>OY728141.1:1574694585-1579994211 GCA_963277665.1 Viscum album
CCTTTGATCAATTGTTTATGGAGAACTCTCTCCAGTGTCCTCCTGTGGGTGCATGGGATCTTTCTAAGGAGGCATGTTCCTACACAAGGCAACCGTCACAAAAAAATCATCAGTTCAACCATTCTGAAAAATATCAACAATTCATCAAATATATATATAAGTCAAACACATCACAAAAATGAAATAGGAAACCACTTCACTCCCACTTGATTTCTTCGTGTAGTCTCCTTCCAGAACGCTGCACCTAAAAGAGAAGTCAAACAGATAATCCCAACATCCCAAGTCAACTCATGTTTTTTCATGGGAGGTACTGTCCAGGAACCCTATTCATTACCAAAAATTTGAGCCCCGACTATCCGATCTCTTGTCTAATGAGACTCACCCCAAAATAATAATATGATCCAAAAGGATAAACCTTCCCTCTGATATCATTTTGTCATGAACTAGATCTGGTCACCCTCAAAACTGGCAACTGACCGAGCCTGTGGCATAGCCCAAAGGTTATTCCCCATCCTCATAGGCTTTCACAAGTTCTCTGGTATCATAAATAATTGATTTGGAACTATTTTACCTGAATTAGGATACATAAAACAACCAAAAACAATCAATAAAATGAATATGAAAATTCATGCCAAACAAGCCTTAATTAAAAATTCAGAACTGAATAGAAGGTTTTTAACATGACAAAAGATGTCCCAAACAACAAAAGTAGCATAAAAACAACCTAAATGCCACCACATAACAAATGGTCATCACCTACAAGCGGTCTTTATGCCACCGCACAATAGAAGCAACTAGCAACCCGAACCACCATCTCCAATAGCCTTTACCTTACATGTGTCAAACATAACCAAGTCTAATTACACCTAGAGGTTAAAGAAGGGTGTGAGACTGATCCCAATATGATACCACTAAAATATTCATTGTGACAATCATTATAGGATAAAAATATTGCAAGTTTTATAAACAAATAATGGTAGCAATAATTTTGAAAGGAGTATCTTTTAAATGAAAAATGTTTTCAAAGTGGGTAACTATAAAGAATGGGTTAATTTAAATAAAACATATAATATATAGGATTTTACATCCAAACACACCATAATCCAAAGTTAAATTCCAAATAGTCAATGCCTACTCAACATGGGAACACCCCTAGGCACTAGTTAGTTGTGAGCCCCAGGTACCTCGCATATTAGTGTGAATGTAGCCATAATAATATCTGTTCTCATGCACAAGACACTAGTAGGGGAATCGCCCATAACATAGTGTCCCCCAACATCATAATCATCATAGTTTTTTTAGTTTTTTCAACATAAAATTTTCTTAGTGAAATAGGGATAAAACCACTCCGAATCACTAGCATACTAGTACCGGTCTACCCACCTAGAAACCCATATTTTCATCATTGTGATCAAATAAGTTCCATATGAAACCAAGTTTCATTTACACATAAAAACACCAGTTATGGTCATAAATAATCAAAATAGTAGTTAAAAATGCATTCCACCATTTCTATAACTCAAAAAACGCTTAGAATTCCATAAAACAATTACACAAGTTATAACAAACCAAAATTTTCAGCAAATACAAACACCAAATACAAAACAATATTACACCAATCTAGAATTTTCAGCCATAAAATATTTTTATAAATCCATTCCATGAATTCTAAAACTGCATCAATTTGTACAACATGGAATACATAAGTAAAACCCCAATTTTCACACAAAATTGGCACTTCAAAATCTACCACTTAATAAATGCCACCAAAAATAGTTTCAAACTAAAAATAACAAAAGAGGAACATAAAAGAAACATAAATCTTGAAATTTAACTCATTATACAATGCTTACATATAAAATCACCAACCATGTATGTCAAACCCCTTAAATCCTTGTGTGGCACCTCAACCACACCGCCACTGCACCACAAGGGAGTGAAAATGAACTTAAAACCACAAGATAGGACCAAGATACTCAAAAAACCCTAGGTATGAAACCCTAAGTGATGTACATTTGGAAATTCAATAAGGAGGGGAGAAACCCAATGGAAATTGATGGAATAAGAGGGGAAATCGCTTACTTGAGAAACTTCAAATTAATCGCCCCAAATACACCAGTAGTTGGATCTCCAAGCAGCCAAAATTGAAATGGAGGTTTTACTATAGATGAGGAGGTCAAGTGGTGACTGAATAGGGGAAAAGTGTAAAAATTGAAAGATTTGTTAAATAAACAAATTACCTTTTCAAATCTATATGATGTTAGAAATAATTAGGAATTTCTCCCTAACCCCTGGTGAATATGAGATCCAAAGAAGGAAAATGGAACATGGGGGTGAACCTAGAGTTTGTCGGTTCAAGTAATACATGGAATGTCAAAAAAATATTAAAACATTAATGAGATATAAAAGAAATAATTTATTTTTTTAAAACTGGAAATGTGATCATGGGTTGGACAAATTCTTGAATAAATCACCCAAATCCATCATGATTGTGAGTTCCTGATGGGTCCAAATATCTATGGGGGTTTGAATTGGTTCAGTGAGGTCATGTGGGAAGTGAAATGTGTGAAATATGTTAAAAAAATGCACGAGTTTTAAAAGAAAAAAATCTTTTTAAATCTGAAAATGGGATCATGGTTTGGCCCAAATCATGATGAGACCACCGCTTTCTCCAAAATGATTTGGAAAACCACACAAACAAAGAAAGAATAGAAATTACATAAAAAATAATTTTAAAATAATTCATTGATGTGACAACTACTAAAAACTCGGTCTTTTGGGAGGTGGTTCCTTGTATAATATTCCAATATATACATAAACATATTAGGTGATTAGGGGTACAATTACCTTAAACACACACACACCACAAACAAAGGCTTGAAAGTCAAGTCATAGACCCCAAGGGATCACCCACCCATCAAACCTTATTTAAAAAATACATGGACCAAAGGCCCAATAGGCATGAATCCCATTACATGGCCCAAAGGCCCAAAATCAGACTTGAAAGCCTAGTGCAACATCATGTCAACATCATGCTTGTGCCACATCCTGCCAACATCTTGTCTCCATCACCGAATACTAGTGGAAATTTTCTCCCTCCCAAATTTGAACCCGGGTCTGATGCACAATCACGGGGCACCTCAACCACTGAGACACACCCTATCTACATTTTCCAAAATATTAAAGTAAGAATATGTGATAGGTTTTTGGGTTCATGGGTTCTATAATATTCTCTATCATCCAAAAAATAACAACTCAATAAATCTATAATACTTATCAATAATGTCCCCAAATCCCATCTGACTCCAGAGACACCTAACATAAATCCTAAAATAACCAATCATCATAAAACCAAAAGCACTCCCCGAGACTTCTCCTTATAGTTCATATTCCACTAGAAAAGCAATATCCAACATGTTTTTAAGATATTTCTACCCATTTTTAAAACAACTCACCCTCATTAAAAATAATTTTACATTTTGTAGAATAAAAAGAAATAATTTTACCATTTTCACACACACTATGTATATTTTATAACCGAATGAAATCATTTAAATTTCTCCATTCCACTCCCATAAATTAAGAAAAATAATCAAAAAAATTATTATTTACATACCTTTAAATCATCAATACTCAAGTAATGTATATAAAACTCCTTTTATTTCCAAATTATACCCTTGAAAAACAAACCTTCCTATTTATAACACTCTATATAATTTTAAAAACTAAATGAAACCATTTCCAACTTCATTATCATTTTAGTTCAATTCCATGTAAAAATTGGTTAAGTTTAAGACAGGATTTGAAAATAAAACTTCTATTTTGAATGATTTTTTCCAAATAAAATCATAAAATTTGACAATTTAAAAAATAACTCATGAAAACCTCAAAAAAAAATCTTTTAAACCCAACCATTAAAGATTATATTGAAATCAAACATTTCATGGAAATTTCCCCTTTTACCACCCACAGAGACCTCTAAATCATTAAACATAAACAAAACATGACACATAAAATTCACTCTAACAAAATTGAAACCCCAAGAAAAAAATCTTAAGTTACCTTCAATCAAGTAAGAGACACTTTAGAAGTAATATGAATTCAAGAAAACCATAAAACAACAAATCTTTAATGATTCCATATTGTACATAGCTTGGTCGGATGTTTTGTTAAGTCAAGCACCAACTATGTGACAGACACTATGAAGTCCTATAAACCATCTATTGGATATCCACATTGTTTTCCAAGACACGGGAGAAAACCATGTATCACTAGTTATTGTAATATTTTTTCACACTAGAATCCAAAAAATCTCTAAAAGACATAATAAAACTACGGTGAAATTAAAAACCCTCACATAATAAACAAAATATCCAACTCAAGGACTCAAATCGCAACAACCAATGGTATCTTAGGGTACTAAACACAAAAAAGATACCTACACTCATCCATGAACATACTTCTTTAGTTCTAAAAATAACAATATCCTTGATGATACCCTGATACACCCAAATAAAAAGAAGGCTCTCTGATACCATTTTGTAAGGAACCAACCTAGGTCTTCCCTGAACAAGGTACATAACCTAGCTATCCACAAGGTTAAATTAGAATTCCCAATCCCAAGGGCTAACAACTAGTTTTATGGAATAAAAAGAGATAACAGGAGAATTATTTTGATCTCAAATCAATGAAAATAGTAACTATAAATTTACTGAAAATCTATAATGGTGTTTCCATACATTGGAAAACCAGGAAAATTAAAATAACAAAAAATATAAATAAATAAATAATCCAAACAATTAATAATGAAAAAATAACCAACCAAGATATACAATAAGATCCCATAAATAAAATACAGTAGATGAAGATACAATGATTACTAAAAGAGAAAACAAAATGTAATAGGATGAGTTGGTAGATACCACATCCGATAATAAAAACCAAACGAACTAGTATCATCCACCGCATTATGGTACGCAACCACTAATCACATCCTCAGTCATTCATCACATGACTATCCCCAAATAGAATCCATAGAAAAATCTAAATAGATCAAAGCTTAGGCACCTGAAAGGAATCATGTTAACTTCATAAACCAAGTGGTTTATAAAGAGTGTGAGGGAAACCATACCAAATAGGATATCACTATGTAGTATATTTATTTACTTTCATTATACATTTAATTTATACTAGATTTATCTACATTATAATATATGAGTTTTATATTTTAGAAAAATGATAATGAAATCAAAGAACATCTTATTAATTATAAGGCATAACAAATTTTCCTTGTAATGGAAACCCATTGAAAAAATTAATTAGTGATTAATTTCGTTTGAAAGAAAATAGGATAATATATTTATTGAAAACAAAAAAACATATTCCTCATTTCAAATTGTTCATGATATCAAAAATAAAAAACAAATCATTTTTCATTTGTTTAAAACAGAATTCACAAAACACTTTGAAACTATTTTAGTAGAGAACCCAATTATAACTAAATAAATAAAAACATCATACCAAGGGGTACCACGATATAAATTATGATCACAAAAATATACAACAAAAATGGTTCCATTAACAATTTCAAGGTGATGTACACAAACTCGAGAAATCCCCTACCTCGAATCACAAATCAAGGAATTAGTTTCAAGGGTTGCACTCTATGTTCCAACAAGAATGATATTGTACCTGGTTATCACATTCCCTAGAACCTATGTGAATCATTTTAATATCTCTATAACACCCTAATATTTTAAAAAGAATACTACTTTCAATAGGGTATTCAAAATGCAACACTAAGTTTAAACAAACCATGTCATATTTTTAAAATAATACTATTTAAATAATACTTCTATAACCTAGCTATTAAATTGGTGGGTATTAATATTTTTAACTAATTTAATAAATTTAAATAAATTCACTACCAAATATAAATGTCTTTATAAACTCTTAGGACTTAAGCACTCATTTTTTAAATAAAAAAATTATTTAAAATTGATTTTTATTTTTGTTTGTGAGAAAATTTTATAAATCATTTTCGAATCATCTATAATTTTTTTATAAAATTAACATCATTTTCGTAATTATTATATTAATATTAAATTATGTTGATTTTTTTTATTTTTCAAAGAAATATAAATTTTTCAGCAAATAGTGAAAAAACATATTTTTATAAAATTGTCATTTCTTTTTTAAAAGATAAGTTATTTAAAAGTCCTTTTATTATTATAAATTTATTTAAATTTTAATAATTATTACTTTTTATATTAAATTTAAATAATAAAATTTAAATAATGTTTATAAATTATTTTAAAATAAGTTTCTTCTTAGTCATAAAAACCCGTTTTTCTAAAACCTGTTTTAGTGTGCATGATGTTTCTGTGTTTTAATTAATTAAAATAACATGTAATGAGAAATGATTTAAATTAAATTGATTCTATATATACAAATTAATTTAAATTAATATAATTAATTTTCATATATTTATTATAAGGTCACCTTATGCATGAAATATGCATTTCTTAAAACTCTTTTTTGATATATTTTTGGGGTTATTTTTAATTTAAATTCCAACACTTTGGTATATTGAGTTCGAAAAAATGGATTCCATTTTTCGAATAATATTATTTTTTATTATTTAATAAATTCAACTTAATTTATGACTATAGTAAATAGTAAAAAATATAAAAATTCATTACCACTGTTATGGAAAAAATGGGTTTGGATGGGGATTAAAATAAACATATAATGGTGATAATGACCCAAAACATGTTTAATTAAAATTTTGTGTTCATATATAGACCTTATATCTTATTAGGTTTAAAATTGGTCCATTTTGGATATTTTTTAATGTGAGTGTGGCTCTCCCTCATTAATAAAAGGCCACCACCTCTCCACATATCTTCACACATCCAAACCAAATGGTTCAACCAATACCAGATCAAATAACTTTTATAATATCCTTCCATAATCCTATAATACATAGTTTGATTATAAATCAAATCTATTAAGGATTTAGGAATAATCCTACAAAGGTGGTCTGAGGAAGAGTTATTATTCTTAACTGTGTATTTTTTTATTTCTTCTCCCACCTCATTCAGATATTATTAAAATATTATGATATAATAACCAGATTATTTTTTGTAAATGTATGATTTTATATTAATTTAGTTACCAAAAACAATCTCCTCCCCCTCAAATGGGATATGAGACCATTATTCATGTGTATGGTGGACTACTACATCACAACCCGATATAATTCATTTTATATCATCACATCTCATGACTAGATATAATGATGTGTCTGAATTGTATATATATTATATTAATTATATAATTATACTTCCATAATTATAATATCACATACTCCTTAATTTTTATTTCATATTGAATATGATAATGTCGCTCGTGTGTATAGTGGACTATTGCCTCACGAAGTGATGTGATTCATTTTTCATTTTAAATTTAAAAGTAATGTAATAAGGATTAATTTGATGTTTATATATTATAATAAAGAAATATTAATCATTATGTAAAATAAATACCTCATATAATTTCTTACCTTACCATCCATTAAATAAATGATAACGTAGTTCAGGTGTATGGAGGTCTTCTGCCTCACGAAGTGATGTGATTCATTTTTTATTACCTCCTCACATGGATTTTAGATTTTAGTATATTTAAAAAAATAATATATATATGATATAATTATCACTCTATAAATATAAAATAAAACTTACCTTCTTTCTATCATGATCTTTAAAAAATGTAAATGTTACTCATTCATACGTATAACTTACTATCTCCACGATAGTAGTGTAGTTTTTTTTCATAACCATACCGATGGATTAGTTTAAAAATTATATTTTATGTATAAAGATTATAAATATGTATTTTTTATTATTCTATAATTAATTAAATAATAATATCTTTGAATTTATTCAACTAACCTATGTTAATTTGGACATATTAGGTGAATATCATCAGAATGTCTGACTTGAACCTAAATGATTAAGTAAGTGAAAATAGCATGATAATAAATAAAATAAATTAATAATAATCTTTTATATGGTTCTTGACAATGTAAATAATTAATTTTAGTTTATTATTATTGATGATAAGTAATGGATGTGATGATTCAGGCACATGGTAAGTGGTTTCTTAACTCAATTTCTTTTCATTGGGTTGTACATGTAATTTGTTGATAATATTATGAAAATGTTATGTTTGAAATAATGTTTTACTAATTTTTTGTGATATTTAAAGTTCTTTTAGGAAATACATTAGTTCTACATAATCACTTCATAGATTTTCTCTCACCTCAATGATACAAGCATTGTAAGGGTTTTGTCATAAAACATCCTTCTTTGAGACACATGTACTTGTATGCACCTAACTTCATTTATATGATGTATTTACTTCATAATTACATATTATAAAATAAATCCATCATAATTAATTATATTATATGTTACAATTCATATATCTCATTCATGATATTTATTATTCAAATGTTACCAAATCGGTAAGGGTTTATGTTTCAATAATATTTTGATTGGGATTGTTTATGCTTGAATTTACATAATACAGAATTATTTAATAATTTTCTAATAAAACCATTTTATTTTGTTCTACTATGGTTATTCATGAAAAGTTCAAGAAATATTACTATTATTATCTCTTTTATACTTAAAATTGTTGATATTTTTTAAGGAAACCCGACATTATTTCTCTCTTTAGTCGAAAACCATTTCACGTTAATGTCAATGAATTCATTAAAAAATGTTTAGAAATATTTTAATACTATTATATGATTTTTTAATGTAATTTTTACCATTTTTTACAATTTTTTAAAAAAATTTAAATTAATATTATTTTCATATTATGAACAATATAATTTTTGAATTTTTACTAAAGTATGAGAGGAATTTGTTTAAATTATACAACAGGTATGAAATTACCCTCCATCGGTAACATTATATCTTTTTAATATTACCTTATATGCCTCTAACTTTATTTTAAAATAAAATTATTTCCAAAATATTTTGTGAATTTTTAGTTTCTCAAATGTGGTTTTCAAAATGGAATAGTTATCTCCCTCAATAATGTTTTTAATATTTTCATAGTATTTCTATTCATCAATGACAACAGCCTTCAACACTATGGATTTTTTTCTAAATTATATATATATTTATCTCACTTGTATAGCTACCTTATTCTATTTTACATAAACGGGGTAATACATGGCTTATGTTTATTTATCAAATTCCTTGATTATGAAAATCACTTTGATTATGATACAAGGAAATATTTTACAATGAATTTTCTTTAAATAGGTAATTATTATTTTTATTCCTTGTGATTGGTTTCCTTCATGTGGAAAACATAAATCATGAACATGTCACAATGAGTGTTCCTAGATAATTATATTCTGTATTGTGTAATGTTTTTTGTCTCATGAGGTTTCATGTATGAGATTAGGGAGTAAACATAATCCTTGGTGGGACTTTTTTCCACATTGTGATATTGTCTAGGATGTAACCTTGACTCATGTTTATTTTATTTTGTATATTTCTACCACATTTCCTATGATGTCGTGATCATATGATACTATTCTATTTATGTTATTCTTCCATGTGATTAGTCATGTGCCTCTTCATTTATGATATCATGCTATACCTTTTACTCACATATTATGTTTCCTAAAAATTTGTATTTCCTTATTGGGGTTTTTAGATCACCCATTTATTTATGTATCCCCTAGGTTATCCCATGTTGTTTTAGGAGATAAAATAGAATTCAGGATCTCATTATGGATAATAAAATAAGGAATCCTTATTCTATATTCCTTTTGATGTATTATTATCTTAATATTTCAAATAAACCATGCCTCACGATCTAAGGGTTGTAAATAATTGATGATTATGTTATGAATCTTGTAAAGATATGTGTAAAATGAATGTGTTGCAATATATGGTAGAAAGAAAATGTTCAGTTAAAATTTTGAACAAATATGAGAATAATTTAGTTATAACCCTAGGGTTGAGTCTAAAGACAATTCTATCAATTAAAAAATATTTTGGAATGTTTTTGAAGTATGGAGTTAGTGGTTTCTAAGTAATTACATCCATATCTGGATACTGTATATGGATGTGGTTTTGGAATAAATGTCGCTAGTGGTGATAACTATGAGAAGGCGCCTTGGGATTTAATTGAGCATTAATTGGTATATGAAAATGTTCCTATCTGCATACCTTTATTGACACTCTCAAGGGATATGTTTTAGAAATTCACATACTCTTTAGAAACTCTAATGAATGACGTGAACAAATTATTAGGTTAGAAAACATAACAGTGAAATTTCTATGGATGAACATGGTTGAAACATAAAGACTCATAAGTTTTCTTTTAATTATCATTTATAATATATTCCTCATAATTTTATAATTATCTATTTTGTATGTTTATTAGTTAATGTGTTCTCATCTTATTTTATTCTTTTATTCAATTGAAGGAACTAAGAGAATGCTTTACAACAACCAATGTAATGTTCAATGAAATTACTTTAAAAATTATATTCTTAACAAAATGGGAATATAAATTAAGTACCTTATTATCATTCCAAATGATCTATCTTAAATTAGTGTTAATAACTAGAACATAGTTGAATTTCCAAACACATCAAAGAAGAAAATGATGGTGTCTCATGGAAGTCCCCATGTTAAATATGAAAAAAAAGAATAAATTATCTAAAATTCATTAATATTAGAATAAACACTACAATAAAATCTAAAATATAGAGGACTTTTTTTCTATGTTGAAATAAAATTCTTAGGGAAACGAATTTTCATGGAATTTGATGTCTTTTCTTGGAGAAACATGTTCATTATCTAAGTTAATACCCTAATCCAAGTATTAATTCCAAAGGGCCTCTGTTATGAAAATAATTAAAGTGTAAAGATTGATGATTTTTGGTTTTTGAATTAGAAAATATTGATTTTTATGTGATTTAATGATATTGTGCTTACAAAAATCATGAAACTTCAAAGGATTGTTTTGTCGTAGTTTTTATATAAGGATTTTCAAGAATATTTTGAATGATACTAATGAAAATTAAATGTGATTTATTGGTATGATTATATAATATGAAAAAAAAAATATTGAGGAATATATAATCTTTGATATGTTCATGAAATTGAAGTAATTATATTCAACTTTGATTATATGATTTTGTGAAAAAAAATTAGTATATAAGACTTTAGGGGTTAAAAATTGATTTAATGATTAATATTATTTTGATGAAGTTTACTTTATTAATTTGGATTTATTAGAAATTATATTAATATCATTCTAGAAAGTAAAGGACAACCCAGAAGAAGAGTGAAAACTCATTGCATCTGGTAATGTCGTGGGGCTTCAATCCCCAACTGAAGGATGATAAAAGTGTAGTGCTTACAACTCACTTATGTGATATACTAGTTAAGATGACATTGGTTTTAATTATTGGTTGGATGATTAAATATGAAGTTGATAAAATAATGTTTAGATTACTAAATAAATTTCAAGAGACATTTTTTGGGTTGATTTATATATAACCATTATGTTTAGCTTAAAAAATTTCTTGTAAAGAATGTTGTTATGTTTTTGGAGAAGTAATTTGAATGGGTTTAAGGATATACACGTATGGAATGGATTAAGTTTGAATTTAGAAGTTAATATTAAGGTATTAGAGATTAATATATTGTATGAGAACACTTGTGATAACCATTTTTTAGTATAAACATGAGAAATAAATTTATATTCCTTTGTGGGTTATGTGATTCATTAAAAAACATTTTACTGCTCCAGACATGAATAATTCATCTTTAATACTCATTATTTGGAGAAAAAGATGATATTGTGGTGGAAATTAGTACAATATTGAAATTATACTTATCAAGTAATAATATTTCCTTTTTTTATTAGTTCAGATAGTAAAATAATCCCTCAAATCTATGAATATGATTTTGAAACAAAAAAAATTATCTTATTAACTTTTTATCTAATGAATCAATGGTATTTTAACTCATCCCATATTTATGGTTATTCGGTCATTAACATTACCTTAATTATTAGATTTATTAAGATCAATGGTCTCTATAACTCTCTATAATTATTTAAACTTTTATTCCATGGTCATACCTTCATATTTAACCAATTTTATATTATGTGGAAACCGAGTTATGTGATGACCTTCATATTTACCTTTCCCTCTTTTTAAGAGAATGTTCTTTTAACCCTTTTCAGGGTGTGGGTTTTTTCACAAAGAAATTTTTTAATTTAAAACACATGAATACTAATCATATGTTAAAATTGCGAGTACAAAATTTATTTATGCGGGTATAATTTAACACCCCATTATTTTAAAAAAGAACACAATTTTTTATAGTATATTCAACACACAACAGTGAGTTTGACTGAATCACATCATATTATTAAAATATTTTTATTTAAATAATTACTTTATAACTTTATATTAGATTATATGGTATGAATATTATTAAATAACTTACAATTTTTTTAAATGTGCATCCTAATATAAATGTACTAATAAATTCTTAGGAAATAAAAATTAAATTTATTAATAAAAACATTTATTTAAGAAAGGATTATTATTTCATTTTTTGAGAAAATATTATAAATAATTTTTCTAAATTTTCTAAGTATTATTCTATAAAATGAACTTAATTTTTGAAATCATAATATTGATATTAATTTAGGATTAAATTTTGGGATTTTTCAAAAAATATTAATTTTTCTGTGAAATGTGAAAATGCCATTTTTTTAAAAATTATCATTTTTTTTATAAATTATTAAATTTTAAAGTACCATTAATATTTTTATTTTATTTAAATAAACATATATATTATTAATTAATATTAATCCCAATTAATTAAATTTAATTTATCTTTATAATAGATTTTAGTGTGCATTTATTCTTAGGCATAAAACCCATTTTTTTAAATAGTTTTAAAGAACATAATATTTATCTATATTAATTAACTAAAATTACAATAGATTATGGATTATTTAAATTAAATGAATATATTATATTTAAATAAATATTTATTGAAACTTATGTAATTATTATTATTTTGTTTTTAATTATTATTATATCATCTTATCAAAGGAAAATCCACTTCTTGAAATTCTGTTTGTTCGACATGGTTGTAGGTTTAGTTTTAAATTAAATTCTATCACTTTTGTGGGTTGAATTTGGAAAATTGGATTCAATATTTTTAATCATAAAAATTTATATTATATAATAATTTCAACTTAATTTTTGACCATATTGAATAGTGAAAATAGTAAAGATTGATTACTGTGGTTATGGTAAAAATGGGTTTACCGGGGTCAAACTAAAATGATAAGTTTTAAAAATTACCCCAAAAATGTATCATAAATATATAATGTATATATTTATACCTCATCACATCTTATTTTAATATAATAGTCTATTTTTTAGCCTTTTCTCTATCAAAAATGTGTTTTAATTCTTTCTTTTCAAGAATTCTAAGTGTGTCATCTCCCCTATTTATAAAAGGCCACCACATCACCTCACCTATTAGAAGTTTAAAAACTTATTTATTTATAAAATAACTACCCAAATAACTTTTTTAGTTCATGCCACTATTCCTAGAATCCTTTTTTATCAAAAATACATTCAAGGAAGGCTTTAGCTATAATCATAAAGAGGTGGTGTGAAAAAGTGGTAACTTTATTGACCCTTAGTTTTATTTATTTTCATCATCCAATTCCATAATATCATATTAAAACATGATGATATAATAGAATCATTGAAATAAATATAATGATATTTTTATATGTTAATGGAATGAACTACAATCATCTCCTCCCCCCTTAAATGGAAAATGAAACAGTTGATCGTGTGTACTACGGACTACTACCTCGTGAACGGACGTAATTCGTTTAACATTACCACATCACACGACTATATATAATGATTTATTTAAAGTTTTTATAATTTATTTATGATATAATTATACTTCTGGAATTAGAATATCATATAAAACTTCTATTTTTCATTGCATAAGAAATATGATAACGTTGCTCGTGTGTACGGGGGACTACCATCTCAGGAAGCGATGCGATTCATTTTTTCAATTAAAATATACTTGGATGGTAATAATTTTTATTTTTATTTTATATATTATATTCATGTAATAATAATAATTCTATGAAATAATTATATCATATACTTTTATTACCCAACAATCCATTGATTAATTGATAAAATCATTCTTGTGTATGGTGGACTACCGCCTCACAAAGTGATGTGATTTTTTTTATTACAGAATCACATGGATACTATATTTAAGTTTATTTAGATAAATAATATTATATTTTGGATATAATTATATTTATTTATATATAAAATAACACTTACCTTATTTCCATCATGATCGTTGAGAAATGGAAATGTTACTCATGTATATGTACGACTTACCACCATCTCCATGATTGTAACATAGTTAATTTTTATAAAATTACAAATTTATTGGTTTTAAAAGTATACTCTATTCATAAAAATAATAATTATTTCATTATTATTATTATATAAATAAATAATTAATAATCTCTTGGACTTTAGTAAACTTACCAAAGGGAATTTGGACATATAATTCGTACATTGTCAAAACGTCTAACTTGAACATAAATAATTTTGTAATTGAACATAGAATGATAATAAATAAATTAAAACGAAAAAAAACAAGTATAACTATAGAAAAATTAAATAATATACAAAATATTATTATCCAAGAGGATAAGTAACACACGTTACTATTTGGGGTCAAGGTAATGAGGTCTATAACTCAAAATCCATTCATTGGGTTATACGCCTACTTCATTGACCATATTATGCCATGATTATTTGGGAGTTTAGATTTTATTGAGATATATTGTATTTATCTTTTCATTTTTATGTATATTTATTTTTTACACATACTAAATTCATGGACTAACTCTCACCTCAATGATACGAACATTGTATGGGTTTCATCTCAAAACTTACTTCTTTGAGTCACATATTATTTTATGCACCTAATTTATTTTATATGGTATATATAAAACAACTTTATATATTATATCATGAATCCTTAATAATTATTGATATTTTATATTACAATTTATCTACTTCATTCATGGTTTTTATTATTCAAATTTTTTCAAAGAAGTCGGGTTTAAGTATCGATCTAATTTTTATCGGTATTTTTATGTTTGAATTTCCATAATAAGAAATTATTTGATTATTTTAAAATGTAACCATTTTATTTAATTATCATATGTTTATTCATGAACATTCAGGTAAAATTTCTTTTTTTTTCTCAATTTTTTACTAAAAATATTGAGAAAATGTTTTTAAGGAGAATCGACTTCATTTATCCCTTTGGTTGAGAACCCTTTCTATTCTATTTTTGTGTTTTATTTAAATTGTTATAAAAAATATTATAATACTCATATAAGATTATATAAATTAATTTTTATCCATATTTACAATTTTCAAAATATGTTTTAAAAGGAATATTCTTTAGATTTTCTAAATGAGGTACTTTTTATATTTTTACAAAAGTGTGAAAGAAATGCTTTTATCATATACCACAATTATAGATTTACCTTCCATCATGACCATTATTTTTTAAACCTTCCCTTATATGATTAATAGGTTATTTTCCATGATAACTATTTCAAAAATATTTATTGAATTTTTAGTTTTTCAAAAGTTTTTTTCTATGTAGCATGGTTATTTTCTTTATAAATGTTTTTAATATTTTTATATTATTTATATTTATAAAAAAACCATTTATGTTGTGTATTTATTAAAAATTCAGTATATAGTTGTCACACACAAATACCTATCTTCTTATATCTTATTTTAATGGGTTAATACATGCCATATGTTTATTTCTAAAATGTCTCCATTACGAAATTTACTTTAATTGTGATATGAAGAAGTATTTTGAAACCCATTTTATTTATATGGTAAATTATTATGTTTATTACATATAATTTATTTCTTTTATATGGAAAATTTTGATGACTAGGATTTTCCATATAAAGTTTTTATATTTTATGGATTATTTTTTGATATCGAGTATTGAGAGGATGTGTGATTATGAGGCCGAGTGTGCCCAAAATAAATATTAGAAATATATTAAATATAATAAATAGAATGCATGTGATCTTTTCATAAAAAATAGGAATAAATTATAAATGGACTCCCATATCATAAATATTAAGGCACTTTTTACTTTATAATACAGGTTTCACCGAAGATGTGACATAACCTTTGTCAGTGTAGGACATTTGTAAACAATTCAACACTAGTGAAAAATGAATAAAATAATTAAATAAATTATTTTGTTTTATTAATTTCCAAAATGACCTTATTTTAGTATATAAGTATAGAGTTATTCCAAATTATAATGGTTAGACATATAATCTTGGAGCTGTTGGATAATAAATGGAGATAGCATTGGAGGATCTCTCTCAAGTGAACATCAACGAGATTGCAGATTGGTGATCAGTGTGTGATGGGATTCTAGGATCTCTACAATGACAATAATCTAGGATTTTTATATCTTAGAAATTGATCCATTTTGAGTTAGGATATCTATTTTGATTAGATCCTCCCCCTGTTATATATTTTTATGATGAACACAATTCAATTGACCAATGGATTGATTCACGGATCAGTCATTTTACAGGATGGGTAATTGTGGGGATATTTTTGGAGATTTACTTTGTGAAAGTTATTTTATCTATTAGTTTTTCATTACAATATAAGTGGATTGTGGATGATCCAATTATTGTCTCAGGTTTTTTCCTTGTATTTATTATTATGATTTTATTCCCCATTTCTTCATTCATCGTGGGTGATCCTTTTTTTGCAGTTCAATGAATACAAAAAAAATTAATATCGTGCATGTGTTTATTCATGTAATAGTTAGAAATAATATATTCATACTAAATATTACATGAATATTTCATGATGAGGGATGTGGTAGTGGATCTAATGGTTCTCGGAAACCCGATTTCTTGTTCTTGCATGCGATAACGAGTATTGCATGCAAAAGATTTCCAAAAAAAGTCAAAGGGTTAGATCTTGTTGATTGATGATGGAATGAATTGTAAAAATGTGGTTCTTGATTTCTCAAAGAGGCACATTTTCATATCGATGGTCATAGGAGTGAATAAGGTATACAAAATCCAGATCAGTATTTTTGGAAAATCACAGACAAAACAGTGTGTACTGTAGATCTACACACCAAGTGGGGCCCTCCAAGAGGAAGTTTGGGTTTTAGGATGAAGTTAAAGATCACATAGCATGTGAACCCTTCAACAAACTCTGTGCCCCTTCTTGGTTGGCTCGGTGTCTACCTTTGAGGGTACATAGACGCTGAAAAAATTACACAAGAAAGGGCATGTCATGTACTTGTACACAGACATGGGCATAAGTTGTTTACATGGGCAGGACCTAGTTCTAATTGGACACGTGATATTCTCCTTAAAGATTCCATGCAATCCTTTATTTTTGGATTGGGGACCTTGTCATATGAATTTTAGACATATTTGGTTAGAGTAGATTCCCTATATCAATCCCCTAAGGGTGTTTATGGAATCGCTTCCCACAAATAGGATGTTGATCCCTTTAACATAACATATTTGATAGAGTTGTTATAATTCCTCTATGAGGCCGAGAGTGATATCATCTATCATCTAATTAACCTATGTGGAGTTCATAGTATCTTTGTGACCAACACTTTTTGGGAACCAGTCCTCTACATAAGAGTTTAATCCATATTGTGTTGTTAGTATACCCCATGGCCTTAAGAGTAATCCTCATCTACGTACCATATCTATTCAGACATCCAACACATACATCCTAAGGTAAGAAATATTGAGCAATACCAGTTGGATGGATTTCACCTGTGTTATCTAACTCATGGAGTGTGTTCACATAGATGAGTGTTATGTGGAACCTTCGATTATGAACCCTATATTAGAATTGTGGATGTGACTTTACCTTTATATGATGTGTCCTTATTGAGTATATATATATATATATTTTTATTATGTGTACTATAGACATAAACCTTTGCAAAACTGTTTGTTATTATTTAGTTATATGCTTTTTGGATTTGGGGTCTCCTATTTGGTATTGATGTACTCAACCCCACACGATATTTTCTCAAATGTTTTGGGTATTGTATAGACGATAAACCTTTAAATATATTCCTAAAAGGACCAAGGTCTGGTAGTGCTTATTGTTATAAATATATTGGGGTGGGTTCATGCGGTATCATGACAACACTTCCCATCTTTAATTTCAAGTTGGCGTTATTTTCAGACACATTCTAGTTAGATTGTATTTGGACTTTTTAACATTCCATTACTTATTTTTACACTATATTTGTGGGATTATATGTATGAAAGCATGGTTTTTTTAGTTAATTTTCAATTCATCATTTTATGGCCTTGGAGATGTGTGTGCGCATGTATAGGTACTTAGGCTAAGGTCTCCCCTATTAGTGATATGCCTACTTGGTTCTATTCGCCAACCCATGGCCTATTTTAGGTAGGAATGGGGACTCATGGAATGGGCCTCCTTTGGATGGGTCAAAAAAAGGGGTATGAGAGCAGTCAGTTCAACATGAGAAACAGAGTCTTTGATATTGGTTTGGAGAATCATTGTTAAGTGTTTCATGTTTGAATTTCTGGATAAGGACTCCACTGTTGGTGTAGTGGCCTATGTATACATACACTAGGACTCTGATCACCTACCTTTTGACTTAGTACATAAGAAAACTGGTTTCATGGGAAAAATGGTGCATAAATTATATAAGAATAGGTTTTGGTTTCGATGTACTTATTGAGTTATCTCTCTATATACACTAATTGACCATAGTACATTTGATCTATTTTAGGATGCCTCCATGATGTATGCTAGATAGGATTAATCATCAATATTTTGAGGATAACCTCCTTAGCAATGAGTCATCAATACATGGACTAGTTCTATATATGTTACCTCTAGTTGATTCACCAAATATACCACCACCTATCGAGTAGCAGATGGTAATAACATTAGTAGCAACTTTGGTGTGCATGATTAGAGCACATCAAAAGTTTCGACAGTAGTAATTCATCAGGTTTTATAGGGATCCTAACCTGTAGGTGGTCGAGGACTAGCTTGAGGTAGTGAAACAGTTTTTCTGACTTGTCAAGACCCCAACAAATCAGATGTTGCTCATAGCAGTGAGCCTTATCCAAGACTCAATTGGATGATGGTGGTATTTAGTGACCTTGTCTTATGACGAGGTGACTCTTCCATGGTGACATATTGAGCACCTTTTCACATGGAATTTATTTCTAGCTATGTTTGGGGTTGTACGTGTCTAGGAGTTTTCGCACCTTCAGCAGGGCAACATGACAGTAGCTGACTATTCATTGAGGTTCACCAACCTATCCGAGTACTTGATGGAAATGGTTTAGGATTAGTTCTTTCGGGCTTAGAACATAGATTGAGTACTGTGTAGAGACATTTGAGATATCCTAATACCTATGTGCATTTATAGCTATGCTTGGGTGCTATAGAAATCATTGGTGGTTGATAGTTTTCTAGCAGAGAAGACACAGAGGATTGTTGCTGATAGTGGGAAAGCATGAGAATAGAATTAAAAGTTAGGGAGAAAAGGTCAGTGTCAGTGATGAAGATGTTTGAGATGTTTCATAAAGATATCTCGTTATATAGTGTGTATGGTTTAGAGCTCATAGGATGGTTCGAGCCATCCTAGAGTGAGGTGGTTCTCATCATGTCTGTTAGGAGACATCTTGTAGGATATTGTTGGAGCTATCATATAGTTGATAGGGAAATAGTGGATTGACCATCAAGACATAGATAATGGTAGGAGTCGATAGGTCTGCATGGTGGTAGATGTGGAAGAGGATCTAGGAGATTATTTGGAGGTGGTATGTGCTTTTACATATTACCATCACCACCCCTAAGTGGTCCACTCCCTGCTCAGGGAGCAAGACGACAGGCGTGGCGCATCTGTAGGTTGTTGCAACAAATGATCGTGAGGATCCAATAATGATACGAGGTATGATATGTTCCTTTTATACCATATCTATAGTACTGAACGACACAGGTTCTAGTCATTCCATTATTTTTTTTATATCTATTTCAAGAATTAGATATTTCATATGATCCCTTATCTCGACCCTTTAACATAGATACTCTTACTAGAGACAACTTACTGATCACACAATTTTTCCAATAGTGTGACCTGACTCTTAGAGGTGAGAGTTTCTGTTGGGTTGTCATTGTAGAAGCGATTTGGCCTTGTGAAATCATCTTATGTATGGACTACAATTCATGCCCTAATTGACTATTTCCTTAGGAGGATTCAGTGTTTCCATAGTGATAATGATTTGTATTCCATTATGGTTGAAAAAGATATGCATGAAGCACAAGAAGTACTCATGCATAGGAGGGTGTAGCAGATTAGTCATTAGTTGGATAGCATAACCCTTGGTGTAGTGGATTTTATGATTTTATAATTCCTTGTAGAAGTAGAAGAGTGTGAGGATTTCATTCTTGAGGGTGTTCCAGGATTACCTCCCCATCGATATATATACTTATTCATTGATCTTATCCTTGGAACGACCCTGATATATGTGTTAGAATATTGGAAGGATCCCACTGAAATTTGCGATATGACGATGCAATTAGTGTATACATAGAGGAAGTGCTTTATTAGACCTAGTGCTTCACCCCTAGTAGCCCCAAGATATCTTTCCAATAAGGTGGATATGAGCTTGAAAATATGTGTGGACTACCAGTTCTTGATCTATGTGCCAATGAAGAACAAGTATCCACTACCGAATATCGATGACCTATTTGATCGATTGAGAGGGTCATGATGGTTCTCGAACATTGAAATCATATTAGGCTATCACCATTTGAGACTATGGGGTGAGGATATAGTGAATATGAAATTCATATGTTTCAACAAAAACTAGGTTCTCATTGATTGCCTTTGGCATGAAGAACTCTTCATTAGTGTTCGTGGGACTCATGAACCAGATCATTCAGTCCTTTTTAGACCAGTTTGTGCTAGTATTTAGTGAGAATATCATATTATACTCATCATTCTAGGAGGATAATACGAGACACATAAGTATCATTTGAGATGTACTATGAGAGAACCATATTTACAGGATTCTCATTAAGTTTTAGTTCATGCCTCAGGAGGTCCACTTTCTAGGACATGTTATCTCTGTAGTTGGTGTTATAGTTCACCTAGAGAAGCTCTAGGAAGTGTTACCTTAAGATCCTCCTAGGATAACGATGAAGGGGTTAATATTCCTTGAGATGGTTGGATATTACCACATAATCATACCTAAATTCTTCAGGATATCATCTCCCATGAAATCATTGACCCGGAAGGGGTATCCATTCATGTGGAGAGAGAGGTGCCATAAGGATTTTCAAGAGTTACAATAGAGATTTACTAGTGCTCACATCTTGAGATTACTTGAGAAGGGTGTTAAGTATGTTGTATTATATTATGAATATCAAACTAGGCATAGTTGTGTTTTGATTTAGAGGTAGGAGGTGATTACATATGTTTCACCTCAGTTGAGACCACATGATCTGAACTACACATCACAAAATGATGAGTTAGTAGTGGTAGTTTTTTCCACTGAAGATGTGGCGACACTACCTTGTGGGGGAGTAGTTTATCATCTATTCATACCACAAGAGACTAAATTATATCTTCTATGATAAGTATATATACTTGAAACAGAGGTGATGGAAAGATTTCCTCCAAGATTATGACTTTGAGATTGTCTATACTCATGGGAAGGGGAGCGTGGTAGAAAACACTCTTAGTAGGAGATCTTGTTTGTAATTACTGAATGAGGCATCAGAGTAGTTATCATTATTGAAGCTATAATTTCTGGATGGAGATGATGGTGCTTACCTCTAGTGGATATTTGTTACCCCTCTACTTCTACAGTGAGTTAGGTAGGTATAACATGGGGATACTGACTATGAGACCCTATGTAGTTAGATATCTACTAGTCGTGATTAGGATGGATTTTTTAAAGGTGTGGAGAATTTAGTCCTTTTTAGAGGATGAATGATGGTACCAGTGATTTTTTTAGATAAATTTCTAAGAGAGATTAATTCATCTCATTTGGAGGTACATGCATGTGTGTAGAATATGTACAAGGAATCTTGACATAAAATTTTTTTCCTAGGTATGAAAAAAGGAGTTGTAGGGGTTTTTTTGAGGTCTTATTTGTCAGTAAGGGAAGTCCAAGTACCTAAATATAGTGGGTATAGCTAAACCCCTTGAGGTTCCATAGTGGATGTGGGATGAGATATCCATAGGATTTGTGTGTGTTGGGGGGGATACCACATATTTCCAAGTGACATGATTCCATTTCAATGATCCTAGACTGACTCACCAATTATGCCCACTTAAAAAATATATGAGAGTAGAGTTTAGTAGAGATCTTGGGATGCCTCAACATATAGGATATAGTATATCTCTATGGAGTTCCACAAAAATAATTTATGACCATGGTGATCACTTTCCCTCTTGATTATATAAGGGATTGAAGGATGCATTTGGTAAATAGCTATATTTGAGAACAATGTTTCACCCCCTGATTGATGACCAGACTGAGAAGATCATTCAAGTTCAAGATGATATTCTACAATATTGAATGTTGGTATTTTTTCAGATTTGGGAGGATCATATAACACTAGTGGTGTTTTCATACAACAATAGCTACCATTCCACCATTATTATGACACAGTTTTAAGGCCTTGTATAAGTGACCATGTTGTTCACCACTTTTCTATATTGGCCCTGTTGAGTCAGCACTCATGGGCCCAGAGTTGGTGCAACCCACTATAGAGAACATGAAGATCATACAATAGTAGATGTGAACTGTATAGAACCATCAGAAGTATTATATTGATAGATGATGAAGGAATTTTATTTTCATGGAGGGAGGCAATGTGTTTATATGGGTTTCACCTCGACGAGGATTTTGGAGATTTGGATGGGGTGGTAAGTTATCTCTAAGTCTCATTTTCCTTTTCGAGATACTGTTTCGAGTTGGTGAGGTGTCATATTACTTAGATCTACATTCGTAGTTATAATGGGTACATGAAGTCTTCCACGTGTAGCAATTTAGGAGGTATGTGTGTGATTCATCGCACGTTATTAACTGAGGAAAGCTAGACATCGAGGATATAGATAACTTTTTTGATTTCCCATTTGAGCTTTAGGATCAGTGTGATATAATCATTGATGGGAAAGAGAATCTTTTTGTATGTTTCTCGTGGAAACATACTATCCTTTAAGAGAGAACCTTGGAGTGAGAAGCATAGATGTGTGCTATGAAACTTCATCTTTTTGTGTAGGCACTTTTTTTTGCTTCTTGGGAGATAAAAACACTAATTGGGGGTAATGTAACGACAATGATATTTGATGTAATATTTTTTGATATTGTATGGATTATTTTTTAGACCAAGCGGTATGAAATTGTTTTATTTTGAGGCCTAGTGGTCCCAAAATAAAATGATTAAAATATATAAAATATACTAAATATAATGTGCACATGGATTTTCTAAAAATATTGAATAAATTATAAATGTAATATTAGATTAGAAATCTAAAGTAACCAATTAGTTTTGAATGTGGGTCTTACCATAGGCATGACATAACCTTTATCAGTGGAGGATGTTTGTAAAAAATCATTTATGGGAAATAAATGAAAAAAATAATTGAATAAATTATTTTCATTTATTTGGTTGACACAAAGACAAAAATTTTATCTATAATTATACATTTATGAAAAATTCTCATGTCTTTCCACAAAATCCTAGAACCATTGGAGAAACATTGGCAAGAGCATTGAATGATCCCTATGGAAAACATCAACCATATCATAGATCGATGATTGGTGCTCAACATGTTTATGGTATCTCACTAATAAAAATGATGAAGGGTCATTATACATTGGGTAATAGTCCATATTGAAGTAGGATGTTTTTTTTGATTGGAAACTTTCAACATTACCTATTTCTACAATGAACGTGAATCAATCAACTAACATATTGATTCAAAAATTGGCCACTTTGCGTGATGGGTTGTCTGTGGGGATCATTTTGGTGATTTTGTTTATGAATAAATATTTATCTATTCATTCATAATTATAATGGAAATTCACCAAGGATAAAATGAACATTGTATGATGTTATTTAATTTTATTTGTGATTATACTTTTCTTCCCCATTTCATCATTCATCATGGGCAGTCTTTTGGTCCACGGTTCGATGAACACTAGAAAATCAAACATTGTGCACATGTTTCTTAGAAAAATGGTTCAAAATCATAGATAAAGGATTGGAATCACATTATAATTGTGAAATGATTGAATATGAAGTGTATAGGATGGTTTTTGGATACCTGATTTTTTTTTCTTGGTGTGTGATGATGGGTAATGTGTGCAGATGATTTTCAAACAAAATTTAAGGATAAGATCTAATTGATAAACGATTGCATGACTCGTAAGTAAATGGTTCTATATCTTATAGAAAGACGTATTGATGGATCGATAGTTGTAGGAGTACAGAAAACATGTTGAATGAACATATAGATTTCTTAAAAATCCTGAACAAAATAATGTGTATTGTGGAAATACACACCTTCTGGGGAACTCCCAACAGTGGCTATAGTTTTAAGATGATGTTAAGGACCAGATGGTGTATGAACCTTCTCACACAGCATGTGAACCTTCCTGGTTAGCATGGTGTATACCTCATGGGGTAAAAAACACATGAAGAAGTACATGGGTAAGGGCATGCTATGTACTTGGACACTAACATAGGCACATGTCTTTTATATGGGCAGAACCAAGTGCCAATGTAACACACTGTTTACTCCTAGTATATGTTTTTACTCCTTAAATGTTGGAATGGGGCCCTTTTACATTATTTCTTGGAAAAATATACTAGTGTTTGTTCCTTATACCCATATCATAAGGCATAGTATGGAATCATGTCCTATACATAAGATGGTGATCCCTTGAGCAAGACTTCATGGATAGAGTTTTCGGAATCCCTTTGTGAGGCCCAGAGTGAGATCCTCTATCATCTTCTATCCCTAGGTGGAGTTATTGGTATTTTCATGACCAAAAAAACCAATGAATTAATCCTCCACATATTGGGTTAATATAGATTGATTTGTTGGTATACCCTATGTGTAACATCCCGACCTGGATCACCACTAAATTGGTGGTCAGACCGGTGTGTCACATGACCTCAGGCATGTCTCCCCATACGCTAGAGGATTCTAACTAGTGGCGATGGTCATGGAAGGTAATAGTGGGGAGACTATACCCTCAGATCAGTGTTGAACATTGGTATTATCATAGTCTAAACAATTAAAAAAGTGGAATTACTATGATTACAATTGACAAAATAGCGGATGAAAAATAGTACTCATTTTATAAAAGTGTCCAATACTAATTATATAGTAGATGAATGCATGTTATTATAGTAAAACATTGAATGAAATAAAAAATAAATCATTATTTACATATCAATAAAGAAATAAAGAAAAAATGACTCAAATCCCTGAGGGAGATTTCCTCGAGAATCCTGAGCTTCTGGTCGGTCCACTGCTCTTATATTCTAAGTATAAGAAAAGAGCACAACCCTGCACCAAAATAGTATCTACTCGGGTACCCCAGTGCAATGGAGGCATAATTAGGGTTTGAGATATAAATCTCAGTATGCTTGGACTACCAGTGTCTACCCCAAATTCAAAAATTCAATAAATAAATTAAACATTGTGAAAGCATGCATAAATAATGTAAGCAGTACAATGTAAC
This sequence comes from Viscum album, assembly GCA_963277665.1. Classification (NCBI taxonomy): domain Eukaryota; kingdom Viridiplantae; phylum Streptophyta; class Magnoliopsida; order Santalales; family Viscaceae; genus Viscum; species Viscum album. The sequence continues at coordinate 1,574,720,569 of OY728141.1, forward strand.
TATACACCCAAGTACCTGCTTCTACCCTCAACTGGTGTTTGAACCTACATTATACATTTTTCATGCATACAAAATACTCATTACACATTCATTTTCATTTATCAATTATTCAAAACTCGTTAAATTCTAAATGTCTCGATATCCGGCCTAGACCCGACATCCCCCGTATAAGTCACTCACAACAGATGTCTCTAAACAACATATATGAAATCATAGTAACGACCGAATCCAAGCTTGTTCTTTGTCTTGGATAATGGTTCATAATATATTCAGTTTAATATTTCAAGTACTATGTCTAACCCCACCCATTAAAAAAATAGTGATTCTCCCAACCACTACCAAAATATGCACCCGTCCACTAAGAATAGTGACTCGATCCTGGTTTCGTCCTCTAAATAGTGAATCACCAAATTCATTAACATGTATGAACCATTTCCCATATTAAATTCACAAATCATAACATCACATCATCTTTCATTAACTATTTAAATCAAACCATGTATGACCAATTAGACTCACAGTCCAATGTTAATTAATGGGTGTAGAACGGCATGTCTAGCACCCTCATGAGTATTTGGAGCATCAGTCCTTGTCTCACAACCCATGTGTATTTGGAGCATCAGTCTCTGTCCCTTAAAAAATGAATTTTCATGCATGATAGGTGTATAATGCCATGTTTAGCACCTCATTAGTATTTGAAGCATCGGTCTATGTCTCAAAACCCATTTATCAATCATACATATATATTTATCATTGGTGTAGAACGTCATGTCTAACACCCCAAAACCATCCATTAATTAATTAATAAATTAATTAATAAAATCCATTAATTACTTCAACAACTAATTAACAATATAAATCTCCCATCAAATAATTCTACAATTAATTAACCATTCAACATCTAAAAAGTTAATAATGAATTAACAATTAATTATTCTTAACCACAAGGAATTCAACTAAATAATTAACTCAAAATTTACTTATCCCAATTCCTTAAATGAAAACATGATAATTAATTTATCGATTAATTATCCTTATTCACTTACTAAGCCAGCCAATTAGTTATAAATACCAAATCTATTAGTTAACACAACAATTAATTAAAAACACATTACCATTAATTAATCCATCAATTAATTAATCTATAAAACAAATCAATCAATTAGTTAAATATACCAAAATGCCAGATCAATTATCTCATTCACGAAAATCAATATCTCATAAAAAATTCATCAATTGATTAACCATTCACCATTTAACATGTAACAACTAATCTATCTATTAATCAATTCTAGTTTCCAATTAATCTTCCGATAAATGACATGTTAAGTAGTAATTCCATATCCATTATTCTCAATATTCAATAATGCTATAACTTCCTAAGTCACATCTTGATATTTAATTTTTTAATTATTTATCCTATTACTCATCCTACTCCATTCAAATAATTTAATTCACAAACAAATATAAAATCAATTGTGTAATTAACTTTCTGTGACATAGGGTAAAAAGGCACACCTAAGGGTGACCAAGTCCTAATGACATTCAAGCCTCATTTACTAAGAATACCAATGGGGTGATTCTTATTTAACCATTTAAATGATCCAGGTATAAAATAAACATATTCCCATGGTAGCAAGTAAATATGCAGCAATACAATCTTAAAACCAAAACCTAGTCAAGTCCTGAATCATCTCACGTGGACAACATCACTCAATAACATCAAGGATTTCATGCATCGACACAGAATATATCAGCACAAGAAAAAAGACATATTAAAATCCCAAAAAACCTCAATCATGATACGACATTACCACTAACCAGCAATTTATCTTTAATCATCATTTAAAGAAAACCTTACAGTTCTATAATCAAGGAAAATCAAATTCTAAATTTATTTAAAGAATCAAGTAGGAATTATTAAATAAAGAGATAAATATTTGGGACCCTACCTCAGGGTGTAACCATTTTAATTACACAACTCTTTAAATGTACTTGGTGGAAACTAGTAGAAATCAGCACATAGTCGTACATACACACCAATATATATATATATATGTGTGTGTGTGTGTGTGTCTGTATGTGTGTGTGTGTGTGTGTATGTATGTATGTATGTATGTATGTCTACATTCACACACACACACACACACATATATATATATATATACATGCACATTCTCCCTGCAACACAACAAAAAATCCACCAAAACAAAAACAAAAGACCAAAAATAGTGTATCAAGGCCTACGAACCTACAGTTATATACTGGGGACTTATATAATTCATTAGAACTTAATTAAATCGAATCAAAACCAAACAACAGGTTCAGAATTTTACCTGAACCAATGGATTCAAAGAGAATCAAGAACATCTTCCTCTCCCTTGGTGGCGGATATTGGAAAATGGTCCAACGAGTCCCTAAACATCAATCCCACACTTTATTGAAGGAAGAATGCAATAAACATGTATTATCCCAAAACCCTAAAATCGACCAAAACCAAATTGGGCACCAAAAAAAAAATCAGGCCACCGAAGAGATAGAGAATAACCTTATATAAGATCCAAACATGAATAATCAAACCAAACCCATGATGAAAACATAAGAAAACGACACTGAAAGAGGACCTGGTATGGGGGGTCACGCCATGGGCATCACGCACTACAAGGGTTCTGCCCGGGGTGTCACATTGCTGCAAGGGGGTCTGACTGAGGGATGTGCGATGCTGGAAATCTGGAGGAGGAGGTCCACATGGAGGAGGAGGTTGGAGAAGCTAGAGCGCAAGGGGGCTACCGGAACTAGGGTGTCACACCTCACCATAGAGGAAGAATAAGGGATCCTTTCTTTTATTATTTTTTTAACCTAAAAACAAAATAAGACTCATTAATTAATTTGTATTTAATATATTCTAAGTAATAGAACCATAACCCTTGATTTGTTGTAATGTAATTAATATAATATTAATGATAAAAACTCTAACCCATATCCTCTATATAATAAAAAAAATTCTTCATTAATTTTGAAAGTCCTTATTTAATTAAATGGATTCTTTATGATACCCAAAAGCCTTATTAATTTCTCATAACTATTACACCCCATTAGTCATCTAATTAAAATCATTTAATATCCAAGTAATTAATGACACTATAATAATAATAATAACATTATTATTGTTAAAATGTTATTCTATTTAAACACTAAACTCCCATTTAATAGTATTTAATTAAAATAAAGAAATTATTAAACTAGGTAAGCTGCAAGGGTTGGACCGCATCCGTGCACAACCTGTGAAGATCCATTAAAATGGATTTTTCCAGATCTAGTGCTCTTGAGACTTATTGGGACACCCGTGAAAATTATCAGGTACTCAACCAAGTCCAAAAAACAACACCTTCATGTTTTCCGACACTCAGAATAAAGTTCCGGTGCTTGGATTAAAAAAAATACCCATTGATAAATGGAAAAATATTGAAAACCTTCAGAATTTAAACCCAGTTCAAAAACATTGGACAATACAATACCAAAATTTCTCATAAATTAATTAAAATTTTCATTACCTTGAATTCTATCAAATGCATGGTTAAGTTTAATTTTAAATTTTCATTGTAAACATCTTAAATGTAGATATCGGGATGTGCATGGTTAGTCAAAACATGTGGGTCAGCAGCGCAATTACCCTATTTTTAGAATGTGTTTTTATTTAATTTAAATAAAATAAAATTTAAATCATAATAATAATAAGGATGTTATTTTTATTATTGTATTTATTTATTTAAATAAATGTTACATTTATTTAATTGGATCATTAATGTGGAATTTCAGAATTAACTATGAAACATTTAATTCAAGGTTAATTAATGAAGAAACATTATATTAAATGGGAATAATAAATGTTATTATTATTATTATATTATATATATTAGTTCAAGTTGGTGTTAACTAGTTTACTAAGAGATAATAAAGGAAAAGGTGCACTATAGTAGTAGCGACACGCAGCCCCCCCCCCCCATGAGGAGTGCTACACCCCCACCCCCTCCTTGTCAGCTTCTCATCATGCACTTAGATCCTCTAGGCGTCATTATACATCTTGTCTGCCTTGTCAAGGTGAGTTCATATGTGTATGTTTTGTGAGTCACATCACTTTTTTGGCCCCCCCTTACCCTTTTTTCAAAGCCAAAACCCCAAGGTTCAGGTTTAAATGGGTTTCCCTATTTATTTTATTCTAGGGTTGTGCAAGGGCCTCCTCAAGACCCGTTGGTCTGTATTCCAACTACCGTCGCCCAGGGTGAAGCATTTCAGCTCAGTTTTGGTTCATCACCGCCATATTTAGTTGTGGATTGAAACCCATTATATTGGTTTTTTACCCAATGAATTGGATGATTATGGTTTTTTTGTGTTTCAGTTAATATTTTGGGTGTGAGTTAGTCCCTTACACACGATTTATGCATTCCAGTTGACTGTTGTTAGGTGAGAAGATAAATTCTGGATACACGTGAATTTTCGTTGAGGTGCATGTATGCGAGAAGATCAGAGTTGAGTTATTAAGCTTTGTCATAGCCAAATTCATTGATATAGGGTCCCTTTCCAAGTCATAAATTTTATAAATGCATTAATAAATTGCTTACTACACTTTTATTCAAAATTAAATCCAAGTAGGGAAGTATTTATAATTAATGCCACTAAATTAGTATTTAGCATGTTTAATGTTTTAAAATGCTAAATGTCACATGTGATTTGACAAATAATTAATACCATGTTTTTTAATAAAACCCCTCAATCGATGTGCAATGCTTTCTAACCAAAATGTAGTGGTAGTGTTATATAATGTTTTCTTGTGGTTTGAGTTTTCCATATATCTTTTTGTTAGTACTGACATATGAGGGGATGATGCTACGGAATGAATATTTGATTGTCAAATTAATCATGGGATGATAAAGTTCTTGAATAGTGTTAATTAATTATTGAATTAATTTAGGGATGTTGACTTTTTTGAACCAAGTTAAATAATTGTGAATTAATTAAATGGAAATGATGTGATAAATTGATTATGGAGAGTTGAGATTTAGTATGAGATAATTAATTTTAAAAAATTAATTATGGGATGTGAGTTGTTTTGTAGATTAATTAATTGAAGGATTAATTAATGGTAATGTGTACTTATTTAATTGTTGTGTTAACTAATAAATTTGGTATATTTAACGAATATATTAGATTAGTAAGAGAATAAAGATAATTGATTGGTGAATTGATTATCATGTTTTTGGTTAATGAATTGGGATAATTAATTGTTGAGTTAATTGTCTAGTTGATATGCTTGTGGTTAAGAATGATCAATTTTCCATTAATTATTAACTATTGAGATGTTGAATGGATAATTAATTGTACAATTATTTGATAGGAGACTTATGTTGTTAAATATTTGTTTAATTAATTAGTGGATTTGATTAATTAATTTGTAAAATTATTAATGGATGATTTTATACTGTTAGACATGACATTCTAAAAAAAGATAAATATATATGTATGATTGATAAACCGGTTGTGAGACAAGGACTGATGCTCCAAATACTAATGGGGTGCTAGACATGGCATTCAACACCCAGCTTGTATGTAAATATTCTTTTATGGGATAGGGACTAATGCTCCAAATACCTATGGATTGTGACACAAGGACTGATGCTCTAAATACTCACGAGGGTACTAGACATGTCATTCTACACCCATTAATTGACATTGTACTGTGCGTCCAATTGGTCGAACATAAACTGAATTTAATGGCTAATGAAATCCGATGTGATGTAACGATTTGAGAATTAAATACGAGAAAGGGTTCAGACTTGTAATTGAATTGGGTGAATCATTGTTTAGTGGACAAACCCAGGAGAGAATCACTATTTTCATGGACGGGATTAGACATAGTATATGAAATATTAAATTGAATATCTTATGATGCGTTATCCAATCCAAAGCACAATCTTGGATTCGGTCTTTAATTTTATTTTTTAAATGGTTTTTAGAGATATCTGTTGTGAGTTATTTATATGGAGGATGTCGATATTAGGCCTAGGCCAGATCTTGAGACTTATAAAATTTAACGAGGATTGAATAATTGATAAATTAAAATAAATGTGTGATGACTGTTGTGTATTCCTGAAAAATGTATAATGCAGGTTCAGACACCAGCTAAGGGAAGAAGTAGGTACTCGAGTATATAGTTACATAATACTGCTTACATTATTTATGCATGTTTTCAAACTTTTTAAATTATATATTAAATGTCTTTATTTGGGGTAGACATAGGTGGTTCCGGCCTACAATGATTTATATCTCACACCCTACTTTGGATTTCATTGCACCAGGGTACCTGAGTAGATTCTATTTGGTTTTAGGATTGTGTTGTTTTCATATACTGGGGAGATAGGAGAAGAAGACAGAGTGGAAGCTCAGGATGCTCGAGGAGATCACCCTTGGGGCTTTGAGTCATTTTTTATTTATTTCATTATTTATATGTAAATCATGATTTATTATTTATCATTTTCATAGATTTACCATCATAATAGGCATGAATTGAATAAAATTGGTGTTTTTCACTTGGTTTATACAAGATTTATAAAATTATGTATTCCACTACTTTATCATTATTCACAATTATTCTGCCATTTGCTGATATGTTCCACTTTTTTTCTCTGATTAGACGATATAGTCTCCCCACTGACTGTCCTTTGACCCCTACTACAATTCAGTAGCCTATGGTGTATGGGGATATGTCCCTGAGGTCATGTAGCGACCGGTCTGGCCACCGATTTTGGGGTGAGCCAGGTCAAGGCATTACAAAGTGGTATTAGAGGGAGATTTTGATCCTCTAACTAGAGCAATGGCGGCCCGAGTAGGGTGTGAGATATAAATCTTAGTAGGTCGGGACCACCAGTGTCTACCCCAAATTCAAAAATTCAATAAATAATTTAAATAGTGTGAAAGCATGCATAAATATCGTAAGCAGAACAACGTAACTATACACCCAAGTGCCTTCTTTATCCCTTAGCTGGTGTCTGAACTTGCACTATACATTTTCCATGCATACACAACATTTGTTTCACATTAATTACCATTTATCAATTATTCAAACCTCGTTAAATTATGAAAGTCTTGAGATCCGACCTAAGCCCAACATCCCCGTATAAGTCACTCACAACTAATGTCTCTAAAGACCATCTAAGAAATCAATGTGAAGAACAAATCCAAGTTTGTTCTTTGGCTTGGATAATGTTTCATAAGATATTCAATTTAATCATTCAAGTACTATGTTTTATCCCATCAACTAAAAAATAGTGATTCACCCAACCAATACCAAAATCCGAGCCCGTCCACTAAGAATAGTGATTCACTCTGGGCTCGGTCCACTAAACAGTGATTCACCCAATTCATTAACTTTTCTGGACCATTTCTCATATTCAATTCACAAATCATAACATCACATGGTCATTCATTGACCATTTAATTCAAATCATGTGCAACCAATTGGACCCATAGTTCAATGTCAATTAATTGGTGTAGAATGTCATGTCTAGAACCCTCTTGAGTATTTGGAGAATTAGTCCTTCTCTCACAACCCATGGGTATTTGGCGCATAAGTCCATGTCCTATAAGAGAGAATTTTCATGCATGATGGGTTTAGGATGCCATGTCTATAAACCTATGAGTATGTGGAGCATCAGTCCCTATCTCAGAATCAGTTTATCAATCATACATATATATTTATCATTGGTGTAGAACACCATGTCTAATACCCCGAAACCATCCATTAATTATTTCATAAATTAATTAATCAAATCTTTTAATTAATTCATCAACTACTTAAACAAAATAAATATCTCATTAAATAATTCTAAAATTAATTAACCATTAAACATCTCAATAGTTAATAATTAATTACCAATTAATTATTCTTAACCACAATCAAGTCGACTAAATAATTAATACAACATTTAGTTATCCCAATTCCTTAACCGCAAACATGATAATTAATTTCGACAATCAATTATCATTATTACTTTACTAAACCAATCGATTAGTTAAATATACCAAATCTTTTAGTAAATGAAACAAATTACTAAGTACACATTACCATTTATTTATCCATCTATTATTTAATCTATAAACCACATCTATCGATTAATTAAATATACCAATATTCCAGATCAATTATCTGATTTAGCTAAATCAACATCACATAACCAATTCATCAATTGATTAACCATTCACCATTAAACATGTAATAATTGATCAATCCATTAATCATTAATAGTTTACAATGAGTCTTCTGATAAATAACATGTTAATTAGTAATTCCATATTCATTGTTCTCAATATTCTATAATTCTGAAAATTCCCAATTCACATATTGATATTTAATTTTTCAATTAATTACCCCATTAATTATCCAATCCCATTCAAATCATTTAATTCACCAAAATATATACAATCAATTGTGTAATTAACATTCTATGACATGGGGTAAAAAGTCACACCTTAGGGTGTCCGAGTCCAAACGACATTCAAGCCTCATTCACTAAAAATACCCAAGGTGTGATTCCTATTTAACAATTTAAATTCTTTGGGAATAAACTCAATATATTCACATGGAAACGAATAAATATCAGCTATACAAGCTTAAAACCAACACCTAGTCAAGTCTTAATTCATCTCACGCAGACAAAATCACTCAATAACATCAAGGGTTTCATGCATCGACATAACATATATCCGCACAATAAATAAAACATAATAAAAGCCCTAACCACCGGAAGCATGATATGACATTACCACTAACTAGAAGTTTATCTTTAATCATCGTTTTAAGAAAACATATTAGTTCCATAATCAAGAAAACTCACATTATCAATTTATTTAAAGAATCAAGTAGGCATCCCTAAATAAAGAGATAAAGATTTGGGACCCTACCTCAGGGTGGAACAATTTTAACTATGCATCACTTTAAATGTACTTGGCGGCAACCAGTTGAAATCAGCATACAGTCTCACAGACACACAAATATATATATCTATGTGTGTGTATCTAAATATATATACATACATATATATATATATATATTTACATACTCACACTCCCGGCAACACAATCAACCTTCCATCAAAACCACAACGGAAGACCAAAACTAGTGCAGCAAGGCCTAGGCACCAATAGTTATAAATCGGGGACTCAGATAATTCATCAGACCATAATTTAACCTATGAAAAACCAAACAGTGAGTTTAGAAGAGTACCAGAACCAATGTCTTCAAAGAGAATCGAGCCCATCTACATCTCCCTTGGCAGAGGATTCCGAAACATGGACAAATGGGTCCCTAAACATCTATCTAACATCCTATTGGAGGAAGAACACAATAAACACGTATTAGCCCAAAACCCTAAAATTGACCAAAACCAAATTGGGCACCAAAAATGATTCAAGTTTCCAAAGTGATGGAGAAGAATTTTATAGAAGATCCTACCATGAAGAATCACACCAACCCCATGATAAAAATGGATGAAAATGACGCAGGTGGAGGACCCGAGAAGGGGGGTCGCACCACGGGGGTCATGCACTTCAAGGGTTCTTCCTAGGGGTTCCACGCTTCTATAAGGGGGTCTAACAAAAGGATTCTTACTTCAAGAGGTCTAAATAAGGAGGTCCATATGAAGGCAGAGGCTAGAGAAGCTGGAGCACGAGGGGGCTGCCTGCACTGGTGCCTCATGCCGCACCAAGGAGGAAGAAGAAGTTTTCATTTATTTTTTTACCTAAAATCTAAATAACACTCATTAATTAATTTGTATTTAATATATTCAAATGAATAAAACCATAACCCCCAAATAATTTTAATATCATTAATATGATATAAATGATAAAAACACCAACCCATAACCTCTATTTAATAATAATAATGTTTCCTCATTAATTTTGAAACTCTATATTTAATTAAAAGAATTATTAAAGATGCACAAAGGCCTCATTAATTTCTCATAACTACTACACCACATTAGTCATCAAATTAAAATATTTTTAAATCTGAATAATTTATTACAAGATAATAATAATAATAACATTATTATTATTATTAACACATTCTTCTATTTAAAAACCCCCCATTTATTATTATTTAATTAAAATAAATAAAATATTAAACTGGGTAAGTTGTATGGGTATGACCGCATCTGTGCGCAGCCCGTGCAGATCCATTAAAGTGGAATTTTCCAGATCTGGTGCTCTCGAGACAAATCTGGACTACTGTGGAAATTATTTAGTATTCACGCAAGTCCAAAAACAACACCTTTAAGTGTTCCAACACTCTGAATTATGTTCTGAAGCTCAGTTTAAAAATAGAACAATTGATAAATAGAAAAAGTTTGAAAATCTTTGTAATTTAAACCCAGTTAAAAACACAAGGATTTACACCATGGCATTGGGAGTGATCCTAAATAGTGTACTATATCTCTTCAAATGTCCAGTATACACCTCCTATAGTGTGACCATATGAGTACTACCTTGTGAACGAATTCCATTAGTGCTATCTGACTCATGGAGTGTGTTCCCCTTGAAGAGTTCTATGTGGAACCTCAAACATGAATCCTAGGATGGAATTATTTTTGAGTCATTACCTTAAGACTATGCATCCCTATTGAGTATACCTGGATATTATTTTTATTTGTACTATAGACACATACATGTGTAGAGAATACAACTTTTTATTTTGTGGTATAAATTTTGGTTTGAGGGTATTCTTCTAACTAATATTATACTCACAGTGGCATGTGATTTTCCTATACATGTTGTGTCTTGTGCATACAATCACCTTTTGATAAAGTTGTTGAGGGACCAAGACTAGGTAGTGCTTAGTGAGATGGACAGAATAAGGTGTGTTCCAAACAGCAGTACCCATTTTTACTTTTTGGTTGGACTACTTTTTAGAGTCTTAATGGGGGGCCTATATTTGTACCAATTTTCTTTCCATTACTTCTTTTCATACTCTTGTTGTGGGATTAAATGTATTCATCCATGGTTTGGTTTAGTTTTTTTTCACATTTTATAATTTTATGGGCTTGGATATGTGTTTGTGTGTATAAGTACATAAGCTAAGGCATCCCCTAGACTTTTAGAGGTGGTCTTGGGGAGTTATGGAATGGTCCCCATCAGGACGGGTCATGAAAAAAACATAAATCATGAACATGTTCTGATGGGTGCACCCATATAGTTCTCTAATTCATTAGGTAAAGTTTTTAGTCTCATGAGGAGTCATATATGTGATTATGGAGTAAACCAAATCTATTATGTGACTTTGTACACCGTGATATTGTCTAGTTTATTATAATTGACATAAGTATATATCATGTTACATGTTGCTACTATATTTACTATGATTACATGATCTTATGACACCATATTATTTAGGTTATGATTCGATGTGATTATTCATTTACCTATAATTTTATGATGGTGTGTTATACCTTTGACTCACATGTTATATTTCTTTATTATATTTATTCCCTCACTAGGAATTTTAGATCACCCCTTTATTTATGTATAACCCATGTTATCTCATATAGTTTTTAGATCTCAGAATGATTTTAGGAGCTCATTTTGGAGAATAAAATAAATATTCCATGTTCTATGTTCCTTTTGATGAATTATGGTCTTAGTATGCTAAATACATTATTCCTTGTGATCTATCGATTGTAATTAATGGATGATTATGTTAAGAATCATGTAATAATATGTATAAAAGGAATGTGTTTCTATAATCCCTATATGGAATACTCTTTTTGACTATCAAGTATTATATATCCAACCCCTAAGAGGGAACAATTCTCTTAGGGAACTATCTATCTTTCACACACTAGGCTAGTGAAACACACACCCTAAACATCAATTATCTACCCATGGGTCCCATGGATTCATGAAAAGAAAGTAAATGTTAAATAAAACAAGTATTAAATGAATCAATAAAATTATAAAAAATGTTTATCACCTCAACTCAAACACCCTCATAGTAAACACACCCTTAAATCATTTTCCAAACTCCACATGATCAAACCATCACCCCTAAATATATTTAATGAAAATACAAGGGCCAACACATGTGTATCATGAACACCAACCGCTAATTTTAATAAGGAATAAAATTTTTATTAAATGAAAGTATGACTTCAAATTCCATGTAAATTTTATTTTTTAAATTCCCTATTTTAAACAATTCATAAAAAATAATTTAGAAAGCCACACTATTTTTTAAATTAAAAACTCATTCTGCAAAACATGGTCTTTTTCTTTTAGAATCCATATTGGGAACCCCCCCCCCTTTTCATTAGAACAATTTTAAATATCCATGAAGTATTTTCAAAAGTTTTTAGCATGTGAAACCATTTAATATAAAATCCAAACATGGAATCCATTTTCAAAAACTTTTCGACCCAGATTTGGATGCATGAAAACGACTTGAAAATGCACAGTGGGTATCATACATTACCATAATATAATCAAAATATTTATAAAACTCAAGAATCGCATTAATTTAAAAATAAAGTGATGGAATATAAACCCCTACCTCACCTAGGTGATAACCACTCATGACCTTTCACAAAAAGTCTCTTTTTATGCTGAAGACTTCTATAAGCAAGAAGATCATCCCTACAATCCTTGAACAACCAAATACCCAATTAAAACCAACTTCAAATGAAAATATCATTCCATAGATCCCTATGTATTTAAAAAGGCAGTGATCTTGTGGGTAATTTAATTAATGAAGAGGGAGGATATCGGATATAAATAACTAAGAGGTTTACATCAAGAGATCTACTCAAAATTGAGTTGGATGAGCTCAAAATTCGAGGAAGGAAATAAATACCACTATGTAGTCAGGCTCAACCAAAGTAAGTGGAGAAGAAGAGGAGATTACAACCAATAATACCTGGTATTGGTAATTTTTGAAAACAAACAAAACAATTAAAATTTGATGGAGGCCCATTCACAATGTGAAAACTCTCATTCATGGAATGAATGGCCCTTAGAAAGATTTCAAGGTGTGAAGGATCTAATTAAAGATGTGAATGACACCTAATAAAAATTAGAATCCATCATGTAAATTAATCATGGTGTGAACCACTTATTAATGGAATTAACCACCCTAGGAAAAAACAACCAAGTGACATGGGATGACAGTTAATGATGTGACCACATTGGTCATAGTGTGAAATAGTGTAGGTTAAAACAAGTATCTTTCCAGGACTCCCTTAACACCAAAAAACACTAAATAACAACTATAAAACATATAATATCCCTAAAACCTATTAAATACAACAAAAGTTACATGGGGTGTGACAGGTATGTTCTCTTATAGTGATTAAATTTTATCACAGAACTGTTTTCAATCCCATAAAAAGGAATATACATCATTCATGAATAAAGTACTCTAAAATCAAGTATAAATTTTCAAAAAGAATTTTTAACAATGTATAATGAAATTGGAATATGTTTCAACACAATATCAAGGTGCAGGCTTCATAACAAAGGAAAATCTAATGAGGGTGTTTATAATCACTAGTCAACTCTTAAATTTGAATAGCCTCATTTAACTTTATTATTTTGGAGAAGGTCCCCCACTCCCATAATGGTTTTTGTATGCTAGTTTTGAAATTTTATAAAGTCTTTTAATTTCAATTTTTTCATAATATAGTACTAATTATTTAATAATTCAGTAAATGGTGTCAATCAAATGGTTTTTTATTTTCTTTCTTTTAGTTTTTTCATGTTTATTCTTCATATTCATTTTTTATATCACTTTTATTTACCTCTCTTTTCCCTTTTATTTTTGAAATAAAAAAATTCTTTGTTTTCATGTTTAGTGTGTTTAGGGTGCTAATAAATTTAGATTACATGACATTAAATTTTTTCACCTTCTTTTTGATTCTATGAAATGAATTATCTATGTTTATCTATAAATTAAAATTTATCAAACATGTGATAAGAATTTATTTATTTAAATATTTAAAAATATAATATAAATTATTCTTAAAGGTTATATTCATCAACTTGGTAATCAGTAAATGATATTATTGTTTGCGTTTTTATGAAACTATTGAGAAGGTACCAATACTTTTTATTTGTGATTTTATATGATTACTATCCCATTATTTAAACATTTTGTATTCTACATATATCTTATATATATTATTTCAAAGCACATTAAAAATGAAAAAGTTACTACCTTCATTAATTTCATGGAAGGACATGATATTTTTATATGTGGGTATTAAATAGATAATTATTTAACCATTATGGGTGTTTTGTATATATTATTTGATTTCAGATATGTTTTGAGTCTTGGGAATGAAATTTTAATATGTTACCATGTTTCCCAAATTGGACAACATTTTGGTTGTTTTACCATAATGTTCACCACACTAGTTGAAATTTAAAAATTCATTTTGATAGGATTCTATGGTCATGGGGATACAATTAATTGAACTACAAATAAGGCAAAATCCAAGAGCATGAGGATTGATAGATTCCCATGGATTAAATAAATTATATTGGAGATATTTTTGGAATTACCATCATTGAATCTACCATAACTTCATATATAAATTTTCAACTGGCCAAATTATAATAAAATTGAAAAGATAATTTTAGTTGAATAAATCTAAAGATATATAATTTCAAACCACTACCCATTTAAATTATAAAATAGGAGCATCATAGATGAACATTAACAATTTAGTAAACTTGATGGATTGATATGATTGGATATTTTGATCATGTTTGTGATGGACACTATAAAAATTGTCTTTAGTGATTTAATTTTAGCGATGTCTTATAAAGTCGTCACCATTTAAATTTTTTGAGATGTAAAACTATGAAACACAATATCCATCACTCACATTATTTATTTCAATTTATATTTGAATTGAAAAGTGATTTCTTCATGTGGAGGGAATACAAAGAATAATCTGCATATGACTTACATTGATGGATTTTGTGTTTGTGTTACAATTTAATATCTTAATATCCATTGTACACTTCCCCATATTTGACATATATTTTATTCTAATATTCTTTGGTATCATTTGAAAAATATTACTTATTTCTCTAATAATTTGGTAATAATTATTGATTAAATGTAAAATGCATATTTATGTCAATTATTTATATTTTTTGTGTCACTATTTGAAGTGATCTGCTTTTTTATTTTAACATGCTTCGTATGAATTGTATGAATATTTAATTTTTCAAGATGGTTATTAATTATCCCACATTTGTTTTTTATATTGAAATGACTACATGGGTCCTACATTCTTATCACAGACATTATCTTTTGTTTTAAAATGGATTGTTAATTCATGGATCATTATCTAATCCATTTTCAATCATTTATGATTTAACATGTTCTTGTTACATGTATATATTAATAGGAAAAAATAAATTTTTGGATTTAGTTTATGTTTGGAAGTTTAAAGAATGATTAAATGTGCACATTTATTTCCATCCATCCACTTCTAGATCATAGTGTCTAGGAATTAATTTCTTAACTAATCATGTTTGTCTTGATTTATAGAATTAGGTTGGGTCATTCCATCTTTTGAACTATGTGAAATCCCAAATTTATATATGTAAGAGTGGTAGATGAAAATTTGGACACACCCAAGGACATGATGGATGGAATGTCGAAACATTAAAACTAAAAAATCCAATGTAATCCTAAAATTTTATAAAAAACATATCGAAGAAAGTTATATATATTAGGGAACAGATAATCATAGTGATATCTATGGAAAATATAAAACACTTATTGGTTGGATAAAACTACCAAATATCATTATTTTTCGATATGAATGGACATCATGAAAAAAATAAACCATTTACATGGTTTCCCCTACTTCATAACTTTATAAAGTATAGAAGAAATAGAACTAGAGTTTCCCACGATCTATAATTCTATTATTCGGGGTCTTCTCCTCTATACATGTCAATCTCTCATTTATTTGTGTCTCTCTAAATGTATAGTGGGAAAAAAATTCATCCACGCCAATTCAAAATGGTTGGCTACCTTACCAATTACTCAATGTAAAAACCACACCACTATTATAATGTTCTTATAATATTTTTGAATCTCCATCACCTCCAGATCACCTCACCCCTCTATTGATTTCATCTCACCTCAACCCTCTATCATGTCTGGCTCCCCTCACCCTTGTTCTTTAGTGAAACCATGTATCCTTATAATTTTCTTGGGATGAATATATTAATCACTCCATTGCACTCAGATTCTCTCCCATCTCATCTCCCCCAAAACCCTATGTCCTTTCTATTACCCAGTTCCATTGTATTCGGCCATCATTAGAATTTGACATCCAATACTTAGTTACTCTAGGTAGAAACAGCTTGTAATTCAATAAAGTCAATTAATATTATTATTTTAATTATTTGGTTCTTAGAATATATTAATTTATTGTCAAAGAGATGCATCAACCATATATCATCACTATATTTCATGCATGGACTTCATGAAAAAAATAAAACATTTCCATTGTTTCTCCCTCTTCCTTCTAAAAGTACGGAAGAAATAGAACTGTTTTGGTAAATGATATATAATTATACTACTTGGTATCCTCCCCACCCCACATGTTGATATCTCATTGAGTCATATCTCCCAAAGCATATAGTGTAAAAAAATTCCTCTAGGCCAATTCACCACATCAGGCTTCCCTACCCGTGACTCATCGTCCAAACCCTACCATTTTTCTATCCTTCTTCTAATTTAATCGAATTTATACCATGTTTGGATCCCCTATACCCTCAATTGTACCAATCTCCCCTCATCCATCCATCACTTATGGAACCCATCACCCATATTCTTCATTGAAATCCTACATCCTAACTATTTTCTGAATTAGAATATATCATGCCCTCCATCATGATTGGCTTCTCTCCCACCACTTCTCCACCAAAACACTAGGATATTTTTATAAACCGGTTCAATTCCAATTGACCCTCCTCAGCATTCAATCTCTCTTACATGGTTACTCTGATCCAACACAGCTTTTGAATCATGAAAATTAATTCATCTAGTTATTGTCATCATTTTTTGGTCAATAAACATAAATTTTTAGTTGATTTCTCATCAAATATCATTTCTTAGTCACCATAAAGTGTTTTATTTGAGTTGTTATTTTTTTGATGTATAAACCCATAACCATAGTTAGTTTCCCTTTTTTGGTCTCATTCTTCCAAAAAACATGACACCTCATCTACTATATCACTTAAATATATGTCATACTTATATATAGCAGATGTTACAATCTCTCCAATTTTTTATTCAACTTATTCTTCATATTTTCACACCTAATGTACCTTAATATATATAATTATTGTTTAGATTTTAGATATATTTTTCATTCTTATTTACTATTTAATTTCATTATTATTTAATTCCAATGAAGTCCAGTTGAATTTTAATGTACTTTAATTTTCTATACATTTATAAAAACATTCAGTTTTTTATTGTTTCGTTTTATCCAAATATAGATGTCTGTTGGTAATTGCACCTATAATTCATGCTTATTCCTTATGTACTTCCTTGAAAATTATAAAAAATAATGGATTTTTTTTTGAAAATTTGTTTATTGGGAAACTATTTCTCAATCTACCGACCAAATTAGTGGTTGTGTCACATAGAAGGGTGGGAACTATCTGAGACAACACCTTCTTGAGATATATTATAATGAAGGCATCAATATGGACAATGACATCTTTAGAAATCTTCTGAGGAAGGTGATGTCTCAGACAATGTAGGATATTGATAAAGAAAGCATTGTCCAGGAAATAATCTTTCTAACTTTAAAAAAATTATTTATACATACATGAAAAGAAAACTAAAAAAATAAATATTATTTCACTATTTTTTCATTCAATATTACTTTAAGAAAAATATTCTGAGAATATTGTTTATAATACTAACCAACCACCCCTATAAGTGTGAAGTACTCAAATTCTATTCCTAACATTCAATATGGGATTTGGATAACACTTTTCCAGCATTTAATTAATAATGTAGTTTTTATAAGAATATATTATTGGTAATAAATTATAGCAGAATCATATTTTTAATAAATAGGTATTATTAAATAATGTAAAAAATAGTGACTAATAAAGTAATATAATGATTACTAATATGTTATTCATTTTTTAAAACTATAAATTTTTTAAAAATTAAATTATTTGATTAATAATCAATTAAATAATAAAAATATAATTACTAATAATTTCTAATACAAAATCTTAATAATTTAATTAATATTAAATTTAATTTGATATTAAAAAATAATAATAATTAATAATCTAAAAAATTTTAATTATGTTCTTATTAGTTTAGTTAAAAATATTATTATTATTATTATTATTATTATTAATTATTATTAAATAATAATCATTTGTGCCATGTAAATTATTTTCTATTTATTATTTTTATATGTAGTAATAATATTAATGATGATGTTGATGTAAATAATAGTATTATTATTTTTAATCATTTAAATTATTAAAAAAATATATTAATTACTTTGACTTCATACAAATAATATTTTAATTATTATTAATTTATTTATTATGACTTTATTATTATCATGAAAAATGACATTATTAATTAGTAATGATAATTAATAATAATGTTGAAATAAGTAATGTGGCCAATAATATAAATAAATTAATAGTAATTAAATTAATAATATATTTAATGTTTGTACAATAATAAAAAAATTATGAAATTATTAATAATGGCAACAATAATGTAAATATTTACATTAATAATTATTTTATTTAAATCACTATTCTTATTAATTATTATAATTTTTGTACATATTTAATTATATAATCAATATTATTGATAATGTAATTAATAATATTTAATAATAACATATAACAAATAATACTTCATAATAATGTAATTAATAATATAATACCCAGGAAAGCCCAGTCAGAGCTAAAGCCTCTGACCATTTATTAAGAAAAGAAAAGTACATGGAACAAGAAACCACAAGAAAACAGTTACATGTCATAGAATTCATACCCCTCACCATACCCGTGATATAAGGCTTCCTCTACAGTAGCGAATTCCCATTCAGAGCTGTCATAATGTTTTAGGACCTTCGCATATTTCCGTCTGAGATTCAGCTTCTCTAAGGATAACAACTCCTTAGAGGATTGCCTGACAGCAGATCTAGTTGACACAGGCTTTGGCAAGTCAGAGTAAGCCTTCCTCATTCTTCTTTAAGCTGGGGGATTTTCCTCATTTCCAGATTTTTTCTTTCCATCCTTGACTACATCACTAAAGGAAGGCATATCCAAGCCACCACAATTTTCCTTGTCATTGTCCAAGACATCTCCCCATTTTCCAGCAATTACAACTTCTTGACAAACATCAGTCAGAGTCTGACTCTGCTCATATTTTCCATTGATATCAATCATCGCCAAACAATGAGGGGCCTCAACACAAACAGTACCAACATCAAGCTCCTGCCCCACAATATTCTCTTTTCCAGTCTGCAAAAAGTCACTGTCCTTTATTGGTGTGCACTCAACCACCTCATCATGACCCAATTCCTAAAAACGGTTGCAGGTGTCCACTGTGATCTGCAAACCACCAATGGAAGCCAGCTGCAACTGAGAGTCTTTACCAGCTGAAAAACCAGTGGGGGCAATAGGGGCATGTGGCTCTGAACTCCACGGCAACTCTCCCTCCTGCGGTCCAACTTCATCATCTTTGATCAATCTGCAAACATCACTTGCTGCAACATCCTGACCAGAAAAGGTGTTCCCATGCTGCGATACAAGTCCTACCTTAGCAGATGCATCCAGCACTCCCCCACTTCCAGACCGAGTACCATCCCACATATTGAGGGGCATGCCAACAGAAAGCGGACCATGTGCTTGCCGATCAACTAGGCACAAAGCCAGATCATCCCCCTTCTGTTCAGCAGTCCCAATGTTGATAATCTCACTGACAACCCTTCCTACCTCACACTGACCAGAAAAGTTTTGATCATGCTGGAACATTTCTCCGGAAGAAGCAGGCATTACCAGCTTACCTCCAGCTCCAGCGCCAGGACCGGCCTCATTTTTGTCTATCTGATCCACCCCACTATGTCGAGAGAGATCATGTTTCAGTCTATCAAACACCATAGCAACTGTTGGATTGTGTGAGGCCCGCACCTGCTTCACCATTGAAACAGCAGCAGATGGTTTATGTGAAGCCCGCTCCTACTTCACCATCGAAGTCTCACCCAAACAAACAATATTTCCATTCTTCGCTGCATCAGACCCCAACTATCCTTGACCAGAAGTACCACCAGACCTCTTCACCGATGTGGAATTTCTCCTGCTTCTGACTCCCCAACGACAGTGACTATCCAAGTGACCCAGACAACGACAACTCAAGCAGAAATCAACCCAATTCTCAAACACAATGGCTTACCTCCAGCGGAATTCCTCACCCATAGCAATCCAGATCCATTCTACTGGTGGCTTCGAGGCATCCACCTCGACACAAATGCGAGGGTTCACTGGATGACTCACAGAAGAAGTGCGCACATCCGAACACATGAAACGGCCAACCAAATTCCCTAGCATACAAATTATCGCAAAATTTTGGAAAGGTAATGCAAGATTAGGGAGACTTACCCAGGTCGCAACTGAAGGGGGATCCCGATTCATACAGAGATCCAACAACCAGCGAAGCAGGAAGAATTTTCATCCATTGCACTGGTGGGGAGCTCTGGACCAACCACTTATCAAGTCTTCCTCTGAGCCAAAATGAATCATCAGATGACGGTTGTCAAGAAGCCCTACCACCGCATGTTCCTTCAGATCCCAATCACTAAACATGAAGCAATCCAACTCATCAACAGAGGGCCTTCGTAGGTAAAAATGAGAAACTAGTGTCAAATCGAGGAAGCCTGATGCCGCAGAGAATTCCGATGAAGAAATCGGAAGCTGAGGGGGCCCAAGGTGGAGCTCGGGAACTTTCGGGCTTAGGGAGATCGACAGAAAATCTGGAAGGAAATTAGGGTTTGAGAAAGGAACAAATGCCATCCACGATGCCGGTGGTGGTGGAAGATCACCTTCCCCCTCCATAAAATATTTTATATGTAAATGTTATTTTTTTTATGTAAAAAACTATGTGTCATGCCAATTAGTTTTTGATTATTATATTTAATAATTTTTATTTCAATTATTTTTTATATGTTTAGTCAGCGTGTCAAAAAAACATTAATATTTTATTTATACTTTTAATGTATAGGATTTTAAACTCACATACTTGAAATGAAATAAAGGTTCAAGAATATTACTTTGAAAAAAACAATAATGTATAAATTCAATGTATGTGAAATTTAAAACATCGACTTAATATATAAAAATAATTAAAAGTTTTAAACAAATAGAAAAAATTAATGAAAAATAATTTTAATGGCACAAAATATTATTCTTTTAAAACATGGAACTTGTACTCATAATTTTCTTTAAAGATAATGTTTCTTTTAAATGAAAATATTTTTCTTGTTAAGTTTATACATTTCTTATAGATTAAATTGTTTTTGATCTTCTTAAAAAAATATTTTATGCACTACACTTTTTTAAATTGTAAATATTATGTTTTCAGTAAATAAGGTATGTGTCATGTAAATTAATTTGTATTTTATTATATTAATGAAATTATTTTAATATTCCACTATTTTATATATCTTTATTCTATTTTTTATGTTTTCTTTTGATTTTACTTACAATTTATATTTTATAAGATTTTAAAGCTACCTAATTTGAATTTAATAAGTTGTGTTATGATTTAGGTAGTCTGCTTTCAAAGATATATGATATAAACTAAAATTAAAATCAAAGTGGAACTTAGAACATAGAATAAATATCTAAAAAATAATTGAAAATAAAAAGTATTTTATAAATTTAATAAAAAAATTATTTACTTGACATAAATATTAATGATTAAGAACAAAACATTTTCAAATTATTAACATAATTAATTATCAATTACTAATATAATAATTTCATTATTAATTAAATTTTTATTAAGTAGTAATTATATAATTAAATATTTTCAATAATTACAAAAATAACAAAATTAATAACGTAATGCATAATAATAATAATGTAGATAATTTTTTTTAAATAGTAAATGTTTCTTTAATCAATAATTTTTGTGTTACGTAAGTTAATCTTTTAAATTATATTTATGAAATTATTTTTTAACTATTTTCTATATGTTTAGCCTATGTTTTAAGTTTCACTATGATTATACTTATAGTTTATATTTTATAACCATTCAATGCTACCTGCTTGAAATATAATATGTTTTTTAGGTTTCAAGTCGGAGACTTTAAAACCTTATAAAATATAAACTACAAATACAGTCCAAAAAAATATGAAATAGAGATTAATCATATAAAAAATATTTGAATATAAAAATAATTTCACTAAAATAATAGACAGACAACAATATAGATGATAGAAAATATTGTTGTTTCAAACACATAAAATTTAAACATTAATAGAAGTAGTTAAATTTAAAATATTATAAGGTAAATTATTAATATATTCTAAATGAAATTTAAAACATGAACTAAATACATATTTAATAATTTAAAATAAAAATAATTTGAAAAACTAATAAATAGAAAATACTTAGCATCAATAATAATATCTGACATAATAGTAAAAATATAAATTAGTTAGTATTATTTATTTATAAATTATTATAATAATAATTGTTATAATTAATTATTTTATTAATATTTTTAAGTCATAATAACTATTATTAAATTAATTATTAATATTATTTAATAATAATATGATTATTTATATCATTAGTAGTAGTCAAGGTACATTGCATTATTAATAATAACCATCATGATTATATTTTCATAACTTTTTTATAATGACTTAATTATCATGACTTTAAAATCAATAACACTATTATCATGAATTTATTATCATTAATTTATTATCATGTATTTATAATAATGTATATTATCAAGACCTTCTTATTATCATGATTTAATTTTCAAAACATTATTATTCATGTTCAAGCCTTTGGATGTTTTTATTTTCTTTGTATCTGAGTGCATATGTACTTGTCTTGAAATATTATTATTATTATTATTCATACATATAATAAACAAAACAGAATTAAGATGAAATGATAAATTTTATTATTATTATTATTTTTTATTATTATTATATTTTAATAATTACATTATTATTTTTTAACTATATTATTATTATTAAAATAATTAATAACTTTTTATATTGTTGTTATAATTATTAATTTTTAATGGTGGGGTTGAGGCCAATTTGTTATTATGAAAGAAAAGACCTCTTTCTATCTAGGTAGATGAAGATCCATTAAATATCTCATAGGCCCAAGGTAAAGTGGCCCATAAACATGGCATGAAGGCCTAGTGCCACATTATGCATGCATCATTTTACCTACATCACCAAGCCTATGTCACCACCTTCCAGTATCATGCCTATGTCCCTGCCTGCATTGTAAATCAACCAAGTGGCTTGCCATGATTTGAACTCTGATATTTTGGATGCAGGACTACGTGGTTTACCACTATGACACCACCCCAACTACATTATTTTTATTATCAATTAGATTATTAACTTTAACTAATTGTTTTTTAGATATCAAAATAATTATATTATTAATAACATGTAATTAAATTATAAAATAATAATAAATTATTAATAATTTTTCCTGATAAATTCTTTTTTATCATTATTTTTCTATTAAATAATATTATTAATTTATTATTGGAAAAGAGGTGTTTTATCCCACATAGTTTATCTAGAAAATATCTGAAGAGCTGCACCCTTATAAAAGTAGGGCTTTTTTGAGATTTTGTTTAATATTTTAAGAATACTTGAATTAAAATTAATACCCAAATAAAAACAGTTAAATACTATTTTATATTTTAGTTATATATATTCTATTAAAAAATAAAAATAAAAAAAATTAAAAAATAGATTGCACGGCGCATTCTTGGAAATTTCATTCCTTGAATATTTTTTATGAAGGAGATTTTATTGAAATCACCTTTTAAAAGTTTCCAAGAAGGTGTTATCCAAGATAGCATCCACCCTTCTACACCTTGCTCTATGAAAACATGCCTAGATCAGGAAATAGTTCCCCAATATAGGCATTTTCAGAATATGGTTTTTTTCTCATTGTACGTCAAACAAATCCATATTTCGTTTATAATTTTCATACACATTATTAATATATTTTCATATGATTTATTAATATATCCCTTCCATAATTATTTTATATGATCATATTTGGGTATATTTTATATAAATCATTTTTATAGTCCCTATAGTTATTTTGAATCCAGGTCAACGACATATATTGCATTCAGTCTTTTATTTTTCTTTTGAAAAAAATACTTAACTTATTTTCATGAAATTGATTTACAATATCCTTATCATATAATTAAAAACATGTAACAACTATATTCCAATCAAAATACCACCAGTAAGTAATCTAGGTTGTAGCAGAAGTTAACTATGAAAATAAAAAAAAATTGTACAGGTTTGGAACTAAACCATTGCTAGTATTTATTTGTGTTTACTTATTTTCTCATTTATATTGTCTCCATTATTACAGGTTTATCTAAAGAATATAAATCTTTATGCTATAATACCCAATTACCCATTGTTACTGAAAAACAGTTTATTACCGTTAATATTATAGAAATTATAAAAGTTTGATTACCTTTCATATTGTTGATATTCATCATATAGATTGTTATTTACTTTTATTGATAATATTTATAGATTTTATTTACTCTCCAGTTATGTATAATATATATATATATATATATATATGTATATATATATATATATTATATATTGGTGGAACAATTATAATAAAGCGCGCACACACCTCACAACAACAAGTCAAATGGGAAGGTCAAAACCTCCCAAAAGGGTAACCCACTCATCAAGCCCTATATTATTTATATATTGTAAGCCAACATACCCTATTACAATTTTTTCACTGCATGGGTCCCTCGGGGCCCATGCCCTGACTACCCCAATCCCACCTTCCATAGGCCAGGGGTTGGCAACTAGAACCAGAAAGGTGTATCCCAAAAATGGGAAGGCATCGCCTTTTTAACCAGTAAAGACACAAAGTTCGAGAACACAACAAGAAGGGTCCACGAAGTAAATTATTGTAGTAAAAGAGTGCTGAAAGTAAAGGGGTTGGAATACAAGCCCAATTGAAATGTACAAGTACAAATGAAAAGTACAAAAACCACTTAAAAGTGAAAAACAACTCCTACATCATACACCAAGGATACTATGTGAAGTGTTGGTACATCTCACGATCAGTAGTCCCTACGTCACGTCACGCCAGATAGTCCACCTCTGAGTACTTTCCAGTCCTGGATCCCTCAGCCTCGATCAATATTGTCCATCGTCTGCAAAAGACACAACAAGGTTTGGGCATATCCTATGCAGGGGTGAGTATAACGATACTCAGTAGGAACCCTGAGACCCCCATAGGTCTTCAAGAGTTCCACGAAGGAAAAACCACTAATAAAGACTTCAACTATACTTAGGTATATGCCCATACATATACCTAAGTTGTCAAGATATACTCATCTCATACATTAGGGAAGAATACCTCAAAGGTAACACCATGAAGTTAGACATACCACAAAGGTAACACCACTGAGATAAAAGTACCACACAGGTAACACCACAAAGACATCACCACATAGGTAGAACTACCACATAGGCAACACCACTAAGACAACACCAAGAAGGTAGAATTGCCATGCAGGTAACACCAGGAAGATAGAAGTACCACACAGGTAACACCACGAAGATAAAATTACCACACAAGTAACACCACAATGATAACACCACGAAGGTGAAAAGACTCTGCTCACAATTAGGTATCAGTTATATTCAGAAGAACAGATGATTGGTCGTAAGCTATACCATCTTTTTCTATTAAGAAGCACTGCTGCTGACCCACAACAGATCGATAGGCAATAACCCCCACTGACCCACACATGATCAGTATGCTTTGACCCACACTGGATCATTGTGCACTGACCCACACATGATTTTATAAAATCTAACCCACACAAGATCGATGGATGCTCACCCACATAGGATTGATGTTCTTTCTTCACGTTGCAGCCTGCCACAGGATTCCTTGCACCCGATGTGCTCGAGTTCCGTAGAATCTACCCCTCAAGATATCACTCATACTTATACCACCACTAAAATGAAAAAATGAGTAACCCAAAGGACTGACATTTTGTAAGAGTTCCAATAAGACAGTCAGTGCATCAATCGGATGCCCGATCTGGGAGTTATAAGCATTTTAGTTCTGAGGGCCCAGTTGGATTCAAGTTCGATCCAACTCTTCCATACTCCAAATATCTCCAAAACACATGTTTAGTATACCATAATTATTGTATTACTCTAAGGGTTCCACCTCCATAGAAGGTTCGTCAAACAGACGTCTAGTTCTCATGATATGGCTGTTTAAGTGTTCGATGGTCCGGTTGGGTCAGGGTCCAGTCCGACCCGGTCGGAGCAACCTGGCTCAACCCGGTCTAGGCTGACATGAACTGATTTCGGTGGACCCGACCTAACTATGCTAGGCCATGGTGGGCTCGACCTGCTAGGCCGAGGTCCGGCCCGACCCGCAAGGGGGGTGCAGCCCGACCCACAAGGGGGCATGGCCCGGACCGAAAGGGGTGTGCCTCCAGGCCCGTAAGGGGACAGTAAGGCCCACAAGGGGGAGGCCCAGCTCACAATGGGGCATGTCCAGCTGGTTCAGGCCATGGTGGGGTCTACCCTAGCTAGCACAAGAGGGGAGCGACCCCCCGTTTGGAACATTAAGTGGCAGCACCTAAGGGCACTGCCAGGTTACCACGGGACCAGTTGCGGGTCCCCCCACCGCAGCTCCTCCGGCTGGGTGGTAGTCATGCCGCCCTCCTATTCTTTGGCTAGCTGGTGTGTTGGCCGCCTCTTTTGAATTCAATGGATGACGAGCCACAGCTGGTTCCTCCGACAGTGCGGGTGTGCCGCCTCCTTCCTCGCGGCCAGCAGCCACGACATCGGTCGGGACCCCTTGCTCACCGGCGGCACGCGACGGTGCGCTGCACCTCCTCTGTGGGAGGTCGGTGTCGGCCTCTCCGCTGACCGATGCGACTTAGTGTCACGACCTCCTCTTGTGGTGCGATATGACACGCCGCCTCCATCGTAACTGGACAGTGTCGCTGCGCCAGCGGTCTTCCAGGGGGAAAGTAAGAGTAGCAAGGTAGCAGAGGGTTCAGGCCATGTTTTTAAGGCCTACACCATCCACATTATCTTGTAATCAACACGAGGGAGGAAAATGGATTCAACAAATCTTGGGATTAAAACCAAAAGTAAACCTTACATAATTAATTATGGATAAATGCATGGGATTGAGGAAGTGAGTTAGTGTCGGTCATCCCCCGCAACTATCCTCCAATGACGTCGCTCAATCATTGATCTTTGATACGGAGTTTTGGTGTCGCTTGTCAATTCTCACTAGAATCAGCTCTGTCCTCAAAGGGTTTGGTGTCTCGGCACTTTGTCAGCACTTTGGTTTTTGGTGAAGTAGTGTCGATACCTCTCCCCAGGCTCCATATAAAGGGGGGAGGGTGCCTAATCCTCATAGAATTTATGAGGGTTCATTAATAGGAACCTTCCTAAATTCTAATGATGCAGTTACATAGGATTTGATTGTAAATACAATAAATGTCTTTAATCGTCACTGGTCCCACGTTTCCACTTGTCCATTGGAAGAAAAGAAAGAAATAAAATAAAATAATAAAGTTATTTTATTTATTCTTTTAAAAAGTCCCAAAATCTAACTTTTTCTCTAGACCTACTGTGGCCGAAGTGAAACATCCCTTAAGCGAATCCTATCACAATGGATTCAACGATTCCCTCAGATTTTTAATCCGAGCACTGGTTCCAAAGCTATAAAACGATTCTCGCGCATTTACTGAACATACCATAAAAAAATTTTAGAAATTTATTCCGGGAAAACCGGGACTAGGAATCAGGTTCTATCATTTTTCACAGACTCATAAAAATTCCATAAAATTAAAAAAAATTACATGGAAAATCTGGGTCTTTACATTCTCCCCACCTTAAAGATTTTTTTCCCTGAAATCCACAACGTAGACTACAAAAACAAATGGGGGTACTGAGAATGAATCTGAGCCTCCCGCTCCCATGTGCTCTCCTGGAGGTTACCGTGCTTCCATAAAACGTACACAAGAGGTATCAACTTCCCACGAAGTACTCTCTTGTATCGATCCTGAATCTCTACTGAAACCTCCATAAACATCTCCCCATCATCAAAGTCTATCTCACTGTGGTCAAGTATGTGAGATGGTTCATTCACGTATCTCCTCAACTGAGATATGAGGAAGGCATCGTGCGCCCTCTCCAACTGCGTTGGAAGTTTCAAGTGGTATGCCACCTCACCTATCCTCTGAAGTATGAGAAATGGTCTGATAAACCTCAGTGATAACTTGTTGCCTCAGCCAAATCTCTGTAAACATCATTGAGGTGAGACCTATATAAAGACATGGTCTCCCTCCTCGAACTCCAATGGTCCCTACCTCTTGTCAGCATAAGACTTTTGTCTACTCATTGTAGTCTTCATCCACTCCTGGATGATCTACACCTTCTCAGTGGTAGCCCATACCAACTCTCGACCCATAAGTGTTGACTCCCCTCAATTCATCCAGTATAGAGGTGATATGCAAGGTCGACCATATAGGACCTATAATGCTTCAATACTGACGGTGGAGTGATAAATGTTGTTGTATTCGAACACCCCCAAGGGAAAGTGATCCTCCCAACTGCGGCCAAAATCTAGGACACATGCACGAAGAATGTCCTCCAGCATCTGAATGGTTTGATCTATCTGACCATCCGTCTGAGGATGAAAGGTGGTGCTCAAACATGGCTGAGTCCTGAACAACTCCTAAAATCCCTTCCACAACCGAGAAGTAAAACATGTGTCATGGTCAGAGACGGTCATCAATGGAACCACATGAAGTTGCACAATCTATTGTACGTAGAGGAATCCCAAGCCCTCTACTGATTCCTGCTCTCAGATAGGTAGGAAGTGGGCCGACTTGGTGATTTAGTTAATAATCACCCAAATGGAATCATGCCCCCTAGATGTACGTGTTATCCCTATCACAAAGTCTATGGATATAGCATCCCACTTCCACTCCGGCACCTCTAGTGGATACGCTAAGGCTGTTGGAACCTAATGCTCAGCCTTCACCTACTGACAAGTGAGGCATCATGAAATAAACTTCGTCATTGCCTTCCTCATTTCTAGAAACCAGTGCTGATGCCATAGGTCCTGGTACATCTTCGCCTCACTAGTATTTACTTCCAGAAGGGACATATGGAACTCTCTCCACACCTCCTCCGTAGCACCACCGGTACCATGGTACATCCTCTAATGAGGATGACGTACTCCCCACCTTCATAAAATCCATTAGGTTCTTATCCTGAGGATATCTGTGCACATAGAGCCTCACAGACAATGTCCCCAAGATTCACCTCCCTCACTCGCTGAAGGAGTGGGTGAGTGACTTTCATAGACTGGAGATAAGATCCTCCATCTCTATCCACAAAGGATATTTGCAACGTGGATAGCTACTATGTTGCCTCACTCATCAAATACATTCCAGACCTCCTTCTAAGTGCATCTGCTACCACGTTCCCCTTCTCAGGTGTATAGACTATCTCAAAGTCATATTTATGGAGGAACTCCAGCCATCACCACTAACTTAGTTTCAGGTCCTTATTTGAAAAGATATACCTATGACTCTTGTGATCAGATTATACTGTAAAACATTCTCCCATCAAGTAATGTTGCCACATCTTCAGGGCGAAGACCACTAATTCTAACTCTTGGTCATGGGTAGCATAATTCATCTCATGCTATCTCAGTTATCGTGAGCCATAAGCGATCACTATTCGCTCCTACATCAAGACACATACAAGTCCGGTGCCTATTGCGTCACACTATACTACATAACCAATTCCCTCTTCTGGTAGCCTCAAGATGGGGGCACTCATCAGTCTCTGCCTCAGCTCCTGGAAACTCTGCTGGATTATCTCCATCCATATGGAGTGTTGTCCAGTCTTATTCAAAGATGAATAGGGTGCTAAAACTATATAAAATTAATGCACAAATATCCAGTAGTATCCAGCCAACCCCAAGAAACTCCGCACCTCGGTCACACTCTTGGGTGGCTCCCAAACAAGCACAACCTTTAACTTTGCTGGATCCACAGAAAATCCACCATTTGAGATAAAGTTCCCTAGAATGTGGACCTATCATATCTAGAACTTTCACTTCAATAGATTACCATAAATCCGGTGCTCTCGAAGTGTATCCAGAACAATCTGTAGATGATAGTCATGCTCCTCCTCTAATATTGAGTATATCAAGATGTAGTCAATGAATATCACCACAAAGCGATCAAGGTATGGATGAAAGATCCTATCCATGAGTCCCATGAACACTTCATGGGCGTTGGTCACACTGAAAGTCATAACCAAGAACTCATATTGGCGATACTGACATCTAAAGGTCGTCTTCTGCACATCCTTGTCTCGAACTCCGATCTGATGATAGCCTAATCTGAGGTCTATCTTCGAAAACCAACAAGCTCCCTTTAGCTGATCAAAAATATCATCAATCCACAGAAGTAGATACATGTTCTTCACGGTCACTTTGTTCAGGAGCTGATAGTCCACACAGAGTCTCAAATTACCATATTCCTTTTTGGAAAAAAAATTAGGGCTGCCCATAGAGAAATATTGGGCCTTATGAACCCCTACATGTCCTCCAACTATAACTGTAACTCATGAAACTCTGCGGGAGCCATATGATATATTGGTGTAGATATCAGTGCCATACTGGGGTACAGGTTGATGTAAAATTCTACCTTTTTCATAGAGGTATACCTGTAACATCCTCAGGAAAGTCATCAGTATACTGGTCCAATAGTATTTGATAGCTCGGACTATCAACATCTACTACTCCAAGGGTAAGGCCACCCAACTGGCGTCTGATCAGCTGTACCCTCCTCCGGGTAAGTCCATCCTGTGCTGAAAAGGTTCCCTTCTTGCTGGTGAAGGAAAACCTGGTCACATCCTCATAGACAAATCACACTTTGCGCCTAATACAGTCAATCTAGGCATGAACTGTTGATAACCAGTCCATACCCAAGATGACATCTTAAGGCCTCAGCCCCACTACTAGAAGATCTCAGTCGAAGCTCTCACCTCCTAGAGTAAGATCACACTACTGACACCAGTTTGTAACAATTGAATCCCCTCCCATAGAAGTGTCTATCGATAAGGATTGATCCAAAGGATCCACTGGAATCCCTAAGCTTTAAACGAGGGTGGTGGCAATAAAAGAGTTACTGGAACCCGTGTCTATAAGTACTGCAGCTAAGGTGAATTAGACATAGATCATACCTCTAATTATCTCTGGAGCTCCGTGGTCATAAGGCTCAGCTACATGGAGATGAGATCGTCCATATCCACCTGCTCCCCGTGTTCAGGGTGCACCACCTGGAGGTGGTGGAGATAGAACCTCAAATCGTCGCTGACCACCTACTGCATGTCCAGGTACTCTTCCACGTCTGCCTACTGCCTACAGACCTCCCCAATCAAATATTTTTCTCTGCCTCGGTGGTCCCTCTACTATCTTCTGGTTGTCCGTATGGTGGTTTTGGCAGTCACGTGCCATGTGACCCTACCCGCCGCATGAACAGCGCTGCCTACTCCTCATCTAACCTCCTCTATCCTGTGAACCCCGCACCACCGACCATGTATCCTAAGGATGCCCACCACAAGGCCTGGATTGCTTGGGCCCCTACGTCATCTTCCCACTACTTACTATAGATGACTCTACTACCTAATGTCTAGTGGTGGCTCTCGCTATTGTTGTCTGCTCATCTAGGATGATCTTCACCAAAAGCTCTCTCTCTAGAACCCCAACCTGCGTAAAATGCTTTGTGAAATCATTGATGCTCTTATCTCCTATCGGACACCCTAATCAAAGGTCTGAAACTTGAAGAAAGGGTCTCGTACCATGTTGGAGGAGTAGTGGGAGAGATCAGTGATCCTTGGTGAGTACTGGGCCACAGTCATGTTTCCCTATTGTAAGTGCAGCAGCTCCTGTATACGCATAGTGTGTAAGGTTTCTAGGTTGAACTCCACCCTAAAATGTCTCTCAATGTCCGCCCAAATTAGTGTCACCTCATTGTGTATCTCGATCATCAAGCTCCACCATCTCTCTTATGCTACTTGAAAAATACAGGCTTCTAGGATCATAATAAGGTCATCTAGTGTCCCAACCAAGAGGAAAACTCTAACTACAGCCTCTAACTAGTCCTCAGCTGCCTATGGGTCCGTCTCACCTCGGAACCTCAGAGGCCTCTGCCACTGAAACTAGTGCTCAGTTAGCATGCATCCTTTACTGGTGGGGTTGGTGGGAATGTCTTCCCAATGGGTAGTGGCATTGTTTGTATACCACCCCAAGTTACTAACATCGTAAGAGGGCCCTACACTGAGGCCTCATCGCTTGGTGGGCTGTCATCATGTACTCTCTCGGGAAACTTGGCTGGCTATCTATGTAGCAGCATCCTGAAAGAAGACTGGTGTTCCATGTTCAATAAGTTATACCTGGTGATCTGACCCGAAGAGATCATAAGAAAAACATTCAAAACACACACAATCAGTGTTTTCGTGCACTCAGTCAGAAATCCGAATTCAGGGTCCTCGTGTATGGATGTGTCGATTAACACCCCAACACTGGATTCACCAAACTAAAAACTGACACTCATAACACTTAATATTATTGCCACATTGAAAATATCATAGTCCTCGTTCTTAGGAAGAACTGACTCCTCTGATACCACTTTGTCATGACCCGTCCCCCGAGGCCCGCATCGAGACTACCCCAAACACACCTTAAATAGGCTAGGGGCTGGAAACTAGCACCAGAAAGGTGTATACCTAAAACAGGAAGGCATTTCCTTTTTAACTTGTATAGACACATAGTCCAAGAACACAACATGAAGCAACCACGAAGTAAACTGCTGTAGTAAAAAAGTTTTGAAGGTAAAGGGGTCGGAATAATAGCCCAACTGAAAGTTACATGTGCAACCGAAAAGTAAAAACCCAACTAATAAGTGAAAAAAATATCTCGGATCATCCACCAAGGATCCTACTTCAAGGGTAGGTACAGCTCACGAATAGTAGTCCCTACATCACATCATTCAAAATAGTCGACCTTCGAGTACCGTCCAGTCCTAGATCCCTCAGCCTTGATCAATGTTGTCTGTTGTCTGCACAAGACACAATAAGGTGTGAGCGTAGCCCATGTAGGGGAAAGTATAATGATACTGAGTAGGGACCCCGAGACCCTCGTAGGTCTCCTAGAGTTCCATGAAGGAAAAACCGCAAAGTAAGACTTCAGATATACTTAGGTATATTCCCATACATATACTTAAGTTATCAAGATATACTCATCTCATAGATGAGGGAAGAATACCACAAAGGTAACACCATGAAGGTAAACATACCACATAGGTAACACCACTGAGGTTGAAGTACCACATAGGTAAGACCATGAATACTTCACCACAAAGTTATAAGTACCATATAGGTAACACAACTAAGACAACACCATGAAGGTAGAAGTACCACATAGGTAACACCACGAAGATAGAAGTACCACACAGGTAACACCACGAAGATAGAAGTGTCACATTGGTAACCCCATGAAGACAACACCACGAAGGTGAAAAGACTCATCTCACAATCAGGTATAACTTATGTACATAAGTACATATGATTAGTCATAATCTAGATCATTTTATTCTGTTAAGAAGCACTACTGTCGACCCACACAAGATCAATAGTAACTAACCCTCACTGACCTACACATGATCTGACCCACACAAGATCGGTATGCACTGAACCACATAGGATCATTGGGAACTAAACCACATAGTATTTTATAGAAGATGACCCACACAGGATCGATGGATACTAACCCACATAAGATCGATGTTCTTTCTTCACATCACAGCATGCCACAGGATTCCTTGCACCCGGTGCACTCGAGTTTTGTAAAATATTCCCCTCTAGATATCGTTCATACCCCAACCACTACTAACCTCTACAAATGAGTAACCCAAAGGACCGCCATGTCATAAGGGTTCCAACGTGACATTCGGTGAGTCAATCGGACGTCTGGTCTGTGAGTTATAAGCATTTTAGTTCTGAGGGCCCGGTTGGATTCAGATTCGATCCAACCCGACCATACTCCAAAGGTCTCTGAAACTCAGGTGGAGTACACCATAAGGAACATCTCGCTCCAAGGGCCCATTTCTGTAGACGGTTCGTTAAACGGACATTTAGTTCTCATTATATGGCCCTTTAAGTCTTTCTGGGTTTGGTTGGCCCCATGTCTGGTTTGACCCGGTTCATGTCCGACCTGGCTGGCCTAGGCCATGGCAGGCTCAGCCCGCTGGGATGTGGTCTAGCCTGGCCCACAAGCGAGGGCGCGGCCCGACTCGCAAGGGGGTCGCCCGACCCATAAGGGGGCTGCCCAGCCCGCAAGGGGGTGCGGCCCGCCAGTCCGGCCCGTAGTGGGGTCCGCCTTAGCCAACATGGGAGGAGAGCAGCCTCCCATTAGAAACATGAGGTGGCAGTGCCTAAGGGAACTACTAAGTCACCATGGGACCCACTGCAGGTCCCGCCACCGTGGCTCCTCTGGCGGTGCACCTGTTGCTCCGCCCTCCACTTCTACGGCTGGTCGGTGTGTCGACCACCTCTTCTGACCGCCACGGCTGACGATCCACGGCCAGTTCCTCTGGCAGCAAGGTTGTGTTTTCTCCTTCCACATGGTCGTCCAGTGTGTCGATGTCCACCTCCATTCACTGTAGCTTCAGTCGTGGCCCATTTCTCACTGGCAGTGCATGATAGCATGCCACACCTCTTTCATGGTCGGCTGGTGTCGGACACTACGTTGACCATCGTGGCTTAGTGTCGCAGCCTCCTCTTTTGACGTGTGATGGAGTGCCACATATATCATAACCAGATTGTGCCACTGCGCCGAGGGTCTTCCATGGAGAACGCAAGGGTAGCAAGGTAGTGGAGGGTTTGTGCTAGGTTCATTAGGCTCAAGCCCTCCGCGTTAGCTTGTAATCACCACGAGGGAGGAAAAAGGATACTACATCTCGTGAGATTAAAACCAAAAGTAAATCCTACCTCCAGAAAAATGGAGAAATGCTCATAGTTGAGGAAGTGGGTTGGTGTTCGTCGTCCCCCGCAACTAGCCTCCAACCACATCGCTCGATCAGAAATCTTCGGTTTGGGTTTTCGGTGTCGCTTGTCACCACTCTCTGGAACTGGCTCCATCCTCCATGGTTTGGCGTATCGACACTTTTTCTGCACTTCGTTTCTTGGTGAAGTTGTGTTGATACCTCTACCCAAGCTCTATATAAATAGGTGAGGAGGGAGGGTTCCTAACACTCATAGAATTTATGAGGGTCCATTAATAGGAACCTTCCAAAATTCTGATGACGTGGTTACCATAGGATTTGAAGGGTCAAGCCAATAAATGGCTAGACACGTCGCTAGTCCCACATTGCCGCTTTTCCTTTGGAGGGAAAGTTTGAAATAAAATAAAATAATAAAGTTATTTTATTTTTTCTTTTGAAAAGTCTGAAAATCTAACTTTTTTTCTAGACCTATTGTGACTAAAGTGAATCCTCCCTTAAATGAATCTCGGTGATGCAGATTCAACGGTGCCCTCTGATTTTTAATCCAAGCACCGGTTTAAAAGTTAGAAAACGCCTCTCACGTGTTTACTAAACATACCATAAAAAATGTTCAGAAATTTATACTTGGCACACCGGGCCTTAGAATCACACACCGTCAATTTTCACAGACTCATAATAATTCCATAAAATTAAAAGAAAAATACATGGAAAATACAGGTCTTTACAATAGTGGACCAATGACCCAACTTCATTACACCCAAATCCCCCGCAATTCCTCATATGTCATGATTATTAGTTAAAACCGCCCCCTCCACCTCCCCCTTACCTTCGTGGTCATCATCGTCACATCCACTACTGCATGATGTCGTAATAACCCAACCACAAACCACCGATTATTAGACCTCTCATGCGACCCTTCGATGATTAGGTTCCCCATGCATGTGTTACTCAATCCTTGTATTGCTGCCACCAATACCTTCTCCCACCATCGAATCAATGTCACACCTATGTCTGAAGTAGCCCAAATGACCAAAATATACCCTCCTCGTCAGTCGACTGTCACTATGAGGCCTCCCCACCACACACGTCCATTAGAACACCACCTATCATCAGGCGAGTTCACCATTCCCTCTATCGATTTCAGCAGTACTAGCTATAAGAGCCAACAATTCCTATTGCCTAGCCACACACACACTGAGCCTGATGAGGACCCCACCACCTTTGTCTATTCTCTAACAACACGAAGTTCATATCACATGATTCAACATCGTCGCCTATCTAATCATATCGTTGACCCCTATAATGTCGCAACTATTTTTGGAGTAACTCCAGTAGTAGCTGCATCCTCAACCCTGCCATTAGGTAGGGTCCACACTATAATCGATCCACAAAAGCAGCCCCCTATCATTGACAACCCTCACACAGGGATCCCTATCACCAGACACGAGTGTAGATCCTTATGGAATCCCATATTAGTCAAGGCCCCTTATCAATGACCATGAAAACTTCATCCCTCCATCATCATCAACACCGTAATCGAGTAGGCTGTTGATAAATCCTCAAGATAGAGGCAACTTGGGGTTGAAACCCCATCAAATACAGTCTATCAAGAAACCTTAACCTAAAGGACATGCCCATGCTTCCAACTATGAATAATCATCGTAAATTTTATTACCTTTTCCATTCATTATGATCTTTCTAAATAAATGATTAAAATAAGTTCATACATATTCTTATTCTTCATTAACTTAATGCATACACTAAATTTATAGAGTATATAATTCATAAAGTTTACAATATTTAAATAGCTTAATTACCTTACTTACAATTTATAATATTCATACAATATATTGTCATCATATATTTTATACTATTGATTCTGAAAACTCTTCATAAAACATATTGTAGTATATTAATTGTTTTTTTATCATAAATTCTATAGGATGTTCATGAGTCACCTTTACATATACATTTTATTTATTTTGATGAACAACCATAGTTTATAATATATTACATTATTAGTTCTTTATAAAATTTATAAAATAAATTCATCCACCAAATTCATGAAGTTTAAAATATTATATTTGTTTTATTGATTAATCGTGTTCCATACAATTTATTAAAATTCGTAATTCTTCATAAAATTTGTTAACATTCCAATTTCTCCTCCAATAAATCTGGGATTTCTATCCTATTAAAAATAACTCAATTCATTATATGTTCAAAATGATTTTTCATATTCCTATTTCACACCATATATAACTTGATGAATATTTCAAACTCACCTATCAATCTATTACTAAAAACTATTTACATCTCAAAGACAATCGGTTGTAATAATATAAAATATTGGATATTTATAACATATTACGCATTGTTGAAAAATAATCCTCTCATTCCTATTCCAGATTCATCAATTATATTCATTGGAAACTTATTGATTATTCAGAAAAATAATGATAAGGATCGACTTTGAGAAAAACCCTATTCTTTGAGAAACAAACTGATAAGTGAAAAAAACATAGATTAACTACTGTTTTTACAACTTCACCCACAAAAAATGGTGCTTTTTTCTTAACTCAGGATTTTTGAGGTAGAAGATTAACTTTATTATAGAGACCTATAATCTCAACACTAGGCTCTGAATATGATATTTTAATTTTAATTCCCCAGAATGGTATACAATCCTTAATACTCCTGGTGGAGAACATTAGAATCTAGATTTTTTATTCCAATTATATTTACTAACAACTCTACTTGTAATATTCAACAAGTGTTTTTCCTAAACATTTACAAAGAGAAAAATTATTATTTGAGATGATACACTAATGGATTACATATTTTTTTAACACGATTTATTATAAATTTAGGTATATAATTTCAAAAAATTATCCAAATGATATTGAATTACCTTTTGGAGGAAAATCAATAGTCATTGGTGGTGATTTTTGATAAATAATTTCAACAGTTCATCATCGAAATAGTAGTGATAAAGTATTTTCATGTATAAAATCCTCATATATCTAGAAAATTTAACATGTTCCTAATTTTAAAAATAAAATGAGTCTTATTGTTTATAATACATTACTAAGTCTATGTAATTACAATAATTTTTAAATTGGATTATTGTTAGGTTTTATGTCACAATTGGGGAAAATTGATGGTGCGATAGATATTGAAATTTTAGAAGATTGTATGATTACTACATTTCACAACCAACTAGATGCTATTTTTAAACTCACATACTCATATTTGACAGTAATATATTGCATTCCAAAGTATATAAAAACATGATCAATCTCAGAAACTGTTCTTCAATTGTTAAATCTAAATAATTAAATGTTAATGTTGATTATGGATGATAAATCTAACATCGTATTTAGTGAATAGACCATGTTTTGATATAAAAACTCTAGAAAAGATATATACACAAGATATAATGAGTGGTGTTAGTAAATATAATCTTTCATCTCATAAAATAATACTAAAGGGGGGTTTCAATTATTTTGTTAAGGAATGTTGAAAAATATTTTGGCCTCTATAATGGGACTCATTTAATGGTCACATAATTGGGAGATCGTGTTCTTCAAGAAAAAGTTATATCAGTAAATGACTTTGAAAATAATTTTTTCATACCAATAATCAAAATGACACACTCAGATTCAAAGTGTCCATTCCAACATAAAAAAAATACAATATCCTTAAACAACTTCTTATGAAACAACTAATAAGAAATTTAAGGCCAATATATTTCTTTTTCTGACATATACCTACCTCGTCATATTTTTTATCACGGTCAGAATTATGTTGTTTTCTTTAGAGTTACTGACAAAAAAGTTTAATAATTATTGTTATATGAAAATGAAAATAAATATTTTAAGTGAATAATAATTAATGTTCATAAAGAAAAATTCAAAAACATGAATTAGGTATACATATGATTTTAATAAGTAAAAATGATGGATCAATACTACTTTCTCAAATTTACTATTTTTACATGAACAATATTTTAAATTTCTGTTTGTGTACTCAATAATTCTTTACTTTATGTTACTATGTAGTTTTCTTACAATGGATCATTCTATTACTCCTTTATAAAATATTCCAATTAAAGATGATAAAACCTGTAAGACTCAAATACATATCATAAAAATTTGGACTGTTTGATAATTTTTCATTGTTTTTAGTAAAATATCATTACATAAAATACAATGTTAATTGTGAATGGAAACTTTTTTGTGCTACTCTTAACTTTTACTTTTTAACCATTAAAATGGGCCATGGTGTATTGTTATGTAATTTTATTTTAACAAATAAAATTTATTTAATTTTCAATTTCAACTAATAGATTAAAATTTGACTATAACCAACTCTATTAATACCAAAAAGAATATAAAAAAGTATATTATTGTTTCAAGTTTTCACCATCATTCAGTACTATAGAAAAACATATAATGAAATTTATCTAACATTAAGAATATTTATGCAGAACATATTCTTGGAAAAATATGTGGAACTTGGTACACTTTAACTACTATCTAACTGCCTTAAATTATTTTTTCCAGGTAATAAGAATTCAAGAAACAATGTTCCACTATATACTATTACGTAATTTTTTATACCATGTAACTTTTATTTTTCTTTCATTTATTACTAATATATTAATATTTAAACACAGTAGTGTTTATTATAGATATAAATACATTTCATAAATAGATTATTCTTTCCAATTTCAACAATTAGTATTGTACACAAACCTATAATGGGATTTATTTAGAATTAAGTATGTTTACTTATAGCTTATCGAGTGAAAATTATGTCTCACTTTGTACACCATACCTATTATCAAACTGACATACACTAATATTTCTATTAAATATAAATTCATCAAACGATTGTAGCCCAACAAATAATATAAAAATAAAAATCACTCCTTAATAAAGGTATCTACGATATAATATTATAATTATGGGTACACAAGATTACAAGAAACCAAAAAACACACACTCAGGCATCTCAATGGGTCCAACATCAACTAAACCTATAACGAATGAAAATAGGTTATTTTACATATTTTGTTAAAATAGTTAGCCCTAAAACCCAAGGAAATAGGGGTCTTAAAACATGTAGGGTGTGAATGATCAGGGGCATGAAGGCTAAATAAGTAGTCCACTTCTTATCATATCACCAGTTTTATGTCTTTCCGCCCTTATCAATAGTTATCATATAGTGTTACTAGTTGGAATATTGTGTCCCATCCAAAATCAGTTTTTCAAGAAAGTCATTGATGCATCATAGTAAGGAATCCCTCAATACCACATCAAATACCCATGTATGAAATGGGTCAGATTATATAATATAAAACATAGATCTCTCTTTCAATCCATTCTATAACATCCTAACTTTCTATTTCAATTACATTCTTTTGGTTACCTTGTGTTATTTTTTATTCTTAATTTGTTTTCTTATATTTTCAAAAGTTTTTTTAGGTGTTTCAATGATTTTATGTGGTTTTTAGACTTCTTACAATTAAAATGGGTTGTACCATGCTCTAGACCAAGTTTTTTTTCACTTGGGTGTTCACCATGTGAAATGACTAGGGAAAAAAATCCCAAAATGAGTTTTTTAGTAGGATTGTTCTTCTAGGTGTCACTCTGTCCATGATATTCAAGAGGGCTTCACTAGGATATAGTGGAGTCTACATCTAGGCCAAAACTATAAATATATATACTTAAATCTTATATATTTTTGTGATTTTAAACTAGAATTATATTTTTTTTCATTCCCTAAGATGTTTTTTATAGTTTTATAGACATAGGAAAACCCATAGCATCGTAAAACTATAAATTAAAAGTGGAAACTTATACTCAACATCCATTTTTTCAACCTAAATAAACCCTTTTAAAGTAAAAAAAGTTTTCTCTTCATGTAAAATCTTCAAAGTTTTCCTCTTATTCTCATCCTTGTCTCTATTATTCCAAAAATGTTGTGGAAAACATTTTAAAATGTTGGATGATCACACAAGCTCAGTAAGGAAAATAAATTAAGGTAATTCATTATTCCAATAAAATACATGAAAACCCATGTAATATTTACCTTTATCTCAAATTTTATTAGGCTGTCAAAATAAATCATTTTCTTAGGAAATCAGACACACTTTAAGATCAAATAAAATCATTAAAACCTATATAAAGTAAAAGAAACCCCGTTTTGGAAACATAGGGAATAAAATTCATTAAACCCTTTCAATTTTTTTAAAAAATAATAACCATATGGTTGAATTCAAATATAATCACTATAAAAATAAATAGGGATTAATAATGGGGCTCACCCTTTGTATAAGTTATATTGGGCTCACCCGTGAGCCATAATGTGGCTCAACACTTCATATAAGTTATATCAGGATCACCTATTTTTTGGGGCTATAATGGAGATCAACCATTCATATAGGCTATATCAGGATCACCCATGAGCTATAATGGGTATCAACCCTTCATTTAAACAGATTAAAAAATATGGTCATCCTCCAACTCCTGAGTACCCAATTAATTGGAGGTTAACACATGACCACATGTCCTTGGTATATCCTGGAACAACACATCATTGGTTTATCACATAACATTTTAGCATTATTTTATCACATAACCACAATTATTGTAAACAATTCCCAAGAACCATATCAAATACATTAAACACGAATACTTGCATTATATAAATATTCATAGGGAAAATATCCCTTTCATTTTAAAACATCATATTTTTTGAAAAACTTCATACATAAAAATAAAACAAATTATTGGAAAATAACCTTTCAATATTTTAAAATAATTTTCAAATAATTAATAAGTCATGAATGTGGAAAATTTTTATCTTTTCGTATATATTAAAAAACACACCCTTCATATTTATTTTAGAAAATCCACAAAGAACCACTTTTAAAAAAATGAAAAAAAGAATAATTTCAAACCATTGTGTAAAAATTCAAACATGAATGAAAATTACATAATAGATTCATAAGAGTATAGTAAAAAAGATTTGAAATTAATTATTGAAAACTCATACATGAATGAAAAATATAGTTTTAAGGAATATTTAACAAGATAATTTTTTAAATAAAGTCTCTTATAAATATCATTACATCAAAGTGAGCTTCAATAAAATGAATTCATTATATATTTCTCTATAAATCCACATTAAACAAGTGGAAATAAAATATAAGACATTAAAAAGAAATTTCACACATAATATTAGCATTAAATAATCAATAAGTATAGGTTTAACTCAAACAATGGAAATGGTGTTAAGAATTCCCTAACCTTATGTTTGACATCCTTAAAATGCGTTTGAACCACCTCTTGATTGTCACATCCTTTAAGGACATCCTAAAGACCTCATAAATTTTATTTGGGGGAAGATAAAAACACATGGATGTGGGGATAATGGGGAATAATGGTTTGGGAAGATATTTTTGGGTCTATAAGTCTTGTGATTCTATATGGGTTGGTGAGGGGAGGTATTTATACTTGAAGGGATGTGGGTTTATGTGATTAAAATAATGAATAATGTAAATTTATATCAAACCATATTGAGGTG
This sequence comes from Viscum album, assembly GCA_963277665.1. Lineage (NCBI taxonomy): Eukaryota > Viridiplantae > Streptophyta > Magnoliopsida > Santalales > Viscaceae > Viscum > Viscum album. Next base: position 1,574,763,618 of record OY728141.1, read on the forward strand.
GTATTAGATTATAGGACTTTGGATGAAACTTAATATTTTAGAGGCTGGTTAGGGTGAAGGACCACCTCAACCAACCATTAAATGTGGTATTTTTAGGTATTTTAATCCTTTACCTTTTTAACTTTAACGGGTTTCATTTTTTAATTATATTGTAGCAAATAATTTTTTTAACATGGTATCATTTTTTATGCCTAAAAATGAATTTAACATTACAAAAAATAGGATCTTTTTATTCTAAATATGGAATCTATTCAAATAAATTTCAAAATTATATTTAAAATTAATCATGAATATGCAATGATAAACTGGCCTTCTAAAGTGAAATGTTCAAATGTTTGAAATGTTTTTATATAAAATATCATTTTGAAATTGATTCCAATAACCTAAATTGGTTTCACGGATATAAAATTTACCTAAATATACTGTAAATCTAATCAAATGTATAATTTATCAATAAAAATAAATTAGATGATACAGTAGTTTTTAAATAAAATGTAGTATTTTTCACTATTCATATAAAATGAAACTTATCAAAAAAATACCAATGATTAATCCTAATGTACTTTTGATATTGCCCTTTCGAAATTGATTTTTATTTTTTCAAAATAAACTTAAAAACCTTATAGAATTTATATTTAAAATAGGTGTTCAATCAAAAGGTGGGAAAAAATTTTATTGAAAAATATTTTTTTTTATGCATAAAATTGGATTTATTCATATCTTATTACTATAAAAACTATTGTATGATTTTTATAAAAAAAATATTGAAAATTTATTATAATAATTTCATTAATATTTTACACTAATATTTATTTACTTAATTTATTAAGATAAAATTTCATTGTGGGTATAAAAATTGTCATTTATAAAAACACATATTTTCTTCCAATAGGATTTTATTCTCATTTATAATTAATTGGTTAGCGATTCATACATTTTATAAACATTTTTAAAATATATTTTCATAATTTACTTCATCTAACTTATTCCTTCTATTCTAATAGCTTGGAATTAACTACCACATTTAAATAACAATATTTAGTTTTTTTCTTAATCTTGATGAGGTGTATCTTGTTTGATATTGATCATAGTGTTTTACATTAAAATATGAGGATGTTACATTATACAGAAATTTAATAAATTTCATCCTCGCAATTTAAACTTATTCCCAATAACTATGTTTTGACTTTTCAATGTACTTTTGTTGAAATACCTTATCTTAAAATTGGTCAATGATGATTCCTTTTGAAAATAAAGAAATTAAGTTTTGACGGTTACCTAAGATAACACATACTAGGTTTCCAGGTAGGAAAGAATTGATTTGATACAGAATTATAACTATCAATTTATGATGTAGTGTGATAAATATCATGGTTGTGAGAAAGTTAACAACCATAAACCATACATTTGTGCTACATTTAAAGGCCATTGATTTCCCATTATGAAAACAAATCTGATAAAGTGTTTATTTCAAAATCAATTCTTCGTAGAGTTGAGAAATTTCTTTATTACCTAAACTAAGAACATACAGACATATACATACATTAAATTTATATTTTTTCCCTTAACATTCTTTCAAATAATGAGTATTTAAGAAAAATTGTGATACCTAATGAATTATAATCAACTTCTATGGATCACAAAATAAACAAATGTATAGCTATAAATTCATACTTTCTTTTCAAATTAACAAAAAAAATTGTTATTATATGATAATTTAATTATACAAAAATAATAAACCCATGTATGATTTAAAACTACTATAATCTCCAAAATTCAATAGTAATACACAAAGACCCACATATATCATTCAATAAATAACTATCCTTAATATTCCATAAAATATTCTAGACAAAAATTGACAAAAACAGATAGAAGGGTTTTATCAGATAGTCTTCCAGGATATTTTTAATATTGAAATTCAAATAATTTCAATCACTCTTAGAGTTTCATAGTAAAATTTAATTTCCATAATCACACAATTGTTTTCATAAATTACTTGAATCACCATAAATAAAATATGATTCAAAAAGATAATTCATAATTTCGGGTTTTCATTTATATAAAATGATATTAATATAACCCTTATATAATTATTGAAATGTTAGAATCATCATAAAAAATAAACAAAAAATATGTAACCCCAATGTTAACCTCATCCCTTTTTTTACATCCCAAAAAGTAAGAACCCCCAATTAACTCAAATTCAATGATCATATCAACCAAAAATAATACCAATACCTTCAAAATTTTATACCCTAAATGCAAAGGAATGACCTTTTTCATATCATAAAATTAAGGGTCATCTGAACCTTAAAAATTATCAAATTTTTATAACTTTTCAAAGCTATCAATTCTATCTAACTAATGTTTCCAAATTTATGAAAACAAAAACTTCTATAGAAACATCTTTAGGCAATTATTGATTCCAATAATAATTTTAAAATACCAATATATCATAAATTTAAAAACTCAATACATAAACACAACCTTAAATGAAATTCAATATTAAACCATTAACCGCGATTCATCATCTTATTCCATAATATATTATTAATAAAATCAAAGATATTAATATAATCCATATGATTCATTAATATCAACCTGAAGATTTTACATAAATAAAACAAAAGAAAATAATTCTTACCCTAAATCTGGACTTCAGGATATCATTAATATCCCCTTTATATTCTAAAATGATGGGAATCATTTAGAAAGTAAATTGTAACACCCGAGACTTTTATGTTATATAAATCATCAAAGGAATATTTCACTTTCTTGGATTTGATTACACGAAATCGCAACCTTCCTCGATAGCTTGCGTCGTATGCAATACCGAGTTTCACTAAACAACGATATGCTATTAAAATATTATTAAAACTAGCCATTATGAATAGTAATAACCACTTTTTGAAATTTTATAAATTTTATTTTTCAAAATGGACTTCATTTTTGGATTCTAAATATCGAAATTAGCCTAGGTTAAAATTTTGGTATTTTTCTGAAAACTTTCAATTTTTGATGAATAGTGAAACCACTAAGTGGTAGTTAAAAAAACTGAATTTTTCATAAAACATAATTTTACCACTTATGTGAGTGGAATTTCAAAAATCCGAGAGACATGGTTGATTTTAGTAAGTAGAATGTGGTTCAATGAGATGAAAATAATTTTTGGTGAATAGTAACTTATTACTTTTATTTACCACGGTTAAAAGTGAATAGGGTAATTAGGGGTAAAAATGATATTATTATTACCCAAAAACATGTCCTAATTCTATTGGACAAGTGTAATTAGACCAAAAACAACCTTAGGAATAAAATATGACCATTTAGGCCCACTTGGATTAGATTAGGACATTTATTATTAATTTATTTAAAGAAGGGTTAAAATAGTTAAAATCAAAGTTTAATAACTAATTCATTTTTAATATAGGGTTATACATAAGATAAATTAGACTATAAATATTCATTAGAAAGATAAAGAGATTTCATACATAATGATATTTTATTTGTAATTTTTAGATTTTATATAATTTAATTTATTTATGACACAATGATGATACAGTAATTATCTTATTAATGAAATATTGACATAATTGATGTTATAAATACCCAAATAAATATAATTTGAGACTTTTTATGAATTAAACTAATTTTCTAGGTTAATATGACATATTATTATTGATTTAATTAACTTTTTTCGAACTAATAATTATGTTATAATTTTCACAAAAATCAATTACTAAATAGTGTCAAAATTGACATAAAATAGTTTTTAAAACAAATATTATATTATTAATTGTTATTTTATTCCTAAAAATCTAAGTATCGGCCAAATGACTTAGATAAGGTTATATATATTAATAATAAACAACTTGGTGTTCGTTTGGCTGCTTATAGTAAGTTTATTAACCTTATAGTATAAGAACACAAGAAGACACGGTAAAAGTAAAATTATTTTACTTAATCTTAAATCTAAATGATAAGGTTAAAATAAGAACCTAAACTTGTCTAAATTCTATTGGATGAGAGGATTTAGACCCATATTCACCTTAGCTTATACATTAATCAATTTGTAGCTATTTAAAACCGAATTTGGCTTTATAATAAAATAATAGTTTTTGTTATTCCAAAGGTGTCCCTCTCCTCCCTTATAAAAGGGCACCTCCTTCCCCTCTTCCTCACACCACTTTGAGCCTTCAAGCTCGGCCAACCCCTGAAAATTTCTCCTCTCCACTTCCCTAGAGACATCCAAGATGTCTTGGTATTCTTAAAAGACCAATTTTAGTGCCCTAAAAGGAAGTCTCAAAGAATCACTTCAAAGAAGAGGTAATGTCTGTTACCGATTCTTTCATCTTTATTTCTTCTTCCACTTCTTCTTATTTAGTTTTTTCATTATGAAGTAATAACATCAGTATCACTCATGCACTTATATGTTATTATAAGTATGAAACAACCCTATTTCACCATCTATTCATCCTACGGAAAATGAAATCACCGCCCGTGCGTACGTAGGGAATACCGTCTCCACGCTGTGGTGTAATCTATTTTCCACCACCACCTTACTTGGATGTGTATAATGGTGTAAATAATGAATATATATGATTATTGTGAAGTGATATTGATTCTGAAATATTATACATACACTCCAACACAATTCCACGATCATAGGAATGATATCATCATGCGTGTGTACGTACGGAATACCGTCTCCACGATGTGATGCGACTCGTTCTACATGATCTTCATTGAATAATGATTATATAAATTAATTGAATGAATTAATATGATATATATTACACTAATGAGGTATCTATAACCTAAAAAAGAAAAATAAGAATTTATTTGACAAAACATGCATAAGAACCAAAAGTAATAAACACCCGAATAACAAGTAGTAATGAAATATTACTAATAAGAAGTTAAGAATATGGCCACATATGATATTATAAAAATAAGTATGATTCTGGAATAAGTCAATAACATTATTTAAATCATTATACAGGAGGTTCAGACACTTACGAATCAAATCGTACCTAAGGTAAGGGAAATATCACAATCTCATTTTTTTATCCGAGATTATTTATACTTTGGAAATTACTGGGGTGTGTTTTATCATCCACATCCATGTTTTCTCAATATGTAATATTATTTCCATCCACCTACAATTTCTTAAATACAATTTTACCCTTTGGTGAGTTTTTAGTAAATGATATGAAAGGAATCTTTTGTCGTTTTTCGTACGAGGTACTTTTTGACTTTTCCGACAAAAGTACGAGAAGAATGTTTTTTTAACTTATACGGCATGAATAGATTTTTAAAACATTATTTCCAAGAATATTACTTTACAATTTTTCAAGTTTATTTTTAATCAACTTCTTTTAATTTATAATTTTATGACATGTTAAGAAAGGAAAAGTGTTTTTGAAGTAGAAAGGATATTTTCCTCAAGAATGGAGTTCAAGTGTTTTATCAAAATTATTTTCCATATAAGATAATAAAGGGTTCTGTTTCTATCCCTATTATTACATTGATTTGATTATATTGTGATTGAATTATTTTTATGAATTCCTTTATCTTTATGAATTGTTTTATGATGTCATGATGTTTAAGAATCCCATTTTTATTACATGGGTTATGCTATGATGTATGGTTTATGATTTTGTGGAACACATAAGAATAGTATCATTATGAGATGGGTGGGACCTATATCTCCCTCCAATGAATTGGGTAAAGATTTTATATCTCATGAGATAGACATGGCTGGAACGGCAGGTTAAACCGGTTTAGTGAAACAGGACTAAAACGAGGAGTGAACTTGGTTCAGAAATGGACTTTGTCCCCTAAGATAGTCTTGGCAATGAGACTTGATTAATAAGAAATGATTCTCTATGATTATGTTTGTATGCCACAAAGTTTCATGTATTAAGTTATGATTTTTGGGATTACATTTCACTACTATGATTTATCCCATGTTATGAGATTATGATTTCTTTTGCAGGTTAAGATTTCCAAAAGTTATGTTCTTATGTATATGATGTGATTGATATTTCTTTTGTTTACCCTTACTGAGCATTTGAGCTCACCCTTTTGTATTTTTTCTTTCCCCAGGTCAGGAAGAAGGTTATTAAGTAAGAAATGCCAAAAGGGACTATAGATATGATGAAATAAATGGGAGACAGTGTAGATGCTTTATGAACCAGTTGTTTATGTTTCCCAGTTTCTAAACACACAATACCTATACGGTCCTTTTCTAGTTTTTTTATATGTTGTAATAAGTGTGTTTCAATTCTGAAGTAATAACAATGTATGTAAAGTATGGGTCGTTATAGTTGGTATCAGAGAAATGGTATAGTCAACCTTTGGAAACTAGGATGTGAAAGCCTTAGTAAGAACCCTAAGGATAAGTCTAAGCATAGAACACAATCTTAGTGTATTAGAAATGGCCATGAATAACCTAGGATAAGACCTTAAGTGTGAAATTTTATTCTTGATTATTTGGTTTTCCTATTATAATTAGTTTTGCTCACACTATTCTTCTTGGTTTTAGTTAATGGATGGAACCTGAAGGAACCGTGTTAATGCGGAATGCGACGGGAAATGCAATGATTTTCCCCCTGAGCAACCAAACGTTATGGGAGATGGAAAGAAAAATCTTGTAGCCATGCTCACACAACTTTCTCAAGATATAAATCATGCAGGACTTCCAAACGAGAAAAGGAAGGAGCAACATTCTATTGAATCCTTCATGAGACAGCGTCCACCATCATTCAGTGGGTCTACTGATCCATTAGTTGCTGAACAATGGATTAGTACTACTGAAAAGATATTTTCAGTTCTTCAATGTTCTGAACATGATAAAGTCATCTTAGCAGTGTATCATTTGGAAGGTGATGCTGATCAATGGTGGAATCTTAGTAAGAATATGAGGCAAAGGTATGTAATTGAGTCCATGGAATGGGACGAGTTCAAGAACTTATTTTTCAATAAGTACTTCCCTAGTATTCACCGAACAAAGATGGAGAAGGAGTTTCTTGAACTAAAGCAAAAGGATGATGAATCTGTTGGTACCTATGAAGCAAATTTTACAAGACTTGCAAGGTACACTTCTGGTATTATTATCCAACCTGAGAGTAAGATCGATCGATTCTTTAGTGGCTTAAAACCATGTCTTCGAAGGGCGTTATCCATAAGGGACTTTAATAGCTATGAGGAAATCATTCGATGTTCTCTCAAAGTTGATATGGATATTGGAGTAACCCATCAGTCATATGGGTTTGATAAGAAGAGGAAAATGGAATTCAAAGGAAAATCTAAAGAGCACACTGAAAAGAAGATGAGCTTTCCCTTATGCTCAAAGTGTGGAAAGAAACATGGAGGGAGTTGTCTTAAAGGGACAAGTAAATGTTTCAAATGTGGAAAGGAAGGTCATCGGGCATTTTAATGCCGCAATGATGGGAATACGATGTATAATGATGCAATCAAAGGAAGGGATACACAGAATGAACCTACTACACTTCAATGTTTCAAGTGCAAGGAGATGGGTCATTATTCCAATCAATGCCCAAATCCAAGGGTTGATGATGATGGTCGACATCAACAAACTCTTAAGGCTAAAGATAAAATAAAGTCACATGCAATTTCCATCAGCGATGTGGAGTACGATAACGATGTGGTGAAAGGTACACTTACCATCCAATATAAAGTAGAAAATGTTTTATTTGATTCTGGATTCACCCACTTTTATTTCTGAATAATTTTCTAAGGATATCACCGTATTACCTCAACAATTAGATGTTGAGTTAGATGTGACAACCCCTAATGTCACAACAGTCGCATCAAAAGTTTATAATTCTTCTCTGATCGAAGTTTGTGGGAAAGTTCTTACTGCAAATCTTGTGATCCTTCCCATAGTGGAATTTGATGTGATTCTTTTCATGGATTGGCTTTCATTATATGGAGCTCATATCAATTTCCAAAGAAGGGAAGTCACATTTCATATTCCAGATCAATATATGATCGTCTATCAATGCAAGGATGAACATAACCTTCCAGTGGAAATTCCTTCTATCTTATGGGTCTTGATTCCACTAAATGAAGGTTAGTTATATCAAATGGTTGGTGAGAAACTCAAGATTAAGAATATTCCCATTGTACAGAAGTTTAATGATGTCTTTCCGAAGGAATTACTGGGTCTTCCACCAAATCGTGAAGTTGAGTTTTCAATAGAACTCGTACCGGGTGCTTTGCCTATTTCAAAGACACCTTATAGAATGGCCCCAATTGAGTTGCAGGAATTGAAGAAGCAACTCCAAGAGAATCTTGATAAGGGGTTCATACTCCCTAGTGCGTCACCTTGGGGAGAACCTATTCTGTTTGTTAAGAAGAAAGATCGATCAATGAGACTCTGTATTGATTATCGAGAACGTAACAAGATCACTATCAAGAACAAATATCATCTCCCATGCATTGATGACTTATTTGACCAACTACGCGGAGCTCAATACTTTTCCAAAATTGATCTTCATTCAGGGTATCATCAATTAAGGGTCAAAATAGAGGATATACCAATTACGGCTTTCCGTACAAGGTATGGACACTATGAGTTTATAGTGATGCCATTTGGTCTTACTAATTCCCCTGCTATCTTCATGGATATGATGAATAGAGTCTTTAGAGACTATCTTGATCAGATTGTGGTAGGATTTATAGATGATATTCTTGACTATTCAAAGAGCAAGGAAGAACATGAAGATCACTTGAGAATTATATTTAAGACCCAGAGAAAGGAGAAGCTTTATTCCAAATTTACCAAGTGTGAATTTTGGATTCAAAAAGTTACATTTTTGGGTCACATAATCTCAAAAGAGGGGATATCTGTGGATCCAGCAAAAATAGAGGTTATCGAAAGATGGTCGAGACCAACAACAGTAACTGAGATCCGAAGTTTTCTTGGTTTGGCTGGATATTATCGATGTTTTGTGAAAGATTTTTCATGATTATCTAATCCACTCACCAAGTTGACTTGGAAAGGAGTTATGTTTTTCTGTACAGAGGAATGTGAAGAGAATTTCAAGGAGTTGAAAAGAAGTTTATCCAGTGCACCTGTTCTCACACTGACTTGTAGTGGAGAAAGGTTTGTGATCTACAATGATGCATCCAAGAAGGGATTGGGGTGTGTTCTTATGCAAAATGATATGGTGATAGCTTATGCCTCACGACAATTAAAAATACATGAGCAAAATTACCCAACTCATGATTTGGAGTTAGCTGCTGTAATCTTTGCATTGAAGATTTGGAGGCATTATCTTTATGGAGAAAGGTGTGACATTTATACTGATCATAAAAGATTAAAGTATATTTTCACACAAAAGGAGCTGAATATGCACCAAAGAAGATGGTTGGAGATGATTAAGGATTATGACTTATCAATCCAATACCACCCTAGGAAAGCAAACAAGGTGGCATATGCATTAAGTCGACAAGACCATGCCAGTTTATCCATGATGAGGATCACAAAAGATCCAATATTTATGGATTTACAAAGGATGGATCTTGTTATTATAATGAAAGGGAAAAATCATATCTTTCTCAAATGAATGTTCAACCATCTATACATGTGAAGATTAAAGAGGCACAGAAAGAAGATGTCGAGTTACAAAAGATGGTGAGAAATGTTCCTGAATTCAACCTTGATTGTGATGGGATAATAAAGTTCCGGAATCGGGTTTGTGTTCCTCCCATCCCCGAATTAAAGAAGGATCTACTGGATGAGGATCATATTTCTTCATTCTCTATTCATCCTGGAATCACGAAGATGTATAGGGACCTGAAAGAGTACTTCTGGTGGGATGGCATGAAAAGAGATGTTGCTGAATATGTCTCTCGATGCTTGGTTTCTCAGTAAGTTAAAGCTGAGAGACAGAAGTCTAAGGGGATGTTACAACCATTACCCATACCCGAATGGAAAAGGGAAACATCACTATGGACTTTGTCACCAGACTTCCTAAAACATCCAAAGGAAATAATGCTATCTGGGTTATAGTTGATCGTCTTACAAAGTCTGCAAACTTCATCACTATTAGAGAGGATTTCTCTTTGGATGAGCTTTCCAGGATATATGTGAAGGAAGTGGTAAGATTGCATGGAGTACCACTTTCTATTATATCTGATCGAGATCCGAGATTTACCTCAAAGTTCTAGCGAAGTCTTCAGCATACTCTGGATACAGAGTTGAGTTTTAGCACTGCTTATCATCCTCAGACAGACGGTCAGTCTGAGAGAACAATTCAAACTCTAGAAGATATGTTGAGAGCTTTCTCTATGGATTTGAAAGGTGATTGGGATCAACACCTACCTTTGGTGGAATTTTGTTATAATAATAGCTTTCACTCCAGTATTCAGATGGCTCCTTATGAAGCTCTCTATAGAAAGAAATGCAGGACTCCAACTTGTTGGGATGAAGTTGGGGGAAGAAAGCTATTAGGACCTGATCTCATTGATGAAATGGCAGAAAAGGTCAGATCTATTAAACAACACATAAGAGCATCTCAGAGTCGACAGAAAAGTTATGCCGACAACCGAAGAAAATACCTAGAGTTTGAAGTGGGTGATAAAGTGTTCTTATGAATATCTCCCTGGAAGAGGGTCATGAGATTTGGAAAGAAGGGGAAGTTGAGCCCTAGATATATCGGTCCTTTCAAAATACTGGATCGTATTGGGAAGGTATCTTACCGATTGGCGCTTCCACCGAATCTCTCTCAAGTTCACGATGTGTTCCATGTATCTCTCCTGAGAAAGTACATACCTGATCCTTCACATGTACTCAGCTCAGAAGTTATACCGTTGGAGCAAGATCTTTCTTATGAAGAACAACCGATAGAGATTATGGATCGTAGCGAAAAAGTCCTATGGAACAAGACCACTTTCTTGGTGAAAGTTTTATGGAGGAACCACCAATTAGAAGAAGCTACATAGGAGCTTGAGGATATGATGAGGGAGAGGTATCCTCATCTGTTTGTTACAAAGTGACGAATTTCGAGGGAGAAATTCATTTTAAGGGGGGTAGAATGTAACACCCGAGACTTTTATGTTATATAAATAATCAAAGGAATCTTTCATTTTCATGTCTTGCTTTATACGAAATCACGACCTTCCTCGATAGCTTGCGTCGTACGCAATACCGAGTTTCACCAAACAACGATATGTTATTAAAATATTATTAAAACTAGTTGTTATGAATAGTAATAACCACTTTTTGAAATTTTATAAATTTTATTTTTCAAAATGGACTTCATTTTTGGATTCGAAATATCGAAATTAGCCTAGGGTGAGATTTTGGTATTTTTCTGAAAACTTTCAATTTTTGATGAATAGTGAAACCACTAAGTGGTAGTTAAAAAAATGAATTTTTCATAAAACATAATTTTACCGCTTATGTGAGTGGAATTTAAAAAATACGAGAGACACGGTTGATGTCAGTAAGTAAAATGTGGTTCAATGAGATGAAAATAATTTTTGGTGAATAGTAACTTTTTACTTTTATTTACCACGGTTAAAAGTGAATAGGGTAATTAAGGGTAAAAATGATATTATTATTACCCTAACAAATGTCTTAATTCTATTGGACAACTTTAATACGACCAAAAACAACATTAGAAATAAAATATGACCATTTAGGCCCACTTGGATTAGATTAGGACATTTATTATTAATTTATTTAAAGAAGGGTTAAAATAGTTAAAATCAAAGTTTAATAACTAAATCATTTTTAATATAGGGTTATATATAAGATAAATTCGAATATAAATATTCATTAGAAAGATAAAAGTATTTCCTACATAATTATATTTTATTTGTAATTTTTAGACTTTATATAAGTTAATTTATTTATGACACAAAGATGATGCAGTAATTATCTTATTAATGAAATATTGACATAATTGATGTTATAAATACACAAATAAATATAAAATTAGACTTTTCATGAAATCCAATAATTTTCTATGTTAATATGACATGATATTATTCATTTAAGCAACTTTGTTCTAACTAATCATTCTCTTATGATTTTCAGAAAAATCAATTAATAAATAGTGTCAAAATTGACATAAAATAGTTTTTAAAACAAATATTATATTAGTAATTGTAATTTTATTCCTAAAAATCTAAGGTTCGGCAACATGACTTAGATAAGGTTATATATATTAATAATAAACAACTTGGGGTTCGTTTGGCTGATTATAGTAAGTTTATTAACCTTATATTATAAGAACACAGGAAGACACGGTAAAAGTAAAATTATTTTACTTAATGTTAAATCTAAATGATAAGGTTAAAATAGGAACCTAAAATTGTCTAAATTTTATTGGATGAGATAATTTATACCCATCCCCACCTTATATTCTAAATAAATCAATTTGGATCTATTTAAAACCGAATTTGACTTTATAATAAAATAATAGTTTTAGTTATTCCAAAGGTGCCCCTCTCCTCCCTTATAAAAGGGCACCTCCTCCCCCTCTTCCTCACACCACTTTGAGCCTTAAAGGTCGGCCAAACCCTACCAATTTATCTTCTCCACTTCCCTAAAGACATCCTAGAGGTCCTGGTATTCTTAAAAGACAAATTTTAGTGCCCTAAAAGGAAGTCTCAAAGAAGCACTTCAAAGAAGAGGTAATGTCCGTTACCGATTCTTTCATCTTTATTTCTTCTTCCACTTATTCTTCTTTAGTTGTTTCATTATGAAGTAATAACATCAGTATCAATAATATACTGATATGTTATTATAAGTATGAAACAAACCTATTTCACCATATATCCATCCTACGGAATATGGAATCACCGCTCGTGCGTACGTACGGAATACCGTCTCCACGCCGTGGTGTAATCTATTTTCCACCACCACCTTACTTGGATGGGTATAATGGTGTAAAGAATGAATATATATGATTTTTGTGAAGTTAAATTGATTCTGAAATATTATACATACACTCCAACACAATTCCACGATCATAGGAACGATATCATCACTCGTGCGTACGTACGGAATACCGTCTCCACGATGTGATGCGACTCCTTATACATGATCTTCATTGAATAATGATTATATAAAAGAATTGAATGAATTAATATGTTATATATTACACTAATTAGGTATCTATAACCTAAAAATAAAAATAAGAATTTATTTGACAAAACACGCATAAGAACCAAAAGTAATAAACACCCGAATAACAAGTAGTAATGAAATTTTACTAATAAGAAGCTAAGAATACGACCACATAGGATATCATAAAAAAAAGTATGATTCTGGAATTAGTCAATAACATTATTTAAATCATTATACCAGAGGTTCGGACACTTACGAAGCAAATCGGACCTATGGTAAGGGAAATATCACTATCTCATTTTTTTATCTGAGATAGTTTATACTTTGGAATTTACTGGGGTGTGTTTTATCATCCACATCCATGTTTTATCAATATGTAATATTATTTCCATCCACCTAAAATTGTTTAAATACAATTTTACCCTTCTGTGAGTTTTTAGTAAAAGATATGAAAGGAATCTTTTGTCGTTTTTCGTACGAGGTACTTTTTGACTTTTCCGACAAAAGTACAAGAATAATGTTTTTTTAAATTATATGGAATGAATGGATTTTTAAAACATTATTTACAAGAATCTTACTTTACAAGTTTTCAAGTTTATTTTTAATCAACTTCTTTTAGTTTAGAATTGTATGACATGTTATGAAAGGAAAAGTGTTTTTGAAGTAGAAAGGTTATTTTCATCAAGAATGGAGTTCAAGTGTTTTATCAAAATTATTTTCCATATAAGATAATAAAGGGTTATGTTTCTATACCTATTATTAAATTGATTTTATTATATTGTGATTCAATTATTTTTATGAATTCCTTTATCTTATATGAATTGTTTTATGATGTCATGATGTTTAAGAATCCCATTTTTATTACATGGGTTATGCTATGATGTATGGTTTATGATTTTGTGGCACACATAAGAATGGTATCATTATGAGATGGATGGGACCTATATCTCCCTCCAATGCATTGGGTAAAGATTTTATATCTCATGAGATAGAAATGGCTGGAACTATAAGGCCCCAGCCTTAAACCTTACTTAATCTTGAGTTATTAGAAGATTACACCTTGAGTATCTTTTCGGGTTTGGAGTTTTAGAGAATTAGATCATAAAACATGCATTACATTCCAAATTCACAAAAAGTGGTTACATAAAAGATATTATTCATTTTTCCCCTCAATGGAAACATATTTAAAATAAAACATGGATTTTTTCTTGACACATCCTTGACACTATCATCACATCATGTACCTTTTCCTTGACCTGTGAAAAACATTTCAAAAACATGGGATGAGCATAAAAAGCTCAGTAAGGGTTATAAAAAAACATGGAAAGGAAACATGAGTTCATATATACATAAGAATGAAATCATACTTTACCCATAAAACAAAGGAACTTTAACACACCTCATAAAATCATGAATAAATTATAGAAATCATAAGACATAAAGGTAACTTGAGGCATTCATAACATCCTTACATAGGGAGTAACCCTCTTGGTTACGTTTGGAATACCCATCACAGTATATTCCCTAAATCTCTTCGGAGAAACCTTAACGTTTAACTCCTTTGCATTACCCAATTCATTGGAGAGCTATATCGGGCTCACCCGCCCTTAGTTTATCACGGAACCACCCGTCTTCATAATAATGCCCAAGAACCTCAACATAATCATATCACATAAAACATGCATAAAGGAAACATAACATTTCCACCTTTCAATCACAAGATATCAATACAACACATTGATATAAAAACATTATGAGAACCATTTTCAATACCAAAATAAAAGAAAAGTAAAACATGGTATTTATTTTTCTTTTAAAAAAGGTATGGCTTGTAGAGGAAATCGAAACTCAAATAATGGTCACGGCAGCGGAGAAGTCGTTGTCGCCACATACGTACGACAAAAACATTCCCTTTTGTCATTTAGTAAATGATTAGTATAAAAAAGATTCCTTTTGAATAAACATAAAATTCAAAGGGGTTTATACACCATATCAAAGAAGGTTGTGTATAAAACAATATATGCCTCAATGAAAGGAGATTGAGACGAAGTCCCATACCTCGTATCCGACTTGACCCGACCGTTCTTTAATCTCCTGAATAATAAACTTGAGTTAATCTCTACTTGATTAAGAACCTTTTTCAAGTTAATTATTCCTTTTATACAATTTTATGAACATCATGTAATCATTTAAGTTAATAATGTTTATTTTGTCGGTATTTGGTTTTTAAGTCAAAAATAGACTTCTTACACTTACATGTTGTTAATTTGGTCAAAGGTTAGTTATATCCAGAATGATATTAATGATTTGGATAAAATATATATCATATATATTCATCATATACATGTATTTATAATATTACATCACATTTAGAGGTAAGAAATGAAATGCACCGTTCATGGAGACGGTAATCTGTACGTACGCATGAACGCTACTTCCATTTCTATTTCGCATTTTATGGAATGGAATCATAATGATATAAGAGTATATTATAATTCCAGTATAATAACATATATAATATCATTAACTTTATCCTTTACACATCCCACATATGGTATTAACGAATCAAATCACTTTCAGGGGGAGGTAGTCCGCACTTCCAAAAATAAAGATATTGTGTTTACCCATAATGGAAACAATAATGGTATGCCATAAATGAAAAATACAGAAGATTAAGGAAATAATAAACATATTATATATCATATATAAAAATAGTGACATCATAATGGCCACCTTTGAAGTTGTTAAATGAGTTTTGAACAATCATCGTTTCGGGAGGCAGAATTTCACCATCCACGGAAACCGTATGTTCTTTAACCATTTGATGTCGTTGTGTGAGAGTGTAGCTCGAATAAATCTTATAACAACATCCTAGTATATTTAAGATACTGGTGTTGTTACAAAAGAAGTAAATAAAAAGAGTTTAGGGGGTTGGAGAAGCAAAATAAAACAAATGAACATGAGAGAATGAATCACCTTTAAAAGTGTAACTCCTTTTGATTTGAGCCTAAAGGCTTCCTTTAAAAGGATTCTGCCCAAATGGAATCCTCTAGGATGAGGAGAGGGATTTGGAGATAGTAAATGGGCAGGGGATGGCCGAGCCAAAGGCTTGAGGAGTGTGTGAAATGAGGTAGAGGTGGGGGCCTTTTATAAGAGAAGAGGAGGGGAACTCTTGGAAAATAAAGATAAGTTACTTTATTTTAAAATGATTTTCGGATTCAAAAGGTCCCACATTGATATAATTCGAGGATAAGTTGATAAGTCTTCTAAATCCACTCATCCAATTGGTTTTTTCCATGTGTAGGTTTTATATTTTAAATTATCTTTCCATTTTATTTAAATTGTTAAATAATGAGGTCATCGTTGCATCATCATGATTTCATAAATAATTTAATTTATTTAAAGACTAAAAATTATAACAAAAATACTATGATGTAGGAAATCTTTTTATCTTTCCAATTATTATTTATAATCAAAAATATGATCTTTATAACCCCATGTAAAAAGTTTTTTCGTAAAACATATTATGTTTGTGTCATTTTTACTTTTACATTAAATAAAAAGTTATTTATGTCATTTCCCAACCAAAGTGGCTCCATGGGGTCCCCAAGTTGACCCATGGCTTGTCTTGGTCGTCCATGACACATCCGATAAGGTTAGGACATGTGTCTAGGTCATTTTATATTATTAAAACATTATTTTTACCTTAAACTACACTAATTACCACTAATTACCACTAATCACGATTAAAAACTTAATAAGTTACTATTCACCAAAAAATTATTTTAATCTCACTGAACCACATTTTACTTCTTAATGAAAACCATGTAAGTCGGATTTTTGAAAATCAAATCACAAAAGTGGAAAATTTTCATTTAAACGAAAAATCAGTTTCTTTCACTACCACTTAGTGGTTTCACTATTCATCAAAAATTGAAGTTTTTCAGAAAAATACCAAAACATCACCCTAAGATATATTTGATATTCTGAATTCAAAAATGATGTCTATTTTACAAAATTCAAATCATATAAGTCACATTAATTAATTTAATAATTAATTCCCACTGTGATGACAAATAGCGTGTTTTTATGAAACAATAAGTATCAAAAGATTGACACTAGTTTAAGTCCAATTTCAAAGTGAAATTGATTCCAATGACAACCATTGGATTAAATGGTAAAAATATATTATAATTTCACTTCAAAACCAATTAAAATGATAATCTAATCATATAAATAAATTAGATTAAAAAGCGGTTTTGAATTAAAATACAACATTTTTCACTATTCATTAAAAAAATGAACTTTATCGAAAAAATACCAAAAATTTACACAAAGTAAATTTTGATGTCCCAATCATAAAGAATAAGTTTATTTTGACAAACATAGCTTATAAAATTGTCAAAAGATATATTTAAAAAATGGTTTTCCATCAAAAGGCTGTAAAACAATCTTTTAAAAATATTAGTGTATTCCATGCTTAAGATTGGATTCATTTTCCTTTTAAGCCACTAAAACACTATCTAATTCATTAATAGACATAGATAAAAATATCTATTATTCATTACTTAATTGGTATGTTACATCCTTCCCCCCTTTAGAAAATTGTGTCCCCAAAATTTATTTACTTATCAAATAAATGGGGGTACTTATCCCTCATTGCATTTTCAGATTCCCATGTTGCCTCTTCCATCATGTGGTTTTTCCAAAAAACCTTTACCTGATGAATCACCTTATTCCGTAACACTTGCTCCCTGTGGTCAAGAATCTGGACCGTTTGTTCCTCATAAGATAGGTTCTCTTCCAGCTGAACTACCTTTGGACTCAAAACATGAGATGGATCTGGCATATACTTTCTCAACATCGAAACGTGAAAAACATTGTGTACCTGAGATAAACTCGGAGGTAAAGCCACCCGGTAAGCAACTGATCCAACTCTCTCCAGAATTTCATATGGTCCAATGAACCTTGGACTCAACTTTCCTTTCTTACCAAATCGTATCACACTTTTCCATGGTGATACTTTGAGAAAAACATGATCACCTACCTCAAAAGAGAGATCCTTCCTCCTGTTGTCCACATAACTTTTCTGCCTGCTCTGAGCTGTTCTCATGTGTCTCTGAATCAGCTGAACTTTTTCTGCCATCCCTTCTACCAATTCTGGTCCCATCAACTTCCTTTCACCCACTTCATCCCAGAAAGCTGGAGTTCGACACCGCTTCCCATATAATTCCTGAAATGGTGCCATCTGTATACTGGAATGAAAACTGTTATTATATGAAAATTCAACCAAAGAAAGATGTTGGTCCCAACTTCCCTGATAATCCATCGAACAAGTTCGTAGAATATCCTCCAAGGTCTGAATTTTTCATTCTGACTGCCCATCTGATTGAGGATGAGAAGCTGTACTAAAATTTAATTCAGTACCCAACGACTTCTGAAGGCCTTTCCAAAAGTTAGAAGTGAACCTGGGATCACGATCAGATACAATGGAGAGGGGAACTCCATGTAACCTGACTATCTCTTTAAGATACAAACGGGAAAGTTGATCTAGGGAAAAAGTATCTCGTATAGAAAGGAAATGAGCAGATTTAGTCAAGCAATCAACAATAACCCAGATTGCATTATTACCTCATGATGTCTTCGGTAATCCCACAACAAAGTCCATGGATATATTCTCTCATTTCCACTCTGGCACTGGTAATGGTTGAAGCATCCCTTTAGGTAACTGCCGCTCTGCTTTAACCTACTGACAAGTCAAACACTTCACAGTAAAATCAGTAATATCTCTTTTCATTCCATCCCACCGGTAATACTCCCACAGATCTTTATACATATTAGTACTTCCAAGATGAACTGAAAATGGAGAACTATGAGCTTCACAGAAAAACTCTCTCTTCAACTGTGGATCACAAGGCACACACAATCTCTTCCCAAATCTCAAAATGCAATCATTATCAATGTTGAATTCAGGCAACTTACCTTTCTGAACCAGCTCTACCTTTTTCTACAACTCACTGTCTTGCTTCTATGCTTGCTTGATTCTATCTAATAGAGATGATCTCACTGATACCTGAAACAAAACAGAAGAACTTCCTACACCAACAACTTCTATGCCAAATTCCATCAAATCATTAACCAAAGGATCACTTTCCAAACGCAACATTGCTAATGAATCATTACTTTTTCGACTCAAAGCATCAGCCACTTTATTTGCTTTTCCCGGATGGTAATGAATTGTACAATCATAATCCTTGATTAATTCTAGCCATCTCCTTTGTCTCATGTTCAATTCTTTCTGAGTGAATATATACTTTAAACTTTTGTGATCGGTATATATTTCACACTTTACTCCATACAAATGATGCCTCCAAATTTTTAAAGCAAAAACAACAGCAGCTAATTCCAAATCATGTGTAGGGTAATTCACCTCATGAGTTTTCAACTGTCGTGAAGAATAATAAATTACCTGATCATTCTGCATTAGGACGCAACCACGTCCTTTCAATGAAGCATCACTGTATATAACAAACTCACCATTCCTGAAAGGTAGTGCCAAAACTGGAGCATTCACCAATCTTCTTTTTAATTCCTGAAAACAATCATCACATTATTTTGTCCAGATAAACATAACACCCTTCCGAGTTAGCTTAGTCATTGGACTAGATAACCGTGAAAAATTTCTAACAAACCTTCGGTAATAGCATTCCAAACCATGGAAGCTACGATTCTCAGTTACATTTGTGGGTCTTGGCCAGTCTTCCACAACTTTTGTTTTTGCAGGATCAACAGTTATCCCATCTTTAGAAACAATGTGACCAAGGAAGGAAATTTGTTGCAACC
Source organism: Viscum album (assembly GCA_963277665.1). Classification (NCBI taxonomy): domain Eukaryota; kingdom Viridiplantae; phylum Streptophyta; class Magnoliopsida; order Santalales; family Viscaceae; genus Viscum; species Viscum album. The sequence goes on from OY728141.1 coordinate 1,574,783,572, forward strand.
AAAACTCACACTTTTTGAATTTCCCATACAATTTCTTTTCTTTTAAGGTTTGCAAGATAACCCTTAAATGTATTTCATGCTCCTCTTTACTTTTTGAAAACACCAAAATATCATCAATGAAAACCACCATAAACTTATCCAAGAACTTATGGAAAATTCTATTCATTAAGCCCATGAATACAGCAGGTGCATTGGTTATCCCAAAAGGCATTACTACAAATTCATAATGGCCATATCTCATACGAAACGCGGTCTTTGGAATATCTGCCTCCTTTACCTTCAGCTGATGGTACCCCGATCTCAAGTCAATCTTTGAAAAAAACTGAGCTCCCTGGAGCTGATCAAACAAATCATCGATATGAGGCAAAGGATATTTGTTCTTAATAGTTATATTATTCAAGGCCCTAAAATCAATGCAAAGTCTCATAGAACCATCTTTCTTTTTAACAAATAAAACAGGATCACCCCATGGTGATGTGCTAGGTCGAATGAAACCTTTCTCTAATAAATCTTGCAATTGCTCCTTTAACTCTAAAAGTTCAATTTGAGCCATTTGATAAGGGGGTTTTGAAATTGGCTTAGCATCAGGAACTAAGTCAACAGTAAACTCAACTTCCCGGTCTGGTATTATTCCAGGAAACTCATCAGGAAAAACATCAAGATACTCATTTACCACTGGCACATCATTAATCTGAACAGTTCCTTTATTTTCAACGATGTGTGCAAGGTAACATTCATTCCCATATTTTACAAGTTTCTCAGCCTCTTGATAAGTTATCAACAGTAAGGGTTCATTCTTGTACACAAACTAAAATTCTTTCTGAAAAGAAACGTATTTAGCTCTACTGTCAATCTTAACATGGTAAATAGAGAGCCAATCCATACCCAAGATAACATCAAACTCTACTAGAGGTAGAATAATAAGGTTTGCAAGTAGGTTCTTTCCACGGATAAGGATAGGAAGATTCTTATAAATTCTTTTTGACTCAATATTCCCCCCAGGTGTTTTTACCAAAAGTTCAGGAGTCATTTCTTGAGATGGTATTTCCATTTTACTAGAAAAGGTTTCAGAGATGAAAGAATGTGTAGACCCCAAATTAAACAACAGACTGGCATAATCTGAAAAAACAAACAAAGTACCTGATACAACTTCATTTGATGGCCCGAAATCTACTGAAGTAGTTGCAAAGGATTTCACCACCCCTTTCTGCTTGTATTCTAACTGCTTCCCATCACTCAAGCTCTTTGTCAGACACTCATTTGCATAGTGACCCATCTCATTGCACTTAAAACATTTCACTAACTGCAAATCAAATTTGGTCTTACCTTCACCTTGATCATTTTTAGTGCAATCACGAGCCTTATGTCCCATATTACCACATCGGTAGCACTTTCCAGAATTCAGAAGACATTCCCCAGCATGCCTTTTGCCACATTTTTCACAAACTGGAAACTTAGTTTTCTTACCATCAGACTTTTTTGAAGAATTCTTACCTTTCTCCTGCCACCTCGGTCTCTTCTTCTCTTGGTTGTTATAGAACACTTGATCATCGGAAAACTCCATTTCCACCTTCTCAGCACATCGAACAAGATTTTCATAACTTTTAAACTCACGAGAAGCTAATTCCCTTTGATATTTTGGCTTTAATCCTGAGTAAAAATGATTGATTTTACTATCAAGGTCTCGGATAAAATTTGGAGCATACCTTGCCAATCGAGTGAACCTTTCTTCATAGGTATCCACTGAGTCTTCCTCTTGCCTCAATTCCAAGAATTGCTTTTCCATCCTAAGTCGAACAGCCTTAGGAAAATACTTCTCAAGAAAAATACCTTTGAATTCATCCCAGTCGAGAGCATCAATCTCATCAGCGTCTCTGATATTTTTAACCATCGACCACCACTGATCTGCCTCACCCTCCAAACGATAAATAGAAAGACTAACCTTTTGATTGTCTGAACACCTCATGACATTGAAAATCTTCTCCAGTGCTTTAATCCACCCTTCAGCTATCACAGGGTCATATGATCCTATGAATGATGGGGGGTGTTGCCTCATGAAATGTTCCCCCACTGACATGTTCCTTTGCGGTTGATCTGGCTGATCTCGTGTATGGATACCACCGCCATTTATCGCTTGAGTCAACTGCGCCATTACTGCAACAAACTGTTCAGTTCCAATTCCGACCATCTCAGGATGCTGATTTGGAAGGTTATTTCCTTCTGTATGCCTTCCTAGCACTGCTTCCCTGTTTCCTATGTGGAAAACCATTCTGAACAAACATGTCTTAGATGAAGCAACATGGTAATCTTCAAATGTTATATCATTTCAAAAAAAAATATTTTTGGATAATCATTTAATAGAATTCTAACTCCTAAAGTTATCTAAACCGACCTCTGTTACCAACTATAAGGCCCCAGCCTTAAACCTTACTTAATCTTGAGTTCTTACAAGATTACACCTTGAGGATCTTTTCGGGTTTAGAGTTTTTGAGAATTAGATCATAAAACTTTCATTACATTCCACATTCACACAAAGTGGTTACATAAAAGATATTATTCATTTTTCCCCTCAACGGAAACATATTTAAAATAAATCATGGATTTTTTCTTGACACATCCTTGACACTATCATCACATCATGTACCTTTTCCTTCACCTATGAAAAACATTTCAAAAACTTGGGATGATCATAAAAAGCTCAGTAAGGGTTATAAAAAAACATGGAAAGGAAACATGAGTTCATATATACATAAGAATGAAATCATACATTACCCATAAAACATAGGCACTTTAACACACCTCATATAATCATGAATAAATCATAGAAATCATAAGCCATAAAGGTAACTTGGGGCATTCATAACATCCTTACGTAGGGAGTAACCCTCTTGGTTACGTTTGGAATACCCATCACAGTATATTCCCTAAATCTCTTCGGAGAAACCTTAACGTTTCACTCATTCGCGTTACCCAATGCATTGGAGAGCTATATCGGGCTCACCTGCCCTTAGTTTATCACGGAACCACCCATCTTCATAATAATTCCCAAGAACCTCAACATAATAATATCACATAAAACATGCATAAAAGAAAACATAACATTTCCACCTTTCAATCACAAGATATCAATACAACACATTGATATAAAAACATTATGAAAACCATTTTCAATACCAAAATAAAAGAAAAGTAAAACATGGTATTTATTTTTCTTTTAAAAAAGGTATGACTTGTAGAGGAAGTCGAAACTCAAATAATGGTCACGGCGGCGGAGAAGTCGTTGTCGCCGCATACGTACGAAAAAAACATTCCCTTTTGTCTTTTAGTAAACGCTTGGTATAAAAAATATTCCTTTTGAATAAACGTAAAATTCAAAGGGTTTATACACCATATAAAAGAAGGTTGTGTATAAAACAAAATATGCCTCAATGAAAGGAGATTGAGACGAAGTCCCATACCTCGTATCCGACTTGACCCGACCGTTCTTTAATCTCCTGAATAATAAAATTGAGTTAATCTCTACTTGCTTAAGAACCATTTTCAAGTTCATTATTCCTTTTATACCATGTTATGAACATCATGTAATCATTTAAGTTAATAATTTTCATTTTTTCGGTATTTGGTTCTTAAGTCAAAAATAGACTTCTTACACTTACATGTTGTTAATTTGGTCAAAGGTTCGTTATATCCAGAATGATATTGATGATTTGGATAACATATATATCATATATATTCATCATATACATGTATTTATAATATTACATCACATTTAGATTTAAGAAATGAAATGCACCGTTCATGGAGACGGTAAGCCGTACGTACGCATGAACGCTACTTCCATTTCTATTTCGTATTTTCTGAAATGGAATCATAATTATATAAGAGTATATTATAATTCCAGTATAATAACATATATAATATCATTAACTTTATCCTTTACACATCCCACATATGGTATTAACGAATCAAATCACTTTCAGGGGGCGGTAGTCCGCACTTCCTAAAATGAAGATATCGTGTTTACCCATAATGGAAACAATAATGGTATGCCATAAATGAAAAATACAGAAGCTTAAGGAAAGAATAAAAATATCATATATCATATATAAAAATAGTGACATCATAATGGCCACCTTTGAAGGTGTTAAATGAGTTTTGAACAATCATCGTTTCGGGAGGCAGAATTTCGCCATCCATGGAAATCGTATGTTATTTAACCATTTGATGTAGTTGTGTGAGAGTTTAGCTTGAATAAATCTTATAACAACATCCTAGTATATTGAAGATACTGTTGTTGTTACAAAATAAGTAAATAAAAAGAGTTTAGGGGGTTGGAGAAGCAAAATAAAACAAATGAACATGAGAGAATGAATCACCTTTAAAAGTGTAACTTCTTTTGATTTGAGCCTAAAGGCTTCCTTTGAAAGGATTATGCCCAAAGGGAATCCTCCAGGATTAGGAGATGGATGTGGAGAGAGTAAATGGGTAGGGGATGTCCGAGGCAAAGTCTTGAGGAGTGTGTGAAATTAGGTAGAGGTGGGGGCCTTTTATAAGAGGAGAGGAGGGGCACTCTTGGAAAATAAAGATAAGTTACTTTATTTTAAAATGCGTTTCGAATTCAAAAGGTCCCACATTGATATAATTCGAGTATAAGGTGATAAGTCTTCTAAATCCACTCATCCAATTGGTTTTTTCCATGTGTAGGTTTTAGATTTTACATTATCTTTCCATTTTATTTAAACTGTTAAATAATGAGGTCATCGCTGCATCATCATGATGTCATAAATAATTTAATTTATTTAAAGACTAAAAATTATAAAAAAATAATATGATGTAGGAAATATTTTTATCATTCCAATTACTATTTATAATCAAAAATCTGATATTTATAACCCCATGTAAAAAAAATTTTCGTAAAACATATTATGTTTGTGTCATTTTTACTTTTACATTAAATAAAAAGTTATTTTTGTATTTTCCCAACCAAAGTGGCTCCATGGGGTCCCCAAGTTGACCCATGGCTTTTCTTGGTCGGCCATGACACATCCAATAAGGTTAGGAAATGTTTCTAGGTCATTTTATATTATTAAAGCATTATTTTTTCATTAAACTACACTAATTACCACTAATCGCGATTAAAGACTTAATAAGTTACTATTCACCAAAAAATTATTTTAATCTCACTGAACCACATTTTACTTCTTAATGACAACCATGTATGTCGGATTTTAGAAAATCAAATCACAGAAGTGGCAACGTTTCATTTAAACGAAAAATCAGTTTCTTTAACTACCACTTAGTGGTTTCACTATTCATCAAAAATTGATGTTTTTCAGAAAAATACCAAAACTTCACCCTAAGATATATTTTATATTCCGAATTCAAAAATGATGTCTATTTTAAAAAATTCAAATCATATAAGTCACATTAATTAATTTAATAATTAATTCCCATTGTCATGACAAATAGCGTGTTTTTATGAAACAATAAGTATCAAAAGATTGACACTAGTTTAAGTCCAATTTCAAAGTGAAATTGATTCCAATGACCACCATTGGATTAAATGGTAAAAATATATTCTAATTTCACTTCAAGACCAATTCAAATGATAATCTAATCATATAAATAAATTTTATTAAAAAGAGGTTTTGAATTAAAATACAACATTTTTCACAATTCATTAAAAAATGAACATTATCGAAAAAATACCAAAAATTCACACAAAGTAAATTTTGATGTCCCAATCATAAAGAATAAGTTTATTTTGACAAACATAGCTTATAAAATTGTCAAAATATAGATTTAAAAAATGGTTTTCCATCAAAAGGCAGTAAAACAATCTTATAAAAATATTAGTGTATTCCATGCTTAAGATTGGATTCATTTTCCTTTTAAGCCTCTAAAACACTATCTAATTCATTAATAGACATAGATAAAAATATATATTATTCATTACTTACTTGGGATGTTACAGGAACGGCAGGTTAAACCGGTTCAGTGAAACAGGACTGAAACAAGGAGTGAACTCGGTTCAGAAATGGGCTTTGTCCACTGAGATAGTCTTGGCAATGAACCTTGACTAATAAGAAATTATTCTCTATGATTATGTGTGTATGCCACAAAGTTTCATGTTTTATGTTAGGATTATTGGGATTACATTTCACTACTATGATTTATCCCATGTTATGAGATTATGATTTCTTTTGCAGGTTAAGATTTCCAAAAGTAATGTTCTTATGTATATGATGTGATTGATATTTCTTTTGTTTACCATTACTGAGCATTTGAGCTCACCCTTTTGTATTTTTTCTTTCCCTAGGTCAGGAAGAAGGTTATTAAGTAAGATATGATAAAATAGACTATAGATATGATGAAATAAATGGGAAACAGTGTAGACGCTTTATGAACTAGTTGTTTATGTTTCCCAGATTCTAAAGACACTATACCTATACGGTCCTTTCCTAGTTTTGTTATATGTTGTAATAAGTGTGATTCAATTCTGAAGTAATAAAAATGTATGTAAAGTATGGTTTGTTATATAAATGGTCATGTAATTTGTGAAATTTCACTTTTTTAGAGAGAAGGTAAAGTTTAGATTGTGAAATAAAATGAAAAAGATTCCATAACACATAAATTTTTTGAGAAATTAAAAAGAGGCATATGAGTCAAAAAGTTTCTTGTAAGGGGTTTTAATACTCATAAATCTTTACAAGTCATTTGAATAAGATTTTATAGTAACAGTGATAATAAAATAATCCATTATGGATAAGAAGGTTGTGAAGGATCTATTTCCTTCCATCTTGATAAATGGCCTTTAATTTATAGAAAATAAAATCATTAAAACATTAAATTAATTATTACATGTTAAAATGAAAGTGGTCCTTTTAAAGATTATATGCATAGAGAGCCTATAATACTTTAACATTCAAATACCTTATACCTAAATAGATTACATTTATTAATAAAATATCTAAAATATCATTAATCTCATTGAAATACATCACTTTAAACATCAACAAAGTTGTATTAGCCTTTGAACTTATAATAAACATTAGATGTGTAAACTCTGTGATGATGTTCATAACTCTTAAGAAATCATCAAAATCTATAAAGTTATCTAGAACCTACTCTAAAACTAACTATAAGGATATGGATTTAAAAATTAAATATTCTAGTGATTTTAAACTAGAATTCTATTTCATTCATTCCCGAGGATATTTTACGTTTCGCGTTTTGGAGTGTTAGGAAAAACCATTACAAGCTAAACTCACAAATTGCAATTGGAAACTTATACTAAACATAAATTTATTCAACCCAAAGAAACCATTTAAAAACATGATTTATTTTCATGTGAAATCTTCAATGTTTCCCCCTCTTATCCTCCTTGTCTTTATTCACTCTTAAATCCTTTGAAATATAGTTTAAAACTTGGGTTAGTACAAAAGCTTGGTATCATACATAAAGGAAAGGAATTTTTTATTCCAAATAATTACATGAAAACACTTTTAATATTTATCTTTATATCAAATTTAATGGGTATGTTTAAATAAATCATTTTCTCATGAAATCACACACACTTTTTCCTCAAATAAAATCATTAAAACCCACAGAAAGAAAAAGAAACCCCTTTTTGGAAACATAGAGCATAACATTCATAAAACACTTTCAAAACCAATTTTAAAAGGAATAACCTTACAATATACTTCAAATATAATCCCTTAAATATGTAATAGAGGTATATAATGGGGCTCTATCTTCTAATTAGCTATATCGGGGTCACCCATGAGATATAATGGGGTTCAACCCTTTTTATAATCTATATCTGACTAACTTGTCTTTATGCTCTATAATGGGTATCAAACCTTCATATAAGATATATCAGATCACATGTGAGCTATAATTAATCTCAAACCTTCTTTTAAATGGAGTAACCAATATGGAAAACCTCTAAATACAAAGTACCCAATGCATTGGAGGTTATCACGTAACCACCAATCGATTCTTTATCAAGAAACCACCCATTATTGGGCCATCACATAACCAATCATCATTGGATTATCATATAAACACCCATAATTTTAAAAAATTCCAAAAAACAATATCAAAATCATAATACATTAACAATTTAATTATATAAAAACTAATAAGGAAAATGGCCCTTTCATTTTAAAACATCTTATTTTTAGAAAAACCATACATGTATAATGGAAAAAAATTTATTTGAAAATAACCTTTTAAGATTAAAAAATAAGATTAAAATAATTATAGAGTCATTATGGAAAGAAAATCCAATCCCTCTAAATAATATAAGAAAAAATTGCTTTCATATTTTTTCATAAAATTTAGAAAGAACCACCTTTAGAAACTAGAAAAAAATAATACTTTTAGAACATTTTGTAAAATGCTAAAAATGAATGAAAATGAATTAAAACAATCATAAGAGAATAGTAACAATGTTTTGGGAATCAGTTTTTTAAAAAACATACTTTAAAGGAAAATATTTTTTTAAGGAATCATTAAAAAGATAATATTTTAAAGATAGTTTCTAATAAATATCATTACATAAAAGTGAACAACAATAAAATTAATTGATTATAAGTTTTCACTATAAATCCACATAAAAATTTGGAAATAAAATATATGTTATTAAGAATTAATTTTACACAAAATCAAATAATGAAATAATTAATAAGTATAAGTATTACTCAAATAATGTAAATTTGGTTAATAAATCCATTACCTCACATTCTACATCCTTAAAATGTGTTTGAACCTCCTCTCGAATGTCACCTTTTTTAATTACCCCACAAAGACCATGGAAATGGACATTGGGTGTGACCAAAAGAACAAGGATATAGAGAGAGTGAGGATTAAAAATTAGGAAAAATATTTTAGTACCTATAGGGATTTTGAGATGAAATTAGGTTCTGAGGGGTGGTATTTTTACTTTAAGGGAGTTGGGTTTAAGTGATTAAAATAATGAATATTTTATATTTAAATAAAAACCTATTGAGATTTAATTATATTCCTTGACCATGGATAAAAATTAATATTGTATAGGGTGTTTAGTGTTGAACCACACCTCAAACAACCATTAAATGTTTTATTTTTAGTTATTTCAAACCTTTACCTTTTTAACTTTAACATGATTCTTTTTTTTACCTATATCTTGGTAAGTAATTAGTTTACCATGGTAAAATTTATATGTCTAAAATGTGAATTGGTATTACAACCTAATTGGGAAATTTTATTCAAAATATATAATACATTTTACATATTTTGATTCAAGTAATTTTTTCTAAAAATTATAATTAATCTCAAACAGACAACGAGAAAGTGTATTTTTAAATTGAAAAGTCCAAATGATTGAAATGTTTTTATATCCAATTTCAATGTGAATTTGATTCTAATGAACTAAATTGGTATATATATGTATAATTTAACTAATTATAAATTAAAACCAATTTAAAATATAATTTAACAATACAAATAAATTAGATTAGGAAGTAGTTTTCAAATAAAATTGAGTATTTTTTACTATTCATTAAAAAATGAAACTTATAAGAAAAAAAAAGAGATTAACCCTAAAAAAAATTTGATATTCCACTTTAAAAAATGATTTATATTTTTTAAAATATATTTATAAAAGTAAAAATATATATATTTAAAGTAGGTTCACCATCAAAAAGTGGAAAATTTTCCTTATAGAAAAATATATCTCTTTAGGCTTAATATTGTATTTACTCTTATATTAATCCTAAAAAACATATTAGATGATTTTAAAAATATTATAATGAAAATATAAGATAAAAATTTCATTAATATATTTCACCAATAGTTATTAATTTAATTTATTCTGATAAAACTCCATTGTGGGTTTAAAAATAGTTGTTTATAAAAACACATCCTTATTTTCCAAAGGGGTTTTATTCACATTTATAGGTAATTAGTAATAAAATAATAAATTTTATAAACATCAGTAAATTAAATTTTCTTAATTTATTTCAACTAATTTATTCCTTCCATTCCAATGGCATGGAGATAATTTCCACATTTAAATAATAATATTTAGTCGATTATTTAAGCTTAAGGAGGTATATATTTTTTTAATATTGAGAATAGTGTGTTATTTTAAAATATCAATAAGTTACATTCTCCAAGCCTTTAATAAATTTCATCATCAAAATTTTAACTCAGTATTGGAAATTAGGTTTTGACTTTTCAATATACCTTTGTTGAAATCCCATATGGGAAAAATGGCCAATAAATCTTCCTTTTGAAAAGAGAGAAATGAAATTATAAAGGTTACCTAGGATAACACATACTAGGTTTCCATGTACATAATAATTGACATGTAATAGAATTATAAATATTAATTTTTGATGTAGAGTGATAGAGAACATGGTTGTGAGAATGTTAAAAATCACAAACAATATATCTGTGATATATTTAAAGGCTATTGATTTCCCGTTATGAAAACAAATCAGGTAATGTTTTTATTTCAAAATAATTTATTTCTAGAGTTGAGGAATTTATTTATTTCCTAAAAAATTAATAAGAAAACGTACTTACATTAAATTTAGAGTTTCATCCTTATCGTTTCTCTAAATAATAAGTATATAAGAAGATTTTTCATACCTAAAGCATTCGAATAAACCTCTATAGATCACAAAATCCAAAAAAGTATTACTATATATTCATCATTTATTTAGAAATTAACCTAAACAAAAATTTTTAGTCCAATAAAATGTAATTATCCAAAAATAATAAACACTTATGTGATGAAAAACTACTATTATCTCAAAAATTCAATAATAATATCCAAAGTTCAACATATATCATTCAATAAATAAAAATCCTTAAGATTCCTTAAAATATTCTAGACCAAAATTGAATCAAATAAAATGAGAAGGATTTGATCACATGTTCTTCCAAGATAAATTCGATATTCATATTTAAATAATATTGATCAATCTTAGAGTTTCATACTAAAATCTGATTTCATAGTGGCACATTCATTTCCATAAAGAACCTAAATCACCAAAAATCATATGTGATTCAAAAAAACAATTCATTATTTATTTATCAAATAGTATCCCATAGTTTTCCATTTTCCATTATATTATAAGGATCCCAAAATAGATATTTCCTTTCAAAATAACATTGATCACTTAATCCCCAAATAAATTTCCAATCACATGGTTAACATTATAATAAACATATGATCCCAAAATATACATATTTTTCATTGATAAAATAATTTACCAAAAACAGAAAATATCATACTAATCGGGACATCGTGTAGGCTAGTGGTGGGCGAATCACCCTTGTGGACCTTCGGTTTTTTGTTCAATCGCTATGGCCTTTCTAGACATTATGGGTTTTCACCCATAATGTGGGTTTCATTCCTATCACTTTTCATTCCAAATATTAATAAACTATAATTAACTCAAATTAAAAAATCATATAAACCCAAATGACTGACAATACCTTCAAATTTTTGTCCCCCAAAGTAATGGTATGGCCTTTTATATAATAAAAAAAGGATTACATGAACCTTAAAAATTATAACATTTTTACCATTTTTCAAATTTATTAATTCAATATAACTTTTGTTTCTAAATTTATGAAAACAAAATATATGATATAAAAATCCTTAAGCATTTAATGATTCCAATAATATTTATAAAATACCATTATATCATAAATCTGAAAACTCAATACATAAACACATCCTTCATTCAAAATCCTTATTAATCCATTAACAATGATTATTCGTCTTATTCCATAATAATTTATTCATAAAATCAAATACATGAATTATATTCATATGATTCATCAATATTAAACCGAATTTTTTTTCATACATAGAACAAAATAAAATACTTATTACCTTAAATCCTAACTTCATGATTTCTTCGATATCCACTTTATCTTCTGAAATGGTGGGAAACTTCTAGAAAGTAAATGGTCATGCACTTTGTGGAATTTGACTTTTCAAGAGAGATGGTAAAGTTTATATTTTTAAATCAAATGAAAATGATACCATGTCCCATAAATTTTTTAGAGAAGAGAGAAGGTGTTATATATGTTAAGTAGTTTTTTACAAGGTATTTGAAAACTTATATAGCCTTACATATCATTTGAATAGTATTTTGGAGTAATATTGGCAATAAAATAATCGGGAAGTTATAAGAAGGTTGTGATGGATCAATTTTCATCCTTCTTGATAAACAGTCTTTAATCTACTGAAAAGAACGTCATTAGAACATGAAATGATTTATTACATGTCAAAATGAAAGTGCTCCATTTAAAGTTGATAAAAATGGAAGGCCTATAATACATTATATTTAAAATCATTAATAACTAAATAGACTACCTTTATAAATCCAATATCTAAAATATCATTAATCTTCTAGAAATACATCACATTAGACATCAATAGTGGTGTTTAGGCCTATGAACTTATAATCATCTTTAGACTTTTAAACCCTATGATGATATTCATAACTCTTAAAAAACCATCAAAATATATAATGTTATATAGACCCTTCTCTGAAACCAATTATAAGGATTTGTACATAAACATTACATGTTGTAGTTATTTTAAACTAGAATTCTATTTCTTTCATTCCAAATTATCTTTTAGGTTTAGAGTTTTAGAGAGTTAGGACAAACCCAAACATAGTGAACCCATAAATTACAAGTGGACACTTATACCTAGTATCCATTTATTCCACCCAAATAATACCTTTAAATAAACATGTTTTATATTCATGTGAAATATTTAATGTTTTCCCTTCTTCACATCATTTTCATTATTATCCATTAAATCATGTGAAATACATTTTAAAATATGGGATAAACATAAAATCTCAATAGGGGACAAAAAGGAATGGAATATATTATTCCAACTAAATACATGAAAACCAAGGTAATATTTACCTTTATCTCAATTTTCATTAGGATATTGAAATAAATCATTTTATCAAGAAATATCACACAATTTTACCTCAAATAAAATCCTTAAAAACTATTGAATGAAAACGAAAAACCTTTTTGGAAACATAGAGAATCGTATTCATAAAACCCTTTTAAAACCAATTATAATTGGAATAACTATATGCTCGACTTCAAATATATTCACCACATTATGTAATAGAGAAATATAATGGGGCTCGACCTACTTATATGATATATCAGTCTTATACATGATCAATAATGGATTTCAACACTCCATATAAGCTATATTGTGCTACCCTATTTTTCATGCACTATAATGGGAATCAACCCTTCAGATAAGATATATCAAGCTCAACTGTGAGCTATAATGGGGCCCAAAACTATATTTAAATGGAGTAAACAATATTGAAAACTTCTAAATACAATGTACCCAATGCGTTAGAGGTTATCAGGTGACCACCCATCATTGGTTTATCATAAAACCACCCATTATTGGTATATCACAGAACCACTCTTCATTATTTTATCACATAACCACCCATAATTATTAAAAATTCCAAAGAACCATATCATAATCATAAAACATGAATATTTCATTATATAAGTACTTATAAGGATAATAATTATTTAATTTGAAAATAACAGATTTAAAAAAACTAAACACGTACAAAGGAAAACGTGTTATTTGATAACAATTATTTAATATTATAAAATATGGTTAAAATAATTATGGCTTCATTATAGTGGGAAAATATGATCATATCGTATAAGTTATAAAAACATTCATTTCTTATTTTTCCAGAAAATTTACAAAGAACCACTTCTATAAAAAGACCAAAAGAATAATTTCAAATCATTTTTTATGAAGTCATACATGAGTGAAAATAGCTTAAAACAATCATAAGAGAATAGTAAAAACATTTTTGGAATAAATTTTTTGAAAACATCAACATGGAACAAAAATAATCTCTTAAGTAATATTTATTAAGATAATTATTAAAAAAAATACTCTTATAAATATAATTTCCTTGGAGTGAGCATCAATAAAATTAATTGATTACACATTTTAATTATAAATCCACATAAAATTTTGGAAATAGAAAATAAGACATTAAAAATCCATTTAACATATATTCTTAACATTAAAGAATCATTAATTATATATTTAACCAAAATAATGGAAATTCGGTTATGAAATCCATTACCTCATGTTCGACTTCCTTATAATGTTTTCATAGTAACTCTTGAATGTAACCTCCTTTAAGGACCCCTTAAATCCATTTGAAATGGTATTTTGGTGAGACCAACATCACTTAGGTATGGGTATTGTAATGAGGAGAGGTTTTTGAATATATTTTATGAGCTACAAATCTTCTGTGCTGAAATGGGGTGGTATTTATAGTTGAGGAGTGGTGGGTTTTTGTGATTAAAATAATGAATATTTTATATTTAAATCCAACCATATTGAGGTGAAATTAAATTACATTAATTTATATAATAATTCATATTTTGAAGGTTTTTCAGTGTAAATAAATACCAAAAAGAACCATTAAATTGTATAGTTTTGAGGTATTTTGAGACATTACCTTTTTAACTTTAATGTGTTTAATTTCTTTTACCAATACCACAATAAATATTTTTTTACCATGGTAAATTTTTTTTATTCGTAAAGATGAAATTGACTATGAAACCTAATATATACCATATTATTCAAAATTTGGAATCCATTTTACCTAATTCAATTCAAAAAATAATAATAATTAGATTTAAAAATAACCCTAGACACACAAAGAAATAGTGTGTTTTAATGTCAAATTTTCAAAAGTATGAAATGTTTTCATATCTTATTTCTATGTGAGATTGATAAAAATGACTTAAATTGGTTTTATTTAGGTATAATTGAACTATTTTTACTCTAAAACCAATTTATAATATAATTTAGCAATATAAAAAATTATATTAAAAATAATTTTTCAAATAAGTTGCAGTATTTGTCAATATTAATCAAAAAATGAATCTTATTGAAAAAATACAAAGAATTCACTAAAAGGTATTTCTGATACTCTTATTTCAAAATATATTTTTATTTTTTAAAAATATATTAATAAAAAGTGAATGTGTTTTATTTAAATAGGTGCACCATCAAAAAGGTGTAATAATTTCCTTTTAGAAAATATAGCTTTTCACGCTTAAAATTTTATTTATTCTTATCTTAAAGGATATAAAATCTATTGGAAATTTTTTAAAACATTTTAATAAAAATATAACATAAGAGATTCATTAATTTCTTTCACCAATAGTTATTTATTTAATTTATTAAGATCAAATTCCATTTTGGGAATAAAAATGTGTTTTTATAAAAAAAAATGTTTTATTTCCAAAAGATTTTTATTCACATTTATAATTAATTGGTAAAAAATAAACCATTTTATAAACATGTTTAAAACTCTTTTTCATAATTTGGGGATATAATTTATTCCATCCATTTCAATTTCTAGTATATAACTTTCACATTTAAATAATAATATTTAGTTGTTTATTTAAGCTTAATGTGGTGTATCTTATTTGATATTGGTGTTTCCATTTAAAATCACAAGATGCTAAAAACCTCCCCATGATTTTTCACCAAGGCATGGACTGAGGCATTTTTTGGAATTTTAAAATTTTAAACAGTTGAATGGTCATTATATCTTCTAGGGTAGTTACTATAAACAGGTTGTTTCTAAATTGATGGTTTTAATGAGTATGTTGAAACATTTTTCTTACTTTAATCCAATAATTCTCTATAATTTCAATTAACTTTAGATTTATCATGTTCTTGTGGGTTTTTTGGGAATTCAAACTATTGTTAAAGGAGATGCATCTCTTCTCGATTGATTCATGTTATTTCTTACTGGAGATCTATATAGGGGTGATTGAGGTCATTTGGCTATGGTTTTTGGGTTAGAATATTTGATGAATGTAATATATTTTGTTATATTTAATCCTAAGAATATTTACTTCTAGTTTCATTATATGAAATCTTTTGTTTAATACCTCCTCTTTCTGTTGAAGGATCTCACATTCTCATATTTCATTGATTTCTTTTAGGTGTAAGATAATATAATTCTTGAGGTAGGATATTTCATTATATGGAATTATCTTGTGATCTTTTATTGGTTTCTATATTGAAATTTATTTATAAAATTTTTTAAGGCATGAAAACCGTTTTTCTAAATTATTGTGGTTCTGGACATGGATCTGAAAATGGTTTCTATTTTGTGAAGATAAATAAAATGGGTTTTAATCATAACGTGTATGGTTTCAAAGATAAAATAACTCTGTATAACTCAAATATTGTAAAACCACATGTGATCGATGATGAGGTAGGGAACCCTCCTTAGGGATGAAATCATTCCCCCTAAAAAATTTCCACTAGGGTAATTTTTTCTCTATCATGCCTAAGTTGTGGAAAGGAGTCACTATCAAGAGTGTTGTATTACCCCCTAAACCTATTCCCCAAGGTTAATGTGCACACAAGGGGGATTACTGATTATAATAAGGGTAAAAGTATCCTCATTGAATTAGAAATAATATGGATAAAGGGATAGTTTTCTCTATTGATTATCATTGATATTCAATTTTAGTATTCTATGGAAATATTTATAAAACCTATTTATTTGGTATGATTTATTAATTATAAAAAGGGTGACTTATCCATGATTTTTATTGAACGATATCTCATGGAATTATTTTATTTACTTGATAAAAATTGGTTTATTGTGTAAATAAAACTTATAAAAAATTTTGTGGATTCCTACTAGTCTCTTTTTCTCCCACAATAATACACCTTTGGGTCTATTTAGACCTTATATAATCTTATACAGGTAATAGAAAGGCATCATATGGTGGTAGTGGGTTTGTTTGTTATCAGGGTGTGGGAGTCTGGAGGTGACATTATGTCAAATAGAGTTGATAATTAGTTGTTTCTTAATACTCTGGTTGTTACAAATTTCTTGGAACATGTTTTATCATTGCTTGTATCCTTTTACAGATCACTTTTTTTGGGAATACCAACATATACTATATATTCATCAACTTGTTTCAGGATCATTTTGGAAAAATCATTCCCAAAGTTATTTTTTGATACTCAGTTTCTTGTCTATATCCCATGTAGATTGGGAACACCCTTTAGTATATGTCAGGGATGATTTGGGATATGAATGGATTGAGTAATCTAGGATGTCTCCTGAAAAATTGGTATCAAAGGTGGGTGGTTAGTCTACTTATTTGTCATTATTTATTTTTTTGGTGTCTTGATAGATAACAGATATTAATTTGGAAACATAAGAGGTTTTTTGGGAGTGAGTGTTGAATCGTATCTCATAATGTTGAGCATTATGTTAATATAGGATTTTGGGAAATGTTTATTTTTTGATTTTTTGGGTTTTAATTCTAATATTTATTTTTTATGTCACTTATTAATCATGTTTCACTTATTTTGCACTAACTGGAATTGATTCATGGATCTCATGTTCTTTATTCTCTTTTTATATTGATTTATAGTAACATTCCCCTAATAAGACATCCATCATTTCTTTAGGAGGGTGTTTTCTATGAAACATGGGTGGTAAACCCTAAATTTAATATAAATTGATGGAATAGTTTGTATGAACAGTATGCGATATGAACCAATGCGTGACACATACACATGTTCAAGCTAAACATGAGAAATCATGAAGGGGTGAGAACATGATATGTTCCTAGAAATTTATTTTCCAAAAACAAATATAGTTCCAAGGGATGAACTTTCCTTAATAGGTAGAGGATTGGTTCATAAATATTGAGTGATTTTTTAATTTTTGGAGGCTCCTAACCTTGTGAAAGTGAAGTGCGTCATTTTCAGGATTGAAAGGCTGAGTTGAATGTAGTGGGACTCAATTGTCTTGGATAAGAAGAATGGGGACATATAGTTGATAGTATATAAGGTCATCATTATTGATATGTTCTCCCAAGAATCTTCTTCCATGGTTATGTTGATGGAGTTTCTTTAACTTGACCATGTAAATGGGTGAGTGATGGACTATGTTAATTACTTAACTGATCTCTATATGATTTCATATGAGGTAGTGTCTAATGTGTATATAAAGGATTATAGGTTTTAGATGGGTATTAGACCAGATATTTGGAAATAGGTGTTCATGTTAAAGCTGATAACATATACTAAGGTAGTGGATAGGGCCTTGAAGAAATAGGTTAATCTGAAATGAAAGACAAGATTGAATGGAGCCTCTCTTTACTCTCGTGGTAGCTCTAGTAGTTATTTTAAGGGTATGAGAAATCATACTAATTTTAATATAGGAAATAGTTTTGGGACTCCTCATAATACATTTCATGTGACGTCATCAGTAGTCGGTGGCTTGACTTTTACCAGTGTGTCTAGATGAGACACACGAAGTGATTTTTTCCCATGCCTCCAAAGGTTTGCAAATCGTGCGGTCGTTATGCTCACATGAATTTTTTTATTGATATCTATCTTATTATTTATCTATAAAATCCAATTTATAACCTAATAAATTATGTATCACATCTATATTCTTCATTAACTATATATATCTATCCATAAGTCTGTCGAATGAAGCAGTTACATGCAGTAGAGAAGTTTCAAGTGGAAGGTGATGTGGGTCCAATGAATGTGAGAGGAAATAAATATATTTTATATACCTTAGTGACCTATATTTTTTATATATTTTTATCTTAACCCCTTGTGACAACTAATACAGTGGATCTTCTAAAACATCCAACTGAGCTCATTCCATTCGTTATGTAATTAGTTCTTCCTCTCGGAAAGAAGGGGTGTGATTCATTTCTTCCATCATGATCATTCATTATGTATGATTAAAATCTAGTGTGTTATTTACTGGTTCTAAACATATACTTCTAATATGTGATTATCAGTATGAATTGGTCGATCACTCACAAGGAATGAGTTGATTGTTATAATTGGCATGTGTTGACACCGCTTTCGATGGGATCTTTTGTGTGTTCTAGTGAGATTAGGATGAAAGTTCATGTTAGGAAGGGGTATCTCTTATAGAGCTTAGTAATTTTATGTTCATTTATTAATTAGTATAGGAATAGTAATATTATAGTGGTATCATTCCTACATTAGTCAATGAGTTTTTGGAAGTGTTTCTAATTGACTTTTCAGATTTACCTATAGAGTGGGTAGTGGGGTTCTCGATTGACTTAATGCCCACAACACAACTGATATCAATGTATCCATACTATATGGATCCAAATTAATTATATTATTTCAAAATTTTATTGTATTGTTTTAGTGATACAAGATTTATGTTCCCATGTGTGTCACCTTTGACAAACCCCATTCTTTTTTCCAAGAAGGCCAATGAGACTCTTCTGTTATGAATCAATTATAGAAATCTCAATCAGGTAATGGTCAAGAACAAATATATTTTTCCACCCTTAAATAATTTTTTCACTCAATTTAATGGGTATAGTGTTCTTTTAAAATTGATGGTCAGTCTGGTTATTGTCAACGCAGAATCAAAGTGTCAAATATTCCAAGGACCGTCTTTACCAGCAGGTGTGCCCATTTTGACCACCTTATGATGTAATTTTTCATAAAAAATTCATCTATTATCATTATGGATTGGATGAGACATATTTTCTACTAATACATTGACAATTTTATTATGGTGGTTTTGGAAGACATATGGGTGTATTTTATGACTAAGGAATATCATGTGTTTCACTTGGGCATGTTTCAAGAATTCTAAGGGATTGATGTATTTATGCTAAATTATCAAAGTTACTATTATAGATCCAAGAAGTAAATTTATTGGGTAATTTTATTTTGTATCATGGTATCTTAGTTGATCATGAGAATATGAGAGCTCTCATATTGTGGGAAGAACCATGAAATGTCTTTGAGATATGTAGCTTATTGGGTTTGGTAGCATACTATAGTGAATCATAAAATATTTATTGATATTTTTTCTAATTTGAACACTATCACATAGAAGAGGGTGAAGTTATTATGGTATTTGAATTGATAAGTTTATGTTGATTATTTGAATATGTTTTTGAACTTATCTATGATTTTTAATTTACCAGAGGTCGTTCCGGGTTGTGTCATTTACTATAATGCTTCAGGTTCAGGTTTGGGTTTCATACATATGTAGGGGGTCATGTAGTGGATTATGGATCACATCAGATTTTAACTCACAATTGGAATTATATCACTCATTATTTCAAACATACAACATTTTTTCATGCCTGTTAAAGTTGGTATCATTTTTTTGGGTGAAATGTTTATCGTTTACTCTGACCACAAAATTTTGGGGTATGACTTTTCATAAAAAAAAATTGAATCTCAGGTACATATGTTTTGTTGAATACTTGATGTCATTCAACTTTGAAATTAAATTTACATGAGGAAAATATAATTCAGTCATTTATTCTCTTAATTTGAAGTCACATTCCTAAACTGTAAAGGAGGCAAAGCATGAGTGGAACTTAATGGGAATTTTTTCTCGGATTGTAACACCCCCAACATTATAAAAAATAAAAAATATATTTGATAGCTTATTCCACCCAAAAAAAATATATGGGAATATAGTACCTTAATACATCATGATATATTTTTTTAAAATAAATTATATTTCATTAATAGCTTGTGTAACATGCAACATCACGTTTTAACAAATCGTGATATACTATTAATATTATTATTTAAATAAGACCTATAAAACCTAGCCATAAAATTTGGTGGAATGAACATGAATAATATATTTTACAAACTATGTATTAATATATTAATTAAATAAAAAATATTTATAAATAAAAAAGTTAATTTTTGGTAAAGACTTTATATGATTTGAAAACACATTTTTTCCATAGAATGAATTTTATTGATTTCTATGAACATATAATAAAATTAGTTTTTGATACTTTAAAAAAATGTATTTAACAATATGAAAATATGTTTTTGACTCATCATGTCAAAACTATCTTTTGGTTAATTTTTTTAATTTTCCTGAAAATATGGATTTTTAAATTTATAGTGAAAAAGACTAGTTTTTTTCAAAAACTAAATTTTCATTTGAATAATTTAAAAGGACCCTATTTGTTTAAAAATTCTTTAAAAAAGTAAAATTATATGAATTATATATTTATTAATCTATATTTTTCATTATAATAAATCTCATATTGATTTTGGATAAAAAAACCTTTTATACTATTAAAATTTTTCCATTGAAAAACGCGTTTTTTATCACGTATTTGGGTTTAGTTTTAAATTAATAATTTTCACTTGTCTGAATGGAACTTTTAAAAATATATTCTGTATTTGGAATAAATATAATTAATTCTATCTAATATGTTCAACTTTATTTTTGATCATTATGAAAATTAAAAATAGTAAAAATTAATTATAATGGTTAAGGTAAAAACATGTTTACGAGGGGATTAAACTCAAATGATTCAGGTTATAAATAAAAAATAAATATTTAATATTTTCTGATCACATTGAGACCTTATATCATATACTTGTCAATAATGGTCCATTTTTTTCTTTTTTTAATGTGAAAAATGTTGGTATAGTAATTTATTTACAAAAAATCCAATTGTATGATCACCCACACTTGTAAAAGGCCACTCTCTATCCTATACTATGCACCCTTAACAAATCCTTTAGGTAACCCAATACCAGAAAAATTATATTACTTAATTCTGTATCCACTTCATAGGTGTCTTTTTATTATCATTAATTCAATCTAGTAAATATTTTAGAATAAAACTAAATGGGTTCTCCAAAGAATATGTAATATTATTAACATGTATATTTATTTTATTTCATCTTACAAAACTTTAAATTTTTATTAAAATGTTATAATATAATAAAAAACTTATCTTCTATATACTGATATTTTATTATGATAATTTCATAACTTATATCCATCTCCACTTCTGTAAAATGGAAAATGAAACAGCCAATCGTGTGTATAGTGGACCACCGTGCCGTGAACCAATGTAATTAATTTTCCATTGAATCTTTTAAAGGACGGATATAATGATGGATTTAACATATAAATATGATATTTATTAAATTATTACATTTATTTAATTATTATATCACATATACCTTTGTATTTTCCATCAAGTGAGGGAGACGATAAAGTCTCTCATGGGTATGGTAGACTACCGCCTCATGAAGCGACATGGTCCATTTTCCGCTTACACATTACAAGTAAGGGTAAAGTTAATGATTATATGTTATATTAAATTTTGAAAAATAATTATTGAAATATAATATCACATCTAACTTCTTTCCTTATAATCCATTGGAAAATAATAACATCGCTCATGTGTACTTGTAGACCACTACCTACACGTAACAATATGAAATTTTTTCCATTTTATTTTAAATGAATTGTAATTAGGATATATTTGGATTATATATATGATATATATGGTATAATAATGACTATATAAAGGTTAATTAATATTTAATTTACTTTCATTCCATCCGTCGAGAAAATAGAAACAGTGTTCATATGTACGTATGACCTACAATCTCCATGAGCAATATATTGAATTTTATATCTTTGACATTAACAGATTGCTCTAAATAAAAATTTAATGAATATATATTATTTTTATATAATGGTTAAAATTCTTTAGATTATAGGATAATGATCAAATTTAAAGGATCAAAATTCAAATTCAAAACATACATGAGAAACAAATTTGTTGTTATCCTAAATGAGATTTAAAAATGAATTAATCATAAAAGGGTCAAAAAATATAATAAAATAAAATATGGTATGAAATATATTAATATGGTTTTGAAATATAATTATAATAAATATATAATTATTATACAAGACTTATATACACGTACGAAGGAAAACAGATTTGTAGTAACAGATTTCTAGTCTCTCTTTTATTTATAGGAGATATATACCATATTCACCAGTTATTTTTCTTCTATATAAACTGAAAAATTGACATGTAATGTAATGAATCTTTTTATTTTCATGATATTTAATGTTTACTTTTATGTTATTCTTTAATGGGCCTTATAATTAAAAATTTACCAAATTTTTAAGGGTTTCTCAACTCACTTTTACATCTATGAGGCATATTATGAATTCCACAATTAGTTATTTAATGTGGTTTATATACTACCCATTTTGATATGTTAAATAATGATTTAATTTTTATTTATGGTTTTCAATTGTTTTTAATCTATTTCCATCAAGGGGATAATGATTTTGAAATTACCCAAGTGGTAAAAGTTTATCTCGATTTTTTTTCAGGATTGTTCATGATTAAGATTCTAATGATGAATTGTTATTGTTTATAATGAAATAAATTTGTGAATTTCATTGTCATCTAGTTATTCAATTAATTTTCAAGGGAAATTTCCATTTTAAACTCTATAGAAATTAAAATAATTGGGAATTTTTCTTAAGAAAATTAGATTTTATTTCTCTGTTATGTTGAAAACCCTTTTTATTTTATATCAATTTTTTCATAATATTTTTTCAAAATTGTTTTTAACATTATCCAAATAATTTTTTAATTAAATTTTTACCAATTATTGTACTGTTCAAAAATGATTTAAAAATAATATTGTTATCGTTTCCCAAATAATGCCCATTTTGATTTTACTGAAAATATTAATGGAATATTTATTTTAACATGTGCAGAATGAATAAAATTTCTGACCATCATGACCACTAAATGTTTTAAAGACTACTTTTATAGGTTTTATAGGTTTTCTCAAAGAAAAATATTTTTATAATATTTTTTAAAATTTTAATTCTAAAAATTGATTTTCAAATTGGGAAGGTTATTTTTCTCAAGAATTAATTTAATAATCTCTACATTGAATTACTTTGTAATGACCCGAATCCAGAGCCACTCGACTGGTGCCCCGTACCTGGTTCGCCACATGACCTCAAGTGCATTTCCTCAAACGCCATAGGATACCGACTAGCAGCGAGGGCCTTGGTGAGTCATTAGGGAAACTATGCCCTCATTTAGTAAGGTATACAAGGGAAAGGAAACAACAGTCAACAACAGAAATAATAAACAACAAACAATAACTGAAACGAAACAGCAGAAGCAATGAATACATAATAATGATGATAATGATATAGCAGTTACAAGTATCTAAGGAAAGAATCAAACACAACAACATGACGAAATACAACTGAGAATCAAAGTACTAAAAGTAAACAGCAACTCCAACAGCATCACAAGCCTAAGCTTGGTCATATCCTCTCCAGTTCCAACCAGCAATCATGTACCTGAAGTAGAAGGGCCGAAATCCCTATCCACACCTGTAACCATATAACCTGTTTGGGATGAAAAGCATGACCCAAACAGGGTGTGAGACTAGTCCCAGTAGGAAACCACCACAAGATATGTTCCCTACTATCTATGAGAAATATAGCAAAAGTAATGGAAATAAATGCAGTAGAGAAACAGAAGTACACTAATGTAAACAATCCTACAAATCTCTATTCACATTTATTTATTAACTTAATTTAAACAATTAGTTATCAACCATGGAATCTATCAAATAGCTCTATATTCCCAAGGAATAGCAAGTAACACAACAGGTATCTTAGTAGACTACCTAAACACAAGCAGTACAAAACCCTAGCTTGTTCTTCGGCTTGGTGGACTCATTACAACCAACCAAATAATACTCACACTAACTCTCTGGGTGGCTCATACTGGAATACCCCTCTAGTCAAATAATCATACAATCTATTCATCAACAAAAATAGAACATATTTTACTCATTCCACACTATGGATATATTATAATGATACTATAATTATTATTCATTTGGATGATTTATAATCATTTTGATAGGGGATATACCAATTTGATTCCATTCATATTACTCTATATGGTTTATGATTATGTTTATTTATTAGGGAAATTTTTAACATTCCATATTCTATTTATTCAATATGAATGTTTATGTTGAATATCTTCCCCCTTTTATATGAGAAATTTATTGGACTTAATAATTGATGGGTGAGGCCCACTATAGCCCATAGATTCCCCCTTACATATTTATGTAATATGTCTTTTCATGAGAATTTGAGGGTTTATATGACCTCAAAAAAGGCCTTGACAACATGTTTCAAATGTTCAGGATTATGTATTACATAATTATGAAATCGATTATTGATCTTCATGTGATTATTTTATTAGTTAAAATAAACATGTAATTTTTTTAATCTCATTTGAATCTATATATTGAATTATTTTATCATTATTTATACCTTCCATAATATTAATTAGGTTCAATTTATTAATTCAATAGAATTTGTTAAAGTTATTTACCTTTAAGTATTTATTATGTATTATTTATTAAAGATATATTTAATTATACGCATACCCTTACTGATTATTAGTGCTCACCCGTTTCTTATGTTTCATTTCCATAGGATGCCAAGATTTGTATTATGATTGATATGAAGGGTTTTTCAATAGTAAATAATGGTGTTCTCAAAGAAAACACTTTTTTGTTTTTTAAGATCTATAATTTAATGTGAATTTAAAGTATTCATCTTGTTTAGAAAAAATACATCACTATTTGGTCGATTGGGATGTGATCATTTTTTTATAGCACTAATGTAGTAAAGTAACCCCAAACTATGGTTTTTTGTGTTTACAGTCTTTATAAATGAGAGCAGAGAATGATTAGTAGAAACCATGGGAATTATATTTACTGAAACAAATCTTATAAAGTATAATCCTTAGATTGAGAGCAAGTATATGTTTAGAATAGCATCCTAAAGTTTGGGTAAGGAATAGATTTTATGATTTTCAAAGAAATAGATCTCTTTTGGGAAACTACAAGTGGAAGTGGTTCTAAAATATATGTATCTTGGGGTAATAACTCCAAAAAATTTATATCAGTATTGAATTGAGAATTACCTGTTACACGACAATAGGCCTTACTGCACACCTAGTATAACAATCTTGGGGAATATTCTTGGGTTAATTCATATATTTTTATGAACTGTCCTAAAGTATTTTAATAGATAATTACAATGAATAACCAAGTTTAAACATAAGGATTCATAGAATGAAAATTTGGTGACATTATTTATGCATCCTATGAATTATTTTTCTTTCATTATTATGAGGCATCCTAGAATGATTATTGTCATTCAAACTATGTTTTTTGTTTTATTCAATGGTGAGAACTAGAAGGAACTGGGTTAACATTGAATATCATAGAATATATTTTTAATGACCAACCAAGTGGGAAGATTACTAGAGTGAAGGATATTGTGACTATTCCTAATCAATTAACACGATATATGATTTATAACATCCACCTTAACTAAATCTTAGAATCACTAGATAAGAGAAGCATATAGTTCACTATGATATTTGGTGGTGGAGACCAAAGAATAAATAAGATTTAGTTTCCTATATGTCAATAATGTGGGAAGAATAACTCAATGTAATGTCTCAATGTAAAAATAATATGTTTTTTCTGTGAATAAAATGTCAAATAGTTATTATTTCTCAGGGGAAGATGGAATTTTTTTAACACAATTTATGAGAGTATTGGGTCCCCTATGGCGTCATAAATGGATGAATGTTTCAAACATGGAAGTTATGGGAATTATGAAATAGTTTTCTTAGGTGGATAGATCAAAAACAGGATAAAAAGGTTGTACGAGTAATGATTTTTCTATTTATGATGAAGTTAATAAAACTAACATATGAAAGGAAGATGTTATTAAGGATTAATATGAGGAATCCTAGTTTACAGTTTTATAATGAAGTGGAATGGTTAAAGTGATTATGTTTGTATTCAATAATTATATTTGTTGAAGTATTTTATCAATGATATTATATTAATAAAAAAATGAAATATATAAGGATTATACTTCAATGCATATTCTTAAAGGCTATGAAATCATGTGATGGATAGTACTAATGACAATGAAAATTGATTCATTAACAAGATGGTCCTTCTGGAAAACACATTTTTTATGGAATATAACACTAAATATATACCCGATGTTGAGATAATAATGATAAAGATATATTTATGTGATATTATTAGTACCCTTGAAATTGGTTAGTGTTTTCATGATTTATGTTTACTACATTTTGGATTTATTTAAATTATTTGACAATTTGAGATTTTATTTCTGAAATAATGAATGGTGATTAGGGTATTAACATGTTTAGTATGTTACATAAAGAAACCTATCATGTTGTGTGAGGAATCTAATTCTAAGTTTATTTTCGAACTTTAGTGACATTTCATTTAGATTTTTGGACTTTTAATTTTGTTACACATATTTTAGAGAATTCTAGAGGTTCACTATTTATAAAATGAATTATGTTAAATTTTTATTGTCACTATTGAGGATAAGAGATTAATGAATTTTTTTGGATAACATGTGCCAACCAGTTTGGTTTTGGAAAATATCTAGGGATATATAAAAGGTATTATCACCCTTTTATCAATCTAATTATCTATTAAAAGTTATTTTTAATGGTCCTAGAAAAAAAATTATTGTATATTCATTTCATGGCCCAACCCAAGCCAGGGTTCATTCCGCAACATCCCTATGCTCACGATCATAGGCTATGGGTAGTGACAAGCACCGAAAGGAATACCCTAAGCATATAGCCTTTTAATAAGTACATGTATGAACACACCCAACCATCTCAATGCCTAAGTTTAGAGAAATAATAATAAAATGGTTCAATAACTAGAATGTAAACATTGATTGAAAACACTCTAGGGTGTACAAGAGTACACCAGTTTAAGCTAAAAAGTAATTTCATGACTTTTCCCACTAGAGCCTATGTCATGACTCCACAATCCCTCCTCCTATAGGACATGGGTTTGCGACTTGTGTTGAGAAGGAATAACATTGACAAGGGAGAAATTAGACTATATATTTGTACATACACACATATTCAGTCTTATACAGTGTTGAAATATAAAACAATTGAAAAACCATTCATGCATACATCTAAAATCTCATAACCAAAGTATGACAGGAAGTAAAAAAAGTAAATGGGGAAAAATACAATCTCCCCACAAGGAGTCTGTAACATAAGTACAAAATGAATTTAAAGGTACTAAGACAATTTTCTAAAAGAAAGAGGAACACAGCTTGGTCTATCCAGCCTCACTAAGGACTGTCTAGTCTTGGTCTACCTAGGTTCCCGTCAAAATTTTGATCACCTGCATAAGACACAACACATTTGGGAAAAATCCGTGTTGAGGTGAGTATATAAATACTCATTAAGACACACCAAAACCAAAAATCATACAAAAAATTAAATTCAATCATCTCTACATAGGTATATGTATAAAGCATATATAAAAATTAATATACATATATACTAAACAAAGACCCAAATCTAGAGGTAAGTAACAACCATAGTATACCATCCTAGGGATTCTGGCTCAATGATTTCCACATAGAACTCATTTGGGAGAACACACTCTTGAATATGATAGAACTGATGATATCCATGAAATAGGTATTTTTCATTAGATCTCATCATGAGAAAGATACACACTGATAGATAGAAGAGAATATGAAACACATATAAGGATCGCTGCCCGGGCCATGGTGTGAAACCAAATACTCAATATGGATTAACCCTAATAAGTATATGATTGGTACTCAGGTATTGTTAGTCATAATAATACCAAGAAATACACCTAGAGAATGGATATTATTATAGGATCTCACTCCAGACCTCTTAGAGAGATTCCAACAACTCTATCTAGAAATTCAAGGTAAAGGGATCATAGTATTAGGAGTATGAATCGATTCATACAAACCTTCATGGAATGGATAAGGGAAAATATCTCCAGCTAAACTTATCCAAGATAAGAAGAATAAGATATATAATCCTTTTATATAAGAATATGCTACATTTAGTATTTTTCCCATTCCATGTCCCTTGAACTTCGGTCTTGCCCGTGATAACAACCCATGGAATTCAAATTGTGTCCATGTATGGGAGTACACAACATGTATAAATTCTGTGTACTCCTTCCCATTTTTGTGCACTGTCTGAGGTATAATCTGAGTATTTGGGGAGGGACCACATGTTTTTTGATTGGGTTCACACACTGTGAGATGTTTTTCGCACTCCTGAAACCCTTATCACCACCTAGGGGGTCAAAGGTTTTGTAATCATAGATTATACGTCGTGTGGTTCACGATGTTCTAGAATCACAAGAACTTCTCTAACAAACATCCTTGATTGTGGGACTTTAATCTGGTGATACTTTCATTGAAAAGTCAAATTTCCTATCTCATTCAATCCTTTTCATCATCAAACAGTGTGTTATGTTTCTATATCTTCTCCAAAAAATGGATCAAATCGTTGTTCTTCGTTGTGTGATGTAGAATGTTGAAGATCATGAATTTGGGTATCCAACATCATCCAAATTGTTCTATATCCTTAGTATCACCTATATTGTGTTGTACCAAACCAATATCAATGATTTCATATCATTACTCCATGAAAATGGTGTGCAAATATTGATTGATCAAGATTTTTGGAGCCACATGCCAAATGAAGAATTCCCACAAGGAATAATGAACAGGGGGAGAAAATCACAAATTCATCCAGAGTAATGGACCTTGATTGAAGTTCATATTTATCTTAGTTTATTTCCATTAGAATGATAATGAAAAAAATCAATAATCATAATGAAAATTCTCCCAACAAAACCCATCAAATATAAACCCATCCTACAATACGCATGATCTACGAATCAATATGTTCATCAATTGATTCAATTTTTTTTATAAATATTGAATGGGGAATAAATCCAATTAAACACATGCCTTAACTTTATTTTGATTTATCCAAAATGAAGAATGATTTTTCATCATTATTTTTGGAAAAATATGTCAAATCTAAGGTGCTTTGATCTTCAATCCAAAATTTCATCACCAATTGCTTGAGATTATTCTTTGAGGATCTCTCCAAGGGTTCTCTAGAGGTCCCAAGGTTATGTGGATAACACTGTAATACTGAAATATTAGTCTATTTAAATACTTCCAATTGATGAAGAAAAAAATGGAATAAAATTATTTTTATTCAATTATTTTATTCCTTTCCACGCCTATGATGAATTTTCTAAAAATGACATGTGCTGACTAATGTTATGTCACGTCTAGGGTAAAACCCATATTATGAACTCAATAATGGCCTTAGATTTATTATATGGTAAAAAATTTAGATTTCATTCCAATTATTTAGGAAAACTTCATGCACTTTCTATTTAATATATTTCATATATTTCTTTGGGGCATTCCGGGCCTTAGAATTACACACCATCTCAACACCAGGCCTACTAAATAGTCTATTTAATATCCCAAAATAATTTATAGAAAATATGAGACTTTATATTAACCCCACCTTGGGTCTCTATGTACCCAAATTGAGAAAACAAGGGTTACTCAAAATATGTGTGTACTGATCATGAATCGGATCCTCCCAATCTCATGTGCTCTCCTGAATATTCATGTATTACCACCAGACAAGATTTAAATGAATTGATCACCCATGAAGTATCCTCTCCTACTGATCCTAAATCTACATTGGGTACCCAATAAAGTTTACTCCATCCTTGATGCCTATCTCTCCCCAATCGATAACTTGTGATGGGTCATTCACATATCTCCTTAGTTATGACATGTAGAAGACATTGTGTACCCAGTCAACTGAAGACACAGAGCTAAGTGGTAAACTACCTCAATAACACTATATTGTATCTATAAAAACCAATGAACATTATATATTTATTTCCTATAGAGACCCTCACTTTTCAAACATTAATATTACATATCATTTTTGAAAAACATAAACTTTATACAACTTGACTCCCAAAGACCATAGTTAGTATAGTTCCCCTGGAATCCTGGAAACATAAACACCGATAAATGTGTGAGCTACATAATCTTCCACTGGGTTCTTCTTGACTATAACTCTTCTTACACAAATCAAACATAATAAATATATTCACAAACTAGGGAAGTAAATATAAAAAGGGGTGATCTTAAATGCTCAGTAAGGGTAAACAAGGGATACATGAAAGTGTAAACATGAGCATAAGGGTATGAGAATGTTATCATTAAAATAGAAATTAATAACCTACATATAAAAGATCATGTACATGAATTATGTATTAAATCATTGAAATTAATAAGACATGAATAAAAAGGATGTAAAGTGCATAATCCATGAAATAATAACATAGGAGTATGAAATGGAATTATGGAAAACACAGAAGCATATAATTATTTCTATAGTATCCAAGGAATTGTTTCCAAGACAATCTTATTAGTATGGGTTCGCTCCCCATACCATCATAGTAGTCTTGATTCACTCCCATTTACATCATAGTATCATGATTTCACTCATCATACAAACTTACTAGTCATGTTTAACTCTCATTTCAATCATATTAGTCAGGTTTCACTCCCAATACCATCATAGTTTATCTCATAAGATATACAACATTACCAAATGCATTTGGGGGAGATATAAGTCCCAACCATAACTTAATGAAATCATAAATACATGTGAAACTAGTTCATAAATAAACATATCATAACCCATGAAATGAAATGGGTATCATAAACATGTAAACATATCACAACCTATGGAAAAATTATAGTTTCACAATCATTTCATCAAAAGAATAACCTATAAAAGAGTAACAGATTTCATATACATATAACCCATGAAGGATAAATTGGTTTCATAAAGACCATGAAATTTATAATAACCCATTAATAGAAAGGATATAAATGGAACCTTAATATTGGCATGAGTAAGATCAATATATATCCTGTTAGATGGAAAATAATTTTGAAATATCTTTTAAACAAATTTCTTGAGTTAAATATCCTTTCTATTTTGAAAAAGGATTTATAATACATAAAACCATTTAAAAATACTTTTATTTATAAATTACCTTTAAAACATATAAATAAGGCATGAAATAAATTTTAAAACCACTTTCCTTGAAAATTTATAAAAA
This sequence comes from Viscum album, assembly GCA_963277665.1. Classification (NCBI taxonomy): domain Eukaryota; kingdom Viridiplantae; phylum Streptophyta; class Magnoliopsida; order Santalales; family Viscaceae; genus Viscum; species Viscum album. Next base: position 1,574,815,622 of record OY728141.1, read on the forward strand.
AAGATTCAAAACATTTTAAAAACCTTTTTCTTTTAAAACACTTAGAAAACTTATTGAAAGGGCTTGAAAACGTTTTGAATACCTTTTGTCTTGAAAACATATAAAAGAAGATTGAAAATGGTTTGAAAATCATTTTTCCCAAAAATATCATTTAAAAATATTTCATTAAAGATTTACCTTTTAAAAATGAAATGGGAGCTATTATGAAATCATAGATAGTAAATCTATAAATTTTATATAAGTTCAAAAGAACATTCCTTTTTCAAGGGAAAAGGATAGAAAAGTGATTTGTTCAGAAAGAGACACAAATATTCCCATCAATATATTGGTAGAATACAAAAAGGGTAAAAATTTCTCTCAATTATTATAAGATATTATTATAATATTCTTGGAATCTTTTTTTAGAAAACATAGATTTCTGACTGATGACAAGGTAATATCAGGATTTCCTAAAAACTAATTCTTAACTATATTATGTAACAAATAGTAGAATATGGTACCAATACGTGAAAATATCATGAAATAATAGAAGATAAGTAAACTAATGAATATTCGTGAGAAATAGATCATAATCTGTCATCAAAAGAATCTTAAACACAAACAATTTGAAAAAGCAATGAGATTGTCTCAATAAACTCTTATAACATGGTATCTTTGGTTCATACTCTCCATGTAAGGATAGTAAATTAAATAAATCATATAATATAATTAAATGATTTATATTCATTATTTTTCATGAAAAATGTAAATATATGAACCTCGAAGAAGAGTTTTAGTGTATAACAAAACTTGAGTCTCAAAGAAAGAAAAATTGAGACAAATCATTTGATTGAATTGGTAACTTTTGAAAGTTAAACCCCAAGAAAGAATGATCATAAAATGGAAATTTTAATACCCATAAATTAAATTATAAGATACATAAAATAAAATCATGGGAATTCCGTACACCACCCAAAAGAAAAGTGTATCTAACATAACATTTATCTCACGGAAATTAAAAGTGAGATGAAATCCCCTTACCTTCTATCTTGACTCTCACTATACTCATACAAGATTCCTGTATAATAAATACATGTTTATTATAAATATTTTATAGATAAAATTATTATATCTATTATAATAAATGGTTTTTTTAAGACCCTATATTACCCATTTGTTAACAATCCTATGTTGAGGTTTCACATCGAGTAATATTCACATGTGTCTTAATTTGTTATTTCATTGGTCCTTATACTTATATCATGATTAAAAAATGTAGAAAATGATAAAAATATCATGTATATAAAGTATATTTATATTTAAATAATTTATAGAATAAAAAATAATGAAATTTAAGACATCGTTCATGGAGATGATTAGTTGTACGTACGCATGAACATTATTTCCATTTTTATTGTCAAATTCAAAGAAAACATATAATTGATGTATGTATATATATTTATCTATATATATATATATATATATATATCATTATTCCAGTATCATTTATATATCATATATATCATATAATATCATTAAACTCATCCTTAATACATTTCATGGGGTGTGTGAACAAATCACCCCACTTTGAGGGGGCAGTAGTCTAGACTTCCTCAAACGAGATTAACAAATTAACACCAAATGGAAAGTAAAGATATGTATGTTTTAAAAGGAATAAATAATCATAAATAAATAATAAATATTGTATAATACATATATAAATATGGTTTCTATCATAATTTTCACCATGATGGTTGGTAAAGGAGAAATAAACAATCATCATTTAGTGAGGCAGTAGTTTGTCGTACACAGAAACAATATGTTCAACATCCATTAAATGGAGGTGTTTGTAAGTGTAGGTTAAACTATTTTCATAAAAAATAATTATATATTTATGATACTGTTTTTCTCCCACAATAATGGAATAAATATATTATTTGGGGTCAATAAGGAAAATAGAGGAAAGCATCTTGAGAGAAGATGTTACCTCTAAATCGGGTAACTCCTTTTGTTTTTTTTCAAAAGGCTCCCTTGAGAAGCTTTCCGACCAAAGGAAAGCTTCAATTTAAAATAGAGGATTTTTATGAGTCTATTAGGGTAGATCTAGTTCAAAATTAAAAGTATTAATAAGTGTGATGAATGGGTAGAAGTGGTGAACTTTTATAGGAAATAAAAAGAACTCACATGGATGTTTTTTAAACAAGTTTGGTGTGAACGTGTTCTTACCTAAAAATAGTCATAAAAAACCAAAAAAACTCAATAATGAAAGTTTTATGGCAGAAATACAGATATAAATGGGTTTTTTACATGTGTCTCAGTTTTTTTGGGTCTTATATTTAAGGTTTAGTACATTATTAGACTAATTTTTATGTTAATCAATGTAATTAATTTTAATTACCTTCACTAATATTATCTGTCAAAAACTAAGTTGACTTTATTAGACATTATAAATTATGATGATTTGAAATATGGAATACCCTTTTCCAAATTATAATCACAAAAGTGGTAGAAATTAATTTAAAACTAATCATGTTGTCAGGATGACACTGTGGGTTTTTATAGAAAAAATGATCAAAAGATTGTTAAGTCTTTATATCCAATTTAAATGTTGGAATGTTTCAAATAAAAAACATTTAATTAAATGAAAAAAATATTATCTAATTAAAATATTAAATAAAATTAAAATATATTTTATCCTTATAAATAAATTAAATTAAAAAGTTGTTTTGAATTAAAAACCGGTATTTTTCACTATTCATCCAAAAATGATGTTTGTCATAAAAATCCCAAAAATTCACCCTAGGCTAATTGTGATGTTCTGAATTACTAAATGATGTTTATTTTATCAAATTAAATTTATAAATGTTTCTAAAATTAATTTTTTTCTAGAAAAATCATTGAAGAAAACAGTATTTTTAATATAAATGGACTTTACCAAAAATATTATCCTTCATTATCATTATGTTTTATTTATATAAATTGATTATAAAAAGTATTTGAAAAGTAGATATTACTATTCCTATAACTATGTTTAAAAGTTAGTTTATAATTATATCATTTAAATAATTATATATGTGTGTGTGTGTGTTGTATAGAAACTTAGCGTTGTGTGCACTATACGCCAAGTCGGTGTCACTTGTATTGTATGCTAAGTCGTACACCCAATCGATGTTGCGTACAGTGAAAGATGAACATGGTGTTACATAAATCATAAGAAAAAAATTTAATTATCTATTTTCAATGTTTTGTGAAATGAAAAATATCAAAATGACTAGTTAATATGAAGACAAATTTCACAAAATAAGGGGGAGTTACATTCTACCACAATTAAAATGAATTTCACCCTAAAAATTAGTTTAGGTTATCAAATTTTTAATAATTGAAAGTTAATTTAATAGAAACCCACATTGTAAAAAGTAATACTAAATATTTAGTTAAAAATCAGATATCAGAACCATAATGGTAACCTAAAGTAACTCATAACGAGATTCATGTATAGGAGAACATAGGTGGGAGGAGAAAACATGGAAAAAAAGAGAAATATTACCATCACATCTTGATGAATAGTGATAGAGAAAAAAGTATAGAGAAAGTTAAAAATCAAAAATCCATAAATCTATAATAAACTAAGGGACTTACTGATTTTTTAAAAACAAAAGTACTGGGAATTGTTTTTGTATTTAAGATAATTTTTCCTAATGTTAATGAATCATCATGAAAGGATATACTTTCATGGTTTTAGAAAAATGTCAACCTTTTATATTTTTTTGATAAAGTTCACTTTTTCCTCTAAAATGGAAGGTTGCCTTTTTATTCATTAAGTACTAATATATCCTGAGACCCATGATACGCCATCCCATTTTTCCTTGGTTACCATCAATACAAGGTAGTTTGAACAGGATATCCAATTTTCATAAATCCTCATATAGAGATATAACACTTTAATCTTTTGGACTTCATCTGAAATTTAACTTAAAATTTCCATAAATTATTAACATTATAACCATATTAAAGATGAAAATTCATTGATTTAGAAAGAATTTCATGAAATCAACTTAAATTCGGTCCCCTATATATGACCATGTACCACTTGGTTGTAACATTCCAAACATGTGAATAACCTCATCATATATTCCCTTGAAGTATCGTAATTACCATAAATCCTTTTAGAAAATATGTATTATTACTTATTCCAATGATTACTGGATTTATTCATTAAATCCAAGAAGTTATAAACTTAGTCCTTCATGAAATATAACACATTATCAATAATAAGTTACAGGGTGATCCTTACCATCAAATTTACTTATTCATAATCAACATATCTTTATCCAAACAACATCATCTCATGTCAAACATTAATTAAGGGAAACATTCCCCTAATAAAAATATCATCATCCCATGAATCAATTTTCTAACTCTTCATCACCATTCATCCTGTAATTTTTAATATTTCAAGAAACCTTATATTGAAAATACTTATATATTTCATGATTTAAATAACATAATCATTGAATTCGAAAACATAAACATGTCATCATTCAGACCTTATTCTTAGACCATTACTCACTTTTCATTAACATATTCCTTAATAAATATTCCCTAGAATATTAAATATGAACCATGTATTAAGGTTACTAAATCTCAATCAAATCATTCTTCATATGATTAATGTAAACAACACTGGAAGAGCATCACATACCTTTCACATGTCATTTGTGATCTCTTTTTCTTTAAAATTATAACCAATACTCATACTATCTTCCTGATTTTCTTTAAGAGATTTACAATTGAGAAATAGATTTTCATAATGCCCATAATTTTCAAATTTTAACCATTCAATGTTAATAATGTTCTTTACAGTTCTTTGCATTAACTAAAATAAGAAAGCACAGTGTGAGAAACATTTTTCATAATTGGATACCATATAATCATGAAAAACTACTTATAGGATTTCTAGATTATGGATCCAACTTATTTAATATATGAAATCATAGGTTTATCCTAAATTATTCATAACCAACATCAATTTAAATCATTCATCATGGTTTGTGATGAGTTTGTTAATTCCTAAAGAATATCCCATGGGAGTGTCAAACTAGGTGTGCAACAAGGCTAGTTGTTGTGTACTAGATTACCATGAGTCGTGCCCGGAGCATATTATCGAAGTTGTTACCCCTAGGTATATCTATTCAAAATCCACATGAAATTGTAGAAACTATACGAGTATATATTTCTCGGAAACCACTCACTCTATCCTTTACCAAATGTTTATGAAATTTACCAAAACATTAAATCATCCTTATACATATCCTTAGAGACATACCTATACATATCCTTAGAAATATACTGAGGGATATCACTAAAATTTTCTCTTCCTAATTTATAAAGGTTAACTATAACCTTTCTCTGATACCAACTATAGAAACCCTTCATTTTCAAACATTAATATTAGATATCCTTTGCAAAAAAAATAAACATTATACAAACAGACACCCAAATACTATAGTTGGTATAGTTCATTTTGAAATATGGACACATAAACACTGATACATATGTGAGCTACATTATCTCCAACTAGGTTCTTTTTTAACATCACCCTTATTAGACACATCAAACATAATACATATCTTCACAACCTGGGGATCGAAACATAAAAAGGGGTGCCCACAAATGCTCAGTAAGGGTAAACAAGGGAAACATTTCAGTGTAAACATGAGCATAAGGGTATGATAATGTTATCTTGAAAATATAATATCATACCCTACATATCAAAGATAATATACATTAAATAATGAATAAATCTTGGGAGGTCATAAGACATGAATAGAATGGAAGTAAATTACATGAGCCCTGAAGGAATAACATATGAGTAAGACATGGAATTGTGGAAAAAACATCCGCATATAATGATTTCTAAAGTAGACATGGAATTACTTACAAGACCATATTTGTAGTATGGGTTCACTCCCCATACCATCATAGTAGTCATGGTTCACTCCCACGGCCATCATAGTAGCATTAGGTCACTCCTCATATCATCTTAATAGTCATGGTTCACTCCCATAGCCATCATAATATTCAAGGTTCACTCCCAAGACAATCTTAGCTAATCTAATGAGATACAAAACTTTAAACAATGCATTGAAGGGATATATAGGTCCCACCAATCACATAATGAAAACATAAATACATGTTCTACTAGATCATAAAAAAATATCATAACCCATGAAATTAAATGGGTATCATAAACATGTAAACATATCACAACCTATAGAAAAATTACAGGTTTCATAGCTCTTTCATCAAATGCATAACCCATTAATAAGATATGGATTTCATATCAATATAACCCATGAAGGAGAAATGGGTTTCATAGAGACCATTATATTAAGAATATATCACTCATAGAATGAATAAAAAGGGAACCTTTAGATTGGCACAAGTAACATTAATAGATGTCAACATAGATGAAAAATAATTTTGAAATCTCTTTTAGAAACTCTTCTGGAGTAAAATATCCTTTCTTATTTGAAAAAGTCCTTTTAATAAAAAAACAATTTTAAAATATTTTTCTTAAACTCTATATTTAAATATTATAAAGAAGACATGAAACCATTATGAAAACCTTTTTCCTTGAAAATTTATAAAACAAGATTCAAATAATTTTAAAAACATTTTTCGTGGAAAACACTTTTTTAACTTATAAAAAGAGCTTGAAAATCATTTGAAAACCATATTTATTGAAAACATATAATAGAATCTTGAAACCCATTTTTCCTGAAATCTTATCAAAAAATATTGAAAACATTTTGAATACCAATTTTCTTGAAAATTTATAGAATATGATTGAAAACATTTTGAAAACAAAAATCATGAAAATATATTTTAAAAAATCATAAATATTAACATTTTAAAAATAAAAAGGTGACATCAATGAAATGACGGTGGGTAAATCCATACATACCTTATGAGGTCAAATGGAAATTCGTTTTCCATGGTAAAAAGGATAGAAAAGTGCCTTGTTCGGAAAGAAACAAGAATATTACCTTAAATATATTGGTAAAATAAAAAAGTTTTAAATTAATTTTAAAGCTTATAGGATAATTTTATTATATTATTGTAATCTATTTTTAAAAAATAGAGAATTTTTATTAATGAAAGGGTAAAGTCGGGGTTTCGTAAAAAGACTTTACTAACTATATTATGTACAAATGAGTATAATATGGTACCAATACAAGATTATATCATGAAATAAAATATTATAAGGAACCCAATGATTATTATTGAGAGATGGATCATAATAATTCATTACTGGAAGCATAAACATAAATAGTCTTGAAAAGCAATGATGTTTTCACAATAAAATTTTATAACATGGTATCATGGATTCATACTCTCCATGTAAGAAAATTAAATTACATGAAGCATAGGATATAGTGAAAATATTTATATTCCTGATATTTCTTGAAAAATTGAAATATAAGAACTTCTAAAAAGTGTTTAGGGGTATAACAAAATATAAGTCTCAAATAAGGGAAATTGAGACAAAACATTTCACCGATTTGATAGCTTTTGAAAGTTAAACCCCATGAAATAATGGTCATAAAATGGACATGATAATACCCATAATTGGAGTTAAAATATACATATAATAAAATTATGGGTAGTACATAGAACACACAAAAGGAATGAGTGGTGAACATAACATGTATCTCATAGAAATTAAAAGTGAGATGAAATCCCCTTACCTTTTGTCTTGAATCTCTCTATACTCATATGAGCTACCTGTATAATAAATATAAATTTTTTATAAATTTTTTACAAAAGAATGTAATTATATCTATTACAATATATTGTTTTTTATGACTTTATATTACCTTCTTATTAATGATCCTATGTTAAGGTTTCACTTCGGGTAATATTCGCATGTGTCTTAATTTGTTATATTGTTGGTCCTCATACTTATTTCATGATTCCAGAATGTAGAAAAAGAAATAAATATCAGGTATATAGAATATATGTATATTAAAATAATTTATATCATAAATAACAATGAAATCTAATACACCATTCATTGATATGGTAAGTCATACGTACGAATGAATGTTGTTTCTGTTTTTATTGTCATATTGAAAGAAAGTATTCAAATCACATATTTATATATATGTATTTATATATATAGAATTATTACAGTATAGTTACAATATCATATATCTATTATCATCTCTTTAAACCCATCCTTAATACATTCCATGTGGTGCATGACGAATCACATCGCTTTGAGGGGGCGGTAGTCCACACTTCCTCAAACAAGATTATCGTATTAACAAAAAATGGAAAGTAAAGAGATATGTGTTATAAAGGGTATATATAATCATAAGTACATATTAAATATAATATATGACATATATAAATATATTTTCCATCATAATGGCCACAATGATTAGGGGTAAAGGATAAATGGTCAATCATCGTTTTGTGTTGTTGTAGTTCATCGTACACAGAAATAATATGTTCAACATCCATTAGATGGAGGTGAGTGTAAGTGTAGACAGAAATATTTGAAAAAAAAAACTAGTATATTTAGGATACTGTTTTTGTCACACATGAATGGAATAAAGAGATTGGATGTGGTGATGAAGGAAAATAAATGAAAGGAGCTTGAGAGAAGACGTTACCTCTTAATCAGATAACTCCTTTGGGTTTATGCCAAAAGGCTTCCTTGAGAACCTTTTTGACCAAAGGTAAGATCCAATGATGAAGGGAATATTTTTGGGAGGCTAATTGGGCATATCATGGAATGAAATAAAAAAGTTTTAGATGTGTAAGGAATGGGTAGATGTGGTGGCCTTTTATAGGGAAGGAAAAAGACTCACATGGATTTTTTGGAAACTAGTTAGGGGTACACCTATTCTTACCATAAAAATATCATACCAAACCAAAAAAAGTAAATAATTTGAGGTGTATGGCCAAAATATGGACATTAAATGGGGTTTTCACATGTTTATAGGTCTTTTTAGGTCTTAAATTTATGGTTTAGTACTTTATTAACCTAATTTTTATCTTAATCAATGTAATTAATTTTGATCACCTTCGCTAATATTTTTTTTCAAAATAAAAATTAATCTTATTATATATTATAAATTATTTTTATTCCAAATATAGAATCAATTTCTCAAATTCCAATCACATAAGTTTCAGACTTCATTTAAACATAATCTTATTGTTGGGATGACACTGCGGGTTTTTATAGTAAAAAGGATCAAAACTTTATTAAGTCTTTCTATCCAATTTAAACATAAAAATGGTTCCAAAGACCAAAATTAGATTAATTTATAGAAATATCATATAATTAATCTTTTAAATCAAGTAAAATTATATTTTATCCTTATAAATAAATTAAATTAAAAACTAGTTTTGAATTAAAAGCCTGTATTTTCACTATTTAACCAAAAATGATGTTTATCAGCAAAATCCAAAAAAATTAAACTTAGGATAATTTTGACATTATGAATTAAATAATGATTTTTATTTTATAAAATTAAATTTATAAATTTTTCTAAAATTAATTTTATTTTTAATTGTGATTCATTTAATAAAATTTTATTTTTAACATAAAAGAACCTTCCAAAAAATATTATATTTCATTATCAATATGATTTATTTATATAAATCAATTATAAAAAATATTCGAAAAGTAGATATTATTATTCTTATAAATAATTTTTTCGGTTAGGTTATAATTATCTGATTTAAAGAATTATATATATATATATCATAGAAACTCAGTGTTGTGGGCATTTTATGCTAAGTTGGCATTGCATGTAATGTATGCCAAGTACTATGCCCATCCGGTGTTGTGTGTAGTGAAAGATCAACTTTTTTTTGCGTATATCACAAGAAAAAAATAATATAATATATTTTCAATGTTGCATGAAATGGAAAATATAAAAAATATTAATTACTTTTAAAAAAATATTTTATAGAATGTCAGGGTGTTACATTGCCGCCCTATCCAAATATCTATAGTTCACATCGATTTGAAACCCATAAGAAAACATGGTCTCCTTCCTCAAACTCCAAAGGCCTCCATCACCTGTCATCATAAGACTTATGATGGATCTGTGAAATCTTCATCCACTCTTGAATGATTTTCACCATCTCTGTTGTATCTCAAACCAACTCCAGGCCCATGAGTACAGACTCTCATGGGTCAGTCCAGTAAAGTGGTGACCTGTAGGTTCACCTATAAAATCCCAAAATGGTGATTTACTAGTGGTGGAATGGTAGATATTGATTTATGAAAACTCTATTAGTGGTAGGTGATACTCCCAACTATCTCCAAAGTCTAATATGCAAGACTGCATCATGTCTTCCAAAACTTGAATGGTCTACGCAGTCTGGTCATTTGTTTGGGGGTGAAACATTGTGATTATGTATAAATGGGTCCCAAACACCTCCTATAATCCCTTCTATAATTGGGATGTAAAAAGAGAATTATTATCTAAACAAATTGTCGATGGAACTCCATGGAGTCAGACAATCTCATGTTCATAGAGGCATCCTAATCTCTCTAATGAACATTGCTCTCATATAGCCAGGAAGTGGGATGGATTGGTGAGCGATTTTATGACCACCCATATGGAATAATGTCTCCTATTCATATGTTGTTTGACCATCAAAAAGTCTATAGATACCCCATACCACTTCCATTTTGACACCTTAAGGGGTTGATCAAAACTAGCTGAAACTTGGTGTTTTTCCATCACTTGGTGATAAGTAAGGTTGCGAGTTACAAACATGAAACTCCTTTATTCATCCTTAGCTACCAAAATTTACTTTGGTGGTCCTATCATATTTTTTACAAATCTAGATTCTCCACTAAATGAGACGTGTAAAACTCTATTAAAACCTCTTCATGCAACATTATGGTTACCATCATGCATCCCTTGAAAATAATGATGTTCTCCCCACCTTCCAGAAATCCATCAAGATCATTCCTTATGGGTATTTGAGAACATTGGATATCTTAGTCGATATCCACAATCATTACCTCTATTAATCACTATAGTAGTTGAGGGGTGAGTACCATGGAATAGAGTTAAGATGCTCTATCTCCATCCATAAAGGATAACTACAATGAGTCCAGCTGCTCAGACGCCTCATTCAGAAACTGAGAACAAGATATCTTGTTGAGAGAATCTTAAACCATGGTCCCATTTATAAGAGTATAGAAACTTTCATGGTCATAATCCTAGAGGTAATCTGACCATAACCTATGTATAAAGTTGATATCCTTCTAATAGAAGATATACTTGAGACTTTTGTGATTGGAGTAGATGATTAACCACTTTCCCATTAGGTAGTTTTTTCACATCTTCAATTATAAGACTAACACTACTAACTCAAGATTGTGGGTCATGTAATTCTTCTTATGTGGTCATAATTTGGTTGAACAATAGGCAATCACTGGTTACCTCTACATCATAACACAACAATATCCAGTTCCTAATGCATTTCATAATAATACAAACTCAAAACCTTCCTTCGGTAATCTCATGATGGGAATTCTCATCAAACACTACCTCAACTGCTCAAAAGCCTACTAAAACCTCTCTATCCAAATGAATTTATTACCCTTTCGAGTCAAATCTATCATGGGTGCTGATATTCAAGAGAAATCAGGTATGAATCTTTAATAATTTCATTCTTACTAAATGAATCTTCTCACCTCCACCACATTCTTATATGGATCCCAAGATGACACTGCCTCAATATAGGCCAGGTCCACTACTACTCCATCTGTTAAGATAATTTTTCCTATAAAGTGGACTAATTGAATCCATAATTTTCATTTAGATATATTTCCATAATGTTAGTTCTTTTGAAGTACTCTAAACCTACCCTTAAGTGTCTTGTGTGCTCCCCCTCAGATACTGAGTACACAAGAATTTCTTTAATAAAGATTACTATGAACTCGTCTAATTAAGGATGAAAGATCTCGTTCATGAGTACCATGAACACTCCTAAGGAATTATTTATGAAAAATGGAATCACCAAGAACTTGTAGTGACTGTAACGACATCTAAATGTAATCTTTGTTATATCCTTGTTTCGTACTGGAAATTGGTGATATCCTAATTGGAGGTCAATCTTCAAGAACCATCTTTCCACTCTCATCAAATTAAATAGGTCATAGATACTTGGTAGTGAATACTTTTTATTAACAATCACCTTGTTTAAGCACTATTATTCCATGAAAAACCTCAAGTCCCCATCTTTCTTCTTGGAAAACAAAATCGGGTCTACCTTCGGTGACACATTGGAACTCACATAGAACTTCCCCTACAAGTCCTCCAACTACACCCTTAGCTCACAAAGAACTATGAGATACATCCTATATGATGAAAAAAAATATGTGTCATACCAAAGGTAAAGATCAATGAAGAATTCTACCTCTAAATAGAGAGGTAAACATGGAACATCTTTATGAAATATTTCCTCATACGCCACCACCACTGTAGGAAACTGGGAACTCATAACATATGTTTCACCGAGGGTTATGCTATCAAATTAATGAGTAATAGGACACACCCTTCTATTCCTAAGTCTATCCTGCCTTACCTGGGTTTCCTTTTGACTAAAAAAAGGAGAACCCAATTCCATAATTATAGACACAATGCATCCTACATCTAAAACAGTGAATCTGGTCATGAACTATAGATATCTAATACATATCAAAAATGAAGTTGTATGGTCTCAACACTAATATATAGAGATTCCATCCAAACACTCACCTCCAAGGTTTAGGTTACACTATCGGCACAAGTGCACGATCACAAAGTCTTCTCTAGTTTGAGTCTCTAAGTGTAAGGGTTGAGTCAATAGTTCAACCAGAATCTATAAGTATTGTATAAGGTATGTGGAAATAAATGAATGACTTATAATCATTTCTATCGATTCTAAAACTAATTTAGAACATGCTTAGATCATACCTAGAATCATTCCTGGAGTCCCTGGTTCGTAATCCTTGATTGTCTGGAGTTGTCCTCACCCCTTTCCTCTATCTCCTTAAGCCTTGTGTGGACCACCTTGGGGTGGTTGGGGTAAAAGTTAACATTTTGACCACCTCCTACTGCTCTTCCAAATCCACTTCCAAATATACCATATTATGAACATTCATAATTTTAATATATTATCTACCTTGGTGGCCCATCCACGGTCTCCCTTTCAGTTGTATGGTGGGTCAGACCATCTCAGGAGAGATCTACCCAACTATCACATGAGTAACACTTCCTCTCTCTAGGATAACTGGACTCATCCTGTGAGCCTTGAACTATTGATCCCATATCTTGGGACCTTCTCCTAAGACATTTCTCACTTACAGGTCTCTAAGATTGATATTAGCTTCTTTATACTGAGGTCTCTACTCCTTTCCCACTAATGACAACCACCTGCTATATTTTATCATCTAAGAAAATTTCAACCACCAAAACTCACTCTATCACCCTATAATATGTTGGAATTAATATAGGGATAAATTTACCTCAGATTTCTCTATAAAAAGTGTTGGGCGGAGAAAAATGGGAAGGATGGAAAGAGGGGGGGTGAATTGCCTTTTAAAAAAAATGATTAACAAATTAAAATCAAAGTTGAAATGCAGCGGAAATAAAAGAGGCAATCACACAAGAAATTGTTAACGGAGTTCGGCCAAAACCCGGCCTACGTCTCCGCTCCCAACTCAACCGTTGAGAGATTCTACCGCTTGCTTTTCAATGGTTTTAGAAAGAAACCCACTAGGCTTTGAGGTAGCACTAGGACCTATTACAGCTTTCTTTTGGTGGTTAAGCAAGAACCCACTTGCTTTTAATGGTTTAGCAAGAACCCACTATCCTTCTTACAGGTGAAGGATATCTCACCTATGTCTCAAGCTATTTAAAGGAAAGCTTTACAACCTCTTCACACCTTAATGGTGATGTGAAACCCAAAAGAAAGAGGGGATGAGAAATAGAGTGGTTTGTAGACACAAACCCAAATTAAGCTCAAAATAAATAAAACACTAAAAACCGTATTGGGAGAAGCCTTGGGCGCCTTTGATTGATTGGAGATGTTGAAGGCCGCTTCCAAGCTTCTTTGGAGGAGCTCCTTGGATGTGGAAGTTGTTGGAGCAAGGTGGGTTCCTTGAAGGAAGTCCGCCGGAGGTACGCCAAATGATGAACAACGTGTTCGTGGGCTTTGTATATGATCCAGGAGGGGTCTGGGGCTTCGTTGGCCTTTATTTATAGGCATGGAACCCTTGGGGAGTCTTCGGAGCCGTTGGAGAAGTCCTCGGAGCCGTTGGAGGCCAAAAGAGGGTTGACTGGTCAAAGCCAACGGCTAGTTTGACTGGGCTACCAGCTGGCCGGTACAGCTCCACCGGCTGGCCGGTGCCTTGGCAGAGGAGAAGAATTTGGTCCAGGCTCCACCAGCTGACCGGTGGAGGAGCCACCGGCTGGCCGGTGGGGAGACAGTAGCTCACACTATTCATCTGGGTACCACCGGCTGGCCGGTGCTATCACACCGGTTGGCCGGTGGACTGAATTTCAGTCCACTTGATGTGCTTCATGGCCCATTTCCTTGGCAATCTTTTTCCTATAAAACAAAAACACTTAAAACAATGTTAAACACAAATGAAAGTGATTGTGATCATGAAAATCAAAGAGTGTGGGGTACAACAATCTCCCCCTATTTTGATGATCACAATCACTTATCTAAGCAATATAAAAACTTAAATGAAAGACATGCTTTAAATGATAAATTGAAAATAAATACTAAGCATGAGAGAAAAGATTCTCCCCCAATTATTCAAGAAATTTCTCCCCCTTTGTGATTATCAAAATAGAATGGGGCAAAAAACTTAATTGAGGGAAAGGGTTTGAAAAAACAAGATTTGAGATTTGAAAATCAATTGAAATTTTGGAATTGAAATGAAAATTTGAATAAAAGTTTGAATTGAAAGTTTTGAATCAAAATTGAAATGAAAATTTTGAACCAAAAATTGAATTGAAAGTTTTGAATCTAAGACAAGGTTTTGAAAATTCTCCCCCTAAATAAAAACAATGAATCACCGGGGAGAGGAATTTTGAAAAGAGACAATTTTAGGCCCGGAGAGACTCGCTAGAAGGGATTTTTCAATCGATACTTGTCTCATGGCGGGTCTTCTCCTATAGAACTCATCGGAATAGAAAATAGACTTGGGTTGGCCGTACCGGGCATTTTTTCAATCACACTCGTAAATGAGGTGCCCGGGTTTCTTACAATAATTACAAAATTTAAAACTAGAGCTCCCCCTTACAAAAACAGTGGGTGCATGGGAGGAGGAAGCTTCATTGGTAAATCCTATCCCTTGGGTGGTTCTTGAAATTCGTTGGGAACCAAGCAATTTTGAAAGATTTTGTTCCCCTTGGGTGAATTTGGCTAGGGATTCTCTAAGGTCCTTGATGGTTGATTCCAAAGAATCAACATTTGGGAAATTTTGGATTTTTAGGGAGAGTTCCTCCTTCTCTTTGAGAAGTTGGTCTTTTTCGGAGGAAAGCTTTTTGAAATTCTTTTTCAAAGCAATGAATTTTGACGAGAGTTTGTGAAAACCATTTTCTAATTGGTCTCGCACATGTTGGAGTTCTTCATAAGACAAATGATTGAAAGAATTTGAAGATGAGGACGAGGATGAGGAATCGGAAGAAGTTACCTTGTGAAATGCCATTAGGCATTTTGTACCTTGGTCGCTCGAGGAGGAGGAGGAGGAGGATGAGGTGTCACTCCATGTCGCCTTGAGGACCTTTTTCTTTCCTTTTTCCTTAGCCCGTTTCTTATTGAGTGGGCAATCGGGCTTGTAATGGCCCTTTTCGCCGCACCCGTAGCATTTCACCTTGGGCTCGGATTTTTCGGTGGGTTCTTGCTTTCGGTGCTTGCGGGATTTCTTCTTCTTGTGCTTCTTCATAAACTTGTGCATTTGGCGGGCGAGATTCTCCATTTCCGAGTCGCCGCTTGAAGATGAAGTAGATGAGGAAGATGAGGATGATGAGGAGGAGCTTACTTCTTTTTGTACCTTGAGGGCAATGTTCTTTGGTGTCTTGATTGGTGTGCCCTCCTTTTGAGCTTGCCTCCTCATCGTGATCTCGTAGGTCATTAGGGATCCAATGAGCTCCTCGACCGGCATGTTTTTGACATCCTTAGCTTCTTGGATTGCCGTCACTTTAGGTGCCCATGAGCTCGGAAGGACCCATAAGATCTTCTTCACCATGGTTTCAGCTGAAACAACATCACCAAGAGATTTTCTACCATTGCACACGTCAGTAAAGCGAGTAAACATATCAGAAATAGATTCATTTGGATGCATGGAGAATGATTCAAAATCTTGACGAAACATATCTAATCGAGTATCCTTTACTTTGTTGGTCCCCTCATGGGTAACCTCCAATAGTTTCCAGATTTCATGTGAAGAGGTGCATGTGGAAACTCGATTAAATTCATTTCTATCTAACCCGCAATGAAGAGCATTCATGGCTTTTCCATCAAGCTCAAATTCTTAATATCGGCGGGGGTCCATTTGGATTCGTCGGGGGAAAACAAAGAATAACCTTGCATGACAATTTTGTAAATAGGATATCCTATGCTTCTAAGAAAGGTAGTCATGCGGGTTTTCCAATAATTATAGTCGGTCACATCAAAAAATGGAGCCCGACCCAATGAGTAGCCCTCGGGGGCGAAAGAGGTAGATGCCATCAAAAAGGATCTTTAATTTGAAACCGGTTAGGGAATTATTCAAATACTCCCTCTGATACCAATTGTTGGGCGGAGAAAAACGGGAAGGATGGCAAGAGGGGGGGTGAATTGCCTTTTAAAAAAATGATTAACAAATTAAAATCAAAGTTGAAATGCAGAGGAAATAAAAGAGGCAATCACACAAGAAATTGTTAACGGAGTTCGGCCAAAACCCGGCCTATGTCTCCGCTCCCAACTCAACCGTTGAGAGATTCTACCGCTTGCTTTTCAATGGTTTTAGCATGAAACCCACTAGGCTTTGAGGTAGCACTAGGACCTATTACAGCTTGCTTTTGGTGGTTAAGCAAGAACCCACTTGCTTTTAATGGTTTAGCAAGAACCCACTATCCTTCTTACAGGTGAAGGATAGCTCACCTATGTCTCAAGCTATTTAAAGGAAAGCTTGACAACCTCTTCACACCTTAATGGTGATGTGAAACCCAAAAGAAAGAGGGGATGAGAAATAGAGTGGTTTGTAGACACAAACCCAAATTAAGCTCAAAATAAATAAAACACTAAAAACCGTATTGGGAGAAGCCTTGGGCGCCTTTGATTGATTGGAGATGTTGAAGGCCGCTTCCAAGCTTCTTTGGAGGAGCTCCTTGGATGTGGAAGTTGTTGGAGCAAGGTGGGTTCCTTGAAGGAAGTCCGCCGGAGGTACGCCAAATGATGAACAACGTGTCTGTGGGCTTTGTATATGATCCAGGAGGGGTCCGGGGCTTCCTTGGCCTTTATATATAGGCATGGAACCCTTGGGGAGTCTTCGGAGCCGTTGGAGAAGTCCTCGGAGCCGTTGGAGGCCAAAAGAGGGTTGACTGGTCAAAGCCAACGGCTAGTTTGACTGGGCTACCGGCTGGCCGGTACAGCTCCACCGGCTGGCCGGTGCCTTGGCAGAGGAGAAGAATTTGGTCCAGGCTCCACCGGCTGACCGGTGGAGGAGCCACCGGCTGGCCGGTGGGGAGACAGTAGCTCACACTATTCATCTGGGTGCCACCGGCTGGCCGGTGACAGAGCCACCGGCTGACCGGTGGAACCTGGCAGTGGGCAATGCCTCTGCCAGGTCCACCGGCTGGCCGGTGCTATCACACCGGTTGGCCGGTGGACTGAATTTCAGTCCACTTGATGTGCTTCATGGCCCATTTCCTTGGCAATCTTTTGCCTATAAAACAAAAACACTTAAAACAATGTTAAACACAAATGAAAGTGATTGTGATCATGAAAATCAAAGAGTGTGGGGTACAACAAAAAGTTCACTCAATGGTTCGAGTCATGAATTATAGAACTTCAACCACATCCATTGATTACCTAGCCATGTTATCATACTGCCCTGATGGAGTTACAGAAGCTCCTAGATACCTAAATCCTTTTCCATAGCTGGTGAGAACTTCTATATAAAAAGGTTCTTGAACTCTATCAACGAAATAGTCGCCTCATCAAAATATAGTGTAACTAAACCCCGCCATTTTCTTGTTGAGACATGAAGAAGGCTCACCACCAAGGATAACTTCTACTCTGATGGTGTCTTGACTAGATGAAAAACTTTGGTTATCACATAAAGATATTCCCCAGCCTCTTGTGGTGTGGGATTTATTCATAAACTATGGTTTATCTACTACTAAAAACCATGGTGTGCACTCAGCCTACACACTTAATCCATGGGTACTACAGGTACCATGTGCTGCTCTATAGGTGTCGGTATGGCTAGTGCACGAACTGGAGGTAACATCTCAAGAACTGGTCCCTATATAAAATCATCATCAATGAAGAGATAATACTCATTATCAAGATAATGAATCCTATTTGGAATATTTCATAGGGGAAACTTGAAAGAAAACATGATGTACCATGGCCAATGGGTATATATAGAGATTTGACACAATAAGGACATGGAAACCACAACCCATTCCTATATGATGCATGTACCATTTTTTCCTAAAACTAGTGTTCTCAAGTATGGAGTCAAAAGTAAGTTATTACAGTCATATTGTGTGGATACATCGACTACCACACCAACACTAGAATACCTAGCCTGAAATTCAAACTCGAAACACTTAACACTGTTAGCCCAAACAAATCTCACAGACTCCCAATTCTAAAGTACAATCGACCACTCTGATACCACTCCATCACAACCCATCCCAATGTGTCTTATTCCATTACTCCCAAATCCCACCTCCAATAGGATAGGGATTGTAACTAGAACCGATATGTCTTATCCCTAACATGGGAGGCCTTAGCCTAAGTACCCATACAAACACACACATATCCAATACTATAAAATAGTAGAATGTAAGAAAAATTGAAAAAGCCTTCATGAATACATATTAAATCATGTAACCACTGTATGAAATGAACTATATATTATAAACTTGTCCAAATAATGGCTCACCAAATATATTCTATTACATAATTCCAACCTGAAGGTAAAGGTACTAGGACAGCTATCTGAAAGCCACTGGAACACACCACAGTCTGTCCAGTCTTACTAAGAACCATCTGGTCCTTATTCTCCTTAGAGTCCTTAAAAAATATTGATCATCTTCACAATTCATGGAAAGTAAAAGAAAATCTCATGTTGGGGTGAGTATAATAATACTCAGTAGTACAATCTGAAACCACAAAGCATGCAAAAAAGGAAATATAGCCCGATCTATATAGGTATATGTCCACATCACATATAAAAATAATATCCAGATGTACTCAACCAAGACAAATAGTCTATAGGTAAGTCACAACCATAGTATATCAGCCTAGGGATTTCATCTTGAAGATTTCCACATAGCACTAATCTTGGAAAACACACACCTGAGTCTAATAAAAGTGATGAAATTAGTTCAATAGGTACCACTCGTTAGGACTCCTCATGAGAATTATACAAGTTGATAGTATGAAGATAATACTATACATAGATTAGGATCACCACCAGGGCCATGGGTTGATACCAAAAACTCAATTTGGATTAACCCATCTAAGTAAAGGATCAGTGCCTAAGTAGTGTTCATCACGTTGATACCAAGAACTCCACCTAAGGCATGAAGATGGATATAGTATCTCACTATAGGCCTCTTGGATGGATTCTAATAACTCTATATAGGAAGTCCTGCTGAAGGGATAGCAATCCTAGGAGTAATAAATGATTAATACCAACCTTTGGGAAAAGGATAAGGGGAATGAACCCTAATGGAACATGGCCATGCTTTCAAGGGAAATAGATCTAAACCATGTATATAAGAGTACACTGGGTGTAGTATGGGTCACACGTCATGTCCTTTGACCCTGATTCCTAACTGTGTAAATGGAATTTGTCAATGAAATTGTGTTTCTATAGGGGAGTACATGTCATGTGTGAATTTGATGTAATCCTTCATATGTCCTTGTTCTTAGTGAGGTACATGCTGAGTATCTAGGGAGTTACCACACAATGTGTGATAGCGGTCATTTGTTGTCTGATGTTTATCTCGATCCTAAAACCTTATCCGTCACTCAGGGGGTCCCACATAATGTATAATCCCTGATTTCATGCTAGGTGATTATTTATTTTCATAAATCATAGGAACTTATCCCATGTGATTCAACTATTTTCATTCCCTATCAGGTTATCCATTCACCAAAAAGTCAAAAATCTAATCTCATCAAATCATTTCCATCATTTAACAACACATTCCATTTCTAGATCTTCTCAAAAAATAGATCAAATCATTTTCCTTTTCTCTACGACAAAGAACATGAATTTGGGTATCCCACATCATTTTAATCATTCTTCATCCATCATCACAACTAAATAATTTCGTACTGATCCTAAATCTAGGATTTCATATCATTTCACCATGAAACATGTTCACAATGTTTGATTGATTGAGATTTGACAGGTTGGTGTCCAAACGAAGAATGCCTATAATGACCAATTAACATGGGGATAAAATCAAAAATAAATCAAGAGAAACATACCTCGATCAATATTCATGTCTACGTCAATTGATTATCTTAAGAACTACAATTTGAGAAATAAATAATCATAAATACAATTACCCCAACAAAACCCACATATACAATCCCATTCTGTAAAATACATGATCTGTGAATCAATTTGTTCGTCAACTGATTCATGTTCATTGTAGAAATAATTAATAAGGAAAATAATGATAAAACTCATTCCCTACCTTGATCTAGATCGAAGGCTGATGAAGAATGATATGTATTCATCATTTTTGGAATGATCCATTGAATCCAAGGTGTGTTGATCTTCAATCCACAATTTTTTTTCCAATTGCATGAGAGAATTCTCTGAGGATATCTACAAGGGTCCTTAAAAGGTTCCTATATTTTTCATATAACCTTGGAATTCTAACATAATATTCTATTTAAAGACTGTCTTTCATTGGGTAAGAATAAATGGAACAAAATAATAATTATTAAATTATTTTATTCATTTCCAAATATGTGATGAATTTTCTACAAATGACCAATGTCGAATAATGTTAAGTCATTCCTAGTGTAAAACATGCATTATGAACTCAACTGTGCCCCCATATATTTGATCTATGAACCAATTTATATGTTATTTCACTTTTTCATGAAAACCATGTGCATGCTCTATTTAAAATATTTAATAAATTTCAAATATTTATTCTGGACACACTCGATATGTCTATAGAGGAACAAATCCCTATGAATATAAGAGGGTTCCACTCTAGTCATTGAAGACCCTTGGCCAGCTCAACTTGAGGATACCACATGGGTACTCAGTAGAGGACCCATGCCCTGCCCACCGGGAGGGTTTAATTTTAGGTGTGAGTAGAGTACCCAAGCACAGCCCAGCTACAGGGTTCCACTCTAAAAGTTTGAGGAACCATGCCCTACCCAACATGAGAGTTCCACTTGGGAGTCGGCAGGGGACCCAAGACCTGCCCAGTAGGATGGTTCCACTTTAGAAATCTCTGTTGATTTTGTGTGATCACTACCATGGTCAAGCATTGGATAACCATGCTTTGTGTCTTGAGTATTCCACATCAAATACCAAAATCAAAAACTAATGGAATCATCACATTCTACATGAAAAACAATTTGGATAGGATAATAATGGGATGAAATCTGATTCCAAATGAAAGAAATATAGAACCATGACATTTCCAAAAAAGGAGCCAAGTAGTACAAAGCCTGTGAGGTAACCCACATGGTGTGTGGCCCCACTCCACTGCCTAGATGTGTCCCTAGATATAATACAACCCCAATCCATGTAGAAGTACATGCCATGTAGGTGGGCCACATAGCATGTCAATACTATCTGATACTGGGTTGTGTCCTTCTGTCCATGTTTGTGTATTCGGGTTTTTTCTGTGTACTTTGGTACATGACGCATTGCTTCACATGGGGTACTACTCCTGTGCTCTGGCTATGTCCATGTAATCAGGAACATGATGTTTTATGATTCATGTGATTCTTCACATGGCTCGACCACCCTAGGAAGTTGATACATGACGTGTAGGAGGGTACACGCCAATCTATACTTATAATTTCGAAAAACCCCAGCCACTGTAGATGAGGGTCTATACGTCAAGTGTTCATCACGGTACATAGTGTGTAGTTAGATTTTTCATAGTTTTCTCTATCCACATACTCTGCACTTAATCTTATCATATACTTTTATTTTGGAATTTTTTCTAACTATAATCATTGGATCTAGGCTGGATCTATTGTTCCTATCCATCTGGTAGCCAAAATGGGTTCTATTGATCATCAGGGGTTTTTTCTCAACCAATACGAAGTTGATCCTCCAACCTACATGGATTTGACTACTAATAATCTAAATGATCATCCAAAACCTATAACAATTCCATATCTATGCCTAATTCATCAATCCTTCCCATGCTCGTGAATCCATTAGGATTCAGATAGTCTAATCGGGCTCGACACCACCCGTTAATGTTGAAACAGGACCATGGGGTCCAAGAAGTGAAGAATGGAATGAGATTTATTGGAGAAAGGAACAAGAATAGAGGATAAAGATCATTTCCAATAATTATTTTTCAATGATCAAGAACGAGGTTATCCAAGGATAGAAAAAAAAAGAACATCCAATTAAAATCAGTACATGGCTCCATGAAAAGGTCTAATAATTGTCATAGATCATAAACATGATGATTATACTCAATAAATTTAATCAAAGAGGGAATAAACTACAAATTAAAGAGTCATTCCTAGAGATTGGATCATTCACCATTAAATAACATGTTATCCAACAACTAAAGTATATCATTTCATTTGTTGTTCTTTGATTTGATATGATCCAGAGTGTCATCGTCATCTGATTTGATTCAAAAACGTGTGGAGGAGAAGAACTTGAATCTTCCTTGGTTTTATGAAGCTAAAACTAGAGAATTATACACAAATATTCATTTAAAAATGTTTATAACAGGTTAATTTCGTTAAAACCAATAATCTTAATTATTTATATTAAATAAACACACACACCAATTGTTGTAATATTCAAACACACTCCACTAACTTATTTTAGGTTGTGCTTAGGGTAAGCAATGCATTCCAAACTAAACTATGGACTTGGATTTTTAATCTGAGTTTCATTTTAATATTTATCACGTTTTATTTAGGAAAATGCACAAGAATAATTTAAAATATATTAAATATCTTTATAAAATTAATTCTGGGAACACCTATCCTCGGAATCAGAAGCTATATCAGAACCTAGTGCTTGAAATATATATAGAACTATATAAAATTTTTACAAGAAAAAAAATTCTCTACATCATTTCATATATCAATATTTTTGACCTCACAAATAAAATCGAGATAAAAAACTCAAGGTGATAAGCCAAAATATTGATCTATCACTAATAGGAACTCTCCTACACATTTCTATACATCCACATCATGCAAACCAAGGGTATGGTCTATTGATGTAGGGTCATGTCCTACCAATCCTCAATCACCAATGGGTTCTCTGTAAAGGTGGATCCATCCTCAATCACTATCTTTCCATAGTTGATGAAGTGTGTGGGGTCATGCATGCATCTCCCCATCTATGACATGTGGAAGATTTCGTGAACCCATTCTAGCAATGGGGGTAGCGTGTGGTAGTAAAAAACCTTCTCAACCATTAATACAATCTTGAATGTCCCAATGAACCTCGGGACAACATGCCTCCTTGACCGAACATACACAATCACCATTTTTTTAAGCTATCATAAAAATTTGGTATCATTTCTTGAACTCGAAATACCTACAACAATAATATGTATAATATTTCTATCCTCTTTGGACTATCCTCACCATCTCATGGGTAACCTAGACCTTCTCCGTTTTCACCTGGACTATCTTTGAGCCAAAAAGATATGTCTTTACAATATATTTTCAGCACAAGGGTGACCTGAAGGAACTTCTATACATATCCAAAAAAAGGTTTCAAGCTGATAGTAGAGTGATAACTATTTTTGTACACAAAATCTACTAAGATAAAGTGATCCTCCCAACTCTGGAAAAAGTATAACATGCATTCCATCAGCATATCATCCAAACCTAGATCGGGCGCTCACTCTAACCATAAGTATGGGAATGGATAGTTTTACTCATCCTCATTTTGTCCTTTAATTCCTCATGCATACCTTTCCACAATTATAATATAAAACTTGTGTCATGATCTAAGAAAATTATCGAGGGAACCTAATGAAGGAGAGCATTCTTCTGTACTTACAACTACACCAAACTCTCCCATGAAATCTTCTCCCTAAAAGAAAAAATGTTGTATGACTTCATGAGTTAGTTAACTATCACCCATATGGAATCATGACTTTTTCTATCCATGTAAGGCCTATGACAAAGTCCATGGATATATCTTTCTGCTTCCACTTTAGGAGCTCAAGGGGCTACAAATATTCTATTGAAACTTGGTACTCATCCTTCTCCTACTAATGGATGGGGCACCAAGAGTTGAACTCAGTTATGTTATATATCATGATGGACAACCATAACTACAACTGTTGGTATCTATATATATTCCCTACACCATGATGTACAAATCATGGATAATTGTAGAAATCTCACATTACCTACTCCCTTATCCTAAATGGAACCACCATCCATACTTGGAAAACGATGATGTGATTACCTCCTTCAATATATCCATCTGGTGGCTCACCCATGGATATCTAGCCATAAAATACCTCATGGTCAATGTCTCCTAGCTGTGACTATCTCACATTCTCAATATGTAGTGGAGAAAAAACAATCGATTAAATAAAAGCTATACCCTCCTTCTCTACCAAGGTCAACTATAGGAATGTTTAATACCATGAAAGCTTATACACCAAATGAAACTAATACATCATGCTAACAGAATCTACTACTATGTTTCCCTTACATGGAGTATATAGTATTTTGAATTCATAGTCCTGCAGGAAATACAACCGTCATTACTGCCTTAGGTTCAAGTTTCTCTGTGTGAAGACATACATGAGACCCCAATGGTCTGACCCAACTATATTTTTCTATCCTGGAAGGTAGTCCCTAAACATCCACATAGTAAATTATACTATTTCCAAATATAGTTCATGAGTCACATAGTTCTTCTCATGGGATCTTAGCTATCTCCATCATTATAAAATAACCACCTACTACTACATCAACAAGTTAGCAAGACTAGATCCGGAGGCATCTCAATACACTATGTACCCCACACCCTCCTATGGTAGTTTAAATATATTATAACACTTTAACATCAGCCTAAACTCCTAAAAGGTCCTACAGAATAGCTCATTCTAGTTAAAAGACATCCCTTTTGTGTCGGGGTGGACAAAGGGGCTGAAATTCTGGATAAGGCTATAAAAAACCTCTTGTATTGCCCTACCAAGCCAAGAATGACCCACACCTCTGACATGCTCTTGGTTGTATCCCATGAAATCACTACATTTGTCTTTACTGGTTCCATGGCTAAAATCATCTCAAAAATTAAATTCTGTAGAAAGTGAACCTCATGAATCCATTTTACTTTGAAAGATTCCCAAAAATCTGGTTCTCTCATGGAAAATATAGAACCATACTCTTGTGCTCGACATGATCCCTCCTAATGCAGAGTAGATACGTATGTTGTCAATGAATACAAAAATACTGGTCTATGTACATCTTAAAAACCTGGTTCATCAAATCCATTAACATTATAGTGGAATTAATCACACCAAAGGGAATCCCTAGGAACTCATATTGTATATAGAGACATCAGAATGCCATATTTGGAATATCTGCCTCGTGAACCCCCAACTGGAGGTATTCATATTGAAGATCGATCTTCGAGAACCATCTCACCCCTTGAGACAATTCAAATATGTCATCAATCCTTGTCAAGGGGTATTTTTTCTTTATCATGGTCTAGTTCAGGCGACAATAATCCACACAAAGCTGTAATCTCCCTTCCAACTTTTTCATGAACAACACTGAAGCTTCCCTAGGGGACACACTATGTTTTATGAAACCATTCTCTCAGAGGTCCTCCAACTACAACCACGTCTCCCAGAGCTTATTTTGGGCCATATGATAACCCGTAGGAGATATCCAAGTGGTTTTGGTATGCAATTTGATACAAAACTACATATCCTACCTTAGAGGTTGTCCAAAAACATCCTCAAGGAATAAATCCATATAATCCTCCATAATTGAATGGTTATTTATTCGTAAATATTATACTACCCCCATGGATATACTCACCAATAGATGGGTGATGGGATGCAGCCTCCTAGTCATAGAACCCTCTCATCCTGCTATGGGATCTCTCACTTCATAAAAGGAGAATCTCATCCCATTAGTGCGTAAGAATTTGACACGTCTACGGTGACAATGAATCTAGTCTTGCACCATGGAAAACCAATACCTACCCAATATGATGTCATAGGGTACCATCCTAAGGACCAAAAGGTCACATGTTGTCCTCTCTCCACCAAATGATTGCTCACACTGTCGGAAGATGAATGATAATGAAGAAGAGTTCCATATAGGAACCTAAAGACCAATATGTTGATCTAGAACTTCAACTAGGAGATCCAAATATCACACCATGTGTATAGAGATGAAGTAATTATTGGTAACTATGTCTACCAATACTTATGTAAGAATAGAAAACAAACATATCGTACCTCTAATCATCTCTTGTGTTTCATGGTCATAAGCTCCAAATCCTGGAGCTGTCAGTGGCCCTAGCCGCCTACACCCTAAGTCTAACATGTGATTTCTAGTGGTGGTGGTGGAAGGATCTCGTAGCATTATACACCACCCATAGACCCTCCTAATCCTCTAGAATATATAACTCCCTAGTGACCACCCTTCCCTCACATGGGAGATCCCTTCTCATGGTGTTTCATAAGCCATGGTGGTTTGTAAGCTACCTGTTTGTTCTCCTCAGCATGTTTGGTTGGGCAGTCATGTGCTATGGGACCTCCCCCATTACAATCATATCATCGACCCTCTCAAGGTTACCCTGGTGATATGTGATATCCCTATGCTACATGACCACATGGTTGATTATAATCATTAATAAATCTATTACACCCAGATCCCACTGACAGGCACCTTCCAGTTTCTAAAGATGACTCAACTACGTGAAACCCACTACCTACTATAGCTATCTAAAGTTCCTCTAATAGAATTATCCCTCTCACTAGTTCTCACTCCAGTACCCTAACATATGTGGGGATGCAAAAAGGAACCACGCTGGCCTAAATCTCTCTAAAAATTCCCTAATCAAACATTCATGATCAGAAATTTCCATCACAAATCATGTCATGGTATTACGACGTATGGTTTATAAACCTCAAAACATATTCAGTCACCATCATACCACCCTAATAAATCACTATAAGCACTAAATCTAAATTGAGTAAAAATGGGAGGGGTAGTACTCCCTGTAGAACAACCGGTGGATGTCGGGCCACAAGAGTGTTGCCTCGTTATGAATCTTTCTAACAAGGCTCCACCAGTACCCAAAATCTCCATAAAAATGATAGATACCAGATAATCCACCTAATCTATCAGGGTCGAAATAAGCCTAAGGATACAAACCACAAACTCTATCCAATCCTCAGTTTTCGGAGGATCTGGCTCGCTATAGAACCACAACATCCACTGGTCCAGAAACATGCAGAGCATGATAAGCCTGTATGAATTCTCAGCCTACTCTACTAGGATGATCTACTACGCCATATGTGGAGTTATTTCAACATTCCCACTTCGAGGAGGAAGCTCATGGGATGGATCTTAAATAGATGCCTTATCACTCCTTATATTTTCATCGTGATACGGAACTAGTATCCTCACTAGCTGTTGTCCCAGAGGCATCTGGAATGTTATCAAGATGTACCATGATCATATGATAATATATATATATATAATAGGGGATCTTACTCGAGAATTATAGTCAAAGACTCAATCCTATATGATTCATGCATTATTGATCCGTACAACAAATTTCTTGGTATACGGAGTCGAGAAGTAGGTAGTCAAGGTCCTGGTGAATGGATACATTGACAGCTCATACCATCACTAGACTCCCTAGCCTGATGGCCTCACTCGAGAATCTCTAACATCATTTCCCGAATCCCAGCCAAATACTCATACAAGGACAACTCTAGAAAACTTTCCAAAGAACAAATTTCTCTAATAATAATCTTTTATGACCCGACCCAAGCTGGGGTTCGAGCTGCAACTACCCCAAGCCCGCCTCCTAAGCTAGGGGGTGGAGAAAATAACAAAATGGAATATCTTAAATGGGATGGAATCACCTATGTACATGTACACACTGACCAGACTATATTAATGAAGAAGTAAAGAGGAAGGATAATAAAGAGATGAAATAGCTAGAAATTATACCAAGCATGCAAAACCTCTCTGACGTATAAAAGTATGATGGTGAAAAGTGAAAATTAAAGGGTTAAAATACATGCCTAACCATAAATATATCCTAAACTAGAAAAACTAGAAAATTAAAACGTAGATAAGTCCCATCTATTGATCTCCAATCTATAGTAACCATAGGCCGTCTATAGTACATGGTATCCTTTAGAAACTCTAAAGTCACCATTGACCTATCCATTGAAAAAATAATACATGACATGTTCTGGAAAATCCCTTGAATGTGTGAGTATATACATACTTATTAGGAAACCAAAAAAATACAATAGGAATAACAAGATAGTAGATATTACGTGATGAATGATATGGTGAAAGAGACCAACCCAACCCAAACCAAGAATGAGTTACTTTATCCCAACACAGGGGTCTCAACATGGTGTATAGATAAACTACACATGAGTCATTTCCACATATACTAGGAGGGTGGACTCATCTATCCATAATAATCTAAACACATAAAGCATGTGGCATACCTTGTGCGTCTTTGCAACCCATAGAAGGAGAGTAATGAAATACAATGATATTGATACAGAAGAATATATATTCTTAGTCAAAATAAACCCAAAAAAGAGTGTAAGTGGATCTCCATATCATAGATCAACACAAGATGAAGAGTACCCAAATAGATCCAAAATTCATTCAATTATTCTATGCATCTCACATGGCTTCCTAGAAGTAATCTTTAAGTAAAACCATTTCTCATCACTATTCCACACAATCGAGGGGCTATAATATCTATATAGATGACCCATTCGCTTGTAAAATATGATGGTTACAATCTAATGGTCAATGGGGCCCCATGCCCTGCCCATTAGTAGGTTTACACATGGTGGTATAGGAGCCATGCCTGACCCAGCTGGATGGGTCCACTCTAGAAGTCATTGAGGACCCATGCCTAGCTCAACTAGAGGGTTCAAGTAGTGAAGTATTTAGAGTACCCAAGAATTTTTCTTAGAGGATGGTTCCACTCTATTCATTGATTTCCCATGCCTATCTTGACTTGAGTGTTTCACTTTGGAAGTCAGAAGAGGAGATATTCCCCACCCAATAGGAGGGTTCCACTCTAAATGTCATTAGAGGACCCATGCCTAACTCAGCTAGATCATTCCAATCTCAAATTCATCGTGTACCCATTCCCTAACTAGTATAAAGGATTCACTTGGGATTCATTAGAGGACCCATTCCATGCCCAATAGAATGGTACCACTCAAGACATCTCTAGTGATCCTGCGTGATCATTGTCATGGTTGAGTGTTTCCTAACAAGGATTCGTACACAAAATATTCAGTGTCATATCCAAAAAACCATAAATGAATGAACCATTACATTATATGTGAAAAAAACTCATAACAGGCTACTCACATGCCAAAATTAGAGTCCAAAAGAATGAGATATAGAACCATAAAGTTTCCTAAAAAGGAACCAAGTAGTACACGACATGTGAGGGGACCCAGACTATATGTGGTCCCACTCCACGACCCGGTCTTTTACCTGGACATAAAATGTCTCCCAATAAATATATAAGTATCTACCATGCATGTGGAATACACGACGTGTCCAAACTATTCGATAATGGGACATGCCCTTCTGGTCGTGTTTGTGTACTCAAGTCGTTTTCATATACTTTGGTACACATAATGTTGCTTCACACAGAGTGCCACCCATGTGCTCTGGTTGTGCCTGTGTAATTGGGCACATGGAATGAGCCTCTCCATATGATTTGTGACATGGCTTAGATGCATATGGAAGGTGATACATGGTTTTTAGGATGGCTACACTCCATTCCATCTTATTATTTCCCAAAACCCTTACCGCTACAGCCATGGGGTTGCACATCGTGTGTTCATCACGGTACATGGCATGTGGTCGGTATTTTCATAGTTTTCTAGATCCACTTACCACATGATAAATCTGATATTTAGCTTCAATTTCAACCTCACTTCTACCAAGAATCATTAGATCTGGGACTGATCTATCATTTTTCTCAATCTAGTGGTCGTAAATCAGTTCAATTGATCTTTGTGGGTTTGTTTCTCAACCCATATGATGTCAATTCATTAGCCTCCATGAATTTGACTATCGATCATCCAAATGATCCTAAAACCCCAAAATATTCTATATTTTTTCTTTATTAATCAATCCAAACCATTATTTTGAATCTGTCATGATTTTGCTGGTCTAATACAGCTCGGCACATCCAGACAACATCGAACCAGGACCGTGGGATACAATTGGTGAAGAATGTAAAGATATTTTTGGGTAAATGGAACAAAAACAATGTTTTAATGGTATTTCATAATATTTATTTTCCAATGATCAAAAAAAGTGAAAAATGAGGTTAGAAAATAAGAAAACCCAACTAAAATCGACACACAAGCATATGAAAAGATTCAAGAATTAGCTCAAATCATAAACAAGATGGTTACGCTCAAGAAATTTAATCAAATATGGTGTAAGAAAAAAAATAATGAGTCTTAACTAGATATTGGATCATTATTCATCAAATACCAATATAAAAAATGATTAAATAACTTCATTTAATTCATTGCTCTTTGATATGCTCTGATATAGAGTTCCATCAGTGTTCGATTTGATTCTCCAATGGGAGGAGGGGAATAATCATCAGAATCCTCCAAAGATTTATGTTTCTTACCCTAGAATATTTTCTATAGTGATTCACATTTATAATTTTTTAATCGTTTAAATTATTTAAAAAAATAAACTTAATTATTTATTTTAACTAAATTCACCAGCTAACGGTCCCCATATTTGAATTCACCATGCTGACTTATTTTAGGTCGCGCCTAGGGTGAACTATGCGTTCCAAAGTCAAATGTTGTCTCAGATTTATTATCTGATCATAAGTTTAATATTTATACAATTTTTATAATGAAATTATGCATTTGTGATATAAAATATATTTCTTATTTTTATAAAATTAATCCAGGGCACAACGGTGCTCAAATTCGCATGTCGTCCCAGTTCCTTGCTCTAGAAATGAATATATAAATATTTCAAAGTCCAACAAGGAAGAACCAAGTCCCTAAAATTCATTCCTTTGAGTAAAAAATTAAGTGTGGAATTCATTTGAGTACTCAAAAAGGATTAAATTGGGCTTATGAAATGGAAAGGCATCAACTGAGTTTATTTTTTTATAGTCACAGACTGTAAATTAATTCCTCAACTTTATAAAAAGGATCTTGAAACAAAAATGATATCCTAGTACCCTCATATCTAATGAATCAAATGGTTTTTTTAAAATAACCATATATTTATTAATTTATGTTCATTTAACCTTTTTAGGACCATGTTATTTATCACTTTCTAATAGTATTTGGGCATTAGTTTTCTCTTATATTTATATAATTTCAATTTCAACAAATGTTATCCAATTTGAAAAACTAGTTATGTGTCATTCAAGATGAACTTATAAATTTATTTTCCCCCTTTTAAAGATGAATTTTTATTAACCTTTTTATGATGTGGGTATTCCATGAAGTAATTTTCAAATGTAAACCCCAATGAGATCAATATTAAACTGTGAGGACACAATTTATTTAAGAGGGGTTGAATATAACACCCAAATATTTTAAAAGAATATTAATATGTTCGATATCATATAAAACAATTAACATTGTGAATATATGATAATGCAAAACCCTATGTATTCTTAATATATTTCTATTTAAGTAAATTCAATTACATTAATAGAATATATAATAGGTAACACTATGTTTTAACAAACCATGATATAATATTGATGTTATATTTTAAACAAGAATTGTCATGACCCCCTCCCACCAAAGATGCCCCTCCTAAGCTGGCAATGGTGAAAGGGAGATAATGACCCCCGAGTCCCGCCTCTAGTAGGCCCTGGGGTGGTCACTAGCACCAAGGGTATGAGTTTCCACAAATATGGGAGGCATTGCACTTTTTATTATTTTAAGATCAGGAAATAGGACAATTCAACCACCAAAAAGGAAAAGAACAAGTGTATAGAAATAAACCCAAAATATTCCCACATGCATGTTTAAACAATTTTATATCAAGGTGGAAGTACAAGAAAGCTCAAAGTACAATACCAAAATAAAACAAGAGTATAACAACTGCAAAAACTCTAACTGTCCGACTAGTAGGGTCCCGCACGACCCTTGTAGTCCTCCTGGAAACTTCAAAGCAAACGTAGTGTCAGCATACAAGTATAATCAGTAGGGAAACCTAAAGCTCTCGTGCACAATTGGGGAGACATCCTAATGTCCCGTGATAACAACAGAAGAAACCTAGCAAGGAATTCTATCCACCCAACCTCACCAGCCACACTCACCAAAAACTTAAACACAACAGGTAGTAGTATATAAGAACAAGAGTATTGGGTACCCCACACCATTTACCACTAGTTAGATGCTCTTCCTAACGGTAAACATCCTGACGCTGCCACACTCTTACCGCCTATACACACCTGGGCCTCACAACCACACATCCCTCACGCAGACACCTGGGCCTCACCACCACGTATCCCACCCCCACACACCTGGGCCTCACCACTACGTATCCTGCCCGCACACACTTGGGCCTCACCACCACATATCCCACTCGCACACACCTGGGCCTCACCACCACGTATCCCGCCCACACACACCTGTGCCTCATCCCCAAGATTCTTGGGAAACCAAACCTACCCGAAGAGTTTTGGTCCAATCCATCCCAATAGAAACCTACCCGAAGAGTCTTAGGTGTAAGGTCACCTCAAGCCATCACATCCTAAGGAAGAAGGAGCAGGAATGAGCTAGTAACAAAGGGGGAAACACCCTCTCCCAAGAAATGGGAGTGTTCAGCACTAAGTTCTCAACATGGGTGGGGTGCGATAAAACACAAAAGATAGAGATATATATATGTATCCCAAACACACAGCCTAACCTATGGCTTCTAAACAGTGAAACTGAGCATGTGCCTTGACATTGCTACTACGAAGAATGCATACAAAAAACAACCCCAACTCCATTTAGGTTTTCACATTTCAGCAGAATTATTTATTTAGTTCCTTAACTACTGGGAAACTATCCACAACCAACCACATCAATCATTCATAAAAGAATATCCCTGCCATCCACAAATCAAGTTATGAAAACACAAGTAGCACAAAAAATATTTTCTTATTAACCAACCAACCCATTGATTTTTAATCTCGTTCCATTATCATGACCCACCATTCATTAACTCTTCCACTTTTTATTTATTATTCACAATCCATAGTTCGTTAACATTTAAATCTATCCCTACAGCCCCACTGGCGACCATCATAACCACAAACACACAGAAACTCGTACATCATTATCCCTTTAATACCATTTATCGCAGCCCCGCTTCCCATCACCAATATATCATTTACACCAACCCACAACCAAGACAACTACAGCCCCGCTGCTCACCCGATCCACAACAACCTACAAAACACCCCGATCACATGCCACCTACCCAAGCCAACACCCACATGTTCATTATTCAATTTTGTTCAACCGGGGAAATCACACAAGGGTTCCAGATTTTAAAATAGAAAACATTATGTGATTAACCAAATTCCACATTCCACAAATTTATATTCACAAAAGTGGTCTAGAAAGATAGGGCAGCATTTAATTTCATAAGCAAAGGCCCCCAACGACCGGGATTTTCAGTAGTCATATGCCTATTCAATTCACAACATAATATCACAGGATATAAAAGTAAAGTAACAGTAATCACAAACTTCCCAACCCCGTTATATAAGCCAGTTATTATCTTCATTAAACCAGTTCAAAAGTGTTTCACGTAAACAAGAGGACACCCACCTCGCATGATGCACAATTTAGAGAGACGAAGGTAAGATCACTACCTCAACAGATTCTGATCACAACGCTCCCCCTGATCAAATTTAGAAGACGTTCATCAGCGTCCGTAACTTCTGTCGAGTCCCGGAAAAACCTCCTTGGGTGGAAGCTGAAAATTAATGGTCTAAGGAAAGACAACAGATCCAAGACCAAAAGTTCCACCACGTCGTTATGATCCCGTGCCCACTGACGGATCATAAATTGGACCTCAGACGACGATGTTATGGAAGAAAAGGAGCCTTCGAGTCTCTTGAGAGAGCTCTGCTCAGAGGAATGGGGAGGAGAAGGTGAGTTTAAAAGGAGGAGGGGACCCCTCCTTTTCTAGGTGACAAAAACAAAATTACACGGCATGTACTTTATGGTACACGGCGTGTACTCAGCTATTTCACAGGGTCATCACACGGCTTCCAACACAACCTTCAACGCGGCACATGGCTGTTGACTGGTCAACACACGGCTTGAGGGTAACGCATATGCGGGGAGGGACTACACGGCATGTAGTATTGGGTACACGGTGTGTACCCATTTATTTCACACGGAAAGGACATAGCTCCAACACGGCACACGGACATTGACTGGTCAACACATGGTTTGAGGGTAACGCATACGTGGGGAGGGACTACACGGCGTGTAGTATTGGGTACATGCCGTGTACCCATTTATTTCACATGGCAAGCACATTGCCTTCAACATGGGGTATACCTGGAAAGGGGGTACATGGAATGTACTCACACTACATGGTGTGTAGTTTCAGAATTCTGGAAAGTGTGTGAAAAGTCCATTTTACCCTCTAGAACACTTTGTGACCTTCTTTTTGACAAAGGAATGGGCCAGAGAGGTCTAGGCCATTACATCAGATACCTCTTAAAACATTCTTGTCCCCGAGAATTCAAAAACAAACCTAGAAGAACCCAACAAGATACCTCTTAGGGTTCTCGTTATAACAAGAAGCCAACCAACAACCCTAATCATAGGTGTTAGGAATTCCCTCTCCTATGTCGAGATATTATCGGCTTTAGGCGGCACTGACTCGCCTGCATGGGTTTAATCGCATCTGCATTAATGCGTCTCGATTAAGGATTGGGCCTTCCCACTTCTATATATTAGGATTTTCCAACTTACACTGCCCCCAACACCGTACAACCCACACACTGCCCGAACATGTGGTTTGGGGAAGTTCCTTCTCCTATGTTGAGATATTATCCGATTTAGGCGGAACTGACTCACCCGCACGGGTTCAATCACATCCATATTAATGCATCTCGATTAAGGATTAGGTTTTTCCCTTTTCCCCATACATTCAGAAATGTTATACACTTCCAGAGAACAAGGAAACAAGACATATTACAACCGACAAGCCAAGAATTCCATAAAACAAAGGTAAATATTATAACATCAAAAAAAGCTCATAAGAACAAGGAAAAACACAAGTAAAAACAACTCCAGGTACTGAGCATGCATCTGGGCCTCTCGCTCCCAAGTGATCTCCTTGAGGCCTCCATTCCTCCACAACACACGAACCAAGGGAATGGTTCATCCACGGAGCAACTTTTCTTTACGATCCTCGATTCTGACTGGTAGTTCCTCGAAGTTCTCGTCGTCTCCCATATCTAACTCTCCCCAGTAGATAATGTGAGAGTCGTCATGTAAGTATCGATGTAGTTGGGAGTCATGGAAAACGCCATGAACCTTCTCCAACTGAGGTGGCAGGGCTAGCTGATATGCCACCTCGCCGACTTGCCTCAGCACCTCAAAAGGTCTGATGAACCTAGGTGAGATCTTACTCCCCTTCCCGAACCTCCACTGCCCCCGTCGAGAGGAAACCATCAAGAACACATGTTCTCCCACCTCGAACTCCAAAGGACTCCTCCGACGATCAACATAAGACTTATGTCGGTCCTGAGCCGCTTTCATCCTCTCACGTACAAGCTGGACTTTCTATGTGGTGCTCTACACTACCTCTGGCCCAAGAGCACCTATCTCACCAACCTCTACCCAGCAAATGGGTGAACTACATGGTCTTCCATACAAAGCCCCAAACGGTGTCATACCAATAGTAGAGTGTAATCTTTTGTTGTAGGAAAACTCTACTAAAGGAAAGTGTCATACCCATGATCCTCCGAAATCCATAACGCATGCACGCAGCATATCCTCCAATGTCTAGATAGTCCGCTCTATCTGCCCATCGGTCTAGGGGTGGAATGTAGTACTAATGCATAGCTGGGTTCCAAAAGCATGTTTTAACCCTCTCTAGACTCGTGAGGTAAACCGAGTATCCCGATCTGAGATGATAGTCTTTGGAACTCCATGAAACTGCACAACCTCGTCTACGTACCTCTGTGCTAAGGTACTCACTAGGCCTGACTCCTTAATTTCTAAGAAGTGAGCTGATTTTATCAGTTGATCCACCACTACCCAGATAGCATCATAACCACCCTATGTTCTAGGTAGTCTTGTGACGAAGCCCATTGAGATGTCATCCCACTTCCACTTGGGTAAATCTAAAGGATGCAAAAAACCACTTGGAAAATGGTGTTTAGCCTTTACTTGCTGACACACTAGGCACTTAGCCACAAACTCCACCACTTCCCGTTTCACCCCAGGCCACCAAAACTATTCCCTCAGGCCTCGGTACATTTTTGAAACTCTCGGATGTACCACCAAGGTTGAGCTATGGAACTCATGGAGATCTCCCTCTTGCATCGCCTCCGGAACAAACAACCTTCCATGGAAAATCATCTAATGTCGGCTATCCTCTGACCATCCTTCTAGAGTGTTTCCCTGCTCGACACGATCCCACCTCACTTCTACCTCGGAGTCCCCCCACTGAGACTCTTCCACTTGCTGCAACAAGGAGGACTGCACCATCATCTGGAACAAACAACCTCTAACACCTTCTACCCTGGCATCCAAGTGCAAGGCAGCCAACTCTCCCATCGCTTTCCAAGCATCAGTGGATTCCCGAACCACTTACTTATGTGACTTCCAACTCATGGAATCATCCACAACATTTCCCTTAACTTTAGTGTAAAAGATTTCGAAGTCATAGTCTTGGAGAAACACGACCCATCTCCGCTGCCGTAAGTTTAAGTCACGCTGGGAGAAGATATAACTCAGGATCTTGTGATCTGAGAAGACCACAAAGTGCTCCCCAAAGAGGTAATGTCTCCACAACTTCAGTGTGAACACTACTGCTGCAAGCTCTAGGTCATGGGTGGCATAGTTACGCTCGTGAGGGCGTAACTGCCTAGACCCATAACAGATCACTCCTTTCTTCTGCATCAGCACGCACCCCAGTCCAAGGCCAGAAGCATTACAAAACACCTCATACAACAACCCTTCCTCTGGAAACCTGAGTACGAGAGCAATGACTAACTTTTCCTTCAGGTAGTCGAAAGATTTCTGGCACTTATCGCTCTATAGAAAGACATGGTTCTTCCTAGTCAAAGCTGTCAATGGAGCAGCAACTCGAGAAAAATATGAAACAAACCTTTGATAGTAACCTGCCAACCCCAGGAAACTACGAACCTCTGCCATGCTCTTGGGTTCCACCCAAGAAACAACTGCCTCCTCCTTTGATGGCTCCACTGACACTCCATGCTGAGACACCACGTTCCCAAGGAAGTGTACTTCTTGCGTCAAGAACTTACACTTCGACAATTTCTCATAAAGCTGGTGGTGTCGAAGGACTTTTAATACTGCCCTGAGATGCTCAACTTTCTCCTCCTCTGATCTTGAGTAGATCAGGATGTCATCAATAAAAACAACGATGAACCGGTCCAGAAACTCTCGAAAGACAAATTTCATAAGTCCCATGAACACAACTGGTGCATTCATAACTCCAAACAGCATCACTACAAACTCGAAGTGCCCATACCTGCACCTGAAAGCCGTCTTCGAGATGTCACTGTCCTTTACCCTCAGCTGATGATATCTAGATTGTAGATCAATTTTAGAAAACCAACCTGCTCCCCTCAGTTGGTTGAAGAGATCATCTATCCTTGGAAGGGGGTAACGGTTCTTGACCGTTACCTGGTTCAACCTTCGGTAGTCTATGTGTAGCCTGAGACCACCATCTGCCTTCTTCACGAATAAAAATGGAGCACCCCATGGAGATACGCTGGGTCGAATAAAACCCTTCTCCATCAGATCGTCAATCTGAATCTGCAACTCCTGTAACTCCGAAGGTGCCATCCGATAAGGGGCCATCAAAATCTAACGGGCATCAGGCTGTAAGTCTATCCTGAACTAAATGTCACATTGGGGGGGGGGGGGGGGTAGAGTCACAACCTCCTCGGGAAAAACATCGAGGAATTCCCCAACAACCTCCTGGACATCCATCATCTCTATATCAGCTGGAACCACAGATAACCTGCCTAATAAGGAAAGGAGAGGCTCCAAACGCCGGATTCCCACCTGATAGCACCTCTCACCAACAAAAGCTACACATTTCCCATCCACGTAGGAGAACACGAACCTTCTTCGGAAGCAGTCGATGACGGAACTAACATAAAACAACCAGTCGATTCCTAGGATGACATCGTATGGCTTCATATGTAGAAAAAGAAGGTCCCCACTAGATCGATGTGGTCCCAACGTCAGCCCACATCCCCGGAAAACACAAGATACATTGGTCTGTCCTCCAACTGGTGTACTAAGCACCAGTGGTACGGGAATTCTCTCTACTTCTAGACCCAAAGCATGGGCTAGACCAGGTGAAACAAAGGAGTGTGAAGCTCATGAATCGAACAAAGCAGAAACGAGAGTGTGGAACAAACAAATCATACCTCGCACCACCTCTGGTCCTGCTGGAGCTACCAACTCTACTGCGTGCAATTGTCCACGCCCAGCTCCTCTGCCTCTCCGATGTCGTCCACCTCCCCGACCACGCCCTGGTCGAGGTCCCTGAGGAGCACCCTGATTTCGGCCTCCTCCCCCAGTGTCTTCCCTCGAAGAAGCATGTTCTTGCTGTTGCGGGAATGGCCTCACCGGCAACTGGTGCTGCTGAGGTGGGAGTTGAACCTACCCACCTCCACCGTACTAATTTTGGGTCGGGCATTGACTTTGAATGTGCCCAAAACCTCCACAAGAAAAACACTTCAGTCCCAGGCTTGTGAAAAAGGGATGAGGACCTGAAGATCTGAACTGGAACTGCTGGGGCCTGCTCCCCATTGGCTTGTACTTGGAAGGTCCCATCATAGGAGACCTGCTGCTGACTGCCTTCCCCTTCGACGAACTTGGTTGGATCCCCTCACGTGGTGCACCTCCCAGTGAGTGCATCCTCTCTACAACTTCTGGCTTCTTCTGTACTACCAAGTACATCGGAAGGGTGAAGGGGGTGACAATATACTAGAGTGAAGGACGAAGCGCCTCCTCCAAACGTCTCACCTGAGACTCCTCAGCCAGAAAGAGATCCGGAGCAAAGCGTAGGAGATCCTTGAACTTGATCCCCAACTCTCGTACTAACATACTCCCCTGCTGAAGGGAGAGTAACTCCTTTCACTTCTCCGCTTTGATCATGGAATAAAGGAATTCATCTCGGAATTCCTTCTCAAAGTCAGCCCACAGAATCTCTGTCTTTGTCCTCTCTTCGAGGTAGAGCGTCCACCACTGTCGTGCCACACCTCTCAGTTGACTGACTGCTAGGGGAACCCAGTACTCCCTCGGAGCACAGATCAAAGTAAAAGCGATCCCTAGTTCCTCAAGCCACCCCTCTGCCTTTGTATCCAAAGTACTACCCTCGTACTTCTTGAGGGTCTGCCGCTAGAAAGAATGGAGAGTCCTCTGCCACTGGTCATCTTCCTCCTCTCGGTCAATCCTCAACTAATCGACCACCTGAATCTGCTGGGCCTCGGCCGTCTGAGCCACCCGGGAATGACATCCAGGTGACATAGCTATATGGTAAACAAAGATCGCCTAATCCCAAGTAGTAAAGAAATTTCTCAGGGTTATCATTTTATTACAATTTCTTTCCCAGAACACCCAAATCAAGTAAAACACAATCATGATGATGCATGTACCTTCCCTAGGGTCTCTACCCTACAATCAATGTAGTCTCACTTGGTCATTTCGTAGGCTTAGAGTCCTTGCATCGGATCATAGGGGGCCCTAAAATCCCGTGTCCTAGTCGGTCTTCCCTGGCCTATGTCAAACACCATGATTAACCAACATTCATGGCCTACAATCCCATAAAATCCTCATTGTGCCTAACTCCAAACTCCATCCTATATCTCAACCATCACCTCTGGTACCATTCTGTCATGACCCCCTCCCACCAAAGATGCCCCTCCTGAGCTGGAAATGGTGAAAGTGAGATAATTACCCCCGAGTCCCACCTCCAGTAGGCCCCGGGGTGGCGACTAGCACCAAGGGTATGAGTTTTCACAAATATGGGAGCCATTACCCTTTTTATTATTTTAAAATCGGGAAATAGGACAAGTCAACCACCAAAAAGGAAAATAACAAGTGTATAGAAATAAACCCGAACCATTCCCACATGCATGTTTAAACAATTTTATATCAAGGTGCAAGTACAAGAAAGCTAAAAGTACAATACCAAAAGAAAACAAGAGTACAACAACTGCAACAACTCCAACTGTCCAACTAGTAGGGTCCCACACGGCCCTAGTAGTCCTCCTGGAAACATGAAAGTAAACAAAGGGTGATCATACAAGTATACTCAGTAGGTAAACCTAAAGCTCTCGTGCACAAGTGGGGAGACATCCTAATGTCCCGTGAGAACAATATAAGAAACCTAGCAAGAAATTCTATCTACCTGACCTCACCAGCCATACTCACCAAAAACACAAACACAACAGGTATTAGTATATAAGAACATGAGTATTTGGTACCCCACACCATTTCCCAAAAGTTATCTTCTCTTCCTAATGGAGAACGTCCTGACGCTGCCACACTCTTCCCATCCGTACGCACCTGGACCTCACAGCCACACATCCCGCCCGCACACACCTGGGCCTCACCACCACGTATCCCGCCCGCACACACCTGGGCCTCACCACCACGTATCCCGCCCACACACACCTGGGCCTCACCACCACGTATGTCACCCACACACACCTGGGCCTCACCACTACGTATCCCGCCCGCACACACCTGGGCCTCATCCCGAAGATTCTTGGGAATCCAAACCTACCAGAAGAGTCTTTGTCCAATCCACCCCAATCGAAACCTACCCGAAGAGTCTTAGGTGTAAGGTCGCCTCAAGCCATCATAGCCCAGGGTATAAGGAGCAGGAAGGAGCTAGTAACTAAAGGGGAAACACCCTCTACCATGGAATGGGAGTGTTCGGTACTAAGTGCTCAACATGGGTGGGGTGCGATAATACACAAAAGATACAGATATATATATATATGTATACCAAACACACATCCAAACCTATGGCTTCTAAACAGAGAAACTGATCACGTGCCTTGGCACTGCTACTACGAAGCATGCATACAACAAACAACCCCAACCCCATTTAGGTTTTTGCGTTTCAGCAGAATTAGTTATGTAGTTCCTTAACTACTGGGAAACTATCCAGAACCAACCACATCAAATGTTCATAAAAGCATATCCCTACCATCCACAAATCATTTTAGGAAAACAAAAGCAGCACAACAAATCCTTTCTTATTAACCAACCAACCCATTGATTATTAATTTAGTTCCATTACCATGACCCACCATTCATTAACTCTTCCACTTTTTATTTATTATTCACAATCCATAGTTCGTTCACATTTAAACCCATCCCTGTTGCCTCACTGCCGACCACCATAACCAAAAACACACTGAAACCCATACATCATTTTCCCTTTAGTACCATTTATCGCAGCCCCACTGCCCATCACCAACATAGCATTTACATCAACCCACAACCAAGCCAACCACAGCCTCGCTGCACACCCGATCCACAACAACCTACAAAACACCCCCTATCACATGCCACGTACCCAAGACAACACCCACATGTTCATTATTCCATTTTGTTCAACCGATGTGATCACACAAGGGTTCCGGATTTTAAAATAGCCAACTTTACGTGATTAACCAAATTACACATTCCACAATGTTCTATTCACAAAAATGGTCTAAAAAGATAGGGCAGCATTTAATTGCGCAAGAAAAGGCCCCCAATGACCGTGATTTTCAGTAGGCATATGCCTATTCAATTCACAACATAATATCCTAGGATATAAAAGTAAATTAACAGTAATCAAAAACATCCCAACCCCGTTATATAACCCAATTATTATCTTAATTAAACCGGTTAAAAATTGTTTCACGTAAACAAGAGAACACCCACCCCACATGATGCACAATTTAGAGAGACAAATGTAAGATCCCTACCTCAACAGGTTCTGATCACAACGCTCCCCCGGATCAACTTTAGAAGACATCCGCCGGCATCCGTCACTTCTGTCGTGTCTCGGAAAAACCTCCTCGGGTGGAAGTTGGAAAGTAAAGGACGAAGGAAAGACAAAGGATCCAAGTTAAAAAGTTGTGCCTCATCGTTACGATCCAGTGGCCACTGACGGATCGTAAATCGGAGCTCGAACGAAGAAGTTGTGGAAGAAAAGGAGCCTTCGAGTCTCTTGAGAGAGCTCTGCTCAGAGGAATGGGGAGGAGAGGGGTGTGTTGAAAAGGAGGAGAGAACCCCTCCATTTATAATAGAGAAAAAAAGAACACATCGTGTACTTTATGGTACACAGTTTGTACTCGGCCATTTCACATGGTCATCATGCGGCTTCCAACACAGCCTTCAACACGGCACACGACCATTGACTGGTCAACACATGGCTTGAGGGTAACGCATACGCTGGGAGGTACTACACGGCGTGTAGTATTGGGTACATGGAATGCACCCATTTATTTCACATGGCAAGGAAACGGATCCAACATGGCACATGACCGTTGATTGGTCAACACACGGTTTGAGGGTAACGCATACGCGGGGAGGGACTACACGGTGTGTAGTATTGGGTGCACGGTGTGTACCCATTTATTTCACATGGCAAGGACACTGCCTTCATCATGGGGTATACCTGGCGAGGGGGTACATGGCGTGTACTCACACTACACGGCGTGTAGTTTCAAAATTCTGGAAAGTGTGGGAAAAGTCCATTTTACCCTCCAGAACACTTCGTGACCTTCTTTTTGACAAAGGAATGGGCCGGAGAGGTCCGGGCCATTACAAGAATATTAAAACCTACCCGTTAAACATGGTGGTATAGATAAGAATAACCACATTTGAAAAACACATAGTGTGAAGTATTTTAGTAAAAGAAATATATTGATACACAAGAAATTATATTTTGGTAAAGTCTCTATATTCTTCAATAATATTTTTTTCTCAAAAGAATGTTTTTTATTGTTTTTTTTAAATAATAAAATTATGTTTTGAAACATTATAAAATTTATATAAAAAAATATATTTTTAATCATGATCTGAAAATTATCTAAGGGTGAATTTTCAATATTTCTCTAAAAATATTAAATTTTCAGTGAATAGTGAAGAATAAAGGTTTTTATTTAAAACTGTCTTTTTGGTTAATGATTTTGTAAGGTTACATTTTCTTAAAATGGTTTCAAATGTAAATTTAGATCAATTAAATATTTATTAA
Organism: Viscum album; assembly: GCA_963277665.1. NCBI lineage: Eukaryota > Viridiplantae > Streptophyta > Magnoliopsida > Santalales > Viscaceae > Viscum > Viscum album. The sequence goes on from OY728141.1 coordinate 1,574,859,809, forward strand.
TTAAAATTAGGTTATTGGAATAAATATCCTATTATATTTTTTTATAAAAACATTTTAATCTTTTCAATGTTTCCATTTGAAAACCTGTTTTTTTTTGTTGCATCTACAAGTTTAAGTTTTAACTAATTATGAAAATTATGTAAAATGAATTTGTAAAAAAGGATTAAATATTTGGGGTCATAATATTTAATATTATATAATAATTTCACTTAATTTTTTACCATAAAAAATAGTAAAAAACTAAAAATGAATTACTACTGTTATCATACCAAATAGTTTACATGGGGCTAAACTAAATTGATAATGGTTAAAAAACACAAAATTATATAATTACTATTTTATGGTAATATTTAGACCTTTTCTATTATATTTTTTTATAATGGGTTATTTTGGATCCTTGTTTCATTTGAAAAACATGGGTATAATTATTTCATTCCAAAAATTCCAAGTGTGTCATCTCCACCACTTATGAAAGGTCACCCCTTCTCTTCTACCATACACTCATAAAAACCATTTGGTTTGATAAATAACTACAGAAATATCTTCCTTACTTACCAAAACAAATCTTAGAGACCTTTTATAATCATAAATCTAATTTAGGAAGGATTTAGTTATAAACTGAAAGGGGTTCTTCAAAGAATAGGAAAAATTCTTAAGGTGCTTATTTATGTTATTAATTCTTCCACCTCCTTCAAATATTTTAAAACTATGACAATATAATAAAACCCATATATAATATATACTAATGTGTTATTGTTCTAATGGAATAATCTATATACATATCCACTTCTATTAAATGTAAATCCAAACCACTAATAGTGTGTATGGGAGACTTCCTCCACACGAATCGATATAATTAATTTTCCATCACCACCTCTCAATGCTTGATATAATGATTGCTTTAACCTATGAATATGATATTTATGAAGTTATCATAATTATTTAATTATGATAACATATATTACTTATTATTTTCCATTCTATAGGGTATATGATAACATCGCCCGTGGGCATAGAGGACTACCGCCTCATGAAGTGACATGGCTTGTTTTTCACTTACAATTTATGAGGAAGGTTCTAAGTGTAAAGTTAATGAATATATGTAATATTTATGAAATAAAAATAATTTTTTAAATATAATATCACATTTAACTTCTTAACTTTCAATCCATTGGAAAAAAATAACATCTCTCATGTGTACATGTTGACTACAGCCTCCACATAGTGATGCGAAATGACTTCAATTTTAGTTTTACATAAATGGTTATAAGGGTGTATTTTATTAATAAAAATTGTATATATTAAATTATAATTATTTTTTGAATTTAAATTAATATTTACTATCCTTTTGTTACATCTATCAATAAAATAGAAATAACGTTCAAACGTACATAAGTCCCACCATCTCTATGAACGATGTAATGAATTTTCTATATGTCCTATTAATAGAATAATATAAATACATATTTAATGAATATATATAATATTGATAACATGTTTAATATTATATACATAATTTAACATTGATCAGAGTAAAAGGAAAAAAAATATAAATTCAAAACATACATGAAAAAGTAATGTTTTTATTAATAAAAATGTGATTTTAATAATGAATTGTTAATAAACGGGGCATAAAAGGTTGTACATAAATAATATATGGTATGAAATATATTATTAAATTTATTTAAAATATGTATAATAATTATGTATTTATTTTATAGGATTTAATGACACATATAAAGGAAATCAGACCAAAGGCAATGGATTTTTGGTCTCCCTTTTATTTATGGGAGTCATATACAATATTCACCACTTATTTATTTTTTATGGTGTATAGAATGTAACTTTTATATATTATATAATTAATATCATTCTTCTCATGATATTTAATTTTTCATTTTATTTTATTATTTAATAGGTCTTATGATTCAAAAGATACCAAAATTGTATGGGTTTGTCTCCTCACTTTTACATCTTAGAGAGATGTTAAATATTCACCACTCTTTTATTTTATGTGGGGTATATACTACCCCTTTTTATATGTTATTTCATTAATTCATGTGTTTTCATAGTACATAAAGTTTAATTGGAATTTATTTCGTTCATAGGGATTATGATTTAAAATTTATCAAAGTTGTAAAGTTTTATCTCAATGTTTATCATGGTTGTTCCTAATTAACATTCTAATGATAAATTCTTAAGATGTTTATTACAATAAAATAATGAATATTCTTCTCCACTATTTATTCATGAAATTATAATGTAATAGTTCCATTTTCCGCTCTTTGTTGATTAAAGTAATTGAGAAATTTATTTTAAAAAATCAAACTTTATTTCATTATTCAATCAAAAACTATTTTTCTTCCATATGCATGTTTTCTAAAAAAATAATATTAAAAAAATGGTTTATTAAATAAATTGTTACCTATTATTGTTTTTATAAATTTGTTTATAAGGAATATTATTTTCATATAGAAATTAATTCCAATTTTTATTCTACAAAAAATTTGATTGGAGTTACTGTTTTAACTTTTATGGCTTGAAATAAATTTTCCTCTATCATTTTCACTCAATGTTTTAAAGAATAAATTGTATGTTTCAGTGGTTGTTTTCAAATAAAATTATTTTTTACTATAATTTTGGAATTTTTAGTTTTAAAAAGTAATTTTCAATGTGGAAAGTTTATTTTCCTTAAGAATGTTTTTAATTTTCTCTTTAAGGAATAACTATTCATTAATGACAACAAACATTATTCCACTTGTTACCCAATGGGGATATATTATAATGATATTATCCTTATTATTTATTCAGATGGTTTATGACTAGTTTTTACAGTAGATGTACATGTTTCATACAATTCATATTAATCTAGATTGTTTATGATTATCTTTATAGATTTGGGTAATTATTAAGATCTCATATTATAGTATTTTAATATAAATATTTATGTTGATTATGACTCACCAATTTTGTATGAGGAATGAATTAGAATTCATAAGTGATCGGTGGATCCCACTATATCCCCTTGATGCATCAGTTAGTCTCATGAGAAAAACTAGGTTGGTTTTCTGGTCGATGCCTTACCCATTTAGGTAAGATGTCTTTGTACCACACCTTGATATTTCCAATTTCATAGAACAAGTCCTTTATGGGAAGTTTTTTAATATCTATCATTATAGATCCCATCAATATGAAATTATTTATTAATGTCAATGCGATTATTTTATTAGTTATAATATGCATGTAAAAGTTTGAACCTCATGTGATTATATATATAGTATTATTTTATCATTATTTATTCCTTCCATATTATTCATAATGTCCAAGTTATTTGTTAAATGTCATGTGTTTCAGTTATTTAAATTTTCATATTGATTTTCTTTTTTATTCGTGATATATTCTATTTTATAGATAACCTTACTAAGCATTAGATCTCATCCATTTCTTCTATTTCCTTTCACCAAGATTCTAAGATGTGTTTTATGATTTACATGTAGGTTTATATATGGGGAAATAATGTTTTTCTCAAATAAAACACTTTATTTTATTTTATTTTTTAAAATTCAATGTAAATTTAAAGTATATATCTAGTTTAGAAAGAATAATAAACTATTTTGTCATTTGTGATGTGATTTCTTGTAGCTGGAACTAATGTAATAAATTAACCACCGACTACGGGATATTGGGGATGAGGTATAAATTCCCTTGGGATTAAGGGAAGAGGATTTTGGTAATGTTTTAGTGAGTTTTCATGTTATATCCTCTTATTGAAATGATTCTTCAAAAGCCCCATCAATATGATGAGTTTTAGAGTATCACAAATTTTTTAAATGTTGAGAAAACTATCGGTGAGTGGTTATTTTCCTATAATGGTTTCCTTTGATTCAGGAGAAGATATATCATCCTTCATATATACGAAATTTTACATTTGGTTATTGTTATCATTCTTTCTGGGTTATCCACCCTGGAACCACAAAGATTATTTAGTACATGAACTATATTTTTTGGGGGCATGGTATGAAGTGGTTTATAGTCTACTTTGTTTATTATTTTAATGAATTCCATTTGATTAAGGGTGAGCATCATAAGCCTTCTAATTTTCTACAACCTCTCCCCTTTCCAACATGGAAGTAGAATGAAATTTCAATGGATTTAATTATTGGTTTACCTCAAACTCTTTCAGGTAATAATTTCATCTTGGTGGTGGTCAAATGGTTGACCAAATTTTACCATTTCCTAGTGATCTATGACACCACAAAATTAGAGGACCTGGGAATGTTTTACATGTCATTGATTTTAAAGTTTCATGGGATCCCTATGACTATTGTCTCAGATAGGGGCCTTAATGTTACCGCATGGTTTAGGAAGGGCCTCCAAGAGTAAATAGGCACTCATGTCAAGTTGAAAAGAACTTATCATCCTTAAATTGATGTAAAGATAGAAATGATTAGTAAGATTCATTAAAATATGATTTGTTATTACATCTTGGACTTAATAGGTGATTATGATAACCATTTGCAAATGGTTTAATTTCATTATACTAAAAATTAATCATTTTCCATAAAAATAGTTACTTTGTATGGTCATGTTTGTTGTGCTACTCTTTTTTTGTCTAAGGTACCTGAAGCTTCCTTGGTTGGACCACATTTGGATCAGGATACAATGTTGAAGATCTTACTAGTTCATTAGTATTTTTTCTTGTATCATAGTAGGTACAAGTCCTATTTTGTTACATCCCAAAGCACGAACTCCAGGATCTGGGGCTAAAAACATGTTATACATATATATTTTATTTATAAAAGGTAACTGAAAAATATATAGTCCCTTACATAACCAAGGATTTATTCCATTATAGGTTTTTATAAATTAAGTAAATCTTGTAAAATATATTATAGTTTAGTAAATTTTAAAAAATAAAATAGTTATTTGGATTACCTCAAGATATATCTGTATACAAAATGAACCACCCATGGAACTTTTGATACTATAGTGAAAAACATTTAAAACCATAGGGTGAGAATAAACATTCCTAGTAAGGGGTTTTAAAACTAGGATAAAAAATCTATTAAATATTTGGAAAACCATTTTAAAATATTTAATTTTATATAAAATACAAAACATTTGATATAATATATAATTTTCCAAAGTATGAATCCATGGTTTTCAAGAAATATCGAAAATATATACCATTAAAATCCTTTAAAAAGACATTAATTTCAAACCTCATTTATTTAAAAATAAAATATCCTTTTTAATAATATTTGTATTTCTACATTAAAATATTTAAACTATTATTTGAAAATAATAACTTTTTAAGGATTACTATTTTACTTGGAAAACATTAAGAAATCCATGATGTTGCAAGAAGAATGAGTTTGAGGAAAATGTCGACTTGAATTTATGGGATCAACCCATTCCTCATCATCTCATTAAATAACCATGTGCTAAAATTTATAAAAATATTTTTCGCAGGGTTTTCAATTATCATTTTGTTTCCACTAAAACATCCTTTAAAAAACTAAAAAATATATATTTTCTACAGAAAATAATATTATATCACATAGAATTTAACGAAATATTATTTTAATAAAAAACATTAAATTTTATTATAAATGAAAATTTCCCAATATATACTTACAATAACCCATGTAATGAAGGAATAAAAGAAAATACAAATGTTTTTTATGAAACTTTTGAATTTTGGTAACTATAGAGTATGGATATATTTACAAAAATGATCAATATACATATTTATAAAATTAATTTTTATGCAAAAAAATCCATTTTTAAACCACTTTAAACTTTTAATTGGAATTATTTTATATAGTCCATTCATCACAAAAATACTGAAATAGCTCAATTTTTTCATAAATAGGGTTATATAATTAATAATATGCTTGAGAAATATATATTTCACTATAAAAAGGATTTGGAATATGAAGAAATATAAATAAGACACTTTTGAATTAGATTTGATGGCTATTGTTATATGAATATATTTTTAGTGTAGGTGAACAATGACCCACATCCACAATACCAAATCAATAGTTTGTTTATTTGGGATATCATATATATGTTAACCACTTATGATATCCAATCATGAAAAGGTATTAGGTGATCAACACCTGTAGACACACACACACATGCATAGCACAAACTAGTTCCTCCACACACTGGCCCACCAGAATCCCATGTGTGTTGTACGTGGACCATGCACGTGATATGAGTTCCCACTAGCCTATCCATGTGTACGAGCTCATACGTCCTCTACCACCCTGGGCTGGACATTGCTGACCTCTCTCACATGTTTGACCCTACGGGTCCAACATCTGTGGTTGAGGGGTCCCTTGGTTGACCTTTTAGAAAGCCAATTCATTAATATAGGTTAGTTTTAAATTACATAATAGATTTAAACTACAAACCATATAATTTTTTTTCATTGTTTTTAAACATACATGTACTTCATTAAAATGATATTTAACTTTAAACTTATAACAATTTTTTTAAATTACGTATACATTGATTATAAAAATTTTAACATAAAATTATTGATACCGAATGTATTAATTTTAATACACGCCATTATTTATGATTTTTTTTTAAATCAATTTAACATTTTATAAATCTTTAAAGTAAAAAAAATATTACCAAAATTTAATTAATTCCAATAAATGTATTATTTCTAGAAAAAATGATAAGTTATTTAAAAGTAGTAGTATTAAAAACATAAAATTTGTAGACAATACATAAAAATACTCTTAAACAAATTATAATCATTTTCAATTTAAATTCATCTTTATTAATAAAATATCATAATTTATGAAATAATTTCAAAAAGGGCTCAATAATAACTTTTATAAATAATAATTTATATTTAGAATAAAAGAATCATATCTTTTCAAATATTAAAAAAATATTTTTTCTTGTTTAATTCAAAAATATCCATTATATATACATTTAGAAAATAAAATTAAAATTTTAAAATTTAAATATATTTCAAAAAAGACATAATTGGATTGTATAAAATAATTTAGGTTTATAAAATTGTATATTAAAATATATTTTATGTGGTTTAAAATTGTAAACCAATACATTTATTAAAATTTCTTAAAGAGAAAAATATGCATAAAATTCTTTGGATGTTACAAATAGGGATAAAAATCATTGTACATTGGAGTTTTAGGTTAGTGATCAAGTGTTATTGATATTATCTCTTGGGTTGGTTCATATATGGCTTGTAAAGTTAGGATAGCTCCCTACCAGGTATGTGGAACTGTTTGAGATCATGGAATGACTTGGAAAAGGTGGGTTATTGTTTGGTGTTACCACCTTATTGCCTTCTATCAATAATTTATTACATGTGTCTCAACTCAAAATGTTTCAACTGGACCCATCTCATGTTTGGAATTATAAAGAACTCAACATACAAACTGATATATCTTTGACTAAGTAATATCATTAAGCTGTTGATTCTCAGGTGAAGGTTTTATGTTGGGAGTCTATATCATTTGTTTGATTGCAATGGGAGAAATATTCTAATTGTCACAAGTCATGGAGTGGAAATATTTATTGATGAAGTAGTGGCCTTATCTCTTTGATGGCCTACATTCTTCGACTTATATTTCTAGGGTAATGAAGCATTATAGTGTAAAGAATTATATAATACTAACTATTTCTTTTAGGTAAATTCCTTGGTTTACCTTATTCTCATTATTTTCATTTAAGTATTATGTTTTTATTCTTATTTTTGGAATCATTGGAGGTGTATAGAGTATTGGAAGAATTTTATTTACATTTTTACAATGAAAAACATGTTAGAATATTCCCTAGTTAAAGACATTTTAACCTAGGTGTTCCCAATGTAAAAGGAAAAGGCCAAAGCATCCAGTGTGGGGGATTTTGCTAGGTTTGGCCTCCTATGTGTCCCTCAATCAACAAAATCCATGAGGGCTCTACCAAGACATGATGGCAGGCATGGATAGGCCAAAATTCGATATAATTTTTCCTAAGGTCGTGGAATAAAGTGTTTTGTGGGGTTTTAATTTGTGAAATGGTCGAACAACCATTCAATATCCAAGGACAGTTACTCCAACAACATGAATTTTTAATGGATTGTTTTTAGGAGTCACTTAAATTTTTTTAATTCTTTTAATATGTTCATTCTCTATCCATTCACTCATATTTCATATTTATCATGAAGATTATGGAGTTTTGGCTCTTCCAAAAATTTTATAGGGATTTCTAACTCTTTTTGATCGATTCTTGTTATTCCTTCCTGGTGATCTTTGCATGGGTGATAGAGGTCGGTTCCTCTTGGTGGTTGTGTGGGAATATTTATGGTATGTATAGAATTTTTTTCCTTTGATATTGAGTATGTTGAGTTCTGGTTTCATGATTTGGAATCCTTGGTTTAGTATGTCCTCTTTTAGCTTTAGGATATCTATTTCTCAACATTTTTATTTTCCTTTATGTGTTTAACGATACCATTCTTGAGGTTGGAAGTTTCATGATATGGATTTATCATTTGAGCCTTAATTTATTATTCTCTTTAAATTTATATCTATAATTGGTTAGAATAATGAAAATGGTTTTGATAAATTATGATGGTTTTGGCTATATATTTGAAAATGGATTTCTTTTTATGTGTGGATAATGAAAATGCTTTTAAAGAATAATGTGTACGGTTTAAAATATGAAATTACATTGTTTTACCCAAATTTGGTAAACCCAGATGTGATTAATGATGATACAATGATCCATCCCTGAGGATGAACTATTTCCCCCTATACCTACTACGTTTGGGTAATGTAGTTACAGTGATGCTAAGTTATAGAAAGTAGTCACTATGAGGAGTGTCTTATCACCTCCTTGAACTATTCTTCTTGAGTAAAGTGCACACTATGTGGACTATTGATGATGATTATATAAAGAGGATCCTTAATGATATAGAACTATTGTGACTAAATGGAATTTTTCACCATTTCTTACACTCAGAATGCATGTTTGGTATGTTATAGTAATTAATTCAAAACCTATTAATGTAAAATGATTTATGAACTATTAAAGGGTGAATTATCCATGATTTGTGTTAAAATATATCAAATTTATTGATTTTATTTACTTTATTATAATTTTTTATTTTGAAAATTCTACTTATGAAACACTTTATTTCATCCAAGTAGACCCTTTTCAACACACCATGCATACATCTTTGCATGTATGTAGATCCTGTTTTATTTGATGTAGTTAAGTGTGAGGAGTTATAGTGAGTTGGTGTGTTTTTTTCATTAGTAAGGTCTAGGATTATAGGTGTGACATCATGGAACATGGATTTTGGATTTGAATTTGTTTTTTCATATATAAATATTCTATATATTTATCTAACTTTTTAGGTTAATTTAGAAAAAATAATTCCCAAAGTTACTTCTTGATTCCCAAGTTATTGTCTTTAGTCGAGGGGGTCGAGAATGCCCTTCAATCCATGTCATGAATAATTTACTTTGTTGATGGTTTGATTAATCTGGGTTGGTTCTTGACACATACACTGAGTGATGTCTATGTGGTGAAAACTAAATCACCTACTAGTTGTGATGCACCATCTGATGGATCTCTTTTTATTGATAGTAATGTGGTAGATCACTCATCTTTACAACATTTAAAATCTTTGGGAATAGGTGTCTTCTTAATAGGTTCAACACACCTACCACTCTTTCTAGTCCACTCATATAGTATTACATGAGTTTCATCATATTTCACCATCTACATGATTTATTGGGCTATTCTTCTGATTTTTCCATGTCACATAATGCCCAAGGATAGTAAATTTAAGTTCCTATGGCTTGATGGCCATTGTCGGTGATGAATCAGAGGCCTTGTGGTGTGAATGCCTTTAATGTCGTAAAGGCCTTGTGGATCATAGTCCCATTTCTACACCCAAAAACCTAATTCAATTTCATAGTATAATTGCAACAATAACACCCTAACATTTCTATAGTTCCTTAAAAACTATCCTCCTCTAAGATTTAATCAATTGTATTTATGTAAGATTATATGTTGTTTACCACTTAGGTACCACCCCAAATGTGGATATATCCACTTTTTAGTTAGATCGCTCACATCATACCTTATCATGTACATTTCAAAAGTTATATCAAATTTTATAAGAACAAAATACTTTTTCATAACTATAAATAATAATTCTCAATATTACATGTACAAAAACATAATTTAATTATTAAATTTACATAAATATTTCAAAAATACTTGTAACTATATTGTTATTCATTATAAACCTTAATAATTTGAATTTTTTATTGGATATCATCAAACAACTTTATCACCATCAACCAATCGTAGAGAAAAAAACAAGAAGATTCATCTTATATTGAGGGATGAAAGGTAATCTCAAAATCATATTTTAAATATCCTTTTTGTGAGATATTCTATTATTTAAGACATTATATTAATAAAATAACCTTTACAGTTTAGTATGTATTAGATTCTCACTATAGGATGAGTTTGTATAATAATCAATTAATCTATTTCTAAAAAACCAGTCAATGAGAATTTTTTTTCTTTTACTTTGTCCTTGAAAACAATCTCAATGGTACTTTATTTAAAAAAAATATTAATTTATTTTCATATTTGTATATCAATCATATAGTTAATATTTATATCCATAAAATTGTTACCTAATATTTATATATAGTTATTTACAACATAAGTGTCAATTAAATGAATCTATTGTTGTGTCCCGATGTTTGTGTGGTTCATTTACTCAAAACTGGTTTTGTATCTTCATACTTATCTCCAAAAATAATCATATCAATTCTTTATTTTATTTTATTTTTAAACCTTTTTTATGATGAAATATTTCCAACAATCCACAGATGACTATCTTATTTACAACACCGAACTAAAAATAAGAATTTTCAAGTGATTTTTTCCCTGTATAGATTTTTTATGACTTTTTGCAACTAAATGTGTTATCATATATAACAATTTTAGATTCATTATAAATTAATATAAGACTTCAAAGTATGACATGGAAAAATATTCTTCACTAAAAACAATTCAACTAAAAAACTATTCCATTATTTTTATACTTGGAAAACATTAATAGAAATTAGATCATGTGCAAAGGTAAATCATTTCTCAAATTATGGCTGAAACATTTTAAATCCTATATGAAATGATATCATATTTTAAATTCGTATATACCATTACATATAATGTATTATCATTTTAGGTTATAAAATTTACAACCTTGGAAACTATGAAGAAAATTCAAAGATGCTACAATTGGTTTTATGAATCTTGAATAGCCTAAGGGATGAAGGTAGAATAATTCAATGAAATTTGTTTGTGTAAGAACTATAACGTAAAACTATAATCAACTATTCCCTGGTACTACTTCATACTAAATATACCTATTTTTAAATATTTATAAGATTCAATAAGAATGAACTCTATTTATTTTTATACAATAGTAACATTTTGGTATAATAAAAATTTTCATGACAAAAATATTTGATTATTATTGACTATTATACCATTCAATAATCAATAAAATCATTAAATTTAAGTTTTTTTAATATATAAATGTTATGAAATTTTATATTAATAAATTTTACATCCATCATATTATATTTGAAGGCACTTAGGTCCCCTTAAAATATATCCCATTACAGTCAAAAAAGCATTATACGTGTACTATCATTTATATATATATTTAAATACCAAATGAAAATATTAATCAATCATAATAGTATATCTCTAAATTTTTATTATCAAACACAAATTTAAATTCATATAAAAATATCTTCATAGTTAACAGATATTCTAATTCTGGAATGTAACTAAAATTGTACTATTTCTTTTAACTATTCTCTAAAATGAAATGATGACAAAAATTATTACATTATAAGAAAATGGTGATTTTGGGTTTCCAAAGGGGATGAATGTATTCAAGTATAAAACCATTTTTCTCAGTGTTGAAATTTCAGTATACAATATTCTAAAATGACACCAATCAAGTGAACAAAAAACTGTTAAGGTTCTCTTCATTTTCATAAATTGTCTAACAAATCTTCTATTATGACAATTCTACAAACCAAATAAAAGTAAAACCACTGTAATAATTTTACGTATTCAAAATAATAGTACGTCAATTTTTTTTACACTAATACACTAGTCCTAAAAATATAATAAATAATTATATGACACTTATTTTCAATTAATTTATTTATATGATTCTTTATCTTATGTAAGTTCCTAGACAAATGAATTCAACAATAGATGATCATGTCTATGTACCCAATGGTAAAACTATGTTCATACTATATTATAAAACTATACATTAAAAACAAAATAAAATATTTTTCATTCAATAATCATTTTTTTATTAAATCATTTCATTTAAATGAAAACTTCAATGAAAAAATATTTTACATTATTGATTTGAGTGGGAGGTGTTTTAGTTTAAACATTCTATGTGTTATATTCCAACCAAAATGAATTAATAGTGTGTTTTTTGTTTCCCCTATATACTATTTCATTTCATTATGTAATTATATATACCTTCACTTCCAAATACCTCTTGAAAAAATCAAGTGTTTTATATCACCCTCATTATAAGAATAAATTATTTATAATATAATACACATTTCTGGAATATAAGAGATAATGTATAAACTGTAGTTAATAAACAATAAGCCCTTTAATCAGTGGGAGGTAATATAATATACTTCATGTTTATGTATATATTGTATATTTTTTGTGTTTCATGAAAATTGAATTTCTTTATATGATAATAAATGGTATTATTATTAAGACAGAATGAATCATTGATTATACAGTTGTAGAGGAATTTAAAACACAACATGAATCACTGGATAAACTTCAAAGTATGTGGTAATCAAAAATGGAAGCTAAAATGAAATTTATCTAAGAAAAAAATAATATTAAAACCATGCATCCATATCATGAAACCTCTCGAGTGGCCTAGAATATAGTATATTTTTGGAAAAAAAATTCTTAACTTTGTTGTCAAACTATATGACAATGATTTAGTGTCCGGAATTTTTTTTAACCTAAAATACCTATTTTGGGCCCCAATATTTATCATGTACATTAGAATATAAAAATAAAGCCTAACCCTTGGTGATTTTGATGACTCTCTTCCTTTTGGGGAGTAATACTAATGAATCATGAGGCATCAAGTCTATAGAATTCAAGGTACAAGCTTGTTCTTCATTTTTATTCATGATTCATTCTATAACATCTATCTTTTGTTGTAAAGAACCATTTATTGGAGTTTTTTTTTTGAATTGATCTATGGGTTATATGATGATATAACAGAGAAACATAATTTTTAGTGTTTGATCATATCTATTCTTCCTGGGTTCTTTGTTCTCTGTTAGAGGTGAAGCATCTCAGATTCATTGTCATTTGATCCTAGATATTTCATGTTGGTGTTTCTATGTCATTTATTCTTATTTTGATTAATGTGTTTCTTGAATTCTTGTTGTTTCTGTTTGAAATTGGTTAAAAATGGTTTATTGGGTTAAAATAAAAAAAATTCATTGAAATAGTAATTAGAATGAATAGATTCTCCTTGATAATTGATCCTTTGTTCTGAAATAAAATTGAACTATTTTTATTATTAGTGTATTTTATTTTATGACATGTAATGTCTCGTATTAATTAAAATGTGTTGATTGTTTAAGTTAGTTCAAAATGGATTGATTTTTTGTTTTCCCTTGAATATAATTTGGGTTGATTTAAATAACAACATGTGATGATTGGATTGAAATGTTGATTGAGGTAATATTTATAAATGTTGAAGGGATTAATTGGATTTTCCACGTTCTTTGCTTAAAGGATTATTGAGAACCATAAATTACTTTTTAATGGAAGTAAAAATGTATGGACCTTTTGAAGAAGTGGTTCAATGTGATGTTTTATTTTTTTATGATGGTTTGTTTTGTCAAATTTCTAACCCTAAGGGAATTTTTGGAACCTTATGACATAAATCCTATTGTTTTGGAAATTCTTGATGAACCCTTCATGCAAACTCTTCCTTGATTAATATTACTAAAATAATATAATGATGGGTTTTGAAATAGGGGTTATACTCTTTGAGGGAGCCTGATGTGAGGGTGAGATGTGAACCTTTTATGATTTGTAATGTTGTTTGTGTGTGTTGATGCTATTATGGATCTATTTTTTTATCCTTGTTCCTTGATATCTCACTATCCTCTTAAACTGGTCATAGGAAAACCTGGGTATCTAGATGAGAGACACTATATTAATGCTATGCTTTTTCAGACTCACACACCAACATGGATATCCTTAGAGAATGTGCATTTAGGACATAGATGTGTTCTCAGGAGGAGGGTGTGCACTGAGTCAATAAGTTTATGTACATGGTTTATTTTAAATATGTGTGAATTGATTCATTGATTTATTTTCTTCTATTCAGTGGTCTCACTAATGTATCTAAAACATTCCCATGAAATATAACCTCATCACTTGACATTGATACTGGAAATATGACTCTGGTTTCTCAATCATTACTAGATGCTAGATTTTCTAGGTATGATTCCTTTTTTATACTTTATTTATTGTTTCAAAGTACTTTATTTATCGATGTGTCTTCCTTGGTATGTTTTATCATTTAGTGATACATGGTACACTATCATGACATCAACATCAACATGAAATTTTTATTAAGATAAAAATTTCTATAAGGGGAGAAAAAGATATCATGGGGGATGAAAATAAGGTAACCAAATAGTTTCACCCCTAACAAGTCCATCATATGTCATGGGAAGGGAATCCAAATTAGGGAAGCTGTTAAAGGGAGTATTTGGATAACCCTAAGAAGAAAGTAAATATTCCACTTTTTATCCTTCATTCCATGTTTGGAGCATCTAAATTTGGTTTTTAAGGAGGTTATTGCATCTCGGGACTTGGTAAGAAATGGACTCTAAGGTTTTTTAATGTTTTCCTCTTGATTTCGTACATGTATTTTTGGAATGAAATAGGAAATGTTCTGAAATTGGGTTTGCTCATAATTATACCTTATGTATTGTTATTTCCCTTTTAAAAAGTGGAATGGTTGAAATTATTTATTTATAATAGAAAATAATTGTTTTCTCATTTAGTTTTTTTTTCAAATTTGAATATATAAATTTCTTGGTAAATAAATTTTATAGACTGATTTGTGGGGTCCCACTGGGATATATTTTCTTGCGACATGCATATACTACTTAGTGTATAAATCTATCTTTTTTCTTTATTAGGTGTTCAAGAACTCTTAATCTTCTTTTTTGGGTTCTTGTTGGGCTGGCTGCGGGAAAGTGACTTGGGACATGGTGGGTGGTTTTGGAAAAACAAGTGATGAGTTATTGTATTCTTTTCTTCACTTTCTATTTTTGGTTGTCTTCGTATCATCTCCTTATATCCAGATATGTTTGTATTTTCTTTATATATTGATGTCTGTTTTGTTATCTATAATTTATTTTATGTTTGATTGGGTGAAATTATTCCCAAAGGCTATTTATTTATGTCTAGGTGCTTATCACAAATCTATGCAGTTCAGGAACACCCTTAGGGTCAGTAGTGGATCATTTTATATGAAAATTCAAATGGAATTTCATGTCTTTTCATTAAAATTATTATCATAGAAGGTTAGTTGCTAAAGGATTCATTATTTTAAATCCATTTTTTTATTTATGGTGATTCATGGTTAATAGAAGATTAGTAACATGTCAGGACTCAAGAGGTCATTCGTGAATAGGTGTCTGATCACCACCCTTCACAATGTGACTTGAGTTAAAAGGGGAAGTGGAGACATGAGTCTTTCTTTTACATTGTTTTGTTTCCTAATGTTGATGATTTTCATATTCTAGATGAGTCTCTCTTTTATATGGGAAGTAAATTTTGAGTTTGGATTGGATCAGATAGGTGACCAGAGACTCATAGTCCCTTCACAGTTTTCTAAAATATGAAGAACTTGTGTGGTTGGTCTAGAATCCAATCATGGAACTATTATAGGGATGGTGTGTGGTTTATTGGACCATCAACCCAATACTTTCATATTTACATTTTAACTCTAAATATGGTGCCTTATTTGTTTTATTTTTAACTGGATTCACTTTCATAAAGTGATTTTTTATTTCTTTATAACTTTTTATTGACTGGTTATTTTTGTATACCATGTTATTATTTTGTTTTGTTTTTTGTTCAATATCTTTTGGGATGGTTTTATATCCTTCGGAAAACTAAATTTTTAATTTAAAATATTATACCTTTCTGTTCTTTTAGAAAAAATGCTTTAAATAATCAAAATATATTATTTTCAAAATTATTGGTTTGAAAAGATGATTTCTAGAGACTCATATGTAATGTTTTTAGGGAATGTTTTAAGAACAAATTTTTGTTTTATGATGGATTAAAAATGGAAACTTTTTTGAAATTGGAATTTTAAAATGACATTTTTAATCCATGGAAATAGTTCTATGATATGGTAAACAATTTTAATTATGATGGATTTACTTCACAAATTCGTATTTTTAAGGCTATGTGTAATGTTTTATAAATGGGAAAAAATAATGCTTAAATTATTAACGTTTTGGTAAAAGTATTTATGATTTCATTCAAAAGATTATGATCTTTTTTTTTCTTCCTTGGGGTTTCCTTATGCTTGAGTTGATGATACTATGTTTCATGATGTCCAAAAATATCTCTGAAAAAGTATTCCAAAAGGGTAAAACTCTCTTTTTCCAATTCAATCTTTGAGGTATCATTTCACATCTTCTAGAATTGGAATTTCATGTTGATGATGCTACCTAGAATCTGAATTGAGTGGGGGATCCAGAGTCTTTTTAGATTTTCAATCATGTCTAAAACTTCTTAAATCGATGTCCACCTTTTTATATAGGTGAGTGGTATTATACTCAGAAAATGATATGGATATAAGAAATAGATGGAATATTTGATTCTATAAAGACTTCGGATGCACTAAAGGTCAAGTCTACTCGTCAAATGATTGAAGAACCTATACAGGAGTGGAAGTAAGTCTTGGTTCTTACCCATATACACGAATAAATGTCTTAGTAATTCATTAAGTCAATCAATATTAATTAGAAATATCCCAATGAAGTAAATAAGTATAATGTTTTTTAACTCATCACTCTTTGTGAAGGTGACCAATTGGTTGAGGAGTATGCCAGAAATGTTTTATGTTTGTTATGATTCTCACCTTATCACCTTGGGGATGAATCTCTAAAGGCTCTCTAATTTAAAGGATATTTTTTCTAGACCTTGGAGTTATCATATAAGTGACCTATATAACTAGTTTTATGGATGTTCTTGAAAGGTTATTTTATGTTTAAGAAGAGATAAAAAAAATTATAGGAAGTATAGAAATTCGTGTTCATGGTTGGTTTAGGTGCCGATTCGTTATCTGGTGGTTTGTAGAAGTTAGTTGAGTGGGGATACTCTTCTTAGGGTAATAATAGGAATATTTCATGCTTCCAATGTGGGGAACCTAGTCTTACTTAGAGGCCTTGTGTGAAATTATTGAGATTTTATGATTGGTGTGGACACTTGGATCACCTTCATAGATTTTGAATATTGGGTTAACGAAGGTGGATTTTTTGAGTGTAATCAATTTTTGGAGACCTATTTCAGGGGTTATTTTTTGATTTATTTGGTATATTTTTGGATGACCACTTTTTTACCATGGTTTATGTAATTTTTGGGATGTTATCATGATGATGAATTTTTTAAGATCTACTTTGTTTCTTTTTCGGGATGTGATCCCTTGATTGGTGTTAATCTCTTACTTAAATAGTTTCAATCCTTTTACATGTGTTTCACTGTTAGTTGTTTAATGGAATATTGTGTTGGGAACCAAATTATGTTTTTGTTTTTTGTCCTTTGGAATCTCTATTGTTTTTTCCCTGGTAATCTCTTTGTGGTTGGTGTTGGATATAGTTTAGTAGTTTTGTTATTACATTAGTAACCTCTTGATTATGCCTTTTGGTTAGATCTCAATCCTGATGTGTCGAGCGATTTCCCTTTATGGGAGATTTTTTCTTTTTTTGTTTTTTGGCCTTAATGTCTTGATCTCTTTATAGTCCGACTTGGATAGTCCTTGGATGTGTATTAGGGTAATTAGGACTATATGGATTCTTATTAGACTGAATACATGAATCTATCAGTGTTCAATAAAATGATCTCATCAAGGGGTGATTATCAGTGTTTAAAGTCTTAGGTTGACATTTAGTATATACTTGGGGTATAAATATTTTTCAATTCTGTCCCTTTCTTGTGGATGGATGGATTATTAATGGATCTTGTAGACGTTATCTCTTTTGGAATCATTGGGATGTTTTCGGTGTGCCTTTCCTTCTAGAGTTATATTTTTAATATTATATGGTTCTTAAGAAAGATTTATTGAGATCTATTTTTTGGTTTAAGTGATTCCTTCTTGTAGGATATCCTCCTCATGTTCCAAAATTCAAGTGAATATTTAAATGGTGGTGATTCCTAGGGTAGGCCTCCAATATATCATCAATTTTCTATGTTCTCAAGGATGTTGGTGTTTTTTTGGGGATATATATTGATATTGGAGGATATTCTAGTATTATTATTATGAATTTGAATCATATTTTATTTTATTAATTTTCCCCCAATGGTTTATTTCAGGTGAGTCTTCTTCATTTTCCCTAAACCATCCACCCCACGAGTTGGGTGTGGATTTTATTTTTTTATCATTATTTTCTATCTTTTCACTTGAGGTTTTTTGGGGATATAAATTCATATGGTGGGGTGAATTTTTACATCTTGATGTCAAATTTAGGTTCATTTATTCTTTTTTATTGATATTTTTTATTGCTTATAATGGGTTTTTATGGAAGAGTTTTTTAATTTTTTATAGATTCTTATGCATCTGTATGGTTGAAACATGGTTATCCAAACCATGTAATGTTTTCTAGGAATCCATGTGGCTTGATAATATATCCTTAGGAAGGAACATAGTTACGTCAAACTGTGAATCCTTGTACAAAAACCTTGAACCTTGGAATATAGGCATTCTATATGGTTGACGCATGGTTAGTCAAACCATGTGAAAAAAACTGTGCAACCTATTGAGTATCCTGTAATAGGGTGCATGGTTGGAACAAAATTTTTTAAACTATGTAGGAAAACATTGTAATGGAAATTAAATATTTTTAAAATTAGTTTAAACCCATAAAACACCTTGTGTTGGTACTATTCATTCTCTTTCATCTTAGACTCTCTATCTAAATCCTAACCATTAGAGAACTTACTTACTCTCCTCCTTCTAGGGAGAAATTTCAATGAATAATGAGGCATAGGATCTATAGAATTTAAGGTATAAGATCATTATTTGTTGTTATTTATTATTAATTCTAGATCTTCCCTCCTTTTTGGAAAGAAACCTAGATCAAATTTATTTTTAATAGACCTATGTGTTATTTCATGATCTAATTAAGAAACATGATTTCTAGTGTTTGATCAAATCTCTTCTTTCATTATTTATTGTTCTCTAATAGAGGTGACATGTCTCTGATTTGTTATGATTTTGTCCCAGATTTTTCACGTATATATTTCTATGTTGTTACATTTTGTTGAGAATAATGTGTTTATTTTATTATTGTCTATTCCATTTTAAATTATTTAAGCATAGTTTTTTGGTTTTAAAGAAAAAATTACCCTTTTGTGGGAAATAGAATTTGGCATGAATCATTTTCTATAGAGAATTGATCCATTTTTTTGAACGAAAATTACTTTGTTGATAGTATTTGTATATTCTAGTTTATGAAATTTAAAAGCCTCATTTTAATGAAGATGTGTTGATTCTTTATGTTATATACAAATTATTTAAATTTTTATTTTTCCTTCAAATTTATTTTGGAATGATTTAACTAACAACATTTGATAAGTGGTTAGAAATGTATATATAGATGGGATTTATAAACATTAAAGGGATTGACGGGATTTTTCATGATCTTTGTTTAAAGGCCAATTTGGTACCTTAAATTGGTTTTTAAAGGAATTAGTAATTTATGACCTTTTTAATAGGTGGTTCAATGTATTGTATTTTTTAATAATTCATTGGTTTATCAACTTGTATTAACTTAAAGGCTCATTTGGGACCTTATTGTTAGGACAAGGTTCAGTTATTGGTTTTATTTGTTAGAAATAGATAATATTTGATTGAAGTTGATAAAATGGGGAGTTTGGGTTTCTAGACACACCCCATCAGACAAACCATCAGACTAGATAGATATACACACAAGACACAAAAGATTGGCTACACAACACAATAGTAAATAAAAAACCTTGGGCCCAGGACTTTAGTAATCAAATAAAAATATACACGTCAGCCTGAGTAAAATGATCTAGGCTATCATATTGCCATTTGGTTGGAAGTAATAAAGATTCTAGAAGATATGGGAAGTTATATAACATCCAATATAAATATGATGACTCTCCAATTATCATATAGTTATCATAAATCATAAAATTTATGAAAAATTGTGATGCAATCCCAATGAAGGAAAGGGGAGAACAAGTGCTTCCAATCCTATTGGGGTTTGGTCATAAGTAAATAAGTTGTTGGTACAATGGGAAGTGACACCACATTCCATTATAATTCATACGATGTTATGTCTATCTAAAATTTTCTCAAAATCATGAAGAAGTAATGAAACAAGCTAGAGTTTGTGGAAGATAGGACAATACAATGTGAAGTATTCTGGATACTTCTTATCGGTGTGAGAAACGTCAAACACAAAAGGAGTAATATCATCAGTATGAGAATTAGTGGTGTGAAAATATCATAGTGATAGCATATTGATATTTCTAATGTAAACAAAACTCACCACCAACACCGTTCCATGGGATGTGGTCTGCCACTGATCAATCGTAATGGATTTTGACATCGATTTATTTTAAAAAAATTATCTTTAAGACATTGGATATATAGTTTTATTGGATGAATAATTGAGTGGTTAACTTGTTTATATTGATTAAATAGGTGGTAGTAGAGACCAATCAACCTGGTGAAAATCAATAATGTAGTTAACCTTTTTTATCATGTTGAATTATATTACATTTGGGTCAATAAAAAAGAACAAAAATATTGATTTTTTGTTACGAATAGGTGCATAATCATCATAATTTCACTGAAAATATTCATCAAAGTGTAGTAGAGACCGATCCATCAAATGAATAACGACACCAATAAATTCATTGGATGGTGAACTCCAATAAACACAAGATCGTTATTATGAATAATTGAAGAAAACAATAAATACTTTAAAGGTATTTCGTATATGTTATTTTATCCAATATATTTTTGAAGGAGATTTTGAGTGATAAAAAATGTTCACAATGTATTAATAAGTTTTTTTTAGTTGGTAAATAGATTCTATATGAGAATACATTTAGTGTTTACAAAAGGTCATCGTAATGGTCTATATTCAGAATTGCATATGTGTTTATCTCAATGAAAAATTGGACTAAAGAACCAAACTAAATAATCATACTGAAGAAATGTTTATAAACTCGAATAAGTTTGGATAATATATATTATTTTAGAATCTCCCAAAAGTATTGAAAAGAGTTGAAGTAGTCAAATATAGAGACATAAATGAATAAAAAATCCAATAATAGTGAATTTCATTGAGTGGGAAAATGAATTTGTTTTACAGCCTTTTCTATTGTGGGGTTCCTATAAAAGGAAAGATTTGTACAGTATTACTTAGCAGTATTGAACTATTCTTGTGTCTTAGATCTCCAAAAAATTGTAGAACATGTATTCAGATTTCAATTATAGTATTTATTCAGGACCAACCTAAGGAAGATCCATCAGATTGTGGTTCAATTCGATCATCAGAGAATGTTCCAATCAAACAATGATTTTGTGGAGCAAGTTCATCGGACTGAGCCTATTAGACTGACATACATCAAGGTAAGGTTCATCGGTCCAAACTCCATCGTATAGAGGAATAGTGATCTCCCAATTGAGTTTCTACTCAATTGAAGAAGTAAGAGTAGAAATACAATCAAAAAAATATTATTTGATGGAGACCATTGGACAAAGGTTACCAGACTGAGGTATATCAGACTTACTTTTGTTGAGTAAGTGTTCCATATAGTATTTTTCGATAGTGTTTCAAGACCTAAATGTTACTTAGATACTTTTTGAAGTTGTTGGATATTTTAAATAGGAAATAATTGATTCACATTACTTTTAGGGGAAGTGAAGAACTTTCTAAATTGTATTATAAAAGAAGGAATGTGGATCTTATAATAGTGTAAATTACTAGTTGCTAAAATTTATTATCTTAATCAAGTGTATAACCAACTGTGGGGATGTGGATATGAAAAGGTCAGTTCGGGGTATAACCAACTTTATATGGGAAGTTGCCACTGGGATTTTAGAATTGTTCACTATTTTTTCCTTTTTATTCCAGAAATAATATAGTGAAATAGTCCATGTTGGTGGGACTATCAAACATGGAAAGGCAAAGGTCTTCATACTAAAATTTATAAATATCATTTTCTTCTTTATATTTAGATTTTTTTCATATAGTAGGTGAGGTTGAAAAGGTATACTTTATTTGATCCTAATTTTAACAAGATTCATAGGTTACGAATGTTTACTGAAGAAGTTAAGAAACATTCTTATAAATAAAAAAGGAACCATCGGTTCACCCCCTGGTGGTCTCGATCCTTTTTAGGAACAAAATTTTTTTAGCAGAGCCTAAGTTACCTGTTAAAGATCCATCTATGTGAATGGATAGTCTCAATTTCGTGAACTATAATGGGATCCTAGTTTTCAATGGTAAAATCTATCATATCTCGAATGATAGAATGACATCATACCATATATCCCTAGGGTATGATGTTTTGGAAGCTACTACAAACGGATATCTCCTCATATTGAGAATGATCTGAATACTATTTTTGATAATATAAATCTTTAGAATGATGGAGGATCTATTTATGTTTTACTCTCATCATTAATTTAATGTTAATTTCTTAGATCAATGAGACTTGGAACTAGAAATGGTATCTGGGATAACTTGCAGAACATTTATGAAAGAAATAAAAAGGTGGAGATGAAAATTTTAAAACATTAGATGCTTAAGTATGATGATTTTAAAATGGATGATCATGAATATATTGATGAATTATTTACAAGCTCTAATTATATTATTATCACCATAAGATGTATTAGTGAAGAGTTTTAAGATTCAAACTTTCTTGAAAAGATATTGAGAAATTTTTTTGATATGTTTGATGCAGATGTTTAATCTATAGAGGATAGAGATCCTAAAATTCTATATTTGGATGATCTACACATTAATCCTATTACTTATGAAATGATAAGAGATAAGGTTATGAAAAGTAAATATAATTTTGATCAAGAAATTTCCTTCAAATCTTTTTTAAAAGTTAAAAATAGAGATAAGGTAATTGAAGAAGAATTAAGTGATTCAAATTTAAAGGAAGGATCCGAAGATTTCAATATAGTCATTTACCTTATTATAATGTTATATAATAATTTAAAATGAATAATTGAAACCCTAAAATGTTGGAATTTAATGTGAAAATTAATTTTGTACTAAATATTCCAAGGAATAAAGTTGAAGAATATGAGTCTGAGGAAGATGAAAAATCTCTAAAAAAAAGTGGAAGAAACCTAAGGAATTATTTCCTTTTGATAAAAAGAAGAAAAGTTATCTAATCATAAAAAATAAGTAATATTCATCATAGAATTATGAATCTAATAATGAACATAACATCATTAGTTATGCCAGATATGGAAATAATTTAGCAGATAGTGATGGTAGTGGATAGATTACCAAAATGCATTGCATTCTCAAAATAAATTTGGAAAAATAAATTGAATATATTTCTTAAATCAAGAAATAAAGTGTAAGATAAAATAAATATTTGAAAAGTATATCTTTTGAAAATGATTATCGGATGAAGAATCAATGGACTAGTATAAACTTTATTAGATCTCATATTATGTATAATGATGAAATATATGGAAAACCGAATATATTTAAAAGAAAGATCAGTTAGAATTGAGAACATCAACGTGACAGATTCTACACATGTAAAAAAGTAAGAGGAAAAAGTTAAAGATAACTGGATATAAAAAAATGAGAGTTGTAATAAAACCAAGGTTGACTAATAAGTAAGAGGAATTGTTTGAAACACATTCAATGCTTCTTACAATACAAAGTGATATGAGAAATATGAAATAAAACTTCACTAAGGAGGTTGATGTTAAAGGTGAAACTTCTAAAGAAGGTGTAAAAAAGGATATAAAAAATATAGTTTGTGAGATAAAATATTTCACCATGAAAGATAAGAATTATTCTAGAATGTATCTTCGTGATCAATGTGGTCCATGATTTGAAAATAAACAACCACAACAAATTTCTTAATGTGTTCACTATCATTCCAAAAATTCAAGATTCACAGGTCACTGTTAGTGTTGTGGAGTTTTCGAACATAGAGCTTATTAATGTTGGTATAACACATCTCTACCAAAAAATATGTATCAAACAAGGGAAAGTTTAGATTAGAAAACAATACCAAATGTTCCAAAAATATTATATTAACTGAAAATAGAAACTTAGAAGATGAAGAATGATGAGTATGTTAAGTAAGTTGACCAAAGTAAACAGACTGAGAAAGAAAATAATGAGTTAATATTCGTCTTGATAGAAGAAGTTTTCATGGTGAGAAAGTTTTACAAGGCACAAATATTAGATAAAGTTAAGGGGAAGATAACAGTTTATTAAGTGGAGAGAAAAGTTTTAGAAGTTTTTGACAGATGATGAATTGAATTTATGAAAAGGTGTAAATGGTGTGAGTAAGAAGGGAATGTTACTAGAAATTTTTTGACTATCCTATCATAAAAAGTTGGAGGCATGAAATAGTTCTTTACAAACTAACTATAATAAAAAGGTTTCTAAAAAAATAAAATATTTTGAAATCCTTAGCATAATAATCTACAGATGAAAAGAAACTTGTTGCAAAATCTGAGAAGGATAGTCATAATGAAGAAAAAACATCCAAATAAAAATCCAAGGAGAAGAAGAAAAGGTCTATACAGAGATAAGAAACATAGTCTAAATATTTTTTCTAATAATTGATTGTGTTTCCTCCTTATTCCCAAAATATTTTTATTTATACTAACTTGCAGATAATTGAAAGAGTTGAAATAAAAAATTTGAAATATGAGTCTCTTACATATCTTTCAAAAGAAAGTTATGATATTACAAAATATAAGTCTTTAAAATTTGTTTTTATACACCTAAATATTCTGAAATGTTTATTGACATGGGTTCAAGTTACTTTTATCTTAAACAAATATCTTCATGATTTCCCCAGAAACAAGAATGCTTAAGGAATTATGTTAATGTGTTATGTGAAAGTTATGTAATGGACAATATTGATAACCTTGACTATACAATCTGGTTTTCTGAACTTTGATTTCCCACATATACTTAGTTTTTCATATTAAAAGTTGAATTGTTAATAAATTCATGTGATATTTATATTATATTTAATAAGTGTTTAAATATTTTGAGATGAAATGTTTCAAACCTTGGAAATGATATCTTTATTCAACAAGGGGAAAATAGTCATGATCGACTCTTTTAATTTTGTTGTCAATAAGGGAGATATGTAATAAATATTGGGAACATAAAAGGAATGGGGAGAATAAAAAGTGATAAAATTAAACAAATGGTTTTTTGGAAGTGGGTATAGAAAACAAATACAAGGGAGGAGATTGATAGAACCAAGTTGAGTTTTTAGTTGTATTTATTTTAAATAGATAATATATAATTGATGTTGGGAAAATGTGTGGTTTTTTTAGACACAAACTATCAGAATGAACATCATAATGACCAAAACTATGCACTATACATATTATATCAACTTCACAACACAAAATAAATAGATAACTTTGGGCCCAGGACATTAGTATGTATATTAGACCTAACCCATTGGCCTAGTTCGTTAGATCCAAACTATCATAATGAGGTTTAGTTAGAAATTCCTAAGGTTCTAGATGAAAAAGGAATTCAGATAACTTCCAATGTAAATATAATGATAGTTTTCTGGTCCAGGAGTTCTCAAAAATCATAAGTTTTCTAGAAAACATTTGATGGAATCATGATGAAGGAAATGGAGAGAAAAAGAGATTCCAAATGTATATATGTTTGGTTAGAGATAAAGAAGATACTGTAAGGATGGAAAGTTGTAATAATTTCCATTATAAGTAATATGATGTTATGGGGATCATAATAATTCTCAAAATCATGAATAAGTCATCATAAGATGTGAAGTATTCTAACTCATGCTTAACGGTGCGAGAAATACCAAACATATAAGGATTCAGGTCATCAGTATGAAAATCATCAACGTGAAAATATCATATGGATGTAATATTGATCCTTCTAAAGTAAAAAAATCACTGCCAACACTAGTCCATCGAAGTCAGTTTGTCGCTGATCTATTATAATGTATTCTAAAACAAATTTAATTTATAAATTGTTGGTATCTTTAAGAAATTAGATATATAGTTCTATTGGAGGCTTAATTGTGTGGTTATGTTTTTTATATCAATGAAAAATATGGGAATAGAGACCGCTCAAAAATATGAAAATCAAAAATGTAGTAAACCATTTCCATCAAGTTGAATTGTAATATGTTTGGTTTAAGATAAAAAGAAAAAATGTTTTGATTATTTCTCTGGAAGAGGTGTAGACTCATCATATAGGAACTTCCAATGTTCATTGGATTGAAGAAGAGACCAATCCATAAAACACATGATGACATTGATAAATTTGTTGGATGATAAAATTACTAGACATAGGATCATTGGACTAAGTAAGTGAAAAAAAAGTAGAAATACTTTGAAGACATTTCACATATGTGCTTTCTACCAAAGTTATTCTGAAGAAGGTTTTGAATTATATAGAATATTATAAATATATTAACTAGTGTTTTTTAGTTGTTTAGGAGTATCTTTATGAGAAGACATTTAGTTTTTATAAAATTTCATTATAATTGGATGTCTTCAGTGTTTCATTTCTTTTCATTATAATGAAATATGACACAGAAGAATCAGACTAAAGAATCAGAATAAAGAATTGATTGTAAACTTGATGAAGTTTGAAGATTCAAGAAGATTTGAGAATATCCCATATGATTTGATAAGAGTTGAAGAAGTCAAATATGAATACTTAAATGAATGATAATTCCATGAAATGTTAATTTTATAGGGTGAGAAAAGTAATTCGTTTTTCTTTTTTTTTACATTCTGATGTGCCTATAAAAGGATATATCAGTATAGTTGTATTTTGCTAACATGAACTGTTCATGTGTTTCAAAGCTTCAAAAATTATAGAATAGGTACTTAGATTATTATTAAACAATTTTTTTAGGTTAATGCTAAGGAAGATACATTATAGTGTGGTTCAATCTGATCATTGGAGAAGGTTCCCATCGAATGATGTTTCATCGTAGAAATTCCATAAAAGTGATTCTATCAGATAAAAATCAATCAAATAAAGGTTATTTGAACCATAATCCATTAGAAGGAGGAACAATGATCTTCCAATTGACTTCCTACTCAAATGAAGAAGGAAGAGATAAAGTAAAATTAGATCGAGGACAATTGGATAGAGACCATTAGATAGAGGTTACTGGACAGAGGCAAACCAGACTGAGTATTATTGAGGAAGTTTTCTAGATAGGGTTCCTGGAGAATATTTCAAGACCAAAAGTTCTATAGAAAATTGTTGAAGTTCATGAATACTTTACATTGGTAATTTTTGTTCTACTTACTTATGGAGGAAGTGAATAAATTTCTAACGTGGATCAGAAAAGAACAAGGAAATTAAATCTTATAAATATGGGTACATACCAGTTTCTAAAAAAGATTGTCTTGCTAGGGTGTGTAACTACCTATGGGGAAGTGGATATGAAAAAGATAGTTGGGGGTGGGAGTATAACAAACTATAGTTGGAAAAATTTAACTAAGATTAGAGAAATGTTCACTAATTTTTCCTTGGTATTCCATAAAGAAGATAGTGATAGAATTCATGTTGGTGGGACTATTCAACTTGGAAAAGAGGTATTTGTACCGAACCTTTTAAATATCATGTCCTTCCTTATCTTTGTATTTTTTTCATATGAAAGGTGGGGTTGATATGATGTAAATGAGTGGATCATAACATTAACATGTTTTAGAGGTTATTAATGTTTACTAAAAAAGTTAATAAACATTCTTATAAAATAAAAATGAACCATTGATTCACCCCCACCCTCTCAGTGGTCTCGATCCCATTTTGGAACAACACTTTTGACATAAATTTTATTATTGTGTGAATTTTTTATGAACCCCTTATATATACTTCTCCATGATGAATGGTTCTCAAATAACATAATAACAAGTGCTAAAATAGGGGTTTTACTCTTTGAGGGAGTTTGGGGTGAGGTTTAGATGTGAACCAGGTATGTTTTGGATTTTTTTTTCATTTTGATATTGTGTGGTCCCATGTTTTGATCCTTGTTGCATGATATCACACTCATATTTTTTATTGGTTATCGTAAAACCTATTTTTTTGGATGATGGATCCTAAATTTATATTATTATTTTGTATATTTGAATCACAAATAGAATCTCCCTATAGAATTTGTATTCATTCTAGGGATGTTTTCTATGGAGGCGGGTGTGCACTGTGTTGATAATTTTGTGTACATGGTATATTCAACATGTACATGTAGTCATTCATGGATTTATTTGATCATATCTGGTTGTATCACTAATGTATATAGGACTTTCCCATGAAATACGACCTCAATACTTGATATTGATACTTGATATATTTCTATGAGAACTCAAGCATTACTCAACAATTGATTATCTATGTCTGGTTTCATTTTCATTATGAATTCTTTTTTTTCATGAGGTACATTATTTATCCATGTATATTTCATGTAATTTTGTATTGTTCCATGATATGTGCTACAAACTAATATAATTTTTACGCATCATTATCCTTGGAATGTGAAATTTTCTAAAAGGACTTATTAAAAACTATATTTTATTAGAAATGGACATCAAAATCATTTTTTATTTATATTCATACATAGACTTCTAAAATGGAAGGGGAAATGGTTTAGACACTATTTTTCTCATAATTATACTCAAGGGATATTTATTTACCTTTATAAAATATAGCATTCCATGCATTATTTATTTATATTTAAAAACCCTAGTTTCTAATTCATGGTTTTCAAAAAATAATTCCTGAATAGTTTGGTAGAGAAATTGCACAAACTATTTTATGGGATCCTACTCAGATCTATTTTCTCATAGCCATCATATACCACTTGGTGTAGTAATATTTCATATTTCTATAGTAGGTTTTTCGGTTCACATCATCTTACAATACAGATTCTTCCTTTGTTGTACAAGGGTAGGTGACTTGGTATATGGTTGGTGGTCATGGACAACTGGGAGATGAGTTGTGATAGTATTGTTTTTTTACTTTCGATTCATGGTATTCTTTATATCGTCTCCTTGTAACCAGTTGTAGTTATAATATTTTATTTTGTTCTTTGTTTTTCTTTAGTTATCTTAGATTTATTTTCTCTTTGATTGGGTGAAATAATTTACAAATAATATTTTTTTGATACCAAGGAATATGTCTTCAGCCCATGGGGATCAAAAATTACCTTCAGGACATTCATGGATCAGTTTGATTGTCAGTTTAAATCACATTTTGGGTCAGTTCATTACATACAATAAATGAAATCTAGATATGGGAGCCAAAACAATATATTTCGGGGAAATTATACAATCAAACACTATATCTAAATCCCCTAAAGTTAACTCTGAATCAAGAAATTTAATTTTTCATGGGGTCTACCCATAGTTCCCTAATGTGAGATGTATCTAATATTAAAAGATTTTTCTACTCACATACCAACTATAGGAATATGATTAAATACAAAACAAAAGTCCTCCAACAATACCACATAAGACTTTTTGTGATGACACGACCCTATTAGCCCTAGTTCCTAGAACAAATCAAGGCCCATTAGTGGTGTCTGATCCAAATAATGTAATATAAATATAGATATCCTACTTAGAACATTAAATCCCATGACTAAAAAAGAATTTATTTATAATAAAATACAATCCAATGTTAATACACATGGAACAAGTAATGATTATCCCTCACCCCCAACACCATCACAATTAATATCCACTTTATCCCATGAACCGACTACATAAAGAAGCATATTACTACACAATGAGATAAATAAGAATCACATAGTGATAAACCACCTACAAAAGGGGTAATAATATCAAGGGGAAATCAAGATGTGTATTTCAAAATGATCCATTTAAAAACCAAGGTTTAAAATAGGAATTTTACACCAAAACATGGCTCAGAATTCCAATCCCTTTCATGTTTAATAAAAAACACTTTAAGATCATCAAAGATATAGTGATATCACTCCCACATATAAAACATTTCATATATATCCTTTAAACATGTATCCTCTAATTCTAAATCCAAAACAAGGCCAAATGCCTTCCATTTAGCTCAAACACCTTAAAAAGAGTCATTAAGTCATTTTTCAAAAATGGGTAAACAACACACCCATTTCAATTCACTCTTTAAATTCACTAACTAACCCCTTTATAAACCATTTTGAGGCCAACACCTATACATAAAATAATTTCTACCTTAAAACATATCTTTAAATCATTGAAGAACAAAACCACATTAAAATACAGCACACATCATCAAAACCATTTCAGAAAGCCTTATATGAATTTAAAATATTCTTAGCACAAAAAAACATTCCATTTCAAACCTGAAAACGTGAAATTTAAAAGGTTAACCCTTTATGACAAGATCCAAACATAATTAAATGGTTTTAAATCATCACATAAATATCACATATAATTATACATTCTATAAAATTGGAATTTAAAAATCAATAACACAATTTGAATTCTAAAATTAAATAATTTCATTGAAAACCCAACATGGAAGATAACAGATAAATCTGAAATGTGTCACCTTTAATGGGGACCACCAATATTATAAAGTCTATAGTTTCACTGATTGAATACTTTAGATATATATATATATATATATATATGTATTTTTCATTATATTTGGTATTCTATTGGGGTGTCATAGGATCCTAGATTTAATATATTAAAAATATTAATATATTAAAGAATGTGCATGAATTACTTCCGAATAAATAGTTTTCCCATTGATTGGGACCTCATATGGAAATATAATACCACGTTTGTTTCCGTGATGAATGGTTTACCCTATGTACAAAAAAAAAGTTGGTTGTCTTCAAGAGTTCATTGGAAGACGGCCTTTATCCGATGCAATAATTAATTAATGTTAATTAATTAATTTAAAGGTATTAAAATACCCCTCACCCCCTCTTGGATTCATAAATTTAATATCAATAAGGGATATGGATTCTCCCTCACATGAAGGATGAACTAAGTATGGATATTTGAAGAGGTTCCACCAGACTTCATCATTGATGGTGATAGATACCAGATCAAGGTGCAATATCTTCTAGGTGTGGATCTAGATCCAAATATTCAGTGTTTTCTCCATGTGGTAGGTATATTTTTTTTTACATTTTGATCCCCATAAAATGTGTTTTATAATAGTTTTAAATCCTTTTATGAGATCTAAGGAACCCTAGGGGTTGAACTTTGCTTAATCGGGGAAAATGGATGTCTCAGAAGGTTTGTATGGAATCCCAATTACACAGTGTGTTGTGAAAGAGAACACATCTTGTGTTCTTCCCATTGGGGAAGAAAGTGTGATGGTACTATACACCATGTTCTAGGAGTACATGCTATGTAGTGGTACATGGCCATGTGGCTAACTACATGGGTGGACACCCCATGTAAAGGGGACGTGGACAAGTAGTCGTACAATGTAATACCATTGGTGTACATGAGCATGATCCAAGTAGACAGGAACATGATGATATATATAAGATACGTCATGTCCTTAATCTTCACAATATGTATTTCAACATGGATTTTGAAGATGTGTATATGAGAGGGAATTACCAGGTGTCCAAGAAATGTTATAGGCCATGTGAGCCATGTACACATCACGTAATATTTGTACGGAAATTACACCTTATATATCTCATTCCTCGGAACTTGGATTGAGGCCTATGAGAAATATATAAAATGTATTTTTACACATAGAACATGATAGTATAATTTTTTACATGATAGATATAACATGAGGTTTTATGAGCATGAAACTTCCTTCAATGACACATAACTGATGGTAGAGATAAAATTGGATCGCCAGAGTGGTGACAGGGTCGGTACTCCGCAATCATACCAGGGTGTGGCTCCCCCATACTCTATATATGTAGATTTGGTTTTCCTCAATACTTTAGAGGGAAAAAGTTATCTATATATGAATTGGTACTCCACTGTTATTTAGCTCTAATGGTGAGTATTTCCTCCACGGTTGTTAGTGCTCCAATGGATATGGAGTACAGTAATAAATATTTGTCCGATATACCTATATTTTTTTGAGGTTTCATGTGGTGTTAGGAATTAGAGATCAAAATTTTAAGCTATAGGTAGGCTCATTATTATTATATGGGATATGGAGAGAGAGATCTCATTTCTCTCTTTATTGGATTTCTTTATGATAATATCTATTGGGTTTCACTCTAACCACTTTGTTTATGGGTAGATCCGATTGTTTGTTTTCTTTGGATCACCTATTTATAGGATTTATTTTCACATATTGTGTATTTTTTAGACAACATGAAAATTGGTGGTGATATCAATTTTTCTAGTTTTAGTATGACTTAGCTGCTCTTGGTGCTAACCGTGTTCAGTGGTCATCCTTGGTGATTGTGATTTGAACTCTCTTAAATCCATTTTCTCCATCTATTTTCAGGTTGGTAGTTCCTTTTCTTGTTGGGAATGTATTTATCCCTATTATACTTTAGTACTAAACTCATGGACTCTGATTATCTTCTCAATGTTGTTTCATGCATGGTTACACTCAAGATGTTTGTCATTTTTATTATATCTCTACACTACTACAAAGAATTTTTTGTGTGTGTGCATACATGTACTTATGCTAAAGCCTCCCATATACAATATTTTATACTATGTGTTTTTTTAGCCCCTAACATGTTAGATGTGGTCTTGGGGTGTCTCAATAGTCTTACCATCAGCCAAGCGGGCCCTACTAGGTTGGGTAATTAGATATTTTTATTAGAGATGTCTTTCATGGGTAGGTTTTTGGAGTAGAGCTTGTCGTGAGGATTGAATTTGGAATTTAGATAAATGGGGTCACAATGTCACTTGTTAGGGTCTCAGGCTAGGGAACCTAGTGTTTTTGTGGTGGATAAAGTTTCCATACACTAGTACATTGATTAAATTCTTATCAACTCAGAATTCTGGGACACCTGTTGGAGGGAATAATTGGTATAAGAATCATATAGGATTGAGTCTTTAGACTTTCATTTCCTTTTGAGTCTAATCCCCAGATATTGTTATATAACTTTGTTATTTCATGATAATTTTTAGGATGAATCTTTAAATATATGCAAATCGGATTCTACTACTTCATCATGATGATGATCTGTTGAATTATGAGGCCTCAGTTCATGGTCTTTCTCATTAGGTTTTTTTCAGGAAAACAAACGGAAGATCCACTACCAGTTGTGTAGTTCTTGGAACTACCTCTAGTGGTTTAGGCTAATGATCAATTTCTTTTTGGATAGTTGATAGTCCTAGAAGGTCACAATATTGGTACTTTAAGGCTTAGTTAATTATGTGATTTACAATAATAGAAACCATTGATATATCATGGTGATCAAAAACTTCTTGTACTGTAAGGTTGGTTCGAGTTAGTGGTCAAGGGCATCAAGCTTGCTCTAGCACTGACCAATTAGATGGTTTTGATTGTGGCTATCGTTCTTCATTGAGAAGCATGGTTCTGGTGGATTCTAATTATGTAAACCCATGATGAGACAACACTCGCATGGTTATACTTCTAGAAGTTTTTATGTGTCAAATATTACCCTTTAATGTTCTGTTTTATCCATATTCAAGTGCTTCTCAAACTATAGTCGAGTGATATGTATGTCGCTAAGTATCCCATGAGTTTCACTAAACTAATGTGTTACTATCTAGATATAGTGTGGTATGTTTTATTTAAATCATGAAAAAAAATAGGTCCTTCCCAGAGTCATCCATGCTAGTTTGGTCCCCTTATGCCTACTAACTTATGCTAGAGTGATGGAGTGGGCTCGGGTTATAGATAGCTTCTTAGTAGATGGATTCTGGGTAGCTGGAGTTTGCTGTGGGAATCATGAGGTTGAGTCATCTACATCATATAATAGGCTCCTATCATTAGGGTCTTGGTGTAGGAGGCATAATCATGGCCAGACTAAGATACATGGATTTTTGGCATACAGCTCACATAGAGCATCTAGTCATCCTAGTGGGGGTGATGTTGTGTTTGTGATTGGAAATGTCACATGGATCATGATTTCCCAACCTAACATGTTGAGGGAGGATGGTAGGTAGTGTATGGAACACTATGGTTGAGATAGTATTGTAAACATGGATCTCCAATGTGTGGTTAGGGTGGCCCCCAGAGAGGGGGCGCTGACATAGGAGTAGATAGGTCTCTAGAAGAAGGATCTTATAGGGGAGGTGATGCTACAAGATTCTTCTAACACCACCACTAGAAGGTCACAGTAGGATTATATAGATTGTGGTCAAGGCTATGGTAAGCTTCAAGATATGGATGGATTTGACTAGTCTTCTCACAA
This sequence comes from Viscum album, assembly GCA_963277665.1. NCBI lineage: Eukaryota > Viridiplantae > Streptophyta > Magnoliopsida > Santalales > Viscaceae > Viscum > Viscum album. Next base: position 1,574,894,774 of record OY728141.1, read on the forward strand.
CATGATTCAGAGTATGATTTGTTTCTTTTATACTATTACTATCTTATTTGTAAAGATATGTGGAAGTAATTCCTTCATGTTATTATCCATTATGGGAGATATAAATATTTTCATTGATACATTTATCCAGTACCTATTTCAAGAGGTTCTTAATTGGAGTGATTTTGTTGTATCTCACATCTATTAATAGTACGGGTTGGTGTTCAGTGGAGAGGTTTTCTCATGGGACATGTTGGTCATTGTGGTGAACCCTTATTATGTACTCTGATTTATAGAATGGTTTTACATGATTCATTTTTAGATATAATATCATCATATGAATGTAATATTTATCTTTATAGATTGGATTATATTATACTTCTTGGGTGAGAGGGGTCTTATGGCTTAGCGAGTGGGGTTCATGAGTATGAAGCTGTAACCCTTTACCCATACGTTGGCCATTTTATCCCTTGGTGTAGTGGGATCTTCAGACATAGATATTCCAGTTTTAGTGGATGATTCTATAGATATCTTTCCCAAAGATTTCGTGGGACTAAGACCAAGGTCATAGATGGACTTCTATATTGACTTTCACCCTAGGACCGCAGCAATAACTTTGAAATCATGTTAGATGGCCTCTATCATGGTCTATGATCTAAAGTTGTAGTAGGGTGACCTTCAAGAGAATGGTTTCATTATAATTTGTGCATTTTCCTAGGAAGGTACAATTTTGTTTCTGAAAATGGATTGTGGGAGTTTCAGTCTCTGTGGATTATTGTCACCTGAATTAGGTTGAAATAAATAACATTTCCCATTATTAAGGGTTGAAAACCTCTTCAACCAGTTAAGAGGTGAGAGTTGGTTCCCAATGATCGATATATGGTCATTTTACCATCAGGTGAGGGTTCCTGAGGATGATATTAAAAATATGAAATTTCATTGTCATTATAGAAATAATAAGTTTATTGTGATACCTTTCGGTGTGAGTAATTCCCTCATTGTGTTAATGGCTCTTATGAGCCAGATCTTTCAAACATAATTGGACTGATTTGTGATTTTTTTTTCATTAAATATTTTATCATATACTCTGCGACTAAGGGGTGTCATAAAGATAATTTGAGTTTCATCCTAGCCATATTATATGAGAACTAGAATTATAGTAAGCTCTCAAAGTGTTATTTCTGGGTTTGTGAGGTTCCCTTTCTGGGGAATTTCATCTCTGATAATATTTTATCCAGGGATCCATTGAGGATTTATACAGTTTTTTCTTGGGATCCATATAAGTTTGTGTCTTAGGTGTGTAGATTTCTTATTTTGGGTGGGGTAATATAATGTGTTAATGGTAGTATTCTATAGGATAGAAACCCTTTGACAACCATAACATGAAAAGGGAAGTTGATTGTCTGGACTGAGAAGTGTCAAAGATCCATTCATGATTTGAGGCTGAGGTTGACCAGTTCTCCTCTTTTCTGACTACAAGAGGATGGTGTTGGGTAAATTATGGGTTTTTATTACACTAGATCTTGTCTTGGTTGTTTGTTGACGCAAAGGAATGTAGTAATCAGTTATTGTTTGACAAAGTTGAGTACCCATGAGTAGAACTACATGAATCATGACCTAGAGTTGGAAGTAGTTGTCTTCACTCTAATGATATGGAGCCAATATCATCTGGATGATCATTTTTCTGTTTACTCAGACCATCATTGTCTCTAGTTCATCTTAACTTAGGGTGATGAAAAACTAAGATAGAGGAATTGTTTGTAGTTCCTATAGGAATATGATTTTGAGGTAGTCTATGCTCCTAGAAAGGGAAACATAGTGGTAGATACCTTAGTAGGAAATCTCATTCCCACCTAGTGGAGGAGGTGCCTAAGAAATTTTCTTCAATTTACCTAATCCTAAGGGTGGTGATGGTGTATTTTTTATTTATTTGATGGTAGTGACATGTAATATCTCTATATTTAAAATTAATATTACATTCAATATCATATGCAACAATAAACACTTAGATTAATCAAACCATTATTACGTAAACATGATTGTTATAACCCTACCATTGAATTCACGGGCATGAATAGTAATAACCACATATATTAGGGTCATATTCAATAAATATTTTGTTATTAATACCTATGATATAAACACTAAATTATTTTCAAAGTCATTATATATTCTAGCTTCAAAAATGATATTTAATATTTTTTGTGATAAAATAATATAATTAATTTTGTACACTGTTAGAAAATTTATTTTATAAAATTTATATTATTTTTGAAACCATTATACCTAAATTATCTTAGGGTAAATTTTGGGTATTTTTCTTAAAATTTTTATGTTTCAAGGAATAGTGAAAAATACTCATTTTTATTGAAAACTGTCATTTCATTTAAAAAATATACTAAATTAAATTTTGTTTAAAATTGGATTGAAAAAAAATATTAATTTATATTTTTGTAATAATCCAATTATAGTGTTTTTAATTAATTTCACACTTGAATTTAGTATTAAAATATTTTTATACATAAAAAGAACTTTTCCTGAAAAAAATGGTACTTTACTTCATGTTTTATTATTCTATCTTTATCATATATTCTTTAAACACTATGGTTTGAATTTGAAAAAAATGTGTTCCATATTTTTAATCATCATGTAAAAATTCTATAATAATTACACTTTCATTTTTTCCATAATAAATACTAAGAACAGTAAAAAAAATTAACTGTAGTTAATGTTAAAACGGATTTAACGAGGGATAAACTAATGGGGTAAGGGTTAAAATGAACAAAAACTTGTCTAATTTATATTGGATAGACATATTTAGTCCATATATCATCTAATAATTTTAAATTACTCATTTCTTATCAATTTTTATCGTAATACATTAATATTTATTTAAAAAAAATCATGTGTGGCCTCTCCCCCACATATAAAAGGACACATGTCCCCACTCCTCTTTACACCACATTAAGCCATATATCTCTAAAAAACCTACCAAAATATATTTATATAATACTTATCCACATTCTAGATCTTTTTTTATTACTGAAAGACCTACTCTAATTCTTTAATAAGAGATACAAAGAGATTTCTCTTAGAGAAAGTAATCATCTTAATGATGCTCTTCTATTTCACTTCTTCTTTTACAAACCTAAACTTTATCCTCAAAATTAAAATATAATAACACCAATATCTCCAATATTCTGATATTTTATTTTTTTAAGGACATAATATTTACCCATATCTTTCTGCATCAAATGGAAAACAAAACCATCACTAGTGTGTACGGTGGGCTACCGCATAGCGAACCGATGTCGTCTATGTTCCATCACTGAATCACATGTATAGTCATAATGATGGAACCATTGAATATATATGATACTTATTGAAAAATATTTATTCCTTAAAATTAATATATAATCTAGTTTCTTATCCTCTCACCATTAATTATATTTGAAATTCAGTCATGCATACGTATAACCTACTACCCCCATGAAATGAGGCGATTAATTTTACATAACCAAATTTCAAGAATGATTATCAAAGTATATACAATAAATAAATATTATATTTATAACATTAATATAATTCTATCTAATATGTAACTATAAAATTTTCACAGGAGATTGAATTTGTAGGAAAAAACTATTTTGTCAGAATGGTAATGACAAAGACCTAAGAGTGGGTGAATTGCGTCCTTTTAAAAGTCCTGAAAAAAATAAAACATCCCTGTTGAAATGAATTGATCATTTCCATATATCTTAATGAAAAGTGAGACATATAAATAATTAATTAATTAAACATGAAGACGTATAGTGGTTCAGGGAACATAAGTCCTCTAGTCCACTCCAACAATGCTCTACTCTATGAGATTGGTGATTTTAACTAGTAAGTTCTCTTATCTTGAGACCTTTAAAATTAAGTATAGGTAGTTGAATACATAAAAGCATTTTAAAGGGGCTTCTAATTACTTCATAAGGAATAAATGTATCCATAACTTAATCAGAGAAGCTGATACTCTACCATGATTGAGTCCGAGAACCTGATACTCTAATAAATCAATATAGATTGATTTGATTGAGAAAATAGATTTTTCATTTAGTTTCAGTATAAATTGATATTTGTTATTTATATCTAATAATACAAAACAACAACAAAAAAATCTTCAATTTCATGTAGAATTATTCTTCTTTAAAAAACAAAAAATAGGTTTGGAAATGTTATGTATGTTTTTGTCTTCTTTACACCATGATATAATAACATTGTACAAATAATATCTTGCTATTCCTTAAAATGATGAGCACCTAAATAAAGATATTTATGTGCTTTATTTCCATAATAGTTTTTTCATCTATATTCTTCTCTGTATATTTATTATTCTACAAAATTGATATATATATATATATATAATGAATATCCATCAGTTCCAGCACTCCTCTTCATTTGGATATTCAAATTAAATTGAGTAAATAGCCATCATAAATATCCCATGAATAGAATAGCACCATTATATTATTACTATAGAATAAATCTCTAATAAAAGAACTGAAATTATTTTAATAATTCCTCTAATGATATCTCCAGAAAAGTATTAGTGTTTAACCATTGAAAACTCCCATTTAAAATCATTTTAACATCTTTAAGATCAGTTAAAAAGGTTCCTAAAAATTTGTAGAAAATCCTCTTGAATAATTCTAATTTTTTATTTGAATAATCTCTTATCTTTAGAATTCACTAGAAAAATGTTTTTACAATAAATTTTTGGTTTTTCTCTCTAAATACTGGAAAAAATATTTTTAACCTCTTCGAATATAAGATTTAGAATTTATTATGATTTTTGAAACTGATAAACTACATAAAGAATTCCAAATAATAATTTAGTAGCATTAAATACCAGTAAATAAGTAAAGTAGAGTAGTGTAACCTTCTTTGTAAATATCCAGAATATTTTATATTTTAATATTTATGATAATCCATAATTTCATATACCTTATGTAATCCAATCAAAAAACATATAATCTCATGGAATATTGTAGTGATTTATATTTAATGTTAATGTGACAACCATATTGATTTCCTCCTTTCGGAAGTTCATGTACATTTCTATAATCCTTCATACTGCATTATTTTGTAGCTTGGTCATGGTGATATCACATGTAGTGAGTCAAAATTATTCCCACATATAGTCTCTTTGATATTAGAATATATCAGATCAATACAAATTCCAACATGATTATAAATAGAACATTTTAAAATACAATGATGACACATGAATGATATTGATTCATTTGAGTCTAATAATGAAAATATTATTTTTTTTCATATCATATACATTATACAACAATCTCTATTTAAATATATAGACTTTGAATATCCAGCAAGTTGAAAGGTATATTGTTCACCGAGTTCTCATCTGGCAGTGAGCAGGTGAGGTGTCCTGATATGATGCAACATTTCTATTATAAAGAACTGTACAATAGTTTGAGTTCTTGTACATTGGGTTCTTTTTCAGAAATTCATGCAATAGGTATTTCCAATAATAATCTTGATATCACAATGTACATTAATTAAAGAATAGAATGATTTTTTTCATTCCTATATAAGTTTCATCACTTATATTAACTTCAATAGATGTATTAATAATGTACAGTGGGTTTAAAATCCACTTTTACAACACTAGTGTTGTTTCGTTTATCTTTGATGATGAAAACAAACGTATATATCATTTTCAAATGTAGGGTTCATTTAAAGATATATAGGGTTCATTTCATTCCAACATATGGTACAAGAACCATACTTTTGAATCAGATGTTTGGTTGATAAAAAGAATAGTATGGTTCAAAGAACCTTACTTTTATCCAAAATTAGGGTTGTTGAAAAGTGGGGTTCAAAAAGTATAGTATAAACATAGGGTATAACTCTATGAAATATTAACATCTTAACTACATACTTCACTGAATATTTTGAGCCCTTTAACATCATATTCAGTCTTCTACCTATAGGACTTATATTTTGGAAATTTAATTATCATTTTAAAGGATAAAAAATAAATAAATTCAGCTTCTATAGCTCTTGATATCATAGAAAAACAGAAGAAATGACATTCTAGAAGAACTATAACTAAGAAACATAATTATAGAACTTCAGATAAATTATTGACCATCTAAACAGCATTTATATATTTCAATTTAAATTTATGAAATGAAAATAAACTTTTGGATTTCCATAACTCCCTGTTATGGCTGATTCTAAGGATTTTATCACTTGGATTAAAAACTATATCTTTCCAAATTTGAAGACTATATATTTTCTAAATTTCTATATAAAATTCATTTATTTTATGGAGTACCAAAACCATACTTTTGAGACATTATATAAATTGTAATGTCCCACACCGAGATTCCACTAAAGGTTCCCTGAGCTAGTTGGGTCAAATGGCCTCAATATCATCTCCAACAATGCCAGAGGTTACTGACTAGCAGTGAGGGCCTAAGTGTGTAAGTCAAGAAACTATGCCTTCATCACCAGAGTATAACACTATGTAAATAAAATAAATTACATGTAACAGTAATTGTAAATAACTATAAAATAGATACATAAATAAGACATGAATACATAGCAATGCCAAAAGTGTCTCATATACAGTGATGATGATACATGTATATAAAATGTAGCCAGAACGGGAACATTGAAGTACAATAAAAAAAAGTATCCAAAATAAAAAAAAAGACCAAAACTAATATCTTTGAATAGAAACATGAACCTCATATCAATCTCGTTCTCCCTTTCTCCTAGGAACAGCCAAAAATCAACTGTAGAACTATGGGAACTTTCCATGATCCCTATTGACATCCATATAGTCTGTTTGGGTACCCAAACTTATCCCAAATAGGGTGTGAGACATTATCATAGTAGGAAAACCACCAAAGGACTATACAATACATGCTATAAAATATGAAAATCTATGAATTATGTAAGTAAAGTAGGTAATCAATAAGTAGAAGTAAGATTCCCATGGCATGTAAACTAAAAAACTAGAAATCCGGAATAACCTCCCAAGTCTCCCTGAAAAACATGGCCAAGATTCTATACAATGAAGCAACATGTAAAAGAACTTAAATGTTACAGCCTCACCATACACCAATAGAACCATTTCAAACACATCCTTTCCATATAACTTGAAGTGTAAAAAACATCCATGACTAAGCCTTTCAACCAATCATATCATATTTCTCATGATTTTTCCATATGTCAAAGTGGAATACCACAAAGGGATGGATCCAAGGTATCAAAGCTCAAGGCACCTCATCGAGTCCTCGAAGCATCTTTATGTAAACCCGATTAGGCATTGGTTGGAGTCCTAGGATTAATTTATACTAAATATGTCCTACATGAGTCTATGAAAGCTATATTCAAGGGGTAGAAAGGACCAAGGCATCCCACAGAATCAAGACCAAAGGAGCATACTCAATTCCAGGTGTCTACTACCACATTACATATCCAAGGAAAATCATCACAGGCATCTATTGGTTCATTAACAATTTCATGTCATTTAACAATTCATACTAGATGATTCTACCCACTCATATAACCATTCAAATTCTATTACTTCACATGTGTATACCCACTCATATATCTCAATTTACATTAAATAGTAAACCATGAGTATACCAACTCATTTAACCCAACCATTTACTATTAAACCATTAAAAAATACAATATCAATATGATATCACATGTAAAATTAGGTAAATAATCTCATAAACATCTCATTCATTTCAAAACATTCATTAAAGGTATTGTTATAACTATGAAAGCATTAACTCACCCCATGGGTGGTTTAACATGGATTAAACAAGATAAATTCATATAGTGAACCCCACTGGTATCCTTGGGTGGGGAAACCACAACCAATAAATCTCAAAGGAACCTATGGAAATCTATAATAGGTCCAAATCCATCATTTTCAATTAACCAGTTCAATTTTAGGGCCACGTCATAAAGTTCAGCAGGTGGAAAAATAGAATCTACACTTATAAGGCACCAAAACCAATAAAAAATTATAGACCACATACCGTAGATAGTTAATAGAGTGGTCATCCAGTAAGAACACCTAATTACACTCAAATCAAGCGAAAAATGAAGAACTGATGAAGAAACTAAAATTAGAGAATTTTATCTTTCACATAAATAGAACATCCAATATCCAGATGAACAAAGAATAGCTAAAAAGGAATTGAGTGCTCATCAATGCAGATCCAATAATATGTTTAACGCTTGAATTAGATATTAGAAAGAAGATTTATTTCAAAAACAAGAATAGACTTATAAAAGGGATCCTAAAGGCATTGCTTGCTGTCTGTATAAGGAAGGTGAAAAGAAAATCAACTTTACACATTAATTGAGGTAATTTTAATAATTTTACCCAAAATAATATGTTCCCATGCATGAGACATATGGTTTGACAAACTTTGTTCCAACCATGAATTTTTAGCTATTGGATAAGGGAGATCACATGGTTTGGTTTCATAATTTGACTAACCATGCAGAAATCATGAAAAAACCATCTGTTAAAATTGTAAACCTAGAAAAACGGATGTGTGGCACATTTCCCATAGTTTTTCCTAACTGTGAGACCCTCCACTAATCTATGTCCAAGCCTCAAATGGTTTATTAAATCATTTGTACTACCACGCATAGTTTGAACTAACCATGAACTATTCTAGTTTCACCCAAAAACATGGTCTCTAGGCTTCGAATAAGCCTTGGACCACATTTTCACTTCCATGACCTCAAAGGTCATTCACATTATATCATATTCAAACATTCAAATTGAAATTAAAGTAATTATTAACTGATATGAAAATATGGGTTCTCACAATCTCTCCCCTTATAGAAATTCTTCCTTAAATTACCCTATGATGGGTGTTCAAGATCTTCTAAGAACAACTCTCACCATTGTGAACATACATCAGCCTCCATCTCCCAAGTCTAATCATGTAAATGGTTGTGCTTACATTTCACCCATACTAGAGGAACTAACCAAACTCATAGAACCTTCATGCTTCTATTAATGATACGAATGGGATGCTCCATAAAGGACACATCTACCTATAAATCGACCACATTTGGATGAAAAGAATGATATGTGTGAGAATGATAGCAGCATAGATAAGATATGTGGACAACATCTTGCGTGGCTTGGTACCTCTAAGGTAACTGCAACCGATGGGATATCGACCTAACTCTACATGGAATCTTGAATGGCCCAACACATAATGGTGAATGATTGCCCTATCTACTTATCCTTATATATCCCATCCTCAATAAAAAATGTAAAAATTCATGACCCTAACCTCAAAATCTAGAGGTCATTTATGGTGATCGACGAATTATTTTTTCGATACTATGATGTATCCATCCACTTGATAATAAACTGGGCCCATATAGAACTATCATGCATGATACATGGTCCCAGTAAATCTGCCTCACCAACCTCTAACTAGAACATGAGTGATCATCATGTCCTAACATACAAAGCCTCAAAAGGTTCCATCTATATCGTCACTAGATAACTATTATTGTAGTATAACTCAACTAGGGGTATATCCCTCTCCCAAAATCCCCCAAAAACTATGATTCATCCTTCTAAATAATCCTCAACCACCTATATCATATGATCTACTATATATCAGTATAAGGATGGTATGTTATGCTCAAAAGCACCTATTTACCCTGTTCCCTCTATAAACTCTTCTAGAAAGAATATTTCGAATGAGAATCCCTATCAAAAACAATAGCGCATGGGACCCTGTAAATTCATACTATTTATAAAATATAAAACCTTTAAAGATCATTAACATTGAAGGTATCCTTTATTGGTAATAAATGGGAAACCATTGTGAGTTTATCAACAGCAATAACTGACAAAACATCATTTCCACTCGGAGACCACGGTAAAATGTTTATGAAATCCATCGTGACATCATCTCATTTCAACTCGAGGATAGGTAACTTCTATAAAATTCTGGTTTTTCATTGATGTTCCACCTTCACCTACTAATAGGTGGAATAACTCATGAAGAAACAAGCTACCTCTCATTTCATACATGACCATGAGTACTGAAGGTGCAAGTCATAGTACATATTCGTAACACCAGAGTGCACTACCCAAGTTACAACCTGAAATTCCCACATCTGATCCTTGTGTATGTCCATAAGAAAACAAATGTGACCATGGATACACATGATATATTCCTTGCATATGGTCCAACTAGGGGGAGGGTCCTCTCCCACCAGGCACTCCTGTAAAACTAGGACTTATGAGTCTAATATTTTCCTCATCCTCTATCACACCCTGACCCAACACTTCACAGCTATTTTATTTATATTTAAGTTTCCATTTTAATTTTATTCATGTTTGAGATTTCTTTATTTTTTAAAATTAAATCATTTTAATTAAAAATTAAAATAGATTTAATTAAATGAAAAAAAAACACAATCTAACCTATTCCCCCCCCCCCACCTCACAGTCCTCCCCCTTTCCCCCTTACCTTGCAGCATAGAGCCCCCCCCCCCCCTCCCCTTTCTCCAGTCGTGTGACGCTGACCCCCGCCCCTCTTGAACCTCTGACTTCACTTCCTCCTCCCAGTGAACTTCCCTCTCTATGTACTTCTCCCTATTTCGGCCTCCTCTCCTTGCGTGACTCGTTGACACCTCCTTCGATAGGTATTTCTTCTTCGATTTTTTTTTGCCTCGACCAAACCCAAGGTCATGTGGTGACTGGGTTTTGCTGATTTATTCCATTTATAGGGAGTGCATTGGGTCTTTTGGGTCTTCCTTGTATGGATTCTGGCATCCACCTTCAAAGGTGAAGTGTTTCGGTCCATTTCAGTTCATCCTTTATCATTTGAGGTTGATTTATATTACCCCCTCAATTGTTCAGTTAATTTTAATGTGTTCTACATTTTATTTGGGAAGTGTGAAGTGTGATTTGGTAGTGTTTTAACATGTTTATCTGTTGGAAATGAGTTATTTAAAAATCAATGACTATGTTTTGTGATATTGTATTGTAATGTTTCTTGAAAAGTGTTTAATGACTTGATTGGAAAGTGGGATTTATATTTTCAAAGAAACTTAAGGTGTGTATTTGTTTGAAATGAGTTTTTAATGAAGAGTGGGGTAGTGTTTGCATGTATTCCTTTTCATGTATTTTTACGTATGAATTTTAGATTTGTTTAATTATTAAAAGGTGATTTTTTGGTAATTGGTTGGTAATGTGTGTGTATTTTAGGTGTAAAATATTTTTTTGATTTTTGAAATTGTTTTATAAATTGTAAAAATTGCTTATTATATTGTTTGAGTGATGCGAAATATGTTTTTGAAGGGTTTGACATGCTCGTGTGTTGGGTTCGGGTTGTGTATTTGAAATTGGATATGTTTTTTGTGAGTGTCTTGGTGTGTCATTTCATGAGAATGTTTTTTAGGGTAGTTTGGTGGGTGTAAACCTTGTTTTTAAGGGCACTTAAGGTGCAGATAATTTTAGATAGAGTTTTTGAAGTAAAATGAAATATTTAACATGTGAACTTGATTTTTATTTTTCAATATCAATTGTAGATGGATTTGGATGGTGAAAGTCATGTTTTTAAAATGATATTAGTTTATGTAAGTTTTTATAAAGCATCATGGCCCATGGATTTGGTTGATTTCTTCCACCCATTTTTATTGTTTCAATTTTATTTAGAGTTTTTGGTAATCTTCGATTCTCTTTTGGGTTAATTAGATTGTTTGGGGTCTTATCGAAGGGTTGTACACACATACATAGGTACGTATACCTATATATATATATATATATATCCTCCATGCACATATTACCTCATGGAATGGGAATATGTTTATTGAATTAAGGGTTATATATATTGGGGTTTATATGTGCACAATTGTGGGGCGGCTTAGTCAAAGGCGTCGGGTGCCGAGTTGTTCATATTGCTCTACTCCCTTTGGAGGTATGTTTCCCTATGAATTTTCTTTTAAATTAATGAATTATTTGTTTCTTTAATTTTGCACCTTTATTTAATGTTAGTTAGAAATTTATGGTTTTTAGAATAATTGCTTATCATGAAATAAAGTAATACTTTCTTTGTATTTGAATTTCATGAAACTCTTTTATTAAATGCTCTTATTAGTGTTTTTTGAAATGCCCCTTTTGCCCTTATAAATGTGCTTCAAATTTAAAGTGGTTAATTGGGTTTCTTAAATGTATTTCCAAGTGCGTTTTTGGTTTCGAAAATGGTGTGTGTGCGATTCTTTACAAAATGGGTTTTCATGAGAAACAAATTCTGTGAGTCCTGGTTGGAAATTTTTAAAGATATTTATCTCTATAAAACTCTCCTTGGATGTGCTCCCCTCTCTTTATTTGAGTTATATATTATGTGCGTATGTTGTGTAGGACTCCCTTGTTATCAATAGTAGAAAGGTGAGGGACATTTCCTTGGGGTGACTCGGGGTGTTGCCTGGTGTGATATATTATTATATATACTGTGATTGGATGCTCGGATGGCATCGGTAGGCCTACCCCCTTTCTAAATACATGAGACATAGAAACTTGTCATATTGAGAGAATATTATGAGAATGATTACCACACTTGTAAGTTATGGTAATAACCAGTGGCCCATAGTAGGCGGATATGTTTGGGTTCATTGCTATGGGATTTTCCCTCGGCCTTCCTGAGAAAGGATGGCCGAGCATTTTTATCATTTCAATTCCATCATGTGTGACATGTCAAAGAGGATGAGGTCTCTTGTATTGGTGTCTTTTGGATTATTCTTTATCTTCTGGGTTTACCTATGTCTACCAGTTCTTAGTGCCTGAGTGTTGAGTGTGTTACTTGTATGTATAAATTCTTTCCATTTCCCTTATAGTGAAACTACTGTTGCATTTTCATGTGTAATGTTTTCTTACTGAAAAGTGATGTGTGGTTTTAATGTGGCTTATGAAAACTTTTTTTTCAAAGAAAAGTGTTTTATTCTCTTTGTGAAAATTGAAAATGTAAACATCACTTTCCCTTTGAAAATGCTAAGGTGTAAAGACCCGAAGCCTGACGTACATTGACATTACATTACTTTTGCGGAATACTTAGTACATAACAAAAACACACACACAAGGATCGTAATAGTTTAGTGTCTTTGGAAACTCGGAATATAATCTTCTAATCGTGGTGAAAGATCTTCAAAATCTCCCATAAAGATCTTCCTTTTTTTTTACCTAAAACCTTTCTTTATATCCTGGGGAAAAGAAAACATAAAAGGGTGAGCTCAAATGCTCAGTAAGGGTATACAAAAGAAATAAAAACCATATCATATCTTTTTGAAAATCATAACCTGCAAAAGAGATCATAATATCTTAACATGGAACAAATCATAGAAGTGAAAATGAGATCACCATAATCATAACATGAAACTTGAAACTTTGTGGCATGCACACATAATCATGGAAAATCATTTCTTGTTAGTCATGACTCATTGCCAAGACTATCTTAGTGGACAAAGTCCCTTTCTGAACTGAGTTCACTCCTCGTTTCAGTCCTGTATCACTGAACCGAAATAACCTTCCGTTCCAGCCATGTCTATCTCATGAGATATAAAATCTTTACCCAATGCATTGGAGGGAGATATAGGTCCCACCCATCTCTTAATGAATCCTTTCTTATGTGTGCCACAAAATCATAAATCATACATCATTGCATAACCCATGTAATAAAAATGGGATTCTTAAACAACATGGCATCATAAAACCATTCATATAAGATAACGGAATTCATAAACATAATTCCATCACAACATAGTCAAATCAATGTAAAAATATGGATAGAAACAGAACCCTTTATTATCTTATATGGAAAATAATTTTGATAAAACACTTGAATTGAATTCTTGAGGAAAATATCCTTTCTTCTTCAAAATCAATTTCTTTTCACAAAACATCATGCAATTTTAAAAGAAAGAGATTTTATTGAAAATAGTCATGAAATCTTTTAGAGGAAGCTTCATGAAAATAAGGCTTTATAAAACAGTATAAATCCGTTCGTGCCGTATAAGTTAAAAAAAACATTCTTCGTACTTTTGTCGAAAAAGTCAAAAAGTACCTCGTACGAAAAACGAAAAAAGATTCCTTTCATATCCTTTACTAAAAACTCATAGAAAGGTAAAATTGGATTTAAACAATTGTAGGTAGATGGAAATAATATTACATATTGAGGGAACATGGATGTGGATGATAAAATACACCCCAGTAAATACTTACGAATAAACAATCTCGGATAAAAATGAGATTGTGATATTTCCCTTACCTTAGGTCCGATTTGCTTCGTAAGTGTCCGAACCTCCTGTATAATGATTTAAATAATGTCATTTACTTATTACAGAATCATATTCATTGTTATGATATCATATATGGTTCACATATGACATTATATTACCCGTTCTTTTTTTAATTCCATGTTAAAGAAGCGTTTTGGGTAAAATCGTTTCATTTATCGTAGGTGTTCTGACTTGTTGTTCTTGACATTATTATTACTTATATCATGATTTACTTACTTCCAGAATATAAAATATGATTTATATATCATATATATTCAGTATATATATATATATATATAATAGATAGATAAATGAAATGAAAAACACCGTTCATGGAGACGGTAGTCCGTACGTACGCATGAACGCTGTTTTACTTTCCTTATTGTCTTGAAATGGAAGTAAGTAGATGACATACATATATATATATATATATATATACATAAATCCAGTAACTTTATAATGTCATATATTTCATTATTATTTCTTATATATACTTTATAATCATTCTTAAATGGTTAACATGGAGAATGAATCTCATCGCGTCGTGGAGACGGTAGTCCGTACGTACGCATGAGCGATGATATCATTTCCATAAATATTGAACTGAATTGGAGTGAATTATACAATATATCAGAATCAATATGATGTTGTAATAACTATGTATAGTTATTCTTGACACCATTATACCCATCCATGTAAGGTGGTGGTGGAAAATAGATTACACCACGGCGTGGAGACGGTATTCTGTACGTACGCACGCGCGGTGATTTCTTTTTCCGTAGGATGGATAGATGGTGAAATAGGTTTGTTTCATACTTATAATAACATATCAGTATATGAGTGATACTTATGTTATTACTTCATAATGAAACAACCTAAGAAGAAGAAGTGGAAGAAGAAATAAAGATGAAATAATTGGTAACGGTAATTACCTCTTCTTTGAAGTGCCTCTTTGAGACCTCCTCTTAGGGCACTAAAATTGGTCTTGGAGGAAGCCCAGAACCTCTAGGATGTTGCTAGAGAAGTGGAGAGGAGAAATTGGCAGGGTTTGGCCGAGCTTGAGTGCTCAAATTGGTGTGAGGAGGAGGGGGAGGAGGTGTCCTTTTATAGGGAAGGAGAGGGGCACCTTAGGAATATCTCAAAATATTATTTTATATTAAAGTCAAAATCGGTTTATAATGGTTCCAAAGGGTCTTATTTCGAAGATAAAGTGGGGATGGGTCGAAATCCTATCAACCAATAGGATTTAGACAAGTTTAGGGTATTATTTTAACCTTATAAATTAGATTTAACTCTAAGTTAATTAATTTAACTTTTACCGTGTCTTTTTGTTTTCTTTCACTATATGGTTAATACACTTACTATAACATGCCAAACGAACCCCAAATTATTTATTATTAATATATATATCCTTATCTAAGTCATTTGGCCGAACCTTAGATTTTTAGAAATAAAATAACAATTAATAATATAATATTTGATTTAAAAACTATTTTGTGTCAATTTTGACACTATTTGATATATGATTTTTGTGAAAGTCATAATAGAATTATATGTTAGAACCAAGTTGATTAAATCAACACTAATATATCATAGTAACCTAGAAAATTAGTGTAATTCATAAAAAGTCTAAAATTACATTTATTTTGGTGTTTATAACATCAATTATGTCAATATTTCATTAATAAGATAATTACTGCATCATCTTTGTGTCATAAATAAATTAAATTATTTGATGTCTAAAAATTACAAATAAAATACCATCATGTAGTAAATATTTTTAGCTTTCTAATGAATATTTACAATCGAATTTATCTTATGTATTACCCCATATTAAAAATGATTTACTTATTAAACTTTGATTTTAACTATTTTAACCCTTCTTTAAATAAATTAATAATAAATGTCCAAATCTAATCCAAGTGGGCCTAAATGGTCATATTTTATTCCTAAGTTTGTTTTTGGTCGAATTACACTTGTCCAATAGAATTAGGACATGTGTTAGGGTAATATTAATATCATATTTACCCTTAGTTACCCTATTTACTATTAACCGTGGTAAAAAAAAGTAAAAAGTTACTATTCACCAAAAAATTATTTTCATCTCATTGAACCACATTTTAGTCCTTGATATTAACCGTGTCTCTCGGATTTTTGAAATTCCATTCACAGAAGCGGTAAAATTAAGTTTTATGCAAAATTCAGTTTTTAACCTACCACTTAGTAGTTTCACTATTCATCAAAAATTGATGTTTTTCAGAACAATGCCAAAATTTCATCCCAAGCTATATTTCATATTCCGAATTCAAAAATGAAGTCTATTTTACCATATTCATAACATAAAAGTTGCATTAATTAATTTTATAATTAAATCCCGCTGTTAAAACAAATAGCGTGTTTTTAAGAAACAATATCTATCAAAAGATTGACACTTGTTTATGTCTAGTTTAAATGTGAAATTACATCCAATGACCAACATTGTATTAAATTGTAAAAATATATTCTAAATATACTTTAAAACCACTCAAATTAATGATTTATCACTATTAATTATTTCGATTAAAAAAGTTGTTTTTAATTATAATTTAGTAATTTTCACTATTCATCAGAATATGAAAGTTATCCGAAAAGTACCAAAATTTCACCTTAGGCTAAATTCGATACTCCGAATCCAAAAATGAAGTCCATTTTGAGAGTTAAAATTTCTAAAATTTAAAAAGTGGTTATTACTATTCATAACGGCTAGTTTTAATAATATTTTAATAGCATATCATTGTTTCGTGAAACTCAGGATTACGTACCACACACGCTATCGAGGAAGGTTGCGATTGCGTGTAATGCAAGGCAAGTCAAGGATGCGTGTTGTGCAAGATCCTTTTGGTGTAGCGTATAACACAAGACATTAGTAAAATAAAAAGAATATTTTTTCATAAAATCTCGGGCTGTTACATTCTACCACCCTTAAAATGAATTTCGCCCTCGAAATTCGTCGGGGTTATAAATGGTTTACTATTTGAAAGTTTCTTTAATAGAAACCCACATCGTAAAAGGGAATACCAAAACTTGGCTTTTAAAAACTAAAGTATGAAATGTAACGATTACCCAAATAAACTAATCACTGGGTTTCCTCATAGGTGAAAATATGGATATGGAAGAGAAATCTAACCATCATGTTCTGATGGAGAGTGGTAGTGAACATGGCTATGGAAAAGCCAGTAATCACAAATCCATAGATTTGTGATGATATAAGGTACCATCTGATTCATCAGGTATAAGATCACTAGGACAACATTTTTGGTTTTCAAGATCATTTCCCTAAAGTTGAAAATTTGCTTAAAATAAATACTTACTTTATTTTGGTACAATCTCACTTTTGTTCGTGCCTTGAACAATTTCTACTTCATCTCTTAAATAAATGAAGTTGAATTTGTTATTTGTGAAGTGTTAGCAGATTATGTGATAGAATGATGGGTCATTCCATCTGTCTCAAACAAAAGGTTAGAAAAAGTTATTAAATATACATAAGTCATTCTATAGTGAGATTAATCACATATGGTTCCTAAAATGGACTTATACTTCATATATCATACTGCTTAATATAATAACACTAGTTTCTACTAAACAGGGACTTCCTGTAGGTCAGTGGTAGGCGATAAAGGCCAGTCGCACTTCGGTTGTGGGTTCGATTCCTACAACCTTGTCCGAAGCGATGGGTTGTCGCCCGTCCTGCAGGTTGTCCTTTTTCTAAAACTACGTTACTATAACATCCCATCAATAATATCGAAAATCTTCTATCCTTAAACAATACTAACCTATGTCCAACATAATCCAGTCTAATCTTTAGGCTTATACATAATACTGCAGTCCACTCTCATAATATAGTGACAACGAGTACCAGAGATTTAATACTGTCGTTGATCCCCACATATCATAAGATATGTCTTGTTGGTCACATTCCAAACATTCAAAGTCCTTAATCGTGTATTCTCTTGAATACCTTAGTGAAAACATGAGTGCAGTTAAAAGTTAACACTTTCCACATACCAAAATCCTCAAAATTCTATATACTCAAACCATGATATCACTTAGTCCTTATATCAATCATGAGCTCATGAATACTATTAAACATTTCATTTTCTCGTCTTCATTATGCGCATATCATCTTATTTCCAAAAATATCTCAATCACTTTGAATACCACATCAATAAATATTGCAATACTCAATGATACAACATTATTTTGGAATCCCATTACATAAACACTTAATCATTCCACCACATCGTTGTCATATTCAACATTGCCAACAGTGATCGCATGTGATTTCCCTTTGTCCTTTGCCTTCAGTGGTTGCTCATGTTGATCATCACTAACCCTTGTATTAGGGCAATTATTAGCATAATGCCCCATTTCCTTTCACTTGAAGCATTGAAGTGTTGGCGGTGAGTTCTCTGCAGTGTATGCTTTATTCACATCATTAGAAACTCTTTTTCCATTACTTCGACACTCAGCTGCTCGATGACCTTCTTTTCCACACTTAAAACATTTTCTAGTCCCTTTAAGACAATCTCCACCATGCTTCTTTCCACACTTTGTGCATAAGGAAACATTCATCTTCTTTTCACCATTATTCTGAGATTTCTCCTTGAACTCCATCTTTCGTTTCTTGTCAAAACCATGAGATGGATATGTAACACCAACTTCCATTTCTACCTTGATAGCACAACGCACAATTTCTTCATAGCTACTTAAGTCTCTTATAGCTAATGCCCTTCGAAGACTTGGTTTTAAGCCACTGAAAAATCGATCAACTTTACTTTCAGGTTGGATGATAATTCCAGAAGCGTACCTTGCAAGTCTTGTAAAATTTGCTTCATAGGTACTAACAGATTCATCATCCCTTTGCTTCAGTTCAAGGAACTCTTTCTCCATCTTTGTTCGGAGAATACGAGGGAAGTACTTATTGAAAAATAAGTTCTTGAACTCGTCCCATTCCATAGACTCAATTTCATCCCTTTGCCTCGTATTCTTAACAAGATTCCACCATTGATCCGCATCTCCTTCCAAATGATATACTGCTAAGATGACTTTATCATGTTCAGAACATTGAAGAACTGAAAATATCTTTTCAGTAGTACTAATCCATTGTTCAGCAACAAGTGGATCGGTAGTCCCACTGAAAGAAGGTGGACGTTGCCTCATGAAGGACTCAATAGAATATTGTTCCCTTCTCTGCTCATTTGGAAGTCCAGAATGATTCATAGCTTGTGTAAGTATAGCAATAAGATTTTGTACTCCATCTCCCGTAACATTTGTTTGTTCAGGAGGATAATCATTGCATTGTCCATTGCATTGATCAACACGGTTCCTTCGGGTTCCAACCATCGTCTAAAACCCAAAAAGAATAGTGTGAGAGGAAAAAATCATTCTAGGGAAAATAACATAATAAAGGTGGAGTATCCTTGATATCTAACATCTTAGGTTAAATTCTATGATCGTTACCATAGTTCTAGGACTGTATCCTATATGTATACTTATCCTTAGGGACATCCCTAGACATACCTTATAAATATCTCTAGGGATCTCACTAAAGTTCTCGCATCCTAGTTTCCAAAGGTTGACTAAACCTTTCCTCTGATACCAACTGTAAAGACCCGAAGCCTGACGTACATTGACATTACATTACTTTTGCGGAATACTTAGTACATAACAAAAACACACACACAAGGATCGTAATAGTTTAGTGTCTTTGGAAACTCGGAATATAATCTTCTAATCGTGGTGAAAGATCTTCAAAATCTCCCATAAAGATCTTCCTTTTTTTTACCTAAAACCTTTCTTTATATCCTGGGGAAAAGAAAACATAAAAGGGTGAGCTCAAATGCTCAGTAAGGGTATACAAAAGAAATAAAAATCATATCATATCTTTTTGAAAATCATAACATGCAAAAGAGATCATAATATCTTAACATGGAACAAATCATAGAAGTGAAAATGAGATCACCATAATCATAACATGAAACTTGAAACATTGTGGCATGCACACATAATCATGGAAAATCATTTCTTGTTAGTCATGACTCATTGCCAAGACTATCTTAGTGGACAAAGTCCCTTTCTGAACCGAGTTCACTCATCGTTTCAGTCCTGTATCACTGAACCGAAATAACCTTCCGTTACAGCCATGTCTATCTCATGAGATATAAAATCTTTACCCAATGCATTGGAGGGAGATATAGGTCCCACCCATCTCTTAATGAATCCTTTCTTATGTGTGCCACAAAATCATAAATCATACATCATTGCATAACCCATGTAATAAAAATGGGATTCTTAAACAACATGGCATCATAAAACCATTCATATAAGATAACGGAATTCATAAACATAATTCCATCACAACATAGTCAAATCAATGTAAAAATATGGATAGAAACAGAACCCTTTATTATCTTATATGTAAAATAATTTTGATAAAACACTTGAATTGAATTCTTGAGGAAAATATCCTTTCTTCTTCAAAATCAATTTCTTTTCACAAAACATCATGCAATTTTAAAAGAAAGAGATTTTATTGAAAATAGTCATGAAATCTTTTAGAGGAAGCTTCATGAAAATAAGGCTTTATAAAACAGTATAAATCCGTTCGTGCCGTATAAGTTAAAAAAAACATTCTTCGTACTTTTCTCGGAAAAGTCAAAAAGTACCTCGTACGAAAAACGAAAAAAGATTCCTTTCATATCCTTTACTAAAAACTCATAGAAGGGTAAAATTGGATTTAAACAATTGTAGGTGGATGGAAATAATATTACATATTGAGGGAACATGGATGTGGATGATAAAATACACCCCAGTAAATACTTACGAATAAACAATCTCGAATAAAAATGAGATTGTGATATTTCCCTTACCTTAGGTCCGATTTGCTTCGTAAGTGTCCGAACCTCCTGTATAATGATTTAAATAATGTCATTTACTTATTACAGAATCATATTCATTGTTATGATATCATATATGGTTCACTTATGACATTATATTACCCGTTCTTTTTTTAATTCCATGTTAAAGAAGCGTTTTGGGTAAAATCGTTTCATTTATCGTAGGTGTTCTGACTTGTTGTTCTTGACATTATTATTACTTATATCATGATTTACTTACTTCCAGAATATAAAATATGATTTATATATCATATATATTCAGTATATATATATATATAATATATAGATAAATGAAATGAAAAACACCGTTCATGGAGACGGTAGTCCGTACGTATGCATGAACGTTGTTTTACTTTCCTTATTTTCTTAAAATGGAAGTAAGTAGATGACATACATATATATATATATACATAAATCCAGTAACTTTATAATGTCATATATTTCATTATTATTTCTTATATATACTTTATAATCATTCTTAAATGGTTAACATGGAGAATGAATCTCATCGCGTCGTGGAGACGGTAGTCCGTACGTACGCACGAGCGATGATATCATTTCCATAAATATTGAACTGAATTGGAGTGAATTATACAATATATCAGAATCAATATGATGTTGTAATAACTATGTATAGTTATTCTTGACACCATTATACCCATCCATGTAAGGTGGTGGTGGAAAATAGATTACACCCCGGCGTGGAGACGGTATTCCGTACGTACGCACGCGCGGTGATTTCTTTTTCCGTAGGATGGATAGATGGTGAAATAGGTTTGTTTCATACTTATAATAACATATCAGTATATGAGTGATACTTATGTTATTACTTCATAATGAAACAACCTAAGAAGAAGAAGTGGAAGAAGAAATAAAGATGAAATAATTGGTAACGGTAATTACCTCTTCTTTGAAGTGCCTCTTTGAGACCTCCTCTTAGGGCACTAAAATTGGTCTTGGAGGAAGACCAGAACCTCTATGATGTTGCTAGGGAAGTGGAGAGGAGAAATTGGCAGGGGTTGGCCGAGCTTGAGTGCTCAAATTGGTGTGAGGAGGAGGGGGAGGAGGTGTCCTTTTATAGGGAAGGAGAGGGGCACCTTAGGAATATCTCAAAATATTATTTTATATTAAAGTCAAAATCGGTTTATAATGGTTCCAAAGGGTCTTATTTCGAAGATAAAGTGGGGATGGGTCGAAAGCCTATCAACCAATAGGATTTAGACAAGTTTAGGGTATTATTTTAACCTTATCAATTAGATTTAACTCTAAGTTAATTAATTTAACTTTTACCGTGTCTTTTTGTTTTCTTTCACTATATGGTTAATACACTTACTATAACATGCCAAACAAACCCCAAATTATTTATTATTAATATATATATCCTTATCTAAGTCATTTGGCCGAACCTTAGATTTTTAGGAATAAAATAACAATTAATAATATAATATTTGATTTAAAAACTATTTTGTGTCAATTTTGACACTATTTGATATATGATTTTTGTGAAAGTCATAACAGAATTATATGTTAGAAACAAGTTTATTAAATCAACACTAATATATCATAGTAACCTAGAAAATTAGTGGAATTCATAAAAAGTCTAAAATTACATTTATTTTGGTGTTTATAACATCAATTATGTCAATATTTCATTAATAAGATAATTACTGCATCATCTTTGTGTCATAAATAAATTAAATTATTTGATGTCTAAAAATTACAATTAAAATACCATCATGTAGTAAATATTTTTAGCTTTCTAAGGAATATTTACAATCGAATTTATCTTATGTATTACCCCATATTAAAAATGATTTACTTATTAAACTTTGATTTTAACTATTTTAACCCTTCTTTAAATAAATTAATAATAAATGTCCAAATCTAATCCAAGTGGGCCTAAATGGTCATATTTTATTCCTAAGTTTGTTTTTGGTCGAATTACACTTGTCCAATAGAATTAGGACATGTGTTAGGGTAATATTAATATCATATTTACCCTTAGTTACCCTATTTACTATTAACCGTGGTAAAAAAAAGTAAAAAGTTACTATTCACCAAAAAATTAGTTTCATCTCATTGAACCACATTTTAGTCCTTGATATTAACCGTGTCTCTCGGATTTTCGAAATTCCATTCACAGAAGCGGTAAAATTAAGTTTTATGCAAAATTCAGTTTTTAACCTACCACTTAGTAGTTTCACTATTCATCAAAAATTGATGTTTTTCAGAACAATGCCAAAATTTCATCCCAAGCTATATTTCATATTCCGAATTCAAAAATGAAGTCTATTTTACCAAATTCATAACATAAAAGTTGCATTAATTAATTTTATAATTAAATCCCGCTGTTAAAACAAATAGCGTGTTTTTAAGAAACAATATCTATCAAAAGATTGACACTTGTTTATGTCTAGTTTAAATGTGAAATTACATCCAATGACCAACATTGTATTAAATTGTAAAAATATATTCTAAATATACTTTAAAACCACTCAAATTAATGATTTATCACTATTAATTATTTCGATTAAAAAAGTTGTTTTTAATTATAATTTAGTAATTTTCACTATTCATCAGAATATGAAAGTTATCCGAAAAGTACCAAAATTTCACCTTAGGCTAAATTCGATACTCCGAATCCAAAAATGAAGTCCATTTTGAGAGTTAAAATTTCTAAAATTTAAAAAGTGGTTATTACTATTCATAACGGCTAGTTTTAATAATA
This sequence comes from Viscum album, assembly GCA_963277665.1. NCBI lineage: Eukaryota > Viridiplantae > Streptophyta > Magnoliopsida > Santalales > Viscaceae > Viscum > Viscum album. Next base: position 1,574,918,771 of record OY728141.1, read on the forward strand.
TTTTAATAGCATATCATTGTTTCGTGAAACTCAGGATTACGTACCACACACGCTATCGAGGAAGGTTGCGATTGCGTGTAATGCAAGGCAAGTCAAGGATGCGTGTTGTGCAAGCTCCTTTTGGTGTAGCGTATAACACAAGACATTAGTAAAATAAAAAGAATATTTTTTCATAAAATCTCGGGCTGTTACATAAGGTCTCACTAAAATATTGATGTGGGTTTTTGAGAAATGAATAAGTGCAATGACTCATACTTTTCTTTTGAGTAACATTTAAAAATCCTTACTTTTATATATTATATTTCAAACCTGAAATTGAGGATTCTTTTGTTTAAAGGAAATGCATTGGGAATGAATTAATTGGGCCCACCTATTGAGTTTTAATACCCACATTTATACTTCATTCTTATTTTTTGTCTTTGGTGCTGGTTTCAGTTTTATCCTGATCTCCATGGGTGATGTTGTGTCTTGGGATCGAGGAGTGACCTGTGGGGTCACATGGAGTTTAGTGGTCATCAAGTCCAGTTAGTTTTGCTTTTCATTTCTTGCTTAGTTGTTCTATTCAGTTTATTTTTGGGTGGATTTATTATTATTCTGTTGTTTCTGTTTATTTATAGTGAGTGAAATCATTTTCACCATCACTCTATTGATTCCCTTGTCACTTGTCACCAACCTGGGAGGATCGAGGATGCCTCTCGGGCCTTGTTGCGGGCCGACTCGAGTGACCGGTTCAAGGCCGACCCGAGTTGGTTTGTGAAAAAATGGTATTAGAGGTTGGGTTCTTAAGAGGTCCTAGATTTCAGAGAGCCCTTTGTTATTTGGGTTGTCAAGGTAGATATAGTAGGACTATTAGAGATTGGGGTGTAGGTTTGGAAGAGTGTCTGGCCAACAGTTTTTGGGCCGAACCTTGAGTTACCATGGGAAGTCAGGTTTTCTTTGTTCATTTGGTTTTATGGGTTTCTTGGTATTTGGGAAAATGAAATGAGAGTCAAGCCAATTATCTCAGTGATCTCATAGTGTCTGGTAAGACATGTGGAGCTGGGGACATGGTTCTGTAAGACTCTCTGTGATGGTGGTTCGATTGGAATATGGTCTCAAATCATATGGACAAGTCACCCATCGACACTAGTTTCCCCTTGTGAGTTGTTTTGGGTTCTTTTGAGATTTAGATATTTTTTTCCTATTGAATAGTAGGTTTCTTTCTTTTGTACTTAATTTTTTATGGGATGGTTTTTGGTGTCTTTTTTAGATTTTAAAATGATGTTTGGTTTGACAAAATGATGATTGGTTAGTCAAACAATGAGATTTCCAAAACCAAAACTTTGAATATTTTGAGATAAAATGGGTTGTTTTGAAAATCAGAGTTATTTTGGAAAATGTTTGGGTGGTTTTTCAAGGTTATTGAGAAATTTGAAATTGGATAATTAATGTTGAATTTGAAAATGATTTTCTTTGACGATGATGTGTGGTATTAAAATTGGTTGAGGTATTTTTTTTAAAGTGGTTTTGTAAGTGATAATGTTTCTTTTATTCGACTCTTTTTATTCCTATGAGTGCTCACATATATGGATACAGATGTATGTATATGGTGATTGGATGGTTATTGGTATGTATGGGTGAGTTCTTGAGCTACCACAAGAGTGTTTATATATGAGGCTAAAGGTAACACCAATAGGGGGTGATTGGTTCGTTAGGCTTGTTATGTTTTCTAAAAATGTTCTTCAAAAAGGGGGATATCTATGCATTGAAAAGGTGTGATTGTGTGATGTTGCCTTTTTGTTTTTGGTGATTTTTATTTTGGACTTTGGATTTGGTTTATTGGAGGTGTGATTGAAATCATGTTTTGAGTTTGGGTAGTTGATTTGAAAATGAGATGTGGAATTTTGATTTGTGATATGTTTTGATTTTGTTTCGTGCCCCCAGTTTTCAGGTTTTGTCTCAACTAAGTTCTAAGGGATTTTGAGAAGCATCTATGGGTAGTTATTTCATCACATTACTTTCATTTTATCATGTCATGGTTTAGAAATTTTGTTTGACCATTTCAAATATGGAGCCTAGTGGTTCTCAATATCAATAGTTCGTCCAGAGGTTCCAAGAGTCGAACCCCACTCATTTCCTTAGGAAACCAAAACCAGGGAAAGTTGAGGAATGGATGTGAGATATTGCGGAGATCTTTGTTTGGCTTGAATATCCTTAACCTCTCATGTTGGATCTTTCCACCTTTACGTTGGAAGACCTGAGTCGGGAATGGTGGAAATCTGTTCTTTAAGACGAACCGTGGAAGAGTTTCTCGTGGGAATGCTTTAAAGACTTGTTTATCCAGCAATACTTCCCTAATGATGTTAAGACAATGATGGGTTTAAGGTTGTACAGTCTTGAGCAGGGTGATTCAATGGTGTTGGAGTATGCAAGGAGCTTTATCGATACAGTATCATATCTCCCAAACCTCACCAGGGATGAATTTATGAAAGCTCGATTATTTGAAAGGGGTCTCCGGTTAGAATTCCTCTCAGTTGTGCCTTCATTACCTGATGATTATGAAGAATTCATGAGGTGTTATATTCAAGTCAAATTTGATTTATCAGCGTCTAGCCAGTTGATAAGAGGCACAAAAAGGTCATTGATTTCCACCTCACCATATTCATCCAAGAAGAAGTACTGGTTGTGTTTTCAGTGTGGGAAGTCAGGGCATAAGAAGTTCTCATGTCACAAAGCACCTAAGATATGTTATACCTATGTCCATTTAGGTCATTTGCAATGGTTTTTCCGAGATGGTTCCAAGAAGTGACATGGGGCCAGATCCTCTCCCTTGGAGAACCTTTTAGCTCAGTTGGATGAACTTAGCACTGACACAAGCTAAATCAGAAGCTTTTCTTTTGTTGCAAATGCCTTTTTTGTTGTAATTATTGTAACTTGTGGTGTTGTATTATTTTGGGTGTGACGAATTATGTTGTAGGTCATTTTGGAACATTTTTTTAATGGGAATTTCTTTATAGTGTTTTTAAGGTTTCTGATGTAGAATGGTGGTGTTTTTTGTCCCATGTTTGTTTCTTGGGATTTTTCTAACTGTCATTATGATTCCAGAGTTATTCCAGTTTTTGAAACTAATGTTTATATGGAATCCTAATATGGTGGGGAGACCACCGCGGGATAAACTCGTTATGAATCCAAATTCATGGTGTTCTTGACAGAGCACTTTCTTGTTTCTACTCTTCCCAACCCCGGTTATAGATGGTCGACATGAATAGTTGGTCATATAATGGATTCTTGTGGAGATCCCAATCATTGCATGACTAGTTTCTTCGATGGTTTTGGTGTTAGGGGTTGGGGTGTTCCTTGTTGGGGTGTGTTTAGAAGAGAGAGAGTCTTCATTGTCATCTCTTCATTTTTGTTTGAACTCTTCTGTCTTGCATAATGTCTTCCTTGGGTGTGTGATTATTTTGAGGAAGTTCTTGTAGTTTCTTTTTTGGAATCTGTAGTTTCGGGCTCTGAACGAAAGAGAGTGTTGGTTCTTTGGGCATTGATTTTTCAGGTTTTTCCTTGGTTGTAAATCAGAATTTATTTGGTTTTGATCAAATGAATCTATTGTGACTTTCTTGGGGAATAAAGTGTCATGTTGGGGAGAATTTTCACACCCCGACCCGACACTTTTCTGTTGTTTTCATTATTTTTTAGTTTCCATTTTAAATTTATTCATTTTCAAGTTTTCTTTTTTTTTAATTAAATCATTTTAATTAAAAAAGAAAATAGAATTAATTAAATTAAAAAAACATAATCTAACCTCCCCCCCACCTCGTGGCCCTTCCCCTTTCCCCCTTACCTCACGACACCGAGCCCCCCTCCCCTTCCTCCAGTTGCGTGATACTGACCCCCGCCCATCCTGGACCTCCGACCTCACTTCCTCCACCTGGTGAACCTCCCTCTCCATGGCCTCCTCTCCTTGCGGGAATCATCGACACCTCCTTCAATAGGTATTTCTTCATCAATTTTTTTGCCTCATCTGAAACCTAGGTCATGGGTTGACTGAGTTTTTTTTCTTCCATTTATAGAGTGTGTGGTGGGTCTTGCAGGTCTTCCTCATGCAGATTTTGGGGTCCGTCGATGAAGGCGAAGCATTTCATTCCATTTCGGTACATCCACCATCATTTGAGTTTTATTTGTTTTACTCTCTTAATTTTTTAGTTAATTTTAATGTGTTCTAAATTTAATTTGGTAGTGAGAAGTCTGAATTGGTAGTGTTTTAACATGTTTATGGGTTGGAAATGAGCTCTTTAAAAATAAATGACTATGTGTTATGATGTTATATTGTAATGTTTCTTGAAAAGTGTTTTGTGCCTTGTTTGTAAAGTGCGATTTATTTTTTAAAAGGCACTTGAGGTGCATATTTGTTTGAAATGAGTTTTTAATGAAGAGTGGGGTTGTGTTGGCATGTATGCCTTGTCGTGTATTTTTACATATGAATTTTATAATTGTATAATTATTAAAAGGGGATTTCATGGGAATTGGATGGAAAAGTGTGTGTATTTTAGATGTAAAATCTTGTTTTTCTTATTTAAAGGGTTTTGTAAATTGTTTAAATGGATTATTATATTTTTCGAGTGATGTGAAATACATTTTTGAAGGGTTCTACAAGCTCATTTGCTGGGTTCAGGTTGTGTATCGGAAATTGGCTATATTTTGGGTGAGTTTCTTGGTGTGACGTTTCATGAGAAGGTTTTTTAGGGTTTTTTGGTGGGTGAGAACCTTGTTTTAAGGACACTTAATGTGCAGATGATTTTAGAAAGAGTTTTTGAAGGAAATTGAAATATTTGACATGTGAACATGACTTGTATTTTTCAATATCAATTGTAGATGGTTTTGAATGGTGAAAGTAATTTTTTTAAAGTGGTCTTGGTTTATGTAAGTTTTTACAAAGGGAATTGGCCCATGGATTTGGTTGATTTATTCCACCCATTTTTATTGTTTCAATTTTATTTATATTTTTTGGTAATCTTCGATTATCTTTTGGGTTAATTAGATATTTTGGGGTCTTCTCGAAGGGTTGTACACACATACATAGGTACATATACATACATATATATATCCTTCTTGCACATATTCCCTCATGGAATGATGAATATTTGTATTGGATTAAGGTGTATATATATATAGGGGTGTATGTGTTCACAATTATGGGGTAGTCTTCATAAAAGGCATCGGGTGTCGAGTTGTTCGTTCGGGTCTGCTCACTTTTGAGGTAGGTTTCCCAATTAATTTTTCTTTAAATTAAATAATTATTTGTATCTTGAATTTCTCACCTTTATTTAATGTTAGTTAGAAATGTATGGTTTTTAGAATAATTTCTTATTATAAAGTAAAGTGATACCCTCTATGTATTTGAATTTCAAGAAATTGTTTTATTGAATGCGCTTATTAGTTTTTCTGGAAATTACCCTCTGTCCCTTATAAATGTGCTTCAGATTTAAAGTGGTGAATTGGGTTTCTTAAATGGGTTTCCATGTGCGTTCCTAGTTTCCAAAATGGTGTGCTTGAGATTCTTTAAGAAATGGTTTTTCATGAGAAAAAAAATTGTGTGAGGCCCGGTTGGCACTTTTGTAAAGCTGTTTATCTCTATAAAACACTCCTTGGATGTGTTCCCTTCTCTTTAGTTGAGATGTATATTATGGGGGTCTGCGGTGTCGGACTCCCCTAGGACCAATGGTAGAAAGGAGAGGTACATATTCCTTGGGGTGACTCGAGGTGCTGCCTGTTGTGGTTTATTATTATATATATTTTGATTGGATGCTTGACTGGCATCGGTAGGCCCGCACCCTTTCTATGTACATGAGACATAGGAACCTAGAATATTGAGAAAATATTCTTAGAATTATTGCTGCACTGGTAGGTTATGGTACAGACCAGTGGCCCATAGTAGGTGGATATGTTTGGGTTCATTGGTATGGGATTTTCCCTTGGCCTGCCTAAGAAAGGATGGTTGAGCATTTTGGGCATTTTGATTTCAGTGTGTGTGACATGTCAAAAAGGATGAGGTCTCATGTATTGGGTTCTTTTAGAATATTCTTGATCCCCTTGGTTTTCCTATGTCTACTCATTCTTAGTACTTGAGTGTTTAGTGTGTTACTTGTATATATAAATTCTTTCCATTTCCCTTGTAGTGAAAATACTGTCTCATTTTCATGTGTAATGTTTTCTTACTGGAAAGTGATGTGTGGTTTTAATGTGTCATGTGAAAACTTTTTTTCAAAGAAAAGTGTTTTATTCTTTTTTTGAAAATTGAATATGTAAACATCACTTTCCCTTTGAAAATGCTAATGTATCACTAAAAGGTTGATTTGGGTTTTGATAAATGAATAAGGGAAATGAATCATACGTTTCTTTTGAGTAACTTGTGGAAAGCCTTACTTTTATATATTGTAGTTCAAACCTGAAATTGATGATTCTTTTGTTTAATGTAAATGCATTTAGGAATGGATTAATTGGGAATATCTACTGAGTTTTTATACTCACGCCTATAATTCTTTCTTGTTTTTATTCTTAGGTGCAGGTTTTAGTTTGATATCGATCTCCATGGACAATGTTGAGTCTTCGGATTGGGGAGTGACCCGTGGGGTCACGTGGAGTTCAGTGGTCATCATGTCTGGTTAGTTTTTCTTTTCAGTTCTTGCTTAGTTGTTCTATTCAGTTTATTTTTAGCCTACTTTATTATTATTCCACTGTTTATGTCTATTTATATTGAGAAAAATCATTCCCACCATCATTTTTTTTATGCCCTCGATGCTTGTTGCCAGCCCGAGAGGATCGGGAACACATCTTAGCCCCTGTCGTGGGCTGACTCGAGTGACCAGTTCAAGTCCTACCTGAGTTGGTTCCTGACATCCTCACTCTATCCAATAAGGTAAAATTCATAACTAATGATGATAGATAAGTTTTTCATTTCCTTTCATGCACCTCGAAGTGCAATTCAAAGAATAAAACCATGAACTTCCACTCACTAGTATCCTACTAAACTACCTATATTTGAGTCCTTCTTCTCAGTGAATTGACTACTACATTGCCTTGACTAGTCATGTAAGAAAGCATGAATTTAAAATATTGTAGGAACTCAACCCACCTTCTCTGCCTCATATTTAGATCGCATTGAGTAAATATGTACTTGAGGATTCTTTTAGTCTGTGTACACTAAAAAATACTCCCACAGTAAGTAATGCCTCTAAAAATGCAATATGTGAACAATCATAGCTAAGTCAAGATTGTGTGTCCGGTAGTTCCTATCATGTGGCCTCTGCTTCTGAGACCCATACTCCACAAATATATCTCCCTACATCTTCACTACTCCAATCCAAATACATGATGTTTCATAATACATAGTGTGGCTCCCGCCCTGCTCTGGCAGTATCCGGACCAGTTCTCAAGTTAATATCCCTTTTATCTCATGAAAGGGTATCACGCATGTATCTGACCATAAAAACATCACACCATTCTTATCCAAGCATGTAAATGGAGTTTAGTAATAATGAGAAGTCATGTATGAAATGCCTTTAATATCCAGCTAGCCCCAAGAAACTCTGTATTCCAAATAAATTCATGGGAGTCTCCCAGGAAACTATAGCTCTCAACATATTTGGGTCAACTGATACTCATATCTATGAGATTATGTGACCTCAAAAGTGAATGTGATCCACAATAAGTGGCACTCTATGTGCTTAGAATATAAATAATTCTCTTTCAATTTATCCAAAATGAACTCAAGTTGTTTTGAATGGTCTTGTCAATTGTGAGAATACACCAAGATATCATCCATGAAAAACATAAAAATGAATCCAAATAAAAATAGAACACAAATTTCATCAGCACCATGAAATCTACTAGGGAATTTATGAGACCGAATGAAATAACCAGATACACATAAAGAACATACATGTTATGAAAGCCAGTATGAGGTATGTATGCAGGTATAAAATGGACCTAATGATACCCTGACCTCAAATAATTTTTTGAGAACACCCATTCTCCTCAAATATGATCAAAAAGTTCACCTATATTTGGAAAGGGATATTAGTTTTTAACCATCATCTGGTTTAACATCAGATTATCTACACATATCCAAATAGTTCTACCTTAATTTTTGGAAAAAATCACCAAAGAACCCTATAGAGAGGTACCAAGTTAGATAAAACCCTTTTCTTTCAAATCCCATAGCTACCTATTGAGATCCTACAACTCCACCATAGAAATATTTTAAGGAGTAATGGATACTAGTGCATCACCTAGAACTAGATAAATGGATAAATCAACATGTCTCTTAGGTGGTAAACTAGAAAAGTCATGCAGTAAAACGTCAATAAAACGATCAAAAAATGGAGGAAAGTATTTATGACATGATCCTTGATAATTAAAATACAAACTAGTGATCTTGGATGTCATTCCTCTCATCCCACGATGATTTGGTCCGGGTTATAACACTTAGAAATCCCATTCAACCTTTTAAGAATTAATTTCATCCTCTAGTGATGTGAAAGTCACCCTCTGGTAATAGCAGTCAATTTAATATCGATAAGATAAAATCTAGTACATCCCAAGTTTGACGTCAAAACCAGTCATCTCAAGGAAATAAATATCCCAGATGAAGTGACACCCACCAAACTCAATGGAGAACTCCTTTCACTAGCCCAAATCCTCCATTCTCATTCCAAACAATGTGTCTAGAGTCATAATTCTCTTAGTAGATATTATAAAGAGATCAAGTATTCTCAATGAAGGTTAAGATACGAAGCATTGTGATGAACCTATATAAAAAAAGAGAATATGAAATAGTAGAGGCTATTAAGATCATATCTCTCACTATAAACAGTTTAGAACCCTACTCCTCAGGGCTTGGCTATACAGAATAGATCTAGCCTGAACCACATCCCTGTGACACAACATCACTACTCAGAGTAGCCCCACTGTGGCGTCTCAATGTAATAAGTGTTTGGATACCATATCCACGACCATGATAGCCTCATCCTAATTGACTGACACTACTCCAACTCCATGCCTAATGTAGATCTAAGAAACTGACTCCTGAACCTAGTGTCAAAGTTAACCCCCTACCACTCACCACTGGAGGGAAGGTCCTATAGAAGCATTACACCTAGACCATCTTGTTGCAAACTCAATAATAAATTGGGTCAAATCACACTAATTCTTAATGTGTCTGCATCTACTATAGTGATTACAGAACATTGAACTACCAGTAATCATAGCTATACTGGTACTCATCTCGTGAGAATCCTTGAAACAACACTTCCTACCACTGGAAGTCGAACTACTGGGTTGAGAAATATCACCAACCAACTCTATGCCCCCAATATTATCTCTAGTTACTCACTATAATTAACATTTAATTCACAATTTTAGTGACATAGGTTACTCTATACACATTAACCTAATATATAATAGCATTTATAAGACCTTCCTCGATGTGTCTTGCCCTCAATAACTCATCAATATGGTACATCTTTGAAACACATTGTAGCTCTATAAATCATGTCTATTACTCCCTAATTGTCATCACGCCCGACTAAAAATTTATGACTTCACTATCCCACTCTTCCTGTAGAGTAACAGGGTAGAAATTGTCCTAGAACCTATTTATAAAATCTACCCAAACCCTATCTCGTAGCCTGTCAACATGTTTTAGAACATCCCACCAACACTTTGATGCTCTATGTAGCATGTAAGTCATGATATTCACTCTCCTCTCAAGAGGTGTCTTAAGGTTATTAAATATTGATAGTGTCTTATCTAGCCACATCTTAGTAGCATATGGACTGCCATCCCCTAGAAATGTGGGAGGATCCTACTTTTGGAACACATGTGCCAGCTCATCCATAGGGAAGAAAGGTTATAGTGCTCCATTAAAAGTTTGTATGAAGTGAAATAATCCCTCAAAGAACTATGACTCAGCCCCTATGTCTGTAATAATATTTGGTGTCGCGTCTAGAACTAAGGGAGGATCTACTGGTATCCCATGGCCTACCAACTGCATTGTGTGGTCATCTCCTCCCTCCTTCTGTACGACTAGAGGTCATCATGGTGGAATTCCACTAAAATGAAAAATGAATGCCTCAGATAAGAATGATATCAATTATTTACATCTCAAAAATGTAGGAAAAATAAATACCCTCCTAAAATAAGTTCATACCACATAGCTTGATCCTAATGCCAGGATTGAAAAAGGAAACAGTCACAAACACCACTAAAAACACTACCTCTTTCCCACTCAAAAGTCATGTCTGGATCATGTCTTTATTCCCAAGATCACCTTTCAATTTCAATAATATTCATTTTGAATTTAATTTCCATCATTAATTCACTAAAAAGGTTTATGAAATGGTTTACCTTGTTCAAATCCATGAGGTACCATAAAACCTCATGAACAACAATTTGGTGCCAATATAATCCAACCCAGATCACAATTAGTTTAAACAATTGAAACAAAGGTGGTGTAACTTTCCAGTCCATAAGGGCCCATACTCGTCATAAAGTGAAATATGGTATCACTTTCTCTATCCACTACACAAAATCTATCACAATTGTAGGTACATCTGTCACAACACCAATCACAATAGCATGCAATATGAAATGCATCCTAAATGGAATTGCAAAACATATAGGATGATATTTCTATCAAGTTCCTAAAACTATACATGAGATGGAATACCCTCTTATCATCAGTTCATAGTAGAATAAAACCCTCAATTACATCAATAATGATATCAAAAATCAAGTGGATCTACCACCAGTGGAATCAAATCATCCCTAATAGTCAAAATCCAAAAAATTATAATTTCTTTTGAGGTAATTTGGATTTTTCCAATACATGGGGTAGATACTCCCAAGAACAGCTCATTACCAAACACATATTCTATCCTATACATTTCTATTGTTTCCAAATAGTAAGGAAAGAACAAAAAATAAAGGCTCTAATACCACTTTGTGACATGCCAGACCTGGATTCCACAGAAGGTGCCCTAATCCTAGTTGAAAACATGGCCTAAAGCACATCTCCCAAAATTCCAATGGATAACAATTATAAGAGAGGGCATTGGTGTGTTAATGGGAAGATTATTTCCCCCATCACCAGATTGAAACTAAGAATAAATACAATAAAATAAAATAACTTATGTATTAAATAACCCAAAAAAAGACACATAAACAAGACAAGAATATGTAACAATTCTATAAGTGTCTCATATAGATTGATGATGATACATGTATCTATAAAGCATCCAAAATAGGTACATAGTATAAAAATATAATAAAAGTATCCAAAATAACAAAAAAAAATTGATACAACCTAATATCATTAGAAATATCAACTCAATATTGTGCTCCCTTGCTCCTAGGCATGGCACAAAATTAACTCTCAAACTATGAGATCTTTCTCTAGTCCCTATATACATCCAAATAGTCTATTTGGGTACTGAAAGTCAGCCCAAGTAGGGTGTTGGAGATAATCCCATTAAATTATCACCCAAAGGTTTATATAATTCTATTTATGGAATGTAACAAGCTAAGTAGTGTGAAAATAAATCAGGAAATTGGTAAATAAGAGTAAGATTCCCATGGATTGAAAACTACAAAACTGGTAATCCTGAATAGCCTCTCAACTTTCCCTTAAAAATATATTCAAGATCCTATACAAGGAAGATGTAATTAAAATAAATTAAATTTTATGGCCTCACTATAAACAATGAAACCATTTCAACAACGACCTTTTCGTATAACCTGAAATGTCAGAAAGATCCATGTCTGGTCTATTAGACCAAGAATATCATATTTCTCATAGTTTTGATGTATGTCAACGTGTCATACCACAAAGGGCCGGATCCAAGGTATCAAAGACTAAGGAATCCTCGTTAAGTCCCATGATCATCTCGATGGAAACTGAGTTAGGCACTGGTTGGAGTCCTATGAGTATGTCATACTGAATATGTCCTATGTGAGTCCAAGCAAGCCAGATCCAAGGGGTAGCAAGGCCCAAGGAATCCCATGGAATCAATATATAAGGAGAATACTTAATTTAAGGTTTCCACTACCGCATTCTTAATCCAAGTAACATTTTCCATGGAATTTGTTCATTCACTCACAATTTCATACCATTTACCAATTCATATCAAATTATTCTACCCGCTCATATAACCATTCACATTCAATTATATCATAATAGTATACCAACCCATATATCATAGATCACGTTTAAGATAAAATCATGAGTATACCCATTAGTTTAACACAACCAAATTACTATTCAACCATTCAAAAATTCAATATCAATTGATGTCACATAGAAATAGAGGGAACACGTCTCCTAAACATCTCATTCCATTAAAAGCATTCATTAAAGGACTTCCTCTAACTAGGAAAACATTAACTCACCCCATGGGTGGTTTAACATTGATTAAGCAAGGTAAATTTATATATATCACCCCACGGGTATCCTTGGATGGGAAAACCACCACCAATACATCTCAAAGAAAACAAATGTCATCCCTAATAGGTCTAAATATATCTAACTCAATTAACCTGTTCAATTTTAGGGATGAACCAGAAATTATGTTGGGTGGAACAACCGTATCTTGGTTAAAAAATCACCAAAACCAACAAGAAAATTATATACCACATATCATAGCTTATTAGTAGAGTTCTCATCTAGTATCAACCCCTGATTCGACATATATTGGTAGAAAAATGAATAATGAACAAAGAACCTAAAATTAGGGCATATTATCCTATTCATAAATATTACATATGATATCCAGAAGAATGTAGAATGGATAAAAAGTAATCAAGTACTCACCGATGTGGATCCAATGAGACATTCTGAACTTGAATTAAAAATCAGATGAATGAGATCTCTGAAATCTGAGAACAGACTCAAAAGAGGACTCCCAAAGGTGTTGTTTGTTGTCTGTAGGATGGAAATGAAAAAAAAACTTAGTTTTAAACATTCAGTGAGGAAATTTTAGTAATTTAATCCAAAATAATCACATCACATGGTTTATATGCATAGTTAGTTGTAGGAGAAGGTCACCCAGATGATTTCCTCACATGGTTTGACTAACCATGTGGAAACTATGAAAAAACCCTTTGTTAAAATTGCAGACCTGGCCACAAAGCCATACGGTCTGTTTCAAATGGTTTAGCCTAACCATACGACCCTCCTCTACTCTGTTCCCAAGAATCACATAGTTTATTAAACTATGTGTCCTACCTCACATGGTTTTAATGAATTATGCACCAGACCTATTTCACCCCAACACTTGGTTTCTAGGATCCGAATAGGCCCCAGACACCCCCTTCACCTCAATTAACTCAAAGGCCATTCACACTAGGTTATATTTAAACATTCAAATTGAAAAATAATGGATCCGTTCAAAAAAAATAACCAATAATCATACATAAAATAATTATGTTTAGGTAAATTGCTTATCTTTTCAAATGTATAAGGTGTATGAAAATCCATTCAATTCATCGAGATATATCATCATAATTCATTAGTGAATATAAGCTGAAAACTACAATTTCACTTGAATATCGTATATTTTCTTTATAAAATTTGTTCACCATTGAAATAACTGAATTGGATTTTAATAAAAACATAGGAAATGAAGATAATATTCTTGTCCTTCCAAAGAAATAAACATCATAAGAATACAATCAATGTTTCTTCATATATAAAATAAATACATTGATACATTAAATTTCGAAAACATAAAAAAAATTATTATAAAACAAATAATTATGGATTGAAGTAATTATCCAAAATAAACTATGATGAAAATGATAATGAGCCACTTAATATTCTCCCCCTTTCTGATAATTATAAAACCCTAATTCTCTATCAACTTTTCTCCCCCTTTTTATAAGAATAAAAAAAGATTTGTTCAATAGTATATTAAAAAATAAAATATATTTACCAATGCTTATAATGAATTCGAATTAAAAAATTTATTATTATTATATAAAATATTTAAAATTTGAAAAGAAAATTTTATTCCCCTTTTCTAAAAAAATAATATCACAAATATGAGTTATTATAAAAGAAGTTATTAATACACATAGCATTATAAAATCTCCCTAATTTCATGCCTCCATAAAAAATATACAAATATATAATAAAGGAGCCATGAAAATATATAAAATATTATTCAATGAATAATAAGGTTTTGTAATGAATTTATTAAACCATTTAATTCTTAGAATAATGATAATATATTTAAACACATGATAAATGTTTAAAATAAACCCCTAAGACATAACATAATTAAAAAAACATACTCAAGGAATTAAATAAAATATTTTCAAATAATTCTAATTGGGATATTTTCATAGAATATAAAATAACATATTTTAAAAGAATAAAGTATTTTAAAATAATTTAAAATAATGTATTTTCATAAAATTAAAAATAACTTTTCTGTATTTCATAATTTTTCAAAATATTTTAATATAACAATAGAATATTATATCACATATAGTAATAGATTAATTTAACACATGTAATTAATTTAAATAATCAAACCTGAAACACATTCTTACATGAAATATTAATTATAACAAATTATTAATAAAAAACAATATAATATTTAAAATATCACACTTGATGTTATCAAATTAATTCATATAATTAATTTATCATATAAAATAATAGGATGAGAAAAATATGAACAGTTTAATTATAAGGAAAATAAAATGTAGAGGGGAAAAAGACAAAAAAATTAAGGTTTTTTTACCCCTATATAATACAATTATTGCGCTTAAGTTTAATATTAAAATTAAATAAAATACTTCATGGTTTTTAATAGATCCATCTCTTTGAAATTTTTCAAATAACAAATGACTTTAGAGATGTTTTTTCTTTACAAAATACTTAAAATAATTATCTATATATTTATCAAGAAACCACATGATGATATGACGATGATGTTAAGTCTCTCCAACCTAAAAAATATCAAGCAAAAGTGACTTTTAGTACCCATATTCTTTTGGGTCTGATAATGTAATCAACTAAAAAATTTAGTAACCAAAGAAGTATATTTTGATCAAACATTTTATAATTAATTTTAGATAATGATTTTGAAAAATGAACTTGTTTGACACCATAAAATTAATATTTTCTAAAAAAATTGTTAGAATAATTTTTATTAATACGGTAATAGAAACATTTAACAGTGGACAATATTTTTTTGTATGAAATAGGAATAGAATAATTTTTATATAATTTTTTCTTTTCTCTACTGCTACAAATAGCAAGTTTTTCATTGTGAATTTTACTTTTACCAAGAACTTGATTCAAATAATTCTATTCCCTAATAATCATTCTTGAAGATTGTTTTAAATTTTCATCTTTATACAATAATTATTTAATTTCAGTTTCATGCAGAACACAAGAAATTTGGGATAAATTAAGTCAAAATTTACAAATTTTTATGATAAAATATCATTTTCAATTGAATTATAATCATAATATTTTCTAAGTTCTATATTCTATTTTTTTAAGGATTTAAATTTTTATTGAAGAATAAAATTATATTTATCTTGTTCATGATGAGAAAAATTTTATGAATAAGAATTTATAGAGTAAGATGTTTATACCTTATTAGTGTGAGCCATCTGACTTATATTTTTCTATTGAATTTATTTTTTATATTCAGAGTTTTCATTAGATTCATTAATTCAATCCAAATAAATATAATATAAAATCATCTAAAAAAACATTTAGTGAAACATTTTCCTTCTTGATATAAATATGATTTTCAGTTTTAGATTTCATATCAACTTTATACATATCAATCAATTCATTTTATGTATGATTTTTTTCTAAAATTGGAGTTTCCATGGAAACAACATCATTGAAAACTTATTTCAATTTATCAATTTTTTCCTAAGTAACTATGATTTCCCACCACATCACATAGGAAGTAGTGAATTTTGAAACAAGAATAAATTTAGCATGACTAAAACCACATATAATTTGATTCATGGATTTTGAATTATCATCATATTCATCTTCCTTCACATCATCACACTTTTATGGTTCTCTAGGGATTTCGTAAAGTTTGAATATGTTCATGGAAACCTTAAAACCAAGATTATTCAATGATATAGTCATTCTAGATTTCCATAATTGATAATTATCACAATTAAAATAAGTAGCATGGATTATTGGCATACCTTCTCTAATATCATCCATTCAAATTTTTCTCCATCTTAATCATTAACTCAGGTTTGTTAGATCCAAAATAAATCTTTAATATTCCAAAAAGATCCCAACCTTTTATACCAATTTCTATTTTGTAATTTCAATAATGAATACACAAGAGGTTGGTGAATTGTTTCCTTCTAAAATCAAAACAAAATTAAAACGTCCCTCTTGAAATGAAGTGATCATTTCATTTTCTCTAAAAGAAAAGTGAGTATCATAAATAAATATATAAATAAAGGAAAACAATAATGTATTGTGTTTTGGGGAATATAAATCATCTATTCCACCCCAAAAATTTTATAATCTATATACTTGGTGGTTTTCACTATACTAGTAGGTTCTCTTATCTAGATACCCCTACAACTGTGTATAAGTAGTTGACACCTTACAAGGCTTTGACAGGGCCTTCTAATTCTTTTACAGGGAACCAAAATATCAACATATTAGTCCAAGAAGCTGACACTCCAACATGACTGAGTCTAACCAAATTATACTCCAATAAATGAATATATATTGATTTTTGATAAAACATATTTCTCTTAAATTTGTAGCATCAAATTATAGTTTCATTTTATATATAATAATGCACGGCAACAAAAAAATAATCCTCAATCTTGTGCAATATTATTCTTCTTTAAAATGAAAATAAATTTATTAGACAATTTTGTGTAGGCTTTATTATTCTTTACACCATGAGAGAATAAGGATGCATAAATAACATTTCTCTCTTCTTTCAAATTAGGAGTATTAGAATGAAAATATTTCCACATTTTATTTTCATCAAAATTTTCACATCTCTTCGCTTCCTCATATATTTGTTTTCCTTCCAACAAAAGATATATATATATATATATGGAACAAATATATATCAATTTTAGTATACCTCATCCTTTGGATACTCCAAATAAATATATCCTACAGCCTATATAGATATCCAAGAACAGTGTATCACCATTGGATACTTCCTCTAGAATAAATCTCTAATAATAGAATTTCGAATAATTTGAATAAATCCTACAATAATATCATTCAAATAATAGAAGCATTGAACAACTTAAAATGCTTATTTAAATTAATTCACCCCTCTTTAAACTCAGTAAAAATAGTTACTTAAAACTACCTATGTAATAATTCAAATTTTTGAATTTGAATAATCTTGTATCTTTTAACTGCACTAAAAAATGACGTTAGAATAAACTCATCATTTTTCTCTCTAAATACTAGACTAAAATCTTTTCAATCTCTTTGAATAGAATCCTTATAATTTATTTTTAATTCTCCCACTTATAAACTACTAAATAAATTCAGATAAAAATTTCGTAGATTCAAATATGATGAAATAAGTAAATCAGAGTAGTGTGAACTTCTTTGTAAATATTCATAATGGTAGATATTTTCATATTTATGATAATCCATAATTCCATATACCTCTAGTAAACCATTAAAATGATATATAATCTCCCTTAATATTTCATTTCTTTATATTTTAGGTTAATTCGATAAAAAATCTTGAGTCCCTACTTTCTCAACTTCCAATACATCTTCTCAATCCTTCCTACAGCCTTGTTTTACAGCTTTTTCATGGTGATATCACGTGTAATGAGTCTCAACATTCTTCTTTTAGAGAGTATCTATAATATTAGAATATTTCAGATCAATAAAAATTCCATCATGATAAGAAATAAAACATTTTATCACGTAGAATTAGCACTTTAATGATGTTGATTCATTTCGGTCTAATCATGAACATCCTATTTTTCATCTCATGTACAATATAAATCATTCTATACTTCTACATACATGCTTTGAATATATAGCTTTGTGAATGGTATATTTTTCATCTATTTATCATCTAGCAGTGAGCAGGTGAGGTTTTCTTAATAGGATGCATCATTTCTTTTATGAATATCTATAAAACATTTTTAGTTCTAGTGCATCAGGTTCTCTTGTAGCAATTCTTGCAGAACCTATTTCTAATAATCATCCTGATATCACAGCATACATCCGTTTAGGATTAGAAAAAGTTTAAAAAATGATTATGTATGTTTTATCATTTCAGTTTGAGTTATATTATTGCATCAAGAGCATACAGTGGTTTTAAACTCCACTTTTATAATATCATTCATGCTCCATTTATCATGGATGATGACAACAAACATAGGGTTCATTATCAAATGTAGGGATCATTGAAAGTAGAATAGGGTTCATGAAAATATTATAGTATTGAAATAATTCTAATGTATGGTACATGAAACATACTTTTGAATCAAAGGTAGGTTTTCTTGAATGTAGTGTCTATTTTATTGAACCATACATTTAACTCATAAGTAGGTTTTCTAAAATTAAGGGTTTGATAAGTTGGGTACAAATGTAGCGTATAACTGTTTAAAAATTTTAATATATTAACATCATATTTAACTAAATTTTTTATCCCTATAACATTAGATTCATCCTTTATCATAGAATAATTAAATTTAGTAAATGTAAGTACACTTCCAACAGATCAAAAATTTAATCAATCCAACATCCACAACTCTGAAACTTCGAAAAATAGAAGTAATGACATTATAGAAAAATTGTAGCTGGGAAACATCATCACAGAAATTTGAAATATGTGAAATGATGAAATTAAGATGAAATTATATTATTTCCATCTCTCTATGTTTTGAATTATTCTTATTTCTATATCACTTGAATGAAATTCATAATTTTATATTTCCAAATATGTATATTGTAGACTTGTTAAACTATAGAAAACAATTTGATGATTTTTTAGAGTACTAAAAAAGAAATTTCAGACATTGTCATAAAATAATGATGTTTTGGTAAATATATTATCCATAAAATGGTATAAGTCCCATGAAAATCCATTCACATTATCTAGATATCTCATCATTACTTTTAGGAGAATATAATCTTAAAACTGCAATGTCCCTTGAACATCTTATAATGGATTCGGTAAATTTTTCACTACATAAACAAATGAATTGGATTTTAACATACCATATGAAATGAATATAATCTTAATATATTTACTATGTCACGAACCGAATCTGGTCACCGCTAAAACCGGCACCAAAACCAGCCCGTGACATGACCCGAAGGGCGTTCCATATCCCCACGGGCTGGCACAAGTGCCCGGGTATCGTTAATATAGGTTTGGGAATGATTTACCCGAGTATGAAAGCATAAAACATTAAAAACAATCCATAATATAAATATGAAATTTTTGAGCCAAACAATACTTAAGTGAGAACCAAAACTGAGTACATTGGTTTAAAGATTATACAAGTGGTCCAAATAAAAATAATTATAGCATTAAGACAGCCCCAAGGACTCCACGCGACTAGGGGTCATCGCCCCCAAGCTATCTCCACAACTCCGCACCAAGAATGGGAACTAACACCATGAACCGCCATCACCCTTAGCCTTTCCTTTACCTGAATCAAACATAACCAAGTCTAATTACACCCAAGGGGTGTAAGTAGGGTGTGAGCCTAAGCCCAGTAGGATACCACCCAATGATTCCAAAGAGTAAGAAATACAATGTGAAAAAGCAAGCAGTTTTCAAACGCAAGGAAAAGTAGTGTTCAAATTTCAAGAAATGAAACCTCTAATTGAAAATAGTTTTCAATCCAAAATTTTTAGAATAATAACACATTAAAATAGAAATGTTATATACTGTAATTTACTTCCAAACACACCCTAAGACATGGGTAGATACTACAAATCCAATGAGCAACAACATTGGGAACACCCCTAGGCACTAGGTTGTCTTGGGCCCTATGTACCTCGTACCTCGGTGTAAAGTAACCATAGAAAAATCCTTTCTCGTGCACGAGCCACTAGTAGGGAACACACCCATAACCTAGTGGTCCCCAATAATCATCCACATAGTTTATTTAGAGTGGTCGTTATCCAAATGCTAAGTGAAACAGGGACAAAACCCATCTGGTCCACTAGCCGTACTAGTACAAATCCGCCCCACCTTGGTACCCGGGCTTCCCCTTTTGTGCTCAATCAATTTCAGCATGCAACATAAATAAATTTTCATATAAAACACCATTACTGGTCAATCACAACCAATACAGTATCTATCACATTTTATACCACTTAAAACACGCAACAAAACACTTAGATTTTTCATAAAACAATTCCTCAAAATCTCGTAGTGTTTCGGACACAAAACACCTTATAAACCTCACTTGCATACTATGTGGACATATTTAAGTTTCCAAAACATAAAGGAGGTCCCACTACATTTCAGTTAAAACACAAAATCATTTTTAGGGAAACCCTATATAGTTCAAGAAACGACATCATTGCAAAGTCTCCATTTTTACACAACACAACTCTTAGAATTTCATGTGGTTCACAAACACCATTAAAACCAGATTTTTCAGCAACAAACACAAGGGAAAATCATTAAAAACAGTATTTTTTATCCCTATTATACTTCAATAAAATCAACTAGTTACTTATAGGGTAGCCCCAATTAAACTAATAATACATTTTTATGAAAAACCCCCAATTTCACATGAAATTGGCCTTTAGGATTCATTTTAAATACAAACACCACTAAAACTATATTTTTCAGAAATAATAAAATTTAATAAGCATGAAAATACCATAAAAACAGTAGCCAATTCACAAAGATTTCATACACAATGGAATCACCTACCAAAACCAAGGAAACCCTTGAATCCTTTGTGCGAAAACTCAAACGCACCACGGCCGCACCTCAAGAAAGCTAAACCAGACCTAAAACCAGAATTTCAGACCATAAAACACAATATAAAACCTTAAATTTTAAACCCTACTTCCTGGACATTAGGAACAGCAATTATAATGGAAGAAACCCTAACTAAATTGGATGTAACCCTAAACAAATTTAAAGAAGAAAGGAGGAGAACAACTTACTTAAAATATCTTGTATAAATCGCCCCCCAAAATACCAGTAGATGATTTCACAAATACTCAAACATTCACGTTCGGTTCGAACAAGAATAGTTAGATCATTTAGGAATTTGAATGGGGGAAAAAGAGTAAGAATCGAAGGAGTTATGAAGGAAACAAATTACCTTTATAAAACTGCCCGAAATTTGAGTTCTTAAGGACTTTCGACCTAAACCGCGATGAAAATGAGCTGAAACGAGTGTGGAAGGATATCTGACGCGTGTCTGGGTTCAAGGGGCGTGTTTGGGGCTTGGAATCACCGAAAACCCCTTAAAAATGAATAAGTTATTAACTAATCAAATTTTATTTTTAAAACTGGAATTGGGCTTTCGGGCAGGCCCAATCCCTTAAATAAAAACCCATATACACCTTGGTTATGGATTTCCAAAGGCTCCAAATTTTAATTGTGGTGTTAATATATTAGGGTAGGACATTTAGGAGTTGGAATGAGTGAAAAATATTAAAAAATGAATATGTTATAAAAGAAAAAAAATTTATTTTTAAATCTGGAATTGGGCTCACGGTTTGGCCCAATTCATGAAAACTCACCTATTCTCCATAAAAACTTTGGAAACCCCCCAAAACAAAGAATTAATGGAAATTAAATTAAAAATACATTTAAAATAAGCTATGTATGTGACAATTCTCCCCACCATAAAAACTTTCCGCCCCGGAAAGTCACAGTAAGGCCAAAGCAACAACTAAACCCAACTGAGAAACCAAGTGGTACTCTCTTGCCAGGTTTCACCGCCAAAGGCCATAAAACCTCCAGTGATCAATGAAGGAAGGAATACTCTCACAAACCTGACTTACACCACTTTCCTGAACGAATAAAGCACATTAAAGCTTTATCCCAAATGAAAACTCCTCTAACACAATCTGAACAACACTCAATCAATTTACCCAAATAAACAACAACATCGAACATGGTTACACTTTCCCTACTATAACTAAACCATTGGTCACTCTCCAATATCAATTTTTACCAAAGAAATATGTAGGTAGTTAGATATCTCCAAATGATAATACCTACTTCCCATACAAAACCAAGGAAAAATATGAGTTACTCGTATGAAGAGACACAAATGGGCTCCCCACCATAAGAGACAACTTAAATTTTTTTTTCCCAAGACAGAATCAAGACACTAATAGGGGGAGGCCCAAACAGAATCCCTAGTACAAGGGGTATACATAAATTAGAAATTTACAAAATAATATACATTATACCCACAGTGGGTCTTCCCACCACAAGAACCAACCATCTTAACTGACCAGCATGGGCCGACACAAAAAGACCCAATTTTTTTTTAAGATTTGGAAAGGGTGCAGGGTCAGTCCGCACGGTTTGGGAAACCATGCACTAACTATGCTGATCATTATTTGAACGTGGCTTCCTAGCACACTGACACTACTAATCATGCAGAAAATGTGTGCTCAAACTTTCTAGCCAAATTTCCAACCATTCTCCAATGACTCAATGGAAACCAACGTGGGAGGGAAAAACATTAGGCGACGACATGGGTACAAGGCTCTCTACCTATTTCCACCGAACGAGAACAACAGAAGGAAGATGATGAAACCATAGGTTTAAACTGTTCCTATCTTTCATACTGAGGATAGGACTTTGTATAAGTGTTTAAACGACACTGGTGTTTCCCCTGACTACACGCCAGCTTCTCTCCGGGACCTATGGCTGGAGCTCAAAATATTGAAGCATCTTCGGCCACGCAGTTAGGCTGTTGAAACCCCTATGTGGAACTTCTTATTTCGGTGACACAAACAACTACACTGCATACCCTGATGGGTTTATCAAGACATAACACACTCTATAACCCACTTTACCAAAACCAAACATTTCATTGAAACAAGGGATCAGAAGATGCACACACATCGAACCTTGTTTCTTTGGGTGAGAAACAATAGAAGGGAAAGACACGTATAAACACCTTCCTCTAAGATAGAGGATTTGATGTTTTTCCCAAGGGAGACACAATCCCAACATAACATAGAACCTTAAAGGATTGTGTGACCTTCACCTTTATGGTCAAAAGAGCACACAACATCACAATGCATCACCGAACATGACCCTGACGATTGATAGAAACAATACATGGAACGGGACCATATTCAAAGTCCCTAAACAACAGATAAGTCCAAAAAGTGGACACAATATCATATCATGACCTAAATCTCAAAATTGGTTGTTTAATAATAACTCTTTCTTCAAAGAAACTATAAAGAACCCAGAGGCTCTCTTAGACACCATCAAGACACTCATCTGTACTAACAACGAAAGAACACTCCCACCTTTGGTGAATCAGGAAACTTAAGAAACTAAGGTCTCTTTCAACCTTCCACAAGCACTATCCCACTACAAGAGGATCCACAAATCAGCGAAATGAATGGGTGTAGACTCAATAAAAGAAATGTTCGATAAAATATTCTTTATATTGATCAACTGGAGGATTTTCCAATGGAGAAACAAAACGGGTTGAACTTCTGTTGTGCATTAACCCTTAATGGGGGAGTACCTTATCCAATGAGAGAACCCAAGGACCCAACCAAGCTGGTCCATTGGTCAAAACATGCCACAAACCAGATCCAAACACATTGAGGGAACCACCGTAAAGGCATCCCAATTTTTTTTTCAAAAGAGACCACTAATCGTCCCTACAACACAGCTTACCGACCAAGAACAAACCCAAAACACAGTTCAAACAGAAGGGGTTCTTGAACTCAAAACCTCCCACAACATCAACATTTTTAAAAACCCATAATACAAACCATACCAAACTATTCATCAAGACATCATGTTTTTCTTTAAAACCAATTATTTGAAAACAAATGGTTTAGCAGTAAGTGTATCCACCAATGGTACCCCATGGGCCTCACACATGCATGTTTTTGTGCCGCACCGGGCACCCTCCTCATATCCATCCCAGCACTCATCCAGTCGTTCCATCAACCATCCATCATCCCATATAACCCCATGCATGTGGTCACTAATGGAAATACCAAAGGGTAAAACAAAACTTCCTTCCACTTTTCAAAAACAAAATGGTCAACCAACCCAACCTTTTTCTCAAAACTGCTAACAATGAGATCGAAATCCCAATTCACATATTACAAAACATTTCATAAGGACATAACCATTTAGAAAAGAACTCACTTTGAAGTTATTCACATCAATTTCTAAACATATCATCCCATTAAAACACACTCTAATTGTTTAGAAAACTCTATTGGAAACGCTTTTAAAAAAAACAAATTCAATATAGTTCCTACTTTCAAAGAGGTGTAAGCACACCATTTTACTTTTCAAAACAATTCTGAAAATTCAGTTCCACCATTTCATAAACCAAACCACTCCCTCTTTATTTGAAAATCATTTCATAAAAATGTTACGCTTCTTAAAACCAAGTCACCTTAAAACCAAAGTGCTAAGATTTCAAAACTAAAGCACAAAACAATGCAAGAGGAAACTAGTTTCGGTGGGTGACTTGGACATATGGTTGGCAGCCATATTCCAATCACTTCTCCGTCACAGAGAGTATTCTAGGGAAATATCCATGGCTCCACATGGCTTGCCAGGCCCTGCGAGCTCACTGAGATTATTCTCCCAACTCTCTTTTCATTTCCCATAGTCATCATTAAACCAAGGAAAACCAAAGCACTCAAATAAATCCATACATACCATGGTGACTTGAATCCCTTAATGAGGTGTGCTGGCCAGGCACACTACCCATGACTGAAATTTCAAGTTCCAAAAATCCTAGCTCCAGACTATGCTGACTCTTCCCCAAATAACATGACCCAAGGAGCGAACCTCCTCTGATACCATTTTGTCACGAACCGAATCTGGTCACCGCTAAAACTGGCACCAAAACCAGCCCGTGACATGACCCGAAGGGCGTTCCCTATCCCCACGGGCTGGCACAAGTGCCCGGGTATCGTTAATATAGGTTTGGGAACGATTTACCCGAGTATGGAAGCATAAAACATTAAAAACAATCCATAATATAAATCTGAAATTTTTGAGACAAACAAGACTTAAGTGAGAACCAAAACTGAGTACATTGGTTTAAAGATTATACAAGTGGTCCAAATAAAAATAATTATAGCATTAAGATAGCCCCAAGGACTTCACACGACTAGGGGTCATCGCCCCCAAGCTATCTCCACAACTCCGCACCATGAATGGGAACTAACACCATGAACCGCCATCACCCTTAGCCTTTCCTTTACCTAAATCAAACATAACCAAGTCTAGTTACACCCAAGGGGTGTAAGTAGGGTGTGAGCCTAAGCCCAGTAGGATACCACCCAATGATTCCAAAGAGTAAGAAATACAATGTTAAAAAGCAAGCAGTTTTCAAACGCAAGGAAAAGTAGTGTTCAAATTTCAAGAAATGAAACCTCTAATTGAAAATAGTTTTCAATCCAAAATTTTTAGAATAATAACACATTAAAATAGAAATGTTAGATACTGTAATTTACATCCAAACACACCCTAAGACATGGGTAGATACTACAAATCCAATGAGCAACAACATTGGGAACACCCCTAGGCACTAGGTTGTCTTGGGCCCTATGTACCTCGTACCTCGGTGTAAAGTAACCATAGCAAAATCCTTTCTCGTGCACGAGACACTAGTAGGGAACACACCCATAACCTAGTGGTCCCCAATAATCATCCACATAGTTTAGTTAGAGTTGTCGTTATCCAAATTCTAAGTGAAACAGGGACAAAACCCATCCGGTCCACTAGCCGTACTAGTACAAATCCGCCCCACCTAGGTACCCGGGCTTCCCCTTTTGTGATCAATCAATTTCAGCATGCAACATAAATAAATTTTCATATAAAACACCATTACTGGTCAATCACAACCAATACAGTAGCTATCACATTTTATACCACTTAAAACACGCAACAAAACACTTAGATTTTTCATAAAACAATTCCTCAAAATCTCGTAGTGTTTCGGACACAAAACACCTTATAAACCTCACTTGCATACTATGTGCACATATTTAAGTTTCCAAAACATAAATGAGGTCCCACTACATTTCAGTTAAAACACAAAATCATTTTTAGGGAAACCCTATATAGTTCAAGAAACGACATCATTGCAAAGTCTCCATTTTTACACAACACAACTCTTAGAATTTCATGTGGTTCACAAACACCATTAAAACCAGATTTTTCAGCAACAAACACAAGGAACAATCATTAAAAACAGTATTTTTTATCCCTATTATACTTCAATAAAATCAACTAGTTACTTATAGGGTAGCCCCAATTAAACTAATAATACATTTTTATGAAAAAACCCCAATTTCACATGAAATTGGCCTTTAGGATTCATTTTAAATACAAACACCACTAAAACTATATTTTTCAGAAATAATAAAATTTAATAAG
The DNA here is from genome assembly GCA_963277665.1 of Viscum album. Lineage (NCBI taxonomy): Eukaryota > Viridiplantae > Streptophyta > Magnoliopsida > Santalales > Viscaceae > Viscum > Viscum album. The sequence continues at coordinate 1,574,945,401 of OY728141.1, forward strand.
CATGAAAATATCATAAAAATAGTATCCAATTCACAAAGATTTCATACACAATGGATTCACCTACCAAAACCAAGGAAACCCTTGAATCCTTTGTGCGAAAACTCAAACGCACCACCGCCGCACCTCAAGAAAGCTAAACCAGACCTAAAACCAGAATTTCCAACCATAAAACACAATATAAAACCTTATATTTTAAACCCTACTTCCTGGACATTAGGAACCGCAATTATAATGGAAGAAACCCTAACTAAATTGGATGTAACCCTAAACAAATTGAAAGAAGAAAGGAGGAGAACAACTTACTTAAAATATCTTGTAGAAATCGCCCCCCAAAATACCAGTAGCTGATTTCACAAATACTCAAACCTTCAAGTTCGGTTCGAACAAGAATAGGTAGATCATTTAGGAATTTTAATGGGGGAAAATAGTAAGAATCAAAGGAGTTATGAAGGAAACAAATTACCTTTATAAATCTGCCTGAAATTTGAGTTCTTAAGAACTTTCGACCTATACCGCGATGAAAATGAGATGAAACGAGTGTGGAAGGATATTGGACGCGTGACTGGGTTCAAGGGGCGTGTTTGGGGCTTGGAATCACCGAAAACCCCTTAAAAATGAATAAGTTATTAACTAATCAAATTTTATTTTTAAAACTGGAATTGGGCTTTCGGGCAGGCCCAATCCCTTAAATAAAAACCCATATACACCTTGGTTATGGATTTCCAAAGGCTCCAAATTTTAATTTTGGTGTTAATAAATTAGGGGAGGACATTTAGGAGTTGGAATGAGTGAAAAATATTAAAAAATGAATAAGTTATAAAAGAAACAAAATTTATTTTTAAATCTGGAATTGAGCTCACGGTTTGGCCCAATTCATGAAAACTCACCTATTCACCATAAAAACTTTGGAAACCCCCCAAAACAAAGAATTAATGGAAATTAAATTAAAAATACATTTAAAATAAGCTATGTATGTGACATACTATGTAAGAAAATCCATATGTATCTGATCAATATTGATTCATATATAAAATAAATACAGAGACATATTTTTTATCAAACACTTAAACAATTTTTTTATAAAAAAAAGAATAATGGGTTGAAGTAATAATCAAAATATAACTAGGATGAGAATTACAAGGATCGAATTAATAGTTTAAGATATGATAATAAAGAAATATTTTTAATTAATGTGTAAAATATGACATGAAAAGATCATATATGATATTATAAATATGAATATGGTTCTAGTTCTAGTATAAATAAATAACATGTTTAAACCCATTATCCATAAGGTTAAATCATGTTCAACCAAAGGTAAGCCTAAGGTAAAGGATTTCATGTCAATTTCCAGTTCATTGAGACATATTTTTTATTATGGACATTTTTGGTTTTTTTGTTGAATAAATTACCCCTTTTAATTATTTAACCTGAATACCTATTTATCCATGGGAAATAATGATCCAATTAATGTTAGTTTTTTGTTATATATGTCCCAATGGAAAGTTGATCTTATTTTTCTCTTTGATCAGGTTTATTTTTATTCTATGTCCATGTCTTTTAAAATTATATTAAAAATTTCCTTTTTACTTCCCAATTTATTTATTAATGAAAATTTATGTTATCATTGAATTTTTAAAGATTCGATCTAAATCTCTCTAATGTTTTTTAAAATGGTCATTTTATACTTTCTTAACAAAAAATCAATCGAAATATTTTTTAACATATATGACGCTAAAATAATTCTTCTATACCAAATATATATTATGATATTTATGTTATTATACATGTTTTCAATGGGTTTACAAAGAAAAATATTTTATGAAGGATTATTTTAATATTTTTCTTTCATTTCCTTTATTCTTCCAAAGGAAATGATTTTATTAGAAAACATATTTTCCCAATGAACTGATGGTCATCACTTATCTCTTATTTAAATTTTGATCATTAACATTCTCTTGAAACATTAAAATTCTTATGATAATTATAAATTATATTTCTATTAAAAATCCATATTCTGTTTATCAAGAATATGATTATTTCCTAAACCTTATACATTTTTTACATATGACTATTTACTATGAAATTTATTTGATTAACTGAGGAAAATATTAATTAATCTATATTCTTCACCTAATATGAATATTTATTGACAAGGAATATGGTTTATGAATTTAATTGATCATTGAATATATGAGGAATGTATTATACATGCAGTGATGGGTGGGGCCCAATTATAGATAACCCCTCGATGCATTGATAAGTATCATGAGACAAATCAATTGGTCAATGTAATTGGTTTTTTGGTGAATAACTACACATCAATTAAACTATCCTGATATAAGGTCATAATGGTATAGATATCATTATGTCTGAGATCATGACATCCAAAATTATGCATTTAATTCATTGTGAATTTAGTTATTATTATCCATTCCATTATAAAATTTATATTATCCATGGAAGCATTTCATTATCATGTTATTGATTAAATATAATCATTTTTCAGTTATTTACCATACCATATTGATTATAAATTTTTTATTTTTGATTGGTTTCATTATATGTTACCCTTACTAATCATTTTAGCTCACTATTGTTTTTTTTCTTTCCTAATGATATGAAGTTGAATTTTTTGAATGAGTTTCAAGGATTCTGAGCTTTTTCTTTTCTCTTGTTTTATATTTTATTCTGAATGATAAATGGGTATCATGTTTTTAATTATTTATACAATAATTTAAAAATGAATGGTCCATTAGAATTAGATCATTTGTATATATGTTAATATAATAAAATACACATCGACCCTAGGCTACCAGAGTTAGGGTTGTTAAAGTTGTTATGAAGGGATGTTTAATAGAAAATTTGGAACTAGATTTAGGTATACATAAATAAAGGAACATAACAATATGTTATACTTTAAGGATATGTCAAATTGTGTAATAACATCCAAAATTTTTGTTAAGGTAGATATTATGTGGTTTTTCCTAGAAATACATCTATATATGGATACCACATGTGGATGTGGATATGATGCTACTGTACATAGGGGTAATAACTATAAAATGGGAACATTGGAATTTGACTCAATTTCCACATAGTTCATGATAAGGACCATTTATATAAACCTGTTTCGAAAAATTCAAGGGACACTCATTGGTTAAATGTCATTTTCTTTACAATAAATTATGAAGGATTTGAAAATATTTTTATGTTCTAATGATATTCCTGAAGAAATGAAGTTTATAATTATTGGATTAAACATGCATAAATTATCAATTTATGATAAGTATTACCTCATATTTATAATTATATATTACGATTCATAATGATATGAGCTTACCTAATAAATTATTTTACTTAAAAATGGAACTTGGAAGGAATAAGGGTATCAATACTCATAGAAAATGTAAACATTCTCGTGTTGAGTAAGCCAATACAACTAGTATTGGAGTCGATAAGATCATGGCCATATTTGGGTAGATAACCCATGTTATGTCTAATAAACTTTAATATATGGATTAACATGATCTTCCATGTCATGAAAAACCTATATTGGGTCATTTTATGGGACAAAAGCCTCTATTGTTTAGTGAAACTATAACTGTCATGGTAGGTGAGTAGTGGATTAAGTCCCTTGAGAAGATATTTTGGGATTTATGATTTGATTAAAATGAAAAATTTATACTTTTGGTATTTTACCTCAATGTTTATGTTGATCAATGGTTGTATTTGATCCAAAATTCTTGGGAGGATAAATAAATAAAATGTATGGAATAAAGGGATTTAAAATTAATATTCTTTGAAAAATACTTCCCTCATGAGTAATGACCTAAAATGAAGAAAAGGTTCCTTAGCATAAAGATAAATGAGGAATAAAGTGTTACAGAGTATTGGGATACCCTTATGATAATATAAATATATTATATAGATTACATACATAATACAAAAACCATGATTGACCATTTTTATGAAGAGATTAATCCATGTCTGTGAAGGGAACTAGTTTTTAAAACCTATTTATCATATAATGAAATATTATTATCTTCTATAAAATTAGAGAGGAAATTATCAATATTCTATATATTCAAGGTAAATCAATAAAATATGAGTCCTTATGAACACCAAGAAAAAGGTAATGTATCAATAAAGAATGTGAAGATGGAGAAATTTTCATGATGTGAGAATTAAAGAATGAATCATCTTAAAAAATGTCTGAAAGGCATGGGAGGTTATTAGAAGAGTGGAAATAAGGGTCATCCAGATCATGAATTTAAGGGAAGGAAAGACACCACTGCTATCTAGTACTTGAAATGTAATGAAATAAGAAACTATTCAAACCAATTTCCCAATAATCAAGGGAACAAATCACAAAAGAGGCCAAGGGGGGAAGTCCAGGCTTAGGAAATCACTACAGCTGAGTTTGAAGTTCCAAATGATGTAGTGGAAGGTATTTTTATCATATCTTAAAACTTGTGTAATTATTTATTGAATTCTATATCCTCATAAAATTTAATAGCTTCCATGTTTTTTAAGAAAATTATATGTTTCTCTAGTAAATTAATATATTTTTTATTCAAAATAACTAGTGTAAACCTCACTAAAACAATTATGTGTCAGGAGGTTTCCATTATGAAACATAAACATGCCCCATTTTTTCACATTATAATAATTATAATGCATTACTTTGACATAATCCTTGGTATGAAAAAAAAATCAAACTATGATGCAAAAAAATATTATAATGACAAAGAAATTATGATTCATGATGAAGATGATTAATTCTTTACCACTATAGGGGAAACATCATCATTTGAATCATGTCTAGATACACCTCTAGTATCTCTTTTGAATTATATTATTTGCGAAGAAAATAATATGCTACCTATGGATGGAAAATTAACATTCAAATTGAAGATGTTCATATTGCACAATAATTCATTAATATATTTCCTAAGGAATTATTTATAAATCCATTAGAGTGTGAAGTTGATTTTTCTATTAATTTAATCTCTAATAAAATAACTATATCAAGAACACCCTATATAATGGCCATTATGTAATTAGTGGAGTTAAATATATAATTAATGGAGTTGAGTGGTAATCGATCTATACACAATGGTGTTTCACCTTTCGTATCCCATGTTCTTTTCACTAAGAAGAAAAATGGATTTAGGAGGCTATGAATTGATTATGTGGAAATCAATGCTATTATTATAAAGAACAAGTGTCCTCTCCCTTGCAATGATGAATTATTCAATCAACACTATGGTGCTCAATATTTCTCAAAAAAATTTCTTTATTATAGGTATAATCAATTATAATTATAGAAGGATGATCTTCTAAATAAAGTATTTCAAATAAGTAATAGAAATTATTAATTTATAGTAATTCTATTTGGATTCACTAATTCACCATCTTTTTTATGTATATAATTATCATACTATTCAAGGAATATCTTGATTGTTTTTTTGGTATTTATTGGTGATATATTGGTGTATTCTAAAAGCTATTAGGAAAACTAGAATCAATTTCATATAATTCTTTATATTCTTATAAGAAAAGTGTTATATGTGTAATTTAGAAATAATAAATTATTGCTTTAAAAATTTTCACTTATTTTATACATTTTTTCCAAATATGGAATCTCAATTGAATATGTGAAGAAAAAGGGGGAAAAGGGATAGCCAGCACTAATGAAAATAGATGAGGTATGTTGTTTCATTGGTTTAATAGTTTAATATTATAAACTCGTTAAAAAAGTTTCTTGATTGGGTAATCTGTTAAATAATAATACAAATAAAGAGGTTATGTTTGTATGGACAAAAAAATGTGAAAAATGTTACGAAAAAATGAAGAGGGGATTGGTCAGTGCTCCAATTTAGACTCTACCATCATAAAAATATGGATTTGTGATATATATTTATGCATTTAATAGATTATTTGGATGTGTCCTTAAATAAAATTATAATGTTGCTTCATATGAATCCAGATAGTTAGAGACTCATGAAGAAAATCCAACACATGATATTGAATTAAAACCCATAATATTCTGTTTGAATATATGGATACATTATCTATGTAATGAAATATGTTATATATAAAAATATTATAAGATTCTAAAATGTCTAATTTCACAGAAAGAGATCAACCTGAGGAAAATATGATGGCTCAATCTACTCAAGGATTATGATTGATCGATACACTATCACCAAGGGAAGGAAAAAAATGTACCATCATTGAGCATGAAAGTTCATGGAGTTCTATCCAAATTGAGGATTAAAATTGATCCTATGTTCATGTATCAAGTTAATATAGATATGGGAATGGGTAAGGAATGAGAGTTATCATTCCTTTTTTAAATTATTGGTAAACCATCTTTATTGGAAAACATAAAAATTTCTCAATCTGATGATGATAATTTTGAAAAGAAAATTAAATTAGTGAATGATGGGAGATTAGAAATAATCATATATGAATATTAAGATATGAAGTTTTGAAAGAGGATATGTATTCCATCTATATAAAAGTTGATAAGGTAATTATTGGATGATTCCCAAAGCTCAATTTTTCTAATAGATCCCGGTAGCACCATGATGCCTAAGAGTTTAAGGGAATAATTTATGTGGGATAATATAAAGTGGGAAATTTCTGATTATGTATCAAGATAATTAGTTTTTTAGTACATGAATGCCGATAGAAAACATCCTATAATATTATTGAAATTTCTGCCTATTCCTATGTTTAAATATGATGAAATTACTATGGAATGTTTCACTAGATTACCGAAAATTCCCAAAAAAATGATATAATATGGGTTATTTTTTATCACCTTACAAAATTTTCAAATTTAATTGCTATATGAGAATATTTTCCTCTTGATAAAATTTCATTACTATATATTAATGAATTTAAAATACTCCACGGTGCTCCTCTTTAAATTGTGACTGATTTTGATCCCGGATTTACATTAAAACTTTGGAAAAATGCTCAAATGGATATAGATACAAAGATTCATTTGAGAATCACTTATGACTCTAAAATAGATGAAAAATCCAAAAGGAATATTTAAACATTATAATACATGTTGATATCATGACCACATTATTTTAAATGTATGTGGGATCATTATTTACCATTGGTAGAGTTTTCCTATAACAATAACATATATTCATGTATTAAAATGATGTCGTATGCATCATTATATGGAAAGTTATTTTTTATTAAAACATTTTTGGATAAAGTTGTGGAAAGTATTCTTGTGGGTCCGGAACTTGTTGATGAGACAAGGACAAAGGTATAGGCTTTTCAGGATTATATTAAAGGATCTCAAAGAAGGTAAAAGAGTTATATTGATAACCAGAGAAAATATTTTGAATATCAAGTGGGAGATATTGTTTTCATAAAATTATCACCATGAAAGGGTGTCATAAGTTTGGGTAAGAAGGTAAAACTAATCCCCATGTACAATAGACTAATTGAAATTATAGAAATAATTAGAGCTATGGACTACCATTTGGAAATTCTACAGAGCCTCTTCAAAGTACATGTTCTGTTCCATATCACATTTTTAAGGAATTACATCGTATACCCAATTCATGTTATCACCATTAAAGAAATAGAATTGGAACATTATTTATCTTTCAATGAATAGTCTATCAATATTCTTAACACTAGAGAGAAAATATTTAGGTATCGTATGACTTGACTAATAAAGGCACTTTGGAGAAATAATAAAATATAGGTTTAAATATAGGAACATAAGGATGTTATGATGAAGATCCACCCCTTTTATCGATTAATATCTATAAATTTTTTTAGGATGAAATTTTTTTCATATGGATGAATGTAATATTCTGATATTTTAAAAGAATATATCATTTGGTGGCCTTTGAAACACACAACATTGAGCTTAAACAAACCTATATTATTTAAATATGATCATTATAACCTAGCCGATGACTTAGTGAGTATAAATAGGAATAACCACATATATGAATTTCATATCAAATACAAACTTATTGATTAATTCTATGGAGATAAATGCTCAATTATTTATAAATGCATTTTATACGCTCTCTTCAAAAATCATTTATATTTTTTTTGTGAAAAATTAGTGAAATTAATTTTTTACACCTTTATAAAACTTATTTAATAAAATGAACTTTATATTTGAATTTTAAATACAAAAATTAACTTATTTTTAATTTTTGGGATTTTTTTGAAAAATGTGATTTTTCAATAAAGATTGAAAAATACAGATTTTAATTGAAAAATGCCATTTCCTTTCAAGAATTTTAAAAAGTGGAATTTTGTTTTAAATTTATTAAAATAAAAATATATTCAATATTGTTATTAATATAAAAAATATGTTTTTTTGAATGAATTTTATACTATAATTTATTATAAAAAACATTTTAATACATAAAAAGACATTTTTCCTTAGAAAAATGGATTTCCATCATGTTTTATGAGTATAACATTAAATTAAGTTCTTAAAATTATGTGATTTGAATTTTATACAATGGATTAAATATTTGGAAACATCAATTAATAATTTTTTAATGATTCCACCTTCACTTATGGCCATAAATAATAGAAAAAATTGTAAGAAAATGACTATAGTTGAGGTTAAAATGGATTTATCGAGTGTTAAACTAATAAGATATAGGATTATATGATCTAAAAACATGACTTATTTCTATTAGATGGCCATATTTAGACCCTATATCAAATATTATTTTTAAATGGTCCATTTTGGATTAATTTTTACTGAGTAATATATAAATATATTTTATTTTATTTAAAAATTCCAAGCGTTTCTTATTCCCAAATTATAAAAAGACACCCCTCCCCTCTCTTATTTAAACCACATTGAGTTATAAATATCAACCAAAAACTTCAAAATATAAATTATCAACATCCTTTTCCATGTTTTATAGATTTATTTCTTCCAAAAATTCCAACCCTAAGGTCCTTATGAAGAAATACATAATAGGTAAAACTAAGAGAAGGTAATCATCTTGACAAATCTCATTTTTTTTAATTCTTCTTTTACCACCCTTAGAAATATACATAAAATTAAAATATAATAACACCATTATCTCCAATATAATGAAATTTATTTATGTTAATTGAATATTATTTATCCATCTCCTTGTCCTTTAAATGAAGAAAAACTATCGATCATGTGTATGACAGACAACCGCCTCATGAATTGATGTCGTTTATCCATCACTGAATCACATTTATAATAATAATGATGGATACTAGTAATATATATGATACTACTGAAATAATATTGATTCTATAAAATTATATTTGATTTAATTATTTATCCTTTCACCACTAATTAAATGACAACATTGCTGTAACAACAACGGCTTTGGCTTGGACCATCACAGTAATGGCATTGTCCAAAACTAGGAGATAATGAGCTTGAATAAATTATAAAACCCCTTACATGCCTTAAAAAATTTTCCCTTGACTTTTAATCCCAATCAATAAAAATTATCATTGTATTATGGTTACCTCGTCATCTTAGTGATTCTTTAGTAAATAAATTCTCTGGTCATCTTCAAGATTGTCCTCATCTTAAAAGGAACCTAGAATCGAACACCCCTAAATGAAATCAGAATCACAAGGTTGGATCTTCCTTAGATAAATAAGAATAGAAAATATCTTCAAAATCCATGTAATCATCTTTTCCATTTCATAGAGATCATCCAACTTCACTCATACTACTTCAAATATAGATCTGGAAGCAACTATGCATTTGGAATAATCAGGACTCGACTTCATCTCAAGACCGAAGGTTTCATTAGTATCCTTATTGAGCTCAAATATTCATCAAGTAAAAATAGTGAGTCAACATCGTCTCTATAAAACAGGATCAATAAGTTATATTCTTCGTCTCAATCAATATTGAAATTGGTATCGATTGGCATGGGAAATTAGGTGTCTTCCTCTTTGATATTGTTCTGACATTATAAACAGAATCTGTAAGCTCAATAAAACAATGTGTTTACTGATTTTTTTATTCATGAAAAATCAGTAAACATAACTGGACAATGGTTTGAGTTTAGTTGGTCTCTATGAAATTTTTTGAACCATGGTTAAGTATCAAGTATGACAATTATCATAAGATATTTTATCCAACTCAATAAAGATTTATCTTATACGTAAGTATTTATCTTATGTGTATACTGACATAAATTTTTTAGTGTTTACATATCCATTAATTCCTCAATTTATTTAATGTGAATGTATTCTTAGATGATAAGAATTAGTTTCCGCATATCCATATTATCTTACAAAAAAATTTAAAACATTTTTTACATGGATTTTTTCAAATAACATATAAACAAAAGACAAAAAATTAAAAACAGTAAAATTAGATAACTAAATAAATTAATAATCTAATACAGGAAATAAAATACGTTAAATATATAATCTAAAAAAACTAAAAATTTAATAAATTAAAATATAACCAAAATAATGAAAATTATGAACAAAAAATATTAACCCTAAGGAATAAATTATGAAGCTAAATATTAATATTTAAAAAAATTATAAGGTATACAATCAAATAAAATAAATAATGTTCACACTATCTTTACATTAATACCTTATATATATTAATTTAAATAATTTAACACAATAATATAAAATTTATCAATTATTAATAAAATAAATTTCTAATATAATATTTAACTACTAAAATACTTAATTTAGTATTAAATTTACATTAAAAACTTCAAAAGTGATTTGAAAAAATGCATAAAATAAGATACACATCAAATTATCCCACTCTGAAGCATTGATTTTTCTCAAACAATTAATGAGTTAATTTCAGTGGAGAAAAACAAATATCAAAAGTGATGAGCTTTAATTCCTCAAAGAAATTGTTTTAATAAAAATCATCCATGGGAACTCTAATGTTAGACATTTGATTTTCCCCTTAAAATAAAATAGATTTAGTGTCAATTTAGTATCCTATTTTACAAAAGTAATTGAAATTATAAAATTTGAAAATAATTAATCAAACATTAATTTTTATCCTAATGGAAGTCCAAACTTTTATTTACCTCCAAATGAGACGACTTACATAATTAAAAGGCATAATAAATAGAAACTCCACTTGTATGGGTAGGTTAAATAATTAAAATCCAAATAAATATCTCTTCTGTTAGCTTAAATAATTAAAGAATGAAACAATGAAGAAGTTGTGGTACAACTAGGATTAAGATGTTCATTTACTAGTATATTTGAATACATAACTTATGAGTTTAATTCCTACCAAAAAAGATCAAACTAATGAAAATTTTAAAAAATTCCATCAAAATTTTAATGAGGACAATTTTTCAAAAGTTTAATGAAAATGATATTTTCAATTAAATCCATGGAATCATAAATATAAACCAATTCAAAGTGGCATTACAATAATCAATGTTAAAGAAAAATTTTGGCAATTGATAAGGAAGGTAAAAGATTGAAAATCTCACAATTTTTAAAATTTTTAAGGATGATATGCTTCTCATTAATCGCAATTTAGCTTATTTAAGAAGACCCTCTTTCACGCCCCGACCCTACCTGGGCTCGAGCCGCAACTACCCCAAGCCCGCCTCTATAGGCCAGGGGATGGCGACCAGCGCCGAAGGCACAATAACTTGGGGATTCCTTTTCCTAAGTACTTGTACACACACACGCAGCACACTCAATGCAAAAGTGCAGAGTAAAATGGAAAACAAAGGGCATCTGCTATATATATACCAAAAATGTGCTTCGACCTCTAAATAGTACAAGTAAAGTACTAAAAAGTAAAAAGGGGCAAAACAAGCGCCCAACCAGAAAGGGTGACACAACCTGGAAATAGGTAAACAAAAAGAAACAGCTAACGGGTTTCCCACCTGAAACCCGGCTATGACCACCGCACGCGGTCCAAGCTCCCAAACTCCTATGATTCACTGAAGTCTCAACCAACCTTTTCGTCGTCTTCAAGGGCACACCAAGTGCGGGCAAAGCCCAAGTAGAGGTGAGTATAAAAATACTCAGTAGGATACCCTAAAGGCTCGAGGGAGCAACAAAGGAGGTACCGAAGGATGAGAAGTAGAGAGAACAGGGAAAACTAAAGGATTACAACTGAAGGTGCAGTAAAGAGTAACAGCTCAACCCAACAAGAGAGAGGTAGAAGACTCGTCCTAACACAAGGAGCTAGGAATGGTGAGAAGATGAACTTATCATCTAGCTTTCAATTCCTATAGCAGGATAGTAGACTCATCCAACCACGACAAGCTAGACGTGGAAAGCACGTGGCATACCCCACGCATCTTCGCCTCTCCTGGAAGGAGAGAAACCAAACCCAAGAAGTGGGTACAGGAACATGGTATATACAAATCCATATGCTTTGTCAAGAATCCCGAACAAGACCATAAGGGGATCTCCATCCCATAGCTCAACCCAAGAAAAGTGAGTCGCCAACAATCCCAGGAATAAATGTCATTGATGCCCTGCATCCCGCACGTCTGCCCCAAACTACAAGTCAAGGGGCTCAAACCACTGCACCTCGACTCTATCCGCTTTGGGCGGAACTGACTCGACCGAACGGTTTTAGGTTGCATCACAAGGACACGTCTTGGTGGGGGAAAGCACCCCTCGTACTTGAGAGTTTCGGGTTAAGTCAAACCACACCTCGTCACTGCCCCGCAGTCGAGAGGTCTCCTCAAAGTCAAAGTCATTCCATCACTGACCCGTACAACCAAGGGTCCCACTCCGGTGATCACGGAGGAAAGCCACATACTAGCCTAGTAGAAAGGACTGACTCTGAAATATCAACAGGTGTCCCACTGCCCAGCCCTGCTGGAGGGTAATTCATAACCAGATATCGGGTGACCCACTGCCCAGCCCTGCTGAAGGGTAAACCCAAATACAACATCAGGCGACCCACTGCCCAGCCCTGCTGGAGGGTAGACCTTAATACATCATCAGGCGACCCACTGCCCAGCCCCACTAGAGGGTAGACCTGGAATAAGTTGACAGGCGACCCACTGCCCAGCCTTGCTGGAGGGTAGACCTGGAAGAAGCCGACAGACGACGAACTACCTAGCCTTGCTGGAGGGTAGACCTGCAACTAGACAACGAGTGACCCACTGCCCGGCCCTGCTGGAGGGTAGACCCTAAGAGGTCATCGGGTGACCCGCTGCCCAGTTTTTGTTGGAGGGTAGACCCTAATAGTGCCGGGTAACCCATTGCCCAGTCTCTGCTGGAGGGTAGACCCTAAGAGCATCGGGTGACCCACTGCCCAGTCTCTGCTGGAGGGTAAACCCTAGGAGCCAGTGAGCAACCCACTGCCTAGCCCTGCTAGAGGGTAAACCTGAAGAATCCGATGAGTAACCCCTTTCCCAGCCCTGCCAGAGGGTAAAGCTCAGAACTACTCTAGCCATCTCTACTGGAGGATACAACACTGGCCAACCGAACACGGAGTGGGTATCGCGCAACCACACAACTCCAGAACAAATCACCCAAAAGTGGTTCAGCGCATGTTCCATCATTGGGTGTCACTAGCACCGCTACCGGACGATCCATCGAGAATGAAACCAGGGGGAGACCACTCAACCTTGCTGGTCAAACAAATGAGCACACAGCCAGGGGAAAAACTCCACCCTATTGGTCAAACAAATGAGCACAGAGGGACCCTCTACATTGCGAGAGGTCAAAGTACGCACAGAAAAACATGGCATGCACATGGGGCCCACACGACATGTGGCCCCACGTCAACCCCAACCAAGCGCACAAACATTCTCAGGTACAGAACACACGTACCTCCAAGTTCTCTCGTATACTCCCAGAGTATACCATGTCTCCAGCCCTAAGGTTATCATGCACACGGCACCCCAACGTCAACACGAAGGGCGTAAACGTAACTTTTCCAACTTTCCACATCATCGGCTGAGGCATATACATACACATCACTTCAAGCATTTACATCACTCATGCGGGAGTGCATGAGATCACTCGCCAAGGGTCCGCTACAAACACGGTAGAAGGACCACCACCGGGGCACCTTCACATTTCCACATTTAACAAGATCGTGAAAGAGGCTCCGCACAACCAAACGGATCGCACTGTTGTAATACTCGTGGAAAAACACGTGAGATAGACTACTTACTCACCTCAAATGGATATCCGACGGAAAAGTCACCAACACCGCCTCACACCCGAACGGTGTCCCGTGATCCCGAGCCTCGGCCCCGAAAACAGTCAGGCGCATCGAACCATTGTGATCCCCTCAGGAAAACACGTCAAAAAGACTGCTCACTTGAGCGCAACAGATATCCGGAGAAAAAGATGCATTCCAGCGCACTGCACACGAGGGGTACCACACGGGACCCGCACCCCAGTCCTGAAGTGCTGCCAACGGATCACCCTGTTGTTATCCTCTCGAAAAAGCACACAAGATGGACTATTCACTTGTCCAAAATGGTCGCCCAGTGATAAAGATTTAAAATCATCGTCGAACCCCAAACGGCCCTCACGGGCCCCGCACCATCGTTCCAAATTAGAGCGGGCAGATTACACCATTACAATCCGCTCGGAAAAACAACCAGAATCGACTGCCCGCACGCCCTGAACGGACATCCGATGAAAAAGGCGTGAAATGCTGCACGCAGCTCGAAAGACTGGTCGTGGGTCCCACATCTAAACTCCGGATTCAGCGCCCAAAACCACACTGAAAAACTCTTCCTCGACATCAGGGTCGCAACGCCACTGACGGCGCTCAAAATGGACGTTGGATGCGTCCGCGTAGCCTAAACAAGAATTCCCGGGAAGCTCGCTTAGCTTCTGTACGCACGTGTTGTGCCCCCGAGCCTCTCGTCTCAGATGTTAAAGCTCCTAAAACCAACTCATAACGTCCATCTCGACATTAGGTCCACACCGCCACAGACGGCGCACAAAATGTACACCCGTGGCGAAAATGACGGGTGTCTGAAGTCGGAGGGGCGAACTCCTCCCCCCTGGACAGGACCGGCCGGGTCCGGCCGGTTCGACCGGTCTGGACCAGTCCAAGATGGTCGGCCCGTGGCTCACCCGCATGGCCTGGCTGTCGAATCAAATTCCACGCCATGCCGACCGGCCATGAGGCCGATCGCGGTCTTCCGCGTAGTCCCGCCGACCGCGGGTCTCTGTCGCCGTGCGGGGTCGTGCGTTGCGACCCCGCCTCACCGTCGCGCCAGCCAGCGCCGACGGCGCCCCGTGCACCTCGCCTGTGGCCAGATCCCGCCGCCATGGCACATCGGCCCGCCACAGCGTCCCCCCCCCCCCCCCTGAACCACTGCCTGGAGTCGCCACTGCCCTGGGAACTCGCCGGACCGCCGGAAACCGCCGGAACAACCCAAAACCGGCCAGAAACAAAATTAAGAACCCGCAAACTTCGATGAGCTGTTGCGACCTCTTCCGAACTCCAATTTCAATTCCAAAAAGGGCGATAGAAAGCTCATAAATTATACTACGCATCCATGGGTTTTGTTCGAAGATCAAACAACAATTCGAGGGTATAATTTAGGTTCAAAGGAGGTGCGGGAAAGAAAAAAAACGCAACAAAACCCTACCTCGATGGGCTTTGCCCGAAGCTTCACCGCGATCTGTCAGAGTCGTGCCTTTCTGGAGCTATCTCACCGGAGGTGCATCTCTATAGAAGGAGAGGGAAGAGGGAGGAGGGGGATCTTGCACCAGGGAAAACTACCTAAAGGGGGGGAGAAGTGTTTAAAAACAAAAAACTTAAACTCCCGCCCATGGGCCCCGTACCTGAACCCTCAGCAGGGTCGAGGTTAAGCCTCCCCTAGTGTAAACACCACCTCCCGAGCATAACGGCGGTCTCGGAATTTTAATCTGAGACCCCGTTCAAAAGTTATTAAACTTTGCGCCCGAGGCCGCCAAATTATGAAAACGCCCCTAGGGCCATTTTTCGCAAACGGCCCATGCCCACGAAACTTACACTCCTCTTAGGGTAAATGGCATGCTCCAAACTCAACGGTACCCTCGGTTTTCCAATTAGAGCTACAGTTTAAGAGATACTGGAGTTTAACCATTAAACGAATAAACTAATTAATTAATTATCCATTTAAAGTTCCGAAAGCGGGCGAGGGGTCCAAACGTCCCGCGCCGACATGTTTTATGTCGTTCCTAGGGTAAAAAACTCATTCCAAACCCATCAGTACACTCGGATACCTAATCTGGATCACTATTTAGGAGTTATCCCATTTATTTGACATTTCCAGTGTGAACGCACTGAAAATTTAATTCTGGCCACTCTGGGGCTCGGAATCGCACGCCGTCTGAGGGCACTGCTCTGGAATAATATCAAGAATATTCCAAAGTCTTTCGCAGAAAAAACTAGGTTCTTACATCATTCCATCCTTCAAGATTTTTGTCCCCGAAAAGCAAAACCAGGGAAAAACTGAGTACTAATCCCGCATCAGGCTCTTCCGAACCCGAAAAACTCATGCACAGTTCCACACCACCGCACACAGACCAAAGGATTTGATATGTTCATGCGAGGTCTACCCTCATCGATTTCGTGCACCCACTCTAGACTTTGGGGTTAGGGAAAGGCAGTAGGGAACCTCGTCATCCCTTTGCACGGTTTCAAATGGACTGAAGGCTCTCGGGGGTAGCTCACCTCCCCGACCAAACCCTTACGTCGCATGCCGCGACTGGAATCACCGCCAGCACCTGGAACAAGGCCCGGTGATTCCCTCTTTTAGAATTTCAATATGGTGGAACAACCAAGGATATCTGGTCACGCAAGATTCCACAGTCGACGTCTCTCAACCAAGACTCTCTTACACGCTCGGAGAGCGATGGAGTCATCACCATCTACTAAAGAAAAAGGTCCCATGCCTTTTATCATACCAACACAGGGTTACACTGACGCTCCACGCCACCCTAGTAACACATAAAGCAAGGATCAGGGAAGAAAGTATTCCACACACAGAGTCTATCAATTCTACTGCAAGAAGCAGAAGATCTGTAGAGCGCACCTCTTATTACCTCATGCTCTGCAGGATCATAGACATACAAAGCTCGCGGCTATCCACGGTCCAAACTGTCAGCTCCCAGAGCCTGACGTGGACCACCTAGTGGTGATGGGAAGACCTCGTAAAGTCGTCCCCCACTACCAGTTCCTCCCACTCCTCTGTTAGCGCCACCTCGCTGGGCGCTACTCCGATCACGACGCTGCCTCTGTCATGATGGTGCACCTACTACCTGCCCGAGGCTCTCCGCATGCCTGGTCGGGCAGTCCCGTGCTAGGTGACCTCGCCCATCGCAATCATAGAACTGACTCTCTTCAGGCTGCACTGGTACCCTCCGGCGCCACTGTGGTGTACGAACACGCCCCTGAGTCTGGCTATCATAAAACCACCTGCGTCTAGGATCTACTTGCCGATACCTGCTAGCTGCGGTAGACGTCTTGGATCCGACGTGCATGCTGCCACCACCAACTCTAGAACGTGACAGGAATCCCTCTGTCACCAGTTCCTGCTCTAGCACCCCGGCATATGTGGAAATGCCTAAGGGTACTATGACAACATGAATCTCTCGACGGAGACCCTACTCAAACTTCTGCGCTCGGACGCTGTCGTCATGGACCAAGTCTGGGTAAAAGCGTGCACGGTCTGCAAAACTAGCCGCGTACTCAGCCACCACCATCCCTCCCTGCTAAAACTACAGGAGCTTATAAATCTGAATGGAGTGCAATAAGGAGAGGCAAAACTCCTCACGAAACAACAACTGAAAGTCGCCCGATGAAATCGATGACTCGTCAAGAAACCGTGTCACCAAACTCCACCAACACCGAGCTACTCCACAAAAAAGGTCGGCTACCAAAGCCACCATAAGATCTACCGGCATCTGCACAAGCCTGAAAAGGCAAACCACAACCTTGAGCCAAACCTCTGCTGCCTGAGGGTCTGGCTCACCACTGAACCTTAGTTGTCTCTGCCGCTGGAACTAACAGAGCGCTCTCAACCTGCGCTCAAACTCAGCCTGCTCTGCTGAAGCTGTCTACTTATCAACCGGTGGGGGTGCTTCGACCGGACCACACGGAGAAAATGGCTCGCATGATGGGTCCTAGACAGAGGCCTCGAAGCTCACAGGGTCATCATCACACACCCAAGCTGGTATCTTGGCTGGCTGTCTTCGCGGAGACATCCTGAATATCATTAAGGAGTGCCGCAGTCAGATGAGCATATATGTATATACCAATAACAATGATGGGGATCTGACTCAAGAAGGACAGTCAAAGACTCAATATTATGTGATGCACAAACCAATTTATCCCTACAACAAGTTTCTCAGCATGCCGAGTCGACAAGCGGGTTATCAGGGTCCTGGTGAATGGATACGTCGGCCGCCACACCATCACTGGACTCCCTAGCCTGAGAGCCTCTCTCAAGACACATTGACATTGTTGCCCTAAATCCCAACCCATTCCTCTTTTAGGGACGTCCGCACAACGTCCCAAGGAACGAACCACCTCTGATACCACTTTGTCACGACCGGACCCTACCCGGGCTCGAGCCGCAACTACCCCAAGCCCGCCTCCATAGTCCAGGGGCTGGCGACCAGTGTCGAAGGCACAATAACTTGGAGAGGCCTTTTCCTAAGTACCTGTACACACACATATAGCACACTCAATGCAAAAGTGCAGATTAAAAAAGGAAAACAAAGAGAAACTGCTATATATATACCATAAATGTGCATCGACCTATAAACAGTACAAGTAAAGTGCTGAAAATGAAAAAGGGGCAAAACATGTGCCCAACCAGAAAGGGTTCCACAACCCAACAACTGGTAAACAAAAAGAACCAGCTGAAGGGTCTCCCACCTGGAACCTGGCTACGACCACCGCACGCGGTCCAAGCTCCCGAACACCTATGCTTCACTAAAGTCATGACCAACATGTCCATTGTCGGCAAGGGCACACCAAGTGCGTGCAAAGACCAAGCAGGGGTGAGTATAAAAATACTCAGTAGGATACCCCAAAGGCTCGAGGGAACAACAAAGGAGGTACCGAAGGGTGAGAAGTAGAGAGAATAGGGAAAAGTAAAGGAGTGCAACAAAAGGTGCAGTAAAGAGTAATAGCTCAACCCAACAAGAGAAAGGTAGAAGACTCGTCCTAACACAAGAAGATAGGAACGGTGAGAAGATGAACTTCTCGTCGAGTTTTTGCTTCCTATAGTAGGAGAGTAGACTCATCCAACAACAAGAAGCTAGACGCGAAAAGAACGTGGCATGCCCCCCGCGTCTTTGCCTTTCCTGGAAGGAGAGAACCCAAATCCAAGAAGTGGGTACCGGAACATGGTATATACAAATCCATATGCTCTGTCAAGAAGCCTGAACAAGACCATAAGGGGATCTCCATCTAGTACCTCAGTCCAAGAAAAGTGAGTCACCAACAGTCCCAGGAATAAACGCCATCGATGCCCAGCATCCTGCACGTCTGCCCCAAACTACAAGTCAAGGGGATCAAACCACCGCACCTCGACTCTATCCGCTTTGGGTGGCACTGACTCGCCCGCACAGTTTTAGGTCTCATCACAAGGACGCGTCTCGGTGGGGGAAACCACCCCTCGTACTTGAGAGTTTCGGGTTAAGTCAAACTACACCTCATCATTGCCCCGGAGTCGAGAGGTCTCCTAAAAGTCAAAGTTGTTCCATCACTGACCCGTACAACCAAGGGTCCTGCTCCAGTGATCATGAAGGAAAGCCACATACTAGCCTAGTAGAAAGGACTGATTCTGGAATATCAACGGGTGTCCCACTGCCCAGCCCTGCTGGAGGGTAATTCATAATCAGATATCGAGTGACCCACTGCCCACCCCTGCTGGAGGGTAAACCCTAATACAATATCTGGCGACCCACTGCGCAGCCCCGCTGGAGGGTAGACCTTAATACATCATCAGGCGACCCACTGCCCAGCCCCAATGGAGGGTATACTAGGAATAAGTCGACAGGCGACCCACTGCCTAGCCTTGCTGGAGGGTAGACCTGGAACTAGACAACGGGCGACCCACTGCCCAGCCCTACTGGAGGGTAGACCCTAAGAGGTCATCGGGTGACCCACTTCCCAGTCTCTGCTGGAGGGTAGACCCTAATAGTGTCGGGTGGCCCACTGCCCAGTCTCTGTTGAAGGGTAGACCCTAAGAGCGACGGGTGACCCACTACCCAGTATCTGCTGGAGGGTAAACCCTAGGAGTCATAGAGAAACCCACTGCCCAACCCTGCTGGAGGGTAAACCCAAAGAAGCCGATGAGTAACCCACTGCCCAGCCCCGCAGGAGGGTAAAACTCAGAACTGCTCTGGCCATCTCTACTGGAGGTTACAACACTGGCCAACCGAACATGAAGTGGGTATCACGCAACCACGCAAC
Organism: Viscum album; assembly: GCA_963277665.1. Taxonomy (NCBI): domain Eukaryota; kingdom Viridiplantae; phylum Streptophyta; class Magnoliopsida; order Santalales; family Viscaceae; genus Viscum; species Viscum album. The sequence continues at coordinate 1,574,965,832 of OY728141.1, forward strand.
TCCAGAACAACTCACCCAAAAGAGGTTTAGTGCATGTTCCATCACTAGGTGTCACTAGCACCGCTACCGGTCGATCCATCGAGAACGAAACCAGGGGGAGACCACTCAACCCTGCTGGTCAAACATACGAGCACAGAGCCCGGGGAAGAACTCCACCCCGATGGTCAAAAAAACGAGCATAGAGGGACCCTCTACGTCACGAGAGGTCAATGTACGCAAATCAGAACACGACACACACATGGGTCCCACATGACATGTGGCCCCACGTCAACCCCAACAAAGCGGACAAACATTCTCAGGTACAGACCACACGTACCTCCAAGCGCTCTTGTATACTCCCAGAGTATACCACGTCTCCAGCCCTAAGGCTATCATGCACATGGCACCCCCAACGTCAACACGAAGGGTGTAAACGTAACTTTTCCAACTTTCCACCTCATTGGCTGAGGCACAACCATCCACATCACTTCAAGCATTTACATTACTCACACGGGAGTGCACGCGATCACTCACCAAGGGTCTGCTACAAACACGGTAGAAGGACCGCCACCGGGGCACCTTCACATTTCCAAATTTAACAAGATCACGCAAGAGTCTCCGAATAACCAAACGGATTGCACCGTTTTAATCCTCGCAGAAAAAAAACTAGAATCCACTGCCCGCACGCCCTGAACGGACGTCTGATGAAAAATGCGTGAAACGATGCACACAGCTCGAAATACGGGTTGTGAGTCCCACGCCTCAATGGAGTGCTTCAGAACTCGAAACCACACTAGAAAAATCCGCCTCTGCACCAGGGTCGCAACTCCACTGACGACGCTCAAAACAGATGTCGGATGCGTCTGCACCGCCCAAAACAAGAATTCCCGGGAAGCCCACTTAGCTGCTTTACGCACGTGTCGTGCCCCCGAGCCTCTCGTCTCGGAAGTTAAAGCTCCTGAAACCACCTCATAACGTCCTCCTCGACATCATGTCTGCACTTCTGTAGATGGCGTGCAAAACGGACAACCGTGGCGAAAATGACGGGTGTCCGAAGTCGGAGAGGCGAACTCCTCCCTTCCCTGGACAGGACCGGCCGGGTCCGGCCGGTCCGACTGGTCTGGACTGGTCCGCGCTGGCCGGCCCGGGGCTCACACGCATGGCCCGGCCGTGGACTTTGATTCCATGTCGTGCCGACCAGCCACGAGGCCGGTCGCGATCTTCCGTGGAAACCCGCCGACCGCGGGTCTCTTTCGTCGCGCGGGGTCGCGCGTTGCGACCCCGCCTCACCGTTGCGCCAGCCAGCGCCGACAGCGCACCTCGCCCGCGGCCGGATCCCGCCATCGCGTCGCCCATCTAAACCACCGCTTGGAGTCGCTGCCACCCTGGGAACTCGGCGGACCACCGGAAACCGCCGGAACAACCCAAAACCGGCCGGAAACAAAATTAAAAACCCACAAACTTCGACGAGCTGTTGCGGCCTCCTCCGAACTCAGATTTCAATTCTGAAAAGGGAGATAGAAAGCTCATAAATTATACTACACATACATGGGTTTTGTTCAAATATAAAACAACAATTCGAGGGGTATAATTTAGGTTCAAAGGAGGTGCGGGAAAGAAAAAAACGCAACAAAACCCTACCTCGATGGGCTTCGCCCGAAGCTTTGTCGCGATCCGTCGGAGTCGCGCCTCGCCAGAGCTGTCTCTCCTGAGGTGCCTCACTAGAGTAGGAGAGTGAAGAGGGAGAAGGGGAGATTGTTCCAGGGAAAACTTCCTAGAGGGGGGGGGGGAGAAGTGTTTAAAAACAAAACACTTAAACTCCCGCCCATGGGCCCCGTACCCGAACCATCAGCAGGGTCGAGGTTAAGCCTCCCCTAGGGTAAAAACCACCTCCCGAGAACAACGGAGGTCTCAGAATTTTAATCCGAGACCCCGTTCAAATTTTATTAAACTTAGCGCTCAAGGCCGCCAAATTACGAAAATGCCCCTAGGGTCATTTTTCGCAAACGGCCCGCGCCCGCAAAACTTACACCCCTCCTAGTGTAAATGGCACGCTCCGAACTCAATGGTTCCCTCAGTTTTTCAATCTGAGCCACTGTTTAAGAGATACTGGAGTTTAACCATTAAAAGAATAAATAAATAAATTAATTATCCATTTACCGTTCCGAAAGCGGGCGAGGGGTCCAAACATCCCGCGCCGACATGTTTTATGTCATTCTTAGGGTAAACACCTCATTCCAGACCCATCCGTACACTCGGATCCCTGATCCGGATCACCGTTTAGGATTTATCCTATTTATTTGGCGTTTCCAGTGTGAACACACTGAAAATTTAATTTCGGCCACTCCGGGGCTCAGAATCGCACGCCGTCTGAGGGCGCTGCTCTGGAATAATATCAATAATATTAAAAAGACTTTCACAGCAAAAACTGGGTTCTTACACCCTCTCCCCCGCACTTAAAAATAAATATTTCCCTTAAAGTTAATTTCAATAGTGGAAGAAAACAATTCAAAATTTCTATTGATAAAAATTTTCATTTTAATAGAACAAATACATGAAACATGGTCACAAGTATGATAAAAAATTATTTTAGCACATTAAATCATTCGAATAATATAAAAGAAAACCTACAGATTATTGATTAATAAATAAAACAAATATTCATGTATTTTAAAGTATACACATGATAACATTCAAAGATTAACAAATATTTTCAATGAAGTGTTAAAATAGGCCTGAACACCAAATTTTCATTGAGTATATGTAGTAAAAAGGGAAGAAGTAAAAAGTAGATTTAGCATGGAAAATTCAGATCAAAAAACCACTTAATTAACATGTTTTTTATGATTAAATGAACCTCTAAAAATCAGAATAATATTTTCATTTATAAAGATAAGAATAAGGATTTAGAATTTTAAATATTACTCCCCTATCTTGAATCTTTAATACATAAGACTCTGAAAAAGAAACCACCCTCTTTGAGCATGAGTAAGTCACTATGGTATGCAAATTTTATGCTCCTAAAATTTGAATAAAAACATAAATTAAATTCCATAATTTAATGTTTAAAACAATAATAAACTATAGTATATATATTTTGTGGGTTCAAATAATTTTCCTTTAAAATGAACCTTCTTTTGAACCTTGAAAAATATTAAATTTCTACATTAACAGAATAAAAAATTTATCTCACATCCTTTATTAAAAACTGACAAAAATATGAAAATACAATAAATATTTCTGGAAAACATTAAATATTTTATCAAAAATTGAATTTTATATAATTTTTTACATTTATTTCAACAATCATAATCCCTAAAAAAAATTAATTGAAGAGTAGAAAAGAATTTGTAATGTACCCCTCCATCAAAATTGATTTATAGAATATAATAATAATTTTAATTGTTTGAAAAGTAAATGGTGGAATGATATAACCTGTGAGTTGTAGGGTGAGAAAGATGTTACCCAAAATAAATTAACACATGGAGAAAAGTTCTATTGGATTATTTTCTTTAAAAAAACTACAATCATTTATTAAAAAGATAAATAAAAAATTAAAACTGAAAATGTGATAAGATGATAATATTGGGTTTCACCACCTGAGGGGTGTTGAATTTTGACTTTCAATGGCAATAAAACCTTTGGTTCAACCCTAATCAGTTGGTGGGTTAGGATTATTTCTTAATAACCACTAAATAACCTTTTTTCTAGCTTCAATTACCAACTCATACTTCTTTTGGAAGTACCCATCATAAAATTAATTTATTTCCATTTTCTAGAAATTTTTATTTTCATGGAATAGAGGGAATGGGAAAATAAAAAAGAGGTTTATCCCCTTCTCTTCATCTTGACAAGAGATGTGAAAAGTGTGTAAACTTTTAATATATGGATGTGATTTCTCTTCTAGTTGAAACTCCTCTAAAAATAATTATTAAAAAACATAGATGCATTAGCATCTACTTTTTTACTAGTTAACAACTTAGATACTGCAAATTTATCTTTAGTTTCCCCATACGCATAAATTACAAGTAAATATTGGGGGTACCAAGAGTTCATCTGAATGTGAAAGATCAAGTTATTATTTACTCTCTAGTAGATTTCGAATGTGATCTTCCTCATTGTCATCTTCATGATGTGAAGAACATCGAATATTAGGCTAAAAATAATCGGAATTAATAAAAAACTCAAATTATTTAGAGAATTCCAACCCCGATAATGAGTGCAGCATGTTATTTTATTTGGTCAAAAGGTGATCCTAGAATTTGTTCCAGGTGAGGAGTGAGGAATTCGGCATACTAAATCCTTTCTTAAAAAAACCCCTCATCTATGGTGTCCTTCTTAGAAAAGGAGATAATTTCTAGTGCTGGTAAGACCTATATTATTATGGAAAAATTTTCATAAGAGTTAGTGAAATAAGAATCATCAAATTAAAAATTAGAAGACAAAAAATCTTCCAAATTTGTCTAACTTAATTAAATATTTCATCTCTCATCTACTACCATTTTATAAATAAATCCTCGACATGAGGATCTTTCATTTTTATCCATGCCTCAACCTCCTCGATCTCCTCATCAACTTTCGGTATGATGAATTTTTTTTGGTGAACTAATTCTTGATAAAACACAGGGAAAAGGTTTGACAATTATTTATATTATTTGGATAAGGATACCAAATTATGATACCAAAACACTTTTACTATATTCAATTAATTCAAATAAATATTCTTTGCCTAAAATTTTATATTGTTCCTTAACTTTTCACAAAATAAATCCTCCAATGTCTTATTATTGTAGATGTTATTTGATTTTGTTTGAATAATTTTTGGGTTTTTTTATTTTGAAATTGAAAATGAAGATTCACTAAATAAAACTTGCTTCCTTGGAAACAACACCGATGTTTTATATCTTATCATAGGAAATATCAAGAATACATTTATAATTCCCTAGATATTGCACATCTACTAACCTAGTTGTTAGTCTTATAGAGATAATGTGTTTATATTAGTGATTCTTCAAAAAAAATGTATTGATATCTATTTCAATGTAGTTAAAAATAATATGAAACAATGGTGTTGAAAATAAAATAAATAAATAATGGAATAAAAGAAGTATAAAAGGTAAAAAAAAGATAGCTTGAACGAAACTATTTTCATAGGGTAGTTTTAATTGAATGGATTACAATGATTTATTCATTCACAAAAAAAATTAAATACATCACATCCATAGAAATAACCAGATTAAAATTTCTCTTCAAGAGTTAAATCTAGTTTAAGGATGTTTCATTTAGCTTTCTGCTGACAAGATTAATCCAACAGTGAATGATTTGAAGATTTTTTTCTGGAATTTTACTCATCTTAATATTCAGATGTTTAAAAGAAATGGAAAATGAAAAAAATTTTAAAAATGATGAATGATGCAAATAAGTAGAAATGAAACCAAACAAATTAAATCTTTATTATATCATTCACTAACCTAGTGATTTAAACCAAAAATATTCAACATTACTCAATGTGTACTTGATATCTCAACACCTCACATATCCCTCCTAATAAAGAATAAATTAACAAACTGTTCTATAAATGAATGTATAGTAGAAAATAATATCTTCACATTCACAATTTACTAAGAGAGACGTTAAAAACAATGATTGTAATGAAATTTGGTCTCCATAAAGCATCAAGATTCACCATCTAAATCTAGATCCACAAATTATACCAACATTTTATTAATTTTATGATCACACACAAACATGAGAGAAAACATAACAACACAACAATTTTACTTACAACTAGAGGAAATTAAAAAAAAGAGAATAAGAAATATAATAAAGAATAAATAGAAAATGCAGAAAGACTATTAGTCACATATCTCGACCATCCGGTGGCTTCCTCTTAGATATTGGTCGACCTTCAAAAACATAATCACAAATCTCATTACAATAGTGTGATTTCGGGAATTTTCTTCTTCAAAACCAGTGAACATAAATGCACAATGGTTTGAGTTTGGTTGGTATCCATGTGATTTTTTTCACCCACAATTAAGAATCACATAGTTAAATGTTCTATATAATGTTATCTGACTCAATCAATATTTCTCTAACGTGTAAGAATTTATCTTATGTGTATACTAAATTTTCTTATATAGTATTTATACACTAGTTAATTCCTCCATTTCATTTATGTTGATGTATTATTGACTGAGAATAATTCTTTTCTAAAAATCCAAATTATATTCCACAGATTCTTAAATAATTTTTTACACTTATGTTGTCAAATAACAAATAAAAAAAGATGAAAATTAAAATCAAGAAGTTGCTAAATAAATATGATAATATTGTAAGGAAAATATTTTAAAGAGATAAATTAAAATAAATCCAAAAAATTAATAAAATAAAAGTTAACATAAGAAAAGAAAATATATAACAAAAATTATTTATCATAAGTAATAAATTTAGAGGATAAAAATTAATATTTTAAAAGAAACTTATAATTTAAACAATCAAATAAAATTAATAATGAACACACTAACATTACACTAATACCTTACACACATTAATTTAAAAAATTACAAAAACAATTAAAAATTCTAATTATAAATAAATAAATATTTAACCCTAAAATTAACTACTAAAAAACATATTTTATTATTAAATTTACATTAAAAACATCAAATGTAATTTCATGAAATTCATGAAATAAGAGGAACATCATAATCCATCTATCAAATACACACCATTTGATGTGGTTTTTGGTTTGAAACATACCAATATTGCAGCCTGGGTTCAATTTGAAGTATGAGTATAAGACGTTGTTGCAACATTTGTAGAGTGTGATGATGTTCTAAGACAACTCATGCACCATCTCACCTACTCCTAGCAGTATATGAAACACCAATCTGAAAAAAAAGGACATGAAACCTATTTCTATAAGTCTTTCATGTGTTTTTTAATATTCTTCCTTGTAAAACCCTGAGATTTTGTGAATTGTTCTTTTCCAAAAAAATTAATATTTTTGATACTTATAATTTCATGCAACACTAAAAATAGTTTTGTAATATCAATCCACTATGTTTGGTTTGTGTTATACACAACACCAAGTTAATCATACAGTTGGTGTTTAAGAATAGATTAATATATTATAAAACATAATATCATTTAATCTAATAATATATAATCTATTCATAAAGTTGGCGTTTATAAATATGATTAACTAACTTATAAAATACAAGGTTAAATTATTTGGTTACAAATTAATTCGAAATGAATATAAGAACCAATTACATATAAAGGGAATGTTTTTATAAAAACTACTTTTATGCTCACTAAGAAATTTTATCCTAATAAATTAAATTTACTACTATTTTTAAATGATATTAAAGAAATATAAATTATATATATTTTTTACATTCATATAATATATTTGATAGGTATAATATAAAAACAAACCCAATATTAAACATAAAAACTATATTTTTATAAAGGAAATTTTACATCCTTTTAATGGTGAAATAATTTTAGATATAAATTTTGGAACATTCAAAAATATTATAGTTAAAAATAAAATTAATTTTTGAAATTAAAACATAAAAATTTGGTTAGATTGAATTTTGGGTATTTTTATATAAAGTTTAATTTTTTTATGAATACTGAAAATACTGATTTTTAATTCAAATATGATTTTTCATCTAGTTTATTTATAAGGTTATGTTATATAATAATTTTTTTTAAAGTCAAAATATATCACTGATAAATAAATTAATGTATTTTTTTATTCTTAATCAATTTAAATCTGAAATTAGAAATAAAAACATAGCAAACTTTGAACATTATTTACATTAAAACCCCGCATTGTCAACCTGTCTACTGGATTAATTTCAAATTAATTTCTGCCAATTCTGTTATTGTAATTTGGAAAAATAGATTTTATAACAGGAATAATTATAATTTATAATTTAACTAAGTTTAACTTATTTTTTGACCAAAAAAATTAGTGAATATAATTACAATGAATTAAAATAACTAAGAGGAAAATTAGCTTAACAAGGGACTAAACCTTAAACTTAAGTTCCAAAATTACCCACAAACAAGTCCAAAAGCCATTTTATGTTCATATTTCGACCATATACCACATTATATATACATTTTTACATTATTGGAGTGACATGAAATGTTAAAAACATGTGTGGAATTCACTTTTCTAAAATTTACATGAATTCCACTCCTCCTCCACTATAAAAAGGCACTCACATATCCTACTTATTCACATCTCTAAACCACTTTGTATAAGAAAAAATATGATCATATTTGCTCCCAAGATACTTAAATTAATCCTATAGTCCACCATTGAAGAATAAAACCATCCTAGGAATCCATTTGGGGAAAACCAATAGGGGTTATATATCTTTATGATTTCCATTTTGGGTAATAATGATAACTTCTATTGTGGAAGTTTGGACTACCACCTCCTCAAAGTGATGTGATTCATTCACACATTACATTGAATGTATTATGGATGGGTTTAGTAACAATATATAATATATATGAAATAATAATGATACTTTAATGATATTATATATATATTCATATATTTCATTTAATTTATTTCATTCAATACAACAATATAAGAGAAGTAACATTCTTGCATACATACGACCTACCGTATCCATGAACGCTATATTTTGTTTAATATTTCTATATTTTATAGATTACTATAATATTTATATAACTAATATATATGATAAATAATTAAATTTTTAACTTCTATAAATAAGTAAACCATGATCTATGTAAGAGGATCAAAAATATAAAGTCAAAACACGTAAGACAAACAGATCAGTTATTACCCAAAACATTACTTTAACATGAAGTTGTTAATAAAAGAGTAATATATAGTCAAAATTGAATCATATATGGTACTATATATAATAATATTTTTTTGGTATATATATAATAAACTTATATTTATTATAACAGAGTTTTAACGTGTACAAATAATGTCAATACTTAAGGAAAGGGATTTTCATCTCACTTTTAATTTCTGTGAGATACATGCCTTATTCACCACTATATTAATTAATTTGTAATAAAAATTACCATATGAAATGTAATATAATTAATTTAAATTAATAAATTATATTAAAATATTTAATTAATTTTATTATTCTAGGACTATCATGATTCTAAAGTTACTCGTGTAGTAAGTATTTTCTCGTCTCACATTTATTTATCGTGAGACACAAGCCATGTTCACCTTCAATTTCTTATCTGTGTTGTGTAAAATTCCCATGTATTCATTCTATTTTTCTCATATATAAATATATTCAAATTAAAATATAAATTTTATTATCTTTCTTTCATGGGTTTATTTTTTGAAATTTACCAAATTGGAAAAGTATATTTTTCTCAATTTTCTTTCTTTGAGACACATGTTTGGTTATTCACCAATAGTATATCACAAGTTTCAAATACTTACATTTGAAATGATATTTCATGAATATACTTATTTTCAAGATATTTTAATCTTCATGTAATCTCATTTTCTAACATGTGGAGTATGATTCAAAGTTACAAAGTGGTAAGAGTATATTGAAACAATCTCATCATTTTTTAGGATTGTTTATAATTATGATTTAAATGATGAAATATCATGATTAATCTCTCAATAACTCAAATAATTTTTTTATTATGTGTTAATTCATGATATATTCATGTATTGGTACCATTTTCCCACTCTTTGGTACTTATGATATTTAAGAATTTTTTTAAGAAGATCTGAATTTATTTCCCATTTTAGTCAAAAATCTGTGTTCATAAAAAATCATGCTTTCTAAAAATGTTATGAAAAATATTTTTTTATTATTATCTAATGTTTAAATGAAATTTATACCCATGTTTTATCTATTTACAAAATTTTTAAAAAGGAATCTTCTTTTTATTTTCCAATCAAGGCACTTCTCTAAATATTTATAGTGTAAAAGGAATGTTCGACATGTATGAACATACCCACCATCATGACCGAAATATCCATGAATCAGCCTTTATAATTTTAATAGGTTTTATTTAAATAATTTTTTTTCCTAATATTTTCGTAATTTTTTGAATTTAATGCAGTTTACAAAGAAATTTTTTTTTAAATTTTTTTATGTTTTTAAATTTTTTTAAATGAATTTCAAAGCTTCCATTATATGTTTTAAAAAGGTTATTTTCAAATAAAATTATATCAATGATTCAATATTTCCTTATTTTTTTAAAATAAATTTTCTAGAATGAGGTTTTTAAAACTATTTTTATCCTTTTGTTTAGGTTTTTAAATTATTTTTCATGAAAAAAATTTCAAAATATGTTTGATTACTCTTTATTTATTTTCAAAGATATTCTAAAAGAAAATTATTTTCAAAATTATTTATGTTTGAGAAGGTTTTTTTCATATAGGAAAGTATATTTTTTCTTGGAAATTTTCTAACTGAAATTTTAAACATTTTTTTATAAGAAAATTATTTTGAAATGGTTTTTTAAAAAGTATTTTCAATGAATGGTTATTTTACTTAGAAAATTATTCATTTGATTTTATAAAATCCTTCTCCATATAAGATGACATACTTTTTTATAGTTTGTTATTTAATTGAGCTAGTCATATTCTTTATTGAATGGTTTAGGTTTTCATTGAATTATTTTTAGGACACATATTTCTCTTCCATGGTTTATATGATCTTGAAACTTTCTTATTTTCATGGTTTATACTTTGATGAAATTATTATAAGACCTATATATTTTCCATAGGTAATGACATGATGAAATTTTTATGATACCCATTTCATTTCATGGGTTATGAAATGATATTTATGAATCCTATATCTTTTTACAGCTCATGATATGATGAATATTTTATTATCTTGTAGAACATGTTTGGATGATGTTATTATATAATGGGTGGGTCCTATATCTCCCTCTAATGCATTGGGTGATGATAAAAGGTGTATAAGATCAAAGGGTACATGGGTTTTAGGCCAATACCAAAACCAAAAAGGTACATGGGTTTTAGCCAAATCTTGAAAATAAGTATGTACATGAGTCTTAGTTCATGCCTAAAAGTAAGATGGTACACAAGTTCTAGACCTGGCATGAAAGTAAGTGGTTATATTGGTTGATATCCCAAGCCCGAAGTAGGTGCATGTGTTATTATACCAAGACTAAAATTTTATGAATGTTTTTAAAGGTATTATTGACATAATATTTTATATGATTTTATATACACCACTATTCCATTCCTGATTCCTATGTTTTTCTTTCATGGATTATGCACTTTTTTCCCTTGTGATTCATGTCTTATAAACTGCTAATATTAATGATATGATTTGTTTTTATAATTTTTGATATGGAGGGTATGATCTTATAATGTTATGATCAAATTCTATTACCCTTATACTTATTTTCATAATTAAATATTTCTATTGTTTACCCTTACTAAGCATCTGAGATCCCCCCCTGTATTGTTTCCATCCCCATGTTATTAAGATATATTTAATGTATGATATGTATAAGAGAGGTTAAAGTCTTGGAGAACCTAGTTAGAGATAATTTATCTCACTCATGTACCAGTTTTTACATTTCCATGATTCCAAAGTCACTAAACTAATATGGTCTTTGGGTGTCTGTTTGTGTACTGTATTTTGTATTCCAAAAAATTGATGACATTTCTAGGTATCTTAAGTTTATATTTTTATAGTTAGATTCCAAGAGAAGGTTTATCTAACCTTTTGAAAATATGATAAGAAAAATTTATTCATATCCCTATGAATATTTCTAAGGATATGTGTAGGGATTTCTCTGAGGATATGCTTAAGGATGAGAATGTATTGAAATTTTGGTAAAGGATAGAGTGAATGGTCTCCTAGTATTACATCCCTCTCTGGATACTGCTATAGAATGTGGTTGTGTAACCTATGTACCTATGATTAAAAACTATGAAAAGGTGCATTGGTCTTAACTCAAGCGTAACCTGGTACAAGAAAATGAACTTTATTCCAGACATGGTTTGACACTCTTGTGGGATATGATTTTGGAATTTAAAAACTCTTTATGAACCATCATGATGTATTTAAGTAGAATATGAGTATAAATACCCTAGGATAAACCTTAGGTGTCATAAATTAAATATGTAGGATCCATGATTTTGAAATCCTATAAGTGATTTTTTTATGATTATATGGTTTTCTATTGTGATAAATGTTTCTCACACTATGATTTCTAGTTTCAGTTGGTGGAGGGAACCAGATGGAATTGGATTAATGCTAAATTTTATGGACAATTTTTTGGTCAGAAATATAATTCTATGATCACTAGAGTGAATAATGTGGTGATCATGGATATTTTGTTTTTATAGAACATAAATAACAACTTTTACCTTAATCAACTCTTAGACTCAACAAATAATGTTAGTAAATAGTTTTCTATGAGTTTGGATGATGGAGACCATAGAGGAAATATGTTTCAGTTTCCCTTATATTAATAATGTGGAAATAATATCCTAAGTTAATGTCTCATAGGAAGAAGAATATGTCTTGGTGAATGAAATTAATTAAATATATTTTTCTTAAAATAAATTAAATTCATTGAATATATTTAATAAGCGTAAGATAAGAACAAAGCCAATATTACACATCAAAACCTATATTTTTATAAAGGAAATTTTACCGTCTTTTAATGTAAAACCTATTTTAAATATAAATTATGGAACTTATTTAAATTTTATAAGTTAAAATAAACATTATTTTTTTCAGTAAAAATATAAAAATTTGGTTAGGGTGATTTTTTGTTATTTCCTTGTGAAGTTTCATTTTTTGATGATTAGTAAATAATATTGAATTTTAATTCAAAATTTATTTTTCCTATAGTTTATTTATATTGTTTGATTACATTTTAAATTGGTTTTAAAGTAAAATTACATAACTTATACATAAATTAATACTTTTTGGTTTATTATAATAAATTTAACTTTGAAATTAAATATATAAACTTAGTAAACTTTTGAGCATTTTTAATATTAAAACCCCGCATTATCGTCCCATCTGTATGATTAATTTTAAATTAATTTATACTAAATATGTGATTGGAATTTGTAAAAATGGATTCCATATTTGGAATCAACATAATTTATAATATCTAATATGGTCAACATATTTTTTGACAAAAAATATTAATGAATGCAATTAATGTTAATTACAATGTTCAAGAGGAAAATTAGCTTAATAGGGGACTAAACCTTAAATAAAATTGATAAAATGGAAAATATACTTATATAAAATCCATTTTATGTTCATATCTCTACCCTATAATCCCTTTTATAGAATTTGGTTCATTATTGGATCCCCATTTATGGGAAAAATGTGGGTGTAATTCCCTTTCCCAAAATTTAAAAGAATTCCACTTCTCCACTATAAAAAGGAACTCATCCCTCCCACTTATTCACACCTATAAATAAAATTTTTTCAACCAAAATAATAAAAAATAATATCCCAAAATACCTCCCTTAATCCTATAATCCTTCACTTGGTAATAAATCTATCCAAGAAATCCATTTGGCGCAAACCAGGAGGAGTTACCCAAAGAAGACGTAACATCCTTCCACAAGCTCCTTTGTTTTATTTTAATTTTCCACCCTCTAAACTATTATTATTACATGATTATATAATAACCTCTATAACCTAGATATACTGATATGTTTTTATTATAGGGTTTAAACCTACACTTATACACACTTCCATCTAATGGGTAATAAACTTATTGTTCTTGTGTACGGCGAACTATTGCCTCATGAAACGATGTTGTTTGTTTTTCCATTACCACATCTCTTGGTTTTGAATTATGATGTTAAAACTATTTTTATATGATATATAATATATATATGATTTCTTAAAGCTTTTTAAATTAATATATAAAAATACCTTTATGATTTCCATTTTGTGTAACTATGATAACATCGTTTATGGAAGTGTGGACTATCTCTTCCTCAAAGCAACGTGATTCGTTCACTATTCATATGGAATGTATTAAGGATGGGTTTAGTAAAAATATATAATATACGAAGAAATAATAATTGTATGGTAATAATATTATATATATACATAAATTCCATTTATTTACTTTCTTTCAAGACGATGATAAAATGGAAGCAACATTCATGCGTACATACGACCTACCGTCTCAATGAATGATGTATTTAATTTAGTATTTATATATTTTAAATATTAGTATAAATATTTACATAATTAATATATATAATATATAAATCATGTTTTACATTATTTATGTAAGTAAAAAATGATCTATGTAAGGGGATCAACAATAACAAGTCAAAACATGTATGATAATGAAATCGATTATTACCCAAAACATTACTTTAATATATAATTGTAAATAAACTTGTAATATATATTCATAAGTGAATAATATATGGTATAATATATAATAATATGGTTATATTTTAGATTTATAATAAACTTATATTTATTATACAGGTGTTTTGAACGTGTACAAAGAAAGTCAAGATTTAAGGTAAGGGAATTTCATCTCACTTTTTATTTTCATGAGATACATTGCATATTCCCCTATAACAACTTTTTAGGGTGTATATAATACACTATAGAATGTTATTTCATTAATTTAATTTATTTAATGATATTATAATCTTTAATTAATTGTATTCTTTCATGGGGATCACAATTATAATATTACTCAAGTATTAAGGGTTTTCTCATCTAACTTTTATTTTCTATGAGACACAAGCCATATTCACCTCCTATTTATTATATTTGGTGTGTATATAGCTCGTATATGTATTCTATTATTCTTATACATAAATATATGATCATTAACATATCCCTTTTTTAAAATTTCCTTAATCGGGTTTATGTATCAAATTTTTCCAAATTTGTAAAATAATTTTGTCTCAATTTTCCTTTTTTAAAACACATGTTTTTCTATTCACATATATTCTTTTATGAGTTTTGTACACTAAAATTTGAAAATTTATATCATGAATCATTTTTCCATGATATTTTAATCTTCATTTAATCTTATTTTCTTACATGGGGAGTATGATTCAAAGTTACAAAGTGGTAAGTGTTAGGAAAAAATCCATCATGATGGTGTTTTGGGGTTGATTGTTTTTATTTACATGGTTTGAGGTTATTGAAAAAGGATGGTTTTAATATAATGCATATAGAGTAAGTATGAATGTTTGATCTTGAAAACACATGAATGTCTGATCTCGCACAAAGGCAAGTAGTTTGATCACATAAAGCACAAGTGATGAACTAGTCTAACAGAGCGGGAATGTTGAACTGATCTTGTAGAGCATGAATGATGAACTAATCTCACGTTGAGATATCATGAAACACAATATTATCTTTTGATATCAAAATGATATCTCGCGCAACACTCATAATATTTTTTGGGAACTTCTGACGGTTCTCACAAAGAAATGGAAAACAACAACATTAACAATCTCATGATTAACTTTTGATCTAGAAAGGGTATATCATGAAGCGCATGATTGTATTTGGATCTCATGTAAAAACCATGATAGAATTTGGATCTCATGGAGGGATCTCATGTAGCACTCAAGATTGTATTTAGATCTCTTGCTCAGATCTTATGAAAAGGGAAAACATGACTCATGCCCAGATCTCATGCAAAGCATGAGAAGATCTCCCACCTTGATCTTGTGAAGATCATGATGCCCATGATGTGGATGTTTATCCATGATTTTTAGAGTTAAGGTAGTGGATTTATTCCTATAAATACCCTTGAACCCATAGTTAAACATTGATAATGATTTTCTTCCATGATTGATCTAAAGAAAAATCCAGGAAGAAGGTTCGCAAATAGATCTCATGAAAGAGGTTGTCAAAGAGAAAACATGATAGAGTATCTGTGATTTACATCACATAAGTGTTGTGAATTTTCTTTATAGGGTATTTTAAAAAGCATTAAAGAATAAACACAAAATTTAACTCATGAAAGTGGACTCGCACTAAGATCTCACGCAAAGCGTGAAAGTGTTATTAAACCAGGGACACACAAAAGATAAATCGTGAAAATATACTCGCACTAGAATCTCATACAAAGTCAGAAAGAGTTCATGCACTAGGGACTCATGAAAATATCGATAGTATCCTCACACTAGGTACTCTTGAAATTCGAAAAAGTATTCTCAAACCAAAAATATGTGCTCAGCGCTATAGTATATTCACATAAGTGACTCCTACTAGGGTCTCATTCTAGGGTCTTATTCCAAGATCTCACACAAGGTGTTACATGCCAAGATCTCAAGAAAGGGGGTACACGCCATCATCTTTCAAATGTGTATCACGTTATAGTCATGTGCAAGGTGATACATGCCTATATTACCCTTTGAGTAGTATCATTTTCATATCTAAATTATGAATGATAATAATAAGTCATAGGATGTTCATCATTTGACAATAATTATAGAAGGATATTATTTAATACTAAATTCAAAGTAGTGAAATGAATACATGGTATCACAGGAGGAAATTTCCAAATTGGGGGTAATTTATATGTATACAACAAAGAGAACCATATTCCAGTTGTCTAGAAAGTGGAAGAGTTGCGTCAAGGTGTTTCTATACAATTGAAGGACAATATAATAATTAACTTCAATAGAGAATCTACATTTATTTGAGTATTATTTCATTATTAAAAATTAAGTGACCTAAATGTCTATAAACTATGTGTGGATCCTTTTTGTTGCTGTGAGAAAAGAAAGATGAATAAGGTGATCCTTTCTGCTGGTAGTGATCCATTGAAACAGATTTATGGAGTGACCCTTCAGAGAGATGTGAACTAACTCTAAACATTTTAAAGATTGTGAGAATATACATATAAATGATCTAGTCAGAACCTTGATTTGGTAGTGATCCATAGTAAATTCAGTACATTTTTCATATTGGCTTTGTATTATCCTTGGATGTAGACCTATGAGGGGTAACCTTGTTAAAATACTTATGTACTTATGATTCCTTTCATAGTTTACTTTCTATGCATCATCACCAGATAATAGTGAGAAAGGATAAGATAAATATAAACACTAAAGAGAAAAAAATTAACCCTTATAATAAAGTGGTCAAGATCCTGTGGGTAGGAAGAATTACAAAACGAATATCCATAATCTAATTTTCTATACCTCTTTGGGTATCTAGGATTCTTTAGAACAAAATAATTGGGATCATAGAATTGGTTTATTTTATTAGATTAGTTTGGTATTATATTAGAGAACCATAGAAAAGGGTAGAACTTCAATCAATAAGCAGAAGTCTTATGGTATTCTTTATTGTGTAAGTCCCTTTAAAAAATTTGATTCAGTTTAAGGAAACCAAAAATTTACTGAAGAATGTTTTGGATGTATCAGATAGAGAAAATATATAAACACTCAATGATTTTATAGTAATTAGTGAAGAACCTGATATTCTAGTGATGTTGAAACTACTAATGATGGAGAAAATCCAAGAAAGAAAAAAGTGGAAATTGTCTATGAAATAAATTTGTTGGATAAAAAATTGTATGAAGAAATTAAATCTAAAGATATCCATATTCAAGTATAAGAAATTGAATTCAATAAGTGAAAGAGATTAAATAATAGGCTTTTAGAAGTGAACATAGTTCTAATAGAGAGGAATTATTCTCAAGATGAAGAACTAGAAAAATGAAAAGTTGATGAATTGGGAATGAATCTAGATTTAGATAAAATTCAGTATTTGAAATAAAAAATTGATTATCTTACTACACACTTATATGGACTAGTTATGGATCAGAAGAGGCTACAACATTAGAATGCATGTCTTCATGATTTTATTTCTCAGATGAATTATAAATTATAGTATAAATATTACATGAAGAATAATCCCTCTAAAGAGTTGAAAGATGATATGACTAGAGGGAAGAATCTCAAGAAATAACATAATGCTCAAATTGAATCAGGGGAAAATAATATTCAATAATTAGGAGAATATATATAATTATTCAAGAAATAATAGGATCAATATAATTCTAAAGGAAATCCCAAGTTAAAGGATTCTTGGAACTTACTATTTGATTATCCATCAATATGTGATAATGAAATGGAAATCAAATATTCCACTTCAGATGAAAAACATGAAATGAATTTCTCATCCCAAAGGTTGTTCAGTTTTGGAAAAAAAATATTGGTTATTATAGACCCTCTCATATGCATGATAGGAAGATATCCATGAATAGTTCCACAAATAAGAAAAATAATGTAGATACTCAAAACAGATCTAAAAAAGATTTTATAGGAAGTAATGAAAACATGTCCTATTTTTATGGGATGCATGATCATATTTCATGTTTTTATTTTGAAGCATTAAAATATATTTCATATCATGAAGAAAACAATACTCTAAAATATGGGAATAAGCCAAAGCTTCTTGGAAAGTATGAGAGAAAAGTATCTCAGAAGAAAGTAGTTGTCCAATGCGATTACTATAGGAGAAAGAGACACCCAAAGAGTATATTTCAAGAAGAATGAGGGCTCAATGTCAAAAGAATAACTCTATAAATATCAACATCTGAGTCCAGAAATGATGATGTGATGTTTTTTTAATGGGAGATGTTTTATATGTGATAATCATGGGAATTTGGAAAGATATTATAGTATAATGAAATTTGGGAAGAAAGGGGAACTTGAAATGGGATCCCTGTCACTAGTAATGTACGATGAAAAATTCTATATTAGAAAATAACATATTATTATGAAAAATAGTTTTAAAACATTTGGGGAAATATAATGAGATCAAAAAAATCTATATCAATCAAATCCTCTATAATACTCACAATAACTATCTTGGATATAATGGGAATGAACTTGGATGAAAAAGGGGGAAGCTACTCTAGTTGTGAGTAAGAAGAATGTATATTAATTGAATTACCAACCAAATGTAATAAATATTGTGGTGACTTGTAAAAATGATATAATAAAAATGAATAAATAATATCTCAACAAAATCAAATTTCATTCCACATGGATAGAGGTGATGTTTGTAGAAATATTCATCCAATGGAGGAAGAAGTTATATCAGATAGCTAGTAGAAGATTGATTCTTAGAGAAAAATTCATGAAAAATAGAATTTTGGTGGATAATTAAAAAAAAATATGTATTCATGGTTTTAAACCCAAAATTTTGAAAAAGGAAAATACTATTGAATCAACTTATCAAAAGAAAACTGAGAATGTGGGTAAATACTATGAAGTTATGTAGCTAGAGTAGTTAAATATGAATGTGAAATTAGAACAAGTAGAAAAAGAGTACAATTATTTTCAAGAAAGTATCAGAGGGTTGGTCCAATAAGATCAAATATAATCCTCCTCTCAAGGACTCTAGATGTATTCCATCTCAATATATGTATAAATGCAATTTACTAATGTTCATGTGTTTCAGGGTTTTAGGTGAGAAAAAATACAAGGGGAAGTTGCATCAAAAGATAAAAAGTGTTGATGTGATTTTCACCATAATTTCAACTAATTCTAATCAGTTACAAGAGATGAATAAGAAATACAGATAAATTAGTTGAGAGGATTTAATTGTCTGTGGATTCCTTATATGTATGGAAGTAATTGACTGTAATAGACTATAATGGTATTATTAACATTCTCTTCTTTCCAACACTGAGTCCCAACTCAATAAGCTTAGAGGTTTTGTTGGTAGCTCATTATTTTGTGGTGATCTAACCTGATGAAAATATTACTGAAGGAAGATACAACTAGAAGATGTTATTGATCTAGATAAGTTTCTCAAACCTGAAGTCACATGTGAAGAAATGCTGCAAAATAATAAGAATGTTTGTGGGTCTAAATAGTGGTCCTAACATCAAAAATTGTTTCATATCATAATAAGAGAATTATATCTACTAATCTGATGCAATATATCAATAGTATAAAAAGGATGAATTTTTATTTTCTCTGGAATCAAGAAGACTAGTTGGGAGCTAAGAAGAAACCTTCAAGCAATTCATGATTATCAACTTTTTTTGAACAATATAGTATTATCTGACTATTTTTAGGATACAGAGAATCCATGAGAGAAGGTTAAAAGTGTTTCTAACAAGTGGTTTACCCACTCCGAATATTAATTCATCATTTTAAATCAGATAAAATTGGTATTAATTTGTTATACTAGTCCAATACTGGATATTTTCTGTGAGATTATTTTGATACCAACAGATAAGATTTCCATCAAGAATAAATGGTTATTTTTCAGTAAATTGATTGAATATAGTGTAGTAATTTGAATCAAAACACAAATAGTGTGAAATTATTAATCTAAAATTGAGGTTATTGACATTGATGATACGTTTTCACAAATTGTGTGGCTAGAGAAAATCTGATTATTCTTGGCCATAATAGTGAAAATAGGGATCAATGATTTTCAAATAGATGTCAATTCAGCATTTTTGAATAGGGTTTTGGAATAATAAGTTTATATTGACCACCCAAATGGTTTCAATATTCATTAAGATGAGAATAGATTTTTTGGCTGAATAAGGTGCTATATGGTACGATGAAACCACCATGATCATAGTATTCCAGACTAGATCAGTTTTTGAAGAATCTCAATTTTCAATGTGGTGGAGTTGATTACAATCTATATTTCAACAATGACATTAATCAAAGGATGATGTTGTTGGTGAATGTAGACTATATAATATTTAGTGGATGAGGTGAGGCGTAGTCTAATCAGTTTTCAAAATTCAATAAAACTGAATTCTAAATGTCAATAATTATTGAACAGGAGTTTTTCTTTGGGTTACAAGTGACATATGGAAAGAATTTAAAATTCACTTATCAATGTAAATATTACAAGGAGGTTTTGAGAAGGTTTAAAATAGATAATTCAATTAATATGGTGACTATGGTGGCTACCCATATTAAAATATCATGGGATGTTGAAGGAAATGAAGTTAATGAAACAAAATATAGGAAAATCATTGGCAGTCTATTAAGAATGATAGTGAAAAGACCTGATATTATTTTTGAAACATGTGAAGTAGAATAGTATAAAATAAATCCCAATGAAAATCACATTATTTCAGTGAAAAATATACTTCAGTAAATCAATGGTGGGGTGGATTTTAGTTTTTTGTACAATAAAAAATCTCAGAAAGAGTTATTGGGCTATACCAAGGTAGATTGGGATGGATCAATAGATTAAAGAACATAAACATCAGTTTTTGAATTCTATAATGTAGGTTTTTAGATTTATTAGCTAAGAATGAAACAATATTTCATTTCATTGATCACCACTGAAGAATAATATATTGGTGATACTCAAGTGTTCACAAAATTTTATTGGATGAAGCAGCAGCTTAATGAAATGGGAGTTGAACTAAAGTCTCTGATTGGAATCCATTGTGATAATTCAAGTGATATAAATCTATTAGAAAATTTATTCCATCACTTGAGGACAAGTCACATTAAAATAAAGTTTCATCTTATCAAGGAGAAGGTGGAGCAATGGATTTTTATGTTGGAGTATCTTCCAACAAAACTACAAGTTGCGGAAATTCTTGATGATGGCCTTAACAAATAATCATTTAGAAGACATCGACTGTTTCTTTGATTATAGTTGAATCCATACACATGAAAATTTATTGATGTGAGAACCCCTCTCCTTGAGTTATTATGTGTTTTTCCTTGATATGTTGAAGGTGTTCTTTACCCTATTACAGATAATAATGAAGTAACCTTTAAGTTCATTGAAAAAGGGGGATAAATTGTTTCTATAAAAGGGAAGAAAATGTATTAATCAAGATAGGGGTCAAATATAATAGGGGGATAAACAAATTATGGGGATCCTTAAATATTAAAATTCTAAAATTAAATATCAAAGGTTATATATCATGATAGATGAGGTTCATAATGAAATTTGTTGAGTGGTTGTGGAATAAATTGATTCATTGGTGAACTATTCATGATAATCCTATTTCTCATGTTGATCATGTATCATGTGGTCCAAGAGTGTGTGTTGATTAAATATATGATCTCTATCTAAATCAAAATAAATGAATTTTTCATAGAATATGGAAGAATATTTAATGTGGTGTCAAAATGTGAAGAGTTGTGAACAAACCCAAAGGGGAAGATTTTTAAGAAAAATATCTCATGATGGTGCATTTTTTTTATTCTTTTTTTTGACAAGGTTTTAGGTTGTTGATGAAATATGGTTTTAAAATAAGAAATAAAGATTTAGCATGGATGTTTGATCTCACAAATTTGAGAATGTCTGATCTCGCGTAAAGGAAAACTATTTGATCTCACAGAGAGCTAGTGTGGAACAAATCTCATGGTGTGTGAATACTAAACTAATCTCATGAATTGTAAGACTATCTCTGGATATCATGATGGGATATCTCACAACACTAATAGTTTTCTTTATAGATTTTTATGGGTTACACAAATAACTATAAAACAATAACACTAGCAATTTTAAGATTGACATGTGATCTCACAATGGGATATCATAAAGCGTGTGGTTGTCTTTGGATCTTGATATGGGATCTAATGAATTGCTTGTTATTGTATTTAGATCTCATGAAGGGATCTCACACAATTATCCTTATTGAACTTAGATCTTGTGCTCAGATCTTGCACAAAGGGAGAATAGGACCCATGCCCATATCTCATGAAATTCATGAGAATATCTCATACCTGGATCTATTTGGGTGCATGATTCCCATGAGTTGGATGGTTTTTTATGATTTGTGGAGTTAAGGTGGTGTATTATTATAAATACTCTCTAACCCATCCTTAAACATAGAATAATTATTGCATAAAATATTTATCTGAATCAATGTTAGGGAAGAAAATTAGATGAGTGATCTCATGAAAGCTATTCTCAAAGAGATCTTGTGAAGGAGTACTCATGATTGAAATCTCATAAGTTTTGCACACGATCTGAATAGGGTATTGTAAAAAGTGTGAAAGCGGTCTCTCGAATGATAACTTGTTAAAGCGGAATCGTACCATGATCTAGTGTAAAGTGAGAAATAGGTTTTTCACTTGGGACACATAAAAGATAACTCGCAAAGGAAGACTGACATAAGGATCTTGCATAATGCAAGAAATCATTTTATCACTAGGGACTCATGAAATGTGTGAATGTAGTCTCACACCAAGGATTCGTTCAAAGTGAGAAAGCAGTATCGCACCAGGAAATTACTTTTAGCATGAAATTAGACTTGCAGAATGGACTCACGCAAGGGTCCCATTCTATGGTCTCATGCCAAGATCTCATGCACAGCATTACTCACCAAGATCTCATGCAGGGGGTTATGCACTAGGTCCTCACACATGTTTATCACACTATAATCATCCCAAGGAGATATCTTCCTACATTACACTGTGATTAGTATCATTGTCATATCTAAATTTTGAAGGAGAAGAAGAAGATAGAGGATATGACCAATTTGAAAATACTTATTGAATATGTTTATTCAAAACAACATTCAAAGAAATAAAATGAAGACTTGGAATCACTTGAATATATTTCAAAAGTGGAGGTAATGGCTGTGTATAAGACAAAGAGTAGTCTGTTCTAATTGTTTGGAAAGTGGAAGTTTTGCATCCAAGTGTTTTCATATAAGTGATGGAGCATTGTAGAATGAAATTCAATAGATAATATACATACAGTTGAGTTTTCATTAATTATTGATAATAAAGGGAGCTATAGGTACATAAAAATTGTTTAGATCCTTTATAGAGCAGTGAGAGCAGGAATATCAAGGAGTGGATCCTTTCCACTAGCTATAAGCCATCAAAAGAGAGTTAGGGAGTGAACCTTGGGAAAATAGTGATATGAAACTAAGAATTGTAAAGTCAATGAGCTTGGTAATAGAAGTGATATATCCCAAACTGTGATTTATCATGTAGCCATAGTAAATTTGGTACATTGACACATTGCATTTATATGCTCCTTGGACATAGCCTAGTGAGTTTGAACCAAGTAAAAACTTTATTTCCTTGTAATTCCATTCCTTATTTATATTTTACGCATCATCATCTGATAAAATTTGAAAAGTATAAGAGAAAAATAAATACTAGATAGAAAAAAGTGAACCTTATAATAAAGAGTTCAATATCCAATGGGGTGGGAAGAATGTAGAAAATAATATACATACTCTGATTCACCCCCCCCCCCCATACGGGTATATAATATCCTTTAGGAACTAAAAATTTGTATTAGATAATTGGTTTCTTTTATCATATTATTTTTCTCTAATATTATAGATCTGTGGAAAAGGGTAGAACTTCATGGAACAGTTAGAAGTCTGGTGGTATTCCTCATTGTGGAAGTGTCTACAAAAAAAGTGTGATTTAGTTTAAGGAAACTAGAATTGCACTAAAGAAAGGTTTGGATGAATCATATAGAGAAAATATATATGCACTTAATGATGTTACAAGAATGAGTGAAGTACATGATATTTCATGTGATTTTGAAACTATTGATTATGAAGAAATTACAAGAAGGTAAAAGGTAGATATTTTCCATGAAAAAAATCATTTGGATATAAAATTCAATGAAGAAATTAAATATAAATATATCTAGATCTAGGTATATGAAATTTAAGTCATCAAGATAAAAGGGTTAAATAATAGACATGTTAATGTGGCTATAGATCTAAGAGAGATGAAAGATTATCATGATGAAGAACTAAAAAACTGAAAGATTATGAAATGTGAATGAATATGGATTCAAATAAAATTAAGAATTTGAAAGCTAGAAATAATGATCTTTCTACACACCTGTCTAAATTAGTTCAGGGTAAGTAAAAGATACAATAGGATAGTGAATTCCATAATGATTCTGTTGCTCAGATGAATTCTATGTTAATGGACAAATCTGACATAATGGATAATTTCTCCAATGAGTTGGATGATGAGATGACTATAGTTAAGAATTTCAAGAGAAAACTTAATTCTCAACATGAATAAAGGGATAATAAGATTCAACAATTAGGATAATAAATGGAATCATTGAAGAAATAATTGGAGGAATTTGATGCCAATGGAAAGTTCAATTTGAAGGATGGTTTTCACTTACTATCTGATTAACCTTCTTTAGGTGATAATGAAAAGAAAATAAAATATGTTACTTCATATTAAAAAAATGAAATGATTGTCTTATACCAAAGGACATCCAGTTTTAGAAAATTTGGTATTGGATATGATGAAAAATGTCCTATGCATGATAGAAAGATAGCTATGAATATTTCCACAAATAGGAAAAATTATGAAAATAATCAAAACAATCCTACAAAGGATTTTATATGAAGTAATGAAAACATGTTCTATTTATATGGGATGTATGGTCATATTCCATTTTTTCTATAAGTATTGGAATATATTTCATATTTTGAAGACATAAATATTGATAAATCTATGAATTAGAAAAATCTTCTCGAAAATTATGGAAGAAAGGTCTCTCAAAAGAATGTAGTTATCAAATTCTTTTACTATGGGAGACTGGGACACACCATGAGTACGTTTCAAGAAGCATGATGGCTAAATTTTAGAATAAGAACTCTATAAGTATCAACATAGGAATCAAGAAATGATTATGCGAGCTATGTTTTTAAAGAGATATATTTTATATGTGATAATAATGGTAATTTGGAAATATATTTCACTAGAAAGAAATTTAAAAAGGAAAAGGAACCTGAAATGGGACCCCTAGCACTGATATTGTATGATGAAAACAGTTATATTGGAAAACAACATGTTAAGATGAAAAGTGGGTTCACAACATCATAGAAAATGCAAGGAGATTAAAAATTTGTTTATCAATCAACTCCTTTGTTACACTCACAATAGATATCATGGAAATAATTTGAATGAACCTAGAAGAAAAAGGTACTAGATACTCCTGTTGTGATTAAGAAGAATGCACATTTAGTGAAGGACCTATCACCGGTAAGAAATAGTATAGTGAATCAGATATCTAATAAAATAAAAATGAAGAAATAATACCTTTAAAAACTCACATTTCATTCCACATTGTGAGAAGGGAATTAGAGTTAATGATTCCTCCAATGGAGTAAGAAGCAAGATAAAAAAACTCATAGAGAGATTCTGGTTCAAATAAAGATTCATGAGAAATGGAATTTTGGTGGAGAATTAAAGAAAGAAATTTATACAAGTGGATTTAAACCCCAAATTGTGAAAATGTTTAAGCCTATAGATTCTATATATCATAATAAGACTGAGCATGTTGGTAAATAATGTCATGTTATATGGCCAGAGTATTCAAAGTCTGATGGGAAATTAGAACAAACCCAAAAATAGTACAGTTCATTGCAAGAAATAATATAAGGGTTGTACCATCATGATCAACTACAATCCTACTCTTGAGGATTATATATATATACCCCCTCCCTATGTGTATAAATGATATTAATTTATCTTCAAGTGTTTAATGTTTTTAGGGGAGATACAATCCAAGGGGAACTTTCATTAAAAATGAAATGCGGTGATGTTATGTGCTCCATAATTTCAACTGATTAAAAATAGTTACCCGAGATAAAGAATAAATCTAGAATAATTCATTGAATTTATTTAATGGTATATGGATTCTTAAAATGTATTAAGTTAATTTGGTGCAATGTATAGTTATGGTTTTATTAACTTCGTGTATTGTTTCTTACATCAAGGTCTGACTCGGTAGTTAAAGTGGTTTTGTTTATATATCATTTCTAAGTTATGAGCTCACCCATAGAAACTCCTATTGAAGGCTGCTACAACTGTAAAATGTTATTTATCTTGAGAAGTTTCTCAAACTTGTAGTCACATTTGATGAAATGGTGCAGGAGAATAATAATGTTTGTGGGTCTAAACAATGGGACTAGAAATCAAAAGTGTTTCATATCATAGGGGTATAATTTTTTCTCATAATAAGATGAAACAAGTTAATGGTATATAATAGATGAATGTTTATATTGCCTAACATTAAGAATATTTATTAGGAAAGATACAATAACATTCATTTATTTCATGATTATCTATTTTGTTCTGACAATATGGTATCATTTGACTGTTTTCATGATACCAAGAAGTTGTGAGATAAAGTTATTAGTGTATGAATAAATTTCTATACCCACTCTAAAGAGTAATTCAACATTTGAAATCATCTAAAATTGGTATTCATGATTTATATCATCCCAATTATGGAGATTTTTTGGGAGATTGTTTTGAGACCAAAAGATAAGAATTTCATCAATACTGAATGGGTCATTCAAAATAATATGAATAAATAAGATGGAGTGATTAGAAACAAATAATGATTAGTGTAAAAAGGGCACTGAAAAATTAAGGGTATTGATATTGATGAGACATTTGAACATGTTGTGAGGCTAGAGAAAATCTGATTTTTCTTATCTATAGAAGTGAAAAGAAGGTTTAATGTTTTTTAAATGGATATCAAATCAGTATTACTAAATTGGGTTTTAGAAGAAGAATTTCATATTGAGTTTTCATATGGTTTTATCATTCTTCAATATCATAATAGAGTTTTTCAGCTGAAAAAGGATCCATATGGGTTAACACATGCACCAAGAGCATGGTATTCAAGACTTAATCAGTTTCAAATGTGGTGGATTTGATTAAAATCTATATGTCAACAATTATAGTAATAAAATGATGGTGGATCTGGTATATGTTGATGATATAATATTTTGTAGATCATGTAAAGTGTAGTGAAATTAGCTCACAGAATTCATCAAAAGTGAAGTCTAAATGTAAATGATTGATGAACTAGTGTTTTTTCTTGGTTTAAAGGTGAAATATAGAATGAAATACATATTAATTTCTCTACATAAAAATTCCATGGAGTTTTTTAGAAGGTTTTGAGTGGAAATTTCCAAATATATGATGACTCTGGTGGCCACTCAGATGAAACTGTTATGGGATAACGAAGGTAATCTAGTTAATTTTGTAAAATACAGGAAAATAATTTTTTTTTCTATTGTACTTGATAGGTAAAATACATTATACTATTTTTTCCATATTCTAAGAATCATAGTATCAATGAAATACCAAGGAAACCTATTTTCTTACTGTGAAAAGAATACATCGATATATCAAAGTTAGGGTGGATTCCGGTTTTTTGTACAATGAAAACTCATAGAAAGATTTTTTGGTCTATACAGTTGTAGATTGGGTTGGATCAATAGATGATAGAAAATAAACATCAAGTGGTGCATTATTTCTTGGTGTTTTGGGTATTTCTTTGCTAATTATGAAAAAATATTTCATTTCATTGAGCACTGAAAATACTGAATATATTGCAGCTACTCAAGCATACACACAGTTATTGTGGATAAATAAACATCTTGATGATATGGTAGTAGAATTAAAGTATCTAATTGGAATCAAAAAAGATAATTTATGTTCTATAAATATAATAAAAAATATAGTCCATCACTCAAGAAAAAAGAACATTGAAATCAAGCATCATTTTATAAAAGAGAATGTGGAGCAAGGGCTTTTGAAATTGAGTGTGTGCCTACAGAAATATAGGTTGCATAAATTATGAAAAAGGTATTACCCAAAGAATAATTTTTATGGAATTAACTACATATTGGAGTTTATTTAAGTCATCATACATGAAGAAGTGAGGATGTGTGACCCCCTCTCCCTATGGTATGATATGTTTTCCTTGATATATAGATATATGATCTTTACCCTATTGTATACCATAATGAACTATCCTTCAGGTTTGTTGAAAATTGATGGGTGTGGATATAAAAGGGGATAAAATTTCTTATTCAAGACATGGGGAGAATCTGATAAGGGGAGAAGCAAAGTATGGAGAGATTTAAATTCAATTATTCTAAAGAGGATTGATCAAAGGTTATATATCACGACAGATGAAGTTTTTGATAAAATTAGTTGAATGGATTTTGAATAAATAGATTCAATGATGAAATTTTCTTGCTACTCTTATTTCTAATGTTGAGAATGTCTCATGTGGGATTAGAGTGTCTATTGTGTAAATCTTTGATCTCTATCAGAATCTCTACAAGAGATTTTTTTGTAGAAGATTGAAAAATAATTAATGTACTATCAGAATTTGAAGAATTATTAACAAACCCAAAGGGGTGATTGTTAGGAAAAAATCTCTCATGATGTTGCTTTTGGGTTGACTTTGTTTGTTTAAAAGGTTTGAGGTTGTTTATAACAGATGATTTTTAATAAAGGAATGAAGAGTCTACATGGATATTTGATGTCGAAAAAGCACAAATGTCTGATCTCACATAAAAGAAAACTGTTTGTTCTCATGAAGTGAAAGTTTTGAACTGATCTCACGAAGCATGAATGTTGAACTGATTTATAAAATCCCAAGATTTTATTTGGATATCATGATGATATCTCATACATCACTCGTAGTTGTCTTTAGAACTCGTTATGGGTCATGAAAATAACTGGAAAACAAAAAAACCAAAAATCGCAAGATTGAATTTGGATCTCACAATAGGATCTCACAAATCACATGATTATATTTGGATCTCATGATGGGATAGTGATCATGATTGTCTTCAAATATTAAAATGGGATCTCTTGTAGCATTCATGATTGTCTTTAGAGATCATTCTTGGATCTTGTGCAAAGGGAGAATAGAACTCATACACAGATCTCATGCAAAGTGCAAAAGGATCTTTCACTAGAATCATGAAGAGCACATGATTCCCATGAGGTGGATGGTTTTCCCAAATTTTTGGAGTTAAGGTAGTGGATTTATGGCAATAAATACTCTCTATCATTTCCTTTAGAATTGATGAAGTTTTTTAAAAAAGATTGATTAGATGTAAGACCTAGGAAGAAGGTTTTCAGAGAGGTCATGTGAAAGAGGATTGCAGAGAGATCACATGAAGGAGGATACATGATTGACATCACATAAGTGTTCCACATGTTCTGAAAAAGGTATTAAGAAAAGCATGAAATTTTAATTTTGAAAGCTAACTTAAAAAATAGTACTCTCAATATAACGCCCCGACCCCAGTTACCCAGAGCCAGTGCATTATTTTAATAAATTGGCATGATTACAAGGAATCAAGTCCCGAAGGTCTGATCAGTTTAGCAGTATTGGAAAATAGATTATATACATTAACTTTACATTACAATTTTAAGCATAAAACACAACATAGATAGTTCTTTGAGAATTCCATTTTTTCCTTTAGTTTAACCCTGCATATCAATCATAATACACTTCTTTGAATCTTGGGAAAATAAAACATAAGAAAGGGGTTATCTCAGATACTCAGTAAGGGTAAATAATTTAGTGGAAGCTATAAACTTTTAAGGCAAGATTTGTAATAAAAACAACAGCATTTTAAACATAAACATGAACATAATATGGTAAAAATAAATGAAACATTACCATATAAACATTCACATGGATATTCTACTAGTCTAATAATCACATGTAATAACTAATTTCACAATGAGGGAATGCCTAATACCGGACATCATTACCACATAGTCAAGGCCTCGTGCCAAGACTAAAAAAAACTTTTTTGTCAAGGCCTTGTGCCAATACACTAGTTTGTCTCATGAGATGTAACACCCCCGGTAAATAAAGAATATGACATTTTCATATTTATCCATATTTGTGAATAAAATATTAATATTACTTTAAAGGGGACTCTATGCTCGATGGCGTACCCAACACGCAACAACGAGTTTCTTGGGAATCATACGTTGCACTCTAATAATAAAATAATATTATTTCAAATGGTAGTTAATATGTAGCCGTTGTATTGGCGGGAATGGATATAAATAACTAAAATATGATTATATATGTTTTTTTAAATGTTTTTACATTTATCCAATAAAAGATAAAGGCATAAAATACGGAAAGAATTCAATTTTAGGCGTATATGCCCAAGTTTTCACTAAAGGTTCACTTATCGCCTTTTGATGGTGAACCGTCATTAAATATAGTTTTGTTCACTCTTATACATTCTATTTGACAAAATAAAACTCTTATTAAGAATCGGGACATCAAATTTTAATTTGTGTAAATTTTTGGTATCTTTCCGATAAAGTTCATTTTTTAATGAATAGTGTAAAATGTTGTATTTTAATTCAAAACCTCTTTTTAATCTAATTTATTTATATGATTAGATTATATTTTTAATTGATTTTAAAGTTAAATTAGAAAATATTTTTACCATTAAATCCAATAGTGGTCGTTGGAATTAATTTCACTTTGAAATTGGACTTAAACTAGTGTCAATCTTTTGATACTTATTGTTTTATAAAAACACGCTATTTGCGCTGACAGCGGGAATTAATTATTAAATTAATTAATGTGACTAATATGTTTTGAATTTTGTAAAACGGACTTCATTTTTGAATTCGTAATATCAAATATAGCTTAGGGTGAATTTTTGGTAATTTTCTGAAAAACTTCAATTTTTGATGAATAGTGAAACCACTAAGTGGTACTTATAAAAACTGATTTTCCATTTAAATGAAATTTTTCCATCATTGTGTTTTGATTTTCAAAAATCCGACATACATGGTTTTCATTAAGAAGTAAAATGCGGTTCAATGAGATTAAAATAATTTTTTGGTGAATAGTAACTTATTAAGTTTTTAATCGCGATTAGTGGTAATTAGTGTAGTTTAAGGTAAAAATGATATTATAAAAATGTGAAAACACCATGACACTTGTCCTACACCTATTGGGTGAGCCATGGCCGACCAAGACAAGCCATGGGACAACTTGGGGACCCCATGGAGACACTTTAGTTGAAAAATGACATTAATATATTTTTATTTAATGTTAAAGTGAAAATGACACTAACATAAATTGTTTTACTAAAACAATTATTAAGTGGGGTTATACAAGTCAAAATTTTGATTATAAATAGTCATTAGAAATCTAAAAAGATTTCCTACATCATAGTATTTGTTTTTATAATTTTTAGAGATTAAATAAATTAAATTATTTATGACATAATAATGATGCAGCGATGACATCATTATTTGACGATTTAAATAAAATGGAAAGATAATGTAATATCTATGAACTACACATGTCCAAAACTTATTGGATGGGTGGATTTCGAACCCTTATCACCTTATACACGAATTATATCAATGTGGGACCTTTTAAAACCGAAACACATTTTCAAATAAAGTAATATTTCTTACTTTCCAAAAGTGCCCCTCCTCTCCTCTTATAAAAGGCCCCCACCTCTACCTCTTTTCCCACACTCCTCAAGCCTTTGGCTCGGCCAACATCTGCCCATTTACTCTCTTCACATCCCTCTCTTCATCCAAGAGGATTCCCTTTGGGCAGAATCCTTTCAAAGGAAGCTTTTAGGCTCAAATCAAAAGGAGTTACACTTTTAAAGGTAATTCATTCTCTCATGTTCATTTGTTTTATTTTGCTTCTCCAACCCCCTAAACTCTTTTTCTTTACTTCTTTTGTAACAACACCAGTATCTTAAATATACTAGGATGTTGTTATAAGATTTATTCATGCTAAACTATCACACAACTACATTAAATGGTTAAAGAACATACGTTTTCCGTGGATGGCGAAATTCTGCCTCCCGAAACGATGATTGTTCAATACTCATTTAACACCTTCAAAGCTGGCCATTATGATGTCACTATTTTTATATATGATATATAATATGTTTATGTTTTACTTATTCTTCTGTATTTTTCATTTGTGTCTTACCTTTATGGCTTCCATTATGGGTATACGCGATATATTCATTTTAGGAAGTGCGGACTACCGTCCCCTCAAAGTGATGTGATTCGTTAATGCCATACGTGGGACGTATAAAGGATGGATTTAATGTTATTATATATATTTTTATACTGGAATTATTATATAACTATATATCATTATTATTTCTTTCCATTAAAGTATGAGATAGAAATGAAAGTAGCGTTCATGCGTACGTACGGCTTACCGTCTCCATGAACGGTGCATTTCATTTCTTACCTCTAAATGATTATATAATGTTATAAATGCATGAATGTACTGGATATATATGACATATATTATATCTACATCATGAATACAATTCTTGATATAATAAACATTTGTCCACACAAACAACATGTAATTGTAAGAAGTCCACTTTCGACTTAAGAACCAAATATCGACAAAACAAACATTATTAACATAAATGATTAAATAATGTTTATAACATTGAAATAAGTGATCTAAAAGGAATAATGAACTATAAAAAGGGTTATTAATAAATTGTAAATTAACTCAGGTTTAATATTCAGGACGTTAAAGAACGATCGAGTCAAGTCGGACCCGAGGTAAGGGATCCTACACCTCTCTTTCTTTTTAAGTACACTCTTTTATGTAATTCCTTTTAAGCTCATCTTTCTTATGATTGGTATGTTTTTTATATTACTACCACTGTAATTATTATGTTCATATTATGAGAGGCCCTATTTCCTCTCATCAATCCATTTTGTAAGTTTTAAGTGGCGCCGTTAGGCTGCCGAGTTTTTCGTAAGGGATTTTTTATCTCACTTTTATTCCTATGAGATTTATGCTACATTTGCCACAATTTCATTTGAGTGGTTTATGTACTGCCCATTATTACACTCCTTTTGTAATATAATTCCATTTATGGGTATTTACATATTCATTTTATGACACTTCTTCAATGGGGTGTACTTTTCGAAAGTTACCCAAGTCGGTAAGGGAACCTTTCACCCTCCTCGTTTTAAAAGACTTCGTTTGTTATGTCTTTTAATTCACATACTATTATGTTGGGATATGTTCTTATATATCCTGATTGATGTAAATTTTATGTCCAAGTGATGAGATACACTTTTTATCTCTCATCAACTCATTTTGATGTGACGCCGTTAGGCTGTCAAGGGAACTTCTTAACCCAATTTCGATTTCTTTAGGTTCAATATGTAGTTATTGAATATGACATCCTTTGAATATGTGTGAATGACCTTTTATTGTTTTACACTTAATATCCAATTATATTGAGTGTATTTATATTTGTCACACATAATTTTGAGATTTATTTATCCTTAATTTAAGGATACCTTCTTTATAAGGGATTTCATCACATTCTACTTCCCTATTGAGACTTCGTTGTTGTTATGCACCAAATCACTCTTATATGGTGTATATAATGTCCTTTGTAGTATTATATCATGAATCCATTTATTCTCATGATATTATAAAGTTTTGACTAAA
This sequence comes from Viscum album, assembly GCA_963277665.1. Lineage (NCBI taxonomy): Eukaryota > Viridiplantae > Streptophyta > Magnoliopsida > Santalales > Viscaceae > Viscum > Viscum album. The sequence continues at coordinate 1,575,000,097 of OY728141.1, forward strand.
TGTTATTCCTCAATTATTGTATTCAAGTGTCTCTAATTTTGGTAAAACCCCTTTAACGAAAATATCGCTTTAAATGTTTTAATGATTTGTTATTATTAATATCCATGTTTTAAAAATGGTTTAAAGGATTTATTTATATGGATATTAATGGTTTAAAATTTTAAAAGCTTCAAGGTGGTATGGGACACTTTTATTCAAAAGTCTCTTTATTAAATGTTTTAAATGGTTTTGGAAATGGTTTCTTTTTGAATGGATTCATTATTTCAATACACTAAAATATTATATTGTGTTGGAAATGTGGAAATGTTATGTTTCCTTTATGAATGTTTTATGTGATACGTTTATGTTATGGTTCTTGGGAATTTTTATGAAAACGGGTGGTTCCGTGATAAACTAAGGGCGGGTGAGCCCGATATAGCTCTCCAATGCATTGGGTAACACGAAGGAGTGAAACGTTAAGGTTTCTCCGAAGAGATTTAGGGAATATACTGTGATGGGTATTCCAAACGTAACCAAGAGGGTTACTCCCTACGTAATAATGTTATGAATGCCTCAAGTTACCTTTATGTCTTATGATTTCTATGATTTGTTCATGATTTTATGAGGTATGATAAAGTGCCTATGTATTATGGGTAAAGTATGATTTCATTCTTATATATATATGAACTCATGATTCCTTTCCATATTTTTATAACTCTTACTGATCTTTTTATGCTCATCCCAAGTTTTTTGAAATGTTTTTCAAAGGTCAAGGGAAAGGTACATGATGTGATGATAGTGTCAAGGATGTGTCAAGAAAGAATCCGTGTTATATTTTAATTATGTTTCCGTTGATGGGAAGAATGAATACTGTCTTTTATGTAACCACTTTGTTTAAATGTGGAATGTAATGCAAGTTTCATGATCTAATTCTCTAAAACTCTAAACCTGAAAAGATCCTCAATGTGTAATCTTGTAATAACCCAAGATTAAGTAAGGATTAAGGCTGGGGCCTTATAGTTGGTATCAAAGGTCGGTTTAGATAACTTTAGAGGTTAGGGTATTCTCTAAGAATAAGTGACATTACCATAATGGTTGGGATTTCAGAAAGAGTCCTAGTTTTAGATAAAGTGAATGAGTAAGTGTATATTAGTGTTTACCTTACTCATTAGTACATAATGGTTTTGTTGATATACTCACACTGACCTTTTTGGTTTTAGTAAATGACTGGATCTAGCAGGCACCAAAGTGACAATGGGTTTGAAGGAAACTGTGGTGGTTCTCTGATTATGATACTGGATGAGATAGGGGATTCAATGAGGAATCTCATAGTTGTTCTAAACCAACTATCAGGGAGTCATGATCAACCACTTCAACCTTGGTGAGTTCTCTAATGCATCATGTACGAGATGGCCAACTCGATGTGGAAGTTCAGGTAATAATTATAAAGGTAACCATTTGGGCTTATATGATCCTTACTTTTTACGTAATTATGGGTTACTCTATGATATGATGGAAAATGAAAGGAATGAGCAAAACTTGAGGTTAAAATATGTTATGATCATTTTTGAAGATTTTATCTCTTTTGGGGGAATGATTTGAGAATTATATAGTTTTGGAAAAAGGACAACACGCAGACCGTGTGACAACCCGTCGTGTCGGACAAAGCTGTGGGAATCGAACCCACAACCAAAGTGCGACTGGTATTTATCGCCTACCACTGGACTACGTGAAGTCCCTGGTTAGTTTGACCGATTCTTTCTAGTTATATGATTTTATGAATTAAGAGTAAGTTGATTTTGTGTTATTTATGAAAATGATTAACCTATCATGGAGGATATGTGATTAGTTTAATTACTTTTTAATACGAGACTTTAGGAGCAACTGATGTTGTTTGGAGATAAATGTTACGATTTAATTTGGAAGACTATGTGACTAAATCCTTCAAATATTTGGGTTTCAATATTATATTGGTTTAATTTGAAGAATTTTATGGACAAATTGATTATAGAATGGTTCTCGTTGAACTTTGGGTTTTGTTGGACAAATTTTGGAGATTAAGAATAGATTTTCTTTTTATAAAGGGTTATTCTTTTTTGGATTATCTGACCTTGTACTAACCTTTTTGGTTTTGGTTTTGGTTAAATCCTAAAGACATGGGATGTATATAGTTCTCTTTTGTGGATTAGGTGATTCTCTAGAAGTTGATTATAGTACTCTTAATGCGAACAAGTCTCCCTAAATACTCGTCTTTTGGAAAAAATATGAGTTTGATTAAGGAATCTAGTAAAAGTTGAAAGTCAACATGACAAGTAAGTATGTTTCATTATGTTTTAGTAAAGCTCAAAAATAAATTCCTCAATAAAAAGTAACATAAAACAAAAATGTTGTCTATTAACTTTTCCTACTGGGAACCCAACACCATTTAACCCATCACAAGTTTGTGATTTTCTCGTGGTTAACTTTCTCCTAAACATGTTTTCTATCACTCTCCATCAGAACATGACCCTATGTTTTCTCCTCCATGTCCATGTTTTCCTATATGGAGTCCTAGTATGGGTTAACTCGGGTGACCTCTGTACTTATCTTCCTTTATTTTAAAGTGATTGTTTTACCGAGTCTTGTTCCGATGTGGGACGTTCAAGGATGTTTCCAAGCTCAATTTTAAAAATTGCGAGGACGCAATTCCCAAAAGGGGGGAAGGATGTAACACCCCCGGTAAATAAAGAATATGACATTTTCATATTTATCCATATTTGTGAATAAAATATTAATATTACTTTAAAGGGGACGCTATGCTCGATGGCGTACCCAACACGCAACAACGAGTTTCTTGGGAATCTTACGTTGCACTCTAATAATAAAATAATATTATTTCAAATGGTAGTTAATATGTAGCCGTTGTATTGGAGGGAATGTATAGAAATAACTAAAATATGATTATATATGTTTTTTTAAATGTTTTTACATTTATCCAATAAAAGATAAAGGCATAAAATACGGAAAGAATTCAATTTTAGGCGTATATGCCCAAGTTTTCACTAAAGGTTCACTTATCGCATTTTGATGGTGAACCGTCATTAAATATAGTTTTGTTCACTCTTATAAATTCTATTGGACCAAATAAAACTCTTATTAAGAATCGGGACATCAAATTTTAATTTGTGTAAATTTTTGGTATCTTTCCGATAAAGTTCATTTTTTTAATGAATAGTGTAAAATGTTGTATTTTAATTCAAAACCTCTTTTTAATCTAATTTATTTATATGATTAAATTATCTTTTGAATTGATTTTAAAGTTAAATTAGAAAATATTTTTACCATTAAATCCAATAGTGGTCATTGGAATTAATTTCACTTTGAAATTGGACTTAAACTAGTGTCAATCTTTTGATACTTATTGTTTTATAAAAACACGCTATTTGCGCTGACAGCGGGAATTAATTATTAAATTAATTAATGTGACTAATATGTTTTGAATTTTGTAAAACTGACTTCATTTTTGAATTCGGAATATCAAATATAGCTTAGGGTGAATTTTTGGTAATTTTCTGAAAAACTTCAATTTTTGATGAATAGTGAAACCACTAAGTGGTACTTATAAAAACTGATTTTCCATTTAAATGAAATTTTTCCATCATTGTGTTTTGATTTTCAAAAATCCGACATACATGGTTGTCATTAAGAAGTAAAATGTGGTTCAATGAGATTAAAATAATTTTTTGGTGAATAGTAACTTATTAAGTTTTTAATCGCGATTAGTGGTAATTAGTGTAGTTTAAGGTAAAAATGATATTATAAAAATGTGAAAACACCATGACACTTGTCCTACACCTATTGGGTGATCCATTACCGACCAAGACAAGCCATGGGCCAACTTGGGGACCCCATGGAGCCACTTTAGTTGGAAAATAACATTAATTTATTTTTATTTAATGTTAAAGTGAAAATGACACTAACATAAATTGTTTTACTAAAACAATTTTTAAGTGGGGTTATACAAGTCAAAATTTTGATTATAAATAGTCATTAGAAATCTAAAAAGATTTCCTACATCATAGTATTTTTTTTTATAATTTTTAAACATTAAATAAATTAAATTATTTATGACATAATAATGATGCAGCGATGACATCATTATTTGACGATTTAAATAAAATTTAAAGATAATGTAATATCTATGAACTACACATGTCCAAAACTTATTGTATGGGTGGATTTCGAACCCTTATCACCTTATACACAAATTATATCAATGTGTGACCTTTTAAAACCGAAACACATTTTCAAATAAAGTAATATTTCTTACTTTCCAAAAGTGCCCTCCTCTCCTCTTATAAAAGGCCCCCACCTCTACCTCTTTTCCCACACTCCTCAAGCCTTTGGCTCGGCCAACCCCTGCCCATTTACTCTCTCCACATCCCTTTCTTCATCCTAGAGGATTCCCTTTGGGCAGAATCCTTTCAAAGGAAGCCTTTAGGCTCAAATCAAAAGGAGTTACACTTTTAAAGGTAATTCATTCTCTCATGTTCATTTGTTTTATTTTGCTTCTCCAACCCCCTAAACTCTTTTTATTTACTTCTTTTGTAACAACAACAGTATATTCAATATACTAGGATGTTGTTATAAGATTTATTCATGCTACACTATCACACAACTACATCAAATGGTTAAAGAACATACGTTTTTCGTGGATGGCGGAATTCTGCCTCCCGAAACGATGATTGTTCAATACTCATTTAACACCTTCAAAGGTGGCCTTTATGATGTCACTATTTTTATATATGATATATAATATGTTTATGTTTTACTTATTCTTCTGTATTTTTCATTTGTGTCTTACCTTTATGGCTTCCATTATGGGTATACGCGATATCTTCATTTTAGGAAGTGCGGACTACCGCCCCCTCAAAGTGATGTGATTCGTTAATGCCATACGTGGGACGTATAAAGGATGGATTTAATGTTATTATATATGATGTTATACTGGAATTATTATATAACTCTATATCATTATTATTTCTTTCCATTAAATTATGATATAGAAATTAAAGTAGCGTTCATGCGTACGTACGACTTACCGTCTCCATGAACGGTGCATTTCATTTCTTACCTCTAAATGATTATGTAATGTTATAAATGCATGAATGTACTGGATATATATGACATATATGATATCTACATCATGAATAAAATTCTTGATATAATAAACATTTGGCCACACGAACAACATGTAATTGTAAGAAGTCCACTTTCGACTTAAGAACCAAATATCGACAAAACAAACATTATTAACTTAAATGATTAAATAATGTTTATAACATTTAAATAAGTGATCTAAAAGGAATAATTAACTATAAAAATGGTTCTTAATAAATTTTAAATTAACTCAGGTTTATTATTCAGGACTTTAAAAAACGATCGAGTCAAGTCGGACCCGAGGTAAGGGATCCTACACCTCTCTTTCTTTTTAAGTACACTCTTTTATGTAATTCCTTTTAAGCTCATATTTCTTATGATTGGGATGTTATTTTATATTACTCCCACTGTAATTATTATGTTCATATGATGAGAGGCCCTATTTCCTCTCATCAATCCATTTTGGAAGTTTTAAGTGGCGTCGTTAGGCTGCCGAGTTTTTCGTAAGGGATTTTTCATCTCACTTTTATTCCTGTGAGATTTATGCTACATTTGCCACAATTTCATTTGAGTGGTTTATGTACTGCCCATTATTACACTCCTTTTGTAATATAATTCCATTTATGGGTATTTACATATTAATTTTATGACACTTCTTCAATGGGGTGTACTTTTCGAAAGTTACCCAAGTCGGTAAGGGAACCTTTCACCCTCCTCGTTTTAAAAGACTTCGTTTGTTATGTCTTTTAATTCACATACTATTATGTTGGGATATGTTCTTCTATATCCTGATTGATGTAAATTTTATTTCCAAGTGATGAGATACACTTTTTATCTCTCATCAACTCATTTTTATGTGACGCCGTTAGGCTGTCAAGGGAACTTCTTAACCCAATTTCGATTTCTTTGGGTTCAACATGTAGTTATTGAATATGTCATCCTTTGAATATGTGTGAATGACCTTTTATTGTTTTACACTTAATATCCAATTATATTGAGTGTATTTATATTTGTCACACATAATTTTGAGATTTATTTATCCTTAATTTAAGGATACCTTCTTTATAAGGGATTTCATCACATTCTACATCCCTATTGAGACTTCGTTGTTGTTATGCACCAAATCACTCTTATATGGTGTATATACTGTCCTTTGGAGTATTATATCATGAATCCATTTATTCTCATGATATTATAAAGTTTTGACTAAATGTTATTCCTCAATTATTGTATTCAAGTGTCTCTAATTTTGGTAAAACCCCTTTAACGAAAATATCGCTTTAAATGTTTTAATGATTTGTTCTTATTAATATCCATGTTTTAAAAATGGTTAAAAGGATTTATTTATATGGATATTAATGGTTTAAAATTTTAAAATCTTCAAGGTGGTATGGGACACTTTGATTCAAAAGTCTCTTTACTAAATGTTTTAAATGGTTTTGGAAATGGTTTCTTTTTGAATGGATTCATTATTTCAATACACTAAAATATTATATTGTGTTGGAAATGTGGAAATGTTATGTTTCCTTTATGAATGTTTTATGTGATACGTTTATGTTATGGTTCTTGCGCATTGTTATGAAAACGGGTGGTTCCGTGATAAACTAAGGGCGGGTGAGCCCGATATAGCTCTCCAATGCATTGGGTAACACGAAGGAGTGAAACGTTAAGGTTTCTCCGAAGAGATTTTGGGAATATACTGTGATGGGTATTCCAAACATAACCAAGAGGGTTACTCCCTACGTAAGAATGTTATGAATGCCTCAAGTTACCTTTATGTCTTATGATTTCTATGATTTGTTCATGATTTTATGAGGTATGATAAAGTGCCTATGTATTATGGGTAAAGTATGATTTCATTCTTATGTATATATGAACCCATGATTCCTTTCCATATTTTTATAACTCTTACTGAGATTTTTATGCTCCTCCCAAGTTTTTTGGAATGTTTTTCACAGGTCAAGGGAAAGGAACATGATGTGATGATAGTTTCAAGGATGTGTCAAGAAAGAATCTGTGTTATATTTTAATTATGTTTCCGTTGATGGGAAGAATGAATACTGTCTTTTATGTAACCACTTTGTTTAAATGTGGAATGTAATGCAAGTTTCATGATCTAATTCTCTAAAACTCTAAACCTGAAAATATCCTCAATGTGTAATCTTGTAATAACCCAAGATTAAGTAAGGATTAAGGCTGGGGTCTTATAGTTGGTATCAAAGGTCGGTTTTGATAACTTTAGAGGTTAGGGTATTCTCTAAGCATAAGTGACATTACCATAATGGTTGGGATTTCAGAAAGAGTCCTAGTTTTAGATAAAGTGAATGAGTAAGTGTATCTTAGTGTTTACCTTACTCATTAGTACATAATGGTTTTGTTTATATACTCACACTGACCTTTTTGGTTTTAGTAAATGGCTGGATCTAGCAGGCACCAAAGTGACAATGGGTTTGAAGGAAACTGTGGTGGTTCTCTGATTATGCTGCTGGATGAGATGGGGGATTCAATGAGGAATCTCATAGTTGTTCTAAACCAACTATCAGGGAGTCATGATCAACCACTTCAACCTTGGTGAGTTCTCTTATTCATCATGTACGAGATGGCCAACTCGATGTGGAAGTTCAGGTAATAATTATAAAGGTAACCATTTGGGCTTATATGATCCTTACTTTTTAGGTAATTATGGGTTACTCTATGATATGATGGAAAATGAAAGGAATGAGATAAACTTGAGGTTAAAAAATGTTATGATCATTTTTAAAGATTTTATCTATTTTGGGGGAATGATTTGAGAATTATATAGTTTTGGAAAAAGGACAACACGCAGACCGTGTGACAACCCGTCGCGTCGGACAAAGCTGCGGGAATCGAACCCACAACCAAAGTGCGACTGGTATTTATCGCCTACCACTGGACTACGTGAAGTCCCTGGTTAGTTTGACCGATTCTTTCTAGTTATATGATTTTATGAATTAAGAGTAAGTTGATTTTGGGTTATTTATGAAAATGATTAACCTATCATGGAGGATATGTGATTAGGTTAATTACTTTTCAATACGAGACTTTAGGAGCAACTGATGTTGTTTGGAGATAAATGTTACGATTTAATTTGGAAGACTATGTGACTAAATCCTTCAAATATTTGGGTTTCAATCTTATATTGGTTTACTTTGAAGAATTTTATGGACAAATTGATTATAGAATGGTTCTCGTTGAACTTTGGGTTTTGTTGGACAAATTTTAGAGATTAAGAATAGATTTTCTTTTTATAAAGGGTTATTCTTTTCTGGATTATCTGACCTTGTACTAACCTTTTTGGTTTTGGTTTTGGTTAAATCCTAAAGACATGGGATGTATATAGTTCTCTTTTGTGGATTAGGTGATTCTCTAGAAGTTGATTATAGTACTCTTAATGCGAACAAGTCTCCCTAAATACTCGTCTTTTGGAAAAAATATGAGTTTGATTAAGGAATCTAGTAAAAGTTGAAAGTCAACATGACAAGTAAGTATGTTTCATTATGTTTTAGTAAAGCTCAAAAATAAATTCCTCAATAAAAAGTAACATAAAACAAAAATGTTGTCTATTAACTTTTCCTACTGGGGAACCCAACACCGTTTAACCCATCACAAGTTTGTGATTTTCTCGTGGTTAACTTTCTCCTAAACATGTTTTCTATCACTCTCCATCAGAACATGATCCTATTTTTTCTCCTCCATGTCCATGTTTTCCTACATGGAGTCCTAGTATGGGTTAACTCGGGTGACCATTGAACTTATCTTCCTTTATTTTAAAGTGATTGTTTTACCGACTCTTGTTCCGATGTGAGACGTTCAAGGATGTTTCCAAGCTCAATTTTAAAAATTGTGAGGACGCAATTCCCAAAAGGGGGGAAGGATGTAACACCCCCGGTAAATAAAGAATATGACATTTTCATATTTATCCATATTTGTGAATAAAATATTAATATTACTTTAAAGGGGACGCTATGCTCGATGGCGTACCCAACACGCAACAACGAGTTTCTTGGGAATCTTACGTTGCACTCTAATAATAAAATAATATTATTTCAAATGGTAGTTAATATGTAGCCGTTGTATTGGAGGGAATGGATAGAAATAACTAAAATATGATTATATATGTTTTTTTAAATGTTTTTACATTTATCCAATAAAAGATAAAGGCATAAAATACGGAAAGAATTCAATTTTAGGCGTATATGCCCAAGTTTTCACTAAAGGTTCACTTATCGCCTTTTGATGGTGAACCGTCATTAAATATAGTTTTGTTCACTCTTATACATTCTATTGGACCAAATAAAACTCTTATTAAGAATCGGGACATCAAATTTTAATTTGTGTAAATTTTTGGTATCTTTCCGATAAAGTTCATTTTTTTAATGAATAGTGTAAAATGTTGTATTTTAATTCAAAACATCTTTTTAATCTAATTTATTTATATGATTAAATTATCTTTTGAATTGATTTTAAAGTTAAATTAGAAAATATTTTTACCATTAAATCCAATAGTGGTCATTGGAATTAATTTCACTTTGAAATTGGACTTAAACTAGTGCCAATCTTTTGATACTTATTGTTTTATAAAAACACGCTATTTGCGCTGACAACGGGAATTAATTATTAAATTAATTAATGTGACTAATATGTTTTGAATTTTTTAAAACGTACTTCATTTTTGAATTTGGAATATCAAATATAGCTTAGGGTGAATTTTTGGTAATTTTCTGAAAAACTTCAATTTTTGATGAATAGTGAAACCACTAAGTGGTACTTATAAAAACTGATTTTCCATTTAAATGAAATTTTTCCATCATTGTGTTTTGAATTTCAAAAATCCGACATACATGGTTTTCATTAAGAAGTAAAATGTGGTTCAATGAGATTAAAATAATTTTTTGGTGAATAGTAACTTATTAAGTTTTTAATCGCGATTAGTGGTAATTAGTGTAGTTTAAGGTAAAAATGATATTATAAAAATGTGAAAACACCATAACACTTGTCCTACACCTATTGGGTGAGCCATTGCCGACCACGAAAAGCCATGGGCCAACTTGGGGACCCCATGGAGCCACTTTAGTTGGAAAATAACATTAATATATTTTTATTTAATGTTAAAGTGAAAATGACACTAACATAAATTATTTTACTAAAACAATTTTTAAGTGGGGTTATACAAGTCAAAATTTTGATTATAAATAGTCATTAGAAATATAAAAAGATTTCCTACATCATAGTATTTTTTTTTATAATTTTTAGACATTAAATAAATTAAATTATTTATGACATAATAATGATGCAGCGATGATATCATTATTTGACGATTTAAATAAAATGGAAAGATAATGTAATATCTATGAACTACACATGTACAAAACTTATTGTATGGGTGGATTTCGAACCCTTATCACCTTATACACGAATTATATCAATGTGGGACCTTTTAAAACCGAAACACATTTTCAAATAAAGTAATATTTCTTACTTTCCAAAAGTGCCCCTCCTCTCCTCTTATAAAAGGCCCCCACCTCTACCTCTTTTCCCACACTCCTCAAGCCTTTGGCTCGGCCAACCCCTGCCCATTTACTCTATCCACATCCCTCTCTTCATCCTAGAGGATTCCCTTTGGGAATAATCCTTTCAAAGGAAGCCTTTAGGCTCAAATCAAAAGGAGTTACACTTTTAAAGGTAATTCATTCTCTCATGTTCATTTGTTTTATTTTGCTTCTCCAACCCCCTAAACTCTTTTTATTTACTTCTTTTGTAACAACACCAGTATCTTCAATATACTAGGATGTTGTTATAAGATTTATTCATGCTACACTATCACACAACTACATCAAATGGTTAAAGAACATACGTTTTCCGTGGATGGCGAAATTCTGCCTCCCGAAACGATGATTGTTCAATACTCATTTAACACCTTCAAAGCTGGCCATTATGATGTCACTATTTTTATATATGATATATAATATGTTTATGTTTTACTTATGATTCTGTATTTTTCATTTGTGGCTTACCTTTATGGCTTCCATTATGGGTATACGCGATATCTTCATTTTAGGAGGTGCGGACTACCGCCCCCTCAAAGTGATGTGATTCGTTAATGCCATACGTGGGACGTATAAAGGATGGATTTAATGTTATTATATATGATGTTATACTGGAATAATTATATAACTCTATATCATTATTATTTCTTTCCATTAAAGTATGAGATAGAAATGAAAGTAGCGTTCATGCGTACGTACGGCTTACCGTCTCCATGAACGGTGCATTTCATTTCTTACCTCTAAATGATTATGTAATGTTATAAATGCATGAATGTACTGGATATATATGACATATATGATATCTACATCATGAATAAAATTCTTGATATAATAAACATTTGGCCACACGAACAACATGTAATTGTAATAAGTCCACTTTCTACTTAAGAACCAAATATCGACAAAACAAACATTTTTTTTTTCTGACAGAAAAGGTAGGGGTCGGGAAACAAAGCGGGTGATGGCCCAGCCCCCGAGTGGGTACGCGGTCAGGCATGCAGTGGCCCGAGAATCCCCTACCTTCCCCAGGCCCACCCAAGGGGTGAAGCCCAGTTCCCCACGGGGGCCGGCGCCGCGTAAACGCTTGGGTAACCGGCATGAAATACGTGCACCGCATGTAAATTAACTCAGGTTTATTATTCAGGACGTTAAAGAACGATCGAGTCAAGTCGGACCTGAGGTAAGGGATCCTACACCTCTCTTTCTTTTTAAGTACACTCTTTTATGTAATTCCTTTTAAGCTCATCTTTCTTATGATTGGGATGTTGTTTTATATTACACCCACTGTAATTATTATTTTAATATTATGAGAGGCCCTATTTCCTCTCATCAATCCATTTTGGAAGTTTTAAGTGGCGCTGTTAGGCTGCCGAGTTTTTCGTAAGGGATTTTTCATCTCACTTTTATTCCTGTGAGATTTATGCTACATTTTCCACAATTTCATTTGAGTGGTTTATGTACTGCCCATTATTACACTCCTTTTTTAATATAATTCCATTTATGGGTATTAACATATTCATTTTATGACACTTCTTCAATGGGGTGTACTTTTCGAAAGTTACCCAAGTCGGTAAGGGAACCTTTCACCCTCCTCGTTTTAAAAGACTTCGTTTGTTATGTCTTTTAATTCACATACTATTATGTTGGGATATGTTCTTCTATATCCTGATTGATGTAAATTTTATTTCCAAGTGATGAGATACACTTTTTATCTCTCATCAACTCATTTTGATGTGACGCCGTTAGGCTGTCAAGGGAACTTCTTAACCCAATTTCGATTTCTTTGGGTTCAACATGTAGTTATTGAATATGTCATCCTTTGAATATGTGTGAATGACCATTTATTGTTTTACACTTAATATCCAATTATATTGAGTGTATTTATATTTGTCACACATAATTTTGAGATTTATTTATCCTTAATTTAAGGATACCTTCTTTATAAGGGATTTCATCACATTCTACATCCCTATTGAGACTTCGTTGTTGTTATGCACCAAATCACTCTTATATGGTGTATATAATGTCCTTTGGAGTATTATATCATGAATCCATTTATTCTCATGATATTATAAAGTTTTGACTAAATGTTATTCCTCAATTATTGTATTCAAGTGTCTCTAATTTTGGTAAAACCCCTTTTACCAAAATATCGCTTTAAATGTTTTAATGATTTGTTCTTATTAATATCCATGTTTTAAAAATGGTTTAAAGGATTTATTTATATGGATATTAATGGTTTAAAATTTTAAAAGCTTCAAGGTGGTATGGGACACTTTGATTCAAAAGTCTCTTTATTAAATGTTTTAAAAGGTTTTGGAAATGGTTTCTTTTTGAATGGATTCATTATTTCAATACACTAAAATTTTATATTGTGTTGGAAATGTGGAAATGTTATGTTTCCTTTATGAATGTTTTATGTGATACGTTTATGTTATGGTTCTTGGGCATTGTTATGAAAACGGGTGGTTCCGTGATAAACTAAGGGCGGGTGAGCCCGATATAGCTCTCCAATGCATTGGGTAACGCGAAGGAGTGAAACGTTAAGGTTTCTCCGAAGAGATTTAGGGAATATACTGTGATGGGTATTCCAAACGTAACCAAGAGGGTTACTCCCTACGTAAGAATGTTATGAATGCCTCAAGTTACCTTTATGTCTTATGATTTCTATGATTTGTTCATGATTTTATGTGGTATGATAAAGTGCCTATGTATTATGGGTAAAGTATGATTTCATTCTTATGTATATATGAACTCATTATTCCTTTCCATATTTTTATAACTCTTACTGAGCTTTTTATGCTCATCCCAAGTTTTTTGAAATGTTTTTCACAGGTCAAGGGAAAGGTACATGATGTGATGATAGTTTCAAGGATGTGTCAAGAAAGAATCTGTGTTATATTTTAATTATGTTTCCGTTGATGGGAAGAATGAATACTGTCTTTTATGTAACCACTTTGTTTAAATGTGGAATGTAATGCAAGTTTCATGATCTAATTCTCTAAAACTCTAAACCTGAAAAGATCCTCAATGTGTAATCTTGTAATAACCCAAGATTAAGTAAGGATTAAGGCTGGGGCCTTATAGTTGGTATCAAAGGTCGGTTTAGATAACTTTAGAGGTTAGGGTATTCTCTAAGCATAAGTGACATTACCATAATGGTTGGGATTTCAGAAAGAGTCCTAGTTTTAGATAAATTGAATGAGTAAGTGTATCTTAGTGTTTACTTTACTCATTAGTACATAATGGTTTTGTTGATATACTCACACTGACCTTTTTGGTTTTAGTAAATGGATGGATCTAGCAGGAACCAAAGTGACAATGGGTTTGAAGGAAACTGTGGTGGTTCTCTGATTATGCTACTGGATGAGATGGGGGATTCAATGAGGAATCTCATAGTTGTTCTAAACCAACTATCAGGGAGTCATGATCAACCACTTCAACCTTGGTGAGTTCTCTAATGCATCATGTATGAGATGGCCAACTCAATGTGGAAGTTCAAGTAATAATTATAAAGGTAACCATTTGGGCTTATATGATCCTTACTTTTTAGGTAATTATGGGTTACTCTATGATATGATGGAAAATGAAAGGAATGAGGTAAACTTGAGGTTAAAATATGTTATGATCATTTTTGAAGATTTTATCTCTTTTGGGGGAATGATTTGAGAATTATATAGTTTTGGAAAAAGGACAACACGCTGACCTTGTGACAACCCGTCGCGTCGGACAAAGCTGCGGGAATCGAACCCACAACCAAAGTGCGACTGGTATTTATCGCTTACCACTGGACTACGTGAATTCCCTGGTTAGTTTGACCGATTCTTTCTAGTTATATGATTTTATGAATTAAGAGTAAGTTGATTTTGGGTTATTTATGAAAATTATTAACCTATCATGGAGGATATGTGATTAGGTTAATTACTTTTCAATACGAGACTTCAGGAGCAACTGATGTTGTTTGGAGATAAATGTTACGATTTAATTTGGAAGACTATGTGACTAAATCCTTCAAATATTTGGGTTTCAATCTTATATTGGTTTACTTTGAAGAATTTTATGGATAAATTGATTATAGAATGGTTCTCGTTGAACTTTGGGTTTTGTTGGACAAATTTTGGAGATTAAGAATAGATTTTCTTTTTATAAAGGGTTATTCTTTTCTGGATTATCTGACCTTGTACTAACCTTTTTGGTTTTGGTTTTGGTTAAATACTAAAGACATGGGATGTATATAGTTCTCTTTTGTGGATTAGGTGATTCTCTAGAAGTTGATTATAGTACTCTTAATGCGAACAAGTCTCCCTAAATACTTGTCTTTTGGAAAAAAATATGAGTTTGATTAAGGAATCTAGTAAAAGTTGAAAGTCAACATGACAAGTAAGTATGTTTCATTATGTTTTAGTAAAGCTCAAAAATAAATTCCTCAATAAAAAGTAACATAAAACAAAAATGTTGTCTATTAACTTTTCCTACTGGGGAACCCAACACCGTTTAACCCATCACAAGTTTGTGATTTTCTCGTGGTTAACTTTCTCCTAAACAAGTTTTCTATCACTCTCCATCAGAACCTGACCCTATGTTTTCTCCTCCATGTCCATGTTTTCCTACATGGAGTCCTAGTATGGGTTAACTCGGGTGACCTCTGTACTTATCTTCCTTTATTTTAAAGTGATTGTTTTACCGACTCTTGTTCCGATGTGGGACGTTCAAGGATGTTTCCAAGCTCAATTTTAAAAATTGCGAGGACGCAATTCCCAAAAGGGGGGAAGGATGTAACACCCCCGGTAAATAAAGAATATGACATTTTCATATTTATCCATATTTGTGAATAAAATATTAATATTACTTTAAAGGGGACGCTATGCTCGATGGCGTACCCAACACGCAACAACGAGTTTCTTGGGAATCTTACGTTGCACTCTAATAATAAAATAATATTATTTCAAATGGTAGTTAATATGTAGCCGTTGTATTGGCGGGAATGGATAGAAATAACTAAAATATGATTATATATGTTTTTCTAAATGTTTTTACATTTATCCAATAAAAGATAAAGGCATAAAATACGGAAAGAATTCAATTTTAGGCGTATATGCCCAAGTTTTCACTAAAGGTTCACTTATCACCTTTTGATGGTGAACCATCATTAAATATAGTTTTGCTCACTCTTATAAATTCTATTGGACCAAATAAAACTCTTATTAAGAATCGGGACATCAAATTTTAATTTGTGTAAATTTTTGGTATCTTTCCGATAAAGTTCATTTTTTTAATGAATAGTGTAAAATGTTGTATTTTAATTCAAAACCTCTTTTTAATATAATTTATTTATATGATTAAATTATCTTTTGAATTGATTTTAAAGTTAAATTAGAAAATATTTTTACCATTAAATCCAATAGTGATCGTTGGAATTAATTTCACTTTGAAATTGGACTTAAACTAGTGGCAATCTTTTGATACTTATTGTTTTATAAAAACACGCTATTTGCGCTGACAGCGGGAATTAATTATTAAATTAATTAATTTGAATAATATGTTATGAATTTTTTAAATCGGACTTCATTTTTGAATTCGGAATATCAAATATAGCTTAGGGTGAATATTTGGTAATTTTCTGAAAAACTTCAATTTTTGATGAATAGTGAAACCACTAAGTGGTACTTATAAAAACTGATTTTCCATTTAAATCAAATTTTTCCATCATTGTGTTTTGATTTTAAAAAATCCTACATACATGGTTGTCATTAAGAAGTAAAATGTGGTTCAATGAGATTAAAATAATTTTTTGGTGAATAGTAACTTATTAAGTTTTTAATCGCGATTAGTGGTAATTAGTGTAGTTTAAGGTAAAAATGATATTATAAAAATGTGAAAACACCATGACACTTGTCCTACACCTATTGGGTGAGCCATTTCCAACCAAGAAAAGCCCTGGGCCAACTTGGGGACCCCATGGAGCCACTTTAGTTGGAAAATAACATTAATATATTTTTATTTAATGTTAAAGTGAAAATGACACTAACATAAATTGTTTTACTAAAACAATTTTTAAGTGGGGTTATACAAGTCAAAATTTTTATTATAAATAGTCATTAGAAATCTAAAAATATTTCCTACATCATAGTATTTTTTTTACAATTTTTAGACATTAAATAAATTAAATTATTTATGACATAATAATGATGCAGCGATGACATCATTATTTGACGATTTAAATAAAATGGAAAGATAATGTAATATCTATGAACTAAACATGTCCAAAACTTATTGGATGGGTGGATTTCGAACCCTTATCACCTTATACACGAATTATATCAATGTGGGACCTTTTAAAACCGAAACACATTTTCAAATAAAGTAATATTTCTTACTTTCCAAAAGTGCCCCTCCTCTCCTCTTATAAAAGGCCCCCACCTATACCTCTTTTCCCACACTCCTCAAGCCTTTGGCTCGGCCAACCCCTGACCATTTACTCTCTCCACATCCCTCTATTCATCCTAGAGGATTCCCTTTGGGCAGAATCCTTTCAAAGGAAGCCTTTAGGCTCAAATCAAAAGGAGTTACACTTTTAAAGGTAATTCATTCTCTCATGTTCATTTGTTTTATTTTGCTTCTCCAACCCCATAAACTCTTTTTATTTACTTCTTTTGTAACAACACCAGAATCTTCAATATACTAGGATGTTTTTATAAGATTTATTCATGCTACACTATCACACAACTACATCAAATGGTTAAAGAACATACGTTTTCCGTGGATGGCGAAATTCTGCCTCCCGAAACGATGATTGTTCAATACTCATTTAACACCTTCAAAGGTGGCCATTATGATGTAACTATTTTTATATATGATATATAATATGTTTATGTTTTACTTATGCTTCTGTATTTTTCATTTGTGTCTTACCTTTATGGCTTCCATTATGGGTATACGTGATATCTTCATTTTAGGAAGTGCGGACTACCGCCCCCTCAAAGTGATGTGATTCGTTAATGCCATACGTGGGACGTATAAAGGATGGATTTAATGTTATTATATATGATGTTATACTGGAATTATTATATAACTCTATATCATTATTATTTCTTTCCATTAAAGTATGAGATAGAAATGAAAGTAGCGTTCATGCGTACGTACGGCTTACCGTCTCCATGAACGGTGCATTTCATTTCTTACCTATAAATGATTATGTAATGTTATAAATGCATGAATGTACTGGATATATATGAAATATATGATATCTACATCATGAATACAATTCTTGATATAATAAACATTTGGCCACACGAACAACATGTAATTGTAAGAAGTCCACTTTCGACTTAAGAACCAAATATCGACAAAACAAACATTATTAACTTAAATGATTAAATAATGTTTATAAAATTGAAATAAGTGATCTAAAAGGAAAAATTAACTATAAAAAGGGTTCTTAATAAAGTTTAAATTAACTCCGGTTTATTATTCAGGACGTTAAAGAACGATCGAGTCAAGTCGGGCCCGAGGTAAGGGATCCTACACCTCTCTTTCTTTTTAAGTACACTCTTTTATGTAATTCCTTTTAAGCTCATCTTTCTTATGATTGGGATGTTATTTTATATTACACCCACAGTAATTATTATGTTCATATGATGAGAGACCCTATTTCCTCTCATCAATCCATTTTGGAAGTTTTAAGTGGCGCCGTTAGGCTGCCGAGTTTTTCGTAAGGGATTTTTCATCTCACTTTTATTCCTGTGAGATTTATGCTACATTTCCCACAATTTCATTTGAGTGGTTTATGTACTGCCCATTATTACACTCCTTTTGTAATATAATTCCATTTATGGGTATTTACATATTCATTTTATGACACTTCTTCAATGGGGTGTACTTTTCGAAAGTTACCCAAGTCGGTAAGGGAACCTTTCACCCTCCTCGTTTTAAAAGACTTCGTTTGTTATGTCTTTTAATTCACATACTATTATGTTGGGATATGTTCTTCTATATCCTGATTGATGTAAATGGTATGTCCTTAAAATTTCATTACCATGTCCATATGTCCTTCTTATTCTTTCACCCTACTGTTTTATGGATCATTTATGAGTGGGTGACCCATGTCCCCTCTCATTTCAATGTTTTCTAAAACCCTGAAACTTAGCCGTTATGCTGTAGAATTTTCCCCTCAAAATGCCTCTCTCTTTTCTCAAAAATTATTTTATGTTATAAAGTGAATACTCAAAGCTACTATTTCTACAGGGGTATTCACATATATATCAAAATGTTCCATTTTAAATTCTGGGATTTACATACATGAGACCCACTTTCCCTTTCCGTGGGTTTAAAGTGACGTAAAGATCATGTCTTTAAAGCAGTTTTTAAAACGTTATGATTATGAAATGAAACCCATTTATTTTATGCTATGTGGGTTATTTATGAAATTTTTGATGATGATATATGTGGATCACATGATAATAAAGGCAAATTTAAGGGTGCACCCTGATAGCGCTCCAATGCATTGGGTAATGATGTAACCACTAGAGATTACAATTTTCACGATACCTTGGTGAATAACCTTGGTAATTTTCAAATGACACCTTGGGGATGGACCTTGGTGATACGTTCATGATTGTCTATGTTAAATGATGTAGCCACATCTTCAAGTTATGAAAAATGTTATTTTTATTATGAAATGCCTCATGATTTCTTTCTCATGCCTTAAAGTTCTTTTCATGTCCTTATTGAAGTATCTCAAGTTCACATGTAAAATGTTCCTCTTGTTTCCCTTACTGGGCCTTCTGCTCACCCTTTCTTTTGATGTATGTCCCCAGGTTATGAGATGCAGTAATGAACCTAGAATGAACTTAAGGATACTCCTTTCAAGTGTTTAAGAAGAATGTTTTATGTTGTTTTCATGTATTATGTTCCTGGTTTCCAAGACACTAAACCTTAACGATCCTCAGTTTTGTGTAATGTAATGAAAGTTTATGTTATAAAATGGCGGGATGCTATAGTTGGTATCAAAGGATGGTTTAGTTATTTGTGGAAATTAGGATATAAAAACTTTAGGAAGAACCCTATAGAAAAGTTTAAATATAGGAAAACTTCCTGGTATTTTGGTAAGTATTGAGTAAGTGGTTTATCAAACAAATACATCCCTGTCTGGATACGAGCAGGTAGAGGCGGCTCTGGCACAGATGTACATAGGGGTAAAACCCGAAAACACCGCTTTGATCTAGACTCGAACGGGAACTGGTGAACGATAACGGGCCTTGCTGCACTCTTGGTTACGACACTCCCGGGGGATATGTTTGGTTAATCACATGCTTTTTATGAATCATTATGAAGGAATTATAGAGAACTATAATTGTCTAAGCACGAAGTATTAGTTAAAAGATTCATAAATGAAATGAGTTTCTCACTAAGGTTTTATTCTATTAGAAAATGGCGGGCAATAGGAGAAACCGTGCCGATGGTGACCGCAATGCACCATGTGCTGACGGCCCTCCGATGGAAGCCGGAATGGAAACATTCATGCGAATGATGAACCAACTGACTCAAGTTATGAGTAATAACTTGAGTCAAGCTGAGAGGCCGACCTCACCACGAAGGGAACAACTTTATGTTGAGTCCTTCATGCGTCAACGACCGCCAACATTCAGTGGATCTACTGACCCATTGGTTGCGGAACAATGGATAAGCTCCATTGAAAAGATCTTTTCTGTACTTCATTGTTCGGAACAAGAAAAAGTCACCCTTGCTTTTTACCGCCTAGAGGGAGAAGCTGATCAGTGGTGGTCACTGATCAAAAACACGAAGCCACGAGGAGAGATGGAAGCTATGGAGTGAGAAGAATTTCAGGGGATTTTCTTTAACAAGTATTTCCCTCGTTCCATGAGAACGAAAATGGAGAAAGAGTTTCTCGAGCTGAAGCAGAAGGATAACGAATCTGTTGGAACCTATGAGATGAACTTCACAAGGCTTTCCCGTTATACCTCAAGCTTTGTCATGGACCCTAATGGGAAGGTTGATAGATTCTTTGGCGGACTACGACCACATCTGCGGAAGAATCTAGCCAACAGGGACTACGATAGCTATGAAGAAATAGTTCGAAGTGCTATGAAAGTTGAACTAGAGTTTGGGGAGACACAATGGTCTCACAAATCTAATGAGAAGAAGAGAACTCTAGAACCAAGCCTGGGAAGAAGTTTTGATCAGGAAAGAGGTGGAAAGCATATGCAACATGCCACATGCAATAAATGTGGGAAGAAGCATCCGGGGAACTGCTTGATCGGAAGTGGAAAGTGCTATAGGTGTGGAAAAGAAGGCCATATTTCTCGGAATTGTCGTGGCGATGTGAAGCCTCAACTTCCCAACACTAACGACAGAGGAAAGATGGTTCTGGCCCTACCCGAAGTCACATGCTTCAAGTGTGGACAGCTTGGGCACTTTGCTAATCAATGTCCAAATCCGAGGGCGGTGGAGGGGAATCACCATCAACCTCAGCAGAGGCCAAGGGAGCAAGGTCGTGCTTTCGCTATCACAACAACTGAAGTTGAAGTTCCAAACGATGTGGTAGCAGGTACTCTTGTTGTCCTCTCAAAACTAGCAAGTGCTTTATTTGATTCTGGTTCTACGCATTCCTTTATTTCCTCCAAGTTTACAAGGAATATAGAATCAATCCCCAAATTGCTTGAGGTAGAGTTGTCATTCAAGACTCCAAGTGGGATTATCCATGCATCAACAGTGTTTAGAGACTCTAGTGTTTACTTTGGTGAGCACAATCTTATCGCAAATCTAGTAGTCATTCCCATGATGGAATTCGATGTTATACTAGGGATGGACTGGCTCTCAAAGTATAATGCTAAGATCAAATGCAGAAGTAAGGAAATCTCAGTAGTCTTGAATGAACGACCTACAGTTATCTTCCGAGGAGAGATATCCCGAACTGATCCCTATCTAGAAGCACCTCCTATAGCTTTCTTTATGGAGTTAATCGGTGATGAGGAAGAAGTGAAAGGGAGCATACAAATTGAAGATGTTCCGATTGTTCAGGAATACATGGATGTATTTCCTGAGGAGTTACCTGGACCTTCCCCAAAAAGAGAGGTAGAGTTCTCCATTGAACTCGTACATGGGTCTCAACCGATATCAAAGACTCCGTATAGAATGGCAAATGTGGAGCTAGAGGAGCTAAAGAAACAACTCCAAGACTTGTTGGAGAAGGGGTTTATCCGACCGAGTGTGTCTCCTTGGGGAGCACCAGTTCTCTTTGTGAAGAAGAACGATGGATCAATGCGGCTATGCATTGATTATAGAGAACTGAACGGGATTACAGTGAAGAACAGATACCCTCTTCCAAGAATTGATGATTTATTTGACCAACTTCGTGGGGCTCAATTCTTCTCTAAGATTGACCTTCGATCTGGTTATCATCAACTGAGGGTGAAGAAAGAAGATATTCCAAAGACTGCCTTTCGATCAAGATATGGGCATTATGAGTTTACTGTTATGCCCTTCGGCTTGACTAATGCTCCTGCTATTTTCATGGATTTGATGAATAGAGTCTTTAAGGACTACCTTGATAACTTTGTGGTAGTTTTTATTGATGATATTTTGATATATTAAAAAAGTCATGAGGAGCATGAAGATCATCTGAGGGTTATTTTGAAAACTCTATGGAAGGAGAGGCTCTTTGGGAAGTTCAGCAAGTTTGAGTTTTGGTTACAACAAGTGGCTTTCTTGGGGCACATCGTAACCAATGAAGGAATCTCGGTTGACCCTGCAAAGACAATGGTTGTGGAGGAGTGGCCTCAACCCACAACAGTAACTGAGATTCGTAGTTTCCTTGGTTTAGCGGGATATTATAGGAGGTTTGTGAAAAACTTTTCACGGCTTTCTAATCCACTAACCAAGTTGACTCGAAAAGGGGTTAAGTTCATCTGGACAAAGGAATGCGAGGAAAGTTTCCAAGAGCTGAAGAAGAGATTGGTTACTGCACCTGTGTTAACACTACCCTCTATCGGAGAAGGATTCGTTATTTTTAGCGATGCATCTCTGAAAGGGATTGGGTGCGTCCTCATGCAAAATGACAAAGTAATTGCTTATGCATCTCGACAGTTGAATATTCATGAGCAGAATTATCCTACGCATGATCTAGAGTTGGCGGCAGTTGTTTTTTCTCTAAAGATATGGAGGCACTATCTTTATGGGGAGAAATGTGATATATACACTGACCACCAAAGTCTAAAGTATATTTTCACACAGAAAGAATTGAACATGAGACAAAGGAGATGGTTGGAGCTTATTAAAGACTATGATTGTTCAATACACTATCACCCTGGAAGAGCAAACAAAGTCGCAGATGCATTAAGCAGGAAAGATCCTGTTGTCCTGGCAACAATGAGGATCTTAGGGGATCCCTTGATTAAAGATCTAGTAAAACTGGACATGGGAATTATAAGGAAAGGGACATCATCAACCCTATCCCAAATGATTTCCCAACCTTCATTACTAGAGAAGATCAAGAAGGCTCAAAAAGAAGATCCTTTGCTGCAGGAGAAGTTCGAGGCTGTAAAGGATGGGAAGTTCCCTGATTTCAATATTGATCAAGAAGGTGTATTGAAATTTCGTACAAGACTATGTGTTCCATCTATTCCGGAGATAAAGAAAGAACTGATGGATGAAGCTCATAGCTCTACTTTCTCTATACATCCGGGAAGCACTAAGATGTATAGAGACCTTCGTGATCATTATTGGTGGGATAACATGAAGAGGGAGATTGCCGATTACACTACAAGGTGCCTGGTGTGTCAGCAAGTAAAGGTAGAAAGACAACTTCCTAAGGGGGTATTACAACCGCTACCCATACCAGTATGGAAGTGGGATAATATCACCATGGACTTTGTAACTGGTCTGCCGAAAACATCCAAAGGAAACAATGCGATATGGGTTATTGTGGACCGTCTCACCAAGACAGCCCATTTTATCTCTATTCGGGAAGATTTCTCTCTGGATCAGCTTTCCAAGATATACGTGAAGGAAGTGGTAAGGCTGCATGGGGTACCACTATCCATCGTATCTTATCGTGACCCAAGATTCACATCAAAATTCTGGAGAAGTCTTCAGCATGCTCTGAATACTGAATTGAATTTTAGTACGGCCTATCATCCTCAAACTGATGGCCAATCTGAAAGGACTATTCAGACACTCGAAGACATGTTGAGATTATGCTCAATGGAATTTAAAGGTGGATGGGATCAACACCTCCCATTAGTGGAGTTCTCCTATAACAACAGCTTCCATGCGAGTATTTAGATGGCACCCTATGAAGCTCTGTATGGAAAGCGGTGTAGAACTCCTACTTGTTGGGATGAAACTGGTGAGAGGAAGCTTCTTGGGCCTGATCTTGTGCAAGAAATGACAGAACAAGTTCATGCCATCCAACAACACATAAAGGCTGCTCAGAGTCGGCAGAAGAGCTATGCTGACAATCGTCGAAGGGACTTGGAGTTTGGTGTTGGCGACAAAGTCTTCCTTCGAATCTCTCCATGGAAGAGAGTCATGCGGTTTGGGAAGAAAGGGAAGCTCAGTCCTAGGTACATTGGCCCCTATGAAATCCTTGATCGCATAGGAGCAGTGGCCTATCGTCTAGTACTTCCACCGAACCTAGCTCAAGTTCATGATGTCTTCCATGTATCTCTCTTGAGGAAGTACATACCCGACCCTTCGCATGTACTGAACCCAGAGGTGGTACAACTTGAACATGACCTCTCTTATGAGGAGCAGCCAGTGGAGATCTTGGACCGTAGAGACAAGGTTCTACGAAACAAGACTACCCACCTTGTGAAAGTGTTGTGGAGGAATCATAAGTATGAAGAAGCGACTTGGGAGCCTGAGGAAACAATGAAGCAAAAGTACCCTCACCTTTTCGACTAGGCCCCATGTATAAATTTCGGGGACGAAATTTCTTAAGGGGGGAAGAATGTAACGACCCAATCTTTTTGAATAGTATATTAACTTACTCTTATTGATTTAATAAGATGTTAATGATTAATGCAGAAAGAGGAGTCGATGGCTTCATCCAGTAGACTCAACCCTTACGAAGCCCACTTATCAGAGCTTGGGAAGGAGGTAGCATCTGTGGGCTTCGCTTTGGACCAAGCCCAAGCCGATCTCCAGCATGTCAAGCTTGAACGAAAACGCTTGCAGGAGAAGTTCAAGTTAGTGGAGATTGCTACTAGGGCAATGTTATCTGAGACTCCCTCAGATTCTCTCACCATAGCACACCTTACACTTAGGTCTTATTCCAGTGTTATAAGGGGCTATGTGATGAGACCCTAGTTTCCTTGTGTAATCCTTTCGGGTGAATAAATTGAGATTTATTCCTTTAGTAATGTTTGTGAAATTTAAAATGTCTAGATAATTTTAGAATGTATTTTATTGATGAATTTCGAAAAAAGGATATTTTAAAATATTTATGTAAACCCTAAATAACTAATGATGTGTAATGATTTTCAAAAAATGGTCTTCTACAAAAGTGTTCAGTAAGGAATTTGGAGTCTAATAAGATCAACTTAATTTTTGATGAATAGTAAATTATGAATAGTGATTTTACGCTTAGGATTAGTAATGTGACCAAATGGATTAGTAATTTCACTCAAAGAAAGTTTTAATATAATTTAGACACCTAGATTAAGTAATGTGATTCAATAAAATGGGTAAATAACGGTTTCATAAATTATTATTCAAGTATTAGTTTTTTCGGATGAATAGTGTTTTTTAATTAAAAATTTAATTAAAAATTATTAGAAAATTATTTTTATAAAAATGACTTAATTTTTGAACTCAGAGCATCGATATTATGTTATGGTAATTTTTGGGGTTTTTTCTGAAAAAAATGAATTTTCAATGAATAGTGTTTTTATTTAAAAATTAAATTAAAAATATTTAGAAAATTATTTTTATAAAATGGATTTTATTTTTTAATTCAGAGCATTGATATTTGATTAAGGTGAAATTTTGGGATTATTCTGAGAAAGTTGAATTTTTAGTGAATAGTAAAAATACAGTTTTAGGGTTTCGGTATGTTTAAGACATCATAACTGTGTCATGATGATGTCATGAGTTTTTTCAAGGGTTGGCCGGCCAAGGGTGATGAATTATTGTTTTGGGGGCCCCATGTGGCCTAACTCCATGATAAGTGCCAAGGGAGAGCACATGGGTTTGAGAAAAGCAAATGTGAGGTGTCCCTTGGCCATTAATGCTTTGTCCCCTCACTTTCCCTATAAATACCCACCCTTTCCTCCCTTAGTTTTCACTCCCAACTCTCCCCCAACGAAGTTCTGGTCTTATTACCTTCCAAAGAGTCCTCCCAAGGTGCCCCCAAGCCCTCAAGGTCCAATCCTTTGAGTTTCAAGAGTCACGTTTTAAGGTAAGGGATCCGACCCCTCTCTTTCTTTTCATGTAATCTCTTTTATGTCATTCCTTTTATGCTCCATGTTCTTATGTGAGAGGATGTTCTTTTATATTCCTCTTACTGCCCTTTTTATTCTTATATGATGAGAGATCCCCTATTACTCTCATAATTTCATTTTATGAATGTTTAAGTGATGCCGTTAGGCTGCCGAATTTTTAAGGGATTCTTTCACCCTTCTCATTTTTCAAGTTCGATTTTCATGTCAAGTATTTCAAGTTCCTTTTTATTATGTTGGGGTATGATCTATATATCTATCATACTGATCTCTTATGATCATATGATGAGAGACCCTATTTGATCTTGTCAATTCATTTTTATTGAAGTTTAAGTGACGCCGTTAGGCTGCCGAATTTTCATAAGAGAAATCTAATTTTTGTCTTCCTTCCATGTTTTTCATTTCAAATGGTATGTCCTTAAAATTTCATTACCATGTCCATATGTCCTTCTTATTCTTTCACCCTACTGTTTTATGGATCATTTATGAGTGGGTGACCCATGTCCCCTCTCATTTCAATGTTTTCTAAAACCCTGAAACTTAGCCGTTATGCTGTAGAATTTTCCCCTCAAAATGCCTCTCTCTTTTCTCAAAAATTATTTTATGTTATAAAGTGAATACTCAAAGCTACTATTTCTACAGGGGTATTCACATATATATCTAAATGTTCCATTTTAAATTCTGGGATTTACATACATGAGACCCGCTTTCCCTTTCCGTGGGTTTAAAGTGACGTAAAGATCATGTCTTTAAAGCAGTTTTTAAAACGTTATGATTATGAAATGAAACCCATTTATTTTATGCTATGTGGGTTATTTATGAAATTTTTGATGATGATATATGTGGATCACATGATAATAAAGGCAAATTTAAGGGTGCACCCTGATAGCGCTCCAATGCATTGGGTAATGATGTAACCACTAGAGATTACAATTTTCACGATACCTTGGTGAATAACCTTGGTAATTTTCAAATGACACCTTGGGGATGGACCTTGGTGATACGTTCATGATTGTCTATGTTAAATGATGTAGCCACATCTTCAAGTTATGAAAAATGTTATTTTTATTATGAAATGCCTCATGATTTCTTTCTCATGCCTTAAAGTTCTTTTCATGTCCTTATTGAAGTATCTCAAGTTCACATGTAAAATGTTCCTCTTGTTTCCCTTACTGGGCCTTCTGCTCACCCTTTCTTTTGATGTATGTCCCCAGGTTATGAGATGCAGTAATGAACCTAGAATGAACTTAAGGAGACTCCTTTCAAGTGTTTAAGAAGAATGTTTTATGTTGTTTTCATGTATTATGTTTCTGGTTTCCAAGACACTAAACCTTAACGATCCTCAGTTTTGTGTAATGTAATGAAAGTTTATGTTATAAAATGGCGGGATGCTATAGTTGGTATCAAAGGATGGTTTAGTTATTTGTGGAAATTAGGATATAAAAACTTTAGGAAGAACCCTATAGAAAAGTTTAAATATAGGAAAACTTCCTGGTATTTTGGTAAGTATTGAGTAAGTGGTTTATCAAACAAATACATCCCTGTCTGGATACGAGCAGGTAGAGGCGGCTCTGGCACAGATGTACATAGGGGTAAAACCCGAAAACACCGCTTTGATCTAGACTCGAACGGGAACTGGTGAACGATAACGGGCCTTGCTGCACTCTTGGTTACGACACTCCCGGGGGATATGTTTGGTTAATCACATGCTTTTTATGAATCATTATGAAGGAATTATAGAGAACTATAATTGTCTAAGCACGAAGTATTAGTTAAAAGATTCATAAATGAAATGAGTTTCTCACTAAGGTTTTATTCTATTAGAAAATGGCGGGCAATAGGAGAAACCGTGCCGATGGTGACCGCAATGCACCATGTGCTGACGGCCCTCCGATGGAAGCCGGAATGGAAACATTCATGCGAATGATGAACCAACTGACTCAAGTTATGAGTAATAACTTGAGTCAAGCTGAGAGGCCGACCTCACCACGAAGGGAACAACTTTCTGTTGAGTCCTTCATGCGTCAACGACCGCCAACATTCAGTGGATCTACTGACCCATTGGTTGCGGAACAATGGATAAGCTCCATTGAAAAGATCTTTTCTATACTTCATTGTTCGGAACAAGAAAAAGTCACCCTTGCTTTTTACCGCCTAGAGGGAGAAGCTGATCAGTGGTGGTCACTGATCAAAAACACGAAGCCACGAGGAGAGATGGAAGCTATGGAGTGAGAAGAATTTCAGGGGATTTTCTTTAACAAGTATTTCCCTCGTTCCATGAGAACGAAAATGGAGAAAGAGTTTCTCGAGCTGAAGCAGAAGGAGAACGAATCTGTTGGAACCTATGAGATGAACTTCACAAGGCTTTCCCGTTATACCTCAAGCTTTGTCATGGACCCTAATGGGAAGGTTGATAGATTCTTTGGCGGACTACGACCACATCTGCGGAAGAATCTAGCCAACAGGGACTACGATAGCTATGAAGAAATAGTTCGAAGTGCTATGAAAGTTGAACTAGAGTTTGGGGAGACACAATGGTCTCACAAATCTAATGAGAAGAAGAGAACTCTAGAACCAAGCCTGGGAAGAAGTTTTGATCAGGAAAGAGGTGGAAAGCATATGCAACATGCCACATGCAATAAATGTGGGAAGAAGCATCCGGGGAACTGCTTGATCGGAAGTGGAAAGTGCTATAGGTGTGGAAAAGAAGGCCATATTTCTCGGAATTGTCGTGGCGATGTGAAGCCTCAACTTCCCAACACTAACGACAGAGGAAAGATGGTTCTGGCCCTACCCGAAGTCACATGCTTCAAGTGTGGACAGCTTGGGCACTTTGCTAATCAATGTCCAAATCCGAGGGCGGTGGAGGGGAATCACCATCAACCTCAGCAGAGGCCAAGGGAGCAAGGTCGTGCTTTCGCTATCACAACAACTGAAGTTGAAGTTCCAAACGATGTGGTAGCAGGTACTCTTGTTGTCCTCTCAAAACTAGCAAGTGCTTTATTTGATTCTGGTTCTACGCATTCCTTTATTTCCTCCAAGTTTACAAGGAATATAGAATCAATCCCCAAATTGCTTGAGGTAGAGTTGTCATTCAAGACTCCAAGTGGGATTATCCATGCATCAACAGTGTTTAGAGACTCTAGTGTTTACTTTGGTGAGCACAATCTTATCGCAAATCTAGTAGTCATTCCCATGATGGAATTCGATGTTATACTAGGGATGGACTGGCTCTCAAAGTATAATGCTAAGATCAAATGCAGAAGTAAGGAAATCTCAGTAGTCTTGAATGAACGACCTACAGTTATCTTCCGAGGAGAGATATCCCGAACTGATCCCTATCTAGAAGCACCTCCTATAGCTTTCTTTATGGAGTTAATCGGTGATGAGGAAGAAGTGAAAGGGAGCATACAAATTGAAGATGTTCCGATTGTTCAGGAATACATGGATGTATTTCCTGAGGAGTTACCTGGACCTTCCCCAAAAAGAGAGGTAGAGTTCTCCATTGAACTCGTACATGGGTCTCAACCGATATCAAAGACTCCGTATAGAATGGCAAATGTGGAGCTAGAGGAGCTAAAGAAACAACTCCAAGACTTGTTGGAGAAGGGGTTTATCCGACCGAGTGTGTCTCCTTGGGGAGCACCAGTTCTCTTTGTGAAGAAGAACGATGGATCAATGCGGCTATGCATTGATTATAGAGAACTGAACGGGATTACAGTGAAGAACAGATACCCTCTTCCAAGAATTGATGATTTATTTGACCAACTTCGTGGGGCTCAATTCTTCTCTAAGATTGACCTTCGATCTGGTTATCATCAACTGAGGGTGAAGAAAGAAGATATTCCAAAGACTGCCTTTCGATCAAGATATGGGCATTATGAGTTTACTGTTATGCCCTTCGGCTTGACTAATGCTCCTGCTATTTTCATGGATTTGATGAATAGAGTCTTTAAGGACTACCTTGATAACTTTGTGGTAGTTTTTATTGATGATATTTTGATATATTAAAAAAGTCATGAGGAGCATGAAGATCATCTGAGGGTTATTTTGAAAACTCTATGGAAGGAGAGGCTCTTTGGGAAGTTCAGCAAGTTTGAGTTTTGGTTACAACAAGTGGCTTTCTTGGGGCACATCGTAACCAATGAAGGAATCTCGGTTGACCCTGCAAAGACAATGGTTGTGGAGGAGTGGCCTCAACCCACAACAGTAACTGAGATTCGTAGTTTCCTTGGTTTAGCGGGATATTATAGGAGGTTTGTGAAAAACTTTTCACGGCTTTCTAATCCACTAACCAAGTTGACTCGAAAAGGGGTTAAGTTCATCTGGACAAAGGAATGCGAGGAAAGTTTCCAAGAGCTGAAGAAGAGATTGGTTACTGCACCTGTGTTAACACTACCCTCTATCGGAGAAGGATTCGTTATTTTTAGCGATGCATCTCTGAAAGGGATTGGGTGCGTCCTCATGCAAAATGACAAAGTAATTGCTTATGCATCTCGACAGTTGAATATTCATGAGCAGAATTATCCTACGCATGATCTAGAGTTGGCGGCAGTTGTTTTTTCTCTAAAGATATGGAGGCACTATCTTTATGGGGAGAAATGTGATATATACACTGACCACCAAAGTCTAAAGTATATTTTCACACAGAAAGAATTGAACATGAGACAAAGGAGATGGTTGGAGCTTATTAAAGACTATGATTGTTCAATACACTATCACCCTGGAAGAGCAAACAAAGTCGCAGATGCATTAAGCAGGAAAGATCCTGTTGTCCTGGCAACAATGAGGATCTTAGGGGATCCCTTGATTAAAGATCTAGTAAAACTGGACATGGGAATTATAAGGAAAGGGACATCATCAACCCTATCCCAAATGATTTCCCAACCTTCATTACTAGAGAAGATCAAGAAGGCTCAAAAAGAAGATCCTTTGCTGCAGGAGAAGTTCGAGGCTGTAAAGGATGGGAAGTTCCCTGATTTCAATATTGATCAAGAAGGTGTATTGAAATTTCGTACAAGACTATGTGTTCCATCTATTCCGGAGATAAAGAAAGAACTGATGGATGAAGCTCATAGCTCTACTTTCTCTATACATCCGGGAAGCACTAAGATGTATAGAGACCTTCGTGATCATTATTGGTGGGATAACATGAAGAGGGAGATTGCCGATTACACTACAAGGTGCCTGGTGTGTCAGCAAGTAAAGGTAGAAAGACAACTTCCTAAGGGGGTATTACAACCGCTACCCATACCAGTATGGAAGTGGGATAATATCACCATGGACTTTGTAACCGGTCTGCCGAAAACATCCAAAGGAAACAATGCGATATGGGTTATTGTGGACCGTCTCACCAAGACAGCCCATTTTATCTCTATTCGGGAAGATTTCTCTCTGGATCAGCTTTCCAAGATATACGTGAAGGAAGTGGTAAGGCTGCATGGGGTACCACTATCCATCGTATCTTATCGTGACCCAAGATTCACATCAAAATTCTGGAGAAGTCTTCAGCATGCTCTGAATACTGAATTGAATTTTAGTACGGCCTATCATCCTCAAACTGATGGCCAATCTGAAAGGACTATTCAGACACTCGAAGACATGTTGAGATTATGCTCAATGGAATTTAAAGGTGGATGGGATCAACACCTCCCATTAGTGGAGTTCTCCTATAACAACAGCTTCCATGCGAGTATTCAGATGGCACCCTATGAAGCTCTGTATGGAAAGCGGTGTAGAACTCCTACTTGTTGGGATGAAACTGGTGAGAGGAAGCTTCTTGGGCCTGATCTTGTGCAAGAAATGACAGAACAAGTTCATGCCATCCAACAACACATAAAGGCTGCTCAGAGTCGGCAGAAGAGCTATGCTGACAATCGTCGAAGGGACTTGGAGTTTGGTGTTGGCGACAAAGTCTTCCTTCGAATCTCTCCATGGAAGAGAGTCATGCGGTTTGGGAAGAAAGGGAAGCTCAGCCCTAGGTACATTGGCCCCTATGAAATCCTTGATCGCATAGGAGCAGTGGCCTATCGTCTAGTACTTCCACCGAACCTAGCTCAAGTTCATGATGTCTTCCATGTATCTCTCTTGAGAAAGTACATACCCGACCCTTCGCATGTACTGAACCCAGAGGTGGTACAACTTGAACATGACCTCTCTTATGAGGAGCAGCCAGTGGAGATCTTGGACCGTAGAGACAAGGTTCTACGAAACAAGACTACCCACCTTGTGAAAGTGTTTTGGAGGAATCATAAGTATGAAGAAGCGACTTGGGAGCCTGAGGAAACAATGAAGCAAAAGTACCCTCACCTTTTCGACTAGGCCCCAAGTATAAATTTCGGGGACGAAATTTCTTAAGGGGGGAAGAATGTAACGACCCAATCTTTTTGAATAGTATATTAACTTACTCTTATTGATTTAATAAGATGTTAATGATTAATGCAGAAAGAGGAGTCGATGGCTTCATCCAGTAGACTCAACCCTTACGAAGCCCACTTATCAGAGCTTGGGAAGGAGGTAGCATCTGTGGGCTTCGCTTTGGACCAAGCCCAAGCCGAGCTCCAGCATGTCAAGCTTGAACGAAAACGCTTGCAGGAGAAGTTCAAGTTAGTGGAGATTGCTACTAGGTCAATGTTATCTGAGACTCCCTCAGATTCTCTCACCATAGCACACCTTACACTTAGGTCTTATTCCAGTGTTATAAGGGGCTATGTGATGAGACCCTAGTTTCCTTGTGTAATCCTTTCGGGTGAATAAATTGAGATTTCTTCCTTTAGTAATGTTTGTGAAATTTAAAATTTCTAGATAATTTTAGAATGTATTTTATTGATGAATTTCGAAAAAAGGATATTTTAAAATATTTATGTAAACCCTAAATAACTAATGATGTGTAATGATTTTCAAAAAATGGTCTTCTACAAAAGTGTTCAGTAAGGAATTTGGAGTCTAATAAGATCAACTTAATTTTTGATGAATAGTAAATTATGAATAGTGATTTTACGCTTAGGATTAGTAATGTGACCAAATGGATTAGTAATTTCACTCAAAGAAAGTTTTAATATAATTTAGACACCTAGATTAAGTAATGTGATTCAATAAAATGGGTAAATAACGGTTTCATAAATTATTATTCAAGTATTAGTTTTTTCGGATGAATAGTGTTTTTTAATTAAAAATTTAATTAAAAATAATTAGAAAATTATTTTTATAAAAATGACTTAATTTTTGAACTCAGAGCATCGATATTATGTTATGGTAATTTTTGGGGTTTTTTCTGAAAAAAATGAATTTTCAATGAATAGTGTTTTTATTTAAAAATTAAATTAAAAATATTTAGAAAATTATTTTTATAAAATGGATTTCATTTTTTAATTCAGAGCATTGATATTTGATTAAGGTGAAATTTTGGGATTATTCTGAGAAAGTTGAATTTTTAGTGAATAGTAAAAATACAGTTTTAGGGTTTCGGTATGTTTAATGACATCATAACTGTGTCATGATGATGTCATGAGTTTTTTCAAGGGTTGGCCGGCCAAGGGTGATGAATTATTGTTTTGGGGGCCCCATGTGGCCTAACTCCATGATAAGTGCCAAGGGAGAGCACATGGGTTTGAGAAAAGCAAATGTGAGGTGTCCCTTGGCCATTAATGCTTTGTCCCCTCACTTTCCCTATAAATACCCACCCTTTCCTCCCTTAGTTTTCACTCCCAACTCTCCCCCAACGAAGTTCTGGTCTTCTTACCTTCCAAAGAGTCCTCCCAAGGTGCCCCCAAGCCCTCAAGGTCCAATCCTTTGAGTTTCAAGAGTCACGTTTTAAGGTAAGGGATCCGACCCCTCTCTTTCTTTTCATGTAATCTCTTTTATGTCATTCCTTTTATGCTCCATGTTCTTATGTGAGAGGATGTTCTTTTATATTCCTCTTACTTCCCTTTTTATTCTTATATGATGAGAGATCCCCTATTACTCTCATAATTTCATTTTATGAATGTTTAAGTGATGCCGTTAGGCTGCTGAATTTTTAAGGGATTCTTTCACCCTTCTCATTTTTCAAGTTCGATTTTCATGTCAAGTATTTCAAGTTCCTTTTTATTATGTTGGGGTATGATCTCTATATCTATCATACTGATCTCTTATGATCATATGATTAGAGACCCTATTTGATCTTGTCAATTCATTTTTATTGAAGTTTAAGTGACGCTGTTAGGCTGCCGAATTTTCATAAGAGAAATCTAATTTTTGTCTTCCTTCCATGTTTTTCATTTCAAATGGTATGTCCTTAAAATTTCATTACCATGTCCATATGTCCTTCTTATTCTTTCACCCTAATGTTTTATGGATCATTTATGAGGGGGTGACCCATGTCCCCTCTCATTTCAATGTTTTCTAAAACCCCGAAACTTAGCCGTTATGCTGTAGAATTTTCC
The DNA here is from genome assembly GCA_963277665.1 of Viscum album. Taxonomy (NCBI): domain Eukaryota; kingdom Viridiplantae; phylum Streptophyta; class Magnoliopsida; order Santalales; family Viscaceae; genus Viscum; species Viscum album. The sequence continues at coordinate 1,575,034,663 of OY728141.1, forward strand.
CCTCAAAATGCCTCTCTCTTTTCTCAAAAATTATTTTATGTTATAAAGTGAATACTCAAAGCTACTATTTCTACAGGGGTATTCACATATATATCAAAATGTTCCATTTTAAATTCTGGGATTTACATACATGAGACCCGCTTTCCCTTTCCGTGGGTTTAAAGTGACGTAAAGATCATGTCTTTAAAGCAGTTTTTAAAACTTTATGATTATGAAATGAAACCCATTTATTTTATGCTATGTGGGTTATTTATGAAATGTTTGATGATGATATATGTGGCTCACATGATAATAAAGGCAAATTTAAGGGTGCACCCTGATAGCGCTCCAATGCATTGGGTAATGATGTAACCACTAGAGATTACAATTTTCACGATACCTTGGTGAATAACCTTGGTAATTTTCAAATGACACCTTGGGGATGGACCTTGGTGATATGTTCATGATTGTCTATGTTAAATGATGTAGCCACATCTTCAAGTTATGAAAAATGTTATTTTTATTATGAAATGCCTCATGATTTCATTCTCATGCCTTAAAGTTCTTTTCATGTCCTTATTGAAGTATCTCAAGTTCACATGTAAAATGTTCCTCTTGTTTCCCTTACTGGGCCTTCTGCTCACCCTTTCTTTTGATGTATGTCCCCAGGTTATGAGATGCAGTAATGAACCTATAATGAACTTAAGGAGACGCCTTTCAAGTGTTTAAGAAGAATGTTTTATGTTGTTTTCATGTATTATGTTCCTGGTTTCCAAGACACTAAACCTTAACGATCCTCAGTTTTGTGTAATGTAATGAAAGTTTATGTTATAAAATGGCGGGATGCTATAGTGTGAATGACCTGTTATTGTTTTACACTTAATATCCAATTATATTTAGTGTATTTATATTTGTCACACATAATTTTGAGATTTATTTATCCTTAATTTAAGGATACCTTCTTTATAAGGTATTTCATGACATTCTACATCCCTATTGAGACTTCGTTGTTGTTATGCACCAAATCACTATTATATGGTGTATATACTGTCCTTTGGAGTATTATATCATGAATCCATTTATTCTCATGATATTATAAAGTTTTGATTAAATGTTATTCCTCAATTATTTTATTCAAGTGTCTCTAATTTTGGTAAAACCCCTTTAACCAAAATATCGCTTTAAATGTTTTAATGATTTGTTCTTATTAATATCCATGTTTTAAAAATGGTTTAAAGGATTTATTTATATGGATATTAATGGTTTAAAATTTTAAAAGCTTCAAGGTGGTATGGGACACTTTGATTCAAAAGTCTCTTTATTAAATGTTTTAAATGGTTTTGGAAATGGTTTCTTTTTGAATGGATTCATTATTTCAATACACTAAAATATTATATTGTGTTGGAAATGTGGAAATGTTATGTTTCCTTTATGAATGTTTTATGTGATACATTTATGTTATGGTTCTTGGGCATTGTTATGAAAACGGGTGGTTCCGTGATAAACTAAGGGCGGGTGAGCCCGATATAGCTCTCCTATGCATTGGGTAACGCGAAGGAGTGAAACGTTAAGGTTTCTCCGAAGAGATTTAGGGAATATACTATGATGGGTATTCCAAAAGTAACCAAGAGGGTTAATCCCTACGTAAGAATGTTATGAATGCCTCAAGTTACCTTTATGTCTTATGATTTCTATGATTTGTTCATGATTTTATGAGGTATGATAAAGTGCCTATGTATTATGGGTAAAGTATGATTTCATTCTTATGTATATATGAACTCATGATTCCTTTCCATATTTTTATAACTCTTACTGAGCTTTTTATGCTCATCCCAAGTTTTTTGAAATGTTTTTCACAGGTCAAGGGAAAGGTACATGATGTGATGATAGTGTCAAGGATGTGTCAAGAAAGAATCCGTGTTATATTTTAATTATGTTTCCATTGATGGGAAGAATGAATACTGTCTTTTATGTAACCACTTTGTTTAAATGTGGAATGTAATGCAAGTTTCATGATCTAATTCTCTAAAACTCTAAACCTGAAAAGATCCTCAATGTGTAATCTTGTAATAACCCAAGATTAAGTAAGGATTAAGGCTGGGGCCTTATATGAGACCTACTGATGCATCAAGGAGCTATAGCAGGCTCCACCTGTCACTTACTAAGTCCACTGCATTCCTCATATGAAAAAGTTGAAACATAACATAAACATTCATATTAAAACTAGCATTAGAAATTTCAATACATTAACCATAAACCATGAATGGTATAAAAATAGAACATCCACAGTCAAACATATCATAACTCATTCAATACAATATGGAATATTGTATTATAATAAATCAACCTCAATCAAAAATAATATCCAGTAAAGGATGCTAACATAGTTGAAAATGATGAGTAAAACATTTTGAGAGAAATATCCTTTTTGTAAAATCATTTAAAAGTCACACATTTATAAAGGAAGTAATTTAAAAGAGATTTTTGAATCAAATTGTCCCATACCACTTTGAAACTTTTGAAATGAATTGTCATTTCAAAACATTCATGTTCATATAAATAAATCTTTAAAATCATTTTGAAAACATGAAAATTAATTAAAAAGATTTAGAAAGCTAAATATTTAAAACATTTAAAATTTTGATCTTGATAAATATTACCTTTCAAAAATCCTTAAAATATTAATTTTGAAACCATTTTTATGAAAAATGGACATGAATGATAAAAATGTCCCAGTAAATACGTACGTAAAAACAACCTCGGATAATAATGAGATTGTAAAATAAACCCTTACCAATTTGGTAACTTACGAAACATACACCCCATGAAAGAAGTATCATATAATTAATATGTAAATACACATAAATTAAAGTTTATTACACAATGAATACAATTGTGGGCAGTACATACACCACACAAAAGGTAATAGTGGCAATATGACATGAATCTCACATGAATAAGGAGTGAGATGAAAACCCCTTACCTTGCACTTTTCTTTAGTAGAGGGTATGTTTAACCTCATATATGAAGACTATAGTATGTTATTAAATTATAACAGAACCATATTAATATTTATTATATCATACATTATTCATTTATGACTTTATAATACCCATTTAATTATAATTTCCATGTTATATTAATATTTCGGGTAATAATCGCTTTCTTTATCGTACGTGTTTTAACTTGTTACTCCTGATTGTATCACTTAGATCATGATTTAAATACTTCCAGAATATAAAACATGATTTATATAACATATATATTTAGAATATAAATATGTATAATAGACGTATATATGAAATGGAAAACACCTTTTATGGAGAGGGTAGTCTGTACGTACGTATAAACATTGTTTCCATTTTCATATAGTATTGAACGAAAGTAAGTGAATAAGATATATGTAAGTACATAAATACTTATATATATAAATATATATCTCTCAAGTATAATTATTATGTCATATATTACATACTTATTAGTAATATATATTTTTATAATCGTCGATGAATGGGGAACATGGAAATGAATCTCATCGCGTCGTGGACACGGTAATCCGTATGTACGCACGAGCGAAAATATCATTCTTTTGATATTAAAATAATATATAATTGGATGTTATATCATATATAAAGAATTCTTATCTTGTTATATTTATTATTTACAGCAAATACACATCATTATTATACCCATCCAAATAATAATGTATTGAATAACAATTACACCACGACGTGGAGACGGTAAGTCGTATGTATACACGTATGGTGACATGTCATTAAAAGGGTGGATAGAATAATGAGTTTAGTTGTACCATAATTATAATAAAATCACAGTATATATAATATACTGGAGTTATTATTTTATAATAGAAACAACAAAGAAAAAGGAAGTGGAAGAAGAAAGGAACTTGAAAGAGGGTGGTGAAATCATTACCTCTTCTTCGGGTTCTTCCTTTTGATTTGATCAAAAGGGATCATTAGGTTGGCTTTATGATCAAACTAATGCCTCTAGGTTTAAGGGATGATAGTTTAGAACGTATTTGGGCAGGTTTTGGCCGATCCAAATGTCTTAGAAGGTGTGAATTAGAGTGAAGGGGAAGTTCCCTTTTATAAGAGGGGTGAGGGGCACCTTAGGAAAAACTTAAAATATTATTTTATAATAAATTCATATTTGGTTTATAATGTCATTAAATTGATTTATTTTGAGTATAAGGTGTGGATGGGTCTAAATACACTCAACCAATAGGTTTTAGACAGGTTTGGGTCACTTTATTGACCTTATCTTTTAGTTTTAACTCTTAGTTAATTAGTTTGACATTTACCATGTCTCTTTGTATTTTTATATTATATGGTTAATAAACTTACTATATACCTCCAAGAGACCCCCAACTTGTTCATTAATTATACACCTATCATTATAAAAGTCCTTTGGACGAAACATAGATTTTTAGGAATAGAATATCAATTAATAATATAATATTTGTTTTAAAAACTCTTTTATGTCAATTTTGACACTATTGGGTATTTTGTTTTTGATAAATTTATAAAAGAATTATTACTTCTAAAACAATTCATATAACCAATAATAATATGTCTTATTAACCTATAAAATTATTGGAATTCATAAAAAGTCTCAAATTACATTTATTTGGGTATTTATAATATCAATTATCTTAATCATTCATTAATACGGTAATTACTACATCCTCATTATGTCATAAATAAATTAAATTATATATTGTTTCAATATTATAAATAAAATACCATTATGTAGGAAATTTTTTATCTTTCTAATTAATATTTATAATCTATTTTATCTTATGTATAACCCTATATTAAAAATGTTTTAGTTATTATACTTTGATTTTAAATCTTTTAACTCTTCTTTGAATTAAATAATAATAAATGTCTTAATCTAATCCAAGTGGATCGAAATGATAATATTTTATTTATAAGGTTGTTTTTGGTCTAAATACACTTTTCTAATTGAATTAGGACATGTTTTAGGGTAATATTAATATCATTTTTACCCTTAATTACCCTATTTACTTTTAACCGTGGTAAATTAAAGTAAAAAGTTACTATTCACCAAAAAATTATTTTTATCTTATTGAACCACATTTTACTCCTTTATATTAGCCGTGTCTCTAGGATTTTCAAAATTCCACTCACAAAAGCGGTAAAATTATGTTTTATGTGAATTTTCAAATTCTCCTAGGAGATGGGTAAAAGACAGTGAAAAGTTCAATAAAATTTTTATATATCTAAAATTATTCTAAACTAACTACAATGAATTACATTGAACTTATATAGTTATTATGTATATATTTTTAAATTAATTAAATTTTAATAAAATAAATAATTATTTCAATAAAAATTTGGTTTTAAACTATAACTCAGTGTTTTTTCACTATTCAACAAAAATTGAAAGTTTTCATAAAAATAACAAAAAATCACCCTAAGATAATTTCGATATTCTGAATCCAAAAATGAAGTCCATTTTGAAAGTTAAAATTTATAAAATTTCAAAAATTGGGTATTTCTATTCATAACGGCTAGTTTGGTAAGTTATGGTGTGCTTGAACTCAGTGTTGCCTGTAGTGCAAGTTTTTGAATTACTTTGAAGAAATAATGTACTATGAAATCTTGGGGTGTTACATTCTTCCCTCCTTCAATAAATTTCATCCTCACAATTTAAAATTGTTCTTCAAAAATAAAAGGTTGAAAATAGAAAATACCATTGTGGGAAAACCCACAACAGAAATTGGGTTAATAAAATTTAGTCTTAATAAGAGGGAAAGGGGAATGAAAAATTCACCACCAAATTATAATCTCGATTAGGAGAATATTGGTAGAAATTACAGACACAAAATTGTATGAAAAACATAAATATTTTTAGAGAGTGATTGAGGTCATCAATCACAAACAATTGTAGAATTGTGGGCCACAAAGCCACTAATTTATGATGATTTAAAATACCATCGGTTCAACAAAACGTATGGTATTAGGATAACACATTTTTGGTTTTAGGATACCTTACCTAAAGTTTAAGAATTTATTTCTTCATAGAATAAGAGAAGAAAAAAATGTATACTTGTCTATTAGATTTACATCCTTTAACTAATTTCTACCACAAACTCATCTTTCACTCTAAAAGATAATAGAACTTAAAAAATATTCTATTTATCCTATTTGTATAGGGTTCCAAAAAAATGAATTTATAATTCATCTACCAGACCCTTTAAAAAAACTACATTATTCAATCTTGGACATCACGTGGGTTAGTGATAGGTGATACACCGTTGTCTCCCTTCGGCTGTGAGTTCAAGTCTCGCGGCCTTGCCGGACGCGACGGGTTGCCGCCCGACCTCCAGGTTTTCCTTTTTATGGAAATCCAAAAATAACCATAACAATAGTATCTAATTTCAAACTTTATCCATTTCAGCCTTTAGAATTATCCAAAATACTTATATCCAAACTCTCAGTCCAAAATTTATAAGTAAGTTAAACATAATGAGGATCCTTTTCTCCAGGTAATAAAATGTGAACGCCTTTATCATGTATTCTTTTACAACACCGCAACATCCTGAATTACCAAAATCAACCATATCTTATTCTAAAAACAATTCCTCATTATTGGGACCATATTAAGGATTACCTTTCCTTCAACTATGTATTTTACCAAAAGTTTACCTTACTGTTAAGTTACTTTTCTTGGAACAATATAATCTCAAATCCTTAATAAAATAGTACTGCAGTACAATCCTTATTTATCTCCATAATTCATGTAACCGGTATATTATTGATAAAACACTCAAATGAAATAACTATATAATAACAACATAAGAACACTATTCATTATTCTTCTTCTGAGGTATTATCATAACTTGATTATTATCTAATAACATCATTTGCAGTATACTCTTATAAATGTGACATTGATTCGTGTAGTGTCTCAACTCCTTGTAGATAAATCATTGTACATTTGAATTTTTTTTACCCCTGCAATCACGTACATGGTGTCCTTTTTTCTTTATACTTATAATAAACTCTCATTCCCTTCAAGAATTTACCATGGTGATTCTTTCCACAGTTATCACATATGGGAAAATCCTTCTTTTCCCTCTTCCCTTTATCCATCTTTCTCTCTTCCACCCTTTTCTTCTCTTTGTTCCCTTCAAGGACATAGGACTCGGATAATTCTTTACTTATCTTATTAACCCATGATACTATTTCTTCATATATTAAGAATACATGGGAGACTATTTCCCTTCTAAATTTTGGTTTAATACCGTGAAAGAAATGATCCTTCTTACTCTTTGGATCATACGTATTGCTGGAGTTCACATTCCTTCTATTGGGTTCCATTTATGTACAATGGCATAAACTAGGTCAGTTTATGAATCGCAATTCATAATTCCAAACATGTAAAATACGTAACGTAAATTGAACAGTTTCTGGATATAATCCATAATCACAAAAAGTTTTCTTTGAGGAGGTATATACTCATAAACCCTTCATAGTTATTTATAAAGAAAATGAGAATTATCCTAAGCATATCCCCTGGGAGTGTTGTAACCAAGAGTGCAGCAAGGCCCATTGTCGCGCACCAGTTCCCATTTGAGTCTAGCTCAAATCGGTGTTTTCGGGTCTTGCCCCTAGGTACATCTGTGCCAGAGCCACCTCTACCTGCTCGTATCCAGACAGGGATGTATTTCTTGTAAAATCAAAAAATCTCTACAATACCAAAACTCTAGGAAGTTATTTAATACTAATCCTCAAAGTTTATCTTAGGGATATGTGATCTAATCAAAGTTTATCTAAATCTAGTTTCTAGGGCTTGTACTAAACGTCCTCTGATACCAATTGTAACGCGCCGACCCCAATTACCCAAAGAAGGTGCATTATTTTAATTCATTAGCACGATTACAAGGAATCAAGACCCTAAGGACCGATCAGTTTAGCAGTCTTGGAAAATAGATTATATACATTAACTTTACATTACAATTTGAAGCATAAAACACAGCATAAATAGTTCTCTGAGAATTCTATTTTTCCCTTTAGTTTAAACAAGCATATCAATCATAATACACTTCTTGGAATCCTGGTAAAATAAAACATAAGAAAGGGGTGAGCTCAGATGCTCAGTAAGCGTAAATAATTTAGCAGAAGCTATAAACTTTTGAGGCAAGATGTGTAATAAAAACAACAGACTTTTAAACATAAACTCAAACATAATATGCTAAAAATAAATGAAACATTACCATATAAACATGCACATGGATATTCTACTAGTCAAATAATCACATGTAATAACTAATTTCACAATGAGGGAATGCCTAATATCAGACATCATTACCACATAGTCAAGGCCTCATGCCAAGACTACAAATAAATTTTTTGTCAAGGCCTTGTTCCAAGACACTAGTTGGTCTCATGAGACCTATCGATGCATCAAAGAGCTATAGTGGGCTCCACCCATCCCTTACTAGGTCCACTACATTCCTCATATGAAAAAGTTGAAACATAACATAAACATTCGTATTAAAACTAGCATACAAAATGTCAATACATTAACCATAAACCATGAATGGTATAAAAATAGAACATCCACAGTCAAACATATCATAACTCATTCAATACAATATGGAAGATTGTATTATAATAAATCAACCTCAATCAAAAATAATATCCAGTAAAAGATGCTAACATAGTTGAAAATGATGAGTAAAACGTTTTGTGAGAAATATCCTTTTTGTAAAATCATTTAAAGTCACAAATTTATAAAGGAAGTAATTTAAAAGATATTTTTGAATCAAAGTGTCCCATACCACTTTGAAACTTTTAAAAATAATTATAATTTCAAAACATTCATGTTCATATAAATAAATCCTTAAAATCATTTTGAAAACATGAACATTAATTAAAAATATTTAGAAAATAAATCCTTAAAATATTTAAAATTCTGATCTTGATAAATTGTACCTTTCAAAAATCCTTAAAATATTCATTTTGAATTCAATTTTATGAAAAATGGACATGGATGATAAAAATGTCCCAGTAAATATGTACGTAAAAACAACCTCAGATAATAATGAGATTGTAAAATAAGCCCTTACTAATTTGGTAACTTACGAAGCATACACTCCATGAAAGAAATATCATATAATGAATATGTAAATACACATAAATTAAAGTGTATTACACAATGAATACAATTATGGGCAGTACATACACCACAAAAAATGTAATAGTGGCAATATGGCATGAATCTCACAGGAATAAGGAGTGAGATGAAAATCCCTTACCTTTCACTTTTCTTTAGTCGAGGGTACATTTAAACTTCTATATGAAGAATATAGTATGTTATTAAATTATACCACAACCATATTAATACTTATTATATCATACATTATTTATTTATTGTAACACCCCAAGCTTCTACGGTACGCTTCTCTTTGAATAATGCGATAGCGTGTGTTGTACGCAACATCGAGTTCTAACACACCACAACCAATCAAACTAGCCGTTATGAATAGTAATACCTACTTTTTGAAATTATATATATTTTATATTTCAAAATGGACTTCATTTTTGGATTCGGAATATTGAAATTATCCTAAGATGAATTTTTGGTATTTTTCTGAGAACTTTCAATTTTTATGAATAGTGAAAAATACTTAAAAACAACTTTTTTAATCAAAATAATTTATAGTGATAAATCATATTATTGAGTGGTTTTAAAGTATAATTATAATATATTTTTACCATTTTATCCAATGGTGTTCATTAGAATTAATTTCACTTTGAAATTGGACCTAAACAATTGTCAATCTTTTGATATATATTGTTTCTTAAAAACACGCTATTTGTTGTGACAGCGGGAATTAATTATAAAATTAATTAATGCAACTTATATGTTTGGAATTTTTTAAAATAGACATCATTTTTGAATTCGTAATATCAATTATATCTTAGGGTGAAATTTTGGCATTGTTTTGAAAAACATCAATTTTTGATGAATAGTGAAACTACTAAGTGGTAGTTAAAAAACTGAATTTTTTCATAAAATATAATTTTACCGCTTCTGTGAATGGAATTTCAAAAATCCTAGAGACATAGTTAATATAAATAATTAAAATTTGGTTCAATAAGATGAAAATAATTTTTGGTGAATAGTAACTTTTTCTTTTATTTACCACTGTTAAAAGTAAATAGGGTAATTAAGGGTAAAAATGATGTTAATATTACCCTAAAACATTTCCTAATTCTATTAGAAAAGTGTATCTCGACAAAAAACAACCTTAGGAATAAAATATTATCATTTATGTCCACTTGGATTAGATTAGGACATTTATTATTATTTAATTCAAAGAAGAGTTAAAAGAGTTAAAATCAAAGTTTATTTACTAAAACATTTTTAATATTGGGTTATACATAAGATAAATTCGATTGTAAATATTCATTATAAATATACAAAGATTTCCTAAATAATGATATTTTATTTATAATTTTTAGACATTAAATGATTTAATTTATTTATGACACAATGATGATGCTGTAATTACCATAATAGTGAAAAATTAAACTAATTGATATTATAAATACCCAAATAAATATAATTTGAGACTTTTAATGAATTATAATAATTTTCTAGGATAATATGACATATTAGGATTAATTTAATTGAATTTTTTCGAAGTAATAATTCTGTTATGAGTTTCACAAAAATCAACTATTTAATAGTGTCAAAATTAACATAAAAGAGTTTTTAAAACAAATATTATATTATTAACTGATATTAAATTCCTAAAAATCTAAGGTTCGGCCAAGAGACTTATATCATGATAGGTGTATCTATAATGGACCACTTAGGGGTCTCTTGGATGTATATGGTAAGTTTATTAACCATATAATATAAAAATACAAAGAGACATTGTAAAAGTGAAACTAATTAACTTAGAGTTAATACTTAAAGATAAGGTTAATATAGTAACCCAAACCTGTATAAATTATATTGGTTAAGTAGTTTTCGACCCATCCCCACCTTAACTTTTAAATAATAAACTTTGGAGCCATTATAAACCGAATATGAATTTATTATAAATTAATATTTCTAGCTTTTCCAAAGGTTCCCCTCACCCCTCTTATAAAAGGGCACTCCTCCTTCTCATTTCTTCACACCTTAAAAGCCTTTTAGTTCGGCCAAACTCTACCCAAACACTCTCCCAACTTCCCTAACTACAACCTAGAAGCCTTAGTTTGATCATAAAGCCAACCTAAGGAGCCCTTTTGATCAAATCAAAAGGAAGAACCCGAAGAAGAGGTAATGATTTCACCACCCATTTCCAAGTTCCTTTCTTCTTCCACTTCTTCTTCCTTTGTTGTTACCATTATAAAATAATAACTCCAGTATCATATATATACTGTGATGTTATTATAAATATGGTAAAACCATATTCAGTATTCTATCCATCCTTTGAATAACATGTCATCATACGTGCGTACGTACGGCTTACCGTCTCCACGTCGTGGTGTAATTGTTATTCAATAAATTATTATTTGGATGGGTATAATAATGATGTTTAATTCATGTAAATAATAAATTTAACATGATAATTATTCTTTATATATGATATACCATCCAATTATATATTATTTTAATATCAAAATAATGATATTGTCGCTCGTGCATTCGTACGGACTACCGTCTCCACGAACGCGATGAGATTCATTCTCCATTGTATCCATTCAAGTATAATTCTCATTTGATGATTAATAATAGTATCTAAGGACTTTATATCATTATGTATATTATTAAGATACAACCTATCCTTTACAAACATGGCTTACATAAAGAAACATATCAAATAAAATGAGTAAGTTAACACCCGAAACAACGATAATACTAAGATATTATTAACAAATCAATGTTAAAAGATCATATATGATATCATATTAATTTATATGATAATTTAATAACAATTATTTCACCATTATACAAGAGGTTAACCTACCCCAACCAAGGAAAAGTACAAGGTAAGGGTTTATTTTGCAATCTCTTCATTATCCAAGGTTGTTTATACGTAATAATCTACCGGGATTTCTTTATCATCCACATCCATGTTTCTCTAAAATGTATTTCAAAACAGTTTTACCATTTACAAGAATATGGGTTAAAGTCATTTATACCCTTTTTGACTTTTATAAGAGGTTTATAAAGTAATGTTTCCATCGTTTTCTAAACAAGGTGCTTTTTAACCTTTTGACAGAATTAAGGTAAGAATGTTTTTTTAACTTATACGGCGGGTGCGGCTATTTTCCACCATTATAAAATCGTTGAAGCTTCCCTTACAAGCTTATAAGAATACTTTCAAAGAAAATGTTTCATTTTATATGACTCTTAAATTATTTCAAAATAAAAAGAGATATTTCTCTAAAAAGAATTTTGATTTCATCTATGTCAACATCCTTTGATGGATTTTAAGCTTATTTGAAGATGATTTTTTATGAAACAAAACTTCCATATTATATTGAAGGTTTTGTGATATGTTTGACTATGGATATGTTATTTTCATGGTTTATGGATGAAGTATTTACATTTCGTATGCTAGTTTTAATACGAATGTTTATGTTATGTTTAAACCTTTTCATATGGGAATGCATTGGACTTAATATGTGACAGGTGGAGCCCGCTATAGCTCCTCGATGCATCGGTAGGTCTCATGAGACAAACTAGTGTCTTGGCACAAGGCCTTGACAAAATCTTATTTGTAGTCTTGGCACGAGGCCTTGGCTATGTGGTTATGATAGTCTGGCATTATGCATTTCATCATTATGATAGTGGTTATTGATATTGCATGTGATTATTCGATTAGTAGAATATCCATGTGAATGAGTAAATGGAATTATTTAATTTTATCTTTTCCATACTATGTTCAAGTTCATATTTAAAAGGCTTTTGTTTTAAGTTATAAATTGCCTTAAATGTTTATTCTTATTTATGAAAGTTTCCGCTATATTGTTATCCTTACTGGGCATTTGAGCTCACCCCTTTCAATGTTTTATTTTTTCCAGGATGTGAAGAAGTAATTTATGAATGACCTGCAGGGATATTATGTGGGGGTATGAGTGTGGTCTATGAAGAAAATATTTTGTTGTTGTATTTTTTCACTTTATGATGTAATGTAAAACTTTATGAATATACCTAGTGTTTCCAAGGCTACTAAACCAATCGGTCTTTCGAGATTTGATCTTTCTTGTGATCATGCCAATGTTATGTAACAATGCACCGACTCTAGGTAACTGGGGTCGGGGCGTTACATGTATGACTTTATACTACCCATTTAATAATAATTTCCATGTTATATTAATATTTTGAGTAATAATCTCTTTCTTTATCGTACGTGTTTTAACTTGTTACTCTAGATTGTATCACTTAGATAATGATTTAAATACTTCCAAAATATAAAACATTATTTATATATCATATATATTTAGAATATAAATATGTATAATAGATGTATATATGACCTAGAAAAACCCGTTTATTGAGACGGTAGTCCGTACGTACGCATAAATGTTGTTTCCATTTTCATATAGTATTGAACGGAAGTAATTGAATAAGATATATGTAAGAACATAAATACTTATATATATAAATATATATATCTCCAGTATCATTATTATTTCATATATTACATACTTATTAGTAATGTATATTTTTATAATCGTCGATGAATGGTGAACATGGAAATGAATCTCATCACGTCATGGAGACGGTAATCCGTACGTACGCACGAGCGAAAATATCAGTCTTTTGATATTAAAATAATTTATAATTGGATGGTATATCATATATAAATAATAATTATCTTTTTATATTTATTATTTACATCAAATACACATCATTATTATACACATCCAAATAATAATGTATTGAATAACAATTACACCACGACATGGAGACGGTAAGCCGTATGTGCGCACATATGGTGACATGTCATTAAAAGGGTGGATAGAATAATGAGTTTGGTTGTACCATAATTATAATAAAATCACAGTATATAGAATATACTGGAGTTATTACTTTTTAATGTAAACAACAAAGAAAAAGGAAGTGTAAGAAGAAATGAACTTGAAAGAGGGTGGTGAAATCATTACCTCTTCTTCGGGTTCTTCCTTTTGATTTGATGAAAATGGCTCATTAGGTTGGCTTTCTGATCAAACTAAGGCCTCTAGGTTGAAGGGAGGATATTTTATAGTGTATGTGGGTAGGGGTTTGCCGAGACAAATGTCTTAGAAGGTTTGAATTAGAGTGAAGGGGGAGTGCCCTTTTATAAGAGGGGTGAGGGGAACCTTTGGAAAAACTTAAAAAATTATTTTATAATAAATTCATATTCGGTTTATAATGGATCCAAATTGATTTATGTCAAGGATAACGTGGGGATGGGTCAAAATCAAATCAAACAATAGGTTTTATACAGGTTTGGGTAACTTTATTAACCTTATCTTTTAGTTTTAACTCTTAGTTAATTAGTTTGACATTTACCATGTCTCTTTTTATTTTTATATTATATGATTAATAAACATTATATATACCACAAAGAGACCCCCAAGTGGTTAATTAATGACACACCTATCATTATATAAGTCCTTTGGCCGAACCTTAGATTTTTAGGAATAGAATATCAATTAATAATATAATATTTGTTTTAAAAACTCTTTTATGTCAATTTTGAAACTATTGGGTATTTTGTTTTTGATAAATTCATAAAATCATTATTAATTCAAATAATTCATATAACCAATCACAATATGTCATATTAAAATATAAAATTATTGTAATTCATAAAAAGTCTCAAATTACATTTATTTGTGTATTTATAATATCAATTAACTTAATCTTTCATTAATACGGTAATTATTGCATCATCATTGTGTCATAAATAAATTAAATTATATAATGTCTAAAAAATTTAAATAAAAAACCATTATGTAGTAAATATTTTTATATTTCTAATTAATCTTTATAATCTATTTTATCTTATGTATAATCATTATTAAAAAAAATTTAGTTATTAAACATTGATTTTAACTCTTTTAACTCTTCTTTGAATTAAATAATAATAAATGTCCTAATCTAATCCAAGTGGACCTAAATGATAATATTTTATTCCTAAGTTTGTTTTTGGTCGAGATACACTTGTAAAATAGAATTAGGACATGTTTTAGGGTAATATTAATATCATTTTTACCCTTAATTACCCTATTTACTTTTAACCGTGGTAAATAAAAGTAAAAAGTTACTATTCACCAACAATTATTTTTATCTTATTGAACAACATTTTACTCCTTGATATTAACCGTGTCTCATTTATTTTCAAAATTCCACTCACAGAGGCGGTAAAATTTGGTTTTATGTGAATTTTCAAATTCTTCTAGGAGATGGGTAAAAGATAGTGAAAAGTTTAATAAAATTTTTAAATATCTAAAATTATTCTAAACTACCTCCAATGAATTAAATTAAAATCATATAGGTATTATTTATCTATTTTGAACTTAATTAAATTTCAATAAAATAAATAATTATTTAAATAAAAATTCGGTTTTAAACTATAACTCAGTGTTTTTTCACTATTCATCAAAAATTGAAAGTTTTCAGAAAAATACCAAAAATTCACCCTAAGCTAATTTCAATATTCTGAATCCAAAAATGAAGTCCATTCTGGAAGATAAAATTTATAAAATTTCAAAAAGTGGGTATTACTATTCATAACGGCTAGTTTGGTAAGTTATGGTGCGCTTGAACTCAGTGTTTCCTGTAGTGCAAGTTATTAAATTAATTTGAAGAAATAATGTACTATGAAATCTTGGGGTGTTACACTCGCCATGATCATGTGAAACGTGCGAAATAGGTCATGCAATAGGGACTCACGAAAGCTAACTCCTGAAATCAAACTCCCACTAGGATCTATTTCAAAGTGAGAAAGAATTCTTGCACCTGGGACTCGCTCAAAGAGCAAAAGCTGTCTTAAACCAGGGACTTGTGAAAAGAAAAAAAGTGGTCTCATACTAGGAACTCATGCTCAGCATGAAAGAAGACTCATGGAAGGTACTCACACTAGGGTCTAATGCAAGGATCTTGTGAAAGTTTTTACATGCTGGGATCCTAAACAAGATGTTACATGCTAGGGTCTCATTTAGGGGTATCACAATAAAATCATGAACAAGGATATACACACCTACATTACCCTATGAGAAGTAACATTGTTATATCTGAATTATGAAGGAGAATAATAATGCATAGGATTGACACCATTTGAAAATAATTATAGAATGAGGTTTTCTTCTACTACATTCAAATTAGTAAATGAAATACTTGGAATCACATGAATATCATTCCAAAGTAGAGATAATTTATGAATATATGTCCAATAGATTTTTTTTCCAGTTTTATAGAAAGTTCAATTATTACATCCAGTTATTTTCAAAAAAGTGAAGGCTCGTCTCAGAATTAACCTTAACAAGGAATATATATAAAGTTGATGAAGCATTAATTATTGATAATGAGGGTACTAACATGTCTATAAATTGTGTGTGTGTCCTTTTAGAGTAGTGAGAAAATGAATATGATGAAGTTGAACCTTTCTAGTGACAATGATCATTCAGAAGAGAGTTCAGTAGTGACCCTTGGGAAAGTAGTGAGATAACCCTAAACATTCTATAGGTAGTGAGCCTAAAAGTAGAAGTGATCTAGCCCAAACCATGATTTGGCAGTGAGCCATAATAAATTTGTTACATTAGTACATTTTATTTTTATGCTCCTTTGATGTAGCCTAGTGAGGGTAAACCAAGTAAAAATCTTTGTCCCCTTATGATTTCTTTCTTTCTTTATTTTCAATGAATCATCATCAGATAAAGGTTGGAAAGGATAATAGAAACATAAACACTAATGATAAAAAAATTGACCATTTTAATAAAGAGGGAAATATCCAGTGTCGTTGGCAGAATTAAAAAAAGAATATCTAAAACCTGATTCACCCCCCCCCCCCAATGAGGGTATTTATGCCACTTTTGGACCTAAAAATTAGTATCAGTGAATTGGTATCTTTTATAATATTTGTTTTCCCTTATCTCAAAGCACCATGGAAAGGATTAGAACATAAAAGAAAAATAATAAGTCTTGTGGTATTCCTCAGTGTGTAAGTTTCTAAAGAAAAAGTGTATATCTGTTTAAGGAAACCAACAATATACTAAAAAATGGTTTGGAAGAATCATACAGAGAAAATATACAATCACTCAATGATGTTATAGGAGTGAGTGAAGAACCATATATTCTAGTTGATTCTGAAACTAATGATGATGGAGAAAGTCCAAGAAGGAAAAACATGGAACATGTCCATTAATCAACAGAGTTTGATCTAAAATTGGATGAAGAAATTAAATATAAATATATCTGGATCCATGTATAGTAAATTGAAGTCTTAAATCTAAAATGAATAAAAAATTATCTTGTTGAAGTGGTTATGGATCTAAGTGAGAATAATGATTCTCAAACTAAAGAACTGTAAAAAAATAAAAGCTAATAAAATGGGAAAGAATCTGGATTTAGATAAATTTAAAATTTTGAAAGATAAAAATGATGATCCTACTATACACCTATCTGAACTTGTTTAAGATAATATGGGGATACCAAAATAGAATGCATGATACAATGAATCTATTTCTCAAATTAATTCTAAGTTAAAGGAGACATATGACATGGTGGATAATATCTCCTAAGAATTGGAAGATGATTTTACAAGAAGGGAGAATCTCATGATAGAAATTAATGCTCAACATGAATATAGGGATAAGAAGATTCAACAATTGGGATAATATATAGAATTAGTCAAGAAATAAGTGGAGAAATCCAATTCCAAAGGAAATCCCAAGTTTAAGGATACTTTGCACTTACTATTTGATTATGTTTCCATCGGTGGTAATGAAATAAAAAAGCAAATCTGGTACTTCAGATGAAAAATATGAAATTATTGTCCCATACCAATGGTCATTCATTATTGTAAAATATGGTATTGGATATTATGAACCCTCTCCTATTAATAATAAAAATATATCCA
Source organism: Viscum album (assembly GCA_963277665.1). Classification (NCBI taxonomy): domain Eukaryota; kingdom Viridiplantae; phylum Streptophyta; class Magnoliopsida; order Santalales; family Viscaceae; genus Viscum; species Viscum album. Next base: position 1,575,052,763 of record OY728141.1, read on the forward strand.
TGAATAGATCCACAAATTTGAAATATCATGAAGATACTCAAAATAGACCTAAAATAGAATTTACATGATATAATTAAAACATATTCTATTTATGTGGGATGCATGGTCATTTTTTAAGTTTGTTCTTTGAAGCATTTGAATATATTTTACATTTTGAAGACAAAAATATTTCTAAATCTATGAATAAGAAAAATATTCTTGAAAATTATGAATGAAAAGTCTCTCAGAAGAAATTAGTTATCAAATGTTATTACTATGGGAGATAGGGACATACCGTGAGTACATTTCAAGAAGCTCGAGGGCACAATTTCAAAAGAAAAACACTAGACATATCAAAATCTGAATCAATAAATGATGATGTAAGTATTTTTTTTAATGGTAGAAGTTTTTTTATGTGGTAATCATGGTAATTTGGAACGATATTGCAGTAGTAAGAAATTTGGAAGTCTAAGGAACCTGAAATTGGATCCTTAACACTGTTAATTTATAAAGAAAAGGAATATAATAAAAAACAACATTCTAAGATGAAAAATAGGTTTACATCTATAGGGGAAACACAAGGATCTCAACAAAATTCCTATCAATCAACTCCTCTATTACACTCATAGTAGTTCTCTTGGAAATAATGTGAATGAACCTGGAAGAAAATGGGGGAAACTAATCCAGATGTGAGTAAGAATAATGTATGTTCAATAAAGAGCCCACCTCCATTAAGAAATAGTGTGGTGACATAGATAATTGATAAAAGAAAAATGAATTAATAATATCTCAACAAACTAGCATGTAATTACACATAGAGATAAGTGAAGTCAGGAGAATGATCCCTCCAATAGGGGAATAAAAAAGAGTATACAAGCAGTGGAGTGATTCCTACTAAGAGATATATTCATGAAAAATATAATTTTTGGGGATAACTAAAGAAAGAAATTTATAAAAGTGGAATTAAACCCAAAATTGGGAAAACCCAAAAGACTAAAATATCTACATATTATAAGAAGACTGATCATGTGGGTGGATAATTTCAACTTATATGGACAAAGAAGTTATAGTTGGATGGGAAATTAGAATAATAAGAAAAAGATTATAGTTCTTTGTAATAAAGTATCATAGGGTTGTTTCATCAAGATCTACTACAATCCTCCTCTTTAGGATTCTAGATTCATCCTCTCTCTCACTATATGTGTATAAATTCTATTAACTAATGTTCAAGTGTTTCATGTTTTTAGGGTAGATACAATCTAGGGGAATTTTCATCAAAAGATGAAAGGTGGTGATTTGATGTGCTCTAGAATGTCAACTATTTCAAATTAGTTACCAGAGATGGAGAATAAATCAATAATAATTTATTAAATGATTTAATGGTCTATATATTCTTGATATGTATGGGGGTAATTGAGTTCCATGGATAGTGATGGTGTTATTAACTTTATCTAAGGTTTCTTACACTGAGTTCCAACTCGGTAGGCTGAGCAGTTTTATTGATAGATCGTTTCTAACTGGTGATATTACCCAATAAAAATATTATTGAAGGCACCTAAAATTGGAAGATGTTATTGAGATGGAGAATTTTTTCAAACCTATTATCACCTGTAAAAAAATGATATAGCAGAATAAGATTGTTTGTGGGTCTAAAAGTGATCCTAAAATAGGAATTGTTTCATGTCATAGGGGTAATTCTATCTCCTAATTAAATGAAATATATCAGTGGTATATAAAGGATGAATGATTATGTTGTCTGAAATCAAGAAGACCAACTGGGGAGAAAAGTCAACATTCATGTATTTTATTATTATCTATTTAATTCTAATAATATGGAATCAGTTTTTGATTTTTAGGATACATAGAAACTGAGAGAGAAGGTTAAAAGTGTTTCCAAATGTGATCTACCCACTCTAGAGAGTAATTCAACATATGAAATTAGCTAAAATTGATATTGATGATTTATATCAATCCAATGATGGAGGTTTTCTAGGATATTATTTTGATACTAATGGATAATAATATCATAATGACTAAATGGGTTTTCACAATAAGATGAATGAAGATGGAGTCGTAATTAAAAACAAGCATAGTTAGTTTTCAAAGGGTACTCACAAATTGAGGTTATTGATATTGATGAAACATGTTCACTTATTGTGAGGATAGATACAATTGTATTATTCTTGTCCCTAGAAGTGAAAAGAAGGTTTATTGACATTAAAATGGATGTGAAGTTAGCATCTATTAATGGCTTCAAGAAGACTAATTTTATATTAACCAACCAGATTGTTTTATCATTAATGAAGATGAGAATGGAGTTGATATGCTGAAGAAGATTCTATATGGGTTGAAGTAAGTACCAACAGCAAAGTATTCAAGACTATATTGGTTTTTAAATAAACTCGATTTTTAGGGTGGTGGAGTTGACTAAAATCTATATGTCAATAATTCCAATAATAAAAGGATGATTGTGCTGGTATATGTTGATGATATAATAATCGGTGGATCTAATGAAGCGTAGTGTAATCAGTTCACAAAATTCATCAAATGTAAATTTTAAATTTCAATGATTGTTGAACTAGTTTTTTTCCTTGTTTATAGGTTACGGAAGGAAAAATAAAACATTTGTTCTTCAATATAATTATGACAATGAGGTTTTGAGAAGTTTTTGGAGGGGTAATTCCAATGATATGATGACTCTAGTGGCTACCCAAATGAAACTTTCATGGGAAGATGAAGGGAATGAAGTTAATATCACAAAATACAGGAAAATCATTGGTAGTCTCTTATACTTGATAACAAAAATACCTAATATTGTGTTTTCCACATTCTAAACAGCACAGTATCAAAGAAATATCAAAGAAACTCACTTTATTGCATTGAAAATAATACTTTAGTGTATTAAAGGTAGGATGGATTTTCATTTGTTGCACATGTAAAATATTAATAAGAGTTATTAGAAAATAAAAATGAATATTGGGTCAGATCAGCGGATAACAAAAAATCAACATTATTTGGTACATTCAATCTTGATGACTTAGGTATTTCATGGTTAAGTAAGAAACAATATTTCATTTCATTGAGTACTATATAAGATGAATATATTATGGATACTCAACAATGAAAATAGTTATTATGGATACAACAATAGTTTGATGATATGGTATTTGAAGTGAATTATTCTTTTAGAATCCATTCCAATAAGTGCTATTAATTTTATAAAATATATATCCCATCACTTAAGGATAGAGAATATTGAAATGAGGTATTATTTTATTAAGGAGAATTTAGAGTAAGGGCTTTTGATGTCGGCTTATGTGTCTATATATCTACAGTTTGTAGACATTCTAAAAAAAATCCTTACCCAAAGAAGTATTCGAACGACATCGACTAGATCTTGTAGTTCAGTCGATTCCTCTCACTTGAAATAGTTTGGATGTGGTAGCCCTCTTCCTAAGGTATGATATGCTTTTCCAGGATATGTTGATATATGATGTTTACGCAGTTGTAGACCATAAAAAATTAACATTTGGATTCATTGAAAAGGATGTATTCTAGCTATAAAAGTGGAAAAAATATTTTTATCAAGATAGGGGAGAAGCTGATAGGGGGATCAGTGATGTAGGGGTAGATTTAAATCTCATGATTATAAATATGATCAATCAAAGGTTTTATATCATGAAATATGAGGTTCATGATGAAAATAGATGACTGGTTTTGGAATGAAGTAATTCATTTATGAACTTTTCATGCTACACATGTTTCTCACACTGAGCATGTCTCAGGTTGGCTTTGACTGTGTGTTGAGTAAATATTTAATTGATATTGGAATCATAAGAAGTGGATTCTTGGTAGAATGTGGAAGAATATTTAATGTGGTGTTAATATGTAAGGAGTTTTCAACAAACCCAAAGGGGAAGATTTTTAGAAAAAAATCCCTCATGATGGTTCTTTTGGGTTGACTTTTTTTTTCTTACAATGTTTGAGGTTGCTGACGAAGGATGGTTATCGAATAAGGCATGGATAGTTATCATGGATGTTTGATCTTGAGAAAGTGTGAATGTTTGATCTTGTTTAAAGGAAAGTTATTTGATCTTATGAAGTGTATGTTCTGAACTGATCTCACGTAGCATGAATGATGAACTGATCTCACAAAGCATAAGATAGTCTTTGGATCTCGTGATGAGATATTTCTCAACACACATAGTTGTCTTTAGAACTCGTGATGAGTTGTGAAAATAATTGGAAAACAATAGCATTGACAATTGAAAGACTGACATCTGATCTCACACTGGGATCTTGTGAAGTGCATGATTATCTTTGTATCTCTATATGGTAACTTGTGCATTTCTCATGATTGTCTTTAGATCTCATGAAGGGATCTCACATAGAGCTCATAACTGTCCTTATATCTTGCACTCTGATCTTTCACAAAGTTAGAACATAAACCAGGCCTAGATATCATGAAAAGAGTAAGCAGATATCACACATGGATCACATGGAGTTGATGATTGTAACACCCCAAGCTTCTACGGTATGCTTCTCTTTGAATAATGTGATAGCGTGTGTTGTACGCAACATCGAGTTCTAACACACCACAACCAATCAAACTAGCCATTATGAGTAGTAATACCTACTATTTGAAATTATATATATTTTATATTTTAAAATGGATGTCATTTTTGGATTCGGAATATCGAAATTATACTAAGATGAATTTTTGGTATTTTTCTGAGAACTTCCAATTTTTATAAATAGTGAAAAATACTTAAAAACAACTTTTTTAATCAAAATAATTTATAATGATAAATTATATTATTGATTGGTTTTAAAGTATAATTAGAATATATTTTTACCATTTTATCCAATGGTGTTCATTAGAATTAATTTCACTTTGAAATTGGACCTAAATAATTGTCAATCTTTTGATATATATTATTTCTTAAAAACACGCTATTTATTGTGACAGCGGGAATTAATTATAAAATTAATTAATGAAACTTATATGTTTGTAATTTTGTAAAATATACATCATTTTTGAATTCGGAATATCGATTATAGCTTAGGGTGAAATTTTGGCATTGTTCTGAAAAACATCAATTTTTGATGAATAGTGAAACTACTAAGTGGTAGTTAAAAAACTGAATTTTTTTCATAAAACCTAATTTTACCACTTCTGTGAATGGAATTTCAAAAATCTGAGAAACACGGTTAATATCAAGAAGTAAAATGTGGTTCAATGAGATGAAAATAATTTTTGGTGAATAGTAACTTTTTACTTTTATTTACCACAGTTAAAAGTAAATAGGGTAATTAAGGGTAAAAATGATGTTAATATTACCCTAACACATGTCCTAATTATATTAGACAAGTGTATCTCGACCAAAAATAACCTTAGGAATAAAATATTATCATTTAGGTCCACTTGGATTAGATTAGGACATTTATTATTATTTAATTCAAAGAAGAATTAAAAGAGTTAAAATCAAAGTTTATTTACTAAAACATTTTTAATATAGGGTTATACATAAGATAAATTCGATTGTAAATATTCATTATAAAGATAAAAATATTTACTACATAATTATATTTTATTTATAATTTTTAGACATTAAATAATATAGTTTATTTATGACATAGTGATGATGCAGTAATTACCATAATAGTGAAAAATTAAACTAATTGATATTATAAATACCCAAATAAATATAATTTGAGACTTTTAATGAATTAAACTAATTTTATAGGATAATATGACATATTAGGATAAATTTAATTGACTTTTTTAGAAGTAATAATTCTGTTATGAGTTTCACAAAAATCAACTATTGAATAGTGTCAAAATTGACATAAAAGAGTTTTTAAAACAAATATTATATTATTAATTGATATTAAATTCCTAAAAATATAAGGTTCGTCCAAGAGACTTATATCATGATAGGTGTATCATTAATGGACCACTTGGGGGTCTCTTGTATGTATATAGTAAGTTTATTAACCATATAATATAAAAATACAAAGAGACATTGTAAAAGTGAAACTAATTAACATAGAGTTAATACTTAAATATAAGGTTAATATAGTAACCCAAACCTATCTAAATTATATTTGTTAAGTTTTTTTCGACCCCGCCCCACCTTAACCTTTAAATAATAAACTTTGGAGCCAATAGAAACCGAATATGAATTTATTATTAATTAATATTTCTAGCTTTTCCAAAGGTGCCCCCCACCCCTCTTATAAAAGGGCACTCCTCCTTCTCATTTCTTCACACCTTCAAAGCCTTTTTATTCGGCCAAACTCTGCTCAAATACTCTCCCAACTTCCCTCACTACAACCTAGAGGCCTTAGTTTGACCAGAAAGCCAACCTAATGAGCCCTTTTGATTAAATCAAAAGGAAGAACCCGAAGAAGAGGTAATGATTTCACCACCCTTTTCCAAGTTCCTTTCTTCTTCCACTTCTTCTTCCTTTGTTGTTACCATTCTAAAATAATAACTCCAGTATCATATATATACTATGATGTTATTATAAATATGGTACAACCATATTCAGTATTCTATCCATCCTTTGAATAACATGTCACCATACGTGCGTACGTACGGCTTACCGTCTCCACGTCGTGGTGTAATTGTTATTCAATAAATTATTATTTGGATGGGTATAATAATGATGTGTAATTCATGTAAATAATAAATGTAACATGATAATGATTCTATATATATGATATACCATCCAATTATATATTATTTTAATATCAAAAGAATGATATTGTCGCTCGTGCGTATGTACGGACTACCGTCTCCACGAACGCGATGAGATTCATTCTCCATCGTATCCATTCAAGTATAATTCTCATTTGATGATTAATAATAGTATCTAAAGACTTGATATCATTCTGGATATGATTAAGATACAACCTATCCATTACAAACATGGCTTACTAATCAAAACATATAAAAGAAAACGAGTAAGTTAACACCCGAAACAACGATAATACTAAGATATTATTAACAAATCAATGTTAAAAGATCATATATTATATCATATTAATGTATATGATTCTTGTATAATTTAATAACAATTATTTCACCATTATACAGGAGGTTAACCTACCCCAACCAAGTAAAAGTACAAGGTAAGGGTTTATTTCACAATCTCTTCATTATCCGAGGTTGTTTATACGTAATAATCTACTGGGATTTCTTTATCATCCATATCCATGTTTCTCCAAAATGTATTTCAAAACATTTTTTCCATTTACAAGAATATGGGTTAAAGTCATTTATACCCTTTTTGACTTTTATAAGAGGTTTATAAAGGAATCTTTCCATCGTTTTTTAAACAAGGTTCTTTTTAACCTTTTGACAAAATTAAGGTAAGAATGATTTTTTAACTTATACGGTGGGTGCGGCTATTTTCCGCCGTTATAAAATCGTCGAAGCTTCCCTTACAAGCTTATAAGAATACTTTCAAAGAAAATGTTTCATTTTATATGACTCTGGAATTATTTCAAAATAAAAAGAGATATTTCCCCAAAAAGAGTTTTGATTTCATCTATGTCAACATCCTTTGATGGATTTTAAGCTTATTTGGAGATGATTTATTGTATTGAAGGTTTTGTGATATGTTTGACTATGGATATGTTATTTTCATGGTTTATGGATGAAGTATTTACATTTCGTATGATAGTTTTAATACGAATGTTTATGTTATGTTTAAACCTTTTCATATGGGAATGCATTGGACTTAATATGTGACGGGTGGAGCCCGCTATAGCTCCTCGATGCATCGGTAGGTCTCATGAGACAAACTAGTGTCTTGGCACAAGGCCTTGACAAAATCTTATTTGTAGTCTTGGCACGAGGCCTTGGCTATGTGGTTATGATAGTCTGGAATTATGCATTCCATCATTATGATAGCGGTTATTGATATTGCATGTGATTATTCGATTAGTAGAATATCCATGTGAATGAGTAAATGGAATTATTTCATTTTATCTTTGCCATACTATGTTGAAGTTCAAGTTTAAAAGGCTTTTGTTTTATGTTATACATTGCCTTAAATTTTTATTCTTATTTATGAAAGTTTCCGCTATATTGTTATCCTTACTGGGCATTTGAGATCACCCCTTTCAATGTTTTATTTTTCCCAGGATGTGAAGAAGTAATTTATGAATGACCTGTAGGGATAGTATGTGGGGGTATGAGTGTGGTCTATGAAGAAAATATGTTGTTGTAGTATTTTTTCACTTTATGATGTAATGTAAAACTTTATGAATATATCTAGTGTTTCCAAGGCTACTAAACCAATCGGTATTTCGAGATTTGATCTTTCTTGTGATCATGCCAATGTTATGTAATAATGCACTGACTCTAGGTAACTGGGGTCGGGGCGTTACAGTTGGTATCAGAGGAAGTTTAGTACAAACCTTGGAACCTAAATTTAGATAAACTCTGATTAGAGCACATAGACCTAAGATGAACTTTGAGGATTAGTATAGAAGAACTTCCTAGAATTTTGGTATTGTAGAGATTTTGTGAGTTTTCCAAGAAATACATCCCTGTCTGGATATGAGCAGGTAGAGGCGGCTCTGGCAGAGATGTACCTAGGGGTAAAACCCGAAAACACCTCTTTGAGCTAGACTCGAACGAGAACTGGTGCACGACAACAGGCCTTGTTTCACTCTTCTTTACGACACTCTCAGGGGATATGCTTAGGATAACTCTCATTTTCTTTACAAATAATTATGAAGGGTTTATGAGTATATACTTCCTCAAAGAAAAATTTCTTATGATTATGGATTATATCCATAAATAGTTCAATCTATGTTAAGTGTTTTATAAGTATGGGATTATGTATTTAGATTCATAAACTGATCTAGTTTATGCCATTGTTTAGAAATGGTGCCTAGTGGAAGAAATGGAAACTGTATCAATGCGCGCACTCCATGTAGGGATTTCCCTCCTGCTCAAGATAATTATAGTGGAGCTAGTGATGCAACTGGTGCCGATCAGCTAATCACCATACTAGGACAACTCACTCAGGTTATGAATAATAACCTTACCCGTATTGACCACCCTGATCTGCAGCATGGAGGATCAATGTTAGATTGATTCATGAGGCAACAACCACCAACGTTCAATAGAAGTACAAATCCCTTAGTATCTGAGCAATGGATAAATTCCCTAGAGAAAATATTTCAGGCTTTGGGGAGTAGTGAAAGGGAAAAAGTTATCATGGCAGTTTACCGACTCACTGGAGATGCTGATCAATGGTGGTCATTGATTCAAAACACGAAGGAAGATGGTGAAGTATCAAATATGGAATGGAGGGAGTTCAAATATCTGTTTTTAGAAAAATACATTCCTCACGACCATCGAGCAGATATGGAAAGGCAATTTCTGAGTCTGAGACAAAAGGAGGATGAGAATGTCACAAAGTATGAGGCTAACTTTACAAGGTTAGCAAGGTATGCTGGAGATTATATACGTAACCCAAGAAGTAAGATTGATTGTTTCTTTGATGGGTTAAAACCATTTCTCCGTCGAGCATTAGTATCAGAATCCTTCTCGTCGTACGAAGACATTGTCTCATGTGCTATCAAGACTGAAAAGGAATTCTCTAAGTCTTATGACTTTAAAGAAAAGCAAGAGAAGAAGAGATTTGCTGATCAATATGGGAATGGAAATAAGTGGAAGAAGTGAAATTTTGAATATCCATCTTCTGGTAAATGTGGGAAGAAACACCCCGGTACTTGCTTGAAGGGAACGGGAGTCTGTTACAAGTGTGGTTAAAAGGCCACCAAGCTCGTGATTTCAAAGGGAAGAAGGAAGCTACCAATGTTCAGTGCTACAATTTCAGGGAGATGGGGCATTATTCAAATGAATGTCCTAAGCATCAGGGGAACTTACCTCAGAAAATGCCAAGGGATCAAGGCCAAGCTTATGCTATCACTACTGCTGAGGTAGAAGCTCTGAAAGACATGGTGGCAGGTAATTTAATGGTTTTCTCAAGTTTAGCAAATGCATTATTTGATTCTGGATCATCGCATTGTTTCATATCTTCCCAGTTTGCTAAGAAAATTAGATATTTCCAATTTTATTTAACAAGGGAGTTGTCTGTTAAAACTCCTAAGGGAAGTATCATCGCAACAAAGTTTTGTGAATCAGTCCCCATTAGAGCACATAAATGTTCTTTATCTGCTGATCTCATCGTCATACCTATGATTGAGTTTGATATAATCCTTGGTATGGACTGGCTTTCGGACTATGATGTGAAGATTTATTGTAAGAAGAAAGAGGTTACGATTCTTGATGATGATGATAAGGAACACCTTATCTTTAGAGAAGAATCGTCACCACCTAATTCTTATCTAGATCCACCTCCAGTAGCTCAACTAAATTCAATTATTGGGGAGGAAGAGAATGAAATGAATATGGGTGAGGAAAGGAATGTTCAAATAGAGGATGTACCCGTTGTTAAAGAATATGTAGATGTGTTTCCGGACGATTTACCTGGACATCCTCCAGAACGAGAAGTTGAGTTTTCCATTGATTTAATTCCTGGCTCAAGGCCTATATCGAAGACCCCTTATAGAATGTCCACTGTAAAATTAGTCGAACTAAAGAAACAACTAGAGGAATTGAGTAATAAAGGATTTATTCACCCTAGTGTTTCTCTATGGGGATCCCCTGTTCTTTTTGTTAAAAAGAAAGATGGATCCATGAGGTTATGTATTGACTACAGGGAGATCAATGCTATAAAAATAAAGAACAAATATCCCCTACCTTGAATTGATGATTTATTAGACCAACTGCATGGAGCTCAATAATTTTCAAAGATTGAACTTCGATCTGGATACCATCAGTTGTGTGTGAAGAAGGAAGACATTCTGAAGACAGCATTTCGAATCAGGTACGGGCATTACGAGTTTACTGTAATGCCTTTTGGATTGACTAATGAACCCTCTGTATTCATGGATCTGATGAATAGAGTTTTCAAGGAATATCTCGATGAATTTTTGGTGGTATTTATTGATAATATCTTGGTATACTCAAAAAGCTACGAAGATCATGAAAATCACTTGCGCATTATCTTGAAGACTTTGAGAAGACATGAATTATATGGGAAGTTTAGCAAGTGTGAATTCTGGCTTTAGGAGATTTATTTTCTTGGCCATATTGTCTCTAAAGATGGAATCCTTGTTGATCCTTCTAAGACCAAGGAAATCCAAGAATGGCCAGCACCTACGAATATAACTTAGGTGCGTAGTTTTATTGGTTTGGCAGGTTATTATCGACGTTTCATCCAGAATTTTGCCCGATTGGCTAACCCATTAACGAAGCTCACACGTAAAGGGGTTAAATTTGTTTGGAAAAAAGAGTGTGAAGAATGTTTTGAAGAACTGAAGAGAAGATTAGTCAATGCTCCTATATTGACTCTATCATTGGGGAATGATGGGTTCGTTATTTATAGTGATGCATCGAAGAAAGGACTTGGTTGTGTCCTTATGCAGAATGATAGGGTTATTGCCTATGCATCACGACAGTTGAAAATTCATGAACAAAACTATCCTACTCATGATCTTGAGTTAGTAGCTGTGATATTTTCTTTGAAGATATGGAGGCACTACCTCTATGGTGAAAAATGTGAGATTTATACTGATCATAAGAGTTTTAAGTATATTTTCTCACAAAAAGAACTCAACATGAGGCAAAGGAGATGGCTTGAATTGCTCAAGGATTATGATTGTACGATACACTACCACCCGGGGAAAGAAAAAAAGGTGGCAGATGCTTTAAGCAGAAAAGACCATGGAGTTTTGAACGTGATGAGAATTGAAAGGGATCCAATTTTTATGGATCTAGTGAAGATAGACATGGGAATAACCAGGGAAGGTGAAACATCAATGCTTTTTCAAATGGTTGCCAAACCATATTTACTAGAAAGGATTAAGAGTTCTCAGACTGATGATGAAGAATTTCAAAAGAAGATTAAAGCTGTGAATGATGGGAGATTGAGAGACTCTGTGTATGAAGAGGAAATTTTGAAATTCGGGAAGAGACTTTGTGTTCCCGATATACCTGATCTAAAAAGGGAATTGTTGGATGATGCTCATAGTTCCAATTTCTCTATACACCCTGGGAGCACCAAAATGTATAGAGATTTGAAGGAACATTTTTGGTGGGACAACATGAAGAGGGAGATTGCTGATTTTGTGACAAGATGTATGGTTTGTCAACAAGTGAAAGCTGGAAAGCAACAGCCTGGAGGAGTCATGCAACCTCTTCCCATACCGGAGTGGAAATGGGATAATATTACGATGGACTTTTTCATGGGGCTACCAAAGACTCCTAGAAGGAACGATGCAATATGGGTTATTGTTGATCAACTTACCAAGTCAGCACATTTTCTTATTATAAGAGAAGATCTACCCCTGGAACGTCTAGTAAGACTATATGTTAATGAATTTGTGAGACTTCATGGAGTACCCCTATCAATTGTTTCAGATCGTGATCCCCGTTTTACTTCAAGATTGTGGAAAAGTCTTCAGAAATCCCTGGATACTGAACTTCATTTGAGCACTTCTTACCACCCTCAGACAGATGGACAATCAGAATGAACTATTCAAACCTTAGAAGACATGTTGAGATCCTTCTCACTTGACTTTCAGGGTATGTGGGATCAATATTTACCTCTGGTAGAATTTTCCTATAACAATAGCTTCCATTCGAGTATTCAGATGGCACCATATGAAGCGTTATACGGAAAGAGATGTCATACACCAACCTGTTGGGATGACGTTGGTGAAAGAAAACTTGTAGGCCCAGAACTGGTGGAGGAAACGATGGAAAATGTGAAGGTAATCCAAAGTCACATCAAAGCAGCTCAAAGTTGGCAGAAGAGCTATGCCGATAATCGAAGGAAGGATTTGGAATTTCAAGTCGGTGATCATGTTTTCCTGAAGGTATCTCCATGGAAGGGAGTCATACGTTTTTGTAAGAAAGGTAAATTGAGTCCCATGTACATTGGACCTTTCGAAATTCTCGAACAAATTGGGTTTGTAGCTTACCGATTGGCAATGCCGCCAAGTCTCTCCAAAGTCCACGATGTGTTCCACGTATCTCTGTTGAGGAAATACATGCCTGACCCAACGCATGTACTCACCTATGAGGAGTTAGAATTGGAACCCAATCTGTCTTATTGTGAAGATCCTGTCAGGATTCTTGATACGAGAGAACAAGTACTAAGAAACTGGACGACTCGTCTGGTAAAAGTCTTGTGGAGAAACCATAAGATGGAAGAGGCAACGTGGGAACCCGAGGAACTTATGATGAAGAACCACCCGAGTCTTTTCATGCGGTAGTATTCTAGAAATTTTGAGGAAGAAATTATTTGAAGTAGGGGAGAATGTAACACCCCAATCTTCTACGGTACACTTCTCTTTGAATAATGCGATAGCGTGTGTTGTACGAAACATCGAGTTATAACACACCACAACCAATCAAACTAGCCGTTATGAATAGTAATACCTACTTTTTTAAATTTTATATATATTATATTTCAAAATGGACTTCATTTTTGGATTCGGAATATCAAAATTATCCTAAGATGAATTTTTGGTATTTTTCTGAGAACTTCCAATTTTTATGAATAGTGAAAAATACTTAAAAACAACTTTTTTAATAAAAATAATTTATAGTGATAAATTATATTATTGAGTGGTTTTAAAGTATAATTAGAATATATTTTTACCATTTTATCCAATGGTGTTCATTAGAATTAATTTCACTTTGAAATTGGTCCTAAACAATTGTCAATCTTTTGATACATATTGTTTCTTAAAAACACGCTATTTGTTGTTACAGCGGAAATTAATTATAAAATTAATTAATGCAACTTATATGTTTGGAATTTTGTAAAATATACATCATTTTTGAATTCGGAATATCGATTATAGCTTAGGGTGAAATTTTGGCATTGTTCTGGAAAACTTTAATTTTTGATGAATAGTGAAACTACTAAGTGGTAGTTAAAAAACTGAATTTTTTTCATAAAACTTAATTTTACCGCTTATGTGAATGGAATTTCAAAAATCCGAGAAACATAGTTAATATCAAGAAGTAAAATTTGGTTCAATGAGATGAAAATAATTTTTGGTGAATAGTAACTTTTTACTTTTATTTACCACGGTTAAAAATAAATAGGATAATTAAGGGTAAAAATGATGTTAATATTACCCTAACACATGTCCTAATTCTATTGTACAAGTTTATCTCGACCAAAAACAACCTTAGGAATAAAATATTATCATTTAGGTCAACTTGGATTAGATTAGGACATTTATTATTATTTAATTCAAAGAAGAGTTAAAAGAGTTAAAATCAAAGTTTATTTACTAAAACATTTTTAATATAAGGGTTATACATAAGATAAATTCGATTATAAATATTCATTAGAAGGATAAAAAGATTTCCTACATAATGATATTTTATTTATAATTTTTAGACATTAAATAATTTAATTTATTTATGACACAATGATGATGCAGTAATTACCATAATAGTAAAAAATTAAAATAATAGATATTATAAATACCCAAATAAATATAATTTGAGACTTATAATGAATTACACTAATTTTATAGGATAATATGACATATTAGGATTAATTTAATTGACTTTTTTTGAAGTAATAATTCTGTTATGAGTTTCACAAAAATCAACTATTGAATAGTGTCAAAATTGACATAAAAGAGCTGTTAAAACAAATATTATATTATTAATTGATATTAAATTCCTAAAAATCTAAGGTTCGGCCAAGAGACTTATATCATGATAGTTGTATCATTAATGGACCACTTGGGAGTCTCTTGGATGTATATGGTATGTTTATTTACCATATAATATAAAAATACAAAGAGACATTGTAAAAGTAAAACTAATTAACTTAGAGTTAATACTTAAAGATAAGGTTAATATAGTAACCCAAACCTTTCTAAATTATATTGGTTAAGTGGTTTTAGACCCATACCCACCTTATCCTTTAAAAATCAACTTTGGAGCCATTATAAACCGAATATGAATTTATTATAAATTAATATTTCTAGCTCTTCCAAAGGTTCCCCTCACCCCTCTTATAAAAGGGCACTCCTCTTTCTCATTTCTTCACACCTTCAAAGCCTTTTGGTTCGGAAAAACTCTACCCAAATACCCTCCCAACTTCCCTCACTACAACCTAGAGGCCTTAGTTTGATCAGAAAGACAACCTAAGGAGCCCTTTTGATCAAATCAAAAGGAAGAACCCGAAGAAGAGGTGATGATTTCACCACCCTTTTCCAAGTTCCTTTCTTCTTCCACTTCTTCTTCCTGTGTTGTTACCATTCTAAAATAATAACTCCAGTATCATATATGTACTGTGATGTTATTATAAATATGGTACAACCATATTCAGTATTCTATCCATCCTTTGAATAACATGTCACCATACGTGCGTACGTACGGCTTACCGTCTCCACGTTGTGGTGTAATTGTTATTTAATAAATTATTATATGGATGGGTATAATAATGATGTTTAATTCATGTAAATAATAAATGTAACATGATAATGATTATGTATATATGATGCAACATCCAATTATATATTATTTTAATATCAAAATAATGATATTGTCGCTCGTGCGTACGTACGGACTGCCATCTCCATGAACGCGATGAGATTTATTCTCCATCGTACCCATTCAAGTATAATTCTCATTTGATGATTAATAATAGTATCTAAGGACTTGATATCATTCTGGATATTATTAAGATACAATCTATCCATTACAAACATGGCTTACGTAACAAAACATATAAAAGAAAACGAGTAAGTTAACACCCGAAACAAAGCTAATACTAAGATATTATTAACAAATAAATGTTAAAAGATCATATATGATATCATATTAATGTATATGATTCTTTTATAATTTAATAACAATTATTTCACCATTATAAAGGAGGTTAACCTACCCCAACCAAGGAAAAGTACAAGGTAAGGGTTTATTTCGCAATCTCTTCGTTATCCGAGGTTGTTTATACATAATAATCTACTGGGATTTCTTTATCATCCACATCCATGTTTCTCCAAAATGTATTTCAAAACATTTTTAACATTTACAAGAATATGGGTTAAAGTCATTTATACCCTTGTTTTACTTTTATAAGAGGTTTATAAAGGAATCTTTCTGTCATTTTCTAAACAAGGGGCTTTTTAACCTTTTGACAGAATTAAGGTAAGAATGTTTTTTTTAACTTATACGGCGGGTGCGGCTATTTTCCACCATTATAAAATCGTCGAAGCTTCCCTTTCAAGCTTATAAGAATAATTTCAAAGAAAATGTTTCATTTTATATGACTTTTAAATTATTTCAAAATAAAAGGAGATATTTCTCTAAAAAGAGTTTTGATTTCATCTATGTCAACATCCTTTGATGGATTTTAAGCTTATTTGGAGATGATTTATTGTATTTAAGGTTTTGTGATATGTTTGACTATGGATATGTTATTTTCATGGTTTATGGATGAAGTATTTACATTTCGTATGCTAGTTTTAATACGAATGTTTATGTTATGTTTAAACCTTTTCATATGGGAATGCATAGGACTTAATATGTGATGGGTGGAGCCCGCTATAGCTCCTCGATGCATCGGTAGGTCTCATGAGACAAACTAGTGTCTTGGCACAAGGACTTGACAAAATCTTATTTGTAGTCTTGGCATGAGGCCTTGGTTATGTGGTTATGATAGTCTGGCATTATGCATTCCATCATTATGAAAGTGGTTATTGATATTGCATGTGATTATTTGATTAGTAGAATATCCATGTGAATGGGTAAATGGAATTATTTCATTTTATCTTTGCCATACTATGTTGAAGTTCAAGTTTAAAAGGCTTTTGATTTAAGTTATACATTTCCTTAAATGTTTATTCTTATCTATGAAAGTTTCTGCTATATTTTTATCCTTACTGGGCATTTGAGCTCACCCCTTTCAATGTTTTATTTTTCCCAGGATGTGAAGAAGTAATTTATGAATGACCTGTAGGGATAGTATGTGGGGATATGAGTGTGTTCTATAAAGAAAATATGTTGTTGTAGTAGTTTTTCACTTTATGATGTAATGTAAATCTTTATGAATATAGCTATTGTTTCCAAGTCTACTAAACCAATCGGTCTTTCGAGATTTGATCTTTCTTATGATCATGCCAATGTTATGTAATAATGCACCGACTCTAGGTAACTGGGGTCGGGGTGTTACAATGATTCTCATGAGGTAGATGGTTTTCTATGATTTTTTTAGTTATGGTAGTGGTTTTATTTTTAGAAATATCCTATAACCCATCCTTAATCATTTAAGATTATTTTCTTAATTGGTGTATATAGATCAATGTTTGGGAATAAGGTTCATGTGGATCTGTTGTGAATGGGTTTATGGAGAAATATTGCAATGGATTATACGTGATTTACATCACATAATTGTTGTTCATGATCTTAACATGGTATTATGAAAAGCGTGAAAGATAACTCATGAAATCTAACTCATGAAATTGGAATCATACCAAGATCTCGTGCAAAGTACAAAAGTATTCTTGAACCATGGAATTTTGAAAGATAACTTCTAAAAGTTGACTCACGTGAGGATCTCACTCAAAGAAAAAAAGTGATATTGCACCAAGGACCCACACAAAGAGAAAAAGTTGAGTCGTACCAAGGACTCGTGAAAAGTGAAAAATTATTCTCACACCATAAACTCACACTTAACATGAAAATTTAATCATCAAGGGAATCATGCTAGAGTCTCGTGCTAGGATCTCGTCCAAGGTGTTACACCCCAGGATCTCATGCAAGGGGTTACATGTCAGGGTCTTAGATAGGGGTATCACACTAGAATCATGAACAAGGATATACATACCTACATTACCCTATTATAATTATCATTTTCATAACTTAATTCTAAAGGAGAATAAGAAGACAGTGGACCTAAACTATTCAAAAATACTTACAAATGGAGGTTATTCACTTTTGCATTCAATGTAGTGAAAGGAAGACTTGGCATAACTTCAAGATCATTCCAAAACTGAGGTAATTGTTTTTTATAAAGAAAAGATAAGTTTATTAAACGTATATCGAAATTGGATGTTATTCATCTAGGTGTTCTCAATGAAGTGAATGCATGTCTTAGAAACAACAACAAAAGAGAATCTACATACTATTGAGGATGAATTAATTATTGATAATAAAGGGGCCTATATGTCTATAAACTGTTTGTGGATCCTTTATGGAGTAATGAGAAAATAAAGAGGATGAAGGTGATCCTTTATAGTAGTAGTTATCTATAGAAATAGAGTTAAAGAGTACCCCTGAGAAAGTAGTGAGATAACCCTAAACATTATAAAGGTAGTGAGTGAGGGCATAGAAGTGATCTATCCCAAACCTTGATTTTGTAGTGAGAAATGGTAAATTATAGAAATGAGTACATTACCTTTGTATAATCCTTGGACTTAGCCTAGTGAGGGTGAACCAAGTAAGAATCATTGTGTCCTTATAATTTCTTTCCTACTTTACATTCTCCGCTTCATTGTCATATAAAAGTTGGAAAGGACAATAGAAACATAAACACTACAGAGAAAAAAAGTGAAAATTATAGTAAATAGGTAAAGATATTTTGGGGTAGGAATAATTATGAAAAGAATATACATACCCTGATTCACCCCCCTTAGGTCATCTAGGCCCCTCTAGGACCTAACAATAAGAGTTTATTGAAACAATCTCATCATTTATCAGGATTGTTTATAATTATGCTTCCATAGATGAAATATCATGATCATATCCCAAGAAATATCATGACTTTTATTTTTCTATGGCCATTCATTATATCTTCATGTATTGGTACCATTTTTTCAATCATTTGTACTTAAGATATTTAAGAAAACATTTTTAAGAAGATCCTAATTTATTTCCCTTTTAGCGGGAAATCAGTGCTCATTCAAAACTGTGTTTTCTGAATATGTTTTCTAAATTTTATTATTATTATCATATGATGTTTAAAGGAAATTATTACTAATGTTTTACCTTTTTTAAAAATGGTTTTAAAAATAATATTCTTGTCATTTTCTGATCAAGAAAATTTTCTAATGTTTTATGGTGAAAAAGTAATATTAGGAATATACATAATTACCCACCGTTATGATTGTCATTTCCTGGAAGATTCTGTATAAGTTTACAAGGTTATTTTTAAATAATCTTTTTCCCTAATATTCATGGAATTTTTTCAATTTAAATTGGTTTACAAATAAAATTGTTTTCAAAGAGGATTTATGTTTTGAAATTGTTTTAAATGATTTTCAAATCATCTTTTATATGTTTTCAAAAGGTTATATTCAAAGAAAATGATTTCAAAGATTTCAAGTTTTCCTTGTATGTTTTCAAATCCATTTTCTAGAAAATGGGTTTTGAAAATGATTTGGATCCTTCTTTTAATGTTTTAGAAGTATTTTCAAAGAAATTTTTTTTCAAAATATAATTGATCATTATTTATAAGTTTTCAAAGCTATTCTAAAAAATGGATTTCAAAATGCTTTATTTTTTAAAATGTGTTTTTTATAGAGGAATAGTTATTTCCCATAAGAGATATTTAAAATGAAATTGTAATGATTTATTTATTAGAAGAGGATTTTTAAATGGTATTATAAAAAATATTTTCAAAGAAAGTATATTTTTCTTAAGAAATGTTTCATGTGTTTTTTCAAAATCCTTCTGCATCTAAGATGACAAACTTTGTTATAGTTTATGCTTTACCGGGGATATAATCAAAGAAGATAATTTATATTCATTCTTGAATGGTTTATGTTTTGATGGAATGGTGTTTATGACACTCATTTCTCTTCCACAGGTTATATGCTCTTTAAACCTACTTCATTTCATGGGTTATTCTTTGATAAAATGATTATGATACCAATATTTTTTTTCAAATGTAAGGATATTATTTAATGTTTATGATACTCTTTTCATTATATGGGTTTTTATATGATGTTTATGAACCCCATATCTTTTTATAGGTCATTATATAATGCATATTTTATTATCTTTTGGCACATGTATGCAAGATTTTATAATGTGATGGGTGGGACCTATATCTCACTCATCGGCATTAGGTAATGAAAAAAGGTATATGAGATAAAAGAGAACACGGGTTGCAGCCAAATCCCAAAAACCAGAAGGTACATGGGTTGTATCCCAAGTCTGAAAATATGCAGATACACAGGTTGTACCCCAAGCCAAAAAGTTAGATGGTACACTGGTTATTACCCAAGCTCGAGATTAAGTGGGTACATGGGTTGTTAAACCAAGACCAAAGTAGGTCCGTAGGTGATTATCCCAATCCTAACATGTGAATATAGTCTTGGTTGGTATCCTTAACATAATATTTTCTATGTTTGTGTGCATTCCACAATTCCATGTCTAATTCCTATGTCATGCTTTCATGGATTATCCTCTTGTTTCCATTATGCTCATATGTTATTAACTGATAATATTTATGCCATAATTCATGTTTATAATCATTGATATGTATGTTATGATCTTCTAATGTTATGATCATGTTCTCATAGCCTTATGCTTCTATTTATGCTTACATATCTCCCTTATTTTCCCTTACTGTGCATCTGAGATCACCCCTTTTATTGTTTCCTTCCCCAAGTGATGAAGATATATTTTATTTATGATATGTCTAAGAGGGGTTTTAGTATTGGAGAACCTATTGGGATATAATTTATCTCACTCATGTACTAGTATTTACATTTCCATGTTTCCAAGGCCACTAAACTAATATAGTCATTAGGCATCTGTTTGTGTAATGTGTTATGTATTCTACAGAAATGGTGAATATCTACGTACATTAATCCTGGGTCATTATATTCCACATATAAAGAAATCACTCACTCATGGAATTAATATACATTTATCCCCAAGATTTTGTGGGCCTTTCATAGTCCTCAAATGCATCAGGCTAGTCATGTACCAGCTCGATGTGACCGTAATAGCGCACCTTAACCCAGTGTCTCACATCTCAAAATTTAATGGTATTTTTTCACTTATAAAATTCATCTGGACCCACTATCTTACTCGATAAGTGACAATATAGACCATACAAAACCATAGGATGAATTATCATGGTGTATGTAACATTAGAATGGTGTAGTATACCCCCAATAGCTAGTAAAATATTGAAATAGACTAATATAAGAAGAAACATAGGGGGGTTAGTTCATCGTCTAAAACTAACTTCCCTTGTTCGTGATTGAGGAGGATATTATTTATTAATATCCAGAAATTGTTCAGGCATGATAAAAATTAGGGGATTGGATTTTGTATTATATAAAGTGTAGGAAATTTATTCCAAGGAATAATTAGTTAGCTGGGGACCGTGATATAGGAAGAGGGGATTTGGTTAAGTTCATTAGAACCACAATAAGGGGAGAGAGGATTATTCTCATTTGGTTTGGGACTACAAGTAATAGTGAGATAATTCTATTTTAAGGGGTATGATGGAATATGGTGGGTATCATTTCTATTTTAGGGAAGTTTGGCCATCCAACTCTAGTAGGGGTGTTCCTGAAACTCCTATGTATTTCATATCTATTTCTTCTATCATTATACTTTCTAGTATATGTATCCTCCCATACTGATGAATATATAACATATTGTCAAAATTCTTCTTTTATTTGAGGTGGGTTCCTAACTATATTCTTTTTTTATATTTCATTTCTCAATTATAGTTAGGATATATATTTTTATTATTCAATATGTTATTTTAAGATCATTACTCTTGATAATTAATTAGTGAAATTGCCCATATATACAACTATTTATAGTAGTATTTACAAATTAAAAATTATATAGTCATAGGTTAATGAAGAATTTTATTTTATGTAATTAAATTAAACAATTAGATTGGATAAAGACAATACATTATAAAATTTTGAAATAATAAAATAAATTATTAACTATCACTATATAACATATTAATTTAATGTACATAGCCACATTGAATACTATTTGAAATCAGTGTATAACATTATATTAAGCATTTAAATTTTATTAAATTCAAGAATTTCATTCATTAACTATATGAAATTAATTTTATTTACTCTATGTAATAATAATGAGCAATTAAATTTTAAACTATTCTCAATTACTCTATCTTTGGCCTATTAAGAAGCATGAACATTACTATGTTGTCAATTATAGATATTATTCAATGTATAAACATATTTAATTTTTCAATATGAATGAATGAAAAATATAGAATTATAGTATGAATTTTCATATCTCTTTTCTTAAGCAGTTGTATTTCGATACTGTATGAATTTCATTTGTTTGCATTGAGTTCCCAAAAATATTAATGTAGTTACATATTTTATTTTATGACATAAATTTTATTTACTATGTTTCTAATTATATATTCAACTGAATGAATGTTTATATAATTGACTATGTTAATGTAGTAACTTAGTTTTCTATTTGAATAGAATTACATTTTACTCTAAGTGGTAACATTTATCATGTTCCCAATTACATATTTTACTATATGAATGCATTTACATTAGACATTAAGTAGTTGTGTTCATTTACTATCTAAATTCATTTACATTTACAGAGTTTCCAATTACTAAAAATGTCGGTTTCAAAACATATTAAACTTTCCAATAGTATTTGTGTTTAGAATATGAAATAAACTAGTTCTTATTGTTTTCTCATTTAGTTCGAAAACTTATTTTTTTGTCATCACATCCTTCAATGTTCAAAAATTTGTAGTGTTGACCATATTAATTTATAAACTACTAACTCTTTACTGTATTTGATTACATTATTTAATAATAATTCTTATTATTTACTATATCAACTCACAAATTTGTTGATTAAAATTTTCATTGTAGAAAAATTTTCAACCATATTTTGATGAAGAATGTTTTGAAGAAGAAAATGAATTTGAAATTGATTTCATCCATGGAACATCAATGATTGAGGATATTCAAAAATAGTGGACTATAAACAACAGGAAGAAATGAATGAACTAACATTATTACTAAATAGAATATGATATCATTAAATGAAATTTCCAACTTATTGGAAACACCAATTCATTTAATAAAAATCTTTTTAAATTGTTAGTATTTCATGTTCATTATAGCATTATTGTTTTTCTATATTGTTTTTGACTTTATTTCTTAAAAAATAGATTATTTATTTTACTTCACAACATATGATACCCCATTAAAATGAAAGGGGGAAATAATAGTTATTGTAAAACACACACACAAAAACAATAATCCTTTATATTATAATTAAATATGGTTGTTCACAGATAAGTACCCATGTGGGAAACAAGAAAATCATGCTTATTAGAAAACCTAATTAATTTCACATCCAAATATTCACTGGTTGGGAAACCTTAAAACAATCCTTATCATCATAGATATTTTACTAAGATATTGGCATTCTGAACCATTTTTTTCCAAACCTTCATATGTGTTTAATGAAATATGGGTTTAGATTAAATGATTGTAGTCTATTTATACATGCTTGGTATACTCATGTATATAGTGACATTCTATTTTGGTTTTCCTACATTCTAAATTTCTATCTCTGTATAATATAGGGATTTCATATTTCTTAAATTCCAATGTTATTCTAATACTAAATTACTTATCCAAATCACACATGGTCCCAAGTTTACAAGTCATCAAATTACACATGGTCCTATGTTCTATCACTTTTGATGTTTGGAGATTCATTAAAAGAGAAGTGGACCATTTAAATGCATCATACTAACTATAGGTGTTGTTATGTATAGAAATCTAATGGGAGTATTATTAAATTGAAACACTTTCTCATGAAAAGGGAATCTAATGGATAATTTTTTATTCCATGTTTTCAATTTATCATGAGAACTTGAATTTATGTAACAATTCTATAAAATAATAATTGATTGTGCTTATTGGGATTCAATTATTTCAATTTATCATGAATAATTTGATTTAGGGAACCAATTATAGAGAAAAATATTTGGATGAGAGGACATATGAATTCATCCCTTTACATACAGTAAGGATAGATCCCATGGAATACAAGAGTTCTATGATTTAAGTTGAATATAACTAAAATCCCAAATGCAAATAGCCATGATACACTAGAATTTGAAATCCTAAATACTTCCAAACAAGTGATGATGGTGAAAAATCAAACATTATATCTACAATCAAGCAGTTAATTCTAGAAAATTCTATAAAATTTATAAAAAATATATTATTAAGTAATATATGTTGAAAACTACAAAAAAGATGGAACCCACTAAATGAATTTTTAGATGCACAAAAATGAAAAACGCATCTAAAAATATTATATACTCAGCCTTAGTGTCATACTTGATGGAATGGTGATGTCAAAGATCAATATTAACTGCACGGTTACCCCTCCACAATCCATGTTTATTGAGATATTGAATTGAAATATGGCTATACTGATGTCCTAATAGAATTCATCATTTTTTAAAAATGCACACACTACACATTTTTTCATTTCCTAAGTTATAGAAGGAGCCAAAAGATTACTCATTTATTTCAATAACGTTATTTGGTCTCTCAATAATTTCAAATGAAATGGTAGAATAATTAAAATCAGGGAAATAAAGAACCAATCCATGCTTTCTGTTGTACCCGATCATGGTGTTGTCATGTGTCTCAATAGAACCACCTTTACAAAATTTAGGGTCTAATGAATATTTTTTAATAAGTGGTGATGATACCTATCTATTCCATTTTTTAGTATCGATATTATAAACCAAATATCCTTTTATGTTATACATAATAATGTAATTTTGGAATGCATTGAAAATGATCTCTAAACCTTAACATTAACAATCAATATATGGGGATTAGACAGAGATTCCCAAGTTTATTCCTTTAATGATACATAAACCATGAATTCTAGGGAAGATATGAAATCATGAAAAATCATAGATCTATTTCCATGTATGTAGACCTTCCCATCTATTTGAGTTGTTCATTATTTTGGTTTCCCTGAATCTACAAAAGATAATATTATAGGATTGAATAAAGTAGAATCGGTACACCATAGCGCATAAATAGTGGAGTTAAATATAAGAGTATTTAATGATTCCACTTTTTCTCCTATGGTAAGATATAGCTCATATACTACACAAAATGTATCCATTCCTTTTGGAATCTTCTCCTCCTCCAAATAAAGAATGTTCTTGGGAGGTGGGTTATTTTCAGTGTGCTTCAGCATTGTTAAGTTGGGTCTACTAAGAAAACTACATTCAATTTCATATATACAATGATATATCACACTCAATTTGACTGCCTAAATAACCCAAAAGGGTGGATGTGAGAGTAAAAAACGGATGTTAGGTGATGACTAAAAAAATAGGCCATCATATAGAGTTTTGAGAAAAATAGTTGTTAAGTGGTAAGAGTATAAAAATAGTTGTTAGATGGTAAATAAATAACAAATAAAAATATATATAAAAACAAAAATAGAAAACAAAAATATGATTTCAATAATAATTCAAAAACATAGATATCAGCACAAAGATTATAGCGAAATTGTAGATTCTAGATGAACACAAAAATATGAGAAATAAAAAATAGCCAACAACACCTCTCTATAATGGATACGTGAAAAAAACAATTCCTAGAGATGATAAAAGAGGGGAATTAGAAATTGTAGATGTAGGGATGGGTAGATAAATGAGGATATAGTAGAAAAGAGATGTTAGGGCTAGAGAGGGAGGGAGGGAGATGTTGTCGAGTGAATATGATGGAGGTGAGTCAGGAGGGGGTGGCAGGAGGAACATCAAGATCCACTTTGGGTCACTCCAAATCACATAGTTTGATGGAGTGAGGGAGGGAGGGAGCATAGAAGAAGGTGAACTTGTGTGGGCCTAAGTTTGGGTTTTCTCTGAATGGATATTTACATGGACTATTTGTATATGGATTTTAGTATGTAATTTAATTTTAGAAATTATGGAGTTTTAAACTGAATCATGGCCAGATATAATTAAAAATTGTTGCAGAATGGGATATATATTGTTACAAAGAAACACACAAACAAACACATGGATGAATATAAGGAGACTAAATTTTGAGCCCTCCAGTATACCCCACATGTCCCTTTTCCACTATATATATTTTGAGGTTGTAATAATGAGTTTTGTCCATTTAAAGTGATTTAAGATACATGTGAAATGAAGGGAAATTAAATTTAATATTTGTTAATTATTATTGATATGTTAATTCCAAAAATTTAATGTATATTTGTTTAATGGATGGTATTATGGATTTTTCTAGAGAAATAATTAAATTTTAAAATGAATGTTTTTGTTTCTTTAAATTATCACATCTTGTTGATTGATGATGGAATCTAGAATGCACTGTACTTATAGTATTTTTTTAGGTATGTGAGATCTATTTCCATAATTGGTTTAGAAGAAAGGGTAAACACAAAAATATATTTTCTAATATTCATTATTTTAATAATGACCTATAACATAAACAACTTATAAATTCATATTTATGACAAAGGTTTCACCTTTTTATATTTATAGGATATATTTGGTTTAGAGTTAATGAGAATTTTTTAAAACATTACATAAGAAAGTGGATTATTTTTCATAGTATACATTTTTTCACAAAAAAAATAGATCTTTGAGTTTACGCATTTTTTTCATTCATGAAAATTTTTGTTCTATTAATATGAATCACCATAGTGGGAATCTTGGAAATTCTAATATTTTTATTCATCCTTAGATCTTGTGAAAACATTTAAAAACATGGTATGAGAAAAAAATCATTGTAAGAGGTATGAAAGTAATATAAATCTCATTATCCTAGTGAAAACATGAAAACCCATGATGATTTTTGTATTTATCATAATAAAACTCTAATCACATAAATAAAACATTTACAATAGTGAAAATCAATCCTTTCTCAAATGAAACCTTTGAAACACATTTAAAATAATAGGAGAAACTGAGAAGGTTTCTTGAAGAAAATGATAACGTATGAAAACATTCCTAAGAAGAATACAATTCTCGCCTTTAAATTTTCCTTACCTAATGAAATAAAAAATTCCCCTAAAAATTCTTTTTTTGAGCATAATATAGGTAACATAGAGCATTATATTGATAACCAGTGTTCACTCATTTATGACCCATTACTAGAAATGGGAGTTATCATCATAGTCTTATACCAATGTTTATATAAAATCATTGGTTTAACCCCCCCCCCCCCATACCAACAGTTTTCAAAAACCATTGGTTAAGACTATTTATGAATACGCTATACCAATAGTTTTTTAGAATCCCTTTCATATAATGTAGATTAAACTTCAAATACATTTCATAGATATGTTATTCTACTCATTCTGTATTTCAACATGATTAGAACATTTCATTCTTTGCATTATAGTTTGATTTTAGTTTCATTAATCCATCTTACAAATATTATTATGTTAAATCATCTAGGTATATTTATTTTGTTCACCTTTTCTCATTTACTTTCCCAGTATTTCTGCATTTCATTCCTTGAATTTTGAATAACCTAAAATTTATTTTTCTAACCATGTGATTAGTTATGAATCAATATAATTTTTAAAATATTATTTTATCTAAGGGAGTTTTATAAAAGTGGTGTTTTTTATTTGAAATGTATGATATATATATGTTTTTTTAATTAACATATATTTAGTTATAAAGTAATGTGGGTTTTCTTGGATTTTAGAAACATTATTTTTGAAAGAATCAATTCATTCACTCTAGATTCTTGTAAATAAATTATTATTTTGGAATTTTTTGTTTTATTTATGGGGTTTAAAACATTAAATTTATTATGATTTCAAGATATGTTTCTTGATTTAGGAAATTTGATAGACATAATAAAATTTAGTTGCACATTATAAATCAATATTATTGAAATTTATTCTCTTAATGTATTAATTAATTTAAAAAATGGTTCAAATAAAATTATAATTAATTGTTCACATAACATCATTGAAATCCCATTTTATATCTATATTCGAAATTGTTTTATGGTATTATGTATATTTATTACTAATTTATATAATGGAATTAAATATTTTTTCTTAAATATATGTAATTGTGTTATCTCATGGGATAGAGTTATAAAATTAAGTTTACGGCTAGTGGACTCTTCCCGTATAAAATTACAGAATTCATGATAAGCTGTGTTGATTTTTTTATAATGATGTATTCTTGTAAATTAAATTTGGTTTATATAGACCAAAATATAGAAAGATTTAAAATAGATTTGACTTCAATATTATTTCAATGTTTTTTTCAAATGACATATAACATTGTTATGTTTTAAAAAAATGGATAGAAGTTAGATGTATGATACTAATAAAATATCAATATATTCTTAAATAAAGTTCGATAGTTTTTTAGATTTTGTGTTAAAAAAATCTTTAAATATAGGTCTTATACACTAGCCATGTTATAATTGTCTTGGATTACCTTGTATAAGTCACGAATAATTTATCTTACATATAACAAAATTTGGTTTCTAGCCAAACTATTATGTCTATAATGATAATAGAGAGAAAAGATATTCTCAAAATTTTCATGATCATAATGTGAGAATTGGATTAGAGAATTTATTACATGACTAGTTTCCTTTAATTGATCATAATGAGAAAGAAACCATGTTAATAGAAGAAGATAACCATATGAGTATACACAATGAAAGTAATGAAAATGATGATTTTTAGAGAGTGAAAAATTAAATGATGCTTCCATAACTCTAGTATATCAGGGATTTGGTAAATTGAAAAGGATATAATATTTAATACAATAGTTTCATGGGAATATCATATATATAATTTCTTATACTTCCGTTGATTATATTTCTACCAGTTTAAAGGCCTTACTTTCTTATGATGCAGATATTCCCTCAAACCATTTTATGGAATGGATATTAATGGAAAAAACATGGATTTTCTATATATAAAATTCATTCTTCTATAAATACTATAGATTTTTTGAAGAAACTATGGGACTAAATGATTATATAAAATGCATCACATCACCATTGAATCCAAATTCTAATAGAACACCATCTCATGCCCCAAAAAAGTAATGTGTAACTTTCCATTGAGTCTTAGAGTCAAAAATATTTTCATGTCAAATGAAATATCAAAAAATATATGATGGTATTAATTTGAATAAAATATAGATAATTATGATTTTGTTCATCCTGTAAAAAAGATTATCATGGAAGAAATTTTATTCTTGATATCCTTATTTTTCTACTGATGTGCATAATGTGAGGTTGGGTCTATCAAGTTATGGTTTTAATCTATTTTCTCAGATTCTTACTTTGCATAGTACATGGCACATTTCCATTTACATTTATATCCTCATATCATGTATTGGTATGAAAAAACCATTCAATTTCTTGAGTATACTAATATCTTGACGTTATATTCCAAAAATGATATAGATATATACTTGAAACCTTAAATAAATGAGTTTAAGAATCCTTGTAATATGGGTTTGTGTGCATACAATTCTTTTTCAAAAGGAATATTTTAGATACATGTTGTGATTATGTGGATGATAAATGATTTTACTTATTATGTAATGATGTTTCACTAGATCCTGAAGAGAAAACATTCTTGCCCTATTTGTATAAAGAATACATGATCTAGAAGACATAATTATCATCTTAATTTCATTTTCATGGTACATTGATGATTCTTTCCAATGGATCAAACATATAGTAAAAATAATCAAATTTTTTACAACACTTTTGAGACAAAAAATCCACCTCAACATATGCCTTGATCTAATGCGCTTAATGAATTGCAAGATTTCATTTTTTCACTTAAGAAATGTCAGATGAAATCTTGAAAGATAAATAATGTTTTCATTGATCCAATTGCAATTGGAAAAAGAAAATTATCTTCATCGAGTTTCCATATTGGCCAACCAATTTATTAAGTCATTATTTAGATACAGTGCACATTGAAAAAAAATATATATGAAATTTATTTTAAATTCTTCTAAACGATAAGTATAATTCAAAATAATACTTACAATCTTGGTGTGACTTAGTGCATTGGGGTATCAAACCATAAAAACATCATATTTTTATCATTTAAAATAAATGGTATGTTTTGTTTTCTCTTTATCTGGTGACACATTTAGAAAAAAAATCTGTTTCTAGATGTACTAGAGTTTAACACTCAAAAATTCTAGAATATGAACATCATATTTGATAGCAGGTATGGAACGAAACACAAAGAGTACAAGGGGATATAAAATTCATATAATTTATGGAATATTTATTCTTTATTAAATTAAATCTCCAAAATATCTCATATTACATGAAACACTTATTTTATCTTGCGTTACACGCACCGCCAAGTGTAGATTATGTTACACGAAAACATCGGGTATAAAAAAAATTGAAATATTATTAAAATATTATTATTTAATATAATACTTATAACCTAGCCATTAAATTGGTGGGTATGAATATAAATAATAAAATTATAAAAAATACGGTTATCTATTCTTTAGTAATAAAATAAAAATCGCTTTGGAGAAAAAAGAAATATTTTTTGAAAAACTATATTTTTTTTAAACACGGATTAGTAGCACATTGCGCACAGAATTTAAAATTAATTTTTTCCAATTTTTGAATATTTATTTGAAAAAATAAACTTAATTTTTTAAAATTTTGAACCAAAATTATAATAGGGTTAATTTTTTGGATTTTTCTAGGAAGGTTCATTTTTTAAGGAATAGTGAAAAAACTAGATTTTAATTGAAACATATCTTTTCATTTAAGTGACTTATGTTGTTGAATTATATTTTTAATTGGTTTTAAAGTAAAATTAGATCACTTTTATATCAATTAAACAAATTTATTTCATTTTAATCATTTTGATATTTAATTTTGATAGAAAAACATTATAAACTTTTGAACATTTTCATTTTAAAAACATGATTTTTCATCACATCTACAAGGATGATTTTAAATTGAATATCACATATTTTGTGAATTTAATTTATATGAATGGATTCTAAATTTTTAATAATAAAAATTTATAATTTATAATAAGGGTAACATAATTTTTTAGAAAAATGATTAATGAATTCATTAATGATTAAATATTGTGGCTAAGGTAAAAATTGATTTTCTAAGGGTAAACTAAAAAGATAATAGTAAAAAATTCATATAATTTTGTATAAAACTTATTTTATAATTATATTTAGACCATTAAACCTATAATGTTTTATAATGTTCCATTTTTTTCTTTGTGACATATGTAAAATGTGGTAGCACTCAATTCATTTAAAAACACCAATTGTGTCCTCTCCCCCACTTATAAATAGCCACCCCCTATTTTCTCTTATTCACACCTTCAATCCTCATTGAATAAGAAAATTAATGACTAAATATCTTCCAAAATTCACTTCACTCATCCTAGAATCCTTATTTTTTCATAAATCCATTATTTGAAGGCTTTGTTACAAACTTAAGGAGGATATCATAAGAAGAAGTAATATTCTCCACGAGCGTCTGTATTTTACTTCCTTCTCCACCTCCTTAAATTTTTGTTAAACCATGCTGATATAATAGCCTTAGTATCTTCCATGTAATGGGATTTTTTATAATAATTTCATGATATAAAACCATCTCCACTCCATTGAAATGAGTTATGAAATTTTTGTTCATGTGTACAGTAGACTACTGCCTCTGGAATTGACATTGATTGTTTTTTCATTTTCACCTCTCAAGGATGGTTATGATGATATATATAAAGTATATATATGATATTTAAAACATATTTATACATATGGTTTCACTATATCAAACATATCATTTTAAATCCCATTATATATGAGATACGATAACGTCACTCATGTGTACGACGAACAAAAGCCTCGCGAAGGGATGTGATTTGTCATTCACTAAGGATTCACACAGAAGTAGATAAACATAAATTTAATTATTATATATGATATACATTAAAAAATTATGATACTAATGACACATTTATCATTTTATAAAGATAATATATATCATTTTATTTCATTACTTTTCACCCACATAACAATGATAACATTATTCATGTAAGTATGGTCTACCGCCTTCATGAAGCGATGTGACTCTATTTTCATAACAACCCCACATTAATGATATATATAATTATAAAATATTGTATTAATTATATTTATATCATTTTTAAGTAAAAATATTACTTACCTTATTTCTATAATGAAAGTTGAAAAATGGAACCATTACTCATGTGTACGTATGTCCTGTCATCTCCATGATCGTAACATAATTCATTTTTCATAACCATCATTTTGGATTTTTTTTAAAGTAAAATTTATGTATAAATATTATAATTATTTCATGATTATTATTCTATAGATGATATATTTATATAATATGTGTTGTAACTGCATTCTTCATGACGAAACATGTATGATAAAACATCGCAATTAATACCTGAATCAATTAAAATAATAAAAGATTATCAATGAAAATAACAATAAGATGTTATTAAATGATCATATATGATATTATAAATATTAATATTATTTTTTAATAAGATAATTACATGTTTATAATTTCTATATAGGAGGTTTAATCACATTAAACCAAAAATGATTATAAGGTAAGTGATTTTGTCTCAAATTACATTCTAGTGAGACTTATTCATTATTATACACGAATTCACATTTATGTGGTGTATATACTTCCCCTTTGACATGTAATGTTATTATTCATTAATTATTCATAGTATTTTGTTTTGAGTTTTGAATTATTTTATCTAATTGTATTTTAAATAAAAGTTACCAATGGGTAAAAAAATTTGTAACTCAATTTCCACTCATTGGGTCAACCTTCTACTTCAATGATTATGTAATGCCAAGATTATGTGTGTAATGATATTTGATTATATTAGGTTTAATTATACAATTTGAAGTGGATTTATAGTTAAAGAAAATAATCTATTAATTGATCAATTCTCACATCAATGTTATGATCATTTTAAAGGTTAATTTCATGATCTTATTTTAATCAAGATAGTTTACTGTTGAATATTAATTTTAGGAAATTATTTGACAATTTACTAATACAAACATTTCATTTTATTATCATATATTTATTCATTATTCATGTAATAGTAAAAAATTTCTCCTCTTTGGTAGTAAAATTAATTGAGAAAATGTTTTTATGAAAATCCAACTTTCTTTCTCTCTTCGGTCGTAAATTTATTTTCATCCAGAACCATGTTTTCTAAAAAAATAAAAAATTCCCTCAACCTTTTAAAAATGATTTATTAAAGGAACATTCACACATTTTTACTCATTAAAAAATTTTCATTGTAATGTTTTGTCATTTCAAGATAATATCCATTTTTCATTCATTGAGAATGTGAAAGGAATATTCTTGTCGTTTTTTGAATAAGACACTTTCCTATAATTTTTTTGTAAAAAAAAATATTATTTCTATATTTTATGGAATGTATGGAATTACAAAATTTTATGACATTCATTTATTTTTAGATACTACAAAAAGTTTATGGGGAACATTTTATTGAAAATTTTCTCAGAATTTATTTTCAATGAAAAGGATTTTCAAATTGTTTTTCAAAATGAAATGGATATTTTTCTCAAGAATATTTTTAATGATATTTTTATTGTTTTTTATTCATCAATGATAGAAAAACTTTATTATTAACCCAATGGGTATATGTTATTACCATAATTATTCTTTCTTTGGATGGTTTATGATTATTTTGACCAAGGATAATATTGAAATTCACTTACTTGTTTCATTTTTTAGTCATTAAATTCCCATGGAAATATTCACGTTCTAGTTATTGTTAGATATTAAATTTCCCCTAAATATCCATATTTTTTATCATGGATATTATTATTTCTTAAACTATATATCATTTTAATATAAGGTGTTTACAATGAAATTTATTTGTCCTTCTAGGGAAATATTGGAAAATATGTATCCTCTAATCAATAAAGATATTTGATAATGAACATTTTTTAGGAATTAAATTGATTATTTAATATAGGAAGAAATTTTTGGAGATGAAATACATGGGTTGGGGACCAATTAATACAATCCCCTAGATGCATCGGTAGTCTCATGAGATAAAATTAGTTGTCCAAATCCTATGTATTTAAAAACTATATAATTTTAACTATCTTATGAAAGGTCTTGGAAGTGGTATGTTATATACCATCTTGTGAAATATCTTGATGGTAAGCGATTCATGTTCTTGGGAAACATGTAATCTGATAATTTAGAATTTTCTATTATTATCGACTTAGTTATTATTATCTATGATATTTTCTCTATGATATTATATATGGATACATTTCATTACGATCATATTTATTAAATTTCATGTTTTTGTTGTTATTAAACTTGCCATATTTATTCTTCTATATCTTATCATTATTTTTAATTTATTTAAATAAAGAATTTTATCAGTTATTTACATGTTCATGTTGATTGTTCTTGTTGATTCATGATATATTCCACTATACTTAACCCTTACTAATCATTTGAGCACACCCTTATTTTTCTCATTTCCCAAGATTCCATGAATAGTACAATGTTTGATAGGTAAAGATACTCTAGAGGTAAGAATGCTATTCTAAAAAAATATGTTTTCATTTGTGTATTCAAAATTAATGCAATGTTTGTTTATGTATTCAATTTACCAATGCTACTAAAATATTCATTCCTTTGGTATTTTATTCCTTATATCTTATGATAATGTAATAAAGTATACACCAGGTTTGCGTTACTGGGGTCGAGGTTTCTATAGTGGGTACAGAGGAATATTATTATAAACCTTGGGAACTAGATTAAGGATAATGTGGATTTGGGAACATAACCCAATGATATAATTTAAGGATAAGTATAGAAGATCAAATAAATGTTTTGTTA
Organism: Viscum album; assembly: GCA_963277665.1. Taxonomy (NCBI): domain Eukaryota; kingdom Viridiplantae; phylum Streptophyta; class Magnoliopsida; order Santalales; family Viscaceae; genus Viscum; species Viscum album. Next base: position 1,575,087,821 of record OY728141.1, read on the forward strand.
AGGAATTAATTCACAGTTTTCATTAGAAATATACCCCTATCAGGATACAAAAAGCGGATGTGGTTTTGGAACAGATGTACATAAGGGTAATAACTCTAAAAGGGCACATTGGAATTGACCTAATCGTCACTTGGTGCATGAAAATGGGCCTTACTGCATGCCTAATTTGACAATCATAGGGGATATTTGTTGGAAAATTCACATTTTATTTAAAAACAAATATAAAATATTTGAAAAAGATATGTCCCCAAAGAAACCTTGTTTATTATTATTAGAATATCTATGTATAAATTTTATACTTTATTTAAATTATTCCAATAGTTTTTGGGTTATAAATTATATATCATAATGATATTATCTAATATAATCTATTCCATTGTTTTGAAATGACTCGTAGCAAAAGGAATGGTAACCTTATCAATACAGTTAATCAGAAAGTAATAATAGTCATTTATTTGATGGTTTTAACCTGATATTTCAATGTGAACTAGTCTTCTAGACATTCTCATAATACGATTAAATAACATCATATAATAAAAATAAAGAGAAATAATTATCTAAGTATTATGGATTTAGACGGAAGAACAAGAAAAAGAGGATGACTTTGAAAAAGATGTATGAAAGAAACAAGAGAAAGAAGGATTTTACCATGTATGATAATTATGGAAAGAAACACCCTAATACCTATTAAAAGGAATGTTAGTTTTCTACAAGTGTAGAGATAAAGGCCACCATGATTATGATTATAAGGGTAAGAAAAAAAAATTCAATGTACAATGCTTCAACTATAATGAGATAGAGCAATGACAAAATAAATTCCTCAATAATAAACAAAATATACTTGAGAAGAATCTAAGGGTTCAAGGTCAAGAATAGGTAATTGATACAGTCAAAGTGGAATGATTTATGTGATTTAGTATTTGAATCCTTTTAATATGTTGTAAAAGTATTTTATTGATGATATTCTAGTTATAATATTTATTAAATCTATAAGGATTATATTTTAGTAATATTTATTAAAGTATTTGAATGCATGTATTGAATGGTACCACAAAAAGTGATTCTAAAAAAAATAACTTCATGGAAAACACATGATTGGGGGTCTTTAGTATCTTCATGATGTTCAGATAATAATTTTGGCATAAACAAATGATTGATATGGATAAAATAAGTTGGATAGTATTGACTACCTTGGAACTGATTAATGATTTGTTGAAAAATCTATATATGATATCATTGATGGAGTTAAAAAATTTTGGGATTTAAGGAATATATCTAATAAAATTTATTTTATTTAAGGATTTAGGAACCATGAATGTTTTAAATATGTTTTTATGGTAATTCTGGCTATTACCATGATTTAAGAGATTATATGATGAAGGTATTAAAATTTTTTGTATATAAATATTAAGAGTTACTTCATGTTATTAGAGGGATTAATGGTAAGTTAATTTTTAAAATTCAGTGAACTTTCTAATTTTATGTATCTTGATACTTGAAAGGTTCATATGGTTAACCATTTATGATATGGTTTAAGTTGAAATTTGGATTATATTTTAGAGATTAATCCATTACTTAACCATATGAATATGTATGAATAACAAAAAACATGTGCTAACTATATTAGTTTTGGAAAATATTTTGATACATATGGAAAAACTTTTCACTATTTTAGAGATCTTACGATCTATTAAAAGTGAATTTTAATGCTTCAAGAAAAAAAAATCATTTTTGGATATTCATTTCTTAGATTAAGGGATGAATTAGACAACAAACAAAGGATAAAATTTTAATTATAAAGTAGAAATGTATCAAGTAAATATATTTCCTTATTTTCTTAGATAGTAAAATAATTCCTCAACTTTAGGGAAATTACCTAGAAAAAAAATTACCCTATTATATTTATATCTGAGAATTATAAGGTCTCTTAAATCATCACAGATTTATGGTTTTGAAACCATATCTTCCCATTGATCATTCAACTTCTTGTGATCAATTACCAATATCACATTATATAATTATCTATTCTTTTCTTCCATGTTCATATCTTAACTTTCCACTAATTTTAATTTACATAGAAACCTAGTAATGTGATAGTCTAAAATACCTTAGGACTTCCCTTTATCTCTTATTAAGGGGTTGTTTTATCAACAATTTTAATAGTTTGGTTTTTCAACACAAAATTTTTTCAAATATCAACCCCCATATTACCAAGATCAAGTTTAAATTGATGTGATTCATTTTATTATTAGTGGTTTGAATGTAACAACACGCAATTATAGAATATGAACATCATATTTAGTAGTGTGTATAACACACAACACCAAATATTGAAGGGAATATAACACCCTAATATTTTATGATATAATTATTTCTAAATAAATTAAATCTTTTTAACATATTTCATTACACGCAACAATGATTTTGTCTTGGGTTTCATGCAACACTGAGTTTATCTTGTGTTTTATAAAATCACCATGTTTTAATGAAATGTAAAATATTATTAAAAGATTGTTATTTTATATAATAGTTATAAAATATTAATTAAATTCATGGGTATAAATAGTACTAACAACTTTTTGAATAATATAGTTATCTATTTATTTTAATAAAATAATAATCACTTAGAAAAAAATAAATGTTTTCTAAAAACTATATTTTTCTAAAACAAGGATTAATAGAGATTTTTGAACATAATTTAAAGTTAATTTTTACTAATTTTATAGGACTTATTCGATAAAATAAACTTAATATTTGAAATCAGAGTACCAAAATTATCTAAGGGTGAATTTATTGAAATTTTTTGAGAAGTTTCATTTTTAGATGAATAGTGAGAAATATTAAATTTTAATCAAAATTATCCCATTCATTAAAATAATTTATAGTGTAAAATTGTATATTGAATTAGCATTAAATTAAAACAAGGTAAATTTTAAATAAATGTATCCAATTTAGTTCATTTTAATCGTTTTCATATTTTATTTTTATATATAAATATTATTAACTTTTGAACATTTTCACTTTAAAACCTGGTTTTTCATCATGTCTATGGGGTTAATTTTTAATTAAAATTTTCCAATTCTATTAATTAAATTTGGAAAATGGATTCAATATTTAGAATCAGAATAATTTATAAAAACTAATAAATTTAACTTAATTTTTGGGAAAAATTAATATTGAATGCTATAAAAATTAATTATTGTGACTAATATAAAAATCAATTTAATGGGGGTTAAACTAAATATATAAGGGTAAAAATGACATATATTCTTGTATATGAGATATTTAGGGAAATATTTCTAACATCCCACGGATAAGGGTCTTCAATGGTCCACTTTAGTTCCTTTTGACATATAAAAACTTTTGCATCACTCAATTATTTTCAAAAATATAAAGTTTGGCGTCTCACCCACTTATAAATAGACACCCCTTGTCATCTCTTATTAAAACCTTAAAATATATTCTTTTTCCAATAACCAAACAAATAACTTCCAAGATATCCTCCCCTTATCCTATAATCCTTATTTTTGGAAGAAATTCATTCTTTGGAGGCTTTAGTGCAAACCTAAAGAGGATACTTAAAACAGATGTAATGTTCTTCAATGTGCGTCTTTATTTTACTTATTTCACAAGATCCTTTAATTCTTATTAAACCATGATGATATTTTAACCCAAATATTTTCCATATACTATTATTTTTTTATAATAATTTCATGACCAAAAACTATCTTCACTTCCATCAAATGGGTTGTAAAATCATCATTCGTGTGTACGGTGGACTACCGCCTCATGAACCGATGTCATTTTGTTTTTTATTTCCACCATTCGAGGTTGGGTATGATGATGGATATAAATCATATATAAGATATTCATAACATATTTTTAACTTTTTTTCACTATATCATATATATATTTTTGCTATCTATTCCATAGGAGATATGATAATATTGCTCGAGTGTACAGCGGACTACCGCCTCATGAAGTGATGTGATTGGTCTTTCACTAACACTTCACATGTAAGGTGATAATGATAAAATTAATGATTATATGTAATATATATGATTCAATTATGATATTAATTAAAAAAATTATAATTCTATAGAAGTAATATATATCATTTTCTTTCTTTCCTTTTCACTCATGTAAAGATAATAACATATTTCATGTACGTGTAGACTACCACCTTCATGAAGCGATGTAACTCTTGTTACTTCACCACACCACATGAATGATACATATAAGTATATAATATAGTATAAATGATATTATGATCATTATAAAAAATTAAAATAATACTTACCTCATTTTCATAATAATTATTGAAAAATGGAAATGTTACTCTTGTGTATGTATGGCTTACCATCTTCATGATTATAATGTACTTTATTTTTCATTACAATAATTCTCAATTAGTTTTAAAAGTAAATTTGATGTACCAATACGATAATTATGTAATGATTATTATCCTGGATATGATAGAACTATATAATATTCAAAATAACCTGATCTTTCTAGGTGAAACATGAATGAGAAAACAATAAAATTATCACTCGAAACAATAAAAATAATGAAAGATTTTTAATTAACAGGTAATAATATGTAATAAAATAATCATATATGAAATTATAAATATTATTATGGTTTTATAATAAGTTAATAAATTTTTTAAAACCACTATACTAGTGGTTACAACACATTCAACTAAAACAGAGCATAACGTATGGTATTATTACCAAATTACATTTCATTAAGACTTATTTGTAATTATAAACCTGTTTAATTTTATGTTGTGTATATACTATACCTTTTAAATGTAATATCATGATTCATAAACTCTTTACAGCATCTCAATTTGAATTACTTCATCTTTGGGGATTTGAATTAAAAGTTACCAAGTGGTAAATAATTTTCTAACTCAATTTCCACTCATTGGGTTAAACTTCTACTTCATTGATTATGTCATTATAAGATTAAATGTTTAATGAAATTTTATTATATAATTTTTTACTTATTATTTTCAAATTTTTATTTATTTCAGAAAAAAATAATATATTCATTTTTTTAATTCTCACTTCAACATTATGATCATTATAAAAGGGTTATTTCACAATCTCATTCTAATCAATATTTTTTAATCATAAATTTTAGTTGAAGGAAATTATTTGAACATTTTATAATAAACTCATTCTATTTTATTAGAAAAACATGTTTTCTAAAAATGATTTCAAGAATGATTTTAATCTATTAAAATTATTTATTAAATTAATTTAAACCCATTTTTACTATTCTCAAAATGTTTTAAAAGGAATCTATGTTGTTTTAAAAACAATGATTGTTTGTATTTTACTAACAATGTGAATGGATTATTCTTATTATTTTCTAAAAAAGGAAATTTCCTAGCCTTTATATCATGAAAAATGAATATTCCTTTTATATTTTATGGAATGTATGTAATTACCTCTGTCGTGTCCAAAAATTATTTAAATATTTATTTTCAAGATTATGAGGATATTTTTAAATAAAATGATGTTAAAAGTGATTTTCAAAGATAATTATTTTCAAAAAAAATCCAAATTAAAAGTATATTTTCCTAAATAATATTTTTAAAGATATTTTTATGGATTTTATATTCATAAATGACAAAAAAAAATCTTTGTTCTTACTACAATGGGTATGTGTTAATACCATCCTTATTCTTCCTTTGAATGGTTTATGATTATTCTGACCAAGGATGGTATTAACATTCACTTCCTTTTTTAATTTTGTATTTATTAACTTCCCTATTAAATATTCACTTTCCTATCATAATTATTATTTAAATTTTCCCTAAATATCTTTATTTTTTGTCATATATATGATTATTTCTTAAACCATGCACCATTTTAACATATGGTGTTTACACTAAATATTATTTTTTCATATAGGTAAATATTGGTAAATATGTAACCCTTAATCAATATGGATATTTAATAATACACATTTTTTTGAATTAAATTTTTTATTAATTATATGATAAATTCTTTGGTCATGAAATACATAGGTTGGGGACCGGTTCATGCAAGCCTCTCGATATATCAACAGTCCATAAGATAGACTAACCCTATGAATTTGTAACCAGTATGTTTTAAACTCTCTTTTGAATGGTCTTGATAGTAGTATGTTCTAAACTTTCCTATGAAATCTCTTGATGGTAAAGGTATCATGTTTCTGGGAAATATAACATTTGATAATTAAGATTTTCTCTCATTCATAATTCAATTATTATTATCCATGATATTTTCACTATGATATTATTTATGGATTCATTTCATTCTCATATTATTAATGAAATGGAATGTATTGTTAGTTCTTTACCTTTTAATATTTTCTATACATTATCTTATCATGATATTCATGCTATTTAAATAGAATTTTTTATGATATATTTACCTTTCCATATTGATTATGCTTACCGATTCATAATAGAATATATTGTACATAACCATTATTGTGAATTTGATATCACATTTATTTTTTTTCCTTTACCCATGATTTCATGAAGCATGTAATGTTTTATATACAGTGATATGCTAGATAGAATAATTTTATTCTAAAAAAAAGTATGTTGTAATTTTTGTATTCAAATGAAATATAAGGATCATTTATGTATCTAGTTTACCAATACTACTAAACTATTCAGTCCATCGGTATGTGATTACTTGTATTTTATGCCCATGTAATAAATCAAACACAAAATTATGGTTTCTCAGGTTGAGTTTGCTACATAAGGGACATCAAATTTCCTGATGGATATTCAAGAAACATATCAAAATGGTTTAGTGGAAGGTAGTTAAAGATGAAATCTCTAAAATCCCATGATTTTAAAATCTTTATTTATGATATTATTCTAATGGAAATATGAAATATATTTTCCAATAATTTAAGGGTCTAATTAATTCATTTTTTCCATTTATATAAGGATTTTTTTCTAAAGTTTTGTTCAAGCCTTTTTTAAAATAAATGTAGTAATAGGTACCATTAATTTTATGTGAGTTAGATAAAATTTTTACTCCATAAAATCTCATATTCATGTTGCAGCTGAATATCTATATTTGAACTAAAATAATTCTTGCAGAACCTATCTATTTTCATTGGATGTATCCAAAAAAAATATGTACAAAATAAAGTATTATGTCTATAAAATGAATCATTATGAAGGTTCCATTCTGAAAAGTAAGTTGGATCAAGAATGTATGGATCTTTATTAAATTTATTTTTCTGATGTGACCATGATACATAACTAGCTAATAGAAAATGAATATTGTTAGTATGTAAAAATTGAACAAAATTCTCTATCACTTCCCCAAACAGGTGGATTTCCTAGATCATATAAATTTCCTACATTTTTCCTCAAAGAGTGGGAGATGTCACGTCACATAGCCTTTCTTAACTATGATTTATTTAATGGATACAAAAAGTGTGTAAATTTAACATTTATATGTTATCTTATACCATGTAATTTTATATACATGCTAAATTATTCATATATTTTTTTATAGGGAATATAAAAAAATTATAAATGGAAATCATCATTTATGATCTCTGAGGATGAGTGATAATTTTCGATGCAAAGTGTATCCTGCTTGGTTGAAATCAAATATAGAATATTACTACAATAAAAAAATATTCATTAAATTTAAATATCGATTTATATTTTAGGTATTGAGTATACCTGTTGAATATGTAACTCATGAAATATTATATTTGTCCATTGGTATTAATTTTTTAATTCGTGAATGAAAAATCAATGGTGATTAATTGGTATAAATTTATAATCCATGATCGAGAAGTGAACATGAGAAAAAAAACATTATGGTGTTATGGTAATTTTAATGATATATTGTTAGGATATTGCATCAAATTGTAAACCACAATATGAAAATGTATCTTATTATGGATCTATTGATAAAATACTAAAATTGGATTATTACACTCATGGTTGAGTCACTATAATGAATTGAAAGTGTATTGATTCAATGATGAGACACGGTGAACATATTGATGACTGTAGATTTAGAGTTATTAACATGAATCACATCCCTCATATTGATGAGCCATGTATTTTGGATTTATTAGTGAAACAATTTTTTATGTGAAAGACCATTCATTACCTAAATTTGGATTCATTATTAAATTAATCCCAAGTAATATTTTTTGTGATTATGGGTATTAAATTTATACCACAGTTACCCCCATTGTACTCAATCAATTTATTATTTATAATGCCTCAAATATACTAACTTTCAGAGTTTATTGTGATCCTGAAGTTTTGGTGGGTGATATATTGAATCCACCATATGTGGTCTAAATTATTTTGGTTTAGCTTTACATGGGTCTTTAAAGATGGTAATATTCAAATTAATTTAATTTTTGTTTTATATTGTATCCAACTTGACCATTATGTTCATTTTCAATATAATGTGGTTACAGTTTTCTTTGAGTTTCATTTCCTATTATTGATATGAACTATATTAGAACCCAACAAACCTAAAAAATTAAAATAATCCAATTAGACTAAAATCAAGATTAATTAATCTGAAACACATTAAAATAAAGATAATTTCAAAACAATATTTAAATTTACTTAAACCAAAAATTAATCAAATGACCAAAATGAACCGAATTATCTAACCTAAAAATGAACTAAACAAATAACTGAAATTGAACCAAATGACCTAACAGAATGGCCAAATGAGAAGATGATGAAATGAAAAAATAACATAACCTAATGATAAACCAGATTACTTATCCAATATATAAACCAAATGAACAAGCCCAAAAAATTTCAAAATTACCTAATCGAATGTCCAAAATGAACCAAATGACCTAACCTAAATTGAATTTGATTAGATTGAAAATAGAATAAGAAAACCATATCATAAAAGTTCTTAACATTATAATTAGAATGTGATTATTTTTCATGACACATATTTAATTTTTTGATATTCTTACAACTAAATATGACATGATTATGTTCTCTCACCACTTATCCCTTATTTGGATTGAAAATCAATATCCCTTAATTAAGTCACATCACCTCTATTTTCTTTTCCATATTACACATTAGTTATAAATTTATAATTAAATTCGTATTTCATTTTCCAATACATGAAATGAAAAAAATTTAATAGATATAAAGTAAGATAATCTCCAAAATTAATTGTTGTATATGAGAGGTGTTAATTCCTCCTCTGGTGCCTATTGTGAGTATAATATTTAAAATATATATAATAATAACATATAATTTAATTTAATTAATAATTATTAAAAATTTAATTTGGAACCATCATCAAATGGTGACCCACCAGAAAATTCAACGGGGTGGTACTCAAGTTACTCATAAAACATTTAATAACCAATTAAACCAAAACCCTTTGTCAAATATACATTATTTCATAGTTTTGTATCCCATATTTCCTATAGAGGTAACATGGATATTCATACCACCTATATTTTCACCACCATTTATGTATAATCTTACTCACATATCATTTTCATATCCAATTATGGAACCCACTCTCTATCCACATTATCTTTTACCATATATATATATATGCTAGCTCTATTTCCTTCTACTTCATTCTCTATAGGATTTTTTGATCATGCTCCATTGAATTCTACTCAAATGCATTCTGAACCTCACAAGAATACTGATCATCATGAGTAAACATTATACCCCACTGAAACTAAATAATTCATCTACCCTTCATATCCTAGGGGTCAATTATTATCCACTAATCATCCTAGCTCAAAAATATATATAAAACCCTAGTAAAATTTACAATTGTAATTTAATTTAATTTCCAGATGTATTAATTTAATATTTATCTTTTATTCTTCCACAATAGTATCTACCACTATTAGGTGCTTCATGTGTACACACATGTGTGAAGTGTCTAATTCAAGACACATCTGATGGTCAATTACAATAAAGACAATCAAATGATCAGTAAAACTGATAGACGATGTTTGAGTTTTATAGAGACACTTTCATAATGCCTTGAAATCAACCCCATTATGTCAGCCTCTAAATTAGACCTTAGTAATGAACTAAAGGATAATTCTTGGGGTAAAATATGTATAAGAAAATTCATTAGGTTTAACAATATATTATTACATTTATATGAATTAATATTTTGATAGTATCTTTGTTATAATTTTATCGATGGGGTGGAATTATGTGAAGCGTAGAGATTATATAAATAGGATTTATATAATGGTTGGGTTTCTAAAGTTGGAAGGGATTTAGATATTATACATATCCTAAATAAGTTTTCAGTAATAATATACTAAGAAATGATTACTCATTGAAAGAGGGATCACTATAAGGTATTATTTAAATGTGGTGTTTTTTTATTAAAAATAATGATGACTTTCATCAATACCTTGTTTTGAATTATTGAATATCCATTTTTAATAATCTTTAAAAAATTATACAGATGTTATTAAGTGTATCCATGCATTAGACAAAGTAAATATTCTAGAACATGAGATAAAAAAAATATTTTTCAAGGAAACTTGTATTTAATAATGTACCAATAGAAATGAAAATGGATTATATCTTAACAAATGGGTAGTGTGATACCCATAGTGTGTTAAAAATATACATAAAATGATCAAAAACTAAAAGCTAACTTTTTAAACTATTTTTATGTTTTTTATGCAGTTATAATAATTCATTTAAATGGTTTTTTAAGAACTATTAACATGCAGTTAAAACCCCTCTTTTAACCTTTTTAAAAAAAATTAGAAAATTCTATTTAAAAACTTATAATCCAATTTATAATAGTTGTTAAAAGTGATTTTAAAATTTTAATTAAAATTTCTTTTAAAAATGTATAACTTTATTTACAGTGCTTTAAAAAATTCTTTTAAATAGTTTTTAAAACTAATTTTAAACACTTTTTAAAAATCCTTATAAACCACTTTATAACTATTTCCAAATATAATTTTAATTAGGGTTTATAACTTATTTTATATGAAAAAAACTTCTTTTGAACTGGTTTTAATACATCTTTAATATTGGAAATTCTCAAACTATGAACATCTTAAAAAAAATTATTATCAATAAAGCATGTTTCTATGTGACACACATTTTAGTATTATACCATTATATATGAAACATATTCTATAATTATCCCATTATAATTAATTGAATCATTCTTTTATCTTTATAATACATTCCTACTTTGATAATTTCATATTTTCCTTTTACATTACATGATTAATTATTAATGTCAAAACCCAACCCCCTAGGTCCTGTATGGAAAGCAATAATCCATGTATGACACCATAATCCAACCTAAAATAGGATAAGGGATGATAAATAGTTTTTATTATGAATATCACACACATAGGAGTCCTTATCCAAAGTTACCTATATACACACACACACAACTCTATACATGAGTATAATGCAGAAAGATAAACAAATCATACTATAAATGCATGCATAACAAATAATACCAAATCATAATATAAAAATAGTATGTAAATGAATAAATGAAAAATATAATCCCATAATAAATATTAAAATATCCCAACCTACTAATAAATGGTAATTGGTTTCAATATTCAACTCCTAGAATATTCCATGTTATAACTAGTACAACTAACCTCCACCTGCTCCTGGTATAAGGACCCAGCCTTAAACCATTCATATTCTATAGTACATAGAAAACAATTCATTTTATTTCATTTATGAGTATAATTTTTATTCCAAAGTTCTATATAATTAGTTCATCTCCATTACATAAATAAATATTACATCACAGAGTGGACACTTCCACTTAGTATCCATTTTCCACACAAAATAAGAAATTTAAGATATAACAAGTTTTATTTTCCTGAAACCTCTTCAATATTTTCATATTTAACTCATCCTTTTACCTAATAATCCTTAAAAATCTATAAAAATATTTTAAAATGTCGTATGATCAGAAAAAATATTAGCAAGGGATATAAAAATAAACAAGGAAACTCATTAGTCCATGAAAACTTACAATGCTTTTCCTCCTTCAAAATAAAATTTTGGTTTCAAATTAATATTTTCTTACACAATAAATCAAAAACTCAACCCAAATATTTTCATAAAACATTCCATAAGAAATACTAAAGTAAAATTATAACTAAAAAAGTTTTCTTTTATGTTATGAAAACTCATGGAAACTTCTTCACAAAGTTACAATTTTCACCCTTAAGAAGTAGAGTATAATTTTATTTAAAAATAATCACACTAATTACCTTTTTGAAATACTAATATTTTCATAAAACCCCATATAACTCATATATAGGTCATATAGGTATCTTGAGGAATTATTTTCATATCACTCTTACAAATAGAATAACATTCATGGTTACACATAATATAAACTTCATGGTTATAATTGGAATAAACTTAATGGTCACCAATGGAATAACCTTCATGATCAACATTCAATATAAATATTTCCTAATGAATTGGAGGACTATCATAGACCCACCCATACTTATTTTATAATGAAACCACCCAACATCATCAATAATTCCCAAAAACCATAACATAATCCTAATATATAAAATCTTAATATTTTAGAAATATTATTTTTAACTATAAGAAAACAATTCCAGATGTTGATATAGCATTTTATTTTAAAACCCAATTTTAAAATATAAAATTCCTAGTATAAAGGAAAATAGGGTTTCTATTTAAAGAAAACATGATATGTTATAAATAAATTCAGACATCAAATAACAGTTACAGTGGTGGTAAAAGTGCTCACCGTATTCATTAAAATAAATCATTCGCTTTTACTTTTAAAATAAATTATAAATGATCAATATAAAATACATAAAAAGATTATATTTGAAATCCTTTTATTAAAAGTAAAAAAGTGACATTAAATTTCCTTTATTATTCTTTTATGTCCATATAAATACATTAATAATATATTTTTAGTAATATGGACATTGAATAAAATGTGTTGTAAGGAAAACATTAAAAGAGGATTTTTAAAAGCAATTCACTTTACTTGACTCCGACACATTGTGTATGTTCTTTATATTCACAGATAATAAGATTATGATAATTATTTTATTTCTCAATAACCATTTTCTGGTTTATTATTATTTATACCTTGTAATAATTAATTAAATAATAATTTATATTCACATTAAACGTTTTGATGACATTCACCTCATATATCCAAAATGACTTTGATAGGTTAAATATTGTCAAAGAGGTCATTATTAAATCATATAAAGAAAAATAATCATGAAATTATTATCATTTTTTGAATCAATTATACTTTTAAAACCAATATTTAAATATAGTTACGAATAAAGAACTACATTACAATCAAGGAGACGGTAGGTCGTATGTTTCAATTTTTTAATGATCGTTATAGAAATAAAGACAGTATTAATTTATCTTTACCTAATGATAATATTATTAAAAATACCATATTAGTTCTTTAAATATACTTATATATATCATCTATGTGATATGGAGATGAAAAATAAATCACATCATTTCATGGTGGTGGTCGTCCACACGTACAGACAAACGTTGTTATCATTTTTAGTGAATTGAGAGTTAAGAAAATAGATGATATATTAATTTTATAGAATGATAATTATTTCATTAATATCATATATATATATATATATATTATCATTATAACCATCAGTGAGAATTAGTGATGGAATACAAAATATATCAGTTCGTGAGATGGTAGTCTGCCACACACACGAACGATGGTTTGTGTTTCCCATTTGATCAGAGAAGGAGATGGATATAGGTTATTCCATTAACATAATAACATAACAGTATATAGTAGATAGTTATTTTATTGTATCATCATGGTTGAATAATATTTGTATGAGGTAGAATAAGAAATAATTTGAAAATATTTGATTAATAACTTCAACACTTCTTTGGACAACCTCTTAAGTTTTACACTAAAAGCTTTCCTAAGATGGTTTTACAATCAAATAAATCCTATATGATGTGGGGAGGGATATAAAAAATCTATTTATTTATTTATTTTATGAACTAAATTTTTTTAAATTGTGAATAAAGGAGGGGAGGACATGCCCTTTTATAAGCGATGGGAGGGGTCCTTTGGGAAATTTCATAAAATATTAAATTAGTATAAATTAATTTTCATATTAAAATGGATCCAATTTAATAATATTATAAGCTAATATTATTTTGAGTAAAAATACTCTCATCCAATAAAAATTTTACAAGTCTATCTAATGTTTTCACCAATATCTTTTTATTTTAACTCATGTTAACCCCTTTGACAATTACCGTGGTATTAAAGTTTTTACTCTTCAGGTGTCATGAAAGTAACCATATATGAAAAATTATCCCACAATTGGACCTTGGATAATATTATAAACTATATCTAAATCACTTTTAGAAATATATTATTTTTTTAATTTTAAATAATTTAATTAAATGTTATTTATTAAAAATATGATTAATGTCAATTTTGACACTATTCATTTAATTTGAATTTAAAAACATTAATAAAAATATGAAATTTTAATATATACCTATAAAACATCCATGAAATTTCATATTTAACACAAAAAATGAAACATAATAACTCATTCAAATTGCAGTACTTTTAATATTTTTAAAATTATTTTATTTATCTTCTTTTTAATTAAAAAATATTTCATTACTGTTGCATAAGAACTTATAGAAATTATTTCATAATTAAAAATTATAAATAAATTACCTTGATATAAACAAATTAATTATCTTCAGAATAACAATTTACAAAAGAAAATACCTTTTTTATAACTAGGTCAAAAATTATAGGATAAAAAAATAAAAAAATGAAAAAAAAAATCTTTTATTTACATAATGTGTTATAAATGTCACAATCATGTCCTTATGGAAACAAATGTCATGTATTTGAAGTTGTGATGATTATGAAATAAATATACTCATCCAATAAATTTAATTAAAGTGTAACGACCTAACCCTAGAATCCTAGAGTCGATGGTTACCTTATTACATTGGCATAATATAGAAGGAATCCCATCCTAGAAGACAAAACAGTTTATTAGTTTTGGAGAACTAGATTCATAATTGAACCTTACATTACAAATAAAAATTTAAAATACAATGTAATAAATCATTTTATAACACCATTATTCTTCTAGTGTAACCCTGCATATCGACCATAATAAACTTCTTGGAATCCTGGGGGGAAATAAAACATAATAAAGGGGTAAGATTTGATGCTCAATAAGGGTTAAGTACATAATAATATATCATAAATAAAAATAAAAATTATGGAAAGGTAAATTACTGAAACACATGCCATTTAATCATTAGCTTGAGTATAATATTAATGGAATAAAAGATTATCAAATAATGACATATAAATAATCACATGATCTAGAAAACATAACCATGGATATTATACTAATATAAAATCACATAGAAATCAATAAATAATATCATAATGATGTAATTCATAATTCCATACATCTAAACATATCATTAAGTATTCTTCCAAGACACCATAACTAAATCAGTAAGACATGATCTCATACGCAAACTAGTTTATCTCATGAGACCTACTGATGCATCAAGGGGTTTTAGCATGCCATGTCTTTCACTAAATATGTCAAAAAAATTCCTAAAATAAAAGGGTTTAATCATAATTAACACATATATTTTTATTTAAGCTATCATATAAAATGTAAATAAATTTCCCCAATTATTAAACATAATCACAAACCATCTAGAGTAATATGGTAAATGGTTTCAAAATAGTACATCCCCAGTTGAACTGATTATAAACCATTTAATAAAATATGGGAGATGGTATCATAAGAGATCAAAATCTATTAAAAATAAGATTCAGAAAAGTATTTGACCTAGATTATAATATTTTAAATGAGATCTTTGAAAAATTCTTGAGGAAAATACCCTTTTTCAATTTGAAAATCACTTATGTTTAAAATGCCATGAAATTATAAAAGAAATCATTTAGTTTTAAGATAACCATGTAAACTTGTAAATTACACTTCAAAACATTATTTAATCATGATGGTAGGTAAATTCGTTCATGTCGTATATGTTAAAAACATTCCTTCCATATTTTTTTCAATAGTCTCAAAGAACCCTGTTTAGAAAACAATAAAATATACCTATAAGAAATTTTTTTAAAAGGTAAAAAATTAGTAAAAATTACTTCAAAAAGATATATAATAATATTAAAAAATTAAAAAATTTATATAAAACACATACATGGAAAAATAATATATTTTTATGGTAAACATTAAAAAAGATTTTTTTCTAAAAGAAATCCCCTTATAAATATCATGATTGTTGTGAGCATTAATAAAATTAATAAAATATGTGTATTCATTGTAAAACCATATTAAACAATTTTTTATTCAATATATTATAATCAAATTTTATTTAAAAAATATGCATAGTATGAAATAATCAAGGTACTAGGATTTCAACCCAAATAATTGAAATTAAGTTAAGAATTCCCTTACCATATTGTAATCAGTACAATTTATGCCCTATAGAAGTAATAATTATGAAATAAAAAATTTAATACCATGAAGAAAACTAGATTCATGATATTATATATCAATAGGAATTTTAAAACCCACACAAAATAAGGAAGAGGTTAATAAGGCATATATCTCACAAATGTAAAACTGAGACGACAAACCCTTACCTCACGCTTCCATTTAGTTTTTTATAAATTAAAATCGTTTATAAAGGTTTATATGTTGTTATTAATTCATTAAATAACCATATTCCTATTTATAATACCTTATATGATACTTTTATAACATCTTACCACTCATTCATTAATAATATTTAATTATTTTCATTGTTTCAGGTGCATTCATTTCATGGTTTAATGGTGAGTTCACTTTTGTATAATTATAGTATTTCTTTTAAAATTGAATTAAAAATATATAATTGATATGAAATGGAATTAATGACCTTTTATAAGTTTAAATGGTTCTATATATCAATTTTCTTTATTACATGAGTATGATTCATTTGATAAAATGTTGCTGATAAATATTTAGTTTCATTTGGGGGGTTTTCCAACCATCAAAAACTAGATTTGTTTTATTTAATATTATATCTATATATTAGTTAAATAACATAATATAGTTTATAATATACCTATTAAAATCATATTTAACCATAATAATACTTTTATGACCATCCTTGAAGAGGTAATAGAGAAAAAAACTATTATCCATGTAGAGGGTTAACCGCCATAATTTAGACGATAGTTTAATTTCTTTGAATAAGAAGAGGTAATAAAAGAAATCGATATAATATTTTCCATTATAAATTTAAAATTCTAGTATACACATGAGTATTTTGTTTTTATTATGTTATCAATGAATGAGGGTAAGAGAAGGTATAAAACTAAAATAAATTAAGGGAGGTTGTTTGATAAAGGTACCTCTTGAATATCACCTCTTGAAGGACCCCTTAAAGAACATGGGATTTGTATTTGGGTGAGACCATTAGAACATGCATGTGAGGATAGTGGGGATTATATTTTTTGGTTTATTTTTTAATAGATTCAAGGATTTTTATGAGAAAGGGGGTGAGGATTGGTATTTATACTTGAGTAGGGGTGATTTTAAGTGATTAAACAGTGATAATTTTATATTTAAAGCCAACTACATTTGGGAGGAATTAAATAAAATGAATAATATTTATAATTAATGTTGTTAAGTCTATATAAGTTCTATAAACACATAAAACACCCATTTACTATTTTAGTATTTAGGTATTTTAATCCTTTACCTTTTAACTTTAACTCATTTCATTATTTTATATGTATTGTGGTAAATCATTTTTCTACCACAGTAAATTTTTTATGTCTAAAAATTAAAATAAACTTATAACATGATTCTAACCTCACAATTAAAAATATGGAATCTATTTTACTTTATTCTATTTATAAAAATGATAAAAAATTATTTCTAATTTTTTATGTGTATAACTCAAAAGAACATTTTTAAGGTTAAAATCATAGTTTTCAAAATTTCTTAGCATGTGCTTATAAATGTAATAGATTATGTATTATGTAATTAATTAAATAAATTTTTATCAATAAAATTTTTTATTATGTTTTAAAACATGATAGTATAATAATTATTTTATAAGAGTCATGGAATTTAATAAAAATAGTATTTTCACTTTTTAACCCAAAAATATATTTTTTTTAGAAAATTACAAAACAAATACCTAAGTTAATTTACATATTATGAGTCAAAAATTAATTTTATATTGTAAAATTAATTTTTTAAAAGTTTCAAAATTAATTATATTTATATCCCCGTAGAAAGTAATAAAAACTATTTTTTGAAGAAATCATAAATTTAAAGAATAGAATGACATTAAAAATTAAGTGTTAATTTCTTATGAATAATTAAATTTGTATTGAATATGAAATTCATATTTATTTCATAATATATTCAATATTATTCATACCCATCAATTTGATATCTAGTTTATAACAGTCATGTTAAAACAATGATATTTTAGAGTTCAATTAAGCTTAGTGTTCTGTGCAATAAAATCTATTGAAGATGGTGTTCTACTAAAATATAGAGGTTTCAAATTATCTTATCCTTAAATAAATTTCATCATAATATTTTAAAAAATTTAGTCTTAGTCATGAATCATACATTTTAAAATACCCTTGTGGAAATCTAACATCATAAAAAGGGTTAATAAAATATCTTCTTAAAAAGACAGAAAGGAAAATGTGACTATCACCACAAAACTAGTTTCCCTTATTGGAGAACATTAGTTGGAAGTGATAAAAACTAAATAGAGAAGAAATATAACTATAATTTTCTGAAGGAGACTTATAGAAAACATGGTCATTAGAAATTTTAACATAATAGAACTATAAATCCATGATGGCTTAAAAGACCATTGATTTCTCAAATAAAAAAGTAAATGAATAAAATTTTTGTTCCAAAATAATATTTCTAGATTTTAGGAATTATTTTACTACCTAGAGTAAGAAAAAAGGGAAATATAATTACTTTATAGGTATAGTTTCAACCTTTAAACAATTTCCACCACAACCACATCTTTTCTCCAAAAGACAGTTCAATCGTTATTCCTCTTATAAAATTCTATTAGTCTTTATCAAACAGGGTTACCAAGATTAAAATATAATATCTAACATTAAATTTATATAAATAAATACCATGTTATACTATTCTATACATCACACGGTTAAGTGTTAGGCGATTCACCCTTTCCGCACTTCGGTTGGGGTTCAAGCCTCACATCCTTTCCAGATGTGATGGGTTGTTGTATAACCTCTAGGTTTTCCTTTTTATAAAACTATATTAATATAACCCTTAAAAAAATTCAAAATTAAACTTAATATATTCAACAATAATGAAATTTTTTAAATTCAATGTTTATCACATACATTTCATTTTCATTCTTAAAAATATAATAACCCATATTGCATCACTCTTTAATAGAGTCAATGGTAATTCAGTGAAAAATTTCATAGAAATTTCATCCCCTAATACAAAAAACTAAATTTCAAAAAATGAATTTTTTATGCCTAAATCACTAAAATTCACTTTTAACAGATCCTAATATCAATAAAGAGTGACAATTTATCCCATCTATCACAATTTATTTTCTAAAATTAATATGGTTGACACAATTTATCCAATTTTCATAAATAAACTAATTTTTAAAACATTATAAAAATAAAAAACTAATCCATTTCACAAATGGTAAACCTAATTACTCTTCTAAAATATCTATATCCAATTTTTAATAAAAGAGGTTACTGAATTTTAAAAAAATAACTTTCCACTAATCTCTCAAAAAACATTAAGTAGATATTAACCATCACATACCAAACATATTAATACCTTCATTATGTATTCTCTTGAAACATTGTAATAACATGAATTACCATAAATCCTCATTGAAAACATGAATTTTTACTTATTCCTTAAGAAAAACATATATTATTGGATATTTTCCTTAAATCCAAAAAAAAATCAACTCCATCAATGGATGCATAAACCAGTTTTTCAAAAAAATATTAATCTGCTCCAAGGTATATCATCTCTTCATCCCAACAATATTATATCATCATTAGGAACATGTTATGGGTTATCTGTCCTTCAAACATGTGTCTTCAAAAAGACATACTTTCCAATGAATCACTTTTCCTAGTCATTAATACCCTTCAAAATGTGATCTCAAATCATTAAAGAAAATGTATTATAGTACAATTCTTATATGTTTTATAACTCTTATAATGATAATGTCATAGAACATATTTCTTGTATCTGAAAACACAAGAACAATAATCCTTATATTTTGGCTATATCAAACTCATAAGCCAGACCTTGGTCCCTTAGCTTCTTTTGAGGAGTATTCCCTTAAATATTGGGAAATTCATTTTCTTAGTACCCCACATCCTTACAGTTGAAGCGTTGAACATTGTAAAAATTTTCATTCCATTTAAATCATGAAAATGGTGTCCTTTTTATCCACACATAAAGAAAACTAACCTTTCTCTTTGGTATATACCAAGGTTTTCCCTTCCACAATTATTACACGTAGGAAAATCATTTTCTCCCTTCTTCCATTTATCCATATTTTTCTCAGTCATCCTCTTATTCCCTCACTTCCCTTTGAAGTAGTAAGACTTAGAGAATTATTTATCTATATTTTTAAAAAATGATATTATATCCTCATATGATGATAATGTTTGGGGGACTGTTTCCCTTAGAAAAATTTCCTTAGAACCATCAAATAAATGATCATCCTTACACTTTGGATTACATACATTAATAAAGTTCCCCTTCCTTTAACTTGGAGCCATTTCTAAATAGTAGAATACACTTGATTAGATAATAAAATTATGAATCATAATTTATAATTTCAAAACAACTTAACAAAAATTGAAAATTTATTTATGACTAATCTCTGAATCAAAATATTAGTTTCATTGAGAGTATTTCCAAATACTATTATAAGGTTTCATTATCTAATCTATATTTTCCTAAATCTATCTATCAAGGTTTCTAATAAACTTAATTTGATACCAACTATAACGAACCAAGCCTAGTAGACCAGAATAAGTGGTTACATTATTACTTCAGCTTAATATACAAGGAAACATATCTCGAATGACCAAAAAGTTTAGTAGTTTTGGAAAACTGGAAACATACTTGAACCATACATTAAAAATTAAAATATAAAATGAAATATAGAAAATCCTTTGATAACTCTTTTAATATTCTATATTAACCCTTCATATCAACCATAATAAACTTATTGGTATCCTAAGAAAAATTAAAACGTAAGAAAGGGGTGGGATTATATGCTCAGTAAGGTTTATGTACAAAGGAATCTATCATAAATAAGAATAAACAATTTTGAAATGGTAAATAGCTAAAATCTATTTAATCAATAACCAAATCATAATATGGTTAGGATAAAATATGATCAAATAATGTCATATAAATAATAACATGATCTAGAAAACCTAACCATGGATATTTTACTAATTTAAAAATTACATGGAAATAAATAAATAATATCATAATGAGGGGATACATAATTCCAAATATCTAAATATACCATAAAGGCTTCAACCAAGACACCATACATAACGGGTGAGACATAATCCAATACCCAAAATAATTTGTCTCATGATACTTATTGATTCATCGAAGGGCTATAGGAAGCCTCACCCATCACGTAATAAGTTCAATGCATTCTTCATATGAGAGGGGTGAACATGATCAAAATATAATTTTTTATTGAAAAAATGGTATAAAATATAAATAACTTTCCTCAATCATTAAACATAATCACAAAACATCTAGAGTAATATGGATAATGGTATCAAAAAAGTTGTGATTTCCCAACCCAAGTGCCACTCATATGTTCCCCAAAGTAGTGGGCCACATGGACTTAAAATCTCATCCCTATATACAAGATGATACTATCTAATAATGAGGGAAAATGGTGTGTCGATCGGGAGAATATACCCTCTAGTTAGAGTAACAGAATGATGTAATCAATATGAAAATATAGTACGAATATCAATAAAGGAAAAGATAGTGCAAGTATTAATAAATATTCAAGAAATCAATAACCATCATAATAATTAAACTAAATATTATATAACAAATATTTATTTCATGTATCTATAGAATAGAGAAAACATGTATACATGGAAGTAGGAAGTCAATAAAGTACATGATATAAAAAAAGAAAATTCCAAAATCTATCAAAGCATCTGGAGCTCTAGCCCGATAAACTACTACCAATATCCCATATTAAGTCATAAGCCACACATCCATAATTGGATGCTTCCCCTTATCTACACCTATAAGAATATAGTCTACCTAGGTACCATTAGCAGCTTAGATAGAGAGTGAGATGAACTCAGTAGGACACCAAAAACAGTGTCTATAAACTTCTAATCATTTCATATAATACGGTAGTGTGTATATATAATAATAAAAAAATGAAAACTATAAATGGGTCGACTCTAGTTCCTGAAGGATTTTCAGCTAATAGTATCTACTTAGACTCATTCCAAAATATCTTTGAACAAGTAACCATGTGTATACACATATATGTATTGTGTACATAGTGACTTCTACAACCATATATGTGGAAACTACCCCTAGCATGGACTTGAGGAAAGGCTCAGACATCCATAAGTTGTCGCATGAGTATCACAAGTATCAAGGGACATCATACTATGTATAATAGTAGTAAGGGTATCCATTTTTTGTATCATAAACATACTATCTCTATGACTATATCACAAGAATAGAGGATGTTGATCCTAGTATCATAGTAAGGGGTTCCAATCCCAGTATCACAGTACCAATCTTCAAACCAGATGTCACATATTAGGACACCATACCTATATCATAGTTTTGGGTCACCATGCCCATATCACAATATAGGTACACCATGCCCATATCACAGTATTGGGTCACCATACCTGTATCACAATATAGGGATACCATGCCCATATCATAATATAGGGTCCCCATTCTTGTATGACAATATAGGGAAGCCATTCCCATATCACAGAATAGGGATTACATGCCTATATAATAATATAACATGCATAAGGGTCATCATTCCCATTTACCATAATTAATGTGGGTCATCATGGACATACATCAAAGTAGTGATAAGGGATCATTGGATTTAATATGATCCAATTAGTAATTATGAACTCATTAACACTAAATAATAACAAGTGAATAAATATTTTATCTTTTTCTTAGGTGGTATTGTCATACAACTCACATAAAATTCGATTAATTATAATTATCACACTTTATAGTCACTCCAAAACCATTTGGAAGATGGTTTTTCCAATTATCAAATTATTAATATCAATAAAAACCCATGGTCACGCCTAAAAGGGTGGAAATGTATGATGGTACCTAACCAAACTTAAATAAGGGATCAACATAGTAATTATATCAAGGAAATAGAATTTAACGGGATATTTTGTGTATTTTATGGCAACACATGGAGAATCTAGTTTGAGGAACAATATATCATATTATAAAAAAAATTGAGGTAAGAAGGTTATAACACCTACTCTAATCTCCTATAGGAGTAATAATATCATATTAGCCTCTGGTTTAGTCCATATCAAGAGAAAACGATAAAACAAATGAATATCCTGAAAAATGGTATATGATTATACACCTCAATAACATCATCAATAGATAGAAAAAAGAAAAAGGAAGAAGTTGAATGTATTAATCCCTAATTGATATCCAATGAGATAAAAAGTGATCAAATTTGATGATGTATGGAAGAGTTATTGAAGAACCTGTCTTCAAGAAGGAGATGAGCTCTCACAGGAGGAGGAATACCTCTACATGTTGGAAAGAATAAAAATATTATAAAGGATTAAAAATATAACCCATTAATGGAATTTTGGTAATTTCACCTAAAAATTAGATGTCTCGTAGTTTTTCTACATGGTTAGACAGACTGTGTACCAATCATGTGCCACACAATGACATAAAAGGAAACCTTCATGGTTTTGCTACATTGTTTGAGAAATTGTGTACCAACCATGCCATTCACCTCTGATAAATACTATAGAGTTTTGGAATCGTCATACAACTATTGGTCAATGGTTAGGGAAAATTTTGTTCTCTTCTTTCCCCTTTGGGAATCCCCACACTGTTAGGAGAAACCATGTGTAATGGTTTTCATGGTTTCTTCTAACCATGTAGCCTAGTTACTTTCTCTAAGGTCTAGGGTTTTGTTCTTTGAACAAGACCATGAAATTCCTAAAACCTTCTTAACCTCATTAAGAATATATAAAAGGTCAAAATCAAAGAGTTTGACCAATATTTAAAGGATCCATAACTCATAGAATAACTTGGTTCTTATAGTAATCCCCCCTTAAAATAATTTCTACCCAAATTTCACTTCCAATGGTGATGGAATTATATCTTAGAGTAACTCTATCTAGTAAGTACATATGTTTTCCTCCTGCTCTTAAGTTTTATTCTATACCCATCCATGTTGCATATCACCGATACTAAAGGGATACACTAGCCTCATAGAGCCTTTATGCTTGGGTTAATGATGATTATAGGATACTTCTCAAATGAATCATCATCATCTAGATCAACATCTTTGAGATAAAAGTATGAGATGGGTCATCATGATAGCAGTGAAGTTTTCAAACGTGTAATACACCATTCATGGTACGGTACCTATATGGTTACTAAAACTGATTAGCTATCGGCCTGACTCTATCTAGAATCTCAAATGGCATGAAATAATGATATGAAAACTTACCTTACCTTTTTATTCATATGTGAACAATTCTTGGTGATACCCATAAGAAAACATAATCCCCAGCCTTGAACTCTATAGGTCATTGACAGAGATCGACAAGAGATTTCTATCTAAACAGAGCATCAAATATCCGATTTCTAATCATATGAACCTTCTCCAAAGTATCCTTAAAGATATTTAGTCCCAGTAATGTTTTCTATCCTTCCTCTAACCAGCATAGGGGTGAACAACATATCCTACCATATAGATCCTCAAAATGATCATTCTATGTCATTTTTCCAAAATATATTATTATAGGAGAAATCAATAAGAGGGATATGACTCTCCCAGAAACTATAGAAATCAAAGATTTATGCCTAGAGAATTTCCACTAACATAGGTACAATCTGTTCCAACAATCCATTGGTCTAAGGGTGAAAATATTTTCTCAAAACCACCTTTTTACCCATAACCCACTATAACCCCTTTCAAAAATTCGATGTAAAACAAGTATCCATGTTTAAAATGATTGTATAAAGGACATTGTGTAGTCATATAATCTCACAAACATACAATCTTTCCAGTTCACCAAATAAAAAAGTATCATGTATATGAAAGAAGTGATATAACTTCATCAGTAAATCCATAACTACGAAAACTCCATCACTACCTCAAGGATACCTTGGTTAGATGATGAAAAAACCTATAGCAGCATATTCCCATTTCAATTTTAGGACTGGTAACAGCTGTAGAAAGATAGCAGGCCTCTTTTTCTCCACCTTCACTAATTTAAAGGTGGAACAACTAGTGATAAAACCCATTATTTGACCTTTTATACATGGACACCAATATTTTCGGTGCATGAACAATACATCTTGGAGATACTTGGATGAACTATCTGTTGATAATTATATGACTCTCACATCAACTCCTATATCATATTTGTGAAAACCTATATATTCCCATTTATATGTAGTATTTCTTCATCATTGGTAGACAAATCTGGAGGCGAGTCCGCACCAGAAATACTCTCTTATAAGACCAAGCACTCAGGATCTAAAAAATGCCTCATCTTCACTCTCTCTTGAAGTGAATAGTTCACTGATAGCGATGCAAGTACAAACTATCCATGATGGTCTTAACATTCTTTGTGTATCTCAAAAAACAAATCCAAAAGCTTACATTCTCTACTAGCCTCCTGAACTACATGTTTCTCTTTCCTCCTGCTCAAAGAATCAATGAGTGTATTTCCATTCCTAGGCATATAGGCTAGATCAAATTCAAATTACTAGAGATATTCAATCCATATTATCTACCTAAGGATAATTTCTAGATGTGTAAAAAACATACATAAGGCTTTTATGGTCCATGAACACCATGAAATGATCTACCATTATGTTGTGCCTCCAACAATACAAGGCATGCACAACATCTTCTAACTTGATATCATGTTACAGGTAATTATGCTCATGAGGCATTAACTACCAAGACCCATACACAATGACTCAATCTTCCTACATCATAACTGCTCATAACATGATACCTGATGCATCACAATATACTGTATATCTTTTGCCTAGATCTAGAATAATTAGGATAAAAATTGAATTCAATCTCCCTTTTATCTCAAGAAAGGTTGTCTCATATGATTCAAACCATATAAACTTCACACCTTTCTTAGTAAATCCTATAATAGGTGATTCTAATTGTGATAATTCCTATATAAAAAGCATGTTGTAACTAACTATCCCAAAGAAACTCTATATGTCAAAGATATTCTAAGGCTTCTCCCAGGTAACCACAACTCTAACCTTATCTTGGTCAACTATAACAATTATATATGGGATAATATAACCTAGAAAGTGTAACATTCAATTCATAAGTTACATTTATTGAGCATAAAAAATAGAAGATTCTCTCATAGTGTATTAAAAACAATATCAAGATGAGTGACATGGTTTCTTTGAGTATGAGAATACACTAAGATATCATAAAAAATACCACCCCAAAGAAATCCAAATAGTTATGGAAAACCTTATTCATCAAATCCATGAAGATGATAGGAATGTTTATAATAATGAACATCAAAAAGAGTTTCTTATATAGGTCACACTAACTATAGAAATCCATTCACGGAATATCTGAAGTTCTTACATGAACTTGATCACCTGATCTCATGTCAATCTTGGATAATATCCTCATTCCTCTGGGATGGTGAAAATATAATCTACTCAAGGTAAGGGATATATTTTATTCACTATAAGATGATCCAAATTTCAATAATCCACATAAATACTATGGGATTTTTCATCCTTCTTGTTGATTAGAACTAGTGAACCCCAAAGAGAAGTACTAGGTTTTATAAAACCTTTGGCCTCTAAATTTTATACCTACCTCTTGATCTCCTACAACTCAGTAGTACCCATATTTTAAAGAGGAATGGATATTACTGTATCTCTAGGAATAAGCTTGATAGTAATCCCTAACTCTCTCTCAGGAGGTATTTATGAAAGGTCATTAGGGAAAATATCCCTAAATCGATCGACTATATGTGGGAATTAAATTGGATGTATCCCCTAATCATCCATATAAAGGTTGTAAATAGGGGCAGTCGCTCCACCTATCCCAAAATTATATGGTCTACCTCTACCTTCCTAGACAATTTTCTCTTTCTTGTAGAGATATGTACCACCCTCTGCTGAAGTAAATGACACCCTATGGTGATTAAAATACATATATTCATGATAGGGAACCAACCAGTATCTTCCTAGAATGAAATCAAAGCATATTATCTTGAGGATGAAGATTTTACATAATAAATGATGGTTTGATACCTCAATAGGATAGTCCTTACACTAGTGTAAACTCTCAAAACAAATACCCAATGGTGTATCAAGAATCATTACACCACTAGAGTATTCAATACCAAGACTAAGGATCTCTGTAATAGGCACATGTATTATAAAATGTGATGGAACTATATCGAATAAGGTAGAAATGATAGTAGAGGCTACTAGAATAATACTTAGAATAATAGATGTCTTGGCACCATACTCCTCTATATAGGTTGTACTGAATAAAGCTATCATGATTCATGACCCTATGATCAACCTAAATACCTAGAGTGAGTATACTCTACTTGAACTGTCACGAACCGGATCTGGTCGCCACCATTAATGGCACCAAACCTGGCCCGTGGCAAGACCCGAAGAGCATTCCCTATCCCCACGGGCTGGAACAAGTTCTCGGATATCAAACAAGTCTGGTTTGGGAACGATTTACCCGAGGATGAAAGCATAAATCATAAAAAAACAATCAATTATTAGAATCTGAAATTTTCATGCTAAATAATTCTTAACAAAACCAGATCTGAATACATATGTTTAAAGACACTACAAGGGGTCTAAAAACAAATAATGACAACATAAAGACATCCCCATGGACTCCACATGACAAGGGGATCATCACCTGCAAGCCGTCTCCGCAACTCCACCCCAACGATGGGGACTAACATCCCGAACTGCCATCACCCTTAGCCTTCCCTTTACCTGAGTCAAGCATAAGCAGGTCTACTTACACCCAAGGTGTGTAAGTAGGGTGTGAGCCTAAGCCCAATAGGATACCACCCGATTATTCCAAATAGCATGCAATACAATGTGAACAAAACAAGCAATTTTAATACACAAGGTGAAACAGTGTTAAAATTCAAAGAAATGCAACTTTCAAATGAAAATAGTTTTCAATCCGAGAATTTCAGAATGTTAGAACACTAAATAGACATGTGATTTGCTTTAAATTACTTCCAAAAATACCCCACAACAAGGGTAAATACCACAAATCCAATGAGAATCAAAATCGGGAACACCCCTAAGCACTAGGTCGTCTCGGGCCCTATATACCTCGTACCTCGGTATAGAGTAACCATAGAAAAATCCATTCTCATGCACGAGCCACTACTAGGGAACATACCCATAACCTAGTTTTCCCCAATAAACATCGAAATAGTTTAGTTAGAGTTGTCTTTATCCAGATGCTAAGTGGAACAGGGACAAAACCCATCTAATCCACTAGCCGTACTAATACAAATCCGCCCCACCTAGGTACCCGGGCTTCCCCTTTTTGTGCTCAAACAATTTCAGCATACAAAACACATCATTTTTCATATAAAATATCACTACTGGTCACAAAACAATTGTATAGTATCTACACACATTTTATACCATTTAAAACACACAATAAAATAATTTTATTTTCAATAAAACAACCTCTCAAAACATCACATTGTTTTGCACCCAAAGCTCTTTAAAATATCCACTTTGCACACTATGTTAACACTTTTATGTCATTAAAAAAAATTTCAGTTCAATACCTTTTAATGAAACCAACAATTCATCTATGGGGAAGCCCAAAATGAACCAATAAAAAATTTGAATGAAAAACCCCCAATTTCACCAAAAATTAGAACTTAAAATTCATTTGCATTATAAATGAAACTAAAACCAATTTTTACAGAAATATTCAAGTGAAATAAAAATTAAGTTACCATTAAAACAGAAATCTAATTCACAAAAATTTCACACACAATGGAATCACCTACCAACGTAACAAAAACCCTTGAATCTCTGTGCGAAAATCAAATCGCACCCCCGCCGCACCAAGAGAGAACTAGATCAAACCTAAAACCACATAAATCGGACAAGAAAGCCCAAAGTTAAACCCTAGGTTCTAAAACCTAGTTTCTGGACATTATTAAACTCAATTATAACCGAAGAAACCCAAAGAACAATGAGTTAAACCCAAAGTAATTTGAAAGGGGAAAGAAAATGTCTCATTTACTTGAAGTATCTTGAAGTATTCACTCCAAAACACCAGTAGATGAAATTTAAAATATCCCAAATTTAGGTTTCGTTCGAACAAGATGTATTAGGTCATTTAGAAACTAGAATGGTGGAAAAATATTGATAATTGAGAGTGTTATTAAAGAAGGACTTTACCTCTTCAAATCTGGGCGATTTGAGTAACCCTATGAAGATCGGCACCATATCACGATTTACCAGAGCTCCAAAAAGGGTGGAGAGAGTTCAGACGTGCGTCTGGGTTAATTGGGCTTGGGTGAGACTCAGAATCACCGAAAAATACCAAATATTGAATAAGTTATAACAAAATCAAATTTTATTTTTAAAACAGGAATTGGGCTTTCGGGCAGGCCCAACCCCTTAGATAAAAACCCAAATAAACCCTGGTTATGGATTTATAAAAGCTCCAAATTACCTTGGTGGTGTTAATAGGTTAGAGGAGGTCATGTAGGAATTTGAATGGATGAAAAATGTTAAAAAATTAAAAGGTTATAAAAGATACAAAATTTATTTTCTAATCTAGAATTGGGCTCACGGTTTGGCCCAATTCATGAATACTCATCTATTCCTCCCTAAAACCTAGGGAATCCCCCAAAACAAAGAAAAGATGTAAATTAAATGAAAAATACCTTTAAAATATGTCTTGTATGTGACAATTCTCCCCAACATGAAGGAATTTCCACCCCGGAAAGTCAACATGAATCTCGGTTGGAAAACAAGAATGGGTACTCTTCCTCGACCCATGACTTTCGCTCCCATGTCTCATGTGTATCATTCCCATGCTGACATAAAACCTGGACTAAATGAATAGACATACCTCGAAGTACCTTCTCTTGGGATTCCACTATTTTCACCGACCTCTCAACAATAGACAAGTTAGGCTCTATCTCTAGTTCTTCCCAACTCAACACATGGGATGGATCCGGATTGTATTTATTCAACTGAGAGACGTGGAAGACATCATGGATAGACGTCAAATGAGAAGGTAAGGCCAACCTATATTCCACCTTTCCAATATGCTCGGTGATCTCAAAGGGACCGACATACCGTGGCATCAGCTTAACTTGCTTCTCCAATCGACGATGGCCCAAACGAGTGGCCACTTTTAAGAATACGCTGTTAGCCACATAAAACTCTAGGTCTCGACGCCTCCGGTCAGCATAAGATTTATGACGACTCTGAGTTGACAATAAGTGCTTCCTGATCAACTTGACCTTCTCTGAAGTCTCCTGCACAAGGCTCGGCCCCAACAGTGAAGTCTCTCCTACCTCAGCCCAATATAGGGGGGACCGACAAGGCCGACCATAGAGCGCCTCAAAAGGGGACATTCGAATTGTGGATTGGTAACTATTATTATAAGCACACTCAACCAATCCCAAATGGCTATCCCAAGAACCTCCAAAGTCCAGAACACATGCACGAAGCATGTCCTCCAAAATCTGATTCGCCCGCTCTGTCTGACCATCCGTCTAAGGGTGGTATGCCGTGCTCATCTTAATCTGAGACCCCAAGGACTTATGAAGGCCTTCCAAAAATCGAGAAGTGAAGCGGGGGTCTCTATATGAGACAATAACTGATGGTACACCATGGAGTCTCACCACTTTATAAAGATACAAATGGCCTAACTCATCTACTTTAGTTGTATCTTTTATCAGAATGAAGTGGGATAACTTGGTCAGATGATCAATCACCACCCAAATAGAATTCTTACCCCGAGGTGTACGAGTTAAGCCAACAATAAATTCCATGGAGACCTCTTCCTACTTCCAGGTAGGAATGGGTAGTGGTTGGAGCAAACCGGATGGCCTTTGGTGCTCTGCTTTCACCTACTGACATGTGTAGCATCTCGAAACAGAGTCTGCTATGTCCTATCTCATACCAGGCCACCAAAACTGCCGACGAACATCATAATACATCTTAGTGGCACCCGGATGGACATCCCACTAAGAATGGTGGCTATCTTGCATCACCACCTTCTGCAGAGATAATGGCACTACTGAACGGCCCTTGAAGCACAAGATTCCCTCAGGAGATGACGACCAAATAGAGGATGTCTCCCCACCATGAAGGAACTTCTTCGACCGCTGACAAAGATAATCACTGGTCTATTCCTACTGAATCAAATCCAATAGAGAAGGAGTCAACTGGACGCTTGCCAAGAATGCCCCTCCACTATGTTCCCTGGTCTCCACATGCATCTGAGAAAAGAGACCCATTAATGTCCACTCATCACTAGACTTCCTCAAAGCCTACACTGGAACTCTTCTGCTCAAAGTGGCGGCCACTACATTACCCTTGCCTGGGGTATAGACAATGTCAAAGTCAAACCCCTGCATGTACTCGATCCAGCGACGTTGCCTCAAGTTGAGGTCCTTCTGCGAGAAGATATAAGCCAAGATTTTGTGATCAGATTATACCACAAACTTCTCCCCAAAGAGGTAGTGACACCAAGTCTTCAAAGCATGTATCACCACTACCAACTCCAATTCATGGGTCGGGTAGTTCTTTTCATGTGGTCGAAGTTAGCGAGAGCCATACGCGACCACATGATCATCCTGCATAAGCACGCACCCAAGACCTATACCTGAAGCATCACAATAGACCACATATCCCTTTCCAGCCTCTGGAAAAATCAGCATGAGGGCGGTAGTCAGCTGCCTCTTCAGCTCCTTGAATGAATCCTGACATTCTGGACCCCATACAAACTTCACCCCTTTCCAGGTCAGGGAATTCATCGGTGAAGCAAGCTGAGAGAAATCCCGAACAAATCGCCTGTAATATCCAGCCTATCCAAGAAAACACCAGATCTCGAACACATTCTCCGCTTTCTCCCATGACATTACTGCACTAATTTTCTCAGGGTCCACTGAAAATCCATGCTCTAATACCATTTTGTCACGAACCGGATCTGGTCGCCACCATTAACGGCACCAAACCCGGCCCGTGGAAAGGCCCAAAGGGCGTTCCCTATCCCCATGGGCTGGCACAAGTGCCCGGGTATCAAACAAGTCTGGTTTAGGAATGATTTACCTGAGGATGAAAGCATAAATCATAAAAAAACAATCAATTATTAGAATCTGAAATTTTCATGCTAAACAATTATTAAAAAAAAACCAGATCTGAATACATATGTTTAAAGACAATACAAGGGGTATAAAAACAATTAATGAAAACATAAAGACATCCCCATGGACTCTACATGACAAGGGGATCATCACCTTCAAGCTGTCTCCGCAACTCCGCCCCAACGATGGGGACTAACATCCTGAACTCCCATCACCCTTAGCCTTCCCTTTACCTGAGTCAAGCATAAGTAGGTCTACTTAAACCCAAGGGGTGTAATTAGGGTGTGAGCCTAAGCCCAATAGGATACCACCCGATGATTCCAAAGAGCATGCAATACAATGTGAACAAAACAAGCAATTTTAATACACAAGGTGAAATAGTGTCGAAATTCAAAGAAATGCAACTTTCAAATGAAAAAATTTTTCAATCCGAGAATTTTAGAATGTTATAACATTAAATAGACATGTGAGCTACTTTAAAGTACTTCCAAAAACACCCCACAACAAGGGTAAATACCACAAATCCAATGAGCATCAAAATCGGGAACACCCCTAAGCACTAGGTCGTCTCGGGCCCTATGTACCTTGTACCTCGGTGTAGAGTAACCATAGAAAAATTCATTATCGTGCATGAGCCACTAGTAGGGAACATATCCATAACCTAGTAGTCCCCAATCAATATCCAAATAGTTTAGTTAGAGTTGTCGTTATCCAGATGCTAAGTGGAACAGGGATAAAACCCATCTGATCCACTAGCTGTACTAGTACAAATCCGCCCCACCTAGGTACCCGGGCTTCCCCTTTTTGTGATCAAACAATTTTAGAAAACAACACACATAATTTTTCATATAAAATATCACTACTGGTCACAAACAAATTGTACGGTAGCTACACACATTTTATACCATTTAAAACACACAATAAAATAATTTTATTTTCAATAAAACAACCTCTCAAAACATCACATTTTTTTGCACCCAAAGCTCTTTAAAATATCCATTTTGCACACTATGTTAACACTTTTATGTCATTAAAACAAAATTTCAGTTCAATACCCTTTAATGAAACCAAAAATTCAGTTATGGGGCAGCCGAAAATAACTAATAAAAAATTTGAATGAAAAACCCCCAATTTCACCAAAAATTGGAACTTAAAATTCATTTGCAATATAAATGCAACTAAAACCAATTTTTAAAGAAACATTCAAGTGAAATAAACATTAAGGTACCATTAAAACATCAATCTAATTCACAAAAATTGCACACACAATGGAATCCCCTACCAAAGTAACAAAAACCCTTGAATCTCTGTGCGAAAATCAAATCGCACCCCCGCAATTAACGGCACCAGATCCGGCCCATGGAAAGGCCTGAAGGGCATTCCCTGTCCCCACAGGCTGTCACAATTTCCCGGGTATCAAACAATTCTGGTTTGGGAACGATTTACCCGAGGATGAAAGCATAAATCATAAAAAAAATCAATTATTAGAATCTGAAATTTTCATGCTAAACAAATCTTAACAAAACCAGATATGAATACATATGTTTAAAGACACTACAAGGGGTCTAAAAACAAATAATGACAACATAAATACATCCCCATGGACTCCACAAGACAAGTGGATCATCAACCGCAAGCCGTCTCCGCAACTCTGCCCCAATGATGGGGACTAACATCCCGAACCGCCATCACCCTTAGCCTTCTCTTTACCTGAGTTAATCATAAGCATGTCTACTTACACCCAAGGGGTGTAAGTAGGGTGTGATCCTAATCCCAATAGTATACCACCTGATTATTCCAAATATCATGCAATACAATGTGAACAAAACATGCAATTTTAATACACAAGGTGAAACAGTGTTAAAATTCAAAGAAATGAAACTTTCAAATGAAAACAGTTTTCAATCCGAGAATTTCAGAATGTTAGAACATTAAATAGACATGTGAGCTACTGTAAAGTACTTCCAAAAACACCCCACAACAAGGGTAAATACCACAAATCCAATGAGCATCAAAATCGGGAACACCCCTAAGAACTAGGTCATCTCGGGCCCTATGTACCTCGTACCTCGGTGTAGAGTAACCATAGAAAAATACATTCTCGTGCACGATCCACTAGTAGGTAACATACCCACAACCTAGTGGTCCCCAATCAACATCCAAATAGTTTAGTTAGAGTTGTCGTTATCTGAATGCTAAGTGGAACAGGGACAAAACTCATCTGATCCACTAGTCGTACTAGTACAAATCCGCCCCACCTAGGTACCTGGGCTTCCCCTTTTTGTGCTCAAAAAATTTCAGCAAAAAAACACACATAATTTTGCATATAAAATATCACTACTGGTCACAAAAAAATTGTAAAGTAGCTACACACATTTTATACCATTTAAAACACACAATAAAATAATTTTATTTTCAATAAAACAACCTCTCAAAACATCACATTGTTTTGCACCCAAAGCTCTTTAAAATATCTACTTTGCACACTATGTTAACACTTTTATGTAATTAAAACAAAATTTAAGTTCAATACCCTTTAATGAAACCAACAATTCAGTTATGGGGCATCCCAAAATGAACCAATAAAATATTTGAATGAAAAACCCCCAATTTCACCAAAAATTGGAACTTAAAATTCATTTGCATTATAAATGCAACTAAAACCAATTTTTACAGAAAAATTCAAGTTAAATAAACATTAAGGTACCATTAAAACAGCAAGATAATTCAAAAAAATTGCAAACACAATGGAATCACCTACCAAAGTAACAAAAACCCTTGAATCTCCGTGCGAAAATCAAATCGCACCCCCGCCGCACCAAGAGAGAACTAGATCAAACCTAAAACCACATAAATTGGCCAAGAAAGCCCAAAGTTAAACCCTAGGTTCGAAAAACTAGTTTCTTGACATTATTAAACTCAATTATAACTGAAGAAACCCTAAGAACAATGAGTTAAACCCAATGTAATTTGAAAGAGGAAAGAAAATGGCTCATTTACTTGAAGTATCTTGAAGTATTCACTCCAAAACACCAGTATCTGAAATTTAAAAGATCCCAAATTTAGGTTTCATTAGAAACAGATTTATTAGGCCATTTAGAAACTGGAATGGAGGAAAACTATTAAGAATTGAGAGAGTTATAAAAGAAAGACTTTACCTCTTCAAATCTGGGCGATTTGAGGAACCCTCTGAAATTCGGCACCATATCGCGATTTACCAGAGCTCCAAAGAGGGGTGAGAGAGTTCAGACGTGCGGCTGGGTTAATTGGTCTTGGGTGAGACTTAGAATCACCGAAAAGCCCAAATATTGAATAAGTTATAAAAAAATAAAATTTTATTTTTAAAACAGGAATTGGGCTTTCGGGCAGGCCCAACCCCTTAGATAAAAACCCAAATAAAACCTGGTTATGGATTTCTAAAAGATCCAAATTACCTTGGTTGTGTTAATAGGTTAGAGGAGGTCATGCAGGAATTTGAATGGATGAAAAACGTTGAAAAATTAAAAAAGTTATAAAAGATACAAAATTTATTTTCTAATCTGGAAT
Organism: Viscum album; assembly: GCA_963277665.1. Taxonomy (NCBI): domain Eukaryota; kingdom Viridiplantae; phylum Streptophyta; class Magnoliopsida; order Santalales; family Viscaceae; genus Viscum; species Viscum album. Next base: position 1,575,124,168 of record OY728141.1, read on the forward strand.
TGGGCTCACGGTTTGGCCCAATTCAGGAATACTCATCTATTCCTCCCTAATACCTAGGGAACCCCCAAAACAAAGAAAGGATGTAAATTAAATGAAAAATACCTTTAAAATATGTCTTGTATGTGACATGAACAGTATATCCAAAGACTGGATACCTAGGCCACATCCTCCTTCTCTTCCTCTATGTTTTATAATACTTCAGCTACCTACCTTGGGAGGTTCTACAAAACCAACTCCTGAAGGTGGAGCTGGCACAGATACTCTCCCACCCATAACAGATAGGAGGGTTTGGCAGAAACATTGTAGATTCCCTAATCTTCTAAAACCTCTTCACTCAATAGGGTCTCTGGGACATTGTGGATTCGTATGCCTATACATACCACACTGGTGACATACCACATTATTGTGAGTGGGTTTCACATGGCTATCACTGCTTACGCATACAGTCTCAAAGTGTCACATCCCATTATTCATTAAACCAGTAACCTATATCGGTTCTGAACTATCGTATATCACACTATCTACTTTCTCAAGGTTCCAACCAGTGATAACATCCTAGTTCACTATATCAGATATGGTAGTCAACCAGAATACATTTACCTAAAAATGGGCCATCCTCAAATTGTCTCTCTTTCACTAGATGGTCAGCAATATAGATATGTACAAAGCGTTAAATCTTATAAAATGTGGTGAATATTTATAACTATCATAAAACTCTGAAACAAGTTCATGAATTTTCTAGAATGATCATCTCTTAGGGTTTCAAGGAATAAATAGTCATAGAAGATTGACTGGAAATCCCTCCAAGTCACCTCCCGATACTGACCTACCTAGTTCGGAATATCCATACAACATTTGGAAGATCCTAAAATCATATAAGTAGTTAGTATCACTCTTTTATCAGGAGGTTTCTATAGATTCTTGAATACAGACATAATTTTCTTGAGCCATGACATTGTAGCCTATGGTCCTCCATCCCTCAAATACTTGGGAGGATGCATTTGTTAGAACTCCTAAGTTAACTCTCTCATAAAAGGGTGATATTGAGGATCTACCTGTATAATATGTATAAGAAACAACTAAAAATTACATTGAGACCTGGCATTATTTCTAGTGTTGGGAATTGGAAGAGTTTCTATATGTGGCATTATTGGAGGTATCACTAGAGGTTGAAGGTCCCCAACCTCTGAAGCATGGTCGTCATAACCATCCTAGCGTATGACCAGAGGACATCATGGTGGAATTTCTATAAAAATTACAAACATATTATTTATATAGGATTTAACTATTATAACATCATAGATACAAGAATGTTATAGGTATGATCCTTCCAATAAAATGTTCAAACCCCTCTACCTGCTCAAAAGCCACATCATGATGGTAGAAACATCATATAAAACATCTGAGATGCTACCTAAGGCCTACGACTAAGGTTGGGTCTGGGTCAATCTCTATGTATTTCTATTTCACATTAATTTAAGTTTCATATATTTATTACATTTCTATTTGAATGGTTGAACCAAATGGGTCACCAATTCTGATCTATAAGATCCCATACACCTTATGAATTGAAATTTGGCATCAACATAATCCAAACCAAATCATGTTCCAGTCTATGAAACAAATGTCTAATGACTCAATGTTTCATGATTGGCTACTTAGGATGTCTATTGTAGCCTATGAAGAAAAACACTACTTATATTATGACAGACACTCTAACTACCCATCATATTTCTCAATTCCTACCTAAATGTTTAACTAATTTACATTTATATCCCAGAATCCACATATAACAATGTCATCTAGTCTTGTAATGAATTCTATATGGCATGGCATGATGCATGGCATGGTAATTATAATAGGTGACTAATATGTTGCATGAGATGGAATGCCCTCATCTTATTGACTTGTGCTAAAATAAAATCCACAATCATAACAAGAATAATCTCACAATTCAAGTAAATCACCCAATGGTGGAATCAAATCAATTTTAATAACCAAAATACATAACAACATTATCTTATTCCTGGAAACTCGTATTACTCAGAAAGTGGGTTTGAAACTCCCAAACACTACTTATAACTAATTCCTACAGAATTCCTAATCTCCTATCTATTGCCTCAAAATAGTAAGGAAATAAAAGAAAAATATAATACCACTTTCTGACATCCCTACCCAGGTGCAAATCATAGGTCCCCCGAACCAGTGGGCCACATGGGATCGATCTTGAATCCTCATATTTCAAAGGCTAATGACTAGAATTTATAGTCCAGGGTGTGTCCATGGGGAGACTATGCCCACTAGTCAGTATATTACAATGGTTTAATCAATAGGTAAATAATATAATCATATCAACAAATTAAAATATAGCAGAAGCATGAATAAATATACAAGAACTTAATAACCATCATAAGTAGTAAACTGAATCATATATAATAGATTTTTATGTCATGCCTCTATAAAACATCAACAACAAGTATATGTGGAAGCAGGAAATCAATACAGTTCATGTTATAAAAAATGAGAAAAAGGAAAAAATATATCCAAACATCCCGAGCTTCATCTCAGGCATCTACTACCAAGATCCCAACCTAATTCATGTAATAAGTCATGCATCAGTATGTGGACACTTACCCCCTATCTACACTTAAAAGCATATAGTCTACCCAGGTTCAATTATTGACCAGGATATGGTGTGAGATAAAATCAGTAGGCCACCAAAAATTCTATCTATAAATAACAAGTCAGTGAATTAATATAATAAGGCAGTGTGAAGATATAATAAGAACTAAGGAAAACTATAAATGGGTTATCTGTAGTTCTTAAATGACACCAGGTAGATATTCCCCACTTCAGCTCATGCTAGAAAATCTCTAAACAAGTAACAATGTGTATACACATATATTGGCTATATATACAGTGACATCTACAACCATATAAATGGATACTACCACTAGCTGGGATATGTGGCATAACTCAGACATTCATAAGTTGTATCCTTAGGATCACACGTACCAATGGATGTCATACCTAGTATCACATTATAATGGTCTCCATACCTAGTATCAAAATCCTAGGGTCTCTATTCCCATATCCCATGAATAGGGGACTCCATTCCCAATATCACATCTAGGGACATCGTGACCAATATTATAGTAAGGGTCTTCATGTCTGATATCCAATATAGGGATGTCATTCCCATATCATAGTATAGGTTCACTATGCCTATATCCAAATATAGAGACGCTATTCCTATATCACAATATAGGGTCCCCATGATCATATAGCAATATAGGGACACCATACTCTTATAATAGTAAAGGGTCAACATGACCGTATCACAGTATAGGTACACCATGTCTATATCTCAGTATAGGGATGACATACCTGTATAATAATATAACATGCATAATGGTCATGATGACCATTTACCATAATTAACTAGGGTCATCATTCCCCTACATCATAGTAGTGATAAGTTATCATTATATTTAATATGATCCAATAGATAATTCCTAACTCATTATCTCTCAATAATAAAAATGGAATAACCATTATTTCCTTTTATTTATTGATGTATTCATACCACTCATGTTCAATTCAATTCATTATAATTATCTCACTTTAGAGTCACACCAAAACCATTTAGAATATGGTGTGTACATTTAAAAATTTAATAATATGGATTAAAATACATGGGCACACCTAGAAGGGTGGAAATGGATGATGGGACCTAACTCAACCTAAATAAGGGATCATTAGTGATATTCTATAAAAGAAATTGAATTTAACATGGTTTAATTATATTTTAGTGCAATTTATAGAGAGTCCAGTATATGGAATAATAGCGCATGTTATAAAACATTAAGAATTGAGGGATAAATATTAGACCATCAACCTTAAGATCGTAGAGGATAACTCGTCCATAATAGGTCTTTGTTTGGGTCCAGATCAGCAAAAAATGTAAAAATAGACAAACTCCCTAAAAATAGGGAATATGATCCAATACCTCAATAACTTCATCATGAGAAATAAAAAGTGATAAAGGAGCAAGATGAATGGTGTACTCATCGATTGATATCCAACTAGATGAATGGTGATTTAATTTGAGACTGGATGCAAGAGTTTTTGAAGAACCTAGATTCAAGGAGGAGGGGGTCACAAGGGAGGATAAAGCCCTATTAAATCTGAAAATAAGAAAAATAAGGAGGTTTAAACATCTAACAGATTAAGGTAATTTTAAAAATCTTACCCAAAATTAGGTGTCGAATGGTTTGGCCACACCATTGGTCAAACAGTGTGCCAACCATGCACCAAGAACTTTCTTAAGAGGGGAATCATGTGGTTTGGTCACATGGTTTGAGAAACCATGAACCAAACATTCTATTTGTCTCTTCTAAAAACTGTGGTGTTTTAGCATGTTTGGGGCCCTACTTTCCCCTCTATTAAGCCATGCACGGTTAATAGAAATCATATAGACTGACTCGTGTAGTTTCTTATAACTATGTGGCCTAATTATTTTCTCCACCGGTCAAGGTTATGAGCTCCAAACATTCCCCGAACACCCCCATAAACATTATTATACTCATTAAGCATCTATAAAAGATCCAAAGAAAAGAGTTATATAGAAATTTAAAGGATCTTTACCTCATAGAAAAAATAGATTCTTATAACAGTGCATCCCCAATAGAACTAATCATAAACCATTTAATAAAATATAGAAGTTGGTATCATTAGAGATCAACCAAAATTATGAAAAAGATTTAAAAAATAATATTTACATATATTAAAACGTATTAAATGAGATCATTGAAAAAATATTGAGGAAAACACAATTTTTCATTTTGAAAACCACTTATGTTTAAAATGTCCTGCAATTATAAAATAAAAAAACTTAATTGAAGAAAACATTGAAAACATGTAAAGTATACTTCAAAATATTAAGTAATCATGATAGTGAGAAAAGATTCTAAAGTAGTATAAGTTAATAGAAAACATTCTTTTCATATTTTTTTCGGAAACATCTCAAAGAACCTTGTTTAGAAAATGAAAAAATATATCTTTCCAAATTTTTTAGAAACTCAAATAATGATTAAAAATAAATATAAATAATAATAGGATAATAGTAAAAAAAAATTGAACAATTTTATAAATCTTTTACATTGAAGAAAAATGGAGTTTTAAGGGAAACTTTGAAAAATATAATTTTTTAAAATAAATTTCCTTATAAATATCATATCATTGAAGTGAGAATTAATAAAATTAATTGAATATGTTTATTCTCTACAAATTCACATAAAAAGTGGAAACACAACATAATATATTCAAAATTTATTTAAAAAATAAGCTTATTATGACATTATAAAGGAAGTAGAAGGTTAACCCCAATAATGTAAATGAGGTTAAGAATTCCCTTACCACATTGTAATTAGTCGAATCATATGCCCCATAAAAGTAACAATTATCAAATAAAACATTGAATACCATGAATATAATGTGATTAATTTTATTATATATCAAAGTTAAGTATATATTCCTAAAAATAGAATTAATTGTTGGATAAGTAATATATATCATAGAAGTAAAAGAGTGATGAGAAATCCTTACCTCGCATTTCCCTTTAGATTTTCATACATTAACCTCATGTATAAAGGTATTAAAAATGTTATTAATTCAATATAAAATAATATTAATATTTATAATGCCTTATATGATACTTTCATAACATCTTAACACCCGATCATTAATAATATTTCATTATTTTCATGGTTTCTGGTGTGTTCATTTCATGGTTTCATGGTTGGTTCACTTGTGTATAATTATGGATTTTGTTGTCAAATAAAAATAAATCTCCATAAGTGAAAATAAATGTTAAAAATTTCCTTCCATAAGTTTAAATGGTCCCTTATATCATTTTTCATTCTTATATAAGGATGATTCATTTTATAAAATAGTACTGATAAAATATTAATTTAATTTGGCTATTTTTCCGACCTTAACAAACTAGTTTTATTTTATTTAATATTATGTATATATATTAGATTAATAAAATTAAATAGGTTATAATATACCTATTACTATCTTATTTGACCTTAATAATACTTTTATGACCATCCTTCAAGGTGTTAATGGAAAACAAAAAATTATTATCTATAGAGACGGTTAACCGCTATAATTTGGACAATGATTTCATTTTATTGAATAATATGAGGTAATAAAAGGAATGAATATAATATATTATATTATAAATATAAAATTATATTATATAATTTATAATATATTAGTTATTCCTTTATGGAAAAAGGATGATAAGAGATTAATGAAAAATAAATAAATTAAGAGGGATTGTTTCAGAATGTTACCTCTCGAATATCCTATCCTTGAAGGACCCATTAAGGAACATGGAATTGGTATTTAGGTGATATCATAAGAACTTACATCTATATAGATTGATGGGTGGATGTTTGTTAAGATATATGAAGATGTTCAAGGCCTTTTAGGATAAAAGGGGTGGTGAGGAGTGGTATTTATACTTAAGGAGGGGTGGTTTTAAGTGATTAAATAGTGATTATTTTATATTTAAACAAAACCTCATTTGGGTGGAATAAATTCCAATGAATTTGATTAATAGTTAATGTTGTAAAAGAATGCTTGTGGTAGAGAAACACATCAAACATAAATTTAATATTTTATTTTTTAGGTATTTTTAAGCCTTTACCTTTTAATGTGAACCTGTTACCTTGTTTTACCTATACAGTGGTAAATCATTTTTTACCACAGTAAATTTTTTATACCTAAAAATGAAAATTAACTTATAACATAACTTGGAACTCATGATTCAAAATATGGAATCCATATTACATGATAAATTTATAAGTGATAAAAATAAATTCTAAATATGTTATGTGTATAACTCATAAAAACATTTTTAACGTTAAAATCGTAGCTTTCAAAATTGCATAGCATGTGTTTTTAAATGTAAAAAATTATATATTATGTCATTAATTAATTAAATATTTATTAACAATAAGGGTTAATAAATTTTTAATCATTATCATATAATAATTATTTCATAGAGTTATAGTATTACATAAAAACATTATTTTCACTTTTTAACCCAAAAATTAATTTTTTTAGAAAATCAAAAAAAAATTACCCTAACTTAAATTTGACATGATAAGACTAAAAATGAATTTTAATTTTAAAATACATTTTCTAAAATTGTACAAAATTAATTCTATTTATTTTCTCATGGAAATTAATAAAAATATATTTTTGTAAAAATATATATTTAATGAAAAAATGACTATAAAATATGTGTTCATTTACAAAGATTAATTAATTATTTTTAGAATGTGAACTTCATATTTAATTCAAAAATATATTTAATATTATTCACACCCACCAATTTAACATTTAGTTTATAATGGTCCAGTTAAAATAATGTTATTTTGGAGTTTTTTTAAGATTATTGTTCTGTGAAAAATAAGCTATCGAATATAGTGTTCTTTTAAAATCTTCGGATGTTACAACAAGTGTTAGGATTAATTTTTAGTAATTATGAGATTATTTTTACCCATAATTAACCCATTTTAACTTTAACATGGTAATAAATATTTACTACAGTTATTCTTCAAAATGAAAAAAAATAAAAGTGACATATTTAGAAAATTTAGACCCCCTAATTAAAAATATTTAATAAATTTTTCAAGATTCAAAACAAATAAGTTGAAGAATAAATTTTAAAATTATACTCACAAAACATGATGAAGAGTCTTTCTTTAGGAAAATGCATTTTTCAAGAAATAGATGAACTTATATTAACTCTATTACTAGAAACAATCATTATATGAATTTTAATTCATATAAATATATAAACAATATATTAATTTAATTTAAACATTAACTTATTAGGGGATATTTCAGTTAATTAAAATGGATAAACTTTATGCACTTAAAACCCATTTTCATTAAACTTATTTTTTAAGCATAGAAAGAAACTTATACAAAAATAATGAAAATTATTGATCAAATGTGATTAATTAGATTATTCTAAATAAAATAGTTAATATTTATAATTAAGACCCAATAAAAATATATTATAATTTAAAATTACATTATCTAATTGAAATAACTAACAGTATTTGAAAAAATAGTAATTTTTAATATTTGTTGAAAAATCAATATTTTTTAAAAAATCCCAAAAACTCATATTAGGGTAATTTTGAAATGATAAATTAAAAAATGAAATAAATTTTTTAAAATTCCAATTAAATATTTTGAAAATTAATTTTTCAAATAAAACCTTATAAGAAAAGACTTTAATAAAACTACTTATTTGTTGATTTAAAATATTTCTTAATATTTTTATAATGAATATTACCATAAAATTGATAAATTATAATAAATATGAAAATGATATATTCTATCATTACCTAGTTTCTTAAATTATTCTGTTATTTTGAAAATTATGCCCTCAAAATTTTATTCACTTATTAAACAATTGGGGTATCTTTCACTCATAACATTTTCATATTCCTCTAATGATTCTTCAACTATATGGTTTTTACATTGGGAATTAACTGTTTGAATCAAATTATTTTGAAACATGTTCTCTCTATAGTAAAGTATTTGTACTACTTATTCCTTATATGAAAGGTTATATTATAACTACCTTAGGAATCAAAACATTATATGAATCTGTCACATATTTTATTAACATTAAAACATGAAAAAATGTTGTGTACTTGGGATAAACATAGAGGAAAGGCCATTTGATAGGAAATTGATCCAAATTTCTCCTGGATTTCATAAAGTTTAATGAAAAACAAACTTACCTTACCATTTCATTTTAAAATAAATAACACCTTTCCATAGAGAAAAGGTAAGAAAAATTGGATAATATGCCTCTAAATAGAGATATTTCTTCAGGTTATTCAAATTAATTTTGTACCTAGTATGAAATATCCTCATATAATACTAAATAACCTTCACTTTTTTAACCAAATATTCTTCTAATTTTGGCCCCAACATCTTTCTTTCACCTACTTCATCTTAAAAACTTGGTGTCTGACATGACATTCCATATAATTTCTCAGAAGGTTTCATATGTATACTAGAATAAAAACTATTATTATAATAAAGAACCACTAATAAATGATGTTAATACCAAATTCAATAGTAATCCATTGAACATACATGTATCATGTCTTCCAGTGTCTAAATTATTCTTTCTTACTTTCTATCATATTATGGATTATAAGATGTACAGAAATTCAATTCAGTATCCAATGACTTCTGAAGGCCTTTATAAAAAATGAAGTAAATCTAGGATCATGGTCATATACAATGGAGAGAGTAACTCTATGTAACTAACAATATTTTTTAGTAATTTTCAGGAAAGATGATATAAATAAAAAGTATATCAAATATGAAGAAAATGTTTATATTTAGTTAATCAATCAAAAATAACCCAAATCTCATTATTACCATGAGATGTTTTTGTCAAACCCACCATTAAATCCATGGATATATTTTCCCATTTCCACTCTTGCTCTAGAAAAGGATGAAGCATCCTCTTTGGTAAATATCATTTTGATTTAACCAGTTGAAAAGTCAAACATTTCATGGTAAATTTAGTAATATCATTCTTCATTCCATTCCACAGGTAATACCCCCGAAGATCTATGTACATCTTAGTGCTTCTAAAATGAATGAAATAAATGAACTATTAGTTTCACTAATTAATTATCTCTAAAACAAAGAATTTAATGGAACACATAATCATTTTTCAAATATTATAACACCTCCTTCATCAAAAATAAACTTTTTAAACATACCCTTATTAATAGATTATTCCTTTTCTTATATATCATTATCTTTCATCTGTACATACTTAATTTTTTATGAGAGAGATGATTTTACTAAAACCTAAAATAAAAAAATAGGATATTCCGGTATCCATAACTTCTAAGAAAAAATTAATCAAATTATTAACCAAATGTAACATTGTTAATGTAGTATTATTTATTTGACTCAATTCATCAATTAATTAGTTTAATTTTACTATATTATAATGAATTGGAAGGGATAATACTTAATCAATTAAAACCGTATTCTCAACCGTATTTTTAACTCTTTCTAATTGAATTTATACTTCAATCATTTTTTATCAGTATATATTTCACACTTTACTCTATATAAATGATGTATCCTAATTTTTAAAGACAACAATATAGATTCCAGGTCAATTTCATGTGTAGGATAATTTTTCACATTTGGTTTTAATTGATGTGATGCATAAGAAATTACTCGCTCATTTTGCACTAAAAATTTACCCAGACCTCTAAAAGAAGAATCATTATAAATAAAAGTCACCATTTATAGATGGTAGGGCCAAAATAGGATCATTCACTTATCTTTATTTCAATTCATGAAAATATTCATCACATTCCTTTTTCTAGATGAATCTAACTCCCTTTTATATTAACTTATTTAGTGGGCTGGATAACCGTGATAAATTTTCAACAAAATTCAGGTAATATCCTACTATTACAAGAAAATATATGAATCTCAGTAACATTTTTAGGTCTTAGACATTCATAAAAAACCTTATTTTTTATAGGATTATTCTTTATGCCATCTTTTTTTATGATATTTACCAAGAATTAAATCTATTATAACCAAAAATCTAATTTTCTAAATTATCCATATAACATATTTTCCTTCAGAGTTTTTAGAACAATACTTAGATTCTTTTCATAATCCCCATAACAATTTAAATTATTCAAGATATAATCTATGAAAACAACCACAAAATTATCCAAATATACATTGAAAACTCTATTAATACGATCCATAAATATAGTAGGGAAATTTGAAAACCAAAGGGCATACCACAAACTCATAATTCCCATACATAGTATAGAACACTTTTTTCAAAATTTCATCCCCCATCAACTTCACCTAATGGTACCCAGACCTTAGATCAACCATCAAAAAACACTAAGATCTAAGGAGTTGATCAGAAAATTCATCAATATGAGTAAATAGATATGTATTGTTTTTATTAATGTTTTTAAATTATCTACAGTCAATGAAAATCCTAATGGAACCATATTTATTTTTAATAATAAAAAATAAGGGAACCACATGGGGAAGTTATAGGATGAATGAAAACTATATTAAGTAATTATTCCAATTGTTTTTTCAATTCCAAAATTTCTACATGAGATACTAAAAATGGGGTTTTAAAATTATCTTAATATTAAGAACTAATTAAATCATAAACTCAACTTCCTGATTCGGTATAACACTGAGAAACTCAATAGGAAAAGCATGCATGTTTTATTTTACTATTAACACATCGTTAATCTAAATAGTCCCCAAATTTTCAATAATATGAGAAAGATAAATTTAATTTACATATTTTAATATATATTTATAACTTCTTGATATCTTATAAAAGTTGTGAGTTCATTCTTTTATACAAAATAAAACTCTTTAATAAAGGCAACTTCATTAGCTCTACAATCTATCTTAGCAAAGTAAAAATAGATAAAATTCATACAGAGAAAAATATTAAACTATACTAGGTTAAAGATAACAATATTTAAAGGGAAATACACTCCATAGTAAATAACATGAATATTTTTATAATTTATTTTCTCCTTATAATATCCACCATCTATTTTTACCATAAGTTCAAGATTTATTTCTTCAGCAGAAATTTTCAATTTACCAAATAATTTCCTAGAAATGAATAAATGTGATGACACAAAATCAAAAAAAATAAATTATTATAATCTGAATAAACAAGAAATGTACTTTTTACCACTTAATTTGATGACCCAACATCTATTGATTTTGTTTAAAATGAATTTACCACACCCTTCTGTTATTAGTCTAGTTGTTTCCTGTCAATTGTGTTCATCTTTGGAAACTCAAATGCATAATGACCCATCTCACTATATTCAAATTATATTACTTTCTAGTTATCAAAATTGGATTTACCACTACCATGATCTTTTTCATTGCAAGAACAATCTATATGCCCAAAACTACAACATCATAAGCACTTCCCATATTTCATAATACATTCCCCAGGGTTATTTTTTCTACACCATTCACACACTGGAAACTTGATTTTCTTACCTCCATACTTATTTGATGGGTTTTTTCCCATTTCCTTCCAGATGAAATTATTTTTATTTTTATTTTCATAGAACACATGTTCATCAGAAAAATAAATTTCCATCTCCACCCATCAAATAAGATTCCCATAACATTTAAATTCATGAGTGTATCTGGGATTTAATCTTGAGTAAAATCAATTAATTTACAATCAAGATACTAGATAAAATTTAGTGTGTAAGTTGCTAATAGGGTGAATTATTCTTCATACATGATCACTGAATATTCTTCCTCTTGTCTCAATTCCATGAATTTTTTCCCATATTAATTAAAATAACCTTATGAAAATATTTCTCAAGAAAAATATTCTTAAATTCTTCCCATTCTAAAGTATTAATATCTTCATCATCTATGATATTCTTAAACATTGACCAACACTAGTTGTATTCTCCTTAAAAATAAAAAATAGAAGGATCTAATTTTTGATGATCCGAACAACACATAACTTTAAAATCTTCTCCAAGGATATAATTGATCCCTCAACTGCCATAGGCTCAGATGATCCATCGAATACTGGAATGTTTTATCTCATGAAATTATCTATTATTGATTAATTCCCTTATGTTAAATATATTATCTCCCTGTAATAGATACCACCACTATTTATAGCTTTCATAAACTAATCCTTCAATGGAATAAACTACTCAATCACAATTCTAATAATTCCAGGTTGGTGACTTAGAAGGATATTGTCCTCTTAGTGCCTTCCAAATAAAGCTTTCATATTTCCTCTATGGAAAACCATTCCGAGTAGACATAGTTTAGAGAAATAAATTTGGTAATATTTAAATAATATAACATGATAACCATATATTAAAATCTATTAAGGGTATTTACATACATTATTCTTAATGCTGAGTTTCTCTAAACTTTTTCCTATAATACTAACTATAAGGACCTAACCTTAAAAAATATATATTCTAGTGTCTTGAAACAATAATTAATTTTCTTAAATTACTAATGATATTTTATGTTAAGAGTTATAAATAAGTAGTTTATCATCCTTATATAAATAAATATTACATCAAAAATTGGAAACATCCACTTTGTATCCATTTTTATCAAAAAAAAATACAACTTTTAAGATATAACAATATTTCATTTCATGAAACATCTTTACAAATTCTATATTTACCTTATCCTTGGTAATAATAATCCTTAAAAACCTATGAGAAACATTTTAAAATGTGGGATAAGAATAAAAATATTAGTATGGGACTTAAAAATAAAGAAGGGGAATTGTTAGTTCATCAATATTTATAAAAATATTCATTTTTCAAAATAAGAATTGGTTTCAAAATATAAATTTTGTTACCCAAGAAATCAAATTCTCTGCCCAAATATTTTAATAAAACATTTCATAATAAATATTATATGAAAAATAAAACTCCAAAATTTTTATTTCTAATCCTGTAAAACTAATGAAAACACTTTTACAAAGTTATACTTTTACACTTAAGAAGTATCGTATACATTTATTTAAAAATATAACAATTATTTCCTTCTTTAAATCATAATATTTCCTTAAAAACTGCTATGAATCCTATATAAGTCATATAATTAACATGAGGTGTCATTTCCATGTCTCTCTTACAAATTGAATAAACGTCATTCTTACAAATGGAATTAGATTCATGATTACAATTGTAATAACCTTTTCAGCTATCAATAAAATAATATTCATGGTTGAATTTCAACAAAAATAATACCCAATTAATAAGAGAGATATCACAGAACCACCCATCCTTGGTTTATAATGGAACCACTATTAATCCTAAAAAAATATCAAGAACCATAACATAATCATAACACTTAAAATATTATGGCTTTTATAATGTTACACGCACCCATAAGAAAACATTTCAAGATATTGATATATCTTTTTCTATTAAAACCTAAATTTCAAATCTAAAATTCCAAGGACAAAGGGAAAGAGGGGTTTTCTTTTAAGAAACCATTAAATATTATAAAAAAAATCAAAAAAACAAAAAATGGTTATGGGAGTGGTAAAATTCATTATCATTGTATTTTCAAAAATAAAACATTTCCATTGTCTTCTATAATGATATTTAAAATATTCTTATAAAATATGTGAAAAGATTAATTTTGAAAAAACAATTAAATAAAGATAAAATATATATATTATTCCACTTATAATTATTTTATACCTATATAAAAACATGAACAATATATTTTTTAGCAATATAGACATCGAAGAAAAAGTATTGTAAGGGAAACTTTAAAAGAGGATTTTTAAAAGAAAGTCTATTATCTTGATTCTAAATCATCAAAAATGTTCTTAAATTCATGATTAATAATATTATGAAAATTATTATATTTATTAGTAACTTTTTTCAAGTTTATTATTACTTTTACCATGTTTTAATCATTTACTTAATTAATTATGTTCACATCAGACGTTTTAGTGATATTTGGAACATATGTCCAAGATGACTTGGGAGGTTATCTATGGTCAAAGAGGTTATTATTCCATTATATCTAGAATATTAATCATGAAATAATTATCATTTTTATACATAAATTATAATTTTAAAACTAATCATGAAATATGGTTATGAAAAATGAACTATGTTACAATCATGGAGATGACATGTCATAAGTATGCATTAGTAACTTTTCAATTTTTCAACGATAATTATGGAAAGAAGGTAATTATTAATTTACATTTAAACAATGGTACTAATATTAGAAATATTATATTTTTTCCTGAAATATATTTATATATAATCAATGTGATGTGGTGGTGAAAATTGAATCACAACACTTCGTGGAGCCGGTTGTCCACAACTACGCACGAGCGACGTTGTCATTTTTCAGTGAATGGAATGTTAAGAACATAGATGATAATTTACCTATAAATAAGGATAAATAGTTCTTGAATTTAATATATATACATTAAATAAAACATTATAAATATCCATTATATATTGTTATGGAAAAAATGAATTGGTTTGCAAGGCGGTAATCATCCATACACACAAATGTTGGTTTCATTTCACATTTGATGAGAGAATGAGAAGAATATAGGTTATGAAATTAATATAATAAAATCTAAATATGTTTTAAATACTAATTTTAATATATCAGAATAGTTTAAGAATATTTTATGGAGGTATATGAATAAATAAAATAAAACACTTGATTAAGAACTATACCTCTTCTTCAGACAACCTCATAAGGTTTTCACAAAAAAGAATTCCTAGGTTAGTTTTATGATAAAATCAAGGCCTCTAGGATATGGTTGGGTTTTAAAAATTGTATTTGGATATATATTTACTAAACCAAAATGGTGTTGAAGTGTGAATAAAATAGGAGAGCAGGTGTCCTTTTAAAAGTGAGGGGTGGGGCACTTTTGGAATTTCTTAAAATATTAAATTAATTTAAATTAATTTTTATACTAAAATGGATAAAATTGATAATATTAAATGATAAGATAATATGTATTCTAAATACTCTCATCCAATATAAATTTAAGTTTAGGTGATGTTTTCACCTGTATCTTTTTGTTTTGACCTATGTTAACCCTTTTTTATAATTATTATGGTATAAAAGTTTTTACGCTTTAAGAGTCAAGAAAGATACTATAAAAGAAAAATTTTACCATAATTGGACCTTGGTTAATATTTTAAACCATATACCAATCACTTGGATGAAGATATTATTTTTAGTATTTTTAAATCATTTAATAATACATTATTGGTTATAGAATGTCATTAATGTCAATTTTGACAATAAAAAAATCAAGATAAATATGAAATTAGAATCAATAACTTTAACACTTCTCTAAAATTTTATATTTATCTCAAATAACTTAGAACAAAATAAGTCACTCAAATTTTACTAATTTTAATATTTTTAAAATAATTTATCATATTTTTATTTTAATTAAATAATTTCTATGTCATTGTTGTGTAAGAATTTAAAGTAACTATATAATAATTAAAAATTAGACCATGATAAAAAATTAAATATTTATTTTAAATAACAATTTAGAATCTAAAACCCCTTGTTTTTATTCCTATGTCAAAAATTTGAAGATAATAAAACAAAGAAAATGATATTTTTTACTTTTATTTACATAAAGTACTATAAAGGTCACCATCATGGGAATATAGAAAAAATGTCATATATTATAAGTTTGGATGAATATAGAAAACATTTACTCATATAATAAAATCATGTTAAGTTATAGTGTTATATTTTAGTCCTTATAAAATTATTTTCACCCTTATTTAACCCATATTACCTTTATAGTGGTAAAAAATATTTATTATGGTCACTATTCATAAGAACTAAAAATAAAAAATCATTTTTAGAAAATTTGGAAATCCTGATTCCAATATATGAATCCATTTTTCAATATTTAAAATATATAAGTTGCAGAGTTTTCCTTAAAATTATACCCACAAAATGTGGCAAAAAGCGGTTCTTCAGAAAAATGTATTTTTTAAGAAATAAATTAACTTATCTTAACTCTATGACTAGAAATCATAATTATATTAATTAAAATTCATATAAAAATATATAAAATATATAAATTTAATTTAAATCATTAGTTACTATGGATTATTTTAATTAATTAATGTGGATAAACTTTTTTCACAAAAAAACAGTTTTATGAAAACTGTGTTTTTAAGCAGAAAATTTAACTTATAACAAAATCATGAAAATTTTTGATTAAAATGAAATTAATTTTATTATTATAAATAAAATATAACATTTTTCAATTTATGTGTAAATAATATATATAATAGAACTTTAAAATTACTTGATTTAATGGAAATAAATTACTATAATTGAAAAATATTCCATTTTCATTATTCACTGAAAAATGAATATTTTCAAAAAAAAATCACAAAAAAAATAATATTACGGTAATTTAGAAATAATTAATTAAAAAAATAAATTCATTTTTTAAAATTCAATTTAAATACTTTTAAAATTAAACTTTTAAATAAAGCATTATATTAAAAGTGTTAAATAAAATTATTTTCTTTTTGTTTTAATATATTAATTAATACTTTTATAGTGAATATAAATGTATAATTCGTGAATAATAATAAATATGAAGATTATTTATTCTATCATTACCCGAGTTTTTAGACCTAGTCTACTTAGAACCCCGACAAAAGTTACATCAATTAGATAAAAAAGACACTTGTGGGAAGAGCCCATTCGAGGGTGAGTTCAAATATACCCAGTCGGACAACAAAAATTCACCAAAAACAACTCATAAAAGAGGGATTAAACTCTAAATAATTATTGGGGGAATAATAAATAAGATAACCCACATATGCTCAGAGGTAAACACCAATTTTAATGTAATTTCATATCCTCACTTTCTTCATAGGATTATACTTTAGGCTCAAAGGTCGCATTTGTCTTGGAGAACTCACTCATTGGTTCTCATTGTGATGAAAAAACTCAACCAAGAGGTTTTACTCTTTGATCCTTTACTTAAATATATACAAACTAGAACTCACAGAATGTCATTAAATATATATGGGATCATGCCTTGGGTCTATGGGTGACACCTAACCCTATCTATAATAAACCACTAAGGGGATCGCATTCCCTCGATGTTTGAAAAGGGATACCTAGACTAAACTAGGGAAGAATAATAGAGGGTCAAACCTCAATACACACAAAGGGATACCTGACTCAGTACAAAACTGGCATGTATATGGAATCATTCATCCTAAAATCAGGACAGGATACTTGTCTTTACCCTCTTAGTGATGGACTAAGGTAAAACAACCATGTGGATAAAAATATTGTGCAAAGGGATGTAAGGGGTCTTATTTTCCTTGGGAAAAGTACATGGTCTCTATAGGGGATGAAAAATGTGTCCATATAATAATGAACATTTTTTGTGCCAGTATCTATCTGTGTTAGCCCATGCACATATACATTGTCCATGCCTATGTATAGTGAACATGTCCATGTGCACCTATTTTTTCCTATACCCATATACATTAGGGTACACACTGGGTTTCAAGATAAAGTACCACACATAGTGAGACTAAGTCACATAACCATGTGGTATTTAACATCACACATAAACCCAATCTATCATGGAGGACATTCACATTGTGTGTGTTCTTTCAAACTACACACAATGTTCTTTGAAATTGTGTTCAAACTCCAGAACTCACATGCATATTCTTCCTTTCCATCTCCACATCTAATTCCAACATAGACTTGTCTATGAAACCCAGAACTTAGTTGACTAAACCTACACCATCACAGGTTGTCGAATTCTAGCCACCATCTTCTTGGAAATAATTTCATACACACCATATTTCCAAAATTTCAAATATCATGAAGTTGAACTCCTTATATCCATCACCCAACTTATGTATTCATTAGTAAGACTCTACCACACCATCAATCGTAAATCCAACCCCATGAAAATGATCAATTTTTATAAATTTTGATTTCACAATGATTGGTTATCAGGTATAGTCGAACCATTAATCAAACAAAATACTGATGATGAACATTCAAATAATGAGGTGAGAAAAACATTATACACTTCGGTAAAGAATTAACATTTTCCATTTTCTAGGATGACCTTCATATTTTGATGGAGAAATAAATTAACAAAGAATAATAATAAAGGAATAATAAATCATTTATCAATTCCTAATTATAGGAAGAAACATTACTCATTCATAATTCAACTATGATCGGTGAAATAATTTTCTAAATGACATAATTCTTTTTCATTATTGAGAAATAATAAAATTATGATTAATCTGGAAAACACAATTCCACCATCAATAATTGAAAAATATCTAATTTAGAATGATTCCACATCATATTTTTGCGTGATCTAATAATTCCATCAATGATGATAATCTCATTAATAGTCCAATCACTACTGGAAAAGAAGGTTATACCAACGGTTTTAAACCGTTGGTATAGGATGGAAAACAGTTGGTATATCCTATACCAACGGTTTTCCAAACCATTGGCCAGTAAGCCGTGAGGAAATCCTTATACCAACGGTTTGATCCAAACTATTGGTATATTGGTTATATAAATTTAACCCAATGTATACCAACGGTTATAAACCGTTGGTAATGAATTTTAGGAAGTATTATGCCAACAGTTATAAACCGTTGGTAATGCGATTTTGAAGAAAACTTATACCAACGGTTTACAACTGTTGGTCTTGGTTTTCTAGCAACACCTATACCAACGGTTTATAACCGTTGGTATTGGTTTTCCAGAAATCCAGACACCTATACCAACAGTTTAAAACCATTGGTATAAGTTTTCCTAGAAATCCAGAACACCTATACCAACGGTTTAAAACCGTTGGCATAGTGTTTTTCCAAAATTCCATCACCCTTATACCAACGGTTTATAACCGTTGGTATTGAGTTTTTCCAAAAGTGCAGCCCAGCAGCCCCCCTCCCTCCAGTAGCCCCTCCACTATACACCTGCATAAATAAAATCACAAAAACACATATAGACTTGAAACAGTATAAAAAACACCTAAAATAAAACAAAAAAACATATAAAATCATCACTCTTCCAACCATGTCATACACAACAATTCCCTATTTCAATCTTCATAAGACAACAATCATCCAGTAGTAATTCACCTCACCCCTGCACAACCCCCTAACCAGCATAGCCCCCACCTCCCCATCAAATTCTAATAGGCAGAATAGTATGAGAAATACCTATTAGAGTTGAATAAGAGTTTGAAATTGGATCATATCCCATTTTTTTATGATCCTAGATTTGGGTATGTAATGATTTGTAATGAATTTTGCATTGAACTTGTATTGTTTATAATTTATGGTGAAAAGGTATTTTCTTATGAGTCTCATCACTTATGAACCCATGAGTGAAACTACCCAACTCATGAAAAAGATTTTGTGACTATCATTGATAAGTGTAAATTTTAGTTGTATTCACATAAAATAATGTCCTTTTCAAACACAAGAAAGACACTTTTAGTGGTACCGGACACACCGGCCCTTGGATTGAGGCGGGGTTGACTTGTACATGTCAAAAATGACCCATGGATCATTTTCCTAAAGTTTCAACAGAATCCGAATGCGTTTGGTCAGTTTTTCGTATGTCGGTAGTTGTTTTCACTTAAAATAATGTCCATTTCAAATAAAAGTGAGACAGTTTGAGTGGTACCGGCCACACCGTGCATCAAATTGAGGAAGGGTTGACTCATACACGACACATATGACCCATGGATACTTTTCTTAAAGTATCAATAGAATCTGAATGTGTTTGGTCCATTTTCCGTATGTCAGTTGTTGTTTTTACTGAAACTATTGTCCATTTCAAAGAAAAGTGAGACACTTTGAGTGGTGCCGGCCACACCGCACCTTGGATTGAGGCAGGATTGACTCATACACATCACAAATGACCTATGGATCATTTTTCTAAAGTATCAACACAATACGAATGTGTTTGGTCAGTTTTCCGTATGTTGTTTATTTTAATTAAAAGCGCATCCATTTTAAATAGAAGAAAGACACTTTTAGTGGTACCGGCCACACCGGACCTCGGATTGAGGCAGGGTTGACTCGTACACATCAAAAATGACCCATGGATTGTTTTACTAAAGTTTCAAAAGAATCTGAATGCGTTTGGTCAGTTTTCCGCATGCCGGTAGTTGTTTTCACTTAAAATCCTATCCATTTCAAATAAAAGTGAGACAGTTTGGGTGGGACCGGCCACACCGTGTCTCATATTGTGGCGGGGTTGACTCTTACACGACAAAAATGACCCATGGATACTTGTCCTAAAGTATCAACAGAATCCGAATGCGTTTGGTTTGTTTCCCATATGTCAGTTGTTGTTTTTACTTAAACTGTTGTCCATTTCAAAGAAAAGTGAGACACTTTAAGTGGTGCTGGTCACACCGAGCCTCGGATTGAGGCGGGGTTGACTCGTGCACATCACAAATGACCCATGGATTTCTTTCATAGAGTATCAACACAATATGAATGGGTTTGGTTGGTTTTCCGTATTTCGTTTATTTTAATTAAAAGCACATCCATTTTAAACAAAAGAAAGACACTTTTAGTGGTACCGGCCACACCGGCCCTTGGATTGAGGCGGGGTTGACTCATAAATGTCACAAATGACCCATGGATAATTTTCCTAAAGTTTCAACAGAATCCTAATGCATTTTGTTTGGTTTTCCATATGCTGGTAGTTGTTTTCACTTAAAATCCTGTCCATTTCAAATAAAAGTGAGACAGTTTGAGTGGTACCGGCCACACCATGCCTCAGATTGAGGTGACGTTGACTCTTACATGACAAAAATGACCCATGGATACTTGTACTAAATTATCAACAGAATCTGAATGCGTTTGGTCCGTTTCCCGTATGGCAGTTGTTGTTTTTACTTAAACTGTTGTCCATTTCAAAGAAAAGTGAGACACTTTGAGTGGTTCCGGCCAAACCATACCTCGGATTGAGGCGGGGTTGACTCGTACACGTCAAAAATGACCCATGGATAGTTTTAATAAATTATCAACACAATCTGAATGCGTTTGGTCAGTTTTTTGTATGTCGTTTATTTTAATTAAAAGCGCATTCATTTTAAACAAAAGAAAGACACTTTTAGTGGTACCGGTCACACCGGCCCTCGGATTGAGGAGGGGTTTACTCGTACACATCACAAATGACCCATGGATCGTTTTCCTAAAGTTTCAATAGAATCTGAATGCGTTTGGTCAGTTTTCCGCATGCCGGTAGTTGTTTTCACTTAAAATCCTGTCCATTTCAAATAAAAGTGAGATAGTTTGAGTGTTACCGGCCACACCATGCCTCAGATTGAGGCGGGGTTGACTCGCACACGAAAAAAATGACCCATGGATACATTTCCTAAAGTATCAATAGAATCTGAATGCATTGGTCAGTTTCCTGTATGTTAGTTGTGGTTTTTACTAAACTATTGTCCATTTCAAAGAAAAGTGAGACACTTTGAGTGGTTTCGGCCACACCGCGCCTTGTATTGAGGCGGGGTTGACTTGTACACATCACAAATGACCCATGGATTGTTTTCATTAAGTATCAACACAATCCGAATGGGTTTGGTCAGTTTTCCGTATGTCGTTTATTTTAATTAAAATCGCATCCATTTTAAACAAAAGAAAGACACTTTTAGTGGTATCGGCCACACCGGACCTCAGATTGAGGCGGGGTTGACTCGTAGACGTCACAAATGACCCATGGATCGTTTTCCTAAAGTTTCAATAGAATCCGAATGCGTTTGGTTGGTTTTCCATATGCCGGTAATTGTTTTCACTTAAAATCCGGTCCATTTCAAATAAAAGTGAGACAGTTTGAGTGGTACCGGCCACACCGTGCCTCAGATTGAGGCAGGGTTGACTCGTACACGACACAAATGACCCATGGATCGTTTTCCTAAATTTTAAATAGAATCTAAATCCATTTTTAGTGCAATATAATCCACCAACCATAAACTAAAAGTGTTGTCAATAATTGATATTAAGGGTGAAATATAAACTCTTCATATTTTTCATATTATATATGAAAAATTTGCACATAATACAATATAAAAATTACTCAAAATTACTCAATTTAATACATATAAATATTATAAGTAATTGGATATTTTTTTTTGTAAATTATATTCCCAATCAATGAAAATATATAAAATAGAGAATAAAAATGTTAAAAATAAATTTATTAACCCAAGTAATTAACCAATATTTAATTATCATTAAAATCCATTTATCAAAAATCAAAAAGACACACACTTATTTATATTTTTTAACCAAGGGAATTCATCACCTAATAAATCATTTTCCACCTCAAAAACCCTCATTTTATTATTTTTAAAATGAACCCCCAATATTACCCATGGATCTAAAACACATAATTTTTCATGTCATGTCCTTAGGCCCGAAATCTTACTTATGGATAACCATATGTCCTTAGGCCCTAGAACACCCATGACCCGACCCGACCCGACCCGGCCCATGGACACCCAAATTTCGAGTGATTGTTTTTGAATATTAAGATGACCATATTAACTTATCAAACCAGATATCATACAGGGAATCACAGTATCAAGGAATACTACAGGTCTATGTAGTAGACTAATCATATAATAAGAATCAAGTGAAAAAAAGAGATCTGATAACAACATCCCTATGAAGCAGAGGAAAACCCCAGAGTGGAAAACTAGGTTCAAAAATAAAGAGTTATACAGAATTCAAAAATGAAATGGATCAATATGCCCCTGATCACCATAACCATCACCACTATCATCATCGGCCTCATCCTCGCTACCATCTCTGTCCTCATAGTCATCCTCATCATCGTCCCCATGCTCATCATCGGCTGCATCCTCGTCCTCAACCCCATCCTCACCCTCGGCCCCATCCTCACCCTCGGCCCCATCCTCACCCTCGGCCCCATCCACACCCTCGTCCTCATCATCATCCTCGCCCTCGTCCTCTTCAGTATCCTCATCATCACCAGGAATGTCATGATCTTGATCTCCACTAGATTTTTCGCCTGGGGCATTGGATAATGCACCCATCGATGACATAAATGTCTGACAAGCCGCGCTAGCCTCTGGTGGAAGTGATGAAGATAAATCTTTCATCAGTTTCATAAATTCTTTGTCCCTCGTTTGAACTTGTACTTCTAACTCTGTGACCCTTTTATCAGATTTTCTTGCTTGCTCCTTGACCTGTTCCAACTCAGTCGTACTAGAATGGATACCTGGAGAGGACCAATACCTCGTCGGGACTATATTCTTACCAGGTCGGCAGCGTACTCGACCAGAGTGCTCCTCTCCCAAAACCTGATATAAATGATCGTGTGACCCAAAATTGTCAGGCTCCTGGGCATAAAGAGCCTCTAAAGCAGCCTGTTAAAAATATTAATAGATTAATAAATTTCAAAATAGATATTAAACTTTAAAATAAACAAATTAAAACTTACAATATTTTCTTGGGTTGATTCATTTACCGCGGTTCCATATTTTTTTCTTCTACTCGAGCAAAACAATTTTGCTCGAGGGATACGTCCTTCAATATTCTATTTGTGCTTCTATAATGACATTGAAACAATATAAAGTGCAAGTATAATCATATATTCAATATTCAATAAATCACATAATTTAAGTAGGTAATATAAAAAGGGAAAGTCCTAAAGAAAAATTATAAACAACTATATCGTACCAGCAGCCTCTTATGGTCTGACATAGTTGTGCGCCCCAAAGTGTGGAGGTATTTCTTTGAATCAATGTTTTTTTTCAGAATATTCCTAAATAATGTTTAATAATAAATAATATTATATTAATGAAAAATATGAAAACTCTAATTTAAATACCTCAAATGAGATTAATACCATAAATTTGGCAGTCTCCCAATGGGTAATCATTTGGTGATATTTCTCTATCGGGCAGTCATCCACGATAGGTAATGTCTCTAAATCCGTGCCCACCCTATCACAGCAGCCAACATACAGGTCATGCTTATAAGCTCTCCAAAGCTCTCCCAACTCTTTTAAACACATTGGTCGTGCACCTTTGCCATTAGGAAAGTTAAACCGAAGCTGAAACCCAATAGATTAGTTCATATAAATACAAAAAAACACTACATTAAATCCAATAGATTTTTTACCCATATTTGTGCCCACGCATTATCTTTGACTTCGTGTGGCAGTTGTCTCCAAGAGAGAGGGCTGACCGGAATGATATCGGAGTATTTGGCTAGCGTCTCCAAAAAACCCCGACATTCCTGCCCAGATTTCTCAATCATTTTTCCATCAACATTATATTCAACCATCAACTGTGTATGGTGGTTCTATACCGCACGCAAGCGAGTATACCCCCTCCCCCTCCTCCTATCTGTATATGAATCTGTTATTAAAGAAAAATAATATCATTACAAGTTATAATAAAATAAATTTTGGTATAAAAATTTGATAGGGTCAGATAAATATATCTATGGTAGTCGGATCAATAGGAGTCACTGGATGTGCAGAAGCTGAAGGAATATCCTGTACAGGTGGAGTGTCCCTCAGTGTACACTCCTCAACCGCATACTGTGTCGCATCAGGAGTCGAATAAGGTAGAATATAATAGCTCAGAGATAATGAACCAGAAGCAAAAGATGATGGCATAGACGTCTGGCCAACTGGTAGTGTAAACATCGGAGGTCTAAATATCTCATGTGTCCCTGGAGACACACCAGGATCAAAATGGGGTGAAGAAGATAACTCTATGGCGGTGGATCGTCTAACTCTCGCCCCATGAGCTCTCGTACCACTGGCCTCATTACCGGGACCACTAGATGATCTTCCATCTCTGACACCACCCCCCCCCCCCCTCATACCACCATCCACTCTACTGGGAGCAATATCAGGCTCCTCGTCAGATATCTCTCGTCTAGGGGGTCGATCCTGAACAAAAGTTTAACACATAAGTAAACACATGATATTATAAGTTATTGAAATATTTATATTTGAAATAAAATACTCACAATAGGGATGAGTGGAGGAACACCCATCTGTACCATGCGACGATTATTATCTGTCATCTTTTTATGTCACCTCTCTTAGAACAAAGATCTCTAAAAAAATAGCACAACCGAATAACTAAGACTCTAACATTATTGGACAAGAGATGACAGATTGCTATTGGAATCAACTCATGCAAAAGGACGTGATAATCATGAGTCTTCAAAGATTTCAGCTTCAACTCTTTTCTATTGACCTGTTTTGATATATTGCTTGAATAGCCATCAAGAACTTTAATAGTCTCTAGCACTTCCAGAAATTGATTTTTTTCAGCAGGTTTCATCACATAAGAAGCACATGGAACTTTCCATTTATTTTCACTGATACAGACAGGATGCAATTCTGGTCTGATCCCCCAATCTACCAAGTCACGCCGAGATCGTAAATCATCTTTTTTCTTCCCCTTGAAATTTAGAAGAATCGAAAGCAACATTTCACATATATTCTTTTCAATGTGCATTACGTCTAAGCAATGACGTAACAAGTTGGTTGACCAATACGACAACTCAAAGAATATACTTTTCTTCTTCCAATTGTAACAGGTATCATTGGAAACATTTTTCCTCTTTCTAGATTTCATTACACCCTTCCCAAATGAATAACTGAAATCTTTCAATTCATTAAGCACGTCAGTTCCAGACATACGTTGAGGTGGAGCATCATTCTCCATGGTATTGTCAAATCTTCGACAATTGTTTCTATATGGATGGTTCATTGGAAAGAATTGTCGATGTCCCATAAAACTAAAACTATGATGATATTTCAGTCTTCTCGATTGAGTATTCTTCATATAAATAGGACATGAAAATTTTCCTTTAGTGCTCCATCCAGACATCATTGCATAAGCAAGAAAATCATTGATCGTCCACATAAGCGCAGCACGCATCTGAAATATGTCTTTCAAACATGCATCGTATGTGGTCACACCCACATCCCAAAGAAGTTTCAACTCTTTTATTAAAGGTTGCATGTATGCATATATATCATTGTCGAGATCAGAAGGGCCATATATCAGTATACTCAAGAAAGTGTAAGGATTTTTCATACACAACCAAGGGGGAAGGTTATAAATGTGTATGAAAACCGGCCATGTGCTGTGTGAAGTAAGCATCTGCCCAAATGGATTAAAACCGTAACATGAAAGACCCAGTCTCACATTACACACGTCGGCTGCAAATTCAGGATATCGTGCATCAAATCTCTGCCATGCAAATCCATCTTCAAGGTGAACCAACTCTTCATTATTCTTTTTTCTCTCGGTGTCATGTCATCGCATTTTTACGGATATTTCATCAGACATGAAAAGGTTCTATAATCTGGGTATCAATGGAAAGTGACACATTACTTTTTGTGGCACACAAGATGGTGATCCATCCTCTTTTGGCTTCCATCGGGAGGTTCCACATTTGATACAATCATTTCTTTCAGCAGTTTCCTCCCAAAATAATTTGCAATCATTCGAGTAAGCATGAATTTTTTTTTGAGAATCCAAGTTCTTCAACTAACTTCCATGCCATATAGTGGTTTGAGGGAATATTTGTATCATCTAGAAGTAAGTCCTTCAAGAAGGTAAGAATGTAATCAATTGCAGTATTTGAAATCTCATACATAGTTTTCCCATGAAACAATCGGATTAAAAATTCTAACTTTTTCATTTTACCACATTGCCGATATACTGGAGTCGTCACAACATCATTCAATTTTTTCACCCTATCAACATCATAGTTTTCATTGGACGCATCATGTGTGCTTGTATCAAAATATTGTTGGTTGGACATCCTTTCCTTATCATGATGTCGAATAAATGGAAACCGATCATATATCAAACTCTACAATTCAGTCTTATCATTTGGATCATCAACATTTTGAGATTCCATTTTCTCTCCATTGTGATACCACATATAATAGTTTGTTTGGAAACTATATTTAGTTATATGATAGCTAACTGCGTCATGACTCAACCAAGGTCTTCCAACACAATTAAAACATGGGCAGTGTATGTGACCACTATCTGAAGCCTTGTCAAATGCAAAATCTAGAAAGCTGTTCAAATTATTTTGAAAATCGGTTGAAATATGATCAGTTTCGTACATCCAACTTCTGTCCATTTTGTAAAAAAAACTGCAATAATTCATTTCAAAGCAATTCAATAATATTGAAGTATAATCACAAAAATATTTAGGTAAATGACAATTTTTTTACTTTATATAAAAGCATAACTGACACATTACTCTATATGAGAATCATATTAAGAAATACAACAAAATAAAGTGTATATAAGAAAATAAGATACATAATTTCTAATGCCTATATTCAAGGATGGCCGAGTAATATATTTGAAGTGGATCAAGGAATACATAATCCTTAAGGATCTTGTTGGGAGTACATGAGTATTATACTTTAAATTCTTCAGGAAGATCGAGATGAGGAGTATGATAATGATAAGGGGAGTGGCGGGACTATACAAGGGGGTGTGTGGTGTCCAGGGGGGTTCGGGGTGTCTAGGGGGGTGGGGCCGTCCGGGGGGTCGGAGGTGTCCAGGGGGTCGGGGTGTCCAGGGGGGCAGCCTGTCCGCGGGGGTGGTCAGGCTGTCCAATGGGGTAGGGGGAGTCCAGGGGGTGGGAGGGCTGTCCAAGGAGGTGAGTGGGGTGTCTAGGGGGTGGGTGGGGCTGTCCGAGGGGGGTACAGGGTGTCCAGGGGGTGGGCTGTCCAAGGAGGTGAGCAGGCTGTCCGGGGGGGTGGGTTGTCCAAGGAGGTGAGCGGGCTGTCCGGGGGGTACAGGGTGTCCAAGGGGGTGCGGGGTGTCCAGGGGGGTGGGCGGGCTATCCAAGGAGGTGAGAAGGGTGTCCAGGGGGTGGGTGGGGTTGTCCGGGGGGTACAGGGTGTCCAGGGGGTGGGATGTCCAAGGAGGTGAGCGGGCTGTCCGGGGGGGCGGGCTATCCAAGGAGGTGAGCGGGCTGTCCGGGGGGGTACAGGGTGTCCAAGGGGGGTGCGGGGTGTCCAGGGGGTGGGCGGGCAGTCCAAGGAGGTGAGAGGGGGTGTCCAGGGGGTGGGTGGGGCTGTCTGGGGGGGTACAGGGTGTCCAGGGGGTGGGCTGTCCAAGGAGGTGAGCGGGCTGTCCGGGGGTGGGCGGGCTGTCCGAGGAGGTGAGCGGGCTGTCCGGGGGTGGTACAGAGTGTCCAAGGGGGATGCGGGCTGTCTAGGGGGGGTGTGGGGTGTCTAGGGGTGGTGGGGCCGTCCGGGGGGGTTGGAGGTGTCCAGGGGGTCGGGGGGTGTCTAGGGGGTCGGGGTGTCCAGGTGGGTGGGTTGTCCGCGAGGGTGGTCAGGCTGTCCAATGGGGTAGGGGGAGTCCAGGGGGTGGGCGGGCAGTCCAAGGAGGTGAGTGGGGTGTCCAGGGGGTGGGTGGGGCTGTCCGGAGGGGTACAGGGTGTCCAGGGGGTGGGCGGGCTGCCCATGGGGGGGTACGGGGTGTCCAGGGGGTGGGCGGGCAGCCCATGTGGGTGGTGGGGCTGTCCAGGGGGGCGGGCTGTCCACGGGGGTGGGGCGGGCTGTCCACGGGGGGGTGGTCGGGCTGTCCACGAGGGTGGCGGCGCTGTCCAGTGGGGTCGAGGGTGTCAAGGGGGTGGGGGGATTTCCAAGGGGTGGGGGGGGACTGGCCACGGGGGGTGGTCGGGCTGTCCACGGTTGATTCATTTGATGATGTAGTATAGGTATATTTATATGAAAAGAATACCCCCACAATAATCATGCAGCCCTGTCATTATTCTAAACCCCTAGAACACATAAAAGAAGCTAGTATGGACATTTACTAAAATATTTAACACCATAAGAATAAAAATACAGTCTAAATATAGTTTGAGAGTATATAATGGTGTGTGTGAAAGAAATGATATTAAATCAATTTAAATGAATATGGAACAAATGAGGGTTTACAATACACTAAGAGTACCTCAAACAATCCAAAACCACTATAGTGCCACATATTTAACTTCATGAAATAGGACCTGGAAATCTTACCTATGTCTTTACTGATGACCACCTAATTGGAACACTATTTATGGTTCTTGAACACAAGGAACAAACTATGTTTGGTCTCTACAAACTCAATCACCCCCTTGTAGATCATAATCTTGTTTCCCCTTATACTAAAATAGTCTCACTTGAAGCTACTTCTAATGCTGGTCCTAAACCATTCATTCTCCACAAAACAATGATCAAAGAATCATTGGACACATCTTAATGACGATACAAGCTCATCACATAAACACATCAAAACAGAAACAAAAACATATAGGATGGGTCTAAATCAAAAACATAATTAGATAAATTTCGATAAAAAATAAGGTACCAGTTAATAAGATACCTTAAACACATCAAAATAAAAACAAAAACATAAACACATCAAAATCAAAAACACATAAAAAAACATATAGGATGGGTCTAAATCAAAAACATATAGGTTAAATCAAAACAGAAACAAAAACATAAACACATCAAAATCAAATCTAAAAACTGGAATATTAGATAAATTTCAATAAAAATAAGGTGCAAGTTAATAAAATACCTAATTTAGGATGGGTCTTATGAGATTTGGAAGTAGATTCAACACCTTGGATGGGATGGAAGAAGAGGAACCTGAAGGAGCTCGAAGATCCAAACTGGTCCGGCAGAAGGAGCTCCAAAATCGCCCTCCTGTTGCTCCCATTTAGGGTTCTGTATCGCGAATGGGGGAGAGGATGGGCCACTACCAATTTGGGGGAAAGTTGTGCCAACGGTTTTTAAAAACCGTAGGTATATACTTTCAGGGCACACCTATACCAACGGTTCATTAGAACCGTTGGTAAAAACCTCCCCTGACCACACCTATACCAACGGTTCTTTAGAACCATTGGGAAAAACCTCCCCCAACCACATTTTTACCAATGGTTCAATGAGAACCGTTTGTAAAAATCCCCTAAACACATCAATACCAACGGTTTACTAGAACCGTTGGTAAAACCATCCCTAAACCATCATTTACCAATGGTTCTATGAAACCGTTGGTATGTAAGTGTGGGGGAAAACCCACATTCCAGTAAGTGAATAATCGATCCACCAACTTGTTGTCATCTGCAAAGGCTCTCCTCCATAGTCTTCTCCAATCTCTATGGTTGCATGGATAACCCTAGGATTTTTTC
Source organism: Viscum album (assembly GCA_963277665.1). NCBI lineage: Eukaryota > Viridiplantae > Streptophyta > Magnoliopsida > Santalales > Viscaceae > Viscum > Viscum album. Next base: position 1,575,155,103 of record OY728141.1, read on the forward strand.
ATATCCATTATTATAAAGAGAATAATTAGACTTCAATCATTTAATAGACAATTAATTATTTAATTAGTTAATTTTTCTATTATTTCTACAACCATTTCTATTAAATGAATCACCTAAAAAATAAAAAGAATATCTCACGCCAAGGGTAAAAAACAAATTTAAAATATAATAGTAGTTTTATTTTTATAACTTCACAAACCATTTGGAAGTTATTAAACTAAATCTAAAAAATGTGAACATGTGATATAATAAATTTAATATTGTTATTATATCAACATTGAGGATCCATGGGCCCTAAAATCCCATGTCGACTCTATTCCTAACTCTAAAAATATTCTTCAAAATATCCCAAAGTGTTAAATGGATAAAACAAAGTTGTTACACTTAAAATGAATAGTGTACCCATAGACATACATATCAATATTTCAACAACTATACATGGCATGAGTTTTTTACAGTTCAATATTTTTTGTTACCTTAATTTAGAAATTATTTAAACATGATTTGATCATAATTATAAAAATAAAAGATGTGGATCAATAGGAAACAAATTTTAGTAATGATAATGGAATTAATACATAAGGACACATGGTATGACATGCATAAGAATAACACATTAAAGAACATAAAAGTATTTATTTGAATCATATATTCCCATTAGTCACTATTTTACTTCACTTTTAAGAAAAGTAATTTTTTTAGTAGGATAATAAAAAATTGTCAATAGCTATAACAAAAAAACATAATAGTATAACATAAATAAGGACCTAAAATTTAAATTAAAATGAAACTATTTAAAATTATTCAGGTACCTCTATATGATCTATATCTTGAAATGTATATACAATCAGCACCCAATTTAACAAAAAACACTCCTATAATTCACTTTTAAAAACATGACATCATATTGATTCAACAACTATTAATCCTAAATTTAATACAACCACCATGTTATTTTATTAATATGATTTAACATATATGAAATGTGATCTCAATAAAATCAAAACTTTATAAACATTTCCATAATTTCAATTAATATTTACATATAAACATGTAAATAGATCCATTTATTATAAACATATATAATTTTCAACTATAAACTATAACTCTAGAAGTGGGAATATAGTCAAACTAAATATAAATAAACATAACTATCCATACCCTCACAATCAATATAAAACATAATTAATAAAAAATAACTAAAAGGGAACAATTTTACCCTATCATACATGAACCATCTAAATATAAAAAAAAATTAAACCAAACGAAATATAATCAATCTACTTGTATAAAATTGATTTATCTTGATAATTTTTTCACATCGGTTATCTATAACTGACATGAAAAATGATTTACCATGACGATTATTGAATAACTGACATGTTAATTAAAATGGGAATATTTTTTCAAGTCATTTATTCAATAATTAACATGAAAATAGATATTTCCCATGTTATTTATTCAATAAAAAATGTTTAAAATAAAACAAAAATATTTTTCATGTCATTTATTCAATAACTGACATGAAAAAACATTTTTTCACTTCATTTATTCGATAAATGATATGGAAAAATGATTTTTTCACATTAATTATTCAATATCTGAAAAGAAATATTTTTTTCTCACATTGGTTATTGAAGAATATATGAAGAAAATGTTATTAATTTTAATTGATGGTGGGGAGTAGTCATTCAAGATTCATTCTTTCATGTGAAAACCTTCAATTTTCTCTCACGCAGTAAACCCTAACCCTTCTATCTTTAATATGTGGCCTTGAATCTCTTCTTTATTAAATACATGGCCTAAACTTTCTTCAATATTATATTTTTATCCTTGAATATCTTTCATTTTTTATCCACAACTACCATCCACTATTACCCTTCATCATCCACCACTTGAGGTTTCATTCTTTTGGTGTATCCTTATCGATTGTCCTGGTTCTGATCTAAACTCATCATTTCTGTTTATTTTTTGAATTTTTCATGAATCCAAGGTATTTTTATTTGCATATCTGGTTCCAATTTTACATTCATGTCACTTTATATTTGACATGGCATCCCCCACCATCATCCACTTTCACCCATCATTGACTACCAATTGCACCTTCTCCCTATTAGTGTCACCTTATCAATCATCTCGGTTCTGATATCAATTTATTGTTTATAATTATTTTTTCAATTTATCATGCATAAAAGATATTTTTATTTGAATTTTCAATTATAATTTTCTATTTATGTGTCGTTATCTTTCAGTTAGAGTATACACCACCATCCACCATGACCTATCATCGGTCATGGATTATGCCTTCTACTCATTAGTATCGCCTTCTCAATCTTCTCGGTTCCCATATCAATTTATATTTTTATGTTTATTGTTTTAATTTTAAATGAATCTAAGGTATTTTAATTTGTATTTTTAGTTCTAATTTTTCATTGATGTCACTTTATCTTCACTATTTGTATTTCAAGTTCTATTTATTTACACATCTTAGGTATTTTTTAATTGATTAATTCTTATTTTTAGACTAAGGTTTGTTATTCTTTAATAAATAATGATAATTTACTTTGTATAAATTTATTAAACTATTTATCGAATATGTTTTCATTCCTTTCTCTTTTTTTGAAATATTTTATGGTATTTTTTATTGTTATTTATAAAAGTAAGTTGGAAATAAAATATAAAAATATAATAAATTATTTTTATTTTTTGATATTTTTATAGATAATAATGAGTTAAAGTTGTATTACTACATTGTAAAAGAAATTGTGAATATAAGGAAGGTGTCGATGCTTTTCTTGAATTTTCTAAATGAAATTTTTCAAACAATGATATGTTTTTCTGTTCATGCCTGAAATGTTTAAATATGAATAAGTTTAAAATTAGAGATACCAAAGATCATTTATATTTTCATGGCTTCAATCCTTGTTAAAAACCTTGGATTTTTCAAGGTATAACTTCATATCTATTGATAATAATTATTTTAAATATGATAAGTCTGACTAAATTAAATAAATGAATCATGATATTGAAGTATAGGTAATTGAGAAAGAACCGAAAATTGAGCATTTATATGGTGATTCTGAAAACCCATTGTATCCTATTTGTATATAATTTATAGTCTTATTGATGGTGTCAAATTTTATTAAATTGATGGTGAAAAATGGATCGAGTGATAAGTGTTTTATAGAGTTTCTATAGCTGTTGAAGGACATACTTCTAAAATACAATGATCATCCTAATTCACCTGAAAAGAAGAAAAAAATATTATGCCCACTGGGTTTGGGGTACAATAATATAAATTTATAACCTAATTAATGTGTTATTTATAGGAATTAATATGAATATATTTCTGAGTGTCCTATATATTGTACATCATAGTATAAGTTGATAGAAAAATCATAGGCTGATTTAGTGGTCACAAAGTATCCTACCTAGGAAATTTAGTATCTTCCTATAATCCCACATTTTATGAATTTTTTTCTAAATATAAATGATGAAAATGCTTAATATAACATAAATATGAGTATATATGTGTGAAAAAACTTATGTCTTTCTGTTTATTTTCAACATTGTAAGAATATTGATCAACAGTTTACTATAATTGGAAATTAAGTTAAAAATATCATTCTATGATTATGCACAGATAAAATAAATCCATATCAAAGCCTTAGTAGAATTCATAGTTTATGGACTATTTTATTGGTAATTTATGACTTGTCTCTTATTTTTTTATGAAGAAAAATTATTTCATGTTGATTTTAATTGTCTCTGGACTAAAACAGCTTGGAAATGATATTGATGTTTTCTTGCCACCATTAATTAATTATTTGAAACTTTTATGGGAGGAATATATTATTGTGTATGATTCTTATAAAATGGAACATTTTCTATAGCATGGAACGATTATTTTAACTATAAATTTATTCCCAATATATGGAAAAAATTTGATAAAGTGTTAAAGGGCATAAATATTGTCCAATTTGGAGAAAAAAACTTTAAATTATCAAATGCCATATGGGAGAAAAATAGTATACATGGGTCATCAGAGGTTTTTTATGGATCACTCTTATGAAAATTAAAAAAGTTTTTAAAAGGCCCAAAATAATTTTATATTTCTCCAAAAACACTTTCCACTTATCAGTATTTTGGCAGGGTAAAAAATATTGATGTCACATTCTAGAAGAATCAAATTGTTAATAATAGAAATATTTTGAATAAATGATCGTAATTTTTTGAGATACCAAATTAGAGATATCATATGGCTGAATATAATATTGATTTTATGAATGTAGAGAAGAATATTTGTTAATATTTTATTAGAAAATTTCTAGATATTAAATAAGAGACTAATGATTGGTTGAATAAAAGGTTGGACTTACTCTCAATGGGAATATATTTGGGCTTATCTCCCACTTCTAATGGAAGGTGAACATACCTACCTCTAGATTTTCATGTGTTATATAATATGGAGAAAATTTGTTTTCCATTATCTCTATGATATCAATGTGGTGCAGGGTTATTCTTATAATGTAATAAATTTTGTGTCACTAAAATATTTGAAACTGACATTCATGAAATCTCACAATTGTTACATCTTGATGTAACAATTCCTAAAAGTTTTGTTGGGATGAATATTTCCCATCTATGTCAGAATAACTATCATGAATATGTGTTATTTTTCAATTTAATTTTCAATGAAGTGGTTGATTTGAATTAATTGAAACATTTAGAGAACAATGTGGCTTCTAACATTGTCAACTATAAATTAATTTTCCTCTATATTTTTATGAAATAATGGTGCATCTAGTGGTTTGTTTTGTGCGAGAAATGAATATTTTGTCACCTGTATATCTATATTGGATGTATCCTTTTGAATAGTATAATATGATATTAAAGGGATATGATAGGAACCCATATATACTTGATGCCTCTATTGTTGAGAAACATATTTTTGAGTAACTTTCATAGTTTTATACAATCTATTTTTCTATAGCAGAACATATTGATTTGACTACATCTCTCCATAAATAAATAAATTATGGGGTAAGGGGATATGTGTCTCAAAAGTAAAATCATTGATTGGTGAACAGATAATAAAGGTATATTTATACATATTGAATAACATAGATGATGCTCATCCATATATAACATTGCATGTTAATGTGTTAAAACTATGTTATGAAAAGAATAATGATATGTCAATTTTGAATTGGATTAATAAAACTTTTTTTCCATGGTTTAAAGATATTATTTATGGTAGATTAGATGCAACAAAAGAATTACGATGGTCATTTGGTGCTCAAGGTTTAAATTTGATTACATGGTCTAGGTATGACATTAATGGTTATACATTTCATATGAAATATTTGCATAATAGAAGTACATATCCAAACATTAGTGTATTGGTGTTCTCAGAAGCAATTCATTTTTCAATTTCTAAAGACAAAAACCCAATATCTATATCAAGTTCATATTACAGAGTCACTAAAGTAATATGGTAGTTTTATTACATTAAATTTTAAGTTCTAGTATTTAAATGAAAATGGGTTATCAGTAAAAAAAATTCCAAACATGATGAATTTGGTATAACACTAGTTAATCTTAATATATTAGAAAAAATATATGATCCTTTTATCATAGAAACAAATAAAAAAATAAATTTTCTTTGTTCTTGATCAATCTAATATGCAGTGTTTTATCATTTTACAAGGAAAAATTGTATATTTCTCATAAAAAACATGATGAAGATGATTATTTATGTAAGATCCCTACTTCTATGGATATATTAATAGATAATATTATTAATCACATCATAGACATGGTTTACGCCATACGGAACGATCCTGAAGAATGAATTTGGGAAATCAATCTTGTAGTAATTTTCTAATATTATAGGTAACATGTATCTATTTTCTAACTTTTTAAAGTTTCATAAAAAATATGTTTTATTAGTTTTATTTTCTTTATTAAAACGCATATTATATCTAATAAGTTAAATTGTGTGTTTATATTAGTTTAGTTTTTTTTAGTTTATCATGTTTAACCTTACTTAACTTATGTATTTATTGATTTTATATAAAACCAATTAATTTTAATCTAATATATTAAATAAAAAAATATGTAAAATTTTATATTCAAATAATATTATTTTTGGTGTAAAAAATGGTGTAATATGTTGGAACATTTTTCTATTCACACACCGTTTTTTGATCTATTTTCATTCATCTATGTCATTTCATCTCTCATTAATGTTGTTAATATTTTAGTTAGCTACATTAAAAAAATATGAATAAAAATGTGTTTAGTTTATTTTAGTTTAATTTTTGTTGCTTCATTTTTCATTTTTTATTTAGTTTTATACTCTATAAAAAAGTGACATTTACCAACAGAAATTTGTTGACAAATAATATATCTGTTGGTAAAAATGATTAATTCTAATGGATATTAAATTCTGTTAATATTAACTATAGGTACCAATAATTATTTTTACCAACAGATATATTCATTTATATTAATAGTTCAATACCAATGATTATTTTACCGACATTTAAATCTATTTTCTTGTTATACTAATTCCAAAAATTTATTTACAGATAAATGAATATATTGTTATTAGTTATTGTTACAAATAGATCTTTTACCATTAAAAAATATGTTACCAATAAATTATTCAACAATATAAAATATTTTACAAGACATTGAATATATAGATACATACATACATACATACATACATATATATATATATTACCCATTACAAGAATATCATTTTAATAATAAATAAATATAATAATTTAAAATATCCATAATTTCATAATAATTATTGGTTATATATATATAAACAAAATCCTTATACAATATAATTTTTTATATAAATTCATAACATTCAATTATATATATATATGAAAAAAAACTAAACCTAATACACCCCACCACCCCCCAACCCCCCCCCCCCCCCCACCCCCTGTATCATGTGACCCCCCTCCCTTAACCCTACCCCCCTCACCATCTCCCGCAACCCTAACCCCTCCCCTATATCATGTGATCATGCTCCCCCTCCCCCAACCCTACCTTCCTCCACTGTATCTCATGATCCTTTCACCTAATCTTACCTCCCAATCCCTCTCTAGGGTTTCTCACGAACCTCCTCATAGAAACTCCCTCATCGTCCTCGACTGGAATCCTACTCCGACTTCTGTCATGATCGATTGCCATCCCTACGCGATTTCCATCCTCCCTGCTTGATTTCCTTCATTCCATAGTATTTTAGATCGGCGTTCCCATGCAACCCCTCTATGTGTTCTCTATTTTTTCTAATTTGTTCACATATATTTCTCTTATTCATTTTTTTCTATAAAATTTGACTATAGTTGTTTCATATTTTTTTAATACAAGTTCGAATTTAATCATTTCTTTTCACATAGCTTTATATATATTAATAAACTAATAGATTTCAATTAAATATATTGGTTCACGTATTTTTATTGTTATGTTGCAATATTTTTGTTGCATTTAATTTTTATTGAGGTTCATATTTGTTTGTTATTGTATGAATAGGTTCCTGCTAGGGTTGAAGCAACTAAAACATTTTCTGGGGTGTGATTATAAACTATGTAATCTAGGATTATTTCACTGAACAGATGATCTATATCTTGAATGAAAACTCACAGTCAAACATGACTTTAGTGATGTAACTGATATGTGCCAAACGGCTTAGTAGTAATCTATTTGCATTATCAAAGTTCCATTAATCATCAATAATATAAAAAATATTATTTATTTGATTGGATCATTTGCAATTAATGTATTATATATTTTGTAAATGTGACTATAATCCTTTATGGGATAAAAGATGTTCAATCCTGAAATTTCATTTAAGGAAATATTCATATACAGGTTATTTATTCTATAAAAACTTATTTTATATATTATCTGTAACCAATGGTCATCCATATGATTATTCATATTCATTATATTTAGTTCTACCATACAAACAACTTACTTTTGTATGATATTCTTATTTTTTCATACAGGTTCATATTTATTTGTAATGGTTTACATTTTTCTAATAAAACTTAATATTTATTCATATTTTTTTTAATAAATTTTCATATTTATTCATATTTGGCTTTAAGTATTGTGAGAAAATATAAAACAATGAATAACCTATGATTATTGAGACATATGTATTTTTTTTATTTTTTATTTTGGATTTTTCCATTATCTATAGTCATTTTTTCACCTATTAAGAATGTAATACTTTTTACATTTTCGAACTAATGTGTTTTATATTTCTAGTGATAGATGAATCACTTGGGTATTCATTTTTTTGGCATTTCGCATGTTAATTTTATTCAACTAGTAATTATGTTATACCTTTTAATTTTTCAAAACCATTTTTTTATTTTGTTTGCAGTGGATGGTCAATCACATGGGCATGATTTTTTTTAGCATGAGAATTAAAGATCGATGACATTTGTTTACAAGGTAATTTTATACTGTTTTAATTGACTGAAATATTAGGTTTTTCTATGAATTGTGATTTCCGAACATGATTGAATAAGTTCCAAAATGCAAGGTATTTTTTAGTGTTAATTTTTATGGACTACCAACGCCATGTTATATTTTTTTCATTGAATGAATGAATCTTTATCATTTTATGATTGTTGAATTTTAAGGTCACAATAAAGGATATGGTGAAAAATTTAACTAGTCTTACTGTATGGATAATTTAAAAATATAATTATAGTTTTAATTTTATGCACACCATGTGTAATGTATGGGTAATTCCACTATTTGGATTTGATTTAATTTCTTTTGATGTTATTATTCAGAACAATGTTCCTAAAAAATATTTAATGGGTATTGTTATAATTATTTTTGATTTCTTTACTTTATGTGTCTTTGTTTTCATGTTGATATATATATATATATATCTTTTATTCAGAGTTTTCAATGTTCCTATTTTATTTCTTATGTTTATTCAATAGGCTAAACATTAAATGATTACTAAAAATTATGTCTTTTACTGTATCTAATGCCCTGGGATCTAATTGTATGTAATAAAAATCCACATGCAATTATGTAGTTTCAACAAAAAAATAAAGACTTATGCAGTTTCAACATGAATTCAATTTTTTATGTATTTTCAACATGCATTCAATTTTCATGTAGTTTCAATATGCATTCGATATGTATGCTTCTTTATACTGGGCACTTATTGAAAAAAAAATGAACAAGTTAAGAGATATAGGATCCCCATGACATTTACCTAAAATGAATTTATGGAATCCATATGATCAACCAATAAGTTAAATTAAAAACTATGTTAATGAGATGTATCAAGAATATCGGTCCGAAAAGGGTGGTTACTTTTATCTCTTAGCCAATGTCGGCTTCCCTTATACCATTTTCAATTCAATTTATCAACAAAACCACAATCTATTATCTTCCAAAGTCCCTTCTAAAGACAACCTGCCCACTACCTCACCATGGTCAATTACCAACCCAATCCACCCATCATTATAATGTTATCATACCTATACTAAAACCCATGTACCAATCCATATCCTCCTCAATGGCCCATTAAATTCCCTCTAAGCCTACCAAACCATTCCTCACCATCCACCTAACCTCACCAATACTAACCTACCCCCTTAACCATTTAATCCCTATAAATAAAATTCCACCCCAATAAGTACAACTTCCCTTATACCCAATCAACTACCACTTATAAATTCCAGACCAACCATCATGAAACTAGGCCTGCCAATAGCCTATATAAACAATTCCATTACCCAAATAAATTTTATCCCACTACTCTCTAATTTGAAACATCTACCCCAACTTCTCAAGCCCAAAAAACCCAACTCCATCACCATATAATCTAATCTCAAGGCCTTAACCCAGTATCCCACTTATGTAACCTACTAGATTTTGATTACCAACTACCTTCTACAGCTTGGAAACTCAACAACCTACTAAAGAGAGTTGATATGGGAGAGTATTCTACAGAAATGGTAACACATACCTTACGAGTGACCAATTTATCCCTATCCTATTCTTCAAATTGTGAATTTTACTCTAGGTGTAAGTTCTTCTTGATTACTACTACCTTCTTTTTCTAAAATAAAATCCCCCAAAAGGGAATGTTCTTTTAGGTGTTCATACTAATTATTTTCTTAAATTTATACTTATTTCTCTTCACTTTCTCCATGCTATCATTATTCTAACAAATATTTTAGTACTGTGAATTTCATCTTTATTTGTTCTTATTATGCGTGTCAAGACATCGTGTGTGTTTTTTTGTTATTAATCTGAGATTCCAGGTAACCACTTGAAGCTCATTTGATTTCTTCAATCCAGATTATGTTGTTCGAAGTAAACTCTTGGTTGCTGAGAATTATTTCACTTCTAAGCCGGTGGTGGTGGCTTAAAACATAGAGGATTTATCTATTGAGACATAATCGGATGATCAAGGAAATTAGTGGCAACAAGTCAAAAATTTGAAGAGAGGATGATCCCACCATGGTCGGGGAGGTCATGGGGCCTATCTCAAAATGAGTCATTATTCCTGAACATAGCTATTATGATTCTGCATGTTCAAAGACCATATTCTATTGGTGTGATGTCTTTGGGATGTCTTTTCCCATGAAAAGATGTTTTTCTGTGGTTGTTGAGATGTATCCCCACTTTAATGTCTTATATTTATTTGTCTGTTTGGGGATCCTATAAACATTTTTGGTGGCCTAGCCTTTTGCACTCTTTTCTCATCTGGTATTTTTTCTGGGTTCGGTTCCATGTTGTTGCTGTAAGCTGGCTACAGATTTGTTGGCTGGGATGAAGGTTCTATTGTTAGACCCAATTTTTGAATCCCTTTATCGTTTTTCATTATGGCTTGGTCTCTAGCATGCTCATTATGTGCACACTAGTTCTGGAGAACTTCAAACTGCATTTGTGATCACTGGTGATTTCCTTCTATAGTTTGATTTTATAGTCTTAATTTTGTGATTTGTTTTGCTGTTAGTAGGCATGCTAGTATTTGTACCACTGGTGTTTTGGGGTTTTCTCCCCAATGGTACTTTGTTGATTTTCATTAGCATGGTGTCATCATGCAGACATGCTACATGTGATTTGAAGGTTGTGATAATGCTTCAATGCTGAATTGGGGATGGTTTTGTTGTCTGTAGGCTGACTAGATTTGTGGTTTTGTCACATCCAATCATTTTTGTATTCATTGATTGTTGATGATGGTTGTGTTGTCTGTAGTCTGCTTGTTGGAGCTGGAGGTGACTAGATTGCATGGTTGGGGTGTTGGAATTGGACTTGACTAGATGGAATGGATAGGTCACTGACATTGTTGGGTAATTTCAGCTAGAAATGACTAGATGACATGGATGGGTCATTGGCATGGATGGGTCGCTTGGGGGTTCAGGATTGGGGGATCCAACTTTTTGTATAAAATACTTCATTATTAATATAATTAATTTTTTTCTAATTTTGAACATGTGTTAAAATCATATTATATGTATTATATATGATAAACTAATAAATATTATGTAATTTTACTGGAAATAAAATTTTATAATTTTTATTAAAATTTAATTTTTAAAAAATATATATATTTTATCTTGGTAATATTATTACCAACAGATAAATTTTTCACCACAACCTATTGCTAAACACATTAACCAACATATATATTATCTGTTGGTATTATTATAATTGCAACAGAACTATTTTATTTGTCATAAAAACATTTAGCAATAGAGTTTTACCGACAGTTTAGTTACATGAACGTAATACATTTTAACAATAGAAAATAACTTTACCAATTGATATGTCCCAGTTGTAAATAGTGAAATATTTTGTATTGATATGTAATAGTTGGATTTGTATTTCTGTATACTATTTTTTGGCTATTAGCACACCATTTTTTGGATCTTTTTTTATTCATTTATTTCATTCAATCTCTCATTAATATTGTTATCATTTTAGTTAACTATTTTAAACAATATGAAAAAAAAATAGTTTAGATTACTTTTTATTTGATCATTTTTATTTTTCATTTATTTTTATATGTAATGGTTGGATTTGTATATTTGGGTAGTAGTTGTTTTTTAATTTGATTTGAAGGATAATTTTAGATCAAACATCTGATCGACCACATACTTCTAGGGAGGACCATACACATAATTCGGAGGAGAACCATTAACATACTCATGTTGAGGAGCATCCTCATACTTCTTCACATGATCTATCTACTTCTAGATGGAATGAATATTTTAGGGTTTAGTAAACGTTACAAAACATGTTTACCAAAATTACTAGTTTCCCATAACTAGGACTAGATAATACCAGCTAACTTTGATAATAATGAAATTTCTAGGGGTCTGAATTCCAAAAAAAAACCAAGAATTTTATTATAGTGTCTCTAAATGAAAAGTTACTATTTTGATTTCTAATTGGACATGTATTGAAAAAGTGATGATATCCCAATAATGGGAGACAATTTGGTAAGATAATTGGTATTTATTTTACTTATTAAGAAATATTTATACTAATATAGGTTCCCCATTCTTATTATATGACATATAATATACTTGATACTGGAGGAATTTGGAGGAAATTTTTAGAATTGGATACTAGGATATAAAGGGATTTTAAATCAACCCTCACATAATATTTCATTTTTGGTCATAGTTAACATAAAAATACAAGTTATACATATCCATTTATAGATGAAGATAGAACGAAGAAGTTTATTGAAATTAGAAGACAAGAAGTGTTTTTAGTAAGTGCAATGTTATATTTTAGAAGTTTTTTATATTAATGACCACACTAATAATATGTAAATTTTTAATTTATAGAGAATAAATTGATATCATTAGGATATCCAATCCAAAAATGTATACCCTCATACGTTATCTTAAGGAGGGTATACGTTATTGGAAGAACAAATGATAGCTAATGATTTTCAAAAATTTATAGTTGAGTATTTAGGCGATATAGGGGTTGAACCTCCCCCCCCCCCCCCATATAGAAATGAAACTTTTAAGAGGTATCAGATGAGAAAAAAGAGACAATATCATACCATACAGTCGAGGGTTATAATAGAGTGGATTGGAAGAAGTTTTATTTATTTATTTATGTAAGTTAAATCAATTATTTATATATTGTGAATCATTAATAATTTATTATAATATTCTATATTAGAATATCTTGAGAGGCATAGCACATATTTGGAATTTACAACTAAGGGTATGAAGGATATTTTAGTTACTATATTAGGAAATCTCGAACACCAAGGTCATGTATGAGGATACCTGGTAGGATTATCAGTAAAAAATGTGTTTTCTCATTCCAAATCTTATCTAATGGATGATGTTTATAAAATAGAAATAGAATTTTTAGAATATCAATTTTAAGATATGATTGAGATGATAGAGATAGGATCAGATATTTGGTATAGTTTATTTTTTCAAATATACAAAGACGGTTTTAGGTTATTGATCCCACTCCTTTACCTCCTCTTACATATCTCACTCCTCCACTTCCTCCTGATTATCTAACTCCTACATGTTCTACTGCATAGCTTTCCATTTATTGTGAGTTATATGGTGATGATCCCTAGAATAATATTATCACATATAATATTATATATTATATTCGATATATCATTTATCATCAAAAAATAGATATAGAGAATCTTAGGGTCACTTTACAAAATATTATAGATAAAACAACCATTTTCATTAGATGAGGTCAGTATAGTTGGATAAAGTATCATCCATTTTTAGTTTATCCGTATTGACTTGTTTGAAAATTTACAATTTAGGTGACTATAGATTATATCCTTTATTTCATATTAGAGTTAAATTTGTTTTAACATTTTAATTTTTATATATTTTACTATTTTTTTACAAGAATATTTTAAAGGTAAAGACATTCTGTTTAGAAAACAACATTTATAGGCTGTTATGACTTCAGATAAAACTTCTATTGGTTTTGATAGATTATCAAAATATTCAAAAAAAAATTGGATGTTTATGAAATTTTAATGGAAGATACCATTTTTGCATGAAATGACTTTAACAATTTTAAAAAGAGATATCATGGAGCTTGAAACTGGAGATGATTTGGACATCATTAAAATATAATCCTTATCTATGTAAGTTGATTAACATATATCTTTTACTTATTTTTATTTATTTAAACATTATAATTAGATTTATTTTCTATTAGTTATCTTTAAAAAAAATTATACAACATGATATGAAATTAGTATATGGATTTATGGAACCAAACTTTATTTCAACTATAGTGATGAAAATGAGTGATATAGAAAGAATACTTTTTATTTGTCAAAGACATCAAAATAATGAAATTATTTAATTTTGGATGCCTTCTTATCTTCAAGAATATGAAACATATATCCCATATCATTTTATATATCTTAATAGAATAACCACACACATTATGTCATTTTTTATAATAGTTGAAATTGGATGTTGGGTGTTTTTTTTCCAAGATATAAAATGTTTTATTGTGTATACTCTATCCATGGTAAAGTGTAATATAATTTTAAGAATTTATGGAACATGTATGTTCCAAAAATTTAATACATATATATATATATATATATATTATAATATCTAGTCTCACCTAAATTTACCCATGTTTTTAGGGTTAAGTGGTCTCTTGTAGTGTATCTTGGGTTCTCAAATCCCCAAAGACCTAAGAATAAACCTAAAGAAATGTACATTCTATGGATTGTTTTTGGCTATATAGTTTACAACTTTGGGTTGATTTTAGATAGTTTTAAAATAAAACTAAAAGTTATATTTGAATTCTATTTAAAATAATGAGTTGATCCTATGTTATCACTTTGGGTGTATTGGAGGCATTACTTTTTCAACTATTTCAATTTATTATATTTGAGATGGGTTCATTTAAGAAGATCAAAAAACATCATCACTTACTGTTTAAATACCTACACACCCTAGAACTAATCACCTATACACTTGGAGGATCAATGTTTTGATCACTCCAAGGTAAAGGTTCGTAGGATCAATGTTTTGATCACTCCAAGGTAAAGGTTCATATTAGCACTTGAATTATGTGGCCTTAAATTCAACAAGGATGAATGAGTTTAAATTTCATTAAAAAAATATCAATTAAAAGAAGTGATTAGACATTAGTGGAGCAAGAAATAACATCCAATACAACACATTTATACTCCCTTGTATCAAACCATAAGTGGGTTATCCCTCTATTGATATTATGGTTTCAATGGAAGTAGGAAGTAGACTCATGAGAGAGGAATTGAATAAGTAAACAAAAAAATAAAAAGAAAACGATCACTCCACCATTGTGTGAATAATTTCACAAGGACTGGTGTGAATAATTTCACACCTTGGGGAAAAGGTATCAAAGTGGCAAAAAAATAGAAAATGAGAATAAAAATATGTCTTATTGAAAATATAAGGTGATTCGAGCAACATACAAATTGAAGAAATGTGATTACAACATCAAATTGGAATCATAACTTTACAATGAAACAAATCACAAAATATTCCTCAATCCTCCAACACCACTGCCTTAAATAGGCATTATTTTAAGCCTTAGGTCGAGCCTCTAATAGTTGAATTCAACCCAATTAATGGTGGTAGGCCTAGGCAGGTGGAAAGTTAATGGAGAGTATACTTTTCCACTCTTGAAAAAAAATCCTATCCAACTTGCATACACTAAAAAGAGGCACCAAAATTAGCTTCTATATGGATAAATTTAGATAGGAAATAGAAGAAAAAATTAATATACAGATGTCCTTATAAAATATATAAATTTTCCTCCTAAATTTATTTTTGGTTTGTGAGATATGTGTAAAATAGGGAGCTGTTTTTCTAGGCTGAAGACTCTAGCTGAGAATTTTGTCTCCAAATTGGGCTGCATAGAAAACCCTTTAGAACTTCGAATTAGCTCTTGTCACTTTGGTATGGAATGTTCCCCCTGATTTATTCTATATTCAATTAAAATTTAAGATTCATTGGTCTGTTATTCGGTCTTATAAAGTAATTTGAATGGGATGTTGTCTAATTTACTTCACCCATAATGTTGTTGGTTCAAGGCTGACTTTGGTGGTCTTCTAATGTTAATCTTCAAGTACTCCAAAAGTAAGAATTGTTCCCAATGGAATAAGAAACCTTAAAATTAAATATTAATGTAAAAACATGAACATTATTTTTTTCAAGAGGTGTTGAAATATGTATCATGTAATAGTGCACTTTAATAAGGATTTATAATCATAATGTGAAATAGTGTTCAAATTGTAAAATGCACTAAAAATGGTGTTCATGAATAATGAATCACATAAATATTATAATATAAAAAAATTAATATTATTATCTTTTAGTGGATAATCAACCCACCCCCCCCCCACATGAGTTTTTCATGTCCCGAGAAAAATATATCTCAAAAATATGAAATTCGAATTCCCTTTTTCAAAAACATTTTAATACAAAATAATCATAAAAAAACCTCATACCAAACAACTATGAAACCCATAAAAATCATTTAAACACATGATAGTTTTATAATAATATCCCAAGTTTAATCCCATTCCTTTGTTCAAATCCATCGCAATATTTCATCCAATTCCAATTAAACCTAATGATGTTTTGGGCATCATAATAGACATGGGGTTCATAATTATTCATTGGAGAATATATGGAAGTTCTAGGTTGAATAAGATTTTAATATTAAGATGAGTATTCATTTTTTGTTGAAATTTTTCCATGGTAATTGAAATTGAATTCAATCAAGTCAACCAATTTAGTGATACTTTTTTGATGACTCCCAGGGTCAATAACCTTAGGGCGCCAAGTGAAGCTCACATACTCGGGCATCATCTCAGGTTAACTCAATCAAAAAAATCCAAATTAACACAAATAAAGGTAAATTTATCAACTATGGTCTATAAATATATGGATTTATGATCCCCAAGTGTCAAAATCCAAACATTAGGTCAATCCATTTCTCTACGTGAAATTGATTTTTTTTGGATTTTTTTCATGATTTTTTTATTTCATTTTGAATACTCATGTTAAAATTAAAATGATAACAAAAGTAATTCCATTTATTATGGTACCCCAAGAAATCAAACTAATACCCCACAATCAAAAGGATTTTCATTGTGTTTTTCTTATTATTAATTAGATGAAATTATAAATGGTGAAAAATCACATCGGTCAACCGAACTTTCCAAATTCAATGCACATGAACTTAAACATGCATTAAAATCAGAATCAAGGCATGAAAAATAATTTGATATTAAATTTCAAAGTGTGAAATATTTATTATCATGTTCAAGGTTAACAAAATTTTCCTTCCATTAAGGAACACTTTTTTTCAAATATTTTTTTTTCACAGAAAAGAAAATTTTTATTTTATATCCCCCCCAAAACATAAAATAACATTTTCTCAAGTATTTAATGAAAATAAAATTTTGAAGTTAGGTAGAGGGGGATAAGAGGAGATCAAAAAATAAATTGAAAATGAGAATCTTGGAATGAAGTCACCTGGTGGTTGATGTTGAAGTTCATGTTTCTCCAATTTAATCCCTTAATCTTCATGCCACTTGGAGGAGCCTCATCAATGATGATAGTTTTTGTTTTTACACCTATTTATTTTGAAACTCCAACCTTGATTAAATTTATAGGTACTGGTCATGTTGCCTCCCGAAAATCACTTTGTTTAATGTCGTTATCCCGGCATAGACCCCAAATCTATCAACATTTTGGTTCATAGGTTGGATCAATTAACTCCTCCTTTGTTTATTGTTTATTGAATGATTCAATGAATGGTTTTAACATATGACAATTTAATTTTAAGACATTATCACTAGTGGGATTCTGAATATCTATTTCCCTATAAGGGTATACATGATACACTATGTATGGACCTGACCATCTTGACCTTATCATTCCCGGGTATAAATGGTGTTTTGAACTATACAAGAGCACAAATTTTCCCAGTTCAAAGTGTTTTACTTTGAGATTCCTAGATTGGTAGGCTTGAACTCTAGCTTTATTTATCCTTGAATTTTCATAAGACTCCATCCTATGTTCCTCATGTTCATTAAGATCTAATTTACTCTTTTTTTCATCCAGAGAAATTTCAATGTTCATTTTTTATTGCCTAAAAGGCCTTATGCTCATTTTCAACAGGTAAATGGATGGATTTTACATAAACTAAACTATACGATGACATGCCTAGGATGTTTTTGAATACTGTAAGATACTCCCAAAGGGAATCCAAGAGTTTTTTAGACCAATATTTCCTGGAGGGATTGACAGTTTTATAGGAATTTTCTGAATCTCCCTATTCGCTAACTTATCTTGACCATTGGTTTGAGGATGGTACACAGTGGAAAATTTATGAGGAATACCATACTTAAACATGAGTGAAGATAATGGGTGGTTGTAGAAATGGGTTCCTTAATCATGGATTATAGCGCTTAGAATTCCAAATCGAGAAAATATGTGGTCTTTCAGAAATCGGATCACAACATGATGGTCGTCGGACATGGTAGGAATGGCCTCAACCCATTTTGAGATATAATAAATATCTATGAAGATGTATAGGTATCCCTTATATTTTGGTAAGGGTCTCATAAAATAAATTCCCCAACAATAAAAGATTTCGATGACCATAATGGGAATGAGGGTCATTTGATTACTTTTGATAATGAATCCTAATTTTTGACATTGAGTACAACTTAGGTATAATTGGTAGGAATAATTAGTGAGGTTAGGTGAGTAAAAACAACATTGGAGGACCTTTTTGTGATTTTATTTATGGAAAGTTGTCCTCCACATGCCTCGCCAAGAAAGATTTTTAGAATGAACTATTTATCAGACTCAAGAACACATCTCCTACTGATTTGATCAGGATAAAACTTAAAGAGGTAAGGACCATCAAACACATGGTATTTGACATCAAAAATAAATTTCCTCTTAGCTTGGGTCCCTAGGAATTTTGGAATGTCACCCATCACCAAAGGGTTTTATATGTCAGCATACTATGGTAAATCACTTAAAGAATATAGGTGCTCATTGGGAAATGAATCAGACACAGAGAGGTTATGTGAGTTGTCTTTGAATTCCATCCTAGAGATATAGTTAGCTAAAAAAATTCAAAACCATTTTTATCCTTAATGGTTAAATCAAAATCTTTAATAATAAAGAACCGCCTAATCAATTTGGCATTGGCATCTTGTTTTTTGAAAATGTATTTTAGGGTTGAATGGTCGATTAATACAATAATGGGTGATCTTAAGAGATAAGACCTAAAATTATCTAAGGAAAATACCACATCCAGTAACTATTTTTAGTGGTGGTGTAGTTTATTTGAGAATCATTTAAATATTTTCTCATGTAAGAAATGACACATGTATTTTTCTCACACTATTGTCCTAAGACTACTCCTATAGCTAAGTCACTCGCATCAGAAATGAGATCGAATGGGAGTTTACAATTAAGAAATTTTATGATAGGTGGATATATAAGAGCTAAATTGAGTGTAGAGAATGATTCCTCATTGCTTTTTTTCCATAAAAATGGATCATCCTTCACCATAAGAGCACAAAGTGGTTAGGAAATAGAACTAATGTTCCAAATGAACCTTCTAGATAAAAAAACATTTCCTAATAAAGACCTCATATCATTGATAGTTTTAGGAGAGGGAAGTTGAAAATTGATATCAACCTTAGATTTATCAACTTCAATCCCTTTAGTAGAGACCAGATGTCCCAAAATAAGTCCTTCATTTACCATGAAATGGAATTTTTGAATTTAGGATGATATTATTATCCTCTAATCTTGACAAAACCCCTTCAACATTTAGAAGGAATCCCTAAAAAGTATCACCAAATATTGAGAAGTCATCCATAAAGTCCTATGAAAAATCCCCCACCATGTCTGAGAAGATTCCCATCATGCACCGCAAGAAGGTACCATGGGAATTACATAACCCAAAGTGCATGCACTTGAAGGAAAAAGTGTCGAATTGACAAGTGATGGTTTTTTTACTTGATCATCTAAGGAGACCTCAATTTGATTATACACTGATAATCATCTAGGAAGTAGTAGAATTGATGACATACCACTCACTCGAGGACTTAATCAATAAAGGGAAAGGGTAAATGGTCTTTCTTAGTACATGAGATGAGCTTCCTATAGTCAACATAGACTCTTCATCAAATACTGACACTTGTGGGTAGAAGTTCACCATTCTCATTAGAGATCATAGTGATTCAATCTTTCATTGGAATGAATTGAATTGGACCTACCTACTAACTTTTAGCAATGGGGTAGATGATACCTACTTTAAACAACATAAGAATTTCTTTCCTTACCACATACATAAGATTGGGATTGAGTCTCCATTGAGGTTGACAACGTTGTTTGAAGTTAGATTCAAGAACAATCCTATGAGTTCCAATTAGTCAGATCATCCTAGGAATATTAGAAAGGTTCCATCCAATTTATTTTTTATGGTTTTATAAGACATCCAGAAGCATCCTCTCTTGATTGGATTCAAGAGAGTAAAAAATGACAACAGGACAGGTTCTATTGTCCCCTAAGAAATCATAATTGAGTGATGGAGGTAAGACATTAAATTCAAGATCAGGTTGGTTAACACTTTTGAAAGAAGTATGGGGCCCTGTATCAATCTTGGCCTCTTTTTTCAAAAAAATTACCAAATTGGTTTCTTTTGGATAGATGCTTCAGCCACCAAATTGGAAAAATCAGTGTCATGAATGGGTATATAATTGATTTTTTTTATTTCAAAAATGGTATCATTGTTTGGTAATATGATAAAGTCATCAAAAAATATTTCTAAAAGAGATTCAATCCAAAGAGACAAATTTCCCTCATGTGAACAAAGGAAATCATTCTCTTCTTGACTTAAACATCATTCAATAATTTCTTGATGTTCCTCTAGTTCATTATCAACACTACCAGTCCAATTAACCTCATGTATCTCTTCATAATCTCAAATTTAAGAGTTTTTTTTGTATATATTCAAATCTAGGCTCATGTTTCTTAAGGTTGTTTTCATGTTCCCATTCCAAACACAAATGACTAGGTTGATTGTTTCTAAGAAGGGATGACAAAGGATGATGGGGGTTCCCTCCCTAGGACCTAATCTTGTGTGATTTACAAGGATAATGAATTCAGTAGGGTAAATGAAATTTTCAACTTTCACCAAAACATTCTTTAAGATCCACTTAGGAACTTGAACACTATGATCTGCAAGTTGAAGAGTGAAATATGTGGGTTTGATTTCATCAATCCCTAACTGAAAATATGTGGCATAAGGAATGAGGTTTACACTAGCTCTTACATCACAAATGTCTTTGAAAACTTTGTTCTCTCCTAAATCAAAATTGATTTGTAGACATTATGGATCTTTCAACTTTGGAGGAATAGTCCCTTGAATGGTGGTAATCACATTAGTAGCAAAAAGGACTTGGTTTTTTTGTGAAAATTTCCTTTTAAAAGTGCACAAGACCTTATAGTAATTTGAGTAAGCATGAATAGTTTTGATTCCAACAAAAATTGAAATGTTCAACTAAAACGTCGAGAATATTTCCCTCAATGTTTCATTTAGTTATGGTTTATATTTTCCTCTCATGCATTGAGAGAAGGGAGCAGGTTATTTGAGGGATTGGTGTGGTTTTGGTTCCTTGTCATTATCATTGGTTTTTCAGAATATTTTGGTGTTTATCAATCCTTTTCATGTGTTTTTAAGATATTAATGTTTCTAGAATGGATTTTTTAGGTTTCTCAATGGATTTCCCACTTCTTAAAACAGTCACTGCTTTTAGTTGTTCTTCGGAGGTCTGAGTGTAACTGGATTCTACTCTTAAGGTTGAGGATGGTATCACCTAAGTAACAATGGGTAACTTTACAATTTTAATGGTTTCAAGTTCATGTTTAAGGGATGATACTTCTGAGTTCATTTTATCCATTTTTTTACACAACTGTTTGAGGATTGTTAGAGGGATAGATTGAGACGGGGTTTGTGTTTGTTGGCTTATCCCAGGAGGATACTTTGGCTATTGGATGGTTTGTTGTTATAGGACTATAGGATGTTGTTATTGGACTAGTTGTGGTTGTAATTGGTTATGGTGTTGAATTTTTTTGGAGGGTATAGGTTTTGTCCTTATGGCTAACTCGGTTATTGGTTAGGTTGCTAGTTATCTTTCAAATGGAATCCTGGATGGTCATTATACCATGGAATGAAAGTATTTTAGTATTGTGGATTCTAAAAGTTCTGAGAATTGACCTCTGTTGGTGGTCCTCCTAAAATAATATCTTTAATATAAGGTATGTTTTCACAATTTTTGGTATTGTGGTCATGTTTGTCACAAATTTTGAAAACAGGGTTAACAATTTGAATTTCATAGACCTTTCTAAGATCGATCTCCTCAACCTTCCTAGTAAGTGCATCATGTATTTCCCTGATACTTTCTTCATCCCTAAGTGTGTTAATTCCACCAAATTTTGTTGGATTCTCATAGTAAGGTGATGATACCCATGTTTGGTTTGGGTTGTCCAGTCCTTCTAGATACTCGTAAGTATTATTTTCGGCTTTGTTTTTGAAGGTTCCATTACACATCATGTAAATTAATTATTTTTTTCCCAGACCCAACCCTTCATATAAGATTTAAACTTTTTTGGATTTAAAATACATGTTGAGGTACCATGTTTAGTGTATCTTTGAACCTTTCCCACGTTTCATAAAATGACTCCCCTTCTTTTTCAAAAAAAAATTGGATGCTCTTTTAAAGTGAAATTATTTTGTGAAGGATGGTGTATTTTTTGTAGAATTATATTTGTAATTGGTCCTAGGAGTGGATTGATACAGTTATAAGAATTTTTAACCAAGTATTTTCTTTATCATTTAGTGGGAAAGGAAAGAACCTCATCTTCTCTGACTCAAGTTGATGTGGTGGGAACATGGTTTCAATAATGTTGTCAAACTCTTTGACATAAAGGTATGTCATTTCCAACTCCATCTCATGGAAGGTTGGAAGGTGGTTTAGAACATGAGTTTTAAAGACATAATGGGATTCTCCTAGGGTATGATTTCTAATTAAAGAGGGTTAATTGTTCTAGGCATGTGTGAGGTATTAATTTTTTTTTTTGATCGACTGCATTCCCCAAGTTTGGGGCTGCTTATTTGGATTTCCATTTTGGTTCCCACCTGGGTTTTTAAGTTGGTTTATTAGAATACCCTCTATTTAAATGGGCTCAATTTTCAAATCTAAGGTATTATGAAGATTATGATCTGATGTAAAAAATTTCCCTTTGTGTACCTGACTTCACAACCCTAGGATTATCCACCCTAACTAGACAGTTGTATTGCTCACGGGTATAGGCAGACATGGGCCAAGAAAAGTGAAATACAAAAGAATGTGGAAAGATAAGAGAATTTGAGGTGAGAAAATAGAATTGGGGGAGATTAAAAAGGGTGTTCATATGACTTATTTGGGTCCCTATAAATGATTCCAACATTTGTTCTCATCCAAATTTATAAAAAAAAATTGGGTTAAACGATCACTTGTAGTGTATCTTGGGTTGTCGAATCCTCAAAGACCTAATAAGAAACCTAGAGACATGTATATTCTATAGATTATTTTTTTCTATGATTTTTCCAACTTTAGGTTGATTTTAGATGGTTTTAAAAGATAAATAATAGTTTTATGTAAATTCAATTTAAAATAATGATTTTATACTAGGTTATCACTTGGGGTGGATTGGATGCATTCCTTGTTCAATTGTTTCAATTTCTTATATTTGATATGGGTTCATTTAATAAGATCAAAAAAATCATAACTTACTATTTTAATACCTACACACCCTAATACTAATCATCTATACACTTGAAGGATCAATGTTTTGAGAACTCCAATGTAAAGGTTTGTGTAAGCACTTGAAGTGTGTGAACTTAAATTCAACAAGGACGAAGAAGTTTAAATATCGTTAAACAAAATTCTCTATTAAAATAAGTGATTAGATATTAGTGGAGTTAGAAATAATATCCAACATATCCCCTTACTACTCTTTTTGATCAACCCATAAGTTGGTTATCCCTACATTGATTCTATAGTTTCAATGGAAGTGGGAAGTAGACTCATGAGGGATAAATTGAATAAGTAAAAAACAATAAAAAGAAAAGGATCACTCCACCATTGTGTGAATTATTTAATAGGGTTTGGAGTGAATAAGTTAACACATTATGGTAACAGTATCAACATGACAACAAAAATAACAGAAAATGATAATAAGAATAAGAGTTATTAAGAATATAAGGTGATTCAAGAAACTTACAAATTTAAGAAAAGCGATTACAACATCAAATTGGTAGCATAACCTTTCAATTAAACAAAGCACAAAATATGCCTAAATCCTCCAACACCACTACCTTAAATAGGTATTATTGAATCCTTGGGTCGAGATTTCAATGGTTGAAGTAACCCCAATTAATGGTGGTAGGCCTAGGTGGGTGGAAATTTAATGGAGAGTAGACTTTTCCACACTTGAAAAAAATTCTAAGCCAACTTGCATCCACTAAACATAGACGCTGAAATGAGATTATAAATGGAAGAATTTAGGAGATCTATATTAAACAAAAATTATGATACGTATGTCCCCTAAATGGATATAAAATTTCAGACTAAATGAATTTTTTTTGAGATCTGTGTAAAATGGTGGGCTATTTTTATAGACCACAGAATCTATCCCAAAATTTTATATCCAACTTGGGCCGGATGGAACTCCCTTTAAAACTCAGAATTAGCTCTTTTAACTATTCAATGAAATGTTCCCCAAGATTTCTTATATCTTTATTTAAAATTTCAGATTCATTAGTCTTGGATCTTGTCCGATACAGTAATTTGAATGGGATTTTATCCAATTCACTTTGCCTAGAATATTGTTGGTTCAAGGCCCACTTTGGTGTTTTTCCAATGTGAATCTTCAAGTACTCTAGAAGTAATAATTATTCCCAATGGAACGAGAAACCTGAAAATTAAATATGAAAGTAAAATCATAACTATTTTTTGTTTTAGGAGGTGTTCAAATATGTATCATTTAATAGTGCACTTTAACAAAAAATTACAATCATAATGTGAAATAGTGTTCAAATTGTAAAATGCACTAAAAATGGTGTTTATGAATAATGAATTAGATGAATATTATAATATAAACAGTTAATATTATCTTCTTTCTATTTATAATAAATTATTTTAATATTTATTCATACATATTATTTTCAAACATAGCATTGGATTACTTTATAAATAAAACAAGAAAGCAGAGCACAAATACCAAATATGTAAAAGAAAATGTGGTTTTTCATTTAAAATTATTACAATATCAATTTAACTATATAAAAAGTGATTTATAATAGAAAAAATATTTTTAAACATAAGTATCAAAAATAAGGAATAAATTAATGTTGATACTATGCTCTAAGATTTATGTTTGAAATAATTTTAACTATGATAGTTACAAAATCCAAAAAGGTTAGATTTTGTTATAAAATATTCTTTTAATTTTTCAATTTTTATATTCATAATACATATAAATTTTTTTCTTTTTCATTTTCATTTTTTTATGACCCTCAACCTTATATTGGAAAGGATTTAAGACACACACAAATTGAATGGGTGAATTATTTCATATATATGGTTGGGTTTTAGTTTATTTTTAACATACATTGTAAATTTTAATGTTGAAATTGTAAATGTTTGTATGACTATTGTTTTTCTATTTTTGGTATGTTTTTATAGTGCTAAGATGTATGAATTTATTGATTTTTATACAAAAAATATTTTTCATTCTGGTTATTTTATAATCAACGTGAAAAGTTTACAAAGAATATTTATCACATCATTTTTTATAATAAAAAAATGTGATATGTAATTTTTTCAAAACAATTTGTGTATAAGATACATAGAAAACCACCTAAAAATATCATTTTTAGGATTTTTTCAATGAAGGTTATGAAAAAACTAGCATTATAGTATATTTATCACATCAATTTTTTAAAAAAACAAGCATGATAAGTTTTTTTTCATTTTTTATATATTCGAATTGATGTGATAAATGGGTTTTCATGTCATTATCTATATAACCGATGTGGAAAATCATCTATAAATATAGATTTTTCGGATATTTTCATTGATAGTTATGAAAAGTCCAAAGTTATTATGTGTTTAGCACATAATTTTTTCAAAACAACTGATGTAATATATTATTTTCCATGTCAGTTATATTAAAAATAATGCCAAAAACCACATCCAAATATAATTTTTTTAGTTTTGTTTTTAGCATCAATTATTCCAAATATTGATAAAAAATAATCTATAATAGACTTTATTATGTCATTTATGAAAAAACTAACAAAATACATGTTATTTTTTTCCTAAATGACATGAAAAAAATACTCTAGATGTATATTTATAATGTCTGTTATTAGTAACTAATGTGAAAAAACTTATTTACAATGTTTAAAATAATAACATGAATGGGTAACTGATGTTAAAAATCAATAAAAAATTCAACGAAAACCCATTTTTTCACTACTGTATTAAATTAATTAAACTATAAAAACATGTAATAATGTAATATGAATCATATATTGCATTGAATTGAACAAGAACAACTGAAACATGAAATGAGAAAATCCAAAATAAAAAACTTAAACTAAATCAGACCATAATAAACTAGTCAAAATTAACCTGAACTTAAATTTATCAAATGAATCTAAATCATATTAACCTAATATAACCTAAATTAATAAGTTTTATTAATAAAAAATAAATTGGATCTAAAATAGTTAAATTAAAATAAGAAATATTTCTAAAACTAAACTCACCCAAACATAGTCAAACTAATACAAAATGAAAATAACCCAATATAATAAGAAAAAAAATCTAAATATAGCTTCACAAATGAATATAAATTTGTTAATTTTTATTTGATTGATTCTATTTTTGATCATACATTTCTATGAAATTTATTTTGATTATTTTTGGTTATTTTTAGTTAAATATTTGTTGTAATGAATTAATTTTATTGAAAAATATTGTATTATTAAAAAAAATTACTACATTCAATGTTAATATAGAGGATGGTATTGAACATTGAAGTTTGTGTGTCTTGAGTAAAAAAATTTCCTCAAGAATAAATAAGAAATATAGAAGAATTGTAAACACATAGATAAAACAAAATATTTTAGGTTTTATTTTACTTATTTTAAATTTTAATATCTAATTTCTTAAAAAATATTTTATTTATATGAGAAATAGTGTGACTTGGTGTCCCATTATGAGAAAAAGGTGAAATTTTTTGTCCAAATGATTATTTCATTCTGATATTATGAGATAATCATCAAGTTATATTATGTTTTTAACCTGGGAAAAGTGTTTTCCTAACTAGGTATTGACCCAATTATATTCTCATTAGCACCATTTTTTGAAATTACTCATGCATTGGCAAAAGAGACTCATATAAAGGAAGAGAGGAAAAAATATTCATAAACGAATGTGAATGAAGTCAAAACTCTAATGAGAAATTTATGAAAGTAATGACCACATTACATCCATCACTTATTCCAGATAAAACCATAGTTTTTTATACATTATTATCGATGATTTTTTTTATTATATGATGAACCATGAGAAGGTTATGATAGTCCTAGTGGTGGTCACTATGATAACTTTCCTACAGATACTGATAGTAATGGTGATTGAAATTCTGATGGTGGTGATAATAGAAGTGATAATGGTGATGATGATAGTGATGGTGAGGATGATGGTGAGGAGTAAATTAGTGATGAAAGTGATGATAGTGATGGTATTAGTGGTTTTGAGGGTGAGATTGATCCCCAAAAATTATGACTGATATTTATGACACAATATGTTTGATGACTAAATGTGATTGCATATATGTGTTATCATTTTTTATTGGAATTAGAAACTAATCAATGGAAAAATATATAATATATCTACTATTTTAAATGTGTATGAGTGTGACTACAGGGTATGGACTATGTAGTGAAAATGTCATTTTATTTTGTGTTTATATTAGAAGGTTATACAAGAGGTTTGTATAACCATTGGTATAGTGTTTTACCAATGCTATTTTATAACCACTATAATAATTAAATTTCCTAGGGGGTATACTAATGGTTTACTTAAAATCATTGGAATATGGTTATCCATACACCATACTACCCAATGGTTCCCTTCCCTATACCAATAGTTCAAATCTATTATTATAACTATTTTTTTATATTAGTGACATATTTCATAATAACTAATGCACATTTAATTTCATAGGAGTATCAAACATGATTAAATCCTTAATTTTTATCCTTTGAAGACAAAATCATTATTCATTTCATTGGAGATCTATATCAGGAATACCCTTCATCGTGATCTATATCAATTTAACCCATCATCAACTATAATTATCATGTACCTTATCATGAATAAAACATTTTTAAGATAGAATTTTTCAACACAAAACCCTTGAAAACTCATTTCAACCCATAATAAAATCACTTTCCATTATGTCATAATCAATGAGAAAAAAAATCCTTTTAACCTCTACAATGGTGATTTTTTCAATGGTGGTTGTGAGGGTTATCCCCTTACAGTAGCAGTGGTGGCTTCCAAGCCCGTCCCTCCTCTCCCACTTGGGGAGGGACCTTCAACATCATTCGCGGGATAGACTTTATCCTTTTCACCTCTCTCTAACCCTGACTTTCTTCCCCATTTTCCCCAGATGCCTCTTTTCCCTAAAGTACTGGATCTAATTAATTTCTATCTAAACCTTTAACTTTCAACCTTTGTTTTCAATGAGGCTTAGGGCCTTCTAAATCTTTCCAATATTGCGCATTCCAAGTAGAGGCATCCTTCTGTGGATACATTCAATAGAGGCATCTTTGGGTATATGGGATTACAGGATAGAGCAATGGTGGGTTTTCTTAATTCCTGACACATTCTAATTCAATTTGATTTAGAGGATGATCTGGTGAATACTTGGTCCATTGCTCCATGAAACTACAATGTATTTTGGTTCTACCTCTTCAAATGGTCGTATGATTTACACATGAATCGTGACACCTATATAGCAGTGATTTGGGTTATTTTCCCAGAACTTCCCTTGCCATTTTAAAATCTCGTGATTTTGAGAATGTTAGGAAACCTTGTGGGTAGATTTTTTTGTACTGATTCTAGAACTAAAGCTCTCTGCCACCCATTTTATCCCCATATATGTGTGAAAATTGTTGTCTTCAAAATTCCTCCCATGTTTGTGTGTATTATAGTGGATCAAGAGTTCTATCACAAGTAACTAGTTTTTTATGAGTCATGGTTCAACTTCTGCTCCTTCTGTAAAAACCTGGGACATCCTTTAGAATTTGGTAGACATGGGAAGAAGGAAATTTATCCTCAAAAGGATGTGAATTTAGGGGAAAGTGGCAAGGGGTTAGGTTGTAGTGAGGGTGTGTCTGGCCATATTCAATTAGCTATTCCAATCAGTGTTAAGGAGGTGAAAAGTGGGTCACAGGGGGGAAACCCATTGGTGGCCGAGGTATTCCAATGCTTGCTGAAGGACCTGAGTCCTAAGGTTACTGTGTATGATACTTCAAAGTAGTAGGGATTTAATATGATGCTGGAAGGGCATGAAGGAGGGGTTGGGTTATGTGATAGTGGTAATTTTCTAGATATCGAGACAGTGACGGCAGCTGATGTAGGCTTTAGGACTCCCTTGACTTATTCTTATGCAGAGGCAGTGCACGCAAGAAGTGGTTCTGGTGAATGAGGTAGATCTTAGATGATTGGAAGATATGGGGAGTTATTATGTAGAATTGGACAAGAGAAGGACACAGGGGGTGGTCTACTGATCCATTATAGTCCAAGGAGGGATGTTCCATCTATTATGTTGGGCGACCACTTGGAAGGGCTGGTGAATGAAGATCTGGTTCAGGACATTGATGTAGGCCAGACTGATGAGCAGGGGGTGTCCAGTGATGAGTCTGTTGAGTTCTCACTAGGTTAAAATACTGATAACCTTCAAGATAGAGGTCCTCCTAGCCCAAATAAAGGGAAAAGCATGAAGGGGGAAGGGGGAAAAGACTATTCATAATTACCTCTTCCAATGGAAACAAGGTCTGCCAAAAAGTCGAAGGACAAAATGATTGCAGGTGATTCCAAAGACTTTTGTGGCCATGTCGAGCCCACGGTTCATGGTTCTTCATCCCTTCAGCAGCAGGAATCAGGTGCGGCCCATGAGAAATCCTTAGAGTTGATTTTACATTCGGATGAAGATATTGTGGAAATTATTTTAGTGATTAATGCCTCTAACGAAGAAGCTAACAAGATGGTGTAAAGGGTACTAAAAGTAGCAACCACTTAAGAGAATAGTACATGTATTGACAAGAAAGACCTTATATTGATTAAGGGACACAATGAAGGAATTATTAATCAAGAGGAGTACATGAAAACTTGGAATAAGATGGAGTCTCATTTTGGAGGCCTATTAGAGGATGTTCCAAACACACGGGTATCCTCTATCTCTTGGAAACTTTTTATGGATAATGCTTCTAGTATGATCAAATTTCTTTTCAATGGTTCTGTAATTTCTTATAATTCTTGAACTGGGTGGTTTCTCACTTTTACCTTAAAAGTGTTTTTGAAAATAAAAAAGTTACTTTGGGTACAAAAAATCACAGAAGAGAGAGAGTTTGATATTATTTGAAAACCCATGCTAACATACTGAGGAATGTTGATAACAAAAATTATTGTAATGATAGTAAAAGGCATCCAAGTTGTAGTCACAAACAGAACATTCTTTTTCACTTTGGTAAAAAATGAAAAAATGATCTATATAATAAATGTTAAAAAGATATATTTTTAGTCATTTTTAAATAAATTTATAATTAGTTGAAAATGACCATTAACAATATTTTATATATGAATAAGAATATACATGGAACATTTTTAAGAACATGGATATGGAAGAAACATATATGAGAGGAATACTTTAAAATAACGTCTTAAATAAAAATCTATTATCTCAAGTCCTGACATGTTTTGTTCGTATCTCTACCCTCTTGAGTAATAAAATTATATTATTATTTTAATTTATTAAAAATCCTTTTCATGTTTGTTTCATTATCATTACTACCGTTATTTAATTTGTAACTATGTTTTATTTAGTTATTAAAAAAGTTAAGTTCACGTTTGTTGTTTTGAGGATGTTCTGCTTATAACCAAAAAGACAAAATCGGTGCATTGACCATGGTCAAAATTGTTATGGTTCTATTACCTCTAAAATCCTAGATACTATAATTATCATATTTATATTTTAGATACATTTATAAAACCAACCATGTACTGTCATTATAAAAAATGAATCATGTCGATTCATGTAGATAAAAATATATATGTATAAATGAATGGAATTTTTATTTTTTTAAATTGGTGGAAAATAAGACAACTAGATAATATCTTAATTTTATATAATTATTCTTATAGCCATAATTTTTAGGTGGATATGAAAAATGAATCACATCGCTTCGTTGGAGTGGTATTCCACATGTATGCATGAGCAATGTTATCAATTTCTAATAAACCTAAGAAGGTAAGTAATATGTTATCTATAGAAAATCATAAATATGTTATAAATATAAAATATATTATTTTTTTCAACATTTTAATCATCCATATATTCAAGTGATGAAAAATAAAACACATCTCTTCATGGAGGTGGTATTTCACACGTACATGTGAGAGATGTTTTCATTTCCCATAGGATGGAAATGGTGATTAAAAAGTGTTATAAAATATTAATAAAAAATTATATAATATACTGATGTTATTATTTCATCATGGTTAAATAATATTTGAATGAGGTAGAATAATAAATAAACTTGTAATAAGTCGGTTAATACTTATACCATCTCCTCAGATACCCCCCATTGGATTAAATATTAACCCTTCTAGGATTGGTTGTTTGAGAATATGAATACATATAGAATTTGGGGAGGTATTTCAAGGATATATTTTTATAGGTATTGTATAAACTATAGTTATCAAAATGTGTGAGTAATGGAAGACTGGATCTTCTCTTTTATAATTGAGGGGAGTGGCACAATGGTAATTATTTTATGTTTTAAAATAATATTAAGCCACCCTCATGGTAAAGTGGAACTTAAAAAACTAAAATTATAATATAAGGTTAAAATTATTAAAATAAAATCATACAATGAGAATATATATAAAATTTCATGTCTTTTTCACTTAGTTTTTTCTGTAATTAACATAATTTACTCTTTTACCATGGTGAAACATTTTTACCATGATAACTATTTATAAAGACCAAAAAATGAAAATAGAATCAATACTAAATTTGAAAATATATATTCATAATATGGAATCCATTTTTCAAGATTTATCCTTTATAATTTTCCAAAATTACTTTAAATATAAGTCTGAAAAATGCAACGAAAAATGGTTTTCTAAAAATTGCATTTTAAGCATAAAAATGAACTTAAACCAAAATAAAATATAATATTTATTATTATGACATTATTTAGATTTTTTTAATCAAATTAATATTATTATTTTTTTAAAACTTACTCCAAGATACAATTAAACTTTTAAAATACTATATTTAATGAAAATAAATTAGCATTTTTCAAAAATCTGTATTTTTTACTATTCACACAAAAATCAATCTTTTAATAAAAATCCCAAAATTTAAGACTAATATATATTTGTATAATGATTAGAAAAATGAAATATATTTTTTAAAAGTCAATTTATAAAATTAATATGTTTAAATTTTAAATTAATCATTGTAATTCATGGAAAAACAACTTAGTTAAATGAAACTATTCCTTTTCAAACTAAAACTATTATAAAATTATTTATAAAACTATGCTGAATATAAATCCATAAAAATAATACTTATAAATCATAAGATTGATTTATTTATAGTATTACCTATGTTTTTTCATTCTTCCCCCTAAAAAATTTCCATTCTCACCATTTTATACAATACAAAAACAAATGAAGGTTTTTTCCCTTATACAATTTTCTGATTCCTGTGTTGCTTACTCAATAATGTGATTCTTCTGTTATAACTTTACCTAGTAAATCAACTTATTATATAGTAACTTGTCTATTTGATCCAAATTTTTTAAAATATTTTCTTAATAATATTTATTCCCTTCTAAATATACCATTTTAGGGCCCATAACATGTGATGCATCATATATGTACTTTTTTAGTGATGAAATAGGAAAAACATCATGTACCCAAGAAAAAATCAGAGGTAAAGAAACTCTATATTAAAATGATACCAATTTTTCCAAAATTCCGTATGAAATATATATGATGGAATTAATTTTACTTTATTTCCTAAATTCATAACACTTTTCCATGGAGATACTGTAACAAAACAAGATTTTCTAACTCAAAAGAAATATTTTCCTCTTATGACCTGCATAACTCTTCTTAATTATTTGAGTTTTCCTCATGTTCTATTAAACAATATTTACTTTCCCTACCATTTCCCATGCTTTTTCTAGTCCTAATAACTTCCTTTCACCAACTTCATCCTATCTTGATGGATTTCAACGTTGATTTATTTATAATTTTACAAAAGGATCCATCAATAATAGGAATGAAAAACGTTTTTATAATAAAATTCAACTGATGAAATATGTTGATCTCAACTTCCCATATAATCCAAAGGTCCATCTCAAATAATATATTACAAATATTGAATCATTCACTCTGATGTTCCATCATATTGAGGATAAAAGTTTGTGATGAAATTAAATTCTGTATCAAAATTTTTTTGAAGTATTTCCCAAAAATTTTGAGGTGAATCTTGTATCCCAATAAAATAAAATAGATAGGGGACTCCATATAATCTAAATATATCTTTAAGATAAATTCTATAATGTTTATACAAATACATAGATTTTCTCAAATAGGCAAGTAAATGTACAAATTTAGTCAATAATAATTTACCCAATTAACATTATTACCTTTATATGTCTTTGGTAATCCCACTATAAAATTCATGGATATATTCTCCCATTTCCATTCAGGAACGGTAAAAGTATGAAGCCTACCCTTTGATAGTTGTCTCTTAGCTTTAAACTATTGAAAAGTCATAAATTTCATGGTAAATTTAGAAATATATTTCTTCATACCATCCCCCTAATAATATTCCTAAAGGTATTTTCATATCTTAGTACTATCAGGATTAATAAAAAATAGAGAGCTATGAGATTCCCTCGATAATTCTTTCTTCAATTGGGAATCACTCAAAACACATAAGATGTTATCTAATCCAATAAGACCTTATTTATCAAAATTAAACTCATATAACTTACTCTTTATGACTATTTATACTCTACCTTGAAAACCATGATATTCTATCTAACCCTTCTTAATTATTTCTTCCAAGGATGACGGTATTAACATTCAAACCAAAAGAGAGGGAGTTATTTCCTATATAATTTCTATGACTACCTTCATTACATCATTAACCAAAGGATCATGTTCCAAACCTATAATGTTTATTGATATATTATATTTTTAACTTATGGAATTAGATACCTTTTTTATATACCTAGATGATAGTGAATCATGAAATCATAATATTTTATCTATTATAATCATATTTTCCACACGTTCAAATTATTTTGAGTAAATATATAATTTAAACTTTTCAGGCTAGCATATATTTTTCATTTCACCCTATATAAGAGATGCCTCCAAATTTTTTAAGTAAAAACCCCACTATTAAAAGGTCGAGATTAGGTATAGGGGAATTTTTCTCATGAAGTTTTAAATAACATGAAGCATATGAATTTACTTGATCATATTTCATTAAAATCAACCAATTATTTTCAAATAAGCATTTTGGTAAATAAAAAATTCACCATTTCATATTTAAAATGCTAACACTAAATCATTAACCAATCTTCTTTTTAATTCCTATAATCATTCATCACATTCATCTGTCTACATGAATTTAACTCCATTTCAAGTTAACTTTGTTAGTTTTATATATAACCAATCAAATTTCTTAGAAAACCATTAGTAGTAACCAACTAATCCAATAAAACATTGAATCTAGGTGAATTTTTTTGGACTTAGACATTATCTTACAACTTTATTTTTAGTAGGATCATAAATTATTATATATTTAGAAACAATATGCCCCAAAAAAATAATTTTTTTGCATCCAAAATTCACATTTATAAAATTTTACATATATATTATGTTCTTTTATGTTTTAAAAAATGATCCTTAGATGTTTCTAATATTCCTCATGGCTAGTAGAGTAAACAATAATATCATTAATGGAAACCAATAAAAATATCCAAATACTCATGGAATACTCTATTCATAAGAGTCATAAATACAACAGGTAAATTTGTTAACACAAATAGAATAACCAAAAACTCATATTGACCTTACCTTTTATAAAACATCATTCCCAAACATTCTTCCTTCTTCACATTCTTCTGGTGATACCTAGACCTAAGATCAATCTTTGAAGATTACTGATCACCCTAGAGCTATTCAAACAAGTTATCGATATAAGGAAAATACATTTTTTCTTAATAGTGATGTTATTTAGTTCTTTATAATCAATTAAAAGTCACATTGAACCATCCTTATTTTTAAAAAATATTATGGGAGCACCCCAAGAAAAAGTTCTAGGGTAGATAAAACCCATATCAGGAAAGTTATGTAACTACCTTTTCAATACTAAAAACTTAATTGAATATATTCAATAAGGGTTTTTTGAGATTTCCTAAGTATCTTGAACTAAGTCCTTTATAAATTCAACCTCTTAATCAAAAATAAAACTAGGAAAATTATCAATAAATACATCTATATATTTATTCATTACTGACACATCACTAATTTTAATAGTTTTTTCTATTTTAGAAAATATGCCTAATATAACATTATCTTTCATATTTTATCTGTTTTTTAGCTTCACGATATGTTTTCAAACATATAAAATCATTCTAATATATAAATGGAAACTCATTATTAAAATTGAATATGAATTATTAATATTTTCAATCTATTATAACTTGATAAACAAAAATCCAATCTATTCAAATAATAATATCAAAATTTAAAATGGGAAAGGCAGAAAGGTTTATAGGAAAGACCATTCCACATATGATAAAAATAATATTTATATAAATTATTTTCACATTTATACTACCCCCATGAATTTTACAAAGAGTCCTAAATTCATTTCTTAAGATAGTATTTTCGTTTTACTTGTAAATTTATTAGATATTAAAGAATTCGTGGATCCTGAATTAAATAAGATATTTGAATAATATAAATAAACAAGTAATGTACCTAACACCACTTCATTTGATGGTCTTTAATATATTTTAGTAGTAGAAAAAGACTTTTCCACACCCTTTTACATTTGGTCTTAATGATTCAAACATTGAGTTACTAACTTCATAAATACATTAGTGTAATGGCCCAACTCATTGCAACTAAAACATCTTATTATTGATGAACTATATATTTTCTAATTATTATTCCAATTAGTAATATTTTCCTTATATTAATGAGAGAAATGACCAAGATTACATCACTGGTAACACATTACTGATCCTACCAAACATTCTTTAAAATGTATTTTAGAACATTTTGAACAATTGGAGGGTTACCTCTATATTTCTTAGTGGAATGCTTATCTGTTTCATTCCACATTACCAACTTCTTAATTTTTTCAACATGAAGTACATATGTGTCATAAAACTCCATCTTGACTTTATAAACACAAATAATAACTTCCTTATAACTATTAAATTCATGAGATCCTGGATCACTTCATAAAAATGGTTTTATACCTATGAAAAATTTATCAATTCTACTCTCATATTTCAGAATATAATTCAAATCAAACATGGATAGTCTTGTAAAATTTTCCTTATAAGTAACAATTGAGTCATTTTCCTTTTTACTTAACTCTAGACATTTTATTTTCATACTAATTAAATGAAATTTAGTAAATTAATTTTGAGGAAAATGATATTTAATTTATGTCCACTCCATGGAATAAA
Source organism: Viscum album (assembly GCA_963277665.1). Classification (NCBI taxonomy): domain Eukaryota; kingdom Viridiplantae; phylum Streptophyta; class Magnoliopsida; order Santalales; family Viscaceae; genus Viscum; species Viscum album. The sequence continues at coordinate 1,575,192,315 of OY728141.1, forward strand.
TATCATCTTTTTTCCTTACTCTTTTTAATTTGACACCACCATATATTGACTTGAACTAAAAAATGATAAATAGGAAGATTTTCCTTTTATTGTTTTTACATTTCAAAACATCAAATATATTTTTTATAGAGCATTTATCTATCCTTGAACTTTCATCGGGTGTAATAATCCACTGAATTCTAGAGGGTGTTATTTCATGAAAAGTTACACTATAAAAAATTTTCTCTATATATATTTCAATCACTCTATTTCAAGGGTGAAACCATTAATAGTATATATCATCTATGTTAACATTAATGCAAATGAAACTATTACAATTATTCCCGGATGCTAATTCAGATGGTTATTTTCCCCATGATGTATTTTTACCTTAGCTACCACGTTCCCACTATGGAAACCATTATAAACAGACATGGATTAGATAAATAAAAGGAAAAATCTTTAAAAGGTACCTTAGGATAATATAACCACAAATAATAGTCTCTTTAAAGTGTCTTTTAATATTCTCTTAATATCTAACAGTATCTAAAACTTTTCTCTGATACCAACTATAACACATGTAACATAAACAACACATAAATACATGATTTATAATAAGGGTTTCACCTTTTTATATTTTTCAATATCTTTTTAGTTTAGAGTTTTAGAGAATTAGTTAAAAAATTACATAATAAACTGGCCACTTTCACCGAGTGTATATTTTTCCCACAAGAAATATAACTTTAATTTTATACCACTATTTTATTCAACAAACTCTTACTTCATTTAAGATGAGCACCATAGGGGAAATATTGACATTTATAAAATTTCTACTCATCCTTAGATCCTATGAAAAAAATTTGAAAACATGGGATGATAAAAAAATATCATTAAGGGATATATTAATAAAATAAATCCCATTAGTTCAGTTATAGACATGAAAACCCATGAATATGTTTTCCTTTTTCACAATAAAACATTTAGCACAAAAATAAAACATTTCCTCTAGATAAATCAATATTTTATCAAAGAAAAGCTTAGAAACCTCATTTTTTAGAATAATAAAAAACATGAAGGCATATTTAGACATATGAAACTCATGAAAACATTCCTCTGAAAAACAAAACATTCACCCTCAAACTTTCCTTACTACATGAAATAAAATTATTTTCATAAAAATAATTTTTGGAAGAATAGTATAGGAAAGTTGGATCATAATATTCATAATTAGTTTTTATTCATTTTAAATTGATGTTATAATAACTAGTGACTAGTAAATCCCATAAGAATAACCTACCCAATTATTTACCTTAGTTTTCACCTTCATATAATAAATCACTTACCAATGTATTGGTGAGCTATATCAACCTCACCAATTTTCATAAATTATTTTGGGACCATATTATATCTTATATAATGCTACCATACTATATCATGAAAAAAAAAATTTATACTTACACTTTTTCATCATAAACCCTTTAACAAATCATTTGAACAAAAATGAAAATAAATTTATATTTTATAATAATCATAATGATAAATTTAATTTTTATTTGAAAAATATTTAAGTGTAAGATTCATAGAAGTGTGGGAATATGATATATTTTTTTAAACACCTTTTATATATACCATCCTGAGTAATAAAATTATATTAGTTTTAAAATTTCTTGAGAAACATTTCCAATTTGATTCCATTGTCATTTTTCTCATTATTTTATTTTAAACCATGTTTTATTTAGTTAATAAAATGGCTAAGTAAGTGTTTGATGTTTTGAGGTTGTCGGGTTTATAATCTCAAAAACAACACTAGTGCATTGACTATGGTCAAAGGGGTCATGGGTCCATTTTCTTAAGAATATTAAACATGTCAGAATGAAAATATTTATACATGGTATACATTTTAAAACCAACCAAGTGAGGTGGTCATGGAAAATGAACTACATTTTTTCTTGGATACAGCAGTGCATACGTATGCATGAATAACGTTTTCATTTTTTCTAATGGGTAGAAAAGAAATAAAGAAGTTATTTATTTTAAATACGTATAAATATCTTATATATTTCAGATTTATTCATTAGTTCCATACATATGAACATCTTTATAAGGTAGAGCTGAAAAATGAATCATATCGCTTCATAAAGGTGTTATTCCACACATATAGATGAGAGACGTTATCAATTTCCAATAAATAGAATGGGTAAGAAGTTAAGTGATATAATATCTTTATAAAAAACTAATTACATCATAACTATCCATTATACTCATTTTATCTATTATTTTATCCATCCATATAATCTGGTGGTCAAAAAATAAATACATCGCATCATTGAGGTGTTAGTCCACATGTACATATGAGTGATGTTTTTATTTCCCATGGGATGTAAAATGAGGTGAAAAGAGATATAAATTAACCAAAATAAAATTAAGTATAAATAATATACTTATGTTATTATTTCATAATTATTAATTTATATTTGAAGTATGTAGAAGAAAAAATAAACTTCAAATAGGTTTGTTAGGACTTATACCTTCTCCAAAAATATCTTCCTTTGGCTTACAACATAATACTTTTAGGAATGGTATTTTGATAATAAGAACCCCATAGTGAATGGGGAAGGATATTGGGTATATATTTTGGTAGGGATCATTCAAAATAGAGTACTCTTAATGTGAGAGGAAGTGAGGGGAGGAGGTACCCACTTATAAGTGAGGGGAGTGGCACACATATAATTATTAAAAAATTTGAAATAAAATTAAGTCACTCTCATGGACAAGTGGAACTTAAATATATAAAATATGAATATATGGTGATAATAAAAATAATAATTATAAAATAAGAATTTATATATGATTCAGGATCCTTATTACTTTGTTTTTTACATTAATTTACTTGATTTTCCCGTTTACCATATCCACACATTTTTAACATGGTTACTATTCATAAAGAACAAATTAAAATTTAAAAAACCTAATTAAAAATATGTTATCCATTTTTCAATATTATAACTGTATAAATTTTAGAAATTACTTTTAATATAATTGTGCAAAAGGCAATGAAATACAGTTTTTTAGAAAATTGTATTTTTAACCATAAAAATGAACTTATAAAAAATATAATATTGATTAATATGAAATTATTTAGATTATGTCTAACTAAATGAATAGAATTTCACTCTATAACAAAATCAAAAAAATAATGATACATTTAAATTACTTGATTTAATGAAAAGAAATGACACTTTTTAAAAAATCATCAAATTTCACTATGCACTCAAAAAATCAATCTTTTTCGAAAAACCTTAAAAATTAATCCTAATATATATTTGATATGTTGATTAAAAATGAACTATTTTTCATGAAATTCAATTTATAAATTTAATTAATTCATCTTTTAATGAAAACCATTTAATTTATGGAAAAACAACATAGTTAAATAAAAGTATTCCTTTTTTTACAGAAAAACTTTATAAAATTATTTATAAAACTATGAAGAATATAGATACATAAAATTAATACTTATAAATCATAAGATTGATTTATTTCTAGTATGACCTGGGTTCTCATATGTACCCTTAATCAATGCTAAGAAAATATTGATTAAGTGAAGACTTTTGTTAGTGCTAATTAAAAATATTGATAATTATCAACTTTATCATCATTAAAAAAACACTAATAAATGGTAATCCTTTGGTAATAATTTTTTTATCCTAATAAAATTCATTATTTATCAGTTCTTTATTTAGTACTAATAAAGTATATATTTAATAATTAAATTTATACATACATATTTATATATTTTTTAATTATATTTATAGTACAATAAGTTTATTTAAGATAAAAATTTATTAGAAATCTTACTCTTATAATTTATAAATAAAAAAACATCAATTTTATATTAATCAATAAAAATATTTATTAATATATTTAAATACATTAAAAATTGTATATATAAAAACAATATATTAAAAAAATAAATTAATATAGAAATATGTAAATAAAGATATATTTATTTAAGTATATATATAATATATATATTTATATTTAAATATTTATATTTTTAAATTTGATTTATATAAGAGAAAAATATGTTTTAAATTTATATTTCTAAATATTTATATTTTTTGTTACTTTATACTAATATATTGTTACATATATAATCGCAATCACACACACTATAACATCCCAACCTAACTCATTGATTTGAGAAGAGAAAGAGTTCTACTAACTTTAGGTGACACCCCCAATATATCAAAGGCTGACAATAAATTCTAATGGATTAAGAAAAAATTGGGGCATAATGTTCCCTAAGAACCTAAATAACCTTTTAAGAAAGACATAACACTAAGACCACAATATTATTCATGATAGATCAATCATATAAATCAATATAAAGCTAGTGAACTAACTATATCACAGTAACAATGGAAATAAATAAAATGATACAAGAATAATAGTCCCAAATATAAAAAATAAATCACCCTGGTACCCCATGAGACCTAGAATGGGATGATCATAACACTCAATAGATAATCTACAAATAATTTCTAACACACACCACTAGGAAAAGAATTAGTTATCACATTTTATATAAAAAAAATGAGAAAAACATAAAGGTTTGTAAAAGTTGTAACACAATCCCATAAAGAAAATGAAAAATCAATGCATGATATTCTCCTTTAATACATGGCATAACAAACCCATGTTCACAAAAATACAAACACACATATGCATGCTTTGGACCTCCCTGTACTCGTGAGTGGTGAGTCATCATGTCACTAATCTTTCCCTTGGTCATGCACTTTGAAAGGGGTACTTCCACCCACAATATGTCCAACTATTAAATTTATGGTGGTACTTCCACCCATAATCTATACTATATTGTCATGAAAAAATTCCAGCACATTTATGCCAATTACTAATTAAAACATTTGCAGGAAACATTCATTCCAAAATCCTCTTTATAAAATAGCATTATTTGATATTGAAAACAACACTTTTTTAATTAACTTCACGGAAGGGGCTTTCTGAATCACATTCTCAAGATATTTCGAAATAAAAAAAAATAGTATTCTATAAAAACTCACTCCAAAAAGTTATATAATATTATAGTGGGATAGAATCCACCTTCCTCTGGTTTTTTTCACAAAGGATCAAAGACAATTCCATATATCTACCCTCTTCCTTCCGTCCCTCTATTAAATCACAAGAATATCTCATAAAAGCCTTTATAAACTCATAGATCTAGTTATTAGCACACTGAAATATGTTTTTGTTCAAGATAAACCAAGTTTATCCAAGGTAATAAGATTAATGATATCCAAGACTTTGATTTCCATAATTGAATGCCGAAATATTCATTTTCATCTAAGTGTGGATGTTGAAGATCACTTGAAATCAATTAGGGAAGCCCTAAAAGTTGATAAGGAGAGATTAGATAACCGAATGGGGATTTATAACTTCAATATAGAATAATCAGGATGGATTCGGACTAATTTAAGATTTGAATTTGGAATTCTTGGTGTGAATTACTTGAGAGGTCACTAACACTAAAAAACCAATCGCCTATCTTCTATTTTCCAGAAAAAATCCATTTTTTTCCAGAACTTGTTTCAAATCCTGATCTTCCTAGGTCATACACCTAGAGAAAAAATTAATGTTGTTAATGAATTCAAGGAATATCCCTATGGCCTATTCGTATCATGAAGCCACTATTCACTATGTGAATATTTTATGCAACATTTTGTACAGTTAGATTGCTGGTTCTTCTCCCCTTTTCTCTTCTGAACACTTCTAGTAAACATACCCATAGACTCTAAATATATAAAAAAATGCATAAAATAATGGCATACCAATAAATGGGGGTGTTAAATTCTCCCCACCATTGGGATCTCCATCCTCTGGAATCTGGAACAAATCATTCTATTATTCCCACACAAACTTCTCTTGTTTGCATGTTTTTTCTTTAACCTGACAATGTCACCAAAAAACTCACACAAAGGAAATAGATCTCCATCATAGGGTCTTTTCATCTATATCTATAATTAAAAATGATTCATGGATAAATGATGCATCATAATCAATAGTAACATGATCCCAACATATCACATGATCAGGACCCCACTGGTACTTCTTCAATTGAGAAACATAAAAGTAATTATTCACTACTTTTAATCAAGGATATACATTTAAATGATACATAATGGTTCCAATAAATTCAAAAACATTGAATGGTTCCGCATATCATGGTTCTAACTTCCATTACATTCCCAAGTATCAATGAACAAGTTTTAGCAATATTTTCAAGATGATTTTCTCACTCACATTGAAGGATAATGGTCAACGATGATTGAATAAATATGGTTTCAGTTCTCTTTGAGATGTATCCAACAAGTTCTAGATTATCTATACCATCTCTATATTCTCATAGATAGTACAAGGTCTAATAAATTATAGTTCTCTTATTTCCACCAAATATAGTTGTGAATGATAATGGAAACCATTTAATGCTAAGAATGACACCATATGTATTGTTAACTGATAGCTGTTATTATTGGAGAACTCCAACAAAGGCATATAGTCCTCCCATGTTCCAAAAAAACCATAAAACGGGATTTGATTATATCTTCCAATGTTTAAATGGTACGTTCTAAATTCATATATGTCTAAGGATGATATTCCATACTCATGTCCAGTTTACTCCTAAGATCCTACTATAATGACCACTAGAATCAAGAATACAATAAATTATATCTAAAAAAGAATAAACATCAGAACTCTATGAAGCCTTATCAACTCTTGGATATAAAAATTTTCCACATCCTCTACCATGTTAGATTCTCTGATATGGAGAAAGTGATCTAACTGGGTGATTCATTCCATAATAATACAAATAGTATCCTAGTTCTACAAAGTTCTTGATAGAAATTTGAAAATGTTGAGGGAAATAAATTCCCATTTCCAAATTGGTGTAGGTACAGATTTCATCACATCAACTAGTCTCTGATGTTCATCCTTTACCTGCTGACATGTATGAAATTTTATAACAAAATTTGAAATCATACATTTCATGCCTAACCACCAGAAATGTGATTTCATTGAATTTCATATATTCTGAATACCCAAAAAATATCCTATTTCAGATGGTGATAAGTGGAAATAATTTGTTCCTGGAAACACTAAGAAAATACAACTGGATCTCAAGAATGTAACAAGGAGTTTCTATCCTATTCCCATTCAACATAAGTCTCTAAACCTTTTAGGTTTGACTGAATGGTGATGTAATTAGTATTTTATTTATCGGACACTTTTACCAAATACATCATTCTAGGAACAAGATTTACTAGAAATAAAATTGTATACTCATCATATGTGGTTCAATCTGAATGCATGTCAGCATTCACACTCATCAATTGTCATTGGTCATGATATTATCATACCACTTTGTTATATGATTTTTGATTTACTGAATATATCATAGAAATATCTTTACCATTGACATATTCCATGTCCAAATTAAACATCAGGATATACTTCATCCATCTTCGTTTCTTCAAGTTCGAGTCTCACAGAGAAAAGTTGTACTTCATACTCTTATATTTAGTGAAAACTGTGAAATTTTATTTGAAGAGGTAATTCTGCCATGTTTTTAAGGCATGGAAAATTGATGTAACACCTCAATATTTTTATGAAATATTTCTCTTTAAATATTTTTTCCCAAAGATATCTTTTTTTATAAGCAAACACCGAGTTTAGATGATCTGTGTAACATTATTAAATTATTATGTTTTTGTTATCGCATAAGCATTGGATTAGTGAGTATAAATAGTAAAAACTAAATTATAAAAAATATACAATATACACATTTATAAAATTAATTCATTAGTTAGAAAATGATTATAATTAAAAAAAATTACTTGAAAATAAAATTTATTTCTTTCATGAAAAATTATTTTTATGTACACAACATACTATTTAAATTAATAAATTTAGTTAATCATTATTGGTGAATGATTTTGATGAAATTTATATATTATTTATTTTATAAATTTTTTAGAAAATTCAAAAAATATTTTTCTAGAAATTTTATATAAATAAATCTATATTTATGCTTAAAATGTATTTTTTTTATAAAAAGTTATTTTGTTGCATTTATCATACTTAAATTAAAATTAATTTCTAATATATATGGATATTTAATTATATAAAATTAATTTAATATCTATAATTATCAGTTTCAAATTTGGTAAATATGAGCATTTTATTTTTGGTCAATAAGAATATAACTGTGGTAAAATTTATCACCTCATTAAAAGGTAAATTTGGTTAATCTGGATTAAAAATAAGTGATATGATCATAATTTTTCATAATAATTATTTTTGAATGGATTTAAATAGATGCTGAACACATTATATTTTAAATTTACTTTTTTATGGACACTTTTCCTTGAAAATGTCTTATATATGATTTAAATTGAAGAATGTTCTAAAATTTCACTCACTTTATTTTTAATATCTATTATGTGTCCACATAGGGACCAAATTAAGTTGTAAATGAATGTAGGTGTCTATTTTGGGATTAATAAAATTATTTTCATTATAGTTATTTATTATTATTTTTTAATAATTATATAATTACCTTAATTTTTTATGCAATATCAATGAAATATTTCTCTATTTAATAAAAAATAGAATAAATTATTTTAAAAATAGTAAAAGTGATATAATATGAATGAGTTAATGTGACCCAAAAAATATAAATTTATATAGGAAAAAATAAAAAGTTTTAAAAGGATTATTTTCAAATTACCCTTTTGTATTGATATATTTAAAGTTAAATTAAATGAATATTATCAAAATTGACAATAATGATATTTTATCAAAATAATATTTTATTAAATTAGATAAAAATTAAAAAAAATAATGAAATAATATAAGTTTGGTATGATATGGTATAAAAGTTTATAATTTTTTCATTTATGTGAAAATAGCCACCTTATAAGAAAACTATTCAACCATTTAATGTTGAATTTTTTCCAATAGTTAAAATTAATATTGGTTAAATAAGGGGTAATCACAATGATAATGTTTAAAATTATGAAGAAAAAAAATTCCTAAATTATATTTTTTTGAAGTTATTAAACCCCTATATTACCATATCTTAGAATCCATGGCCATTTGGAGTGATATTTCTTGATAAATAATTTATTATAATTTAATCCTTTGAGAAATTCCAAAAGTTCCCCTCACCTCAATTATAAAAGGGAACCTCCTACCTCACTTATTCACACTAATTTTATCATTTTAACTCAACAAAACTCTATAAATATCCCTTATAAACTTCCATAGAAACATTATATAGGTTTTGGTATTCCCAAAAGACCAACTGTATAACTTTTTATAGGATATCTAAAGGAGTCATTTCAAATAAAAGGTAATCACCTTACCCAAACACTATATTTTATACTTTTATTTAAATCCCCCAAATATGTGTTATTTATCATATAATAATAAATAAATTAACCTGAATATTCTTAAATGTTATTATGACTATTAAAACGCTATTATAGACCCTCTTTCCTATCAACTAATTAGTAAAAGTATCTCTTGCGCACACATATGTCTTATCATCTCCACATAGAAGTACAATTCATTTTTCATAACTATCTTTTATAGATGAGTATTATGATGGGTTTAATGATTATATTTTATATTTATGACATAATTATAATTATGGTATTATAATATTACATCTACCTACTTAACATCCAATCCTTTGAGAAATGATAATGTCGTTCACGCGTATGTGTAGACTGCAGATGTGATTCATTTTTCATTTATATTTTACATGGATGATAATGAGGACTGATTTGTGGAATATATATGATAAATATAATATAATAATTATCTATAAATGTGAAATTAATATTTACCTTTATTTCGTTCTTTCCATTGAAGATTAAAAACATTGTTCTTGCATACGTACGACCAGCCGTCTCGATGAATGGTGTAATACATTTTTTTTATCTCAAACATTAATATATATATATATATAATGAATATATATGACTTTTATATCATTTTTAATACCCATTAGTTTATGTAACCAAGATAAATGTAAAGGATTTGAACTACTGAACTAAAATACTCATGATAATTGAAATAATTGACACTCTGAAATAATGATTTTATAAAGGAATTATTTATAAAATGGGTGTCAAAATATTATAAAGGGGTTATATATGATATTATAAGTATCAAATTTAATATATTATATAATCATAATAAATTTATATTTATTACATAGGATGTTAGAGTTCATTCAAAGAAAAATGAACTTGAGGAAATGGTTTTATGTTATAGTTTCATTGTTTATCCGGATAGTTTATGATTAAGTTTAAAATGATGAAATATTATGATATGTCCCTCAATAAACATGTGAATTTTATTCTAATATGGTTATTTCATGGAAATACAAGTTTCCATTTCATTTTTTCACATTGTGTATTCAAGATATTGAAAATATTGTTTTTAAGGAAAATATACTTCATTTCTCTCTTCAGTCAAAAAATATTTTTCTTATATATCCATGTTTTTTGAAAATGTTTTAAGGAAGGTTTTTACAATTATCCTATAATTTTTTTAAGTCATTTTCCCAAGTTTTAATTTTTTTCAAAATGGATTTAAATGTATAATTATTTCATTATCCAAATAAGGTACTTTGTAAAATTTCCTACAATAGTATGGAAGGAATATTTTTTGAACTTATAAGACACAAAAAAATTTCCCACCATCATGACTAATATTTGATTTGAAGATTACTTTACAAGATTAAAGGGATATTTTAAAATAATTGGTTTTCATTTATAATTTTTTTATTACTTCTAAATATTGATTTTAAAATGGAAAGTTTATTTTCCTGAAGAATTATTCCATGTCATGTTTCAAAATAATTTTCCATCTAAGATAAAATATTTTGATGTTATTTATGATTTAATAAGAATATGATTCAATGATACTATCCTTATTCATTATCTAGATGGTTTATCTTTATGATGAATTGATATTTAGGAAACCCATTTCTTTTCTAGGGGTTATTCTATGATGAAATGAAAATAAAACACATTTCTTTTCATGGGTTTAGATATGATGAATTCTTTATGATATCATGGCTCACATATTTAGGATTTTCATTATGTGATGGATGGATCTATATATCCCTATAGTTCATTGATAAAATATTGATTTCTAATGAGATAAACAGTACTGGAATAGTGAGTGAACACAGTTCAGTAGCGGATTTGTCCACTATGATAGTCTTGGGAGTATACCATGACTACTATGATGTTTTAGGGAGTGATCCAATTATACTATGATATTCATGGAAATGATCTTTTACTACTAAGGAAATTATTTTCCATGCTTATGTTTATTCCACAATTCCCTGTCTTATAACAATGTTATGCTCACATGGATCATGTTTTTAAATTCCATTATGATCTATCTCTTATAAATAATCATGATTTATTACATGACTTAAGATTATAATCTATGATATGTAGGGTATAGTTTTCAAATGTTTTTCTCATATTCTCATACAATTTTTTCCATTTTATATATATATGATCATTGATATCTCCCACTTTTACCCTTACTGAGCATCAGAGCTCACTCTTTCTTTGGTTTCCTTTCCTTGGGTTACGAAGAAAGATATTAATTATGATATATATAATAAGGGTACAATTTATATAGAAATATGTGGGAGATGGTGTAGATATTTTATGAACCAGTTTTTTATATTTTTATGTTTCTAAAGATACTTGACCAAAACGGTTCTTTATTAGATCAAATTGTTCTCTAATGAATATTAATCAATTAAGATAAAATATTTATGCATGAAAAGTATGTATTTCTATAGTTGGTATCAGAGAAAGGATTAGTTAACTATCAGAAACTAGGATGAGAAAAATTTATTAAAAATTAAATGGATAATTATATATCTAAGATAAAATACTAAATTGTTTTAATGATCATGAATGACTTAGGTTAAAACTAAGGTTACATGGAAGAAAGTTTCATGATTTAGACACATTACAAATATTTTTTTATGATTATGTGGTTTCATTCCCTGATTATTATTTCTCACACTATTATTTTTGGTTTTTGTCAATGGTTTGAACCTAATGGAATCATGTTAATGCTAAATGTGATGGAAAATTAAATGATTTTACTCCCAATAAACAAAATTTTAGGTTATATGGAATGAAAAATATTATTTTTATGCACACAAAAATTTCTTCAGATATAATTTATGTTGAGTTTCTAAACTAAAAACATAGGGAAGGTTATTCGGTTTTCTCCTTTAAGAGGAACTTTTTACCTTCTTTTAGTGGGTATATTGATCTACTAGTCACTAATTAATGAATCAGTACAATTGAAAAGATATTTTTCATTATTTGTTTTTTTCAACATGATAAATTTATTCTAGTTTTTTATCATTTGGAAGGTGAAGAGGATTAGTGGTGGACTCTTACTAATAATATGGGAAAACAATAACAAATTGAATCTGTAGAGTGAAAATAATTAAAAAGATTATTTTTAAATAAGTGCATTACTTATATTATTTTTATGAAAATGGAGAAAAAATTCATTGAGCTAAAATATAAGGATGGTGAATTTGTTTTTACCTATGAGGATAATTTTACAATACTTATTTGGTAATCTCCTGTTATTGTCATCCAACATGAAAGTAAAGTAAACTGATTCATCATTGGCCTAAAACCAAGTCCCTTAAAATAATTATACATAAAAGAATTTGTTTTCTAGGAAGAAATTGTTTGATGTACTCTCAAGCTGGAGATGTAAATTAGAGTTACACATAAATCTACTGGTTTTGATAAGAAAATAAAAATGGAATCTAAAGGAAAGTCTAAAAACCATAGATATAAGAAGAAAAGACTTACTTTATGCTCTATTTTTGGAAGGAAACATGTGGCAAATTATCTTAAGGTAATTAGTAAATGTTTCAATTATGGAAAGGAAGGTCATCGGGAAATCGAATGCCGATGTGATGGGATAAATTTTACTAATGATGTGAATAGATAAAAAGATCCAAAGAATTCACCACCCACGTACCAGTGTTTAAATGAAAGGATAATGGGAATTATGATAACCATTTCCCAAATTTGAAGGTTAATGATGATGATTGATTTAAATAACCTTTTAGCCTAGAGACAAAGGGAAATATTCTACAGTCACTGTTTTTTATGAGGGGTTTGATAACTAATAACCTATTTGATTATGGATCTGCAACTCTTTTATATCTAAATAATTTTAAAAGGGTATCATATTACCACTTAAAAATTAGATGTTTATTTAAAAATAAAAACCCCTAATGGTATAATGATTTTATCCCAAGTCTATGACCAGTTTAAGTTTCTGGGAATGTGTTTTTTCTAAATATTATCATTCTTCCTCAAATTTAATTCAATGTTATTTTGGGTATGTATTGACTTTCCTTGAATAAATACCACATCAATTTATAATTAAGGGAAGTTATATTTGATATTACAAATCAAATTTTGATCTCCTATTAGTGTGATGAAAAAATAAAATTTTAATGGAAGTTAAATCAATCATATGGGTTAGTATTTATTTTCAAAGTAGGCATTTATCTCATATGGTTGGAGGGAAAATCACATCGAAGATATTCCTTTCGTGTGAGAGTTTATTGATGTCTTTTTAGAATATTTTCCTATCCTTTCACTGAATCATGAAGTTGAGTTATCAATATAACTCATAAATTGTTCTATACCAATTTTCAAGACTCCTAATAGAATGGCCCTGATTGCGTTACAATAATTAAAGAAGAAACTCTTGGGAAATATTGATAAGGGATTCATTCAATCTTTTTTTTCACATTAGGGTGCACTTTTTTTATTTATAAGAAGAAATATGGATCAATGTGACTTTTTATTGATTATCAATAACTTAACAAGATCAAAATCAAGAATTAGTATCATCTACCTCATATTGATGACTTGTCCAATCAAATTCATAGAGCTCAATAATTTTCTAATATTTATCATCATTCTATATATAATTAATTGAAGTCCAATAAGGAGGATATACATAGGAAAACATTCCATAAAATGTATAGACCTAATGAATGCATAGTGATTCCATTTGGTCTTATTAATTCCCCCATTATCTTAACTAGTTTAATGAATAGATAATTTTTAGATTAACATTATAATTTTATCATATTATTTATAGATGATATTATTAATTATTAAAGGTGAAAGGAAGGTCATAAATATCATTTGATAATTATTTTGAAGACCCTAAGTAAGGGAAACAATTGCCAAAAATATACCAAATGTGAATTCTAGATTCATAAACTTTCATTCTTGGGTTATATAATCTCAAGTGAGGGTATATTAGTGGACCCTTCAATGATAGAAGTTATTAAACATTGGCCCATTCCAACCACTATGACTGATATCCATATTTTTATTGGTTTAGATGTATATTATCAGCTCTTTATGGATGATGTTTCAGGGATATTGAATCCACTCACCATGTTTACTTTGAAGGGATCCATGTTCCTTTGGATATATGGATGTGACGAAGGTTTTAAGGAAATTAAGGGAAAGAAAGTCAGAGCAATTATTCTTGTACTACATTATAGTGGATAAGAGTTTTTGATCTATAGTGATGCATTAAAGAAGGAATTTGGAAGTGTCCTTATGTAGAACAATATGGTAATAAATTATTCCCCACAAAAATTAAAGGTCCATTAGAAAAATTAACCAAATCATGATATGGAGTTAGCCATGGAATTTTTTCATTAATGTTATAGAGCCATTTTTTTATAGAGAAATGTGTGAGATATATACTGATAACAAAATCATAAAGTATATATTCTCATAGAATGATTTTAATATGAACCAGAGAATATGGTTAGAGCTAATTAAATATTATTACTACTCAATATATTACCACCATAAAAAAGTGAACAAAGTGGAAGATGCACTATTTAAAATTATTATTCTAGGTTATCTATGATGAGTACAACAAAATAACCAGTATTTCTATACTTAAAAGTATGGATCTTGAAATATTGAAGTAATGGGAGAAATATTATCTTTCTCAATTGAGTTTCCAAACATCTATTCAAGTTAATATTAAACAATCATATAAGTAAGATGTAGACCTATAAATTAATGTGAGAAATTTTATTAAGTTAAAAAATAGTTGTGAGGGAATAATAAGGTTCAAGAACCGTTTATGTGTCCCTTTAGTACCAGATTCGAAGAAACAGATGATGGATGAATCTTCTAGTTCTTTATTATTTGTTAATCCTAGATGTACGAAGATGTAGAGAGATTTGAAATATTATTCTTGGTGGGGAGTAATGAATACTGATATTATAGAGTATGTTTATCAATGCTTAGTATGATACCATGTTAAGGCTAAGAGACAGAATTATAAGGTTTTGTTGCAAAAATTACCCATACTAAAATGGAAATGGGAAAACATCATGATGGATTTTTTTCATCAAACTACCCAAATCATCTGAAGCATGTAATGTTATTTGGGTTATAGTTGATGTAATTATAAATTCAACACACTTCATTTACATTATAAAATATTTCACTCTTTATCAACTTACTTGGTTATACATTAAGGAAGTGGTAAGATTTATTGGTATATCACTAACAGTTATATCTGATCAGGATCTGTGGATTACATCGATGTATTAGAGAAGTCTTCAGTAGGCTCTAGATATAAAGTTCGGTTTTATCACTGCATATCATCTATATAAAGATGTATGGTTTGAGAGGAAAATTAAAACTCTATAAAAAAATTTCATAGATTTCTATATGGATTTCAAATGTGGTTGGGATCAAAAACTTCCTTTGGTGAAATTTTATCATGATAATAGATTTCACTTCAGCATTCAGATGGATCCTTATAAAACCCAATATATTAAGAATTACATAACTCCAACATGTTGAAATGAAGTAAGATAAAGAATGATATTAGGACCTGATATAGCTTAGTAAATGGTAGATAAGGTTAGATCCATTCAAACACACATAAAATATTCTCAAAGTTTACAAAAACAATTATGTTGACAATTGTTGTAGATATTTGTATTTTGAAGTTGGTGATAAGGTTTTCCTAAGAATATATCCCTAGAAGAGGGTGATGAGATTTGTAAAGAAGGTAAATCTAAGCCTTATTTATATTATTCTATTTTAAATTACTTATTGTATCTGGATGGAAGCTTATCGATTGGTGCTTCTACTAAATATCTCTCAAATTCATGATGTGTTTCATGTATCTCTCCTAAGAAAGTACATGTCAAATCATTCACATGTGCTGAACTAATATGTCATAAAATTGGGGTATGATTTTTTTATGAAGAAAAAAATTAGATATATTATGGATCATAGAGATAAATTTCTTTGAAATAAGACCACTCCCATGTTCAATGTTTTATAGAAAACCCATCAATTTGAGGAAGCAGTGAGGGAATCTGAGGATGTAATGAGGCGGAATTATCCTCATTTGTTTGTATCAAAGTGTTGAATTTTGAGTTTATAATTCATATAAGGGTTTTATAATGTAACACCCTTATATTTTAATGAAATATTTATATTTAAATAATTTTATTTCTTCGATAGCTTACATTAAATACAACAACAAGTTTACATGAACCATGTAACAATATTAAATAATTATGTATCTATTATCATATAACCACTGAATTAATGAGTATGAATATTAATAACTAAATTATAAAAAATATACCATCTAAAAATGTATAAAATTATTTCATTAGTTATCAATGATTACAATTAAAAAAATTGAAAATAAAAGTGATTTGTTTTCTGAAAAAAAAAATTTATGAATATAATGTATTTTAAATATATATAAATTAAATTAATCAATATTGTTTAATGATTTTAATGAAATTTATATCATATTTATGTGATATAATATTACAAAAAATTCAATAATCATTTTTCTATACATAAGATAAAAATAAATCCAATTTTATGCTTTAAAAATATTTTTTTTCTAAGAATCAGTTTTTGTTACATTTTTTCCAAATACATTAAAATTAATTTTTTTCCATTCTTAGGTATATAATTAGATAAAATGGATTACATATTTAGAATTATGAGGATTAAATTTGGTAAATAGGTCCCTTTCATGATGAACCTAACCTGGATACCCTCTCAAACTGGTACCCAACCCAAACTATAACATACCCGAAGGGTATTCCCGATCCCCATGGGCTGGAAACTGGCACTCTGACATCAACAACAACCATATGGAATGATGTTTACCAACCTGAAGTAGAAAAAATTACATTTATATATATTCATTATAGGAAGAAAAAATGGAAGAGTAAAACAATAAATATATGTCATAAAAAGTGAAATAGTAGAAGTGATACAACTAAAAAGAAGCTAAACAATCTTCAAGGTACAAGTACAATAGTAAAAACGAATAAAAATAAATCATCTACTTCATGTGATATCATGGAAAAAATCCCACTATCTCACCACTATATACTATGACATAGAAAATAGAAACCTCACCACCTCACCATAGCGCTTTTCCTTTCCCTACATCGAAATACATAATATGTTCGACAAACCGCCGAAGGAGTGCACAAGGTGTGAGCTAAACCAGCATAGTAGGATCCCACCTGAGTCTTCTATATAAATTATCCACAAAAAAATTAAAACATGCTAAATTTTAAATAAAAAACAATAATAACCAGTCAAATAGTTTTTATATCGAAATCATAGTAAAACATTTCCCCTTTTACAAATTTCTAAATAAT
Source organism: Viscum album (assembly GCA_963277665.1). Taxonomy (NCBI): domain Eukaryota; kingdom Viridiplantae; phylum Streptophyta; class Magnoliopsida; order Santalales; family Viscaceae; genus Viscum; species Viscum album. The sequence continues at coordinate 1,575,210,154 of OY728141.1, forward strand.
CTAGGTAAAACAGTTTCAAAACATTTCAAATATACCAAGTAGAAAAACCAAAGAATGTGTCACATAGAATATCAAATCCAAATTAGGATAAACAAAATAATATGTAACATCATTCTAAGGATATATACATGTTCGGATAGCTAGAATATTGTAGGGTCCTCAAAAAAATCTACAAAGGAGAATGGGAATCCCCTTAATTTGGGAAAGGATTCTACCCAATTTCCTTCAAAGAACTGGGAAAAAATATGGACAACACCCAAGAATTTGTAAAGGATCGATCGGTCTATGTACTGGTCCAACATTGATGGTACTTGGCCAGTTCAGCAAGCCTCCCCCTCTGCGGACCAGTGTTGTCTGCGAAATAGAGGTGGGAACCCTACGCGGGCGTAAAGCAGGACGGGTGCCAGGCCGATCCACCATTACGAACCATCCCTAGACCGCGTGTGATGTCATTCGTGGAACAGAGGTGGAGCCCTGCTTGTCTGCGAAGCACCCCCCCCCCCCCAACGAATTTGGTTCGCGGGTAAGGTGCATTCAATTCCTCCCTACGAGTTGCGGATTGACCAAGTCACCCGTAAACCAGGTTTTCGATCATGGGCCTCTGCAAAAGGTGTCGCATGACCACAGATACATCTCTTTCCCCCCTCTATACAAATACATCTAGGGGGAGAAGAAAGGGATCGATCATATTCGGGTGGAAGGATTTCGGAGAAAGGATCTTAGGATTTCACAAACAGCGAAGTTCCAATTCGCGAACCAGAACATGTATGAAACTGGAAACGAATTAATAAGGAACCAAAAAATGCATAACACATTGGTGAACCGTGAACTTAAAATAAAAAAATACCCTGATCCATGGCCCCTCCATGGATGTATTCCCCACATACCAGGGATTCTATGCCCCTGTTTCGATCTGACGCACTGCGCAGCACCCTCCTACACGGCTGAAGCCCTGACCGGCGAACCCCCGACCAGCATCGCCCCTGGCCTCCACTGCTTGTGCGGACTCCACCGCATACCAACCTGGTACATGGGCCGAACACGAAGCTGCATACCACCCTGGTACGTGGGATTCCTATCAGTTTGTGCACCACCCTGGTACGCGAACGGCCTCTCCAGCCACGTAGCAACCCCCTACGTGAAGGGTGCCACTGCTCATACACCCATGTGGCCCTCCAACTCCTTCAGTGTTCCTATTCCCAGATCCAGATAAAATCCTTCCAATCTGGCCTGATCCTTTGCAATCCCTTCATTGGTCTATTCATCAGCCCTGAGCCAAGGCCTCTACCGAAGCCACCGGACCCGTATTATGCAACCTCCAGGCGCATCAGTGCGCCTCTTTGAGTTCAGATACCCACGGTAGGAGAGGTAAAATGGGTTTCTTCGGCCCTTGGACGGGTTCCCAAAACATTCATGGGTTCACATTCCCATGGTAGTGTAGGTTCCGAGCTTGAGAGTCCCCTTTCTGCCTCTCCACTTTCCAGGATTGAGGGACACCGCTCGCATTTCCTTTTGACGAGCGCCAATGGTGAGCACTTCTCCCCTCTCCTGGGAGTGGCTGGGCATCCCTCCTGGAGTAATCCCCACACCATCCTCACCGAGAGCCAATGGACCTTCCCCTCTCATCACGAAAGGTTCGTTGCTCCGCTGCCCAACTCCTGCCTTTCTCCAACACCAGGGAGAAGGAGAGTCCAGTGGTCCTGACCTTCTCCTCCACTCGTCATCTTCCTCTCCTTCTCTCAGTAGGAAGAAAGTGTGAGGCTCGCCAAGTCTTTTTCATTCTCTTGTTTCTCACACCGAGCATGACTCGCATAGGCTTAGGGATTTGTAATGGCCACAGCGCTCGCACAACATCATGCCCTCAGAACGAACTACGTGGGTTTTGATCCCTATTTCCTAAACAGGGTACGTAGGACACCTCCCCGAGGTTCAATTCCAACAACAATCCACTAACCATGTGTAAGTTCCAATCATGACCTCAGACCGAACTACATGGATTTGGATTCCTCTCATGAGGATACGTAGGAAGCCCGTATCATGGGTTCAATCCAAATGCTCAAGTTGTTATCTGTCCCCCCTGGATGAAAATAAACTCCAGAGCACCCAGTTATAAGGCTTCAAACCAGTGTCATCTCAATGAGTCCAAACTTCTCGGATTCATTAATCCAATGAGGGATGGTAAACCTCGGGCCTAAATGATTCTGAATCCCTACGTTCAGCTAACCATTGCCAACCAGGAGTAATCTATGGATACTATGCTTGGGTATAAACCAAAGATTCGCGAACATATGAATACGTATTAAATCTATAAGAGAGTCCCGAAAAAGGAAATAATTTCCCCCCAAATGTAACACCCCAAGATTTCATAGTACGTTATTTCTTAAGAGTAATTCAATAACTTGCACTACACGCAACACAGAGTTTTAGCGCACCATGACTTACCAAACTAGCCGTTCAAAAGCGGTTATAAATAGTATTAACTGAATTTTGAACTTTATATAATACTTATAATTTTAGAATCTATATTATGAGTTTCTTAGACATAATTTAATAACAAATACATTTTTTCAGATAAAAGATGTATTTTTGAAAAATTACAATTTTACCGCCTTTTAAGGGCGAGGCCTTTTTAAATCCAATATTTGAAGCTTTTATATATTCAATTTGACAAAATAAACTTCTTCTTTAAAATTGGGACATAAGAATTTAGTTTCAATAATGTTTTGGTGTTTTTCTGATAACTTTCATATTTGGGTGAATAGTGAAAAATACTATATTTTAACTAAAAACAACTTTTTTAATAAAAATAATTTATAGTGTTAATTTATACATTTTTATGGTTTGGAAGTATAAATTGAATATATTTTTACCATTTAATCCAATTATGGTCATTTTAAGTAATTTCACTTTGAAATTGGACATAAACAAGTGTCAAACTTTTGATAGTTATTATTTCTTAAAAATACGCCTTTTGGTTTTGACAGCGGGAATTAATTTTAAATTAATAAATGAAACTTCTAGTTTTTTTAATTTGGTAAAATAGAATTCATTATTGAATTCGGAATATCAAAATTAGCTTAGGGAAAATTTTTGGTATTTTTCTAAAAACTTTTAATTTTTGATGAATAGTGAAAAACACTGAGTTATAGTTTAAAACTGAATTTTTATTTAAATAATTATATATTTTAATTTATTTTATTTTAAGTCAAAATAGATACATAATACCTATATAAGTTCAATTTAATTCATTAGTGTCGGTTTATAATAATTATAGATATATAAAAATTTTATTCAACTTTTCACCGTATTTTACCCACCTCCTGAGAGAATTTGTAAATTCACATAAAACTTAATTTTACAGCTTTTGTGAGTTGAATTTAAAAAATCTGAGAGACACCGTTAATATCAAGGAGTAAAATGTGGTTCAATAAGATAAAAATAATGTTTGGTGAATAGTAACTTTTTACTTTTATTTACCACGGTTAAAAGTAAATAAGGTAATTAAGGGTTAAAATGATATTATTATTACCCTAACACATGTCCTAATTCTATTGGATAAGTCTAATTCGACCAAAAACAACCTTAGGAATAAAATATGACCCTTTAGGTCCACTTGGATTGGATTAGGACATTTATTATTATTTAATTTAAAGAAGAGTTAAAAGTGTTAAATTCAAAGTTTATTAACTAAAACATTTTTAATATAGGGTTATAAATAAGATAAATTAGACAATAAATATTCATTAGAAAGATAAAAAAATATTTCCTACATCATTGCATTTTATTTATAATTTTTCTACATTAGATAATTAAATTTATTTATAACACAATGATGATCCAGTAATTACCTTATTAATGAAAGAATCAAATAAATGGTATTATAAATATTAAAATAAATATAATTTCAAAGGTTTTATGAAATATACGAATTTTCTATGTGAATATGACATGTTAGGGATGATTCAATGTATCTTGTTTGAAGTGATCAAGTTCTGATGACTTTCACAAAAACAAAGTACCAAATAATGTCAAAATTGATTTAAATTAATATTTAAAACAAATACTATATTATTGGTTGATATAATAATCCTAAAAATGTAAGTTTCGGACAAAGGTCTTAAATAATATTATATATTTCATTAATGAGCCACTTGAAGTTCTCTTGTATGTTTATATTAATTTTATTAACCATATATAGTAAGAATACAAGAAGACACGGTAAAAGTTAAACTATTTAACTAAGAGTTAAATCTAAATGATGAGGTTAAAATGGTAACCTAAACTTGTATTAAACCTATTTGTTGAGATTATTTTGACGCATAACCACCTAAGTATTGAAATAAATTCATTTGGAACCATTATAAACCGAATATGATTTTATAATAAATTAATACTTTAATATTTTCCTAAAGTGACCCTCACCCCTCTTATAAAAGGGCACTTCCCCTTCTCTGAAAATAAAACCTCCAAAGCCATTTGGCTCAGCCAACCCCTGCCCAAATATCCTCCCAACTTCCCTAAATTCAACATAGAGGCCTTATTTTGATCATAAATCTAACCTAAGGATCCCTTTTGATCAAATCAAAAGGAAGAACCTGAAGAAGAGGTAATGTTTTCACCACCCTCTTTCAAGTTCCTTTCTTCTTCCACTTATTATTTATTTGTTATTTCCATTATAAAATAATAACTACATTATATTCTATATAATTTGATGTTATTATAAATATTTCCCAACTATATTCATTATTATATCCATCTTATTAATGATAATGTCACCATGCGTGCGTACATACGGCTTACCGTCTCCACGCCGTGGTGTAATTTGTTATTCAGCACTATATTATTTGGATGGATATAAGGATGAGTAATATGTTTATAAATAATTAAAATAACATGATAATTTTTATTTAAAGTTAATAAACCATCCAATTCCACACCTTTAAAGAAATTATATTGTCGCTCGTGTGTCCGTACGGATTACCGTCTCCACGACGCGATGAGATTCATTTCCACATTCACCATTCATCGACGATTATAAAAATATATATTACTAATATGTTTGTAATATATGAAATAATAATGATACTGGAGATATATTTATATATATATATATATACTAACATATATTTTATTCACTTATTTCCGTTCAATACGTTATCAAAATGAAAACAGCGTTTATGCGTACGTACGGACTACCGTCTCCATAAACGGTGTTTTTAATTTCATATATATGTTTGTTATACATATTTATATTCTAAATATATATGATATATAAATCATGTTTTATATTTTGGAAGTATTTAAAATCATGATCTAAGTGATACAATCAAGAGTAACAAGTTAAAACACGTACGATAAAGAAATCAATTATTACCCGAAATGTTAATTTAACATGGAAATTATTAATAAAATGTGTAGTATAAAGTCATAAATGAATAATTTATGATATCATAAATATTAATATGGTTCTGTTATAATTTAATGACATACTATGGTCTTCATACAAGAGGTTAAACATACCCTTGACTAAAGGAAAGTGCAAGGTAAGGGGTTTTCATCTCACTCCTTATTCCCGTGAGATTCGTGCCATATTGCCACTATTACCTTTTGTGTGGTGTATGCACTTTCCATAATTGTATTTTTTGTGTAATACACTTTAATTTATGTGTATTTACATATTCATTGTATGATACCTCTTTTATGGGGTGTATGTTTCGTAAGTTACCAAATTGGTAAGGGTTAATTTCACAATCTCTTTATTATCCGAGGTTGTTTTTATGTACGTATCTAATGGGGAATATTTATTATCCATGTCCATGTTTCATAAAATAGTTTTCAAAGTGATTATTTTAAGGTACTTTTTACTAAAACATCATTTTAAATTTTTTAATGATTTATTCTTCTAAACCATTCCCATTAATGTCCATGTTTTTAAAATGGTTTTAAGTATTTATTTAAATGGATATGAATGTTTTAAAATGTTAATTACTTTAAAAAGTTTCAAAGTGGTATGGGACACTTTGATTCAAAAATATATTTAAATGTCTTCCTTTCTAAATTGTGTGAATTTTAAATTTTTTCATGAAAAAGGGATATTTCTCTCAAAGAGTTTTACAAATCATTTTTATCTATGTACAAACCCTTTAATGGATTTTAAACTTGTTTGAAGTTGATTTATTATGATACAAATCTTCCTTATTGTATTGAAGGTTTTGTGATATGTTTAATTGTGGATGGTTTATTTTTATACCATTCATGGTTTATGGGTAAAGTATTGACATTTCGTATTCCAGTTTTAATACGAATGTTTATGTTGTGTTTAAACCTTTTCATATGAGGAATGCATTGGAATTAGTATGTGATTGGTGGAGCCTGTTATAGCTCCTCGATGCATCGGTAGGTCTCATGAGATAAACTATTGTCTTGGAACAAGGCCTTGACAAAATCTTATATGTAGTCTTGGAACAAGGCCTTGACTATGTGGTTATGATAGTCTGTCATTATGCATTCCATTATTATGAAAGTGGTTAGTGATATTGCATGTGATTATTCGAATAGTAGAATATTCATGTGAATAAGTAAATGGAATTACTCAATTTTATTTTTTCCATATTATGCTGAAGTTCAAGTTTAAAAGTCTTTTGTTTTAGTGATACATTTCCTTAAATGTTTATGCTTATTTATGAAAGTTTCCACTGTATTTTATCCTTACTGAGCATCTGAGCTCGCCCCTTTCTATGTTTTATTTTTTCCAGGATTCCAAGAAGTGTATTGTGATTGATATGTAGGGTTAATCTAAGGGAATAATGGCATTCATAAAGAATTATTTATGTTGTTTTGTATGTTATAAAGTGTAATGTAACATTCATGTATGTTATCTATTTTCCAAGACTGCTAAACCGATCGGTCCTTTGGGACATGATTCCTTGTAATCATGCCAATGTATTAAAATAATGCACAGACTATGGGTAACTGGAGTCATGGCGTTACAGTTGGTATCAGAGGAAGATTAGAAATAACCTTGGAAGCTATATTTAGATAAACTCTGATTAGAGCACTTGGACCTAAGATAGACTTTGAGGATTGGTATAGAAGAAATTCCTAGAATTTTGGTAATGTAGAGATTTTGTGAGTTTTCTGAGAAAATACATCCCTGTCTGGATACGAGCAGATAGAGGCGGATCTGGCACAAATGTACCTAGGGGTAAAACCCGAAAACACCTCTTTGAGCTAGAATCGAACGGGAACTGGTGCATGACAATGGGCCTTGTTGCACTCTTGGTTACGACACTCCTGGGGGATATTCTTAGGATAATTCTCATTTTATTTACAAATAATTATGAAGGGTTTATGAGTATATACTTCCCCAATGAAAACATCTTTATGATTATTTATTATATCCATAAAACATTCAATTTACGTTAGGTATTTTACAAGTTTGGAATTATTGCAATTCATAAACTGACCTAGTCTATGCTATTGTATAGAAATGGTTCCCGGTAGAAGGAATGCGAACTCCAGCAATACGTATGATCCAAAGAGTAAGAAGGATCATATCTTTCATGGTATTAAGCCAATATTTAGAAGAGAAATATTCTCCCATGTATTCTCAACATATGAAGAAATAGTATCATGTATTAATAGGATAAGTAAATAATTATCTGAGTCCTATGGCTTTGAAGGGAAGTAAGAGAAGAAAAGGATGGAAGAGAGAAATATGGATAAAGGGAAGAGGGAAAAGAAGAATTTTCCCATATGTGATAACTGTTGGAAGAAACACCCTAGAACTTTCCTGAAGATAATATGAATTTGTTATAAGTGTGGAGAAAAAGGACACCATGTACGTGACTGCAAGGGTAAGAAAAAGGTTTCAAATGTACAATGATTCATCTGCAAAGAGTTGGGACACTACACGAACCAATGACCAAATCATCAGAGTATGCCCCAAATGATGATATTAAATAATAATCAAGTTATGATACTACCACAGATGAGGAGTAATGATTATAGTTATTATGTTTTTATTAGAGAATTATGTCATTTGAGTGTTGTATCAATAATGTACTGGTTATAATAATTTTGGAGTATATAAGGATTGTACTGCAGTACTATTTCATTAAGGACATGAGATTGTGTGGAACCAAGAAAAGTGACTCAATAGCAGGTTAAATTTTTTGAAAATATATGGTTAAGATAAAGTTAAACCAAAATATGGTTCTGATACTGAGGTAGTGATTTGGAATAATACATGATTGATTTGGATAAATTATATTGGATATTCTTGAGTACCTTGAAACTGATTAATGATTTGTATATTCCATCATTGTTGGAGTTTACAGCATTTTTGGATAGAAGGAGTATATCCAGTATTCTATAAGGAATAAGGGATCATGAATGTAATAAAAAAGGTATTATGGTAATTCAGGATGTTGTAGTGTTTTAAAATAATACATGATGAAGGTGTTCACATGTTATTACGCGGAAAAAAGGATCTTCATTATGTTTACCTTATAAATTTTGGATTGTGAGTTTGGATAGAAGTATTTTGGATAATTCTAGTTTGAGATTATTTTTGGATTTCCATAAAAGGACAACTCGGAGGTTGGGCGACAACCTGTCATGTCAGGCAAGGCCGCAAGACTTGAACCTGCAACTGAAGGGAGACAAAGGTGTATCACCTATCATTGACCCACGTGATGTCCTAGATTTAATAATGTAGTCTTTTTTTTTTTAATTCTGGTATATTAATTATAAATTCATTTTTTTTTAACTCTATACGAATATGACAAATAGAATATTATTTTAAAGTTCTATTATCTTTTAGAGTGAAAGATGAGTTTGTGGTAGAAATTAGTTAAAGGATAGGACTCTACTTATCAAGTATATATTTTTCTTCTTCTCTTATTCTATGAATAAATTAATTATTATACTTTAGTGAAGGGATCTTAAAACCAAAAATGTGTTATCCTAATACCATATGTTTTGTTGAACCGATGGTATTTTAAATCATCATAGATTGATGAATCTAAGGCCCTCAATTTTACACTTGTTTTTGATTGATGATCTCAATCACTACCTATAAATATTTACATTTTTCCTCCAATTATGTGTCTCTAATTTCCACCAATGTTCTCCTAATCAAGATCATGATTTGGTGGTGACTTTTTCATTCCCATTTTCCCCTTATTAAGACTAAATTTTATTAACCCAATTTCCGATGTGGGTTTTCCCACAAAGGTATTTTCTATTTTCAACCTTTTATTTTCGAAAAATAATTTCAAATTGAGAGGATGTAATTTATTTAAGGAGGGAAGAATGTAACACCCCAAGATTTCATAGTACCTTATTTCTTCAAAGTAATTCAATAACTTCCACTACACGCAACACCAAGTTTTAGCGCACTATGACTTACCAAACTAACCGTTCAAAAGTGGTTATGAATAGTATTAACTGAATTTTGAACTTTATATAATCCTTATAATTTTAGAATCCATATTATGAGTTTCTTAGACATAATGTAAGAAAAAATACATTTTTCAGATAAAAGAAGTATTTTTCAAAAATTGCAATCTTACCGCCTTTTAATGGTGAGGCCTTTTTAAATCCAATATTTGAAACTTTTATATATTCAATTTGACAAAATAAACTTCTTCTTTAAAATCGGGACATAAGAATTTATTTTCAATAAATTTTTGGTGTTTTTCTGATAACTTTCATATTTGGGTGAATAGTGGAAAATACAATATTTTAACTAAAAACAATTTTTTTAATAAACAAAATTTATAGTGTTAATTTATATATTTAAATGTTTTGTAAGTATAAATATATTATATTTTTACTATTTAATCCAAGGATGGTCATTGTAAGGAATTTCACTTTGAAATAGGACATAAACAAGTGTCAAACTTTTGATAGTTATTATTTCTTAAAAATACGCCATTTGGTTTTAACAGTGGGAATTAATTTTAAATTAATAAATGAAACTTCTATGTTTTTAATTTGGTAAAATAGAATTCATTATTTAATTCGGAATATCAAAATTATCTTAGGGTAAATTTTTGGTATTTTTCTGAAAACTTTTAATTTTTGATGAATAGTGAAAAACACTGAGTTATAGTTTAAAACCGAATTTTTATTTAAATAATTATTTATTTTATTTAAATTTATTTTAAGTCAAAATAGATACATAATATTTATATAATTTCAATTTAATTCATTACTATCAGTTTATAATAATTTTAGATATATAAAATTTTATTGAACTTTTCCCCGTATTTTACCCACCTCCTAGGAGAATTTGTAAATTCACATAAAATTTAATTTTACTGCTTCTGTGAGTTGAATTTCAAAAATCCGAGAGACACCGTTAATATCAAGGATTAAAATTTGGTTCAATAAGATAAAAATAATTTTTTTGTGAATAGTAACTTTTTACTTTTATTTACCACGGTTAAAAGTAAATAGGGTAATTAATGGTAAAAATGATATTATGATTACCCTAACACATATCCTAATTCTATTGGATAAGTTTAATTCGACCAAAAAAAACCTTAGGAATAAAATATGACCCTTTAGGTCCACTTGTATTGGATTAGGACATTTATTATTATTTAATTTAAAGAAGAGTTAAAAGTGTTAAATTCAAAGTTTATTAACTAAACCATTTTTAATATAGGGTTATAAATAAGATAAATTCGACTATAAATATTCATTATAAAGATAAAAATATTTCCTACACCATAGTATTTTATTTATAATTTTTAGACATTAAATAAATAAATTTATTTATGACACAATGATGATGCAGTAATTACCTTATTAATGAAAGAATAAAATAAATGGTATTATAAATATTAAAATAAATATAATTTCAAAGTTTTTATGACATCCACGAATTTTCTATGTGACTATTACCTGTTAGGGCTGATTCAATTTATCTTATTCGAAGTAATCAAGTTTTTATGACTTTCACAAAAACAAAGTACCAAATAATGTCAAAATTGATATAAATTGATATTTAAAACAAATACTATATTATTGATTGATATAATATTCCTAAAAATTTAAGGTTCGGCCAAAGGGCTTAAATAATATTATATATGTCATTAATGAGCCACTTGAGGTTATCTTGGAAGTTTAGAGTATGTTTATTAACCATATATAGTAAGAATACAAGAAGACGCGGTAAAAGTTTAACTATTTAACTAAGAGTTAATTATAAATGATGAGGTTAAAATGGTAACCTAAACTTGTATTAAACCTATTTGTTGAGATTATTTAGACCCATGACCACCTAAGGATCGAAATAAATTCATTTGGAACCATTATAAAATGAATATTATTGTATAATAAATTAATACTTTAATATTTTCCTAAAGTGACCCTCACCCCTCTTATAAAAGGGCACTTCCCCTTCTCTCAAAATCACACCTCCAAATACATTTGGCTCGGACAAAACCTGCCCAAATATCCTCCCAAATTCCCTCAATTAAACCTAGAGGCCTTAGTTTTATCATAAATCCAACCTAAGGATCCCTTTTGATCAAATCAAAAGTAAGAACCCGAAGAAGAGGTAATGTTTTCACCACCCTCTTTCAAGTTCCTTTCTTCTTCCACTTCTTCTTTATTTGTTATTTCCATTATAAAATAATAACTCCAGTATCTTATATATATTGTGATGTTATTATAAATATTTCCCAACTATATTCATTATTATATCCATCTTATTAATAATAATGTCACCATGTGTGCGTACATACGGATTACCGTCTCCACGCCGTGGTGTAATTTGTTATTCAACACTATATTATTTGGATGGATATAATGATGAGTAATATGTATATAAATAATTAAAATAACATGATAATGTCTCTATAAAATTAATAAACCATCCAATTACACACCTTTAAGAAAATGATATTGTCGCTCGTGCGTGCGTATGGATTATCGTCTCCACGACGCGATGAGATTCATTTCCACATTCACCATTCATCGATGATTATAAAAATATATATTACTAATATGTTTGTAATATATGAAATAATAATTATACTGGAGATATATATATTTACATATATATATATATATATGTACTAACATATATTTTATTTACTTAGTTCCCTTCAATATGTTATGAAAACGAAAACAGCGTTAATGCGTACGTACGGACTATCGTCTCCATAAAAGGTGTTGTTCATTTCATATATATGTCTATTATACATATTTATATTATAAATATATATGATATATAAATCATTTTTTATATTCTGGAAGTATTTAAATCATGATCTAAGTGATACAGTCAAGATTAACAAGTTAAAACACGTACGATAAAGAAAGCGATTATTACCCGAAATGTTAATTTAACATAGAAATTATTAATAAAATGTGTAGTATAAAGTCATAAATGAATAATTTATGATATCATAAATATTAATATGGATCTATTATAATTTAATAACATACTACGGTCTTCATACAGGAGGTTAAACGTACCCTCAACTAAAGGAAAGTGCAAGGTAAGGGGTTTTCATCTCACTCCTTATTTCCGTGAGATTCGTGCCATATTGCCACTATTACCTTTTGTGTGGTGTATGTACTTCCCATAATTGTATTATTTGTGTAATACACTTTAATTTATGTGTATTTACATATTCATTGTATGATACCTCTTTCATGGGGTGTATGTTTCGTAAGTTACCAAATTGGTAAGGGTTAATTTCACAATCTCTTTATTATTCGAGGTTGTTTTTATGTAAGTATCTAATGGGACATATTTATTATCCATGTCCATGTTTCATAAAATAGTTTTCAAAGTGGTTCTTTTAAGTTAATTTTTACTAAAACATCATTTTAAATTTTTTAATGATTTATTCTTCTAAACCATTCCCATTAATGTCCATGTTTTCAAAATGGTTTTAAGGATTTATTTAAATGGAAATGAATGTTTTAAAATGTTAATTACTTTCAAAAGATTCAAATTATTATGGAACAATTTGATTCAAAAATATATTTAAATATCTTCCTTTATAAATTTTGTGACTTTTAAATGTTTTCAGGAAAAATGGATATTTCTCTCAAAGAGTTTTACAAATCATTTTCATCTATGTAAAAATCCTTTAATGGATTTTAAACTTGTTTGAAGTTGATTTATTATGATACAAATCTTTCATATTGTATTGAAGGTTTTGTGATATGTTTGACTGTGCATGTGTTATTTTTATACCATTCATGGTTTATGGGTAAAGTATTGACATTTAGTATGTCAGTTTTAAGACGAATGTTTATGTTATGTTTAAACATTTTCATATGAGGAATGCATTGGAATTAGTAAGTGACGGGTGGAACCCGCTATAGCTCTTCGATGCATCGGTAGGTCTCATGAGACAAACTAGTGTCTTGGCACAAGGCCTTGAAAAAAATATTATTTGTAGTATTAGCACAAGGCCTTGACTATGTGGTTATGATAGTCTGCCATTATGCATTCCATTATTATAAAAGTGGTTAGTGATATTGCATGTGATTATTCGACTAGTAGAATATCCATGTGAATAAGTAAATGGAATTACTTCATTTTATTTTTGTCATATTATGCTGATGTTCATGTTTAAAAGGATTTTGTTTTAGTTATACATTTCCTTAAATGTTTATGCTTATTTATGAAAGTTTCTTCGGTATTGTTATCCTTACTGAGCATCTGAGCTCACCCCTTTCTATGTTTTATTTTTCCCAGGATTCCAAGAAGTGTATTGTGATTGATATGCAGGGTTAAGCCAAGGTAATAATAGCATTCATAAAGGATTATTTATGTTGTTTTGTATGTTATAAAGTGTAATGTAACATTCATGTATGTAATCTATTTTCCAAGACTTCTAAATCGATCGGTCCTTCGGGACTTGATTCCTTGTAATCATTACAATGTATTAAAATAATGCACTGACTCTGGGTAACTGGGGTCCGGGCATTACACCAAAAGGGTGAGATGAGATGACTTCCCATCCTCTCGACCAATGTGTGCTCTTAAGCATCGCTGGACGAATTGCCCAGAAAACGCCTGCCTTTGGAAAGAAAGTCCATGGGTCATTGGATAAATAATCGTTGGGTGTTTCGAAAAAAAGAGCGATATACCCAACCTCAGCGATTGAGCGGAACTCATTCCTCTGTAAGATCGACCATCAGGCTCATTAGTCCTCCCACCCTCGGTCGAAACAAACACTCATACCCAATCATAGAAAATAATTCCATTATGTCTCTAGATATATTCACCAAATCTAGAGATTAGAGAAACACCCTAGAAAATGAACCTCCAAATAGGTATAAAAATTCTCTATAACACCATGTATGGGGAGTAGAAGAACACCTCGTGAGAAAATACCCCAACTTTATCAATGGATAAGGCATATTACAATACATTAGACCAAAGTACCCAAGGCATACAATGTGCTAAATTTTCTAAACTAGTTCATCAAATCCATTATTTGGAAACGATTACATAAATACATTTCTCAATTATTTGAAAATACCATTTCTTTACCAAAATATGGGGGAAACTATATTTTCAAAAAAAAAATTGCACACAATAAATTATTTCATTCTAATTCATTTATGAAAAAAAATTATAAAACCAGAGTAATACAGTTCATCCAACATCTACTAGAGATAGAACCACATACCTCAAACTTAGGTTTCACTTCCCTTAATGGGATCCACCAAAACATAATAATGAAAAGACATTAATGGAGGCCTTAGAATAAATCCTTGTATATCAGAATTAATTTAATCAAGTAAAATGGTCAATGGAGAAGATAAAACGGCACATACCTTAAAAAATTATACACTGCAACACAACTAATAAACGTTTTTTCCTCTAATGGAAGATCGCACATCTGATCTAAAAAGGGTCCAGATAATCCACCCCACAAGAATAATAGATCTGAAAACAAAGTTCAATGGTTGTACTATGACCAATTACGATGAAGAATCAAAAGAAAAATTACCGAGAGAGACATAGTACAAACATGAAGAAGATTAATCACTAAACAAAACGATTCATAAGGATAATAGATTCCCAAAATTTTTTGGGAGAGAACCTTGGTTTCATGAGAGGAGGTTGTGGTCAAATGAAAATAAAATCATGTTAGAAGTGCATAAAAACATACAGACTATAAATATTACATAATGTGAATCCCAAGTTCATGATGTGAGATCCAATAAATCCATATATGCTGAAAAAGGTTGCACCATAGTTAAAAAACACATATGAAATTTTTCATGGCGTGAACCAATCTCACAATCTGTAAACATTTCACACTCTGAACTAGTTCATGGTATCATCCCAAAAACTAATTCACATCATGTAACCCTTTCAAAACATGAATCCATTAATTAGAAATATTTGAAAGAAACATATATAGAAATCTCTTAGGTTAACTTGAACCCCAAATGAAATCCTCATAATTCTTTTTCACATTTATACCCAAACTTCATTAATTCCAACAAACATACATCCTCAAACATTAGGCCATTTTCCCCAAAAAATGTTCTCCATATTCATAAGAACCTAAACACACCCAAACAAATATTTAAATTGAAATAAATATGAGAAATAACTTAAATATGGTAATAATATGTTAAACTTATTTTTTCTATATTAATCATAACTATGGTAAAAATTATTACCTCATTAAAGGGTAAATCAGGTTAATATGGATTAAAAAAAAGTGATAAAGACATAAATTTTCAACTTAATTATTATTTGATAAATTTAATTTAACACTAAACATATTTGGTTATAAATTGAGTTGTTTAATGGATACTTTTCCTTGAAAATTACTGATAAATTATTTAAAACAAATAATAATACAAAATTTCCCTCTCTTTGTTTTTAATATCTCTTATATGACCACATAAGGAAAAAAGTAAGATATAAATGAATATAAGTCTCTATTTGGATATTAATAAAATTATTTTCATGATATAAATTTATTTCTAAATTTTTAATAATTAAATAATTACCTTAATAGCTTATGCAACACTGATGCAGTATTTCTTGATTTAGTAAAAAAGTTGAATAAATGGTATCAAAAATATTAAAAGTGATATAATTTGATTGAGAAAATATAACCCATGAATTTTATATATCTATAGGATATTATATGGTTGTTTGAAGTAATTATATTATATTTATGCATTATTATTGATATATTTAATGTTAAATTAAATTAATTGTTTCAAAATTGAAAATGATTACATTTTATCAAAATAATATATTATTAATTTATTTAAAAGTTATAAAAATATTTAAATAAGACAAGGTGGATATGATATAGTCTAAAAGGTCATAAATTAACCGTTTATGGCCCTATTATCACCTTATATTCTAAGAAATTATAACCCTTTAATAATGAAAAAGCTGGTGTCGTAGTTAAAATTAAAATTGGTTAACTAAAAGTTAATCAAAATGATAAGGTTTAAAATTACACCTAAACTTGTCTAAATTATATTGGTTGATTGGATTAAAACTATTTCATACCTTATATTCAAATCCATGGCTATCTTTTGGCATATTACTTGATAATGAATTAATTATAATTTAATATTTTGAGAAATCCTAAAAGTGACCCTCACTTCAATTATAAAAGAGCACCTTCTCCCTCACTTCTTTACACCACTTTTAGACTTCTAGATTGACCAAAATCTACACATTTACCATATAAACTTTCCTATACACATTATAGAGGTTTTATTATTCCCAAAAACCAACCATATAACCCTTTACAGGAGATTTAAAGATTCATTTAAATGAAGAGGTAATCGCCTTACTTGACCACTTTCTTTTATACTCATCTTTACCTCCTATAAATGTATGGTATTTATCATTAAATAATAAATTAATTATCCTTTGTATTCTGAAATTTTATTATTATTATGAAAAAAAAAATTATACACCCTCTTCTCCATCAACTGAGAAATGAAATTATCGCTTGTGCATGCGTATGACATATCGTCTCTGCATAGTGATACAATTCATTTTCATAACCTTATTTTTTGGATGGATTTTGTGATAGATTTAATGTTTATATATTATATATATTAAATAATTATACCTCTGAAATTATAAAATTACATCGACCTACTTACCTTCGAATCCTTTGGGAAATGATAATGTCGTTCATGCATAAGTGTGGACTACCACCTCCACGAAGCGATGTGATTCATTTTTCATTAATATTATAATCAAATGGTAATGGGGATGATTTTGATGAATATATATGATTTATATGATATAATATTGATCCCATAATGGTTAATTAATATTTAAATTTCTTTTATTTCATTTTTTGAAAAATGAAAATAGCTTTCATGCATACGTACAGCCTACCATCTCCATGAAAGGTGTAATTCATTTTTCTCTCTATAAATTTTATGGATGTGAATAAATTTCACAAAATTAATATTTTTTATTTTTTATCATGACAAATATTCTAAATTTTATTTAACCAATATAAATATACATGTACCAGAACTACTTAAATAAAATACTCATGAAAAATGAAACATTTAACACCTATAAATGATGATTTTAAAAAGAAATTATTGATAAAATGGGAGTTGAAATGTTATAAAGTGTCATATATGATTTTATAAGTATTAAAATTACTTTATAATGAAATTAAAATAAATTTAACTTTATTATATATGAGTTTTGAGTGATTTTAAAATAATATAAACTCCAAGTAAGGGTTTTATGTTACAATCTCATTGTTTATCGAGGCTATTTATGATTAAGTTTTCAATAATGAAATATTATGATATATATCTCAAGAAACTCATGAATTTTCTTCTCCTCAATAAATTTCTTGAAAATACATGTTTTGATTTAATTTTTTTAACCTTATATACTCAAGATATTGAAAATATGTTTTTAAGGAAATTCGACATCATTTCTCTCTTTGGTTGAAATAAATTTTTCATCCAAATCTATGTTTCCTAAAAAGGATTTAATTTTTTAAATATTTTCCTATTATTTTATAAAATTCATTTTAACCATGTTTTAATTTTTACAAAATGGTTTCAAAGGAATAATTTTTTTTCTAAACCAGGTACTTTGTGACTTTTCCAGAAAAAAAAATTAATGGAAAGTTTTTTAACTTATACTACAAAAATTTATTTTCCCACTATAGAACTAATATTTTATTTAAAGATTACATGAGAAGTTTAAAACTTTATTTTCAAATAAAATTTTCTCATATATAATTTGATGGTTTATTTTAATGAAGTTATTTGAAAATGGAATAGTTATTTTTCTCGATAAATATTCCAGGTAATTTTTCAAAATAATTTTACATCTAAGATGACATCATTTGATGTTACATAAGATTTTATGGAAACAATATCCAAGGATAACATTTGTATCCATTCTCTTGATGGTTTATTTTTATAATGATATGATATTTATGGACCCCGTTTCTTTTTTATGGGTCATGCTATGATGAAATGTTAATGAACCCCATTTTTTCATGGTTTTTCATATAGTGAATGATTTATGATATTGTAGCACACATATGTATTATTGTAATTATGTTCTAGGTTAGACATATATCTCCCTCAAATGTATTGAGTATGGATTGGTATCTCATGAGATAAATAGGACTGTAATGGGGATTGAACCCAATTCACTAAGGGACTTTGTCATCTATGATAGTATTAGGAGTGAATCATGACTACACTGATTATTTTGGGACTGAACCCATTCCACTATAATAGTATTTGAAAACATCCTTGAATACTATTTTATATGCTTATGTTTATTTTATAATTCCATGTCTTGGGTCAATGTTATTCTCTCATGGCTCACATTCTTTAAAACATTTATGATTCATGAATTATAAACTACCAATCTTTATTCCATGACTCAAGATTATAATCTATAATATGTAGGATATGGTTTTAAAATTTTAATATCATGTTATCTTACTCTTTTTATCATTTTATGCTTATATGATCATTGATATCTCCTTTTTTTACTCTTTCTAAGAATTATAGAACGCCATTTCTTATGTTTCCTTTCCCCTGGTTATGAAGAAAGTTATTAAGTAAGATATGTCTAAGAAGAGTGATGGTTATGAATAAATAAGTGGGAGATGATGTAAATATTTTATGAATGGGTTTTTTATATTTCTATGCACCCAATGATATTAGTCCCAAATTTATCTTTCATGGATCTAAATGTTATTTAATTAATATTCATCAATTATGATGTAATATCTATGTATGAAAATTATGGGTTGTTTTAATTATAGCTAATTCAATGTCATGTGTAGGGTATTTATTCTCATGTATTCATAACTACCTCAAACCATAGGCCATAACATGGTCTACCAATATAAGAACACAACCAAGACTAGATCCAAATGAATCATAATATACCACATATCCCTAACCTGGTTCTGGAATGATTTGGATGGGTTAGTATGTGAGAAAAGTTTTAAGATCTAGAAATCTTTTCTGATAGTTATAATTCCATAAAAATGAAACACCCTGTATTTTCAATGTGGTTGGGATAATAAATCCTTGATAAATCCCAAAAAAGGTGATGATAATAGCCTATTAATCCTAGAAAACTACATATCTCGAAAAAAATTATTTTGTGGATGCTAATAGATAATTACTTCTATTTCTCTATGAACAATTGATATACCCTCTTTATAAATGATGTACTGATGATAATGAAATTCTTATATCCAAATGTATCACTTATAAAACAGATCATAAAATGATGGTCCTAGAATGTATTCAATATATATCTATGTGATCATCATGTTCATTCTGAATTTTAAAGTAAACCAGAATATCATCAATAAATACAATAACAATGGAGTTGAGGTACCTATGGAAGATTATATTCATCAATTCCATGAAAAATATAGGTTATTCATCAAACCAAATGTCATTATAAAGTATTCATAATTTATATATCTAATCTAAATTTTTTTTGGAATATTCACTCTTATAAATCTAAGATGATGGTATCTAGAGTATACATCAATTTTAGAGAACCACTTGGATCCCTTTACTTGATCAAAAAAGTCATAAATTTTCAGAAGAGGATACCAATTTATTATCATAAATTGAATTAGTTTATGATAATAAAAACATAACTATAGAGTACCTTGTCCCTTATTTATGAATAAAACTGGTGTCGACCATGGTAATGTATTAGGTCTGATGAAACCTTTAATTTCAAACTCTTATAGCTGAACCATTAACCATCACAATTATTTCACAGATATTCTATAAGATGGTAAAGAAATAGGTCTTGTTTCCAGGATTATATTGATGTATAATTTGATTTCCCACTCAAGTGGTAACCTGGATAAATCATTCAAAGAGACATTATAGTATTGAACCACTATGACAGGAAGAGTCCCATTTCTTATTTAATCAATAACATCCATATTCATTACTAAAGTCTACCTAGATATGGTTCTTTATAATATCATTAAATATTCTAATCTAACTATTTTTTATTTTCTAATCCCCCTTGAATACATTAAGAGATCCATATGGGGAAGTACAGTTTACCTATCAAGAATAGTAGTTGATATGGAATTTAAATCCTACCAATTAGTCCATAACAAATATTAAATCAAAAAAAATCCTTCTCCAAGTCGATGAACTCCCTAAGAAACTACAATATATCAATGGTAATGGAGATTTTTGGGAATTTGAATACTCTATAGTCCTATTATCCAAGGGGTTTCTTGATAAAAATAATATAAGGAATCATCCCTATATATATTCCTAATTTTTTAACCAAATAAGAAGAAAGAAAATAATGGGATACACTAGTATCAAACAAGATATTCATAGAAATTGATTTCATAATAATGGTACCTCACACTGTAGAGGGACCCAGTTTATCACACATGACCTCTTTCTATACTCTATAAAGATTTCAATTAGTGTATATAGGATTTCACTTTCTTCCTTTCTGAGGTTTTTACTAGATAATAAAAGTGTTCCTGGATGTTTCCTGGCTCACATGTGTCTGTGGATGAAAAATGTTCTAATGGGACAATCCCATTTGAGCATAAGAGATATGATGCTAAGCCGATCTTGTTTCACAATCCAAATAAAGAAGTTTATAATAATAATTATTGAGATTCACTTTCTTTCTAGAGTAGTGGAAATTCATTTGTGGTTTTTTACATTATTTTTTCATGTGTGAAAGAGAACCTCATTGGAAACACCATGGTTTGATATAGGATCATGGAGGAATATTAATTGATTCAATAGTCTGAGTTTGATGTGATCCACCCCTCTGAGAGTAGACACCCCACTTCCATTTTTTCTAGTATATTAGTTTAGACATAGTCTTATTGAGAAAATATAACACCACCTAGGGTATTCCCAAAAAATATCCTTTTTTCCAATTTATCCCTATAAACCATTTTTATTTAATCTGCAAAACACAAGACAATTATATTGGATCAAATCTATAGTCTTAATCTTGACTCAAATATATATACCATAAAGGAAGTATTATTATCTATTTTTATAGTGAAACAAACTATGTTTATAAACTTAAATATGTATTCAATTATATTTATTTTGTATTACTTTAAGTATAATAATTCTATTTCCTTTATATCTTGAATGTGTGGGGATATAATTGTTTTTTGAATAATTTCTCTAAATCCTCCAACATAATTCCCAATTCAACATTAGCTGGGATAGTCGAATCCCGTCATTGGAAAGAAAGATCATTTTACATGTATCTTTATATATTAACAATTAGCTCTTCTAGTGTACAAACAAAATCAAAAATTCTTTTCATTCGGTTAAACAATCATTTTTCTTTTTTTTTGTTCAGAATCCCCTAGAAATATTAGTGGATTCTACTTCTAAAACCGTATTGAATGATCCAAATTCATTTTTTATCATTTTGATTTCCTCTGTCAATGAATTTAATATATTTAACAATTATTTTTTCAAGTTTATGGTTCACCTATAGCTCAGGTGCAACCACATTTTCCATAGATTATTCATGTTGATTACTATGGTGTCGACATGGTTCCATTTTCTATAACCTTAAAAAAACACCATTTAGTTATCACTCTCTACCAACTAATGGCTTAAAATTTTAAAAATCATTATAAGAACCCATCACTACCATTTTTTCATTTCAAAACCCAACCATTTTAACCATTTTAATATTTTTTCCAAAAAAAACATGAAACAATAAATGAACAATGCAGTCTATGTGGGTTATCTCAATACTAATTCATGATATGTTACACTCATCTGATAAACCCATGATAATGAGTTGATATCTTTCCAAGAAGTGTATTTAGAACAATTTTTCACCCAAAACACCCTAGTAAACTGAATTTTATCATGAAGAGGGTATCTGTGTCTTTTTATTCTATACATTTAAATTTATAACATTCCAATATCCTTTCTACCAACCCAACTCAGGGAACAAACAAGACTCATACTGTTTGTAACATCCCACCCTAACTCATTGGCTTGAGAAGAGACGGAGTGCTACAAGCATTATGTGACTTACCCTAGACATTAAAGTCTTTCAATAAATTCTAAGGGATTAAAACAATATTGGGGTATGATTTTTCATAAGTACCCAAAAAACCAACCAATAAAGAAAAAACACCAAGACCATATTATGAGGCATGATATATCGACCACATAACTCAATAAAATACATGTACACAAACTATATCAGGGTACCAATCGAAATATATAAAACATTATAAGAAGAATAATCTAAAATATAAAGACTTAGGTGATTGAGTGTCACCCTAGAAAACTAAGCCATAGAAACTCCATAACTCTAGCTCCATTAAATTAGATCACGAAATCAAAGAATTCCACAAGAGAAGCAAGGAACTCACCCATTCCTGATATATCGGTAAAGAACATATAAAAATTCACTAAATTTCCTAAGAAGGGATTGAGCATAACACTCAATATATAATCACCATAGACTTACCAATACACTCCACAAGGATAATAATGGGTTATCACATTTTATATAAAATATATGACATGTAGATAAATAGTTTATAAAAGTTGTAGTAATGGTCCATAAAAATGGAAAATCAAAGAATGTTATTCTACTTTAACACTTGGAATAACCAATCAATGTTCAACCAGAAATAGACACACAAACATGAATTCCCTGGTCCTCTCTATACTCATGAGTGGTGATTCATCCTATCACCAATCATTCACTTATTGGCCCACTATGATGGTGGTACTTCTATTCACAATATGTCCCAACTATTACTTTAACAGTGGTAATTTCATGCATAATTAATCCCACATGAACATGATTACAAGCCAAAACATTTATTCCAATTAGCAATTAAATTTTTTTGGAAAACATTCATTCCAAAATTCTCTTTATAAAACAGCTTTATTTATCTTTTAAACCCACCCATTTTAAATTCATATCAAAACAAGGGTTTTCCAGTCACTTTTGCAAGAGATTTCCAAATATAGAATAGAAATAATTTATCAAAAATGGAGCCATCAAGTTCTTGAACAATAGTTTGGGAGAAAATCTACCTACCTGGAGTTGTTATGATAAATTAATAGATAAAATTATGTTTATCCCCCCACTTCCTTCTATTTCTCTATCAAATCCAAATATGATCTCATCAAAACCCATCTAAAATTGTATATCTATGTAACACCTTGAGTTTTTATGAATTATTTTATTTTATCATAAATTAAATATCTTTAATATATTTAATTATGCCCAACACTGTCAAGCTTATGTTACATGAAAACCTGGGTCAGCTTACACTACATGAAAAACTTGGTTAGCTTGCATTACACATGAAGTTGAGTTTTAAAAAAACCACTATATATTATTATTAGTAATATAGTTATTCAAACTTGAACATTAAAACCAATATATTAAACATAGTGAAATTAATAGTGATATATATTTTTTAAATATTTTGTATAATGGTCTTATATAATGGAAACATATTGGAAATAAAATATATAATTATCGGTAATGTATTTTGAAAATACTATTTTCTAAAAAAATGTTTTTATTTCTTTTTGTGAACATAAATAAAAATAAATTTTTGAGACTTTTAAAATAATATTATGATAAAATAAATTTAATTTTTTAAGTCAGAATTAAAAAAAATTATATTAGGGTGAATTTTTCCAATTTTTTTAAAAAATTTAATTTTTTGACGAATAGTTAAATATTATAAATTTTAATTGAAATATACATTTTAATTTAAATAATTTATAATATTCAATTATATATAAAATTAGTTTTAAAGTAATATTTTTTTAATTTTACATCAACAAATCCTATTTAGGTCATTATAATCATTTTCTTGTTAAATTTTGATAAAAAAACATATCTGAATTTTGAACATTATCTCTTTAAAAACATGTTTTATCGTCAAATCTGTGGGATTAATTTTAAATTTATTTTTACCAATTATGTAAATTTAATTTGAAAAAATCGATTCCAAATTTCAAATAATCATAATTTATAATTTATAATAATTTCAACTTAATTTTTTAACAAAATGAATATTAAATTAAGTAAAAATTATTTACCATGGTTAAGGTAGAAATGGTTTTACCATGGGTTAGAATAAAAATATAAGGGTAAAAAACATATAAACTTTTCTAAAAAATATTTTATGGATATATTTAGACCATGAAATATCTAATTTTTATTAATTTACTGATTTGATCTCTTTTGTCATTTTAGAATCATGGGTGTAATTCTCTCTTTCAAAAATTTACATCTTTCCCACTCACCCCACTTATAAAAATCCATCCACTATCCTCTTTTCTTCACAACTTCAAACCTATCTTAAAGAAAATACTTACACAAATAACTTCTAAAATTCCCTCCCCTAAACGTAGAAGTATTATTATGGACAAAAAATAACCAAGGAAGGATTTTAGTGACAACCTAAGGGGGATATCTGAAGAATAGTTAAAGTTCATCAACGAGCATTTTTATGTTATATCTTTCTCCACCCCCATTAAATTTTTATTATACCATGATTATATAATAACCTTATTATATCCTATATTATTATATGTTTTTATTTTAAGTTTATAACCTAAAACCCACACACTTCTATCAAATGGGTGGTGAAATCATCATTCGTATGTACAGAGGACTACCACCTCATGAACCAATATTGTTCATTTTTCCATTAACACCTCTCAAGGATGGTAATAATGATGAATTTATAGTTTATTTTATATTTTTGATATATTTTTGATTTTATTATGATTCTGTAATTATTATTTCATATAAACATTCATCCTTTCCATTTTGTAGGAATACAATAACATCATTCGTGTGTACGGTGGACTACCACCTCTCAAAGTGATGTGATTCATTCAAACATTATATAGAATTTATTGAGAGTCATTTTAATAAAAATATTTGATATATATGAAATAAATATTATTTTTTAATTTTAATATTTATCATTTAATTTTCATTTTTTTCAATCCAATAAGTTAATGGAAACAATGCTCTTGTGTATATACGGCCTACCGTCTCCATAAACGGTTTATTTTATTTTCTATCACTAAATTTTATGGGTTACTATAAATACATATATACTTAATATATATATATATATGATATTTATATAATGATTTAAATTCTTGATATTATTAAATCCTAATCTAAGGAAGACGACCAAGAATAAAAAATCAAAACATATAAAAAACAAAGTGGTTATTACCTGAAACGTTACTTTAACATGAAAGTGTTAATAAAAGGATCATAAAAGTTCATAAAAAAATAATATATGGTATGATATATATGAATATATTTTTGTATTAGATGTATAATAAAATTCTATTTATTATACTGGATCTTTGAATGAGTGTAACGGAAGTCTAGACTTAAGGTAAGGGATTTTTATCTCAATTTTCCTTCATTGAGATATATGTTATGTTATTCACATATATTCATTCACAAGGTGTATATAAATTCACTTTAAAATGTAATATATTGATTTTATTCATCCATATTATATGTAATGTTTCATTAAATGTGATTCTTTCATGGGTATTATGATTCAATGTTACAAAAGGGCTAAAAAATTTATGCTACAATCTCATCATTTGTTAGGATTAATTACAGTTAAGTCTATAATGTTGAAATCGCATGATATAAATCTCAATAATTCTTTGTAATTTTATTATACTTTGGTTATTAGTGATATATTCATGTAATGGTACCATTTTTTCACTCTTTGGTACTTAATATAATTACGAAAATATTTTAAATAAAATCCAAATGTGTTTCTTTCTTTGGTCATAAATATATTTTCTTCCAAAACCATGTTTTATAAAAATGTTTCCAAAAATGATTTATTACTCTCTTTTTATTTATTTATTTTAAATTCACTTTTTACTTTTTAAAATAATGGTTTGAAAGTAATATCCATGTCATTTTCTATAACAATGCTCATTTTTCTTCTACTAAAAATGTGAAAGGAACCTTTATTTTTATATATACTTGATAATTATAATTTTCTAACCTCTTGAAAAATAAATGCTTTGATGATTACTTTATAAATTATAAAGGTTATTTTTTAAAAAAATTATTTTACAAAATGATTTATTTTTTAAAAAACTATTTTCAAATAGAAAATGATATTTTCTACAATAAATGTTTTAAATGACCTTTTAAAATTATTTTTTATCTAATATGACATTTTTTGGTGTTACTTATTCCTTACTTGGGATATGAGCCAAGTATACCATTCATATTCATTATTTGAATGGTTTATTATGTAATAATGTTTATAAAAAACCCTTCCTCTTCCATGGGTTATACCATGAAAAAATTCTTATAAATCCCTCTTTTTTCATGGGTTATGCAATGATGAACTGATTATAAAACCTATCACTTTTCCATAGGTTATGATATGATGAAGTGTTTAGAAAACCCATTTCATTTCATGGGTTATGTTATGATGAATTTTTATGATCATGTGGCACATATATTATTTATTTTCATTATATGATGGGTGGTACCTCTAACTCCCTCCAATTCATTGAGTAAATATTTATATCTCTTGATATAGATAGGTCTAGAATGAAGAGTGAACTTAGTTTAGTGAGGGGGGTTTTACACAATGATAGTCATAGGAGTGAACCGTAACAACTATGATGATTAAGGGAGTGAACCATTCTAATATACTATCCTTGGAAATGATCCTTGACTAATATGGAAATGATTTTATATTCTTATGTGTATAACATAAATTCCATGTCTTATGCCAATGTTATGCCCCCATGGATCCTTTTATTTGATTATATTATGATTCATGTCCTATAAACTTTCAATATTTATCATATGACTCTTTTATATGATATTTGATATGTATGTTTTGGTTTTAAAATGTTATTATCTTGTTCCCATACCCTTATGTCCATGTTATTCTTATGTATCTCCCTTTTTCCATTACTAATAATTTGAGATCATCCTTTCTTATGTTTCATTTCCCTAGATCATGAAGATATGTATTATTTATGAAATTTAAAATATAGTTTCTAGTTATTAATAACATAGTGGGAGATAATATATCTCACTTATAGACAAATGTTTATGTTTCTAAGTTTCCAAAGGGCAGTAAACTATTATAATCCTTATGTGTGTTTTTGTGTAATGTAATGAATATCTATAAAAAATGATGTAATATCTAGGTATGGTAGTCCGGGGTCTCTATAGTTGGTATCATAGGATAGGTTTAGATAACCATTGGAAAATAGGATGAAAAAACATTAATGAGATCCCAAGGGATATTTCTAAATATATTTCAAGGGATGACTCTGAGGATAAGTCAACGGATGAGTTAAAGTATAGGAAAATTTCTTTTAATTTTAGAAAATGATAGTGAGTCATTTACATGAACTTATATCCATGTCTAAATACTACAAGTGGATGTGGATCTAAAATAGATTTACATAGTGGTAACAACCCCGAAAACATAGTATTGAGCTATAATCGAATAGGAACTGGTGCATGAAAATGGTATTTGCTTCACACCTTGTTTGAAAATCCTATTGGATATGATTTTAGAATTTACAAACTATTTATAAACCATAATTAAGGATTAAAATAAAATATTACTATTAAGGACCTTGAATTAACTTAAGGTGTCATATATTAGAGAATGTTTCATGATTAAGACATCCTAAAAGTTTTTTTAATTATTATGTGTTACTAATTATGATTATTGTTTCTTATGCATTGATCTTTTGTTTTAGTACATGGATATAACATGAAGGAAGTACATTAATGCTAAGTGTTATGAACAATGCAATGATTACCCTTTTGAGAATCCAAATATTATTGGATCTGGAATGAAAAATCTCGTTTTTAAGCTCACAAAACTTCCTCAAGCCATGAATCATGCTAATCTTCCAAACAAGAAAATAAAGGAACATCGTTCTATTTAATCCTTAATCAATAAATTTCCACATTCATTCCCTGGGTCTTATAATCCACTGATTTCTGAACAATGGATTAGTACCACTGAAAATATATTTTCCATTCCCCGGTGTTCAGAACATGAAAAATTCATTTTGGTTGTATATAATCTAGAATTTGATGTAAATAAATGGTGGATTCTAATCAAGAATATTAGTAAAGAGGATGAGATTGACACCATGGATTGGGATGAGTTGAATAAATTATTTTTTACTAAGTAAATTCCTCGTGTTCTTAATATGAATATAGAGAATGAGTTACTAGAGATAAAGAAAAAGGATGATGAATTCATTGGTACCTATGAGTAAAATTTCACAAGCCTTACAAGGTATGCTTCTGGTATTATAATTTAACTTGATAGCAAGGTTGATCGATTATTAAATGGCTTAAAACCAGGTCTCCTAAGGGTTTTATCCATAAGATAAATTAGTATCTATGAATATATTTTTCATTGGTCCATCAAGGTGGAAATGAAGGTTGGTGTTATATATCAATCTCATGGTTTTAATAAGAAAATGACAATGAATTTTAAAGGAAACTATAAAAATTGTGGAAAGAAGAATATGATATTTCTATTTTACTCAATGTGTGGAAAAATAATATACAAAATTATCTTAATTGGTCCAATAAATTGTTTATGTGTGTAAGGGATGTTCACAGGGAAATTGATTGTTAATGCGATTGGAAGATGTTAGATAATAATATGAGTAGAGAGAATGTTTCACATAATGCACCTCTTTCACTTAAGTGATTCAAGTGTAAGTAAAATGGTAATTATGATACCTAGTTTCTAAAACTAAGGGTTAATGATGATGATCGATTTTGATAACTTATTCAACTGATAAATAATGGTAAATCTCATGAGTTTAGTGTTTCTAAAGAGTGGTTTGATAGAAATGTGGTTAAAGGTACACTTACCATCCACTCTAGAACTGATAGTGTGTTAATTAACTATGGATCTACCCATTATTTAATATCTAAATAATTTTATAAGGGTATCCATATTTCATCCAAACACTTAGATACAGAAATAATAGTGAAACCCCTGATGGGATGATGATCCCATCTCAGGTCTATGATTAATCTCCAGTTGAATTTGGTGGGAATGTACTTCTTATTAATCTTTTCATTCTTCCTCTAGTTTAATTTGATGTTATCTTGGGAATGGAATTGATTTATCTACAAAAATACCACATGAATTGTAAAGAAAGGTAAGTCACGTAGAATATTCAAACCAACCTATGACCATCTATCAATGTGATGATAAGTGTGAGATTCTTATGGGGATAAAATAAAGTATAAGGGTATTAATTATTATTCATAGGGGTGTTTTATCTCAAATGTTTGGGGAGTAATTTGACATCAATTATATTCGTTTTGTTTGTGAATTTTTTGATGTCTTTATAGAAGAGTTTCCTAGTCTTCCACCAAAACGTGAAGTTGAGTTCTCAATATAACTCATACGTGTTGCCACACCAATTTCAAAGACTCCTTATAGAATAAAACTGATTGAATTAAAGAAATTGAAGAAGAAACTCCATGAATTTTTTTGAAAATGGGTTCATTTGGCCAAGTGTGTCACCATGGGGTGAACTTGCTATTTTTGTTAATAATAAAGATAGATCAATGTGACTCTACATTGGTTATCGAGAGTTGAACAAAATCATGACCAAGAACAAGTATCATCTTCTTTGTATTGATGACTTATTTAAAAAACTGTATGGATCTCAATACTTTTCCAATATTAAACTTCATTCTGGATATCATCAATTGGGTTATAAAGAGGATATACCCAAGGAATAATTTTGTACAAGGTATGGAAAAAATGAATATATAGTGATTTTCTTATATCTTACTAATTACTGTGTTATCTTGATGTATTTAATGAATTGAGTCTATAGATACTACCTTCATCAGTTTTTTATAGTATTTATAGAAGATATTATTATCTATTCCAAAAGAATGGAATAGAATGGCAATCACTTCTTAATTGTACTAAAGACTCTAATGAAGGAGAAAATATATTGGAAACTTAAAAAATTTAATTTTGGCTAAAAAGGGCTTCATTTTTGGATAATATAATCTCAATATAGGTTATATCAGTAGATCTATCAAATACAGCGGCTATTGAATATTGTCTCAGACCAAAAATGGTGATTGAGGACTATAGTTTTCTAGGTTCAACTAGATATTTTTGATAGTTTTTGGAGAATTTTCCATGAATATCTAATCCCCTGACTAAGTAAACTTATGAAGGAGAAAATTTACTCTTGAAAAATTAATGTGAAGAGAATTTTATAGGAACTAAAGTGAAGATTAGTCTGAGAACATGTTCTTACATTACCATATAGAGGAGAAGGGTTTGTAATATATAATGATGTATCCAAGAAGGTATTGAGATGTGTTCTTATGCATAATGATATGGATAGAGATTATACCTCGTGATAACTGAATATTCATGATAATAATTACCCAACTCAGGATTTGGAGTTTTTTGTGGTGATTTTTTCATTAAATATATGAAAGGATTACCATTATGGAGAAAATTTTGATATATATATATTGATCATAAAATTTTAAAGTATATATTCTCACTAAAGTAGTTGAATATGCACCCAAGAAGATGGTTAGATATGATTAAATATTGTGAATGCTCAATACATTACCACTATGAGATAGTGAACTGGGTGGTCGATTCTTTGACTTGAATGGATCAGTCTATATTATCATTGAGGAGGATCACAAAAGATCAAATATTTATGGACTTGTAAAATATGGTTATGGAAATATTAAAGGAAGGGGAAAATATTATCTTGATAAATTGAATGTTTAACCATCTATCCAAGTGAATATTAAAGAGGTGTGGATGGAATATTTGGAACTATAAAAGAATGATAGAAATGTTCTAAAGTTTAACCTTGATCATGATGGAATTATAAGGTTCAGGAACCATTTTTTGTTTGGTCCATACCATATTTGAAGAAGTATTTTTCAGAGGAAGATCAAAATTCTTTATTCTCAGTTCATCTTGGAAATATGAGGATGTATAGATATTTGAAAGAATACTTTTTGTGGGATGATATGAAGAGAGATATTGAAGAGTTTGTGTCTTTATTCTTGGTATGTTAGAAAATTAAGGCTAAAAGGAAAATGTATAAGGGGATGTTACATCCATTGCCCATAACAGAATAGAGATGGGAAAAAGACACCATGGACTTTATCGTTGGACCCCCTAAATGTCTAAAAGGCATAATGTTATATAGATTATAGTCAATCGCTATACTAAGTCAGCAAACTCAATAGCTATTATAGAATACTTCTCTCTAGATCATATTTTCTAGGATATACATTAAGGAAGTGGTAAGGTGGAATGGAGTTCAATATTCAATTATTTATGATCAGGATTTAAGGTTTACCTCAAAGTTCTGGTGAAGTATTCAACAAGACCTTCATAAAGAGGTGAATTTTGGAACTACGTGTCATCCTTAGATATAAGTTCAGTCTAAAAGAACAACTCAAACCCCAGAGGATATGTTCAGATCTTGTTATTTGTATTTCAAAGGTGGCTGGGATCAACACCATACTCTAGTTGAGTTTTCTTATAACAATATATTTCACTCATGATTTCAGATGGATCTTTATAAATCCCTCTATAGAAAGAGATGTAGAGCTCCAATATGATGGAATGAAGTTAGAGAGAGAAAACAACTAGGACCTGAGATAGTTGATGAAATGGAAAATAATTTTAGAGTCATTAAATAGCACATCAAGGAAGCTAAGAGTAAACATAAAAATTATGATGATAATCACTATCTTGATCTTGAATTTAAAGTTGTTGATAAGGATTTCTAATAATTTATCCATGTAATAAAGTTATATGATTCCGAAAAAAGGATAAATTAAAACCCAGGTATATCAGTCCCTTTGAAATCATTTATCATATTAGGGTGGTAGCCTATCGTTTGGAACTTCCACCAATCCCCTCTCAAGTACATGATGTGTTCTATGTATCTCTATTTAGGAAGTACATAACTTACCCTTGACATGTACTAAACTCAGATTTTATACTAATAGAGCAAGATATTTCTTATGATGAAAAACCAGTGGATATTCTTAATCGTACATAGAAAGTTATACAAAGCAAGACCACTAACCCAGTAAAATTTTAATGGTGAAATCACAAGTTTGAATAAGATATGTTGGAAATTGATGATACGATGAGGAAAAATTATACTCACTTTTTACCAGAGTGACAAATTTAGAGTAAGAAATTTATTTTAAGAGGGGTAGAATGTAACACCCCAAGTTTTTATGAATTATTAATTTTTAACAAATTAAATTTCTCTAATATCCTTAATTATAAGAAATAACAGGTAAATCATGCATTACATATGACCCTAGGTTATCTTACACTACACACAACACTAGGTTATCATGTATTACCCATGATACTGAGTTTTGACAAAACCATGATATATTATTACTATTAATATAGTTTTTAA
The DNA here is from genome assembly GCA_963277665.1 of Viscum album. Classification (NCBI taxonomy): domain Eukaryota; kingdom Viridiplantae; phylum Streptophyta; class Magnoliopsida; order Santalales; family Viscaceae; genus Viscum; species Viscum album. The sequence continues at coordinate 1,575,243,187 of OY728141.1, forward strand.
AACTCGACCCTGATAAGATAGATGTCAAAAATAGTGAAATTAATAGTGATAAATAATTTTTAAATATTATTTATAATGGTTTTATATAAATTAAACATATTGATAATATAATATATAATTACCGATAATGTATTTTGAAAATAATATTTTTCTCAAAAGAAATGTTTTTTATTCATTTTTGTGAACAGTAAAAAATTAAATTTTAACACTTCTAGAAAATTAATTTGATAATATAAGATTATTTTTTAAATCATATTTCAAAAAATTTATTTGGGTTATTTTTTAATATTTTTCTAAAAAGTTTCATTTTTTGATGAATAGTGAAAAATATTAAATTTTAATTAAAAAACCCCTTTTCATTTAAATAATTTATAAAGCCATATTATATTTTTAATTAGTTTTAAAAGTAAACTTAGCTCAGTTTTATATCAATTAATCTAGTTTATTTTATTAGAATCAATTTCAAATTTTATTTTTATATAAAAACATTTCACACTTTTTAACTTTTTCTCTTTAAAAAACTACTTTCTCATCGCATATGCGAGATTAATTTTAAATTAACTTCTTATAAATATATGAATATAATTTTGAAAAATAGATTCCATATTTGGAATCATAATAATTTCTAATTTCTAATAAGGTTAAGTTAATATTTTACCAAACTGAATACTAAATTCACTAAAAATTATTTACCGCTGTTAAGGTAAAAATAGTTTTACAAGGGGTTAAACTTAAAAGATAAGGGTATAAATCACCTATATACTTGTATAAAAACTCTTTTTTGGCCATATTTAGACCATTACACATATATTATTTTATAATGGCCTTATTTGGACCCTTTTGACATATGAAAAACGTTGGTGGAACTATCACATTCAATAATTTTCAAGTTTTCCACTCACCTCACTTATAAAAATCCACCCCCTCTCCTCTATTATTCACACATTAAAACCTATTTTTATCATACTATAACTAACCATATCAATTCCAAAAATACATACCCTAATACTAGTATCCTTATTTTTTAAATAAATCTAACCAAGGATTACTTTTATTGCAAACCTATGGAGGATACCTGAAGAAGAGGTAATGTTCATCAATAAGAATTTTTATTTTATATCTTCATACACCCACTTAAATTATTATTATACCACGATTATATAATTTAATTAGTATATTTCATCTTATAAAATTTTTTATATTAATTTTATGACCTTAAACTACACGCAATTCCATCAAATGGGTTTCAAAATCATTATCGTGTGTATAGCATACTACAGCCCCATGAGTCGATGTCGTTTGTTTTTTCCATTACCACTTATAATGGTTGGGATTAATGATTTATTTATACTTTATATATGATATTTATGATATTTATTATGTTATAATGATTCTGGAATTATTATATCACACATAACATCTTTCTATTTTGTAGGAATATGATAACGTTATTTGTGTGTACAATGGATTACCACCTCACGAAGAAATATGATTCATTCATGATTTACATGAAATGTATTAAGGATTGTATTAATTTACATATGTGATACATATTAAATAAAAATTATTCTTAAATTGTTTTATATATTTTATTTAATTTTATTTTTTCAATCTAATAATAAAATGGAAACAACATTTATGTGTACGTGCATCATATTGTCTCCAGGAACAGTTTATTTTATTTTCTTTCACAAAATTTTATTGTTTACTCTAAATACTTATAAACTGAAAATATAATATATTTATATAATTCCTTACACTCTATATATTATTAAATCATTTTCTATGGAATAGAACCATGATTAAAAAATCAAAATATATATGAAAAACAAAGAGGTTATTACTTGAAACGTGACTTTAACATGAAATTATTAATAAAAGGGTAAACAATGTCATAAAAATCATATATAGTATGATATATATGAATATGTTTCTTTATTATATGTATAATAAACTTATATTTATTATACATGAGGTTTAAATGAGTGCGACAGAAGTCAAGACTTAAAGTAATGTATTTTTTTCTCAATTTTTCTTCTTTGAGATGTATGTTATGTTATGCACATATATTATTTCACTATGTGTGTATACAACCCCAATGAAAAGTAATGTAAATAATTTATTCATCATCAGGATATTTAATGTTTCCTTTTATGTTATTCCTTAATGGGGATTATGATTAAAATTTACCAAAGTGCTAAATATTTTATGTAATAATTTCCTCATTTTTTGGTATTTTTTATTAATTAGTCTCTAATGTTGAGATATCATGATCTAACTCTCAATAATTCTCATGAATTTTATTTTCCTTTGGTTATTCGTGTTATATTCAATTAATGGTATCATTTTTCAGTATTTTTTACTTAAGATAATTAATAAAATATTTTTAAGAAAATTTGACTTTTTTCTATTAGGTTGGAAATATATTTTCTTCCAAAAAAATGTTTTATAGAAATTAATTCAGAAATTATTTATCTCTCTCTTATTATTTTTAAAAGAAAATTTTACCCATGTTTGAATTTTTTCAAAAAAAATTGAAATAAATATTCATATCTTTTTCCAAACTAATGCATGTTTGGGTTTACTGAAAATGTGAGAGGAACCTTCATTTTTACATGTACGACATGAATGAAATTTTTTGAAAACATGAACAATCATTTATTTGAAGATTATTTTATAATTTTTCAAGTTTATTTTTAAAAAAAATTATTTTTAAAAATTATTATGTTTTAAAAATAATTTTTCAAAGTGGAAGGGATATTTTCCTCAAGAAATGTTTTCGATGATCTTTAAAAATTATTTTCCATCTTAGATGACATCTATTGGTGTTACCTATGTATTAATGAATATATGATCCAATGATACCATTAATATTATTTTTTAGAATGGTTTATATTTTGATGGTATGATGTGTATAAACCCCATTTCTCTTCCATGTTTTTTACCATGAGAAAATTGTTATGAATATCACTTCTTTTCATGGGTCATGAAATGATGATATGATTATAAAACGCATATCTTTTCCATAGGTTATAATATAATTAAATCTTTATGATACCCATTTTATTTCATGGTTTATCATATAATGAATTATTATGATCTTGTGGCACACATATGTATGATTTTCATTATGTGACAAGTGAGACCTATATCTCCCTCCAATGCATTGGGTAAAGATTTATATCTCTTGAGATAGATAGGGTTGGAATGATGATTGAAATCAGTTTTGTAAGGGACCTTTTCCACTATGATAGTCTTGGGAGTGAACATGGAATAAAATTATGGTTTGGGAAGTGAATCCATTCTAATATTATAGCATTGAAAATGAGCCTTGACTAATATGAAAATGATTTTAATTTCTTATGTTTATGCCCAAAATTTCATGTCTTATGCCAATGTTATGCTCTTATGGATTATGTTCTTTAATTATATTATGATTCATGTCTTTTGAACTACCAATATTTATTCAATTACTCATTTATATGATATTTTATATAAAGGGAATGATTTTAAAATGTCATGATCATGTACCTATACCCTTATGTTGTTGTCATTCTTAGATATCTCCCATGTTTACCCTTTCTGAAAATCTGATATCACCCTTTCTTATGTTTCATGTTCCCATGTTATAAAGATATTTATTATATATGATATGTCTAATATGGGTTCTAGTTATTAAGAACATAGTGGGAGATGATGTATCTCACTTATGGACAATTGTTTATAATTCCATGTCCCCAAAGGCAATAAAGTATTATAGTCCTTAGGTGTCTGTTTCTATAACATAATTAATATTCATAAAAATGATGTAATATATATTTATGAAAAACTTGGGTTACCATAATCTGGGTATTATGATACTCTATATACTCCTTCAAGAAAAACCTCATAGATCCAAGACAAGAAGGAAAAATTACGTCATAACCTTTGATTTCTATAATTAAACACCCAATGATTTGTTGAAATTAGAGTCTGTATGTCAAAGATCACCAGAAATCGCCTAAGGTTCCCTTAGAATTCAAGAGGGGGAGAGATCAAATAACTGAATGAGAATTTACAATCGCAAGCTGGACTAAATGGGCTAAACCCAAACTAATTCACGATGTGAATTGGGAATTCATTTCTTGAACTCCTTAATAGGTCAATTATACTGAAAACCTATTCACCTTAGTTTTATTTTCTAAAAAACCCCATTCACTTCATGAACTTGTTTTACATCCTATACTTCCTTGGTCATACACTGAGTAAAAACTTTCACACTATAAATGAATTTGAAACTTATTCCCATGGGTCTATTTACATCATTAAACTGCCTTTCATGACATGAATATTTCTTATAGCATTTCCTGCTACAAAATTTTAGGTTCTTCTCTGCTTTACACTGTTGAACACTTCTAGTAGACTGAACCATATACTATAAACATAAAAGAAAATGCATAAAATGGTGGTTTACATCAAACCGAGGGTTTTACACACACACATATATATATGTGTCTATTTATGAATGTATATGTATATATATGCATGTTTGTGTGAATTTATTTATATTCATGATCATTCTTATTAATTTATTCGTTTTTTATTTATTAAATTTTATTTATTTTTAATTTTTTTCATTTAATATTATTTATTAATTTTTAATATTTATTTATTTTTAGTATTTTTTAAATTTATTCATTTTTTATGTATGCATGTCTATATATTTTTGTATGTGTATATATTTATGTATGTGTGCTTGTATACAGGTGCATGTGTATGTATGTATGTATGCATGTATGTATGTATGTATGTACGTATGTATGTATTTATGTATGCTTGTGTTTTTGTTTGTATATTTATATGTTTGTATGTTTGTATGTGTATGTGTCTATTTATGCATATGTAATATCCAAACCCTAGCTCACTAAGTTGGGTAGAACCAAAATTCCACTAACCATATATGACATTCCCTAAACACCAATGGTCATCCATAAATTCCTAGGGTTTAGAGAAGTCATTTGGTAATAATTTACCCATAAACACACACACACACAACCTGAAATATACCACATGAAGTACGAATATATATGATGCATGGTATAAAACTGGAAAAACCAAATCATATAACCAAAATATAGTCAAATTCACTGTAGAATATAATCTAAAGAAAAATTTTAAATCCCAAGACAACAAGACTCAAAGTACCAAGGTGACACTACTCTATATATCATCACCTGACCAATATCTAAGATCGTTCTCCCATCAACCATGTCAAAAAAATCAATATTCATTTCATTTAAAGTGTGAGATATTTACCTTACCTGTATCATGATAAAAAAATCTTTACACACACTAAATTTCATAATCAAAGGGTGTTTATATTGACTTACTAGGAATAACCCATGTGAATTCTCACACACACCACAAAAACAAGAACATGGTAACTCATGTTTATTATAAATGGGTTGAAACCAATAAAACTCATGATCATGAGAAACATACAATCTATAGTGAAATAAATCACACAAATAGCACAATTGTGTCATGAAACAATAAAATCATGAACACTTCAACCCAACACACCTCCAATCTAAGAAGGCCCTCTAAATAGTCTCACTTGTGAGCGAAAACCAATCCCTCAAAACCAAATTCATCACTCAATGGTATAATCTAGTTTTTATAGAATTGGAACCATGGATACATCCAACCTATTAGCATCCTTACAATATTAATATGAACACACACACCCCATTTTCATGACAATATCACACATTAAAACCTTATTTGTTTTAAATTCAATTAATTCATTTTACTGAATATGTTTTGGGAGTCGCCCATAACCCAATATTTCAAGATCATCCAGCAAAATATATTTACAATAGAGATTCAACATGTGTTTTTTCAATCAATACATAGGGTAAATTCATTTAATAAATACATATCCTTTGAGTTATTGGAGAATATAGAGTAAGAGAAAATCCACCTATCTCAAATGGTTTCACACTAATTAATCTCACCACAATATCATATATCTAATCCTTTATCACCTTCCATTAAATGAATCACAATGAATTCCCATCAAAACACATTCTACAACCTATATTTGGGCATGATAGCATCACTCTAGATATCCTTTCAAGGGAAAAGGAGAATAGATTTCAAAGTAGAAACATGATTCTTACCATCAATCTACTATTTAAAATGCTTAAATATTCATTAAAAATGGTCTCTAGATGGAAGTGGATCAAAATATACTAGAGTATTATTGGGGTTCTAGATACTAAGTTAATGGAGGAAGAATTAGGATTTAGGAGAATTTTTGGGTTAAAAAATCAATTTTATAATTGCATTAATTATTTCACACTGTCAGGCCACACAGTTTGGAAAACCATGCACCAACTGTGTGAATCATCACTGCCTAAAAATTTAAAAATTCACATGATTATAATATGGTTTGTCCAAATAATTCACCAACTATGTACCTACACATAAGACCTATTTTCCTCTTTCATGGTTACATGTGGAATCTGTAGGGTTTTCCCTCACTATGCATCAACCACGCACCCTATAGAACACCTACAAAACATCCTAAAACCTTCCATAAACTCTTGAAATAAAATCCAATCATAAAATAACTACATGATACATAATTAAAGGTAAATATACCTTAAATCTTGTATGTTACAATATATGTCTATGTATATATGTGCATATATACATGTGTGTATGTATATATGTTTGTATGTCTATGTGTATGTATATATATGTATTATGTATATTTATGTATGTATGTATATGTATGTGTATGTATGTATGTATTTGTGTGTATTGATATGTATCATCATGAGTTGGAAATTCCATACGGAACATGAATTTTTTCATCTGGTGGATTTTTTAGTTAGAGAATTGGGATTCATAATGATATTCTGAGAGTTTGAACGTCTTAAAATAATGTTTAGGATGGGTTTTGAAGTTCAAGGGATACCATGGGGGTTCCAGACAACGTTAGAGAATGTTCAGGTTGGTTAGGATAATGAATTTTAGCAGTAGTACCAACAGCTTTTTAGTGGGGAAACCAGTGTACTAACACAAAATCTAGGCATATCTACAATCCAGTGAGCCACCAAATTTTCCGTGACCACCAAATACATATTGGTGGAGTTCAGGAGGGTTTATTTTTTAAATATTTATATTCTCATCATTTTTTTTTGAGGTCCTTCAGGAGTGAGGCAGTTATGGGGATTGAGAGAGGCCATTTCCTAGTCGAATTTTCCCTCCCATTCCACATCTTCAATCCCCCGTGAGGTGGAATGGTTTTGAAAGTATCTAGTGATTATTTAAAAAATATTCCTCCATTTCTCCCTAATTTTTTTTAAATTAATTATCATTATTTTGGTACAATACATGCTTGGTTTTAGCATTGATTCCACAATATCATGATGGAATCAAAAGAGGAAGATGCCTCTTTCATGATTGGTGTCTAAGGATTTTACCAAGGATGGTGTCACGGTTTTTTTTGGACCCTCCAAATGTGGTTGGAAGTTTATGTGGTAAAAAAATGATTATCAATAGGTTTTTATCCTTTATAAATCATTAAATTTAATTAAATAATTAATTATAAATGTTTATAACTAATTACTTATGGTGTACAACATGAAACGAGAGCTTTGGAGTTGATATGGTCTTAGATGAGGCATTGGTGGGCCTTTTCGAGAGTCGAAAGAGCTTGGAGAACATTGTAACTCTTTAATGGAGGTATGTAATCCTTTTAATACAATATTATATTCTTTTTTATGTATTAATGTGATTTACTACATGAATTTCATAGTATTGGGTAGATGAATAGTGATTGTGAATGCCTTGGCAAGAACAAATGGGATAGAGTTCAATATCCTAGGTTCGATTAAAGTGCTTTTGAGCACTTTAAGTGATTTGAACTACTCAAAAAATACTTACCCAAAGATAAATGGTTTCGTATGAGTTCATATGAGACCCTTGGTTTGTCTCAAGGTTCAAGACGTGATGTTGGTAGACTAGGTTGTTTCTCTAATGGGTAGTTGGGTAGGAATGTGATGATTAGGCCAAATGATGATGGGTGAGATGATTATTCATATCTTGCCTGTGGAGAGATTCCCTTTTGAGGGTGTTCTAAGAACTCAGAGGGCATTATGAGTAGGGTGATTCCTCTATGATTAGAAAAGTGTCATGGAGAGGTGTTTTCTCCAAGTAACTATTGGAGGGATCTACCTTGGGATATGTAAGATGGGACTTGGGCGTAGGTCACGATTTTTTTTTGAGATTGGCATCCAGATTCCAAGGGGATTTGATTATGATGGCTTGGGATAGTCATTGGGTAGCAGGACAAGGAGTGATGATAGTTTTGGTGAGGTTGGATCGGACCATGGGTTCAAGGTCAAGATGATCATGTGGACTGTGATGCCACTAATGGGTGATGAGTTTTGGATGGTATCAATGATCATAGACTGTGGTGGGTCTGTAGGATCCAATGGATGCACTGATGGGTGAGGTGAGATTTTTTCGGTGAGGGGCTAGGTCTCAAGAGATAATCACCCTTGGATCACCATGAGACCTATGTGATGGGTTACATCCCTATATACTTTCATATGATTGTGACCTTCCAATATTTTGGCAATGATAGTTCAATGTGATTGGAACTCCCTAGATTATAGGGGTATGGTTTAGGATCTTGATATATGTGGCCTGGTTCGATGTGATAATGGAACTTTCTATGTGTGAATTGGGTCGGTGTGCAAGAATTGGGCCTTTCTTTTCATAGTATTGTGTCAAGTAAATCCCTGGGGGATAGGTCATGGGATGTTATTAGATGAGACTAATGTGCCTCTCTTGGGTGAGGAGGAATGGATTGATGATTATAGACATATGACCTTTCCCAATGTATTTGGGTAGTAAGTTCAGGTTTTGGATGCCACCCTACCATGAGTATTTAGGTATTAGTTGATAATTGGTAAGCTGGTACAAGATGTGATAATGAGTTATATTTTGATATAGCACTAAATCAGGTATGACCAAGTGTCTTGGTGTCTGGATTAACACAACGTTTCTTCATGTGCAGGGAGGTGTGGTGGCCTGGGAAGAACACAATGTCTAAGGAACTTGTGTGAGCATGTCTATTTTCCTCATGTATACACTCATATAATGTTTTATATTAGGGGCACTTGGTGAGACCCTAATGAGATGTATTTCTCACTCCCAACATGGGAAATCTAGTATGTGTGCATAATTCATGTTTTATTTTAGGTTCACCACAATTTGTGTAGAGGATTAAGTTGGAGAATTCTAATGGTTTTTTATGACTACCTGTGTGGGGCATGGGGATGGAAATATATCCAGGGTGTGCATTATATTTTTGTTTATTTTTTATTTGGTATTTTTCTGCAGGAAAATATTTTTTTCTTATGATTTTATTCTTCTGCATGAATCATTTGATATAGAATCATGTTTATTTATACATACTATAAATATTATGGATATTGTTATGGTTTTTTTTCATTGTTGTAGGTATCTAATTTGAGGTTATGGTCTCTCTATTATATAGATTAGGTCCTCATCTCTAGTTGGAAGCCTCTAGAATATAGGGTGGTGCACCTGAGGTCATGTGTTTACCTCGGTCCTGGAACTGATGAGTAGACTAGGGGAAAAGAATTAAAAAATGGTGTTAATTTCATTTTTTTTATTTGTAGATATGGTAGAAATGTGATCTAGGAATGTGTCAATTCTTGTCATAAACCATAGATTGGTGCATCGTGAACACCTTTCTGGTGTAAAGTCTTGATTAATATGGGTGTGACACTGATGTTCTTGTTTTTTTATAAATGAGATGTTTATTGAATATTTCATGTTTTTCAAAGATTTTATTTATGATTTGGGATTTGGGATCATTTGAAAAATTATCTTTCACATTCACTATGTTATGAATGTAGTTTTTACATGACATGTTCCTACTTGTGAGTGATTAGTGTTTTTTAAAATAGGGTTCATTTGTTTAAAATTTCAATAAAAAATTTATACAGTGATTTCATATATAACATGATGGTGAAATTATACTCATCTAAACTATGATATTTATTCACATATAAAGTCATGTTATCCTGTTTTACGATGTTCTCTACTAGAAATGGTAAATTTTCTAAGTCAATGTATGCATAGATACTATTAGTTTGTTAGTATAGGCATTGGATGCCTCATCAATGGAACCCTGGTGGGTTTGGTATGGGCATGTGTTATCTGAGGAATGGTCTAAGTATGGGAAAGAGTTTACCTAGGTATGTGGAACCCTGGGTGGTGGGAAATAGGTATGGTTACATAAAGTGTCTAAAAAACCTATATGGTGTTTTCCAATGTATCATCTTTTTGGAATACAACATAAATGAATTGAGTAATTGGAAAAAAGAATGTGAATTCCTTGGGCCTTTATTATGTGAAGTACTTAGAGTGTTTTTGGTATCGAGGTTAGCATTTAAGGGTAGGATCAGTTGGATTTAGGGTTTGATATTTTCTCAAGTTATACTTTTGGTGGCACAGTGAGAGAATTGGTAAACACTCATGGTTTGAAATGACATATGTGTGGTAGGTGATCATGAAGTTAACCTTGGATTGAGTGTGATGCCTCGGTATATTGGATGAGAATGAAGTACGTGTGGGGAATAGTCTATGGGTTGGGCACGTGAGCCTATATTGGATGATACATGACTCAAGGGAGAGTGATTATGGTTGCGTGATAGGGTTGTGAGGGAGAATAAAACATTTGGTATTGGGTGAGGTCTTATGAGAGGCTTCTCAGTGGATTAATTTGTATTGAGAAGGAGAGTGAGAACTTAAGTTAACTTTTGGGAAAAGTCTTAGTGTTCTTGGGTGGTATATGTAGGTTATGTGCAGTTCCTGGTCGTGTTGAAGATTTTTGAATGGGATGTGTGTGGGTCTATTGGAAGTTGTTCGGTTTGTGGATAAACTCAGTCAGTGTTTCGTTGGTTGTACATTAGTGATATACCTATGGGTATGATAGAATGGGGGTTTTTAAGAACAGGAGATGTCGCTAAGTAGTGAGAGGTGACATCGGCGATGGATTGGGGTACTAAGGTACACAAGATGATATTTTGGAACTTGATAGGTATTGTTAGTGATGAGTAAGTGTGGCATAGGTGGAGCAGTACATGTGTGTTGATGGGTCCCATTAGGTTTGGTGTTCATGTAGTGATTTAAGAGAAGCCTTATAGTCGGGTGCACACCCTCAATTTGTGTAGAATGTCATTCCTAGTGAAAAAGGAATGATTGATAGTTTGGTTCAATGTTGATGCTTGGGTAGGAGCCGGATGACCATTTGCATTCATTATGTGTGATAATGGATGGAGTGTGAAAAAATAATTTTTTTTATTTTTGTTTTTATGGGAGATAATAATGATACATATATTGTATATAACATCATATCAGTCTCATATAAAAAACTTTTGTGTTAGAAGGGTTATCAAGGTTGTGAATGACTAGTCAGTAGATTATTGAGGTGAGGCTAAAATATTGGTGTGCAATGGATTTGATTTAATCTAGTTTCTTGGTAAATACTATAATTGAGATTCAGATGCACTATCTGATGGAGTCGGTGCACTAGCATTGGGCTTGGGTAGTTTTCTTGGATCTGAAGCTGAGTCAAATTAGAGGTGCATTAGTGATCTAGGTGAGAGAAATAGAGATATAGAAATTGATTGGTGATCAAACCATATAATTAAATAGGAATTCGGTTTTGATCTTCAGTGTGGGAATTGGGTGAAATGTGTTTTTGACATGATTCAAGGGGGCGATTTACATGGTGAATCATAGTGATGATTCTAATTAGGAAATAAATTATTGGGAAGCAAGGGAAGTTGGTTTCATGGATTGATGTTTTAGAAGGACCCTGTGTGTGGGAGATAGAGGAAAGTGTTTCTTTTGAGGATGTATCAGAAGGTGTGACCAAGATCTTCTAAGAAATTTAGTCAAAGGAGGATTGAATAGTGTCTTCAATGAGTTTAGATGTAGTAGGGTTAAAACCATATTAGGTGAATAAATTGTGATGCGTCGGGAGATATGGGTATGGTGAGTGTCATCGCAGTGTTATATTTAGTAGTGAGTAGGTGGATTAGATTCTAGAGAATATAGTGATTGGTGTTTAGTGTTTTGAGTTGTGCAGTGGAAGTGATTTTGGAAATTGGAGTTTTAATGCACTGATTTATTAGTGTTTTGGTGACCAAGGAAGGTTGAGGTGCACGGTTTGAGGACTAATATGTCTTATAGAGTACCTTAAGAATTATTTTTGGGATCATGTAATGAACCACATGTTAGTTTGACATAATGGAATGAGAGGAGTGATTTCCCTTTTCAAAAAATTTAAAGCATAAATAAATAATAAAATGAGAAATTGAATTTGTGGTAGTTAATAAATTAGATTTGAGTTTATAATAATAAAATCAAGGTAATTTAATCATGGAAAAAATTGACCCAAATTTATTTAAGTATGTTGGTCGATGTAAAATGATGTGATTCAATAAAGTAAATTGAATACAAAAATTGATTGATAAGGAGTTTGATTAAAGCATGATGTGAGACCCTATATCTCCACTCCTCTACACGAGAGGTCAATTATATAAATATCATGGTAATAATGTTTAAAAATAACTCATCCCATGAAGTTTTGTTATATTGGAACCCTCTTTAACTTTATCAGCATCTAAGTGAACCATCCCACACTTTTTTGGAGTGTGAACCATTGAAAATAGAGGTTGAGAAAGGAGAGGTTTTATTTAGGAAAATCCATTACAAAGCCTCTCATGAATGTCATTAATGAAAATATGTATAACAGGGGATGAATAGATTCAAGATAAAGGTTGGAGGGCCCTGAGATAGTTGGAACATGAAGTATCCTTAGAGAATTGAGATTTCTAGTGCTTCATTATTGAATCAAACTTTGAGAGCATGTCAATGGAAGAAAGGATCACAAGGTAAGAAAATAAAGTCTCCAAGGATATAATGGGGGAATTTTATAGGAATTTAAAAGGCTCTAGAATCATCTAGAGTTTTCCATAAGAATAAAATTCATAGAAAATTTAAATTATTCTCTTGAAGACCATAATAAATACACCCTAAGAGAAGTTGTTGAGATGCCACTAGATACCCGGTAACCCCCATCATGTAGTCGGTAGACCATATGGAGTTGATTGATACTGTATATACTCCACCAGCTAGTCGCTACTATCTAGTGGTTGTCTAGAGGACATATTTAAGGAGGATACTTCATTGGTTGAGCCATATGTGGACCAGTACTCCTACATCAGCTAGCTGTTGGGTCTTATGGAAAAAATCTATAACTACCTCATGCCACCAGTTAGTCAGTTCCCAACATTGGTTAACCGATATAGCCTAAACTCCTTCAACTTCAATTGTAGACACATAAACCTCATTTTAATCCCTTCTTTTAATCTTTAAAGAAGCCTACAATGACATGAATAATGAAATGATATTTGTAGAATCCTTTAACAAGACTTCGAAAAGACTTGGGGGTTCCATTAATTCCACCATTTATAATTTAATTAAAATACTCAATAAAATAAAAATTTATAAATAAAGAAGAGTGTTTTTTATCATGAAAACACCATAAGAGAGGGAGTTGCAACATCACGCCATTACAAGTTGGAAATTCGAGATAACACTTGAATTTTTATCTAGTGGGGGGTTTTGTAAACCAAGACTCATGATGATATTTTGAGAGTGTGAACATCCAAAAAAAGTTTCTTGGATGGGTTTTGAGGTCTAGTGGATGTTGTAGGGGTTTTTTATAGTGTCTTAGATGGTCTGGGTTTCTATATTACTAAATATTTGTAGCACTAACACTGACTAGCCAGTGGCCTAGACCACTGCCTCCACTAATCAGCTAGTTGTTGATCCACCAACTATCTAGTGAGGTCTAGTGGCTATCTAGTAGAGTTTGGAGGTTTTATTTTTTAAATATGGGTAGTCTTTTTAGTTTAGTGTTATAGTCCTTATATATTTAGCTAGTGGGTGGGATTGAGAGATGCCATTTGTTGGTTCAATTTCTACTTCCAAGACTCTCCTTTGATCCCCCATGAGGGGGAATAGTTTTATGGTATTTTTGGACATTCATGGTATGTTCCTCACTTTAATGTACTAATTGTTTGGATCCTCTTCATTGTAACTATTTTGGTGTGAGTAATTCTATGTTTTAGTGTCTATTCTAGTGTTTTATGGTGGATTTAACTAAGTAAGAACTAGATTTCATGTCTAGTAATAAGAGGACATCTCAATATGATGTTTACAGGTCGTCAGATGCAATTTTGGTTGAGTTAAGTCATATCCCTATTTTATTTAGTGTTTTTACTCAATTAAAGTTTTTTATAGACTAACTATTTATCACATGATAGTTATTTTACTGGGGTTTGGTATAAGGGGCGTGTTGCAGATCATCCAAGAGTAGTGGAAAGTGATTATGGTGTGATGGCGGTGCTATGTGAGTTTTTTAACTTTATTCCTCCTTGGATTGAATTAAATGTATTAATTTTAAATGTTTATAATTAATTTTTTTTAGTTTATGACATGAGGTAGGATCTCAAGAGTTGATGTGGGATTGGCTGAGGAAAAGATGGACTTGGATGATGCTTGAAAGAGCTCGGAAAGGATGGTAACTCTTTAATGGGGTTTGGTGGTCCCTTTAATATAAGATAATTTTCATATTTTTTCATGAGTGTTCATGAATGAATGCATTTTATGGGACTAGGTTGAAGGATAGGGACCACAGATGCCTTGAGAAGAAGATGTAGGACGACATTGAGCCTCCTGGGTTCCGGAAAATTTCTCTTGATCATTTTTAGTGCTTTAGACCATTATACAACTACATCGCTGAGGAGGAAGGGTATGGACAATGTTTATAGGCAACCCAATGATGGTATTGGGGTTTAAGAGGTGGTGCGTGAATCCCAGGTTGTTTCTATTATGGAATGTTTTTTTGGAATAGTGTAGCCCGATCCTTAGGGATGAATTTCGGAAAACCTTTAGAAGCCTAGGTTGTACACAAGACTATAACTCTCATAGTTCAATATAGCACTACAGTAGTGTAGAATTTGAAATGATACTATAGTAGCATGTGACCAGTGACACTGAAAGGACACTATGGCTCTATTGACTTTCAACCATTGGTTACTATTGAACAGTGGTCTTACTGTGTATTTAGTGGCACTAAAGTGACATAGGTTAATGTATCACCACATTTCATTATTAAGATGTTTCAAGATAGGGTTTTATATATTCTAAAATTTCTTGGTAATATTTTCTGTGAACTTTTTGAAATTATTATACTTCTCTCTAGATGTAGGGACCATTCTTGAACCATGAAAATCCATGTTTATGTGATATAATTCTTCTTCATATTTTTTCTTGTTTCATAATTTAATTATCTTATAAAAATCAACAATAATTTCTTTCTCCATTTGTTTTTGTAACAAGCTGAGAAGGCATGTATGTCTTGACAATATATGATAAAATTTTTCATCTCACACCAAGGAATAGATTCTATTATAATGATGGTTTAGGAACTTGGTGTGTTTTTTGAGTGGTATAAGTCCTCCATGAAAAGACAGGTGTCATAGAGATGGTTTTCCATCAAGTGACATGCTAAGGGATCTACTATAGAAGATGTGTGATGCTTCCTAGGTTTATATTTTTGGTTTTCATTGGAATATGGAATCAATATTCCCAAGGTCTTTGAGCACAATGTATTAATAAGGTATTTGACTAGTGGGTCTAGAAGTGATTAGGTTCTTAGAGAGGTTGGACTAGACCATGGGGACTAAGTTGGGATGAGCCAACGTGATGTGATTACACTGATTGGTGGTGACAACATGATGGGTGATGTGAGATGTGTTTAGTGAGTGGCTAGTTCTCGAGCAACTATAACCTTAGGATCAGTAGGATAGTTGTGTTATGGGCTACAGCACTGTGTTCTTGAATGTTTTTATGACCTCTATAGAGTCCAGAAAATATGGTTTTATAGAGAACCAATCTATATATATATATATATATATATATATATATTACATTAATTTTATGTTTTAGATAATATATATCATAAACAGTCACACAACTCGAGGGCCAATTGGTTTAGTGTCTTTGAGAATAGATACATAAGCATCTTATTTTACAACACTTACTAAAATTTATCCATAATAATGATCTTTTAGACAATATTATAGATATATCATATTATATAATCATCTTCATAACCTAGGTAATGGAAGCATAAGAAAATAGTGAGCTTGAATTCTCAGTAAGGGAAAATTATCAACTAGTCATAACTATTAGATCATAAACATGAGGGAAAATTATAAAGGGGGAATTATTAGATAAAAAGATCATTGAATATTAAGTGGAAATCATGAAAATTGATTTATCATTAGGGGTTATGGAATAAAAACATAATAACCAAGAAATGTCATAAAAACATGGATTACAAGCATATAATGAAAATCAAACAAAACATGAAATCATAACATAATAAAGTGAAATATATTTAAAAAAATTTACATAATAAACATTTGAAATAGCCTAGAAATATATCATGTATTAGAAAAAAATAGTTTCACAAACACAATAATAGGTAATAATGCAACAGTAGACTAGACATCCCCACTTTATTCCCATAGTGGAGCATGAATCAATGTTAAGTAAATAAGTTTTCTTTATGAATTTTTCCATTCTTCTATGTTTTGAAAATAAAAAACACATCTCTTAAGGAAAATTATCCTCCTCTAATAATTATTTTCTTAACGAAAATTTTCTTTCTCTAATTAAAGTTTTATCCTAACCCTTCGTTTTCATTGTATTATTTTATGTCTTATCAAACCAAGTATAACCATTTTTTATGCCAATAATTCATATCCTTGCCTAACTTAGAAACTTATAGTTTCTTAGACTCTAAATTATCTGAAATTTAGACTTTAAATTATCTGAAATTCAGACTCCAAATTCTCTGAAATTGAGACTACAATTTCTTTGAAATTTAGACTCTGAATTCCTCAGAATTCAGACTCTGAATATCCATTTCTCTAGAATCTGATTGTTAATACTTTTAGAATCCAAATATCCATTTCTCTACAATCCTATTGTTCATGTTTTTAGACCTTGATTTTTAATTTTCCTAGATTTTGATTATTTATATATGTCAAAGTTACTTTACATTCTTAACATATTGTTTCAAGTTTATCAAAACCTAGTTTCTTAAACTTGATAATTTTTTTATTACATATTATTGTTTCTTATGCATGATATTTTTTCCCAAGTTTTTATTACATGAAATGATGTCATACAATCTATTTTTAACTAACCATTGGCTGAGTGATATGTGTCCTAGTTCCTCCAAAATTCAAGGAAAAAATATGACCATTAGATGGGGGAGATAAATATTGGACTCTTTGCCTATAAATACCCCATATATTTAAAAAGAAATGAGATATTGATACACATTCATGAACACACATGTTGTGATGTTGTGAAGTGATTTCAAGAGAGAGATACTCTCATGCCTTGTGCGATCTGTGAACATCTTGTTCAACTGTGAACAACTTTTTCAGCCTAGTGTGACTCTGATTGTTGTTGTATAAAATCAAGGACTTATGGGGATAGGAAGATAGAGGTTCTGACTACCTTCAAGTTTGAGGACTTCTATGGATAGGAAGATATAGGTTTCCAACTACCTTAAAGTTTGATGTCTTGTAGGGATAGCATGATAGACTCTGATATTTTTATCAGGGGATTACCCTAGTGTGGTTAAGATAGACTTTCTTGAAAGTATAAATCAAGGGACCTTTACCCAAGGTTGTTGGATACCCATCTATTTGGGTTAAAAGGTTTTATACTTGATTAATTGTTCTTGTTACAAGTTTTATTTCCATTGTACTTTGTTAAATAAAGAATGTATTATTTTATTATATTTTCTTATACTTGTATACTATGATAAATAATATTCTATAAGATTTAATGTATAATATTTTCTTAAGATAAACTTGTTTAGGTTTAGGTTCTTCATAATTGGACTTGGGCCCTTCCAATTATGATTTTGTTTAAGAACCAAAGAGGGTTTGTGAATTTAACTTGTTTAACATTGTTAAAATTAGATTTATTTAAGGTTTAAAGATGGCCTTAAGAATGTTTTTTTAACTTAAAATTCACCCACCCACCCACCCCCCCCCCCCCCCTCTTGTAATTGATCATATCATATCCTATTTCGATCCTATAATCAATTCCTCATTTCTATAGTGGTGAAAGAAACAATACCATATTCCCATAGTGGATCAAGTATTCTTTATTTGATTACCATACTTATATAATTAGATATAAAACATTAGAAAATTACTTATAGGGAGATATTGGACCCCAGATATCATTATCCATACATATGAGTTCCACATAAAATCAAATCATTTATCTTATCATAAATAACCCATGTAATAAAATTGGTATCATAACTTTTCCAAGTGGTATCACAAAAAACATGATCATTTGATACAAAAAAAACATTATCACACAAAATGAGTATTTAAAAGTATCCCATATAAGATTATTTATAAACCATTACTTAATTTTAGAAGAATTATATGAAAATGAAAAAGAAATAACAAAAATTAATTTCTTAATATCATCTTAAAAAGACATGATTTTCAAGACACTTTAAAAATACATTTTTTTAGATGAAGAGAAAAATTGTAAAATAATTTCTTTAAAATAAATACTAATAAGGATACCTTGAAAAGAAATAAATCATATGTTAATATGTGAATTAGAAGGGAAGAATATCACTAAAAAGAAAAACCTTTTGATGTATTTGAAATCACCTTTATTGAAAAACCCACAACATTAAAAGAATGAAAAACTAATTATTTTAAAATGAATAAAGGGGAGAAAAGGACAATTAGAGATTAAAAAAATTTATTTTACACTATGTAATGGAGAACATTGATGGGATGTAAAAAAACATGGGTATTGAGAAAAATCCATTAAAAGATAAGGGAATTATTCTTAACAAAATTATATTTTTTATGAAGTAATAGATTAATCACGGAAGAAGACTTCAGTTTTAAACATGAATTTCCTATAAAATAATAAGTAAATAAAATATGAAATCATCATAGGGTATAATAATTAAAACTTAAAATATAGTAGTCAAGGTGGAGTGATTATTAATCCTGAAATATATTTGAGTCAAGAAAACCCCTCACAACATGAGGATCACTTAAATAAAATCCTCATTAAAGAGAGAGATTCAAATTGAACTTCAATTACCATAAATTAAAGGTTATTAAAGATATAATATATCAAATGTGCATTATATACACCACATTAATGTAATTAAGTACACAATACATGACATGTCTCAAAGAGATAAATTTATGATGAAAACTATTACCTTGTATTCTACATACTCGATTGTGATATAAACTCCTTTATAATAAACATAAATATCATAATAAATTGTCTTATAACCTTAATATAATCATACTAAATTTTTATAGTTATTTTAAAACCATATATTACAAATATATTAATCGATTATATTTTTCTTTCATTATTAGGTGTTAGAACTTCTGATTGTTTATTTCGTAAAAACTTCATGAAGACATAATCAGTTATAACTCAATTTAATCATTCATAGATCATTATAGATATAATAATAATTTTTGTAATTATTTATTAAGACCAATTTTCATTATTTTAAATAGATGAATATGAATTTTAAAAAATGAAATAGCGAAAAACTATTTTTTGATGTGTTTAGAGACTGAAAGGTTATATATTAATAAATATTTTAAATATCAACAACATAGTTCCAAAATAATTAAAACACCTTAAATATATCATTATTACATAATATTTCAATTATATAAAATCCTATAATAATCAATAACATATTTTTTATAACATTTTTTACATATGGGGTAAAACTGACCAAAATGGTAATGTATTATCATGTTTTCATGAGTAAGGGAATGTGTTTTGTAACACCCCAAGCTTCCACGGTACGTTTCCCTTTGAATAATACAATAGCTTGTATTGTACGCAACTTTGAGTTCAAACACACCACAACCAATCAAACTAGCAGTTATGAATAGTAATACCCACTTTTTGAAATTTTATAAATTTTATCTTTCAAAATGGAATTTATTTTTGGATTAGAAATATCAAAATTATCTTAAATTGAATTTTTTGTATTTTTCTGAAAACTTTCAATTTTTGATGAATAGTGAAAAACACTGCGTTATTGTTTAAAACCGACTTTTTAATAAAATAATTAATTATTTTATTTAAATTTATTTTGGGTCAAAATATATACATAATATCTATATATGTTCAATGTAATTCAATGGAGTCATTTTGTAATAATATTATATATATATAATTTTATTGAACTTTTTACCGTCTTTTACCCACCTCCTAGGAACATTTTCAAATTCACATAAAACTTAATTTTACCTCTTCTGTGAGTTGAATTTCAAAAATATGAGAGACACGGTTGATATTAGTAAGTAAAATTTGGTTCAATAATATGAAAATAATTTTTAGCGAATGGTAACTTTTTACTTTTATTACCACAGTTAAAAGTAAATAGGGTAATTAAGGGTAAAAATGATATTATAATTACCCTAAAACATGTCCTAATTATATTGGATAAGTGTAATTCGACCAAAAACAACCTTAGTAATAAAATTTGATCCTTTAGGTCAACTTGGATTAGATTAGGACATTTATTATTATTTTATTTAAAGAAGAGTTAAAAGAGTTAAATTCAAAGTTTAATAACTAAACTATTTTTAATATAGAGTTATACATAATATAAATTAGACTATAAATATTAATTAGAAATATAAAAATATTTCATACATAATGGTATTTTATTTATAATTTTTAGACATTAAATAATTAAATTTATTTATGACACAATGATGATGTAGTAATTACCTTATTAATGAAAGATTAAAATAATTGATATTATAAATATCCAAATAAATCTAATTTGAGACTTTTAATGAATTACACTAATTTTATTTGTTAATATTACATGTTAGGGTTTATTAAATGAATTTTTTTTTGAAGTATTAATTCTGTTATAAATTTAACAAAAACAAAATACCAAATAGTGTCAAAATTGACATAAAAGAGTTTTTAAAACAAATATTATATTATTAATTGATATTCTATTCCTAAAAATATAATTTTCTTCCAAAGGGGTTAAATAATATTATATATGTCATTAATGAACCAATTTAGGTTCTCTTATAAGTTTATAGTAAGTTTATTAACCATATAATATAAAAATACGAAGAGACATGGTAAATGTCAAACTATTTAACTAAGAGTTAAATCTAAATGATAAGGTTAATATGATAACCTAAATATGTCTAAAACCTATTAGTTGTGATTTTTTAGACACATACCCACCTTATCCTTTAAATAATTCATTTTTGATCCATTAGAAACCGAAAATGATTTTATTATAAAATAATATTTCAAGCTTCTCCTAAACCGACCCTCACCTCTCTTATAAAAGGGAACTTCACCTTCTCTCAAATTCACACCTTAAAATCCATTTGAATCGGCCAAACTATGCCCAAATATCCTCCCAACTTTACTCTATTAATCCTAGATTCCTTCCTTTAGTTATAAATCTAACCTATGGTGCCCTTTTGATCAAATCAAAAGGAAGAACCCAAAGAAGAGATAAATATTTCATCACCTCTTTCAAGTTTTTTCTTCTTCCACTTCCTCTTTATTTGTTGTTTACATTATAAAATAATAACTCAAATATATTATATATACTGTGAAATTATTATAAAAATGTTACAACTATATTCATTATTCTATCCATCATATGAATGACAAAGTCACCATATGTGTGTACGTACGGATTATCATCTCCACGTCATGGTGTAGTTTGTTATTAAAACACTCAATGATTTAAATGGGTATAATAATAAGTATAACTGATGTAAATAATAAATTTAACATGTTAATTATTTTTTATATATTATATACCATCCAATTACATATGATTTCACCATCAATATAATGATATTGTCGCTCGTGCGTGCGTACGGATTGTCGTCTCCACGAACGCGATGAGATTCATTCCTCATCGTAATCATTCAAGAATAATTTTCATTTTATGATTAAAAATAATTTTTAAGAACTTAATATCATTTTGTATATGAATAAAATACATCCTATCCATAAAAAACATGTCTTAAGTAACCAGTCATATAAAGGAAAATGAATTAATTAACACCCGAAACAATGTTACTACTAAAATATTATTAACAAAGCAATATTAGAGGATCATATATGATATCATATTTATGTATATAGTTATTTTATAATTTAATAACAATGTTTTAACTATTATACAGTAGTTTTACATACCATCGACAAAGGGAAAGTACAAGGTAAGGGTTAATTTTACAATCTCTATATTATCCGATGTTGTTTTTACGTAAGTATCTACTAGGACCTCTTTATCATCCATATCCATGTTTCTTAAAAATGTATTCCAAAACATTTTTACTATTTACTATACTATGAGATAAATTTATTTATACCCTTTTTTGAATTTTTATAAAATGGTTTGAAAGGAATCTTTTCATCATTTTCCAAATAAGGTACTTTATGACCTTTTCGACAAAATTAAGGTAAGAATGTTTTTTTAACTTATACAGCGGGTGCGGCTATTTTCTGACGTTATAACATCACCAAATCTTCCCTTACAATCTTATAAGAATATTTTCAGAATAAATTTTTCCTTTTATAATTACATGACTTTTAAATGATTTCAAAATAGAAAGAGATATTTCTCTAAAAAAAATTTGATTTCATCTATGTCAACATCCTTTGATGGATTTTAAGCTTTTTTGAAGTTGATTTAGTATGATACAAAAATTCCATATTTTATTGAAGTTTATGTGATATTTTTTACTGTGGATGTGTTATTTTTAAACCATCCATTTTTTATAGATAAAGTATTGACATTTCGTATGCTAGTTTTAATACGAATGTTTATGTTATGTTTAAACATTTTCATATGAGGAATGCATTGGACTTAGTAAGTGACGGGTGGAGCCCGCTATAGCTCCTCGATGCATCAGTCGGTCTCATGAGACAAACTAGTGTCATGGCACAAGGCCTTGAAAAAATCTTATTTGTATTCTTGGCACAAGGCCTTGAATATATGGTTATGAAGTCTAGCATTATGCATTTTATCATTATGAAAGTGGCTATTGATATTTCATGTGATTATTTGATTAGTAGAATACCATGTGAATAAGTAAATTGAATTATTTGATTTTATCTTTGCCATATTATTCTAAAGTTTAAGTTTAAAAGGCTTTTGTTTTAGTCTTATACATTGCCTTAAATTTTTATGCTTATTTATGAAAGTTTCTGCTATATTGTTATCCTTACTGAGCATCTGAACTCACCCCTTTATATGTTTTATTTTTCCTAGGATGTGAAGAAGTATTTTATGGTTGACCTAAAGGGATAGGATAAGGATATAAGTGTGTTAAAAAGTGTGGAAAATGTTGTTGATATTTTTATTTCATGATGTAATGTAAAAATTATGAATGTATCTATTACTTCCAAGGATAATAAAATGATCAGTCTTTCAGGACATGATTCTTTGTATCATTCCAATGTTATGTAATAATGAACTGACTCTGGGTAACTGGGGTTGGGGCATTACAGTTGGTATCATAGGAAGTTTAGTACAAACCTTGGAAGCTAGATTTAGAAAAACTCGTATTAGATAACATTACCCTAAGATAGAATTTGAGGATTAGTATAGAAGAACTTCCTAAAATTTTGTTATTGTAGAGATTTTGTGAGTTTTCCAAGAAATACATCCCTTTATGGATATGAGGATGTAGAGCTGTATCTGGCATATATGTACCTAGGGTTAAAACCCGAAAACACCACTTTGAGCTAGACTCAAACGGGAACCGGTGCATGACAACGGGCCTTGCTGCACTCTTAGTTATGACACTCTTGGGGGATATGCTTAGGATAATTCTCATTTTCTTTAAAAACCATTATGAAGGGTTTATGAGTATATACTTCTCCAAAGAAAACATTTTTATGATTATGGATTATATCCATAAATTATTCAATTTATGATAAGTGTTTTACAAGTTTGGAATTACGTATTGTGATTCATAAACTAATCTAGTGTATTCCATTATTTAGAAATGGCACCTAGTGGATGGAATAGAAATTGTATCAATGCACGTAATACATGTAGGTATTTCCCTCCTCCTCAAGATAATTATAGTGGAGCTGGTGAAGAAACTGGTGTTGATCAGCTTATCACCATACTAGGATAACTCACTCAGGTTATGAATAATAACCTTACACGTATGGAGCACCCTGGTCCACAATGTGGAGGATCAATGTTAGACCACTTCATGAGGCAAAAACAACCAGCATTAAATGGGATTACAAATCCATTAGTAGCTGAGCAGTGGATAAATTACTTAGAGAAAATATTTCATGCTTTGGGGAGTAGCAAAAGGGTAAAATTTGTCATGGAAGTTTATCGCCTCATGGGAGATACAGATCAATGGTGGTCATTAATCCAAAACACAAAATAAGATGAAGAAGTATAGAACATGGAATGGAGGGAGTTTAAAAAGATTTTCTTAGAAAAATACTTTCCTCGTGACCATCGAGCAGATATAGAAAGACATTTTCTGAGTCTGAGGCAAAAGGAGGATGAGAATGTCGCAAAGTATGAGGCTAACTTTACAAGGTTAGAAATGCATGTTTCATATTATATACGTAACCCAAGAAGTAATATTGATCATTTATTTGATGGGTTAAAACCATTTCTCCATCGAGAATTAGTCTCACAATCCTTCTCATCATACGAAGATATTGTCTCATGTGCTATCAAGATAGAAAAGGAATTCTCTAAGTCTTACAACTTTAAAGCAAAGCAAGAGAAGAAGATATCTGATGAACACTCTAGAAATAGAAATAATGGGAAGAAGGGAAAAGTTGAATATCTATCCTATAGTAAATGTGGGAAGAAACACCTTGATACTTGCCTGAAGGGAATGGGAGTCTATTACAAGTGTGGTGAAAAAGGCCACTAATCTCATGATTGCAAGGGGAAGAAAGAGGTTGTCAATATTGAATGCTAAAAATGTAGAGAAAAGGGGAATTATGAAAATGAATTTCTTAAGTGCCAATAGAAATTACCTCAGAAAATTCCAAGGGAGAAAGTCCAAGCTTATGAAATCACTACTGTTGAGGTTGAAGTTCTGAAATATGTGGTGGCAGGTAATTTAATGGTTTTCTCAAGTTTATCCAATGCTTTATTTGATTCTGGATCATTTCATTGTTTCATATCTTCCCAGTTTTCTAAGAAAATTTGATATTTACAATTTGATTTAACAAGGGAGTTGTCGGTCAAAACTCCTAAAGGAAGTATCATTGCAATAAATATTTGTGAATCAGTTCCCATTAAATCATATAAACATTATTTATCTGCTGAACTCATAATCATACCCATGATTTAATTTGATATAATCCTCAGTATGAATTATCTTTAATACCATGATGCAAAAATTTATTGTAATAAGTAGGAGGTTATAATTTTTGATGATGATAAAGAGTACCTTATCTTTAGAGCATAAATGTCACCATCTGATTCTTATCTAGATCCACCCCCAGTAGCTCAAATAAATTCAATAATTAGGGAGGAAGAGAATGAAATAATTTTGGGTGAGGAAAGGAATGTTCAAATAGAGGACGTACCTATTGTACAATAATATGTTGATGTGTTTTCAGAAGATTTACCTGGACATCCTCAAGAACAAGAAATTGAGTTTTCCATTGATTTAATTCCTAGTTCAAGGCCCATATTGAAGACCCCTTATAGAATGACCACTATGGAATTAGTGGAACTAAAGAAACAACTAGAGCAATTGAGTAATAACGGATTTATTTTCTCTATTGTTTCTCCATGGAGATCCCTTATCCTTTTTGTTAAGAAGAAAGACAGATCTATGAGGTTGTGCATTGACTACAGGGATATCAATGTTATAATAATAAAGAACAAGTATCTTCTACCTCGCATTGATGATTTATTTGACCAACTTTAGGGAGCTAAATATTTTTCAATGATTGACCTTTAATCTAGATATCATCAGTTGTGTGTGAAGAAGGAAGACATTCCGAAAACAGCATTTCGAACCAAGTACGGGCATTATGAGTTTACAGTAATGCCTTTTGGATTAACTAATGCACCCTCTGTTTTTATGGATCTAATGAAAATAGTTTTCAAGAAATATCTTGATGACTTTGTAGTGGTATTTATTGATGATATCCTGGTATACTCCAAAAGCTATGAAGATCATGAAAATCACTTGCGCACCATTCTGAAAACCCTCATAAGAATTATACGGGAATTTTAGTAAGTGTGAATTCTATCTTCAAGAGATTTCTTTTCTTGGCCATATTATCTCGAAGGATGGAATATCTATTGATCCTTCAAAGACAATTTAAATCCAAGAATGTCCAGCATCGATGAGTATAACTAAGCTACGCTGTTTTATTTGTTTAGCATGTTATTATCAGCATTTCGCCCAGAATTTTGCCCAATTGGATAACCCATTAACCAAGCTCACACGTAAAGGGGTTAAATTTGTTTGGAAAAAAAGTGTGAAGAATTTTTTGAATAATTGAAGAGAATATTAGTCAATGCTCCTATCTTGACTTTACCATCGGGGAATGATGGGTTTGTTATTTATAGTGATGCTTCAAAGAAAGGACTTGGTTGTATCCTTATGCAAAATGATAGAGTTATTGTCTATGCATCAAGATTCATGAACAAAACTATCCCACTCATGATCTTGAGTTATAAGCTATAATATTTTCTTTGAAGATATAGAGAAATTATCTCTATGGTGAAAAATGTGAGATATATACTGATCACAAGAGTTTGAAGTATATTTTCTCATAGAAAGAACTCATCATGAGGCAATGTAGATGGCTTGAACTACTCAAGGATTATGATTGCACAATACACTACCACCTGGGGAAGGCAAATATGGTGGAAAATTCTTTGAGCAAAATGGATCATGGAGTTTTGAACAAGATGATAGTTGAAAGGGATCCTATTTTCATGAGTCTAGTGAAAATGGATATAGGAGTAATCATGGAAGGTGAAACATTAATACTCTTTCAAATGGTTGTCAAACCATATTTACTAGAAAGGATAAAAAGTTCTCAGGCTGATGATGAGGAGTTTCAAAAGAAGATTAAAGTTATGAATGATGGTAGATTCAGTGACTCCATATATGAAGATGGAATTTTGAAATTTGGGAAGAGACTTTGTGTTCCTAATATACCTGATCTAAAAAGGGAATTTTTGGATGATGCTCATAGCTCTAATTTCTCTATACACCCTGGTAGCACAAATATGTATAGATATTTGAAGAAACATTTTTTGTGGGGCAACATGAAGAGGGATGTTGCTGATTTTGTGTCAAGATGTATGGTTTTTCAACAAGTGAAAGCTGAAAGGAAACAGCCTGGAGGAGTCATGCAACCTCTTCCCATACCTGAGTCGAAATGGGATAATATTACGATGGACTTTGTCATGGGGCTACCAAAGACTCCTAGAAGGAATGATGAAATATGGTTCATTGTTGATCATCTTACCAAGTCTGCACATTTTCTTTCTAAAAGAGAATATTTACCTTTTGAAAATATATCAAGACTATATATTAATGAAGTTATAAAACTTCAGGGAGTACCCTTATCGATTGTTTCTGATCGTGATCCTCATTTTACATCAAGATTTTGTAAAAGTCTTCAGAAATCCCTGGATACTGAAATTCGTTTGAGAACTTCCTACCACCCTCAAACTGATGGACAATCAGAACAGACTATTCAAACCTTATAAGACATGTTGATATCCTTCTCACCTGACTTTCAAGGTATGTGGGCACAATATTTACCTCTGGTGGAATTTTCCTATAACAATTTCTTCCATTCAAGTATTCAGATGTCACCATATGAAGCGTTATATGTAAAGAGATGTCGCACACCAACTTTTTGGGATGATGTTGGTGAAAGAAAACTTGTAGGCCCAAATCTTGTTGAGGAAACAATGGAAAATGTGGATGTTATCCAAACCCACATCAAAGCAGCCCAAAGTACGCAAAATAGCTATGCTGATAACTAAAGGAATGATTTGGAATTTCAAGTAGGAGAACATGTTTTCATGAAGGTATCTCCATGGAAGGGTGTTATAAATTTCAGTAAGAAGGGTAAATTGAGGCTCAGGTACATCAGACCTTTTGAAATTCTAGAACGAATTGTAGTTATAGCTTATCGTTTGGCAATGCCTCCAAGTATCTCTAAAGTTCATGATGTATTCCACGTATCATTGTTGAGAAAATACATGTCTGACCCAATACATGTACTCACCTAGGAGTAAATTGAACTAGAACCTGATATGTCTTATTGTGAAGAGCCTGTCAAAATTCTTGATACCAGAGAACAAGTGTTGAGAAACCAGATGACTCATCCGGCGAAAGTTATCGGGAGAAACCATAAGATGGAAGAGGCAATGTGGGAACCTGAGGAACTTATAATGAAGAACCGCCTGAATCTTTTAATGCAGTAATATTATATAAATTTCGAGGAAGAAATTATTTTTATGGGAGAATGTAACACCCCAAGCTTCCATGGTACATTTCCCTTTAAATAATACAATAGCTTGTGTTGTACGCAACTTCGAGTTCAAACACACCACAACCAATCAAACTAGCTGTTATGAATAGTAATACCCACTTTTTGAAATTTTATAAATTTTATCTTTCAAAATGGACTTCATTTTTGGATTCAGAATATCGAAATTATCTTAGGGTGAATTTTCTATATCTTTCTGAAAACTTTGAATTTTTGATGAATAGTGAAAAACACTGCATTATTGTTTAAAACCGACTTTTTAATTAAATAATTAATTATTTTATGTAAATTTATTTTAGGTTAAAATATATACATAATACATATATATGTTCAATTTAATTCATTGGAGTCATTTTGTAATAATATTAGATATAGAAAATTTTATTGAACTTTTTACCGTCTTTTACCCACCTCATAGGAGCATCTGTAAATTCGCATAAAACTTAATTTTACCACTTCTATGAGTTGAATTTAAAAAATAATAGAGACACGATTGTTATTAGTAAGTAAAATTTGGTTCAATAAGATGAAAATAATTTTTGGTGAATAGTAACTTTTTACTTTTATTTACCACGGTTAAAAGTAAATAGGGTAATTAAGGGTAAAAATGATATTATTATTACCATAAAACATGTCCTAATTATATTGGATAAGTTTAATTCGACCAAAAACAAACTTAGGAATAAAATATGATCCTTTAGGTTCACTTGGATTGGATTAGGACATTTATTATTATTTTATTTAAAGAAGAGTTAAAAGAGTTAAATTCAAAGTTTAATGACTAAACCATTTTTAATATAGGGTTATACATAATATAAATTAGACTATAAATATTCATTAGAAATATAAAAATATTTCCTAAATAATAGTATTTTATTTATAATTTTTAGACATTAAATACTTAAATTTATTTATGACACAATGATGATGCAGTAATTACCTTATTAATGAAAGATTAAAATAATTGATATTAAAAATATTCAAATAAATCTTATTTGAGACTTTTAATGAATTAAACTAATTTTCTAGGTTAATAAGACATGTTAGGGTTTATTAAATAAATTTTTTTCAAAGTAATAATGCTATTATGAATTTAACAAAAACAAAATACCATATAGTGTCAAAATTGACATAAAAGAGTTTTTAAAACAAATATTATATTATTAATTGATATTATATTCCTAAAAATATAAGGTTTGTCCAAAGAGATTAAATAATATTACACATGTCATCAATTAACCACTTGAGGTTCTCTTGGAAGTTTATAGTAAGTTTATCAACCATATAATATAAAAATACAAAGAGACATGGTAAATGTGAAACTATTTAACTAAGAGTTAAATCTAAAAGATAATGTTAATATGATGACTTAACCTATATAAAACCTATTGGTTGAGAGTTTTTCTATCCATCCCCTCCTTATACTTTAAATAACTCATTTTGGAGCCATTAGAAACCGAAAATAATTTTATTATAAAATAATATTTCAAGCTTTTCCTAAAGTGACCCTCACCTCTCTTATAAAAGGGCACTTCCCCTTATCTCAAATTCACACCTTCAAAGCCATTTGTCTTGGCCAAACCCTGCCCAAATATCCTCCCAAATTTCCTACCTTCATCATAGAGGCCTTACTTTTGTCATAAAGCCAACCTAAGGAGTTATTTTGACCAAATCAAAAGGAAGAACCCAGAAAAGAGGTAAATATTTCATCACCTCTTTCAAGTTCTTTTCTTCTTCCACTTCCTCTTTGTTTGTTGTTTCCATTATAAAATAATAAATCCAGTGTATTCTATATAATTTGACATTATTATAAAAATGGTACAACCATATTAATTATTCTATCCATCATATGAATGACAAAGTCACCATACGTGTGTACGTACGGATTACCGTCTCCACGTCATGGTGTAGTTTGTTATTCAAACACTTCATTATTTGGATGGGTATAATAATGAGTATAACTGATGTAAATAATAAATAATAAATGTTAATTATTCTTTATATATTATATATCATCCAATTACATATGATTTCACCATCCATATAATGATATTGTCGCTCGTGCGTACGTACGGATTACCGTCTCCACGAACGTGATGAGATTCATTCCCCATCATAATCATTCAAGAATAATTTTCATTTTATGATCAAAAATAATGTTTAAGAACTTAATATAATTATGTATATGAATCAAATACATCCTATCCATGAAAAACATGGCTTCAATAACCAAGTATATAAAGGAAAATGAATCAGTTAACACCTGAAACGATGATACTACTGAAATATTATTAACAAAGCAATATTAGAGGATCATATATGATATCATATTTATGTATATAGTTCTTGTATAATTTAATAACAATTTTTTAACAATTAAACAGGAGGTTAACATACCATTAACTAAGGAAAAGTACAAGGTAAGGTTTAATTTCACAATCTCTTTATTATCCAGGGTTGTTTTCACGTAAGTATCTATTGGGAACTCTTTATCATCCACATCCATGTTTCTTAAAAATGTATTCCAAAAAAAATTAATATTTACTAGACTATGGTTTAAAGTAATTTATACCCTTGTTTGACTTTTTATAAAATGGTTTGAAAGGAATCTTTCCATCATTTCCCAAACAAGGTACTTTATGGCCTTTTCGACAAAATTAAGGTTAGAATGTTTTTTTAACTTATACAGTGGGTGCGGCTATTTTCCATCGTTATAACATCATCGATGCTTCCCTTACAAGCTTATAATAATATTTTCAAAAATAAACATTTTCTTTTATAATTATATGACTCTTAAATGATTTTAGAAAAGAAAGAGATATTTCTCTAAAAAAAGTTTTGATTTCATCTATGTGAGCATCCTTTGATGGATTTTAAGCTTATTTGAAGTTGATTTATTATGATACAAAACTTCCATATTTTATTGAAGTTTATGTGATATTTTTGAATGTGGATGTGTTATTTTTACACCATCCATGGTTTATGGGTAAAGTATCGACATTTTGTATGCTATTTTTAATATGAATGTTTATGTTATGTTTAAACCTTTTCATATGAGGAATGCATTGGACTTAGTAAGTGATGGGTGGAATCCACTATAGCTCCTCGATGCATCGGTAGGTCTCATGAGACAAACTAGTGTCTTGGCACATGGCCTTGAAAAAATCTTATTTGTAGTATTGTAACAAGGCCTTGACTATGTGGTTATAAAGTCTGGCATTATGCATTCCATCATTATGAAAGTGGCTATTGATATTGCATGTGATTATTTGACTAGTAGAATATCCATGTGAATAAGTAAATGGAATTATTTGATTTTATCTTTTCCATATTATGCTGAAGTTTAATTTTAAAAGGCTTTTGTTTTAGTCTTATACATTGCCTTAAATGTTTATGCTTATTTATGAAAGTTTCTGCTATATTGTTATCCTTACTGAGCATCTGATCTCACCCCTTTCTATGTTTTATTTTTTCTAGGATGTGAAGAAGTATTTTATGGTTGACCTGTAGGGATAGGCTAAGGATATAAGTGTGTTCAAACGGAGACAAAAAAAATTGATGTTTTTATTTCATGATGTAATGTAAAACTTATAAATGTATATTGTACTTCCAAGGCTACTAAACTGATTGGTCTTTCAGGACATGATTCTTTGTACCATGCCAATGTTATGTAATAATTCACTGACTCTAGGTAACTTAGGTCGGGACATTAAATGTTTAGATAATAATAATATAAAACATACATAAAATTAAATATAACATTATTATAATATATAGTCATTGAATATATTCTTATAACCATCCACAATTGGTAATGATGAAAAATAAATTAGTTTTTCAAGGTGGTGGTGGTTCTCCACACACATGATTAATGATCCCATTTCTTAATGAATGGATAGAATAATGGTATGTGAAATATGATTATTTAAAAATTTTATTTATGAAATAAAAAAAATATTTATTCATCAAATCCTTTATTTGTATAATCCTTGAGAGATGGGGATGTAAAACAAATAATGTTTCTTTGTGGATGTGGTCATCCACACATACAAAAACTCAATGTTGTCTCATTTCCTTAGGGTAATGAAAGGATTAAATGTTTCTTATAAAATTATTGTAATTAAATTTCATTATAAAAATTTTAAAAAATTTATTATATTAATAAGATTATATAAGTTTAGGATATTAAAAATTAAGAAGGAAACACTAAGAATAAGTGGATACTCATGTTAGTGACTTAAATATTATCTAGTAATTATCTCTTAAAATGAATACCTTAAGATTACTAATACTATCCAAAGTATTTTAAAGTGGTATAGGGTTAAATGACGATAAATTTAGCATATGTTCAAGGATAAATTCAAAGTTAAGATTAGTCTTAAAGTGGTGGAGGTGTTGGATTTTAAAAAAATGAAGAGAAAATTAGTTTTGAGAGTAACCTTTACGTTTTAAATATTGTAAAGTTATTCAAGATTTAATGGCCAAAGATAGAAAAAATTTGAGAGGAAAGTGATTTTTGTTTGAAATTAGTCTCAACCACTCATTTTGGAGATAACCTTGAGTGTTTTAGGACATCTTCTTTAAACATTTTAAATTTTACACTAATTTATTTTTACTAGGGTAATTAATTTTTAACATTAATAACTAATTTTAATGAAAAAAATTAATATCAACCCTTTTACCTAATTTTAACCTTAATATTTTAAATATTACAATCATTTTATCAAAATATATAAATTTTTTAAATGGTGTTTTAAAAAAATAGCTAATCACAAAAAAATATCTTTTAGAAAATTAATTTTTTATCATTAAATTTATATGTAATATAAAATTATAATTTTTAATGATTTTAATTATATAAATTGATTTATTATATTTCAAATAAAAGTTCTTAGGCTTTCAAGGAAATCAAAAATTTAATCTCACCTTGAAAATACCTTATTCAAAGAAAAAAATAAAAAAAAATTATTAAACTCACATTTTAATTTACTTAAAAAAATGTCAAACGTAGGATTTATAATCTCAAAAAAAAATATTAAAAGGAATAATTTTATTCTATAAATACATATTTTATTACTTAAAATGTTTTTTAAACTTCTAGGATAAACTTATATAATGAAAAAATCATAAAAATTATAATTTTTTCTCAAACCATATTTTCGACTAAAAAAAATATTTTTGGGAAAAATAATAAAATAATATGAATTAGTTTTTTATGTGATGAATTAAAAATTAATTCATTTTTTTATTTCAATTTAAAAAATTCATCAAAATTTGTTACAATATAAAGTCTCTAAGTACAAAACAATATTTTTTATAAAAACATATTATTAATTATATTGTGGATGTGTTATTATTTATGTCAATAAATATGTATTGGATGAATGATAAATTATTTTTATATATGTTAATATATAAAATCAATATAATTTCATTTTAATATAGAAATAAATAACTCAAAAAACAAAATCTATTAAGCTTAAAATGGATTTTATAATCATATGCTTATTCTATTTCATATATAATAATTACATATTGATATCACACTAATTTCTATATGAAAAAACCCTTATAACTTTCCCATTATATATAAGGGTAAGTTAACTAGTATTGTAAATATTTGGTGGTGATTCAACTAGCATGGATTTCGCAATGAGCTCTACATGAAAAAATTTCCCACAAATGATTTCACTCAAGCTCTAATTGCTTGAGTTCATCTTGGGCTTCATCTAGGGAAAACCCTACAGAAGATATATCCATTATAAGCTAAAAATGGGATTTGTATGGAAGACATTAGATTCTAGATTCCATTTCTTCCTAAATTATTTATTGATTTTGAGATATTATTACTTGAATTTAGACATGCTAATTTAATGGTTGTATTTTAATTGTAATATTTAATCTTCAATATATATCAATGTGTTTTCATTTAATTTTGGTATAGTGTGTGAAACATGATATTTAATATATTATTTATCTTAATAGTAAATGTGATAAAATATTGGGTCATTACATCCTCCCCTTAAGTAAATTTTGTCCTTTTAATTTTAATTATCACTTACTAAAGTAGTTAGCTAAGGGTATCTATAAGATTATATAATATTTAATTCTTCTAGAGAAGTTTCAATCACATATATTAACTTATAACGAGAATATTATCAATGTTATATTTATTCTTAACCATTAGAGTTAAATATCTCTCAGGTTTTGGTGTTCAGAACCATTTTATTCTTCCTTGAGTTTATAGTATAGACCAAAAAATATAGATTACCATAAATTGGTTTAAGGTATGAGATGTGATTATCTATTTTAAAAATATATAAACCACATGCAAATATCTCTTGTCTTTAATGTTTCTATAACATTGTAATGGTGGTGAGGTCAAATGATGATGTTGGTGAAGAATCATCCCTGTCCTTATAAGTCTCATCGAGATCCAGATTTAAACCACTCTCATCCCTTTTTGAAATAGTGGTGTGAACCATATCGTCTTGTTCCCTCTCTATGTTATCCCTCTTCTACATTTATATCTTCAACAGATAACCACCAATCTTCTCACTCTCTTTTTTCATTATTACTTGTGTTTCCTTCTCCATGAATACCTCTTGGCTAATGGTTGAATAAAATATTTAATTTTCTGAAGATATTATCTCTAATAATATATGAACCTATATATCATAAGGAACACTAAAAAACATTTTTTTACCTAACCATTTTAGCTAAATATATCTCATAATAGGGTATTAAAAACCATGTGAACGATTCAGTTTTCTTCATATATAATTCATATTTTCTCTTACTCTAATATATTTTCATAGTTGATTTAGAATTTTTTTCCCCTATTCTAGAAATTAATATGGGTTTAAAGTGAAGATATCCATTCTATTTTGAAAATAAACTTTATCTTTTTAAAATGAGGTAATTATGATTTTTATAAAGTTTATTTCCAAAAACATAATAACCATACCACTAAATTTTTTCTTTAAAATAAACTTCATTGAGGGTGGTGACTTGATGTTCTTATAAAACATACTAGATATAGTATGGTTGACAGAACTATAATATATATATTAATTTATGGTAGAGGGTAAGTGAAAAATAATTAAAAATATCATCTTTATTGATATTCATTGCATAGGTTATTCCTTTCTCCTAGGGTGTAGCATGTTATGTATTACTACTATCCTCAGAAATCCATGGATTATGGAATTAATTTGGATAATTCCTAGTTATTTACACATAAGACACTGAATTGTGTGTGGTTCCATAGAATATAACAACCCAGGATTTTCGAAAATAAATATTACACATTTTTAGATTAATGTTCAATACATTTCACAAATATACTCCTGAGGACCATATAGGTTTATCTCCTTTGGAGACTTGGAAGTGTAAACGGCTACTTTATAAGAGTTCAACATCATCTATAACAACCATTCTCTTTATTTCACACTTAATCATGATTTATTAAATAAAATTTTCACTTGATACAACATAAAATATTGATAGTTCTAGTGTCTTTGTGGATTAGTAACATTATATAACAACTTAAAACATAAAACACAACATCTTTATTGAAAACTTCTTTTACATTACCACAACATTCCTTCGTACTTAGCATTGCATGGGATAACCTGAGGACATGCATAAGAAAAAGGTGAGATATAAAGCCCAGTAATGGATTAAACAAGGCATAACATGAATAACATAGTACATTCTAGTAAATAGGCATATCAATGGATAACAAGAGAAACATGAACATAAATTCATGATATAGCATGATTGTCATAACATGGAAATTTGGCAACAACATTTAACATGATATTAGCATGATCCAAGGCTCATTGCACATGGAAAATGAGTAAACCCTCATTGAGCTTGAATTTTAAAGATTAAACCCTCATTTCACTTGACTTATCATGATACAATTCTTTACCCAATGCATTGGATCACTATCAGGGCACACCCTTCTTAATCATTTCATTTCATGCATAAGTGTGCCACATTGATCATATAACATGGATTCATTAAACATCATAATTTATTAAATAATAAATGAATGTGGAATTAATACATGAAACTATATAATAAATAATTAAATGTTCATATAGGTGAATACCCTTGAAAGAGAAATGGGCATGGTATTCACTACATAATGACTTTGTCTTGGAAAATCACGGTGCAATTTCGGCAGCATAATGGCGTGACCTAAGAATTAATAAAAATGGTTGATGAGAGATAAATGGGTGTATCATAATATTTACATGAAATGGAAATTAATGGGGTAATATAGATACATTTCCCAACATATTTAATGGAATTTAGATTCATAATACAAAAGAATTGCTTGAATGTAAATGAGGAGAGAGAAATCTCTTATGAAATTTCGGCATGGTAATGAGTGTACATGAGAGGATTTAATGAGAGATAAAGGGGTATATCATCATTAAAAAATAATTAGAGAAGTATGGGGGGTTATAAATCATACCCCAATATTTTTAATTGAAAATAGAAGTGTATAACAACATAATGAAATTTGGACAAAAATAAGAAAGGAATAAATACCTTACTTGGAAGTGTGATCTCAAAGGCTTGAGAGAGGCTTGAGAGAGTCTTCATGGGATATTTTTGTGTCTTGGTATGATTATAGAGAGAGGATGGAATAGGTTGTTCGATCTCCAAATGTTTTTATTGAAGAGGAAGTGGGAGCTTCAGTGGGTTTATATAGGAAAAGAGGGGGAATTCTTTATTATTTAGCTTTTGGACACTACACATTAAGCTAATCAAAACCACAAACCATACCATGGATTTTTCCCATGTTTTTTTCAAATGGGAGTGTAAAAAATTATTTTATAAGTATAATATCAAAAAATATTAAAATATTAGGCTTTATTATGTGGAGGTGAGTCACACTCTCAAGGAAATCATTTTAAAAGTTAAAATGTTTTATAAGTCTTGGAGGGTCCACTAAGTATTTTTAAAATAAATAAAACAAACCTAAAATCACATTATTTTAAAGATAAAACGTATATTTTTTGAACATCCCATTTATAATATTTTATTACATCAATATTGGGTCATTATGATGTCATAAAACACATTATATATTTAAATGGTATTTAATTTTTACCCAAAAATACAACTATCTCAGAAAATTATGAAAAATTCACCATTGGATAATTTCAACATCCCGATTACAAAAATAATATTCATTTTATCTAAATAGTTTTCTAAATATTTGAATTTTTACTTTTAAAATAAAAACTGACATTTATCAAAAATTCATGGGTTTTGACAAAAACAGCTTACAAACCATAATAAAAATTTCAATTATATTCATAAAAAATATGTGATTATTTATATTTAATAAAAATTAATTTAGTAATAATATTTTATTAAAAAATTATTTAATTCAAAATTACATTAATTAATCAAAATATATTTCTTAATTGAATATTAACTAAAAATACTATTTGTGCTTTAAAAACTATTTACAAAGTAACAATAATTAAATAAATGTATATTCTTTATTCGATAAAAAAATAATACACATAATCATAGTGCTAGGGTTTTGTTACATAACCCCTTCTAACACCCACATAAGACCTA
The DNA here is from genome assembly GCA_963277665.1 of Viscum album. NCBI lineage: Eukaryota > Viridiplantae > Streptophyta > Magnoliopsida > Santalales > Viscaceae > Viscum > Viscum album. Next base: position 1,575,281,593 of record OY728141.1, read on the forward strand.
ATGGTAAGGTGTGTGATGGTGACAGACTCTTGGGGTGGCTCGGATAACATCGCTCAGGTGGTAATCTCTATTAACTTCCAATTCTCCCATAGGTAGTTTCATTCAAGATGAATGTATTGAAGCTCGTCTTGGGCTTGGTCAAGAGAGAAGCCCAGTTACTCCACCTCCTTTCCTATCTCTAAAAAATGGGCTTCTTACGGAGCAATTCTACTGGATGAGACCATCGCTTCCTTTGTCTGAGTAAATTGGATTTTTAAAGCCCTATATTTATACTAATCATGTGATCATTGTGCAATGGCTATATTAGCAATGGTAACAATTATTAACAATATTTTGAAATAAAAAAACATAAAATCAAGGAAGTTCATATTTTATATAACCATTTTACATAATAATACATTTAATTAGATCAAGATGAATTTTCATTAATAAAAGTTTGGGTTATTACAATCTTCCCCCCTTAAGAAATTTTACCCTCAAAATTTCCTTTTCCAACATTAAAATAGATGTGGGTAACTCTACCTCATCACTTCCTATGGTTCCCACATTGCTTCTTCAAACTTTTAGTTTCTCCACAACACTTTCACGAGGGGCTTTGTCTTATTTCATATAACTTGTTCCCTAGGATCTAAGATATTCATCAGCTTCTCTTCATATGAGATGTCATTCTCCAATGGTACCAGCTCTGGATTGAGTACATGCGATGGGTTAGGTATGTACTTCCTCAATAGTGGTACATGGAATACATCATGTACTTGAGATAGGTTCGGTTATAGTTCTAGTTGATAGGCCACTCCTCTAATGTGATCAAGGATCTCAAAAGGGCTGATATACCTTGGAATAATCTTTCCCTTCTTCCCAAATCTCATAAATATCTTCCACGGTGATATGCATAGGAATACCATGTCTCCAACATCAAAATCTAGGTCTCGTCGATGATTATAAACATAGCTCTTTTGTCGACTCTGAGCAGCTTTAATGTTCTCTTAGATGGTCTTAACCTTCTCCACTATTTCTTCAACCATTTTTGGACCTAGGAGTTTTTTCTCGCCAACTTCATCCCAACATGTCGGTGTTCTGCACCTCTTCTCATAAAAGGATTTATAAGGAGCTATTTAGATGCTTGAGTGGAAACTATTATTGTATGATAACTCAACTAAAGGAAGATGTTGATCCCATCCTCCTTTGAAGTCCATTGAGCAGGCTCTCAACATGTCCTTAACTGTTTAGATAGTCTGCTCAGATTGGCCACTAGTTTGAGGATGATAAGACGTATTTAATTTTATCTTAGTATTCAGATCATGTTCAAGAATTTTCCATAAATTAGAGGTGAATATTGGATCTCTATAAAATACAATAGATAGTGGTACTCCATTTAGCCTTACCACTTCTCTTATATATATCCTTTCCAGTTGATCCAATGAGAAATCCTCCCAAATTTCAATAAAGTGTTCAGTCTTTGTAAGATGATCCATAATAACCCAGATAGCATTGTTTTATTTGGATGTCTTCAGAAGCCCAGTGATAGAATCCATGGTGATATTTTCCCATTTCCATGTTGGTATGGGTAATGGTTGCATCATCCCCTTAGACTTATGCCTCTCAGCCTTCACTTTCTGACATACCAGGCACATTGATGTATACTTAGTGATCTTCTTCTTCATGTTATCCCACCAATAAATCTCTCAGATATCTCGATACATCTTTGTGTTTCCTAGGTGAATGGAGAAATTTTAACTATGTGCATCATCTAAAAGTTCTTTCTTTAACTTGGGATTTGATGGAACACATAGTGTTAACCCAAATCTCACAATTCCTTATTCATTAACATTAAACTCTGAGGATTTCCCTTTTTTGATAGTTTCCACTTTCTTCTGAATTCCCATATCATCCTTTTGAGCAACCTTTAACCTTTCCAAAAGAGACGGTTGAGAAATCATTTATGAAAGGATTGATGATGTTCCCTTCTTTATGATTCCCATGTCCATCTTCATCAAATCTAATAAGATTGTATCCTTTTAAATTCTCATCAATGATAAAATCATTGGGTCCTTTCTACTTAAAGTGTGCCACCTTGTTATCTTTCCCAGGGTGGTAATGGATTGAGTATTCATAGTCTATGATCATATCTAGCCATCTTCATTGGTGCATATTCAACTCTTTCTTTGTGAATATATACTTGAGATTTTTGTGATCCGTGTATATTTTACACTTCTCCTCAAAAAGGTAATTTTACCAAATTTTTAAAACGAATATTATTTTATCCAATTCTAAATCATGTGTTTTATTGTTTTACTCATGAAATTTTAATTGCCTTGAATCATAGGCAATGACTTTTTCATTTTGTATCAACACAAAGCCTGGGCCTTTCTTCGAAGTATCACTAAATACCACAAAAATTTATCTACTTGTGGGTAGTGTGAACATGGGTGCAGTAATAATCTTCCTTTTCAACCCCTTTAAGCTTTACTCACATTCATCACTCTAAGAAAACCTGACTCCCTTCCAAGTTATCTTGTTAAGAGGGTTTGACAATCATGAGAAATTTCTCACAAATCGGCAATAATATCTAGTTAACCCCAGAAAGATATGGATATCTATCACTGATTTTGGCATCATCCATCCCTCAATTGCAGCTGTCGTAGAGGGATCCACAGATATCCCATTGCTTGTGATGATATGACCTAAGAATGAGACTTCCTTCGACCAAAACTCATAATTTTTGTACTTTTCATAGAGATTCTCTTTTTGTAATGTCTCTATTATAGTGCTTAGATCCTCTTCATTCTCCTCCTTGGTTTTGGATTATATTAGAATATTGTCTATAAAGACTACCAAAAATTTGTCTAGGTAATATCTAAAGACTCTATTTATCAATTCCATGATGATTTTTGGAGCATTATTGAGTCTAAAAGGAATTTCTATGAATTCATAGTGCCCGTACCATGTACAAAAATCAGTCTTGGGGATATCCTCCTTCTTTACCCTTACTTGATAATATACTGACTGAAGATCCACCATGTAGAATTATTGTGCTCCATGTAGATGATCGAACAAGTCATCAATTTGGGGTAGAGGATACTTATTCTTTATCGTGATTTTGTTGAGCTCATGATAATCAATACAAAGGCGCATTGACCCATTCTTCTTCATGATGAATACGACTGGTGCACCCCATGGTGAAGCACTTGGGCGTATAAACCCTTTATCCAGATTCTCATATAGTTGTTTCTTCATCTCCTCAATCTCCACAACAGCCATTCTATACAGAGTCTTGGATATTGGCAATTCCCCAAGTATAAGATCAATTGAGAATTCACCATCTCTTCTAGGAGGAAGACCCAGAAATTCCTCAGGAAACACTTTATTGAATTCCCTCACAGTAGGCATGTCTTCAAGGATGGTTGTTTCCTTAGACTCAATCATATGATCAAGATATGTATGATTATAGGGTAGTAATATCCACACTTGAGATGATGGTGCTAAATAATATTCATCCTCCTCCTTGAACTTATATAGAATCAGAGGCCGATTCACTATATGAATAGTGATTTCCCTCTCATGGAAATTTATGTTGGCTCTATATAGGGAAATCCAATCCATTCTAAGAATTTCATCAAATTCCACTAGAGGGAGTATGAAGAGGTTCACTGGGAACTTTAATCTACAAATTGTGACAGGGGGAGTTATTTTCATGGGTTGCAATGATTGCCCCATTTTCCATTCTCACCGACATCTCAACTTCCATGATTTGTGGTGATGTTGGGATTGTTCTACTAAACTTTCGGGATATAAAAGAATACATAGAACCAGAATCAAAAAGTATGTAAGCTATTCTGTAATGAATAACTAGTGTACCTGTCACCACTTCATTTTTTGGATTCACTTCGGTGGTAGTGATGGAAAAAATCTTTCCCTTTCTGCCTTGGTGGTTGTTGGTGGCCTCCAAAAATCCTTGGCTTAGGGAACTAGTTTTCAAAGTACAATGTTTCTTTGTAGTTGAAGTAATGGACAATGAATTGAGGGCCGAATGGAGCGTTCCTCTCCTCTATCACAGTAGTGGGTTTTTCTTGTCGGTAATTAATGTCTAAGTGATCTTCTCTTCCAAACCTAAAGCATTTCCACAACCCCTTCAGGAAATTTCTAGGTTTCTTTTTTCCACACCTTTAGTAAGTGGGGTGCTGGAATTTCTTATCACCATTGGATTTATCCATCGGACAGCCAGAATTAAAGTCCAACTTATGATTCTTATCCCCATGATACCCCTAAGATTCACCGATATCCATTTTGAATTTGAGGGCACATCAAACAAATTCTTCATAGATATCAAAGTCACATACCTCTAGGGATTTCCATAGGCTAGTTTTCAGACCACCAAAGAAGTTGTCAACCTTGAATTCAGGGGTAATGACAAAGATGGAGGCATATCATGCAAGCCTTGTGAAGTTTTTCTCATACACTCTGATGGATTCATCATATTTTTGATTGAGGTCAAGGAAGTTCCTTTCCATCTTAAGTCGGAGGGTGTGAGGAAAATATTTGTCAAAAAACATTTTCTAGAAATCCTTCCATTCCAATGCCTCAATCTCTTCTTTATGCTTTATATTTTTTTATCAATGTTCACCATTGATCAGCTTCACCCTTCATACGATAAGCATCCAGAAGAACCTTCTCTTGTTCAGAACATTGATGTATGGATAAGATCTTTTCAATGGATTTGATCTATTGTTTAGAAATTGAGGGATCAGATGATCCATTAAAAGTAGGAGGCCTTTGTCTCATGAAGCTCATGATTGCAACTTGTTCTTTATTAGGGGGGTTGAATGTTCCTCTTGACTCATATTTATATTCAAAACATGAGTTAACTACAAGAGTATCATGACAAAGTTTGTGATTCCCACTCCCATTGGATTGGGAATCTCATTAGAACATTCGTCACATTGATCTTCACATTGGTTGTTATCCTGAGTCCTCCTATTACCAGCCATTGGATGGAATAAAATGAAATTTAGGGGTAACACATAAAAGGGGAATCCAAAGACAAAAAGGGATAATTTATAAATTACTTTTATTTCCTTAACTTATAAATTTATAGGCTTAAATCTATGTTACCCATGATCTACTTCCCAACATATATTCTTAGGGGAATTTTTTTATTCCCTTAAAAATGGTTCATACTAAGATTATTAATTTGCAAAAGAATATCTCCTGGGAGTGTCATAACTAGAGTGCAGCAAGGCCTATTTTTTCACTAGTTCCTATTCTAGTCTAGCTCAAATCATTGTTTTTAGGTTTTACCCATAGATACATATATTCTAGAGCCGCCTCTACCTGCTCGTATCCAGACAGGGATGTATTTTCTTGATAAACCACTTACTCAATACTCACCAAAATTTAGGGATGTTTTTATTATACTTAGTCTCATCCATAAGTATTTCACTAGGGTTTTCTAATCTTAATCCCAAAAATAATTAAATCTATCCTCTAATACCAACTATAACAACTATGCTCTTTATTTTACACTTAAACACAATTTATTATATAAAATTTTCACATGATACAACATAAAATATCAAGTAGTATATTGTCTTTTGGCGTTTGGAACATTACAAAACAACTTAGAACATAAAACACAACATCTTTATTGAAAACTTCTTTTACATGACCACATCATTCCTTCATACTTATCATTGCATGGGATAACCTGAGGACATGCATAAGAAAAGGGTGAGTTATAAAGACCAATAAGGGATTAAACAAGGAATAACATGAAAAATATAGTAAATTATATGTAATAGGCATATGAATGGAGAACAATAGAAACATGAACATAGAGGAATGATATAGCATGATTATCATAACATGGAAATGTGGCAACAACATTTAACATGATATTAGCATGATTCATGGCTCATTGCACATGGAGCATGATTAAAACCTAATTGCACTAGAATTAGCATGAGTAAACCCTCATTACACTTGAAATAGCATTATACAAGTCTTTACCCAATGCATTGGAGCACTATCAGGGAGCACCCTTCTTAATCATTTCATATATAAGTGTTCCACATGGATCATATAACATGGATTCATTAAACATCATCATTTATTCCACGATAAAGGAATGCAGAATTAATACATGAAACTATATAATCAATAAGTAATTTTTCATAAAGGTTAATACTCTTGATATAGAAATGGGCAAGGTATTCACTACACAATGACTTTGTCTTGGAAAATCGCGGTGTAATTTCAGCAGCATAACAGTGTGACATAAGAATTCATAAAAATGGTTGATGAGAGAGAAAGGGGTGTCTCATCATATGTACATGAAATGGACATTAAGGGGGTAATATAGATACATATCCCAATATATGTAATGTAATTTATATTCATAATACAAAATAATTTCTTGAATGTAAATGAAGAGAGAGAAATCCCTTACGGAATTTTGGCATGGTAATGGGTGTACATGGGATGAATTTATGAGAGACAAAGGGGTCTATCATCATTAAAAGATAAGGATGGAAGTATGGAGAAGGTAAAAAATCATACCCCAACATTTTTAATTTAAAATATAAGGGTATAACAACATAAATAAATTTGGAAAAAAATGAGAAAGGAAGAAATCCCTTACTTGGACGTGTGATCCCAAAGGCTTGGGAGAGGCTTGAGATAGGCTTATTGGGAGTTTGGGGTGCCTTGGGAGGATTATAGAGAGATGAGGGCATAGTTTTGTCTAGTTCCAAATGTTTTGAGTGAAGAGGAAGTAGGATCTTGGGTGGGTTTATATAGAAAAAGAGAGGGAATTATTTATTATTTAGGTTTTGGACACTACACATTAAACTAATCAAAACCACAAACCATACCATGGTTTTTGCCCAAAATTTTTTCCAAAGTGGAGTTTAAAACCTTTTTTTATATGGACAATGACCGAAATTATTAAAATATTAGTCTTGATTATGTGGAGGTGAGTCACACTCTCAAGGAAATTATTTTAAAAGTTAAAATGTTTTATAAGTCTTGGAGGGTCCACTAAGGCTTTGTAAAATAAATCAAACATAAAATAACATTATTTTAAAGTTAAAATATATATTTTCTGAACATACCATTTATATTATTTTATTACATCACTATTGGATCATTATGATGACATAAAAAACATTATATATTTAAACGGTATTTAATTTTTACCCAAAAATTTGAATGTCTCAAAAAATTATGAAAAAATCATCATTGGATAATTTCAACATCCTGAAAGAAAAACTGACATTTATCGAAAATTTATGGGTTTTGATAAAAACAGCTTTCAAACCTTAATAAGAATTTAAATTGTATTTATAAAAATTAAAATATTATTTATATTTACTAAAAATTAATTTAGTAATAATATTTTATTAAAATATTATTTAATTAAAAAACCCATTAATTCATCAAAATAGATTTATTAATTGAATATTAAATAAAAATATTATTTGTGCTTTAAAAACTATTTACAAAGTAAAAATAATAAAATGAAAGTATATTCTTTATTCTATAAAAACTTAATGCACATAATCATATTTATAGGGTCTTGTTACATAACCTCTTATAACGCCCACATAATACCTAAGGGTAAGGTGTGAGGTGGTGATAGACTCTTGGGGTGGCTCAGATAACATCGCTCTAGTGGTAATCTCTATTAACTTCCACTTCTCTTGTAGGTGCTTCCGTTCAAGCTTAATGTGTTGAATATTGGCTTGGGATTGGTCAAGATTAAATCCTATTAATTCCCCTTCTTTAAAATTTCCAACAAATGGGATTTTTACGAATAAATTCTACTAGATGAGGTAATCTCTTCCTTTTTCTGAGTAAATTGGATTTGTTAAAGCCCTATATTTATACTAATCATGTGGTCACTGTTCAAAAACTATATTAGCAACTGTAACAATTCATAAAAGTATTTTGAAATCCAAAAACATAAAACCAAGGTTGTTCATATTTTATATAACCATTTTACATAATAATACATTTAATTATATCAAGAGGAATTTTTATTAATAAATTTTTGGGTTGTTACATCATCTCCCATATATTTCTTCATAACTACCACCCTTCTTAGACATATCATCCACAATACGTTTATTCATAACCTAAGGAAAGGAAACATAAGAAAGGGTGAGATCGAATTCTCAGTAATGGGAAACATGGGAGATAAAAATTATAAGATAAGCATATCATGAGAATAAGGGTATGGGAACATGAGAATAAAATTTTGAAATTAAACCCTTTGTATAAAAGATAATAATATTTGAGTCATGGAATAAATATTTGTAGTTTATAATACATGAATCATAAATTAATCAAATAACATGATCCATGAGAATATAACATATCTATAATAAATGGATTTTTGTCATACACAAAATCATAGAAAATTATTTCCATAGTAGTCAACGATCACTTCTAAGACTATCATAGTGGAATGGGTTCACCCCCCAAACCATCATAGTTGTCAAGGTTAGCTCCCAATACTATAATAGTGTAAAAAGGGCCTCATTGAACTAGGCTAAATACCTATCCAATCATTTTTATGTCATGAAATTTACATCATTTCCTAATAAATTGGTGGGAGATATATGTCCCACGCATCCTTGGTTATAACATTACCACCATCCTTGGTTATAACCTAACCACTATCAATTTTTATACTGTAACCACCATCCATGGTTATAACATAACCACCATCACATGATTAAAACCATAAATATGTGTTCCCTAAGATCATAGAACATTCATTATATCATAATATCATATCTCATGAAAATAAAATAGGTTACATAAACTTTTCATCAATCCATTATATCATAACCCATGGAAAATAAATAAATTTCATAAAAATATAATCATCATAATAATAAAACATATAGAAAAATAATAATTATGTTTCCATTGGATCATATCCCTAGTAAAAATTAAGTATAAAAAATGGTTGTTGTTGATAATGAATAGAAATTCCATAAGGAGTTCATTAAAACATTCTTGAAGAAAACAACCCTTCCACTTTAAAAACAAAATTTTTAAAACTGAATTATCAAAAAAAATAGAGTAAAAGTACTTTTAATTGAAAATAAACTTGAAATATTATAAAGTAATCTTTAAAATTTTGATTGGACGTGATGGTGGGAAATACCGTTCATGTCATACGTGTTAAAACAAATATTACTTTCACATTTTGGTAAAAGAGTGCCTCATTCGGAAAATGAAAAGAAGAATAATTTTTAAAAAAATTAAAAAATTAAATCATGTGTAAAAATGACTTTAAATATTCATATTATAATATTTAAACCATCTTTAAATTATTTCAAGTAAAACATAGATATTGAAGGAAAATGGTTTTCAACCAAAGAGAGAAATAAAGTAAAATTTCCATTAAAAAATTATTTCAATCACATGAGTTATCAAATAGAGTAAAATTAAATGAAAAATTTTATTTAAAAAAACAATTGATAAGATAATTCAAGAGTTTTATCATTAATGGATCATATAGTTTCTTTCAATGGAAATTAAAGCATAAAGAATCCCAATTAAAATGAGACTGACACATAAATCCTTTAACACTTTGGTAACTTTTGAATAATAAGCCCCATGAAATAAATAACCTTATATGGATTCATAAATCCAAATAATTTTTACATTAATAATAAATACATACATTCATGATTAGTATATACACCACGTAAAAGAGACAAGTGGTTAATATGACATGTATCTTTCAGAAGTACAAGTGAGAAGAAAATTCATTACCTCAAATCTCAACTTTCATCATACATGTTTGAACCTAATGTATAATAAATATAGGTTTATTATATATATATTACACAACCATAATCATATATATAATAAAATATATTATTTACTCATAACCTTTTATTACCTTTTTGTTAATAATATCTTGTTAAAATCACGTTTTGGGTAATAACTGCTTCGTTTTTCATGTATGTTTTGGTTTGGTAGCTTCGGTCCTTTTACATTGATCATGGTTACATAATTTATAAAATGTTAAAAATGATATAAATACCATATATATTCATTATATATGTTTTTAAAATCATCCATAAAAATTATATATAGAAAAATGAATTACGTCATTCATGAAGATTGTACGTACGTACCCAAGAACTCTATTTTCTTCTGTGGATGGAATGAGAGAAAGGTACAAAATAATTCACCAATATATAATAATTTTTATATCACATAAATCATATATATTTATTAAATCTATCCTTTTTATATAAGTCCTCATTCTCAAATAGTAAATAATCTTGAGTTAAGTCAATAATTCACATTGAGGATCTTTTTAGGTTTAGAGTTTTAGAGAATTAGGCCACAACTGTATCATTATATCTCAAATATTAAAAATTATATGATTCTACTATATCCAAATTTTTTATAATAATTAAACTCCTTAAATAAAAAAATAATTCTTTTTTGGATAAAAATATTCTTGAAGTCTTCCTTTCTCTTACCCTTCCTTATACCCTATGAAAAACATTTCAAAAACATGGGATGAGTATAAAAACTTCAGTAAGGGATATAAAATAATAAAAGAAAACATTAGTCTATGAATACATACAAATCAACGAAATCATACTTTTTACTCATAAAACATAATCTCTTTAACATACCTGATGAAATCATAAGATTTATGAATAACTCATAGAAATCATTTATCATAATGGAATCTTGTGGCATCCATAACATACTTACATTGTAGCTTTCATAGCTACATAGGGAGTAACCTTAATGGTTGCATTCAGAATACCCATCACTATATATTCCCTAAATCTCTTAGGATAAACTTTAGAGTTTACCTTTATCACATTACCCAATACATTAGAGAGCTATCATGGGCTCACTCGCCCTAGGTTTATCACTGAACCACCCGTATTTGGTTTATCATGTAACCACCCATCAAATGTCCAAGTACCATTACATAATCAAAAAACATAAAATATTGAAATTATAAACATTTCACTCATCAATCACAAGAAATAAATTCAATATATTGAAATATTCAATCCATTTCCAAACCCATTTAAACCATTTAATAAAGATATTTTTGAATCAAAGTGTCCCATACCACTTAGAAACTTTTAAAAGATATTAAAATTTAAAAACTTTAATTTCCATATAAATAAATCCTTAAAACCATTTCAAAAACATAGAAATTAATGAGAAATATTTATAAGAATAAAATTTTAAAACATTTAAAATGATATTTTAGTTAAATAGTCTTGTAACACTTGAGAAGAACTTGAATAAAAAAATTAAAGAATAACATCAAATGAAAATTTAAATATCCTAAGAAAACAGAAATTCATGATATAAAATATCAAAAGGTTTATATATACACCTTATAATATATTAAAGGTTCATAATATTGAGATATTCCTCAATGAAAGGAGATTGAGACTTAGTCTCTTACAAAGATCATATCATTATATTAAGGATAAATCAATGAAATAATTATGTATGAAAAATATAAATACACCCAATATATGTGAATATTAAGTATAAAAATATCATATCTCATTCACATATATTCTTGGAAAAACAAAACCAATGACATAGATATTTAACTCAATGAATGTAGATTGAGATAATATTTACCTTACAAAGATCATTTTGCTAATAAATAGATCGATTATGTGTATTCATAATAAATACACATAAATAAAGTATAAATAAAATATAGGATATCAAAAGTTATTTTTCACATAATCATAGCATGACATAATTAATAAAAGAAGATTAACCCAAAGAATGGAAATTGGGTGAAGAAGTTCCCTTACCTTGAGTCTAACTTGTGTTATTCATTCCTTATATCCATGAATAAAAAACTTAAGTTAATTTATAATTTCTTCAAAAACTTTTTCAAGTTTATTATTCCTTTTATATCACTTATTTCTTTTTTATATCAATCATTTAATTATTCAAGTTTATATCAATCATTTTGTTGATATTTGGTACTTGAGTAGAAAATAAACTTATTATAATTACAAATTGTTCATGTGGTAAAAAGTCCATTATCTCCAAAATAGTATTAATGATTTAAAAATCATATATATCTAGTATATAAATGTATTTATAATATTATATAACATTTGGAGATAAGAAATGAAATGAACCATTCATGGAGATGGTAGTCCATACGTATGCATGAACGTTACTTTCATTTCTTTTTCATATTAAAGGAAAGAAAACTAAATGATACATAGGTATATTATAATTATAGTATAATATCTATGTTATATATGTTACATAATTTCATTAATTCCATAATTTATACATTTCTTATATGGCCTGAATGATTCATATCACTTTGAGGGGGTGGTAGTCCACACTTCCTCAAATGAAATTATCGTATTTACACATTATGGAAAGCAAAAAGGTATGATGTAAATAAAAAATATAGAATAATTTAGACAATATAAATATAATATATATCATATATAAATATAGTGTCATCATAATGGTTACCATGAGAGGTGTTAGGAGAAAATTGAACAATCATCTTTTCGTGAGGCAGTAGTTCTTCGTACACAGAAACAGTATATTCATATCTATTTGATGGAGGTGTGTGTAAGTGTAGTTTGAATAATTCTCATAAAAACGTTATAGTATATTGAGGATACTGGTTTTTTTGTAATAAAATAATAATAATATCATAGGGAGTGGAGAATAAAAATAAAAGAAAAAAAACTTGAGAGAAGGTATTACCTATAAATCGCGTAAATTCTTTTGATTTGAGCCAAAAGGATTTATTGAATTTTATTCTGCCCACGGTAAGATTTCTATGAGGAAGGTAGGGATGTTGGGAGCTTATTTGGGTAGAATTTCGATAAGAAAATGGGCTTTAGGGGTGTGAGTTATGTGGGTAGAGGTGGTGGCCTTTTAAAAGAGGGAAGAGGGTCACTTTTGGAATGTCTAGAGGTATTAATTTATTATAAATTAAATTTTGATTAAAAAAGGTCCAAAACTCATTTAATTCAAATATAAGATGATTTTGGTTCGAATACACATAATACAATAATTTTTTGATAAGTTTTGTATATTTTTTATCATTATCTATTTGGTTTGACCCTTATTTTACCTTTTTTTAATCTTACAATGATATCATGTTATTTACACATTCTAGGTTAATGTAATTACCATATCAAGTCAAACGACCCACAAAAAAGTCATTTATGACATATTTAGACTTTTCTTAACCATCTGGACAAATCTTAGATTATTTTGAATTTAATATCATTTAATGAACTATTTTATGTTTTAAGTTATGAATTATGTCAATTTGGAAACTATTCATACTTGACATTTTAACAAATTCATAACAACCGGATTCCTTCGAACCAAAGGCATTAAATCAATGATAATATTTCAATATGATCCTTTTTTTATGGAATCAAAATAATCAAATTACATTTATTTTAATATTTATAATATCATTTATTTGAATTCTTTATTAATGAATAAATCAATGCATCATCATTATGTCATAATTAAATTTATTTATTTAATGTCTAAGAATTATAAATAAAATACCATGATATAGGAAATAATTTTATTTTTATAATGACTATTTATAGTAAAATATATCAGTTATATAATCCCATAGTAAAATTGTTTTAGTAAAGGATATATGTTTATGTTATATTTCTCTTTACTTTAAATTAATTCTTCTAAAATGTCATTTTCACATCCAAGTGGCTCCATGGAGTCCCAAAATCGACCTAAGGATGATCATGGTCAGAAATATCTCATCTAATAGGATTGTGATATTTTTTTTAAAGGTTGGGGCTAAAGCCTCATTTTATTATTAAAGCAAAGAAAAGACCTCTTTTAACGGGGTAGAGGGAGACCCATTACAAATCTCGAAGGTCCAATGGGCTTGTAGCCCATTACATATCCCATAGGCCCAAATTTTTGTCCCAATACCCATTTTTTGAATAGTAACCTGCCTGCTACAGTACCCGCACAGTATCGTCGCTGCTATAGTACCGCTACAGTACTGCTGCAGTACCTATGCCCAATGGGTTTTGAACCCCCATTTTTCATGTAGGATTACATGGTGCTTACCACTAAGCCAAACCCTAACTACATTGTGATATTTTTAGGGTATTTTAATATTATTATAATATTATTTTTGACCCTTATTTACCGGATTTACCCTTTAACCATGGTAAATAAAATAATTACTGAACTTACTAGTCATAATGTCCAAAAATAAAAGGTACCTATTCAAACAATTTGAACCTTATGATTCCAAATATGGAATCCATTTTTCCAAATTCAAAACATAGATGTTGTATAAATTAATTTAAAATTAATTCCTATTGTTGAGACCAAAAATCATGTTTTTAAGAAGTAATAACCATCTAAATATTGACATGTGTTTATATCCAATTTAAAAGTGAAATTACTTACAATGACCAAAATTGGATTAAATGATAAAAATATATTCCATTTATAATTTAAAACCATTAAATAATATGATTTAACCACATAAATTTTCTCTATGTATAAATTTGTTTTCAATTAAAATTTAGCGTATTTTTATTATTCATCAAAACATGATAGTTATTAGAAAAATATCAAAAAAATCCAAAGTAAATTTTGATGTCTTGATTCTAAATAGAAAGTTTATTTTTTCAAATATAACATATAAAGGTGAAAAAAACTAAATTTAAAAAGGGTTCTCCATCAAAAGGTGGTAAAACTGCATTTTTAGACAAATACTTATTTTATACAAAAAATTAAATATGTTCTTATATCATATATAGAAAATATATAAGATGAATTTAAAACATTTCACTGAATATATAACATATATCTTTCTTTTAATAAGAATCCATATAAAGTTATAATATTTTACAAACAAAATTATTCTATTTTAAATAGGTTTTCATAAAAATGCATCATTTATATTCAATTGGTTTTTATTTCCATTTATAATAAATTTGGTAACCAATTAATCATTATTTAAACATTTGTAAACCATATTTCAAAATTCAGTTGATACTATTCATTCTCGTCATTCCAACAGCTAGGTTTTAACTACAATTTAAAATAATATTATTATTATTGTATTATATTTCGATATAACTCGATGTTGTGTGCAAGGTAAGATTTCAAAGAAACTCATTTTTTGTATCGATTATCTTATCAGAAAAATAGACCCCTTTAACATAAAATTAATATCTTATTCATGGATATTAATAGAAAAGAAAAATTATTATTCTATAAATACTTTGGTCATTACATCATTCCCCCCATTTGGAAATTATGTCCTCAAAATTTTAAAATTGGGCTCAGAAACTTCATTGAAAATCCCACATCAAAAAAGGAGTCAACAAAACTATCACTTTAAAAGAAAGAAAGAGAAGTAAAAAAGGTCACCCAATATAAAACATACTAGGATTCCATATAAGAAAACATGGATATGGAAGAAAAACAAACCATCAAGTTCTGATAGAGAGTGATAGAAAACCTGATCAGGAGAAAGTTAACTAACATAAAACCATAAACTCATGATGGGTTAAACGGTCTTTGATTCAAAAGTAGGAAAATTAAATGAAAAACATTTTTTTTAGTTCCTTTTCATAAATTTGTGGAATTTATTTATGATATTGAGTAAGAAGATAAGTAAATATACTTAATTTTCAAGTAGAGTTTCATCCTTTAATAAATTTCTACCACAAACTCATCTATTCTCCAAACGATGAATATTCAAGATTATATGGTCACAACTAAATCACTATAATCAACTTCTAGAGAATCACATAATCCAAAAAAGATGAACTATATATTTTTCCTATCTTTAGACATTAACCAAAACCAAAATAGTTAGTATAAGATCAGATAATCCCCAAAAAGGATAATCCTTTATAAAAAGAAATACTACTCTTAATCTTTAAAATTCAACAAACAATACCCAAATTTAAATAAAGACCATTCAATGCAAATTTGTCCTTAAAATTCTTCCAAATAATCCAAACTAAGATTGAAACCCAAAATTCAGAAGGATTTGACCACATAGTCTTCCATGATAAATCTTAATATTTATCTCCAAATAACATCAACTACTCTTAAAGTATCATATTGAAAAGTAATCACCCTAATCACATATTCTCTATGATAGGTTAATCATTTCCATAAATATCCCAAATCACCATATGTCCACAATAAAAACATAGACTCTTCCAAGACAATATTCCAACCATTACTCCACAAATGAAATCCTATAGTATTCTATTTTCCTTAGGTATATAGTGTTCCCAAAAGAGATAACGTCTTCCAAAATAATATTTATCACTTAATCACTAAATCATTTTCCTATACTCAGGATATATATTTGATAAAACATAAGTTTCCAAAATCAACTTATTCATGATCCATAAAATAATTTAGCTAAAAAGAATAAGTTATACTAACCAGGGAATTCTCGTAGTCCAGTGGTAGGCAATGTACTCTAATCGCACTTAGGTTGTGGGTTCGATTCCCATGGCCTTACTGGACACAACAGGCTGTCACCCATCCTGTGGGTTGTACTT
This sequence comes from Viscum album, assembly GCA_963277665.1. Taxonomy (NCBI): domain Eukaryota; kingdom Viridiplantae; phylum Streptophyta; class Magnoliopsida; order Santalales; family Viscaceae; genus Viscum; species Viscum album. Next base: position 1,575,298,188 of record OY728141.1, read on the forward strand.
TTTCTAAAACCATGTCATTCTTATAACATTATCAAAAATAAAATAATTTCATCAAAAATAACCATAACCCTCTTTATCCTCAAAGGTTATCTAATACCTTTAATTTTGCATCCCAAAATGTAATAACCATTAATCACCTCAAAAACAAAATATCATATGAACCCCTAACTTTATCCATTATGTCCATAAAAGAAAAGATAATCCTTCCTTTTATAACATTTTCACATATCAAACTTCAAGGTTACACATACCAGAAAAAGTATTAAAAATTAATCCCATCATCAAAAGAGCATTAATAATTTTAAACATTTCATCATCCTACAATATACCATAACTATTGAATCCCTTATATGTAGGCTTCTTACTCATTCATTATTCTTCATAATACATTAACTATTAATTTCCACCTTATTTCTTAATACATCATTTTTATAGATCTAATATCCTTATAATTTATAAATGTCAATCCAAATATGCTTCATTCTTTATGGATAAGAAAATAGATCATACCTTGAATCCAGATATCATGATCTTTAGGATGTTCCCTTTCTCTTTTAGCATGTTTTCCTACATTCAAAAAGTAAACATTTTCTCTACTTCTATCATTTCACTTTTCAATAGAGTTGGAAAATTTAAGATCTTGATATCATATAAAAAATATACCATTACACGTAAAATTGTTTTAGAAATGAGTTGGTGTTGGATAACTGAAATAATTGTTGTAGGTGATTTAAATACTCAAGATGTTGTCAAAATCATTAGAACAAGATTTTTACATAATAATGATGATCAAATAATCGGGGAGGGATAAAAAGGTTGTGAGAGATCTCTTTCCTTCCATATTGACATGTAAAGACCTGGAATTCCCATGGATTTTTTTTTTTAAATACATGATAATTTTACGAGTCTGCAGTTTTTGACAGCGCTTGATTCTGAGGTCCGGTGTGCCTGGAATCAATTTCTGAAGTTTGTTCGGGTATGTTCAGTAAACGTACCGGTGGGTTTTTATATATTTTGAACTGGTGCTCGGAATTGAAATCTGAGGGCACCATTGAAATCGCATCACCTATTTTCACTTAAGAATACTTTCACCCTGATGGTGGATGATCGGGTATGAGAGTTGGTTTTTGGGTTTCATGTGGATTAATAAAATAAAATAAGTGACAACTTATTTTATTTTTGTTGAACCCACGCCATGTGGTAAAGTTGGTTAAAAGATACACATGGGAGTTTGTGGTGGGACTGCCACACCCTAACCTCCTATGGGAGGATAATTGGGGTGGGGACCACCCGAGCAGCATAACCTCCCACAAGAGGTTATGACGTGGGGTCCACACGAGGCTTAACCCCCCATTTAATGGGAGGGGAGGAAACCTCTCAACTCTCCCTCATTAATGAGGGAGAGCCTCTTGGTCTCTAACTCCCTTATTAATGAAGGAGGATAAAACCTCCTCAAAACCCCCAATTAATTGAACGAAATCCCCTTGACCCTCTTCATGTTTAATTAGGTGAGGACCACTCGGGCCTCTAACCCCCTCAAAACTCCCCAAATTTAATATGCCAACCTATCGTGCAATTAATTTGGTGGAGCCTCTCCTCTTTTTTTTGAATTTAGAATAATTGTGCCAACGAAATGAACTTAATTAAGTGGGGCCCACATAATTAATTCACGCCAATGGGTATAATAGATTAAAATCTATTATTTTGGCACAATTATTCTATCTTTAGTGGAGAGCTTGGGAGAATAGAATTCTCCAACGAAGAACGCGAAGACACCGGCGACGACGCTTCTTCCTCGACTTCTTCCTCAGAACCCCCCTTCCGATGTCGGATCTCTTTGACGACCCTTCTTCCTTCCTATTAGTCATCAACGGACTGATGCACGAGCTCGAAAGTGGAAGCATACAGCAAACGACGACAACATCGTCTTCCCCTGCGATGAACAAACGCCTGAAAATTAAAAAGGTAGGGGTGTGTTTTAAGTAGTTTAATGATTTACCCTCTCACGTTGAATCAACTCCATGAGCCACTTTCTATAATTCTAACGTGGAGGGTTCGGGCCAAACGAACACGGCCCGACCCCTCCGCAACCTTTATGGTTTTGGAACCTTGAGTCGATGGAGAAGTAACGACGGCATGGCAATGAGGTGACGAAGACGAAGAAAGCGAATAAAGGTCGCGCTACCCGTGGCCCCCAAGAATCGTGCTGCCCCCGTAGCACACTGATGCTCCCAGCCAAACATCGTCGGCCAAGCGGTGCCCGACCCGCCTACCTGCGGCATCCCCGGCGCGCTACTCGCGCCCTGCCAGCGCGCTGCACAGTGCCCCCGCACCTCTCCGATGCACTTCCCGGCACCCCCGCACCCTTCTGGCGGCCTACCCGGTGCCCCCGCGTCCTACCAGTGGCATGCCCAGCCCCTGCCGGCAGCCTGCCCAGTGCCCCGGTGCGCTTCCAGGTGCCCCCGCGCCCTGCCGGCAGCCTGCCCGGCACACCGGTGCGCTACCAGGCGCACCTGTGCCCAGCCGGCAGCCTGCCCGGCCCATGCCGGCGGCCTGACCGGCACCCTGGAGCCCTGTCGGTGCCCCCGTGGCCCCCTGTCGCGGTCTACCCAATGCCCCAGTGTGCTGCCTGCGCCCTGGCGCGCTGCCCCGGCGCGCTGCCCGGCACCCTGCATGGTGCACCCGTGGCCTGTCCGAAGTCCCACCGGCCTACCCGCGCCCCGCGCGGCCTACCCTATGGTCTCTTGGCTGTCGACCTCTCTAGTCGCTCCCTTCGCAGCGCTGGTCGAACATGCCCCGGCTTTCAGGCTGATGCCGCCTGCGTGGCGGCATCCGGCCGAACTGCCCTCACAGTCCGCTGGGACGGGCCCAGAAAACTAGGTTGAAACTTAGCAGGCTAACCCACCCAATGGGCCGAGTCAGACCGAGAAAGTCTGACCGGGTTGACCCAGAATGGGTCGACCCAGACTGGGTTGGGCCGAGTCGGTCCGACCAGGTCGGACCGGACCCTGGCTCACTAATGTCTCATTGCTTACTTTGGATATATCTTTGGCACCGGACGTCCGTTTGACGAACCGTCAGTGGTGATGGTAATCTCATGGAGAAATGGTCCCTTTAAAAATACCCCATTGGAGTTCGGGGTATAATTGAGATACGGTCGAGTTGGTTCGTACACGAAACCAACCGGGCCCCCGGGACTAAAAGGCTAATAACTCCCAGACTGGTCGTCCGATTGACGCATCGTCTATTGCATTGAGACCCCTATGATGTGGCGGTCTTTTTAGATAATTCTACATTAGATTTCGTAACACTTGGAGTATAGGCTTGTGGTACATGGAGCGGACCCTCCCAGTGATGAGCGAACAGATTGCAAAGACCTAGTAGCTGGCTGAGACTTGATGACTGTCGATCGATCGACTCAGAGTGATTTGGATGGCCCAGTGGGGAGCGCTTGGTTGTAGCAGCAGACACATGGTGGAGGAGCGCTTGGTTGTAGCGGCAGACCCACGGTACTCGACAGAAGGAGTACCTCTATAGGCTGTGAGGGGGAGCGCTTGGTTGTAGTGGCAGACCCATGGTGGGAAGCGCTTGGTTGTAGCAACAGACCCACAGTACTCGACAGGTGGAGTAATTTAGCAGTCCAAGGTTAGTGGGAAGCATGTGGTTGTAGATCCAGGCCCACTGTACCCGACAGAGGAGGAGTTCTCCAGTTGTCATGGTTTCGACATCGTGAATAAAAATTCTGGTTTGAGCTGAGTCAATGACCTTTGTATTTTCCTCATGATTGAGATGGGTTACTTGATAAATTAGGTATATGTATGGGCATATACCTAAGTAATGGTTATCTGTTGAAATCCTACTTTGTGGTTTATCCTTGTTGGATTTTTTTGAGACCTTGAAGGTCTCGATATCCCTACTAAGTATCGTTATACTCACCCCTGCATGGGCTATGCCCGCACCTCATTGTGTTGGATGCAGACGACGGACATCCCTAACGGAGGCCGAGAGTGCCAAGACTGGACGGTACCCGGAGGAGGACCTTACGACGTATCGGTACACAGTGGAGTCTAACGGACGTGGAGTGATGAGGAGTCCATTTGTACCTACCATTCCGGTAGGAACCCCGGAGGACGATCTAGGAGCTGCTTTCACCTTTCAGTTGTTTTTTCCTTTTTAGTTTTACTTACTTTCAGTTGTATTTGTACTTTACAGTTGGGCTTGTATTCTGGCCCCCTTTCCCTTTAGTACACTTGTTATACAACTTTTACTTAGTGTTTGCTTCCGCTTGTACTCTGGTTGTGTGTGTTTATGATTTATAAAGGCAACACCTTCCCAGTTTTGGGAAATTACTCCTTTGGTTCTAGTTGCGAGCCTCTGGCCTATGGAAGGCGGGCTTGGGGTAGTCATGATGCGGGCCCCAGGGGACGGGTCATGAAAAATTGGTATCAGAGGAGTCGGTTCTACCACAGAACTTATGAATCTGATATTTTCTTTTCTGTGAAGCAATAATGTTAAGGGTACAAAGTATGGTTTTCAGTTTAGGGAGTCCAGTGTTGGTGCGGGCGGCCGACGTATCCATACACCAAGACCCTGACCTCTTATTTCTGACTCAGTGCACGAAAATGGTGATTGTGTGTGTGTTTTCAAAAGTTTTCTTTAATTCGGATCAAACCAGGTCAGCTCACCAGGTTTAGTCTTTTGACCGTGTCGCAACTGTTTCTTTCAGGATGCATCCCCATGGATGACCAGCTAGATCCCCGAGAGTTGTATATATTGACAACCTGCTGAGCGACAAGGCCTCAGAACAGGGCCCTCTTCCAGTTGAGGCACCAGCAGAGGCACCAGCGGTACTACTTCCCATTGGGCCACTGATGCCACCAACCCCAACAGAATACGATTCACGCCACTTGAGAGTGTTGTGTGAGTTCTAGCTCCAAAGGCCACCCAGGTTCTAGGGAGAGATGGACCCATAGGCGGTAGAGTATTTTCTAGAGGTTGTGGTGATATTCTTTTGGATGATAGGGACACCAGCAGACTTTATAGTGATCCTTGCTTCCAGCCTCCTTCAGGAAGCAGCAGGTAGATTGTGGATCCTGATGTTTTAGGTCCACGATGAGGCGATGCTGCTCTGGGAAGACTTCGAGAGCCTGTTTCGGGCAAAGTTTGTACCAGCCACCCTTTGAGCGGTGTGGATTCAGGAGCTACTGCATCTATAGCAGGGTAGCATGATGGTGGCACAGTACTCAGTGGGGTTCAACGACCTCTCGTGCTACTCCACTGATATGTTACGGGACCCATTCTTTAGGGATCAAACCTTTGAGCAGGGACTCAGTCGAGAGATCAGAGCTTCAGTTGTCTCTCACAGCATCCCGACACAGACGGGGGTGTTGGAGCGAGCCCTCTTAGTGGAGAGTTTCCTTACTGAGTAGTCTCCAGCAGCGAGACCCACCTCTAGCCAACATGCAGTGGATTCTTCTATAGCTGGAATTAGACAGATGATGCAAAAGTCCAAGAGGACTAGACCTACAGGTGGTCGACCGAACGACTCAGGATCGATAGTGTGGGGCACCCAGAGTGGAGACAGAGCCAGACCTGTCAGGCAGTGTTACTCATGTGGCAAACAGGGTCACATGGCTCGTGACTGTTTGACTCGCTACATGAACGATCAGCAGTCAGTTGAGGGACCTTCTAGTCAGAGGCATAGGATAGATCGAGATGGTCCAGAGGGAGAAGGTGGATGTGGTAGAGGAGCTGGTCGTGTAGCTGGTGGTGGACGACACTTCGAGGTGTTTCCACCACCACTACCCGGAGGTCCACCCCGACCACAAAGAGCAGGTGGACTGGGGAGAGCACAGCTTCAGGAAGCTGAAGAATATGACCATGGAGCTCTAGAAGCAGGTGGAAAGGAGCGGGACTAGTTCTAGGCATAGGGTCCTTTGTTAATGATGCTTCTAGATTCATTGATGTCATTGTTTTTGGTTGCTTTGTGTCTTTCTACTTTGAGCTGCAATAATAAAAGACACTTGTCCTTATGACGTTTTCTTCCCTTCCTTTTTGTGTGGTTAATACTAAGAGGTTCCAGTTAAAACTATTGACTTGACCCTCACTTTCGAGTTTCCTACTGGAGGAGATCCAATGACCACACACCGATGCCGACAATGTGACTCGACCCTTGGAGGCGAGAGTAACGGTTGGATCTCTTGGTAGTAGCATTGAGGCCTTACGACGTAGTCCATGGAATGAATTAGTACTATTCATGTCAGGATTGAATGTATTAGTCAAAGGATGTGGTTCATCTAGGGGATGAGACCGGAATTATCTTATCGGTAAAGGAGAAATCTTAGTAGATTTTGTAGAACATAGGCGAAGAAGGGGAAACCCTTCATGTGGTCGGAGAGATGCCAATAGAGATTTCAGGAGCTGAGGCAGAGGCTGACTAGTTCCCCCATCTTGAGGCTTCTGGAGGAAGGAATAGGGTACGTAGTCTACTGTGAGGTATCAGGGACCGGACTCGGGTGTGTCCTGATGCAGGAGCGAGCAGTGATCGCATATGGTTCTTGGCAGCTGATACGGAATGAGTAGAACTACGCTAACCATGACCTGGAGTTAGCAGTAGTGGTCTTTTCCTTGAATATGTAGCATCACTATCTTATGGGATAATGTTTTACCATGTACTCTGATCACAAGAGTATCAGGTATATCTTCTCTCAGAATGACCTAAACCTGAGACAGCGGTGGTGGCTTGAGTTCCTCCAGGACTATGACTTCAAGATATTCTATACTCCTATGAAGGGGAACGTATTAGCAGATGCACTCGGTAGGAGATCAGGCATTCAGCTGCTAGGAGAGGCAACAGAGCAGCTAGCCGCATTGAAGATATCCATTGTGGATAGGAATGGAGCAGTCTATCTACAATCTCTTACAGTCACTCCCCCACTTCTTCAGCGAGTCAGGGTGGCGCAGTTTGGGGATGCTGACTGTGAGACGCGACGTGCTCAGATATCCACAGGGCAGGCACCTGATGGATTTTCTGAAGGTGGGGAGCACGTCATCCTCTCTAGTGGACGTACCATAGTACCAGTTGCACTTCAGGAGGAGGTGTTGAGGGAGTTCCACACTTACCATTTAGAGGTACATCCAGGAGTGGCAAAGATGTACCAGGACCTTCGACGACAGCATTAGTGGCCAGGTATAAAGAAGGCAGTAGCAGAGTTTGTCTCACGGTGCCTCACTTGTCAGCAAGTGAAGGCAGAGCACCAGGTACCAGCAGGCTTAGTTCATCCCTTAGAGGTCCCAGAGTGGAAGTGGGATGGGATATCCATGGACTTCGTGACTGGTCTTCCACGTATATCCAGGATTCATTACTTGATATGGGTGATTGTTGACCGACTCACCAAGTCGGCCCACTTTCTACTGATCAGAGAGCAGGGCTCAATAGAGAGATTGGGACGCCTCTACATGCATGAGATAGTGCATTTTAATGGAGTACCTTATTCTATTGTCTCCGACCATGACTCACGGTTTACTTCCTAGCTATGGAAGGGGTTGCAGGAAGCTTTCGGGACACAGCTTCGCTTGAGCACCGCCTTCCATCCTCATACAGATGGGTAGATCGAGAGGACCATCCAGACCCTCAAGGACATGCTCCGCGCATGCGTCCTCAACTTCGGTCGCAGCTGGAAGGACCACTTTCCTTTAGTGGAGTTTTCCTACAATAATATCTATCACCCCACCATAGGGATGACAGCTTTTGAGGCCTTGTATAGCCGACCTTGCAGATCACCACTGTGTTGGACAGACCCAGGGGAGTCAGCACTAGTGGGACCAAAGATGGTACGAGCTACCACGAAGAAGGTGCAGATCATCCAGGAGCAGATGAAGACTACACAGAGCAGGAATAATTCTTATACTGACAGGAGACGGAGACCTCTAGAGTTCGAGTATGGTGACCACGTCTTCCTACGGGTCTCACCTCAACGAGGCCTACGAAGATTTGGCCGAGGTGGAAAGTTATCTCCAAGGTTCATCGGACCTTTCCAGGTTCTCAGCAGAGTAGGCGAGGTGGCTTACCACCTAGCTCTTCCACCTCATTTTCACCTGGTGCATGACATATTCCACGTATCCCAGCTGAGTAGATACGTGCACAACCCTTCCCACATCATCGACCATGGGGATCTAGATATCGATGATGGGGAGACTTTCATGGAGGTTCCAGTAGAGATTGTGGATCGACAGGAGCGGGTCCTGCATGGACGGTCGATTCCTCTGGTGCGCGTTCGCTGGCAGCACGGAAACCTCTTGGAGAGCACATGGGAGTGAGAGGCTCAGATGCATGCTCAGTACCCCCTTTTGTTCCCTTAGTTTGAGTTGTAGCTTACGGGGATGTAGAGCTCTGAGTTGGGGAGAATGTAAAGACTCAGAATTCCCGTGGAAATTTTTTTCTAAATACATGGGAATTTTACGAGTCCGCAATTTCTGAAGGCGCTTGATTCCGAAGCCCAGTGTACCCGAAATCAATTTCTGAAGTTTGTTCGGGTACGTTCAGTAAACATACGAGAGGGTTTTTATATCTTCTGAACTCATGCTCGGAATTAAAATTTGAGGGCACCGTTGAACTCGCAGTACCAGTTTTTACTTAAGAAGACTTTCACCCCGATGACGGATGACCGGGTATGAGAGTTGGTTTTTGGGTTTCATGTGGATTAATAAAATAAAATAAGAGACAACTTATTTTATTTTTGTTGAACCCACGTCATGTGGTAAAGTTGGTTAAAATCTCCACATGGGAGTTGGTGGTGGGACCGCCACACCCTAACCTCCCATGGGTGGATAATTGGGGTGGGGACCACCCAAACAGCATAACCTCCCACGAGAGGTTATGATGTGGGGTCCACACAGGGCTTAACTCCCCATTTAATGGGATGGGAGGAAACCTATCAGATCTCCCTCATTAATTAGGGAGAGCCTCTTGGTCTCTAACTCCCCTCTTAATGAAGGAGGATAAAACCTCCTCAAAACCCCCAATTAATTGAAGGAAACCCCCTTGACCCTCTTCATGTTTAATTAGGTGGGGACCACCCAAGCCTCTAACCCCCTCGAAACTCCCCAAATTTAATATGTCAACCTCTTGTGCAATTAATTTGGTAGAGTCTCTCCTCTTTTTTTTGAATTTCAAATAATTGTGCCAACGACATGAACTTAATTAAGTGGGGACCACATAATTAATTCATGTCAATGGGAATAATAGATTAAAATCTATTATTTTGGAACATTTATTCTCTCTTAAGTGGAGAGATTGGGAGAATAGAATTCTCCAACGAAGAACATGAAGATGCTGGCGATGACGCTTCTTCCTCGACTTCTTCCTCGGAACCCCCCTTCTGACGTGGGATATCTTCTACGACCCTTCTTCCTTCCTCTTCATCATCAACGGACCAACGCACCAGCTCGGAAGTGGAAGCGTACGGCGAACGACAACAACATCATCTTCCCCCGCGACGAACGAACGCCCGACAATTAAAAAGGTAGGGGTGTGTTTTAAGTTGTTTAATGCTTTATCATCTCACGTTGAATAAACTTCATGAGCCTCTTGCTATCGTTCTAACGTGGAGGTTTCGGGCCAAACGAACACGGTCCGACCCCTCTGCAACCTTTATGTTTTGGAAACTTGAGTCGACGGTGAAGAAATGACTGCATGGCAATGAGGCGACGGAGATGAAGATGGCGAATAAAGGTCGCGCTACCTGCAGCCTCCGCGAATTGCGCCGCCCCTGCGGCGCACCGATGCTCCCGACCGAACATCATCAGCCAAGCGGCACCCGACCTGCCTACCTGCGGCATCCCCGACGCACTACCCACGCCCTGTTGGCACGCTGCCTGACGCCCCCGCGCCTCACCGGCACACTGCACGGCACCCCCGCGCCCCACCGACGGCCTTCCCGGCGCCCTCGCGCCTTGTCGGCGGCCTACCTAGCCTCTGCCGGCCTGCCTGGCACCCCGACGCGCTACTAGGTGCCCCCGCGCCCTGCCGGCGGCCTGCCCGGCCCCTGCCGGTGGCCTGCCCGGCACCCCGGCATGTTATCAGGCACACCCGATCCTAGATGGTGGCCGACCCGGCCCCTGCCAACAGCCTTCCCGGAACCCCGACACCCTTACAGAGACCCAGAAGCCCCCTGTCGCGGTCTTCCCAGCACCCCAGTGTGTTGCCTGTGCTTTAGCATGCTTCCCCAACGCGCTGCTCGGCACCCTGCCCTGTGCACACGCGGCCTGCCTGGAGTTTCGTTGGCCTGCCCGCTGGTCTCCTGGACACTGACCTCTCGAGCTGTACCCTTCATGACGCTGACCAAACCGACCCCAGCTTTCGGGCCGATACCGCCTGTGTGGCGGCATCCAGCCGAACTGCCCTCGCAGTCCACTGGGTCGGGCCCAGTGGACAGGGTTTAAACTTAGTGGGATGACCCGCCCAACGGGCCAAGTCAAACCCAGAAAGTCTGACCGGGTCGACCCAGACTGGGTTGGGCCAAGTCGGTCCGACCGGGTCGGACTGGACCCTGGCCCACTAATGACCCATTACTTACTTTGGCCGTATCTTTGGCACTGGACGTCTGTTTGACAAAACGTCAGCGGCGCTGGTAATCTCATTGAGAAGTGGTCCCTTTAAAAGTACCCCATGGGAGTTCAGGGTATAGTTGAGATATGGTCAGGTTGGTTCGTACACGAAACCAACCGGGCCCCCTGGACTAAAAGGCTAATAACTCATAGACCGGGCGTCCGATCGACGCATCATCTGTTGCGTTGAGACCCCTATGATGTGGCAGTCCATTGAGATACTTCTACGTGAGATTTTGTGACATTTGGAGTATCGGCTTGTGGCACATGGAGCTGACCCTCCAGGTGACGAGCGAACAGATTGCAGAGACCTAGTAGCTGGCTGAGACTTGATGACTGTTGATCAATCGACTTGGAGTGATTCGGATGGCCCAGTGGGGAGCACTTGGTTGTAGCAGCAGACCCACAGCGGAGGAGCGCTTGGTTGTAGTGGCAGACCCGCGGTACTCGACAGAAGGAGTACCTCTGTAGGCTATGAGGGGGAACTCTTGGTTGTAGCGGTATACCCATGGTGGGAAGTGCTTGGTTGTAGCAGCAGGCTAACAGTGCCCGATAGGTGGATTACTTCATCATTCCAAGGTTAGTGGAAAGCGTTTGGTTGTAGCGGTAGGCCCACTCTACTCAACAGAGGAGGAGTTCTCAAGCATCCATGGTTTCGACCTCGTGAATAAAAATCCTGGTTTGATCTGAGTCAATGACCTTTGTGTTTTCCTCATGATTGAGATGGGTTACTTAATAACTTAGGTATATGTATAGGCATATACCTAAGTAATGGTTATCCGTTAAAATCCTACTTTTTGGTTTATCCTTGTTTGATTTTTGTGAGACCTTGAAGGCCTCTAGGTCCCTACTGAGTATCGTTGTACTCACCCCTGCACGGGCAATGCCTGCACCTCGTTGTGTTGAATGCATACGACGGACAGTACTGATAGAGGCTGAGAGCGCCATGACTGGACGGTACCCGGAGGAGGACCTTATGACGTATCGGTACACGGTGGAGTCTGATGGATGTGGAGTGCTGAGAATGCCATTTGTACCTACCCTTCAGGTAGGAACCCCGGAGGACGATCCAGGAGCTTCTTTCACCTTTTAGTTGTTTGTCCCTTTTTAGTTGTACTTACTTTCAGTTTTATTTGTACTTTATAGTTGGGCTTGTATTCTGGCCCCCTTTCCCTTCAGTACACTTGTTATACAGCTTTTACTTAGTGTTTTCTTCCGCTTGTACTCTGGTTGTGTGTGTTTATGATTTATAAAGGCAACGCCTTCCCAGTTTTGGGAAATTACGCCTTTGGTGCTAGTCGCCATCCCCTAGCCTATGGAAGGAGGGCTTGGAGTAGTCACGATATGGGCCCCGGGGGATGGGTCATGACATGAAAAATGATCCTTAATCTGCTGAAAAGAATCAACACTAAAACATTAAATGAATTATTATTATTAAAAAATCCTCTATTGGGTAAATATAACATAAAAACTTTTATATTACTCTAATCCATCAACCTCCTTATATCTCCATTGATCAGGTTTTTATCCAATCAAACTATTTATCATAACCCTCCAAAATTTTCCACATGATAATAACCCTCTTGGTTATATGTGATCCTTTACCTACACCCAGATAACATCCTAACCTCTAATGTTATCTAAACTGGCCTCTGATACCAACTATAAGGCACCAGCCTTAAAAATTACATAATCTTGAGTCAAGTAAATAACTCGCATTGAGGATCTTTTCAGTCTTATAGTTTTATAGAATTAGTGCATAAATATTACATTACATCTCAAATATTACAAAGTAGACACTTCTACTATATCCAAATTTTTTGACAGTAATAAAACTCCTTAAATAAAACAAGAATTGTTTTCTTGATAAAAATATTCTTAAATTATTCCTTTATCTTACCCTTCCTTATACCCTGTGAAAAACATTTCAAAAACTTGGGATGAGAATAAAAAGCTCAGTAAGGGATATAAAATAAGGAAAGAAAACATCAGTCCATGAATACATACAAATCAAAGAAATCATACTTTCCACTCATAAAAAATATTCCCTTTAACATGCCTCATGAAATCATAAGTTTTATGAATAACTCGTAGAAATCATAAATAATAAAGGAAACTTGTGGCATACATAACATACTTACATTGTATCTTTCACAGCTACATAGGGAGTAACCTTCATGGTTACGTTTGGAATACCCATCACAGTATATTCCCTAAATCAATTAGGATAAACTTTATCATTTACCTCCATCATGTTACCCAATTAATTGGAGAGCTATCGCGGGCCCACCCACCCTAGGTTTATCACGAAACCACCCGTATTTGGTTTATCATGTAACCACCTGTAAAATGTACAAGTACCATTACATAATCATAAAATATAAAATATTGAAATTATCAATATTCCACTCATCAATCATAAAAAATCAATTCAAGATATTGAAATATTCAATCCATTTACAAAACCATTTAAAACATTTATTCAAGATATTTTTGAATCAAAGTGTCCCATTCCACTTTGAAACTTTTAAAACAAATTAACATTTAAAAAATTTAATTTTTTTATAAATAAATCCTTAAAACCATTTTGAAACCATGGACTTTAATGAGAAATATTTAGAATAATAAATCTTTAAAACATTTAAAATGATATTTTAGTTAAAGCATCTCGTAACACTTGAGAAGCACTTGAATAAAAATAATTGAAGAATCAAATCAAAATAAACATTAAATATTATGTGAATATAGAAATTCATGATATAAAATGTCAAAAGGGTTGTATATACACATTTTAAGATATTAAAGATCCACAATATCGAGATATGCCTCAATGAAAGGAGATTGAGACGTAGTCCCTTACAAAGATCGTGTCATTAAATTAAGGATAGATAAATGACATAATTATGTGTGAAAAATATAAATTCACCCAATATAAGTGGAAATTAAGTGTAAAATAATCAAATTTCATTCGAAAATATTCTTGGAAAAACAAAACCAATGACATAGATATTTAACTCAATGAATGGAGATTGAGATAAGATTTCCCTTACAAAGATCATTTTGTTAATAAAATAGATCGATTATTTTTATTCATAATAAATACACATAAATAAAGTATAAATAAAAAATATGATATCAAAAGTTATTTTTCACATACTCATAGCATGACATAATCAAGAATATAATATTAACCCAAAGAATGGAAATTGGGTGAATAAGTTCCCTTACCTTGAGTCTGACATGTCTTGTTCATTCTTTATCTCCCTGAATAATAAATTTATGTTAATTTATAATTTATTAAGAACCTTTTTTCAAGTTTATTATTCCTTTTATATCACTTATTACCTTTTTATGACAATCATATAATTATTCAAGTTCATATCAGTAATTTTGTTGATATTCGGTACTTGAGTCGAAAATGAACTTGTTATAATTAAAAATTGTCCATGTGGTCAAAATTAAATTATCTCCATAATATTAATCATGATTTAAAAATAATATTTATCCAGTATATATATGTATTTATAATAGTACATAATTTTTGGAGATAATAAATGAAATGCATCGTTTATGGAGACGGTAGGTCGTACGTACACATAAACGCTACTTTCATTTCTTTGTCATATTAAAGGAATGAAATATAAATGATACATAGGTATATTATAATTACAATATAATATCTATGTTATATATGTTACATAATTTTATTAATTCTATCCTTTATACGTTCCATGTATGGAATGAATGAGTCGTATCACTTTGAGGGTGCGGTAGTCCACACTTCCTCAAATGAAATTATCATATTTACACATTATAGAAAGAATAATGGTATGTTATAAATAAAAAATACATAGAATATAGAAAATATAAATATAATATATATCATATATAAATAAATTTCCATCATAATGGCCACCATGATATGTGGTAGGATAAAATTTAACAATCATCATTTCATGAGGCAGTAGTTCGCCACACATAGAAACAATATATTCGTATCCATTAGATAGAGGTTAGTGTAAGTGTAGTTATAATAATTATCATAAAAACATTATAGTATATTTAGGATACTGGTTTTGTTATGTAATAAAATAATAATAAGATCATGGGGAGTGGAGAAGAAAATAACTTGAGAGAAGACGTTACATGTAAATCGGATAACTTATTTTGATTTGAGCCAAAAGGCTTTCTTGAATTGCCTTCTAACCAAGGTAAGGATTATAAAAAGAAGGTAGGTATGTTGGGATCTTATTTGGGAAAAAAATTTATGATCCAAGTGTCTTGAGAGGTGTGAGTTACGTGGGTAGAGGTGGTGGCCTTTTATAAGAGGGAGGAGGGGCACTTTAGGAAAGTCTAGAAATATTAATTTATTATAAATTTAATTTCGATTAAAAAAGGCCAAAAACTCATTTAATTAGAAGATAAGATGATTTTGGTTCTAATACCCATAATAAAATAATTTTTAGACAAGTTTTGAATATTTTTTTATCATTAACTTTTTGGTTTAACCCTTATTTTACCCTTTTTAATCTTCCACTAATATCATGTTATTTACAAATTGTGGGTTAATGTAATTATCATATCATGTAAAACTATCCAAAAAAATAATTTATGACATATTTGGAATTTTATTAACCATTTTAAAAAATATTATATTTTTAGGAATTTAATATCATTTAATAAATAGTTTTATGTTTTATGTTATGAATTTTGTCAATTTTGGACACTATTAATACTTAACATTTTAACAAATTCATAAAAACCTTATTCATTCGAAAAAAAAGTAATTAAATCAATGATAATATATTAATATGATCTATAAAATTCATGTATGGCATCAAAATAATCAAATTACATTTATTTTAATATTTATAATATCATTTATTTCGAATCCTTTATTAATGAATCAATCACTACATCATCATTGTGTCATAATTAAATTTATTTATTTAATGTTTAAAAATTATAAATAAAATACCATGATCTATGAAATCATTATATACTTATAGTTAATATTTATATTCAAAGTGATCAATTATATTGCCCCATATTAAAATTATTTTAGTAAAAGATACATGTTTATGTTATATTTCTCTTTACTTTAAATTAACTCTTATAAAATGTCATTTTCACATCCAAGTGGCTTCATGGGGTCCCAAAATCAACCCAAGGATTCCCATGGTCGGGAATATATCATCCAATAGTATTAGGACATGTGTTAAGA
The DNA here is from genome assembly GCA_963277665.1 of Viscum album. Taxonomy (NCBI): domain Eukaryota; kingdom Viridiplantae; phylum Streptophyta; class Magnoliopsida; order Santalales; family Viscaceae; genus Viscum; species Viscum album. The sequence continues at coordinate 1,575,314,020 of OY728141.1, forward strand.
TAGTTTAATATTATTATAATATTATTTTTTACCCTTATTTACCGGATTTACTCTTTAACCATGGTAAATAAAATAATTACTGAAATTACTATTCATAATGTCCAAACATAAAAGGTACATATTCACGCAATTTTGACCTTATTATTAAAAATATGGAATACATTTTTCAAAATTCAAAACACCGATGTTGTAGTGATTAATTTAAAATTAATTCTCATTGTGAAAACCAAAAGGCGGGCTTTTAAGAAGTAATAACTATCAAAAGATTGACATGTGTTTATGTCCAATTTAAAAGTGAAATTAATTCCAATGATCAAAATTAGATTAAATGAAAAACAAAATCCATTTATACTCTAAAAAAATTAAATAATATTATTTAACCATATAAATTATCTGGATAGAAAAGTTGTTTTCAATTAAAATTTAGCGTATTTTTACTATTAATCAAAACATGATAGTTATCTAGAAAAATATCAAAAATTTATCCAAAGTAAATTTTGATGCCCTGCTTATAAAGAAGAATTTTATTTTTTCAAATTGAACATATAAATGTGACAAAACTAAATTTAAAAAGGTATCTCCTTCAAAAGGTGGTAAAACTATATTTTTAGAAAAATACTTCTTTTATCCGAAAAAATGAATTTGTTCTTATATCATATCTAGAAAACATATAAGATGACTTTTAAACATTTAATTGAATATATAACATATATTTTTTCATTAAATAAAAATACATAGAGAGTTATAAGATTTTATAAAAACAATTACTCTCTTTTAAATAGGTTTTCATAAAAACACATCATTTATGTTCAATTGGTTTTTATTTAAATTTCTAATAAATTTGGTAACCAATGAATCATTATTTAAACATGTGTAAAAAATATTTCAAAATTCAGTTAATAATATTCATTCACACCATTACAACAGATAGGAATTAACTATAATTTAAAAAAATATTATTATTATTGTATTATATTTCAGTATAACTCAATGTTGTGTGCAACGTAAGATTTTAGAGAAACTTGTTATTGCGTATCGAGTATGCTATTGGAAAAAGCATCCCATTTAAAGTAAAATTAATATATTGTTCATAAATATTAATAGAAAAATAAAAGGTATTATTCTATAAATTCCTTTGTCATTACATTTTACCATCAATATAAAAAAATGAAAACTATTCACATCGCTTCATGGTGGAGATAGTATGTACGTACACACGAGAGATGTTATCATTTTCGAACATATTAGAAGGTATGGGGATAGATGTGACATTATAATTATTTAAATATATTTGGGTCATAAATATAATCTATATACTTTAAATAAATCATTATATATAGCCATGGTAGGTGGTGATGGAAAACAAATTACATCGGTTTGTGAGGCAGTAGTACATCGTACACTCGATCGACGGTTTGGCTTCCCAATTGATGGAAGGAGATATGGATGTTGATAATTCCATGAAAATAATAAAATATCAGTAAATTAGAGTTAATTATATTATTATATGATCATTTTTTAATAATATTTTAATTACATGGAAGAAGAAATAAAATAATAACGCTTGTTTAAGAACATTATCTCTTCTTTGGGAAACCACTATAGGTTTCTACTTAAAGCCTTACAAGATTGATTATATGATCAAAAAAATTCCTCTAAAATGTATTAAGGGATGTAGGTAATGTATTTATTTGTGAATTTTCCTAACTAAAGTTATTTTTAAGTGTGGATAGGATAGGATAGGGGTGGCCTTTTATAAATGAGGTGGAGTAGCATTTTTGTAAATACCCAAAACTACTCAATAGCAGGAAGGTTCCCTCAATCCATGCACCTAAAAAATTTGTAAATAATGGATATGAGGGGTTATAAAGACTATAAACACCTAAAAAACTAAAATAATAAATTTTTTAAACATGGTATTCCCTAAACCTCTAAGGTTACTCACTTTAACCATTTTTCACAATGGTAACTAGTGTTTTAACTAGATAATTTTAACCATTAAGACTAAAAATAAAATGATCCTTAATATAAAATTTTTACCCACTAATTAAAAATATTATATTCAAATTATCTAATAATACACTATTTGTGTGGAAAATTAATCGTAACACAAGTGCATGAAATGCACAAAACATCATTTTAACCTTAACCATGGTAATTAAACTTTTTACTCATTAGTGGCCATGAAAAGATAAAATAAAATGACAAATGTCCCATAAATGGAATATTGATGATTCTTCAAAAAAATTATCATTTACTTGTATAGATATAATATTTCCAGGAATTTTACATTATTTAATAAAATATTATTTATTATAAAATATCATTAATATCAATTTTGGAAGTATACATTTAATTTGACATTAAAAACATCAAGAAAATGTTTGAATTAAAATATATAAATTTAAAACTACCATAAAATATTATAATTAACTAAAAAAATTATAAAAAATAATTTATTCAAATTATATCACTTTTAATATTTTTAACAACATTTATTTTATTTTTCTTTTGATAAAATAATTACTACATTGGCGTTGCATAATTATTTAATGTAATTATTTGATCCCTAAAAATTATATATAAATTTACATGATTAATTAAAATTATTTATGCTTGAAATTAATAATTATAATCAAATATATCTCCTTGATATTCCAATTTTAACTCATAATATATTTTTAAAAGTAAGTGAGTGATATTTTCTCCTTCTCTTAAATTATCATAAAGGTCATAATCATGGCCATATGACTCCAAAATAGAATATTTTTAGGAATTAGATTATATGTGGTTCTAATATGACCATAAAATAGAAATTATACAGGTTTTCAGGTCACTAAATTTTTATCTCTTTAGTTTAACCCCTTAATAGACTTTTTTTAACATTAACCGCTATGAAAAGTTTTTTTACTATTTTTACTATTTATTATAACCAAGAAATAAGTTGAACTTATTATATATTATAATTTATTATGATTCAAAATATTAAATCTATTTTATCAAATTAAACTCATATAATTTTTGGAATTTAGTTTGAAATAAAGCTCATATAAGCAATGAAAAATTAGTTTTCCAAAGATAAAGTTTTCAGAAGTATAAAACAAATTTACACCAAAATTGATTATAAGAATTGATTTTAGTTACCTAAATTATATTAATTATAATATAATTTAAATTATTTTACTTTTAAAACAATTTTATATAAAAATTATATTTTAAAATTCTTTAAATGAAAATTTAGTTTTCAATAAAAGTCATTATTTTTCACTATTCATCAAAAAATTAATCTTTTCATAAAATTATAAAAAATTAACTTTAAGAAAATTTTCACATGATAATTTAAAAAATTAATTTTATTTTTTCATATATAATTATAAATGTGGAAAAATTAATTTTATTATTTTTTCACATAAGGTAATCAAATCATTTCTAAAAAGAAATGTATTTTCGAAGTATATAAAGACTTCACTAAAAAATATGTTCTTATTCACCAATTTTTTTATTTATATTAATCCTTCGTACCTAAATATGAAAATGTGTTTATTTATATTCCCACCATCCAATCTAATGGCTAGTTTATAATAGTCAAGTTTAAATAATAACATTACCGTTTGTTAAAACTCAATGTTGCATTTAACACATGCTATCAAAGAAATGAAATTTATTTAAAAAAGTATTTCATACAATCTCGAGATATTAAATTCTCCCCCCTTAAATAATTTTTTTCCTCAATGTTTAAACTTCTCTTCCCAAATAGATTTTTTAACATTTGAAAATCCTTTTATGGAAAATCCACATTGTAAAAATGGTTAATAAGACATCCTCTTGAAAAATTGGAAAGGGAATTATTAATGTCATTTATAATAACACATAACTATGTTTTAAAATAGGATAAAATTAGTGGGAAGTGAAAATACGTTCATGGAATAAAATTAATATTTATAGATCACTGATCATAAGAAAATGAATGATCATGAGAATGCTAACAACCCCAAAATTGTAAACCAAATAGGTGAGAAAAAGACTATGAATTCATCAGAAATGGAGGTAATCAGAAAACATTTTTGTATCAATATCATTTTCCTAAAGTTGAAGGATTATTTAACTATTAATATAGAGAATATGTGAAAATAGAAATACATGATTCCATAATATTTCATATGTACAAATTCAACCTTTGGTTGTTATTTAATAAATTTCAACATCATCTCTTTTTTAAAGAAATTAAGATGAATTTTTTCATGCCTAAAGCACTAAAATTACCTTCTAATAGATTGTAATATCTATAAAATAATGAGAATTCATTCCATCTATGCCTAGTTATCATTAAAACCAAAAAATTTAACATTAAATATACAATATGGATAAACACAATACATTAATTTCTAAAACCGCAATAATAGTGCCCAAAGTTCAGCATAATCCATTTCATAAGTATTTAACTTAAACACCCTTTCAAAATATGTATGACCAAACTCAAAATATAAAAATTTAGAAATACTTCCATGAACTTCGCAAAATAAACTTAACCTTAATCCCCAAAAAGTATCTCTTGATGTCAAATGAAAAATATGTGAATACCTTGATCATATATTCTAAAAAACATTCCAATAACCAAAATCACCATAAAACCTTAATTAAAACATTAATGCTTCCAAATTTTAACATTATCCTTATTCCTCAAATAAATCACAGACTATTGAGTGTATTTCATAAATCCAAAAATATATTGAACTTCATCAAAGATTACCTAAATCACTTTTTCATCAAAAAACAAACCAATTACAAGGTCATAAATACTTTAAAATTTACTTTATCAATATCAATCATCTCTATACACCAATTAAATATCATTATCTCTATATCAGACATATATCAATTTATATCTTTCCCTCAATCATGTGCCTTCTATAAGATATCACATCACCATCTGTTTTCTAGGTAATTAGTACCACTCATCATATTATTAAAAATACTTAGTAGAAAAATGATATTGAAAAATACTTATAGATTTCATGATTTACATAGCAGAAACAAAATTCTTGAATTCCAATAAATAAAAACATTATTCATTCATAAACCCTTAACTAGTATTCATCATCTTATTCCTTAATACCTCCTTTATTCTATATGTCATTTGTGTTCTATTCATTATCAATAACAAATCATTTACTTGTACAACCATACTGATCCTATTTTTGAGATTTCCCCCTAGGACATTGATTTACATAATTCCCATTATTTCCACTTTTAAAAAATTAAACCATCAGTGATACCTTATGGAAACCATTACTCTAATCTATTTTGATTATAGAACCATCTATATTTAATCAGAAATTACTTTTTGTATGTTATTATTTACCATACCAAAAATATATTCCTATTTCATTGAGATATTCTCCTTAACTATTCTTACTAAGTTATTTACATGAGTAAAACATAACTTTCTTTCCACTATAGTCATCATGAAACTCCATTTTTCTCTTAGTAGGTGTGTTATAAATCTCACCTAAGATGAAATTATTAATCATATTACAAGGCATAATAATAAGGTTTCTACTTCCATCTATCATTTTATGTGGTTTCTCATGAGTAAAATCATTTTTTTTCTATCACATTCACCATTAGAATGAATACTCCAGGTTCCATCCATTTTATAAAACCAAAAATCATATTGTGAGAAATAATAATCATAGTTAGAAACCAAAAAATCATTTATATATTTTCTAAATCATGAAACCTTCTTTTCAATATAGGAAACCTTAGGTTTAATGTTTTTCATTCATGGTAATCATATATTAAAATCCATTGTGATGGTTTATAAAGTGAATTATAATTAACCTAATCATATCACCCAAATGTGTCAAACTAGGTGTGTAGAAAGGCTTGTTTTCATGCACATGGTGACGATCAAGTCAATGTCAATGTGTCATTTTCATGGTTATTACCCCTAGGTGAAACTATAATAGATCCAAATACACTTGTTGTATCTTTATAGGGATGTCTTTCTATGAGAACCACACTCCTTTATTTACCATAACTTAGGATATTTTACTATAATTAAAATTATCCTAAGGTTTCTTACTAAAGTTTTATCATCCTAGTTTTTAAAGGTTAACTAAAACTTTCCTATAATACCCACTATAATGTCCCAATATTTTCATACATAAATATTACATATTTTAGATTAATATTAAATACATTTCATAAATATATTCCTATGTACTATATAGGTCTAGTGCCTTTGGAAACATGGAAACATAGACAACTGGGTTATAAGAGTTCTATATCATCTCCCACTTAGTCCTTCATAACAAGAAAACTTCTTATATATATCATGAATAATAAATTTCTTCATAACCTAGGGATGTGAAACATAAGAAAGGGTGAATTATAATACCCAGTAATGGTAAAAAAGGAGATAAAATTTATCACATAAGCATATCATAAGTATAATGGTAGGATAAATTGAGCATAACATTCAAAAACCATACCCTGTATATCAAAGATCATAATAATTATTCATATAATCAAGTTTGGAATTTTATATGACATGAATCATAAAAGAATTAAATAACTTGATCAATGAGAGCATAACATAGGAATAAGACATGGATTTTTTCCATACACATAAGTTTTGAAAATGAGTTCCTTAGTAGTTAATGATCATTTCCAAGACTATCATAGTGAAATGGATGCACCCCCCCCCCACCAACCATCACAGTGGTTAAGGTTAACTTCTATAAAAATCATATTGGACAATTTACCTTAATTAATTGGGTTATCTATCCATTATATTCATGTTTATCTAATGATATATCAATATTTACCCAATGCATTAGAGTGATATATATGTTATACCCTTCTTTCGTTATAACGTAACTACCATCATGGGTTATAAAGTAACCACCTTCCTTGGTTATAACATAACCACTATCCTTGGTTATAAAATAACCCCTATCACATAACTAAAACCATACATATTTTGTATTCCACAATATCATAAAATATCTGTTATATCATCATATTATAACCTTTGTAAACAAAATAGGTTTCATAAATATTTCACCCATGGAAAATAAATGGGTTTCATAAAAATATCATCCTCATAATCATAAAACTTACATAGAAAGAATAAGTATGGTACAATTAGATCATATCACCATAAAAATATATGAAACATCAATGTTTTTTTTCGTTTATGAATAGAAATTCTATAAAGAGATCATTTAAACATTCCTGAGGAAAATAATTTTCCACTTTGAAAATCGCCTTTTTAAAACATAATGTTCACAAAATATTGTGAAAATAATTTTCTTTGAAAATAACCTTGAAAAACAATAAATTAGGATTTAATATATTGAGTGTACATGATGGTGAGGAAGACCATTCAAGTTGTACACATTAAAACAAATATTCCTTTCACATTTTGGTAAAAAAGTACCTTATTCAAAAAATGACAAGAAGATCCTTTTTAAAAAATATTTTAAAAATTAAATCATGGGAAAAAATTACTTTAAAAAATTATATCATAGTATTAAAACCTTATTGAAATAATTTTAAAGAAAACATGGACATAGAAGGAAAAAATATTTTCTACCAAAGAGAAAAATAAAGTAAATTTCCATAAAAACATACATTCTGTCTCTTGAGTTCTTAAAGAGAGGAAAATGAAAGAAAAAATGTATTTTCTATAAATAACTAAAGGTTAACAAAATTATATTGTTTTATCATGAATTTATCATATAATTTCCTTCAATTTAAATTCAATCATAAACAAATCTGATTAAAATGAGATTGGAATATAAATCATTTACCACATTCGTAACTTTTGAATCATATTCCCCGTGAAAGACACAGATGTAGATTTATTTTTAAATACAAATAATTTCCATATTAAGAATCATAAAATAAATTCATGGGAGTTATATTCATCACACAAAATATTTAATTGTTGGATATGACTAGTATCACATAGAAGTAAAAAAGTGAGATGAAAATATCTTACACCAGGCCTTGACTTTATTCATACACATTCAAAAATCCTATATAATAAATATATGTATATAATAAAACTACTAATAACCCATAATATATATATATATATATATATCATTCCATATATCATTTAATTATAACATTTTATCACCAATTTATTAATAACTCCTTGTTAAGATCACATTTCAGGTAATAACTACTTCAGTTTTCATGTATGTTTTCATTTGGTAGATTCAATACTTTTAAATTGATCATGTTTACATCATATAAATAATTTTAAACATTATATAAATAAAATATATATTAATTATATATGTAATTATAATTATTAATAAAAATTAGAAATACAAAAATTAATTACACTGTTTATGGATATAGTAGGTTTTACGTACACATGAATGTTGTTTTCATTTTTTGACAGATGGAATAAAATAAGGGTAAATAATAATTCACCTTTAAAAATAATTATAATATAATATTTATTCATAAAATATATCCTTATTAATATCCATGTAAAAATAAAATAAAAAACTATTCGCATTGCTTCATGGAGGCAGTAGTCTACACATACGCACAAGCGACATTGTCATTTTCCATTAGATTGGAAGATAAGGTGGTAAATTTGATATTATAATTAATAAATTACATTTATTTCATAAATATAATTTATATACTTTAAAAACATCATTATATCCATCCATGTTATGTGGTGATGGAAAATGAATTACATTGGTTCTCAAGGTTGTATTCTACCAAACACAAAATCAACGGTTCTATTTCCCATTTGATGAAAGAGGAGATAAATGTGGTTCATTTCATAATAATAATAACATATAATTATATTTAAGATACTAATTTTATTATATCATTGTTGTTTAATAATATTTTATGTGTGTGGAAGAAGAAATAAAATAAGAACGATTAGTTAAGAATTTCACCTCTTCCTCAGGAAACCAATTTAATATAGCTAAAGTCTTCCTGATTGGTTATCTAATCTAACTAAGGAATATAACATATGGTAAGGGATTTAAGTAAGGTATTTTGGTAGGTCTTTTCTGAAAAAAAGTAATTTTTATGATTTTAGAGGAGAGGAAAGGGTGTGGCCTTTTATAATTGAGGTTGAGTGGAATTTTTATAAATACCCAAAACTACTCAACCGTAGGAAGTTTCCCTCAACCCATGTGCCTCAAAAATTTATAAAAAATGTAGTTTAGTGAATATAAGGCTTAAAAAACCTCCAAAAATAAAATAAAATATGTTTTAAACATGTTATTTCCTCAACCTCTAATGTTACTCACTTTTACAATTATAGTTATCACCATGGTAACTAGTGTTTTTATATAGCTAATTTTATCCATTAATCCTAGAAAAATGATCCCTATAAAATAATTTAAACCCAATTTTTCTAAATATAAAATCCAAATTATCAAATAAAAATCTTATTCATGTTTAACACAAGCACATTAAGCATATAGAGCCATGTTTTAACCTTAACTGTGGTATTTGAAATTTTTACTCCATAGAGTCAAGGAAAGTTTGTATAAAAGAAAAAACCATAAGTGGAACGTAGTATATATTTTCAACCATTTTTCATAAAATTTTATTAATATAGTTCTTTTAGGAATTTTAAATCATCTAATAATATATTATTTATTATAAAATATCATTAATGTTAATTTTGACACTATTCATTTAATTTGACATTAAAACATCAAGACAAGGATGGAATTAGAATATATACCTTTAAAAATTCCCTAAAATATTATAATTAACTAAAAATTTCTTTAATAAAATAATATATTCAAATTATATTACATTTAATATTTTTAAAACCATTTATTTTATTTTCCTTTTGATTAAATAATTATTATGTCAGTGTGGCATGAGGATTTCATGTAATTATTTCATCACTAAAATTTAGAGATACATTAACATGATGAATTAAAATTATTTATAATTAAAACTAATATTTATAACTAAAAATAACTCCTTGATATCCCTATTTTAACACATAATATATTTTTAAAAGTAAGAGAGTGACATTTTGTTATTTTCTTTACTTACATTATTATGCAGGTCATAATCATGGCCATATGCCTCCAAAATGAGAAATTTAAAAGGCTAACCAGATATGGGGTATAAATATTAATATAAAATTTAAATTAGAATAGTTTTTTAGGTCATTAAAATTATTATCTATTTAGTTTAACAACTCAGTAAACTTTTTTTAATATCAACCTTGATGAAATATTTTGTTTTGTTGTTTTCACTATTCACTATAACCAAAAAATAAGTTGAATTTATTATAAAATATATATTATGATTATTAAAAATATGGAATCCATTTTCTTAAATTAAACTAATATAATTTTTATAATTTATTTTAAAATATAACTTATAGAGGCTATGAAAAATTAGTTTTGCAAAGTGAACGTTGCATAAGAATAAAAAGTTTTTATATCAAAATTGAACATTAAAATTGATTAAAATTAACTAAATTGGATTAATTTTAATATAATGGAACTAATTTTAATTTTAAAACAATTTTAAACAAAATTTTACTTTGTAAATTCTTTAAACAAAAATTTAGTTTTTGATAAAAATAATTATTTTTCACTATTCAATAAAAAATTATTCTATTTAGAAAATTCTCAAAAATTCACTCTATGATAATTTTGAAATTATGATTTCAAAAATTAAGTCCATTTTGTATTATGAATTTTATAAAACTAATAAAAAATTATTATTTTCTCAAAAAACAATGAAAAAAAAATTTGAGAAGAAATGTATTTTTGAAGTATATAAAGACTTTACTAAACATTAAGTACTTATTCACTAATATATTAACATTATCTAAAAATTTGGACCTAATTTTAAAATTGGTTCATTATAATTTATATTATATAATTTAATGTCTAGTTTATAATAGTAAATTTTAAGTAATAACACTGTGGTTCGTTAAACAGCGATTTTTCATCTAACACAAGATACTGAAGAAATTAAATTTATTTAAAAAATATATATTTCATAAAATATTATGGTGTTATATAGGATGATTTATATATTATTTATTCATGTTAACTAAAATATTCATTTTTTCCTCAATATTTTTAAGCTTGATGGTCTCCTTTACTACAAGTAAATCATCTCCAAGTCCCCTTCAAGAAAACCCCTTAGTGTATCATTTAAAATTTTTGACGTATAGAAAATTAAAAAAAAAATCCTTCATCATATTCATGACTTAATATTTTATGAGACTCTATATATCCATTATTTGGTGTCTTTGGGAACTTGACCATGTTCACATTGTTAGTCATATTTCATGATATCTAGTTTGGTTTAATCGCAAGTTTTCTCACTCAAACTCCCATTTCAATGGGTTGCTCATTTTCATTTCCCCTCACACCCATAGTTAATTCTAGTCAAAACCATTACTAAATTAAAAGGGTTGACATTAATGACAAAACATTAATAATATGAGGGAATTATGATAATTTTTAAATGAATACAACTTTAAAACACCTTGTTTTTTTACATTATTACATTGATCTATATTTTATATAGTTCAAACTATATAAATCTTAGTTTAAACTAGGTTTATTTAATTTAGGTTGTATTATAATTATAAATATAATACCATTTTGTAACTTGGAATACAAACCTTTATAGAGGTTTATTATGAGAATATTATCAACCAAATAATATCCCCCGTGAGTCTCTATCCAAGTGTACAATCTTATGCCCACTCATCATGCATCAATATGATGATTGAGTCAATGCTCAACCAACCCTTTTTTGGGTGATTACCTATAGGTGTGTATGTGTGAAAATTGCATCCAATTTTCAATATTTATATAGGGATGTATTTTTAGTAAAACCACTTAATCAGTACTTTACCAATATTTCAGGATATCATCCTATGCTTATACTCTTATTTAGGGTTTTTACTAAGGTTATCTAACCTTAATCCAAAAATTAACTAAATTAATCTCCAAAAATAACTAAAACCTCCCTTTATACCAACTATTATGATGAAAGCTAAGCATACATAGATATTAAATTGATTCCTTATTTTAGACAATACATCTCACAAATAGTCACAAAACTCGAGGGTCTATAGGTTTAGTGTCTCAAAGACTAGCTACATAAATATATTATTTTACAAAATTTATTTACATTTATCCATAACCATAATTTGGTAGACCCTATTCAATATATCTCATATGATATAGTCGTCTTCATAACCAGTGTAAAAGGAAACATAAGAAAGGGGTGAGCTCTAATGCTCATTAAGGGAAACTTATCAATGAGTCATAATCATTAGATTATAAACATAAAGGAAAATAAGATAAAGGGATAAATATATAAAACATATATATCATGGGATCATAATTGAAAATCATAAAACTCAATTTATCATTGTTGGTTCTGAAATAGAAATATAATACCCAAGAAAGGTCATCAAAACATGGCTTAGAAGCATATAATTATAATAAAAACATGAAATCATAACATAAGAAAGTGGAATATAATTAGAACATGAAATATAATAAACATTTGGAATATATTATAAATATATAATATCATATGAAAAAGAAGTGGAAAGAACATAATAATTGGTTATCATATCATAATAGAGTAGATATCAACACTTGATTCCCAAAGTGGAGCTATGATAACTACTTGATTCCAATGGTGGAGTAGGCATCACTACCTAATTCCCATTGTGGAGTGATAATTCCTTATATGATTACCATATTTATTTCATAAGATATAAAACCTTAACTAATATATTGGAGGTCGATATAGGACCACACCCATCTTCATCTATATGTGTGAGTGCAACATAAAATCAAACCATTCATCTTATCATAAACAAACCATGTAAATAAAATAGGTTTCTTTAACTTTTCTAAGTGGTATCACATAAAAACATGATAATTTGATAACCAAAATGTGATAACCCAAAAAGAGTATTCAAAAGAAGAATATATAGGGTGCTTTATGAACAATTTATCACTGGATAGGAATCCATTGAAAATTGAACAGAAATCACAAAAAGAATTTTTCTTAAAAAAACTTTTTAATAACATCATAAAAAAGATTTTATTTTCAAGTCACTCTCCAAAACCCATTTTTTTAAGATAAATATAAAACATCTTACAAAATTACATCAAAATAAATTCCAATAAAGAGAACCTAAAAATAAAAAAAATCACATGTCAAATTTCAAAGTAAAAGGGAAGAATATTAATTAAAAGAAAATAAATTTATGTATTTGACATAACATTTAATTAAAGCCCTATATAATTGAAATTATGATGAAACCCTTGGTGGGAAGTAAAAATATGGATATGAATAAATAAATCCATTAAAAGAGATAGGAATTATTCTTAAATAATTTCATTTTTTATGAAGAAATAAATTCATTAAGGAAGAATACTTTAGTGTGAAAAATATCCCTAAAAATAAATATGTAAATAGAAAATAAAATCATAACAGGTTATAATTATTTAATCTTGAAATATCATAAACAAAGTGTACTGATTATGACTCAGGAAAATGATCTGATCCAAGAAAACCCTCCACAACTTAAGGATTATTTAAATAAAATAATTATGAAATAGGGATTAAAATTGAATATAAATTAAAATTAATAAAATAAAATTAATGATTTAAAATATAAAATAGTATTTATATACCTAACATAAATGTAATTAGGTCTATAATAAAAAATATGTCTCAAATAGAGAAATTCAAGACGAAATTTGTTACCATGTATTCCATCTTAATCAATCATGCTCTAACCTCCTATATAATAAACATAGATATCTTAATAACTTATATCATAACCTTAATAAAATAATATTACCCTTTTTATAATTAGTTTATAACCATAAATTACTATTTTATTAATCAATTGTAGTTTGTTTTCATTATCGTGTGTTAGAACTTTCAATTGTTCATTTCCTACAAACTTCATGAAGATGGGATTAATTCTCACTATATGGTTTCAAGTTCGTAACTCCTATATGAATAAATATATAATAATAATTGTTTTTAAATTATTTATTATACCTCTTTTAATAAGGTTAAAGACATGAATATGATTTGTGAAAATGGAAATCATGTTGAACTAGTTTTTGATGTATTTAATGATTGAAAGGTGATATGTTAATAGATATTTTGAATTTCAAAAAAACCTTTCCATAATAATTAAAATATATTAAATATTTAATTATTAAATTATATTTACATTATATTACATCCTATAAACATCCATGATATATTATTTATAACATCATTTATATAGGTGGTAAACCGACCAAAATGGTATTATAATATAATGTTTTCAGGAGTATGGGAATGCCTTTAAATAATGATAATTTTATACATTAAAAATATTAAATGTGTAATTTTTTTAATATATCCTCATTAAATCCATTATTAGAACCATCTATTATGGTTTTTTATGAAAAATGAAATTCGTTGTTCGTGGATGTGGTATTCATCCATACACAAGATTAATAATCTCATTTCTAAATGAATGAAAGAAATGATGTTTTATAAAAAATGATCATATTATAATTTTATTTGGTACATATAAAACATATTAATGCATAAAATAAATCACAAATACCATCTTTTAGTGGTGCCAATGAGAAATGAACAACATTATTTCATGGAGGTGGCAATCTGCTTGTACGCGAGATCAATATTATCATGTTTCTTTAGTGGATGGTACTGATTGAATATTTGTTTTTAAATTAAGATAATTAAATTTAATTATACTAGTAATAATTATTTTATTATATTAACATGGTTATATAAGGTTAGGATATTGAAAATTTAGAAAGAAACACTAAGAAAAGGTGGATACTCACGTTAGAGACATGAATTTTTTCTTGGAATTCTACCTTGAAATGAAGACCTTAAGGTTTCTAATAATGAACAAAAAAAAATTTGAGTGATATATGGTTATAGGAGAAAATATGTTGTATAATATAAAGGATAAATTTCATGGTAAGGTATTTTTTGAAGTGGTGGAAGTGTTATCTTTTTCTAAGTAAAGAAAATGGATGTTTTGAGAGTAACTATTATATTTTTATTAATGTAATTTAATATTCAAGATTAACTGGATAAAAATGGGAAAAGTGGATATAAATTTTAATTTGGGAAAAAACCTTCCTCAAAAACACATTTTTATACAAAATTCAGTGTTTTAGGGTTTTTATTTTAACCTTTTAACTTTTACCCTAATTTACTTTTACTTTGGTAATTAATTTTTAACGATGGAAAATAATTTTAATAAAAAATTAAGATAAACCCATTTAAATAATTTTAAATTTATGATTTCATATTTTAAAACCATTTTATGAAATAAAATATTTAAATTTCTGAAATTTTAAATTTAATATAAACACAATTAATCAAGTAAAAAATATTTTTAGAAAAATAATGTTTTTTCAATTTAAATTTATATATAAGATAAAATTATCATTGTTACTAATTTTAATGACATAATATATATTATTTTACATTAAAGTCAATATAAAATTGATTATCACCATGAAAATACTTGATTAAAAGAAAACAAACAAAACATTTTTTATTAAAATCACATTTAAACTAAGTTATAAAAATGTTGGGAAAGAGATTTATAATCTCAAAAAATATAATAAAATGGTAAATTTTATTCAATAAAAACATATTTTATTACTTAAAATGTTTTTTATGATTCTATGATATTCTTACATAATGATAAAATCATAAAAGTTATAGTTTTCCAAAAAAAAACTGTATTTTTAACTAAAAAACAATCTTTTCAGAAAAATTTAAAAATCCATACTATTAAATTTTGATTTGATAAATTAAAATTTTGAATTTAATTTTATTAATTTAAATTTCTAAAATAAATATATATTTTTTACAATATAAAGGTGCATGGTGTAAAACATCATTTTTTAGAAAATGTGTTTTTAAGTATAATGTGAATGTATTCTTATTTATTCTCAAGAAAGATGTAATTGATGGGTGAAAATTTATTTTAATGTATATTAATATCTATAATTTATATAAGTCCATTTTTTATATAGGAACACTTAACTTATAATACAAATAGAATTAATCTTAAAATGGATTTTATATTGATATGCGTGTTCAATTATATAGATAATAGTTACATATTTATATAATGTTAATTTCAATATAAAAAACCTCTTATAGCATCTTCATATGATCTAAGGGTAAGAAAACTAATAGTGGTAGATGAAGGTGGTGATTCAGCTAGCAGTGATTACAAAGTGAGCTCTAAAGGCATAGTCTTTCCCAAAACTATTTCACTCAATCTGTAATTTCCCGAGCATGTATTGGGCTTGGTCTAGGGAAATCTATATAAAATCTACCTATATTCTGAGCTTATAAAATGGTATTACCATGGAAAAATTCCTCTTTTAGGTTTCATTTCTTCCTACTTTTTTTATTTTATGATATGGTTACTTTAATTTATACTAACTAATTTAAAGATTATGTTTTAACATTCATATTTAATATTCAAAATATATCAAGGTATTTTTTCATTTTAATTTGGTATAATGTTTGACACAAGATTTTTAATATATTATTTATTTATGGAGAAAATAAGGTGAAATCTCATATCATTACATCACCACCTTAAATATTTTTTAACCTCTCGATTTTAATTATAACTTACTAATGAACTTAGCTAACAGTATCTATAATATAGAATTATATTTAATTCTTATAGAGAATTATCAATCACATATATTAATATATAATGAGCACATATTCAATATTATGTTTCTTCCTAACTATTAGAGTTAAATATCACTCATGTTTTGGTGTAGAGACCCATTTTATTTTTCCTTGAGTTCATAATTCAGACCTATAGTGGAAAATTAATAAAAATTAGTTTTAGTAATGGAATGTGATTCACTATTTCTAAAATAGATACAACACACAAAAATATCTCTTATCTCTCACATTTATTCAACTTGTTAGTGTCTTTGGAATGTTTAGGTCTAATGAGAAGTCAATGAAGAATGATCCTTTTCCTTATAATTCTTATTGATATCCATGTTTGGAATCCTCACAACCTCTGCTATAGTAGTTGTGTCCACCACACCTATATATACCCTCTCCATATTATACAATGCCCGTGTTTCCAACTTCAACAGATAACCACCCATCTCCTCACTCACTTGGTTCATCAATCCTTGTGTTTACTACTCCATAAAATCCTCTTAGCTAATGTTTGGAGAAAATATTAACTTGTCTCAATGTAATGACCTCGACCCTAGTATCCTAGATTCAGAGGTTAAATTATTACATCGATACTAGATACAATGTATTGCATCCCAAATGAATGAATAGTTTAGTAGTCTTGCAGATATAGATACATAAACTAATATCACAATAAAATTGAAAACATAGAAATACTACCTAGTATTTCCTTTAAAAACATCATTATTCTATTAGAATATCTATACATTTTAATCATAATATACTTCCCAGCATCCTGAGTACAACAAACAAAATAAAAAATATAATCTTAGATTCTCATTAAGGATATGCATATAGAAAAACTTAAATAATCCATGAATAATATGGAAAGAAATAAATGGAAATCAAATAATTTCATATAAATAATCACATGTGCTAAAAATTAATCCATGGATGTAATAACTAATCAAATAATCACATGGACAACAATAATTAATCTCATAATGAGGGAATTGATAATTTTGAACATCATTAACATACAATCGAGGCCTCAGTTAGGATATCTTAAAAAGATGACTGAGGCCTTTTCCAAATACCCAATCTATTTTTGTATCATGAGACCTATTGATGCATCAGGTGCTATAGCGGGCCCCTCCCATCACATACAAATTCCAATGCATTCCTTGTATTAAAAGGGTCAAACATAATCAATGTAAGAATTTTTATTGAAACTATAATATGAAATTTTAATAATTTACCCAATTAATAAAAATAATAATAATCTATTTAGAGTAATATGGAGAATAATAAAATAATAATTCATGCCTAGTTAAACTGATTGCAAACCATCTAGAGAAATAATATGAGATGAATCATTACAACATATCCCAAGTGAATCATAACTCAAATAAAATGTTTTTTTCATTGATTAATATATATACCATAAAAATATACTTAAAACATTCATGAGAAAAATATTCTTTCCATTTTAAAATCAATTCCTTAAAATCTAAATATTTATAAAATATTATGGAAAACATTTTATTTGAAAATAACTATAGACACTTGTAGATGAATCTACAAATTATTAAGTTTTCATGATGGTGCAAAATTATATTCATTGCATATAATTAAAAAACATTCCTTTCTCTGTTTTTTAATAAAAATACCACGTTTGGAAAATGATAGGAAAATTCCTTTTAAACCATATTACAGAAAAGTTAAACATGGGTAAAAATTTCCTTCCATAAGTCATTTTTGGAATAGAAAAAATATTATATAAACCAAAAAAGTAAAATATGGATATGGAAAAAATATTCCCCAATAGAGACTTAAACATAATCAATCCTGAATATTGATGAGATTGTGAAATAAACTCTTACCTTGAGTTCAAATTGTTTGGAAGGATCTCTAAACTACTATAAATAAATTTAATTTTATTATAATTCTATACCAGAATCATGTACATGTTTATTATATCGTATTTATGCATTATATATATATACATATATATATTTAGATTCATCCATAATGGTAGAGATAGAAAATGAGTTTCACCATTCATAGAGATGGTAGGTCATGCGTACACATGAACGTTGTTTTCATTTGTTCAATAGACAGATTGAAAGAAAGGTAAATAATAAATAAAATTTATAGAACCATTATTATATCATATAAGTCATATATATTCACAATATACATCCTTCTTCCCATCCAATAAAAATATAAATTAAAAATTTGTAAAAACCCTGGATCTTCTTTTTAGGTATAAACCTTGTTTTTCTAGTGTTTTGAGAAAAATATGAGTTTTGGAAATTTAAGGAGTACACACTGTGTACTTAGAAGTACACGTCATGTACCCAGTTTCCGCGGGTAGCCATGTAATGGCCATGTAACAGCAGAGTACATGGTCGTGTGGGGTGATCTGAAGACCGTTTAAGGCAGAGGTCGGTTAAGTCATGTACACGGCATGTACATTAAGTGAACACACCGTGTACTTTTCTTTTTATTTGTTAAATCGGACTGGGGTCGTGTTTAATTGGAAGAAATTCCTTCTTCTCAACTCGTCTCATCCAGGAGTGATCGTAGGGTGCGATTCTTCTCTGATCCCCTGATCGACCATCCGTTCTCCAAATCAACTGTTGTTGATTGTATTGGAATTTCCACGGTGAGTTATTCCTTCTTCTAAATCCTCATTCCTTGATTTCTCCTATTTCATGAGATATCCTTGGTTGATATTTTTTGACATTTCTATAGATCTACCATGTTTTAGGTCGATTCAAGATCCAACACTTGATTATATCGATCGTACAACACCTAGGTAGGTGGTTTCTTCCTTTCTATAGATTTTCTTTGAGTTGTATATGCAAAAGTTCCCAATACCCTTGTTTAGGGTATTGTGTGTTTAGGGATTTTAACCGTGTTGATGCCTTCTATTCTTTTTTTCTTGAGTTAGGGCTCTTGTTTCTGAATAGGGTCATTTTTCCATGATATGGATGTGTTTTCCCATGTTTGATTTGATATTGACCATTTGGTCTAGTATTGCATGTTAGGCTACTTGCCTTCCATGTCCAGTTTTGTTAGGATGGAGTGATTTATCTGATTATGTGATATGCTTTGTAGTTATTTAAATATGTAGTTCTTGAGGTTTACTTTGGCTGTTGAACATCGTTTGTGCACGATTTCTTTACACAGGGCTGTGGGAACCTGGTGTAGTGATACCATAGGGGGAATTTATGTTAAGGGCTTCCCTAGAGTTTCTATTATTTTTATCACACTGTGAGACCATAAGGAGGATTGACGTTTATTTCTCCCTTAGAGTGTCTATATTTACCATTACAAGACTATAGGGGGAATTGATGTTGAGTGGTTCCTCAGAGTTTCTGTAGTTTATCGTTAAAAGGTTATAGGGGGAATTGATGGTGAGTGCTTTCTCAGAGAGTCTTTGTTTGCATGATACCAAAGGGTTTAGACCGCGTGAGCTACCCAAGAGGTTGTTATATTCTTGTATAAGTTTAACCAGAGGGGTTGGGCTGTGAGAACTTAACTAGAGGGTTGCTTGAGGTTGATTGGTTGAATTGGAGGGGATAGGCTATGAGAACTTCCCATAGGGTTTCTTGTTTTTTGTTTGGTTGAATAATTGATAAATGTAAATGAATATAGTTGAAACTGTAGGATTGTTTACTTCTGAGTTCTTTCCTGTTCATTACTTCATTTTTTCATACTTTTCTGTTATATATATTCACTGACAGTTAGGCACAGATCTTTGGGTGGTTACCTACTGAGATTAATCTCACATCCTGTTTGGGTCATGCTTTTTTGCCCAAATAGATTATATTGTTACAGGAATAGATAAGGGAAATCCCCCTTCTACTTTAGGTACTTGACTATCATGGAGTTAGAAAAAATGGGACCAAGCTGAGGCTTGCGATGTTGTTAGAGTTTTTTACTTGTTTCTTTCCTTGTAATTTTGTTTAGTACTATATTCTAGCATTGTGACTTGTTTGGATGCTTTCTTATATTAATGTGACATGCATCATTATTGATATATATATGCTACAATTGTTTATTTACTTTCAATATTTCATTGTTTACTATTTTATGGAATTATTACTGCTTCCCCTATTGTTATTTGTTTCTTTTCGCTACATTACTCTTCCAATGAGGGCATAGTTTCCCCACAATCACACCCAAGGCCCTCGCTACTAGTCAGAAACCTCTATCATTTGAGGAAATTCTCTTTAGTCCATGTGACCAACTGGGTACGGGGAACCTCTGGGCATCACTCGGAACCGAGACGTTACAAAGTGGTATCAGAGGAATTATTTTCTTCTTGACTTACTGTTTGGAGCCTATAGTCGGGGATAGGATGGGATAGGTAGTTTGTAATAAGTTGTGTCTGGGAGTAGCTAACTCATGTATAAGGAAAATCTAATTTACCTCGATTATTGCAATTTTTCTGGTTTGGAATTATTACAGTTGATTTGATTTCACAGTTGTGTGATTCGCATGTTTTGTGTTGTTATTGTTGATATTATTGAGGTTCTATTTCTATTGCAACCTAATGAGATGAGGGTATTCCACCTCATGCATCATATAGGCAATTTCTACAGATCACATGTCATACATTTTTGTCATTCCATTTAGGGTGCATTAGAAATTGCATGTTATTGTCATAGATGTTATGCTATATATTCATTATATTTCAATATATGCCTTGATAGAATACCTGATATTTAATAGGGTATTGTATTTTGTAAGTTTTTGTTTGAATGAATGCAAAACTTTGGTTGTTGAGGTGTTATGGGACCTCATGGATTGGAATTTGGTGGATCATTGAACTGTTATGCTTGTATATGACATGTATAAGATGCCAAGCCTTGATTTTCAAGGATTATGGGCCCCCATGGATCAGAATTTGGCACTTTAATGTTCGTTTCAGTGTTTTTATGGGTTCTGGAGTAGTTTTTGAGGCTTATTGTCCAGAAAAACCTAGAATACATGGTATGTATTTCTGAATACACACCGTGTATCCTTCTGTTTGGGAAGGAAATTTTTTTCTTAAGTACACACCATGTACTTAGGGTACACACCATGTAGTCTCTAACCATGTTACTACCTGTGTGGGAAGAGACATGGGGTTGGGAAATCCTTGTAGGAACACGTTGTGTATCAGATGTACACACTTTGTTGTAAGGACTGTGTGTCCACCCATGTGACTAATGACACAGATGGATGAAACTTAGGTTATGCACACTATGTCAAGCTTGAACATGCTGTGTAGTTTAACCCGTGTATCCTTCCATGTGAATAACAACATGGGTCGGTGAAATCCTTCTAGAACACACCATGTATGGAATAAATATGTCGTGTAGTCTCATTCTAGGAGAAATGTGTGGGTTATTCCTGTAGAAGAACTCAGGCAGGGGAAAACGATTCAAGTACATGTCATGTCTTGGGAGAACATGCCATGTGTATGGGGTGTTACATGACCAGGGTTGGCCGGAGTACACGTCCATGTGAAGGTTTAAAGGAACACGCTATGTAGGGGTCATACACGTCGTGTATCCCTATTTTGAAAAACTTGAATGATTTATTTCTCATGTTCTTTTATTGCACTTCTAAATTTTAGTCTTTGATAATATTGAACTAAGGTGTGCACTGGACCTTGCAGAGTCATGCCACTAAGACATCCTATAGTTGTACGCCAGATTCAGGGCAATGATCAAACACTACACATGGTAGATCAGGGATTACTAGCAGACCCTCCCATCATGAATGTCTTGGCACCTTCCGTCATTCCGAATATAGGTGACAATGTATAGTTACTAAAAGGCTTCATGAGGTTTATGCAGACCTTCTAGGGAGCATCGCATCCTACCCCGTCTATGGTAGAGTTGATGTGGTTCTTTCAGTAGCAGCATCCTCCCACTTTCTCAGGGGATGGAGGACCTTAGGATGTTGAGTCATGGTTAGAATCCATGATATCTATCTTCAAACATCTGGAGATTCCTCTAGAGAGGAGGGTGAAGCTCTCTACTTATATGCTTCAGTATTCTACCAAGAGATGGTGGTATGTCATATTGTAGGGAGGAAGCCAGCAGGTTATGGCCTGGGTTTAGTTTCAGTGTACCTTCTACGATTACTTCTACCCAGAGACTTTGAGGGCCGATCGAGCCCGATAGTTCGTGAGTCTGGAGTAGGGTACTCTTTCAGTCATGGATTATTCTTCTTGCTTTACATATCTTCAGTTCTTCACACCCATTCTAGGGGTGATGATTTATTCCTTGCAAGGAATTTTGAGGATGGTCTCAGGCATGACATCTGATCTCAGGTGAACATCTTCAGGTTGACTTCCATTTCTTCTATAGTCAACCAGGCATTGATCATAGAGTGCAACCTGAGGGATTCTAGAGATGTGGGCTAGGACGGTTCAGCATCCAGAGTTAGTGATTCTCCAACTGATAGTAGGAAGTGTCGTAGGGATTCTATACATGAAGATCCGAGTAAGTGAGATACACCTTCAGGTAGCCAGGTGGTATGAAACCAGTGTGGGAAGAGTGGGAATATGCGGTCACCTTACCTGAGATACCCAGTTGAGTGCTGATCTTACGGAAAGATAGGCCATCTTCAGCGGTTCTATTAGTTTTTCTCACCCACAGCTGGTGATAGAGGTTCTTCTATGACTCCTCGTTCAGGGGAAGGACCACCAATTTCTCATCAGTTAGGGAACTAGAGTCTGTCCGACCGTTTAGGCAGAGGTGGGGGTCGTGGTCGTGGTAGCCAGTTACCAGGCTTTCAGCGACAGCATGGTGGATCAGCCTAGGGTGGACAGGCAAGGTTGCAGGGTCATAGTATAAGTTAGGCTTTTGCAGTAGAGAAGACCCATGAGGAACAGGATCCTAGACCCTGCACAGTCAAAGGTACGATCCTAATTGCCTCATTTTTAGCTTCTTCACTTTTTGATACAGGGTATTCTTATAGTTTCATATATGTTGTTCTTTTGGAAAGCCTTGGGCTCTGTATCTTTACTTATGCTAATGTCTTGATGATAGAAACTCTATTTGGGACTAGAACGGCTAGTGTATGTCAGTGAAAGGAGTTTCCTCTTGAGGTTAGTGGGTGTCACTTCTTCTAGGGCCTCTATGTCCTAGATATGACAGGCTATGATGTCATTCTTGGAATGGACTGGTTAGTTCCCTTCCAGGCTTTTGTCAACTTGTATTATCATAGGGTTAGTTTCACATCACTAGAGGGTGGTTTGTTCTTACATAAGGGCGAATAGGATGTTCAGGAAAGTAGATTAGGACCTGAGTATTATGGGTTGGGAGGAGTTATAGCCCATATTGCTAGTTTGTATCTGGATGACCAGGGGACTTCACATTTGGACTTTCCTCTAGTGTTTGATCATTTCAGGGATGTCTTTCTAGAAGACTTTTCAGGTTTTCCTTCAGATCGAGAGGTGGACTTTTCTATTTAGCTTATTCCAGGAGCGGCACCAGTATCTATTCCTCCTTATAGGATGGCTACACCAGAGTTAAAAGATCTTAAGAAGTAGTTGTAGGAGTTGTAGGCAAAGGGTTTCATCTGGCCCAGTACTTCTCCTTGGGGTTCTCCTTTCCTTTTTGCGAAGATGGTGGAGGGTACCCTCAGAATTTTTGTAGATTATCGGAAGATGAACCAATTGATGTTTAAGAACTGATATCCCTTTCCAAGGATTGATGATCTCTTTGATCAACTTTGAGGAGCCTGAGTGTTCTCAAAGATTTACTTGAGATCCAGTTATCATGAGTTGCGCATTAGACCATCATATATAACTCTTATAGACTTTTAGAGAAGTTATGGTTTATATGAGTATATGGTTATGTTGTTCAGTCTCACGAACGTGCCTGTAGTTTTCATGGAATTGATGAACCGTTTATTCCATCCATACTTGGGATTCTTTTTGTGGTAGTCTTCGTGGATGATATTTGTTGTACTCTCACACTCGACACGAACATGCCACACACCTTGAGATCGTTTTGATTACATTGAGAGAGCATTATTTATATGCTAAGATCTCAAAATGCCACTTTTGGATGGACCAGATTCACTTCTTGGGTCATTTTATCTCAGAGACAATAGTATCAGTAGACCCCGAGAAAGTGAGAGCAGTGGTTTTTAGGAGCAGCTGAAAAATGTATTTTAGGTAAGGAGAAGTTTTGATTAAGGGGGAGAATATGATCCTTAGGGAAGGTTTTATACTAAGGGGTAATTAATCATATTCAATTTTGTATCATCCATCATTATAGCATCCCGTCTTTTTATAACATAACTTTTCATTTCATTACACGGAACTGAGGATCTTTAAGGTTTAGTGTCTTGGAAACAAGGAACATAAAACATGAAACAAAAAAACATTCTTCTTAAACATTTGAAAGTCTTCTCCTCATGTTCACCCTAGGCTCATTACTGCATCTCATAACCTGGGGACATACATCAAAAGGAAGGGTGAGCAGAAGGCCCAGCAAGGGAAACAAGTGAAACATTTTACATATGAACTTGAGATACATCAATAAAGTCATGAAAAGAACTTTAATGCATGAAAATGAAATCATGAGGCATATCATAATAAAAATAAAACTTTTTCATAACTTGAAGATGTGGCTACATCATTTAACATAGACAATCATGAACATATCACCAAGGTCCATCCCCAAGGTGTCATTTTAAAATTACCAAGGTTATTCACCAAGGTATCGTGAAAATTGTAATCTCTAGTGGTTACATCATTACCCAATGCATTGGAGAGCTATATCGGGCTCACCCGCCCTTAGTTTATCACGGAACCACCCGTTCTTCATAACAATGCCCAAGAACCATAACATAATCGTATCACATAAACATGAATAAAAGAAACATGACATTTCCACATTTCAATCACAATATAACATTTTAGGATTTTGAAATAATGAATCCATTCAAAAAGAAACCATTTCCAAAACCATTTAAAACATTTAATAAAGAGATTTTTGAATCAAAGTGTCCCATACCACCTTGAAGCTTTTAACATTTTAAACCATTAATATCCATATAAATAAATCCTTAAAACCATTTTGAAAACATTGATATTAATAAGAACAAATAATTAAAACATTTAAAACGATATTTTGGTTAAAGGGGTTTTAACAAAATTAGAGACACTTGAATACAATAATCGAGGAATAACATTTAGTCAGAACTTTATAATATCATGAGAATAAAAGGATTCATGATATAATACTTCAAAGGATAGTATATACACCATATAAGAGTGAATTGGTGCATAACAACAATGAACCCTCAATAAAAACGTCAAATGTGATGAAATCCCTTATAAAGAAGGTATCCTTAAATTAAGGACAAATAAATCTCAAAAAATATGTGTGACAAATATATATACACCCAATATAAGTGGATATTAAGTGTAAAACAATAAAATTTCATTCACACATATTCAATGGATGACATATTCAATGACTACAAGTTGAACCCAAAGAAATCGAAATTGGGTTAAAAAGTTCCCTTGACAGCCTAACGGCATCACATCAAAATGAGATGATGAGAGATAAAAAGTGTATCTCATCACTTGGACATAAAATTTACATCAATCAGGATATAGGAGAACATATCCCAACATAATAGTATGTGAATTAAAAGACATAACAAACGAAGTCTTTTAAAATGAGGAGGGTGAAAGGTTCCCTTACCGACATGGGTATCTTTCAAAACATACACCTCGTGAAAGAAGGAAAATACAACATTGATGTAAATACTCATAAAAGAAAGTATTTTACACAATGAGTAAAATAATGGGCAGTATATACACCACTCAAAGGAAATTGTGGCAAATGTAGCATAAATCTCATGGGAATAAAAGTGAGATGAAAAATCCCTTACGAAAACTCGGCAGCCTAACGGCGCCACATAAAACTTCTGAATATGGATTGATGAGATCAAATAGGGTATCTCATCATATTAAAATAAAATTTACAGCAAGAGGAATATAAAATAACATCCCCCAACATTACAAAGAGGAGCTTAAAAAAGTGACATAAAGGAGAGTACTTAGAAAGAAAGAGAGAGGTTATATCTCTTAAGAAAGTTCGGCAGCCTAACGGCGCCACTCAAAACTTCCAAAATGGATTGATGAGAGAGAATAGGGTCTCTCATCACATGAACATAAAAATTACAGTAAATGTAATGTAAAATAACTTCCCAATCATAAGAAACATGAGCTTAAAATAAATGACATAAAAGAGTGTACTTAAAAAGAAAGAGAGTTGTAGGATCCCTTACCTTAAAATGTAACTCTTAAACCTCAAAGGTTGGGACCTTGAGGGCTTGGGGGCACCTTGGGAGGACTCCTTGGGAGGTAATGAGACCAGAAATTCGTTGGGAAGGAGTGGGGAGTCGAATGGATGAGAGGAGGGCTTGGTATTTATAGAGAAAGTGAGGGGACAAGGCATTAATGGCCAAGGGACACCTCACATGTGCTTTTCTCAAACCCATGTGCTCTCCCTTGTCATTTATCATGGAGTTAGGCCACATGGGGCCCCCAAAACAATAATTCATCACCCTTGGCCGGCCAACCCTCAAAAGATCTCATGACATCATCATGACACCGTTATGATGTCATTAAACATACCGAAACCCTAAAACTGTATTTTTACTATTCACTGAAAATTCAACTTTCTCAGAAAAATCCCAAAATTTCACATTAACCAAATATCAATGCTCTGATTTCAAAAATGAAATCCATTTTATAAAAATAATTTTCTAAATATTTTTAATTTAATTTTTAAATAAAAACACTATTCATCGAAAATTCATTTTTTTCAGAAAAAACCCCAAAAATTACCATAACATAATATCGATGCTCTGAGTTCAAAAATAAATTCATTTTTATAAAAATAATTTTCTAATTATTTTTAATTAAATTTTTAATTAAAAAACACTATTTACCTGAAAAAACTAATACTTGAATAATAATTAATGAAACTGTTATTTAACTATTTTATTGAATCACATTACTTAATCAAGGTGCCTAGATTATTTTAAAACTTTCTTTAAGTGAGATTACTAATCCATTTGGTCATATTACTAATCCTAATCATAAAATCACTATTCATAATTTACTATTCATCAAAAATCAAGTTGATCTTATTAGACTCTAAATTTAGTACTGAACATAATTGCAGAAGACCATTTTTTGAAAATAATTACACATTTTTAATTATTTAGGGTTTACATAAACATATTTAAAATATCCTTTTTCGAAAATTCATCAAAAATATGCATACTATATTTATCCGGTCATTTCAAAATTCATAAACTTCATCATAAGAAGAAATCCCAATTTTTATTTAAAACAAGGATTACACAAGGTAGTTACGGTCTCGTTACATAACCCCTTATAATACCAGCATAGGACCTAAGAGTAAGGTGTGCTAGGGTGATAGAAGCCTGGGGCGGCTCAGTCAACATTGCCCGAGTAGTAATTTCTATCAGTTTGAACTTCTCACAAAGGCGATTTCGTTCTAGCTTCACATGATGAAGTTCGGCTTGGATTTGATCCAGAGCAAAGCCCAGTGGTGCTACCTCCTTCCCAAGCTCTGTTAGATGGGCTTCGATCGGTCCAAGACTACTAGGTGAGGCCATCGAATCTTCTTTCTATAATAATTAACCAAGATTACTTATATTTAGAGACAATAAGCAAAACATTTTGTTCACAGCGGTCATGTTGACCGATGGTTATATAATAGTCAAAACCCACTGATCTCATTTTAATTATAATCATGTTTATCAAATAAAACATTTTTGTTGAGTATAACAATAACACATAAAATTAGGAAACAAAATTTATTTAAAAATTTCGGGTCGTTACAATCTTACCCCCTTAAGAAATTGCGTCCTCGCAATTTTAAAATTGGGTTTTGAAATTTCATTGAAAGTCCCACATCGGAAAAGGAGTCAGTAAAACTATTACTTTAAAATAAAGAAAGGGAAGTACAATGGTCACCCGAGTTAACCCACACTAGGGTCCCATGTAGGAAAACATGGACATGGAGGAAAAAACAAAGGGTCAAGTTCTGAGGGAGAGTGATAGAGAACATGATTAGGAGAAAGTTAACCATGAGAAAATCCCAAACTTATGATGTGTGTAAACGGTCTTCGATTACCTAGTAGGAAACGTAAACCAACAACATTTTTGTTTTACGTTTCTTTTCATAATTTTGAGGATTTCATTTACTACATAGAACAAAAACATAAGAAAATATACCTACCTTCAAGTAGAGTTTCATCCTTTAACAAGTCCCTACCAACACTAATCTTTTCTCCAAATGATGAGAATTCAAAAACACTTGGTCTCATAAAAGCACAAGAATCATCTTCTATAGAATCACATAATCTACAAAAGATTAACTATCTATTTCTTCTATCTTTAAACATTATCCCAAAAACAGAAAGGTTAAGGTAAAACGACTCTTCAAAAAGAAAGAATCCCATAGGAATGGAAACTACTTTTATATCATCAAAGTTCCATGGTACTACCCAAAGTTCATCATAGACCATTCCATAAATAACGGTCCTTAAAATTCCTTAAAACAAACCAAACTAAGATTGAAACCCAAATACAATAAGGATTTGATAACATAGTCTTCCAAAACAACTTCATTGTTCATCTCCAGACAACATCAACCACTCCTAACATCTTATAAAAAAGTAGCTAACCTAAACATATTTTACCCAAGATAGGTTAGTCATTCCCATAAGTAACCTAAATTACTATAAGTTCACCTTAAATTCATCGATTCTTCAAAATATAAGTCAACCTTACTCCTCAATAAAAATACCGTAGTAATCTATTTACCTCGATCAAATATGGTTCCCAAAATAATGAACGTCTTCCAAAATAATAATCATATTTTAATCCCCTAATCATCACTATCATATTAATACGAAAATCGTCGCATTTCCTATCACATTGGTTGTCGGAACATGTTCTTCCATTTCCCACCATTAACTAAGAAGAGAAAGCATAATTAGGGGCTTAAGTACTTAGCTAATAATCATGAAAAGGAACTAAAAGCATATAAGGATAACTTGTATATGAAAGGTATACCCTAACTTGTGATCTCCTAAGTTCCCATCTAGGTTATGAATGATCATATATTCTTATGTGAACCTTTATTTTATTTTATCTTTGTTCCTTTAACAATGGTTCATACCAAGCTTATGAATTTACCAAAGCATATCCCCCGGGAGTGTCGTAACCAAGAGTGCAGCAAGGCCCGTTGTCGTGTACCAGTTCCCGTTCGAGTCTAGCTCAAAGCGGTGTTTTCGGGTTTTACCCCTATGTACATCTGTGCCAGAGCCACCTCTACCTGCTCGTATCTAGACAGGGATGTATTTTCTTGGCAACCCCTTACTCAATACTCACCAAAATACCAGGAAGATTTCCTATATTAAACTTTTCTATAGGGTTCCTCCTAGAGTTTTAATATCCTAATTTCCACAAATAACTAAACCATCCTTTGATACCAACTATAGCATCCCGTCTTTTTATAACATAACTTTTCATTTCATTACACGGAACTGAGGATCTTTAAGGTTTAGTGTCTTGGAAACAAGGAACATAAAACATGAAACAAAAAAAACATTCTTCTTAAACACTTGAAAGGCTTCTCCTCATGTTCACCCTAGGCTCATTACTGCATCTCATAACCTGGGGACATACATCAAAAGGAAGGGTGAGCAGAAGGCCCAGCAAGGGAAACAAGTGAAACATTTTACATATGAACTTGAGATACATCAATAAAGTCATGAAAAGAACTTTAATGCATGAAAATGAAATCATGAGGCATATCATAATAAAAATAAAACTTTTTCATAACTTGAAGATGTGGCTACATCATTTAACATAGACAATCATGAACATATCACCAAGGTCCATCCCCAAGGTGTCATTTTAAAATTACCAAGGTTATTCACCAAGGTATCGTGAAAATTGTAATCTCTAGTGGTTACATCATTACCCAATGCATTGGAGAGCTATATCGGGCTCACCCGCCCTTAGTTTATCACGGAACCACCCGTTCTTCATAACAATGCCCAAGAACCATAACATAATCGTATCACATAAACATGAATAAAAGAAACATGACATTTCCACATTTCAATCACAATATAACATTTTAGGATTTTGAAATAATGAATCCATTCAAAAAGAAACCATTTCCAAAACCATTTAAAACATTTAATAAAGAGATTTTTGAATCAAAGTGTCCCATACCACCTTGAAGCTTTTAACATTTTAAACCATTAATATCCATATAAATAAATCCTTAAAACCATTTTGAAAACATGGATATTAATAAGAACAAATAATTAAAACATTTAAAACGATATTTTGGTTAAAGGGGTTTTAACAAAATTAGAGACACTTGAATACAATAATCGAGGAATAACATTTAGTCAGAACTTTATAATATCATGAGAATAAAAGGATTCATGATATAATACTCCAAAGGACAGTATATACACCATATAAGAGTGAATTGGTGCATAACAACAATGAACCCTCAATAAAAACGTCAAATGTGATGAAATCCCTTATAAAGAAGGTATCCTTAAATTAAGGACAAATAAATCTCAAAAAATATGTGTGACAAATATATATACACCCAATATAAGTGGATATTAAGTGTAAAACAATAAAATTTCATTCACACATATTCAATGGATGACATATTCAATGACTACAAGTTGAACCCAAAGAAATCGAAATTGGGTTAAAAAGTTCCCTTGACAGCCTAACGGCATCACATCAAAATGAGATGATGAGAGATAAAAAGTGTATCTCATCACTTGGACATAAAATTTACATCAATCAGGATATAGGAGAACATATCCCAACATAATAGTATGTGAATTAAAAGACATAACAAACGAAGTCTTTTAAAATGGGGAGGGTGAAAGGTTCCCTTACCGACATGGGTATCTTTCAAAACATACACCTCGTGAAAGAAGGACAATACAACATTGATGTAAATACTCATAAAAGAAAGTATTTTACACAATGAGTAAAATAATGGGCAGTATATACACCACTCAAAGGAAATTGTGGCAAATGTAGCATAAATCTCACGGGAATAAAAGTGAGATGAAAAATCCCTTACGAAAACTCGGCAGCCTAACGGCGCCACATAAAACTTCTGAATATGGATTGATGAGATCAAATATGGTATCTCATCATATTAAAATAAAATTTACAGAAAGAGGAATATAAAATAACATCCCCCAACATTACAAAGAGGAGCTTAAAAAAGTGACATAAAGGAGAGTACTTAGAAAGAAAGAGAGAGGTTATATCTCTTACGAAAGTTCGGCAGCCTAACGGCGCCACTCAAAACTTCCAAAATGGATTGATGAGAGAGAATAGGGTCTCTCATCACATGAACATAAAAATTACAGTAAATGTAATGTAAAAGAACTTCCCAATCATAAGAAAGATGATCTTAAAATAAATGACATAAAAGAGTGTACTTAAAAAGAAAGAGAGTTGTAGGATCCCTTACCTTAAAATGTAACTCTTAAACCTCAAAGGTTGGGACCTTGAGGGCTTGGGGGCACCTTGGGAGGACTCCTTGGGAGGTAATGAGACCAGAAATTCGTTGGGAAGGAGTGGGGAGTCGAATGGATGAGAGGAGGGCTTGGTATTTATAGAGAAAGTGAGGGGACAAGGCATTAATGGCCAAGGGACACCTCACATGTGCTTTTCTCAAACCCATGTGCTCTCCCTTGTCATTTATCATGGAGTTAGGCCACATGGGGCCCCCAAAACAATAATTCATCACCCTTGGCCGGCCAACCCTCAAAAGATCTCATGACATCATCATGACACCGTTATGATGTCATTAAACATACCGAAACCCTAAAACTGTATTTTTACTATTCACTGAAAATTCAACTTTCTCAGAAAAATCCCAAAATTTCACATTAACCAAATATCAATGCCCTGATTTCAAAAATGAAATCCATTTTATAAAAATAATTTTCTAAATATTTTTAATTTAATTTTTAAATAAAAACACTATTCATCGAAAATTCATTTTTTTCAGAAAAAACCCCAAAAATTACCATAACATAATATCGATGCTCTGAGTTCAAAAATAAAGTCATTTTTATAAAAATAATTTTCTAATTATTTTTAATTAAATTTTTAATTAAAAAACACTATTTACCTGAAAAAACTAATACTTGAATAATAATTAATGAAACTGTTATTTGACTATTTTATTGAATCACATTACTTAATCAAGGTGCCTAGATTATTTTAAAACTTTCTTTAAGTGAGATTACTAATCCATTTGGTCATATTACTAATCCTAATCATAAAATCACTATTCATAATTTACTATTCATCAAAAATCAAGTTGATCTTATTAGACTCTAAATTTAGTACTGAACATAATTGCAGAAGACCATTTTTTGAAAATAATTACACATTTTTAATTATTTAGGGTTTACATAAACATATTTAAAATATCCTTTTTCGAAAATTCATCAAAAATATGCATACTATATTTATCCGGTCATTTCAAAATTCATAAACTTCATCATAAGAAGAAATCCCAATTTTTATTTAAAACAAGGATTACACAAGGTAGTTACGGTCTCGTTACATAACCCCTTATAATACCAGCATAGGACCTAAGAGTAAGGTGTGCTAGGGTGATAGAAGCCTGGGGCGGCTCAGTCAACATTGCCCGAGTAGTAATTTCTATCAGTTTGAACTTCTCACAAAGACGATTTCGTTCTAGCTTCACATGATGAAGTTCGGCTTGGATTTGATCCAGAGCAAAGCCCAGTGGTGCTACCTCCTTCCCAAGCTCTGTTAGATGGGCTTCGATCGGTCCAAGACTACTAGGTGAGGCCATCGAATCTTCTTTCTATAATAATTAACCAAGATTACTTATATTTAGAGACAATAAGAAAAACATTTTGTTCACAGCGGTCATGTTGACCGATGGTTATATAATAGTCAAAACCCACTGATCTCATTTTAATTATAATCATGTTTATCAAATAAAACATTTTTGTTGAGTATAACAATAACACATAAAATTAGGAAACAAAATTTATTTAAAAATTTCGGGTCGTTACAATCTTCCCCCCTTAAGAAATTGCGTCCTCGCAATTTTAAAATTGGGTTTTGAAATTTCATTGAAAGTCCCACATCGGAAAAGGAGTCAGTAAAACTATTACTTTAAAATAAAGAAAGGGAAGTACAATGGTCACCCGAGTTAACCCACACTAGGGTCCCATGTAGAAAAACATGGACATGGAGGAAAAAACAAAGGGTCAAGTTCTGAGGGAGAGTGATAGAGAACATGATTAGGAGAAAGTTAACCATGAGAAAATCCCAAACTTATGATGTGTGTAAACGGTCTTCGATTACCTAGTAGGAAACGTAAACCAACAACATTTTTGTTTTACGTTTCTTTTCATAATTTTGAGGATTTCATTTACTACATAGAACAAAAACATAAGAAAATATACCTACCTTCAAGTAGAGTTTCATCCTTTAACAAGTCCCTACCAACACTAATCTTTTCTCCAAATGATGAGAATTCAAAAACACTTGGTCTCATAAAAGCACAAGAATCATCTTCTATAGAATCACATAATCTACAAAAGATTAACTATCTATTTCTTCTATCTTTAAACATTATCCCAAAAACAGAAAGGTTAAGGTAAAACGACTCTTCAAAAAGAAAGAATCCCATAGGAATGGAAACTACTTTTATATCATCAAAGTTCCATGGTACTACCCAAAGTTCATCATAGACCATTCCATAAATAACGGTCCTTAAAATTCCTTAAAACAAACCAAACTAAGATTGAAACCCAAATACAATAAGGATTTGATAACATAGTCTTCCAAAACAACTTCATTGTTCATCTCCAGACAACATCAACCACTCCTAACATCTTATAAAAAAGTAGCTAACCTAAACATATTTTACCCAAGATAGGTTAGTCATTCCCATAAGTAACCTAAATTACTATAAGTTCACCTTAAATTCATCGATTCTTCAAAATATAAGTCAACCTTACTCCTCAATAAAAATACCGTAGTAATCTATTTACCTCGATCAAATATGGTTCCCAAAATAATGAACGTCTTCCAAAATAATAATCATATTTTAATCCCCTAATCATCACTGTCATATTAATACGAAAATCGTCGCATTTCCTATCACATTGGTTGTCGGAACATGTTCTTCCATTTCCCACCATTAACTAAGAAGAGAAAGCATAATTAGGGGCTTAAGTACTTAGCTAATAATCATGAAAAGGAACTGAAATCATATAAGGATAACTTGTATATGAAAGGTATACCCTAACTTGTGATCTCCTAAGTTCCCATCTAGGTTATGAATGATCATATATTCTTATGTGAACCTTTATTTTATTTTATCTTTGTTCCTTTAACAATGGTTCATACCAAGCTTATGAATTTACCAAAGCATATCCCCCGGGAGTGTCGTAACCAAGAGTGCAGCAAGGCCCGTTGTCGTGTACCAGTTCCCGTTCGAGTCTAGCTCAAAGCGGTGTTTTCGGGTTTTACCCCTATGTACATTTGTGCCAGAGCCACCTCTACCTGCTCGTATCTAGACAGGGATGTATTTTCTTGGCAACCCCTTACTCAATACTCACCAAAATTCCAGGAAGATTTCCTATATTAAAATTTTCTATAGGGTTCCTCCTAGAGTTTTAATATCCTAATTTCCACAAATAACTAAACCATCCTTTGATACCAACTATAGCATCCCGTCTTTTTATAACATAACTTTTCATTTCATTACACGGAACTGAGGATCTTTAAGGTTTAGTGTCTTGGAAACAAGGAACATAAAACATGAAACAAAAAAAACATTCTTCTTAAACACTTGAAAGGCTTCTCCTCATGTTCACCCTAGGCTCATTACTGCATCTCATAACCTGGGGACATACATCAAAAGGAAGGGTGAGCAGAAGGCCCAGCAAGGGAAACAAGTGAAACATTTTACATATGAACTTGAGATACATCAATAAAGTCATGAAAAGAACTTTAATGCATGAAAATGAAATCATGAGGCATATCATAATAAAAATAAAACTTTTTCATAACTTGAAGATGTGGCTACATCATTTAACATAGACAATCATGAACATATCACCAAGGTCCATCCCCAAGGTGTCATTTTAAAATTACCAAGGTTATTCACCAAGGTATCGTGAAAATTGTAATCTCTAGTGGTTACATCATTACCCAATGCATTGGAGAGCTATATCGGGCTCACCCGCCCTTAGTTTATCACGGAACCACCCGTTCTTCATAAAAATGCCCAAGAACCATAACATAATCGTATCACATAAACATGAATAAAAGAAACATGACATTTCCACATTTCAATCACAATATAACATTTTAGGATTTTGAAATAATGAATCCATTCAAAAAGAAACCATTTCCAAAACCATTTAAAACATTTAATAAAGAGATTTTTGAATCAAAGTGTCCCATACCACCTTGAAGCTTTTAACATTTTAAACCATTAATATCCATATAAATAAATCCTTAAAACCATTTTGAAAACATGGATATTAATAAGAACAAATAATTAAAACATTTAAAACGATATTTTGGTTAAAGGGGTTTTACCAAAATTAGAGACACTTGAATACAATAATCGAGGAATAACATTTAGTCAGAACTTTATAATATCATGAGAATAAAAGGATTCATGATATAATACTCCAAAGGACAGTATATACACCATATAATAGTGAATTGGTGCATAACAACAATGAACCCTCAATAAAAACGTCAAATGTGATGAAATCCCTTATAAAGAAGGTATCCTTAAATTAAGGACAAATAAATCTCAAAAAATATGTGTGACAAATATATATACACCCAATATAAGTGGATATTAAGTGTAAAACAATAAAAGGTCATTCACACATATTCAATGGATGACATATTCAATGACTACAAGTTGAACCCAAAGAAATCGAAATTGGGTTAAAAAGTTCCCTTGACAGCCTAACGGCATCACATCAAAATGAGATGATGAGAGATAAAAAGTGTATCTCATCACTTAGACATAAAATTTACATCAATCAGGATATAGGAGAACATATCCCAACATAATAGTATGTGAATTAAAAGACATAACAAACGAAGTCTTTTAAAATGAGGAGGGTGAAAGGTTCCCTTACCGACATGGGTATCTTTCAAAACATACACCTTGTGAAAGAAGGACAATACAACATTGATGTAAATACTCATAAAAGAAAGTATTTTACACAATGAGTAAAATAATGGGCAGTATATACACCACTCAAAGGAAATTGTGGCAAATGTAGCATAAATCTCACGGGAATAAAAGTGAGATGAAAAATCCCTTACGAAAACTCGGCAGCCTAACGGCGCCACATAAAACTTCTGAATATGGATTGATGAGATCAAATAGGGTATCTCATCATATTAAAATAAAATTTACAGCAAGAGGAATATAAAATAACATCCCCCAACATTACAAAGAGGAGCTTAAAAAAAGTGACATAAAGGAGAGTACTTAGAAAGAAAGAGAGAGGTTAGATCTCTTACGAAAGTTCGGCAGCCTAACGGCGCCACTCAAAACATCCAAAATGGATTGATGAGAGAGAATAGGGTCTCTCATCACATGAACATAAAAATTAAAGTAAATGTAATGTAAAAGAACTTCCCAATCATAAGAAAGATGAGCTTAAAATAAATGACATAAAAGAGTGTACTTAAAAAGAAAGAGAGTTGTAGGATCCCTTACCTTAAAATGTAACTCTTAAACCTCAAAGGTTGGGACCTTGAGGGCTTAGGGGAACCTTGGGAGGACTCCTTGGGAGGTAATGAGACCAGAAATTCGTTGGGAATGAGTGGGGAGTCGAATGGATTAGAGGAGGGCTTGGTATTTATAGGGAAAGTGAGGGGACAAGGCATTAATGGCCAAGGGACACCTCACATGTGCTTTTCTCAAACCCATGTGCTCTCCCTTGTCATTTATCATGGAGTTAGGCCACATGGGGCCCCCAAAACAATAATTCATCACCCTTGGCCGTCCAACCCTCAAAAGATCTCATGACATCATCATGACACCGTGATGATGTCATTAAACATACCGAAACCCTAAAACTGTATTTTTACTATTCACTGAAAATTCAACTTTCTCAGAAAAATCCCAAAATTTCACATTAACCAAATATCAATGCTCTGATTTCAAAAATGAAATCCATTTTATAAAAATAATTTTCTAAATATTTTTAATTTAATTTTTAAATAAAAACACTATTCATCGAAAATTCATTTTTTTCAGAAAAAACCCCAAAAATTACCATAACATAATATCGATGCTCTGAGTTCAAAAATAAAGTCATTTTTATAAAAATAATTTTCTAATTATTTTTAATTACATTTTTAATTAAAAAACACTATTTACCTGAAAAAACTAATACTTGAATAATAATTAATGAAACTGTTATTTAACTATTTTATTGAATCACATTACTTAATCAAGGTGCCTAGATTATTTTAAAACTTTCTTTAAGTGAGATTACTAATCCATTTGGTCATATTACTAATCCTAATCATAAAATCACTATTCATAATTTACTATTCATCAAAAATCAAGTTGATCTTATTAGACTCTAAATTTAGTACTGAACATAATTGCAGAAGACCATTTTTTGAAAATCATTACACATTTTTAATTATTTAGGGTTTACATAAACATATTTAAAATATCCTTTTTCTAAAATTCATCAAAAATATGCATACTATATTTATCCGGTCATTTCAAAATTCATAAACTTCATCATAAGAAGAAATCCCAATTTTTATTTAAAACAAGGATTACACAAGGTAGTTACGGTCTCGTTACATAACCCCTTATAATACCAGCATAGGACCTAAGAGTAAGGTGTGCTAGGGTGATAGAAGCCTGGGGCGGCTCAGTCAACATTGCCCGAGTAGTAATTTCTATCAGTTTGAACTTCTCACGAAGGCGATTTCGTTCCAGCTTCACATGATGAAGTTCGGCTTGGATTTGATTCAGAGCAAAGCCCAGTGGTGCTACCTCCTTCCCAAGCTCTGTTAGATGGGCTTCGATCGGTCCAAGACTACTAGGTGAGGCCATTGAATCTTCTTTCTATAATAATTAACCAAAATTACTTATATTTAGAGACAATAATCAAAACATTTTGTTCACAGCGGTCATGTTGACCGATGGTTATATAATAGTCAAAACCCACTGATCTCATTTTAATTATAATCATGTTTATCAAATAAAACATTTTTGTTGAGTATAACAATAACATATAAAATTAGGAAACAAAATTTATTTAAAAATTTCGGGTCGTTACAATCATATTTAGGT
Source organism: Viscum album (assembly GCA_963277665.1). Lineage (NCBI taxonomy): Eukaryota > Viridiplantae > Streptophyta > Magnoliopsida > Santalales > Viscaceae > Viscum > Viscum album. The sequence goes on from OY728141.1 coordinate 1,575,353,244, forward strand.
GATTTATAAACTTAGGGGGAGTTAAGGATTAAAGAATAATTATAATTACAAGATTCTTAAAAAAATGGACTGTAATTTTTTCAAAGTTATTTTATCATTTAAGTATGAGGTTTTTTTATTTCTAAAAAAGGTGATATTATTGAGTGGGAAGTTTTAGTTTTTGATTTTCCATTCCTTTTGTTTTTAAAATCATAAATTCTTTCTTAAAACATGTTTTACAAACTTTTTATGTTCAAAGTGTTCTAGAATGTTTTTGTAGAAAATATTATGTTTAGAATAAGTTCTTAAGTATTCAAGTATAAATTTTTTTGTATTGTGATTATCATAATGAGTATGTAACCAATTAATCGTACTTACCTTTATCAATACCAAAATTTGGACTTTCTTTCATGACTTTCATAATGAAAAGGTCTTAAAAATATGACCGATATAGGTACCAATAACATCAGATTCACAATCATAAATATTAAGGAAAATATATAGTAAGTCCATCAGACTGACTATGTTTATAATATGAATACAAAAGACTTATTTCTATCATAATGGAATACCTTTTAAACTATAATGGTGTAAAAAATATGATGTTATAAATTCAATTATTTCAGATCGTTATGATCTATCAAGTGTCAGTTGTCCAAGTCTTTACAACAAACTGGGAGAAAATATGACAATTGGGTGATCAAGATGACTTTTGGGAAGATACTTATACATACCCAATAATTTAAAGAGTTTGAAGATACTAATTTATTGGTTACATTTTCACTCTCAATTTTTCTAAAGCTTAAATAGTGTGAACATATTATTTCTAGTCTCTTGTAATTCTTTAGAGAGAGTCATTCTAAGGAAACCATGTCAGGTTGTCTCCTTTATAACATTGATGTAATTGTAAATTTTGTGTGATTATTGTATTGATCGAAGGATTCCAGGGATAGGAAGATAGACGATATGATTCATTAGATTGAGGTATATTGAGGATAGGTAGATAGAGAAAATATAATCTTTGTATCGAGGGCTTCCACGGATAGGAAGAGAGAGATTCCAATCATCTTATCAAGGGATTTCCTTACTGAGGAAATACATACTTTCCTGTAAGTATAAAACAAGGTATACCATAAGTCGGGATTAGTGACTATCTTACTCTTAAGGTTAAAAGTGATTATTATTTTAATAGTTATAATAAATTATTACTTTATTATATCTATTTCTTATTTCTTAAAAATGTATTTTCTACTATGCATATTAATAGTAAATTTTCTCATTGTATTCAACTTACTATTTCTGTTTGTATTATCATATCTATTATGATTACAATTCATACTCTGATTAATCAGATCTATTGTGATACCAATTCTATTACTCTTATTTAATTGTATTGTATCTAATTACAACTTAGGGACTTTAGTCATCAAATTGAGGTACAAGTATGATATTTTTATTAAATATTATTTTGGGTTTTTTAGTTTAATTATTTTAAACTAGGTTTTTAAAACTATAATTCACCCCCCCCCCCCCCCACTCTTCTAAGAATATCTTTCACAAGCTATAAAGATCATATATTAAAATTCAACAAGGCTATGGGTGGGTTCTTATAGATATAAATTGCAATCATTTCCACCCTATAGAATATCAGTATAAGAAAGATATCAGTTTCAACCTAATTCACATTTCAAAGGATAAATTATGATAAAATTTATTATCACTTCTAAGATAGCCCTTAAAGGGGAATGTCTTTCCTCAAAGCTGGTGGGGGTGGGGGATCTTCACATAGTGGTTTTCATTGTGTTGTTCATTATCTTTGATTCCTTCCCATAACATTTTTTAACAACTCAAACTTCCAATTAAGTTTTTCTTCTAGATAAGATAATTGTGCCTACATCTCTTCCATTTTCTTATCTTTATTCCCCTGTTCATTTCTTTTTTCAAAATATTTTTGGGGTGACACCCCAAAACCCACACCTCTAACATGGACATACTGTTCTAGCCACTTCAAGGCCACTGATAGTAGTTGTTCATTGGGTACATTTGATGATGATTCTTATGTCTAAGTTAGATACAAAATATAGGAAAATAAGTAATCATTATTATGTAATATTAATTTAAAGAAAAAAATTATTATGTCATACTTATGCATGCTTTCCATACTTTTTGTGTGTTTTCATTTATTAGTATCCCATCTTTATCTACACGATCCTACTTCCATATCACTTGACATGGGATGGAATTGGATCTAGATTTTGATTCATCAATATTCATATAAGCAAAATAACATAATTATGTTGTTGTTTTATGTTACATTAAAGTATTATTATAGATTTAAAATACAGACCATTTTTTTCAAGTGAAGCATGACCCATCCTTGTTGTACGGTAGGGGTATGTTGGTTTTTCTACATATTGCTTATTTTCAACACTCAATTTTTGTTTCATAAATTTAAATTTCTTAATCAAAGTGCTTAATACATGTATTATCAAAAAATTTGTTACCAATCACAATATACCTAAAAAAATTATACTCATGATGATCAATAAATGCATTCCACATTTTTTGGTTTATCGGGTGTGTATACATCTATGGTGGGTGTGGGTTTATTTTTTCATTAATCATCTTTAAGATGATACATCATAAGAATTATTTGAAATCCACTTTGAACCTTTCTGGTGAGAATTAATACAAATTTAATTTAGAAGTAATCTACTATAAATTCACTCTTCAAGTGATAATAAAAAAGAAATCAACATTTCATTATTTTGTTTTTAGTAAAATAAATAAATTATATCATAATATTACCCTAATATCTTCCCAAATTAGTGCCTTAATCACAAGCACAACATTATTAAATGAATCTACATCAACCAGCACATGAATTCAAGTGGTGATCCCAATGTGAATACTACACATGGCCTTATTGGGGTTAGTAGGATGGATGCATGAATTCCATACAACCTCGAATTTTATGCCTTTGTCTCTCACCTTAATAATTTTTGTTAACAACATCCTGATATAGTGGTTCTATTTTTTTTGGGACATAACTTTTTCACCTTCTACCATTTCTTTATCTTCAACATCATCAATATGTTGTTCCTATAGATTGGTATCATCGTCATGTGAAGAATTGTGTTATTCCTTTGCATTGGGTGCATCAGGATGTTGAGAAACTTGTTGTTCCTCAGGATTGAGAGTATCATCATGTGTAGAAGTCATTATCTATAAAATTTATTGAACATTTATTTTACATTACATAAATATAGCAGTGACCTGAAAATAATATGAGGTAATATAATGTATATTAAAAAATATATAGCATGATTATTGAACTCTCTTTTTTTAAAGTTAAAGGGATTTGACCCATCTATCAAGTATCTAAATCCCTTCATTGGGGTATACTATGACATAGATACCCCATCTACATTGGAACCAATTTGAAATGATTATGACATCCCAATGAAAGGGTTATCCTTAGATGAATTTTCATTTGACCCTTCAATGGTTTTGGTTGATAACATAATAATTGAACAATTTTAGTTCATAGTATTAAGAAACAAAAATTCTTGTACTGCCTATGATTCCATTATAAATGGTTCATCTTTGTACCCTTCTTTATTGAAATCCACTTTCATGAATCCTAATTCATCTATTTTAGTTTTACTCTTGTTATCAAACTACTTGCATTGAAAAATTATCACTTGGAACATTATATAATCTAACTCCCGTATTTTTTTTATGTTTCCAAAGTATGACATATTCAAATAAATTGGATTTTTTTCATTGGCATTAGATACATACATTGCTTCATCTATAAGTGAAACTCCTCTATTTTGTATGGTACTACATTCTTCATATTCATTTTTATAGAATGTATAACCATTGATTACATAACCATTATAAGATAATACCTACACATGTGTTACTCTGGCTAGTCATCAAAGTTGATCTGAAATTGAATCCATATTTAAAGTTGACTCATTAAAAATATGATCTCAAAACCATCCTATAAATCATTGATTATGTGTATTTTATATCCATATTTTATACCTTGATGGATTTAAATTTATAATAATTACTCTATGGGTTTAAATATATAGTACAACCTCTAAAATGTTATGTAAAAAATAAAGGTGATCCTGCTCCCACTTTATAATAATAATTGTGACAAAATCTACTCCAAAAATTCCTTCAACTACAACTACCTAGTGTGATGAGATTCCAGTAGACCAATGATTTCCACATCAGATAGGTAGTCCATACAGAATTCAATGGATTTCTTAATAATATATCACTCCACAATACAACCTTCTAGATGACTTCAATTTTTGGTATACCCTTTCAAAATATTCATTTACCATTTAATGGGGTACTTCTATCTATAATGTACAAGACTACATAGTCAGATCTCTCTAAATAATTGAAACATCAAGTGAACCATCATATTAAATAATATTAGTGGGAATAACATCTCTAATTCACATAATATAAAAGAAATTTCTTTTCCATAGTTATAAATTTCATTGGGTCTATAGATTTTCTACATGTATATTTGAAAAAGAAACATGTCTTGGTTAATGAATGGCATAAATTATTAGGAAAAATGAAACATAAATATATATGCATTAGATCCTACATCAAAACATGATATTCATGTGATTTAGACCCTTTAACTTTAAATCAGTTATTGACACAATATTCTTAATATTTTATGAATATACCTATGGAAGCTTTAAATCATTCAAGAAGTTATAAAGCTGATATCACTCTTTCTAGGAAATAGTGTAAGTGGCTGGAGGAATAAAATTCTGATTTTCATTATTCACTGGTACCAACTCTTCCCATATCCCCATGTCAATCATGCCTAACCTAGCCTTAATTCCATCCTTTTTTTAGGTTCATTTAGTAACATTACAATGATACTATCACATATATTTTTTTCAACATGTATAACATCAAGAAGATTTTTTTAACATATAAAAAATTCTAGTATGTTAATTCAAAAAACACTGATCCCTTTTTCCAAATGGTTTTTGTAAGGATTTCCAAAAAAAGGTTTACCAAGGGTAGTGTCCATATATTTTTACTTTCTCAAATAGTTGATCATCTGTTAATGGAGATAGTGTTGCACCTTCTTTTGAACTCCCGTAAAATGATGCCATCCAAGATCGTTATTTATGTCTCTAGGTAGAAATATGTAATTCCCTAGATATACGATCTTCTATGAATGTTTCAACTTAATTGAATGTGTACCTTGTTCAAAAATAGGATACCATTGAGTTCCTTTAATTCTATATCCTAACAAATTTCTATAAGTAGGGAATTCATTTATCATACCATACAACATGGCTCTCAATATTAAATATTCATTTCTATAAGCATCATACAACATAACAGCTAAGTAACATAATAATTTAAAATATTTGATCAATGGAGATAAATAAATATCAATATCATTACTCAGTTGTTCTGGTACTGATATAAGTAAAGATAACATAATGTATTTTCATTTCATACATGAACACAATGTAAATTTATAATTTACCAATATAACTAATCATATACTATGAGTGTTTCTTTGAAACCCAAAAGGATTTTCTCTATCTATAGATAGCACAAGACAAAGGTTTCTTAGCCCATTTCCAAATTCAGGATACTTGTGATCAATTTTATTCTACAAAATTCTATCGGATGATGAAGTTTCCCACCCTTTTTTATTGTGTATACATGACACATCACTTTACATGTGGTCTCCTCACTTCCATATAGGGGCCTAAATCTTATAATGATTAGAAAGTACCATAAAACTTTTGTAGGTTTTGATTCATATTTATTATATCGATACCCACCACAATTTGGGGAATTTTTAAGTAATTTATAGTCCGTATGAAATAGTATACATTCATTTTAATATGAAAGTATTCTTTCAAAGTTCATACCCATTGAACATAGAATTCATTTAGCATCATATTTCTGGTAAGGAATCTAATTATCTTTTGGGATCATATCATTCAAGAGAGAAATTAGTTTAATAAAATGAATGTCAATATATCTGTTTCCATCTTTAGTATGGCTAACAATGTTTTATATTTAGTAAAACTAGTATACAATGAAAACTCTCTAACTTATCAAACAATTTTTGACAGTCACAAAGTTTATCTTCAACTATCATTGTCATTTCCTTGATATGATATTCATTATCTTTCACACCTATAATAATATCCTTGATACATTCTTCTTCATTTTTCACACTTGTAATCATATCAAGTGATCCATAAAGTGCAGTGTTATCCTATTCACTAGATACATTCACTTTTTTCCCATATTTAGTCCAACATTTAAAACTTTGATCTATTTCATGATAGATCAAGTGTTCTTACAACTCATCTAGACTAATTATACTTGTATAAAAACCGTTTAAACATAGAAAAAGGATTTTAGAAGGGTCGTATACATTATCTTTTTCATACTTGATGAACTTTTTAACCCCATCCTCATTTTATTTTTTTGTATGATTGGAATATATCCATTTTTTATTCATATCCATCCTATTGAATTCAGTAATATTAATATTTAACAAAAAAATACAAAATAATTATGATCTTGAAACCCATAAAAGGTAATTCTTAAAGAATAATTTAAGCAACATGAATTCATTCTTCTAAGATAATAAGAGCTTAATGATGCATATTGAGATTTTTTTTGTAGTGATGGAAATCATTGAAGGAAAGGAATGTGTGATATTTATAAACTTACAAAGAATATAATTAAATTTTCATCTATTGTAAAACACAAAGGTCAAGGATGGGTTCTGTAACTTTTCTAGGTGGTAGTAAAAAAGGAGGGAGGATTTTGTGATTATTCATTTCTTCACTTGGTACATGGTGAGTTAGGTGGTGTTTCAGTGATAGGATGCATGGGATCCAAAACTGATCTTTTTTCAAATGATGAAAATTTTGATAGGGCCTAATCACATGGTCTTGAGAACCCAGCATTTTAAGAAACTCTAGAATTTAAATTCAATGAACTATAAGTATCAAGTTATATATCTCAAGCTACTGAAAAAAAAACAAATAAAAATATAATTGGGGTTTCATGAATGGTTAAAATTTAAACAATTCACATGGATAAGATGGAGCTTCAAATAATAGTAATGAAAATTCTTATTGGGGATGAAAGGAATAATAAACTATAACAAAAGTTGAAGAAGTGTCCCAGTGGGATTAGTATAAATACTCATCTCAAACTAATTATTGGATTATAATCCCACCTAATTGGGATAACCTAAAAACAAAACACAACCTCAGTGGAACCAAAAAAGAGAATCAACACTGGAAAATGTTAGTGTGGAAACTGGGGAAAAGAGCAAGAACTTACTAAAAAGAAAGACCCACTTTCTAATTGGAGTTGGGGTTGAAATGAAAGTGGAAGGAACCTCAGTAGAGTTAGCAGGGGAAAGAAACTATTAAGAGTAAAAATTCACATAACTAGGTCACTACGAATGAAAAAACGAGTGAATTAACCTACTTAATAATGATCTGAAACTTTTTATTGTGTATGCTCACTTTTTTTATCATTCTTACAAGAAATAATTTTTAACTGAATAGGTGGTTAGCGGTTTGTGTTGAAAAATTCCTATCATGTATGTTCACTATAATTAAAACTAAATAAATATGAAAAAAGTATAATCTTAGAACCCGTAAAAGGTCATTCTTAAATAATCATTTAAGACGCATGAAGCCATTTTTCTAAGATAATAAGAGCTGAATGATGTATATTGAGATTGTTTTGTTATGGTAAAAATCATTGAAATAAAGAAATGTGTGATATCTATAAAGTTACAAAGAATCTAATTAAATTTTCATCTATTGAAAAACATATAGATCAAGGATAGCATCTATAAATTTTATAGGTGGGAGTAAAATAAGTTGGAGGATTTTATTGGGGTTCTTATTCCTAGTGATAAAATCCTGCATGAAGTTTAAGGCTGTAAAAAATGACCAAAAATTTTCTATAAATCGATGGTTACAACTTCCATAAAATCCATGAATTTCACGAAACATATTTTCTAGATTCATTGAATTGAATGTAGAAATGTATTACAACATGGTGTGGTGATAAATTATTACTTGTTTTGACCTCATCACATTGAGCACCATACTTGTAGTCTTTTTTTATAAGATATTTTACATAGGTAAACTTCCTCTATTTGGGTTCCACCATAGTCTATTTTATGACAGTGGAAAACTAACCAATGTTTCACAAATAAACACTAGATACATAATGGTCTCTTCCACACCCATGGTAGGGTGACCCATATTGTACAGGTATACACCTGATCCATCATGCCTATGGAAATAACATGGTGCATTTTGGTTGATTTTTTTTACTCACCATAACTATCAACAAGTCCATAGAGGAATTTTCCATTTTCCACTAGTGACTTCCTAGATCAAAATACCCAAGATTATGGGAATGTTCACCAAGTAAACCCATAATCATTCTCAACATAGTCTAGATGAATTTACCATGGTGTGGTATAGGTCATGGTGAAGACCTACTTCACCAATTTGAACAAAACTCTCAAATTCTTCTTAATTCAAACTACTTCATATTCTAGGAAAATATCCTCCATTGAATTTTTCAATAAAAAAACCCAAAAAATCTTAGGAGGAGATTTTTTATAACAATTATCATCTTCATCATTCATTTAACTTGAATTAAAATTCATTTTTAATGTTTTAATCAATTAATATTAGTATCGAAATAATCATGTTTTAATTTATTCTTGGGAATATTTATTCTGGAAATTTTTAAATATATCATCCTTTAAATATTTTCTAAATGTTGTTATTATATTTAAATCATAATTAATACTTCATAAGGATAGATGAATCTTATAAATTTCACTGTATTTCCACATATTTTCTAATTTTTCCACTTAAACTTGATATTTCAGAAGAGTAAATGATTCTTATTAAATCCTTTGGAATTAATTTTCTAAAGTGATACATGACTCTTACAAAGTCATTCCTTTTTCAAGTTTACAATATCATGTACACTATATTGAAGGTTTTTTAAGAGTCTAAAAACATTTATCAGAATAAGCAGAAGTGATTTAAACCCTTGTTTGAGGATCTTTATGCAAGATAATTACAGAACTTGTGTAAAAATACAAAAAAGAATAACATTATAAATATAGTGTTCCATACACTAAATAGGAAACCGCAACTATTTATCTTTATACATGTTTAATAAAGATCACATAAGTGGAAAATATAAGCATCCCACCTCCACTGGTATCCACAGGCCGATCTGAATCGCTCGACATTTTAGTAGGGTTCACTAATTAAATTATTATTATTAAAAATGAATAAATTGAATATATATATATATATATATTAAAAATTAATAAATAGTATATATTAAATATATAGATATGTAAAATGAATAAATTGAAATAATTCACCAAATAAAAATTTAAAATGAATAAACTAAGATAAATATTAAACATTTTATTAATCAAATAATTATTGATAAAAATGAATAAATTTAATATACATATATATATATTATAAATATTATTAAATAGTATATATTAAATATATATATATAAAACAAATAAATTGCAATAATTAAAAAAATAAAAATTAAAAAATTATTTAAAATTTTATTAATGAAATAATTATTAATAAAAATGAATAAGTATAATTTATATATATATATATATTAATTATAAATAGTAATAAATAATACATATTAAAAATAAATATATATATATATATAATGAATAAAATGTTAGTTAAAAACATATTAATGTCTTATTTATTTTTAATGTTGTTTGATTTTTCAATTTAATATATATCGAACATTGTGTGTTACATTTATTTCATGTACAAATATATATGTAATTAATTCATTTTTATATACAAACGCGCACACAAATATATTTACGCGATATATAGAAACATATACACCAAATATTTATGTAATTTATTCAAATTTTAGTATATTTTAGAATTTCACTATAACATAATACATTCAATATATTATGTTTTTAATCGGTCAATTTTATTTATTTATTTTTAATAAAATTACTATTATGGTATTCATTTTTAATATTTTTTATTTTTTATTTTATTTTTGAATTTGATCATTTTTTATTATATATTTTTATTTATTTATTTACTATGTTTTAGTATTTTTAATATGTATTCATCCACTTCAATAGATACATATATCCATATTTTTTTAATAATTAATATTTAATTAATAAAACTTATCCATTTTTTCAATATTTCCAAAGTGTACTCATTTTAAATTATTCAATTTCGCTCATTTTTAAAATGCATGTATTTAATATTAAATATCTACTAATAATCTTTAAAATATATTTATAAATAAATATATTCATAAATGTATATTTGCTATATTTATAAATTTATATATTTATAATTATTATATATAAATTATTATTATTTTTTAAATAAGTATTTATATTATTATAAATAACTAATTATATATATTTAAATAATTATAAAATTATAATAAATTTATTTAAATAATTATAATTATAAAAACTTTATCAGCACTAAAGTTTTAGTGATGATAAAAGGGATATTTATCAGTATTTTTCTGAAAGCACTGTTAAAAGTGTCCCCGGTCTATTTAAAAGAACCCTAACCACGAATCAATCACTTGCGATTCTCAAGATCTCATGGAACTCCTCTACTGTTGGCGTGACTCCTCTATATTCCCTTAGATTAATCAATGCTAGAATCTAATTTATGTTATTTTCTACTTTTTCTCTGTTTTTGTTTGATTTTTTGGGTTCTGCATTTTGTGTTTTTACACTGTTCTTAACCATGATGAACCCTACATCTCATCTCCTCGCCACTAAAATGAAACGAGTGGTTCTATTTCAATTTTTACTCTATATAAAATGGTTTCAAAGAAAGAGAAGGGTGTTTTATATGATAAGGTCAGTCAATATGTGTATAAGCCTATATGGATAAATAAAATTGATTTTGCACCACATGTTTCTGCAAAGGTAATGATGACTTTATAGCATGATCAAATTGATTTCAGTTAAACATTAAAGAGGTTAAACCATTTATCAAACATGTTATCTTTATCCCTTAGCATTGAAATAAGAATTTAGTGATCAGGAAGTGTGTTTGAGGTGATGTCTTGACCTGAATTGGGAACTATTTGGGTATACTAGGTCAAAAATGTTACAAAATTGAATCAGAGTGAAACTAAGTATATTGATATTGATTATATCCAAAATAAATAAAAAACTTTCCAAACATAAGAAGTTATCCATAAATATGTCTAGATAGCATAATTATGTTGGATACTTGAGTTATCATATGAGGACTAGGTTTTGTTTTGTTTATTTTTTCCTTGACCTATCTTCTCGAGTCTTATGCCTCCTATTTAGGAGTTGATAGATTGGAATATGTAAGAATATATGAAATATCATGTTCTTATGTGTCTTTGTTTAATTTTTTTTTTCTAGAATAAATTATAAATTTATATTAATAGAAACATGAATAATAAATAAATACTGCATTCTTATTTACTTATTAGTGATGATTAGGTTTATATAACTTATTAATTGATTGACTTTATTTAGTAACTCCATTTATCAATACTATTAGTTAGTTGTATTTAAAATAATTATTATGAAATATTTTAAATTATATTTTAAGTATGAAAAGACTTATTAAAAAGGAAATGAATGAGAGAGAGAGGCAGGGGGATCACATTTAATATAGATTATTTTGTGCCTATTTCTGAAAGATTATTGTGTTTTGGAAGGGAAAAATTATGCAAATTTCTACATTAATATAGAATATTTCACCACTCTGACCCCTAGATCTCCATAGGAAGGATCCAATGAACATCCTTTGTATGCTATAACTTATATTGATCCTCATATCCTAGAGGTAATTTTAGATCTACTTAAAGCTATGTGGTATAATTTTTAATGACGGGAACATATAATATCTATGGTTCCTCTAAGATTTTATGGTAATATATCATAATAATAAATCTAGGATTGCATTGAATATATTCATGTCATTTTTAAGAGTAAAAAAATCTAGATCAATACTGAGCATGAGTTGAAAAATTCATCCTTTAAAGTGATATATTTTTGATTGAATGAAAATTATTTTTTTTCATAAATCCCCTTTTAAGGTTTGAGGGGAAACCCAACATGACTTAAAAGACTTTAGACAACAAACCATGCCCCAATGGATCAAAAGACAAAAAACCGGATCAAACAACAAAGGAAGGCCCCTTCCCAGCATAAAAAACAATAAGTATAGTTTCCTCCTTTCCAACGCTGCTCAGCAAGCTATCATGTGCAAAGAAGAACGGGCCTGGTACTGATGGCCAAGGCCATAACTTCTCAAACATCCAAATTTGAATCTCATAGGTCATGTGAAAAAATATCAGCTTACAACCTAATCTGGAGCAGCCTCTGAAGAAAATTTGTAATCATATTCCCCGATCCGCAGACTGCAGGTCGAACTGCAATTCGCACCAAAAATGATTTTTACACCAAACCAAAAAATTCACAACAAGGAGAGATCACCCAAAACCAAGAACAAAATAAAATATTAAAATCCATCACCACCAAAACATATCCATACTAACAGAATCCTGTCGAAAATGAATTGAGCCAAAACCTGCCTCCACCATCACTTGAGAAGACTGTAGATCCACCCAAAGCACACAGGTGAGACATGAGGCTACAGCCTTAGACCGCAGTATACTGGATCTCGACCACGGACTTTACTGCACCTCCATGGAAGTCGATCCCACCAAATATCCTGAGTTTTAGACACTGCAAAATCCCATTATTGGATATAACCCATGACACCGCTAGAGAACCCAAGAACCCTCAAAACTAACAAACTCGAACCTTTGATGTAGCTGAAATCTGGAATCAAACCTCATCGTCACCACAGTAGGGGGAGAACTCCATGAACTCACTGAGAACTAAGGAGTGGAGCTGCAGCCGACTGAGAAAAGAATAGTGGTGACGGGGAAAGCCTAGCACCATAGAGGATCCCCTTACGGGTGTATACCAGATCACAACTAATAAATAATATATGGTGTGATTTATGTTATTAGATAGATCTTATGGTAGATTAAAAAATATTCAAAATTGGAAGGTGAGGAATCCTTGATTAGACAGAAGTGGTGTCGAATAAAGGTGGGGTGAGATTAATTTCATCGAGACCATTGGAGTGGATGTATTCTAATTCCTCTTCAATTGAGGATGCTTTTTGAGTGATTCCATCAATATAGGTTCCTAGGACAATTTAATCATTATTTCCTCTTTGATGTGAAACATTTTTATTGATGTGGTTAGTTGGGGAACCTCTAATGATCCTTTTGAGATATTCCTTCTAGGTAGGGTCATTAGATATGAATGGTATATTATTTATGGCTGATTAGTCTATGGATGATTCTAGACAGGGTTCTTTTATAATGATAGGTACAATCCTAGTATACTATACTCTTGTTGATGGTCTTAGGACACAGAAGCTTCCTATTATTTATTTATTAGTATCTTATATTTCATATGGTATTGGGATAATAACTTATTCACAATGTTACTAATATCAATATTCTCTATAAGTAAACACATGTAAAAGGAGTGATCAATGTCAATTTTATACAATAGTGGTAGCCACAAGTGGGTACATCTTCCTGAATTGAAAGTGAAAGTTTCCTCAAAGTTGATGAGTATTGATACACCTAGATAAGATGGATGTAATATGTGGTATAATTCTAAATTGATATATTATAATGGGTATATATAGTCATCTTAAAGATTTTTATATCATTATTATGACATATTTTGATTTTATTTTTCATACAAGACCACTGTGAACTGCATATCCATCCGTTGTTGTGAAAGAAGAATACAACACATAATAGTTGTAAGAAACATAAATAAATTTTCATAAAAAAATATTGTGATTTTCATAAATAAGTTTGTGTAAATAATGATTCATTTTGGTAAGATTGATATATAATACAATACACTCCATGCATAAAAGTCCACAATTGCATGAATCTTGTATAAAAATTATTACTATCTTGAATAGAGATATAATACTTCAATACTACAGTACAAATAACCTTAACTACCTTTATTTAATCCATCCTTAGACACTTGATTGTATTCCATCTCTTGATGATGTATTGGACTCCCTCTTTAAAACTAGCCTTCCTCTCATCATTGTGGTTCTAAAGTTCCTTTATGACATACCTCCCACTCATATTATAGTCATTAATCTCCATCAAAGCCACTACCATGGATTTGAATACCGCATCTCCCAGCTCATTTTTCAACTCTTTCAACCTTTCATCCTACTCATTTACTACTTCCTAAGAACACAAAAAATGACATCGAAATTTTAATCAAAATATAATAAATGAATTTGTTTGGTTTCTTGATATTCATTTTTTTATATGAATCACTTAGTTATTTTTTTAAACACTTCATCAAAAATTACTTTTATTTTGAGTGTGGTCACATTGGATCCTATTAGAACTCCATAGTTAAGCATACTTGTATGATAAAACTACTACGATGAGTGACCTTCTGAAAATACTCTTATTGCACATTTTTTTGTGAAAAAAAACATGCCAAACACACCTTTTGAATCTCTTACCCTTTACCCTTGATAAATTTAGAAGGGTTTAAATCTAACTCTTGAAGGTATTCCTCCCACAATGGGTAGAACTCTCCGGACCTCTTTTTGGATTCATCTTCATGATAATTTCTCTTAGAATCTTAGAGAATTGGCTGGTTGTCAAGCTCTTCTATCCACCTTACACCAATACCACCACAAGTTTATATCTCTTCTAAGCCCTTCCATAAAAAGAAAAATTTCAAAGGAAGTGGGAAAAAATAAATGTTTGTGAGTGGAAGTAAATGACTGTGAGTGGAATTAATGTAAATTTTAATGTTCATTCCTTCATTTTTTTAATGTTTTATATTATAACCCATAATTAAAATTGCATTTAAGTTATTTTTGAACCTCAGTGGAAACTTGACTTTCTTCCCCCAAATAGTTATTATTGCATTTTGTTTCTTGAGACTCATATCCCATCACTCATCCCCCATCTGTTCTATGTTGATTGAACTAATCTGAGTATTAGTCATCCAAAATGATCACCAGTACATGGTATGGGATGACATTTGGTTAGAGTAGTTTTAGAAACATAGGTGTATTTCTACAAAAGATGGGAGATAAATACTAAACAACAAAATTCAATAATAATTATTCTATAGGTATGTAATCAATGAACTTTGGAACCACAATGATGGGAGGAAGGCTAGTTTGAAAGAGGGAGTCCAATCCATCATCAAGATATGGAAAGAAACCAATGTATAAGGATGGAATAAAAAAAGGTAGTGAAGGTTAGTTGTACTGTAGTATTAAATTATTATATCTTTGTTCAAGATAGTAACAATTTTCATGCAAGATGCTTTAAATTGTGGACTTTTATGCATAGAGTGTATTATATTGTTGTTATTCAAGACAAAATAAATGTTTGACTACTCATGTAGACAATGCATTCTGAACATGATGATGTTACCAATACTGAGGAAGAACAGACTATTGATGATGAAATTGTGGAATTATTAGGGTATCAATAACATGTTGATGAAAAAATAAACAACAACATAGCATCATAGTTTTTAATAAAATTATCAAGTCAAGAAGTCATGGTATAAAATTTAAGGTTGGTTGGAATCAATGTGGCCAACCTATTAACCCCAACAAGTCAATGTTCATTGGTTATCTTGGGTCATAATGAGGATAAATGTGTTGATTTAAATTGACTCATGGCACCACATTCAACCTATAATGAAGAAAAACCATTGGA
Source organism: Viscum album (assembly GCA_963277665.1). Classification (NCBI taxonomy): domain Eukaryota; kingdom Viridiplantae; phylum Streptophyta; class Magnoliopsida; order Santalales; family Viscaceae; genus Viscum; species Viscum album. The sequence continues at coordinate 1,575,369,147 of OY728141.1, forward strand.
AAGATATGACGATAATGCTACAATATACTTTTTCTATTTTATTGAAAATTTATATAATGAAACATTGATATAATTTTCATTATTCCTTGTAGACTTTGTTTATTTTAGAATATTTTAGTAATAAATTTGTCTTAATGGCCATTGTAAAATCCCATAGAGGCTTCTGAACTCTTCTAAAAAAGTTACATCTTAGGGATGTTGTGGGGAAAATAAATCCCCACCCACCACTTAGTTATAAACACATTATAAAGCAGGAAACATGGAATGCTTTCATAAATCATCATAATGAGAAATCATTACATGTGAATTTCAGTCGATAATATATTATTTCACATTATTTATTTTATCCAACTTGATTCAAAATTGTTAATTTATAAAACAGAAAAAGAGTGTTGAAAATAAATAACTTGCATAAAAACCAACATACCCCTATCACAAAGGAAGGATGTGGTATGCTTCATTAGAGAAGAAATTTTTATGTATTTTAAATCAAAAATAAAAGTCTAATTATGTGATATGAAACAACATATGTTACTTTGTTTATATGTAGATTGATGAATCAAAATCAAAATCTTCATCCCATGTTGTGGGCTATGGAATGAGGCTCATGTAAATAAGGAGGGTAAATTAGTTTATAAAAACACAAAATTAGTATGGGAAGAATGTGTAAGTATGAAATAATTGTAATTCATTATTATTTATAACAATATTACATAAAAATATCTATTTATGTTCATATTTTTTTATATGGTTTAGATACAAGAATTAGAAATGACCATACCAGAAGAAAAGATACTTTCAACAGCTTTAAAGTGTCTTGAACAATATAGTCCCATTAGAGGATTGGGTTTTGGAGTCTCTCCTAAAACATATTTTGAGAATATAAAACCACATGAAGATTCATATAATATGGTGAGACGATTGTAGACACAAATAGACTCACTAAAAGATATTATTTTCTAGTCTGGTTTGGAAAATCAGTGTATAAGAAAGGATCAAAGTGAACCGGCGGTGGGGAAAATATATGTACATGAAACAAATAATCCCACTATCTTTGAGGCTAGTCATTCCCCACAACTGAATACCTTACCCAGGGTAATCAATTTTTTCATTACTCTTTCTCTTAAATATGAATCAAACAACTTCTGATAACTTTATATTACTAAAATTCTATATGGTACAATTATATGTTATTTTTATCTGTCAACACCCATGTACCACCGTGTTGTGATGGGTACAATGTATAATATCCTGAGATACCATCTAAACAATCAATACCTCCCAAAAGATCACATGGAAGTGGGGATTGAGGTCGCTTATGAGATGACTGCTGAGTTGCATGTTCCACTTGTTAGTTCGAATATTACAATGGTCGAAGATACTATTAGAGCTTTCATAGCTTGGTCATGTAATCTTATAAAGATACATGAGGTATATATTTAAAAAAATATATGAAAAACATGTAACAGTTCATGATAAAAGGTCTCAATTAAGGTATGATATTATAGATGTATAAAGTGGTGGAGAAATGCAAGGTCGAATCATGAAATCAAGTAAATCGACCAAGAAAACAAAATGACCTTCTGAGAGTACTTCTTCCTATTATTTCCAGAAAAACATTTATTATCATTGTAACTTCATTCATAGACCAAATTTAAAGATAAAACTATATCTTACATTGAATATTAAGAAAAATTATATGAGATTCCTTCACAAATGTAATTAGTCTCGAGAATCTAATTGAGATTCTAAATAATGAATGGTTGGTCATATCAGTTGTGAATACATAAATAAGGTAAATTTTCATAATAAATCTATCAAAATAGTGGCTAATATGTTTATTAAAGTTAATAACTATTCATATTTTATACAAGAATTTATATTACAACTATATAAAGGTAATATCATGTGAAACATGATTTGTATTCATTAATCCCTTTATCATTTATACACGAGAACTTACTTTGAATGAGGAAGAAATTAAGAAGAAAAAATATGAGTTACTCAGAGCGTTTAATAAAAAATCATCAAAAAATATACTTTTTTATGCCTATAATTAAAAGTTAAAACTCTATAATCTAATCACATAAAATATATTTTTAATTTTTGCATTACTTAATTGTTTTTATAAGGGTGCACTGGATGTTGATATCAGTCAATATGGACACCAAGAATATTTATTTTTTGGATCCAATGAATGGATATGAAACTAACTGACCACACATGATTTGTATTGTGAATATGTAATACACTACAATAAACATTTTATAGATAAACTTAAAATTATATATTCATTCTATGTTTTATAAGAATTTTTTTATGATAGAGTGGTCACTCAATACGGGCTAGATCATGGCATGAAGTCAGTGTCTAAATGGATAAATGATATAGATTATTACAAATGGAAACTAATTAAGGTATATATATAATGGTTTAACTATCAAAACATTTCAAAATAATTTACTTATTTTGTTTAATGTTCCTGCAGTGTTCGAAACAAAATAATGACATTGATGGTTGATATTATTCTAGAAAATTTATGAGAGAAATCATAAATCATGAAAATACCAACATCCCCCAACAGGTAATTTCTAAAGGTAATTATAATTTCATTAAATATATTTCATTATCATTTTTTTGTCTATATTTTCTTAGTACTATCAATATTGCTAACAACCTAGTTACTCAAAAGAAGAAATCAATTTATTTAGAGTCAATTGGGTAGCCTGCTTTTTGTCAAAATTTATGATGATAACAAATTTAGGTGATTATCTGTTATGTTTGTGATCTCGTATAAGTTATGAACTTCGAAAGATATTTTAGTAAAAAACACAAGTGGCATACTCAAAACTGATTAAATTAGTTATGATTGTTTTGATACTTTAGTACAATGATCCATGAGTTGTTTGGGATGTGTAAGAATTTTCCATGCCTCAATTAGATGCACGGTGTGATAGTTATGACTCCAAGTGTGTCTTTTTATTCAAAATTGACATTAATTTTATTGAAAAAAACAAATGAAACACTCAAAACTGAGAAAATTCATTCATATTTTTTGGTTACTTTAGGTTAAATATCCATAATTCATTTTTTTATGTGTAGGTTTTATCCACACATCAATCCGGAGTACGGTGTGATCAGTATGACTCCAAGTGTCCGTTATCAGTTTAAAATTGACATTTTAATAAAAAACATTTCACTCACTGAATACGAATCAAACATGCTTGGATTATCTTGATAATTTGGGACAATGATTTATAATTCATTTGTGACATGTATGAATCATTCTCATGTTGAACCCATACATGATGCCACCTGTATGGATCAAAGTATGTGTTTCTAGTTTAAAATGACATTTTAGTAAAAAACATAAGTGGCATACTCAAAATGTAGTAAATGAATTTTTATTGTTTTGATACTTTAATAAAATGATCCATGAGTCATTTGAGACATATAGGAATCATCTGAACCTCAATATGATGCACGATGTGACCAGTATGACTCTAACTGTGTCTTTTTATTCAAATTTGACATTAATTTTCACAAAAAAAACAACTCACATACTCAAAATGAGAAAATGTATTTGGATTGTTTTTTTACTTTATTATAATGATCTATAAGTCATTTTTGGTGTGTAAAATTTAGTTGCACCTCAATCTGATGCACAGTGTGACCGTTATGACTCCAAGTGTCTGTTATCAGTTTAAAATTGACATTTTAATACAAAAAAAGTGTCACTCACTAAAAACCAAGAAAAATTACTCATATTGTCTTGATAATTTGGGACAACGATTCATAATTCATTTTTTATGTATATAAATTAGTCTTATTTCAAACCCATACACGATGCCACCTGTATGGCTCAAAGTGTGTGTTTCCAGTTTAAAATGACATTTTAGTAAAAAAAGTTGGCATACTAAAAATAAAAGAAACACATTATGATTACTTTGATACTTTATTAAAAATATATATGAGTCATTTGGGACTTTTAAGAATCATCTGCACCTCAATCTGATGCATGGTGTGGCCGGTATAACTCAAAGTACGTCTTTTTATTCAAAATTGACATTAATTTTAGTGAAAAACAAATAACATACTCAAAACTTATAAAAACATTCGTAATGTTTTGGTAATTTAGTAGAATGATACATAAGTCATTTTTTATGTGTAGGAATTAGTTGCACCTCAATCTGATGCATGGTGTGACCGGTATGACTTCAAGTGTCTTTTATCAATTTAAAATTGACATTTTAATAATAAAAAAATTTCACTCACTGAAAACCAAGAAAAAATGCTTGGATTGTCTTGATAATTAAGTAAAATGATTCATAATTTATTTTTGATCTGTATGAATCAGTCTTATTTCAAACCCACACACGATGCCACCTGTATGGCTCAAAGTGTATGTTTCCAGTTTAAAATGGAATTTTAGTAAAAAACACAAGTGGCGTACCCAAAACTAAGGAAACACATTCTGGTTATTTTGATACTTTAGTAAAATGATCCATGATTAATTTAGGACGTGTAGGAATCATTATCACCTCAATTTTATGCACGTTATGACTGGTATGACTCCAAGTGCGTCTTTTTATTCAAATTTGACATTAATTTTAGTGAAAAAAACAACTAACATACTCATAACCAAGAAAACTCAATTGGATTGTTTTTTTTACATTAGGAGAACAATACATAAGTCATTTTTGATGTTTAATAATCATACACACCTAAATCTGACACGGTATTACCAGTATGACTCCAAGTGTCTTTTGTCAGTTTAAAATTGACATTTTAATACAAAAAAGTGTCACTCACTAAAAACTGAGAAAATGCACTTGGATTTTCTTGATAATTTGGGACAATAATTAATAATTCATTTTTTGGAATTTATGGATTATTCTCATTTCAAACCCACACACGATTCCATATTTATGGCTCAAAGTGAATGTTTCCAGTTTAAATCGACATTTTAGTAAAAAACACAGGCGGCATACTCAAAACAGAGTAAATTCATTCTGATTATTTTGATACATTATTACAATGATACATGAGTCATTTGTGATGTTTATAAGTTATCCTCACCTCAATATGATACATGGTGTGACCATTATGACTTCAAGTGTATCTTTTTATTTAAAATTGACATTAATTTTTGTGAAAAAAAAACTGATATACTCAAAACTAAGAAAAGTCATTTGGATTGTTTTGTTACTTTAGTAAAATGATCCATATGTTATTTGTGATTTGTAGGAATCAACTTCATCTCAATACGATTCACGATATGACTGGTATGACTCCAATTGCATCTTTTTATTCAAAACTAACATTAATTTTAATCAAAAAAACAACTGACGTACTCAAAATTTAGAAAAAGCATTTATATTTTTTTTACTTAAAAATGATCCATAAGTCATTTATGATGTGTAGGAATTAGTCACACCTCAATTTGACTCGTAGTGTGAATGGTATGACTCCAAGTTCACCTTTTTATTCAAAATTTACATTAATTTTAGTAAAAAAACAATTGACATACTCTATAATAGTGTTTTTTTCTTGGATTTGTGTTAGAAATTTTATTTCATTTAAATTAAGTATTTATATATTATTTTGGTTTTTTTTTTGTTATTTCTGGTGATGTAGTGTGTTGTTACATCACACTACACCTATTTAGGGTGGTGTAGTGAGTTGTAGCATCACATTGTAATTTTCACCTTTATTAGTGCTACTAAATGCGCTGATAAATATAGCCTTTATCAGTGCTTGTATAAGCGTTGATAAAGGAATCCTTTATCAACTCTTGTAGAAGCACTAATAAAGCATACTTTTATTCACGCTTCTAAAAGCACTGATAAAGGGTCTCTTTATCAGTGCTAAATAAAAGTGCTAATAAATGGTGTCTTTTATCAAATCTTTTAAAAGCACTGATAAAAGTATACTTTATCAGCACGTTTATTTTCATTGATAAAGCTACCCTTTATCAGCACTTTTCTAGTGCTGATAAAAGTCTTTTCCTTTTAACTATGCTAAGGTAGTCAGTGATTTTCTAGAACTGATAGGGGTATGATCTAGCATTGTTAAAGGTGTGTTTTATAGTAGTGTAATTTTCCTTAAGAACTTTTCTTAAATTAACAATCTTGCTTAAGAACTTTTCTTAAGTTATTATTATAAGGAGTATCTTACATTAAGATTCTCCTTTTCAAGGATTGACCATAAATTTTGGCTTGATTATGATGATATTATAAACAATAGAAGGCTTTATCAGATGTGTATCATGTATTATTAACCATTTAATAAGAAATTTTATTGAATGGTATCCCACTAAAATGATAACCCATTTTAAATGTCCATCATATGCATTAGTGGGTCAGGATCCACATTTCACTAAGCAATGAGTTTTCTTGGGTGTTCATCTCACCACTTAATTATTTACGTAGGGAATCATCCCCATCATATCATATATGATTCTTGTATATCTGAGAGGAAAACCATTTGTCTATTCCAGCAAATGGATAAAATCAACTCTATTACTTTTTTATCCTAAATGTTAAGGCTTCCCAGCTAAGTGTTACCCAAAGAAAATGCCAAAAAAATATAACCAAGGACAATATATGGTCACTTGAATTTGGCATGGAACTACACAATAAGAAAATTTAGAGTCAGTTATCACTTTCTTATCTTACACAAGATAATCTACAAGCACCCGACTTTGGAACAAAACTATCCAGTTGGATGATTGAGGTCTTGATAAGTGTCACTTTGAAAGGAATATTACACTTAGTATTTGAAGTAGATTTTTAAATCTCACCATCTTATCTCATATTATTCCCTTTCATTTATTAATGCTTCTGGTAATTTTAGTTTGGAATCATATTCCATCCCCCTAATCAATATGTATAAACCATATTAATGTGAAAATTTTTACACAACCTGAGGACAATGTAGATGAAAAACCAAATTCATTATTAAGTCAATCCTAGAATGTAATGTAGGGATCTATCATAAAATTATTTTAAATTTTTTAACTTTGGAATATAATCATTTATAATATAAACAATTAATAACTATGAATAAAATAGGGAATAACTTTTAAATAAATAAAAAATTCAAATATTTAAACATGATAAAAACAATTGTGAACAATTTATAAATGAAATCTAATATAAAAATATGATTAAAAACTCTTTTTTTAGGACCTCCATGAAATATAATATGAAACTACATAGAAATACATAAATAAAGAACTACTATTAAAATCATACTGTACGCCAAAGAGTCTACTACAAATCTTGATCTTCATATGCATTTGATAAAGATCACACAGTATAAAACATAAGCATCCCACCTTCATCAGTATCCAAAATTCAATTTGAATCACTCGACATTCTATTAGGATCCACCAACCTCCATGATATGCTAGTTTCTCATAGTGTAAAGGAGGAAGATGAAAGAGAGAAATGGGTTCAGGGATTTTTAGCCAAGGATGAGGATCTCAATCTAAACACCCAACAAAACCACCATATGTTTGTCTCATTTATAAGCCTTAAGGACACTCCTTGGGTTATCATCATTTATTTATGAATTAAAAAAATGAATAAATATCAAGTTTTGGTCAAGTATTATATACATAAATACAACTCCCAAACATTTCATCATATGAAATGCTTTATTAAATGATAGTCATGTGGTTGATCGAACTTCCAAACAATAACTATTTTTAAAGAAAATATAAACGATATACCTATAATTCATGAAAATAAAAATTTTCATGTAAAACCATATACCTAATATATATATATATATATATATAAACACACACACATACACATATTTATGGATTTAGGGTATATCTCCTTCAATCTCTCACTTTCACTAAAGACTGAAAGACTTTGTTCCATTTCACCTTATATTTTATCATATATAATGACTTGTGAAATCATATCCAAAAATTATTTTGGATATCCTCAAAAACACTTTTGTAAAGCTATCTTTAACTTCACCTTGTATATCATCATATAAAATACCTTTTAAACACCCATCTAAAACACTTTTAGAATAACTCTAAACACTTTTAGTGCATCTCTCTCAGTCAAAATCAATACCCATTCAGTCAAACACAAAGTGTGAACCTATGGACCTTTATATCATTGATAATAAATACAATTCTCTGGATCCAAACATGTAATAAAAGAGTATCCTCTATCAAAAAATCAATTTTACTCAAACTATAAATGTATTTGGAATGATCTCTATCAAACACATGTATCTATATACTTGTGTCCACTAGTATAAATCATATGAAATTGTGAATTATCAGATTTTATCTATCTCTAATACATCTAGTGAAATGGGACATGTAATATGTCAATATCATATAGACAACTCATTTTTTCTTGATTCTCATAGTATAGACCAAACTAACCAATAAATACATCACATTTCATTCATCCTTATAGATAATCACATAACATGTCTCTTATATAGATAGATATATAATATCTAAGTGTGGATATAAACTACCATAGTCTATCTAAAGTGAGGGACCTAATTTCATACTCATCATATGAGAGGAGAAATCTTATCTTGTTTAAGCTTCAACTAATGACATGATCTGCAACATACCCAACCACTCCTTGATTAGCTAAGTTCATATGTTGAATTTCATGAGTAGGGTATCAATGTATAAAGGTTATCATGCTAGATATCTTTCCATCCTTAGGTAATGGGGACTCAAATATGATCCATTCACCCCTATTATACCAAATACATTTGTGTGTGACACTCTATGTGGTATACTTAGTGCGTCATCTAGTGCACATAAATAATATTATTCTTTATCTTGTGCCTCATGAGCATATTTTGTATCTCTATACAAGAATCCTGCTCATGTTAACCTTAACATTTCATCATAACCTCTAATATTTCATGATGAACATTGGTTATGGATAAAATAAAAGTCATACTTCGATAGTTCAATCATCATTACAGTTCATGAAATGTATATCTATATATATATTTATATAGAAAATAGTAAAGAATGATAAAATATAGGTTTCCTTTTAATATTATACATTTTAATATTCTTAAACACTTTAAGAATATTTAACAAAAACAATATAATCACTCATTTATCGTATAATATATGATAAACTACTAGATCAACCTTATGTTTTCTACACTTTATAGGTTTTCTTAACACATTGCATCTTATGTAATTCTCATCACATATCTATATGACCACGTCAAATATCTTTGTGACCATCTAATAAAACTCTCCCACTAAACTCTTTAGTGAGAAACATATATGAAGTAATCTAGTTCGAATAATGGTGATACTTATGAATCATATTACTGAATGTTCAACTTCTTGATCATATTCAAACATCTTAACTTCACAACATCAAATGTGATGATGTCAACTTTTATTGTCTACTTAAAACTCTTTCTATGTTCATCATCACCATTCTTAGAACCATATTCCCTCAAAAAAATTTCTTTAAATAATGTAACTACTTACATTATTGTCAACTGGTCTTCCTAAACTCTTTTGGGATAAATTGAAAACAACTTTGTTATGGTAACTAGATGTAACTCTTACATTTCTCTTTACTTTTATATCTTAGAGTCCTTTAGGATATAATGTGTAATTAAATTTTCATTTTTACTGGTATAATCTTTTAAGAAATTGTGACTTTCATTGTTCATGATAACTAAATGTAACTCTTTACATTTTTCTTTCTCACCTCATATCCTAAACTATTTTATGATATTGAGTGAAAAAATATTCTAATTTTAGTATGGTACAATAGTGATATCCACTTTCTAAATGGTAACTAAATGTAACACTTTACATTTTTATTTACCATCTCATATCCTAAAGTCTTTTAGGATATTAAGTGGAAAACACATTTACATAAGATTTATGTTAGCCTTTATTTGTTATTTTTTAAACTTTATAAGTCCAAACATACTACCACTAGCTTCTTAGGAACTATATTCCTTTCATAATATCATGCTAAGAAACACATACCCTTTTTGTTAGGAAATAACATGTATTTCCTTTTAGTAGTAATATTTAACAAATAAACCATTAGTTCTCATATAATATATGATATTATATGTGTTTAGAACATTCTAAATTTAAAAATAAAGATTTATTAAAATATACCACCGATGGGTGGTGGGAAAACATTTCCACATATTTTAAAAAATTGCTGGATAAGCACTTTTATCCTGGAAAAAACATTTTATCCAAATATTTTTCTCAAAAAATGTTATATAAATTTATGGTTCATAAACCATGTGTATACAATTAATCATTTCATACTTATTCACAATAAATCTTTGTAATTGAACAAATTATCCTATCATATAAGAAAAATGAAATGATGATACACATCCTTTACTTAGATTTATTTGAGCATGATAAAATATTTTTTATTCAAATCCTTGATGTAGTAACTATTTAATTCATCTCATGAATATAAAATACAGGCCCAATCAATTATTCCTTTTACTTTGAACTCCTATATATTTAAAACACTTCTATAAAATATACATTTGGTTTCACATACCATTCAAAATCAAAGAATTAATTTCTATAGCATTCATACCTAACATGGACATTCCATGGATTTTCCAAAACTCCTTCAGGTATATCTTGGATAATCCAATCATACTGAATTATTACTATTCCTTCCTAAAAAACCTAGGTTTCAATGAACTTGATTTGATACATTAAGAAAAACTATTTAACTTTTCAACCAAATTTTATTCTTCTGGTTTTAACTTTTACCATCTTTTATTATCTATATAGTACCAAAATCCAGAATTAAACAAATCATATATCATGTGTATTAAAAACACCCATATCATTTCATTTAAACAGATTTGGTTTAAATTATTTTCTCAAGATCTAAATAAGATAAAATACACACCTTATGAAAATTCCATACAATATTGAAGTATCCAAGTTAAGAATACACCAGATCCTTTTCCCTATTACTTGAAAATAACCTTCAACCTCTAAATATTTTCATCTCCTATCCTTATGTATATCTATAATAATTTACAAAACATAATATTGATATCATATATCTATCATAATAATAAAATTAAATTTCTATAACTAATAAAGTTTTAAGGAAACCTTTAGTCACATGAGGTCATTTAGCACATTAAATCATATTGAATATCATTTGATGTACCCAATCATATTGAGTATATAATACTAAAATAGATGTAACCAATCATATTGAGCACATGAGTAGATACTAAGATTCATTTAGTTATTTTGAATCAAATTAATTTGAAACTTTAAATTAATCACTCTATGCTTCTATAAGTATATATATTCACTTGTTAAACTATTTCAACAAATAGTTAATGTGGAAGTAACTATTTTGAAACATATGGTTTTCATTGAGAACTTTTGTTAAATCATTAATCTAACTTAAGAACTTTTATTAAGTTACTAGTATTAATAACTAATTACATTAAGTTTATCCTTTTCAAATATTATTTACAAATTTTAACTTGATGATGTTGAAGATATTATCTAAAATAGAAGGTTTTATCAGATGAGTATCATGTATTATTAATCATTTAATAACGAAATTTATTAAATTTCCTCCCACTAAAATAATCAACCCTTTTAAAATTCATCATATCCATTAGTGAGCCAAGATCTATATTTCTCTAAGAAGTGATTCTAATAGGACGTTCATCTCACTACTTAATTATTTAGGTAGGGAATCATCTCAATCATATCATATATAATTATTGTTTGACTGGGTGGACAACCATTTATCCTATCCATCATATGGATAAACTCAACTCTATACCTCTAGTATCCTAACCATCAGGGCTTCCTAGCTAGTATAATTCAAAGTAAATTCCAAATATATGCTAATAAAGTATAATCCAGGAGCACATGGCTATGGAACAAGACTACTAAAAGATGATATAATGTCACCCATAGTTTCTTTCCTTAAAAAAGATAATATAGTGGAACCCATATATAACATGAAACAATCATGCAGGATGATTGAGGTCTTGAAAAGTACTGCTTTGGAAGGAATCTAACACTTAATATTTGAAGGGGGTTTTAATATCATTATCTTATCTTATCTTATTCCTTTTATGTATGAATGCTTCTAGTAATTTAGTTTGGAATCTTATTCCCTCCATTAAATAAATATTTTCAAATCATGTTTATGTGTAACTCTTTACACAACCCAATGTTAAGGTAGATGAAAAACTAAAATTCATTATGGATTCGATCCTAGCATGTTATGTAAGGCTCTATTCTATAAGAAATTTATCATATAAATTTTGGCATAAAAAAATCATAATATAAAAAAATTATAACTATGAATAAAATAGGAAATTACCTTTAAATAAATTAAGAGTTAAAATTTTTAAACATGAGATAATTATTTATAAAAAATCATAAATCCAAGCTAATTATAAAAACTTTTATAATTTTCAACTTTAACATTATGTACATTTCATAATATTGAATATAAACCATTTTGTATTCATTTCAATATGAACACTTTCCTATTTAAAATTATATGGAATTTTTATTTCTAATATATTATATTTTATAAATTATAAACAATTTATAATTTTATTTCTATTATGTAAACATTTTACATAATTTAAATATCATATACTTAATTATTATTTAAACCTTGAATATATCACTCATCAAAACACTTTTTGATGTGGCTTAAATAATATCTGAATAAGGCCATTTTTAACATTGGACAACTCAAAATAATTAATTATGATCAATTAAATATAAACATTTTTATATTTTGGCCTTATTTTATAATTTATAACTCTTTATAAATTGTTTATTATGATTTTTAAATAAAAAATTTTATTTATAGATTATAATTCATGTCATATAACTTGGTTAAAAGGTATTTTAAATATTAACATTTAATATTTGTGAATTAAAACGTTTCATAAACATTTAATTAATTATAAAAAATTAATAATTTATTTATTTATAAACCTTTTATAAATTAAAATATCCCAAAATACCTTTTTTTAATTATTTATAAAAATATTATAAACAATTAAAATCATTTTCATATGTTTAAAATAATTTTTAACAATTTTCTAGTTACACTTATATAGGAACCCATTCCTACATAAGGCTATCCTTCATTTACCCTTACACAGACACTCTGTATAAGGGTAAACCGGTTCTAAAGCCCTTGAATAAGGGTAGAATCTCATGACCCTTACGCAGTACCACTGCATAAAGGTAATATTCCTTCTACCCTTATGTAAATAGTCTACGTATGGGTAGATTCTCATGACCCTTTCAATACGTAAGGGTACAAATCATATTAACCTTACATGAATGATTCAGGTAAGGGTAAGGTTCAATATACATTTATGTGGTGCTGAGAAATATCACCACATATAGGTAAAACCATTTTACCTTAAATGGCTTCCAGATACCACTGCATGAGGTTATTACCTTCATGCAAACTATTTTCATAAAGGTAACTAAGAGGTTACCCTTACACATACCTTCTGTGTAAGGGTATGACTTTTATGCAACTCTATTTCGCATAAGGGTAAGTAGTGATGTTCCATTATGTAGCCTTAGGAAATTCATTTTACCCTTATGTGAACCCCCTTCACATAAACATAAGCCATAGGTTACCTTCAATGCATGTTTCAATAAAACATAAACATAGATTCCTCTAATACCACTAAATTGTTTTGTTAGAGTCTAATAACAGTTATCAGATTAAGTAGAATTGATTTAAACCCTTTTCTGGGGATCTCCATTCAAGATAATTATGAAACCTACATAAAAATAAAGAAATTAATAACACTGTAAATATGGTTTACCTTACACCAAAGAGGATACTACAACTATTGATATTCATATATGTTTAATAAAGTTCACATAAGTTTCAAACATAAGCATCCCACCTACACCAGTTTCCATAGGCTAATCTAAATCTCTAGATATTCTAGAGGGATTCACCTTTTCTCCATGGTATGCTAGTACCTCTAATGTAAAAGGATAAAGGTGAAGAGAGCATCAGTTTTGTGGGATTTTTTGGTCAAGGGTTAGGATCTCAATCCATCTCCACCCAATACCATCATATAATTATAGCTTTTAAATCCACAAGTAAAAACCTTCAGGCTATAGTAATTACTCTTGAATTTAAATGAATGAATAAATTCCAAGCCTAGTTCATTTATCATATTCATTAAAGTAGTTTACTCCCTTCACATTAAAAATATTGTAATAGTTCAATAAATGATAGTTTTTAAGTAAGTTGAACTATTCAAATATTCCCACACTTAATATTTCACTGTTCATTTGATAAAAGGTGGAAACATGCATGAAATCTTATTTTATGCATGAATATATATATCCCATGTACATGAAATATCCATGAATCGCATATATGCTATATATTGACGGCATATCTCCTTCATGGATAACCCTTACAAAATTAGGATGACTCTTACGAAGTCACTCATGACTTTTTTATTCTTGTAGAATTTTTTCTCAGTATCAACCTTATGAAGTTTTGGTGAACCTTATAAAAGTTCCCAAATGAACCTTATGAAGTTGGAAAAAAACCTTACAAACTATAAGACAACCTTACAAAGTTATGATGGAAACCTTATGAAGTTTCCTTTATCTCTAAAATAAACCTTATAAACTTCAGTATGAACCTTATGAAGCTTATAAACAACCATATTAAGTATGGAATCAGCCTTATAAAGTTCCTTTAATAACCTTATAAAGTCTATTAATTTTCCATTTTTCAAACTCTAGTTCATAGACAACTTTATGAAGATCAAAAATGATCCTTATGATGTTTTCACTTTGCCATTTTTTTGGTTCTCAGTGAACCTTACAAAGATTTTATAACTTATCCATTTACCATTCTAAACATAGAATTTATATAATTCCATCAAATCACTCCAAAACAACTTCAATTCATTCTAAGATATCTCTAAAACATCCAAATCATCTCAAACATCTCTTTAACTAAAACCTTCATCTAAGTGTTTTTTATCACTAAATATAGCATGCATCTTGTTTGATGACATAAAGATGGTATCTATATAAATTCATCCATCCCTTTTAAAAACTTTGAATCTCCTTTAATATCTTTTAAACCCACATTTTTACAAGCTATTAAATAGTTAATTTAACATCCATCTTCTTATTCCATTAAAACTATTGTATACAGTACCACTTACTTTAATAACACTTTTCATTGATTTCCATGGAGACTAGATTAACAATCATCGGATGTAATATCTACTACTTAGAATTTTTCTAGTTGGTTATTCCAAGATATTATTTTCACACTTCTTTACCATCATATGAATAAAACTTCCTTTTCATATTCAATGGCATACATCTTAAATCTTTTTTCCCATCAATTCATGGGTAGCATCTTCATCTTCTTTGATGGGTGGAATCTTCCTCCATCACCCAACACTCCAAGACATAAATATTGACATGACTATTGAAAATTAACATGATCATTGACACCAATTATCATTGAAAACAAATATATCCAACACAAATTTCTTATCTAGAGGATGTCTCAAGTTGGTGAAATCATGTCATTTCTCATCATTTCATTGGGGGTATGTAACCATACAAATTTTTATAGGGTTTTTTATTAAATTGGATGAAATTATTGAGTTAATGGATATGAATTTTTTTCATGGATGTACTAAGAGCATGTCATGGGATTTTGGCATATTGTCTCTCTATGTTTTAGTGATTGGACATTGCTCGGTGCATTTTTGGTCATTGTGACTTTTTGAATTAAAGTGAATAATTAATTATAAATTATTATAATTGATTATTTGTATGTTGTGGCTTGAGATAGGATCTTGGGTGTTTTAGGAGATTATTTTAGGCATGGATGATATTTATTGAGGTTTTTTGAGCTTTACTTTAAGGTAATAACTCTGAATGTTGTAGGTGGTCCCTAAAAATCCCCCTAAAGTTTATGCATTTCTTTATGTAGCATGTGATATGTGATCTCACCTCTTATGAACGATCAATCTTGATTATAAATTATTTATTTTACTTTGAAACTTCATGTAATAAATGAAATTATTTTGATCCATGATGGACCCTTGAACATTAGTTAATGCCTCAGTCACTGATGATCAAGGACTTAACCATAAACATGTTCTAAGAGATATGTGAACCCTATATGGGTATAAATGTAAAGAATGAATAAATTGAGCCTTGATATGGGTGACCTTAACTCATTTTAAGTGGGGAAGGTTGTATACTAAGAATTTTTAACCTAGGGGTAGGTCATATAGAAATATTGTAGCACCTTATAGCCTCTTGTCTAGTCAATTAGAGCATGGGGTGAGTATTATTTCCCCAATATTATGTGTGTACCTTGATGGGTTGACTTAGGGTAGGATTTTTGTGTATGACCAGTGAGAGGAATAACCTAGTTTAACCTTGAAATTGTGGTGGTATTTACGAAACCTCTTGTATTTGATGCCTATGTTATATTAGTGGTATAACTAATTAAACCATGAAGTGATCATGGTTGTATTTAGGGATTCTTTCCCCTCAGAGTGATGGGCTTCATCCATAGAGTTAGAATGAGGTAAAGGATCCCATGTGGAGGTGTCTAGACCAGGATGTGACCTAGAGGGATAGAGAGGGTACCTAAATATTATATTTAATATAGAGAGTATTGGAGTGTTGGGGATGGAACAAGTGTATCCTAGAATGAATATAGTGATAAGTATAGGTTGTGCACTTGAGAGGCCATCCTAGGAAATTTTGAATTGGGTTCAAGGAAGTGGAAAACCCTTGTGGGTATGATATATGATATATGTTTATAGGGAGATAGAGTGCCCTGATGAGATATGATATGTATATAGGGCGGGGTGTTATTCCCCCTGGTGATATAGGGACTATTCTGGGGTGGGGTGTTATCCCCGCTGATGATATATAGACCATTTCCAAGGAGGGGTGTTATTCCCCCTAACGATATATGGGTTGTTTCCAAGGATGGTAGATATTGCCCTATGATAATATATAATATGTTTTTAAGGTGGGGTGTTATTCCCCTTGATGATATATGAGATGTTTCTAAGCTGGGGGTGATGTTCCCTTTGATGATATATGTGATGTTTATAGGGAGGGGATTTATTCCCCTTGATGATATATGAGAAATTTCCAGGGAGGGGCGTTATCCCCCTAATAATATATGAGATGTTTTGAGAGAGGGGTTTTATTTTACCTTGATTATATGATAAATGTTTCCAGATAAGGGTATTATTCCCCCTCTAGATATGATATATGTTTTCAATGAGGGTAACTATTCCCTCTGGATAATGACACTAATTTATGTTTCCAGGGTGGGGTATGTGATGAGCCGACTCAGAAATCTCACTTGAGCTAGAGTGACACATGACCTCAAGAACTCTTTCTTATATGCCATAGGCTTCCAGCTAGTTTCAAGGGCCTAATAGAAATAATGGGGAGATTATTCCCTCACACTAGAGTCACATGCATAATTGAAAAAAAATAACTAAAACAATATCCATCACAATCTGAGTACACATAAATAAAAAAACACAATTCTATATAAAAACATCTCCTAAAGAAGAATACAATCATACAAAAACTGATCATCCAATGGGTCAATCACATATAAAAAATAAACCAAAAATAAAAAATACACACATTGGCCCTATTGTCACCCCAAATCCTCAAACACCCTACCTCCAAAACCCATCAAGATACTCCATCCTGACCCACTGAACATCTTGTGTTGAACCTAAAAGTAGATATAAGGTTTGTATGTGTATCAGGATACCTGTAAAGGTTGTGAGAAATAAATATTAGTAGGTTATCACTAATTTACCCTAGTAAACACTATAATATGTGTGTAAGTATGGGGAAAAATAAACATGTCACACAAACGTATGGACACCGTATTCTAATCAAGCCACCACAACTCCTTGCACATCAAGTCATTGTATGCTAACAAGGCCTCTATGATACCTGGACATAACTGATTCAGTGCCATGTCAGAATCCACCTCATTACCTCTCCTCTTCATCTCATGGATAATGCCTAGTCCATGACTAGTGACTCAATGTAGGCTTTGTCCAAGTCCTCAACCCTATGTCCAAAGGGACAGGGTATGTTTATACATCCAATCCTAAACAATTACCTTATCACTCAAGGTAGGGTTCATTATTCATGCCTTGATTTATCCCATGATCTAGCCCCTAATGTCCAGTCCACTGCTACAACCGAAGACTCTCAGGGAAAGGTTAAATACTACGACCCAAGCCTCTCAAGGAAAGGTCCAATACCATGGCCCAAGCCTACTCAATGAAAGGTCCTTGACCCATGCCTACTCTAGGAAAGGTCAAATACCATGACCCAATCCTTCTCACTCAAGGAAATATATGGCCTTGGGATCCTCTCCCACACCATAGTTTGTTGCCTAACATAAGTGTATGCAACACAAAAGGGTAGGCAGTCCACCACATAGATCAATGGTTGGTCCCATGGTACTAGTTTCTCGAGACCAATCCCCTCATCTCAAACACATATTATCTCACCCATTAGGACATTCACTGAATACTCCAAACCCATAATGGTATTTTCTCATCGATACCATCTCATGCTCATCACCCCTTAGTCATACCACAACCTATAGGCTCATGTAAACCCATTCCTCAAGGATCGATCCAAAATCACTACTTCTGGTCCCAGTACTCAGGTACCATCCCAAGCTATATCATTCTAAGATCCTTAGTATCTCGATGCCAAGTAACAAAAAATTCCCATGACCCACACCTAGGTCTTATCTCATATCTCATAAGGGATATCTCTTATCACATCACTTAGAGTAAACCCCTCTCAATCACCCTAATCTATTCCTTGGGGACTCACCCTACCCACAAGGCTCACTATCCCCAAACCACCCTCAGGAGGGTGTCACTCACCTAGCATGAGATGCACGACCATCTCACCTGCCACATCAAGGCTAAGCCTCTTACCTTCCCAACTATACCTAGGGAAAACATCCTAGTCTAATCACATCACCACTCAAACCCCAAGACCTACCAAATGTATCATGTTAGCTCAATTTACACCCTCTCCCCTTGGCGACATAGCCATCAGGAAATCTAAACCACCTAAAGTGCTTAATAGTTATCGTCTAACCTCTAGGGTGCTCATGGACACCCTAACTCTTCTACTTGACCACCCTCGATCCCTGAAACCCATAATTGAATCCATGAAACATTCATTCATTGTTAAATCATGCATAAATATGCATATGAGCTTGTATTAAAGGGATCACCTACCTCCTTTAAGGATTTACCACCATAGCCAAGATCTGTCGAGCCTTAGTCAAGATCGTCAATGCCTCATCCAAGCTTGTACCTCCACCCAAGCTTTTTTATCATGTCATATTAAATTACATAATTAATTATAAACATTTATAATTAATTATCTAATTTAATCCAAAGAGGAATAAACATTGAAAGACTCATTTGGTATCATAGTCACATTGAAACCGTTCAGAACCTTGACCAACTGCACTCGGAAAATCCATGATGTGCCACCAACACCATCTCGAGAAAAATCCATAGCTACTAACACCTGATCAATCAAAAATTTCATCCAATTTAATTAAAAAAATCCAAATAAATCAGGTTAGCAGGTTACCTTGACCAAAATGGTGAAAACGACATGTGTTCACCTTCCTAGGTCCTCCTTTAGCCACCGCACATGAAATCTCCATCACCTTCGCTCGATTCCACTATGATCTGATGGAATTGATGCCAAACAAAAATCAAACCACACCAAACACTAAAAAAACATCTGATTAGTGGAGGTTATTTAGAGGGGGTTATGCACAACCCCCTCTAAATTTTGTATCATTATTTTTTAATATTTAGTTGGATTTTAAAAGCAGTTATGTTAAAAATTGCCGCTAATTTAATAATTAGTGGCACTATATATTCAGTTGGATTTTAGAGACGCAATATATATATATTATTCGGTTGTATTTAAGAGGTTCTATATATATATATATATTATGGAATTTTTTTAAGAAAATAGTGGGGATTCACAACCCCCTATAATATCTTAAATTAGAGGGGGTTTTGAACCCCCACTATTTTCTTAAAAAAAATCCATATAATACTATATATATATATATAATTAAAACACAATATATAAATGTATTTAAAATCCCTTTTTTAATTTTTCTTAGTTTTTTTAACCCCTGTAATTTTTTTATTTTTCTTAAAAAATCAAATTTTATAATATATTTGTGTCTGTGCGCATGTATATATAAATATATATATTACAAAAACACATTATATAACTATATTTAAATACATTATAAACACATATATATAAATAAATTGTATAAATACTTTAAATAAATTCTTTTACATGTAAAAAAAATGTATATATATATAAATATAGGTATACAAAATATAAATGTAATTATAAATATATGTATAAATATATTTATTCAAATATATAAAAATTATATGTGGTTTTATAAATATTATAAATTTATTGAATACATTTATATTATGATTTATATCATACATATATTATATTAAATACATTTCTATTATATATTTATGTATAAATTCATTTATATTATATTATATATATAAATATATATAATATAGAAAAAATTAAATATAAATATAAATATAAATTTTTATATAATATAGAATTATATTATAAATACTTTATTATATACAAATTTATATATATTATATATATTATAGCATACCATATTAATTATAAATTAATATAGCAAATATATAATATATTCTTTAATTATATTATTTTTTTTTCAATTATATGAATGTATTTAATTTTTTGTGTATGTATATATTTGTATACATGATATAATATAAATGTATATAATTACATACATAAATATATAATATAAATATATTTAATATAGTATATGTATGATATAAATTAGAAAATAAATGTATAGTGTTTATAAAACCAACATATAATTTTTATAGTTTAAAATACAAGTGTGATAATAATAATAATTAATAATATTGTTGTTATCACACACACACACACACACACATATAAGTATATAAAAATATATTTTAATTATATTATATCTATAAATATTATATAAATACATAAACACACACACGAACATAAATGTATTTATAAATTTATATTTATATATATAAATATAAATATATACTTATATATGTAAATATAATTATTTATATGTATTATATATATTATATAAATAAACATGTATAAAATATATAAATATGTATTTAAGTATAAAAATAATTTATATGAATATATTTATAAATATATAAACATATGTGTATATAGTTACTCAAATATATGTAAATATAGATATAAATATATAGTTTATATAAATTTATATATATGTTATATATTTAAATTTATTTAAATATATTATGTAAAAAATATTTCTTTAATAAAGGATAAAATTTATATAAATACTTTGATGTGTAAATATATTTCATGTATTAAATTGGCATGGTGGTAGGCGATTAGATTTACGGGTGCTCTTGGTCAGAGTCGATCAGGGTTCGATTCCCTAATGAAGTAATTTTACACGATGGTGTCGGTGTCATGCATGTGTGGGGGTTGTTTCTCCCGTGGCATGGGGGGACAGTGGGATGCAATGGAATAGAAGGGGGAAAACCGCTATAACAACCTTTCTATTTATTATACATTAATACATGATTTAATTACATGAAATTACACTTAATACAACCCAAAAGATCGACAAGTCTTGTGTCTTTGGGAATTAGGTAAATTGCATTACAACTTTAAACATGAATTACAACGTATTTATTGAAAACTTCTTTAACATTCTTGACCTTAAAACTACATTGGATAGCCTGGGGAAATACATAAGAAAGGGGTGAATCATAAAGCCCAGTAAGGAAATAAACATGGCATAACATGAAGATAATAATACGTGTTAGAAAAGGCATATCAATGAGGCATAAAGGAACATGAATAATAAGTCATGATATAGCATGTTAATCATAACATGGGAAATGTGGAAACAACATAAAACACTGCATCATAAACATAGGTCAAGGCTAAAATTCTAAGACTTCATGGTGGAAAAAGTCTCATAAAGGAATCTGGTACACCCCTGTTCCAACATGACGTATCATGATACTAAACACTACCTAATGTATTGGAGTGCTATATAATTTTGGGTTCACCCATCACTTTTATTTCATTCTCATGCTTAAGTGTGCCACATAGATCATAAAAAATGGATTAATTCATCATCATAATTTATTCCATGATCAATGAATTTGGAATGCATGAATGTAAGCCCCAAATAAAAAGGTATATGTGCATAATAGTGAACACCCTTTATAGGAAATTGGTATGTAATTCAATACAAAATTGGTTTAACATGGTTATATAAGGTTAGGATATTGAAAATATATAAGGAAACACTAAGAAAATGTGGATACTCATGTTAGAGACTTGAATTTTTTCTTGGAATTCTACCTTGAAATGAATACCTTAAGGTTTCTAATAATGAACAAAAAAAATTTTGAGTGATATATGGTTATAATAGAAAATATATTGTATAATATAAAGGATAAATTTCATGGTAAGGTATGTTTTAAATTGGTGGAAGTGTTATCTTTTTCGAAGTGAAGAAAATGGATATTTTGGCAGTAACAGTTATATTTTTAGTAATGTAATTTAATATTCAAGACTAACTGGATAAAAAAGGGAAAAGTGGATAGGAATTTTAATGTGGGTAAAAACCTTCCTCAAACACTCATTTTTATAAAAAAACTCAGTGTTTTAGGGTTTTTATTTTAACCTTTTAACTTTTACCCTAATTTACTTTTACCTTGGTAATTAATTTTTAACTACAGTAACTAATTCTAATAAAAAATTAAGATAAACCCATTTAAATAATTTT
This sequence comes from Viscum album, assembly GCA_963277665.1. Lineage (NCBI taxonomy): Eukaryota > Viridiplantae > Streptophyta > Magnoliopsida > Santalales > Viscaceae > Viscum > Viscum album. The sequence continues at coordinate 1,575,392,150 of OY728141.1, forward strand.
AAATTTTAAATTTCATATTTTAAAACAATTTTATGAAATAAAATATTTAAATGTGTTAAATTTTAAATTTAATATAAACACACTGAATCAAGTAAAATAAATGTTATTTTACATTCAATTCAATATAAAATTGATTATCACCATGAAAATACTTGATTAAAAGAAAATAAAGAAAACAGTTTTTATTAAAATCACATTTAAATTTTGTTATAAAAATGTTAGGAAATAGATTTATAATCTTAAAAAATATAATAAAATGATAAATTTTATTCAATAAAAACATATTTTATTACTTAAAAGGTTTTTTATGATTCTATGATATTCTTACATAATGATAAAATCATAAAAGTTATAGTTTTCCAAAAAAACTATATTTTTTGACTAAAAATCAATCTTTTTAGAAGAATTCAAAAATTCATAATAAGAAATTTTGATTTGATAAATTAAAATTTTGAATTTAATTTTATTAATTTAAATTTCTAAAATAAATAGAGTTTTTTTAAAATATAAAGGTTCATGGTGTAGAACATCATTTTTTAGAAAGATGTGTTTTTAAGTATAATGTGAATGTATTCTTATTTATTCTCAAGAAATATGTATTTGATGGGTGAAAAATTATTTTAATGTATATTCATATCTATAAGTTATATAATTCCATTTTTTATATAGGAACACTTAACTTATAATACAAATAGCATTAATCTTAAAATGGATTTTATATTGATATGTGTGTTCAATTCTATATATAATAGTTACATATTGATATAATGTTAATTTCAATATAAAAAACCCCTTATAACATCTTCATAAGATCTAAGGGTAAGAAAAATAATAGTGCTAGTTACGGGTGGTGATTCAGCTATCAGTGATTACACAGTGAGCTCTAAAGGAATAGTCTTTCCCAAAACTGTTTCACTCAATCCGTAATTTCCTGATCATGTCTCGGGCATGGTATAGGGAAAGCTATATAAAATATACCTATATTCTGAGCTTATAAAATGGGATTACTATGGAAAAATTCCTCTTTTAGGTTTCATTTCTTCCTACTTTATTGATTTTATGATATGGTTACTTCAATTTATACCAACTAATTTAATGATTATGTTTTAACATTCATATTTAATATTCAAAATATATCAAGGTATTTTTTCATTTTAATTTGGTATAATGTTTGACACAAGATTTTTAATATATTATTTATTTATGGAGAAAATAAGGTGAAATCTCATATCGTTACATCACCACCTTAAATATTTTTTATCCTCTCAATTTTAATTGTAACTTACTAATGAACTTAGCTAACGGTATCTATAAGATTGTATTATATTTAATTCTTATAGAGAAGTATCAATCACATATATTAATATATAATGATCACATATTCAATATTATGTTTCTTCCTAACCATTAGAGTTAAATATCACTCATGGTTTGGTGTAGAGACCCATTTTATTTTTCCTTGAGTTCATAATTCAGACCTATAGTGACAAATTAATAAAAATTAGTTTTAGTAATGGAATGTCATTCACTGTTTTTAAAAAATATACAACACACACAAATATCTCTTATCTATCACATTTATTCAACTTGTTAGTGTCTTTGGAATGTTTAGGTATAATGATAAGTCAATGAAGAATGATACTTTTCCTTATAAGGCTTATTGATATCCATGTTTAGACTCCTCACAACCCCTGCTATAGTAGTTGTTTCTACCACACCTGTATGTACCCTCTCCATCTTATTCAATGCATGTGTTTCCAACTTCAACAGATAACCACCCATCTCTTCACTCACTTGTTTCACCAGTCCTTGTGTTTCCTACTCCATTAAATCCTCTTAGCTAATGGTCGGAGAAAATATTAACTTGTCTCAATGTAATGACCTCAACCCTGGAAGCCTAGATTCAGAGGTTAAATTATTACATCGGTACTAGATAAAATTAATCGCATCCCAAAGGAATTAATAGTTTAGTAGTCTTGGAGATATAGATACATAAACTAATCTCACAATACAATTGAAAACATCGAAATACTACCTAGTATTTCCTTTGAAAACATCATTATTCTGTTATAATATCCATACATTTTAATCATAATATACTTCCCAACATCCTTAGTACAACAAACATAAGAAAAAATATAAGCTTAGATTCTTAGTAAGGATATTCATATAGAAAAATTTAAATAAGGCGTGAATAATATGGAAAGAAATAAATGGAAATCAAATAATTTCATATAAATAATCACATGAGCTAAAAACTAATCCATGGATGTAATAACTAATCAAATAATCACATAGACAATAATAACTAATCTCATAATGAGGGAATTAATAATTTTGAACATCATTAACATACAATAGAGGCCTCATTTTAGGATATCTTAAAAACATGACTGAGACCTTTTCCAAATACCCAATCTATTTTGTATCGTGAGACCTACCGATGCATCGAGGGGCTATAGCGGGCCCCTCCCATCACATAAAAATACCAATGCATTCCTTGTATGAAAAGGGTAGAATATAATCAATGCAATAATTTTTATTGAAACTATAATATGAAATGTTAATAATTTACCCAATTAATAAACATAATCATAAACTATTTAGAGTAATATAGAGAATGGTAAAATAATAATTCATGCCCAGTTAAACTGATTGCAAACCATCTAGATAAATAAGATGAAATAAATCATTACAACATATCCCAAGTGAATCATAACTCAAATAAAATGTTTTTTTCATTGATTAATATATATACCATAAAAATATACTTAAAACATTCTTGATCAAAATATTTTTTCCATTTTAAAATCAATTCCTTAAAATCTAAATATTTATAAAATATTATGGGAAAAATTTTATTTGAAAATAACTACAGACACTTGTAGATGAATCTATAAATTATTAAGTTTTTATGATGGTGAAAAATTATATTCATTTAATATAATTAAAAAAAATTCCTTTCTCTATTTTTTAAGAAAAGTGCAACGTTCATAAAATGATAGGAAAATTCTTTTTAAACCATATTATAGAAAAGTTAAACATTGGTAAAAATTTCCTTCCATAAGTCATTTTTGGAATAGAAAAAATATTATATAAACCAAAAAAGTAAAATATAGATATGGAAAAAATATTCCCTAATAGAGACTTAAACATAATCAATCCTGAATTTTGATGAGATTGTGAAATAAACCCTTACCTCGATTTCAACTTGTTTGGAAGGCTCTCTAAACTACTATAAATAAATTTAATTTTATTATAATTCTATACCAGAATCATGTACACATTTATTATATCATATTTATCCATTATATATATATATATATATTTAGATTCATCAATAATGGTATAGATAGAAAATTAATTTCACCATTCATGGAGATGGTAGGCCATGCGTACTCATGAACATTTTTTTCATTTGTTCAACAGATAGAGAGAAGGAAAGGTAAATAATAAATAAAATTTATAGAACCATTATTATATCATATAATTCATATATATTCACTATATACATCCTTCTTCCCATCCAAGTAAAATATAAATGAAAAATTTGTAAGAACCCATATCTTATTTTTAGGTATGAATCTTGTTTTTCTAGTGTTTTCAGAAAAATATTAGTTTATAGAAATTTAAGGAGTACACGTTGTGTACTTAGAAGTACATGATGTGTAACCAGTTGTCGTGGGTAGCTGTGTAATGGTCGTGTAATGACAGAGTACATGGTCGTGTGGGGTGATCTGGAGACTGTTTAAGGTGTAGCCCGATTAAGTCATGTACATGTCATGTACATTAAATGAACACACCATGTAATTTTATTTTTATTTGTTAAATTAGACCAGGGTCATGTTTAATTGGAAGAAATGCCTTATTCTCAACTCGTCTCATCCGGGAGTGACTGTAGGATGTGATTCTTCTCTGATCCCCCAATCGACCGTTTGTTCTCCAAATCAACCATTGCTGATTTCATTGGAATTGCCACAGTGAGTTATTCCTTCTTATAAAGCCCCGTTCCTTGATTTCTCCTCTTTCATGAGATATCCTTGGTTGATATTTTTTGATGTTTTTGTAGATCTACCACGTTTTAGGACGATTCAAGGGCCAACGTCGGATCATATCAATCGTACAACACTGAGGTAGGTTTTTTCTGCCTTTCTATAGATTTTATTTGAGTTATATATGCAAAAGTTCCCAATACCCTCATTTAGGGTATTTTGTGCTTAAAGATTTTAACCTTGTTGATTCCTGTTATACTTGTTTTTTGAGTTAGGGATCTTGTTTCTGATTAGGGTTATTTTTCCATGCTATGGAGGTGTTTTCCCATGTTTGATATTATATTTACCGTTTGGTCTAGTATTGCCTGTTAGGCTACTTGCTTTCCATACCTAGTGTTGTTAGGATGGAGTGATTTATATGATTATGTGATATTCTTTATAGTTGTTTAGCCATGTAGTTCTTGAGGTTTACTTTGGTTGTTGAACATCATTTGTGCACAATTTTTTTACACAGGGCTGTGGGAACCTGATGTAGTGAGACCATAGGGGGAATTGATGTTAAGGGCTTCCCTAGAGTTTCTACTATTTTTATCACACTATGAGACCATAGGAAGGATTGATGTTGAGTGCTCCCTTAGAGTGTCTATAGTTACCGTTACAAGACTATAGGTGGAATTGACGTTGAGTGCCTCCTCAGAGTGTCTGTAGTTTATCATTAAAAGGTTATAGGGGAAATTGACAATGAGTGCTTCCTCAAAGAGTCTTTGTTTGCATGATACCAAATGGTTTAGACTGTGTGAGATACCCAAGAGGTTGTTATATCCTTGTATAAGTTGAACCAGAGGGGTTAGGCGATGAGAACTTAACCAGAGGGTTGCTTGAGGTTGATTGGTTTAACCAGAGGGGATGGGCTATGAGAACTTCCCATAGGGTTTCTTGTTTTTGTTTGGTTGAATAATTGATAAATGTAAATGAATGTAGTTGAAATTGTACGATTGTTTACTCTTGAGTACTTTCTTGTTCATTACTTCATTTTTTCATACTTGCCTGCTATATATATTCACTGACAGTTAGGCACAGATCTTTGGGTGGTTTCCTACTGAGATTCATCTCACACCCTATTTGGGTCATGATTTTTGGTCCAAATAGATTATATTTTTGTAGGCATAGATAAAGGAAATCCCCCTTCTACTTTAGGTACTTGACTGTTGTAGAGTTGGAAAACACGAGACCAAGCTGAGGCTTACGATGTTGTTGGAGTTGTTTACTTGTTTCTTTCCTTATAATTTGGTTTAGTACTGTATTCTAGAATTGTGAATTGTTTGGATGATTTCTTAGATACTTGTGACATGCATCATTATTGATATATATATATGCTACAATTGTCTATTTACTTTTAGTATTTCATTGTTTACTATTGTATGGTTTTATTACTGCTTCCCATATTGTTATCTGTTTATTTCCACTACATTACTCTTCCAATAAGGGCATAGTTTCCCCACCATCACACCCAAGGCCCTTGCTGCTAGTTGGAAGCCTCTGGCATTTGGGGAAATGCGCTTTAGGCCATGTGACCAACCAGGTACGGGGCGCCTCTGGGCAGCACTCAGAACCGGGACATTACAAAGTGGTATCAGATGAATTCTTTTCTTCTTGACTTACTGTTTGGATCTTATAGTCAGGGATATGATGGGATAGGTAGTTTATAATAAGTTGTGCCTGGGAGTAGCTAACTCATGTATAGGGAAAAGCTAATTTACATCAATTATTGCTATTTTTTTGTTTGGAATTATTACAGTTGATTTGATTTCACAGTTGGGTGATTCGCATGTTTTGTGTTATTAGTGTTGATATTATTGAGGTTCTATTTTTGTTTCAACCTGGTGAGATGAGGGTATTCCACCTCATTCATCATATAGGAACTTGCTACAGATCACATGTCATGCATTTTTTTCATTCCATTTAGGGTGCATTAGCGATTTCATGTTATTGTCATAGATGTTATGCTAGATTCATTTTATTGCAATATATTCCTTGATAGAATACCTGATATTTAATAGGGTATTGTATTTTTTAAGGTTTCATTTGAATGAATTCCAAACTTTAGTTGTAGAGGTTTTATGGTCCCTCATGTATCAGAATTTGGTGGATCATTGCATTGTTATACTTGTATATGACATGTATAAGATGCCAATCCTTAATTTTCAAGGAGTATGGGCCCCTATGGATCAGAACTTGGCACTTTAATGTCTGTTTCAGTGTTTTTCTAAGTTCCAGAGTAGTTTTTGAGGCTTACTGTCCAGAAAAACCTCGAATAAACAGTGTGTATTGTTGAATAAACACCATGTCTCCTTCTGTTTGGGAAGGAAATTTTTTTCTTATGTACACTCCATGCACTTAGGGTACACACCATGTAGTCTCTAACCATGTTACTACCTGTGTGGGAAGCGACATGGGGTTGGAAAATCCTTGGAGGAACACGTCGTGTATCGGATGTACACGCTTTGTTGTAAGGACTGTGTGTCCACTCGTGTGACTAATGACACGGATGGATGAAACTTAGGTTATGCACACTATGTCAAGGTTGAACATTTCATGTAGTTTAACCCATGTATTCATCCATGTGAATAACAACATGGGTTGGTGAAATCCTTCTATCACATGCCATGTCTGTAATAAATATGTCGTGTAGTCTCGTTCTAGGAGAACTGTGTGGGTTAGTCCTGTAGAAGAACTCGGGCAGGGGAAAATGATTCAAGTACATGTCATGTCTTGGGAGAACATGCCATGTGTATGGGGTGTTACATGACCAGTGTTGGAAGGAGTATATGCCCATGTGAATGTTTAGAGGAACACGCCTTGTAGGGGTCATACACGCCGTGTATCCCTGTTTTAAAAAACTTGAATTCTTTCTTTCTCATGTTCTTTTCTTGCACTTCTAAATTTTAGTCTTTGATAATCTTGAACTAACGTGTGCATTGGACCTTGCAGAGTCATGCCACTAAGACATCCTCTAGTTGTACGCCAGATTCAGGGCAATGATCAGACACTACACATGGTATATCAGGGATTACTAGTAGACCCTCCCATCATGCCTGTCTTGGCACCAACCACCATTCCAAATACAGGTGCCAATGCACATTTACGACAAGGCTTTATGAGGTTTATACAAACCTTTTAGGGAGCACCGCATCCTACCCCGTCTATGGTAGAGTTGATGCGGTTATTTCAGTAGCATCATCCTCCCACTTTCTCAAGGAATGGAGGACCTCAGGCTACTGAGTCATGGTTAGAATCCATGCTATCTATCTTTAAATATCCAGAGATTCCTCTAGAGATGAGGGTGAATCTCACTACTTATATTCTTTGGGGTTCTACCAAGATATGGTGGTATGTGATCTTGTAGGGAGGACGCCAGTGGGTTATGGCTTGGGGTTAGTTCCAGCGTACCTTCTACAATTACTTATACCCAGAGACTTTGAGGGCCAATCGAGCCCAATAGTTCATGAGTCTGGATCAGGGTACTCTTTCAGTCATGGATTATTCTTCTTGCTTCACATATATTCAGTGCTTCACACCCATTCCAAGGGTGACGAGTTATTACTTACGAGGAAGTTTGAGGATGGTCTCAGGCATGACATCTGATCTCATGTGAACATCTTCAGGTTGACTTCCATTTCTTCTATCATCAACCAGGCATTGATCACAGAGCACAAACTAAGGGATTCTAGAGCTATGGACTAGGGCAGTTCAGCATCCAGAGTTAGTGATTCTCCAACTGATAGTAGGAAGTGCCGCAGGGAGTCTACACATGGAGATCCGAGTAGGTGAGATACACCTTCAAGTATCTAGGTGGTATGTTACCAGTGTGGGAAGAGTGGAAATATGAGGCCACCTTGTATGGGAGACCCAGTTGAGTGCCGATCTTATGGAAAGATGGGCCATCTTCAATGGTTCTGTTAGTTTTTCTCACTAGCAGCTAGTGATAGAGGTTCTTCTATGACTCCTTGTTTAGGAGCAGGACCACCAATTTCTCATCAGTTAGGGAACTAGAGTCCTTCCGAACGTTCAGGATGAGGTGGGGGTCATGGTCGTGGTATCCAGTCACCAGGTTTTCAGCAATAACAGGGTAGATCAGCTCAAGGTGGACAGGCAAGGTCACAGGGCCATAGTATAGGTCAGGCTTTTGTAGTAGAGAAGACCCAGGAGGAACAGGATCCCAGACCCTCCACAGTCAAAGGTATGATCCTAGTTGCCTCAGTTTTATCTTCTTTAATTTTCAATACAGGTGATTCCCATAGTTACATATATGTTGTTGTTATGGAGAACCTTGGGCTCTGTATCTTTACTTATGCTAATGTCTTGATTCTAGAAACTCTATTTGGGACTAGAACGGCTAGTGTATGTCAGTGAAAGGAGTTCCCTCTTGAGGTTAGTGGGTGTCACTTCTTCTAGGACCTTTATGTCCTAGAGATGACAGGCTATGATGTCATTCTTAGAATGGACTGGTTAGTTCCCTTCCAGAATTTTGTTGGCTTCTATCGCCGTAGGGTGAGTTTCACATCACCAGAGGGTGGTTTGTTCTTACATAAGGGAGAATGGAATGTTCAGGAAAGCAGAGTAGGACCCAAGCATTATTGGTTGGGAGGAGTTATAGCCCATATTGCTAGTTTGTATCTGGATGACCAGGGGACTTCACATTTGGACTTTCCTCTAGTGTTCTATTATTTCAGGGATGTCTTTCCAGAGGACTTTTTAGGTTTTCCTCTAGATCGAGAGGTGGAATTTTCTATTGAGATTATTCCAGGAACGGCACCAGTGTCTATTACTCCTTATAGGATGGTTGCACCAGATTTACAGGAGCTTAAGAAGTAGTTGGAGGAGTTATAGGCAAAGTGTTTCATCTGACCCGGTACTTCTCCTTGGGGTTCTCCTATCCTTTTTGCAAGATGGTACCCTCAGAATTTGTGTATATTATTGGAAGATGAACCAATTGATGGTCAAGAACGGATATCCCTTTCCAAGGATTGATGATCTCTTTGATCAGCGTTGAGGAGCCCGAGTGTTCTTGAAGATTGACTTGAGATCCGATTATCATCAGTTGTGCGTTAGACCATCAGATATACCTCTTATAGCCTTTTAGAGCAGGTATGGTCTATATGAGTATATGGTTATGTCGTTTGGTCTCACAAACGTGCCTGCAGTTTTCATGGAACTGATGAACCTAGTGTTTCATCCATACTTGGATTCTTTTGTGGCAGTCTTCGTGGATGATATTTTGGTGTACTCTCACACTCGACATGACCACACCACACACCTTGAGATCATTTTGAGTACACTGAGAGAGAATTAGTTATATGATAAGCTCTCAAAATGACACTTTTGGATGGAGCATATTCACTTCTTGGGTCATGTTATCTCAGAGATAGGAGTATTAGTAGACCCCGAGAAAGTGAGAGTAGTAGTTTTTAGGAGCAGCCGAAATACGTCTTTCAGGTAAGGAGAAGTTTTGATTAAGGGGGAGATTATGATCCTTAGGGAAGATTTTATAATAAGGGTTAATTAATCATATTCAATTTTGTATCTTCCATAATATTTAGGTGATTTATAAACTTTGTGGTAGTTGAGGATTAAAGAATAATTATAATTACAAAATTCTTAAAAAAATGGTCTGTAAGTTTTTCAAAGTTATTTTATCATTTAAGTATGAGGTTTTTTGATTTCTAAAAAAGGGGATATTATTGATTTGGAAGTTTTACTTTTTGATTTTCCATTCCTTTTGTTTTTAAAATCATAAATTCTTTCTTAAAACATGTTTTACTAACTTTTTATGTTCAAAGTGTTTTAGAATTTTTTTTAGAAAACATTATGTTTAGAATACGTTCTTAAGTATTCAAGTATAAATTTTTTTTATTGTGATTATCATAATGAGTATGTAACCGATTAATCGTACTTAACTTTATCAATACCAAAATTTGGACTTTCTTTCATGACTTTCATAATGAAAAAGTCTTAACAATATGACTGATATAGGTACCAATAACATCAGATTCACAATCATAAATATTAAGTAAAATATATAGGAAGTCCATCAGACTGACTATGTTTATCATCTGAATATAAAAGACTTATTTATAACATAATTGAATACCTTTTAAACTATAATGGTGTAAACAATATGATGTCATACATTAGATTATTCCAGATCGTTATGATCTATCAAGTGTCAGTTGTTCAAGTCCTTACGACAAACTGGGAGAAAATATGACAGTTGGGTGATCATGACGATTTTTGGGAAGATACTTATACATACCCAATCATTTAAAGTGTTTGAAGCTATTGATTTATTGGTTTTATTTTCACTCTCGATTTTTCTAAAGCTTAAATAGTGTGAACATATTATTCCTAGTCTCTTGTAATTATTTAGAGAGAGTCATTCTAAGGAAACCATGTCAGGTTGTCTCCTTTAGAACATTGTTGTAATTGTAAATTGTGTCTGATTATTGTATTGATCGAGGGCTTCTAGGGATAGGAAGACAAATAATCTGATGCATCAGATTGAGGGATATTGAGGATAGGTATATAGGGAAAATATAATCTTTGTATCGAGGGCTTCCACGGATAGGAAGAGAGATATTCCAATAATCTTATCAAGGGATTTCCTTAATGAGGAAATACTTACTTTCTTGTAAGTATAAAACAAGGTATACCGTAAGTCAGTATTAGTGACTATCTTACTCTTAAGTTTAAAAGTGATTATTATTTTAATAGTTGTAATTAATTATTACTTTATTATAGCTATTTCTTGTGTCTTAAAAATTTATTTTCTACTCTGTATGTTAATAGTAAATTTCTTCATCGTATTAAACTTACTATTTCTATTTTTATTATCATATCAATTATGATTACAATTCATACTCTAATTAATCAGATCTATTGTAATAACAATTCTATTACTCTTATTTAATTACATTATATTTGATTAAAATTTAGGGACTTTAGTCATCAAACTGAGGTCCAAGTATGATATTTTTATTAAATATTATTTTGGGTTTTTTTAGTTTAATTATTTTAAACTAAGTTTTTAAAACTACAATTCACCCCCCCACTCTTATAAGAATAGATTTCACAAGCTATAAATATCATATATTAAAATCCAAAAAGGCTATGGGTGGGTTCTTATAGATATAAATCACAATCATTTCCACCCTATAAAATATCAGTATAGGAAAGATATCAGTTTCAACCTAATTCACATTTCACATGAACAATTATGATAAAATTTATTATCACTTCTAAGATATCCCTTTGAGGGTAATGTCTTTCCTCAAAGATGGTGGGGGTGGGGGGATCTTCACATAGTGGTTGTCGTTGTGTTGTTCATTATCTTTGATTCCTTCCCATAACATTTTTTAACAACTCAAACTGCCAATTAATTTTTTCTTCTAGATAAGCTAATTGTGTCTGTATCTCTTCCATTTTCTTATCTTTATTCCCCTGTTCATTTCTTTTTTCAAAATATGTTTGGGGTGACACCCCAAAACCCACACCTCTAATGTGGACATACTATTCTAGCCACTTCAAGGCCACTGATAGTAGTTGTTCATTGGGTACATTTGATGATGGTTCTTGTGCCTAATTTAGATAAAAAATATATGAAAATAAGTAATAATTATTATGTAATGTCAATTTAAAGAAAAAAAAATATTATGTCATACTTACCCATGCTTCCCATACTTTTTGTGAGGTTTCATTTATTAGTATCTCATCTTTATTTACAAGATCCTACTTCCATGTCACATGACATGGGATGGAATTGGATCTAGATTTTGATTCATAAATATTCATATAAACAAAAGAACATAATTATGTTCTTGTTTTATGTTACATTAAAGTATTACTATATATTTAAAATACATACCATTTTTTTCAAGTGAATCATGACCCATCCTTGTTGTACGGTAGGGGTATGTTGGTTTTTCTACATATTGCTTATTTTTAGCACTCTATTATTGTTTCATAAATTAAAAATTATTAATCAAAGTGATTAATACATGTATTATCAATAAATTTATTACCAATCACAATATACCTAAAAAAATTATACTCATGATGATCAATAAATGCATTCCACATTTTTTGGTTTATCGGGTGTGTATACATCTATGGTGGGTGTGGGTTTATTTTCCCTTAATCATATTTAAGATGATACATCATAAGAATTATTTGAAATCCACTTTGATCCTTTCCAATGAGAATTAATACAAATTTAATTTAGAAGTAATCTTCAATAAATTTACTCTTCAAGGGATAATAAAGAGGAAATATACATTTCATTATTTTGTTTTTAGTAAAATAAATAAATTATATCATAATATTACCCTAATATCTTCCCAAATTAGTGCCTTAATCACAAGAACAATATTGTTAAATGAATCTACATCAACCAGCACATGAATTCAAGTGGTGATCCCAATGTAAATACTATGCATGGCCTTATTGGGGTTAACAAGATGGATGCATGAATTCAATCCAACCTCAAATTTTATGCCTCTGTCTCTCACCTTAAAAAATTTTGTTAACAACATCATGATATAGTGGTTCTATTTTTTGGGGGACATAACTTTTTCACCTTCTACCATTTCCTTATCTTAAACATCATCAATATGTTGTTCCTAAAAATTAGTATCATCGTCATGTGAAGAATCGTGTTATTCCTTTGAATTGGGTGCATCAGGATGTTGAGAAACTTGTTGTTCCTCAGGATTGGGAGTATCAGCATGTGTAGAAGTCATTATCTATAAAATTTATTGAACATTTATTTTAGATTATATAAATATAGCAGTGAACTGAAAATAATATGAGGTAACATAATGTATATTACAAAAAACATAGCATGATTATTGAACACTCTTTTTTTAAATTTAAAGGGATTTCACCCATCTATCAAGTATCTAAATCCCTTTATTGGGGTCTCCTATGACATAGATACCCCATCTACATTGGAACCAATATGAAATGATTATGATATCCCAATGAAAATTTTATCCTTAGATGAATTTTCATTTGACCCTTTAATGGTTTTGGTTGATAACAGAATAATTGAACAATTTCAGTTTATAGTATTAAGAATCTAAAATACTTGTACTCCCTATGATTCCATTGTACCCTTCCTTACTGAAATCCACTTTCATGAATCCTAATTCATCTATTTTAATTTTACTCTTGTTATCAAACCACTTGCATTGAAAAATTATCACTTGTAACATTATGTAATCTAACTCCCATATTTTTTTGATGTTTCCAAAGTATGACATATTAAAATAAATTTTATTTTTTCATTGGTACTAGATACACGCATTGCTTCATATATAAGTGAAACTCCTCTATTTTTTATGGTGATGCATTCTTCATATTCATTTGTATAGAATGTATAACCATTAATTACATAACCATTATAAGATAATACATGCACACTTGGTCCTCTGGCTAGTCATCAAAGTTGATCTGAAATTGAATCCATATTTGAAGTTTACTCCTTAAAAATATGATCTTAAAACCATCCTATAAATCATTAATTATGTGTATTTGATATCCATATTTTATACCTTGATGGATTTAAATTTATAATAATTACTCTATGGGTTTAAATATATGGTACAACCTCTAAAATTTTATGTAAAACATAAAGGTGAGTCTGCTCCCACTCTGTAATAATAATTTTGAAAAAATCTACTCCAAAAATTCCTTCAACTACAACTACCTAGTGTGATAAGATTCCAGTAGACCAATGCTTTCCACATCAGATAGGTAGTCGGTACAGAATTCAATGGATTCCTTAATAATATATCACTCAACAATGCAACTTTCTATATGACTTAAATTTTTGGTATACCCTTTCAAAATATTCATTTACCATTTAATGGGGTACTTCTATCTATAATGTACAAGACTACATAGTCAGATCTCTCTAAACAAGTGAAACATCAAGTGAACCATCGTATTAAATAATTTTAGTGGGAATAACATCTCTAATTAACATAATATAAAAGAAATTTCTTTTCCGTAGTTATAAATTTCATTGGGTCTATAGCTTTTCTACATGTATATTTGAAAAAGAAACAGATTTTGGTTAATGAATGGCATAAATTATTAGGAAAAATTAAACATAAATCTATATGCATTAGTTCTTGCATAAAAACATGATAGTTATGTGATTTAGACCCTTTAACTTTAAATCAGTCATTAACACAATATTCTTAATATTTGATGAATATACCTATGGAACATTTAAATCATTCAAGAAGTTACAAAGTTGATATCAATCTTTCTAGGAAATAGTGTAAGTGGTTGGAGGAAGAAAATTCTGAATTTCATTATTCACCAGTGCCAACTCTTCCCATATCCCTATGTCAATCATGTCTAACCTAGGCTTAATTCTATCCTTTTTTTAGGTGCATTTAGTAACATTCCAATGATACTATCACATATATTTTTTTCAACATGTATAACATCAAAAAGATTTTTAACATATAAACAATTCTAGTATGTTAATTCAAAAAACAATTATCTCTTTTTACAAATGGTTTTTGTAAGGATTTACAAAAAAAGGTTTACCAAGGGTAGTGTACATATATTTTTAATTTCTCAAATGGTTGATCATCTGTTAATGGAGACAGTGTTGTACCTTCTTTTGAACTCCCGTAAAATGATGTCATCCAAGATCGTTATTTATGTCTCCAGGTAGAAATATGTAATTCCCTAGATATACAATCTTCTATTAATGTTTCAACTTAATTGAATGTGTACCTTGTTCACAAATAGGATACCATTGAGTTCCTTTAATGCTATATCCTAACAAATTTCTATAAGTAGGTAATTCACTTATCATACCATACAACATGGATCTCAATAAGAAATCTTCATTTCTATAAGAATCATACAACATAACAGCTAAGTCACATAATAATTTAAAATATTTGATCAATGGATATAAATAAATATCAATATCATTACTCAGTTGTTTTGATGCTGATATAAGTAAAGATAACATAATGTATTTTCATTTCATGCATGAACACAATAGAAATTTATAATTTACCAATATAACTAATCATGTACTATGAGTGTTTATTTGAAACCCAAAAGGATTTTCTCCATCTATATATAGCACAAGACAAAGGTTTCTCATCCCATTTCCAAATTCAGGATACTTTTGGTCAATTTTATTCTAATAAGGGGAGTCTATCAGATGATGAAGTTTCCTACCCTTTTTTATTGTGTATGAATGACACATCAATTTCCATGTGGTGTCCTCACTTACATATAGGGGCCTAAATCTTAGAATGATTAGAAAGTACCATAAAACTTTTATAGGTTTTGATTCATATTTATTATATTGATACCCACCACAATTTGGGAAATTTTTAAGAAATTTATAGTCCTTGTGAAATAGTATACATTCATTTTAATATGCATGTATTCTTTCAAAGACCATACCCATTGAACATAGAATTCATTTAGCATCATATTTCTGGTAAGTAATCTAATTATCTTCTGGGGTCATATCATTCAAGAAAGAAATTAGTTTAATAAAATGAACGTCAATATATCTGTTTCCATCTTTATTATAGCTAACAATGTTTTATATTTAGTACAACCAGTATACAATGAAAACTCTCTAACTTATCAAACAATTTTTTACATTCACAGAGTTTATCTTCAAATATCATTATAATTTCCTTAATATGATATTCATTATCTTTTACACCTATAATAATATCCTTGACACATTATTCTTCATTTTTCACACTTGTAATCATATCAGGTGATCCATAAAGTGCAGTGTTATCCTAGTCACTAGATACATTCACCTTTTTCCCATATTTAGTCCAATATTTAAAACTTTGATCTATTTCATAATATATCAAGTGTTCTTCCAACTCATCTAGACTAATTAGACTTGTATAAAAATTGTTTAAACATGGAAAAAATATTTTAGAAGGGTCATATACATTATCTTTTTCAGACTTGATGAACTCTTTAACCCCATCCTCATTCTATTTTTTTGTACGATTGGAATCCATCCATTTTTTATTCATATCCATACAATTTGATTCAGTAATATTAATATTTAAAAAAATAAATATACACAAAAATTATGATCTTGAAACCCATAAAATTCCATTCTTAAAGAATAATTTAAACTGCATGAATTCATTCTTCTAAGATAATAAGATTTTAATGATGCATATTGAGATTTTTTGTAGTGGTGGGAATAATTTAAGGAAAGGAATGTGTGATATTTATAAAGTTACAAATAATATAACTAAATTTTCATCTATTGTAAAACAAAGAGGTCAAGGACAGGTTCTATAACTTTTCTAGGTGGGAGTAAAAAAGGAGGGAGAAGTTTATGCTTATTCATTTATTCACTTGGTACGTGGTGATTTAGGTGGTGTTTCAGTGATAGGATGCATGGGATCCAAAACTGATCCTTTTTCAAATGATGAAAATTTTGATAGGTCCTAATCACATGGTATTGAGAACCCAACATTTTAAGAAAATCTTTAATTTAAATCCAATGAACTATAAGTATCAAGTTATATATCTCAAGCTACTGAAAAAAAAAACAAAGAAAAATCTAATTGGGGTTTAATGAATGGTTAAAATTTAAACAATTCACATGGCTAAGATGGAGCTTCAAATAATAGTAATGAAAATTCTTATTTGGGATGAAAGGAATAATCAACTTTAACACAAGTTGAAGAAGTGTCCCACTGGGATCAGTATAAATACTCATCTCAAACTAATGATTGGAGTATAAGCCCAACTAATTGGGATAACCTAAAAACAAAACACAACCTCAGTGGAACCAAAAAAGAGAATCAACACTGGAAAATGTTAGAGTGGAAACAGTGGAAAAGAGGAAGAACTCACTAAAAAGAAATACCCACTTTCTAATTGT
This sequence comes from Viscum album, assembly GCA_963277665.1. Lineage (NCBI taxonomy): Eukaryota > Viridiplantae > Streptophyta > Magnoliopsida > Santalales > Viscaceae > Viscum > Viscum album. The sequence goes on from OY728141.1 coordinate 1,575,409,109, forward strand.
AACTAGGGTTGAAATTAAAGTGGAAGTAACCTCAATGGAGTTAGCGGGGCGAAGAAACTATTAAGAGTGAAAATTCACAGAACTAGGTCACTAAGAATGAAAAAACGAGTGAATTGACCTACTTAATAATGATCTGAAACTTTTTATTGTGTATGCTCACTTTTTTTATCATTATTACAAGAAATAATTTTTAACTAAACAGGTGGTTAGCGGTTTGTGTTGAAAAATTCCTATCATGTATGTTCACTATAATTAAAACTAAATAAATATGAAAAAAGTATAATCTTAGAACCCGTAAAAGGTAATTCTTAAATAATCATTTAAGACACCTGAATCCATTTTTCTAAGATAAGAAGAGTTGAATGATGCATATTGATATTGTTTTGTTATGGTAAAAATCATTGAAATAAAGAAATGTGTGATATCTATAAAGTTACAAAGAATCTAATTAAATTTTCATCTATTGAAAAACACAGAGATCAAGGATAGCATCTATAAATTTTATAGGTGGGAGTAAAATAAGTTGGAGGATTTTATTGGGGTACTTATTCCTAGTGATAGAATCCTGCATGAAGTTTAAGGCTGTAAAAAATGTATAAAAAATTTCTATCAATCGATGGTTACAACTTCTATAAAATCCATGAATTTCACAAAACATATTTTCTAGATTCATTTAATTGAATGTAGAAATGTATTACAAAATGGTGTGGTGAGAAATTATTACTTGTTTTGACCTCAATACATTGAGCACCATACTTGAAATCTTCTTCTATAGGATATTTTACATAGGTAAACTTCCTCTATTTGAGTTCCACCACAGTCTATTTCATGACCGAGGAAAACTAACCTTTGTTTCACAAATAAACACTCGATCCATCATGGTCTCTTCCACACCCATGGTAGGGTGACCCATATTGTACAAGTATACACCTGATCCATCATGCCTAGGTAAATAACATAGTTCATTTTGGTTGGTTATATTTTACTCACCATGACCATCAACAAGTCCATAGAGGAATTTTCCATTTTCCACTAGTGACTTTCCATATCAAAATACCAAAGATTATGGGAATTGTCACTAAGTCAAACCATAATCATCCTCAACACAGTCTATATGAATTCACCATGGTGTGGTATAGGTCATGGTGAATACTTACTTCACCAATTTGAACAAAACTCTCAAATTATCCTTAATTCAAACTACTTCATATTATAGGAAAATATCCTCCATTGAATTTTTCAACAAAAAAACCCAAAAAATCTTAGGAGGAGATTTTTTCTAACAATTATCATCTTCATCATTCATTTAACTTGAATTAAAATTCATTTTTAATGTTTTAATCAATTAATATTAGTATCGGAATCATCATGTTTTAATTTATTCTTGGGAATATTTATTCTGGAAATATTTAAATATATCATCCTTTAAATATTTTCTAAATTTTGGTATTATATTTAAACCATAATTGATACTCCATAAGGATAGATGAATCTTATAAAGTTCACTATATTTCCCCATATTTTATAATTTTTCCACTTCAACTTGATATTTCAGAAGAGTAAATGATTCTTATTAAATCCTTCGGAATTAATTTTCTAAAGTGATACATGACTCTTACAAAGTCATTCCTTTTTCAAGTTTATAATATCATGTACACTAGATTGAAGGTTTGTTAGAGTCTAATAACATTTATCAGAATAAGAAGAAGTGATTTAAACCCTTGTTTGAGGATCTCTATGCAAGATAATTACAGAACTTGTGTAAAAATACAAAAAAGAAGAACACTATAAATATGGTGTTCCATACACTAAATATGAAACCATAACTCTTTATCTTTATACATTTTTGATAAATATCACATAAGTGGAAAACATAAGCATCCCACCTCCACTAGTATCCATAGGCTAATCTGAATCTCTTGAAATTTGAGTAGGGTTCACCTTTTCTCCATGATATACTAGTACCTCTAATGAAAAAGGATGGAGGTGAAGAGATCATAGGGTTTGTGGGAGTTTCAGTCAAGTGTGATGATCTCAATCCATCACCACCCACTTCTATTGTATGATAATTGATTTTAAAGCTATAAGGAAAAACCCTTAGGTTGTAGCAATTACTCTTATGTTAAAATGCATGAATAAATGCCAAGATCAGTTCATGCATCGTATGCATTAAAGTAGTAAACTCCCTTTACATTATAACTCATTTAATGGTTCAATAAATGATATATTTTAAGTGATTCGAACTATTCAAATATTAACACACTTAATATTTCATTGTTAATTTGGTCAAAGGTGGAAGCATACATAAAATATTAATTCATGCATGCATCTTGATATCCCATGCACATGAAGTAGTCATGAATCTCATAAATTATATATCTTTAGGGAATATCTTCTTCAATCTATCACTTGAAAAAAATTCTAATAAACTTTATTTAATTTCACCTTATATTGTATCATATAAAATAACTTGTGAAATCATATCCAAAAATCCTTTTTGATATCTTCCAAAACACTTTTTTGTAAAGATATCATTAACTTCACCTTATATTACATCATATGCAATACCTTGTGAATACTCATCCAAAACACTTTTGTATTAACTCTAAAACACTTTTAGAGTAACTCTCTAATTAAAACTCAATCCCCATTTAGTCAACCAAAAAGTGAAACCACAAGGGCCTTTATAGTGTTGAAAAAATTGAATATTTGGATCCATATATGTAAGTAAAGAGCATCCTCTAGCAAAGTTTTAATGCTACTTAATCTATAAATGGATCTAGCATGATATTCATCAAACACACATATCTCTATACTTTTTTCCACAAGTTTTCATCATATGAAAATGTGAATTCTCATATTTTCCCTTTGTCTAGTACATTGAGTGACATAGAACATAGAATATATTAATATCATATGGATAACTCATCTATTCTTAATTCTCATAGTATAGACTGAACTAATCGATGAATACATAAAATGTAATTCATTCTTCTGGATAAGCACATCACATGTCTCTTATCTGGATAAATATACAATATCTAGGTGTGGTCGCACACTCCCATTGTTTATCTAAATTTAGGGCCCAGATTCCATGCTCATCATATGAGAGGAAAAATCCCATATTTCTTAAAATCTAACTGATAACACGATCTGCAACATACCCAACCACCCCCTAATTAGATAAGTTCATATGTTGACTTCTATAAGTAGGGTATCCAAGTATGAAGGTTCTCATTATAGGTATCCCTACAACCTCAAGTAGTGTGGAATCAAATATGAACCATGCACCCCTAGTCTGCCAAAGACAGTTGTGTATGAAACACTATGTAGTATACATAGTAGGTCATCCAGTGCATGCAAAGAATATATTATTATTTATCTTATGCCTCATGAGAATACTTTGTATCTCTATATGATAATCGTATTTATACTAACCTTAAAATTTCATCATAACCCATAATACTCCATGACAAACATTGGTTAGGGATAAACTCAAAGTTTTATTTTGAGAGGACAATTATCTTTGCACTTCATGAAATTTATATCTATATATGAATTTATGTAACCAATATGAAATAATGATAATATGAAGGTTAAATTTTTATATGATGCATTTTAATATTCTTAAACTCTTTAAGAATATTTAATAAATCCAACATAAGCACCAATTTAGTATATCATATGTGATAAATTGCCAGATCATCTTTACAATTTCTACACTTTTTGGTTTATTTTAACTCTTTACATTATATATAGTTCATGTCACATCTATATGTGGCCATATTAAATCTCTATGTAACCATATGATAAAACCATCACACTAAACTCTTTAGTGAGAAACATCTATGAAGTAATCCAGTTTGAATAATGGTTTGATTTAGGAACCATATTCTTAACTATTCAACTTTTGAACGTATTCAAACATAAAATGTCACGATGTCAACTTCTATTATCTACTTAAAACTCTTTTTAAGTTTATCATCATCATACTTGTAACTAATTTAAATATTTATATTTCTCATTACAATTATACCCTAAACTCTTTTAAGATATAAAGTATAATTGACTTTTCATTTTGACTAGTACAATCCTGTAAGAAATTGTGTCTTTCAACTTTTATGATAAATAAAAGTAACTCTTTACATTTTTCTTTATCATGTCATATCCTAAAATATTTTAGGATATTGAGTGAAAAAAATTCTAATTTTAGAATGGTATAATAGTGATATCCACTTTCTAAATGGTAACCAAATGTAACACTTTACTTTTTTCTTTACCATCACATATCCTGAACTCTTTTAGTATATTAAGTGGAAAAAACTTTTACTTAAGGTTGGTGTTATCCTTTATTTGTTATTTTTGAACTTTTATAAGTCCAAACATACTCCCAATATCCTCTTAGATGCTATATTCTTTTCAGAATATCTTTCGAAGAAACACAAACCCTTTTGTATTAGGAAATAACATTAATTTCCTTTTAGTGGGAATATTAAACAAATAAACTATTATTTCCATATCATATATGGTATTATATGTGTTTGGAACATTTTTTATTTAAAATAATACTTTATTAAAATATACCATTGATGAGTGGTGGGAACACATTCCCATATATTTTAACAAATATTTGGATAAACATTTTATCCGAGATAAAACATTTTTATTCAAATCTTATTTTAAAAACATGTTATAGAAATTGATGAATCGTAGACCACATGTATATAATTAATCATATATTACTTTACACAAGAACTCTTTGTAATTTAACGAATTCTCTTATTACATAAGGAAAATGATACGAAGTTACACATCTTTTACATAGATTCATTTGAGCCTGATATTATCCTTTACATTTATATGTAGAAACTCTTTTCTCTATGAATGTAAACTAAAAGTTCAAATAATTATTCCTATTATTTTGAACTCCTGTATATTTAAAACAATTGTAAAATATACATCTGTTATTATATACCTTTCAAAACTAAAAATTTATTTTCTATAACATCCATACCTGACATGGACATTCCATGGAGTTTCACAAACTCTTTCAGGTATTCCAAATAATTTCTTCATATAAAATTATTATTTCTCCTTACTGAAAACCTGAGGTTTCAATGACCTTGATTGAATTTTGAAGAAATAATGTTGATATTTTCAACTAACTTTTCTTCTTCTGATTTGAAATTTTACCCACTTGTATTGTCCAAACAGTACCAAAATCTAGACATCATATTCCCAGTTGAACCATTATAAACACTTTGAGAATATTAGGTAAAATTTTTCTTGAATTAAATCATATTATTAAAACATTTCCATATATGAAAATAGGATAAATTCATAACCAAATTAATCCATTTTTAGTCTCCCCTTAATGAATGTTATAGAACTGAACAAACCATAACTATGTGTATCAAAAACACCTCATCTCATTTCATTAAACAACAATTATTTTCATGAAATTCCTAATAGAAAAATAGATAATAGTACACATCATATGGAAGGTTTATATAAGCATGAAAAATCCAAGTTATCAATGAAGTGACTCCTTTCCTTCATTACTTGATAGCAACCATCGAACTCTAATTTTTTCTCAACTTCTAACTTTCTGTATATTTACCACACTTTTCAAATCATACAGTTGATATCATATATCTATCAGGACAATCGAATTTATTTATATAACCATTAAAGTTTTAAAGAAACCTTTAGTCTTACCAAGTCATTGAGAATATTCAATCATATTGAATATCATTTGATGTACCCAATCATATTGAGTATATGAGACTAAAATCATTAATGTACCTAATTATATTAATTACATGAGCATAGACAAAGATTCCTTTGTTCATTTTGTATCTAATGCCTTTGAACCCTTAAATTAATCACTCTATGCTTCAATATGCATCTAGATTCACTTGTTGAGATATTTCAACACTTGGTTATAGAGGAAGGAATTGTTCTAACACATATAACACTAAAACAGAACACACCTTTAATGGTGCTGGAATTTATTAGCACTAGAAAAATGCACTGATAAAGGCCACCCTTTATCAGTGCTTTTCTTTAGCGCCGATGAAGGGTCTCATTATCAGTGCTTATTTTAGCACTCATAAAGGTTACCCTTTATCAGTGCTTTTTTTAGAACTGATAAAGGATACACTTTATCAATGATTTTTTTAGCACTGATAAAGGTCTGGAAAAAATGAAATAATTAAACAATTAAAAATTAAAAAAAATCACAATGTCACTAATTAAATAATTATTGTTAAAAATGAATAAATTGAATATATATATATATATATATTTTTTAAAAATTAATAACTAGTATATATTAAATATATAGATATGTAAAATGAATAAATTGAAATAATTCAACAAATAAAAATTTAAAATGAATAAATTAAGAAAAATATTAAACATTTTATTAATCAAATAATTATTGATAAAAATAAATAAATTTAATATACATATATATATATATATATTATAAATATTATTAAATGGTATATATTAAATATAGATATATAAAACAAATAAATTGTAATAATTAAAAAAATTAAAAATTAAAAAATTATTTAAAATTTTATTAATGAAACAATTATTGATAAAAATGAATAAGTATAATATATATATATAATAATTATAAATAGTAATAAATAATACATATTAAATATATATATATATATATATAATCAATAAAATGTTAGTTAAAAACATATTAATGTCTTATTTATTTTTAATATTGTTTGATTTTTCAATTTAACATATATCGAACATTGTGTGTTACATTTATTTCATGTACATATATATATGTAATTAATGTATTTTTATATAAAAATGCACACACAAATATATTTACGCGATATATAGAAACACATACACCAAATATTTATGTAATTTATTCAAATTTTAGTATATTTTAGAATTTCATTATAACATAATACATTTAATATATTATGTTTTTAATCGGTCAATTTTATTTATTTATTTATTTTTAATAAAATTACTATTATGGTATTCATTTTTAATATTTTTATTTTTTATTTTTTATTTTATTTTTGAATTTGATCATTTTTTATTATTTATTTTTATTTATTTATTTACTATGTTTTAGTATTTTTAACATGTATTCATCCACTTAAATAGATACATATATCCATATTTTTTTAATAATTAATATTTAATTAATAAAACTTATCCATTTTTTCAATATTTTTAAAGTGTACTCATTTTGCATTATTCAATTTCACTCATTTTTAAAATGCATGTATTTAAGATTAAATATCTACTAATAATCTTAAAAATATATTTTTAAATAAATATATTCGTAAATGTATGTTTACTATATTTATAAATTTATATATTTATAATTATTATAAATAAATTATTATTATTTTTTGAATAATTATTTATATAATTATAAATAATTAATTATATATATTTAAATAATTATAAAATTATAATAAATTTATTTATATAATTATAATTATAAAACCTTTATCAGCACTAAATTTTTAGTGATGATAAAAGGGATATTTATCTGTGTTTTTCTGAAAGCACTGTTAAAAGTGTCCCTGGTCTATTTAAAAGAACCCTAACCACGAATCAATCACTCGTGATTCTCAAGGTCTCATGGAACTCTTCTATTGTTGGTGTGACTCCTCTACATTCTCTCAGATTAATCAAGGCCAGAATCTAATTTATGTTATTTTCTAATTTTTCTCCATTGTTGTTTGATTTTTTGGGTTCTGCATTTTGTGTTTTTGTGATGTTCTTACCCATGATGAACCCTACATCTCATCTCCTCGCCACTGAAATGAAACGAGTGGTTCTATTTCATTTTTTCCTCTATATAAAATGGTTTCAAAGAAAGATAAGGATGTTTTCATATGGTAAGGTCGGTCAATATGTGTATGGGCCTATATGGATAAATAAAATAGATTTTTCACCACATGCTACTACAAAGGTAATGATGACTTTATAGCATGATCAAATTGATTTCAGTTAAACATTAAAGAGTTTAAACCATTTATCAAACATGTTATCAAAATCCCTTAGCATTGAAACAAGACTTTAGTGATCAGGAAGTGTGTTTGAGGTGATGTGTTGACCTGAATTGGGAACTATTTGGGTATACTAGGTCAAAAATGTTACAAAATAGAATCAGAGTGAAACTAAGTATATTGATATTGATTATATCCAAAATAAATAAAAACTTTCTAGACATATGAAGTTATCCATAAATATGTCTAGATAGCATAATTATGTTGGATACTTGAGTTATCATATGAGGACTAGGTTGTTTTTTGTTTATTTTTACCTTGACCTATCTTCTCGAGTCTTATGCCTCTTATTTAGGAGTTGATATGTTGGAATATGTAAGAATATATGAAATTTCATATTATTATGTGTCTTTGTTTAATTTTTTTTTCTAGAATAAATTATAAATTTATATTAATTGAAACATGAATAATAAATAAATACTGCATTCTTATTTACTTATTAGTGATGATTAGGTTTATATAACTTATTAATTGATTGAATTTATTTAGTAACTCCATTTATCAATACTATTAGTTAGTTGTATTTAAAATAATTATTATGAAATATTTTAAATTATATTTTAAGTATGAAAATACTTATTAAAAAGGAAATGAATGCGAGAGAGTGGCAGGGGTTTCACATTTAATAAAGATTATTTTGTGCCTATTTTTGAAAGATTTTTGTTTTTTGGAAGGGGAAAATTATGTGAATTTATACATTAATATAGAATATGTCACCACTCTGACCCCTAGATCTCCATAGGAAGGATCCAATCAACATCCTTTGTATTCTAGAACTTATATTGATCCTCATATCCTAGAGTTAATTGTAGATCTACATAAAGCTATGTGGTATAATTTTCAATGACGGGAAAAAATAATATCTATGGTTCCTCTGAGATTTTATAGCAATATATCATAATAATAAATTTAGGATTGCACTGAATAGATTCATGTCATATTTAAGAGTAGAAAAATATGGATCAATACTAATCATGAGTTGAAAAATTCATCCTTTAAAGTGATATATGTTTGACTGACTGGAAATTATTTTTTATCATAAATCCCCTTTTAAGGTTTGAGGGGGAACCCAACATGACTTCAAAGACTTTAGACATAAAACCATGCCCCAATGGATCAAAAGACAAAAAACCAGATCAAACAACAAAGGAAGGCCCCTTCCCAGCATAAAAAACAATAAGTCTAGTTTCCACCTTTCCAACGCTGCTTGGAAAGCTGTCGCGTGCAAAGAAGAACGGGCCTGGTACTGATGGCTAAGGCCATACCCTCTCAAACATCCAAATTTTAATCTCATAGGTCATATGAAAAACTCTCAGCTCTCAACCTAGTCTGGAGCAGCCTCTGAATAAAATCTGTAATCATAAACCCTGATCCGCATACTGCACGCTGGACAACAATTCGCACCAAAAATTATTTGCACACCAAACCAAAAAATTCACAACAAGGAGAGATCGCCCAAAAACAAGAACAAAATCAAATATTAAAATCCATCACCACCAAAACATATCCATACTGAAAGAAGCCTGTCGAAAATGAACTGAGCCAAAACCTATCACCACCATCACTTGAGGAGACTGTATATCTACCCAAAGCACACAAATGAGACATGAGTCTACAACCTCATATCGCAGCATACTGGATCTCGACCAAGGACTTCACTGCACCTCCATGGAATCTGATCCCACCGAAGATCACGAGTATTTGATGCCGCAAAATCCCATTATTGGATACAACCCATGATGCCGCTAGAGAACCTGAGAACCCTCAAAACCAACGAACCTGAAGCTTCAACGTATCTAAAATATGGAATCAAACCTCAGCTTCACCACAGTGGGGGGAGAACTCCACGAACTCACTGAGAACCGAGGAGCGGAGCTGCAGCCGACTGATAACAAAATAGTGGTGACGGGGAAATCCTAGCACCGTGGAGGATCCCCTTACGGGCACATACCAGATCACAACTAATAAATAATATATGGTGTGATGTATGTTATTAGATGGATCTTATGGTAGATTAAAAAGATATCCAAAATTGGAAGGTGAGGAATCCTTGAGTAGACAAAAGTGACGTCGAATGTAGGTGGGGTGAGATTCATTTATTCGAGACCATTAGAGTGGATGTATTCCAATTCCTCTTCAATTGGGGATACTTTTTGAGTGATTCTATCAATATAGGTTCCTAGGACACTTTAATCCTTATTGAATCTTTGATGAGAAACATTTTTATTGATGTGGTTAGTTGGGGAACCTCTAATGATCCTTTTGAGATATTCCTTCTAGGTAGGGTCATTAGATATGACTGGTATATTATTTATGGCCGATTTGTAACATCCCCAAATGATAAAGGGTTAAATGACTAAATGATATGACTCATGTCAACAAGGTGCATCTTCCTTTTCGAGAGCCTGCCTGATTAGAACTCCACAATTAAGCGTGCTTGGCCTGGAGTAGTGATCGGGATGGGTGACCTTATGGGAAGTTTCCTAGGGTGTGTGTGAGTGAGGACAAAACACACTGGAAAGGACATGTGTTGGCCTGTGGGGAAAATCATTAGTCAGATGACCCGTTCAGGCACGTGGGTGGACCCTGGGGTGGGCCCCACGTGTCTGCGGGGCAACTGGGGGTCCCTGGTGGGCCAGGACCCGACGACCCTGTTTAGGCGGGGTGGTTGTGTTGTCACCAGGACCCAGTTGTCACATTTGGTATTAGAGGAGGAACTCATCCTTAAGTGCGGTGCACTACCTGGGTTAAGATGTAGGGCCCACAACGAGGGCGTTGTGCTCTAAAGAGGGGGTGATTGTAACATCCCCAAATGATAAAGAGTTAAATGACTAAATGATATGACTCATGTCAGCAAGGTGCATCTTTCTTTTCGGGAGCCTGCCTGATTAGAACTCCACAGTTAAGCGTGCTTGGCCTAGAGTAGTGATCAGGATGGGTGACCTTCTGGGAAGTTCCCCAGGGTGTGTGTGAGTGAGGAAAAAACACACTGGAAAGGACATATTTTGGCCTGTGGGGACAATCATTAGTCAGATGACCCGTTCAGGCACGTGGGTGGACCCTGGGGTGGGCCCCACGTGTCTGCGGGGCAACTGGGGGTCCCTGGTGGGCCAGGACCCGACGACCCTGTTTAGGCGGGGTGGTTGTGCTGTCACTGGGACCCAGTTGTCACACGATTAGTCTATGGATGATGCTAGATAGGGTTATTTTATAGTGATAGGTACAACCCTAGAATACTATACTATTGTTGATGGTTTTAGGACACAGAATCTTCCTATTATTTATTTATGAGTATCTTATATTTCATATGGTATTGGGATTATAACTTATTCACAATGTTATTAACATCAATATTCTCTATAAGTAAACACATGTAAAAGGAGTGATCAGTGTCAATTTTATACAATAGTGGTAGGCACAAGTGGGTATATCTTCCTGAATTTAAAGCGAAAGTTTCCACAAAGTTTATGAGTATTGATACACCTAGATAAGATGGATGTAATATGTGGTATAATTCTAAATTGAGATATTATAATGGGTATATATAGTCATTTTAAAGATTTTTATATCCTTATTATGACATATTTTGATTTTATTTTTCATACGAGACCACTGTGAACTGCATCTCCATCCGCTGTTGTGAAAGAAGAATACAACACATAATAGTTGTAAGAAACATAAATAACTTTTCATAAAAAATATCATGATTTTTATAAATAAGGTTGTGTAAATAAGGATTAATTTTGGTAAGATTGATATATAATACAATACACTCCATGCATAAAATTCCACAATTACATGCATCTTGCATGAAAATTATTACTGTCTTGAATAGAGATATAATACTTCAATACTATAGTACAACTAACCTTAACTACCTTTATTTAATACATCCTTAGAAACTTGATTGTATTCCATATCTTGATGATGGATTGGACTCCCTCTTTCAAACTAGCCTTCCTCTCATCATTGTGGTTCTAAAGTTCCTTTATGAAATACCTCCCACTCAGATTGTAGTCATTAATCTCCATCAAAGTCGCTGCCATGGATTTGAATACTGAATCTCCCAACTCATTATTCAACTCTTTCAACCTTTCATCCTCCTCATTTACTACTTCCTAAGAACACAAAAAATGACACTGAAAATTTAATCAAAATATAATAAATGAATTTATTTGGTTTCTTGATATTCATTTTTTTATATGAATCACTTAGTTATTTTTTTAAACACTTCATCAAAAATTGCTTTAAATTTGAGTGTGGTCACATTGGATCCTATTATAACTTCATAGTTAAGCATACTTGTTTGAGAAAACTACTATGATGAGTGACCTCCTAAAAATACTCTTGTTGCACATTTTTTTGTGAAAAAAAAACATGTCAAACACACCTTTTGATTTTCTTCCCCTTTACCCTGATAAATTTAGAAGGGTTTCAATCTAACTCTCGAAGGTATTCCTCCCACAATGAGCAAAACTCTCTAGACCTCTTTTTGGATTCATCTTCATGATAATTTATCTTAAAATCTTAGAGAATTGTCTGGTTGTCAAGCTCTTCCATCCACCTTACACCAATACCACCACAAGTTTATATATCCTCTAAGCCATGCCAAAAAAGAAACATTTCAAAGGAACTGGAAAACAATAAATGTTTGTGAGTGGAAGTAAATTACTGTGAGTGGAATTAATGTGGATTTTAATGTTCATTCCTTCATTTTTTTAATGTGATATATTATAATCCATAATTAAAATTGAATTTAAGTTATTTTTTAACCTTAGTGGAAACTCAACTTTCTTCCCACAAATAGTTATTATTGCATTTTGTTTCTTGAGACTCATCTCCCATCACTCATACCCCATCTCTTCTATGTTGTTTGAACTACTCTGAGTATTAGTCATCCAAAATGATCACTAGTACACGGTATGGGATGACTTTTGGTTTGATTAGTTTAAGCAATTTAGGTGTATGTCTACAAAATATAGGAGATAAATACTAAACAAAAAAATTCAATAATAACTATTCTATAGGTATGTCATCAATGAACTTTCGAACCATAATGATGAGAGGAAGGCTAGTTTGAAAGAGGGAGTCCAAACCATCATCAAGATATGGAAGGAAATCAATGTATAGGGACGGAATAAATAAAGGTAGTGAAGGTTAGTTGTACTGTAGTATTGAAGTATTATATCTTTTTTCAATATAATAACAATTTTCATGAAATATGATTTAAATTGTGGACTTTTATGCATAGGTTGTATTATATTTTTGTTATTCAAGACAAATTAAATGTTTGACTACTCATGTAGACAATGCCTTCTGAACATGATGATGTTACCAATACTGAGGAAGAACATACTGTTGATGATGAAACTGTGGAATTATTAGGGGATCAACAACATGTTGATGAAAAAAACAACAACAACACAACATCATAGTTTTGAATAAAATTATCAGGTCAAGAATTCATGGTATAAAATTTGAGGTTGGTTGGAATCAATGTGTCCAGCCTATTAATCCCAAAAAGTCAATGTTCATTAGTTATATTGGGTCATAATAAGGATAAATTTGTTGATTGATATTAAATCATGGCACCACATTCAACCTATAATGAAGAAAAACCATTGGAAAGATATGACGATAATGCTACAATATACTTTTTCTATTTTATTGAAAATTTATATAATGAAAAGTTGATTTAATTTTCATTATTCCTTGTAGACTTTGTTTATTTTAGAATATTTCTGTAATAAATTTTTCTTAATGGCCATTGGAAAATATCATAGAGGCTTCTGAACTCTTCTGACAAAGTTATATCTTATGGATGTTTTGTGGAAAATAAAGCCCCACCCACCACTTAGTTATGCACACATTATAAAGTAGGAAACATGGACTACTTTCATAAATCATTGTAATGAGAAATCATTCCAGGTGAATTTCAGTCAATAATATATTATTTCACATTTTTTATTTTATCCAACTTGATTAAAAATTGTTAATTTATAAAACATAAAAAGAGTGTTGAAAATAAATAACCTGCATCAAAACCAACATACCCCTATCGCAAAGAAAGGATGGGGTATGATTCATTAGAGAATAAATTTTTATGTATTTTAAATCAAAAATAAAAGTTTAATTATGTTATATGAAACAACATATGTTCCTTTGTTTATATTCAGATTGATGAATCAAAATCTAAATCCTCATCCCATGTCGTGGGCTATGGAATGAGGCTCATATAAACAAGGAGGGTAAATTAGTTGATGAAAATAAAAAATAAGTATGGGAAGAATGTGTAAGTATGACATAATTGTAATTCATTATTATTTATAACAATATGACATAAAAATATGTATTTATGTTCATATTTTTTTATATGGTTTAGATACAAGAATTGGAAATGACCATACCAGAAGAAAAGATACTTTCAATATCTTTGAAATGTCTTGAACAATATGGTCGTTTTAGAGGATTAGATTTTGGAGTCTCTCCTCAAACATATTTTGAGAAGATAAAACCACATGAAGATGCATATAATATGGTGAGACGATTGCAGACACAAATAGACTCACTGCAAGATATTATTTTGTGGTCTGGTTTGGAAAACCATTGTATAAGAAGGGATCAAAGTGAACTGGCGGTGGGTAAAATATCTGTACATGAACCAAATAATCCCACTATATTTGAGGCTAGCCATTCCCCCCAACTTCATACCTTACCCAAGTTAATCAATTTTTTCATTACTCTTTATCTTAAATATGAATCAAAAAGCTTCTAATAACTTTATAATACTAAAATTCTATATGGTACAATTATATGTTATTTTTATCTGTCAACACTCATGTACCACCATGGTGTGATGGGTACGATGTATAATATCCCAAGATACCATCTACACAATCAATACCTCCCAAAAGATCGCATGGAATTGGGAATTGAGGTAGCTTATGAGATGACTACTGAGTTTCCTGTTCCACTTTTTGGTTTGAATATTACAATGGTCGAAGATGCTATTAGAGCTTTCATAGCATGCTCATGTAATCTTATAAAGATACATGAGGTATATATTTAAAAAAACATATAAAAAACATGTAACAGTTGATGATAAAAGGTCTAAAGTCAGGTATGATATTATAGATGTATAAAGTGGTGGAGAAATGGAAGGTCAAATCATGAAATCAAGTGAATCGACCAAGAAAACAAAATGAACTTCTGAGAGTACCTTCTCCCTACTAGTTCTAGAGAAACATTTATTATCATTGAAACTTTTTTCATAGACCACATTTAAAGATAAAAATATATCTTACATTAAATATGAAGAAAAAATATATAGATATTCCTTCACAGGTGTAATTGGTCTTAAGAATCTAATTGATATTCTCAAGAATTAATGGTTGGTCATCTCAATTGTGAATACATAAATAAGGAAAATTTTCATAATAAATCTTTCAAAATAGTGGCTAATATGTTTATTAAAGTTAAAAACTATTCATATTTTATACAAGCATTTATATTACAACTATATAAAGGTAATATCATGTGAAACATGATTTAGATTCATTAATCTTTATATCATTTATACACGAGAACTTACTTTGAATGAGGAAGAAATTAAGAATAAAAAATATAAGTTACTCAAATCATTTAATAAAAAATCATCAAACAATATACTATTTTTTATGCCTATAATGCAAAGGTAAAACTCTATAATATAATCACATAAAATATATTTTTAATTTTTTCATTACTTAATTGTTTTTATAAGGACGCACTGGATGTTTATAGCAGTCAATATAGACACCAAGAATATTTATTTTTTGGATCCAATGAGTGGATATGAAACCAAATGACCACACATGATTTGTATTTTGAATATGTAATACACTACAATTAACATTTTATAGATAAACTTAAAATTATATATTCATCTTATGTTTTAACAAGAATTTTGTTATGATAGAGTGGTCACTCAATACAGTCTAGATCATGGCATGAAGTCAGTGTCTAAATGGATAAAGGCTATGGATTATTACAAGTGGAAACTAATTAAGGTATATATAGAATGGTTTAACTATAAAAACATTTCAAAATAATTTACTTATTTTGTTTAATGTTTCTGCAGTGTTCGAAACAAAATAATGACATTTATTGTGGATATTATTCTTGAAATTTTATGAGATAAATCGTAAATCATAAAAATACCAGCATCCCCAAACAGGTAATTTCTAAAGGTAATTACAATTTCATTAAATATATTTAATTATCATTTTTTTCCTATATTTTCTTAGTACTATCAAGATTGTTGATAACCTAGTTACTCAAAATAACAAATCAATTTGTTTAGAGTCAAGTGGGTAGCCTACTTTTTGTCAAAATGTATGTCGGTAACAAATTTAGGTGATTACCTGTTATGTTTTTTATCTAGTACAAGTTATGACCTTCGAAAGATATTTTAGTAAAAAACACAAGCGGCATACTCAAAACTGATTAAATTCATTTTTATTGTTTTTATACTTTATTAAAATGATCCATGAGTTGTTTGGGATGTGTAAGAATTATCCACGCCTCAATTTGATGCACGGTGTGACCGGTATGACTCCAAGTGTGTCTTTTTATTCAAAATTGACATTAATTTTAGTGAAAAAAACAAATGAAATACTCAAAACTGAGAAAATGCATTCATATTGTTTTGGTAATTTAGGTTAATGATCCATAATTCATTTTTTATGTGTAGGTTTTATCCACACATCAATCCGGAGTACAGTGTGATCAGTATGACTCCAAGTGTCCGTTATCTGTTTAAAATTGAAATTTTAATAAAAAAAAATTCACTCCCTGAAAACCAATAAAACATGCTTGGATTATCTTGATAATTTGGTACAATGATTTATAATTCATTTGTGATGTGTATAAATCATTCTCATGTCGAACCCACACATGATGCCACCTATATGGATTAAAGTGTGTGTTTCTAGTTTAAAATGTCATTTTAGTAAAAAACACAAGTGGCATACTCAAAATGTAGTAAATGAATTTTTATTGTTTTTATACTTTAATAAAATGATCCATGAATCATTTGAGACATGTAGGAATCATCTAAACCTCAATATGATGCACGGTGTGACTGATATGACTCCAATTGTGTCTTTTTATTCAAATTTGACATTAATTTTAGCGGAAAAAACAACTGACATACTCAAAACTGAGAATATGTATTTGAATTGTTTTTTTACTTTATTATAATGATCTATAAGTCATTTTTGATGTGTAGGAACCAGCCTCACCTCAATCTGATGCATAGTGTGACCGTTATGACTCCAAGTGTTAGTTATCAGTTTAAAATTGACATTTTAATACAAAAAAGTGTCACTCACTAAAAACCAAGAAAACTTACTCATATTGTCTTGATAATTTGGGACAAAGGCTCATAATTAATTTTTGATGTATATGAATTAGTCTCATTTCAAACCCACACACGATGTCACCTGTATGGCTCAAAGTGTGTGATTCCAGTTTAAAATGACATTTTAGTAAAAAAAAGGTGGCATACTCAAAATCAAAGAAACACATTATGATTACTTTGTACTTTATTAAAAATATCCATGAGTCATTTGGGACTTTTAGGAATCAGCTGCACCTCAATCTGATGCACGGTGTGGCTGGTATGACTCCAAGTACGTCTTTTTATTCAAAATTGACATTAATTTTAGTGAAAAATAACTAACATAATCAAAAATGAGAAAAACCATTTGTAATGTTTTGGTAATTTAGGAGAATGATTCATAAGTCATTTTTGATTTGTAGGAATTAGCTGCACCTCAATCTAACGCATGGTGTGACTGGTATGACTTCAAGTGTCTTATCAATTTAAAATTGACATTTTAATACAAAAAAGTTTCACTCACTGAAAACCAGGAAAACATTCTTGTATTGTCTTGATAATTAAGTAAAATGATTCATAATTTATTTTTTATTTGTATGAATCAATCTTATTTCTAACCCACACAGGATGCCACCTATATGGCTCAAAGTGTATGTTTCTAGTTTAAAATGACATTTTAGTAAAAAACACAAGTGGCATACTCAAAACCAAGGAAACACATTATGATTATTTTTATACTTTAGTAAAATTATCCACAATTCATTTGGGACGTTTAGGAATCATTGTCACCTAAATTTGATGAACATTATGACTGTTATAACTCCAAGTGCATCTTTTTATTCAAATTTGACATTAATTTTAGTGGAAAAAAAACTAACATACTCAAAACCAAGAAAACTCAATTGGATTGTTTTTTACTGTAGGAGAACAATACATAAGTCATTTGTGATGTTTAAGAATCATACGCATCTAAATCCGACACACGGTATTACCAGTATGACTCCAAGTGTCTTTTGTCAGTTTAAAATTGACATTTTAATACAAAAAAGTGTCACTCACTAAAAACTGAGAAAATACACTCATATTTTCTTGATAATTTAGGAAAATAATTAATAATTCATTTTTGGAATGTATGAATTATTCTCATGTCAAACCCAAACACGATTCCATCTTTATGTCTCAAAGTGAATGTTTCCAGTTTAAAAGGACATTTTAGTAAAAAACACAGGTGGCATACTCAAAACTGAGTAAATGCATTATGACTATTTTGATACATTATTAAAATGATACATGAGTCATTTGTGATGTTTATAAGTTATCCTCACCTCAATATGATACATGGTGTGACCATTATGACTTTAAGTGTGTCTTTTTATTCAAAATTGAGAATAATTTTTGTGAAAAAACAACTGACATACTCAAATCTAAGAAAACACATTTGGATTGTTTTGGTACTTTAGTAAAATGATCCATATGTTATTTTTGATGTGTAGGAATCAACTGCATCTCAATATGATTCACGATGTGACTGGTATGACTCCAAGTGCATCTTTTTATTCAAAACTAACATTAATTTTAATCAAAAAAACAACTGACATACTCAAAATTTAGAAAAATCATTTATATTGTTTTTTTACTTTAGGAAAATTATCCATAAGTCATTTGTGATGTGTAGGAATTATTCACACCTCAATTTGACTCACAATGTGAATGGTATGACTCCAATTTCACCTTTTTATTCAAAATTTACATTAATTTTAGTAAAAAACAACTGACATACTCTATAATAGTGTTTTTTTCTTGGATTTGTGTTAGAAATTTTATTTCATTTAAATTCCATATTTATATCTTATTTTGGTAATTTTTTTGTTATTTCTGGTGATGCAGTGTGTTTTACATCACACTACACCTATTTCTGGTGATGTAGTGAGTTGTAGCATCACATTGTAGTTTTCACCTTTACTAGTGCTACTAAATGAACTGATAAATATAGCCTTTATCAGTGCTTGTATAAGCGTTGATAAAGGAATCCTTTATCAACTCTTTTAGAAGCACTGATAAAGGGTCTCTTTATCAGTTATAAATAAAAGTGCTAATAAATGGTGTCTTTTATCAAACTTTTAAAAGTGCTGATAAAAGTATATTTTATCAGCAAGTTTATTTTCATTGATAAAGATACCCTTTATCATCACTTTTCTAGTGCTAATAAAAGTCTTGGCCTTTTAACTACACTGAGGTAGTCAGCGCTTTTCTAGCGCTGATAAGGGTATGTTCTAGCATTGTTAAAGGTGTTTTTTCTAGTAGTGTAATTTTCCTTAAGAACTTTTCTTAAATTAACAATCTTTCTTAAGAACTTTTCTTAAGTTATTATTATAAGGAGTATCTTACATTAAGATTCTCCTTTTCAAGGATTGATCATAAATTTTGGCTTGATTATAATGATATTATAAACAATAGAAGATTTTATCAGATGCGTATCATATTCCATCCCCCTAATCAATATGTTCAAACCATATTAATGTGAAACTTTTTACACAACCTGAGGACAATGTTGATGAAAAATCAAATTCATTATTAATTCAATCCTAGAATGTAATGTAGGGATCTATCCTAAAAGTAGTTTAAATTTTTTAACTTTGGAATATAATCATTCATAATATAAACAATTAATAACTATGAATAAAATAGGGAATAACTTTTAAATAAATGAACAATTCAAATATTTAAACACGAGACAAACAATTATGAACAATTCATAAATAAAATCTAATATAAAACTATGATTAAAAACTCTTTTGTTTAGGACCTCCATGAAATATAATATGAAACTACATAGAAATACAAAAATGAATAACTACTATTAAAATCATACTATACACCAAAGAGTCTACTATAAATCCTAATCTTCATATGCATTTGATAAAGATCATATAGTAGAAAACATAAGCATACCACCTTCATCGGTATCCAAAATTTGATTTGAATCACTCGATATTCTATTAGGATCCACCAACCTCCATGATATGCTAGTTTCTCATAGTGTAAAGTAGGAAGAAGAAAAAGAGAAATGGGTTTAGGGATTTTTAGCCAAGGATGAGGATCTCAATCTAGACACCCAACAAAACCACCATATGATTGTCTAATTTATAAGCCTTAAGGGCACTCCTTGGGTTTTCATCATTTATTTATGAATTAAAAAAATGAATAAATATCAAGTTTGGGTCATGTATTATATAAATAAATGCAACTTCCAAACATTTCATCATATGAAATGCTTTATTAAATGACAGTCATGTGGTT
Source organism: Viscum album (assembly GCA_963277665.1). Classification (NCBI taxonomy): domain Eukaryota; kingdom Viridiplantae; phylum Streptophyta; class Magnoliopsida; order Santalales; family Viscaceae; genus Viscum; species Viscum album. Next base: position 1,575,429,854 of record OY728141.1, read on the forward strand.
GATCGAACTTCCAAACAATAACTATTTCTAAAGGAAATGTAAACGATATACCTATAATTCATGTAAATAAAAATTTTCATGTAAAACTACATACCTCATATATATATACACACACACATACACATATTTATCGATTTATGGTATATCTCCTTCAATCTCTCACTTTCACTAAAGACTGAAAGACTTTGTTCCATTTCACCTTATATTTTATCATATACAATGACTTATGAAATCATATCAAAAATTTCTTTTGGATATCCTCAAAAACACTTTTGTAAAGCTATCATTAACTTCACCTTGTATCTCATCATAAAAAATACCTTTTAAACACACATCTAAAACACTTTTAGAATAACTCTAAACACTTTTAGTGCATCTATCTCTGTCAAAATCAATACCCATTCAGTCAAACACAAAGTGTGAACCTGTGGAACTTTATATCATTGAAAATAAATACAATTATCTGGATCCAAACTTGTAATAAAAGAGTATCCTCTATAAAAAAATCAATGTTACTCAAACTATAAATGTATTTGGAATGATCTTTACCAAACACATGTATCTATATACTTGTGTCCACTAGTATGCATCATATGAAATTGTGAATTCTCATATTTTATCTATCTCTAATATATCTAGTGAAATGGGGCGTGTAATATGTCAATCCCATAAAAACAACTCATTTTTTCTTGATTCTCATAGTATAGACCGAACTAACCAATAAATACATCACATGTAATTCATCCTTATAGATATGCACATCACATGTCTCTTATCTAGATAGATATATAATATCTAAGTGTGGATATTGTTAGGTTCTCGGGGTGCGCAGTGGAAGACGGTGGGCTGGGGATTTTAAAATTTTTGTCGGCGAGACGACAGAACTTGTCGTCGCCGACGATCCGAGCCCCGGAGAGGTCCGAGGATCTCGCGTAGATTGTAAAGAGCACAAAATTAAAATGAAAACTTACCTGTTTCAAATCTGAAGGTGTGTTCGACTGCAACTAGTCGATGGAGATCATCTCTTGAAGGATCCAAATCAGGATCCCTCTAGATCTTCCACACGCGCTCCAAAATCTGTTGGAACGTCGATCGTCGAATTCCGAGTGCAAGCGCGGAAATCTGGTGATTCTTTTGACATCCCGACGATCACCGCATCAAGAAGCCTTCGATGTAGAAGAGAGATCATGATCCGAGCATCTTGGATTGAGAGTTTCTCTCTCTAAGAAGCAGGAGGAGATAGGGGCTCTCAACTTTCATTCCATGCAAAATAATAAATAGTGAATTGCACACCCAAGAGAGAGAGCCTCCTCTCTTATTTATAGAGACATTGATAAATACCCGGTAGGGTTCCCCAGCCCCCGTTAATATCAACGTTCTCTAAATAAATAATTTCAATGGACTAAACTACGCCAATATTATTTAATATTTTATCACATACTTGTACTATATATATATAATATATTATGTGATAAAACTGAGCCATTTAACTCGACTCGTTATCCCGCTTAATATTAAATGAACCTTGAATATTAAAATAATATTCATTCGATTAATATTTTCTTGTATTTACTGAACTCGTAAATATATTAAATAAATTCAATCCCAAATATTCGTAACTTTAATATTAATGAATTTATTTAATTCTTTTGGTGATCGACAACTTGGAAAACACTCGGACCCCATGGAGGGGACCACTATGTCCATATACTTATTCAACTGAATAGGGCGGATTCTTGAATACGCTATTGTGTGTGACCCTCTAGGCCCTTATCTCAATAGCAGTGAATAAAATCCACAGACCAAGAGTGGGGTATAGCAACCCATCATGTCCCCTAAAGAGATAAGGATAGTCATTGCAACGACTACCAACCTAAGAACACTAGTTGTGTACTATAGTCTCTTTGTCATTAAATATCTCATAAAGCAGGACACACTCTTGTGTCATCGTCCTTATATTGCTTTATTATTTGTTGATCTATCTAAATGGATTTGCGTTTCTACTACTTTGGCCAAATACTTATGAAGGTGGCACCATCCTGATCAACCAGGCCTGAGATATACAACTTCCTAAACTTGGAAGTGACAAATCCTTTCTTGACCATTCAACCAACATCATACCACCAACGACGCACTCAACACAAACTACCTTGCCATGACATTACTGTCATGGTTTTCTCCTTGCATCAAAGTACGTAATTAAATGATATACATTGGTAATGGTCTCAATTCAAGAGACCAATACACATGTCCGTAGATAGAAACAACCAATGACACCCAAAACATGTGGTGTTCCTATTGACGGGTCTGTCCTCATGATCTCACTACTAGAGATCACCAAGTAAGAACTTCATGAGAAGAAGTCTCAATGCTTATGATCCCCCAGCACTTGATAGTCAGACATCTACTGTTTCCAGTTAGTAAGATGTATCTAGACTATAGAACATATATTCAAGATCAATGTCATTTTATTTGAAGGTTCTCATTATAGCCTGGGATCTGCTATAACCTCTTGACATGACAATTAACCTTTGGAAATTACCATTATTATAGTGGACGCAGAAAAGTCTGCACTATAATGGTAAGATATCATCATGCATATCTAACTATACACATGATACGGTAACCAAAAGTACTACATAGTTGGGTCTAGGTAACCCAATATTTCAACATTCCCACTTGCACTAGAGCCAACTTGCTAACTAAACTTATTAGCTACTCACATGATAAATACCATGCTTCTGCTGAGTAATGGCTTTAACTGCTGGGCCTTCCATGTTTTCACCGCATGGCATATCTGATATATGTGACCTTAACGACTTGAGTAAAACTTCTCAAGATAAGGAATCTTCGAGTATATTACTTTTTTCCATTTTCATAACTTGACAACTTGGCTAGTAAGAATATCATAATTCTCATTATGATAATACTTTTCTTACTAGGTGTGAATCCAAGAATTGGAATAAATATCTGTGATTTATAACTACTTCTTAGCTGCCTTAGAAGCTGCAACGTACTCGGTATTTGTAGGTCTGGCTACCACAATCTTTTATGAGCTTGAATCGCTTATCTCCTTTGCCTAACTATGATACTAAATCAAATTGATCTAAGGATTACTAGTATGTATCCCACCATAACTAGTATACCTTCCTCTCCTTATTCCTGGTACATATCATTTGTACTTGATGAAGTACAAGATGATAGTTCTGACTGCATCACTTGCAGTGCTCCTGGAAATAATTGATATATGCCTATAATAAATTATATTCTGGCAGTATCAATTATTGTATATATTATGGCATATGTGATTGATCCATCGCTAAAGAATATGGTATCAATTCACAACTTTAATCTCTACACATGCTCTGAATATGTTAACCTGGAGATATTAAGCCATGTGACATAGGTAACAATTCAGAACTTGAATTGTTCCAACTTATATTTATTTAATACAATGTCACTATATGTACGATTGACTAGGACCAAGAAACCTTTGGATCTACCTTAGTATATCCTGTTCCCTAGAACTTAGGTTTCTACTTAAAGTCAATCATTGGAGAATTGCTTTTAACCTGATCTTATCTAACTGTAAGATCAAAATCTGTTTTCCATATGTTGCCAAACATATATCACTTGGAAAACATTGGCGCTCCCACTAACCTTTGGTAGACACAAGGCAAAGATTTATTTATAATGAATGTTCTAAGATCTTGTCACTTACTTTAATCTAAAACTAGATTTTAGTAACTTTCAACCCTTACTGGCATCATTTGATGTCATCATCTCTTTCTGGTTGCGTCGTATAGACACCTTCCAGGAAAGATGATCTTGACATCCAATGATCAATACAATGATCATATAATTTCAGCTATGGAAAGTAAAATTCTAATAGATTTAGGCGTACCGACTTTCTATAACCAATCAAGCCTTATTGGTACCATACTTGTACCATCCATGTATCATTTCATTTGAATACCCACCGTAGTATTCAATTTATAAGCCCCTTTGCAATTTGATACATGGAATCTATTATTGAATTTTAGTTGATCTTGTCAATCTTATCTCTTTTCCTTATACTGCTTACTTGTAGGATTTATTATCCTCAATGAATAATATATCACCGACCGCGGTGAATATAAAACCATCACCATGGTTTCATACTTCCTACGCAGTATGTGTCTCTGGAACATTCATATTCCACATGTACTTGTGGATCTTGTTCCTATACCAACCATTTGTGCATCTTGAGCATTGACTAAGTCCAAGTCAATTCAGCTCCCACTATCACTAATAGATATGTGCACCCTTGTATAGAAATGTAGTCTAATACTTGACTACATCTTTTCTATCTTAGGGATTTGGGTAATATCTTAAGCAATTGTTAGGATAATTACCTCAAATGCACAACGTGTTTAACTTGATGCATGTTTGTTTAAATCCTAACAAACTCTTTTCATCTAAACATGTCCTATGACATAATGGATTTTCCATCATACTATGACTCGTATGATATCCATTTTTCATTTTAGTTGGCATATTGGTCATGGGTTTACGCTGTTATTTGCAAATCACATTTTGAAATATAATGGAAGTTTCTACAGGTTGTAACATTGATACAACTTAAATCATAACTTTTATGTGTAACATATGCATTTAGTAATTTCTCTATGCTACATGTTTGTTGACCAATGTTAATATGTAAGACTTTATCATCGATCCTCCTTATGAACACCAACACGGTGATGTAGATAAAGTAACATGCGTTTAGGAATTATTCAATGCTACATTATCATGATCGATGATTGCTTGGTCAAGATATTCTTCGGCCTGCTGATCCGAAGAAAATCATATATTCTGACCAAACTTATACTTCATTGGTACATTCCTTAATGAATTAAAGGAATATTATGAAGTATCTTTACCTCTAGCTTTCTTTGGAATAGTTCACACTCTCGTATTGAACTAACCTCGGAAGCTTTGTGGCATACCTTTATTTCTAAAGGTTTATTTATCTAAACTAAGAGTGTCAATAATACCATAGGTGTTTAGTTGTGACAAGCCTAAATACCATACTGGGTACATATTTGACGTCCGGTTTTAGTTTTACTTGACAAAGAATCACATTGCCACAACTGGGTAGGTCTTTCATTTTATATTCATCATGTATTTCCATTGATTCAAATAGCAGTGAACTATTTATTGAGTATGTTACCAGAAACAACATTCATTCCAAAATATGGAATAATGTCTCATCATGTCCAAATGGGCACATGAGATAAATATTTTTTGTTATACTCCACAACTTTTTCAATTTGAATCAATCACTTGGCAATTAGAAGTTATATGTTTCTCACTGCTGACTTAGGAATCACCCTTTCTCAGCTGCTTGGAGATGAAACTTTACTTATAGTAATGTTTCTCTACTTACTTGGTTATTATATCTCAATACATATATGTGAAAAGCATATTGTATTTTAATACCCACAAAGTATTAGAGAAAACAATACTTTTATTTGATGAATATAAACTAAATGAGAAGCGGGTACTTGATTTTTGTATTTCAGTTTTCAAACTTCCATAAATTTATTTAAATATGTGATGAAAATAACCTTCTGTTAAATAACCAACCAATTTTCATTGAATTATGTGAAGAAGGTGCCTTTGGCGTAGCTTTCCATAGGCCTTTTCACCTTTTCATTCAATTTATTCTCCATAAGAATAAAAGATTGTGTTATCTCTAATAATATTCTTATTACTTGGCAAATGTTACCTTAATAGTAATGAAGTGCTTACTCTATACGGTTCATTTGTACCTTTAAATGAAACTAGAGTAATTGGGTGTAAAAGGTATAAGAATGGGATGAAATGAAAGATTTTGAGTTGTCTTTCACTTTACACAATCTGAGTGCAATCATCACATTCAAATCTTGCTTTGCTTTCTCCTCGAAAGGATCTTGGAGATGAGACTACATGTAACATCATCCATGTCATGATGTAGCGACCGCAACTAAAATCAGATGTTGATGATAGCATTATGATAGAACCATCATATTCTTGATTCATGAGTCTCCTATAAGCAGTTTTATACCCTCGCTTCTTAAGGTGGCTTAACAGGTTGGGACACAAGCACCTTGAATTTCCATTATGGTAGTAATGTGCGCAAACACCTATACTACACTTGGAATTTCATTCTTGTTTGGACATTAACTTTTTCCAATGTTTATCATAGTTTTATTATGGTATTTCTTGCCATTATCTACAAATATACTTTAGTAGATTGTACTTTTATGTGATTACCTAATCTGACATTACTGATTATTTAATCATTAAATGTCTCCCACTAATTTTTCGAATTCTAGGAACCCTCTGTACTAGAATCGGAATACTCTTGAGTATTATAGTGGAAAGGATCCCCGAACCTCCCTCATAGTCTACAAGCTAGGGTTGCGCCACTACTCGGAGGGTCCAAGTTAGGCTTTTGACTAGCCAACCGCATTAGCTCGTGGTTCCTTGATCTGTTGAGTGAAGTCCCAGCTTCAAAAATCATTTAATGATTTACTCGATGCTTGCCTCTAAAATTACAAAAAACTACCTAAGGCTATATCTTTGCAGAAATTTTAGTTAAGTCGACCCACCACACAAATAAGAACTCCCCGGTAGTAAGAGGCACCCTCAGCTGAGGCATGAACCGACACCTCAAACACTCGGTTTTGTTCAAACTTGAATGATGGAAGGCTATTTGTGACTTAATATTTTCTTTGAGGGTTTTATGTTTTTCTCTCGACGAATGTAATCCATTTATATTAATCTTGTTCATCTACGTTATCATGCTCACAACTAAACTTTAATAGAAAAGCATACGCCGCTTCTTTATGCATTTTATTATCTATTATTTTATGTATTTTTCTCATAGTTCTAAAATGCATAAAATAATAAATAAATTCATAAAGGTAAAACTACTACCTGACTGGTCTTGAGCATCTAAATGACCTAAGGGGCATCATACCTATGTTGAAACTTGACACTAGATGCATCTCAACCCGTGTTGTATGTCTGCTTCTCATTTGGAGCATCGCCTCATCTTGGCGGAGTCCATGTCATGTCTTGGAGTACCACCTCGTCTTGGCGTGGTCCACATGTCGTCTTGCATCGTCTTGATCAACGTGCTCTGCCTCGTCTTGGTGGGGTTGACGTCACTCATCGTCTTCGTCCGAAGTACAAAGATACTCACGCACAGGCGAGAGGGACTGGGGTATAAATGTACACCAAATCAATTGGACACGCAGGTCCTTGTACATTTTAACCGAAAAATAAATATGATGCGCAGACCGTCATTTAATTAATTACACACATCGCATGCAGTTTAAATAATTAATTAAATAAATAAATAAAAGCAGACATTCTAGGGTCGTTACTCAAGACCAGTAGATGGGTAACTATAGCGCGATAAAAATTAAAATGCATTAAAGCAAGTAAGATGGTTATTTAATTTAATTAAATTAAATGAATTAATAAATTCAAATAATTTAATTAATTATCAGTCATCTAATTAATTTAATTTCAAAAATTAAATTAATTTTAATCCTCGGGTATTAAAAATTATTTTAAACCATAATTAACATATTAATTAATTATATTATATTATATTAATTAATTATATTAATTAATTAACCCAAGCCCATACAAGGGCATTCTGGGAAGGGCAGGCCCGCTCACGCCCGATCATGGCTGAGCAGACCCGCCCGGTCACATGTCGGGTCAAGTTGAACCAGGTACCTACTGCCAGGGAAGAGCGTGCTACGTGGTCTACCGGTGCTGGAGGCGATGCCTCTCTCAGTAGTGCTCGGGAGCTGCGCACTAGGGAACCGACTGCGCGGGGTGGTCCGACTTGCAGCGTGCGGTCGGGAGAAGATCGTGGTCTGCTCGCGGAGTCTAGGCAGCGGCATGGGTGCTCCGTGCGGTTCCGCCGAAGGAGGAGCAGGCGCCCGGGGTGTGGAGAGCGACAGCGGCCGGGCTGGGCGGTTCCCGACGGCCTGCTCCGCGGTGCTGCGACTGGTTCTGCCCGAGCAGGGCGGGCGGCTGAGCGCACAGGGGAGCCGCAGGTCGAGGGAGGCTAGCGTGCGGAGGAGCGCCTGCTCAGGGGGTTCGGCTGGGCGCGCAGGCGGTGCACGAGGGAGGAAGCAGGTCGGCGGCCGGATCTGGCGCAAACGGCACGCGAGGGAGGAGGCAGGCCGGATTCGTGGGGAGCTGCGGAGGCGAAGGGGTGCGGCCGCCGGTGGGGTGTCCTGGTGTTGCAGCGGTGGCCGCCGCACTCCCCCGGCGCGGTGGTGCACCCGGCGGCGCTGCAGTGCGCCGCGCGGGAGGGGGAGGGGGTCCGCTCGGACCCCCTGCATGTTTTCTTTTTTTTTCTTTCCACGGCCCAGACCCCTTTTTATTTTTTTTATGAAATCACAGCAAGACCCCCTTGGGTATTGCTTTGGGTTCTCCATGTGGGAAGACCCCCTTTGGGGTCTTCCTTTATATATTTTTTATTATTATTAAAACTTTCTAAAGGCTATATTAGCCTTTAGATATAATAATAATTATTATAATATTATTATTATAATATAATTATAATTATAATAATTATAATGATAATAATTATAATTATAATAATTATAATTTCTTAAAAACTTGCATTATTTCCGATAAATGGAAATAATCAACAAAATCTAAAACCCGAGTAAAAAACACGAACACAATCCATTCCAAAAAATTTGAATGACCATATCTTAGTCATTCGGAATCGGATTGAAACACGGTTCGATCCGTTTTGACCATTTTTAAACCCTCTACTTAATTTTATACAAACTAATTTTATTTGGATCATAAAATCTACGCGACTCCCTCTAATACCACTGTTAGGTTTCCGGGGCGCACAACGGAAGCCGGTGGGCCAGGGATTTTAAAATTTTCATCAGTGAGACGACGGAACTTGTTGTCGCCAATGATCTGAGCCCCAGAGAGGTCCTAGGATCTCTCTTATATTGTAAATAGAACAAAATTAAAATAAAAACTTACCCGTTTCAAATCCGAAGGCGCGGTCGACTGCAACTAGTCGATGGCGATCGTCGCTTGAAGGATCCAAAGCAATATCCCTCTAGATCGTCCACATGCACTCCAAAATCCACTGGAACGTCGATTGTAAAATTCCAGGTGCTAGCACGGTGATCCGATGATGCTTTCGACGTCCCTAAGATCACTGCATCAAGAATTCTTCGATGTAGAAGAGCGATCATGATCCGAGCATCTTGGATCGAAAGTTTCTCTCTCTAAGAAGCGGGAGGAGAGAGGGTATCTCAACTTTCATTCCATGCAAAAGAATGAATAGTTAATTTCACACCCAAGAGATAGAGCCTCCTCTCTTATTTATAGAGACATTGATAAATACCCGGTAGGGTTCCCCGGCCCCCGTTAATATCAACGTTCTCTAAATAAATAATTTCGACGGACTAAACTGCACCAATATTATTTAATATTTTATCACATACTTGTAATATATATATATAATATATTATGTGATAAAACTGATCCATTTAACTCGACTCGTTATCACACTTAATATTAAACGAACCTTGAATATTAAAATAATATTCATTCGATTAATATTTTCTCATATTTACTAAACTCGTAAATATATTAAATAAATTCAATCCCAAATATTCGTAACTTGAATATTAATGAATTTATTTAATTCTTTTGGTGATCGACAACTTGTAAAATGCTCGGACCCCATGGAGGGGCCCACAATGTCCATATACATATTCAACTGAATAGGGCGGATTCTTGAATACGCTATTGTGTGTGACCCTCTAGACCCTTATCTCAATAGCAGCGAATAAAATCCACAGACCAAGAGCGGGGTCTATCAACCCGTCATAGCCCCTAAAGAGATAAGGATAGTCATTGCAACGACTACCAACCTACGAACACTGACTATGTACTATAGTCTCTTTGTCATTAAATATCTCATAAAGCAGGACACACTCTTGTGTCATCGTCCTTATCTTGATTTATTATTTGTTGATCTATCCGGATGGATTTTCCTTTCTACTCCTTTGTACAAAGACTTATGAAGGCAGCACCATCCTGATCAATCAGGACTAAGATATACAACTTCCTAAACTTGGAAGCGACAAATCCTTTCTTGACCATTCAACCAACGTCATACCACCATCGATGCACTCAACACAAACTATCTCCCCACGACATTACTGCCATGGTTTTCGCCTTGCATCAAAGTACGCAATTAAATGATATACATTGGTAATGGTCTCAATTCAAGAGACCAATACACATTTCCATATATAGGAATAACCAATGACACCCAAAACATGTGGTGTTCCTATTGACGGGTCTGTCCTCATGATCTCACTACTAGAGATCACCAAGTGAGAACTTCATGAGAAGAAGTCTCAATGCTTATGAGCCCCCAGCACCTGATAGTCAGACATCTACTGTGTCCAGTCAGTAAGATGTATCTAGACTATAGAACATATATTTAAGATCAATGTCATTATATCTCGAGGTTCTCATTATAGCCTGGGATCTGCTATAACCTCTTGACATGACAATTAACCTTTGGACATTACCATTATTATAGTGGACGTAGAAAAGTATGCACTATAATGGTAAGATATCATCATGCATATCTAACTGTACACATGATACGGTAACCAAAAGTACTACATTGTTGGGTCTAGGGCACCCACTATTTCAATAGATATAAACTCCCATAGTCTGTCTCAAGTGAGGGACCTAATGTCATACTCATCATATGAGAGGAGAAATCTTATCTTGGTTAAGCTTCAACCAATGACATGATCTGTAACATACCCAACCACTCCTTGATTAGATAAGTTCATATGTTGAATTGCATGAGTAGGGTATCAATGTATAAAGGTTATCATGCTAGGTATCTTTCCATAATTAGGTAATGGGGACTCAAATATGATCCATTCACCCCTAGTATACCAAATACATTTTCATATGACACTCCATGTGGTATACTTAGTGCGCCATCCAGTCCACATAAATAATCTTATTCTTTATATTATGCCTCATGAGCATATTTTGTATCTCTATAAAAGAATCCTACTCATGATAACTTTAACATTTCATCATAACCTGTAATATTTCATGATGAACATTGGTTATGGATAAAATCAAATTCATACTTCGATAGTTCAATTATCATTACAGTTCATGAAATGTATATCTATATATACATTTATATATAAAATAGGAAAGAATGATAAAATGTAGGTTTCCTTTTAATATTATACATTTTAATATTCTTAAACACTTTAAAATATTTAACAAAAACAATATAATCACCAGTTTATCATATAATATATGATAAAATACTATATCGACCTTATGTTTTCTACACTTTATAGGTTTTCTTAACACATTACATCTTATGTAATTCCCATCACATCTCTATATGACCGCGTCAAATATCTTTGTGACCATCTAATAAAACTCTCCCACTAAACTCTTTAGTGAGAAACATATATGAAGTAATCTAGTTTAAATAATGGTGATACTTATGAATCATATTACAGTATGTTCAACTTCTTGATCATATTCAAACATCTTAACTTTACAACATCAAATGTGATGATTTCAACTTTTATTATCTACTTAAAACTCTTTCTATGTTCATCATCACCATTCTTAGAACCCTATTCCATCAAACTTTTTTCTTTAAAAAATGTAACTACTTACATTATTGCTAACTGGTCTTCCTAAACTCTTTTAGGATAAAGTGAAAACAACTTTTTTATGGTAACTATATATAACTCTTACATTTCTTTTTAATTTTATATCTTAAACTCTTTTAGGATATAAAGTGTAATTAAATTTTCATTTTTACTAGTATAATCCTTTAAGAAATTGTGAATTTCATTGTTCATGATAACTAAATGTAACTCTTTACATTTTTCTTTGTCATCTCATATCCTAAACTCTTTTAGGATATTGAGTGAAAAAACATTCTAATTTTAGACTGGTATAATAGTGATATCCACTTTATAAATGGTAACTAAATGTAACACTTTACATTTTTCTTTACCATCTCATATCCTAAAGTCTTTTAGGATATTAAGTGGAAAACACATTTACATAAGATTTATGTTAGCCTTTATTTGTTATTTTTTAACCTTTATAAGTCCAAATATACTACCACTAGCTTCTTAGGAACTATATTACTTTCATAATATCATGCTAAGAAACACATACCCTTTTTTGTTAAGAAATAACATGTATTTCCTTTTAGTAGTAATATTTAACAAATAAACCATTGGTTATCATATCATATATGATATTATATGTGTTTAGAACAATATAAATTTGAAAATAAATCTTTATTAAAATATACCACCTATGGGTGGTGGGAAAACATTCCCACATATTTTAAAAAATTACTAGATAAGCACTTTTATCCTGGAAAAAACATTTTATCCAAATATTTTTCTAAAAAAATGTTATATAAATTGATGATTCATAAACCATGTGTATACAATTAATCATTTTATACTTATTCACAATAACTCTTTTTAATTGAACAAATTATCTTATTATATAAGATAAATGAAATGAATATACACATCCTTTACTTAGATTTATTCGAGCTTGATAAAATCCTTTATATTCAAATCCTTGATGTAGTAAATATTTAATTCATCTCATGAATATAAAATATAAGCTCAATCAATTATTCCTTTTACTTTTAACCCTTATATATTTACAACACTTCTATAAAATATACATTTGGTATCACATACCATTCAAAATCAAAGAATTAATTTCTATAGCATTCATACCTGACAAGGACATTTCATGGAGTTTCCAAAACTCCTTTAGGTATATCTTGGATAATCCAATCATACTGAATTATTACTATTCCTTACTGAAAAAACTAGGTTTCAATGAACTTGATTTTATACATGAAGAAACACTATTTTACTTTTCAACCAAATTTTATTCTTCTGGTTTTAACTTTTATCAACTTTTATTGTCTATATAGTACCAAAATCCATAATTAAACAAATCATAAATCATGTGTATTAAAAACACCCATATCATTTCATTTAAATGGATATTTTTTAAATTCTTTTCTCAAGATCTAAATAAGATAAAATACACACCTTATGAAAATTCCATACAATATTGAAGTATCCAAGTTAAGAATGCAGCAGCTCCTTTTCCCTATTACTTGAAAATAACCTTCAATCTCTAAATATTTTCATCTCCTAGCCTTATGTATATCTACAATAATTTACAAAACATAATATTGATATCATATATTTATCATAATAATAAAATTAAATTTCTATAACCAATAAAGTTTTATGAAAACCTTTAGTCACACTAAGACATTTAGCACATTAAATCATATTGAATATCATTCGATGCACCCAATAATATTGAGTATATAAGAATAAAATCGATGTAAACAATCATATTGAGCACATGAGTGAAGACTAAGATTTATTTAGTTATTTTGAATCAAATTACTTTGAAACTTTAAATGAATCACTCTATGCTTCTATAAGTATATATATTCACTTGTTAAACTATTTCAACAAATGGTTAATGTGGAAGTAACTATTTTGACGCATATAATTTTCGTTAAGAACTTTTATTAAATCATAAATCTAACTTAAAAACTTTTCTTAAGTTACCAGTATTTATAACTAATTACATTAAGCTTATCCTTTTCAAAGATTATTTAGAAATTTTAACTTGATGATGATGATGATATTATCTATAATAGAAGGTTTTATCGAATGAGTATCATGTATTATTAATAATTTAATAAGGAATTTTATTAAATAGTCTCCCACTAAAATAATCAACCCTTTTAAAATTCATTATATCCATTAGTGACCCAAGATCCATATTTCTCTAAGAAGTGATTCCAATAGGACGTTCATCTCACTACTTAATTATTTAGGTTGGGAATCATCTCAATCATATCATATATAATTATTGTTTGACTCAGTGGACAACCATTTATCCTATCCATCGTATGGATAAACTCAACTCCATACCTCTAGTATCCTAACCATCAGGGCTTCCTAGCTAGTATAATTCAAATTAAATTCCAAGAATATGATAATAAAGTACAATCAAGGAGCACATGGCTATGGAACAAGACTACTAAAATATGATATAATGTCACCTATAGTTTCTTTCCTTACAAAAGATAATATAGGGGCACCCATATATGACATGAAACTATCATGCAGGATGATCGAGATCTTGAAAATTGCCGCTTTGGAAGGAATCTAACACTTAATATTTGAAGGGGGTTTTAATATCACTATATTATCTTATGTTATTCCTTTTATGTATGAATGCTTCTAGTAATTTAGTTTTTAATCATATTCCCTCCATTAAATAAATATGTTCAAATCATATTTATGTGTAACTCTTTACACAACCCAATGTTAAGGTAGATGAAAAACTAAATTCCTTATGGATTCGATCCTATCATGTTATGTAAGGCTCTATTCTATAAGAAATTTATCATATAAAATTTGTCATACAAAAATTCATAATATAAAAAATTTATAACTATGAATAAAATAGAAAATTACCTTTAAATAAATTAAGAGTTAAAATGTTAAAACATGAGATAATTATTTATAAAAAATCATAAATCCAATCTAATTATAAAAACTTTTATAATTTGCAACTTTAACATTATGTACATTTCATAATATTGAATATAAACCATTTTGTATTCATTTCAATATGAACACTTTAATATTTAACAGTATATGGAATTTTTATTTCTAATATATGATATTTTATAAATTATAAACAATTTATAATTTTATTTATATTATGTAAACATTTTACATAATTTAAATATCATATAATTAATTATTATTTAAACCTTGAAAATATCAGTCATCAAAACACTTTTTGATGTGGCCTAAATAATATCTAAATAAGGCCACTTTTAAATTTGAATAATTGAAAATAATTAATTATGATCAATTAAATATAAACATTTTTATATTTTGGCCTTATTTTATAATTTATAACTCTTTATAAATTATTTATTATGATTTTTAAATAAACACTTTTATTTATAGATTATAATTCATGTCATATAACTTGGTTAAAAGGTATTTTAAATATTAAAATTTAATATTTGGGAATTAAAATGTTTCATAAACATTTAATTAATTATAAACAATTAATAATTAATTAATTTATAAACCTTTTATAAATTAAAATATCCCAAAATACCTTTTTTAATGATTTATAAACATATTATAAATAATTAAAATCATTTTCATATGTTTAAAATAATTTTTAACAATTTTCTAGTTACACTTATATAGGAACCCATTCCTGCATAAGGTTATCCTTCATTTACCCTTACGCAGACACTCTGTATAAGGGTAAACTGATTCTAAAGCCCTTGAATAAGGGTAGAATCTCATGACCCTTACACAGTACCACTGAATAAAGGTAATATTCCTTCTACCCTTATGTAAATAGTGTACGTATGGGTAGATTCTCATGACCCTTTCGATACGAAAGGGTACAAATCATATTAACCTTACATGAATGATTCATGTAAGGGTAAGATTTAATATACCTATACGTGGTGCTGAGAAATATCACCACATGTAGGTAAAACCATTTTACCTTACATGGCTTCCAGATACCACTGTATGATGGTATTACCTTCACGCAAACTATTTTCATAAAGGTAACTAAGAGGTTACCCGTACACATACCTTCTGTGTAAGGGTATTACTTTTATGCATCTCTATTTCGCATAAGGGTAAGCAGTGATGTGCCATTATGTAGCCTTAAGAAATTCATGTTTACCCTTATGTAAAACCCTTCACATAAACATAAGCCACAGGTTACCTTTATTGCATGTTTCAATAAAACATAAACATAGATTCCTCTAATACCACTAAATTGTTTTGTTAGAGTCTAATAAAAATTATCAGATTAAGCAGAAGTGATTTAAACCCTTGTCTGGGGATCTCCATTCAAGATAATTATGAAACCTACATAAAAATAAAGAAATTAAGAACATTGTGAGTATGGTTTACCTTACACCAAAGAGGATACTGCAACTATTGATATTCATATATGTTTAATAAAGTTCACATAAGTGTCAAACATAAGCATCCCACCTACACCAGTTTCCATAGGCTAATCTAAATCCCTAGACGTTTTAGAGGGATTCACCTTTTCTCCATGGTATGCTAGTACCTCTAATGTAAAAGGATAAAGGTGAAGAGATCATCAGTTTTGTGGGATTTTTGGTCAAGGGTTAGGATCTCAATCCATCTCCACCCACTACCATAATATGATTATATCTTTTAAATCCATAAGTAAAAACCTTCAGGCTATAGTAATTACTCTTGAATTAAAATGCATGAGTAAATGCCAAGTCTATTTCATGTATCATATGCATTAAATTAGTTTACTCCCTTCACATTACAACTCTTGTAATAGTTTAATAAATGATAGTTTTTAAGTAAGTTAAACTATTAAAATATTCACACTTAATATTTCACTGTTCATTTAATAAAAGGTGGAAACATGCATGAAATCTTATTTTATGCATGCATATATATATCCCATGTAGATGAAATATCCATGCATCACATACATACTATAAAAAAATAAACCAAAAATAAAAAATACACACATTGGACCTATTTTCATCCCAAATCCTCAAACACCCTACCTCCAAAACCCATCAAGATACGCCAGCCTGACCCACTATACGTCTCGTGTTGAACCTAAAAGTATATATAAGGTTTGTATGTGTATCAGGATACCTGTAAAGGTTGTGAGAAATAAATATTAGTAGGTTATCACTAATTTACCCTAGTAAACACTATCATATGTGTGTATGCATGGGGAAAATAAACATGTCACACAAGGGTATAGACACCGTATTCTAATCAAGCCACCAAAACTCCTTGCACATCAAGTAATTGTATGCTAAAAAGTCCTCCATGATACCAGGTCATAACCGATTCAGTGCCATGTCAAAATCCACCTCATCACCTCTCCTCTTCATCTCATGTATAATTCCTAGGCCATGCCTAGTGACTCAATGTAGGCTTCGTCCAAGTCCTCTACTCGATGTCCAAAGGGACAGGGTATGGTTATACGTCTAATCCTAACCTATTACCTTATCACTCAAGGTAGGGTTCATTATTCATGCCTTGATTTATCCCATGATCTAGCCCCTAATGGCCAGTCCACTGCTACAACCCAAGACTCTCAGGGAAAGGTTAAATACTATGACCCAAGCCTCTCAAGTTAAGGTCCAACACCATGGCCCAAGCCTACTCAAGGAAAGGTCCTTGACCCATGCCTACTCCAGGAAAGGTCAAATACCATGACCCAATACTTCTCACTCAAGGAAAGATATGGCCTTGAGATCCTCTCCCATGCATTGTTTGTTGCCTAACATAAGTGTATGTAACACAAAAGGGTATGCGGTCCACCACATAGATCAATGATTGGTCCCATGGTACTAGTTTCTCATGACCAAGCCCCTCATCTCAAACACATATTATATCACCCATTAGGACATTCACTTAATACTCCAAACCCATAATGGTATTTTCTCATCGATACCATCTCATGATCATCACCCCTTGGTCATACCACAACCTATAGGCTCATGTAAACCCATACCTGAAAGATCGATCCAACATCACAAGTCCTGGTCCCGCTACTCAGGTACCGTCCCAAGTTATCTCATTCTAAGATCCTTAGTATCTCGATGCCAAGTAACAAACAATTCCCATGACCCACGCCTAGGTCTTATCTCATATCTCATAAGGGATATCTCTCATCACATCGCTTAGAGTAAACCCCTCTCAATAACCCTCGTCTATTCCTTGGGGACTCACCCTACCCACAGGGCTCACTATCCCCAAACCACCCTCAGGAGGGTTTCACTCACCTAGCATGAGATGCACGACCATCTCACTTGGCACATCAAGGCTAAGCCTGTTACCTTCCCAACTATCCCTAGGGAAAACATCCTAGTCTAATCACATCACCACTCAAACCCCAAGACCTACCAAAGGTCTCTTGTCAGCTCAATTTATACCCTCTCCCCTTGGCGACATAGTCATTAGGTGATCTAAACCACCTAAAGTGCTTAATAGTAATCGTCTAACCTCTAGGGGGCTCATGGACACCCTACCACTTCTACTTGACCACCCCCGATCCCTGAAACCCATAATCGAATCCATGAAACATGAATTTATTGTGAAATCATGCATAAATATGCATATGATATTATATTAAAGGGATCACCTACCTCCTTCAAGGATTTACCACCATGGCCAAGATCTGTCGAGCCTTGGTCAAGCTCGTCCATGCCTCATCCAAGCCTGTACCTCCACCCAATATTTTGTATCATGTCATATTAAATTAAATAATTAATTATAAACATTTATAATTAATTATCTAATTTAATCCAAAGAGGAATAAACATTGAAATACTCATTTGGCATTATAGTCACACTGAAACAGTTTAGAACCTTGACCAACTGCAATCGGAAAGTCCATAATGTGCCATCAACACCATCTCAAGAAAAATTCCTAACTACTAACACCTGATCAATCAAAAATTTCATCCAATTTAATCAAAAAAACTCAAATAAATCAGGTTAGCAGGTTACCTTGACCAAAATGGGTAAAACGGCGTGTGTTCACCTTCCTAGGTCCTCCTTTAGCCACCGCACATGAAATCCCCATCACCTTCGCTCGATTACACTATGATCTGATGGAATTGATGCCAAACAAAAATCAAACCAAACCGAACACTAAAAAAAGCAGCTGATTAGCAGAGGTTATTTAGAGGGGGTTATGCACAACCCCCTCTAAATTTTTCATCATTATTTTTTAATATTTAGTTGGATTTTAAAAGTGGTTATGTCAAAAATTACTGCTAATTTAATAATTAGTGGCACTATATATTCAGTTGGATTTTAGAGACGCAATATATATATAATATTCGGTTGGATTTAAGAGGTTCTATATATATATATATATATATTATGGAATTTGTTTTAAGAAAATAGTGGGGGTTCACAACCCCCTCTAATATCTTAAATTAGAGGTGGTTTTGAACCCCCACTATTTTCTTAAAAAAATTACATATAATACTATATATATATATATAATTAAAACACAATATATAAATGTATTTAAAATCCTTTTTTTAATTTTTCTTAGTTTTTTTAACCCCTGTAAATTTTTTATTTTTCTTAAAAAATAAAATTTTATAATATATTTGTGTGTTTGTGCGCGTGTATATGTATATATTACATAAACACATTATATAACTGTATTTAAATACATTATAAACACATATATATAAATACATTTTATAAATACTTTAAATAAATTCTTTTACATGTAAACAAAAATGTATACATATATAAATATCAGTTTAAAAAATATAAATGTAATTATAAATATATGTATAAATATATTTATTCAAATATATAAAAATTATATGTGGTTTTATAAATATTATAAATTTATTGAATACCTTTATATTATGATTTATATCATACATATATTATATTAAATACATTTGTATTATATATTTATGTATAAATTCATTTATTATATTATGTATACAAATATATATAATATAGAAAAAATTAAATATAAATTTAAATTTAAATTTTTATATAATATATAATTATATTATAAATACATTATTATATAAAAATTTATATATATTATATATATTATAACATACCATATTAATTATAAATTAATATAGAAAATATATAATATATTCTTTAATTATATTATATATTTTTTTCAATTATATAAATGTATTTATTTTTTTGTGTATGTATATATTTGTATACATGATATAATATAAATGTATATAATTGCATACATAAATATATAATATAAATATATTTAATATAATATATGTATGATATAAATCAGAAAATAAATTTAGTGTTTATAAAACCGACATATAATTTGTATAGTTTAAAATAAAAGTGTGATAATAATAATAATTAATAATATTGTTGTTATCACACACACACACACATATAAGTATATAAAAATATATTATAATTATATTATATCTATAAATATTATATAAATACATAAACACACACACGAACATAAATTTATTTATAAATTTATATTTATATATGTAAATATAAATAAATAATTATATATGTAAATATAATTATTTATATATATTATGTATATTATATAAATAAACATGTATATAATATATAAATATGTATTTAATTATATAAATAATTTATATAAATATATTTATAAATATATAAACATATATGTATATAGTTACTCAAATATATGTAAATATAGATATAAATATATAGTTTATATAAATTTATATATAGGTTATATATTTAAATATATTTAACTATATTATGTAAAAAATATTTATTTAATAAAGTATCAAATTTATATAAATACTTTGATGTGTAAATATATTTCATGTATTAAATTGGCATAGTCGTAGGCGATTAGATTTACGAGCACTCTTGGTCAGGATCGATCAGGGTTCAATTCCCGACTGAAGTAATTTTACATGATGGTGTCGGTGCCATGCATGTGGGGGGTTGGTTCTCTCGTGGCATGAGGGGATAGTGGGATGGAACGGAATAGAAGGGGGACAGCTGCTATAACAACCTTTCTATTTATTACACATTAATACATGATTTAATTACATGAAATTACACTTAATACAACCCAAAAGATCGATAATTCTAGTGTCTTTGGGAATTAGGTACATTGCATTACAAATTTAAACATGAATTACAACATCTTTATTGAAAACTTCTTTAACATGCTTGAGCTTAAAACTACATTGGATAGCCTGGGGAAATACATAATAAAGGGGTGAATCATAAAGCTCGGTAAGGGAATAAACATGGAATAACATGAAGATAATAATACATGTTAGAAAAGGCATATCAATGAGGCATAAAGGAACGTGAATAATAAGGCGTGATATATCATGTTAATAATAACATGGGAAATGTGGAAACAACATAAAACACTGCATCATAAACATAGGTCAAGGCTAAAATTCCAAGAATTCATGGTGGAAAAATTCCCATAAAGGAATATGGTACACCCCTGTCCCAACATGACATATCATGATACTAAACATTACCTAATGTATTGGAGTGCTATATAATTTTGGGCTCACCCGTCACTTTTATTTCATTCTCATGCTTAAGTGTGCCACGTAGATCATAAAAAATGGATTAATTCATCATCATAATTTATTCCATGATCAATGAATTTGGAATTCATGCATGTAAGTCCCAAATAAAAATGTATATGTGCATAATAGTGAACACCCTTTATAGTAAATGGGTATGGCATTCACTACACAATTGGTTTGGCCTGGAAAATCACGGTGAAAATTCGGCAACATAACAGCGTCACTTAAAAATTCATAAAATTGGTTGATGAGATAAAAATGGTTTTATCATAATTTTTACATTAATTGGATAGTAATAGGTACATGTAAGGACATTTCCACACATTAAGAATTAGAAAATGAAGGCATGTGATAATAAATAAGCTTGAATAAAAATAGGAAGGAAATGATGTTTGTGAAATTTTGGCATGGTAACAGGTGTACATGGGAGGGATTAATGAGAGATAAAGAGGTTTATCATCATTTATACATAATAAGGGTAGTATGGGAGAGGTGAAAAAACATACCTCATCATTAGTAATTGAAAATAAAATGGCATAACAAGATAAAGAAACTTGGATAAAGATGAGAAAGGAAAGAACCCTTACTTGAGTGTGTGGCTCCAAAAGCTTGAAAATGGGATTATTGAGAGCTTGGGGAACCTTGGGAGGATTATAGATATGGTTGGGAATATTAATTATGTGATCTAATTATTTTTAGTGAATATGAGTGGGATCATGGGTGGGTTTATATAGAAAAAGAGAAGGATTTCTTTAATATTTAGGTTTTGGACTCTACAAAATAAAATATTCAAAACCACAAACCTTCCCATGGTTTTGCTCATGGTTTTTGAAAAAATAGAGTTTTTTTCATTATTTTATTAGTAAATGGTCCGAACTTATTAAAATAATGTCCTTGATTATGTGGAGGTTAATCACACTTTTAAATAAATGAATTTAAAACTCTAAAATATAATAAAGGTTTTAGAGGATTCATAAAGGCTTAATAAAAATAATAAAATAAACATAAAATCACATTATTTAAAGGTTAAAACATATATTTGGTCAAGGATACCCATTATAGTATTTATTACATCATTTTTGGGTCGTTATGATGTCATAAAACAGATCGTCTGTTTATACGGTATTTAATTTTTACCTGAAAATTCGATTGTCTCATAAAATTATAAAAAATTCACCATTGGATAATTTCAAAATTATGATTCCAAAAATAATGTTAATTTTATCTAAATAATTTTATAAATATACACATTTTCACTTCTAAAATAATATTTGATATTTATTGAAAAATGTTGGGTTTTTGACAATAACAGTTTTTGAACCCTTATAAAAAGTACCTTTCACTTCATAAAAATTATATGACCATTTATAATTAATAAAACTTATTTAATAATAACATTTTATTAAAATACTATTTATTTTAAAAATCCATTAATTCATAAAAATAAATCCCTTAATTGAATTTGAATATTACCCAAAAATACAATTCGTGTTTAATTGAATCAAAATAAAAATCATTTATAAAGTGACAATAAAAAATGAAAATAAATTCATTATTATATACTATATAAATTTTTATATTATTAAGGTCTTGATACACATACCTTTATTAGACCAGCATACACCTTAAGAGTAAGGTGCGTGACTGTGAGACTTTCATGGGGTTGTTCAGCAAACATGGTTTGGTTCGTGATCTCAATGAGCTTGAAATTCTCCAGTAAATAGTTTTAATAATGCTTAAGTTTTTAGATCTCATCTTGGGCTTGTTCAAGGGAAAATCCTAGAGATATTATCTCCCTTGGGAGCTCTAATAAATGGGCTTTATAGGGCAAAATTCTACTAGGTGAGGTCATCACTTACTTTTTCTGAGTCAATTGGATTTGTTAAATCTCTATATTTATACTAATCATGTGATCACTGTTTAATGACTATATTATCAACAATGAAGATTATTAATGGTATTTTGAATTCAATTGGATACAATAAAACAAAATTTCATGTGTTTTTATGACCATATTACATAATAATACATTTAATTAAATCACTAAGGGAAACTTCATTTATAACAGTTCGGTTCGTTACAGCCACCGGGTTAGGGAATGGGATGGAAGGGGGGTCGCTGGGTTGGGGAATGGGATAGGAGGGGGATCATCACCATAACTAGAAGGTGGGGTGAGAGGGGGCCCGGGTGGGGGAACTAGAGATGAGTATGAATAGTAAAGGGAGTTGAGGGGGATAACCCATGTTTGTGTGTAAAAATAATGGAAAATTTTGGGGTGTTTCATATCGACCCTAAATTTTTGAGTAATTAGGGGTTGTTTAAAAGTTGACTCTAAATTTTTTCCCTACTAAAGGAATTTTACATGGCTATTCCAGTGTCAATCATGCAGGAGGGGTCAGTTTTGTTGGGGAATGGGGGGATAGTGGGTTGTAGTGGAATGGAAGGGGGACAACCACTAGGTACGGGAATGAGATAGAAGGGGGACCACCGGGTTGGGGAACAGGACAGTAGGGGGGCCGTCATCATAACTAGAGGGAGGGGTGAGAGGGGGACTGGGTGGGGGGAACTAGAGGTGGGTGTGAATGGGAAAAAGAGTTTAGGGGTAAAACTAGTGTTTCGTTGTAAAAATAATGTAAAATTTAGGGTTAGTTAAAACCACCCCTAAATTGTTGAGAAATTGGGAGTGATTTCAAAATTGCCTTTAAATTATTCCTTTAAATCAATTATAGGCAGTTCTTCCCAACTCTAATTTGAAAAATAAATTATAAGGGGTTTAAACCCCTTCTAAAATACTAGTTTTTGGTAAATTTAAGGTAGAATTAGAATGGTTTTAAACCCCTTCTAATTTAACTACCTCTAGATCTCACATCAATTTACTAGCAGTTCATGAAAACTACCTCTAACAATAAGAGGTTACCACTTTAGAAATAGTTCACTACAACCACCAATAAATCATTTATAGGGGTTTATGACCCCCTAAAATCTAAAAAACAACCCCCTCTAATGATAAAATTTTTTGTAGTGAGAGGGATAGCAATAAGGGGACAATAATGGAAGAAGAGCAAACAAAATCACCTTAGATCATCGTCAAAATGAATTTTGAATCATCCCTTCTCAAGGGGTATTGAAGGATAGATGTGGGAGGGGATATTAGAATAGAAAATGGACCCTATTGAGCTCCCTTATCCCCTAAATCATGAGGCACCCTGACCCAAAAAAGGACAATATTTCCCCCAACTATATAGAGCCACTGAGGCATCATTCAAGGAATGAACCAAGGGGGTCACAGTGTAAACCCCTGGTTCACGCGGTGAAATGTTTTAGGTGGATTAGTTCTCCCCCATCCAACCCCATTCATAGTGTGAACCAAGGTTCATGACATGAACAACTTTCACCTGCACTTTCACAGCCTAAAACTTACCCCTGCTGCAAGCATTCATGGCGTGAACCATGGTTCACGGCATGAATTGCTGCATACTTCAGCTCTTAGGTCACCTGACTCACCTCCAATGCTCGCCCAAGCACTCGAACAACCAACTAGACCTCATTCCACATCCAAAAACATTGTTTAAGGAAATATAAATACTTAGAACCCTGGTATAAGTCTCATTTATCAAAATAAGCCTCTCACCAAACCAAAAATTCAAACTTCCTCCAAAACATAATGACCTAAAAAACTGTGGGAAGTTGTAGGGTTCCATTTCCCCTTGATGGTTATATGACATATTCATAGACATTTGAAACTGTTCGAAGTAGGTATAGTCAATCTCAAGTGTCACCTTAGAGTCTGAGGATTGATGGTGGTTTACTTTACTACACTTTCATACTTTATTTGATTATTCTGAGCATATCATATTGTGTATTCATTATATCTATCGATTATGTCAGGGAAACCTTTGGTAGTTGCCCACTGAGTTTTACTCTCACTCTCCTTAGGAGGACCTGACATGTTGGTACTCAAATAGAACTCATGATCGCAAGTGAAAGTAGGTTTAGGTCCCACAGTTGGATAGTTGAGCTAGATGGATTGGATGGAGTTAGAAGATGGGACCAGGTGTGGGACTCCGCTACTTGAAAAAAATCCTATACTAATGGTTTGGAACCATTGGTAAAGGTATACAAACCATTGGTATAGCCTATATCAATGTATTTGAGGGGTTTTGGCTATTCTAATGTTGGTATAGGTAATGTAAAAATAAATTCAACTTGGTTTTGATCCCAATAACTCCCATTTATATTTCAACGACCTAACCGCTATGCTATGATGACTTTTGTGAACATAATTTGATAAATATATATATTTATAATTACAAGTAATTTAACTTTTTATGTATTTAATGTTATTTGAAAAAAGAATCTATAAAAATATGGTTATCTATACCAACGATTCTCAAAACTGTTGGTATAGACCTATACCAATGTTTCTCCAAACTGTTGGTATAGGTTCCCAGATTTTTGGGACCGATGCCATTGATTTTGGAAAAAATGTTGGTATAGGGTTTTTATAAGGGAGCTATACCAACATTTTTCACCAAAACCATTTATATAAGGTATCTACAAGGGACTTATACCAATAGTTTTTCCAAAATCATTGTTATGGGATCTCTATAAAGGAGTTATACCAATGGTTTTGGACAAAGACATTGGTATAGAATCTCTACAAGGGACCTATACCAACGGTTTTGAAAAAACGGTTGGTATAGGGTCTCTACAAGTGAGTTATACCAATGGTTTTGGAAAAACTGTTAGTATAGGTGTGTTGGTATAACTCCAATTTCTAGTAGTGCTCGGAAAGAGGTGGTGTTTGTTTTTATTTATGTTCATGCCAATCTAGGATGTAAATGATCTGTCTATGTGGGGTCTTGTTAATGTCCACCTGACTTGTGTGACATTTAGAATAATTCATCTAATTATAACATGTGATCTATTGTTTATTTATGGTGGCATTAGTTGTGATTTTTATTGATTTTTTCAACTTTGTAATGATTTATTGTGCATTATTTCTGTCATTGTATTACTCTGGTGTGAGGGTGTAGTTTCTCCATAGAAACACCATAGATCCTTGTTTCTAGTTGGCAGCCTATGTCATACGAAAAGGCGTGTTTGATGTCATGTAATACTTTGGTTCGATTACTGTGGAGTGAATCAGGTTTGAGATGTTGCAATATATATACATATATATAAATATATATTTCTATATAAAATTACATTAATTACATTTGAATAAAATTAATCATTGATATTATAAATAACAACATGTATATAATAATAATATTAAAAATATTTAAATATGAAAATTTATATAAGGTTGATTTCTTATAAATATAAAGTTTAGTTTTTGAATTCATTTAATTGAATTAATAATATTATTTTCATTGAAAATAAATTTATATTAATAATTACATGTATTCTAACTATATATATAATATTATACATATATGTTATTATCTTGACTCATGTGTGTGGTTGTGTGTATATATTTATATATAAATATATATATTACAATGTGATACGTGGATGTGAAGAACACAAAGTATGTCCATGTGCATATATATATATATATATATTATATGCACTTTTATCAGTGCTAAAATTAGCATCGATAAATGTTAACTTTTATTAGCATTAAAATTTCTATATTTATTCACATATAAATGTGTGTGTGCGCATGCACACGTTGAAGAACCCAAGAACTCGTGTGTGTGTGTGTGTGTGGAGGGGGGGTGAACTCAACACATAATCATGTATATCCATATACAAAGTATATGATATTAATTTTATTCTAATTTATATATATAATAAAGTAAAACTAATTACTAATATATAATAATTATTATATTAATTAATATTTTTGTATGAATATTAATAATTACTAATTATATTAATATATATAAATCAGTAGTACTATACATAAAAATTATAAGTAATTAGAAATTATGTTTAAATATTATTATTATATTCTAAAAACATTATAAGTTGTATAAATGAATAAATATTTTACACTAAATAAAAATGTATAGTTGTATTTATAAAAATTATAATTATGTTGTATTTAAATACAAAATATTTTCAATACATTTCACTTGTTCAAATAAATATAAAATTCACCTATAAACTGTATTTAAAAAAAATCTATCCATTATTTTTTATATTTAAATAAAAAAATTTATAAATTTATAAATTAAACATACACATATTATTAAAATACATAAATATATATATATAATTTTATTAATTACATTTTAATAACATTAAATAATGATGTCATAAATGATGACATATATATAATAAAAACATTAACAATATCTAAATATGAAAAATATTTATGTAATTAATTTGATAGAATAAAAGTTTATTTTTTATTTCATTTAATTAAATTAAAGACATTATTTTTATTATAACATAAAATTATGTTGATATTTATATGCATCATAAGTATTTATAAATAATATATACATATATATTATTATCTAGGCCAAAACGCAGGTGATTGTGTGTACATATACACCACTACAGATTGCATGATATTCGATGTTAGCATTTATCAGTGCTAGATAAAAAACACAGATAAAGAAGAGACTTTTATCAATGCTCATAAAAAATGCTGATAAAGTTAACTTTTATTAGTGCTAGAAAAAATATTGATAAAATTGTACCCTTTTTCATTGCTTTTTCTAGGGGTGATAAATGTCAACCCTTTATCAGTGCTTTTTTTAGCACTGATAAAAGTCACACCTTTATCAACACTTTTTGTTTAGTGCTGATAAAGGTTGTAGTGAGTAATTTAATTTATATATAAATATTTATATTTTTTAAAATAATATTTATATTTCAATAAGTATATATATATATATATATGTAAATATAATATATAAATATGATTTATATAACTTTTAATAAAAATTGAATCTTATTTTCAAAATTATATATATATATATTAATCAAAATGTTTAATAGTATATTTATATACATTAATTAGAAAATGTGTATATAATTAATTATATATTAATAATTTAAATAATTATATAAATATAAATGAATATATATTATTAATATGTGGTGTTTTAATTTATATATTTATAACAATGTTTATATGTGGGATGTACATATATGCATGTGTATGTGTATGTATAGGACATGTGTATATGTGTATGTATGGAATGTATTATTCTTATTTTTAATATTATTTCACATTTAATGTATATTATTTTATTTTTGATATAATATTTTTGGAATTTATTCAATTTTTAAAAATTATAAATATTTATTTACTCAGATTTATTTATAATTTTATTTTAATTATATGATTAGTATTCACCTAGTTTTATTTAATTAAGTTGGAATATTTATAAAATGTTTGAAATTTATATAATTAAGTTATTTAAATGAATTTTTTAATATTTTCTTCATTTTTGTACGTGTTTACAGTCCATGTAGTTAATCTTCTGAATTCATTTTTTTAAATGGTTTTTTTTATTAAATTTTATTTATTTATTTTAAATATTCTTTCACTTAATATTATTTATTCATTTTTAATATTTATTGATTTTTTATATTTGTTGGAATTTAATTATTTTCTAATGTTTATATGCATATATTTATTTACTAGGTAATGTTTTCAATATGTTTGTAATTTATATGAACAATGTTTATTCTTTTTTGTTTATTAAGTTTTAAAATTTAAAATATATTTGAAATTATATAATTAATCTATTTAAATGAACTTTTTAATAATTTTTTAAATCAAATAGTTGATTTTTTTATTTTTTATTTTTTATTTAATTTTATTTATTTATTTTTAATGATATTTTATTTAATATTATTTTTTAATTTTTGATATTTTTTAATTTTTGATATTTATTAATTTTTAATATTTTTTTAATTTATACATTTTTTAAAATTTATACATGTTTATTTAATATGTTTTAATATTTTCAATATATTTGAAATTTATATGATTAATATTTATTCATTTTTATTTATTATGTTTTAATATTTTTAATACGGTTGAAATTGATATAATTGATTCTTATAAATTCATTTTAATTTTAATATTTTTATAGTCGATATATTATTTATTTTTAATAATTTTATTATTTATATAATTAATAATATCTATTTATTCATTTTTATGTGTCTGTAATTAATGTAGTTAATGTTGTGAATTCATTTTTTAAATATTTTTGTAATTTATTCAATTTTAAAATTCTTTCATTTAATATTATTTATTCATTATTAATAGTTATTAATTTTTAATATTTTTGGGATTTATTAATTTTTTGATATTTATTTACATAGAGTTATTTACTAAGTTTTAATATTCTTAATATGTTTTTAATTTCTATGATTAATATGTATTCAATTATATTTATCAAAATATAATATTTTTAAAATGTTTGAAATTTATATAATTAAATTATTTAAATGCATTTTCTAGTATTTTCTTTATTTTTGTACATGTTTACAACTAATGTACTTAATATTATGAATTATAGATAATTATTTACTAAGTTTTAATACTCTTAACATGTTTTTAATTTATATGATTAATATTCATTCAATTTAATTTATTAAGTTGTAATATTTTTAAAATGGTTGAAATATATATAATTAATCCATTTAAATGAATTTTTTATATATGCATTAATATTGTAAAATATTTTTTACTTTTTTTTTAATTTATACATATTTAATATATATTCGTTTAATATTTTTGTATTTTATTTATAAAAAAATATTTCCCAGCATTAAAAAAGTGGTGATAAAGAGGGGTTTTATCGGTGCTTATTTTTTTAGTACTAATAAAGCACATATTTATTAGAACTTTTTAAAAATCACTTATAAAACCCTCCACGATCTTATATATTTAACCCTAATAGAAGTTTCTTCTTCATGTCATTCAAGTTCTCATGAAAGTCCACCTATGTCGTCGCTCCCCCTCTAACATTTAGGACAAATCAATCCTCTCAAAATTTAAGGTATGTGATTATTTCTAATCCTCTTTAATCAATCTCACATCACTCGATCTGTATGCTCATCGTTTTCACATCATTGAAGCTCCCCTTTAATCGATCCTCAAAATTTCCCTACATCCATCACCTTTGAAATGGATTTATTTTCTTAGCTGGGTTGAGAACATCATGGAATGATCCAAACTCCATGAGAAATTTATTACCACTACCTTAACAACTCATTTGGAAGCAGCAATTTGGGAAGAAATGAAATGAAATGGAGCGATTCAAACTCATTTCCCCTATTTGGCGAGGTTATGTTGGACAAATAGAAATCCTTAAGGGAGAAACCTAGAGAAATCAATTTATCCCTGATTGAAGATTTCAAATCAACCTAAAATTAGGGTGATTTAGAAGGAAACAAACGAAACAATGTTATTTTTTCAACTTCCTATATTACCCCTATTTATATTTTATTTTATTGAACTATTACCCTTAGCCTGCACCCAATTTATTTAAAAAAAATATTTGTGTCATTTAACATAAATTTTTGATGTGTGGGTATTTCTTTTCATTACATTATTTCTCTTGGCCCCACTTGCATCCATTCTAATCACCATTGGATTTCTTTAAGTCTCCATTTTGATTTTTTTTCTTGTTAACTTTATAAATTCATCCCATAAAAGCCTACACTTTTATTCATCAAACCCCAATTAAATTAAAGAGTTTCTTCAAATGTTGGGTCCTCAAGACCATTTGATTGGGCCCTATCAACATTATCATCATCTAAAAAAATATCAACTTTGGATCTTAAGATTCCTTCCACTAAAACACTATCAAGCCTACCACGTACTAAGTGAAGAAATGAACAAACATCAACTCCTCACATTTTTTTATTTCAATCGCTCAGTGTTTTTTAGGGTCTTTTATTTCTATTTAATCATATGAGATATTATCAAATCAATCATATGTGGTATCTTCTTTTTCAAATTTCTCACTATGATTGCATGGAGCTCCTAGTTGAATGATGATGCGGATTAAAGGACCATATGTGCACTATAAAATCCCTTCCCACTTATCATGTAAGGTGGATATTTCAAATGAAAAGTAGGCAGAGTTTTTACACTACACGTATATTAATCTCCTCCAAGTTCTAGGTAAGATTCTTATCCCCATTGATTAAAATCAAACAATTTTTCCAATTTGATTCCATTAGCAAGTAGAAGAGCCCAAATCCTTTTTATATCTTCATTTCCATGAACATATATGATAGGCTTCCATTGCTATGTAGAAGAACCCCAATCAACTCCTCCCTCTTGTTATACTCCTGCTTAGAAAAGTTACAGATTCCATCCTTGGTCTCTGTGTTTTGAAAAAGATTAAAATTTAATTAGATTCTTTGTAACTTTATAGATATCACACATTACTTAAATTATTTCCAACACTACAAAACAATCTCAATACACATTATTCATCTCTTATTATCTTAGAAAAATGGCTTCATTTGGCTTAAATGATTCTTTAAGAATGACCTTTTATGGGTTCTAAGATCATATTGTTTCTGTATTTATTTATTTTTCATTGTTGTGAACATATACGATAGGTATTTTTCAACATAAACCACTAACCTCGTGTTCAATTAAAAACTTCTTCTTGTAAGAATGATATAAAAAGTGAGCATACACAACAACAAAAATTCAGATCATTATTAAGTAGGTTAATTCTCCTACTTTTTCATTCATAGTGCCCTAGTTCTATAAATTTTCACTTCTAATAGTTTCTTCCCTTGTTAAATCCATTAAGGATTCCTTCCACTTTCATTTCAACCATGGTTCCAATTAGAAAGTGGAAATTTCTTTTTAGTGTGTTCTTGCTCTTTGCCACCGTTTCCACTCTAACATTTTTCAGCATTGATTCTCTTTATTAGTTCCACTAAGGATGAGTTTTTTTTAGGTTATCCCAGGTAATGAGGCTTATACTTCAATCATTAGTTTGAGATGATACTTTTTGTTTGTCACAACTTGTCCTTGTGGGGATCATTACATGACTCCCCAAGCCTACCTCCAATAGGCCAGGGGCTAGTGACTAGCACCAAGTAGGCATATCACTAACATGGGAGGCATTGCCTATGTACCTGTATGCACACACACATCTCCAATCCAACAAATTCTAAAATTTAAAAACCACTAATAAAAAAAATTCATGCATACCACTATCCCAACCATAGCATGATAGGAAAGTAAAGTGCAATAAAGTAAACCAGGCCAAAATACAAGCCCACCAAAAGAAAGAGTCTATAAACTAAAAAGTCCAACCTATAAAAAAAATAGGTACTAGGAATGCTAATTGAAGTCATAGTAACACCTCGTCCTACCAGAACTCACAAAGCTCTGTTCGTTCCTGGTCTGTCCTAGATTCTTTCAAAAGTTCGATCATCTACACAAGACATGACACGTGCGAGCAAAGCCTGTGCAGGGGTGAGTATAACAATACTCAGTAGGAAACCCTGAAACCACAAATAAACACACAAATAGAGAAGTAAAGTCAGTTCTACACAGTATATATCTACAACACATATAATAATAATATCCAGATATAATCAAACTAAGACACATAGTATAAAGGTAAGTCACAACTACCATATACCAGCACTCATCCAGGAAAACACACTCTTGAGTCTGATAGCACTGATGATGTCTGTCAGAGAAGTATTGTTCATCGGAAATCATCATGAGAGATACTACGACAAAAAAGGCATTTAGCGGCGGTTTGGTTTTACGTTTTGCGGCGGTTTAAACCACCGCCAAATAGATTGGCGGTGGTTTTGAAAAACCGCCGCGAAATCGTGCGTCGGGAAATTATTCGCGGCGGTTTTTAAAACCGTCGCAGAACGTTTCGCGATGGTTTTTTAGCGGCGGTTTTTTATTTTTTTTATTTTTTTGTTATTTTTTTTATTTTTTTTTATTTTTTTTATTTTTTATTTTATTTTTTATTTTATTTTTTATTTATTTATTATTTATTTTTTATTTTTTTATTGTTTTTTTATTATTTTATTTATTTATTTATTTTATTTATTTCGTATTTATTTATTTATTTTATTTATTTCGTATTTATTTTATTTTATTTATTTTATTTATTTATTTGTTTGTTTATTTCATATTTATTTTATTTTATTTTATTTTATTTATTTATTTATTTTATTTATTTTATCTATTTGGTATTTATTTTTTTTATTTATTTCATATTACTTTATTTATCCATGCATGCACATGCCCATGCACATAAAGAAATACTGCGTTTGGTGAGATTTGAACCACTAACCTTTTTCATATTTTCAAAAGACTTTACCACTCCAGCAAGCTCGTCATGTGTTTAATAAACAGAATTTAATATACTTATATATATATTAATTGAGAAAACAAATAATACATAAATAATAGATATAAACTCAATAATATATAATATATAATATAATAATAATAATAAATAACAAATAATTAATAATTATAAATAAATAATAAATAATAATAAATAAATAATAAATAATAAATAATAAATAATAAATAATAAATAATAAATAATAAATAAGAAACAAGAAATAATAAATAAGAAGAAATAAACAAGAAATAATAAATAATAAATAATAAATAATAAATAATAAATAATAAATAATAAACAATAAATAATAAACAATAGATAATAATAAATAAATAATAATAATAAATAATAAATAAATAAATAATAATAAATAATAAATAATAAATAATAAATAATAAATAATAAATAATAAATAATAAATAATAAATAAATAACAATAAAAAGTAAACAATAAACAATAAACAATAAATAATAAATAATAATAAATAATAAATAATAATAAACAAATAATAAAGAATAAATATCAAATAATAAATAATAAATTATAAATAATAAATAATAAATAATAAATAATAAACAATAAATAATAATAAACAATAAATAATAAATAATAATAAACAATAAATAATAAAAATAAATATTAAATAATAATAAATATTAAATAATAATAAATATTAAATAATAATAAACAATAAATAATAATAAACAATAAATAATAATAAACAAATAATAAATAATAAATAATAAATAATAAATAATAAATAATAAATAATAAATAATAAATAATAAATAATAAAAAATAAACAATAAACAATAAGTAATAAATAATATATAATATATAATATATAATATATAATAAAAAATAATAATAATAATAAATAATAAGAAATAATAAATACGAAATTAAAAAATATTTCATAATAAATAACACATAATAAATAAAATATTATTATTAATAAATAATAAATAATTATAAATAATTAATAATTAATAATTAATAATAATTAATAATTAATAAATAATAATTAATAATTAATAAATAATAAATTATAAATAATAAATAATAAATAAATATAAATAATAAATAATAAATAATAAATAATAAATAAATATAAATAATAAATAACACATAATAAATAAAATATTATTATTAATAAATAATAAATAAATATAAATAATAATTAATAATTAATAATTAATAATTAATAATTAATAAATAATAAATAATAAATAATAAATAATAAATAATAAATAAATATAAATATAAATAATAAATAATAAATAATAAATAATTAATAATTAATAATTAATAAATATAAATATTAATAATAAATAATAAATAATAAATAATAAATAATAAATAATAAATAATAAATAATAAATAATAAATAATAAATAATAAATAATAAATATAAATATAAATAATAAATAAATATGAATAATAAATAGTAAATAGTAAATAGTAAATAATAAATAATAAATAATAAATAATAAATAAATATAAATAATAAATAATAAATGATAAATAATAAATAATAAATAATATTTAATATTTAATAAGTAATAAATAATAAGTAATAAATAAATATAAATAATAAATAATAATTAATAATTAATAATTAATAATTAATAATTAATAATTAATAATTAAATATAAATAATAAATAATAAATAATAAATAATAAATAATAAATAATAAATAAATATAAATAATAAATAATAAATAATAAATAAATATAAATAATAAATAATAAATAATAAATAATAAATAATAAATAATAAATAATAAATAATAAATAATAAATAATAAATAACAAATAATAAATAATAAATAATAAATAATAAATAATAAATAATAAAT
The DNA here is from genome assembly GCA_963277665.1 of Viscum album. Classification (NCBI taxonomy): domain Eukaryota; kingdom Viridiplantae; phylum Streptophyta; class Magnoliopsida; order Santalales; family Viscaceae; genus Viscum; species Viscum album. Next base: position 1,575,465,339 of record OY728141.1, read on the forward strand.
AAATATAAATAATAAATAAATATAAATAATAAATAATAAATAAATATAAATAATATATAATATATAAATATAAATAATAAATAACCAGTAACAAACAATAGATAATAAATATATTATATTATATTATAAATAATAAATAATAAATAAGACACATGAAAAAGTATAAAAAGACGTGATAAGGGATGAAAAATCATGAAAACGCATGAAAACGGATGGAGAAGCATGAAGAATGAGGCGTTAGAAAGAATGAGAACGCATGAAAACTCATGACAACTCTGGAAAACCCCTTAAGAATTCAACATAATCATCATAATAACCCACAAAAAACCATTGATAAAGATAACAAGTCATGGAAACCCAAATAAACAGTAATAAATGGAGCAACCGTTAAAACCCGTCAAAATGGTCATAAAGTGACAAAAACATTGGACTCACGTTAACATAGATAACTTATGATCCGAGAGTCCGTTTTAGATCCGTGACCTGTCAAATCAAAGATCCTGAAACGATCTTCGACCTGATAGGTGAAAGAGTCTGAATGGACAGGCGGATCAGAAGTTACGACCATTTAAAAAAAACCTGACGGGGAACGGGTGCTAGAAACGAGGCATCGAAAAACATAGCAAACCTGATACCCACTAAAAAGGTCATAACTTATGATCCAAGAGTGCATGTGGGCGTCGCGACCAGTCAAACTGAAGCTCATGGAATGAGCTACAATCTGGAAGGTGGAGGAGTCTGAACTGACATGCGGATCGAAAGTTAGGTCCATTTGAAGACAAGTTCTTCGCTGGCTTCGATTTGATATGTGGTAGAGCCCAAACGGACACCCGGAGCGAAAGTTATGGTCGTTTGAGGTTGGAGAACTTTTTTCAACTTTCTTATAACTCTCATATCTTCCGTACCTTAGACCGTCTCACGGTTTTGATTATAAGTGCCTCTAAATCTCTTCATGATCTTCGATTTGACTGGTCGTGGCGCTCCAACGGACGCCCGGATCAAAAGTTATGGTCATTTTAGTGATTTTGGGGTTTCTCATGTTTTTTTATTTTTTTCTTTTCATTTCACGGAGGTTTTACCCAAACCGCCGCTATTTCACGGTGGTTTTTTAGAAACCCGCCGCTAATCCTCGAAAAAAAATTAAAAAAAATAAATAAAAAATAAAAAATTAAGGCATTTCGCGGCGGTTTAAAAACCGCCGCGAAATGGCGGCCCGAAACACGTTTAGCGGCGGCTTTTAAAACCGCCGCGAAAAAACCGCTACTAAACGGCCATTTTCCTATAGTGAGAGATACGCTGATATATCTAAAGAGAGATACAATACCACAGATGAGGATCACATCTAGGTCCATGGGGTGATACCAACAACTCCATCTGGATTAACCTGTTAAGTAAAGGATCGATGCCTGGTGAAGTTGGTCACATCGATACCAAGGACTCTACCTAGGGCATAAATAATGAATAGAGTATCCTACTCTAGGCCTCTTAGAGGGATTCTAGAAACTCTATCCAGAAAGTCTTATTGAAGGGATCATACTTTAATGAGTAGGAAACTATACACATCAACCTTCAGGGAAAGGATCAAGGGCACGAACCCTAACAAAACTTTTCAAAGATATGGTGGAAAAGTGATTCAAGACATGTATAAAGGGGTACATAGTTTGTAGTAGGGTCACACACCGTGTCCCTTGAACCGGGGTACTACCTGTGTACAATGACCCATGTCATTTAGAACATGTTGTGTAGAAGATGGGTACACGCCGTGTATAAAGGTCACACATTGTGTCCTTCCATCCGGGGTCCACCCATGTACTCTGGTCGTGTTCCAATACATAGTGTCAACCTTTTTCTACCTACCCATGTACTAGTACATGAGATAACTCATGTAACCGGTATGGGCCAATCCATGTGGTGGGGTACGCGCTGTGTAAACAACCCATGTACTCTACCCCATGTCCATTTATCTCTCGAGATACACGCCGAGTCTTTGGGAAGGGCCTACACACCGTGTGATAGGGTCACACATCGTGTGGTGTTTAACTAACTCCTGAAACCCTAGCCACCATTGAGTGGGGGCCACACGCTGTGTAACCCTGATTTAAATACCGTGTTGATTTCAAATTTACAGAACCATCATTCTTCCTCTGTGTTCCTCAACCAATCCTCCGGTGTTTGGTCTAATGCTCCGTTCTCCTCGAAACTAGATATCCATGGTCATCTTTCTATTCCAATATTGAATTGGTGGGTTTTGGGCTTTCAATCGGCTTCAAAAACCAATTTCGATCACCCACACAAAAATCGCTTGAAGAACAATATCTCTCGAATCGCTTTGATCCCTCTATTTCCATCATCGTCACACCTATGCTAGGTCATCCTAATTTCATATCCTCAATTTTGTATTGTTGTGACATTAAATGGAGGTGCAACAATCAACCATTCATAAACCACGAAGAATGTGAAAAACGTGAAGAATATCATGGGAGAAAAATCACAAGAACAACCCAAGGAACAAACCTTCGTCATTGTTCATTCTAGCCTTGATCTATTCCATAATAATGATCAAGAATACAAAATCAATTCTAAATAATCAAATCCCTAATAAAAACCTTCAATAATAGCCCATCCCACAAGAACGAGCGAACCGCAGAACAACTTTTTTGTTGGTTGGTCTGCGTTCATTGTTGAATCCAAAAACGGGGAAAGAAAACCCAAATAACACATCATACCTCAGGGTTGGATCATTCACTAAAGTGGATCGATTGTCATGTTACTGCCATTGGTGAGATCCATTAAAAACTGTGTTCTTCGATCTCTGATCTAAGCTCCGTCGTTATTTGCCATCGATAGAGTTCTCCAAGGTTCTCTTCAGACCCTTCAAGAAATTTCAGGGTTATGAGTCTAATCCTAGATCCCTTCTTAAAATAATAATTTAAAATAAACATCACTTTGTCACTGCGAAATGTTAAAATAAAATAAATTCATATTTTATTTTATTTATTAAAACTCTAAAAGATACTTTTCACTGTTGGCCCGTGTCAGCCGATGTTAGGCCTTACCTAGGGTAAAGTTGTTGCTTTGAATGAAAAAATACCCTTGGATTTTTTATTTGGTTACCCATTTAGAAGTTATTCCAATTTTTTATAAAAAATGTGCGCTCATGCTATTTAATATATTTAATATATTTCAAACATTTATTTTGGGCACACTGGGCCTTGAAATCACATGCCATTTCAGCACCTAGTCTCAAATTAATTCCATATATTATTTAAAAGTAATACACATAAAAAATCTGGGACATTAAATTCTCTCCACCTTAGGGATTTACATTCCTGAAAATCTAAAAACAAGGCTACTCAAAAATATGTAGGTACTGCGCATGAAACTGATCCTCCCACTCCCATGTGCTCTTCTAAAGATTCTCATGTTGCCACCGAACATGAACCAAGTAAATCTCTCACCCACAAAGGATCATCTCCTGTCGATCCTTGATCTCTACTGGGTACTCAGCAAAAGTCACTCTATCCTCAATGTCCAGCTTTCCCCAGTCAATGATGTGCGATTGGTCATGTATGTACCTCCTCAGATGCGACATGTGGAAGATTTCATGTACCCGATCCAACTACAGGGGTGGAGCTAAGTAGTATACCACCTCTCTAACTCTACATAGTATTTGAAAAGGGCTGATAAACCTCGGAGACAACTTGTCGTCCTGACCAAATATCTGCAATCCCCGTCAAGGTGAACTCAAAGGAACACATGGTATCCTTCCTCTAAATCCAAAGTCATTCTCCGCCTATCAAAATAAGATTTCTTATGGATCTTTGTAGTCTTCATTTACTCCTGGATGATATGCACCTTTTTAGTAGTAGCTCACACCAACTTCAAGACCATGAGTGCTGAATCTCCTGGGTCAGTCCAACAAAGTGATGATTGGTATGGTCGCTCATATAAGGCCTCGAATGGTGTCGTACCAATGGTGGAATGGTAGCTATTATTTTACACGAACTCCACTAGAGGTAGGTGATCTTACCAACTATGGATGAAGTCTAACATGAAAGCCTGCATCATGTCCTCCAGGACTCGAATGGTCTGCTCTATCTGGTTGTCTGACTGGGGGTGTAACACTATTCTCAAGCATAATTGAGTCCAAAATGACTCCTATAATCCCTTCCACAACTAGGTGTAAAATGAGAATCATAATAAGAAACTATCATTGATGGGACTCTATGGAGTCAAACTATATTCTATACATTGAGGTGTCCCAAGATCTCTACTGAATAAACTCTACTCCTAGATATCTAGGAAGTGGTCCAACTTGGTGAGTCGGTCAACGATCACCCAGATGAAATTGTGTCCCCTGGATGTACTTGGTAAACCCGTCATGAAGTCTATCAACATCTCATCCCACTTCCATTATGGAAGCTCAAGAGGTTGAGTTAAACCCGCTTGAACCTAGTACTCAGGCTTCACCTGTTGGCACGTAAGACATCGAGAAATAAACTTTGTCACTATATTCTTCATACCTACCCACTAAAACTGATCTTAGAGGTCCTAGTACATCTTCACCACTCCAGGATATACCGTTGAAGGGGGCGTATGAAACTCCCTTAGAACCTCGTCCCACAACGCCATTGGTATAACTATGCATCCTCTGAAAAGGATGATGTGCTTCTCACCTTGTGAATATCCATCGGGAACATGTCCTATATACATCTGAGAACATAGAGTCTTGTTGTCGGTATCCCCAAGATGTGCCTCACTAACTCGTTGTAAGAGTGGAGGGGTGAAAACCATTGACTAGAGGTAATATACTCTATCTCCATCCACAAATTATAAGTGTAATGAGGCTAACTACTCTGACACCTCATTCAACAACTGCGAACTATATCTCCTGCTGAGAGCATTTTCCACCACGTTCCTCTTCCCAGGAGTATAGATAATATCAAAGTCATAGTCCCATAGGAACTTTATCCATTTCCTCTATATCAATTTTAGATCCTTATGAGAGAAGATATACTTGAGACTCTTGTGATAAGAGTAGATGATAAACCACTCACCCATCAGGTAGTGTCGTTACATCTTCAATGCGAATACTACTGCTACTAACTCAAGATCATGGGTCGTGTAGTTATGCTCATGTGGCCTAAACTAGAATGAACCATAGGCAATCACTACTTGCCTCTACATTAGGATACAACCAATTCCAGTCCCTAACACATCATAAAACACTACATACTTGACATCCTCCTCCAGCAATCTCAAGATCAGAGCGCTCATCAAACTCTACCTCAACTATTGAAAAGCCTACTGGCACTTCTCTATCCATATGAAAGGCTGCCCCTTTTGAGTAAAAGTTGTCATAAGTGATGACATCCTAGAGAAATCAGGTATGAATCTATGGTAATATCCTACTAGTCCAAGGAATATATGCACCTCTGTCACGCTCCTAGGTGGCTCCCATGCTAATATTTCTCCCACCTTGGCTGGGTCCACTACCACTCCATTTGCTGAGATAACATGTCCTGGAAAGTGGACCACCTGAATCCAGAACTGGCACTTAGAGAGTTTCCCATAAAGCTAGTTCTCTCAGATTATGTTCAGAACCATCCTTAGGTGTCTCACATTCTCCTCCTCGGATGCCAAGTACACAAGGATATCGTCTATGGAGACTACCATGAACCGGTCTAATTAAAGTTAAAATATATGGTTCTTGAGTCCCATGAACACTACAAGGGAATTCTGTAGGTTCCAGGCCCAGTGGAAGCACAATAAGGTCGATGCCCAACTTTAATTTTTGTCATATTCAATGAACAATCTAGGATCAATACAACGATGAATGCCAGTATCCATGTAATTGAATCAAGGATTTAGATAAATAAATAGAAACATGGAACCAAGAGAGAGGATCAATGTATTTTGTTTATAACTAGTTTAATTAAATTAAATAATTACCTCCATGGTGATTATTTCTTCATTTATGTGTTCAAACACAGATCTATAGTGTTCCTTCATTTCATTGTAGAGATCAAGGGTATATATCCTATAGCGATGATCCACACATATTCCGCGTATCTCTGGACATTGTCGAAGGAGTCTCCAGGTGATAGCACGGAAGATCCTTGTGCTTGTGATGTCCACATTCAATCACCTTAAGAGCTGCTTCCAAATCATTCTCCTTGATCCTGTGTAGAAGGATCTATCTCATTCTTAAGATCACTCTTGGAGAGGGATGAAATCTCTAGGCTTGAGATATTTTCTCCAATTCGTTGTGCACAACCACAATCATCACTTGTCTATCACTTTTCTAATAAGAGAATAATATAACCACGTATTTAATTCACTAGGGTAATAATAAATAATTTTCACAAGTGCCTTAATTATTTTATTAATCCTAGAGAAAGCCCAATGTCAAATAATAACAACAACATTATTAGTTCTTGACATGCACTTATCTTGTGATTTATAATTAAATATTATTTAATCAAATAATATTTGATATTATTATTTCTCACTGGACCATTAACTCGGTCTGTTAATCCTCAACCATATTTATTGAACCTTTAATAATAACTATTTATTTATTAAATAAATATCACCACATTATTCACTAATAAATGTATAAATATTATATTTACTAAATAGAAAATAAATATTTATTAATTATTATGACCACAATATATTCTCTCAAATAACTAGTGTCAAAATAAATTCAATAAGGCATCCATGAATAATTATTAAACCACAATTGAGAATTATCTTTAATAAAATTGTTAAATAATAAATAATATATTTTTAACTGATATATTGGATACACTTAGTGTGCGACCCTCTAGGAATCTTTCTCAGTGGCATTAGGCAGAGTAGCCTAAAGTATAAGGTTATCATCTAGAAACATGCCAAGGCACCCATAGAGAAAGAAGTTAATGTCACAATGACATTTCACCTCATACGAATGCTTACCATGTAATATAATCCCTTTGTCTTGATATATCCAATCAAGAAAGTTACATGCAAGTACTATCAACCATGTGCTCGATTTATCATTCTTTGAATTCTAGAAAATTGAACTTTCCTATATAACATCATGGCCATGGATTTATTTAGGCAATATCATTTCCATCAAAGTGCCTAAGATATCAACATCCATTATGGAATATAAGGGAAAAATCCTTTCTCACGTTATTCATTAATGTAGTATTACTCATGACACACCCAACATATCCTAACTCACCGTGAACATATGTCATCATGGTTTTCAGAAATACATCTAAGTGCGCAAGTCATAATACCCATTAATAATAATCTTAAATTATAAGGACCAATATACACATCCGCGGATAGGAACATCCAATGACACTTATAAATGTGGATTTCCTACTGTTGGATCTCATTCTCATAATATCCTACTAGATATCACCAAGGGCGTACACCATGAGAAGGTGTCTCAAAGTCCTATGAGTCTCCACCCCTGATAGCATGTATCATTTGTGTACCTGAAATGATATCATCTAGCTATAGAACATATATATAAGAATATTATCATAGCACTTCTGGGTTCTCATCATAGCAGGGAACTGTTATGACCTTTTAGTGCAATAGCTACTCTTAAGACATTATCACATGTAATATTATACAGAAGATCAATCATTATGTGATAAGGAATTTATTAATATCCAACTAATGAATACATGTTTATCATAAAGTACAAAAGAAGTTAGTTTTAGGGCACCAACTCCAACAGACTCCCACTTTCACTAGATCCAACTGACAATGACCTTCAGTCTACTAGCTCTCACATGATTCTCTTGCTTTTGCTGAGATAGGCCTTTAGTAAAGGGATCTACCACATTCTCTTTCATGGATACTTTTCTCACTACAAATTTACCCCGTTGATAAAAATCCCTCAAGAGGTGATACTTGCAGAGTCTATGCTTTGTCCGTTGATGCGACCTTGGCTCTTTTTCAAGAGCCACTATTGCATTATTATCACAATACAATGTGATAGGGTCTTTATTTCTAGGTGCCACATCAATATCCTAGAAAAAGTTCCAAATCTAGATGGCTTCCGTGACTGCATCAGAAGTCATTATGTACTCAGACTCTACTGTAGAATCAGTTACAACTGGCTTCTTTGAACTCTTCCATCTCACAACTCCTCTGTTGAGATATAAAACATATCTTGATTGTGACTTTAGATCATTTTGATATATCTAAAAACCAGCATCAGCATACCCTTTGATTACAAGCTCTTCGTCTCCTCCATACACCAGGAACATATCCTTAGTTCTTCTTAGATACTTAAGTATAGTCTTAAAAGTAATCCAATGATGTTATCCTGGATCTTCTTGATATCTACCTACCGTGCTCAGTGCATAGGCAACATCAAGTCTAGTACATAACATGGAATACATGATAGATCATATCGCTAAAGCATATGGGATCTTACTCATTCTATCTTTCTCCTATTGTGTTAGGGGACACATTTTCTTAGAAAGATGTAAACCATGTGACACTAGAACCAATATTCTATTGGATTTTTTTTATACTAAATCGCTTTAGTATTTGGTCAATATATATACTTTGACTTAGTCTAAGTAGCCTCTTGGATCTATCACGAATGATCTTGATCCCTAAAATGTAGGTTGCTTCACTTAAGTCCTTAATAGAGAAGTACTTGTTCAACCAGTATTTAACAAATTATAAGATTGGTATGTCATTTCCAATAAGTAATATGTCATCAATATATACTACTAGTATAACGACCGCATTCCCATTAAACCTTTTATAAACACACGGTTCACATTCATTTTTAATGAAACCAGTTTTTTTTATGGATTCATCAAATTGAATGTTCCATGACCTAGATGCTTGATTCAATCCATAAATGGATCTCTACAACTTAAAAATCCTTTTGGCATCACCTAGTGTCACAAACCCTTCTGGTTGTGTCATTAGACATCTTCCTGAAGGTTCCCATTAAGGAATTCAATTTTGACATCCATCTTCCAAATATCATAGTCATGGTAAGCTGCTATGTAAAATATGATTCTGATGGATTTAAACATGGAAACTAGTGAAAAGGTTTCATCATAGTCAACTCCTTGATGTTGTTTAAACCCTTTAGCCACTAGTCTTGCTTTATAGGTACTTAATTTACCTTCCATGTCCAATTTCATCTTGAATACCTGTTTACATACAACAGTCTTTACATAAACTGGTGCATTGACTAGAACCCAAACCCGGTTTTGATAAATGGAATCCATCTCAAAATTTATAGCTTCTAGCCATCTTGTAGCTTCTGAGCTCTCTATTTCCTCCTTGTAGGAGAGAGGTTCATAATTTTCCAACAATAATGAGTCACCATCCTCAGTGATAAGAAAACAATATCTCTCTGGTTCCCTTACCTCTCTTACACTCCTACACAGTACTTGTGTTTCAGGAACTACTTCTTCCATGGGGACCTGTGGAACTTGTTCCTATACCAACTCCTGTATATCTTGAGCAACAACTTCATCGAAGTCAATATTTCTCCCACTATCCTTTTTGAGGATGTGCTCCCTCTCAAGAAAGATGGCTTGTCTAGCAATAGTCACTTTCTTATCTAAGGGGTTGAATATGTAGTATCCCTTTGTTTCCTTGGGATACACTATAAAGAAACACCTTATTCCCTGGGGTGCTAGTTTTTTTCCTGATAAATCCTTAACAAATGTCTCGCATACTCATACACATGTATGCGATAAAATGGGTTTCTTTCCACTGAATATCTCAAAATGAATTCCATTTCCACTTTAGTTGGTACTCAGTTTAATGTGTATACTGTAGTTTATCCCCAAAAGGATAACAGAAGATCTGCATGAATCATCATCGACCTTACCATGTTCAACAAGGTACAGTTCCTCCTTTCACTAACACTATTCCACTATTGTGTATATGGTGGAGTGAGTTGAGATAGAATCCCAAACTCTCGTAAAAAGTTGATGAAATCTTAGTTAAGATATTCTCCAGCTCAATCTGATCGAAGCTTCTTTATCTTCTTACCAAGTTGATTCTATAATTCATTCTTTAATTCCTTGAATTTCTCAAAAGACTCGGACTTATACCTTATCAAGTAAATATATTCATATCTACTCAATTCATTAGTAAAAGTTATGAAGTAATAATATCCACCACTAGATTCTACTAGAAATGGTCCACACACATCAGTGTATACCAATCCTAGAAGCTCTATTTCCCTTTCACCCTATCCACCAAATGGTAGTTTGGTCATTTTCCCTTGTAAACAAGTGTGGCATCTATCAAGTGGCTTTAGCTCAGAAGAGTCTAAATAACCATATTGATAGATCTTTGTCAAAAGTTTCACATTTACACGACTGAGATGGTGATGCCACAATTGGGTGTTATATGATTCATGTGAACTTGATTCATTATCAATTTATAACACTTGGTTTTCATAATTTAATACATACAGACCATTATTTAAATGCACCATACCATAACATATATTGTCCTTATAAAAGAAAAAAGTTTTATTTACAAACATGAAAATAAACCCATATATATCCAAACTTGATATAGAAATTTTGTTTTTGGTAATTCTAGGTACATAATAACATCCATGTAAAACCAAAATCAATATTGTTGTCAATGTGAGGTGGTAGTCACCAATGGAAAGAGCATCCAACCTCGCACCATTGGCAGCTCGTAGATCCACCTCTCCTCTGGAATTTTTCTATAATATACTTGGTTCCTGCATTTGAATAAATATGTGAGCACCATAATCTATATCTAATACCCAATGTGTAGAAATAGAAAGATTTCACTCGATAATGAACACGCCTTTGGCTTCTCCTTGCCTCTGGGTGCAGTTCCTCTTCCAGTGGCCTGACTTGCCGCATGCAAAGCATACTACCTCTTTTTCCTTACCATACCTTTAGATATTCTTCTTAGTCGGATATTTCTCAGGTATTCGGACTATTTATAGGTCTTATGACCCTTTTCCTTATTCTTCCTCTTCCTATTCACTATAAGGACTATGGGTTTTTCATGCCTCGTGTCCTTATCTACTTGGAGAATTAAAGTAAGAAGTTCCAATAGAATATTCTCATTATTTCTCATATTATAATTCACAATAAAACTAGAGAAGGTCTTGGGTAGTGATAATAGTATGAGATCTGTATGAAACTCATCTAGGAATTTAATCCCTAAGATGTCCAGACGCTCAATATAGCCAATAAGCTTGACTACATGTGGCCCAGCTAGCACAGATTCTCCAAGATTAGTGGTGAAAAAAGCATTGGAGATCTCATACCTCTCTTGTATCTCATTCTCTTGATAGAGATCCCAAATGTGAGACATCATGCTATATGCATTCATTTTCTCATGTTTCTTCAAGAGCTCATTTGTCACGACCCGGTCTGTGATGGGGCTTGACCCGCAACTACCCCAAGCCTGCCTTCATAGGCCCGGGGGTGGAGACTAGCGCCGAAGGCACAACAACTTGGGGAGGACTTTTCCTAAGAACCATTACACACACATGCATCCAAATCGATACAAAAGTGCATAGGGAAAAGAAAGAAAAGATAAAAAAAACTTCTATAAATAAACCACACACATGCATCAACCTCTAAATAGTACAAGTACAAAAAATTAACTGGAAATGAAAAGGGTAATAATACATGCCCAACTGGAAAATTTCCACAACTCGAAAATAGGTGGAAATTAAAACAGTTGGGAGAGCCCCACTCCCAAATCCCAAGTCACGACCACCACATGCGGTCCAAGCACCCTGTATCCCTAGCTCCTCTAAATTCATGACCAACCTATTAGCTTTCTATAAGGGCACACAAAGTGTGGGCAAAGGAAAATCAGGGGTGAGTGTAAAAATACTCAGTAGGATTCCTCAAAGGCTCAAGGGAGCATCAAAAGATTTACAGAATAGGGGAGCAATAGATAGAACAAGATACAATAAAAGAGTACAACTCAACCCAACAAGAGAGTGAAGTAAGTTCATCCAAATACAAGGAGCTATAAATAGTGAGAAGATGAACTTCTAGTCGACTCTTTTCTACCTATAATAGGAGAATATAATCATCCAACCATGAGAAGATAGACGTAGAAATCATGTGGCATACCTCATGTGTCTTCGCCTCTCCTAGAAGGATAGTAACAAAAACCCAAAGAGTGGGTACTGAAATAGGATATAAATATATGCTCAACCAAAGAATCCCGAACGAGAGAGTAAGGGGATCTCCATATCATAGCTCAGCCCAGAAAAAGATTAGCCAAAATTTATAAAAGCAACCATAAATTTATAGCATCTCACATGTCTGCCCTAAACTACAAGTCAAAGAAACTCAATCACCACACCTTGATATTATACACTTTGGTCGGGTCTGTATCGACCACAAATTTTTAGGTCATGTCCCAAGTACACTTCTCACTGGGGAAAGCATCTCTCTTTCTCACAAGTCCAAAGCTACATCAACCACATCTTTTCACTATGTCGCACAGCCAAGGCATCACAAACTTATATTATAGGACCCACTCTCTAGTATGTTAGGGGGATTCTACTCTAATAGTCGTCGTAGAGGACCCACACCCTAATACATCAGAAGGATTCCACTTTGATAATCGTCGTAGAGGACCCACACCCTAATGAGTTGGGGGGGTTCCACTCTGATAATAATCGTAGAGGACCCACACCCTGATGTGTTAGAGGGATTCCACTCTAATATTATTTTTAGAGGACCCACACCCTAATGTGTCAGGGGGATTCTACTTTAGTTCATCAAAGACCCACTCCCTAGCACGTCAGGGGGATTCCACTCAGAAATGTCATTGGGGACCACTTCCCAGCCCAGCAGGAGGTAAGCCTGAAACTATATTGGTCATCCTTACCGAACAGTACCTCTCAAAAAAGCATCGAGGAACACTAGCCCTCCCTACTGGATGGTACCTCTCAGGAAGAACGTCACTACAATCATCGGTTGTCGCCCTGAATAGGCGTCATTCCTAGAACATCCTGCATCACATCTCGGAAGACACTACAAAAGACACTATTATGTTTTACATGAAAAAACACTCTGGTTAGGCTACTCGCATGCCAAAATCTGAGTCCAAAAGAAGAATATATGAGGGGTAGAATAATTCATAAAGTAGTACACGACGCGTGTGGGGTCCACACATCATGTGGCCCCATCTTGTCACCTAGCTGTGTACCTACCCATTCTAGGGTACTAAATTGTGAACAAGTACCCCTAGGCAAGTTAGTATACTCCCATAGTACATGGAACATCTGGTCAAAAGGTCGATGAGTGAACAACACTCATCGTTAGTCTGAAGAGTCAAAAACTTAACTTCACTGACACGCCTCCTCAATGGCTTAGAACATTTGACTGCAACTCTTCATACATCTTATCCACTCTCACAAGATTCAAAGCTGACCCAAGCCGTGGGTTCTCTTCAAACACAGCAAAAGGATATTCCACCGATATACCTTTCATGTTTCCACATTTAATGAGATCATGAATAAGGCTCTTCATATCCAAACGAATCACACCATTTCGATACTTGTGAAAAAACATGAAAGATCAACTATTTATTCACCCAAAATGGACCTTCAGTGAAAAATTTGTAAATCACCACATTGCACTCGAAAGGCATCCTGTGGGTTCCACATCTTGATCCCAAAATATAATATACGAATTATTTCATTGTGATCCTCTCAGAAAAACACAAGGGATGGACTAATCATTCATCCAAAATGGATAACCTGTGAAAAAGTTGTATTTCACCACAACACGTGTGAACCGAGCCTCATGGGGCCCACACCTCATATTTAGTTTAAAAAACCGATAGTAGCCTTTAAAATTCCACACAAATACCCAGGTTGTGCCACTACTGATGACGCATCAAATGGACGTTTCGTTTAGAATATGGGTATGATACAAGATTTCTTAATAATAATAATTATATTATGATTATTTAGACTTATTCATTTAGTTAAACGAGCCCCAAAATTATTACATAAAAGTATCTAATCAACCGTCATAAAGACAAGGTCACATCGTCGCTGACAGCATGTCAATCGGATGTCACACATAGGAGTTATTGGGGGTCAAAGATTTAATAATAATATTAAATCTAATGTCACACAAGAATATCAGGGGCCCAGGTCGTGGGTTGGGGTAAATTCTAAAAAATGGTCTTAGAATGATGGTATTGTAAATGAGGGTAGGCTGTTGCTAGGGGTGTGTTAATAAGGCTTTGGATGCAGGCACTACGTCCAAAAAAGGAACCTCGAATAATAATTAAAATTATTATTGATAAAGTGAGTGTTTTGTGACATATGCCTTTGATATTGAAATTTAAAATTCCCAAAACCACCTCAAATGGTCCGGCTCAACTCAAGGATTGTGTTTCCATAGACGGAATGCGAATCAGATGCCTGTACCAAAAGTTATGGACATTTGAAGTGCCCGATCCCAATCTGGCCCATATATGCTGGATCGGCCCGGTCCGCCCTACCTGGGCCGGCCCGATTTATCCGTGTCACCCACAAACCACCTGCTAACATCGATCGAATGAGCGGTCAGTCTTCCTCCCTTCTCCCGCATCAATGCGGAAGAGCCATGTCGTGCAGGTCTCTACCTTTCGATCGTCGCCTCGTGGCGCCCACCTGACCCTGCTCCGTCGGCGCCCTCCAACGCTGGCCCTCCATCTCGCCTTAGCACCTTAGCTCGCCGACCATGCCTTCCCACTGAGAAACATGCCCAGCAGCCGCCTCACTCCATAGCTCCCCGCATCGATGCCATCCTGGACGTCGCTGCATTCCCAACCGCACCAGCGCCATACCCCATTCCAGCCTCGCCTTCATGGCCACTCCGCCATGTCGTCCTCCGCAGCTGCTGAACGCCACCACCATCAGTCGGCCTTGCTCTAGTGGTACCTTACATGGACCACTGTGACCAAAAAGATCGCCCAAAAATTATTTCAAGACCAGTTTTGGAATCCTCGGGGATGGGATCTTCACAGTGTCAGCCTCGTCCTGACAATCCATTTATTTTTTGACGCATCGAATAAAACTTACAACAAACGCCACGAAGAACGTTGAAGAACACCCAAAAAAAGGAATCTATCATGGATTAATGTATTTTTTAGTGCATCCATTGACTAAAATGATAAAAACAATGATATAAATAAGAAATGAAGTATTTTTAAAATAAAAATTAAATTGGAACTCAAAAATGAGATAAATCCTACCTCGATCCGATCGTTCGGCATTGGCGATGCATCCACGACACTCCTGGTTCAATCAGTCAAGGTTTCAGTAGAGATATATCCTCAATTCGGTGAAGAATGGATCAAGATTAGAGAGAGATATAGATCTTGTAGAGAGAGGAGGGAATTAAGGGCTAACCCTAATTTAAAACTCTTAAACTTCTATTTATAGAATTTTTGCTCGGTGCGAAATCCAAAATTCCTGTGCCCCCTCTTTTTATGCCACGCTTAGGAAAAACACCCTGTTCCAAACTCAACGGAGGTCTTGGATTTCCAATAAAAGCCTCCGATCAAAAGTTATTTGGATTGGCGTTCAAGATAAAATAATTAAATTTAATTATTTTATTTACAATTTTTCCCTTGGGTGACTTTTCTCACAGAAGTCCTGCACTAACAAAAGTTATGCTCTTCCTAAGGTAAATGGCATGTTCCAGACTCAACTATGGACTCAGATTTCTAATCTGAGCTACCATTTAAAAGATATATTATTTTCATCATGTGAATATTATAAAATATATTTAATATTTTTTGTATAATTTATTCCGAGCACACCGGGCCTCGGAATTGCACGTCGTCTCAACTCCTAACTCTGGAAATATTCCTAGAAATATTTCAAAGTTTTAGAAAGAAAAAACTGAGTCTCTACATCATTTGTCATGGCTGATAGCATGAGGTAATGGACATATGTAGCATCATTCAGATGTTTCTCATATATAGAGAGCTCCTCATCACTCGCCTCATTTCCAGGCGCAACCGGTAAAGGTTCTTCCTACACATACAGTTTCCTTTCATGGTGAAGGATGACCTAAAGGTGCCTTTTCCACTCCTGGAAATTAGTGTCAGTGAGAAGGTTTTCCTTCTTGAGTATAGATCACAATAATATGTTTTATTTCATTTTTAATGATGTTTCTACAAATAAGATGAACACAGTTTTTAATACTTTATCTGATAAAATTAAGACAAATAAATATTCATTAGTCTCCCACTATTTTATTGAAACCCAGTATCCCTCACCATTGGCTTCAGAATATCCTGTTTCTTGGACATTCTAGTGGAAAGGATCTATATTTCTCTTTGTATTACCCCAACTTTGGCTGGTTAAGCAATTTTAAATGTTTTAGGTAGGAATTACAAATGCCAACTGGATTAACTCACAACTCCTTGATCCATTGAGTGGACTCCACAATCCTGAAATCCTTAATTTTGGATTTCCTCAACCTTTGCCTCTCAGTTACACCAAGTCCTGTTTTGGCAGTCAGCCCTTGATGCAAATTAAGTCAATTCAACCCAAAACCTCAAATTAGAATTCCCCGATAATTGAAATCACCCCAACTTTGGCTAGTCAAAAACTTTGAACTATGGTTTGATTCTAACCAAAGTAATGGAAGGCTATATCGACTTAATATTTTATTGAGGGATTTTATCCTTTATGCATAAATTTCATTTTATTATCTTTTCACATTCTTGTTAATATTAAGTGGGATAAGATTAAGTGATTAACCATTTATTAGATAATATTTATGCATAATCCAGTTTATTTTATTTTCAATCTGCATGATTGTTTAATTCATTAATTATGTGATCAAGAAAATACATCCATAATGAATAAACCATGAATCTGACATAAATAAAATAAAGGGTATGATCATGATCTTGTTCTAATGGTTAGTTTATCTAGCGTTTGATAAACTAATCACTGAACTAGGAGAGAAACATCTTGAACCAATTAGGTTCGTGTTTACAGCTTTCCACCTATCCACATTTTTATCTCCTTGGATTGGTTTCACCTCGGCTCCTAACTTGAACTACCTCCACTAGCTTGGGAGGTCCATCCATTACATATGCTTTTACTCACATGTAGGTGAGGGGTAAAAGGAGTTTACATAAAAGAAACCAAGGACATACAGGCCCTACATATTAATGAGGAGAGAAGGCATACAGGCCAATAATTTAATTTAATAATAAATTAAAAGGAAACTAATCGCATAAAAAGGTTTGGTCTAGCTCATTATCATCCACATGCATGTAACATATTTACTCATTTAATAAAACCAGCATTAAATTCTTTAATCATTCTTATTTAAGATAAATCGATCTTGAACCGATTAATTATTATATTTAATTAATCAATACTTTTATCTTAATCCTTTTTTATAATTTCCTTGAGATTATCATAATTTTAAACAAATTAATAAATTAATTTAAAATTAACTGTGTGCATAACTTATACCTTGAAGGAAACCCAGTGAATACCCATCCAAAACTACCCAACATGTATTATACTTATATACAATTTATTCTTTGTGACATGTAGCATACACGTAGAATTATAATTGTAATATAACTCATACATGATGTGAAGATCTTTAAACATTATGAGGGTGTTAAATAAACATTTATATATATATATATCAAACACTTATCTTATGTTGTGTCCTGTCTTTATACCCACACGAAGGTACATGACTCAAGGGTTACATAATATAATAATAAATTTTAAATCTACATAATCTGGAAAAAGTACACAGCATGTACCCTCCTCACCGTCCATCCAAAGTACACGCCTGGGGAAACGACGTGTGAGGTGTACTTTAGAAATATTTGGAGTACATAGCATGTCCAGTAGCCCACATGCCGTTTTGACTTTACATTACATGGTCACCAGTCGGGAAAGTTATGTATGGGATACATGACTTGACCCTGACCCGAAGGGAATACACACTATGTCCAGTGGGCCACATGGTGTGTAGTCTGGTTTCCATGCACTAGTTAATCCTTCTCAACACCGTGGATTAAAGTTCATTAATGTTGTCATTAATTCCTAATTAACACAAGATCTCAAATTGATTACCGAACAAAATCTTGATATGTTGAACAATACTACACGACGTGTAATTCTGATTACATGGTGTGTAGTCTGGTGTTGTATGTCCAGGATACTTGGGACCTCTAGATGAGTTCCTTGATTTTATTTTATTCATAAAATTGATCTTTTCTATTAGATCTGTGAGAAATGATGAAGGAAAAAATCTCGTTTTGAAAAAATAATGCTAGATCGGCGATCCTTAGTGCGGGGTGTTGGTGTATTTGGCAGACAAGGAACAAAGCTCGTTTTGAAGATATTAAAGCCTCAAATAGTTCGGTTGTTATCAGGACTAAAATTATTTTACTTGACTTAGTTCGGTATTCTAAAATTCCAAGCAATGATCCTTCCTTGAGATATATTTGTCCTATCTTGACTTTTCCAGAAATTATGAGGAGAGGAAACTGGGTCAGTTGGTGCCCTCCTAATATGGGTTTTAAGATGATTTTTGATGGCTCCTGTGTTGAAGGGTTTATTCGGGGTGGTGGTGTACTTCGTGATGGGAGTGGAAGTATCTTAATTTCCTTTTCTGCTTATTATGGGAAAGGAAGCTCCATGCAAGCTGAAGCAGAGGCTATGAATACAGGGATTATGTTGTGTGTTCAGAATAAAATTTCTATTTCTCAAATTGAAATAGATTCAAAGATGATTTATGACTCGATGAATGGAAGGATTTTAACACCCTGTTCTATTACTTACATTGTCAGAAAATGCAGAAACTGGGTCGATAGCAACAAGATTCGGATGTCTCATACATGGTGTGAAGGTAATAGAGTTGTTGATTTCTTTGCTTCCTTGAAGGTGGCGGACCAAGGTAATAATTTTGTGTGTTTCCATAGTATTTTTCAAATTTAACAAGAAGGAGTGGGTTTGATTAGGGGAGAACAACTTGGTCTCCATTACTTCATACCACCTTAAATTTTTGTTTCCTGCCCAAATCCTTGCTTGTTTTGAGCTTTCTCCTTTTATAATAAAAATACAGATTGTGTGTGAGAAATGATGAAGGAAGAAATAGATCTCATAATTCAGATTTAAAGAATGATTAAACTTGAATTGAAAAATTAAATTATTAAAGATTAAATTATCAAATAATTATTTAAATAATTATAAACAATAATATGCCTTCTCTGATGCCACTTGTAGGTTCCGGGCATAGCAGAAGTGTGGGAGGGTCGGTGCTCAACTTTAATTTTTTCTATATTCAATGAACAACCTGGGATCAATACAACGATGAATTCTAGTATACATGGAATTGAATCAAGGATTTTGACAAATAAATAGAAACCTAGAACCAAGAGAGAGGATCAACATATTTTGTTTATAATTAATTTAATTAAATTAAAGAATTACCTCCAAGGTGATTCTTTCTTTGTTGATGCGTTGGACCACAGATCTGTTGTGTTCCTTCGTCGTGTTGTAGAGATCAAGGGTAGATATACTCTAGCGGTGATCCACACGTGTTCCACATATCTCCAGATATCACCAAAGGAGTCTCCGGGTGCTAGCACGGAAGATCCTTGTGCTTGTGATGTCCGCCTTTGATCGCCTTTAGAACCACTTCCAAAGTGTTCTCCTTGATTTGGTGGAGAGGGATCTCTCTCGTTCTTGAGAGCATTCTTAGAGAGGGATGAACTCTCTAGGCTTGAGATCTTTTCTCCAATTCGTTGTGCATAACCAAAATTGTCCCTTAGCTATCACTTTGCTAATAAGAGAATAATATAATTGGGTATTTAATCCACTAGGGTAATAATAAATAATTTTCACAAGTGCCATAATTGTTTTATTAATCCTAGCGAAACCCCCGTGTCAAATAATAATATAAACATTATTATTTCTTGACATCCACATATCTTGCAAGTTATAATTGAATATTATTTAATCAAATAATATTCAATATTATTATTTCTCATTGGACCATTAACTTAGTCTGCCAATCCTCCACCATATTTATTGAACCTTGAATAATGACTATTTATTTATTAAATAAATATCACTACATTATTCGCCAATAAATGTATAAATATTATATTCACTAAACAAAAAATAAATATTTATTAATTATTCCACCCACAATATATTCTCTTGAATAACTAGTGTCGAAATAAATGTGATTAGGCATCCATGAATAATTATTAAACCACAACCAAGAATAATATTTATTCAACTTGTTAAATAATAAATAATATATTATTTAACTGAGATACTAGATACACTTGGTGTGTGACCCTCTAGGACACTTTCTCAATGGCATTGGGCGGAGTAGTCTAAAGTCCAAGGTTAACATCTAGTAACACGCTAAGGCACTCATAGAGAAAGTATTTAATGCTAAAATGACATGTCACCTCATATGAATGCTTACCATGTAATATAATATCTTTGTCTTGATATCTCCAATCAAGCGGGTTGCATGCAAGTGCCATAAACCCATGTGGTTGATTTATCATTCTTTGATTTCTTGGAAATTGAACTTGTCTATAGAACACCATGGCCATGGACTTATTTAGGCTATATCATTTCCATCAAAGGGAATGATATATCAACTTCTATTATGGAATAGAAGGTACAAATCCTTTCTTTCATTATTTATTAATGTAGTATTACTCATAATGCACCCAACATATCATACCTCGCCGTGAACATATATCATAACGGTTTTTCCAATACATCTAAGTGCATGAGTTATAATACCCATTAATAATAATCTTAAAGTATAAGTACCAATACACACATCCACAAATATGAACATCCAAGGACACTTATAAATATGGATTTCCTACTGTCGGGTATCATTCTCATAATATCCTACTGGATATCACCAAGGGCGTACACCATGAGAAGGTGTCTCAAAGTCCTATGAGTCTCCACCCCTGATAGCATGTATCATTTGTGTCCCTCAAATGATATCATCTGGCTATAGAACATATATCTAAGAATAGTTTCATAGCACTTCTAGTTTCTCATCATAGCGGGGAACTACTATGACCTTTTAGTGTGACATCTACTCTTGGGACATTATCACATGCAATGTTAAGTAGAAGAACAATCATGATATGATAAGGATTTTATTAATATATATCCAATGAATACATGTTTATCATAAAGTATAAAAGAAGCTGGTTCTAGGGCACCAACTTTAATACATTAGTTATGCCAAAGGGAATCACCAAGTACTCATAGTGATCATAGCGGCATCTAAAATACATATTCAGTATATCATCATCTCATACTTGAAACTAGTGATAACCTGATCAAAGGTCAACCTTCAAGAACCATCGTGCCCCTATAAACTGATTGAAGAGGTCACTGATCCTCATTAGTGGATACATTTTCTTTACAGCCACATGGTTTAAGCGTTGGTAGTCCACACACAACCTCAAGCTCCCATATGCCTTTTTGGTGAAAAAAACTAGGGCTTCCTAGGGTGAAACACTAGTTCTCAAGAAACCCTTCCTATATAAGTCCTTCAACTTCACCCTCATCTCGCGAAGCTCTTCAGGTTACATCTAATATGCCAGTGCTAATATCAGTATTGTACCAGGGAGTAAGTCGATGTAAAATTCTATCTCCTGACGGGGAGGTAAACCTGGAACATCTTCTAGAAAGACGTCCTCGTACTCTTCCACTGCCATTGGGAACTGAAAACTCATAACGCCTGATGCTCTAAGGGTCAAGCTAGACATTTCATGAGAAATCAGCCACACCCTCCTATGCATGAGTTCATCCTATGCTACTTGATTTTCCCTTTTTCCAATGAAGGGAAACCTCATTCCATCACTACGGACACACCACACCCTTCACCTAAAATAGTCAATCTATGAATGGATTGTGGATAATCAGTCCATACCAATAATGACATTATAAGGCCTTAATGCTACCACCAAGAGGTTCCAACTGAAACTCTTGCCTCCAAGGGTTATGTCACATTGTCAGTATAGATGTGTGATCATTGAGTCTTCTCCAATGTGTATCTCCAAATGTAAGGTTGAGTTAACGGTTCAATCATAATCTCTAGGTATTGAACAAGATATGTGGTGAGAAAGGAATGACTATCATGTATGTCTATCATTATTGCAGTTAAGTAGAAAAGACAGATATTGTACCTCGAATCATTACTGAATCCCCTAGGTCATATGCATAGACCACATTCAATCGTCCCCATCTATGTACTTTAGCTCACTAAGCCTGACGTGGACCTCTGGGGGTGGTGGTGGTAATAATTCAAAATGTTGAACACCTCCTATTTATCTCCCAACTCCTCTACCATGTCCACCGCCCTATGGATCTTCCTTCTCTTGTTTTTTTTCTCTTCCTCGGTGGTCCATCCATTGTCTCCCTATCAGAAGCATGACAGGTTGGACAATCTCGAGTGGGATTTCCTCTACTATCACACAAATAGCATCACCTCTCTCTAAGATAATTGGAACCACCCTATGAGCCCTGAACTGTAGATCCTATGTCCCAGGATCTCCTCCTAAAACATATCTCATGTTTGGATCCCTAAGACTGATGTTATCTCCTTACTGTTGAGATATCTACACTTGGCCATCCACTACTGACTACTACTGGTTGTACCTACTCATCCAAGAAGCTTTCAACGACCAAAGCTCCCTCAAGTACCCCAACATACTTCGGAATGCATAGAGGGATAACGATGGCTCAAATTTCTCTATGCAGAACTGAATTGAAGGTCCAAGCCATGGAGTAATGGTCTCTAACCATATCCATTGAGTACCTAGAAAGGTTGGTGAACCTCGATGAATAATCAACCACCTTCAAGCTACCCTACTAGAGTTGAAGAAGATCATGTATACACACAACTCTCAGCATAACTGGTGAGAACTCATCTCTAAAGAGGTGCTCTAACTCTATCTATGAAAGAGTCGCCTCATCATGAGTAAGGAAAGCCAAAATCTACCATTGCCCTACTAAGCCATGTAAAAGGATCACTACCAGGATCACTATCTAGTCTGATGGTGTCCTGACTAGACGAAAAACTCTGGTCACCACCTCAAGCCAGTCCTCAACCACCTGAGGGTCGAGCTCACCTCAAAACCTGAGGGGTCTCTGTCTCTGAAACCCTTGGAGTGCGCTTATCTTGTGCTCCTCATCTATTGGTACCATGGGTACCACGTGCTACTCCACAGGTGGCGGTATGGCTGGTGTACCACCTGGAAGTGACATTTGGGGAACCAGTCCCTATATTGAATCCTCTTCACTGAGGGGTCATCTTCATGATAAAGTTGTTGAATCCTAGATGGTATATATCGTGGAGGCATCATGTAAGAAAAAAATATGCACCAAGGTCAATGAGTGTATCTGTAGAGATAACTAAAAAAGGATATGGAACCACAACCCATTCCTATATGATCCATGTACCATTATTTTCCCTACAACCAGTGTTCTCATGTATCAAATTGAAAAGTAGGTTATCAGGGTCCTGGTGTATGGATACATCAGCTTCCCGCACCAACACTAGAGTCCCTGACCTGAAAGTTAAACTCAAAACACTTAACACTGTTTCCCCAAACCAATATCATAAAATCCTAGTCCTAAAGTAGAATTGATCAGCTCAGATAACACTCTATCACAACCCATCCCAGTAGGGCTCGTGTCGTGACTTCCCAAGCCTGCCTCCAAGGCCAGGGGCTAGTGACTAGCACCGAGTAGGTATATTACTAACATGGGAGGCATTGCCTATGTACTTGTATCCACACACACATCTCCAAGCCCACAAATTCTGATATTTAAAAACCACTGAGGAATGAAATGTATTCATACCACTATCCCAACCAAAGTATGACAGGAAAGTAAAATGTAGTAAAGTAAACCGGGCCAAAATACAAGCCCACTAAAAGAAAGAGTCTCTAAACTACAAAGTCAAATCTGTAAAAAAAAATAGGTGCTGGGATTTCTACTTGAATCCATATGAACACCTCAAATTTCCTGAACACATAAAACTTTGTTCAGTCCTATTCCATCCTGGACTTCATTAAAAGGTTGCTCGTCTACACAAGACATGATACATGCAGGAAAAGTCCGTGTAGGGGTGAGTATAACAATAATCAGTAGGACACCCTAAAACCGTAAAGTAATACATAAAGAGAGAGGTGCAGTCATCGCTACATAGTATATGTCTATATCACATATAACAACAATATCCAAATATACTCAAACCAAGACATGTAGTCTAGAGGTAAGTCACAACTACTGTATACCAACACTAGGGATTTAGCTTGAAGATTCCACAAAGCACTCATCCGAGAGAACACACTCTTGAGTCTAATAGCACTGATGATATCCATCCAAGAAGTATTGTTCATTAAAAACTGTCATGAGAGATATACACTGATAGATTCGAAGAGAGACATGATACCACAGATGAGGATCATAGCCAGGGCCATGGGGGGATACCAACATCTCAATCTAGATTAACCTTCTATGTAGAGGATCGACTCCTGGTGAAGTTGGTCATGTTAATACCAAGGACTTTACCTAGGGCATGAATAATGAATAGAGGATCCTGCTCTGGTCCTCTCAGAGGGGATTCCAACAACTCTATCTAGAAAGTCCTGCTGAAGGGATCATACTTCCATGAGTAAGAAATGATACACATCAACCTTCAAGGAAAGTATCAAGGGAACAAAACCTAACAAAACTTTTCCAAGATGAAGTGGAAAATAGATTCAATCCATGTAGAAAGGGGTACACGACGTATAGTAGGGTCACACACCGTGTCCCTTGACCCTGGGTACTTCCCATATACAACGGTTCATGTTGTTTATAACATGTCGTGTAGAATATGGGTACACAACATGTAGAAGAGTCACACATTGTGTCCTTCCATCTAGGGTCCACTCGTGTACTTTGGTCATGTGTCAGTACATGGTGTCAACCCGTGTCCGCCTACCCATGTACCAGTACACTGGATAACCCGTATAACCAATCTGGGCCAAGTCGTGTGGTGGGGTACACACTGTGTAGGAAACCCTTGTACCACACCCCATGTATATGTATCTCCCGAGATACTCACCGAGTCTTTGGGAAGGGCCTACATGTCATGTGATAGGGTCACACACCGTGTGGCATTTAACCAAATCCTAGAATCCTAGCCCCCGTTGAGTGGAGGCCACTCGTTGTGTAACCTCGAGTTACATGTCGTGTTGATCGTGAAGTTTTAGAACCATCATTCTTCCTACGCACGCCCCATTAGATCCTCCGGTGTTAAATCTAATTCTCCATTTTCCTCAAAACTAGAGATCCAATGTTGTCTCGCCATTGCAACACTGAATCAGTGGGTTTCAGGATTTCAATCAACTCCAGAAACCAATTCCAATCATCCACATGAAAATACCTTGAATAAAGATATATCTTTAATCACTCTGATCCATCCATATCCATCATTATCACATCTCCACTAGGTCATTCCAATTCAAGATCTTCAATTTTGGATAGTTTCACCATTAAAAGGAGGTGCAACGATCAACTGTTCATAAACCACGAAGAACGTGAAGAATATAGGGGGAGAAAAGGGCATAAGAAAAACCCAAAGAAAGAACCTAAAACATTATTCATTTCAGACTTAATTCATTTCATAAGAATGATCAAGAATAAAAAATCAATTCTCAATAGTCAAAACCTCGATAAAACCCTGCAATCATAGCCCATCCCATAAAAACGAGCGAACCACAGATCAACATATTTATTGTTTGGTCTGTGTTCATCATTGAATCCAAAAAAGGGTAAAGAAAACCCAAATAACACATCCTACCTCAGGTTTGGATCATTCACTGAAGAGTTTTGATCATCGCATCGCCACCGTTGGTGAGATCCATCAAAAATAGTGTATGTCGATCTCTGATCCAAGATCCATCATTATTTTCCATCGAGAGAATTATCTAGGGTTCTCTTGAGACCCTCTGAGAAATTCTAAGGTTATGAGACTAACCATAGATCCCTAATTAAAAGGATAATTTGAAAGAAACTCCACTACATCACTGCAAAACGTTAAAATAAAATAGATTTTTATTTTATTTTATTTATTAAAATGCCAAAAACTACTTTTCACCACAGACCTACACCAACTGATGTTAGGCCTCGCCTAGGGTAAAGTCACTTATATGAATGAAATAGTGCCCTTGGATTTCTAATCTAAGAACTTATTTAGAATTTATTCCACTTTTTTAGGAAAACTGTGCACACGTACTATTTAATATATTTCAAACATTTATTTCAGGAACACTAGGCCTCAAAATCACATGCCATCTCAAAACCTATTCTTAAATTAATTCCATGTAATATTTAAAAATAATAAATAGAAAAATATGGGATATTACACTATTTATCCCACAAGGACACTTCTTCAACTTGTGTTGAAGTTGATTTTTCCTTTTAGCATCAATATGAATTTGCATTGTTGTTCTTTGAGACTTCATCTCATCCATATGAATTGTTTAAATTTGAAGCATTTTTGAAACCCCAATTAGATTGTTCTTCAATTTTTTCAATATCTTGAGAACCCCATCCTGAGACTTATGGTTCATTGGATTTAAATTCAAGAGTTTCAAATGTTGGGTTCTCAAGACCATGTTATTGTGTAGTGACTCTAGTTTTTTCATGTAATAATTTGGAATATTTTGAGGAACATTTTTGGAGCTAGGAACAGGGTCGGCATAAGATTCTAAGGTCCAATGAGCCTAGTATTGATATTATAAAAATATTAAATATATTAATATCATGCATGTTTATTTTTCCTAAAACAGTAAAATAACATCCAAAAGGAGTCTTATATTGGAAATATAATACCATGGTTGAGTCCAAAACATGGGGTTTACCCTAGGCACGACCTATGGTTGGTCGGCATGAGACATCTGATAGAGGTAGTCATTGGCAGGTGCGTTTAATTTAAATAAATGATTAATTTATTTATTTTAATTTAAATGAACTAAACCTAATCCTCTATAAATATTTCATTATTAATTTTTTCTAGGGTTAGTTTTATAACCATAAGAGGTTTCTGAGAGGAGACTTGGGAATACTTCATTGTGAATCAGAATCAAACGATGAATGATGATCAGATCGAGGTGGATTGAAAGGCATCGAACACAATAGGTCTTCTCCATTGTTGTCAAACGAGTTCTTCACCAACAATCGATCCATAATCGAGATAAGCCTCATAAATTGTGGATTTATTCTCTTTTGATTAAAAGTTTAAGAATTTATCTTTAATCTTATTCTGATTTTGTGATCGCACATTCTTCACATGATCCTCACAGATGAGTTAAATTTATTTAATTCATTTTATCTATGATTATTCCATGTTATCACCCTAGTTTTCTTGACCTATGATCTTTATCCAATAATGATTTTACAAGAACTTTTTCACCTTTTTTCTTATGCCTTTCCCCCACTCATTTTTTGCATCGTTCATTGTTGGTTCATGAGGTCATGGTTCGACATTATTGGGGAGGGTTTAAGTGTAATTGAACCCTTGAATTCATGGAAGTTTGATGAATGATGAATAGATCAGTGTTTTGTAGACAAATGAGGATGGATCATGAGTTGTGGGTAAAGTTTCATTGATCTGGGATCTGGAGTAGTGATGGCATTGGGAATCAAGTGAAGGAAGTCGAGATGACCGATGTTGTGGGCTTTTAGCAGATCGTCAGATTCCATTTTTTGGCCACTAAAGGCTAGGAAATGATGGTCGAAGGAGATTCCATTCAATTTCAGGCGTTCAATGGGAGAGAATTACGGTGACGATGCTGGATCTGGATACTGCATAAAGTAAAGTCTTCTTCTATACAAAACCCAACTACAAGTTCTGTATCCCAAAAAACACAGGGTATATAGTCCCCCTAGCTGTAGTGCTAGGGTTTTAGAAAATTTAAGGATCACACGTTGTGTGACCTTACCTAGGTGTCCAAGCCACATGACAGCTAGCACGTTCCTAGGCCATCATGTGGTCTAATGCATTGTATACTTTAGGTGTACACAGGCATGGATTGGTACTTGGGCACGACCAAGTGCGTGAGCTAGTACACAGGCATGACCCAATGTGCATAGGCATAGCCAAGAGCACACAGGCCAACCCCGAGTGGCTGAGACACACCATGTATGAACCATACACTTCATGCACTATAACATAGCTTCCAAGACATGTTCTAGAGGAGAATAAGACCAGACAATGATGTGGGGTCACATGTCGCATGGACCCCCTTACATGTCATGTATTCTATCATTTGACTTCTTCTTATCATATCTTCTTCATTTAGACTCGGATCTTAGCCTGCGATTAGCCTATGCTGAGTAGTTTTCCATATATAACGTGATGGTAGCCTTTATGGTGTCTTTTGAGATATGACGTGGAGTGTTCTGAGTGTGATTTTTATTCAAATGACACTTAATGATGGCAGTGATCGGGGAGGATCATTAGAGAGATGTTGGGGCCAGTACTCCCCTGTCACACTAGAGCAAAAGTTTCCCATTCTATCACAGTGATATTGGGGTTAGTACTCCCATGTTACACCAGAGTGCTGGTTCCCCGTATTCTTTACATAGGTGTTATTAGGGTTATTACTCCCCTATCACACTAGGGCATAAGTTCCCCATATTCTTCACATAAGTAGGGTCAGCAATCCCCTTACTACTATAGGGTGTGGATTCTCTACCTACAGATTGGAACTCCCCCATCTTTGAGCTCCAACGGCGTGTGATTCCTTGAAAGGAGTTGGGGCTCCCTCGACTATAAAGCACAGTTGTGGGGTTTGGGCCCTTCCACTCATATTCTGGTGAGGTTACATGGGATACATGGTTTGGAGTTGTGGCTCCCTTGGCTATAGTGTGCAGTGGTGAGGTGTGGACCCCTCCACATGGTTTTTCATATAATTGTGTATGATGCTAGGCATCATAGGTGGATCTTTAGAGATATATGTAGAATTTTTATTCTTATATGGGTTGTGGAGTTAGAGACATATTTTCTCTCTCATTTGAGATCTTTTTTTAGAATATTTGGATGTTTATGGTCATTCTCTAAGTTTCTAATTTACATTCCTTCATTAGGTTGATATGATCTTTATTTTATCTCTCCATCACTCCCATTCAGTTTTTGAGACATCCTGTTGGGTATGTATATACTCACCCATGTATAGACTTTTCTTGCATGTGTTGTGTCTTATGCAGATGACATATAGATCAACGGTGATTTTGGTGGAGCATAGGGATACTCAGGTGAATAGGCTGCATATGGTGGTCGAGTTTGGAGATCAGGAGTTGGTCTCTCTCAACTATTTTATATTCCAGTTGTTGTTAGGTTGGGACTTCATTTATGGTTGGGCATTTATTTTTTTCCCTTTTCACTTTGGTTGTATTATGTTGTACTCTGATGTATTTCTTAGAGTTTATTTCATGCATAATTTATCTCTACATGTTATAGTATTTACTTTATATTACTCTGAACTACTGTATGGAGATGGTTGGGTGTGTGCATATAGGTACATTAGTCAAAGGACTCCCATTTTAGTTATGCCTTCTCGGTGCTTGTCTCCATCCCCTAGCCTATTATAGGTGGGCTTGGGGCTGTGACGACTCAATCTTCCACACACCAGGAAGGGCCCAGTGGGTCGGGTTATTACAAAGTAGTATCAAAGGTGGTTCATCCTTAGGATAGTATTTGGAGTTTTCCCCTCACTAGGATTGGTTGGGACTTAGGGAAATGATGAAAAAGTGTCTTGAGTGTAGATTTTAGATCAGGTAACTCAATTTTGGTGCAATGGACAACGTATCCATACACCAAGACCCTGACTACCTACTTGTTGACTCGAAATATCGAGGCATCAGTTACATGGAACTTGGTACACACATCATATAGGATTGAGTCCTTTTACTTTCCTTCTTGAGTGATGCATGGATCCTTTTGTGGATCAGGTATATGTTCATCAATGTGTTGAGAAATCGATAGATCTAGAAGGACAGGGTGATGGTATGCATAGTCTTAGCGCATTACATGAGTTCTAGAGACAAATCTTGTTAAGGTTTAATGATGAGACATACCCTTAAGTAATATAGGTTTTACTCGAGGTAGTGGTCCAAGTTTTTTGGCTTGTGCAGACCCCAACCGATCAGATGGTTGTGTTGGAGATCATTCTTCTCTATGGAGCATATGTTAGCTTCAGAGGTACCAAAAGATTACACACCTGTGTTAAGTGTGAATCATAGGTTTTAGAGATATAGACTTCCTAGGTTTCATAGTGATCTAATAATCCCCCTTCTCTTATGGTAGAGTACTAGCACGAGCATGTGGTGTGAATATCTAGATAATACTCCTCCTGATGGTGGTCTTGGCAGTGAGACTTCTCTAGGGTGATGTGGGGTGTCAATAGAGTCATGTGTTGGTGATGTTTGACATGTATTCAAACATTTAAGGAAGAGGGAAACTTCTCCCACTAAGACACGTTCTTATGATGTGATTCAAAACTATGAGGGTGAGTTAGTTCCTCCTAAAGAAGATAGTGTCAAGGTTCGGTGGAAAAGTTCCTTTGACTTGTATGTTCAAGGATGTTTTGATGTGCTAAGGTTTCGGAGCGAGACCTAGTTGTGGTGAGAAATTGGGAAAGGGAATAAATAACTTTAGGTGGTGTAAGCTTGTGGCTAAATGGATTTGAGTTTGGTTCATGGTACAACATGTGTCGTCACTAATCTAGCTACAATTATAGCATAGATTCATAATCCACATTTCCCTGGATGTATCCCCTCTTCAAGACTTAGTGGAACCAGTAGAGGCCTTCTTTCTTGACTCTTATGATGGATTATCCTATAGAGAGGAGAGGGTATCACATATTTCTATTGATGTGTGAACCAACTCTACAAATATAGAGAGCCTCTCATGAAATATTTCCATAACGGTAGTGGGACCCTATGATATTTTCATCAATATGCATTGATCATTTATCACCATGCTTGGATGATTACTACCAGTGAGTGTAGCAATGATTCCAGTTTGTTGGGATGGAGTCTTCCTCCTTTGATAGGGAGTTATCCCCAAGAAAGTAAGGATGATATCATTCGTAAGAGGTTAAAACCACTTATTTATCAATTGGCTAGTATTACACTTGGAGAAAAGGATGCTGTGAACTTTTAGTTTCTTATGATGGTGGAGGAGTATGAGGGTGTCCATCTTGAGTATGTGTTGGGTTTACCTCCCCACTTAGAGTTTGTTTCATTCATGTACTTGCACCAGGGATGACCTGATATATGCGCTAGCATATTGGATAACCCTGTGTAGCTGTTAGAGCTGGAGGTGTGGTTGGAGGAGTCTGTATAGTAGGGGATTCGTAAGACCCAGTGTGTTTTTATGGATAGCCCTATGTTGTTCACCTAAGAGGTGGATGAGATATTGAGGTTAGGTGTGGATTGGAATCACCTGATCCTTGTGACTATTTGGGAGGAGTATCCACCCCTAAGAATTGATGACCTCTTTTCCTAATAGATGGAGGTGAAGTGGATCTCAAAGTTTGACCTCAAGATGGTTTATCACCAACTCAAAGTTCGAGAGGTGGATGTACAAATCATGGATTCTTGGAGGCATTGTAGTTTCTTTGAGTTCTTATTGATAACCTTTGGTGTTTTGAATGCCCTAGTAGAGTTCATGAGAATTATGAGATGAATCCTTAACCCTTCTTGGATCAGTTCATAGTAGTCTTCTACGATGTTACCCTCATTTCCTCAGCGTCAGAGTTAGATCATGTGATGCATTGGAGGATAGTGTTTGACATGCTCTGGGAGTGCTAGTTTTATGGAAACTCTCATGGATTCAATTCTAGATTCTAAGGTCCACTTCTTGATATATGTCCTCTAAGACATGGGAGTGGTAGTGGACTCTATAAAGGTTGAGGTGGCATGAGATTGAGGGCCAACCAGGACATGATCATGGTAGCAGATGATCACAATGAGGTTTTCCATCCACTGTTGTCGAGTGATATGATGGAGTATTTAACCTCTTTGTAGTTGAACCTTATGGGTGAGGATGGTTCATTGTAACTTCAGTTGATGGTTGTTACCCCTATGATTCTTCAACAAATCAAGAAGTCGTAACTTGGGGATATCAACTGGGAGATCTTGCATGACCAGACATCCACTGGATATGTTCTTGATGGATTCCCTAAAGGTGTGGAGCATGAAATCTGTGTTCAAGGATGGTCAATGGAACTGGTTATGTTGTGGGAAAAGGGTACTGAGGAGTTTGTTTTCCCTTTGTAGTACACTCAAGAGAAGGGTAGTCATACTGAGATCCTTTGGATTTGGGTTTTGTGGACAAAGATGTTGCAACTTATTGTTGAGTTTAACTCTTGATGTTTCACCTGCCTATAGGTGGAGGCTAAGGTATTGGGTGGAAGTAGAAACTGGATGGTGCTTTTTTGGTTCTTGTGATAAGGCTTCCATGATTGGGGATGGGTCATGATGCTTCTTGAGTGATTGTAGAATGACTCGCCAGGTTGACCCATTTTCTACCCATACAAGAGCAGGGATTAGTGGAGAGTTTGGGATGCCTATACGTATAGGAGGTAGTCTAGCTTCGTGGAATTACCTTGACGATCATTTAGACTGTGATGATCGCTTCACATCACAATTACAGAGAGTATGTAGGAGTCCATTGGGACTCAACTGCGCTTGAGTATAATGTTTCTACCCTAGACAGATGGTCAGTGAGAGAGGACCATTCAAGTTTTAGATAACATGCTTCAAGAATTCATGCTAGATTTGGTCCATACCTAAGAGGATAGCCTACCATTGGTGGAGTGTGTATCACAATAGCTATCACTCTAGTATTGATGTAGCTCCATTTAAATCCATGTATGGGAGGCCCTACCAGTCACTACTAAACTGGTCGGAACCAGTGGGATTCGATGCTTGTAGGCCTATGGTTGGTTCTAGTAATGGTTGTGAAGGGGGTTTAGTTCATCTAGGGGTGGATGAGGACTACCCAAAAAATGTCAGTAGTCCTTTGTGGGATGATTAAGATGGCCTTTTGAGTTTATTGAGTCAGTCATCTATTTCGAGATATCTCACTGTGTCAAGGATCATAGGGATTTGTCCGGGATGGCAGGCTATCTCTAAGGATCATAGGACCTTTTTCTAGTTGTTGTGTTGAGTTAGTGAGGTGGTTTACTGCTTAACCCTATGATTTCAGTTAGACCGGGTGCTTGGTGTTTTACACTTTTCATAGCTGAGGATATGTGTGCATGAATCATTACACAGTGTCGACTCGGATGAGCTAGGTGTAGGGTATGGCATTTCCTTTCAAGGTACCCAATGGTGGTTGTGAACTGGATTAGAAAGACCCATTATAGGTGTGTGGTTCCCATGGGTGCATATTGGAAACAACACGATAGCATGCAAGAGAGATCCTAGGAGCAAGAGAGCCAGATGTGGGCTCAGTATCACTATCTTTTTGTTTATCTTGTTCTTTTTAGGGATGAAAATACTTGAAGGGGGAATAATGTAGTGACTCTGGTTTTTTCATGTAAGACTTCTTAATATTACTAGGAATATTTTTGGAGCTAGGTGTAGGTTCAGCATGAGATTCTAAGGCCCGGTGAGTCCGGTATTGATATTATAAAAATATTAAATATATTAATATCACATATGCATATATTTTTTTAAATAGTGGAATATCTCCCAAACAGAGTCTCAAATTAGAAATTTGATACTATGGTTGATTTTGATGTGTGGGGTTTACCCTAGGTATGACCTAAGGTTGGTCGACACAGGACACCTGGTATAGGCAGTTGTTGGCAAGTGTGTTTAATTAAAATAAATAATTTATTTATTTATTTTAATTTAAATGACCTAAACCTAATCCTCTATAAATATGTTATTATGAATTTTCTTTAGGGTTATCCGCATAACTTTGGGAGGTTTTTTAGAGAAGAGTTGGTTGTTCTTCATTGGCGAATCAGAATCAGATAACGAATGACAATCAAATCGAGGTGGATCGAGAGGCAGCGAATGAGTCTTCTATATCGCTAGGTAATGAATTATTCACCAAAAATAGATCCATAATCAATGTAGGTGTCATCAATTGTGTATTTCCACCCTTTTGATTAAAAGTTTAAGCATTAACTTTTATCTTTTTTTGATTATGTGATTGCACGTTCTTCGCACGAGCCTCATAATGAGTTAAATTTATTTAATTTGTTTTATCCATGATTATTCCATGTTCTCACCCCATTTTCCTAAATCTATGATTTTTTGGCTAATAATTATTGACCAGCAACATTTTCACCTTTGTTCTTGTGCCTTCCCCCACCCGTTCTTCACATCCTTCACCGTTGGCCCATACGTTCATGGTTCAACATTGTCGGGGCAGGTTCAAGTTTGATTGAACCACCAAATTCATGGAAGTTTGATGAATGATGAATGGATCAGGTTTTTTTTTGAATGAATGGTTATAGACCGTGAGTTGTGGGTGAAGCTTTGTGGATCTGGGATCTGGAGTGGCGATGGTATCGGGCATCAGGCGACGGAAGGCACGATAGTCGGCGTTGCGGGATTCAAGCGGATCACCGAATTCTGTTTTCTAGCCACCAGAGGATGAAAATCAATGGTCAAGGTATATTCCCTTATATTTTGGGTGGTTAATGGGTGAGAAAAAATCCACTGATGGTGGATCTGGAAAACACGTTAAGGAAAGTCAGTTTCTATGAAAAACCTAAATACATGTTTTGTATCCTGGAAGAACATACAGTGTGTATATCCCTTGGCTATGACACTAGGGTTTCAAAAAAAATAAGTATCACACATCGTGTGGCTGGACCACAGGTTGTGTGACCCTACCTAGGTGAAAAAGTCATGTGCTAGCTGGCACGTGCCCAGGACCCCATATGGTTCAACACATCGTGTATTGCGGGAGTACACAAGCACAAGCTGGTACCCGGACATAACCAAGTGCAAGACTAGGTATATAGGCACAACCCAACACACATGGGCATAGCCAGGAGCACAAGGGTGGGACCCGAGTGGCTAAGACACGCTGTGTAGGACCCATACACATCATGTACTATGACATGGCTTCCAAGTCATGTCTAGAGGATAACTACGTGAGGAGGTGGGGTCACATGTTATTTGAACCCCCTTACACATCATTTATTCCCTACTTTGACTTCTTCTTCTCATATATCCTTCATTTTGACTTGGATTTTAGCCCAAAAGTAGCTTATCCTGGTCATTTTTTCATTTAGAACATGATATTAGCCTTCATAGTGGATTTTAAGATATGACATGGAGTATTTCGAGTGTGATTCTTATTTAGGAAATGCTTGATGGTGGTAGTGATTATGCAGGATCATTAGAGAGGTGTTGAGGTCAGTACTCCCATATCACACCATAGTGTGGGTTCCCCATTTTATCAGAGATATATTAGGGTCAATGCACCCTTATCACACTAGGGCGCAAGTTCCCCGCATTCTTTACATAAGTGTTACCTAGGTCAGTACTCCCTTGTCACACCGGGGTAGGGGTTCCCCATATTCTTCGTATGGGTAGGGTCAGTGGTCCCCTTACTACTATAGGGCATGGGTTCTCTACCTACAAAGTGGAACTACCCCATCTCCAAGATCTGAGAGCATGTGAGTCCTCCATGGGAGTTGTGGCTCCCTCGGCTGTAGAGCATAGTTACGGGGTGCAGGCCCCTCCACTCATATTCTAGTGAGGTTACGCGGGATACATGGTTATGATTTGTGGATCCCTCGACTATAGTGTGTAGTGGTGAGGTGTGGAAACCTCCACATATTTTCTTATATGGTTGTGCATGGTGATAGGAATCAGATCTGGATATTTAGAGTTGCAGGTAGACTCACTGTTATTAGCTAGGTTGTGAAGTTAGAGATCTCCTTTCTCTCCCATATGATCTTATTTTTGAGCATATCTAGATTCTTATAGTTTTTGTCTCAATTTTTTATTGACATGACTTCATCAGGTTGAGATAACCTTTTATTGTAGATCTCTATCACCCTCTTTTGGTTTCAGGGTGTCCTACTGGATATGTATATACTCACCCTTGTATGGGCTTTGCTCACACATATTAATTCTTATGCAGACGGTAGATAGATCGAAAGTGATTTTGATGGAGCATAGGGGTACTCGACTGCATAGGCCATGTACGGTGGCTGAGATTGAAGATTAAGAGTTAGGATATCTCATATATTTTCTATTCTAGTTTTTTTCAGGTTGGGACTTCATTTCTAGTTGGGTGTATATTTTTTTCCCTTTCCACTTTGGTTGTATTTTGTTATAATCTGATGTATTCCCTAGAGTTTATTACATTCATGGTTTATCTCTATATGTTGCATTATTTACTTTATATTTCCCTACACTGCTATATGGAGATGGTTGGGTGTGTGAGTATAGGTACATTAGGAAAATTCCTCCCATTTTAGTCATGTTTTATCAGTTATTGTAGCTATCCCCTGACCTATTGGAGGTAGAATTGGGGTTGTGAAGGCTCAACCTTCTATAGGCTAGGCAGGACTCAGTGGGTTGAGTCATTCTATATTGGTCCCTATCAACATTTTCATCATCTCACAAAATATCAGTTTCATCTCCTAAGCATCATGTCACTAAAATACCACCTACCATACTATGTACCAAGTGAATAAATGAATAAACATCAACTCCTCCCTCTTTTTATACTCCCACCTAGAAAAGTTACAGAAGATGTCCTTTATCACTATGTTTTGTAATGGACGAAAATTTAATTAGATTCTTTATAACTTTATAGATAACACGCATTCCTTTCCTTCAATGATTTACACCACTACAAAAAAATCTCAATACGTAATCTTAAACTCTTATTATCTTATAACAATTTCTTCATGTAGCTTAAATAATTCTTTAAGAATGTATTTTTATAGTTTCTAAGATAATACATTCTATATACTTATTTATCTTTTTAAATATTAATATTACTAAATCAAATAGGATGGATATAAATTAAAAATAGATGGATGTCAATCATATAACAAAAGAGTATGAGGATGGGGTGAAATAGTTTATCAAGTTTGAAAAAAAATCATGCATAAGACACTTCTCAAATACCTTTTCTATGTTTACGCTATTGTTATTCAAGACTAATTAGTCTAGAGGAGTTGGAAGAACACTTGATCTTTCATGGAATATATCTAAGTTATAAATGTTGGACTAAACATAGGAAAAAAGTTAATATATCTAGTTTCTAGGATAACACTATGTTTTATGAATCATCTAATATGATTAAAAGTGTGAACAATGAAGAAGAATGTATTGAGGATATGATTATAGGTGTGAATGATGAAGAATATCATATTGAGGAAATGATAATGAAAGTTGAAGATGAACTTCGTGATTGCTCAAAATTGTTTGATAAGTTAAAGAGTTTTGCAAAGATGCCATTGTAAATTGGTTGTACTAAATATACAACATTATAAACCATACTGAAGCTACATAATATAAAAGCTAACAATGGATGGAGTGACATCATATTTAATAAAATACTTTATCTCTTGAATGTTATGCTCCCAGAAGATAATGAGCTTCCTTTCCAAATATATTATGTTAAAAGAATGCTATGTTCAATGGTTATGATCGCTGAAATAATACATGTTTGTCCAAATGACTGTATACAATTTCATAAAGACCATGAATCACTTAAAAATTAAGTGTGGTGTGTATTGATACAAGAAATATGAATTGGGTCCTATAAAAGTTGTATAGTTATTTCCAATCATTTCATGGTTTAAGCGCCTATATGGAAGTGAGAAGACTGCAGGACAATTGATGCGCCATGCAGATACAAGAAAAAAGATGGGAAACTTCATCACCTAGAAGACTCTCTTTAGTGGAAGAAAATTAATCATGAGTATCATAAATTTGAAAATGAGTTGAGAAACCTTCTTCTTGTGATATCTATAGATGGAGTGAATCCTTTTGGTTTTCAAAGAATCGCCCATAATACATGGTCAGTTATGTTGGTAAATTATAACTTTCCACTATGGATATGCATGAAACAAGAATACATTATGTTATCTATTATTATATCAAGACCAAAATAACTAGGTAAATATATTGATGTTTATTTGGCTCTATTTATTAAATATTTGAAATTGTTGTGGGATTTAGGTGTTATGTTGCATGATACTTACAGAAATAAATATTTCATGTTGAGAACCATGTTATATAGGATGATAAATGACTTTTTTACTTATGGAAATTAATTAGGATATAGAATTGAAGGAACTCAAGAGTGTGTCATTTGTGAATAAAGTACACAGTCAATTAGGTTGAAACACCCATCAAAGGCTTTGTTTCTAGGATATCACATATTTCTAACCCAACGACATAAATATCGATCTTGGATGACATCATTTTATTGGAGTTCAAAAGAAGGTACAATATCATCCTCACTAATAGGTGGTCAACTATTTGATAAAGTAAAATATATGGGCACTACTTTTAGTAAACCCTTTTCAAAAAAACGTTACTAAAACCATTTCAAAAAAGATATTGGTTTTTTTAATTTCTATACTAGAATTGTTCGCACGTCATACATTTTCTTGATTTTATGCATATGGAAAAAATGAATGTTATGGTTTCATTAGCACATTACTAAATGCGCATGAAAAAACAAAGGATGAAATTAAGGTTATGTTAGTTATGATTGACATGGGGATATGGGGAGTGTTAGTGCCAGTGAAGAGTGAAACGTGAAATTTTCTTCCTCTGACTGCTTACACTCTTTATAGGAAAGAGAGATATTATTTTTTCAACTTCTTGAATAATGTAAAAGTTTCATATGGGTATTCATAAAATATCAAGAATATCATGTCAATGACTTATTTAAAGTTAAAGGGTCTAAAATCACATGACTGTCATGTTTTGATACAAGATCTAATGTCTGTATCTTTACATTGAAATTTTTTCAAGAATGTTTTTCATATATTAACCAAGATCTATTTCTTTTTCAAATATATATGCAGAAAAGTTATAGACCCATCAATATTGACAACTATAGAAAAGAAAATTGTTGTCATATTATGTGAATTGGAGATTTTCTTCCCATCAGCATTCTTTGATATGATGGTTCACTTGATAATTCACTTGGTTAGAGAGGTTCAACTATGTGGTCCTGTACATTATAGATGGATGTACCTTATTAAATGGTATATGAATATTTTAAAAGGGTATATCAAAAATTGAAGTCGTAAGTAGGTTGTATTGTGGAGTGATATGTTCTTGAGGAAACTATTGAATTCTGTACCAACTATCTATATGATTTAGAAAGCATTGATCTAATAAAATCTTGTCACACTAGGTGTCTTATGGGTGAAGGGATTTCTAGAATAGATGTTGTCACAATTTCTATTATAGAGTGGGATTAGTCTCACCTTTACATTTTAAATAAAAGTTTAGAGGTTTATCCATATATTGAAACCCAAAAAGTAATTATTAGGTATTTGAATCAATAAAGGGATGAAATATGGATATCAAAGACACATAATCAACAGTTTATATGATGGTTTTGAGAATATATTTTTAAGGAGTCAACTACAAATCTGGATTCAATTTTATATTGACTTCAATGGCTAGCTAAAGGATCAAGTGTGCATGTATTTTCTTATAATGATTATGTAATTAATGGTTATATTTTATATACAAATTAATATGATGAATGTAGTAACATGAACAATAGTGGAGTTACACTTGTGGTTGAAGCAATTCATGTATCTGGTACTAATCACATAAATCCAATTTATGCGAATATGTCATACTTTGGCATCATCAAACAAATATGAGAGTTAGATTATACTATATTCCAAGTGCTTATTTTTCAATGAAAGTAGGTTGATAATGGGAATGTTGTTAAAATAGATGAATTAGGATTTGTGAAAGTGAATTTTAGTAAGGAAGGGTACAAAGACAAACCATTTATAATGTCATCATAGATAGTACATGTATTTTATGTTCCTGGTCTTGAAAACTGAAAGTGGTCAATTGTTCTGTTATCAACCAAAACCACAGAAGGTTCATATGTCAATTCAACTAAGGATGACCCTTTCATTGTAATTTCACATTCATTTTGTAGCGGTCTTAATGTAGATGGGGTCTTGTATGTAATAGGAGACCATAATGAGGGGATTTGGATACTCGATATAGGGGTTAAATCCCTTCAACCTTAAAAAAAATAGAGTTCAATAATCATGTTACATTTTTTGTAATATACATTGTGTTATATCATATTATTATTTTTTAACTATTAAGTTTATTTAATCTAAATTAAATGCTCAGCTACTTTTTTAGATAATGAATTTTACATATGTTGATGCTCTCAATCCTAAGGAATAATAGGTTTCTCAACATGTTGATGCTCCCAATGCAGAGGAATAATAAGCTTCTACACATATTGATGATACCAATTTAGAGGAACAATATATTTATAATGTTAAAGTCAATAAAATGGTAGATAGTGAACAACTTATGTCCCATAAAAAATATAAGTGCCACAGCGTGACAGTGTTAACAAAAATTATTAAGGTGAGAGACAAAGGCATCAAATTCGAGGTTGGGTGGAATGCATATGAACATACTATTAACCTAACAGGTCCATGTTCAGTAGTTACATTGGGCTCACCACTTGAATGAAAAATCCGGTTGATGTATGTTCATGGAACAATGTTGTGCCTGCACTTAAGGCACTAATTTGGGAAGAGATTAGGGTAATAGTATGATATACATTCTTTATTTTACTAAAAAATAAAATAATGAAACATTGATTTAATCTTCATTATCCCTTGAAAAGTGAATTTATAGTAGATGATTTCCAAAATGAAATTTGTATTAATACTCACTGGAAAGGATCATAGAGGCTTTTATACAATTCTTATTAAGTGTCATCTTAAAGATGTTGAATGGAAAATAAACTTGCACCCACCATAGATGTATGCACACCCGATAAACCAACAAACATGGAATGCATTTATTGGTCATAGTGAGCATACAAATTTTTAGATACATTGTGATTGGTAATAAATTTCTTGATAATATGTTTATTAATAACTTTAATTAAGAATTA
Organism: Viscum album; assembly: GCA_963277665.1. Taxonomy (NCBI): domain Eukaryota; kingdom Viridiplantae; phylum Streptophyta; class Magnoliopsida; order Santalales; family Viscaceae; genus Viscum; species Viscum album. The sequence goes on from OY728141.1 coordinate 1,575,506,579, forward strand.
TCAATTTATGAAACAATGAAATAGTGCTGAAAATAAGCAACGTATAGAAAAACCAATGTACCCCTGCCATAAAGAATGGATGGGATACACATCACTTGAAAAAAATGGTATGTATTTTAAATCTACAGTAATAATTTTATGTGACATGAAACAACAACATAATTTTTTTCCTTTTTTTATATGCATATTAATGAATTGAAATCTAAATCCACTTCCATCCCATGTTATGTTATATGGAATTAGGCTTGTGTAAATAATAGGAGATACTAATAGATGAAAACACACAAAAATTATGGGAATCATGTGTAAATATGACATAATAAAATTTTGTTTTTATTTAAATTGGTATTACATAACAATGATTACTTATTTTCCTATATTTTTTATCTGACTTAGACATAGGAATCATCATCAGCTTCACCTGATGAACAACTACTATCAGTGGGCTTGAAGTGGCCAAAATAGTATGGTTGTATTAGAGGTGAAGGTTTTGGGGTGTCACCCAAAATATATTTTGAGAAAAGAAATGAACATGGGGATAAAGATAAGAAAATGGAAGAGATACAGGCATAATTATCTACTCTAGAAGAAAAACTTAATTGACAGTTTGAGTTGTTATAAAATGTTATGGGAAGGAATCAAAGAGAAGAAACACCACAACAACAACCACTGCATGAAGACCCCCCCCCCCCCACCAGCCTTGAGGCAATCCATTCCCCTAAAAGGGATATCTTAGATGAGGTAATCAATTTTATCACAATTATTCTTATGAAATGTGAATTAAGAAGACACCGATATATTTCCTATATTGATATTATATAGGGTGAAAATGATTATGATTTATATCTATAAACGCCCACCCATAACCTTATTGTGAGGGGTACACTATACAATATCCAAGGAGGTATTCTACACAAAAAACAACTTACAATCGGTCATGTGAGAGTGGGAATTCATGTAGCTCACGAGTCGAGTACCGAGTTACTTATTCCACTTGGTGATGAAGATATTCATACGGTCGAGTTTTCTATTGAAACATTCATAGCATGACCATTTGATCTTATAAAAATACATGTTTAAAATGAGTTATTCCTTTCTAATTTATTTTTTATGCAAAAGATTTAACAATTAATGAATATGAACCAATGAATGTTATTATAGACGGAGAAAGGGAAGGGGTGAAATGGAAGGCCAATAAAAATAATAAAAAGGATCAACCAACCAATATAAAAGAACATCAAAACATAAATTTACCCTATCCATTCAAATTATGAATTTACTAAAATTAAAGTTTCATTTTGATGCAATGTTAAAAATTGGTGATGCAACCATAATTGATTTTGAAGAAAAAATGTATAGAGACTCTATTACAAACTATCTTGGTCTTGAGAATGTAAATGAAATCCTCAAGCATGAATGGTTAGGAGTCTCAGTTTTAAATGTATATATGGGGTGTGTTTTCATAATTTTTTTTTCTAATAGTCGGTCTACTATGTTAATTATGACTAAATACTATTCATATTTTTTTCAAGAATATATATCAATACTATTTGAAGGTAAAACCTGGTGAACAGAAATTCAGACTCATTAGTCTCACATCACTTCTACACAACTATTATTATTAGAACCAAAGTAATATGAAGTGATAGTATAAAAATTGGCCACACTATTTGAACGTAAACTTACTGACAATAGACTCTTCTTAATACCCAAAATGTAGGGGAAAAACTCTACAATTTAATCATATCAAATATATTTTTATTCCTTTCGTTGCTTATTCCTTTTTTAGGAAACATTGGCTACTCATTATAATCAATTTGGATACTCCAAAGATTTATTTTATGGATTCAATGTATGAATACCCAACAAACTAACCACACGTGATGACATTTATCAATTTATAATACACTGCATACAATATTTTAAAAATAAATTTAATTTATACATTTTATATTATGTTTTAATGAAAAAAAATTATGATATGGAGGTGTTTAAATGTCATTAAAATCATGGAATTAGAACATTCCATGAGAAAAAGAAGCCTATCGACTTCTACAACTAGATAAGTATTAGGGTATATATAAGAATATTTCATTATCAAAACATATATCAAAACAAATTACTTATTTTTATCAATGTTTCTGAAATTCTCAAAACAAAATAATGACAAATATTGTAGTTATTATATTTGAAAATTTATGAAAGATATCATATTACATCAACAAAATAGCATCCCTGGAGAGGTATTTTTGATGATAATTACAATTTAATTTAAAATACTTATTAGTCCTTTGTTTATTTATATTTTTCTAGTCATACCAGGACTATTAGCATCCCTCATATTCACAAGAGGAAATATATTTTTTTAGAAATGAATGTGTAGAATACATGGTGTCAGAATTTATATAGACATCATGAAGAGGCAATTTCCTATTACTCATTTAGTTAATTTTCTCATCATTTTATCTACTTTTTTTAGCTAATTTTCTTATCATTTTTATCTAATACTTATTTTTTTATTTTCATAGAGATCATGAAGAAATTACTTCATATATAATTTTTTTTCTCCAACCATTTTGTACTCTATTAATAGCACAAAATGATCATAGAAAAAAAATTATAGACAAAGTATTCAACACAGTTGATGCACACATGTACTATGATCATTCACTCAACAAGGATGATTCACTCATGATGGTTCACTTTTATTTTTATTCTACAATTCATTCAACATTTTGGGTTATCAAACAACAATATTTTTAGATAACCTTGAATGTTGAATGCACTACAGAATAAAAAGACATGGTGTGATGTGTAGGAATCAACCGCACCTCAATTCGATATAAGATATGCCCAGTAGGACTCTAAGTTTGTGTTTTTAGTTTAAAAATGGCATTATTTTAGTTCAAAACACACATTACATACTCAAAATTGAGAAAACACATTCAATTTTTTTGACAATTTAGGAGAATGATTCACAAGTCATTTTTGACGTATACGAATCAGACGCACCTCAATACAATACATGGTGTTCCTGGTATTATAGAGCTAGTAACATGCCTAAAGTTGCTTATGCTCATGAGAGATTGGACTTTGAGGCTACAACTGATATAAAGGTGATAGGGAAATGGTTTAAGAATGTATGCATACACAATGAAAAGGTGAATTATTATTACTTATTTAGTTAATTTTATTATCATTTTATCTAATATATTTAAGTTAATTTCCTTGTCATTGTTATCTGATTTTTATTTATTTATTTTCATAGAACTTTTGGGAAGTCATACTTTACTTTCAACTATCAACAACAAGCGAAAAAAGAGAGAATATGTTCCTTTAGGACATAAAATGAAACCACATGTTTCTTGAAATGTGAAGTGAATTGTAAGGATGAATCAACAAAATCTATGATCACACTAATTTTCTCCAATTCATTTTTGAAATAGACTCTATATTTTAAATAGAAGCTCTAATATACTAAGGGGTTTTTCTACAATTTAAGGCAAAGTATGAATTCCCAAAAGATCTGTCATGAAGATTATATTGAATGGTGTCGGAATCAGCTACACCTTAATTAGTCACACCTCAATCTGATACACAGTGTGCTCAGTATGACTCGAAGTGTATGCTTTTAGTTTATAATTTACATTTTAGTTCAAAACACGCATTATATACTTAAAACTGAGTAAACTCATCTAGATCATTTTGATACTTTATGACAATGATCCATAAGTTATTTGTGACACGTAGGTATCAATTTCACCTCAATTTGATACATGGTGTGTCTGGTATGACTCAAAGTGTGTGTTTTTAGTTTAAAATTAATATTTTATTTCAAAACACATGTGACATACTTAAAACCAAGAAAATGCATTCAATTTGTTTTGATACTTTAGAACAATGATATGCAAGTCGTTTTTGATGTGTAGGAATCAACCACACCTCAATAAAATACATGGTGTGATGATATGACTCTAAGTGTATGTTTTTAGTTTAAAATTGATAGTTTAGTTCAAAACACAAGCCACATACTCAAAACTAAGAAAACACATTCATATTGTTTTTATACTTTAGAATAAAGATCCATAAAACATTTATGATGTGTATGAATAAATCTCACCTCAATTTGATACACATTGTTCATGACATGACTCGAATTGTGTTTTTGTAGTTTATAATTTATGTTTTAATTCAGAACACACATCACATACTCAAAATTGATAAAACACATTCATGTTATTTTTATACTTTATGAAAATGATCCATAAGTCATTTGTGATGTGTAGGAATCAACCACACCTCAATCAGATATGTGGTGTGTCTGGTATGACCCAAAGTGTGTGTTTTCAGTTTAAAATTAACATTTTAATTCAAAACACATATGACATATTGAAAACTGATAAAAAACATTCATATTGTTTTGATACTTTATAATAGTGATCCATAAGTCATTTTTGATAATTATGAATCAATCAAACCTCAATATGATACATGGTGTGTCTGGTATGACTCAAAGTGTATGTTTTTAGTTTAAAATTGACAGTTTAGTTCAAAACATATGCCACATACTCAAAACTGAGAAAACACATTCATATTGTTTTGATGCTTCATAAAAATAATCCATAACACATTTGTGACATGTATAAATCAAATGAACCTCAATCTGATACATGATGTATCTATTATGACTCAAAATGTATGTTATCTATTTAAAATTGACATTTTAGTTCAAAATGTGTGTCACTCACTAAAAATAAAGCAAACATACTTGTATTGTCTTGATACTTTAGTAAAATGATTCATTAGTGATTTGTGATGTGTAGGAATTAGTATCACGTCAAACTGAAACACGATGTGACCGGTATGACTCAAAGTGTCTGTTTTCAATTTAAACCAATTTTTTAGTAAAAAAGAAATGATACACACTCAAAAATGATAAAAAAAAATATTCATATTGTTTTAATACTTTAGTAAAATTATCCATAAGTCAGTTGTGATATGTAGGAATCAACTTCACATCAATCTGATGCATGGTGTGACTAGTATAACTCAAAGTGTATTTTTATTTAAAATTGAAATTTTAGTTCAAAACACAAGCCACGTACTCAAAACTGAGAAAACACATTCATATTGTTTTGATACTTAAGAAAAAAATTCATAAGTCATTTATGACGTGTAGGAATCATTCTCACCATAATTTGATACATGGTGTGTCTGATATGACTCAAAGTGTATGTTATCGGTTTAAAACTAACATTTTAGTTGAAAACGTGTGTCACTCACTAAAAACTGATAAAACACACTTTTATTGTCTTTATATTTTAGTAAATTGATTCATAAGTCATTTGTGATGTGTAGAAATTAGTCATAGGTCAAATAGACACATGATGTGATCAGTGTGACTCAAAGTGCTTGTTTTTAGTTTAAATTTTCATTTTAATAAAAGAGGCACATGACATACTCAAAATTGATAAAACACATTCGAATTATTTTGATAATTTATGAAAACGATCCATAAGTCATTTTTGAAGTGTAGGAATCAACCACCACTATTGGAAAAGGGACATATCCCAATGGATATATACCCACAGTTTATGAGAACTGTGGGTATAGTGGTGCTTGTCTAAGCCTATACTAATTAATTTTTAAAAATCATTGGTATAGGTTGGTCTATACCAATTGTTTTTTAAAACTATTGGTATAGGCTTCGAAATATTTGAATCCCACTTGGTTCCTCCTCCCCTCCTCCTCAGTCGAGCCCTACTGCGCTCTCGTGCGTTTACACATCCCCCCTCCCCTCAGGAGACCTTGGTCGGCCTCCTCCCTCCCCTCTGATAATTTCAGCTGCTGCACTACCCTCCTCCAGCAACTTCAGTTGCCCCCTATTTTCCTTAGGTGATTTTATCCACCCCACTTCCCTCTTCATGTGATTTCGGTCATCCCACTCTTTGTCTAGTGATTTTTTGTTTCATTTTTTGAGAGGTAACATTTTCTTCTCTCCTCTTATTTCTTCTCTATAGTTTTTTAATATTTTTCAAGTGTTTTATTGAATTATACATGATTTGTATGTTTATTTTTGGTCAATTTTCTATTTCATTCATTTATATTATTTTTTTATCATGTGGAAAATGGGTGTAATTTCTTGATTGAAATGGTATCTTGATGGGAAATGGTTTTTTATAAACTTCTTATGTTTGATAAAATTCTATGGTTTGTTTTCATAATGAAACAAACATGTTTTTAGTATTATAAAAAAATGAGTCTTTCAAAGTGGATTAATCTTTTGTGTTAAAAGAGGGATTTCATGTTTTGATGGTATTTTTGGATTCAAAATATGAATGGAGGTATCCTATGAATTGTGTGGTTATAATTGTTGATGAATATATTTCCTTTTATAATTGTGTTGTCGTGACATGTTGTTTTATACAAAATTTTCCAATTCTCTATATTTTATGTATATAAGTGAAGACCCAGTTGGCACCTTATTATTATTTGATCGTTGATGGTGGCCTTTTTGTTACCCATTTCTTTGTTGTTTTTTTTCTTATCCATGTGATGGATGCTTGGTTACGTGATGCATGTTGTGATTGTGTGTTGTGGGTCACATTGATGGCAGTGTAGGATGTGGGAAGGACGTGATAATGTTGTTGGCCTTATTGTCTTGTTATTATCTAGTAATGATGTTATTGTACATGGTCAACCTAAATTATTATTCCATGAGGAGACTAAGGTTGATAAGTGGGTAGTAGTGGGACATTGCTAGGCCTATATTCTAATTGGCCATTTGGCATATAGGCTAATTGGTCATTAGGACTATAGGTAAATTAGACATTATGTCATTAGGCCTATATTTCAATTGGTCATTAGGCCTATAGTCCAATTGTCCATTAGACCTATAGGCCAATTGGCCATTAGGTCTAATTGGACATTAGTCCTATTAGCCAATTGGACATTAGTCCTAATGGAATAATGTTCAATTGACCTATGGGCCTAATGGCCAATTAGCCTATTTGGCCTAATGGCCATTAGGCCTATTAGGGCCATTGGATATTAGGCATATTAGGCCTATAGGACAATTGTAAATTAGGCCTATAGGCCTAATAGGACAATTTTCCATTAGGCCTATAGGCTAATTTTACATTATGCCTAATGGAAAATTGATGAAGTGCATATCATAAACTTTTTTTCTCCAATTCATTTAAAGTGAAAATGCAAACCTATTTTTCCTAACCTTGTCTTAAAATTTGTTCCTATAACAAAATTAATGAATGAGACTCATGGTGGTATCCTACTAGCTTCGGCTTGCACCCAACAATGTGGCGAGATTCCTTATATATCGATTGTATCCTCATGTTCTTAGATTATTTTTTGGAACCTATGTTCTTGTTGTTTTCCATTTTTGTGTGGGTTGACATAGTGGTTCCTAAATATGTTATTATTATTTTTGTGTGGTTTGCATCTCTATGTTTTGAAGTGGAATTTTAAAAAAAATTAAAATAAATACAGATAAAGTGTAATCATATAGTTCTTTCAAACTATTTTGTAAATGACTTTGATAGGGTGTGTTCTTTAAAGTGTAAAATATTGTTTCCAAAATAGTTTTGGAATAACTTTCATAGGAAATCATATTTTTTTGTTAATGAAACTATGAGTGTGTGTTGGTTTTAAAAATAATGTTTTAGGAAAATGTGCCAAGTTTTAACACACTTTTGATATGTTTTCATTTCATTTCATAAAACATTATGAAAAATGATTATTTTTTCATTTTAGTTCAGTTTGTTGCACCTCTTGATCTTCTTGGGGAGATGTTTGGATAGTGACCATGATAGTGAATTCTTAAATGTTTGGGATACCCACCTTGGTTCATTATTTGTAGTCATCGCTTATAGCATATGTTATTTCTCTTATTCTTTGTTTTTCTAGCTACTAGTATGTTTTTATGACTTTAATATAAAAAATTGGTTGTGATGAATTATTTAATTATGGTTTGCATTGTTTATAGGAAGATAAATTTTTTTCCTTTTAATGGAATGGATAGAAGCTGGATGTATCATACTGATCGGATTTCAACCGAGTTTCAAAATAATTTGGAATTTTTTTAGATTTTTCATTTCACAATGCTTCATATAGAGGTTTTATACAGTATCCATGCTATAATTGTGTTGGAAGACCATGGTAAGCCATGAAGAAGTTAGCTACCATATAATGAAAACTATATTTCAAACAAACTATTTTGTTTGGTACCACCATGGAGAGATGGTACAATATTCTACTGTTCATGAATGAAAACAAAGAAATGGTATAGAGAATTTGATATTTGATCAGTTTCCATTTATGCATCATCATGAGAGAGATAGTATTCTAGTGCAAGAAGATAATCATTTCAATACACATGAGGAAAAGACTAAAGATGAAGATGTTGAGAGATTGAAAATTTTAATGGATGGTGCCATAACTCCAGTATATCAGGAATGTACTAAAATGACAAAGTTGGAATTTTTAATGAGGTTATATCATGGAAAAATCGTGTATGGAATTTCTAATAACTCCATTTATTATATTCTTACTTTTTTGAAGGAATTACTTCCTGATGGTGTAGATATTCCTTCAAATCATTACAAGTCATGGAAGTTAATTAAGCATCTTGGATTTTCTACTAATAAAGTCCATGCTTGTCTGAAAGACTGCAATTTATTTTATGAGGAAACAGCTAAACATAATGACTGTAAAGAATGTGTTACATCTCAATGGAAGACAAATGTATATGGAACACCATCTCATGTTCTACAGAAAGTCATGTATCACTTTCCATTGATTCCTGAACTTCAAAATCTATTCATGCTTGTAGAAATTTCAGCCAATATGTGATGACGTGATACTGAGATAATTAAAGGTAATGATGATTTGGTTCATCCTACATATGGATTATCATGGTGGGAATTTGATGCACAAAATATTGATTTTTCAGTTAAGGTGTGTAATGTCGGATTAGATCTATCCTATGATGGTTTTAATCTGTTTGGTAAGATGCTTACTGCTCACAACATGTGGTTGGTTTTTATTCATGTTTATAATCTTTCTATGTGGATGTGTATGAAAAAACCTTTCACTTTCTTGAGTATACTAATATCTGGACCTTCTGATCCTGGTAATGATATAGACATCTACTTGCATCCTTTAATAAGAGAGTTGAAACAGCTTTGGGATATGGGTGTGCGAACATTCGATGTTTCTTCAAAAAATATATTTTAGATGTGTGTTTCCCTTCTATGGACTATAAATGATTTCCTTACTTATGAAATGATATCTGGTTAGAGCACGAAGAGAAAACTATCATGTCTTTTATGTATAAATAATACCTGATCAAGAAGGCTTAAATATCGTCATAGTTTCAGTTTCATGGGGTATCGATGATTCTTACCAATAGATCATCAATAAAAGAAGAATCATCAGAGGTTTGATAATACTGTTGAAACAGAACAACCACCTCAATGTATGTAAAGTAGTGATGTACTTTATAAATTGAAAGATTTCAATTTTTCATTAGGGAAAGGTGAGCAGAAATCTAAAAATAAGAAAATGTTGACACTGAAGACACTTACAATTGGAAAAAAGAGAAGTATCTTTTTTGGGTTGTCATATTGGTCTACCAATTTGTTATGTCATTTTTTAGACGTAATGCACATTGAGAAAAATATATGTGAAATTTTACTTGAAATTCTTCAAAATATCAAGGAGAAGACCAAATATGACTTCCAATCTCATCGGTACTTGTTGGATTGGGGTATTTAGCCAGAGCTACATACTTTGTGCATCGGTGAAAACAAATGGAAAGTTCCATGTGCTTCTTATGTGATGAAACCGTCAGAGAAAGATCGATTTCTAGAAGTATTGGAGAATATTAAGGTTCTTGATGGATATTCTAGCAACATATCTAAATGATTCAATAGAAGGTATTTGAAACTAAAATCCCTAAAAACTCATGATTATTACACCTTTCTTTATGAATTTATTCTAATAGCAATTCGGCATTTTTCTATCCAATAATGTAAGGGTGAAAGTGATTCGCTTGTGCCATTTTTTTAGAGACCTTTGTGCTAAAAATTTATCCAAGGCATCATTGATAAAAATACAGCAGTAGGCGCCCTTAATTTTTGTGTGAGATGGAAAAAAAAATCTCCTTACTTTTTTGCCTACATGCTGCATTTAACAGTCCATCTTCCAATTAAAACACTTCTTGGGGGACCAGTTTATTTTCAGTGGATGTATCCTACTGAAAGAAATATGTGCACAATGAAATCATATGTCCAAAACAAGAATTATCCTGAAGGTTCAATTTTGATAGGTTATCTGACTCAAGAATGTATAGATTTTTTTTCGATGTATTTTTCTAATGCGAGCACCAGACATAATCATCCAATGAGAAATGAAGATGAACAATATGGGTAAATTGAGCCCTTGTTTCCATCTATTTCCCAAATAGGAGGAATTGTTGGGTCTTATACATTAGCTACATTGAACCTTGAAGAGCACGATATGGCACATCACATAGTCTTGTTTAAATTTGGTTTGTTCGATGACTATATAAAGTAATTAATTTGTATATTTACATGTTATCACATATTATGACATTTCACATATACCTTAGGCTATTATTATCATTTTATGTAGGTAACATAATAAAATTATAAGTAGAGTTCATCGATCTTTGCCTTTGATAAAGAAAGAGGATTTTCATAGCCTAGAGTTTCTTATTTGGTATGACCATTACATTAATTATCTTAAAATATAGATATCCATTTAATTGTATTGTTAATAAATATTTCAGGTCTTGAGTTTACCTGTTGACTTTTTTTCTCAAGAATTAAGAGTGTTGGATTTTGTTCCCACTTCTTTGGTTTATGAATTCAAATCTTTAATAATCAATGGGTATACATTTGTTACAACTGATCGAGTAGAAAAAAATGAGAACACAACATGATAGCGTTATGTTAACTACTACAACATATTGTTATGCCAGTGAATCTGATAGTCAGCCTCAATATTAAGATGTGTATTATTATGGACTTGTTGAGAAAATATTGTTATTTGATCAATACTCTTGGGTTCAAGTCACTATGATCAAATATAAATGGTTTGATTCGATGACACGACAGAGTACATTTATTGATGAATGTGGATTCAGATTTATTAACATGATTCGATTCCTGCATACTGATGAATGATACATTTTTTATCAATGAAAAAACAAATGTTTTATGTGAAAGATCATATGAGACATTATTATGGTGTCATTAAAGATGTAATCCCAATAAATATTATTCTTCATTCTGGTGATGGAGTTGCCACCATTGATTCCCCCATTGGTGTGAACCAAAATATTGAATTTGGTGATTCAAATTTTCCCATTGTGAGAGTTTATGTTTAACCTTAAGTAGTGGTGGGTAATATATAGGAGAAACCATATATGTTCATTGTTCATTCGGTTTACCTTGACATGGGTTTCTTAGGTTATTATTGCTATAATTACTTTAATTTAGTTTCATTTTGGAATGATAAGTTTTTTTAGTATTGCCTTGTGTCATTTCATTTAATTAGATTTATTTCAATTTAGAAAATTGAGTTTAAAATGAGTTTTTAAAAAATGTATAACTTGGTTTTAAATTATTGTTACTAAAAGATGTTATGACATTACTTATGCCTTCTTTGAATTCTAAGTTGTATGCATGATATATAAAAACTATTTCTAAAAAATATACACTTCATTCTTATGCAGATTATTCCAAATACTTCAAAACTTCGAAGAAAGTGACTATTTGATCCCAATCGATAGGTGTGTGAGTGTGTGTTGAATCTTTCGCTTCCCTTAGTGAGTATAATAAGTTTAATGTTTTTCTTTTACATTATATATAATTTCATGTTAATATTATTTATAAATTTTTTTAGGGACATTCAATTCCACCGGAGTTGAATCCTCATCCTCCTAGCATGGGTCTAGGTGGGGATGCTCCTAGACCTAGACGGAGCACCTGTCATACCCGTTCCCACGCTGACCCACCTGCAGACACCCCATCTACCACACCTTTCCATCCTCCATTTGAGTCTCCAAGTATGTTCTTATCCATGTATTTATCATCATCTCAACTACCCTATTATTCACATACCAGGTATATGTTGCATTCATGGATGATCCCACTGATGCCTCCATCATCTCATTTAGGCTCTTCTACCCATACCATGTCTACACTGCCTCCACAAATGTTCCCACCTTTACCATACCCATATTTGATGATGTATCCCCCAGATTACTACCCATATTATTCAACATCTACGCTGACTCCAATTCCTACCATCCATCCAACATACGATGAGTCCGTTCCTTTAGCTTCCACTCTAGTGCATGAATACCACCCAGAGCATTCACTGGAATAGACACTTCATTCAGGGGCTACTAATCCATGACAACCCACAAATCCATCACAGTCTATTGAGAAGCCTGCATCAGGTTATTTTTATTATAACTATGTCAAATTATATCACCTTTTTTATCATGTTGTATTGTGACTTAATTTTTCTCCCCCCCCACCTCTTTTTTTATTCAGTGGGATCTTCTTCTAGGTGATATGGGGGAACTCGTATGCAGAAATCCTGGAATCTCAAAACACAGATAATGGTGGACTACAATGCCGAAAATCAGATGGTGGGTGAAAATTCAAGGTAGTGTAGAATTTTTATGGCCACTTTATCCAAATACCATGATATCATTCAGGTGAAACCGGTCTCATGGAGACAACTTAATAAATACATCAAGGACAAAGCATGGGAGTAGATATGGGTAAGAAAATTTTATAAAATTATATCTATATTATTGTTTTATTTATATGAAATAACATGTTCATTATAGAGTCGTTTTAACTTTTCTGATGGAGAAGCTGCTAATATTGAAAGGTTGATGTATGTTGGATAGTTATGGTGATCATACAAGCATGACTTGTATATTGGTTGGAAGAGAAGAGTAGGTTCTGATTTAGAGGGAATACCCACATTCCCTAACTATCCAAAAACTCAATATCAAAAAATTATTGCACATCAAAAGACTAATGAGTTTAAGGTATTCTCAATCATTAATAGTTTTCATATAAAATTTCATTCTTATTATTTGTATTGGAATTTTTTTAAGAAGCATAGGGGAAAAAAGAATAAATATTCAATGACATATGTACACACATTGGGGCACACTACAATGCCCGATCATGAGAAGCACCAGGTACTTTAATCTGAATTAAAATAATGTTCTTATTTATATTGTTACTTAGTTAGATTTTCATGATGAATTTTAAGTTTTATTATCATTAATATCTTTAATAAAATGATGAAAATACACCTTTCAAATGGACAATAGACCTAATGGACAATTGGCATATAGACCTAATGGCCAATTGACCTATTAGGCATAATGGCCAATGGGCCTATAAGCATAATGGCCAATTGGACTATAGCCCTAATGGCATAATTTCCTATTGGCCTATAGAACGAATGGACCATTGGAATATAGGCTGAATGGTTAATTGTCCCTTAGGCCTAATGTCCAATTGTTGTATATTCCTATATCCCTAACATCCAATTGGAATATAGGCCTAAGGGCCAATTTTCCTATAGGACTAATGATCAATTGGCCCATAGGCCTAACAACCAATTTCCCCATAGGCCTAATGGCCACTTTCCCCATAGGCCTAACGGCCAATTGGTCGTTAGGCCTAATGTTATAATGTCCAATTGGCCTATAGGCTGAATGGACAATTGGGTTATATGTCGAATGACCAATTGACATATATCCCTAATGTTTAATTGTCCTATAGGCCTAAAGACATAATGTTGAATTAGCCTATAGTCTGAATGGAAAATTGGACTATAGGTCGAATGGTCAATTGGCCTATAATCCTAACATCCAATTGGACTATAGGCCTAATAGGCTTAAAGAACAATTGGATGTTAGGCCTAAGGGCCAATTGGCCTAAAGAACAAAGGGCCAATTAGTCATTAGGCCTAATGGAATAATGGAAAATTGGCCTATAGGCCAAATGGAAAATTGGACTATAGGCCGAATGGCCAATTGGCCTATAGGCCTAAGGTCCAGTTGTCCTATAGTCCTAGCGACCAGTTGGCCTATAGGCCTACTGGACAAGTGGCTTATTAGGCCTAACATCCAATTGGCCTATAGGCCTATTGTCCAAGTGGCCTATTAGGCCTAACAGCCAATTGGCTTATTAGGCCTACGGGCTAATTGGTCGTTAGGCCTAAGGGACAATTTCCCTATAGGCCTAAGGGTCAATTACCTAATAGGCCTAAGGTCCAATTGGCTGTTAGGCCTATAGGTTAATTGGTCGTTAGGCATAATGGCATAATGTCCAATTGGCCTATATGCCTAACGTCTAATTGGCCTATAGGCATAATGACCAATTGGCCTATAGGCCTAACATCTAATTTCCCTATAGGTGTAAAACCAATTGGACTATAGTCCTAACGACCAATTTATCTATAGGTGTAATGACCAATTTGCCTATTAGGCCTAACGACCAATTCTCCTATAGGCCTAAGGACCAATTTCCCTATAGGCCTAAGGGTCAATTGCCCTATAGGCCTAAGGGCCAATTGTCCTATTGGCCCTAATAGCCAATTGGCCTATTAGGCCTAAAGTCCAATTGGCCTATAGTCCTAATGACATAATGTCCAATTGGCCTATAGGACTAATGGCCAATTGGCCTATTAGGCCCAATGGCATAATATTCCATTGGCCTATAGGACTAATTGTCGATTGGCCTATAGGACTAATGGTCAATTGGCCTAAAGACTTAATGGGAAATTGGCCTTTAGGCCTAATGGCCAATTGGCCTCTAGGAATAATGGCCAATTGGTCAACTATGCCTATAGGACTAATGGCTAATTTGTCTATAGACCTAATTTCCAATTAGTCTATAGGCCTAATGTTCAATTGGCTTATAGGACTAATGGGTAATTGGCCTATAGGCTATTAGGTATAATCTCATAATGTCTAATTGGCCTATAATCCTAATGGTCAATTTGATGATTAATACTAATGACATAATGTTCAATTGGCTTATATGACTAATGGCCAATTAGCTTGTAGGCATAGGCCAATGGAATAATGTCCAATTGTCCCATATGCCTAATGGCCAATTGGATGATTAGGCCTAATGAAATAATGTCTAATTGGCCTATAGAAAATTAGGCCTAATGGACAATAGGCTTAGGACAATGGTATAATGTCCAATTTTCCTGTAGTCTTAATGTCCAATTGGCCTATTAGGCCCAATGGCATAATGTCCAATTGGCCTATATGACTAATGGTCAATTGGCCTATAGGCCTCATGGCCAATTGGCCTAAAGGTGTCATGGACAATTGGCCTATAGGCCTTGTGGAAAATTTTCCTATAGGACTACTGGGAAATTGGCCTATTGGGCCTAATTTCCAATAGTCCAATTGGACATTAGTTGTCACACTCGGTTTTCTTTTCTTTTCATGTCATGGTTTTGATCCGGTTCAATGAAAATCCTGATCCTTTTCTTGGGTGTTGGGTGAGATTAATCTTGAGTTTTGAACTACCATATATGTCACCCTAATTTGGTTTCCCCATTGCTTGTTTAGAATTTTTTGGAGAAAGGGTGGTTACCTCATGATTTGGGTCAACCGTGAGCCCATTTCCAATTTTAAAAACCAAATTTGTTTCTTTTATAACTCCTTGATTTTTAAAAATTTTAAACCCATTCAACCTAATACATTGCCTAAACTGAAATATTCAAACTACCATATCCTTTTGTATCCCTGAAGAATTCATAATCATGGTAAATTTGGGTTACTTATTTAGGTAATGGGCCAGCCCATGGGCCCGTTTCCAGTTTTTAAAAAATAATTTTTTTATTTTATATATTTTTTATTTTTTAATATTTTTGGTGATTATACCTCCCAATCGAATCCAAAATACCTATATTCATCCCCATTATCAATTTTACCTTTTTAGAGCTCATTTGAATTGCATATTTGGGTGAAAGTTCTCAGGTTTCCTCAAATTGTCCAGAATTGAGAAGGTAAATTCTTTCATCCATAAATCATTCCATTTGTACTATTTTTCCCACAAATATTATTTCCCTAGTTATTCCAGACCTTATGAGACTCTAAAAGAAGTTTCAATCCATTCCCTTTTCTTTAAGGGTGCAAATCTAATGGAAGACGAACAGTTTTCTAGTTGAAAAGGTCATATTCCTTCTCCTTTCTCCTCCCTCTTCTTCTTCCTTTCATTATTTATTGGTTTTATAATCTACACTAGTCATGATATGCCTAAGGTTATGTTATACTATAATTTTTATGCGTTTTTTGTTCATTTGGGGCTGGTCTTCATAGGTTTAGGGTTTATAAACCCTCAGATGGTGATATTGGGTGTGTGTTTCCATTACGCCAAGGATTTGAGGTAGGATATCCCTTGTACAATACTTTATCATTTAAGTTTCATTATTATCATGCTGTTATAACCTTATTTATATGATATTTTCTACTGTGAAACCTTGGTTTTAATTGTTTTGTGTGTAAATGATGTTTTATGTCTTATTTTGTTAAAAATATAGTTGTTTTGGTATAAATGTGCATTCCACTTGTTTGATAAATTATTCCATGAGATTTAACACTTGGTTTATGGTATTTTGAATATGTTTCATTATCTTGAATAAATTTATGGCATGAAAATGGTATTTTATCCCTTTTTAAGTGCTTAAAATAAGTTTTTTTGTTAAAGAGTGCATGTCATGCGTTTGGTAAATTTCCCGGTTGGCATTTATGTGTCTAGTGCAATTTAAAATGATTTGTTTGGATTTATAAATACATTTTAAGCATGAAAAAAATTATTTTGTGATACTTTTATGGCTTTCCAATTTGGATTTAGTTTTAAAAACAAATGGGTTTTGGTTTACAACATGTTTTGGCCCGAGTTGCCGGAAAATGGCCCGTTTCACATCCTTATGAAAATGGTTGTGTTTTTAATATATAACTTGAGTGTTTTAAGGGATTTATGAATTTTGTTTGTTGATAAAAATGGTTTTTATACACCTTCTTAATAAAATTTAAATGCATAACTTTGTCAAATGTTAGTTTTGAGAAAATGTTTAAAGGTCCGTTTAGCCTTTCCTAAAAATGAAGATTGAGTGTTTTACATGTATATAAAATGTTGTGTTAATTGGGATTGTTTTATGGTCCATGAAATGATTTTATTAAAAAAATTAGGGCTTCCAAATATATTTGGGTGTGTTTTTTTGTGTTTTTATACTTAAAATAGTGTTTTTGAATGAGTTTTATGTGCAAAGCCTCAATAAACTCCTTGAAATTGTTTTACGAAATTTTTTAGTGGTTTATTGATTTTTGAAAGAAATATGAAGCAATTTTGTGGGTTGTTTGTGTTTTTATGTTTTGGGAATGGAATTTTTATGTGAATTTTTTATTTGATAATATGTGTAACTTTATTGAGCACTAAAGGGAATCTCAGGTATCTAGGTTGGCGAACATGTACTAGTATGCTAGTGATCCCGTGGGGTTTGGCCCCTGTTTCACGTAGAAAGTTTGACGATGACAACACTAACTAAACTATGATGATGATGATGATGTTTTGGGACCACTAGTTTATGGGTATTCTCCCTACTAGTGGCTCGTGTGCACGAGAACAAATATTTATTATGGTTACTTTCACCGAGATACGAGGTACCTGGGGCTCACAACTAACTAGTGCCTAGGGGTGTTCCCG
This sequence comes from Viscum album, assembly GCA_963277665.1. Classification (NCBI taxonomy): domain Eukaryota; kingdom Viridiplantae; phylum Streptophyta; class Magnoliopsida; order Santalales; family Viscaceae; genus Viscum; species Viscum album. The sequence continues at coordinate 1,575,524,386 of OY728141.1, forward strand.
TGACTCGTGATCATTGGCTATTTTGTACTCACCATCGGTATATAGTGTGTTTGGTTGGTAAATTCAATAGTGTGTGTGATTTATTTAAAAATTTTAATTGTTTAAAGCAGCCCTCTTGAAAACTATTTTCATTTTGAAGTTGCACCTCTTTGAAAGAATTCTTGTTTATAAAACATGCAAGTTTTTTTCTGGTAATTTTTTTTATATAGCATAGGACCTCATTTGGAAAACATATCTTTATATATTGTATTTAAAACTTGAAATTGATGTTTCTTTTATTTTAAAGGATGTGCATTGGGAATAGAATATCGGGCTAACCTACTGAGTTTTAATACTCATGTCTATAGTCGTCTTCTGTTTTTAGCCCTTGTGCAGGTTTCATCTTGAGTTCGATAGCCTTGGGAGACGTGTGATAATTGTGTTGGAGAGTTACCATAGGGGTCACATGGAGTTAGTTGGTTATTAGGTTTGTTCATTTGAGTTTTTGGTTTAGTTATACTTTCAGTTTCTTGTACAAATAATGTTCAGTTCAATTTTTATGTAAATGCATTTTGGGCTATCCATTTCTTTCCATTGTTTTTTTAATTGTTTATATTTGGGATAAATTGTTCCCTTGTGTACTCTATTGATTCCCTCGGTGCTTTTATCCATCCCGGGAGGATCGAAAATGCCTCTCAAGACTTGTCGTGGGCTGGCCTAGGTGACCAGTTCAAGGTCGACTCAGGCTGGTTCATGAAAAAATGGTATTAGATAAGGTCAGCTCTTAGAAGACCTTTTTTAGAGTGCCCTTGTTATTTGGGGGATTTCAAGGTAGATGGAGTAGGATTTTTGGGACTTGAGGGGTTAGTGCAGGAAGAGCGTCATGAACTCTTTCTCATTCTGATCCTCGGATTTCTATGGGAAGTCCAGTTTTATTAGTGTCTTTTGTTCTTGTTGATTGTTTGGTGGTGGGATATGACAAGGGGAGTCTGACTAATGGCCTTCGTGAGCTCGCAGGGCCTGGAAATTTATGTGGATCTGGGTCATGGTCCTAATAAGTCTCTTTGTGTTGGTGTTGTGTTTGACATATGGCTGCCAACCATATGGTCAAGTCACCCACTGACACTAGTTCCTTTTTTGGGTCTCTTGGACCTTTCTTGAATTCTGAATTTTTTTTTTTGAAAATACTTGTATGAGAATTGTAAAAATGGGTTTTAAAGGACGGATTGTATTTTTAAAAGTGAAAAAAGGGGTCTTCAAAAATTAAATATAAGAATGGTTTTAGAAGTTTTTGTTTTTGTGAAAAAAAAGAGGAAGTGTAAATGATTTAACAAGATTGGATTATCCATAATATAACCTTGTGGTTTGTTAGAATAAAATGTTTTGAAAGTGTGAATTGTTTTAAGGTGATTCTGAAACTTTGTTTTAAATGGGGTGTTTTGGGATGTTGAAAAGTGTTTAAATCTGATGAATTGGTTTTGGAAATTGGTTTTGAGTGGTTGGTGTTTTCCTAGAAAGGGTATTGGTCTCAATGACCATCAGATTATAAAAAGATACCTTACTGAATTTTAGAAAATGGGAAGGGGTTGTTTGGAATAACTTGGTTGTTTTAAAAGTTTTTAAACATAAAAAGGGGTAGGTTTTTAAGAAAATGGTTCTTGATGAAGTTTGGTTTGTTTTGTGAAATATGAAAAGGGTTTTTGACATGGTGGTTGGTGTTCCTTTTGAAGGTACATGATTTTTGGAATGATGTTGCTTTGTTTTAGCATTTGGCATTTTCATGGGTGATCACATGCATGGTTTTATTGATATCTGGAAGTATGGACTATATGGCATAGTGTTTGGGTGCCTAGGGTGGCATGGAAATGTGCATGTGGGTGAGACTTTATGAAACACCATTGGTGAATGTGGAAACCCACCAAGTTAGTTTGTTTTTCAAAAGTGTTTTGAGCTGAAAAAATTGTGGCCTTTGTTTATAAACCAATGGTTATGTGGCTAGTTTTTTCTATGTCTTAGAAGAGTTGTTTATTCAGTAAGCTTCCTTGTGATCTATAAGTCATACTCTTGTTGTATCTTGAGATGAGATCTTGTTGGTGTCTTGGTTTTGGAGTAATGTTCATTGGGTTTCTAAAGATGTGTTTGATGTTGTTATGTGGCCATGAATAGTTCTCCATTGGAAATATTTCCTATTGATCAACCTAAGGATTCATTTAAAATGTTAAATCCAACTCTTTGGATGATGCCTCAGCCTGATTTTTGGAATAGAGAGTTGTTTGGGATCAATTTAAAGTGCTTCCAAGTCGTGATAATTCTTTTGGACATAGCAGTTGTGTTCAGTGATGTTGATGTGTTTTGTTGTGTTCCTTGTCCATTCTACCCCTTGTTCAAAGTGAGACAGAATTTTGATATGTATCTATGAGTTTCTATTTAGATGCAGGTGTTTTTTGAGCATGTGAGTTTTTTTTTGAGTGGTGTGATCCTTAGCACCCTGAATGCAGTGCATCAGATGCTTCAAGAATCAGGGCTCCAGCCATAGGCCTCAGAGTGAAGCTTTTCACGCAGTCAGGAAATCTCCAGAGGTGTGGGGAGCTTGACCAGGCTTCTGCCTCCACCATTATTGTATGGTAGTTTCTATGTCTCTATTTTGGTTCCTTGTTTATGTGAATTTTCCTTTTTCATATCAAGATTGGTGGACTTACCCCTCACACAATGTCTATGGTTATTCCTTCATGGATGTGGGTTTTCGATCAATGTCCTTGTGTGGACCGCCTGTGAAAATAGGGTGCGGTCTTGGTGTTACCTGTTCATAGGTGGAGAGTGTTGGGTAGTTCCTTTGTTTCTTTTTTGGTTTAATTGGCCTAATTATTGGTTCCCCTTTCCTCCCCTCCCCGAGTGGTGGGGGTTTGGATCAGTGTCGAAAGTGTTGGCCCAGTTCTTATCCCCTCCATTCAGGAGTGGGTGGTTTAGATGTTCATGTTGTAACCCTATTAACATGGGTTTGTAGGTTGTTGTGGGAGAGTTTTGGTGGTCCTGTATAAGTGATTCCCAATTCTAGTTAATGTTTAATTCTTGTTTGTTCGTTGCAAGTTGGGTTCTAATGGTGGGGAGACCCACCATGGGTCACATTGATTTTTTCCTCCTAAGAATTTATCTAGTGAAAGTTGTTTCTTAATGGTGAGGATTCCATTCCAAAATCCACTAGAATCTTTGGTTTTTGTGAGTTCTATATGGTTTGGGTGATTTTTTGGTTCATTGGTATAAGGCCCACCAACTAGGTTCTTAGTTTGGTTGTGGAGGTAGTGACTCGATCTTTCAGTTGATTCTCCAGAAGTGGTTGTGAGTTGGTGTTTTTTTTGGTAAATAGTATAAAGTTACATTGTTGGTGAATGATATTTATTTAGATTTAGAGTCTGGATTATGTTGATAAGGAATCTTAGGTGTTGTTCTATTAGTTGAACAACTTTATGGATTTCTTGGGGCAGAAAGCTTTAATGGTGAGGAGAATTGTCACACCTGGTTTTCTTTTCTTTTCATGTCATGGTTTTGATCCGGTTCATTGAAAATCTCGATCCTTTTCTTGGGTTTTGGTTGAGATTAATTTTTAGTTTTGAACTACCATATATGTCTAATCACCCTAATTTGGGTTCCCCATTTCTTGTTTAGGGGTTTTGGGAGAAAGGGTGGTTACTTCATGATTTGGGCCAACCGTGAGCTCATTTCCAGTTTTAAAAACCAATTTTTTTTCTTTTATAAATACTTTGTTTTTAAACATTTTTTACCCATTAAACTTCATACATTGCCTCCACTAACATATTAAAACTACCATATCCTTTTGGAATCCTGAAAAAATCATAATCATGGTAAAGTTGGGTTACTTATTTAGGTAATGGGCCAGCCCATGGGCCCATTTCCATTTTTAAAAAAATAATTTGTTTATTTTATATCTTTTTCATTTTTTAATATTTTTTGGTTATTACACATACCACTCTAATACAAAATACCTATCCTCACCCCCCATTATCTATTTTACCTCTTTGGATCTCATTTGAATCGCATATTTGGGCAAAAGTTCTCAGGTTTCCTCAAACTATCCAGAATTGAGAAGGTAAATTCTTTAATCCATAAATTATTCCATTAGTACTCTTTTTCACACAAATATTATTTACCTGGTTCTTTCATACCTTAGTATACTCTCCAAGAAGTTTCAATTCATTCCCTTTTCTTTAAGGGTGCATATCTAATGGAATACGAAGAGTTTTCTATTTGAAAAGGTGAGATTCCTTCTCATTTCTCCTCCCTCTTCTTCCTCCTTTCATTATTTATTGGTTTTATAATCTAAAATAGTCATGATATACCTAGGGTTCTGTTATAATATGATTTTTTATGGGTTTTTTGTTTGTTTTGGGCTGGTAATCATAGGTTTAGGGTCTATAAACCCTCGGATGGTGATATTGGGTGTGTGTTTCCATTACGCCAAGGATTTGAGGTAGGATATCCCTTGAACAAGACTTTATCATTTAAGTTTAATCATTTTCATGCTTTTATAACCTTATTTATATGATATTTTCTGCTGTGAAACCTTGGTTTTAATTTTTTTTTGTGTAAATGATGTTTTATGCCTTGTTTTGTTAAAAATATAGTTATTTTGGTATAAATGTGCACTCATCTTGTTTAATAAATTATTCCATGAGCTTTAGAACTTGTTTTATGGTATTTTGAATATGTTTCAGTATATTGAATAAATTTATGGCATTAAAATGGTATTTTATCCCTTTTTAAGTGCTTAAAATAAGTTGTTTTGTTAAAGAGTGCATGTCATGTGTTTGGTAAATTGCCTGGTTGGCATTTATGTGTCTAGTGAAATTTAAAATGATTTGTTTGGATTTATAAATACATTGGAAGCATGAAAAAAATTATTTTGGGATACTTTTATGGATTTCTAATTTGGATTTGGTTTTACAAACAAATGGGTTTTTGTTTACAACATGTTTTGGCCCGAGTTGCCGGAAAATGGCCCATTTCACATCCTTATGAAAATGGTTGTGTTTTGAATATATAACCTGAGTGTTTTAAGGGATTTATTAATGTTTTTTCCTGATGTAAATGGTGTGTATACACATCCTTAATAAAATTTAAATGCATAACTTTGTCAAATTTTAGTTTTGATAAAATGTTTAAAGGCCCGTTTGGCCTTTCCTAAAAATGAAGATTGAGTGTTTTACATGTATATACAATGTTGTTTCAATTGGGATTATTTTATGATCCATGAAATTATTTTATTAAATGTTTTTAGTTCTTAAAAATATGTTTGGGTATGGTTTTTTTGTGTGTTTATACTTAAAAGAGTGTTTTTGAATGAGTTTTATGTGCAAAGCCTCAATAAACTCCTTGAAATTGTTTTACAAAAAATTTTAGTGGTTTATTGATTCTTGAAAGAAATGTGAAAAAATTTTGTGGTATGTTTGTATGTTTATGGTTTGGGAATGTAATTTTTATGTGAAGTGTGTATTTGATAATATGTGTAACTTGATTGAGCACTAAAGGGAATCTCAGGTATCTAGGTGGGCGGACATGTATTAGTATGCTAGTGATCTCATGGGGTTTGGCCCCTATATTACGTAGCAAGTTTGACGATGACAATGCTAACTAAACTGTGGTGATGATGATGTTGGGGGACCACTGGGTTATGAGTATGCTCCCTACTAGTGGATCATGTGCATGAGAATAGATATTTATTATGGTTACTTTCACCGAAATACGAGGTACCTGGGGCTCACAACTAACTAGTGCCTAGGGGTGTTCCCGTGACTTGTGCCCATTGGCTATTTTGTACTCACCTTCGGAATACGGTGTGTTTGGTTGGTAAATTTAGTAGTGTGTATGATTTATTTAAAAGTGTAAATTCTTTAAAGCATCCCTTTTGAAAACTATTTTCATTTTGAAGTTGCACCTCTTTGAAAATTTTCACTAGCATTCTTGTTTATAAAACATGCAAATTTTTGTCTGCTAATTTTTTTTATATAGCATGGGAACTCATTTGGAAAACATACCTTTATATCTTATATTTAAAACTTTAAATTTATTTTTCTTTTATTTTAAAGGATGTTCATTGGGAATATAATATTGGGCTAACCTACTGAGTTTTAATACTCACGCCTATAGTTGTCTTCTATTTTTAGCCCTTATGAAAGTTTCATCTTGAGTTTGATCACCTTGGGTGACATGTGATCATTGTTTTGGAGAGTTACTATAGGGGTCACATGGAGTTAGTTGGTTATTAGGTTTGGTCAGTTGAGTTGTTGGTTTAGTTATACTTTCAATTTCTTGTGCAAATAATGTTCAGTTCAATTTTTATGTAAATGCATTTTGGGTTGTCCATTTCTTTTTGTTGTTTGTTTGATTGTTTATATTTGGGAAAATAATTCCCTTTTGTACTCTATTGATGCCCTTGGTGCTTGTCTCCATCCCAGGAGGATCGGTAATGCCTCTCAGGATTTGTCGCAGACTAGCCTAGGTGATTGGTTCATGGTCGACTTGGGCTGGTTCGTGACATTAGTCCTATATACTTAATGGAAAATTGGACTCCATTCCTAATTCCAAATTGTCCTATAGGCCTAATTTCCAATTGGACTATTAGTAATAATGTAATAATGTATAATTGTCCTATAAGACTAATGGCCAATTAACCTATAGGCCTATTAGGCAATTGGCCTATTAGGCCTAATGGCCAATTGGGAATTATTACATTAGGCCTAATGGCCAATTGGCCTATAGACCTAATGGTCAATTGGCCTATTAGTCCTAATTTCATAATTTTCAATTGGAATATAGGACTAATGGACAATTGTAATATAGGCCTAATATGCAATTTGTCTTCAAGTCTAATGTCATAATATCCAAATTGCCAATTTTTCGTGAATATTTATCACATTAATTATGAATTTTTCATTTATTTAAAAGTTATTCCATTTTATTATTATTTAAGATTATAAAATTTTTACATCGTTAATATGTGTATGTTAATCAATTCCATTTATAGAAAGCTATATTGGGCATTTAAGGTCGTCTACCTCGAGCTAAATTATTTTTCTCAAGTAGAAAGAAAAAAGATGGAAGTGCAGTAAATTCACAAACACAAGAAAAGATTATAAGTTTTTTATTTATATTTAAAATATTTATACGAAATTCCTAATTAAATATCTTGTTTATATTTTCAAAAGACTGCCCTCAAGACCTTTTATGATAAAGAAGATGACAACTTCGGTCCAAACAATCATTTGAGTCAGGTTTTAGGTAACGAGCACCAGGGCAGAGTCCGATGTCAATCTGGGAAAAACATCATCCCCTCCAAGTATTGGTCCTCATCAGGCTCCTATCAAGTCTCTCAAACCACCAAGCTACAAAGCGCTCATGAAAAAGCAACTGGAGCAAAAAAATAGCTTTAGAGGAGCACGAAAAAAGTAAACAAGAGCGTGAAAGAAGTAAGATGATCACTGAGAAATTCCTAAAATCTATTTCAGTTATCAATCAATCACTTATATCAGAGGATTCTAGTACTATTGATTCATATATAGAAATAATATGTTCTTTAAATGATGCCTCAAGTGATTCCAATGATGGTATTAGTGGCAATTGAGCTGAATGTGGCATCGATGATGTTGTTGATGATGTTGTTGCTTCAGATGATATTGTTGGTGAGGATGTTACTACTGATGATGATGATGTTGCTGATGGTGAGGATGAGGATGTTTGCGATGAGGAAGATATTGATCCCCTTCATTTTTAAATTAGTAGGAGGGATATTTGTGCAGTTTTGTAATAACTTAAATTGATTTTTTTTATGGATGAATATGTATATTTTAGTATTTTATATGGTTTGAAAATTATTACAACTTTTCGGTTGGATGGTAAATATAGAAAATATTCACCGCATTGCATGTATATTGTTTGGTTTATTTGATTTACATGTTTAGGCATTTGGGGAAGAAGGCGGTGGGGTTGTTTCCAAATGCAGGCAGTAACCTATAACCACAATTTGTATAACCATGGGTATAGGTTCTCTGGTGGAATACATATACCCACGATTTTCAAATCGCGGGTATAGAGATATACCCATGGTTCATTGAAATCGTGGCTATAAGAAAATTCATCTCACCTATATCAACACCTTAACTGATCACAGTTCTTAAAACCGTGGGTATAGGATATACCCATAGTTTTGGGGGTTATACCCACGATTTAAAACCATGGGTATAAGTGCCTTTTCTAGTAGTGCGCATGTAAATCTTACACATGATGTGATCATTATGACTCAAAGTGTGTTTTTATTTAAAATTGACATTTTAGTTCAAAACATATGTCCCATAATCAAAACCAAGAAAACACATTCGGATTGTTTTGATGCTTTAGAAAAAAAATCCATAAATAATTTTTGATGTGTAGGAAGTAGCCTCACCTCAATCGAATACACGGTGTGCCCAATATAACTAAAAATGCATGTTATCGGTTTAAAATTGACATTTTAGTTCAAAACATGTGTCACTCACAAAAAACCAAGAAAACACACTCAGGTTATCTTGATATTTTAGGATAATGATTCATAAGTCATTAGTAATGTGTATAAATCAATCTCATGTCAAACTGACACACGATGTGACTGGTATAACTCAAAGTGAGTGTTTTCAATTTAAATTGACATTTTAGTAAAAAGACATGTGACATACTCAAAACTGAGAAAACACTCTCATATTCTTTTGATACTTTAAGAAAATGATTCTTAAGACATTTGAGACATATAGGAATCAACTGAAATCCAGTCCAATACACAGTGTGACCAGTATGATTCCAAGTGTGTCATTTTATTTAAAATTGACGTTTTTGTTCAAAATAAACATCACATACTCAAAACTAAGAAAAATCATTCAGATTGTTTTGATACTTTAGGACAACAATACATATGTAATTTGTGACATGTAGGAATCAATCACACCTTAATATGATACATGGTGTTCCCAGTATGACTCGAAGTGTCTGCTATGAGTTTAAAATTAAAATTATAGTTCAAAATGTGTGTCACTCATTGAAAATTGAGAAAACATACTCAAATTATGTTGATACTTTAGGACAGCGATTCATAAGTCATTTGTAACATATATGAATCAGTATCACGTCAAACTAACACATGATGTGACCGGTATGATTTAAAGTTTGTGTATTCAATTTAAATTGTCATTTTAGTAAAAAAGACATGTGACATACTCAAAACTAAGAAAATACATTCATATTGGTTTGGTACTTTAGTAAAATGATCCTTAAGTCATTTTTGATGTGTAGGAATCAACTGCACATCAATCTATGTACTGTGTGATCAGTATGACTCTAAGTGTTTCATTTTATTTAAAATTGACATTTGAGTTCAAAACACGCATCACATACTAAAAACTAACAAAAAACATTCGAACTATTTTGATACATTATGACAACGATCTATAAGTCATTTGTGACATGTAGGAATCAGTTGCACCTCAATATAATGCACGGTGTTCCTAGTATAACTCAAACTGTGTGTTTTGAGTTTAAAAATTACATTTTAGTTCAAAGCACATGTGACATTCTTAAAAATGATAAAACACATTCATATTGTTTTGATAATTTAGGAAAATAATCCATAAGTCATTTTTTACGTGTAAGAATCAGTCGCACCTCAATCCAATACACAGTGTGACTCGTATGACTCAAATTGTGTGGTTTCAATTTAAAATGACATTTTATTTATGTATCACTTTATATTTATGTTTACTTTATTTCTTTATAGTATTACTAACATAATAATTATTTTCCTATATAGATAAATTCTTTTTCTCGAGTTGGGGTGGTTTGTTAGACAACTGATACCATGATCGGGCTTTTTTGAGAGAGGGTTGGGTGCCAAAGATAATTAAACCATTGATGTTTTTGAATGTTTGTGATAAATTTTAATTGTTAATATAATTTTACAAAATAATTTTTGAAATCCCTATAATATAGTATTTTTTTTCTTATAATTGTGATGTAGTTTTTATTTAGATTAAATTGTGAATTTTTCATATACTTGTATTTTCTGTTGTAGTGTGTTGTAATTTTAACAGTACGTTGCAGCAGTATGACCTTTATCAATTCTATTTCTAATGCTTATAAAATGGACCTTTATTAGTGCTAGAAAAACATTGATAAAAGGGGTCCCCTTTTAACAGTTCTTATAATAACAATGTTTTTTATCGCTGATAAAGGCCTTTTCTAGTACTGATTATAGCCCAATTTGTAGTACTGATACATGTACACACACAATGAGATGTGAAATTGGAAACCAAAAGTGTGTATATTTTTATATATACAAATACCATATATAATCTTTAATTTACTATTTTATAAGATTATTTTACAAGTGTTTGGATTAACGCTGATAAAAGTATAGTTTTATCGATGCTTGATAAAATGTTGATAAATGTCAACTTTTATTAGCACTCATTTTTAGCATTGATAAAAGTTAATATTCATCAATGTCCTTAGTAAGAATTGGTAAAATATAACACTTTATTTTTCTGAATCCATGATTGTTGGGTCCAAAAGGGGACTATATACCCTGATAAGGGGGTGAATCATGGTATGAATATTCTTTTGAAACTCTTCATACCCCACTAGATCTTGACCTCTTTATCATAAGGGTCACTTTGTTTGCACTTGTGTGTTTATTATGATCAATTATTTTCTTCTTTATCTAATGATGGTGCTTTGGATGCAATTTAGGAAAGCAAACAAGTAGACATAGAGATTTTTACTTGGTTCATCCTTTCTGGGCTACATCCAAGGAGCATACAATGATGATGTATCGTTATACCAAATACACTAAAGCTCACTGCAAATAATGTTTGGGCTAGATAATTTCTATGCCCAGACTCATTGCCTTTAAAATATTTAGGGTTATCTCACTACTTACCAAGGGTCATTCCTTGTTCCTCTTTCATGGATCACTAGTGGTAGAAAGGATCATCTTCTTCCTCTTCCTTTGCTCACTGCTCTGGAAAGGATCCACTCATAGTTTATGGACTTGTAGGTCCTTCATTATCACTAATTAATACATCATCAGTTATAGATAGATGATCTATTGAAGTCCAAATTTCATCCATAATGAAGACCCATTTGCCACTGATCATTGGGCAACAACCTTTGGAAATACCTTCACAAATCTCCCTACTCCGCAAAGCTTCCAATTTCGCAAAGCTCAAAAAAGTCTTTGCAAAGTCCCTAATTCTTCACAAAGCACACACCTTCATAGAGCTTAGGCCATCGTAGAGCTCAATCCATCGCAAAGTGACTTCCTTCCCAAAGCTCACTGAGCCAACACGGAACACGCCTCTTTCACAGAGATAGATTAGACATCACGAAGCTCCTACCTTTCATGAAGCACACTGCCTCTGTGAACCTCCTTTGCAATTCGAGAGCTAAAAATTTTTCTTGAAAAACTCTCTAATATTCTCAAGGGGTTCGAGGCATATTTATAGGTAATTCCACCAACTCAAGAACCTTTCATGCCAAGTCAGTGCCATGTCAGCTCAAATCATAAAGATCCAAAATTCCCACCGAAATTCTCTCTATATCGCAAAGCACCATGGAAATTTTTGGATCGCAGAGATTGTCATAATCATGGAGAATTTTGTCAATTTCTTTGCACCACTGCCACAATGATCCCTTGTAATGCTCTTCATCTCCACTATTCATGAAGCTCGTCGTAATCGCAGAGCTCACCATCAACATTCTTCTAGTCTCTGTGAAATTCACTTCAAGAATCCCATCTTCACGAAACTCGTGTATTTTCTATATTTTGATGAGATCTTCAAGGAAATCCAATTTTCACGATGCTCACCAAATACTAAATTTTGGGCCCTAAAAAATTAGCAAACACTAGAAAACGGTGCCACCTTATATATTTTATTTTGTACTGCCTCAAGTTCATCCATTCCTTTTTCATGGTTCTTTGTCCACATGGATTGTCAACAACTTCTCTGGAACTCAACAATTCACCATGAAAACCTGATTTTTCAACAAACACAGCCAAACCAAAAAAATTGCAATGTTACCTTGAGGGATTTTTTCCCAACAATGATAGTGAGTAGAGATGCTAGGAGTAAGAATGGGAAGAGGTTTGCATGACAAATAGAGGAGACTGAGAAAGAGAAAGAGGAAGGAAAGAGGTGTAGGTTATGGGTGCAGCGAAAGCGCGTGGATGGGTGTACCCAACTTTAATTTTCCCATTAACAATGATCAATCTGAGATCCGTCATGATGATAAAATGCCAGATCTTTGGGATAGAATAAAGAACGAAAGAAAATAAGGGAGTCCCTAAAACATGGATAGAATCATCATATGTTGGTTATAATTAATTTAATTAAAAGATAAGAATTGCCTCGATGGAATTTTCTCTCTGTTGATGTTTCTGATCATGGTTCAATATGATCCATCATTGCGTCGTAGAATCCAAATATAGGCTTCCTCTAGCGGTGATTCACACATGATCCACATATCTCTAGACATCACCAAAGGGATCTTCGGGTGCTAGTGTAGAAGAGCCTTCACTTGTGATGTCCACCTTCGATCTCCATGAGAGATACTTCCAAAGTGCTCTCCTTGATCTGGTGGAGGAGTATATCTCTCGTAACTTGAGAGTATTCTTGGAGGAAAGGAGTTCTCTCTTAGCTTGAGAGTTTTCTCTAGATCCATTGTGCACAACCACAAAGAATGACTATATTTAATGAGAATAATTTAATTAGGATTTTATTACTTAGAATAATAAAATGAATTAATTACCCAAAAGCATTTATTCATTTCATTTAATTCTTAGTAAAACTCCATGTATAATAATAACAATTGACTATTATTATCACTTGACATGCGCCCAACGAATTACACCTAATATTTTTTAATGAAATAAATAATATTATTTCTCACAAATCCCCAGAAAAACTACACGGCGTGTATATATTAACATACACGGTGTGTACTTTTGCTTTTCCACTTTCTTTATTTCCTCCAAAACATTTATTAGACCTTGAATAATGAATATTTATTTCTTAAATAAATATGACTGCATTACTCGCTAATAAATATATTATTCTACCCACAATATATTCTCTCAAATAACTAGTGTCGAAATAAATGCGACCAGACATACTTGAATAATTATTAAACCAAAATCGGGAATAATATTTATTCAACTTGTTAAATAAATATTTAACTGAGATACTTGGACACACTTAGTGTGTGACCCTCTAGGCCTCTTTCTCAGTGGCATTAGGCGGAGCCTGCCTAAAGTAAAAAGTTAGTGTCTAGCAACATGTCATGGAACCCATATAGAAAGAAGTTAACGCTACAATGATGTGTCACCTCCTATGAACGCTTATTGTGTAATGTAATCCATTTGTCATGATATCTTCAATCAAGTGGGCTGCATGTTAATGCCATCAACCCATGTGCTCGATTATTCTTTCTTTAACTTCTCGAAATTGAACTTGCTCATTCCTCACCATGGACATGGATTTATTTAGGCTATATCAATTCCATCAAAGGGCCTAATATATCAACTCCCATTATAGAACAAAAGGGAAAAATCCTTTCTCGCATTATCTATTAATGCAATATTACTCGTGACACACCCAACACATCCTACCTCGCTGCAAACAGTGTGTCGTCACAGTTTTCGTCAATACATCTAAGTGCGTGAGTTATAATACCCATTAATAATAATCTTCAAGTCTAAGGACCAATACACACGTCTGCAAATAGAAACATCCAATGACACTATGAAATGTTGATTTCTTAATGGCGGGTCTCGTTCTCATAATATCCTCCTGGGTATTACCAATGGCACACACCATGAGAAGGTGCCTCAAAGTTTTATAAGTCCTCACCCCTAATGGTCTGTATTATTTATGTCCCTCACATAACATCATCTGGATATAGAACATATATTCAAGAATAGTGTTATGTCACTTCTGAGTTCTCATCATAGTAGGGATCCACTATAACCCTTTGGTGCAACATCCATCCTTAGGACATTATCACATGCATTATCATGCAGAAGAACAATCAAGATGTGATAAGGTATTTATTAATGAATAAAGTACAAAGTAGTTGGTTCTAGGCTACAAACTCCAACAGACTCCCACTTGGACTAGAGCTAACTACTAACAACCATTAACCCACTATCTCTCACATGATATTCATGTTTTTGCTGAGATAGGCCTTTAGTCATGGGGTACACCATGTTCTCTTCCATGGACACTCTGTTCACTACAACTTCACCCCCTTGATAAAAATCCCCCAAGAGGTGATACTTCTAGAGAATGTGCTTTGTCTGTTGATGTGACCTTGGTTCTTTTGCAAGGTACACCGATGCAGTATTATCACAATACAATGTGATAGGATCTTTACTGCTAGGCACCACATCAATCTTCTGGACAAAATTCTGAATCTAGACGGCTTCCTTAGATGCATCAGAAGCTGCTATATATTTGGACTCCACTGTAGAATCGGCGAAAAATGGCTGCTTTGTACTCTTCCAGCTCATAGCTCCTCCGTTGAGACAGAAAACATATCCCGATTAAGACTTTAGATCGTTCTGATATGTCTAAAAACCAGCATCATCATACCCTATAATGACAAGCTCCTCATCTCCTCCATACACCAGGGACATATCCTTAGTTCTTCTCAAATACTTAAGGATAGTATTAACAACAGTCCAATGTTGTTCTCTTGGATCTTCTTGATATATGCCTACCATGCTCAGTGCATAGGCAACATCAAGACTGGTACATAACATGACATACATGATGGATCCTATAGTCAAAGTTTATGGGATCTTACTCATCTTATATTTCTCCTGTTATGTTTGAGGACACATTTTCTTAGAAAGATGTAGGCCATGTGAGACTGAAACCAATCCCCTCTTGGATTGTTCCATACTAAATCTCTTTAGTATCTGGTCAATGTATATACCTTAACTTAGTCTAAAAAGCCTCTTGGATCTATCATGAGTGATCTTGATCCCTATAATGCAGGTTGTTTCACCTAAGTCTTTCATAGAGAAACACTTGTTCAACCAGTCCTTAATTGACTATAAGACTGGTACATCATTTCCAATAAGTAATATGCCGTCAACATATACTACTAAGATAATGACCACATTCCCATTAAACCGCTTATAAACACATGGCTCACATTCATTCTTAATGAAACCAAATTTCTTTATGGATTCATCAAATCGAATGTTCCATGACATGGATGCTTTCTTTAATCTATAAATGGATTTATGCAACTTACAAACCTGTTTGGATTCACCTGGTGTCACAAACCCTTCTGTTTGTGTCATATAGATATCTTCCTAAAGGTTCCCGTTAAGGAATGTTAATTTGACATCCATTATCCAAATCTCATAGTCATGGTAAGCTGTTATGGAAAGTATGATTCTTATGGATTTAAACATGGAAACTGGTGAAAAGGTTTCATCGTAGTTAATTCCTTGACGTTGTTTGAATCTTTTAGCCACTAGCCTTGCTTTATAGGTTCTAGCTTGACCTTTCATGTCCAAATTTCTCTTGAATACCCATTTACATCCAACAGGTTTTACATCAACTAGCTCATCAACCAGAACCCGGACTTGGTTCTGATACATAGAATCCATCTTAGAATTCATAGCTTCTAGCCACCATGCAGCTTCAGAACTCTCTACTGCTTCCCTGTGGGATATAGGTTCATCATTGTCCAACAATAATGATTCACTATCCTCAGTGACTAAGAAACCAAATCTCTCTGGTTCCCTTACCTCTCTTAAGCTCCTACGCAATACTTGTGTTTCTGGAACCTCTTCCACAGGGACCTGTGAAACTTATTCCTGTACCAACTATTGTGTATCTTGATCATTAACTTCATCAAAGTAAATATTGCTCCTACTATCCTTTTTGAGGATGTGTTTCCTCTCAAGAAAGACGGTTTTTCTAGTGACATTCACTTTCTTGTCTGAAGGGTTATATAGGTAATATCCTTTCGTTTCTGTGGGATATCCTATAAAGATACACCTTGTGCCCTAGGGTGTTAGTTTGTTTCCTGAGAAGGCTTTAACAAACACCTCGCATCCTCATACATGTGTGTGCAACAAAATGGGTTTCTTTTCATTCCATAACTCAAAGGGAATTCCATTTGTCACCTTAATTGGTACTTAGTTTAATGTGTATGATACAGTTTGTAATGCATATCCCCAAAAAGATAATGGAAGATTTTCATGACTCATCATTGACCTCACTATGTTCAACAAGGTGTGGTTCCTCCTTTCACTAACACCATTCCACTATGGTGTATAATGAGGAGTGAGTTGAGATAGAATCCCAGACTCCCGTAAAAGGTCGATGAACTCTTGGTTTAGATATTCTCCACCTCAATCCGATCGAAGCTTCTTTATCTTCTTACCAAGCTGATTCTATACTTCTTGAATTTCTTAAATTTCTCCAAGGACTCTGACTTATACCTCATTAAGTAGATATAGTCATATCTACTCAAATCATTAGTAAAAGTAATGAAGTAAGAATATCCACCTCAATCTTCTACTAGAAATGGTCCACACACATCCGTGTGCACTAATCCTAGAAGCGCTATGGCCCTTTCACCCTGTCCACCAAAAGGCGGCTTGGTCATTTTACCTTGTAAACAAGCATGACATCTATCAAGTGGTTTTAGCTCAGTAGAGTTTAAATAACCATCTTGGCAGAGCTTTGTCAAGTGCTTCTCATTTACATGACCAAGACAATGATGTCACAACTGGGTGTTGTATTAGTCACGAGAGTTTGTTTCGTTATCAATTTTCAACACTTGGTTTTCGTAATTTAATACATACAAACCCTTATTTAAATGTGATGCACCATAACATGCGTTGTTCTTATAAAAGAAACAACCCTTATTTCCAAACATGAAAATAAAACCATCCATATCCAAACATGATACATAAATTATGTTCTTGGTAACACTATGAACATAATAACAGTTTTGAAAAACCAAAAGCATCCCAGTTGCCAATTAGAGATGGTAATCGTCAATGGCTAATGCAGCTAGCCTCACGCCATTGGCAGCTCGAAGATCCACCTCTCCTCTGGAAATATTTATAAATCTACTTGGTTCCTACATTTGAATATATATGTGAGCCCCACAAACTGTATCTAATACCCAATGTGTAGAAATGGAAAGATTACACTCGATAACAAATGCACCTTTAGCATCCCCACACTTTTGGGTGCAGTTCTTCTTCTAGTGGCCTAGCTTGTCACATGAAAAACATACTGCCTCTCATTCCTTGACCTACCTTTGGATCTTCCCCTTCTTGGAGAGATGGTGCTCGGGGGATTTAGACCGTTTATAAACTCTTGGTCCCTTTGCCTTGTCCTTCCTCTTCTTATTCACCACAAGGAATGCGGGTTTGTCACGCCCCATGTCCTTATCTACCTGGAGAATAAAGGTCAGAAGTTCCAATAGACTCTTCTCATTATTGCTCATGTTGTAGTTGACAATAAAGTTAGAGAAGGTCTTGGGCAGTGATGATGAGATGATATCTATACACAACTCATCCGGGAACTTAATCCCTAAGATGTTCAGGCATTCAATGTAGCCAATAAGCTTGACTACATGAGGCCCAGCTGGTGCATACTATCCAAGATTAGTTGTGAACAAAGTATTATAGATCTTATATCTCTCTTGTATCTCCTTCTCTTGATAAAGATCTTTAAGGCGGGACATCATGCTATATCATCCATGTTTTCATGTTGCTTTAAGAGCTCATTAGACATGGTCGATAACATGAAACATTGGACATTTGTGGCATCATCAATATGTTTTATATAGAGAGATAATTCCTCATCACTGGCCTCTTTTCCAAGTGCAACTAGAATAGGCTCCTCCAGCACATATAATTTTCTCTCGTGGCGAAGGATGACGAGTAAACGCCTCTGCCACTCCTGAAAATTGGTGTCAGTGAGAAGGTTTTCCTTCTCGAGTATGGTTCACAATGATATGTTTGAAGTCATTTTTCTTATCATTTATACAAATTAAGATGAGCAAATATTTAGTACTTTATCATGATAAAACTGAGACAAATAAATAAATTAATACTTATTAGTTGCCCGCTATTTTATCAAAATCCAATAGCTCTCACCGTTTACTTCAGAATATTTTGTTTCCTAAATATTCTAGTAGCAAGGATCCATATTTCCCTTCGCATTACCCCAACTAGGGTTGGTCAAGAAACTTGAAGGGTTTTAGGTAGGCATTCAAAATGCCAACTGCATTAACTCGCCATTCCTTGATCTGCTGAGTGGACTCCCCAATCCTGAAATCCTTTTATTTTGAATTTCCTCAACCTTTGCCTCTTGGTCACACCAAGTCCTGCTGTGGCAGTCAACCCTTGATGTGAACCAAGTCAAGTCAACCCAAACCCTTGAATTAGAATTCTCAGCACCCCAACTAGGGTTGGTCAAGCACTTTGAATTATGGTTCAATTCTAACTAAGATTATGGAAGGTTATACCGACTTAATATTTCTTCGAGGGATTTTATCCTTATACATAAATTTTCATTTTATTATCTTTCTAACATGATTGTTAATATTAAGTGGGATATACTTAAGTGATTAACCATGTTTAAGATAATATTTACGTATAATCCGGTCTTATTTTAGTTTCATCTTTCATGCTTGTTTAATTCATTAATTGTGTGATCTCGACAACACACCCACGATAAATAAACCATGCAACTGAAATAAATAAAATAAATGGTATGATCATGAGCTAATTCTATTGGTTAGTTTATCTAGTGGTTGATAAACTAACCCAAGATCTATGGGAGAAACACCTTGAACCTTTTTGGGTTCGTGTTTACAGCTTTCCACCTGTCCACCTTTGTATCTTCTTGGATTGGTTTCTCCTTAGCTCCTAACTTGAGCCGTCTCTACTAGCTTGGAAGTTTCATCCATTACAAATGCTTTTATCTCACTCGTAGGTGAGAGGTAAAACGGGGCTTTACATAAAAGAAACATTGGGCACGCAGACCCTACATATTAATGAGGAGAAGGCTCGCAGACCAACAAATTCAATTTAAATAAATTAATTAAAAGAAACCATCAACATAAAAAGGTCTTGGTCTAGCTCATGATCGCCTATACATGTAATGATATTTACGCATAAATAAAACTAGCATTCAATTCTTTAATCGTTCTTGTTTAAGATAAATCATGCTCGAATCAATTAATTATCTTTAATCAATCAATCCTTTTATCTTAAACCCTTTTCTGAATTTTCTTGAGATTCTCATCCATCATAATTTTAAACAAATAAATTCATTTAAAATTATCTTTGTACGTAACTTGTACCTTGGAGGCAACCTGGTGAATTCTCGTTCATAACTACCCAATGAGCACAAATGAACATTACGCAGATGTTAAATTAAACACATATATAAAAAACACCTATCATGTGTTGTGCCTCAGCTTTATGCTCGCACCATGGTACACGTCTCAAGGGTTTGTATAATATAATAATAAATTTTAATAAATCTGCGTAATTTGGATGCGTATACGGCGTGTAATTCCAACTACATGGCATGTACTATCGTTCACCGTCCATCCGAAGTACACACCCGGGGATACAGCGTGTGAGTCTACTTCAGAAATCTTCGGAGTACATGGCATGTCCAGTGGGCCACACGTGTAATATTCGCGTTACATGGTCTTCAGCTGGGCAAGCCGTGTATGAGGTACATGGTCCAACCCTAACCCAAAGGGACTACACGCCATGTCCAGTGGGTCACACGACGTGTAATTCGGAAATCGTGTGTCACCTGTTCCTGGTCAACACACGGAGTCATAAAGACTTAGATAAACTCCAACACATAGCTTGATTTGGTGGACCACACCCGGTGCATTGAACCTTGACTACACGGTGTGTGCTGCTGAATAAACGTTGTGTGTTCTGGTGTTATACGACTAGGAAGTTTTGGCACCTCCGGATGAGATCCTCTATTTTATTTTAATCAAAATTATAAGAAAAGGTTGTTTTTATAAGGTGAACGAGAAACGAAAGAGGAGGAACAAATATCGAGATTCAGATTTGTAGAACAATAACTTGAATTGAAACAAGTAAATTATTAAATGCACAAATCATCAACAAAAAACTAAATAATTATAATTAACAATATGACCTCTATGATACCACTTTTAGGTTCTGGGTGCAGCAGAAGCACGTGGATGAATGTACCCAACTTTAATTTTGTCGTTAACAACGATCAATCAGAGATCTGTCACGATGATAAAACGTCGGATCTTTGGAATAGAACGAAGAATGAAAGAAAAGAAAGGAGTCCCAGAACCATAAAGAGGATCATCATATATTGGTTATAATTAATTTAATTAAAATATAAGAATTACCTCGATGGAATTCTCTCTTCGTTGATATTTTCGGTCACGATTCAATGTGATCTATCGTTGCGTCGTAGAAGCCAAGTGTAGGCTTCCTCTGGCGGTGATCCACACGTGCTCTACGTATCTTTGGACATTGCCGAAGGGATCTCTCGATGCTAGCATGGAAGAGATTTTGCTTGCGATGTCCGCCTTCGATCGCCTTGAGAGCTGCTTCTAAAGCGCTCTCCTTGATCTGGTGGAGGAGGACCTCTCTCATAACCTGAGAGCATTCTTAGTTGAAAGAAATTATCTCTTGACTTGAGAGCTTTCTCCAGATCCGTTGTGCACAACCACAAAGAATGACTAAATTTAATGAGAATAATGTAATTAGTACTTTATTACTTAGAATAATAAAATGAATTAATTACCCAAAAATATTTATTCATTTCATTTAATTCTTAGTAAGACCTCATGTCTGACAATAATAGTTGACTATTATTATCACTTGACATGCGCCCAATGAATTACACCTAATATTATTTAATAAAATCAATAATATTATTTCTTACAAATCCCCAGAAAAACTACACGGTGTGTATATATTAATATACACGACGTGCACTTTTGTTTTTTTATTTTCTTTATTTCCTCCACCACATTTATTAGATCTTGAATAATGACTATTTATTTCTTAAATAAATATCAGTACATTACTCGCTAATAAATATATTATTTCACCCATAATATATTTTCTCGAATAACTAGTGTTGAAATAAATGTGATCAGACATCCTTGAATAATTATTAAACCACAACCGAGAATAATCATTATTTAACTTGTTAAATGAATATTTAATTGAGATACATGGACACACTTAGTGTGTGACCCTCTAGGCCTCTTTCTCAGCAGCATTAGGCGGAACCTGCCTAAAGTCCAATGTTAGTGTCTAGCAACACGCCAAGACACCCATATAGAAAGAAGTTAACGTCGTAATGACGTGTCACCTCATATGAACACTTACCGTGTAATGTAATTTCTTTGTCACGATATCTTCAATCAAACAGGTTGCATGCTAATGTCATCAACCTATGTGCTCGATTATTCTTTCCTTGACTTCTCGAAATGGAACTCGCTCATTCCTCACCATGATCGTGAATTTATTTAGACTATCAATTTCATCAAAAAGCCTGAGATATCAACTCCCGTTATGGAACAGAATGAACAAATCTTTTCTCGCATTATCTATTAATGCAATATTACTTGTGACGCACCCAACACATCCTACCTCGCAGCAAACAGCGCGTCATCACGGTTTTCGTCAATACATCTAAGTGTGCGAGTTGTAATACCCATTAATAATAATCTTAAAGTCTAAGGATCAATACACACGTCCGCAGATAGGAACATCAAATGACACTATGAAATGTTGATTTTCTACTGGCGGGTCTCGTTCTCATAATATCATCCTGGATATTACCAAGGGCACACACCATGAGAAGGTGACTCAAAGTTTTATGAGTCATCACCCCCAATGACTTGTATTATTTGTGTCCCTTAAATAACATCATTCAACCATAGAACATATATTCAAGAATAGTGTTATGACACTTTCGGGTTCTCATCATAGTAGAGATTCACTGTGACTCTTTGATGCAACAACCATCCTTAGAACATTATCACATGCATTGTCGTGCATAAGAACAATAAAGATGTGATAATGTATTTATTAACGAATAAAGTACAAAATAGCTGGTTCTAAGCCACCAATTCCAACAAAAGAAAGTCACACTGTGAAAATAAGTTTTAACTAGTGGTGTTTTATAAATAATTGTTACAAATATTCATGCCAACGACAACTATTAAAAAAAGCGTCCCTAACAATTCTTTATGTGGATACTATGTCTAATCATCGCTTATAAAGTGGGCTAAGTGGTGAGTAAACTCAATACTCATAATTAACGATTGTTTTTCGAAATCGTCATTAATAAACCATTGCAAAGTAGGTTTTTCTAACATATACCATCCCGACTCTCGTGTAACCCGAAAGTATTAATATGTTTTTAAAATTTACTGTACAATGAGGTCAAAGAGGGAGGGTAAAAATCATATTGGTATTTTTTGATCGTGGATGAAATAAACAATACAAATCATATGTTTTGTTTGCTCAATTAAGAATTATCAAATTATTTATTTTTATTCTATGAACAGTCTTCAAGCAGTGTCGGAGCCAGTGGAGAACTGCGGTCCGAGTCGATTCAACCTGGGCAGTTCTCCCCAGTGTCCGTCCCGAGGCATTCAAACTCATCCACTCCTTCGACAATCCATTCTACAATCTTAGAAAACTTTGAAATCGTGGCTTCATTCTGGTCGATCTTGTGAGCGTGCGCGCACCAAGTTTAATATTTTTGTGGGGTCAAATTTAGAAGTTTCTTTGTTTTCCTTATCATCAATGTTTCTGTAATGACTCCCAACCTTGAATTTACAGGACGTCGTTGGCGTTTCTCATTTCAATATGAAACACTAAACCTCTCTTGACCATCTACATTTCCTGCTGTGCTTTTATCTATTGTGTTCAGGTGATGGCTTCCTTGCCTGGAAAATCTGTTGGCCTTTCTGATTCTGGATACAGAGTGTGGGAAGATCAATCATTTTTTAAATGGAAGAAGAGAGATGCTCATTGTCCATTACGCTGCCATGACACTGTTGAAGGTGACTGACCCATTTTTTATTTAGAGATTATCTGTGGTCATGGCAATGATGCTTAAACAAGCACTTGAAGAGAAGGGATGAAGTTCATTTCTAGGATGTGTGATTGCAGATATGCACGTGCTCGTGTGTGTATACATGTTGGTAAATTTAATTGTTTATCCAACACACCTTGGGCATATATATTAATTATCTGAAGTTTCTATATCAAACCATAATGTCCTCGGATAAAGTTGCTGGATTGGGATACTGTTAGGTACTTGGGTCAAAGGGCTGGGCAGCAGGGCTGGGCAGCAGGGCTGGTGGGTTGTGGGGCCAGATGGAGTGGTTAGGAGGAAATATGCTGGGAATAAAAAGAGGAATATGTGCTTGGAATAAAAAGGGGAATATGTCAGGGGCCCACATGTTGTTAGGGTGGGTGTTATATAAAGGGGTTGGGGAGCTAGAGTGGGGGCACGTAGAGAACATTGCTGAGCCTGTTAGGCGGATTGGCCGTGAGGCTTGGGCGGGAGTGTTAGGTGCCTCCTGATTTCTCCCTTCTCCTTCCTCGTTTCTTATTCTTCATCTGCTTGTAATACTGCTCCCGATTTCCTCATTTATACAAGCAAAGTCGCTTGTTTTAGTGTCACTCCTAGTGCGTGTCCTAACAATTGGTCCGACCTACTGCCGTCGCCTCGTCGCTTTGAGGAGGCGCCCTGCCATTCTCCATCGCCTTCTTTTGTCGGCTTCCTCCCGACCAGATATTTCATTCGCGCACCTGGGTTGCCCCTTGAAGCAGGGGTGCGTGACTGGATATTACCTGAAAAAGTGTTGTTGGAAATGTGTTTCGAAGGAGTACGTTGTAGGAATACTCTTGCAGTAGGCGTGTGGAGATGGAGGAAACACTACCAAAATTACGACAGATCAAAGCTGAGCTACGACAAAGCCAACAGACGTGGGAGCAATGTCATCCCTTGTGCATTTACAGGCCATTTGAAAGCATTTGGCTCTAGAGTAGTCTTATTATAATTTAATCTTTTGTGAAATTCCAAAAGTGGCCTTTACCTCAATTATAAAAGGGTCCCTCCTCCCTCACTTTACACCACCCGGGGCCTTCTAGCTCGATCATCTCCTTCCAAATTCTCTTCTCAACCTCCTTAGGCACATTCTACAGGTTGGTCTTCTCAAACGACCAACCCTAGAGCCCTTAAGAGGAGATCTAAGAGAGTCGTCTCAAATAAGAGGTAATCGCTTTAACCGATCACTTTCTTTTTCCACTATTCTTTACCTCTTCAAAATCTATGATATTCATCATAAAATAATAACTTAAGTCTCATCAATATGCTGAAATGTTATTCTGATTATGAAAACACCACTATACACCCTCTTTCCCATCAAACAAGAAGTGAAAGTATCGCTCGTGCGTACGTACAACTTACCGTCTCTATGCAGCGATAAATTCATTTTTCATCACCATATTTTATGGATGGGTATTATGAAGTATTTAATTTTTATATATGATATTTATAACATAATTATACTTAAATGATAATATTATATCTACTTTTTTACCTTCCAAACCGTTGGAAATTGATAACGTTGCTCGTGCGTATGTGTGGACTACCACCTCCACGAAACGATCTGATTCGTTTTTCGTTATTATTTTACTGGGTTGGTAAGGAGGATGGATATGGTGAATATATATGATATACATGATATCATAATGATTCTGGAAAGTTGAATTATTATTTACCTTTCTTTCGTTCTATCCTTAAAAAAAGTGAATATAACGTTCATGTGTACGTACGACCTACCGTCTTCATGAGCGGTGTAAATCATTTTATATCTCTATCATTATGAATACAAATATTTATATATAATTAATATATATGATATAATAATCATATAAATGATTCTGGTATATATTTATAATAAATTTATATTTATTATACAAGAGGTTAAAGAACTTTCAAAAGAAGTCGGACTTAGGGTAAGAGATTTTTGTCTCACTTTTATTTCTGTGGGACATATGTCTTATATACCACTTGTGTGTGGTGCATATACTGCATATGATTGTTTTTTATGATTCTTATCATGAAAATTATGGGATTTTCATATCCATCTATGTTTCTATCTTTTACGGGGATTACGATTCACATGATAGCAAAGTGGCAAGGGTTTATTTCATAATCTAATCATTATTCTGGATTTTTTATGTTTAAGCTTCCGTTGTGGAATATTTCTCTTCCATGTCCATGTTTTTAAAAAATGCTTTCAAAAAAGTTTTTACTATTCTCCTACAATTTAATGTCATTTTTACCCATGTTTGACTTTTTACAAAACGGGTTGAAATGAATATTTTTTGTGGTTTTCCAAATGATGTACTATGTAACTTTTCTGACAAAAATACAAAAGAAATGTTTTTTTTAACTTATACGACATGAGCGGTTTTTCCTGCCGTCATAACTCCTCAATGTTTTGAAGCTTCCTCTGTAAGTTTACAAGTTTATTTTCAAAGAAAATATTTTCATCTGTAAATGCGCAACTTTTTAAAAAGAGAAGTGATTTTAAAATGAGAAAGTTATTTTCCTCAACAATTATTTCAAGTGATCTTTCAAAATCATTTTTCATCTAAAGATGACATCCTTTAATGTTACTTAAGCATTAATGGGGATATGATCCAAGAATACCATCCTTATTTTTTTTTTCTGGATAGTTTATGTTTATGATGAAAAGTTGAAATGTTTATGAAACCCATTTATTTTCCACTGGTTATGCTAAGTTGAAATGTTTATGAAACCCATTTCTTTTCATGAGTTCTGGTTTGATGAATGTTTTATAATTTAGTGACACACATATGTATGGTTTTTATTATGTGATGGTGGTTATGTTATAACCGGGGATAGTGGTTACGTTATAACCAAGGAAGGTGGTTTCGTTATAACCAACGATGGGTGAGATCTATATTTCTCTCCAATGCATTGGGTAAAGAATGATATCTCATGAGATAAACATGACTGAAATAGGGAGTGAACCCAGTTCAGTAAGGGACATTGTCCACCATGATAGTCTTGAGAGCGAACCTTGACTACTATGATGGTTTGAGGATTGAACCCATTCCGCTATGATAGTTTTGGGAGTGAATCTTGACTACTACAACGGTTTGGGGAGTACCCATTCCACTATGATAGTCTTGAGAGTGAGCCTTGAATACTACAATGGTTTGGGGAGTGAACCCATTTCACTATGATAGTCTTGAAAAAGAGCCTTGACTACTAAGAAAATGATTTTCTGTGCTTATGTGTATGCCACATTTTCATGTCTTATGTCAATGTTCTCTCATAGATCATGTTTCTTTGTGATTCATGTCTTATGAACTGTCAAGATTTATTCCATGACTCAAGATTACGATCTTTGATATGTATGGTATAATTTTCAAATGTTATATTTATGCTCTTATGTCTTTATGCTCATGTTATGCTTATGTAATTATTGATATCTCCCTTGTTTACCCTTGCTGAGTATTTGAGCTCATCATTTTCTTATGTTTTTTCTCTCCAGGTTATGAAGAAAAGTTTTAAGAAGATATGTAAGAGTTTGCCCCAATTCTTAAAAACTCTAAACCTAAAAGGTCATTTAGTATGAAAGTGATCCAATGTTTCCTTTGATTTTGGTAAATTTTGGATAGTTGAAATTGGGTCACGTTTATGGGTATCAAAGATAGAAATGTAAATATTACGTTTTTAGCACCAGATCCAGGAGTGTGGATTTTGGGCTGTTTTAATCTCGATGGATTTCGTCATAGGGTTGCCTTGAGTCCAGGGAGAACGTGATGCGGTTTGAGTGATAGTGGACTAACGTTTATAGGTATCAAAGACAGAAATGTAAAGATTACGTTTTTAACACCGGTTCCAGGAGCACGAATTTTGGGCTATTGCAATCTCGATGGATTTCGTCATAGGGTTGTCTCAAGCTCAGGGAGGATGTGATGCGGTTTGGGTGATAGTGGACCGACTGACGAAATCGGCTCACTTCTTGGTGAACTGTGAGTCGAGTGCCAGAAATGTTTTGACAAGGCGGTATGTGGATGGTGTGGCTAGGCTTCACAGGGTACCGAAAACCATCATCTTTGATCAGGATTCTTGTTTTACCTCACGAGTCTGGAGGAGATTACGACATGCTTTTGGCTCCCAGTTGCACCTGAACACTGCTTTCCACCCTCAGACTGATGGGCAGACGGAGCGGACCATCCAGACGCTGGAGGATATGTTGCGGGCATGCATCTTGGACTTTGGTGGATCTTGGGTACGACACCTGCCTTTGGTCGAGTTTGCGTACAACAATAACTATCATTCGTCAATCGGCATGACTCCGTTTGAGGCGTTGTACGGGCGACCGTGTTGTTCTCCGTTGTACTGGATGAAGGTTGAGCAATCGACAATTCTTGGTCCTAATCTGGTGCAGAGCACGACCGAGAAGATCCAATTGGTTCGTTGCAGATGAGGGCGGCGAAGGACCGTCAGGAGGCCTATGCTGATCGTAGGCGGAGGCCCTTGAAGTTCGAGGTTGGAGACCATGTGTTCTTGAGAGTCTCCTCTTGGTGTGGGTAGTAGAGGTTTGGCAGGGGGAGTAAGCTTTCTCCCAGGTTTGTTGGGCCCTTTGAGGTGTTGGGGCGTGTTGGTGAGGTGGCGTATCGGTTGACGTTCCCGCCGCAGCTGGAGAGGATCCACGACGCCTTCCACGTGTCTCAGCTTCGTCGGTATCTTCACGATGACTCCCACGTTGACTGGGGAGAGTTGAATATCGAGGACGACACGACGTTCGTGGAGCGGCCGGTAGAGATCCAGGATCGTCGAGAGAAGGTGCTGCGTGGGAGGACCATTCCCTTGATTCGCATGGTGTGAAGACATGGTGACATGAAAACGAGTACTTGGGAGCGAGAGACGCAAATGCGTGCCCAATACCCTGAGTTGTTTTGAGCCTTGCTTTTTTCTCTTTTGTTTTGGATGATGTGATGTTTGGGTTTTGCTATGTTATAAGATGTGTTGTTTTCCTTGATGAGTGATGCGTGATAAAGTTTCTGACATGCGAAAAAGGGAGGACTTGATTCCTAATCTAGACACATTATACTACGATGCGATTAAAATCGTGTGGGTGAGTCAATGCTGTCCAAAGTAGATAGTATCTTGACATGGATGATGGAATTCCCTGATTTATGTGCTCGGTGCGACGCTACAGAGTGCCGCGCGTGAACCAGATTCACGTCGTGAATTGGTGGTTCACGACTTGTATAGCCGATCGGTTTCACGGTTTGTAAGCGGGCGACGGGGAAACCGTGAAACAAATTCACACCGTGCAAGTAGTACACGACGTGTAATTAATTAAAGGTCGATGCAACATGAATTTCGACAGAATTTGGAAATATGAGAATTCACGTCGTGAATGGGTTACACGACGTGAAAGTGTCGGGTTTCATGTTATTTTATAACCCTTTCGGCCAATTTCTTTTCATTCGGCCGTACCTCTCTCTCTCGTTCCGGGCAAACCCTAAGCGCCTCGGGGAGACCTTCTAGCTCTCTTCTCTCTTGCTTCGATCCTTGGGTTCTGGTGGATGCCCGTTGGCAATTTGTGGTGAGTTCTCTCTTTCTCGTGGCTTTTCCTTCCATTCTTCTTCGGAGATCTATTGCGGTGGTGCGATTTTGGTTTGGGGTGTGTACGGGTTGCGTTTTTGACGACCTTTCAGTGCAGTGCAGGTTGATCCGTGATCTCATGGTGCGGTTGTGGTCATGGGTAGTTTCTTCTTCGCCCTGTGGTGCGCAGCGGGATCAGAAAGTTTCCTTGAGGTTGAAGATCCTCGTTCTCACCTATTTATGTGGTATGTGTGAGATCCGCATGTTTTTGCTTACCTTTGGGGCAACAATAAGAATTAATTGGCATGTCTAAAATTGATGGGTATGGGGAGTTGCCACATACTTTACTGCTTTGATATATGTTGTCGATGTTATTATGCATGTCTATAGCCAATTATGAAAATAACGGCTGTTGGGAGCTCGACTGTTGGGAGCTTTGTTTGCGTTGTAGTTGTTATGATTTAACGACCTTTGTTGTGTTGTTGTGCGATCACACCCTAAATAAAAGGCTAAGGAACGTATATTTGGGTAATAAACTGGTTGTCCCTGGATTTTGGTTTGTGTGATAATACCCATGCTAAATAAAGAAGATACGTGATAATGTCCCTGAATAATTGTGGAAGCCGGTTTGCGTGTTGTTGTGTATGCTTGTGCTTATTGTGTTTGCCCTACGTTGTGTGGGTTGTTGTGCGGTGATGTTAGTTACCGGCTGGGTTGTGTAGTACGCGGGGCGGTGATGTGGTGGTTGGTTAACATGGATGCGATGTGGGCAGTTGTGTGATGTGGTGCAATGAGGTTGTGGTGCAGTGGTTGTGGCCCAGGTGTTTGCGGGTGAGATGTGATGTGATGTGTGACCCAGGTGTGTGCGGGCGGGATGTGACGTGTGACCTAGGTGTCCGCGGGCGGGATGTAATGTGATGTGATGTGTGACCCAGGTGTCTGTGGACAGGATGTGATGTGTGGCCCAAGTGTTTGCGGGCGGGATATGATGTGATGTGATGCGATGCGATGTGTGGCCCAAATGTTTGCGAGTGAGATGTGATTTGTGGCTTAAGTGTCTGCGGGCGGGATGTGATTTGTGGCCCAGCTGCCTGCAGGCAGGATGTGATGTGGTACATGTGGAAGGGACGAGAGCACAAGACGTTCGACGTTGGGGTGTGAGAGCGGCAAATCAGCGGGGAAGCGACAGCGGGGCACCCTGCTTTGTTATTTTCTTGATGCTATATTATTATATTTGATGCATGATTTGGTGAGCGAGCCATGGTGAGGCTGAGTTTGGTTAAATGACCTGTATAGGTGCTGGTTGGTTTTGCTGTTTGTTCACCGGCGCTTTAGCATGCTCTTTTCACATGTGCACTTGAGACTTTGGATATGTCCCTACTAAGTATACCTGTTATGCTCATACTACATATATAAACCGTTTTTCGGGCTTCCAGGAGGACTTTGAGGAATGAGTTGGACGTTACTAGCTGAGTTGGAGCTGCTGTTGAGTCGCTGCCGTAGATTTGTCTTTTGGTATACTGTTGGAGGCATTTATATGTATCACTTCTACTTTATTCATTCAGTGTGAGATGTTTTTTGGTTTACCTTTATATTGTCTGCTGGAGTTGTTTGGTGATTGTTTATCCTATTTTTCGATCCTGTTTCATTTATAGTGGATAATGACTCCTATACTGTGAAATTTTTATACCCTCGGTGCTAGTCGCCAACCCGGGGCCTACTGGTTGTGGGACTCGGAGATCATCATCTCTCTCTCCTCATTGCGGTATCTTTGGCAAGAGGGGGTCATGACAGCCTCCCAAGTTCCATCAATCCTACCTCCTGTCTACCAGGACAACCCAACTGCATACTGACATCAAGGAAAGATGCACAACCTCCTCGGATACCGCTTTGTTACGAACCGGTCTGGATACCTTGGTACCCTGATACCCGTGCCGACACTGACATAGCTCGAAGGGTGTTCCTGATCCCCACGAGTTGACGATTAGCACCCGACTTCATACGAGTAAAAAGAGAATGATTTATGCCATAAAACAGCGGAAGATAAACAACACAAGTCAGTATGCTCAACACTCCAAAGGGAGAAATACCGGATAGAAACAGGAAAAATAACACCCAAAAGATACATCATCCAAAGACACCACGTCTTCAAAAATAAACCCATGCAACAAGTGGGTCACATCTCCACCAATCACCTCTATCACTCCGGGTCCCAAGGATCAAGAACATTCACCACCTTCAAGTGACGCTTTTCCTTTGCTCAGATCTGAATAAAAAAATCTACAAACGCCCGAAGACAAAGGTAGAGTGCGAGTTATAATGCCCAGTAGAGTCTCACCAAGTGTTCCATAATCAATTCTATAACAAATACACCAATTATGCTTTTAGTTTAAATAAAACAAGGCACGACATTTATATATTTTCATCAAAACATGCTTTCAAGTTGGAAAGACAATTATATCAAAACAGACTTAAATGAACATTTTATATAAAAACACTTATATAAATCAATTGGCATGAATAAAACAATTCAATAAATCAATGACACATAATCATCAAATCAAGTATATCATAGCACCTTGTGTCGAGCCTTGCGGCATGTTAGTTTCCGGTAATAGGATCCTCACACCACTCATCAGTGATCTCGGCTCAATGTGTGCACACGTCCCACGACTTAGGCCGTCGGGACTTAACTCCCCATCGGGGCTAAAATCATGCCGCATTATGTTTAAGTCAGTGTTGTCATCGTCAATCCGGTGCCAGGGGGTCAGATCCTAGCGTGCTTGTCCTTATTACCACTAACTACCCAGGCTACATGTGCTTCAAATCAAACATGGACAAATCAATCATTTCAAATCATTCACATTTCAATTGCTCAGTTTCAGTTTTCAACATACCTTTTCATTTCAAAACCAAATCATAGGAATTCATCAAATTCACGCCCTTTTCAAATCATCTTTCATTTCAAGTCATTTTTCTCAAATCAAGGCAAATCTTTTTACCAAACGATTTCCATTATGAGCCATCTTTTCTCAGAACATTTCATCTCTCAAAACCCCCCAAAACTGGGTTTTATTTGACAAAACACATGCCTTTGAAATCATACATCAAATCCACTTTAATTCAAAGCATAGAAAATCAGTTTTAAATGCACTTTGAATAAATCAAGCAACAAGGTTTCAATTGTATGGAAGACACATTACAAAACCACCTACCTTTAAACCAAGGGATCAAAACCACATCCGCGATGGGAACGCCAATGAACAACAAAGGTGCAAAGCCGCGCATGGATGCCGCAGGAGGAAGCGGGTTGTGAGTCGCGCGGGAAGATGGGGCTGTCGCGCGCAGCGGGGAGGGGCGCCGAGGAAGCAAGCGCGGCTGGCCGTCGGGATCGCGACGGGATCGTGACGGGAGGCGCGACCTAGGGCGGGGTCGTCGCGCGGGAGTGGGTAGGGGACGTCGGGGAAGGAGGCGCCGTGAGGGAGGAATCCGCCGGACAGAGGCTGGCTGGGTGGGATCCGCCGGACAGAGGCCGGCTGAGAGAGATCCGTCGGGAAGGAGGCCGATGGGACCACGGTGGCCCGAGCGGCGCTCGGAAGGGAGGGGAGGGGCGACGACAGAGTTGGCCATGGAGGCCGCCGCCCCCCTTACAGGAAAAAATCAGTAAACCCTAGAGCGGAATTAAAAAAAATAGATGAGAGTCAGGGTTCGGGTTTATCAAATCTCCTCTGATACCATGTAGGATGATAAAATGAGGATAGACCCGAACCCCCAAGGTACTCTCTAAAGGAGTCCTTGAGATTCTTTTATAACAAATACTAAAGACCACACCGGACCTCAAGTCCGATGTGGGATGCAGACTCCAACACATACATCAAATCCACTTTAGTTCAAAGCATAGAAAATCAATTTTAAATGCACTTTGAATAAATCAAGCAACAAGGTTTCAATTGTATGGAAGACACATTACGGAACCACCTTCCTTTAAATCAAGGGATCAAAACCACATCCGCGATGGGAACGCCAACGAACAACAAAGGCGCAGGAGATCAAGGAACAACCCCTAGAATCAAGATCCAACAAAACGGAGATTAGATCTATAAATAGCATGATGATCTATCATTCTCTAAGGAGAGGAGGAAACAGAGAAATTCTAATTGAGGAGAGATCTCTTACCGTAGAGGAATCAAATGCTTCCACTTGATCTTCGATCCAAGAAGAACGGAGTTCAGAGGAGTCAAAATGCCTCCTGGGAGCCTTCAAGTGCCAAGAATTCAAATGAGAATCGAGTGGGAGAAAGGAAGTTTGAAATGGGGCTTGGGGCATTTAAGCCTGTGAAAACACAGACCACATCGCAGCCCCCTGGCCACGATGCCGAAAGGCTGAAAACAGTCAGACCACAGCGCAACCACACCGGACCACGCCGCAAAACCTCCTGGTCAACCGGACTCCTGAAAACACGCCGCAAACCTCACCCAGATCCGCTTCACCCAGGGTAAGGCTACGGCACAACACAAGCACTATGCCGCAGCTATGCCCAAAAAGGTAGTGACACCCAATTCGCTCACTCGAGCCTCTGCGCCGCAACCAATCCTCCACGCCGCAGCTATGCCAAAAATGGCAGTAGCTTTACAAAACGGATTCCAAGGCTTCACGGTGCAGCCCATCGCCTATGCTGCAACTTTGTCTGACTTCAAGCCCCCTTACGCTGCAGATGGTCCAAGGCGCAATAGGTACTCTTCACGCCGCAACCCATATACCACGGCGCAACTACCAGCTGACACATTTTATACCTGGACCCCATTAACTCTAAACAAACATACATCCCCGAACTTAAGGTCATTTTCCCTGACATAAGCTCTTCATCCTCGAAAGGCCCGTAACGCACTCAAACAAAAAGGGAAAACAGAACATGAGTCAAAGAGTACTTGTAAGAAGGTAACAGGATGTTACATTTGCCCCCAATATATTTTAATTAGACTAATTTCTTTGTATGATTCATGACACACGTATCATCTACCTGTATAGTCATTCACACAAATGATGCTGGATAACTATCAAAGTGTAAAACTTACATGCATAAAATCTTTTCAATCAACATATACTCAGAAATACTAATGATACAAATGGCAATGCATGCGGTGTTTTTAAAGTCTGCCAGTCTAGCTTGCAAGTTCTCTAGTTAGCGGCAAAGCATGGACTTTGCATCTTCAAACAATTCTCCGTACATGTTAGTCTTAACATATCATCATGACCTAATTGATGATGATTCTCATCTTGATATGGTTTGTAATTTGATATTCTCATCATGACCTAATTGATGATGACTCTCATCTTGATATGGTTTGTAATTTGATATTCTGGGGTTATTATTAAATAAAAAAATCAAACCTAACAAACATGTATGAAATATAAATTATCTGTAACATTGTCCAAACCATCAGAAATACTAATGATACAACTGGCAATGTATGCGGTGTTTTTAAAGTCTGCCAGTCTAGCTTGCAAGTTCTCTAGTTAGCAGCAAAGCATGGACTTTGCATCTTCAAACAATTCTCTGTACATGTTAGTCTTAACATATTATCATGACCTAATTGATGATGATTCTCATCTTGATATGGTTTGTAATTTGATATTCTCATCATGACCTAATTGATGATGATTCTCATCTTGATATGGTTTGTAATTTGATATTCTGAGGTTATTATTAAATAAAAAAATCAAATCTAACAAACACGTATGAAATATAAATTATCCGTAACATTGTCCAAACCATCATCACATTATCACTTTTGGGCGTACACTAATAATATTATGAATTTCCCATGACCTCTTTTGGATGTACACTTAATGATATTATGAATTTCTTATGATAATCTTTTTTTTCTCCAGAATTGACGTTGTGATCTTATCTAGTGAGCGTATATGATCAGTGGTGTCCTGGTCATTCAGTTGGATTGTTTATGTTTTGTGATTAGTGGTTGTTAGAAGCTTCACATTGAGTACTGTAATGTTTTTGTTGTGGTATCATGTTGGTCTATACCTGTTTTCACCTAAATGCCACCTTTATGAGTCCGGTTATTTTGGGTTGAGATGTTAGGGAGGATCAATAAAGTAATGATCAATTTATTTTTCATGTTTTTCTTTAACAAAATAGGAACCATCACTTTGGAACGAAGTGATTGAGGTTTCTAAGATGAAATAGAAAGTTCCTTTTGATGGTTTGGTTGGATAATATCACCTGCTGAAGGCAACACCACATCAACACGGAAAGCTATCTAAAGCTACTAAAAAAATTTAGTCAAACCATTAAAATAGTATATTATTGATGTGTTTGAATCTTCAACATATGAGAGGCGATCAAACCCTACTGGATTGGTTTGAAGACTCTTGCAGTTGTTCAACACTGCTGTTTCCACTGTCTGAAGTGTGTGGGCTTGTTTGAAGGCCACTTCTGCTCCGCTGTACCTTGAATCCTAGGATTGAACTTTTGGCTCATCTAAACAACTGTTTAGTGTTTTCTGACCCATGGTAGGATTCATTACAGCTTGTCCTGGTGTGAGAAAGAAGTTTCTGCATCAGGTACGGATCAATGACTCCGTGATGGAAGAAGTGTGAAAATAAAGCCAAAATGTTAACGGCCTTTCCCCCTTGTATGGGCTTTTATTTCAAAGTTAGTTTTGATAATACATGATAAGAACAGAGGATTACTTGTATGTATATATATATACATATGAATCCAACCAGAGAATTACAAAAGAGGAGTAAGAAGATGGAGAAGACACTCTGGATAGATCCCTCCCAAGCTGAAGCCCATTCCCAGAATATCTTCTCTCCCACTTTCCTTGTAGCAGCCTTCCCCTTATTACAGCCCCAACGTGGGCCTAGCTTCTCCCCCCTCAACAAAATTGGTTATTCCCAAGACCCCCCCTAACAAACTCACACTAACACTATTACTCTTACTGCCATTTCTTATTTCCTAGTCTCTATTATCTCACCACCCCTTGAAAACAGTCTTGTCCTCAATACTCAAAACTGAAGATGGGTGGGCTTGCTACGCAGGCGATCCAAACTGTAGGAGAATAAAATAGGAGACCCGAACCCCCAAGGTGTGTCTCCAAAGGAGCCCTTGGGGTGTATTTATAACAAATAATA
Organism: Viscum album; assembly: GCA_963277665.1. Taxonomy (NCBI): domain Eukaryota; kingdom Viridiplantae; phylum Streptophyta; class Magnoliopsida; order Santalales; family Viscaceae; genus Viscum; species Viscum album. Next base: position 1,575,560,301 of record OY728141.1, read on the forward strand.
AAGACCACACCGGACCTCAAGTCCGATGTGGGATGCAGACTCCAACACTCCCCCTCAAGCTAGGTGTACCTAGCTTGGACACATAATGAAAAGAAAACAATAAAACAAAGACCAACACTCCCCCTCAAGCTGGACATGCCCAGCTTGATTACAAAACCAGACGAAATAAAAAGAACGCTGCAAAGGCTGCTGCTCCCCCTCACGATCGAAGCTCCTCCACAGGATGATGGATGGATGAAGTTGCGGGCGTAGCAGAAGAAACCACTCAGATCGGCTGGTTGACGGAGCGCCAGGAATGCCGCACTAGTGGGCCCGGTCGATGAAACGCCGGGAAATCCAAACTAGCACCGGGAAAACCGCACTTGCGGGGCCGGCGACGGGAGGCGGGGATTCCGCAGAAATCGTTGCGGGATCTGGCGGCGCCAACAGACCCAAATCCGAGGTGGTCGAGCTGCTGCGCTAGCGACAGGACGTGCCGGCGGAGAGAGATGCGGCTGCCGGGAGCTGCCGGGAGCTGCCGGCGAGGCGGGGATGCCGCAGGAGGAGGCCGGCAAGGGTGCAGGAGGCCGGGAGACGGCGCTGGAAGTTGGAGGAGGCCACCTGCGTGGAGCGGCCAGCACGGGTGGAGGCCGGTTGCTGGCCGGAACAGTCCGGATCTGCCCGGATCTGCCCGGAACAGTCCGGATATCGCCGGAACTGGCCGGAAAACACCGGATCCGGCCGGAGCTGCCCGGATCTGGCCGGATCACCGGATCCCCGGATCCGGAGCTGTCCGGTGGCCGCCGGACAGCAGCAGGCGAGGTCGCCGGGAGGGGAGCGGGACAGGAGAGGCCGCCGGAGATGGGTCGCCGGCCGGAGAGGGGTCGCCGGCCGGAGCTGGAGGCCGGCTGCTGGAAGCGGGAGGGTCGCGCTCAGGAGGAACAGCGAGAGCGGACAGCGGGAGCGCGCAGGGAAGGCGGGGGCCGTCGCGCGGGAGGTGCGCCGGGAGTCGCGGCGAGGAGCGGGCCGCGCGCAGAGAGGAGCAGCGGGAGGAGCGGGGAGCCGGGGAGCCGCGTCGCGCCGGGAGGAGCCGGGAGCCGCGTCGCGGGAGGGACGAGCCGGGGAGCCGCGTAGGGCAGAGGCTGGACACGAGGCGGAGGGCCGCCGGGGAGCCGCGCCAGGCAGGAGGTCGAGCGCACGACGGAGAAGCCGGGGATGGAAGCGATCCGGGCAGAACCGGGAGGCCGGCGAGACGAGGCCGACGCGCGGGGAGAATCACCGCCGGGAGAAGAGCCGCGCCGGAGAGGGGTCGCCGCGCGCGGATGAAGTCACAGAGGGAGGGGGGGCGGCTATCTGGATTGGAGCCGCCGCCCCTCCGGACCTCAAGTCCGATGTGGGATGCAGACTCCAATACAAACAATCTCCCAGATATGCCTCCCTGTGTTTGTGCTTTGGGCAAAAGCAAGCTGCACCGCTACCATAGGACTGAATTGTTGTGGTCCATTAGCATGTCCCCTTTCTGCCGATGCATGTCGGGCGATTTCCCATATGCTCTGCAGGGCTTTATGGAGCTGGAACCCCTAACCCGTCTCCCCCTTCACTGTAGTCCTAGACAACTGATCCCTATAGCCATCCCAAGCCAAGACAGATATTGGTGGGTTGAGAACAAAGACATATGCCAATGCTGTGTGTGTCCTTCCAAGGTTGAACTGGGAAAATGGTACTCGCAAATCATGGCGAGTGGAGACAGGCGTTGCCGCCTGAGGAGGCCAATCAGCACAAACAACAGGATCATCGATGGTAAAAAAATAGTTTGCGCAATGCAGCCACTTGGGGTAGAGCCATCGAAGACGGGTAGTTGGACTCGGCGCGCGACGAGTATTAGTCGCAGGCGAGACCCGACGGAGGTGCGACCATACTTGCGTCGCGCCCCTGTACCTCGAAGGCGCCCAATGCAGCAGATAGAGCTGCAGGTAAGCCCGCCGTCACCGAAGGCAGGGCTGGGTCCTGCTGTGGCAATTACTCCAGGCGTGGGACGAGGTGGGTGAGGTACGTGGGAAAATCGGCGTGCTCTTGCTGATTTTTTTTTTCTGAAACCAGTGTTCTACCTGTCGTTGCTGAGTGCGCCTCCAGCGGGTTGGTCGACAGAGATGGTGGAGGTGCCTGCTGCGGCGAAAACTTCTCATCTAAGCGACGCAACAGACTGGACAGGGTATTCTGGAAGTCTACTTGCTCCTTTATAGATGAATGTATTGTGGACGTCAAATGGAATGCCGCTGCTTCAAGGCGTTGTTGGCGATAGATCCCACCCAAGCTGAAGCCGATTCCCAAGCCGAAGGCGATTCCCAGAATATTTTCTCTCCCCCTTTCCTCGCAGCAACCTTCCCCTTATAACAGCCCCAGCGTGGGCCTGACTTCTCCCCCCCTCAACATAATTGGTTATTCCCAAGATTGTCCCTCCTAACAAACTCACATAGACACTATTACTCTTACTACCCTTTCCTTATTCCCGGTCTCTATCAAGACGTGGAAAAGAAAAGAGAATTGATTTTGACTGAAGCAATTACAATTATATATATTTTTATATATGCCTAGACGACTAGAATATTTGTATTACTTGAATAATTTTACTTAACACGAAGTTACCCATCAAAATTGAAGCCTCATTATTGCTGGAAATTTTACAGAAATGGATAAATACGAGTCCAGGCCATGTCAATTCACACTTCTTCATACCTTTCTTCTTTGCGTGCATTAGCATTTTCTCTTTCTCTTGTCTTTGGTGGTTAGTGATTTACAAGTCAATGGCAGTGTCAGTGTGTGTGTGAGAGAGAGGGGTGGTGGTGGTGTTGGACTTGCCAGGGGACTCAGAGACTCTAATGACCTTGATTACTGGTAAATAATCATATGGTGCAAGTTTATGAACTGATATTCTGTACATTGAAAATGCATAATTTAATGCCTCAATGCATAGTTTAATCTGGATGAAAAGAAAAACCCATTCTTAGCAAGAATAGGTGGAAGTAAGACTGTTATACCTTTTAAAAAATATTAAAACAATTATACCTTTTAATATATTAAAAATAAATGTTTAGTTACTTTATTTGGTAAAAATTGTGATTATTTTATTAAATATAATAATTAATTTAATGGATTTATTAATTTTTTATAACAAATATTTATATAAAAAACAAAAAATTACTGATTTTAAGAGTATTAGTAATTTAATTATTATTTAAATCATATTTCTATTCATGAAGCATCAAATACAAATTTTTCTAGTTTTATTCCATTCCATTCCATTCCATTGTATTAATTTCCATTCCATTGCATTTTATTCCGGTCCTCTCCATTTCAAACGTTTTTGTGGACCAAATGGGCCATTAGATTTGAATTCACAATGACTCTAGAAATCTGAGGTGCTATACCCCAAATTCAACCTTATAAGACATGCTACTATGTCTTCAAGGCCTTGCTTAGTTGGGAAAGGGCAAGGGATGTTATTTCAACTTTACCCATAATATTGGTTATGATACCAGCTGTTATTATGTTCAAAGTAAATTAAAAGCTGAATAGCAGAACATACTTGTTCATTAAAACCTAATATTTTTAAAAGTCATGCAACGTTCTTAGATCTGTGTCAATTTGTTTTGTTGCTTCTGTACTTGTTTTACATTTTAACCTCATCAACTTATAGGCTCTCTCAGATACTGGTGTGAACGTAGCAAGGTGGATTATCTAGTATCTAGTTCTGCCATCTGGAATGACGATGCTGTGCCTGGAGCTCTTGACAGTGCCTCTTTCTGGATCAATGGGTTACCTTTTGTTAAGTCATTGTGTGGATATTGGAAATTCTTCGTTGCTCAGAGTCCTACTGATGTTCCCGGAAATTTCTATGATTTTGAATTCCATGATTCTGAGTGGCAGGTTTTACCAGGTTGCTATATTCTTACCCTGGTCATTTCCCTTTGTTTTTTTTATTCTCGTTTGAAAATTCAGCATATCTTGCATATTGTTAGTTGTTTTTTTCCTTCAATTCTTTTGACATTTACCTGATTCACATTTTAAATGTTTGTCATTATTATCATTATTTGTAGATAGACAATGCCAGGCCCGGTCAAATCATTGGTGCCCTCACAAATAGTTGCATGCTTGTTTAATGCTTATTGATTATAGTTTGCAACCCCTCTGGTTCTTTATATTGTAAAATGTTTAATTGGGCTTCGGGACATAGGTTTTGGGTTGTCCGTCCTTTATTTCCTTGAAGAATTCATTATATTATATCAATCTATGGTTTTAATTATTGAAAATAAGTCGGACATTGAGATAGTTTTCCACAAATTTAAGTTAATTTAACTTCCTTTCCCAGTGTGTTTCTAGCCAAGTCCTGTCTGATGCATTTTTTTCGTCTCAACAGTTCCTTCCAACTGGCAGATGCATGGATTTGATCGGCCAATTTATACAAATGTTGTGTATCCATTCCCATTAGATCCACCTTTTACGCCTGCAGAAAATCCAACGGGGTGCTACAGGACATACTTCGACATTCCTAAGAAATGGAATGGTATCATTCCTTTAATTTAATCTGTACGAATAGATGATCTTTGATGCAATAAAAAATTAATATGATTTCTTGCTCATCGTTTTCCATTCTTTCTCTTTATTTGTGTTTTGTTTCATTTTATATGCCTATTAATTCAATTGGAATTTGGTGTGTACCATGTTCATAAACCTGCTTCCACTCATGTGTACGCATTCAATCGCACACACATCTTGTCTTTGTGTTTGAGGTTATATTTATAAGACGGCTTTTCCTTATAAGATGGGATATTTTATTTATTTGTTTTATCTCATATTAGTCGGGCGTTTGAGTGATATTCTTGTGCCATTTCAAAAGCAGGATGGGTTATCCTCACCCTTCATTGATTGATTTTAGAATAAAGCAATTCCATTGCTTGATTGGATTTGGATTTTCCCATTTGTTTTTTCCCGCAGTTGTGTTGCCCATCGCGTTTTGAGTTTATGTTTCTGGTTCATCAAATGTTTTGGTGAATGCCCGATACTCTCAACATAATTGTGGGTCACCCCCCCATGCTGTTTGGTCTTGGCATTAGAGTTTAACAAATATTCATTGTGCAACCTTTTCTGCAATTTGCGTTTTTGATATATGTTTTTGATTTCAATGATTTTGTTGGATGATAGTAGGGATGATCATTTTATCTGTACTTGAAGATTTTGTTGGATGATTGTAGGGATGATCATTTTATCTATACTTGATGATGCCTCACCGTTGGCGGTGGGGTGATTTAGGTTTGGGGGGGGGGGTGAGGCAGGCCGTGGGGTCAAGTCCCCGGGCCTGTGTGTTTATTGTAGTTTTCTTTCCTTACACTGCATTCTGCAGTGACGGATGTAATCGACTTTATATAAAACCACTATAAATATGACCGGTTCTTTAATCACCCATTGTTTCATCAGTATGTTATGCTGTCTTATGCTATCAATCAATAATTTTTTGCATTGAGTTCTCAACATTTGTCAGGCCGGAGGATATTGTTGCATTTTGAAGCTGTTGATTCTGCCTTCTTTGCATGGGTAAATGGTATTGCTGTTGGATATAGGTATTTTCCATTTTAATGTTTGCATCGGTAAATGCTTTTAAACTTTGTGTTGTTTACCAGGCTACTGGATTACTTGAGGGGAAAAAATTCAAGCAGAACAAGAATCTAGTATTTCGGATGAACCGAGATGGATAAATGCTTTCTAGTTTACCTGGAAACGAGGCATTGTACTCATTGGAGATTGGTGTGTAGTGATAATTGACCTAACCAACAATGTATTTGGATTGGTTGTCATTTTTTATGCAAGTGTAAAGAATGTTAAATTTTTCAACGCACAATCAGCCTATCAAGTTGCAGAAAAGAAGAAGAAGAAAACAGGTCCCAATTCAAGGAGTGGGTCTGTTAGTTATCTGGGGTAGATAAGGATCATTGTCTATATTTACAGTTAATCCTTTCTCTCTGTTATTGATAGGAATGTAGATGAGAGAGGAAGAAAACAATACTATCCATTGATCTGAGCTGCTACAAGAACAGGAATTAACAAAGAAGAAGAAGAAGAAGGGGGAGAAGGACTCCCTAGGAACCACTGCTCTTAAGGCCTGGCCGCAGCCCCAATCTGCCCAGCAGATTATTTCCAATTACAATCCGTAGCTACCCTAGTGCCTCTCCCCTTATTTAATACCCTCCTGCCTACTATCAACTCTAACCTACTAGCAACCAGCTAACAACTTTCTTTGGTATTTACAACTCTGCCCCTGACAGTTAAAAGTCCCTCCCCTTTCGCTATACTACCTGTGTACCTATCATTGTCCACCCCTTGAAAATCCACTTTGCCCTCAAGATGGAAATTAGGAAACTACATTTGGTAGCAGCTTAGCTGTACGACCCTTCTTTTGCTAGTTCCTCTATCGGTTCCTCTTTCACCTTCCTCCACGGCTCCAAACACTCCTATACCATCAACTTGAACCCCTTCTCTGGACACCTATGCCCTGGACTAAATTTCTGTCCACAAGCATATCATAATCCCTTTAGCTTCCTTTCCTCAAATTCTTCCTTGGACAGATTACAGACTCCCCTCCATCGTGGTGAATTATCTCCTCGTTTTTCCTTCTCACCCCCTTCCATTATCGGAACAAACTTTAATGTACTTGGACCCAAACCCATTGACTGCAGAATACATTCTTCCTGTTGGGTGGTTCAGGCTGTTCAATCATTCCTTTGGCTAGCAGCTCGCGTTCTACTCTCTTGGACAAAGTTAGTAGCCGCACCTTGCTTGGTGGCTTGTGATTCATCACTGTGCTCCCTATCTTTGTTCTCAGTCCACCAATAAACACTCTTGTACTAGTGTTCAGAAAGGTCTGAAATTCGTAAACTCATCAATATATTCATCCACTGTACTATCTTGCCATAATCCTTTCAAACAAATCACTGAATCTTCCTCCGCCTCACTGTTAAACCGCCCAGGCAATTTTGCTTTGAGCTGCGACCATGTGAACTCTTTTTTGTCTGACCTTAGCGACATGATCCAATATTGGACCACACTTTCCATAAATAGTTGCGCCAAAGGCACTATGAATTCTTCACGAGTGCGGTAGATTGATTTTTTTTTTAACTCGGGTAATCCATGTAACCGGATCCTCATTGGAGAAAATAAGCATTTCCACCTGCCTAGTCGACATCCCGCGCATCGCCTCCCACTCCACGTCGCGCACACCCTCGTCGGCCACCACAACCTCTGGTCCACGATCACTTTCCACAACATCAGTTTTTAATCTGGTTCTACCTTCCTCTTCGATAATTGATTTCCCTTTATCTTCTCCTTGACTCGGTTGATCCGTTTGGTTCGTTCCTTGCCGAGCCAACATCGTCAACTCTCGCATCTGGTTCTCGAGCTGTTGGTGCTCCGTCTCCTACAACTCCACAACAGACTCAAGTCCGACTACTCTGTTCTCCATACGCGTGGGCGTACAACTCTGGTGTGTCAGCTTCAGATCGTCCGAACACAAACTGTTATGTATTGGTCTCCACTGCAGCGAAGTGTTTTCTTCTACCGCGCGAGCTTTAGTCGCTTCTTGTCACCACCCGACTTGACGGGGCCCGGGCCGCAACTCCCCAAGCCCGCCTCCAATAGGTCAAGGGCTGACTACTAGCGCCGAGTAGACATATCACTAACATGGGAGACATTGCCTATGCACCTGTACGCACACACACATCTCCAAGCTCACAAAACATGTGCGGGCAAAACCCGTGCAGGGGTAAGTATAAAAATACTCAGTAGGCGCCCCAAAAACCCCAAAAGAAAAAGGAGCAACTGAAAGACAACAGTCCGCTCGACCTAGCCAGAGGGAACCCCAAACAGGAGAGATAAACTCCATCTCGAACCATCCTCGACTGTACATGACAAGTCAGCTCGGTCTACAAGGGTTGTCAACCCCAACACGTGACAACACCGCAAGGACTCCCAGAAATCACCCAGATACACTCGTCTCAGACACTAAGTCTCATGAGGTTCCAACCTCATAGCCAGCAACAGGATTCTCTTCATAGGCTCTAACCGTAACACGAAACCAGGAGAACACACTTCACGAGCTCAACCATCCCAAATGATACCCGTTCGAGAGATGCACTCCATCGGGAACAACTCTACCATTCCTAATGGTACGTCCGAGAAAACGTGCTCCATCGGGAACATCTTACTAGGTCCAGCTCTAGCGCCTAACACCAGAGGTCACGTCGTCGTTACCTTGCGCCCAACGCAAGCTAAAGAAACCCAAGTGAAGAGCCCCGCCCCTCACCACTGCACACAGTTGAGGGAACACTGCTCTTGACTATGCATCATGTGCATCCTCTCTAACGAGAGAGAACGGAGGGACCCACGCCTCGCCACTGCCCCGCAGTCGAGGGAGTACTTCTCCTAGCTAACCCGCGAAACCTTTGTCGCTCCTGTATGGAGTGGCCCTCACCTCAGTCCGTCGAGGGAGCACTAACTCCTATCTAGGTATCGTTCATATCAAGTGGAGGGGCCCGCTCCTCGTAACTATATCCCATAGCCGAGGGAGCTTCAACTCCAATGAAGGATCCGCTCCCCGCGTCTACTCATAGACGGGGGAGTTCTACTCTGAAAGTGAGGACCCGCGCCCTGATCCAACACGGGAGTACTACTCAGAGAATGGAGGACCCGCACCCTAATACGACAGGGGAGTACCACTCCGTGGATCGAGGACTCGCACCCTAACCCGGTAGGGGAGTACCACTCAGTGGCTAGAGGACCCGCACCCTGGTAGGACAGGGGAGTACCGACTCGGCCGACTTGTTCACTATGGGGGACTTGCACCCTGATACGACAAGGGAGTACCGACCCCAGGTTAGAGGACCCTCTCCTTGACACGGCAGGGGAGTACCGACTCTGCTGGACAACACGTATGGAGGACCCGCGCCCTGTAACGACAGGGGAGTTCCGACTCCCAGAATAGAGGGCCCGCGCCCTAACACGATAGGGGAGTACCCGCTTTATCTATACGTCATATATGGAGGACCCCGCTCTGGTTCAACAGGGGAGTACCGTCCATCTTCACGAACATCACGGGGAAACCCGCACCCTAGTCCATCAGGGGAGTAACACTTCCGAGGGAAACTACCCAAAGGTAACGAACCCGTGCCCATGACGTGGGTAGTCCCGTCTCTACCTAAGCAAAGAGGTAAGGGAAACCCATGCCCTGAAGATATAGGGGAGTACTAGTCCCAGCGTCTCTCTTCACGAACTACGTCGACCTCCAACATCGTCTCAGCACAGCTCCCCAAGCGTCTTGCTCGATTTACGCCACCTTGTATCTCGTAAGCCGTAACAGAGGCCACCATCGCGTTCTACTCGGAAAACCACTCAGGATAGATTACTCACAAGCCTAAATTCGAGTCCCAGAGAAGAAGATACAGAAGGCGGAAGATCCCAGGAGGATCTTCTAGGAGTACACGACGTGCACCGGGGCACACACGGCGTGTGAGCCCGCCCGAGCACCTGGCCGTGTATCTTGTCTACACAGATTAGCAACCCATGTAGGGGTACACGACGTGTAGAGGAGGTACATGCCATGTCCCCCTTCACTCGGCCCCTGGTCGTGTTCCCCTTCTACACGGATCGGCTAACCGTGTCCCTTATACGCCGTGCATCTCATACTACATGGCGTGTTCAGGCTAAACGATCACCTGTTCGTGTAGTTTGCTCGTGTCCGTGTATCTTGGCCGTGTGTTAGTACACGATCATGTATTTTCACACGGCTAACCGTAGCCATGTCCCATGGTCACACGGTTTAGGTCACTACACGACATGTAACACCCATACACGACGTGTAGTCCCAAAAGTTCGTCGTCCCCGAACAGGAAGAGCTACACGACGTGTGTCACTGAACTACACGCCGTGTAGACGATAATTCCAGTCGGGAATTACCTGTAAACCACCCCAATTTGTCCCATTCTTCCCCAAAACTCACAGATCTACCTAGCAGGGATCAAAAGCAATTGTATTTAGGCTCTAGAACCTTAAAACAATGCATAACAAAAGGGATCGGGACCAAAACTCAAATCCGCCTACCTCGCAGGCGAAACGCTGAAGCTTTGGATGAAGAACGACACCTGGATTGTGCTGCTCCTCGATCTGATGATGATCTGCATCTGAAACGCAGATCGACAACACTTCATCGCTTCGATTTTGGCTCGATTCCGTCGCCGCCAAAGAGAGGAGTGGAGGGGAGGAGAAGACGCGGCCTCCTTTGCTGCGGTGCGCTCCAACGTGGGGGAGGGGTGGATTTAGGTTAGGCATTTAATTAATTTAATCCACCTCATAACGCCCCGTCACCAAAACGCCTCCGATCGAAACTTCCGGCGCGGACGACCTTAGGTCGCGCTTAAGGTAAACACGATGTTTCGGACTCAACCGCTGTCTCAGAAATCCGATCCGAGACTCCGAACGCGAGTTATTTATGTTTCCAGAGAAACTATGCGCGCACGACAAAATATATTTAATATTTTTAATATCGCTGCACCGAGGCTCCCCGGGCCTCGGCTTCCCGCGCCGACTCAGCACTTGGCTTCAGAAATATTCTTTGGAATAATTCAAAGTTTTACGGGTCAAAACTCGAGTCATTACATTCTTCCCACGTTAGAGCTTTTCGTCCCTGAAAAGCGAAAGTCTAAGCACAAGGGAAGAAACTGAGCTCCCCACTGGACTCCCATGTGCTGCTTACAAGCACACACACAGAGGAACACTGACGCACCACGATCCATCTGCAGTCATGGGGTCTAGCGGTACACCACCTTGCTAACCTGACACGGATACTAACAGAACCCCACAATTCATATCCACCCCTGGATGGACTGTACAACAGCCTCCTCAAGCGTTTTGCGTTTAAGGTTGATGCTGAACATGTGATGGTATTCACGAACAAAACAGGGCTGCCCAAGAGTAAACACCGGGTCTTACCAAACCCTTCGTCTGCAAACCTCCAGCTGCAACACAGCTCGCCAAAACAGAAACACTGCCACACCCACTAGTGGCATCCCAGCTGAGTATGGATGGTAGGTAACCAATCCACACTGCAGAAACATCGTAGGGTCCAACTCTGCTCCTACAGAACGATTCTTAGCAAGACTCTCCTTCTCCCAGGGCTGCCAAGCTAAAAAAGTCGAGCAGAGAAATTCTACTGGTAAGACCAGGACCTGCTCCGATACTTCGTCGCACAACCTCGCCCTGAACACGCAAGTCTAAGAAACTTGTCCACCACACTTCGATACTGTCCACTTTGGGCGGTACTGACTTGCCCACACGGTTTTGTTCACGTCACAAAAACGCGTATCAGCGGGGAAAGCGTCACTCTTCCTCGTGAGTTCAAAGCTACGTCAAACTACACCACATCCTCCTTGAGCATGTCGCGTACAATGACGCCAAACACACGAGGGTACTGACGAAAGACAAAGGGCTGGCCAAACACACATTGGGTCTTACTGGGCCATCTGTCGCAACTACCAACACGGGGTTCTACCAACACCTCGCGTCTCCCTGGTTTAATCTCAAGCCTAAGTGGAAAGAAAAGAGTACCCACAACAGTGTTTAACAATCGCTATTGTAGAAAGTAGAAAGGATACAAGGCATACCTCTATTCATCCTCGGAGCTTCCGGGTCAAAGGCCTCTACGGCCTGCAGCTGTTCTTGCACATTTCCTCCAGCTCCCTGAGCCTGGCGTGGACTACCTGGGGGTGGTGGTGGCAACACCTCGAACTGCCTGCCGCCTCCTGCCGCTTTTCCAGCCCCTCCGCCTCGTCCGCCAACTTGCGGAACTTCTTGCTCCAAGCGCTGTTTCTGCCAAGCCGACTCGTTAGCCGTCTCCCTCTCAGCATCATGACGGGTCGGACAATCTCTAGCGAGATGCCCCTGGCCGTCGCAAGCGTAACATCATCTCTCTTACGGTTGACCAGATCTTCGACGCTGCTCCTGCACTACAGACCCACGCGTCTGTGTTTGGGCATGGCTATGCCTCCTGCGCTGTGATCCTGTTACATGCTGTCTGCTAGATTTTGTAGACGCCTCAGCCTCGTGACCACTATTGCGGGTCGCATCCACCTGTTCCTCAGCCAGGAAACTTTCCACCACCAGAGCTCGCTCCAACACTTCAACATAGGTGAGAATGCACATCAGAATCACAGATGCCCTGATCTCCCGACGCAAGCCCTGCTTGAAGGTCCGTGCTCTGAAGAACGGATCCCGAACTATATCCAAGGAGTATCGCGACAAGTCTGTGAACCTCGCCGAAAACTCCGCCACTGTCATGCTCCCCTGTCGAAGCTGCAGAAGCTCTTGAATACGCACTGATCTCAACGTGGCTGAGTAAAACACTTCCCTGAAGAGTCGCTCGAACTCCTCCCAAGTGAGTGTCACCCCGTCATGAGACTGTATTACCAGACTCCACCATCGCCCGGCTGAACCTTGCAGAAGGCTCGCCGCTAAGACCACCATTTGATCGGGAGGTGTTCTCACTAAGTGGAAAACTCGCGTGACTGCCTTGAGCCAGTCATCTGTTGCCTGGAGGTTTGGATCACCCCGGTACCTCAGAGGTCGCTGCCTCTGGAACTCCTGTAGCGCATTCAGCTTACGTGTATCCTTAGCCTGAACTGCCGGTAAAACCCGCTGCTCAACAGGTGGTGGCACCACTGGCAGACCACCCAGAGGTAACGCCTCAGAATCATTGCCCTGCACTGAAGCCTCATCATGGGGCGGATTGTCATCACAATCATGCCGTAAAATCCTGTCTGACTGTCGTCGCGGTGGCATCCTGAAATTGAATAATGACGTACCACGGTCAAAGAGTATATATGGGGAGCTGACTCAAGAAGAACAGGAAAAACCAAAATCCAGTCCTATATGATGCATATACCATTTATTTCCTAGCGACCAGTGTCCTAATGTACCTAGTCGAAAATCAGGTTATCAGAATCTTGGTGAATGATACGTCGGTCGTCGCACCAACACTAGAACCTCTGGTCTGAGAGCCGAACTCGAAACATTCTAACACTGTTGCTATGCAACCCAAACCAAGCTCACGACACTACGGTCTCAGAGTGGGATCAACCACCTCTGATACCACTTTGTCACGACTCGACCCGGGGCCCGGGCCGCAACTCCCCAAGCCCATCTCCAATAGGCCAGGGGCCGACGACTAGTGCCGAGTAGGCATATCACCAACATGAGAGACATTGCCTATGTACCTGTACGCACACACAAATCTCCAAGTTCACAAAACATGTGCGGGCAAAGCCCGTGCAGGGGTGAGTATAAAAATATTTAGTAGGCGCCCCAAAAACCACAAAAGAAAAAGAGAGCAATTGAAAGGCAACAGTCCGCTCGACCTAGCCAGAGGGAACCCCAATCGGGAGAGAGAAACTCTATCTCGAACCATCCTCGGCTGTACATGACAAGTCAGCTCGGTCTAGAAGGGATGTCAACCCCAACATGTGACAACACCGCAAGGACTCCTAGAAATCACTCAAATATACTCGTGTCAGACACTAAGTCTCATGAGGTTCCAACCTCATAGCCAGCAGTAGGATTCTCTTCGTAGACTCTAACCGTAACACGAAACCAGGAGAACACACTCCATGAGCTCAGCCATCCCAGATGGCATCCGTCCAAGAGATGCACTCCATCGAGAACAACTCTATTATTCCTAATGGTACGTCCGAGAGAACGTGCTCCATCGGGAACATCTTACTAGGTCCAGCTCTAGCGCCCAACACCAGAGGTCCTGTCGTCGTTACCTTGCGCCTAGCGCAAGCTAAAGAAACCCAAGTGAAGAGGCCCGCCTCTCACCACTACACACAGTTGAGGGAGCACTGCTCCAGACTATGCACCGCGTGCATCCTCTCTAATGAGAGAGAACGGAGGGACCCACGCCTCACCACTGCCCCACAGTCGAGGGAGTATTGCTCCTAACTAACCTGCGAAACCTCTGTCGCTCCTGTATGGAGTGGCCCGCACCTTAGTCCGTTGAGGGAGCACTAACTTCTATCTAGGTATCGTGCATATCAAGTGGAGGGGCTCGCTCCTCGTAACTATATCCCACAACCGAGGGAGCTCTAACTCCAATGGAGGACCCGCTCCCCGCTACTACTCAGAGACGGGGGAGTACTACTCCGAAAGTGAGGACCCGCGCCCTGATCCAACAGGGGAGTACTATTCAGAGAATGGAGGACCTGCACCCTAATATACGACCGGGGAGTACCACTTAGTGGATCGAGGACCCGCACCCTAATCCGGTAGGGGAGTACCACTCAGTGGCTAGAGGACCTGCACCCTGGTAGGACAGGAGAATACTGACTTGGCCAACTTGTTCACTATGGGGGACCTGCACCCTGATACGACAGGGGAGTACCGACCCCAGGCTAGAGGATCCGCTACCTGACACGGCAGGGGGGTACCGACTCTGCCGGACATCACATATAGAGGACCCGCGCCCTGTAACGACAAGGGAGTACCGACTTCTAGAATAGAGGACCCGCGCCCTAACACGGTAGGGGAGTACTCACTTTATCTATACCTCATATATGGAGGACCCGCGCCCTGGTCCAACAGGGGAGTACCGTCCATCTTCACGAATATCACGGGGAAACCCGCACCCTAGTCCATCAGGGGAGTAACACCTCCGGAGGAAACTACCCAATGGTAACGAACTCGCGCCCATGACGTGGGGAGTCTCGTCTCTACCTAAGCAGAGAGGTAAGGGAAACTCGCACCCTGAAGATACAGGGGAGTACCGGTCCCAGCGTCTCTCTTCATGAACTACGTCGACCTCCAACATCGTCTCAGCACTGCTCCACAAGCGTCTTGCTCGATTTACGCCACCTCGTATTTCGTAAGCCGTAACGGAGACCACCATCGCGTTCTACGTGAAAAACCACCCAGGATAGACTGCTCACAAGCCTGAATCCGAGTCCCAGAGAAGAAGATACGGAAGGCAGAAGATCCCAGGAGGATCTCCTAGGAGTACACGATGTGCACTGGGGCACACACGGTGTGTGAGCCCGCCCGAGCACCTGGGTGTGTATCCTGTCTACACGGATTAACAACCCATGTAGGGGTAACCGACGTGTAGAGGAGGTATACGTTGTGTCCCTCTCCACTCGGCCCCTGGCCGTGTTCCCCTTCTGCACGGACCGGCCAACCGTGTCCCTTACACGCCGTGCATCCCATACTACACGGCGTGTTCAGGCTAAACGACCACCTGCCCGTGTAGTTTGCCCATGTCCGCGTACCGGACCCCGTGTCCGTGTATCTTGGCCGTGTGTTAGTACACGACCATGTATTTTCACACGGCTAACCGAAGCCATGTCCCATGGTCACACGGTTTAGGTCACTACACGGCGTGTAACACCCATACACGGTGTGTAGTCCCAAATGTTCGTCTTCCCCGAACATGAAGAGCTACACGGTGTGTGTCAATGAACTATACGCCGTGTAAACGGTAATTCCAGTTGGGAATTACCTGCAAACCACCCCAATTCATCCCGTTCTTCCCCAAAATTCACAGATCTACCTAGTAGGGATCAAAAGCAATTATATTTGGGCTCTAGAACCTTAAAACAATGCATAACGAAAGAGATCAGGACCAAAACTCAAATCCTCCTACCTCGTAGGGGAAACGCCGAAGTTTTGGATGAAGAACGATGCCCGGATCGTGCTGCTTCTCGATCTGATGACGTTTTGCATCAGAAACGGTGATCGGCGGCACTTCGTCGCTTCGATTTTGGCTCAATTCCGTTGCCTCCAAAGGGAGGAGAGGAGGGGAGGAGAAGATCCGGCCTCCTTTGGTGTGGTGCGCTCCAATGTGGGGGAGGGGTGGATTTAGGTTAGATGTTTAATTAATTTAATCCACCTCATAACGCTTCGTCACCAAAACGCCCCTGATCGAATCTTTCGGCGCGGACGACCTTAGTTCGCGCCTAGGGTAAACACGACGTTCCATAATCAATCGCGGTCTCAAAAATCCGATCCGAGACTCTGAACGAGAGTTATTTACGTTTCAAGCGAAACTACGCTCGTACGACAAAATATATTTAATATTTTTAATATCGCTTCACCGAGGCTCCCCGGGCCCCGGCTTCCCACGCCGACTCAACGCTCGGCTTCGGAAATATTCTCCAAAATATTCCGAAGTCTTACAGGTCAAAACCCGAGTCATTGCATTTCTTCTAGAAGCTCTCCGTCAAACAATTGCAGCGTCAGTGTCAAAATAATCTCTCAAGAATTTCCTATCTCAGCCGACACTCTCTCAAGAAATCTCTCAATGAAATCACCAATTTGATAGGAATCTAGATGAGAGAGAGGAAGAAAATAATAGTATCCCTAGGAACCGCTGCTCCCAAGGCCTGGCCGCAACCCCAATCTGCCCTGCAGATTATTCCTAATTACAATCTGTAGCCACCCTAGAGCCTCTCCCCTTATTTAATACCCCCTTCTGCCTACTACCAATTCTAAACTACTAACAATCAGCTAACAACTTCCTTTGGTATTTACAAGTTTTGCTCCTGACAATTAGGAGTCCCACCCCCTCACTATAGTACCCGTCTATCAGTTATGGTTATTCTCTGTTTTTTTTTTCAATCAGTTTGGTAGAGGCAAAGGGCACTGGGTTCAGGGTTTCTTGGCAATTGTGACTCTAATATCATATCAAACAAAAATATCTTGTTGCAATATTTATGGGCAAGTCACAACAATTTATCATTCGATTCTCTCATGAATTTTCTCACTAAGCTTTTTGTCTCCTCTTGCATTCATTGACTACTGTTTCAATTCTTTGAACAGCCAAGATAGTAGATTGCCAGCTGAGTTTGAAATCACTGATTATTGTCAACCACCTGGTTCGGACAAAAAGAACTGTCTTGCTGTCCAAGTATTTAGATGGAGTGATGGATCATACCTCGAAGATCAAGATCACTGGTGGTTATCAGGAATTCACCGTGATGTGCTCCTCCTAGCTAAACCCAAGGTTTGTATTCCTTTGTTTCTGTTGGATTAGAGGATGCGTATCTGGATCGTCATTTACAGTAATTGCCTGCCTGTTGTAATTGAACTCTAAAATGCCAATTTCACATTATCCTTATTTGTTACTGGATGAAAATGCACACTGAAAGGATTTCAGTCTGTTGGTGTGTTTATTTATTTATTTATTTTTCTCGTAGTCAATAACATGACATTCTATGAAATTATATGAGATGGGGCGTGGTAAATTTTATTTAAGAAAAAATCCAGTTTTTTAGTGTTTTGAAAGAAAGGAAAACATGCTTTTTTTAGAAAGCTTGGAATCCAGCATTGAGAGTCGAAATGATACCTTGATTACATGACTTTGTGTGGCGTGTTGACATGGTGAAGCATTGCAAATTTTTCTGGTTTTGCTTATAAAATAATCATCATTAAATCTGACAGGTGTACACGGCCTCACTATGTGATTTGGACTTAAACCACGAGGGTTGATTTATGAAATCCACAATTAAATAACATAAAATGTTGTTGTACTGCACTCATGGAATTTAAACTGTTGTGTTTCATCAATCTTTTCTACATGACATTAAACTAATTCCAAAGGGTTTCTTATATTTTTCAAAGGAGTTGTTGGTCGGAGTAGATTACTCAAGAAGGTTTCCCCAAAAGGTTAAATACAGCCCAGTGAATTAAGGTTATACTGTTATAAGAGTTTGACTGTTTAAATAACTTCTTAGAAGATTGATTAGTTCTCAGTAATCTTAATGTCAGTTATTAATATTACTTTTGAAGCTATTTTACTAAGACAAGACAATTATAACTTTCCAAAACTAACTATCAAAGTGAATTTAGTGATATCTGAATTATACAGTAAAGCAGTAAAACAGAGAAGACTAAATTAGGCAGCACAGTGGATATGAAACAAGTGGTTCTGTCTCAAGTCGAGACCTAATCCACTCCACTTGGTGATCACCTGCCACCAAGTAGTTTATATAAATAAACTTGATCCACACCCTGGATCGGGGTTAAACAACAATACACAAGACTGTCCAGCTCGCACAGGGACCTCTTCCACAGTTCTTCGTGGGAACAAACAACCAGGCCACACAGAGACCTCTTCCACACTTATCAGTGAGTATACAAATATAAAAGATGTTTGAGTAAGGATATCTTGTATCCTTCTGTTTAATGCAGGAGACAGAGTGTGTTGTTATACAGATACACACACTGCTCGAAAGATAGTAAAATGATATACAACAGAGCAGAAATATTGAGATAGGTTTAGAAGTGCTCTGAGTGTTAGTCTTTGCAGCTCTGAACTTCTGAGATGAAGCAGATGCATAAATCAAGTTCTTGTATGGAAAACAGAGTGTCGCAAGTTAGACAGATCCGGCTTGTGTTCTTCGTGATGTTTGACAGTGCAAAGATGTTCTCGATTCTGGGATTCAGTTGAGCTTCGTGTGTTCTCCAGCAGCGTTGAGTTGCATGAGACAATTCTTTCTTTAAAAATTCTCTAAGTGTATTCTGTTGTCGTGCTCACGGCCACCAGCTTGTTTTGCTTTTCAGTATCGTGCCACACTTCATACTTTTCCTGGGCCGCATTACTCTTTTATCTTGGAGTGCACGTGTTTGAGCCGACAGGTTGCATGTATTCTGCACCTCGTACCTCGTACTGTCAGATGACATGTCTACAAAGAAATATTAATTATGTCAGTGCATTTAAAATCTTCAAATATGTCCGTTAGAGATTAAATTGAAAGACGGCAAAACATATTAAGAAACAGTGTCACAGTATGTCATGGAAATGGTGTCTCCTTCACGGTGTCTGGTTCACGGTATCTGATTCACGCTGTCTGGATGTCACGGTGTCTGGATGTCACGGTGTCTGGATGTCACGGTGTCTCAGACTTAGGCAAATATCTGTATTCAGACTTAAGCAGCGATATTTATGGAATGAATTAAACTTAATCATTTGTCAGAGAAATCATTATAAAGTGAATCAAAAGATAATGTATAGTAACCAAACTGAGTGTATAACACTTAAGAGCTTTGGATAGCTTTTACTAAACAATTGTGCATTTGATGTGAGATAGATTACATAGAGTTAACATGGTTTATAGACTGAATAGGATTTGTGATCATAAAAACATGATTAATACATGAGTCCAACAATCTCCCCCTTTTTGATGATCACAAATCTTGTATATTTAGAGTATATATTTGTTCTAACAACATAGTTCGAATGTGCATATAACATATATAGAGTGAGTGTTCTCTTCTCCTATATGTCTCCCATATTTCTCCCCCTTTTGGGATTATAAAAAAGTAGCAAGAAAAAGAAAGACAAAAGAGACAAGAAAAAGGCATAATATATTAGATAAAAAGAGGGGCATTACAAAAAGTAAAACAAAATTAACAAGATTCCCATAAAAAAAGAGTAAGCACTGTCCTTCTTCACTGGCTGGTCTTCTCTTTGCCCTTAGCAGCAGCAACAGAAGAGGAAGCCATAGGAGCAGAGGTTGAGGTAGAAGAAGGGAGTGAGCTGGTTGATAGAGAAGGTAAAGGAAGACCTTCAAAGACAGAGGGAGCCAGAGTAGGTGCAGTAGAAGACCGAGACAGTTGTTGATCAATGATCACATGCCTGATTTGACTCAGTGCTTGACCGACAGACATAGGTTTAAAGGCTAGGGTAGAGGTGAATGTAGGCAAACCAGGCCTCAGAGGTGCAACCGCAGGAGCAACAATGGCTGTACTCTGTACATGAAAATAGGGCCTCAAAAGCTTAATAAAATCCGCATTGATCTCTCCACCATACTGCATAGCTTTTTCAAAGTCATCCTTGTTTTCCATAAACTTGTCCAACAGACGAGTGTGAGCTTTTGGACTTGAGTCTTGAAAGCTTGAGTAACAGGAGGAATCCTCAGATTTTCTACAAGATATTTGAAATGATTGGTCATGTCAGTCTTTGAGAAGATTCGGTTGAAGTAGAAATCCACTTTCTTGGCAATTTCTTGCTGAGCATCATTAACAATTTTGGAACGGATTTGGACCAGATCAAGAACTCTGTCACTGTTCTTGATAACTTCAGATAGAGAATCTTTATTGAAACCACTAAGCATAGTCTGAAGTTCTTCTTTGACCACTGTTCTGAGCAGGTCAAGGAAGATTGAGATGATTGTCCAGATGTCTTAGAATTAGTGACAGCTGAGGTGAGAGATTTCAGTTGATTTAGCACTTTTTGAAGGCACCCCGTATACTCATCAGTGAGCTTGTTAAGATTAACCACAAGCTCTCTCATTTCTTTCACATTCTGTTTGTTTCTTTCTGCCACTTTTTCAGCTAAGGAAGCTAAATGAGGTTGAATCTGAGAGACAACATTCTGTGGGGTTTGAGGAACAACATGCTCCACAGGATGAGAAGCAAGCTCTGATCTCGAATTCATCACTTTCTGCATGTCTTCAATCATACCTCTTAGAGTCTTCACTTCTTCACTAAGCAGTCTGTTTTCAACTCTGACTTCCTGAATCTCATGAAGCATTTTGGGTTGAATTTGCCAAATAACTTTTTCCAACAACAGTGAGACATCTCTCTCACTTAGATTTGTTACAGGAGTTGGTTGGGTATTCAGGAGTTTTTCAACTCCAGCCAAAAGGGTAACTCCAAATTCTTTCAGATCGTCTTTACTCACTAAGGATGGTTGTTCTGGTGAAGGTTCAGAGATAGAGACTGATACGGGCTCAGGTTCTTTTTCAGGGGCAAGATTAGAGACAAATTTCAATTGGAACATAGTGGAAAGGTCAAGGCCTTTTACTGAGACTTCCTGGGAGTCATTCACATCATAAAAGCTGGGGAATTTATACCGAGTGTCTACAGGGCTTGGATCAATCGGTTTTGGTACTTCAAAAGATTCCAGATTCGGGGGTTGCTCCCCCTCAACAGTTGCATCCTTCTCAGGACTGAGAGGTTTAGAGGCTTGATCTAGTTCCACGAATTCATCTCTTAGTTCCTCTCTCATTTCTTGTCTAGCCAACTGAAAAGCCAACTCCAGCCTTTCCTAAGCCGAAGGAATGACTTCAGGAACAGATTGTTCCACTGAGAGTTTCTCAAGGTCAGCTTCTTGCATAACAGGTAATTATTCTTCTATAAGATCTTTCATAGCATTCTTTTCGGTTTCTTTGACAACAGATTCTGTTTCAACTTTGGGTTGATCTTCTAGATTAACAACATCTTTAGAAGCAGGGACTTCCTTTTCACTTACTACATGAGGGACAAGAGTACTGTCTTTCTTATCAGAAACAGTTTCCCTGGGAGGCACAACAACCTTTTCTTCTTCTTCTTCTTCAGAATACTCAACAACTTCATTTGGTTCCAAACCATGATCAATAATATCTTTTGGTCTTGAAGGATGTTCCACTGAATTGAACTTTTCATAAATCCTATCATTGTCTTCTACCCATGCCTTTTTCCAAGGATTCCAATTGATTTTCATCCTCTTGATAATAACTTTTGAAAGACAGAACTCACAATCCTTGATAACTTCTTCATTAGGTCCAACCATACCTTTGGCATGAAGCATGGCTGAGATAAGCCGAGAATAAAACAGGGAGGTTGACTTGGATGTGGTTTTGATCAGCTCACACATATGGTGTATGACATACTTACAAAGGTTGATCTTATGCCCATTTTTCATAAGTTGAATCAGAAACACATCCTAATATTTTAGTACAGCAAAATCACCTTTTCTGGGGCTAATCAAGTTCTGTATAAACTTAAACAGAAGTCTAGATTCTCCATCCAGTTCAACACCAATGGCTCTCCTCTTGGTGCCATTTCTGGTTAAGCTTTTCAGAGCATCTTCCAAAACAAAGAATTCACTGGAAGGTGGAGGTCCTCTCTGATAGTCCTCACAGATGCCTTCATGAGGTATCCTAAAGCATACAACCCATAACCTCGAAGAGAATGAGCATTTTTGGCCATTTATCCAGCTTCTCACAGCATAACCATCTTCAGAATCAAAGGAGAACTGAACATACCAATAAAATTGAGCCACAAGCTTAGGGTAGATAGGTCTATCTTTCTTCGAAAACCATTCTAACCAGCCTTGCTCTTTTAAAGCTTTCAAAACCAGAGACTTACTCGACAAAAGCCACTCAGGGCATATCTCTTTCTCAGGTACTACTACTCGGTTCACCAGATTTGGATTTAGAGGACCTTCAGGTGCCAGCTTAGGTGCAATCTTCGTCTTCTTTGAGCTACGTTTCTCAGGAGTCGACGATGAAGGGCGTTTCATTCTGGGCATTCACCGAAGGTTCGAGAGAGAGAAGGGTTGAAGGATTCAAGAAGGGTTACAAATTGAGTGAATAGAAGAAAGCTCGATTGAAGGATAATTGACACTTCCTTTATTTTATCATTTAGGAATACCAAACGTCGCAAAAGTAAAAGCGCGGGAAAATAAAAAGGTGAAATGAATAATTACCGCGATACGGTTTTTAATTTGTAAATAAAAATCATAAAAAAAATCTTTACGGTGAGACTATATCAGGTCTTTACGGTGAGACAGTGAATGAATTTTACGGTGAGACAGTGACTGATCCTTACGATGAGATAGTGACTGATTCTTACGGTGAGATAGTAATCATGAAATACTAATTGTGAGACTGTAAACATGAAACAATAAGATATAAAACAGTAGAATATAAAACAGTAAGATATAAAATAGTAAGACATTTACTTAAGATTTATCATGCCTAATTCATGTACGATGTAGTCTATTCTTTCAGAATTTAATGGTTTGGTAAATATATCAGCAAACTGATACTCAATACTAATGAATTCCAAAGTGATATCACCCTTTTGATAATGATCTCTCAAAAAGTGATGTCTTACATCAATATGCTTTGTCCTAGAATGTGAAATAGGATTTTTCGAAATGTTAATAGCACTTGTGTTGTCACAATTTATAGGTACATGCCTGAATTGATATTCATAATCTAGTAATGTGTGTTTCATCCACAAGATTTGTGCACAACAACTGCCACCACCTATATATTCAGCTTCTGCAGGAGATAATGCAACAGAATTTTGTTTCTTACTACACCATGATACTAGTGACTTGTCTAAAAAGTGACATGTTCCAGTGGTGTTTTTTCTATCTAACTTACAACTACCGAAGTCAGCATTAGAATAACTAACTA
The DNA here is from genome assembly GCA_963277665.1 of Viscum album. NCBI lineage: Eukaryota > Viridiplantae > Streptophyta > Magnoliopsida > Santalales > Viscaceae > Viscum > Viscum album. Next base: position 1,575,583,556 of record OY728141.1, read on the forward strand.
ATTCAAATGATTGTCCTCTAGGATAGAACAGTCCTAGATTGGGTGTATGCTTGAGGTATTTGAAAATTCTCTTTACAACATTTAAATGAGATTTCTTAGGATTTGCTTGAAAACGAGCACACATACACACACTAAACATAATGTTAGGTCGATTAGCAGTTAAGTAGAGTAAACTTCCAATCATTCCTCTATAAGTGGTTTGATCAACAGATTTTCCATCTTCATCAAGATCCAACTTACAAGTGGTACTCATGGGAGTATCACTACTTTTAGTACTATCCAATCCAAAACGTTTTAGAAGATCTCTAGTATATTTACTTTGAGTTAAAATAATACCATCATTATTTTGAAAGATTTGAAATCTGAGAAAGAATTTTAGTTCACCCATTAAACTCATTTCAAATTCATTTTGCATCATTTTAGAAAAATCAACACATAAAGAATTTCTTGAAGATCCAAAGATAATGTCATCTACATAGATTTGAACAACTAAAACATCATTAGAAATTCGTTTTATAAATAGGGTAGGATCAACTATTCCTTTTGTAAAACCTTTGGAAATAAGAAAAGTACTCAACCTATCATACCAAGCTCTTGGAGCTTGTTTTAAACCATATAAGGCCTTTGGTAATTTAAAAATATGATTTGGAAAATGGGGGTTTGTAAAGCCAAGGGGTTGTTCAACAAAGACATCCTCAGCTATATACCCATTTAAGAATGCACTCTTAACATCCATTTGATATAGTTTGAAATTCAGATGTGCAACATAAGCAAACAAGATTCTGATGGCTTCAAGTCTAGCTACTGGTGCAAAGGTCTTCTTATAGTCAATTCCTTCTTCTTGACTATAGCCTTGTGCAACCAATCTAGTCTTGTTTCTAACTATGTTGCCAGCTTCATCTACCTTATTTCTAAATACCCATTTAGTGCATATGATGAATGTGTCCTTAGGTCTTTCAACAAGTTTCCAAACTTTGTTCCTTTCAAACTGATTAAGTTCTTCTTGCATAGCCATCACCCAAAATTCATCATTGATAGCATCATTAATGTTTTTAGGTTCAAGTTGTGACAAGAAGACTTGATGTTCAACCTGATTTCTAAAAGAAGCTCTAGTTTGAGTTCCTTTGTCTAGGTCTCCTACAACAACATCTTAAGGATGGTTCTTAAGAGTTCTAACAGCCCTAGAAAAGGAGAGACTAGTGATTTCAGGTTCATCAACAGGTTCAGGTTCATTGTGACTCGAGTCTAAGGAATTTCCAGAACTGGAAGTTTTCACAGATTCTTTCACAGACCGGTTTGAGGATTTTGGATTAATGTTCAGATTTGATACATCATCCTCCTGGTTTTCTAGAATGGTTTTAGACTCCTGTGGATCTGCTTCATCAAATTTGACATGGATAGATTCTTCCACACATTTAGTTCTTTTATTGAACACTATATAGGCTTTACTAGACATGGAATATCCTAAAAAGATACCTTCATCATTTTTGGATGCAAATTTGTCAAGATTGTCCTTAGTATTAAGAATATAGACTTTGCAACCAAAAACTTTGACGTAGTTAACCTTGGGTTTTCGATTGTTCCATAACTCATAAGGAGTCCTTTTAAAATTAGGTCTGATCAACACTCTATTGATTATGTAGCATGCTGTATTGACAGCTTTAGCCCAAAAATAAATAGGTAGGTCATATTCACTAAGCATTGTTCTAGCAATCTCTTGTAGGGTTCTATTTCTTCTTTCTACAACTCCATTTTGTTGAGGTGTTCTAGGGGCAGAGAAATTGTGACTATAACCATTTTGTGAGTAAAAGGATTCAAACTCTTAATTTTCAAACTCACGGTCATGATCATTTCTTAAGGATTTAATTCTAAGTCCACTAAGATTTTCCACAGACTTGGCATATTTAGTAAAATAAGAGCAGACTTCACTTTTGTGAGCCATAAAGAAGGTCCAAGTATATCTAGAAAAGTCATCTACAAGAACATAAACACAGTGCTTCCCATTTAAACTAGAAATTCTAGATGGTCCAAACAAATCCATGTGAACTAGTTCGAGAGGTTGAGAAGTTGACACTTCTTTCTTTGGTTTGAAGGAAATTTTGTGTTGTTTTTCCTTTTGATAGGGATTACATACTTTGTCATTTGGAAACTCAAGTTTGGGTAAATCTTTAACTAAGCTTTTTCTAGTTAGCTTTTTAAGGGAGTGAATATTACAGTGTCCTAGTCTCCTATGCCAGAGCCAAGACTCTTTATGAAATACACTTAAACATGAAGCATTTTGAGAAGCTAAGGAATCTATGTTAACAGAGTAAACATTTTCATTTCTTAATGCAGAAAATACTAATTCTTCTTTAGAATTAAAGACATTGCAAGCATCATTTTCAAATCTAACATGAAATCTATCATCACATAATTGTGAGATACTAAACAGATTATATTTTAATCCATCAACAAACAGTACTTTAGAAATTAAAACTGAGTTAGAGTTACCGATTTGGCCAAGGCCAATAATCTTTCCTTTGACATTGTCACCAAATGTGACATATCCTCCATCTATTTTTATTAGGTTCTTGAAGCATGAGTAGTCTCATGTCATGTGTCTTGAACATCCACTGTCCAAGTACCATAAACTTTTACAGGAACTCTTTAAGCAGCTTTCCTACAAAATGATTTAGCAAAAACAGATTTTGGTACCCATACTTGTTTGAGTCCAGTAATATTAGTAATAAGTGCTTTAGGAACCCATATCTGTCTCATAGGTTTTCTATAAGCATTAAGTATTTGAAAAATAAACTCTATTTGGTCCAGAAAAACTTGAAACAGTAGAAAGTGTATCATAAATTGAATTAGTTGATTTGTGTCCAGAACTGGGAGTAAAACTATATGTCCTAGATTTAGAAACAAAATTTGTTCTACCAATATTTCTTTTGCCAGGTTGATAACCAATGCCAGTGTTATATTTAGGTGCAATTTGTTTTTCTAGCATTTGAGTAAGGGTATTTTTCCCATTGGTAAACTTTTCTAGGTCATTCTTCAATTGCTCATTAGACATTTTTAACTCGTTGTTCTCTTTGAGCAGTTGAACATTTTTCTCTTTTTCAGTTGTGAGTTCAGATTTAACCGTCACAGTAAGAGCATACTGTTTCTTCAATGATTTATATTTGCCTTTTAGTTCATTGCATGTTTCTTCAAGCATGTTACAGTATTCGAACATTTCTTCATTAGTCATATTTTCAGAGTCACTCTCATCTCCAGAATAGTATGAATAATGTACAGGAGAGTCCAGCGTTACCTCAGATGTGTTTTTCATAAAACACATATTGGCTTTGTTAGCTTGTTCATCATGTGATGTTTCTGAGTTGCTTGAACTGTCATCAGAAGCACTCCAGGTTGCCTTCATGACCTTTTTATACTTCCTGTCCTTGTCCTCATATCTCTTTTTGTACTTGAGCTTTGGACAGTCAGCCTTGATATGTCCTTTGTGCTTACATTCATAGTAGACAATCTCATCAGTCTTGTCACTTCTTTTCCAATCCTTCTTCCAACTTCCTTTTTGGTCATATTTGCCCTTGAAGTTAGGCTTTCGGAAAAAGTTCTTCTTCTTGTAAAATTTCTTGAATCTTCTGGGTAATTGAGCCATCTCCTCATCACTGTCAGGTGATGATTGGTCACTACTGGAACTTTCTACAGAAGCTTCCAATTTCCCTTTGTCTTTGTGTTTAGAGGTGGTGGTTTTGAATGCAACAAATTTCCTTTTTGGTTCATCCTCCTCTTCCGTGTTGACTTTCAGCTCTTCTTCATACATCATCAGTTTCCCAATGAGTTCTTTTACAGGTAGCTTGCTGATGTCGCATGATTCTCTAATAGAGACAGAGCTTCCTCTCCATCTGTCAGGCAGACATTTGAGAATTATCATGATCTGTTCCTTGACAGTGACTTCTCTTCCAAGAGAAATCATTGTGTTGACAATCTCATTGAATCTAAGATACATGTCAGAGATAGACTCATCAGGTTTCATTTTAAAGTTATCATATTTAATAGTATAAGTATTAAGTCTCATTTCTTTTATACTAGATGTTCCTTCATTTGAGACAGACAGGGTATCCCAAATTTCATGGGCAGTTTTACAAGCAGAAATTCTATTGAATTCTTCATTTCCTAAGGAGCAGTATAAAGCATTCATAGCTTTGCAATTGTTATTGTAGGCAGTTTTGACAGGTTTATCCCATGTGATTCTATCAGTAACAGGAATCTTATATTCATCTATAATGGAAGACCAAATTTCAAAACCCATACTCTTTAAATGCATTTTCATTTTAATTTTCCATTGAGCATAGTTGGTTCCATTAAAGAATGGTGGTTTGTTGGTTGCAACACCTTCCAATCTATTATCCATAATACAAAAATATTTTGAGAGAGCTAGAAATTTAGAATTAACATAAATTTACAGATCTTCAAAGTACAACTACAATCACAGTTGAATAAGGTTAAACAAAGTCTTAACAACCTTCATCTGATACCAAATGTTGGTCGGAGTAGATTACTCAAGAGGGGGGATGAATTGAGTATCTATAAAAATTTCTGGTTAAAAAGTATTCGCAAAAAGGTTTCCCCAAAAGGTTAAATACAGCCCAGTGAATCAAGGTTATACTGTTATAAGAGTTTGACTGTTTAAATAACTTCTTAGAAGATTGATTAGTTCTCAGTAATCTTAATGTCAGTTATTAATATTATTTTTGAAGCTATTTTACTAAGACAAGACAATTATAACTTCTTTCCAAAACTAACTATCAAAGTGAATTTAGTGATATCTGAATTATACAGTAAAATAGTAAAACAAAGAAGACTAAATTAGGCAGCACAACGGATATGAAACAAGTGGTTCTGTCTCAAGTCGAGACCTAATCCACTCCACTTGGTGATCACCTGCCACAAAGTAGTTTATATAAATAAACTTGATCCACACCCTGGATCGGGGTTAAATAACAGTACACAGGACTGTCCAGGTCGCACAGGGACCTCTTCCACAGTTCTTCATGGGAACAAACAACCAGGCCACACAGGGACCTCTTCCACACTTATCAGTGGGTATATAAATATAAAAGATGTTTGAGTAAGGATATCTTGCATCCTTCTGTTTAATGCAGGAGACAGAGTGTGTTGTTATACAAATACACACACTGCTCGAAAGATAGTAAAATGATACACAACAAAGCAGAAATATTGAGATAGGTTTAGAAGTGCTCTGAGTGTTAGTCTTTGCAGCTCTGGACTTCTGAGATGAAGCAAATGCAGAAATCAAGTCCTTGTATGGAAAACAGAGTGTTGCAAGTTAGACAGATCCGGCTTGTGTTCTTCGTGATGTTTGACAGTGCGAAGATGTTCTCGATTCTGGGATTCAGTTGAGCTTCGTGTGTTCTCCAGCAGTGTTGAGTTGCATGAGACAATTCTTTCTTTAAGAATTCTCTAAGTGTATTTTGTTGTCGTGCTCACGGCCACCAGCTTGTTTTGCTTTTCAGTATCGTGCCACACTTCATACTTTTCCTGGGCCGCATTACTCTTTTATCTTGGAGTGCACGTGTTTGAGCCGACAGGTTGCATGTATTCTGCACCTCGCACCTCGTACTGTCAGATGACATGTCTAGAAAGAAATATTAATTATGTCAGTGCATTTAAAATCTTTAAATATGTCCATTAGAGATTAAATTGAAAGACGACAAAACATATTAAGAAACGGTGTCACAGTATGTCATGGAAACGGTGTCTCCTTCACGGTGTCTGATTCACGGTGTCTGGTTCACGGTGTCTCGATGTCACGGTGTCTGGATGTGACGGTGTCTGGATGTCACAGTGTCTGATTCACGGTGTCTCGATGTCACGGTGTCTGGATGTCACGGTGTCTGGTTCACGGTGTCTCGATGTCACGGTGTCTCAGACTTAGGCAAATATCTGTATTCAGACTTAAGCGGTGATATTTATGGAATGAATTAATCTTAATCATTTGTCAGAGAAATCATTATAAAGTGAATCAAAAGATAATGTATAGTAACCAAACTGAGTGTATAGCACTAAGAGCTTTGGATAACTTTTACTAAACAACTGTGCATTTGATGTGAGATAGATTACATAGAGTTAACATGGTTTATAGACTGAATTAGATTTGTGATCATTAAAACATGATTAATACATGAGGACTCCAACATGAGTATAAAAGTTTATTAGTAGTCCGTAACTAAGTCATTTTTAGGCAATTAGTGGTCCACACACAAGAAATGGCATGTCCAGCGGCTCTAGCATCCATCTGTATGTCCAGCTGCAACCACCAACATCAGGGACCAAGCATCCAGAAAATTAGCCGCATGTGCAACGTGCAGCATCCAGAGTGCAGCAACTAGAGTCCAGCCATCATGCCTGAGTTCAGTATCAGTGACGTATTACATCAAAACAAGCAGTGGCAGAAGAAATCCAACTCCTGTGCAGAGGAAAGCCAGCAGGTTGACGTGACAAGTTGCAGCTCCGCAGCTACAAGGTGCAGCACAGCAAGAGAGCTAACACTTGCTGCAAATCAGGAACCGGAGTGGCAGGAAGGCAGCAAGAGAACAAGAGCCTCCAAAGAAGACACCCAAGCACCAAGCCTACAAGCAACGACCTCCAAACCGACCAGAGCACCAAGCCGAGCCAAAGAAGTCATTTCGGAAGCCAAGATGGAAGTGACCACATTTGGATGAATGTCCTATTTTTTCCGTGCCTGCAAAAGCCCTGCAAGAAAGTATTTTCAAGCAGATATATAATTCAATTTGAAGACAATGAGATTTAGAGATCGAAGGAGAGGAATCATGAAGCCGAGCATTCCTCCCAAATACAATAAACCAAAGCAGCGTGGCCAATTCTGCCCCAAAAAGCCAGGAGCGAAGCACCATGGAGAGATGACTTGTACCCTAATCTATCACAACATCCAAAATAACAGCAGGGTAGTGAAGCCCCAGTTTGTTAAGAAAAGAAGCTCATAAAACCTGCGAGAATGGGCAGGGGAAGAACATATGAGAAAGGTCTTTGGAGTGCTGCTTGCATAAAACACAGCGGTTAGAAAAACAAGACTATGAGAGTGAAGCCGGCCCTGGGTAGGCAGCTGATGAAGACTTGTCAACCACAGGGTAAAAGAATGCCTCGCTGGTGAAAGCCGGTTCCAAACGAGTTCAAACCAAGACACTATAGGGTGCTTGAGACAGACATCCTCTAAAACCAGGTGAATGGAGAACTCCGGAGCTTTATTCCACTCAGTACAATCTTCACGCTGACAGTTCTGATGAGTTATGGAAGATTTTATGATCATGGCAGCGGAAAAAAACCCATTTATAGTGCCCGATCTATCATCACGAATCAACATGCAATATGAAGAACATAAAATAACAAGTGTACCTGAAATGCCGCAAGCTCCACGCCCGACGAACTCGAAGGAATTTGCTTGATTGTAATCACCTAGCGACAACCACTAGACTCTCACCTCTACAGGGATGACACCGATTACTAGGATCCTTGTACGCTACGAGAGGACCCCCCGAACACCAAATGTGTGCTCGTACTTTCTCCGTGAAGATGAATGGTGAACAAAGAGGAAAAGAGAGCTTCTAATTTGGCTTTACAATATCATATATCTCCAATAGGGGGATCACATCTCTTTATATAGGCTCTCTTCGTTCAATGAAGGGTGTTGAGCGTCGGCTGCCATCGCATGACAACCGTCATGCGGTACCCATAACGCATGCCCGTTGGGATCTCATAATCGTTTGAATGTTTCAAATGATTATGTACTCGATATCGTAATCCTATCGTATGTTATGATAGAGGCATCACATGCCTTATATGATATCAGCATATTGTAATCTACAATATGCATCACATGCATATCATTGGCTACGACTCAGGGCATACCTACGATACTATTTTTGTGCATTTCCAACAAGTTCGGCCAAGGTAGTTGACAAACAGAAAGATGTAGATCACATAGCTCAGTGGAGAGAGCACGAGGGAGTGACCAATGCGCATCAAATTTAATGTCGAAGACATTGATAAAAGCTAAGAGACCTGAATCAACAATAATGCGGGCACTAGTCACCGACCAAGTTGGTCTAATCAGAAGCCAGTGGTCAAACCTAAGGGATACACGATTCCCATTTTCAACCACAATGGAGAGGTGCTGGAAAAGCATGGTTTGAAGAATTAGAAATTTCCTCCAAGTCCACAAACAATTCCAAGGAATTCTGGCAACCCGAAATTGGGTATCTCCAAGGAGAAAAATGTCCCAAGCCACACAAAGAAGTTGTATGTTGGATTTGTGGACAATCACTAAAGGTTAATGATGATGGATGGTAGTGAGAGATGAGTGTTGCAACCAAGTGGTTCTAAGATGGATTGGTTGACAATATTTGAAGGATGGATTTGTCAAAGACATGTTGATGTGATGAAGTTGAACCTCCAAGGGAACCATGGTGTTGGTGATATAAGAGAATTTTGACATTGAGATATATGGGATTGGAGTTTCTGGATGCTTGATGATGTTTAATGAGCTTATTCAAGCATATTTTGGCTTTAGAATAGGTGTGGGAAGGTTTGAAGAAGTTTGGAGTCTAAATGAGAAGGTTGAGATAAATTTTGAAGGTTTTTGGTGTTGCAGATTTCTGAGAAAATGGCAAAGTACCTAATACGTAAGGGTTAATCTTTATGATACGTAAGGGTCACTCTGTGCAGTTTGGGTCAGAAAAATGGCAAAGTATTTGATACGCATTGGTTGATCTGAATAATGCACAATATCTTTCGATGGTTGTATTGACAATAGTCCTCTCCTATTTTACAGGTTGGACTTGTTTACAGTTTCTTTTGGAGGACTTGTATTTGGCCCCTTGCTTTTCAGTACTTTGTTGTCGTACTTTGATGGTGAGATTTTCGATGTATACATGCATGGTTATCGGTTGTTTTACATTTTAGTATTGTATGTGTTTGGAGATGTGTGCGTGTGTATAGGTACATTAGACTAAGGTCTCCCATGTGTGTGATATGTCTACTCAGCGTTGGTCGCCAACCCCCGGACTATTGGAGGCAGGTTTGGGGTAGTTGCGGTTTTGGCCCCGCTGGGCCGGGTCGTGACAATTCCACTAGTCAGGACGCGCGCCCAGGCGTTTGCTTCCCAATCGTGCACTTCCCCTGTGCTCGCTTCCCTTGGCAGTGTCAATGCTTGACACTTAAGAAGACCTCTCACAGGATATACTAGAGGGTGCCCATGTGAAGCAAACTGAGTTGAAATTTTGTTGATTTTTTTTTCTCGTTGCCTGGATGCATGGTCATGCCACTTCTAGTGGACAAAATTGCTTCTTCCAGAATTAGTAGGTTCTCCCACTGCTCTCACAGTCGCCTCTGGTATTTTATGATTTTAAATTCATTCTTTTAATAATGTGACTCACCTCCACATAAGTAAGTCTAATATTTTAATATGTTCGGCCATTGGCCTTATAAAATAATGTTTTCCACTACTCTGACAAAAACCATGGGCAAAAACCATAGAAAGGTTTGTAGTTTTGAATATTTAATTATATAGATTCCAAAACCTAAGTTTGTGAAATATTAAAGAATTCCTCTCTCATTTTCTATATAAACTCACCCAAGCTCCCATTTCTCTTCACTCAAAATCCTTGGAGCACGCCCCTACTCTGTTCTCCCCTCTCTAGAATCCTTCAAAGGCGCCCCAAGCTCTCAAGAAGCCCCTCTTCAAGCTTTTGAAGTCACACACTCAAGTAAGAGTTTCCTTCTCATTTTTATCCAAGTTTCCTTATATTGTTACATCCTTTTATTTTCAATTACGAATGATGGGGTATGTTTTCGCACCTCCCCCATACTGCCCTTATTATGTTTGTATGATGGGAGATCTCTTTCTCTCTCATTGATCCCTCCCATGTACACTCGTTATCATGCTGAAATTCCGTAAGAATTATTATATTTCTCTATCTTCAAGTTTCTTTATTATGTTACGCTTTCTATTTCCAAATTCCTTGTGTTGGGACATGTACCTATATGACTCCCTTACTGTTCATTTCATGTATATATGATGAAAGATCCTTTGCTCTCTCATCAACCATTTTTATGAATTTTTATGTCACGCCATTAGGTTGCCGAAATTGCACCGCGTTTTTTCATGCCAAAATCATCGTGTAGTGAATACCATGCCCATTTCTCTATCAAGAGTATTCACCTTTATGCACATATATTTATTGGTTATAGACTTTCATATATGTATTTCACATTCCTTTATCGTGGAATAAATGATGATATTGAATGAATCCATGTTATATGATCTATGTGACACACTTTAACATGAGATTGAAATGATTATGAAGGGTGCGCCCTGATAGCACTCTAATGCATTGGGTAATGTTTAGTATCATGATACGTCATGTTGGGACAAGGGTTTACCTGATTCCTTTTAGGACATTTATCCACCATGTTGGGAGAGGTTACCTCATTCCTTTATGTTAATGATGCAATGTTTTAAGTTGTCACATTTCCATGTTATGATGATCATGTTATATCGCGCTTTTATGTTCATGTTTCTCTTATGCTTCATTGATATGTCTATTGCCTAACACGTATTGTATTCTTCATGTTATGTCTTGTTTACTCCCTTACTGGGTTTTACAGCTCACTCTTTTCTTATGTATGTCTTTAGATTATCCCATGCAATGCTAAGTACGAAGTAATGTTGTGGTCATGTAAAAAAAGTTTTCAATAAAGATGTTGTATTTTATGTCTTAAGTTGTCATGTAATGTTCCTAAGCCCCAAAGACACTAGAGCTCTCAATCTTTTGGGTTGTATTAAGTGCAAGTTTATGTAATAAATCATGTTTTAGTGTGTAATAAAGAGTAGAGTTGTTATACTTGAGCTTCTTAAAGTATTTTTTGGGAATTGAGGTCTCTTGATGCTCGAAAGAGATTTTCTTATCTCAATGGAAGTATTAGATTTGCTTCAGGAGATGAGATTGTCACGTGTTGACACTCCTCTCAAGTCAGGTGAGAGATCTCTTCATGCAGAGAGTGAGGTATTTCTCTCAGCTCACAGGTATCATCGACTTGTTAGTAAACTAAACTATCTCCTTATGACTTGACCAAACATTGCCTGTGCTGTAAGTATGGTAAGTCAATTCATGAATCATCCTGCTACACTACAATGGGATGCAGTTCTTCATATTGTCAGGTATAAGAGGAAACCAGGTTTTAGCTATATTGAGACCATGAGTACACTGATATGGAGACATTTTGTGATGCTGAATTTGCAGGTTTATCTTCTCGCAGATCCACATCTGGCTACGTTGTCTTCATTGGTGGAAATCTTGTTTTTTGACGAAGCAAAAAACAAGCTATTGTATCTCGCTCGAGTGTTGAGTCGAGTACCGAACAATGACAAATGTAACAACTAAGATCTTATGGACGTTACATCTTTCGCATGAGATTGACTATCTTGTCCAGAAGACTGCACACATATGGTGTGAGAATTAGGCAACAATCAAGATTGCTACAAATTTGATGTTTCATGCGCGGACTAAACATATTGAGGTTAACTGCCATTTTGTTCGGGAAAATTTTGAAAAAAAGAATCTTACTTTTATCTATGCAACCGACGTATTTACTAAATGGGTTTTGGGATCATGGGTGAAATTTTTATGTAGGAAGTTGGACATGATAAATATATATGCTCTAGCTTGAGGGGGTGCGTTAGAATAGTTATGTATCCGGTTTGTAGGCGTTTCTAGATGACATCTTACTTGACTGGGTCAACCTTATCTCGGTAGTTTGAAATTTGTATCTCCTGCTTACCTAGGATATTGCATATCTCTATTCCCTCTATAAATAAACTTACCGGATCTCACTTTGGGGATATGGTATCATGGTATACGGTTTTCACATTATCCATAGAATTATTTGTAATTTGTTGATTTCTTAATATTTAACATTTTTGTGTATAGATGCTTCCTTGTTGGTACTTTTATTTTTTTCATTAAATATTTAATATTAGTGCCACTGTAAATTCTAACATTGATTAAAAATATTGCATATTAGCCACATCTGTTTGAAAATTCCTGCATCTATGCTTACAGTGTTTACGTGTGCTTGTGCTCTTTTCTCATCCCAAAAGCACTGAACCCAAGCTCAACAAGAAATAGCGTGTTAATTAAAGTTGGAAGCAACAAATTATTCCTCATGGTTATTGTTGATGGTAGGGCATTTTTTTGTACCCTTGCCATTCCCTTCACCCAATTATATATGGATGCTGCTTTTTGATATTGGATAATTTTATATCCATATTATGATGCTTTGATTGTGCTGGATATTCAGCTAAATTTTCTCATATGTGTGGTTGGTAGGATTCTGGCTACTGTTTTGTTTTTAAGTATTGATGATTTTAAAATGTATTATTCAGGTATTCATTGCAGACTATTTCTTCCGATCAAACCTGTTTGAGGACTTTTCAATTGCAGACATACAGGTAAGTGGGATTTAATTTAGTTTAACTAAGAAATTTTGGAAATGACATTGCTTAATTTTCCCTTTTCTGTTATTGTTTGCCGCTTTCAAAGTAACGATATGTTGTATATACCCATCTTATTTTTGAAACATAAATGCATCATTTTTTCTGATCACTTAAATTTTAAATATGGAATCTGTTGAGGGTGGTACTACGTTGATGTACCCTCATAATGAAGATTATCTCTACTTTTCTTAGTGATAAGTTAGAAAGGGTGGTTATTGAGAGTGTTTCAGAGAAGTGCTTTTTTGAGGGATAGGAATCTTTTGAATGCAGGTTTAGTGTGTGGTTTGGTAGATAATGTTAGGTTCTTGGGATTATATGGGTCAGCTGGGTGGTTAGGAGGAATATTCTAGGGAATAAAATGGAATATGCTAGGGGCCCACGTTTTGCCGGTTCTCAATATACTAAGTCTGTTCTAGTGCCTTTTACTGGTGCGGGTTCTGACAATAGTTCCGACCTGCCATCTTCCCCGCTCCTCTTCTCACACAGACTCTGTTCTTCCCGGTTCGCATCACCCTCTTCTCACTGTTGGCTTCATCTTCAGCGCTGCTGCGCTCAGGAGCAGGCGCACTGAGGGGACGTGCACTATCAGTTACAGTTCTAGTGTGAGACGATTTTCACGCGCACTGTGGCTGTTGCGCTCCGCCTGTTTTCGTCAAAGGTACCGCGCACGACTCAACAAAGTGCGCACATCTCAGCGAAGTGCGCACGACTCAACAAAGTGCGCACGACTCAACGAAGTGCGCACGACTCAGCTGCTGCGCTCCGCTTGTTCGCTGGCACCTGACGCATTGCGCACGAGAGGAGTCGCGCACAACTAGTTGGCGACCAAAGGAGTCCCACACCTGACGTGACGCTATTGCGCGGGTTTCCTCTTGACCGGCCGAGGCGGGCCGATACCAGCTTCCGTTAAAAAAAAAAGAAAAAAGTGTAGGGAGTGCTGAGATTTTTTTTACGGAGACTACTGGAAAAATCTTCTCTCCCGTAGAAGGCGACCGCGGGTGTTCTCTTTCGCACAGGCAGCGTTGTCCTGTCGAACGGGGCTTCTCTCCTGGCGCACTACTACTCGTCAGCTCGTCGTCCACCACTGATGACCTCGGGGACGTAGGAGCGGCGGCTTCGTACGACGTGCGACTCGCTTTCTCAACAGCGCTCGACCTTTCGCTTGTGCAAGAGGTGAGTGTGCTTGGACATCCGCTCGCGCAGGAGGGGAACGCTCCGGGGATCTTTTGATCGCTTGGGAGCAGGCGGCCTCCAATTTTTTTTTCTTGCATAGGTACAGTAGCGCTATTGAAAAAAAAAGAGCATAAGAGGCAAGCGACGCCCCCAGTTTCGAAGTAGGGGAGGACAGGCCGTTTCCACGAGAGGGGAACGCGATTGGTTTTTTCTTTTAAGGGGGGGAAAACACTTCCGATGGAGGTGCGATTGGACATCACGGAACAACGCATAGGGCGTGTGGCGGGTGCGTTGGCAAAATTGACTTCATCGGTTGGGGCGATAACCACGACAGTTGAAACCTTAAAGCAGCGCCAACAATGTTGAGAGCAAGAAGCGCTAGAGAAGGCGCAATTCTGTAAGTATTTCACCGCAACAATATGTCAATCGGGGAAGCAACCGCTTCTGGACGACAAGCAGCAGTCCCTGGTCCAGGAGGTGTTGTCGGTGTTCGATGGGAAGGATCCTAGGGGCTGGATTACTCGAGCAAAATGATATTTCTACATCCACCAAATTCTGGAGGAATCAAAGATTCTCCTTGCTCAGGGATCTATGGAAGGAGTCGCGACATACTGGTTTAACATGGTGCTGGAAGTCTACCCAGGCGTGTCATGGTTAGTGTTTACAGATGAATTACTGGAGAGATTCCATGAGATGGAGTTTCAGAATTCTTTCGCGGAGATTACAGTTCCCACTAGTGACATGTTGCCACCAAAAATCATAACGGACTCAGCCTGGGTGCCAATCGGAGTCAAACAAACAGGAAACCACAATCAGCCACTGACAACTTCAGAGCCAGATTCGTCAACTTCGGGGCTTGGAACAGCGGAGGAGCATGCGCAACCGCTTGCTCGAGCGTCCGCATTGCTCGTGGCACATTCCACAGTGCCTGACACAATTGCGGCACAACGGCGTGCCGTGGGGGCTTCGTCTGGACTCGCCGCGACGGTGGACTTTTCTCTCACTTGCGGCGCGGGACATCCGGCTGCTGGGGGATTACGTCATTAGGAGGCGAGGGCACTACAGGGGGACGAGCTGGACGCAGGCACGCCTCCATTAGAGATTGTGAGCAAGGGGAAGTCGAAAGCAGTGACACCACCAGTAGCGCCTAGTGCTTTCATGGTGCCGGAATGCGTTGTGGGGGTGGTCACACATTCGTTTTTCCAAACACTAGACTCGCTGTCCACGAAGCACATGCTGCTCCCTCAATTTCCTTTGGAGGGAGCAATTGGTGGGGACATTGGGAACCGCAGGAAGCTCATGGCGGATCATGAACCATCTCACCGAAAGGCGCAACTTTGCAAACCAGTGGCGAACCTTCAGCAGACTGATATTCATCCAGGGCAGCAAATCTGGATGATTGCGTGGGATGGGCACGGGTAGCTACTGCACCATACTTTCTTTCTCTGTGTCTCACCTTGAGGACAAGGTGATTTTCAAGGGGGCGGTAGTGTTAGGTACCTGGGATTATATGGGCCAGCTGGGTGGTTAGGAGGAATATTCTAGAGAATAAAATGGAATATGCCGGGGGCCCACGTTCTGTTGGGGAAGCTGTTATAAAGGGGGGTTGGGGTTGGAGTGAAAGGGCATAGAGGATTGTATTTGGGAAGTGCGGCCTTAGGCTTGGGCGGGAGGATCCTGGGGATCCACCGAGACTCTCTGCCCCTCCCTCCTTTTCTTCTCTTCCTCCCTCCTGTATTTCTGCTGCTAGTTCTCAATATACTAAGTCTGTTCTAGTGCCTTTTACTGGTGCGGGTTCTAAGAGATAATGATTCAAAAAGGTTGATGCAGAGTGGGGATCTCTCAGTTAGATTTTGAGGAATCTTGAAATGTCACTGTCTTAAATTTCTGAGTTGGGTTTTAAAAAGGAATGGCATGCATTACTGGGAGGTTGGAAAGATTCTTTGAGCGAAATGGTACTGAGTGTGAGAGACCTGGTATGGCCATATTATCCATAGAAGGGATGACATATATATACATAATTAGTGAATCCAATCACATTGATCCGTATTCCCTCGTGACATTTTCTGGATGAGGTCTAACAGCATAAAATATCACTTGAGCTCAAGTCACTTCAGTCTTATGGTTAAATGAATGAGAATGGAGAGGGGTTGGTTTGATGGACAGGCTAAGTTGGAAGATGGGTAAATTTAGAGGGAGATCTTAAGAGAGGGGAGTGGAGTTTCATCATGGAAAAAGAGAACGGTAGAATACGGTGGGGGGTATAAAGTTAAAAAAAATGAAAAGGTTGCTCAAGTCACTTCAGTCTTATGGTTAAATGAATGAGAATGGAGAGGGGTTGGTTTGATGGACAGGCTAAGTTGGAAGATGGGTAAATTTAGAGGGAGATCTTAAGAGAGGGGAGTGGAGTTTCATCATGGAAAAAGAGAACGGTAGAATACGGTGGGGGGTGGGGGGTATAAAGTTAAAAAAAATGAAAAGGTTTTAAAAAATACGAGGAATGTTCCATGTGCTATTCCTCATCAATTCAATGACCTTTTAATATACGTACAGTTCCTTTTCTAATGGTATTTCACTTGTGATTATCACTGAATTTCTAATTTGCAGTGTATGTAATGCAACTTGTCAATACCGTGTTCTTAACTTGTTTCTAATGGGTGAAATGACAATCATTTATAGTATTTGCTCGATCTAATTTTGTTCCAGGTTGAGGTTAAAATTGATAGCTGCAGAAAAACTTCTAATGGTGGTACCCTCACCAACTTCCTTTTAGAAGCGGCAATTTATGACATGGCGGGGTTTTATGATTCCGAGAAATGTGATTTGGTTTCATCAAAAGTGGCCCAAATGGATTTTCATCCACCATCTGGTTCAATCCTAGGATTTCATGGGTATATACTTGGAGGAAGGCTTGAAAAGCCGAAGCTCTGGTCTGCAGAGAAAGTGAGTATTCTAAGGCTTTCATATTTTCTCTCAAAGTTGGTCTTATATCACGGGGCAGCTTATTGAACTTGCAGATTACTTTATAGTATTCATGGCTTGGAAATTATATGAGGCCATCTTGCACATAAACTTTATTTGGCGACAATAATATGCCTCATTGCTCAACTTTCGTGAAGTTTGTGTGAATTTTATCCACTTAGCTTAATTCGTTTATTATTTAGTGAAAGTTATTTGATCAGTGGCTTGTAATAAATTGTTTGTTTTATTTTATTTATTACATTTGGATTTTGATAAGGTTTTGAGTGAATAATTGGGGGCTTAATAACCAGAAAATAAGGCAGGAAGGCTTTTTAACCGGCAGAGTGATTTAAAGTTTTTTTCTTGTCTATTTATTTTGTTGTCACTCTTATTGATGTTGATATTTTCTCGTGGCATTTATTGGGATTTCCCATATGCATTCCAAATTCACATTTTTTTTTTAAAGAAAAGGATTACCAAAAACCCTAAATTTCTATTTTGTAAGTTTTCAATGCCTCAACAACGCCTGATTTGCGATGCAGTAGCTAAAGTGTAATTTCACAAAGATCTAGTTTCATTATCTTGAGAGAGATAAACTTTCATTGGTGGTGGCCCCAGGGGCGTAACCTAGTGGTTACACCATTGAGGGGTCTTGTGGGAGGTCTCAGGGTCGAGTCTCCCCAAGTACTTGTAGGCGCAGTTGATTTCTTTGTTTCTTTGTAATCCCCCTCCCCGAACTGTTGTACTAAACTTTTATTGGCGGCGTTTGTTTTGTTACAAATTTTTTTTAATTGATTTGGGTTTAATGTTTATCCTCTATGCCCTTGCTTCTCTAGTTTTGTGTTTATATCTTGATTAGCCTCCTTTGTTTAACATGTTGCCATTGTATTACTCTTATTTAATCTACTTCTTAAATAGTATGGAAGACATTTGAGTCAACTTAGTTGCTAGGTGCTATGATGTTAGGACAGTGAGTGCTAGTGTGTAGAACACAGGTAGAACAAACAATCCGAGTATTCCAATTCTATTCAATTGTGATAGAAGTATACAGCAGAAAGAGATGTGAGTAGAGTTACAGTGTGGGGAACTAGGGAGAGACCACCTCCATGCGCTCTTTCCTTGCTCCAGGAAGAGAATTCTGGAGAGTGACCTCCTCTCCACTGCGACTGCTTCCAGCTGGTTGCACTTCTAAGCGAATGCCAGTCGTGAGTCATCCCGAGCCCAACCAGCTACTAAATAGTCGGTTGCACTCCCAACCATCTAACCGAATTCCCCCTTGTTAAGAATAAGTGTGAGATGATTTGTGTGGGCTGCTATCCGTGTAAGGGGTAGTAGCAGTTGGGGTGAGTGTGTGTTGTTGTAAGGGCAATATTGTACCGTGTAAGAGGGAATGGAGTTTGCCAGCTGTAACAGTGGGCAGTTGGGGTATTAAATAGGGCAACTGGGGTTTGGGAAGGGGAAGAAGATATTCATTTACTTACTGCTCAGCTTGGGAGCTGCTGCAAGGGCCGGTCCTTGGGAGGACTCAGAATACTCCACCGGAAGTGGTCTTCCATGGAGTTACATAACAATTGGCGACTCCGCTGCGAAATGTGATCGCTGGAGAAGCGCAACCTCTCCAGAGAGTGAACACCCTCTCCAGAGAGTGAACACCGTACGGGCTGTGTGGACGAACAAAGCTCGTTGATCGGATGAGGCAGACAATCGTTGGGAAGGAATGATCGTGGCAGAAACGCGATTATTGGTACACTCACGCACTAGGGAAACAATCGCACTCTGGAGAAACACAATCACTGTTGGAGAAAACCGATCGCAGCAGTGGGACGATTGTCACTGGGGATCGTGATCTTAGCTGGAAAACGCGATCAGTGCTGGTGTTCGCTATTGACGACGCAATCATAGCTGGGAACCGTGAACGCTAGAAGGAGACGTTCGCAGGGGAGTGAGTTCGCTTTAACGAAAGGCGCAAAAGGACCGAACGTGCTAGACGAACTAAGAGTGCTTCGCTTGAGGATATTTTGGGGAAGCAATTGCCAGGATAATGTGATCACTGAGGGATTGCGTGCGACGTATGATCGTTTTGTACAGGCTGGACGTGGAGAAGAAAAACGCACACTATTGAGCAGGTTTTCTCTCTCCTATACCTATTTTCCTTTTGCGTGATCAACTGTGGATGTGTAAGCTGTTGGGAGACGATTGTTGGGGAAGCCGCCGCTGGAGAAGTAACGATCACGACAGAGAAAGACGCGTCGTCGGGGTAAGCACGTGTACTGTGTGGCTGAATAGTGCTGGGCAATTGCTGTGAAGACGACGGAACTCTCGCCTGAGGGAGAAAGATCGGAGTTGGTCAAACAACCTGCTGGAACCGCGTACGCTGCAGGTGAAGTGATCACAATTGGTTTTGGTCGACGTAGGGATTACTCACATGCAGAGGAAGTCGATCCTAGTTGGCTGAACGAAGAGGAGTTTGCTGCTTAAAACGATTGTAGCCGGGGAGAAAATATCGAAGTCAGGGAGAGTTGATCGTCGCTGCTGGAAACATGACTGTAAGAGGAAGCAAAAGGTGGAAACCAATCATGGCACGGGGGACCGATTGCCACTGAGCAGAGTCAAACAACACTGGGGAGCTAGTGTGCGCTGGTGGACGGTCGGTCGCTGCTATACGGACGCTGCTTTTCAGTTTCAGCAAGGCTGATTAGTTCTCAAGAAAATTTGGGACTAATGATGTGCAGTCAGTACGAGAGCCAGCGTGAGGCACAAGGACAAACTTCATTTACAGAAATTTTTGCTAGAAGACAAGCAGATATCGAGAGGCTGTTACGAGAGCTACAATATGACCCGCAGAAACAAAGGGAGCGGGTGCGAGATCAGTCGAAGTCGGACATGCAGTTTAATTTTGAAAAACTAGTCTGTGGACAGGCTGATTCCCAATGCATAGCCGTAGATCATATGCGGCAGTTTGAGGAGGAAAATTCTCATAAAGAACGAAATACGAAGGAGCTCGAGCCGTAGATGGACTGTTGTTTGGAATCTGGAAAACTAAGCGAGGCAGACATGCCAACTTCTTTTAGTAGTGGTGGCAGAATGGCGGACAACAACTGTAAATAGGGTAGAGGTTCAGCTCCTTTTGGCTTGACGCTGGATGACGGTTTGGGAGGCACATTGGAGCTAGGCGAGGATCACAGTGCCATCGAAATGAGTGCTCACAAGCTGTCCAAAGGTTGGAAACCTTTAGTGAGAGTCGAAGCATTGGGGCTTCAACCTCTGCCATGGGCTAGTTTTTTACAAGGACCACCAAATGCGCTGTCCTCTAGTAGAGACTGGGGAATCTGGTCAGCGTCTATGGAAAATGACCAGGCAGTGGCTCTTATATGGAATGTGGAAGTGAGGGGTGTCGGTGTGAAGAATGACCTAGAGGGTCATAAACCACCATATCTGAAGGAGCTACGATGAATTCCAAGTACTGTTTCTAAGGAGGGAGTGCAGGCCGCTGGGTGCACAACAAAACCATGTCCTATCGGATTGGCATCTGTCTCCGGCTTGGGGTTG
Organism: Viscum album; assembly: GCA_963277665.1. NCBI lineage: Eukaryota > Viridiplantae > Streptophyta > Magnoliopsida > Santalales > Viscaceae > Viscum > Viscum album. Next base: position 1,575,603,816 of record OY728141.1, read on the forward strand.
GCCAAAGTGCGCAAAGTGGGAGGACAACCAGCTAGTGCTCTAAATAACTCCTCTGGTCTAGGCCAAGAAGCTGCTGCAGCATGGGCATCCCATTCTTACTGGTTTGAACTAGAGGAATGACTCTCTAATGTGGGAGTAGAGGAGGCTTATGTGGCAGGACTTCCTGGGACAAATTATGATTTTGCATTTAAGTGCGGCGGTCCCCAGATTTCACCATCTAACCTGATAATATTTTCCGGGGAAAATGCAATTTTTGGTCCAGTTTTTTGCTTTGTGTCTGAGTTTTTCTGGTGGGAAGATAGTAAAGGTGGATTGTTTATAGGAAGTGACAACCCAGAGTCCACATGTTCTTCACTATCTCAATTTACAAATACTATTGACCCAGATTTGTCTATCTGCTTGCCTGCTGGATTCATTGGCTACAATGGGCTATCTTGCATGGGGTTATGGCCAACGCTATCAGCATGAGCTGTTCCGTCAGGTTTTATTGGACAGGTTTCAACATAAACAGCCTGACTATTGGTTGAATTTTAGAAATCCGTGGGAGATAGAGTGGGTTCTGGTGACTTATGCCGGAAAGTTCTATGGAACTGTTGAAATGGAATTACTAAACGGAGAAAAATGTCAAGTTTGGGTTCCTGGGGAAAAGGCTGAAGCTCTTGATACTGTGCCTAGTTATTGAACAAGGAACACTATAAATACCCATCTTTGGGCTGCTAAATCAAGTGAAAAATATAATATGGAGTCCTATAATACAGGAGAATACATCATTGGTGTTGTAAATAGACAGAGGGCTAAAACCTTAAGCAATGCTTTGTTTCCTGATGATCGTTCTTATCAGGGAAAGGAACTAAGGCTGAAGCAACAATATTTTCCAGGAAAAGTGGCTTTGCAGATGAATGATATGCACCTATCTCTTACCATACCCGAAGTTATGAGAATGCTAAAAGTTGAAGATGCATTTAGGCTGAGGCCACTGCCAAAGCCATCTCCAGGTGCTGCCATTCCAGTATTAAGAAGCCGAGCCTTGCTTTGGAGTTCCACCTTGAGGACAAGGTGATATTTCAAGAGGGGACGAATGTTAGGAATAAGCGCGAGATGGTTTGTGTGGGCTGTTGTTCGTGTAAGGGGGTAGTAGCAGTTGGGGTGGGTGTGTGTTGTTGTAAGGGCAATATTGTACTTTGTATGAGAGAATGGAGTTTGCCGACTGTCGCAATGGGCAGGTGGGTATTAAATAGGGTAGCCGGGGGTTGGGAAGGACGACGAAGATATTCATTTGCTTGCTGCTCAGCTTGGGACCAGTCCTTGGGAGGACTCAGAATGCTCCATCGGAAATGGTCTTCTAGGGAGTTACCTCTCTTCTTCCTCTTCTTCCTCTTCCTCTTCTGCCTACCCACACTGCAATTCTCGCTCTGCCTGTTTTGCTAGTTACGATACATAATATACAACAGTTTTCTCGTTTTTCCATCTCAATATTTTTACATAACACCCCTCCTATCATTCTTCTGATACATGTGTAATATCGGGGGTCTAGGACCAGCTACCCAATTGCTAACATTTTGCCCCTTCTCAACTACCGCCTTTTCCCCATGGGGAAAATCAGGAAACTGTGCAAAAATATGTGCAGCATCTTCCCTTGTCGACTCCTTCGTCGGCTTCCCTTTCCATTTAATGACTGGGGCCATCCAGGCTCCTCCTTGGTAGCTAGGAGCTCAACCGGTTCATCCTTGTGGGAAGGGTCACTTTCCCACAGGCCAGGAAGAACTGATTGCACAGGTGAGTCCCCAATAACCTGCTTGAGTTGGGAAACATGGAACACCGAGTGTCTCCGTGTAGTATTGGGTAGGGAAAGTTTATATGCGATATTCCCCAACCGAGCCAAAATTTTGAAGGGTACATAATATATAGCAGCCAACTTGGCACACAACTTCTTGGACTTGGACGTCTTAACATTAGGCTTGAGCTTCACAAACACTAATTTGCCAACAACAAAATTTTCGTTCCTCCCGTGCTTGTTAGAATACCGAGTCATCAGTTGCTGAGCTCTCTTAAGATTTTGCTGGAGCTGGTTGAATATATTATCCTGTTCCATGAGGGCATTAGCAACTGACTCAATTGGGGTTTCTCCTCCAGCAAATCGTATCACGATTCGTGGTTTCCTGCCATAGTCTACCTCAAAAGGAGTCGACTCAGAAGAAGCATGTGTTGCGGTATTATAACAATATTCAGCTCAAGGAATCCACTGAGCCCACGTGAGAGGCTTCTCAGGAGCGAAACACCGCAAATAAGTTTCCAAACATTTGTTTATAATTTTCGTTTGTCCATCCGTTTGTGGGGAGCACATTTTCAAAGTGGTACCCTCCACCCGGAAGAGCTCCTTCCAGAAGTTACTAACAAAAACAAGACCCCTATCACGAGGATGGAGTTGGGAATGCTATGTAAACGGACGATACCCTTAACAAAAATGTCAGCCACCATTTTCGCTGTATATGGATGTTTAACAATGCAAAATGTGCATACTTAGACAACCTATCCACAACTGCCGGGATCACATCAAAACCTTGGGGTTTTGGTAAACCAGAACTGAAATCTATTGAAATTTCATCCCACACTACGATCGGATTGGGCAACGGCTTAAGTAATCTTGCTGGCGACATAGCTTGAGACTTTTGCCGCCGACAAGTATCACATTCTTGAACAAACTGTAAAATTCTCCGTGTCATTCCCTTCCAAAATAGACTTGCCGCCCGCCAGTCTTTTGTAGGTCTTGAGGAACCCGACATGTCCCCTAACAGTAGAAAAACGGTAGTAATGCAAAAACTTTGGAACGAGGTTAGTTCGTTGGGACAAACCGGTCTCTTGATAATAAAACAACCCCTCTCGGAAACTATACCTTGCCACTTGAAAGTTCCCGATCCCACTGTAGTTTTTTCTTGACGGTGTCAACCTCTATCCAAAATGGTTCAAAATCCGCTGAACCAAGGAACTTGTCCTCCGTGTGACCCTCCGTCTTCTCGTTGGTCAGCCTGAACAAGGAGTCCGTCGCCTGATAAACTCTTCCCGGTTTATAGACCACTTTAAAATCTAAACCCAACAACTTTGACATGTCCCCTAACAGTAGAAAAACGGTAGTAATGCAAAAACTTTGGAACGAGGTTAGTTCGTTGGGACAAACCGGTCTCTTGATAATAAAACAACCCCTCTCGGAAACTATACCTTGCCACTTGAAAGTTCCCGATCCCACTGTAGTTTTTTCTTGACGGTGTCAACCTCTATCCAAAATGGTTCAAAATCCGCTGAACCAAGGAACTTGTCCTCCGTGTGACCCTCCATCTTCTCGTTGGTCAGCCTGAACAAGGAGTCCGTCGCCTGATAAACTCTTCCCGGTTTATAGACCACTTTAAAATCTAAACCCAACAACTTTGCCTGTTAGCACTGCTGATTAGCAGTATGGATACACTAACTAAGCATATGTTTCAAAGCCTTATGGTCCATGTACACTTTGAAATGCTTGCCCATCAAGTACTGTCGGCGATACACGACTAGGAAAAGAGCCATAACCTATTTATAAACTGACTTTGAAAGATTAACCTCAGCTAAAGCCTTACTGAAATAAGCTATTGGCCGGCCTGTTTGCATGAGGGCAGCTCCAACTCCTCTCCCTGGCGCATCGCATTCAATAACGAAAGGTTTTTGAAAATCTGAAGGGCCAACAGCGGGACTGAGACCAAACATTTTTTTAATTCCTCAAATGCGTGCCCGGTTTCCGAATTCCATAAGAACTTGTCCTTGGTGAAGTTGGTCAGAGGTTTAGCTATCTTCCCATATCTACTAAAAAACTTTTTGTAATATCCTATGAGGCCCAAGAATCCTCTCATTGGTTTCAAATTTTGTGGCCTAGGCGATCTCAGAGCACGCTCAATTTCTTTGGGTCCATAGAAACCCCTTCCTTCGAGATGATATGATCAAGGTACTCCACTGGCGGCTGGGCAAAGAAATATTTTTTACTATTAACCTTAAGTTGGTTGGCTTGCGACATTCGAAACGTTGACCTTTAATGAGCCACATGGTCTCTTCCCAAGTCCTGCTGTAAACTAGGGTGTCATCAAAGAAAACTAAAATGCCCCTCTTCAATGATTCCCTAGACACCCTGTTCATAGTGGATTAGAAAGTTGTCGGGGCATTCATAAGCCCGAATGACATCATAAGAAATTCATAATGGCCCTCATGTGTTCTAAACGTTGTCTTGCTAATGTCCCCAACCCTCACCTGGACTTGTTGAAACCCTTATTTTAGGTTCAAGTTTCATAAAAAAACGTGCCCCATGTAACTCATCCAACAATTCTTGTATGACCTGGATTGGAGATTTATCCGGCACGGTGAGCTTATTCAGAGCCCTATAGTCCACACACATTCTCCAACTTCTATCTTTTTTCTTAATTAAAATGATAGGACTAGCATAAAGGCTGCTGCTATGTCTAATAATTCCACTTGCCTGCATTTATGTCACCTGTTTTTCTACCTCATCCTTTAGGTAGTGAGCCAACTTATATGGTCTAATGTTCACAGGGACAACCTCTTCCACCAACGTTATTGCATGATTTGTTATTATACTTGGTGGTAGCCCTCTTGGTTCATCAAATTGGGCTCGATATTCCTGCATAACGTCCCCCAACTGCTGCTGTCTAAACTCCTCCCCCTGATCATCCACCCATGTAGGAGCCAACAACCGAGCTTGCCGAAACCTCCCCTCCAAGAGAAGTGCTTTCGTTTGAGAATTCTGCTGCAAGCTCTTTGATGTTTTTAGCAACTTGGCAACCCCATGCAATTTAATCTCCTTCCCCTCCCACATGAACTCGATGGTTTTGTGATTCCAGTTCGTTAAAACGAACCCCAAACTCTTCAACCACTTCATTCCTAGAATCAAATCGGGACCCCCCCTGTATTGAACACAAAAGCCTCAACTGTAATAGTAAAATTGTCTAAACAAACTTCAATTTCCCTACAAATTCCTCGTGACATAGCTCGGTTACCGTCCCCCAGCTTAATCCTAAAAGGCTTTGTCGGGATGACCTCCACACTTTCAATTTTGGAGAGTTTCGGAAATGAAATTGTGACTTGCTCTGCTGTCTACGAGGACTACTATTGGTATTCTTGCTACGTGTCCCTGTAAACACCATCGAATCAGCTCCTGCTTTCACCATACTCCTGAATGCCACTATCCCCCCGTCTAATCCATTTCTTGGATTCCTTGCGTCTCTACTCTTGGATCGCATCACCCAGAACTTTGTCGTGAATCAACATTATCCCCCACTTTTGTAGCTGGTTCTTCTATCTCCCATACCAAGATCCTTGAATGCTTGTCAAGACATCTTTGCATGGGGCTATAGGGTTGGCCATAGTGGAAACACAATCCCTTTTGTTTCTGTTCCTCCCTTTCATGTCGGGTGATAGACTTCACTCCACTCCAACGCTCTTCTCCCACGGCCTTCTTGAAATCCTCTCCTCTTTTACTCCTTTCAATCATGGGCCTGGGCATCACAACACCGGTTCCCCGTGGCGTTGGTGGTAACTTTTGTGTCCGGACAACGAACACAAACAAGTAGAAAATCAACCAAGCTATGCTATTTATTCACGGTGATAGAATTTGTACAATGTATGGTATAGGAAGGAGGAGAAAGAGAAGAAGCATAGGAAGAAGTGGGCGACGAATAATAATCTCTCGGAAGAACACCACTCTCCCAAAGAGCCTTAGTGCGACCTCCCAATTCCGACACCTCCCACAACAACCAGCTGAAATGAAGAATGAATCGTATCCCTTCCCAACACACCCTCTCCCCTATTTAATAGTCCAACAATCCCTAACCTGCTCTCTAATAGCCCCAACAACTATTAAATGCCAAATTGCACCACTGCCCCTGGCAGTTATATATTGCTCCACTACACACAACAGCGAAACCTCCTGACCTCATACAGACAACCCCCACTGCACACATACTCTTTGACAGCCCACCCCTACACATACCTAACATTCGCCCCCTCTTAAGAACCATCTTTTCCTCAAAATGGAACTCCAAAAGCTCGGCACGACTTCTTGAACATTGGAACAACAACCCCTTGGTGGTGGCTTCGGTGGTGGTCTAAGCATCAACACAGCTAGACATTCCTTCAGGGATGCAAAACATTGCTTTGTGTAACATACTCTATTTTGTGCTTTGTATTAGGACCAAGCTGATAAGAAAGATAATCGGACTCATCATCGTAATCAGTTGTTGTCTTTTGTTGTTAAGGAAATGTCAAAGAAGAAATAAATCAATTCACTTTGTAAAAGTTGGTGTGATCGGACTCACAATCGTATTCAGAATATCGGACTTCCAATGCTTAAGAAAGTCCATCGGATTGAGAAGATGTTTTTTGGAAGAAAAGGTTCATCGGACTCACCTTGGGTCCATAATGAGGTTCTGACCGTAATAAAGAAGAGAATCAGATTCTCCATGGATCCGATGAAAACCTGACGATGCTTTGCTGATCTTCGAGTTCTCATAAATCATAAGTGTTTGAAAAACTTGTGATGCAAACTTTATGAAAGAAAGAGGAAGTGCTGCCAATCGTATTGAGGTCTAGTTGGAAAGAAAGAAGATGTTGCTGGTGGATGAGAAGTTACAAACACTTTTCAATGTAAGTCAGACGATGCTGAAGCCGATCTTAAACATATTCAAAGTCATGAGGAAGTCATGATACAAACTGAAGCTAACGATTTCAGGTCTCAATTCATCGGTGTCGGATGCAGAAATGTTTGAAGGATGAGAAGGTTGATCGGAACGTGAACATATGAAGATGCTGATTTTTAGTCAGATCAATAAGTCACGGGATACAAATCTTCGGAGCAAGAAGCCGAGTATCGAAAGTTCATCGGTATCATATTCAGAAAAAGAAAGAAGTTATTGAAGTCGAAGCTGTTGGAACCGTTCCATTGGACGCGGTGTGCCACCAATCCATTGTAATGGATTCTGAAATTGATTCATATTATTTGATTTTCGAATGCAGAGTTTTATCGGAGGCAGAATTGTTTTTGTGAGGAATTTGTTGTGACCAATAAAAAGTAAAGAGATTGGAAGTTGTTGGAACCCATAAATACAGAGGAGAAGAAAAGTTTGTTGTGTCCAGTATGAAGAAGAAAATCAGAGATCAATCAACAATATAATCAACAATTTCTCATCAAGATGAGTTGTTGGTTGTTTTATGGAAACTTTTTTTCCTTATCAAGTGGGTCAAGAGAAAAGAATTACTTTGATATATGTTTATCAAGCGGGTCAAGACTATCAAACTGAATGTAACGTCACCGACCCGGAAGCCACTAAACCGGTGCTCCGAGCCAGGTCGCCACACGACCTCAAGCGCGTCTCCCCATACGCCAGAGGTTGCCGATTAGCGGCGATGGTCCAATAAGTCACGTGGGGAGACTATACCCTCTTTAACAAAGTAAGCCACAACAGAAAACAAGATAAATAGCGGAAACAATATGTAATAACCAATGAACATGCATAATCAAACATCTCTCAAAACCGGGTAAAAACCACAACCAACAATAATTATGTGTCATGTCATGCTAACAGTGCCAAAATGAAGAAAACCCAAATTAAAACCAAACAACGGAATCCCCAAAACGGTCCCAACTCCAAGTTCGAATCCTCCTCAATGCACATCCCAAGTTCAACTTAATTCCCTAGCACGAGGCCTTTGCCCTTATCCTGACCCGCAACCATGAAATCTGCTTGGGTACCTAATTGCGGCCCAAGCAGTGTGTGAGTACAACTCAGTAGGCCACCACCAACGGTGTCTACAAAATATACAAAATATTCAGTCTAACAGATTGTGCATGCATATATGAAATGATGACAAGGTAAGCAAAGAGACAACTTGGGTGCTATTGGTTATTAATATCCACTCTAACCATATCCAATCTCAATTTCATTTCCAACGTTTATACGATCCTTATTACTAGCTTCATTCACAACACATACTCCTTCGGTTAAGCATTTACATCATTTACACAACGGCCTAAGCTAGCCCATTTCTATGCATAAGAGTATAACTCAAGTTTCCTATCTCACTAGGGATAAACAGTTCATAAATAATCATAATACACTTACCTTGGAGCATCAGTCTAGGTAGTCTCATCCAATGCAACCGTTAGGGGCCTAGAGCATCAGTCCGACTCCCTAACCTGTGTATTCTAGGGTGGGGTTTAGAGCCTTAGTCCAACCCGACCCGTGGGAGGAGCCTCAGTCCTTTATCCCACACCACAAAGCCATGTGCACATGCTTATTCATCCCTATACCACATATATCATATCACAAACCATATACAATCAATACACATAACTTTTACAATTCATATTCTATTTGACAAGTCAAGCATCATCAAGCCGTAACACCTATTTGCACATTTACCATTTACTTAGAATAACCCATTAAATCTATTTTCCCTTTTAATTCCTCAACCAATTTAGCATAACTAACAAATCTCATGCATTAGCCCAATTAGCATTTACATCAATTCCCTTGCGTTAACCCATTTATCAATTCATATGCTTTAACCCACTTACGCATTCCCATTACCATTTCATAAACCCTTCGACACATTCATATTAAATCATTTAACCCATTTCACTGCATGCCAAACGATCCCTTATGCCCCTGCTACAACTAGACACATTCACCATTCGTGCCCCTTTATGGTTTAAGCTACATGTCAACATGTTTACAAGGGAACTACCTCGTCTCAAATCAATATTAGGCTTAACATTACAAATCTCTATGTTCGGGAAATTCCGGCGCATCCCATGGGTGGCCCTAGATCGGTCTAATAAACCTCAACGCATCCCACGAGAATCGTGAGGTGTCCAATTCACCATTCAACCCACCATTTTACCCAATCTTGCCAAAGTCAACAATTGCACAACATGAGGAAAGGTAAATCATAACTACACATGCAAAAATCTACAACAAAACTATGATATATAACTTGTAGACCACCTACCTCAAATCTGAAGACAACCGCACGCTTAATCCTTGCCTTAGATCCGGATTCAAACACCATTTGAAACCCCAACCTAGATTCCATCAGAGAAAGAGGGTTTTAGGGTTTCAGAAGGAGATGAGAGAAACTGCAAACCCTAATATGAAAAAGAGAAGCAAGAGGAGCGTTAAACTTACCTGGAGCTTCGATCCGCAACTGGTAACGCTCCAAACGGCCTAGAATCGAAGGAGAACCACCCTTGGGAAGCTTGGGTCGATTTGGTTTGTCCTTAGGGTTGAGGGGGAAGAAATGAGGGAGAAATCGGGTGAGGGTCTAAAAATCATGAGGGGGAAAACTTGTAAATTCTCACTTTTTATTGGGGTGCACGGTTTGGCCGCATGGTTTGCCAAACCGTGTGCCAACCACTGTCTAAGGGGGGTGAGGTCGCACGGTTACCTGGGAAGCTCCGCACGTTTTGACTACCGTGCTCCAATCGTGTGGAATGCCTCTGTCCAGGGTCACACGATTAGCCTGGGGGCGCACGGTTTGATAAATCGTGCGCCTTGAATAGGTTGACCCAGTTTCCCTTTCTTTCGTGTCCCGAGCCCCCGAAACACCCCCGAACCTCCTCACACACCCCGGGAACATTTCATTGATCCAAAACAAGAGATTCAAACCGAAATTTAAACTGGACACACCTTCACGAAGTCCGAAATCTTCTCCCCACCTTATAACGGTTCGTCCTCGAGCCGCTCTTCCAAGCATCACTGAGCTTTTGAAGAAAAGAGTTTGGGCCACTAAGCCCACACATCTCACTACGATCCATAATATGAACCGGATGCTCCTCGAAGGACGCATCAGTCTCAAGCTCAACATCCTCAACATCAATTACGTGAGATGGGTCAGGGCGATACAACCTAAGCTGTGACACATGAAAAACGTCGTGCATACCACTATACCGTTGTGGAAGATCCAATCAATATGCCATCGGTCCGATCCTTTCCACAATCTCAAATGGTCCTACATACCTGGGTGCCAATTTACCTTGCTTTCGAATCCGACGGTGGCCCAACCTTGGCGACACCCGCAGGAACACACGGTCACCCACCATAAATTCAAGAGGTTGATGACGACGATCCGCATATGACTTCTGTCTACTCTGAGCTGTTTCCATGCATTTCTGAATTAACTGAATCTGTTCCGACGTCTCCTACACGAGACTCAGTCCCAAAAACTCGGATTCTCCAGCCTCTAACCAACATAATAGAGATCTACACGGTCTATCAAAGAGCGCTTCAGACGGTGCCATCTGGATCGTAGCATGGTAACTATTGTTGTAGGCAAACTCAACCAGTGCTTGATGCTTTTTCCACGACCCGTCAAAATCCAAGACACAAGCTCTCAACAGGTCCTCTAGCACCTGAATGGTACGCTCCAACTGCCCGTCTGTTTGCGAGTGGAATGCCGTACTCAAAAATACCTGGGTACCAATCGCTTTTTGTAATCTCTGCCAGAAACGCAATGTAAATCGCGGATCTCGATCTGAAACTATCATTCGCGGCACGCCGTGCAACTGCACTATCTCTCGATCATACAACTCACCCAACTGATCCACGATGAAAGTTTTTCGAATTGGTAAGAAATGAGCCACTTTAGTTAACCGATCCACGACCACTCTGATCGCATCGTTCTTCCGTGGTGTCCTTGGAAGACCCACAACAAAATCTATCATCACGTCATCCCATTTCCATTCCGGAATGGGTAATGGCTGTAACAGACCACCCGGCCGCTGATGCTCAGCCTTCACCTGCTAACAGGTAAGACATTGCGCCACAAAACCCGCCACCTCTTTCTTCATTCCCGACCACCAATACTGCCTTCGAAGATCACGATACATTTTGGTCAAGCCAAGATGCACTGTCCATCGTGAAGCATGAAATTCCCGCATCTGCTCTTCTCGCATACATGTTGGCACAACAACACGACCACAAACATAAACAATCCCATCCTCGCCAATGATTCGACCAGAATATGACTCCCCACCTTTAAGACTTTCCTTCAAAGCCAAACACCCTGGATCCTCATGCCGCTTCTCTTTAATCCGGCTCAAAAGCGTGGACTCAATTGCCAAGGATGCAAGGGTCACCTGCCCTTGGCCATTCTGCACCACCAAATGGCATCTCAGCGAACAACACCATCATTCTCCACTCGGAACTAGATTCCTGAACCGCCTGATTTTGAGTCTTCCGACTCAAAGCATCTGTAACACTGTTTCCCTTTCCTGGCGTGTAAACTAGCTCAAAGTCGAAGGATTGCATGTACTCAACCCATCTTCGTTGCCGAAGATTCAAGTCGCGCTGAGAGATGTACTTCAGGCTTTTATGATCGGTGTACATCGTGAACCGCTCTCCCAACAAGTAGTGCCGCCAACACTTCAAGGCATACACCACTGCAGTCAATTCAAAATCATGCGTCGGGTAATTTCTTTTATGAGGTCTCAACTGTCGTGATCCATACGCTACAACCTGATCTTCCTGCATCAATACCACCCCAAGCCCAACACCTAACGCATCACAAAACAAGGTATACCCCTTGGCTCGGGTAAAATCAGAATCGGCGCGGTAGTCAACCGCTTCTTTAATTCTTGGAAAACATTCTCACATGCCATAGACCATTCAAATTTGACACCCTTCTTGGTCAACCCTGAAAGCAGTGCAGCCAAACGGGAGAAGTCTTTAATGAATCTTCGGTAATAACCGGCCAGTCCCAGAAAACTTCTGACGTCAGAAACATTCTTGGGCTTCTCCCAAGACAACTTTTCACACTTTCTCCGGGTCCACTGATACGCCTTCCTCAGAGATAATACGACCTAAGAAATGCACCCTATTGATCCAGAAATGACATTTGGATAGATTGATGTATAGCCTATGCTCTCTTAGTGTACTCAGGACGATGTCAAGATGTTTGGCATGATCGTCATGAGTTTTGGAGTACACTAAGATTGTATCAACAAAGACAACTACGAACTGATCCAGGTATGGGTGAAAAATTCGGTTCATTAGGGCTATAAACACTACTGTCGCATTGGTCAAACCGAACGACATCACAACAAACTCATACAACCCGTACTTGCTCCTGAGGGCTGTCCGCGGTATGTCAGAAGGCATCACCCTCAGTTGGTGATACCCGGACCTTAAATCAATCTTAGAAAATACTGAAGCACCTCTTAGCTGGTCAAACAGATCATCAATCCTAGGTAAAGGGGATCGGTTCTTAACCGTCATTTGATTCAGCTTTCTATAGTCAACACAAAGCCGCAAGGATCCGTCGACCTTCTTGGCAAACACTGGAGATCCCCAAGGTGACGTACTAGGATGAATAAACCCTTTATTTTCCAATTCTTCCATTTGAGTCTTAAGCTCTTGGAGTTTTGTCGGTGTCATTTTATATGGCGGAATGGAAATTGGTTCTGCTCCCGGCATCAATTCTATCGTGAACACAACTTCTTTCTCAGGTGGTAGCCCCGAGAAATTCTTAGGAAATACATCCTGAAACTAGTCCACCACAGGAGGGAAAACAAGCTGCTCCACTCTCCCGTCATCAAGCATGAGACAAACCACATGGGTTGTGAACTCACCCAACTGTTGGCAAACTGACCCCACACGGCCTGCCCGAACATCTCATTCGCCACGATGAACATACGTGTCTCTCTAAAGAGATGTAAACGTGACCCTACGATGGTAACAATCCATATGGGCTTGGTACAACACCAACCAGTCCATACCTAGAATCAGATCAAAACTCGTCATCTCAAGCACGAACAATTCCCATAAAAAGCGGTACCCACCAACCTTGAGAGCACACCCCTTACACTGCCAAATATCTTCCTCTGCTCCCGGCATCAATTCTATCGTGAACACAACATCCCTCTTAGGTGGCAGCCCTGAGAAATTCTCAGGAAATACATCCTGAAACTAGTCCACCACAGGAGGGAAAACAGACTGCTCCACTCTCCCGTCACCAAGCATGAGACAAGCCACATGGGTTGTGAGCTCACCCAACTGTTGGCAAACTGGCCCTGCTCGGCCTGCCCGAACATCTCATTCGCCACGATGAACATACGTGTTTCCCTCAAGAGATGTAAACGTGACCCTACGACGGTAACAATCCATATGGGCTTGGTACAACACCAACCAGTCCGTACCTAGAATCAGATCAAAACTCGTCATCTCAAGCACGAACAAGTCCCATAAAAAGCGGTACCCACCAACCTCGAGAGCACACCCCTTACACTGCTAGATATTTTCCGCTCACACCCCTAATGCTGTATCAATCGACATAACCCCACACATACGTTCAACTGACAGGCCCAATACAACTACAAACTGAGCAAAAATAAAAGAATGCGAAACACCTGTTTCGAATAAAGCACTAACAAGCGTGGAAGCAACAAGGATCGTACCTCGAACAGTCGATGGTCCAACCTCACCACCTCCAGGTTTAGACTGGACTGCATGGAGTTGACCTACCCCTCTACCCTGGGCTCCGACCTGAACACTGGGTGCTGCACTACCGTGCTGGTTGGAATGCTCCTGCTGCGGAGTACCATGTCCGCCACCTCTATCGGTACGGCCAGTAGTGCTCCAACTGTCTGCTTGATATGGGGTAACTGACCCCCTGCCTGTACTTTGCACTGGTCTCGGGCCTCCCTCATTACCCGCCTGACGAGGGTTCCTACAAAACCTCTGCATATGCCCCATTCTGTCGCACGCTCGACACTCAACTGGTGGTCGGGGTCACTGACTGCGCACGTGCTCCGGCCTACCGCACTGATAACAGAAAACCCGGTCACTGCTCTGAGAGGTTGGTTCTCTCTTCTGGCTACTCTGCCCACCACCGCCTTGGTGTACAGTCTTGAAACGACGTTTCTTGCTATTGGAAGTCATGCCACTGGGTCGCCCAACGAGAGTTACACGTCCATCACTAGAAGCTTCCTTGAGATTTCCCTCTGAGACGAGGGCCTGATCCGTCGGCAGTATCTCATTTGATAGACGATGGCCGCCCCCTTCTTCTGGCAAGGGAGGCAGGCGTGGCTGGTATATGTGGTGGGTGACCAACCCCACCAAACCCATCCAGAGGAGGGAGGAAGGAAGGGGGAGGCTTGCCTATAAAAGGCAGTGGGATTTCTCATCACCTTCGGTATCTCATCAATATTCATCATCTCATCATCAGTAGATCCCATTTGAGCGGTATTTTGTGAGGCAATTTCCCCACATATTCAAGAGAGATTTTACGAGGGTTTTCTCCTTATAATAATGAGGGAGTGTGTACCCACTTTTACCCATAGTGATATTTCTATTTGCCCGTGTTTTTTTACCCCTTTCATTTTGGGGGGTTTTCCACGTTATTTCTGATGTTATTTATTTCCACATTTTGCACTTTATTTTATCTCGTGATTATCATTGCATCGGTGAGAATCATTTTCGCTCTCAACAAGTGGTATCAAAGGAAGGTTTTGGCTCGGTGTGGTGTTCACGTTTTCGGGTATTAATAATTCTCGTAAATTTGAGTATGCTCTGTGATTGCGACTCCGGTTGATCTTTCACATTAGAAATTTTTTATTGAGATTATTAAATACACCGTTGTGAAACAGAGGAGGTTCTGGATTGACGACGTGTTCAGATGACGACGAAATTCGAGATCGAAAAATTCAATGGGAATAATTTTCTTTTATGGGAAATGAAGATGCAGACAGTGTTGCGGAAGGATAATTATCGATTGACAATTGATGAAAGGTCGACATATATGACGATGGAGCGCGGTTCCAGTGGGAGCCAGAATCATGACATGGGCGGAAATGTGGCGAGTACTTCTGGAAAGAGAGACATTTTTGTTAGTGAAGTAGCGACGACTGCTGGAAGCAGGAAGCATCTCAACGATGCATGAATAATTGACTCGAGAGCAACATGGCACATGACATCTCGACGGGAATGATTTAATCAGTATGAAACCATCCCGGAAGGACTTGTGTACATGGAGAACGATCACACCCTGAAAATCGTTGGAGTCGGTACTATCAAATTGAAGATGCATGATGGTATTATTTTAACCATCCAAGGAGTACGCAATGTGAAGGGTTTGAAGAAGAACATATTGTCTTTAGAACAATTTGTTGATATCGGATGCAAGACTCACACTGAGAATGGAGTGATGAAAATTGTGAAGGGCGGGCTTGTGCTGATGAAGGCAGAAAAGATCTCAAAGAATCTGTACGTGCTTTTGGATGAAACGTACAAGCAGACGAAGATAGTTGTCGCATCAGCTACCTTGACAGAAGCGTTGACGACGTTATGACATCAGAAGCTTGGTCATATGTCAGAATGAGGCCTGAAGATTCTTGCGGATCAGAAGTTGTTGCTTGGGCTTACAAAGACATCCTTACCATTTTGTGAGCATTGTGTTTTGAGCAAACAACACAAATTAAAGTTTGAAACGTCAATAGCAAGAAGCAAGGAGATCTTAGAGTTGATTCATTCTGACGTTTGGCAAGTACCAGTTATATCCCTGGGAGAAGCTACTCGTTGAGTGGTGAACCATGTAAATTCTTGTGTTCCTATGAATGTGTGTTTGATTTTGTTTTCACCAAGGTAACAACTCTTTAACAGGAAGCGGATGTTGTTTCAAAAGAAATGAAACTTAAAAGAAAAAGATATCACTGATTCACCCCCTCCCCCTCTCAGTGATACATTGTTCCTATTGGGCGTTCTCACTTTGGAAGCTTGAGGAGTCAGCCCCTCAGCTGCTACTCCAGCAGCTGCTGCAGCAGCAGAAAAATGAATATGCAATTCGGTAGAAACCAAATCCAACAAACTGGCTAGTTTCTACCACTTGAACATGAGCAATGGGAGCTCGCATCCCTTTGTGTTGCTGCGACCTTGATCTGTCTACCAGTGGCATTGCCTACCAGTAAATGCAACCTTTTCAACACCAAAATGAGTCCCTCAAAATGCACCTGCTGCATGGCCTAAATCCGAGCAACTATTATGTACTCTAGTAGGACTGCTCGCCACAATGCACACTATAGGTAGCTCTAAACAAGTAACAGTCGCCCATTCATTTGGAACAACCAACAGCATCACTATGCTTCCACAGCCAGGATTAACAGAAAACCAAAATGAGAGAATTCTCATCCCAAATTTCTTTAGCTTTGAAGTTAATTTTAACTCGCTTGGCACTACAAACTCTGGTTCAACCACTTTTGGTTCATCCAAGCTCGATCTCACAATATCAGATGTCTTTAGAACACAAGCAATGTCAACTGCTGAAGGAAGAGCTGGCCAAATTCCAGATGCAAAAATGAATTCTAACAACTATGCTCCGGTGGAATTGACTTCGACAAAAGCCTCTGCAGCGTAGTAAATATCCTTCAGTACTTTTCTCAAAACACCATCTGATTTAACTTTGAACACAAGAACCTTTGTCCCTCAGTCACACGCAACAAGTCCAGCAACAAGGGCAATATCAGTATTCAATCAAGTCATTTTCTTTTCGTCAATTGGAGGTTTTGTACTCACAGTAGGAAAGAAATCTGGAATAGCGCTGGTGGTTGAAATAGAAAACCCAGATGTACCATGAGAAAGTATATAAGTCCCTTTTCTGGCCCAAAAGAGATAGACATCTAGGAAGTTTTCCTGCTTTCGAGCCTGAAACTGTTTTTTAGTAGGCTGCTCATGTTCGGTTGTTTTATACTTCAAAATGTCCCTGAACACCCCTTCATAGGGTGAAGTCACAGGAGCCTCGCCTACTATAGCATCAACCTTCGCCTCCATTTCAACTGCATGAGTATCATGATGAAGCTCCTTTCGATGCAGCGGTTCTTGTGACTGTCTTTTTTTTGGTCCCTAGTATCCCATGCTTCACCTGGGTGTTTCAGACTATGAACGATATTTGGTACTGTGTGCACTTTGCCTCTTCCTGGGTTCTGCAAACTCAAGTATGACAACAATATTGCAGTCTTGGTTTCACATAGCAAGACCATTAACAACCCCTACATAATCACCAGCACCAGTAACAACTTCTACATGCCTGCCTTTCCTCTGGTTTGAATTGATCCTGGGAGTCACTGCCATGTTTCTAGAGTCAAGACACTTGTTGGGCGTATTGCACCCAGAACTCGCAGGTAATCCATACTGCCCTAGTAACCCGGGTGCTTTGACGCCCTTGCAGAACCCTTTCACCACTATTTTAGCACCCATTGGCTGCACAACTAGAATTTGCATGTCCTGTAGAAGAGGGCCTAGCGTCACTTGGACAGGTCGCCTTGCATCGCCACCATGCCAAGCTCCCTCAAAGGAATCAGAGTGTTAGCAGGTTTTAATACGAGTTCAGCAGCTCCACATGAGTTGTCTGCTAAACTTCTTTTTTCAGAGTTGCTGGCAATGCTCCCATCTCCCATCACGCTGTGTACGCCTGGAAGACGAGTTTCAACTGTTTGAGTAGCCGAATGCAATCCAAGTACTAGATAAAAACAAGTTACGGATTATTATAAAAGGTTATTTTGAAGATGGATATTTTTTTTATGATGACAATTTATTTTTAATTTTTAGTGATAAAATAATTATTATAAATGATTACGCAACACCGACACAATGCTTGTGCAAACAGTAGAAAAATCAAGTAAATGCTTTCAAAAACTTACAAAGTAATATTTTTTTGATGAGTTGTGGTATTATATGAATTTTGTAGATAAATATAATGTATTAGTGATGTGTTAAAAGTTTACATTCGAACTACATTACTGTCTTGATATCTGTTTAAAGTCAATTATGTGAATAGTTCCAAAATTGACTATAATAGTATTTTATATTAAATAATATTATATTAAATAATTTAAAATTCATAAAAAACTTATCTTTGGCCAAGTGAAAGGGATACGGTTTAGCATATCAACCATTGTCCACTTATAAGTTACTTGTCATTTTATTGTAACTTTCTTAACCCCTAAAGAGTAAGAAACATTGTTATCGCGGTAATCGTTAAAAGGGTTAAAAGGGAGGTTAAAACTAAGAGATAAATGTTAAAACATCACCCAAACTTGTCTAAATTTTATTCTATAAGAGGATTTCGACTTATCTTTACCCTAGCTTCGAAATATATCAAATTAGCGCCACTTGAACATAATGATTAATTTAATTTTTAGGGTGCTCATCTCCCCTCTTATAAAAGGACACCACACCTCCCATTTTCCTCACACTTCGTGAGTTTTCTAGCTCGGCCAGGCCATGTCCAAATCCCTTCTTAACATCCCTCCCCACGATCTAGAGGTCCTGGTTTGATCAAAATACCAACTTTAGAAGGCTTAAGGTGTAAGCTAAAGAATGTTGTTCAAAGAAGAGGACTTGGTCTTAACCGAGTGTTTTTATTTTATTTCTTATGCCTCATTTAATTTTGTGTTAACCATGATGATATAATAACATCAGCATCTTCCATATATTGGGATGTTATTATGTCTATGACGCAACCTTTATTCTACTTATTCTTCATCAAATGGGAAACAAAAGCATCGTTCGTGCGTACATGCGGACTACCGTCTCGCGAAACGATCTATTTCGTTTTTCATCACCACCTCACACGACTGGTTATTATGTTGAATTTAATGAATATATAAGACATTAATGACATAATTATGATATTGGAAAAATAATATATTACTTACATTCTTAGTATTCTATCTGTTAAAAAATGATAACGCCGCTCGTGCATACGTGTGGACCATTACATCCGCGAAGCGATGTGATTCATTTTTCATGTTCGTCTTTCATGGATGATTCTAAAATTGTATTTAATATATAGAAATGATAATTATGTCATGATTTATATTCTGTAGATGATGGAGCCATGATCCCTTTGACTATGGTAGTCCAACCGGAGTTGTTTGCGATTATGAACTGAACATGCTCAAAACGTTTGACATGAACTTAACTGATTTAATAATGTAGAATGGGAAACTGCCTTACCTCAAGGTGAGGCGGAGACCTTATTTTATAGATTGAGAAAGAGGAATACATACAGGAGTATTCCGATGTGAGACTCGGAAATACCCAAAATAATAAGAGGGTTTAACACTCCCCCTCAAGCTGGACATGCCCAGTTTGGACCACGAGTCCCACAAAAAGAAAGATGACACCAGACAAGACCAGACACAGTCCCCCTCAAGCTGGGTCGCAGATACTGTGGATGCCCAACTTGGAACTGAGCGATGCCAGACGAGCCCCTGGGAGACCTTTGGTGAAAATGTCAGCAAGCTGGTCCGCCGTCGGGATGTGGGTAAAGCTGACATGATTGTGCTCCAGGTGGTGTCGAAGAAAGTGGCAGTCCACCTCAATATGCTTCGTGCATTCATGGAAGACGGGATACGAAGCAATCTTGGTGGCTGCCTGATTGTCACACCAGGTGTGAGCAGATGTCTGCTGAGGAAAGCCAAGCTCCTGGAGAAGTTGTCGAAACCAAAGGATTTCCATAGTAAAGGTGGCCATGGCACGATACTCAGACTCCGCACTGGATCGGGATACGACAATCTGTTTCTTGCTGCGCCAAGAGATGAGGTTGCCTGCTAAGAACACGGAAAACCCAGAAGTAGATTTTCGGGTAGCAAGACAACCAACATAGTCAGCATCACAGAAGACCTCAATATTCTGATGAGCGTGGTGAGAGTAGCGAAGACCACGGGCAGGATTTTGCTTGATGTATTTGGCGATGCGGAGTACCACATCCCACTGAGAGGTGGTCAGATGCTCCATGAATTGGCTCACTTTGCCAACAACGCAGGCAATGACGGGACGAGTCATGGTGAGATAGTTGAGTTTGCCCACCAGTCGACGATACCGCTCTGGGTGTGAATACGGTTCTGAGTCATAGAGAGACCGTTTCCCAGGCTCAAGAGGAGTGTCAACGGCGGTGACCTGTGTCATCCCAACATCCTGTAGAATATCCAAAGCATATTTCCATTGACAAAAGAAGATTGTGTCCGAAGAACGGGAGACCTTGATGCCAAGGAAGTACGTGAGAGGGTCGAGATCTTTGGTGTGGAAGTGCTGGTGAAGACGCCCCTTGAGGTGGGCGATACCAGCAGAGTCACTCCCGGTGATGATGATATCATCCACATACACGACCAACAGGATGGAGCCGGTGGATGTCGTCCTGTAGAACATGGTGTGATCCTTTATACTGTGGGAGAGCCCAAAGTCGGTGACGACGGTGCTGAATCGGCCAAACCAAATACGAGGAGACTGCTTGAGACCGTATAGAGAGCGACGTAGTCGACAGACTTGGGACCCGAAGCCGGAGGTGCAAAATCCAGGGGGTTGCTGCAGATAAAACTCTTCCTCAAGAAATCCATGGAGGAAGGCATTCTTGACGTTCAGTTGATGAAGCGGTCAGTGATGATGAGCGGCCAAAGAGATAGATAAGTGAACGGATGCCATCTTGGCAACTGGAGAGAAGATGTCAAAATAATAGACACCATATGTCTGAGCAAAGCCCTTGACCACAAGACGGGCTTTGAGTCGATGAAGAGTGCCATCGGCGTTCAGACGGACCGTGTAAATCCATTTGCTGTCGACCGCCTGTTTACCGGCAGGGAGGGGAACTAGATCCCAAGTATGATTGTCCTCCAGAGCTTGCAATTCACATCTCATTGCTTGCAACCACCCCGGATGAGATTTGGCCTCGCTAACTGTGCGGGGAATAGATATCGTCTCCAGAGCTGACAGACCTCTGTATGAAGATGTAAATAGAGGATTGTTCTGGCAAGAACAAGTACCTTTCCGTAGTGCAATGGGCAGGTCGTTCGGTGGCGGTGCAGGAGCATTAGACGAAGCTGGGACAATGGTCTCCTCGGCCTGGATGGGGGGCACAGTCGATGGGCGGCGGGAGTAGACCGTACCAAATCGGTGATCTGCAGGAGGCAGCACCGGAGGAGGATGAATGATGAGTGGAAGACAATCATCGATGTTAGTATTTGGATGGGGAGAGAGAAGTGAGAATGAAGAACTCTCAACAAATGAGACGTCAGCAGAGGTGATAAAACGCTGTAGGTTTGGAGAGAAGCATTGGTATCCGCGCTGAGTGCGTGAATATCCGAGGAATATGCAGCGGAGGGATTTGGGCGAGAGTGGACGAGTGTCATGGACATAACAGAGATCCAAATACACGGAGTGGGAGTGAGTGAGGAGGGAGAGAGGAGAACAGAGTCCGAAAAGGAGTCTCCCCCTGAAGGATAGAAGAAGGGAGTCAGTTTAGGAGGTAGGTTGCAGTCAGGATGACATCGGTTCAAAAGCGGAGTGGCACCTGCATGTGGAATAGGAGGGCACGAGCAGTCTTCAGGATATGAAGGTTTTTCCGCTCCGCCACTCCATTCTGCTGAGGTGTATCAGGACAGGATGTCTGATGAATGATGCTATGATCCTTGAGAAACTGCTGAAAGGAAGTAGATAAATATTCCCGTCCATTGTCGGAGTGGAGACATTTGATGGAGGTGGAGAATTGAGTATGAATTTCATTGTAAAAGGTCTGAAAGGTAGGAAATATTTTAGACCGTTCACGAAGCATGTAAAACCATGTCATGCGGGAGAAGTAATCAATAAAGGTGATATAATAGCTGTACTCGGACTAGCTCGGAACCATGCAAGGACCCCATACATCGGTATGAACAAGATTGAAAGGATTCACTTCATGTGGTTCCTGTCGAGGAGTACATGTTACCCGATGATGTTTAGCAAACTTGCAGGATTCACAATGGACGGATAGGTGAGAACTGAATTGGGGACACATTTTATGTAGGATGAAAGCTGATGGATGACCAAGACGGGAATGTAGGTCAAGAGCACGGGCAGAGGTGGATGAGCAAACGAGATAAGGTGGGGTATCGAACATGTACACCCCATTCCGAAGATGACATCGACCAAGCTCCCGATTCGTCGTCTGCTCCTGAAAAACAACACCAGAAGAAGTAAAAGTCGCAACACAATTTAAATCTTTGGTGAGTTTGTTGATGGAGAGAAGATTAAATGGACTTTGAGGAATATGAGCAATTGAATCCAGGTGAATAGACGGGGTCAAGTGGCATGTGCCAAATCCGACGATGGGGATTGCTGATCCATTTGCAATAGTAATTGTAGAGGTACCGGTGTACGGATGATAGGTAGTGAACATACCAGAGTCCCCTGTGAGATGTTCCGATGCACCAGAGTCTAGCATCCATTCTGTCGGATGTTGAGATACACAGGCGGTAGAGCTGTCAGTCTGAACAATGGGGGCTGAAGAAGAGGACGGTGGCACAGTCGCCCGATAAGATTGTATCCAGTCCATTTCTTCTGTCAAGAGTGTTGTTCTGAAACTGGGGCTGGATGAAGGGGAACTCTTGTGCGGCCGAGCCGATAACAAAGCAGGGGATGACATCTCAGGTGGCCGTACAGATGCACGGATGAAGTGTGGTGTTGTTGGTTGGAAAGGCCGACACAGTGAAGAGTCGGTGGGCCAGGAAAACGCCGAGTAGGGCGGAGGCTGGGACGCCGTCGCCGCAAGGGGCGGGTTAGGAGTGCCTAGCTAGGAAGAGCCGGGATGCATCGTCGGAGGCTGGGGCAGTGGGGGCCTGAAGTCGCCAAGAGGAGGCAGGCCGAGATGTGCTGCGGGAGCTGCGTCGCGCAGGAGCCGGGAGCCGCGGAGAGCGAGATCGGTATGTGGCAGAGGCCCGGATGCCGCGGGGAGAGGCCGCAAGAGGCTGGGCCGATTGAAGCCTGGAGGTCAAGCCGGATGAAGTCGTGATGTGCCGCTGTGAATGCTGTCGGGGAGAAGACCAGCATGGAGTGGTGCTGTTGGAAAGGCGAGCAGGAGGGTGCCTGGACGAGCAAGCGAGGGGCTGGGCTGAGCGCCGCGAGTTGGGAGCGCTGCTGGGAGAGGGCCGCGATGGGAGTTCCGGTCGGGGAGGGGCGTCGTAGGCGAGGCGGGAGCCGGGAACCGTGAGAGCCGGTAGGTGCGGGAGCCGGGAATGGCAGCGCGTAGGGCGGGAGCCGCTGTAGGCGAGCCGGGAGTCGCGACTGGACGACGGGTTGGGAGTCGTCGGGAAGCCGCAGGAGAGGCCAGCTGCGGGGAGAGCGACGCCGCTGGAGTGAGGGGCCGCCTGGAACAGGCGGGAAGGAGGGGCCGTCGGAAACGAGCGGGAGGGAGTTGACGCCGGGTGCCGGGAGAGCCGTTGGAAAGCGGGAGCCGGGAGCGTCGTTGGGACTGCTGCAGAGGAGCCGGAGGGCCGCGGACGGGAGGAGTTGCGGGA
Organism: Viscum album; assembly: GCA_963277665.1. Lineage (NCBI taxonomy): Eukaryota > Viridiplantae > Streptophyta > Magnoliopsida > Santalales > Viscaceae > Viscum > Viscum album. The sequence continues at coordinate 1,575,627,166 of OY728141.1, forward strand.
GGGCGGGGCGCCGTTGGGAGGGACGGGGGCGAAGGGATGCGGGAGCGGCGAAGAGCGGGAGCCGGGGCGACGAGAGCGGGAGCCGCGCAGAGCGGAGGTGGCGGGGCAGGCTGCAGGGGAGGGACGCCGTGAGAAACCGCAGAGGCGGTGAAAAAATAAATTGATTGGAAAAAACAAAAAGTTTCCTCTGATACCATGTAGAATGAGAAACCAACTTACCTCAAGGTGAAGCAGATGCCTTCTTTAATAGATTGAGAAAGAGGAATACATACAAGAGTATTCCGACGTGGGACTCAGAAATACCCAAAATAATAAGAGGGTTTAACAAATAACTATATAAGGCATGATAATAAATGAAATAAAAGACATAATAATTGAGGAATACACATGAAAAAAGTTCTTACGCAAGTAGAAAATTAATACAGAGTTTGTTATACAAAAGATAAAGTATGTACGTTACGAGTCAGACTTGAGGTAAGAGGTTTATTAACTCGATTTTTTTTGATTGAGTTATATTACTTCTTCATTGTCTATGTTATGCCAAGATTATGTAATGACCTCTGCTTATTTTATGTTGTATTTACACTTGTTTTATGTGGATTTATATTTGTTACACATAATCAATTCATTGATTAATTCTCACTTCAATGTTACGATCTTTGTAAGAGTTCCTCATCTCACTTTTGTTTCTGTGAGAGATATGTCATATTTATCACTTGTTTCTTTTGTGTGGTGTTAATATTGTCCCTTTGATCTATTATATCACGAATCTCTTTATATTCGTGCTATTTAAAGTTTCATTTGAAGTTATTTCTTTCATGGGGTTATGATTCAAAAGTTATCGAAGCGGTAAGAGTTTGTTTTACAATCTCATTTCTTTTCAGGATTGTCTATGCTAAATTTTCGTTGAGAGAAATTATATGGATCGTGTCTTTTAAACCTCATCTAATTTCATTCCCTTTGGTTATTCTTGGAATTTTTATGTATTAGTACATTTTCTTCTCTTTATTACTTAAAATGATCGAGAAAATGTTTTTAAAGAAAAGTCGACCTTATTTCCTCTGGTCGATGAATTTTTTTCTTTCGTGTCCATGCTCTTGAAAATTGTTTTATGGAAGTTTTTACCTATACTTGAAATGTTTTTTAAAGGTCATTTTCATTACCTTTTACTTTATTTACAAAGGTTTAAAAAAAATATTTTTAAAGAAACGTTTTTCGAACAAGTTGTTTTGACTTTTTACAAGTGTGAAAAAATGTTCTCTTTTAATGAATACAACATGTATGGATTTTTCCACCACCATGTCTACTCTTTGCTTTGAAACTTCCTTTACAAGTTTCCATGGTTATTTTCAAAGAAAATGTTTTTCTCAGTGTAGAAATGGAAGAGTGGACTGAATATCCAAGGTATCTCACCAAGGGAGGCATTGAGGTTATTTTATAATGAATAAAAGAGATAACATGATACGTCAAGTCCGATGTGGGACTTGATACAACCTAATCTCTAACACTCCCCCTCAAGCTAGGTGTTCCTAGCTTTAATACATAATAAAAAACAAAGCACAACACTCCCCCTTAAGCTGGGACATATATATTTATCATGCCCAACTTGTTACACAAAAATTGGACTCGTGGTTCAGACAACTCCTTTTGTGAGAACATCGGCAAGTTGATCAGAGGTGTGAACGTGGTCGAAAATGATCTTCTTCTTTTCAAAGTCTTCTTGAACGAAATGACAATCTACTTCAATATGCATTTTCCCCCCTAAAATGATCGTTTCTTCTCCTGCTGCGATCGCATGATAGAGACCCCACCCGAACTGGCAGCAGAATATTGTATATTCAATGTAACAGTATAAGCCTACCTGGTTACAGACTCTGAGCCACAAAGCAGAGAAAGGAAGAAGAAAACCAGGAATATTTCGGGAGGCCCCAGGTGCTCTCCCGCCCAAGCCTCAAGGAGCTACTCTAACAACATTCCTCTCACTGCCCCAGTGGTCCCCTTCGCTGCCAGCTTTATTCCCCCCATTCTGTTGGAGTTTCATGTGTGTTGTTAGTTCTCACACGACTCCCTAACTGCCTCACCCTTTCCAGCGGTCCCATTTCTTCTAGAATAAACTTGCCAGGTGGCAGGGTCCCCACCAGCTCTGACATCGCATCTCTCACAGTGCCACACAGCAATAGAGAATTGCGAACAACCTTACAACGATCGACAAGTACTGGTCGTCCTCCAGCGAACATGTCACTCAGCTATTAATGCCAACGCTCACATTGTTCTTGCTCCAACGATTCCTGCATGATCTTTCTCTCTTGGTGTCTCCTCTCAGTAAATGTCCAGCTGTAGTCGCTTGGACAGTGATCGCATCTCAGGAGTGAACACGTATCTCAGCTCCTTTGTTACAATAATATTCAAACTTCTCCTTATCATTCGAACTTCACTGGTCATCAACACAACGCAGAAAAACTCCAACGATTGCGTCTCTTAACCGCGATCGTCTTTCCTAGTGGAGTCACCAAATTGTTAGGACAACGATCACAAACAAGTAGAAAATCAACCAAGCTATGTTGTTTATCCACCGTGATAGAATCTCTACAATGTATGGTATAGGAAGGAGGAGAAAGAGAAGAAACAAAGGAAGAAGGGGGAAAAGAATAAGAATCTCTCGGAAGAACACTCTCCCAAAGAGCCAAGGCACAACCTCCCAAGGTAGACACCTCCCACAACAACCAGCTGAAATGAAGAATGAATCGTATCCCTTCCCAACACACCCTCTCTCTTATTTATCACCCCAACAACCCCCAACCTACTCTCTAACAGCCCCAACAACTATTAAATGCCAAATTACATCACTGCTCCTTTGTAGTTATATATTGCTCCACTACACACAACAGTTAAACTCCCTGCCCTCATATGGACAACCCCGACCACACACATACTCTTTGACAGCCCACCCCTACACATACCTAACAAATTGTCTCCCATATACACCCCTAAGGACGCCTTCTTCAACTAGTTCCTTTTTTACTTTCCTGGCCAGAGTAAGCACCCTATGTTTGTTAACTAGTTCGGGCGTGGAAACTCTGTTCCCGATATCAGGCTGCAATCCTCCCATAAATAAACTCATGTACCATAACTCTGGAGAAACAAGTATCCCCAACGCTATCAGTTCGAACTCCTCTATGTACTCCTCTACGGTACCAGTTTGTCATAGTGTCTTCAAAAACCTCAGTGGATCTCCCTCAGCTGCCTTCCCATACATTTCCAATAGAGCAAACTTCCAATGTTCTCAATTAGAACCAGGATTTGCGCTCTGCCATGTTACAAATCAATATAAAGTTGTGCTCTCCATACAAATCCGTGATAAATGTAGGGGTTCGATTTATTAAAAAGTGTTTGCTTTAGTGATCCAACGAAATGTATCCTCCCTAGAAAACGTTGGCAGCTCCACCCGCATTGTCACACTCCTCAAACCAACATCTAGTGTGGCATCTTCTGGAGTTGAGCTTCGTCCTAGACTACTGCCGACCTCCTCATTCCCACAACCACCGTCACTCGGTAGCACTGGGACTGCCTTACTTTCCTTATCAGAGTCTGAACCATGTTCCGCAGGCAGCTCGAGCCCCTTGAACTTCCCTATTGTCTGCTCCTCCAAATCCTGCACTCGAAGGGACTCTTGCTCCTCAGTTTGCCGCACCAGATCATGCGCAAAACATTGATTGTCAGTTTGTCCATGAACCAGCTTATCTAAACTATCTCACATGGTCAACATCATCTGTTCATGTCCCTGCTCCTGCTCCTCGTACTTCCGCAAATTTTTTTCAAATTCTGTTTCAATAGAAGTGATCCTACTTTCCATCCTCGTCTACATCCAAGTTGAGTGATACTCGAGGACCTTTCTTCGATCGCCATGCTTCGATTGTCCACTCTACGTTTGGCTATCTCCAATCTCCCACATAGCAGTTGCAATGGTGTCGCGACTTCCACTCAACGATTGGCTTGCTCTGATCATCCACACAACACGCCCGCTTCCTCGGTGGATTTGCCAAAATATCCGGACTGTGAGTGCTAGCTTGTAGAACACTGATAGAACAAACAATCCGAGTATTCCAATTCTATTCAACTGTGATAGAATTATATAACATAAAGAGATGAGAGCAGAGTTATAGCAGGGGGACTTTCGAAGGTAAGGGATGTCAGTCCTGGCAAAGGCTGTGGTTCGCTGATGAGGCCCTAGCCCGCCTCGAGCTCTGCTCTAGCTTCCTGCTCCATCGCTCCTACTTAGTTCGGTATGGTGCGATGGTTATTACGAAGGTTTTGGGATGTGCTGTTCGGGTGGTCGATGGTGTATCGGGTAGCACGACCATCGTCAACTTTGGAAATCAAATAGCGTTTCCTTCCTGATTTTTGTTTTGGTTTGATGTTTGATTCCAGTTTCCATGTTCGTTATGGTTTTGATGGTTCTTAGTTCGTGATGGTTCGGAGTTTTTGGCTTAGCTGTTTCATCGTTGAAGTCGTTGGTTCTTGATTTCATGATTGTTGTCCTGCTCGTGCTGTTTGTTTCTTTTTGGTGATGGTGGAGATTTTTGGCGGTTCTCTCGATCGGAGTTCATTCGGTGCCTTGGCGATGGCGGCGAATCGATATGCTGGTCTTGGATGTTTGCAAATGGTGGTTCCGGTGGTGTTGGCGACGACGACGACGACTGTGCACAGCTTCGAGTGACCGCGATGGCGTTTCATTATTTCGGTCAAGCGATGTGACCTCGGTTGACGTGTGGAACAGGTGTAAACCTCATGGTGCCAGCTGTGCAGCGGATTGAATTTTGAATTTTCGGCAGGGTGTGAATTTTGAATTTTCGGCAGGGTGTGAATTTTGAACATGCGACATATGTTGGTAGTGGAATTGGGTTTTATTTCTGTAATTTATACGGTTCCCACTTAACCATAAAGTGGATTTTAAAAAATACAAAAATATGGATGTTAAGACAGCGGGGGGGGGGGGGGGGCAAGGAGCGACCACCTCCATACGCTCCTTCCTCGTGAGAAGAGAATTTCAGAGAGGGACCTGCTTTCCACTGCGACTGCTTCTGACCGGTCACACTTCTAAGTGAATGCCAATCGCGAGTCATCTGGAGCCCAACCAACTATTAAATAGTCGGTTGCACTCCCAACTGATTATCTAACCGAATTCCCCCTCACATCCTTCCTCCTTTGATACATGTGTAATATCAGGGTCTAGGACTAGCTACCCAATCGCTAACCGTAGAATGATAAAAAGAGGTAGACCCGAATCCGCAAGGTACTCTCTAAATGAGGTCTTGAGGTTCTTTTATAATGAATAATAAAGACCACATCGGACCATAAGTCCGATGTGGGATGCAGACTCCAACACTCCCCCTCAAGTTAGGTGTACCTAGCTTGAACACATAAAGAAAAAAAAAAAACAATCAACAAACGCTGCAAACACTCCCCCTCAAGCTAGACATACCCAACTTGATGATAAAACAAGACGAAACAAAAGAAAAACATTTGCGATGGTAGCTCCCCCTCAAGATCGTAGCTCCCCCTTGAAATGAAAAAATGGATAATTGAAGATGTCGTTGAAAGGCCGGAGAACATCAGTGGTGCGACATGTCGTTGAGACGCAGCAGCGGAACCGCTCAGGCGGGGCCGGACATCGGAGCGTCGGGAAACCCGAACTAGCGGGGCCGGACGATAGAGGGCTGGGAAATCTGAACTAGCGGGGCCGGACGATAGAGCGCCAGGAAAGCCGGGCAGGAGTCGCGTTGTAGATCGACGACGCAATGAAGGTGCGGAACCGAGCCGTTGCAGGAGGCTTCTCAGGAGGGGATGGCCAGGGCGCGTGGGGGGGCATCCCAAGGAGGGGCTGGAGCTTCTGGAGGGGTGACGCACTGGAGGGGGGGCTGGCGCACAACGAGAGTCGTCGCGGTGAAGAAGAACGGACGTTGGGGATCGGTAGACGGAGCCGCGCCAGACTGGTGCACAGGAGGCCGACAACGGGAGGCACGATCGGTGGTGCCGCGCGGGAGGACGGTGAAGGGAGGTGGGTGCGCCCGCAGGAGGAGAGGTCGCGGCCTGGCGCAGGGTTGTTGCGGTTGGATCCTGTTGCACAGGGGACGCGTGGAGGGAGGGCAGAGCAACGGCGTCGGAATCGGGAGGCGCCGTCAGGATCAGGAGGTGCGACGGGTCCGGGAGGCGCGGCGGGAGGGCGGAGTCTGGAGGTCGCAGGGAGCCGACGGGAGAGTGGGGAGCGCTGTCGGGGAGAACCACCGCAGGAGGAGTAAGTCGTCGGGACGCCAGGGAGGGATCCGCTGGGAGGGAGCCGACTTGGAGGGTTGGCGTGGAGGGCCGCTAAGGGAAACGTGGTTGGAGGAGCGACGACAAACGAGGCCTACTGGCTATGGAGGCTGCCGCCGACCCCCACGGGAGGGATTACTGGAAACGTAGATGAGAAATAAAAAAAATGGGAGGGCGGGCTCGGGTTTAGAAAATCTCATCTGATACCATGTAGAATGATAAAAATAGGTAGACCCGAATCCCCAAGGTACTCTCTAAAGGAGGCCTTGAGGTTCTTTTATAATGAATAATAAAGACCACATCGAACCATAAGTCCGATATGAGATGCAGACTCCAACCCTAGCATATGATGGTTTTCTTAGCAATTGAATCCCTTTGACATTTAATTTAAGAGTAAATTTGTTCTGAATTACAATGTTAGAATAAGTGGAAATGTAGCTCATTACTTAATCTTATTAAAATAAAATAACTATTATGAAGTGTATTTATTATAATTGTATGTAAAATATCATTTCTCTGGGCATGCTATACAAAAATTTACATTCTTAGATTTTAAATTTGCTTTAATTTATTGATTAATTATTATAATACTATTAATTTGTTTAATTTTTCAAGCTTAATGAAACCCCAAAACAAAAATCTTGTGAATTAATCTTATTATAACATATCATGAAGATAATTATTGCCTTATATTGAGGCTTGGGGTGCTTAATTTAGTTAAATATCTCAAGTGTGGCTGAGATGTTGTCTAGTTCACGATACGAGATACGAGGAGGGAGGGAGATAGGAGATTCAAAATTTGGGGTAAGGGGAGAGGATAAACCTAGACACGTGGAATGAATCTATTGATAAATAACTCTGCTCTAAGCCTTCTTTCTTCATTTTGTATCTTATTCCTTTATTTCTTTGTTAGAGAGGCTTTGTGTAACGACCCGAACTGTTATAAATGAAGTTTTCCTTTGTGATTTAATTAAATGTCTTATTATGTAATATGTTTATAGAAAACACATGCACTTCCTTGGTTATATCTTTGGATTTAAAAGACCGTTAAGAATATTACCGTTGTTAATATAGCTGTTGAACAGTGATATCATGATTAGTATAAATATAGGGTTTTAACAAATCTAATTGATTCTGACAAAAGAAGTGATGACATCAACCAGTAGAATCGTGCACTATGAAGCCCATTTATCGGAGCTTTCGAGGGAGATAGCATTTCTGGGCTTTGCCCTTGACCAAGCTCAAGTTGAGATCCAAAAACTTAAGCATGAGCGAAATCATTTACGAGAGAAATTCAAGCTCATCAAGATCACGGTCCAAACCATGTTCGCCGAACGGTCCCATGAAAGTCTCACATTCGCACACCTTACTCTTAGCGCGTACTCTGGTGTAATAAAGAGATATGTATCAATACCTTAATAATATGAATATATATATTGTATAGAATAATGGATTTATTTTCATTTTTTATTGTTACTTTATAAATGATTTTGATTTTGATTCAATTAAATTCAATTAAACACATTGTATTTTCGGGTAATATTAAAATTCAATTAAGAGATTTATTTTGATGAATTAATGGATTTTTGAAAGCAATGGTATTTTAATAAAATGTTATTATTAAATAAGGTTTATTAATTATAAATGGTCATATAATTTTTATGAAGTGAAACGTACGTTTTATAAGGGTTCAAAAACTGTTATTGTCAAAAACCAAGCATTTTTCAATAAATGTCGAAACTTATTTTAAAAGTAAAAACACACATATTTAGAAAATTATTTAGATAAAATGAATATTATTTTTAGAATCAGAACATTGAAATTATCCAACGGTGAATTTTTCATAATTTTCTGAGATTCGAATTTTTCAGGTAAAAATTAAATACCATATAAATATACGGTGTGTTTTATGACATCATAATGACCAAAAAATGAAGTAATAAATACTATAATGGGTATTCTCGGCCAAATATATGTTTTTCCTTTAAAATAATGTGATTTTAAGTTTATTTGATTAATTTTATAATGTCTTTATGAATCTTCCAAAATATATAATATATTTTAGAGTTTTAAATTCATTTATTTTAAAGTGTGACTCAACTCCACATAGGCAAGAACATTATTTTATTTAAGTTCGGCCCATTGCCTAATAAAATAATGAAAAACACTCCCCTTTAGCAAAAACCATGAGCAAGTTTTTGGTTTTGAATATTTTATTTTGTAGAGTTCAAAACCTAAATTTTAAATAAATCTCTTTTATTTCCTATATAAACCCACCCAAACTCTCATTTCTCTTTACTCAAAATCCTTAGAGCATGTCCTTACTTTGCCCTCCCCTCTCTAGAATTCTCCCAAGGCGCCTTAAGCTCTCAAGAAGCCTCTTTTCAAGCTTTTGGAGCCACACACTCAAGGGTTCTTTCCTTTTTTATCTTTATCTAAGTTTCTTTATATTGTTATGCCCTTTTATTTTCAATTACTAATGATGGGGTATGTTTTCGCACCTTCTCCATACTACCCTTATTATGTCTAAATGGTGAGAGACCCCTTCCGCTCTCATTAAGCCCTCCCATGTACACCTGTTACCGTGCCGAAATTTTGTAACCATCCTTTCCTTTCTCTTTTTATTCAAACTTATTTATTATCATATGCCTTATTTTTCTAATTCTAAATGTGTGGACATGTCCTTCTATGCCTCTATTATTGTCCACTTCATATCCAAATGACGAGAGACCCATTTCGCTCTCATTAACCTATTTTATGAATTTTTAAGTGACGTTGTTATGTTGCCAAATTTTCACTGCGATTTTCCATACCAAACCAATTGTGTAGTAAATGTTGTACCCATTTATTATCAAGGGTGTTCACTTTTATTCACATATATCTTTTGATTGGAGACTTACATGTATGTATTCCACACTCATTGATCGTGGAATAAATTATGATGATGAATGAATCCACGTTTTATGATCTATGTGGCAAACTTAAACCTGAGAATGAAATGAAAGTGACGGGTGCACCCAGAATAATATAGCGCTCCAATGCATTGGGTAATGTTTAGTATTGTTGGAGTCTGTATCCCACATCGGACTTGAGGTCCGGTGTGGTCTTTATTATTTGTTATAAAAGCACCCCAAGGGCTCCTTTGGAGAGTACACCTTGGGGGTTCAGGTCTCTCCTTTTTCCCATTCTACATGGTATCAAAGGAGATTTGATAAACCCGACCCCCCCTCCTATCTTTTTTTTTCCGCCAGCATCTAGGGTTTCTCCCGGTTGGGGGGCGGCGGCCTCCATGGCCCGCAAGCCCTAGGTTTCTCCCGCCGCCCCCCTGCCGGCTATCCCTCTCTTTCGGCGGATCTCCTCTTGCCGACATATCCTTCCGCGGCGGATCGGCTCCCCTCCCGGCGGCCCGATCTCCCTCAGGCGGTGCCCCTCTCCTACGCGGCTCCCCTTCCCGTCGCGGCAGCCCTCCGGTGCGCCTTCCCTCCCGGAGCCCGCTCCTCCTGCGCACGATCCCTCCCGGCGCGGCTCCTCAGTCGCTGCTCTCTCTCTCTCTCTCTCTCTTTTTTTTTTCTGGGGTGTCTCCCGCACGGGACTCTCCAGCGGCACGCACTCCATTCCTGCTGGCTCCTCCAGCAACCGGCCTCCAGCCCTGCTGGCCTCCCATGCCGCCTCTGCGAAGTTGCTCTCTCTGTGTCCGGCCTCCTGTGACAGTGCTGCCTCCTCATCGGCTCCCATCCTCCATGCGCGCGCCACCCGTCCAGATCCAGTGCGCCAGCCCAGACGGCCCCCTTCCCGGCGGTCCTCCCTCCTGTGCCCGGCGGCTTAGCCCTTTCCAGGGGCCCTCCCTCCCGACTGTGCCTAGCTGCACCTTTCCCCGGCGGCCCTCCATCCCGCTCGCGATCCAGCGTGGGTTCCCGGCTCCCCGCTTATGTTGCGGCATCCCGGCCCCTGCGCACAGCCATCCGCTGGCCTTCCGTGCCGCCTCTGCTCAACTGCTCCCTCCATGCCGACCTCCTCCTGCTTCCTGCGGAATCCCCGCCTTCTTGCTCGGTGCCTCCTGCGGAATCCCCGCCTCTCTGCCCGGCGTCTCCTGCGGAATCACTGCATCCCATCGCCGGCCTCCTCCTGCGGATTTCCCGGCGCTTCGACGACCGGCACCGCCATTGCGGATTTCTCGTCACTTTGACGACCGACCCTCCCGAGCAGATTCCTCAGCGCTTTGACGATCGGCCCGACATTACGGATTTCTCGACGCTCTGACGACCGGCCCGTAGTGCAGATTTTCCCGACGCTCTGACGACCGACCCGCCAGTGTGGATTTCCCGGCGCTCTGCTGTCCGGCCCCGCACTTTTCCGGCGATGACCCATCTTTTATTTTTCAGCGGCATCACATTACCATCTTGAGGGGGAGCAGCATCAACAACGATTTTATTATTTCCGTTTCTTCTGTTTTTTGTCTTGTATTTGTCATCAGGCTGGGCATGTTCAGCTTGAGGGGGAGTGTTAGCGTCTGTTTTGTTGCTTTCTTTTCATTATGTGTCCAAGCTAGGTACACCTAGCTTGAGGGGGAGTGTTGGAGTCTGTATCCCACATCGGACTTGAGGTCCGGTGTGGTCTTTATTATTTGTTATAAAAGCACCCCAATGGCTCCTTTAGAGAGTACACCTTGGGGGTTCGGGTCTCTCCTTTTACCCATTCTACAAGTATCATGATACATCATGTTGGGACAGAGGTGTACCTGAGTCCTTTATAGGACTTTGTCCACCATGAAGTTTTGGTGGTTCAACCTTGACCTATATTTATGATGTAGTGTTTTAAGTTGTCACATTTTTCATGTTATGATTATCGTGTTATATCATGCCTTATTATTCATGTTCCTTTATGCCTCATTGACATGCCTTATCTAACATGTATTATTATCTTCATGTTATGCCATGTTTATTTCCTTACTGGGTTTTATGACTCACCCCTTTCTTATGTATTTCCCAAGATTATCTATTGCAGTTTTAAGCTCAAGCATGTTAAAGAAGTTTTCAATAAAGATGTTGTAATTCATGTTTAAAGTTGTAATGCAATGTACTTAATTCCCAAAGACACTAGACTTCTCGATCTTTCGGGTTATATTAAGTGTAATTTTATGTAATTAAATCATGTATTAATGTGTATTAAAGAGAATGATTGTTATACTTTGTAAATAGAATTGATTTTGGGGAAAGAGCAGCAGAGAGTTCTGGATTGTAACACCCCCAAATGATAAAGGGTTAAATGACTAAATGATATGACTCATGTCAACAAGGTGCACCTTTCTTTTCAGGAGCCTATCTGATTAGAACTCCATAGTTAAGCGTGCTTGACCTGGAGTAGTGATCATGATGGGTAACCTTCTGGGAAGTTTCCTAGGGTGTGTGTGAGTGAGGACAAAGCACACTGGAAAGGATATGCGTTGGCCTGTGAGGATTGTCATTAGTCAGATGACCCGTTCAGGCATGTGGGTGGACCCTGAGGTGGGCCCCACGTGTTTGCGAGGGCAACTGGTGGTACCTGGTAGGCCAGGACCCAACGAACTTGTTAAGGCGGGGTGTCTGTGCTATCACCGGGACCCGGTTGTCACATTTGGTATCAGAGGTGGTACCCAGCCTTAAGTGCGGTGCACTGCCTGGGTTGAGATGTAGGGTCCACAACGAGGGCGTTGTGCTCTAAAGGGGGGTGATTGTAACACCCCCAAATGATAAAGGGTTAAATGACTAAATGATATGACTCATGTCAACAAGGTGCAGCTTTCTTTTCAGGAGCCTGTCTGATTAGAACTCCACAGTTAAGCGTGTTTGGCCTGGAGTAGTGATCATGATGGGTGACCTTCTGGGAAGTTTCCTAGGGTGTGTGTGAGTGAGGACAAAGCACACTGGAAAGGATATGCGTTGGCCTGTGGGGATTGTCATTAGTCAGATGACCCGTTCAGGCATGTGGGTGGACCCTGGGGTGGGCCCCACGTGTCTACGGGGGCAACTGGTGGTACCTAGTAGGCCAGGACCCAACGGCCTTGTTAAGGCGGGGTGTCTGTGCTATCATCGGGACCCGGTTGTCACATTTGGTATCAGAGGTGGTACCCAGCCTTAAGTGCGGTGCACTGCCTGGGTTGAGATGTAGGGTCCACAACGAGGGCGTTGTGCTCTAAAGGGGGGTGATTGTAACACCCCCAAATGATAAAGGGTTAAATGACTAAATGATATGACTCATGTCAACGAGGTGCAACTTTTTTTTCAGGAGCCTGTCTGATTAGAACTTTACAGTTAAGCGTGTTTGGCCTGCAGTAGTGATCAGGATGGGTGACGTTCTGGGAAGTTTCCCAGGGTGTGTGTGAGTGAGGACAAAGCACATTGGAAAAGACACGTGTTGGCCTGTGGGGACTGTCATTAGTCAGATGACCCGTTCAGGCATGTGGGTGGACCCTGGGGTGGGCCCCACGTGTCTGCGGGGGCAACTGGTGGTACCTGGTAGGCCAGGACCCAACGGCCTTGTTAAGGCGGGGTGTCTGTGCTATCATCGGGACCCGGTTGTCACATGGACAGCATGGATGACTGTTTCTAGTTGAGGGGACAGCAGCAGGAGTGACTTTGAAAACGGGTGGGATGAGTGATGACACGGCCCTCCTCTGGAACATGTTTTGCTCCGACAAGATAAGTTGACAGTTAGATGAAATCAAACTGCAAATAAAAGGGAAAAAATAAACGAAACAAAGACGGAAGCAAGGAGATAAATTGATAAAAGAAAGTTAGGATAGTTAATTTTTTTTATGATGTATTATTTAATTTAAAATTTGTCATGTTAAATTTGTTCCATTGAAACTAATATTAATGAGTATTTTGATAAAAATTGAAAATTTCTCACGTGTCTCTTCTTAATTATAAAATTGGCAATGAATTTCTTGTTTCCATTCATGGCATACAATCTGTGGAATAAATATGTTTTATTGCTGCATTTACTTTGGAACCCGCCTTAACTGTATGCTTACCCCTTGCGATTCCTTGTCAATATTTTTTCATAGGCCCCTTCAGTTGCTTACCTATTTGTTTGCAATTATTTACAGCCAAACCTATACGTTCTTGTTGTCACCCTCAAGGATTCATCAGGTTGTGTAGTTGATTGCGAGTCCTGTCAAGTAGGCATACGAAAAATATCAAATGCACCAAAACAACTTCTTGTCAATGATCAACCAGTTGTAATTAGAGGGGTCAATAGGCATGAGCATCATCCATGTCTGGGAAAGACCAACTTGGAATCCTGCATGGTTCAGGTAACATTATTTATTTATTTTCTATTGAGCATGCCGGAATGCTGCAGTATTATTTATATTTTATTTGTTGTTATTTCCAAACCTGTTTGGTATGCAGGATTTGGTTTTAATGAAGCAGCACAATATCAATGCTGTGAGAAACAGTCACTACCCTCAACATCCCCGATGGTACGAGTTGTGTGATTTGTTTGGGATGTACATGGTAGATGAAGCCAACATCGAAACACATGGTTTTGATCTTTCTGTACATGCAAAGCATCCAACATTGGAACCCAGCTGGGCATCATCCATGATGGACCGTGTGATCGGAATGGTAGAGAGGGACAAAAACCATGCATGCGTTATTTATTGGTCTTTGGGAAACGAGTCTGGATATGGGCCTAATCATTCTGCGTTAGCTGGTATGACATCTTAGTTTAATAATATCTTTGTTTTCCGTAAACTTGATGCAGCCTTTATCAATATTGATCTTCATTTTTCATGTCAGGGCAATTGTCTCTGTTAATAATAGTTATAATGATGGAAAGAATAATAATTATATTATTTATTTAATAATAAGAATAATATTAGCAGTAGCAGTTGGCAGATGGCTATGCTATCTTTAATAATAATAATAACTGTTACCTGACGGCAATAATAACAAGTTGATGGCTATGTTGAATTTTAGCTTTCTACCAATCAAAAAGTTGCTGTGAGTTTTACATTAGCGTACCAAGATGTAGATTATCTTTTATCTTGGATGTTGAACTTTCTTCTCTTTGGAGTTTTAGTCCTCCAATGGGCCATTGGTCCCACTGGCTTTTTACACAGTGGCATTTCCTTGTAAATAGTAGGATTTAGGGAGGTTTGCTTGTTTAACACTGTTGGGTGTGCGTACTTAAAATTGGGGGAAAAAACGCTTTGTTCCTATCCTTCCAAAAAGCCCAATATTTACTCTTGCTGCCATAAACCGTTTCAGTTTCTTCATTTCCCTTTTCACTTTTTTTTTTGTTTCCCCTCGTGCCTTTCTAACTTCATAATCTCTTATCATTCTTGTTGAAATATGAATCCCCCCACTCAACAAAGGCTTTCTATTTTGGATTTGGCATACATTATTTTTATCGTTTCTCGAATATCAAGTATAATTGCTTCTTGTCAAGCTCAGCAGAAAGTTTGACATTGGTTGAGAGAAATTAGATGCAAATAATATTTTATTATTCTTCAATAATTCTTCTTGATATAAATTTAGGTGTTTATAGGACAATGTACATCAATACCTAAAATGATATTATGTGAAACAAATTCTATCATAATCTTTTTTAATGTTAACATACATAAAATGAAAATTCTATACATGCTGAGGAATAAAATAATATTTAATATAATGCAATAATTAAGTGATTAATAGGGGATGCAACAATCCCATCAAGCTATCGAATGAACATTTATGTGTGAGGATTCCCTTGGTTAATATATCTGTAAGGTTCGCTCATGTCTTGAAAGAATATTTATTACTATTCTAGAGTGTAGGATCATAAACCGTCTCTCAAGTGAGACCGAGTCCCTTATTTATAGATCAAGATGAGTGACATGACTTGAGATAAATGAGAGATTCAAAATTTAAACATGTGGGATAAGAAGGTAGAATGAACCTAGTTAAACTCAATGAACCTGGACATATCCATACACTAGATACACAACCGCTCTAACACTTCCTCTCAAGTTAAGACATATATTTTTATCATGTCCAGCTGATTAAGTCTTTTAGTAAACACATCGAAAAACTTTTATGTTGTTTGAATATATCTTATTCTCGTAGTTCTCTCTAACAAAGTGACAATCCACCTCAATGTGTTTTGTCTGCTCATGAATAACCGGGTTGGTTATGGTTTTGATGGCCGCCGGATTGTCACACCAAATGTGTGTGGATTAACTAGTTGAATAGCCAATCTCTAGGGAAAGTTGTGTGCATAAAATCTCTGCGATTACATGAGTTATGGCTCGATAATTTGTTTTAAAATTCAAGCGGTGATAGAGACCGAGATATCGGTTTGACAGCGTTGGACAACACAACTGGACAGCCTGAAAGACACCTTCTATAAGAGGCAAAGAAGACTTTGTGCGGGGGGGGGGGGGGGAGCTAGTTGCGGGCCATGGGGAACTGGGAAGTGGTTGTAGGGGAATCTATTGTGGGGCCCAAGGGAAGATGAAGGATGTGACAAGTGGTTATATTAGGGAGAGAAAGGGGTATTGCAGGGGGTACGAGGGAATATTGTTAGGCAGTTTCAGCTGAGGCTTGGGCGATCTTGGGGTCTCTCGAGTGTCTCTCACTTATAGTTCTTCCTCCTCTCCCTATAACTCTTAAGTCCCTCGTAGTTTCTATACATATATACAAAGCTGGTTCCAGGCGAACTGTTGGTGTGCGGGACTTATCATTTGGTCCAACCTACCGGAAACGCGTGAGGGAGGGAGATCGGCCTCATGATGATGGCGACAAGTCTCCAAGCGTGGCTTGAAGGGATGGAGCAGCGCATGAGGCACGTTGAAGCTGGGATGAAACAATGCATAGGATGCCTTGAGGTGACAGTGTCCGAGCTGGCGTCAATCGTAAATTTGTTTATGAAAGAACAAGCAGAACTTTGGAATTCCCTATCTAGTCTGATATTATGTCTGGAGAAGATGTCACTGCAAGACGACGTGCGATCGTCGAAACCTATGGTGGACTTGGTATGCACTCATCAAGGGTTGGAACTCAAGAACAATAGACCGGCGGTACAGTCAGAATGCTGACTGAGACTAACAACACCTCTGCACCCATGTAAGCCGTTCGATGAGTCGAATTGCTAGTTTTTGATGTCAAGGATCTGTGAGGCTGGATCACTTGCGCAGAGTAGCATTTCCGAGTCCACTAGACAATATAGGAGTCAAAAATACTACTCGCCCAGGTCAGTATGATGGGAGCGATTGTCCATTGGTATACTTGCTTGTAGTCTATCCGGACGTAACATGACAGGACTTTACAAAAGATCTCATGGAGTGCTTCAGCGGATTTGAAGTCCAAAACCAGCACGAGGAAATAGCAATTCAGCATGGGGGATTAATCCAGAAATGCGCTGAACTGCTAAACTCTCTGGCATCGCCAAACAGTTACAATTCAGCATGGGATTCGCCACTTTCGAAACAACCCAAGCAGTGGTATGTTGCGAAAGCAATGGGTCCCCATGTTCATGATGGAGGACAGCACAACTTTGACGAAAGGGAAGGGGGCACGTAGCAGCAGGCCTCACGACCCGGTTCATAACTGCAAATAAGGCCCTGACAAGATGGAAGAACGGGGAATGTTACTGGAGGAACCCCCAACTTCATATCCCCAAAGCTGGTCCATGAAGCGGGAGAAACATTTGAGAAATTGTTTGGCGCGCCTGTGTTGAAAGGACCCCTTGTAAAGGACCATGACAACATTGTCCTAAATCGCCACTGTCGTTCGGTTCTGTCCAAAGCAAAGAATGCAGTGCAGGTATTGAATTACATGATCATCCACTTGTCAAGAATAGAGGTATTTTCATATTGGGCAAGGCAAGTTCTGTGACGGCAGTTGCTATGGAACCCAAAACCAGTTGGGAGGTTCTTGATACACGTGCACCTCTAGGAAACAAAACTGCACATCTTGCAGCACTCATGCGGGGAATGGGGAAGATTATAGCATGCGAGTTATATAAAGAATGGATTAAATGCCCCGACGAGACTGTCACACTCTCTGGGGCTTCTACTGTGGCTGTATTGCATGGAGACTTCCCAAGCTTAAGCCCAGAAGATCCCTTATATTTAGAGGTCAGAGCCATTTTTTGGATCCTTCATGTTTTGGATCTGGCATGGATGCCGAGAGATGAGCTCATCCGCTCCCCTTGTCTACTACTGGTCATGGTGGTGCTATTACTAAGAAGGAAGGGCCGTGCAAGCTTATTGCCATTCAAAAGAAGGCCCCAGCAGATGCTTTAGCCTTTCTTGCAATGGAGCAAGTTGTTTACGGTACTTGTCCAATCAACCAAATTGAGAATAAAGATGTCATGAAGTCTGTTCTACCTCTAGCTGTTTAGCAGCTTTCAACATCTGTGGCAATGATTTCAAAAGATGCTTGTGGGGTGTATTGCATGCTCCTAGGGAATCGTATGACATCTGATGGGCCACTTACTTTTCAAGTATCAAGCAGTCAAGTCCAGCTATGACTAACCTCAAGGATACCACAATCAGATGGGAAAAGAAAGGTATCAATTTGGGACATAGCTACGGCTCTTATACTGCTTAAGCGTCTAGTCAACTAAACATCTGCACAAGCTTTCCATGGTTTGAAGGCTTGGCAAAAGAGTATATACTTTGGGCCAGCATGGGAGGACCACAATTTTCGGACAAAAAATTCTGATTTTCAGTACTATTTAGAGTCATCAAGCCAACCCAGTGGTAGTCAACAAGCTTCAACATCATGCATCTGAAGGACCCTGGAACACCCTGAGAGGGGAGGGGTGAATCAGGGTGTTAACTTTTTCTTTTTAAAGTTGTGGATCTTGTTCCCACGTTGGTAGGAACTTGTTAAACCTGTCAAACAAATGAAAGTAGGAAGTTGGCACAACACTTTTACTTGGTTCACCACAAAGGGCTATGTCCAAGGAGCATACGCCGACAGGTTTTCGGTCGCACCTAATTCTACTAAACTTCACTAGCTGCGAATTACAATGTTCAGGTACAGTCACTCTGTCCCAGGCACACTGTCTTTACAAAAGTTCAGAGATAGCTCACTGCGTCCCTCGAGTTACTCCCGTTGACTCCTCCTGGCTCACTACCTTTGGTGAAGTTCCAGTCAGTTTATAGACGTGATAGTCTCTTCAATAGATTTGCATTGAAGACTTTGCCTCTGCTTAGCACGAGACTCTGCTTGCATCGAAGACCGGTAATGATGCACTTGAATGCACTGAATCACTGAACTGGATAATCAGAAACGCGCAAACAGGATTCACTGACAATTTCGTGCAACATCAAGTTTTACGCGCAACCTCAAGTTTTTCGCGCAACTTCACCTTTTTCGCGCAAGTCGGAATTTTTCGCGCAACTTGGAATTTTTTGCACAAGCCGGAATATTTCGCGCAACCTGGAATATTTCGCGCAAGCTGGAATTTTTCGCGCAACTCTAAATTTTTCTGCGCGAGCCAGAATCTTTCGCGCAAGCCTCACTTTTTCATGCAACTCCCTTTACGCGAACCTTTTACGCGCATCAGACCTCGGATCTTCTCTGAGTCTTCAATCGTGCGGAATGAGGGGGGTCACCTCTTATTTATAGGCGTCTCAGACCCCGCGCGCAAAACCCTTTGTGGCGCGAAAAAAACTCTCATTTGGCGCGTAATATTTTGCGCAGGTACCGTTTTTCGCGCACATCTCCAGATTTTTCGCACAGCCCTTGCCTTTTCCATTTTTCGACGTTCTGATTCCGAAACACTATTTGCGCGAAAAACCTCGATCCACTACTGCCAAACTTTCTTGCATACGGGTAGTTATTTTGCCAAGGTTGAGGGTGATGTCTAAACTGATTGCGGTTGTTAGCAATGCTTGCAGCGGGTCATCTTGGCTGGTCTTCTCCAGTAACTGTTGCTTCTGGGGTTTTGTCCTCCCTTTGTGGTAGGGGCTTATGCCCAAAGTTTTGCTTCTTGGTCGGGTCCCAAGTTTGGGTAGTTGATGGGCTGGAGTGAGGGTACCGCTGAACTTGTGCCTCTTCCTGCAAGGCTCGGGTAATCGCCTCATCCAAGCTGAACACGATGATCAATTGTAACTAATCCCGAATAGCAGGTTGGAGGCCTTTAATAAACTTTGAAATTTGTTGATCCTTTGGATCCTGAAGGTTATTCCGATCCAATAGTATGTGGTAATCTTGAGTGTATTGTTAGACTGTATGGGTGCCTTGCTGACAATCTTGATATCGTTGATATAACACTTGATCATAACCGTTCAGAAGGAACCTAAGGTTTAAGGCATCCTTCTTTCAATGCTAGGAGCGGATGAGATTCTTGCCTTGTTGCTGTCGATTATTCTTCAATTGTTCACACCATGTAAACGTTCCACCACAAAGCTTATAGGCCACATATTTGATCCGAAGATGCTCTTGTATATCCATCAAGTCGAAGTATTTTTCGACTTTTGCAATCCAATCCAAAAATTCTTTCACATCGGGGTTGCCCTGAAAGGACGGTAGATCTGCTTTAATTCAAGGTGTTTGACAGGGCTCTAATGGTTTGAAGCAGTCGTTCCCAGAGTTTGAATCGTCCTTCCACCAAGCCAGTAGAGCTTGAACCGGAGCACCAAATTTTTCATGTCCCGCGACGACCAAAGGAGGCCCATCATGGGGTTTGACGTGCCGACAACGGGTAGCAGACACCCGAGGCTTTGGCAGGGGCGCTATGCGAAGGTTTTATAGTGCTCCAAAAAATGTCTTACGCTGGTCGTGAGATTGGATTTGCTGTTCATGAAATTGTTGATGTTGCGATCAAATTTGTTTTAAGACTAGTTGCATGGTTTAGTTCAGCTGAGAGAGTCTCATTAATTCTATTTTTGTTGGTCATGACAACTGAAGTAGATGTTGTGGCTCTATTTAGCACGCGACAGACCTGCTCTTTAGGCAAGGGGAAGTTCTACCCTGGGTCGGGCGCACAGGGTAGGATGCGTGTAGCAGGGGTGCGCGTTGGTGGGTTGCGCACAGGTGGGTCTGTGCGCGACTTTACCCCTTTTCTCCTTTTCTTCCTTTTTCTTTTTTGTTTCTTTTGTGTTCGGTTTTGGGTTTTGGCATGTAGTGTGCTAGATTTGGCGTGCGTAGAGTGATGTGCACGGGGGTCTAGGCGTGCCTCAAGCCTGGGGCGTGCAGAGGGCTCGCGTGTTGGGCCTGGGACGCGCAGGTTCTAATTGCGCGAAGGGCAAGTGCGCGGAGGGCGAGCGTGCGGGGTTAGCACACAGGGCGAAGGTGAGCAGGGTTTGAGCGCTTGCATGAGAGGTCACATTGTGCTGGAGTCCTGCGTCTTTGGTGGGCGAACACCTACGCTGTTCATGGCGCGAATGGTGGATGTTGGGAACAAGTTTCTTGCAGATCAGGGCACAAATTGTGTATGTGAATCACGTGTTGATGTAAGAACAGGTCAAATGTTGTAGATTTTTTTTGTTTTTTTTTTGTATTTTTTGATAGCGAGGTAAGCGGGGCTCTGGTCGGCCAAGCAGGGTGTGCTGGGCATAGATGGGGGCAGTGGCGTGAGCAAGGGGTTGCAGGGACATCGGATCCCAGTAAGACTAGGATTGTTGGGGTTGAGAGATGCAATCGGATGGTGGAAAACAAGAAATGATTTCACTCTGATACCAACAGATGTCGCTTAGTGGCGATAAACGTGTTTTTCTGTGAGGAACCCGGGGAAACATGCTCACGAGGAGAGGAAACTCTCTGGGGAAAATTTTATTAATCTCTGAAAGCTGATTACAATGGATAGCTAGCCCCTATTTATAGACTCAAACCCTAAAAAAAAAGTCTAATCTACCCTTAAAAATATCGTAAGGTGGGGCCAAACAATAATTAAAAAAAAGAATTAAAAGAAGCCCACGTGGAGTGTTGGGCCTAAGGTGCTGCATCAAGGATGGATTGTGGTGGATGTGTGTTGATAGTCGAGCCATCAACAAAATCATAGTCAAATACAGTTTTCCAACTCCACGGTTAAATGATATGCTTGATATGCTTCAAGGGGCTATGGTGTTTCCAAAGTTGGACCTTCGAAGTGGCTATCACCAACTTTGAATATGACCAAGGGATGAATGAAAGACAACTTTCAAGACCGAGGGGCTGTATGAGTGGTTAGTGATGTCGTTTGAGCCCCACTAGCACTTTTATGAGGCTCACGAACCAGATTACGAAATCATTCATTAATAAATTCGCCGTGGTTTATTTCAATGACATTTTCATATATGGAAAGACAACTGCTCTTCATGTTGATCATCTGAGGGAGGTACTCCTAGTTTTGCAGGAGAACACACTTTATGTCAACCTTAAGAAGTACAATTTCATGCTCCTCAAATTGATCTTTCTTGGGTATGTTATATCAGTTGATGAAACTCAAGTCGATAATGAGAAGATTCGATCCATCTGAGAGTGGCCCCTACTCAAGACTATTGGTGAATAAAAAAGTTTTCATGAGCTTGCTACCTTTTATCGTAGATTTATCTGAGATTTCAGCTCGATCATGGCACCACTTACAGATTGCTAGATAAAGGGAAACTTCTATTGTGGCAATGCAATTGAGGAGAGCTTTGCCACCATTAAGGAGAAGCTTTCCATGCTCCTATTTTGGTGTTGCCTGACTCCAGCAAGGCATTTGAGTTGAAAACGAACGCATCCATTGTCGGAATTGGCACTGCCCTATCTCAATTTGGTTGGCCAATTGCATTTATGAGTGAGAAGCTTAGCGACTCACTTCACAAATTAGCCGCTTATGAGATTGAGCTATACGCAGCGGTATGAGCCGTGAAGCATTGAGACCAATACCTTTTTCAACGAGAATTCGTCATCTATGTCGACCATGAAGCTCTTAGATATATGCATTCTTAGAAAGATCTCAGCAGGATGCACACGTGGTGGGTTGCCTTTCTGCAACAATTCACTTTCTCATCACCTTGCGAAATGAGGTTGTGAGATCCGAATATTTAAATGACCAATATTCAAAAGACATGGATTTCGCCGATGAATGTGCACGTTGCCAACAAGGTACATTTGTTGGCCCTTTTATCTTGTATGATGGATTTATTTTCTTCCAAGACCGCTTGTGCATTCCACATGGATCGTTATGGGAGAGTATAAAAACAAAACCATTTTGTTGGTGGAGAGACAATTCTTTTGGCCACAGTTGAAACAAGATGCTGCTTAAGTGGTGAAAAGTGTATCATCTGCTAGGAGAAGAAGGGGCATGCACAAAATACTAGCTTGTATATGCCACTGTTCATTCCAGAGCCCCCCTGGGAATACATCTCTATGGATTTTGTTTTGGGTCTGCCCCGTACTCAATGGTCCCATGAATCTGTCTTTGTAGTGGTACACCAAATCTTGATGACGACGCTCTTCGTTCCTTACAAAAAGATAACTGATGCATCTTACGTGGCCACATTATTTTTTCGGTAAGTGGTGCGACTCCATGACATTCTGAAAACAATCATGTTTGACCGTGACACTCATTTTCTCATACATTTTTGGCGTACTCTATGGAGAATGTTTCTGACGAATTTGAAATTTAGGAGCTCGTTTCATCCCTAGACAAATAGACAAACAAATTTTGTCAACCACACTCTCGACACTCTTATTCGTTTATTGTGTGGTGATCGTCCAAGCAATGAATTTCGTCCTCGCCCCGACTGAGTTTGCATTCAACAACGTGGTGAATTGAACCACGAGGAAAACTCTTTTCGAAATGATGTACTAGCAGCCGCCAAAGCACACCCTTGATCTAATCCTGTTGCCCGAGCTTTCTGGGTACAACTTGGATGCCGAGCATATGGCCTCTCGCATTGAAGCCGTTCAAGATGAAGTGATTTGTAATATTTTAAATTTGAATGCGAAGTATAAAGCGAAGGCTGATAAGAAGCGGGGACAAGATGTTTTCAAATTGAGAGATTTTGTCATGGTTCACATCCAAAAGGAACGGTTCCCAATGGTAACCCACAACAAGTTGAGATCAAGGACTGTTGGTCCTTACAAAGTCTTACAACATCTCAATGATAATGCTTATGTGGTAGACCTTCCAAAAGGTTGAGAGATTTCTCCTACATTCAATGTGGCTGACTTGAAGTTGTTCACTTCGGAAGAGCCGCTTTATCTTCTATCAAACTCGAGGTTGAGTCCTTTCCAAGCAAGGGTGACTAATACAACGATACCGTAGCAGCCAGTCCATGTGGACTCTTTTCTTTTATTCTTTTGCTTAATTATTATTTTGTTCTCCAGCTTAGGACAATTTAAGGGAAAAATAGTCTTTTATTTGTTTCAGGGTTTAGGCTTTTAAATAGGGTGTTAACTGTCTATTGTAAGCAACTTTATCTAGATTAGTAAAATTCTCAATGTTTTCTCATTTTGTGTGTGTTTTGCCCGAGTTACTCGCACAAGAGGGCTCGAAAATCCTGTTGCGCTATATCTACCCGAGCTCTTAAACTTCATTTTCGCCTTGGTCATCCACTCATACAAGTTTTACGGAAGATTTGCCCCACCCCCCGCCCATGTCTTTCTTTCCATTGTTAATCATGTTAGTTTGCCAAGAACCATTGAACCTATCATGTTCCTTGGTTGCTATTTTTTACGTTTTCAATTTTCGAGTTAGTTCATTCTGATGTGTGGGGTCTCTGTGCGGTTTCAAGTCATTTTGAATTATTGTTATTATGTTTCATTTATTGACGACTGGCTTGAATTTATCTTTTTCGTTATCGTTCTAAAGTATTTTATCTTTTCAAATCATTTTATCATGAAATTCATACTGAGTTTTACTTCACTATTAAATACTTACAATCAGGTAATGGTCGCAAATGTTTATCTCTATTCTTTCAATCATTCCTTACAGTGCATGGTGCCATTCATCAAACATTCTGCCCTGAAATACCTTAGTAAATAGTGTGGCCAAGTGTAAACAATTTCATATACTGGAGACTATTCGGGCCATACTATTTCATTTGTAGGTTCCCCTTTAGTTTTGGGGCGATGCTATTCTTACAACCACCTATCTTATTAATCTCTTTCCATCCATTCTTCTGGTGGAGAGTCCCTTTCATTTACTATTTTCATCCCTTCTTATTCTCCCCTCTTTATGTGTTTTGGTTGTCTTTGTTATGTTTGTGACACACGACCTAATCAGTTTAAATTTACTCTTTGTGCTCTTAGTTGTATGTTTCTAGGTTACTCTTTCTCCCATGTGGATTATTGATGTTTCTCTCGACTTGGGGTGCTATGTCATTTTTGTTGATTTTCCTTCGTTGAGACCTCTTTATTCTCATTATCTCCGACCTCTTTACTCTTTCTGCCCTTCTCACACGCTGATCTTGATGATTCTCTCTCTTACCATCCACCAACCCTTACCACCTCTTTTGAATATGATGACCGTTGCTTTAGTCATCTATATTCTTACCGTTCATCAACCATGCCCTCCGCATTGACTGGGGATGCCATGCCCCAATTTTACATGTTGCTCTTGAGATAACCATGGATGACTTGTCCATTGCTTCGAGGAACATTCCTGTAAACATCATCTTATCTTTACACATACCTACAATGACTTATAGACGACAACCAACACTTTGATCTCAACTTTGGAGACTATCTATTCCTTGCATGGTCACCGACGCTTAAATCTCCTCCTGACTAGCACCAAGCAATGCATGATGAATTGCAGGCTCTGGAAGATAATCACACATGAGACCTTGTACCTCTTCCAGTTAAAAAATGGATTGTTGGATGCAAATGGATTTATACGGTGCACTTGAATCCCGATGGTACTCCATCATATTAAAGCTTGCCTTGTTGCCAAAGGCTATGCTCAAACATATGAAATTGACTATTTCAACACTTCTTATCACTATTAAATGGGACAGAGTATGGACATGATGTTCCACCGTCAATGGTGACACCAAGCTTGAGTGTGTGTGTGGTTGTGTGTGTGAACATGGAAAAGAATATGCCAAATCAAATGAGAAATGGTTTAAAGGCTTTGTTGATGCTTTCTTTGGAAAACTGGTTTATAGCTTTGATATAGACTGTTTTTGATGCTTAAAACAGTTTTATGAAAATGTGCTAACAAATTTTGTTCTAGCGGCGTGAGTTGGGAAGTCATTGGAGAAATCCTACTGAGTTTAGACTCACCCCCTGTTTGGGCACTGTTGTGCGTTTGCTTATGCCATCTATCGAGACACAGGTAAAGATAAAGTATCTCAGTTCTTTAGTAACACTTATTGAGACCATCGCCTGACATGTGGAGTTGGAGTTTGGAGCGGGTGGGGTGTTGCTGGTTGTTGTCAATTCGGAGTTTTGTGGCCTTTTTGGTCTTCTTGAGTATGTCTTTTGGTTTTTGCTTGTACTTTAATATGGTTTGTTGATTTGGTTATGTTTTGAGTTGTATTTTGTACTTATGCATCATATAGTGGTTTGTTTGGTTATTCTTTTTGTGGTTTGGATGTTTTATCTTTCTAAGGGAAAATCGTCCCCCAAATGTTCTTGAGCCCCTTGGCATGTATTACTAGCCTTTGGTGTCTTGGAGATGTCATCTAAGGCCTAGTAGCTCCCTCGTCGCTCCTCGAGCCAATGAAGAAGGACGAGATGTTACAACATGAATTACAACAAACTCTCAAGATTAATAGTTCGGTGTCTTTGGGAACTGGGTAAATTTACAATTAAACACATGGTACAATACACATTTCTTGCACAAAGATTCCCCACACATGTAATTTTCTTATATGTATCCCTTTCATTGCAAAGGAAAAGGGTTAATTATAATGCTCAGTGAAGGATAAACAATGAAAACAGAGCATAAATGAACATCATGGGAAAAGCACGAGGCATGATTTAAGAACATGAACATGAGGACAAGAGGCATGATTTAAGAACATGAGGCATGACATTATCATAAGTATATGGGGCATAACTTGGAAATGTGGCTACAACATAAACATGAGACATTCATTAGCATATCACCATGGTTCATCACCAAGGTGTCATAAAACATTACCAAGACATACTATCAAGGTATCATGAACATGTTATCTTTAGAGATTAATTATTTACCCAATGCATTTGAGCGCTATCAGGGCGCACCCTTTATATGCCTTAATTCATGTGTGCCACATAAGGAAAACATACATAAATCCATCAATAATCTTAGCATGAATTCGTGGAAAATAAACGAGTATCCAATGAAAGTAAGAGATCTCTACGTAAATACCTTTCAACCAAGATAATGAATTATAGGGTATTTACACCATATAAAATAAATGGTATACAGTTTAGTCAATAATTTCCCTAGTCAATCGATGGATGAGTTTCTAGGTGAACACCCTTTAATCAAAAGAAGCACTAACGATAAGGCAAGACAAAGACAGTGATGGGTCATTTTCAATAGTGATCTCATTTCCACCACAAAATGTGTTCATAGCGACATTGACATGGAGGAGAATGGTAAAAGCCATGGGAATGATGAAGACTGATAGAGAACATGATCATTTGATACAAATTAGGCAGGAAAGAATCCCCTTCAAATGATTAATGCGTTTGCGTGAATACCCAATAATCAACTTTAGATACTATAGGACATTCACAATGCAGAGGGTATTACCCCAATTGAAAGAATGGTAACCAAAAGCGATGGAGGGTACATTCATGTCATAGGGATATTATTTGAACGTCCATATATTCTGATTCTTTATTATGATTCATAAAATGCATGTGAATTATCCAAAGCAAATCTCCTGAGAGTATCAAACCAGGTGTACAACGATGCCCGTTGTCGTACACCTGGTGACGATCGAGTCAAAGCCCAATGCGTCCTTTTCGGGGTTATTACCCCTAGGTACAACTTTGTCAGAACTATATCCACTTGTAGTATCCATACAGAAATATTGTTGCTAAGAAAACCACACACACTTTTCTTTACCAAATTTAGGATGGTTTTATGGCTACGAGAAACCTTGGACATTACAATGACTTATGAAGGTAGTATAATGAGAGGGAATGATGATTTCTAATTGATAATATAGCAAGGAAATTATAACAATGATGCATAATAACATTTTCCATTGTAACGAGAAAGAATTAATATGGCTCACAAAATTAATGGGAAAGGAGGGGTGATGAACCCTTGTTTCGGCGTGGTAATGACTTAGGAAAAGACTATAATGAGGGCATAAATAAACTCTCATTTAGAGCATATCACATGGAAGATAATACCATGAAATGACAAACATGACAGAATAAGAAAAGAAATTTAAAAAGACAATATAGCAAAAGTAATAAATTTGAAAAGGAAAGAGGATGATTGAGGAAACCCTTACTTTGGGAGGATGCTTCTTAAAGTTAGAGAGGGACTCCTTAGAACCTTATAACCTTAGAACCACCTTGAGAGACTCTTGAGAGGGATATTGAGAGAGAATTCATGCCAAAGGCTTTGGTGTGGAAAGTGAGGGAATGAAGATATTTATACTTGAGGAGTGGTTTTAATGGATAAAATATTGACTATTTTACTATAGAAGCCAACCACTTGTGAGTGAAATGAATTCCAACCAATTTGCTGGATTAAAATGAGTGAAGGAGGGTGGGTGGATGTTCAAAGCCTTCCCAAATTGAAACTTACCTTACAACCAACCCATTTAATGCATACAAACCAAAAATATTTTTTATCTAAAAAAATCCAACTTTTTGTTTCAAAATGTAAAGTATAAATTTCTAAATTAAAATTAATATTTTTAAATTCATTTTTATACTTATTAAATGCAATTTTGATTAAATAAAATGTTTCATCAATGTTTGAAGCATGTTCACATAATAATGATGCCAAAATCTCAATGCTCGTAAAACAGTAATTTTCATTTTTTTCACCAAAAAATCAACTTTGTCGGAAAATTCTCAAAATTTCACCCTAGGCAAATTTTGATGTGTTGAGTCTAAAAATGGAATTTATTTTATCAAAAAAATACTCTAAATATGAGAATTATAACTTTTAAATAAAAATCTTTATTTATTGAAAATTAACAAATTTTATAGTGTAGTAAACATTCTGACTGTTATATAAATTACTTAGGGCTTTGTTAAAATATGCAATCGTTTAAAAAGTGTTTTATAAGATTATTTCATGAAATGACTTATTTAAAACTTCTACATTTATCATAAAACATATTTTTTAGCATAATATATTTATAGTCTCCATAAATAATATAATTTTGATTATATCATAAAATAATCCCAACGGTCACTTTCATCTATATAACCGACAATAATAATGACCAACTGTTTTAATCCCAATGGTCACTTTCATCTCTCACTTTATCACTTACTACTTTTCTTACGAAGGTTCTTGCACATCTATTGATAATGTCAATCGCTTTCCTAACGCTCTTTATTTTCACATTTATTATGGCGGAAGCGATCTTCTTGGGGGAATTCAAGCCTATGAAGTTTGTTTTTGTGAATGTACTATTTTTCAATGTGTATATTCCTTTCCCGTTCCTTGTACTAGTCCATATTTAGGCATGATGTGTAGAGTTCTTATGAAATGTAAAAGTCTTTTTATGTCTTTTTTAGGGGTTGCTCTGTCGAAACACTCGCAGTCGGTATTTTTTCTCATTTCTGAATTGCACGCAACCCAATGTCGATGATGGAGACGAGGAATCAAGCTCGACACGAAGGTACAAAGCAACCCCTTGAACGTCTCAAGACAGATCTATCAGATTTGGCATCGACAATTGACATTCTCAAGCAAGGCCAACAACACTTGGAGCTCGAGCCGCACGAACAGGTGGAATTCCGCAAACATGTCGCTAGCCTGGTGCGCTGGCCGGAGAAGACACCCCTGCCGGAAGAAGTGCCATTGCCAATGACGGGTGAAGGGTTTGACACACTTGTGTGTTGTTGACAACGTGCAGAGACCAAGTAGAGGAGCGCTTTGGGATGTGGTTACCCCACCCTTTGCACGGTCACTCCACCATTTGCAGGTGACTCGTTTGCAGTCGCCTGATGAGTTGAGCTACCCATTTTTTTATGGGACGGATCTGAGAGGATGGATCACTCACGTTGGATTTTATTTCCAGGTTCATCAGATGTCTGAGAATGAGATGCTATTCACGACCCAAGTAAGTCTGGATGGTGCTGCCATTCATTGGTTTACTATTCTGCTCAAAGTACATCCACATGTCACCTGGGTGCTATTCAAAGCAGAGCTAATGGACTGTTTTAGTGGTTTGGATGTTCAAAATCCATACGAAGAGTTGTCAGCCCTTCAATAGTGGGGATTAGTCTAGGTTTATATTAAACGCTTCAAATACCCGACATCGTTGCTACCGCGCCAACTTGTGTCGCGATATGCAGGCTGCTTCTTTCATGATTCCCAAGAGGATATTCACAGTTGGGTCCACATCCATAATCCAGAGACTCAACTGCAAGTGATGCGGCTAGCTTGGCATGTGGAGCTTGTTTTCATAGGAGGCGTCAACACTCAGTTTCGCAGTAGTGGGTCACTGAATTTTAACAAGGAACGTGAAGTTGAACCATGGCAGTCAGCGGACTAAATGCGGTCCCACCTAGCGGGGGACTTATCTTCATCCGGTGAGACATGAGGAAGCTGCTATGTATAACTTGCGACGGGAGACTCCAAGTCCAACAACCTCTGGCGGGTGGAGTATTCGACATCTGACGACCTAGGAGTGGGAGTACAGATGATGCAAGGGTTTGTGTTTCAGGTGTGGGCTGCCCTATAGTCCCATGCATTGGTGCGCCGATCACAAATTGAGGGTGTTGTTGTTGGGAGAGGGTGATGGCTACGCTCATGATGAGGGCCCTACGATGGGCACAAAACCAGACCAAGCCAATGTGGAATCGACCCCCTTCATTCAGTCTTGAGGACAAGATTGTTTTTCAATGGGCGGTGAGTGATAGAGCTCGAGTCAGGGCATAGAGTAGGGACGATATAAAGTAGTAGGGGTAAAAGTGTCTTAGCACAGGGAAAGTTTGTTGTTGGGATATTGTTAGTCTGCTAAAGGGGAGATTCTGGAACCACAT
Source organism: Viscum album (assembly GCA_963277665.1). NCBI lineage: Eukaryota > Viridiplantae > Streptophyta > Magnoliopsida > Santalales > Viscaceae > Viscum > Viscum album. Next base: position 1,575,657,555 of record OY728141.1, read on the forward strand.
GGAGTGGTGGTGGTGGGGGGGGGGGACTTCGTTTTAAGTAGCAGGAGGCGTGAGAGTGCAAGTAGGGAGAAATCTGTTAGAGTCGGACAAGACTTGGGCGAGAGTGCAAAGAGCCTCTCGATTTCTTTTTCTTCTACGGTGTTTCTTCTTCCCGTTCTTAATCTCAGTTTTTCATACTCTAATAGAAAGTAGTCTATTACCGGTTGATTGTATGTGTGGGACTTTATCATTAATGCAATGATCAAAGAATAAATAGTCTACCACGTTCTTTGCATTCTATATTCACTAACTAGCTTAGACTCTTCGAAATACTAGGTTGGATTCGTGGAAAAGACCCTTCAAGATTGGTACACTATGAAGGAGGTGGATCAAGAACCCCATCTACCGATGTTGTCTGCCCAATGTATATGCGCATTTGGGACATGCTGAAGATTGCAAATGATCCAAGTGAAATGCGGCCTTTGATTTTATGCGAGTATGTTCATTTTTCATTATTTTAAATGGAAAGCATTTTCATTTTTCTAATACTCTTTGTTTGACCAACAATTTTTTGATGCAAAAATGTCAGGTACTCACATTCAATGGGAAACAGCAATGGGAATATTCTTGAATACTGGGAAACAATCAATAGGACATTTGGTCTTCAAGGTGGCTTTATCTGGGAGTGGGTTGATCAGGTTGAAAATTTTAGTTAATGCGAAATATATAGAATGATTGTCATTTTCCCTTTTAGGATACCATTTGTAACTTGTACAGTATCAAGAAGAAATATATATGCTGCAGATATCATCGAACAAGATGCCAAATAAATAGGGGCATAAATTGTTGTTTTATAAAAACAATCTGCCAATAGATGATAAACACTGGCAATTTATAGAGATCTAAATTGTTGATTTTAATAAATATTTGCAGTTTGTCAGTTTTGTTATGACCGAGGTATGTTGGGCTATTCCTATGCATTTTCTATTGGCTTGATGATGGACATGATGTGTTGCAGGTTAAAGAAAACAAGGGGTGTATATGGCAGGATACTATTTAAAAATGCGTATTATTTTTTGTTTAATGATGTCAAAGGAAAAATGTGGAGGACAAAAAAGAATGGAACAAAATCTTCTGTGTGTTTTGATTTAATGCCATCTAGTTTAGGTTGAGAATGTGAATTCATTTTGTTCCTCAATAGCTTAGTGGTAGGGGGATTGGCTGTCAAGTAATTGGCCATTGGTTTGAATCCTATGAAGTATCCAATGAAAAAGCGAAAGATTTGATGTTAAGAAATAAGAGAGAAATTGATCTTAATAATCAATTCATAATTTTAGTGTCTACAAACCTTTGTACAACAAAAAAATTGAAGGAACAAGAAAATCTATCCCTAAGCCAAGCTTGATTATTCTTGTTATTTAATGTAGAAGAATATGCTAAAATCCTAATATATATTAAATTAAATTAAAATTAAGACAATACTTTTAGTAGTATTTAATTCGCATATTTTTTTGCACCATTTTCACGTGACAAACAGGTAAATATTCTTAAACTCATTGGGCCACATGTCTTACTTGAGTTTTTTATTTTAATGCTCGTGCTTCCATACAGGCACTGCTAAAGTTAGGTGCTGATGGTAAGAAGCATTGGGCATATGGAGGTGACTTTGGAGATACCCCAAATGATTTGAACTTCTGTTTGAATGGCCTGGTGTGGCCAAATCGAACTGCACATCCTGCATTACATGGTAATTTTATTGTTGCCTGGGCATTCTATTTTGCACGCTCACCTCAATTGGGGTTTTGTAATGTTGCTTACGGAACACATTATCCTTTACAGAAGTCAAGCATGTCTACCAACCAATAAAGGTTTCCTTGAGAGAAAGTTTACTCGAGGTACGATCATATTTTATTGATATGTTGTATTTGTTTTACCAAGTGCCTATTTTGACACAGTTTGATTTTTTCTTCTCAGATAACAAACGCTCATTTTTTTGAAACAACTGATGGATTGGAGTTTAGCTGGGTCATTCATGGTGATGGATGCAAACTTGGTTCAGGAATCTTATCCCTTCCATCAATAGAACCACAGCATAGTTTTACCATGGAATTTGAATCTGGTCCATGGTGTTCTTTATGTGGTTGTTCTTCAGCTGAATATTTTTTGACAATAACTGCTAACCTTGAGCATTGCATGCGTTGGGCTGAAGCTGGTCATGTCCTTGCCTCTACCCAAGTCAAAGTGCCCATGAAAAGAGGATCTCTAACTCATGTATTCAGTCTTAATATCCCCGACATCATCTTTGTCTAATGTTTCTGATTATTAACTGTTTTTTTATTGACAATGGCATCAGATCATCAAAACCGAAGATGCTAATCTCCACAGTGAAGTTAATGGGAATATAATTAAAATCTGTCATGATAATTTTTGGCAGATAGAATTAAATACACGCACAGGAACCATCGAGAACTGGAAGGTAATATATGCTCTTGTCCTGTTTATTCTGTTTTAATATTTTCTTGAACAGTGATGTGGCATCTTATTATGTGCTTAGTTTTAAAGAGATATGCCCTAAAGCCATTATGCATATGATGCATTTGGCCATATCATAAGAGACGATATGGGTATATCGAAAGGGCATGATATAAGATATGATGCATGCTGCTTACGCAAGTCGTATTGTACGACTGGCTATATCATAATGCTATGAATTGTATGGTACGATTCATTTGGAAAGGCTGTGATATCTTGAGGCAACTGCACGTAAAATGTTAACATTTATATTATCTTCCATGATGGATGTCATTTGTAACGTATGAGAGAAACTACGTTGCATTTATATGATAAATGCATGAACACATTCAACCGATGTGTTACAAGCCATTGTAACAATATACTATTTACTCATGCATCATGTAACATATGAGTAAATGCATGGGCTCGAAAGTGTTCCTGAGGGCTTATATAAAGGAGGCCGGAGGCTATGGTTTGTGTGCTCCTTGCTAAGCTTTTGGCCGAATCTCTCTCCTTGCTGTTAGAGCTGGGGGAAAAGAGGGTACATGGCAGGTATATTCTAGAAGGAATAAGATTAAGGCAGGGGAGGGGTCCGCTGGGGACCACAGGGCTGAAACAGATTCTGCTAGGGGACCACAGGCTGCAACAGATTTTGTTAGGGGACCACAGGGGCTGAAACCAACTGAAGCTGATAGGGGTACAGGTGGAGGTCTGTAACAGAAAAGGGAAGTGGAAGTGGGGGGTGTGGGGCATGGGGACCATTCGGTTATAACCAATTGGGAAATAAGAGAGGCTGGAGGGGGAAGTGAGGGGGCACGCTTGCTGCTGGAATTCCTGAGGGAGGTGAGATTATCGGCCTTGGGATTGGGCGGGTGAGCCTGTGGGCCTCCCGAGGATGCTCTGAGTCTTCTCCCTTCTTCCCTCTCCTCTCCAAGTTTGTAATCCCTGGTACGCAGTTAGTTTTTCTCTAATATAAATTCCTACTTTTACTTTTACTGTTTTCGATTTAAGAACGGAATAAATCATTCATAGTGGCCTGAAATGGGTACCGGTAAGGTCGGACTGAGACCAGGCCCTGGCCTGGTAGCAGATTAATGGTGTGAGCCCGCTGCCTGTGTGCTGGAAGCCCCCTGGGTTTCGAAAAAACTGATGGGAAACGCTGAAATACCTTGTGCAACTGCTGGTTTTGAGTCTCAGTCAAGGGCGTGATGTTGATACTTTTCTTACCCCCAACAACTTGCTGCAGGTCGCTGCTTCGGCCCGATTTTTGTGCCCACCGATCCAAGGATTCCGTGGGCCGGTCGTTTTGTCGAATGCCTGAGAGCGTAAAAGGCCGACCCCCTACCGAAAATTTCATCACCATCGACTGCCAATTTATGTTAACATCCCCGAGAGTTCTCAACCACGAAACCCCCAGGATGAGATCCAATCCCCCAATCTTGAGAACATGAGCTTCAATTGAGCACTCATATGCCCCTAGAACCAGCAGGATTTTTCGGCAGACTCCTGAGGTTCCTGTCTTGTGGCCATCCCCCAGCTTCACTCCCATTTTCTGGGTGGCCTGGATAGAGATCCCCAGTATGCTGACTAGTCTTAGGCTAATGAAATTGTGGGTAGCCCCACTGTCCAACAGGATTAGGATGGGAATTCCCCTTATACAACCCTCAATTTTTATGGATGTGATGGACTCTTCTTGGTGGCCCCGAGCTTCGCAAAAAAATCCCCAATTCTGAGATTCAATCACTTAAAATTCAACCTCAGGATTTTCTCCCGCAGTCTCCAGCGGTTCCTCCTCGTCCTCCAGTGGGGGTGCTAGCTCGAAATTTTCCTCCTCTTCCCCTAATAACAACACCCTCATCTTCGGATCCGCACATTTGTGCATGGGATTGTAAGGCTTCCCACAGCGGAAGCACAACCCCTTATTTCTTCGGTCTTCCCATTCTTGGTTGGATAATTGTCGAACTCCCTTTCCTCCAGCCATGGAGGTTTGCTGCATGTCCCTAGGAGCTCCGCCTGACCACTCCCCTTCTCGACGTACTGGTGTGGGTGAAAATCCCGTCTGCTGGGTAAGTCCTGGACGACTGTTGCTGGCCCCCACTCCCATAAGGACACGTTCCTCCTGGTCGGCTTGGGGGCCCAACTCCCCGACCAAGCGCTAGCTCCACATGTAGCTGAGTTTCCGAGCTGTGTATGCGGACCCAACTGTGAACCTTATCACGCAAGCCGTGAAGGAAGTATCCGACATACTGTGGCTTCGGCTGTCGTGGCACCAAAGCCGCGAGGAACTCGAACCGTTCAATGTACTTCTGAACTGACCCATTTTGCTGGATTGCCGCTAACTCTTCATATGGATTCTGCACCTCCAATCAACTGAAACGCTCCATCAACTCTTCCTTGTGTTGTCTCCATGTTAAGTTTGGATGCACCTCCTCTAACACTGTGAACCAGTGGATTGTCACTCCTTCCATGCTTACTTGAGCCAAGAAACTTTTTGAATCCTCTGCTGTGTGATTAATCCGAAAGTACTACTCGGGCCGATTAATCCATTCCCGGGGATCTTGTCCATCGAATATGGGCAGCTCGACCCATCGGATTGCCAACGTTGGGGCAGTCCCTTCTGCGATTGCCTCCATGGTCCCGTGTGCTTCCTCCCACAACATGGTTTGGTCAGGTGATTCAGTTGCCTCGACCCCTGTTGTGATGTGAACTTCCGAAGCGGATGCGTCATCCTGTCTGGGGAGCTTCTCCAGTCGGTGCAATATGTCAGACATCGACCTATGTACCTCTTCCAACCCAGTAATTTCTTGCTTGAGTGATCCAACTGAATCGGACAGTCCTACCATCGAGGACTCCAAGCGAACCATGTGCTGGTTTGTGCCAGTCTCCATGTTCTCCATCCGCTGCTCCAGTCCTTCCAAGCGACCTTGAAGTTGTGTTTCCATTGCCCATGCCCTTTCACTCTGGAACATGGCATCCTGCATTACTGCGGCCAGCTGGCGATTCCTGCTTCATCTCCATGGACCCCCAAGCTTTTGCTCGAGTTTCATGCCTCTCCGCAGGGGGGGCGTTCAGGTTTTTACAGAACTTACAGAAAACTGGCAGCTAACTTATATTGGCTAGGTATGAAGAACGCTGTCAAGGAATTTGTCCAGCAGTGTTCTATTTGTCAGCGCTTCAAATATTCGACCCTGGCTCCCGCTGGCCTCCTCCAGCCTTTGGATATTCCCACAACTGTGTGGACCGACATCTCCATGGATTTTATTATTGAGTTTCCCAAATCTAAAGGGTATGAGGTCATCTTGGTTGTTGTTGATCGTCTGACAAAGTATGCTCATTTTTTGTTACTCAAGCACCCTTACACCGCCCGGACAGTTGTTGAACTTTTTCTCCGAGAGATTGTTCGGCTGCATGGCATATCAGCTTCCATCGTGAGTGATCACGACTCCATTTTCTTAGTAATTTCTAGACTAAGTTGTTTTGTATCCATGGTACTACCCTCAAGTTCAGCTTTGCCTACCACCCGCAGACGGACGACCAGACTGAGGTGGTCAACCGCTGCCTGGAGACCTATTTGCGCTGCTTTGCAGTGGACCAACCAAGAACATGGTCTTTCTGGATCCCGTGGGCTGAATGGAGCTACAACACAACCTGACACGCCTCCATAAAATCCACTCCGTTCGAGGCAGTTTATGGCTACCCGCCTCCTTTTATATTGCGTTTCTTGCCTTCTGATGTCCGAGTGGTCGCCATAGCAACAACTTTGGCTGATCGAGATGAAGCTTTACGCCCACTTCGGCATCACTTGGCCCGTTCGCAGGATTACATGAAACGCTTTGCAGATCGGCACCAACGACACATTACTTTCAAAGTTGGTGATCAGGTTTATCTGAAGCTCCGGCCTCATCGACAGCAGTCCGTTGCCCAAAGGATCCACTAGAAGTTGGTAGCCCGATTTTATGGCCCTTTTCCCGTTCTTAGTCGAGTTGGGTCGGTTGCTTACCAGTTGGATTTGCCCTCAGCTAAGATTTATCCCGTCTTTCATGTGTCCCAATTAAAGCCAGCTATGGGAACTCAGGAAGTCCTCCCCACTTTGCCACCAGACCTTGCACCTGACAGTTCGGATGCTCCGGAACCCCAGGTTGTTCTATCCCACCGTCTTCATCTACACTATCACATCGCCCAACCGCAATTCCTGATTTAGTGGGCAGACCGTCCGATCGAGGAGGCCACATGGGAGGATGAGTTTACCCTTCGCAATCAATTCCCTTCCTTCAGTCTTGAGGACAAGACTGATCTTCAAGGGGCGGCGAGTGTTAGAGTTGGGGGGAAAGAGGGTACATGGAAAGTATATTCTTGAAGGAATAAGATTAAGGCAGGGGAGGGGTCCACTGGGGACCACAGGGCTGAAACAGATTCTGCTTGGGGACCACAGGCTGCAACATATTCTGTTTGGGGACCACAGGGGCTGAAACCAACTGAAGCTGATAGGGGTACAGGTGGAGGTCTGTATCAGAAAAGGGAAGTGGAAGTGGGGGGCGTGGGGCATGGGGACCATTCGGGTATAACCGATTGGGAAATAAGAGAGGCTGGAGGGGGAAGTGGGGGCACGCTTGCTACTGGAACTCCTGAGGGAGGTGAGATTATCGGCCTTGGGCTTGGGAGAGTGAGCCTGGGGGCCTCCCGAGGATACTCTGAGTCTTCTCCCTTATTCCCTCTCCTCTCCATGTTTGTATCCCTAGTACGCAGTTAGTTTTTCTTTAATATAAATTCTTACTTTTACTGTTTTCGATTTAAGGGCCCTATCACTTGCCAAGCTCTCTTCTTCTTTCTTCTTTGCCATGAGAGGCATTAACATGTCGCGGAGTGATCGAGCTGGACGTTACTAGCTCGCGGAGGTTGTTCATGAGTTGCTGGAGTTTGTGGTTGCTGCTATAGTAGTTGTTCGTGGTTTATTTTTAGTTTTTCTTTTGCATTGTAGGACAGATCATGCACTGAGATTTGGATGATTTATTTATTTTATGAAGTTGATTGGTGGTTCTTTTATCTTTCTTGAGAATATTGAGGGTAATGCCTCCCATTTGAGTATTCTATACTTTTGGTGCTAGTCGTCAACCTGTGACCTATTGGAAGCAGGTTTTGAGAGTCGCACCCGTTTTCACTGCCGGCCCAAGAGGGGTGTAGCAGTGGGGGTGGGTCGTGACAGAGTCCGATGACTGTCTCTAAGGGATCTTCATTAAGCATTTGGTTGAAGATCATTTGGCATCGACGGTGTAAGGTACACACATATAGTTTCCTCATTTTATATATTACATGATTTCGGGTTTTATGCACGGTGATCTTTAGAATTCAAGTTTTTTATTTGTTTCCACTGCTTGGCTTAAGTGTTAAACTATATCATGAAACCCATCAGTGGTATCAGAGCTTTACTATGACTTTTGATTGTCGAAATCGTGTTGAAAATGAAGAAAATAGATATTGTTTTTGATATCGTATTCTTTATCATTAAATACGATTGAGAATTTGTTTTGCAGCTGGTTTTGTGACATGGAATGTCGTAAGTAACAATTGGGTAGCGCCATATGATATAGGATATCATGGGCAACGACTTAGTTCAAATCCTTCGGTTTTTGAAATATCTTAGCATACGATATTTAATAATATATAAAAACATTATTTATGAAAGTTGCTAAAATTTTATCAACAATATGTACAAGATAAAATTCATTTCCATCTCTTAATAGTTTCTCAACTTTCAGATTTGTTATCAATGATATGGATTAATTCTTTTACACAAACTAAAATCGTAGCGTACGATGATGCTGAAGTAATGCTGCAAAATAGAGTATCGTATTGCCTTAGTGATCCCTATACCTATCGTTAAATACGATCGCCACTGCTGAACCATTCTTATGAGCGACATGTCGTATGTTGCAATTGTTGAGGCACAAAGTTATTCCTATTTGAGGCTAATCGTAATCCATGACATGCCGACACCACTCGTTTATTCTTACGCGCACCAGGTTAATATCACACATAGACAGGCGTTGTAGGCTTACATTATGCAAATCATTTAACATTGCGTTAATCTTATGCGAATGCATATTGTATGTCATGATTGTCTGGCGCGTTGGGATTATCTTATGCAGACCACTGCACTTATCTCTGGTCGCGTTATATCTATCATAATGTACTATAGATAGCGCTTGTTTGTTTATCAATTGTTGATTATGATTTGTGGATATCGTAGAATATGATTTATAGGAAAAATGCGTTTTTCCTATTTTTCAATTATGAATTGAATTATATAATTTATAAATTGTTTATAAATTATGGAAAAATGTATTTTGGGATATTTATTTGATTTATAAAGTTTATAAATTAATTAATTGTTTATAAGTGATTAAGTGTTTATGAAACTTTTACATCGATGCGAGGAATGAGGCTACATTACAATGAAAATAATGCAACATACAAATGTAGGGTTTTAGAGAGAAAAACCCATGCCTCACAACAAGGTAAAATGTTTAATTTATAGATGAGAAAAAGAATACAGCAGATAACCCACGCCGATGTGGGATACGAATATTTAAAATACCTACTACTCTACTACTCTTAACACCCCTCTCAAGTTGGGATATATATTTATCATGCCCAGCTTGTTACATAAAAATTGGGCACGTGGTCAAAACGCCCCTTTTTTTAGAACATCTGCAAGTTGATCAGAGCTGTGAACATGGCCAAAGGTGATCTTCTCAAAGTTTTCACAAACGAAATGACAATCAACTTCAATATATTTTGTTCGCTCATGAAAGACTGAATTTGTGGCAATCTTGATAGCAATTTGATTGTCACACCCGATATGTGTCAGTTTCTTGGTCGTATATCCAATATCTTAAAGAATTTGTTGTGCCCAAATAATCTCCGCAATTACATATGGCATGACATGATACTCTGATTCTGTACTTGATCGGGAGGTAATTGTTTGCTTCTTGTTTCACCATGAGATCAAATTTCCTCCAACAAATATTGCAAAATCAAACATAGATCTCCTAGAAGAGAGACATCCAACATAACCTGCATCACAAAATGACTCAATATCTGTATGCCCATGATCAGAATATAGAAGACTTAAGCTCGATTTAACAATGCAAAAAATAGTCTCTCACTGTGTTTTTGTTGAAGATTCCATAAACTGACTCACTTTGCTAACCGCACAAGTAATATCAAGTCAAGTCATTGTCAAGTAGTTAAGCTTTCCAACAAGTCTTCTATATCTGTTATGTGATGAAAACATCTCATTGTCAGTATGAAGTAACCTTTCTTCAGGTTCGAGGGGTGAGTCAACCGAGTCAGTTCAAGTCATGTCAGTCTCCTGCAGTTGATCCAGAACATACTTTCTCTGAGATAAAAATATTCTTTTCACATCTGGAGAGCTCAATTCCTAAGAAATATCGCAGTGGATCCGAATCTTGTGTTTGAAAATTTTGATGAAGAAAAGACTTGAGTCAACCAATGCTAGCGACATCACTGTTGGAACCATGGCCATTCTATTCAAGAATTGGAGTATGATTTGTGTTTGTTGTCAATCCTCATTAGAAGTTCAGAATGTTTGCCAGTAAAGTGTTTATACAGTTCACGCAGACAACAATATTGAAGGTGGCGTCATTTCCCAATGTGTGCCAAATTTTTGGGCCTGAAAATCGGGAAATGGGAAAACGTGTGTTTGGAAAAGGAACTTGCGCGCAAAGGGGTAGGTGTGTTGGAAACTTGCACGTAAGGCATGGTTCGGGATCAGATCGCCGAAAAATGGCAAAGTCATGAGCTGCGCAAAATATTGGAGTGGTGCGCGAAAAACGTGGATTGCGCGCTAAATTGGTTTTGCGCGCAATAGTGAATGCATGATGGTTTTCTCGCGCAAAAGGAGTTTCGGGATCAGAACGCAGAAAAATGGCAAAGGCATGAGGTGCGCGGAAAATCCGAAGATGTGCGCGAAAAATGGTTCCTGTACGAAAAAGGATTGCGCGCAAAATGAGAGTTTTTCGCGACACGGTGGGTTTTGCGCGCAGGGATCGATAGGGCCTATAAATAAGAGGTGACCCCTCTCATTCGGTACGACTGAAGACTTAGAAAAGATCCGAGTTCTGATGCGCGTAAAAGGTGCGCGTAAAGGGTTTTGCGCGTAAAATTTGATGTTGCGCGAAAAGGTGAAGTTGTGCGTAAAAGTTGAGGCTGCGCGTGAAAGTGAATGTTGTGCGTAAAGGGGGTTGTTGCGCGAAATATTTTCTGCGCGAAAAGTAAATATTACGCGCAAAAGTGAGGTCTTGCGCGCAAAGGGTAGGTGTTGCGCGCAATTGTCAGTGTAACCTGTTTGCACGTTCTGAATATCCGGTTCAGTGGTTCAGTGCTTTCAAGTGCATCAATTTAGGGGTGTTGCGTGCAATTGTCAGTGTAACCTGTTTTGCACGTTCTGAATATCCGGTTCAGTGGTTCAGTGCTTTCAAGTGCATCAATTTAGGACTTTGATGCAAACAGAGTCTCGTGCTGAACAAAGACAAAGATTTCAATGCAAATATATTGAAGAGACCTTCATGTTTGTAAACTGAGTGAGACTTCACCAAAGGCAGTGAGTCAGGGGGAGTCAACGGGAGTGACCCGAGGGACGCAGTGAGCTATCCCTGAATGTTTGTAAAGGTAGTGTGCCTGAGACATATTGACTGTACCCGAACATTGTCATCCACAACTAGTGAAGTTTAGTGGAATTAGGTACGACCGACAACCTGTCGGCGTATGCTCCTTAGACGTAGCTCTTTAGTGGTGAACCAAGTAAAAGTGCTGTGCGATCTCTTTTCTTGTGGTTGTTTTCTTTCTGTTCATATCAGTCTTATAGGTTTGACGAGTTCCTACCACCGTGGGGATAAGATTCTTGTTTTTAAAAGAAAAATTTGACACCCTGATTCACCCCTCCCCTCTCAGGGTGTCCCGGGGTCCTACAATCACTGCCAGTAATAATAATGTCATCCACATAGACCACCAAAAGAATGCATCTTGCTGAAGATTGATGATAAAAAATAGAAGAATCCTTTATGCTATGACACATGCCAAAGCTAAGCATAACGGTGCAAAGACGGCCGCACCAAGCACGTGGCGACTGCTTGAGTCCATACAGCGATCGACAAAGACGACAAACTTTAGAGGACTCTCCCTGAGCAACAAACCTGGGTGGTTGCTTCATATATACTTCTTCTTTAAGAGATCTATGAAGGAAAACATTTTTAATATCCAACTGATGGAGAGGCCAGTGAGATGAGACAACAAGAGAGATAAGTAGGCGAACCGAGACCATCTTTGCCACCAGAGAGACGGTATCAAAATAATCAACTCCATATGTCTGTGCATAACCTTTGACAACAAGGCGAGTCTTGGGACGATTAAGAGAGCCTTCTGTGTTGACGCGTACTGTATAAATCCATTTGCAACCTACAACCTGCTTACTCGAAGGAAGATGGATAGAATCCCAAATATGGTTGGCGTCCAGAGTCAGAAGTTCATCCTGCATAGCCTGTAATTAGATGGGATGAGATATGGTCTCGTCAACAGTGTGCGGTGTCGAGTAAGCAGTCAGTGTCTCAATAACTCGTGAGGTAGCTGTAGATAATCCTCAATAAGACTGATAGGAGCGCGAGTCTTTGCGAAGCGCAATAGACAACTTTGGTGATGGAGCATCAGGTGTAGGTGAGTTGTCAGGTGTGGTTGCGACATCAGGTGGCAGGGTGGTAGGTGTGCGAGGTCGGCGAGTATATACCTGGCCAAATCGTGATCCAACAATATCACTGGGAATAGATAGGGGTGGTGGTGTATCGAGAGAATATGGTAAAATAACTTCGGAATCAGGAACGGTAGATGGTGGTTGGAATTCGGAAACAAAAATAACCGTTGATTCGACAAAGGAAACATTAGCAGAGACAACATAACGACACAAATCTGGAGAGCAACATCGATATTTGCGCTGGGTGCGGGAATAGTCAAGAAAGATGCATTTTAGAGCATGCGCATCAAACTTGGTAATCGATTGGCAAATATCTCGAACAAAACACATATAGCAAAAAATGCGTAGGGGTAGAGAATGAGGGGGGGTTGTTGGAAATAAAAAATGGAAGAGTATCTCCCCCTAAAGAACAAACGAGATAAGTCTGTTGATAAGCCCGGTGGTCGTAAGAATGACATCACCTCAAAAAATGTTTGGAACTTTTTTCTGAATTTAAAGTGTCTGAGCAACTTTTAACAGATAGTGGTTCTTTTGTTCAGCAACACCGTTTTGTTGAGGTATGTCAGGACAAGAAGTCTGATGGATAATGCCATGGTCATCGAGAAAAGACTGGAATGGTCTAGATAAATATTAACGACTATTGTCAGAAGGAAAGCGGTGAAGTTTAGCGGAAAACTGGGTGGTGATTTCTTGATAATAGGAGCGAAACACGGAAAAGATTTCAGAATGATTTTTCAACAAATAAACCCAGTCATTCGTGAAAAATCGTCGATGAAACTAACAAAATATCGATAACCTAGTTTAGATGGACTAGGACTGGGCCCCGAGATTTCAGAATGAACCAAATTAAAGTGGATACATGGGGGATTGCTTGGGGAACATAGGTGACCCGACGATGCTTTGTGTAGTGACAAGACTCACATTCAAAAGTAAGAAGACTCAATTCCGGAAAAAGTTTTTGAAGAATGGGGGGTGGGTGGATGACCAAGGTGATAGTGAAGCTGGAGGGCATGATCAAATGTGGCAGGACATGCTAGAGCCGGGGCAGAGTCAAGCATATACACACCACCCTGAAGACGTCCACTACCAAGCACCTGAGTCGTCGAATGCTCTTGAAATATAACTGAAGCAGGTGAGAAGATGACCTGACACTGTAAGTCAGCTGTAAGTTTATTAATGGATACTAAATTAAAGGGACAACTGAGAACAAAGGCAACAACAAATAGTGTCAAGCCAGGTGTAATTGTACAACTCCCATAACCTGCAATCTGTACTGTCTGACCATCGACCACAGTAATATTACCTCCAGTCGAGGTCGATCTATAGGACCGAAAAATACCTGCATCCCTAGTGATGTTCTCTGAGGCACCAGAGTCAAGAACCCATGAGGTGGATCTTTGGGATAAACTTGTCGTTGGAGTATCGTCATTGGCAACTGTTGGAGTCTGCATCCCACATCGGACTTGAGGTCCGGTGTGGTTTTTAATATTCATTATAAATACACCCCAAGGGCTCCTTTAGAGAACACCTTGGGGGTTCGGTCTCTCTCGTTTCCTCATTCTACATGGTATCAGAGGGTTTTCTAACCCGATCCCTCCCTCCTGTCTAGGGTTTTCCGACTCAAGTCCCCCGCGGGGGGCGGCGGCCTCGGTGGCCATAGGTTTTAGGTCGTCGCCCTTCCGCCTCGTGTCCCTCCTGCCCTAAGCGGCTCTTCATCCTGGCGGCTCTCCCTCCAGGCGGCGCTCCTTTCCCGGCGGCCCTCTCTGCCGGTGCGGCTCCCCTCGCTCAGCGGTGCCCTCGCCAGCGCCTCGCCCAGGCGCTCTCGGCCTCGCCCCGACGCCTCGCCCCGGCGGCCCTCCTTCCTGGCGAGGCTCCCGGCTCCCCAGCGACTCCATCTCTGCGTCGTGCCTCCTTCCCGGCGACTCCTCCCTGCTGCGCACACCGGCCTCTCTCTCTCCTGGCGCGGCTCCCCGGCGGCCCTCCTGCCGGCGCGACTCGGCTCCCGACCCAGGCGCAGCTCCCGACTCCCGACCCAGCCGGCGCGTCCTCCTGCGCACGATCCCTCCCGGCGCGGCTCCTCCTGCGCGCGCCCTTCCCGTCGCCGCTCCTCCCGAGCGCATCTCCTCCCGAGCGCAGCCCCCCCGACGGATTTTCCGGATCCACGCATCAGCCGACTCTCTCCCGGCGGCCCTCTCTCCCGGTAGCCTCCCGCGCGGCAGCCTTCTACTCCGGCTCCTGTAACTGCCGGCGCCCTCCTCTCCCAGCGCGCGATGCCCGGCCTCCTCCGCCCTACGCAGCCTCCCTGCTCCGGCTTTGTCCGGCGGTGCTCCTCCCTGTGCTGTTTCCCGGCGGACCTCCCTTCCCTGTGGCGGATCTCTCCCGGCGCCAGGCCCCGCCTTCACTGCGGCTTCCCTCGCGCCGGCTTCCCTCGCGCTGGCTCTCGACGAGACTCCCAACCCTCTCCATTTCTGCCGGCGCCTCCAGTTCTGCCGGCCTCTCCCCCTGCCGGTGCCTCCGACAGCCGACCTCCTCCGGCTTCCAGCGCCGTCTCCCGGCCTCCTGCTCTTCTTTTCCGGCAGCCAGCCGGCTTCAATTTCTCCCTGCGGCTGCCCAACTTCAGTTTCGGCTCTCCGGCACCTCCTGCGGCATCCTCGCCTCGCCGGCATCTCCCGATGACTCCCGACAGCCGCATCTCATTCCGCCGGCACGTCCATTCGCTGGCGCAGTAGCTCGACCACCTAGGATTTGGGCCCGTTGGCGCCGCCAGCCCCGAAACTCTTCTGCGGCATCCCCGCCTCCCGTCGCCGGTCCCGCAAATGCGGTTTTCCCGGTGCTAGTTTGGATTTCCCGGCGTTTCATCGACCGACCCCACTAGTGCGGCAGTCCGGCGTTCCGTCAACCGGCCCGGTCTCTGTGTGGTTCATCTGCTGCGTCCGCGACATCATCCATCCATCATCCTGCGCAGGAGCTTCGATCGTGAGGGGGAGCAGCAACCTTTGCAGCGTTCTTTTTTTATTTCGTCTGGTTTTGTAATCAAGCTGGGCATGTCCAGCTTGAGGAGGAGTGTTAGTCTCTGTTTTGTTGCTTTCTTTTCATTATGTGTCCAAGCTAGGTACACTTAGCTTGAGGGGGAGTGTTGGAGTCTGCATCCCACATCGGACTTGAGGTCCGGTGTGGTTTTTAATATTCATTATAAATACACCCCAAGGGCTCCTTTAGAGAACACCTTGGGGGTTCGGTCTCTCTCGTTTTTTCATTCTACAGCAACAATGACGCTTGATGATGCCATAAATTCTATGCTGAAAATGCATGTCGACAAGGTGTTGAAGGTGCACAGTTGGTAGAGAATAGGTGCTGAAATTGCACACCTAGAACATCCAGATATCAATTAGGTTATAGAAGAAAGATTAACATGGATGACGACTGTGCATTTTGGGGCGTCGTATATTCGCACCGGGAGATACGACACAAAAGTGGCAGTTGTGCTGGAGAGCCGTTGATCTGGAGGTCTTTCCGCATGGAGGGGCGCCGCGCAAAGGGGTTTCGCACAGGAGGTGCGGAGGGGTTGTCGCACAGGGAGGGGGGCGACTGGTTGGAGGGGTGGCATTGTGCAGGAGGTCGTCGCGCACGGGGGGGGGGGGTCGTCGTGCATGATTGCAGGGCGGAAGGGATTCATCGCACAGGAGGCCGTTGCGCAGGAGCGGTGTTGGTTCGTCACGCAGGGGTGGAGGAGGGTGCTGCGCGAGGGTGGAGAAGCTTCCCAAGGGAGCTGCGTTTGCTGAACACCGATGACACCCAACAACCAAAGTATCCTTCTGGGATAAACCAACCAACACAAGCCCCTTCCCAATCTGTTCCTCTCCCAATCCTTGAGCAGTTGTGTAAAGAAATGGAGAAAATGAACTCAGGAGTCTTATCCCCTAAACATGAATTGCAGACCATTAAAACTAGAAAGGCACCCATGCTTACTTAGGCGGTACCATCCTCAATCTTAAGGGGAGAATCCCATTACGCACAAACCTCTAATGAACAACTAAAAACAATGACTGTTTTAAGAAGTGAGAAATCCATTGAAAAACCTGAACAAATCATTCCAGAACCATTAAAAACTTCAACACTTGAAAATGATGAAGAACCACCCACAGATTTTGAAAAACCCAGTAAGAATGTGAAGGAACCACAACCACACCAAACAATCAGACAACCTGCTCCATTCCCTCAATGCATGATAGGAAAATCTAAACCAGAACTGAATGAAACTTTGTGGGAAATCTTCTTTCAGGTTAAGCTAAACAATCCCCTTCTCGATGCAATCCAAACCATTCCTGCTTACTCAAAGTACCTTAAGGACCTGTATACTTTTAAAAGGAAATTTTCACATCAAAACCAAGTTCTTTTGGCTACTAATGTGAGTACCACCATTCAAGGGACCATTTCTCCTAAGTTGATAGACCAAGGATGTCCTTACATCAATGTTGATTTAGGAGAGAATAAAGTTGTCAAAGCCCTTTGTGATATGGGAGCTAGTGTGAACCTCATTCCATATGCCATGTATTGTCACTTAGGGCTCGAGGAACTTCAACCCACATCTGTCACTCTTCAACTTGCTGATCGCAGTGTTCGAGTTCCCAAGGGGGATCTTAAAGGATGTTTTGGTGAAAGTTGAAAATTTCATTTACCCTGCGGACTTCATTGTCCTTGACAATCACCCAAGCTTAGGTCCTAGGGAGCAAACCCATATAATCCGTGGTCGTCCCTTCTTAGCAACAATCTAATCAGTCATCCGAGTTAGGAATGGTAACATGACAATAACCTTTGAAAACATGAGCCTCGATTTGAATATCTACAATGCAAACTCTTAAATTGGGAACTGGCCCAGGCTCGAGTCCCGCCAGACTCGGACACTGTGCGTATTATGCACAGGGCGATTCAAAGCCATCTGCCTAGCTGGGGAACGTGCGGCGCGCTCTGGGGCCTGGCGGGGCCCCCTCAGTGAGAGTCGAGCGTTAACCTTACACACGTTTGCACATGAGCCTCAGCCCAGTTGGTGAGGACTCACTAAGTGCATTCAAGAGACCCGAGATCAAATCCGGGTGGAGGCATATTTCCGGGTTACTGTAGCAGACACTGTTCGGTACTGTAGCAGCCGGACTATTCATCCATCTGGGCCTTCGGGCCACTGGTTTGGTCCTTGGGTCCTATAAGGCTTTCGGGCCACCCAAGGCCTTCGGGCCAGTTGATTCTCAAGGCCTTCGGGCCACCTTAAGGCCTTAGGGCCACCTCAAGGCCTTCGGGCCACATGAATGCAGGCCCCAGACACACTACAAAAAAGGAGCAGCCCCAGAAGAGGATTCAGAGCAGGTGCACTCACCAGAGCAGAGCCAAATGGATTGTCAGAATGAGAGGGTATGACTATGCCATCGGTACCAGCCTGTGCTTGCACGGAAAGCCTAGCTAGACGGTCATGCAAAGGTGGAGAGCTACTATCAGGATGCAGATGCTGGGGAGGGGCAGTTCCTTGTAGATAGTCTGGTTGAATTTCTTAAGACCTTCGGGTCATGTAATCTCCTAAGCCTACGGGCCATGTAATCTCTGAGCCTACGGGCCTTGTAAGGGTTCCCCCTCATCCCTTGAAAGGGGGGTTATCAAAAATCAATAAAAATGAAGGCCTTCGGGCCATTCAGGCATGAGGTAAACTAGATTGGTAGTATTGATAGTGAATCGGAGAATCATTAAGGAATTGTTGAAGGATGTTTAAGTCAAGATGAGATTGATTTCCTTTGTTCATATGAGGGAAATTTGTCTTCTTGGCTTGAATCTCTTTTAGATGAATCATTTGATGATTTTTTAGGATCACCAATCAATGATACCATTGGTGAAATAAAAAATAATGAGTCCATACCCATTCATGACACTGATCTGGCCAATTTGGTGGTTGAAACTTCTGTTCAAAAGGAACCAATTTTATCAAGAAATTTGGAAAAAGAAACCGAGTTCGATACAAAGTCCCATCCTTCTTTTGAATGTGTTAAGCAATCTAACACTCGAATTTTAGGTCCTATCTTCATCACTCAAGTATGCGTTCTTAGGGAACAATCGAACATTTCCTGTTGTCATTTCTTCCTCTCTTGAATCCAATCAAGAGAGGATGTTTCTGGATGTCCTAGGAAAGCGTAAGAAAGCAATTGGATAGACCCTTTATGATATTTTTGGGATTAGCCCACTCATTGGAACTCATAAGATTGTTCTAGAATCTGACTCTAAACCATGTCATCAACCTCAGCGGAGACTCAATCCCCATCTTAAGGATGTGGTAAGGAAAGAACTTCTTTATTGAAAGCGGGTATCATCTACCCCATTCCTGAGAGTGAGTGGGTAAGCCTAATTCAAGTTTTTTTAGAGAAAGCTGGAATCACTGTGATCACCAATGAGGATGGTGAGCTTCTCCCCACAAGGGTCAGCGGTGGATGGAGAGTGTGCATTGACTATAAGAAGTTAAACTCATGCACTAAGAAAGATCATTTCCCCTTGTCCTTCATTGATTAAGTCCTCGAGCGAGTGGCGGGTCATGAGTTCTACTGCTTCCTAGATGGATTCTCAGGGTATAATCAAATCGAGGTCTCCTTACAGGATCAAGGAAAAACAACCTTCACCTGTCCATTCGACACTTTTGCCTTCAAACGCATGCCCTTTGGGTTATGTAATGCCCCTGGTACCTTCCAGCAGTGCATGATGAGAATCTTCTTTGACATGGTAGGGGATTGTTTAGAGGTCTTCATGGATGACTTCTCTATATTCGGGGATACTTTTGAAGGATGCCTTATGAATGTTGATAGGGTTTTGTCTAGATGTAAGGATACAAATCTCATCCTAAACTGCAAAAAATGTCATTTCATGGTAAAGGAAGGACTTGTTTTGGGACATCTGGTCTCTAATAGAGGGATTGAAGTTGATAAAGTTAAGGTTGATATCATTCGTCACCTTCCCTCTCCAAAAACTATTAAGTGGGGTCCTTCGGACATGCTGGTTTCTATAGAAGGTTCATTAGGAATTTCAACTCTATTTCCCGACCACTTTGTGCTCTTTTGGTGAAAGATGCTCCATTTATATGGACAAAAAGGTGTGAGGAGTCATTCTCAACACTCAAGTCATTTATTATGTCTCCACTTATCATGCAATCTCTCAATTGGAAACTTCGATTCGAACTCTTGTGTGATGCGAGTAACTTCGGTGTAGGAGCTGTCTTGGGACAACGTTGTGAGAAAACTCCATGTGCCATTGCTTATGCAAGTAAATCATTAAATGATACACAAATCAACTACACCACCACTGAGAAAGAGTTACTTTTTGTTGTCTTTGCCTTAGAGAAATTCAGGTCCTATCTCTTAGAATCCTCCATCATTGTCTTCACCGATCATTCAGCTCTAAAATACCTTTTCAAAAACAAGATGCCAATGTTAGATTGATTAGGTGAGTCCTTCAAGAGTTTGATTTAAACATTAAGGATAAAAAGGGTGTTGAAAATGTTGTAGTTGATCACCTCTTTAGGATGGAATTCAAAGACAACTCACATCACCTTTATGTGTCTGATTCATTTCTTGTTGAGCACCTCTATTCTCTGAGTGACTGCCCATGGTATGCTGACATAGCAAACCACTTGGTTACGTGTGACATTCCAAAATTCCTTGAGACTCAAGCTAAGAGGAAATTCCTTTCTGATATCAAACGCTATGTGTTTGATGATCTATACCTCTTCAAGTTTTGTCCTGATCAAATCATTAGGAGACGTGTTCCTGAGTCTGAGCAAGAGTCCATTCTAAAATTCTGTCATGGAGAGGCATGTGGAGGCCACTTTTCCACAAAGAAAACCACTGCAAAGGTCCTCCAAAGTGGTTTCTACTGGTCTAACCTCACTAAGGATTCCTACAAATTCTGTCAAAGTTTTCCTCGGTGTCAACCATTAGGATCCATAAACAAAAGGAATCAAATGCCCCTTACTCCCATTCTAGTTGTCAAAATCTTTGATTGTTGGGGAATTAATTTCATGGGACCCTTCCCAATCTCTAGGGGATACCTCTACATCCTCTTAGCTGATGATTATGTCTCGAAATGGGTTGAGGTCATTCCTACCAAGTCCAATGACCATCATGTTGTGATCCGATTCCTGAAAGATCACATATTTTCTAGATTTGGAATTCCTAGAGCTATCACCAGTGATCGTGGAACTCATTTCTGCAACCGTCCCTTCCCGGCACTCATGTCAAGTATAGGATTTCTCATAAAGTTTCCCCTGCCTACCATTCTCAAATCAATGGTCAAGCTAAGTTGGCGAATAGGGAGATTAAGCAAATTTTTGAAAAAACTGTCAATCCCTCTAGAAAAGATTGGTCCGAGAAACTCTTGAATGCTCTTTAGGCATATCGTACTGCATTCAAAACTATCCTAGGAATGTCACCATATAGGTTGATTTATGGAAAAACATGTCATTTACCCGTTGAAATTGAACACAAGACCTTTTAGGCAATCAAAAAAATGAACTTTGACATTTCTTTGACCGAAACAAAGAGGAAATTAGATCTCATGAAAATTCAAGGATCAATAAAGCTAGAGTTCAACCCTACCATTCTATGAATCTTAAAGTCAAACACTTTGAACCAGGAAAAATGTTGGATTGGTGTCGCTTGATCCGTTTTGGATGATGTTGGGCTACTAAATACCAGACCGCAGCTCTCGTGGGTCAAGCTCCTTGGTGAGCTCTTTGGGGGTTGTAGGGGGCAATGCGCCCCTGCTCCGGGGGCCAGAGGCCTCGGCCCAAATTTTGGGGGAACTGTTGCAACTCCGACCGACTGTAGCAGAGCTGACTAGGTGATAACGACAGGACACTATAGCAGTGCAGACTTTGACACGACTACTGTTACAGTTCGGATTTTGGAGACAGCGGTGCTGTAGCTCATCGGATTTTTTTGCCACTGGTCACTGTAGCAGCTCGGACTTGGGTGGTTGCAACATTGTAGCAGAGTTGACTTCCAGCCATCGTTCACTGTAGCACATTGGACTTACTGTGCGGTTGGTGGCACTGTGCTTCGTCTTCTTTATCAGCTCATTCGAGTTGAGGTTTCTGTCTGTTAGAAACTCTGAGATCTCCCTGTAATTGTGCTCTCAATTTTTAGTGAAGCGGTTCTGCCTCTTCATGGACGTAAGGATTATTCCCGAACAACGTAAATCGTTGTGTCTGTGTTCGTCATTTTCTTCTTTTGTTCTTTATGTTCTTCATCTGCAAACTTCTGTCGTGTGACTCCCGACGTTTCCACAACAAAATGGTTGGGTGAAACAATGCTCATCTTGCTAATCCATAGACCGTGTGAAACGAAACTCATCTTGTGAATCCAAAAAGGTTGGGTGAAACGATGAATGTTTTGCGGATCCAAAAGCTTAGTTGAAATGGTACTCCCTTGACCTACTCAAAAGGTTAGGTTAAACGGTGCCTGTTTTGTTGATCCCAAATGTTGGATGAAATGACACCTATTTGACGCACCTAAAAAGGCTGAGTGAAACGATACCTGTACTGCGGAATAAAAGACCAATTGAAACGACACCCATCTTGATGACCCAAACGACTGAGCTTAGTTGTCAAAGGCGCATTGAAGCCCGCGCCTTGGTACAAGGCACTGCGAGGCGCACCCTGAGAGCCTTGCCATGGATGAGGCGAGGCAACCTCACCGAGAGATGCCAAAGCCGCGCGCCATGTGTGCCTTTTCTGGAGGCGTCGTGATGCCTGACTCGGAAATGGTGCACTACCCGACTAACCCCCCCCCCCCCCCACCAAAAAAATTAAAGGCTTTTGGGCCCAAAAAAATCCCAAAAGCCTATAAAAATTTTAATAAAATGAAAACAATAGTATCACCTTTATGACTCCAGCAAAGCAAGAGTCACCAGTCAACAACAGCAGGTGATTCAGGGCAACAACAACCACTGTTATCCTTTCCAATTTTCATTGATGATGATTTTGATGTTTAGGTTCTCCAAGATTGATTATTTGATTATGTTTTGGTTGATACAATTTATATGTATTTTAATCTGTACTTTTTGGGGTTGAATTCAATTGTTTTTTTTTCATTTAAAATATTGTTGAAAACTATGTATATTTTATTATGTTATTTTGTGTGGCATGCACTTTAGTTTCAAGAGGCATGCGCCATGCTTCGTGCCGCGTCCCCAAGTGACCTTTGTGCCTTATTGTGCCGCGTGCCTTTGATGACTATGTGGTCGGGTGAAACAGCGATCGTCTTGCAGATCAAAACAACTAGTCGTTAACAACAATGAGGCTCGACGGAGAGCTGGACAACAACAAATAGGCCCGATGATGATCTGGGTCGGTCAATAGTGATCTAGGCAACAACAAATAGGCCCGATGGTGATTCGGGTAGCAGTGAAGAGGCACTTAAAAGGGAACTTTCATGCTCTGTTGGTTCTTTCGAATGCTGGGACTGACATGTCTTGGTCGTGTGTCGTTGGAAGTGGCATGTAAGGAGGTGCAACGTTTTTTGCAGAAGCATGCAGGCAAGGGGAGACAACCGCTTGGATGAGATGCGCTTAGGAGAGAGGCATCTGATCACTGACTGGTCTGAAGGGGGTACAGAGGCACCTGCATGTCATGGCAGAAGTGGGCGGACGTGGCCTTGAGGGAAACACCTTTGAAGGTGGCTCACCACATGGGTGCGCACAGAAGTAGAGTAGGGGCGCGCCTACTGGAGTTGACCTGGCGCCCGGGGTTGACGTGACTAGAGAAGAAGAGGGGGCAGAGTGCGGTTGGATGGAGGCGGCGCAACAGGGGTGTGGAGCTTTTGGTGGGGTGGCACAACAGGAGTGACACGATCAGTGCAGGAGGTGTGGTCGATGTAGGGCGCAAAAGGCGTTGGGGGTGGCCAGCTGGTATAATCTTCTTTGGCCAGCCACTGTCGCTCCGATACCATGTAGGAGAGACCCCGGAATCCATACCTTCTAAGTGCGGTCAAGTTGTTTTATTTATAAATGAAGATACAAGTCTGAGATGGCGAGAGATTTGAAATTCAAAATACATAAGATAAGATTGACCAAATCAAAGCATTGACAAGTCAACCCATATCTTAAATATCTAAATATTCTAGCAGATCACATTTCTAGTAGCTCACCGACAAGGGATTTCCATTCAAAGAAGCTGGGAAAAAAACCTCGATGATCCTGGTGGAGGTTGGCCGTTTGCTGAAAAAGATCAGAAAAACAGGATAAATTATTAGTCTTCAAAAACATTATATGCAACATTTCCCTAAGATTCAATTTTCATCAGTTTCCCATATAATATAGTTAGCAGCATCCCTTGGGTTCAGAGTAGGATCAAGCAGTTGAAAATATTTTTCATCTTTTTAGGAAAACTAATAACAATTTTCTTTCGCATCTGAAAATTTATGGAATCAAGTCGTTCATCAACAATGAGTGGAGGCAGTAATTGATAGGAACGTGGGTTTAATAACTAGCCTGGGGCAGGATTGTAATTGGTGTTGAAAGTGACTGGGGCTGGCTGGATTAATAAATAAAGGCCAGGGGTAGAATTGTAAAAGGGGCAGGGGTAGTTTGGTGGTGGGATGGGGTATTAAATAGGGAGGTAGGGGGGAGTCAGAGGGGAGGGATTGTTTAGTTGAAGGCTGCTCGGCAGTTAGGAGGTGAGGCCTCAGGCCCAGGGAGATCGGCGTCTCGGGGAGTTCTTCGTTTCTTCTTTCCTCTTTCCTCTTATCCTTTGTTTTCTGCAAAATGTGTCTACTGTTGCTGTAAATCTATAGAATTCCTTGATTTCTCTCTCTTGCACCTATCAATTGGTGCTTTTATTGAGAGAAAATCACCGCCTAAGAGAGAGAAATTCAAGGAACGAATCGCAGCAGCTATAGCCTTCGCAACAGTGGAACCACGACAGTGGAAGACGGCTCACGGCGCAACAGTTTCAGCAGAAGAGAATCGGTTCGCCACAGTGGAATCATCTGCTGGCTTTTGACCAGGCAACCCGCAAGCAACTGATCGAGCGACCAAACTTTCGTCACTCGAAGGAGGTGCGTCTTGCTATCCTTCCCCTCACACAGGACGAAGCAGACGCAACAGCCGCTCCTGAGGCGGGCGGTCCTGGTTCGTGCGGAGCAGTTGACACAACAATACAGGAAACGAAATGCAGAAGTGAAAAAAAAAAGACAGAGCAGTCGCAGCTGCCGCGACAACACTATTCCATCCTCTTTTTCTTCCTTTTCCCGAAGAAGCAAATGCAACTGGCAAGCGCATCAGTTGCGAGAGATTCTGGATGCAGTGGCTATGTTTTCGCATTTGTGGAGTTCGACGCGTTGCAGTGAAGAACGTGACATGCAGCGCAGCAGCCTTACTCCTACGCACAGGGAGGAACCAATGGAGGAGGTTGGGCAGATTCTGGAACTACGACTCGCAGGGCAGGAATCTGGAACTTCTTTTACCGAGTGCAAGGAGACGCTAGAAGCTATGATGGAATTGTTGAAACAAATGAGAGTTGGACTCGTACAAATGTGGCAGGAGAATGCGGCAATGAAGAAAGAGAATCGCGAGATGCAGAATGTGGTGCAACAATTCTCAGACAAAGTCCGGCTACACAAGGAGTTGAGGCGAGCGGAACTGGAGTTGGAACAGCAGCAAAAGATGCTACAAATTTTGCTAGTGTCAGATCGGCATGCTCGGGAAGATCGGACTGCAGATGAGTTCAGTATGGAACCGCCAAAAAAGAATGGATCGTAATCGCGAAGGAAGTGGCAGCTTGTGCAGTCTCAAACAGTACGTGTGGTAGATGATCGCACCTGGGCTCTTGTGTGAAACGAAAAAAAGGGGAATGCAAGCTGCCGATTGGAAGGTGAAGCGCACAATCTCCAAGCGAGAGGAGTTGCAGCGGCCCTTGCAGGAGCAAACGCGTGTGCTGGTTCTTCAACCTTGTTGGCTTGCGGATTTTGTTTGCGTGCTAGGTTTCCTGTTCGGACAGAAAGGGGCACCTGTATTGGTAGTTGGCTGCTCTATTGCCAAGAATTCTTCTGATCTCAATTTTGCTGGATCGAGTGGGACAAAACATCCTGACGAAGCGGCAACTACTTCAGATGCTGGAGCTGCTATTGTACAAGCTACTTAGTTGCATAGACCTCCTCCCGAACCTCCACCATGGTCAACACTTGTTGCTGTAGTGAAAAATAGTTGGTGTTTCTGGAATCCAGCTATACAAACTGGAGTTACTTGGCTGCTTTCACTCCTCATGCTAGCTGGTTATACAAGCAAGTTGGGAATGCAAACAATAAGTTTGGAGCAGCAGAAGCTTCCTATCAGGACTATCCAACGCAGCAGAGTAGTTCATTTTCGCCTTGAGGACAAGGTGATTTTTAAGTAGTCATGTCGATCGAAAACTTGTTGGCCATCATAATAAAAGCTGGGTAGATAGGCTCGAATTGAGAATGGGGTAATAAAAAAAGTGATTGATAAAAGAGTGATCGGGTGCTTGATTTCCTGGAGGTCATGGGTTTGACTCACGCTGGTGAGTTGGCCGCAAGGTTTGTAATGACACACTGGAAAGATTTAATCCGCCCTCTGTGCAGGGGCATGTAGCGTGGTGGCACTTTTACCCAGTTTTCCGTGCCGTCGCAGGCAAGATCGGTGCTTCTTACAATGGTGGGGGACCTACTCAATTGGAAATCATGACATTTACAATGGTGGGCTGGAGTTTCTGTTCAAAAAAAAAAAAAAAGGGTAGGTCCGGAATAAAAAACATGGGCTCATAAGGAAGCAGAAACATGATGCATGTTACTGATCATTGATTAAGAAAACGAAAAGCATGCAAGCATTCATAGCAGGAGGTAGAGAGCTGAAGAAGAAAGAAACAGAAAGCTAGGAGGGCACTGCCAGGCGTGGTGTGGGGCGTTTAGAAAAGCGCATGGGAGGAGCTCACATGCGGGATGGGAAACATGCAGCAGGTGTGCACTGCCTAGAGTGTCACTCCAGAGGGCGTTGGGAGGGGGAGGGACGTGCGGGAGGCATTCCTGTTGTGCTGGGGTAGCTCATGGGAGTCAACTATGATGTTGGGGCTGTAATCGAGAGGCAACTAGGTTTAGTGTTTCCTTCATACAATGTTATTGAATGATGATCAGAAACCATAACCTAGTGAGGTCGGTACCATCTACTTAGGAAATAGCAAAATAGTTGCAGACTACTGGGCCACAACTAATGAGCCGGGGCCAAGACCAAGCTCCTCTAACATTAATCATATAAGATTGACCAAGTTAGTGAAAGAGAATTGCATTGGTTGAAAACATTTGAGAAGTTGTCCTGAAATGATTTGATTGGGAATATTATTAAAATAAATTACTGGATTGAACATCAGTTGAATGATTATCTATCTCTAGTTTTAATTGTTTCTAATTTTATTTTTTTGACTGTTTCTTCGTATGTACGTAGTAAAAGGCATAACCATGTACACTCTAATTACAATTGTTCTTTAAATGAATCTTCTGTTTCCCACAACAATTTTTTCCCCTCCCAATGGTTATCGAACTAGTTGATTTGAACATCTTCAAACGTTACCAGGTGATATTCACAGGTACATATGTTTTTCAAGCACTATCGCAAGCTTCTTTTGTACATTTTCTGCCCACTTTCAATCTGTTTAATAACTTTATTTTATTTGAATTTGGAGGCATCAATATCTGTGACCCCCACCCCCACCCTCCACCCTCCACCCTCCACCCCATTCATCTCGGGGAGCTTCAAGCAATATTTCTCTTGTTTTTTTTTTAATCTTTTCTGCTCAAAGAAAGAGTCTTGGTCCAATAAAAGTAAGCTGTTCTTCTTAAAGTGAGTCTTGGTCCAATAAGAATAAGCTTGTTTGCTTTTGACAATTTTTTTGACCATAGGTTGAAGGAGTTCATGTGATGAGTCATGGCATCCTCCCATGCTTTTGGCGAGCACCCACAGATAATGACAAAGGTGGAGGTCCAAGCAGTTATGTGTCCAAGTGGAAAGCTGCTTCTCTTGATATACTATTCTTTCACACAGAAAGCGTATCTGTTAAAAATATGACACCGCATTTAGTGAAAATTAGCATGGTCTATCTTGGCATTCGCAAAGGAGCTGAGCATTCTCTCTCTCGACCTGATCTATCTGATGTTCTATTCAAGGTTGATATGGATTACAGTGTCTACACTTCAGGAGGCATCATTATGGAATGCACTGTAGTACCAAATTCTAATCTTCCACCTCTGCCACGTGTCGGGGTTGAATTCCGTCTAGACAAAGCAATGGAGAGGATTAAATGGTATGGAAGAGGACCATTTGAATGTTATCCAGATCGTAAAGTCGCTGCCCATCTGGGAGTGTATGAGCAGAACGTATGTGACATGCATGTGCCCTATATCGTCCCTGGGGAATGTGGTGGCAGGGCAGATGTTAGGTGGGTGGCATTTCAAAACAAAGATGGCATAGGGATGTTTGCTTCCATATATGGCCACTCTCCACCGATGCAGGTCAGCGCAAGCTACTACTCTACTGCAGAGCTTGATCGGGCAACACATAATGAAGAGCTTGTAAGGGGCGATGGCATTGAGGTACTTTCATCATATGTGATTTCTTCATTGTCATCCCTGAAATCTTGCTACTGATTTTATCTTTCCGTTGAATTTTGTTGGAGTATGTGTAACTTCCTGCCCCACTTCCTTTGTAACTTCCTGCCCCACTTCCTTTGTAACTTCTCTTTGTAACTTCCCTATCTTTTCTATAAATGAGGGCCCTCTCCTCACCTTGAGAAGAGTGGGGGATTTCTGATTATACATGGTATCAAAGGGAACTTAATCCCGATCCCCCCTCCCATCTATTTTTTTTTTCTATTCCGCTCTAGGGTTTAATATTTTTTTTTCTCCCCCACAGGGGGCGGCGGCTTCCATGGCCTACGAGCCTTAGTTTTTTTTTCTTTTCCCGTCCGCCCCCTGTGGCTTTCCTCGGCGGCCCGACTCCGCGGCTCCCTCCATGACGGCTCCTCTCCCGGCGGATCGCTGCTGCCCTCCTACAGCTTACCGCCTCTCTGCCCGGTGCCTCCTGCGGAATCCCCGCCTCTCTGCCCGGCATCTCCTGCGGAATCACCGCATCTCATCGCCGGCCTCCTCCTGCGGATTTCCCGGCGCTTCGACGACCGGCACCCGCCATTGCGGATTCTCTCGGCGCTTTGACGATCGGCCCGACATTACGGTTTACCGGCGCTCTGACGACCGGCCCGTAGTGCGGATTTTTCCGACGCTCTGACGACCGGCACCCGCCAGTGTGGATTTCCCGGCGCTCTGTTGTCCGACCCCGCACTTTTCCGGCGATGACCCATCATTTTCAGCGGCATCACCTTACAATCTTGAGGAGGAGCGACATCATCAACGATTTTATTATTTCTGTTTCTTCTGTTTTCGTCTTGTTTTGTCATCAAGCTGGGTATGTCCAGCTTGAGGGGGAGTGTTGCGGTCTTTTTATTGATTTGTCTGTTTTTCATTATGTGTCCAAGCTAGGTACACCTAGCTTGAGGGGGAGTGTTGGAGTATGTGTAACTTCCTGCCCCACTTCCTTTGTAACTTTCTGCCCCACTTACTTTGTAACTTCTCTTTGTAACTTCCCTATCTTTTCTATAAATGAGGGCCCTCTCCTCACCTTGAGAAGAGTGGGGGATTTCTGATTATACAAATTTGATAGAACCAAGGCTAGTGAATGACAAGCCATTGTTGGAAACATAACCCCCTAGAAGGCTTCCATTGGATGGCCTGCGTTTTTCAGCTTGTTTGGGCTACAGTTCAGCATAGTCAAAGGCACTTGCCATGGTGCCTAAGGGTCTGTTTGACAGCACTTATCAAAAGTTGCTAATAGCACTTAGGTTCCGTTTAACAACATTTATCAAAAGTGAAGTTCTTTTGGGTAAGAGTTTCCAGATTGCTGAAGTGTTTTCCTAACACTTGCTTTTCTTCTGGAATTTAGCATTAAAAAAATAAATCACTTATTTTTTTCAAACCATAAGTTTTATGTGCTATATTTTAGTGGTTTTTTCTGTAATTTAAGTGTCATCGTTTTTTCAGAGATATAACAAACACTCTTGGCTCTTCTGAAATTTAAGTGTAATTGTTTCTTCCAGTAGAGAAAGAATAGTGTAAATAATTTCCTTTTTTTTTGATAAAAGACCTAAGATAAATAGGAAATACAAGATTCAAACTAGAAGAAAACGTTAGATAGGATCGACCTAGTCAAATCCCATATCCGAAATATCAAAATATTAACAAAATGCATGTCTATATTCTGCCCTGTTTTCTGTTTTTTGCAAGAATCAGTTTGGTCGCATAAAAATTGGATGAAATTTTCTTTTGAAGGTGCATCTGGATCATAAGCACATGGGTGTGGGTGGTGATGATAGTTGGTCACCGTGTGTTCACGAGAAATATCTGGTTCCACCCGCGCCGTACTCGTTTGCCTTGAGGTTGTGTCCCACCACAACTGCGGTCTCTTGCCAGAACATCTACAGGTCACAACTTCAGTATTAATTGCATGTCATTTATGCCATTTTAATAGTGCCTGTTCTTCAATGGATATCTCGAATGGCCTAATTATCAAACGAAGCATCAGAATGGCCAAACACCATCCTGTGTCTAATCAAACTGACCATTATTGCTACGTGTCACAATTTGGCTTCACTGGGTTATTATTGTGTATGTTTACTCTGTTGTTTTCTAATAAAGCTTATCTTATTAGTTTGATTTGATTCTATATATTTTTTATCTGAATTCTCTTTGATCTTTTGATGTTTCAATCATGTATGCTCCTTGTATTTGTTGGTGGGTGACTGAAGAAGCTGAATTTCATCAGAACTGTATCATGCTGTTATTATACTTTTTTTTCTTCTTGTATGCCTATTTTTTTGGATAGACTCAATCCAAGAAAAATATTATTTGAATGGATAATTTTAATGTTGTACCCAAGGTTACAAAATTTTGGAATTCAAAGTTGCGTGGTAATATTGGCTGAAAGTTGAAGTATGGTTTAACATGGAGGTGCAGAGGATTCAAATATCTAAAAACTTTCATAAGTCAATCTTATCTATAAATTAAACACACTACTTCGTTGTGAGTTACGAGTTTCCATTGTAACATGGTATCAAAGGGGGTGTAATATTTCCAACGCCCCTCCCTAGCCCTCCATGTGCAATGAAACCGCTTCCACCTCCTGGGCCTCTGTGCGAGGCTGACGACCCCCTTCCGTGCTTGATGGCTGACGATCCCTCCTTCTGCTTGTGTGCCCTTGTGTGACGGTCGACAACCCCCCTTTCCGCATGTGCACTGCACGACGAGCCCCCCTGCCAACGACCCCTTCCACCTCCTGTGCGATGCCTCTTGCACGACAACTCCCTCCGTGACGACACAACCCCCAACTCGTCGTCCCTCCCCGTGCATCGAACCCTTCAGCATCACCCCTCCCTGTGCTGCTACCCCCTAGCCTGTCGCCTCTCTTGGTGTGCCTACTACAACCAATCGCCTCCCCATGCGACCCCCATACTTCACAACCACGCCTCGTCAATACTCTTTTTAGTGACCTAATTGATACCCAGATGTTCTGGGTGTGCATTTTCATCACCTACTGTTCGGGCTTCCTCTGCCATGATTGATTGCAATAGGTAACGACTCAAAACTTTTTGTCAACCTTTTGTGCACCTTCAGCACCGTCCTAACGTGTATCTTCAGCACCGTCCCAACATGCATCTTCAGCACCGTCCCAACGTGCATCTTAACACAACAACCCTCTGTTTTTGGTCTTCTGTCACCCTATGACATCATTAAACGCCATTGTTGCTCATGACGGTGCTCTTGCAATGTGTCTATCCCAACGGTTTACCTCATGAGTTCTTGACTCTGGTGTCTCAGAACATATCACTAGGGATGCATGTGTTCTTTAGTCCTATCACTTGATTTCAATTGGAGGTAATATAATTGTGGTAGATAGACAAACAATGCATATTGCTGGTTGTGGGAGTTTTACGATTATGTTTGGGTTAACGCTATCTGTTGTTGCCTTTGTTCCCAACTTTCTTTTTAATTTACTATCTATTAGTAAATTATAAATGGTTTACAGTGTCAAACCATCTTCTCACCTACTTCAGTTATGTTTCAGGAGCATTCGATGACTTGAGTGCTTAGTAGTGGACTTTAGGGTGATGTGTATGTGCTTGACTCAACCCCATATACTTGCCGACCTATCACACCTACTACCCCGGCTCCTGATGCTACTATCACACTTGACGACTCATCTTCTCCTGATCTTTCATCACTGGAGTTGCCTATTACACTTCACAAAGGTTCTCGCTCATGTCAGTCTTATCAGGACTTATCTATGGCTACCTCTCGCGTTATTGTGACACTGACTACTCACTCGACACCGCACACTGTGGTCGAGACAAAATCTCATCCCGCCTGGTTAAAGGCAATGCATGATGAACTTCAGGCCTTAGATACCGACAATACTTGGGATCTTGTCCATCTCCCTTCAGATAAACAGGTTGTTGGTTGCAAGTGGATCTATACTCCCGTTAATATCGATGGTTTTCTTAATCATCTCAAAGCCTGACTTGTTGACAATGGTTATGCATAGACATATGACATTGATTACCTTGACACCATTTCTCCTGTAGTCCAGATGATATCAGTTCGTTTATTTATCTCTCTTATCGCCACCTATCACTAGCCTCTCCATCAGTTGGATGTTAAAATGCTTTTTTTCATGGTTTTCTTGATAAAGAAGTTTATATGGAGCAACCTCTGTGATTTGTTGCTCAGAAGGAGTCTTCCATTGTCGCCTTTGTCGATCGTTGTATGGCATCAAACAATCACCCTGTGCTTGGTTTGCGTGGTTTTGCATTGTTGTGCTTAGCTTTGGCATGGGTCAAAGCATAAAACATCCTTATGTTTTTTATCATCAATCTACAATAGACAACATTCTCTTGATAGTCTATGTGGATGACATTGTCATTACTCGCAGTGATGATGCCGACATTGATCGACTCAAATCCTTCATCAAAATTTTCACATAAAGGATTTGAGTCCATTACGATATTTCTTGGGGATTGAGATCTCTCGATGTGCTAAATGATTTTTTTCTATCTCGGAGAAAGTATGACCTTGATCTATTGTAGGAAACTGGAATGACTCAGGTCGACTCAGTTGACTCACCCTTTGAACCTAGAGAGAAGTATCTTCATGTTGACAGTGAGATGTTTTCTTCACCTGATCGATATAAATGACTTGTTGAGAAGCTTAACTACTTAATGATGACTCGACCAAATATTGCTTGTGCAATTAGTAAAGTGAGCCAGTTTATGAAATCTCCAACAAAAACGTAGTGGATGGTTGTTCTTCACATTGTCAGATATGTGAAAAGGGAACCGAGTTTAGGTATTCTATATTCTAATCATGGGCATACAGATATTGAAACATTTTGTGATGCAGATTATGTTAGATGTCTCTCTTTTAGGAAATCTACGTTTGGTTTTGCAGTATTTGTTGGAAAAAATTTGATCTCATGGTGAAGCAAGAAGCAGATGGTTATCTTTCGATCTAGTGAAGAGTCAGAGTATCATGTAATGACATATGTGGTTGTAGAGATTATTTGGGCACAACAAATTTTACAGGAGATTGAGTATGCTGTTAAGAAACTGACACATATATGTGTGTGACAATCAAGATGCTATTAAGATTGCCACAAATTCAATCTTTCATGAGCGGACCAAACATATTGAAGTTGATTGTCATTTCGTTCGAGAAATCTTTGAGAAGAAGATGATCATCTTCGGTCATGTTCACACCTCCGATCAACTTGCAGATGTTCTCAAAAAAAGGGTGTCTGGACTACATGTCCAATTTTTTGTGTAATAAGCTGGACATGATAAATATATATGACCCGATTTGAGGGGGAGTGTTAAGAGATATATTTTTAATATTCGTATCTCATATCACTGTAGGTAATCTGTTGTACTCATTTTCTCATATGTAAATTAATCATCTTAATTTGTGAGGTACGAGTTTCCATTGTAATAGGAATAAACCCTAATTAAGGAAAACAATACCGTATTCATATTTTTTCCCAAAGAATGGGAACACTTGTGAAACATCCTTTAGGCGATGCATGCCAATATTATATGTGCTTTGTGAAGATTGATATTGGTAATGTTTTTGTAAAAAAACCAGTCATTTTTTATGTGAGTCGTGCAAACATTAATATATCCACTTTTGACTTACACATTTGAAGGTGTTACAGGAATTACACTTCATAGGCGATGCATATGTGGTTTTATTTGTATTTCTCTTCTGTCCCTAACCAATTGGTAAATATATATAACCAACATCATTATACTCACCGTATACTGTGTTTATGATCAAACTTTATAGGGATTAATTTGCCTTTGATCAGGGGATATTGTTGGATGCAAACTCAAGCCCCACATCAGATTTCGTAAAGGATGGTGGCTCACATATGAGCTTGAATGGACAATACCTCCTATCACCCTTAAGTTTTAGGATGAAACCCCAGAAGTGATTATGTGTTGGGTCTAGAAGACCTAGGGCTGGAAGAAAACAATTCAACAAGTGGTATCAGAGTTACGGTACAACCTAGGTGTGATGTAGGGTGGAGTATTCCCCAAACCAGTTTGACAGCGATAACGATGAATCATTTAAAGCATGTGGATTCATGGTTCCTTGTGTCTAAAGTCTTCTTGATAACAGTAGTTAGGCGGTGAGACCCGATAATGAGAACACAACGTTGCAAAATGGATGGATCTAGTGGATTATCGTTGAAGGGAAGACCCAATTGTGTGGTCTTTGATTTGAGGGGAGGATTGTTGGGTGTAAACCCAAGTCCCATATTAGATTTTGCAAAGGACGGTGGCTCACATATAAGCTTGGATGGTGGCTCACAATTGAAGGAGAGGTTCAATTGTGTGGTCTTTGATTTGAGGGGAGGATTGTTGGGTGCAAACCCAAGTTCCACATCAGATTTTGCAAATGACGGTGGCTCACATACAAGTTTGGATGGTGGCTCACATATAATCTTGGACGAAACCCCAGAAGGACTTATGCATTAGGCCTAAAAGACCTAGGCCTAGAGAAAAACGATCCAACAGATATGAGGTTACTTTCACATTCCAAATTCATCTTGTATGTGCTTAGACTTGACTAAATTGTTTCAAGTAATATAAAGATCATTATAACTTGAAAGATTTCATATGTTTAGGTGTTAGTTTAAGGTATCTTAAATCTTTGGGTTTTCATGTGTTTATCTGCATTCAATAAACCTTACAAATAAGTTGTGACCACATTTATTAATTGAACGTTAAACATTTTAAATGGTAAGAAACTAATTAGAAATCTAAAATTAAAAGCATCCTAATTTGAAATCTAAAATTAAAAGCATTCATGATCAAATAATATGTTTTATTATAATTTATACCCAACCTTTGTGAAAAATATTGTACGATAATTTTTGCTCTATCATGTAATTGTATTTAATTTAATTCATTTCTTTTATGGGCAAATATTCATTTGCATCAGAGTTTGGATTAGTTGTTAAAAAACATAATGCTTTGCTAATGTTGTAAGACATGTGTGCTTGCCTCCTTCCATTTTGGTTAATCATTCTGATTTAAACATTCTTGGATGCTTTTTTGCTCATATTCATTATCATTAAGAATCTTATAAGTAACTTCATATGTGAAAACATCACTATTAATATCATTTCTTTTTTGTCGGTCTTTAAAATTCAATGAGATCACATAATTTTTTGACATCAACACCACTCTCAAGATGGTTTTTGTAAGTCTTTGTTGTGGTACTTCACATGAACATAAATAGTTGAAATATGAGACTAAATGAATCATTTAATATTAGTCAAATAATCAGATAGTTGATTAGTGATATTTTATAAATGAATTATTCTTTGAATGTGAAGTTCATTTTTGATTTGTGCATGCATTTTTAAAATTCGATAAAATTGGTGTAAACTAATTTACTTTTGTTTTGCTTTGGGGTTTTTATGTTGTCATCCCTTACTGTTGGAATAATAAAGTCAGATCCAACTTAAATGTTGAGTGGAGTTGAGACGCGAACAACATAAACACTCTGAAATGAGACATATTTTATTGATGATTAAATAAAAGTTGCAAAGAAAAGTGTGTGATATGTTGTATGTGTAGCCCTAATCTGTATATATAAAAAAGCAAAAAGTTTTTGCCACATAATTATATACCTAACAATAATTTTTCTATACCATTTTTCATATGGACATGTATAACTAGGTTTTCAACATTAATCCCTATAGATATACAATAATCATAAAAAAAAACTATTGATATAAATTCTCTTGCATCGCTTTGTAGGTGTGCACTGGCAGGGTAGCCCATTGGCACCCTAGGGACCCTCCATGCATTTCCCCTAATTTTTTGGGGAGTTTTTTTTCATTGTGGTTATGGGTAAGCGACAAGTGCAGGTTGGGGTGGGTTGGAGTGGACAAGCGATGAGTGCATGTTTGGTTAGAAATCAAAGATGCGATCAAAGGATATTCCATTTTTTTTCTTTAAAAGGAAATTATCATGTGTGCTCTTTTCGAACCCTCCACACATGGTAACCCCCTCCCCCACAAAGAGGTCACTGCTCTGAGGTAGAGCCCCAGCCGGGGAAGGAGCCGTTGCCAGCCGTGATGGCATAGCATCCCGAAGGCTGACAACCCGATTGACGATGGTTCGTCAAAGCAATCCGTCAGCACATTGGGCCGCACCTCATTTTGTCTGCCCAGTTGAGACCGAGCGACCCGACAAGACGGGCAGATCCTGGGGGAGAGCCTCGCCCCGAAAGCGGACTCCCAGGATTCAAACCCTGAACCTCCCAAAGAACGGTGTTGTTGTCCGCTCTCCTTCATCACCACGCCACCACCGAAGTGGCTCAAAGGATATTTCATATTTTTTTCTTCTTTTGTTTCAATATTACATTAATTAATATATGTTTTTGAAAATTAGTTGTTAAATATAAAATAACACAATTACATAAATGATCTCACTCTAATCTTCAAAGAAATCAAAATCATCAGAGTTATTCTAGAAAGATAACCCCTATCCTGAATTGAGGGGTTCATATAAATTTACTTCAACATTTTTATCATTGTTCTCCTTTAGTGATTTCTTGTTGAAGAACCCAATGGATTATGATGATGACGAGTGTTGTATTTGTTTTCAATAGTTGAAGAACCCAATGGATGATGATGAGCGTCGAATAGTGTTTTACCCCTCTCATGTTGTTTTCATGATCACAAACATCTACCTATGTATTCAATGATTTCATTTGAGTGGAGGATAATTACTTTATTAAGGTTCCATGTGATGGTCTTAATGAAGCATTTGAAGGAATCTTGTTGAAGTTGGATGATCATGTTAAGATTTGTAGTGTTGTTGAAGATCTTCTTGAAGTCTAAGTGGATGTAGTGAATTGATGGAAGGAATGTTCAAGGTTCAATCGATGGCTTGAAGGAAGTGGAGGAGGCCCTTGGTGTGTTTGGTCAGCCGTAGGCTGCACCGACGAGCTGGTGCCACATGTGTTGAACCTCAGGTGTGTAGAAGACCCACCAACCAGTCGGTGGAGGAGCACCAAGAAGCCCAACAATCTGTTAGAAGACCACTGACTAGCTGCTGGCCAGCAGTGGCTCACTAGTGGAGTTTTTCCCGATCCTCTCAGCTCCAGGTGACCCACCGACCAACCATTGCGGCGCATCAGGTAGCTGGTGGTGTCACGATAATTTTGGGAATGCATTTATTGTTGGTCAAATCACCTTTATTTTGCTCTTGACATGCTTAATGGACCTGAAGAATTCCAGAATGTTCCTTGAAGATCTGGAGACTATAAATAGAGGATTAAGGAGGCTTGGATCTCACAACGAACTTGTGCAACGACTCTTTACTCGAATCAAAGACGTCGAATCTCTAGCAATCTCCAAGTTCTCTCAAAGCACTATAAAAATTCAACTTTTTTACAACGAGCTATTTGCGACGGATTTCCGTCACAAAAACAATTTTGCGATGAAAATCCATCGCAAATAGTTTGTTGCGGTTAATTGCATCACAAATATCACTATTTGTGATGGTCTGTCACAAATAGTATTGGTCAAAATTTATTTGCAATGAAAATTTTATTTCGTCGTAAATAATTTCTAAGATATACTATTTGCGACCTAAATTTTATTCCATCACAAATAGTCAAAAAAAAATGGTAAATAATAAAAATACAAATAAAACTCATTCGTTATGAAATTAAAACTAAAATATAACATAAAAATAATGTCATATAGAATAAATCACAAAATGTCATTGAGAGGATGAGAGATCAGGTTCGGGCAGGGGGTGAGAAATTAGGTCCAGCTAATAGAGGGAATTTCATCCCTAAATCACGTGTGAGCCACCACATATACTCCATCTCCTCATGCTACTGATCTCACTGTCGTTGCTTCTCTTACTACTATTTGATCAATCTTTGTATGTCCTCATTCTAAGCTTGCAACCTCACATCGTACTCTGTAGTAGAAAATGTCGACGATGATAATGCTCTCATGATGACACTGCGTCAGTGCAATAAAAATTAGTCGGGGTTGATCGTGAACAAATACCGATCACTCGAACTTTTTGAAGGCCACTTCTTATCTCCCACATCCAAGACAACTCATCAAAATTTGACTCACACTAACCTTCATCTCCACTATTTGTCTCGGTCTGCCTCTCACACATGTGAGAAACCTTTGCCTCGTATGTCTCCTGCAATCGTATGAATAGAAATTAAGAAGATAAAAAAATATTATGTTAATTGAAAAAACTAGAAAAAATACCAACCACAATATGTTGTTTCTCACCAATAATCTGTTTGGTACTATCACTGTACAACCTCTTGTATACATCAAACTCAGTAATGTTTGGATCAACTACAAATTACATAAATTTATAAAATGCCTTTAGTATTAAATATAAATATAAATATATAAAATTATTACATAATTTTACTTTCCAATCGATGATGATGTATACTGAAAGTACAACTCTCAACTTTGTGTGTGACATCCTATCTCCCTCAATTCTGACAACCAAAATTGGATCTTTAGAAAGTCTCTCCAATCCAGTATGTGCACAGTCTCTCCCAAGTCTGAGTGGGGACATAATTGGGTCTATGAGGCCTACAAGTCTCGTCAAATGCAGTCACATATGCCCTCTACATAGTTCTCATCCGAAGGCTGTGTAAAAACTGAAAAATGATCGCGCTTGCATGCTTCCCATGTATCCTAAATAGAGACTCCCATTCACTCAATAATAAGAGAGCATAAACCCTGTAAATATTTAAAAATATAGTCAACTATAAAATTTATAAATTAAAATTAAAATACATTGTTTTTTTCATACCAACCAATGATTGAACATACAATGACGTAACTCCATAGGAATCTGATCTCATTGCACCCATGGAGTTGAAAAGTAGTTTCTCAAAACAGTGTTAGTCTGACCAACAACTATATGTGAAATACTATGAAAATAAGAATAACTAGTAACAAAAATAATAAATAAATTAAATTAAATGGAAACTAAATAAATTCTTATTTGAACTTACTTCCTCCTATGAAGATCAAAGTCAAGAGATGAACGTCGCTCTAAGATGAGATCTGGAATCATCAATCGCACAAGGCTTATACCCCTCCTAGTAGGTGTTGTCATGCCACCACCCTCAGATGTTGAATCGTGATGCTCATCATCAAGTAATAGATCACGAGTCAAAGAATGAATAAAGCCATTGTAATTGTGAGCCATCTTAAACATATAAATAAATTTATAGCAAATTTTGAATTCTAAAAAATATAAGAAATTTAAAAATTATAAAACCTTTTTTTTAAATCAACGAGCTGCAAATGTGTTATCTGCAAAGAATTGTTAATACAAATATCACATATAAAAAACTAATAAATATTTATTTAAAACAAATAATACATCATTCGTGCTGTTCATCTTCATCTTCATCTTCAGTTTCAATTTCATCAATGTCATCTTCACCTCCCTCCCCATCATCATCATTTTCCATATGATCCTCAATTTCATTCTCTTGTAATATCAAATTCATTGGTTACATTATTAACATTATCAACACCCTCACCCATTAACTGCGAGGTATCATCATCAATATTTGTATCTCTTCAATTAAGAGATATATTTGTCGATGTTTCTTGAAGAATTTTCAAATCTTGCATTTCAACAGAACCATTTTCATGTTCCATAAATTGATTGTCATGAGATTTAATTTTTATTACACTCCACCAATCATTTAAATCTCTCGAAGCAGCACAATAATTTGTATAATAAACTTGATATGCTTGATATGTCATGGTTCATTTGTTACAAGAACACTTTTATATTTAATATCAATGATACTATGTCATGGATGAACACACAACCCTTGATCAATATCAATCCAATGACATTTAAACATTGTTATGTAATTTTGACCCAGATAAGATAACTTAATTATTCCATCCAGCATGGCATAAAAGTCAACTTCACTTTATGATTATATCCTTTTAAACAAACACTAACGTTCCTTGATTTTTTTGACTCTCCATATGCCTGTGTATGAAACTGAAATCCATTAACCACATAAGTATTATAAGATTTGATCAATTTGGATGGTGGATTACTCAGTGAAGGTAATAAGCTATCAAATTTATCTCGTTGCTGTAATACCTGAATAAATAAAAAAATGACTAATTTTATATAAAACAATAAATTGAATTCTTATGTTCGATCATAAACAATTTAACTTAAAAGTATTTGAAATAAGTAGGAAAAATTAAATTAAAATTTTAAAAATATTTTAAAAAATTCGAGTATAAAAATATTACTTACTGCACAAATTGTGTCATTTCTTTACAATTGAGTAGAACATATGTATGACCTTTGTGCAGTTCTTTATCTGAATTCTATCATTCATGATGACCACAAAAATCAATTTTTGGCCCATTAAATACTCATAATTGATGGTTTGTGACATCATCAACATTTTCCTCATTACGACCCATTCAGTTATGTTTTGAAGGATATTCAGATTGAAAATAATAAGAGCAGAAACTTGATATTTTTCCCTGCAAGTACACTTGAACAATTGACCCTTCAACGGATAATTTATTACGCACCTTCTTCTTCCATTTTTACATACATCTCTCAAATGGTTACATCCATCAAAATTTTATTGGCTCTCCACATTTAGCTTCATACGATAAATGAAATAATAAATGTTCCATCGAGTCAAAGAAGATTGGTGAAAATATTTTTTCCAATTAACATAAAATTAGAACAACATATTTTTATTGTCTATCTAGTGTATCATAATTTTTTGTTACTGCACAGATGTCTCGGAAGAAATATGATATTATAGTCAACACGTCACAAATCGAAGAATTTAACAGCCCTCTAAAGCCAATAGATTGCGATCTTTCCATTATAGCATGATAATCATGGCCTTTTAATATAGTAATATGTTCATTTTTTATGCAATGAGGCACATTGGAGTCAGAGCAATTTGGTAACCTCAAATCTCTAATCCACTGAAAAAATAATAAATGGAATTCTTTAGAAAGTGCCTAAGTTGCTTTTGGCTTCATTAAATTTTGTGATCTTTCATTTTCAAATAACTCAAGTTCGGGATGCGTATAAATTTGTGCAAGACCTATTCTTGCCTTTACAACATCTTTGGTCTTTCTAGGTGTGTCCAACATAGTACAAAATATGTTATCAAAACAATTATTTTTCAATATGCATTACATTTAACATATGCCGAATCAACAAATCAGTCTGATATGACAGTTCTTAAAAATACTCTGTTTTATCCAATTGTGATATCTCCAAAAACCTCTAATTTTTTTTTGGTTTATAGTTGGTCCAAAAGTAATAGGAGGTAATAAAGAGATAATAGATTTGAACCAAATACCAGAGAGCACTGTGAGTGGTTTGTCTCTTTCAATTTTACATTTTGTAAAATTATTTCTATTTCGTCAAAATGAGTGATCTGTAGGAAGAAATATCTGATGAAAGTTGAAAAAATAGGAATTTCTTCCATGAACAAGCATAAACACTTTACCGTTAGCCATATAGTATGGATAAGATTTTGGACCATGTGCACTCCATCTAGATAACATATTTTATGCTGGAAAGTCACTGATTATCCAAATTAATGTAACTTTAAGTATAAAATTCTGATATGCAACTACATTATATGTAGAGTCACCGTTATTTCACAATAAAATTAACTTATTAATTAGTGGCTTTAAATAAACATTAATATTATTCTTCGGATGTCCTGGATCCAACAATGCCAAATATATATATATGGTTCTGTCATCAATATATAAAGAGGTAAGTTGTACGAAGTTATGAAAATAGGCCAATAAGAATACTAACTTTTGTAAGCACTAAATAGATAGAAACCATCATTAGAAAGGCCTAATTGCCCGTTTCCAGGTTCTAAAGAAAAAGATGGATGCACTTGATCAAAGTGTTTCCAAGAGACATTGGATTTATGCCATGTTATCAATGTAGCTGTGTTGCGAGACATAAATAGACGTTGCAGTCTAGATGTAATTGAAAAATATCTCAACTGTTTAACATGAATAAATCTGGACTTTCCTTATTGTACCTCTTGATACCTTGATTGACCACATAATGGACAATTAACCAACGATTCATATTCAACATAATATAAGATGTATTTATTTGAACATGCATGAATATTCTAATAACCAAGTCCCCAACTCTAAACCAACTTTTTGCTCCCACAAAAATTTGTTGGCTATATATTCCCTCCGAACAACAACGATTTAGCGAAAGATTTTTTTGATCAAAACAACGATTTGACATTCCAAAATCAGATTTAATAACCATAAATTTTGCAATCGCTTCATATTTTCTTACCTTGCATCCGAAATATAAAGTCATGGTATAATTCAAAAAATCATAAAATCTTGATTGTTCGGATATGAGATTTAAATTTTCATTTTGAGTTTTTGTTTGGAAAGATGGTCCATCAACATCATGTATTGAATTATGAAATTTTGATGGTTTTGGAACTAAAAAATTCGCACTTCCTTCGGAATTCTGTTAACCATGTTGATACTAATAGACATAATCACTCTGAAAACCAAACCACAAGAGATGAACCACAATATTATCAAATGTCTCATATCTTCTAAGATCATATTTCTTAGACGAGCACTTAATTGTTCCTTTGGAAACAAACTTTGAATTTGACATTGAAAATGATATAAATGCTTCGACACCCTCAATGTTGACAGGATTTATATAAGAACCATTTGATTTTTTCTAGTGATTAATCCAATCATTATATTGTAATAGAAAAGGATTAATCTTTTAATTTTATAAATTTATATTAAATTTTATTAATTTACAATAATTTTACTGAACATATAATAATTTAAATCAACTTATACTCATTTAAACTAATTTTTTTATTAATTTTAGTAATTAATGATAGATTTATGACAATTTATACTAAATTATATTATTTTTTATATTTTAATCATTTTTACTAATTTTTATTAATTTATACCAAGTTATTGTAAATTTTATCAATTTATAATTTTTAACTAATTTCTGATAATTTATACTAGTTGAAAATGACTTTATGATAATTTATATTAATTTTTACTAATTTATAATCATTTATACTAATTTTCAT
Source organism: Viscum album (assembly GCA_963277665.1). Classification (NCBI taxonomy): domain Eukaryota; kingdom Viridiplantae; phylum Streptophyta; class Magnoliopsida; order Santalales; family Viscaceae; genus Viscum; species Viscum album. The sequence goes on from OY728141.1 coordinate 1,575,700,659, forward strand.
TAATTATACTCATTATCGATATATTTATACAATTTATTAATAATATTTACTTATTTTTATTAATTTACACATATTTATACTAATATTGATTAGTTTATAATAGTTAATTATAGTTTATACTAATTTTTATCAATTTATAAAAATTTTATTAATTTAAACTAATTTTATAAAATTTATCATATTTCATAATAATTTAATTTTTTATTAATTTATACAAATTTTGTATTAATTTAAATTAATTTTATTAAATTTATACTAATATTTATTAATCTATGCTATGCACTATTAATTTATAATAATTTATAATAACATTTATTAATTTATAGAATTTTATAATAATTCAAACCATTTTTTATTATTTTTTACAAATATTTATTTATTTTATTTTATTTTATTAAATTTTCACTAATTTTATTAATTTTAAACTAATTTTTTTTAATTTATACAAATTTTTATTAATTTAGTCATTTATACTAATATTTATTAATTTATCATATTTTATAAAAATATAAACTATTTTTTATTAATTTATAGTAATTTCTTTATTTAAATTAGTCTTATAATATATATACTATTTTTTATTAATTTATCATAGTTTATAATAATTTAAAGTATGTTAGTTAATTGAAATAAATTTTTAATCATTTTAACTAATTTTAATAAATTTATACTAATTTATACTAAATTATATTATTTTTTATTAATTTATACTCCTTTTACCATTTTTATTAATTTATATCAATTTATTGTAAATTATATGAATTTATACTAATATTTATTAATTCATAATAATTCATAATAATATATACTAACTTTTATTAATTTATACAATTTTTTCTTAATTTATATTATTTTTTTAAAATTTATCAAATTTTATAATAATGTAAATTATTTTTTATTATTATATAAAAATTATTATTAATTTAAATGATTTTTATTATTTTTATTCAAATTTATGACATTTTTTTAATTTATGCTATTTTTTATTAATTTATACTATTTTATACTAATATTTATCAATTTATCTTATTTTATAATAATTTAAACTATTTCTTATTAATTTATACAATTTTTTATTAATTTAATGGAATTTTTACAAACTTATACTAATATCTATTAATTTATATTAGTTATTATTAATTTATCATATTTTGTAATAATTTAAACAAATATTTTGTTAATTTTTTATTAATTTGGAATAATTTAAGCTAATTTATATTAATTTATTGCAATTTTTGAAATTTATACTAATTTTATTTAAATTATACTAATTTATAATAATATTTACTAATTTATACATATTTTTATTAATTTAAATTATTATTATTCAATTTATACAAAATTTACCGAATATATAATATTTTTAATTAATTTATACTGATTTATACTAATTTTTTATTAATTATACCAATTGGTGAATGATTAATATTAAATTTTAACGATTTATATTAATTTTTGGTAATTTATATGAATTTATTGTATATTCTATCAATTTATATTTTTTTAGGAATTTATGAATTGATTCAAAATATTTTTTTATTAATTTACTCTAATTTTTATTTAATCATACATTTTTTATTAGTTTATATTACTTTATACTAATTTTTTATTAAATATATTAAATGAGCAATAGAGTGATAATAATTTATATTAATATTTAGGTTTTTAAAACTAATATTTATTAATTTTATTAATTTTCAACATTTTAAACTAATTAACAATATACACAATTAAATAAAAATAATGAATAAAAAGAACTAATAATAATTAAACAATTAAACAAAAAAATTAATAACAATTAAATAAATTAAAGAAATACCTTTAAGTTATTAGGTCGAAAATCTGGACACAAGAAGACATTTTGAGACAATAAGAGAATCGTAGAGCATGAGAGAGAATGAGGGGGGATGGAGACATATTTATAGTTAGATTTTTTTATGAAGGATATTTACGAAAAACTGTGTATTTGCGACATAATAAAATTTCATTGCAAATAGTAATCGTAAGAAATAATATTTCCCGCATATCCAATTTTTTTTTGTGGTAGATCGTTCGTCGCTAATAAAACTTTTTACAATAGGTTTGTTAAAAAAATATGTGAAACCTTTTTGCGACGGATTCAGAAATCCGTCACAAAAAAAATTTCCCGCTATAGTGTAGGAAGCTGCACCATAACGTTTTGCGATGGACTAGGTATTTAGTTGCAATAATTAGTTGGAATTTTTTTTTGACAAAATTGCCTATCCATCGAAAAAAACTCCACTGCACTATTTACGATGGAATTTCAATCCATCACAAATAACCCATCGCTAAAAATGACTTCTAGTAGCGAAGAGACAATTTCATTTCTCTATTCTCAAAGGCTCTCATCTTTATCTCTTTATCTCTCTCCTCTTAATTATACCAATCTTTCTATAGGGATAAGAGAGCAGCTTTGTATTGGGTTTGTGACAAGAAAATCTCTCTTTTCTCACATCATCTTCTCAAAGGGTGCTCGCAACCACAAAGTGAGGGATGAGTGCTCCCAACTGGAAAAGTGAGGGATCTTATTCAACAGGTTTGAAGAACCTTTGTGATAAATTGTTTTAACAAAGTTCTTGTATTTGTTGACAACTAACCTTTTTGTGTAAGAATGTTTTTGTTATTCAAGAATTAGATCCAATCCATCATAATGAGTTCTGTAAGAAAGTTGAAAGTTGCTGAATGTTCAAACCCAAACATAAAGGGGGAATTTTTTTTTCCGGACACAGGTTTTCGAACCCAAGTTTTGAAGTTTTTGAGAATGGAAGTCATAATGATGTTGAATAGGATTGTTGAAGAAAGTGAATTTAGGAGTTAGAAAGTTCTTAAACTTTCTAAATAAGCTAGATGATGCTTTGCTGATCATGAAGTTCTTATAAATCATGAAACAAACTCATGATAAAATATTTTGATGAAATGGAGGAATCTTAATGGTTGTATCAGTTCCAGAAATCAAGACAAAATTTGTCAATGAGTAATAGTTGAGGAGGTTTGAAACTTGTCAATGTTATTGAGTTGAGTTATCATTGGATATCCTTGATCGTAACAAAGAATCCATCATAATGGGGATTCCATCATTATGAAATATCCATGGGAGGTAGAATATTTAAGAAAAAAGAAGAATGTGTGAAGCTGATGAAGTTTGAAGAAGTTCAAAGTTGCTAAGTGGATTCATCGTTGAATACTTTTCATCGTTATGGAAAAATCATCGTAATGGGATTTCCATCGTAATGGGAAAATCCATCATAATTGGAAAATTTATCATAATGGGAATTCCATCGTAATGATCTGAAGAAGAAAGAAAAATCGTAATGAGTTGATAAAGAAAGGAAGATTGTAATGAGATGAGAAGAAAATAGATCGTAATGAGCTGAGAAGGAAATAGATCGTAATGAGTTAAGAAGGAAACAGATCACAATGAGCTGAGAAGGAAACACATCATAATGAGCTAAGAAGGAAACAAATTGTAATGAGATGAGAAAGAAACAAATCATAATAAGCTGAGAAGGAAACAAATCGTAATGAGCTGAGAAAGAAACATATCGTAATGAGCTAAGAAATAAACAGATCATAACGAGCTGAGGAAGAAACAGATCGTAATGTGTCGAGAAAGATATGAAGAGTTGAAGAGGTCAAACATAATTTTGTGTAAATCTCAGATAAATTTGAGAAGGATTAAAGAAGTCAAAATTGAAGTTTAAATGAAAGAGATTTTCAGAGTTTTTGAAATTTGAGGAAGTGGGGAAAATTTTCAAGTTTCCTAGTTTTGTTTTTCTAAGTCTCCTATAAATAGTTGTTCAAATCATTCGTTCATTTTTTCACTTTTACGTAAGAGAAAAAGACAGAGCACTGAAGAAATCAAGTGAAAGTTATTTCTAGATAGAGATCTTAAGAGGTGAATTAGACAACTAAAAGTTTGTTTACTGGATTGAGTAAGATTATATTGAGAAAATCGTATTGATTTCATCAGATTGAGAAAATTGGATCTAGCCAAATTGGACTGAGGCTTTGGACTAAGCAATTTTGGACCAGTTTCAACAAAGTCTTTATTCTTTTTTTTGGCTTAATTATTTTATAAGAAAACATTATAAATTGATGGGAGTCAGTATAATATTTTCTATTGGGAGATAAAATTTGTATAATAGGAGTTAGCACAACTTGTATTCACTTATTTTTAATAGTGAATTTCCATAGACCCATGGGAGTGGCTATGGAAAGGATGTAGGTTCTCAAACTAAGGTTGAACCTTATAAATCTTGTGTGATTTACTTTCTTTTCTACTTTTGCATACATGAGTTTTTACAAAAGACGATAAATAAATAAATCTTAACAAGTTGCAGAGGTTAAATTTTGAAAAGTGTTGAAACTTATAAAAAGTATAACAACTGATTAAACCCCCCCTCTCAGTTGTTATTTGATCATTTGGAACTTCAATTAGTATCAGAGCCAAGGGTCCCTTGTTGAATCCTTGTCACGGATATTATCAATTCTGTCAATAGTAGAGGAATTCCTACATTTGATGACAAAAATTATTATGGATGTAAAAAATAGGGTGATTTATCATCTTCTATCTCTTGGCCTGGAAGTTTTTGATACTGCTACTATTGGTTTTCCACCTATTGAGAAAGATTATCCTATGATGTTTGCTGATAATAGAAATATAAAAATTGATAGAAAGGCTAGAAATGCAATCCTTATGTCCTTATTAGAGAATGTTTATCAGAAGGTGATGAGTCTCAATATTTCAAAAAGTATATGGGACAAGTTGGAAAGTATTTTCAAAGGGAATAAAAAAGTGAAGGAAGCAAAGATACAAATCTGTCATAGTATGTATGAAGAAATCAGAATGAGAGATGAAGAAACTATTGATTAATACTTCACCAAAGTAAATGAAATTGTTTACAACATTAGAGGATTCAGAGATGTCCTGGAAGATTTTACAATTGTGAAGAAACTTATGAGAAACTTCCCAAACAGGTTTGATTTTAAAATTTCCTTTTTAGAGGATAAGGATGATTTATATCTTGATGAATTTCATAACATTCTTATTACTTATGAAATGAAAAAAGCTCCAATGTTCAAAAAGAAGATGAAAGATGAAATGGCCTTTGAAGCTATGAGAAAGTTGAAAATTCAAGATGTTTAAGATGTTGATCCTTGTAACTCTAAAGGTAAATAGGATGATGAGTTTAATGATAAAATCATGTCTCTTATATCCAAGAACTATCGAAGAGGAAGAGGAAAGTATGGAGGTAAACTTCCTCTCAAATGTTTTAAGTGTGGTGGAATTGGAAATTTTTCTACGAATTTCCTCATGAAGAAAGTTGGAGAATATAGAGATGATTCTGATGAAAAAACTCAATAGAAAAAGTGGAACAAATAATCTGAAGAAGAAAATTCTTCCAAAAAATCCAAAAAAATCGCAAAATAAGTTTATTGGGAATAAGAGAAGTATATTGAGTAAGAAAGATGAATCTGACTCAATTGAAAACAATTCTTAATAAGATGAAAGTTCAGAAAAATTCCGAACCTTCATTGCAAAAGTTGAGAAAGTTGAAGCCTCCTCAAATAGTGAAGAAGAAGGAGGTGAAGAATCTTACAGAGAGTATCAGCTCAGAATAGAACTTCTTGCATGTCTCAAGAAAAACAAATATCTCATGAAAGAAATCAGAGTAATAAAGAATCATTGTGAATATGTTTCTGAGGGAAGAAAATATGTCATCAAGAAGGAGGATGAATACATTCAAGAGATCTTAAGTTACAAAATTAGAATTGATAAACAGGGAAAGATGGTTGAATATTTCAGTAAGGAACTGGCAGTTAAGGAAGAAGAAGTTAACAAGTTTCAATAAAAACTTCACGAGTATGAAAATACCTTGACAAAGATGAATGAAAACTTCAACAAAGCCTCGGAAGTAAAAGTTGAGACTTCTAAAGTTACTGAGAAGGCTCAATACAAGAATCAGACGAAATCTTAACTCACCAAAATTAATGTTTCATATGATTCTTTTAACATTTTAGGTTTCAAAAAAGGTGTTGGGAAAACTTCAGTGGAGAAAGGATGTGAGAAACCTACCAAATCTACAAAATTAGAAAACTCACTCAAAAGAAAAGGTGGTCCACGTCCTAAGTATGTTAGAGATGAAAGAAGTTACCAACCTCAACAAAGTTTCTATAGAGAAATATCTTTCTTACATAGAAAATCAATATTTGATGTCTATTGCTAGAGTTGTGAATCTATGGGCATAAGGCTTATAATTTTTTTCATAACTTATCCCTACCCGGAAGAAGGTTTGGACAAAGTGAAAGCAACAATGGAAAAACGATGAGTAACTTTCCTAACCCACAGGAAGTTAGAAAAGATAAATCTAAAGATGTTAGAAAATTTACATCAACAAAGCAATTTTAATTTATGGAAGAAGTTTATGGAAGATGTGATAAGGCTGGTCATCATGTCGAAAAATGCATGACACTCCTTCTAGAACAAGTTTCTTACAATAGTAAAGAAAAGGAAGAGGCAAAGAAGAAAGTTGAAGAAAAATATTTTATTGTTGAGACAACTTTAAAAGAAAGTAAAAGGAACAAACCATGGATAATTGATAGTGTTTGTTCTTCAAATTTGATAGGTGATAAAAATATTGAAACATGTTGAAAGTCATGATGGAGGAGCAGTTACTTTTGGTAATGCTAGTTTCTTAAAAATATAATGAATCAGAACAGCTGATATTGAAGTATAAAAATTGAAATATAAGGAAGTTTTATTCATTAATGAGCTAAAACATAACTTACTTAGTGTAAGTCAAATTTGTGATGATGGAAAAGAAGTAATATTCAAAAAATATTCTTGTGTTATCAAAAGTGTGAAAGATGGAAAAGTGATTACAAAAGGAGAAAGAACCAGTGGGAATATTTTCGAAATAAGAGAATCTAACAACTCCTGTTACTTAAGTGTTGAAGATGAAAAAAAATTGTGGCATCGAAGACTTGACCATCTTGGACAGAAAAATATGAAAAAACATTATAAATCTGATACTGGTAGAAAATTTCCAGAATTGAAAAGAAGAGAAGAAGATGTTTTTGTAACTTTTCAGAAAGAAAAGATACCTAACAAAAGTCATAATAGAGTTGAGATTCAGTCTACCAGACCTCTTGAACTTATCCATTCCGATTTATATGGGCCGATGAGACATAAATAAAAAAAGTGATTTATAATTTATCACTTTTATTGATTATTTCATTAGTATGAAAAACATTATTTTTATGAAACATAAGTCAGAGGATTTGGAAATGTTCAAGTTTTTCAGAAAAGAAGTTGAGAGAGAAATGGGGGTTTATATAAAGAATTTGAGAATAAATAATGGTACTGAATTCACTAGTAATTCTTTTGAATATTATCTAAGAAAACATGGTATCAAACATCATTATATTGCTCCCTATACTCCATAAAAAATGGGGTGGCAGACAGAAAGAATAGAATTTTGGTGGAAATGGGAAGAAGTATGTTAGCATAATACAAACTTTCAAAGTCCTATTGGAGAAAAGTTGTTAATATTTATGTACATGTTCAAAATAGATGCTTTTTGAGATCAAAAACCAACATAAATACTTATAAAATGTGGCATAACAAAAAACCTTCATTGAAGTACTTTAAAGTTTTTGGAATTCTATGTTTACTTAAAATAAAAAATCTGGATTTGGGAAAGTTTGATGAGAAAGCTGAGGAATGAACTTTTATGAGTTATTCACCAAATTGAAAAAGTTACAAATGTTGGAACAAACATTTGCAGAAGTTTGTGGACTCATATGATGTGAAATTAATTGAAAATCAAAATTCCTCAACAAAAGTTGTTGATAATGTTGAGGAGGATAAACTAGAGATTTCCAAAAATAGTGAAAATAAGTCAAAACATCCTTATCAAGATTCAAAAAATTCATGTGATGAGGAAAGTTCAGTTGGGAAAGAAACTTTGAAATTTCATATTTTACAAAAACATACTGAGACCGAAAACATTATTGGAAATCTAAAAGCTCTAGTTCAAATAAGAAGAAATTTGATATTCAAAAATCAGTCTTTACTTATCTCAAAAGTTGAACCAGAATCAGTTTTGGAAGTAATTCAACACAAAGAATGGGTGGATGCTATGATGAATATTTGGATTATATTGAGAAAAATGAAACATGAGAACTTGTTCCATGTCCAGTAAATAAAAATGTTATTGGAACAAAGTGGGTTTATAGATTCAAATTGAATGAGCATGGAGAAGTTTCAAGAAACAAAGAAAGACTTCTTTGTAAAGGCTATGCATAGTTGGAAGCTGTTGATTTTGATTAAATATTTTCCCCCGTCGTAAGGCTTGAAAATATTTTAATATTTCTTTTAGTTACTTCTAATCATAATTACAATGTTTTTTAGATGGATTTAAAGTCATCATTCTTAAATGGTGAGATAAAGAAGAAGTTTACATTGAAAAACCTTGTCGGTTTCTACTTGATGAGGATGAAAAAAAGTTTTTAAATTGAAGAAATCTTTGTATGGGTTGAAAAAATATCCACGTGCATGGTATTATAAACTTGATAATTTTTTGAGAATGTTGAACTTTTCTAAAGGAAAATTTGATTGCAACTTATATATGAAAGATGTTGACTCCAAAACTCTAATTTTAATTATTTATGTGGATGATATAATTTTTACTGGGGATGAAAAAAAATTTGTAAAGAATTTTATGAGGAAATGAAAAAGAATTTTGAAATGTCAATGTTGGGAAAATTAACTTTCTTCATTGTCTTAAAAATTCAACAAAAAGAAAAATACATTTTTCTATCTCAAGAAAAGTATGCCAGGTAATTGTTACAAAAATTTAGAATGGAAGAATCTAAAAATTTTTATACTCCTATCTTAGTGGGGATGAAGATGAGTCTGAAAAAAGTGCGAATCAGAAAGACTTCAGAAGCTGATAGGAAGTCTACTTTACTATACAACCTTAAGTCCTAATATTGTTTATGATGTGACTTTGTGTTCCAGGTATCAAAGTAATTCGAAAGAATCACATATGTTGGGAGTAAAGAGGATTTGGAGATATTTCAAAAGAGTAACTTTACATGGGGTTTTATATGAAAAAAATGTGAGATGAAGTTTATGGTTATGCTGATACCGATTGGGATGGAGATTATAATGATAGAAAATCAATATTAGGAAGAACATTTTTCTTGGGTGAATGTTTTGTGAGTTGGTATAGTAAGAAAAAAATTTCAGTTACTTTGAGCATAGCGAAATCTTAATATGTTACAACTACTCAAGACTGTACTCAAATGTTGTGGATTAAAGTTTAGAAATAAGACTTCAAAGAAATTTTTTTCTAAACCATTGAAGATACTTTGTGATAATTAGAGTGTAATTGATCTTTTTAAAAATCCTATTCTATATTAAAGATCAAATCACATTGATATAAAGTTTCACTTTATAAAAGGGAAAGTTTCTTCTAGAGATATTTTACTGGAATACATTTCAACAAAGTATCATATTGCTGATATCTTTACAAAAGTGTTGTCGAAAAAAAGATTTTTGGAATTGAGGCTCCAACTTCATATTCAGACTCCTCCAATGACTTCCTAAATCTCATAAGGAATACCCCCATTGTGCTTTGGATTATATTGACAAAGGGGTATAGAAAGTAACAACTTTCTACTTTGTAAGAAGTTTTTAATTATCTTTATTAAATGAATATGAAGCTATGGTTATTATAAAATGGGGGATAGAAAAAGGAAAGTGAGATAGGAAGATATAAAAGTGAGGGAGAGTTTATCTTTACATGACCACAAAAGTTTATTACCACTGAGGGATAAAATTCATTCAAAAACATTACTTTATCCAGTAGTGTGGTGTCAGAACACTCTCTTTTGAGAAATTATATGTTTTGATAAAAGTCAAAAAAGTTGAGTTGTGAAAAATTTATGAGAGTTGAAAAAGTTTTTAGTGAGGGTTGTCAATAAATCTAAAGGGGGATATTGAAGAACCTTTATGATAAATTATTTTAACAAAGTTTTGTAATTTTTGACAACCAAAATTTTTATGTAAGAATGTTTTTATTATTCAAGAATCAAACCCAGTCCATAGTAACGAGTTCTATAAGAAAGTTGAAAGTTATTGAATTTTCAAACCCAAACATAGGGGCGGGGGTTGTTTTCTGGACATAGGTTTTGATGTTTCTTAGAATAAAAGTCATAATGATGTTGAAGAGGTTTGTGCAATAAAGTGAAGTTAGGAGTTAGAAAGTTCTCAAATTTTTTTAAATTAATTAGATTATGATTTGATGATCATGAAGTTCTTATAAATCATGAAACATAATCATGATAAAATAATTTGATGAAATAGAGGAATTGTAATGGTTGTATCAGTTATATAAATCAAGAAAAAGTTTATTAATGATTAATATCAAAGGTGCATTGAAACTTTTCAATGTTTTTGAGTGGAGTTATCATCTGATACACTTGATCATAATGATGAATTCATCATAATAGGGATTCCATCATTATGAAATATACATCAGAGGCATAATCTTTAATAAAAAAGAATAACGTGTGAAGCTGATGAAGTTTGAAGAAGTTCCAAGTTTATAAGTTGATTAATCATTGAATACTTTCCATCGTTATAGAAAAATCATCATAATGGGATTTCCATCGTAATGAAAAAATCCATCATAATGGGAAAATCCATTGTAATGGGAAAATCCATCGTAATGGGAATTCCATCATAATGAGATAAAGAAGAAAGAAAGATCGTAATGAGTTGAGAAAGAAAGACAGATCGTAATGAGGTAAGAAGGAAACTGATCATAATGAGTTGAGAAGGAAACAAATCGTAATGAGATGATAAGGAAACATATCATAATGAGCTGAGAAGGAAATAAATCATAATGATATGAGAAGGAAACAGATCGTAATGAGGTGAGAAGGAAACATATCGTAATGGGTTGAGAAGGAAACATATCGTAATGAGTTGAGAAGCAAACAAACTGTAATGAGCTTAGAAGGAAACAAATGGTAATAAGTTTAAATGAGCTGAGAAAGAAATAGATCATAATGAGCTAAGGAAGAAACATATCGTAATGAGTTGAGAAAGTTATGAAGAGTTCAAGTGGTCAAAAATGAAATTCAATTTTGCGTAAATCTTGGAGAAATGTGAGAAGGATTGAAGAAGACAAAATTGAGGTTTAAAGGTGATATATTTTTGGAGTTTTTGAAATTTTAAGAATTGGGGAAAGTTTTCAAGTTTCCCTCTTTTGTTTTTCCGAGTCACCTATAAATAGTTTCTCAAATCAATTGTTTATTTTATAACTTTTACAAAAGTAGATAAGGTAGAGTGCTAAAGAAATCAAGTGAAAGTTATTTCTGGATAGAGATCTCATGAGGAGGATTAGATAACTGAAAGTTTGTTTACCAGATTGAGAAAAATCATATTGAGAAAATTGTATTGACTTTATCAGATTGAGAAAATCAAATCCAGCCAAATCGGACCGAGGATTCAGACTGTTCAATTGTGGATCAGTTTCAACAAAGTATTTATTATTTTGTTTGGATCAATTTTTTTATAAGAAAAAATTGTAAATTGATGGGAGTCAGTATAATATTTTCTATTAGAAGATAAAAGGTGTCTAATGGGAGTTGGAACAAGTTGTATTCACTTCTTAATAGTGAATTTCCATAAACCCATGGGAGTGGCTATGGAAAGTATATAGGTTCTCACACTAAGGCCAAACCTTATAAATCTTGTGTGATTTATTTTCTTAATTTTTCATGCATGAGTTTCTACAAAAGATGATAAGGAAATAAATTTTAACAGGTTTTAAGGGTTAAGTTTTGAAAAGTATTGAAATTTATAAAAATTATAATAACTGATTCAACTCCCCCTTCTTAGTTGTTATTCGTTCCTTTAGAACTTTAGTGTTTCATTCCACAACTGTGAAAATTCAAGAGAGTCTTGGTTTCTTACTACTTCTGTTAGAAAGAATGGGAGTACATTGGTTACTTGTTCTCCATTAAAATCTAGAGGATAAGATAAGCCTCTCAACCTGAGGGGAGGATACGTAGGGTCTCACACAGAGCTATTTCTTAACTCCTTTATCAAATCATATTTTCTTTCCCTTTTATTTTATACATTGCATCACTCAATATTTATACTCATAATTCCATAAATTCATTTTTTTTGTTTTTGTTGTGTAAAATCTCTTATTTAACTTTGATAATAAATTTTCTATATGGATCAAATTTACCACTTACCACTTTATCAATTTCATCGCTTTAATCACTTTATCATTACAATGTCGTTTTGTTTTCAATTTTACATTTTCATTTATTTTTTTAATTTTTAAAAAGTAATTCACCCCCTCTTGCTATCTTTCTCCAACCAACAATTGGTATCAAATAAGGTATTTTTTGTTTTAATCAAATCCTTACTTCCAAAATGTTTGTTTTTATAATCTTAATTGATTTCAATGGTAGATCTTTTTATATTGGAATCTAATTCTTATTTTCATGCTCCTGTTTTTTATGACACAAATTAAATCTATTGGAAAAATTGTATGTCAACCTTTCTTAGCAGTATTAGTTACCCTATTTAGAAAATGGTTATTCTTGAATATATTCCAACTAAAGAACCTGGAGATAAATGGTCTCTTATTGATATTAAAAACTTTAAACTAAATAGAAAAGCTCTGAAAACTTTACATTGTGGTCTTGATCAAAATGAATTTAATCGTGTTTCTACATGTAAAACGACTCATAAAATATGGAAATGGATAGAAATTACTCGTGAAGGGACCAAAAAAGTTAAAGATACTAGATTATACATTTACAAACATGATCTTGAACACTTTTCTATGCATCCAAATGAATCCATTATTGGTGTGCTTACTAATTTTATCGATATTTTCATTGGAAAAAAGTCTCTTGGTGATGATCTAGCTAAAGAAACCCTAGTGAAAAATATACATTGGGTATTTCCAAGAAATTGGGAACCCAAAAAGTCACTATTATAAAAGAAGAGAAGGATGTAAATAAAATGATGGTCGAAGAGATTATCAGATCCCACATGAAATATGATATTACCATGAAGTGTTAATATGATAAAGAAGAAAAAGAGGCTAAGGAAGCCAAAAAATCCAAAATAACAATTTCTTTCAATGACATTTATGATTAAGATTCACTCAATAATGAATCTGAGATTAAACCTTTGACCAAGAAATTGAGCAAGTTGAACAAAAAGAAGGAAACATCTTAGAGTTCCAAAATGTAAAATTAAATTGAAGCATCAGATGTGACATTCTATGAGTGTAACAAAAAGGGAAATACTATAACATAATTCCCAATCTTGAAAAAGAATATGAAAAATAAGAAAGGCAAGAAATCCCTTAAGGCCTCAACTTGAAGTTCTAGTGAAGACTCCATGGACTCAACCTCCTCAAGTGACTCAAGTTCTAAATTCCTCATGGAACATCTCAAGGAAGGTGATGAGATTAATTCTCCTATTTATCACTCTTTCACATTCATCTTCATCCTCTTCTTTTTCCTCTTCTAATTAACAAGATGATTTTGTGAATTTTTGTGATGAACTTATTTCAAAATAAAAAGATCTAAATTCCTAAATTAAACGAGTTCTTAATGAAAAAGGTCAACTTTTTAATGAAAGAGATCTCATTTCCAAATAAAAAAATGATTTGGTTTTGTAATTACAAAAGAAACCAAACATTTAGAATATAGAATCTCAAATAAAATATTTTAAAAAGACTCTCTCTCAATTCACCCACAGTGATAAATATCTTGATATGATTCTGACTTCTCAACATCCTATAAAAAATCATATTGGATTTGGTTTTTCAAATAACGTGAGTTCTTATAAAAATAATACTTTTTTAAAAGGATTTTCTCAAAATAAGTTTTTTAATTATTGTCGTAAAAACAAACATTTAATTTATGAATGCAATTTCAAAAAATGATAGATATAGAATACCTAAATTCATTTATATTTCATATTATATTTCTAATACAAAATAAATTTCTAGCCAAGTTTGGGTACCTAAATATTTATTAGTAAATCTTAGTTGGCCCAAGATTTTTTTTGACATCACAATGTTTATTAGCTAACATAGTCAGAACCAAATCTACATGGGCACCAAAAGGCACTTTCTTTTGAATTTTACAAGTCTATGCCACTGGGATTAATTATTATATCATATGGTGTCTTATTAATAAAAATGGATTATCACACTCTTGAAATGATTAATTTATTCTTACATATTTAGATTCTTGTTAAATTATCAAATTAAAGGGGTGATTAGATTTTTCTTTATGGTAAAGTTATGGGATGATCTATATAGGAACATATTTTTTGATCTCTTTATTATTTTTAATTCCCTCTTGAGTTTATTTTCTTGACCTATCTACACTATCTCTCTCCCATTTATAATTTATTATTCTTAAATGAGAATAGGTTATCTTTTTTACTCTTTTTTTAATCTTTTTTATCCATTTATTTCTTTTTCTAATATTTTTAAAGTTTCCTTTTCTTTTTATTTAATAATATTTTTATCTTGAGATTCACTATTATCCTTTTCTTTAATTTTTTATTTAATTTAAATTATTTTATTTTGAAATTATATTTGAAGAGTTTCTTTGAATATCCTTATAATTTGGTATAATTTATGTTTTATCTTTAATCCATCTCAATTGATTTACTTGTTCCTACCTTATTCTTATCTGTGATTTACAAGCCTTATAGTCTTATCTTGGTTTTTAATCTTATTATAATAATTAGGGGGAAGGATAGTTTTTCACATCTTTAATCTTTTAACTTATGTAAAATGACCTTATTGAAATTAAAATCATCTTATTTATATTCCTTGTTTTATTTTTTATAATAAAAAAGTGGGAAAAGTTTTTGATTATTTGGGAAAATTGTTTTTCAAAGTGGGAGATGTTTCTTGGTTTTTGGGGAGAATATTTTTGGTTAAAAGGGGAAATGTTTTTAAATATATTTTTATTAATTTTATCTCTTGAAATTATTTAATATATTAGTCTCTAATATCTTTAATTTCTCTAAATACACATTTACTCTTGATTCACACTTAATTTATCTTTTTGTGTTAAGTGTTTTTGATCATCAAAAAGGGGGAGATTGTTGTGCATCTCTCTCTCTTGGTGTTTTCATGATAAAAAAACTCACCTATGTTTCTAATTATTTCATTTGAGTGGATGATAGTTACTATTTTAAGGTTCCATGTGAAGATCTTAATGAAGTATTTAAAGGAATATTATTGAAGTTGGATGTTCATGTTGAAAACTTTGAAGTGTTGTTGAAGATTTTATGGAAGTATAAGTGGATATATTGAATTCATGGAAGGAATTTTCAAGGTTCAATTGATGGATTGAAGGAAGTAGAGGAGGCCCTTGGTGTGTTTGGTCATCAGAAGGCTTCTTCGGATCACTGATTATATATGCGCAGAACCCTAGGTGTGCAGAAGACCCACTAGAAAGTTGGTGCTGGAGCACCGGCTGGACGATGCGAGTTCCAAAAGCCTAGAAATCTTTCATAAGGCCACCAAATAGATGTTGGAAATATCATCTAACCAATGGATTTTTCCTAGATCCTATCATCTCTAGGTGACCCACTGGCTAGCCGGTGAGGTGCACTGGGTTGCTGGTGGTGTCAAAGCAACAGTTCCAGGAAGGCATGTATTCTTAGTCAAATAATATTTATTTCACCTGTTGACATGATTAACGGACTTGATGAATTTCATAATGTTCCTTGAAGATATGAAGGATATATAAATAGAGGATTAAAGAGGCTTGGATCTCATAATAAACTTATGCAATGACTCCTTACTTGAATCAAAGATGCCAAATGTCTAACAATCTCAAAGTTCTCTCAAAGACACAATTTTATATCTCCATTGTCAAAGGATATCATATCTCTACCTATCTTTATCCTCTTAATTATATCAATATTTCAAGATAGATAAGTGATTGTATTTGTATCAGGTTTATATCAAGAAAATCTCTTTTTATCACCTCATTATATCAAAGGGTGCTCACAACCACAAAGTGAGGGATAGGTGATCACAACTGGAAGAGTGAGGGATCTTATTTAATAGGATTCTTTCCACAACCCAAAAAAAGGAAAAGGAGCCTTGGTTTCATGCTACTTCCATAAAAAAGAAAGGATGAACATTTGTTACTTGATCTATGTTAAAATCAAGAGAATAATACATGCCTCTCAATCTGAGGGGAGGAGATGCAGGGACACACACTGAGATATTTTAAAACTCCTTTATCAAATCATGTTTTCTCTCTTTTATTTTATGTATTGCATCATCCAATATTGATATGCATAATTCCATAAATTCAATTCATTTTTTTCCCTTATGCATACTCGCTTATTTAAATTTGATGTTAAATTTTCTATACATATTGAATTTATCATTTATCACTCTATCGATTTTATATATTTAATCAATTTATCATTTCAATATTGTTTTATTTTGAATTTTTCATTTTAATTTTTCATTTTAATTTTTAAAAGTCAATTCACCCCTATTTCTATCTTTCTTCGACCAATAAATAGTTAGAAAATTCAATGAATAAGGAAAACCAAAGATATAGGATAAAGTTGGATTGATAGTATGATAGGAGGTTTTCTAGAAGTTACACCATTTGAAACACAAGGAGCGACCAATACTATTTTCAAATTTTACCCCTAAAGGTTTCTAGAAGTAATGAAATCAAGTATATATTGAAGGAGAAATTAATGATACTACTATGTGAAGATGGATATTCCAAGAAGCAGTAAAATATAATTATTATTGAGTTAAACTTAAGTGTAAATCTATGAAAATTCCTAAATATTGATAAAACACTATCAAATATATGTTCTTGTTGAAGTCTTTGAGAATCCATCCCTGTGTTTACAAAGTGTGAACAACTGGTGTTGAGAATAAAACTACACTTGGATGAGGTTGAAGGAATTGGTGATGTATAAAAAAGTTACATTATCTTGTAGTTGCACTATCTGTGTAACACCCCAAGCTTCCATGGTATGTTTCACTTTGAATAATGCAATAGATTGCATTGTACGTGACTTCGAGATTCTAACACACCGCGACCAATCAAACTAGCCATTATGAATAGTAATACACACTTTTTGAAATTTTATAAATTTTATTTTTCAAAATGGGATTCATTTTTGAATTCTGAATATCGAAATTAGTTTAGGGTGAATTTTTGGTATTTTTCTGAAAACTTTCAATTTTTGATGAATAGTGAAAAACACTACGTTATTGGTTAAAACCAACTTTTTATTTAAATAATTATTTGTTTTATTTAAATTTATTTTAGATAAAAATAGATACATAATACCTATATAAGTTAAATTTAATTCATTAGAGTCATTTTATAATAAGTTTGGATATATAAAAATTTTATTGAACTTTTTACAGTCTTTTACCCACCTCCTAGGAGCATTTGTAAATTTGCATAAAACATAATTTTACCACTTCTGTGAGTTGAATTTATAAAATCAGAGAGAAATGATTAATATTATTAAGTAAAATATGGTTCAATAAGATAAAAATATTTTTTGGTGAATAGTAACTTTGGACTTTTATTTACCAGGGTTAAAAGTAAATAGGGTAATTAAGGGTAAAAATGATATTATAATTACCCTAACACATGTCCTAATTCTATTAGATAAGCATAATTCGACCAAAAACAACCTTAGGAATAAAATATGATCCTCTTTGGTCCACTTGTATTAGATTAGGACATTTAATATTATTTTATTTAAAGAAGAGTTAAAAGAGTTAGATTCAAAGTTTAATAACTAAACCATTTTTAATATAGGGTTACAAACAATATAAATTCAACTATAAATATTCATTATAAATATAAAAAAATTTCCTACATAATGGTATTTTATTTATAATTTTTAGACATTAAATAATTTAATTTATTTATGACACAATGATGATGCATTAATTACCTTATTAATAAAATATTAAAATAATTGATATTATAAATATCCAAATAAATGTAAATTGAGACTTATGATGAATTCCACTAATTTTATAGGTTAATATGACATGTTATAATTGCTTAAATAAATTTTATTTGAAGTAATAAAGTTTTTTTGGCTTTCAAAAAAATCAAATGCTAAATAGTATCAAAATTTACATAATTGAGTTTTTAAAACAAATACTATATTATTAATTGATATAATATTCCTAAAAATATAAGGTTTGTCTAAATGTCTTAGATAAGGTTATATATATTAATAACGAACCACATGGGATTCTTTTGGCCTGTTATAGTATGTTTATTAACCATATAATATAAAAATACAAAGAGACATGGTAAATGTCAAACAATTAAACTAAGAGTTAAATCTAAAAGATAAGGTTAATATGATGATCTAAACCTATCTAAAACCTATTTATTGAGAGGTTTTAGAACCAACACCACCTTATCCACTAAATAATTCATTTTTGAGCCATTATAAACCTAAAATGATTTTATTATAAAATAATATTTCAAGCTTTTCCTAAAGTGAGCCTCACCTCTCTTATAAAAGTCCACTCCTCCTTCTCTTAATTTCACACCTACAAAGCCTTCTGGATCGTCCAAAACCTACCCAAATATCCTCTAAACTATTCTCCCTTAAACCTAGAGGCCTTACTTTGATCATAAAGCCAATCTAAGGATCCCTTTTGATCAAATCAAAAGGCAGAACTTAAAGAAGAGGTAAATATTTCATCACCTCTTTCAAGTTCTTTTCTTCTTCCACTTCCTTTTTCTTTGTTGTTTCCATTCTAAAATAATAAATCCAGTATCTTCTATATAATTTTATGTTATTAAAATGGTACAACCATATTCATTATTCTATCCATCATATGAATGACAAAGTCACCATACGTACGTACGCACGACTTACCGTCTCCACGTCGTGGTGTAGTTTGTTATTCAAACACTTCATTATTTGGATGAGTATAATAATGAGTATAAATTATGTAAATAATAAATATAACATGTTAATGATTCAGTATATATGATATACCATACAATTATATACGATTTCACCATCAATATAATGATATTGTCGCTCGTGCGTACGTACGGATTACCATCTCCACAAACATGATGAGATTCATTCCCCATCTTAATTATTCAAGAATAATTTTCATTTTATGATTAAAAATAATGTCTAAGAACTTAATATAATTCTGGATATGAATAAAATACATCCTATCTATAAAAAACATGGCTTACATAACCAAGCATATAAAGAAAAACAGACCAGTTAACACCCAAAATGATGACACTACTAAAATATTATTAACAAAGCAATATTATAGGATCATATATGATATCATATTTATGTATATAGTTATTTTATAATTTAATAACAATTATTTAAATATTATACAGGAGGTTAACATACCCTTGACCAAGGAAAAATACAAGGTAAGGGTTAATTCCACAATCTCTTTATTATCTGAGGTTATTTTTACGTAAGTATTTACTGGGACCTCTTTTTCATCCACATCCATGTTTTCTTAAAAATGTATTTCAAAACATTTTTACTATTTAATAGAAAATGGGTTAAAGTCATTTATACCCTTATTTGACCTTATATGTTTTGAAAGGAATCTTTCCGTTGTTTTCCAAACAAGGTACTTTAGGACCTTTTTGACAAAATTAAGGTAAGAATGTTTTTTTAACTTATACGGTGAGTATGGATATTTTATGCCATTACAACATCATCCAAGCTTCCCTTAAAAGATTATAAGAATATTTTTCAAATAAATGTTTTCTTTTATAATTATATTACTTTTAAATTATTTCAAAATAGAAAGTGATATTTCTCTAAAAAAGTTTTGATTTCATCTACGTCAACATCCTTTTGATGGATTTTAAGCTTGTTTGAAGTTGATTTATTATGATACAAATCTTCTATATTTTATTGAAGGTTTTGTAATATGTTTGACTATGGATGTGTTATTCTTATACCATTCATGGTTTATGGATAAATTATTTACATTTTGTATGCTAGTTTTAATACGAATGTTTATGTTATGTTTAAACCTTTTCATATGAGGAATGAATTGGACTTAGTAAGTGAGGGGTGGAGCCTGCTATAACTCCTTGATGCATCGGTAGGTATCATGAGACAAACTAGTGTCTTGGCACAAGGCCTTGACAAAATCTTATTTGTAGTCTTGGCACAAGGCCTTGACTATGTGGTTATGAAGTCTGACATTATGCATTCCATCATTATGAAAGTGGATATTAATATTGCATGTGATTATTCGACTAGTAGAATATCCATGTGAACAAGTAAATGACATTTTATATTTTCCATATTATGCTGAATTTTAAGTTTAAAAGGCTTTTGTTTTAGTCTAATACATTGCCTTAAATGTTTATGCTTATTTATGAAAGTTTCTACTATATTTTTATCCTTACTGAGCATCTAAGCCTACCCCTTTCTATGTTTTATTTTTCCTAGGATGTGAAGAAGTATTTTATGGTTGACCTGCAGGGATAGGATAAGGATATAAGTGTGTTAAAAAGGGGGAAAATGTTGTTGATGTTTTTATTTCATGATGTAATGTAAAACTTTTGAATGTATCTAGTACTTCCAAGGCTACTAAACTGATCGGTCTTTCAGCACATGATTCCTTGTATCATGCCAATGTTATTTAATAATGCACCAACTCTGGGTAACTGGGGTTAGAGCGTTATAGTTGGTATTAGAGAAAGTTTAGTAAAAACCTTAGAAACTAGATTTAGAAAAAATCTGATTAGAGAACACTACCCTAAGATGGACTTTGAGGATTAGTATAGAAGAACTTCCTAGAATTTTGGTAATGTAGAGATTTTGTGAGTTTTCTAAGCAATAAATCCATGTCTAGATACAAGCAGGTAGAGGCGGCTCTGGCACAGATGTACCTAAGGGTAAAACCTAAAAACACCGTTTTGAGCTATACTCGAACGGGAACTAGTGCACGACAATGGGCCTTATGGCACTCTTGGTTACAACACTCATGGGGGATATTATTAGGATAATTCTAATTTTCTTTACAAACCATTATGAAGGGCTTATGAGTATATAACTCCTCAAAGAAAATATTTTTATGATTATGGATTATATCCATAAACCATTCAATTTATGTTAAGTGTTTTACAAGTTCAGAATTATGTATTGCGATTCATAAACTAATCTACTGTATGCCATTATTTATAAATGGTACCTAGTGGAAGTAATGGAAACCGTATCAATGCACGTAATCCATGTAAGTATTTCCATCCTACTCAAGATAATTATAGTGGAGCTGGTGATGCAACTGGTGCTGATTAGCTTATTACCATACTGGGACAACTCACTCAGGTTATGAATAATAACCTTACTCGTATGGAGCACCCTGATCCACAACAAAAAGGATCAATGTTAGACCGCTTCATGAGGCAAAAACCACCAACATTCAATGGGAGTATAAAGCCGTTAGTAGCTGAGCAATGAATAAGTTCCTTAGAGAAAATATTTCATGCTTTGGGGAGTAACAAAAGGGAAAAAGTTGTCATGATAGTTTATCGCCTCACAGAAGATGCAGATCAATAGTGGTCATTGATTCAAAACACAAAGGAAGATGAAGAAGTATCAAACATGGAATGTAGGGAGTTTAAAGAGATTTTCTTAGAAAAATAATTTCCTCATGACCATCGAGTGGAAATAGAAAGACAATTTCTGAGTCCGAGGCAAAAGGAGGATGAGAATGCCGTAAAGTATGAGTATAACTTTACAAGGTTAGCAAGGAATGCTATAGATTATATACGTAACCCAAGGAGTAATATTGATCGATTCTTTGATGGGTTAAAACCATTTCTCCGGCGAGCATTAGTCTCACAATCCTTCTTATCATACGTAAATATTGTCTCATGTGCTATCAAGATAGAAAAAGAATTCTCTAAGTATTATGACTTTAAAGCAAAGAAGGAGAAGAAGAGATCTGCTAAATACTCTGGAAATGGAAATAAGGGGAAGAAGGGAAAAGTTGAATATCCATCTTGCGGTAAATGTGGTAAAAACACCCTGGTACTTGCCTGAATGGAATGAGAGTCCGTTACAAGTGTGGTGAAAAAGGCCACCAAGCTCGTGATTGCAAGGGAAAGAAAGAGGCTGTCAATGTTGAATGCTACAATTTTAGAGAAAAGGTGCATTATAAAAATGAATTTCTTAAGCGCCAATGGAACTTACCTCAGAAAAGGCCAAGGGAGCAAGGCCAAGCTTATGCAATCACTACTACTGAGGTTGAAGCTCCAAAAGATGTGGTGGAAGGTAATTTAATGGTTTCCTCAAGTTTAGCCAATGCTTTATTTGATTCTAGATCATCACATTGTTTCATATCATCCAATTTTTCTAAGAAAATTAGATATTTCCAATTTTATTTAACAAGGGAGTTGTTAGTCAAAACTCCCAAGGGAAGTATCATTGCAACAAAGTTTTGTGAATCAGTTCCCATTAGGGAATATAAATATTCTTTATCTACTGATCTCATTATCATATCCATAATTGAATTTGATATAATCCTTGGTATGGATTGGCTTTCAAACCATGATGTAGAAATTTATTGTAAGAAGAAGGAGGTTATAATTCTCGATGATGATAAGGAGTACCTTATCTTTAGAGTAGAAATGTCACTATCTGATTCATATCTAGATCCACCCCTATTAGCTCTACTAAATTAAATTACTAGGGAGGATGAGAATGAAATAATTATGGGTGAGGAAAAGAATGTTCGAATAGAGTACGCACCTATTGTGCAAGAATATGTTGATGTGTTTCTAGAGGATTTACCTGGACACCCTCCAGAATGAGAAATTGAGTTTTCCATTGATTTAATTCTTGGTTCAAGGCCGATATCAAAGACCCCTTATAGAATTGCCACTATAGAATTAGTGGAACTAAAGAAACAACTAGAGGAATTGAGTAATAAGGGATTTATTCACCCTAGTGTTTCTCCATGGGGAGCCCCTGTCCTTTTTGTTAAGAAGAAAGACATATCTATGAGGTTGTGCATTGACTATAGGGAGATCAATGCTATAAAAATAAATAACAAGTATCCCCTACCTCACATTTATGATTTATTTGACCAACTTCATGGATCTCAATATTTTTCAAAGATTGACCTTCGATCTGGATACCATCAGTTGTGTGTGAAGAAGGGAGAAATTCTGAAAACATCATTTTGAACCAAGTACGGGCATTACGAGTTTACAGTAATACATTTTGGATTGACTAATGCACCCTATGTCTTCATGGATCTAATGAATAGAGTTTTCAAGGAATATCTTAATGACTTTGTAGTGATATTTATTGATGATATCTTGGTATACTATAAAATCTATGAAGATCATGAAAATCACTTGATCATTATTCTAAAGACTCTTAGAAGAAATGAATTATATGAGAAGTTTAGAAAGTGTGAATTCTGGATTTAGGAGATTTCTTTTCTTGACCATATTGTCTCTAAGGATGGAATCTCTATTGATCCTTCAAAGACCAAGGGAATCCAAGAATGGCTAGCACCAATGAGTATAACTGAGGTACACATTTTTATTGGTTTAGCAGGTTATTATCGGCATTTTGTCCATAATTTTGCCCGATTGGCTAACCCATTAACCAAGATCACTTGTAAAGGGGTTAAATTTTTTTAGACAAAAGAGTGTGAATAATGTTTTGAAGAAATGAAAAGAAGATTAGTTAATGCTCCTATCTTGACTCTACCATCGAGGAATGATGGGTTTGTTATTTATAGTGATGCTTCAAAGAAAAGACTTGGTTGTTTCCTTATGAATAATGATAGAGTTATTGCCTATGCCTCACGACAGCTAAAACTTCATGAGAAAAACTATCCCACTCAAGATATTGAGTTAACAGCTATAATATTTACTCTAAAAATATGGAGACACTATCTATATGGTAAAAAATGTGAGATTTATACTGATCACAAGAGTTTGAAGTATATTTTCCCACAAAAATAACTAAACATAAGGCAAAGGAGATGACTTGAACTACTCAAGGATTATGATTGCACAATACACTACCACCCAAGGAAGGAAAATAAGGTGGAAAATGCTTTAAGAAGAAAGGATCATGGAGTTTTGAAAAAGATGAGAGTTGGAAGGGATCATATTTTTATGGATTAGTAAAGATGGATATGGGAATAACAATGGAAGGTGAAATATCAATAATTTTTCAAATGGTTGCCAATCCATCTTTACTAGAAATGATAAAAAGTTCTCAGACTGATGATGAGGAATTTCAAAAGAAAATTAAAGATGTGAACGATGGGAGATTGATCGACTTCATATATAAAGATGGAATTTTGAAATTTGGGAAGAGACTTTGTGTTCCTGATATACCTGATCTAAAAAGGGAATTGTTGGATGATGCTCATAGATCCAATTTCTCTATACAACCTAGTAGCACTAAAATGTATAAAGATTTGAAAGAATATTTTTGGTGGGTCAACATAAAGAGGGAGATTGCTGATTTTGTGTCAAGATGTATGGTTTGTCAACAAGTGAAATATGGAAGGCAACAGCCTGGAGGATTCATGAAACCTCTTCCCATAACTGAGTGGAAATGGTATAATATTACGATGGACTTTGTCATGGGGCTACCAAGGAATTCTAGAAGTAATGATGCAATATGGGTCATTATTGATTATCTCACCAATTTAGCACATTTTATTGCTATAAGAGAAGATTTACCACTTGAACATTTGGAAACACTATATATTAATAAAGTTTTAAGACTCCATGGTGTTCCCCTATTGATTTTTTCTGAATGTGATCCTTGTTTTACATCATGATTCTGGAAAAGTCTTCAGAAGACCCTGGATACTGAACTTCATTTGAGCATTTCCTACCACCCTCAAACCGATGGACAATCAGAACGAACTATTTAAACCTTAGAAGACATGTTGAGATCTTTCTCACTTGAGTTTCAAGGTATGTGGGATCAATATTTACCTCTGGTAGAATTTTCCTATAACAATATCTTCCATTCAAGTATTCAGATGACACCATATGAAGCGTTATATGGAAAGAGATGTCACGCTCCAACTTTTTGGTATGATGCTAGTGAAAGAAAACTCATAGGCCCATAACTTGTTGAGGAAATGATGGAAAAGGTGAAGGTTATCCAAACCAACATCAAAGCAGATCAAAGTAGGCAAAAGAGCTATGCTGATAACCGAAGGAAGAATTTGGAATTTCAGGTAGGAGATCATGTTTTATTGAAGGTATCTTCAATGGAAGGGTGTTATACATTTCAGTAAGAAGGGTAAATTGAATCCCAGGTACATCAGACCTTTTGAAATTCTAGAATGAATTGGAGTTATATCTTATCGTTTGGAAATGCCTCCAAGTCTCTCTAAAGTTAATGTTGTGTTCCACGTATCATTGTTGAGAAAATACATGCCCGAACCAACACATGTACTCACCTATGAGGAAATTGAACCGGAACCTGATCTGTCTTATTGCGAAGAGCCTGTCAAAATTCTTGATACAAGAGAACAAGTTCTGAGAAACCGGACAACTCGTCTAGTAAAAGTTCTATGGAGAAACCATAAGATGGAAGAGGCAATGTGGGAAC
Source organism: Viscum album (assembly GCA_963277665.1). Lineage (NCBI taxonomy): Eukaryota > Viridiplantae > Streptophyta > Magnoliopsida > Santalales > Viscaceae > Viscum > Viscum album. The sequence goes on from OY728141.1 coordinate 1,575,726,385, forward strand.
CAGAGGAACTTATGATGAAGAACCACCTGAATCTTTTTGTGTGGTAGTATTATAGAAATTTTGAGGATGAAATTATTTGAATAAGGGAAGAATGTAAGACCCCAATCTTCCATGGTACGTTTCCCTTTGAATAATGTAATAGCTTGCATTGTACGCAACTTCGAGATTCTAACACACTATGACCAATCAAACCAGTTGTTATGAATAGTAATACCCACTTTTTGAAAATTTATAAATTTTATTTTTTAAAATGGACTTCATTTTTGAATTCAAAATATCGAAATTAGCTTAGGGTGAATTTTTGGTATTTTTCTGAAAACTTCCAATTTTTGATAAATAGTGAAAAACACTGTGTTATTGGTTAAAACCGAATTTTTTATTTAAATAATTAATTTTTTATTTAAATTTATTTTAGTCCAAAATAGATACATAATACCTATATAAGTTCAATGTAATTAATTGGAGTCATTTTATAATAAGTTTAGATATATAAAAATTTTATTGAACTTTTTACTGTCTTTTACCCACCTCCTAGAAGCATTTGAAAATTTACATAAAACATAATTTTACTGCTTCTGTGAGTTGAATTTAAAAACTCCAAGAGATACGGTTAATATCAGTAAGTAAAATGTGGTTCAATAAGATGAAAATAATTTTTGGTGAATAGTAACTTTTGACTTTTATTTACCATAGTTAAAAGTAAATAGGGTAATTAAGGTTAAAAATGATATCATAATTACCATAACACATGTCCTAATTCTATTGGATAAGTATAATTAGACCAAAAACAACCTTAGGAATAAAATATGATCCTCTTTGGTCCACTTGGATTAGATTAGGACATTTATTATTATTTTATTTAAAGAAGAGTTAAAAGAGTTAAATTAAAAGTTTAATAACTAAACCATTTTTAATATAGGGTTACACACAATATAAATTCAAATATAAATATTTATTAGAAATATAAAAATATTTCCTACATAATGGTATCTTATTTATAATTTTTATACATTAAATAATTTAATTTATTTATGACACAATGATGATACAGTAATTACCTTATTAATTAAATAATAAAATAATTGATCTTATAAATATCCAAATAAATGTAAATTGAGACTTATGATGAATTAAACTAATTTTATAGGTTAATATGACATGTTAGTATTGGTTAAATAAATTTTATTCTAAGTGATAAAGTTTTTATGGCTTTCAAAAAAATCAAATGCTAAATAGTGTCAAAATTGACATAATTGAGTTTTTTAAAAAATTACTATATTATTAATTGATATAATATTATTAAAAATCTAAGGTTTGGAAAAATGACTTAGATAAGGTTATATATATTTATAATTAACTACATGGGGTTATCTTGTCTTTTTATAGTAAGTTTATTAACCATACAATATAAAAATACAAGGAGACATGGTAAATGTCAAACTATTTAACTAAGAGTTAAATCTAAAAGATAAGGTTAATATGATGACCTAAACCTATCCAAAACATACTGGTTAAGATTTTTTAGTCGCATACCCACCTTATCCTCGAAATAATTCATTTTTGAGCCATTAGAAACTAAAAATGATTTTATTATAAAATAATATTTCAATCTTTTCCTAAAGTGACCCTCACCTCTCTTATAAAAGGTCACTTCCCCTTATATTAATTTCACACCTACAAAGCCTTTTAGATTGGCCAAAATCTTTCCAAATATACTCTAAACTATCCTCCCTTCAACCTAGAGGCCTTAATTTGATAAAAAAATCCAACCTAAGGAGCCCTTTTGATCAAATCAAAAGGAAGAACCTGAAGAAGAGGTAAATATTTCATCACCTCTTTCAAGTTCACTTCTTCTTCCACTTCCTCTTTCTTTGTTGTTTACATTATAAAATAATTAATCCAGTATATTATATATAATATGATTTTATTAAAATGGTATAACCATATTCATTATTCTATTCATCATATTAATGACAAAGTCACCATACATCCGTACGTACGGCTTAGCATCTCCACGTCATGGTGTAGTTTGTTATTTAAAAACTTTATTATTTGGATGAGTATAATAATGAGTATAAATGATGTAAAAAATAAATATAACATGTTAATGATTCTGTATATATGATATACCATCCAATTACATATGATTTCACCATCAATATAATGATATTGTCGCTCGTGCGTACGTACGGATTACCGTCTCCACGAACGCGATGAGATTCATTCCCCATTGTAATAATTCAAGAATAATGTTCATTTTGTGATTAAAAATAATGTGTAAGAACTTAATATCATTATGGATATGAATAAAATAAATCCTATCTGTAACAAATATGTCTTATGTAACCGAGCATATAAAGAAAAACAGATCAGTTAACACCCGAAACGATGATACTACTAAAATATTATTAACAAAGCAATATTAGAGGATCATATATGATATCATATTTATGTAAATATTTCTTGTATAATTTAATAAAAATTATTTAACTATTATATAGGAGGTTAAAATAACATCGACCAAGGAAAAGTACAAGGTAAGGGTTAATTCCACAATCTCTTTATTTTCTGAGGTTGTTTTTACGTAAGTATTTACTGGGACCTCTTTATCATCCACATCCGTGTATTCTTAAAAATGCATTTCAATTTTTTTTTACTATTTATTAGAAAATGGGTTACATTCATTTATACCCTTGTTTTATCTTATTTGTTTTGAAAGGAATCTTTCCATCGTTTTCCAAACAAGGTACTTTATGACATTTTTGACAAAATTAAGGTAAGAATGTTTTTTTTAATTTATACGGCGAGTGCATCTATTTTCTACGGTTATAACATCATAGAAGCTTCCCTTATAATCTTACAAGAACATTTTCAAAGTAATTTTTTTCTTTTATAATTATATGAATTTTAAATGATTTCAAAATAGAAATAGATATTTCTCTAAAAAAAGTTTTGATTTCATCAATGTCAACATCCTTTTGATGGATTTTAAGCTTGTTTGAAGTTGATTTTTTATGATACAAATATTCCATATCGTATTGAAGGTTTTGTGATATGTTTGAATATGGATGTGTTATTATTATACCATTCAAGGTTTATGGATAAAGTATTGACATTTTTTATGCTAGTTTTAATACAAATGTTTATGTTATGTTTAAACCTTTTCACATGAGGAATGCATTGGAATTAGTAAGTGACGGGTGGAGCCCGCTATAGCTCTTCGATGCATCGGTAGGTATCATGAGACAAAATAGTGTCTTGGCATAAGGCCTTAAAAAAATATTATTTGTAGTCTTGGCACAAGGCCTTGACTATGTGGTTATGAAGTCTGGCATTATGTATTCCATCATTATGAAAGTGGCTATTGATATTGCATGTGATTATTCAACTAGTAGAATATCCATGTGAATAAGTAAATCACATTTTATCTTTTCCATATTATTCTGAAGTTTAAGTTTAAAAGGCTTTTGTTTTAGTCTAATACATTACCTTAAATGTTTATGCTTATTTATGAAAGTTCCCACTATATTGTTATCCTTACTGAGCATCTGAGCTCACCCCTTTCTATGTTTTATTTTTCCCAGGATGTGAAGAAGTATTTTATGGTTGACCTATAGGGATAAGATAAGGATATAAGTGTGTTGAAAAGGGGGAAAATTTTGTTGATGTTTTTATTTCATGATGTAATGTAAAACTTATGAATGTATCTAGTACTTCCAAGGCTACTAAACTGATCGGTCTTTTGGGACATGATTCCTTGTATCATGCCAATTTTATGTAATAATGCACTAACTTTGGGTAACTGGGGTTAGGGCGTTACAATCTGGCAGTTGTACTTACAAAATGAGGATGGAGAAATAACCGGGGATGAACATTGAAACCACTATTTCTAGAAGATATACATTGATGAAATCCTAGGAGTATATCTGAAAGATACTATACAAAAGTCACAATATGAGATGAAAAAGTGAGGATGAATTACATCCGAAATACAATAGGTTGTGGCAGTTGAACATTTAGAGTATAGGCTAATACACTTCTAAAAGATAGTTTATTTGAGAAAATTCTACATTTTATACTAAATTTGAAAAGGAAATAATTTTACATTGTTATGTAAGATATTGTTCATGCGTGATAATTTCTTAAGAGTTGAAATGAAAAAATATTGGAAGATCCATGAATGATTAGGAATGAATCAAAATAAATAATTTGTAAAAGGCTTAAAGAACAATGAGATATGTAAGAATAAATATTTCTTACATAAAATTCAATAGGAAAAAATGTAATAGTATTCTAGTTTAAATACTTTTATAACTTGAAGATTCTATAAGTTATATTATCAAAAAGTGAATAGAGGATGATGGGTTGCAATGAAACTAGATGATGAGGTTGCTAAGAGAGTTGTAACGACCGAACTATCTGACGTGTTTAGAAGTTTGAGGCAGGAAATGATATGATATTATTTAAATTATAAAATATCACAGTGATTTGAGAATCATTTATGACTCAATATAATTTAATTTAACAAGTCCAAAGGGGGATAATGTAGAGAATAATGACGAGGCAATTAGAAATTATGAAGATAGAAGAATCAGAAGATTGATCTTGAGGGTATCAAGAAGGTAGAGTTGAAAGCTAAAGAAATGGAAGTTAATAAGGCTTATACTGACCATAAAACAAAATATTTATTAATTTGGTTAATAAAAATACAAGGTATCATTGTATTGGTAGTTTAAGTGACTAGTATGGATGCTAAAGGATTTCATGAGAAGAAATGAAGTCCGGTGAATTCTTTAATGTAGAGGAATGGCTCTGGTAATTTAGGGTTACAAAAGATAGTTATTAAGATAAACCTAGAAGGTGTTTGAAGATAATAAATTGTTTAATTCTATAATTCCATAAGTTGTGAAGTTCATATGGGTGGAAGGTGTGTCAATTAGAAGTCATGATGATAATAAGTTAAGCTGATAAAAATATCTAACGATGAGGTGTCAGATGTGAGAGTTTAATTAATGTGTTGGATTAATGAAATAAGAACACAAAAATCTCAGGGGGATTGAAAGATTTAGTTTTAAGATTCAAAATTTTCATGACTCAGATAGTTTGAGGAATTTAGAGGCAGAATTAGAATTAAAAAAGTGAATCTCATGGAATTTTATGAACCAAATGATGCCAAGATATTTCACATAGAAATTATGTGGAGTAAAATTAATTGTGATGATGCTAATATGGATTTTAAATATACAAAACTCATGAAGTTAAAATTAAGACTCTTTCCAAGATTTTTGAGAGCCTTCAAGATAGTTGGAAATAATATTTTTGAAATATTTTTAAAAAGTTAGATGCCAATATGTATGGGGGAATTAAAGGCAGTTTAATAAGAATTGATAAAGGTGAAATATATAGAGCTTGAAAAATAGTATATTAACAAATTGGAGAAGTATATAAGAGAGGGTGACGTTTTCATGAAATTTTCAAATATTGGTTGGGTCAAAGAGTTGAGGATCCAGAACTTCATGTTTCAAATGAAGTGAGAATATTTTATAAGTTAGGAATCCAGAAGGTTTTAATCACGACCAATTTTCAGAAAACAACTGAGGATGTTTAGAGCATTTAATTAATTAGAGAAAAGGAATCTCTGGAATACATATTTTGGAAGATACTGAGCACAATCAACTATCTACATCCTATATAGGGTACATAAGTTAGGATGCTTGAAAGAATTAGAGATGAATCATAAGTTACATCTTCTATATATTTAGAGAGCACAAGGCTGACATGCATATAATTGGATTTGATTATTCCCTGGAAGTCAAAGACCTTTGTTGAAGAAGAAGATCTTACAGTTGATGTAGATAAATCATGGATTAGAAGGAAGATCTTGTTCAAGAGTTCATTTAGGAGGACCATTGAAGACTGGGGGCTATAGGTATAATCTAACCCTAACTCGTAAGGAGGCTAGAAAACTATCATAATATATTTTTTGTAAAAGGTTTATCCATCCCCATAAAAAATTTGGGTGATATGTGATTCCTCCCTTAATGTTTGAGGTGATTCCTGCTTCATTGCAACCACTTATGATGATAGTGAAAATACATGTATGAGAGAGATCCGAACATATCATGGAGTAGGTACCCACATTAGGATTGAACATTTTAAAAGTACAATATACTGCACTCTATTTACTTTATATCATTTTATGCAGTGTGATTGTGTTCTAGGTATTCATAATAATTCCCTACATCTTATCCGAGATAGAGGTTTGACTATAAAAAATGGGTTAAATGTTTAAGTTTGAATAATTTAGTAAAATTGGTCAACATTGATTCACCCCACCTATCTATGTGGTTGCATGATACACTGGGTATTTCAATTGGTATCATAGATAATCCTGGTTTTCCTTTGACTGGATATATATTTCCTCTCTCAGTTTTTAACTACTTTACATGTAGTGAAAATGATTATTCTACAGAATTAGTTGAATACCTATACTTTGAGGTTAAATATTACCTGAAAAAAAGTTCATGGTGAATTTTTCAATTATAAATTTGAGTTAATTTAGGATCTACATGATGAGAAATCATAGCTGATAATGGATGAAACAACTATGAAAAATCATTAGCAGAATAGTTGAAAAACTGAAACTTTTTCATTAATCAAGTGATAGACAAGGATTAATCCTTGATGATTAATAGAGAAAAATTCTCTATATAAAATGTTTCATTATATTTTTTCATTTAAGATAAAGTAAAGTTAAGTAGATTATATGAAGAGAATATTCATTCACTAAAAGAAACACATAAAGCTAAGTTTGATGTAAAAAAAATTCAAAGTTGGAAATCAAGGATAAAAAAATAAAGGTGATTTAAAAATCCTTACAAGAAAAGTGTATGTTTCATGAAGACAAGATTGAGAAGATCAAGGAAGAATGGTAAGAGATAATAAGTTTTATTGAGGTTGAGAAGAATACCCTCAACTTATAGTGTCTTGAACTTAAGGTTAAATTGAGAAATTTAACCCGAAACATCCAAAAAAAGTGAAAGAAAAAATGATATCGTGAAAGTATAAAAAAAGTTTCTTACTTACAATAATACCCATTTGAGAAAAAAGAGGAAAAATTGAATTTATTATAATTTAAATCCAAAGAAATATCACAGGATAATGCAACCCTACATTCCATAAATTACACATACTCTATTTATGATTTGTTGTATAGCATAATTTAAAATTAAACTTATAAAATAAAGTGTGTGAATAAGAATAATGATAAACACATCAAATTCTTAAAGGTGGAATAAATAAATAGAGTATGAAGGAGTTTCCTTTGTGGTGTTAAAAAATAAGTTTATAATACTAAAAAAAAGCAATGTGATGAAATTTTCTAGATTACAATTGAAAGGAAGAAATCATGAAATCTCAGATATTATTGGTGTTGTGAGAAGTTTGGACACATTTCTATTAACTTTTTGTATAAAATGTCAATAATTGAAAGACATATAAGACATAAATTAAGGGGAGAAAACAAAATTTAAAATAAATACCACTAATTTCAATTAATCTACTTTGAATAAAGGTAAATTTGTCCACTTCTAATAATTTTTTGAAGGTTCTAGGGAACAATTGAAGTGGTAGGGCCTATGCACAATATTTTTATTTATTTATTTATTTAGATAAAATCCTAATAACTAGATGAAAATTACCCTGGGATATTCATAGAGAGGACATTTTTACATATAATTCATAATTAATTTAAATAAGAATTACAACATTTTGATAACTCTTTCTTCAATGTTGATCAATTTTCTTGTCACACATTTCATATTATTTTTGAGGAAAATAACATAATATATAATTTATTTGTAGATATCCATAAATGATCCATGAATCTTACAATGTCACCACTGGTATCCTAGGTTCAAGAATGTAAGTACCAAACACCTTGCATCATTCATCATTAGTCGTAATGATAATTCTGTCGGTCTTGAAGAATTATTCTCTTATTCTCATAGCTATAAGAGAGGATGAGGGGGATTCTCTCTTTATTATAGAGAGATCTCACGAGAAGTTATCTCTAGGGTTTTGAAATAATTTTCTAAGATAATTCGTTGGGTGCATAATTATTTATCCCCTTTAAAATGATATAACTCAGATTATATACTTAGGGTTAACAATTAGTGATTTTGTAAAGGAATTTAACTAATTTCTTATCCTAAATAAAACCCATGTCAAATAATAATAATGTTATTATTATATTACATGACATGTCCTAACTTATAGATATTTAAATATTACTTACTATATAAATAAATCAATATTTTTTTAATGATATTTAATAAAATATATCATTTCCACCGGGCCCTTAACCCATCTCATCAATCCTTAGTATTTATCAAACCTTTATTAATTAATATTTTTTTAAATAAATAAATATTTTTATATTTTTAAATAAATAAATAAATAAATATTATATTCACTAAGTGGTGATAAAATGTCTATTTAATATTCAACTCAAGTATATTCTAAATTGTATAAATGGCGATTGAATTTATGCAATCAACCAAACTAAGGTAAATATTAAACCATAAGTTGGGAATAATATTTATTCTAAATATTAAATTCAAATAAAATTAAACTGAGATTCTGGATACATGTAGTGTGTGACCCTCTAGGCCTCTTTCTTAATAGCATTTAGTGAACTCATATAAAGTCCAATATTATTGTCTCACAACACATCAAGACACCCATAGAGAAAGAAGTTAATGTCACAATTATAATAACCTATAAAAATGATTACTATGCAATAGAATAAATTTTTCTTGACATCTCATCAAGCGAGTTGCGTACTTGTGTCATCAACCTACATGATTGATATATATTTCTTTGACTTCCTGAAATGAACTCGTCACTAAACTTCTATGTCCATGGACTTAATAACACAGTTCCATTTTAATCAAAGGCCCAAAGATATCTAATTCTATTAACTCATAAGGGACATATTTTTTCTTGAATTATTCAATTAATTTCATATTACTTATGATGAACCCAATGTATCTTAGTTCACCATGAGCATATATCATCAAAGTTTTCATAAATACATCAAAGTACTTGATTCATGGCATACATTAATAATAATCTCAAGTATAAGGATCTACACACACGTCTGTCAATAGAAATATCCAATGGAACATATTACATGTGGAATTAGTATTGATGGATCATTTTTCACAACCTCTCATCTTGGAATTACTAAGTGAGAACTTCATGGGAAAAATTCTCAACGTCTTATGAGACCCTAACACATGATAGTTAAACATCATTTGTGTCTTCTAAGATGATTTAATCTAGACCATAATACTTATGTTTAAGAATATTATCATAGAACTTCAAGGTTGTTATTATAGATGGGAACTTCATTATATTTTAGATGTGACAAATAATCCAGGGAAATTATCTCATTAATGTTACACAGAATAATACTCATCTTGTGATTATACTTTTTTTAATATTATGGTAATAAAAATTACAATGTAATTTGGTTATGGGGAACTAACTCCAAAAGAATCCCACTTTCACTTGATCTAATAGTTAACAAATTTCAGTCCACTGGAACTGACTTGATATTCATGTTTTTGCTGAGATAAGGATTTAATCAATGGATCTTCCATATTCTCCTCTATAGAAACTTTTATTACTATGACATCACCCCTCTAATAAAAATCCATCAAGAGGTGATTCTTTTGAAGTATATCCTTTTTTACATTGATGTGACCTTGGATCCTTGGTTAGGACCAATGATGTTATACTATCACATTACAGTGTGATAACATATTTACTTTTATGAATCACATCAATCCGCTAGATGAAGTTTCATATCCAATTTGCTTTTTTATTCACACTATAAGATGCTATGTACTCATACTTTTCTGTAGAATTAGTGACCACTAGATAATTTGAAATATGCTAGATCACAACTCCTCTATTAAGGCATAAAACATATTCCTAATACAATTTTAGACCATTCAACTTTTTCTAGAAACTAGAATTTGTGTATCCCCTAATGAATAGTTTCCCTAATGCTATAGGAGCTGATAGAGGAAAGGAATATTGATTGAATAATTCAAGATAATTTGATTAGAATTACTTTAAAGAAACATGCTACATTTATTTAGTGTCTTACTATCATCATCTCTAAACTTAGGGATAGTTCTGCTAAGAAACAAGATGAGTTATAGGTAGGACCAAAGGTCTATGAGTATGGAGTTAAGTCCTCATCCTCTCTAAGGGAAGATTCATAGAAATCCATCACTTTAAATAACCTAAAAAACCTATTCATTCATTTAGATGAAGATAATAAGGTTAGTTCCAAATTATATTTATTAAAGTAAGTTAATCTAAGATTGAAAAGTAATCTAGAGAGTAGAAAGCATTCATAGGTAGGGTTTTTGGAGGATTTACTCAGTGAGGGAACTGATAGTTCTTTTGAAGCAAGTAAAGAGTCCATTGATCCTTTAACAATTCCATTATAATATTAAGAGGGATATAGGATAGTGAATTTATTTTATTTGGATAAATATTATGGGAAGAATGGAGGCTTTAACTCAGGGGGGGGGGGGGTATTTAGCCAATAAAAAAAGAAGAGAACTAGGAAACACAAGGAATGTTCCAATATTACTAATCCAATGACAATGAGATCAATGTGTAGGGATAAATACAATGAGGATAAAGAAAACTACCTTGATTTACAGTTCAATATTGGTGGTCCCATGATAGAGTAAAATAGAGGTATATTTATTCTTTATAAGGAATCAACCAATCCTTGATTTGAAGAAACAGATAACAAGAAATATGGGGTGGAATTGCATCCTAATTCTAACCTATACGAAGAAGGATTCAGGGGAAGAATTTATTTAGAAATAATTACTAACAAAGAAGGCTTATATACTGCATTAATTGCTTTTGATGGTGTAGAACTAGGAACTATTTATGAGGTGAACAACATCATCTTTTCCAAACTTGAAAGTGGCGGAGGAGTAAAAAGGATGAAGGAAGAAATAATTGTCTCTACACCCACTATGGATCTTATTTTTTATTATATGAAGGTAATGATGTAAAATAAATTTACTATTAATGAAATATCAATGGAATACTTTAATAGGATGTATATTATAACTCTTAAATTTAACATTAATCGAGAACAATCAAAGTGAATAAATTATTAGGATTTCATTTTTATTTGCTGTTTTAATGAAGGAAATATCGACATGGATTAGTATATAAGGACTTGGGACAAGATGACTTTCCTTTTTAGGTGATCATTCATGTGGATCCATAGTTTAGTAAATTTACTATCATTTGGAGCCTCCACATGATGCATGGATCTAGTAATTTAAGGTTCTTTTGGAATCTCTTAGGGTTTCTTATTGATGTATAATTTGTATGCCTATTAGAGTTACTATTCTACCCTTAAAAATGGGTTTCTTGAAAATTAATAAAAATATAATTTGGAGGAGGAGGAGGAGGAAAGATAGTCTTTATATCTATGAAATTAAGTTTACCCAGGCCTTCATGATATCTTACTACCATGCTCAAGGAGAAGATAACATCAAACATGGCACATTTCATAACATACATGATATAACATATTGTAGAAGCATAAGATATTTCACTCAGACCCTATTTCTTCTATTGTGTATGAGGACAAATTTTCTTAGATATATGTATACTAGTGACATTGGAAATAATCCCCTCTTAGACCATTTCATATTTAATCTCTTCAATACCCTATTAATGTATATACCTTAATTTAGTCTGAACAACCTCCTTGATATATCATGAATGATCTTGAATTATAGAATATAGGCTGTGTCACCCATGTATTTCATGGAGAAGCATTTGTTTAACCACATATTAAATAATATAAATACTGATATCTTATTTCCTATTAGTAATATATTTATCATCATATAGTACTAGGAAAATGACTACACTCCCACTAAACCTTTTATAGACATATGGATCACATTAATTTTTTATGAAACCAAATTCCCTTATGCTTTCATCAAAATAAAATTTTCATGACATTGATGTTTCCTTCAACACATAAATGAACCTCTAAAACGTGCACCCCTTAGAAAAATCCTTTATATTCACAAACCCTTTAGGTTGTATCATGTAAAAATATTATAATGTTTCCATCAAGGAAATCTACATTGACATCTATTTTCCAAATATCTTAATCATGATAAGATAACATGGAAAGAGGAATTATAATGGATTTTATTATAAAGAATGATGAAAAGGTTTTATCATTGTCTATTCCTCAATTTTGTTTAAACCCTTTTGAAACTAGTCATTCTCTTTAGGTTTTGACTTTACCATCCATGTAAATATTATTCTTGAATACCCATTTTCACCTAGCAGGATTTACATCAACTGGTGGATCTACCAAAACCTAGACTTGGGTGGTGTATATAGACTTCATTTAAGAATTCATGGATTCTCACCACTTTAAAAATTCTAAGATACTTAGAAATTCATTGTAGAAAAAATATTCATTATCTTCAACTAATAAATTTTCACCATCCTTGATGACTAGAAAATCATATATCTCTAGTTCTCTAACCTCTATGGTGCTCTCAAATTATACTTGTATCTTTAAAACAACCTCTTCAATGGGACTTTGTGGAAGTTTTACTACAGCAAATCTTGTGTATCTTAAGCTACAAATTAATTGAATTTGATATTTCTCTCACTATCACTTTTGTAGATGAGCTCCCTATTTAGAAATATAGTTTGTATTTCCAAAATAAAATTTATATCTAAGAAATAATATAGTCAATATCCCCTAGTTTCTTTGGAATATCCTATAAAGAGATTATCAATACCTCAATATGCTCCTTTATTTACAATGAAAACCTTAACAAATTCTTCACATCCCCATTTTATATATGTGAAAAAACATATTTCTCCCAACTCTATAATTTTATTGGAATTTTTCCTTCCAATTTACATGGAAATTGATTTATTTTGTATGATATAGTCTGTGATATGTATCCCAAAAAGGATAATGAAAGGCTTAAATGACTCATTATTTATCTCTTAGTGTTCAACAAGGCATATTTCATCCTTTCATTAACACCATTACACTATGGTGTATAAGGATAAGTATGTTTAGATCGTATCCCAAAATCCCTTATATAATTGATGGAATTTTGGTTTAGATATTCTCTACCACATTTTGAATAGAGTTTCTTTATCTTCATACCAATCTGATTCTCTAATTCATTCTTGCATTCCTTAATTTTTTAAAATGATCCTGATTAGTACCTAATTATGAAGAAAAATCTATATCCACTAAATTCATTAATAAAAGTTATAAAGTAAGAGTATCCACATATAACTTCCACTGGAAATGGTCCACACACATCTTTATGAACTAATTCCAGAAGATATGTGGCCCTTTCACCCATTCCACTAAATAGATCTTTGGTTATTTTTTCTTGTAAGAAATAGTGATATATATTAAGTGGTTTTAGTTTAAAATAATCTAAATATCCTTCTTGATATATGTTTTTGAAATTCTTCTCATTTACCCGACAAATTTACTGATTCCATATCTGGGTGTGATATGATTCATGTGAAGTTGGTTCATTGTCGATTTCCAATACTTGTTTTTAATATTCTAGTACATAAATACCATTATTCAAATGTGATATCCTATAAAATATGTTATCTTTCTAAAAGTAGAAACTCTTATTTATGAACATGAAAATAATTCCATCTATGTCTAACCTGGACATGAATATTATGCTTTTTGTTAAACTGGGCACTTAATAAAAATTATTTAAAAATAGAATCAATATTATCTTCAAAGTGATATGGTTTTATTCAATAGCTTATACAACCTATATTTCTCCTTTGGTAGCTCAAATATCAACACCACATCTAGAAACATTCTAAAATCTACTTAGTTCATATATTTTGATACAAATATGAGAAGCACAAGATATATTCAATACCCAATTTGTAGAAATGGAGAGGTTACATTCAATAAAAAATGAATTTGAGGCTTCCACTTGTTTATTTATTAAGGTGAAATACTTCTTCTAATAGTATTTTTATCCACATTTGAAAGACAATGTATCTTTCTCCTTAGACTACCCCTTGATCCTCCTTGTAATTCCCCGACCCCAGAAGCCCGAAGCTGGTGCATTATTTTATTACATTGGCATGATTACAAGTAATAAAATACTAAAGGACCAATCATTTTAGAAGTCTTTTAAATCCATATTACATACATGATACCCATAATACATTGGAAAAACAAAATAAAACATGCTACATAATAAACTGAAATGAACAACATCCTTAAAAGCTTATTCAAAATTCTCTTCTTCATAACTTGGGGAAAGAAACATAATATGGGCGAGCTCAAATTCTCAGTAAGGGTAAATAAAATAGAATCAATAATGAATCACTCTATATGTAAAGGTAAATATCTAAGAACACTTTACATTTACAAAACTATATAAGGAATAATTAATATGGAATGGTAAGAAACTGAAATGAATTCCATAAATCAATAAACTAAGAATGAATTACATCCATAGATATGTCGACATAAAATCTCATGGATAAATAATAACTAAAACTAAATGTGGGAAATTATTTATTAATGGAATTAATTTATAAGAAACATTAAAAACAATACCGTCAAGACCTTTCATAATATGGTTTAAAACCATGGATAGAAACCTGTTTAATTTGGCCAACTTATTTGTCTCATGATAACCTGTCAATTCATCGAGGAGCTATATAAAGTTCAGGATCCACCCATCATTTCCAGTCCAAAAAATTCTTATATCAAATAATCAAAATAAATAATATGCCTTATCAAATATCCTTATTGAATAAAAATACAAAATTATCAATATTTCCCCAAAATAATCAAATAATTGTCAAAGTAAACACCATATGTAAAATAGTATATGGTTTAGGGAATACTAATATCCATTGTATGAGAATATGGTTATTAAATTAAATTTCCAATGAAAAATGATTAAAAATATTGTGATTATTTCAATATAAGGTTAAAAATCACAAAAGGAAGTGTGATTGAAAATATAATCATTAAGAACAATCTTGAGGAGAATAATCATTAAACATTCCAAAGTGTCTCATACCACTTTAAAACATTTGAATCATAATCTCTAGAAAGGTATGAAATTACATGAAACTTATAATATTATGATAATAAGTGAATTCATGATATAACATGAAAAAGGAAGTATATACATTGAATAAAAGTTAATTGGTACATAATAACAAATAAGTCTCAATGAAATGTAAATTGAGACACAATTCCCTTACCTTAACCTTCATTTTTTGTTGTGTGGTATTTATCATCCTGTATAGTGGTGTATAAATATGTTATTAACTTGTACCAGAACCATACTCATGTTTATAATTTAATATATCATCTTATTATATTATTTTATTACCCTTTTTATAATAATCTTTCATTATTTTTACTATTACGGGTGTTAATTGCCTAGTTTTCTCAAGCATGTTTTAACTTTCTACTTGTTGTTCTCATTAATTAGATCATGATATAATCATCTAAAAAATGTAAAAAATGAATTAATTATCATATATAATTAGTATATATATATATTAGTCCACAATATTTAGATATTATAAATAAAGTGCACCGTTCATGGAGACGGTAGGCCATATGTACGCATAAATGCTACTTTCATTTCTTGGTTGTATTAAAAGAATAAAAATAAATGATACATATGTATATTATAATTAAAGTATCATATCTATGTTATATATGTTACATAGGTTTATTAAAACCATAATTTATACATTCCATGTATGGAAAGAATGAGTCATATCGCTTTGAGGGGGCAGTAGTCCACACTTCCTCAAATGAAATTATTGTATTTACAAAAGATGGAAAACATAAAGGTATGTTCTAAATAAAAATTATAGAAGTAAAAAGATATTATAAATATCATATATAACATATATAAACATAGTGTCCATCATAATGGCCACCATGAGAGGTGGTAAAGGAAAAATAAACAATCATCATTTCGTGAGGCACTAGTTCACCATACACATAAACAATATGTTCATTATCTATTAGATGGAGGTGTGTATAAGTTTATATCAAAATATTAAAATAAAAAAAATCCTAGTATATTTAGGATACGGGTTTGTTTATGTAATAATAGGATAATAAGAGTATAGGGAGTTTATAATGGAAATGAAACTAAAAAACATGAGAGAAGATGTTACCTCTTAATTAGGGAACTTCTTTGGGTTTATACCAAAATGCATCCTTGGGAATATTTCTACCCAAATGGAGGATTAAAGGTCTAGATTAGGTATTTTGGGAATATATTTGGGAAGATCTTGGCCAAACCTAAGTGGTTTTAGAGGTGTGAAAAAGTGGGAGAGGTGGTGGCTTTTTATACGGAAGGAAAATGACTCACTTGGAATTTTTGGAAACAAGTTAGGTGTACACATGTTATTACCTAAAAAAAGTCATAAAAAACAAAAAAAACTCAATAATGGAAGATTTATGGCCGAGATATTTCCATATAATGTATTTTTTTCAAGTGGATAGGTCATTTGGGCCCTTAAGTTAAAGGTTTAGTTCTTTATTAAACTTAATTTTTCCTTAATAATTATAATTAATTATAATTAATTTCACTAATATTTTTGGTCAAAAACTAATTTTTACTCATTATAAATTATAAATTATTATTATTACAAATATAAAATCCATTTCCCAAATTAAAATTAAATAAGTGGAAAAAATTAATTTAAATTTCATCCCACAAGCGGGACGACAATGCACGTTTTTGAAGTAAAATTTTCCAAAAGTTTGATAAGATTTTACATTCAATTTCAAAGTGAAATTGGTCCCAATTACCTAAATTTTATTAATTTAAATAAATATAATATAATTAAACTTTAAAACCAATTAAATTATAATTTAGTCTTACAAATAAATTAGATAAAAAAGCAGTTTTAAATTAAATTTCAGTATTTTTCACTATTCATTAAAAAATGAATCTTCACCAAAAAATACCAAAAATTCACCCTAAGATTATTTTTTTTGTTTCACTTCAAAATATTAAGTTTATTTTGATATATTAAATTTATAAAAGGGTCAAAATTTGGATTTAAAATGGGTTCTCCATCAAAAGGTGGTAAAACTACTTTTAATAAAAATATAGTATTTTATGTATAATATTGGGTTTGTTCTTATCTCATGACTATCTAAAATATATTAGATGAGTTTAAAAATATTTTTTTGGATATATAATATATAAATTTACTGTATAAACTCTATAAAAGTGTTATAATTTAATTGACTATGAAAAACATGACTAAATAATGTTTTGTTTAAATCAGGTGTTGTGTGTATTGCAAATATATCAACAAAATCTAAAGGTAAATATGGTGAATTATTGGGGTGATATATTTTCCTCTCCTACAAAAATGTTTCCTTGAAATTTTAGGGGTATTACTTTCAAAAATATTTGGGTAGTTCTCATTCATATAATCCTCTGGTTCTCATGTTGCTTCCTCCATTTTGTGATTTCTCCAGAGTACCTTTACTAGACGAGTTGTCTGATTTCTCAATAATTTATCTCTAGAATAAAGAATCCGGATGAGTTCTTCACAATAAGAAAGGTCAGGTTAAAAATCTATTTCATCATAGACGATCACACGCATTGGGTCTGACATGTACTTTATTAGCATAGATATATGGAACACATCATGTACCTTTGAGAGATTTGGTGGCAATGTTAGATGATAAGTAATGAATCCAAACCTTTCAAGAATTTCAAAGGGTTTGATGTACGTGGGACTCAGTTTCCCATTCTTACCAAACCTGATAGAACTCTTCTATGAAGATTCCTTCTAAAAAACATGATCCCCCACTTGGAATTCTAAATCTTTTCTCCAATTATCAGCATAACTATTTTGCCTACTTTGATCCGATTTAATATGATCTTGAATATCCTTTACATTTTTCATCATTTCTTCAACAAGTTCTGGGCCTATGAGTTTCCTTTCACTAAATTAATCCTAACAAGTTGAAGTACAACATATCTTTTCATATAATGATTCATAAGGTTCCATTTTAATACTTAAATGGAAAATATTATTATAGAAAAACTCTACAAATGGTAAGTACTAATCCCACATACCTTGAAAGTCGAGTGAGAATGACCTAAACATGTCTTCCATTGTTTTAATTGTTCTTTAGATTTTCCATTATTTTGAGGATGGTATATGGTGCTCAAATGAATCTCACTATCAAGAGACTTTTGAATACTTTTCTAGAATTTTTATATAAAGTGGGGATCTCGATCAAAAAAAATTGATAGAGGTGCACCATGAAGTCTTATAACTTCATTAATGTAGATCCTTTCAAGAGGAAGATATTCTCTTTTGTAAAGGAAATGAGTAGATTTGGTCAGTCGATCAATGATAACTCATATTGCATCATTCTTTATAGGAGTATTTTGAAGTCATGTGACAAAGTCTATAATAATTTTACCCCATTTCCACATAGGAATAGGAAGAGGTTGCATGGCTCCTTTAGGATGCTACCTTACATCTTTCACTTATTGGAAAACCAAACATTTGGAAAAATAATCTACAATTTTCCACTTCATGTTATCCCACCAAAAGTGTTCCTTCAAGTCCCTATACATCTTTATGCTACCGGGGAGTGTAGAGAAATTTGATCTATGAGAATCATCCAACAATTCTATTTTTAGCTCAGGTATAGATGGAATACAAAGTCGCTTTCCAAATTTTAGAATACCATCATCACAAACAAATTATGCTAATTTCCCTTTATTCACACTATTGATTTTATTTTAAAAGTCCTCATAATCAGATTGAGAATTATTTATCCTATCTAATAAATATGGTTTTGAAATCATTTAAAAGTTGATTGATGTATCCCCTTCCTTAGAAATTCCCATATCTATCTTTTCTGGATCCCTAAATAAAGGATGCCTCTTAATCCTCATTTGGGTTAGAACTCCATGATCCTTCCTAATCAATGCATACTCTACCTTATTTGATTTCCCTGGGGAATAGTGTATTGAGAAATCATAATCCTTGAGTAGCTCGATCCATCACCTTTGTATCTTGTTGAGCTCTTTCTACGAGAATATGTATTTCAAGATTTTATAATATGTGCATATCTCACATTTCTCACCATGGAGATAATGTCTCCATATCTTCAAATAAAATATTATAGTCGCTAACTCGAGATAATGGGTTGAATAGTTCTGTTCATGAGTTTTCAATTTCCATGATGCATAAGAAAATTTTTTATCATTTTTCATTAGGACACAACCAAGTCCCTTATTTGATGTATCACTATAGATAAAAAACCCATCACTACTAGATAGTACAGTCAAAATCAGAGAATTATCCAATATTATCTTTAGCTCATAAAATTATTCTTCATATTCCTTAATCCAAACAAACTCTATGCCTTTACATTTAAGCTTGGTTAAGGGGTTAGATAATCAGGAAAAATTCTGAACAAATCACCTATAGTAACTTACCAAACCAATGAAACTACGTACCTCAGTTATGTTTGTTGGCGTAGGACATTATATGACTACCTTTTATTTGTAGGATCAATTGATATTCCATACTTAGAGACAATATGGCCAATAAAATAAACTTCTGAAAGCCATAAATATCATTTATTGAATATACCATATAAATCTTCCCTTCTAAGAGTCTTAAGAATGATCCAAAAGTGATTTTCATGGTCTTCATAGATCTTAGAATACACCATAATATCATCAATGAATACCACAAAAAAATCATCAAGATATTCCTTGAATAATCTATTTATTAATTCTATAAAAATATAGGTTTTATTAGTCATTATAAATGGCATTACCTTAAACTCATAATGTTCATACCTCATTCAAAAAGCTATCTTCAGAATGTATTCCTTCTTTACTCACAATTTTTGATACCCAGAATGAAGATCAATCTTTGAAAAATACTGGTCTCAATGAATTTGATCAAACAAGTCATCAATAAGAGTTAGATGGTACTTGTTATTTATTTTAATGGAATTTATTTATTTATAATCAATGAACAACCTCATGGATCCATCATTCTTCTCAACAAAGAGGATAGGGGCTCCCCATGGTGAAACAATAGGGTGAATAAATCCTTTATTACCCAAATCCTCTAGTTTTTTCTTCAACTATACCAATTCTATAGTGGCCATTATATAGAAAGTCTTTGATATTACCCTTTCATTAGGGATTAAATAAATGGAGAATTCAACCTCACGTTCTGGATGATATCTAGGTAAATCCTTAGGAAATACGTTAATGTATTCCTGCATAATTAGTACATCCTCAATTTTAAGATTACCTTCTTTGTTACTGGAGGTTGTTTTCTCTTCTTCCCTAAGAATTTTATTTAGTAGAGATACTGGGGGTGGATCTAGATAAGAATTATGTGATGAAACTTTCACTCTAAAGATGAGGGATTAAAATTTTTTCTCACAAATTGTAATTTCCTTCCTCTTACAATAAATTTTTGCATCATATTTCAAGAGAAGGTCCATACTGAGGATAATATCAAAGTCAATCATAGGTATTATTATAAGGTCATAACATAGATCATGTTTATGTGTCATAATTCGGACTTACCGACACATCGTTGTAGCAATGATACTTCCCTTATGAGTTTTGATTGATAACTCTCTTATAAAATCAAAAGGGAAATGTCTAATTTTCTTGGAAAATTGGGTAGATATAAAAGAGTGTGATGATCTAGAATCAAATAACTCATTATCTAAATTTGAATATAGGATTAATGTACCTTTCACCATGTCATTTGGTACTTCTACCTCCGCTATAGTGATCTCATAAGCTTGGACATTTCCCCTTGGCCTCTTCTGTGGTATATTTCCCTAACACTTGGGGAAATCATTTGCATAATGTCCCATATCCTTAAAATTATAGCACTATACATTAATGATCGGATTATTCCCCTTGTATTCATGACCATGGAGACCCCCATCTCCACATTTATAGAAAATCCCCAGTCCTTTCAAACATTTACCAAGGTGTTTTTCCCATAGTTTTCACAAGATGGGAATCTCTCAAAATTATTATTCTTATTTGTATTCCCTTTCTCATGGAACTCAGATAACCTCTTCTTGTATTTTTTTCCATTGAATATATTGATTCTAGAAAAATCCTTCTCCATATTTATGGCACATAAAACTATCTCTTCATTTGAAGAAAAATTATGGGAGACCAGTTCCCTTCGGAAATTTTGATTAAGACCTTCAAAGAAGTGGTCAATATTGAACTTAGTGTTGTGTATATAATCTGTAGCATACTTGGATAACCTTATAAAGGTACATTCATAATCTAAAACACTCTCATATTTCATTTACTTTAAGCTAAGAAATTTCCTCTTCATCTCAATTTGTTGATCATGAGGGAAGTATTTATCAAAGAATGTCTCCTTAAAAG
Organism: Viscum album; assembly: GCA_963277665.1. NCBI lineage: Eukaryota > Viridiplantae > Streptophyta > Magnoliopsida > Santalales > Viscaceae > Viscum > Viscum album. Next base: position 1,575,747,948 of record OY728141.1, read on the forward strand.
TACTCCATTCCATGATTTCAATTTCTTATTCCTCCCTTGTATTTGGGATCAAAGACCACCACTGATCAAAAACACCTTTGAGATAATAGATCACAAGTGTAACCTTTTCCTTTTCACCGTATTCTAAGACCATAAATATCTTTTCCAAAGACTTAATCCATTGATCAACTATAATTGGATTAATAGTCCCAATAAACGATGAGGTACTATTCCGTATAAAGAGATCCAACATTGAATATTATCTCTATGGAAAATGTTTCTCCATTTATGAAATTTTATTTTTCATAACCTAATTAAGTTTCCCTAGTATCTTTATAATTTTCTCCATTCCAATACCATCCATATTGGTTTCCCTAGGAGGGAAATCTCTGCATTTTTTATGAGTATTGATATCATTTTTCCTTCTAGGAAAAATTTATAAACAATCACATACACTGGATTAGTTCATAATATATAATTCCAAATATGGTATAGACTATAACATAAATTAATGCATTGTAAATCTTAAAATCATAAACTTTGGTTACTTGGGGGGCATCTTTACTTTTAAATCCTTCATAATGTTAGGTAAATAAAATGAGAATTATCCTAATCATATCCCCTAGGAGTGTCTAACCAGTTTCATAGTAAGTCCTATTTTCATATACCAGGTTACCATGATTTAGGCCCGAAACACCTCATCGGAGTTATTACTCCTAGTTATATCTGTGCCAGAACCACATCCACTTGTAGTATCCAGACATAGATGTATTTCCAAGAATACCCACATGATATCCATCTTACCAAAAATCTAGGATGTTCTTCTATAATCATAATCAAAGTATATCTTAGGGTTATGTTACCTAATCTATGTTTTCTAAATCTAGTTTCCAAGGTTATTGTTAATTTTTTTTTTGATACAAACTGCAACGCCCCGATCCTAGAATCCCAGAGCCATCACATTATTTTATTACATTAGCATGATTACAAGGAATCAAATCTTAAAGGAAGAATCAATTTAGTGGTCTTGGAAATCCAGATTACATACATGACACCCATAATACATTGTGAAAAAAAAATAAAACATTCTACATAATAAACTGAAATAAAATACATCCCTAAAAGCTTATTCAAAGTTCTCTTCTTCATAACTTGGGGAAAGAAACACAATAAGGGTGAGCTCAAATGCTCAGTAAGGGTAAATAAAATGGAATAAATAATGAATAAATATATATGGAAAGGTAAATAACTGATCACACTTCCCATTTACACAACTAGATAAATAATAATTAATATGGAAAGGTAAGAAACTAAAATGCATGCCATAAATCAATAAACTGAGAATGAATTACATCCATAGATATGTCGATGAAAAATATCACAGATAAATAATAACTAAAACTAAATGAGGGAAATGATTTCTTAATGGACATTATGTCTAAGGTACATAAAAACCTATACTGTTAAGACCTTTCACAATATGGTTTAAAACCACTGATAAAAACCCGTTTAATTTGGCCAACTTATTCATCTCATGAGAACCTATCGATGCATCGATGAGTTATATAAAGTTCAGGATCCAACTGTCATTGAAAATAAAAAAATTATTCCTATTGAATAATCAAAATAAATAATATGCCTTATCAAATATACATATTGAATAAATAATAAATAATTATCAATATTTCTGCAAAATAATTAAATAATTATCAAAGTAGACACTGTATGAAAAATGGTATATGGTTTAGGAAATACTAATATTAATTATATGAGAAGATGTATATTCAAGTAAATTTACAATAAAAAATGATTACAATATAGTTATTGTTTCAAGATAAGGTTAATAATAAAAAAGGAAGTGAGATTTCAAATACAATCATTAAGAACAATCTTGAGGAGAATAATCTTTAAACATTCCAAAGTGTCTCACACCACTTTGAAACATCTGAATCATAATCTCTAGAAAGGTATAAAATTAAATGAAACTTATAATATCATTAGAATAAGTAAAATCATTATATAAAATGAAAAAGGAAGTATATAAACTAAATAAAAGTGAATTTGTGCATAATAACAAATAAGTATCAATGAAATGTAAATTGAGATGAAATTCCCTTACCTTAACCTTAATTTTTTGTTGTGTGGTATTTATCCTCCTGTATAGTAGTGTTAAAATATTTTATTAACTTATAGTGGAACCATAATATTGTTTATAATTTAATATATCATCTTATTATATTATTTTATTACCCATTTGATAATAATATTTTCTTATTTTCACTATTTCGGGTGTTAATTGCCAAGTTTTGTCAAGCATGTTTTAACTTGTTACTTGTTGTTATCATTGATTAGATCATGGTATCATAATATCCATAATTTAAACCATGAATTAATTATAATATATAATTAGTATATATGTATTTATAGTATTCCATAATACTTGCAGATTAGAAATGAAGTGCACCGTTTATGGTGATGGTAGGTCGTACGTACGTATGGACGCTACTTTCATTTATTTATTGTATTAAAATAATGAAAAATAAATGAAAAATATGTATATTATAATTTTAGTATAATATTTATGTTATATATTACATAGTTTTATTAAAACAATGCTTTATATGTTCTATGTATGGCAAGAATGAGTCATATCGCTTTGAGGGGGCGGTAGTCCACACTTCCTCAACCAAAATTATCATATTTACCCAAGATAGAAAGAATAAATGTATGTTATAAATAAAAATTACAGAAGTATAAAGGTATTATAAATATAATATATAAAATATATAAATATATTTTCTATCATAATTTCCACCATGATAGGTGGTAAAGGAAAAATGAACAATCATCATTTCGTGAGGCGATAGTTTACTATTCACAGAAACTGTATGTTCGTTATCCATTAGATGGAGGTGTGTATAAGTGTAGGTAGAACTATTAACATAACAATATACTATTATATTTATTATACTGGTTTTGTTATTTATTCATAGAATAAGAAGAGTATATGGAGTGTAGAATGAAAATGAAACAAAAAAACTTGAGAGAAGACGTTACCTCTTAATCGGGTAACTTCTTTTGGTTCATACCAAAAGGCTTCCTTGGGAGGATTTCTAACCATAGGGAGGATTCAAGGTCTAGGGGAGGGATTTTTTGAATATATTTGGGCAGATATTGTCTAAACCTAAGTGGTTAGAGAGGTGCGAAGAAGTGGGAGTGGTGACGGCCTTTTATAGAAAAGGAAAACAGCTCACTTGGAATTTTTGGAAACAAGTTAGCTGTACACATGTTCTTACCTAAAGAAAAGTCATAAAAAACCGAAAAAAAATAAATAATAAAAGTTTTATGGATGATATATGTCCATAAAATGGGGTCTTTTAAGTTTATAGGTCATTTGGGACCTTAAGTTAAAGGTTTAGTCCTTTATTAAGCTTAATTTTTCCTTAATAATTGTAATTAATTTTAATTACTTCCACTAATATTTTTGGTAAAAAACTAAGTTGAACTTATTATATATTATAAATTATTCTTATTCCAAATATGAAATCAATTTTTTCAAATTCCAATCACATAATTGGGAGAAATTAATTTAAATTTTATCCTACAAGCGAGATGACAATGCGGGTTTTTAAAGTAAAAAATTCCAAAAGTTTGATAAGTTTATAAATTCAATTTCAAAGTGAAATTGATCCTAATTTCCTAAATTGTATTAATTGATAAAAATATAATCTAATTAAACTTTAAAATCAATTAAAATTATAATTTAACCTTATAAATAAATTAGATGAAAAATAAGTTTTAAATTAAATTTCAGTATTTTTTACTATTCATTAAAAAATGAATCTTCACTGAAAAATACCAAAAAATAACCCTAAGATTATTTTTATGTTTATATTAAAAATATGAATTTTATTTTGACATATTAAATTTATTAAAGGGTCAAAATTTGGATTTAAAATGGGTTCACAATCAAAAGGTGGCAAAACTACTTTTAATAAAAATATAGTATTTTATGTGTAATATTGAGTCTGTTCTTATCTTATGACTATATAAAATATATTATATAAGGGTAAAAATATATTTTTGGATATATAATATATAAATTTACTATATAAACTCTCTAAAAGTGTTATAATTTAATTGACTTTGAAAAATGTGACTAAATAAAGTTTTTTTTTAAATCGGGTGTTGTGTGTATTGAAAAGATATAAAAAAAATCTAAAGGTAAATATGGTAAAGCATTGGGGTTGTAACGACCCGGACCCGAACAACCACCCGAACAATGCTAAATGGGTCGGGTGTTACTACCTTAGGTGCACCTCCCCGAATGCCAAAGGCTGCCAAGTAGCAGCGAGGGTCTGATAGGTATAGTGGGGAGGCTATACCCTCTTGGAGGATAATAATAATGGTATTGGTCCAACTATAATAGTAGAGATGCAGTGGAGTAAACGACTGAGTAGACTCGAACCAGACCCACAGAGAAGAAGCACATTCAATCTCAATAAACAGTGGAAGCAATAAATATAACAACAACAGCGGAAATAAACACAACATCATACTGATAACATGTAACTACTACTGAACAATAAAACATGCATCCAAAGTAGGTCATACATATCTGAATATAAAAAGGCGTCAATGGATAACCAACTATTGCTATAACAAGTAAGTATTCTGATATAGAAAACAAAACAAAACAGAGTAACTCCAGCTAGGTAAGACATCAAGGTCCATACCATCTCCATACAACAACTAATGCAGCCCAACTCCTGAGGCTGGCCTCTTTCCTGCACGCAAATCCATAAAGTCTACACATGTCTCGAAGGGCCTGTGCAGGGTGTGAGACAAATCTCAGCAGGATACCACCTAACGGTGCATACCTAATAAATTTGTTTAAGCAGGAATGCATTTATAAGAAAAATGGTAAACAGAATGATTATAAATAAACACAAACTCCACTGGTGCTCAGCAGCCACCATGGAGTGTCACCTGCTTCGGCCAACGCCAGAATCTCTATCGTGTAACCTGACACCATGTTCCACCTGGCACCGCGTGTCTCAAGTACCGACGTCCCGAAGGCATGACCAATAATAGTAACCCGACACCTTGTGCCTCCTGACACCTCATGCCTCAAGTAATGACGTTCCAAAGGCACGCCCAAGAAGTAACCCGGAGGAGCAATGATGTCTACCCTTAAATAACGTATCTGGAGGGACACCGATATCTACCCTCAAATAACGGCGAGCCTCAGCCCCAACCTGATAGCCTCAATGCTATCCTCTGAAGGCTCCTCACCTCCCACATGGCTTTCTACATCAAGCACCCCCAACCAAAGTACCTAAACCGTATCTAGGGGGCCTCTACCCACACGAGTGGTCAAAACCACCTCATCACAGAGTATCTTTGCGTGCAAACTACTCAAAGTTCCGGGTGAGGGATAATAAGAAAATAGTACCTAAGCCATCACACATCTGATAACTCATGTCCCTACAACCATGCCACTCAAGTCTGATGGCCTCGCTATCAAGTAACTCGGTCCATTCCCAACCTGACAGTCGTACTGCCTCATGCCGACGTCCATGATGCCCAATCCCATGGTCAAAACCACCCAAAGTAACCCAAACCAAGCCCAACCTGTGATCAACATCAATCAACAATATCTGAGCCATTCCCAACACCACCCCAAGGGTCCAACATATGCAATTCAGAAATTACATATATATAATAATTAAACAGAACACATAAACAGACAAAACAACCTAAACAGTTTAATTGCACTATACACGGTGCTGTCTCATACCAGCACTGAGGTCTTGAATGCCTCTAACAATTTATATCAGGCTTAATAAATTAAATTCAACAGTTTATAATAGTATAAATCAAATATAACCATTTTGTCACCCTCCGACCAAAATGCCCTGATGAGCTACGACCCCTCGCCCGACCCCGCTCAAGCAAAACTGGTAATAGTGCATACCCAAAGGCATCTCATAGGTCCATAAACAATGTAATAAGCAATATCAGATAAAATTGGGTCCCGCTCAAAATACCTGAAAACGCGCCAAAGGCCGTGCCACCCAAATGACCATGAAAACACAAAAAGAGGTATGCACCACCTACCTAAGACGCATACGATTCTACTCCTCCGGTAACAACCTCCAATTAGGTCTAAAACGTGGTAGATCTACAAAAGAATCAAAACCTCTCAAACCCCTATAACTTGTTCTAGAAAAAAAAATAAAACAAAACGGCTCAAGAGGAATCGAGGCCTTACCGAGGGGGTTTCAACGCATCCATTGACGATCAAAATGAGTCTCAGATGAAGAATCAGGAGAGGAATTAAGCTCCAGCTGACTTGGTTCGTGAAAACCGGCCAAAAATATGTGTTCTGCCTCCAAATGAGGCTACTGCCTGTTTTAATGCAAAAAAAGAAACTACATGGTGTGTACTTTAGGGCTACACGCCGTGTATATCATTTAACTATTCATATGGCGGCTGGAATTCCACCGACTTACTTTCTAGAACATGCCGACATGAGTACACGACATGTACCTAGGGGTACACTACGTGTACTTGGTTTCCCTTCTCTTCCTTTCCGACTTACCCGCATGACATATATATCCCTTATACATGGCTAGAATACACGGCGTGTCCAAGGAGGACTTGGCGTGTACTTGGTCAAAGCAATTCTCCCCGGCCAACAGGCCTACTGGCCATGTATGGCCTCCACACGGTCAAGGGTACATGGCGTGTCAATAACTACATGCCGTGTAGTAAGAAATTTATACACAGTCATCACACGAAATGTACTTGGAGAGTACATGGCCGGTCACTCGCTTAACATATACACGGTGTATACTTGAAAGTACACTGAGTGTAGTTTGGAAATTTCCAAAAACTACCTATTTTCTCCTGTTTCCTAAAAAACAAGTCAAAAATTCAAACAGAGTTGGGATTTTGAACTGTTCCAAAAACTCGAATTCTTACAATCTCACCACCTTAACATAGCTCGTCCCCGAGCTATCAAACGAAACCCGAATATGGCACTAAATATACCACCCTGTTCAACGTAACTCAGACTTCCCCGGTCTCAGAGGTCTCGACTAAATTCCTCAAGGGGGATTCCCACCTTAGGAATCACCTAACCCGGTCTCAACCCAACAAAACTCAAAGAAAACAAGGTTTACTAACCTGTTTTCCTAACGAGCAGTCCTTCCATGATGCATCGTCACCCCTGAACCTCATTGGTGCTCTTGTGTCATTCCCGGCACCCAACGTACCCCGCACCGCAATGGTGTCCGCCTCCACGAGGTCCTGATGCCTAGCACCTCAAGTAACCCGCATCCTCAATGCTCGATGCCCAAGGCACCTCAAGTAACCCACATCCTCGATGCCATGATGTTACGCATATCATATATATATATATATCATGCACCTGATATGGTGCCAATCCCACTGACTAGCATCTAGTCAGTCCACATAGATCCTTTACATCACGTGCACTTAAAACGGACATGCCTCTATAGGTCATGCCAAAAAGGAAACGTGGAAATCATGGCCACACCATGGTGTACCTCTAACCGTCGTCAGCTCACCAGCCTGCTCAGCCTCTGGAAGCTCCACAGTGTGCACCTGGCCTAAAGTACGGCTACCTGATGCCTGACCCCCATATGGTGCTGCTCCAGCCACCGGCCACTGACCCCTCAGCTGGATCCCGCTGTCTCTGTCATGTCCTCCGCGTGCAGCTGAACCTCAGCTACCCTCTCCTGGTACCGAACCTGAACCAACTCCAGATGCCACCTTCTATCCTGGTCCCTGCCTTCCGGTTGTCTGAGAAGGATTCCTACAAAACCTCTCCAGATGCCCGACCTGTCTACATGCTCAGAACTCCTTTGGAGGCCTATCACACTGAGTCTAAAAATGCCCTAGCTGTCCACACTAGAAGAAAACCACTGCAGAACTGCTATGAGGTGGTCTAGCTGAGTCCTTGGCCAGACTGCCATGCTGGAAATCATCTCTTCCTTGCTTCCTGCTATCCGAACCATCACCTGAAGCTGTCTTTTGTCCAACCTGGGGCCTATCCCTCTGGTTTCCCTCCTCTATGAGAGCCTGATTCACCACCTCTGAAAAAGAACCTAGCCTGAAAATATTCACCTGGACCCGAATGGTGTGTCATAAGCCATCCTTGAAGTGCCTCACCCTAGCTGTGTCATCACTTACCATACCTAGTGAAAAGCGAGAGAAATCAGTGAAAGTAGCTACATAGTCCATTATAGACATGTCTCCCTGTTGAAGACTCAATAACTCCCAAGCTTTCTCTGCTTTCAGTGTCTCTGGGTAAAAGTGCTCGAAGAACCTATCCTCGAAGTCCTTCCATGCCAGTCCCTCATGCCTATGTGTAGATACCTAAATCTTGACGTACATGGACATTACGTTACTTTTGCGAAATACTTAATAAATAACAAAAACAAACACACAAGGACCATAATAGTTTAGTGTCTTTGGAAACTCGAATCATAATCTTCTAATCGTGGTGAAAGATCTTCAACATCTCCCATAAAGATCTTCCCCTTTTGTTTTATTACCTAAAACCTTTCTTTATATCCTGGGGAAAAGAAAACATATAAAGGGTGATCTCAAATTCTTAGTAAGGGTAAACATAGAGAACATAAAACAATCCATAAACATTTGAATGAAAAAACTTGAACAAAAAATCTAAACATCAAAATCTTGAGCAAATACATAAATATTGGAAGTACGTGAGGCATATATCATAAAGGAACATCAATCATGATAAAATAGCATGGGAACAAAACATTTAATTGTGTAAAACCATTAATTACATGATATGATTTCTATAGTATCCAAGGCATTGCTGCCAACACCATCTTAGTAGACAAAGTCCCTTTCTGAATCGAGTTCACTCCTCATTCCAGTACTGTATCACTAAACCAGATTAACTTACCATTCCAGCCATGTCTATCTCATGAGATATAAAATCTTTACCCAATGCATTGGAGGGATATATAGTTCCCACCCATCTCATAATGATATCATTCTTACTTGTGCCACAAAATAAACATAAATCATTCATCATAACCCAAAGAATAAAATGGGTTTCATAAACATCATCTAATAATGACATAATCCATATAAAACAAATGGATATCATTTAATCATAATAAAAATAAAACCATGTAAATAATAGAGACATTATACTTGAAACATACACATATAAAATAATGTCATCTTAGATGGAAAATGGTTTTGATAAAACACTTGAAATTAATTCTTGGGGAAAATATCCTTTCTTCTTCAAAATCATTTTCTTTTCACAAAATTCCAAGCAATTTTAAAAGAAAAGTATTTTTTTGAAAATAGTCATAAAATCTTGTAGAGTAAGCTTCATGAAAATGAGGCATTATGAAACCGTAAAAATTCGTTCATGCCGTATAAGTTAAAAATAACATTCTTCTCGTACTTTTGTCAGAAAAGTTAAAAAGTACCTCATATGGTAAACAAAAGAAAGATTCCTTCCATATGATATGGTAAAAGTAAAAAAAGGGTAAAAATGTCTTTAAACATACATGGAAGAAAATTAAGAATTTTATGAAAACATTTTGAGAATATATTGACATGGATAATAAACATAACCCCAGTAAATGCTTACGAATAAACAATCTCGGATAAGAATGAGATTGGAATAATTATTTCTTACCTTAGGTCCGATATACTTCGTACGTATCTGAACCTCCTGTATAATGATTTAAATAATATAATTGACTTATTAAATAATAATATTCATTGTTATGGTATCATATATGGTTCACTTATGACTTTATATTACCCATTATTTTGTAAATTCCATGTTAAAGCAGCGTTTTGGGTAAAATCGTTTCATTTATCGTACGTGTTTCAACTTGTTGTTCTTGATATTATTACTTATATATTGATTTAATTAATTCCAGAATGTAAAACATGATTTATATATATAATATATATTCATAATATACATATATATATGATTGATCAATAAATGGAATGAAATACACCATTCATGGAGACGGTAGGCCGTACGTACGCATGAACACTGTTTTCGTTTCCTTATTGAATTGAATGGAATTAAGTAGATGACATACATATATATATATATACATAAATCTACTATCATTATTATGTCATATATTTCATTATTATTCATTATATATACTTTATAATTATTCATCAATGGTTAACATGGAGAATGAATCTCATCGCGTCGTGGAGATGGTAGTCCATACGTCCGCACGGGCGATGATATCATTCCCATGATCATGGAATTGTATTGAAGTGTATGTATAATATTTAAGAATCAATATCACTTTAAAATAATCATATATAGTTATTTATTTACACTATTATACCCATCCAAGTAAGGTGGTGGTCGAAAACAGATTACACCACGGCGTGGAGACGGTATTCCGTACTTACGCACGTGCGGTGATTTCGTTTTCCGTAGGATGGATTGAAGGTGAAATAGGATTGTTTCATATTTACAATAACATATCAGTATATAAGTAATACTTATGTTATTACTTTATAATGAAACAAATAAAGAAGAGGAAGTAGAAGAAGAAAGAAACCTGAAAGAGTCGGTAGAAGAGATTACCTCTTCCTCAACGCACCTCCTTTAAACTTCTTCTTAGGGAACTAGAGTTGGTCTTTTGAGAAGACCAAAAACTATATGATGTAACTAGAGAGGTTGAGAAGAGGAATTGGTAGGGTTTGGCCGAGCTTAAAGGTTTAAAAGTGTGTGAATAGAAGAGGGAAGGGGTGCCCTTTTTATAAGGGAGGAGAGGGGCACCTTTGAAAAAAACTTAAAATATTATTTTATAATAAAGTCATATTCGGTTTATAATAGCTCCAAACTAATTTATTTCGAGGCTAAAGTGGGGGTGGGTCGAAATAATCTCAACCAATAGGTTTTAGACAAGTTTATGTTACTATTTTAACATTATCTTTTAGATTTAACTCTAAGTTAAATAATTTAACTTTTACCGTGTCTTCTTGTTTTCTTACACTATATGGTTAATAAACTTACTATAACAAGCCAAAAGAACCCCAAGTGGTTCATTATTAATATATATAACCTTTTATAAGTCATTTGTATGAACCTTATATTTTTAGGAATATTATAACAATTAATAATATAATATTTGTTTTAAAAACTATTTTATGTCAATTTTGACACTATTTGGTAATGGATTTTTGTGAAAATCATAACAGCATGATTAGTTCAAAAAAAGTTAATTAAATCAATAATAACATGTCATATTGACCTATAAAATTAGTTCAATTCATAAAAAGTCTAAAATTACCTTTATTTGGGTATTTATAATATCAATTATTTTAATATTTCATTATTTAGGTAATTACTGCATCACCATTGTATCATAAATAAATTAAATTATTTAATGTCTAAAAATTATAAATAAAATATAATTAGGTAGTAAATATTTTTATCTTTATAAATAATATTTATAGTTGAATTTATCTTATGTATAACCCTATATTAAAAATGTTTTAGTTATTAAACTTTTATTTTAACTATTTTAACTCTTCTTTAAATAAAATAATAATAAATGTCCGAATCTAATCCAAGTGGACCTAAAGGGTAATATTTTATTCCTAAGGTTGTTTTTGGTCGAATTAAACTTATCCAATAGAATTAGGACATGTGTTAGGGTAATAGTAATATCATTTTCCCTTAATTACCCTATTTACTTTTAACCGTGGTAAATAAAAGTAAAAAGTTACTATTCACCAAAAATTATTTTTATCTTATTGAACCACATTTTACTCCTTGATATTAACCGTGTCTATCGGATTTTCGAAATTCCACTTACAGAAGCGGTAAAATTAAGTTTTATGTAAATTTTCAAAATCTTCTAGGAGGTGGATAAAAGACGGTGAAAAGTTCAATAAAATTTTTATATGTCTAAAATTATTATAAAATGATTCCAATGAATTACATTGAATTTATATAGATATTATGTATCAATTTTGACCTAAAATAAATTTAAATAAAATAAATAATTATTTATATAAAAATTCGATTTTTTAAATAGTAACCCAGTGTTTTCACTATTCATCAAAAATTGAAAGTTTTCAGAAAAATACAAAAAATTCACCCTAGGATAATTTCAATATTCCGAATCCAAAAATGAAGTCCATTATGAAAGATAAAATTTATAAAATTTAAAAAAAGTGGGTATTACTATTCATAATGGCTAGTTTATATAATATTTTAATAACATATCGTTGTTTAGTGAAACTCGGTATTGCGTACTACACACGCTATCAAAGAAGGTCTTGATTGCGTGTAATGCAAGCCAAGTCAGGGCTTCATGTAGTGAAAGATCCGTTTGGTGTTGCGTATAACATAATCAAAACTTATTTCATTTCTTCATTAAACAAAATCTATAATTAATGTTGCGTAGAATAATTTCCACAAAACGAACTTGAAATTGTGTGTAACACGAGCCAAGAATAGTGTTGCGTATATTGCAAGCTAATACGGTGTTGCGTATAGTACAAGCTAATCTTGGTGTAGTGTATAAGAGAAGACATCAAAGAAATTAAAAATAATATATCTCATAAAATCTCGGGGTGTTACATTCTACCCCCTTAAAATGAATTTCGCCCTCAAAATTCATCGGGGTTATAAATGTTTTACTACTTGAAAGTTTCTTTCATAGAAACCCACATAATAAAAAGGAATACCAAAACTAAACTTTAAAAACTAAATTATGAAACGTAACGGTTACCCAAATTAACTAATCACTGAGTTTCCACATAGGAAAACATAGGTGAAAATATGGATATGGAAGAAAAATCTAACCATCATGTTCTGCTGAAGAGTGGTAGAGGACCTGGCTATGAAAAAGCCAATAATCACAAAGCCATAAATTTGTGATGATCTAAGGTACCATCTGATTCATCAGATATAAGGGCACTAGGAAAACTTTTTTTGTTTTTAATATGATTTCCCTAAAGTTGAATAATTTGAATTAGAAGAAATACTTACTTTATTTCGGTATAATCTCACCATTGTTCATGCCATGAACGATTTCCACTTCATCTCTTAAAGAAATGAAGTTGAATTTTTCATTCGTGAAGTGTTAGGAGATCATGTGATAGAATGATGGGTCATTCCATATGTCTCAAACAAAAGGTTAGCAAAAGTTATCAAATATACATATGTCCATATATGGTGAGGTTAATCGTATATGATTCCAAAAATGGACTTATAATTCATCTATCATACTGCCTAATAAAACTAGTTTCTACTAACCTGGGACTTCCTGCAGGAAAGTGGTAGGAAATAAAGGCCTATCACACTTCAGTTGTGGTTTCGATTCCCACAACATTGTCCAACGCGATGGGCTGTCGCCCATCCTATAGGTTGTCCCTTTTTCTAAAACTACATTATAATAACATTCCTGCAATAAAATAGAAAAAAGTTCTAGCCTTAAACAATACTATATTATGTCTAACTTAATTCATTCCAATATTTAGACTTATCCAAAATACTTCTGTCCAAGATCATAGTATAAAGAAAACAGTTACTAGAAATTTTATCTATCGAGCATGTGAATACCATCATTTATCCCCCATATATCATACGATATATCTTTTTGGTCACATTCCAATCATGTGAATACCTTAATCATGTATTCTCTTGAACCATAGTGAAAACATGAATGCTGTCACAAGGTAACTCTTTCTATATACCAAAATCCCAAAAATTCTATATACTCAAACCATGATATCACTTTTTCCTTATATTAGTCATGAGCTCATTAATACTATCAAACATTTCATTATCTTCTTATCCATTCTTTATGCGCATATCAGGTGCTTTCCAAAAATATCTGAATAACCTTTCATGGTTACAAGTACTATTCAACATATACTTTCAAAACTCAAGCAAAGGCAACAGTGTAACAATCCTTAGATTTTTATTCATTCCATAGTACCATACATTAATCTTGATAAACATACAATCATTACACTACCTTCTTAAACCACTGACTAAGCTTCATCATTTCTTCCATCTCATATATCATTTGTAGTCTCTTCATCATCATTCACATAAATTCTACCCATATGGCCATTCTGATTCTCTTTATGAGATTTTCCCTTAGGGCATTGGTTTGCATAATGCCCGTACATTACACATTTAAAACACTTAACTATTGTTGATGTCTTAGAAATACCATTATCCTTGTCCATGGTGTTAACTGAACCTTTTCCAATTACTAACTTTGTTTCCTTCTTTTACACACCCAAAGAATCTTCCAGTTTCTTTGAATCATTCTCCCTGATGCCTCTTCCCACATGATTTACATGAGGGAAATTGAACTTTCTTTCCTTTATGATCATCATGAAACTCCATCTTTCTCTTATTAGCTGATTCAGGAAACTTACCAAAGTTGAGATTATTGATCATATTATGAGATTTATGATTAGGCAAAATAACGATATGTGGACTTCCAGATCCAATTTCATTTGGTTTCTCATGAATAATATCATTCCATTGTCCATCATATCCTCCATTATCGTGAATCTTCCTGTTTCTAGCCATTTTCTAAAACCCAAAAAGAATAGTGTGAGAGGCCAAAATTATAATCAATGGGGAGTAACTTCAATATTTAAAATCTTAGGTTTAATTCTAATATCGTTACTGTAATTATAGGACAATAACCTATACTTATACTTAACCTTAGGGAAACCCCTAGATATACATTAGAAATATCTCTAGGGATCTCACTAAAGTTCTCATATCCTAATTTCCAAAGGTTGACTAAACCGAACCTCTGAAACCAACTGTAGAGACCCAAAGCTTGACGTACATGGAAATTACATTACTTTTTCAGAATACTTAATACATAACAAAAACAAACACCCAAGGACCGTAATAGTTTAGTGTCTTTGGAAACTCATATCATAATCTTCTAATCGTGGTGAAAGATCTTCAACATCTCCCATAAAGATCTCCCCCTTTTGCTTTCTTACCTAAAACCTTTATTTATATCCTGGGGAAAAGAAAACATATAAAGGGTGAGCACAAATGCTCAGTAAGGGTAAAAATAGAGAACATAAAACAATCCATAAACATTTGAATGCAAAAACTTGAACATAAAATCTAAACATCAAAATCTTGAACAAAGACATAAATCTTGGAAGTACGTGAGGCATATATCATAAAGGAACATCAATCATGATAAAATATCATGGGAAAAAAACATGTAATTGTGGAAAACCATTAAGCATATGATATGATTTCCATAGTAGCCAAGGCATTGCTTCCAAGACCATCTTAGTGGACAAAGTCCCTTTCTGAATCGAGTTCACTCCTCGTTCCAGTCCTGTATCACTGAACCGGATTAACTTACCGTTCCAGCCATGTATATATCATGAGATATAAAATCTTTACCCAATGCATTGGAGGGAGATATAGGTCTCACCCATCTCATAATGAAATCATTCTTACTTGTGCCACAAAATAAACATAAATCATTCATTATAACCCAAAGAATAAAATGAGTTTCATAAACATCATCTCATCGTGACATAATCCATATAAAACAAATGGATATAATTTAATCATAATAAAAATAAAACCATTTAAATAATAGAGACATTATACTTGAAACATACACATATAAAATAATGTCATCTTATATGGAAAATAGTTTTGATAAAACACTTGAAATGAATTCTTGAGGAAAATATCATTTCTTCTTCAAAATCATTTTCTTTTGACAAAATGCCATGCAATTTTAAAAGAAAAGTATTTTGTTGAAAATAGTCATAAAATATTTTAGAGTAAGCTTCATGAAAATGTGCCGTTATGAAACCATAAAAATTCGTTCATGCCGTATAAGTTAAAAATAACATTCTTCTCGTACTTTTGTCGGAAAAGTCAAAAAAGTACCTCGTATGGTAAACAAAAGAAAGATTCCTTCCATACGATGTGGTAAAAGAAAAAAGGGTAAAAATTTATTTAAACATACATGGAAGAAAAGTAAACATTTTATGAAAACATTTTGAGAATATATAGACATGGATAATAAACATAACCCCAGTAAATACTTATGAATAAACAATCTCGGATAAGAATGAGATTGGAATAATTATCCCTTACCTTAGGTCCGATATGCTTCGTATGTATCCAAACCTCTTGTATAATGATTTAAATAATGTCATTAAATTATTAAAGAATCATATTCATTGTTATGATATCATATATGGTTCACTTATGACTTTATATTACCCATTCTTTTTTAAATTCCATGTTAAAGCAGTGTTTTGGGTAAAATCGTTTCATTTATCGTACGTGTTTCGGCTTGTTGTTATTGATATTATTACTTATATCCTGATTTACTTAATTCAAGAATGCAAAACATGATTTATATATATAATATATATTCAGTATATGCATATATATAAGATAGATCGATAAATGGAATGAAATACACCGTTCATGGAGACGGTAGGCCGTACGTACGCATGAACGCTGTTTTCGTTTCCTTATTGAATTGAATGTAATTAAGTAGATGACATAAATAAACATATATACATAAATCCAGTATCATTATTATGTCATATATTTAATTATTATTCATTATATATACTTTATAATCATTCATGAATGGTTAACATGGAGAATGAATCTCATCGCGTCGTGGAGACGGTAGTCCGTACGTACGCACGAGTGATGATATCATTCCCATGATCGTGGAATTGTATTGAAGTGTATGTATAATATTTCAGAATCAATATCACTTTACAATAATCATATATAGTTATTTATTTACACCATTATACCCATACAAGTAAGGTGGTGGTCGAAAATAGATTACACCACGGCGTGGAGACGGTATTCTGTACGTACGCACGCGCAATGATTTCATTTTCCGTAGGATGGATAGAGTGTAAAATAGGGTTGTTTAATATTTATAATAACAAATCAGTTTATAATTAATACTGTTGTTATTAATTTATAATGAAACAACTAAATAAGAGGAAGTATAAGAAGAAAGAAACTTGAAAGAGTCAGTAGAAGAGATTACCTATTCCTTGACGCACCTCCTTTAAACTTCTTCTTTGGGCACTAGAGTTGGTCTTTTGAGAAGACCAGAACCTCTATGATGTAACTAGAGAGGTTGAGAAGAGGAATTGGCAGGGGTTTTTTGGGATTCAAGGGTCAAAAGGGTGTGAAGAGAAGAGGGAAGGGGTGCCTTTTTTATACGGGAGGAGAGGGACACCTTTGGAAAAACTTAAAATATTATTTTATAATAAAGTCATACTCGGTTTATAATAGCTCCAAACTGATTTATTTAGAGTTTGAAGTGGGTATGGGTCGAAATACTATCAAACAATAGGTTTTAGACAAGTTTAGGTTATTATTTTAACATTATCTTTTAGATTTAACTCTAAGTTAAATAATTTAACTTTTACCGTGTCTTCTTGTTTTCTTACACTATATGGTTAATAAACTTACTATAACAAGCCAAAAGAACCCCAAGTGGTTCATTATTAATATATATAACCTTATATAAGTCATTTTTCCTAACCTTAGATTTTTAGGAATATTATAACAATTAATAATATAATATTTGTTTTAAAAACTATTTTGTGTCAATTTTGACACTATTTGGTAATTGATTTTTGTAAAAATCATAACAGAATTATTATTTCGAAAAAATTTAATTAAATCAATACTAACATGTAATATTAACCTATAAAATTAGTGAAATTCATAAAAAGTCTCAAATTACATTTATTTTGGTATTTATAATATCAATTATTTTAATATTTCATTATTTAGGTAATTACTGCATCACCATTGTGTCATAAATAAATTAAATTATTTAATGTCTAAAAATTATAAATAAAATACCATTAGGTAGGAATTTTTTTAGCTTTATAATAAATATTTATATTCAAATTTATCTTATGTATAACCCTATCTTAAATTTTTTTTAGTTATTAAACTTTGATTTTAACTATTTTAACTCTTCTTTAAATAAAACAATAATAAATGTCCTAATCTAATACAAGTTGACCTAAAGGGTAATATTTTATTCCTAAGGTTGTTTTTGGTCGAATTACACTTATCTAATAGAGTTAGTACATATTTTAGGGTAATAATAATATCATTTTTACCCTTAATTACCCTATATACTTTTAACCGTGGTAAATAAAAGTAAAAAGTTACTATTCACCAAAAATTATTTTTATCTTATTGAACCAGATTTTACTCCTTTATATTAACCCTGTGTCTCGGATTTTCAAAATTCCACTCACAGAAGTGGTAAAATTAAGTTTTATGTAAATTTTCAAACTCTCCTAGGAGGTGGGTAAAAGACGGTGAAAAGTTCAATAAAATTTTTATATATCTAAAATTATTATAAAATGACTCTAATGAATTACATTGAACTTATATAGGTATTATGTATCAACTTTGACCAAAAATAAATATAAATAAAATAAATAATTATTTATATAAAAAGTCGGTTTTTAAATAGTAACCCAGTGTTTTCACTATTCATCAAAAATTGAATGTTTTCAGAAAAATACCAAAAATTAACCCTAGGATAATTTCGATATTCTGAATCCAAAAATGAAGTCCATTTTGAAAGATAAAATATATAAAATTTAAAAAAAGTGGGTATTACTATTCATAACGGATAGTTTATATAATATTTTAATAACATATCGTTGTTTAGTGAAACTCAGTATTGCATACTACACATGCTATCAAAGAAGGTCTGGATTGCATGTAATGCAATCCAATTCAGGGCTTCGTGTAGTGAAAGATCCGTTTGGTTTTGCGTATAACATAATCAAAACTTATTTCATTTATACATTAAACAAAATCTATACATAATGTTGCGTAGAATAATTTCCACAAAACAAACTTGAAATTGTGTGTAACACGAGGCAAGAATAGTGTTGCGTATACTGCAAGCTAATACAGTGTTACGTATAGTACAAGCTAATCTTGGTGTAGTGTATAATAGAATACATCAAAGAAATTAAAAATAATATATCTCATAAAATCTCGGGGTGTTACATTCTACCCCCCTTAAAATGAATTTCACCCTCGAAATTCATCAAGGTTATAAATGGTTTACTACTTGAAAGTTTCTTTCATAGAAACCCATATCGTAAAAAGGAATACCAAAACTGAACTTTAAAAACTAAATTATGAAACGTAATGGTTACCCAAATTAACTAATCACTGGGTTTCCACATAGGAGAACATAGGTGAAAATATGGATATGGAAGAAAAATCTAACCATCATGTTCTGATGAAGAGTGGTAGAGGACCTGGCTATAAAAAATACAACAATCACAAAGTCATAAATTTGTGATGATCTAAGGTACCATCTGATTCCTCGGATATAAGGGCACTAGGACAACATTTTTGGTTTTCAAGGTGATTTCCCTAAAGTTGAATAATTTGAATTAGAAGAGATAATTACTTTATTTCGGTATAATCTCACCGTTGTTCGTGCCTTGAACGATTTCCACTTCATCTCTTAAAGAAACGAAGTTGAATTTTTCATTCGTGAAGTGTTAGGAGATCATGTGATAGAATGATGGGTCATTCCATATGTCTCAAAAAAAAGGTTAGCAAAAGTTATCAAATATACATAAGTCCATCTATGGTGAGGTTAATCGTATATGATTCCAAAAATAGACTTATACTTCATCTATAATACTGATTAATAAAACTAGTTTCTACTAACCAGGGACTTCTTGTAGGCCCGTGGTAGGAAAAAAAGGCCTGTCGCACTTTGGTTGTGGGTTCAATTCCCACAGCCTTATCCAACATGACGGGCTGTCGCCCATCCTACAGGTTGTCCCTTTTTCCAAAACTACATTATAATAACATTCCTACAATAAAATCAAAAAAAGTTCTAGCCTTAAACAATACTATCTTATGACTAACTTAATTAATTCCATTCTTTAGGCTTATCCAAAATACTTCTATCCAAGCTCATAGTATAAAGAAAACAGTTATTAGAAATTTCATCTACTGAGCATGTGAATACCATCATTTATCCCCCATATATCATATGATATATCTTGTTGGTCACATTCCAAACATGTGAATACCTTAATCATGTATTCCCTTGAACCGTAGTGAAAACATGAATGCTGTCACAAGGTAACTCTTTCCATATACCAAAATCCCAAAAATTCTATATACTCAAACCATGATATCACTTTTTCCTTATATTAGTCATGAGCTCATTAATACTATCAAACATTTCATTATCTCCTTATCCATTCTTTATGCACATATCAGGTGCTTTCTAAAAATATCTGAATAACCTTTCATGGTTACCGGTACCATTCAAAATATACTTTCAAAACTCAAGTAAAGGAAACAGTGTAACAATCCTTATATTTTTCTTTATTCCATAGTACCATACATTATTCTTGATAAACATACAATCATTACACTACTTTCTTAAACCACTGACTGAGATTTATAATTTCTTCCTTCTCATATATCATTTGTAGTCTCTTCATCATCATCCACATAAATGCTACCCATATGACCATGCTGATTCTCTTTATGAGATTTTCCCTTAGGGCATTGGTTTGCATAATGCCCGTACATTCCACATTTAAAACACTTAACCGTTGTTGATGTCTTATCAATACCATTATCCTTGTCTATGGTGTTAACTAAACCTTTTCCTTTACAATTACTAGCTTTATGTCCTTCTTTTCCACACCCAAAGCATCTTCCAGTTCCTTTGAAACATTCTCCCTGATGCCTCTTCCCACATGATTTACATGAGGGAAATTGAACTTTCTTTCCTCTATGATCATCATGAAACTCCATCTTTCTCTTATTAGCTGAGTCGGGAAACTTACCAAAGTTGATATTATTGATCATATTATGAGATTTATGATTAGGCATAATAAAGATGTGTGGACTTCCAGATCCAATTTCATTTGGTTTCTGATGAAGAATATCATTCCATTTTCCATCATATACTCCATTATCGTGAATCTTCCTGTTTTCAGCCATTTTCTAAAACCCAAAAAGAATAGTGTGAGAGGCCAAAATCATAATCAAGGGGGAGTAAATTCAATATCGAACATCTTAGGTTTAATTCTAATAACGTTACCTTAATTCTAGGACCATAACCTATACTTATACTGAACCTTAGGGACACCCCTAGACATACCTAAGAAATATCTCTAGGGATCTCACTAAAGTTCTCACATCCTAGTTTCCAAAGGTTGATTAAACGGAACCTATGATACCAACTGTAGAGACCCAAAGATTGACGTACATGTACATTACATTACTTTTGCGGAATAATTAATACATAACAAAAACAAACACACAAGGACTGTAATAGTTTAGTGTCTTTGGAAACTCGAATCATAATCTTCTAATCATTGTGAAAGATCTTCAACATCTCCCATAAAGATCTTACCATTTTGTTTTCTTACCTAAAAAATTTCTTTATATCCTAGGGAAAATAAAAAATATAAAGGGTGAGCTCAAATTCTCAGTAAGGGTAAACATAGAGAACATAAAACAATCCATAAACATTTGAATGCAAAAAACTTGAACATAAAATCTAAACATCAAAATCTTGAGCAAAGACATAAATCTTGGAAGTACATGAGGCATATATTATAAAGGAACATCAATCATGATAAAATAGCATGATAAAAAAACATGTAATTGTGGAAAACCATTAATCACATGATATGATTTCTATAGTATCCAAGGCATTGCTGCCAAGACCATCTTAGTGGACAAAGTCCCTTTCGGAATCGAGTTCACTCCTCGTTCCAGTCCTGTATCATTGAACCAGATTAACTTACCATTCCATCCATGTCTATCTCATGAGATATAAAATCTTTACCCAATACATTGGAGGGAGATATAGGTCCCAACCATCTCATAATGAAATCATTCTTACTTGTGCCATAAAATAAACATAAATCATTCATCATAACCCAAAGAATAAAATGGGTTTCATAAACATCATCTCATCGTGACATAATCCATATAAAACAAATGGATATCATTTCATGATAATAAAAATAAAACCATGTAAATAATAGAGACATTATACTTGAAACATACACATATAAAATAATTTCATCTTAGATGGAAAATGGTTTTGATAAAACACTTGAAATTAATTCTTGGGGAAAATATCCTTCTTCTTCAAAATCATCTTCTTTTCACAAAATGCCATGCAATTTTTAAAGAAAAGTATTTTTTTGAAAATAGTCATAAAATCTTGTAGAGTAAGCTTCATGAAAATGAGGCGTTATGAAACCATAAAAATTCATTCACGCCGTATAAGTTAAAAATAACATTCTTCTCGTACTTTTGTCAGAATAGTCAAAAAGTACCTCATATGGTAAACAAAAGAATGATTCCTTCCATATGATATGGTAAAAGTAAAAAAGGGTAAAAATGTCTTTAAACATACATGGAAGAAAATTAATAATTTTATGAAAACATTTTGAGAACATATGGACATGGATAATAAACATAACCCCAGTAAATACTTACGAATAAACAATCTCAGATAAGAATGAGATTGGAATAATTATCCCTTACCTTAGGTCTGATATGCTTTGTACATATCTGATCCTCATGTATAATGATTTAAATAATGTCATTGACTTATTACAGAATCATGTTCATTGTTATGATATCATATATGGTTCACTTATGACTTTATATTACCCGTTATTTTGTAAATTCCATGTTAAAGCATCATTTTGGGTAAAATCGTTTCATTTATCGTACGTGTTTCGACTTGTTGTTCTTGATATTATTACTTATATCCTGATTTACTTAATTCCATAATGTAAAACATGATTTATATATATAATATATATTCATCATATACATATATATATGATAGATTGATAAATGGAATGAAATACACCGTTCATGGAGACGGTAGGCCGTACGTACGCATGAACACTGTTTTCATTTCCTTATTGAATTGAATGGAATTAAGTAGATGACATACATATATATATATATATAAATAAATCAAGTATAATTATTATGTCATATATTTCATTATTATTCAGTATATATACTTTATAATCATTCATGAATGGTTAACATGGAGAATGAATCTCATCGCGTCGTGGAGACGGTAGTCCGTACGTACGCACGAGCGATGATATCATTCCCATGATTGTGGAATTGTATTTAATTGTATGTATAATATTTCAGAATCAATATAACTTTACAATAATCATATATAGTTATTTATTTACACCATCATACCCATCCAAGTAAGGTGGTGGTCGAAAACAGATTACACCACAGCGTGGAGATGGTATTCCGTACGTACGCACGCGCGGTGATTTAATTTTCCATAGGATGGATAGAAGGTGAAATAGGGTTGTTTAATATTTATAATAACATATAATTATATAATTAATACTGATGTTATTACTTTATAATGAAACAACTAAAGAAGATGAAGTAGAATAAGAAAGAAACTTGAAAGAGTCGGTAGAAGAGATTACCTCTTCCTCGACGCACCTCCTTTAAACTTTTTATTATGGCACTAGAGTTGGTCTTTTGAGAAGAAAATAACCTCTATGATGTAACTAGAGAGGTTTATAAGAGTAATTGGCAGGGTTTGTCTGATATTCAAGGGTCAAAAGGGTGTGAAGAGAAGAGGGAAGGGGTGCCCTTTTTATAAGGGAGGAGATGGACACATTTGGAAAAACTTAAAATATTATTTTATAATAAAGTCATATTAGGTTTATAATAGCTCCAAAATGATTTATTTCGAGGATAAAGTGGGGATGGGTGGAAATAATCTCAACCAATAGGTTTTAGACAAGTTTTGGTTACTATTTTATCATTATCTTTTAGATTTAACTCTAAGTTAAATAATTTAACTTTTACCGTGTCTTCTTGTTTTCTTACACTATATGGTTAATAAACTTACTATAAAAAGAAAAAAAAACCCCAAGTGGTTCATTATTAATATATATAACATTATATAAGTCATTTGGCCGAACCTTAGATTTTTAGGAATATTATAACAATTAATAATATAATATTTGTTTTAAAAACTATTTTATGTCAATTTTGACACAATTTGGTAATTGATTTTTGTGAAAATAATAACAGCATGATTAGTTTGAAAAAAGTTAATTAAATCAATAATAACATGTCATATTAACCTATAAAATTAGTTTAATTCATAAAAAGTCTCAAATTACATTTATTTGGGTATTTATAATATCAATTATTTTAATATTTCATTATTTAGGTAATTACTGCATCACCATTGTGTCATAAATAAATTAAATTATTTAATGTCTAAAAATTATAAATAAAATACCATTAGGTAGGAAATATTTTTATCTTTATAATTAATATTTATAGTCTAATTTATCTTATGTATAACCCTATATTAATAATGTTTTAGTTATTAAACTTTGATTTTAACTATTTTAACTCTTCTTTAAATATAATAATAATAAATGTCCTAATATAATCCAAGTGGACCTAAAGGGTAATATTTTATTCCTAAGGTTGTTTTTGGTCGAATTAAACTTATCCAATAGAATTAGGACATGTTTTAGGGTAATAGTAATATCATTTTTACCCTTAATTACCCTATTTACTTTTAACCGTGGTAAATAAAAATAAAAGTTACTATTCACCAAATATTATTTTTATCTTATTGAACCACATTTTACTCTTTGATATTAACCGTGTCTCTCGGATTTTTGAAATTCCACTCAGAGAAGCAGTAAAATTATGTTTTATGTAAATTTTCCAACTCTCCTAGGAGGTGGGTAAAAGATGGTGAAAAGTTCAATAAAATTTTTATATGTCTAAAATTATTATAAAATGACTCTAATGAATTAAATTGAACTTATATAGGTATTATGTATCAATTTTGACCTAAAATAAATTTAAATAAAATAAATAATTATTTATATAAAAATTCGGTTTTTTAAATAGTAACCCAGTGTTTTCACTATTCATTAAAAATTGAAAGTTTTCAGAAAAATACCGAAAATTTACCCCAGGCTAATTTCAATATTCCGAATCCAAAAATGAAGTCCATTTTGAAAGATAAAATTTATAAAATTTAAAAAAAGTGGGTATTACTATTCATAATGGCTAGTTTATATAATATTTTAATAACATATCATTGTTTAGTGAAACTCGGTATTGCGTACTAAACACGCTATCGAAGAAGGTCTTGATTGCGTGTAATGAAAGCCAAGTCAGGGATTCGTGTAGTGAAAGCTTCATTTGGTGTTGCGTATAACATAATCAAAACTTATTTCATTTATACATTAAACAAAATCTATACTTAATGTTGCGTAGAATAATTTCCACAAAACGAACTTGAAATTGTGTGTAACACGAGCCAAGAATAGTGTTGCGTATACCGAAAGCTAATACGGTGTTGCGTATAGTACAAGCTAATCTTGGTGTAGTGTATAATAGAAGACATCAAAGAAATTAAAAAATATATATCTCATAAAATCTCGGGGTGTTACACCTATGAGCCTGAACCTGTAGATCCCACCAACGCTTTTCCAATCCTCGTAGCATGTATGTCGCCAGCTTGACCCTCCACCCTGGAGGCATCTCTAGCTGCTCGCAGATCATGGGCATACTTTCTATCTAGTTCTCAGCCACCTGCGGACCACCCTCATCTTGAAAAAGAGGCGGGTGCTGCGACTGGAACTCCCTCATCAGTTATGCCATAGATGACTCTGTACCCTATGCGCCTCTGTCGATCCCCTACAAGACACGCACCAGGCTCGCTCAGAGCTGTTCGTCGAGCCATGTCCCGAACGATGCCAAACCCGGCTGCTATCCTGCCTGCACTGAATCTTGAACATGATCCTATCCCTGAGTCTGTACCTGTGGCTCCTACTATGCCTGCACCAGATCCTGAACCAGATCCCGCACCTGCAGCACTGTACCATCTCCCATCTGATGCTCCATCTGAGTCTCCCAAAAAGGAACTCGCTGAATACCATAAATGGTCAGACAACCCACATATATAAATAACAATATATATTCAATGTAGATAAGGAAAGGAGTAAAAGGCAGTGCATAACTACTACCCTTACTCTCCCCCACCGCCACCCATGCCCCACGACATCCCGGTCTCATGGCCTCCTTACCCACCCCTATCAGGGCCAAGTATCAAAAGTACCTTGGGCCATGCCCATCCTGACAACTAGCATTGCCTCTAACTGACAACCGAGTCACCCAATCCTGGTGATCAAAATCACCTCAACCGATAGTACCTACCTGCTTTCATAAGAGCCAAACCCAAATATTCTGCCACATGCAATTATACAAGTATATAAAGCATGGCATACACATTGCAACAACAAGAAATTATATCAGGAATTTCACCTATTCACAGTTCAGAGCATACAAGCATGGAAATTGATTTTATTCACATGGTATTATCACTTGACAAAGAATACGTGAAATTATGAAATTGAAATACCCTAAAATGTGCCTATCAAAATCCAAGAAAACAAGCCTTGCCATACCGGGCCAAGGTCCAAGTCTCCCTTACCACACCGGGTCAAGGGTTACATATCACAATCAATAACCTCACACACCAAGTGAGCCACCAAGGTGGAAATCATATAAACTGTAATCTGACCAAAAAGAAAACAGAAATTCTCACCCAAGGTAACTTGGTCCATCCCTCGTACCTGGGGCTGCAGGAACCCAATAAAAAGCTAGAAACCCAGTTCCAGTAACAACCTATCTCCAGTCTTCCATATCCCAAATAGTAAAACCAACAGAAATAAAAGAGAAGTCTCAATCTCATTAGTAGCCAGTAAAATGCTGCTACTAAATCCCTGTCAAGAACACCTCTGATACCACTTTGTAATGACCCGGACCCGAACAACCACCCGAACAGTGCTAAACGGGTTGGGTGTTACTACCTTAGGCGCACCACCCTGAATGCCAAAGGATTCTGACTAGCAGCGAGGGTTTGATAGGTATAGTGGGGAGGCTATACCCTATCGGAGGATAATAATAATGGTGTTGGTCCAAGTATAACAGTAGAGATGCAGTGGAGTGAACGACTCAGCAGAATCGAACCAGACCTGCAGAGCGGAAGCACATTCAATCTCAATAAACAGTGGAAGCAATAAATATAAAAAAAACAGCAGAAATAAACACAACATCATGGTGATAACATGTAACTACTACTGAATAATAAAACATGCATCCAAAGCAGGTCATACATATCTGAATATAAAAAGGCGCCAATGGCCAACCAACTGTAGCTACAACAAGTAAGCATGATGATACAGAAAACAAAACAAAACAGAGTAACTCTAGCTAGGTAAGACCTCAAGGTCCATACCATCTCCATGCAACAACTAACGCAACCCAACTCTTGAGTCTGGCCTCTTTCTTGCATGCAAATCCATAAAGTCTACACGCATTCCAAAGGGCCCATGCAGGGTGTGAGACAAATCTTAGTAGGATACCAGCCAACGGTGCGTACCTAATATAAGTGTTTAAGAAGACATCACTACTAGAAATTTAGGCTATAGCCATGGTTTTAAACCGTGTCTATAGGCCCAAAAACTGTGGATATAGGTTATAGCCATGGTTTTATGAACCGTGGATAGTATTAGCATGGCTATAGATCGAATCCTATAGCCACGGTTTCAAACTGTGGATATAGGGATCTAGCCATGGTTCGAACCGTGGCTGCATCCCTATAGCCACGGTTTGAAACTGTCGCTATAGGGTCAGCCCTATAGTTTCCAATAAAGTCCACGGTTACCGTGGCTATACGGTTTTAGTCACGGGTTAAAACCTTGGCTATAGGCCTTTACACTGCATAAAAAAAAGCCAGCACAGTGAACTGTGCTGGCTGTTGGGAGGACTGCACCAGCAACCCCACCCCTGCTCCTGCACACCTCCCCTGCCCCACCCCCTATACCTTTCACCCCACCCCCTGCCCCCTCCTCACTGCACACCCCCCCTAGACCACCCCCACCCTGCACCAGCACCCCCCATACAAGGTAATCCAAATCCCATGGAACCACCACCTTCTTCGGAAATAGACGAACCAACACAATTGAGTCTGATTCTACTTCATCAATATCCCCATTGAAAATATTACACAACATAAGGCATGTATTCATCGCACTCACCTCTGCCCCAATGGAGGTACCCATTCAGTAAAAGTAATTGAAACACAGAATCACCAAGCCCTTATTGTTCTGAACCAACCCGCCTCCACTCGTCTCCCCCGCAATACAAGATATATCCACATTCAATTTTAATGCTAAGCCCCTATTGTTCTGAACCAACCCGCCTCCCCTTATCTCCCCTGCAATACATGATCCATACACATTCAATTATAATCCCATAGTAGGAGGCTTCCATTGAAGTTGCCTTTCCTTGACTACCTTGGAAAGAATCACTATTCATACAAATCCATGGATGAAATCTTATCAGGGTATTAGAAAAAATTCCTCCCTTGATAATCACTCCCAACTCTACCCCAATCATTTTCACCTGAACCTGAAAATATATTAAGGAATTCCTCTTGCTTTCTCTTAAATTATTCCTACCATCCCAAATAGTCCCACACACATCCAAGAAAAAACATAAACGAATCAAAACCTCCACCCCTGGCTCTCCCCTTGGAACAAGGCCTCAATAATCTTCTACATGGAGTTCCCGCTGCTGTTGATATTCAGAAATTGTCCCATAAACTCCCAGATACCCCTCACCCAGTCACTTTGAAAAAATAAGTTCTAAGAATATTCATAGTGTGGCCTTTGTACAAAAGTGACATCCAGAGGCTATATCCACCCCATAATTCTAAATATTCTCCTCTGTTGGAAGCGCTTGATGTCTCATTCAGCAAACAAGAAAAATCATCTGGTTTGGGATATCCTTGTACCAGAGTTTCAAAGCCCATTCGTTCATCCTGCATCTTACATGAACCAAATTTCTGAACTCCCTGCTCCTGCACACCTCCCCTGCCCCACCCCCCACCCCCTGCACCTTACACCCCACCCCCTGCCCCCTCCTCACTGCACACCCCCTCCCCCTAGACCGCCCCCACCCTGCACCAGCACCCCCCAATGGAGGTGAATATAAAGTAAAAAAACACAAGACCTGTA
This sequence comes from Viscum album, assembly GCA_963277665.1. Classification (NCBI taxonomy): domain Eukaryota; kingdom Viridiplantae; phylum Streptophyta; class Magnoliopsida; order Santalales; family Viscaceae; genus Viscum; species Viscum album. Next base: position 1,575,777,162 of record OY728141.1, read on the forward strand.
AAATAAATAAAATAGTAACAATATGTATACATGTGTGGGAAATGAGCATAAAATTAATGTGTTCACTAAAAATAATTACTTTAATATATCCCATAATATGTTGGGTTAGTGAATATAAAGTAAAATAAATAAAATAGTAACAATCTATATACAGATAACAAGGGTGGTCCACCAAGTGCTAACAATGTCACAACGATACACAAATAAGCTCCAATAAATTGGTTGTTTGAAACATTCCTGATAGCATCAGTAAAAGAAAGAAAAGATTAAATAATTTTCACTAAGGATGCTCAGAATTCATACAAACTAAAGCAGTGAGATCTGATTAATTACATGGTATCAAAAACTATGTAAACTAGAAAGATGTCAATTCAAGTAAGTGTTGTTTAAACATACCATCAACTTACAAATCATCAAGGGGAATGCCAGTAAGGGCATCAATTAGACCAGTGAATTAATTGATTTTTAAATACCTGAATAAATCCATAAATACATTAAAAAATGATAATTATCTTAACTAAAGTCTCAGTTGCTTACAATGTACCAAGGCTTGAAAGAGACCCAAAACTGTGAGGTAAGTTCCCCATCATTGAGTTGTATGAGAGATCCCTGTATGTGAAACAAATCATTATAAAATAATATTCAATTGAACAAGAACCTTCTAACATAACAGATTAAGAAAAGACAAAAGTGGACTCAATAAATGAAAATAAATATATGAAATAACTCTAAAAGGATAATTTACAGACCCCCCCCCCCTGGACAGAAGCCCCCCTACTGGACCCCCCTACTGGACAGCAGCCCCCCCTGTTGGACCCCCTGGACGACAGCCCCCCCACCCCCTACTGGACCCCCCTGGACAACAGCCCCCCAGACAGCCCCCCCTGGACAGAAGCCACCCCGGACAGACCCCCCCCTGCTGGAGCCCCCTGGACAGCCCCCCTGCTGGGGCCCCCTGGACAGCCCCCTGCTAGACAGCAGCCCCCCCGGTCAATTCAGGGGGTCAAATTTTAAACTAATACTTTGATTAATCATGCACGGAAAATGGGAATACAGATAATTAGATTACATCAGAGGATACACCTAGGTTGAAAAAGGTATTTTAGACCTCAATGAAGTTAGATATGTGTTCTTGAGGATTCTCACTCTGCTGTTTGCTAAGATGAACTATTTTATAGTTTATACTGATGATACCATTTTTTATTTCAAATGAATCATCCTGGAGAGGAGGGAACACAATACTGGGTGTGAGAATGTTGATTCATGGATAGAAATAATTCAGAATGGTTCACTCTAGTTGCATATTAGGATGATCTCCTTGATGTATTTTTGGAACATATCGAATGTTGGGTCGGTTGGGACTTGCTAGTTTGTTGTGGTATTCCGTACATAAATGGAAGAAATTGGAATGGTACCATGCAATTTTAGGCATGAAGGTAATCATTTAATGGGTTTCATGACCATTTGAATATGTTAGAGGGTCATGACACATGAACTAGGCTTTAAAAATAATGACATAGTGGCTTCCAAAATAAAAAGGAATGATTGAAAATAGAATATGGGGAGGGTGAGGTTATCCTAGGTTTATGCTAAAGGTCCCTATGCATAAGGATAGTAAACATATTTCCTGTAATCATCATCAAAATTTGACGATCCCATATTTATTATTTACTTTAGATGGGCTGCAGTCAAATTATAATTCTTTTATCCCAAACTACACATGCTATAGTTTTGTAGTATATTGATAGTGTGGGGTCGAACCCATGGAGAATGTTTGGTAGAATAGAAAATTGGACTCTAAACATTTTTTTATTAGTCCTCAAAATTTGTATTGGTTTTGGGATATGATTGATGCTATTGAGTTTTGTTTAACATTTAGTAAGAAATAGGGATCACGGTCTATTTTAGGATTGAGGTAAAAAGGATAACATTGGTCCTAACATGGAATATTCCTAGGGATTAGGCTTCAAAGTGGATTTTAAAACACTATTTTTTCATGGAAAACACAAAATATATCTATATAAGAGTTAAATATTCCTTAGTTTTTATATATCTAAAAACGATGATTCTTTAATCCTAGTTGTAATGGAAGAAAGTAGAAAATGTTAATAGTCATATCCAACTCAACTCTAATCAGGCCAAGTTAAATCATATAAATATAATATGGTAAAGGATTCATAAAATAATTTAATACATAGAATTTATTTTACATTATTACTATCATTTGGGTTAGATGGTTCTGATTTAGAAATTTAATAAGATTATAAGACTCATACACTCAACCCTTCCCCTTAGTGGTTTAGCCACTCCAGACTGTGATAATTAAGATCGAAGAAAAAAATTCATACATGGATATGATATAAATATATAATAGATGAACTATGGTAGTTTTCAATTGATTTCTCAAGAATAAAGTATTTTTCAATCAGATTAATCAATAAATCAATAAAACATTAACGGGAAATAATAATCACACAAGAACATTGGTGATTCCCATGTTAGAATGAAATGAAAATGTTAGATGAATTTCAAAATAGTAATTGTAAATTAAAAAGATGTAGAATGTGTGCAGAACACTCAAAATCTCTTGGAATCAATCACAATAGTAATAACAATTGTTTAGATTTGATTTGGGAGAAAAGAATAAGGGATAAAATGAGAATTTATCCCTGTCCCCTGCCCCCCACCTGCACACCCCCCTACCCCCTCCCCTTCCCCCCCCCCACCTGCACACCCCCTCTCCCTGCCCCCATGCCCCCTGCCACCCCACCTGCACACCCCTCCCCCAGCAACCCCCCCTGCCCCCTGCCCCCCACCTGATCACCCAAAATCTTCAATAGGTGCAGTATGAAACTTGAAATACATCCCTCATGAGGAGGAAAATAGGACTCATGCAGTCAGCTTCTCCCATTAGATCCAATGCAAAACAGGGAAGTAAGTTCCAGACCTACACTTTCTTCAAAACATGCCTCAACAGGTAGAAATCATTCTGGATTCCAGCAGACATTCAACACAGTAAATCCTCAGTGCTTTGTTCAATGTGAGGTGGTTATTTCCTAGGAAATGATAGAGGAAATTTAAAAAGGTGTTGTGATCAAATATAATCATAATAGAGGACATGGACAAAGAATGTGATAAACATGAGTGAAAATACATGATCTATATTTTGAGGAGCATTGCATTCAGTGCATGGGCTTGTGATTTAGTTTTTTGGTGCTTCATCTCTCTGTGGTTGTCCATTTCCTTCACAGGAATAAATATTTATTTCTTCAAAATTGATCAAGGTTTATTAAAGTATTATCCACTTTCTCCAAATAATTTTATCCCAAAAAAGGACGCACTTTTGGGGAGTATAAAGAAACACATGGAGGAGGTGTCTGTTATTCCTTATAAGAATAGAGAATGAAATAACATCATCTCTTATTTGATGTTTTCTAACGATATGATAGTTTTCTATGAATGTAATGAAGTAATATATTAACGGTTATAATAAAATGAAGTGAGTATAAAGAAAAATAATTGGACACTAGGTGAACTTAGACAAAAGTAAAGTCTATATCTCAAATAATTGTGTTTATTGTTGAGACATGGACATCCAATGTAAATTGGGAATGAATGAGAGGCATCTACCTATACTATATTTTGGGGGCACATTTATAAGAGAATAATAAATATTAGTTTATTTGATGAGTTTATCAGAAAACTAATTGTACTTATCTACATATAGAAAAATAATTTCTTATCCTTTAGTTGTTTTATGATGCTGATAAATAGTGTGTTATCCTCCATGATGATGAATGTTCTCTTTTTCTTCAAATCACTGAAATGTAAAATAGACCAAAATTAAAAAATATTTTCTAAGTTAATTTGGTATGATAATGGTATAGGAAAATGTCACTGGGAAAGTTGGAAAAGAATGGATAATCTAGTGGAAGAAGGGGGAGCTGGTCTTCGTGATATTTCGGTTATGATGAAGTCAATGCAAGCAAAACATTCCAGAGAAGTCATTGAAGGGAAGAAACATTGTCCAAAACTAATGAAACCCTGGTATGGGGAGAGATGGAATGAGTGATCATCTGGTGTAAAGAGGTCGTCAATGTTGGAAATACTAATGGTTGATCTACGAGAAATTCTGGAAGATCGTGTTCACATGGTGGTGAGCATGGTGAGATTAGCTACTAGAGTGAAACTGGAGTGGCAATCCATTGTTATTCCCAAGATGTCCCACTCTACATATGGCATTCATAGAAGCCTTAGGATATCCAGTGATTGTCCAAATGACTCTCGATGTGCAGAAGTAGGAGATGTTTGATATTATTATGATGTATGAAGATCCAAATAGATAGATCCTTTCCTTTTTTAAATCGATGAGCTTCAACGGTAAAGAGATTCAAGAATTACTTCATGTTGGATATGGAACTGTAGTATGGGCATCAACCCTCTGGTGCATATGGATTCTGGCGAAGATAAATTTTTTATATGTTGTTCTCGAAACCAAGAACTACCCACAGAAGAGATCACTCAGAACAAGGGGGTTGTGCTGGAATCTCAATGTTGGTGTTGTGTCAAGCCAAGAATACATTTGTGATTAGACTATAGTGAGTGTTAATCTGCTTAAATTTTCATGTCAATGAGAGACAAACATAAAGCCCATTCAAGAACATGGCCATGAAATAATCTTCATTGATATATTATGTAGTCACCACTCGGCTAATCAATCTTCCATCACCGACATGATAACTTGTATTCTCAAGCATGAATCCATTACCAGGAAAAGAAACCCATTCAAGAACATGGCCATGAAACACACCATCCCATGTCTTAAGGAACTCGTCATACATTACCAATCCAAAAATAAAATTTACATCAAAAGTGAGTCTCAATATCAGTATCATCAGAATCATGATAACCCTCATCCTCACCTCCTATAGAAACACCACCACCACCTCTCACACCACCAACATCATCATCGACATCTGTATCCAAACTGACACCAGCACCGCGTCCAACACTAGGTTCGGCTCCGGCTCCAACAGAAAAATCTACATTAGCAGAACGCATCGACATCAAAAAGGCATCAACCGTTGCAGCTGATTCTGGTGGAAGTGTAGAAGAAAGGGCAGACATAAATTTCATCATATTTGCAGTTATTGCCTGTTCTAATTTTTGACTTGCTTCTTTGATTGCAGAATTCATTTGTTCCACTATGACAAAACTAGAACCAGTACTCGAAGAAACGTTAGTAGACTAGTATCGAGTTGGTACAATCTTCTTCCCAGGTCTATAACACACTCTACCCTGATACTCATCTCCTAATACCTGATGTAGATGATCATTTGGGCCAAATTGTCATGTTATTTTTCTGCCAATTCCTCTAAAGAATTCTGTTGATTGATATATAACATAAATAAAAATGATAAAATAATATAAGGAATTAAATTCAATAAAAATCAAATAAATTTAAATATACTTACAATCACCTTCTTGGTGTCGGTATTTGGCACAATACCTTCTTTATTTTTCTAGCTTGTACAAAACAAAGTTGAGCGAGGAACATGACCCTAGATATTCGATTCCTTTTTCTAGAAAAAAACAAAGAAATAAATAAAAATTGGAAGTTAAAAAAATTACACTAAACAAAGCTAAATATTTTAAATGTTAAATTACCTGCGTCTGCTCATGATCTGGTAATGAAGTGTTTCCGTGAGTATAAATGTGTTTCATTGCACTCTGGTTTGTTTTATTTCTATTTGATTTCTCCTATAAACAAATAATTATATAAATTCATTAACATAAATAAAAAAAGTAATTTAAAATCGTTTTCAAATAAATAAATGAATATATATATAAATTTAACAAACACCTTAAACACTGGACTCTTCTAATAGCTGATCATCTCTTTATATTGTGATATTGAGAAATCTTGAATCACCGGTACTTCTTCAAGATCTGTACCAACTCTATTTTTCCAACCAAGATATAAATCATACTTGTAGGCTCGCCACATTTCACCTAAATCCATTATCCTTGTAGCCTTTGCATTTTGTCCATCAGGAAAATTATATCGAAGATGTAATGGACATAATATTTGTTAAGAAAATATTATAAATTTATATATATATAAAAGGTGATTAACATTACTTACCCAAATCTCTACCCAGGCTTTGTCCTTTATTTGTTGTCCAACTTCCTTCCAACTTATCAGTTGAACCAGAATGATATTGCTATGTCTAGCAAGTGTTACCATAAAACTTTTACATTCCGTGATATTTTTATTAATTATAGCATTGTCCTCATTTTAATCAACTATGATTTGTGTGTGACGATTCCAAACCTCGCGTATTTTTGTGCGGCCTTGTCATCTGGTAGAGGCTGGAGCTAATAATGAAACCAAAAATAAAAGAAAATAATATATATGAATTTATCATTAATTAGTAACAGTAATGTTTAAATAAATACCAGTAGATGTGGGATCTGCTGACCCCTAAAGTGCTGTGTCTAGAGGGGGGGAAGCCTCCATGGTAGGTGAGATATCTACATGAGTACTATGTATAGTAGATGCAAAGTGTACTGATGGAGGCAGAAAAGCTGATAGATAACCCTGTATAGATGAGGGTGGATATGGATATGGATATGGCAGTGGGATATATGGGGGCACAATACCCTGTACAGTGGATGGTGGGAATGGAAAATGAGGGATGGGAGTCTGAGAACTACCATCCGATGTGGGTGCAGGCAAAAAGGGATACAGAAAAGGTGGGTATGGATTATATGGAGGTGGAATAATGGGAGGACGACCTTCTGGTGTCTCAAGCGGCATAGTAGTAGGCTGACCTATAGAATCAGTACCCCCCACCACAATATCATCCTCAGTGGCATAATCCAAGCGTCTCCTCGATGATGCAACCTAAAATAACATAGATGATAAAATAAAACGAACAATAATAAGATAAATAATATGAAAGACCATAATATTCAAACATAATTTGTACTTACATTATTTCCAGGAGGATACCCATGTTGTTCGTTTCTCGTTATTCTTCTACTCCTTCTAGTATCATCATAATCAGACATTTTGAACTGGAAATTTAAAATAATATTTTCAAATAAATAGAAATAATGAAAAATGTTAAATAATAAAATTGTATCATAAAACAATGAGATAAATTTTCATGTGTGATATTTATATTGATAAAATATCAAGACTTTTCTATGTTCAAGATTTACTAGAGAAGTGGTTAAACATAAATTTGTCATGATATTAATAGTTTTATTTTCGATAATGGTATAAAATATACAAGTTATTTTGATATCATGTATGGAAGTTAAAAAAACACATACAATATTGCAATAATATCAGGTAAATACTTACAAATGTGTCAACGCTATGTGGGGTCTGTGACAATTTCTGGTTCAAAATATATTCTAACAATTGCATCATCTGTATCATCAAATGAAACATTCAAATAAATACCGATAGGTTCATCCACAACATCATTTTTATCCATGCCTTCATCAAAAATATGTCTAGGAATAACATCAACAATAACACCAAATTGTGGTTGTAACAGGTCACTTACATAAAAAACCTATTTAGCTTGTGACGCAAAAATATAAGGTTCATAGGTATGAAGCTATCAATTCATATCAATCACTCTAAATCCATAGTTATCAATATGCATTTTTTGTTATGTCATTGAATAAAACCACTTTCATTTCATCATTGCGACACGACCATGTGCATAGTAATATAATAAAATGATTCTTTCAACAACACTGTAATATGATATATTTTCTGATTGAGGCTGCCTGTTCGATGCACTCGCATAACAATCTATTGTGGTGCTTATCGTGACACCGTCATGATGTGTTGCCATTTTTTTTCACAACTATTTATAACAAATTTAAATCCATTGACACCCATTGACTTACAATCACGTACCACATCATTTGGACCAAAGGACAATGCTTTTATTTCATCTGATACTTCAATAATTGGTAGAGCTAAAACCTAAAAGAAAACAACATAGAATATTAAATAGAGACATGTGATTATGTTATGAGAATAATAAAAATAAATCTATTACCTTTGACTTTAACCAGGCAGAAAATTCTTTGCTGTGCAATAGTTCTTTCCTCTTAATAGATAGAGAGCGATGTATATTTTTTATAATTTATAAATGTTCTCTACAGATATGAAAGCATTAAAATTTCAGAAGATATAAAGAAATCACACAATGAAAAAAATACATATTTATTAGTTTACTTACTTGATATAATCATCAAGCACACCACAGTTGAATAATACTGTGTGATGTGCCATTTACCACTCTTCCCTGCTTAAAGTACACAACGAGTACAATCCAGATATCCCCCCTGTTTGGGGCAGTGAAGGAAATTTAGGCTCAATGGTATCATATTGCTCATATTCAGTTCTCATTAGTCGATTAGACCTCGTAGTGACGTTAGCCAAGTACGATGAACAGAAATCCATGCATTCTTGTGCTAAATAGCATTTCACAATAGAACCTTCAGGATGATATTTATTTCTCACATAATATTTCAATGTAAACATCATTATTTCGGTAGGATACATCCACCGAATTGAAACAGGACCACCAAAGAGAAATTCCATGGGAATATGCACAGTCAAATGTAACATACATGTGAAAAAAGATGGTGGGAAAATTTTCTCCAAGTTGCCAAGAATAATCGGTGCATCTCTCTACAGTTTCTGAACAACACTTCTGCTCAATATTTTGGCACAAAGATCTCGATAAAATTGACATAAATTAATCACCGAAACTCTAACATTATGTGAAAGTAAATAGCGAATGTCAATGTGAATCAACTCGTGTAACAAGACATGGTAATCATGGGTTTTAAGAGATTTGAGTTTCACATCTTGTGTATTCACCCTTTTCAAAATATTACTTGAATAACCATCCAGAACCTTAAAAATTTCCAAGACCTGAAGAAATTGTTTTTTTCTCCACATTTTTCATCGAATAACAGGAAACATGGACTTTCCACTTATTTTGACCAATTAACTCAGGATGAAGTCTTTCTCTTATACCCCAATCCATCAAATCACGATGACACTGCAAATCATCTTTTATTTTGCCTTTGACATTTAAAATAGTAGCAAGTAACATCTCACAATTTTTTTTCTCTATATGCATTACATCCAAACAATGACGTAATAAATTCAATGACCAATACGGAAACTCAAAGAATATTCTTTTCTTTCTCCAATTTCTATTGGAATTCGAATTATCATGCTTTCGATTTTTGATATTTGATTGAATTTTTCCAAGAACATAATTCAAATCATCAAGTTCTTTAACAATATCAGTCCCTGACATTCGTTGATGTGTCTCATCTGTCTCGATGGCATTATCGAACTGTCTCCGATTTTTCCTATATGGATGATCCATTGGTAGAAAACGTCGATGCCCTATGAAGCTGAAAGTTTGTCGAAACTTTAATCTTCAGAAACATGTATTTTTCATAAAAATAGGATAGGATAATTTCCCTTTAGTACTCTAACCAGACATCATTCCATAGATAGGGAAATAATTTATCATCCATAATAAAGTTGCACGAAACATAAAGTACTCCTTTCTGAATGCATCATACGCTTGTGAACCAACAATCCAAAGCTCATTTAACTCCTCTATTAATGGATGAAAGTATATATCAATATCATTTCTAGGATCACTGGGTCCAGATATCAATATACTCAGGATAGTGAACGGCTTATTCATACACATACATGAAGGAAAGTTATAAATGTGAATGAAAACAGGCCAAGTACTGTGTGCAGTATGCATTTGGAGAAATGGGTTGAAACCATCATAGGATAATACCAATCTAACATTTTGTGGGTTGGCTACAAAATCAGGATGTAACCTATCAAATTTCTTCCAAGACAAACCATCTGCAGGATGCACTATTTCATTGTTATCCTTATTTCTTTCATCTGCATGCCATCTCATATTCTTTGACATTTGTTCTGACATAAATTTTTTTTGAAGCCTGGGAATTAAAGGGAAGTTCCACATCACTTTCTGTGGTATGTAATATTGAGATCCGTCTTTATTAGTCTTCCACCTTGATGTGCCACACTGTTTGCACTGACTCAAGTCTGTATTCTCCTTCCAGAACAAACAACAGTCTTTGAGACAAGAATGAATCTTACTATATGAAAATCCAAATTTTTCAACCAACTTTGATGCCATGTAATCATTTTCTGAAATACATGCATCATCAGGTAGTAAATCCCTAATAAATGTAAGGAGATAGTTGACCGCAATATTACTAAATCTATACATTGTTTTCCCATGATATAATCGCATTAAAAACTCAAGTTTGATCATTTTTCCACATGCTTGATATACTAGGGTATTTGCATCTTCCATCAGCTTTCTAACACTGTCAACGTCATCATCCTGATTAATAGATGAGAACCGTGTTCCGGTATTCATTTCCTATTGCACTGGTCTACATGAGGAGCTATTTCAGAAACAAAAGGAAACCGATCAGAAATCAGATTTTTCATAACAATATTTTCCGCTGAATCGATGTCATTCAACACTTGATATTTTCTTCATTGTGATACCACACATGATAATTTTTTTTGAAACCACTTTTAGTGATATGGTAACTCACTTCCTCACGAGTTAACCAAGGTCTTCCAACATAATCAAAACACGGGCATCGAATCAATCCGCTATCTGAATCATTAGTGAATGCAAAGTCCAAAAAAATATTGTAACTCCTTCTGAAATTCATCATTGACCTGATCAATGTTGTACATCCAGTATCTATCCATTCTGAGGCAGATAAACATACATTAAATAAATAATCTAGAAAATGACTTAACATTATATGTATTGTTTCATAAGATATTAATTAATCATCAATAACAAGTTAATGAAAAAATCATAACAAATATATTAAAATTATGGTTTAGGGAATTCATAAATGTTTTAAATTATAAAAATTCATGAATAGTCATACATAAGTTCCAAGAATGAGGATTGATTATAGTAAAAAGAGTTTATATGAAATCTAAGAGATAATAATAATCAATTCTCAAAAGTGTTTTTCATAATGAGTTGTGATGTTTTGTATTAAATATACAAAGATTTATTGAAATTTAGAGACATTTTGAAAATATAAACAATATCATATACCAAGAATTAATATTAAAGAATTGGCTGATAATTACAATGGTAAGAAGATGAGAATAATAACTAGTGTCTGAATCTATACTTTAATGATTGTGGTCACCTTAGAAAAGATATATCCCATCAACTTGGTGGTTCCAACCCTTTCTCGTATCTATGAACTGTTGGATCAAATACAGGAATGAAGATCCCCACATCACCTCAGTGGTCCATTTCAATTATTGTATGGATGGGTGGTGAAGTGCTATCAATGTTATGAGTACCGGTATACTGCAATAGTACCCCACTCTAACTTTTATCCTACCCTACTCTACATTGTTGTCATTCTACTAAAATCATTGGGAATTTCTAGTTTGGTTGAGTTGTTTAGTGATTTTTCTCAGTTTTCTTTTATGCCTTACCCCACACCCCATTGAGTAGTGGTAGATGACGGAAGGTGTTCTTTAAAAGAAAGATCCTATATCATTATGCCGTGAGATAAGATATTAACCACTCAAGTGGATAGGGTAACCATTTGTGAACCCTACACTCCTTAAATATTTGAAAGGAGGTTCGGATGATTACAACAAGTTTCATTTTTACCAATTACCTAGATCAAAATAGAATCTCACTCGGTCATTATTCATCAATTATGATTGTTGATGCTGTGTGAGGATTTTAGAATGAAAATATTTTTCCCTCACATGGGATCCTTAATTAACTTTTCATTGGAGTATGCATAGATTTTGGTGGATTACTACCCCAAAGAAGTACTGGAAAGGTCAGTCTGATAGGTATTCAAGCTGCTGGCCTCCACTACTCCTATGTCTGATGCACCCTCTTTATTGATTTCAATGGGAGAACGAATCAAATCCAAATAATCTAAACCTCTCAGGGGAACTTGAACCTATAACCACATCCTTATAGGATATGGTGCATATTTGACATTCTTATCTTATTCCTCCAATATCCCTACCAATTTTGGTCCCTATGAATCAGAAATGGGAACCCCATCAATTGATGTGGGTCCTATTATCCTGATCCCAAAGTTGGGAAGGAAGTAGAAATGGAATATTTTTCTACTCTTGAGTCATTATTTAATAAAAATATGTCTATTTTTCTTGCACTACTAGATTATATACCAGTGGTAGTGAACAATAAAAATCAGAATCCCCACATTGCAACCGAACACCAGGTTGTGCGGAGGTGGGCGTAGAACCAAATTTTCACCATCGTCACAGATACTCCCCTAGTAAAGATGACCGATAAGTTGAATAGTCAATTAAAATCCTCAATTAATCGATCCAACCAACACATTGCCACTAAATCACTCAACTCTCACTATGACACCTAGGATCCTGTGACTATAAGAAATGTTGGAGGTGAGTAAACAATGTATATATTACATCTAAATCATAAGATCCATAATCTATGCTAATCCCACCTCCTGACACCATCCATGTGAATTCCCCCTAAATGAATAGTATGTATAGAGGTGCCTACTTTTTCAAGAAACCCCCTAGGGCACTAAATGAGACTCATTATTTGAAAATAAAAAATTTCAATTTGGAAAACTAATTTAAATATCTTTAGAAAATCGACCAAGTCATTAAACCATTTTAAAAATATATTCCAGAAGGCCAAAACATTCTTAAAATTTATAATTTGTTTAAATAAAACCATTTGGAAGATAACCCAAGTATTTAGTGTATTTAACTTTTCAAAACACACTTAAAATATTTTTCACCAGGTAAAATCCATGGCCACAACTTAATAAACATGAAAAACATAGAGGAGGCTAATTTCATGCATCATAATCATTATCCATGATTTATTTACCATGAAACATCATGAAGAACACCTAATAAAGAGCCCAAGTAAATTGTGAACACCAAATCATATACCCAATAAAGAACCCAAGTAAACCACGACTATAGGTTATTTTTCTAGTAGTGGAATATAGTAAAAAGAGTTTATATGAAATCTAAGAGATAATAATAATCAATTACCAAAAGTGTTTGGATAGATTCACAATTAGTTGTGATGTTTTGTATTAATTATACAAAGATTTATTGAAATTTAGAGACATTTTGAAAATATAAACCATATCATATACCATAGTGTAAGGACGCGACGTCATTCCATTGTTGAATTTTAATCATGGAGTATAACACCGCATCATGGGGAAGGAGATTAAAACTCTTTATAATCTTCTTTTATCATACCCAACAACCAAAACAAACCAAATTACCTTTTTCACACTTGAAGGCACAACCCAAACACCTACATTTTTTAGGGATAAAGTAGAACCTATGAACTAATTTTTTCCTAGGTTAGTATAACCAATACACTACCTTTTGATGGAGGCACAACCATGTGTGAGTTGAGTGATTACAACTCGATAAAACTTTACACCACCAAGTAAATTCATTATAATGAATATAGAATAATTAAACCAATCAAAGTTGTTGAGAATTATTACTAGTGTAGAATAACTGGATTTGCACCTTCACATGGTAGATATAGAACAATTTAGCTTGGGCATTCTTGAAAGAGCAATGAGTAGATAAGAATCATTAAAACCCATTGGTAAAATGCATTTAACATTGATTATCCAAATAACTGTCATTAATTTTTTTTATGTCGATTATAAAATAACTATCATCTAAATGCCAATATGAAATCCTATTTTTGTATTTGTGTAGGTACTTAAAAGAATGCTCCTCCAAATATCCAATCTCTAAGAGGGTATAACTTTCAATCAACCCAAGACTAGTCAATTCCCAAAACATCCATTGTTAAAAAGGCACTTGAAGTATAAGGCATAAAGTTTCATGCCCAGTAAGGTGTTAATGTAGGGTATAAGAATTTATATACTCAATAGGGAACCAATGAAATACCTAAAATCACAAGTGAATAACCAAGTGTAAGTGTGAACATGTATACTAATTAGCATGTTTAAATAAAAAACATTTTTAGGAAAATAACCAAAATAATATTAAAATAATTGTAAATAGGTAGTTGAAATACAAATACAAGTTATATCAAGTAACTCTCTATATTAGGAAAATTCATATTATAACTTACCTAAGTTTATATTCTTTAATGGGGATCGTTATCGATGTCAATCTAGAGATATAGAAATATTGTACGACATCTTGTCTAGGTTAGGTGTAGGGAAATCTTATAGGCCATCCCACCCAGGTGCACTTCTAGAGTCAGGTCCTAAGCCCATCCCATGGAATGGGGAAGGATTATAAAAATTGGAGGCCTCATTCCATCCCATGGAATAATTAAAGGGGTATACTCATTTATAACTCAAAATCATATCCCATGTAATTTACATGTACATAAATGGACAGAAAACATGCTTAACAATATATAATAAAAAGGAAAAATATAAACATACCCTCTATAGCATGATCATAATCATATACAAGGGTATTCTATGAATATGGTCGATATAAAAAGGTAAAAATTGGATAAGTAAGGTTCTTTACATAGTGAAAATCCTAACTTTTGGAATTTATGACTAAAATATCCAACTTCTGAATTCTGTAAATTTCAGAAATACAAAGTCTATTACACAAAACACTTAGAAACAGATTAATAATTACATAATAGTAAATAGAAACATAATAATTATAGAATAGTAAATAGATGAAAAAATAGTAAACAGATTAAACCATGAATACCAGAATACTATATTAATTATGAGAATTAGAATGAAATATAAACCATGAAATACCAGTGAATAACAGTCGACAGAATACCAGTCAACACACAAGATCCAAAAAACAGTTGGAAATAAAAACAAACCCCTCCTTGAACTCCTCCTGCAAACTGAAAAATTCCTAAACATAATAAATATTGCAAACAATATTCAAAGAACCCACAAAACAGGAGCCACAAAATTGAAAACGCACCGAAACACAAATATAATTAATACTACAAACTAGGAGCCACAAAACACAAACTCCTCCTGCAAATGCAAACAATATTCATCCTCCTAGGAGCCATAAAACAGGTTAACAAAAATGTAAACAGTAGCCACATAATATAATTAAGTAAATTAGCAGGGCCAACACATTATAGAGAAGAGAGAGGCCCGAATAAGGGTGTGGAGGAGGGGAGGAACCCTTCGGCCGATGCACCGAATGGATAAGGAACACCCAAATAAGGGTATGGAGGAGGGGAGTACTGCATGAGGGATGGAGCAAACCTGAATGGAGAAGCCGATCCGCGATTGAAGAATCCATGCTGTGGATGAAGGAACCGCGATGAGGGATGGAGGAACCGAAGCTGGCGAGGACAACGGGAGAGGAAAGCAATGAGTGCAAGAGATGACAGCCGCGAGGGAAGAGAGGAGGGTGTGGTGAGAGAGGTCGTTGGGAGGAGGAGAGGTTGTTGGGGGAGAAGGGTGTCGTGATGAGGGTTTCATATCGGGGAAGGAGGAGCCCGACAGGAATCAAAAAAAAAAACCGAAACGCAAATGTGTAGCGACGGATGAAAATTGAACCGTGGGTATAACCAAGATATAGCCACGAACTTATAAAACCATGGCTATAAGTCCGTGGATATATATAAAATTTCCATTAGTGCATGCATTTATAAGAAAAATAGTAAATAGAATGATGCACAAATAAACACAAACTCCACTAGTGCTCAGCAGCCACCATGGAGTGTCACCTGCTTCAACCAATGCTAGAATCTTTGTGCTAAGAATTTTTCCAAATACTTCATGCAAAAACTATTGGCAGAGACACCATTAATTTTTTGTGAGTTAGAGAAAATATTCCCTCCATCATTTTTTACATGCATGTTGCATCTGAATGTCCATATTCCGATTGAAATACTTCTTGGAGGACCCATTGATTTCTGTTGGATGTATCCAACTGAAAGAAACATGTACACATTGAAATCACATGTTTGGAATAGGAATTATCCTGAAGGTTCTATTGTGAACGGTTACTTGGATCAAGAATGTATGGATTTCTGCTTAATGTATTTGTTTGATCTTACTACGAGAATAAACAGACCAATGAGAAATAAAGAAGAACAATATGAGAAAATTGAACCTAGTTTTCCATCACTTCCTCAGATAGGAGGAATTTTGGGATCATATACATTGACGACATTAAGCCTTTAAGAGCGAGAGATGGCACATCGCACAGTGTTGTTCAATTGTGATTTGTTCAATGAGTATATCAAGTAAGTAAATTGTACATATATCTCTTATCTTATCTCTTGTAATTTTAAATATTTGTTAAACTATTATTATTTTTATCTACAGGGAAAATAAATAATTGATATATAGAAAGCATAGTTCTTTATCTTTGAGAAGGAAAGAGACTTTTCATAAAAAATGGTTTTCTGCTTGGTTGAAATTGAAGGTAAAAATATTTCTGTAATAACTAAATAAAAACAATATTTAATTAAGTTTACTATTTATTTATATTTCAGGTATCAAGTTTTCCTATAGACTATGTTTCTGAGGAAATAAGAGATTTGGATTTTGGTCTTAATACCATGGTTCGTGCTTGTAAATCACTTGTGATCAATGGATACAAATTTATTATCACTGAACGAGCAAGAACCATGGGAACACAACATGCTGGTGTTATTCTAACTACCACAACAGACTATTATGCTAGTTCATCAGATAATAGAACTCGTTCTGAAAATGTAGCTTATTATGGAGTTGTGGAGAAAATAATAATTTTGGATTATTACTCGAATGGTCGAGTCACGATGATGAAATGTCAATGGTTTTATTCAATGATGAGACAATGCACCTTTATTGATGATTTTTGGATTTCAAGTTATTGACATGACTCACACTCATGACACCGATGAACCATATGTATTGGAAGCAATGGTGAAACAAGTTTTTTATGTCAAAGATCATCGTCATCCTAAATTCAGTGTAATTATTGAAGTAAATCCTAGACATGTTTTTGATGATGGTGATGATGAAGTTGAAACTATTCCTACTGCAATTGGAAGCAATCCGTTTATTACTTATGATGACTCCAATAGCTCAATTGTCAGAGTTGATTATGAACCCGAATTTGTGGTGGGAAATATATAGAATCATACAGTCATGTTCTCACTTACATGTTTCACCTACATCATTCAGAGTGTGTATCCTAGTACTTACCTTCAAACCACCATAAATCTTTTGTTTCTTTATGTTTTTTTATCAAAATGGTTTTTTCTATATTTTGTTTTTTGGGTTACACATTAGTTATCTGTTTCTAATTACTTCCATATTTGTTTTCATTATAGGGAAATGACACCCATTGAAGAGAGGCGATGGAAAAAGATGAAAAAAATAATCGTCGCATGACACAGATGGTAATTCCTCCACTCATCCCTATTGTGAGTATTTTATTTCAAAAATATATATTTTAATAACTTATAATATCATGTGTTTACTTTTGTGTTAATTTTTTTTAGGATACACCCTTAGATGAGAGATATCCGACGAGGAGCCTGATATTGCTCCCAGTACAGAGGCTGGTGGTAGGAGGGGGGGGGGGTGGTGTTAGAGTTAGAAAATCATCTGGTGGTCTCGGTACTGAGGCCGGTGGTACGAGGGCTCGTGGTGCGAGAGTTAGACGATCCAATGGTCATACCCGATTGGACTATACCCTACCACAGACGTATCTTCTACACCCCATTTTGATCCTGGTGTGTCTTTAGGGACACACGAGATATTTATCCCTCTAATTTTTACACTACCAGTTGGCCAGACGTCTGTGCCATCATCTTTTTCTTCTGTTTCATTATCTCCGAGCTATTATATTCCACCTTCTTCAACTCCTACTCCGACATAGTATGTGTCTGAGGAGCATACATTGAGGGACACTCAACCTATACAAGATTTTCCTTTAGCTTCTTCACATCTAGTGATTCCCATTGATCCGACTACCATAGGTATATTTATATAAATCTAACAAATTTTTATACCAAAATTTATTTTTATTATAACTTTTAATGATATTTTTTTTCTTTAATAACAGATTCATCTACTAATAGGAGGTTGGGGAGGGGGCATACTCGCTTTTGTGTGGTATGGAACTGCCAGACACAGTTGATGGTTGAATACAATGATGATGGATAGATGATTGATAAATCTGGGAAAGAATGTCGGGATTTTTTGGCGACACTTGCCAAATAATCCGAAATCGTTCTAGTCAACCCTCTCTCTTAGAGACATATGCCACAAAAATTCAAGGATAATGCGTGGGCACAAATATGATTAAAAAATCTATTGGATTTAATGTATTTTTTTTTTGTATTTATATGAATTAATCTATTGGGTGTCAGCTTCGGTTTAACTTCCCTGATGGTGAAGGTGCACGACCAACACATTTAAAGGAGCTAGGAGAGCTTTAGAGAGATTATAATCATGATCTGTATTTTGGCTGGTGTTATAGAGTGGGTACGGAGTTGGAGACATTACTTATCGTGGATGACTGCCCGATAGAGCAATATCGCCAAATGATTACCCATTGAACGACTGCCAAATTTAAGGTATTAATCCTATTTGAGGTATTTAAAGGACAGTTTTCATATTTTTCATTAATATTATCTTATTTATTATTAAAAATTATTTAGGAATCTTCTGAAAAAACAAAAAAAAACATTGATTCAAAGTAATACCTTCACACTTTGGGGCGCACTACTATGTTAGATCATGAGAGGTAGCTGGTATGATATAGTTGTTTATAATTTTTCTTTAGGATTTTCCCTTTTTATTGTTTCCTACTTAAATTATGTGATTTATTGTTTCAATGTCATTATAGAAGCACAAATTTAATATTGAAGGATGTATCCCTCAAGAAAAATTGTTTTTCTCGAGTAGAAGGAAAAAAGATGGAACTGCGGTTAATGAACCAACACAAGAAAAGATTGTAAGTTTTAATTTGATTATTTCAAAGTTTAATATCTATTTTTAAATTTAATAATCTATTAATATTTTTAACAGGCTTCTTTAGAGGTCCTTGATTCCTATGAGCCTGGAAATTTAGGGCCACGCGATCATTTATATCAGGTTTTGGGAGATGAGCACTCTAGTCGAGTACGTTGCCGACCTATTAAGAATATAGTCCCGACGAGGTATTGGTCCTCTCCAGGTATCCATTCTATTACCACCGAGTTGGAACAGGTCAAGGAGAATGCAAGACAGTCTGATAAAAGGGTCACAAAGTTGGAACAATAGGTTCAAATTAGGGAGAATGAATTTATGAAACTGATCAAAGCTTTATCTACATCACTTCCCCCAGAGGCCAGCACGACTTGTCAAACATATATGTCATTGATGGGTGCATTATCCAATGAAATAGACAACAATTATAGTGGCGTTAGAGATGATTACGTTCCTGGTGATGACGAGGATGCTAAAGAGGATGAGGGCGAGGATGAGGATGAGGACGAGCGTGAGGATGGGGCCGAGGGCAAGGATGGGGCCGAGGGCGAGGATGGGGCCAAGGATGAGCATGGGGATGATGATGAGGACGATGATGAGGACAGAGATGGAAGTGAGGATGAGGATGATGAGGAAAGTGGTGATGGTGATGGTGATCAGGGGCAGATTGATCCATTACATTTTTGAATTCTATATAACTCTTTATTTTTGAACTTGATTTTCACTTTGGTATGGATATTTTTGAATTCAGTATAACTCTTTATTTTTGACCAAATAATGGAAACTTTTTTACTTACTTTTATAACCAAAATAAGAACTTTGAATAATTATTGTATCCACTAAAGCTCCTCCAAAGTCTATCCTCACAAATATGTATTCTTTAGCAAAATAAACATTATCCAATACCACCAGGAAGGTTGGAAGGCTAAAAAGAACTAGCATCAACCAAACATCGTCCCTTAGTCCCATATAAAACCTACAATATTTTATGTAATAATTTTGAAAAGATTTATTGCAAGATTTAACAAATCAACAAAGTGGTTTGAGAACTCTAGAAGAGTACACTTCACTTTCTCCAACTCTAGAAACTCCAAATTATTTTACATGTGTAAAGTTTCATGATAAAAAGATGGTTAAATATCTTATTGAATGAAAACTAGGTAAGAACTTTGTGAAACTTATCCTACACTATATAATCCCAACATATTAATTCTATTCATTTGTGTCGTGTACGAGTCGTCAACCACACCTCAATCCAAGGCACGGTTTGGCCAGTACCACTTAAATTGTCTCACTTTTATTTGAAATGGACAACATTTTAAGTGAAAACAACAGCCGACATACGAAAAACTGACCAAACACATTCAAATTAAATTGATACTTCAGAACAACAATACATGGGTCATTTTTGACGTTTATGAGTCAACCCCGACTCAATCCGAGGCAAGGTGTGGCGGGTATCACTCGAAGTGTCTATCTTTTGTTTAAAATGGACACTGTTTTAAGTAAAAACAACAACCATACAGAAAACTGAACAAACGTATTCTGATTGTGTTGATACTTTAGCATAAAAATCCATGGGTCATTTGTGACGTGTATGAGTCCACCGTGCCTCAATCTAAGGAACGATTTGGCCGGTACCACTCAAAGTGTCTCACTTTTATTTGAAATGGACAACATTTTAAGTGAAAACATCAACCAGCATATGGAAAATCAACCAAACACATCCTTATTCTATTGATACTTCATTAAAACGATCCATGGGTCATTTGTGACATGTAAGAGTCAACCCCACCTCAATATGAGGCATGGTGTGGCCGGTACCACTCAAAGTGTCGCACTTTTGTTTGAAATGGACACTATTTTAACTAAAAACAACTGGCATACGGAAAACCGACCAAACGTATTCTTATTGTGTTGATACTTTATCACAACAATCCATGGGTCATTTGTGACTTGTACAAGTCAACCGCGTCTCAATTCGAGGCACAATTTGGCTGGTACCACTCAAAGTGTCTCACTTTTATTTGAAATGGACAACATTTTAAGTAAAAACAACAACTGACATACGGAAAACTGACCAAACGCATTTGGATTCTACTTATACTTAAAAACAATGATCCATGGGTCATTTGCGATGTGTAAGAGTCAAACCTGACTCAATCCGAGGAACAGTGTGGCGGGTATCACTCAAAGTGTCAGTCTTTTGTTTAAAATGGACACTGTTTTGAGTAAAAACAACAGCCATACGAAAAACAGACCAAACATATTCTTATTGTGTTGATACTTTATCCAACTATCCATGGGTCATTTGTGACGTGTACGAGTCAACCGTGCCTCAATCCGAGGAACAGTGTGGTCGTTACCACTCAAAGTGTCTCACTTTTATTTGAAATGGACAACATTTTAAGTGAAAACAACAACTGGCATATGGAAAACCAACCAAATGCATCCGGATTTTATTGATACTTCAGGAAAGCGATCCATGGGTCATTTTTGACGTGTACGAGCCAACCTCGACTAAATCCGAGGCACGGTGTAGCAAGTATCACTCAAAGTGTTTGTCTTTTGTTTAAAATGGACACTGTTTTAAGTAAAAACAACAACATTATGGAAAACCGACCAAACGTATTATGATTGTATTGATACTTTAGCACAACAATCCATGGGTCATTTGTGACATTTAAAAGTCAACCATGCCTCAATCCGAGACATGGTTTGGCCGGTACCACTCAAAGTGTCTCACTTCTATTTGAAATGGACAACATTTTTAGTGAAAACAACAACTGACATACAGAAAACTGACCAAACGCATTCGGATTCTGTTGATACTTTAGGACAATGATCCATGGGTCATTTTTGATGTGTATGAGTCAAAACTTACTCAATACGAGGCACGGTGTGGCAGGTATCACTCAAAGTGTCTGTCTTTTGTTTAAAATGGACACTGTTTTAAGTAAAAACAACAACCATATGGAAAACTGACCAAACATATTCTTATTGTGTTGATACTTTAGAACAATGATCCATGGGTTATTTTTGACATGTATGAATCAATCGCGCCTCAATCCGAGGCACGGTTTGGCCGGTACTACTCAAAGTGTCTCACTTTTATTTGAAATGGACAACATTTTAAGTGTAAACAACAGCTGGCATATGGAAAACCGAACAAACACATTCGGCGTCACGACCCGTCCTCGGGGCTCATGTCGTGACTACCCCAAGCCCGCCTTCCATAGGCCAAGGGCTGGAGACTAGCACCAAGGCATAAATTCCAACAAAAGGGAAGACATTGCCTTTGAAAAGTAAACAAGCACCACAGAGTAAGCAAGTGGAAAAGTAAACACTAAGTAAAAACTGTAACAAGCTGTGCTGAAAGTAAAAGGGGCTGGAAATACAAGCCCAACTGTAAAGTACAACTAAAAGGGAAAAACAACAACTGAAAAGAAAAGCCGTAGCATCGAGTCGTCCTCTGAAGGTCCCACCTGAAGGGTGGGTACAGATAGCCTCCACAGCTCCTCGGTCCAGCCGTCCGCTCCGAGTACGTCCTGCCCAGTGGTCCACCTCCAGGTACTGTCCTGCTCCGCACGCCTCCTCCATGACCAGCGTTGTCCGTCGTCTGCAACCAACACAACGAAGTGCGGGCATAGCCCATGCAGGGGTGAGTATAAGCTACTCAATAGGGACCCCGAGACCCCTGAAGGTCTCCCAGAATCCACAAAGGATAATACACAAAGGAAAGATACAATCACGAAGTAACATCCGACATGACTTAGGTATATGCCCATACATATACCTAAGTCATCAATTCCCGTTCGGCTCCAACATCCGAGCTCAAGCACAACCCAGTCCCCACAGGAAAGCAAAACGTATACCCACATAGGATAGCACAACACAATCCATGAAGGAGAGTAAACAGTAAATCCACACAGGATAGCTCAACACAATCCACAAGGAGAGTAAACAGTAAATCCACACAGGATAGCTCAACACAATCCACAAAGGAGAGTAAACAGGATTCAGCTCACATAGGTATACTTCTTCGAATGACGATAAAGATGATCACTGATCCATCTAAGTTGTCGGACCCACAAAGGATCGATAGGTAACTAACCCCCGAAATGACCCACACAGGATCGGGCCCACACAGGACCTGTAGGCGCTGGCTCACACAGAACCGCTGAGCGTTGACCCACACAGGATCGGACCCACACAAGATCAGGCCCACATAGGACCTGTAGCACTGATCCACGTAGGATCGCTGAGTGCAGTAGTCATCACAGTCCACTGAGGATCTCTGCACAGTCGTCGTCGCAGTCCACTGAGGATCTCTGCACAGTCGTCGCTGTCAAAGTAGCAGTCGCAGCCAGCTCTAGGGTTCCCGCACCCAGCAAGCTCGTTCGGGAGGGTCCGCTCCATGAGCCGAGAGGCCGATACATCAACTGACACAAAGTCCGAAGTTGATGTATCCAAAAGTTCCGTATCGTCAACATGAACTCAACGTCGCAGACGGCGCGTCAATCGGACGCCCGGTCTGAGAGTTATTGGCTTTTTCGTCCCAGGGGCCTGGTTGGTTTTTAAGGCAAAACCAACCCGACCGTACTCCACCTACATCCAAACCTCGGGCGGAGTATTCCAAAAGATCCGTCTCACTTAGAGGAATCCACCAAAGTTGACGTCACATCAATCAGACGTCCGTAGCTCAAGATATGAGCGTTTCCGCTCCGAGGGCCCGGTTAGTTTCGTGTACGAACCAACCCGGCCGAACTCAAAGTAATCCAAAACCATGAGTGCAATATACCGAAATGGCTGTCTCGATACAAGGATCGCGTTGCCGCTGACGGAACGTCGTTCGGAGGCCCGTAGCTCAAGTTACGGGCATTTGACCGAAAACGGTCCGAAGATGGGGGGTCCGGGCCTGGGCCGACCCGGCCCGACCCCCCTGGGTCGGCCGAACCAGGTCGAACCGACTCGGTCCAACCTGGCCAGACTCGGTCCGGCCCGACCAGGGCGCGGCCCGACCGGTCGGATCGGCCTGGCTCTGCTCAGTCGAGCGGCCGAGCAGCTGGACGCCGCGGGGCACCGCCCCCGCGGCTTGGAGGAGCCGCGACCCCCCGCGTAGGGCCGCGCTCGATCAAAGGACATGGCTTTTCTGCGTCCGAGGGCACCGGACCCACGCGGCTTCAGCCGCGGCGGCCCTGTCCGGCGGCGCGCCGGGGCGCCGCCGCCCCCGGCTGCCGGCGCCACCGGAAGCTTCCGCGGGCCACCGGAGTCGCTCCAGTGGTCCGATTCTGTTCCCGTCTACGCCGCTGCTCCTCCCGGGACTCGCTCTTCACTGCGGAATCATCAAATTTCCGTTGCGGCATGTACTGTCGTCACCCGTCAAATCCGCACAACAACGAAGAACGGCGGAGGGTTGTCGGGCCGTGTTCGTTTGGCCCGCACCCCCCGCGTTAGATAAAAACAACGGGAGAAGAATAATTCAACACATGAAACAACAATTTTAATAAATTAAAATTGTTCAATTACAACCGGTTCTTTAATTTTAAAGGAACGTTCATGGAAAAAGGGCATTCCAAAACATAATCCCTACCTCGACAAGTCGTCGCGCGTGAGCGTTCTTCGCGGAATTGCTCATCGCGGAAGGAGGGGTTCGTCATGTCGCGGAAGGGCGTCACGTCGTCACGGAATCCGGCATTGCGTCGATGAACTCAACGGATAAAGAGACAATAGATTTAATTGTAAATAATTAAATCCGTGTGTTGTTATAAACCAAAAGGAAGTTTAAAAAGAAACCCGAGATCTCTTACCTCAAGCAGTTGGTGATCGGAGATCAGGGCGGGGAAGAACGTCTCGGATGAAGCGTCGTCAAACTCCGAGGGTGACAGCGTTCTTCGCGTTCTTCACGTTCTTCGCGTTCTTCACGTTCTCGCAAAGGAGGATGAAGGCTCAAGAACTCTGTCAAAACCTCTCAATGTGTAATCCTCCAAAAGTCGGGTTGGTCTTATTTTATTATTACGCCAACAAACGAAAAAGAGGTAAGTAACGACCCATTAATTCGTAGAATTAATTCAACGAAAGAAACCGCCCATTTAATTCACGAATAAAACCGCCCAATTAAATGGTGCGTTAAGAATTTAAGAAAACGCGTCAGTTGACTTTCATAATGACGGGTTTTCGCGGGTGCGTTACTTAGCAGAAAAGAAACAGCGGGGCTTGTGTGGGACCCACCTCACAAATATCCTACCAAGAGGGTAGGATATTTCTAGATAGAATCCTATCCAGATCAACTCAGCTTAAGATGCTTTTAAGTGGATTCAAGTGGCTTCAAAGTGGCTTAAGTGAAATAAAATAAAGTTTGTCGAACAATTTATTTTATTTCTTAACTTTAAGCCCAAAAATTAAAAACCACACCTGAGAAAACGCAACTCCAGAAGAGGCGTTTCTAAGCAAGTACCGGCGCTGCGATTTCATCGGTGCCCTCAGAATTCGATTCCGGGCACCAGTTCAAAAGTTAGAAAAACCCGCTCGTCCGTTCACTAAACGTACCCGAGCCAAACTTCAGAAAATGATTCCGGGCACACCGGGCCTCAGAATCAGGTGCCGTCAGAAACTGTACTCTTGTAAAATTTCAAAGAAAATTAAGAAAAAAAATTTCCTTGAAATTTACGGTTCTTTACATTACTCCCACCTCAGGGATTTACATCCCCATAAAGATACATCATAAACTAGGGAAACAAATGTGGATACTAAGCACACATCTGAGCCTCTCGCTCCCAAGTGCTCTCCTAGAGGTTCCCGTGCTACCATCTGATGTGCACTAGAGGAATCGATCGTCCATGTAGGACCCACTCCTGTCGATCCTCTATCTCCATCGGGACCTCCGCAAAGGTCGCCCCATCATCCATGTCTAGCTCCCCATAGTCAATGATGTGCGTCGGGTCGTGAACGTATCTCCTCAGCTGAGATACGTGGAAGACGTCATGCACCCGGTGCAACTGAGGTGGTAGAGCCAGGCGATAAGCCACCTTGCCAATCCTGCTGAGGACCTGGAAGGGTCCGATGAAGTGCAAAGACAACTTGCCGCCTCGGCCAAACCTTCGCAAACCACATCGAGGTGAGACACGCAAGAAGATGTGGTCGTCATCCTTGAACTCTAGTGGCCTCCGCCTCCTGTCAGCATATGACTTCTGCTGGCTCTGAGCTGTCCTCATCTGCTCCTGGATGACCTGGACCTTCTTCGTCATGGTCCAGACCATCTCTGGTCCCACAAGTGCTGACTCCCTAGGGTCTGTCCAGCACAAAGGAGATCTGAAAGGTCTGCCGTACAACGCCTCGTATGGTGCCATCCCGATAGTGGACTGGTAGCTGTTGTTGTACGTGAAATCCACCAAGGGTAGGTGGTCCTCCCAGCTGCGACCAAAGTCGAGGAAACATGCGCGGAGCATGTCCTTGAGAGTCTGAATGGTCCTCTCCGTCTGACCATCCGTCTGAGGGTGAAAGGCGGTGCTCAGACGTAGCCACGTCCCGAACACCTCCTGCAACCCCTTCCAAAGACGGAAAGTAAAACGAGCATCCCGATTGGAGACGATAGTCGATGGCACACCGTGAAGCCGTACAATATCCTGAACATAGATATGCCCCAAGCTCTCCACTGAGCCCTGCTCTCTGATGGGTAAGAAGTGTGCCGACTTGGTGAGTCGGTCCATAATCACCCAAATGGAGTCGTGACCTCTGGAAGTGCGTGGAAGTCCAGTCACGAAGTCCATTGATATCCCATCCCACTTCCACTCCGGGACCTCCAAGGGTTGTACCAAGCCTGCTGGTACCTGATGCTCTGCCTTCACCTGCTGGCAGGTGAGGCACCGTGAAACGAACTCTGCCACAGCCTTCTTCATGCCCGGCCACCAGTACTGTCGTCTGAGGTCTTGGTACATCTTCGCCACTCCAGGATGTACCGCCAGAGGAGAAGTGTGAAACTCTCTCAGCACCTCCTCTCGTAAAGCGACTGGAACCAAGGTACATCCTCTGAAAAGGACGTCGAGCTCTGCTCCAAGGGAGAAACCATCAGGTTCCTGTCCCGAGGATATCTGTGCACGCCGCGTCTCACAGTCAGCATCCTCACACTGTGCCTCTCTGACCCACTGCAGTAGTGGAGGGGTGACTGTGAGAGACTGAAGGAAGGCTACTCTGTCTCTATCCACGAAGGATATCTGCAAAGCGGCTAGCTGCTCTATCGCCTCCTCAAGTAGCTGGATGCCCGTCCTCCTACTGGGGGCATCGGCTACCACGTTCCCCTTACCAGGAGTATAGACTATCTCAAAGTCATAGTCCTGGAGGAACTCGAGCCATCACTGCTGTCTCAGGTTCAGGTCCTTCTGAGAGAAGATGTACCTGAGACTCTGGTTGTCAGAAAAGACTGTAAAGCGCTCGCTCATCAGATAGTGCCGCCATGTCTTCAGAGCGAAGACCACTGCTGCTAACTCCAGGTCATGGGTAGCGTAGTTCTGCTCATGCGGCCTCAACTGATGTGATCCATAGGCAATCACGGCCCACTCTTGCATCAGGACACACCCGAGTCTGGTCCCTGATGCATCGCAGTAGAATACGTATCCAACTCCCTCCTCAGGCAACCTCAAGATAGGTGCGCTGGTCAATCTCTGTCTCAGCTCCTGGAAGCTCTGCTGACATCTGTCTGACCACACTAAGGGTTTCCCCTTCTTTGTTAAAGATGAGAGTGGCACCGCAACTCTGGAGAAGTCTGGCACAAATCTCCGATAGTATCCGGCTAGACCCAAGAAACTCTGCACCTCCGTCACGCTCCTGGGTGGCTCCCAAGCTAGCACTGCCTCGATCTTCGCAGAATACACTGCAACTCCTGCCTCAGAAATGACATGCCCCAAGAAGTGGACCTCATGTAACCAGAACTGGCACTTTGAGAGCTTTCCATAAAGCTGGTGCTCTCGGAGTGTGTCTAGTACAACCCGCAAGTGGTAGGCGTGCTCCTCCTCCGTGGTCGAGTACACCAAAATGTCGTCGATGAAGACCACGATAAATCGATCGAGGTATGGCTGTAAGATCCTGTTCATGAGGCTCATGAACACTGCTGGAGCGTTGGTTACTCCGAAAGGCATAACCAAGAACCCATAGTGGCCATACCGACACCTGAAGGCCGTCTTCTGTACGTCCTCGTCTCGAACTATGAGCTGATGATAGCCTGACCTGAGGTCTATCTTCGAGAACCACCGTGCTCCCTTGAGCTGATCGAAGAGGTCATCAATCCTCGGTAGCGGATACTTGTTTCTCACTGTCACCTGGTTCAGGCGACGATAGTCGACACATAGTCGCAAGCTCCCGTCCGCCTTCTTGGCGAACAAAATCGGGGAAGCCCAGGGTGAAACGCTGCGTCGGATGAACCTCTTGCCCTGCAAGTCCTCCAACTGTACCCACAGCTCTCAAAACTCAGCGGGGGCCATCCGATATTCTAGAGTGGATATCGGGGTTGTCCCGGGGTACAGGTCAATATAAAAGTCTACCTCTCTGTGAGGAGGTAGTCCTGGAACGTCGTCGGGGAAGACGTCCGCATACTGATCCACCACTGCAGGAAAACTAGGACTCCGCACGTCAACTGATCCAAGGATGAGGCTAGCCAACTGATGAGTGATGGGATGTCCCCTCCTCTGCGAGAGTCCATCCTGTGCTGTAAAGGCTCCCTTCTCACCGATGAAGGTGAACCTCATCACTTCGGTGTGTACACATCACACCTTGCGCCTAATGCAGTCAATCTGTGCATGGACCATAGATAACCAATCCATGCCCAAGATGACATCGTAAGGCCTCGACGCCGCTACAAGAAGATCCCAGCCGAAGCTATCGCCTCCTAGAGTAATCTCACACTGTCGGCACCAGTGCGTAATCATCGAGTCTGCTCCCGTAGGAGTCTCTAGCCGTAAGGATCGAGCCAACGGCTCTGTCGGAATCTCCGAGCTCCGAACAAGGGTAGTGGCTATGAAAGAGTGACTCACTCCTGTGTCTATAAGAACTGCAACAAGGGTGGAATAGACACAGATCGTACCTCGAATCATCTCTGGCACACCGTGGTCGTAGGCCTCCACTGCCTGAAGCTGTGCCTGTCTCTGCCCGCCAGCTCCCTGTGGTCAGGGCGAACCTCCTGGTGGTGGTGGTGGCAAAGCCTCAAAGCGTCGCCCCCCACCTGCTGCTCGGCCAGCTCCTCTGCCTCGTCCGCCTCCTCCCTGTGGACCGCCACGGTCGACCCTCTGCCTCTGCCTGGGTGGCCCCTCCACCGTCTGCTGCTCCTCGGTACGGAAGGTCGGGCAGTCACGAGCCATGTGGCCCTGCCCGCCGCACGCGTAACACTGCCTGCCTCTCGGAAGACTGGCTCCGCGCTGTGTGCCCCGCACTACTGAGCCAGTGTCCCGAGGTCGTCTGCCGGAAGTTCTGGTCTACCTGGAACCCTGA
Source organism: Viscum album (assembly GCA_963277665.1). Taxonomy (NCBI): domain Eukaryota; kingdom Viridiplantae; phylum Streptophyta; class Magnoliopsida; order Santalales; family Viscaceae; genus Viscum; species Viscum album. Next base: position 1,575,806,745 of record OY728141.1, read on the forward strand.
GTCATCCATCGGCTACCAGCTGCCGAAGACTCTGCTACCTGCCGCCCTGCGGTAGGTCTCTCTATGGACTCAGCCAGAAATCTCTCGATCAGAAGGGCTCGCTCCAGCACTCCTGCCTGGGTCGGGATGCTGAGGGAGATCAGAGATGCCCTAATCTCGTGTCTCAAACCCTGCCCAAAGGTCCGGGACCGGAAGAAGGGGTCCCGTACCATGTCTGCCGAGTAGCGAGAAAGGTCGGTGAACCTCGCCGCGTACTGGGCGACCGTCAAGCTGCCCTGTCGCAGCTGAAGAAGCTCCTGAATGCGCACCGCACGGAGGGTGGCCGGGACTAAATCTGAGCGGAAGAGGCTCTCGAAGTCTGTCCAGATGAGAGAGGCCTCATCATGCACCTGGAGCATCAGGCTCCACCATCATCCTGCTGCCGCGTGCAGTAGGCTCGCCGCGAGGATCACCATGAGGTCTGATGGTGTCCTCACTAGCCTGAAAACTCGAACGACCGCCTCCAGACAGTCCTCGGCGGCCTGGGGGTCCGTCTCCCCACGAAACATGGGTGGTCGCTGGCGCTGGAACTCATGCAGAGCTCCGAGGTGACGTGCATTGTCTGCGGTTGGTGCTGGAAGCATCAGGGGCTCGGCTGGTAAAGGTACCGCCGGTGCCTCAGCTGTCAACGAGCCCTGTACCGAAACCTTGTCGTTCGGAGGGCTGTCATCGCGTTCTACTCTTGGAACCCTAGCTGGCTGCCATCGTGGGGCCATCCTGAAAAGGAAGCAAGTGCGCCACGGTCAGAACAATATACCTGGTGAGCTGACACAAGTAATCACAAAGAAAACTTGAAACACACATGCAATCAATGTTTTCGTGCATTAAGTCGGAAATCAGAAGTCAGGGTCCTGGTGTATGGATACGTCGGCCACCGCATCAACACTGGACTCCCTGGACTGATAACCACACCCAATATGCTAAACACTATTGCTTCACATAGAAGAAAGATTAGATTCTGCGGTAGAACCGAACTCCTCTGATACTAATTTGTCACGACCCGTCCTCGGGGCCCGTGTCGTGACTACCCCAAGCCCGCCTTCCATAGGCCAGGGGCTGGAGACTATCACCAAGGCGTAAATCCCAACAAAAGGGAAGGCATTGCCTTTGAAAAGTAAACAAGCACCACAGAGTAAGCAAGCAGAAAAGTAAACACTAAGTAAAAACTGTAACAAGCTGTGCTGAAAGTAAAAGGGGCCGGAAATACAAGCCCAACTGTAAAGTACAACTGAAAGGGAAAAACAGCAACTGAAAAGAAAATCCACAGCGTCGAGTCATCCTCTGAAGGTCCCACTTGAAGTGTAAAGACCCGTAAATTTCAAGGAATTTTTTTTTCTTAATTTTATTTGGAATTTTACAAGAGCGCAGTCTTTGACGACACCTGATTCCGAGGCCCAGTGTGCCCAGAATCATTTTCCGAAGTTTGGATCGGGTAAGTTCAGTGAACGGACGAGCGGGTTTTTCTAAATTTTGAACCGGTACCCGGAATCGAATTCTGAGGGCACCGATGAAATCGCAGCGCCGGTATTCGCTTAGAAACGCCTCTTCCGGAGTTGCGTTTGCTCGGGTGTGGTTTTTAATTTTCGGGCTTAAAGTTAAGAAATAAAATAATTTTTGTGACAACTTTATTTTATTTCGCTTAAGCCACTTGGAAGCCACTTGAAGCCACTTAAAGGCGGCTTGAACTGAGTTGAACCAGATAGGATGCTATCCAGAAATATCCTACCCCCTTGGTAGGATATTTGTGAGGTGGGGCCCACACGAGCCCCGCCGTTTCTTTCCGCTAAGAAACGCACCCGTGAAAACCCGTCTTAATGAAAGTCAACTGACGCGTTTCTTAAAATCTTAACAGACCATTTAATTGGGCAGTTTATTTCGTGAATTAAATGGGCTGTTTCTTTCGTTGAATTAATTCAACGAATTAATTCAATCGTTTGTTATCCGTTTTCGTGTGTTGGCATATTAATAAAATAAGACCAACCAAAATCTTTTGGGGGATTACTCGTTGAGACGGAATCCTTGTTCCTTCTTCCTCCTTCGCGAAGAATGCGAAGAACGCGAAGAACGCGAAGAACGCCGAACCCGAAAATCGACGACGCAATGCCGTGATCCGCAACGCCGACAACATTCTTCTGCGACGTCTCTTCCTCCGCGACGGATCTTCGATCGGCTGCTTGAGGTAAGAGTATCAGACCTTCCTTTTTATCTCCTTCGTGGTTCTTAACCAAAAACACGGATTTAATTAATTAAATTAAATCTGCTGTTTCATGGTCCGTTGAGTTCGCCGACTCAACGCCAGATTCCGCGACGACGTGACGCCTCCCCGCGATGACGCGACGATCCCTCTCTTCCGCGATGAGCCTTTCCGTGAAGAACTCCCGCGCGTGACGATCAACGAGGTAGGGATTTTATAATTTCGGAATACCCCTCTTTTTTATTCTCGTGAACGTTCTTTAAAAATTAAAGAGCCAGTTTCAAATGAACAATTTTATTTTATTAAAATTGTCGGTTCATGTGTTGAACAATTTCTCCCATTGTTTTTATCTAACGCGGAGGGTGCGGGTCAACAAACACGGCCCGACAACCCTCCTCCGTTCTTCGTGTTTTGCAGATTTGGCGGGCGACGACGGAACGTGCCGCAACGGGTGTTTGATGATCCCGCAGTAAAGAACGGAACCTGGGAGGAACAACGGCGCAGACGGGAAGAAAAACGGACCACCGGTGGTGGTGCGGGTCGCCAGCGCGGCGGCGCCGGCGGCCGGAGGCAGCGGCACCCCGCGGGTGTCCAGCGCGACACCCCGCGGGTGTCCAGGCCGACACCCCGCGGGTGCCGCGGGGGTGTCACGCGGGGCGGCGGCTTTCCCCCGAGTCGGCCGCTCGGCCGAGCCGAGCCAGACCGGCCCTGGCCGGGCCAACCGGGTCGGACTCGACCCGATTCGGCTGACTCCCGGGGGGGGGGGGGGGGTCGGGCCAGGTCGGCCCGGGCCCGTACCCCCCGTCTTCGGACGAACTTCGTTCAAATGGCCGTATCTTGAGCTACGAGCCTCCAAACGACCCGCCGTCAGTGGCAACGCGATCCTTGGATCGAGACGGTCGTTTCGGTTTATCTCACTCAAGGTTTCGGAATACTTTGAGTTCAGCCGGGTTGGTTCGTACACGAAACCAACCGGGCCCTCGGAGCGGAAACACTCATATCTTGAGCTACGGACGTCCGATTGACGTGCCGTCAGCTTTGTTGAGCTCCTCTTTTTGAGAAGGATCTTTTGGCATACTCCGCCCGAGGTTTGGACGTAGGTGGAGTACGGTCGGGTTGGTTTTTCCGTAAAAACCAACCGGGCCCCTGGGACGAAAAAGCCAATAACTCTCAGACTGGACGTCCGATTGACGCGCCGTCTGCGACGTTGAGTTCCTGTTGACGATACAGAACTTTTGGATACATCAACTTCGGACTTTGTATCATTTGATGTATCAGCCTCTCGGCTCATGGAGCGGACCCTCCCGAACGAGCTTACTGTGTGCGGAACCCTAGGCTGGCTGCGACTGCTTCTTCGACAGCGACGACCGTGCAGAGATCCTCAGTGGACTGCGGCGACGACTGTGCAGAGATCCTCCGTGGACTCCGACGACGACCGTGCAGAGATCCTCAGTGGACTGCGGCGACGACTGTGCAGAGATCCTCAGTGGACTGCGACGACTACTGCACTCAGCGATCCTACGTGGATCAGTGCTACAGGTCCTGCGTGGGCCCGATCCTGTGTGGGCCCGATCCTGTGTGGGTCCGATCCTATGTGGGTCAGCGCTCAGCGGTTCTGTGTGAGCCAGTGCCTACAGGTCCTGCGTGGGCCCGGTCTTGTGTGGGCCCGATCCTGTGTGGGTCCGATCCTGTGTGGGTCATTGCGGGGGTTAGTTACCTATCGATCCTTCGTGGGTCCGACGACTTAGATGGATCAGTGATCATCTTTATCGTCATCCGAAGAAGTATACCTGTGTGAGCTGAATCTTGTGTTTCTCTCCTTTGTGGATTGTGTTGAGCTATCCTGTGTGGGTATACGTTTTGCTTTCCTGTGTGGACTGGGTTGTGCTTGGGCTCGGACGTTGGAGCCGAACGGGGAATTGATGACTTAGGTATATGTATGGGCATATACCTAAGCCATGTCAGATGTTACTTCATGATTGTGTCTTTCCTTCGTGGATTATCCTTTGTGGATTTCGGGAGACCTTCGGGGGTCTCGGGGTCCCTACTAAGTAGCTTATACTCACCCCTGCACGGGCTTTGCCCGCACTACGTTGTGTTGGTTGCAGACGACGGACAGTGCTGATCGTGGTGGAGGCGTGCGGAGCAGGACGGTACCTGGAGGTGGACCACTGGGAGGGACGTACTCGGAGCGGTCAGGTGGACCCGAGGAGCAGTGGAGGCTATCTGTACCCACCCTTCAGGTGGGACTTCCAGAGGACGGCTCGACGCTGCAGTTTTCCCTTTTCAGTTTCTGTTTTTCCTTTCAGCTGTACTTTACAGTTGGGCTTGTATTTCCGGCCCCCTTTTACTTTCAGCACAGCTTGTACAGTTTTTACTTAGTGTTTACTTTTCCGCTTGCTTACTCTGTGGTGCTTGTTTACTTTTCAAAGGAAATGCCTTCCCTTTTTGTTGGGATTTACGCCTTGGTGCTAGTCGCCAGCCCCTGACCTATGGAAGATGGGCTTGGGGTAGTCACGGCACGGGCCCCGAGGACGGGTCGTGACATGAAGGGTGGGTACAGATAGCCTCCACAGCTCCTCGGTCTAGCCGTCCGCTCCGAGTACGTCCCGCCCAGTGGTCCACCTCCAGGTACCGTCCTGCTCCGCACACCTCCACCACGATTAGCGTTGTCCGTCGTCTGCAACCAACACAACGAAGTGCGGGCATAGCCCGTGCAGGGGTGAGTATAAGCTACTCAGTAGGGACCCCGAGACTCCCGAAGGTCTCCCAGAATCCACAAAGGATAATCCACAAAGGAAAGATACAATCACGAAGTAACATCTGACACGTCTTAGGTATATGCCCATACATATACCTAAGTCATCAATTCCTGTTCGGCTCCAACATCCGAGCTCAAGAACAACCCAGTCCACACAGGAAAGCAAAACGTATACCCACATAGGATAACACAACACAATCCACGAAGGAGAGTGAACAGTAAATCCGCACAGGATAGGTCAACAAAATCCACAAGGAGAGTAAACAGTAAATCCACACAAGATAGATCAACACAATCCACAAAGGAGAGTAAACAGGATTCAGCTCACACAGATATACTTCTTCGAATGACGATAAAGATGATCACTGATCCATCTAAGTAATCGGACCCACAAAGGATCGATAGGTAACTAACCCCCGCAATGACCCACACAGGATCGGGCCCACACAGGACCTGTAGGCGCTGGCTCACACAGAACCGCTGAGCGCTGACCCACACAGGATCGGACCCACATAGGATCGGACCCACACATGACCTGTAGCACTGATCCACGTAGGATCGCTGAGTGCAGTAGTTGTCGCAGTCCACTGAGGATCTCTGCACAGTCGTCATCGCAGTCCACTGAGGATCTCTGCACAGTCGTCATTGCAGTCCACTGAGTATCTCTGCACAGTCGTCGCTGTTGAAGTAGCAGTCACAGCCAGCTCTAGGGTTCCCGCACCCAGCAAGCTCGTTCGGGAGGGTCCGCTCCACGAGCCGAGAGGCCGATACATCAAATGGCACAAAGTCCGAATTTGATGTATCCAAAAGTTCCGTATCGTCAACAGGAACTCAACGTCGCAGACGGCGCGTCAATCGGACGCCCGGTCTGAGAGTTATTGGCTTTTTCGTCCCAGGGGCCTGGTTGGTTTTTAAGGCAAGACCAACCCGACCGTACTCCACCTGCGTCCAAACCTCGGGCAGAGTATGCCAAAAGATCCGTCTCACTTAGAGGAATCCACAAAAGCTGACGGCACGTCAATCAGACGTCCGTAGCTCAAGATATGAGCGTTTCTGCTCCGAGGGCCCGGTTGGTTTTGTGTACGAACCAACCCGGCCGAACTCAAAGTAATTCGAAACCTTGAGTTCAATATACCGAAACGACCGTCTCGATACAAGGATCGCGTTTCCGCTGACGGCGTGTTGTTTGGAGGCCCGTAGCTCAAGTTACGGGCATTTGATCGAAAACGGTCCGAAGATGGGGGGTCCGGGCCCGGGCCGACCCGGCCCGACCCCCCCTGGGTCGGCCGAACCGGGTCGACCCGACCCGGTCTAACCCGTCTGGACCCGGTCCGGCCCGGCCAGGGCGCGGCCCGGCCAGTCGGACCGGCCGGGCTCGGCTCGGCCGAGCAGCTGGACGCCGCGGGGCGCCGCCCCCGCGGCTTGGAGGTGCCGCGGCCCCCCACGTGGGGCCGCGCTGGATCAAAAGACGCGGCTTTGCCGCGTCCGAGTGCGCCGGACCCGCGCGACCGCGGGTCCGCGGGCGCCGCGGCCGCGGCTTCAGCCGAGGTGGCCCTGTCCGGCGGCGCGCCGGTGGCCCGTGCCAGCAGCGGCTTCCGCGGGCCCCCGGAGTCACTCTGGTGGTCCGATTCTGTTCCTGTCTGCGCCGCTGCTCCTCCTGGGACTCACTATTCACTGCGGAATCATCATATTTCCATTGCGGCAGGTACCGTCGTCGCCCGTCAAATCCGCACAACAACGAAGAACGACGGAGGGTTGTTGGGCCGTGTTTGTTTGGCCCGCACCCTCCATGTTAGATAAAAACAACGGGAGAAGAATAATTCAACACATGAAACAACAATTTTAATAAATTAAAATTGTTCAATTGCAACCGATTCTTTAATTTTAAAGGAACATTCACGGAAAAAGGGCATTCCAAAACATAATCCCTACCTCGACAAGTCGTCGCACATGAGCGTTCTTCGCGGAATTGCTCGTCGCAGAAGGAGGGGTTCGTCGTGTCGTGGAAGGCGTCGCGTCGCCATGGAAGGGCGTCGCGTCGTTGCGGAATCCAGCGTTGCGTCGACGAACTCAACGGACCAAGAGACAATAGATTTAATTGTAAATAATTAAATCCGTGTGTTGTTATAAACCACAAGGAAGTTAAAAAAGAAACTCGAGATCTCTTACCTCAAGCAGTTGGTGATCGAAGATCGGGGCGGGGAAGAACGTCTCAGATGAAGCGTCGTCAAACTCTGAGGGTGACGGCGTTCTTCGCGTTCTTCGCGTTCTTCTCGTTCTTCGCGTTCTTCGCGTTCTTCGCGTTCTTCGCGTTCTTCGCGAAGGAGGATGAAGGCTCAAGAACTCTGTCAAAACCTCTCAATGTGTAATCCTCCAAAAGTCGGGTTGGTCTTATTTTATTATTATGCCAACAAACAAAAAAGAGGTAAGTAACGACCCATTAATTCGTAGAATTAATTCAACGAAAGAAACCGCCCATTTAATTCACGAATAAAACCGCCCAATTAAATGGTGCGTTAAGAATTTAAGAAAACGCGTTAGTTGACTTTCATAATGACGGGTTTTCGCGGGTGCGTTACTTAGCGGAAAAGAAACGATGGGGATCGTGTGGGCCCCACCTCACAAATATCCTACCAAGAGGGTAGGATATTTCTGGATAGCATCCTATCCAGATCAACTCAGCTTAAGCCACTTTTAAGTGACTTCAAGTGGCTTCCAAGTGGCTTAAGTGAAATAAAATAAAGTTTGTCGAACAATTTATTTTATTTCTTAACTTTAAGCCCAAAAATTAAAAACCACACTTGAGCAAACGCAACTCCGGAAGAGGTGTTTCTAAGCAAGTACCGGCGCTGCGATTTCATCGGTGCCCTCAAAATTTGATTCCGGGCACCGGTTCAAAAGTTAGAAAAACCCGCTCGTCCGTTCACTGAACGTACCCGAGCCAAACTTCGGAAAATGATTCCGGGCACACCGGGCCTCGGAATCATGTGCCGTCAGAAACTGCGCTCTTGTAAAATTCCAAAGAAAATTAAGAAAAAAAATTTCCTTGAAATTTACGGGTCTTTACATTCGGTGTCACGACCCGCCCTCGGGGTCCGTGCCGTGACTACCCCAAGCCCGCCTTCCATAGGCCAGGGGCTGGCGACTAGCACCAAGGCGTAAATCCCAGAAAAAGGGAAGGCATTGCCTTTGTAAGGTAATCAAACACCACATAGTAAGCAAGCGGAAGTAAAACACTAAGTACAAAAAGAAGAGCTGAAAGTAAAAAGGGGCCGGAAATACAAGCCCAACTGTAAAGTACAACTCGAAAGGGAAAACAGCGACTGAAAAGTAAAGCTGCTACGCTGAGATGTCCACTGGAAATCCCACCTGAAGGGTGGGTACAGATAGCTCCTCTGCTCCTCGGGTCCCGCCATCCGCTCCAAGTATGTCCCGCCCAGTGGTCCACCTCCGGGTACCGCCTCGTCGTATAGTCCACCTCCAGGTACCGTCCAGTCCTTGAACCTTCGGCTTCTGTCAGCACTGTCCGTTGTCTGCAACCAACACAACGAGGTGCGGGCATAGCCCGTGCAGGGGTGAGTATAACGATACTCAGTAGGGACCCCGAGACCCTCAAGGTCTCACTAAAACCAACAAGGATAAACACAAGAAGATCTCAACAGATAAACCCTACTTAGGTATATGCCCATACATATACCTAAGTTATCAAGTAACCCATCTCAATCATGAGGAAACACAAGGATTGTGAAAACGACGGATAACCACTACCCGGGTATATGCCCATACATATACCAAAGTTAGCAAGTGACCCATCTCAATCATGAAGTAAACACAAGGTCAAAAGTCTCAGCTCAAACCAGGATTTTCATTATCGAAACCGTAACTGCTGAAGAGCTCCGTCTCTAGAGTGTACAGTGGTCCTGTCATGACTCCGAGGTACTGCTCACTAACCTAAGACTGCTGAAGTACTCCTCCTGTCGAGTACTGCGGGCCAGCCACCCAAACACAGTAGTGCTTCCCGCCGAGGTATGTCACCCAAACTCCGTAGTGCACACCCCCTAGTAGCTTGCTGAGGTACTCTCCGGACGAGCACCGCGGGTCTGCACTGTCACACAGGTAGTGCTCCGTCCGCCATGGGTCTGCACCTCAGAAAGTAGTGCTCCGTCCACTGGGCTAGTCGACTCACTCCAAGTCGAGTCGGTCAAGCAGTCGTCAGGTCTCAGCCAGCTACACGGTCTCCGTACTTCGCACGCTCGTCACTGGGAGGGTCCGCTCCACGAGCTACAGGTCGATACTCCAAGTATCCCAAAGTCCCACGAAGAAGTATCTCAAAAGTCCGTTTCGTCACAGGGGTCTCAACGCAACAGACGGCACGTCGATCGGACGCCCGGTCTGTGAGTTATTAGCCTTTTCGTCCCAGGGGCCCGGTTGGTTTCGAGTGCGAACCAATTCCGGCCGTATCTCAACTGTACCCCGAACTCCCATAGGGTATACTCATAGGGACCGTTACTAAACGTAAACACCAACGCCGCTGACGGTTCGTCAAACGGACGTCCTGTCTGAAAGATATCAGCTTTTCCGTTCCAGGGGCCCGGTTGGATTTCGGGTACAATCCAACCCGGCCATACTCCGACTGTATCCAAAACTCGGGCGGAGTATGTCAAAAGTTCCGTCTCATCAAGAGGAAGTCAACGAAACAGACGGCGCGTCAATCGGACGCCCGGTCTGTGAGATATTGCCTTTTTCGTCTCCGGGGCCCGGTTGGTTTTTAAGGCAAAACCAACCCCACCGTACTCCACCTGCGTCCAAACCTCGGGCGGAGTATGCCAAAAGATCCGTCTCATTAAGAGGAACGCAACGCGACTGACGGCGCGTCAATCGGACGTTCGTGGCTCAAGATATGAGCGTTTCCGCTCCGAAGGCCCGGTTGGTTTCGTGAACGAACCAACCCGGGCGAACTCAAAGTTAACCAAAACCTTGAGTGCGATATACCGAAACGACCATCTCGATCCAAGGATCGCGTTGCCGCTGACGGTTCGTCGATCGGAGGTCCGAGGCTCAAGATATGAGCCAAAAACTAATTTTGGTTCGAAGCGGGGGGTCCGGGTCCGGGCCGACCCGGCCCGACCCCCCCCCGGGTGGCGCGGTGGCCGGCGGCGGCGCGCGGCGGCGCGCGGAGGCGGCGCGGCGGAGGCGGCGGCGGGCCGCGGCGGCGGCGGGCCGCGGCGAGGCTGCGCACGCGGGGCTAAGCCCCGCGGTTCTTGGGTGTCGGCGCGGCATATAGCCGCGCCCCTTTGATTGAAACCGCCCCCCACGTGGGGGCCGGTTTATTTAAGAGAACCAGGGGGGCCGGCTGCCCCCCTCCTTCAAGAACCGCCCCCCCTCTTTAAGAGGGGGGTTTTTATGGTAAGGCCGGGGGTTTAATTCCCCCGGTTTTTAAGACATCCGGCCGGCCAGCTGGCCGGCCGGTTTTCTCAAACGGGACCGGAATTTCCGGTCCCCTTCTTCGGCTTCCGACGCCGGCGGCCCGGCCGCCGGTCTTCACATCCCGCCGCGGCCTGGATCCGGCCGCGGTCTCCTCGTCCCGCCGCGGCCCGGAACCGGCCGCGGTGTTCGTCGTCCGGCACGGTGCGACGGCACCGCGCCCCTTTCGCCGCACTTTAAGTTCTTTCAACGCGGTGCGGCGGCGTCGCGTTCTTGATGTTCCTTCCATGGTGTGCGCGCGACGGCGTTGCGTAAAATAAACGCACGATCATCCGCGTGGTGCGACGGCACCACGCCACTTGCTTCCACCCGCAAGAACAAACAAGAACGTTGGAGGGGGTTCGGCCGTGTTCGTGCGGTCCGGCCCCCTCACGTTAAAACAATAACGCAACTTTAAATAATCAACATCCTCACGTTAGTCATACGAACCACGAGCAAGAATGAGATAATTAAATATTAAATCAACATCCCCTACCTTGGTAAAAGGTTCGAAGATTTGACTATGTCCGCGGAAGTCGACGTCGCGGAGATCGGGCGTCGCGGTAGTCGTTCGTCAATTCCGTTGACGAAGAGATACGTTCGATGAGGCACGTCGTTGGCGAATCCTTATACGCCGACGAAGGTTGTCCGAGGAAGGTGCGGTGTTCTCTCTCGTTGACACCGAAGACGAAGAAAAGCTGAGCGGCGTTCTTCGTCGGAACTTGAGCGTTCTACGTCAAGTCTCGAGGAAAGTCAAATAATAAAGTAAACAACGAACTCAAGAACCCCTACCTCGATAATCACACGTTGACGTAGTCGTGGAATATCGGTGTCGATTCCTTTGACGTCGGAGGAAGAGTCGTTGTCGATGGCGTTCGTCGCGGAAAACCGTCGCGGAAGAGATGACGCAGAAGAAGTACGTCGCGTCGCGGATGCGGCGTCGCGGATGGATCGTGTTCTTCGGCGGAGAAGTTCTTCGTTGAAGAACGACGTTCTTCGCGTTCTTCGTTGAGTTTGAAGAAGTAGAAGAGGAGCTCTCCACCTCTCAAGAAGACAAACGATCAACCCAAAATAAAATAAGATAACATCTTATTTTATTATTACAAAACATAAAAGAATTTCAAAAGTTTGAAATTCAAAAGAGTTTAACCCCCAAAATTAATTAAGTAACTTAAGTCAATTAAGAGGGGGTTAAGGGAATTTGAAAAGTCTAGGGGTTCGTGTGGGCCCCACCACACTTAATCCTCCCAAGGGAGGTTAAGTGGGTGTGGGTCCCACTTCCAACCCCCTTAGGTAGGTTTTTAACAAACTAAAAATAAAATTTGTCTTACACAAATTTTATTTAACTCAACTGAAAACCCCAAAACTTAACTTTCAACCCGCAACAAACGCAACTCCCGAAAAGGTCTCTTTAAGCGAATATCGGCGCTGCGAGTTCATCGGTGCCCTCGGATTTCAATTCCGAGCACCGGATCAAAAGTTAGGAATTCCCGCTCGTTCGTTCACTGAACGTACCCGAGCCAAACTTTGGAAATTAATTCCGGGCACTCCGGGCCTCGGAATCAGGTGCCGTCTGAAACCGCGCTCTTGTAAAATTCCAAAGAAAATTAAGAAAAAATTTTCCTTGAATTTTACGGGTCTTTACATTCGGATTCTATTGATGCTTCAAGAAAAAGATACATGGGTCATTTTTGACATGTAAGAGTCAACCCCGACTCAATCCAAGGCATGGTGTGATGGGTATCACTCGAAGTGTCTCTCATTTGTTTAAAATAGACAATGTTTTAAGTAAAAACAACAGACATATGAAAAAATGACCAAACGTATTCTGATTTTATTGATACTTTAGAAAAAAAATCCATAAGTGATTTTTGATGTATATGAGTCAATCGTTCCTCAATCCGAGGCACGGTTTGGCCGGTACCACTCAAAGTGTCTCACTTTTATTTGAAATTGACAACATTTTAAGTGAAAACAACAACTGACAAACGGAAAACCGAACAAACACATCCAAATTAATTGATACTTTAGAAAAATGTTCCATGGGTCATTTGTGACGTTTAAGAGTCAACCCCACCTCAATCTGAGGCACAGTGTGGCCGATACCACTCAAAGTTTCACAATTTTGTTTGAAATGGACACTGTTTTAAGTAAAAACAACTGGCATACATAAAATTGACCAAACATATTTTTATTGTGTTGATACTTTAGCACAACGATCCATGGGTCATTTTTGCTATGTATGAGTCAATTACGCCTCAATCCAAGGCACGGTTTGGACGATACCACTCAAAGTGTATCACTTTTATTTGAAATGGACAACATCTTAAGTGAAAACAACAACTGACATACGGAAAACTGACCAAACACATTAGGATTTTGTTGATACTTAAGGACAACGATCCATGGGTCATTTTTGACATGTACGAGTCAACCCCAACTCAATCCAAGGCATAGTGTGGCGGGTATCACTCGAAGTGTCTGTTTTTTGTTTAAAATGGACACTGTTTTAAGTAAAAACAACAGCCATACGGAAAAATGACCAAATTCATTTTGATTGTGTTGATACATTATCAAAATAATCTATAGGTCATTTGGGATGTGTACGAGTCAACCGAGCCTCAATATGAGGCATGGTTTGGACGGTACCACTCAAAGTGTCACTTTTATTTGAAATGGACAACATTTTAAGTGAAAACGAAAACTGGCATATGGAAAACTGACCAAACGCATTTATATTGTATTAATACTTCAGGAAAACGATACATGGGTTATTTGTGACATGTATGAGTCAACCCTGACTTAATTAGAGGCACAATGTGGTGGGTATCACTCGAAGTGTCTGTATTTTGTTTAAAATGGACACTGTTTTACGTAAAAACAACATACATATGGAAAACCAACCAAACTTATTCTGATTGTGTTAATACTTTATAAAAATGATCCATAAGTCATTTGTTACATGTATGAGTCAACTGCGCCTCAATCTGAGGCACAATTTGGCCAGTACCACTCAAAGTGTCTCACTTTTATTTGAAATGGACAACATTTTAAGTGAAAACAACAACTGACATACATAAAATAGACCAAACGCATCTGGATTCTGTTTATACTTTAGCACAGTGATACATTTGTCATTTGTGATGTGTAAGAGTTAACCATGCCTCAATCCGAGGCACGGTGTGGCCGGTACCACTCAAAGTGTCGCACTTTTGTTTCAAATGGACACTGTTTTAAGTAAAAACAACTGGCATATAGAAAACTGACCAAACGCATTCTTATTGTGTTGATACTTTATCCACTACTACAAAAACGGGCAATAACAGTGCTAAAATCGGGCTTTAATAGCGCTAGAAAAGCGCTGTAAAGCTCAGCGCTGATAAAGGGGGGGGGGGGGGTCCTTTAACAGCGCTTTTTTAGCGCTGTTAAATGTCACCTTTAACAGCGCTAAAAAAGCGCTGTTAAATGTCACCTTTAATGGTGCTAAAAAAGCGCTGTTAAAGGAAACCTTTAACAGCGCTAAAAAAGAGCTGTTATATGTTTCCTTTAACAGCGCTTTTTTAGCGCTGTTAAATATCTCCTTTAACAGCGCTTTTTTAGCGCTGTTAAATGTCGCCTTTAACAGCGCTAAAAAAGCACTATTAAATCCCTGCCTGCTGCTAATAAAAAACCTGCACTAGTACAGCCAGCCGAGCAGACCTGCACAAAAACCAGTATATCAACCACAGACCTGCACAAAAACCAGTATATCAACCACAAGCATGTCATCAACCGATCACAACCCAACCAAACAGTGTTCTTACCATGAGTTAGATACCATCTACCCAGAAACCAAAACTACCTCATTACATAGTATCACAAAATATTCCTACACAACTCAGAAGATAAATACTAGAAAATTCCACTATGCATTGTTTCTCCTTGGATTGCCACTTGGTTTTGACAAATCATGCAGAGCCCGTTCTCCTTGAATCATTCTGCAATACATAAAAAGGATATCCTAACTCTCCCAACCATCACCCTTAGTAATTATGTATATTAATACAAAAAAGGTAACATATCATAAATTGGGGGACTGTAATGAGACATCAAGATTAACATTCTATATATAGGATCGATGTCTGGTAGGATTGGTTGCGTTGATACATGACTCTACCTGGACCTCAAAAATAGATATATGATCTCACTCCAGGACTTTCAGAGAGACTCCAACTATGTCTAGGACGTCCTGCTGAAGCGATCGTACTACCGTAAGTCGGAAAAGATACCAAAACCATCCTAGGAAGGATCATGGGAGCCAACCCTAATGAAATATTTCCTTGATATAGTGTTCAAAGAGATCAATCATGGTACATAAAATTATGTGTCATTTAAAGGGTCACATGCCTTGTCGCTTTACCCTGGGTAACTCCAATGTTCAGCTGCCTGTGTGAATATACATGTCATATCAATAGGAAATTACATGGCATGTTAAAAAACATATACGTGTTACCCTTTGATCTTGTGTCCTCTTATGCACCCTTGCCCTATGTTAGTACATGACGTCGATCTCGTGTGATTCTTCCTGTGTATCTGTACAAGGGATAAACTACGTAGCTGGCTCATTAAAGACGTGTAGTGGGATATATTCCATGTAGGAAAGCCATGTAATCCACCCCAGGTTTGACTCGTACACGTCACATATGACCCATGGATCATTGTACTAAAGTGTTAACACAATCCTAAGGCGTTTGGTCGGTTTCCCGTATGTCAGTTGTTGATTTCACTTAAAAATAAATCCATTTTGAACAAAATAGAGGCACTTTGAGTGGTGTCGGCCACACCGGGCCTTGGATTGAGTCGGGGTTGACTCTTACATGTCAAATTTGACCCATGGATCATTGCCCTTAAGTTTCAACAGAATCCAAATGCGTTTGGTCGGTTTGCTGCATGTCAGTTGTTGATTTCACTTAAAAATAAGTCCATTTTGAACAAAAGAGAGGCACTGTGAGTGGTGTCGGCCACACCGGGCCTCGGATTGATGCGGTGTTGAATCGTACACGTCACACATGAGTCATTGATCGTTGTGAAAAAGTATCAACGCAATCAGAAGCCGTTAGATCGGTTTGGCGCATGTACGTAAAATATTGTCCATTTTAAACTAAATACATACACTTGGAGTGATACCGATCACACCGCGCCTCTGATTGAGGCGGGGTTGACTCGTACACGTCACATTTGACCCATGTATCATTGTCCTTAAGTTTCAATAGAATCCCAATGCGTTTGGTCGGTTTGTCGTATGTCAGTTGTTGATTTCACTTAAAATTAAGTCCATTTTTAACAAAACAGTGACACTGTGAGTGGTGTCGGCCACACCGGGCCTCAGATTGATGCGGTGTTGAATCATACACGTCACACATGAGTCATTGATTATTGTGAAAAAGTATCAACGCAATCAGAAGCCGTTAGATCGGTTTGGCGTATGTACGTAAAATATTGTCCATTTTAAACTAAATACATACACTTGGAGTGATACCGGTCACACCGCGCCTCTTATTGAGGCGGGGTTGAATCTTACACGTCACATTTGACCCATGTATAGTTTTTCTTAAGTTTCAATAGAATCCCAATGTGTTTGGTCGGTTTGCCGTATGTCAGTTGTTGATTTCACTTAAAAATAAGTCCATTTTTAACAAAACAGTGACACTGTGAGTGGTGTCGGACACACCGGGCCTCGGATTGATGCGGTGTTGAATCGTACACGTCACACATGAGTTATTGATCATTGTGAAAAAGTATCAATGCAATCAGAAGCCGTTAGATCAGTTTGGCGTATGTACGTAAAATATTGTCCATTTTAAACTAAATACATACACTTGGAGTGATACCGGTCACACCGCGTCTCGGATTGAGGCGGGGTTGAGTCTTACACGTCACATATAACCCATGAATCATTGTCCTAAAGTGTCAACACAATCCGAAGGCGTTTGGTCGGTTTCCCGTATGTCAGTTGTTGATTTCTCACTTAAAAATAAGTCCATTTTGAACAAAACAGAGGCACTTGGAGTTGTGTCAGCCACAACAGGCCTCAGATTGAGGCAGGGTTGACTCGTACACGTCACATTTGAAGGTGAGTATGCATACACGATAGTTGACCTTCTTAGAGAAGGGTTTCTGGAAGATTATAAAAGACATGAAGCAATGAAGATCATTAGAGTGTTGGAGCAAATGTGGTTGCTACAAACAATGTGGAAATCGGCTTGTGCAAAGCGACCTAAGTTACAACTTGCAGGTATTGTACTCTATTTTTTTCTGGAAGGTTTCAGTTTAAATGCATTTTGTAATGATAATTTCTAGCCATTGTCTTTTAGGTTTTTTTGACAGCCGAGGGGAAAGGGTGGGGTCTGAAGACATTGTAGGATATGTCGAAGGGTGATTTTGTGTGTGAATATGTTGGAGAAATGTTAACTCCCGCAGTTCTGAAAAGAGTCACTATTTAAAAGAAAGTCACAAGTTTAGATACATCTCAAGATGGTCAGTTAAAAGACATTTTGAGGGACACTACTAAAGACATGCTCAGATATTCACACATCCCCCACTTTTAGATCGTTGTCTACTACAATGATCTTCCAAACAAGATATGCATTAGAACGCTCATGATACAAAGAGAAATTCACTGGCCACCTTCGAGAATGATCTGAAGCACAAACAATGACAGCATTATG
The DNA here is from genome assembly GCA_963277665.1 of Viscum album. NCBI lineage: Eukaryota > Viridiplantae > Streptophyta > Magnoliopsida > Santalales > Viscaceae > Viscum > Viscum album. The sequence goes on from OY728141.1 coordinate 1,575,823,909, forward strand.
TTTTTAACTTCAGCACCTCAATTGAGAATGTGACACCTTTCAGGACTTGGTGCCATTGTATGTCGTTTCATCCACTGAATGGGTCTATCCTTTTATTTAATTTTTTTTAACTTCAGTCAAATATTCTAGAAAGATGTCGCGGCAGATCCTTCACCATTTTGTTTTGCTGAAAATCTCATTACATTGTTAAAAAAAAGCAGGGTGTCTTGCATGGGAAATACGTTCCTGTATTGAAGATGATGCACTCCCATTTATTGCGGGGTGGTTTTGTGGGTTCGAATAAATGGGAGTGCATCAATGACTCATGTGTGACGTGTACGATTCAACACCGCATCAATCCGAGGCCCGGTGTGGCCGACACCACTCACAGTGTCACTGTTTTGTTAAAAATGGACTTATTTTTAAGTGAAATCAACAACTGACCATCTCGAGATGTATCTAAATTTGTGACTTTCTTTTAAATAGTGACTCTTTTCAGAACTGCGTGATATGAAGGTATTTTGGAGATTTTACTGGTTCATGCATGATATGAAGGTATTTTGGAGATTTTACTGGTTTTTTGTCCAAAGGCCAAAGAAATGTGGTCCATCATTCTTGCATGTTACTCGTACACGTCACCAAGGACCCGTGGATCCTTCTCCTAAAGGATGAAGGCAATCCGGATGCGTCTGGTCAGATTTACGTAGGTCATTTGTTGTTTCCAATTAAAGTGGTGTCCATTTTAAACAAGAGAGCGACCCTTTGGGTGGTAGCGGTCACACCGTGCCTCGGATTGAGGCGGGGTTGACTCGTACACATCACCAAGAACCCGTGGATCCTTCTCCTAAAGGATGAAGGCAATCCGGATGCGTCTGGTCCGATTTACGTAGGTCAGTTGTTGTTTCCAATTAAAGTGGTGTCCATTTTAAACAATAGAGCGACTCTTTGGGTGGTAGCGGTCACACCGTGCCTCGTATTGAGGCAGGGTTGACTCGTACACGTCACCAAGGACCTGTGGATCGTTCTCCTAAAGAATGAAGGCAATCCGGATGCGTCCGGTCGGATTTCCGTAGGTCAGTTGTTGTTTCCAATTAAAGTGGTGTCCATTTTAAACAAGAGAGCGACCCTTTGGGTGGTAGCGGTCACACCGTGCCTCGGATTGAGGCGGAGTTGACTCGTACATGTCACCAAGGACCTGTGGATCGTTCTCTTAAAGGATGAAGGAAATCCGGATGTGTCTGGTCGGATTTCCGTAGGTCAGTTGTTGTTTTCAATTAAAGTGGTGTCCATTTTAAACAAGAGAGCGACCCTTTGGGTGGTAGCGGTCACACCGTGCCTCGGATTGAGGCGGAGTTGACTCGTACATATCACCAAGGACCCGTGGATCGTTCTCCTAAAGGATGAAGGCAATCCAGATGCGTCTGGTCAGATTTCCGTAGGTCAGTTGTTGTTTTCAATTAAAGTGGTGTCCATTTTAAACAAGAGAGCGACCATTTTAGTGGTTCAACATTCTTACATGTTGCTGGTGCATATCATCTGTTAAAATGGAAAAATGACTCATTGGAGAAAGAATGTTTTATTTAATAACAATTACAATTTTGCTACGAACATTTACATACAACAATATTTCATCTTTTGATCCCCTTAACCCCTCTCAAAAATGACCACCAATTGTACATGTCCCCAAGTTAGATCATCATTGTATTTGTGTACAATCTGTCATCAGGTATGCGGCCCACTCGTTTCTGAACACATCTATATCGTCTTGTGAGTATGAGGCTTTTCGGCAGTCATAGTAGTACTGCAAAATAAAAAAATAAAGAATTAATAAATAACTTAAACGAACTAGTAATTGTTTTTGAAAATACCTCTTTAGGGATGCTAGTTTGCTGATGAAAAACGATCTATTTCATAAATTTACAAACATAATAACCGCAATCATTATTGTTTGTTTGTTTTGGACACTGCAAAAAAATTGATCATTAGGAGAATAAATAACTTGTGTTGAGGTGTGTTTGGATAGTGAAATTTTATTATATATACCCTGATATTTGTCCAGACGTAGTACTTGCTCGGCTCCTTATGCTTAGCCCCTGTCCTCATACCATGATTTAGACGATATTGGTACACCGCCCTATCATAACAGAATCCTCAGTAAAAGATAATATATATTATATAAATTGATGTTTAGACCTAAAACGTAAGATGTAGTGTCTTACAGATTCACAAACTCCATCATGTATGGTCGGTTTGATGGATATCCTAGCTTTGAATCCAGAAAATAAATCTTCGGAGTATCCAAGTTCACCGCAATTAGCAACCAATGTTGCCTAAAAACACAAAAAGGAATAAGTAATAAAAAAAGTGAAAATATAATTGATATGATTTAATCGTAGAGTATTACCCCTGCATGGTTGGTATTAGGAAAAGTCTGTCATCTGTAATCTTGCGTTCAAATGTTTTCAGCAAGTCCTTCACTATTGCATCCCTTTTTGATGACTCTATTTTTGTTTGGTGTGTTGATGTGATATGAGGACTAACCAGTCCAAATCTTGGCTCATGGGAAAATCCCTTCAACTGTTTTTCATAAATGCGTCTGTCAACAATATAAAATGCATTTAGTCATAATTTTCACATTAGATCAGCTTTTAGAAAATCAATTCATGGAAACATACCTCATATATACATTTACAAAAGTGACGCCTAACCAACCGTTTTCAAGGATTTCATTTACATTTTCAGCAGCAACGAAATCTTGACTTTCCTCTCTGTATATATTATCTTCTAAAATCACTATATGACTATTACCATCTTTTAGCTTCGTATCCACATGAGTCTTCAATGCTAGTAAATGTGGAAAGAGAACAGGTGGTGTTATTGTGCTTTCAGTAGCTCCTTGGGATCGATTGGTCGATCCTTTAGATGATTTCGAGCCGATGTTAGTCACCCCCTTTCCTTTCTCTGTCTATAACAACAATCATTGATTCAGACACTCTTTTCATTAATTGTTAAGGGTTTAGCTTGAAAATAAAAGGAAATAAATACCTCTTTGTCTGCATGTACTCTTACAAGTTGTGCCGGCCATGCAATGAATGTCCCAATAGCCTTTTCAACCGTATGAATATCATCGTCATCAAGTGGAATAGGTATCATTGCATTTGGCTCATGAGCTACAGTAATCGTCACTTTCAGATGATCTTTTGAAAGTGGTCTATTATGCAGTGTGGCATCTGGGATATTGAACACTGTAGCCCTCGCTACAAGGTGATAGGTGGGTGTTGACAGATATAAATCACAATCATTATCACCCTGTAGAAGATCAGTACAGATAAATTATCAGTGTTTGTCTGATTCATATTTCATGGGAACCGTTATTAGAATATTGATTACCACGGCTAAGACATTTTTTTTAGGTGAATGGCTCGCCTCAAAGCTGGTGGGGGGTGGGGCAGGATGTTCATGCGGTGGTTGTTCCTGAGTTGTGTCCTCCCTTTGCTTCCCACCCATAAAAGTTTCTAGCAACTCTCCCTGACATTGCAATTGTTCTTCAAGGGTTGCTATTTTTTCGCTCATTTGTTCCAATTTTTTCTCTGTATCATCTATTTTTTTCTTCTTCTCAAAATATACTTGGGGTGTCACCCCAAACCCTGCACCTCTGACACGACCGTATTTTTCTGGCTGCTTCAAAGCCATCGATAATAGGTCTGTATCAGCTACAGGAGTAGCTGATTCCTGTGACTGTCAGATATAGGAAAAAAACTAATTATTTTTATGTAATAGCAATTTTAAACAAATCTTTTTATCATCATGTCATACTTACACATATTTCCCACACTTTTTGTGTGTTCTCATCTATTAACTTCCCTTCTTTGTTCACACGTGCCTCCTTCCATAGCACATGACGTGGGATAGAAGTGCATTTGGTTTTAGATTCATCAATCTACATATAAACATAGAAAGATAATTATGATGTTGTTTATTGGAACCTAACAATATTACTGTAAATTTAAAATACGTACCATTTTCTTTTCTAATGAAGCGTACCCCATCCTTGCTTTACGATAGGGGTATGTTGGATTTGATGCACGTTCTTTATTTTCAGTACAGAGTTTCTGTTTCATAAATGAAATATTGACCATCAAAGTGATGAATACAGGTATCCTCAAACAACGTATTATCACTCACAATGTACCTGAAACTTCTCATCCCCACGACGGCCAATAAATGCATCCCATGCTTCTTGGGATATCAGGTGCGCATAGACAATGGGTGGGTGCGGGTTTATTTTACCTTTAGAATCTTTCAGGTGACATCTTGTTAAAATAGTACGAAAACCTCGATGAATCTTTCCTGCAAGCCTTAGTACATAATCCTTGTGTGAGTCGTCTACTATAAATGTACTCTGCAAGAGATTGTGAAGAGTAAGACACTGTTTCATCATTTTATTTTCTAGTTAATTAAAGAAATAAATTCATAATGTTACCGTAATTTCTTCCCAGATCACAGCCTTCAACCCGGACACAACATGGTGCCATGAATCTATGTCAATCGGCACGCGTTGCCGAGTGACAACTCCAATGTAACTGCTAAACATATCCTTGTTGGGATTCACATGTTGGCCTCGTGCATTCCATCCGACTTCAAATTTGATGCCTTTGCTTTTCGCCTTAAGAATTTTGGCTAACACTGTCAAACTACGACGCACCTGTGATTTCTGCGACGTCGGTCCTTCATTCCCGACCATTTAATCGATATCAACATCATATATATGTTCATCTACTATGATATCAACGGCATGTGCTGATGGTTGTTGGACCTCAACACTAAGAGAAGGAGCCGCAACAGCAAGAGCAGCAGCAGGAGAAGTAGGAGCACCAGGAGCCGCAACAGTAAGAGCAGCAGCAGGAGCAGTAGGAGCACCAGGAGCCACAGCAGGAGGAGGAGTAGGAGCCACAGCAGTAGGAGCAGCAGGAGCCGCATCAGGAGGAACAGTAGCAGCAGCATGAGATGCAGGAGCAGCAGGAGCAGCAGCAGCCGCAGCAGCAGCTGCTTGAGAGACTTGTTCAGTCTCAAGGTTAGGAGCACCAGAATGTGCAGAAGTCATTATCTGCAAAAGTGGTTGAACAGTTCATTCAAATTACATAAATTCTGTAATGATAAGATAATAACATGAGATAACAAGATCTATATTACAAACAAAATATAACCTGTTTACTGAACTCTCTTTCTTTTTTTCAAAGGTTGAAGAGATTTGACACCTCTATCGACAATCCAAATCCCTTCATTGTGGTCTCCTCTAACATACAAAACATCATCTGCATTGGGACCGCTCCGAATTGATTGTGACGTACCACTAAAAGGATCGTCCTCAACTGAATTTTCATTGGAACCCTCAATAGTTTTGGACGATAACAGAACAATCGACCACTTTCGGTTTGCGGGATCTGGAACATAAAAAACTTGTACCTCTTGTGATGCCATTATAAACTATTCGTCTTTGTACCCTTCTTTACTAAAATCAACTTTCACAAATCCCCATTCATCTATTTTAACACCACTATTGTTATCAATCCATTTGCATTGAAAAATCGGCAATTGAAATGTTGTATAATCCAACTCCCATATTAGTTTGATAATGCCAAAGTATGACATATTTGCATAAATTGGATTTCTATACTTACTACCAGAAACATGCATCGCTTCAGCCACTAGTGTAACTCCACTATTTTGCATGGTACTCTCTTCATCATGTTCATCCGTATAGAATGTATAACCATTAATTACATACCCACTGTAAGATAATACATACACACTTGGTCCAGCGGCTAGCCATCGAAGTCGTTCTGAAATTGAATTCGGATTTTCATCCAACTGCTTAAAAATATGGTCCTGAAACCATCCTATAAACTAGTGATTATGTGTATCTGCTAACCATTTTTCAGCCCTCGATGGATTCAACTGCCTAAGAATTTCTTTGTGAGTTTCAATATATAAAGCAACCTCCCAACTATTATGCAAAACATAAAGATGAGCCTGCTCCCGATCTGTAATACTGATTGTTACAACTTCTCTTCCAGAAATTCCCCCACCCTCAATGCATCCAGTGTGACGATATTTCGGGAGACCAATGCTTTCCACATCAGATAGGTATTCAATACAAAATTCAATGGCTTCCTCAACAATATATCGCTCCACTATACAACCCTCTGGCCGACTTTGATTTTTGACATATCCTTTCAAAATCTTCATATACCGTTCAACATGATACATCCATCTATAGTGCACAGGACCACAAAGTCGAATCTCTCTCACCAAGTGAATCATCAAATGAACCATCATATCAAAGAATGTTGGCGGGAAGAACATTTCTAATTCACATAATATGATGACAATTTCTTTTTCCATAGCTGGCAATTTCCCCGGGTCTAAAACTTTGCTACATATAGCTTTGAAAAAGAAACAAAGTTTGGTTAACGTATGACGAACATTCTTGGGTAAAATGCAACGTAAAGCTATAGGAATTAGATCTTGCATCAAAACATGGCAATCATGTGATTTCAAACCTTTTAACTTCAAATCATTCATTGACACAATGTTCTTGATATTTGATGAGTACCCCTCTGGAACCTTTACATCATTAAAGATGTTGCAAAACTGATATCTCTCTGCCCTAGAAAGAGTATAAGCAGCAGGAGGAAGAAACATTCGATTTTCACCTTTCACGGGAGCCAACTCTTCTTGTATTCCCATGTCAACCATGTCCAACCTTGCCTTAATTCCATCTTTTGTTTTTACAGGGGCATTTAGCAACGTTCCAATAACACTATCACATACATTTTTTTCCACATGCATCACATCAAGAAAATGTCTGACGTACAAACAATTCCAGTATGGTAATTCAAAAAAACTGATCTCTTTTTCCAACCGATTTTCGTAAGGTTTTTCGAAAATGGTTTACCAAAAACAGTGTTCATATCTTTTACTTTCTCAAACAGCTGATCACCTGTTAGTGGAGATGGTGTTGTGCATTTTTCTGAACTTCCATTGAATGATGTCGTCCAAGATCGGTACTTATGCCGATGAGGTAGAAATCTACGATGTCCTAGAAACACAGATTTCGATGAATGTTTCAACCTAATTGATTCTGTATCTTCTTCGCACACGGGACACCCTTGAGTTCCTTTAATGCTATAGCCTGACAAATTTCCATAAGAAGGGAAATCATTTATTGTCCCATACAACATCGCTCTCAACGTGAAGTATTCACTTTTATAAGCATCATACAACATTACACCTGAGTCCCACAATAACTTCAAATCATCGATCAAAGGAGTCAGATAAACATCAATATCGTTACCTGGTTGTTTTGGTCCTGATATAAGCATAGATAACATGATGAATTTTCGCTTCATGCATAACCCGGGTGGCAAGTTATAATTTAGCAACATAACAGGCCATGTACTATGAGTGCTGGTTTGAAAACCAAAAGGATTCACTCCATCTGTAGATAACGCAAGACGAAGGTTTCTCGGCTCTTTTCCAAATTCAGGATACTCATGATCAATTTTCTTCCATTGAGGAGAGTCGGCCAGATGACGTAATAACCCATCTTTATTTCTTTTATCTGCATGCCACGACAATTGTCTTGCAGTTTCTTCACTTCCATATAAACGCCTAAACCTTAGAATGATTGGAAAGTACCATACAACTTTCGTAGGATTGGATTTATCTTTCTTGTATCGAGAAGCACCACACTTTGGGCATTCTGTAAGTGATTTTTTCTCTTTTCGAAACAATATACAGTCTTTCGGAAAGGCATGTATTCTTTCAGAAATCATTCCCATCGAGCGTAGCATTCGTCTAGCTTCATATGTTCGGCTTGGGAGCTCATTATCTTCCGGGAGCATGTCATTCAAGAGAGCAAGTAGTTCCGTAAAACTGACATCACTCCATCCATTGCCTGCTTTCAATTTATACAACTTCAGTACAGCTGACAATGTTGTATACTTAGTGCAAGCAGCATACAATGGTGTCTTTGCACAACTCTTTAACTTCTCAAACAATTTTGGGCAATCACAGGGTTCATCTTGAATTGTCTTTGTCATTTCCTCAATACGATCTTCATCATCATTGACATCTGTAATCACATCCTCCATACGGTCTTCTTCATTATCTATATTTGTATTCATATCTGACGATCCATAAAACGCAGTTTTATCCCAGCCAGTAGCTACATTCGCTTTTTCTCCGTGTTTATTCCAACATTTATAACTCCGATCTATTCCGTGACATATCAAATGTTCTTCCAACTCCTCTGGAGTAAGTAGTCTAGAATAACAACAACGTAAACACGGACAAAGGATTTGAGAAGGATCCTTTGTGTGATCCTTTGCAAACTTGATGAACTCTTTCACTCCGTTCTCGTACTCTATTTTTAAATGATTAGAATCCATCCAATCTTTATTCATCTTCATCCTATTTGAATCTCAAATATTAGTATTTATGGTTCAAGTACACAAAAGAAGACTTCCAAATACAGTAGAAGGGAACCACTTCCTTGGAAGGAGATCAAGTAGTCTAACCTACAATCAAGATTCATAAAAAAGAATATTAGATCCACTAAAAAGATGATTATCTATCACTCTATAAAGAGGATATAACAGGAGATAGAGGATTTCCAATCGATGAGAGATACCTTTATCAAAGCACCGAATAGGGGAACCTAAAGGAGACTTGTAATAGGGGATCCTCTCATTATTTTATATCTTATCTCTTGGTAAATGGTTTCTGTTTTGTGTTAGAGTACTTTTGTGGGATCATGTTGGTCAACACACCATTGGGGGTGTGATTAGAAGGCATCTGTCTTCGTAAGGGGTGTTCCCTCATGGTTTGTGAGTATTGTTTCATTTTGGATTTATACATGCTTGATATGATATGTATTGAATAGATAGTGATGATGTAATTTTTGGTATTTAATCAATATCACATTGATTGTTACCGTAGATGAGTGACCGTCATGCCTCATAAGGGTAGAGCCCATGTCTTTTATGGAGAATGGGATATCTTGGTAGACCATGTAGGACCAGTTCTTCCACAACTAGGTGAGAACATAGACTAGTTTACGAATATTTTTCTTGATGATAATGGATTGAAACAAGAAATATTTCCCCCAGTAGTAGACTGGACATCATCATGAGTAAACTTAGAGAGAATCAGCTATACACAATCTATCTATATGAAAACATATACATCTTCTTCATAGATTGTTACCTTAAGGCGGCGTCTGAGGGCGTTGTGGGTTGCGGAAGGCGGCCGCGGAGGGCGACCGAGGGCGTCCGAGTGAGGCGGAGGGCGACGGAGGCGGCGGAGAGCGGCCGAGGGCGGCGGAGGGCGGCCGAGGGCGGCAGAGAACGGCGGCTGAGGGCGTTGCGGGCAGCCGAGGGCGGAAGGTGGTGGAGGTCGGCCGAGGGTGTTGCGGGCGGCGGAGGACGGCGAGTGTACCGAGGGCGGCAAGCTCCGGCGAAGCGAACACAGCAGCGGTATTCGGGAGAAGAGTAGCAGGGTTACGGTTCCGCGAGGGCTTTAGCTGCGATAAAACGAGGGCACTGTGCGACCGACTTTATAAAAAAGTCGACTAAGGTTTTATCAGCGCTACAAAAGCACTGATAAAGGCTACCTTTATCAGCGCTAAAATTATAGCGCTGATAAAATCTAGCTTTATCAGCGCTACAATTATAGCGCTGATACAGGGTCTCTTTATCAGCACTTTTTTAGCGCTGATAAAGATAATTTTTATCAGCGCTTTTTGAGCGCTGATAAAGGATACCCTATATCAGCGCTGAAATTTGAGCGCTGATAGAGGTATTCTGTATCAGCGCTTTTTTAGCGCTTATATAGGCGAACCTTTATCAGCGCTTTTTTAGCGCTTATATAGGCGAACCATTATCAGCGCTTTTTGAGCGCTGATAAAGACCAACTGTATCAACGCTAAAATTTTAGCGCTGATACAGATCATATTTATCAGCGCTTTTCTAGCGCTGATAAATATAACTATTATCAACACTAAGAAAGCGCTGATAAACATTAGCTTTTTCAGCGCTGTAATTTTAGCGCTGATATAGGGTATCCTTTATCAGCGGTTTTGCTTAGCGCTGTTATAAGGGCGCGCTTCCCTTGCCCGTTTTTTTAGTAGTGATCACAATGATCAATGGGTCATTTATGATGTGTACGAGTCAACCATGCCTCAATTCGAGGCATGGTTTGGCTGGTACCACTCAAAGTGTCTCACTTTTAAGTGAAAACAACAACTAGCATGCAGAAAACTGACCAAATGCATTCAGATTCTGCTTATACTTAAAAACAATGATCCATGGGTCATTTTTGACGTGTAAGAGTCAACCCCAACTCAATACAAGGCACAGTGTGGTGGGTATCACTTGAAGTGTCTGTCTTTTGTTTAAAATGGATACTGTTTTAAGTAAAAACAATAACCATATGGAAAACTGACCAAATGTATTCTGATTATGTTGATACTTTAGAAAAATGATCCATAGGTCATTTTTGATGTGTATGAGTGAACTGTGCCTCAATCTGAGGCACGGTTTTGCCGGTACCACTCAAAGTGTCTCACTTTTATTTGAAATGGACAACATTTTAAGTGAAAACAACTATTGGCATACTGAAAACCAACCAAACACATTCAGATTCTGTTGATACTTCAGAAAAACGATCCATGGGTCATTTGTGACGTGTATGAATCTACCCCGACTCAATAAGAGGCATGGTGTGGTGGCTATCACTCGAAGTGTCTGTATTTTGTTTAAAATGGACACTGTTTTAAGTAAAAACAACAGACATATGGAAAACCAACCAAACGTATTCTGATTTTGTTGATACTTTAGCACAATGATCCATAAGTCATTTGTGACATGTAAGATTCAACCACGCCTCAATATGAGGCACAGTTTGACCGGTACCACTCAAAGTGTCTCACTTTTATTTGAAATGGACAACATTTTAAGTGAAAACAACAACTGACATACGAAAAACTGACCAAACATATTCAGATTCTATTGATACTTTGGAAAAACGATCCATCGGTCATTTGTGATGTGTATTAGTCAAATCCACCTCAATAAGAGGCACAGTGTGGCCGATACCACTCAAAGTGTCTCACTTTTGTTTGAAATGGACAACATTTTAAGTGAAAACAATAACTAACATACATAAAACCAACCAAACACATTCATATTCTGTTGATACTTCAGGAAAATGATCCATGGGTCATTTGTGATGTGTATGAGTTAACTCCAATTCAATCTGAGGCATGGTGTGGCTCGTATCACTTGAAGTGTTTGTCTTTTGTTTAAAATGGACACCATTTTAAGTAAAAAAACTAGCATATGGAAAACAGACCAAACATATTCGGATTGTGTTAATACTTTAGAAAAAATATCCATAAGTCATTTGTGACATGTATGAGTCAACCGAGCCTCAATATGAGGCACGGTTTGGCTGGAACCACTCAAAGTGTCACTTTTATTTGAAATTAAAAACATTTTAAGTGAAAACAACAACTGGCATATGGAAAACTGACCAAACGCATTCAGATTCTGTTGATACTTTAGGAAAATGATCCATGGTTAATTTATGACATGTACGAGTCAACCTCGACTCAATCCAAGGCACGGTGTGGCGGGTATCACTCAAAGTGTCTGTATTTTGTTTAAAATGGACATTGTTTTAAGTAAAAACAGCAGACATACGGAAAACCGACCAAACGTATTCTGATTGTGTTGATAATTTAGAACAACGATCCATAAGTCATTTTTGACGTGTAATAGTCAACCACACCTCAATACAAGGTACGGTTTGGCCGATACCACTCAAAGTGTCTCACTTTTATTTGAAATTTTCAACATTTTAAGTGAAAACAAAAATTGACATATGGAAAACCAACCAAACGCATTCAGATTCTGTTGATACTTCAGCACAATTATCCATGGGTAATTTGTGACGTGTACGAGTCAACCCCGCCTCAATCTGAGGCACAATATGGCTGGTACCACTCAAAGTGCCGCACTTTTGTTTGAAATGGACACTGTTTTAAGTAAAAACAACTGGCATACGGAAAACCGAGCAAACATATTATGTGTAACGACCCAATGTTTCATTAGTGGAAATCCCACTTGAACTAATTAAATTTCAACTTCTTTGGTTTTATGTTAATAATTGTGACCGTTTCTTTTATAGCCGTTGAACAGTGATCACATGATTAGTATAAATATAGAGATTTAACAAATCCATTTTACTCAGACAAAGGAAGCGATGACCTCATCCAGTAGAATTGCTCCATACGAAGCCCATTTGTCGGAGCTCGGAAAAGAGGTGGCATATTTGGGCTTCGCTCTTGATCAAGCCCAAGATGAGCTTCATCATGTCAAGCTCGAACGAGACAGTCTATGGGAAAAGTGGAAGTTGATAGAGATTACCACTCGAGCAATGTTATCTGAGCCACCCCAAGAGTTTGTCACCATCAAAAACCATACCCTTAGGTCTTATGCGGCTATTTTTAGGGGTTATGTAAAAAATCGCTAGTACTATATTCATGTACATTATTTTTTTATATAATAATGAATATGCTTTCTTGTCATTATTAATACATTATAAATAGTTTTTTAAAAGTACAAATAGTGTTTTTAGTTATTATTTAATTAAGAATTATATTTTATTAAATTAAGGGATTTTTGAATTAAATAATATTTTAAAAAAATATTATTATTATTAAATTAATTTTTATTAAATATAAATTATCTTATAATTTTATGAATACAATTGTAATCTTTATTAAGGTTTGAAAGCCATTTTTTTCAAAACACGTAAATTTTCGATAAATGTCGGTTTTTATTTTAAAAGTGAAAATTAACATATTTAGAAAATTATTTAGATAAAATAAATTTTATTTCTGGAATCAGGACGTCAAAATTATCCAACGGTGAATTTTTCATAATTTTCCGAGACAATCAAATTTTTGGGTAAAAATTAAATACCGTTTAAATATATAATGTGTTTTATAACATCATAATAACCCAGTAGTGATGTAATTAAATACTATAAGCTTTATGTTCGGCCAAAATATGTTTTACCATTAAAATAATGTAATTTTGGGTTTGTTTTACTTACTTTTACAAAGCATTAATGGACCCCTCAAGACTTATTAAACATCTTGTCTTTTTAAATTATTTTCCATGGGAGTGTGACTCACCTCCACATAAGCAACCCCATTATTTTAAGAAGTTAGGACTTTGTCCTTATAAAATATTGTTTTCCTCTTCCCTTTTCCAAAAACCATGGTAAAAAACCATGAGATGATTTGTGGTTTGGATTAGTTTAATGTAAGGGGTCCCAAACCTAAATAATAAATAATTCACTCACCTTTCCTATATAAACCCACCCAAGATCCCACTTCCTCCTCACTCAAAGCCTTTGTATTTCATCCAACATCTGCCCTAATCTCTCTAGAATCCTCCCAAGGTGCCCTAATCTCCCAATAATACTCTCTCAAGCCTCTCTCAAGCCTTTGGAAGCACACTTCCAAGTAAGGGTTTTTCTTCCTTTCAATTTTTGTCCAAATTTCTTAATATTGTTATTCCATTTTAATTTCAATTATAAATGCTGGGGTATGGTTTTTCACCTCCCCCATACTGACCTCTTATTGTTTTAATAATGGGAGACCCCTTTCTCTCTCATTAAATGCCTCCCATGTACACCCGTTACTATGCCGAAATTCCGAAAGGAACTTCTCTCTCCTCATTTACTTTCAAGAAATACTTTTATATCATGAATCTAAATTCCATTAAAATTGTTGGGACATGTATCTATATGACCCCCTTACTTTACATTTCATGTAGATATGATGAGAAACCCCTTTCTCTCTCATCAACCATTTTTATGAATTCTTATATCACGCCATTACGCTGCCAAAATTACACCGATTTTCTAAGCCAATGCCATTGTGTAGTGAATACCATGCCCATTTCTCCATCAAGGGTATTCATCTTCATGAAAATTTACTTATTGATTATAAAGTTTCATTCCACATTCCTTTTTCATGCAATAAATGATTATGTTTTATGATCCATGTGGCACACTTATGCATGAAATGAAATGTTTAAGAAGGGTGCGCCCTTATAGCGCTCCAATGCATTGGGTAAAGTATAGTATCATGATACGTCATGTGCAATTAGTGTTGACTCATGATAATTCAAGTTCAAAGAGGGTTTACTCGTGCTTCATGTGCAATGATAATTTACTCATGCTCCACGTGCAATGAGCCTTGGCTCATGCTAATTCCATGTTAAGTGTTGTTGCCACATTTCCATGTTATGATTATCATGATTTATCATTCCTTTATGTTCATGTTTCCTTTTGTTATCTATTGATATGCCTATTGTCTAACATGTATTGTACTCATGTATTCCATGTTTATTCCCTTACTGGGCTTTATAGCTCACCGCTTTTCTTATACATGTCCTCAGGTTATCCAATGCAATGCTAAGTACAAGGGAATGTAGTGGTCATGTAAAGGAAGTTTTCAATAAAGATGATGCATTTCATGTTGTAAGTTTTTATGTAATGATCCTAAGCACCAAAGACACTATACCTCTCGATGTTCCATGTTGTATCAAGTTAATAGTTTATGAAATAAATCATGTTTAAGTTTGTAATAAAAGCAGGGTTTTCATAGTTGGTATCAGAGGATAGGTTTAGTTATTTTTGGGATTAGGATTAGAAAACCCCAGTAAAGACTTAGAGACAAGAATAAGTATAATAAAAACATCCCTAAGTTTTGTTAAGTACTGAGTGAGTGGTTTATCAAGAAAATACATCTCTGTCTGAATACGAGCAGGTAGAGGCGGATCTGGCACAGATGTATCCTATGGGTAAAACCTGAAAACACCACTTTGAGCTAGACTCGAACGAGAACTGGTGCACGACAATGGGCCTTGATGCACTCTTGGTTACGACACTCCCGGGGTACATGTTTTGATAAATTCACAAGCTTATTATGAACCCTTATTAAGGGAATTAAAAAAAATGCCCCTAAGAATTTATGTTAGAAAGTAGATCATGAAAATCCTAGATTTAAGCCTATAGACTCATGAGTTAAGGAAATAAAAGTTTATTTATAAGTCATCAAATTTTGTCTTTGGATTACCCTTTATGTGTTACCCCTACCTTTCCCTTTATTCCAGCCAATGGCCAGTAATAGGAGGACTCTGGCTAACAACCGATGTGAAGATCAGTGTGATGACTGTACTAATGAGATGCCCAATCTAATGGGAGCGGGAATCATGAACATTGTCACGCTTTTCTCTCAGCTAAATCAATCTTTGAATAGAAACATGGGTCAAGAGGAACGTTCAACCCCCCCTAAGAAAGAACAAGTCTCTATCGAGATCTTCATGAAACAAATGCCTCCTAATTTTAGTGGATCATCCGATCCCACGATCGATGAACAATGGATAAACTCCATTGAAAAGATCTTCTCCATCCTTCAATGTTCTGAACAAGAGAAGGTTCTCCTAGAAGCTTATCGTATAGAGGGTGAAGCTGATCAATGGTGGACATTGATCAAAAATACGAAGCCTGAGGAGGAGATTGAGGCGTTGGAATGAAAGGTTTTTTGGAAGATGTTTTTCGATAAATATTTTTCGCACACCCTTCGGCTTAAGATGGAAAGGGACTTCCTTTCCCTCAAGAAAAAAGTCAAAGAATCTATTGGAGCGTACGAGGAAAACTTCACAAGGCTTGTACGATACGCTTCTGACTTTTTCGTTACCCCTGAATGCAAAGTTGACCGCTTCTTTGGTGGGCTAAAGCCTAGACTATGGAAAGCATTAGCGATCTGTGACTTCGACAACTATTAGGAAATTTTCCGATGTGCCCTCAAGGTTGAAATAGAGATCGGGGAATCACAGGGGTATCATGGGGACAAGAAGCGTAAGGTGGAATTCAATGCTGGTGGTCCGATGGATAAATCCAACAGTGCTAAGAAGATCCAGCACCCCACTTGCCAAAAGTGCAGAAAGAAGCACCCTAGAAATTTCCTCAAGGGGACGAGGAAATGATTTAGGTGTAGAAGAGAAGGGAACCTAGTTGTTAACTGTCGGCAAGAAAGACCCGCGACTGCGACAGAGGAGAGGAATGCCCCGTTCGGACCTCAACACATTTTTCATTGCTACAACTACAAAGAAACGAGGAATTTTTCAAGCCCGTGCCCTAATCCAAGGGTTTTCGGAGGCAACCAACAACTTCCAAGGAAGCAAGGAAGAGATTTTTCCATCACTTATGCCGAAGTGATCCCCAAAAAAAAAGTGGTTATAGGTACGCTAGTTATTCATTCAAGAATAGAGAATGTACTTTTTGATTCAGGTTCTACGCATTCTTTTATATCTAGAAAGTTTAGTAGAACAATCCCAGCACCACCACAAATCATGGAAGTGAAGATGTCGGTGAGTACGGAAATTGGGGAAATCATTGCATCCCATGAATATAACTCCTCCCCTGTCATAATCTGTGGATTTAATTTCTCGAAGAACCTCGTCATAATCCCTCTAGTGGAATTTTATTCAATTCTTGGCATGGTTTTGATTTCCTTATATAGAGCCAACATAAATTTTCAGGAGAGGGAAATCACACTCTATATGGAGAATCGACCCCCGATTATTTACAAGTGTAAGAAGGAAGATGAATCTCCTTTAGATCCATCATCTCAAGCATTGATATTACTGCCCTATGAGCACGCGTATTTGGCTCAGATGATTGAATCCAAGGAAGAAACCATCCTTGAAGAAATGCCTATTGTGAGGGAATTTTCTGAAGTGTTTCCCAAGGAACTGCCTGGTCTTCCTCCTAAAAGAGACATTGAATTCTCAATTGAACTTATACCAGGGGATCTACCAATATCCAAGACTCCATATAGAATGGCTGTTGTGGATCTTGAAGAGCTGAAGAAACAACTACAGGAGAATCTGGATAAAGGGTTTATACGCCCAAGTGCTTCACCATGGGGTGCACCAGTCCTCTTCATCAAGAAGAAGGATGGGTCAATGCGCCTTTTCATCGATTATCATTAGCATAACAAAATCACGATAAAGAAAAAGTATGCTATCCCATGAATTAATGACTTGTTCGATCAGATCCGTGGAGCACAATACTTCTCCAAGGTGGACTTGTGGTCGGGATATTATCAAGTAAGGGTGAAGAAGGAAGATATCCACAAGACTGCTTTTCACACAAGGTACGAGAACTATGAATTCATAGTAATGCCTTTCAGACTCACTAATGCTCCAAAAATCTTAATGGACTTGATTAATAGTGTCTTTAGAGATTACCTTGAAAAATTTGTGGTAGTATTTATAGATGATATTCTAATATACTCCAAAACCAAGGAGGATCATGAGGAGAATTTAAGAACTATACTAGGGACTTTGCGCAAAGAGAAGCTCTATGCAAAGTACATCAAGTGTGATTTCTGGTTTAAGGAGGTCTCATTCTTCAGCCGTATCATCACAAGCAATGAGATATCTATGGATCCCTCCAAAACAGATGCAATTGAGGGATGGATGAGGCTAACATCGGTAACAGATATCCATAGCTTCTTGGGGTTAGCTGGATATTATTGACGATTTGTGAGAAATTTATCACGATTGTCCAACCCTCTTACCAAGATAACTCAAAATGGAGTAAAGTTTTCTTGGAGTGATGAATGCGAAGAAAGATTCAAGGAGTTGAAAAGGAGGCTTATCACTACACCCATGCTCACTTTACCCACAAGTGGGGAAACTTTTGTGATATTCAGTGATGCTTAAAAGAAGCTCTTATGCTGTGTGCTGATGCAAAATGATAAAGTGATATCCTATACCTCAAGACAGTTGACAATCCATGAACGAAACTATCCAACGCATGATCTGGAGTTGGCGGCGATGATCTTTGCCTTGAAAATCTGGCGGCATTATCTCTATGGGGAGAAATTTAAGATATATACTGACCACCAGAGTCTTAAATATATATATTCAAACAAAAAGAGATTAATATATTCCAGAGAATATGGATAGAGCTCATCAAGGATTATGACTGTTCAATGCATTACCACCCTGGGAAAGTGAACAAGGTGGCAGATTACCTAAGTAGAAAGAACCCAACTATTCTATCAATGATGAGAATTGAGAAGGATCCAATATTCTTAGACTTGATGAAGATAGACATGAGAATCATAAAGAAGGGAACATCATAAATCCTTTCACAAATGATTGCTCAACCATCTCTTTTGGAAAGGTTAAAGGATGCTCAAAAGGATGATGTGGGAATTCAGGAAAAAGTTGAAGCTATCGAAAAATGGAAATCCTCAGAGTTTAATGTTAATGAAGAAGGAATTGTGTGATTTGGGAAAATACTATGTGTTCTGTCAAGTCCGGAGCTGAAGAAGGAACTTTTGGATGATGAACATAGTTCAAATTTCTCTATTCACCCAGGTAGAACAAAGATGTATCGAGATCTCCGAGAATTTTTTTTGTGGGATAATATGAAGAAGGAGATCGCTGTATATACATCAAAGTGCCTGGTGTGCCAGCAATTGAAGGCAGGGAGGAAGAAGTATAAGGGGATGATGAAACCATTTCCCATACCATAATGGAAATGGGGGAACATAACCATGGACTTTGTCACTGGACTTCTGAGGACATCCAAAGGCAACAATGCAATCTGGGTTGTGGTGGATCATCTTACAAAGACTGCACACTTCATTTCTATTCAGGAAGATTTCTCATTGGATCAACTGGCATGGATATATATCAGAGAAGTGGTAAGGCTGCATGGAGTACCACTATCTATTGTGTCTGACCGAGATCCAAGATTCACCTCTAAGTTTTGGAAGAGTCTTCAACATGCTCTGGATACTGAACTGAACTTCAGTACGACCTATCATCCTCAAACTGATGGCCAATCTGAGTGGACTATCCAAACACTTGAGGACATGTTGAGAGCATTCTCAATGGAATTTAAAGGAGGATGAGATCAACATCTTCCTCTGGTTGAGTTCTCTTATAATAACAGTTTCCACTCGAGCATCCAAATGGCACCTTATGAAGCCCTGTATGGGAAAAGGTGCAGAACATCGACTTGTTGGGATGAGGTCGGTGAACGTAAGCTTCTTGGACCAAAAATGGTTGAAGAAATGGTGGATAAGGTGAAAACCATTCAATAGCATATCAAGGCATCCCAGAGTCGACAGAAGAGTTATGTAGATAACCGTCAAAGAGACCTTGAGTTTAAAGTTGGAGACATGATTTTTCTACACATATCTTCTTGGAAGAAGGTCATGAGGTTTGGAAAGAAAGGGAAGTTAAGTCCAAGGTACATCGACCCCTTTTAGATTCTTTATCGTGTCGAGGCTATGGCCTATAGACTAGCACTTCCACCTACCATGGCCAAAGTACAATATGTCTTTCATGTATCCCTCTTAAAGAAGTACATACTGGACCCTTCACATGTACTCTCTTTTGAGGTGGTACAGTTGGAGGATGATCTTTCTTATGAGGATAAACCAGTGAAGATCTTAGATCATAGAGAAAAAGTTCTATGAAATAAAGAAATGCCCCTCGTCAAGGTGTTTTGGCGAAACCACAAGTTTGAAGAAGCAACTTGGGAATCAGAGGAAATGATGAAGCTGAGTTAACCACATCTATTTTAGTACAGGAAAAGGAAATTTTGAGGGAAAAATTTCTTAAGGGGGGAATATTGTAACGAACCAAAGTTTCATTAATGGAAATCCCACTTGATCTAATTAAATTTCAACTTCTTTGGTTTTATGTTAAGAATTTTGACCATTTCTTTTATAGCTGTTGAACAGTGATCACATAATTAGTATAAATATAGGGCTTTAACAAATCCATTTTACTCAGAAAAAGGAAGCGATGACCTCATCCAGTAGAATTGCTCCATACGAAGCCCATTTTTTGGAGCTCGGAAAAGAGGTGGTGTCTTTGGGCTTCGCTCTTGACCAAGCCCAAGCTGAGCTTCATCATGTCAAGCTCGAACAAGACCATCTATGGGAAAAGTGGAAGTTGATAGAGATTACCACTCGGGCAAAGTTATCTGAGCCACCCCAAGAGTCTTTGACCATCGCACACCTTACCCTTAGGTCTTATGCAGCTATTTTAAGGGTTTGTGTAAAAAATAGCTAGTACTATGTTCATGTACATTATTTTTGTATATAATAATGAATATGCTTTCTTTTCATTATTGATACATTGTAAATAGTTTTTTAAAAGTACAAATAGTGTTTTTAGTTAATATTTAATTAAGAATTATATTTTATTAAATTAAGATATTTTTGAATTAAATAATATTTTTAAAAAATATTATTATTATTAAATTAATTTTTATTATATATAAATGATCTTATAATTTTATGAATACAATTGTAATTTTTATTAAGGTTTGAAATCCATTTTTTTCAAAACCCGTGAATTTCCGATAAATGTCAGTTTTTATTTTAAAAGTGAAAATTAACAAATTTAGAAAATTATTTAGATAAAATAAATGTTATTTCTGGAATCAGAATGTTGAAATTATCCAACGGTGAATTTTTCATAATTTTCTGAGACAATCATATTTTTGGGTAAAAATTAAATACCGTTTAAATATATAATGTGTTTTATGACATCATAATAACCCAATAGTGATGTAATAAAATACTATAAGCTTTATGTTCGGCCAAAATATGTTTTACCATTAAAATAATGTGATTTTGGGTTTTTTTGACTTACTTTTACAAAGCATTAATGGACCCCTCAAGACTTATTAAACATCTTGTCTTTTTAAATTATTTTCCATGGTAGTGTGACTCACCTCCACATAAGAAACCCCATTATTTTAAGAAGTTCAGACTTTGGCCTTATAAAATATTGTTTTCCTCTTCACTTTTCCAAAAACCATGGGAAAAACCATCAGCTGATTTGTGGTTTCGATTAGTTTAATGTAAGGGGTCCCGAACCTAAATAATAAAGAATTCACTCACCTTTCCTATATAAACCCACCCAAGATCCCACTTCCTCCTCACTCAAAGCCTTTGGAGTTCATCCAACCTCTTACCTAATGTCTCCAGAATCCTCCCAAGGTGCCCCAAGCTCCCAAGAAGCCTCTCTCAAGCCTTTGGAAGCTCACGTTCAAGTAAGGGTTTTTCTTCCATTCACTTTTTGTCCAATTTTCTTAATATTGTTATGACCTTTTAATTTCAATTATAAATTCTGGGGTATAGTTTTTCACCTTACCCATACTTCCCTTTTATTTTTTGAATGATGGGAGACTCCTTTATCTCTCATTAAATGCCTCCCATGTACACCCGTTACTATGCCGAAATTCTGAAAGGAACTTCTCTCTCCTCATTTACTTTCAAGAAATACTTTTGTATCATGAATCTAAATTCCATTACAATTGTTTGGACATGTATATATATGAACCCCTTACTTTCCATTTCATGTAGATATGATGAGACACCCCTTTCTCTCTCATCAACCATTTTTATGAATTCTTATATCACGCCGTTACGCTGCCAAAATTAAACCGATTTTCTAAGCCAATGCCATTGTGTAGTGAACACCATGCCCATTTATCCATCAAGGGTATTCAAATTCATGAAAATTTACTTATTGATTATAAAGTTTCATTCCACATTCCATTGTCGTGGAATAAATGATTATATTTTATGAATCTATGTTTTATAATCCATGTGGCACACTTATGCATGAAATGAAATGTTTAAGAAGGGTGTGACCTTATAGCGCTCCAATGCATTGAGTAAAGTATAGTATCATGATACGTCATGTGAAATTAGTGTTAACTAGTGATAATTCAAGTGCAACGAGGGTTTACTCATGCTTCATGTGCAATTAGAATTTACTCATGCTCCATGTGCAATGAGACTTGGCTCATGTTAATTCCATGTTAAGTGTTGTTGCCACTTTTCCATGTTATGATTATCATGCTTTATCATGCCTTTATGTTAATGTTTCTCTTGTGCTCTATTTATATTCCTATTGTCTAAAATGTATTGTACCCCTCATGTATTCCATGTTTATTCACTTACTGGGCTTTATATCTCACCCCTTTTCTTATGCATGTCCTCAGGTTATCCCATGCAATGCTAAGTATGGGGGAATTTAGTGGTCATGTAAAGGAAGTTTTCAATAAAGATGATTTATTTCATGTTTTAAGTTGTTATGTAATAATCCTAAGCCCAAATACACTAGACCGCTCGATCTTCCATGTTGTATCAAGTAAATAGTTTATGAAATAAATCATGTTTAAGTTTGTAATAAAAGAAGAGTTGTCATATTATGATTGTGTTGATACTTTATCACAACGATCCATGGGTCATTTGTGACAGGTAAGTGTCAACCAAACCTGAATCTGAGGCATGGTTTGGCCGGTACCACTCAAAGTGTATCACTTTTATTTGAAATGGACAAAATTTTAACTGAAAACAACAATTGGCATACAGAAAACTGACCAAACCCATTCATATTCTGTTGATACTTCAAGACAATGATCCATGGGTAATTTGTAATGTGTACGAGTCAAGTCTGACTCAATTCAAGGCACAGTGTTGCGGGTATCACTCGAAGTTTCTGTCTTTTGTTTAAAATGGACACTATTTTAAGTAAAACCAACAGTCATATGGAAAACCGACCAAATGTATTATGATTGTGTTGATAATTTAGAAAAACAATCCATAGGTCATTTGTGACGTGTACGAGTCAACCGCGCCTCAATATGAGGCATGGTTTGGCCGGTACCACTCAAAGTGTCTCACTTTTATTTGAAATGGACAACATTTTAAGTGAAAACAACAACTGGCATACAGAAAACCGACCAAACACATTTGGATTCTGTTGATACTTTAGGACAATGATACATGAGTCATTTGTGACGTGTATGAGTAAACCATGACTCAATATGAGGCACGGTGTGTCGGGTATCACTCGAAGTTTCCGTCTTTTGTTAAAAATGGACACTGTTTTAAGTAAAAACAATAGACATATGGAAAACCGACCAAATGTATTCTGATTGTGTTGATACTTTAGAACAATGATCCATAAGTCATTTTTGACATGTACGAGTCAACCGCGCCTCAATCCAAGACATGTTTTGGCCGGTACCACTCAAAGTGTCTCAGTTTTATTTGAAATGGACAACATTTTTAGTGAAAACAACAACTGACATACGGAAAACTGACCAAACGTATTCGGATTCTGTTGATACTTTATCACAACAATCCATGGGTCATTTGTGACGTGTACAAGTCAACCCCGCCTCAATTAGAGGTATAGTGTGGCCGATACCACTCAAAGTGTCTCGCTTTTGTTTGAAATGGACAAAATTTTAAGTGAAAACAACAACTGGCATACGAAAAACCAACCAAACGCATTCAGATTCTATTGATACTTCAGGAAAATGATCCATGGGTCATTTGTGATGTGTACGAGTCAACCCCGCCTTAATCCGAGGCAAGATGTGGCCCGTATCACTCAAAGTGTCTATCTTTTGTTTAAAATGGACATCATTTTAAGTAAAAACAACTAGCTTATGGAAAATCAACCAAACGTATTCGGATTGTGTTGATACTTGAGCATAAGGATCCATGTTCTAGCCTCACACAATCCACTTATCATGTGAGGAACTCCTACCCCTATTATAAAACACATGTCATTTATTACGCCAAGGAAAACTACATTCCCTAAGTCACACAATCTCATTGATACACACCCATTATCATCATCACTAAGTTCAAAGACATCAGCCCCAAACCATGAGACATTATATTTGCGTTTGGTTGAATTCATTTATCCATTTCCTTATTTTGGGATTATTAGCTTCTAATTTCTTTATTCAATCGTGTATGTGTTATACAAAATGAAATTTTTCATGTATTCTTAATTATGTATAAAACATATAATTACGTATTCAGTTTTTTATGTATTGTATTCATAATTGATAATTAAATTATGTATATATTCGATTCAGTATTCAATTATGAATTGAATTTCATATTGCACATGTAATTGTCTCTCAGAATTGAATTCTAAATCAATTATGTATGTTTATAATTTCCTTATGAGTTATGTTTTTATTCTATATGTGTATAGTTTCTCGAAGGTGGAAACTAATTGATTTAGAATTATGTTTTTCATTGTATATGTTTTCATTCTATGTATGTATTCAATTCAGGCCTGGAAATGCAGGCCTGGAAATCACTCAAAGAGGCCTGGACAAAAGCAGCTCACCACTCACAGCAGCAGCTCAGAGCAGCCTGCTACTGCAATTTCCCAGCATGGACTATTCCAAACGTTGTAAACCGTTGGCATATGGAGTTTTATACCAGCATGGCCTATGCCAATAGTTTACAACCGTTGGCATATGGAGTTTTATACAAACTCTTTACCAATAGTTTCAAACCATTGGTGAAAAATTTATACCAACGGTTATGTAAAACCATTGGTATAAGGTGGATATCCTAAGATATTCCAATGGTTTTCCACAAACCATTGTCATATCACTTTCCCTACGCCTTGCTTCCCCATGGTTTTGATAACCGTTGGTATATGTTATGCCAACAGTTATCCATCCTTTACCAACGGTTTTGAACATTGGTAAAAACTTATTTTCCAGTAGTGTGTTTAACACTGGTTGCATAAACAGCTCCACTATAATTATCTTGAGTAGGAGGAAAATCCCTACATGGATTATGTGCATTGATACGATTTTAATTCCTTCCACTAGGCAACATTTCTAAACAATGGAATACACTAGATTAGTTTATGAATCACAATATATAATTCCAAACTAGTAAAATACCTAACATAAATTGAATAGTTTATGCATATAATCCATAATCATAAAAAAAGTTTTCTTTAAGGAGGTATTTACTCATAAATCCTTCATAATGGTTTGTAAAGAAAATTTGAATTATCCTAAAAATATCGCCTGGGAGTGTCGTAACCAAGAGTACAGTAATTCCCGTTGTCATGTACCGGGATACCCCAGGTCAAGCCTAAAACTCCTTCTCAGAGTTTTCACTCTTAGGTATATCTGTTCCAGAGCCTCATCTACCTACTCATATCTAGAAAAGGATTTATTTCTTGGAAAATACACAAAATCTATACATTACCAAAATTCTAGGAAGTTCTTCTATATTAATCCTCAAAGTATATCTTAGGGTATTGTTATGTAATCAGAGTTTTTTTTCAAAATCTGGATTCCAAGGTTTGTACTAAACTTCCTATGATACCAATTGTAATGCCCCAACCCTAGTTACCGAGATTCGGTGAATTATTACATAACATTGTCATGATCATAAGGGATCAAATCCTGAAAGACCGATCAGTTTAGTATCCTTGGAAGTACTAGATAAAAATATAAGTTTTACAATACATTATAAAATGAAAAACAATAACATTGTGTCTCCTTTTAACACATTAATCTCCCATAGACTATCCCTGCAGGTAAGTTATAATATACTTATTCACATCATGGAAAAAATAAAACATAGAAAGGGGTGAGCTCAGGTGCTCAGTAAGGATAACAATATAGCGGAAACATTCATAAATAAGAGTAAACATTTAAGGAAATGTATAAGACTAAAAAAATCATTTTAAACCTAAAATTCAGCATAATATGGAAAATAAAAATAAAATAATTACATTTACTTATTCACATGGATATTCTACTAGTCGAATAATCACATGTAATATCAATAGCCAATTTCATAATGATAGAATGCATAATGCCGGACATCATAACCATATAGTCAAGGTCTCGTGCCAAGACTACAAATAATATTTTTTCTAGGCCTTATGACACGATAGTAGTTTGTCTCATGATACCTAATGATGCATCGAGGAGCTATATCAGACTCCACCCATCACTTACTAAGTCCAATGCATTCCTCATATGAAAAGGTTGAAAAATAACAAAAACATTTATATTAAAAATAGCATACGAAATGTTAATAATTTGACCATAAACCATGAATGGTATAAAAATAACACATCCATAGTAAAACATATCACAAAACCTTCAAGAAAATATGGAATATTGTATAATAATAAATCAACTTCAAACAGGTGTAAAATCTATCAAAGGATGTTGACATAGATGAAATCAAAACTATTTGAGAGAAATATCTCTTTTTATTTTGAAATCATTTAAAAGTAACATAATTATAAAATAAGACATTTATTTTGAAAACATTATTATAAGGTTATAAGGGAAGCTTTATAGGTGTTATAATGGAAAAAATAGCCGCACTCACTGTACAAGTTAAAAAACATTCTTTCCTTAATTTTTTCAAAAAGGTCGTAAAGGGCCTTGTTTGGAAAACGAAAGAAAGATTCTTGTATAATTTTTTTTATAAAAAGTTAGAAAAGGGTATAAATGACTTTAAACCATATTCCAGGAAATAGTAAAAATGTTTTGAAACACATTTTTAAGAAACACATATGTGGATGATAAAGAGGTCCCAATAGATACTCACGTATAAATATCCTCGGATAATGAAAACATTGTAGAATTAACCCTTACCATGTAATTTTCCTTGGACGAGGGTACGTTAAACTCTTGTATAATAGTTAAATCATTGTTATTAAATTATACAAGAACCACATACATAAATATGATATCATATATGATCTTCTAATATTTCATTGTTAATAATATTTTAGTAGTATCATTGTTTCAGGTGTTAACTGATTCATTTTACTTTATATGTTTTATTACGTAAGTCATGTTTGATATGTATAGGATTTATTTTATTCATATAAAGATTGATATTATGTTCTTAAACATTATTTTTAATCATAAAATGAAAATTATTCTTGAATGGTTACGATGGGGAATGAATCTCCTCGTGTTCGTGGAGACGATAATCTGTATGTACGCATGAGCGACAATACCATTCTACTAATGGTGAAATCGTATGTAATTGGATGTTATATCATATATAAAGAATAACTAACATGTTATATTTATTATTTACATCAATTATACTCATTATTATACCAATCCAAATGATGAAGTGTTAAATAACAAACTACACCATGACATGGAGATGGTAAGCTGTACGTACGCACGTATGATGACTTTGTCATTCATAGGATGGATAAAATAATGAATATGGTCATAAAATATTTATAATAACATAAAAATATGTATAAGATACTAGAGTTATTATTTTGGCATGGAAAAAACAAATAAAGAATAAGTGGAAGAAGAAAAGAACTTTGAAAGAGGTAATGAAACTATTACCTCTTCTTCGGGTGCTTCCTTTTGATTTGATAAAAAGGGATACTTAGGTTGGATTATGATCAAATTAAGGACTATAGGTTGAATTTAAGGTAGTTGGTGGGATATTTGAGTAGGGTTTGGCCAAGACAAATGGATTTGGAGGTGTGATTTTGAGAGAATGGGAAGTACCCTTTTATAAGAGAGGTGAGGGTCACTTTAGGAAAATCTTGAAATATTATTTTATTATACAATCATATTCGGTTTATAATGGATAAAAAAGGATTTATTTCGATTATAAGGATAGTATGGGTCGAAAACCTCTCAACCAATAGGTTTTATATAGGTTTAGGTCACCATATTAACCTTATCTTTTAGATTTAACTCTGAGTTAAATAGTTTAACTTTTACCATTTATTCTTTTATTATTATAATAAATTATTAATAAATTTACTATAAATATCCAATAGAATCCCAATTGGTTAATTATTTATGTATCTAACCTAATCTAAGTCCTTTGTACAAACCTTATATTTTTATGCATATTAAGTCAATTAATAATATAGTACATGTTTTGAAAACCCATTTATGCCAATTTTGACACTATTTAGTATTTGGTTTTTTTGAAAGTCATAAAAACTTTATCACTTTGAAAAAAATTTATTTAATAAACCATAAAATTTCATATTAACCGATAAAATTATTATAATGCATCAAAAGTCTCAATTTACAATTATATTAATATTTATAATATCTATTATTTTAATCTTTCAATAATAAGTTAATTACTAAATCATCATTGTATCATAAAATAAATTTAATTATTTAATGTCAAAAAACTATAAATAAAATACCATTATGTAGGAAATATTTTTATCTTTATAATGAATATTTATAGTTGAATTTATCTTATGTATAACCCTATATTAAAAATGGTTTAGTTATTAAAATTTGAATTTAACACTTTTAACTCTTCTTTAAATAAAATAATAATAAATGTCCAAATCTAATTCAAGTGGACCATAAGAATCATATTTTATTCCTAAGGTTGATTTTGGCTGAAATACACATATCCAATATAATTAGGACATGTGTTAGGGTAATTATAATATCATTTTTACCTTTAATTACCCTATTAACTTTTAACCGTGGTAAATAAAATTCAAAAGTTACTATTCACAAAAATTATTTTCATCCTATTGAACCATATTTTACTTATTTATGTCAACCATGTCTCTCAAAATTTTGAAATTCAATTCACAGAAGCGGTAAAATTACGTTTTATGCAAATTTTCAAATGTGCCTTAAAGGTTGGTAAAAGACGTTAAAATGTTCAATAAAATTTTATGCATCTAATTTTATTATAAAATGAATAAAATTAATTACATTGAAATTTTATAGGTATTATGTATCTATTTTGACATAAATAATTATTTAAATAAAAACTAGGTTTTAAACAATAATGCAATGTGTTTTTCACTATTCATCAAAAAATGAATGTTTTCTAAAAAATACCAAAAAATCACCCTAAGATAATTTTGATATTACAAATCCAAAAATGAAGTCCATTTTGAAAAATAAAATTTATAAAATTTCAAAAAGTGGGTATTACTATTCATAACAGCTAGTTTGATTGGTCGTGGTGTGATAGAACTCAAAGTTGCGTACATCACAAGCTACTGTATTATTCAAAGAGAAGTGTACCATGAAAGCTTGGGGTGTTACAATGTCCATATATATTTAATACCAAGGTATCAATTTTGATTTATAAAATATTCATTTACCATTTCTTTAATTTGAAACCCCTTTATAAAGTATGGAAAGACAACCTTAGCCCATCCTTGACAATCTTAAGAAACTTTCCAAGTGTCTCTTGAGAAACTTAGTAAAAGTATAATGACTAGGATTACATCCAAGGTGACCCAAGTAAGAATTATCATGTTTCACTCAAGTATGGTGTGAAAAAAATCAATGTCTAACAGACTTCCAAGTCCATACTTAGTATCACACATAAGGGCTCAAGTCTTACTCATGGCATGGTGCAACCAATCATTCCATTGATCCCATCCAAGGGGTCTCCCCTAGAGAACTGGTATCACTAGTTTGGAGGTAAAAATAGACAACACACAATGATCCCATATTAGGCATAACTGATGTTGTCCCCATCATGTTTAAAAAATGTTCACAATATAAAACATGAAGGCACGAGGGTCCATCCAAGGGATCCTTAAATCAGAACCCCTTGTTTCACCCACGAAACTAAAGTGAAGTCATTAAGCAAGAATTACATTCATGAAAGGATTAATTGAAATTAATTCCATTTAACTCAAGAAATTATGCCATAAGATGCATTTTGGTCAAGGCATGTCATTGGGACATTTCCATTTAATTCACAAGGCACTAGTCTTTAAGAACTTGTCCAGTTCATATATATATGGCATGAGTGTATAGGGGGCTAAGACATAGCTCATCACCTAAATCAAACTAATTAATAAATTCAAGGTATTAGTCAAGTATGTGAAAACCCTTAAGGGTAATTAAACAAGCTAAGTCACAGAGTAATTTAATCTTTAAAGGTATAGAAAACCTAAAATAAGGGAATGAATCATGGCTATGAAACCATAGGGTTGATTCTCCCCATGCTCAGGCCATGAAAGTCATGGTAAGACGTTCAATTTAATTAATTGAAAAAGTTGGGATGCAACTAGAAGGGTCCGGATCATAACACAACCACAAAAATTATGGAATTCAAATAAATGATGAGAAAAATACATGAACACCTACCTTATCCTCATAGATTTTCCCTCATCCAGTATCGACCTTTGATTCAAGATTAGTTGGAAGAAATCAATGAAACTGTCAAATGCTTTGAAAATGGGGAACATGATCTTGAACCCAAATAGAAAAACAAATGGAATGAATAAATTGAAATAGATTGGAGAGGATTCAAGATTAGTGATGCAAAATGGGTCCGCGGCCCATGGGCTTTGCGAGTATGGGGCAGGGCAGGCCTAAAAATTTTGATCGCAAAGAGCGCGGGCCAATGCGGGTTGAGGCCGCGCAGGTGCGGGCCAAAGCGGGTTGAGCCCGCGTGGGTGCGGGCTGACCCGCGGGCCTAATTTAATTTTTTTTGTACAATATATGATTCTTTTGCATTTTAGTTTTTTTAAAACATAATTAAATCATGACATATGATTTCTCACCATAATGGTCATACAAATTCACCATTCATTTACATGTAAATTTTAAACAGGTCAATATTTATTGTTTTAATATGATATTATAATATTTATATAGTAATTATTTACCATATTCACATGGTGTGTCATCGCACCTCTCGAAAAATGGAACTCATCTCTCCTGCATTCAGTTTCAATTCTAAAAGAGTTATTATAATTATAATATTTTTTTGAACTTATTTAATTTTGTTATTACTTAATTTTATTTTTTTATTAAAAAAACATGAAAGGACCTCATGAGACCCTAATAGCCTCCTCTGAAACCAGTCATTGCTTGAAGTGTCATTTTTCATTCATAGGTCTATCCATTCGCATCTCTACACAATCAACATCATCATTTTTCACCCCTCATTGATCACTTACCTACTTTGCATTGCAACAGTTCATCACCACATCGGCGTCGGCACATAACACCATTAACCCATAGAAAAATGTTCCATCACATCTCTTAAAGCTCAAACTATTGTAAATTCATATTTCTCCCAACAACTAAAATTAAGAATGAGGAAAAAATAAAATATTTAAATGATTATAAATATTATTTTTTTAAATGTGGGCAGCCCGCGGGCTTATGCGGGGCGGGGCGGGCTTGGATTTTTTTGTTCGCATTATATGCAGGCTTTTACGGACAAAACCGCGTGGGGTCAAACCCACGCGGGCTTGGACCGCCCCACCCCGCCCCGCCCGTTTCACATTACTATTAATGATCATACCTCTAGCTTCTTGTTGGATCTAATAGAGAATGAATCAAAGGTTGGATGAAGGGGATACCTTGATTTCTATCTTCTTAAAGGAGGATAGATCATATATGAATAATGGAGAGAGATCTGTTGAAAATGAAGAGGGTAGAAGAGAAAATAGGTTAAACTATTTAAGAGGGTCAAAATGGTAATTTCACCCATAATTACACTATGTATGGTTTGGTTGCACAGTTTCCAAACCATGCACCAACCGTGTGCCATTCAATGCTGCTAAGGGGAACATCGCATGGTTAGGTGCACTATTTAACTAATCATGTACAAACTATGAAAAAATCACTATCCAAAACCTCTATAATATCACATGGCCATGTGCCCTGAGTCACACAGTTTTATACAAAATGTGTGGTCCACTATGATACTTCCCATGTTGGGGATCTGGGCTAAAAACAAGCTTTAGATGCACCTAAGACCTCATTTACTCGATTAAGCATCATAATTAGGACCATTTAAGGGAATTGAAACAAAAAATTAACAGTTTTTACCTTTGTGAAAATCCAAGACATTATAACCTACCCTCTTTAAGAAAACTCATCGTCGAGTTTCCCTTTCGAGGGTAGTAGAATGTCATCAGAGACTAGTTTCAACTATTGCGCTTGCACATTGGCCTCTCTCTCCCAGGTCTCATCCTATATGCATCTATGCTTCCATAGAACCCAAACCAGAGGAACAATCCTGCCTCGATGAACCTTCATGATATGATCAATAATACATATTTAACACTCCTAAAAGGAAACATCCACTTCGTTCTCAATATCATTAGGGTCGAATGAATGAGATGAGTCTGGATGATATTGCTAGAGCTGAGATACATAGAAGACATCTTGCATGGAATGATACCTATTAGGTAACTAAAAATGATAGGCTATTGGCCCAACTCACTCAACTATCTCTAAAGGCCCAACATACCTTGGTAATAACTTTCCATATCTTCCGATCTGTCTCTGACCCAATCTAGGTGATACACACAGAAAGACCCGATGTCTCACCTTGAACTTTAGAGGTCTGTGACAACGATCTATATATGACTTCTGCCTAGTCTGAGCTATATCCATATGATTTTAAATTATCTATACTTTCTCTAAAGTCTCCTGAACAAGGTGATGACCTAATAGAGATACCTCACTTGCCTCTAGGCAACACAGTGGTGAATGACACTGTCTACCATAGATAACCTCATACAGATCCATATGAATCATTTCATAAACAATATTGTTGTAGGAAAAATAAACTAGAGGAATATGATTCTCCCAATAACCTCCAAAATAAAGGACACAAGCTTGTATAATATCCTCCAACACCCGTATAGTCTACTCGGACTACCCATCGGTCTGAGGGTGATATGCAGTACTCAAGAGCACCTATAAACCTAGTGCCTTCTACAACCATTTCTAGAACCATTATGTGAATTGGGAGTCTCATCTTGATACGATATAATGGGATAAATTATATAGTCACACTCTCTCCCATATGCAAAGCCTTCCTAACTCATCAACAAGAAAGGTCTTTCGTATTGGTAGAAAGTACGTGACCTTGGTTAGCCTGTCGACAATCACCCATACTGCATCTCTATCTCAAGGAGATCTTGGAAAACCCATCATGAAATCCATGGATACATTGTTCCATTTCCACTAATGAATATAAAGTGGCTATAGAAGTCCATCGGGTCACTGGTTCTCTTCCTTGACCTGCTGACAAGTGGAGCACCGAGTAATAAATCATACTATCTACCACTTAATACCAGGACACCAATACTGACGGAGTATGTCTCTATACATATTGGCGATACCAAGATGATTTTCCCATACTAAGGCATGTGATTCCCTCACCAGATCTTCCCATGCATCTGAAGGTACCCATACATGGCCATAGAAGAGCAGGGTCTCACACGCATCCACAATCCAAACAGGAGGTGGGTTATCTCCTGTGACACTCTCCCTTAAAAAAATTCCCTCACAATTTGTTAATTTCATCATTTGAACGCATTCTATAAGGGAGGAACTCACTACTAAAGATGCTAAAACTAGTTTCCCAAGATTCTATTGAACATCAACATGAATTTTAGAAAATATATCCATCACCTACCACTCATTGTTGGCCTCCTTTATGGACTATGTCTAAGTCCTACAGTTTAAAGAATCATCCATGACATTTATATTTTTGAGTGTGTAAACAAGATCAAAATTAAACGATTTTAGGTATTCCACCCACCTGTTCTACCTCAGATTTAATTATTTCTGAGTAGAGATTTATTTGAGACTTTTATGGTCTGTGTAAATGAATAACTACTCACCAAAAAAGTAGTACCTCAAACAATGCAGCTCATGAACCATAGATGCTAGCTTGAGGTCATGCGTAGGATAGTTCCACTCATGAGGCCTCAGCTGATGGGATCCATATGCAACGACTTGATCACCTTGCATTATATCTTCACCCAACCCGATTCCTGAAGCATCACAATAGACTGTATAACTTCAACCTGACTCAGGTAGAATCAGGATCAACACTTAAGTGAGTCTTCCCTTTAACTCCTGAAAATATGTATCATAAGCCTCAGTCTAGTCAAAATTCACATCCTTCTTGGTCAAGCCTATAATCAGCACTGCCAAGTGTGTGAAGTAATGGATGAATAATCTATATTATCTAGCTATCCCTAAGAATTTGCATATATCAAACATATTCTTGGGCTAATCTCAGGAAACTATGGCACCCAACTTTTCTGGGTCAACCGATACACCTACTTTAGATATGATATGACCAAGAAGTGAACCTTAATAATCCAAAAGTAAAATTTACTGATATTCACCTATAGTTGGTGCTCTCTCAGTGTACTCAACATGATCTTAAAATGTTCGTAATGCTAGTGTATGGTGTGTGAGTACACTAAGATGTCATTTACAAAGAATACCACAAGGGAATCGAGATACCAGTGGAAAACCCAATTCATCAAAGCTATGAAGACTTCTGGCATGTTCATCAAACTGAATGACATAACCAGATACTCATATAGGATATTCCTACTCTGGAACACTATATGTGGTATATACGATGGCCTCACATGAACATGATGGTATCCTAACCTCTAATTGATCTTATAGAAAACAATTTCTCTTCAGAGTTGGTCGAAGAGTTTTTCTATATGAGGAATTGGATACCCATTTTTTAACTATAATATGATTCAGTCGATAGTAATCCATGAAAAATATAAGGGTTCCATCGACCTTCTTGGAGAATAATACTGGAGAACCCCACAACGATTTGCTGGGTATGATAAAACCCTTAGCCTCTAAGTCTTCAAGATACTTCTTGAGTTCTTGGATCTCTATTAGTTCCATACTATATGGATGAATGGACACTAGTGCCACACCTATTACTGTATCTATAGTGAACTCAATTTATCTCTCAGGAGGTAATCCAAAGAAATCATTAGGTAAGACGTACCTAAAGCGATCCATGACAGGAGGTAATTCCACAAGTTGTAAACCATGCTCGCTCATGAAGAGACATGCCATATCGGTAATTATTCCACCAATCTCAGTACTCTTGAGTCCAGATCGACTTTCTTGGAGATCCCATTCTCCTTTATTATTATATGCACTACCCTTGGGTGATGTGAAAGATACCCAATGGTGATATTAATTGAGATGGTCTCGATAAGGCTTAAGCTAATCTATACTAAGAATGATGTCTAAGTCGTTCATCTTGAGGATGAATAAAATCCCAATAAAATAGTACCCACATATTTCAAGGTGAATTCTTTACACTAGTGTATATACTCTTCTCAAACTCCCAATGGTGTGTCAAGGGTCATAACACCACTGAAGTACTCTACCACCAAGCCCAAACTTTCCATAGTTGTAGTAGATAGAAAGGATCATAATACACATGTATCAAATAAGGAAAATACTAAAGTAAAGATTACTAGGGTAGTAATTATAACTGTAGAAATCCCCAGACTCTATTCATTAGGTGTAGGTTTCACTGTATAGATATGGTCTGATCTGTATCCCTGAGACATCGCCTAACTAGGCTAAGTAAGTCCACTTTTCTAATGATGTAACTCTAAATCCTAACTGCCTCGGCCACGACCACCTACTCAGCCTGAATGGCCTATAGAAGACCAACTTCCTACCTTTAGAGGTTTTATTGATCCTTCACCTAAATGAGGTGATGGTATATAACCCTATTTTCTTGTCACTAGAGTAAAAGGCTAGAAGAAATGTTGGAGGTGACCCATCCTACAACAAGCATAACAATCGATCAGGTTCCTCATACCCTGGGGATTTTTGTGACCTATACCGCCACACTGGTGATACACCACAAAGCTATTGGTGCATTCCACCTAGCTTGAATTACCCCACATGTACCATTTAAGCGTCTCTTATTACCGCTAAAAAAACCACTACTCTTCCTGGAAGCTGAACTGCCTTGTTTCACATCGCCTAACTCCCTCAAGTTCCACTCAGTGATGAGGGCCTGATTCAAAATCTTTGATATGGTGGTCAACCTAAATACATTAACCTATGAGAAGATGGAATAAGGAATCCCATCCTCAAAATTCCTCACAATAGTCATCTCATCACCAGTTAAGGTTAGTGAAAAACACTACAATTCAGTGAAACAAAATGAGTATTACATCATAGACATATCACCTTTCTCAAGGTGTATAAATTTCCAAAGTTGATTAGTTATCAAAGTCCAAGGGAATAAGTATTCAAATAAGTATATCTTGAAGTCCACCCAGACCACACCCTGATATTGACCATCTTGAGTTATAATGTACCACCAATTCTTGGCTGAATCATGTAATAGATAATTTATGAGCTTTACCCTTGGCTCTAGAGGCATCTTGATATGCTTGAAGATTGACACCATAGAATAAAACTAATATTTATTATCTTGAGGCCCACCATCCCCTGAGAAGGTGGGAGGATGCTACTACTAAAACATTAGGGTTAGCTCTTCCATAGAAGGGGCCAGTCAAGGAGCACCTTGCACCATTTTCATAAAGAGAAGAAATTTTTCATGAAACTGGGCATCGACACCTAATGGAGAATCTAGAGGAGGTTCCTCAAGTGGAACTGTATGAGGTATCATGGGTGGATCATGGACCACCACCTCTAGAGTATTCTCATTTCCACTTTCCTAGTATACAACATGTGGTCATCATAGTTGAATAGATTTATAATTTCCAAGTGCATGCCTTAGAAAATATTTATAACAGATAAGGAATGATGTAAAGAAGGATAGGTCTGAAGCCTTCCTATAATAACACCACAACCCTTAGCCTTCTCTAGGAGCTAGGTCTGGGTGATAAGGACAAGTCGCAAAAGGATCATAGGAGACATGGCCTACAACCCACTACTAAGTTTGGGTTAGGCTATGGTCTCATGATTACATGTATAAAGTTTAACCATTTCATTTACATGTTTCATTCATTTTAATTCATTTATGAAATTACATTTCATTTAAGTGGTTGAATTAGATGAATATCAATCTCCAATTTATAAGGTCCAATACACCTTATAAATTGGATAGTGGTGTCAATTTATTTCTAACCAAAACATGTTCCAGCCCATGCCACTGATGGTCTATAGATCAACGTGCCATAATTGACTATTTAAGGCATCTGATTTAACCTATGAAGGAAAACACTATTAGGTTAAGAAAGGTGCTTTATGTATCAATTGTGTTTTCTTAATTATTCAAGAAGTTAACAGAACAATTATATATATATATATATATATATATATATATATTAAAAAATCACTGTAAGGAATAAAAACAAGGCACAACTAACAACCATAGGAAAAACATGCAATGCATGCAGGAAAGTAGATATGGAATGGCGTAATGCATGGAAGTTTAAATCCTGTCATTCATAGTATGATACATGCTTCTAAGATGCACACATTTCATCAGTCTAGGTATAAAAAACCCATTAAATTAATATCAATATTAATAATATCATAAATCTAGTGAGTCACCCAATGGTGGAATCCCATGAAACCATAACAACATAAGAAATAACAACATTTACCCAACCCAGGAAATTTAGATTTCTTCTGTATGTGGGGTAGCTACTCCCAGGCACATGATCTTAAACAAATTACATTATCCTTGTCCCCTATCTAACTAAAACAGTAATAAAAAAGGAAAATAGCCTCTGATACAACTTTGTAGCATCCCGCCCTAAATTCTAATCACTGGAGTTTTGAGGCAGTTGACCACAAGACCTAAAGTTCTCCTTCCCAAATGCCAGAGGCTAAAGAAATAGTAATGAGGGATTTGGGTGAGTCCATGGGGAGAATATAACCTTAGTGATCAGAGTAGAGCACAAAAATAGATGTAAGAAACAACAGAAGTAAAAATAGATAGTAGTGAAAATGGTAATAATTAAACATTTTAGATGGATAAAAATAATAAGAGGAATCTGAATAATTATATAAATATGATACTAGTAATGATGATTGTTTCATGGTATTGTAACCATAAAAAAGTTAGCATGCAGGGGAAGGGGATACAAGCATATAAAACATGCTGACAAAATATTAAAAAGGAAAAAAACTTCTATGACTAGAATCTCGAGCATAGTCTCGGTCATCTACTCCCAACTCCATCCTAGTAATGAAAATAAAGCATTGGAAGCCAGTTTATTCCCTTTATCAGTACCTACAATCATAATGTATAATTAGGTACCAAAGGCAACTGATCAGGGTGTGAGATACAATCTCAATAGGCTAGCACCCACAATGTCTAGGAATTTCCATTTTGTATTATATCAAATAAATAGTGTGCCATATTTTATTTAAATTAAATAGAAAATAAATAAATAAATGAATTGGACTGGGTTCTAATTGGAGAACTTTCCACTCAACTTTCTTTGGTTTAAGTCGGTGTGTCTGAACTGAGGGGCCTGCAATGGTAAAGTGACATGGATAAGATTCTAAGTAGTGGAATTTCCCCAAACTTGTGATTGGTATTGAAGGATACATTCCAATATATTTAATACCAAGGGATCAATTCTCATTTCAAAAATGTTAAATTACCATTTCTTTAATTTGAAACCCCTTTATAAAGTATGGAGAGACACCGTTATCCCATACTTGAAAATACTGAGAGACTTTCCAAGTATCTCTCGAGGGTCTTAGTAAACTTCCAATGCCTAGGAGTTCATCCAAGGTGAACCAAGTAAGAAGTCCCATGTATCACTCCGTCATGGTGTGAAAACTGTCAAATTTTAACAGACCTCTGAGTCCATACCTAGTATCGCACATAGGGGACTGAGTCTCACTCATGGAATGGTGTAACCAATCGTGCCATCGAGGCTATCCAAGGGGTCTCCCATAGGAAACTTGTATCATTTTTATAGAGGTAAAAACAGACAAAAAATGGTGATACCATTTGAGGCATAACTGATGTCACCCTTGACATGTTTACAAAACATTCACAATATAAAACATGAAGGCACAAGGGTTTGTCTAAGGGATCCTTAAATTGGAACCCCTTGTTTCACCCATGAAACTAAAGTGAAGGAATTAAGTAGGAATTACATTTATAACAAGATTAATTTAATGGTATTCAATTTAAACCAAGCAATTAGGCTATATGACGCATTTTGGTCAAGGAATGTCATTGGGCCATTTCCATTTAATTCATAAGGAAAAAGTTTTTAAGCACTTGGCCAGTTCAACTATGGAATTGGTGTATAGGGGACTAAGACACGGCTCATTACCCTAATCAAAATAATTAATCAATTTAATGTATTAGTCAAGTAAGAAAAAACCCTCAAGGGTAATTAAAAAATCTAAGTCACAAAGTCATTTAACCATTAAAGGTATAGAACACCCAAAATAAGGGCATGATTTAGGAAATCCATGACCAATACAGTTGGAAGAAAAATCCATGACCACCTATCTTAGCCTTGTACAGCTTCCCTTGTCCAGTCTCAACCTTGGATTCAAGCTAGGTTGAAAGAAATTGACAAAACTGTAAAATTCCCTGAAAATGGGGGAAATTATATTTCACCCAAATAGTGCAATAGATGGGATAAAGAACTTTAAATAGATTGGAGAGGATTAAAGATCATACCTATAGATTCATGTTGGATCAGATGGCAAACAAATCATAGGTCAGATAGAGGGTCTACCTTTATTCCTAGCTTCTTGAAGGAGGAGAGATCATACTTGAAGAATGGGGGGGGGGCTCTGGAAATGAAGAGGGGTGGAAGAGAAAATAGGATAAATAATTTAAGAGGTTCAAAATGATGATTTAACCCACAATTACACTTTGAATAATTTGGCTTCATAGTTTCCAAACCTTGCACCAACCATGTGCCATTCACTGATACTAAGGGGAACATTGCATGGTTAGGCACATAGTTTAACTAACCATGAAAAAACTGTGGGAAAAATAAATATCCAAAACCTCTGTAATCTCGCATGGCTATGCACCCTAGGTTACACTTTTGCAGAAAAACCATGCGGCCCAATCTATTTCTTCCCATTTCAGGGATCTGGGTTTCAAACGTGCCCCAGACACACCCGATACCTCCTTGAGTTGATTATGCATCATAATTAGGGGTGTTTAAGGGAATTGAAACAAAAAATTAAATGTTCGTAACTTTTTGAAAATATAGGACGTTACAAGACATCCCAAACACTATGCTAAAAAATCCATTTAGGGGTGGTTTAAACCACCACTAAATGACTTCATGGTGCTTTTATGAAACCATCATGAGATTTTGTGTTAGGAAACTTGTCACAATGTTTTTTAAAAAGTGATGTAGAACTATTTCTTGGTGGATTAAACTTCTACTAAACACTTAAAACATTATTTATTTATTTTTTAAATATTATTTATTATTTATTATTTATTATGTTTTTTTTGAAATTTTAGGGTCAAAGACCCTATTGTTGAAGTTAAAACAATAAAATAAGGAGGGGAAGGATGAATAGGTTCATACACAACATTTCTTCCCTCAACCAAAAACCAAAGAATGATAATAAAGATTCAATTAAATAAAAATCTAGAAGTAATAATAAACATGATAGTCATCACTATATTCATACCAATCAGAGTCATCAGTCAATGGGCTGAACATGTTGGAGTACTCCATATTCTTTGTTACCAAAGGAGTGTTTCTGGTTCTCATCGTTAGTCTGAGACTGGAGTATTCCTTTATAGTTATAATATCCTTCCCATGAGTATGAGATACTCCCTTATCATCCATATTCATTCATTATATCACTTTTTCTTTGTATGAAATCTTTCTCCGACGATTCTTTTCATCATTATCCAGGTCAATATATCCCCATTTTCCCATGAATCTCAAGAAATATGTAGTCTCATTGATGGTCTCATGGAAATGATTTCCATGTTTCTCTTACACAACAGTGAACCATCCTCAATGATCTCAACAAAAGAGAACTCCTACCTTCAATCACCATTCTGATTACCCTAATTCTGATTCTGAGAAGATAGAACTAGAGGTAGGATAACCTCCCTATCTACCATTAATCTAGTTACATGATGAAAGTTGAACTCACCAATAATTTTAGATACAAACAAAGATATAACTTGATCCACTAATTTAGATTCTTCATGGTTAGGCTACCACTTCTGGGGTGGGGGATAATATAAAAAAAAGATCAGATACTTGAGATGAATGTTTTGGTTTTTCAGTTCTAGCCAGACCATCCTTAAGAAAAATAGAACTGTCCTGAGGTGCATTAACCCAAGATCACCTATCTTCATCCGTCCTCTTACTAGAAGTATATGGCTTCTC
The DNA here is from genome assembly GCA_963277665.1 of Viscum album. NCBI lineage: Eukaryota > Viridiplantae > Streptophyta > Magnoliopsida > Santalales > Viscaceae > Viscum > Viscum album. Next base: position 1,575,865,014 of record OY728141.1, read on the forward strand.
TTTTAAAGAATCTATAGAAACATAAAATCCTTACTACTGAAAAGAGATATGATCCAAAGAATCAGCTATAGAAACAAGATTCTTTCCAAAATCCTTCCCATTCTTATCATTGGGGGAGGGTTTAAAAACATTCATATTATAACAAGGATCATAAGAATAATCAATATCTTAGTCCTGACTAGACAATAATTTCTTACACATAGAGGCATCATGGCCATTGTCAAGGTAGGATGAGAAGGTTAAGGATCTCGTACATGAACTCCCAGTATGGAAAATTACCTTTCAATAAAAGTGAAAAGGGAGGGAGATTCTCATAAACAACAAATATTCTCAATTCATCATCCTATGTGGATAGAACCACCTTCCTATCTAGGATTGACCTCAAATCAACTTGCACTAGGACCCTGGTAATGTAGTCGAAGCTAGCCTACTTAGTTTTTCTATCCATTTTAACTTGAACTCCAATCGAAGAAGCTAAATCAAATATGATCTTAGGGTTCTAATAGAGCATGTTTAAACCAAAAAATTTGACCCAAACTTAGGTAAAGGATTTTCTAACCTCAATGGGATTGAGACTTGAGTTTTATTCCTAAATCCATAGGCAACCTAGCTTCATAGAGATCAAACCAAATCACTATGAAATCTTCTTCAATTCTAAAATTGGAAACAAAATGTGAAAGAAGCCACGCCTAACTGGAATATATTTATAGTTTGAAAAACCCCAAATTGAAGACAAATTTATTACCAAATCATTGAGTTTTTATGGTTTCTTCCCCTTTTGGAGAACAACTCATGCAATAGTGGAGTCATGACATAAATCAATTATTTTCAAGACTACATCTTACCTCAAAATCACATGAGAAGTGTCACCTTTTTTGAATATCGGACCTAAATCGCCATCATGAATGAATGAGAAAATCCTTCAATTCAGATATAAAGACTTGCCTTCAAATATATTTTGTGAAGGTATCTATTTGGAAGACGAGTCCATAGGGACAATATGAGAATAGAGAGAGTTCTTTCAAGAAGTGAAGTGCTTGTTGAAGGCATCATCACTTGAAGGGTTCATAACCATGCGTGACACACTGAGATTTTTCTTTCCAACCAAAGCATCCTTACATCAAGTCACCAGTGGGGGAAGCCCGCCAGAGATTAGATCAAACCCTATAAAGTGTGGTAGCGCTATGGAGGAGAAAAACCCTAATCATCATCTTCGACATTACATGGAGAGTTCCCTGGTTTGCGCTCCATCTCCATGGTGTTATCATTATGGATTATTTATTTATAATTTATAATTTATTTATTATTTATTCATTTAATTATTATTTTCTTATTAAACCCTACAGAAAGTAAGCATATATGCACGTGTGTGTGTGTGTTTTTGGAATCTGAACCTCTTACTTCTTGGTTATTCTACAAAAACTTTCCTAAGCTAGAAAACTCTTTATGTAGTGACTAAATAGACTTTAATGTATTTAAATATATATATAAATAAATCTAAAACACACACACACACACACATATTTATCATCTATTAATAATTATCATTTTAAATTTATTATTTATTATTATTATTTATTATGTGTACATATATAATATATAAAAAATAAATAGTAAATAATAAATAAATAACAATTAAATAATAAATAAATAAATAATAAATAAAGACTAATTTGATGATAAATAAATAAATAATAAATAACTAATAAATAATAAATAAATAATATATGATAAATAAATAAATAATAAATAATAAATAATAGATTTAAAATAATAATAATAAAAAATAATAGATAAAAAAGTAAAAAATAAAAAAATAAAAAATAAAAAATAAAAACTAAATAGATAGTAATTAAAAAATAAATAATAATTATATATATATATATAAATATATATAAATATGCCTAAATAGATATAAATATCTATTAATATATATACATATAACTAAATTTACATAAATACACATAAACACAAACAAATATATAATGAAATATAATTATATATATATATATATATATTGACACATATAAGTATACTTAAACACACTTAAATATATATAAATATAAATACATATAAATATATGTATATATGACCAAATAATATATAAAAATATATATAAATTAATATATATATATATATATATATTTATAAATATACAAAAGTATACATAAATATATTAAATATATATAAATATCTATAAATATATATAATTATAAATAAATAAAGATAAATATACATAAATTGAATATAAAAATAATATTTGTAAACACACACACACACATGTATGTATGTATGTATGTATGTATATATGTATGTATCGATGTGTCTCTGTGTGTTTATATGTAAATATATACATATATAAATAATTAATTACTACAAATTAATAATTAAGAATTAATTTAGTTTTCAAATAATTACTAACTAGTAATTTTAAATAAATAATAAATAATAAATAACATTTTATAGTTAATCAAAATTTTAAGTAATAATTAATAAATATTAAAAAATAATAAATGATTATAAATAATAAATGATTTTAAATAATAAATAATGATAAAGAATAAATTATTAAAATAATAAATAATAAACAATAAATAAAAATTATCTTTTAAAAATTATTAATTTTTATCATTACATTTAGCGGCTATTTATTAAAAAATTACTACAAATTTGTTGTGATTTTCTAAAACCACCGCTAAAATTTAATAAATAATTTTAAAAAATAAAATTTTAAATTCAACAGCAGTTTAAACTGCCACTAAATAAAACACCACTAAATGGGGATGGTTTTCAATAAACCACCTCAAAAAATTTACAAACGAGGCATTTAGTGGCAATTTTGAAAACTGCTGCTAAATGCTTGTTTTTATATAGTGGGAACAGGAGGAAGATCTTGTTCAAGAGTACATTTGAGGAGGACCATGGAAGACTAGAGGCTACTGGTATAATCCAATCCCAACTAGTTGGGAGGCTAAAAAACCATTAGGAGGTAGTTTTGGGATAAGGGTGAATCCTTCCTATAAAACATCTGGGTGAGGGATGATTCCTCCATTGAGGTTTAGGATGATCACTACCTTGTCGTAACCACTTATGATAAATAGTAATAAATTTATGTCTTGGAGTTATCTGAACACTGTAGGGAGTAGGTACCCACATTGGGACTGAACCCTGAAAAAATAACATGTGTTGATATCTATTTACTTTTTTTCATTACATGCGGTGTGGATGTGTGTTGAGTGAAAATAAATAGATCCATACATCTTAACTGAGTAAGAGGTTATTAAAATAAAATGGGGTAAAAGTTTAAGTGGGAATAATTTGATAAAATATTTTCACACTTTTTCACCCCCACCTCTAAGTGTGACTACATGATCCACTGGGAACTTCACTTATAATGACCAAAAAGGTATTTATAAGATTAATATTTATAAGAGAAATGACATTTTTTCCACATAGATAATGAATGTTATAATTATGGTGAATTTGATTATCCTTTTTCGTGGCCTTTATTTTTATTCAATACATTCTTTTCATTATGTTTTATTTCTACCTTTGAATGATAATTTATATATATTCAACTAATCTTTCTCCATGACTTGTTATAGGAAGATATTTAATGTATAAAATGAAGAATATGATTTTTAACTTATCTTTATAAATTTTTTTCTCCACATCGTTTCTATTGAGATTCAAGATTAAATAATAATATTGAATTATATTTACATACTTATTTGAAATTTTATAAGCATAAATAAATATGATTATTTCAAAATCTTTTAAGGACTGTGATCTTTTTTGGTGTTCATATCACACTTTTAAGTTATTCAAAAATAACTATAGGGTTTTTAATCATAAGGTACATATATTTCAATTCTTTATCAATAAGATGGTGAAAAAATTATTTTCTTTGTTTTTTTCCATCCATAATGTTAGGTTTTCTTCTAAAATTGAATTTAAATCACCTATAATTTTATCACATACCCTTATAATCTCAATTCCTCACTTTAATATATTTAGTAAAGTGATAACCTAAATTTTTTCATAAATTTTATGGAATGATAACTAATACTAAAAAAGTATTAATATTGGTCATATATCTCTATGAGTTTTAATGACATTTAACTTGTTTAATATAGCTATAAAATAAAACAAAAATTCAAAAAATCATATAAAAGAATAATTAAAGAGATATATGAATATCATATAAATAATATAGCATTTTCCCAATAGATCATCAACCTACATGGTAGATGATGATCACTTTTCAATAATTAATGAGTTATTACCATCAATGTAATTCATTGGATGTAGAATCTCTAAGAACTTAATAAGGATCTCTCTTCTTTATCATTTTATACTAGTTCATATTTATAGTTAAGGAAGAAAGAAATATGAAAGGTTTGATAAAGTCTAATTTGATTTTCTACATATCATATATCAATCAATGAATCCATGAGGCCTTGTTTATAGAACTCCATATTAATGAAGGATTCTTAAGAACTTAGAATGTTTCATAATGAAGGATTAAATTATTCAAATAATATTTTACAATTCATAAAATAAATCATCTAATGATGTATAATGATGGTTCCAGGCATAGTGGAAGAGTGCATAGCTAGGAGAAATATTAAAATTTATTTTAATAATCATTGTCTAAAACCAAGAGTGAGGATCTTTCATATCAAATTTATAATTAATTTATTTAATATTTTAAGTAATAAATAATTAGGCTTAGGAAATTTATTTTTTTAGTGAATTTTGATCCTCCAAAAATACTCTTTTGGATTACCTTCATTGCGTTGTGGGGATCTAAGGATAAAATTCCTCTAGCGGTGATTCACAAATGCTCCTATGATCTCCGAGAAACACCGCTTGATATCCAAGTGCTATCATGATGAGTCAAATGTCTTGCATTGTTCTTTATTGATCATTTGTTCTTTGGTCTTGAATAAATCTCTTTTGTACTTATCATTCTTGAGAGGGAGAGAGAATATGGAGTTGAAAGAGAATTCTTTGTGCACAACAATTCTCTATTCTCAATTTTGGATGCCCTGTATAATAAAAATATCTACTTACTTATAAAGTTTGGATTTAAGTTAAAATATTATTTAATTTCATATTGGAAATTAAATAACATTTATTACCTTAAATAAATACCATTTCACACAATAATAATTATATAATTATTATTTTGTTTCCCACACCAATTTACACAATAATAAATATTATATAACAGTCTTGTTAATTAATATTTTTCATCGAACTCGGTCTTGGTCCATTCAAACTTCTCTAATATTTATTGAACATCTGAATAAATATTTTATTCATAATTAAATATTTTATTCAAAATCCATAGATTAAATATTTGTTAAAATATTCAATAAATAAAATAAATATTTTATTCACAAGCTGGTGAATAAATATTTATTTAATTTATGCGATCAATATAACTTGAATAAAATTATTCATCATACTTGAGAATAATGTTTATTCCATCAATTAAACTCAAATATAATTTAATTAAGATCAACAGAAACACTTATCATGTGACCCTCTAGGATTCCTTCTCATTGACATTAGACGGGCTTGCCTAAAGTCCAATATTACTGTCTATCAATAGGTCAATGAACCTAAGAAAAAGAACTTAATGTTGCAACATCAACAACCACATATGAATTATCATTATGTAATATAATTCCTTTGTCACAATATCTTGTCGAGAAGGTTGTAAATCCATGTCACCAACCTATATGATCGATATTTCTTTCTTTGACTATCTAAAATAAAAATGTCATTACACCATGGAAATGGAGTTTAATGCAATGATTCTATTCCAATAAAAGGGCATAGATATAAGCTTCAATAAATATGGAAGGGGAAAAAAATCCTTCCTTGACTTATTCATTAATGACATGTCACTCATGATACACCTAATGCATCCAACTTCTCCATAAACTGTTATCATTATGGTTTATGAAATACATCTAAGTATGTGAGTTACAACATGCATTAATAATAATATTAAAGTCTAAATACCATCTCACATGATCATAGATAGGAATATCCAATGACACTAAAAAATGTATAATTCCTACTGGCAGGTCTGTAATCATAATCTCCCTTCTTGGAGATCACCAAGTGCGAACTTGATTAGAAAAATCCTCATATTCTTATGAGTACTCACACCTAACAGTCTATGTACCATGTGTCCCATCACAATACATTCTTCAACCATTGAACATTATTTTAGAATATCTTCATAGCACACCAAGGTTCTCATCATAGTGGGAAACTTGTATGACCTTATCAATATAACGTATACTCTAGGACATTTTTATATTAGAGTCATGAAGAACAACAAAAAATATGTAATAAAAAGTTTTATTAATATTCAATACATCGAATATACATGTAATCAAAGTACAAAAAGTTGGTCTTAGGATACTAACTCCAACAAAATACCACTAGGACTAGAGCCAACTTCCCACAACCTTTAGTCTTCAGAACACACATGATAGTCATGTTTTTTATGGGTCAAGGTTTTAGTCAAGGGGTATACCTTATTTTCTTCTGTGAAAATACTGGTCACTATAACTTCTCCTCTCTGAGAAAAATTCCTCAAGAGATGATACTTCCTAAGTATGTTCTTCATCAGTTGATGAGACCTTATCTATTTTCAAGAGCCACCAATGTATTATTATCACAATAGTGTGTGATGGGGTATTTACTATTAGGAACCATATCAAGGTATTGGATGAAGTTCGGCATCCATACTGCTTCTTTAGCTACCTCAGAAGCTATAATATACTCAAATACTACTATAGAATCTATAACCACAACCTGATTTGAGATATTCTAACTCACAGTACCTCCATTCAAAATGAAAATGTATTCTATTTGTGACTTCCTGTCATCTTGATCAGTTTGAAAACTATCATATGAATATCCTCTAATGACTAGTTCCTCATCTAATTTATAAACTAGGAACATATCCTTAGTATTCCTCAAATACTTAAGGATAGTCATGAATTCCATACAATGTAAATCACCTAGATTATATTGATATATTCCTACCACACTTAATGCATATGCGATATCTATCCTAGTACATAACATAACATAACATATATGATTGACCCAATCGCTGATGCGTATGGAATCATTATCATTCTATTTCTTTCCTCATATGTCTGAGGACAAATTTTCTTGGAAATATGGATGCCATGTGATGTTGGAAACAATCCCCACTTAGATTATTTCATAACTAATCTGTTCAATATATTTTCAATGTATGTACTTTGACTTAGGTCAAGAAAAATATTGGATCTATCACGTTAGATCCTGATCCCAAGAATACATGATGCTTCGCCCAATTACTTTATTGAGAATAATTTATTCAACCACTCCTTAATATATTGTAAGACTGGTATTTCATTTCCAATGAGTAATATGTCATCAATATATACTATTAAGAAAATGACTACACTCCTACTAAACCATTTATAGACACACGACTCACATTCATTCTTTATGAAACCAAATTTCATTATGGCCTCATCAAAATGAATGTTCCATGACTTGGATGATTTCTTTAATCCATAAATGGATCTTTGTAACTTTCATAACTTGTTGTAATCCTTTGGAGTCACAAACCCTTTAGGATGTGTCATATAGACATCTTCCTGAAGGTTCCCATCAAGGAAGGCTGTTTGACATCCATTTCCAAATCTCATAATCATGTAAATATATAATGGAAAGTATAATTCTGATGGATCTCAACATTGAAAATAGTGAAAAGGTTTTATCATAGTCAATGCCTTGATGCTGTTTAAAATATTTTAAAACCAATCGTTCTATATAGGTACTGAATTGTCCTTCCATGTCCAATTTCTTATTAAATAGAAATTTTCAAACAACGAGGTTTATATCTACTAGAGGTTCTACCAAAATACAGACTTTGTTTTGGTACATGGAATCCATTTTAGAATTCATGGATTCTTTCCACTTGGAAACATATGTTCCACTTACTGATTACTTATAGGTTATAGGATCATTATTATCAAATAATAATGTGTGACCATCCTCAGGGACTAGAAAGCCATACCATTATGGTTCTCTAACCTATCTAATAATCCTATGCAGTAATTGTGTCTCTAAAACAATTTCTTCTTCCATGGGGCTTTGTGGAGTTTGTTCCTCTACCAACTCTTGTGTATCTTGAGCCCAGAATTCATTGAAGTCTATTTTTCTCCCACTATCTCTTTTAGAGATAAGATCCTTCTCAAGAAATGTGGGATGTTTTTCAACCAAAACTTTTTTGTCTAAAGTATTGTATAAGTAGTATACCTTTGTTTATTTGGGATATCCTATAAATATACACTTTATGCTTCTGGGTGTAAGTTTGTTACTGGAAGAGGCCTTAACAATTTCTTCGCAACCCCACACATGTAAGTAAGGCAACACAAGTTTCTTTCCATTCCATAATTAGTATGGTATACCATTTGTTTCTTTTATTGGAACTTGATTTAGTATGCACGTTATCATTTGTAATTCATATCACCAAATGGATAATGGAAAACTTGCATGACTAATCATTGATCTCACCATGTCCAACAAGGTGCAATTCATCCTTTCACTTACACCATTCCACTAAGGCATATAAGGAGGGGTGATTTGAAATAAAATACCAAACTCCCATAAATAATCAATAAAGTCTTGATTAAGATATTCTTCACCATGGTCTAAGTGATGTTTCTTAATTTTCTTACCAATCTAGTTCTCAAATTCATTATTTTATTCCTTGAATTTATCAAAAAAATCCAACTTATACCACATTAAGTAGCCATATCCATATCTACAAAAATCATTAGTAAAATTTATGAAGTATGAGTACCCTCCCTTTTCTTTAATAGGAAATGTTACACACACATCGATATGAACTAATTAAATAATATCTTTATCCCTTTCACCTTTACCACTAGATGGGGATTTGGTCACTTTTCCTTGTAAACATGTGTGACATACACCAAGTGGTTTTAGTTCAAAATAATCTAAATATCCATCTTGATGTAATTTAGTTAAGTGATTTTCATTTACATTACATATCCAGTGATGCCAATGTTTGGTGTGGTATGGTTCATGTGATTTTATTTCATTATCTTTTTTAAATATTTGGTTTGTGTAACCCAACACATAAGAAATATTATTTAAATGTTCCTTCCTATAAAAAATGCTATCTTTATAAAATAATGAACATTTATTCCCAAATTTGAAAAAAATGCATCTATATAAAGTCAAGATATAGAAATAATGTTTTTGGAAACTAAAGAAACATAATAACAACCCTTTAAAACCAATATCATTATGGTTGAAAAATGAGGTTGTAGTCCTCGATAGCTAAACCAACAAGTTTAGCTCCACTAGATGCTCAGATATCTTCCTCTCCTCATCCAATATTTTTAAATCTACTAGGTTCCTATATTTTAATACAGATTTGAGCACCAAAATATATATCTAATACCCAATTTGTAGAAATAGATAAATTTCCCTCGATAACAAATGCACCAGAAGCTTACCCTTGATTCTTTGTCTGGGTGAAGTTTTTCTTCCAGTGGACCTTCTTTCCACATGCGAAACAAAAAACCTCTTGTTCCCTTTATTTCCCCTTGATCTTTCTATTCTTGGAAGGAAATGTAGAAGATTTGGTCTTAAATCTCTTCGATTTCCCTTTTCTCTTGTTCACCAGAAGGACAAATTTTTTTTCATGATTCGTATCCTTATCTACTTGGAAAATAATAGTAAGAAGATCTAGTAGAGACTTGACAATGTTGTTCATATTAAAATTTAAAACAAATCTAGAAAATATCTGAGGGAGTGATTCCAGAATAAGGTCAGTTCCTAGTTCTTTGGGGAGTTTAAACCCCAGAACCTCTAAGCACTCAATGTAGCCAATTAGATTGATGACATGAGGCCGAGCTGGGTCACCCTCTCCAAGATTTCTCTGAAATAGATCCTTGTAAATCTCAAACCATTCCTATCTAGATCTCTCATGGTAAATACCATGGAGGTTCTCAAGCATGATTTATGCATCCATGTTTACATGAGACTTTATTATTTCACTAGAAATATATGAAAGAATCAAACATTTAATGTTGAACACATAAATCAAGTGTTTTTCATATACAATGAACTCTTCATCACTCACCTCTTTAGTAGGCAGACTAGTATTTGAGGATTCTAGCACATAATATTTCCATTCATAGCGTAGCACAACCTGAAGGCATCTAAACCACTCCTAGAAGTTACAGTCATTTAGGAGGTTATATTTATCCAATATTGATCATAGGTATAATGTGGATGATGAACTTGTCATTTTATTATATAATTAAGAATATCTGATTTTTAGTACTTTTCCTAATTACAAAATAAGTGAGATATAATAAATTATTTTTTTATTAATTTACTTATTAAATCTCCCACTATTTTATCAAGTATCAATAGACATCACCATTGATCTTAGAATGTATAGTTTCTTTAACATTCTTGTGTTAAGGATATGAATTACTTTTATTAATGATCCAAACATTCTCTATAAAAATCATAATAAAGTAATTAGGTAGAAAACCTTTTCAACAGTGGACTTGCAGCTCCTTGATCCATTGAGTGGATTTCCCTATTCTAAAATCCCGACTTGGATAACCTCAACACTTGAATCCAACTTTTTATTTAATAAACTTTAGATATTAAACTCAATACGATTTTGGTTAAGACAACCCAAAACTCTCACGAGAACTCCCCAAAAAAATCATGTGTCCAGACTTTGTCCATGTACTACACTTAGTTCTATGGTTTCATTTTCAATCAAGTAGTGTAAAGATGAATATAAATTAATATTTAATTGAGAAATTTTAATTTATTATGCATCAATTTTATCATGTTTTATCATGTTTTATCATTTAAGAATCTTATTAATGTAACACCCCAAGTTTTTGAAAATAAATTCATTTTATAATATATCCATTAAACACAACTTTGCCTCTACTATGTTTTGAATTTCGAAAAATGATCATCTAGAGCTGTGATCAGTTAGTCATTTAGAGTCTGATAGAACAAACATGATTTTTGGTGAATAGTAAAATGCCCTTATGAATAGTAATATGAACCTTATGAATAGTAAATAATGATATTATTTTATTTTCTTAAGGTAATAATATAATAAGATCTTAATTAATTTTTCAATGTTATATAAAACTAATTACACCATTAAGATTGTTATTTTTTGAATTAACTATGACTTTATTTAAAAATTGAATTAATAATATTTAAAAAATTATTTTTGAAAAATGGAGTTCACTTTTTAATTATACACGTCGAAAAATAGTAGGGGTGAATTTTTGGGATTTTTCTGAAATTCTTGAATTTTTGATGAATAGTGAAATATGGTAAAATACTGTATATTCAATTTATCAATTAAATACACTATTTATGACATCACATGTGATGTAAGGCCACTTGGTTAAAACTCACATGCACTTATTACTATTAGGGGTCACATGAAACAACACTATTGGTTGTCTTGATGGAAATATTAAAATAATGAATAAAATATTAAAAATTTACACCTCTCATCCACTATAAACCCCCCTCACTCCCTATTATCTTCACTCCTATATGCCTTGAAACTCCTCAAATATCTTTTAAATTACCCTTACCTAGTCACTACCCACATCCAAGATTCTCCTGGTCTTTCCAAAAGACCAAAACCCCTTCCCTTAAGGAGGTCCTCAAGGAGGTTATTTCAAGAGGTAAAGCACCATTATTTTTCATTTAGTTTCATTTTAATTTATATTATTTTGTTATGCTACCCTAACCTCCTATGTTCAAATGGCCATGATAACTCTAGTATCATCTATATACTGGAATTATATCATGTTAATGGAATAACGATCATCAATATTCTTACTCACTCCCTTTTATTTTTATAAACAAAATCAACATCCATGAGGTTCCAATTTATAACCTTTGTGGATGACGAAGTTTTGTTCTTCAATTTCTCCTTCATTACCAGTCATAAAACCATTTTTATGGTTTAAATAAAATATAATATATTTATTATAACCTAATTAATATTCATGAACCATTATATTAACATATTCTTAATTTTTATGATAAAACTAGTTCATAATAATCCAAATACCGCCAAATAATCGAAGTGGTTGTCATCTAATGATTCATCCTAATTCTATGTAACCAAATGATATAAATGACCATTAACAATTCTGTATGTTCATAAATAATATGTAATTCCAATTATGTAGATTTACAACCATTCCACATGAACTCCATTACTTAAAAACAAGTGAACCGATTATGAAAATAAAGAAAATGAACACTCCCGAACAACGAAAATCAATATAATAACTTATCAATAAGGGAATAAATAAACTAAAAAGAATTATGATAAAATATATACATGTATAATAGGTTATGAAATAATTTATTAATAAGTATAATTTCATATTCCAGGATCTTAAGTTCAAGAGAGGAACATGTTTATATTTAAGGTAAGGGTTTTTCTACCTGAACTTCCATTTTCATTCGGGTTACTCTTATTGTATAATTACCCCAATGAAACTCTTGTGTATTATTATTTACTCCTAAAAAATTATGTGTGTGGATTATATATATGTTTAAAAACCAGAATCGTTCCTTATATTATGGATGGTTACATGTTTTTAAAGGAACTTACAAAATTGTTTCTGAAATACAAGCCCGATCCAAGATAATTTATCTAATTCCTACCTATTTTCAAGGTCACTCTATAATCTGTTTTTTAGAAACCATTATATTTATAAAATAACTCATTTTATTATGAAAACACTAATTTACTTCACTTTTGGTTTTATACAAATATTTTTCCAAAAGAACTTTTCTTTTCAAAGTAAAAGGGTATTACTCGAAGATTTTATAAGAGTATCTTCATCTATTTCAACACTCTTGTTGATTATTGGGATTAATATTTCATGGTATCATATACCATATTTAATTTAATGTTTTATGTTCATTATGTATATGAATGTTCTATCTTAAAACCATTCATCAATTTACTCTTAATGGTTAGTGTTTATGCTTAATGTTTTGGGAAAGTTATTTACATTTCATATATTAGTTTCAATATGAATGTATATGTTGTTTGTATTTATCCTTGATCATATGAGGAATTAATTGGACATAGTATGTGTTGGGTGGGTTCCACTATATTCCCTTGGTGTATCGGTAGGTCTCATGAGACACACTACGGTCTTGGCACAAGGCCTTGACAAAATGATTATTTATGGTCTTGGCATGAGGCCTTGATGTTATGGTTATGTTGTCCCGCATTATGCATTCCATCATTATGAAAATAGGATTGAAAGTTCATGTGGTTATTCGAATAGTATAATACCCATGTTTATGTTTTATTATGACATTACTTACTCAACTCTTATTCCTTCCATAACGTATTCAAGCTTTTGTTAAAGTCATATGTTTTTAGTTATTAAACTTACCTAATGTTTATATATCTTCCACTATATTTATTACCATTACTGAGTATTTGAGCTCACCCCTTTCTTATGTTTCATTTTCTCAGGACATGAAGAAGTTTATTATGAATGACATTATGAAATAACCTAGGAGTTATGGATGTTTTCTAAGGAGTTTCTATGTTGTATTTCTTTCAATTTGTAATGTTGAACTAATGTACATATCTTGTTTCCAATAATACTAAACTACTTGGTCCTTCGGGATTCACATTCCTTATTTGTATGACAATGTATTCAAATAAGGCAATGACTTTGGGCAACTAGGGTTAGGTCCATATAGTTGGTATCAAAGGAAGTTTAGTAGAAAACCTTAAAACTAGATTTAGAAAACATATATTAGAGAAGAGTCCCTAAGATAGTATTTGAGGATAAACATACAAGAACGTCCTGGTATTTTGGTAAGGAATAAATTATGTGAATATTTCAAGAAATACATTCCTGTATAGATATGAGAAGGTAGAGGTTACTCTGGCATATATGTACCTAGGAGTGAAGGCTTTGATAAGGAGTTTTTGGCTTGACTTGGGGTATCCTGGTACACGACAATGGGCCTTGCTGCACTCTTGGCTACGACACTCCTGGGGGATATGATTAGGATAATTCACATTTTCTTTAAAATCCATTATGAAGGATTTAAATGTAATTTTTTCCTCAAAGAATCCATTTTTTTGATTATGGGATTATTCATGCGCATGGTTTCAATTTATGCTAAGTATTTTGTTAAGTTACGATTATACATTATGATTAATAACCTAATCTAGTGTATGCCATTATCTAGAAATGGAGCCTAGTGGAAGGAATGGAAACTGCATGAATGAACGTGTCCCCTATAGGGATTTCCCTCTGATGCAGTATAATGATGTTGTATTTGGTGTTGTGACTGGTGTTGAGCAACTCATAGTTGTATTGGGACAACTTACTCAGGTTATGAACAATAACCTCCCCCATATGGAGCATCCGAATCCTCTATGTGGAGGAGCTTTGTTAGATCGCTTTATACAAAAACAGACTCCATCATTCAATGGGAATACAAAACCGTTTGTAGAAGAGTAGTGAATATGTTCCCTAGAGAAGATATTTCTCACTTTGGGATGTAACTAAAGAGAGAAGGTCATCATGGAAGTTTATCGTCTATTGGGAGATTTGGATCAGTGGTGGTCATTAATCCAAAACAAAAAGAAGGAGGAAGAGAAAAAAGAGATGGAATGGAGGGACTTTAAGGAAATCTTCCTAGAGAAATACTTTACTCATGAACAACGAGCAGATATGGAAAGAAAGTTTCTGAATTTGAAGAAAAAAGAAGATGATAATGTTGTAAAGTATGAAGCTAACTTCACAAGGTTAGAAAGGAATGTTGTGGAATACATATGAAATATGAAGAGCAAGATTGATTGATTTTTTGATGGACTAAATCCATTCCTCCGGTGGGCTCTGGTATCCTAGAGTTTCTCATCATATGAAGATATAGTTTTATGTGCTATTAATATGGAAAATAAATTTTCCAAGTCTTATGACTTTAAGGGAAAGAAAGAGAAGAAGAGGGCTACTAAAAACTCTAGAAAAGGAAATACAAAAACAAGCAAGAAGGGAAGAGTTGAATTTCCATCCGGTGATAATTGTGGGAAGAAACACCCTGGTGTTTTCTTAAAGGAAAAAAGAGTATGCTACAAATGTGGACAAAAAGGCCATCTTATTGGTGATTGTAAGGGGAAGAAAGAAGCTAATAATGTTTAGTGATACAATTTCAAGGAGATGGGACATTATTCACATAAATGACCTAAGTGTCAGGGAAACATACCACAGAAAAGGCCACGAGAGTAGGGACAAGCTTATGCAATCACAACTATAGAGTTTGAAGTTCCGAATGATGTGGTGGAAGGTACTTTAATCATTTCATCAAAATTAGTCAATGATTTATTTGATTCTGTATCATCACATTCTTTCATATCTTCCCAGTTTTCCAAGAAAATTAGATATTTCCAATTTGACTTATTAAGGGAGTTTTCAGTCAAAACTCCTAAGGTAAGTATCATTGCAACAAAGTTTTGTGAATCAATTACCATTATGGAATATAAATGTGCTTTATATGTTGATCTTATTGTCATACCCATGATTTAATTTGATATAATCCTTATTATGGATTGGCTTTTGGATCATGATGCAAAAATTTATTGTAAGAAGAAGGAGGTTACAATTTTTGATGATGATAAGGAATTTCTTATCTTTAGAGCAGAAACATCACCATATGGTTCTCATCAAGATCCACCCCCAGTAGCACTACTAAATTCAATTATTGGGGAGGAAGGGAATAAAATAACTAATGGTGAGGAAAATAATTTTCAAATAGAAGATGTACACGTCTTTCAAGAATATATTAATGTCTTTCCAGAGGATTTATAGGGACATCCTCCAGAGCGAGAAATTGAGTTTTCTATTGACATAATTCCTAGTTCAAGGCCCATATCAAAGACACCTTATAGAATGGCCACTATGGAGTTAGTGGAACTAAAGAAACAACAAGAGGAATTGAGTGATAAAGGATTTATTCTCCCTAGCATTTCTCCACGGGGAGACCCTGTTCTTTTTTTAAGAAGAAAGATGGGTCTATGAGGTTGTGCATTGACTATAGGGAGATCAATGATATAACAATAAAAAACAAGTATCCCCTACCTTGCATTGATGATTTATTTGATAAACTTCATGGAGCCCAATATTTTTTGAAGATTGATCTTTGATCTAGATATCATCAGTTTCTCTTGAGGAAGGAAGAAATTCCAAAAATGGAATTTTGAACCAGGTACGAGCATTACGAGTTTACAGTAATGCCTTTGGACTAACCAATGCACCATCTTTTTTTATGGATATAATGAATAGAGTTTTCAAGAAGTATCTTGATAAATTTTTGGTGGTTTTTATTGATGATATCCTGGTATACTCTAAAATCTATGAAGAACATGAAAATCACTTGCGCACTATTCTAAAGACTCCGAGAAGAAATCAATTATATGGGAAGTTTAGAAAGTGTGATTTTTGGATTCAATCAGTTTCCTTTCTAGGCCACATTGTCTCTAAGGATGGAATATCTATAGACCCTATGAAGACAAAGGCTATGAAAGAATGTCCTACTCCAATGAACATAACTAAGGTACGTAGTTTTATTGGATTAATAGGTTATTATCGGCGTTTCGTTCAGAACTTCACCCCTTTAGAAAACCCAATGAACAAACTCACACGAAAAGGGGTTAAGTTTGTATGGAAAAAGGAATGAGAAGAATGTTTTGAAGAATTGAAGAGAAGGTTAGTGAATGCTCTGATCCTAACCCTACCATCAGGGAATGATGGGTTTGTTATCTATAGCGATGCATCAAAGAAAGTACTTGGCTGCGTCCTTATGAAAAATGATAGAGCGATTGACTATGCATCTAGGAATCTAAAAATTCATGAAAAAAACTATCCAAATCATGATCTTGAGTTAGCAGTAGTAATCTTTGCTCTGAAGATTTGGAGGCATTACCTCTATGGTGAAAAATTTGAGGTATATACAGATCATAAGAGTTTGAAATATATCTTCTCACAGAAAGAACTCAACATGAGACAAAGGATATGGATTTAGCTACTCAAAGATTATAATTTCACAATACACTACCACCTAGGGGAGGAAAATAAGGTGGCAGATGCTCTGAGTAGAAAGGACCATGGAATCTTAAAAAAGATAAGAGTTGAAAGGGATCCTATGTTCATGGATCTAGTAAAGATGGATATGGGAATTATCAAGGAAGGTAACACATCACTACTTTTTAAAATGGTTGTCAAACCTTCTTTACTAGAAAGGGTAAAATGTTATCAGGATAATGATGAGGAGTTTCAAAAGAAAATCAAATCTATAAATGATGGGAATTTGACTGACTTCATATATGAAGGTGACATTTTGAAATTTGGAAAGAGGCTTTGTATTCCCGCTATTCCTGAGCTAAAGAGGGAACTATTGGATGATGCTCGTAGATCTAATTTCCTTATACACCCTGGTAGAAAAAATATTTATAGAGATCTAAAGGAATATTTTTGGTGGGAAAACATGAAGAGGGAGATTGTTGATTATGTGTCAAGTTGTTTGTTTTGTCAACATGTGAAGGCTGGAAGACAACATCCTGGAGGAGACATGTAACCCCTTCCTATTACAATGTATAAATGGGATGATATTGTGATGGAATTTTTCATGGGGCTACCAAAGACTCCAAGAAAAAATGATGCGATATGGGTCATTGTTGACCGTGTTTCGAAATCAGCACACTTTCTTGCCATAAGAGAAGATTCACCACTTGAACATTTAGCAAGAATATATATTAATGAAGTTGTAAGACTTCATGGTGTACCCTTATCAATTGTTTCTGATCGTGATCCCTGTTTTATATCATAATTCTAGAAAATTATTCAAAAGGACCTAGATATTGATCTTCATTTGAGCACTTCCTACCACCCACAAACTAATGGACAATCATAATGAAATATTTAAACTTTGGAAGACATGTTGAGGACTTTTTCACTTGAATTTCAAGGTTTGTGGGATCAATATTTACCTCTCATAGAATTTTCCTATAATAATAGCTTACATTCAAGTATTCAGATGGCACCATATGAAGCATTATATAGAAAGAGATGTCGTACACTAACTTACTGGGATGATGTTGGTAAGAGAAATCTTGTAGGCCCAGAACTTGTTAAGGAAACATCAGAAAAGGTGAAGATTATCCAAAACCATATCAAAATAGCTCAAAGTAGGGAAAAGATCTATGATGATAATCTAAGGAAGGATTTAGAATTTCAAGAAGGAGATCATGTTTTCTTATAGGTATCTCCATGGAAGGTTATTATACGATTCGGTAATAAGGGAAAATTAAGTCCCAAGTACATTGGGCCTTTTGAAATTCGGGATCGAATTGGAGCTATACCTTACCATTTGACAATGCCGCCAAGTCTCTCCAAATTTCACAATGTGTTCCATGTATCAATGTTAAAGAAATACATGTTAGACCCAACACATGTACTCACCTTTGAAGAAATAGAACTTGATCCCGATTTGTCTTATTGTGAAGAGCCTATCAAGATTCTTGATACCAGGGAACAAGTATTGAGAAATCGGATGACTCGTATGGTAAAAGTTCTTTGGAGGAACCATAATATGGAGGAAGCAACATGGGAGCCTGAGGATATTATGTTGATGACATACCCGAATATTTTTAGGTAACATTTTGTGAATTTCGTGGATGGAATTTTTTTAAGGAGGGGATAATATAACACCCCAAGTTTTTGAAAATAAATTTATTTTATAATCTAGAAATTAAACATAACTTTTCCTCTACTATGTTTTGAATTTTGAAAAACAATCATCTAGAGCTGTGATCCGTAAGTCATTTGGAGTCTGATAGAACAAACATAGTTTTTGGTGAATAGTAAAATAACCTTATGAATAGTAATATGAATAGTAATATAACCCTTATGAATAGTAAATAATGATATTATTTTAGTTTCTTAGGGTAATAATATAACAAGATCTTAATTAATTTTTCAATGTCATATAAAACTAATTATGCCTTTAAGATTGTTATTTTTTGAATTAACTATGACTATTTAAAAATTAAATTAGTAATATTTAGAAACTTATTTTTGAAAAATGGAGTTTAATTTTGAATTCTACACATCAAAAAATGGTGGGGGTGAATTTTTGGTATTTTTCTGAAATTATTGAATTTTTGATGAATAATGAAATACGGTAAAATACCGTATATTCAAGTTATCAGTTAAATACACTATTAATGACATCATAAGTGATGTAAGGCCACTTGGTTCTAACTCACATGCACTTATTACTATTATGGGTCACATGAAACAACACTATTGGTTGTCTTTATGGAAATAATAAAATAATGAATAAAATATTCAAAATTTACCCCTCTCCTCCACTATAACCCCCCCATCACTCCCTCTTCTCTTCACTTCTCTAAGCCTTGAAGCTCCTCAAATCTATGCCCAATTACCCTTCCCTAGTCACTCCCCACATCCAAGAATCTCTTGGTCTTTCCAAAATACCAAAACCCCTTCCCTTAAGGAGGTCTTCAAGGAGGTTATTTCAAGAGGTAAAGCACCATTATTTTTCATTTAGTTTCATTTCAATTTATCTTCTTTTGTTATCCTCACCACACCTCCTATGACCAAATGACCATGATAAATCCAGTATCATCTGTATACTGGAATCATATCATGTGAATGGAAGAACCATCATCAATATTCTTACTCCCTCTCTTTTATTTTTATAAACAAAATCAATGCCCATGAGGTTCCAATTTATAACCTTCGTGGACGGCGAAGTTTCATTCTTCAATTTATCCTTCATTACCAGTCATAAAACCATTTTTATGGTTGAATAAGACTATAATATATTTATTATAACCTAATTAATATTCACGAACTAGTATATTAACATATTATTAATTTTTATGACAAAACTAGTTCGTAATAATCCAAATATCACCACATAATCGAAGTGGTTGTCATCTAATGATTCATCCTCGTTCCATGTAACCAAATAATTAAATTACCATTAAATTTTTTTTATGTTCATAAATAATATGTAATTTAAATCTTGGATATTTAAAACCATTCCACATGAACTCCATTACTTAAAAACAAGTGAACCGATTATGAAAATAATGAAAACGAACACTCCGGAACGACGAAAATCAATATAATAACTTATCAATAAGGGAATAAATGAACTAAATAAAATTATGATAAACTAGATAAATGTATAATAGGTTATGAAATAAGTTATCAATAAGTATAATTTCATATTTCAGGATATTATGTTCAAGAGCGGAACACGTTCGGATTTAAGGTAAGAGTTTTTTCACCTGAAAATCCATTTTCATTCCGGTTACTCTTATTGTATAATTACCCCAATGAAACTCTTGTGTATTATTATGTACTACTCAAAAATTATGTTTGTGGATTAAATATATGTTTACCAACCATAATATTTCCTTATTTTATGGATGGTTACACATTTCAAGTTGTAATGTTAAACTAATGTACGTATATTGTTTTCAATAATACTAAACTACTTGGTCCTTCGGGATTCATATTCCTTATTTGTATTCTAATGTATTCAAATAAGTCACCGGCTCTGGGAAACTGAGGTCAGGTCCTTAGAATTAATATTAGGTGGATGTTACATAATTAATTAACCATTTTGGATAAAGAATTTATATATAATTATTTTTTTAATTTCCATCTTTGAAAATTAAATAATTTATGTATGTGATCATGTACTTGAATCCATAAAATAAATAATTTCATAGATAGAAATAAATAAATAATTAAATGACTCATTCATGAGATTTATCTAACTGTTTATTTAATTATTGGACATTAATTCAACCTTTTACTTAGGGGAAATAACTCTTATTTCTGATCTTGGAATGAGTTAAAATATTCTTCATGTCCACCCATGTATCACCTGGGTTGGCATCATTATGGTTCCATCCTGAACCACCTCCACACAACTTGGGATAATCCATTAATTACAAATATTTATTACTCACACATAGGTGAGGGGAACCAAAGGATTGGTTTAAGGGTATTACATAAATATCCTTGGAAACAAAGGTCCTACATAATAATGGAGGGAGGGATGACTTGTATTATATCATCTAATTTAATATTAAATAATTAAAAATTCATGCAATAAATTAAATTAAAACATTCAACCCATACACAGGTCTTGGTCAAGCTCATGAATGGTCATACATACAACAACTACAGAAAAGTAAATGGCCAAAATTAATTAACTTATTCATTATTTTATTATTAAAGATAAATTTTATTTAATTAATTAATAAATAAATTCACTTTCATCTTAATGATAATCTGATCTTATTTGGAGATACCCATCATTAATGACATTCAGGGAAAATAAATTACAGAACCAATATTGACATATTAATTAAAATAAATTAATTGAGAATTTAAAATTATTTAAAACCATTATTAAATTGTTAAATACACAATAGTGTTCCAATTAATAAAACAAGTTTTTAATGCTGAAATTTTCGAGTTTAATGTAATTTTAATTTTTCCATTAATGGGAGACTACACGACATGTACATGCAGCTACACGCCATGAAACTCAATTGTCGTATATCCAAGTCATATGCCTGGGGATTTGGCATGTTAACTTGGTCGTACTACACGACATGTACATTCTAGATACACACCCTGTACCTTCTTTCTATGTGTCAGGTTATCCCATTCAACATGTACTGTGCAATAAAATCACCACATGTAATTAATTGCTTGATACATCTAGATACAATGCGCATGGGTATATGACGTGTGCTCCGACAGCACACTTTGTGAACCAATTTTACCATCTAAAGATTTAGAACTTCCCAATTGAATATCAAGACATTCTTCATTTGTTCTTAAACCATTAATAAAATGAAGCACTAAATGAATATGAATAATATGTTGATAACATGTTAATTTAATTTAAATTAAAGAACAAATAACTTAAAATGAAAAATCTAACCACAATTACACATAGATCAAAAATCAAACAAATAATTATAAATTTAAACATGACTGCTTTGATACCACTTGATGGTTTGAGACACAACAGAAGCATGCAGAGGTGGGTGAAATATTAATATTTATTTTAATAATCGTTGCTCGTAACAAATAGAGAGGATATTTCATTTCAAATTTATAATTAATTTATTTAATATTTTAAGAAATAAATACATGGTCTTAGGAAATTTCTTCATTGGTGAATGTTTATCATCTGAAAAGACCCTTTTATATTACCTTTATTGCATAGTGAGGATCTAAGGATAGAATCCCTCTAGCGGTGATCCATGCATGTTCCTATGATCTCTAAGAAAAACCACTTGATCTTATGGTGCTAGAGAGATGAGTTTAATGTCTTGAATTGTTTTTTCTTGATCGCTAGTTCTTCGGTCTTGAAAAAACCCCCCTTTTACTTCTCATTCTTGAGAGTGAGAGATGAGGAGTTGAGAGAGAATTCATTGTATGCAATAAATCTCTATTCTTAATTATGAATTCCCTACACAATAGACCTAACTTCCTATTAATAAAGTTGAGATTTAAGTTAAAATATTATTTAATTTCATACTGGACATTAAATAAAATTTATTACCTTAAATAAATCCCATTCCACATAATAATAATTATATAATTATTATTTTGTGGTGTGCACCAACTTACACAATAACAAATGTTATATAATGGTCTTATTAATTAATATTCATCACCAAACTTAGTCTTGGTCCATTTAAACTCCTTTAGAATTTATTGAAAAACCAAATCAATATTTTATTCATAAATAAATATTTTATTCATAATCTAGCAAATAAATATTTATTAAAATACTCAATAAATAAAATAAATATTTTATTCAAAATTCAGCAAATAAATATTTATTTAATTTATTAGATCAATATAAATTGAATAAAATTGTTCCTAAAACTTGATAATAATGTTTATTCCATTAATTAAACTCAAATAGAATTTAATTAAGATAAAAAATAATAATTTTTTGTGACCCTCTAGGATTCTTTCTCATTCTCATTAGGCGGGCTTGCCTAAAGTCCAAAATTACTATCTTGAAACGAG
Source organism: Viscum album (assembly GCA_963277665.1). Lineage (NCBI taxonomy): Eukaryota > Viridiplantae > Streptophyta > Magnoliopsida > Santalales > Viscaceae > Viscum > Viscum album. The sequence goes on from OY728141.1 coordinate 1,575,888,284, forward strand.
TCAAGGAACCCAAGAGAAAGACTTAATGTATCAACACTGACAACCACATACAAATGCTCACTATGTAATATAATCCCTTTTTCAAAATATATCATCTTGCAGGTTACATATCCATGTCACCAACCTATATGCTTGATATGTATTTCTTTGACTATTTGAAATAAACACATCGTTATACAACGATCATGTAATTTAATATGACAGTTCTATTCCAATCAATGGTCCAAGATATAAGATTCCATAAATATAGAAGGGAAAAATCCTTCCTCAACTTATTCATTAATGGTATATCACTCATGAGGCACCCAATATATCCAACTTCTCCATGAATTGTTATCATCATGGTTTACAAAATACATATAAGTACACATGTTGTTACATTCATTAATAATAATATTAAAGTCTAAGGACCATCACACACACTCATAGATAAGAATATATGATGACACAAAAACATGCGTAACTCTTACTGGTGGGTATATTCTCATAATATCCCATCTGGGAGATTACCAAGTGAAATCTTCATGAGAAGAATCTTCATATTCTTACGAGTAATCACACCTGACTGTCTATGTACCATGTGTCCCATCATAGTATATTATCCAACCACAAAACATTATTTGAGAATATCATCATAGTACATCAAGGTTATCATTATAGTGGGGAACTTATACGACCTTATCAACGTGACACATACTCTAGTAGATTATTACATTAGATTCAAGAAGAAAAATAAAAATCTATAATAAGAAAATTTATTAATATTCAATACATCTAATATACATGTAATCAAAGTACAAATAGTTGGTCCTAGGACACCAACTCCAGCATATAAGTCAGATTAATGATAAATTACATAGAAAAAAAACATAAGTGATATTCAATATTACTATTATTTCAATTTATATAATAAATATAAAGGATAATGATATATCCAATATAATAGGACACAATATGATCTTTAGTGTATATTATATTTCAATCAACCATATACAATAATGTCTTTTTAACTTTATGTGTATTTTAAAATAACATATAAAATCATATATAAACTGTTTTGGATAAACTATCACAAACTCTCTTATTTGGGGAAAACATTTTATACCAAAATAATCCTCATTAAACTACCTTATCTATGAACCTTTCTGGGTATTTGTAGAATTGATAGTGATTATGAATTCCTAATTCATAACCATAAAAAAAGAGTGGTCTCTAGTAAACTATTATTACTACTCAAGCTTCAAAGGTATTTGGAAGGGTCTCTATCAAACATATGTATTTCTATATAAAAATATTTACTAATTATATCTCCATACATCATATGCATACTCATATAAACCCTTTATCCAAGATATCAAGTACAAACCTAAGAAATGTAACATGTAAATCTCTTATAGGCTAATTCATACATTTTTAATCATTTGAAATAGATCAATCAATTTAAATAAATATATAACAAGCAATTCAACATAGTAGATAATCACATCACATGTTACATAGATAAGCATGACCATGAATTTCCTTATTCTAATTATATTATGGTCCCATATGTGATACTTATTATATATAAGGAACAATCCCATCCTGGTTAAGAAAAACCCACTACATGATTAGAAATATACCCAATCACCTCTAATTAGATCAAACTTAATGCTGGTATAAGAAAGATATCGATGTATAAAGGTTCAAATGTGGGGAAATTTATTAACCTTAGGTAATGTGGATTAATATAAAGTATACACTCTATTTATATCAAATATATTATGTATAAAATTCCACATGATATACTTTTATGGGGATATCCTTCCAATCTTAACTTGTCATCATAACCCATGAATTTCTATGAAAATCATCAATTAGGGACAACTAAGTGATCCCCCAAGGGGATATTTATTATTTAATTATCATGTAAAATTATAGTATAAATAAATTAATGATAACATGAAAATTAACTTTATTAAGAAAAATGATACATTTGTATAATCCCAAAACATTACATTACATGAAATAGATTTTTGAATTATAAAAAACTTAAATATATTAGTGTCAATTATATATATATCAAATAACCTAGAATGGTTCTCCCTCTAATAGCTCGCCTCATTCTCTTGGGGTTATCTACTCATGTTCATCCATTCCCTTTTTCTTTCCCATGTGGTTATGGAAGGTTAATTTTTTCTTGAGATTTCAATGATAGTTTATTCCATTGGTGATCTATTTTCCTCTATTCTCACCCTCTTCGTCCTCACCATTCAAGATGATTCTATTATTCATCTCCAATATAAACTACTCCATCTTCTCACATTGTTTTTATTTTTTCTACTTTGTTCTTCACATTCATTAGGTTTCCTTTTATTTTGGACTTTTTATATATTTTCTTTAGGTTTTCGATTTCAGTGTTTCTTTTTTCCTTTCTAGGATGTTTACTACTGCTTGGTATTGCTTATATGATCTTATATCCTAATAATTCTATTGGGATGTGAATACTTGTTTAGAGAATATGAAGTACATAGGTTTTCATCCACCGATGGTTCTATAGTGAAACACCAGAAGGTACAAATGTTCAACAAAGATGATGGGTCACTAGGTTGGTAAACATGCTCATATGGTCAAGTATTACGATCTAGGTTTTTAAGTGAGTAGTTTTAACTTTTTGTCTGGTTTTTATTTGTATTTAAGTCCATGGGACCATTAGTGAAAAGTGTAGAAAAAGTGAAAATAAGTTGTGATTAAACTAATCATTTGTAAGAGATATTTGATGTTTATGAGTATTAATTGTATTATTAATATGGATATTCACCTATAATATTATGATTATAATAAAAAAATAATCATAGTGGTTTACCCCGTGCATATAGAACATAAAATGAAGCATGTTAAACTTTTTTTTCTTTCTATGATTTCTTATTTTTAAGTTTTACATTTTAACATTGAATGTACTTTGGTACATTGTTTGTTTTTATCGAGGTGTGTGTACAAGGATGAATTTATGTGATGGCTAGGGTGAAGTGACTGCCTTATTTTAGTAAACTCATTCAATAGGAAATAAAATTTCTAGAGATTTACTTTTCTGTTATGATGATATAGTGCATGAAGTTTCAATGGATTGATCTGATATACTTCTAGTGGTTTTATATGAAGTAAAAAGATTATTTTTCCAAAGACATGTTGCCTAAAAATTAGAATTAGAGGGTTTATTTTGAGCTCATGATTTTTACACGGGCAACAATTTAGGCATGTAATTAAATAAAGTAAATATATAAATCTAAAAATTTAATGGATTATATTTTGGATTTTTGTGAGTGCATATTGAAGACTATTTTATTCAGAAATAATTGGAGGTTCCCTTGTCAGGAGAAAAGAAAAATTTTATAGAGAAATATGAATGATAGTTTTTGGATAGGAATTTTCTTTCATTGTTAAGATTTTATATTATCAAGAATGTTTAATTAAAAATTCATTAATAGAAGAATACAATGGATACTTTTAAGGCATTGATAGACATGTATGAAAAAATAGAAGCCCCTAACAAATTCTTCATATTGAGATGATTGTTTGGATTAAGTTAAATAGAATTAAGACCATAAAAATATTATTTAAATGACTTTAATATGATTCATGTTCATCTCCAATCACTTCTAGAGAGGTGAGATGAAGTGGTTACTATTATTATTAACTCTAGATGAAAATTCAATATGGGTTTTGATGATATCAGGATTACAATACTCAATGAATAACTTTAGTGAATGGAAGTTTAGGAATAATATGTTATTTATATTAATACTGATGAAATAGGTAGTTCCCCCCTTCAGAAGTAAGTCTATTAGAATAATCTATTGGTGGATAAGTCACAAAAAGGAAACAAAATAAGATCCAATGAAATTTAGATGGTCTGGTTATTACTCTATGGAAGTGTAAGAAGAAATTAAATTTAAAAAATTATTGAAAAATTAACAATGTGAACACTAGAAATACATAAACTTCTAAAAGTACAGACTCCATAAATGCAACAGAAATTCATAATGACTATTTTTTAAGTGATAACACCCCATTGTAAGTTTGTGTGGTTGAATCTGGAGAATATTTTCATTCAAATATCAAATATGCATGTCAAACTTTGTATCTTGGAACTTTGAGAAAGTCTATCTAGAGGATGGTGAAGCCCTAAAAGTATTTATAAAAGGAGACATCAAAATTTGAATGAATAATGGAGTATTATTGAAACTAATAGAAGTTTACCACATATTTGTCCTTAAAAAGAATCCTATCTCTATTGACCAATTGGATAATTCTAGCTATGGAGCCAGATTTGAAAATAGTTTATAGAAGGTTACCCATGGATTCATGATGATTGAAAAATTTATACAGGATTATACCCTTTACATGACCAAAAATATAGATGGGAGTGCATTTGTCAGAATTAGAACTTTCAATGATCTAGAAGCATGGAACTACATGTTCGATCACCTCAATGAAAAGAACTTAAATGTTATAATGGATTTGAGAATATAGAATCTTGATCAAATATAAATCGTAAAGTGTGAAAGTTGTGTGCTGGGAAAGTAGAATATAGTGTCTTTCAACTTATATGGTTAGAATCCTAGGGATTGGAAGTAGGATATTATATACTCCAATGTTTGGGGAACTATCCCTATTCAATACTAGGGTGGTTTCCTTAAATATCATACTTTAATTTATGATGATACAATGAAATTATAGATTCTTTTTATAAAAAATAAATCTAATATATATATATATATATTATTTTGTGAAAAGTGTTGGAATAAAGGGAATATGGTCAGAAGTTTAAGTGCATATGAACTAAAAACAGTTATGAGTACACCATATTCAACTTTTGAAACATTTAAAAGAAGGATGTGACAAGGCATGAGAATACAATTCACAAAAATACACAACATAATGGAGTATCTGAAAGAATGTATCAAACTTTGACATATAAATCCATAAGTATGAGGTTTCACTTAGGGATTCCTAAAGCAATTTGGGTAGAGGCACTAAACATAGTGACTTATCTCACAAAGAAAACCCCAACATTGATAGTTGGGAAGGAACTTTCGAAGGAGATGTGGTATAGAAAATTATTGGAAGTTCATCATATTATATTCGTTTTTAGTTAAGAATACGTACATGTAAATGATATGGATTTTGATAAACTTGAATAAAATTACAAAATATATTTTTCTTTGGTTATGGAGATAAAATTTTTGGATATCATTTGTGGAATGGTGAAGGAAAAAAATCATCAAAAGAAGGGATGTTGTCTTTGATGAAAAGTTTCTATGGAAGTACTAGAATTTAGTGGAGTAGGAATTTGATGGAGAATAAACTATATAATTCTAGGTTTATTAGAGTACTGATTGTTCACAATAATCAGAGAACTCAAATAAAGGTTCTAGAAGCATTTAAAGTCTATATGTAAGACCAACATAAAGAAAAAAAAGTTCAAGAGTAGTTGAATCTTGAGTGAGAGCTCCATATTAATGTGCCTCAAAAGTATGGTTACTAGAAGTTTAATTCATGGAATAAAGAGTAGATCCAATCAGCTTAGAGTATCCAGTTTAGTTTATTAGATCAACCAAAATTTGGAGACTAGTTCAAAGGTTTGTGTATAATTTAAACTTTCTACTCCTAATAGATACAGGGAAACCTAAAATCCTGGAGGAGTAAGATTCACTTAATTAGGAAGAATATTATGTAAAAAAGAGATACAAATCATAATAGGTAGCAAAGGGGTCATAATAAAAGGAAGGAGTATATTTCTTGAAAATATTTTCATTGTTAGTTAAACATTATACCATAAAAACAATAATAATAGTTATATCAAAATATCTATATCTAGAGTAGATGGATGTCAATAACGCTTTCCTTAATGGTGATTTGGAGGAGGATATTTACATAATACAACTAATAAGTGTATCAGAAGTTGGGCATTATAATTTGGTGTGTAAACTAAATAAAAGAATCTATGTGATGAATCAAACTTCGTGATAGTAGAATAAAAAATTATATTCATTCATGTTATAGGAAGGGTTGAGTAGGTTCAATGAAAATAATTAATATTTTTAGAAGCAATGGAAAAATGGGACATTCATCATATTGATTTTTTATGTGGATAATATACTGATTTCTAGACCTCTTATTCAGAAAATCTGAAAGTTGAAGTTTTATTTGTCCATAATATTTAAGATGAAATATCTTTGATAAGAAATAAATAATTAGTGGATGATGATAAAGAGATATAGTAAAATCTGGACTTTGTTTCTATCTAAAAAAGATCATGTTCATAAGATCATGGAATAGTTTAGGATGGTTAGAAGTACACCAGTCTCAAACCCTATTGTGGATCATTTCAATTTTTCTAAGTCATAGGACCAAAAAATGGAAGTTGAGTACAATTATATAGAAAAATTAATATATTTATAAGTGGTTGAAAGTTTGATATATGCAATGTTTTCAATTGGACAGACATTTCCCATGTAGTGGGAGTTGCAAGTTGGTATAAGAAGAATATGAGGAATGTTCACTGGGAAAATGTAAAGTGGATCCTTTGATATTTGAAAGTATTGGAAGATCCATCTATTTTATCTAGGGATGAAGATTTGTTACAAGGCTATATGGACTTATACTTCACTAGACATTCAAAAACTCAAAATATTACAACATGTTTCATGTCTAAATATAGAGGAGCTGTAGTTAGTGGGATGTCGCGACTTTAGAATATTTTTAAATTAAGTACAACTGAAGAAGAGTATATAGAGGAAATGGAATATAGGAAGGAGACTGTATGGTTGAAGTAGTTTTTAAGGATCTAAGAAGGGTTCAATCAGATGTAATACTTTATTTTGATATCCAAATTGAAATCCACTTAGCAAAAAATATGGTGTTCCATGCAAGGACAAAACACATTGACTCAAACTACCATTTCACTAGAAACATGATAGAGGAAAAGGAATTGGAGATATGAAATATATAAGGAATCCAAAATTCAGTATAAATATTCACCAACATGGTAGTTTAGGAAATCTTAAAGTATCATCGTTCCTCAGTGGGACTTGGGTGAATAAAGGAAGGGAATAAAGGGGGGATGCTATAGAATTCTTAGTGTTGGAGATTTTCCAAAGGTTTCCCTTAAAATTAAGTATTCAAGTAGGATATTTTTTGGATGTAAAGCCTTGTTTATAGAATAAAAATCTAAAAACATCAGAAGTTCATAGCATCATAAGTTTATAACATTGAAAATTTATAACACCAAAATTTCATCTACTGGAATTTTGATCAGTGACAGGAATCTAGAATTTATGTGAAGAAAGTGACATAAAATATTCTATAATGATAGTAGCTCCATTGGAAGTTCACATCTATCAATGGTTCTATGGTGAAGTGCTAGAATCACAAATTTTCAACAAAAATAATGTTTCATCGAGTTAATAAACTTTCTTATGAATTGAATTTACTTACGATACTTTGTTTGTTAACTAAGGTATTCATGTGAGGAAGAACTTGTGAAGTGAGTGGGGTACAATGATTATCTAATTTCAGTACACTTACTTGAGGGGAAAGTGAACCTCTATAGATTTAGTTTTTCAATACACTTCTAAAATGTATGAAGTTTTAGTGGATTAGTTAGATGTAATTCTAGGGGTTTTATTGAAAGCAAAAAAATATTTGTTTTTCATAGATTCACTTCCTAACGCATTCATTCCAAATCACATTATAGTTTGATTTGAAATCACTCTAGTGGTTTGGGATTAAGTTAGTAGTGATTATCATAACTCTTCTTATTGGCCCATTCTTTCTTATATTTCATTTAAACCTATCCCATAATGCTAAAACCCATATTGGTATATTATAAAGGTTTTTTTGTGGTTTTTGGAGTGTGTTGGTAGATACATTCAGTGTCAATGGTGCATTTTGGCCGAGGCCATTACCTGTTCACTTTGTTATTAAATTAGTAGTGGTGTGTGTGCAGTTTTCATCTCCTTCCTCTTACTGAGTTTTTTGTTGTCATATTTTTTATACTCAGTGGTGTGTGATGCTTCATGAGGTGTGATTAATATTGGATTTGATCTGGTGAAGGAGGTTCAATATTTTTCTCCCCTAAAAGTGACAGTATTGAACTAGTGAAGCATTTCCACTGCTGTGTTCTTTCATGATAGTATGATGTTTCCAAGAGAGATAAATGACTTCATGCATCAATGGTGGTATAGGATGGATGTTCCTATAAGTTTTATTTTGTTTTAGTCTTGGTACATTTTATTTCAATATCGTTTTTTAGTGGAATATTTTTTCTCTATGTTTCTTGGGTGGTGTATCATTCCTTTTATTGGTTGGTAAAGGTTTTCTTGCATAAATGGAGCATTGAAGGTATTTTATAGTGGTATTATATGGATATTTTAATGGTGGGTTTTTATTTTAATGGAGTTTTTTTTCCAACTGGATGGTGGATTGGGTGGTCTTATATCATGGGGATTGATTTCCATATCAGCATCCATGTGGGGAATGATGGTGGGCTTAAGGCGGGGTTGTGTTCAGCATAGGCTCGAGGCGAAATCCTGAACATTGTCAATTTCCCCTATTGTAATCAATATTTGTAATTTTAATTTGGGTTTCTTACATTGGTTTTTAATTTTTGACTTTTGGATTGGATTGTTATGTCATTGTGAGGGCTACCATTTTACCCTAAAAAGTTTCATGTCAGAAAATAAAAAAGGGATTATATCTAATACCCAAGGGATTTGCATGCCCATCATGTTTTTATAGTAATAATGGAATTTCAAATTTATTTTCTATATTATACTTTGAAACTAATAAAAAAATATTTACATATCCCCTTAATTATTTCTATAATGAGAAGATATTTACAAAGAATTTTTTTATCCTTTGGTGGGACTAGAGTTCTTTAGATTTACCAATAAATACATTGTTTTCATAATAGAGCTTTATCAATTCTAAAATTCTAGGAATTTTCCTTAGTTTAGTGATAAAATCCTTGGTCTAAAAATATCCTTCAAAATATTTTATAAAGTGATGTACTTAGCTTGAATTATAGAAAAAACCACTACAAGCTTCTTATAACTCTTACAACTAATAACTATATTGTTAAGGAAAAATAAAAATCATGATGGAGATCTAGAATCATCCATATTAGTTTAGAATCTAAAATCAATGAGACCCTTTACAATGAGAACTTCCTCTCTTCCAAATACCAATAATACTTCCTTATCCCTTGTCGAGTATTTTAGAACATTGTTAATAATAATCTAGTGAATTTAATTGGGATTTGATTGATACCAACTTGTTATGTTCAAATCAAAAGATACATTAATTCGATTACAAAATATCTTTCATGATTGATACTGCTAAAATGTAAGAACCCGGTTCTTAGTTTTGAGGTATGGGCTTCTTCTTTTCTCTTTTCCTTAAGTGTTTTTGAGAAAATATGGAAAATGAGGAAAATCCCAAAATTTTGGAAAGTACATGCCATGTAATTTTTCCACATGCCGTGTACTTTTGTCCGTATAGGATAAGTACATAGGGCGTGTGGTCTTGCCAGGGATGAAGGGTGTAGGAACCAACTACACGCCATGTAGTGGTCCCTTATACGCCGTGTAGTCAGTCGGCAGGCCAATAGTAAGGCAGTGTCCAGCTGTGTGACAGAACACGCCGTGTACTCAAGGAGACACGCCATGTAGTCATGTCGGCAGGTGAACAGTGCCACGCTGGCGGGAAGCCACCATAGGAACAGTTTAAAAATGGGAAGTACACGCTGTGTACTTGGAAGTACATGCCGTGTACTTGGAAGTACATGCCATGTACTTTGTTTTTTTCGCTTAAAATGGACAGTAGCCTCCCCTGTTCACAGGGAAGGATTAGAACGGGAATAGGGAGCTTAGGAGAGGAGGCCAAAGTTTTGGAGATCTGCCGAGTGCACGTTGGGAATCCGTTTCTGCCTCGGACGATCTTGTTGGAACCGTACAGGTAGGCCCTCCACTTTTCTTTCACCATTCTTGCCAATTATTCCCCTAATGGGAGTTATTTACGTTTAATCAAGAATTATTTTACCTCAGATATATGGAATTCTTGGACGTTTCAAAAGACGTCATTTGCATATATCGTTTGTGGGTGTTTAAGGTAGGTGGCTTGGTGTTAATTTTCCAAGTGTTGTGCGTTTTGTGCGTTTTTGAGATATGCGCCCATGAATGGGGTGTCGTATGGCTGAGGCCTTGTTGAATTAAATGCCTGGAATTTAATAGGTAATTAATTGTGATAAAAAATTGCTGTTTGGGATCATTTCTTGGATCCAGGACCATCCTGAGGGGTGCATTCCTCTGTTTATCCGTTTTCCCAGGATACCCGAGGGTATTCCATGTTTAATTATGAATTAATTTTGTCTTGAGAGGAATTGTATGTAAATTGCATGTTTATATGTTGGGCATGGCCCGATTACTTATGCCTGAGGGTGGTGTTTTTCTACAGCCTGATGGCGTGACTGGATTAGCCTGAGGGAGACGTTCTATTTCGCCTGAGGGAAACATTTCGTGCCTTAGGGATTGACTTATGTGCTTGAGGGCGACACTTCGTACGCCTGAGGGAAATTTCTGTTATGCCTGAGGGCAATACCTGCGGGTTGGATTCTGATTACCTGAGGGTAAGGTTTTACATGTCTAATGACGTTGTTTGTTTACTTATAATATTCACTGTGGTTATATTTTAAATTAAAGGATTAAATGGATATTAAAATGGCAATATAACTGGTAAGTTAGTTACTTTTGAGTGCTGCTTAGTTTATTTCATTTACTTTTTCACACTGTTGTTGCATGTTTACACATAGTTGGGTACAATCCTTTGGTGGGTGCCTACTGGGATATATTTCTCACACCCTGTTTAGGCCATGATTTTCAGCCCAAATAGATTACGTTTCTACAGGTGTAGATAAGGGAAAGGGTCCTTATACAAGTACTTGATTACTGCTGGGGTGTAGGAGAGTATGGGACCAAACATTGGCTCATGATGCCGCAACTGTTCTATTTTGCTTTTCTGTACTTGTACTTCAATTGTATTGTATTGTTTGGGTAACATGTTCTGGATGTTTTCGTAGAATAGTGACATGCTACATCTTTATATATATATATATATATATATATATATATATATATATATATATATATGACTGTTGGTTTCCCTTTTTTTTATCAGCTATCCTTTTCAGTTATATATACTATTTCTGCTTCCGCTGTTATTATATGTTTATTTATATTCCTCTATGCTACACTTTGACAAATGAGGGCATAGTTTCCCCACTATCAGACCTGGGCCCTTGCTGCTAGTCGAAAGCCTTTGGCGTTTGGGGAAATGCGCTTGAGGTCACGTGGCGAACTGGGTTCAGGGAACCTGTTGTGTGGCACCCGGAACCAGGATGTTACAAAGTGGTATCAGAGGGGTTCTTTTCTTTGACTTACTATTTGTAGCCTTAGTCAGGGACAGGATGGAACGATAGTTGTTAATAAGCTATGCCTAGGCGTAGCTAACCCGTGTAAAGGGAAAAGCCAATTTACCTCGTATTGCAATTTTTTCTGATTTTTTAATTTTACAATTGAATTGATTTTCACCTATGGGTGACACACTTGTGATTGTGTTGTTTATATCTTCTCCTTAGGTTCTACTTAGTTGCAACCCGATGAGATGAGGGTATTCCATCTCATGCATCATTTAGGAACATGCTAGAAATCACATTCCATGCATAGTTCCATGCCATGTAGGTGCATTAGAAATTGCATGTTGTTGTGATAGTTGATGTTCTAGGAAAGCATGCTATTGTGATTGCTTCTTGATAACTACCTACTATATGATAGAGTATTCTTGTATGATCTGGTTTGTAGAATGAACGCAAAACTTTGGTTTTTGGGGAGTATGGGCCCCCATTGACTGGAATTTGGTGGATCATTGACTATTCCTTATGTTATAACACAGATAAGATGTCAAACTTTGATTCATGGGGAGTATGGGCCCTCACGGATCAGAATTTGGCACTTAGGTGCTGTTTTGCGGTATTTTATGGGTTCCGAAGAAGTTTCTGAGGCATAATGTCTGGAAACCTAGTATACACGCCGTGTAGTACTGTATACATTCCATGTATGTTCTTCTGTTTGGGAAGAAAAATAAACTTTTTGAGTACACGCCGTGTACCCAGAGTACACGCCGTGTACCCAGAGTACACGCCATGTAGTCTCTTCCCATGTCACAAACTGTGTGGGCAGCGACACGGGGAAGGGAAGAACTTGGGACGAACACGCCGTGTAGCTTATGTACACACCGTGTAGTGAGGACCCGATGTCCACCGTGTAACTACAACACGGGCGGAGGAAACCTTAAGACATACACACCGTGTCCACCTTGGAACACGCCGTGTAGTGTGACCTAGGAACCCGACCGTGTAACTAACAACACGGGCCAGGGTAATCCTTTCGAGTACACGCTGTGTGTATATTTAACATGTTGTGTAGGTTGATCCATGTAAACCGGCTGTGTAACTAACAACACGGGTCAGCAGAGATTGTCTAGTACACGCCGTGTACCTGTGGGACACATCGTGTAGTCTTGTCTGAGGATAGACCGTGTGGAGTAAGCCATGTGGCTGGGAAACGGGGTTGTTGAAACGCCATGTGCGGGTGTAACACACCATGTAGGTTCAATCCGAGTAGTCAGCCGTGTCACAGACGACACGGGCAGTTGGAAAATTTCACCACAAATGCCGTGTAGATTTTATACACGCCGTGTAGTTTTTTACCACGAGAGCCATGTGACTTAGCCATGTAGAAGGACCAGGGTAGGGGAAGAGAAGTCAAGTACACACCGTGTAGTCGATATACATATAGTGTAGTCTTGTTTTGAAAATTTTGAATGCCTTCTTCCTCCTGTTTACTTTTGGGTTTCTTCGTTTTCGATCGTTAATAATCTTGTTCTATGGTGGGCATTTGACCTTGTAGTGTCATGACACCAAGACGACCACACGTTGTTCTTCAGGAGAGCGGCGACGACTATACTCTAGAGATAGTGGGCCATGGGATACAAGTGGATACTCCAGCAGATCCAGATGCAGCGCCAGCTGTTATACCAGATAGAGGTGCGGAGGCGAAGTTCCATGAAGGCTTTATGCGGTTCATGCAGACCTTTCAGGGAGCACTGCCGGCTGCCACATCTATGGCCGAGCTTACTCGTATATTCCAGCAGCAACATCCGTCTACGTTTTCAGGGGATGACAGACCACAGGCTATGGAGTCTTAGCTAGGATCGATTCAGACTATTTCTGAGCATCTTGAGATGCCTCCAGGGCGGAGGGTCAAGCTCGTGACTTATATGCTGCGTGATTCCGCCAAGAGGTGGTGGGATGTTACCACCCAGGAAGAGTATCACAGAGACATGGCATGGGAAGATTTTTAGGCAGTCTTCTATGAATTCTTCTTCCCAGAGACGCTGAGGGAAGATAGGGCTTGAGAGTTCATGAATCTGTAGTAGGGAGCTATGTCGGTGATGGACTATTCTGCTTTCTTTACCGAGCTTTAGCGTTTTTCACCCGTGCTGGTGGGTGATGAGACGTTGAGAGCCAGGCATTTTGAGGATGGTATTCGGTATGAAATCCGAGCACTGGTGAATGTTTTAATGTTTCCTACTGTACATGATATTGTGAATCAGGTGCTGATTATAGAGAGGAACCTGCAGGAATCTAGTTGTGTGGGCCAGGGAGGCTCAACACCAATTACTGGTACTATTTCTACTGGCAAGAGGAAGAGACAGATGGACTTCTCTCAGGGTGGCAGTACCAGCCATACAGTTCCTTCAGGTGGCCCGATTAGGTGCTACTAGTGTGGTAGAGAGGGGCACAAGATACTGCAATGTCCACGAGACCCAGTGGAGTGCCGAGCTTGCGGCAAGATGGGTCATCTGCAACGCTTTTGCAGGGAGTTTCCACCAATGGCTAGTGAGAGGGGTTCTGTGCAAACTCCGTGTGTGGGAGAAGGACCAGTGGCTTCTTATCAGTCAGGGAACTGGAATCTGTCCGGGAATGCATGTAGAGATGGTGGTCATGGTCGTGGTATCCAGACACTAGGATCTCAGAAGCAGCAGGGCGGGATAGCTCAGGGTAGTCAGGCTGTGTCGCAGGGCCGCGACACTGGGCAAACATATGTGGTGCAACAGACCTAGCACGAGCAGGATCCCGAACCTTCTACTGTTAAAGGTACTATTCTAGTAGCTTCTGTTTTATCTTTAGTACTTTATGATACAGGTGCTACACATAGTTTCATATCTGTGCCCATTGTGGAGAGCCTTGGGCTCTGTGTTTCTACTTATTCTGATATCATGATGCTAGACACTCCGTTGGGGACTAGAATGGCTGGTGTGCGTCAGTGAAAGGATTTACTCCTTGAGGTTTGTGGGTGTCACTTTCTTTGGGACCTCTATGTCTTAGAGATGACAGCTTATGACGTCATTCTTGGGATGGATTGGTTGGTTCCCTTTCAGGCCTTTGTAGACTGCTATCGTCGCAGGGTGAGTTTCACATCACCAGAGTGCAGAGAGTTCCTATAAAATGGTGAATGGGATGTTCAGGAAAGTCGAGCTGGACCAGAGCATCGTGGGCGAGGTTGAGTCATAGCCTAGATTGTGAGTTTATATCTGGACGACCAGGGGACTTGTCAGATGGATTTCCCTCTAGTGGTTTATCGTTTCAGGGATGTCTTCCCGGATGACTTTTCAGGTCTACCTCCGGAGTGAGAGGTGGATTTCTCTATTTAGCTTGTTCCAGGAGAAGCACTGGTGTCCATTCCTCCATAAAGGATGGCTATACCAGAGTTGAAGGAGATCAAGAGGCAGTTAGAAGAGTTGCAGGAAAAGGGTTTCATCCGACCCGGTACTTCTCTGTGGGGTTCTCCGGTTCTTTTTGCAAAGAAGGCGGGCGATACCCTTAGACTTTGTGTGAATTATCGGAAGCTGAACCAGTTGACAGTTAAGAACCGATATCCTTTACCGAGGATTGATTATCTTTTTGATCAAATTTGCGGAGCACGAGTGTTCTCAAAGATTGACTTGAGATCAGGATATCATCAGCTGCATGTTAGACTATCTGATATACCTCTCACAACTTTAAGGAGAAGGTATGGTCTATATGAGTATACGGTTATGCCGTTCGGACTCATGAACGCGCCAGAAGTTTTGATGGCTCTGATGAATCATGTGTTCTATCCGTATCTAGATTCTTGGTAGTATTCATGGATGAAATTTTGGTGTACTCTCACACTTGACCCGACCATGCCACCCATCTTGAGATCGTATTGAGTACACTGAGAGAGCATCATCTATATGCTAAGCTCTCAAAGTTTCGCTTTTGGATGGACCAGATACACTTCCTGGGTCATATCATCTCGGAGGCAAGAGTTGCGGTAGACCCAGAGAATGTGAGAGCAGTAGTTTCATGGGAGCATCCTAAGAACGTGTTTGAGATACGGAGTTTCTTGGGGCTGGTTGGTTACTACATGCGCTTTATACAGGACTTCTCCCACTTAGCAGTGCTGTTGACGGGCTTGACTAAGAAGGGTGTGAAGTTCGTTTGGTCGGAAGCTTGCGAGATAGCCTTTCAGGACCTGAAAGGAAGGTTGACAACAACACCGATCCTAATACTCCCAGAGCAGGGGAATAGCTATACAATTTACTGTGATGAATCAGGTATTGTTCTGGGATCAGTGTTGATGCAGGGTGATCAAGTTGTTGCGTATGGGTCTCGGCAGTTGAGGCCACATGATAGGAATTACCTGACACATGATCTCGAGTGAGCTTCCGTTGTTCATGCATTGCGCTGTTGGAGACACTATCTATTAGGAGAACATTTTGTGGTTTTTAACAATCACAAAAGTCTCAAGTAAATCTTTACACAGTGTGACTTGAATTTGAGGCAATGAAGGTGGGTCAAATACCTTGAGTCCTTCAATTTTGATCTTTTCTATGCACCTGATAAAAGGTAATGTGGTAGCTGATGCACTGAGCCGGAAGACTCAGATACAGGCTGTGCAAGAGGCCAGTGGTGAATGACAGCTTATGGATTTGTTCTCTGAGATGCATTTGGAGGTGCATGACAGTCAGGGGAAAACTAATCTTTCATCTTTAGCTGTGACTTCTACCCTCCCGGATAGAGTGAGGATGAGACAAATATCTGATTTAGAAGGCCTAGTTCTACGAGAGTCGATGGCAAGTGAGGACCCTCCTCCTGGTTGGACGATGGGTGATGATGAGGTTTTTCATTTCCATGGACAAGTGTGGGTTTCAGGGGATATATGCGGAGAGATGATGTGGAAGTTTCATACTTCAGCTTGGGCAGTTCATCCTGGGGTTACCAAGATGTACCGAGACTTGAGACATCAGTACTGGTGGCCGGGTATGAAGAGAGAAGTAACTGGTTTGTTACGAGGTGTTCCACCTGTCAATAGTTGAAGACGGAGCATCAGAGACCAGCTGGACTGTTACAACAGTTACCCATTCTGGAGTGTAAATGGGATGATGTCGTGATGGAATTTGTGACTGGTTTTCCGAGGTCACCTAGAGGCAATGATTCCATGTGGGTTGTTGTGGATAGACTCACGAAGGTAGCTTACTTTTTTCCGATCAAGGAGACCTTCGGTGTTGAAGAGCTCAGAAAGTTGTATATCTGAGAGATCGTATGTCTTAATGGGGTCCCTATTTCTATCGTTTCAGATAGGGACGCCCGTTTTACGTCTCATTTCTGGAAGAGTTTTCAGAGGGCACTGGGTACACAGGTGCTTCTGAGCACAACATACCACCCTCAGACAGATGGCCAGTCAGAGCGTATGATACAAGTGCTAGAGGACATGCTGCGAGCATGTGTCCTAGACTTTGGGGGCTCTTGAGAGAAGCACATACCCATAGTCGAGTTTTCCTACAATAATAGTTTCCAGGAGACTATTGATATGGAACCATATCAGGATTTATACTGTAGGCCATGCAGATCACCTTTGTGCTGATTAGAGGTAGGTGAGGTAGCTTTGCTGGGACCACGTCTCGTGCAGGAGACTTCTGAGCAGGTCCAGTTGATTTAGAAGCAGATGGCTACTGCATAGTCTCATTAGAAATCCTATGCTGATCGCCGCATATGACCCTTGGAGTTCGTGGTCGGGGATCAGTTTTCTTGCGTGTTTCACTGAGGCTAGGACACAGGTGGATTAGGAGATAGGGTAAACTTTTACCGAGGTATGTGGGGCCATTTGAGATTCTGGGGAGAGTCGGGCCGGTTGCTTATTGATTGTAGTTACTACAGAGGTACCGATCCATGCATGACGTCTTCCAGGTATCTCAGATACATTGCTATCATTCAAACCCGTCTCACATCTTTCAACCCTAGGAGGTTGAGCTTGAGTTAGATGCGTCCTTTGAGGAGCATCCGATTCGTATCGTTTATAGGAGCACGAAGGTTCTCCGAGGCCGGTCAGTTCCTCTCGTACGGGTGCTATGGCAGCATGGCTGAGTGCAGGATGAATCCTGGGAATGGGAGACCGATGTACGTGCTCAGTGGCCGGAGTTGTTTATGGATTTATCTTCACCACCCTTGGAAGGGAAATTCGGGGACGAATTGCTTTAAGGGGGAATTTTGTAAGAGCCTGGTTCTTAGTTTTGAGGTACGAGCTTCTTCTTTTCTCTTTTCTTTAAGTGTTCTTGAGAAAATATGGAAAATGGGGAAAATCCCAAAATTTTGGAAAGTACCGCTGGGTACTTTGTCCACACACTGTGTACTTTTGGCCGTGTGAGATAAGTACACAGGGCGTGTGGCCGTGCCAGGGATGAAGGGTGTAATAACCAACTACATGTCATGTATTGGTCCCTTACACACCATGTAGTCAGTCGACAGGCGAATAGTAAGGCAGTGGCTAGCTGTGCAATAGAACACACCGTGTACTCAAGGAGACATGTCGTGTAGTCATGTCGGCTGGTGAACAGTGCCACGCTGGCGGGAAGCCGCCAGAGGAACAGTTTAAAAATGGGAAGTACACGCCGTGTACTTGGAAGTACACGCCGTGTACTTTGTTTTTTTGCTTAAAATGGGCATTAGCCTCCCCTGTTCATAGGGATGGCTTAGAACAGGAAGAGGGATCTTGAAAGAGGAGGCCGAAGTTTTGGAGATCCTCCGAGCGCACGTTCGGAATCCGTTTCCGCCTCGGACGATCTCGTTGGAACCGTATGGGTAATCCCTCCACTATTCTTTCACCGTTCTTTCCAATTCTTCCCCTAACGTGAGTTATTTATGTTTAATAAAGAATTCTTTTACCTCAGATCTACGGAGTTCTTGGAAATTTCAGAAGGCGTCGTTCGCATATATCGTTCGTGGGTGTTTAAGGTAGGTGGCTTGGTGTTAATTTTCCAACTATTGTGCATTTTGTGCGTTTTTGATATACGCGCCCATGAATGGGGTGTTGAATGGCTAAGGCCTTGTTGAATTAAATACCTGTAATTGAATAGGTAATTAATTGTGATAATAAATTGTTGTTTGGGATCATTGCTTGGATCCAGGACCATCCCGAGGGGTGCGTTCCTCTATTTAGCCGTTTGGCCAGGATACCCGAGGGTATTCCATGTTTAATTATGCATTAATTTTTCCTTGAGAGGAATTGTATGTAAATTTCATGTTTATTGTTGGGCATGGCCCGATTAATTATTCCTAAGGGCGGTGTTTTACTATAGCCTGAGGGCATGACTGGATTAGCCTGAGGGCGACGTTCTATTTCACCTGAGGGAAACCTTTCGTGCCTGGGGGATTGACTTCTGTGCCTGAGGGCGACACTTCGTACGCCTGAGGGCAATTTCTGTTACGCCTAAGAGAAATACTTGCGGGTTGGATTCTGATTACCTGAGGGTAAGGTTTTACATGTCTGAGGACGTCAGCTATTTACTTAGAATATTTACTGTGGTGATATTTTAAATTAAAGGATTAAATGGATATTAAAATGGCAATATAACTGGTAAGTTAGTTACTTTTGAGTGCTTCTTAGTTTATTGCATTTTATTTTGCACACTGTTGTTGCATGTTTACACATAGTTGGGAATGAGCCTTTACTGGGATATATTTATTACACCCTGTTTGGGCCATACTTTTCGGCCCAAATAGATTACGTTTCTATAGGTGTAGATAAGGGAAAAGGTCCTTATACAGGTACTTTATTACTACTGGGGTGTAGGAGAGCATGGGACCGAGCATTGGCTCGCGATGCCGCGGCTATTCTATTTTTCTTTTCTGTACTTTTACTTCAGTTGTATTGTATTGTTTGGCTAACATGTTCTGGATGTTTTCGTAGAATAGTGACATGATACATCTTCATATATATATATGACTGCTGGTTTCCCTTTTTGTTATCGATTATCCTTTTCAGTTATATATACTATTTCTACTTCCGTTGTTATTGTATGTTTATTTATATTCCGCTGCACTACACTTTGACAAATGAGGGCATAGTTTCCCCACTATCAGACCTGGGCCCTCGCTGCTAGTCGGCAGCCTCTGGAGTTTGGGGAAATGCGCTTGAGGTTACGTGGTGAACCGGGTTTGGGGAACCCGTTGCGTGGCACCCGGAACCGGGACGTTACATAAAAAAATCATATAAAAAATTATTCATGAATTTATTTTATATCTAAGTAGAATAACATTGAACCTTTTTAAACACCACACCATATAATACATGTATAAGCTCATTCTTTGAGATTTCAATGAAAAAACTCTTTAGTAATTTACCAATATATATGTGTTAACTTAGATGAAAAAATTTATTAGATTTATCTCTATTGTTATTTATACCTAGTATATAGGACAAATAATCCATGTTTTTTATATAGAATCATTTTCCTGACCAAGAATTTATAAAATTTAAATATGATATTTAATATTCGATGAGTAGTATGTCATTCATATACATAACAACAAAATATAAAATACTCTCACTTCTAAAATATTTAATATCATCATTGAAATGGAAATTAAAACTAAAAAAACCTTAAATCATTCTATAAATTAATCATTTTAACTTATATATCTTAACAACAACATTTAGATAATCAAAACCTTTGGGTTTTATCATATACACATGCTCATATAGATTTTCATTAATGTAGAATATTTTCACATTCATTTGGAAGATCTTATAATTATAATAAGTTTTTATGGAATGAAATATCCTAATGGTATTTATCATAGAAATTGATGTGAAGGTTTTTTTAAAGTAAATACAATTATTTTTGTATAACATTCCACCACTAATAAAGTTTTATAGGTAGAAACACTACTTTATATGATCGTTTTTATTAAAAAAATACACTAAAACCCAACAAGTCTTACCCTTTTAGTAAATCAATAAAGTTAAAAACATGATTTGTATATATAGATTCAATTTCATATTTGATAGTCTCAAACCATTTCTTGAAATTAGAACTCGTGACAAATTTCTAATGGGTAGTAGGTTTATCTTGTATAAATTTAACTTCATCAATATTCCCTATACGAAATCAATATCTATCAGCTTCCTAATGAATCCCAACAGACCTTCAAGGTTGTTTTGATACATGATTTGATTTAGTTTCTACAACATCTTATGATCCAACTCACTTTCCATCCTAGAAACTATTTCTTTTTGTTATTCTTGAACTTTACTAAGTTTAATTTCCCCCCTCTGATTCCTTGAGTAATATATACCTTGTTAAGAAATATTTATCTATAAGAAAAAATCACTTTGTATTGAATATGAAGATTGAAATAATATCCTTTTTTTCTTTTAGATATTTAATAAATAAAAATTAATCTAATTTAGGACTATTATTACCTAAAATAATTTAGTTTACATATATTTTACTACCCAAAATACCTATAAAATATTTGTTAGGATATTCCCTAATTTAGATCTCATATAATGTCTTTATGATTTCATTATATGGAATGTATTTAAGAAGGAAAGTGATAATATATAGATCATATTTCTACAATGTTATAGAAAGATTGGACTGATTCATCATTGATTAATCCATTTCTAACAAGATACAATTCCTCATTTTAGATACACTATTCCATTGTGGAATACCTTGAGGGAAAGATTTTCCAAAAATTACAAATTCTATGAGATGATCAGTAAAATATTTTCCCAATCATTCACTACCCAAATTTTATCAAATAATAATAATTTATAATAAATATATAACTATACTGACTAAAATCATCTATCAAATTTATGAAGTACTTAAAACCACCATGTTTTTGTGTACTCATTATCCCACATATATCATAATGTCCTAAATCCAATTATGCACTATATCTTTTACCATTTTAAACTAAATTTTATTTTTTATTATTCCTAATAAAAACTAACTACATTTATCCAATAATTCATAGTAAAAAAACTCTAACAATCTATCCTTACTAGGTCTTTGGATGTGTTTTCATTTATATGTATAAGGTGAGAATTCCAAAGGTATGCAGTATTTGAATAATTAACATTGAACTTATTATTTTAAATGATATATACTAGACTATTCATGTCTATAATATATAAACCATTATTCATATTCCTAATTCCATAAAACATTCCACTAATGTATATGGAACAACATTTTTTTTACTAATGTAAGAAAATTCTTTCTTATCCCAATAATAAAAAAATCAAATTTCTATTTATGGTTAGGGTAGTGTAATGATTTTATAATTTTAAAATCAATATATTGAGTATATTTAAATAATATATTCTTAATTATAATGTATCAAAACCTACTCTATTTCCAATACATAGATCTACTTCTCACTTTGTCAATTATCTTATATTTTTAGTCCTTTTACATCCACACAAATATGTGATGAATAATCGGTATACAAAATCCATGCTTTAGATTAAAAAAAATTCTAACAAAAATTTAGTAGATATCAAAATGAAGTTTTTGTTTAATACCATTTTAATTTAAAATATAAAATATTTATTGGGTGATTATTTTGTTTTAAAAATGTTTCCAATAATAAATTTTATTAAAAACAATCCCATTAAAATAATGACCCTTTAATAATTTTTTAGTGGATCATGATCTATATTTCACCAATCATTGAGTTTTTTTACATTTCTATCATGACTTAGCTAGTTAAATTGAAAATAATTTCAATTATACCATATATAACTCTTTTATATTTAAATTTATAATAAATTACCTAAATACATCATATGAACAATTCCAACTCCATTTATATATGCACTAAATCTTGTTATGGTCACCCAAAAAAGTGAAACCCAAATCTTGAATTGGACACGAGTACTTAATCTTATTAGGGATACCCATAACCCAGATTCCATATATAAGATAATATATGTACACCCAGTTTTGAAATGACTAACCCATTTGGATGAATAAGGGATTTATGTGTTTCTTATTTGGAATAAACCTAACAACTCAGTATATTATAGGGTTTTAAATATCTCACTATATCTATATCCATCTTATGTATATTTCATCTCATGTAATCCCTACATGTATACATGATTATATTTTAACATATGTATCTCATTACTTCAACCATATTAACATGTTTATTAATATTGATGTATAACTATTATACAACCAATAATACATGTTATGAATTTTTAGTTTAAATTTAATTATAATATTCAATAGATATTTGTATTCATCAATTAAATAAGATATTTAAAAATATTTTCATGAAATAAATTAAAATAAAATGAAATAAAATCCTCACTTAAGAAAATATATATAACCATAAGGTGTCAATACCCACTTTTCTAGAATAGATTCTAATCTCTTAGACTAGTGGAAGGTCTGACCTAAAGTCCCACTTTCCATAGATCCTCACTCTAGAGTGATTTTTTAATTCCAAATTTTTTTAACTCCAAATATCCATGAATAACTATAATAAATTTTCACACTATAATTATATGATAAATATCCTTAATCATGGTTCAAATAAAATAAATTTTATATTATATCTAGGATGTAACTCCTTAGATGCATGAAATAATATTTACAAGAAAAAATTAAAAATTTAAATTTAAATTATAAAAATATTTAAAATATAAAAAATTCATATCCATGAATATTTTAATAGGGAAATAAATAAATGAATGAATAAATACTATATTTATAATTAGATATATGAATTTCAGGAAATGATACTATATTCTAAAAAATGTTTTTCATAATTTAAAGTCACCTTTGATTAGAGCCCTCATCAGAAATGGTTTTAAAAAATATATTTTTATAACTATACCATGGGAAGCAATATCGCCATATCTTTGTCTACAATATATTGTAAACCTATATCTCTAGCTCGATCATAGTGATATCACATACCATTTCTCCTTTATAGCAGATAAAGATATCTCTATATCATAAGAGAGATATGATGCTCTATTCTACCATTTTTATTATTCTTCGATTACTATTACCACATGAATACATATCACCTATCTCTTTACATGATATAGTTAAAAAGAGAATAATAAAACATGCTATGAACTTCAATATCACATATATCAATATGAAAAACACAATGAATACAATTTTATAACGTATCGCTATATGTGATGTTGATTGCGACCTACAATATTTTATATCAGCAGATTCAATTGACACATCCAACATATGACATTGAGTCATGTCATATCATAGAAACCAATACACTTATATCATTATATGTGATATATCTCTCTTTGAATTTATTTAAAAAAATCATAATTTAAAATATTATTCAATATTTCATTGGATATAGATCTGATACCATTGATGGGTTTTAGTGATATCTGACATGTCTAATGTAATGCAAAATAAAACTCAAATCGAAAATACCATTTATAAAAATAATTAACGAGATATGTAAAAACCATATAAATAACATAATTATTCTCTAGTTGACTATGATCACTTAGAAATAACCAATAAGTTCTTTCCTCTAAAGGTACTCCATATCATGTGAATTCTCTAAGAACTTTGCCAGGATCTCTCTTCACTCCCATGGTAGGATATTATCTCCTCATGTATAAGGAAAAAATAAACAAAAAATAGAGCTTCAAAAATGTTTCAATCAATATATTATACCTCATAGGTCAATAAATTAAGCTATGAATCCCCATTTCTAAAACCCATTCATTAAATAATGATCTTATTGGATTTCAAATGTTTTATAAATTCTTAGACAAAATGATATACATTATAATTCTTTAATTTATCAATATAAGAAATAACTAAACACTTCAACTATTCAAATAATATGCCATAATTTAGTAAATACATTTTCTAATGATATGTAAGTAGATTAAATGATAGCTAACTTGGAAGAAAATAAAAAAACACAAGTGATACCATGTATCAAATTATACAATATATATCACAGATAATGACATATCACACACCAGAAACTATGATATAGGTTTTAGTGTATATTAAATTTCATAGACATCAATATAATCTATCAAAATATTTCTATAATTATAGTATAATACATTAAATGTTTTCTTACACATGAGAACACATAATAATGACCAAATAAATTGGATAAATAACAAAATAATACAGTATAAATGAGATATATAACACGACTAGTCCATAATAAACAAGTTATCCATAATACGATATCATAAGAAATATTTATAATTCAGCATAAATAAATAATTTTGGCCCTACATAAATAAAATAAGGGTTAAATTAAATCGAATTATAAATATTATTAAATAAAAAATAAAACATAAATGAATATTGATATTTTATACTAATCTAACCCTCATAACTAAGTTACCTATATTTTTTTATCTAGATCACAACAATCTAGTGGTTTTTCATATAATTTTCATTTTGACATGATCCAAAAAACTTGAGTATATCAAAACTTCCTAATTGAAAAATAAATTACTTAAAAATGTTAAAAATTAGGCTGTCTTGTAATAAAACAAACTCACCAATAATTGTAAACATAAAAGAGTATTTAAAGAGAATGTAATGAATAATGAAACAACATTTCACTTAATATGAATTATGAAAATAAAATTAAAAATATAAATTCCAAAAAAATTGAAAGAAATAATTAAGGTTTGGAATGAATTATTATTCTTCTCTTTTGGGTTTTTTAAAATGATAGTAAAGTTATAATTCTATTTTTTAATGAATTTTTATTTAAAATAATATTTTACTTTTTTATTAAAATGATTTTTTTATTATCTTAGGTATTCCTTTCATAATAAATTTATATTATTTTATCATTATATCTAAACTCATATCTAATTTCATAGTTTTCTTTACTTCATTTACAACTTAATTTCCTTGAATGTATCATTAAATATATAGTTAGATACATGATAATCATTTTATAGTTATTATTTATATTAAACATCATTATAAACCATTCAATTATACATGTATAAAATCTATAATTTGAGAATCATGTATCCCCTAGATTTCATTGAAATTTGGTATTTAAGTGCTCACAACCTTACTCTATAATAGGTGGGCTTTCATGTATCAAAAAATATTGTTTTTTACACCATAACATGATATTTTACATAGTATAAAATGCAGTTCTTTTTTCAAGAAATATATTTTTATTAAAACACTTAATCTATTCAAAAAATCATAAAATTAGATTTTATGTATGGTAGATGCATCCTATAATATTGAGGATACTAAGTGATGATTTTATTTTCTATCATTAAGTAAGGATTCCATCATAATGAGAAGATATTAATATGTGTTGGGAAATATGTAAAGAGATGAGTGGAATGCTACCATTATAAATGGAAAAGTAAGAGAAGGAAACTACTTGGAGATATCATTTAGATATATTAAATATGACAGTAAAATTTATAAAGATTGTAGAGTTAATTTGTAAATCATTAAATATAAGTGTTGATGGATGAATGAGTACTATCTACTATAGTTTTGATATAAAATGAAGAATCCTACTAGTGGGGAGATTGAAGATACAATATTAAAGAAGGATACTTGGATTGAAGAGTAGAGAAAACATCCAAAGGTTCTTAAGGTTCAAGTGTAATGTCTTGGATTTTTTCATGTATTATTTTTAGATATTATTTGGATTGAATTTGAGACCAGAAACTTAGATGACGTGTGATTTTGAGTTATGGTGTTCCCACAACATTTTTTTGAAAAATATTAAACTTTTTAATAGCACGTACACATAATTATTCTGAAAAAGTGGAATAAATACTAAATGGGTGACCATATTAGAAATATGATGAAACCGTTGAACTCAGAATGCGAGTTTTATCCTAGGCACGACTTAAGTTTTTTCAGTGCAGGTCTTCTGTTGAAAAACTCAAAAGGACATAATCGTCATTAAATAATTTAAATAAAAATTATTTTAAGCGATGAAGTGTATTGATTCCTTTTTATTAAACCTTTTTTTAGAATCTAGGGTTATCACCATAACCTTGTAATTCCTCTGAGACATGGAGAAAGAATCCTCTCAAATGAATGATGATAGATTAGAGAGCATATCGTGGATCATCGCACCAACGAAGTTGGAGTATCTCATCAATGACATCAATACAAACATTACTCATCAACGACTGATACAAACTCTAGGTAGGGTAGTTGTTTTATTTTTTATTTTCTCTATTTTTAATTTCCATGATGAACATGGGTAAATCCAAAAATATATTGATCCACAATTTGATCGTTGTTGAGAGATGAGTTATTGATGTGGGATTATCATAAGATTAGTTTATCCTCACCGTTTATACTTCTGACGAGAACGAATCGAGGCCAACATGAATAAAGTTCAAGGTTTATTCTTTGGGCGTTCTTGGTGGTTCTATATCCCTCGTTCTTGGAGTTCTTCGCCGTTAGATCTTCATGACTGTGACTCAACTTTCCGAGAGGCTCTGAACACAATTGTACCCCAAGATTCGAGGCAAGAAGAAACAGAGGTCGAATTAGTGTACATCAAGACCTGAGGATCACCGAGGTGATTTAGTTTCAGTGTTTAAATTATAAGAGGAAGAATGGAAGCAAGTAGAAGTAGCGAGGGTGGTGGCACACAACGAAGCTGCATGGGTTGCGGCGTCGGCTATGTGTGAACCGATTAGATCAATGGTCGCAGGACGAGACATGACACCACGTGGCATGTGGCGGCGATCACTACGGGTGACCATGTGAGCAGAAAGACCCAAAAATGGGCCGGGTTAGGCGAGAAGGATGGACCATTGGGCCAGGTTAACCCAGAGGACCAGGTTAGACCCGAAAGGCCGGATTGGATTTGGGTTGCCGGACCGGGCCATGATCGATCGTGGTGGTCGACCGAGCTATCGTGCAGTCACAGAAGCTGGGGCACGGTTAACTACCACGATAGGTCAAGCTATCATAGGGTGGTCGACTATGGGGGTGGTTGGACAGAAATATCGAATGCAACGATCGACCACCACGGTCGGTTGATAGACCACATGGTCGGTCCATGCCCAGTGAACCCCCTTTTGAATTTTTTAAAGATCCATAACTTTCAAACCAGATGTCTATTTGACAAGCCATATGTGGCATTGGGACCCTTATGATGAGACAATAATTTAGAGATATAATAAGTGGGTTTTTTGAGATAGTGTAAATTCGAACTAATGGCTTGAGGATTGAGTTCTCTCAGAACAAGTACGCTTCGAGCAAACATTTCTATGTCTAATTGCAACATAGAGACTGTGTGTCTTATAGAGAGTGTGTGACTTATGAATATTGTGTGTATTGTGGAGACTATGTTTTTTATAGCGACTATGTGTCTTATTAAGACTGTGGGTCTTATTGTATTGAGTATATCTGGATGTTCTTGATAGATTTTTTGTTGACATATAACTATGTGGAGCTGACTATGCATTCTTTTGTGGTATTCCTTTGTGATATTTCCTTTATGGTATTACTTTGTTTAATTAATTGTTGGTATTTGTTTGTGGAATTTTTTTTGGTATTCCTTCATGGTATTTCTTTTTTGGTATTTCCTTTGTGGTATTTTGGGTGTCCTACTGAGTATTGTTTCACTCACCCCTGCACCGGCTTTGCCCGCACGTGTCATGTCTTGTGTAAATGATCGACTCTTTAATGGAGTTCTAGATAGACTAGGATTATGTGGTGCCTTGTGAGATCAAAAAGTTCAAGGTGTGTTCTAATTGATTTTACGATGATAGTACCCGTACCTCTTACTTTACAGGTTGGACTAGTGGCTGCAGACTCTTTTATTTTAATGGGCTTGTTTTGGCCCTGTTTACTTTCTATTAATTTCACCTTTGTACTATGGTTGTGGGACATAGTTTTTTGCATGATTTTTTTACTCATTTCTTTTAAATTTAATTATTTTAGGCTTAGATATGTGTGCATGCGTACAAGTACTTAGGTGTGGCATATGCCTACTGAGTGCTAGTCACTAGACCCTGGCCTATTGGAGGCGGGCTTGGGATAGTCACAGCATGAGCCCCTATGGGATGGGTTATGAAATAATGGTATCAAAGGTGGTTGGTTCTACTTTAGGATCAAGAGTCTATGAGGTTGGTTTGTGGAAAAAGTGTTAAGTGTTTCAAGTTTGGCTTTCAGGCAAGGGAATATAGTATTGGTGCGGCGGACAACGTATCCATACACCAGGACTCTGGACACCTGTTTTTTTGACTCGGTACACAAAAACATTGATTGCAAGGAAAATAATGGTACATGCATCATATAGTATTGGGTTATGTCTTCCATTTCCTTCTTGAGTCATCTATCTATATATACTATATTTATTTTGGTGCATCTTATTTTATTACAGGATTCCTCCACACAGATAGACAACTAGGATTTTATTGTGTGATCATAAGGATGATTCGCCTGGAGACGATACATCGATATAGGGGCATGTACCAGAGATAAAACCTCTAGGGGGTTTACCAACTATACCACAACCCATCGAGAAACAGAGAATACCAACACTAACAACTTAGGATGCACACAGATTGAGTGTGTTGCATGAGTTTCATAGGCAATGACCTCCCATGTTTTGGTGTGATCCAGACCCCCAAAAAGCCAAGGATAGCCTAGTGGAAGTTACCTGTGTCATTATTGTTGTGAGGATGCCTTCTGACCAGATGGAATTCCTTGTCACGAGTCTTTTTCAGGATGCTTTTGGGGTGATGGTGGAGATTAGTGACCCAGACACATGATTAGATGACTATCCCTTGGGAAGATTTCGAGAATCTCTATAGAGAGGAGTTCATTCCGACCATGTTTTGGTCAGTGTACATACAAAAGCTTCTACATATACATCAAGGCAGCCAGACTATGGTAGAGTATTCGACAATATTTAATGATCTTTCATGTAACTCCATAGACATGGTACAAGACCTGTTCATCAGGGCTCAAACCTTTGATAAGGGATTATTCCATGAGATCATAGTATCCATGATAAATCTTATCATTCCTACTTATTATGGGGTACTTTAGAGAGCCTTTCTAGTGGATGGATTTCTAGAGGAACATGCACTGACCATGGGAGTTACCAGCAGGCACCAGGTTGCTAAGACCTCGGTAGCAGGTAGCATATGGAAGTTGTAGGGACCCAATCGGGTCAGGCAGTCCAATAGATAATCCTAGGATACAAGATCAGTGGTGAGGGGATCCTAGGTAATCTTGAGTCATATGAGGGATAGACTGTGTAACTCGTGCGATAGTTAGGGACATCTGACATGAGATGGCTTGACCAGTCCTATGGCTGATTAGGAGATGTTCAAGGGGCCACCAAGGTAGAGGCAGAGGTAAGAGAAGGGAGATCCTTAGGATGGAAGACATGGTAGGGGAGAAGGTAGGGAAATAGAAAATGGTTAGAGGTTTGATCTATTACCACCACCACCCACAAGTGGTCCATGATAGGCTCAAGGAGCAAGTGGATAGGGATAAGTCTAGCAACAGTTGATAGAGTATTATGACCCCGAGGATACAAGGATGATTAGAGGTATGATCTATGTTCTTTCCATCTTATATATAGTTTTTATAGACACATGTGTGAGTCATTATTTTCTTTCCATAAACCTTGTTCGAGGCTCAGAGATTCAGGTTGAACCATTGAATCAACTCTTATTATTAGAGACTTCTATGAGAGGAGATTTGATGATCACACACTGGTGAAAATAGTGTGACCTTACTCTTGGTTGTGATAGTTTCAGTTGGGATATCTTGGTAGTGGCATCGAGGCATTACAAATTCATTCTCAGTATGTATTGGTTATCCAAATTTCATGCTTATATTCACAGTTTTAGGAACAAAGTGAGGTGTGTCCATAGTGATGGGACCATGTTTTCCTTTTTTGATGAAAAGTAAATGCATAGAGAATAAGATGGAATCACACATTGGAGGGTGAATCCAATCACTCATCATTTTTCTAGACTGACCCTCAGTGCAGTGGATGATTTGAATCCATAGTTTCCTATAGTGGTGGAAGATTATGAGGACATATTTCCTGAAGATATTCCAGTATTACCTACCTATAGGGATGTATAATTTTTTATTGATATATACCCATGGGATGACACTGATATATACACCTAGATATTGGATGTCTCTTGTAGAGCTTCATGAGCCGAGGGTTCAGTTGGAGGACTTGTAGAGGAACGACTTCTTGATACCCATTGTTTCACATTGGGAATCCCCAGTTTTGTTTTCCAAGAAGGCAGACAAGATCTTGTGGTTATGTGTGGACTTATGGTTATTGAACTAGGTGACTAGAAAGAATAAGTATCCACTAATAAGGATCGATGACCAATTTGATCAGTTGAAAGGGGTGCGGTGGTTATGAAAGATTTACATCAGATCTGACTATCACCATATATGAGTACGGGATGAGGATATACTGAAGAAGGACTTTATATGTCATTATGGACAATATTAGTACTTTGTGATGCCGTTTGGAATGAAGAACACCCCGATAGTGTTCATGGGACTCATGAATAAGATATTTCATCCTTACTTAGACCGGTTCGTGGTGGTCTTCATTGATGACATCCTAGTGTACTCGATATCCAAAGAGGAGCACACAAGACACTTGAAGATGATCCTCAACACACTTTGAGAGAACCATATTTATAGGAAGCTCTTGAAGTGTCATTTATAGATTTGGGAGGTCCATTTTCTAGGACACATCATTTCAGAGGCTGAATTTGCAGTGGATCCAGTGAAGTTTGAGGAGCTTTTTACATGGTAGCCACCCAAGAGTATTATCAAGGTGTGGAGTTTCCTCAGGTTTTTTGGGTACTATCATAGGTTCGTACCTGACTTTTCCAGAGTGTTAAAATCCTTGACATCTTTTAAATGAAAGGTATAACCTTTCTTTTGTAAATATAAGTGCTATGAGAGTTTTTAGCAGTTGAGGCAGAGTTTGACGAGAAATCCCATATTGATATTGACAGAGGAGGGTACTGAGTACATATTGTTCTACGATTCATTAGTAAATGGTCTTGGTTGTATCCTAATTTAGGGGAAAGTAGTGATTTCCCATGATTCACACCAGTTGAAACCACATGAGTAGAACTACACAACCCATGATCTTGTGTTAGCAGTGGTAGTATTTTCTTTGAAGATGTGGTGACACTACCTGATGGGTGAGCAGTTTATCATCTATTATGAACAAAAGAGTCTCAATTATATATTCTCTTAGAAGGATATTGAGTTGAGATAGAGGTGATGGTTATAGTTCCTTTGTGGATGGGGATGGAAAAGCTTACCTCTAGTTTATGGTTGTTACCCCAACACTCTTACAACGAGTTAGGGAGGAACAACTTGGGGATACCAATTGAGAGACTTTACATGCCCAGATGTCCATAGGTCTTACCCCTGATGTATATTTGAAAAGTGGGGAGCATGTCGTTCTTTTCAAAGGGCCATATTAGTACCAGTGGCATTGTAGAAGGAGGTTTTGAGGGAGTTCCATACATCACCTTTGGTGGTACATCTAGGTGTGGACAAGATGTACCAGGACCTCCAACATCAGTTTTGGTGGCCATAGATGAACAAGGGAGTTGTAAAGTTTGTTTCTCAATGCCTCACTTGTTAGTAGGTGAAGGATAGGTACCAGATTATAGTGGGTTTAAATCAATCCCTCGAGGTTATATAATGGAAGTGGGATGGGATATCGATGGAATTCATGAAAGGTTTACCACTTATATCCATGGGACATGATACCATCTGGGAGATCATTGTCCGACTCACCAAGTCAGACCACTTCCCAGCTATTTGGGAGCAATGTTCAGTAAAGATATTGGGACGCCTCTACATGTTGGGGATAGTTCAACTCCATGGAGATCCATCGAATATAGTCTTAGATTGTGATGATTTATTTATATCCCGATTATGGAGGGGATTTCAGGAGGAATTTAGGACATATTTACACTTGAGCAAAGTGTTTCACCCACAGACAGGAAACCAAACATAGCAGACCATATAGGTTCTGGAGGATATGATATGGGCTTTCATGTTAGATTTTGGACTCCATTGAAAGGATCAAATACCCCTGGTGGAGTTTTTTTACAACAATATTTAATATTCCACCATCGGTATGACACCATTTGAGGCCTTGTACGAGTAACTAAGCAGGTCACCACTTTGCTGGATGGACCCAGGAGATTCAGCATTCATGGGCCCAGAGTTAGTGCAGGAAACTATAGAGAATTTGAAGATCATCTAGGTGTATATGAAGACAACACAGAGTCTTCATAAGTCTTATACTGACAGACAATGGAGGCCTTTTGAGTTTGAGTAAGGAGACCATGTGTTTCTTTGGGTCTCACCTCAATGCAAATTATGGAGATTTTGCCAGGGAGACAAGCTATCTCCAAGCTTTATCAGACCCTTCCTAATAATATGTCATGTAGGTGAGGTGGAATACCACTTGGATATACCTCCAAAGTTAGAGCAGGTACACGATGTCTTCCAAATTTCGTAGTTGAGGAGGTACGTGCATTACCCATCACACTTCATTGACTGGGGAGAGCTCACTACTACAAATATGTCTTATAATAGCGCTAAAAACCGCCTTTAACAGTGCTAAAAAAGCGCTGTTAATCTCGGTGAAGATAAAAGAGGACTTTTATTAGTGCTAAAAAAATCATTGATAAAACTGCACCTTTATCAGCGCTATTTTGAGCACTGATAAAAACTACCTTTATCAGTGCTCAAAATAGCGCTGATATATTATCCATTTATCAGCACTTAACTAGCGCTGATAAAGGCCAAAGATCCTGTGCAAAACCAGAACCTACACAAAACCTTCCCAACACCTGCACACATTACAACACCTGCACATAGCACAAACAATACCTGCACACAGCACAAACAACACCCACACACAAAGCACATAAGAACAAAAATGATACATACATTTACTTGAAATCATGAATACAAAACAAAACACTACTATATACATTTCAAAAAATGTTTAATTTGGTTACAATTACATTTATCCAACAAACAGTTAAAAAAAATGATGTTCCATCCTTTTTGTATCCATTCGCTCTAAAAAATTGTCGTCCATGGCGGCGGTTTCTGAACAAAGCATTCGAACTGAGGAAAACGATTTCACCTACATAATAAAACAAATTTAATGTTAGTAATACAATAATGAAATAAATAATGGGGTTGCTAAATGGAATTATACTATTGAGGCACAAAACATAAAATAACCAATTAATGAAGAGACATAATTAGGTCAATGCCCTTACCTCAACCAGAAGTCCAATAAACTATCTTCAGTTCATACCAACCACAACTGAGTCTATGATCACATGTATTAATGTCCAATAACATTAAATTACATAATTAGTTAATTTTAACCAAAAATACAGCATGGTATAATAGGTGCCAAACTCATCGTGTAATCCAACAAAGCCAGAATGCTGAGAAACTAGGTGCGATCCACTCCAGACGCACCCCTAAGCCTAGAAAACACTAAATCCACAATATATATTACTAAATTTATGAAAAATTAAGCCTAAAATTTTTAAAACCCATAAATAAATCTTCCACAAAATATAATCTGCATCAAATAATGATTGATTACTAGTTTATGAAATTTTGAGACATGCTCTAAGAGTTATATATAAAAGTCCCATGAAGAACAATGATTTATCCATACTATGGTATAATAATTACACCTAGAACCCTAAAAACTGAATGAAAATCTTTGAGCAAGAAGTTAGAGAAGCAAGGAATATGTAAGAGAAGATACCACATTGATTCGAAATGACGAACAACCGATAATCCACTCAGGTATAAGGGGAAGGAAGGAGGGGAATGGGGTTTGGACACCCCCTAAGAACTTGGTGCCCAAAAAAAGAAACCTGAGGAGGTTTATACTTTATAAACCCATCACTTACATAAAAATAAGTTTTAAATCATGTTACATGAAATGAACCAAGTGGTTACATCACTATATTTTGGGTCCAAACCCTTACTTGACCCCTTTTCCCCATTCACGACCATTATCACCCTATTAAATGCATTCATGTTGTGAATTACCCTTTCACACTATGAGTAGCCTGATGATACTACATTTCAATAGAATTACTACCCAAATCATCCTTGATATTCTCCCAAGACCCAATGACATCCCTCTAGCCCCAATACATGTCTGAAACACCTATTAGAACTGGTATATTGTACCTTTTTCAATGATTTTTTTTGTTATTATGGAATTCAATAATTCCCCATTGTAAGTGTACCAATGTACTAATCAGATGTTATATGATATACCATGAATATTCTTGTGTCCATGTATTAGATGATATATCAATGAAAATTTATCTCATTATTATACATACCAACACATCAAATCCGAGCATTAGAGACCTTCATGTTTTCTTCAACTACTTCCAGTTCTGACATGGAAGTGGGACAAGATTTATGTGGGATATTAGGTTAGGTTTTCATGTACCCCTTGATGGAAGAATTAAATATGAGTTTTGATCAATTGGATGACCAAATAATCTCAATTTATATACATTTTATATGAAAAAAATTATAAGAAAATAAAAATTCAATTTTTAATTGAGATTATCTTTTTACATGGATTTAATTATACTATAGTATTTTATATGGAACCTCATTTTACATCTTGTTTTTGGAGAGGTCCCTATGAGAAAATGGGATGCCTTGTATGATTGAGCATGACATATGTTTCTGACACTTTTTGCAGGGGAACGTTGCATGTAGCATGTTGACGTTCGATGGAAGTGTATTATACCACACATTCATTCGTTACAAAGGTGAGTGAAATTCATCACTTATAAAGAGATGTCATCTCCTTGATTGAAACAGGGTGATGGGATGTCATTCATTCCATCCATGGATTCCTCCTCAGAATTCATTACCTAGTATGAGTCTCCCATATAGAATAAGACGTTAATCGTGAAACTTGTTCTTGGTTCCATCTCTTTATGGATAATGGTTAATTACAATGATTATATTAGGACATTCCAAAGGGTCATTCTAGGGCATAATACTTCAGTTAGGAAAGTATTCACATTGGGAATCAGTGGAATGTATGTACACTAGAACATTGGTCCCATGTATTCATCATCGTCAAAGGGATTCTCAACAAAATGGAAACCCATGTTTAACTTATGGTATTCCATGAGTTTAACATCCCACAAGGATAGAGGGTCATGATTTAATGTCTTACAGAGATGTAATGGGTGGATCAAAACACTTATAAAGGTGGATCAGGTAGGTACATCTCTAGGAGGGAGAACTTGGAATGTTTACCTGATAGATGGATCAAAACGCCCAATGAGGTCTGACCCAAGTGTGGTGCATCCCATAAAGGAAAGCTATCTCATTTTGAAGACTTATTCGGACACCACTAAGGGAAAAATAGGAGGGAAAATAATTGAAGGTATACCCCAGGGAGGGGGTCACCATGGTTTACCATTGGTTGGGATTTAACCTCATGGAGGCTTCCTATGTACCCTATTTAGAATACAAGGATCAAAACCCATATATTTAAAAGAGGTATGGTGTGGGTATTACCCATGGTTAGATTCCCTTCACACTAGGAATACTATTGGTTGGATGAGTATGGGTTTTGTGGGGCTTATGCATTTTCAGATTCCCAGGTTCTTCCAAGAGTAGCAATGGGATGAATGGGACATACATGCTAAGATGGACCATGTGAATGGCGTGATCCTTGTAAAGAGGCACGAGCCACAAAAAACATGTGGAGCTGTTTGTAAATATTATTTATAGTGACCATGGGGCTCATAAGACTCCCCATACCTTCCATAAACACCTCAAAACATCACGAGGACCAGATTCTACATGATGGTGCATCACAGGGTTGATTCTTTTGATGATGTACTGGTTGTTTGAGCTTGGATTTCACCTCAAATAGCCTTTCACTTACTTGAATTATCCTGGGACACATAATTTGGTTCCAAAAAAATCCCTCAACGATACCGATTATCTCATGAATCTATCTAGAAATAATTGTGAAAGTCAAACAACAACACATGTTCTCAAATACAAGTTCAAACAAACAAGATACAGAACATTAAAATTTCTTAAAAATGAACCAAGGGGTAAACATGTTCTCAAATACTATCTCTACATGTTGAATTTGATCCCTCTACTTTAATTTCAACAATATTTATATTTAGGCCCTATATCTAACTGAAAATGGTGGATATAGACCATATTTGTTGTTTCCATCCATTGTTTTTTAGAAAATGGATTTTGTTGATCCTCGGTGGTTTTTTCGTTCACCCCATACGCACTGCACACCATCATGCCTTACTTCAATATTGATTTGTTCAAAGATCAATAATATTAATCCAGGGATAGAAAACATTGAGTAATAAATTAAGATTTCAATACATCGGATCATTATCAATTCACCAAAGAAGGTTGGAGGATAATCAATGATCATATATAGATAAAATAAGTAGTAGGAATTCACCTTTATCCTATTTGTGTACAATCTTCCATCAGGTATGTTTCCCATTTGTTTCTAAACACATGTATATCATCTTCTGAATATGAGTTTTTGCGACAGTCATGGTAGTACTGAAAAAATATAAATACACAAAGGATTAATAAATATTTTAAATTAACTCATAATTATTTTCAAAAATACCTCATCAGGGATGCTAGTTTGTTGATGAAATACGATCTCTTTCATAAATTTACAAACATAATAACCACAATCCTTTCCGTTTGTTTGTTTTGGACACTACAGAAACATTGACAACAATAAGTAATTTGTTCTGATATGTGTCTGGATAGTGCAATGTTATTATATATACCCGGATACTTTTCTAGTTGTAGATCTTGTAGGATTTCTCATCCTTATTCCCTGGATTCATTCCATGCATTAGACGATATTGATGCACCTCCCTATCACAACAGAATCCTCATTAAAAGATAACATAAACTATATAACTAGATTTTTAGTTTTAAAATGTTGGATCTAGTGTATTGAAAATTAACAAACACCATCATACGTGGTCGGTTTGTTGGATATCCATGCGTTGAATCCAGAAAAAAAATCTTTGGAGTATCTAAATTGACTGCAATCAACATCCAATGCTCCCTAAAAATACAAAAAGGAATAATTAAAAAAAGAAATGAAAATATAGTTGATATGATTAAATTGTAGAGTTTTACCCCTGAATCATTGGTATTAAAAAGAGTCTGTTATCTGTAATTTTGTTTTCAAACGATTTGAGTAGGGATGACATTATTGCAGCCTCTTTATCAGAATCTATTTCGTCTTTTGAAGAGGTGGTGTGAGGACTAACAAGTCCAAATTTTTTTTAATGGGGAAATCCCTTCAAATTTTTTTCATATATACTTCTGCGACAAATATAAAATGTATTTAGTCATAATTATCAGAGTATATCAGCTTTTGTAAAATCAAATCATGAAAACTTACCTCATGTATACATTTACAACTGAGGCGCCTAACCATTCATACTTGAGGAGTTCATTTACATTTTCAACACTAATGAAATCTGATGTTTCCTCTTCATAAATATCTTTTTCGAAATCAACTGTGCGAGTATTGCCGTCTTTCAACTTTGTATCCACATGAGCCTGCAATGATATTAACTGTAGATATAGAACGGGTGGGGTGAAGGTGCTCTCAGTAGACCATTTCAATCGGTTGGTTGATCCTTGAGATAGTTTTGAGCTGATATTTTGTTTCACCCCATAGTCTTTGTCATTCTGTAATAACATTCATCGGTTCAGACCTTTTTTCATTAAATATTAAAGGTCCAGCTTGAAAAATAAATTGGAAATGGATACCTTTTTGTCGACATGTTTTTTTACAAGAACTGTGTGCCATGCGATGAATGTTCTAATAGCTTGTTCAACCGTATGAATGTCGTCATCATCATTTGGAATAGGTAGCTCGGCACTCGGATTATTAGATATGTTAATTGACACTCTAAAATGATCTTTTGGAAGCTGTCTGTTGTGTAGCATGTCATTTTGCGTATTGAACACCATAGCCCTTGCTACAAGGCGATAGGTGGGAGTTGATAAATATAAATCACAATCATTTTCAACCTATGGAATATTAGTACAGGAAATTTATCAGTGTCTATGTAAATCAAATTTCACAAAAACAATTATTAAAACATTGATTACCTCATCTAAGTCAGGTTTTTTAGGGGAATGGCTCGCCTCAAAGCTAGTGGGGGGTGGGGAGGGATTATCATGCATGGGTTGTTGTTGAGTTGTTTCTTATCTTTGCCTCTCCCCCATCAATTTTACTATCATATCTCTCTGGTATTGTAATTATTCTTGAAAAATAGATAACTGTTCTTGCAGCTTTTCCATTTTTTCATTTTGACCCTCTGCTTGTTTTTGTTTTTGAAAATATGTTCGGGGTGTCACTGTAACACCCCAGGAAAATAAAGAACATGACATTTTTATATTTATCCATATTTGTGAATAAAATATTAATATTACTTTAAAGGGGATGCTATGCTCGATGGCGTACCCAATACGCAACAACGAGTTTCTTGGGAATCTTACGTTGCACTCTAATAATAAAATAATATTATTTTAAATGGTAGTTAACGCCTAGCCGTTGTAATGGCGGGAATGAACAGAACTAACTAAAAATGATTATATATGTTTGTCAAATATTTTTACTCTTTACAATAAATGTTAGAGGATTAAAAATGAGAATGAATCCACTTTTCAAGCATAAACATTCTAATATTCTTTAAAAGGTCGATTAACCGCCTTTCGACGGAGAACCTCTTTTAAATCCACTTTTTAACAATTTTATGTGTTATATTTTACAAAATAAAATTCTTCTTTAGAATCGGGACATCAAAATTTACTTTGTGTAAATTTTTGGTATTTTTCTGATAAAGTTCATTTTTTTA
This sequence comes from Viscum album, assembly GCA_963277665.1. NCBI lineage: Eukaryota > Viridiplantae > Streptophyta > Magnoliopsida > Santalales > Viscaceae > Viscum > Viscum album. The sequence goes on from OY728141.1 coordinate 1,575,927,739, forward strand.
ATGAATAGTGAAAAATGTTGTATTTTAATTCAAAATCACTTTTTAATATAATTTATTTATATTATTAGATTATATTTTGAATTTGTTTTAAAGTTCAATTAGAATATATTTTTACAATTTAATCCAATTGTGGTCATTGGAATTAATTTCACTTTGAAATTGGACTTAAACTAATGTCAATATTTTGATACTTATTGTTTCATAAAAACACGCTATTTGCTCTTACATCGGGAATTAATTATTAAATTAATTAATGCAACTAATATATTTTGAATTTTTTAAAATAGACTTCATTTTTGAATTCAGAATATCAAATATATCTTAGGGTGAAGTTTTGTATTTTTCTGAAGAACTTCAATTTTTGATGAATAGTGAAACCACTAAGTGGTACTTATAAAAACTGATTTTCCGTTTAAATGAAATTTTACCACCTCTGTGTTTTGAATTTCAAAAATCCGACATACATGGTTGTCATTAAGAAGTAAAATGTGGTTCAATGGAATTAAAATAATTATTAGTGAATAGTAACTTTTAAGTTTTTAATCGCGATTAGAGGTAAATAGTGTAGTTTAAGGTAAAAATAATGTTTTATAATATGAGATGAGCTTGAAACATGTCCTAACCTTATTGGATGTGTCATGAAAGACCAAGAAAATCCATGGGTCAACTTGGGGACCCCATGGATCCACTTTGGAAGGAAAATGACATTATTATCTTTTTATTTAATGTAAAAGTAAAAATGACACAAACATGAGTTGTTTTACAATTTTTTTTAAATGGGGTTATAAAAGTCATATTTTTTACTATAAATATTCATTGGAAATATAAAAAGATTTCCTAAATTATAGTATTTTTTATATAATTTTTAGACATTAAATAAATTAAATTAGTTATGAAATCATGATGATGCAGCGATTACCTCATTATTTAATGATATAAATAAAATGAAAAGATAATGTAAAAACTAAAACCTACACTTGTCAAAAACCTATTGTATGGGTATATTTTTGACCCTTATCACCTTATCCTCGAATTATATCAATGTGGGACCTTTTAAATCTGAAACTCATTTTAAAATAAAGTAACATTTCTTTACTTTCCAAGAGTGCCCCTCCTCTCCTCTTATAAAAGGTCCCCACCTATACCACCTTACACACACCTCTAAAGCCTTTGGCTCGGCCATTCCCTGACCATTTCATCTCTCCACATCCCTATCTTAATCATTGAAGCCTCACTTTGGGAAGAATCCTTTCCAAGGAAGCCTTTGAGCTTAAATCAAAGAGAGTTACCCGTTTTAAAGGTAGTGTTTTCTCTTGTGTTCTTATGTTTTATTTTGTTTCTAAAACCCCCTAAAATCTTTTTATTATTTTCTTTTGTAACAAAAACAGTATATTAAATATACTAGGATGTTGTTATGTGAATTATTCGAGCTACACTTACACACACCTTCGTCTAATGGTTAAAGAACATACTGTTTCTGTGGTTGGCGATTTTCTGCCTCACGAAACGATGATTGTTCAATATTCTTTTAACACCTTTAAAGGTGGACATTATGATGTCACTGTATTTTATATATGATATATATGGTATTTATGTTTACTATATGCTTCTATATTTTATATTTAAAACATACCTTTATTCTTTTCATGTTGTGCAAATGCGATAATTTCATATGAGGAAGTGTGGACTACCGCCCCCTCAAGTGATGTGACTCGTACATGCAATACATGGAATGTATAAAGAATGAAATTAATGAACATATGTGACCTATATAACATATATATTATACTGGAATTATAATATATATATATATATATATCATTTATTTTTAATTCCATTAATATGACAAAAAAAATGAAAGTAGCGTTCATGCGTACGTACGACCTACCGTCTCCATGAACGGTGCTTTTCGTTTTTTATCTCCAAATGATATGGAATTGTATAAAATGAATATTTACTGTATATATATGATATTTTAATCATTAATAATATTCTGGAAATTATTTACTTATAACTACATGGGCAATCATTTTTCAAACAAGTTCATTTTTGACTCATGTACCAAACATCGGCAAAAACGTATGATATAAACTAACATTATTAAAAAATTATTATAACATTATAATATGTGATATGAACTGAATAATAGTATTTAAAGGAGTTACTTAGGCAATTATAAATTGACCAAAGTTTATTATTTAGGAATATAAAGAAACGAACAAGACAAGTCGGACTTGAGGTAAGGGATCCTACCCTCTCTTTCTTTTTAAGTACACTCTTTTATGTCATTACTTTTAATATCATCTTTATTATGATTGGGATGTTATTTTATATTAATCCTACTATACTTTTTATTTTCATATGATGAGAGACCCTATTTTCTCTCATCAATCCATTTTGGAAGTTTTGAGTGGTGCCGTTAGGCTGTCGAATTTTCGTAAGAGATCTAACCTCTCTCTTTCTTTTTAAGTACTCTCCTTTATGTCACTTATTTTAAGCTCCTCTTTGTTATAATGGGGGATGTTCTTTTATATTCCTATTTCTGTACATTTTATTTTAATATGACGAGAGACCCTATTTGATCTCATCAATCCATTTTTGGAAGTTTTAAGTGGCGCCGTTAGGCAGCCGAGTTTTCGTAAGGGATTTTTCATCTCACTTTTAGTCCCGTGAGATTTATGCTACATTTTACACCATTTACTTTGACTGGTGTATGTACTCCCCATTATTATACTATTTGTGTAATATAATTTCATTTATGGGTATTTACATATTCATTGTATGCCCCTTCTTCAATGGGGTGTATGATTCGAAAGTTACCCAAGTCGGTAAGGGAACCTTTCACCCTCCTATTTTAAAAGACTTATTTTGTTATGTCTTTTAATTCACATACTATTATGTTGGGATATGTTATTATATATCCTTATTGATGTAAATTTTAGGTCCAAGTGATGATATACCCTTTTTATCTCTCATCAACTATTTTTCTGAATTTTTAAGTGACGCTGTTAAGCTGTCGAATTTTTGTAAGGAAACTTCTTAACCAAATTTTGATTCTTTGGGATAAACTTGTACTCATTGAATATGTCATTCTATGAATATGTGTGAATGTCCTCTGATTTTTTTTCACTTAATATCCACTTATATTTGGTGTATTCGTTTGTCACACATAATTATGTAATTGATTTATCCTTAATATAAGGATACCGTCTTTATATGGGACTTCATCTCAATCTCCTTTCATTGAGGCATATTTTGTTTTATACACAACCTAATTTTATACGGTGTATAAACCCCTTTGACTTTTACGTTTATCGAAAAGGAATCTTTTTATACGAAGAGTTTTACTAAATGACAAAAGGGAATGTTTTTGTCGTACGTATGCGGCGACAACGACTTCTCCACCGCCGTGACCATTATTTGAGTTTCGGCTTCCTCTACAAGCCATACCTTTTTTTAAAGAAAAATAAATACCATGTCTTACTTTTCTTTTATTTTGGTATTTAAAATGGTTTTGATAATGTTTTTATTATATCACTGTGTTATTGATATCTTGTGATTGAAATGTGGAAATGTTATGTTTCCTTTATGCATGTTTTATGTGATACGATTATGTTATGGTTCTTGGAAATTTTTATGAAGACGGGTGGTTCCGTGATAAACTAAGGGCGGGTGAGCCCGATATAGCTCTCCAATGCATTGGGTAATGCGAAGGAGTGAAACGTTAAGGTTTCTCTGAAGAGATTTAGGGAATATACTGTGATGGGTATTCCAAACATAACCAAGAGGGTTACTACCCACATAAGAATGTTATGAATGCCTCAAGTTTCCTTTATGTCTTATGATTTCTATGATTTATTCATTATTTTATGAGGTATGTTAAAGTGATTATGTTTTATGGGTAAAGTATGATTTCATTCTTATGTATACATGTACTCATGTTTCCTTTCCATATTTTTATATCCCTTACTGAGCTTTTTATGCTCATCCCAAGTTTTTGAAATGTTTTTCACAGGTCAAGGGAAGGGTACATGATATGATGATAGTGTCAAGGAAGTGTCAAGAAAGAATCCATGTTTTATTTTAAATATGTTTCCGTTGATGGGAAAATTGAATACTATCTTTTATGTAACCACTTTGTTTAAATGTGGAATGTAATGAAAGTTTTATGATCTAATTATCTAAAACTCTAAAACTGAAAATATCCTCAATGTGTAATCTTGTAATAACTCAAGATTAAGTAAGGTTTAAGGCTGGGACCTTATAGTCACCCCAAAACCCACACATCTGACGCGGCCATACTGTTCTGGCTGCTTCAAGGCTGCTGAAAGTATGTCTCTACCTAGTGTGGTTGTTGTTGATTCTTGTGACTATGTCAGATAGAAAATATAGAAAAATTAGTAGTTATTTAAATGTAATATCGATTTAAAGTAAATAAAATATATATTATGTCATAATTACACATGTTTCCCACACTTTTTGTGTGTTTTTATCTATCAGTATCCCCTCTTTATTTACACAAGCCTCCTTCCATAGCACATGGCGTGGGATGGATATGGCTTTCGATTTCGATTCATCAATCTACATATAAACATAGAAACATGGTTATGGTGTTGTTTTATGTCACATACTAGTAGTAGGGTAGATTTAAAAGACGTACCAATTTTTTCTCAAGTTCAGCGTACCCCATCCTTGCTTTACGGTAAGGGTACACTGGTTCTGTTGTGCGTTTTTTATTTTCATCACTCAGTAGCTATTTCATAAATAAAAAACTGTCAAACAGAGTGATGAATACAAGAAAACTTCAAACAATGTATTACCCCACAAAATGTAATAACATGTGAACAAGAGGAAACCAATGAGTAACAAGAGAAAACTCATCGCGAAGGTGTCGTTAAGCACACGACAGAGGTGCATACGTGGCAAAGGAGAGGCGCACAACAGAGGAGATTTCCAACTGAAAATAATACATAAAATAGGGGAAACCCAAGATAATAAAATAATCTAAAACCGACTACACCATTTACCACACCCCACAAACCCCAAAAGGCAATACATGCAAATAAATTTAAATTTATTGATAGAAATCACTATCTGATCACTAATTTTTATCCAAACCATAGGTGCAAACAAATCCAAATAGGAATCAGAAGGATCACATACGTCGAGAAAAGAAATCCAACCATAATAGTGATCAAGCATAGAACAATGTGAACTAGATGTAACTCAGGATGGGGAGTAATCCATCATGTAATAACTCTAAGAAATTGGTGTGGTGAAAAAATCCCAAAATCCTATTAGTATTTGTGGTGCGATATGTTATACTTAGCACCTGATGTAAGGGAGTGTGATTTTCCTATATTCTCAACAATTACCTTACCATATTATGTTATCCTCTATAAAGGTGTATTTTAATTTTAACTAGAATGGGGAATTACCTCCCATCCATCAATTTAATTAGGACCATTTGTATAAGTAAGGCATTATTCACATTCATATTTATATTACAAAACATGAAGAAAAACATCTCATATGTCCCATTATCCATGTACAATTTCATTCAACGAAATGAAATACACAATTATCATTCTATATAACATGAAGTAGATGGTGTTCCCTTTCAACCCATTATAGATCATTTCAATTCATATAATTAATTCATCAAATTAAAATAAATCCATCATGTAAAATTAATTCCTCATGATTATTACACATTCAATTTTTCCAAGAATGGAAAATTCACTAATAAGGCTCAAAGGGTCTTCAAAATGGGGTATAATCAACATGGAAATTTCCTACATGGTAAATTACATTAAGAATATAGTCCAAACACCTATAATGTGTCTTCAATTACATTTATATACCCTTGTATCAAGGGAAAACTCATTTAAAATCTTTGACATAAGCTAAATAGGTGTTCAGGGCAATTAATAATTTGACATTAAAGGGATAATTTTACTTGGCACACTCAAGGGGTGTCCATAAAAGAGTTCAAGAACATCTAACCCATGAAACAAGATTCAATAGGTGTTTATTGAGGTGCAATGATTAAATAAATAACTCAATAATATCAATAATCCATTGAATCTTGCAATAACACCTTAAATCAGGATTTCACATGGTAGAAAAAAATTTACCAGAAAATGAATAACAATAATGGTAGCGGTGGCGGCAGAGGCGGAGGCAGCGGTGGCAGCAGAGACAGAGGCGGTGGCAGCGGCAGAGGCGGTGGCGGTCGCGACAGCGGGGGTGGAGGCAGTAGAGGTAGCGGGGGTCGCGGCAGCGATGGCAGGGGTGGAGGCGGCGACGATGGCAGAGAATGAGGAGGATGAGGAGGAGGAAGGAGGAGGACGAGGAGGACGAGGAGGAGGAGGACGACGAAGTCGCGTCAAAGAGGGGCCTGGTTCAGCTTCCGTGAGAGCTTGAATGCGTGCGAGCGAGGATGGCCTGTTAGGGTTATTAAATAAAAACCGATGGAACCTTTATCAACACTCGTTAAAAGCGCTGATAAAGGTATGTTTTATCAGTGCTAAAATAAAAAGAACTAATAAAACATTCATTTATCAGCGCTAAAAAAGCACTGATAAAGGGTATACCTTTATCAACACTTATTTTAGCACTGATAAATGTAAAATTTATCAGCACTTTTAGATAGCACTGATAATGGCATACCCCTTTATCAGCGCTTTCTATTTAGTGCTGATAAAGGGCAGCACTTCCCTTGCCCTGTTTTGTGGTAGTGGCTGGACATCGATGATGAGACAACTTTTGCTGAGTACCCAGTGGAGATCAAGAATCGACATGAGATAATTTTTCATGGGTGGTTGATTCCTTTTATGCACGTTCAGTGGTAGAATGAGAATCTCCCGGAGAGAACATGGGAGCAGGGAGCTCAGATTTGTGCTTAGTTCCCTCATTTTTTGAGTAGCCATTTGTTTTAGCTTTTAGGGACATAAATCCATAAGTTGGGGAGAATGTAACATCTCAGATTTTTCCAAGTATTATATTTAGATATTATATGGATTGATTTTGAGACCAGGTGCTAAGATGGTGTGGGATTCCGAAGACTAGTGTTCTAGGAACAAATTTTTGAAAAATATTAATCTTTTTAATAGCATGAGCGTAGTTTTCTTGAAAAAGTGGAAGAAATTTCTAAACAGGTTCCTAGATCAGAAATACAAGGTTATTGTTGAACTCAGACCATGACTTTTACCCTATTCGAGAATTAAATATTGTTTGAACAATTCTTCTATGAAAAAACTAAAAAAGGATGTAATCATTATTAAATAATTTAAATAAAAATTATTTTAAGTAATGCAACACCTTGTTTCCTTTTTATTAAACATTTGTTAGGAATCTAGGGTTATCAACATAACCCTCAAATTCCTCTATTATGTAGATAAAGAATCCTCTCATACAAATGATAATAAATTAGATAAGGGATCATGGATCGTCATGCCAATGAAGTTTTAGGATCTCATCAACAACAACAACACAACCATTTCTCATGAAAAAATGATCCAAACTCTTACTAGGGAAGTTGTTTCATTGTTTATTTTATTTTTTATTAATTTCCATGATGAATGTGGGTTAATATACAAATATATTGATCTGTGGTTTCATTATTGTTGCGGGATGGGTTATCGATGCGGGATTATCAGGAGATTAGTCTATCCTATTTGTTTATCCTTCTAACGAGAAAGAATCAAGGCCAATATAAACACAAGAAAAGGTTGATTATTTGGGAATTATTGGTGCTTTTCTCTCCCCCATTCTTGGAATTCTTCATTCTTGGATCCTCATGACCATGGATCGACTTTTTGGGAGGCTTCAAATGCGATTGGACCCCAGGTTTTAAGGAAAGACAAAACGAAGAATAGATCAGTGTAGATCGGGACCCAAGGATCATAGAGGTGCTTTTTTTAGAGTTTCGAGCACTAGCTGAAGAATGGTGGCTCACAGATGTAGTGGGGGTGGTGAGTAGTTCCAGATAGATTAGAGGTCATGGGACATGGAGAAACACTGATTGTGACATGATGACAGTTGCCGCAGGAGATCGCGTGAGTGGACCGACTCCGCAACGGGATGGGTAGGTGTGTTAGGATGGGCTAGAGAGGTGGGGTAGGCATACCTGGAGTGGTACAAACCCACTAGGATATGTTTACCCAACAAATTGAGTCAGATATGGTGGGTCGGGTCGGACCCTATGGGTTAGGGCAGACTCAGGCGGCCGGACCGGGCCACGGTTGACCATGAGCCACGGTTGACCAAGCTGTTGTGTGTATGCAATAGCTGGGGTGCATATGACCACCGCGGAATCTCGAGCTACTATGGGGAAGTCAATCTTAGGGGTAGTCGAATCGGGCAGTTGACCATGGTCGGTCTACAACCTATTGACCCCCCTTCTAAAATTTTCAAATGACCATTACTTTAAAACTGGATACCCGTTTGATGATATGTCTACGGAGATGGGACCATAATGAAAAGAAGGTCATTTAGAGATATTATAAGTGGGTTTTTGTGGGATTTTTCATAAAAATGGATTGAGGAGTGATTTCTCCCAGAATGAGTGTGCTTCGAGTAAACATTTATATGACTGGTTGTGACCGAGAGACTGTGTGTCTTATAGAGATTGTGTGTCTTATGGAGACTGTGTGTCTTGGGTATACTATGTTTATTATGGAGACTATGTGTCTTATTGAGACTATTTATCTTATTGGATTGATTATATCTTGATGTTCTTGATAGATTTCTTGTAGACATATATCTCTATGGAGTTGAATATGCATTTCTCTATGGTATTCATTCGTGGTATTTACTTTTTGGTATTGCTTTGTGGTATTCCTTGGTGCTATTTATTCACAGTATTACTTTGTGGTATTATTTAATGTTATTTACTTTGTGGTATTTACTTTGTGGTATTCCTTTGTGGTTTCAGGGTTTCCTATTGAGTATTATTTCACTCACCCCTACATGGGCTTTACTCACACGTGTTGTGTCTTATGCATACGATCAACTCTTCAATGGAGTTCCAGGTAGACCAAGGCCAGCAAGTGCCTTGTGAGACCAAATATGAAAAGGTGTTTTCTAATATATTTTCCAACAACAATCCCAGTACCTCTTACTTTATAGGTTGGACTAGGTCCTGGAAACTCTTTTCTTTTGGTGGTATTTTTTTGGCCCTTTTTACTTTCTAGTACTTTCATTATTGTACTTTGATTGTGGGACATAGTGGTTTGTATGTATTTTTTACTCAGTTATTTTACATTTTATCATTTGTTTCTTGAATATGTACGCATGTATATAGGTAATTAGGAAAATACCTTCAATTTTTGGGATATTCTTACTCGGTGCTAGTGACCAGATCCTAGCCTATTGGAGGTGGTCTTGGGGTAGTCATGAAACATGCCCCTCTAGGATGGGTTGTGACATCAAGGCTGATGGATTCTATGATAAAGGTCTCTGGATTGAATTTTTGAGTTTTTTTGAAGTGTTTTTGAAGGCCTTATGTTAAATTAAAATAGTTTAGAATTGATTTAGATAAGTTTGGAAATACCATGTTTATGTATCTAAGAATACATTAAATAGTTCATAAGACTTTGATTGACTTCATAAGACTCCAAAAAGGCTTTATAAAACATCAATGAGCTGGTTTTATATTGAGACCAAGTTGACTTGGGATTGTTTCTAGAAGCTGAAGTAGTTTTTTTACAATGTTATTGTCTTTTTTCATCAACAAAGTATAAGAAGAAAAGAAATCACCTCACTTTGTTTTGGTGGAAATATGATCGACCATTGAATTTGGATAATCAGAATCACAATTCTTGAAATATTCCATCGTATTCTAGAGAAGCTAGCCAGATGAAAAATCTCATTGGATTCACACTGAATCCGACATGAATGGTTTGTTCGTAATAGTGGAGAATCAAAGTCATAAGGATTATGATTTAAATGTGAAGATACTTTATTGATCATAGGGTTCTTATAAATCATAAGTATTCTAAAAAACATGTTTTGCAAGATTTTTGAAAGAAAGGGTAAGTGAAGGAGATACTTCTAATCATATTCACCTAGATCATAATCATGTTAATTGTATTCAGGATGAGCATGGGATAAAGATGCTGCTGGAGTTATGGGAAGTTATAATACTTTCCATTAAAATCCTGATGATGCTGAAGCTTATCTCAAATGTATTCATAACCATGATACAAGTACAATTTTGTGAATGAAGGAAGTTTCTGAAGTTGAAGATTCTAAATAATGATCCATCTTATTTGGAACACCATCGTATTCATCAAATGAAGAATTATTTACATGAAGACCGATGTTAAAGGATTTAACATTATCGAATCTAATTCAAAATGTAATGGATGTGACTAATAAAAAATTTAGTCAACCATTTATTAGGTGAGACTTACATTTGCATTCATCATAATAAGGAAGATTGAAATCAGAAGTCAAATTGGACTTGAGTTTAGAAAGCGAATAAATGAGATGGTTGGATGAATTTTCAAAAGGGTTAGCTTGAAATTTGAAGGCTAGGAAGATTTGTGGAAAATTTGAGAAACCTAAGGTACAAGTTTTCAGTCATACCAAAATGCAAAAGATATAAATATTTGGATAATGATATCGATGGGTATCATATTCAGAAGAGAAAGAAGAACCCTGATTTGTTTTAAAATGCTTTTATCAATTGGGTAAAAAATCATCGTATTTAAGTTGATACTAATTCATCCTATTATTGTAATGAAAAATCGAAATGGGTAGATAACAATGTAATTGTATCACCAATCAAAATGGGGAATCAGAATCGGATTGGTGATTCTAAAAGAAGTCAGAAGAGAGATGAAGTTTTTGGAAGATTCGAGAAGAATTGAGAAGAAATGAGAAGAGTTGAGAAACATTGATGAAGTCAAGATGCACCCAAAATTCAAGGAAACATGAAAATTCAGGTAATTTGGTTGAGCGATAAAGTTTTTAGGAAGCCCACCCAAAGCACAATTGGGGAGCATATAAAAGGAGAAAAGTACATCATATTTTTTTGACTGAAGTATTTTTCATGAGACGAAGAGATAAGGAGGAGCGCTGAAGAAGTTCTAGAGAGAAGAAGTGGTTTCCAGATTTTTTTTCTTGTAGAAGTCATGTCAGGAATGAGTGAAAGGAGGAGAGACAAGATTGAAATGTATTCAACTAGTCATCGTATTTTGTGTATAATCATATTCAGCTGACTATCATATTCTTCTTGCCATCATATTCAGCTGGTCATCATATCAGGCTGGATAATCAGACCCAGACTATCAGATTTGATTTTATAAACTACGGATGAAGGTGTTCAAGATTGTATCAACTGTATTTTGGAAGAGTTATATTTTCCATATTGAGAAATCAGACTGGGAAAATGGGACTAGGTAGTTGGATTGAGTTTTATATCAAAGTCCTCGAAGTTCTTACCATCTTTTAGAAAAAAATGAAGATTTTTTTATATGAATACATTTGTGGAAGTTGATAAATAATCACAAGTAATATGTTTTGTTACAAAAACTTTGTATTATATCATTTGTGTTATAGGGAGCACACACACTATTGGATTGTTTACATAGTGCTACAAGAGTGAAAGGGAATATCCTACTCATTGTATTCCACACAAAAGTATTGTTTTCTAGTGGATTGTGTGGTATTGGATTATTTCCAAACCACACCAAGGATGTAGCTATTATTATTGAATATTAAACCTTTTAAATTCTTGTGTTCCAAGGATGTGTGATTTATTTGTTTTTCAGTAGGGAAAAAATCTGTAATAGGAGGTGAATGTTTTTTAAAATAAATGAAACAAAAATGAAAAAGATATCACAGATTCAACCCTCCCCCTCTACGTGATACTATTATCCTGACTGTGCAATTACAATTTATAAGGCACTTATGTTTTTGTAAGTTTTTTGGAAGCTTCATAATATGTTTGGAAATTTCATAATATTATTAGTAGCCTTATATGATGTATGGTGGTTTTGTAAGGGGTTTGGCAATTTCATAAGATGTTTTTTAGTTTTATAAGATGTTTGGTGGTTTCATAAGATATTGAATGTTGTGTAAGATAATATACACTACACAAGATTTTAAAATATTATAAGATATTTTCTATAGTAAGAGAAAATTCAGTAAAGGAAATCATCTTATGCATCCCATAAGATACTAAGTTTTCCTAATATATGCACACTTCTTAAGATATAAAACTTTTCAAAAAAATTGAGAACTGTGAACATTCAAAGGGATAATTCAAAATATTAATTAGAATGATTATATGTTGATCCTCATTGAAATAAATATCATGATTATTTTGATAAATTTTTATTCAATATGAGATCAAAGAAATTAAGCTTCACACCATGGAAATAAGGATCAATTCATGAAGCTATGTAAGGATGAAACAGAAGGTACACCATAAATGTTAGGTTCACTAGGTTGAATACCCTGAGAGGGGGTAGGGGTGAATCAGGTTATGAAAGATTAAAACCTTTTCTCATTCAGAAATTGTTTCATTGTTAGAAGAAACTACATTATCTCTTCCTCACATAACAGTATACGAATAGATATAAAATCATGCACATGAAACATAAATTTTTACTTGGTTCACTCTCACTGGGATACTTCCAAGGAGCATATGACGACAATGTGCCGATGTACCAAATTCACTAAGGCTCACAACAAATAATGAGTACAATTTTCTGGATAGATATTCTATGCACAGGCTCACTACCTTTACAAGGTTTAGGGTCTGGTCACTACATTACCAAGGGTCACTACCTATGACTCTTTCTCTGGCTCACTACCGGTGGAAAGGGTCACCGTCTTCCTCTTCCTTCTCATACTGCTCCTGAAAAGGAATAAACTCACTGTTTATAGACTTGAAGGTCAAACAAAATTTATGGACATATAGGTCCCTTCATTTTCATGAATTATTGTATCCTTAACTATAGATATAGGCTCTATTAAAGTTCCTTTTTTACTCGCAGATGAATTCCACCTTCCTGGGTACTGCTAGGTCCTGAAAAATCCTTTCGAAAACTAATTTGAAGCTTTTTTAAGATTCATTGTCCAAATCACAAACCACCTACCTCTCCCTTTCATTGAGTACTGGGTTTGGTATGTGGAACACCTCCTCCGCGTACTCCTGTCACTACTATAAACCACCCTTCATCCGCATACTACCTCCACCTTCGTGATCACGTACTACTACCGCGTACCGATTCTGCAAACCTCCTCTGTGAAACCCCTCCTGTCCGTGAACTGTTCTCTGTTCATGGACTATTTTTTCTTCTGCATACCAGAGCTCTCCCTCCACACACCAATTTCAGAATTATCCCTCTCACGTACCAGAGATTCCACCACTGTGTACCAAGACAACTCCTTTCACGTACCAGACTTCCTTCTCCACATACCAGACTTCCTTTATGGGTTAAGAATCCCCGCATTCACATTTAGCGTGAACCACTTTTAGACTTTTATGAATTACTAGAGAAAAATGTTTTCTCTAATGATGTTCAATATGAATAGTAATCGGTGGGATTAGAGATTCTTATATAGGTAAAGATATCTGTAAAATATGCTAATACAAGATTTACCAAATCTTCGATTCACCCTCCACTGCATACCGATCCTTCTGCCACTACAAACCGCAAGCCACATGCAAACCATTTTTCATACATATTCCACATTCAGCCTTTGCTTCTTTTCATTCATTCTCCTCTTCTGACGACAATCCATCCTCATACCGCACCGTCTTCTGTCGCGAACCATTTTCAGTTTCACGAACTACACCCACCTACCGTTTCTACCGCTCCGCGTACCGTTCTCGTAACATGGTATACAGACCATGAATTACGGTACATGGTTCTAAACATTTACCTATTTTATTCAATGTTCTTCATAAAATTCACTCCTATGAAGAAATCCTTCCATTTCTAACATCAAACTATCAATTTTAAGGTCCAAAAAGTTGGCAAACACTGGGAAACATTTCCACCTTAAAAACTTGTTTTCGACAAACACCAACCATACTAATTTGCGGTCATCTAGGTTTATCAAAAAACACAAAAAAATCCAAAACATAACGAGAGGAAAATTTGGGGGATTTTTTCCCAACAATACCCCCTTTGGGTTTGTTTACAACTCTTCTCATAACAATTCTTTGTTTTTTGATATCTCGTTAATACTCCTTCCAACTTCAACCACCATTTGCTTTAGGTGATTAAGATAGCAATCAAGGATTTACTCAACACATACTCTAAGCCCACATGAGTGATTCTCAACATGAGAAACAAGAGTATAATGAAAAATTTATCAATTAATCACTTCATTGCTAATCACCAATTGCTGATACCATACTGATACACTAATACCAATGAACTTCTTTCATCACGATCCTCAACCATCATGATATCTAATCATTGATCGATCACTTCTAGAATCATCAGATTTAATACTCCCCTATGTTATAACTCCTCTAACCATCTTCAGCTCAACTTCAACTCCCCCTATCTTGCTGCTCCACTTAACAGCTTCTCCCCGTGTCTTTTCTCCCCCTTGAATAGTCACACTTTCTCCCCCTTTGTCAATGAACCCTAAGGGAACTTCAAGGTTGTATGTAATAGGGTAAGGAACACATATAATCATATTAAGAAAAAACACATCATACCTTGGGGAGAGGGGGGGCACATCCACACTTTTTCAAGTACGGGAAGTTGACTAGACTCCCAAAGCCAGTCGATGCCTTTCAAACGCTTCTTTGGGCAAGGGCTTTGTACGAATATCTGCAACTTGTTGTTCTGTTGGAATATACTCCAACTTCACACACCCTTGTTCCACTTTCTCCTTGATAAAATGATATTTGATTTCAATGGGTTTTGTCCTTGAGTGATGGACTGGATTTTTGTTCAGATTTATAGCACTTGAATTATCACAATGGATTATGATAGGATAGTTCACTTCAATTCCCATATCTTCAAGTTGCTGCTTCATACACAATAGCTGCATGCAAGCTTGAGTAGCCACAATGTATTCAGCTTCTACGATGCTCAATGAAATACAATCTTGTTTCTTGCTTAACTGGGAAATACACAACCCTATAAGATAAAAGGCACCTCGTGATGTTGATTTCCTATCAACTTATGAACTAGACCAATCCATATATGTATATCCCAATAACTCTGGATGAGATTTGTCATTATACATTAGGCCAAAATCCAATGTGCCCTTGATATACTTAAAAATTCTTTTTACTGCAATCATGTGGCTCTCCTTGGGATTGCTTTGATACCTCACTTCTTGGAATGTGGAAAATAAAATATCAAGCCTTGTCTTTGTCAGGTAAAATAGACTTCTAATGATTTTCATGTATTCTGTGATATTAACTGGCTTTCCTTCATCATCTTGTGAAAATTTCAACCGGGTAGCAACCAAAGTCTTCATATATTTGGAATTATTCATTCCAAGACTTCTCAAAACCTCCTTGGCATATTTAGATTGAGAAATAGAAGTACCATTCCTTCTTTGTGTCGCCTATAATCCAAGGAAAAATGGCATCTCTCCAATCATCGACATTTCAAACTCACTTTTCATTAATTCAAAAAATTGTCTGCATTCTGATTCATCTAATACACAAAAGATTATGTCATCGACACAAACAAGCACTATCATCCTTTGATTATTTCCATTTTTGTAATAAAAATTATAATCAACTCCACCATGCTGAAAACCGAGATTCATTAGAAACTAATCAAGCCTTGAATACCATGCTATTGGTGCTTGCTTAAAACCATATAAATCCTTGTTCAGTCGACAAAATCTGTTCTCATCTTCATGAATGATAAAACCATCTGTTTTTTCAATGTAAAATTCTTCTTTCAGAACTCCATTCCGAAATGCTCACTTGAAATATTTCTAGAAAACTTTAAACTTTCATTTCACAACTATGGACAAGAATAATCTAATTTTCTCCAACCTTACAACAGGTGCAAATTTTCCATAGACATATATACCCTCTATCTGGGAGTAACCTTTTCACACAAGTCATGATTTGTTTTGAATCAAAACACCATCTTCATTCATTTGGTTGTGAAAGACCTATTTTTTCCCTATGAAATTATTTTCTTCTAGACTTGAAACAACTTCCCACATTTGATTCTTCTCAATTTGGTCAAGATCTTCATTCATTTTCTGAACCCAATTCTTATCTCCAGCTACTTCATCAAATCATTTCAGATCCACTTGTGATAAACATGATGATTTTTGTAGATTCTTCATCCTTATTGTCTGAACTAGTGCTGTCTGATCACCAATTATGTTTTGGCTATCAATTTCAGCTATTCTTGTTGGTCTCTGGGAAGACACTGATTTATTCTCATCATCCGAGTCTTCTTCTGAACCAATCTCTGGAGCTGGAGCATCTCTTTATCTGATCATCTTTTCATCCTTATCCTCCTGAGTCTGATCATGTATTTGCTGAAGATTCTGTTCATTTTCTACAATATTCACATTATGACTTTCAACTATCTTTTCCAACTTATTATTGAAGCATTTATAATCTTTTCATTTCTTTGAGTAGCCAAGAAATATCCCTTAATCCCCATGGGATTCAAATTTCTTATGTTTCTCCTTATTGAGAATAAAATATTTACTTCCAAATATTTGAAAGTACTTTAATGATAGCTTCTTTCCATACCACAACACATATGGAGACTTATCCTCTTTTGGAAAAAGTAAAGCTCTATTTGATGTTTATACTGCTGTCATCATTGCTTCATTACAAAATTTCTCTAGGAGGTCTTTCTCAATGAGCATTATTCTGGACATGTTGTTGATAATATGATTTCTTCTCTCAACTACTCCATTATTATTTGGAGTTATTAATACTAAAACATGATGCATTATCCCATGTTTTTTGAGATAATCCTCCACTTGGATATTTGTGAACTCTGTTCCATTATCAGTTCAAATTGTTCAGATTTTCTGACCAAGCAACTTTTCACATTCCCGTTGATATCTTGTAATGAAACTGAACACTTCAGATTTGTGGGTGATTATTGAAACTCATGACATTATGCTATAGTCATCAATGAATAGAACATAATATCTCATCCCATCAATAGATCTTGGGGAAATTGGCTCACACACATCAATATGCACCAGCTCAAGAAATATTGTTGACTTTTTCTCCTTTTTCTTATATATCTTTCAAATGGTCTTCCCCTATTGGAAGGAATCACATGTATGAGAATGATCATGTGATAATCTAGGGAGATTTCTAGCTGCATCATATTTTACCAGATCTTCCAAGGAACCTTGGATTAGGTGCCCAAGATGCTTATGTCATAACTTGTTTTCTTCATCCTTAGACAGAAAGCACATATCTTCTTCTCCACTCATGAGGTAGATATTCCCTTTAATACTCTTTCCTTAAAACAAAACAACACCATCCTTTAACTTGATGATACATAATTTATTGGAGAAACTTATGGAATGTACTGAGTTACACAATTGACTAACACTAAGCAAGTTTTGACTAATCCTCTCAACAACCAAGACATCTGCTCATCTCATGTCTTTTCCTCCAAACTTGGATTTTCCGGAACCAATAATTTTTAAGCCCTCATCATTATCTAATCCTACAATACCTTCTTTATCATACTTGATTCCAGTTACTATATTCTTATTTCCTGTCATATGGGAAGTTCATCCACTATCAATTATCTATATCCATGTGCGATCTGATGCCTTGAACGTAATTTCTGCAACCACAGCCTGCTCAACCATTTTCTTTTTGAACCAAGCCTTTGAATTCATAAACGACATGAAATGATAATATTTATATTCCTTAGTATATGATGGGTTAGATTAAACCTAAATATATGAAAATTGATTTTGAATTTTCATCTCACTTGGAGATACTTTTGGCTGCTTCTTAGGAACAAATTCAGTTTTCCTCTATACATCCCTCTACATTGTTGATGTGCAATATCTTGCCATATGTCCAAGTCTTTTACACCTGAAACAATAACCATAAAATGATGACCTGTAATTTTGAGCTCTGTATGACCACATTTATTGGTCTTTTTCCCTTTGATACCTCTTTTCTATGGAATATACATTTTGAGAGTGTCCCATCTTACCACAATAACATAATCTTATGTGAGGTACATTCTGATGTGGCAATGATGCACCACTAGTTGTGCATTGGGTTCTCTGAATCTTCTTATTCTTCTTCATGCCAAAATAAATCTTCAATATTGTACTAGGTTCTTGTGGTATGACTTCAACCATAACTTATTTCTGTTTTAGATCAAGCCCCATACCAGCCTTACGATTTAGAGCGTATTTGTGCTTCTGTTTTGATGGACCACTCTGCTCAAATCTCATCTTCTCTCTTGCCTATATTATCTTCTTTCCTAGCAGTTTTTTTGATATTTAATTGTTCATCATAGGCTAAGAACTTCTTCTTCTACTTGTTCGATATGCTTGATTTGATCTTTTCTAGTTTTAGTCAAACTATAAATTTAAATTATCTATTCTTCAATTTTGAGTTTGTACTGAACCACCTTTTCAGATCTTTCAACCATTTAAGACCTTATCTTTTCAATTATTTATTCAGGTTAGAATTATCTTCTTCCTACTACTGCATAAAGTGTTTGGCATCACAAATTTTTTTGTTAGCTTTCTTTGTTTTGGATCTCAAAATATATACCTCTTCAAGGGAAGCTCATAATTTATCCTAAAGATCAACTCTTCCTTCAATTTATCTTTCTTTATTTTCACTTTCTTATCTTGTTAAATAATTTCTAGAAACTACCACCAAAGCATATAATTTATGATTCGTGCAGTCCTCCAAATCTTCTATCTCATGTTCTTCTAAACTTTCATCCTCTCATGAAAGTAGATTTTTCTTTTTGAATAAATTTCTCCAAGTACTTCTACTCCCTTTAGCATTTTATGAATACTTATTTTGGAGAATTTGATCATTTTCTTCACTTTCATCATCAAACTTCTTAGGAGACTTTACTAAAAAATTCCCAATATTTCCGCATCAAAAACATGCAAATGTAATTTTACCTTTGAACCTCCCTTTTCCCCTTTGCAGATTAGAGGAGAGAAATGACATGACCTCATCCATATTGTCCTCCTCAGGACTATCTTCAACATTGAGATTCTTCATGGCCTTGAATGCCACTTCCTTAGGAATCCCTTTTTTCCACTACATAATTATCATCATTTCTCATTTTATATGCTACAAGGGTACTGTGTAGGTTATCTAGTGTCAAATCTTTTGGGTCTTTGTCTTCTAACACTGAAACTTTTGGATTGAACCGCGGTGGAAGTTTCCTCAAGATTTGTTTCAAAATATTTATATCTTCAACGACTTCTCCAAGATCCCGCATGTATTCCACAATAATATTTATTCTGTCAAAGAATACATCAACAATATCATTGGGATTCAGTCTGAGATCCTCATACTTGTTCCATAGAACCTTCAACTTTGCTTCTCTGACTTTTGTGTTGACCTCATAGATGTTTAACAATTTTTCCCACATTGCATTTGATGTTTTACAGGACAAAACCTTTGTATGAATTGCATTTGATAGGGATCCCCATAAAGCATTGACCCATTTACCATCATCATACAATTATATTCTTTCAGCTTCTGATAATGTTCCAATATTAATTCCAGTTGATATTCCATGCATAGCTGCTATAAAGACATCCATCCCTATTGATCGGAAGTAGTGCTGAATCTGATTCTTCCATAGTTGAAAATTATTTCTATCAAAGATCAGAATTCCTTTATGATTGACCACCTCCATTTCTTCTTATTGAGAGAGAACCAATTAATTTCAACCCTTTCCTCTAATAACAATTATTAGGTTCACTAGGTCGAATACCCTGAGGGGGGGGGGGGTGAATCAGGGTATGAAAGATTAAAACCTTTCCTCATTCGGATCTTGATTTGTTGTTATAAAAAACTCAATTATCTCTTTCTCCCATAGAAATATATGAATAGATATGAAATCATGCACATGAAATAAATATTTTTACTTGATTCACCCTCATTGGGCTACGTCCAAGGAGTATACAACAATAATGTGTCGATGTACCAAATTCATTAAGGCTCACTTCTAATAATGAGTACAATGTTTGGGATAGATATTCTATGCCCATGCTCACTATATATACAAGGTTTAGGGTCCTCTCACTGCATTACCAAGGGTTACTCTTTATACCTCTTTCTCTAGCTTACTACCAGTGGAAAGGGTCACCATCTTCCTCTTACTTCGCACACTACTCCTAGAAAGGAATCCACTCACAGTTTATGGATTTGTAGGTCAAACACAGTTTATAGACATGAAGGTCCATTCATTTTCATGAATTTATGCATCCTTAACTATAGATAGATGCTCCATTGAAGTTATTTTTTTACCCGCAGATGAATTCCGCCTTCTTGGATACTTCTAGGTCCTGAAAAATCCTTTTGCAAACTGATTTGAAGCCTTTTCAAGATTCCTTGTGCAAATCGTGAACCACCTTCCTCTCCCGTGTACTGAGTATTGGGTTTGGTACACAGAACACCTCCTCCAAGTACTCCTACTACTGCTACGAACCACCCTTCATCCACCGACTGCCTCCACCTTTGTGATCGCATACTGCTACCGCGTACCGATTTCGCAAACCTCCTCTGCAAAACCCCTCTTGTCTGCAAACTATTCTCTGTTCAGAGACTGTCTTTACTTTCATGTACTGAATCTATCCCTTCACGTACCTCTTGAGTAATTCTCTCTATCTTGTATCAAAGAGTCCTCCTCCATGTACCGAGAAAACTCCTTCCGTATACCAGACATTATTATCCACATACCGGACTTATTTTGCGGGTTAAGAATCCCTACAAACACCTTCAGTACGAACCACTTTAGGACTTTGCCAAATTCCCGAAGCAAAATATTTTCTCTAATGATGTTCAATATCCATAGTAATTGGTGGGATTAATAATTCTTATATAGGAAAATATATCCACAAAATCCACTAATCCAAGATTTACCAAATCTTAGATTCACCCTCCACCGTGTACCGATCCTTCTGCCGCCGTGAACCACAAGCCACCCGCGAACCATTTTTCATACATAGTCCGCATACTGCCTTTTCTCCAACACGTTCGTTATCCTCCAATGATGAAAATCCATCCACATACTACATCATTTTCCACCACGAACCATTTTCTATTTCACGAACCACACTTGCATACCGTTTTTGCCGCTCTGTGTGCCATTCCCGAAACATGTTATGTGACCCATAAATTATGGTACGTGGTTCTCACCCTTTGTCAACTTTCTTTAATGTTCTTCATAAATTAACTCCTATGAATAAATCCTTCCATTTCTAACATCAAAATCCAATTTTTGAGGCCCAAAAATTTAGAAAACACTGGGAAACAACGCCACCTTAAAAACATGTTTTTAGAAAACACCAACCATACTCATTTGCGGTCATCTGGATTTTTTAAAACACACAACCACACCCAAAACATTCCGATAGGAAACTTTAGGGGATTTTTTCCCAATAATAAAATAGGTTCCACATCAAAATGATGCATGCTTCCATACACACAAAGAATAATTAAAATGATTTAGATTTTGTGGAGAAGATATAAATAATATTAAAATATAAAATGGAATGAAATCCATAGTCTTTTGGGAGAATTGATTTAAAATTTAAATGAGTTTTAATGAGGAGATCATCTATCACCAAAAATAAAAAAGTTTCCATAATTAAAATATGGAACCAATTTCTTTGTGTTTTTGTGAATATAAAAAGGAAAAGTAAGAATTGATTTTAAGATACTAATATTATTATAGAACTATTTTTTATCAAGAATTGATAGAGATAACCTAGTACACTATTCTGAAATAGATAATAACTTTACGTATATCAAAGGTGAACCTGACTGCATCGAGGAGAAAACTATGAATTGGGAAAGGAGGAGAAGCATGGAAAAAATATTACCCTATTAT
Organism: Viscum album; assembly: GCA_963277665.1. NCBI lineage: Eukaryota > Viridiplantae > Streptophyta > Magnoliopsida > Santalales > Viscaceae > Viscum > Viscum album. The sequence continues at coordinate 1,575,949,788 of OY728141.1, forward strand.
ATAATTATATAATTTGGAGTGAAAGTGAGTAAGTATTATGACACTAATTCATAAAAATACCTAAACAAATGGACTTGAAGAAGAACAAGGCTGACACACTACTATACCAGGAGGCATAGGGAGTTGAAGACCTATTCATTAGTATGTGTAAGAACACATGAAAAATTGGTCGATTGAAGTATCAAGAAATAGTCAAGAAACTAAAGTATATTCTTTTTAATGGAAAACATAAACTTAATGGATCCAGTATAAATAACTCATTGAGATACAAATATTATAATCACTTGGGATCAAATATTCTATGTGATTTTCTAATAGAAATTTCAAGATATTGTCTGCACTTGTACTCATGATGGTTTATAGTAGAAATACAATCCTTGTAACTCAACCTAAAATTGAAATGGAGTAGGATATCACTATAAAACCTCAATATTTTATGATATTTACCTCTTTAAATAAAGTTTTTTTAATCTTTCTTTACAAAAAACACCAAGTTTAAATGAACTACGATATACTATTGAAATATTATTATTTATTGTGACAGTTATCACCTATCTGTTGAATTTAAAAGTATGAATAATACCAACTAAATTATTTTTTTATAATGAATTAATTAGTTATTAATTTATTATAAATTAAAATAAAAATCATTTTATGGTAAATGTGATGATTTTCTAAAAAAAATATTGTATGCACGCAATGTGTTTTTATATTATTAAATTAAATTGAACACTATTGTTGAATTATTTTAATGATATATATATATATATATATATATATATATATTGAATAAAATTTCTTAAAATTAATACAATTATTTTATTAGGCATTATATAAGAATAAATCCAATTTTATTCTTAAAAATGTATTTTTCTAAAAAGTGGTTTTCATCGCGTTTTGTGAACTTATTTTAAAAATAACTTATTCAAATTATAAATATTGAATATTGAAAAATAGATATCATATTTGGAATCAAGTGTTTAAAATTTGGTAAATATACCCCTTTTATTTTTTGTCATTGTGAATATTAACTGTGGTAAATTTTAAGACCTCAGTAATGGATAAATCAGGTCAACCTAGGTTGAAACTAAGTGTTAAGGTCATCTTATTTCATATTAAATACTATTGGATTAAGTTAATTAAAAAAATATCACCTTAGGATCAAAATATAATTTTTAAGGGACACTTTTCCATGAAAACGACCTATATAATATTTAAACGAAAGACAAATACAAAATGCCTCTCTTATACTTTTAAATATCTCTTATGTGTTCACATAGGGACAAAAGAAAGTTGTGAATGAATATAAATGGTTATTTTTAGAATAATGTAATTATTTTCATGATAGTAATTTATTTATAATTTTTAATGATTATATAATTACCTTAAATGCTTATGCAACACCAACATATTATTTCATCAATTAATAGAAAAATAAATTAAATGATTTAGAAAATAATAACAGTAATATAATTTGAGTGAGTTATAGTGTTAAAATAATTTTATAGAATAATATAACATATTATTTATGTTTTAGAATATTATATTCTAATTAAATCCATTTCTTGGTGTCTTTAGAGCCAATTAAATTAATAGTGTCAAAAATGAAATTAATGACATTTTATGAAAATAATATATTATTAAATTATTTAAAAAATATTAAATTTTTGAAAGAGGACAACAAGGATAATATATAATATAAAATGTCATCCATTATCCATTTATTATACAATTTACACCTTATAAGTAAAATTATATCCCTTTAAGATTGAAAAATATGTTATAATGATTAAGGTTAAAATTAGTTAACTAATGGGTTAAACCAAAAGACAAGGTTTAAAATAGCAATAAAAACTATCCAAATTTTATTATTTGATGAAAATTAAACCATATACTATATTATATTTTGATATCTATCCATTTGGAATCATTTTTCTTGATAATTACTGAGTTATATTTAAATATTTTAAGTAATTCCAAGTGTGTCCATTCCCTCCATTATAAAAGGACACCCATCCTTCTTTTATTTACACTACGTTGAGGAACATAACTCATAAAATCCCTACAAATTTCTCTTATCAATACATTTATTAAAAAATTATAGGTTATTTTACACCCAATATGTCAACCTAGAGTCTTTAAGAGGATATGTAAAGGAGTTATTTCAAAGAAGAGGTAATTTCCTTAACTAATCACTTTCTTTTTTTTACTTATTATTTTATCTCATATAAGTATATGGTATTTATAATAAAATAATAAATTTATCATCCTAAATATATTAAAATTTTATTATTATTATAAAACCACCATTATCCACCCTATTTTCCATCAAATGAAAAATGATAACATCGCTCGTGAGTATGTGTGGACTACCACCTCCGTGAAGCGATGCGATTAATTTTTTGTTTACACTTTACATGGATGGTAAAAAGGGTATATTTAATAAATATATATGATATATATTATATAATAATTATTCTTGAAAAATTAATTATTATTTACCCTTATTTCATTCCATCCATTAAAAAGTGAAAATATCTTTCATGCTTTTGTATGATCTACCGTCTCAATAAATGATGTAGTTCATTTTTTCATCTATTACTTTTATAGAATACTATAAATACATATATAATGAATTTATTTTATATTTATATAATTAATAAAAAAAATTATATTATGTAACCATGATAAAAGTAGAAGTATTTAAGCTACAGAACCAAAACATACATGAAAAATGAAGTAGTTATCACCCAGAATAATGAGTTTAACAAAGAATTGTTAATAAATGGGTGATAAAATATTATAAGAAAATAATATATGGTATGATATATATATATATATTTATGGGTTTTTAATATATTTATAATAGATTTATATTTATTATATAGGAGGTTCTAACATGTATGAAGAAATTCAGGCTTGAGGTAAGGGTTTAATTCACAATCTCATCATTATTTGGGATTTTTTATGTTTAAGTCTCCACTGGGTGAATTATTTTCTATTTCTATATTAAAACCAATTTATTTTCTTCTATACTTGTTATTTCAATAAATTAAAAATTTTCATTTAATTTTACTCTCCTTAAGTACTCAATATACCTAAATAATTCTTTTATGTAAAACTGACATTTTTTTCTACTCAATTAGAAATATTTCTATTATATATCCATATTATACTTAAAATGTATATAATATTTTTTAAAATTATACAATTATTTATTAAATAAATTTTTACCTATGTTCTACTTTTTAAAAAATGGTTAAAAATAATCTTCTTGTTTTTTTTCGGAACGTGCTACTTTTTGACCTTTTACAAAAGTGTGAAAGGACTGTTTTTAAGATTATACAACATGAAAAAAATTTCCCACAATCACAAAAAATTATTAATTTGAATATTTATTTTCAATTTTACAATTTTTTTTTCAAATAAAATATTTTCCTCAATATTTGGGAAATATTTAGATTTTAAATAAGTGATTTCAAAGAAAAAAATTGTATTTTCCTCAAGAAAATTTTCAGCGATCTTTTGAAAGTATTTTAATCTATTTACACTTAATTTATTGATTCATATGATTCAATGAGGATATAATATAATGATACATGAACCTTCAATCATTTATTTAGCATATTCTTGAAAAATAAGGGTACGGTGCATGATGTTGAGATTTTGATGGGGTGGTTCAGTGTACATGGTTTGGGTTGTGATCTTGATGAGCTTGAACTTATCTCATAAATGGTTTTTCTTCTGCTTTAGTATTTGAATATTGACTTGGTCTTAGTCAAGGGTAAAGCCCAGTGATTCTACCTCCCTCTAAAACTTCGATAAATGGGCTTCATTGGGTACAATCCTACTATCTAATTCCATCACATCCTTTTTCTATGTCAATTGGATTTATCAAAACCATATATTTATACAAATTATATGATCATTTTCCGATGGATATATTATCATCTATTATAATGATTAATGTTATTTTAAATTTTATAGGATATAATAAAACCAAATAAGTGCATTTGGTTTCTATAACCATACTATATAATAGGGAATTTAATTCAATCACATATGGAATTTTATTTATAAATGTTCGGGTAATTACAATATTCCCCCTTCAAAAATTTCACCCTCTAAATTTTCATCTGGAACACTAAAATAGACTAGGGTAATTCTATTTCATCTCCTCCTCTGGTTCCCATGTTTCTTCATCAAACATGTGGTTTCTACATATAAATTTGACCAGGCACATTATCAAATTTCATTGAACTTCATCTTTATGATCTAAGATCTTCACCGACTGTTCCACATATGAAATGTCATTCTCTAACAGTACACCCTATGGGTTGAGTACATGTATGGGGTCATGTATGTACTTACTCATGAGTGATACATGGAACAAATAATGTACCTGAGATAGTTTAGGTGAGAGTTGTAGTCAATAGGACACCACTATTATGTGATCAATGTTCTCAAAGGGACCGATGTATCTTGGACTAAGCTTTCCGTTATTCTCAATTTTCATGACCTTATTCCCTAGAGATATACATTGAAATACCTTATCTATAACATCAAATTATAGGTCTCATTTATGATTTTCAACATTTATCTTTTATCCACTTTGATTATTCCTAATATGTTGTTGAATGGTCTTGAAATTTTCCACCATTTTCTTGACCATTTCAAGACCCAGCTGTTTTTGTTCACAAACATCATCCCAATATGCATCTATTATTTACCTCTTCCAATAAGGGAATTTATAGGGATCCATTTAGATGTTTTAGTAGAAACTTTTTTTGTAGGAGACCTCATACATAGGAATATTATGATCCCATCCTCCTTTTAAGTCCATTAAGCATGCTTTAAACATATCATTGATTGTCTGGATAGTCCACTTATATTTTCCTTTAGTTTGAGGGTGATAAGTCATGATGAATTTCAAATTAGTATTTAAAGTATGTTGAAGAATCCTCTATAACATAGAGGTAAATCTTGGCTCTCAATCAGATACAATCAATAGTGGTCTTCCATGCAGCCTCACCACTTCTCTATTTTATATAGTTAAAAGTTGATCGAGTGAGAAGTCCTATGGAATTGTGATGAATTGATCAGTATTTTTAAGATGATCTACCATAACCCATATATAAATATTTTCTCTTAATGTCTTCATAAGACCAATGAAAAAGTCTATGGTTATGTTTTCCCATTTCCATGTAGGTATGGGTAATCCTTGCATCATTCCATTGGTTTTTTTCTTTCATCATTCACTTACTAACATATAATACACCATGATGTATATTTTTTGATCTCCTTATTCATATTTTTCCATAAATAGTGCTCTCAAAGATCTCGATACATATTTTTACTCCCTGAATGGATAGAAAAGGTTGTGTTATGTGCATCATCCAAAAACTCCTTCATTTACTCAGGATTTCATAGTACACATAGTTTTTACACAAATAATACAACTCCTTCATTAATTTTTAACTATGAGGATTTCCCATATCTTATAGCTTATAACTTCTTATAAATTTTCACATAGTATCTTTTAGCATCCTTTATTTTCTCTAAAAGGTATGTTTGAGAAATCAGTTGTGAAAGAATTTATGATTTTCCTTCCTTTATGATTCCCATGTCAATCCTTTTCATGTATAAGAAGATTGGATACTTCTCAAATCACATAAACGATAAAATTATTGGATAATTTATACTTACATAATTTGACACTTTATTTGATTTATCATGATGGTAGTGGATTGAGAATTCATATCCCTTAATCGGCTATAACCATATTCACTGGCACATATTCATCTCTTTCTGTGTGAATATATACTTGATGATATTATTATCCATATATTCTATTATTGTCCCCAAATAGATAATTTCACCATTTTTTAAATGTGAATATTACTACAGCCAACTCTATATCATGCATTGACTAGTTCTATTCATTAACTATCAATTGCCTTGAGGCATAGACTATCACTTTTTCATTTTACATTAGCACACTACCCAAGCCCTTCTTCAAAGCATCATTGTATACCAAAAAAAGTTCTCCACTTGTGTGTAGCATAATTATAGGTGTAGTGATAAGCCTCTTTTTCAAATCTACAAATCAATCTTCACATTCATTATTTGAAGAAAAAAATTGACTATTTTTTGAGTTATCATGGTTAGAGGGTTTGAAAATAATTCAAAATTTCCCAAAAATCAACCATGGTACCCAACTAATCCAAGAAAACTATGAATTATCATCAAAATGTTTGGTATTTTCCATCCTTATATTTTTCATTCCTTTTAAGGGTCCACATATATCCCATTGCTTGTGATAATATGCCCCACGAATGAAACATCCTTCAACCAAAACTCACATTTATTGTACTTTTCATAAATCTTCTCTATTTATATGTTCTTTGGCATAGTTCTTAGATACTCCCCATGATCCTCCATACATTTGGAGTATATTAGAATATTATATATAAATAATACCACAATTTTCTTGAGGTAATATATAAAGACTTAATTTATCAAGTCCATGAAGATTTATGGATCATTAGTGAGTCTGAATAGCATTACTGTGAACTTATAGTGTTTGTACCTTGTATTGAATGAATTATTTGGGATATAATCCTTCACCCTTACATTGTAATACCTCAACTGAATATCCACCTTGTACAAGTATTAGGATGCATGTATCTGATCAAACATATTATCAATCCATGGAAGAGGATATTTTTACTCTATCGTGATCTTGTTTAGCTCAAAATAATCAATTCAAAGGCACATTGAATCATCATTTTTCTGAATGAATAGGATTGGTTCACCCCATAGTGAATCACTTGGGAATTTTAACCCTCTATCAGGATTCTCCGATAGTTTTTTCATTAGCTTATTAGGTTCCACAACATCCATTTTATATGGAGTCTTGGATATTGGGAAATCACCAGGTATAAGATCGATTGAAAATTCAACCTATCTTCTAGGAGGAAGACATTGAAATTATTCAGGAAACACTTTAGTATATTACCTTGAAATGTTAATGTTATCAAGGATTATATTTTTTAGAATAAATCAATTTAGATAGATATGATTGCTCGTAGTTTAATAATATCCATTCTTGAGATGTTGGTTCTAAATAATATTCATCCTTCTCCTTGTACTTTAACAGAATTAGAGAATGATTCCTAATATGAAGAATAATTTCCTTATCAAATATATTTATGGTGGATCTATGTAATGAATGTAAATCTATACCCATAATTTCCTAAAATTACACTAAAGAGAGTATCACAAGGTTCTCTGGGAATTTTATCCAACAATGTTTTATAGGGGAGGAGTTATATACTTTGGATGCAATAATTTCCCCATTTTCTATTTTCAAAAATAGATCAAAATCCATAATTTTTTGTGGTGTTAGAATAGTTATACTAAAATTGTTTGATATGAATGAATACATAGAACTAGAATCAAAGAGTATGTTGGATATTCTTAAATGAATTACTAGTGTACATATCATCACTTCATTGTTAGGACCCACCTCAGTGGTTGTGATGGAATATATTAAATGAAAGGGGAGTTCTTGGGAGGACTCTATATATGGTAGGGTACATTAAGGACATGATAAAAGGTTATTTAGTGAGAATTAATGGGATAGTTGGTTGGATTATATATTCAAATAGAGGATATTTCATTATTATTTCACAAATATAGGCTTTGGACTCTATACAATAAATTAATCAATAAAAAAATCCTACCATGTTTTTTATCAATTGTTTATACCAAATATTAGTGGTTTTAATTATTTTATAAGTTAATGTTCTGAACTCATTAAAATATCACCCTTGGTGATGTGGAAGTAATTCATGTTCACAAAGAAATGATTTTAAAATCTTCAAATATAATTTAGGTTTCAGAGGATTCATAAAGTATTTATAAAATAAATATAATAACCTAAAATAACATTATTTTAAATGGAAACATATATTTTGTCATTTATACCATTTATATCATTTATTACATCACTTTTTTACTTTTATGATGTCACAATACACACCATATTTTATATCATATTTAATTTTCACTCAAAAATATGATTGTGTTGAGAAATTATGAAAAATTCATAGTTTGATAGTTTGGACACGATGATTCCAAAAATAATATTTATTTTATAAAAAATATATAATTATTTTATTTTTTAACTTTTAATATATAATCTACATTTATTGAGAGATGATGGGTTTTTTTACAATAATAGTTGTTTAAACCCTATAAAAATTATATTTGAAATCATAAAAATTAAATTATCATTTTAATTTAATAATAATTATTTAATAAAAATATATTATATAAATATTATTTGTTTCAAAAATTCATTAATTCATCAAAAGTAATGCCTTAATTGAAATTTCATATTACCCAAAAATACAATTTGTTTTTTATCTAACCAAAATCAGAATCATTTATAATGTAACAAAAATAAGAAGTAAATATATCTGTTATTCTATATAAAATATAATATAAATATTCATATTATTAGGGTCTTCATACGTATACCTTTATTACACTATAATATTATTGTAGGGTAAGGTGGGTGATGGTGATATTTTCATGGGGTGGTTCAACGTACATGGTTTGGGTCATAATATCGATGAAATTAAACTTATCTCGTAAATTGTTTTTCTTATAATTTAGCTGTTGGATATCATATTTGGCTTGGTAAATGTAAAATAATAGTGATTATATATCCCTCAGAGGTTTAGATAAATTGGCTTCATAGGTTATGATCCTATTAGTTGAGGCCATGACTTTCTTTGTCTTTGTCGATTGGATTTATCAAAAACCTATATTTATACTAGTCAAATGATCACTATCCCACAACTATATTATCAAAGGTTATGATACATAACTATATTTTAAATTTTATAGGATATAATAAAACCAAGGAATTTCATGTGGTTTCTATAATCATAATAAATAATAGGGAATTTAATTCAATCAGAAAGGGGATTTTATTTATAAATGTTCAGGTCATCACAACCCCCTAGAAATTTCAACCTAAAAAATTTCATCTCACAAACTAAAATAGATGAGGGTAATTATTTTTCATCAACTACTCTAGTTCCCATGTCTCTTCTTTAAACTTGGGGAATATCCACAACACTTTGACCAGGTGCATTTTATTATTTCATAGATATTTGTTTCTATGATCTAAGATCTTCATGAGATGATCCTATTATGAAAGATAATTCTCCAAAAGTACCACCTATGGATTCAGTACATGTAATGGTTTTGGTTTGTAATTTCTCAACAGTGATACAAGGAACACATTATGTACCTAAGATAGGTTTTTTGGGAGTTTTAGTCAATGGACCATCGCTCTAATGCGATCAACATTATCAAAGTGACCAATGTATGTTGGTCTAAGCTCTCCCTTCATCAAAAATATCATGAATTTATTCAATTGAGATATATAGAGTGATACCTTATCTCTAACATCAATATCTAGGTCTCAATGATGATTGTCAACATAGGTATTCTGTCAAATCTGAGCACCCCTGATGTGATGTTGAATGGTATTGAACTTTTCCACCATTCCTTCAAGAATTTTAGGACCTAGCAGTTTGCATTCCCTAACTTCATCCTAGAAAGCAGGTGTTCAGAACCTATTAACATAAATACTTCATAGGGAGCCATTTTTATTCATGACTGGAAACTATTATTTTTTAGAACTCTACCAGAGGAATATATTGATCCCAACCTCCTTGGAATTACATTAAGAATTATCTCAAAATTTCCTCAAGTGTCCATATAGTACACTCAGATTGGCCATCAGTTTGAGTTTGATAAGAAATTCTGGAGTTCAACTTAGTATATAGACCATATTGGAGGATCGTCCAGAATAATGAGGTAAATCTTGGGTCTCAATCATATACAATTGATTGTGGTGTTCTGTGTAGCCTCACTACTTATCTAATGTATATTATTTCAATTTTATCAAGTGATAAGTTCCCTCAAAATGAAATTATGTATGTAGTCTTTGTAAGATGATCCACCACAACCCATGTAGCACTATTATCTCTTGATGTCTTCAAAATACTAGTGCAAAATTCTATGTTTATTTTTTCCCATTTCCATGTAGGTATGGGTACTAATTGCATCAAACCCTTGGATTTTTTCTTCTTTCAACATTCACTTGCTGACATAAAAGACACCTTGATGTATATTTCATGACCTCCCTCTTTATATTGTCCCACCAATAGTGCTCTTGGAGATCTCAAAACATCTTTGAGCTCCATGGATGGATGGATAAGGTCAAGTTATGTGCATCATCCAATATCTCCTTCTTTAACTTGGGATTTTATGGTACACATAGTCCTGACCCAAATCTTATAACTCCTTCATTAATTTTGGACTCTGAGGATTTTCCTTTTCTTATAACTTCCACCTCTTTTTGAATTTCCACATCATCTCTTTGAGAATCATTTATCTTCTCTATAAGGGATGGTTTATAAATCATTTGTGAAAGTATTTATGATATTCTTTCGTATATGATTCTCTTATCCATATTTTTGAAGTCTAAGAAGATTATATCCTTCTCAATTACCATCAATAGTAAAATTTTTGTGTCATTTATACTTATAGAATCTACCAATTTATTTTTTTTCCTAGGATAGTTATAGACTAAGTATTCATATTACTTAATTAGCTCTAACCTTATTTTTTGTTTCATATTTAAATCATTCTATGTGAATATATACTTGAGAATATTATGATTCGTATATATTTCATACTTCTCACCAAAGAGATAATGCCATGATATTTTCAATGAAAAGATTACTACCGCTAACTTTAGATCATTTATTGGATAGTTATGTTCATGAAATTTTAATTACCTTTAGGAATATGCTCTCAATTTTTTATTCTGCATAGTATATAGGCCAAACCCTTCTTCGAAGCATCATTGTAGATAATAAAAAGTTCCCCAATTGTGGGAAGAATAAGTACATGTGTAGTGATAAGACTCTTTTTAAACTCCTTTAATATATCTTTACATTCATTATTCAAAACAACCTTGACTCCCTTCTATGATAACTTGGTTAGAGGGTTTAAAAATCATGAGATTTTTCTCAAAAATCAACGATAGTACACAACTATTCTAAGGAAACTATTGATTTCTATTATAGTGGCTGGTCATGGCCATCCTTTAATTACTTTTGCCTTCTAAGGGTCTACAGATATCAAATTTCTTATGATAATATGCCCCAATAATGAGTCTTCCTTTAACCAAAACTCACATTAATTGACTTTTCATAAACCTTATACTTTTGTATGATTTTTAAAATAGATATAAGATTCTTACCATGACCATCCTTGATTTTAGATTATATTATAATATTGTCCATATATACTACTAAAAATTTGTTGAGTTAATCTCTAAAGACTCTATTAATCAAATCAATGAATATTGTTGCACCATTAGTGGTTCTAAATGAAATTTTTAAGAACTTATAGTGCGTGTACCTTATACAAAAAGAAGTCTTGGGGATATCCTCTTTATTCACCCATACTTGGTAATAACCTAAATGATGTTCCACCTTGAAGAAGTATTGGGCTCCTTGTAGCTGATTGAATATGTCATCAATCCATATATTGGACTCCTCATGTGTTAATCATGTTTTAATAATCACAAATCTCATTATTGTTAATTTATCTTGATCTTCAGTGCACATCTTGCTAATACTATTCAAACTCAACAATAGGTGCATATCATGTTTTTATAATAACAAATCTTATGGATGTTAATTACTCTCTACAAGTTTTATGAATAATTACAATTCTCTCATTTATTATCTCTAATGAGTAACCTTAACTCATATTCTGCATATCACTGTCTTAGTCCAAATACAGATTTTTTTGTCAAAGTATGGACTCACCATGAAGGACACACCCTGACCCAAACACCGTGAAGGACACACCATGACCAGACACCGTGACCAGACATAGTGACCAGACACCGTGACCAGACACCGTGACTAGACACCGTGACCAGACACCGTGATCAGACACCGTGAAGAAGACACTGTTTCCATGATTACTGTGACACTGTTTCTTAAGATTTTGTCAATATTATTTTAAATAATGCTAACGGTCATATTTTTTTGTCTTTAATGCAATTAATGTTATTTAATTTTAGTTGTTGGCTTGACAATAAACCGTATCTCGTACCTATGAGAAGGTAATCATTCCTACTGCATGAGCCCGTGGAATATAAAGAAGATTGAGCTGCATTAGAGAACACACATAACTGCGCACTTGACACATCTCAACACATATAATACAAGACATGCGAGCTCTGTACTAAACCGAAGAACAATCCGGAGCACAACTGTGAAGAACACATTGCACGATCTTCAAAGAAGTTCCATACATGCAATCCTACATTTCTGAAGAACACATGACAAATCAAGAGACTGTAGATGACAAGCTAAACTACGACACTCTGTTTTTCAACAGAAAAACCAGAGAAGGACTCCGAAGCATTCCTGCTGAATCCAACGAGTCCAGAACTACATTGAAAATCACTAGAGCCATTTCTAAACTCTAAATCTCTGCTCTGTGATTTATTATTTACCTTTCGAGCAGTGTGGTGTACTCGGTATTTCTTATACACACACTGTCCCCTACACTGAACTGGAGGATATCAAAATCCTCACTCCAAATCTCTTATCACTTGTTTACCCACATCAACTGTGGAAGAGGTCCTTGTGTGGCCTGGTCTTTGCTTTATTTCCCACGTAGAACAGTGGTAGAGGTCCCTGTGTGGCCTGGACAGTTTTGTAAACTGTTGTTAACCCCGATCCAGGGTGTGGATCAAATTTATATAAATTTGAGAGGACTAAGTCTCGACTTGAGACTAAACCTCTTGTTATATCTACTGTGCATCTTTTATTTAAGTTTAGTGTATACGACATATATTATATTTATTCTTCTACTATTACTTTAAAATACAAAATTATTTTGAAGCTACTTTGATAGTTAAATTAGCAAGTGTTTACACTTATTGTAAATCAGTAGATTAGTTTCAAAAGTTAGTTTGATCTTGTGGTTAAACTAACTGAGAACTAATCAATCTTTGAGAAGCTAAGTGAACATTTAAAATATGTATAAATTCACTACAGTTTAACTTATTTTATAAATCGGGGGATTTTAACTAGACAATATTTTAACAGAAATTTTAATTGGAACTCAATTCACCCCCCTTCTTGAGTGTCCACTCCGACCAACATTTGGTATCAAAGGCTGTTTAAATATTTTCTAAAGTACTCTGTTTTTCAACTGTGATTTTAGTTGCATATTTAAAGATCTTAAATTTCATTTAGTTCTAATTTTTTTTCTCTTTAAATTTTCTTTCTAAAATCTAGTTATGGATAATAGACTAGAGGGTGCTGCTACTAACAGGCCACCTTTCTTTAATGGTACCAACTATGCCCAATGGAAGATTAAAATGAAAATTCATTTAGAAAGCATAGGTTTTGATATTTGGACTGCCATAGAATCAGAATATAAACTTCCCACTACTGCTAGATCCACTTGGGATGAACCTACAAAGACTACTTACAATAATAATTGTAAAGCCATGAATTCCCTGTACTGTGCTTTAGGAGATGAAGAGTTTAACAGAATTTCTACTTGTAAAACTACTTTTGAAATTTGGGATACCTTAGCTGTTTCTCATGAAGGAACAACCAATGTTAAGGAAATGAGATTAAATACTTATACTATTAAATATGATAATTTTAAAATGAAAACTGATGAACCTATTTCTGACATGTATCTCAGGTTTAATGAGATAGTCAACACAATTAATTCAATTGGAAAAGCTGTTCTAGCAAAGGAACAAATTATGAGAATCTTGAGATGTTTACCAGACTGATAGAGAGGCACATCTGTTTTAATCAGAGTGTCATGTGACATTGCTGCTCTACCTGTTAAAGAACTCATTGGTAATCTTATGATGTATGAGGAATAACTCAAGGTAAACAAAGAAGAAGAAGATGAACCTAGAAGAAAGTCTGTTGCTTTCAAATATTCAACTTCGAAGGACAAGGATAAGAAGAAACTTCACGCTATAAATGAGAGCTCAAGCTGTGAAGATAGTGAAAGATCTTCTGATAGTGATGCTGAAATGGCTCACATTGCCAGAAGGTTTAATAAGTTCTATAGGAAGAAGAAGTTTTTCAGAAAATCAAATTACAAAAGAAAGTATGACAATAAGGAACATTAGAAGAAGGATTGGAAGAAGTCTGATAAAAGTAATGAAGTTGTCTTATATGAGTGCAAAAGAAAAGGACATATTAAAGAAAACTGTCCAAAGCTCAAATTCAAGAAGAAATATGATTACAAGGATAGTAAGTACAAAAAGGCTATGAAGGCTACTTGGAGCCCTTCTGAGGATAGCTCCACTGAATCTAAAGTATCTGAAACTGAACATAGAAATAAAGCAAACATGTGTTTTATGACAAACAAATCTGAGGAAACCTACTTAAAGAGATCTTGTAGGAAGACCTGGTACTTGTACAGTGGATGTTCAAGACATATTTCTAGAGACTTCTCATGCTTTAAAATATTAGTCAGAGTTGATGGAGGTTTTGTCACCTTTGGTGATAATTCTAAAGGGAAAATCATCGGCTTAGGCCAGATTGGTAACACTGACTCAGTATTAATTTCTAAAGTTTTATTTGTTAATGGACTTAAATATAATCTGTTAAGTATTTCTCAGTTATGTGATGATGGTTTTAATGTTAAATTTGAAAATGATTCTTACAATGTTTTTAATTCTAAACATGCTTTAGTATTTTCTGCCCTGCGAAATGAAAATGTTTATGCTGTTGATTTAAATTCATTAGCTAAGCAGAATATTAATTTTTTAAATGCTTTTCATAAAGAGTCTTGGCTTTGGCATAGAATATTAGGACACTGCAATATACACTCACTTAGAAAACTTACTAGGAAGAACTTAGTTAGAGACCTACCCAAACTTGAGTTTCTAAATGAAAAAGTTTGTAATCCCTATCAAAAGGGAAAGCAACATAAAGTTTCTTTCAAATAAAAGAAAGAAGTGTCAACTTCTCAACCTCTCGAGTTGGTTCACATGGATTTATTTGGACCATCTAGAGTTTCTAGCTTTAATGGGAAGCACTATGTCTATATCTTAGTAGAGGACTTTTCTAGATATACTTGGGTATATTTTCTAGCTCACAAAAGTGAAGCTTGTTCTTACTTTGTTAAATACTCCAAATCTGTAGAAAACCTTAGTGGACTTAATATTAAAACTCCCAGAAGTGATCATGGACATGAATTTGAGAATCATGAATTTGAATCTTACTGCTCTCACAATAGCTATAGTCACAATTTCTCTGCCCCTAGGACACCCTAGAAAAATGGTGTAGTAGAAATAAGGAATAGAAATTTGCAATAAATTGCTAGAACTATGATTAATGAGTATAACCTACCTATTTATTTTTGGGCTGAAGATGTAAATATAGCTTGTTATGTTATCAATAGAGTCTTAATCAGACCTGTTCTTAAGAGGAACCCTTATGAATTGTGGAACCATAGGAAACCTAAAGTTAACTCCTTCAAAGTCATTGGCTGCAAAGTCTTTATTCTTAATACTAAAGACAATCTCGACAAGTTTGCATCCAAGAGTGATGAAGGAATTTTCCTAGGTTAATCTATTTCTAGTAAAGCCTATAGAGTTTTCAATAAGAGAACCAAGTGTGTGGAAGAATCTGTTCACATCAAGTTTGATGAAACTGATCTACATGAGCCTAAAACCTCTCTTGAAAATTTTGATGATGATCTCTCTGTTTTGAACCTTAATGATAAAGACAGTGGACCTATAGTTAAAATGTCCAGTTCTGGAAATTTTCCAGAACCTGCTTCTGTTGATTCCAAACCTGTTGATGAACCTGAAATTTCTAGCCCTTCCATTACTAGATCAACTAGAATTCCGAAGAATCATCCTTTAGATGTTGTTGTAGGAAATCTTGATAGAGGGACACAGACTAGAGCTTCTCTTAGAAATCAGGTGGAACATCAAGCCTTCTTGTCACAGCTTGAACCTAAAAACATTGATGATGCTCTTAATGATGAATTTTGGGTAATTTCTATGCAAGAAGATCTCAATCAGTTTGAAAGAAATAAAGTTTGGAATCTTGTTGAAAGACCTAAGGACACTTTCACAATAGGCACAAAATGGGTGTTTAGAAATAAAGTAGATGAATCCGGAAACATAGTTAGAAATAAAGCTAGACTAGTCGCACAAGGCTATAGTCAAGAAGAAGGTATTGACTATGAGGAGACTTTTGCTCTAGTAGCCAGATTATAAGCTATTAGGATTTTACTTGCTTATGCTGCACATCTAAATTTCAAACTATATCAAATGGATGTCAAGAGTGCATTCTTAAATGGATATATTGCAGAGGATTTTTTTGTTGAACAACCACCTGGTTTTTCAAACCCACATTTTCCAAATCATATTTTATAATTATCAAAAGCTTTATATGGTTTAAAGCAATCTCCAAAATCTTGGTATGATAGATTAATTACTTTTCTAATTTCTAAAGGTTTTACAAAAGGAATAGTTGATCCTACTCTTTTTATAAAACGAATTTCTAAATATGTTTTAGTAGTACAAATTTATGTTGATGATATTATCTTTGGATCTTCTACAAATCCTTTATGTACTGATTTTTCAAAAATGATGCAAAATGAATTTGAAATGAGTTTAATGGGTGAACATAAATTCTTTCTTGGTTTTCAAATTTTTCAAAATGATGATGGAATTATTTTGACTCAAAGTAAATATACTAGAGATCTTTAAAAATGTTTTGGATTGGATAGCACAAAAAGTAGTGACACTCCCATGAGTACCACCTGTAAGATGTATCTTGATGAAAATGGTAAATCTATTGATCAAAACACTTATAGAGGAATTATTGGAAGTCTACTCTACCTGACTGCTAGTCATCCTGATATTATGTTTAGTGTGTGTATATGTGCTCATTTTCAAGAAAACCCTAAAGAGTCACATTTAAATGCTGTAAAGAGAATTTTCAAATACCTCAAGCATACTCCCAATTTAGGACTGTTCTATCCCAAAGGACAATCATTTGAACTAGATAGTTATTCTGACGCTGACTTTGCTGGATTTAAGCTAGATAGAAAAAGCACCTCTGGAACATGTCATCTTTTAGGCAAGTCACTAGTATCATGGTGTAGTAAGAAACAAAATTCTGTTGCATTGTCAACTGCAGAAGCTGAATACATAGCTACTGGAAGTTGTTGTGCACAAATTTTGTGGATGAAACACACATTTCTAGACTATGGATATCAATTCAGACATGTCTCAATAAATTGTGACAACACAAGTGCTATTAATATTTCTACGAATCCTGTTTCTCATTCTAGGACAAAACATATTGATTTAAGGCATCACTTTTTGAGGGATCATTATCAAAAAGGTGATATCACTTTGGAATTCATTGGTACTGAATATCAACTTGCTGATATATTCACTAAACCATTAAATTCTGAAAGATTAGACTACATCATACATTATCTTGGTATGATTAATCATAAATGAATATCTTACTGTTTCTAAGTTACTGTTTTATGCTCACGGTCTGACAACTCACTGTCTCACTGTGACTATATAAACTGCTCACTATTTCACCGTGATGACTATAAACTGTCTCACCGTGATGGCTAGTTTTCTGTCTCATCGTGAGAAGTATGATAATTTTTATAATTTTTATTTTATTTTTACCCGTATCGCGGTAATTTTTATTTCACCGCTATTTGATTTCCTGCGTTTGTGTTTTTATGACGTTTGACATTCCCAAATGATAAAACTTAAGGGTTTCATTCGACTCCTTACCCGAATTCTCTCCTGAACCTTCTCTACTCTCTCGCCCGAACCTTTAGTGGATGCCAAGGATGAAGAATCCATCTTCACCCTCATTTGAGAAGCGCCGCTCTAAGAAACAAAGGAGGATACCAAGGATAGCTCCCGAAGGACCTCTAAACCCAAACCTGGTAAGCCGTACCGTTGTACCTGAAAAAGAGTTTTTCCCTGAATGGTTGCTGTCTAGAAGATCGTTAGTTTTTAATGTTTTAAAAGAACAAGGATGTATTGAATGGTTCACTGGACAGAATAGACCGATTTACCTAAGGCTTGTATCTCAATTCTATCAGTATGTGAAGTTCTCTTTTGAGTTTGGAGAAAGCTTTTTGGTGACCAGCTGGATCGATGGTCAGAAGTGCTCTTTCTCTTCAATGATGTAGGATTCATGCCTATGAATTCCACATGAAGGAGTGTGTGAAGATTACCAAAGAGACCCTCCTCCAACAACTGGCATCTTTGACCTAGAAACCTCTTTGGAAAATCTAACTGGAAATGGAACCAAGCGAAGGTCCATAGCTGCTGAACTGGATGGGGAGACAAGACTTTTGTTAAAGTTTGTTCAAAATTTGGTTATTCCAAGAAAAGGAGATTTTGTTGTGATGAAGTATCAGGATGTGTTCCTGATTCATCTATTGAAGAATGGCCAAAAGATCAATCTGTGTAAGTATGTTATCAACCATATCTATGAGCTGATCAAAGTAACTTCCAAATCCACCTCCCTGTTTTATTCAAGTATGATTTCAGACATGTTAGTCTCAAAAGGATTGGTTGGACCAAATGAAGAAAAATTAGAGGACTTTGATTTCTGCCTATGCATGCCTATCATTAGAAGGATGAAGATTAGCTGGAATCCATGGAAAAAGAAATGTGTTGAGGATAGTGATCAACTGTATAAAAAGTTTAATCATGTTGACTATCAAAGAAGGCCTAAGAACCTAGCTGATCTTGGTTTGGAACCAGATGAAGTGGCTGAGTACTCAGAAGAGGAAGAACAATAAGAAGTAACCGCTGAAGTTCCACCTAGAGAAGAATCTGTAATATCTCCAATGGAAACAGTTCCTGCTGAAGAGGAAAGGGGTGTTATCCCTGGTGTTATCTCTGCTCTTATCCCTGCTGAAATACCTCAAGGAGAGGAAGTTGTTGTTGAAAAGGAAAGGAATGAGGATCCTTTAGTTGTTCTTCATGAGGAAGAAGCTCATCCCAATGTTGTAAGGAAATTAGTTTTTCCAGGTTCAGAACAACAAGCAACTTTTGAGGAAGTTTTTGTTGAAGAGAATCTTTCTGTTGGGAAAGAAGCAAGTCCGGAAGCTTATCCAGTGGAAAAATCAGTTCATGAGATTATTCTATCTGCTGAAGAAAGAATGGAAATTGCCTTTCAGTTGGCAAGGCAAGAATTTTCTGAAGAGATTAGGGATGATCCTGTGGATCTTGTCCATGTTCCTGAACCTAAAGAATCTGAAAGGGAAGCACAAGTTGAGGGGGAGGAAACTTGAAATCTTGATATAGTGAAAGCTGGATCTGGTGAAGCTTCTCAACCATCTGTCACTTTCTCTATACACTCTCGGTATGAGTTCCCAAGCTTTTATGATGTGAATAATTCACAGCAAGTAACTACAACTGGAATGGATCTTGATTCTCTGTTTCAACTGAAGTCCTTAGCTCATTCAGAACCAGAATCAGAGCCCCAACCTCAATCTGAATCAGAATCTGAGTCTGAAGATGACTCTGACCCTCAACCAGAATCTGAGCCTCTACCTTTACCTGCATCCTTACCTGAGCTTCACTCCTTTGTAACCAAAGATGATCTGAAAGCTTTTGGCGAAACTTTGTTAGCTGTTTTTGAGAAAATTGTCTCCACTCAACCTCGCCCAGTGACTCAATTAAGTGAAGAAGATGCATCAATTCTCTTGGAAAATATTATCTTGCATATTCAGCCAAGGATGATCTGAGAAATTCATGAAGTCTGAGTAGAGAATAAGCTGTTGAGTACTGATGTTGCAAATCTTAAAAGTATGGTATCAAGTCTACAGAATGAGCTATCTGTGAGATCAAAGCCTGCTCCTGTTTCTACCCCTGCACCTACTGCTGTTTCACCTGAGTCTTCTGATTCCCTCCTTGCTAGGGAGATTGTGTCTCAAGTTCATCATTACCTTATATCTTTTGATGAAAAGATTGGAAAAAGGCACACGAAGATGCTGGAATGCATGAGAGAGCTTGTGGAAACTCTAAATAATCTTACAGATGAATACACTGGATGTCTTCAAAAAGTTCTGAAACAAATCAAAGTTCTAACCGAAGATGTCAAAGCTTCACCTGCTTCTGGTCAGACCTCCACACCTGCTTTGGATGATTCTCTGCTGAGATCCTTAATGAAGGAATAATTATAGAATGCCTTCAGCAGCTTGGATCTATCTTCTTTATCAGAAGTGATTAAGAACAGTGATAGAGAATTGGACTTGGTTAGGATCCCTTCAAAGATAACCAATGATGCTCAACAAGAGATCTCCAAGAAAATAGATTTGTATCTTTCCCGGATTTTCTCTAAAAGTGACATGACAGATCAATTTAGATATCTTATGGAAAATCTGAGAATTCCTCCGGTGACTCAAGCTTTTAAAGCTCATGTTCAGAAACTTTCAGAGTTCACCAGATTGTTGGACAAATTTCTGGAGAATAAGGATGATTTTGAAAAGGCTATGCAGTATGGTGGTGAAATCATTACTGATTTCATCAATCCTTTTAAGCCATATCTTCATGTGCAGAGTACTGCTATAGTAGCTCCAACTTCTGCACCCCTTAGACCTGGACTTCCTTCCTTAGCATCTACTACTATGACAATTAGCTAAGCCCTTTCTCAGATCCGTCTAGTCATTCTTGACCAACCTAAGACTAGATCTTCTACTGCTCCTACTTTGGCTCCATCGGTTTTTTAAGGTCTACCCTTACCCTCGTTGTCTACCTCTTCAATGCCTTCTTCTACTTCAGCACCATCTCCTGATACTGATAAAGGAAAGACAAAAATGGATCCCTAAAGCGTTGACTGACTATTTTTCTTTTTGATGGGATGTCATTTCTTGATTATAGTTTGTACTTCTCATGTACTTTGTATTATGAATTCTTTGGTTAATGATAATTACCGAGTTTCATTTCCATTTCACTACTTTTTGATAATCCCAAAAGGGGGAGAAAAACCTATAATTATCAGTTCTATAATAGTATATATGGGGGAGAAAAACTACAAGTATCTGTTCTATAATGTTTTTTCTATGCTAGTATCTTTAATGTTACATATCTTTTATATTATTCCTATATGTGATTTTTGATCATCAAAAAGGGGGATATTGTTGGAATCCTCATTTGTTAATCATGTTTTAATAATAAAAAATCTCATTACTATTAATTAATCTTGATCTTCAGCGCACATCTTTCTAATACTCTTCAAACTCAACAATAGGTGCATATCATGTTTTTATAATAACAAATATTATGGATGTTAATTACCCTCTACAAGTTTTATGCATAATTACAATTCTCTCATATATTATCTCTAATGAGTAACCTTAACTCATATTCTGCATATCACTGTCTTAGTACAAATACAGATTTTTTTGTCTAAGTATGGACTCACCATGAAGGACACACCGTGACCCAGACACCGTGAAGGACAAACCGTGACCAGACACCGTGACCAGACACCGTGAAGGACACACCATGACCCAGACACCGTGAAGGACACACCGTGACCCAGACACCATGAAGGAAACACCGTGACCAGACACCGTGACCAGACACCGTGACCAGACACCGTGATCAGACACCGTGAAGAAGACACTGTTTCCATGATCACTGTGACACCGTTTCTTAAGCTTTTGTCAATATTATTTTAAATAATGCTAACGATCATATTTGTTGTCTTTAATGCAATTAATGTTATTTAATGTTAGTTGTTGGCTTGACAGGAAACTGTATCTCATACCTATGATAAGGGAATCATTCCTACTACATGAGCCTGTGGAATATAATGAATATTGAGCTGCATTAGAGAACACACATAAACACGCGCTTGAAATGTCTCGACACATATACTACAAGACATGCGAGCTCTGTACTAAACCGAAGAACAATCCGGAGCACAACTATGAAGAACACATTGCACGATCTTCAAAGAAGTTCCATACATGAAATCCTAAATTTCTGAAGAACACACGACGAATCAAGAGACTGTAAAAGACAAGCTAAACTATGACACTCTTTTTTTCAACAGAAAAACCAGAGAAGGACTCCGAAGCATTCCCAATGAATCCAACGAGTCCAGAACTACATTGAGAATCACTAGATCCATTTCTAAACTCTATATCTTTACTCTGTGATTTATTATTTACCTTTCGAGTAGTGTGGTGTACTCGGTATTTCTTATACACACACTGTCTCCTGCACTGAACTGGAGGATATCAAAATCCTCACTCCAAATATCTTATCACTTGTTTACCCACGTCAACTATGGAAGAGGTCCTTGTGTAGCCTGGTCTTTGATTTGTTTCCCACGTAGAATAGTGGTAGAGGTCCCTGTGTGGACTGGAAAGTTTTTTGAACTGTTGTTAACCCCGATCCAAGGTGTGGATCAAATTTATATAAATTTGAGAGGACTAAGTCTTGACTTGAGACTGAATCTCTTGTTATATCTGTTGTGCATCTTTTATTTAAGTTTAATGTATACGACATATATTATATTTATTCCGCTTCTATTACTTTAAAATACAAAATTATTTTGAAGCAAATTTGATAGTTAAATTAGAAAGTGTTTACACTTATTGTAAATCAGTAGATTAGTTTCAAAATTTAGTTTGATCTTGTGGTTAAACTAACTGAGACCTAATCAATATTTGAGAAGCTAAGTGAACATTTACAATTTGTATAAATTCACTACAGTTTAACTTATTTTATAAATCGTGGGATTTTAACTAGACAATGTTTTAACAGAAATTTTAATTGGAACTCAATTCACCCCCCTCTTGAGTGTCTACTCCGACCAAAACCATAGAATAGGGTACTTTTTATTTATCATGATGTTTTTTAGCTCAAGATAATCAATGAAAAGGTGCATTGAACCATCATTATTCTTAACAAAGAGGACTAATGCACCCCAGGGTGAAACACTTGGGCATATAAACCCTTTCTATAGATTATATTGTAGTTGTTTCTTCAGCTACTCACGTTCTATAATATCCATTCTATATGGAGTCTTGGATATTGGAAAATCCCTAGGTATATGCTCGATTGAAAATTCAACCTATAGGCTAGTATTAATACCATAAAATTCATTGGGAAACACTTCATCATCTTCCCTTAAAATGGTAATGTCTTCAATGATGATCTTTTCTTTAGAATAAATCATTTTTTCTATATACACTTTTTCATAGGTATGAAATATTCATGTTTGAGATATTGTTTCTAAATAAGAATCATCCATCTCTATGTACTTATATAGAATTGGAGGAATATTCATGATACAGAGACTGATTTCCTTTTCACATAAATTTATATTAGAACTATGTAGTTAAAGACAATACATACCAAAAATTGCATCAAATTCCACTAAAGGGAGTAACATAAGGTTCATTGGGTATTTCATCCCAAAACATTTGATAGGGGAGGAGTTATATACTTGAGATGCAATAATTTACTAATTTTTCATTTTCACCAAAAGCTCTAATTCCATGCTTTGTGGTGGGGTTTGAATAGTTCTACTAAACATTCAAGATACAAAGGAATGTGTGTAACCAAAATCAAAAAGTGAATTGACTATTATTAAATGAATTACTAGTGTATCTATCACCACTTCATTGTTGTGAAAAAACTTAGTGTTTGTGGGGGAATATGCTTTCCCTTTTTTCCTTGAAGTTTGTTAACATTGATTGTATTTGAAAAACCTTAGATTATGTCAATGGTTCACATAGTTTCCCTTTTACTTGCAGTTAAAAAATTTGACAATAGGATGGGGGTATACTGGAGCATCTCGCTCTTCCATTTCATTGGTGGGTTTCTCTCATCTGAAATCACTAGCTAGGTTCCATTCCATTCCTCACTTAAAGAATTTCTTCTCCCCCCTTAGGTAATTTTTAGGGTTCCTTTTTCCATACTTTAATCAAGTGGGATGTTGGAAATTATTTCCACCATTATATTTATACATTGCACTTCTAGAATTAAACTCCACATTTAACTTTATATCTCCATGAGTCCCTTGATATTCACAGATCTCTATTTTAGCTTTTTGGTAACACCAAACAATTTCCTCATAGCTATCAAATTTTCATATAACTAGGAATTTTTATAGACTCAGTTTTATCCCACTGATGAAGCGGTCAACATTGCATTCAGCGGTAAAAACCATTTCACAGGTGTATCATGAAAGTATTTTGATGTTTTCCTTGTACGCACTGATGGATTCATCTCTTTTTCCTTGAGGATAAGTAAATAACATTCCATTTAATGTCCGAGTGTGTGAGGAAAATATTTGTCAAAAAAAATTAAAATTATTTCCACCCCATCACTTCAATCTATTCATTAGGAATCATATTTCTGATCAATGTCCACCACTGATCATATTATCTCACCATACAATAATAAAAGTATAAACTTCTCTTTCTCAGAATATTAAAGGATGGATAATATCTTCTCAATGGAATTGATCCATTGTTCTACGATTAAGGGGTTGGATGATACATTGAAATTCGAAGGCCTTTATCACATAAAGGTCTCAATTGTAGCTTATTAATTCTGAGGGGAATTTGGACATTCCTCTTAATCTAGGCTTAAATTCATAACCTGAGGCAGCTAAGAGAGTATCATCACAGAGTTTTTTATTCCTGCTCCCGTTAGGTTGGGTATCTCATTAGGCAGTCATCACATTTTCCTTCACATTGATTGTTTACTCAGTTCCTCCTATTTCTTTCCATTGGGTATAATAAAGTAAAAGTTAGGGATAAGTATTTTTGAACTATAAAACACATACACTAAAATCCTATAACATTTAAGGGGTAATTTATAAATGACATGTATTTAATGTAACATATGATTTTCTAGAATTCAATATTTATATTTATAATATATTTCCAAACATAAATATTTATGGAATTTTGTTCCACCTAATAATGGTATGCAATGAGATTTGAATTTACCAAAGCATATCCCTTAGGAGTGTCAAACTAGGTGTGTAGCAAGGCCCATTATAATGACCCATAATTTAATCAATGTTATTTACCTTATGTCATAAAATACATACATCAAATACAAAGAACCCAATAAAAAAGTATTTTCATAAATGAAGAATTATACATTAGTCAGAATATAAATTCATAAGCAAGACAAATATTATTGAAGGATAATAAATAATGGGAAAACATGGATCTTCTCGGTCCCCTAGAATGACCGTAATCATGAACAAAGCTATAGAAATAAAAATAATCATAGTAATATAATACTCATTTTGAAAACGAAAATATATATCCTTCAAATAATGTATAAGTGAATGTAAAATGAATTAAATAAGTGGTATTTAGAGAAATTAAGGAACCTGTACCATTGGAATAGTAAGGAGTCTGTTGGAATGCAATCTGACCATTATGAATATTTTTCTGGCCGTTAGAATTGTAACCTCACCTATGAAAGTATAAAATAAAATTTACACATCTTATAAGTAAAGATATTTTATATTTATTTCATGGTATATGTAAATAATTTTTTTTAAAATAATAAATTTGGTGTTGGTATTTTTGTAAAAGGTAAATTTTTACTAACAACATTATAATTAATATAATTATTTAAAAGAATTTTTTTTTCATAAAATATATTCAAAAGTAAATATTATGATGTGTTATAATTATAAGATTATTTTATGATACCTTAAATAATTATTTCAAAGGGTTATAAAATCAATTATAATATTAAAATTGGTATTTTTTGAATAAATGATGATTTTATATATATTTTTTTAATTTCTATAAAATTAATTTCATAAAATGGATTCTATTTATGAAATATACACTTTGAAAAATGTTTAGGGTGAATTTTTATAATCTTTCAAAAATAGTTGAATTTTTAGTGAGAAGTGAATTCTGATAATTTACAGTCTTTACCATTATAAGCTAAATGCTTGAATTTTTAGTCATAGGTTATGTAAGAACCCATTATCTAGAATACTCCATCACTATTTATGTTATTTATTCATATTAATCAATCCTATTGATACTTCTGAGCAAAAACAATAAGCTAATGAATATAATAATAAAAAACACCCTTCTCCTCCCCCTATAAATACCACCCTCACCACTCCTTCTCCTCACACCTTATAAGCCATGTAGATTTCCAATATTCTTCTAAATTAACATCATAATACTTTTCTACATATGCAAGATCCTCTGGTCACAAAAAATACCAATTCCAACTTCCTTAAGGTGTTCTTCAAGGAGGATATATTTCATAGGTACCTTTCTCAAACCATCTCTTTTAATTTCATTTCTTTTTCTACCTTCTCCCCAATTAATTTATCCGTAAAAGAAAAATAACTACCATATCATTTATATACTATAATTTAATATCTCTAATGAAATATATTCTATCCACTCATTTCTAATCTACTCTTTTTCAATGAAAAGAAATCGTTTTCAAAATTATGGTAGTTTATCGTCGCCATGTCTAATGAGTTTTTTTCCATTAACACCTTCAAGGATGGTCATAAAACCATTATGATGGATAAAATGTATTTTAAATGAATATAATAAATTTTTTTTCTGATTAAAAACTAATATATTGTTATAATATTAAATAAAAATAAATTGGTTCATGATGATCGGAAAACAACCAAAAAACGATACAATTATCATTGATGTTTTATCAAATGAATCATCCAAAAACTCAAAAAAATGATATATCGGTACATTTAAACTATTATAATTTAATTAATATCATATAATTTTTCTTATTTAATATTATACCTATTTTACAAGAATATCCATAATTATACACAAGTGAAACGACTATGAATCCATGAAACAAACACCCCCAGAATGTCGAAATTGAACCTTAAAACTCATTCAAATGGATATAAATGAACATAATAAAATTATAATAAATAAAATGGATTGTGTAATTGTTTCTGAGCGAGTAATTATTGAATATAATTTTATTATCCAGGACATTAATTTCAAGTGTATAACACTTTTGGACATAAGGTAAGGGGTCTCTCCAAACCTCCTTTTTTCCTTTGGGCTATGATCTCTCTCTCTCTTTACCCCAATATACCTCTTCACTATTATTATATACATCTCATATATTCTTTTTATATGTTCCAATAATGTGTATATATCTAAATTCATCTTTCTTTTATAGGTAAATAAAAGTTTTAAAAGGCTCCCTTCTCAATTCCTCTTGATAAGAAGTCCTGATTAAAGGGAAATTCTCTGTTTCATACCCATTTTCATGTAAAATCCATTAATTATTTTAAGCCTCAAATATTTTTATAAAAACTCTCATTTTATCATGAAAAAATATTTTATATCATTTCTAGATTTATACAAACAAATATTCCTTGATCCTCTTTAAATACTCTTTAATATTTTCCCTTAAACTTCAATAAAGTGACTCATTTCTAAAGTTTCCAAAAAACTATTTTTCTTATATTCACTTCTGTTGGACACCACTACTCATGATATATTCTTATATTTACTTTATGACTATATATAAATAATTTAATCCCTTCTTTTATGTATACTATTTTTTATACACCCTTTGTTTATACCTGATGACATGATTACAAAACTCATTTCTTTCCATGGGTATCCCTTATGATTATTCTGTATGTTTGATTTCATTATGTGGCACACATATTCATGTACATGTTGTGATTGGTGAACCCAAATAACACTCAAATGCATTGGGTGATGTTTTACCTCATGAGACGTTATGTATGGGATTAAGGAGTAAACCTAATCCATTATGGGACTTTTTTTCCACCATGTGATATAGACTTGACAGTTATCCTCTACTCATGTTTATGTCATGTTATGTATTTCTTCCACACTCCTATGTTTCCATGATCATATGATTCCATGTTCATTATGTTATGTCTTCATATGTTTATTCCTAACACATTCCTTTTATGTTACCATGTTATGCCTTCTAACTCATTTATTTTGATTCATTGTCATTTTTATTACCTTTCTAAGAATTTTAAAATATTAAAAAATGGGTTTATTGAGTGTGTAACACCCCGAGATTTTATAGAAAATATTCTTTTTTAATTTCATTAATGTCTTGTGTTGTACGATACACCAAAAGGATCTTGGACAACACGCATCCTTGACTTGCCTTGCATTACACGCAATCATGACCTTCCTCGATAGCGTGCGTAGTACGCAATACCAAGTTTCACTAAACAACGATATGCTATTAAAATATTATTAAAACTAGCCGTTATGAATATTAATAACCACTTTTTGAAATTTTGTAAATTTTATTTTTCAAAATGGACTTCATTTTTGGATTCATAATATCGAAATTAGCTTAGGGTGAAATTTTGGTACTTTTCGGATAACTTTCATATTCTGATGAATAGTGAAAATTACTAAATTTTAATTAAAAACAAATTTTTTAATCGAAATAATTAAGAGTGATAAATTATTAATTTGAGTGGTTTTAAAGTATATTTAGAATATATTTTTACAATTTAGTACAATGTTGGTCATTAGATGTAATTTCACATTTAAACCAGACATAAACAAGTGTCAATCTTTCGATAGTTATTATCTCTTAAAAACACGCTATTTGTTTTGACGATGAGAATTAATTTTTAAATTATTTAATGTAACTGATATGTTTTTAATTTGGTAAAATAGAAATAATTTTTGAATTCATAATATCAAATATATCTTAGGCCTAATTTTTGGTATTTTTATGGAAACTTTCATTTTTTGATGAACAGTGAAACCACTAAGTGGTAGTTAAAAAACTGAATTTTTCAGAAAACTCAATTTTACCGCTTCTGTGAGTGGAATTTCAAAAATCCGAGAGACATGGTTAATATCAAGAACTAAAATGTGGTTCAATGAGATGAAAATAATTTTTGGTGAATAGTAACTTTTTACTTTTTTTACCACGGTTAAAGGTAAATAGGGTAATTAAGGGTACAAATGATATTATTATTATCCTAACACATGTCCTAATTCTATTGGATAAGTGTAATTCGACCAAAAACAACCTTAGGAATAAAATATGACCATTTAGGCCCACTTGGATTAGATTAGGACATTTATTATTAATTTATTTAAAGAAGGGTTAAAATAGTTAAAATCAATGTTTAATAAGTATATAATTTTTCATACAGGGTTATAAATAAGATAAATTCGACTATAAATATTCATTATAAAGATAAAAAGATTTCCTAAATAATGGTATTTTATTTGTAATTTTTAGATATTAAATAATTAAATTTATTTCTGACACAACAATGATGCAGTAATTATCTTATTAATGAAATATTGACATAATTGATGTTATAAATACCAAAATAAATGTAATTTGAG
Organism: Viscum album; assembly: GCA_963277665.1. Taxonomy (NCBI): domain Eukaryota; kingdom Viridiplantae; phylum Streptophyta; class Magnoliopsida; order Santalales; family Viscaceae; genus Viscum; species Viscum album. The sequence continues at coordinate 1,575,979,326 of OY728141.1, forward strand.
ACTTTTTATGAATTAAAATAATTTTATAGGTTAATATGACATTTTATTATTGATTTAAGTAACTTTTTTCGAACTAATAATTCTGTTATGATTTTCACAAAAATCAATTACTAAATAGTGTCAAAATTGACATAAAATAGTTTTTAAAACAGATATTATATTATTAATTTTTATTTTATTCATAAAAATATAAGTTTCGGACAAATGACTTAGTTAAGTTTATATATATTAATAATAAAAAACTTGGTGTTCTTTTGTCTTGTTATAGTAAGTTTATTAACCTTATAGCGTAAGAACACAAAAAGACACAGTAAAAGTAATATTATCTAACTTAAAGTTAAAACTAAATGATAATGTTAAAATAGTAAACTAAACTTGTCCAAATTCTATTGGATGAGAGGATTTCGAACCATCCCCACCTTAGCTTCTAAATAAATCAATTTGGAGCTATTTAAAACCGAATATGGCTTTATAATAAATTAATATTTTTTGTTTTTCCAAAGGTTCCCCTCTCCTCCCTTATAAAAGGGCACCTCCTCCCTCCCTTCCTCACACCACTTTGAGCCTTCAAGCTCGGCCAAAACCTGAAAAATTATCTTCTCCACTTCCCTAGAAACATCCTAGAGGTCCTGGTATTTTTCAAATACTAATTTTAGTTCCCTAAGAGGAGGACTCAAAGAGGCACTTCAAAGAAGAGGTAATGTCCGTTACCGATTCTTTAAACTTTATTTCTTCTTCCACTTCTTCTTCTTTGGTTGTTTCATTATTAATTAATAACATCAGTATCACTCATATACTGATATGTTATTATAAGTATGAAACAACCCTATTTCACCATCTATCCATCCTATGGAAAACGAAATCACCACGCGTGCGTACGTACGGAATACCGTCTCCACGCCGTGGTGTAATCTATTTTCCACCACCACCTTAGTTGGATGGGTATAATGGTGTAAATAATAACTATATATGATTATTGTATATTGATATTGATTCTGCAATAGTATACATACACTCCAATAAAATTCCACGATCATGGGAACGATATCATCGCTCGTGCGTACGTACGGAATACCGTCTCCACGACGCGATGAGATTCATTCTCAATGATTTACCATTCATGAATGATTATAAAGTATATATAATAAGTAATCACGAAATATATGACATAATAATGATACTGGATTTATTTATATATATATGTATGTCATCCAATTAATTCCATTCAATTCAATGAGGAAACGAAAACAACGTTCATGCGTACGTACGACCTACCGTCTCCATGAACGATGTATTTATTTCCATTTATTGATCTATTATATATATTTATATTCTGAATATATATTATATATAAATCATGTTTTATATTCTGGAATTAATTAATCATGATCTAAGTAATCATATGAATAATTACAAGTCAAAACACGGATGACAAATGAAACGATTTTACCCAAAACGCTCTTTAACATGGAATTTACAAAAGAACTGGTAATATAAAGTCATAAGTGAACCATATATGATATCATAACAATGATTATGATTCTGGAATAAGCCAATGACATTATTTAAATCATTATACAGGAGTTTCAGACACTTACAAAGCAAATCAGGCCTAAGTTAAGGGATAATTTTGCAAATCTCATTTTTATCTGAGATTGCTTATTCGTAAGTATTTACTGGGGTTATTTATATCATCCATGTCCATGTTTTATAAAAGTTTTTACCTGTATGTTTAATGTCCTTTTTACCCATTTTGACTTTTACTACATGGTATGTAAGGAATCTTTTGTCGTACGATATATTTTTTTACGAGAGGAATGTTTTTTAACTTATACGGCACAAACAGATTTTTACGGTTTCATAACACCTTATTTTCATAAAGTTTACTCTACAAGATTTCATGACTAGTTTTAACAAAATCCTTTTCTTTTAAAATTGATTGGAATTTTGTGAAAAGAAAATGATTTTCAAGAAGAAAGGATATTTTCTGCAAGAATTCATTTCAAGTGCTTTATCAAAACCATTTTCCATATAAGATGACATTATTTCATATGTGTATGTTTCAAGTATAATGTCTCTATGATTTATATGGTTTCACTTTTCTTATGACGAAATGATATCCATTTGTTTTATATGGATTATGTTATGATGGCATGATGTTTAAGAATCTCATTCTATTACATGGGTTATGCTATGATGTATGATTCATGATTTTGTGGCACACAAAAAAATGATTTCATTATGAGATGGGTGGGACCTATATCTCCCTCCAATGCATTGGGTGAAGATTTTATATCTCATGAGATAGACATGGCTGGAATGGCAGGTTAAACCGGTTCAGTGAAACAGGACTGAAACGAGGAGTGAACTCGGTTCAGAAATGGACTTTGTCCACTAAGATAGTCTTGGAAATGAGTCTTGACTAATAAGAAATGTTTCTATATGATTATGTGTGTATTCCACAAAGTTTCATGTTTTAAGTTATGATTATTGGGATTACATTTCACTACTATGATTTATCCCATGTTATGAAATTTTTATCTCTTTTGCAGGTTAAGATTTCCAAAAGATATGTTCTTATGAATATGATGTGATTGATATTTCTTTTGTATACCATTACTGAGCATTTGAGCTCACCCCTTTATATTTTCTTTTCCCCAGGATATAAAGAAAGGTTTTAGGTAAAAAAAAAGAGTATCTTTATGGGAGATGTTGAAGATCTTTCACCACGATTAGAAGATTATATTCTGAGTTTCCAAAGACACTAAACTATTACGGTCCTTGTGTGTGTGTTTTTGTTATGTACTAAGTATTACACAAAAGTAATGTAATATCCATGTATGTAAAGCTTCGGGTCTCTACAGTTGGTATCAGAGGAAAGGTTTAGTCATCCTTTGGAAACTAGGTTGCGAGAACTTAGTGAGATCCCTAGAGATATTTCTAAGGTATGTCTAGGGATGTCCCTAAGGTCAAGTACACGTATAGGATATAGTCCTAGAACTACGGCAACGATCATAGAATTTAACCTAAGATGTTAGATATTGAGGGTGCTCCCCCTTTACTATGTTGTTTTCCCTAGCATGATTTTTGCCTCTCACACTATTCTTTTTGGGTTTTAGAAAATGGATGGAAACAGGAAGATTCATGATATTGGAGGATATGACGGACAATGGAATGATATTCTTCATGAGAAACCAAATGAAACGGGATTTGGAAGTCCAAGCATCGTTATTTTGCCTAATCAGCAATCTCATAATATGATCAATAATCTCAACTTTGGTAAGTTTCCCGACTCAGATAATAAGAGAAAGATGGAGTTTCATGATCATAATAGAGGAAAGAAAGTTCAATTTCCCTCATGTAAATCATGTGGGAAGAGGCATCAGGGAGATTGTTTCAGGGGAACTGGAAGATGCTTTGGGTGTGGAAAAGAAGGACACAAAGCCAGTAAGTGCAAAGGAAAAGTTTCATTTAACACCATGGATGAGGATAATTGTATTTTTATGACATCAACAATGGTTAAATGTTTTAAATGTGGATTGTACGGGCATTATGCAAACCAATGCCCTAAGGGAAATTCTCATGAAGAGAATCAGTATGATCGTATGGGTAGTATTTATGTTTATGATGATGAAGAGACTACAAATGACATGTGAGATGAAAGAATTGTTGAAGCTCGGTCAATGGTTTAAGAAGGTCGTGGAATGATTACATGTTTATCAAGTGTAATGTTGTATAAGTTATATCATGGTACTATGGAATAAAGAGACATCTAAGGATTGTTACACTATTGTCTTTCCTTTAGTTTTGAAAGTGTATGATTAATGGTACTAGTATCCATGAAAGGTTATTCAGATATTTTTGGAATGTAGATGATATGCACATAATGAAGGGATAAAGAGAAAATTAAATGTTTGATAGTATTCATGAGCTCATGACTGATATAAGGAGAAGGTTATATCATGGTTTGAGTATATAGAATTTTTGGATTTTGGTATGTGGAAGGAGTTAACTTTTGATAGCATTCATGTTTTCACTAAGGTTTAATGGGAATTCATTTTTCAAGAGAATACATGATTAAGGTATTCACATGATTGGAATGTGACCAACAATATATATGGGGGATAAATGATGGTATTCACATGCTTGGTTGATGACATTTCAAGTAATCGTTTTCCTTATACTATGAGCTTGGACCGAAGTATTTTAGATAAGCCTAAAGATTGGAATGAATTATGTTGGACATAAGTTAGTATTGTTTAAGGATATAACATTTTTTTGATATTATTTATGGGATTTTATAGTAATTTAGTTTTAGAAAAAGGACAACCTGCAGGACGGGCGACAGCCCATCGCGTCGGACAAGGCTGTGGGAATCGAACCCACAACCGAAGTGCGACTAGCCTTTATCATTTACCACTAGCCTACAGGAAGTCCCTATTTAGTAGAAACTAGTTATATTATATTAATAAGTATGATATATGAAGTATAAGTCCATTTTAGGAACCATATATGATTAATCTCACTATAGATGGACTTATGTATTTTTTTTGATAACTTTTCTAACCTTTTGTTTAAGACAGATGGAATGACCCATCATTCTATCACATGATCTGATAACACTTCACAAATGACAAATTCAACTTCATTTCTTTAAGAGATGAAGTGGAAATTGTCCCAAAAAATGACTAATGTTGAGACTATACCAAAATCATGAAATTATTTCTTCTAATTCCAATTTCATCATCTTTAAAGAAATGATCTTAAAAACCAAAAAATGTTGTCCTAGTGCCCTTATATCCGATGAATCTGATGGTACCTTAGATCGTCACAAATCTATGGCTTTGTGATTGATGGATTTTTCATAGCCATGTTCTCTACCACTCTCCATCAGAACATGATGGTTATATTTCTCTTCCATATCCATATTTTCACATATGTGGAAACCTAGTAATTAGTTTATTTGGGCAAACGTTACGTTTCATACTTTTGTTTTTAAAGATTGGTTTTGGTATTCCTTTTTACGATGTGAGTTTCTATTAAAGAAACTTTCAAGTAGTAAACCATTTATAACCCCGACGAATTTCGAGGGCGAAATTCATTTTAAGGGGGTAGAATGTAACACCCCGAGATTTTATGAAAAATATTCTTTTTAATTTCATTAATGTCTTGTGTTGTACGCTACACCAAAAGGAGCTTGCACAACACACATCCTTGACTTGCCTTGCATTACACGCAATCACGACCTTCCTCGATAGTGTGTGTAGTACGCAATACCGAGTTTCACTAAACAACAATATGCTATTAAAATATTATTAAAACTAGCCGTTATGAATATTAATAACCACTTTTTGAAATTTTGTAAATTTTATTTTTCAAAATGGACTTCATTTTTGGATTCGGAATATCAAAATTAGCTTAGGGTGAAATTTTGGTACTTTTCGGATAACTTTCATATTTCGATGAATAGTGAAAATTACTAAATTTTAATTAAAAACAACTTTTTTAATCGAAATAATTAAGAGTGATAAATTATTAATTTGAGTGGTTTTAAAATATATTTATAATATATTTTTACAATTTAATACAATGTTGGTCATTGGATGTAATTTCACATTTAAACCAGACATAAACAAGTGTCAATATTTTGATAGTTATTATCTCTTAAAAACACGCTATTTGTTTTGATGTTGAGAATTAATTTTTAAATTAGTTAATGTAACTGATATGTTTTGAATTTGGTAAAATAGACATCATTTTTGAATTCATAATATCAAATATATCTTAGGCCTAATTTTTGATATTTTTCTGGAAACTTTCAATTTTTGATGAATAGTGAAACCACTAAGTGGTAGTTAAAAAACTGAATTTTTCATAAAACATAATTTTACCGCTTCTATGAGTGGAATTTCGAAAATCCAAGAGACACGGTTAATATCAAAGACTAAAATGTGGTACAATGAGATGAAAATAATTTTTGGTGAATAGTAACTTTTTACTTTTTTTTACCACGGTTAAAGGTAAATAGGGTAATTAAGGGTAAAAATGATATTATTATTACCCTAACACATGTCCTAATTCTATTGGATAAGTGTAATTCGGCCAGAAACGACCTTATGAATAAAATATGACCATTTAGGCCCACTTGGATTAGATTAGGACATTTATTATTAATTTATTTAAAGAAGGGTTAAAATAGTTAAAATCAATGTTTAATAAGTAGATAATTTTTAATATAGGGTTATAAATAAGATAAATTCGACTATAAATATTAATTAGAAAGCTAAAAATATTTCCTACATAATGGTATTTTATTTTTAATTTTTAGATATTAAATAATTAAATTTATTTATGACACAATGATGATGCATTAATTATCTTATTAATGAAATATTGACATAATTGATGTTATAAATACCCAAATAAATGTAATTTGAGACTTTTTATGAATTACAATAATTTTCTAGGTTAATATGACATGTTAGTATTGATTTAAGTAACTTTTTTCGAACTAATCATTCTGTTATGATTTTCACAAAAAATCATTTACTAAATAGTGTCAAAATTGACATAAAATAGTTTTTAAAACAAATATTATATTATTAATTGTTATTTTATTCCTAGAAATCTATGGTTCAGCCAAATTACATAGATACGGTTATATATATATTAATAATAAACAACTTGGGGTTATTTTGGCTTGTTATAGTATGTTTATTAACCTTATAGCGTAAGAACACAAAAAGACACGGTAAAAGTAAAATTATCTAACTTAAAGTTAAAACTAAATGATAAGGTTAAAATAGTAAACTAAACTTGTCCAAATTCTATTGGATGAGATTATTTCGACCCATCCCCACCTTAGCTTCGAAATAAATCAATTTGGAGCTATTTAGAACCGAATATGGCTTTATAATAAATTAATATTTTTTGTTTTTCCAAAGGTGCCCCTCTCCTCCCTTATAAAAGGGCACCTCCTCCCTCCCTTCCTCACACCACATTGAGTCTTCATGCTCGGCCAACCCCTGCCAAATTATCTTCTTCACTTCCCTAGAAACATCCTAGAGGTCCTGGTCTTCTTCAAATACAAATTTTAGTGCCCTAAGAGGAGGACTCAAAGAGGCACTTCAAAGAAGAGGTAATGTCCGTTACCAATTCTTTCAACTTTATTTCTTCTTCCAATTCTTCTTCTTAGGTTGTTTCATTATTAATTAATAACATCAGTATCACTCATATACTGATATGTTATTATAAGTATGAAAAAACCCTATTTCACCATCTATCCATCCTATGGAAAATGAAATCACCACGCGTGCGTACGTACGAAATACCGTCTCCACGCCGTGGTGTAATCTATTTTCCACCACCACCTTACTTGGATGGGTATAATGGTGTAAATAATAACTATATATGATTATTGTAAAGTGATATTGATTCTATAATAGTATACATACACTCCAATAAAATTACACGATCATGGGAACGATATCATCGCTCGTGCATACGTACGGAATACCGTCTCCACGACGCGATGGGATTCATTCTCAATGATTAACCATTCATGAATGATTATAAACTATATATAATAAGTAATCATGAAATATATGAGATAATAATGATACTGGATTTATGTATATATATATGTATGTCATCCAATTAATTCCATTCAGTTCAATGAGGAAATGAAAACAACGTTCATGCGTACGTACGACCTACCGTCTCCATGAACGGTGTATTTCTTTCCATTTATTGATCTATTATATATATGTATATTATGAATATATATTATATATAAATAATGTTTTATATTCTGGAATTAATTAATCATGATCTAAGTAATCATATGAATAATTACAAGTCAAAACACGGACGACAAATGAAACGATTTTACCCAAAACGCTCTTTAACATGGAATTTACAAAAGAACGGGTAATATAAAGTCATAAGTGAACCATATATGATATCATAACAATGATTATGATTCTGGAATAAGTCAATGACATTATTTAAATCATTATACAGGAGGTTCGGACACTTACGAAGCAAATCAGACCTAAGGTAAGGGATAATTGTGCAAATCTCATTTTTATCCGAGATTGCTTATTCGTAAGTATTTACTGGGGTTATTTATATCATCCATGTCCATGTTTTATAAAAGTGTTTCCCTGTATGTTTAATGTCCTTTTTACCCATTTTGACTTTTACTACATGGTATGTAAGGAATCTTTTGTCGTATGAGATTTTATTTACGAGAAGAATGTTTTTTTAACTTATACGGCACAAATGGATTTTTACGGTTTCATAACACCTTATTTTCATAAAGTTTACTCTACAAGATTTCATGAAAAGTTTTAACAAAATCCTTTTCTTTTAAAATTGATAGGAATTTTGTGAAAAGAAAATGATTTTCAAGAAGAAAGGATATTTTCCTCAAGAATTCATTTCAAGTGCTTTATCAAAACCATTTTCCATCTAAGATGACATTATTTCATATGTGTATGTTTCAAGTATAATGTCTCTATGATTTATATGGTTTCACTTTTCTTATGATGAAATGATATCCATTTGTTTTATATGGATTATGTTATGATGGCATGATGTTTAAGAATCTCATTCTATTACATGGGTTATGCTATGATGTATGATTTATGATTTTGTGGCACACGAAAGAATGATTTCATTATGAGATGGGTGGGACCTATATCTCCCTCCAATGCATTGGGTAAAGATTTTATATCTCATGAGATAGACATGGATGGAATGGCAGGTTAAACCGGTTCAGTGAAACAGGACTGAAACGAGGAGTGAACTCGGTTCAGAAATGGACTTTGTCCACTAAGATTGTCTTGGAAATGAGTCTTGACTAATAAGAAATGATTCTATATGATTATGTGTGTATGCCACAAAGTTTCATGTTTTAAGTTATGATTATTGGGATTACATTTCACTACTATTATTTATCCCATGTTATGAAATTTTGATCTCTTTTGCAGGTTAAGATTTCCAAAAGATATGTTCTTATGAATATGATGTGATTGATATTTCTTTTGTTTACCCTTACTGAGCATTTGAGCTCACCCTTTTATGTTTTCTTTTCCACAGGATATAAAGAAAGGTTTTATGTAAAAAAAGGAAGATCTTTATGGGAGATGTTGAAGATCTTTCACCACGATTAGAAGATTATATTCTGAGTTTCCAAAGACACTAAACTATTACGGTCATTGTGTGTGTGTTTTTGTTATGTAATAAGTATTCCACAAAAGTAATGTAATATCCATGTATGTCAAGTTTCGGGTCTCTATAGAGTGCTTGGACATTAAAAATGCTAGCTAAAAGTGATGTTAAAGACCTCCTTTGTCAGTGCTATAAAAAGCACTGTTAAAGGGGGTCTTTAACAGCACTAAGAAAAGTGTTGTAAAAAGGTCCCTTTATTAGTGAATTTTTTACAAGCATTGATAAATACTCACACTTTATCATTATTTGTAAAAAATTACTGATAAAATGGGGTTTTATTAGTTCTTGTAAAAAATCACTGATAGGGGGGGTTATCAGCGCTTTTTAGAAGCATTGATAAAGACCCCCATTTTCAGTGCTTTTATACTAGTGCTGATAAATGGTATATTTCAAAAAAAAAATCATTAAAAATAATATATTAATATATAAATATATTTATATTGATATAAATATAATATATAATTTTTAAATATGTTTTAGATAAAGAAAATAGTCATTTATACTTAATATATAAGATATTTAGTGAAAATTTCTTATAAATTAATTAAAAAATTTTAATGAATAATTTTATTTTTATTACTGAGTAATAGTAATTTAATATCAATTTGAAGATAAAAAACTCAAATAATTAATAAAATATTTAAAATAGTTTTAAAACATAACTCGAACATCAAACGACCACAACTTTTGATCGGAGTATCTGTTTGGGTGCTATCACATATAAAATCAAAGCCTGCGATGGGCCCTATTACCTAGTGACATAGGGGAATATTTTTTCACTTTTTTCAAGGAAGAAAAGGCATAGAAGGCCCCCAAAACCGATTTTTAATCGGGGTGCCTCAATTTTTTAATATTCAATGGATTTTCATCCTCGTTTAAGGGGGTCTCATTGGATTTTTTCAGTGAAGACTGAATTTTTTCAAAAGACATACATTCATATTAATATTATTGTTTTTCAATATTATTGTTTTTAACAATTTAGTTTTATTTATAATTAAATATATGCACATTTTCTCATATTTTCATGTTATAAATCACCTTTATAAATACATATATCGATATAATTATGTAAAGATGTATTTTTAAATATATAAAATAAATATTTATTATTACTTTTATTTAACATAAAAAATTATCAATTTTATTGACCTTATAAGAATTGAATAATATATATATATACCTATACAATAATGTGTGTGTATTAATAAACTAATATATATTTATATAATATTATAGTGTATGTAAATGAATATAATGTATAATATATTTAAATTAATAAAAGTATATTTATATCACACACATATATATTTTATAAATGTATTTAAAAATAATTATATAGATATATGAGTAAAAAATAAATATGTAAATATATATATAATGAAATATCATTTAACAGACAAAAAAACAACATTGTGTAGTGGTAAAGGTGTTCCATCTATGAATTAGATGTGCAGGGTTTGAATCCAGACAAGCGCACGCATGAGGCTGGAAATTCATAAAGTGCTGATAAAAGGGGTGGTGGGGTGAAAAGTGCAGATAGGGGGGGGGGGTATTGTTAAAGGTATCATGGAATAAATGATAAAGGGGTCAGTCTCAAGTGGGTATGAAAAAAATAAAATTTTACCCCCTTTGACATAGCTACCTTTATCAGCAGTAAAAAATAATTGTTAAATGCCCCCTTTAACAGTGCTATTAAACGTTTCCTTTAATAGTGATACAAAAATCACTCTTAAAGGTCCCTTTTAGCATCGGTTTTTTAGAGATATTAAAAGGTTCCTTTAATAGCTCTTTTTAGCACTGATAAAATCCTAGGGATTTGAGCTATACTTAGATAGTTAGTTCATTTTTAATGTTGATAAAGGCATATTCTAGTGCCGTTAAAGACCTATTTTGTAGTAGTGTTAGATCATCCCTTTTTTCCATGTATTCTATAGGTTATTCTATGAAGTTATAGGATATCAAAGGATTTTATGAGATCATTATAAATATAAATAAAATAATGTGTTACTTTAGTTTCATTTTTTCAAATTATGTACCTAGTCTTCCAAAGACACTAGACATTTAAATCCATTTCTTTATTTCATGGATAATTAGGATCAAAGTAATGTAATAATATGTGTAAAATTATATGGTCACTATAGTTGGTATCAAAGTATGTTCTAATTATTTTTTAGGATTAAGACTATAAAAATTTAGAAAAAACCTGGGGATAATTCTATCACCATGGATAATCTAGCTTGAAAATTAGGCAATCATAAATTAGGATATAATTTTCGTTTATATGTTATTCATTATATGTTCATAGTTACCTTTTTATATGATCATTAGCTAAGTATTCACTCCCTTAATAGTATTTTATTTCTTTTTCTTAGTTAATGTTGGGAAATAAGGGAACTCATGAAAACAATCAATGTGATTATTTCCATAATGAAATGAAAAATCTGATGGGAATGAGAGCATAAAACTTCATGATAGTACTAACTGGACTAACTCATGTTATGAATAATAAATTCAATTGTGTGGAATTCTCTCCTCATAATAAAGAGAATGTTATGGTTAAATTCTTTATGAGAAAAATACTACCTATATTTAGTGGATCTTTTGATTACCTTGTGATGAAATAATATATTAACTCCATTGAAAAAATATTCCCTATCCTTCAATGCTTAGAACAAGATAATTTCATACTAGTGGTCTATAGATTTGATGGGGAAGCTGATCAGTGGTGGAAACTAATCCAAAACACAAAGTATAAGGAGGAAATTTATTCCATGGATTGGGAAGGATTCAAGAAAATATTTTTCAATAAATAGTTTCCCTAAACTCTCCACATTAAGATGGATAGGGAGTTCTTCAAACTAAACCAAAAGGAATATGAATCATTCATGGTGTGTGAGGAATACTTTACAAGTCTTACATGATAAGACTCCAACATTTTCATGAACAATAAAAGTATGGTGGATTGATTATTTAGTGTATTAAAGTCGAGTCTACAAAAATCCTTGGTGATTTGAGACTTTGACAGCTATGATGATATTTTTTGATGTTACATAAAGGTTGATACCAATATTTTTGACTCCCAAGTGATCTTATGGAATTGGAGATAAAAATAGTAAAATAGAGTTTAATATGGGAGTATCAAAAGATAAATCCAAGGAAGGAAAGAAAACACAACATCTCACATGTAAAAAGTGTGGGAAGAAACATCCTAAGAACCATATAAAAGGAACTGGGAGATGCTTCCAATGTGGATGAGAGAAGAATTAGGATAATTATTTAAAATGGGATTTGAATAATCCCACCAATGTATAAGAAGAAAGGAAGGATCAAATTAATACTCGCCATTCATGTAGTGTTTCAATTGTCAGGAACATGGTCATTATACGAGCTAATTCCCTAAGCCAAGTGTTGTCAAAGACAGTCAACAAAAAAAACAAAAAATGAAGTAAGGAAGGACATATGCTATCACTAATACTAAGGTGAATCCCAAAAATGATGCGGTCATAGGTATATTGGTTATTCATTCAAGAATATAAAACATACTAATTGATTGTGGTTCTACACATTCTTCTATATATTTTGATTTTAGTAGAACTATTCAAACACCACCAAACAAATATAAAGGTTAAGTTATCAGTGAGAATAGAAAATGGAGAAATTATTTCATTTAAAGTATATAACTATTTCCGGGTAAATTTTTGTGGACTAAACCTCGTATAAAATCTCATCTTACTTTATTTGGTGGAGTTGGAAGATATATTGGGAATGGATTGTCTATCTTTGTATAAACTGAACATCAAATGTTGGGAAAGGGAGATCACTCTTCACATACCAAGGAATACCCAAATTTTGTACAAGTTTAAGGAGGATGATGAATCTTCATTAGAATAATCATCTTGATTATGATATTGTTTCATTATGAGAAAAATATCTAGATCAAATGATTGAGAAAAATGAGATGATCATGCATGAATAAATTCCCATTACGAGGGACTGCACTATTGTGTTCCCTACAGAATTTCTTGGTCTTCCTCCTGACCAAGAGGTTGAGTTCTAAATTATAAATATACCTAGATCTCTTACCATATCAAATACTCCTTACAGGATGATCACCATTTAGTTGGAGGACCTGAATAAGAAGTTACAAAAGAATCTAGAAACCAACTTTATATGTCTGAGTGCTTCACCATGGGGCGCACCGGTCATCTTCTTCTAGAAGAAGGATCAATCAATGTGCAAATGTATTAATTATTATAAAATCAATAAAATAATGATAATAAATAGGAATCCCCTACCAAGTACAAATGAATTGTTCCATCAGCTATGTGGGGACAAATATTTCTCTAAGGTGGAACTTTGGTTGGGATATCACTAATTACAGGCGAAGAAGGAAGATATTACCAAGACTAACATTAAAAAAATGTATAGAAACTACGAGTTCATAGTGATGACCTTAATGATCACTAATTCTCTAAAAAAATCATGGAATTTATGAATAGTGTTTTTAGATATTACCTCAACAAATCTGTTTTTGTCTTTATAGAAGATATTCTAATATACTCCCAGAGTAAGGAGGAACACGAGGAGAATTTAAACATTGAGATAAATACTTGTGGGGTGATAAAATATATTAAAAGTATAATAAATGTGAGTTATGTCTAGATGAAGTAACATTATTGGGTCATGTTATCACCATTAATGATATATATATGTATACCCTTATAAAACAAATCCAATTGAGGAGTGGCCCAAAACGGGATTTGTAATAGAGATCAGTAATTTCCTTGGTATGGCTATGTATTAACGGTGATTTGTGTGTAATTTCTCATGAAATTCAAACCCAATAAAAAAAATACTTAGAAGTGTGTAACATTTCTATGGACTAGTTAATGTTATGTCTTCTTCAAAGAGATGAAAAAAAGGCTTATCATTGTGCTAATACTTACACTACAAACAAGTAGGGAACTATTTTTGGTATAAAATGATGCTTCAAATAAAAGATTAGTCTATTTACTGATGAAAAATAATAAAGTGATATTATATGACTCAAGGTAGTTGAAATTTCATGATAAAAACTATCACACACGTGATCAAGAGTTGGCGGTTGTGATCTTCATGTTGAAAATTTAGTGGCATTGTCTCTATGGGGGGGAGGGGGGAACTATGAGATATATACTGATAATAAGAGGCTCAAATATATATTCACACATAAGGATATTAATATAATCCAATTAATATGATTAAAAATTATCTAGGATTGTATCTTCACAATTCAATACCATCGTGATAATGAAAATAAAGTGGTAGATGCTCTAAGTAGAAAAGATCCTGTAACATTATAAATGATGAGAATTGAGAAGGATATAATCTTATTAAAATTGAAATTGATGTAAATGGGAATCATAAATAAAGGTAAATCATCATTCCACTCAAAATTGATTTCTCAACCATCCATTTTAGAGAAGATAAAGGATGATTAAAGAGATAATTTCAATATTCAGAAAAGGAAGAAGCTAAAAGAAATGTGAAATCATTAGAGTTTAAAATTCATTAGGAGGTAGTTGTTAAATTTAGGTCACGACTACGAGTACCATTAAATTTAGAGGTAAATAAATGGATACTAAATGATGTAGGTAACTTAACTTTCTCTATCCACCTAGGGAGCACCAATATGTATCGAGATCTTCGAGAGTACAATTTTCTGGAAAATATGAAGAAGGAGATCACTGAATATACATCAATGTGACTAGTATGTCAGAAAGTGAGGACCAAAAGGAAAAATTCTTAAGGTATGATTCAACCATTACGCATACATACATGGAAATGGGAAGACATCACTAGGGACATTATCATTGGATTTTAAATACATCCAGAGGAAATAATTCTATATGGCTCATTTTGGATCATCTTACAAAGATCAGTGACTTTATTGTGATTTGAGAGGACTTACCACTCAACCAACATGCATAGATATACATTAGATAAGTGATGAGGCTGCATGGAGTACAATTATTGATTATATCTAATCATGATCCGATATTTACCTCCACATTTTGGAAAATTCTCTAACATGATCTAAATACTGAGTTGAACATCAGTATAGCTTATCACCCCAAAATTGATTTCCAACTTGAGCAGACTATTTGGAAACTGAAAGACATGTTGAGAGCATGCTCAATGGACTTAAAAGGTGGATGGGATCAACGTCTCATAACGTTCGAGTTCTATTATAATAATAGTTCCACTCAAGCATCCAAATGGATATATATGAATCCCATTATAGAAAATATGTTTAACACCTTCATGTTGGGATGATGTTGGTGAACATAAGCTATTGGGACCTGAAATGGTCTAGGAAGTGGTAGAAAAGCTAAAGACCATCCGATAGTCTATTTGGGATTCCCAAAGTTGACATAAGATCTATGTAGATAATCATCTATGGGAATTACAGTATTAGAATGGTGATAAGGTGTTACTCTACATATCTCTATGGAAGAGGATCATATGATTTTTGGAGAGAGGAAAGCTAAGTCCTAGGTACATAGACCACTTAGATATTCTTGATCATGTTAGAGTTGTGTCCTATTGAATAGAAATTACACAAACCATGTATCAAATTTATGATTTATTCCATGTATTCCCCTTGAGGAAGTACACACCAGATCCCTCACATCTATTGAACTCAGAGGTGGTACAGCTGGAAAATTATATCTCTTATGAGGAGAAGTTGGTGAATATTTTTTGCCATATTAAAGTTCTACACAAAACAAAAACCCACCTAGTCAAAGTACTGTAGAGAAACCATAAGTATAAATAGAGGACATGTGAACTGGTGGACTAAATATAGGAAAATTACCCTCACCTATTCTCACCTTAGTATGTAAAACAAAATTTTGAGGAAAAAAATTTCATAACGGGGGAAGAATGTAACAACCCATAATTTTATCAATGGAATTTCCCTTTTTGTATCATAAATCACATACATCACATACTATGAATCCAATAAAAAAATATTATCATAAATTAATAATGATACATTATTTATAAAATAAACCAATAAGAATGCAAATTATTACAATAAGACAATCAATAATGGGAAATTTTGGATATACTCAATCCAGTAGAACGACTGCACTCATGAACAAAGATATAGAAATAAAACATAATTTTAATAATATAATATTCATTTTGAAAATGAAAATATATAACCTTGATATAAAGTATAATTGAATGAATAATGAATGAAATATGAGGTAATTATAGAAATTTTGGAACACATTCCAGTGGAATAATAACTAGACCGTTGGAATAGTAATCTTGCCATTAGGAATAGTATTATGGCCATTAGAATAGTAATTTTTCTCATAAAATTATAAAATAAAATTTATATATCCTATAAATATAAATTTGATAAATTTATATCATGTTATAAGTAATTAAATGTATTAAAAATGAAAAATTATTTGTTGGTATTTTTATAAAACGTAAATATGTATTTATAACATTATAATTAATATAATAATTTAAAATAAAGTTCATTTTCATAAAATATATTCATAAGTTAATATTATTTTGTATTATAATTATAAGAAAATTTTATGAGACCTTAATTAATTTTTCACAGGGTTATAAAATCAATAATAATATTAAAATCGTTATTTTTAAAATAAATAGTTTTTTTATTTAAAAATTAAATTATTAATATTTATAAAATTATTTTCATAAAACTTATACCATTTTTGAAATATATACATAGAAAAAATTTTAGGTTGAGTTTTTAGGATTTTTCTAGTATAATTGAATTTTTAGTGAATAGTGAAATATGATAATTTACCGTATTTAACATTGTAAGATAAATACATGAATTTGTTAGTAATATATTATGTAATCACCCATTATATCAACCCATCCTTAAATATTTACTATATTTATTGATTGGAATCAACAACATTGATAGTATTGGGCCAAAATAATATACTAATGAATATAATAAAAAAAAATACCCCTCACTTCCCCTTATAAATACCACCCCACTACCCCTTCTCCATACACATTCTACACCCTATATTTTGTCAATATTCTTCTCAATTCCATTCAATACTCTCTTTCCCCTGACTAGGAGATTATTGTCACAACAAAAGACCAGTTCTATGTTCCTTAAGGTATTTTCAAGGAGGTGAAATTGAAGATGTAACTTTCTCAAACTGTCTATTTTAATTTCATTTCATTATCTACCTTCTCCCCGCCTCCTTAATCAATAAAATCATAATAAATACAGTATCATGTATCTAATATAATTTAATATTTAACATGAAATATCTTCTATCCACCATTTTTCTCTTCTCTTATTCAAAGAAACGAAATTGTTGTCGCAATTATGGCAGTTTACTATCTCCATGGATAATGACTTCTATTTTTCAATTACCACCTTCAAGGATGGTAAAAAAACATTATTATGGATAAAATATATTTTAATATGTATATTATTACTATTTTTATGTTTTTTAACTAATATATAGAAATTAAATTTAATAAAATTAAACTTATTCATGATGATTGAAAACCACCAAAATTAACAAAACATTTATCATTAATATTTTATCAAATGAATCATTATCATACCAGAAAAAAATGATTTTTGGGAACATTTAAAATTTTTAATTGAATTAATACAATATAATTTCACTTCTGTAATAATATTCCCATTTGACCAAAACTTCCATAATTATACACAAGTGAAACGACCAAAAAACCATGAAATAAACATTCCAAGAATAACGAAATTGAACCATATAACTCATCAAAATAGACCTAACTGAAATTAATAGAATTATAATAAATCAAATAAATTTGGAATCAGTTATTAATTAAGTAATTCAATAATCTAATTTTATTATCCAATGAATTAAGATCAATAGAAAAACGTTTTCAAACATAAGGTAAGGGATCTCTCTGAACATCTTTTTTTTCTTTTGGGTTATGATATCTATCTCTTTACCCCAATATATATTCATTATTCTTTTATAATTTTCATGAAGTCTATTTATATGTTCCAAAAACGTGTATATATCTCAATTAATCTATCTTTTATGGGAAAATACTTTCTTAAAAGGTTTCTTTCTCAATTTTCCTCAATAGGTATGCTCGATTGACGAGAACTTCTCTGTTTCTTACCCATTTTCAAGTACACTCCATAAATTGTTTTGAGCAACCAATATTTATATAAATTATCTAATTTTAGAATGAAAAACTATTTTAGTTAATTTATGGGTTTATACAAATAAATATTCCTTTATCATATTTAAATACTCTTTAATCGTTTACCTTAAACCGCACTAAAGTGGATCATTTCTAAAGTTTCCCAAACACTATTATTAATGTATTCACTTTTGTTGGACATCATTATTCATGATATATTATTATTTTTAATTTATTATTTTCTATAAATGATTTAATACCTTC
Source organism: Viscum album (assembly GCA_963277665.1). Taxonomy (NCBI): domain Eukaryota; kingdom Viridiplantae; phylum Streptophyta; class Magnoliopsida; order Santalales; family Viscaceae; genus Viscum; species Viscum album. Next base: position 1,575,998,022 of record OY728141.1, read on the forward strand.
TTTTATGGATACTATTTTTGATACACCCTTTGGTTATACCTTACGACATGATTATGAAACCCATTTCATTCCATGGGTAACCCTTATGATTATTCCTTATGTTTGATTTCCTTATGTATCACACATATGCATGTAGAGGTTATTATATGTTCACCTGGATAGATCTCCAATTCATTAGGAGTTTTTTCCTCTCATGATATGTTATGTATTTGATTAGGGGGAAACCTAATCCATTATGGGACTCTATCCACCATGTGATATAGTCTTGGTAGTTATATTTAACTCATTTTTATGTCATGTTATATGTTACTACCACATTCCTATGTTTCCATGATCATATGATTCTATGTTCATTATGTTATTTCTCTATATGTTTATTCATGATCCATGTCTTTTATGTTTCCATATAACACCTTCTAAATCAAGTTTTATGGTTCAGTTCGATGTTTATTATAAAGTCCTAGAATTTACATGTAATTGTTTTTAAATATATGGGAATTTTAAGAGTCCATGAAAATTTACAGCGTGGGATTCTGAGGCCCGGTGTGCCCGGAATGAATTTTTGAACTTTTTTTGGGTACGTTCATTAAACGTGAGAACCAGTTTTTGTAACTTTTGAACTGGTGCTCGGAATTGAAATCTGAGGGCAGCGTTGAAATCGCAGCACCGATATTCGCTTAAGGAGACCATCACCTCGACCGTAGTGGGTCTATAGTGAAAGATAGTTTTTGTTTTTTTCATGAAAGAATAAAATAAAATAAAAATGTGTAACATTTTTATTTTCTTTTGTGGAAAACTCCATGTGGATGTTTTATTGGTGGGGACCACCTGTACTAAAACCTCTCAACATAGGATATCATGGTGGGGATCACCCGAGCCTATCCTCCCAAGTGGGTTATGGTGGTGGGGACCACTGGAGACTTAAAACCCCTTTAACCCCTTTGATCTCCCTCTTATTGGGGAGAAAAATCTTAAGCCCCCCCACTTATTTATGCTAACTCTCCCATATAATTAATTAATCCAACCCATCAATTAATTAATTAAGCTATTTTGAAATTATTCCAACAAACATAATAGATAACTTGTTCTATTATGTGGGATACCTATAATTTTGGTGGGATTGGGAGGAATGAGCCTTGGGAGAAATCTCTCCAATGAAGAACGCCAACGAAGAACACCGACTTCGACACCAAATTATTCCTCAGGACATTCGTTGACAAGGAACATCTTCAACATCAACAAACTGATGATTGAGGAAACTTCAACATCACCGACGATCGTCTATACCCAACGACATCGTCTCCTTCCCCGCGAACAATTTTCAACAAATCAAACGAACGAGGTAGGGGTTATTATTGAATTCTTTTAATTTCTTGATTAAATTCCATGTTCTTGGAAATCATGGTGAACATGGTTCAACCAAAATGATTTGATCCACAAATAGTATGAAATTGTTGAATTTTACGTTCTTGATTCAAGGTTTTTGTTGAGCCACTTGCTACTGCTCTAACACGGATGGTGCGGGCCAAACAAACATGGCTCAAACCTTCTGTCGTTCTTCTTTTTGTGTGTTCTTAGTGATGGTGACGATGACCGGTGCCGATGTTTGGCCCTGGTGGAACTCGAGAACGGTTGTCGGCACCACCGCCGGCCACGGCCACCATCGCCCCATGGCCTCCACCGTCTTCATCCTCCTGCAGCCTCACCGGGCTACCCCATGGCCTCACCGCACCGCCCCACGACCTCACCACGCCACCCCATGACCCACCACACCGCGCCGCCTCGCAGCCCTGTGCGCCGCCCCTCGGACCTTTGCGGCCCCCTCGCAACCTCCATGCCCCTCGCGGCCTCTGTGGCCCCCTGCGGCCCCTCGCAGCCCTCGTGGCCACCGCGCCGCTACCAGGCCGGGCCACCCAGCGTGGGCCAGGCCGGACCTAGCGGGTTGATCTGGGTCAACCCGAACTGGACCCGAACCCACTTCGACTCATTTATGCATTTCCTTCCATATCTTTGGCACCTGGCGTTTGTTTGACAAACCATCTATGGCACCGGAAACCTTGGAGTGAGATGGTCCATTTGGTATTCTCCATGAGAGATTTGGATAAATTTGGAGAATGGTTGGGTTGGATCGAGCACGAATTGAACGAGGCCCTCATGACTAAAAGGCTAATAACTCATAGAGAGGGAATCTGATTGACGCAACGTCTATTGCGTTGAGACCCCTAGGACGTGGCAGTCCTTTGGGATATTTCTTCATGAGACTTTGTGTTAGTTGGAGTATCGACCAGTAACTTATGGAATAGACCCTCACAGAGATGAGTGAGCTTAGTGCAGGAACCCTGCAGCTGGCTGTGACATGAAGAATGAATGGAAATCCTATGTGGGTCAGCACCTAGTGATCCTATATGGGTTAGCACAGAACGATCCTATGTGGGTCATCACTGAGCGATCCTGTGTGGGTCAACACGTAGCGATTCTGTGTGGGTTAGCACCGAGCGATCCTGTGTGGGTCAGAACCTAGCGATCCTCTGTGGGTCAGCACTGAGCAGTCCTGTGTGGGTCAGCACCTAGCAATCCTGTGTGGGTCTGCCTCTTAACAGAGTAAGATGATTCATTAGTTACATCTAATCATCTATACTACTGTACCGAAGTTACACCCGGTGTGAGATGAGTTTGTACCCGAGTGATACATTCCTTTATGATAATACCATGGTGGTATTATTCTGTGTAGAGTACCTGTGTGGTACTTACCTTCGCGGTATTCCTTCCGTTGTGGAACAGTTGAGATTTGGGCTTTTGAGTTGGACTCTGTGATTCCTCCTGATTGAGATGAGTATACTTGATAACTTAGGTATATGTGTGGGCATATACCTAAGTTGGGTTGTCAGTTGACTTCATGCTCTTTATTTTATCCTTTGTGGATTTTGTGATACCTTGAGGGTCTCAGGGTCCCTAGAGAGTATCGTTATACTTCACCCCTACACGGGCTATGCCCGATCCATGTAGTGTTTGGTGCAGATGATAGACAACACTGACTAAGGACGAGGGTACGAGGACTGGAGGTAGCTTGGAGGTGGAAATTAGACAAGGCGTACCACAGAGATGGCCTGATCGAGATCTGTACCTACCCTTTAGGTAGGATCCTTGGCAGAAGTTCATAGGAGTTGTTTTCATTTATTCTTGTACTTTTCAGTTTTCTTGTACTTTATAGTTGGTATTTTATTCTGGACCCTTTTCCTTGCAGTACACACTCTTTTGTTATACAGTTTACTTGTTGTTCGTATCTTGATGTGTGCTTGGTTTTGTGTGTTTATAGGTTATAAAGGCTATGCCTTCCCAGTTTTAGGGAATATGTATTTCGATGCTAGTCTCAAGCCCCTGGCCTATAGAAGGAGGGCATGGGGTAATCACGGCATAGGCCCCAGTAGACGGGTCGTGACAAATTGGTATCAAAGGAGTTGGTTCTACTATATAACATAGGAATCTGATATTTCTTTTTAACGGAAATAGTGATAAGTGTAGTGGGTGTGGTTATCAGTTTAGGGAATCCAATGTTGGTGCGGCAGCCGACATATCCATACAACAGGACCCTGAAATCGGATTTCTAACTTAGTGCACGAAAACACTAATTGCGTGTGTATTTTGAAGAGTTTTATTTTTGATTTCTTTGAGTTAACTCACCAGGTATAACTTATTAACTGTGGTACACCTGTTTCTTTTCAGGATGCATCCACGCAGACAACCAACTAGGGTTCCGAGAGTAGTATGCACTGATAACCCACCAAGCAATGAGGCTTTTGTGCAGGGCCCTCTTCTAGTAGAGGCATCAGTGGAGGCACCATCGGTACCATTACCTATTGGGCCATCGATGTCACCAGTACCAACAGTAGAGGGTCCACGCCAGTTGAGCACGTTTCACGAGTTCCAGTGCCAGAGGCCACCCAGGTTCAGGGGAGAGACGGACCCACAGGCGGCTGAGGATTGGCTGGAAGCTGTGGTGAGAGTCTTTTGACTGGTAGGGGAACCAGCCGATCTCATGGTGATCCTTGATACCAGTATTCTATAGGAAGCATCAGGTAGATTATGGAGCTTGATGCTCCAGGTTCACGACGAGGTGACTCTTCTCTGGACAGACTTCGAGAGCCTGTTTCAAGAAAAGGTTATTCCAGCGACTCTTCGCGCAGTGCACATACAGGAGCTACTTCATCTACAGTAGGGCAACATGACTGTGGCTCAGTACTCAGGGAGGTTCACTGATCTCTCCGGCTACTCCATAGATATGGTGTAGGACCCATTTTTTTGGGCCCAGACATTTGATCAGTGACTCAACCTGGAGATCATGGCATCGATGATCTCACTCAGCATCCCGACATAGGCAGGGGTGTTAGAGCGAGCCCTCTTAGTGGAGAGTTTTCTTACTGAGCAGTCACCAGAAGCAAGACCCACCACCAGACATCACATAGCGGAGTCTTCTGTAGCTGGTAGTAGACATATGTCATAGAGGTCCAAGGGGACCAGACCTACAGGTGGATGACCGCATGATTCAGAGTCAGTTGTGCGGGGCACCCAAGGTAGAGCCGATCATGCCAGGAGCGGGTAGTGTTACACATGTGGTGGGAAGGGTCACATGGATTGTGACTATCTGAAACGCCATATGGATGATCAGAAGATGGTGGAAGGACCGCCCAGGTAGAGAAAAATATTTGATCGAGGAGGTCCGCAAGGAGCAGGTGAACGTGGCAGAGGAGTTGGTCGTGCAGCTGGTGGTAGGAGACGATTCGAGATGTTACTGCCACCACCACCAGGTGGTCCAACCCAACCACATGAAGAAGGTGGATAGGGGAGAGCCTAGCTCCAAGAAACTGAGGCCTATGATCACGGTGCTCTGGAGATGATACGAGGTATGATCTGTGTCTACTCCACCATGGGTGTAGTACTTATAGACATAGGTTCCAGTCATTATTTTATGGTCACTGCCCTCGTTCGGAGCTTGGAGATTCCGATGGAGCCGTTGTCTTGATCTTTATAGCTAGAGACTCCTACAGGAGTGGATTCGACGATTACGCACTGGTGCCGACAGTGTGAGATTACTCTAGGAGGTGATAGCTTTAGGTGGGATCTTCTAGTTGTGGCATCGAGGCCTTACGACATCATCTTGGGTATGGAATGTTTATCTACAGTTCATGCTCAGATTGACTGTATTAGGTTCAAAGTATGGTGTGTCTGCACGGATGGGATCAGGTATACCTTCACCAGCAAGAAGGGATCCTTTGCACCATAGTATGGACTTACCTAGAGGAGAGCGCAGCCGATCACTCATTAGTTGGCTAGCCTTACCCTCAGAGTGGTTGATGTGGAGAGTCTGAGTTATCCTATAGTGGTGGACCAGTGCGCAGATGTCTTCCCTGATGATGTCCTGGGTCTACCTCCTCATAGATAGGTGGACTTTTACATTGACTTTTACCCTAGGATGACGCCAATATCTACACCAGTGTATCAGATGGCTCCCGTGGAACTTCGTGAGCTGTGGGTACAACTGGAGGACTTACAGAGGAAGGGATTCATTCGGACTAGTGTTTCACCTTTGGCAGCCTCGATTTTGTTCACCAAGAATGCGGGTGGGAGCTTGAGGATTTGTGTTGACTATCAGCACCTGAACCATGTGTCTGTGAGGAACATTATCCACTTACAACGATTGATGACCTCTTTGATCAGCTGAAGGGAGCACAATGGTTCTTAATGATAGACCTCATATCAGGCTATCACCAGCTTAGAGTACGAGACGAGGATGTGCAGAAGACAGATTTTAGATGTTAGTACGACCATTATGAGTTCTTTGTTATGCCATTCGGCATGACCAATGCTCCAGCAGTGTTCATGGGACTCATGAACAGGATCCTTCAGCCATACCTTGATCGCTTTGCAGTATTCTTCATCGACGACATTCTAATCTACTCAACTACTAAAAAGGAGAATGCTTATCATTTAAAGTTAGTACTGGACACACTCTGAGAGCATGAGATTTATGGTAAGCTCTCTAAGTGCCAGTTCTAGATCTGAGAGGTTCACTTTCTGGGACTTGTCATCTCAGAGGCTGGAGTTTCTGTGGATGAAGCAAAGATTGATGCGGTACTTTCTTGGAAGCCACCCAAGAGTGTGACGGAGATACGAAATTTCCTAGTTTTGGTTGGATACTACCGGAGATTTGTGCCAGATTTTTCCAGAGTTGCATCACCTATATAAGTTTTGACGAATAAGGGGAAACCCTTCGTGTGGTCAGTGAGATTCCAACGGAGTTTTCAGGAGATGAGGTAGAGGCTGTCTCATTCCCCCATCTTGAGGCATCTATAGGAGGGCATAGGGTATGTAGTCTACTGCGACACATTAGGGACCTGGCTCAGATGTGTCCTGATGCAGGAGCAAGTGGTGATCTCATATAGTTCATAACATCTGAGACAACATGATCAGTACTACGATACCCGTGACCTAGAGTTAGCAGCAATGGTCTTCACCTTGAAGATGTGGCGACACTATCTGATGCGCGAAGGCTTTACAATGTACTCTAATCACAAGAGTCTCTGGTATATCTTCTCTCAGATTGACCTGAACCTGAGACAACGATATTGGATTGAGATCCTCCAGGAGTACTATGACTTCATGATAGTCTATAATTTTGGGAAGGGGAATGTTGTAGCAAATACACTCATTCAGAGATCTGGTATACAGCTGCTAGGTGAGGCGACCGAGTAGCTGGACGCATTGCAGATATCATTTGAAGAATGTGATGGACCAGTTTTTCTTCAGTCTCTTACAGTCACTCCCCCACTTCTTTAGTGAGTCAGGGAGGTGCAACATGGGGAAAGTAACTGCGAGGCTCGACGTGCTCAGATATCCATTGGATAGGCACCTGATGGATTTTATGAAGGTGGGGAGCATGTCATCCTCTTCAGAGTATTTACCATGGTACCTGTGTCAATTTGGGAGGAAGTAATGAGGGAGTTCCACAAATCCCCTCTAGCGGTACATCCAGGAGTGGTGAAGATGTACCCGGATCTCCGAAGAAAGCACTGGTGGCCGGGAATGAAGAAACCAATAGCAGAGTTTGTCTATCGGTGCCTCACTTGTCATCAAGTGAAGGCCGGTAATCAGGTACCAGCAGGCTTGGTTCAACCTTTAGAGGTCCCCGAGTGGAAGTGGGATGAGATATCCATGGACTTCGTGACAGGACTTCCACATATATCCAGGTGTCATGAATCGATTTGGGTGATCGTCGAACAACTCACCAAGTCATCCAACTTCTTACTGATCAGAGAGCAGGGTTCAGTAGAGAGCTTGGGATGCCTCTATGTGCAAGCGATTGTGTGGATACATAGAGTACCCTCAACGATTGTCTCTGATAGTGATGCACATTTTACTTCCTGGCTATGGAATGGGGTGAAGGAGGCTTTTGGGATGCAGCTTCATTTGAGCAACGCCTTCCATCCTCAGACGGATGGTCAAACTAAGTAGACTATTCAGACCCTCGAGGACATGATACGTGCTTGCATCCTCGACTTCGGTCGCATCTGGGAGGATCACTTTACTTTGATGGAGTTTTCATACAACAACAGCTATCACTCCACCATTGGGATGGAACCTTTTGAGAAAGTGTATGGGTGTCCTTGCAGATCACCTTTGTGCTGGACTGACCCAGGGAAGCCAGCACTCGTGGGGCCAGAGATGGTACATGCTATCATAGAGAAGGTGGAAATCATCTAGGAGTGGATGAAGACTGCACAGATTAGGCAGAAGTCATATGCCGACAAGAGACAGAGACCTCTGTAGTTCGAGGATGGCGACTACATATTTCTATGAGTCTCACCTCGATGAGGAATATGGATATTTGGCCGAGGCGACAAGTTATCTCTAAGGTTCATTGGACCCTTCCAGATTCTCATAAGAGTTGGAGAGGTGTCTTACCTCCTAGATCTTCTCCCTCAGTTGCACCGGGTGCATGATGTCTTCCACGCATCCCAGCCGAGGAGATACGTGCACGACCCTTCTCACATCATTGACCACGACGAGCTGGACATCAACGATGGGGCGACTTTTACAGAGGTTCCAGTAGAGATTAAGGATTGATAAGAGCGGGTACTTCGTAGGAGGTCGACACATATGATGTGCGTTCATTGGAAGCATGGGAACCTCTAGGAGAGCACATGGGAGCAAGAGCCTCAGATTCTTGCTCAGTACCCCCACTTGTTTTCCTAGTTTTGATTTGTGGATTACGGGGACAAAAAATTCCTGAGTTGGGGAGAATTTAAAGACCCAAAATTTCCATGTAATTTTATATAAATAAATGGGAATTTTATGAGGCTGTGAAAATTGACGGCACATGATTCCGAGGCCCGGTGTTCCTGGAATGAATTTCTGAACTTTTTTTTGGGTATGTTTAGTAAATGTCCGAGCAGGTTTTTGTAACTTTTGAACTGATGGTTGGAATTGAAATTCGAGGGCACCGTTGAATTCGCAACGCCGATATTTAGTTAAAGAGACCTTAACCTCAACTGTAGTGGGTCGAGAGTGAAAGATAGTTTTTGTGTTTTTCATGAAAGAAGAAAATAAAATAAAAATGTGTAACATTTTTATTTTATTTTGTTGAAACCTTCCAAGTGGATGTTTTAATGGTGTGGACCACCTGTACTAAAACCTCTCAATATAGGATATGGTGGTGGGGACCACCCAAGACTAACCTCCCATGTATGTTATGGTGGTGGGGACCACCCGAGACTTAAAACCCATTTAACCCCTTTGAACTCCCTCGTAATAGCGAGAAACCTCTTGAGCTCCACCACTTAATTGTGCCAACTCTCACCTTTAATTAATTAATACAACCCATAAAATTATTAATTAAGCTATTTTAAAATTATTCCAATAAACATAATAGATAACTTGTTCTATTATGTGGGATACCTTTCATTTTGGTGGGATTGGGAGGAAGGATCCTTGGGAGAAAGCTCTCCAATGAAGAACACCAATGAAGAACACCAACTTCGACTCTGAATTCTTCCTCTAGAAATTATTTGATGAGGAACATCTTCAACATCAACGAAACAATGATCGAGGAAATGCCGATGTCACCAATGTCTGTCTATTCCCAACAACTCATCTTCTTCCATGCGGACAATCTTTAATGAATCAATTGAATGAGGTAGGGTTTTTAATTGAATTCTTATAATTTCTTGATTAAATTCCACGTTCTTGGAAATCATGGAGAACATGGATCAACCAAAATGATTTGATCCACAATTTGTATGAAATTGTTGAATTTTGCGTTCTTGATTCAAGGTTTTTGTTCATATTCTTGATACCGCTCTAACACAGAGGGTGTGGTCCAAACAAACATGGCCTAACCCCTCCATCATTCTTATTTTTGTGTGTTCTTGACGATGGTGATGGCTACCGGTGTCGGAATTTGGCACCAATGGAACTCGAGAATGGTGGTCGGAACCACCGCTAGCCGCGACAAAGGTGATGGCGCATCGGCGCAGCCCTGCGGCAACCATCACCCCATGTCCTCCACCGTCAGTGGTCCCCCATGGCCAATTCCACCCCATGGCCTCACCGTGCCGCCCCGCGGCCTTGCCGTGCCGACCCACATCCCGCCGCGCCACCCAGCGGCCTCGCCGCCCAGCCCAGCGGCTCTCCGTGGCCCCCTCACAGCCTCCACATCCCTCGCGGCCTCCGCAGCCCCCTTGCGTACCCTTGTGGACCTCGCGGCCACCCCACCACTTCCAGACTGGGATGCCCAGCATGGATCGGGCTGGACCCAGACCCACTTCGATCCATTTACTCATTTTTGGACATATCTTTGGCACCAAACATCTGTTTGATGAACCATATGCAGCGCCGGAAACCTTGGAGTGAGAAGGTCCCATTGTTATACTCCAATGGGGATGGATAAAGTTGGGTAATGGTCGGGTTGGATCAAGCACGAATCCAACTAGGCCCTCGAGACTAAAACGCTAATAACTCACAGACCGGGCATCCGACTGACGCACCGTATGTTGCATTGAGTCCCCTATGATGTGGTGGTCCTTTGGGATACTTCTTCATGAGAATTTGTGGAATTTGGAGTGTCGACTAGTGGATGTTGGACCGGAACCTTTTGAAGATGAGAGAGCTTAGCGCGGGAACCCTGTATGTGGCTGTGACGTGAAGAATAGAGAGTGATCCTGTGCGGGTCAGCACCTAGCGATATAATGTGGGTTAGAACCGAGCGATCCTGTGTGGGTCAGCACTGAGCGATCCTGTGTGGTCAGCACCTAGAAATCATGTGTGGGTTAGCACTGAGCAATCCTATGTGGGTCACCACCTAGCAATCCTTTGTGGGTCAGCACCGAGCGATCCTGTGTGGGTCACCACCTAGCGATCCTGTGTGGGTCAGCACCGAGCGATCGTATGTGTGTCTACCTCTTAACAGGGTAAGATGATTCAGTAGTTACATATAATCATATCTAATACTATACTTAAGTAATACCTAGTGTGAGCTAAGTTCATACCCGATCGACACTTTCCTTTGCGGTAATACCTTGGTGGTACTATTCTGTGTGGCTTACCTGTGTGGTACTTACCTTCGCGGTATTCCTTCCTTTGCAGAATAGTTTAGCTTTGGGCTTTTGAGTTGGACTTTGTGATTCCTCATGATTTAGATCGGTATACTTGTTAACTTAGGTATATGTATGGGTATATACCTATGTTAGTTTTTTAGTTGACTTCATGCTTTGTGGTTTATCCTTTGTGTATTTTGTGAGACCTTGAGGGTCTCTGGGTCCCTACTGAGTATCGTTATACTCACCCATGCATGGATTATGCCCACACCTTGTTGTGTTTGGTGAAGACGATGGACAACTCTGACTTGGGATGAGGGTACCAAGACTAGAGGTAGCTCGGAAGTGGACATTAGATGAGGCGTACCGCAGAGACGAACTGATCGAGAGCTATACTGATCTTTTAGGTAAGATCCTTGGAGGGTGTTCATAGGAGCTGTTTTTAGTTATTCTTATACATTCCATTTTTTATTGTACTTTACAGTTGGGATTGTATTCTGGCCCCTTTTCCTTTTAGTACACACTCTTTTGTTATACATTTTACTTGTTGTTCTTATCTTGTTGTGTTATTGGTTGTGTGTGTTTATAGGTTATAAATCATTGTCTTCCCAGCTTTGGGGAATACGCCTTTCGGTGCTAGTCGCTAGCCCCTGGACAATGGAAGGCAGGATTGGGGTAGTCACGACATGGTCCCCAAGTGATGGGTCTTGACATTTATTCACTTACTGATATTTTTAGCTCATCCCTTTTTTTCCATATATTCCCCATGTTATCCTATGCAGTTGTATGAGCTCAAATAATATTATGATCATATTATAAAGATTAACAAAATTATGTATTATTTTAGTTTCATGTTTTCTAATTATGTACCTATTCTTCAAAAGACACTAGATTTTTCGATCGTTGGTTCGTATTTCATGGATAATTATGTCTAAAATTAAGTAATATAATGTGCAAAAGTCTCAGGTCAATTTAGATGGTATCATATCTTGGTCAAGTTATTGTTGTGGGTTAGGACTAGTGAAATTTAGTAATAACCCTAGGGATAATTCTATCACCATGTATAACATAGACTAAAACTTTTGGAATCATATGTTATGATGTAATTCTAAATTATATGTTTTTCCTTCTATGTTAATATTTTTTTGGTATATTTCCATTAGCTATGTTTTCAAGCCCCATAATTGTATTTCATTTATTCTTCTTAGTTAATGTTAGTAAATAGGAGAACTAATTCCAACAATCAATGTGATTGTTAATGTGATGATTTTCCTAATTAAATTCCAAATATGATGACAATGAAATCTCAAAAATTAATGAAAATACTAGATCAACTGGTTCAAGTTATGAATATTAAATTTAACCATATGTAATTCCATCCTTCTCTTAATAAAGATAATGTTGTGGTTGAATGTTTTATGTGACAAATACCACCAATATTTTGTGTATCTTCCAATCCCCTCATCGTGGAATAATGGATTAACTCCATTGAGAAGATATTATTTTTCATTCAATGCTTAGATGAAGGGAAAGTCATACTACCAGTCTATCATTTTGATGTGGAAGATAATTAGTGGTGGAAATTGATAAAAAAAACATAGATTCTATTGAGGAAATCGATTCCATGGATTGGTAAGGATTTAATAAAATATTTTCCAATAAATATTTTCCATGAAATATTTTTATTAAGATGGACAAGGATTTCCTTATACTGAAGATAAAGGATGATGAATCTATTGAGGTGTACAGGGTAAACATTACAAAGATTTTGTGATACGCTTCTGAATTTTTCATTAACAGTAAAAATAAGGTGGATCACCTATTTTGTTGATTAAAGATGAATCTACAGAAGTCCTTGGAGATTCAATACTTTGATAGATATGAGGAAATCGTATGATGTGCCCTAAAGGTTGTTATAAATATTTTTTACTCTTAGTGGTATCAAGGGATACGAGATAGAAATCAGAAAATATAGTTTAAGATGGGAGGATCAATGGATAAATACCATGAAGGAAAGAAAACACAACATTCCACATGTAATTTTTTTTGGATGAAGCATCCTGTAAACTGTTTAAAGGGAACCAAGTGATGCTTTAAATGTGGAAGAGAGGGGAATCAGGATAATTACTATCGAAGGGATTTGAATAATCCCAATAAATCAAAAGAGAAAAGGAAGGTTCATATCAACACTTATCTTGTAAATTATTGTTTCAACTACATTTAACACGGTCATTATGCGATCCAATTCCCGAAGCCATTGGTTGTCAGATAATATCAATGATAACACTCTCCAAGTAACCAAGGAAGGGCATATGCTACCACTAATGCTAAGGTGGATCCCGAAAATGATGTGGTGATAGGTACACTGGTTATTCATTCAAGAATAATGAATGTATGATTTGATTCTAGTTCTACAAATTGATTCATATATTTCATGTTTATTAGAACAATTCCAATACCGCCTCAAAATATGAAGGTTGATTTATTTATTATAATAGAAAATGGGGTAATTATTGCATCTAAAGTATAAAACTCCTCTTGAGTTAATGTTTGTGGACTGAACCTTCCAAAAAATCTCATCTTAGTTCCTTTGGTAGAGTTTTATGCTATATTGGGCATGGAATGACTATCATTATATAAATCCAATTTTTGGGAAAGGGAGATCACTCTTCCTATCCAGAGGAATCCCCCAATTTGGTACAAGTGAAATGATGAGGATGGATCTACTTCAGAATCATCATCTTAATTGTGTATATTATTTCCCTATGATCAAGCATATCTAACTCAAATGATTGATACAAATGGTAGTATCATTCTCATATACAAGACCATTTTGAGTGACTATACTGATGTGTTCCTTAAATAATTTTATGGTCTTACTCTAGACCAAGAGGTTGAGTTCTCAATTGATCTTATACTTTAATCTCTATCCATTTGAAAGACTCTTTACAAGATGGCCACCATTGAGTTGAAGGAATTAAAGAATCATTTCTAAGAGAATCTGTAAATAGGGTTTTATATGCCTGATTTCTTCACTGTGGGGTGCACATATCCTTTTCATCAAGAAGAAGGATGTAACAATGTGTCTATACATTGATTATCATGTGATCAAAAAAACTATGATAAAGAATAAGTATCCCCTATCCAAGATAGAAGATCGACTTGTTTGATCAGCTATGTGGAGCCATGTATTTCTATATGGAGGAGTTCAGTTAGGATATCACTAATTAAAGGTGAAGAATGAAGATATTCACAATAATTCCTTTTTAATGTTGTGTGGAAACTATGAGTTAAAATTAATTCCCTTAAAAATCCCTAATGATCCAGAAATTTCCATGGGTTTAATGAATATAGTATATATAGATTACCTCAACCAATTTTTGGTAGTCTTTATAGATGATACTCTGATATACTCCAAGAGAAATGATGAACATGAAGAGCATTTCAAAAATATTCTAAAGAGTTTTTTAATGGACAAAAAATATGAAAATTACTATAAATGTGAGTTCTTGGTATATAATGTATCATTCTTAGGTCATGTTATCACCAATAATGAAATATATATGGACCCTTATAAATCCAATTCAATTGAGGAGTGGCCTAGAAAAACATATGTAATATAGATAAATAGATTCTTGGGTCTATATGGGTATTAATGAAAATTTTTGAGTAACCTCTTGTGATTTTAAAACCCACTAACCATGCTGACTCAGAAGGGAGTAAAGTTTGTTTGGAATAGTGAATGTGAAGACTACTTCAAAGTGTAAAAAAGTGTCTTATCACTGCACCACTAATTACACTACTGAAAAGTGGGGAATTCTTTTTGGCATACAATGATGCTTAAATGAATGGATTAGGTTTTGTAAACATGAAAAATGATAAAGAGATAGCTTATGCCTCAAGGTACGTGAAATTTCATGAGTAAAACTACGCCACACATGATCTAGAGTTGGCCGTTGTGATCTTCACATTAAAAATTTATTGGAATTATCTTTATGGGGAGAATTGTGAGATATATATTGATCATATAAGCTTAAAAAATATATTCATAGAGAATGAGATTAATATGCTCTAGGAAAGATGGTTAGAACTCATCAATAATTATGACTACTCAATTCACTACTACCATGGTAAGGAAAATAAAGTGGAATTCTCTAATTATAATGGATCCTATAACTTTACCAATGATCAGAATTGAGAACAATCAAATATTAATATACAAGAAAAGGATGAACAATAGAATCATAAAGGAAGGTACATACTCATTCCATCCACAAATGATTTCTCAACTACCCCTTTTAGAGAAGATAAAGTATGCTCAAAGAGATTATATTGAAATTCATAAAAAGGAAGGATCTATAAGAAAGGGGAAATCTTAAATGTTAAAAATTGATGATGAAAGAGTTGTAAGATTTATGTCACAAATATCTATATCATCCAATCTGGAGATAACGAATGATCTTCTGAATGATGCACATAGCTCAACCTTATCTATCCACCTAGGGAGAACAAAAGATGTATCAAGATATCTGAGAGAACTATTGGTGGGGAAATATGAAGAAGGATATCAATGAATATACATAAAATTGGCTAGTATGTTAAAAACGGAAGGATAAATCCAAAAGTACAAAGGGATGATGAAAACATTTCCCATACCTATATGGAAATGGGAAAAAATCACTATGGAATCTATCACTAGAATTCCAAAGAAGTCTAAAGGAAATATATCTATATGAGTCATTTTTGATCATATTAAAAAGGCTAGTTACTTTATTGTGTTTTGAGAGGACTTCTCACTTGACCAAATTGAATGGATATATATCAAATAAGTGTTGAGGAAACATGGTGTAACATTATTTATTATATGTGATTGTAACCCAAGATTTATAACCATGTTTTGGAAAAATATCCAACATGCTCTAAACACTGAGTTGTACTTTAGTATAGATTATCACCTCCAAACTGATGGCCAATCTAAGTAGACTATTTAGACACTAGAAGAGATTTTGATATCATGATCAATTGAAATCAAGGAAGGATGTGATAAATATATTTCAATGGTTGAGTTTTCTTACAAAAATAGTTGACACTTAAGAATTCAAATGGATACATGTGAAGATATTTTTTGGAAATGATGTAGTACACTTATATTCTAGGATGACGTTGGTAAATGTATGTTTTTGAGACCTAAAATGGTTAAGGAAATGACAGAAAAGGTGAAGGCCATACATCATAATATTCGGGCTACCCAGAGTTGGAAGAAGAGCTATGAAGATAATTGTCGAATGGACCTAGTGTTTTAGATTGGTGACAAGGTATTCCTCTGCATATCTCCATGGAAGAGGTCCATGATATTTGGAAAGAAATGAGATCTATGTACCATGTACATCATCCCCTTAGATATTATTGATCATGTCATACTTGTGGCTTATAAACTAGAACATACAACAACCATGTATCAATTTTATGATTTATTCCATTTATCAATCATGAGGAAGTACATACCAGATCCCACATATGTTCTGAATTCATAGGTGGTACAACTGAAAATGATCTCTCCTATGAGGATAAGATAGTGAATATTTTGGACCATAGATAAATGGTTATTTTCAACAAGGCCACTCACCTAGTCAAAGTGAAATAAAGAAACCATAAGTATAAAGAGGTGAAATAGAAACAGGATAAAGAAATGAAGGGAAATTACCCTCACCTATTTTCACCATAGTATGTAAAATGAAATTTCTAGGTAGAAATTTCATAAGGGGGAGTAATGTAATGACGAAAAATTTTCTCAAAGGAATTTCAATTCATGTTTCATAAAACACATACATTGCATATGGATAACCCTATAAAAAATTATTCTCAAAAATGAATACTGATATATTATTCATCAAATAAACCAATAATAATGACAAATACTATAGCGGGGAAATAAATAACGAATTTTTTTATCTACTTGATCCACAAGAATAACCTCACTCATGAAAAAAAAATTAAAAATAAAATATAATGTTAATAATATAATATTAATTTTGAAAATAAAAATATATAACCTTGATAGAATGTATAAGTTAATTAAGAATGAATTGAATATGAATCATTTATAGAAATTAAAGAAATTATAAAATTAGAATAGTAACCTGGACATTAGAATAGAAATCTAACTATTAGAAAAAGTAATCTAGCCATTAGAATAGTAACCTCACCTATGAAAGTATAATATAAAATTTTGGTATATTATAAATATAAATATGATATATTTATTTCATGGTATAAGTATATAAACTTTTTAAAAATGATAAATTAGATGTTGGTATTTTTGTAAAACATAAATGTTTATCATTAATATTGTAATTAAAATAATGATTTAAAAAAATTAATTTCCATAAAAAGATCCGTAAATTAATATTTTGTTTTATTATAATTATAAAATAATTTTATGAGACCTTCATTAAATTTTCAAAGGGTTATAAAATTAATTGTATTTTTATAATATATATTTTAGAATAAATAAAGATTTTATTTAGAAATTTAATTTATCAAATTAAAAAATTATTTTCATAAAATGGATTCTATTTTTGAAATTGAAATTTCAAAAAATATTTAGATTATATTTTGTGGATTTTTCTAAAATTATTGAATTTTTGTGGAATAGTGAAATATGATAATTTACGATATTTTACATTATTTGAGAAATACATGAATTTTTGATTCATAGATAATGTAATAACCCATTATATTGAACCCAAATTCACTATATACTATATTTAGTCATAGTAATCAATAGTATTGATATTATTGATCCATAACAATAAACTAATTAATATAATAATAAAAAACTCCCTTCTCCTCCCCCTATAAATACCACCCATTCTCCTCACAACATATGATCCTTATATCTTGTAAATATTCTACCCAATTACCATACCAATCCTATTCCCCATATCTAAGATCTTTTGGTCTTTATTAAAGACCAATTCCATTTTTCCTTAAGGGGTCCTTCAACGCGTTGATATTTAAGAGGGGACTTCCTCAAACCATCTCATTTAATTTCAATTTTTCTCTAACTTCTCTCCACATCCTTCATCCATCAAAGAATAATAACTCTAGTATCATGTATATAATATATTTTTATATTTTTAATGGAATATATTTTATCCACCCCTTTTCTCATATCCTAATATTCAATGAAATCAAACTATTGTCCAAATTATAGCGATTTATTATCTCCATTGATAATGACTTTTCATTTTCTATTACCGCCTTCAAGGCTGGTCATAAAACCAATTTTATGGTTAAAATAGATTTTAATATTTATAATAATTTTTTTCATGTTTTTGAAATAATATATATACATAAAATTAAATAAAACAAAACTATTTTGTGATGATCAAAAAACCACCAAAATAAACTAAACAATTATCATTAATGTTTTATCAAATTAATCATCATCATACCAAGAAAAATGATACATGGGACCATTTATACATATTTATGTGGATTAATACCTTATAATTTCACCTATCTAATAGTATAATTTGATAATAACTTCTATAATTATACAAAAGAGAAACGACCATGAAACCATGAAACTAACACCACTGGAACAACGAAATTGAACCCTATAACTCATCAAAATGTCCATAATGGCCATAATAAAATTATAATAATTAAAATACATGTAGAATAGGTTATGAATAATTTAATTAATTAATATAACTAGATTATCTTAGATATTAAGTGTAAGTTCAAGACACTTTTGGACATAAGGTAAGGGATCTATCTGAACCTCTATTATTCTTTTAGGTTACGATCTCTCCATCTTTACTGAAATGTATATCTTCATTATTATTATATAATTATTCTAAATTATGTGTATTTGTTCCAAACATGTTTATATAGCAAAGTTTATCTTTATTTTATGAGGAAATATTAATTCTAAATGATTACCTTAAATATTCCTCATGATAAGCAAGCCCAATTAAAGGGAATTTCTCCATTTCTTACCCATTTTCAACTACACTCAATAAAATGTTTTAAGAAAAAAAATAAAAAACCATAATTTTATTGTGAAAAAATATTTTAGTTCATTTATATTTTTACACTAACAAATATTACTTTTCATCTTTAAATACTCTTTAATCTTTTCCCTTAAACCATACTAAAGTGGATGATTTATAAAGTTTTATAAACACTCTTTTTCATGTGTTCACTTTAGTTTGACATCATTATTAATTATATTGTCTTATTTTTTTACTTTATAATCATCTATAAATTATTGAATACCTTATTTTATGGATACCATTTTTGATACAACCTTTGGTTCTACATTATGATATGATTCTGAAACACATTTCTTTCCATGGGTAACCCTTATGATTATTCCTTATGTTTGATTTCTTTATGTGGCACACATATACATGTACATTTTATGATGGGTGCAATAATATAACACTCCAATGCATTGGATATTTTTTTTCCTTATGATACATTATATATGGGATTAAAAAGTAAATCTAATCCATAATGGGACTTTTCCACCATGTGAAATTGTCTTGCTAGTTATCCTTGACTCATGTTTATGTCATGTTATGTGTTGTTTCCACATTTATATGTTTCCATGATAATATTATTCCATGTTATTTATGTTATCCATCCATATATTTATTAACGATCCATTCCTTTATGTTACTATGTTCTGCCTTCTAACTCAACTTATATGATTCATTCACATTTTTATTCCCTTACTTCATTTTTAGCTCATCCATTTTGTCCATTTATTCATGAGGTTATCCTATGTAGATATAGGAGATCAAATGAAGTTATGATCAAATTATAAAGATTAATAAAGTGATATTTTATTTTAGTTTCATGTTTTTTAATTATATACATAGTATTCCAAATACACTAGACATCTCAATTATTTCTTTGTATTTCATGTAAAATTATTTCTAAAATCATGTAATAATATGTGTAAAATGATAGGGTAGATACTCTCGTTATCATGCACCAATTCTTGATTGAGTCCAACATAATGTGGTGTTTTCTTGTGTTACCCCTAGGTACATCTATTCTATTACCATGTACACTTGTATTATCATGAAAAAGATGCATTTTATTGAAAAACACATACTATATACTTTAAAAAAACTTAGGGATGTTTTCTTTTGTTAAGTAATTTCCCTAAGGGGGTTTCTAGAATTTTTTAATCATAATTCCAAAAATATATAAACATTCCTCTAATACCAACTAGGACAACCCTTGTCTTTATTACAAATTAATTACTGATTTGTTACATAAGAATTATCATAATAAAACCCACAATACTAATAATTATAATGTCTTTTGGAATTATGTACATTACATAATAAAATAAAAAATGGGGTATATTGACATTATTGAAAACTTCCTTAACACACTCGTATTATTCCATCATTTTTAGAACTATATGGGATAACCAATACACATACTTATGAAATGGGTGATCTATAAATATAAGTAAGGGAATAATAAAATTATTACATTAAAAAGGTATTACATGTTATACAATAGGCATATCAATAGAACATAAAAGGGTTAGAATCATAAACTTGAAAAATGAGGCATGATATAGCTTGGAATCATAAAGACAACATGGGAACTTGGAAACAACTTAAAATATGACATCATAAGCATAACTAAATGTTAACCACCAAGAAAACCTAACATAGTGTGATTAGGATATCCTCTCATTCACTCTACATGGAATCTCAATAGACTAAAATACTACACAATGAATTCGAGCACTATCTAGGAACACCCATCATAATCATATCATGAAAATGAATAAGTGTTCCACATAGATCATATATATAATAACATACTTCATAACATTTAATCCCATGATAATGGAGTTTGTATTAAATACAAGTAAGTTCCGAATCAAATAATTAAAAGTGCATAAAGGAGATCATAATTAAAAGGAACAATGTAAGGAAATTCACTAAACAATTTTTTGGCATGAAAAATCATAGTGACATTTTGACAGCATAACGGGGGAACATAAATGTACATGGGAGAGATTAATGAAAGTTAATAGGGTCTCTTATACTTAATACATTATAATATTAGTAATTTTATATGGATGAAAATATAACAACATTAGTAATTGGGGATAAATGTCATAAGATAATGAAGATGCTTGAATAAAGAGAAGAAGGAGAGGAACCCTTACAAAATTTTAGAATAGTAATATATTAGGTAAATGATATAATTAGAGGGGATAAATGATATATAAATATTTGAAAATAAATTGGATAACATATGAACTTTTATAAAGTCATAAAAACATAACCAATTGAAATTCAAACGTCTAAATACAATGAAGGTGCTTGAGTTGAAATGAAAAGAAAGAGGTCCCTTACCTTGGGACGGTGTTTAAAAAATAACGGGAAGGGATTATTGAGAGATTAGGGAACCTTGGGAGGACAATATAGAGGGTATTTCAGATTAAGGATGTTCCCTGATGTTTCTAAGTGAAGAAGAATGGGAGCTTTAGTGGGTTTATAAAGGAAAAGAGAGGAGATTTATATATTATTTATCAAACATTTGTTTTGGACTCTATACAATAATTTAATAAAAACCACTAACCTTAATATGGTCATTTTAATTGGATTATAAAAAAAATATGAGTGGTTTAAATGATTTTAAAATACATAAATACAAACTCATTAAAGTATTACCTTTGGTGATGTGGAAGTTAGTCATGTTCTTAAAGAAATAATTTTAAATCCTTAAAATATAATATAGTTTTTTGAGGAATCAAAAAGTATTTATAAAAAAATAAAATAAAATAAAAATAAAATTATTTCAAAGGAAAAAATATATCTGGTCGCGTGTTCATTTTACAGCATTTTTACATCACTTCTGGGATTTTATGTTTTCATGATACACACTGTATTTTATATCATATTTAATTTTTACCCAAAAATTTGATTGTATTATAAAATTATATAAAATTAACCATTCAATAATTTATACATGTGTATTCAAAAAATAATATTTAATTTATCAAAATTATTTTCAAAATATTTGAATTTTCACTTTTAAAATAGAATTGACATTTATTGAGAGATACTGGGTTTTATCTATAGTAATAGTATTTGAACCCTTATAAAAATTACATTTGAAATTATAAAATATATATTATAATTTAAATTTAATAATAATTATTTAATAATAATATTTTATTAAAATATTATTTATTTCAAATATTCATTAATATCTCAAAAGTAATGCCTTAATTGAAACTGTATATTACAAAAAAAATACAATTTGAATTTTATCAAACCAAAATAAACATCATTTATAATGTAATAATAATAAGAACTAAATATAAAAATTATTCTATTGAAACTAAAATATACATATTCATATTATTAGGGTATTGACCCATATACCTTTATTACACTTGTAAAATACATAATGGTAAGGTGCGTGTCAGTTATATTTTCATGGGGTTGTTCGACATACCTAGTTTGGACTATGATCTCAATGAGCTTGAACTTCTCCTATGAATGGTTTATTTTGTTATTTAGTTTTTGGATCTTGGTTTGGACTTGGTCAAGGGAAAATCCCAATGATGTTGTCTCCCTCATAATCTATGATAAATGGGCTTTATAGGGTATGATCATTCTGGTTGAGGCCATCACTTTCCTTGTCTATATCAATTGGATTTATCAAATCCCTATATTTATACCAATCTTATTATCAATGTTCAATGGATACATTATCAATGTATATGATGCTTAATGGTATTTTAAATCTAATATAATATAATAAAAACAAATAATTGAATGTGTTTTATATAACCATAATATATAATATGGAATTTAATTCAATCAAAAGAAAATTTTATTTATAAATGTTTGGGTCATTACAAAGTCACCACATTTGGAGTTTTTTATTTTAAGGAAAAAATTTTGTTGTATGATTATTATGATCATGGAAGTTAAATTTTTAAAAATTCGAATACTATCCTTTAAAAAAATCGATTTGATTTTCAAAATATAAAAGTAATGAAAATGGGTATTTATCCCATGGGATTGCTAGATATGGTGTGGATGTGGGAGGGGGAGAGCATAAAAAATTAACCACTAAGAGCATTGTACAATGCTGTTTTAGACCACATAGGTTTGGGACAGGGGTGGTTGAGCCCATGCTGGTGCAGGCTAAACCATAGGCCTGATTTTAAAAAATTATTTTTACAATATTTTCATCTTTAAAATTTTGTTTTTTTTAATAATAATCATTATTAAACCTTGACATATTATTTTTTTATTGTAATTATCAAACTAATTCGTCATTCCTTCACATGTGAACTTTTAATAGTTCTATATTTTTTGTTTTAATATAATATTATAGTAATTATATATTAATTATTAACCATATTTGTATGGTGTTTCAACCCGCCTCTAAAAAAATGGAACATATCCCCCTTGCACATGGTTTCAATTCTAAAAGAGTTATCATAATCATAATATTTTCTCGTTAAATCTATTATTGTTATTATTTAATTTCAATTTTTTATTCAGAAAATAGGAAAGCACCTCATAGAAACCCTAATCACTTCCCCTGAGACCATTCCCTACCTGGAGAGTCATTGTTTATTCACAAGTCTAGTTGTTCGCATCACCACAAAACCATTATTATCATTCATATACCTTCACTGACCACTCATCTAATTTTAATCATATAAATTCTCCTCCACATAGGCATCACCACATGCTACCATCATCCCATTTAAAATCACCCAACCACATCTCTTAAAACCCCAGCTATGGTTGATCCATAATGCACCATTCAACTACCATTGAGAATGAGAAAAAACCCAATATTTAAATGATTTTAAATAAAATATATTTTTAAAATGTGGTCAAGACCATCGGATACTTGAAGGATTATGAAGGGTGGGGTGGGATTGAAATGTTTTATTCGCATTGTATATGATATTTTTCTAACAAACCCATGCGGTCTCAAACCCACTTGGTCTTGGCTCGCCCTACCTATTTCACATGTCTAAAATAGAATGAAAATCTTCAGTTTGACTCATCATTAATTTCTAGAATATTTAAAATATATTCTAAATCAACTTTATCCATATATTAGTGTAATTACAACTATGAATTATCTAATAATAAAATTCAATCCTTCACATATGTCTTAATACCTGGTAATGAAATACGTTTCCCTAAATTGAAAGGGGAATATTTTTTTATCCATCCCAATGATATTAGGGATCATATATAATTAGACATAACATATTAAGGTTATTCAATATTTTCTTTAACTATTATTTGAGTTGGTTTCTTAGAGTAGGAAATGAATGGATTGGTGCAACAAGTAGGTGATGGGATGGGTGGTTATCTATTGAAGCTGATGATGTGGGAAATGGGTAATATGGAGAGGGTCTAGGTAACTGTGGTTGATGTAGCTACTATCGAATGGTCTATGAGGGGTATAAACATGGATCTCAAGGAGCTTTATATGGAAAAGAGGATTAATCATCAAATTCATCATTCAACCTCAAATTTCCACTAGCACTGCCAAGTTTAAGAAACACGGTAGAGAATAGAAAAGTGTGTGTGGTGTAGCTATTATAAATATATGGAATCAAATTTCATAAATTAAACTAATTTATGATAATATTTCACTATATTTTTTAACTATGAACTCAAGGAAAAATAAAATGGATCTCAAAACCAAACCATGGGTGATATTTAACTTTAATGGTTGGGAATAAACAAAATATTGAGAATATTTTCATTATAATTGTATAGATGAGATTGATACTTCTTTAGAATAATAAAATATTATGTAATCTTATAGATACTCTTATCTAACATCGTTTATAAGTGGTAAATAAAATTATGAGGATGCAATTTATTTAAGGGGGGGTGTAATAATATGATATTTCACTATATTTTCTCCATAGACAAATAATATATTAAATAACATGTTTCACAAACTATACAGAATAAAAAATAATAAAAACCATGATATATTTTAAATATTAAATATGACTATTAAAACATTATTTTTAAATTATCTTCTATAAATTGAAGTAACAATGTCAATTTTTTTTAATAAAGTAGGAAGAGATAGATTCTAGAAGAATAAATTTTCCATAATAAGCAAATTTATATGAGCTTATGAATGAGTTTTCTTTTCTAGGGGTTTCCCTTAGACCAAACCCAATCTGAACTCAAGAGAATATGGCTTGATTGAAATCGTTTATGGGAAAATATCAAGCCTTTAGAGCTTGCTGTAAAATACATACATGTTAAATCACCACCTACTATTGTCACTACTATTTATCATACCCTTATATATTATGTTGAGGTTATAAGAGTTTTTTCTGTATAAATTAATATGAAATCAATATGTAATTATTATCTATAGAATTTAATGGGTATATTAATAAAAAAATCCATTTAAATCTTAATACATTTTGTTTTCTTAATTATATGTTCCTAAATTAAAATTAATTTATATCACTATTATATATAGATATGAATAAAATAATTAATCATCCATATAATATATATTTATTTAAAATAAATAAGAATACTTTCACATTCTACTTAAAAATAATGTTTTCTAAAAATTGTTGTTTATTCCTTGAATATTTATATTTTAAAAACTTCTGATGAATTTTATAATTTTAAATAATATAAAAACAAATTAATATTTTAATTTTTCACATCAATATTTATTTAATATAATTTTTTTAATTTTTCTGAAAATATTGATTTTTAGTTGAAAAATATGGTTTTGTGAAAATTATAATTTTTATGATTTCGTCATTATATAAGAATATCCTAGAATTTTAAATAACTTTTTAATTAATAAAATTTGTATTATGGAATAAAATTAATCATTTTTATATATATTTTGATCTTATAAATCTTGTTTTCAACATTTTTAGAACTAAATTAAGATGCGAGTTTAATAAATATTGTTTTCAGTGTTTTCTTTGAATAAAGTATTTTCGAGGTTAGATACAGTTTTGATTGAAATTAAATCCTAATAAATTTTATATTATTTATAATAAATCAATTTATTTCATTAAAATAACTAAAATGATCATTTTGTATTATATATATTTTTAAATCTAAAAAAATTATATTTCTAAAAACTATTTTTATACGATTAAGTGTATTTATTTTAAAATTAACATTTCACACATTTAGTGAATTTATTTGATAAAATTATTTTCAAATTTTATGTCTTAAGTTTCAAATTGGGTAAAAGGTCCAATTTTAATTTTTTTCATTAAAATAAGTTACTACAGTTAAAAATTAATTAACGCAGTAAATGTAAATTGGGGTAAAAGTTAAAATGTTAAAATAAAAAACTTTAACACTTCAGGTTATGACAGAAATGAGTGTTTAAAGTGATTTTATACCCACAATCACTTTATACACCAATTTTTTCCATTTTTTCCAATGAATCTTGAATAATAAATTTATATTATTTAAAATGTAATGGCTACTCACAAAACTATTCTTATCTTCACATATAAAAAGATAAAACTTTCACCACATAAAGTATAAATTTACCTTAAAATTTATCCTCTAAAATATTATAAAATTATAAAAAAATAACCCTATCTCACCTCCAAAATCCACTGGTTCCTATTAGTAATCTTAAGGCCTACATTTTAAGTTATAATTCCTAGAAAAAATTAAACCCCCCAGCTTGAGTATCCATTTCTTCTAAGTGATTCCTTCTTAATTTTTATTATACTAGCGATATATAACCACATCAATATAATTAAATATTTATAACTAGTATATTAAAATTTCATTATATAAATTTGGAAATAAATATTCAATCATTTACTTCCAATAAGAAATCAAGATAACATCAATCATCCATACATGAAGATTACCGCTTCCAAGAGGTGATGTTGTTCATTTTTCATCACTACCTCACAAATATAGAAGAAGGGATGTATTTGATGAATAAATATGTTTAATTTTTCACACATAAAATTATTTAATGATCATATTTCATATACCATAATTCTATCCATTCATTGAGAAATGGAATCATTAATTGTTTGTATAGAGAACTACCGCCACCACAAGCAATGATTTTCATTTTCCATCACCAACCATCGTGTATGGTTCTATTGTAGACTTACTGATTATATATGATAATAATGAAATTTTTAAGCCTTTTAATAAGTAATATTATCATTATTTTATGAAATTTCCTTACTCATTAAAACATTGTAATACGTTTCCACCTCGGTCAGTATTACCACCTTTGCAAATGATGTTACAAAGAATATATCATAAATGATTATAGGATGTAATTTAATGGTAATATTATATAGTAAATATATATTTAGTATTGTTTAATTATTCCAGAAATTTTATTGTAAATTGAAAATATTTATTAATATATCACATTTTCATCGTTAAACACATCGAAAATTTGTTCATCGTGATTTCCATATTCAGAAGTTTTATTCATGTATTTCACCAAATAAAAATGGGGCATAAGATATACTTGAAAAATAATTATTATTATATATTTAATTACCTAGTAATGATTAAATTTAAACCACTTAGTGGGAATTGGTCC
This sequence comes from Viscum album, assembly GCA_963277665.1. Lineage (NCBI taxonomy): Eukaryota > Viridiplantae > Streptophyta > Magnoliopsida > Santalales > Viscaceae > Viscum > Viscum album. The sequence continues at coordinate 1,576,025,243 of OY728141.1, forward strand.
CCTCTTTATGATGTTTGTACGAAATAAACAACTGAAATTTCTAACACCTGATAATGAAAGTAAACTATAATTAGTTAATATATCTTAAATATATTGTTATAAAATAATTATAAATGGTTTATTATGATTATATTAAGTTTATTAGATAATTTATTAATATAGTTATGTTTATTATACATGAGGTTAGATCACATTCGAGTGGGTGAGAATACAAGGTAAGGGTTTTTTTCTCAAATTTATCTCTTTGAGTCACGATTTATATTATGCACCAACTTATATTTATGTAGTTTATATTCGACCTATATGTGATATTATATCATGAATTACATTTTATTCAGGGTAATTTATGTTTAATTTTAATCTCACACTTTCATGAGTATTTTATTTAATTGCTCTTTAAGTTGTTAAGGGTTTTCCTGACTCAGATCATTTTCTTGATTCATTATCACTCAAATTTGATTATGAACATTCATTATTTAATTATTATACCTTGAAATTATTTTATGTTTTAATTACATATTATTTTATACGGAATTCATGTTTCCCACTGAATTACTCATCCTTGTTGAAAATATTGTTCCATAAAAAGGTATTTTTGTTTAGAATATTCTCATCTCATTTAAATAATTTTGTTTCTACATATCAATGTTTTTACTTCCCACCAATTTTTTTATTTCCACAAAAAAATAAAATTGTTTCTTCTCAAATAATCCTTTTTCTACAGTTTATTCATTTAAAAATAGGTTTCTCTATCCTTTTAACAATGCGTGTTTCTCAATAAAAGTTATTTCAAATACTTCAAAGGTTTTTATTTTTAGTGATATTCTTACCTTATACTTCACATTTTGACATATGATTTAATTATTTTAATGGTATATTTATTAGAATTTATTCTGAAAAAAATTAATAATTTTCTCTTCATAAAAAAATGGTTTTTTGGAAAGTGACTTAAAAATTACATCTTTTTAATATTATATTATTATTTTTTAAAGAAAAATCCTTTTTGACTTCTCTTCCATCTTCAAAGGATATTCTCCAACCAAATAATGGTTCATAAATCAACCTATATTTTCTCTTTTTAAATACTAATTTTTTGTGATCATGATTTTTTATGAAATTATCATGTTAATTATGTGATACCACTTGGAAATGTTATGAAACCCATTTTCATTCCATGGTTTATTTATGATATGATAAATGATAATATTTTATATGGAACTTATCAATATGGATGATGATGAGTTGGGTCCTCTATCACCCTATAATAAATTGGTTAAGGTTTTATATATCATTAGATATCTATGAGAATTTAGAAAGTAATTCTCACTCCATTATGGGAATTGGGTAGGGATTCTTTTTCCACTATGGGAAATCAGGTAGAGATGTCTACTCTACTGTGAAAATCCGGTGCTGATATCTGATCAGATGTTATATTCTTACCTATTCTTATGTTTTTTCACTTATTTTTCTCAAGATATAAATTATTTAAAATATATTTTAAATGTTTATGATATTCCATGTTCTAATGAAATTCCATTTACTTATGTTAGATTTCATGTTTTGTTTTATTTTAATATATATTTATGAGCTAGGTTTTGATGACCTCTCTTGGGTATTATGTTTCTATTCCATAATACATAATGATAAATCAAGTTTTATTATTGTTAATTATGATCACAAAATATTCTTATTAGACATTTCTCTCTATATCCTTTTTTTCCTCGTGTTTTTTATCTAAATGTATTTATTGGTTGTTGTGTTTCCCTTATTGAGCATTTAAGCTTAGACCTTTCTTTTTTTCCATTCCCCATTTCATGGAGATGATTATATCATATAATATATATATAATATGATCTATAGGAGTGCGTTTATAGATAAAATTCAATGAGTGTTATAAAATAAGATGTTTGTGTAGCTAATCTCCATGATACTAAACCTATAATCCCATGTGTTGTATGATTATTTGGGAGATGTATTATCGAAAACATGTTACCAATGTAATATTTATGTATACTTATGTTGGATCCCGATAGTTGGTATCAAAATTGGGTTTATTTATTTTTGGATATTAGTTTAGTTACTTTTTAGATCAATGTTGTATAACCTTAGTGAAACCCCTAAAGATGAGTTTATGTTTAGGATGATATCCTAAAATATTTGTAAAGTCATTTTCAAGTGGGTTTCCTAGTAATAAATCTATGTATAGATACTAATAAGAGGATGTAGTTGTGGAATAGATTCACATAGGGGTAATCACCCCAAAAAATAGTAGGTTGAGCATTGACTCGATCATCACTCTGATGAATGATGAGTGAGCCTAAGACTACACACATGGATAAAAAATCTTGAGGGATATGATTTGGTTGATAAAATGATATTTATTAACCTCTATGAAAGATTTATTTCTTAGTTACACTTTGAGATTATGCTAATACATAAAACATAACCCAACATAAAGAAATATTGGATAAACTAAAATCGATATACATTGAAATAAAGAAACTATAAGCTGACATGATAACGTAAAAAAATTAATTTTATTCTTGAATTCATTTTATGATTATGATAATTCATCCATATTATTATATTTTTGTCACTCATTTCAATTCTTTTGGTTTTATTAATGGTTGGAACTAGAAGGAACCATGGGTGTAGTAGACAATGTGGAGATTTCCTCAATGAACAACCCATTGGAATGGGAGATAGAGAGAGAATAATTATGATTATAAAAAACAATATATCATGAAATTTGATTAAAAATTTGAACATAGTAGAGGTCCCGAACACATCAAATAAGATAAATATGGATTCTTGTGAAAGATCAAGTGAAAAAGATGATAAAGAAAAAATATTAAATTTCTTATATGTCAAAAATATTGAAAGAATCATTTTATGGTTTTAATAAAGGGGACTATAAGATTATTTACTTATGTTAGAAGAGGATATCAGTAATAAAAATATCGATGGAAAATGAATTGTTTAGTTAAAATAAGAAATTAAGATAGAACTCATCCTTGGGAATCACTAACAATTCAATGTCTTATGTGTAGAAAACTCAGGCATTATCCAAGTTAATAATATTATCTAAGAATTGCTGAGGATAGTAGGAATCCACATCCACCTATAAACATGGATCAATGAAGAAAATATAAAATGAATATTGATGAATATAATAGTGTTAATTTGGTTTCACTTACCCTCCACCCCAAATTAGTGGATGTATTCTAGTTCTATCAACATTGTTGTATCTAGTATTTTTTCAATGAACATAAAGTCACAACCCAAAATTATTATTATTTTATAGAAAACATTTAGAGTTATGTTTTTTTTGTTTTTTTACATAAACTATGTGAAAATTATAATATATTCCTTTAAAATTCTTATTTTATTTTTATCATAGAATGAATATCTTCACTAAAACTCTGTCTTAATTTATGGAATAGGGAAAAACCTTATAAATATACCATGACCATATATTAGTGCAAGTTCAACTATGAATTATCTATGAAGAAAATATAATCCCTTACATGGGACTTAATACCTAGTAATAACATAAATTTCCATGCAATTTTTTGTGGAATTTTTTTTTTCTAGTCTTCCATATGATATTTATGTTCACAACTCATTAGAGATAATATCTTGAGAAAAGTTAATCTTCACATCAACCTATATCTAAGAGTATTTTGTTGATCAAGCAATGAAATGTCTACTACAACAAGCAGACGAGAAGATAGATAATTAATTTATTAATCTGATGTCATAATATAGGGATATGATGGAGAGTGTGAAAGCCATTTTGGTTGATGAGGCTACTACATAAAGTTTTAGCAGGGGTATAAACAAGGATCTCAATGAGACTTATGTGGATAGGGAGGATTCTTCTTCAACTTCATCATTTGACTTAAACTTTCTACCAGCACCACCAAGTTGAATAAATGGGACATAAAATATGTATGTGTGCAGGGTGTAACTATTATAAAAACTGGTAATCACATTTAAAACCTTAAACTACTAATGATAATATGTCTCAATGGGTTTGACCTATGAACTCAAGGAAAAATAAAATGGGTCCACACACCAAACCATAGGAGATATTTAACTCTAATGGTTAGGAAAAAACAAAATATAGAGAATATGATCACTATAAGTGAATAGATATGATTGATACTTCTTCAGAAGAATTTAATATTTTTTCATCTTATAGATACCTTTTCTAACTTCATTAGTAAGTTATATTTAGAATTTTGATGATGTAGTTTAGTTAATGGGGGGTGTAACAACCTGTGGTTTCATTGTATTTTCTCATTAAATAATTAATATATTAAATAGCATGTTTCACACACTATACCAACTTGAAATAAAAAAACATGGTATCTTTTTAATTTTAAATATGAATGTAAAAAAATAGATATTGAATAAGCTCATATAAATTAAAGAAACCATATCACAAAATCAATAATGAAATTAAGAAGAAAATGGAATCCAGAAGCTGATGTGTTCCATAGGAATCCCATTTTTATAGTCTTGAAAAGGAGGTAACTTTTCTATGTTTCTTCCTAGACCAAGACTAAGCTGAATTTGAGTGATTAGGGATTTAGTGAACTCATTTGAAAGGAAAATCTTAAGCTTGTAGAGCTCACTAGGAAATCCATTCTAGTTGAATTACCACATGCAACTGCCACTACTAATTATCTCACCCTTAGATCTTATTCAAAATGTATAAGGGGTTTTTTATATATAAATTTCTATGATATAAACCTATAATTATTATCTATATAATTGAATAAGCATATCAATATAAAATCCATTTTAACATTTCTTTCTTATATTTTATGATTTATGTATTCCTATATTAAAATAAACTTATATCACTTTTACATAAGAATATACACAAAAATAAATTATCATCCATCCAAAACATATTTATTGATAATAAATAATTATAAATTCATATTATACTTAAAAATATGTTTTAGTAAAATTATTATTTCATACTGTGCACATTTATATTGTAATAAATTTTAATGAATTTTTGAATTTTTTTAAAATAAAATTAACTTCATTTTAGAATTTATCACATAAAAATTTACCTAGTATGAATTTTAAAAGTTTTCTAAAAATATTATTTTTTAGTCAAAAATATGATTTTTGAAAAAATCATAATTTTTATAATGTTATAATTATGTAAGAATACCCTAGAAATTTAAAAACATTATAAGTAATAAAATATATATCAACGTAATAAATATATAAATTTTAATATATTTTTTATCTTATAAATCTCATGTCCATTTTTAGAACAAAATTAAGACGTGAGTTTAATAAAAAAATGCTTTAAGTGTTTTCATTGAATGAACTATTTTCAATGTGGGATTTGGTTTTGGATTTCTTATAAAGCCTAATAATTTTTTTAGATTTATAATGAATCAATTTATTCCATTAAAATCAATAGAAATGATAATTTTATCTTATATATATATTTAAATCTAAAAAACACTATCTTTCTAATTTTTTTTTTATGAAAATAATTGTGCCTAGTTTAATATTAAATTTACAAACATTTAGATATTTTATTTGAAAAAATTTCATTCAATTTTTTTTTACAAAAACTAAAATTTGAAAAAATGTCCAATATAATTATTTTCATTAAAATTAATTAGTAATGTTAAAAATTAAATACCAATGTGAAAGTAAATTTGGGAAAAGTTAAAATGTTAAAATAATATCCCCTAAAACACTCAACATTATTTCTAAAATGAGTTGTTGAGGTGAGGTTTGAACCTCACTCACTTTTATCTCCCGTTTTACCATTTTGGCCATAGAATCCTTAATAGTAACTTTAAATTTTTTAAAATATATGGGTTACACCCAAAACTGCCGTGCTCTTCACTTATAAAAGTCCAACACTTATACTAATAAAAGACTCAAATTACCTTATAATTTATCATTGAAACTATAAAAAATGATCCAAATATAATCTTATCCAATTTCCAAAATCCTTTGGTCACTATTAGTAATATTAAGACCTTCATTTCAAGGGATAATTCCTAGTGATAACTTGAGTCGTAAACATGAGTATCCACTTGTTATTAGTGTTTACATCATAATTTTTACAATACTAACCTTCTATAAACTTATTAATATACATAAATCACTTATATTATAAAAATTTAATTTAATTATATTAATTTTACAAAAATGTTCAATCATTTTAATCCACTATGAAAACAAGATAACAATGATCGTGTGTACATGTGGATTACCGCCTCCACAAAGTGATGTTGCTCGTTTTTCATCACTTCCTTTCAAGGATGATATTTGGGATGTATTTTATGAATAAAAGATTTATATGTCTCAAACAAAATGAAAAATTATTATTTTTCATATACCATTATTCCATCCACAATCCATTTTTTTATTTCCTTTAAAAACCACTTTTTGGGTAAGTGGGAACCATACAAAGAGAGACACATATCCGAGGCCCACAAAGCAACAACCCACAACCCACACATTCAAAATTCAAAAACTAGACCTTCAAATTTCAAAAGATGAAATTCAAAAACCCTCCATATCCACCACAAAACACGAGTTAACCCACTTCGAACCATGAACCATCATCCGTCACAAGGGATCCCATCATGTCCCTGCCATCTGTCAGGGTTATCCTCATCACCGATCTCACCGCCATAGAAGAAACGAACCACCATCGATGTCATCTAGACCACCACCGCTATCACCGTTCCGGCGTCACACCAGTCACCGAAAAAAAACCAATCTGACACCATCATCACTGTCCTCATTTGTTCAACACAGTTGTCATCAACTTCACCAAAAATCACCACCATATCCATACAAACAGTCAGAGCATATCCGATCAAACAACCCAACGGAACACCGAAACCCATCAAAAACACCATCTGACTCCACTGACTCACCTTCACACTACAAGAGACCAAACCAGAGACGAAACCGTCGACTAGAACAAACACCGCCAACAGGAAAGAGGACCAAAAAAGAAGAAACAGAACCGGGTATGAAACCTTAAAAGGAAACATCACGACCGCCTAACCGTGTGACCCAAAACCCCTGAGTAACCATCACTCCAACTCCGACCTGGAGAAGAGTGATGGAACCCTAGGTTAGAGAGGGTTTGGGTGGCTGGTACAGAAACAGAGTGCCCAAAATGACCGACTCCGGTAGCGTGAGAAACCCACCATCCACTACACCGAAAATCCCAAAGCCTTGATGTTGACATCGCCCCAACTCCGACTAGGAGAGGTGTGGAGAAACTTGAGGCCAGAGCGGGGTACGATGAAAAAAGGGGATCCACAGCATGTACCTTCGTTGGAAGAGAAAAAGCCTCGTAGAAATCCCACAACGGCGAGCGCCAGATAAGTGGATGAAGCTGAAAATGGAGGGGAGAATCCAGGAGCCAAGGGCGAGGCTGAAAACGCAGGGGAGAATCCGAGAAAGGGCTCGGAAAACCTAGAGGGGAGGAGAAGCCAAGCGCGGAGAGCGCTCCCTCCACCATTATTCCATCTATTCATTGAGAAATCAAATAATTAATCATGTGTACGACGGACGACCACCTCCACAGACAACACATTTTGTTTTTGATCACCACCCATTATGGATGGTTGTAATGATGGATTTAATGTGGATATATGATAATAATGAAATTTTTATAAATCTTAGTTTTTCTTATTATCAATATCTAAATACATTCCCTTTTTCATTAAACCATTATAATACGTTACCATTTTGTTCAGTTTTACCACCTATGTATACACTGTTATAAGAAATATATCATAGATTATTATGGGTTCTCTTATAATGGAATATATTGTAAAAATGATATATTTAAGATGTTATAATTATTCTGGAAAAAAATTCATATTTAAAACATTTATTAATATATTACCTTTCGATCATTAAGAACATAAAAAACTTGTTCATCACAATTTCAATTTTAAAAATTCATATTCATGTATTTCACCTAATGAAAATTAGATATATGAAATCATTGAAAAACAATTATTATTACAACTTTAATGGTATATCGATGATAAAAATTAAACAACTTAGTGATAATTGGTCATCTCTTCATGAATTTCTAATGAATCAAACCACTGAAAGTTCTAACAACCAATAATGAAAGAAAACTATAATTGGTTAATATATCTATAATATATAGTTATACAATAATTATAAAAATGTTTGTATTATTATATTATGGTTAAGAGATAATTTATTAAGATAATTATTTTTATTATACTAGAGGTTAGATCATGGTCAGGTAAGCAAGAATACAGGGCAAGGGTCTTCATCTAAAATTTCTCTCTTTGAAACATATTTTATATTGTACACTAAATTCCATTTACACGGTCTAGATAATATGACAAACCATACCATCTAAAAATTTCAATTAATTATTTATTACCTTAATTCAAACATTATAAAAATCCAAAAGATCAAAATCCATAGTGCCTTTGCGTAATTATATACATAAAATAATAACTTTTAAGAGGGATAAAGAAGTTTGGGTCTAGCCTAGTGTAAAAGGCACCCTATAATAATACATCAAGCCTAAGATAAAATCCTATTAAACTGAAATATTTAGGGGAAGAGATAAAATCTAGAATCACGGTGTAGGTTAGCATTATTAGGGGATAGGATGGTGGATTCATGTAGAACAGTCCATGGTGACTGTAGGTTGGGTGGAAATCTTGGCAACGACAAGATATCTAGAATATTGGTGATGATATGTGTTATAATGGATGGAAATTTTTCCAAATAGTGGTGGTGGTCTCTCTCAGATGAAGCAAATGGAAGATGGTGATATTGGGCTATGGTGGTGGTGACAAAATGTGAGAGAGATGAGGCTCACCAGTGTTGTCTACCGAGGAAAAAAACATCAGTGTGTCCTAAATGAGGTTTAAAGATAGAGAACACATCACTAAAAGATATTAAATTAAATTAATGAGAGGATATAGATTTCTCCATCAGTACCAAGCACCATTTAGTTCTTCATGGGGACATTTTTAGCTGATTATCCTCTCAGGTCAGGTGTTATGGAGCATCATTAACATCAGCTAGGGTGGGGAATACTTTGTTCCTATTAGGGCATTCAAGGTCATGTACTGGGCCTAAGTTACCCTAGGATTATGAGCCACATGTAAGGTTAACACTCAAACCAATAAAAAATAGGAATAAAAAACAAAAAACTATGGCTTGAAATAGGGAGAAAATGAAATTATTTAAAACTCTTTATCATGATCTTAAAATTAAATTATGTAAGATCCTGTGTTTTTAAAGTTCTGTGAATCCTTTAAATTACTATTTAAACCTCTTATTTTACTCTAATAAATGTTACTAAAGGAACAAGAATGGTTTTAAGAGTTTTCTGGGCTTGTCCGGATCCCAAATCCCCTAGTTTTAGATGAACCAGATATGGAGCATGGTTGGTGAACAATTAGTGGTAACTTTTCGACACAACCATGCATCTCAAAGGGGGGTGGGGGGTGCATGGATTAAAAAACCATGTAATTTATTATACACAACCATATGTGGGTTATGAAGAAAATTTTAGAGGTCTTCTGCATGAATTTCACATGGTTCGGAAAACTATTAACATGGCATGTTCTATGGGTGGAACCCTATATAGTGTTGGCGTATGGTTTATCCAACCATGAATCCCAACCATGAACCCATTTAAAATGTGTAAAATTTACATTTTACCCCTCTCTATTATTAACCTAATACACCCATTTCTCATCCTTATTTTCATAGAATCTCTCACCCATGTGGATCTCCTCCTCCCACATCTCTAGGCTTGGTGACAAATCCTTCATCAGGGCTCAGATTCAAGTGTCATCGATCAAATTGGAAAACCTATGGTAAGTACTTAAATACACTTGATTCCTTTCTATTTTAATATTTCTATATGTAATTCTAAATCCATTAGAGATAATATTCCCTATTTTCAAGTTATTCATATATTTATTTTATTTCTTCCATTCTATCCTGGATTGCAGGCCAATACAGGATGAGGAGTCATCTACCACCATAATGTAGGTGGTCCAGTGCCTTACCCTAAAAGTATATCTATTTTTGTTATACACTATTGTGCAACATGAAGAACAATCCATGTATACTATTTAAAACTATAAATTAATTAAATGAAATATTAATTCCATTAGTTATTAAATTATTTAACCTACAATGCATCATTGGAGATTAATCACCTCAATGAAAACTACACCTTAGGGAATGTTTATTACTTTACCTTGATACAATATAAATATATGTGACATGAAAACTTTCTAAGTGGGTTCAATCTTGTTCTCTTATATGTGAAATGGGAAATTTTAATTAATAAATATAAATGGGATTATGAAATTTCATGGATAAAACAGGGGTTCCATAATGGATCCCCTTGGATGGGTTCATTGGATAATTGAATTGAATGATCTATGAATGGAATTATGATGTGTCAGGAGTGATACATGGATACTATATGGTATGTGTTTTAGGGGATCAATTAGTAGATGACATTACTTTATGTTAGAGTAAAACTTATATTCCTATGTGTAATTCCATGGATGGGCCAATGTGAAATGCTTTTATACCATGCCTAGGGTGACACTTGGGTTCTATTAAGGAATTCCTTAGATTGAATAATAGAGAATGGGTTTATAGATTACCTTGAGTGATACCAATATTCCTTATATGATTTTTCTCTGATGGTATTGGGTTTCCAACCTTTTTAAACAACACTTCCTCCAATTCAAATAACATACTCAGATATATTCAATGCTTTACATACCTGATGACCTTTTTTGTATTCCCTTATTGAGTCTTAATTATCACGGGGCTTGTGATTCCTTGTATGAGTATAATAATATAAATGTATTGTCTGTAATCCTCAAACCCTAATACTATATATATATATATATATATATATCGATTAAATTATAAATTATTCAATGCTCAGAGACATTCTGGCATAGGCCGAAGCAAGCAGTATCAGATGGGTGTCCCCTGAGAAACCCGAACTCATGAAGTTTATTTATCTACTATATTTGTAGATACCCAAAGCTTTACGTACATAGACATTAAATTACTCTTTCATAATATCTAATACATAACAGAAATAGACACCAAAGGACCGTAATAGTTTAGTGTCTTTAGAAACTCGGAATATAATCTTCTAATCTTGGTGAAAGATCTTCAATATCTCCCATAAATATCTTCCTTTTTTTCTTACCTAAAACCTTTCTTTATATATTGGGGAAAAGAAAATATATAAAGGTTGAGCTAAAATTCTCAGTAAGGGTATGCATGGAGAAAATAAAACAAACCATATACATTTGAACTTCAAAACATGAACATAATATTTAATCATAAAAATCTTGAGCAATGACATAAAACATGGAAGTACGTAAGGCATAGATCATAATGAATCATAAATCATGATATAATATCATGGGAATAAATCATGTAATTTTGGAAACCATTAAGCACATTATATGATTTCCATAGTATCCAATGAATTGCTTCCAAGACCATTTTAGTGGACAAAGTCCCTTTCTGAATTGAGTTCACTCCTCATTCCAGTCCTGTATCACTGAACAAGATTAACTTACCGTTCCAGCCATGTCTATATCATGAGATATAAATCTTTACCCAATTCATTGGAGGTAGATATAGGTCCCACCCATATCATAATTAAATCATTCTTACGTGTGCCACAACATAAACATAAATCATTCATCATAACCCAAGAAATAAAATGGGTTTCATAAACATCATCCCATCATAACATAATCCATATAAAACAAATGGATATCATTTCATCATAATAGAAGTGAAACCATGTAAATCATAGACACATTATACTTGAAACATACACATATGAAATTATGTCATCATAGATGGAAAATGGTTTTGATAAAGCACTTGAAATAAATTCTTGAGGAAAATATCCTTTCTTATTCAAAATCATTTTCTTTTCACAAAATTCCATGAAATTTTAAAAGAAGAGGATTTTGTTTAAATAGTTATGAAATATTGTATAGTAAGCTTCATGAAAATAAGCTGTTATGAAACCGTAAAAATCCGTTCATGCCGTATAAGTTTTAAAAAAACATTCTTCTCGTACTTTAGCTGAAAAAGTCAAAAAGTACCTCGTATGGTAAACAAAAAAAAGATTACTTACATACCATGTAGTAAAAGTCAAAAATGGGTAAAAAGGACTTTAAACATACATGAAAACATTTTTATAAAATGTGGACATGGATGATAAATAAAACCCCAGTAAATACTTACGTATAAGAAATCTCGGATAGAAAACAATTGAGATTGCAACATTATCCCTTACCTTATGTCCGATATACTTCGTATGTATCCGAACCTCCTGTATAATGAATTAAATAATGTCATTGACTTATTAAAGAATCATATTCATTGTTATGATATCATATATGGTTCACTTATGACTTTATATTACCCGTTCTTTTGTAAATTCCATGTTAAAGCAGTGTTTTGGGTAAAATTGTTTCATTTATCATACGTGTTTCAACTTGCTGTTCTTGATATTATTACTTACATCCTGATTTACTTAATTAAAGAATGTAAAACATGATTTATATATATAATATATATTCATCATATACATATATATATGATAGATCAATAAATGGAATGAAATACACTGTTCATGGAGACGGTAGGTCGTACGTACGCATGAACGCTGTTTTCATTTCTTTATTGAATTGAATGGAATTAAGTAGATGGAATACATACATACAAATATATATATACATAAATCCAGTATCATTATTATGTCATATATTTCATTATTATTCATTATATATACTTTATAATCATTCATGAATGGTTAACATGGAGAATGAATCTCATCGCGTCGTGGAGACGGTAGTCCGTATGTACGCACGAGCGATGATATCATTCCCATGATCATGGAATTGTATTGAAGTGTATGTATAATATTTCATAATCAATATCACTTTACAATAATAATATATAGTTATTTATTTATACCATTATACCCATCCATGTAAGGTGGTGGTCGAAAACATATTACACCACGGCGTGGAGACGATATTTCGTACGTACGTACGCGCGGTGATTTTGTTTTCTATAGGATGGATAGAAGGTGAAATAGGGTTGTTTAATATTTATAATAACATATCTGTATATAATTAATACTGATATTATTACTTTATAATGAAACAACTAAAGAAGAGGAATCAGAAGAAGAAATAAATTTGAAAGAATCGATAACGGATATTACCTCTTCTTCGACACGCCTCTTTGAAACCTCCTCTTAGGGAACTAAAATTGGTCTTTGAAGAATACCAGGACATATAGAATATTTCTAGGTAAGTTGATAAGGGAAATGAGCAGGGGTTGTTTGAGCTTGAAGGCTCAATGTTGTGTAAAGATGAGAGGGAGGAGGTACCCTTTTATAAGGAAGGAGAGTGGCACCTTTGGAATCCTAAAAAATATTAGTTTAATATAAATTCAAACCCCATATAAAAACCTAAAAAAATGACTCAATTCGAATATTATATGAGATAGGGTTGTAAAATCATCAACCAATAAAATTTAGACATGTTTTGATCTTATTTTAAACCCTATCATTTTTATTTATCCTTATTTAATCTATTTAATTTTATTTGTGGTAATAAAATTCTAAATTTTAAATGGTAATATATAATCACTTATGTGTTGTTAATTTTACATAATTGGATACTTTATGAAATTTTAAACTATATAAATTTCAATTTATAATTTTTAAATTTTTTTGTGATTTATAACCAATTTAATAATAAGTTATTTTTATAAAATAACAATAGTGTCAATTTTGACACTATTCATTTATTTGAATTTAAATAAAATCGAAACAGAGAATATATTCGAAATAAAATATTTAATAGGTTCTTAACATGTCATATTCATCTAGAAAATTAGTTTAGCACATTAAATATTTCATATAATATTTATTTTACTACTTGTAAAACCATTTATTTGATACTTCTCTTAATAAAATAATTTCTACAACATTTTCATATAATTATTAAATATACTTATTTGTTGCATAAATATTAAAAATAAAATACTAGGATGAAGATAAATCTTATAGATTTCATAATAATACTTTTAATCTGATTTATATTCTAAAAAACCAAACTTTTAAAATGTTATATTTATTAGATTATGAAGGTGAAAACTTTAACATCATTTGAAATAAAATAATATAAGTGTCATAATCACTTTTATAAGACTCCAAACGGACATATATTCGGTAATTGAATGTTTATTGTGTATATATACACTAATAATAAGTTTTGGTTAGGTTTTTGAGCCTTTTAATGGGTATTAGTATTTCAATAAAAACTATATTACTTATTTTTCACTAAATAAATAATTTCTGCATCATTAATGTATAAGCTTTTAAAGTAAATAAATCTCTCTTAAAAATTATAAATAAATTACCATGATAAAGAAAAACATTTTATATTTCAAATGAGTATTTATAACAGAATTAATAATCTGTATAAACTTATATTAAAAATACTTTAATTATTAAATTTGAGTGAGACATATTTCAATTTCTTTTAAATAAAATAAACTAATGGTCTTAATCACCTCCAAGTGGGTTCCAATGGATTCCATTTCGACCCAAATATCCCTTAGGACGAAATATAAGCATCCAATTATATTAATACAAGTGTTAGGGTAATTTTATAATATTATATTTACCCTTAATTACCCGATTTACCTTTTACTAGGGTAAATAAAATTTACCGTAGTTACTATTCATAATGCCCAAAAATAAAAAGTAGCCTATTAACATAATTTGGACCCACTGATTCCAAATATTAAATCCATTTTTCTAAATTCTATACACAAAAGTTTTAGAAATTAATTTAAAATTAATCTCGTTGTTAAGAAAATGAGTTTTAAAAGTTAAAACATTGCAAAAGATTGAAATGATTTTACCAATGAATTCAATGTAAAATTAATGTTAATGACATAAATTATATTAAATGGTAAAAATATATTATATTTATATTTTAAAACCATTAAATATTATAATTTAACCATATAAATTATTACGATGAAAAAAGTTTTTTTAATTAAAATATAGCGTGGTTTTACTATTCATTAAAATATGAAAGTTATCAGAAAAATATCAAAACTTTATCCAATGAAAATTTCATTATCCTAATTCAAAATAAGAAGTTTATTTTGTAAAAGTTAACTTATAAACTTGTCAAAAATTATATTTAAAATGGGTACGCCATCAAAAGGCGGCAAAACTGCATTTTTTGAAAAATAATTATTTTACCCAAAAAATTTATTTTGTTCTCGTACCATGTTCTATAAAATGTGTAAGATGAATTATAATTTCATAAAATTCAAAATTTATTTACTACTATTTATAACGGCTAGTTTATAATATTTTAATCATATATCATTGTTCAGTGAAACCCAGTATTGCGTACAACACACGCTATCGAGGAAGGTTGTGATTGCGTGTAATGCACGACTACTTTGTTGTTGCGTATAACAAAATCCAACCATATTTAATTTATACACTGAATATATATATATCTACATTCAATTTTGCGTAGAATAACTTCTATCAAACAAACTTTTAATTGTGTGTAACATGATCCAAGATTAGTATTGTGTATACTGCAAGCTAATACGGTGTTGCGTATAGAGAAAGATAATCTTGGTGTAACGTACAACAGAAGATATGAAAGAAATTAAAAATAATATATCTTATAAAATCTTGGGTTGTTACAATATTTATCTACTATTCTTACACACTGATAATTATATATTCATATACTGAATAGTACTAGACACCATTGGTGATGGCATAATGGAGTGTATATCAAACCCTGTTTTGGCCACCTTATGGTACCTGAATAGACTTCATGGATGTAGGAATGGACAAAGGGAAGAATCATTCTATGGATTACTAATTTTTAGAACTATGATGGAATACGAGGTTAGAGGACCAAGCTTATGCTCGTGATTCTATTAGAGATAAATTTTTGTCTTTGGTTCTTTTTTGTATACCATGCTGTATATGTTTGTTACATTATTTCCCTTGTATCAACTTTTGGTATAGCATGAAGACATGAAATATTTTTGTATATGGAATTGGTTATAACTATTTATATTGTCTGTATATATCTGGATGATTCAATGCTATTTTTTTTTGTTTTTTTATTTATCTTTCTCCAAGTTGTGGGGACTCTGATCGTGAAGGTATATCCTCCCAATTTTACCGTCACACACACTCACTTCTAGTCAAAAACTATGGTGCATGGGGAGTTTAACTTGAGTCCATGTTTCCAACTAGACCAGTCACTTATTTATGAACTAGGCCTAGGATTTCACACATTTCTCTTATAAAATTTGAATAAGATATCCTATGGAAGCACATAAGACATTTGTGAGATAGAAATCCATGTAAGGGAATAATAAAAGTATGATATAATGAATGTAAAACATGTTATTCCAGAGGCATAACAAGGTGACATAAAATGAATGAAAATCATATTCATGAACATCTAATCATGATATAAGATGATAACATCAAGGAAATTTTGGAAATTTTTAACAACATAAAACAAGACATCATAAGTATAAGTTGTGGATAATTGCAATGAAATCATAACATAGTGTGATTATAATGACATTATATTCACCATAAATGGAATCTCAGGAGATAAAAATACTACCCATTTCATTGGATGGCTATATCATTTTAGGCCCACCCAAAACATTCATATCATGTGAATGTATTTGTATGCCACATAGATCAAACAACATAAGGATGCATTTCATCATTTTTAATCCCATGATTAAGGAGTGTGAGTTACGTATATGGAATTCCCCAAAATATTTTGTATAGGTGCATCTAGTTGAATACCCTTGAATGGAAATGGGGATGAGTATTCACTAAGAAAATGTTTGGCCTGAAAAAATCTTAGGATAATTTCAGCTGTATAGAGGGTGCACATAAAGGTTCAAGGGTGGGTTTAATAAGAGTAAAAGTTGGACTATCATTACTTGGTCATAATAAGTAAAATAAATTGTTGTTTGAAACCACATTAAAACAAGAAATATTTGAAATAAATAGACTTATTACAATGAAATTACTTGAAGTAAAAAAGGAAGAGGAGATGATCATTACCTTGAGAGGGTGCTTCTAAAAGATTGGGAGGAGGTTCCTAAGAGATTTTTAACACCTTGGGAGGGATTTATATATGGATATGGAGATTAAATTTATGATCAATTTATTCTAAGGGAAGATGAGTGGGACATTGGGTGGTAATTTATTGAAAAGGAGAGGGGATTTATTTATTAATTTATAAACATAGGTTCTTGAGTCTATAAGATTAAATAATCAAAAACCCAAACATTACCATGGTTTTTTCCAGTTGTATATTCAAAATGGGAGTTAATTTAAATATATTATAATTACAATAGCCAAAAATATTAAAATAATACCATTAGTGACGTGGAAGTGAGTCATGTTAAAAAAGTATTGATTTTAAATCCTTAAAATATAACATAGATTTTGGAGGATTCATTAATGGAATATAAAATTAATCAAATAAATTAAAAATAAATTATTTTAAAGGATAGAAATATATTTGGTATTTTATGAATTTATGGAATTTATTACATCACTTTTGGACCATTATGATGTCATAATGTAGACCTTATATTTATACCATATTTTATTTTTACCGAAAAATTTGATTATCTTGAAAACATATAAAATACTCAACATTGTATAATTTCAATGTGTTGATTTCAAAAATAATATTTATTTTATCAAAATAATTCTATAAATAGGGTAATTTACACTATTAAATAAAAATCATTATTTATTGTAAAATACTAGTTTTTTTGATATTAACCACTTTCAAACCTTTATAAAAATAGGATTCATATTCAATAAATTATAATTCATTTATTTTTAAATAATTATTATCTAATAAAAATATTTTATTAAAATATATTTTATTTCATAAATTCTTGAATTTTTCAAAAGTGTGTCATAGTTGAAAAATATATATTTCCCAAAATTACAATTTTGATTTATTCATGTCAAAATCTATTTTTATCAAACTAATTATATAATCATTGATAAAGTAATAATAAGAAGGGATAAATAAAACAAATATTTTAAAGTAAATGAAAAAATAAAAATCCATATTACTAGGGTCTATATACATAACCGCTTATTTCACTATTGTACACCCTAAGGATACGGTGTGTGATGGTGGTGATTTAATGGGGCAGTTGAGTGAACATGGTTTGGGTCATGATCTCAATAAGATTGAACTTATACCATAAAAAATTTCACTTGAGATTCAGTTATTGAATCTCAACTTGGGCTTAGTCAAGGTCAAAGCCCAGTGATTTAATCTCCCGTGGAACTTTAATAAATGAGCTTCCTAGGGTACGATCCACCTGGTTGAGGCTATTCTCCTAAATAAGTCAATTAAACTTTATCATAAACATTATTATATAATAATATTAAGGATGACTATACAATATTAATATTATAAATGGTTATTATGTTTAACAACATTTTAAATCTAATATGAAATATTTTATAATTGGTCCAAAATAACATAAGTAGTGCATGCGTTTTCTATAAAATCAACACAATTTCTCAATAAAAGGTAATTTATTATATAAAATTTCAGGTCATTACATTCTTCCACGTTCATAAATTATAGCCTCAAATTTTAATTTAGAACTCTAGAATAGATGAGGGTACTTATTTTTCATCACCTCTTTTGGTTCCCATATTGTTTCCTCAAACTCCTGGTTCCACCAAAGCACTTTGACCAGGTCTATTTTCATATTTCATAGAAATGTTTCTCTATGATATAATATATTTACCAGCTACTCATCATATGAAATATCATTATCCAAGGATACTACCTCATTAATTTATTCCTTAGTGATATATAAAGGAACACCTTGTCTCTAACCTCAAACTTTATGTCTCATCGATGATAATCTATATAACATTTCTCTAGACATTATGTGGATTTCATATGACATTGAATGAATTGAACCTTCTTTTTCATTTCATGGATAATATCAGGCCCAAAAGCTTCCACTCTCCAACTCCATCCTATCATGTTGTAGTCTGACTCCTCTTCCCATATAGGGGATTATAAGGATCCATTTGAATGCTAGAATAGAAATTATTATTATATAATGACACCACTAGGGGAAGGTGATAATCCCAAAATCCTTGGAAATCCATTGAACATTATCTCAGCATATCATCTATAGTTTTAATGGTTCTCTCAAACTACTCATCCATATAAGGGTGATAAGAAGCATTGAAACTCAACTCTATATTTAGTGCTTAATGAAGGATTCTATGAAACCTCGAGGTAAACCTCAGATCTTGATCAGATACAATAGATAGTAATACTCCATGAAGTCTTACAACTTCCCTTATGTATATCATGGAATGTTGTTTAAGAGATAAATATTCCTCAATATAATTTAAATGAGCTAACATTGTAAAGGGATTGACTACATCCCAAATGGATTTATAAATGTTACATGTCCTAAGGAGTCCTATGATAAAATCCATGGTTATATTTTCTCATTTCCATGATGGTGTGGGAAATGATTACATCATACCTGTAAATTTATACCGTTCATCCATGACTTGTTGGTATACCAATCATTGAGATACAAATAATATAATTACACTCTTCACATTATCCCAATAGAATTTATGTCTCATATCATTATACATCTTAGTTATTCCAAGATTAATAGAGAAGGATGAGATATTTTCATCATTCAAATGTTTTTTTTAGTTTAGGTTTTTATGGGACACATATCTGGGTTTCAAACCTTATAACACCATCTTTATCAAATTTGAACTCAAGAATATTCTATACCTTTTTTTATCTCCTCATCATCTTTTTGGGCCTCCTATATCTTCTCAAAAATTAATGTTTGAGTAGTTATTTGAACATTGTAGGATTGTGTTTATTTTATTATTCTCATTTCTATCTTTCTCACATAAAATAATATTAGATCCCTTTCAATCCTCATCATGGATATGGTTACAAGATCCTTTCTACTCAGATCAGTTAACACCATTTTCAGCTTCCCATGGTGGTAATGGACCAAAAAATCATAATCTATAATCATATCTAACCACATTTTTTATTTATATTGATCTAATTTTATATGAATATATACCTGGGGATTTTATGATCAGGGTATATGTCACACTTCTCTCTATAGATATAATGTCTCTAAATATTCAATGTGAAGATCACTATAGCTAATTCTAGATCTAGTGTTTGGTAGTTTTTATCATGTATATTTAATTGGAGGGAGGAAACAGATAACAATTTTCATATTTTATGAGTATAAAAGCTAATTATTTTTTGTATTCATTGTTATAGATCATAAATCATTCCCCATTATTGGGTAATGTGAGCACAAGTGTAGTGATTGGAATCTTATTTCACTCCTTAAATCTCTTTTTTTCATTCATCGTTCTAGGGAAACTCCACCCCCTTCAAGGTTATCATTGTTAGAAGGATTGAAAATCATGATAATTTTCTCATAAATCAATGATAGTACCCAAAAAATCCAAGGAATCTACGAATCTCCATCATAGTTGTGATTCTGGACCATCCATCAATTTTCTTTTTTAATGATCCATAGATATCCATTTTTTTTGTAATAACATTTCCTAAGAATGTTTCTTGCACCATCCAAAACTCTCATTTACAATACTTTAATTATAACTTTTCTTTTTTAAGGTCTTCATTATAACATTCAAATATTCCTCATATTCCTCCTTGATTTTTGATTTGATAAGAATATCATCTTTAAAGACTAAAAAAATTCATCATGGTAATACCTAGGGACTCTATTCATTAACTACATGAAGATAAATAGATAATTAGTGATTTCAAATCACATCACTATGAAATAATAGTTCTCATACCTTATACAAGAAGTACTATTGGGGATAGCCTCCTTTACACTTACTTGATAATATACTGACATACGATCTATCTTAGATAACTTTTGGGATCCACATAGCTGATAAAAAAAGTCATCAATTCATGAAATAAGATACTTATTATTTATCACGATCTTATTGATCTCACAATAATCAATGTAGTGGAACATTGACTAGTAATTCATCATAAAAATAGGCTCGGTACACCCCATGGTGGAGCACTTTGGAATATTAACCCTTTATCCAGATTCTCCTGCAGTTGCTTCTTCAGCTCCTCAAGTTCAATAGTGGCCATTTTATATGGATTCTTGGATATAAGAAATACTCTGGATAGGAGATTGATTTATAAATCAATCTCATATCTTGGGGGAAGGCTGGTTGATTATTTGGGGAACACATCACTATATTCCATTAAAATGATCATATCATCAAGGATGATCTTTTACATAGTCTCAATCATTAGAGCCAGATACTCATTATCATAAGGAAATAATATCCATGATTTATATGATGATACCAAAGGATATTTATCCTCTATATTTCACTGGTATAGAATTAGAGGGTGATTCATTATATGAAGGGTGATTTCCCACTCTCGGAAATTTATATTTCCCCTATATAATGAAGGTATATACATACCAATAATTGCATTAAATTATGTTAAAGTTAGTATAATAATGTTTTATAGGAAGTTCATCTCATAAATATGGATAGAGGTGATGTTATATACCTG
Source organism: Viscum album (assembly GCA_963277665.1). Taxonomy (NCBI): domain Eukaryota; kingdom Viridiplantae; phylum Streptophyta; class Magnoliopsida; order Santalales; family Viscaceae; genus Viscum; species Viscum album. The sequence continues at coordinate 1,576,047,058 of OY728141.1, forward strand.
GGATACAATAATTTATCCATTTACCATTTTCATATATAGCTCCACTTCCATGTTTTTTGGTGGTGTTTTAATTGTTATACGAAAAATTTTTTATATAAAAGAATACATAGAAACATAATTAGATAGTATATTAACAATCCTTGAATAAATAAATAGCATAACTATCCCCACATAATTGTCAGGGTCCACCTCAGCAGTTGTGATGACATAATATCTCCCTTTATCTCTAGCCTTTGGAGGTTTTTTTCATCAGTTATATTTGATAACCCTTGAATTAGTTATTTGATTCATATAGTGTCATTATTCCTTGCAATTAAAAAATTGGATAATAGCTTGAGGGTTTACTAGATCATTCCTTTATTCTATCATATTGGTGGGTCTCTCCCAATGACATTCACTAGCTAGGTTTCCTTCCTTTCCACACCTAAATAATTTCACTACCCCTTCATGATTTTTTTTGCAAAGCTTCTTCCTGCGTTTTTGACAAGTGGTATGTTGGAATTTTTTTTGAAGCATCCTGAACCCGCACTTCTAGATTCCATACTAAAAACATGTAGTGTATTTTTTGTTTTTAAAAAAGATAACTAAAAAATAAACTAACATTTACAGAACCAAAGATCTTTTCAAGTATAGGTTTTGGAGGATCAAGAAATTTACCATAAATAATATTAGATTTTAAAAAATTATAAAATAGTAACTGACTTTAATAATTCCAGCTTCTTGATTGAAAACATTCACCTTTTATTCTGCTAATGATCCAATAGAAAATAATTTAATAAAAACATATCGTGATCCTAAAAATTACTCGGTAAGTGGTTTTTAAACAAGTGAAAAATATTTTATAAACTCTTATTTAGAAACTCCTTTACATTTTATTTATTTAAAATATATAATGTTTTATGTAGTAAATAATTTTTAAAACATAAAAATACTTCTAAAACCATTAATTTTAAAAATAAGAACATTTAAATAATATTTGGATTTCTTCTTTAAAAATCCTTTGAAAATAATAACTTTTATTGATTAAAATGATATTTTAAAAACCATAATAAATCCATGAGGCCACTAGCAGTATCACTATTAGTAAATAGTCTTGTTGAGGCTATGGGGTCACCTCATTCATCATCAACTCATTTGATACCCAAGTATTTAGTTTTTTTATGAAAATATTTTTTATCAAATATTCCTTTATCATTTACAATCCATTGAAAACCACTCAAAAACTACATGAATTATTTTCAAATAATAAAATAATTTTGTATTCTATTTAATTTTTCAGAAGCTTATTTTTCATAAAACACTATAGGGTTCAGAGAAATTCATGATTTTATAAATTCAAAGGAATAATTTGAACACACCACAAAATTAAATTAACAAAAATGTTTTATTAAAATGCAAGGGATGTCCTTTTTATTCATAATGCATGGACATACCTATATGAATATGTTACATTCATGAATTATAAAATAAAATTTACACATAAAATGATAATTTCTATACTAAAAAAAAATTTAAAATAATTGAAATATATTTTATAGAGGATAAATAATAATAATATTCCTTGTGCATATAATTTTAAAACAAGATTATAATTTTAAAAAAGGGAATTTAAAAAAAATATATCTTTAGAAAAATATAAAATTTCAAAAAATAACATATTTACATAGAACATAAAATCATATATGTTTTTTTAATAAATAACCATTTTCATAAATTAAGAGGTTTTGATATAATCATAAAATACCATGCTATAAAAAACTAATCCCTTCACATAAGGGGTTTTAGAAGATAAAAATAGATTTGAAACATTTAAAAAAATTCCACTTACCTTGATTTAAAGAAAACATTGAAGGCAACTAGTTTTATTCATTATCTATTTCTTGTATCCTCCCTCTCTCTCTATCTTATATCTCACTATTTTATTATCTAGTTTCTAAATCATATTCACAGTGAGCATCTAAAGGGATGCTCTAGAATTCATATATATATATATATATAACAATAAAAGAATATTCTAGTATATCATTGTTTATATATATATATAGAGACATATAAGTCACTGGTAAATGGATATTGAGGTATATTGATGACCAAAAGGCTTGAATTCAAGGATTATCTAGAATGTTTAGAAATATTGACAAACAAAATTATGTATGGATTGAAAATATAAAAATATTATATGATTTATTATCACTCCGGAAGTAAATAATGGATTTAAGTCAGCTACCATTTTCATGCATAAGTGAACCTTGATTTTAGTCGATTAAGATAGTAGTGTACATATATATTCATATATAATAATTTCAAAACAATTAATTGAGCTTCATAAAGTATCTTCTAATTATATATTTTATAATTAATTTAAATTAGATTCAATGAACATTTTTGTTTTCACATTGATTATTTTATCATTGTGTTGGGATGTAGCTCAATGAGGTTAAAACCATCCATTATAGGAGAGGAAGAAATGGAATTGAGGGTTCGGTTGGTGCGACTTCTAAAAGAATATGGACAATGAATGAATCAGATAACTAAGATCATATTGATCAGATAGATGAGGTTATAAGTGGACATTGTTTAACGAGTGAATAGTAACCCATGTATTCTGTCCCACATTTATTTTTTCTCCACCAAGTGCCCACATATAAGTTAAGTCATTCGATAGACTAGAAATATGTGAGTAATGGGGTATGATCCTAACCTTTACTTGGCTACAATACCACATCATAGCCCAATTCCCATTCACACACTATGCATTCTTTGAGGGAGTTATTCCCAACTTATGTGGGTTTATACAGGGCGGGACCATCACTCATCTACCCCTCCCAGCTGACTTGTGGGAAGGCCATGGATTGACCTCTCCACGTAGTTGACACAATAGGGTCCCAAATATGTATTGAGGGTTCCCGTTGGTGGGCTTTTATGGTCGGCCTAAAATTAAATTTCACTAAGGGTTAATTTAAAATTATTTATTTTTATAATTCATAAAATACAACCTATAATAATATAATACGAATTTTTTTTCCTTTCTTCAATTATATATATAAATATATATATATTAGCATAATTTCATTTCTAAATGTTTAATCTTATTTTAAATTTTCCATTATTATTATAGGTTAATTTTATATTAATTATTAATATAAAGTGTTAATATTAATTACAAATATTAAATACTCCTACTAAATTAATAATATTCTATTTACTAGTAAAAAAAGGCTTACAATTTTATTTAATTATTTTAACTCCTTCAAAATAATAGTTAATTTAATATTAATAATTTTATATGTATATTAATTTTGTGAACTTTGTATTTTAATAAAAAATTACTATTAATTAATTAACATTTATTTACAAAACATCATTGTTAATAATAGTGTAATTTAGAATAAAATTTATTTAATTAAAATTATTTTTTAAGTCATAAATTTTAAAAATATATGTGTAATAATATATTTTACTTAAAATTGAATTCATATTTTTTTAACAAAATAATATTTATTGAAAAAAATATTAAATTAACATTATTATTATTATTTTAATATTTTTATTCAAAATGGGAATTAATTAGAAAGAAAATTAAATTTTCTGTTAAATTATACTTTAGTTTTTTTCAACTAAAACACATTAAATTAACATTTATCAAAAAGAAAAATATATTTAAAATTTATAGGATGTTATATTTTTATCATCGTGAGATTTTTCAGTAGCTCCCCTAAATTTATACCCAATTATTTTATTCATTTCACTTGGCCCATGATACCTTTGAGATTCCTTTATCTTCATTTATAGATTTAAGGCACATGAGACCATTTCCTCAAAACTATTTATGTATAGAATCTTGATATCTTTTTATGGACATATCTTTAGACACAAAATAATTAGTCAAAATTACTTTGAGGGTAAATGAAAAAGATAGAGGCATATCTTGGTAGTATTATAAAGTTCACCTCATTTTTTCTGATGGATTCATAATCTTTTTTACTTCAATCCATGGAAATATTTTCACATTTTAATTTGTAAAGTGTAAGGAAAATATTTGTCACAAAACAATTTTCTGAATTCTTTCCACTCCATCACTTAGATATATTCCTCCGGATTCTTATTTTTCATAAACATCCACCATTGGCTATCTTCTCCATCCATATGATAAACAACAAGTATAAATTTCTATTACTCAGATTATTTAAGGATGGATATGATATTTTTAATATATTTGTTCCATTTTTCAATGATTAAAGGATCATAAGATCCACTAAATGTTAGAGGAATTTGTCTCATAAATGTCTCAATTATAACTTGATACTTTTTATGGGGTGAGGGATTTCCCCTTGATCAAGTTTCTATTAAAAACCTCAATTAATTAAGTATCATCATGAAGTTCTCAACTTCTACTCCCATTGGGTTGGACATAGAATTTGGGCAGTTTTCACAATTCTTATCACACATGTTATTGACTTGGATCCTATTATTTCACACTATTGACAAGAATAATTTAAAAATTAGGGATAATAATTTTAATTATATTTAAAAAATTAAATGGAAAACAATGAACATTGACGGGATAACTCAGAAATGATATACATTCCTTAACCTATGAATTATTAGGTTTTAATATATGTTATCCATGGTCTATTTCCTAACATAAAATTTAATCAAAAATTTGTTCCCTTCATGATGATCGCTAAGGAGATTGTGAATTTACCGTATCATATCCTACTAGAGTTTCAAACCAAGTGTGAAAAAGACCTCTTTTTCATACACTAGGTTGTGTTTGATTCCATTCTCAATGTTCCCTTTCTGGGGTTATTATACCTAGGTACAAATATGCTAAATCCACATCCACTTTTAGTATCTATACATGGATTTTTTTTATTAAAAACAACATAATAGATATTTTACCATAATTTAGGAATATCTTATGATGTTTATTCTTATTCCTAAGGCTTTAACTATATTTTTCTAAACCATATCCCCAAAAATAACTAAACCTAACTCTGATACAAACTATGATAACCAATATATTTTATAAACATTAATTAATGATTTATTATAGAAAGTCTCACATAATAAAAACCTATAAGATCAAAAGGCATGGGGTATTTGGATAAATATATACATACTATAATAACATGAAATAGGTATGGAATAACATTATTTAAAACTCTTTATCATGCTTTTAAAAATTCATTTCTCTTATAAAACTGCATGGGATGTCTTGGGGATGGATATATGAAATGGGTGATCTATAAAGCCCAGTAAGGGAATAATCAAAGAATAAAATGATTAAAGTAATATATGTTAGTGAGGAGGAACATCTAGGTGACATAAATGGGGTGAGAATCATAAAAATGAACATTGAATCATGAAATAATATGATATCATCAAGGTGCCTTTGGAATGTAGAAACAACAAAAAACTTGACATCATATGCATAAGTTAATCCTAGTCTCCAATTCATCATAACATAGTGTGATTAGGATAACCACTCATCCACTTTAAAAGGAATATCATGATATAAAAATGGTAACATCGTATAATGATAAAGGGATAAATAAAAAAGTGATATGATTCATGTTAAATTGGTGCACCATTATATTTAGGAGCCTACTTGATTACAACTACACCGTTAAGCATGCTTGTACTAGGGTAGTGATCAAGATGGGTGACCTTATGGGATGTTACTCATAGTATGTGCGAGTGAGGAAAAATAACACTAGATAGAACATGTGTTGGACTTTGAGGATATACATTATCCTGATGAAACGTTTGAGCATGTGGGTGAGAGCCTGGGAGGGGACCATGTGTCTGTAGGGAAGCTTGTGGGACCATGTGGTCTAGGACCTGATATCCATATTAATGTGGGGTGTCTATGTCGTTAAAATACCAAGTTGTTACATTTAACCTTTCTATGATACCAATGTGACCACTGATCCCCTCTAATAGAAAAAAACCCCTGCCGTAAAATGGTCGTTGGGTCCTTGACGGCCTGATACCACCACTTTCCCCTTAAACACATAGTCCCCTCCCTCTGGCCCACCCATATTCCAGAACGGATCATGATACTAATGACTATCCCTACATTCCAACGCTTATTCTTTTTATCATGCTTTTTCCTCACTCACATAACATGATTAAAGTGATACATGTTAGTCAAGAGGCATGTGTAGGTGACCTAAATGGGGGAGAATCAAAAAAATAAACATTGAAGAATGATATATGTTGATAAAGTCAATGCACCATAGAAATATAGAAAAAAAATATATCATGTCATCATATTCTTATGTCAAGCCTAATCATCAATTCATGAAAACCTAGTGTTCTTAGGATAACCTCTCATGCACTATAAATGGAATTTCCCAAGATAAAAACTACAACACCTTAGAATGATAAAGGGTTAAATGACTAAATGATATGAGTCATGTAAAAATGGTTCACCTTTTTTTTCAAGAGCCTACTAGATTAGAACTACATAGTTATGCTTCCTTGTTCTAGAGTAGTGATTAGGATGGGTGACCTTCAAGGAAGTTACTCAGGTTGTGTATGAGTGAGGAAAAATCACATTAGAAAGAACATGTGTTTGCCTTTGGGGATAGTCATTAGTCTAATGAACTTTTTAGGCATGTGGGTGGGCACCAGGGAGGGGACCACATGTTTGTGGTGAAACTGGTGTTTCCTAGGGGGGGCAAGACCCAACAACCATGTTAAATAGTAGAGTATATTCTATTAGTGGGGCCTAGTTGTTACATTGAACTAGATATGATACCAATGTAACAACTAAGCCATGATAATAGTATAGACACCCCACCTTAATAAGGTCTTTAGCTCCTGGCCCACTAGGTACAACAAGTTTCCCCACATACAAATGGTCCCCTCCCTAGGTCCCTCCCATGTGACCAAACGAGTCATCCGACTAATGGATATCCACACATGGAAACATATGTTCTTTATAGTGTTCTTTGTTCTCCCTTGTACACACCCTAGATTACTTTCTAGAAGGTCACCCATCATGATCACTATTCTAGGCCAAGCATGCTTAACTATGGAGTTCTAATCATGTATGGTCCCAAAAAGAATGGTGAACCTTGTTGAAATGAGTCATATCATTTATTCATTTAACCATTTATCATTCTGGGGTGTTACAGAAACATTACTCAATGCATTAGAGGGAAATATAAATTTTTTCCCACCCGTCACATTCAGGTCATGTACATATATTTGTGTTCCACATAGATCATAAAACAGAAGGAAAAATTTCATCACTATTAATCCCATTATTATGATGTTTTATTTACATAAATTTAATTCTATAATAAATTAAGTATAATAACATCTAGGTGAATACCCTTGAGTGTAAATGGGGATGGGTATTCTGTATACAAATATTTGGCATGGAAATATCACCGAATAATGTTGGTAGCATAACGTGGGAACATAAAAGTTCCAGGTAGGGTTTAAGGAGAGTGAAAGTTAGCCTAGAATTACTTTTGAAACATAAGTATGGTAAAGAGATGTGTAAAAACACATTACAACATGAATAATAAGAAATAAAAATGCTTATAACAATAAATGTACTTGAAATAAAAAGGAATAGAAGAGGGCGCCTTACCTTGAGAGGGTGTTTCTAAAAGATTTGGAGGAGCTTATTTAGAGTTTGGGATCACCTTGGGTGAAATTTAGAGTGGTATATAGATAGAAACATCATTATAAATGGGTTTTTAGTGAAAAGGAGTGGGAGGATCGATGGGTATTTACAGTAAAAGAGAGGGGATTTCTTTTTTAATTTTTTAATTTAGGTTTTGGACTATATATATTAAAATAATATAACCCACCAAACATGCCATAGATTTAAAAAAATATGAGTGTTTTCAATATTTTATAATGGAAATATCTGAACATATTAAAATAATAACATTGGTGATGTGGAAGTATGTCTTTTTCATAAAGAATTGATTTTAAAAAATTAAAATATAATATAGGTTTAACAGATTAATTAAAGGATTATAAAATTAATCAAATAACTTCGAAAATGTATTATTTTAAAGGATAAATATATATTTAGTCGTGGATTACTTTTATTTCGTTTATTTCATCATTTTTTGGCCAATATGATGTCATAATATAGACAATATATTTATACAATATTTTATTTTTACCCAAAAAATCCACTACCTCATAAAATTATGAAAAAATAACCAATGGATAATTTTTTATGAAATAATTTCAAAAAAATTATTTATTTTCACAAAATATTTTTTTTAAATATGATAATTTTCAATTTTAAATAACAATATATATTTACTGGAGAATACTTATTTTTATGATATTAACCACTTTATGACCATTTTAAAAATTACATTGGACTTCATTAAATTGTATTATCATTTATATTCAAATAAACATTATCTAATAATAATATATTATTACAATATTATTTATTTTATAAATTATTTAATTTATCAAAATATATTATTAATTTGAAATATATATTTTCTAAAAGTATACTTTTGATTTCTTTGTGTGAAAATCTAACCTTTTTCAAACTTTTTATTTAATCATTGATAAAGTAATAATAAAAAGTGATAAATATAATAATTATTTTATTAAAAATAAAATATCAAAATTCATATTAATGGGATCTAGAAACATAATCCCTTCTTACACCAGTGTATTCCCTAAGGGTAAGGTGTGTGATGGTGGTGATTTATTGGGGTGGTTCAGTGAACATAGTTTGGGTCGTGATCTCGATAAGATTGAACTTCCTCTATAAAGATTTTTTCCTAAAATTCAGTAGTTCAATATTTTTATTATATTGGTGAAGGTAAAATCCATGTGATTACATCTCCCTTATGAACTCTAATAAATGGGATTCACAAGATATGATCATACTGGTCAAGGTCATTTCTTATTCTATCAATGTGAATTGGACATTTTCGTAACTCTTATTATATAATAATATAAATGGATATTTTATAATTACTATATTATCAATGGTAAATATTTTTAATGATATTTTAAATCTAATAGGATATATTTTAGAATTGTCCTAAAATGGAGAAATTAGTGCATGGGTTTTTTATAACAATAAGGCATTTACTCAATCAAGAAGGAATTTCATTTACTAAATTATAGTTCATTAAATATATTTCCAATTTTAGATATTATATCATTAATTTCTTTATATTCATAGTAATTAAAGTGTAGTTTGATCCTATCACTTTCATGAGGATTTGATTTAAATTCTCCTCAAGTTATGAGGGGTTCTCTTGACTCAAATCTTTTTCTTGAGTCAAGATTACTCTACTTAGATTATGATATTTCAATATTGAATTATTATACCCTATTATGATTCAATGTTATATTTCCATATTATTTTATGTATAATTCATGTTTCGCGTTGAATTTTTATTCTATTCTAAATCTATTACTTCATAAAAAATGTAATGTCTATAAGAATAATTCCCTATTCTTTTAAGGGGGTTTTCTTAAATATCCATGTTTTTACTGCCCACTAATTGTATCATTTACTGAGTAGAAAATAAAATTGTTTTTGTCTAAAATGATACTTATTCTTCCCATTATTAATTTTAAAACAAATGTATCTTCATCCTTTTGAGAGTATTGAGTTTTTACTAAAGGAGATTTCAAATACATCCAAGGCTTTTCTTTTAAATGCTATTATTGCCTTACACTTTTAATTTTAACATATGGTTTGTCTCTTTTCAAAGTATCTTTATTTTAATTTATTTTTAAAAAATGTTTTAAGAAGTTTTCTCTTAATTTTAAAAAGATGTTTTTTTAAAGTGGAAAAAAATCACGTATTTTTTATGTTGATATTAAGAAAAATCCTTTTTGTGATTTATTTTATAGTTTTAATGGATTATTCTCCAATAAAGTAATGGTTGATAAATCACCCTATATGTGATCTTTTTAAGTAATCCTTTTTTGGAGATCATGTTTTTTGTATCAAATGATAATGTTTTTTTAGGTTATTCCACTTGGTAAATTTATGAAACAAATTTTATATCAAATGGGAAATTTATGATAAGATGAATCATTTGATTTTATGTGTCACTCATATGTAGGGATGATGATAGTTGGGGTCTTGTGTCACCCTCCAATGAATTTTCTAAGGTTTTATATCTCATGAGATAACCAGGGGAATCAAATAATGCTTGCTATAATATAATAATTAAGTAGCGATTCCTTCTATACTATGGGAATCAGGTATTGATTTCTACTCTAATATGGGAACCAAGTGATGATGTTTTATCCACTATGATAATCATACCTATTATTATGTTTTTTTTTCACATATTGGTTTTCAAGGATATGATTTATTTCCCAGTTATTCCAAATTTTTTATGATATTCCATGTTCTAAATATATTCTTATTTATTATTTTATGATTTAATGTTTTATTTGATTTTAATTATATACTTCTAAGAAATGTTTTGATGAAATTTATTTTTTCCTATGCTTCAATGGTATGATCCATAATGATAAATCATGTTTTATGACAATCACTAATTATCCCATTATCCTTTTATATAATATTTCTCCCTTTATCATGTTTCCCTCATGTTTATGATCTAAACATTATGATTGGTTAATAATTTTCCCTTAATGATCAATCAAGATCACCCCTTTATTATGATTCCTTTCCCGAGTTATGAATATGGTTATATCATATTCTATTTATAGAAGAGGTTCTAGAGGTGTATTGTTATGGAGAAATTTCATGAAGTTTTGTAAAATAATATTTTTATGTAGCTAGTCTCCAATATACAAAACTTATTGGTCCTCTAGTTATGAAACTACTTTTGAGATTTATTATATAAAACCTGGAATTAATGTTATATTTATTTATTTTTATATTGGGTATCTATAGACCCATCCCCGTTGGATTCTAGGGAGTTATTAATCACATGAAATCACATCGGGTCATAGCACATCACACAACTCTCTAGATAATCCAAAGTTTCTAGTTGCTCGATACCTATCCCATTAATGTATATATCTCAGCTCACCCATTAAGGAATCCAATGGTTCCATTAGACTCACCACAATATCTACTCATTGAAATTATCTGTTACTCATCACCCATTAGTGGAACCATAACCCATAGTATTATCCCAACCCATGACCCATGGTCCAGTCCAACCCTGAAAAAACTCTCATCAATCTTGGTCTCACTACTCATGGAATGTCCCTCAACATCATGCTCAAAGAACTGTAGAATCCTGATGCCATGTTTTGGGAAAAAACCAATACCAGCACCTGGGTTCTAAAACATATTTTACATTGGATATGCCTTATCCTATTACTTAGAGGAAACACCTCTCTATGATACCCATCTAGTGTCTAAGGAATCATCCAGCTCATGACACCCATCGAGTTCTTAGACCACCCTCAAAAGAACATATCTCCCCATGTGTGAGATTAAAAATTATCTTGCCCATCATCAAGCCTCACCTACCTATGAAACCTATTGTATAAATTCATGGATCAATTAATGATTGGTGATTTTAAAATAATTGTGAAAGGTTAAAAATAACAAAAGAAAAAGATGAAAAATATCACAAACATATGGATTTTCATGGTTTGAGAAAAATCCCTACATCCATAGAGAACCAGAATAATTTCACTAAGTTGAGGATCAATATTAACAGATGAATTCAGAATATATATAATCCCACACTTGAAATGGTTCTATAAGGCAATGTGGTTCTACAATAATCAATTTTTCTATAATGCCACTAATAACATAGTTAGTCGAATGTACTATAAAAACTGGTGGCTAGAAATTCATGGGGCTACATTGATATGTTGGATTCACTAGTAACATGTTTCTATAGTACCATGTTAATGTAAACACTACCCCAATTCCATGTTTAACTGTTAGTTTTTTTAGTTTGGGTACAGTTTGGGCGATTAGTTGTTTTCTCGAATTCATCCACGATGATCAGGCTACACAATTCCAACATAATGATCCCTAGGAGAAAAACTAACACTACCAAAATCATTTATTTATCCTTAAGACCAACCATTTTTTACCTATAAACTTATTACACACCCTCTCTCCATTGTGACGTAGTCATCAAGTGGTCCAAAACACTCAAAGTGCTCAAAATAACTTGTCTTTAACCCAGGATGTCGAATGTCATTCTATTTATTCTTCCCAAGGAATCCTTGGTCCCTATACATATATCTGGTCCCATTAAATTAATTAAGTCAAGAATAATCATACATAAACATCCATATTATCTTATATTAAATGTATCACCTTCCTCCTCTAAGGAGATACCATCCTTGCCAAGCACTATCGAGTCTCAAACAAGCCTGTCCATGACTCAAATATGATCGCATTTGATCCTGAGCTCATACAACATTTCATACACCGTAAATAATTAATTATAAATATTTAAAATAAATAAGTAAATTAAAAATAAGTAATTATAAAGGTGGGTTATAAAGAATTTTCATGCAAACTCTCAAAAATATTTATATTTAAGTGAATCACATGGGTTGACTTAGGTCATTATCTTGAGGAGATTTCATGGTCAAACACTGAGTACTTATAATTAAATTTATAATATTTTTTATTTATGTAATAAATGTAAAATATATTGAGATATTATAAATGATAGTGAAAAACTAAAATTAAACATGAAGATATAATGAAACAGAATGAATGCAAACAAAATGATGTTTGGAATAAAGGTGACATTACTGAGAGAACCACCCGGATTAAACATTTATTTCCTTACTATTAGTTTTTAATTTTATTAATGAAAACACTCTATAATATGAGTGAACATCCTCCCATATATATGGTTGTGAATATATAGTGCTCTCAATGATCATCGAGAGACTGCACATCCACCTCCTTGATCAAGGGAAAATATTGTAGAAGATAAAGTTAAACCTTGGGTGGAAAGTGGAGACACAAAGGCACATTTCCTACTAAGATACCCCTCATAATATTTCTTAAAAATAATAAACATTAAGTAATAATGTTCAATGACTTGATATCATCACTGTATTACTCCCTTGGGAACCTCCTCGTGTTAGCTACTAATGATCATGAGCATAAGAGTTCACAGTGAAGAAGAAAAATAGGGAAGAAAACGAAAGAGAGAAAGAAAAACATAGAAAAGGGAACACTTAAATTTAAATATTAAATTCAATTTCATATTGAAAAATAATATAATATTCAAGACTATACTACATATAATGTCCAACAAATGCTACCCCTAAGATTCGAACTCTTTGTAACGAATAAGGGACACTCTTTTATAGGGAGAGGAGGTGAAATTTTTTGTTCCAAAACCATCCCCCAAATGCTTATAAGTGTTATCCGAAATTAATGATAGAATTTTCTAATGTTTTATTCTTTATAGTTGTTCTTATATATCCCTTCCTTCGAACCAAAAAATTTAAGCAAAATTGTACATGTTTGAAGAGAGATATATCCCATTTACTTAGAGAATTTATTCCGGATAGGTGACTGTTCATATTATAATTCATCTGAATTCACATGCATTCATTTCCTTGATACTGAAGTAATATTTTGTGGAAAACATAAAAAAGTTTCTCCTTAGGATTTTAAATTTATCCATGTTTAATGTAATCTCATTTTGTTTGGCCATTTATGATTTATTTTCCCAATAATAAAATTATTTATATATATGTATAGTTTTCAAGGATGGAATTGTGAGCTAGATTTGGGCCTTCAAATGGTGGATTAAGCTTTGGGTCTGAATAATGAAATTAATATAAATGATTTTAAAATCCTAAAAAAGGACTCTTTCAATTTGGATCATTATAGAAAATGTAATGGTTGAAATATAGAAATAATTTAAAAAAGATAAAATCCATAATATGTCGTGTTAGAAATTAAGCTCAAAAATGATTCTAAACCATAAAATGTAAAAATTTACCATGAAATAACACTTTTATGGGACTAAAACATTGAAATTTAGTATGAAATAAATGAAAATGTTTTATATATCAATTCTCTTACAATTCAACATTGTAATCCTATGAAATAATCTTATACTAAGGTCAAAACAAACATCCCAAATAAAAAATGACAACACATATAAATTTTCATATCAAAGGAAAATATCGTGCCTCCTACACGGATCAAAATTACCCAAATCCTCAAAAATCATAAAAATAAATTCAATATCATGATAATCCTCACATGCATATTGTACCTACCTACCAAGAAAAAATATTTTTCTCTTCACTGAAGGATATTCAGTGTGGAGTTTTTCTAATTCTCAAAAACATTTTTAATATCCATAGGATTGATATCCTCCTAGTATCTTCACTTCAAAGAGTCATAAATGTGTCAATCATGTGGTATATTTCATGGGTTTTTCTGAGGTAGAGGGTTGGCGGGTTTTAAATTTAAAACCATATGAGGCAGAATATGGAGGGTTAAGCTCTAAAGTGGTGTAAATACATGAAAATAGTTTTGTTAAATAATGGTGTGCTCCTAAATCATATCATAAAAAATTCACCTATAAACACCACTTTCTTTATTTTTTCAATTTCACACTTTTAATTTCATCATCAATGAAAATATAAATCTCTCTTTTCTAGATTTTCATCATTGTTTCAACATGAATTCAGATATAGATTTACCTTTAGAATCATATTTTTGAGGAAAAGAGAATGAAAAACTAAAATTAAACAGGAATATGTAATGATATTAGATTGAATGGAGACAGAATAATGTTAGGAAAAAAGTAGAAATTACCCAGAGAATCACCCAGATTGAACCTTCATTTTCTTATTATCAGTTTGAAATTTACTAAATAAACACACTCAATCATATGTGTGAACATCATCCTCTATGTATGGTTGTTAATATATGGTTCTCTTAAGGATCATCGAGATACCACATATCCATCTCATTAGTCGAGGGAAAATAATTCAAAAGAGAAAGTTAAACCTTAGGTGGAAAGTAGAGACACAAAGGCACCTTGACCACTAAGATCCCTCTAGAATAATTCTATGAAAATAAGAAACTTTAAGAATTAATTTTCAAAGAATTTGTTTTATCACTATATTAGTCCCCCTAAAACTTCATCAGGTCAACTACTCATGATCATGAGAATACGAGTTCACAGTGAAGAAAAAAATGGTGCAATAAAACAAAAGAGAAAATGAATAGAATAAAAATGATAAAACTTAAATTAAAACATGAAGTGTGATTATATAATGAAAAGAAAAAATCCTACACTAAAATATATAAAATTTATAACAAAGGAAACCCCTATTTTTCCAACTCATTAGAATGAATAAGGGATACTCTTTTATAGGAGAAGATGTGAAATTTCTGGCTCCAAAACTGCCCTTTAAATGTTTCTGCATGTTATCTAAATTTAATGACCAAATTTGATAATGTATTATTCTTGAACATTTTTCTTATATGTATCCTAATAAAAGACAAAAAATTTGAGATTAATTGGACATGTGTGGATAGATATATAGCCCATTTTATCAAGGAATTTATTCTTAAAACGTGATTGTTCTCATTCAAATTCATCCAAATACCCATGAATTTATTGCCTTAACAATGAAGTAATAATGTGTGTAAAGCCTAAAATAAGTTTTTATTATGGATATATAATTTCTCTATATTTAATTTAAGCTCTTTTGGTTTTTCCATTTGTTCGTTATGATATCAATAATAAAATTATCCAGATCAGTGCATTGTTTTTGAGGTTTGACTTATGAACTAGATTTAGGCCTTCCAATGGTGAATTGAGCTTTGGGTCCAGAAGAATGAAATGAATATCAATGAATATAAAAGCCTTAAAAAAATATTTTTTTCAATTTGGATCAGTGTAAAATAATTAATGGTTGAAATATATAAATTAATTAAAATAGTTAAAATCCCAAATAAGTTATTTTAGTAATTAAGATAAAAAATTATTCTAAACTATAAAATTTTTAAATTCCCCTTAAAATACACCTGGGTGGGATTAGAAACATTGAAATTCAGAATAAAATAATTGAAAATATTTTTTATATCATTAGGAAAACTAACTTACCACCATAGTCATGCCACAAATGCTACTAAGTGAACTCATAGGGTCTACAACACACCCCTGATACCAATGCCTAGTAAAATCCCTATCAAGAGACACGTAGTTAACATAATTGAAACTTCAAATAGATAAAATAAATAAATAAATTAGGGAAGTAGATAACCTTAACCAAAACTACTTTTAATGGTTTGAATACATCATTTGGGGACTTCCTCCAACTACCACTCATGAAAGACCCATCTTCCACGGTCAATTCCACAATGAAAAATGGAATCAACGCTAAAACCAATACCAAATCAAACCAAAATAGTGGAAATGAAGATGAACAAAAAAATTGTGAAATAGAATGAGGAACATATCCGTAATCACTAACTAATATCATTAAAACCATTCCCCCTTATTAGGGATTAAATGAGAGGCATTGGAGGGGAAATTTAACAAAGAAATGGAATCTCTTGACCCCCATCCCTAGCTAAATCCTAGGGCCCCTATCTCCAAATACACAATACTTACCCTATTTAAAAAATAAACCCGCCCAGGCGCCATCGACTATCCATTAGACCTCACCATCTATTTGTTGTCTCAATAGCTAGTCAATGATCCTAGATGGTGGATTATGCCAATGGTTGGCCCACCATATGGCCAGTAGTGACTCACTGGCTATTTAATGGTTCTATTACAAAAATTCACCATCTTGGGAAACCCTAGACTTATCTGATGTTGTCTCGAACCCCTAGGGAATCTCCCAAACCTCAAAACATATCCAAAAACACTATTTTAGGACATTAAAACTCTTAAAATATCATGATGAGTCCTCTTTTACAAAAAAAACATCCACTAAATAAATAATTCAAGTTTTGTTTCGAATTTACAACCCATATTGACAAGGTGTTGTTACTATCTTAATCAGTTTGTTTTCATGATCACAATAACTATTATTTGTTTCTAAAATTTTAATTTACATGTGTCTTTGTGTTTTTATTAAATTATAAGTGGTGCAATTCATGGAATCTTTACGTTCTTTTTATGACTTCATAAAGATGTCCACAAATCTCACTCCATCCTTCAATTCCTTAGAGGAATATTTAAAGATCTAAAGAAAGGATTGGAATGATTTGGAGGTTACCAAACATTATGGTAAAGGAGTTAATACTAAACTAGATATCTAGTATAGGGAACTGACTACCCAATTCCATGAGAAAATAATATATTTTTTTCTGGTAGACCCACCAACCAACCGAGAGAGGAGCACTATCCTATTGGTGGCTCAACCAGTGAAGCATCTACCTACCCGAAGGCCACCGACTAGTCACTGGATTGTAGTGCCTAGTTGGTATAATTAATCTAGTAGAACCTAGCTCCTTATGGTCCATTAGATACCCGATGAATGCTATTGGGTATTTGGTGGTGTCTTGATTTCTTCTCCTGAGTAACATTTATTATGGTCTAATAGAACATAATTATAGTTCTTTTTTGCTTCATTTTCCCTAGATAATTCCATAATATTCCCAATCCTTTTAAAATCCTATAAAATCATACCCATATATACTTTAAGACTTACTTTACTTACATTGTAATCCTTTCTTCCATCAATACACTCTCAAAGATTAATTCCACGATGACGCTTTAAAATTATAAATTCTCGCAAGAGACATCATGTTCCAATTCTCTCAAGGCCCCAAAACTTCATCTCAAATATTTTCATCCTCCATTGCACATCACTCTATCAAAGTGATTCATAAGAGGTTTTGTAATTATTTTTCCTGAAGAAAAAATCTCACTCTTTTACCTCAATTATTCAATGGTCGACACTTTGCAAAAGTGTGAGATAGGTTACATAGATATTAATGAAGTTCAAGAGGGAACATACAATCCATAATTATGAGGGATGGGTTCTTGGTAATCATTAATGATAATGGATTTATAAAATTGGTATCTCATGTAAATGGGTAGAGACATAGGGCTCACATCAATCTATATTTGAAATCCTTATCAATCCATGTCTAAATTCTTTTTACTTTATTTCATTACATCATTTTACATCAACTGGAATAATTGTATAAATTTTATTTGATTATTTATATTATTAAATTCCTGTTATTTTATTATTATAAACTAAAATGGAATTTATCAACTATCACGCTTTTGACATAACACATTATTATTTTTTTCACTTAAAAATTTGTATGGGTAATTCACCCCCTCCATAATCTCTAACCAAAATATAGGTTATTAAAAACTCTTCAACATAATGCTTCTGGTCCTCAATATAGAATGATAGTCCACAAACCATTCACCTCAACCAGCCTTGGTCACCAAATAACCAAGAACTCATTGTGTTCCAACACAAAATTCCAAATAAAATTCTTCTACACAACTCAAAACACCAACTCCAAGCACATTATTCACCAAAATCTGAACCACCTACTTACTAACAACTCCAACACTAAGATGACGTTAACCGCACCCATATCTCCCAATACACCAAGGTGTTATCACATGATATGGTTTCCTCACCCACCATATCGAAATTCATGTAAGGCACCATTAAGGACTCCATTTACCTACTTTTATAGAAGTGCTCAGTCACACATGCTTACGAGTAATAAAAATAAACACTTACCATTGTATCCCACACATAAGGTCATGCTTGAAACCAGAGGCACGAGAGTATCTTACCTTTCTTGCAAGGTATTTTTATCTCAAAAGTAACCATCAATAAGATTTTACATATGATTTTACCCTTTGAATCATGTCATGAACACATTTCACCCAATTATCACTTTAAATTTTGAACCCAAATTCAAGTATAATTCCATGGTTCGATCACCAAACACTTTCTCCATCCATCATTCTCTCATGAAAAAGCACTTATGCACCTCTGATTTGACACATCCTTGGATCCATCCAAATGAATAAAGACTGATTTTGATGTACTAATTCCACTTAAAATGAATTTTAATCCCAATTCTTGTATTTACTGAACCATAAGATGTTTGATCCACTGCACAAAAACTTCATGGTGTTTCCTCAACCATTTGTCTACCATTAATTCACAACCTCCATAAAACTTTTGACCTGAAGCTCATTTAACTAAGAGAGATACTATGATTCCCACTATAGTATTTTCATTATCATCGCCCATACTAACCTAAACAAAGATTCCCACGTCCCATTCTCTATCCATTACAACTCATAATAACAATATATGGTCATCTAAATCTTACCCAAGTATAAACAATGAAAAACAACCTCTTATTGTTCCCATATAAATAGGAATGACATTATCCAATAATAAAGGATGTGCTCCACACCATTAGTCTTCTCTTACATCACTCTATGATAACCAAAGACAATGGGTACAACCACCACACATTTACTACTCCACCTGATTTGTCCTTACTCACCCCCAACAATACTTGTCAAGGACTAAACTCTGATTTTTTTGTACCTCGAAACATTGATCAAACACTGATGTCACATCTCACCACTAATGGACATATCCCACTCTTATTAAAAACATCAGGTCCTTATACCTATTTTCATCTCACCAATATACTACCTTCGAAAAACTACTAAGGTTTATCAACAAACAGAAAAACTTCTAATAGATCCACACACTTTAGTTCACCAATCTGAAATATTACCCGGTACCACACATACCCCATGCATATCACCCTCACACAATGATACATCTCCAAAAAAGTCTCTCCAATGATCAATGTCCATATCAAGTAAGATTGATCCTCCAAGAACTCTCTCATAGGCCCTGACCTAAACCCATCTATTATACCCTCCCATAAATCCCTATCACACAATTAGACTCTTTCTCCAATGAGTCACGTCCTATCTAACCCAGGATCACATAACTAACCCACTAACTATACCCCACATATATGTAAATCTAATCCAATAGACTATGGTATCTCACCCATTCTAATTCTAACTGCATGATTATTTTCCACCCAGGCATCATTCTAAACCACGAGTGTCTACCCACACTCCCACCTCCCCACCAAAAACACAACATAAAACAAACCAGGCTAGGTATCCAATTAATCTTTCTATTTAACCCTAACCTTGATACCAAAAACACTCTAAGTTCTTCATGTATTGAAGTACCAAGGCATTCACATGCCATTTTCTGACTACTCGGTTTGGTTATTTCGAATGCCACTAAGAAGCTACATAGGAAAACAACATATAGGTTGTTGTTGAATCTTTAAGTAACTAGAACCATTTCCCACCCACAAAGGATCAACATCCTCAAGGAAACTAATTTTGATCCTTAGAAAATTATTTAGTCATCAAATTCATATATTAAATCCATATGCGTTCCATTTCTGAGGCATTCAATGCCTATGCTGACCCACCAAGGGTATCCATGAATCATTTGACAAAGGGAATACATCATCTCAATCCGAGAACATCCTGCACCTAGATCCACATGACCTACCATGAGAGTAAATATCATGGTTAATATGATTAAAATTTCACTAACAAATTATATAGGAAGACTCTATATAATTTTTTATTGTCACTCTCAACAGTTGAACCATATCATCAAAAACATCAATCAAGCACAAGCAAGTACATGTCATGTAAAACCTACGTGTCTAACATGATGAATGTACACAATCCTATTTTTAATTATCCACAAGATAACATCATAATTAATATATCTAATGAACATTTCAATTCAATAAATTTTTCATCCATAATGACACAATCCAAGAGCAGCAATCTCATACCCCTAGTAACCAAAACTTCCCATCAGAAATTTTTTCATGATGCACAATTCTGAGAACCATAAAATGATCTAAAATTATCCAAGACCACCTATATATCATCTCCTTAAATTATAAGACAAAATAAAGCCTCTAATAACACTTTGTAATTCCCCATCCCTGGGTCATTCATCATTTCACGGACTGAGGTTTCCATATGACCTTAGGCATGACTCTCCATTTCCAATGGCTACCAACTATAAACGAAGGCCTAATATAGAAAATGGGGGAGACTATACCCTTGAATAATTGTCTTGAAATAATATAAAAATAAACAAAACAATATCTATCACAATTAGAGTCTGAATAAATAATAACAATCATGTTATATCAAATATTTTATGCAAAAGCATATAGTCATCCAAACAATGATCACCCACTAGGCCAATCCCAAATACAATAAAACACGAAATTTAATTCATAAAAAATGGAAATACATCCATCCTTAGGTCCCACACACCCTATATCAAAAAACACATCAATCATCTCTAGCTTGATCCTCCGCATAACCTATGATGAACCTGAAAGAAAACATAAAGTCTGCATGTGCACCAGAGTTCCCATTTATGTTGTGAGAAATACATAAAGATAGGTTCTCACCACGTTCCCCTAGTATATTCCATCATATATGTGTATTCATTAACAAAATACTCATATTCACACAAGTTCCTTGGATATTGTGTGCTAACTAGGCCATTATGAATCCCTATTCATTGGGTCACTGTGTGTTAATCATGGCACCACATCACTCGATCATACATACTTTGGTGTTCTCCTAGAATAAAACTTGTCATCCAATATCATTCCAACATACTAATTCCCAACCCATACAAGAATAATCATGGTTAGGCAATGTCCCAAACCTTGACCCACTACCCATAAAAACTACTCACTGTCATTTGCCTATAAGCCTTGACTCATCCCTTCTCACTCCTGGGTGGTCCATTAGTCTCATCTCGCATCATCCCATGAACTATACCCTAGGGAATTCCCTTACCCAACACATAAAAGGAAAGGTACAATTCATGCACATAGACCCTATTCAATTATGGAATGGTCTATCATCACACTGACCAAAGCTACGACTAGAAAGGTCTTTGTATTAATAACCTCATTAGGAAATAGTCATCACATTGACCCATCCCAAATACTCTAGGGAGGTATAAGCACACATAACCATTAACTTTAGAATCTAGAGAGATCATAAGAACATGAATGAATATAGATTTTCATCCCATTATATAGATCTCTAGGTGATTAAGGGAATCTGTTCACTTAATACCTATCCCTCAGTGAATATATATCACCTCACCCTTCAGATAATCTACTATGGAATCCAAAACTACAATAGTCTTGAACCATTGATAACATCATTCAATCATCACCCATAAATGAAATCATAATCTATAGGATAATCCCAACCTAAAAACCATATATAGTCCAACCTCACCCAAACTGTCATCACTCCTGATCACACTACCCATAGACCATCGCAAGACATCTTGGTCAAATACCTTTGGAATATTGATTCCAAGTCCCAAGAAAAACCCATAACCTTCACTTTGGTCTCATCTTACATATCCCAAGGGAGATACCTCAACCCATTAATAATTGTAAACCCATCTCTATGACACTAATATAGTCTCATTAGACTCTTCCCATTCATAATGCTAACTGAGTTCTCAGAACACCCATAAAAGGGTATCTCTCCCCATTCATGAGATGAATAATCATCCCTCTCATCATCATTGTGTCTGAGCCTCAATTTTTCACCCAACTAGATTTAAGAGTACCAACCTAGGATAACCTCATCATTTCATGACCCTTGATACATAAAAATGGTATCTTATAAACTCATTCAACACCCACTCTCTTGGGAAACATATTCATCGAATGGTTCAAAGCACTCAATGTTATCTGGAGAACTTGTCCCAATCCCAGGAGATCAAACCCCATCCCATTTATTATTCTTATGACACCCTTTAACCCTATTTATATACCCAGTTCCATGAAATTAATGAGATGAATAATCATACCTCTCTTCATCATTGTGCATGAGCCTCAATTTATCACCCAAATAGATTTAAGAGTACCAATCTAGGATACCCTCATCATGTATTGACCCTTGAAATCTACCAATGGTATTATATCAACTCATTTCATACCCACTCTCTTTGTAAACATAGTCATCGAATGGTTCAAGGCACTCAATGTGATCAAGAGAACTTGTACCAAACCTAGGAGGTGAAATACCATCCCATTTATTTTTTCTAAGACTTCCTTGGTCCCTATTTATATACCCAGTTCCATGAAATTCATCAAGGCAAGAACAATCATAAATAAACAGGTATATAAGATTGTATTAAAGGAATCACCTACCCCTATTAAGGAGTTATCATCCCCATGATTCTTTATCGAGTCTCGTACAAGATCATTCATGTTTTTTCAATGAAATAATCATCTCCCATGATCTATTATCATATAATAAACCATATATAATTAATTATAAATATTTATAATTAATTATTTCATTTAAACAAATGAGTCATAAAGGCTTAAAAACTCACTGATCACCACTTTTTCACCACAACAAGTCCCGATTACATATGGTGGGTCCAAAAGACACCCCTAGAACTAACCATGATAAAATCCCTATCATCTGATGCCTAATTAACCTCGAAACATCTTTAATTTAGTAAAACACCCAAAATAAATTACTTTAATGGACCAACTCAACTAAAAATGATTCTAACGATGTGCATAAATCATCTCAGGGAATCCTCTAGCCACTAAACATGAATTATTATCTTCATTAATGGATTTCAACATGCTCCAGTGAAATCAACATTGAATCCCATCTCAAATCACACCAATAAAATGATAATTAATAAGAACACAGAATATGGGAAATGTTGGTAGGAATGTTCCTTGAATAATCTTTAAAAAATATAAAAATCATTCCCCCATTTGGGGGTTGATAGAGAAGAGTGAGAGGGGAAACTCATCCAATATATGGCCACTACTAATCCCCCACCCCACATAAATCTTGAAGACACTAGATATAAAAAATATGATACTAAAACTATTTAAGAAAACCCATCTATATCCACCAATAAGCTACATGATCACACATGCTATCTTGTAGCTCAGTGGCTAGCCACCAAACACAGAGAGTGGGTTGGGCCACTAATTTTACCACTGGATAGCCAGTGGTGTGGCTATAGAAATTTAGTATCCCAACCACCCTGAAACTTCTCTGATGCTATCTTGAACCCCTTGGGACATCCCCAACCTCAAACCCAAACCAAAAACACTATTTTAAGGCATTTAAACTCTCATAATCTCATGCATGCATATACATACATTCATATATATACATACACATATACATTCACATACATTAATACACATACATACATATATATATATATACACATATACATATATACATACAGAACCATACACACACACATTCATACATATACATATATACATACACATATACTTTAATATCCTTAATTTGAGGTATATTTCCATTTTATTATGTATCCAAAATCTACATTATGATTGGGTTTGTTTTTTCGGGTTTATTAATGGTTTTGGGATGTTTTTGATGTTTTTTTGAGGGTACAAGGTTGACACATAGTTAGGGGAAACCATATATATTCCCTGGGTAAAAGTGTAAGAGGAAGAGCTATCTTTTGGGTAGGCACACAAATGGAAATTGATTTTTACAAAACTTATTGTAACTATGTGACCTTTGATGTTTATAGAAAGTGATGATTTTCACATTTGGAACAAAATTTTTAAAACTTTGCGACCTAACCATACGACGTAACTAATAAAATTTAAAAATTGATTTTTTATCTCAAAACTTTCCTGAAAACCCACATTTTTCCTCCCTTAACTTGGGTTCCTAAAACATATTATTCCTATATATGATTTTTGTGCTTATATTCCTTCCATATGCTAATTTAAATGAATCTTTGAGCATTAGACACAAGATATCAGAGGTAAGAATCATGTTTCTCCTTCTCCTTATAAATATTCTTATTTTCTCTAAAAATATCCATATATTTGGGTTTTCATGACCATATATAGGGTTTGTAATGAATTTTTATGAAAAGTATTTTTGATTCATTTAATGGAAGGCTATAAAGACTATAATCTATGAGATTATATTGAAATTATTAAACATGAACCCATTTGAGGTAGGTGGATTCCCTCCATCTCAACTTTTTCCAAGAACTAAAAGGATCTCTATTTACTAAATAAATTGGTCATATGTCTTGATTGGAAAAATCCATTTGAATATATGTTCTAAATCTATTTTTTTGGTTGTTCTTGAAATCTTGGTTTATGGGTGACTCAAATAACGTATTCGAAAAGATGCGTTAATGAAATTTCAAATAAATAAGGTTGTGGTCTCTAACCTTGGCATGAGAATGGGTGGTGTGTGTTCATATGAATATGGTAAGGGCCCTTTCATGTTGTACTTGACAATGGTGTTAATTCTAAGAACACTGGATTATAAATCTATGTGATGAGTTGGGTTTGTAGGGATGCGTTTTCACTCATGATTTGGACTGTTTGGAGGGATTACTATGATGAGAGGTGCATTGTGTTGGTGTGTGCATGGGTGCATGGGTGCATTGGTCCATGCCATTATTGTGTTATTGGTGTGAGTTATTTCTCTTTTTATTATATATTCCTCTTGATCATTGGTTTTGCTAATTTTTTCCCATTTATATTAAATGTGAGATAACATGTTCTTGTTTTAGTGGCGTGTGTGAAACGTATCATGGATTTTTTCTACTGAGTTAATATACTCACCCCCTGCATATACACTTTGGTGTTTTTATAGACATTTTTTATCATGATACAGGTAAGGTGAAGATCCCATACTTTAATAGAAAAACATTTTGATTTTGTTTTCATTGTTGATGGGATATGGAGATTGGATATTGGTCAAGTTATGATTTATAGAGTAGTTCTAACTTGGTACTTTGAGCTTTGGGGTCCTGAGATTTATACTTCTACTTTACATTTCATTCTAATGTGGCTATGATTATAGTATGATTATATTATTTGGGTTTTTCGGGTTTAATATCATTCATCATATATAATTTTAATTTTTGTAGTATATTGTAGGATTTGTGTGTGTATAAGGGTAACCCATTACCCAATGGCATCCCTAAACCCTCATCATTTATTGCCAACTTTTGGTGTTTGGGGAATGTCACATCGGGTTATTGGCATTTTGATCTGACCCAAGCCAATAGTCACACACACACACACATATACAAACATACATACTTGCCTGAATGCATGCATATATACATACATATGCATACACCCATATACATTCACACATACATACATACACATACATACATAAAAATGAAAAAATTTAAAAAATATTAAAACTGAATAAATATAAAAATTGAATAAACAATATTAAAATAAAAATTGTTAAAAACAAGTACAATTTAATAAATAAAAGTGAATAAATTAATAAACATGATCATATACATGTACACATATATTCACACATGCATATATATAAGTATAAAATAACAAAGAAAAGTTTAAATAATTAAAATTATAAATTACATTTATAAAAATATATATACATTATCTTACAAAAACATTATTTATGAAAATAAATATGCATGTTTATATATATTTGCATATTATATATATATATACTTAAATAAATATTTCTTCATTTACATATTTTTATAGTTATTTTAATAAAATTTTAATTAATTATATTTACATAAACAATTTTTAATGAATATAAATATATTATTAAATTTATTTATTGATTAATATAAACTTTATATTTTGTATATAAATTACAATGATAATATTAATAATATTTTTTTATCATAAATATAATTATTATTTTATAAATCATATTTAAAAATATAAAATATGTATGTTTAAATTAAATTATTCATAATGCCCTTTATCAACACTTTATAAATCTCTGATAAATGGTGACTTTTATCAAGATTAAAACAAATCATTACCAAAGCTTAACCGTCTATCAATGCTTTTTTTAGCAATGATAAAGGTGACAATTATCAATGTTGTTAATTAGCGCTCATAAAAGTTTTCTCTTTATCAGCATTATTTGAGCACTGAGAAAGGGTTGTTGTGACAAACTAGGTAATCCTAAAAATAAATAAATCATATGATTTATAAGTATTAATTTTTTTTATTTTTTTCATCATAGGTTTATAAATGATTTTATAAATATTTTCAGTCAAAAAATGAATAATTTTATTTAACTAAATTGTTTTTCCATGAATTATATGGTTTCATATAAAATATATATTTCATGTATTTAGACATTTAATTTGATAAAAATTAAATCACATTTTAATAAACCTATAAAATATATATTTGGAAGAGTTTTTTGGATTTTTTATAGGAAAGATTGAATTTTGAGTGAATAGTGAAACATTAGGATTTTTGCAAAATTGTCATTTATTTTTATTAAATAGATGAAATTAAAAGTCTCATTTTGTTTTGGTTTTTTTAAAGTAACATAATATCCATTTGATTATAAAAAATATAAATAATTCCATTTGAATCAATATTATATTTGATTTTGTTATGACTTCATTTTTAAGCTTAAAATGCAATTCTATACAATTTTTTTTTGTGTTCTGCACACTTATATTTAAATTAGTTTATTTCAATTATAAAATTTTAATATTTAAAAATTTATTCTATATTTTGAATCATGATTTTTATATTTATTAATTATTTCAATTTCCTTTTGTGTTCCTTATGAATAACAATCATGGTAAAAATGTGTCAACATGGTAAATGGGTAAATCAGGCTAATTAAGGTAAACAAACTAAGTTATAAGGCCAAAAATATTATCTAAATTATTTTTGTATGATTTTATTTCTATCATTATTACCTTATATTAAAATTTTAACTCTTTAAGTTCCACTTAACTATGAGAGTGACTTAATTTTTTTAAAAAAAATTGAATAATTACAAGTGTGACACTCGCCTCACTTATCAAAGGGCATATCCTATACTCCCTTACACACACCCTTTGAGAACTATATTTTTTACAATACCTACCCAAATATATCTTCAAAAAACCTAACCACTTACTATAGTCCTTGGTATTGTCAAAATACCAATCTTAAAATTCCCAAGTTGTAAGCCAATGGGAGATATTTGAGGAGAAGGTACAAGTCCTAACCAACTTATTTCAAGTTTATTTCTTCTAATGATTCCTTCAAATAATATTTAAATGTGATGAAATAATAACATCAGTATATTTCATATAATTAAATTTTATTATGATTATGGTAGAACCCCTTTTCATCTCATTTTATATCCTATGGGAAATGAAAACATCTCTACTGTGTACATGCAGGCTACCACCTCCATAAAGCGATTTTGTTTTTAATGACCAGATTATATGGCTATTAAAAATTATGAAACAAATTAATATGTATAATATTTATGTCATAATTATTATTATTTAGATATAATATATATTTTTTACCTTCTTACATTTTTCATCTATTTGAAATTGATAACATCGTTTGTGCGTATGTGTGGAATACCACATTCATGAAGCGATGTGATTAATTTTTCATATCCAACTTACAAGTATGGTCATAAGGAGAGAAATAATTAATAAATATTACATATATAAAATATTTAATATTATCTAAAATACAATAGCTACTTTGTTTCTTCTCAACCCATTATAAAAAATAAAAATTCCATACATGCGTATGTAAAAACTACCATATTCATGAAAAAAAGTGGTTCATTTACCAAGAACACATTACATAGTGGTTTTAAAAGTGAATATAATGTATAAATATTATTATTATAACATTTTTAATATTATTAAGGTAATTTCCCCATAAACCCTTTGAGTAAGGTTAATGCACTGATGTTGTTTTGAGATTATAAACCGAACATTTTCAAAACATCCAACATGAACTAAACTATTTTAGTAACTAAATAAAACATGTTATAAGATGGAATAAAGATAATAATTATAGTTTTATGAATATTAAAAATGTTATTAAGTAAGTATAAACCTAATATAATTTAATTACTTAGGAATATATACATACAAACAAAAGAAGTTAGGACTCGAGATAAAGGGTTTTTCATTAAAACCCTATTTTAATGTATTTTATAAAAATTATTTTCCTCTATATCCATGTTCTTAAAAATGTTCCAAGAATATTATTATTTATTTATAAAATATTATTAAAAATTATTTTCATCTAATTTTTAATTTCATTAAAAATTATTATTAAATAGTCTTTTTAACATTTACCTTATATGTCATTTTGACTTTTTCTACCAAAGTGAAAAAGATATTTTTTACATAAATGGAATTGAATCATTTTCCCATAATTATAGATATTAATTATCAAATTTAATATAAAATATTACATGGTTTTTAAAATGATATTTTATTCCCACTATTCTATAAAGTTATCAATTTTAAAAGTTTTCAATGAACAATGATATTTATCATTATGATTATTTGAAAATCAAAATTTCATTAATTATGAGTTAAAATGTGTTTTTTAAGGTTTTTATAATGAAAAAGTTAAATATTTTAAATATTTCATTAATGATATGGTATTTTATAATTATAGATGATAACGAGTGATCCTGATAAATCTGATGGTAATGAGTGAACCCAATATAGCTATCTAATGCATTGGGTAATGATTTAGTCTTCGGAGGTGAAAATGAGGAAGATAACTAGGTAGGTTACTCCTATGTAATTAATTTTTATTTAGTTATTTATACATTGATTAAAAATAACTAAACAATGGTTCTGAATATGATGTTCCATGTTACCTATATTATTCATCGAAAATGGGTTTTTAAGAGAATGTTTTGATTTCAGAGGAAATTAAGGTTTAAAGGTGAAATGTTTGTTTTTTAAAGGACCATTTTCATGATTTCACACATACCTCAAGATTCATTCATAGTTTATCTTAGGCTTGAAAATGGGTTTCAAGGGTTTTATTTGAGAAAAGGTAAATTTTCACTTATTGAAATGATTTATTTATCTGATCAATGTTTTTTTGTGAAAAGGGAAAATTTATTCATGGTTTTTTCATATTTTTTACCCTTTAATGTGATTTATTTTATTTTTATATCCCTTAATGAGATTTTTTTCTCACCCCACGTTTTCAAATGTTTTTCATAGAATCTAAGGATGTATATTAATGTTAGCAGGGTCAAGATTACCACTAAAATTACTCGTCCTTAATAAAGCAAAAGTTTCTTGAATGAAATAGGGGTGTAAACATAAAAGCACTATTTTTGTAGAAAAAATGTGTATTGGGTTAAACATTCCACTTTATTATGTGATTTTCTACCAAATTATTTAAAATTATAAACCAAAAAAGATACATAAAATGTAATAAGGTGAATACCTTTTTATAAATCATGTATTTATGGGTTCTTTATGTAATGGGTTGTTATAGCTGGTATCATAGAAAAAATTTAGATACCATTATAGGATAGAATAATGTAAAAAATGAAACTTTAAAGATAGTCTATATTATGGTTATATTATCATGATATTGATTTTTTATATTTTTATACTATTTCATATAATCCGTATCTATTCATAATGGTTTTTCATAAAGGAAATGGGGAAGATGAGGTAAAAAGGCATTAGGGGGATAATTACCTTAAAAATCAGCAACCTGGAATGGTTTGAACAATTTTTTTTTATATCAGTGCTAACCTATATGATGCACAATATTAATGGTGTCACCCATGAAAGTGAGTGAAAAAATTCTCCACCAGGGAACATGTATATAGTCGAATAGTTCTTAAAACGAAACCCTCTAGAATTCAGTGGATCCTTAAACTAGGTGAACGATTAAATATGGATAAATGATTTGGAAATTATATTTTATGTTTTGATATGTGTGAAACATAAAAGGGAAAATGCTTCTATTTATATTTTTAATGTTTAAGTCAAACTATGGTGGTATTTTAATAAACAAATATAAAAAATATGATATTGATATCATAGAGTTGAAATACATTAAATATATTTTTATTGAGAATTATTTTCCATATGTTATTCAACATATAATGGAAATATAATTTTTGGAGTTAAAGAAGAAGGAAGAATACTCAATGTCCACATAAGAGGAAAATTTTACTAGACTATCCAAGTATGCACGAAATTTTCTTCTGGACCTTGAGAGTAAAATTGATAGATTTTACACTCGTCTAAAACCAATTCTTGGAATAAATCTTTACTCTCATGAATTTAAAAGTTATAATTAAGTTATTCATTATACTGAGAAATTTGATATTGATTTTTTTGACACTTGTATACTTTAGGATGAAATAAGTATGGAGTGATCATGGTATAAGGAAATGGAGAAATAGTCTACCAAGAAATCTAGAGGTTTTCCCCAAAAGGCACCAAATATAGTAAAAAACATTTTAAATAATGTTTGGAAGGATCAAGAATATTTTATCAATTTGGTAAGCTCAATATTTTGGATTTTGACTATAAGTAAAATAGATCTAATCAGACCAATAATTGAAAAATATATATTCAATCAATAGTTTGATGTTATAGTTGCAATGAGTTTGGTCATTATGCTCACGAATATCATAATTTAGTTGCTCAAGGTGGGAATCATCAATACCAAAATCATATGGGTGAGGAAAAGTTTTTTTATACTACTAAGTAATATTTTGGAAAATAAAATGAAGTGGTTTTAGATATATTTTTTATTTAATCATATCATACTAATATATTATTTAATTTAGGATCCATTCATTCTTTTATATGTAATAAATTTGAAAGTAAAATTAAAATATCATCTTATAAAATGGAGTCATAACTTGGTAAAAACACTCAAGGTGTTATAAAATCAATGATAATTTATATAAATATTCATATTAGCATATTTATAATGATTTTACTATAGACATTGTCGTCTTTCCCATTATAAAGTTTAATGTTGTTCTAGGTATCAATTAGATTTATGTTTATCATGCTAAGATATATTATAGATCTAAATATATTATATTTAATTTTCAGATCATGTTTCAATTTTTATATTAGAATGATCTTATACCTTTGATAACATATCAAGAAGATATGAAATTGATAAAATATGGATGTGAAATTTATCTTATACATAATTTTTAAAATAAACAAACTATTCAAATTAGTGATGTACAAATAGTGAATGAATATATGTATGTATTTTATGATGATATTCCTCATTTTATTCCCAATCGGGAGGTTTAATTTACCATTAACATAGTTATTTATTATAATATAATTTCAATACCCCCTTATTAAAGTGAGTCAGTTGAGCTATTTGAATTAAAAAAGTAGTTATAAGAGTTTCATGATAATGGTTTCATTTTCCCTATCACTTCTCATTGTGGTGCTCTTGTTCTAGTTGTTAAAAATAATGATAGTTCCAAGAGAATTTTCATTGACTATAAAGTACTTAATAACATCACTGTTATGAACAAGTATTTTTTTTCCTCATATAAATGACTTGTTTGATCAGCTCCATAGTTCCTAGTATTTTTCAATGATTAATCTCAAGTCTATGTGTCACTATATGAAGGTGAAGAAGCAAGGAATTACGAGGATGGGGTTTTGTACTAGGTATAGTCATTATGAGTGTTTGATTATGACTTTTGGGTTAACAAATGCACCCACTATATTTATAGATCTTGTGAATAGATTATTCCAAGAGTATTTGGATATTTATTTGTTTTCATTGATGAAAATTTCCTTTAATATAAAAGTTATTATGAACATGAGAAACATATAAGGATTTTTTAAAAAACCTTAATAGAAAATAAGTTGTATGGAAAATTTAGTAAATGTGAATTTTGGATGTAATTTTTTTTCTTAGGTATATTATTTCTAAAGATGGAATGACTATTAATCATAATAAAACTAAAGTGGTGTAATATTGTCCATGAAAAAATTATTACACTAACATTCAAAGATTTATTGGATTAATGGGTTATTACTGATGGTTTTTTTGATAAATTTTCTCAATTAACTACACCAAAAACCATGTTAACTCTAAAATGAATTAAATTAATCTAGATAAAGGGATGTTCTAAATTCTTTCAATAATTGAATAGAATATTGGTTAATTATCCAATGTTATCCTTCACAATAATAAATGGTTATTTTTTTTACTTATATTGACTCTTCTTTGAATGAACATTGTTTTATTTCAATAAAATATGATTAGGTAATTAGATATGCTCCATGATAATTAAATCATCATTAGAATAATTACCCAACATAAGGTTTTGAGCTTACATAAATTGTTTTTACATAAAAAAAATTGTGGAAGCTCTTATAAGGGGAGAAATGTGAAATTTATACTTACCATAAAAGTATAAAATATATATTTAATCAAAATCATTTGAATATGGGGAAGTAAAGATGGTTATAACTAATAAAGCATTATGATTGAACAATTCACTATCATCCAAGTAATAAAAAAAGGTATTTTATTCCTTAAGTCAAAAAGATAATGCATCACTAACCACGACATGATTGGTAACACAATCCTTTAGTTAATTAACTAATGAAAAATGGCCTAAAATGTTTTCATGCAAGAACTCCATTTCTTTTGGTTAAAATGCCAGTATAATTATCCTTGGAAAAAATAATTAATAAAGATCTAATATAAGATCATAGTTTGAGAGAAATATTATAATTAGTAAAGAAGGGTATGTTTCATGATATTAATTCAAATAAATAATGTTTTACTATATTTGGAAAGAGGTTATGTGATCTGAGTGATTCCCAATTGAAGACAAAATTGTTGAGTGATGCTCATAACTATCCATTTTCCATTCATCCTAATAGTACTATGATATATAAAGACCTTTAGTAATATTATTAGTGGGAAGGTATGAAGAAATATATTGACAAATATACCATGAAATTTTTGGTTTTTCAATATGTTAATATTGAGTGATAACTACTGAAGGGGATGCTTCAACCTTTTCCAATGCCTTAATGGAAATGGGAGAATATATTCATGAATTTTGTGCTGGTTTTATAAAATATATCATGATTAAATAATGTGATTTGGTTTATTATTTAATAACCAAATCAATAAATTTTATTCCTATTTGATATACTATGTATTTGGATCAAATTTATAGACTTGATCTTAAATAGATAGTTAGATTATATAAAGTCCCTATCTATTGTATTTGATCATGATCCCATATTTACCTCATTTTTTTAAAGGACTTAAAAAGTCTTTGGGTACTAATTTGAATTTCAGTATAGCCTTTAATCCATAATTCAATTGATAGTATGAGTGAATGATTCATATGTTAGAGGATATTATTCAGGATTTCTTTTTTGATTATCAGGGACTTAAATATCAACATATTTCATTAGTTTAATTTCTCTATAATAATAGTTTTCATTCCAGTATATTGATGAAAAATTTAGTAAAATTATATAAAAAGAGATGTTGAACTCTATCATGTTGGAAAATGTCCGTGAATTAAATTTTTTGGTACTATAACTGATATAAGAAATGGTAGAGAAAGTAAAGATAATTCAACAGGTCATGAAGACAACTTAGAGTGGACAAAAGAGTTATGTTGATCACATGATAAAAAATATCTCATTTGAGGTAAGTGATCATGTTTTTCTTAAAGTATATCCTTATAAACAAGTTCTTTTTTTAGAAATAAAAGAAAATTAATTCCAATTTATATAAGTTTATATGAGATTCTTGAAAATTTGAGATCAGTTGTATATTGAGTATCTTTACCTCTAAGTTTTCATCGGGTATATGATGTGTTTCATGTTTATTTTCTAAGAAAGTATCTATCTAATGTATCTGATGTTATCAGCCCTAAAGTGGTATAGTCAGAGGATAAATTATCTTATAAATAAAATACGGTTTAGATTTTGGAACACATAGGTAAGGTATGAAAAAATACGTTCATTCACTAGGTAAATGTTTTATGTAAGAATCACATGACTAAATAAGCAACATGGGAATTAGAAAATGATATGACATAAAAACCTTGAATTGTTTATGTAATGAATAGAATTGTGGGGATAAAATTTATCTAGGTGAAAATGTGAAAAAATAGGTAATAATAGAAATAAATAAATCTTATGATTTATAAGTATTCACTTTATGGAAGTATATTCATCATAGATTTATAAATAATTCTATAAAAGTCTTTAGTCGAAAAAAATTCATTTATTTAACTGAATTGTTTATCCATGAATTACATAATTTTATTTAAATGAAAAATTTATTTATGTTATAAATTATATTTTATAAAAATTAATTCATTTTTTGGAAACAATATATCAAATATATCTTAGTATTAATTTTTTTCTCTAAAGATTTATTTTTGAGTGAATATTGAACAATGCCATTTTTTTGCAAAACACTCATTTACATTCATTAAATAAAGTGATTTAAAAGTATTATTATATTTTGGTGTTGATTTTAAAGTAAAATAATAACCATTTTATAAAAAATAATATAAATAATTTCAGATGGATCAATATTATGTTTTATTTTAATATAAGTTCATTTTTATTTTTAAAAGAGAAATTTTCTAATAAAGTGATTTCATTTTGTTATACACACTTATATTAAATGTAATTTCTACCAATTATACAGATTAAAATTTTAAAAATATATTAAATACTTTTAATTAGTATGTTAAAATTTAGTAATGTATTTGGTAGCATTTTTTGGTCTTTATAAATAGCAATCATGGTAAAAATGTTTTACCACGGTAAAAGGATAAATCAGAATAATTAAGGTAAAAAAACAAAGTGATAAGGCAATAAAATCTTATATAAATTATTATTGGATTATTTTATTTCAATAATTTTTAATTTATTATATAATTTTATTTATTTATGTTCCATTGGACCACGATAGTGACTTAATATGTTTTTAAAACTTTGAATAATTACAAGTGAGTCACTCCCGTCACTTATAATAGGGCACATTCTCTCATCCCATAATCACAAATTTCAAGCTCTATAATGTACAAAATAACCTTCCAAATATCTCCCTAACATCCTTACTCATTTAATATAGGTCCTATTCTACTCAAAAAACCATTCTCAAAAGGATTAAGGTGTAATCCAATGGGGGATATCTGAGGAAGGGGTGTAAGTCTTAACTGACCTATTTCAAATTTATTTAATTT
This sequence comes from Viscum album, assembly GCA_963277665.1. Taxonomy (NCBI): domain Eukaryota; kingdom Viridiplantae; phylum Streptophyta; class Magnoliopsida; order Santalales; family Viscaceae; genus Viscum; species Viscum album. The sequence goes on from OY728141.1 coordinate 1,576,083,165, forward strand.
TATACCTCCATAAAATATTCCTTAACCCTGAAAAACTAATGATATCACTATATTTAATATATTTAAATGTTATTATTATTATGTTATAGTCGTATTATATATCCTTTTCCATCCTATATAAAATGATAACATCCCTTGTGCGTACACGTAGACTACCACCTCTACGAAGTAATGCGTTTCATTTTTAATCACTAAATTATATGGTTGGTTAAAATGATAGAGCAAATGAATATAAAAGATATTAATGAAATAATCATGATTCATTAAAGATTATATATTAATTACCTTCTTACCTATTATGTTTTCTATAAATTGATAATATTTCTTTTGCATACACGTGGAATACCACCTCCACAAAGCAATGTGTTTCATTTTTTATCTCCACCATAAAAGTATGGTCATAAGAATAGAAATAATGAATAAATATGACATATATAAAATAATTATTTTTATATAAAAGTAAAATATTATTTACTCTATTTCTTTACTATCCACTATAAAAATGAAAACGTCATTCATTTGTGCGTACAGACTGCCACCTCTATGAAATAATGTGATTCATTTTTCATGGTCGTATTAAGTGGTTGGTTTTATATTTTTATCAAATGTTTAAATATTATAATTATAAAATGTTTAATATTATGGAGTTAATTGAACCATAACCCCTTTTTCCATGGTTAACACGTTGATGTTATTTTGGGGTTATAAACCAAACATCCTCAAAACATCAAACGTGAACTTAACCATTTTAATAACTAAATAACACTGTTGACGCTCCTTTCGTCACAGAGTCTAAAGATTGGAAAAGGGGAATATCTTAGGTCAAAGTGATTCAACCTTTGGACAAATATAAAAAATTGATAAAGGAAGGATGAAGAAGAACATTGTGCAAGGGCCGCGCAAGTTCTACAATGGTCGCGCAAGTACACTTGCGTGCCGCCTAATGGTCGCGCAAGTGACTTGCGTGCCCTATGTGATAACCGCTCGGGCTCTTCTCCAGCCTATAAATAGACCTTGTGGGCCCCCAATTTTGGGAGGAATTTTTCCAGAATTCAGATATAGAGCTCTGAACTCCCAAGTCTCTTCTTCAGGTCTTCCCAACACTTCTAAGGTAATTCATTACCAAGAATGGAAGGTCTAAACATGAGGAGTAAGGTCTAAGTGTTAGAATTCAGTAACACATGCGCGCCTAAGTGTTTTACCCTTAAGGGAAATGGACACACTTGCGCACCTCCCTACTTATTCACCAAAACTTGCGCGCCATCTTCTGGAAAGCCTGTATGGATAATTCTAAAGGATTTGATCAAGGATCGCCCAAATATTACTCTAAGGGCTAAAAATCATGCAAGTACCCATGTGCCGTGCAGGTATACCTGCACGCCCAGGACTTGCGCGCCCACGCAGTACCTGCGCACCCGCCAGGACTTGCGCGCCCCTAACTTTTTGGGTGTCTTTCCTACCCATTTAACCCCTCTTATTCCATTCCTCATCTCCTATTCAAGATTTAGTCTTCAAGACACTCTTCAAAGCCATTTTTGGCATGTTTTCTTGATTGACTTCCTTATCTGAAAGGAATTCTGTGGAACATCTCTTAAAAACTTAGTGATTCACATATCTTTATGTCACTAAAGATAGAGATTTCATTCATTCAACCTCATCCTTTTAGATGATAGAATACATAAAAAATGGGCCTTCTTTTCAGGAGTAAGCCCCAGTCATAATTCCCCTTAACCTGGGCCTCCTTTTCAGGAGTAATCCCCAGTTCAAGTTCTCTTAATTTTGGCCTCCTTTTCAGATGTAAGCCCCAAGTCCCCTAATTTTGGCATCCTACTCAAGAGTAAGCCCCAACCAAGTTCCTTAACCTGGGCCTCCTATTCAAGAGTAAGCCCCAGTTCCAAATTCTCATTAATATTGGGAATCCTCCTTAGGAATAAGCCCCAAGTCCTCATTAATTTCTCAAAGTCCCTTAACCTGGGCCTCCTTCTCAGGATTAAGCCCCAGTCTTAATTTCTCTTAACCAGTCCTAATTTACCTTTGATCGGGGATTCTTTCTCAGGAGTAAAACCCAATCATAAGTCCTCTCCTAATTTGGGCCTCCCTTTCAGGAGTAAGCCCCAAGTTAGAGTATTCAAATCTCCATGAAGCACATATACCTTTATGGACCCTATTGTTGTATTTCTCCCCTGAAGTACATCCTAATCTTCATTTATCTCGGCAGTCATACATACATAATCCCCACATTATTTATTATGATTGCATCTTTCATGGAACAATTGTCTGGTTTTTACGAATACCTCTTGTTTCTTACACCAAGCATGGCTCACGTGAGATTAGAGTTTAAAAGTAATTATGACATCCTTCTTTGAGCCATCAATAATAAACATCATACTCCCTTACTCGAACAACATGGGTTCTCATTCTTTTTTAAGAAAAGGATACGTAGGTAGCCCATCTGTAGGTTCGATCCCAACTCTAAAATAACTCATGTCCTTCTGAATGACAATAAACTCCAAGTGCCCCACTGAGTGGCTTTAAAACTAGTATGGTCATCACAATGAACAAGAGACTTTTATGTATTGAAGGATACCATTGACCAAGAATATCTATCAAATACAGATGATTCTCTATTGATGAAGAACCTAAAATTCATATAAAAGATTCTCTAAATTTCATACATATTAATCATTGATTGTTAGATGTAAAGGAAAGCTCATTTTATACTTGGTAATGTAATAAGGATTCACGAACATACCTTAAATCTATAAAGAGAGTCCCAGAGTAGACAATAATTCCCCTTAAAAATTTGTGATGAGTCCGACCTCCCATCCTCTCGACCAATGAAAATTTCTAAGCCTCGTCAGTCCACAAACTAATGAGCACCTAACTTTGGAAAGTAGGTCCGAATGGATATGGAATCATTGGATGTTTCCGGTTCTACGAACAAACCCGTTAGAAACCGATTGGAATGTTTGAACCTTCAATCAATGAGGTCATCCCCAATTCCAGAGGAAACAGAAATGGTGAACCTGACGTGAATCCTTAACCAAGTTAAAATGATGTTTTACTTATTTGTTAGGCCCATATTTAAAACTCAATGAGAGGGCCAACAAAAACAATCATTGACATATGTGCTCATCCAAAAGATGTAGTGGCTGAATTTATCTTGATTATGTCTGTTATATCAAACATGCACTCTACATTCTAAGAAATGGCTGCTCTCAAGTTCACACATGTGAATACCACTACTGAGAATACCACTGCTAAGAATGCCACTGCTGCTACTCCTGGATCATCATCCTCTCTGAGGATGATATCACCTACTCATCATCTTCAACGCTGGGTATCAAACATGCTGGTTAAGGAGTACCATCAACACGGTACCATTCCAACTATGGAGGCAACCTAACAAGCCCTCCAAGTGAAAAAATCACACCGGTCGTCCGAACAACGAAGACCAGTGATCAAGAAGCAGGCAGTGCTAACCACCGTCTCCAACCGTTTCGTGTCATTATCCCCAGAACGCAATCACCCTTCACTCCCATATTCTGTGGAGGTGAATGAGAAGGTCCCTCAGGGCCTTAATTCAAGGAGACAAGAGTTATTCCCAAGGTATCCTATCAACAATCACTGTCAGAATCGTGTTGTAGTGCGCCCTCAACATGATGAGGGTACTGACTCCAGGTGTTCGGATCAGGTTCCTCGAACCCGAGCGGGAAAGACGAATCACCAAAGGCAAAATCCGATCAACAGTGAGTAGGTTCTCATCTCGGCCATCTCTGGAGAAGTCCACCAACCTAAATTGGTGGAAAGCAATGAGCGGGCACATACACCCATCCGTTTTAATCCTGCTGTCCAACAGACTCGTCTAGCAGCAGCGCGCCAATCCCACCAGGAAATTCCGGCAGAGTACTATAGATAGGAACATATTCCTGTTTATACATCATCAACTAGTCAGAAGGCTCATTTGACTACATATGATGGAGCTCATCAACCAAGTTCGGCGAAGTGCAATCAGCAGGCACATACACTTGCTAGTATTGATCAAGCCTACCAACAGTCTCGTTTGGTAGAACCAGGAGATGTCAGTCGGAAAGCTCCGGTGACAAACAAGAGGTAGACTCAACTCTCTGCCCCCACACTTGAGTACTGTCAGGATTCACTGACAAGAAAAGGAGGACAAGAGAAGGAACATACACCTACTCCAAGCATAGAATGGACATATATCCCCGTTCCGGAAGCTGAATTCACCAAGCATATTCTATAAATGGTGAAAGAGCAGAAGAAAATCCCTGCTCATATTCTGGATGCCTGCCAGGATATTATAACAGCTTCAGCAGAATCACATGGAAAGAAATGAAAATCTATTCCTACTAGTGGAGTGACACATCAACAGTTCACTTCGCAACAGACACACACATCTGTTCCAATCGAAGAGGGTTTTGGGGCATACTCCCCCATATCATATGGACAACCAAGTCAGGCACATACACCTGGTTTGAGCAAAGATAATCAGCCTAACCTGATCATTTCTCCTAAGAAAGAACACATAACTACTAAATTGAGTATGAAGGCATCTAAAAAGAAGACTCGCCCAGCACATTCAAGAAATCAAGAGCCAATCTGTAACAAGGCCTTACTAGATGCTAGAGTTCTTGATGCACATAGACAATTATCTCTTGCAACTCAAGATTATGATATTTAATTTCCCAATAGTGGGAACATTAATTCTGATGGTCTGCATCAGATACTTCTTCATGAAGTCTTGCTTCATGACAATTTAGTTGATCTCAAAGTTTCATCTTCGGATGAGAGCCATAGGAACCCTCTGTGTTGTCAGAAGTCAAAGGAGCAATAGATCTCATCTTTTGCTATAACCCACCATGGTGGTCCTCCCCATGATGATGAATTTCACTGCGAAAGTCCTCTCTGCAGTAGTGATGCATGTTGCCCGAAAAATGCTCCAGTGGACAATGTAGTGCCGAGAAAGTCCTCTTATCTTGAGGAAATTGCAAATGCGAAACCAGTCATGTCTGATGATTCATCGCTAGAAGGTGAAATACTTTCTCAATCGGAAGATTTCCCAGGGTGTAGGTCATTCTCCGAACCACCCGTAAGTCATGCATCTTCTAGTTTGATCAGTGAATTCTCTACCAATCTTGTTTAATCCGATGAAGCAACAAGGAAGCACCAGCTCTGGTCAAATCAGGTAGAAGAATATTCATTAAATGATAATGAGGAAATGTTGAACATGAGAAAACAACTGGAGAAAGGTGAAGTGCCAGTCATGTTTTGGCCTCTGGCTGACTCTTAGTATGACATTCAAGATATGTTGATGGAAGATGGAATTCGTGATATTCGTCTCAACATATGGAAAACATTTTGTCAGTTAAAAAAGAAAGTATTATCTTATGATGAATATGAAAATCATGTTAAGATAATAGAAAGGTTACAATGTCAAATTGACTTAGCATCTCTATTAGTATCTCGATATCCAAAGGCTGAAAAGCCGCAGAGAACCCTTCAACGTTCATGCCTTGGCGCACTAAGAAGATTGTGCCAGTTAATTGCCAATGCCCCGTCTGGTATTCATATCAGAGGATGGAGTGTTCATGGAGCACTACATTTCACTATGCTCTCCAGTCAGCAAAGCCCGCCTAAAATGGTCTCATGCAATGTTATTGCCCATGGCCGGCCAAAGTCAATGGGCTTTGTTTGTAATCAAAAGCTTTCCCAAGAATAGGCTTAAACTAGTTCCTCTCAAAATCAAGCATACAATGAAAAAGTTGTTGAATTACTCCTGCATAAAGCAAACGAGAATATTGAACAGGCCCCTCATTTGGAGCAAGCACGTCACCAAGTGGCAGAAGTGTCGGAAATCATCCAATAGTCTTTTGAACCGGGTGATAAAAGTGGATGCAGGTTGATGCATCCAGCTAATTTCAGGACTAAGGTCTGTAAGATCAGGAGAGATTTTAATAAAGTCTCAGAAATAGCATGTCAAGAGACACCCCAGCTTGCCATACTGGGGACTCTTTTAAATAAACCCTCGGAATCAACAAATAAGATTAGAGGAGTTGAGAAAAGACAGAAGGAACAACCCCAGTTCACCGGAATGGGGACTTTTTCAAATCATCAATCCCCTCCTCAAAGAAAATCGTTCTTTTCTCAATTGTGGAAGAAGCCACAAGAGGAACGAAGAGCCAAATTATCTTGAGATTACCTCCAAATTACGGTTCGTCAAGAAGTTCCTGAGGGATCGAATCAACAATAGTAAATGTCTCATCAAAGACATGGAAGAAGACAATATCATAGAAATGCTGATAGAAGGGATGTGATGTGTTATGAATCAACCAATGTCATCAATGCCATTGTTGCTGATCCACCAAATGAGGCTCACTCAGGGGACTCAGATGAAGAGGTTCCTGCTCAAGAAGATGTACGCAAAGACACAAATGAAGAAGGTGTGCATACAAGAAATCAAAGGATTAATCAGAACATAGGTAATCCTTCAAGTAACCCACTTCCCCCTCTCCAAAAAGGATCCAACAAAGGGAGTGGAAAGAATCAGGTTACATATCCTTCCTCTAGAGAAGGCCAATCGCTCTCACTAGAGCAAAGGTTTGCACAACAGGAGGAAGAAATGAAATAATTGAGGAGGTTGAACACATAACTACTTCAAGGTAGTCTTCCTCATAATCATGCTGGAGTCAGTCAGCCAAGGGAGTTTGTTGTAGCTACTAAGATGGATCAAGAATATCCTCCTTTATCATTACACCCTCACAGGTCTAATCCTACGGGTCAAGTGCAACATCAATTGGCAGTGCTGCCATCAGTTGCAGTACCAGCTGCCATACCTGTCCAAACTCCAGTCATTGCACTTTCCCAAGTCCAAGTTCAACCAAATGTTTCTCAAATGTTAATAACTACCATTGAGTCATTAACAGCTCAGTTAGAGACTATGGAAGGGAAGCGTGCGCAGGTTCAACCAGAAAAGAGAGCTTACCCTGAATGGGTAGATTTAAGCTCTCCTCCATCAAGTTTTGGAAACCCTGTATTCCCTGTTTTTAATGGATTAGGTGATCCTGAATAGCATTTGACGCATTACGTGTCTTGTTGAGATCCTATGATGGGAACTCTGGAGCAGCAAGAAGCAGTGAAACTCAAATGCTTCATGCGAACTTTGCAAGGCCCGGCTTTTGTTTGGTATACAAAGCTTGCAATCCCGGTCAATTAACAGATGGGAAGATCTTTGTCAATGATTTATTCTTCAATTCAGCTCAACTTTTCCAAAGACAACAATTTTTGATCTTATAAACTGTAAGCAAAGGGAGAATGAAAGGGTCTCAGATTTCATTGCTCGATGGAAGGGATTAACATATTCCCTAAGCTTAGCACTCCCTCAAGAGGAATTGTTGCCAATGTGTGTGGCAAATCTGTGTGACGAATTACGCACGCCGTTAATCCCTGTAAAATACACAGGATGGTTTTGAGACCTTACTTCAATCACTCAGTAGATTGAAGATTCCCTTATACAAGCTAAGGTTAAGCTCGTGTAATTCCATCAGCTCCAGGAAGAAGAATGGGTAAAGCAGAGACTACTACAGTTATGCTTAAACAAGCACATGTACCTGCTTCTACTTCAAAACCTTCATCTTCTTGAAGGGATCCACCTCCTAAGAGCCAACAACAAAGGCCATTTCGTCCAGATTATCAAAGAGATCAAATACGAAAACAATTTGAGTATCTGAAGAGAAAAACATACTCTTTCTGAAATGAACAAGTTCCTGGTTACTTCATTTCGGCTCTGGAAAATAATCTGGTTCAATTTCCAAGGCTCAAGAGGCCAAACAAGGAAGGAGATGAAGACCGTCCCAATTATTTCCCTTTTAATCAAATGATGGGGCATCCCATCCAGGAGTGTTTTGTCTTCAAAGACCACCTGCAAAAGATGTTTGACTCAAGACAAGTCAAACTAAAAGGCTCTTCAGCCCAGGTATCATGTATTACTGCTACAATTCCAGAGCAAGAAGGAGAATGGAAAGAATTCAAAAGAAAAAATGCACAAAAATATGATGATTGGATGTTCAGAAAAATGATCAATCGAACTCATGCTATTTTGCGAACGCAATTGAAGAAACCAATTGTGCCTTCTTCCATGAATTTCACAGAAAAACCCTCTTCATCAGCGGGAAAATCCTCAAAGAAATGACATGATTACAAGAAAGTGGAACAATCATAAGAAGATGAGTATGTGTCAAAGCCCAAGTTGTCTTTGACTCTGGAAGATTTTATTCCATCTACTTCGAAGCAACGAGCACCACCCCACCAAAAGGCACAGCCTAAACAGGTTAATCAGGTAGAGTCTTCATCAGATGAAGAGTTGATCTTCGGTTATGTTAATATGATTCAATTAACAGATCCATATGTCAGTCGTAGTTTCGATTTTGATGAGCCTGAATTCCCTGTATCAAATAGAGGAATCAGAGGAAGTTCCAGAGGCTCAGGATACAGGGGAAGACATGGATCTTTCAGAATCCACTATTCCAATTCTACTCCTGCTAGAACTTTTTATGCGGCAGAAACTCGTGGTAGAGCCCTTTAGCAAGCTCAATAAGAACAAGAATGTTCTTCCACCAATAGCAAATTTAGTTATGGCACAGTTATTCTGGGGGACCGATTGAAGATTCCACTTTCTTCTTCTCAGCAAGTAAATAAACCTAATCGGTCTAATATTCTAAATCCAGGAGTATTACCAACTCCTACCCCGATACAAGATGCATCAACTTCCAAATCATCAACATCCAATGTACCTGCTAAACCACATGTTCCTGTTGGGAAATGCAGACCTTTGGATCAAAATTATGATATATTGAAACACCTAGCCCATGTACCGGACAAGTTATCAATTTTGGATTCCTTTAATTTATCAAAGGATCTTTGGGAGGCACTCATTGAGGCTTTGTTTAGTCCTCAAGAGTTTGAAACTGAAATTGTTGCAGCTGAAGTCTATCACATTGAAAATATTCCTACGGAATTCCATGCAGTGATATCTTTCACAGATGAAGATGAAGATGATGTCGTTCATGGACACATTAGACCTTTGTATTTATCTATCAAGATCAATGGTGTAGACATCTGAAGGGATTTCATTGATAATGGTTCAGGAGTGAACCTCATGACCATTCGTACACTTCGTCGATTGGGCCTCACAGAATCTGATTTATCTTTCTCTACCATGATGTTACAAGGATATGATAAAAATGAACAAGAACCACTGGGTGAGATTACACTCAGAACTCAGTTTGGAGATCTTGTATCTAATTCAGATTTCATGGTTGTTGATCAAGATTCAGCCTTCAACATATTTCTTGGAAGACCCTGGCTACATCAACATGCAGATATCCCTTCATCATACCATCAATGTCTCAAATATTGTTTCGATGGTCAAGTTGGGATATTGTATGGTGATAAGGCCCCATTCAAGACATGTGAATCTCAATACATTAAGGCAGAATTCTATCACATGAAAGGAAAGGAGAAATCCACAATAAGGGAGCTTACCAAAGTTAATGCACCATATGGTTTGGAGAAGATTCCAGTAAATCCATTTGCACATGTGAGTACAGATTATATGTTGCCTATCAGTCAAATTGAAAAGATATACCCAAATCAATATAATCTTATGGAAAGATCCATAATGTCAATTATGGAAATAGAGCCAGACAACATGGGAGAAATTGGTGAGCCACCAAGCAGTTATGAAATCCCAAATGGAGATGTTTTCATTTCATCCGCTAAAATCCAGCAAGTCTATACTTCGCCAATCAGGCCAGAAGAAGTTATAGCAATGACAAAGGTAAATCACGTTGTCGATTCTCAATCCATAATCTCCTCTTTATTACCCATGGAAGACCCTTTATCATCAATTGGGTCAGAAATGGAAGCTTCTTCATGAAGATGTTCAAATTTTAACATTTCTTCTGATCATGGAAATCCTGCTTCATCATCCACTATGCAAGTAGAAATAGAAGAAATAACACATGTTGAAGAAGAAGAGGAAGATCTCAGGGATTCTCTTACAGAATTTGAAGAGGGAATCTCTACCACCATGGATGAACTTAGAGAAATAGATCTGGGTACAAAAGAAGATCCATGCCCCACTTTAGTTAGTGCAGCCATGAATCTTGAAGAAAAAGAGATATATATTTTCTTTTTAAAGAAAAGTTGAGACATATTTGCTTGGAACTATACAGAGATTTTAGGGCTTGATCCTGATGTTTCTACTCATCATTTGGGTTTACCAGAATAACATCGAGGATTTAAGCAAGCCGTGAGAAGAACACACCCAACTTATGCATCCAAAATTGAAGCTGAAGTGGATAAGATCCTCAAAGATAAATTCATCAGAGAAGTTCAATATCCCAAATGGTTGTCTAATATTGTCCCATTGAAAATGAAGAATGGGAAAATTAGAGTTTGCATTGATTTCAGAGATCTTAATCGGCATTGTCCTAAGGATGATTTTCCAGTTCTGATTACAGAACTTTTAATTGATGCAACAACTGGTTATAAAGCACTTTCCTTCATGGATGGATATTCTGGATATAATCAAATCTGAATGGCCCCAGAAGATGAGGAATCCACAGACTTCAGGGCCCCTTAGGGTGTGTTTTTCTACTGGGTAATGCCCGTTGGCTTAAAGAATGCAGGCTCAACATATAAGCGTGTAATGCATCGCATCTTCAAGCCCTTTTTAGGGAAGTTTGTTGAATTTTATGTGAAAGATTTGGTGGTCAAATCCAAACAACGTTCTAATCACTTGGCTGATTTGGAAGTCATATTCCGCAAGCTTTGACAACATAATTTGAAGATGAACCCCTTAAAATGTGCTTTTGGGGTAACCTCAAGAAAATTTCTCAGCTTTTTTGTACGCCATCGTGGTATTGAAGTCGATCCTGAGAAGACAAAGTCAATCCTTGGTATGTCAACTCTTAAAAATTTGAAATAATTAAGAGGACTTCAAGGACACTTAGCCTATATTCGGTGTTTCATCGCCAATTTGGCAGGAAAAAGTTTACCCTTTACCAAATTGATGAAGAAGGGAGTCACTTACCAGTGGACTGAATAATGTCAAGAAGCATTCGATATTCTCATAAAGTATCTATTGATTCCATTGGGGCTTATGCCACATGTTGAAGTATGTCCACTTATCCTCTATGTGATAGCCTTAGAGTGATCATTGGGTGTCTTTATTGCTCAGAATAATGATGCTGGGAATGAAAACAGCCTCTACTATCTCAGTCAAACTATGCTTGAAGTAAAAACCCTGTATTCAAGTATTGAGAAGTGCTGCCTAGCATTAATCATTGTAGTTCAGAAGTTGAGACACTACCTGCAACATCACGAGGTCCAATTGGTATCTCGCAATAACCTGCTCAAATTCATCCTTAGTCGACCAATGCCTACAGGACGTCTGGCAAGGTGGGCAGTTATTTTGCAGCAATTCGACATTCAGTATGTGTCTCAAAAGGCAATAAAGGGCCAAGCTCTGGCTGATTTCCTAGTTGAACACCCTTCAGTGGAAGACACATCTTTAGATATTGAACTCCCTGATGAGGAAGTTTTTTCTATTCAAGAAAGTCCTCAGGCATGGAAAATGTATTTTGATGGTGCTTCCAGAAGTCCAATAGGGAGGAAAATGGAAAATATTTAATTCAACAAAGTTGTCTTAGGAATTGTGGTCATTTCTCCAAAAAAGGTAGTGTTACCTTCTTCCTTCTTATTGTGGGAAGGTGGTACCAATAATGAAGCAGAATACCAAGCTATCATCGCAGGCTTGGAATTGGCGCTTCAAGCACAAGTGAATCACTTAAAGGTGAAAGGAGATCCAGACTTGTTAATCATACAAGTCAATGGGGATTATGCCATCAGAAAAGAAGAACTAATCCCTTCGTATGATTACATCAGAGAGTTAAGGGTGGAATTCCCTTCGGAACCGACATTTTCTTATGTCCCAAGATCACAAAATGCTCAAGCTGATGCACTGGCTAATATAGCCACAGCTCTAGCAGATCCAAATCAGGACGAGACAACCATCAGTATTTCCCACCGTGATGAAATTTCACCTTATGTTCAAATCAGAATAGTGGAAATTAATGAAATTAGTCCCATTCTTGAACCGTATTGTCATACTACAGGATGTATGTCACCTATCAGGGAATACCTTCAAAATGGAACACTTCCACCTGATAGAGCCGAGAAAGAACAAATCCGGCGACGTGTGGTCAATTTTACTCTTTATGATAGCCCATATCACCTAGAGAAAATTCTCTACAAATGTTGTTTTGATGTAGTTCTCTTCAGATGCATTGATGGTGAAGAGACAATGGCTGTCATGAAAGAAGTGCATGTAGGAGTCTGTGGTGCCCACCAGTCCGGACATAGACTGTCTGATCAGATTCGAAGGCTTAGATACTTTTGGCCTTCAATGATACAAGATTGTGTTGATTTCACAATGAAGTGTCATTCATGCCAAGTACATGCCAACTTCATTCATCATCCTCCAGAGTTTCTTAATACAACTAAATACTCGTGGCCATTTTCCACATAGGTAATGGATGTGGTGGGACCTTACCCTTCAGCTACGGCCAAGCAGTTTAAGTATATTCTTACTTCTACTGATTTCTTTTCCTAATGGGCAGAGGCAATTCCTCTCAAGGAAGTTAGTTCTAAATACATTGTTAGCTTCATCAATTCTAACATCATTACCATATTTGGTGTCCCACATACCATATTGACGGACAATGGCACCAACTTCTGTTCATCTGAGGTGAAGAAGTTGTATCAAGAATACAACATCAAATCCAACCATTCATCTCGGTATTATGCAGCGGCCAATGGCCAGATAGAAGCCTTCAACACGAGTCTTTCAAATATACTTCAAAGATGGTGGATAAAGATAAAAAATCATGGCCTGATAAACTCTTTCATGCTTTATGGGCTTATCGTACCACCACCTGCACTGCAACGCGGTCAACTCCATATTGACTGGTGTATGGAACGGAAGTTGTCTTGCCCATTGAAGTTCAAATACCCTCGCTCAGAGTATCCATTTGTGATTAGTCATCTATAGATGAACAATCTCAAAAGCGATTGAATGAATTGGAATGGTTAGATGAGAAATGATTGTGCAATTTTCACCACTTGGAAGTCTATCAGAATCTAATAGCACGAGCTTTCAATAAAAAAGTTCGTCTTAATTCATTCACTCAAGTAGAATTGGTATTAGTTCTCAAAACTCCAATGATACCAGGAAAGAAACCTCTAAAACTTGAGCCAAAATGGGAAGGACCTTACTCAATACATAAGGTCTACTCCAATGGAGCTTATTCATTAATCTTAATGGATGGAGAACTCATCACTACTCCAACCAATGCCAGATTTCTGAAGAAATATTTTGTATGAACACAAAATACAGCAACAGTCCAGCATATGACCCTAAACTATTTTCAAGTCCCTTACGTCTAGCAAGACGTTAAACTAAATCACCCACGGTCCATGCATACGACCTTAAACTATTTGCATCCTTTTCATCCAACATGACGTTAAACAGTATTGTCCCTATATTGTCCTACATGACGATTAAACTGTACTGCTCATCGTCCTTGCTATATGACGTTAAACTATACACCCACGGTCCATGAATATGACCTTAAACTAATTGGAATTTCATATTGTCCATCATGACGTTAAACTGCACCATCCACGGTCCATACATATGACCTTAAACTATTTGTATTACTTCCGTCCAACATGACGTTAAATTGTGTCCCCCTTCATCTTCCTTTTTATATGACGTTAAACTATATAGAAGTCCCTTACGTCTAGCAAGACATTAAACTGCATCACCCATGGTCCATGCATATGACCTTAAACTATTTGCACTTTCGTCCAACATGACGCTAAACTGTATCATCCCTTTTTCATCCAACATGACGTTAAATTGTGAAAAAGTCTCTAATACGCCCAACATGATGTTAAATGGTGTACTCTTTTTTCCTCACTGCATGACATTAAACTGCACATTCCTCTTTCTGTCCAACATGACATTAAATTGTATTGTCCCCATTGTCCTAACTACATGATGTTAAACTGTACAGAAAGTCCTTTAATGTGTACTTCATGACATTAAACTGTACTTTGTCCCTGCTATATGACATTAAACTGTGCAGCACCAACAGTCCTAACTGCAAGACTTTAAACTGCATAGTCCCTTCATATGTCCTACATGACATTAAACTATGCATCGTTAGGGTTGTTTCTACCTCTTGTTTCTCACACCGAGTATGACTCATGTGATCTTAGAGAAAACATCAACCATAACACCCTCTCTGGGCCACTAACCATGCGTAAGTCCCAACTCCATTTTTTAGGTCGTTGTCCCCAAGAACAACTTGATCCTTAATTCATTCTTTAATTGAACTACGTAGACTTTGATCCTTGACTTCTAGGATGGGTACGTAGGCAACCTTTCAAGGTTCCAGCCCAAAACCAATCTCTTCACATTGGTTCACCTCCATCTCATACGATGTTGATTCGTGGAACCACCCCTAGAATCAATATCTTTACATTGGTTCACTTTTGTCATTGCTATACGATGTTAAACTATACAACACTTTTGTCTAGTATGACAATAAACTACAATATTCTTTGATATACTCACTTGAGAGGGAATAATTATTAACATTTATTTTTCAATCATGATTCATTCCAAAGACTACGTGCATACATGGCAGTTCCCGAACCTTTTATTTTTGGTCAAACCATCATTGTACTAAAATCTCCTTTCAACCTTCACTTATACGAACCAAATTTGTACAGAGGGTATTTATAGAACTACGTGGGATTGATTCCCATCCTTATGGGATACGTAGAAACGTTCGAGTGTCCCTTGAATCCAGCCCCAAGTCTTTTGGGCCTAACCCCAAATTCCTCTTTCAGTCCCCTGGCTGAAAAGTCCCCATGAAAACACACACTGTGTATTTCTTATAATGGTCCAAGCTCTATGAACCTAAACTAAGATCTCCAATCCTTTTGTCCCACATGACGTTAATCTGTAGTTCAATAACTACCTGTGGATTGATTCCCATCCTTATGGGATACGTAGTGAAGTCCAACATTTCCATTCAGGACCTAGCCACAACATGATTATGGTTAGCATTGATCTTTGTATCTCTGCATACATTGGACAATACCCATCTTTATGTGTCATAATACCAAACTTAAATATTTTCAGAACTTCATAACCATTTTCTTAACTTCTAATCACAAAAGGCCTGAAATTCTGAGAGTTCTTTTGCCTGACCATGCAGTACGTGCCCTTAGGCGGCCTTGCATAAACAGTCTCCATAACAAATTTTTCAGCCAAAAGATACTATTATTTGACTATGAAGCTAGTTCTCTTAGGTGGACCTGCATAATTCAACCCCCTAACGGGTTTGTCAGATACTGGTAACTTTATTCTTGGAAAGAAAGCCTCTTTTGTCCTTATTTGTCTTAATGAAAATATGCAGGGATCTGCAAAAAAATAGCCATCCTTAACATACTTGTCCCATATCCTTTTTCATGATCTGAAAGTATTCAAGTCTATGGTTTATATTCTCCTTCCCTACATTTGGGTCAGACCTTACTAGGAGTAATATCCATCCAGTTCTTCGATAATCTTGTTTGGAAATATCTTCTACATATTCAAGTACCTCTTTCCATACAACAAACTCTATACTTTGGAAAATTTGAATCTCCATAAACTTTCACTAGATTTTTAGCGGTAGAAAGGTAAATTTATGAGAGTTCTTTTTCCTGAATATGCATCACATTCCCTTAGGTGGACTTTCATAAAAAACATAACAGACTTTTCATCCAAAAGATACTATTATTTGACTATGCAGCCAATTCCCTTAGGTGGCCCTGCATAATTCAACCCCCAAATGGGTTTGTTAAATAATGGTAACTTCATTCCTGGGAACTACTTCTTCTAATGCCTTTTAGCTCCTTTTCATATCATTCCTCAGATTCAAATATTCTTAAGTCATATTTTACATATTTTTCCCTCATACTTGATTATGGTAATATGTTTTCAAATAAATTGTCAAGGAATTGAGTCAATTTTAATCCATTTCGGTCAAATATATTTTGACCATAAACATTAGCCTCTTCATGTCCGACAGACATGACTTTAAACTGCCCAAAAAATACAAGGGAACTCTGAATAAAAGTCAGGTTCCAGATCACTAAACATACATTTTGTATGATTTAGGTAACATTGAGCAATTAAAAGATTCAAAGTTTGTAGGGTTATTTATAATAATCCTAGTAAAAATAAAACTATGCTTACTAGGCCCATTGGCTTAGGTAAAACTTAAAGCAGGTAGCGAAATAATACAAGCATAAATGACTGAAGATAGAAGTACTCTCCATTGATGCACAAGAATTAGAGGGACATCCACAGATTAGAGCCTCTTCTCTTTTTCAGGAAATTACAAAAGACTGTCAACATAAATCTTCACTTGATGTACAACATCCTGAGCTTCATCAATAGCTACTTGAAGCTCATGCACTCGACCAGCTTCACTCTTCTCAGCTTGATAGAGTGCCTTCTTGGTATCTGCAATGGATTTCATACCATTCATTTGAGCTCCCTCCAATGAATTATTGAGCTGGTCAAGTTCCCCGGTAAGATCATATAACTGTTGCTAGAGCTTCACTTGCTGGACGACTTTTTATTTGATCTTATGCTTCATCCCCTTCATCTTGGCAGCATAGTCAGCCTCAGCTCGGGATACTGTAGCCTCAAATTCGCCGATTTTGAATGACAGTTTCACTCTGGTCAGATCTTCGCGACACTTTTTCTCCTACTCCCTCCTGAAGATGACTTGTTTCACCATGATATGGATCTCTTGGTATCCAAAACCGCCAAGTCCTAGCATGTCAAACTGGGATGAAAATCGAGGGATCTTTGATGATAGATCTTATAAAGGAACCTCAGATATGATTTTACATATGTTATTCCATGCCTTGTGTCATGAAAAGATGAATGCCTTAAGCACCTCTGCGTATGATTCAACATCATCATCACAGGGGGGGCATGTAATCTGGGATTAATGCAATTAAGTACCCTATTCTGCTCCTTCCCCCCTGACCCGGGTTGCTTCACCTTCTACTACTGTTTGGGAGGAGGTTGAGACTTCACCTCCAGTTCTATCCATTGATGTTGATAGCCCTATTTGATCAATTAAATGTATGGTTAGTTTCATACAATAATGGAAGTTGGTTTTCTATCTTGAAACTCAGTACAATCATTACCTAACAGTAGATCAACAACTTGAGAATACTCATCCCTATCTTTCCCAGTTTCAACAGGATCTTCAAGATGGGTCTCATGAGGGTTTATTGGGTTTAGCTCCACTTTAGCTAATGATTCTGCAATGGTAGGGTTGACATCAATGTCCACACCCTCTTTAGTCATTGGCAGTTCAGCAGCTTCTATTGATGGAACTGCATATTATTTTTAGTCATGATTAGAAGTGTAAATTATAAGAAAATTTACTGGATGAAGGATAAAACTCATACCCAAGGTCTTCTAAATCACATGATAACGTAGCATGATTATAAAATTCTTTAAAAGACATGCCACATTTCATCATTTCATACAATGATATTTCAGAATCCTGGTTAGTCTCACCAGTGGGAGCATTTGATGTGTCCTCTTGGCGACCCTCATTCTGCGGCCCCTGACCCTGGTCAACTTCTTCAGGAAGGATGTCAGATTCAGTTGCTGTGGCCGCCAATGATTCTGGTGAAGGTTCTTCTGTACTTGTAATAGCAACAGGAGCAGTACTCGGAATAGTTGTTGGATCTTTTTCAGAAGCAGCCAAGTCAGCTTGAATTTGCATTTGTTCCACAGTACCCTCTATGGTCCTTAAAGGAGGATCAGTCCTTTCCCACATAGGGGAAATTGAAGAAGCCCCTTCAATCCCCATAAATATACGCAACCTTTTCATGGTTATAGACTCATGATTACCCGAAGGACTTACCACTGCTAATGAAGCATTTAACTGTGGACTTCCTTCTTCGTTGCCTTTGCTTCTTCGGTTTTTTGGGAGTATCGGCAGTCTCCCTTATTGGAACTTGGATTGGATAATGAAATTTCGTTTCCAGCTCCTCATTCATGGCCTGCTGGCCTGGAGATATCTTGCCCGATTCATGAGGAGATTCATCAGCAGCCCCGATGGTAGTACCACTGGGGCTATACTGTGGGGAAGGAACCTCAGTAGTTTTGGCAAGCTGCAAGATGAAGAAAACAATTTCCTTAAAATAACAAAGCTTTGACTGAAATCAAGTTGCAAAGAAAATAAGGAAAGAAAACATACATCTTCAGTAGCCACATACTCTTGCCACTCCTCATCAATGGCACCGTGATCCATCATTTCCTTCACCCGCTTGGTGATAGGGATAGAATATTTGGTGTCATATATATAGGTATTCAACTCTTTGATGTAGGCTCTTACTTCATCAGGGTTATCCTTGAAATGAATATTTTCAAGATCCTAAAGAGTCCCTATTGCAGGAAGACGTATCCCTTCACATAGCTCCATCCAGATAGTTTCAGTATCATAGTATACATCCCGCCATGCCTGGATGGCTTCTAGTCATAGATATGCAGGTGTAATAGAAGGCTGCGAAGGGGGTCCTATGATCTTGGATTTCAATTTCTTTCTAGATCCTACAACTATAAAAAGAGAATGAAAACTTGTTACTCTATAAAGTTATTGGCAATTAAATTGCCTCAATAATGTAACTCACCAGGAGTTGATGGAGTATCTCTCTTAATTCTGACAGGAGGATTATATACGACACGTGGCCGCTTTGACACATGTTGTATCTCCTGATAATTTGATGAATCAGCCTTGGTTGAATAACTCGGCGAACCAGCTTCAGGAGTGGAAGAATCACCTACCACCTGAATTGTTTCTTTTCCAATGGTTCTCTTCTTTTTCCCAACCCGATCGAAAGGTTTATTCAATACAGCCTTAGGATATGATGCTATCTAGTTTTCAGCATAACATATGGTAAAATTGCTTACCGCTTCAGTATTTGGTAAGTCAAAGACTTCCCCAGTCCTTTCCATATCCATTAGCAACCATAGTTGTCGAGAAACCATTGGATGCAGATCTGATCTGACGTGCACTGGAAGAGATACAATAGTTGTCTGCAGACACGTGAATTGGTGTGCAAATCGATATGGAGCATTGGCCCCACATATAATTTCCCCATCAATTCTGGTGGCCAGTAAACCATATCTGCAGGCCAGCATATATGACCTCTATTCCAAGCTGGCTGATCCATCATCAACAAATCGCCCTATCGGCATATTTCCATAGGGAAAAAAGTGGAATTACTTATGCATACCCAGCCTTGGACTAATATCATAGGAATTGAGGTCTAAAGGACAAACTCCACAGAAGGCCTGAACAGACGGCCTGAAAGAACTTCCGGTAATCTGTATTCTGTTCTGAACAGCATATGTCCGGAAGTGAGTGGCGATCCATCCCCATAAAACTTTGAATGGTCCCACTAATCTCAAAGGAGACTTACCCATATAGACATGGAGTAAGATCCTATGAATCTTTTCCAAAACTGGGGTAGCCAACCCCACCATCTTCCTCTAAGCCAACTTGGCTACGGTAACGAAGGTCCCTGGCCTGACGCCTTCCTTCGAATCTCCAACGGGAAAGAGATAGACCCTGAGCCATAAGGCTAAAAATCATTCCAGACGGGTCTTCTCCAGGATTTTATGATTTATTTTGTATCCCCATTTCTCAAACTCTCCTGCTTCCAGAGTCTTCCAAAATGTTCTAGGAACACCTCTCTTATCTGCTCTAGGGCAGCTAGTAGGATGAGTACAGGTGGGCCCCTTTTCCCTATTCTTCTTGAGAAACACAACCATCCATTCCTCTGGGTGAATATCTCTTCTAGAATGAGTCTTTGATGTCTTTGATATTTTGAGCTTATGATAAATCTTCAATAATTCTCGAACCAAATTTGGAGTCTTCTCCGGATCATTCACTGTTTCCTTTGGAGGGATGAATTCGTCATACATATCACCCAAAATTGGAACCCCTGAGATCTTGTAGACATCCCAAAAACTAATGCCTACTTATCCGTGGTTCAAATGGAAAGAATTTGTTTCTAGGCTCCAGTGTCTAAGCAACTCTGGTGCAAAATTATCATTCCTATAAACATACGTCTGCCCAGCCCAGAAGGCTTCATAAATTGTAGCTCCCTTCAGATCCTCGACAAACTCTTCACAAGTTTGTCTCAACCAATAATACCACATCCAAGTTGGCTTCACCCCTCCTCCAGAACAGAATTCCCATTTCTCCTTCCAGCCTTTGGATTGATCCATCTGAGAATTTCAAAAAATTGAGGGATAACAATGTAGTTGCAGCTCAGGTTTGTGAAGTTTCAGATCTGGTGCACAAGATATATGATGCATTATATAGGCTTTCTTTACTATTCCAATATTAGAAAATGTTCCTGCAATTGAGACATTTGCTAAAGAAAAGTTGGTATACGACTGAAACCAGGAAGGCGGGAGATTGTTCTTTGCCTCTGGAATATTGACATCTTGCAGATGACCATGGCCATACAGAGGCAGATAGATGCTGTGTGGGAAATCACGATGATATTTCTTCAGATGCTTAGCCAATTCCGGAAGAGTGCTTTCATAGATGTAATAGTAATCATGGCCAATGATGTCCATCATCTCATCAATTATTTTTCTCACTAGTTCATCAGCCGTTCCGATTCTCTTTGGAGCCATTTGATCTGCACAAAAGTTGAATAATTAACTCTTAAAGTATGTTATTTTTTCATAAAATTTGTGAAGGATTTGAAGAAATTGGCTAAGTCATTAAGGTGCGCAAGTCCCATAGTTGGTGCGCAAGTATCCTTCGATCGCGCAAGTATTGGGTGTGCAGGTTCCATCGCGCAAGTCTAAATACATTAACAGCAGCACGACACAAGAAGCAAGAAGCGCGCACAAGCGAGAGTCGAGAGTCAACTTACGCGCTGAGAGCAAAAAAATAAGCAATGGACAGGTTCTTTGTGTAATGTGAGGTCGTCTATTTATAGACGAGGCCAGAACCTGTGCGCCAAACCTTGCACACCTGAATCTCATTTCCACTCCATACTCTACGCGCCCCAATTTCCTTTTGATTCTCGATTTCCTCAGAGTCAAATCCTCATTTCTTTTGGATCCAACTCTGAGGGGGGAATTTTTTTGATTCTTCTTTTTCCACAGAGTCTAAAGATTGGAAAAGGGGAATATCTTAGCTCAAAGTGATTTAACCTTTGGACAAATATCAAAAATTGACAAAGGAAGAAGAAGAACATTGCGCAAGGGTCGCGCAAGTTCTACAATGGTCGCGCAAGTAAACTTGTGTACCGCCTAATGGTCGTGCAAGTGACTTGAGCGCCCTAAGTGATAACCTCTTGGGCTCTTCTCCAGCCTATAAATAGACCCTGTGGGCCCCCCATTTCGGGAGGAATTTTTTCAGAAATCAGATATAGAGCTCTAAACACCCAAGTCTCTTCTTCAGGTCTTCCGAACACTTCTAAGGTAATTTTTTACCTAGAATGGAAGGTCTAAACAAGAGGAGTAAGGTCTAAGTGTTAGAATTCACTAACACTTGTGCGCCTAAGTGTTTTACCCTTAAGGGAAATAGACACACTTGCGTGCCGCCCTACTTATTCACCAGAACTTGCGCGCCATCTTCTGGAAAGCCTCTATGGATAATTCTAAAGGCTTTGATCAAGGATCGCCCATATATTACTCTAAGTGATAAAAGTCATGTATGTACCCATGTGACGTGTAGGTATACCTGTGCGACCAGGACTTGCGTGCCCATGCAGTACCTGCGCGCCCGCCAGGACTTGTGCACCCCTATATTTTTGGGTGCCTTTCCTACCCATTTAACCCCTCTTATGCCATTTCACCTCTCTTATTCAAGATTCAGTCTTCAATACACTCTTCAAATCCATTTTGGCATGTTTTCTTGACTGAATTCCTTATCTGAAAGGAATTCTGTGGAACATCACTTAAAAACATAGTGATTCACATATCTTTATGTCACTAAAGTTAGAGATTTCATTCATTCAACCTCATCCTTTAAGATGAGAGAATCCTTAAACAATGGGACTTCTTTTCAAGAGTAAGCCCCAGTCATAATTCCCCTTAACCTGGGCCTCCTTTTCAAGAGTAAGCCCCAGTTCAAGTTTTCTTAATTTGGGCCTCCTTTTCAGGAGTAAGCCCCAAGTCCCCTAATTTGAGCATCCTCCTCAAGAGTAATCCCCAACCAAGTTCATTAACCTCGGCCTCCTTAAGCCCCAGTTCCAAATTCTCATTAATATTGGGCATCCTCTTTAGGAATAATCCCCAAGTCCTCGTTAATTTCTCAAAGTCCCTTAACCTGAGCCTCCTTCTCAAGATTAAGCCCCAGTCTTAATTTCTCTTAACCAGTCCTAATTTACCTTTGATCTGGGATTCCTTCTCAGGAGTAAAACCCAATCATAAATCCTTTCCTAATTTGGACTTCCTTTTTTAGGAGTAAGCCACAAGTTAGAGTATTCAAATATCCATGAAGCACATATACCTTTATGGACCCTATTCCTGGATTTCTTCCCTAAAGTTAATCCTAATATTCATTTATCTGGGCAGTCATACATATATAAGCCCCACATTATTTCTTATGATTTCATCTTTCATGGAACAATTGTCTGGTTTTTACCAATACCTCTTTTTTCTCACACTGAGCATGACTCACGTGAGCTTAGAGTGTAAAAGTAATTATGACATCCTTCTTTGAGCCATCAATCATAAATATCATACTCCCTTACTCGAACTACGTGGGTTCTGATTCCTTTTCTAAGCAAAGGATACGTAGGTAGCCCATCTGCGGGTTTGATCCCAACATTGAAATAACTCATGTCCTTCTGAATGACAATAAATTCTAAGTTCCCCACTGAGTGGCTTTAAAACCAGTATGGTCATCACAATGACCAAGAGACTTTTATGTATTGAAGGATACCATTGACCAAGAATGTCTAACAAATACAGATGATTCTATATTGATGAAGAACCTCAAATACATATAAAAGATTCTATAAATTTCCAATATATTAATCATTGATTGTCAGATCTAAAGGAATGATCATTTTATACTTTGTAATGTAATAAGGATTCACGAACATAACTTAAATCTATAAAGAGAGTCCCGGAGTAGATAATAATTCCCCTCAAAAAGGTGTGATGAGTCCGACCTCCCATCCTCTCGACCAATGAAAATTCCTAATCCTCATCAGTCCATAAACTAATGAGCACCTACCTTTGAAAAGTAGGTCCAAATGGATATGGAATCATTGGATGTTTCCGGTTCTACGAACAAACCCGTTAGAAACCGATTGAAATGTTTGAACCTTCATTCAATGAGGTCATCCCCAATTCCAGAGGAAACAAACACATAGTAAGAATGGAATAAAGGGAATAATTATAATGGAATGAACATGAAAAAGGTTCTTAATAAAGTAGAAAACTAATATAATTTTATTACTCTGGAGGATAGTCATATGAATGAAATAAGTTGGTATTCGAGGTGAGTGGTTTTTCTTTAAAACCTTGTTTTAAATTATTTATTTATACCCTTTTCCCCCCACATCCATGTTATTAAAAATTTTCCTAGTATTTTATTATTTATACATAAGTTTTTTTAATAATAATTTTTTTAAAAAAATTTATTTATTTAAGAAGGATTAAAAATGAATATTTTTAACATTTATCTTACATACCATTTTGACTTTTTTTAGCAAAGTGCAAAATATTTTTTTTGTTTGTGTATAAAGCCAATCCACCTTTTCCCACTGTTATAGTAATTATTTATTATCAATATTCCTATATAATTTAACAAGGTTTTCCAAAGAACAGAATGTTACCACTCTTAAATAAATTTTTAAATTTTATGGGTTTTTAAAGAAAAAATATATTTCTCATTATGATTATATAAAAATGGAAAGTGATTTTCTTATCAGTTTAAATTAGTTTTAAAAGGGTTTTATATTTAAAATGTACAATATTAAAAAAAATTTGTTCATGATATGTTAGTTTTGAATTATATATAATGATGGGTGAGACTAATACAGCTCATGAAGATGGGTGAGCTTGATATAGCTCTCCAATGCAGCTGGATAATGATTTATTCTTCAAAGGAGAAAATGTGGTAGATAATAAGGTAGGATACTACTATGAAATTAACTAAGATTTTATTATTCTAACATGGTTAATTTCTAATAAAATTAAATTATACCAATAGTTTCAAACCATTGGTATATGGTAGGGAACCGTTATTATAGAATATTCCAATGACTCCCCCAAAGCGTTGGGTCGTATGGCGCGGGGATAGTTATATATGAATGGTTTAAAGTAAATTGTTGATATATACATTCTAAAATTTTCTTATTACAGTTTTTATGAAGAACCATTGGTATAAAGTTATACCAAATATTATAAAAACCTTTGGTATAGACTTCCACTATGAATATAACAAGAAACAACCCTTACCACACATTGTCTAGATCTTTCAGTCACACCCATACATATTTAAAACATTATATATATTGTATATTTTACATTTTATCAGTTTATAACTAAAAAATAATCATAAAAAATATATTCAATCAAGTTCAGTCATCTAACATCATGTTTCATAAACATTATTCATAGGCGTAGGGGGTCAATCTCACCCTCATCACCACCACTACCACCACAATCATCACCATCATCACCAACGTAGTCATCACCATTATCATCAGTATCACTATAATCATCACCATCTTCATCAACATCATCATCACCATCAACATTCACTACTGGAAAATAGTTCTATACCGAAGGTTTTGAAAAAAAACCATGGGTATAGGGATAGTATGTGAACCTATACCCACAGTTCTGGAAAACCGTTGGTACAGACCACCTATACCCACGGTTGTGCCAAAAACTGTGGGTATAGTTTTCTTTTAAGACCTATACCCACGGGTTTGGAGAAAACCATGGGTATAGGGTATTTTCTAAAGACCTATACCTACGGTTTATCAAAACCATGGGTATTGGACTTTTTTTTGAAGACCTATACCCACGGTTCTCCGGAGTCGTGGGTATAGCATTCCCGCGTTATGGCGGGAAAATAAAATTAGGAGGGACATGAAAAAAATTAGGTGAGAAGGAATTTATTCATAATTTATATTAATATATATACGTAAATGTAAATATATAATATCAAAAACTCAGTAGCTCGGTTGGTAAATAGTTCTACGGGTCTGCTGCAGGTCGCCAGTTCAAATCCCACTAGCCGTGTTTTTGGAATTTCAATACCCACGTAGATTATATTTATATATATATATTCAGATGTATGTATATATAAAAAATATTAATCATTGCTCAGTTGGTTGGTTGTTGGGGTGCGACCGCGAGACTTTGCGTGAGGTACGGGTTCGAAACACACCAGACATTTTTTTAGAATTTTAATAAAGCATATTAATATATATAAGCAGATACATGTATATATAACAGATTGAAGTCTTAGCTTGGGTGGTCTTTCCGTTGGGCACATTCTCCAGGCGTAGCGGGAGGCCGAGGTTCGAAACCACCTGGGCGCTTTTTTTGAAGATTAATTCCCCACAGTTTGAGAACCGTCGGTTCATCACTGTACCAGCGTGGCCATGAACTTTCCATGCTATGGAAATACTATACCTAAGGTTTCTCCAAATCATGGGTATAGCCTGACCCCCCTATCCCGATGCCGTTCCAGCCTATGGTTCCCAAAACCGTGGATATTGCCTATACCCAAGGTTTTGGGGGCTATACCCACGGTTTTGAACCGTGGTTATAGGGCAGTTTTCCAGTAGTGATTTTCATCTCCATTACCATCACAATCACTAAGATATTAAACATCTCAACCGCCATTGGGTTCATCATCTCCATCACCCAATGCATCATATAATGAATGTATCATTGACATTCATGTATCAGAAACATAGTGGTATCTAGAACAATTTATAGATATAATATTTTCCTTACTTTCATAAATTAATCATGGGACTTTTAAATTCATTTAAATTATTTTATTCCTATTTGTTGGCCTCTACTACCTCTGTATGATATGTTTCTAACTTGGTTCTACTAGAATAATTAAAGTCACTTGAATTTCTCCAATACCTGGTGGGAACAATACTCTTCCCTTGTCGGCAATGTACTCTCCCTGGTACTAATCTCCTAATGACTTATGCAAATGATCATTTGGCCCAATGTTTTTAGATTACTGCTCATCAAGGTCCTCCAGAGCACATTTTTTATAATATAAATGAAATAATTATTTTCAAAAATATATATTAAAATTTAAAAGCATAAATATAAAACTTACAATATTTTTTCTGTCTATATTTTTATAGTGCTTCCATCTTTCTTATTTATACTCGAGAAAAACAATTTTTGTCAAGGCACACAACATTAAATGTTCAATACCACCCTATGAAATAATATAAAATGTAGTAAAGAATTATTTAATAATACTCTATTTTTGAGTAAAAATTTCTCATTGTAACCAATATTAAACTGAAAATTACCAAAACAATCGAAATAAATTTCAAAAAAATATACGAGCAAAAAGAGAAACAATAAAACCAAAATTTGTATTATTTTGGTGATGCTATATTCTTATTAGGTTTTTTATTATTATGTTGGATCAAGTCAATTTTTTATTAGTTCAACTATGTTTGTGAGTGATTAATTTCTGTAAGATTTTATTTTCTTAATTCATAACTTTTCAATCCAATTCATTTTTTTTGTTTATTTGTGAATAAAACTTATTAATTTGAGTTAGTTTAGGTCAATATGATTTATTTTATTTTTAGAAATTTATGTTCATGTTATTTTTTATTTTTTTATTTTTGTTTGGTTTGGTTCAACTTTTTTCATTTTATTTTCATTAAATTACTGTGTCAGTTGTTCTAGTTCAATTCAATAAAATATATGATTTATATTTCTTTTGTACATATTGTTAAGATTTAGTTCATTTAAGGATTGATTGTATTTTTTTTGGTTCAATGTAATTTTATTTATGTCTAGTTGGTTCAAGTCTGTTAGGCTATGATTATTCCATTTGGTTTAATTTTTTTATTACATTTGATTTGGATTGGGAGTGTATGGATAGTTAAGTTTATTTATATTTATTTTCATTATATTCTCACTGCTTGAGTTACAGTATATAGTTGACAAGTATATATATACATATTAAATGAATCTATTTATATGTTAATATTAATTGAGACTACATAAATGTTAATAAAATTTCTAGTTTACTAAGATCAACATTATTGAATTTTCAGTCATTTTAAGAAGGTAACATGGTGGTGGTGTGAAATTTGTGATTAAAATGTGTTGAATTGAGATGATGTAATATTTTGAAAAGGGAATTAAAGTAGTGTTTTTTTATTAAACTAGGCATTGATTCTATAAAAATTTCAAGGTAGAGATCATATGTAGGTACATGAATCATTGTTGAATTTAAATTTTAAGGCCTTATCCATGTTCTATGATTTTTTTATTATAGTTTTTGATATTTTTTAGTTATACTATTAAAAAAATAATTTTTCTAAAAGTGGGGTAAAATATTGACCACTTGGAAAATAATATGTAAATAAATTCTTATTGATTATTGAATGTGTTATTCCCTTGAATTTTATAACATGTTTCTTCCTATATTAATTCAATTATCATTGTAAAAAAATTATATTGATATGCTTCTTTTATTTTTAGAATTATTATCAAAGAATGTTTAAAGTATTTCTATATCACGGTTACAATAAATATTAAACTGCTAGTATACAATTCATTTTATTTTTAACAACTTTATTTTATCCGTTTAACACTTTGGAATATTTTAATGACTATTTTTAGAGTTAGGCAAGGAGTCAAAATGATGTTCTTGGGTTTGTGGTAGCTCAATATTGATATATTAAAAATATTAAATTATTTCCCACGCATAGTTTTTGAGAATTAATGAAATATATTCTGAATAGTTTCTCAGATAAGAAAACTAATACCTATATTAAATCTAGAATTTTGGTTCTACACATTACCTAAAATAATCTCTATATGTGTCGGGTGTTTCATTTAAGAGAAGTTTTTGGTGGAATAGTAGAGAAATACATTAATCAAATAATTTAATAACTATTAAATGAATGAAATCTAAATATTATTTTTATAATCATGGCTATATAAAATACTAGGGTTTTCCACATAACCCTAGATATTGGAGAGGACCATGGAAGAGAGTGTTGGGGGATGATAATGAGCTTATGGACTGGCGATCAATTTATCAAGGGGATTTTCATCATTGATGGAATTCTTAGATCCCGAAAATGTTGATGAAATGATATATTAATTTATCAATAATTTATCCGATATCATGGTAATAATTTTTTATTATTGGATTAATCCTTATTTTTTATTTCTCTATGATGAATGTGAATTAATTATTTTAGAAAATTAATTCACAGATTGTTGTTAAATTACGATTGAGTGATTTTTATTTGTGAAATTAGGAATTGATATATGATTTATTATTTTCAAATTATTATCATTCATTCACATATTTCATTTTAAATATACAAAGGACAACCAACACAATGGTCAAATTTCATTCCTTATATTTATGTTTCGTGATTTTCTTTCGATATTCTTCAAATGTTCTATATTAGTATTTCATTTAATTGTTGGTTCAACTACACCCAAAAATCGATCATTATGTGATCAATATTTAGAGCAACGGATCATTATAATGGGATTGGATTCAAGATTGATGTCATGATAGAGGTTTAACGATGAAGATGGAAGTTGGGCGACGGATCAAAGGAGATCTCATTTATTGGATTTGGTGTTTTGGCAATACGATGTGATAGGAAGCAATTTATGAGCATATAGTGGCCAAAATCCCGCCACCAGCAACAGTGTGGGCATGATCAACTCAGATCTTGGCTTCTTGGTAGATTCCATATTGGAATTAGATATAGAAATAGTTTAGATAAAGACATGTGAGAGTTATAGTGTTTATGAAAAATTACAAAGTATATGACGTGTACTTCGGAATAACACATGATTTTAGACCCCCCCATAACGGATAAGGTTTATTCATGATGATGAATATCAGAAAATTATGTAACTCAATGACAGTTTGTGTGGTCCTTTAGATGGAAACCCAGTGTATACCCCAGGAACTAAACGAAAATTAAATATTACCAAAATAAATCCAGTGAAAGATAATATATTTTTTAGTAAATGTGATTAATTCTAATATACATTTTGTTTTTTATATCAGTTTTAACTACCAAAAATTATTTTTTCTAACAAATATATATGTTCATATTAATTATTAATACCTAAAAATATTTTACTAATAGATAAATATGTTTCTCTATCGCATCAATATAAACATTATTTTACCAATACATTAAACTTTATTTAATACTTATTACTACCAATGAATGTTTTACCATAAGAAAAATATGTTGTGATATATTATTTCATAAAAAAATTTATAACAATAATTGAATGTGAGTGTGTGTGATTATATTTATGGATTAATGAATTAATGTATGTATGTATTATGCAGTTAGTACAAACAAGACATTTTTTTTAATAAATATATATTTTAAATGAATTAAAATAACTGATTAATGAAAATATTTTTTTGAAATGAATATATATATATATATTCTATGTGTGTATTTATTAATAAGTGATCCATTTTTTTGGAAGTCAAACCTATTCAACACTCAACTCCCCAATGGTGGGAAAACAGTAAAGGGTAGTAGTGTGTGTACTAAGAATCCATTATAGTTAATTTTTTATTATTTTCATCCATTGAAAAAAAAATATTTGAGGAAAATAAATAATAATTCATTAAAAAATCATAGCATTTAGAAAGAATTTAAATTATACTTCAAATAATAATAATAATAATAATAATATCTAAAAAATATTAAAAAAAGAGATGTGAAACCCGGATATTAGTCGTCTATAATCCTCTTCACCAACATATCCTATCATTATACTGCCTCCCTGGCTTCCCACATCCCTACCTCATAGTAACCACAATCCCTAATCCAATATATCACCCCCGATTCATGATTTTTCTCCCTAGAAGATCATTTCTACCCATGTCCTTGATATTGTACCAGCTTCCATGACTCATGTTCTCAATCATTCAAGATGATTACAAGAAGAGTTCCAGGTTGAGGAGAATGAAAATTAGGATTGGAAGATGGTTCAAATCATCAACCCTCTCAATTGATTTTATCATATGAAAATGTATTATTTTGGTATATAAACTTACTTATAGATTGTCATTAGGATACATCCCTCCCTCAATAATCCTTTTATTTATCTTTATACCTCAAATGGAATTACATAAATTTATTAATTAGAGGAATGGAATCACTCTTTGAGATTCATTTTAACAACATGTAACATCAGTCACATGGGGAAAATCCAAGGTTCCACCTTTCATTTTTCTTTAGGCAACACTCTAATAGTATGATTAATAGTTTTTGGATACTAAAGCCTTGTATGTTAGGAATTTAAATCATGAATTTTATATAATCTATCAAGATGTTTTTCTTACCAAATTAATCTTTTTAAATAGTTGTAATCTCAATTAAAATCGATTTTATCATGATTTTTGGGGTGTTCAGATTGTTTTCTTGTACAAATTATTCAATCATTCAACATACGGGTTTGTAGAAGTACATGGAGGTAGGATTTTATGGGCCTATTATGATTGTGGTAGTTATACTATTGTTGGATTTAAGATTATATATATGGGAAAACTTGATAGTTCTAATAATGTTTTATTCTATACATTATAATACTAAAGATAAAAAAGTCATTTATTTATTGGGGAATCTTAATTTTTTGTTCTTAAATCATCATGGAATGGTGTTTTATTCAATAGTGTATGTGATGTTAAATTTTTTATAAGAAGAAGGTGAGTTTATTATAAAGGTTGGGGCCTATTTGGAACAACCAGTTTGATGTGAAACTCCCTTGGTGAGGGCTCAAGTATGACTCACGTTAGACTCAAAATAGGGAATTGAGGGGTATTGATGTGAAAATTGTATTGATCCTATGAATTTTCCCAGAAAACAACAATTTATGTATACCTTCCATTTCTAGGTTTTTCATTTTCCTCGCATAGCATATCAATATTTTCTATATGTTCAGGTTTCATTGGTTATATCACTTTCATTCTTAAACCTAGATGGGTTTTCATATTGGTTTCTTAGTGTTGTAAATTATTATACACTCTAGACATGTTTAAGAGTTGTGTTCTTAGGTCTATTAATATTATTTAGCAATGCCTATTCACATACACATACAACACATGTACACATGCACTTACATGAATTGATGATATATTTTCCCAGGCTTAAAACATTACTTAATCTTGAGTTAAATCAAGAATTAACATTAAGGATCTTTTCGGGTTTAGAGTTTTAGAGAATTAGGCCATAACTATTACATTACATCTCAAATATTACAAAGTAGACACTTATACTAAGTATCCATTTTTTCACAACAATAAATACTCTTAAAAGAAAACAAAAATTATTTTCTAGATATAAATCTTATCGAATTCTTACTTTCTCTTACCCTTCCTTATACAATATGAAAAACATTTAAAAAACATTAGATGAGCACAAAAAGCTCAGTAAGGGTAAAAAAATAAAAAAATAAAACATTAGTCCATAAATACATACAAAACATAGTCTCTTTTACACACCTCATGAAATCATAAGATTTATGAATAACACATAGAAAACAAAAATCATAAAGGTATCTTATGGTATCCATAACATACTTACGCTATAGATTTCACAGCTACGTAAGAAGTTACATTTAAAATACCTAGCATAGTATATTCCCTAAATCTCTTAGGAGAAACATTAATATTAACCTCTATCATGTTTCCCAATTCATTGGAGAGATATATTGGGCTCACGTGCCCTAGGTTTATCAAGAAACCACCAGTATGGGTAAAGAATACCTAAGAACCATAATATAATCATAACACATGAACAAGTATAAAAGAAATATAAAATTTCCACATTGTAATCACAATATAACATTTCAATATATTGACATAATAAAACCATTACCAAAACCATTTTCAATACCAAAAAATGTTAAAAGAGTATTTGGTATTTATTTTTCTTTTAAAACATTATGGCTTGTTATGGAAGCCAAATATCAAATAATTCTCGTGGCGGTGAAAAGGTCATTGTCACCACATACATTAAATAGAAAAATTATTTTTTTCATTTAGTGAAACATTTCGTAAAAAAATATTTCTTTTGAATATAATTAAAAGTCAATGGGGTTTATTATAAAGCGTATAAAATAAAGGCATGTATAAATCGAAGTATGCTTCAATGAACATAGATTGATACGAAGTCCCCTAAAACTTGATAAATACATGAATTAAGATAATTAAAGAATAACATTAAAAAATTATAATATCATGATAATAATGAGATTAATGATATAATATGTAAATGGGAAGTATATACACCATATAAAATTTAATTGGTGCATAACAAAAAATAAGTCCCAATAGAATATAAATTGAGATAAAACCCCTTACAAAGATTGTATCCTTAGTTTAAGGATAAATCAATGACATAATTATGTGTGACAAATATAAATATACCCAATATAAGTGGATATTATGTTTAAAACAATAAGTGATCATTCACACATATTCACAGCCTAACATAATCAAGAAGTATAAGATTAACCCCAAGAATGGATATTGGGTTAATAAAGTTTCCTTATGAAAATTCAGAAGCCTAACAACATCACTTAAAATTTTAAAAAATGAGTTGATGAGAGAGAAAAGGGTCTCTCATAACTTGTATATAAAATTTACAGCAATAATGATAAATAAGAACATATCCCAACATAAGAAAATGGAAATTAAAAGTCACAACATAAAAAGAAGTCTTTGACTAAAAGAGAATGGTGAAAGGTTCCCTTACAAAGACCATTTTTTAAAATTAAATAGATCCCTTATGTGTATTCACAATAAACACATGTAAATAAAGTATAAATACAAGATAAGATATCAAAATTCATTTCTCACAGAATCATAGCACGACAATAAGTAAAATATCAACCCAAATAATGGAAATTGGGTTAAGAAGTTCACTTACCTTGTGATCGACTTGTCTTGTTTATTCTTTATATCCTTGAATAATAAAAATAAGTTAATTATACTTGATTTAGATCCTTTTAAAGTTTATTATTTATTTTATATAACTTATTACCTTGCTATAACAATCCTTTAATTATTCAAGTTCTTATTGGTCTTTTTGTCGATGTTCGGTACCTGAGTCAAAATGAACTTGTTATAATTAGAAATTGTCCATGTGGCCAAAATTCCATTATATATAGAATGATATTCATGATTTAGATATCATATATATCATATATATCCAGTATATATATGTATTTATAATAGTCCATATCATTTGGATATATGAAAATGAAATTCACTGTTCATGGAGACAGTAAGCCATACGTACGCCTGAATGTTACTTTCAATTTTTTTCAAAGGAATAACAAAATGATATATAGGTATATTATAATTACAGTATAATATAATATTTTATATAAGTTACCAAACATAATTAATTACATTCTTTATACATTCCATGTATGGCATTAATGAGTCATATCACATTGAGGGGCAATAGTCCGCACTTCCTCAAATGAAATTATTACATTTACACATTATGGAAACCATAAAGTTATGATATAAATAAAAAATATAGAATCATAGAGAAAATAGAAATATAATATATATCACATGTAAATATTTTTCCATCCTAATGACCACCCTTAGAGGTAGTAGGAGATAATTGAACAATCATCTTTTCGTGAGGCAGTAGTTCACCGTCCACAGAAACAGTATGTTCTAAATTCATTAGATAGAGGTGTGTGTAAGTGTAGTTAAAATAATTCTAATAAAAATACTATTATATTGTGGATACTGTTGTTATTATGTAATTAAATAAAAATAATTGAATATGGAGTTAAGAAGTAAAATAAAACAACAGAACTATAGAGAACATGTTACCTCTAAATCGGGTAACTCCCTTTGGTTTGAACCAAAAGGCTTTCATGAAGTTTCTTCTGCCTAAGTTAAGGCTTCTAGGATTAATATAGAGATGCTGTGAGATTATTTTTGAAGAGGGTGGATGATCCAAGGGTCTTGAGAGGAGTGATTAAATGGGTTGGTGTGAAGTCTTTTTAAAAGAGGGAGGGGTTACTATTTAGAAGACTCTAGAAATATTATTTTATCATAATTTCATATTTAGTTTCTAAAGGCTCCAAAGTTAGTTAAATAGAATATAATACTAGTATGGATCTAAATCCTCCTGTAAAATTGGTTTCAGACAAGTTTAGGGAATAAAATTAACCTTATCTTTTAGCTTTAACCTTTAGTTAACTAATTTAACTTTTATCATGTCCTACTGTATATTCATACTATATGGTTAATATATTTACAATAAATGCCAAGAGACCCAAAAATGGATCATTAATGATATTTTTAACATTATATATGTCATTTGGATGAATCTAATATTTTTAGGATTAATTTATCATTTAATAAAATAGTATTTGTTTTACAAAGTCATTTTACAAACTATTCATATCAAGACTTCTATAAAATCAATAACAACTTGATTATTTAGAACAACCTACATTAATTCATAGATGGAAAGTTATAATCATCCATAAAATTTGTGTATGACATAAAAAGTTTGAAAATAAATTTATTTTAATATTTATAATCTTATTTATTTAAATATTTCATTAATAAGGTAATCACTACATCACCATTGTGTCAAAAATAATTTTATTTATTTTATTTTTAAAAATTATAAATAATATAACATGACATAGGAAATCCTATTCTCTTTATAATAATTATTTGTAGTCGAAATGATCACTTAAATAACCCCATATAAAAACTGTTTTACTAAAGGATATATGTTTATGTTATATTTTCCTTAACTTTAAATTAATTTCTAGAAAATGTCATTTTCACTTAAAAGTGGCTCCATGGGGACCCAAAATAGACCCAAGGATTCCCATGGTCATAAATGTATCATAAAATAGGGTTAGGACACGTTTTAGTGTAATTTAATATTATTATAATATTATTTTTTACCCTTATTTACCATATTTACCCTTTAACCATAGTAAATAAAATATTTATTGATGTTACTATTCATAATGTCTAAAAATAAAAGTTACATATTTACAAATTTTGTACCTCCTAATTCCAAATATGGAATCCATTTTCAAAAATTCAAAATAAATAAGTTTCAAAAATTAATTTAAATTCAATTCCCGTTGTGAAGACCAAAAAGCATATTTTTAAGAAATAATAACTATCAAAAGGCCGACATGTGTTTATGTCTAATTAAAAAGTGAAATTACATATAATGACAAAAATTGGATTAAATGGTAAAAACATACTACAATTACACTTTAAAACCAATTAAAAAGATATTCTAACCATATAAGTAAATTAGATGAAAAGACAGTTTTAACTTAAAACCCGGTATTTTTCACTATTTATAAAAAATGAACTTTATCATAAAAATACAAAAAATTTACCCAAAGTAAATTTTGATGTCCCACTTCAAAATAAGAAGTTTATTTTGTCAAATGGAACATATTAAAGTGACAAAAACTATATTTAAAAGGGTTTCTCCATCAAAAGGCGGTAAAACTACCCTTTAAAAATATTATAGTATTTATGCTTAAAATTGGATTAATCCTCATTTTAACCCTCCAAAATTTGTTAGATAAATTTAAAAACATTTAACAAACATGTTTAACCATAATAGGGCTAGTTATTTTCATTATTTACAGTACAATGTCTATGTGATAACTACCATTTAAAATAATAATATTATGTTATTATTTTTCAATATGACTTAGCCTTGTGTGCAACATGAGA
This sequence comes from Viscum album, assembly GCA_963277665.1. Lineage (NCBI taxonomy): Eukaryota > Viridiplantae > Streptophyta > Magnoliopsida > Santalales > Viscaceae > Viscum > Viscum album. The sequence continues at coordinate 1,576,119,365 of OY728141.1, forward strand.
TTTCGAAGAAACTCATTGTTACATGTCGGGTACTACATCGAACATAGAATAACCTTTAATTTAAAATTAATATATTATTAATAAATATTAATAGATATGAAAATGTATAATTCTAAAAATACACAAGTTGTAACATCCTTTCCCCTTTTGGAAATTGCGTCCTTGCAATTTTAAAATTGGGCACAAAAACATCATTGGAATTCCCAAATATAAAAAAGTGTCAATAAATCTATCACTTTAAAAGAAATAAATAGATGTAAAAATGTCTCCTGAATTAACACAAACTAAGATTATATGGAAACATGGATACAAGGGAGAAACAAAGTGTCAAGTTCTGATGGAGAGTGACAGAAAACATGATTAGGAGAAAGTTAACCACCAGAAAACCACAAACTTGTGATGGGTTAAAAGATCATTGATTCACCAGTTGGAAAATTAAACTGACAACGTTTTTGTTTTAATTTAATTTTCATAATTTTGAGGAATATATTTATGATCTTTAATAAGAACATAAGGAAACATAATTTCTTGTCATGTTGACTTTCAGCCTATACTCAATTTTTACCACAAACTAGTCTTTTGTCGAAACGATGAGTATTCAATATGACTTGGTCACACCTGAAGTGCTAGAATAATCTTCTAGAGAATCACATAATCCAAAAAATATGAACTATATATTTCCCATGTATTTATAAATTAACCAAAACCAAAATGGTTTGTACAAGATCAGATAATCCTCAAAAGGATAATATTTTATAAAAAGAAATACTACACTTAATCTCCAAAATTCGAAAAACAATACTCAAAGATTAACAAATACCTTTCAATAAAAAATTTTCCTTAAAATTTTTCAAAGTAATCTAGGCTAAGTTTGAAACCTAAAATTCAGAAGGATTTGATCACATAGTCTTCCACAAAAATCTTAACATTTCTCCAAATAACATCGACCAATCTTAAAGTTTCATACTGAAAAGTAATTAACCTAATAAAATATTCTCCAATATAGGTTAATCATTTCCATTAATAACCTAAATTTCTACATGTCAACAATAAAAAAATAGAATATTTCAAAATAAAATTTCATCCATTACTCCATAAATTAAATCCCATAGTGTTCTATTTTCCATAGGCATATAGTGTTCCCAAAAGAGAAAATGTCATCCAAAATAACCTTTATCACTTAATCACCAAATCATTTTCCTAAACTAAGGATATCCATTTGATAAAACATAAGTTCTCAAATCTACTTATTATTGATCAGTAAAATAATTTAACTAAAAAAAATAAGTCATAATAATAAGGGACTTCATGTAGACTAGTGGTAGGCGATAAATCCCTGTCACACTTTGGTTGTGGGTTCGATTCCCACAGCTTTATCCGACGCGACAAGTTGTCCCACATCTTACAGGTTGTCCTTTTTATAAAACTCAAAAAATAACCCTAAAATGTATTAACCTCAAAGGTTGTCTTATACCTATAATTTTCATCCCAACTCATTAAGACCTCAACATATTAATTCATGATGTCTTATATATATTGTCATTTTTTATTTCCCCTATATATGATAAAATAAAACTATTACCAAAAGATATAACATCATACCTTGATCATGGTGTCCACATGGTTTCATCATCATCTTGTTCACGTAGGTAGAAGGTCAATGCATTGTAATAATGGTTTGGATATCCTTAAATACTACTTGCTTCCTTCATCTAAATACACATTGTACAACTTGGGTCATATGGGTGTTTGCAAAAAAATAGTTTTAGAAAATAATCATGCATGACATATAATTTCAAAACATCTGATAAAACTTTATTTTTATAAAATACACGGACCGAGTTTGAGTTGAAACTTCCAATCAATGGTACATTTAAAATACCATAAGTATGTTATGAGATAATATATTTTAAAAGAAAATATAAATAGGTTGCGCAAGGGTCTCCTTCTTCAACACGTTTTTTAAAATCATAATATGCTTCAAAATCTTGTGATAAGTTCAAATATTTGAAAATACCTTGATGATATTTACCTTTATTTAAAATATGAGAATATTGATAAAATAGTATTTGATTAAATACAACCCATGATCAACAATGGTATCGATGTATGTTGGAGGTTTTTGATATCTCAATCAAATAATTTCAAGTGAGTTTTATGCTAGAAAAAGTTTCACAATCATCTGAATATGGAATTTCAATAATTATTGCAATCATGTCATCAGGAAGAGATAAGAATGTTGTTTGAGATCCTCCTCCTTACATTTGTAACTGACTTTCCTTGATATAAAAATGTAATAAAACAAGTATTTAACTGAAATAATAGACATAGGGACTAACCATGTGCTTAACAAAAATTCATAATCCTTAAAATTGTCTAAACCAGCCTTTGATACCAAATATAAGGCCCCATCCTTAAAATATTACTAAATCTTGAGTTAAATCAAGAATTAAAAATGAGAATCTTTTTAGGTTTAGAGTTTTAGAGTATTAAGAAATTACTATTACATTTCATCTCAAATATTACAAAATAGAAACTTCTACTCACTATCAATTTTTTCACAATAATAAAAAAACTTAAAAGAAAACAAGAATTTGTTTCTTGATATAATCTTATTGAATTATTCATTTCTCTTACCCTTCCATATACCATGTGAAGAACGTTTCAAAAACATGGGTGGATCATAAAAATATCAGTAAGGGTTATAAAATAAAGAAATAAAAAAGTTGTCCATCAATACATAAAAAACATAATATCTTTAAAACACCTCATGAAATCATATTATTTGTGAATAACACATATAAATCATAAATAATAAAGGTAACATGTTTCATCCATAACATACTTACGTTGTATCTTTCACAGCTATGTAGGGAGTTACATTTGGAATACCCATCATAGTATATTCCTTAAATCTCTTAGTAGAAACACTAAAATTTACCTACATCATGTTACCTAATGCATTGGAGATCTATCTCGGGCTCACCCACCCTAGGTTTATCACGGAACCAACTGTATGCGTAAATAATACCCAAGAACCATAACATAATAATAACAGATGAACAAGAATAAAGGAAAGATAAAATTTACATATTTTAATCCAAATATAACATTTCAATGCATTGGCATAATCATTCCATTCCCAAAACCATTTTCAATACCAAAAAATGTAAAAAGTTTATATGGTATTTATTTTCCTTTTAAAAACCTTACAACTTGTTAAGGATACCAAATATAAAATAACGCTCATCGCGGCGAAACGGTTGTTGTCACCATGTACGTAAAAAGGAAACATTCTTTTTTTTTGTTTACTAAAATTCTTCGTAAAAAAATATTCCTTTTGAATACAAGTAAAATTCTATGGGTTTTATTATAAAGCATATAAAATAAATATGTGTATTAATTGAAGTATGCCTCAAGGAACGGAGATTGAGATGAAGTCCCTTACCACTTGATAAATACATGAATTAATATAATTAAATAATAAAAATAAAAAAACTTATAATATCATGATAATAAGGAGATTAATTATATAATATGTAAAAGGGTAGTATATACACCATATAAAATTGAATTGGTGCATAACAACAAATAAGTCCCAATGGAATATAAATTGAGATAAAACCCCTTACAAAGATTGTATCCTTATATTAAGGATAAATCAATGAAATAATTATGCGTGACAAATATAAACACACCTAATATAAGGGGATATTTATTTTAAAAAAATCAGATTTCATTCACATATATTCATATCATGACATAATCAAGAAGTATAAGATTAACCCAAAGAATGGATATTGGGTTAATGAAGTTTCCTTAGGAAAATTTAAAAGCCTAATGGCGTCACATAGAAATTCATAAAATTAGTCGATGATAGAGAAAATGGTCTCTCATAACTTGGACATAAAATTTATAGAAATAAGTATATAGAAGAACATATCCCAACATATGAAAATGGAAATTAAATGTCATAACATAAAAAATAAGTCTTTGACTAAAAGAGAATGGTGAAAGGTTCCATTACAAAGATCATTTTGTAAATAAAATAGATCTATTATGTGTATTAACTATAAGAACACATAAAGAAAGTATAAATACAATATTATATATCAAAATTTATTTCTCACAGAATCATAGCATGACAAGAAGTAGAGCATTAACCCAAAGAATTGAAATTGGGTTAAGATGTTCCCCTACCATGTGTTCAACATGTCTTGTTTGTTGTTTATCTCCCTAAATAATAAACGAAAGTTAATTATACATGCTTAAGAACCATTTTAATGTTTATTATTCCTTTTATAATACTTATTACATTTCTATAACAATCATTTAATTATTCAAGTTCATATCTTTCTTTTTGTCAATGTTCGGTACTTGAGTCAAAATTAACTTGTTAAATTGCAAGTTGTCCATGTGGTCAAAAGTACATTATATCTAGAATTATATTAATTATTTAGATATAATAAATATCATATATATCCAGTATATATATTTATTTATAATATTCTATATAATTTGGATATATGAAAATGAAATGCATCGTTCATAGAGAAGGTACGTAGTACGAATGGATGAACGCTACTTTCATTTTTTCATTTTTAATGGAATGAAAACTAAATTATACATAGATATATTATAATTATAGTATAATATAATATTTTATATAAGTTACATAACTTAATTAATTCCATCCTTTATACATTCCATGTATGACATGGACAAGTCATATCACTTTGAGGGGGTGGTAGTCCGCACTTTCTCAAATGAAATTATCGTATTTACCCATTATGGAAATCATAATGATATGATATAAATGATAAATAAAAAAGAATAGAAACAATATAAATATAATATATATCACATATAACTACAGTTCCATCATAATGACCACCTTGAGAGGCGGTAGAAGATAATTGAACAATCATCGTTTTGTGAGGCAGTAGTTCGCTGTCCACAGAAACAATATGTTCTAAATCCATTAGATAGAGGTGTGCATAAGTGTAGAAAGAATAAATCTTATGAAAAAATCCTAGTATGTTGAGGATACTGGTTTTTTTATAATAAAATAATAAGAATATAATATGGAGTGAAGAAGTAAATTAAAAGAAGAGAACTTGAGAGAAGACGTTACCTCTAAATAGGGCAACACCCTTTTGTTTGATCCAGAAGGCTTTCTTGAAGTTTCTTCTGCCTAAGGTATGGATTCTAAGAGGAATATAGGGCTGTTGGGAACTTATTTGGGTAGTGTATGGACAAGACAAGGTGCTTGAGAGGATTGATGAAATGGGCTTGGGAGAAGCCTTTTTATAAGTGGTTAGATATACTATATAGAGTCTAGAAATATTATTTTATTATAATTTAATTCTTGGTTTATAAAGGCTCTAATGTTAGTTAAGTCAAACATACGATTATTATGGAACAAAATACTCTTATAAAATGTGTTTTAGAAATGTTTAGGACATAGAATTAACCTTATCTTTTAGCTTTAACATTTAGTTATATAATTTAACTTTTACCATGCCCTCTTGTATATTCATTATATATGGTTAATATATTTACTATAAAATTCCAGGAGTCTCAAAAATGGATCACTAATGATATTTTTAACATCATTTTTGTAAGTTGGATGAATATTATATTTTTAGGATTATTTTGTCATTTAATTAAATAGTATTTGTTTTAAAAACTCATTTATGTTAATGTATAAACTATTCATATCGAGACCTTTAAAAAATATATAACAACTTTATTATTTAAAAAACATCATTAATTAAAAGATAACACGTTATAATGATTCATAAAATTTGTGGATGGCATAAAAAGTTTCAAAATAAATAAATTTTAATATTTATAATCTTATTTAACTAAATCATTCATTAATAAGGTAATCACTACATCACCATTGTGTCATAAATAATAATATTTATTTGATTTCAAAAAATTATAAATAAAATAACATGATTTATGAAATCCTTTTATATTTCTAATTATTATTTATAGTCGAAAATATAACTTATATAACCCCATATAATATTTTTTTTACTAAAAGATATATGTTAATGTTACATTTTCCTTAACATTAAATTAGTTTTTATAAAATTTCATCTCACTTACAGGTGGATACATGGGGTCATAAAATCTACCCAATGATTTCTATGGTCATACATGTATCCTCCAATAGAGTTAGAACACATATTAGGGTAATTTTATATTATTATAATATCATTTTTACCCTTATTTACCAGATTTTCCCTTTAACCATGGTGAGTAAATTATTTACCGAAGTTACTATTCATAATGTCTAAAAATAATAATTATCTATTTACACAATTTGGACCTTCTGATTCCAAATATAGAATCCAATTTTTCAAATTCAAAAAATAGATGTTTCAAAAATTAATTTAAAATCAATTCTCGTTGTCAAAAACAAGAAGCGTGTTTTACAGAAATAATAACTATCAAAAGATTGACATGTGTTTATATCCAATTAAAAAGTCAAATTACTTAAAAGTAAAAAAATTGTATTAAATGGTAAAAAAATAATCTAATTACACTTTAAAACCTATTAAAAAGATAATCTAACCATATAAATAAATCAGATGAAAATGAAATTTGCCTTAAAATAAAGTATTTTTTAGTATTTATTAAAAAATGAACTTTATCAAAAAAATACCAAAAATTTACCCAAAGTATATTTTGATTTACCTATTATAAATAATAATTTTAGTTTTTTCAAATGGAACATATAAAATTGGAAAAAACTAAATTTAAAAGGGGTTCTCTATCAAAATGTGGTAAAACTACATTTTAAAAACATTAGAGTATTTATGCTTCAAATTGGATTGATCCTCATTTTAATCCTCTATATTTTATTGGATAAATGTAAACACATTTAACAAACATTTTTAATAATAATATGGTTAGTTCTGTTCAGTCTCTCCAATACAATGGTTGGGCGATAACTACCATTTAAATTAATAATATTATGTTATTATTTTTCAGCATGACTCAAACTTGTGTGAAACATGAGATTTCAGAGAAACCCATTGTTGAATATTGGGTATTCCATAAAAAATAGAATCAAAATTGAAGTAAAATTATTATCTTATTCATAACTATTAATATATATAAAAATGTACTATTCTATAAATACCTTGGTTGTTACAAAATAAGTCTTGAAGGAATTTTTATAAACATTTTTTAGAAGGATTTGGTTATATTATTATAATATCCAGTTCCTTAGTAAATACCTGTGACATTCTACTATGTTTAGGGTGTGATGAAAATATCTGGAAAATATTTTTTTATGATAACTTGGATAAACTTTGATGGTGTTCCCTCTAATAACCTTACAGCTTGATTGTAAAGTCATCGTCTCTTCCAACCAACACAACTAATATTTTTGTTTCAAATCTAGTGACTTAGATTTGAATTTAAAGTGATATTCTACTAATTGGATTTAATTATTTACATAAACCTACAGTTCACCTATAAATTTTATTACAATATGTTTCACTTACCATACGTGATGCATCATGTTCTGCTATATGTTCAGGTTTCATTATTATTTTCACTTGTTTTCCTTAATATATATGGATTTTCATATTAGTTTCTTGGTGTTATGAATTATCATACACTCCTAACATGTTTATGAATTGTGTTCTTGTTCTTATTGGTATTATTTGCTACTTACAATACACATACACTTTAAGCACATGTTATTAAACACATGCATGAACTGCCAAATACCAGGGAGATTTTGTATAAACATTTGTTAAAAGGATTTGGTTATATTATTATAATATACAGTTATTTATTTGACACCTATGAAACCTAATTGGGATAATATTGTGATTGAATACTTGGGAATATATTTTGGTGATACTAGAAAGGGTGAATTTGGGATCCCTTACTTGCAACAATCTTCTATTTAGGTTTTCATGTGTTCCTCCCTTTCAACCAATACAAATAACAATTGAATGATAAATTTGGGAGGGAATTTGTGAAATATTTATTTATTATGTAACATACCAACCTAGGATCCATGAAAATAGTTCCTTATACTAGTAGGTCACATAGCCTCAAGTGTGCCTCCCCATACGCTAGAGGCTACCTACTAGCAATGATGGTCTCGAGGTGGTACAATGGGGAGATTATACCCTCAGGATCAGTAATAAATACAACAGAAGCATAAAAAACGAATGTAAATAGATGATAAATAATAACCTAGCCAATACTAATAAGAAAAAAACCATATATGAACATTATATGATATGGATATAAGTATGAAATTCAATAGACAGTAGATACATATAACAAATAAGACTAGACTGATAAGAAAATTAAATTAAAAAAAGACAACACAAGAAGGTAGCCTGAGTATATGCTTTTACTCTCAAACTCTCATACCAATTCCTAGTATATAATGAAAAACAACACAACATAGTTCAAGTACCTATCCTACAATAGGGTGACGTGTGTCCTGGTTCCAAATAGAGGCCCTAAAAGTGTGTGGGGTAAACACATTAGGCCACCACCAACGATGTCAAATGCAATCCAATTCATGAATAAAAAATTAGGAAATGTGTAGTTATATCATAGTAGAGAATTGTAGTTAATAAAATATAACCAAGTTGGGCTCAGGTTCCTCAAGGACACCTGGCCGACTATAACTACTTCCACTTTAGTCAAAATGTCTCTAAACACATTCTATCATGTATATATTTATATGTGTGAAATGTATGAAATGATATACCTACACTGGAATGGACCCATGGATTAGTGCCCAAACATCCACATAAGGAAATCATAAGAGTATCATAGTGTAAGGGATGTTATACCCAAGTATCACAGTATAAGGGACACCATTCCCAAGTATCATTGTATAAGAAACTACAGGTCCTAGGTTTCATACATATCGATCCCAACGTACTAGGGATACCATGCCCATGGTACCATACCCATCGATCAAAATATATGAGGGACGCCATACCTAGGTTGGCATACCCATTAATAACAATATAAAATATAATATGGTATATTTTTCATCATTATTGTATTAATTCCAGAATATTTAAAAAAGTCTACCCAATCTCACATAGAAAGTGGTTTGGTCACACAAGTAGTAAGCATTTTGCATACAGGATATTTCATAATCCATGAGAGGTATCCATGAAATTTAATCCCTAAAAAGTATACAACTAAACATTTCATTTAGTAATAATAATAAGGTCATGAGAAGCACCCCTAACACAACATAAACTATCATAAATAAATTTTCTATTTGTTTTTGAAGACAACCCAACTCAAAGGTTGTTTTATAAGAATAAAATGGAGCATGATCATTCTATAATTAATTTAATTAAATTTAATCAACTCTTTCATAATGTATAATACCACACACATCAAAAGATGTTTTAGAGTATATGTAATTGTAATTATAATCATTTTAATAACAATCCACAAAGGTGGTTTAGTCTCGAGGATAACAACTATCAATTAGGAATTTAAGTCGAACCAAACTTATATAGAGGTTCAGGTTGAGGTCTCAACCTCCAACCGTGATAAAGCATCTAAATAATTTCAACGGTGTGGCCTTCGTAATTTAATTTAAGGTATTTTATATTTCAAAAGAAATGATTAGGAAGTCCAGTGTGCATCACAATGGTAATAAATTATAAGAAAATATAACTTTTATGGAATGGAATATAGACCACCTACCATATTCTTGGGATGCTTCACTCATCCATTATCAATTTGATTCATTCCAAATTTAGAGAAATATTAAGGATAGACAATCACCCTATAAATATGGCAGGCGATATCTCATGGAAATATCATCTGATATGAAAAGATATATGAATAAAAGAAGGAATAGGATCAAGGGACTAAATGATGACGATCCAACATGATAAATGATGTTCAATTATGACATTAGGTGGAGGAGATCCATAAAATCCTAGGGAGGAGGAGGAGAGGTAGATCCCCATGTTGGGAGAGGTTCTTTGTGTGAATGAGAAGGATAAAGGGAGGAAAACACATTAAATATGGTTAGGGAAGATTCATCATTTTTTTCCTTTTTATGATATGTATGATTTGATAACATGGTTTGGAAAATCATGTGCTAACCATGTGCAACCCATTATCCAAAGGGATAGTCCATCACATAGCTAGGTGCATGGTTTTTGAAATCTTGTGTTGCCTATGTGGTGGCCACTTTCTACCTAGGCACACCCTATATAGTTCATGGATATGGTTAGACTAACCATACACAGAATATACCCTAGGAAATGTCCCACTCCCACACACAACATGATCTAGGTACACCATTTATCTAACAATGTACATCCTGTGTGTTCCCCTCTACAGAACACTCTAGAAGACTATATGATTACCCCTAGGGTTCCTCATAGCTTTAGAAAATCGTATACCTTGGTCTGCTCCACACCTAAAGTGGGACATCAACGACCAATTCTCCCAAAGCTCATTAAAACCTCAAAGACACCTCCGGAGGCTTAATCCACATCCAAAAAACAAAACATTTAAGTATTCCAAAACTAATAATTATGATCTAAATCTTAGTTTATGATTATTTCAATTCACCAAATTATATATTTCAAATTCCTTTGAAAATTTCAACCCTCTAAAGACGGGATATTATAATCTCCCCACCTTAGAACTTATTATCCCTAAGAATTATTGGAGAACAATAAAAAATTACCTAACCTACTCAGGTCATAATTTTTTTTCAATAATCCATGTTGCATTTCCAAACAACCAATGAACCTCCAAGATTAATTTAGGATATACAATAGTTAAACTATAAGAAAAAAACGAACAATCATAACCACTATTTAAGCATTAACATGGAGATCACTCATGCTCGTATATACTAGGACATGATCATATCATTTTATCCTTTATTAACCAAACTATAGGATTCTCAACTATATTTTTTAAAATTTCCATGGCCAATTCCTATCCATGACACTCTGACTGATGACATTTCCTACCAATGCATACTCTTAGTGTTCTAACAATTCTCCTGGTAAAATACTTCACATGATACACCCGATCACACCCATGGGTACTATCTTCATATCACAATTTTATTGAAATAGTAAAACTCCAATTGACCCTACATAGCCTAGTAACACTAGATTTTCCTTGAAAAACATCGGTCAACCATCACATTTAAACTCACTTCATTCAATATGCCTAATAAATGCACCTCCACCCTGAATAAGTTCATCTTATTAAATGATCTTAGGTTGAACCATTTCTTGAAAATACCTTTGTAAAACACTCGTCTCATATAGCTGATGCACCATTAAAATATATATTGGAGCCTTTTCCCCAAGGCATAATGATATTATTCTGAGGACACTCACTAGAGCCACACCCGACTCCTAGTGATGTCTCCTGGCTGAACCATATCCTAATTAAAATTTCATCATGGTATAACACCACCACCAACAGAATCATGTTTCAATGTTTATGGATCATCAAAAGATACTTAGGAATTATTTTTGACAACTTGTTTTCACCTAAAACCACAATTGAACCTGTATGTAGAATTTATTCAGGATTCTAGTCGCACTGTGATCCATCTACTCAATAGTATACAAGAGAATGAGTGATTGTCAAATAAATAGTCTTGAATTAACATAACCCGTAGAAATTGAGGGTTGTTCACCAGTGGTTGATGTCATACTCCCCACCTTATGAGCATCCTAGTCATCACTTCCTCAAAAAGATAACCTGATCTAAAATAGTTATGCCTTTTCCATCACTAAGTTACAACATGAATAGTTAATAACATATTAATACTCATAAATGAATCAAAAACATCATATTTTTTTATATTTCTTCCTGAGAATGGTTTCCATAGATATTGTTGAGATCCATGTTAGAATGAGGGTCATCACAGTTAAACGTTCATTGGTGTACTATGCACCAAGTGGTTTTCATTTAAACCGCTCATTGAGAACAAATCTCAAATATTTCATCCATCAAACCATAAAATCCTACTTAGATAGGAATCTTGATGTACATATGATGCTCTCTCAGCGTACTCCTGATGATGTCAAGATAGGGTGAATGGTCATCACTACATCAAGAGTACACTGATATTTCATCAACAAGAGTGTATTTATCTCTCGATCCATTCTCTCACCAACATGTGATACTTTCCTTAACACCTAACATTATGTATCCCGAAAATGTGTTTCCATGTCCACCCACGGGTCAACCATCCCCTGATACCCAATTTATTTCATAGTTATCCCTGGTCATAGGTTTTTCCTTTAAAATATCAAATCTATGGGTCATGAATCCCATAAACTTCAATTTATGAAACAATTGTTCCTCAGTGCACACATGGCCATTTATCTATGTTTGAACATAAAAAAACTCTCATAGAAAATCAGCATGAATTTAACTTTTCATAATCAGTAGGTGTACATACCATACCACCCAAGTCAAAACCAAACTTACACTCTATAAATAATTCAATGTAAAAGTCAATCTAACCATCCTACAAAGCACTTTAGTTTTGAATATGCCACGAGTTCCCTTGGAACTGTTCTTCAAAATCCGGAACATCTCCCATGCCATGATTTATCAAATGACTGTTAGCCTCATGACATTATTAAAAAGGAAATTGTTGACCACAAAACCACTAGTCATCTATGATAGGCACTCAAATAGTCCTACCAATAAAATCTAGTTTCGATATCTAATCACCCTAGGTAATTTTTAAAACCCAAAATCATCATCAAGAAAAAATCAAAAAAATTGAGAACTCACTATGTGTTGGTCTCGAAAAGAGTGTAAACCCAAATCAATACTAAAATGGAAACATTGAACTTGGGAAAAACTCCTCATAGGTTGTACTTAATTAGTGGAAATGAAAAATTGACCTACTAGGGTTTGAGTTGAATGTAAGGGATTTAATGTCTTTGCACCTGAATCAAAGGTCTCTTGCATGATAACCAAATCCACCGAAAGGATTCCATTTATCGATGTATAACACACCATTAAACACTCTCTAAAGAGGTAAATCTAGAGCTAGAAAAATAATATTGACCTATATGGGCCAAAATCTATTGAGAAAGGTGAAATAGAATTATATTCCAAGAATTACCCAACATGGTCTGGATTATCTCTGAAAGGGGGTTCAATATTCCCACATAAAAAATATGGATCTGACATTCATCAAGTACCCATATAATACCCCCCTTGATTTTTGTATTACCAGATGACTACCTGCTCACCAGAGGGTGTCATTTCATTATCTAAGAGTCCAAATCAGGATAGAAGCATCTGTACGAGACCATATGTTAGACACACTTTATGAGATTTTGGTAATGTTTTCTTCAATGAGGACCCTACCTACACCAGTACATCCCCATACTAATTTATAACGAGTCTACTCAAAAACAATTTCTAGGATTAAAATTTACACTAGACCTTACCGGCTAACCTCTTTGTCCAACACAACCTAGGAAAAGGTATTCAGAGTTGTATAACATTGCTTTTATTCCCGTACCAAGGGAACACTTGAGGAAATATTTGAAATTTTTCCCTTACACAAGGGTTAAAACTATAAACACCTATAAATGTTTCATTTAAGGTATCTTAACTAGTGATCATTTATTAAAACATTTAAATTAGTTCATATAAGAAGAACATCAAGTAACCGTTATCAAGGAAAATGTACTAATCATTTTATTCAGATGATTCCATAAAACATTTTAGATAAATTATCTTATAAATTCCTTTTAATCTTCTATTAATCTATAAAGTTCTCAAAATTTGGATGAGTTAACAAAAATTTTAATTTCTAAGATATAGAGGGAAAAACTCTTTAGGTTGTAACTGATATTTTAAATTAACCAATGCCTCACAATATTTAACATCAAAAGGAGATGATAAGTATTTTATAAATTTTAATAAAACAAGTCAAGTAATATTCCACCATACATCCATATGAAACACCATCAAAGAGGTTTCAAACACATTAAATGACTATCCAATTTTCATAAACATAACCCCATGGGGTTTAGTATCAAGTCATAATAAGAATATAATGGTGACCTACAAGGGTCCCATCATGAAACCTGGGTCTATTTAAGTGAAACCCATTTATGGGTTAAATATATAAGATCTATCACACCCTTAATGGGTTTATCTCATTAGAAACATGCCCTAACTAACCTACCTTGTTCCAATTGTGCATTTAGGAATTTAGTCATAAATATTTTCATGCCCAATTTATAAAGGAACATGTATTTAAACTTATTCATTTATAAATTCAAAATTCAAAATTTCTTATTTTATATGATGATCCAAATAGATGAATAATTATTACCAAGTTACAAAGGAACATTCCTTTATAAGTTACAATTGGAATTCATGTAACTACAATATGATTTATCTTCAATTTTAGATTATAACAAGTCCATATATGGTGGTTTTCCTATATGGTGTACCATTCCAAATTTATAAAGGCTCGTACTCTTTATAAATATAAATTGGAATCCATTTAAAAAAACCACCAAATGTTTCATCCTTTAAAACCAATGGTTCATGGCTCGAACACACAATAATCGGTAAATAAATAGAATTCCACATCAATCAATATGGTAAAACACCATTTAGGTTGATGTAGGCACTCTATTTAACAAACCATATATGATAAATTCAATATGGAATGCTATCATAAGAAATGAATATAGTTAAACATTGAAATAATCACACAATCATGGTATATAAACAATTGTGGTATACAGACAAGAATGCTGAATAAATACCAAACAGGTATGAAACAAGGCATGGCAAATAATCACACTAGGAACATCAAATAAATATTAGGCTGCAAAGAAATGCAATCCACATGACATGGAATATGCATGGCATGTTAATCTCTATGTGCCTCTAATGATGCATGTAACATGGATTACTTACCATACCATTCCAAGGGTAAATTCTTCATAAATCAATAACCAATTGGTGTAAAATAGTCACCCAAGGTGAAATAATAGTCAAATGTAATAATGATAAGCATGAAAAATAATTCTTCCCTGGAAAATTTATCTTTCCATCAAACATGGGTTGGACAGACCAAGACATGAGCTATTAATAAATACTAACACATTTCTAATATTTTATATTGCATCAGAAATAGTGAGACCAAAGGAAAAGAAATATTGGATACCACTTTGTAACATCTTAACCTGGGAGCCACTAAAACAGTGCCCCAAACTAGTGGATCACATAGCCTTAGGTGCACCTCCCCATACACCAGATGTTATTGACTAGTAGTGATGGTCTCGGGCTGGTAGAATGGGGAGACTATACACTCAAGATCAATAATAATTAATGTGTAAGCATAAAAAATGAATGGAAACATAATAAAAATAACAACATGATCAATAATAATAAATAGACAACCATGCATGAACTTGTTATGAAATGAATATAAGTAGAAAATATAGTAGGAAATAGATAAATATAACAAACCAAACTATAATGATAATGAAATAAATAAATAAACGACATGGAACTATAAGGAAACCTGAGTATATACACATTCACTACTCCCAATCTCTAATGCCCCATCCCAATCCATAATGAAAAACAACACAGTGTAGTTTAAGGACCTAACCTACTATTGGATGATGCTTGTTTCAGTTCCAAACAGAGGCCCTAATAGGGTGTGAGATATACTCATTAAGCCACCACCAATGAATTTTAATGCATTTTAGTCCAAGAATAAAAAATAAGGAAATGTGTAGGAATATAAAAGTAAAATAGTGCAATAAATAAAATATAACCAAATCAGGATCAGGTTCCTCAAGGATAGAAAACTAACAACACCTTATTTTTCCTCAACTAGAATTTATTTGAAAATATGTAATCATATATATATATTTACATATATGAAATTTCTGTAAATAAATAATTTCATTATAGAAAAAATGTATAATTGTGATGGGTCATTTATGGTCGGGAATAAAATCACCACAAATAGTCCCGTAGAATCAGTTATTTATGCTAGAAAACATTTACTATATTAGATAAGTATCATTTACAATATAAAATTTTACCCTATCATAAATAAATGTGGTTCACATGTGCACCAGGATATCCCACAATAAAATTTTGTGAAAGATTATGAATTTCATCACATAAAGTGTTCAAAAAATAACCTTTAGCCACAGATAATGAAATCTGTTGCAAACATAAATCAAAATTGTTTTTAGAGATACAAGAAATTCGGTCACTATTAATGTATTTCTATTAAAAAATTATTATAACCATGGGGAACCAAATTATTATTCCTCTACTCTTTCTCTGCCACTCATTGCTCTCATCACACAAATCCTAGGATGACTCCTCCCAAGATCTTCCATCATTAATTGATTACTTACAGATTTGGGTTCCGGTCCCCCAAGTACAGACTTATCTTCTCCCCCTTTCATTCTTGTTTCAATTTACCATTCAATCGTAGTGAAATTAGTTTAGGCAAACCTAAGGATGTAAAATTTACCATATTTTTATGATTTATTTGACATTTAGGATAACTACAGTTTTATTATTCCCTATTTAGGTGTCCAACAGCTCTGCATGATTTAATTTAAATTTATTTGAGGTACCTTTCTCATTGTTTAACCAATATATTTAATATATTTTTTGTTTGTTATTTAGGGATTTAATGTTTTTTCTCATTGTTTAACCTTTATATTTACAAGATTTTGTTTTGGTATTTAGGGTTAATTCAAGTTTATTATATTATTTTTTTGTTAGAAATATGATTATTATCGAATTATTTAGGGAAATATGATATTAATAAATTTTATATAAGTCTATTTAATTGGTCAATTGTATTTCATGCTTATGATGATATAATCTTTTATAAATTATGATAATTGTTGGATTATAGCTTGATGTTAAACCATATTTTATTGTTATATTCTGATTGGTTTTCATTTATTTAATACGTGTGAATATACTTTTTAAAAAATTTGGATATATATATACATATTTATTAACATGTGAATATAAAAATATAATTTTTTTTAAAAGTGTTTATGATTTTATATATATATATGTTTTATTCTGTGTGTTTATATTTACATGTATGTATATATGTATGTATATATATGTATGTATATATATATGTATGCATAGATTTGATATGTATATTTGTTAAAAGATGTGTAAAAATATATTTTATGTATATATATGTGATTAAAAAATCATTATATGTATATATATATATAATGTATGAAATAAACATGAAATGCGTGTTTCCTAAAAATGATGACAAAATCAATTTAAATAAAAAGTTTCAAAAAAAAATATAAAAAATATTTTTTATAAATGAATGTTATAAAAATTATTTTAATGAAATAAATTATACAATGAAAAGATGTAGATATAATGATTGCTGGTTAATAAAGGACCTATTTAGCCAAGCAAACAAAAATTATGATGGCTTATAAATTTTTTGAGCATTTTTTGTCAATGTATATGCTTTATTGGGATACATTAAAAAGAATAAAAATAATAGTAATAATAAATATATTTTAATTAATTTTATTTATAATTAATAAATAATCAGTATTAGATAATAAATATATGTAATAATCAGTAAAAATTGTGTAATTACAAGTAAAAGAATACAAAAAATAAAAAAATAAAAAATTTACAATAATTTGTAAAATTTTAGTAATAATTAAAAGAATAATATTAATAATTATTTTTTTAATAATTAATAAATAATTGGGAAATATTTTTAATAATTATAGAATATTATTAAATTATGATAATTTGTAAAAATATATATGTAATATTATTACAATGTTAAAAATGTCACCCTCATGTGTGATGTTACCAAACACCTAATGTGCATAGATGTTATGTCACATCTAGGGAAAAAAATGCATCCCAGTCCTAACAGTGATCTCAGAATTCCAATATGATACACCATTTGAGAGATACATCAATTTTTTGTAAATAAATTATAATAAAAAAATATTAAATACATTACCCTCATGTTTGATATTACAAAACACATGATGCGCACAAAATTTACATCATGTAACGACCTAACCCACCCAGACCAACCTAACCAGCGAAAGGTCGGGCCACCACAACCCCAAGATCACCTCCAATAGAAGCGTGGTTGGTGGAAAGCACTGAAAATGTATAAAAAATGGGAGGTCTTTGCCTAGTTTACCTATACGCACACACCCAATCATCTCCATGAAATAGTGTAGAATGTTAATAAAAAGGGTTATAACATCTAGAATAAAAATCATGCATGAAATAAACTCTAGGGAACACATCATAGTGAAAAAAAAGGACAACCAAAGTGTAAAGGGTAAAATAACAAACCCAACCAAAAATGAAGTCCAACCTAACTATAACTGTAATAAAGGAATGCTGAGAGATCCCGTCTCCTAATCTCCAAGCCTAAACACCATACCCGGTCTATGCACCTGACTATCCCTATTCTCCATTGAAATCATTGTAGAACTATCTATAATCTTCATAATACGTGACACATGTGGGAAAATACTACGTAGGGGTAAGTATATATATACCTATTTGGACACCCCTAAAACTAATCGGGGGGGGGGGGAGTACATGATATGATATAATTAGTCAACTCAACCAAAAAAAAGTAAAAAAACCCAAAAGCACACACACATATATATATGATCATAAAATAAACCCAGAAAAGAGAGAAATGGGATCTTCTTCTCTGAGCCTAGCCCAAATCAATGAGTCTACCAATACCTCCAAAGGGTTCATCTCCGATGCACAACATATCGTCTATATATTGAGGTAACCATATGAAGGACTAAAACCTCACCATTGTGCCATGAAAACATGGGGGAATAGTCTCTAATAGAGGAACCACACCCTAGTACATCATGTGGGTTCTACTAAATAGGTATTGATAGAGGACCCATGCCCTAACACGTCAGGGGGTTCCTCTGAAAGTAAAGTGGACCGAGAACCTAGTTCAATAGGGTGGGTTCCACTCATTAGGTAGAGAATTTGCACCATAATACATCAAGTGGGTACCAATCAAATTATTGAGGACCCACACCCTAGTGCGCCAGGGGGTTTCACTCAGTACGTAGAGGAACCACACCCTACTACATCAGGGGGTGCCACTCAAATTAGTGCAAGGAGTATGGGGACCTCCTCCTTGATGCAATAGGGGGGTTTCTAACCTAGGCCTCTCTCTGATGATCCCACCTAATCACTATAATCATCAAGTGTCACCTAAAGAAGTGTTATTCTCTGTAAATTCCACTTCATATATTGAGATCTGCTATGAAGACTACCATCATGTTCTACGTGAAAAAATACTCTGGATAGGCTACTCGCAAGCCAATTTTTGAGTTCAGATGAAGAAGATACGTAAGGTTTCAACATCTCATAGGGGTATGTTGAGATATGGGGACCTCACAACATGTGGTCCTACCCCACTTCCTAGTTTATTTACCTTTAGAAATGGATCAGAGGACATGTCACCATACAGAACATGTAATAGGTCCTACATGACATGTCTCAGCCACTCTGGTCCTGCCCATGTTATTCTAGTTGTGCCTATGACTATCAGGTCATGACCGTATACCTGTCCATGTACCTAGAAAAGCATGGGTACCAGACCATTCCTGTGTAATCCTAGATTATACAGTGTGGCCTCTCGTTTGAGGTCCTTGTTGTGTTTAGTTGGGATACAGCTCAACCACCCAGGGAGGGTTACATGGTGTGTGGGACAACCGCACAACTTGTGATTCTTATCTTCCCTGAAACCCTATCATTGTTTCTAAGGGGTACTACACGGTGTGTGTTCATCATACTATATGTCTCATAGTTGAGTTTTTCAATAAATCTCAATTTATTCATGAATCATCATTGTGATTCCACTGCTAATGTTCCCACCACGAATCACACTGAGGGTCTCAGATCTGGGTTCGTCCATGCCTAATCCATCCTTGGTGGCAAGATTCTAGCTACCGAAACCCTACATGACTTCTCCCATCACTTCTTCATCGTGCTAAAGCTACTTCATATCCTAGATCCATGGAGGTATCACCAAAAAATCATACCAATCACCTAAAAATAACCACCATAAAGCTCGTTCACAAATCCACCATGAATCTGAGGGTTTGATCATGCTTTAACATACCCAAAAATTTAAAAACATAACCCAATGGGCCAATGAAAAAGAATTCAAAGATCTATAGAGATAAATTCACATAAAAAAGGTATAACCATCGTTGGCCAAGTGTTCGTGTCCAATAGTCGCAAGATCCAGGAAACCAAGTGTATTACCTAGTAAAAATAAGAATAAATTGATTTAACAATTTAATTTATCAAATTGGGCTCATGTGAAGGATATGAAATCACATATCAAAGTGAAATAGATATTTAATCCACGATAGACTAATTGATTTTGGTATAAATCCGTAAACAATGTGCCCTACCTCAATCTGGATTGATTTTTGGTGAAGATGGCATTTTCCAGTAATGTGGGGAAGACCTAATACATTCACTGCCTCTTGATTCACTTTGACTTGATCATCATTCACCATTCAATATTGATATACCAATAAAAAATTCTCTCAAAATTCTCTCAAATACTCCTACAGTTGTATGGATAACCCTGGTAATTATTTTAATAGATTTTATTTATAGAGGATTCAGATTATGTCAATTAAAAAATAAAATAATTAAATTTAATTATTTATTTTAAATAAAATTACCACCAACAGCTTCCTAAACTATATATCTAGTTCCAACCAACATTAGGTCACACCTATGGTAATGCCCGTGTTCTACAATCATCCATGGTCATGGATTTTTTATTTGAGGCTCCACTAAAAGATAACCCATTATTTATAGAAAACACTATACATGTGTGATATTATTATATTTATTATTTTATAATATTAATTTTGGGAACACTGGGCCCTGGAAAATCACTTTATCTCAATGCCTAGATCCAAAAAAAATTTAATATATTTAAACGTCTTATAGAAAAAGGATAACTTAATTATGCCCCCTTCAAGGATTTTCTTCCTCAAAATGCACAATCTAAATAAAAAGGTGATGAAACTGAGCCCATATCTAGCTCTCCCACTCTCAAGAGGTCTCTTACATGATTTTTTTCTCCCAGCTCAAGCCAAAGTTCCAAAACACAATCTATTAGAACATCCTCTAACAACTAGATAGTGTGCTTAGTTTGGCCATTTGTTTTAGGGTGAAACGTTTTACTCAACTGCAACTGGGTCCAGAATGCCTCCTTTAGGCCTCTCCATAACAATGATGTAAATCGTGCATCATAGTCAAAGAAAATTTTCAAGGGTACCCCATGGAATTGAATGATATCTTTCATGTATAACTATATCAGACTCTCCATTGAACTCTTCTCTCTAATGACAAGGATGTGTGACAACTTCATGAGTTAGTCAACAATCAATCGAATAGTATCATGGCCCTCACTATATGTTGATGTTATTTCACAAATTCTATGAATTTGTTATCCCATTATCACTCTAAGATATCAATAGACTATGTAAAACCTACCGAAACATAGTTCTGTTCCTTCACCTGATGACATGTGAGACACTAAGAGATGAACTCAACGACACTATGTATCATTCTAGACCACCAAAACTACAACAAAAGGTACATGTATGTATTCCCTTTACCGAGATGTACAGCCAAATGAAAAGTGAAAAACTTCCACATTATATCCCCTGACATCATAACTTAAACCATCGTTTTTCCTTGGAAAAGGATGACATGTTCCTGTCCTTCATAAAATATGTCTGGTGAATCTCTTGAGGATATCTGGTCATGAAGAACCTCATAGACAATATCTCCCAATAGATCCTTCCTCACACACTATATAAGTGGAGGAGTCCACACCATTTACTAAAGATAATATTCAACCATATCCTCCACCATGGTCATCTGTAATGATGTCAATTGCTCAGATGTCTCCTCCACCATGCGAGAATGGGACTTCCTGCTAAGGGAATATGCCAACACATTAGCTATCATGGGAGTATAGATTAACTCAAAGTAATATTACCATATAAATTCCAAAAAAACTATATATTCAGCTCAAATATATTTATGTGAAGATATACCAGACTCTGATGGTCTGAGTAAACAATAAAGCACTATAACAGAAGATAGTGCCTCTACATCTTCAGAGAGAAGAATACCGCTACCAAATCCAGTTCATGAGTTATGTAGTTTGACTCATGGGGTCTCAAATACCTCAACCCATATGAAATAAATGGATACCTTTTCATCCACATGCAGTTGAGCCCAACTTCATAGGCATCCTAAAACACTATGTATTTCATTCCCTCCTTTGATAGTTTTAACACAGGGGCATTGGTGAACCTTACCCTTAACTACTCGAAATATCTCTAAAATTTCTTGGTCTAGGTAAATAATTTCCCTTCTCTCATTGGGGATGTCAAAGGGTCTTTAATCCTATAGAAGTCCACTATGAACTTCATGTAGTACTCTTCGATGCCAAGAAAACATCGCACCACTAAAATGATCTTGGGTGAATCCCAAGCAGCCACAAAAATAATATCAGTCGATTTCATATCCTAACCATGCATAGAAATTACATTCCATAGAAATTTAACCTTGCAGATCAAAAACTGACACTTCAAGAGCTTACCATTAATTCAGTGCTCCTAGAGTAAGTCTAGGACCATCATCAAGTGCTATGCATTCTCCTCCTCTAATACAAAGTATATTATCATGTCATTAATGATGAAAACCAAAAATGGTCCAACTATAGTTGGAATATTCGGTTCATCAAATCCATAAACACAAAAGGGGAATTCCTCACACCGAAAGGCGTAATCATAAACTCATAGTGTCCATAGAGGCATTAGAATGCTAGCTTTGGAATATTGGCCTCTTGAACCCTCAACTGGTAGTAGTCAAACATGTGATAAATCATTGAGAACCAACTCATGCCTCACAACTAATCAAAGAATTTATAAATCCTAGAAAAGGGGTAATTGTTCATTATGTTTACCTTGTTTGGGGGATGATAATAAACATGAATTTTTATGATCACCACTTCCTTTTTCATGAACAAAACTAGAGCTACCTAATGAGACACACTGGGTATAATAAAACCCCTCTATTGAAGGTCCTCCAACTGTACCCCCTGTGAAAAGAGCTCGATAAGGACCATATTATCTAATACAGAAGATATTGGTCTGGTCTCAGGGTGCAAGCCAAAAAAAATCCATCTCCTGCCTTAGAGGTATTCTCGAAATGTTCTTAAGTAAGATGTCTATAAATATCTCTACCACCGAAGGAATCCAAATTACTAAAGAGATCATTGTCCCATGGGATAAACTCACTAACTAATGGGTGATGGGATGTAAGATAATTCTTGCAACACCCACTTGCTTAGACATAAGATCAATATCACCTACAAAGGGGAATCTTATTCCATATTCTTGAAGGAATCTAACCCATCTGTGATGATATTCAATCTGGGATGAAATTGTTGAAAACTATTACATACCCATGATAACAACATAAACTTTCATCATGATGACCAAGAGGTCCAATTTGAATCTATCTCTACCAAACAATATCTTTTACTACTACCATATGAGTGATATCGAAGAAACCTTCCCAATCAAAACCTTTAGAAAAAGTTTTTGTGCTAATGTCTCAATGAGGATCTCTATCTCTCGGATAGAGGATATGAAAATAAAGGACTGATTCACATATGTGTCTAAAATTCCTAGAGAAAGTTTATAATAAACAATGATCATACCTCATATCATCTCATGAGTTTCCAAGTCATAATACTAAATGAACTATAGTTATCGAAGACCCTGTTTCGAAGCTCCATGAGCCTGGTGTGGGTCACCTAGTAGTAGTGGTAGTGGAACTAGATTATAGAATAACCCTCCCCCAGTATATCCTCCTCTTGGAGAACCTCCTACTCCACCATCATTTCCACCTATATGGGGGCCGCACTGGCCACTCCTATGAGAACCTTGATCACAGTGCTACATCATTCATAAAATTTCATCCACCACTTTCCTATCCCCCTAAATATATCAGATTGGTCAATCATTTGTCATATGAAAACGACCATCACATGCATAGAATCTACCCTCTCTAGTCTGAACAGGTCCTTAGTGTGAACCCTGCAATACATATCCACATAATTGAGACTATCCATGAGAAGATCTCATGCACTGAGATTCTAATGATTGGTTCTTTCTAGCCATTCCAAAATGTCTCAGTCCCATGACACCCACTTCATGATTTAGTTTCCTTGAAACCATCATATAGGAATATTTCTATCAAAATTGCTGACTCTAGCACTCCATCAAAAGTGGGAATGCAAATGGGAACCATGCTAGAATGTATGTCTCTAGGGATACCTTTCTCGAACTTCCATGTGCGAAAGAAACCATCTCAATCCATGTTGATGGAGTGCCACATATGGTAATTTAACCTAGTGACATACTCAACAACCATCTTACAACCCTACTAAATATAAAAAATATCTTGAATCTAAATTGAGCATAAGAATAAAAGATAATACTCATCAAAAAAATATTTGTTAGATGTCAGTCCATGAGGGTGTTGACTCATCATGAATCTATGTGAATAGACTCCACCAGGGCCCTACTACTCTATGGAAAATATTGGTTGTCAACACAACCATCTAATCGGTCAGGGTCTATATGATCCTGAATACTCAAATCACCAACTTAATCCAATCCTCCACTATATAGTGATCTAGCTCACCATAGAACCTCAGAGGCCTTTGGTGCTAGAACTCATGTAGAGCGCTATACCTTCATGCATCCTTAGGCATACTTGTTGTTAACATCTACTACTAGAAAATAGGGGATTCTACTACCTACCCATCTAGAGGAAGGATCATGTGATATGGCCTCTGAACTGAGGCCTCATCACTCATCAAATCATCATCATGATCTTGAATCTATAACCTGATTTCTTGTCTTCGTAGAAGAATCTTGAAAGTTTTCAAAATATACCATGATTATATTAGAATATATATATGTGAAGCTTACTCAAGAAGGATAGTAAAAAGACTCAATAATATATGATGTGTGTACCATTGTTCACTACAACCAATGTATTTATAATGCCTTAGATTTTCCGTTTATTATTTTTAAATATTATATGGAATTATTTCGAGAACGGGTGTGAACACGGCACATCATTCCAAGGTCCAGTGAGTCCGGAATGGTGGTTTGAACTTTTTATGTTAAGTGAGTCGGCACTTGTGCACGGTTGTGGCAGTTTCCAAATGGATGCCCGGATTAAAAATCGGAGCACACCGTTGCATCCGGGACAACGACTTAACTTAAGAATGAGGCTAACCTCGACCGTCAAGGGTCGAGGAAAAAAGTTAATTTTCGGACGTTTTAATAAAAAAACAAAATAAAAATAAAAAACTAAATGTTTATTTAATTTTATGGAAACAACCGTTGCAGCACGGTAAAAGGGAAGTTGTTTCCTTAACTAATGGTTCATCATAATGAATCAAGTTTTGGAAAGTAGGAGTCATTAATATCACCGCGTAATTAAGTGCCAATCTTGTCTCCCTTTTTAAAGGGGTGAACAATTGTTGATCGTTGGCGACGTTTGAGAGGAACCTCTGCCGAATCTGCGGCACGTTGGAGAAAACTCTCAGTGACGAACGACAATGGATCAAAGTTCAGAATCGCTACACCAATAAGGTTGAAGTATCTCAACGACAACGGCAGCACGGTGCCCTCATCAACGATCGATCCTTTCATAAGGTAGGGGTTGTTATTTCAATTTCTTTTCCCCGTTTCCGACTTTAACGACGAACGCGGATCAACCACGAACAAGTTGATCCGCGGATTCGTACGTTCTTGCGGGAGGGATTTTCTTTGGAAGGATTATGGGGAATTGATCCATGCTTTATGTTGTTTTTTATTCTTGCATTGTTTAAGCCTCTTAACGAGAGCGTATCACGCCGTGATGAACGACGATGGAGGTTCGTTCCTCAATTTGTTTATTTCCATTTCTTCCCCTTTCTTTCCTTGCGCGTTATTCATGTTCTTCGCGGGGCGACAAACAATGGATTTTTGAGCATCTGTTCTGTGACGCAACGATCCCACATCGAAGGTTCGACGCCATAACGACCATGTGGAGGTGTGGCGGCGATGGAAGACGACGAATCGGACCAGACCAGAAAGGGAATTTTTCGAGTGTTCTTCGTGTGGGAAGATCAAATCACGTTATCGGAGTCGATAATAGGTCCGAAAACACCGTAAGCGGCTTCGTGGCATCAGTACGATGAAAACCTGAAGGTTTCGTGGTGATCAGATGGCTGAATCAACGATCGGAGCAGCACAGGAAGCGCGCCGGCGAAGAGCACCATTTTTGGAAATTTCTAGAATACACGGCACGTACATCCGAAGAACACACCGTGTAGTACTGGCAGTGAAGGCTAGGGTTTTGGGGTTAGAGAAGAATCATGTGGCGTGTGACCCTGGTCACATGGCGTGTTGGACCTTCCCCGAAGCTCGGTGTGTACTTTGGGTAGTACACGAACACGAGATGATCTACACGGCTTCAGGAGACACGGTATGTACAACTTGGAAGAAGAGGCTACACGGGTCTCAGCGTTTATCTCAGGGATACGTGGACACGGGATGGAGTACACGACTGTGTACTCCATCACACGACCAGGCGAGGCCAGCAGCGCGGGTCACCCCGTGTGCGGATTACACGGGTTGGAGTACACTGGTGGATGACCATGTACGGGCACATGGCCAGAGTACACGGAGCCAAACCCAATTACCTAGACACGGCGTGTACACCGTACTACACACCGTGTACTTAGTTTTTCCTACACAACCAGCCTATGACACAGGTCGTTGTACACGGGCAGTACCCGGGGTCAGACAACACGGCGTGTATCTTTCTAAACGTCGTGTACTTTTTGGAAAACGACATGGTCCTTTCATTCACCGTACCATGTACATATTTCATTTGGGTTAGTGCCCCTTCTTATCATTCCCCTAAAGGTCAGGAATCATTTCCCACGCAGTAGTATGATCCCTTCAGCTGGACTTTATGTGATAGAGTCAGTCATCCATATAAGAGGCCCAGATCGAGATCCTCTATCCAATCTTGACCCTAGGTAGAGTCAGGCATCAAAGTGACCAACCTTACCAGGCATTGATCCTCTACCTAGCTGGTGTATCACCTAACTGGTGAATCCGGATGAGTCGCGGTATCCACCATGGCCCTGGAAGTGATCCTCATCTGTGTATCGTGATCTTTCCCACTCAGAAGTGTGTCTCCCGTAATGAGTGCTTCTATCTATTGTAACCTTCCCACACAGAAGTGTGTCTCCCGTAATGAGTGTAGCTATCTCTCGTGACAGTTCCTGATGTACAGAACTTCTCGGACGAACGTCATTAGAGCTATAAGACTCGTGGAGTGTGTTCTCCCGGAACGAGTGCATCACGGAATCTTCGAACAGAATCCATTACGGGGGTATGCGGTTGTGTGACTTGTCTCTAGACCACGAGTCTGGGTTTTGAGTATATATGGTTTGTTCTATATGTTCTTCAGACATATACTGTGCATAGCTGGTTGTACCTTTACTTTGTGTACTTCTTTGTGGTTTTTGGGGTCCTCTACTGAGTTTTTTATACTCACCCCTGAACGGGCTTTGCCCGTACGTCTGGTGTCTTGTGCAGATGAGCAGCCTTTTGATAGAGTCCAGGGCGGACCAGGGCAGGACTGAGCTTTCTGAGTTCCCGACAGGCCGAGTCTTTCCTACGGTTACGAGCAGTAGTCCCAGTACCTTTTGTTCTTACAGGCTGGACTTTGCAGTTTTCAGACTCTTGTTTGTTTTCTTTTTGGTGGGCTTGTATTTTTGGCCCAGTTTACTTTTACAGTACTCTACCTTTCATCGTACTCTATTGGTTGGATTTAGTTGTATGCATGCATTCTTTTTCCTTAGTGTTTTTTTACATTTCAACATTTGTGGTCTTAGAGATGTGTGTGTGTGTACAGGTACTTAAGAAAAGCCTCCCATGTTAGTAATATGCCCACTCGGTTCTAGTAACCAGCCCCTAGCCTATTGGAGGCAGGCTTGGGGAGTCACGACGTGGGCCCCACTGGGATGGGTTGTGATAGAGTGGTATCAAATCTGGTCGGTTCTACCTTAGGACCAAGAGTCTGTGAGTTTGGTTTTGGGCAACAATGTTTAGTGTTTCAGGTTCGTCGTTCAGGCCAGGGACCCCAGTGTTGGTGCGGCGGCCGACATATCCATACACCAGGACTCTGATAACCTACTTTTCGACTCATTTCACGAAAACACTGGTTGCAGGGAAATAAAAGGTATATGCATCATATAGGAATGGGTTTTGTTTTCCATGTCCTTTGTGTCAGCTATCCAGATATACTCATTGACCATGATAGATCATGTTTCTTTATATGATTCCTCTGCGACGCATACCCGCTAGGGTTCACCAGCACGATCACGAGGATGACCCCCTCAGTGACGAGGCTTCGATACAGGGACCATCTCCCCAGGCGCTGCCACCAGGTGGTGCACCTGCTATGCCACCACCAGTGGAGAAATCAGTGGTACCTGTAGTACTGAACGGTGAGGAGTGCAGGCTTAGCGTGCTCCATGAGTTCCAGAGATAGAGACCCCTCAGGTTCCGAGGTGATCCCGACCCTCAGGCGGCTGAGGACTGGCATGAGGTGGTGACCAGGGTTTTCCAACTAGTGAGGACACCATCAGACTAGATGGTGATCCTAGGAGCGAGCCTTATTAAAGGTTAGGTTGGAAGATGGTGGATTGTGACCACACATACTCATGATGAGGAGACTCTTTCATGGATGAAGATAGAGCGACTCTTTCGGGAGGAGTTCTCTCCGGTTATGCTGAGAGCTGTATGCATCCAAGAGATTCTTCAGCTCCAGCAGGGCAGTATGATAGTCGATGACTATTCATTGAGGTTCACCAACCTCGCTAGGTACTCGATGGATATGGTCAGGGATCCGTAATTCAGAGCTCGGATATTTAAACGAGTTCTACGGTGTGACATACGAGCTAGTGTCGTGCCTCTATGCATTTCCATATATGCTGGAGTGCTCGACCGGGCCTTGGTGATTGAGAGCTTCTTGGCGGAGCAGAGACAACCACCAGCAGTCAGCAGCAGGGAGACAGGTGTAGAGACCCCGGAAGTAGGGAGACGACGTTAGGCATAGGGATCTGGATGTGGGAAACGTCATAGGAGGACCTAGGATAGGGGATCGATAGTCCAGGGCTCACAGGCTGGATCCAGTTAGCCTAGGGAGAAGTGATGATATGCATACGACGGTAGGGGACATCTCGCTAGAGATTGCCCGACCCGTCGAGCTGCTGATAGGGAAGTGGTGGATGGACCACTGAGGCAGAGGCAGAGAACAGAGCAGATAGACCCGCCAGGCGGCAGACGTGGCAGAGGAGCAGGGAGAGCTATAGGTGGTGGTAGACGCTTCGACTTACTTCCCCCACCACCACCAGGAGGTCCGCACCAGGCTCAGGGAGCTGGGGGATAGGGGCGAGGACAACTGCATGCGGTCGAGGCATACGACCCAGGGGCTCCAGGGATGATTTGAGGTACGATATGTGTCTTTTCTACCTTAGCTTCTATACTCATAGACATAGGTTCTAGTCATTCCCTTATAGCCACATGTATTTTACAAAACCTCGAGATTCTGGTAGAACTATTGACTCGATCCTTACACTTGTAGACACCTACGGGAGGAGACTCGATGATCAAGCACCTTTGCAGACAGTGTGATATTACCCTTGGAGGCGAGAGATTCGATTGGAACCTCTTGGTGGTAGTGTCGAGTCCTTACAACGTCATTCTTAGTATGGATTGGTTATCTTCGGTCCATGATCAGATTGACTATTTTAGGCGAAGAGTGTGGTGTGTCTGCCATGATAGAATGAGGTTTTCCTTTGTTGCAGAAAAGGAGACCCAGGTGGAAAAAAATGGGCTCATGCATAGGAGGGTCCAGTTGATCACTCATGAGTTGGATAGACTTACCCTAGGAGCAGTATATGTTGTGAGCTCTCAGTTCCCAGCAATGGTGGCGGAGTATGAGGACGTCTTTCCTGAAGATGTTCCATGATTACCTCCCTACTGGTAAATTGACTTCCACATCAACTTACACCCCGGTATGACACCTATTTCCTCATCGGCATATCGGATGGCTCCCACAGAGCTTCGCGAGCTGAGGGTGCAGTTGGAGAATTTGCAGAGCAAGGGTTTCGTGAGACCCAAAATTTCACCCTGGGCGGCCCTGGTCTTGTTTTCCAAGAAGGCCGACAGAAGTTTGAGACTGTGTGTGAATTACTGGTGCCTGAACCAGGTGACGGTGAAGAACAAGTATCCCCTGCCGAGAATCGATGAACTCTTTGATCAGCTAAGAGAGGAACAGTGGTTCTCGAAGGTTGACCTTCGATCAAGCTATCACCAGCTACGAGTGAGGGATGAGGATATACCAAAGATGGATTTCAGATGTTTCTATGGTCACTATGAGTACTTAGTGATGCCTTTTTGCATGAAGAATTCCCCCGCAGTGTTCATGGGGCTGATGAACCAGATCTTCCAGTCGTACTTGGACCGGTTCGTGGTGGTCTTCATCGACGACATCCTTATGAACTCGGTGTCAGAGGAGGAGCACGCGAGACACCTGCGGATGGTTCTGGACGTACTCCGGGAGCACCAGCTTTATGGAAATCTCTCAAAGTGTCTGTTCTGGATTCAGGAGGTCCACTTTCTGGGACATGTCATCTCAATAGATGGAGTGGCAGTGGACCCAACCAAGGTGGAGGCTGTGTTAGCATGGGAGCCACCTCGGAGCGTAATGGAGGTGTGAAGCTTCCTTGGATTGGCAGGATATTACCAGATATTCATTCCTGATTTCTCCCGGATATCAGCACTGATGATGGCCTTGACCAGGAAGGAGAAACCCTTCGTGTGGATAGAAAAGTTCCAGCAGGCTTTTGAGTAGCTGAGACAGAGTTTGACGAGTGCCCTAGTATTGAGATTGCCGGAGGAGGGTGTCGAGTACATAGTTTTCTGCAACGCATCAGGGACTGGGCACAGCTGTGTCCTGATGCAGCGACATGTAGTGATTGCTTCTGGTTCACACTAGCTTAGGCCACATGATCAGAACTATGCGACCCATGATCTCGAGTTAGCAGCGGTAGTCTTTGCATTGAATATGTGGCGACACTACCTTATGGGCAAGCAGTTCATTGTCTACTCTGACAACAATAGCCTCATGTACATCTTCTCATAGAAGGATCTAAATCCGAGGTAGAGGCGTTGGCTATAGTTCCTCCAGGACTATGATTTTGAGATTATCTATACTTCTGGAAAGGGGAACAAGGTGGCAGATGACCTTAGCAGAAGGTCGAGCTCACAACTATTGAGTGAGGTGACACAATAGTTATCCACATTACAGTTATCCTTTGTGGATGGAGAGGATACCACTTACCTACAATCGATGGTTGTCACCCCTCCACTCTTACAGCGAGTTAGGGAGGCACAACTTGGGGATGTCGAATGTATGGGTTTACTTGATCAGTTATCCACAAGACATGTGCCTAATGGATATTCACAAGGTGGGGAGCATGTACTTCTTTTCAGAGGACGCACTATTGTACCAGTGGAGTTCTAGGAGGAGTTCCTGAGGGAGTTTCATACATCCCCTTTGGTGGTACATCCTAGAGTGGAAAAGATGTACCAGGATCTCCGATGATAGTTCTGGTGGTCAGGCATGAAGAAGGGAGTAGCAGAGTTCGTTTCTCGATGCCTCACATGCCAGCAGGTGAAGGCTGAGCACCAGGTTCCAGTGGGATCAGCTCACCCCCTAGAAGTCCCAGAGTTGAAGTGGGATGGAATATCGATGGACTTCGTGATAGGCTTACCACAGATGTCCAAGGGGCACGATTCCATCTGGGTGATCGTTGACCGACTCACCAAGTCGGCCCACTTCTTAGCTATCAGGGAGAAGAGTTCCATAGAGAGCTTGGGACGTCTCTATGTGTAGGAGATAGTTCAGATTCACGGCGTCCCCTCGACTATAGTCTCAGACCGAGATGATCGCTTCACATCCCGGTTATGGAAGGGATTTCAGGAGGCTTTTGGGACTCATCTACACTTGAGCACAGCGTTTCATCCCCAGACGGATGGTCAGATGGAGAGGACCATTCAGGTTCTGGAGGATATGTTGCGAGCCTATATCTTAGACTTTGGTCGCAGTTGGGAGGAACACCTACCACTGGTGGAGTTTGGGTACAACAACAGCTACCACTCCACCATTGGCATGGCACCATTCGAGGCTTTGTATGGGAGACCCTGCCTGTCAGCGCTTTGCTGGACAGACCCCGTAGAGTTAGCACTCATGGGTCCAGAGTTAGTGCGAGCTACCACAGAGAAGGTGTAGGTCATCCGAAAGCAGATGAAGACTGCACAGAGCCAGCAGAAGTCTTATGCTGACAGGCGATAGAGACCTCTGGAGTTCGAAGAGGGAGACCACGTCATTCTTTGGGTCTCACCTCGATGAGGGATGCAGAGATTTGGCCGAGGCGGAAATCTATCTCCGAGGTTCATTGGACCTTTCAAGATTCTTTGAAGAGTTGGCGAGGTGGCATACCGCCTAACTCTACCACCACAGTTTCATCGGGTACCGGATGTCTTCCACGTGTCACAGATGAGGAGGTATGTGCATGACCCATCACACGTCATCGACTACGGAGAGCTGGACATCGAGTATGGAGTGACCTTTGCTGAGTACCCACTGGAGATCGAGGATTGGCAGGAGAGGATCCTTCATGGGAGATCGATTCCCTTGGTGCGTGTCCGGTTGTAGCATGGGAAGCTTTAGGAGAGCATGTGGGAGCGGGAGACTCAGATCCGGTCCTAGTACCCACATCTTTTTTAGTAGCCCTTGCTTTGGATTTTTGGGGATGTAAAGCCCCAAGGTGGGGAGAATGTAATGTCTCAGAGTTTCATTAAATTATTTTTAAATATTATATGGAATTATTTTGAGACTGGGCGTGAAGACGACACATCATTCCGAGGTCCAGTGAGCCAGGAATGGTGGTTTGAACTTTTTAAGTTAAGTGAGTCGGCACTTGTGCGTGGTTGTGGCAGTTTCCAAATGAATGCCCAGATATAAAATCTGAGCACACTATTACATCCAGGACAATGAATTTACCTAAGAATGAGGCTAACCTCAATCGGCACGGGTCGAGGGAAAAAGTTAATTTTCGAACGTTCTAATAAAAAAATAAAATAAAAATAAAAAACGAAATGTTTATCTTATTTTATGGAAACAACCGCTGCAGCACCGTAAAAGGGTATCTTTTTTCCTTAACTAATGGTGCGTCATAATGACTCAATTTTTGGAAAGTATGAGTCATTAATATCGCCGCGTAATTAAGTGCCAATCTTATTTCCTTTTTTAAAGGGGTGAACAATTGTTGATCATTGGCGATGTTTGAGAAGAACCTCTGCCGAATCTGCGGCACGTTGGAGAAAAATCTCGGCGATGAACGATGACGGATCAAAGTAGAGAATCGCTACGCCAACAACATTGAAGTATCCTAACGACAATGGCAGTGCGGCACCTTCGTCAACAATCGATCCTTTCAAAAGGTAGGGTTTGTTATTTCAATTTCTTTTCCCCACTTATGACTTTAACGATGAAGGCAGATCAACCACAAACTAGTTGATCCGTAGATTCTTACGTTCTTGCGGGAGGGATTTTCTTTGGGATGATTATGGGGAATTGATCCATGCTTTATGTTGTTGTTGATTCTTGCTCCGTTTAAGTCTATTAACGGGAACGGATCACGCCGTGATGAACGACGACAGAGGTTCGTTCCTCAATTTTTTAATTTGGATTTCTTCCCCCTTCTTTCCTCGCGCGTTCTTCGCGTTCTTCACTGGGCAAAGAACAACGGATCATTACGCATCCATTCTGTGATGCAACGATCCCAAATCGAAGGTTCGACACCACAACGACCTTGTGGAGTTGCGGCAGCGATGGTGGACGACGAATCAGACCAGACCGAAAAGGGTGTTCGTCGAGCGTTCTTTGTGCGGGAAGATCAAATCACGTTTTTAGAGTCGATCGGAGGTCCGAAAACATAGGAAGCAGCTTCGTGGCGTCGGGACAACCAAAATATGAAGGTTTCGTGGAGATCAGAGAGCTAAATCAATGATCAGAGCCGCATGGGAGGCGCGCCAGTGAAGAGCACCATTTCTCGAAATTTCTAGAATACATGGCGTATACTTTCGAAGAACACGCTGTGTAGTACTGGCGGTGGCGGCTAGGGTTTCGGGGTCAGAGAAGAATCCCACGGTGTGTGACCCTAGTCACACGGCGTGTTGGACCTTCCCTGAAGCTCAACGTGTACTTTGGGTAGTACACGGACACGGGATGATCTACACGGCTTCGGGCAACACAGCGTGTACAACTTGGCAGAAGAGGCTACGTGGGACTCGGTGTGTATCTCGAGTATACACGGACACGGGATAGAGTACACGATAGTGTACTCCATCACACGGCCAGGCGAGGCCAGCAGCGCGGGTCACCCCGTGTGCGGATTACACGGGTTGGAGTACACGGGTTGATGACCGTGTACGGGCACACGGCCAGAGTACATGGAGCCAACCCCAATTACCCAGACACGGTGTGTAAACCATACTACACGCCGTGTACTTAGTTATTCCTACACGACCAGCCTATGATACGGGCCGTTGTACACGGGCAGTACCCGGGGTCAGACAACATGGCGTGTATCTTTCTACATGCCGTATACTTTTTGGAAAACGGCATGATCCTTTTGTTTAAAGTACCTTGGACATATTTCATTTGGGTTAGTGCCCCTTCTTCTCATTCTCCTGAAGGTCAAACATCATTTCCCACTCAAGAGTATGATCCCTTTAGTAGGACTTTCTGTGATAGAGTCAGGCATCCATCTGACAGGCCCATATTGAGATCCTCTATCCATTCTTGAACCTAGGTAGAGTCAGGCATCAACGTGACCAACCTTACCTGGCGTTGTTCCTATACCTAGATGGTGTATCACCTAATTGGTGAATCCGGATGAGTCACGGTATCTGCCATGGCCCTAGTAGTGATCCTCATCTGTGTATCATGATCTTTCCCACTCAAGAGTGTGTATACCATAATGAGTGATTCTATCTATTGTAACCTTTCCACTCAGTAGTGTGTCTCCCATAATGTGTGTATCTATATCTCATGACGGTTCCCGACGAACAAAACTTCTCAGACGGACGTCATCAGATCTATAAGACTCGTGGAGTGTGTTCTCCCGGAATGAGTGCATCACAGAATCTTCGAACAGAATCCTTTACGGGGGTATGCGGTTGTGTGAATTTTCTCTAGACCACAGGTCTGGGTTTTGAGTATATCTAGTTTTTTCTATATGTTCTGCAGACATATACTGTGCATAGCTGAATGTACCATTACTTTGTGTACTGCTTTGTGGTTTTCAGGGTCCTCTACTGAGTATTGTTATACTCACCCCTACACGGGCTTTGCCCGCACGTCTGGTGTCTTGAGAAGACGAGCAATATTTTGACAGAGTCCAGGGCAGACTAGGGCAGGACCGAGCTTTCTAAGTTACCTACAGGCCGAGGTGTTCCTACGGCTACAAGTAGTAGTCCAAGTACCTTTTGTGCTTACAGGTTGGACTTTGTAGTTTTCAGACTCTTGTTTTTTTTGCTTTTTGGTGGGCTTGTATTTTTGGCCCAATTTACTTAGGCAATGCCTCATATGTTAGTAATATGCCTACTCAGTGCTAGTCACCGGACCCTGGCCTATTAGAGGCGGGCATGGGGAGTCATGGAACGGGCCCCACTGGGACAGATCGTGACAGTATTGGTATTCTAACTCAATATGTAGGTAGTCAGAGTTTGGGTGAATGGATACGTCGACGGCTACACCAACACTGAGTTCCCTAACCTGAAATCCACAACCAAGACACTTCAATACTATTTACCAAAAACCCAACTAAATCCTTACCATGGATTTAATTACAAATATGTCCTGAGGATAAACCACCATTGATACTACTCTATAATGACCTGACCCACCAAAGGACCACCTGGCTAGTAGAAGCACGGGCTTCCAAAATCCCTATCCATTCTTTAATGGGCCAAGTCCAGGAGAAAAGTGACAAAATGGAATAACATAAATGGGAGGCCTTTTCATAATGTACTTGTATGCATGCATCCAACTGTATCCATCAAAACGTGAAGAGTAATAATAAAAAGGTTTCTAACATCTAGATTAAAAATCATGCATGTAATATCCTCTATGGAATACATCAAATCATGATAAAATGAAACCAATGTGTAAAGGGAAAAAATACACACCCACCTAGAAATGAAGTCCCAACCTAACAATAATTGGAATCAATTAAGTATGACAGACCTCAGCTCTTGATCTCTAATACTAACCACCGTATGATATCTATACACCCAAGTATTCATATGCTTCATAGAAACCACCATCCATCTAACCATCATCTACATAAGACATGACACATTCGGGAAAAGCTCTTATAGGGGTGAGTATATACATACCCAGTAAGATGTCATGAAAACCAAAGGGGATTAGTAGAATATATGATATAATTAGTAACCTCAACCCAAATCAAGAGGGAAAATATAGCATCCCATCCTTTTTCTTACATTACTATTACATCATTTTAAAGATAAACAACATAATAGTATTACACGTAGAGGATCCATAGGTTTAGTATCTTGGGCAAACTAGGATCATTCATGACAAATACAACATCAACCATAATCATTTATTTAACTTCTTATTCACTAGGTTCTTAGTGGCACTTGTCCTCTCCTTAGTACATGTAGCCACCTGAGTATATACATCAAAAGGGGTGAGCTAGAAGCCCAGCAATAGGATAGAGAATAACAATATATCATGGGGTGAGCATAATCATGACATAGGCAAAGAATCATGAACATGAGAGGAGCATAAATAATAGACTTGAAATGTGGCAATGCATAAAAAATTAAACATCATGTCTTAGTGGTTAACTACCACACATAATTGTGAACAAATCTAGCATCATGTTCAAACATCAATTCACATTTACTCATGAGATTCATCAATTTACCCAATTCATTGGAGTGCTATATAATTCTGGGCGCACCCGTCACATTTAAACATTCATATTGCGCTATATAATTCCGGGCGCACTTGTCACATCATAACATTATCATTATCATGCTTGACACATAGAACAAATATCAAACATGTGCATAAATAACCCATGGAAAGAAATGGGTTTCATCTCATAATAACACATTCATATGCTTTGGGTTCCCAAAAGAAAAAGGGAACAACATACTTGATACAAGAACCATCAACCTTGACTGATAGGTAAAAGGTGAGATCTTGAAAGAAGAGTTCTTTTGGAAAACATTTTGATGGGCATAAAAACCAGTGACAAACATGTATATCCCAGAAAAGTAAAGGAAATGATGAACAAATGATCTTTGAGGAGTAAACATATCAAAAATGGTGTGAAAGAGGGAGAACCCGAAGGAAGAAAATTGGGTTCGAGATTTCCCCTTACCTTGTACTCGAATGCCTCCTTCTCTTTAATGTCCTGTATAATGACATTATATTCACTAATTAGAAATTCAATAACTTTTTATACATTAATAGGGTTCATTCTAGTTTCATTATTTCATATTATGTTCCTTTGGATGACTTATATAGTTTAAAAACATTGTTCGGGGATGTTCGTTTTTATGGTTTTTTTGAGCGGTCCACTTGTATTCTTAAATTGATGTTTGGGTAGATCATGGGTAAACATCCAGAACTGATACTACATGTTATTAATGATAATACAGTAGCATTAATAATTATATAGTGAATTATATTATATCCAAGTGGACGAATCATTAGATAAAAATTTAATGATGGTTATTTGGGTTAATTTGGGCGGTTTTTGGATCACAACGATCTTGTTTTAACATTTAACTTATTAATAAGGCCATAGGTTATTTACAGAACTTACAATAGAACATAATACATATAAAATATTCTGTTTTAACCATAAAGTGGTTTCATGACCAGATTGAAGGTAGAA
This sequence comes from Viscum album, assembly GCA_963277665.1. NCBI lineage: Eukaryota > Viridiplantae > Streptophyta > Magnoliopsida > Santalales > Viscaceae > Viscum > Viscum album. The sequence continues at coordinate 1,576,157,658 of OY728141.1, forward strand.
ATGGAAGAAGAGAACATGTTGTTTTTGAAGGTGATAAATTTAACACCTCATGAACAACGTTCTCTTTAATAAAATAAAAGGAAGAGGGAAAGGGTGTGGGGTAATATAATATACCATTAGAATCATAATATTAAATTATATATATAATAATGGATTTAAAAAACAATTTGGATGAAGATAGGTAGGGAGTGATCAAGAAAGGAACTTGAACTTGAAAGGAAATTAAAGGAGAAGAGGGAAGAAAATTACCTCTTGAATCCTTCACTTGAGAACCTCCTTAAGGGCCTAAGCTTGGTATTTTGATGAGACCAGAAGCTCTTGGACGTGGGGAAGGGTCTAGGGGAGATGATTGGGCAGAGCTTAGACAATGATTGAAGCTTGAGAGGTGTGGTTTGGCAAGAGGAGGGGGAGGGCTTATTTATACATGAGGAGGGAGGTGTTTTTGGTATAAAATATTAAATAAAATAATATCTCAAGATTTAGACATGTAATAGTAGTTTTTGACATCCTAAATCATATATCAATATAATATAATTCGTCTTAGGATTTAAATATTCTTTATAATTCAAATTCATTAATTTATTAAAAGGAAAGAGAAAGAAAGAGAAAAAGACACTTTAAGAAATCACCTTTTGACTTTAGGCGTTGGAAAGTTTTTTTTTAGGTTTAAGAATTAGATTTATTGTATTTAAAGGAAAAATTTATGAAATTTTAAATAATTTGGCCGAAACTAATGCTCCAGAATGTTTATGTCATCATTAAATCATTAATGATGCAATTTAGTGTACACCGATTATGCGAAAAACTGTATTTTTTACTATTCACCCGAAAACTGAAGTATTTTAGAATAAACCCAAAAATTTACCCCTACCATTTTGTAAAGTGTAGAATCCAAAAATGATGTCCATTTTTCAAAAATAATTTTATAAATATTATTAATTTAATTTTTAATTAAAATCATAATTTATTTAAAAAAACAGTTTTTAAGATTAAAACTGATTTTGTAGTTCTTTCATAAATTATGTAGGGTCATATAAAATTATCTAAAAACTATTAGACATTTATTTAGTACATTATGAATAAATTTTAGGTAAATAAATATTCTTTTAAATTAATTAATTAATTATAATTAATTATTTTGACTTTATAAAATACCAAAAACGTTTACTAAGGTCAAATTATCACTTTATATGATGTCTAAATATTATTTTCTTATTCATATGTAATGTTACTCTTATTTACTATAAGGGTCATATTACTATTCATAAGGGTAGGTTACTATTCATAAGGGTAGGTTACTATTCACCAAAAATTATATTTGTTTCATTAGACTCCAAACACTATCTTGAACACAACTGTGTATGTTGGATTTTTAAAATTCCAAACATAGGGGTGACAAAATTATGTTTAAAGGTCACTTATCACTTAGTAGTTCATTATTTAGTGTTTTTATGACATAAATATAAGAAGTGAATTTTCCATTGAAATACTTTGGGTTGTTACATTCTTCCCCCTTTAAGAAATTTCGCCCCTGAAATTTCACTTTACACAAATAGGTGAGGGTACTTCTTATTCATTGCCTCTTCTGGTTCCCAAGTTGCTTCCTCAAACTTATGGTTCCTCCACAATACTTTGACAAGGCGGGTTGTCTTGTTGCGTAGAACCTTATCACTTTGGTCCATAATTTTTACCGGCTACTCCTCATAGGAGAGATCATCTTCCAGTTGTACCACCTCTGAGTTTAGTACATGTGAGGTTCTGGTATGTACTTCTTCAGTAGTGATACGTGAAACACATCATGAACTTGAGCCATATTTGGTAGAAGTGCTAGACGATAGACCACGGCTCCTATACAGTCAAGGATCTCAAAGGGGCCAATGTACCTTGGGCTTTGCTTCCCTTTTTTCCCGAATCTCATGACTCTCTTCCATGGAGATATTTGAAGGAAGACTTTATCTCCAATGTCGAACTCCAAGTCCCTTCGACGATTGTCAGCATAGCTCTTTTGCCGACTTTGAGCAGCTTTGATGTGTTTCTGGATGACTTGAAACTTCTCGATCATCTCCTTCACAAGATCGGGTCCAAGTAGCTTTCTTTCTCCAACTTCATCCCAACAGGTTGGAGTTCTACATCACTTCCCATAAAGAGCTTCATACAGAGCCATCTGAATACTCGAGTGGAAGCTATTGTTGTATGAGAACTCAACCAAAGGGAGATGCTGATCCCAACCACCTTTGAATTCAAGAGAGCAAGCTCTTAACATATCTTCAAGCATCTAAATAGTCCTTTCAGACTGGCCATCAGTTTGGGGGTGATAGGCCGTGCTAAAATTTAATTCAGTACTCAAAGAATGTTGAAGGATCCTCCAGAATTTAGATGTGAACCTTGGATCACGTTCAGAGATAATCGAGAGTGGAACACCGTTCAATCTCACTACTTCCTTCACATATAACCTTGCAAGCTGTTCAAGTGACAGGTCCTCCCGAATAATGATAAAATGGACAGTCTTGGTGAGTCGATCAACCACAACCCATATCGCATTATTTCCCTTTGACGTCTTCAGGAGACTCATGACAAAGTCCATAGAAACATTTTCCTATTTCCATATGGGTATAGGCAATGGCTGCATCATACCTTTGGACTTTTTCCGCTCAGCTTTAACTTGCTGACATACCAAGCACCTTGATATATATTCTGCAATCTCCTTCTTCATGTTATCCCACCAGAAGTTCTCTCGGAGATCACGATACATCTTGGTACTTCCAGGATGGATAGAGAAAGTTGAGGTATGTTTATTATCCAATAGCTCCTTCTTTATCCCGGGTGATGAAGGCACACAAAGCCACGTTCCAAACCGAATCACACCATCATCGTCGATATGGAACTCTTGCAGCTTCCCTTCCTTTACTGCATTCACCCTCTTTTGTATCTCCACATCATCCCTTTGTGCTTCCTTAATCTTCTGTTGGATGCATGTTTGCGCAATCATTTGGGCAAGGTAGAATGTATCCCCTTCCCTTATGATTTCCAAATCCATTCTTTTCATATCCATGAATATAGGGTCTTTCTCAATCCTCATCATGGATAGAGTAGCAGGTTCTTTTCTACATAGAGCATCATCTACCTTGTTCGGCTTCCTAGGATAATAGTGAATAGAGCAATCGTAATCCTTGATTAGCTCTAACCATCTCCTTTGACGCATGTTGAGCTCCTTTTGTGTGAATATATACTTTAGGCTCTTTTGGTCGGTGTATATGTCAGACTTTTCGCTATAAAGGTAGTGTCGCGGGATTTTCAAGGCAAAAATCATGGCTGCCAGCTCTAGATCATGCATCGGGTAGTTCTGCTCATGGATATTCAACTGTCGTGAGGCGTAGGCTATCACATTATCATTTTTCATGAGTACACAACCCAAGCCTTTCTTTGATGCATCACTATATATCACAAAACTTTCTCCACTTTTCGGTAGTGTGAGTACAGGTGCAGTGATCAACCTTCTCTTTAGCTCCTTGAAGCTTCCCTCGCATTCTTCCGTCCATACATACTTTACCCCTTTCCTTGTTAACTTAGTTAGCGGGATTGACAATCGTGAGAAGTTTCTCACAAAACGTCGATAGTACCCAGCTAATCCAAGAAAACTACGGATTTCTGTGACACTCGAGGGCCTGGGCCATTCCTCAATCGCCTTTTTCTTTGAAGGATCCACAGAAATTCCCTCTCTTGTGATCACGTGTCCCAAGAACGTGACTTGATTCATCCAAAAGTCACACTTGCTGAACTTGGCGTACAACTTCTCCTTTCTCAATGTCGCCAACACAAGTCTTAGATGTTCTTCATGTTCCACCTTTCTCTTGGAGTATATAAGAATATCATCAATAAAAACTACCAAAAATTTGTCGAGGTAATTTCTAAAGACTATATTCATCAAATCCATGAAGATTGTAGGGGCATTTGTAAGTCCGAAGGGCATCACCAAAAACTCATAGTGCCCATACCTTGTACAGAAGGCAGTCTTCTGAATATCTTCCTTCTTCAACTTTACTTGATGATATCCAGAACAAAGATCCACCTTTCAGAAGTATTGATCTCCTCTTAACTGATCGAACAAGTCATCAATCCTTGGGAGAGGATACTTGTTCTTTATGGTGATCTTGTTGAGTTCCCGATAATCGATACACAACCGCATGGTACCATCCTTCTTCTTCACAAAGAGCACTGGCGCACCCCAAGGTGATGCACTAGGGAGTATGAACCCTTTGTCTAGATTCTCTTGAATCCGCTTCTTTAACTCCTCCAGTTCGATAGGAGCCATCCTATAGGGGCACTTTGAGATAGGAGTAGCTCCGGGTATGAGTTCAATTGAGAACTCTACCTCACGATCCGGGGGAATTCCGGGTAACACTTTGGGAAATACATCACTGTATTCCCTCACGATGGGCATTTCCTCAAGCTTGGAACTTTCCTCTGATTCAACCATTTGGGTGAGGTATGCTTCTTCATAGGGAATCATCACCCACACCATTGAAGGATTTTTCAAATGATATTCATGATCTTCCTTGAATTTGTAGAGGAGCATGGGATGGTTCGAAATATAAAAATATATTTCCTTTTCCCGATAGTTGATATGTGCTCTATATAACGAGAGCCAATCTATTCCCATTATAGCATCGAATTCCACCAAGGGAAGTATTACGAGATTTGCCGGAAGAATCTTCCCACATACGTCAATAGGAGAAGAGTCAAACACTTGGGTTGCAATGATTGCACCACATGGTGTTTTTATAGATATCTCTACTTCAAGGATTCGGGGCTTTGATTCAATAGTTCTAGAAAAGTTGCAAGATATAAAGGAATGCATAGAACCAGAATCAAATAAGACTTCTTCCATTATTGAGTGAATATGAAGTGTACCTTGTACGACTTCATTATCATGTTCCACCTCCACAGTAGTGATGGCATAAGCCTTCCCTTGTTCCTTTGTCTTTGGTGGTTTTTGGCACTGATTACCCTCGAGAGCTCGAGGTTTAGTGCACTGGTTTGAATAGTGCCCTAGCTCCCTACAGTTGTAGCATTGAACCACGAGTGGTTCTCTCCTTTCATCGGCTACATTATCCTTATTTTTCATGTCTTTTCGACACTCGTGAGCTTGGTGTCCTTCCTTCCCACACTTAAATCATTTCGCCATACCTTTGAGGCAGTTCCCATGATGCAACTTCCCACATTTTTGGTATGTGGGTCGTTGTGTTTTCTTCCCATCTTTATCACTAGATCCACCAGCTTGAAACTCCATCTTTATTTTCTTATCACCATAGCCATGGGACCATTCTCCAAACTCCATCTCCACTTTGAGAGCACACCGAACAACTTCTTCATAAATCCCAAATTCTCGGATTTCAAGAGCCTTTCGAAGATGTGGTTTTAATCCACTAAAATATCTATCAATTTCTCTATCATTGTTGATAACAAAACCTGAAGCATACCTTGCGAGCCTTGTGAAATTTTCTTCATAGGTTGTGATAGATTCTCCTTCTTTTTTCTTGAGCTCTATGAATTCTCTCTCCATCTTTGTGCAAAGATTTCGTGGGAAGTACTTATTAAGAAACATTATCTTAAAGTCTTCCCATTCTATCTCTTCAATTTCCTCCCTTGGCTTGGTGTTCTTAATCAAAGCCCACCATTGATCAGCTTCTCCATCTAGATGATAAATGGCTAGAGTCACCTTCTCCATCTCGGAACAGTGAAGAACAGAAAAGATCTTCTCTATGGAGTTTTTCCACTGTTCTGCAACTAGTGGATCAGAAGATCCACAAAACGTCGGTGGTCGTTGCTGCATAAAACATTCGATAGCTAGTTTCTCCCTATTTGGTGAAGGAGGACGTTCTCCATTATTATGGTTATTATTCATAACCCAAGATATTTGGGTAAGCATCGCCATGAAGTTTTGAACTGCACCTCCAAAATCATTGGGGATGTCGTTCGGGCAATCGTTGCATTGGCCCTCACAAGAGTTGTTGGCCTGATTTCTCTTGGTTCCCACCATTTTCTAAAATAGAAAAGGTTAGAACATAACATAAGTAAACAATTCATGAATAACTTATTCATTTAAAAAATTATACCAAAAACAGAACATATGGGATCCCTAGGTAAATATTCTTGTGTACATATTTGTACTTATTCTTATGCTATTGGTTTTCTCCAGGGTTTACTAATCCTAATTCCAAAATTAACTGAACCTTTCCTTTGATACCAACTATAGCATCCCAGCCTTTTTCTTACATTACTATTACATCATTTCAAAGATAAACAACATAATAGTATTACACATAGAGGATCCATAGGTTTAGTGTCTTGGGGAAACTAGGATCATGCATGATAAATACAACATCAACCATAAACATTTATTTAACTTCTTCTTCACTAGCTTCTTACTGGCACTTGTCCTCTCCTTAGTACATGTAGCCACCTGAGGATATACATCAAAAGGGGTGAGCTAGAAGCCCAGTAAGAGGATAGGGAAGAACAATATATCATGGGGTGAGCATAATCATGACATAGGCAAAGAATCATGAACATGCGAGGAGCATAAATAATAGACTTGAAATGTGGCAATGCATAAAAAATGAAACATCATGTCTTAGTGGTTAACTGACACACATAATTGTGAAAAAATCTAGCATCATGTTCACACATCATTTCACATTTACTCATGAGATTCATCACTTTACCCAATGCATTGGAGCGCTATATAATTTCGGGTGCACCCGTCACATTTAAACATTCATATTGCACTATATAATTCTGGGTGCACCCGTCACATCATAACATTATCATTATCATGCTTTCCACATAGAACACATATCAAATATTTACATAAATAACCCATGGAAACGAATGGGTTTCATCTCATAATAACACATTCATAATCTTGGGTTCCCAAAATAAAAAGGGAACAACATACTTGATACAAGAACCATCAACCTTGAATGAGAGGTAAAAGGTGAGATCTTGAAAGAAGAGTTCTTTTGGAAAACATTTTGATGGACATAAAAACCAGTGACAAACATTTATATCCCATAAAAGTAAAGGAAATGATGAAAAAATTATCTTTGAGGAGTAAACATATCAAAAATGGAGTGAAAGAGGGAGAACCCGAAGGAAGAAAATTGGGTTCGAGATTTCCCCTTACCCTGTACTTGAATGCCTCCTTCTCTTTAATGTCCTGTATAATGACATTATATTCATTAATTAGAAATTCCAGAACCTTTTATACATTAATAGGGTTCATTATAGTTTCATTATTTCATATTATGTTCCTTTGTATGACTTATAGAGTTTAAAAACATTGTTCGGGGATGTTCGTTTTTATGGTTTTCTTGAGCGGTCCACTTGTATTCTTAAATTGATGTTTGGGTATATCATGGGTAAACATCCAGAACTGATACTACATGTTATTAATTATATTACAGTAGCTTTAATAATTTTATAGTGAATTATATTATATCCAAGTGGACGAATCATTAGATAAAAATATAATGATGGTTATTTGGGTTAATTTGGGCGGTTTTTGGATCACAACGATCTTGTTTTATCATTTAACTTAGTAATAAGGCCATAGGTTATTTACAAAACTTAAAATAGAACATAAAACATATAAAATATTCTGGTTCAACCATAAAATGGTTTAATGACCAGATTGAAGGTAGAAATGGAAGAAGAGAACATGTCGTTTTTGAAGGTGATAAATTTAACACCTCATGAACAACGTTCTCTTTAATAAAATAAAAGGAAGAGGGAAAGGGTGTGGGTGATATAATATATCATTAGAATCATAATATTACAGTATATATATAATACTGGATTTACAAAACAATTTGGATGACGATAGATAGGGAGAGATCAAGAAAGGAACTTGAACTTGAAAGGAAATTAAAGGAGAAGAGGGAGGAAAATTACCTCTTGAATCCTTCACTTGAGAACCTCCTTAAGGGCCTAAGCTTGGTCTTTTGATGATACCATAAGCTCTTGGACATAGGGAAGGGGATAGGAGAGATGATTGGGCAGAGCATAGACAGTTATTGAAGCTTGAGAGGTGTGGTTTGGAAAGAGGAGGGGGAGGGATTATTTATACATGAGGAGGGAGGTGTTTTTGGTATAAAATATTAAATAAAATAATATATCAAGAGTTAAACTTGTAATAGTAGTTTTTTGACATCCTAAATCATATATCAATATAATATAATTCTTTTTAGGCTTTAAATCTTCTTTATAATTAAAATTCATTAATTTATTAAAAGGAAAGAGAAAGAAATAGAAAAATACACTTTAAGAAATCACCTTTTGACTTTAGGCTTTGGAAAGGTCTTTTTAGGTTTAAGAATTGGAATTATTGTATTTCAAGGAAAAAATTATGAAATTTAAAATAATTTGGCCGAAACTAATGCTCTAGAATTTTATATGTCATCATTACATCATTAATGATGCAATTTAGTGTACACCGATTATGCAAAAAACTGTATTTTTTTACTATTTACCCGAAAATTGACGTATTTCAGAATAAACCCAAAAATTTAACCCTACCATTTTTCGACGTGTAGAATCCAAAAATGATTTCCATTTTTCAAAAATAATTTTATAAATATTATTAATTTAATGTTTAATTAAAATCATAATTTATTTAAAAAAACAATTTTTAAGATTAAAACTGATTTTGTAGTTCTTTCATAAATTACATAGGGTCTTATAAAATTATCTAAAAAATATTAGACATTGATTCAGTACTTTATGAATACATTTCAGGGAAATAAATATTCTTTTAAATTAATTAATTAATTATAATTAATTATGTTGACTTTATAAAATACCAAAAACGTTTACTAAGGTCAAATTATCACTTTCTATGATGTCTAAATATTATTTTATTATTCATAGGTAATGTTAATCTTATTTACTATAAGAGTCATATTATTATTCATAAGGGTAGGTTACTATTCATAAGGTTAGGTTACTATTCACCAAAAATTATTTTTGTTTCATTAGACTCCAAAAACTATATTGAACACAACCGTGTATGTTGGATTTTTAAAATTCCAAACATGGGGGGGGGGACAAAATTATGTTTAAAGGTCACTTATCACTTAGTAGTTCATTATTTAGTGTTTTTATGACATAAATATAAGAAGTTAATTTTCCATTGAAATACTTGGGGTTGTTACAGAAAAGAAACCAAAAAACACACACACACATATATATATGATCAAAAAAGAAACATATATGAGAGAGATAGGGGATATCCATCTCATTACCTAATTCAAGTTAATGAGTTTGCTAGTAGATACAAAGGTTCCATCTCTGATTCCCATCTTATCATGTATCTATCGAGGTAACCATGTAAAGGGAGCACTCCTCACCACTATATTGTACAGTCAAGGAGGAAAATATCCAATAGGGGAATCACAGCCTAGTGAGTCAGGGGGTGACACTCAATAAGTATCAAAAGAGGACCCATGCCTTAGTGTGTTAAGGGGGTTCCAGTCGAAGTATAGAAGAACCACATCCTACTGCATCATGGGGTTCTATTTATTAGGGATAGGACCCATTACCTAGTATGTGAGGGGGGTTAGACTCATACTGTGAAGGAAACCACACCCTTATATGTCAGGAGGTTCCACTCTATAGGTAGAGGACCCACACCCTAGTACGACAGGGGGTGTCACTCAGATTTTGAAGGACTCACACCATAGTGTGTCAGGGGGTGCCACTAAGTAGGTAGAGGACCCATGCCCTAGTACATTAGGGGGATCCACTCAAACTAGTGTAAGGAGTATGGGGGAACCATACCATGATACAATAAGGGGGTTTCTAAAATTGATCTCTCTATGATGATCCTGTCAATTCACTATCATCATCAAGCATCCCCTAAAGAACATCATGTTCAGAACATTCTATATCATATCTAAAAATCCACTATGAAGTTTACCATCATGATCTATGTAGAAAACTACTCAAGATAGGCTACTCTTGGGAAAAAATATGTGTCCAAATGAAGGATACATACAAGTTGAAAACTTATCAAAGGGGTGCATGGTGTTTATTAGGACTACACGACATGTGGTCACACTCCATTGTAGGACCCCAAGACACCCCTAGAGGGGAGGGGTGAATCAGGGTGTAAAAGTTTTCTTTTATAATAAGGATCTTGTTCTCACATTTGTAGGAACTCATTAAACCATTAAGATTAACGAGAACATAAATCAAACTATCTCATGAATAGTGACCAAACATCAATTTTACTTGGTAAAAAACTAAGGGATATGTCTAAGGTGCATTTAACTACGGTTTTTATTCGTACCAAAAACCACTAAACTTTACTTGTAGTGGAATACAAAGGTTTTTCATAGTAACTATGTGTTTTGATCACTGCCTTTACAATGGTTTAGGGATATCTCACTACTTCCCTCCAAACACTTCCGTCGACTCCCCCTAACTCACTACTTTGAGATATGTCTAAATCAGTTCATCTACTTGAAGGTTGCTTCGAGGATTTAAAATTAATGACTTAGTCCTTTACTTATCATGAGACTCTTATTGCACCATAGACTTGATTTTATGCTCTTTTAATTCCATGTTCACTAAAAACATATGTTCAAAACTTCTCTTCTTGAAGCAACTTTGTGAGACAAACTCCTTCGTGATGCACGCCTATCTTCGTAGAACAAACTGCATTAAAAAATCACCCCTTCCTTCGTGGAACAAACTGCCTTCGGGAAGCACTCCTACCTTCGCAGAACAAACTATGTTCGCAAAGCTTCCTTGCCTATGCGGAACTACTTTCATGAAACTCACTCAGTAAAAGAAGAATACCTCATTTTTTAAAGTACCCCTTTTCAAAATAATGGGCATTAGTTAGGACTTATAGTCTCTTCCCGATGCACCATCTCGCTTAGAAATCTTAGTTCACAAAGCTCTTTATGAAATCAAATCACCTCGGGGTTTTCCCTCAAAGCTATGATACAAATGAAGAAGGGTAGCCACATATTAATAGGCTCGACCATTTGTGAAGCTCCACTGCCTCTCTGCAGATTTTCCAGATCGTCAAACAGATCTTCGCGACTCTCCTCCCTTCACAGAGAACCATAGAAATGATCAGTTCACAAAGCTCATCATCATCGCGACGTATTCTGTCAATTCCCTTAACGGTTCCCATCAAATTGAGAAAGAATTTCGTCAATGACCACAGAGACCAAAAACTCATAATCACGATGAACTCTACCCCTGATCACAATGCCCATCATAATTGCGGAGCACACCATTAGAACACTTTTTTTCTTCACGAAATGCAATTAGAAAAACCCATCTTTGTGAAACTCATGAATTTTTTATATTCTCATAAGGCCTCCAAGAAAAACCACTTTTCACATTGAAATCCAACTTCCAAATTTTGGACCCCAAAAACTTGGCAAGCACTAGGAAATGATGCCACATTCAATATTGCTTTCATCTTGAACTGTATGAAACCTCTCCATGTAATCTACATGTCATTCATGTAAGGATTTACTACAAACACAAACCAAAGTCCATTTCAAAAAAAGAACAAACATGGTTCCAATAATCTCCTCCCTTGGGATTGTTGGTAATCCATTGATAAATTCCATAGAGAACCATCAAACAATCAACACATCAAAACCAGATATGCAAGAATCAACTCATCCATCACTCCAAGTCTACGTGATCAAGTATTGTTATAGAAAACAAGAGGGAAGACACGAATTGTGTTCTCATGTGATTGAACACCCTTCAAAATCCTTTGTACCTCACTAAATATCTCTTTTCATCCTTCACACATTTCATATCCCTCATTGAATTGAACCACATTGAATTTATCCTTCTCTCCCTCATTGGGAACAAACCCAAAGACCGATATTTGAACATTGTAGATCTCAAAACATACTCCCACTCGATCATATATCCCCCATAATAATTCATCACTTTCAAAAATATATTAATACAGTTTAAAAAATGAGGATAGGGGAATTTAATTATCTCCCCATTCACTATGAGGTGGATTAACACTAAGGTTCAACTGATGTTTGTCAAACACATCTGCTAACATTTGCATGGTCTTGATATCAACCACTTGCTCAGCAGTTCCCACATGATCCATTTTAATCATGTTGAAATAGTGGGTGACCTAGACCCAACTATTATGTGATTTTGATTACCATATCGTGTATAGAGTTAACTATGCATGATGTCATCTTACCATTATAGTGTAGACTTTTCTGCGTCCACTATTGAAATGGTAATGTCCAAAGATTAATTTTCGTATCGAAAGGTTATAGCAGTTCCCAGGCTATAATGAGAACCTCTAGATACTATGACATTAATCTTAAATATATGATCTATGGTCTAGATACATCTTACTAATTGGACATAGTAGATGTCTGACCATCAGGTGCTGGGGGGCTCATAAGCATTGAGACTTCTTCTCATGAAGTTCGCACTTGGTGATCTCTAGTAGTGAGATCATGAGGACTGACCCACCAATAGGAACACCACATGTTTCAGGTGTCATTGGATGTTCCTATCTACGATCATGTGTACTGGTCTCCTGACTTGAGATCATTACCAATGTATGTCATTTGATCGCGTACTTTGATGCAAGATGAAAACCATGGCAATGAAGTCGTGGCGAGGTAGTTTGTGTCGGGTGCGTGATTAGTGGCATGTCATTGGTTGAATGGTCAAGAAAGGATTTGTCGCTTCCAGGTTATGGAAGTAATATATCTCTGGCCATGTTGATATGGATGGCAGTACCTTTATAAGACCATGTCCATGGAAGTCGAGGGTAAATCCATCCAGTTACATCAACAAACAATAAATCAAGAAAAGGGCGATGACACGAGAGTGCGTCCTGCTTTATGAGATATTATAGACAAAGAGATTATATTACACAGTGCATGTTCGTAGGTTGGTTGTCACTGTTGTGACAAACCTTATTTCTTCAGGGGCCATGATGGGTTGCTAGATCCCGCTCTTGGTTTGTGAATACTATTCACGGCTGTCGAAATAAGGACCTAGAGGGTCACACACAATAGCGTTTTCAAGAATCTTCCCTATTCAGTTGAATAAGAGTTTTGGACATAGTGGGCCCCACCACAGGGGTCCGAGATTTTTCCAGAGTTAAACGATCACCAATGAAATAAATAAATTCATATTATTCGAGTTTAGAATAATGAGTATTGAATTTATTTATTAAATGTATTTACGAGTTTTAAGTAAATACATGAAAAATATTAATTGACGAATATTAAATTATTCAAGGTTCAATTAATATTTGTGGGAGCGACGAGTCCAGTTAATGACTCAATTATTATCATGTGATATATTTTAGTATATTACAAGTAAATGATAATAATATTTATGGCTCAGTTTAGTAGTCATAAAATGTCGTTAATAGTGCGTTAAGTATTCGGGGCTGGCGAGGCGATACCGGGTATTTTAATTATGCACTATAAATAGAAGAGGATGGGCATTTGCCAAATACTATTCATGGAGTTTATCTCTCCTCTCCTCTCTCCCACATTCTAGAGAGAGATGCTCTGGATCCAAGGAGCTCGGATGGAGCTCTCTCTCGGGCATCGTTAGCGAGGCGATGCGGTGGTCGTTGGAGCATCGAAGGAATCGTCGCAAATCCGTACTAGCACTCGGATTACGACGAATGGCACTCCCGCGGATTCCTTGAAGCGTGTGTGGACGGTCTAGAGGAATTCGGCTTCGGATTCTTCGAGCAGCGATCGCCAACGACGAGCAGACGTTGTGCGCGGCTTTGGATTCAAACCAGGTATTTTATGGTTTAATTTTGTGCTTAAAATCCTCCACGCGTAGTCCTCGGCTTTGACCGGGCTGCTCTTCACCGATGTCGGCATGTTTACGGCGAACGGCGGTGGTATTTTTTTTTAAAAACTCACCTATTTGGGGCTTCCGCTGCACGCCCGGTTCCAACAAATCACACCTTGTTAATATTTTTATTTGATGAAGTCATATCATATTTCAATATGTTTTGTATGAGAATTCAGAACATGATTCTTCGTAAGATCAATTGTCCTCTTGTTATCATAGTAGATAACCATTGGTTGTTTCACACCATCACCAATGTTAGTCAGTTGTTATTTCATCCTAAGTAACTATGTGAACACCATTTTAGTAGATATATATTCATCTTCAGTATTAATAAGAGAAGTAATTTTTTGTTTCTTTCTTATCCAACCCACACATTTTTCCTAATATAGAAGGCACCACTACTGGTGGAATTTCTGTCGACTACAACTCTAGTCGAGTTAGCATATGAAAATGCTGATAGTACGCTATCACTACCTGCAACAAAGTACAATCCATAATTGTCAATACCTTGAATATACCTCATGATTCTTTTCACTAATTCCATATGTTATTCCTTCATATTACTCTTAAAGTGGGCGGCTAATCATGTTGCAAAGACAATGTTTGGTCGTGTTGCTGTCAAGAAAAATGAGCTCCCAATGATCCTCTTATACATTGTGGGATCTACAGATGTCCCATCCTCATTCTTTCCAAGTTTATCTCCAACTATAATTGGATTTTACATTGGTTTGGATTCATTCATATTAAATTTATTCAGAATCTCTCTTGCATACTTTTCTTGAGAATTGAATGTATAATTCTTCATCTAAATCACTTCCACCCCTATGAAATATGTGAGTGCACCAATCATGGACATTTCAAATTCCTCTTTCATGTGATTGGAGAATTCATCCACTGATCCCTACCTACTTCCACCAATAATTATATCATCCATGTATACTAATATCATGAACTGATCCTTAGGATAATTTTTCACAAAGATGTTTTGATCCACTCCTCTACATTTAAATTCAATATTTCGTAGATAATAAACCAACTGAGATTACCATGCTTGTGGTGCCTATTTCAAGCTATAGAGTGATTTCTTTAATTTGAAACCTTCATTTCATCATTTACAAGAAAAAACTTACGGGTTGTTCAATTTAGAATTCTTCTTCCAAGACACCATTTAAGAATGTTGTATTAACATCGATTTGATACACTTTATAAACTATTTGGATTTCCATGGATAGAAATAACCTGATTGACTCTAGTTTTCTACTGGGGAAAATATTTCCTCAACATCGACACCTTCAATATGTGAATATCCCTTGCACTAAAATAGCGCCTTATTTCAGATCACATTACCTTGCTCACTATATTTGTTATTAAAGATCCACTTTCTACCAATCACATTGTGACCTTGAGGTCTCTTGATTGGATCCCAAGTCTGATTCTTTTCAATCTGTTCTAACTCTTCAATTATGGGCTTCACCCATGATTCATCCTTTGAAACTTCTTCAAATGATGATGGTTCTACAAATGATTGAAATGCTTATTTTTCATTACCCCTCATTATCATTATTTGTATTGGTGTAGTCCAATCCCCAATGATGTTGGATCGATCAATTTTTACTCTTTGATTCCTCCTTTTTTGATCAACCTAATTCTCTTCATCTAAGGTTTCAACTTCATATTCTTCTTCCGAGTCAACATCACGATGTGAATCATAAGAGTTTGGTACATATTCCTCTATTTATGTATTTTCATTTTCTCCATGTTCACATTCTTCCTCACCTTCTATATCATCAGCATAGGAACTCCTTGAAGAATTTATGGTTTTATCTTCAATGATCATAAAATAACAACTTTCCACAATCCTTCCCACTATCTTATTGGAACACTTATAATATTTACTGTTCATTGGATATCCAAGGAATATTCCTTCATCTGCATTGTCACCATACATCCCTTGATTTCCTTCTTTATTTCAGATGAAACATTTACTTCCAAAAACACAAAATTATTTCAATGAAGTCTTCCTTAAATTCCAAAATTCATATTTTCTATTTGTGTATCCCATATAAAGCCATGTAATATTTTGAATGTGAACTGTAGCTTCAACAACTTCTTTCCAGTAATGACGAGAGGTACGACTCCCAATTAGAATAGTCATAGCCATGTTGTTGACTTGTCTATTATGGTTCCCAACTACTCCATTTTTATATGGATTTCTCATAGTAGATTTCTCATGTTGTATTACCTTTGTTTCAAGGTAATTTTCAAACACAATAGATGTGTATTAACCTCCATTTTATGATCGCAAAACATTTATTGTTTGTCTAGTATAATTCTTGACAATTTAATGATAAGTTTTCATGAAATCAAGTAATTATTGCTTACTTTGAATAAACATTACACAAATAATTATACTATAATAATAAATAAAAAATAAGAAGTGCCTCTCTCCATGACTTCCAGCAACATTTATCCGGCCACATATGTATGTATGGATGAGATCAAGAAGGTGTGATGCCCTTTTCTTCTTTGGCTGATATTAACTAAAGAGTATCTTCCCCCATATGAAAGTAGAAAAAGTCTTTTCTCATTCACATTTAAAAATGGGGATATACATGACTAACTTCATCTTAGATATCCTTTCCATGTATTTTTGGTTAATGAGACCAAACCTTCGATGCCACAAGTTGTTTTCTTCTTCAACATAATGATATAAAGTGTTCTATTTACTATCAACCTGATATAAGTTTCCATCTATTTTATATCCTTTCATGAAAGAATTCCTTGTCTTCCCCTTTATAGTGAATTCATTTTGATGGAATGTTACTCTATGTCCTAAGTCCCAGAGTTGAATCACACTGAGGAGATTGTGATTGAGACTTTCCACATAAATAACTTCAGTCTTCTTCAGCTCTCCATCGTCTGGTGTAGTATTTTTCACAACCTTTAATCTTCAATGCAGCATCATTACCATACCTCACTGTTCTATCAAACTTCTTCTTATTGTTATTTAAAAGATCATAATTTCTTGTCTTATGAGACGAGCATCCGCTATCTAGAATCTAGGGGATGTTACTCTTTATATCTTTGAGAGCTAATTTTGCAGGATTTTATTTCTCAATTTTCTTCTTCTCTTTCCATGAGATATTGGATTGTTCATAGGACACTGATGGACTTTTAATTATTTCTTCCACATAATCAGATTCTTCACTCCCATACAAATTTTTTAGAGAAGAAAATTTATTTGTGAGAAAAACACCATCTAGTTGATGTGTATTGACCCGTATCTGAGAGTTGTATGAATTTATCCTGTCATAACTCTGCGAAAAATACACAGATTTATGGCCAATGTTAGAAAACTGAAAACAATATCCATAGAAATTATTTCTTCTATAAGATGTAGAATATGAAATCGGTCTCTTTCATTGACTTACCAGATCTTCCCCATTAAAATAGATCCTAGACTCTTCGCAACATGACATGGTATGGACCAGATAACCACATAACTGACACTTCATGTGTGGAAATTTTTTCTATCTTATATTTATCCTCATTACTTCTTCCTCGAGAAAATAATTTGACTAAATATAATTTTTGAAATGTTGAGGATAATATTCAGTTCTTCTTATAGTTGGGGTTGATGGTTTCTTTTTCCGCACTTCAAGAAACTTTTCAATGTGTCTAAATTTCATGTTGTCTTTTTTTGTCTCACATTATTTCCAGCAGTTGATGTCTCAGCTTCACAACTGATTCCACCATTTCTCATGAAATAAGGTCTTTGATCACTCAAGATATTTTTAACCCCATATGACCCTAGGTTATCTCTTTACTACTACTTAAGATATGAGAATTTTTCAAATTGTATTTTCTACATTCCTTCTTTTGCATTTGATTCACTCTCTAGTTTGTTTCTAAGAGTAACAAATTCCTCTTTAAGACCCTCTATGGAATTGGAATTATCCTCTAGTATGGGTTTAAGGTCATTGATGACCTTTTCCTATTCTTTGATTTTAAGCTTTAGTTCTACTACATCATCAGTCCTTTCATGAATTGTTGACTGCAATTTCCCCAGTTCTTCCAGTTGTTCAATTTCAGCTTCAAGATGATCAATATATTCGGACGATTCTTCCACCATTACATTCCACTTGTATAATCTCTTACACTTATTCTAAATCATACCAAAAGCATCCTTAAGTTGCAACTTTGGATCAACATTAGTTGTCAAGTGGTTATCTCTAGCTTAATCTATCGATGGTTTTAACTTTTCAATGGTATCCATCATGGAGGTATGGTTTCAATTATTAAATTCTGATTCTTCTTCTTCACAGAATTCATTATCATCATCTTCCTCTTCTGAGACAAAACCCTTCTTCGATAATTTCTTTCAAGATTTGTAGTCTCCCATTTTGAAAGACCTTTTACGAGGATTCTCAGTTTTTTCATATTATCGGCCTTCATCTTTGATCCTTTTTTATCATTGAGAGGAAATGTCCCTAACTTTTCCACAAAGAAAGTAGTCCAGAGGTAACTTACCTTCAAATTTACCTTTTCTATTTTTGATCTTTTTGGAAAAGAGAGAAAGAATTTATTTTTATTCATCGTTTTAAACACTACTATCTTTTTAAATTTTTAGTTTGTTCATGGATTTGAATTCAATTTCTTTGATCACATGATTGGTAGTGTCTTCGGGTTTGACTCTCATTTCATATGCCACCAGGCTTCTTAGCATATCATCCAGAGAAAGTTTGGACATATCTATTTCCTCATGTGATGACACCTTTGCATTGTAAAGGTGTGTAAGTCTTCTAAATATTTTCTTTAAAATATCAATGTCTTTGATTTCTTCACCTAGACCTCGTATTTACTCTACTAATTCAGTAATTCAATTGATGAAGGAATTTTTATTCTCATCAGGATGCATCTTTATATCTTCAAACCTATTGTACAGGACTTGAAGTTTTCCCTCCTTCACTTCGTTATATAATTCATATATTTTCTAGTTTATCCCACATAGACTTGTCTGAGGTAAAACTCATCAATTTTAGATAGATCTGATCAGAAATAGGTACAATGAGAGCATTCTAAGCTTTTTCATCAGCATCCTGAATCTTCTTATCTATATCAGTCCTAGAAAGCCATAATGAATCATTAACTAATATTCCTTGAACATTAGAAAATAGGACTTCCATTACAATAGTTATTATATGAGATATAATTTTTTCTTCCAAATCTGAAAATTACTTATATCAAAGAGAGGGATTAACTTATAATTGGATGAATTCTCTATGATGGTAAAGGGACAGATCTAACACTAGTAATCTTTACCCTCTAATACAACTTGTTGGACCCCGGGACACCCTGAGAGGGGAGGGGTGAATCAGGGTGTCATATTTTTTCTTTTAAAACAAGTAATTTGTTCCCACGTTGGTAGGAAATTGTAAAATCTATAAGATTGATGAGAACAGAATGCAAAAAAATCACATGCACAAAGGCCATACATAACTTTTACTTTGTTCACCACTACGGGCTATGTCCAAGGAGCATATGATGATAGTGTGTTAGTAATATGAAAATTCACTAAACATCAGTTGTTTTGGAATACAAAGGTTCAATCATATTCAATTTGTTCCAGGCTCACTACCTTTACAATGGTTTAGGGATAGTTCACTGCTTCCCTTAGAACACTTTTGTCGACTCCCCCTAGCTCACTGCATTGAGACAAGTCTGAATCAGTTTATTAACATGAAGGTTACTTTAATGATCTGGCATTAAAGACTTTGTCCCTGACATATCACGAGACTCTTCTTACACCATAGAAAAAAGTTAATACTCTTTGAAAGATTTTCTCCGTGAAGACTCTTTGCGAGACACACTCTTACCGAAGCACCCCTTCCTTCATGGAACCAACTACCTTCATGAAGCAGCCCTACCTTTACAGAACAAACTACCTCCGTGAAGCACCCATGCCTTTGCAGAACAAACTGTCTTCACAAAGCTTCCTTACCATTAAATTATTAATTTCACGAAACTCATTGTGTCAACATAGAATACACCATTTTCACAATGTACCCTTTATCAAAATAATGGGCATCAGTTAAGACTTATAGTCTATTCATGATGCACCATCTCATTTAGAAATCCCTATTTGTGAATCTCTTTGCAAACTTTGGATTTTCTTTCAAAACACTGATAAAAATGAAGAGGGGTAGCCTCATATTTATAGGCTCAGCCATTCACAAAGCTCCACCACATCTTTGTGGATTTTCTATATCATCAAACACATCTTTTCGGTGCTCCTCCCTTCATAGAGAACCATAGAATCTATCTGTTCGTAAAGCTCATAATCATCACGAAGTCTTCCGTCAATTCCCTTCCTGGTACCCATAAAATTTGAAAATCATTCCCTCAATGACTACAGAGACCAAAAACTCATAATCATGAAGAACTCTGTCTCCAATCACGAAGCCTACCGTAATCGCAAAGAACACCTTTAGAACACTTTATGTATTCACAAAACGTAATTCTCAAATCCAATATTTGTAAAACTCATTCCTTTTACATATTATCATAAGGCCTCCAAGAAAAACCACTTTTCACATTGAAACCCATATTCCAAATTTTGGACCCCAAAAATTTGGAAAGCACTGGGAAATTAAAACACCTTCAATACTACTTTTGGTTTGAACTGTATGATACATTTCCTTGAAATATCCATAATAATTTATGTAAGGATTAATGAAAAACAAAAACCAAACTCCATTTCCAACAAAGAACAGACCCGGTTCCAACATCCACTACCTAGCCATGTTCTGTTCTAAGGATGGATTGGAGGAAATTTCAATATAAACGATGTGTAAGGGGTCCCATACAATGTGTCTCAACCACTTGAGGTTTTAATATGTTCTCTTGGTTGTTCCAATGTTCGACGGTTCATGCCCATGTACCTAGTCATCTACCTGGTTGTTCTTGGGTACCAGCTCATGCCCATGTACTTCCAGAGTATATGATGTATCCTCCCACATGAGTTCATAGTAGTGTGAGGCTAGAACATAGCTCATCAACCCGAGGAGGTTTACATGGTGTGTGGGCCCAGCCACATAGCATGTGATTCTTATCTTACCCAAAACCCTAGTGTTGCATCTAGGGGGTACAACATGACATGTTCCCATTAGATTATAATCTGTGTAGTAAATTTATTTTAGAAAACTCAATTTTTTCATGCATCTGTGTCATGATGTAAATACCATCATTCTCATAATGAATCATTCCCTAGGTCTTAGATCAATGTTTTTCTTTTCCTGCTCCATCCTCAGTGGTCCTATTCCAACCACCCAAACTCCACATGGCTTTTCTTGTCACTCTTTCATCATTACATAACTACTATGGATCACAAATCCCTAGAGGTATCACATATAAATCATCCCAATAACCTGAAAATGACCATCCCAAACATTGTTTTAAAATACACCATGAATTTGAGGTTCTACCATGCTCAAAACCACCAGGAAATGTTTAACCATGACCCAATGGTCCAATGGAAAATAACGCGAAAAATGGTGGGGGTAAATTCACATAAACAGAGGTATAAACATCATGGGCCAAGCGTTCTTGGACAACGATCACATGATTGGAGAAACCATGGGTGTTAGATTGAAAAAATAAGAATATATTGATTTAAAAATTTAATTTATCCAATAAATACTATTAGAGGGGTAAAAAATCACAAATCAAAGTGAAGCAGATATTTAATCAATGCTAGAAAAATTAATTAGGGTGGTAATCAATAAGAAATATGCTCTACCTTGATCTGGATTGATCATTAGTGAAGAATGTATTCAACAGTGATGTGGGGAAGACCAACTATGCTTGTTGCCTCTCAATATACCTCAATGTGATGGCTATTCACGATCTGATGTCGATCCACTAATGAAGAACACTCTCTACCATCTCTCAAATCCTCCCAGGTTTATGGGGCTAACCCTAGAGATTTTTCATCAGAAAGTATTTATAGAAGATTTTTATTAGGTCAATTAAAAAATTAGATAAATAATTTTATTGATTTATTTTAATTAAATTCACCATCAATGGTTGACTCATTAGGGAATCTGGTTCTAACCAACCATAGGTCATGCTTGGAGTAAACCCTCCATTATGAAATCAACTGTGGTCTTGGATTTTTGATCTAATGATTTACTTAGAATATAACCCATTATTTCTAAAAAATTGTGCACATGTTATGTTAATATATTAAAGATTTTTGTAATATTAATTTTTGGATCACTGGGATTCAAAATCTCATGTCATCTTGGAACCTGGCTCCAAAAAACATTTCTTAACATATTTCAAAGTCTTACAAAAAAAACATACGCACTACATGTCATACCTAGGGCTGACCCTATATCGCAGACCTAATGGTGGTTTCATATTTCTAATACAATACATCGTTCATGAGATATTTAATTTTTAAAAAAAACATATATATAATAAAAAAAATATTAAATGAATTACACCTTCATGTGTTGTTACCAAATAACTAATGCATACAAATGTTATGTCGTGCCTCAGGTAAACCCAGCACCCCAAACCTAACAGTGGTCTCAAATTTCTCATGAAAGATCTTTGGAGATTCAAAACTTCTGACAATGTTAGACTTCATCTACTATATTTTGGTTTTCATAAAGATTATATTTTTTGGTATCAATGTGGTGAATAATATTTAGTATAAAATAATTTTTTTTTGTTTTGGATCCACTGTTATAGTGTTGAGTAAATGAGTAAGTTGTTCCATCTATGTATGAAACAAAAAATCATAATTATATTCAAAATACTCAATCAAAACCATCTCAATTTTACAATTTATTGAAATCTATAGAGGGTGTCTTTTATTTAGGATTTCAGATGAGAAAACATGAAGCTATTATAAATTTATGGTTATTAAATCATAATTTGTAATGTCAAATAGTTTCTTCGATCGAATATTATCTTTGGTTAGATTATTGTTTCCTAATAAAAATATGTTACCTGTAGGTTTCAATGAACGTAATATGTTGGTCCATAATTTGGTTCTTAGTTATCATAAGATTCATGCGTGTTCAAATGGATGCATCATATATTATAGTGATTATGAATCACAATTAAAATTTTCAACAAGTGGAGAATCATGGTATAAAGAGGAATAATAAGGAAATTCTAGATTTTCTATGAAACAGTTGAGGTATTTTCCAATAAAAATATTATGTGTGAAATGATGTATTAATTTTATGTTTGTTTTTATTATATTCTGTTATTTTTTAATTTTTAATTTTTTATTAATTTTATAGTGAATTTTTTTAAATATTATCAATTATGATGGATCTCTATCTCCATAAAAATTTAGCTTTTAATTCATTTTTCCTTATTTACCACAAAAAAGTGTCATCGTAAATAATATTATTTGTGATGCGCTCACCAGAATTGTTTATTTAAGAAAATTAGTATTAATTATAATGGCTGTCTTATCCATTGAAAATAATAATCATTTGTGAAGTTCTATCACAACAAAAACTTAATTGTGACCTTGTTTTCTAAAATGGACCATTTTTACGAAATCTATTCTTAAATGACCTGTTTTTATGGGCTTCTATCACACAAACATAAAACACCTGTAGTGCTACACAAGAGAGGACTCATTCTTAGTGCTCAAGTTTTCATGTAATTATATCATAAGGGTTTCATTGTGTAAGGGACGCCATGCCTATGTATCAAAATATAAGTTATTCCATTCGAAAGTATCATAGTAAAAGGGAACCCATGCCTGAGTATCACCGTAGTAGGGAAACCATGCCTAGGGTTTCAAACCCATCAATCACAATGTACTAGGGATGCCCTACCTAGGGTTCTATACCCATTGATCACAATATAGTAGGGGTGCCTGGACCAGGGTTCCATACCCATCGATCATAATATAATAGGGATGCCATGGACAAGGTTTCATATTCAACAATCACAATTTAAAATATAATATGGTATATTTATGTTCATTCTAGTAATCACACCATAACATTTACAAAAGTCTTCCTCGTCCTACTTAGAAGGTGGTTTTGGAACAAAATCATTTTTCATCACGAATAAAGGGTAATTAATAATCCATGAGATGTATCCATGAAATTTAATCTATTTAAACTATACAGCTTACCATTTCATTTAATAACAACATTTATGCCATGGTAAGAACCCATACCATAACATTAAGCATCATAAATACAGTTCCTCTTTGTTTTGGAAGACAACGCTCCTCAAAGGTGGTTTTACTAGAAAAATATATTAATGGTCATTATACCATTCATTTAGTTCAATTTAATCATATCTTACATGACAGATTAAACCAAACATAAAAAAATGTGTTTTAGAGTATAATTAAGTCATTGTAATTTTAAGGATTTAAATAACATGCCCCAATTGTGGTTTATTCTCAAGGACAACAACTATCAATTCAAAATTTAATTCACAAAAACTTTATGTAGAGGTTCGATTTGATGTATCAACCACTAACCATTATAAATGGTCTAAACAATACAAAGGGTTTGGTCTTAGGAATTCAATTTAAGGTATTTTCAATTTTAGAAGCAACGCCTAGGGAGTCTAGTTTGCGATTAATTGAAAATAAATTATAAACAATGTAACATTTAGGTAAAGTAATTTAGACAACCTAACTCATGTTTGGGATGCTTCACTCATCCATTATTGGGCATTGATTCAATTTGTATTGACATAAATTTTATGTATATACCAATTCCCTCAAAATAGGGCATATGATCTTATACGGAAATAACATTTGATGCGGTAAGATAAATGAAGAAAAGAAGAAATAGGTTTAGGGGACTAACCAATGGAAATCCAACATGATGAATGAAGTTAAATTACAACATTGGCTGGCAGAGATCCATCAAATCATATGGAGTATAAGAAGATGGAGCTCCCAAGACTGGGAGGCGTTTTGCATGTAGCTAGAAACTAGAAAGGTGGGAGAACTTTTAAAGAAGGTAGAGGAAAATTAAATATTTTCCCCCTTTTAAGAACTATTTTCTTTGGATATATGGTTTGGAAAACCATGTACCAACCATGAACACACCACTATCCAATGAAATAAGACCTCACATAGTTAGTATCACATTTTTTCAAATCGTGTGTAGCATGTTTTGCTAGCATTGTTCACATAGGTATACCACACACAGTTCATGTGAATAGTTAGAAAAAACATGATCATACCATGAAATAGGAACTATATCACCTCTATACATCATTAGGTTATGTTCATGGTTTTACTAAACATTTAAATCCCACAGTATATGACCATGTAGTTTCTCCTAGGGGGTGTATGATTTTAGGAAACAGTGCACACTTGTCTGCTTCTCTTTGAAAGTGATCTTTCAGGATCTGAAGCTCCCAAAACTCAGTCGAACCCTAGAGTCACCTCCCAGGGCATAAATCACTTAAAAAACAAATCATATTTATTTTTTTAATAAACTAAAAATTATGATCATAAAATAATTTTATGATTCAATATGTCAACCAAATGAGAAATTTCTAATTCATTCGAAATTTTCAACCCATCTAAAACATTGGATCTTATAGTCTCCCCACTTTAGAAATTCTCATCCCCAAAAGGTAACAGAGAAAAAAACATTACCCAACCTACTCAGGTCATAAATTCTTTCTCAAATGGCTGTGTTGCATTTCCAAACTCCCAACATTCCTCAAAGAGTCATTTAGGATATAAGATAGTCAAACCACCAGAACTCAAGACAGTGATTGTAACCACAAATGAAGCATATATACAATGATCACCTAAGATCTTCTATATTAAGACACAAACACATCATAATCTCTAGTATTAAATAGCCTATTTAACTCCCCAACATATGATTTTAAATTTCAATTGTCAATTTCGAGCCACGACAGTCCAACTGAAAACAATTTCCTACCAAAGTATACTGTTATAATACCAAAGATGCTCTGGGTACAAAAATCAATAGGATGCACCTTGATCACACCCATAGGTACTATCTATGGTTCTCATTTTGATCATAATGGTCAAACTCTAATTGAACTTACTTATCCATATTGTGTCAATTTTTACTTGAAAAGCCATAGCTGTCCATCACATTTAAACCCACCTCATTCAATCGATGGGATAAACACGACTTCACCTTGAACAAATCCATCTTATTAAAAGATCTAAACTCAAACTGCTTCCAACTGATAATCTTTGAAAAATGATTAGCTCTTATGGATAACATGCCATGAAAATAATCCAAAATCTATTTCCCCATGGTATACTAATATTTTTCTAAGAAAGCTCACTGAAGTCTATACCTGACACCTAATGACATCTCATAGCTATACCATCTCCCTATTAACCGATCGTACTTTTATAATTCTATCATCGATAAAATCCTAATCTAATATCCACAAAATGAATATATTATCTCCTCTTACAAAAAATGATGAGGTACTCTCTCCTATTAGAATATAAATAATTTAATTGATTTAATTAGATTTTTATTTGGTGTTATATTTTTAATTGATTTTAAGTTTTGTTTTAGATTTTATGAAACATTTATGTACCAAGGATTGCTTCCAACCACCTACATTTGAAATTTTAGATGACCTGCTTCATGCATCAAATGTGAGCCTATTATAAATGATCACCGCCATTGTTTCCATGTCATTAATAAGTTGGTGAACTGCATGAATGGACCGAACTTTTAGTGTGAACCAAGATAGTGACAACTAATGTGTGATAGAATGAGATTGTGGAAGAAGTTTAATGGAATTTCATGTAATTACACTTGGTTTTTTAACATATTTAAACATTTTTTATTGTATATTCATGGAGTTTGAACATGTTTTTAATTATGTATGAACATGTTTTTCAAATAAACCCTCTTTTTGTTAGAGATTCATATAAGCTGATTTTATAATTATTATATAATACATATATTGTACATAATTAGATTAATAAATATAATATAAAAATTTAACAATTATTAGAATTATGACACATAATATTTTATTTAAAATATATTTTATAGACAAATATTAGTTTTTCATATTGTTTATAATAATAGATAAAATAATATTCTTAATAGTATTACTGATGGAAAAATATATGCTGGTAATAATATTATCAATAGTTAAATATATAAAATGAATTTTTTTACTAAAAATTGTGAACAAAATATAAATTATATGTTGGTATTATTATAATTTAAACAAATCTATTTTATCTATCATAATAAAATTTATTGATAGAGTTTTTAATAAAAAATTAATATCATAGAAATTTTTTCTTGATAAAACACTTTACCAATTGAAAATATACATTTACCAATAGATATATCTTTATTGTAATAAAGGTAAAAATTTAATAGTGTGGGTACATGAACATGGGAATGACTAGGCACACAAGGACACAACCAGTGTACATGGGCATGACCAATGAACATGAGTATAGAATTACGTACATGGACACTAGTATGGGAATGACTAAATAAAGCAGGACACAGCGTGTATCCCCTGTATACAATGTGTACTTTTCCCATGGAAACTGGGAGCCCTTTCTTTCCTAATACCAATATCAATATCAACATGGGTTTGTTCCCTTTTTCCATACCTAAGAGGGTATAGTGAGGTATATAATCCTAAATATAGGATGATTTATTCCCTCCATGGTATAGTTTTGGATAGTTAGGTATCCCTCCATGTGTTCCAGAGTGAGATCCAATATCATTCTTCCCTAGGTTGGGTCAGGTATCCTGTTTCTGGAATCAAGGGTTTGAAATCCCCTTTCTAGTAGTTTATTCTATATAGGTTTAGGTATCTCCCATTGTCTCTGAACATGATCCCCTACCTATGTAATGATATTTTGTGAGTTCTAGATTGTACATCTTCAAGGTGAACCTCGACGAGTGCAACATCTCAGATGAGTTCCTTTAGCATAGTAAGAATTGATGAGTGATTTCTCCTGGACAAACGAAACCTTTAATCCTCGAAAAAAAGTAGGCTAATAGTGAGGATGTGACCATACTTTGAGACTTAGTTTCTACCTATGATCATATCTGGGTTAACTTGTTTATTTTTCCCTTACTGATGATTTATAGTCGACTACCTTTTTAATGATTTCTGTTTGATGATTTCAGGGTGTCCTACTGGGTATATTTATACTCACCACTAGATGGGATCTTCCCGCATGTATTATTTTTTTATCAAAACAATAGATCTTTTGATGGGGTATATGGTGGATCTGGAGCAGGTGGCTCTTAGTTGTATTAGTTGGACCACGAACAATTCTAGGATTTTCATCTTGACAGAAGTTCCACTATGTTGTTAGGTTGAACTCTTTTTACAGTTATGGTATTATTATATTTGGACCATATGCATTTCTATACAATTTTCCTACTATGATGAGGGATTAGATGTTTTATGTGAATTTGAAATAATATTTGTTTATCTTTGCACATTATATTTGTGTATGGAGTTATTATTCTGTGTACATGTACCTTAGGTTAAGGTCTCTCATGTGTGTGATATGCTCTCTCAGCATTGGTTTTCATCCCCTTACCTATTATAGGTTGGTTTGGGGTGTCACACTCATATTAATGTTGGTTAGGTGAGCCCTAGTGGGTTGAGTCATGACATTAAGAATTAATCATATGATATAAAAGGTAAATTTGAAATTATCAAAGTAAGAATGGAATCTAAATATGAATGAATGTTTCCATTAATTATTATAGGGGAATGATAGAATGTTCATCACATATTATCGAAGAATTCCAGAATCTTTATCACATGGATTAATGCATCATTGGTAATGAAATGTTTAAAGATATTCATAGTTTGAGCATGTCTAATATGAAATCAGTTTTGAAACCTGTTTAAAATTAGTTTTAAAAAATTATTTAAAAGAAATTTTAAAAACATTTAAAAATAATTTTAAAAAATATTTTAGATTAGTTTTAAAAACTATTATAAAATGGTTTAAAAGATGTTTTAAAGTAGTTTTAAAAAGTTTTTAAATGAATTAAAAAAATTGATAGTAGTTTTAAAAATAATTAAAAAGTATTTTTAAAAAACTATTTAAAATAGCTTTTTAAAAAAATTATAAATCAGTTTTTAAGTTGTTTAAAATAATTTTAAAATAATTTTGAAATAACATTAAAAAAATATTTAATCTACATGTAAATAGTTTTTAGAAACTGTTTAAAATAAATATTTTAATCACTTCAAAAACTAGAAAAAATAGTTTAAAAATGATAAATTTTAGGTTTTTATCATTTATTTTATATTTATAAAAAAACAATTTATAACCCACTACCCATTTATTAAGTTATGATCCATTTTAATTTATATTGGTACCTAATTAAATGCAAAAATCCATGAATGATACTTTTTTTTCCTCTCATGTTATGGAATCATCATTCTCCCAAAAGTGTAGAGATACTTCATAGAAACCTTGTTCTTTTTATTTCATTTTGATAATTCCTAAAAAATAATATTTGATAATAAAAAACAAAGTATTAATGAAAAAAGTATTCATTTTTAATCAAAAAACCTCAAATTTTAATAATACCTTTAATTCATCACTCTTCTAATGGGAAATAATTTCCTAATGCACTATTACTTGGAACTCATTCGAGATATGTATAGACTCAAAATTTGTTCCAAATATTACAACTCTACCATTATATAACTCATGTTTATATTTTATCTATAGTTCAACTAATCCAAATAGTCATGTAGTCCTCATAGCTTCACCATTGAGAACATTATAATGATGATTCTATCAAAATATTAATTTATATAAATACAATAATAATACAACATTAAATATAATGAATCATTATACTCATGTTTCAGTCCAATCATTTTCATTTATTCTATTTTCATGGTGACTCTAGGAGACTGGCTTAATGGGAATTATGTCACAGTATTTGGAAAATGTTAGTATTAAACTCATGCATTCTCTCACAGTGTTACCAATCATTTGATTTTCCTCACTATACTCGATCATTGCCTATGTATGGAGGTTCTATAATTTATGCAGGCATGTATTCTCATACCACCTAATAGTAACATATTGAGTTATGAAAGAATAAAAGATTTTTTTAAATTAATACACCTTATAGTGAAAATAAATTATGTACATAAAATTTACTATTGTTCTATACATATAGTTGATCCGACATGATTAGTGGGTACTTATAGATCCCTAGGATATAAAGTATCAATGAACTGTGTAGTACCAGTAGGGTTCAATGTCTTCTCATGATGATTAATATGCCAAGGAGGTTTAGAATTCATTGGATTATAATTTAGAGGATCCTAAGCATTACATCATAGAGAGAATGAAATAGTAGGAAATAGATCTGGCATAGAATTCTTTGGAAAAACATAATTTGGATGGGGAGTGGGAACCATCATTAGATAAGGAAAAGATATATTAGTAAGATCAGACATAAATGGTTGCAGTAGTATAGGCATTATCAATATCTCTGGTTCCCCTAAGGGAAATTTGGGATATGAAAATGTGTTACATGGTATATATGAGGAAAGTTATGAGTGTAATTAGGTATGGTGAGTGTTTTGAGTGGATCTAGTACCACCCCCTTAAATCATCAGGTTAGGAAGCATTGGATGATGGTTCCTAATTAAAATTTAAAAAATAATTAATGACATGACATTATATGTTATTTTTATATATTATCATGACCCCTTCCCTCCAATGATTCCCATCCTGAGATGGAAATGAAGAAAGAGGGATAGTGACCCCCCTGAGTCCCACCTCTAGTAGGCCCCAAGGTGGTGACCAACACCATTGGTATACAAGTCTCACAAAATTGGAGTCATTTACATTTTTAAATAAATAAGATTGTGAGATAAGATGATTCATCCCAAAGCAACTCCTAGATATATATAAAATAAACCCAAAATCTATCTAAAAATGTATGTATAAATAATATCTGATAGATATAAAATTATCTAAATGAAATCCCAAAAGATTAAATGCTAAGGTGGAAACACAACAACAAATTTAAGGGACTGAACTAGAAATGTCCAGTGTGGTCCATAGAGTCCTCCTAGAAACCTAAAAATAGTTTTCATATATGTAGGGTGCGTATAATATTATACTCAGTAGGAAAACTAAAATCTCTCATGTGCATGTGAAAAGAGCATACTAATTCACCTATGTGAAAGTTTTAGAACAAAAAATCACCTAAAAAGTTATACTAACCATCCCAACCTCACCAAGGCATGCTCACAAAATAAAAAATTTCATGTAATGTAATATAGTAATCACATAGATGATTTGGGTACCCCACACTACTTCCCAATGGTTTAGCTGCTCTTGCCTAATGGAAAACGTCCTCACGCTCCCACCTCTTCTAAAAGAACCAAATCACAACCCACCCACACACACCTAAGCCCCATAAACTACATCTCGTCTTGTCACCTGGACGCCGATTCACATTAAAACCCACCCATAGACACTTGGGCCACAAACCACATCACATCCCACACAGAGACACCTGGGCTACAAACCATATCAGATCCTACCCACAGAAACCTAGGCCAAAAATCACATCATGTCTTTCCCACATACACATAGTCCAAAAACCACACATCATCCCAAAGACACCTGGGAAATCACAACACATCTCATCACGAAGACACCTGGGAAACCACAACAACCTAGCACACACCTAGGGAACACAAACCACAACCTTCTTGAAGAATCTTTTGCTAACAAAACCTAGAAGAGGGAGTAGGGAAGAGTGGGTGGCTAGCCATCCATCCTTTCTTCAGGATGTTTGGGAAAGATACCCTCCCCCATGATGATGTGGGTGTTTTTCATATAGTGCTCCATAAGGTTAATGTGTGAATAGGAATCATAAGAAAGTACAATGTACAAACATTTAGTGTTATATCTCACGATCCCATCCTAGGTATTTGTAAACAAGGAACTAACCATCTCACGGAACCCACACATTTTCTTATATTTCTAATTGCATAAAAACAAACAAGTAAAACCAAAGACATAATTCATGTTTTTAGTCTTTAAGAAACTTTTATTTATGTCATCAATATTCATTATAAAACCCATTTCACTTAGATAGATATCTTGTTCCATATTCTCAACACTTTAGTTTATATATAAACATTAACCATTAAATTAACATAGTCTGTAATTGATTTTATCATTAAAACTGACCATTTTAAATTATTAACATGCATTATTAATCCTATTAATACATGGGGTAGATGTAACTATACCAACCAAACATCACAAGCACACCACCACAACCCAATTTCTATATCCACTCCAGTTAACGTCTATATCTAGTTTCACAACTCTGCTGCATAACTATAGCACACCCACTATCATGGCCTCACTACACCACTATATCATAACAACCATCACATCCCCACTAAATAAAACAACACATCCACTACCCCCACATATCAAAACATAGTAATATTCCATACATCATATCACCGAATCCAACCTATAGAACAAAATTGTGTCCAAAAAAATGTTACATCACATAACAGAGAAAAACATAGTTTCATATTTAGTAGGTCTTACCTTATTAAAATTAACATAATTTAGGGTGTTATCACATTCCCATATAATCCTAGGTCATCCATTAATTTTAATCAAATGTGTCTGGTTAACCAGTTATATAATAAGTGATATTAATAGCCACATAACATGCATGTATTCCAAAACCAAAAAACTAGTGAAAAAACAAAGTCCATCAACAACCATGATTTTTAGTGGGTATTTAACCCATAAAATTGACAATGTTGATCAAAATATCAATAAAACAATAATATCAAACGTTACTTTCCTCTGCCCCTTTATATTGATTTTAAACCAATTCAATTATCTATATTAATTTAGAGGAAACCATATTTACAAGAGGTGTCAATAATAAACCCATACCGTATGATACACATAAATAGAAATGAAGGAAAAACATACCTAGAAGAAAGATTATTGACATGGCCTTTTTTCCAGGATTACTACACAAAAACAGGGGTGTGTACAAGAGGAAACTACTTCAGGGGAGACTCAAAACAACTACAACACCTTGTTAAAGGACTCCTATGGAAATAAGGATTTGGTATATCCCATATCAAGAGAAGGAAAGACCAAATGAGTTTAAGAAGGTTCTTTGATTTAGGAGGAATAGATCATGAACGTTATGGATGAGATATAGTTTAGAATTTCCATTAAGGGAGGATCTCAATAAACTATGCAGTTTGACCATTTAAAAGAATTCATATTAAAAAAAAGATATGATTTATAGCCCCTGAAACATCTTCAAAACCAATTAAATATGTAATTAAACTCATTTTATGTCAAAAGGGACATCAAAATGGAAAAACTAGAAAAATATGGAAATTTCTTAAAATTAAGAAAATTGTCCAAATGAGTCACCACCACCACCAGATGAGTCACTACTAAAAGAGTCACCACCAGTGAGTCACCACTAGATAAGTCACTGCTAGTGAGTTACCACCAATGAGTCACCACCAGTGAGTCATAGCCAGATGAGTCATGGCCGGATGAGTTGCCGCCAGACGAGTCACCGATAAATGAGTCACTGCCAGAGGAGTCACCACCAGATGAGTTACCGCCAATGAGTCAGCACCAGATGAGTCACTTCTAGTGAGTCACTACCAGATGAGTCACCACTAACGAGTCACCACCAGGATGAGCTACCAGTAAGGTGATCTGCTGCTAGAATGATCTAACCTTGGAAACTATAAATTTGTAAAACTCTTGAATTGAGTCACCATTGGAATGAATCACATGTCCCAAAAAACCCATAGACTACCCCCATACTCCTAAAACACCAAATTTCTCACAAATTAATGGACCAGAATTTGTAGACCATTACATATATATATATATATATATGTTCAAAATAGTATTACTCAAAACAAGGACTAAAGGATGAATTCCCAATATTATCATGCGATAATTACTTTCATAAATTCTCTTCCATCGTATCTCTTTAATGTTTTTCATCTCAGACATTAAAAAAATATACATTTAATTTGAAATTCACAACTAATGTGTAATTTGGATAAGATTTAATATGTCATGTAACTTAATTAAAGGATATAAATTTACAATCCAGAGAAGGGATATGTAGTTACATAAAATAATCATATCATATTTAATGGAAAGAATAAAAAAACATAAAATATGTGTTATAAAAAATCAACACGTGTTAATTAACATGTTAAAAATGGGTATGATATGGATTTATTTTTCTATTTCCAATTCCATCCAATTCAATTTAGTTTAGGTCATTTGGTTGATTTTAGTCATCTGATTTTGTAATTTGGTCATTAATTAGGTTATTTAATTTGGTTCATATTTTGTTAAGGTCATTTGTGTTATCCTTGGGTTATATTATATGGTCATTTCATCATCTTCTCATTCAGTCTTTTTGTTAGGTTTGTTGGGTTCTAATACAAATCAATTAAAAATTAGAAAATGAAACTCAAAGAAAACTACAGCCACATTATATTGAAAATTCACATGATAAAAAATTTGGATAAAAAATAAAATCAAAATTAAATAAACTTGAATATTACCAAACGGAAAGACCTAACTCAAGCTAAAATTAAACAACTAAGAATTCATATGGCTTATTCTATATGTTACCCACCAAAAATTCAGGTTCAAAATAAAATCTGAAAATAAGACTATTTGAGACATCATAATTGTTAAATTGATCAAGGATAATGGGGGAAATGATGATGTTAACCTCATCACCAACATTACAAAAAAAATCTTAGGATTACTTTAATAATGACACTAAATTCTGGTCTCATATGATATTTCACATAAAATGCTTGTTTCACCAATGAAGCCCAAATATATGGTTCATCAATAGTAGGTATGTGATTCATGTCAATAAATCCAAATCCATAGTAATCAATAAATGTTCCATGTATCATTATCAAATAAAACCACTTTTATTTCATCATAGTGACTCAAACATTAGAGTAATAATAAAATATTGTTATTTTATCAACAAATCCATAATAAAAAAAATTTTCATATTGAGGAATAGTATCTAATGCACTATCATAAAAATCTATCATTTCTATTTCCATAACACCATAATATTGTGCTCTCATATTCAATGCATAGTTAGTGATAATAAATTTGTACCCATTTGTCACCATTGATTTGAATTCATGGACAAAAATATTATGACCAGTGGCCAAAGATCTTATTTCGTAACATAAAAACTAAATATGTAAACTCAATACCTGAAATATAAATCAACATTTAAATTAGATGACTATTTTTTATTTTATTTTATTTATACTTATACCTTAATTTTTAACCAATATGGATACGCTATTCTATACAATGTATATCTCCTTCTCATTGGTAATGAATAGTGATTTATATATATAATATTTTTATGTTCCCTAGATGAACATATAGAAGCAATTTAACACATATGTATAATAAAATGGTATGATATAACATATACATGTTTAATTTACATACTTGATTTCATCATCGAACAAATCACAGTTAAACAAGACCATGTTATGTGCCATATCCAACTCTTCATGGATTAATATAGAAAATTTATATGATCCATGGATTCCACCTTGTTGGGGATGTGATGAAAAACTATGTTCAATTTTCATGTACGACTCGTCTTCATTTCTCATTGGAAGGTTATGTCTCATGGTCACATTAGAAAGATACATTGAATAGAAATCCATACATTATTGAGCTAGGTAACATTTTACAATGTAACCTTTTGGATGATTCCTATTTCAGAAATATATATTAAATGTGTATATATTTATTTTAGTTGGATACATTCAATGAAAAGAAACGTTTCCACCAATAATTATTTTAGTTAGAAGATAGAGAGTTAGATGCAGTATGCATGTGAAAAATGATGGAGGAAAATTTTTCACTAATCATTGAAATATAATGGTGTCTATTCCTACATTTTTTGAAAGAAATACTTGATCAACATTTTAGGACACACACACACACACACACATATATATATCTGGAAAAATAAAATCACTTCTAGCCTTAATTATTGGACAATAAATGACATATTGATATTTGAATCAACTCATGAAAAAAGTTGTGATAATCTTAATTTTTAAAATAATTTCATCTTCAAATATCTTTTATTGACCCATTTTTATATGTTTATTGAATTTAAAATAAAATTTTTTCAATCTCTAGTACATATATTTTTTTTTCTAACGGTTTCATCACATAAGAAACACACAAAAATTTCTATTTATTTTTACTGATACTCACAAGATGTCATTATGGTCTGATACCCAAAACCACCAAGTAACACTAAGATCCTAAATCATATTTTTTATTCTCCTTGAAATTTTGAATAATTGAAAGAAAAATTTCATATATTGTTTTTAATGAGAATTAAAACTAAACAATTATAATAATAAATTGGTTGGCCAATAAGGAATCTCAATGAAGATAATTTTTTTCTTCCATTTGTAATTGGAATCAATGAAAAAATTCTTCCCCTTTAAAGATTTCATCTTAACATTACCAAATGAAAATGTGACATCTTTAAATTTATTAAGGACATCAGTTCAAGACATATTACAAGATGGTATTTCAGTCTTAATGGTATTGAAAATCCTTCGATGATTAATCCTATATAGATGGTTCAATAGCAAGAATAACCAATTTCCCATGAAATTGAATCTACTTCGATGATTAATTCTTCTAGATCATTTATTCTTCATAAAACCAAGATAAGAAAGTTTTCCTATAATGATCCTATTAAAAATCATTGCATAAGCAAGAAAATCATTTCCCTTCCACAAAATCACTACAAAAATCTAAATTATATCTTTAGAGCAAGAGATGTAAGTATGTACACCCATCGTCCAAATATACTTAACCTCTTTTATTAAACATTATAAGTATACATTTATATCATTTCCAGATCCAAAGGTCCATATATTAGTATTCTTGACCAAGTGAATTGTTTTTTCATGCTCATCCATAGAGGAAGGATATAAATATAAATGAAAACTGGTCATGTGTTTTGAAATGTAAGCATACAACCAAACAGATTAAAACCATTACATGATAGACCCAACCGCACATTATGAACATCACATAAAAAATTAGGGAATTAAGAAACAAATTTATATAATTCTACCCTATTTGAAGTATGAATGAACTTATCATTACACTTATTTCTTTCAGTATCATGACATTACATATTTTTGGATATTTCATCAGACATTAAAATATTTTGGTGGTTGAGAATCAATGAAATGTTCCAGATTAATCTCTATAGAACATGATATGGTGTTCCATCAACATTTGGCCTCCATAGAGATGTGATAAATTTTATTAAATCTTTTAGGACCAATATTTCCTTCTAAAATAAACTATAACATTTCGGTCAATCATGGATTTTATTTATAAAAAATCCATGTTGGATAATTAACATCCGTTCCATATAATGGTTCGAGGGAGTATTTACTCATCAGGAATTAATTCCTTCAAAAAAATTATAAGATAATCAAGATTAGTATTAGAAATTCCATACGTGGTTTTCCCATGAGATGGCGACATTAAATATTTCTGCCTTTTCATTTTACCAAATTGTTGATATGTTGGAATCATATAAGTATCCATTAATTTTTTTCACTCTATCTACATAATAATTTTAATTACTTGCATCATGTTTACTTGTATTGTTATATTTGTGGATTAATATCCTTTATTTATAAAGATAATTAATAAACAAAAACCATCCGCATCACATTCAAGATTTTTTTCTTTTATTTTTTTATCATTTTTATTTGAAATTTTTCCTGATTTTTGGTCATTTAAGATTAAATTTTTGACTTTCAGGTTATTCATATTTTGTTGCACGGTTTGTGCATGCGGTTAAGGGGAAATTGTGTGACCTCATAATGTTGATTCCCATTTCATTTAATTTTTTTTCTTTCACAGCTAGGGTTTCACGAGTAGCACATGCTCTGATCCAATCCATGCATCTCTTAGGGGTAGCTGTGTAGGTATTTGGGTCTCCCTAGATGAGGTCTCCCAGCATGAGCATGGTTAGTCCAAACCATGTGAAAATCATGTACATGGACATGAAATTTTTTATGGAACCAAACCACATGGTTAGAACTTGGTTTCCCAAACCATGCATCAAAACCATGAAGGTTTCATATGTGTTCAATAAGGGATGTATGGTTGGCTCACAATTTCCCAAACTGTGTAGCCAAACCATGCATTGTGCCTATTTTTTTAAATGCCCATTTTCCTTTATACCCCTCTCAATTTTTAACCCTAAATCAGCCTTATCATCCCCTATTTGATAATGAACTTAATGGTGGATCCTTCCTTCTTCACTACAACTCGCCTCCTCTTACAATGGTTAAATGAAGGTTTTTCTTCAAGTTTATGGGTTAGTTTCTCAAGGTGATCTCCTCCTCTCTTCTCTATATATATTTCTTCTTCCATTTAATTATCATTTCATCTTATCCCTTAGTCCCATTGGTCTAGGGTATTATTTATTTGGATTTAATTTGAGGTTTTTATCCTGTTAATATTATTTTTTGATGTTCTTGTCTCTTTGGACCCATGTGAAGTTGAATCAAGTTGTCATCATCCAAGTACCATGAGTTTGAGGAAGGTTCCCATTTTAATTTGACCTTTAAATTTAATAAAAATAGATTTATTTATGTTCTCAAATTATTTTGATATAAAATAATGACATGTGATATTTTTAATAATTATTTGGAATGAAATCATGTTGTTTTCTTTTGAATTTAATTTCATGAAATGGTTTTATTGATCCTCTCACACCAAGTGTTTTTTAAAATGCTTGGTTGGACTTTTTAAATGTATTTTAATTTATAAATGGTGATTCAGGTTTCTCAAATGGGTTTCTAAATTGTTTTTTGGATTTACAAGTGTGTTTCTTAGGATTTTGTAAAAATAGTTTGATACCTAACGAATACATGAGGCCCGGTTGCACCTTAGGATAAGGGTTTTCTTTGGAAAAATCTCGTTTGGATGTGTCTCTTTCCTTGTTCATTGTTAAATGGGTTGGAAATTCCTCGGCATGGGATTTCCACTCTATATTGATGGTTATAAGGCAAAGGGGATATCCCTTAGGCCGATTCAGGGGTGATGCTTGGTTTTGTGACTCAGGTGGTGGTTTATGGTTAATATATAAATATATATATAGTTAATAGTTTATAATTTCTCACGTCACACCCATTTTAGATATGACGTGTGAAGCAAGAATAGCTAGTGGAATATCTGACAACACTTTCTTCAGAAGTTTAAGATTAAGATATGGATAGTGTCCCCTTATTATGGACACGCTCTTATTTGGGGATGTTTCCCCTCTATTATTTCCAGTAGGGTATGACTAAGCAAAAGGGATGTTTGACTGCATAAGGTGCATCGATGGGATGGATTAAGTTATAATATGTTCTATATTTTCTTCTGATATCCTATGTAATCCCATGTTTTTAGCACTTATATATCGGCAGAAGATAATTTGGGTGTGTTATCTGGTATGGTTACATATGTACAACTTACTCATTTCCCTTATTTCATTGTTATTTCTCTTTCTCCCTAGTTGTGGTGTGTCTTTTTGGTCAAATAAAATTTTTGGTTTAGAAATG
The DNA here is from genome assembly GCA_963277665.1 of Viscum album. Classification (NCBI taxonomy): domain Eukaryota; kingdom Viridiplantae; phylum Streptophyta; class Magnoliopsida; order Santalales; family Viscaceae; genus Viscum; species Viscum album. Next base: position 1,576,197,300 of record OY728141.1, read on the forward strand.
CTTTGTAAATAATGTTTTGAAAAAAAATTATTCTCCCTCCCCCATTCTTTCCCCATTTTTATCTAAAATCCTAAAAATATTCTCTTTTAGAAAAGAATCATTTTTTAAATGAAGATGGAAATGGAAAATTATTTTCTTTAAATTGATATTTTTGAAATAAAAACCAATGATTATATGTTTTATTTTAAACTAAAATTATATGAATATTTTATTCAAAGGAAATGTATAGAGAATAGTTTACTTGGGCATTCATTTTGATTTTTTATACTCGTTCCAATAATTCCAATTTTGTTTTTAACCTCAAGTGTAGGTTCCATCTTGGTCTCGATCACCATGGAGAAATTTTGGGTTTTGGTTTCGATGAGTGACCCATGTGGTCACACAGAGATCAGTTGGTTTTCAGGTTCAGTTTGGTTTAATTTTTATTTATGTCCTATTGGTTATTTTGTTTACATTGGGTTGCTTTTTTATTTTTCCACTTAATTTTTTCATCAATATTGGTAAAAATCCGTCTCTTTCCCTATAATTTATGCCCTTTGTTCTTTTTACTACACTGGGGAGATCGATAATGTGACTTTGGGATCTCACAATCCAAATCAAGTGAACAGTTTGGGGCCAAACAAGGTTGGTTCTTGACAAAACGATACCATAATATAGGTTCTTTAGAGGACCTATCTTTTAGTGCACCCTTTGATATTTGGTTTGTCAAAAATGAAGGAGTGGAACTATTGGAAGATGGGGTGTAAGTATGATTAGGTGTTTGGAAAACAATTTCTGCACCGAACCTAAGGTTTCTATGTGATGTTAAGTTTTTAGTTTTTGTCTTTGGACTTTAGTTATCATTGGGGAATGAAATGGGACTTAAGCTATTGGTCTCTGGTGGGAACATAGGACCTAGAAATACATATGGAGCTTAAGGATACAGTCCTAAAATACTTTCACTACAAAAAAATGGCTTATACCAACATATATTTATTGACAGATAATATATCTGTTGGTAAAAATGATCAATTCCAATAGATATTATGTTCTATTGGTATTGATTTTATGTACAAACACTTGTTGTTACCAATGGCTATATCTATTGATATTGATCATTTAACACCAATAGTTAAATCTATTACTTTATCATATCAATACTAAATTTTTGATATATGTATACTATTTTCAGCAAATGTTATAAATTATTAGTATTTTAATAAAATCATATAATAATATGTTTTCATTGAAATATTATATGTTTGTGATACATGATATATATCTGATATAAAACTGATGCTAAATGATTATAATTTTTAAAAACCCGAGTAAGATCGATTGTACACTAGAAAAAACTTAAAAGAAGTTATATATATAATTTCATTATATGTATATAATATAATTTTTATTTAGAATATAGATAAATTTCAAACATTATTATTTATATATAAATTATATATAAATGTGTTATATATCATTATATTTTTTTAAAATTATACCAATAATATGACTCTTCCTTAAATTAAATGTCTCAAACAACAATGTTCACATCACCATTATCATTTTTATTATGACTCTCTAACATGATTAATATACTTATGTTTTGATAAATTGTGTGTAAGGACTATAAAATTTATTATTATTATTATTATTATTATTATTATTTTATTTTATTTTATTTTTTTCCTCCTGATTGTCACCCCACCCCATCCCCTTCCTGTTCTTGTTGCGTGCCCTACCCAGGGGGATCTCCGACCACGCACCTCCCTCCTCCTCCGACCATGTAATATGGCCATCTCTCCTTTCGATTTCGGTCACGGTCTCCCTAGGTTTTCAATTCTTCTCCTCTGCTCTCTTTTTCTTTTTTTATTTTTGATTTTCCTTCTCTTCTTTACCGTGTGTGTGACCCATCCAAACCCTAACCCGATTTTGGGTCTTGTATTTATTGATTATTTATGGTTAAGGTTCATGAGCCTCGATTGAGGTTCATTTTAGCCATGTTTGTTGAATGCATTTCATGGTAGTGCATAGTCTTTTCATTTTATTTGTTGAAGGAATTTTAGGCATTGGCAGTGCATAATATATTTTTGGTTAGTGCATAATATATTCATTTTAGCTGTGTTTTAGCTATGTTTGTTGATTCTTGTTCGGAGCTAAACTTCTCCAGCTATGAAGCATCTGCATCCTGGTCCTGTACCATCTTGTAACTGACACTCCCATCATCCATGATCACATCAACCTACCTCCCACTAAACCATCACCCTTTATGAACTTCTGCATCTTTTCTATCCTTTAACTTCACCTGGAAAACACCCTATGGATGATTCTCACAACCCTTGATGTAGTAAACTAGACCAGGATTCACTCATTCCACTTCAATTTATGCTTCAAATTCTGAACACATATTTACATAATATCTCATTTTAGCAGTAGTAAGCATGTGGAAAAGGTTAACAGTGGAAGGAACCGATGGATGAGAATCATCACAGCCACCTCATGTTCATAGATTTAATTAGTTGAAATATGTATAGTAGTTGATATCTATATTGAATTTAATTTATATATTGAACACCACTATGATATATGTTTGTGATTATGTAGTAGTTGTGTTTCATGTTAATACCAATGTTTATTTTAGTATTTAAAATTAATTATTGTACATATTATTTGAAATTTAGTTTCATTGTAAATTTTTTATTTTTTTTAGTTATTAAAGAATGTTATGAAAATTAATTTTTGTTCCCATATTAATGGATAAATTTGTGGATATTGTTCTTTGAAATTAGAATAAATTTCAGAATTCTCATTGTGTCATGCATAAACAACAAACATATTGTTAACTCATTGACATGTTTTCTCCTCTTAAAAGGGTTTATGCCTATGTTAGAAATTTAATATTAGAACTTAACATAAATAAGTTGTATCATAGAGAAGTAATTATTATTTTTTTAAAATAGTGTTCATGATGTGTTATAAAATGGAGCCTAACATTCATAAAGATTTCATGGCAGTGGCTTTATTTTTTTAGTTGTTCTCCAAATCTTGTTGATGGAATGGACTTGTTGTGATTGCACAGATTCACTAGTGGTTGATTATTCATTTTTTCTATTTTTGTGAGAAATTTATCTATGATTCATATTAATTGAGATTATTATAGGCCATGCATGAGCTTTTATAGGTGTTCATGTTGTGTAGAATTGAATTGGATGACATTGGTAAAATTATAGAAGACAATCGAGGTAAGTGAAGAGTTCCATGTTTCTAGATATTATTCCTTCAATAGTAAGTATTTATTCTTCCTTTTTTATTTTTCCATATTTGGATGCTGGTAAAAAATATTTTATTTGGTGGTGTCTTTTATTAGAACCTTTGTTCAAATTTTGGTGTTATATTCTTGTTAAATTTTGGAATTTATTGGAGCATCATTTCAGTGTTTTTGTAATATTATTATTATTTTTAGACTGACAATGGAATTGAACCTGTATATGTTTATTCATGTCAGGTGAAGTAATTATTATGCAGCATCATTGATTGGTCTTCTAAGCAACTTTCCATACATGTGAAAGGGGAAGGCTTTGAAATCACATATGTAAGTAGCACTCAGACAGTTCTAAAGTGTAGTTTTGGAAGCTGGATTAAAGGTTACACAATATACACTGGGTCCATTTGTATGTTACCACTTTTCAAGAATATTGAATGTAAATACTTTTCCATAGGTACACCATTCCATTTTTTTCATTTACATCATATGGTGAATCACTTAGGCTATTGGAACATTATGATGATGATATAGTTTTATTAAATTAGAAAACTCTATTATGATGATTATATACTTCTCTTTAATTAGTAAACATAAGGTCCTGCTTGAATCTTATAAATTGTATCATTTTGTTTATTTTCAAGTCATGCAATGATGTTGGACCAATTGGGTAATGCAGAGGGTTCATGCTCATTTCCATGACTCACATTGATTCTAGGTAGCTTTATACTTCAGAAGATAAATTGAAGTAATTATAGGTAACATGATATTTTGAAGTAGGTGAGTTGATTTTTAATTTAAATAAAAAAAAATAAATTTAAAATTGATAATAAATAAGTTATGGAAGGAATGTGAAATTCTTAACCAGGCTCATGGAATTGCAGGGGGGGATTCCAGCAGAGATGTGGTATATTTCATTTAGGCTACTTCAAATCCTTTTTTCATCTTAGTGTCTTTGATATTGACACTTAATTGACCCTTGATTTCATTTCATTCTCTGCAGAATTCTCCACAACACATGAAGGGTAAGTGAATCTTATTAATGTTAATATATTATTATTCCTTTTAATGCATTAGCTATTTGGTTTTATTTTTTTCAAACATATACAGAGGAAGGCATCTGATTATAGTGATGGATATAGCTCCCATGGGGTGGGTGTGCGAACAGATAGGAGTTTACTTACCCTTTTCTATTCCTTGCTAAAGTATACTTATCAAAAGGTGATGGAGGGAGACTTAAAATGTTTTATTAGCCACCTATTCAATTTTTGGGCATGCCCACATCTAGATCATAAAGGAGAAGCAGTTCTATCATTGGATTATGTCATTGGTAAGATTTTTTTTGAAGTGTTTCCACTAGCTGGGAATATTTTTAGGATTATTAAAGTAAAAAATAACTCATAAAAATATTAGTGTTATTATGTCATTATCCATCTAAATAGATAGCTTCATTGGCAATCAAAATTATAAATTGAATTTCCTAAAAACACAGGAAAGTAGTGTTCAGTTTTGGATTATTCTGAAATAAAACCCCATTTTTATATAACATCTAGTTCTATTATATTTAATTGAACTTATTGTATGCTTTATTTCCCAAACTATAATGGGATTGTACTCTTATGTTACTTACAAACTGTTTAATGACATGAATGCTACAAATAATGTTATGAATTGTAAGGATTTATATAAAATGTTTGTGTTTTTACCTCATGTTGTTGGAAATGCTACATTTATAGCTATCCAAACAGCTTAAAAACCTACTTTATGTGGCCTATGAAGAATTGCTACAGGTGGTTTGGTGTGGGAGAAACAAACTTATACATGACCGTTCCCCTTTTCTGCTTCAATCTACTTTCTCAGAAATCACAATTGCCATTCCAAATACCAACCATCTTCAAAAAGGGCACTATAAAAACTCTGTTGGTGACTTCACTATACTCAGGGACCTCAATATCCAAGGTAACCACACCCACTTGTGGCATGCTTGAAGTTTGTTTGATCTCCCTATTCGTTTGATGTAAAAATCACACCACATATGACACTTCCAAAGCCAAACCCGATCTAGCGTTATTTGGGGTCATCACCAGGGATCATAATGGAGCAGTTATTAATTTTATTTATGGGCCTTATGGACATTATATTTCCATCAAAGATGAAATGATATTGTTAAGATTCAAGTGATTAGTAATTGACCCAGTAGTGATCTTATAAAACCTATTTTAAATTCCTATATTAATTATCTTTGAAATGAATTCGATTTTGACTATTTGAGGATTTATAATCATCTTTTTGTTTCTAGTATGAGATAAGGGAAGAGATGCTTTCATTTACAAGTGTATGAAAGAGGAATTTATTACATGAGAGGTGAATTGGCCATGACAGTGAGAACGTTATATAGAATTTTAATTTTATCTATAAGCACAAGTATGAGAAAAGGGACCTGCAACAAACATAATGGGGCCTTCTTGGTGAACCATGTCATTGACAATCATCTCCCAGATGTACACTTCCACCCACAAGTAGAAGTGAAAGAAAAGAGTCTTGGAATAGAGGGATCCTTCTTACATGCGTGGATGTCATCGCAAGCATGGGGGTGGATCCTATTGGGGGGATCCATTTTGGGGGGTTGGGATCCTATTGGGGGGGGGTAACGTTTTTGTATTGATTCATTTTGTAATGAATTTAATTATTAATATAATTAAATTTTTTCTAGGTTTGAACATGTGTTAAAATCTACTTTGGTTTATTAATTAAAAGAAATGTATTAAATATGATAAATTAATAAATATAATATTATATTTTACAAGAATTTTTTTATAATTTTTATTCAAAAATAATTTATAAACAAATATTATATGTTGGTAATATTATTACCAACAGAACATTTTTTCACTAGATCTATTGGTAAAAACTTTAACCAACTTATATATATTATCTATTGGTATTATTATAATTGCAATAGAACTATTTTTATCTGTCGCAAAAATATTTAGCGATAGAGTTTTTACCAACATTTTAGTGACAGGGACATAAATGTTTGTAAAACGTTTTACCAACAAGAAATGCACTTTTACCAACAGTTATTCCCCTGTTAGAAAAAGTGAAATATTTTGTAGTGTTTCTATGATAGTGGTGTGATTGACATATGACCACCAACCATGTGGCCAAGTAACCCATTTACACTAGCCCCCCATGAATTTATATAGGGAATTTATTAATTTTAAATTTTTTTTTCAAAACCCATGTTTTGGATTGTAAAACAAAATTTCAAATGGTGACGTATAAATTTTTGTAAATGATGAATGAGTTCTCAATTTTTAAGAGAATTGGTAGAAAATGGATTCTAAATAAATCTAAATTTGGTAAAATAGGTTTTTAATTGAATTATTTTTTATAAAATGAGTTGTTTTTAAAATTGAGAAAGTGGATTAAATAGAAAGAATTTTATTTCTTCGTGTAATTAAGGGATTTTAGTTGAATTAAATGGATTGGAGTGTGGAGTTTTAAAATGGTTTTTGAATTGGTATTTCGAAAGATTATTTTAAAAAAAAAATTATAGGAAAAATTTTGAGTTGGTTTATTTTAATGTTTGGTTTTTAATTATATAGTGTTCTTGATAGAGAGTTGGTTTTCATTAAGTTCATGGTTTTCTTATTATTTAGATTACTCCCCCACTAAATACTTGATGTACATTTTATTTGCAGTTACGGGTGGTTCACCATTATTGGGCCGTCCAGTTGATAAACCTAACAACTTTCTCCTTATGATTCAAAAGTTTATCCCTCATATATTTTATGGTCAAGAAAATCCTTCCATAGCAGAAGATTTAATGTGTAAAACCTAAAGGATAGTAAGTTTCCTTGATTTTCCTAGGTCTCTATAGGTGAACTTCACTACCTTTATTTTTTAGGACTGAGTTGGGAGTGGTGGAAGTCGGTCACCATGAAAAATTCTCTGGAATACCTCTCCTAATAATTCTTCATGGCCTCATTAACCTGACATTATTTCTCTTACGCTGCAAAGGTGGTGAAGGTGATGGATATGTGATATATTTTTCAAGACAATTTTTCAGTGTTAGAGTTCATCTTATGTCTTGAGGATCATGTTCCCTATCCTTCAGAGTTGATCTTGGATGATTCTCTAAAAGATCGATGATTTGAGAATGGGATACATCATGATCTTTAGTCGAGGGTGTTAGAATTTGGTCTATCCTACATTGCCGATGTGGTGAGCCAAGCAGTTCTGGTTGAACCTATGTTATCAAGGTTTATTGAGATAGCCAATCCACCTACAGTCCCTAGTATCGGTGAAGGGAATTCTAGTAAAGAGATGGGGAAGCATACTATATATGTGTATTCTTATGGTGGAATTAAGAGGTCTTATCATATTTCATCAGCTTATTCTATGCATAGAACCTTGATGTGTCATTAATGTTTCAATTTGATTCATAATATTTCATCTTGTCCTAAAGCACCAAATACCTTTTGTACTTATGGATTATTAGGTTACTTGAAACAGTTCTTTCGGGATGTTTCAATAATGCAATGTGGAACTAGTTCTACCACTTTGGAATACCCCCCATCTCATTCATAGGAGTATGGTATTGATCTGGGTTAATTTCTAAATTTTTCTTGTTGTATATTTTTATTTCAATGTAGTGGTTATACCATGTGGCATCATTTTTTTTTTGGAATGAAAAACAATGTTGTGTAACTTTTGGGAATCTCAATTTTATTTGAAATGTATTTTGGGAAAAATTATGATTTTTTCCATCTTAGAGAAAAACTAGTGTTTCATTGTCTGTATTGTTCTTGTCTCTTAGTTATTTCTGGAATTTTGTGTGGGTGTTCTAGTTTGCAAGGTCATTGTGGAACCAGTGTCGTTAACTAGAACCTAGTATGTTTTAATATTGTGGGGATTCTACCATGGCCTCCAGTATTCATTAAAGGCAAACCATTATTTATACCTTAATCTTTATATTTTATTTCTATTTTAATTCAGCCTCTTCTTTGGAGAATGTTGAGATCTTGGAGTAGGCCCAATAGTGGCGGTGATGGTAATTTTTTATGGCTTGTGGAATTGTATTTTCATAATTATTTGAGGAATGGTTTGAGTCCAAGTTTCACTTTTATAGAAGGTTTTTCTTTGGTAAACTCTCCTTTGGATGTGTCTCTTTCCTTGTTCATTGTTAAAGGGGTGGTAACATGCTCATCATGACAATTTCCTCATGTATTTATGTTTTAATGTAAAAGGGTATATCACTTGGGGTGATTTGGGGGAGATTCTTGGTTTTATGACTCATTTGATGGTTTATTCGTAATATATATATATGGTCGATTTTTTCTCATTTTTTGGTTCACCCCCATTTTAGATATGATAAGGGAACCTATCATAGCTAGTAAAATATTTGATAACACTTGTTGCACTAGTTTGGGATTATGTTATGGCTAGTGTCCCCTTATTATTGACACACTCTTCTTTGGGGATGTTTCCCCTCAGTTGGACTGGTTATAGTACAACTGAGCCTTTGGGATATTTTATTGCATTAGGCATGTTGATAGGATATATTATGTTACAGTATGTCCTAGAATTTTCCCTAATATCATAGTTAATCCAATGTTTTACGGAGGTTATTTATATATGGTGGATAATTTAGGTGCCTAATCTTGTATGGTTACTTGTTTATTTCTTACCCATTACCCTCATTTTGTTATAATTGATCATGCTCCCACGTTGTGGTGTGTATAATTGGTTAAAATGAATGTTTGATTTTGAAATGGTTTGTAAAAAATGTTTTGAAAAACTATTTATACTCCCTCCCCCATTCTTTCTGTCATTTTCTCTAAAATCCTAAATATTCCCTATTTGGAAAATAAGTATGTTTAAAATGAATGGGGCAATAAACCATGGTTTTCATTAAAATGAAACGTGTGAAAAAAACTATCTTTTTTAAACTAGTAGTATATGAATATTGTATTTAAAGTAAATGAATTGATAATAGTTTTCTTGGGAATTCCTATTGATGTTTTATATCCATTCCTATACTTATATTCTTGTTTTTTCCTCAATTGTAGGTTCTATCATGGTCTCGATCGACAATGAGTGATGTTGGGTTTTTGGGTTAGTGAGATACAAGTTGTGTCACATGAAGATCTATTGGATTTAATATTTGGTTTGGTTTTATTTTTAGTTTTTTCTTGTTGGTTATTTTGTTTACATTAAGCTACTCATTTATTTTATTCTTTTATTCTTTCATCAATATTGGTCATAATCATTATATCTACCTCGTTTTGACGTATTTGGTGTTTTTCACCACCCCAGGGAAATCGGAAATGCTCCTCAGGGATATCCCAAGTCAACTTTGGTGACTGGTTCGAGGTTGACCTAGGTAGGTTCATGATAATTTATATAATAAATTCTCTAATAAAACCCTCACATTTAGACCATGGAAATTTTGAGACAGCTTTTTATCTCAATTATAATACCAGACATAATATATTGTTTGAAAACAAAATTTTATTATATAGTATCTAACTTCTTTTTGAAGTAACCAAGGTCTTTCAAAACAATTATAGCATGGGTAGTGTATAAGAGCTTTATTTTAAGCTTTTTAAAAATAAAAAAAATAAAAAAACAATCTTAATTGTTTTAAAAATCAATTGAGAACTGATCAATATCATACATCCAACTTCTATCCATTCTGTTAAAAAAATATATCAATGTTATATGGAACATTGTAAAAGAATTGAAAAAAATGAAGTCAAATAGAAAATAAATTTAAAGAAATGAGATTTTTTATCATTTTTTCAATCACATTGAAAAGAACTAAATCAATATTTAAGTCAAAACTATTTTAAATCACTATATATATTTGTGCATAAATACAAAATTTAACATACATGGATACATCATTATAAAAAACAAACTTAATTTATTAGGAAGACTAAAATTTGATAATGGAAAAGGTCATTTGGAAATAATTAAAACATTATATTTATAACCCATATACAAAATTTAATAACTCGATCCCATGATATAACACAATAACACATATATAAAACCATAATATTTAAATCCATTATACAAATGTGTAATAATTATACATGATACCACAAAGAAAATTACATTACAATTATAAAATGGGGTTTCAATCATGTTATGTGAAAAATTATTTTTTGTCTTATTTGAACCACTTTTAAACTGAATTAATACATTAAAATAATAAATTTAAATAAAGTGTAGAAATAATTTATTATGGCCATAAAACACTCTAAATTTAAAAACAAAACAAGAAATCATGAGCACTTTAATGTTTTAAAACCTAATAAGATGATAAAATAAAAAATCAAAACCAAAATTTATTTAAAATCATATAAAGTGCATGAATCGGTGCTTTCAAAAATAATGTTTCTCAAAACCATGAAAACCCACATTACATTGTAACTAAATACACATTAATTTTTAAAATCAAATCACATATAAGTCATACCTTTCAAATAAAACCACAAAACATTCATAAAACTCCCTTAGAAAAAAATAAGATTTGAAATAATTATGTTGATTCATAACAAATAACATGGTAGGAAAAATCAAATTTTGGTCATTCAAAATTTAAGGAATGAAATGAAAAAACAAAAGGATAATTGTTTCATGGTTTCTTGGAATGTGTGTTCGGGTTATGAATCACTGCTTCCAAGTAGTTTCCATTAGATTTATTCAAGGAACTAGAAACATCCAACTGTCCTTTTTCCAAAAGGGACCTACATCCCAAAGGCATACATTCATTGAGTTTTACCTTTCAATACTTAATAACATGCATTGGATGAGAGGATGAGAGGTAAAACTCATCACACCATTTTGGGGGAATTATTGTCTACTCTGGGACTCTCTTTATAAATTTGAGATATTTTTATTAATCCTTATTAATTCACTAAGTATAACATAGAATTCCCTTAGAATTTTCAATAATTTATTACTATGTATGAAATTTATAATCATCAATATATATTCAAGGTTATTCTATAATGGAGACATCCATATGTATTCAAGGTTCTCCATCACTAGTATCCTCTCATATACTATTTATAGATTCTTTTAATCATTGTTATGATGATACAGGTTTTTAAGAAACTCAGTGGGGCACTCTGGAATTTATTGTCATTTAGGGAGATGAAGGTTTGTTTTGATATTGGGATCATACCAATAAAATGGGATACCTATGAATCCTTGTGAAAGGATTCAGAACCCTCATAGTTCAGTGCTTTTTAATTGGATACATCATTCCTTTTAGGGTCATGTGATAAGAACCTAACTGTGAAGTTTAATGTCATGTGGTAAAGTCATATAAGAAAAATATGCTTAGTCAAGGTTTGGTGTGGGACTTATTCCTATGAAAACCAAGGAACTTGGAAAGAATATGGGTTTACAAGTAATATTAGACCCTATTGGAAATATGGCCTAAGAAGAACATGGTTGATTTGATGTGTTGGGTTTGAAAATCAAGAATAGTTCCTACATATCCAATTTGGATGGGAATCGAATCCCTCAAAGTTTGATGAGTCTCATAGGAGAGTGTAGTTCTTTGAGAGAAATGAGTTTGGGATTATTTTCTGAAAAGGTTGCGTTTGTGATTTTGTGGTTTAATTTGGGGATTATTCCTAAATAGGATGCCCAGATTAAGGGAATTAGGCTTTAATTCCTGAAGAGGATATCCGGTGAGCTCGGGCCTTGAGAAGGCCTCCTATGTATTCCAATTATGGTGGGAATCATAGTTCTCGTAGTTCATTCAACCTGAGTGTTTGTGAAAATTTTGTAATAATCATGAATCTCTAAGCCCATGTGATTCATACTCAATGTGAGAAACAATAGGATGTGAAATATTCAACAAATGCACCCACACTTTTCCTCCTCCGCTGGTGGAAGAAGATGCTCCTACGACGGCGAGGGTGTACAAGGCCGAGGTGACTGAGGTAGAGGGTGAAGCGACAATTATTCCCTATGTTCTATTTACATTGGACAAGGGTCCAATGTAAGGAAGAAGTAAAGGTGAAGGAATCAGAGAGGAGGAGGATTGAAACATCCTACTTGAATTTATAGGGGCTTACACTAGGATAACTGCCCAAAATTGGTCTTAGTAGGGGAGGGAGATTTCTCCTTTACCTGAATGGAAAAACATGTGTGAATTATACCTTCCCTAATAGAGACCTGAGGTTATAGGTATTAGAGATGATAAGGGGAATTCAGAACCCAAAACCTAATCCTCCAAACCAAGAACTTCCCAACTATATTCTTGGGAGAAAGGTCCATGTGATTTTGGATATAAAAACCCACAGACACTCCATGAACCCTAACCCCGTTGTGAAACAAATGTGGGAAACCTATGACTGTAGATATACAAATCCAAATAGATGACATTATAATGCGCCTTTCCCAAAAGTTTGATAATTCAGCAGGTTTTGGTAGAGGTTTTAACATAATCCCTTTTAGAAAATGGATTCAATGAAGAAGAAGCCTTTCCATGAATGTCGTTGAATAAGGCATGATGTCTTGTAGACTGAAGGGAGTCGCTGAATCAGAGAAGGGATCCCAAGTAAGTATCTGGCACACAATTACAGGCACACAAGTAGGATTGAGTTACCAAATGTTAACTTAAGTGATGAATAACCTGGATGTTAATACTTGGGTGAGACTTGACTCAAGCCTTCAGGAGTATTCACAGGTATTCCTATAAGTGGGGTGCTCAAGTTCCTATGAGAGGAATATGTGGAACACAAGTGTTTCTGATTCAGTTGGCTGAGTGACTCTAACGTGCAAGTGTTACGGATTTAAAACACTAAAAGGACTTAAGACCTATTATCCTTCTTCAATTCCTCTTCTCTAGGTGTTAATGAACAACCAATAAGGTTTCAGAAGACTTGGTTGAATCACTAGGGCGACTGGAGAAGCAATTAAGATTCATGGAAATTCATCCATACATATGAAGGTCCCAAGGGTCTATTTGTTGGAAAAAATAGGACCATGGGAGAAATAATATAGGGAACATTAGTGGATTGTGCACCATAATTTTGGCGTGCAAGAACCTTGCATGCTGACAGAGTTCTAGCTATACTGGGGTGACACCATTAGGACTTAGCCAAAATAATTAATTCATTTAGCTCTAGCATGGTGGTACATAGGTATTTTTGAGAAAGTACCTTGGGAACCACTTTAGGGACTTATCCAAATTGATTTCTCCATACCACGTGGGTTGTGCCCTCGCACCCCTGATTCCACTCACTGCTAGCCTCTGGTCCCGGCCCATTGGGCCGGTGCCTTCGCTACCATCACGGATCCCCATGAAAATTATAGAGTCACACTGAAAACTTTTTGAGCCTAGTTGAATTTTTTTTGAATAAATTTTTATGGAACACATTTCATGGTGTCTACAAAATCCCCCCATTAGAATTTAATTCATTCAGAAAGAAAATACTCTTGTTTAAATTTAAAAGTAGGACACTTTGATGCATTTCCACATCATTTGGATTCATTTGGAGCTACATAGAATTTCTAAGGAGGATTTAATTTTTTTCTTAAGACATGAGGTCTAGCAAGAATTGTTTGATTTTTACTAGGGTTATACAGGCAACCCCACAAACATTGCATCTCTTGTCTCTTTTTTTCTTAATATTACCTAAACCATACAAAAATGTATGTTTAGTGAGCCAGGACTCGAATTTCTTCCATAGTTCCCTTCACGGGTGTCCAATTTGGTGAGTACCATGTCTCTTGTGGTTGGTAGTTTAGAGTCATGAATTTTGGACTAGAAAGGGCTAGTGTTTAAGGTCGAACAATTTTGACCATAAATTTTACAATTAGATCCCAAACAAGGATTAGTGTCTAGGAATTTCTATAATATCTTATAAATACTTCCAAGGAGAATCTTGAGTCATGATTTTTAAGGTCACCAAATATAAAACTTGTATAAACATAAAGGAGGTATTTTCCAAGAACGAGGTTACCATTATTTGAAGAACCTATTATGGGGGCTGTATTATGCATGGCCTACTAGGGCATATGCTGCATTGCAAAACATTGGCATCCTTTGACTAAAACGCCTGTTATGTAGGGAAATTTAATACAAGGCCTCTGGGGGGAACCTATTGTATAGTCAAGAAAACGTTATCTTAGTAATTTAACATTTTATTGTTGATAGAAAAGGAAAAATATGATTTGGGTGACTCAAGACCACAATGGGTGGGTTTTACAAGGAAAGAGATTTTAAGAATAAAGGGTTATCTATGACGGAATATGTCATGAATATGAAAAAACATCTACACAAAGTTGGTTTATGAAAAATGGTTAAAATTTTTCATGAAGGGGAATTTATGATATCATGCTATGCAGTATTAAGTCATGCAGTGATGACATTGTACTATGCAGTTTTAAGTCATGCAGTTAGGACATTGGGTGGCTTTAATTTAAGGTCTTTATCTTTAACCAAAGGTTTGAGACTCTACGAAATTCTTGATAATTTGTTTGGAAACATACTACCATGTTCATGTATGGAAGAGAAGAATTGTAAACTATGATTTGGGAATTTATGAATCCAAATAATGGTATGAAAAAAATGGATAAGAGGAATTAGAGGATGTCTTTCCTAAAAATGAAGTTACCATTATTTGATGAACCTGTTATGGGGGTTTTATTATGTAGGTCCGGCTAGGGAATATGTTGCATAGCCAAATAGTGGCATCCTTTAACTGACATGCCTATTATGTAGGTAACTTATCCAAGTCTACCTAAGGGCACATGATGCATTGTCAAGAAAAAGAGCTCTCAAAAGCATGAAATTCTATTGCTAATAGCCGAAGAAATTTTATGGAGATTCATATTTTCCAAAGCACAATGTTTGGTTTATGAATAAAGGTAAATGAATATGGAAGGAGTATTTCAAATTATTATTTCAAAAATAATAAAAGGAATATGATTTCTATGAAGAGATGACATAAACGTAGGAAGTATGGTGTCTGTAGTTTTAGGTCATACGACTTGGACCAAAAAACTGGAAACTATATATTATATGTGGTCAAGTGATCCAAGGTTATTTCATATTGTTTTGAACCCATGGAGAAGTAAATGTGTAAATCATAGTTTTGGAGACTTTCAGATTGAGAGAAAGGTAATGGAACAAATGTACATGAATAACCACTTTAAAATATATATTTTTGTATATTGTGGTCAAAGTTTGAAGATTACAGAAGACACTTTAACCAAGAACAAAATTACTATTATTTGACCAAACCGTTATGGGGGTTGTATTATGCAGATCCGACTAGGGCATATGCTGCATTGCCAAATAGTGGAGTCTTTTGACTGAAATGCCCGTTATGTTGGAAACTTATGCAAGACCACATAGGGTCACATACTTCATAGTGAGGAAAAAGATTTCTCAGATATCAGCAACACTGTCACTAAAAACCATAGGATTGATTATAAAGATCTAAAAATTGTCAAGATTAAGATTGTGAAAAATTAAATGGGGTAATGCTCAATGCACAGGATAAATATTTGAATCAATATTGGCCATGATTTTGGAGTCCTTTACATAGATCTGATTCCTATGTAAAATGGGGACATTCTTATTTCCTTAGTGGTCTCTCTAAGGAGAGAACCCAAAATTAATACTTCTACATAGATTGTTACTTTTATGTGGAAGAGAGATAAATAAGTATCACATGACTGTGACTATGATCTATGACCTAGATTTCATTGCATATTTCAATGGGATGATAATCAAGTCGTAAGTTTTTCTTTGGGTGCTTTGCATTTTAATGTCGTGTAAATAGGACTTTGTGATGTGCAGTTTAAAGTCATGTAGTGAGGACCTGAAATGATTCCAACATAAAAAGGGTATATTGTGGTTGGACAAGGGAATTAAACCCTGGTGTCACTGTGTATCTCATATGGATGAGAATCAATCCATACTTAGTTCTTTTAATATTCCCTATGCAGATTTGATTCATACACAAGGAAGAAGAATGGGGGTTTTTATTGTGGCTGGGCCCAAGATTTGAGATATAGCCATATCAATGTATCTCACACATATGAGAATCAAGAAAAACATAGTTATTGAAACAAAAATTTTCCACACCAATCAAGTTTGATGTAGGAGACAAGGGATTTTGATACAATTTGGAAGAATGGTTAAACATGAGACAAAAAATGGTACAAAGATCAAACCATGTATCTTAAAAGAACACTCTAGATAGATTTGATTCATATACATTAAGATAAAGGGGAAATAAATTTCTTTGTGGTTATAGCTAGGCCCAATATATGAGATCCAAGTGTCTCTACATATCTCATTGAAAATGAGAATCAAGACACACATAGTTCTTGAAATGAGTCCCCTATACAGATCTGATTCAGACATAGGGTGAAATATAATTAATGTGCCACTAAGGAATAGTAATGATGTCAAGGATTCTTGACCATGGGAAATCTTAACATAAAATAAAAAATACATTAATTGTACAATTTAATGTCATTTAATAAGGAAAAATGATTTCATGCAGTTTAATATCATGTGATAAAGATACAGACTCTATTCTTTTTAACATCGTGCATCATGGATAAAGATTCTACGCATTTTAACGTCATGCATCATGGACACATATGGTTGTTATGAAGATTAATGTCTTGCAACTAGGAATTTGTGCTATGTAGTTTAGAGTCATCTAGAGAGGACATTTTACTGTTTCAAAAAGTATTTCTTCAAAAATCTCACATTGTTTGGAGTTGTAATAATCTCTCCATCCATTGAGATTAGTGAATAAGATCCATTTGTGTAGACCTTATGTATAGAATAATGTCCTTCCCACTTTGGCTCAAGATTTGGAGGCTTCTTTCCTGGTATCCATGGAGTTCTGAGGAACAATACCAATTATCCTACAAGAAATTAGCAAAGGTGAAATTTCTTGTTAAAATCTCACACTATTTACTTGTTATAGACTTCTAAATGATGAAAATATTGTAATCTCTTTTCATTTAATCATTCCAGCTCATCAAATTATTTCTCAGACTTTTCATCTATAGATAACTGATCATAGATTGAAACGTGGAGTGAAGGTAATTGAATTTCATTTGGAAAAACTTCTTCTCTGCCATACAATAATGAGTATTGAGTTTCCTAAGTGTCAATACGGATAGTAGTCTGATAAGCCCATAAAGCGTGAAAAATTTTATTAGGCCAAGATTTATTATCTTTATCTAGCATCTTTTGGAGTATATCTGATAGGGTCTTATTGAATGACTATATCTATCCATTGGCCTATATATGATAGAGAGATGAATGGTTGGATTTGATATTGTGATCCTGATATAAATTTTTTACATCCAAAATATAGAATTTGGTGTCATTATCTGTCAATATAGTATGAGGGACATCAAATCTGCTGATGATGTTAGTTTTGAAAAAAACTAACAATGCTTTTGCCTCTGAATTCTTTGAGATATATTTCTTTACCTAATTTGGAGAATAAATCTGTATTAGTAAGAATATACTCGAACTACTTAGCCATAGCTGGCAGATAAGGTCCCACTATATCAATTCCCCATGTGGCCAATGACCAGGAGTATTTTGTTGTATGTAACAACTCCGGGGGTTGATGAATGCAGTTGGCATGCACTTGACAGGGATGAAATTTCTTGGTGAAATATATCAAATCCTATGTTATTGAATGCCAAAAGTGTCCAAGCCTTTGGATTTGATAAGAAATCATATTCCCAAACAGGTGATCACCACAAGCTCTTGCATGTACTTTTTTTGTAACATTTGTAGTGTCATCTCTGTCAATACACCTGGATAGGATTCCATCAAAGACTCATTTGTAGAGGATATTTTGGTGATATGGACTATCATAAAGAGTAAAATTTTCCACTTGTCATCAAATATTTTCTTTTTCATCTCTAAGTGGTTGAAGTACTTCATTTTGAAGGTATTCCATGATGGGTGTCATCCATCCTGTGATATGACCATGTGGCTCAAAAATAGGGATACTTTTATTCATTTCCTCCATTATAGTTTGAACAAATGGTGAAAACACATGATGATGGGCAATACTGATGATTTTATCATCTCGATTCGGATTTTCTAGGGTTGTGGATGCATTACCCAGTGCATCAGCTTGATCATTTTGTGATCACGAGACATAATAAAATGTTGGCTCTGAGGGAAATTCATCTATTAACCCTTTGATGTAATCACACAAAGGTATTAAATCTTATTTTCTTATAGCACCATCCCCATTTATTTTTTTTGATTACAAACTCTGAATCACCTTTCACTTTCTGGTGGTTCACTTGTACCTAGGGTGCCAATTCTAGGCCTGCGATGAGAGATTAATATTCTAAATCATTTTTGGTACCGCCTTCTGATAATAGTAAGGAATATAGAAACACTAAATTTTTTTGGGAGATAAGTAAAATTCCTAAACCAACTTTATTGAGTTTAGAGGTTTCAATTATATTGCCTATTTCACTTCTGGAAGCACCCTTAAAGCTAATTTTCCATGTTTGGGTATTATCTTGAATAGAGAAGACCTGTTCATCAGGAGTTCAGTATTCAATTATGTATCTTCTGCAGATTGGTGTTGAGCAAGAAAATTGGCCAAATCATGACCTTTTATTGCCTTTTGAGGCACAAAACAAATATCAAAATATTGAAAACTAACAACACACCATGACAAACACCCTATAAGCATAGGACGACTGAGGTAAAATTTAAGTCGGTTATTGCGAGATACCAGTTAGACATCATGATGTTGCGGGTAGTTCCTCAATTTACATACCACAAAGATTAATGCCAGGAAGCACTTCTCGATACTTAAATATCAATTATCTATGTCAAGCATAATTATACTGAGATAGTAAAGGTTGTTTTCATTCTCGGCATTGTTCTTTTGGGAAAGGAAGGCACCCGGTGATCGCTCTAAATCCATCACATAGAGTATAGGTGGCCTTCCATAAACAAGTGGCATTAATACCAGTGGACTCAATAGATATTTTTAGGGTATCAAATTCCTCTTAGAAGTCTTCATTACATTGATAGGTGACTCCCTTCTTCATTAATCTTGTGAAGGGTAAACACTTGCCAACCAAACTGGTGATAAAGCACCGAATATAGGCCAAGTGTATTTGATTTCCTCTAAATTATTTTATGTTTTCTGGATGTTACATGACAAGAATTTCCTTTTTCTTCTCAGGATCATATTTAATGCCCTGATGGTGTACAAAAAAACCAAGGAACATTCCTAAGATTACCCCAAAAGCACTTTTCAAGGGATTAATCTTACAACTATATTTACAAATTTTATTAAATATGGTCTCTAGATAATACAAGTTATAGTAATTTTGTCTGGATTTAAACACCATATAATCCACATAACAATTGAATTTTTTCGTAAGAATGGTTTGACGATATGGTGCATTACACATTGATACCTTGCACCTACATTCATTAAGACAACGGGAATTGCCTGATAGAAAATCAAAACTTGAGGGGTTCAAAAAGCTGTATATTCTTTATCTTCTAGGGCCATTTGGATTTGATTATACCAATAATACCCATTGATGAAGGAAAGAGCTTCTAGCAAGCTGTTGCATGAATTAAAATCACTGTGATTATAACTGTAAATTCATATTTGGAACAATACCGTTTAAGATCATTGAAATCGATGAAAACTCTGATTTTCCCATTCTTCTTTTTCACTAGTACAATATTGTCTAGGCACATGGGATATTGATCCTCCCTACCAAATTTATCCAGAATAATCTTATAGACTTAAACTTCAATTTTAAAGGCATGAGTCGGGTGTGTTCTTCTTACTGCCTTCTTGAATCCTCGATGCTATTTTAGAAAACCCAAATGATGGGTGGCTATATCAGGATTAAGTCCCATCATTTCTATATAATTACAAGAAAATATATCTCAATTTATCTTTAGAAATTATGTATACATATATTTCTCTTCAAAAGTTATGGCCACACTAATTAGAGTGGGGCATGGATCTTCTTCTATACCCATTTTTATTTATCTGAGCTCATCCATAGTGGTGGAGAATCCTTCTTAAAATTTTGGGTGAGTTTCCCTAAGATCATATTCCTCTTCTTCCTTATGTTTAAATTATTTTGTTTCTACTTTTATAGTATGTGATGAATAAAAACATTCAAATCTAGCGAAGGAGTCAATATTTGAACATCCTGAAGAAGAAGCAACCATTTCTAACCCAACTGATGATGAAGGGTCTTCCTGGAGCATTTAAGAGGATATGATGTGTTGGGAATCAACATACTTGTCTTTCTCTAGTATTACAACAAATTCTTATAGTATCATTTGTGAAGCAGGACTTGTTAATGTTCAGTGGATGAAATGAAGACATCTCTATTTAAGCTTTCACCACTACATCGTAAATCAACAATTTCTCCCATGATTCCAGGCTCGTTTTCCACAATTGAAATTATGGAAGTCACTAGATGAGTGCTCAGATTTGGGTTTATCATTTGAATTTTATAGATAGGAAACACATAATCTATACTCAAATGTTTGAATGGGTTTGCTGGGATATTTTCCTGGTTATTCAGAGTAATGATTCCGGTTACCTCTTTTATCAAGGACCTTATTCCCTTTGTGTGATAAAAATCTGCCTCAATATACTGGTATTCACATGTTTTTAATGGATCCTTATCACCATAAAATGTCCCAATTTGACCACTGAAATAGTAATTGAGACATTGGGGGTATGAAGAAGTAATGGATGCATGTTGATGTAGCTAAAGCCTTCCAAGAAGAATGTTAAAGGCTGTGTCCTGACGGACCACCATAAAATCTGAATTATACACAAGATCTCCAAATAGAGTTCTGAGTGTAATCTCACCCAGAGGTACTTTATCATTCTTTTCATAACCTTGTAGCATTAATGTGAAAGGATATAAGTCAGATTCAGTGAGGCCCAATCGACGAAGTGTACAAATAGGAATGAGGATGACTCCTGAGCCATTATCAATAATGGCTTGTCATATGTCTATATCATTGACCCAACCAGATAGATAGAAGGTCCTAATGTCTCCATGTACAACATCATCTTCATTTTTATTCATAAAAGATATAACTACATGACATTCTGCAGGATCATTATCTATATAGTAAACCTTAGCAGCAACATCTTCAGTTTCAAACTCTTGAGGACATGGGAAAGCCTCAATAAGTACTTCTCGAAGATCTTTTGATATATTCAAGGCATCCAAAATTAACAACATGTTCGGTACATGGGATAGATATTTCAAAACATCATACTTTTGTTCTAGATATCTGTGTTTCCCCACATGGAGATGCAGTTTTGAAGGTACTTTGGAAGTTGATTCTCCTGATGTGGATGTACCCTGTATTGGGGAAGAAGCTAGAAATAATCCTATTTTTGGTAGATTAGACTAACTAGGTCTATATACATTCTAAGAGAATTATGGTGTATCCTGTAATTGTTCCTCCAAAATAATCATGTCATGACCAATCCTGTTATTTGAGGGAGAACATCCTTGTTCTTGTTGAGCCTGCTAAAGTGCTCTCCCACAAGTTTCTATCGCATATATGGTTTGATCAAGGGTAGATATAAAATAGTGGATTCTTGAATACCCACATCTTCCCCTGTATCATAGACCTTATCTTCTTCCTTTAGTTCTCCATTTAGGTACAAGGAATTAAATATCATTATAACTAGAATAATTATTGGCATAGGGATCCGTTAAGTGGATAACATTGACATAACCAAAGATTACTTTTTCATCTGATGAAGATTCTACTTGACAGGTTAGTTCTATTTGTTCTATTTGGTGGGGTGGTGCCCATAATTTTGAAACAGATGGCATGAAATCTTCTAGAGTCAAGGAGAAATTTGTCATTGACATGAGCTCATCCTCTTATAACTTCCCATTATCCTTCTAATAACATCTCTTCTTTGAGGATTGAACTTTAGAGGATTGTTCTTTTGATGAAGGTGGTTTTGCGGTGTTGGGAGTTTCAGAACACACATTCAGTTTTTCAACTATTTTCATAAAATGGAATGATTTCGATTGATCTTTTTCCTGATCATCTAATCATCATATTTATGTGCATTTTTACTTTTTATGTCCTATCATTCTCCTTCTTACTCTGGATCAATAGTAGTAACACACGCTACATGGGCTAGTGAAATTTGCAGTTTCCTTTTTCAAGAGTCTACCATTTCTTATAGGAGGTCTTTGAAAACAAAACACTCCTGAATGGGATGCCCCAACATTGTGTGAATGGGAAAAAAATTCAGAAGACCTTCATATCCTTCTTTGTTTGGTTTCAAAAGCCTTGGAAACTGAACAAAATTATTTTTCATAGCTAAGATGATGTAACCGAGAACCTGTTCATTCCAAAAAGAAAAATAATCATTCATTAACACCTCAAATTTTCTCCTCCTTTGATCTTTTTTATCATATTGATGAGGCAGTAATTGATTCTGACGCTCGGGAGGAAGAGCCCTTCGATATGATGAAGATTTTAATGTAGAAGCAAGTACATGTGCTTGCTTGAGTGTGACTGTAGCATCCTATTCTTTCCCTATTCTCTTTCCTAGAGGTGATGGAATTACATGAGATTTATCTTGAGTTTCCACAATGGTATCCTCCACTTATTGGGAAATTTATGTAAGATCTCAAAACCCTCTTGTGTATTTCACAGTGATCAATGGTGTGAGTGAACTCTTGATCCACCTCCCTATAGTATGGGAGGGAATAGTTATTGAATTATGAGGATAAGACCTGAAACGGTTGAAGACGTTGGTTAGCACAGTCTATATCTTAACCACCAGTCGCCAGTGACTAGATGATTGAGGGTTGTTGTTAACCTAGAGAGCCTATCGAGAGGCCTCCAAAGTTAGGATAGTACCATGTTGACAATATTCCCTTACCAGTACATTAGAGACCTAGTGTTGAAGATGTTGAGTTGGTGATAACGTCATTCCTGTGGATGAGGATCCAGCATGATCAGCGGTTGGGGTATTCACGAGTGCAGACTTGAAGGAATATGTTTAGAGTAAAGGGAGTTCTGAGGAAACTGGAGAACAACAATAAACTCCATTAAAGAAAAATCTTTTTGATAGATACATGTGTCATTGATTCTTTTCCATGTAATTAATTAATCAATTGATAGGGTCCAGATAGCTGGGTAACACTATTAAATTGGTTAAGGATTCACATCAGTTTCACCATTTATGTTTCGTTGTTCCTTGGAATGTGTGTTCTGGTTAAGAATCACTACATGAAAGCTGTTTGCATTTGATTTATTTATGGAACTAGAAACATCCAACAATTTTTTTATCCAAAAGGGACCTGATTTCCAAAGGCAGGCATCCATTGAGTTTGAACTTATGATACAAAAGAACATACATTGGTCGAGGGGGTGGGATATCAAACTCATCATACTATTTTTAGAAGAATTATTGTCTATTACATGACTCTATTTATAGATTTGATATATTTTTATGAATCCTTATTAATTCACCATGTATAACATATTTTTCCCTTGGAATTTTCAATTAATTATTAGCATGTGTGAAATTTAGAATCATTAGTATGTATTCAAGGTTCTTCAATAATAAAAACATACATTTTTATTCAAGTTTCTCTATCAATGGTATCCTTTCATATATTATTTAGACATTATTTTAATCATCATTATGATGATACTGGTTTTTAAGCCACTCAGTGGGGAACACTGAAATTTATTGTCGTCCAGGGAGAAACAGGTTTGTTTTGATATTGAGATCGTACCCATAAAATGGGCTACCTACATATCCTTGTGAAATGAATCAAAACCCTTATAGTTCATTGCCGCTTAATGGGAAAGATCATACCTTTTAAGGTCATGTGATAAGGACTTTACCATATAGTTTAATCTCATGTGATACAGACATTTAAGCGAATGATCCTTAGTCAAGTTTTGGTGTGGGACTTATGCCTAAGAAGACCAAAGAACTTAAAAAGAATACGGGTTTTTATGTAAGATTAGACCCTGTTGGGAATATGGATTAAGAATAATAGGGTTGATTTGAATTTTTGGGTTTGAACCTCAGGGAGGATTCTTACATATCCCATTTGGAAGGGAATCAAATCCCACATAGTTCTGTGAGTATCATAGGAGAGTGTAGTCCTTTGAAAGAGATGAATTTGGGCTTACTTCATGAAAAGGATGCCTTGGTGATTTTGGGGCTTAATTTGGGGATTATTCTTAAAGAGGATGCCTAGATTAAGGGAAATTAGGTTGCATTCTTAAAGAGAATGTCCAGTGAGCTCAGGCCCTGAGAAGGCTTCCTACATATCCCGATTATGGTGGGAATCAATGTTTTTATAGTTCATTCACTGTTACTGTTTGTGAATTTTTTTTAATTATCAAAAATATCTAAAACCACATGAGTCATACTCAGTGTGAGAAATAAGAGGATTTGAATCATTCAACAAAGGCACCCACACTTTTCCTCATCCGTTGGTGGAAGAGGACACACCTATGGTAGTGAGGGTGGATGAGGCTGAGGTGACCGAGGAAGATGGTGTGGAGACAAGATTTCCCACTATTCTCTTTACGTTGGATAAGGTTCCAATGTAAGGAATAAGTGAAGGTGAAGGAAGAAGAGAGAATAAATACTGTAACCTCCTACTTGGATGGTTAGGGCTTTACTCTAGGATGATTGCCCTAAAATTGGTTATAGTGGGGGAGGGAGACTTCTCCTTTTCTTGAATGGAAAAACAAGTGTGAATCGTACCTTCCTACTAGATACATGAGGTTTAGAGTTTTAGGGATGAGAAAGGGAGGTCATAACCCCAAGCATAATCATCCAATCTGGGAGCTTCCCAACACTATTCTTGGGTGAATGGTCTATGTGATTGAGGATATACAAACCCATAGACACTCCATGAACCCTAACCCCGTTGTAAAAAAAATGTGGGAAACCAATGACTGTGTATACAAAAACCCAAATAAGAGACACATTGATGTTTCATTACCAAAGTATTGATAATTTAAGAGGTTTTTGTTGAGTTTTTAACATAATCCATTTCAGACTAAGGAGCCAATGAAGAATAAGACTTTCCATGAATGGCTTTGAAGAAGTCTGGATGGCTTGTAGACTGAAGGGAGTAGGATAATCAAAGAAGGGATACCATGTAAGTATCTGGTGCGCAAGTATGGGCATGAAAGTAGGCTTAGGTGACCTGATGTTCACTTATGTGATGAACAATGTGGATGTTAATACTTGGGTGAGACTTGAATCAAGACTTCAAGGGAATTCACATGTATTCCCAGAAGTGGGGTGCTCAAGTTCTTATGAGAGGAATAGGTGGCGTGCAAGTGTTTCTAATTCAGGGAGGTTGGGAGCCTCAAGAGCGCAAGTGTTATGGATTTCAAACAATAATGGAATTATGTCATATTATCCTCATTCAATTCCTATACTCTAGGTGTTAAAAAACTACCTTGAAGGTTTCTGAAGACTTGGTTGAAGCACTAGGAAGACCAGAGAAGCAATTATGATTCAGGGAAATTCATTCATAAAAATGAAGGCCCCAAGG
This sequence comes from Viscum album, assembly GCA_963277665.1. Lineage (NCBI taxonomy): Eukaryota > Viridiplantae > Streptophyta > Magnoliopsida > Santalales > Viscaceae > Viscum > Viscum album. Next base: position 1,576,223,161 of record OY728141.1, read on the forward strand.
GTCTATTTATAAGAAAAAATATGTCCCACAGATAAATGATATTGGGCACACCAGAATTGTGGCGCAGAAGTACCTTGTGTACCGATGAATTTTGTGCCAGACAGGGGTGACACTTTTAGGAGATAGCCAAATTAATTTCTTCATTCAGATCCATTATGGTGGCGCTCAGGTATTTTCACGCAAGTACCTTGGGCACTGCTTTAGGGACTTAGCCAGATTTATTGCTCCATTCTACGGGGGTTTCACCCCCTACCCCTGCTTTGGCTCACTACCAGTGGCTTCTCTACTATCACTGACCCCCATGAAAAATACAGATTCACACTATAACAAGCCAATATTCTATTAATTAAAATTCTCCATCATTTAATTAAATGTATTACTATGTAAAAGGGTTATACAAGACATATGCACTTCCATGGTTTTATGTTATAGAATTTTAAAATACTGTTATGAATTATTATTGTTGCTAGTATACCCATTGAATAGTGACCACATGATTAGTATAAATATAGGGCTTTAACAAATCCAATTTACCCAGACAAAGTAAATGATGGCCTCACACAGTATAATTTCTCCATACGGATCCAATTTTTCAAATCTAGGAAAGGATGTAGCATCACTGGGATTCACTCTTGACCAATCCCAAGCCGAGTTTCAACAAGTTAATCTTGAACGGAACTGCCCACTGGAGAATTAGAAGTTAATAGAGATTACCACCCAGATGATGTTATATGATCCTCCCCAAGAGTCTGTCACCATCACACACCTTACCTTGAGGTCTTATGCAGGTGTTTTAATGGGTTATGTAACGAGAACCTAGAACTATAATTATTTTCAATATTCTTTGTAAAGACAATATACATTCATTTTATTATTGTTACTTTGTAAATAGATTTTATAGCACAAATAGTATTTTTAGTTAATATTCAATTAAGAAATCTATTTTGAAAAATTAATGTATTTTTTAATTAAGTAATATTTTAATAAAATATTATTATTAAATTACTTTTTATTAAATATAAATGAATTACTAATTTTTATGAATACAATTGTAATTTTTATTTGAAAGCAGTTTTTGTCAAAACCAATGAATTTTTTATAAATGTTAGTTTTTATTTTAAAAGTAAAAATTCACATATTTAAAAAAATATTAAGATAAAATAAATATTATTTTTGGAATCATGATGTTAAAATTATTCAATGGTGAGTTTTTCATAATTTTCTGAGACAGTCAAATTTTTGGGTAAAAATTAAATACCTTTTAAATATATAATGTGGTTTGTGACATCACAATAATTCAATAGTGATGTAATAAAATACTATAAATGGGATGTTTGACCAATATATTTTTTACATTTAAAATAATGTGATTTTAGGTTTGTTTGAATTATTTTACAAAGCTTTTGTGGACCCTCCAAGACTTCTAAAACATTTTAACATTTTAAAATAATTTCCATGAGAGTGTGACTCACCTAAACCTAAGAAAACATAATATTTTAATAAGTTCATCCATTTAAAATATAAAATAATTTTTTCACTCCAATTTTGAAAAAACCTTAGGCAGAAACCATGGGTTTTTTGTAGTTTTTATTTGTTTAATGTGTGGTGTCCAAATACTAAATAATAAATAATTCCCTCTCCTTTCCTATATAAAACCACTCAATATCCCATTATTATTCACTAAAACCATATAGATATCGACCGAACTCTGTCCTCTTCTCTCTAAAATCCTCACAATGTTCCCAAAGATCCCAATAATCCTCTCTCAATCATCTCCCAAGCCTTTGGGATCACACTTCCATGTAAGGGATTTCTTCCTTTTTCATTTTGTCCAAATTTATATATGATGTCATGCCCTTTTATTTTCATTTAAAAATTTTTGGGTATGATTTTACACCCCCTATACTTCCCTACTTATGTTTGAATGATGATATACCCCTTTATCTCTCATTAATGCCTCCCACGTACACCTGTTACCATGCCGAAATTCGGTAAAGTATTTCTCCCTCCTCATTTACATTAAAGAAATTATTTTATATTATACATCTAACATCCATTACATATGTTGGGAAATGTATCTATATGATCCCTTAGTATAAATTTCATGTAAATATGATGACATAACCCTTTCCCTCTCATCAACTATTTTTAATTAATTCTTATGTCATGCTATTATGCTGCCCAATTTGCACCTTAATTTTCCAAGGAAAAGTCGTTGTGTAGTAAATACCATGCCCATTTATCTATCAAGGGAATTAAACTTTATGCACAATTACTCATCATTTATATAGCCTCATGTATTTCTTCCACATTCCATTATCATTGAATAAATGATGATGTTGAATGATCTCATGTCGTATGATCCATGTGGCACACTTATGAATGAAATGAAATGATTAAGAAGGGTGCGCCCTGATAATGCTCCAATGCATTGGGTAAAGATTAGTGTCACGATATGTCAAGTGAAATGAGGGAAGACTCATTCTAATTCATTTAAAATGATGGTTTACTCATGCTCCATGTGCAATGATCTTTAGCTCATGCTAATATCATATTAAATGTTGTTTCCACTTTTCTATGTTATGATAATCATGCTATATCATGCCTTTATGTCCATGTACCTCTTGTGCTCAATTTATATTCCTATTTCCTAACATGTACTATATTCTTCATTTTATGCCTCGTTTACTCCGTTACTAGGATTTATATCTCACCCTTTTCTTATGCATGTCCTCAAGTTATCCCATGAAATGTTAAGTACGAAGGAATGTTGTGGTCATGTAAAGAAAGTTTTCAATAAATATAGTGTGTTTTATGTTCTTAGTTGATATGTAATGTTCCAAATTTCCCATGAAATTAGACCTATCAATCCTTAGAGTTTTCTTATGAGAAATTTTATGTAATAAATCATGTTTATATGTGTAATAAATAGTAGGGTTTTTATTATTGGTATCATAGGATAGGTTTAGTTATTTTTGGGATCTGGGATTAGAAAACCCTAGTGAAATAATTTTAGGATAAGAATAAGAATAATAAAAACATCCCTAAATTTTTTGTGAGTATTGAGTAATTGGTTTATCAAGAAAATAACTACCTTTTTTTATATGAGTAGGTAGAGGCGGCTCTGGCATAAATTTTTCTAAGGGTAAAACTTGAAAACACTACTTTGAGCTAGACCTAAATGGGAAATGGTGCATGACAATGGGCCTTACTGTAGTCTTGGTTATAATAATACTAGGGGATATGATTTTTCAAATTTATAAGCTTATTATGAACCATTATTAAGGGAATTAATAAAATGTACCTAAGAATATATGTTGTGAATTAGATCATGGATTGAATTGATTGAAGCCTATAAATTCATAAGTTAAGGAAATAAATGTAATTTATAAGTTATCAATTTTTTCCATTGGGTTCCCCTTTATGTGTTACCCCTAACATTTATTTTATTCCATCCAATGGATGGTAAAAGGAGGACTCGGGCTAATAACTAATGTGAAGATCAATGTGATGACTGTTCTAATGAGATGCCCAATCCAATGGGAGTGGGAATCACAAACATTGTCATCATACTCTCTCAGTTAACTCATGTTTTTAATAGAAACATGGGTCAGGAATATTGTTCAACCCCCCCCCCCCCACTAAGAAAGAATAATCCCCAATCGAGAGCTTCATGAGACAAAGGCCTCTTACTTTTAATGGATCATTTGATCCCTCAATTGCGGAAAAATGGATCAACTCCATTGAAAAGATATTATCCATCCTTCAATGTTTTGAACAAGATAAGTTTCTCCTCGATGCTTATCGTATGGAGGTCAATGCTGATCAATGGTGTACATTGATCAAAAATACAAAGCCTAATGGGGATATTGAGGTTTTGGAATGATAGGATTTTAGGAAAAAAAATTCGATAAATATTTTCCTCACACCCTCCGAATTTAGATGGAAAAGGACTTCCTTGACCTAAAGAAAAAAAGACAACACATCCATCAGAGAATTTGAGGAAAACTTCACAAGGTTTGAATGATATGCCTCTGAATTTGTCGTTACCCCAAAATTCAAGGTTTAACACTTCGTTGGAAGGATAAATCCTATCCTATGGAAATCGCTTGTGATACATGACTTTGATATCTATGAGGAAATTTTCTGATGTGCACTGAAGGTCAAAATAGAGATCGGTAAATCCCATGGTTATCATGGGGATAAGAATTTGAAGGTGGAATTTAATTCTGGTGGTCCGATGGATAAATCCAATGTTTCTAAGATCTTCCAGCACCCAATTTTCCAAAGGTGCGGAAATATGCACCCCATAAATTTCTTAAAGGGGACAATGAATTTATTTAGGTGTGGAAGATAAGGGCACCTGACCATTAATTTCTGAAAAGAAAACCACGTAGATGTAATAGAGGAGAGTAATTCTACATTCAACCCTCAAAACATTGTTCATTTATATAACTTCAAAGAACCAGGGTACTTTTCAAACCACTTCACTAATCCAAGGTTTTTAGGAGGAATCCAAAAACCTCCAAGGAAGAAAGGGTGATATTTATCCATCACTATCACTGAAGTGAACCCCGACAATGAAGTGGTGACAGGTATGATAGTTATTCATTCAGCAATAGCAAATTTAATTTCTTATTCTAGTTCTACGAATTCTTTTATATCTCAAAATTTTTGTAGATAAATCCCAACACCACAACAAATCATGGAAGTAAATATGGTGGTGAGAATGAAAAATGGGGAAATCATTGAATCCCATAAATATAACTACTCCCCTGTCATAAATTGTGGATTGAATTTCCCGACAAAACTCATTATAATCCCTCTAGTGTAAATTGATGAAATTCATGGCATGTATTGGATTTCAAAATATAGAGCCAATATAAATTACCATGAGAGGGAAATCACTCTTCATAGGGCTAATTGACCCCCGATTCTATACAAGTGGAAGGAGGAGGATGAATATTTTTTAGAAACATAATCTCAAGCACAGATATTACTTCCCTATGGGAACACATATCTTTCTTAGATAACTGAGTCTAATGAATCAAACATCCTTGAAGAAAATACTATTGTTATGGAATTGAATGAAGTGTTTCCTGAGGAATTTACTGGCATTCCTCCTAGAAGAGATGTTTAATTCTCAATTGATCTTATACCTAAGAAGTTACCAATATCCAAGACATAGTATGAAATGGATATCGTGGAGAATTAGGATCTAAAGAAACAAATACAAGAGAATTTGGATAAAGGGTTTATACAACCAAGTGCTTCAAAATGGGCTACAATAGTCCTCTTTATCAAGAATAAGGATGGGACAATGTGCTTTTGCATTGATTATTATGAGATCCACAAAATCACAATAAATAATAAGTATCTACTTCCATGAATTGATGACCTGTTCAATCAACTACATGGATCACAATACTTTTTCAAGGTGGATTTGCGGTCAGGATATTACCAAGTAAGGGTGAAGAAGTAGGATATCCCCAAGACTACTTTTTGTACAAGGTACTGGCACTGTGAGTTTATAGTAATTCCTTCAGAACTCACCGATGCTCTAGTAATCTTCATGGACATGATAAATATAGTCTGTATAGATTACCTCGACAAATGTGATGTAGTATTTATAGACGATATTCTAATATACTTCAAAACCAAGGAGGGGAATGAGGAGAATCTAAGCACCATACTAGAGTCCCTACGAATGGATAAGCTCTATGAAATGTATAGAAAGTATATGTTTTGGTTGAAGTACATATCATTCATGGGTCATATCATCACAAGAAATGGGATATCTATGTATCCCTCCAAGACAAATACAATTGAAGGATGGGAGTGGCAATCTTTGGTAATGTATATCCATAGCTTCCTGGGGTTAGCTGTATATTATCACCGATTTGTGAGAAATTTCTCATGATTTTCCAACCCTCTTACCAAACTATCTCAGAAGGGAGTAAAGTTTTCATGGAGTGATGAATGTGAAGATAGCGTCAGGGAGTTAAAAAGGTGGCTTATCAATGCACCCATGATCAAACTACCCACAAGTGGAGAACATTTTGTTATATTCAGTGATGCTTAGTAGAAGGAACTAGGTTGTGTGTTGATGTAAAATGACAAATTCATTTCCTATTCTTCAAAAAAATTGAAATTTCATGAGCAAAAATATCCAACATGTGATCTGGAGTTGGGTCTAGTAATATTCTCTTTAAAAATTTTGGGACATTACCTATTTGGGGAGAAGTTTGAAATATATACGGATCACAAAAGCCTCAAGTATATACTCACAAAGAAAGATTTTAATATTCACCAATGAAGATGGTTAGATCATGTAAAGACCCATAAATTTCATGGAAATTCTTTTTCTTAATTTCATTGGGATTTTACTAGTACTCAGTTCCTAACGGAACTTGATTCTGAGGCCCGGTGTGTCTGGAATCAATTTCCGAAGTTTAGCTTGGGTACGTTTAGTGAACGAACGAGCGGGTTTTTATATCTTTTGAACAGGTGCTTGGAATTAAAAACCGAGGGCACCGATGAAACCGCAATGCCGATAATTGCTTAAGAATACTTTCACTAGAGTTGCGTTTGCTCGAAAGGTGTTGTTAAAAATGAATTGGTTTAATTGAAGAGTGAAATAAAATACGTATTACAATTTTATTTCTACTCTAAGTAATTATAACCTACGTGTGGAATTTGAGGTGGGACCCACTAAATCATAACTCCTCTTGATAGGATATCAGTGAGGTGGGTCCCACAGGAGCACCACCTTTTCAATTTTCTCTATCCTCTCTTAAAGTTGGAAAACCCCCCATTAGTTTGTAACTCACCCACTCTCCCTCTTTAATTGCATGTCAACTCTCACATTAAATTCATTGATCAAAGCTATTCAATTAATTTAATTTTGGTTTTTAATTTTTGATGATTTGAAAACTCATGGAATGTGTTAATAAAATAAAGAATCCCTTATTTTATTTGGGGGTTTTTTAGTTGTGTGTGGATCTTGGGAGAGAATACTCAAAGTCTTGAGGATCGTTATCTTCTTCGTTGGAGAACACAAAGAACATCAAGACCTCGACGAAGAATGTTGTCACCGCAAGGAGAGATCGATGTGCTATCTCTTCTCCTCTCCACAGCCGGCGCGTGATTCTTTTTCTGAAGAACAACGACGCACCATCTTTCGATCTTCTTTCCTCGTCAAAGGAAGGGAGACGCCATTTCCTCCTCAGATGTTCTCTGTCAAAATATACGGAGCTTCACCTCGCGACACCATTTTCCATAACAATCATCGTTAGAAAACTCTTTCGAGGTAGGGGTTAAGTTCAAATTTAATCAATTAAATTTGTGCTTTATTTTGTCGTTGTGATTACGCGTTCTTGGCCGCTTGCTATTGTTATAATAGGAGGAGGTCGGACCGCAGAAACACGACCGACCCTCCTACCCCTTTTTGTTGTTGAACTTCTACGTGGCTTGGAAACGGAGGCGATGCGGTGTCGTTGCACCATGAGGGAATGAGGAAAACCACGAAAAAAGAGTGAGGCGCCATCGCGCCACGCCGTTGAGGCTGAAAGAGGCCGCGGCCGAAGTTGGGCCGCGACAGAAGGGCGCGACGCCGTCACGCGGCGCTGGAGCATCATGGAGGGCCGCGGCGGAGGGGTGCGGCACTGGTCAGACAAGGGCCGCAGCCTAAGTCCACGGCGGTGCAGAGGAGGGTGGCCGAAACTGCCGGCCGCCAGTGCTACAGGAGACGGGACCAGTAGGTCCTGCGTGGCACAACTGACCGACCATTATGGCCTGCCGGATCCAGAATGTCTGGGGGTTCAACCCCCAACGACTGGAAAAGGGTGGGCCCCTCCACGTGGGGGGCCGTCATTTCAAAAGCAAGGGGGCAGCGCCCCACCCCTTTCGCGTCCGCTCAGCGTGGATGCCCGCTCGGGACCGAACCGGTCACACCAGGTCGGACCGCCCGCGCCGGGCTGGACCGCCCGCGCCGGGCGGGACCGCCCGTGTCGGGCCGGCCGCCCACGCCAGGCCGGATCCCCGCGCAGGGCCGAGTCTCACCGGCTGGGAAGGTCCGCGCCAGCCGGGCCTGTCCACGCCCAACATGGTTGGACCCAGACCCTGGTCTGGTCGACCCGGTTCGGGTCGACCCAGGGGGTAATGGGCCGGGACGGACCGGGCCCAAACCCCCTACTTTCAGACAGTTCTGTTCAAATGCACATAACATGGGCTACAGACCTCCAATCGATGCAACTTTTGTTGCATAGAGATCCTTGAATCGAGACGGTTGTTTCAGTATATTACACTCAGGGTTTCAGAGATTTTTGGGTATGGCCAGGTTGGTTCGAACACGAAACCAACTGGGCCCTCGGAGCGGAAACACTGATAACATGAGCTCCGGACGTCCGATTGAAGTGCATCGACTTTGTTGGATTACTCTTAGTGATATGGTTCTTTTGGATTAGTCTGTTCGAGGTTTGGACGTTGATGGAGTACGGTAGGGTTGATTTTGTCTTAGAAATCAACCGGGCCCCTAAGACAAAAAAGCCAATAACTCTCAGACCGGGTGCCCGATTGACGCGCCGTATGTCGCGATGAGTTCCTATTGACGAGATGGAACTTTGGGATACATCAACTCCAGAATTCGTGTCAGTTGATGTATCAACCCCCCATAGCTCGTGGAGCGGACCCTCCCAGAAATTGAGCGTGCTATGTGCGGGAACCCTAGAGTTGGCTGCGACTGCGACAACGATGAAGACTGTACTGAAATCCTCCATGGGTTCGGCAGCGACAGTGACTGTACTGGAATCCTCCGTGGGTTTGACGATGATGACTATTGTTCTTGTATCCTATGTGGGTCCGACAGTACTTGAATACTGTTCTTGTATCCTATGTGGGTCCGACAATATTGACCTCTGTACTTGTATCCTGTGTGGGTCCGGCGGAGTAGCTGGTCTTGTATACTTTGTGGGTCCAATAGCTTAGCTGGTCTTGTATCCTATGTGGGTACGACAACTTAGATGAATTAGTGGCTACATCTGATCATCTCTATCATCTTAGGAAGAGTATACCTGTGTGAGCTGAGTCTTAACTTACAATCAATATCATCGATATGATTGTAGTGATTTCCTGTGTGGATTGGGATTTGATTTCCTATGTGGATTAGGTTTTGAATTACTATGTGAAATGGTTTATGTTTTTTTTTGTGTGGACTGGGTTGTATATTGGGCTCGTGTGCTGGAGCCAAGCTGGAAGTGGTGACTTAGGTATATGTATCGGCATATACCTAAGTTGGGTTGGTTGTTACTTCGTGATTGTATCTTTCCTTTGTGGTTTATCCTTCGTGGATTATGGGAGACCTTCGGGGGTTTAGGGGTTCCTACTGAGTAGCGTATACTCACCCCTACATGGGCTAGGCCCGCACTACGTTGTGTTGGATGCAGACAATGGATAACACTGATCGAGGTGGGAGCTCCTAGAGCTGGATGGTACCTGGAGGTGGATCACTGGATGGGACGTACTTGGAGCAGATGACTGGAGCTGAGGAGCAGAGAAGACTATCTATACCCCCCCTTCAGGTGGGATTTCCAGAGGACAGCTCGGACTCACTACTTTACTTTTCAGTTACTGTACTTTCATTTCAGTTGTACTTTACTTACAGTTGGGTTTGTATTCTGGCCCATTTACTTTCTAGCACTTACTTTTCTACTTAGTTTACTTAGTGTTTACTCAGCTTGCGTACTCTGTGGTGTTTATTTACTTTATAAAGGAAAATCCTTCCCTTTTTATCGGGATTTACGCCTTTGGTGCTAGTTGCCAGCCCCTAGCCTATGGAAGGCGGGCTTGCGGTAGTCACGGCACGGGCCCTGAGGACGAGTCGTGACAAATTGGTATCATAGGAGTTCGGTTCTACCGTGGAACTCAGGACTCTGATCGTTCATCTATGTGAAGCAATAGTGTTAAGGGTATTGAGTGTGGTTATCAGTATAGGGAGTCTAGTGTTGGTGTGACGGCCGACGTATCCGTACACCAGGACCCCGACTTCTGATTTCTGACTCAATGCACGAAAATATTTATTGCATGTGTGTTTCAAAAGTTTTCTTTGTGATTACTTTGTGTTAGCTCACCAGGTATACTGTATTGACTGTGGCACACCTGTTTCTTTTCAGGATGGCCCCATGATGGTAGCCAGTTAGGGTTCCGAGCTTTGTGCAAGACGACAACCCACCGAGTGACGAGGCCTCAGTGCAGGGCCCTATTACAGCGGAGGCACCGACGATATCTCTACCTGCCGAGCCACCGATGCCACCAGCCCCATCAGCTGAGAGTGCACGTCGCCTTAGTGCACTGCAAAGTTTCAGTGTCAGAGACCGCCCAGGTTCCATGGGGAGACGGACCCTCAGGAAGCCAAGGATTGGTTGGAGGTTGTTTTACGGGTTTTCAGGTTAGTAGGGACACAATCTTACTTCATAGTGATCCTTACAGCGAGTCTCTTGCACGTAGCAGCAGGTAGATGGTGGATCTTGATGCTCCAGGTGCATGACGAGGCATCTCTTCTTTGGTCAAACTTTGAGGGCCTCTTTCGCTCGGAGTTTGTACCAACCACCCTCCGTGCGGTGCGTATTCAGAAACTACTATAGCTGCGACAGGGCAGCATGACAGTAGCCCAGTACTCGGTGAGATTTACCGATCTCTCGCGTTATTCTACGGACATGGTACGATACCCATTCTTCCAGGCCCAGACCTTCGAGCAAGGACTGAGGAATGAGATCAGGGCGTCAATGATCTCCCTCAGGATTCTGATACAGGCAGAAGTATTTGAGAGAGCCCTTCTTATAGATATCTTTCTAGATGAGTCGACACCAGCAGCGAGACCTACCCCAGGGCGGCACGTAGCGGAGTCTTCTACAGCTGGCAGTCAATGGATGTCATTGGGGTCCAAGCGGACCAGACCATTAGAAGGATGACCTCATGACACTGGCTTATAGGTGTGGGGAACACGACATAGAGCCAGTCTTCCGAGGATCAGACAGTGCTATGCATGCGGCGGGTAGGGCACCATGGCTCATGACTGCCCGATCCGACATGCAGACGGACATCAGACCGTGGAGGGACCTCCCAGGCGGAGTCAGAGGTTCGATCGTGGCAGTCTGCAGGGAGTAGGCGGATGAGGGAGAGGAGCTGGCCGAGCAGCAGGTGGTGGGCGATGCTTCGAGGATCTATAACCACCACCACCAGGAGGTCCACCCCGACCATAGGGAGCGGACAGACAGAGACAGGCTCAGCTTCAGGCAGCAGAGGCCAATGACCACGGTGCACCAGAGATGATTCGAGGTACTATCTATGTCTACTCCACCCTTGCTGCAGTTTTTATAGACACAAAAACGAGTCATTATTTCATTGACGCTGCCCTTGTTTAGAGCTCGGAGATTCCGACAGAGCCATTGGCTCGATCTTTACGGCTAGAGACTCCTACGGAGCAGACTCGATGATTACGCACTGGTGTCGATAGTGTGAGATTACTCTAGGAGGTGAGAGATTCGGCTGGGATCTTCTTGTAGCGGCGTTGAGGCCTTACGACGTCATCATGGTCATGGATTGGTTATCTACGGTCGATGCTCAGATCGACTGTATTAGGTGCAAGGTGCGGTGTGTCTGCACCGATGGGAGCACGTTCACCTTCACCGGTGAGAAGGGAGCCTTTGCAGCATAGGATGGAATCACGCAGAGGAGTGGACAACCGATCACTCATCAGTTGGCTAGCCTCATCCTAGGATCAGCTTATGTGCGGAGTTCGATTTTCCCTATTGTGGTGGATCAGTATGCAGACGTTTTTCCTGACTATGTTCCAGGACTACCTCTTTGTAGAGAGGTAGACTTCTATATTGACCTGTACCCCGAGATAGCCCCGATATCTACTCCAGCATATCGGATGGCTCCCGCTGATCTTCGAGAGCTACGGATACAACTAGAGTACTTGTAGGGAAAGAGATTCATCCGACCCAGTGTTTCACCCTGGGCTTCCCCGATTTTGTTCGTTAAGAAGGCGGACGGGAGCTTGTGACTATGTGTCAATTACCGTCTCCTGAATCAGGTGACCATGAAGAACAAGTATCCACTTCCATGGATTGATGACCTCTTCTATCAGCTCAAGGTAGCACAGTGGTTCACGACGATAGACCTCAGGTAAGGCTATCATTAGCTCAGAGTTCGAGACGAGGATGTGAAGAAGACAGCCTTCAGGTGTCGGTATGGCCACTATGAGTTCTTGGTTATGCCTTTCGGCGCAACCAATGCTCCAGCAGTGTTCATGAGCTTCATTAACAGGATCTTCCAGCCTTACCTCGATTGATTTGTCGTGGTCTTCATTGATGACATATTGATTTACTCGACCACTGAGGAGGAGCACGCCTACCACTAGCGGGTTGTACTGGACATACTCTGAGAGCACTGGCTTTATGGTAAGCTCTATAAGTTTCAGTTCTAGATACGTGAGGTCCACTTCTTGGGACACGTCATCTTTGAGGTGGGATTTCGGTGGATCCTGCGAAGATCAAGGAAGTGATAGCTTGGGAGCCACCCAGGAGCGTGATAAAGGTGAGGAGTTTCTTAGGACAGGCTTGGTACTATTGGAGATTTTTTCCAGACTTCTCCAGAGTTGCAGCACCACTTACAGATTTGACGAAGTAGGGGAGAACCTTCATGTGCTCAGATAGATGTTAGCAGAGCTTCCAGGAGCTGAGATAGAGATTGACCAGTGCACCCATCTTGAGGATACCAGAGGAGGGAGTAGGGTATGTAGTCTAGTGAGATTCATTAGGGACCGGACTCAGGTGTGTACTGATGGTGGAGCGGGCTGTGATCGCCTATGGATCACGACAGTTGAGGCAACATGTGCAAAACAATGCTACCCATGACCTAGAGTTAGCAGCAGTGGTCTTCGCTCTGAAAATGTGGCAGCACTATCTGATGGGTGAGTGCTTTACAGTCTATTCGGACCACCAGAGTCTTAGGTACATCTTCTCACAGAATGACCTGATCTTGAGACAGTGGAGATGGCTCAAGTTCCTCTAGGACTATGACTTTGAGATAGTCTATACTCATGTAAAGGGAAACATAGTAGTCTATGCTCTCAGCAGGAGGACGGGAATTCAGCTACTTGGAGAGGTGACGGAGCAGCTAGCTGCATTGTAGATATCCTTTGTGGATAGAGACGGGTCATCCTTCCTTCATCCGCTCATAGTCACACCTCTACTTCTTCAGTGGGTCAGAGTGGCACAATGTGGGGACGTTGACTGTGAGACGCGGTGTGCACAGATTTCCATAGGCCAAGCACCTGATGGATTCTCTATAGGATGAGAGAACATCATCCTTTTTAGAGGATGTACCATGGTACCAGCTTCATTACAGGAGGAGGTGCTGATAGAGTTTCACACTTCCCATTTGGCGGTACATGCAGGGGTAGTGAAGATGTACCAGGATCTCAGACGACAGCATCGGTGGCCGGGTATGAAGAAGGATGTGGTAGAGTTTGTTTCTCGATGCCTCACCTGTCAGTAGGTGAAGGCGGAGCACAAGGTACCCGCAGGCTTGGTACATCCCTTGGAGGTCCCGGAGTTGAAGTGGGACGGGATATCTATGGATTTTGTGACTGGTCTTCCACGTACTTACAGAGGTCACGACTCCATTTGGGTGATCGTCGACTGACTCACCAAGTTGGCCCACTTCTTACCCATCAGAGAGCAGGGCTCAGTAGAGATATTTGGACACCTCTATGTTTAGGATATTGTATGGCTTCATGGTGTGCCGTCATCTATCATATCCGATCGAGATGCTCGCTTTACATCCCGGCTTTGGAAGGGGTTACAGGAGGCATTCAGGACGCAACTACGCCTGAGCACTGACTTTCCCCCTCAGATGGATGGACAGACAGAAAAGACCATTTAAACTCTCGAGGACATGCTCCGTGCATGTGTCCTCAACATTGTTCACAGCTGGGAGGATCACCTACCTTTGGTGGAGTTTGCGTACAACAACAGCTACCACTCCACCATCGGGATGGCACCATACGAGGAATTGTACGGCTGACCTAGCAGATCACCTCTGTGCTGGACAGACCCTGGGGAGTCAGCACTTGTTGGACCAGAGATGGTCCATGCCACGATAGAGAAGGTCCGGGTTATCTAGGAGTGAATGACGAAAGCTCAGAGCCGACAGATGTCTTATGCTGACAAGAGGCGGAGACCACTAGAGTTCGAGGATGGCGACCACATTTTCTTACGGGTCTCACCTCAGCGTGGATTACGGAGATTTGGCCAGGCCGACAAGTTATCTACGCACTTCATTGGACCATTCTAGGTTCTCATCATGATAGGCGAGGTGGATTATCGCCTGGCTCTACCACCTCAGTTGCACCGAGTGCACGATGTCTTCCACGTATCTCAGTTGAGGAGATTCGTGCATGACCTGACACAAATCATCGACCATGGGGAGCTGGACGTTGATGACAGGGCGACTTTTGTGGAGGTCCCGGTGGAGATTGAGGATCGACAAGAGTGGGTCCTACGTGGGCGGTCTATTCCTATAGTGCGCATTAGGTGGCATCACATGAACCTCCAGAAGAGTACATGGGAGCAGGAGGCTTAGATGCGTGCTCGGTACCCTCATTTGTTTCCCTAGTTTGTGATGTATCTTTATGGGGACGTAAAGCCCGGAGGTGGGAGTAATGTAAAGACCCGTAAATTTCAAGGGAATTTTTTTTCTTAATTTCGTTGGGATTTTACGAGTACGCAGTTTCTGATGGCACCTGATTTCGAGGCCTGGTGTGCCCGAAATCAATTTCCGAAGTTTAGCTCGGGTACGTTTAGTGAACGAACGAGTGAGTTTTTCAAACTTTTGAACCGGTGCTCGGAATCTAAAACTGAGGGCACCGATAAAACCACAACGCCAGTAATTTTTTAAGAAGTCTTTCACTAGAATTGCGTTTTCTCGGGAGGTGTTGTTAAAAATGAAGTTATTTAATTGAAGAGTGAAATAAAATCCGTATTACAATTTTATTTCTACTCTAAGTAATTATAACCTACGTGTGGATGTTGAGGTGGGACCCACTAAATCATAACTCCTCTTGATAGGATATTGGTGAGGTGGGCCCCACATGAGCCCCACCTTTTCAAATTCCTCTAACCTCTCTTAATGTTGGCAAACCCCCCCATTAATTTGTAACTCACCCACTCCCCCTCTTTAATTGCATGTCATCTCTCACATTAAATTGATTGATTAAAGCTATTCAATTAATTTAATTTTGGTTTTGAGTTTTTGAAGATATGAAAATGCATGGCATGTGTTAATAAAATAAGGAATCCCTTATTTTGTTTTGGGGTTGTTTAGTTGCGTGAGGATCTTGGGAGAGAATACTCAAAGTCTTGAGGATCGTCATCCTCTTCGTTGGAGAATGCGAAGAACGTCAAGACCTCGACGAAGAACGACGTCACTATAAGGAGAGATTGACATGCAGTCTTTCCTCCTCTCCATAGCCAGTGTGTGATGATTTTTCCTTAGAACGACGATGCACCCTCTATCGATCTTCTTCCCGCGTCAAAGGAAGGGAGACGCCGTTTCCTCCTCAGACGTTCTCCGTCAACATATATGGGGTTCACCTCGCGACACTGTTTTCCGCGACGATCATCATTCAACAACTCTTTCAAGGTAGGGGTTAAGTTAAAATTTAATCAATTAAATTTGTGCTTTATTTTGTCGTTGTTATTACTCGTTCTTGGCTGCTTGCTATCGTTATAATGAGAAGAGGTCGGACCGCACAAACACGGTCGACCCTCCTACCCCTTTTTGTTGATGAATTTCTACGTGGCTTGGAAACAGGGGCAACACGGTGCTGTTGCACCGTGAAGGAACGAGGAAAACCATGGAGAAAGAGTGTGGCATCGTCGCGCCATGCCGTTGAGGCCGAAAGAGGCCGTGGCCGGAGTCGGGCCACGGTGGAAGGGCGTGGCGCCGTCACGCCGTGCCAGAGAATCATGGAGGGTCGTGGCGGAGGAGCGCGGCGCCGTCGCGCTGCGCTGGTTGGACAAGGGTTGTGACCTAAGGCCATGGTGGTGAAAAGGAGGGCGGCCAGAACTTCTGGCCGCCGGTGCTATAGGATGCGGGACCAGCAGGTCCCGCACAGCGCAACCGGCCGACCATTACGGCCGGCCGAATCCGAAAAGTCCGGAGGGTCAACCCCTGTCGGATTGCAAAGGGAGGGCCCCTCCACGTGGGGGCCGCCGTTTCAAAATCAAGGGGGGAAACACCTCCCCCCCCTTCCATATCTGCTCAGCACGGATTCCCACTCGGTACCGCACTGGCCACATCGGGCCGGACCGCCTGCGCCGGGCCGGACCGCCCATGCCGGGCCAAGCCGACCGCGCCGGGCCGGATCCCCACACAGGGCCGGGCCGCACCGGCTGGGCTGGCCCGTGCCAGTCGGGCCGGGCCGCGCCCAACCGGGCCGGACCCGGACCCGGATTGGGTCGACCTAGTTCAGGCTGGCCCAGGGGGTAACAGGCTAGGTCGGACCGGGCCCGAACCCCCTACTTTCGGATAGTTCCATTCAAACGCCCATAACATGGGCTAAAAACCTACGATCGACGCACTGTTAGCTGCATAACAATCCTTGGATCGAGACAATCATTTCAGTAAATTACAATGAGGGTTTTGAAGAACCTTGTGTACGGACAGGTTGGTTTGAACAGGAAACCAACCCAGCCCTCGGAGTGGAAACGCTTATAACTTGAGCTCTGGATGTCCGATTGACGTGCCATAGACTTTGATGGATTCCTCTTAGTGAGATGGTTCTTTTGGCTTACTTTTCTCCAGGTTTGGACACTTCTGGAGTACGGTCGGGTTGGTTTTGGCTTAAAAACCAACCGGGCCCCTAGGACGAAAAAGCCAATAACTCTGAAACTGGGCGTCCGATTGACGCGCCGTCTGTCCCGTTGAGTTACTATTAATGAGACAGAACTTTTGGATACATCAACTCCGGACTTAATGGAAGTCGATGTATCGACCCCCTTAGCTTGTGGAGTGGACCCTCCCGGAAATCGAGCATGCAGTGTGCGGGAACCCTAGAGCTGGCTGCAACTGCGACAACGATGACGACTGTACTGAAACCCTCCGTGGGTTCGGCAGCGACGAAAACCGTACTAGAATCCTTCATGGGTTCGACGAAGATGACTACTATTCTTGTATCCTATGTGGGTCTGGCAGTTCTTGACTACTGTTCTTGTATTCTATGTGGGTCTGACAGTATTGACCTCTGTACTTGTATCCTGTGTGGGTCCGACAAAGTAGCTTGACTTATATCCTTTGTGGGTCCGACAACTTAGCTGGACTTGTATCCTATGTGGGTCCGACAGCTTAGATGAATCAGTGGCTACAAATGATCATCTCTATCATCTTACGAAGAGTATACCTTTGTGAGCTGAGTCTTAACTTACAATCAATATCATCGATATGATTGTTGTGATTTCCTGTGAGGATTGGGTTGTGCTTTCCTATGTGGATTGGGTTGTGAATTCCTATGTAGAATGGGTTATGTTTTTCTTTTGTGGAATGGGTTGTATCATGGGCTCGTTTGCTGAAGCCGATATGGAAGTGGTGACTTAGGTATATGTATGGGCATATACCTAAGTAGGATTGGTTGTTACTTCGTGATTGTATCTTTCCTTTGTGGTTTATCTTTCGTGGATTCTGGGAGTCCTTCGGGGGTCTCGGTGTCCCTACTGAGTAGCATATACTCACCCATGCATGGGCTATGCCCGCACTACGTTGTGTTGGATGCAGACGATGGACAACGCAGTTCGAGGTGGGAGCTTGTGGAGCTGGACAGTACCTGGATGTGGATCACTGGATGGGAAATACTCTGAGCGGACGGTTGGAGCCGAGGAGCAGAGGAGACTATCTATACCCACCCTTCAGGTGGGATTTCCAGAGGACGGATCGGACTCACTACTTTACTTTTTAGTTGCTTTACTTTCTTTTCAGTTGTACTTTACTTACAATTGGGTTTTTATTCTGGCCCATTTACCTTCCAGCACTTACTTTTGTACTCAGTTTACTTAGTGTTTACTCAGCTTGCATACTCTGTTGTGTTTGTTTACTTTATAAAGGAATTTACTTCCCTTTTTATTAGGATTTACGCCTTTAGTAAAATTCGCCAGCCCCTGGCCTATGGAAGGCGGGCTTGGGGTAGTCACGGCACGGGCCCCAAGGACGGGTCGTGATAGATCTGAACAAGGACTATTACTGCTCAATCCATTACCACCCTAGGAAAGCGAACAAGGTGGAAGATTATCTAAGTAGAATGGCCCCTACAATTCTATCATTGATGAGAATTGAAAAGGATCCAATCCTCTTAGATTTGATGAATATGGATATGGTAATTAAAAATAAGGGAACATCATTAATCCTTTCAGAAATTATTGCTCAATTGTCTCTTTTGTAAAGGTTAAAGGATGCTCAAAAGGATGATGTGTGAATTCATAGGAAAGTGGAAACTATTAGAAAAGGGAAATAGTCAGAGTTCAATGTTAATGAAGAAGGAATTATAAGATTTTGGTTAATAATATGAGTTCCATAAAATCCCGAGATAAATAAAGAACTTTTGGATGATACACATAGTTCAAATTTCTCCATTCACTCAGGAAAAAAAAAGATGTATCGAGATCTCTAAGAGAATTATTGGTGGGATAACATGAAGAATGATATTGATGAGTATACATCAATGTGCCTGGTATTTCAGAAAGTGAAGGTTGAGAGGTAGAATTCTAAGGGGATGATTCCACTATTACTTATACCATCATTGAAATGGGAGAACATCACCATGGACTTTGTCACCATACTTCTGATGACCTCCAAAGGAAACAATGCTATCTGGGTGGTTGTGGATCTTCTTTCAAATAAAACACACTTAATTAAAATTAGGGAGGTTTTCTCATTGGATCAATTTCACACATATATATTAGAGAAGTGGTAAGGCTGCATAGAGTACCAATTTCTTATGTATCCGATCGAGATCCAAGATTCACCTCTATGTTCTAGAAGAGTCTTCAACATTATCTGAATAATGAGGTGAAATTCAGTAAGACTAATCATCCTCAAACTGATGGCCAATCTGAGTGGACTATCCAAACACCCGAGGACATGTTGATAGCATGCTCAATAGACTTAAAAGGAGGATGGTATCAAAATCTTCCTGTAGTTGAGTTCTTTTACAATAACAGATTTTACAAAAGCATCAAAATGGATTCTTATGAATACCTTTATGGGAAGAGGTGAATAACACTGACATGTTGGTATGAAGTTGGAGAGTGAAAACTACCTGGTCCAGAATTGGTCAAAAAAATGGTGGAGAAGGTTAAGACCATCTACCATCACATTAAAGATGCTCAGAATTGACTAAAGAGCTTTGCTGATAATCATTGAGAAGACCTAGATTTTGATGTTGGAGATGTGGTATTCCTCTGTATATCACTGTGGAAGAGAGTTGTGAGATTTAGGAAGAAGGGAAATATTAGTCCAAGGTACATCGGCCCTTTTGAGATCCTAGATCGCATTTGAGTAGTGGCCTATTGACTTGCACTCCCACTGAACCTATTTCATGTACATGATGTATTCCATGTATAACTATTAAAAAAATACATTCCTTTCCTATTTTATGTACTTAATCCAGAGGTGGTACAATTGGATAATTATCTCTCCTAGTAAGAGAAGCCGGTGAATATTTTAGATCATAAGGAAAAAGTTCTATGAAATAAGAAAATTCCCCTTGTCATGGTGTTGTTGGAAAACCAAGAGTTTGAAGAATCAACATGGGAATTGGAGGAAGTGATGAAGCAGAGTTTCCCTCATATTTTTTATTGTGGGAAAAGGAAATTTTGAGGGAAAAATTTCTTAAGGGGGGAAGATTTTAATGACCCAAACATTTATTAATGAAAATTCCTCTTGATCAGATTAACTGTATTACTATGTAAAAAGGTTATATAAGACATATGCACTTCCATGGTTTTATTTTTTTTGGATTTTAAAATGACATTATGAATTTTTACCACTTCTAGTATAGCCATTGAACAATGACCACATGATTAGTAATAATATAGGGCTTTAACAAATCTAATTTACCCAGACAAAGGAAGAAATGGCCTCATCGAGTAGAGTTTCTATATACGAAGCCGATTTGTTAGAGCTCATAAAGGAGTTAGCATCACTGGGCTTTACTCTTGACCAAGACCAAGACAAGCTTCAACACGTTATGCTTGAACAGAACTTGCTATGGGAGAAGTGGATGTTAATACATATTACCACCTGATAGATGTTATTTGAGCCTCCCTAAGAGTCTGTCACCATCACACACCTTAACCGTAGGTCGTATACGAGTTTCTTAAGGGGTTATGTAATAATACCCTAGCACTATTATTATGTGCATTATTTTTTATAGAGAATATATATTCATTTTATTATAGTTTCGTTTTAAATAAATTTTAAATCAGAAATAACATTTTTAGTTAATATTAACATAAAAAAATATATTTTTATGAATTAATAGTTTTTAAAGTTAAATAATATTTTAATAAAATATTTTTACTAAATTTAATTTTATTAAATACAAATGGTCATAAAATTTTTATGAATACAATTGTAATTTTTATTTGAAAGCTGTTTTTATCAAAACCCATGAATTTTCAAAAAATATAGGATTTTATTTTAAAAGTAAAAATTAACATATTTAGAAAATTATTTAGATAAAAAGAATATTATTTTTGGAATTAAGACATCGAAATTATCCAACGGTTAATTTTTCATAATTTTCTGAGACAGTCGAATTTTTGGGTAAAATTTAAATACTATTTAAATATATAATGTGTTTTATGACATCCTAATGACCCAACAGTGATATAATAAAATACTATAAATGGGATTATCGGCCAATATATGTTTTAACTTTAAAATAATGTGATTTTATTTTTATTTGAATTATTTTACAAATCTTTAGTGGATTCTTCAAGACCTATAAAACATTTTATCATTTTAAAATGATTTCCTTGAGAGTGTGACTCACCTCCACATAAGAAATAATAATATTTTAATAATATAGGATATTTTCATTATAAAATAATTTTTTACACTCCACTTTGGAAAAAATCATGGGCAAAATTCATGGGTTGGTTTGTGGTTTCAATTTGTTTAATGTGTGGTGTCCAAATCATAAATAATAAAGAATTCCCCCTCCTTTCCATTATAAACCCACTGAATATCCCATTACTCTTCAATAAAACCATTTTTAGCCCAAAAAAACTCTGACCTCATCTCTATATAATCCTCCCAAGTCTCCCCAAGCTCCCAATAAGCCTCACCCAGGCCATTGGGATTACACTTCCAAGTAAGGGATTTCTTCCATTCTCATTTTTGTTCAAATTTATTTATGTTGTTATGCCATTTTATTTTCAATTAAAAATGTTGGGGCATGAATTAAAACCTCATCTATAACTCTCTCATTATGTTTTAATGATGATATACCACTTTCTATCTCATTAATTCCTCTCATGTACACCTGCTACCGTGCCGAAATTTCGTAAGTGATTTCTCTCTCCTCATTTACATTCAAGAATTTTTTGTATAGTATGCATCTAAATTCTATTACATATGTTGGGACATGTATCTATATGACCCCCTTACATTCCATTTCATGTAAATATTATGAGATACCACTTTATCTCTCATCAACCATTTTTTATTAATTCTTATGTCATTTTGTTATGCTACCCAATTTACACTACGATTTTCTAAGCCAAAGTCATTGTGTAGTGAATACCATGCCCATTTATCAATAAAGGGTTTTCACCTTTACACACATTTATATATCCATTAGATATTTTCATGTATGTATTCCACATTATTTTATCGTGGAATAAACGGTGATGTTGAATGATCCCATGTTGTATGATCCATGTGGCACACTTATGCATGAAATTAAATGATTAAGAAGGGTGGGCCCGGATAGCACTTTAATGTATTGGGTAAAGAATAGTATCATGATATATCAAGTTCAATGAGGTTTTAATCATTATAATTCATGTTAAATGAAGTTTAAATCATGCTCCTTGTTCAATGGGCCTCATCTCATGCTAATATCATGTTAAAGGTTGTTTCCACATTTCCATGTTACGATAATCATGCTATATCATGCCTTCATGTTCTTGTTTCTCTTGTGATTCATTTATATGACTATTACCTAACATTTATTATAGTCATCATGTTATTCCTTTTTTACTCCATTACCGGGATTTATATGTCACCCTTTTCTTATTCATGTCCTCGGGTTATCCCATTCAATGTTAAGTACGATGGAATGTTGTGGTCATGTAAATAATGTTTTCAATAAAGATGTTGTGTTTTATTTTCTAAGTGGTTATGTAATGTTCCTAATTTACCTAGATACTATACTTCTAGATCCTTAGAAGGGTATTAAGTGAATTTTTATGTAATAAAGAATGTTTATGTGTGTAAAAAAGATTAGGGTTGTTATACACACCACAAACCATTCGGGCTCGGTTGATAACATTTTGTGAAAAAGTGCATGAAACATGTTTCATGGTGTCTAAAATATGTTATACCTTGAATCTCCTAATGTAATAAGTATTTTAACATGAACTTTGGTTTTTTAATTAAATGTGACTTTTTTATTATGGTTTGAGTGTGACGACCTTCTTAATTGATTTTTTTTGAGATGAAGTATGGTCGAGTACATGGTCTTTCTTTTCAAAAATAAATTATTAAATGGGAATGGATCTCTTGTTTAATACTTTTCTTGATATGGCATGATTACTAGAAATTCCTTTTATATTGTTGAATTTAAATTTATTAAATGAATTATTAACATCCTGAGTGATACTCTTGTTCCTTCCTTGTAATTCCAAGGATGGGATCACCATGCATGTGTTTAGTTTCGACGATGAATTGGGTAATACGTTAGTGTTGATAGTGGTATGCTAGGATGGGATCACCATGCATTCTTCTTACATCATTATGAGCGATACAAGTTCCTAGGGGATAAACCATATACAAGATCATTGGTGCGATGGTTTTACCAGGACACAAGTGTTACTTGGTCCCCTTGGTGAGATACCAGATATGATCAAATAGGTTATCCTATCACACTAGGCTGGGTGTGACACTTGCAAGGTCATTCATGGGTCTTATTGGATGAAATATAATGGCAGTGAGCACCTATGGTGCTCCTGGTGATATGCCTAGCTTTCTTTTTAAGGTTCACCTATGACGGGGCCAAGATGTTGTTTATTTTATTTTGGGTAATTACTTTTATAGTAAACATTTTTGATTCAATGTTTATATCCATGTAATGCACCCTGCCAAGAAAAATCACATTCTTGGGTTCATTATATATCCTAATACATTTATTGTGATGTTTTGATATCACTTTTGTACAGGTTGGACAATGGTTCAGACATGTTCATCTTAGGCCGAAGCAGGTTTGTTCAACCATGTTTTCTTGAGGAACCTGAGTCGACTTGGTTATTTGTTTTCGTTTTTCTTCTTTACATTTATATAAATGCACAATGATTATTTTCTATTCATGAAATGTATTTTGATTTAGAATCCATTTATGGTGGGATACTGAGTATATCAACCACCCTTCGTAGGATTCCATTTCATTGGGGTACCCAAGAAAATATTCTTTCTCGCGGGTGTATGGTTTGTACCTTGAGATATATGTTGTACATGGTAGTTAGGAGCACAAGACTGTGTTGTTACTTAGGATGATCATTGATATATTCATTTGGATTTTATTCTTTCATTTCATTCTGTTGTTTAATATATTTATTTTTTTATTATACTGGTAGAACCACCTGGATATGCATGCATAGTTATAAATTGTTGGGCTTGGGAACTTTATTATAGTTATTATAATTATCTTCTACTATCGTTTTGTGTATTGTTACTTCTTACAATTTTGCCTGTTTTTTCCTCCTATTATACTATTATGATACTCTGATCATGAGGGTATAGTTTCCCCACCATACCAACATTATACCCTCACTCCTAGTTGGAAACATCTAGCACGTGGGGAGGCACACTTGAGCCCATGTAGTGACTGGTTCAGTTAATGGTTTAGTAGTCAGTAGGGGTGGGATATTAAAAAGTGGTATCAAACAATTTTTTTCCTTTTTCTTACTATTTTGTGCTGGTAGATGTGATACTAGGAATGTGTCAGTGCTGGATAAATAGTTGTTCCTGGAACATATCAACCCACATATGGGGAAAAGTCCATGTGTCCCAGGGTGGAACTGTTTTTCATGATATTCGTTGTTAGAAATGATTTTTATTTCACCTTGAGTGATTAGAGTAATTTCTACTACTTATAGATTTATGATATTTATAGTGTTTACCCTTGGCCGGGTATGAGAAGGATGTAGCATCACCTGGACCATGATTGGCATGTCTGAGTTTACATGTCATGCACATGCGATGCCATGTAGGCTGCATTGGTAGATTTTTTGAAATTCATTTACGTGCCTTGAATGTTTTATTATAACTCCTTTTCACATCCCATGTTAGAAATTTCAATAACATGTTTAGTTTTCAACTTCATAGGTATTTTATTACAATGCTTCTGTAATTTAAATTATCTTACCAACTTATATTCCATGTTTGAGTGTTTCCTGATATCAAAGTTGATTGCCTTTATTATTTTACATGCTTTCACTTATTCATAATGTATTTTTGATTATCATGTTTAGGAAAACAATTAATATTCTTGTTTCCAATTTTCATTCTTATATTACTATTTAGATTGGGATGAAGTATGCTTATTGAGATTAAATGGGATTCGATTTGAAATTTTAAAGGTGTATGGATGCTTTATAAATTTGAAACCGATGACCCATATAGTTAAACGATGGTTGGTGTACTTTATATACTTAAATTATGTTTCATAAACATTAAATATGTTTAATTTTCTTCTAAATATCAGATAAAATGGTTCTTGTTAGATGGGAGTTTCCAAAAATTTGTAAAGTGTAAGGGAACTATATAAATTGAGTGGTGGTAACCCACATACTGAACCATCTATCATGATCATTATATATTTATGAACTACTGATTAAATATCATTATTTTTTAATTTGACCTTAAATGAAAAGATTTCCATTATAAGGGAATACGCCTCTATTACATGGGAATTATGACCTGTATGACTAAATATCTAAATGAACAACTAGACCCAAGAAGGTTAGTTGGGGCCAATTTCTTATATAATAAACCCATTAAAGGTTGTTTTAAATATCATAATGTTTTAAAATGTCTATGTTTATTTTAGTTGAACCTAATATTGCTTAACGAGACCTCATTAGGTTGCCTTTTCTTTTTTATTATTATTACAAAAACCCATGGTGGTATACTTGTACCATGTTTTATGGTAATTTAATGTGTTAGAAGTTTTTATATGCTTTATATATAAATATGAGGGGGTATATTACTTGATTGTTACACTTTTTATTAATGGAAAATCTCTAATTTTTTTGTGGTGTAGTTATATGAGGCCTTAGTTAATTAAAATGGCAGTTCCATCCTTAAGGGTTCTTTCCTCTCTAGATTTCATTTGAAATTTTCTTTAACTAATCCAATTGTTAGAACCTGAAAAATAAAGGAATGATGTTTAAATTGGATTTTTTGTAAATAATCACCCAATTATGATGGGAAATCAAATAAATATTTGATGTTTGAAACGAATGTTTAATATAACTTGCCTATTCTACCTTATTTACATAGCTAAATAAAGTATATTTCAGGACCCGTCCCCCGTTGCCTGTGCCATGACTACCCCAAGCTTGCCTACCATAGGCTAGGGGCTGGAGACTACCATCGAAAGGCATATTCCTAGATACGAGAAGGCGTTGCCTTTAAACCTATACAAACACACGGTCTGAGAACACAAAAAGAAGCAACTGTGAACTAAACTAGTGTAGTAAAAAGGAGTTATGAAAGAAAAAGGTGCCAGAATACAAGACCAACTGAAAGTACGAGTACAACTAAAAATTACTAATACAACTAAAAGAAATAGTACAACTAAAAAAGGGAAAATCAGCTCATGGATCTACCCCCATAGATCCTACCTAAAGTGTAGGTGCAGCTCATGATCAGTAGTCCCTGCATCATGTCACACCAAATGGTCCACCTCTGAGCACCATCCATTCCTAGCTCCCTCAGCCTTGATCAATGTCATACATCATCTTCACAAGACACAATAAGCTGCGGGCGAAGCCCGTGCAGGTGTGAGTATAATGATACTCTTTAGGGACCTCAAGACCCTTTAGGTCTCCTGAAGTTCCACAAAGGAAAAACCACAGTGCAAGGCATCAACTCTACTTAGGTATATTCCCATACATATACATAAGTTATCAAGATATACTCATCTCATACATGAGGGAAGTATACCACAAAGATAACACCAATAAGGTAGAAGTACCACACAAGTAACACCACAAAGATAGTGTCACGAAGGTAAAATACTTAGTTCAAACTGAGCCTCAGCTCAAACCAGGTATAAAACTAAGAGAAACATGATTATGAAGTTGACCCAAACACGATTGCTATGAATACTGATAGCTAGCCACAGATTCTCTAGGCCTAAAAACAAGTAGCATTCCCAGAAACAATGTCAAACACCTCCGATGTTGGAGAACTCCTCCTCTATCGAGTACAGTGGGCATTCTGCATCACACAGAGGTTCTTCCCACTAACCTTGAACTGTTGAGGTACTCATCCCCATCGCCTACCATGGGTCTGCCCTGTCACACAGACCCGCTCCCCCACCGTGGCCTACAGAGGTACTACTTCCCATCGTGTACCATGACTGCTCCCCAATGTGGCCTGCTGATGCACTTCTCCCCATCGTGCATCATGGCCGTCGAGTCACTCAAGTCAAAAAGTCAGTAGTCATTAGGTCTCATCCAGTCATAGGGTTCCGTATATAGCACACTTGGGATAAATGTTCCCCAAGACATCAGTCATATTTCAACTAGCACGAAGTATCACAAAGAAGTAACCTGATGATCCATCGTGTCACAAGGGTTCCAACACAATAGACAACGCATCAACCAAACATCAGGTCTGTGCATTATTGGCATTTCAGTACCGAGGGCCCTATTGAGTTCGGGTGTGATCCAACCCAGCCGTACTCCATGATACTCAAAAACTCTCATGGATTAAGTAAAAATGACCATCTTGCTCCAAGGATCCCAACACCGTATATGATTCATCAAACAGATGTTTGGTTCTTTAGATAAGTCCCTTTAAGTGTTTCTAGGCCCCGTTTGGCCTGGGTCTGGTCCAACCCGGCCCAACCTGGTCTGGGCTTGGTAGTGGAAGACTCAGCCCACTAGGCCAAGGCTCTACCCAGCTCGCAAAAAGGGGTGTCTCATAAGGGTGGCCCCGCCTGTGTAGGGAGGGGCCCGCAAAGGGGCATCCCAGCCCGTGGTGGGGTGCGGCCGGACCTGAAAATGGGCAGCTCAGCCCGCGGTGGGGTGGGGCCTAGCCTGGGGGGTGCGGCTAGGCCCACTGAGTCGAGGGCCCGACCTTCTGGGCAGGCATCCCGTCCCGCTGGAGGACGGTCCAACCACGAAGGGTGCAGCCCACGGTGCTTCCGCCAGGCGGCTTGGGGGACCCATGCCCCCTGAGATCCCTAACGGCCAAAGGCAGTTCAACCATTAAAGCGGTGAAGCCACGTGGTTGCTGCTTGGTCACTCTTGAACCCACCAGAGGTGTGGGTTCTGCCTTCTCCATTGTGGCTTTGGCCGTGGTAACCTGCTCACTGGTGGTGCGCGATGGCACACCACCTTTCCCTTCCGCGGTCGGCCTACGAGCCAGCCACCTTCTCCGTCTACCATGGCTGATGATCCGCGGCCCCTTTTCACATCAACAACATGTTGCACCTCCTATGTCTCTGACCGGTGTTGGCCACTCCGATGTCCACCATGGATTTATGTCATGTCCTCCACTAGCGGTTTGCATTGTCATGTCACCCCCTTCATAGCCGATTGGTTTCGTCACACCTGTGGTCTTCCACGGAAGGCGCAAGGGTAAAAAAGTTGCAGAGGGTTTGGTTCAGGATTGTTTGGGCCACTCCCTCCGCATTATCTCATGATCAAAGGGAGGATAAAATGGGTTTAACAATTTCTTGTATTAAACAACAAACAAAACCCCAGCAAGATACCCCGTAAAAACCTCTCTCAAAACAAATGATTCATGGATCAACCCATTATTCGGTTGAACCACATTCTTCGTATTATTTTCAAGAACAGGGAAGAGTGAATTCTTTAAGGATATGTAAATGAATAAACCCCCTACCTCGAATCGTCGGATAAATGACCACACTTGAAGGTGGGATAGTGTTCTTCATTCCCGCAACATGCTTCTAATAACGCCGCTCGCACGTCGTGCTCCGGTTCGTGGTTCTGTGTGACCCGTCACCTCCCATTGGTATCGGCTCCATCTTCTAAGGTCCCAACATTGTGGTGCTCCTTCAGCACTTCGTTGCTTGGAGAAGCTGTGCTGATTTCCCTCCCCAAGCTCCATATATACAAGAGAGGGGGAGTGTAAGTAACAACATTAGAGTTTAATGGGGATCATCAACTAGGAAGCTTGATATTTCCCCAACGATGTCATTTTTTAGGGTTGGAAGGTCAATCCATTTATTGTCTTGACACGTCACTATCCCCACCCCTTTACTTGTCCGTTGGAGGATATGAAATAAAATAATAAAATTATTTCATTTCATTTTATTTATTTTAAAAAGTTGCAAAACATAAAATTTTCTTTAGACCTATTATGGTCAAAATAAATCCTTCATTAAGAAAATCCCAATGTTGAGGATTCAACGGTGCCCTCAGATTTTTAATCCGAGCAGTGGTTCAACAGTTAGAAAACTCCACTCATGCGTTTACTGAACGTACTCGAAAAAAAGTTCAATAAATTTTTAGCATTCACCCTTGACCATCACCGGTCAAGTTTATGCTCCACCTAAGGAGAAAACGCCCCAAAAAACTCTTCTGTACTCTCAGATTTTCAATCCGAGTTACCATGTAGAAGTTATGGATTTTACAATAAAATAATTTTCACTTAATTATTTTATTTATGGCCAAAAATTAACTTTCACTGGTGGCCCGCGCCAGAAAATGTTAGTATCATCCTAAATAAAACATACCATCACGAGTTCTGTGGTGGTATCTGATTTGTAATTTGATTTACCGTTCATGGGTTATAATCATTTGAAAAATAAAATTATTTTATTTACGGTTATGGTATTTTCAGGTTTTCCCACAGGAGGCCCACCCCGACTAAACTTAAGTCAAGCCTCTGTTAAACCTGCCATCCTGAGCGCAATGGTGCCCTCAGATTTATGATTTGAGAAACCTTTTAAGAGTTATTCCATTATTTCAAAAAAACTGCTTACACACAATATTTAAGGTTTAATAAAACTTCGACGGATCATTCCGGGAACTCCGGGGCTCAGAATCACACGCCGTCAGATTTAGTGGTCTCGAAATAATTTCATATAATTAAAAGAAATAATATGGAAATTCTGGGACATGAAATTCTCCCCACCTTAGGGCTTTACATCCCCAAAATCCAAAATAAAGGAAAAACAAACAAATGAGGGTACTGAGCATGAATCTAAGCTTCCCACTCCCATGTGCTCTTCTGGAGATTCCCGTGATTCCAACAAATGTGCACCATAGGTATCAACTACCCACAAAGGACCTTCTCATGTTGATCCTCAAACTCCATCAGGATCTCTATAAAAGTCACCCCATCTTCAAAGTTCAACTCACCCTAGTTGATAACTTGCGATGGATCTTGCACAAATCTCATCAGCTGCGACACATGGAAAACATTATGCACCCAGTGCATCTATGTGGAATGAGATAGGCAGTATGCCCCCTCACCCACTCTGATGAGAGTCTTGAAAGGTCCGATAAACTTCACAGATATCTTACCACATCAAGTAAATATCCGCAAACCTCGTTGAGGTGAGACCCATAGAAATACATAGTCTCCCTCCTCTTGCCAGCATAAGACTTCTACTGACTTCGTGAAATCTTTACTTTCTAATAATTGAGGCATCGGGATACAAACTCTTCCACTACTTCCTTCATCCATGGCCGTTAGTACTGACGCCGGAGGTCCTGGTACATCTTCAGCACTCCGAGATGTACCGTTAAAGGGTATGTATGGATCTCCCTCAACACCTCCTCCCGAAGCGTCACTGGTACCATGGTTCATCCTATGTAGAGGCTGACGTGCTCCACACCTTCATAGAATCCTTCATGAGATAGTCCTGAGGATATCTAAGCACGCCGGGTCTCGCAGTTAAAGTCTCAAGTTGTGCCCCCTCCAGAATTTGCTGACGAATTGGTGGAGTGACAGTTATAGACTGGAGGTAAGCTCCTCCATCCTTATCCACAAAGGGCATCCACAGCGCATATAGCTACTTTGACGCCTCACTTAATTGTTGTAGACCAGACCTCTTGCTGAGTGCGTCTGTTACCATGTTCCCCTTCTTAGGAGTATAGACTATCTCAAGGTCCTTGTACTAGATGAACTCTAGCCATGGTAATTGTCTTAGGTTCATGTCCTTCTGAGAGAAGATATATCTCAGACTCTTGTGATCAGAGTAGACTGTAAAATGTTCTCCCATCATGTAATGCCACCACATCTTTAGCGCAAAGACCACGACCAATAACTCTAGGTTGTGACTAGCATAGTTCTTCTCAGGCTATCTCAACTGTCACGATCCATAAGTGATCACTTCTTGCTCCTTCCTCAAGACACACCCAAGTCTGGTCCTTGATGTTTCGTAGTAGACTACACACCCAACTCCCTCTTCTGGTATCCTCAAGATGGGGACACTCTTCAGTCTCTACCTTAGATCTAGGAACCTCTAGTGGCATCTCTCCGCCCATAAGAAATGTTGTCCTTTATTCATCAAAGCTGTAAAGGGTTCCGAAACTCTGAAAAAGTCAGGCAAGAATATTTGGTAGTACCCAGCCAAAGTAGAAGTCCCTCTCCCTTCAGGGAGGTAACCATGGAAACATCTTTTGGAAAGATGTCCCCACACTCTGCCACTCCTATTGGGAACTGAAAACTCCAAAATCCTACTTCCATGAGGGTAAGTTTGGCCAACTCAATAATAATTGGATGAACCCTCCTATGCATGAGTTTATCCTATGCTACTTGGGTTTCCTTTTTCTCTGACCAAGGAAAACACCATTCCAATGTTGTAGATAAACCACAACCTTTTTTTCTAATACAGTCAATCTGAGTATGAGTTGTGGATGTCCAGTCCATACCCAAACTAACGTCATAAGGACTCAACACTGCCACCAAGAGGTTCCAATTGAAACTCTTGCCTCAAGGGTCAGATCACACCATCAACATAAGTGTGATTATTGAGTCTCCTCCCAAAGGCATCTCCAGATGTGAGGGTCAAGTCAACGGTTTAACCCAAAACTCTAGGTCTTGGACAAGATTTGTGGATGGAAGGAATGATTGGTACCTATTTATATTAATATGACAGTTAGTATTAGACACAGATTGTACCTCAAATCATTTCTAGAGCCCTTGGGTTGCACTCCTTGACCGCATGCAGCTACTCCCTTCCCCTGTCCTCCAGCTCCCTGAGCTAGGTGGGGACCACATAGGGGGTGGTTTGTAACTTCTCTAAATTTACACCACCTCATGCCACTCTCCTAGATCTACTACCACATCTGCAGCCCTACAGATTTTTCTTTCCCCATCACATCCTCTTTACAAAACATTTTTCACACCCAAGTCTCGGAGACTAGTGCCAGTTTCCTGCTTTCCCACTGCTAACATTCACTGGTTGTATCCGCTCAGCCAAAGAACATTCAACCACAAAGGTCCTCTCTAGCACCCTAACATAAGGAAGTAATTTATAGAGGAATAGTGTTGGCTCAGATGTTCTTAAATACACCTATATCGAAATTATGAGCCCTGAAGAACTGATCGTATTGTATTCATTGAGTACTAGGAATGGTCAGTACACCTCAATGAATACACATCTGCCGACATGTTGTCCTGCCAAAGCTATAGATGCTCTAGGGAACACTCATCCCTTAGCTCTTTATGGCAAGAGACCCCCTACTTTGAGGATGGTTCTTAAGCCTGTCCACAAGAAAAAAGTCACCTCTTCGCAAGATCAGGGTAACCTAAACCCTATCATTGTCCTGCTGAGCCACATAGAAGTCTCTCTACCAGGACCAACATCTAATCGAATGGTGCCCTGGCTAGATGGAAACTCAGCCAACTCCTCCAGATAGTCCATTTCCGCCTGTGATTTAGGCTCTCCTTGGGACCTGAGGGGTATCTAAGGCTGAAACATGTGTAATTCAATAGACCAACATGTGTCCTCTATCAGTACCACTGCTCATAACTGCTGACCAATGGGCAGTGATATAGCTGATACACTACCCAAAGGTACTATCATGGGAAATGATCCACGTACCGAAGCCTCATTACCCTTTAGACCATCCTCATGGTCACATACTAGAAAATAACAACAACTAGGATCACCATGTACTCAACTGGTGTCCCAACTAGGTGGAAAACTCTATCCATAGCCTCCCGCCAGTCCTTAGCTACCTGGGAATATTTCTCAACTTGAAACCTCAGAGGTCTCTACCGATAGAACTCATGCAGTGTGGTTAGTTGGCATGAACCATCCGCCATTGAAACTGGTGGTAACTGCTACCCAACGGGTGGTGGTGCTGCTGGTACACCACCCGAAGGTGCCAACACAGTAAGAGGGCCCTACTCTGGAGGTGCATCGCTCTGTGGGCCATCATCATGTACTCTGGGGAATCCAAGCTTTCTTTCTATGTGGGGACATCCTAATAAAGAACAGGTGTGCCACAGTCATTGAGTTATACCTAGTGTGATGACTCCAAACAAATCACATGAAAAAATCTTCAAAAACACATGCAATCAGTGTTTTCATGCGCTGAGTCAGAAATTAGAATTCAGGGTCCTGGTGTATGGATATGTCAGCTACTGCACCAACAATGGACTCCCTGAACTGAATACCATACTAACAACACATAGCAATATTTCTTCAAAGAAAAGATCAGAGTCCTATTTATTCAGTAGAACCGAACTCCCCTGATACCACTTTATCACGACCCGTCCCCTAGGGCCCGGGCCGTGACTACCCCAATCCCACCTTCCATAGGCCAGGGGTTGGTGAATTTAACTGAAAGGAATATTACCTAAAATGGAAAGACATTGCCTTTAAACTAGTACAAACACATGGTCCAAGAAAACAACAAGATGCAACTCTGATGTAAACTGCTATAGTAAAAAGGAGTGCTGGAAGAAAAAAGGGCCAAAATACAATCCCAAATGAAGGTAAAAGTACAAATAAAAAGTACTAATATAATTTATAGGAACAGTACAACAAAAAAAGGGAAAATAATCTCCTAGATCGTCCACCATGGATCCTACCTGAAGGGTTGGAACAACTCACGATCAGTAGTCTCTGTGTCGCATCACAAAAAACTTTCCACCACGAATCTTACCTGAAGGGTAGGTACAACTCATGATCAGTAGTCCCTAGGTCGCTTCACACCAAATGGTCCACCTATGAGCACCGTCTAGTCCTAGCTCCCTCAGCATTGATCAATGTCGTACATCATCTGCACAAGACACAACAAGGTGCGGGTGAAGCTCGTGCAGGGGTGAGTATAACGATACTCAGTAGGGACCCTGAGACACAGTAGGTATCCAAATGTTACACAAAGGAAAAACCACAGATCAAGAAATAAAATCTACTTAGGTATATTCCCCTACATATACCTAAGTTATCAAGATATACTCATCTCATACATAAGGTAAGTATACCACAAAGGTAACACCATGAAGGATGAAGTACCACACTAGTAACACCATGAAGATAGTACATAAAATGTAAAAGAATTAGTTCAAACAGAGCCTCAGATCAAAACAGGTATACAACTCAAAGAAACAGGATTATGATGACGACCCACATAGGATCTCTATAAATACTGATAGCCAGCCACATATTCTCTAGGCCTAGGAACAAGTAACATTCCCAGTCACAAGTTCGAACACCTCAGCTACTGGAGAACTCCTCCTCTATCAAGTACAGTGGGTCTGCTGTGTCACACAGAGGCACTTCCCACTAACATTAAACTATTGAGTTACTCTTCCCCATTGCGTACCGTGGGTCTGCCTGGTCCCACGGAGTCGTTCCCCCGTCGTGGCCTACTTAGGTACTCATCCACATCACGTACCATGGCTGTTTCCCACCATGGCCAGTTGATGTACTCCTCCCCATCGCGTACTGTGCCCGTCGAGTCACTCTGAGTCGAAAAGTCACCAGTCATCAGGTCTCAGCCAGTCATAGGGTTCTGTATGTAGCATGCTTAGAAGAACTACTCCCCAAGCCATTGGTCATATTTCAACCAGTACAAATTCTCACAAACAAATAACCTAATGATCCGTTATTTCACAATGGTTCCAACACAATAGATGACACGTCAACTGGACACCCGGTCTGTGCTTTATTGGCATTTCAGTGCCGCGACCCCAGTTGGATTTGGGTGCGATACAACCTGGTCATACTCCAAGTTTCTCTAAAACTATCATGAATTAATCCAAAAGGTTCTTCTCACTCCAAGGATCCCAACACCGCAGACGGTTTGTCAAACGAACATCCAGTTCTCGAGATAAGCCCATTTAAGTTTTTTTGGGCCTGGTTGGGCCTGGGTTCGGTCCGACCCAATCAGCCCCATCCGGCCCTACCTGGTTTGGGATGGGTTGCAGCAGGCTCAGCCCGCTGGACCGAGGTCTGGCCTGGCCCAAAATAAGGGGTGGCCCACATGGGCTGCCGACCCGTGTAGGAAGGGGCCCAAAAAGGGGCGGCCCGGCCCGTGGTGGGGCGCGGCCCAGCCGATAGGGCGCGACCAGTCCCGCTGGGCGGTGGCCTACTGTGCTTCTTCCAGGCAGCTCATGGGAGTCGCTCCCCTGAGATCTCAAGTGGCCAAAGGCCATTTGACCACTAAAGTTGCGACGCCATGTGGGAACTGCCCAGTCACCATAGAACCCGCCGAAGGTGTGGGTTCCGCTTCTTCTGCCACAGCTTCGGTCAGGGTCTCCTGCTCACCAGTGACACGTGACAGAGCTCCATCTTTCCCTTCCATGGTCGGCTGACGAGCCGACCACCTTATCTGTCTGACGCGACTGAAGAGCCGCAGCCCCTTTGCACACTGACGGTGCAGGATGGCGCACTGCACCTCTACCATGGTTGGCCAGTGCCGGACACTCCTATGTCTACCACATCATCATGACATGGCCTCCTCTAGTGGTATACATTGGCGTGTCTCTCCTTCATAGCCTGTTGGTGTCGCCGCACCGACGGTCTTCCATGGAAGACACAAAGGTAACAATGTTGCAGAGGGTTCGAGACAGGTTCATTAGGCCCACACCCTTCGCGTTATCTCATGATCAAAGGGAGGATAAAATGGTTTTAATAAATTTTTATATTAAAAAACAATCAAAACCCCACAAGGATACACCGTAACAACCTCTCGCAAAATGAATGATTTGCAGGTCGACCCGTTAGTCGGTTGACCCCCATTCTTCGTATAATATTAAAGAATGGGGAAGAGGAAATACTTTAATGAAATGTAAATGAATAAAACCCAACATCAAATCATTAGAGAAATTCCCATGCTTAAACTTGGGTATATTTTCATCATTCTCGCTATAAGAATCTAACGACGCTGCTTGCATGTCGTCCTCCAGTTCGTGGTTCAGTGTCACCTGTCACCTCCCGCTGGGATCATCTCCATCCTCTAAGGGTCTGCTGTCACGGTGCTCCTTCAGAACTTTGTTGCTTGGAGAAGTTGTGTTGATACCCCTCCCCAAGCTCCACATATATAGGAGAGGGGGAGGGTATGTAACGATGTTAGAATTCAATGGGTCTCCTCAATTAAGAAGATTCCTAATTCCCCAACGACATCATTACTTAGGGATGGCAGGTCAAGCCATTTATTGGCTTGACATGTCATTGGCACCATCCCTTTACTTTTCCATTGGAGGATATTAAATAAAATAAAAAAGTTATTTTATTTCATTTATTTTAAAAAGTATCAAAACATAACTTTTTTTTCAGACCCACTGCAGTCAAAGTAAAGATTTTCTTAACTGAATCCAGACACTGAGGCTTCAATGGTGCCTTTGTATTTTTAATCCGAGTAATGGTTCAGATGATAGAAAACTCTGATCGTGTGTTTACTAAATTTACCCAAAAAAAGTTCAATAATTTATTAGCGTTCACCCTCAACCTTCACTGGTCATGGTTAGGCATCGCCTAAGGAGAGAACTCTCCAAATAAATCAATGTCACTCTCGTATTTTCAATCCGAGATACCGTTTAGAAGTTATGTATTTTACAATAAAATAATTGTCACTTAATTATTTTATTTATAGCCAAAAACAAACCATCATTGGTGGCCTGTGCCGACCAATGTTAGTATCTACCTAAAGAAATAATGCCCCCACGAGTTCAGTGGTGGTCTCATATTTTTAATCCGAATTACCATTTGAGAGTTATAAGCATTTGGAAAATAAAATAATTTTATTTAATAATTTTATTTATAGATATGACATTTTTGGGTTTTCTCATAGGAGTCTCACACCGACTAAAATTAAGTCACGCCTAGGGTAAACCTGCCATCCTAAGTGCAACAATGCCATCAGATTTCTGATCCGGAAATCTGTTTAAGAGTTATTACACTTTTTCATAAAAATTGCTTACGAGAACTATTTAAAGTTTAA
Organism: Viscum album; assembly: GCA_963277665.1. Taxonomy (NCBI): domain Eukaryota; kingdom Viridiplantae; phylum Streptophyta; class Magnoliopsida; order Santalales; family Viscaceae; genus Viscum; species Viscum album. Next base: position 1,576,260,105 of record OY728141.1, read on the forward strand.
CAAAACTTCAATAGATCATTTCAGGCACTCCAGGCCTCAGAATCATGCGTCATCAGATTTTACGGTCTCAAAATAATTACATATAATTAAAAAAATACAGAAATTTCGGGACATTACAGTACAAGATGTTTTTCCTTATGAATGGTGTTATATTTTCATAAAATCAAAACCTTTAATTTTTTTGAGTTAAAATGTAAATAAATTAACCTGGTCAATTACAAATTAATGTGTGTTTTTAAATTTAACCCTCATGTAAGGGTAGTTAAAATCTTTTAGGCCTATTTCCTTGTGTATTTTTCTTGAAATTAAAACATGATATTTACCTATAGGCCTCTTTCTTTATCACAAGAGCCTAAATGATAGGTTCGTAATCCTAGTGTCCTTTCCAACATTATCCCTCGGTAGGGTAGATGCATTCTGTTTTAGTAAGGGGATGGCATGTTGTAGACCTCACCCTCAGATTATCAAAGAATTTTCTAGTTTCTTGTGACCCTTTTTCTAACATATGGTACAATTCGAGTTCCATTGTCCATGTAAGAATCGTAGTTTCCAAAATGAAACCATTATTTTTATAGTTGTTTGTGTGTTGTTTGACATTTTCTATGGGTGGGGGAATTTTGTAATTCTCGGTGTTAGCATGCTAGTAATGTCTAAGGAATGGTTGGCCACTTAGTTGGTTGTGTGACCCTTCTTCCTCATCTCTAGTGATGGATGACTTGATACGTTGCCAGGAAGGTTAATAATCATGTGGAGTAATATGAATTCATGTTCAATTGTTTATAAGACATCAGGTACTTGAATTAATATGGCTATTTTCACCTTTGGATAGTGTCATGAATTTTTCGTTCTAATTTTAAAAACTTGAGGTAGTATGCATTGATATATTCGATACTCATCAAATTATTAATCACAAAACACACTTTTTAATTTTAGTGGTACTCATTTAATCCAGGATCTATTACACTTTGAATGTTGTTCATCTCCAATGTAGAGTGATTGGGGAATTAACAAATCCCAAGACACATCACAATGCTTGGGTTAATGTTTTAAATAGGAATAGGTTCTTTGAAATTTTGTTCAGTCATTTTGGATATTAAGACTAATGATATGGTGTGTGTGGATTTATCTTGGGTGGAGTGTTACACTTATGTTAAAGTTAAGATCTAGCATAGTGAACTTGTAAGAAGTTAGCCAAACATTTCTTTGGATTAACATGTTTTAATGTGTGATTGACACCTCTAGGACCCGCGATCAATGGTTTATGGAGTGTGTGTTGTGGTTTGAGATACTTTATTTTCATATTTGATGAATAGAATACTCATAAGGTAGGGATCATCATGTCATAATTTTCATATTATGTCCTCCAAGTAGAGGGGGTGAAACCGTGGGAAGACCATTTGGAAATGGCAAAACTTTCTTAAAATGACATGTGGCTAAAAACGTTTATTTTATGTAACTGCTTGTAAGAGAGTAAGGAACTATTCTTCTTGGATGCACGTGCAACCTATAAAGACACCATTGGTCAAGGATGGGCCTCTATGGTTGTGTTTTAGCGTGAACTGGATACACCATGGTAGTAAAAGAATCACGGTTAGGTTATGGAAATACATTTGTAGAAGTATCTAATCTATTCTACTGAAGTCCACCTATGGTCGTTTGACTATCCTTTTCATTGTGTTTTTGGTTATGAAATGTTCATATCCTTATAGAGTAGTTTGCCTATGTTGAAGAGGAATTGCCTTGGGTCCTTTTTAGAAATAGTTCCAATCCTATTAGTGTACTCTCAGATAAATGACAATCATTTCTCCTATTTTTACATTGTTTGGGTACGCTGATAGAGAATCAGTTTTACATCGCACCAAATGTAAAATCTATTGTTCTTGTTCAGAGGTATCAATAAAAGTTTCTATCTGAAATCTTGGTTGTTTTTAGAGGCCTGGTTACTCATGGGTGATACCTAAGAACTGGAGTTGGAATACCATGGATGGAATCATGGACACCATATTTTCCTTTGACTTGATCTCAAAGAATTTTTGACTTTGGGCTTTGTCAGTGTTCTTAATGTGTGGACTCCCAACCTTGTATTGATGTCTCACTCATAAATTCCATTTGATGTTTTTCTTTGATGAGATCCTAAACCAATTGTTAGAAATTATGAGGTTATCCTGAACCTTAGTTGAGCTCAAATGAGTTATTTAAATATGGTAATGGTCTCAATGTTGGATTAGGTAAGAACCCATGTTCATGCTGAGGCACACAAGTTTAAATGGGCATTTTGTCTAGAGAAGAAACCAGAAGCTGGTTACATGATTTAATGAGGATGCATGGGAAAAAATTGAGTATATTTTTTAATATGTATTGACCATCTAAGCTGAGTATTTTGAGGGTAGTTAGCTAGGGACAGTTTAACTATTTGTCCATCTCTCTTATCACATGTGGTTGGTGAGGAACCACTTAATAGCACATTTCTATGTTTCGGAGAGTGTGGTGAGTGTCGGCTAATTTTTTTTGAAAATTAGGCTCAACTAGGATTATAAAGCCCATCATAAGTCAAGTATTCATTTAATATATGAATCACTCTTGGAACACCGTTTAGGAGATAAGTGAATTCTTAAGATAGTAGCTCCGTTAATGGAATATTGAGAATTGATTTTGGGATTACAAATGATGGAACCTAGGGGTCAAGGGGACAATGATGTGATTCTATCTCAGGTAATAAGGGATCTAGTAGGCATTGTCTCTATATTCATGTTCAGAAATGATTGTTATTTTGAGTTTTCATGTCATATGTATCGTATATTAAGGTGACATGTGGAGGTATGTTAGGAATTTGGAAATGAAAAACGACCGTTTGAACAAGAATTAATGATCCAAGTTAGTCATGTGATGTTCTCTTCATTTTAACCAATACTTATTAGGGAAAATAAGTTATAAGGTTGGAAGATAGTAGCATCTCATGTTTCTGTACATGGTTAAATTCTAATGTAATTTAATTGTTTTTCATTTAGTGGATGGTTTGTTTTATAAACCAATCTTTAGAATGAAATTTTGAGAGTTTTAGAACATTAATGTGTTTTTTTAGGCATGGTTTAAGGCCTAAGAGGATCCTCATTCGGGTGTTCCATCATGTTCCAAGATTATAGGGCCCTAAAATCTCTTTTATAAGAAGTAGTAGGTAGGGCATATGTGTTGTCCAAAACTGTGCATCCCTTAGTGGAAATTGTGTGTCTTGGTCTAGTGGAGTAGGAGGTGCCACATGGATTGATCTATCCATGAGAAATGATGTGTATGTATATGTGGTGTGTCTTTAGTTTTTAGTTGAGGGTACGTATGGGTTTTGCATGGTTTTCCTAAACCATGCATGTCACAACCGGTCCCCTGGGGCCCTTTCCGTGACTACCCCATGCCCGCCATCCATAGGCCATGGGTTCATGACTTGCACTAGAAAGTAATTTCCCTATAATGGGAAGTCATTGCCTATAATATTGTACACACACAAATAGTGAACACTACGCACAAGAAAAACACAACGGAAGAAGTAATGTGCAACCATAACTAAAAACTACCACTGAGTGTAATAAAAAATACTGAAAGTGAAGGGGCCATAATAAAATCCCAACTAAAATGGAAATACAGAAAAAGAGAAAATATCTCCTATGGTCATCCATTAAGGATCCTACCTAAATGGTATGTATAGGTCATCACTACGGTTCTCCACGTCAACTGGTCACTTTCGTACACCATCTGTAAACCACCTCCAAGATCTGTCAATCACTAACTCTTCAAGGATCAGTCAAGCTGTCTATCGTCTGCATAAGACACAAAATGTTACGGGTGATGATCATGCAGAGGTGATTATAACAATACCCAGTAGGGACCCCGGGACCTCTCAAAGGTCTCCCAAGATTCCACAAAGGAAAAACCAAGAAGCATGATCTCAATCACAAATACCAAATAAAAATACTCAACTCAAACTATATATAACTGATGTATAAAAGTACAGATGATTATTTTTAAAACTATATCATCTTATTCTTTCAAGGGTTCTGCTGCGGATCCACACAAGATCACTCAGTGCTGATCCCCACAGGATCGCTAGATGGTAATTCAGAAGGGATCACTAGGTTCTAATCCAAACATGATCTCTAGGTGATGATACACACATGATCTCTAGGTGGTGATCCACACATGATCTCTAGGTGTTGATCCACACAGGATCGCTAGGTGCTGATCCACACAGGATCGCTTTTCATTCTTCATGTCTCAGCTAGCCACTGGATTCTCGTAAATAGTATGCTTGATTCTGGGAGGTTCTTATCCTCAATCCATCGGTCACACTTCAACTTGAATTAATTACGATGAATAAGTAACACATTGATCTTTCATGTTATAAGGGTTACATTGCAACAGACGAAACGTCAATCAGACAACCAGTCTAAGAGTTATAGGCATTTTAGTGCCGAGGGCCCGATTGGATTTGGGTATGATCCCACTCGGCCATACTACAACATTCTCCAAAACTCATGTGGATTATCTCAAAAGGATCGTCTCATCCCAAGCATTTCAAATCCAAAGAAGTTTTGTCCAACAGACGTCTGGTTTGTAAGATACGACCTTTTAAGTGTGTCTAGGCCAAAAATGGTTCAGGTCCAGTCTGACCCGGTCAGACCGACCCGCCTCACCCGACCTGGTCCAAACTGACCCGGTTTAGGCTAACCCAAGCCAGGTGCGACTCGACCTGTCTTGACCCAAACCGGTTGGGCTGTGGTCCGGCCCGGCCCGAACTAGCTAGGCCGCGGTGGGCTCAGCCTGTTGGGAAGCGGACCGGCCTGGCCCGTCGGCTGGGTGCGACCCGCGCGAGGGGTCGCACAGACCCTTCTTCCCAAACTTCTTAAGATCCATTCAACTCTTCAACTGGCGGCACCTTGTGGCACTGCCTCACTATCCGTGGGACCCATAGGGAGCGGTTCCTCTTGCCTTCCCCCACGGCTTCGATGTTGTGGCCTCCACCTGTGGTGCACGACGGCATGTCACCCATCCACCAATGTGACATGCCAAGAGTCGGATTCCCCTTTGCTCTACCGCAACACTTCCCCTTCTCGTTGCTGGCGAGTGTTGGCTGCCACCTTTACCCGCCGACATAGGTCGCCCGCACCACCACGCCGGTGTTGCACTGAAACTTCTTCCGTGGGGCTCTAACGATACTCCATAGCTCTGTTTTCACTCCCTTTTGCGCCTATGGGCCTCCCAAAATACAACCATTAGAGCATGCCACTCTGATTTGTGTTTCCATCAAATTCAAAATTCCCCCATGAAGAACACAGAAAAATGAAGGGGCAGAGGGTCCAGAATTTTTTCGTTTATCCCGTGGCCTTCAAGTTAGCATCATATCAAAGGGGGTGTAGTAAACAATTATTAGTGGAAAAATAAAACCCCATTGAAAAACCCCACAATGTGCCGAAATTCCATACGAATCTCGGATCAACTCATTTTCATTGATATGTGTTTGTCATGTTTTCAAGAACACGGAAATGAAAAATAATTCACTTGAATTAACGAACCAAATCCCCTACCATGATCATGTTGGGTTCATTTGCGGAAGAAGAAGAAGGTATGCATGCGTAGTCATTTTCAATCATCGAACTCTCGATCGATTCCTCAATGGGAATCATGAAAACATCATTCTTCGTTGGAGGTAGATGTTTCCAGCACTTCGCCATGAGTTTTCTCATGGGTTCACAAAAACCAATGCGATGGATTTATTTAAATTAGAGGAAAACCTCCCACATTGGTTCATTATTATGATTCATTAATATATCATAATAAAAAAGCCTAATTAACCATGAGCATTGCAGTTAAACAATGAGATGTTTACGTCAATAAATGACCAACATTTATTGCTCGACGTTGCACAGTGGTCCCACCGTTCTCTGCTCAACCATTTGCAAAAAGAATAAAATAACACCTCTTGTTATTTTATTATTTTTTTCGAAAATTCTAAAAAATTAACTTTTCCATCCTACTTTTTCAGAACAAAGATAAGTTTTCTTTAAGAAAATTTGAGGGCTTCAAATTCAATAGTTCCCTTAGATTTAAATTATGAGCACTAGAAAAAAAGTTAGAAAATGCCGTCTGCACTTTTACTGAACGTACCATAAAAAAATTTAAAAAATTATTAACAGTGACCATCAATCTGCACCGATCGAAGTTAGGCTTTCCCTAAGGGGAACACGCCCTCACGAGTTCAATAGTACTCTTGTATTTTCAATCCAAGTTACCATTTAGTACTTAAGGATTTCACAATAAAATAATTTTCACCTAATTATTTTATTTATGACTGAAAACTAACTTCCACTAGTGGCCTACGCCGAAAAATGATAGTATTTTCATAAGAAAAGCATACCCTCATGAGTCCAGTGGTGGTCTCAGATTTTTATTCCGAGTCACTGTTTGTGAGTTATAAGCATTTGAAAAATAAAAATATTTTTTATTTAATTAGTTTATATAAAGTTATTCCATTTTGGGTTTTCTCAAATGAGGCCTACGCTGAGTAAACTTCATTCGCTCCTAGGGAAGACCCGCCATCCCGAATGCAATGGTGCCATTATATTTTTTATCTGGGAACCCATTTAAGAGTTATTCCACTTGTTAGGAAAACCACTCACATGCGCTATTTAAAATATAAGATTTTTCGACATATCATCTTGGGCACTCCAATCCTCTGAATCAAGTGCCGTAAGATTTCATGGCCTCGAAATAATTCAATATAAAAAAATATATACAGAAATTAAGAAATATTAAATTCTCCTCACCTTAGGGATTTAAGTCCCTAAAATCCCAAATAAAGGTAAATCAAACAAATGAGGGTATCGAGCATTAATCTGTGCCTCCCACTCTCATGTTCTCTCTTGGAGGTTCCTGTGTTGCCGCCAAACTCGTATAAGAGGGATCAACCTTCCATGAAGGAATCACTCCTGTCGACCCCCTATCCCCACTGGGAACTCAATAAAATTCTCCCCATCATCAAATTCCAACTATTCCTAGTCGATAAGGTGAAATGGATCCTCCACACATCTCCTTAGCTGTGAAACATGGAAAAATTTATGCACCCAATGCATTTATGGGGAAGGACTAGGTTGTATGCCACCTCACAACCTCTGATAATAATTTGTAAAGGTTCAATTAACCTCAAAGATATCTAGCCTCCCCAACCAAATCTCTACATTCTTTGATGGGGTGTGACCCATAGGAAGACATAGTCTCCCTCCTTGAACTCTAAGGGTATCCATCTCCCATCGGCATAATACCTCTTTCTGCTATGTGTAGTCTTCATCCTCCCCTGGATGATCTGCACCTTCTCCGTGGTAGCCTGTACCAACTCTGGACCCAAAAGTGATAACTCCCTTGGGTCTGTCCAGCATAGATTTGATCTGTACTGTCACCCGTACAAGGCCTCAAATGGTGTCATGCCAATGGTGGAGTGATATCTATTGTTTCACGAAAATTACACCAGTGGTAGGTGGTCCTCCGAACTGTAAAAAAATCAAGGACATAAGCATGAATCATTTCCTCCATGGTCTGTTTGGTATGCTCCATCTGACCATCTATTTGGGGGTAAAAGCTGTGCTAAAATGTGCAAGAACCTGATGCTCAACTTTCACTTGCTGACAAGTGAGGAATCATGATACAAACTTCACCACTGATTTATTCATCCTTGGCCACCACTGATGACACCGGAGGTCATGGTACATCTTTTCCACAACCAGATGTACCTCCAAATGGAATGTTTTGGACTCCCCCAACACCTTCTCTCGTAGTGTCATGGGTACCAAGGTGTGTCCTCTGAAGAGGATGACATGCTCCCCACTTTCAGAAAATCCATCAGGAGCCTGTCCTGAGGATATTTGAGCACGTCATGCCTCGCAGTCAACGCCCCCAAGCTCTGCCTCCTTGACTTGGTAAAGGAGTGGGGGAGTAACTGACATAGACTGGAGGTAAGAATCTCCATCGATATCCACAAAGGATAACTGCAACATGGCTAGTTTCTTTGTCGCCTCACTTAGAAACTATATATTTCCCCTCCTGCTAAGTGCGTCTGCCACCACATTTCCCTTCCTAGGAGTATAGACTATCTCAAAGTCATAATCCCGGTGGAACTCTATCCATCACTGTTGTCTTAGGTTCAGGACCTAATATGAGAAGATATAACTAAGACTCTTGTGATAAGAGTAGGCAGTAAACATGTATCCCTACTATACTCTCATATCATGGAGCTCCACAGAATCCGTTCTATATGCAGTTATAGATATTGGTTTCATATTTAGGTACATGTCAATGCAGAATTCCTTATCACCGTGGGAAGGTAATCATGGAAATATCTTTTTAAAGGAAGTTCTCACACTCTGCCACGACTTTTGAGAACTCAATACTCAAAAATACCGCTGTCACGAGGGTAAGGTTGGACAATTCAAGAGTGATTAGCTACACCATCCTATGCCTGAGTTTAACCTGTGCCACCTGGGTTTCCATTCTCGCTGACCAAAGAAACCTATATTCCAATGCTATAGATATACCGCATAATTTTTCCTAAAATAGTCAACCTGAGTATGAACTGTCAATGACCAGTCCATACACAAAATAACGCCGTAAGACCTCAACGCTACCACCAAGAGGTTCCAAACGAAATGCTCACTTCAAGGGTCATATTACACCGTCGGCATAAGTGTGATTATCGATTCTCCTCCCAAAGGAATCTCTAGACATAAGGGTCAAGTCAATGGTTTAACCAGAAAATCTAGGTCTTGAACAAGATTCATGACAAGAAGGAATGACTAGTACCAATTTCTATTAATACAACAACTAGTAGTAGATACAGATTGTAACTTAGATCATTCCTAGATCCCTTTGGCCACATTACTTGACCACATGCAGCTACTCCCTTCCCCTATCCACCATCTCCCTGATATTGGTGGGGGCCACTTTGGGGTGCTGGTTGTAACATATTGAAATGTATACCACCCCATGCTACTCTCCTAGCGCCTATTCTATGTCGTCTTCCCGACAGCTTAATCTATCCCAATCACTTCCTCTACCTGAAACATTTTACAATCCCTATTCTATGAGACAAGTATCAGTTTCCTAATTTTCCCACTACTTACATTTATTGGATATATATACTCAGCCAAGGAACATTCAATCACAAAGGTTCTATCTAGAACCCAAACATAATTAGGAATGCACAAAGTAATTTTGTTAGCTCAGATGTCCCTAAAAAAATCTCACTTGGTGGTCCGAGAACTAAAGCATTGTTCTCATCATACTCATCAATTACCTGGAATGGTCGGTATGCCATGATGAATACATAGACACTGAAATTTCATCCTGTCGAAACTGTAGAAGCTCTTGGGAACAGAAACACCAAACCTTTTTTTTGGAAAGTGAACCCCTTCTCTGAGGAAGGTTCTCAAGCTCTTTCCATGAAAAAGTCACCTCATCGTTAGATAGGGATAATCTAAACCATACCATCACCATACTGGGCCACGGATAATGCTCACTGCTAGGTCCTCCATCTAATCGTACGACACCTGTCCTCTATTGGTAGCACCAGTATTAGCTGCTAACCAATGGGTAGTGGTATTGTTGGTACACCACCCGAAGGTATCATCTCAGGCAACAGTCCCTGTACCAAAGTCTCATACCTCTACGGACCATCCTCATTGTCACACACTGGAATCCGGGTTGGCTATCTATGTGGAGGCATCTTGATAGAGAATCAAGATGAACCATGTTCAAAAGGTCCTACTTGGTGAGCTGACTCAAAAGAGATCAATAAAAAAATATCTTCAAAACACATGGAACTAGTGTTTTCATGTACCGAGTTGGAAAACAAAATTTAGGGTCCTGGTTTATGGATATGCTGGCCACTGCACCAAAACTGGACTCCCGGAACTGAAACACTAACTCAAAACACTTAACTCTATTGCTCCATTGAAAACATATACACTTAGTTCTTTTGGTTGAATCGACCCCTCTGATGCCAATTTTTCACGACCTGTCTCCTAGGGCCCGTGTCCTGACTACCTTAAGCCCACCTTCCATAGGCTAGGGGTTGGAGACTAGAACCGGAAAAGCATTTTCCTATAATGGTATGGTATTTCCTCTAAAAATGTACATACACAGACAAGGAACACTATGCACAAGCAAAACACAATGGAAAAGTAATATGTAAGAACAAATAAAAACTTCCACTGAGTGTAATAGTAAATACTAAAAGTGAAGGGGCCAGAATACAATCACTAAAATGGAAATATAACTAAAATTAAAAACAACCCCTAATGTTGTCCGCCAAGGATCCTACCTGAAGGGTAGGTATAGCTTATCACTTCGACTCTCCATGTCAACTGGTCACCTCCACACACCACCGGTCAACAACCTCTGAGCTCTATATAGCCCTGAATCCTCAAGGCTCAGTCAAGATTTATGTCGTCTCCACAAGACACAACAAGGTGCGGAAGAATCCCGTATATGGGTGAGTATAACAATACTCAGTAGGGATCCTGACACCCCTTCGAAGGTCTCATAGGATTCCATAAAGGAAAAACCAAAAATCATGATCTCAATCTCAAAGAGCAAAGAAAAGGACTCAGCTCAAACCAGTTATAAATTAAGTACAGAAGTGCAGATGATTAGTCATAAAGCTAGATCATCTTCTTCTGTCAGGGGTTTTGTTGCTGATTAACACAGGATCACTTAGTGCTGATCCACACAGGATTTCTAGGTGCTGAACCACACAGGATATCTAGGTTTTGATCCACACATGATTGGTAGGTGTTGATCCACACAAGATCGCTAGGTGATCATCCACACAGGATCTCTTGGTGCTGATCCACATAGGATCGTTTGGTGACGATCCACACTAGATCATTATTCATTCTTCACGTCTCATCCATCAACTGGATTCCCATATATAGTACAATTTATTCTAGGAGGATCTGTTCCTCAAGGCATCGATCATACTTAAACAATCACAAAGTCCCATGAAGAAGTAACCAATAATCTATCATGTCATAAGGGTTGAAACGCAATAGATAGCGCATCAATCAGATTCCATGTCTGAGAGTTATAGGAATTTTAGTGTCAAGGGCCCGATTGGATTCAAGTACGATCTAGCCCAGCCGTAATCCAACATTCTTTAAAACTCATGTGGAGTATCTAAAAAGTATTTTTTCATCCCAAGGATTCTAATTCCATATGTGGTTTGTCAAAACAGATGGCTGGTTTGTATGATACGACCTTTTAAGTGTATTTGGGCCGAAAAATGGTCTGGTTCCGGTCCGACCCAACCCCGCACTTTCTGGGCTGACCTGACTCGGTCCGGTCCCATCCGGGGCTGACCCGACCTAGTCCGGGCCCGACCCAGGTTTGACTTGGCCTGGCCTGAACCAGTTGGGTTGTGGTCCGTCCCGGCCCAAACCGGCTGGGCAGCGGACTAGCCTGGCCCACCAGCTGGACGCGACCCACCCAAGGGGTCATGTCACGACCCGTCCTCGGGGCCCGTGTTGTGACTACCCCAAGCCTGCCTTCCATAGGCCAGGGGCTGGCGACTAGCACCAAGGCGTAAATACCGGTAAAAAGGGAAGGCATTTCCTTTGTAAAGTAAACAAGCACCTCAGAGTAAACAAGTGGAAAAGTAAACAATAAGTGAAAAGCTGGTACAACAGTAAGTGCGGAAAAGTAAATGGGCCAGTATACAAAACCAAACTGAAGTAAAGTACAACTCGAAAGGGAAAAAACAACTAAAAAGTAAAAGCTGCTACGCCGAGCTATCCAGTGGAAATCCCACCTGAAGGGTGGGTACAGATAGCTCCACAGCTCCTCGGGTTCCACTGTCCGCTCCGAGCACGTCCCGCCCAGTGGTCCACCTCCAGGTACCATCCTGCTCTGCGAGCCTCAACCACGATCAACGCTGTCCGTTGTCTGCAACCAACACAATGTAGTGCAGGCATGGCTCATGCAGGGGTGAGTATAAGCTACTCAGTAGGGACCCCAAGACCCCTGAAGGTCTCCCAAAATCCACAAAGAATAAACCACAAAGGAAAGATACAATCACGAAGTAACAACCGACACTGCTTAGGTATATGCCCATACATATACCTAAGTCATTAATTTCCAATACACTCCAACCTCTGAGCCCAAGTATAACTCAGTCCACACAGGAAAGTATACGTATTCCACACAGGAAAGCAAAACGTAATCCACATAGGATAACACAACACAATCCACACAGGAAAGTAAACAGGATTCAGCTCACATAGGTATACTTCTTCGAAGACGATAGAGAAGATCACTGATCCATCTAAGTCGTCGGACCCACAAAGGATCGATAGGTACTAACCCCCGCAAAGACCCACACAGGATCTGTAGGCGCTGGTTCACACAGGACCGCTGAGCGCTGACCCACACAGGATCGGACCCACACAAGATTGGTAGCACTGATCCACACAGGATCGCTGAGTACTGTAGTCATCGTCGTCGAATCCACTGAGGATCTCTGCACAGTCGTCGTCATAGTCACAGTAGCAGTCGCAGCCAGCTCTAGGGTTCCCGCACACAGCAAGCTAGTTCAGGAGGGTCTGCTCCACGAGCCGAGAGGCTGATACATCAACTGTCACATAGTCCAGAGTTGATGTATCCAAACGTTCCGTATCGTCAACAGGAACTCAACGCAACAGACGGCGCGTCAATCGGAGGCCCGGTCTGAGAGTTATTGGCTTTTTCGTCCTAGGGGCCTGGTTGGTTTTTAAGGCAAAACCAACCCGACCGTACTCCACCTGCGTCCAAACCTCGGGCAGAGTATGCCAAATGATCCGTCTCACTAAGAGGAACTCAACAAAGCCAACGGCACGTCAATCGGACGCCCGTAGCTCAAATTATGATCATTTCTGCTCCGAGGGCCCAATTGGTTTCGTGTACGAACCAACCCGGCCAATCTCAAAATATTCCGAAACCTTGACTGCGATATACTAAAATGACCGTCTCGATCCAAGGATCGCATCGCCGCTAACGGCGCGTCGTTTGGAGGTCTGTATCCCGATTTGTGGGCATTTGAACCCAAACAGTTCGGTATCGGGGGTTTCGAGCCCGGGCCGACCCGGCCCCAGACCCCCCGGCTGGCCCGAACCAGGTCGAACCGCCCCAGACAGGGTCGGCCCGGCCCGACATGGCCCAGCCCAGCTGGGTGCGGCCCGGCCCAGTGCGGCGCGGCGCGGCGCGGCGCGGCCTTCGGCCGAGCTGTTGAAAAAACGGGGGGCGCCTGCCCCCCTTGTGTAACCACGCCCCCCCCCCCTCAATAATGGGGGGCCGTTCAAGCTGGCCGAAGGAATTTAATTCCCCCGACTTTCCCCATTTCCGGCCGGCCCAACCTGGCCGGCTGGCTCCTCCTCAACGGGACCGGCAGTGGCCGGTCCTTTTCCGGCTCCGACACCGGCGGCCCCGCTGGCCCCCGGTCACCATGCTCTGCCATGGCTCGGAACCGGCCGCGGCCCTTGTCGTCCGGCGTGGTGTGACGACACCGCGCCCCTTTGCCGCGGCCCCGCTCCGGCTGCGGCGCCTTCGATTTCCTTCAACGCGGCGCGACGGCGTCGCGTTCTTGAATTTCTTTCCACGGCGCAGCGCGACGGCGCCGCGCATTACTTGCTGTGTGATTCCCGCGTGGTGCGACGACACCACACCATCCCGTTCCATTCACAAAGAAAACAATCATGAACAAAGGAGGGGGTTTGGCCGTGTTTATGCGGTCCAGCCCCCTCTCGTTAAACGATAACATTTAGTCGATTAACCACGAAGTTCGACAAGCCAGAATCAAGAACGGAAATAATTTAATAGATTAAAAAATAATCCCCTACCTCGGTTTAAAGAGAGGAGTACATCAACAAGCCACGGAAGACAAGCGTCGCGGAGGTCGGGCGTCGCGGGAATCGTACGTCGATTCCGTTGACGTCGAGGTGCGTCCAAAGAGGTAACGTCGCTGGAGAAGCTTTGTAAGCTGACGGAGAAAGCCCGAGGAGGAAGCGGCGTCTCCTTTCATTGAAACGGGAATAAGATCGAAAGAAGCGGTGTCGTCGATCTTCGGAAACACACCGGCTGCGAAGAAGAGAAGAGACGACACGTCTTTCTCTTCTTATGGTGACAGCGTTCTTCGTCGGAGCCTAAGTGTTCTTCACGTTCTTTGTCAAGGTTGAAGAAGATGAAGAATGCTTCCCAATCCTCTCAAGGTGGCAAAAGATACTAACCAAAATAAAATAAGTCTAAGCCTTATTTTATTTACACAACCCAACCTCTTTGAATTTCAAAAGTTTGAAATTAAATAACTCATCTTAATTAATAACACAAGTTTTCAAATTAATTGGAGTGGAGTTATTGGGGAGTTTAAGGGAATTTGAAGAGTTAGGGCTCGTGTGGTCCCCACCACACTTAATCCTCTCAAGGGAGGTTATGTGGATGTGGGTCCCACCTCTAACTCCCTTTGGGAGGAAATAACCAACAAAGTTAAAAATAAATTGTGTTCCACAATTTATTTAACTTCTTCTAATTTTCCCCAAAACTAACTTTCATCCCGCATAAAACACAACCTCGGAAATGGTCTTCTTAAGAGAATATCGGCGCTGCGAGTTCATCGGTGCCCTCAGAATTCGATTCCGGGCACCAGTTCAAAAGTTAGAAAAACCCGCTCGTTTGTTCACTAAACGTACCCGAGCCAAACTTCGGAAATTGATTCCGGGCACACCGGGCCTCAGAATCAGGTTCCGTCAGAAACCGCGCTCTTGTAAAATTACAAATAAAATTAAGAAAAATTTTCCCTTGAATTTTACAGGTCTTTACATTACTCCCACCTCAGGGCTTTATGTCCTCGTAAAGATACATCAAAACTAGGGAAACAAATGAGGGTACTGAGCACGCATCTGAGCGTCCCGCTCCCAAGTGCTCTCCTGGAGGTTCTCGTGCTGCCATCTGATGCGCACTAGAGGAATTGACCATCCACGTAGGACCCGCTCCTGTCGATCCTCGATCTCCACTGGGACCTCCGTAAAAGTCTCCCCATCGTCAACGTCAATCTCCCCATGGTCAATGATGTGAGTCGGGTCGTGCACGTATCTCCTCAGCTGAGATACGTGGAAGACTTTGTGCACCCGGTGCAACTGAGGTGGTAGAGCCAGGCGATAAGCCACCTCGCCAATCCTGTTGAGGACCTGGAAGGGTCCGATGAAGCGCGGGGATAACTTGCCACCTCGGACAAATCTCCGTAAACCACGTCGAGGTGAGACACGCAAGAAGACGTGGTCTCCATCCTCGAACTCTAGTGGCCTCCTCCTCCTATCAGCGTATGACTTCTGCCGGCTCTGAGCTGTCCTCATCCGCTCCTGGATGACCTGGACCTTTTCTGTCGTGGCCTGGACCATCTCTGGTCCCACAAGTGCTGACTCCCCAGGGTCTGTCCAGCATAAAGGAGATCTACAAGGTCGGCCGTACAACACCTCATATGGTTCCATCTCGATGGTGGAGTGGTAGCTGTTGTTGTACGCAAACTCCACCAAGGGTAGGTGGTCCTCCCAGCTACGACCAAAGTTGAGGACACATGCGCGGAGCATGTCCTCGAGAGTCTGAATGGTACTCTCTGTCTGACCATCCGTCTGAGGATGAAAGGTTGTGATCAGACGTAGCTGCGTCCCAAACGCCTCCCGTAATCCCTTCCAAAGCCGGGAAGTAAAGAGAGAATCTCGATCGGAGATGATAGGTGATGGCACATCGTGAAGCCGCACAATCTCCTGAACGTAAAGACGTCCCATGCTCTCCACTGAGCCCTGCTCTCTGATGGGTAAGAAGTGATCCGACTTGGTGAGTCGGTCGAAAATCACCCAGATGGAGTCGTGACCTCTGGAAGTGCGTGGAATTCCAGTCATGATGTCCATAGATATCCCATCCCACTTCCACTCCGGGACCTCCAAGGGCTATACCAAGACTGCTGGTACCTGGTGCTTAGCCTTCACCTGCTGGCAGGTGAGGCATCGAGAAACGAACTCCGCCACAGCCTTCTTCATGCCCGGCCACCAGTGTTGTCGTCTAAGATCCTAGTACATCATCGCCACTCCAGGATGTACCGCCAAAGGAGAAGTGTGAAACTCTCTCAGCACCTCCTCCCGTAAAGCGACTGGTACCATGGTACGTCCTCTGAAAAGGATTTCGTGCTCTGCTCTAAAGTAGAAACCATCAGGTGCCTGTCCTGAGGATATCTGTGCACGCCACATCTCACAGTCAGCGTCTCCACGCTGTGCCTCTCTGACCTACTGTAAAAGTGGAGGAGTGACTATGAGAGACTGAAGAAAGGGTATTCCATCTCTATCCATGAAGGATATCTGCAAAGAGGCTAGCTGCTCCGTTGCCTCCTCAAGTAGCTGAATGTTCATCCTCCTACTGAGGGAATCGGCTACTACGTTTCCCTTCCGAGGAGTATAGACTATCTCAAAGTCATAGTCCTGGAGGAACTCGAGCCATCGTCGATGTCTCAGGTTCAGTTCCTTCTACGAGAAGATATACATGAGACTATGATGATCAGAAAAGACTGTAAATCACTCGCCCATCAGATAGTGTCGCCATGTCTTCAGAGCGAAGACCACTGCTGCTAACTCCAGGTCATGGGTAGCATAGTTTTGCTCATGCGGCCTCAACTGACGTGATCCATAGGCGATCACTTCCCGCTCCTGCATCAGGAAAAATCCGAGTCTGTTCCCAGATGCATCGCAGTAAACTACGTACCCTACTCCCTCCTCAGGAAACCTCAAGATAGGTGCGCTGGTCAATCTCTTTCTCAGCTCCTGGAAGCTCTGCTGACATCTGTCTGACCACACGAAGGGTTTCCCCTTCTTCGTCAAAGCTGATAGTGGTGCCTCAACTCTAGAGAAGTCTGGCATGAATCTCTAATAGTATCCGGCTAGTCCCAAGAAACTCCGAACCTCCGTCACGCTCCTGGGTGGCTCCCAAGCTAACACTGCCTCTATCTTCGCAGGATCCACTGCAACTCCCGCCTCAGAGATGACGTGTCCCAAGAAGTGGACCTCACGTATCCAGAACTAACACTTCGAGAGCTTACCATAAAGCTGGTCCTCTCGGAGTGTGTCTAGTACAACCCGTAAGTGGTAGGCGTTCTCATCCTCAGTCGTCGAGTAAATCAAAATGTCGTCGATGAAGACCACGAAAAATCGATCGAGGTATGGCTGAAAGATCCTGTTCATGAGGGACATGAACACTGCTGGAGCATTGGTTACACTGAAAGGCATAACCAAGAACTCATAGTGGCCATATCGACATCTGAAGGCCGTCTTCTGCACGTCCTCGTCTCGAACTCTGAGCTGATGATAGCCTGACCTGAGGTCTATCTTCGAGAACCACCGTGCTCCCTTGAGCTGATCAAAGAGGTCATCAATCCTCGGTAGCGGATACTTGTTCCTCACTGTCACCTGGTTCAGGCGACGATAATCGACACACAGTCGCAAGCTCCCGTCCGCCTTCTTGGCGAACAAAATCGGGGAAGCCCAGGGTGAAACACTGGGTCGGATGAACCCCTTGCCCTGCAAGTCCTCCAATTGTACCCATATCTCTTGAAGCTCGGTGGGGGCCATCCGATATGATGGAGTCGATATCGGAGCTATCCCGGGGTACAAGTCAATATAAAAGTCTACCTCTCTGCGAGGAGGTAACCCTGGAACGTCGTCGGGGAAAACGTCCGCAAACTGATCCACCACTGCAGGAAAACTAGGACTCTGCATGTCAACTGCTCCTAGGATGAGGCTAGCCAACTGATGAGTGATGGGCTGTCCTCTCCTCCGCGGAAGTCCATCCTGTGCTGCAAAGGCTCCCTTCTCGCCGGTGAAGGTGAACCTGCTCCTGTCGGTGCGTACACATCGCACCTTGTGCCTAAAACAGTCAATCTGTGCATGGACCATAGATAACCAATCCATGCCCAATATGACGTCGTAAGGCCTCGACGCCGCTACAAGAAGATCCCAGCCGAAGCTCTCGCCTCCTAGAGTAAGCTCACACTGCCGGCACCAGTGCGTAATCGTTGAGTCTGCTCCCGTAGGAGTCTCTAGCCGTAAGGATCGAGCCAACGGCTCTGTCGGAATCTCCAAGCTCCGAACAAGGGCAGCAGCTATGAAAGAGTGACTCGATCCTATGTCTATAAGTACTGCAGAAAGGGTGGAATAGACACATATAGTACCTCGAATCATCTCTTCTGTGCCGTGGTCATAGGCCTCCGCTGCCTGGAGCTGTGCTCGTCTCTGCCCGCCAGCTCCTTGTGGTCGGGGTGGACCTCCTAGTGGTGGTGGTGGTAGAGCCTCAAAGCGTCGCCCACCACCTGCTGATTGGCCAGCTCCCCTGCCTTGTCCGCATCCTCCCTGCGGACCGCCACGGTCGACCCTCTGCCTCTGCCTCAGTGGTCCCTCAACCGTCTGCTTCTCCTCGGCACGGCGGGTCGGGCAGTCACGAGCCATGTGGCCCTGCCCGCCGCACGAGTAGCACTATCTGCCTCTCGAAAGACTGGATCCGCGCTGTGTGCCCCGCACTGCTGAGCCAGTGTCCTGAGGTCATCTTCCTGAGGGTCTGGTCTGCCTGGACCCAAGAGTCATCCGTCGACTGCCTGCTACAGAAGACTCTGCTACGTGCCACCCTGCGGTGGGTCTCGGCGCTGGTGTAGACTCAGCAAGAAAGATCTCGATCAAAAGGGCTCGCTCCAGTACTCCCGTCTGAGTCGGTATGCTGAGGGAGATCGGCGATGCCCTGATCTTGTGTCGCAATCCCTACTCGAAGGTCCGGGCCCGGAAGAATGGGTCCCGTACCATGTCGGTCAAGTAGCGTGAGAGATTGGTAAATCTCGCCGAGTACTGAGCGACCGTCATGCTGCCCTGCCGCAGCTGAAGAAGCTCCTAAATGCGCACCGCACGGAGGGTGGCTGGGACGAACTCTGAGTGGAAAAGGCTCTCAAAGTCCATCCAAAGAAGAGATGTCTCATCGTGCACCTGGAGCATCAATCTACACCATCGGCCCACTGCTGCATGTAGTAGACTCACTGCGAGGATCACCATGAGGTCTGCTGGTGTCCTCACTAATCGAAAAACTCTCACCACTGCCTCCAGCCAGTCCTCGGCTGCCTGGGGGTCCGTCTCCCCATGGAACCTGGGCGGTCGCTAGCGCTGGAACTCATGCAGTGCACTGAGGCGACGTGCATCATCAGCGGCTGGTGTGGGAAGCATCAGTGGCTCGGCAGGTAGAGCTACCGCCTGTGCCACTGCTGACAAAGGGCCCTGCACCGAGGCCTCATCGCTCGGTGGGCTGTCATCACGCTCGACTCTCGGAACCCTAGCTGGCTGCCGTCATGGGGCCATCTTCAAAAGGAAACAGGTGCGCCACAGTCAGAACAATATACCTGGTGAGCTGATACAAAGTAATCATAAAGAAAACTTGAAACACACACGCAATCAATGTTTTCATGCATTAAGTCGGAAATCAGAAGTCAGGGTCCTGGTGTACAGATACGTCGGCCGCTACACCAACACTGGACTCCCTGGACTGATAACCACACTCAATACGCTAAACACTATTGCTTCACATAGAAAAGATTAGAGTTCGCGGTAGAACCGAACTCCTTTGATACCAATTTGTCACGACCCGTCCTCGGGGCCCGTTCCATGACTACCCCAAGCCCGCCTTCCATAGGCCAGGGGCTGGAGACTAGCACCAAGGCGTAAATCCCGGTAAAAAGGGAAGGCATTGACTTTGTAAAGTAAACAAGCACCTCAGAGTAAACAAGCGGAAAAGTAAACACTAAGTGAAAAGCTGGTACAACAGTAAGTGCGGAAAAGTAAATGGGCCAGTATACAAACCCAAACTGAAGTAAAGTACAACTCGAAAGGGAAAACAACAACTAAAAAGTAAAAGCTGCTACGCCGAGCTGTCCACTGGAAATCCCACCTGAAGGGTGGGTACAGATAGCTCCACTGCTCCTTGGGTTCCGCCGTCCGCTCCGAGCACGTCCCGCCCAGTGGTCCACCTCTAGGTACCGTCCTCCTCTGCGAGCCTCAACCATGATCAACGCTGTCCGTCGTCTGCAACCAACACAACGTAGTGCGGGCATAGCCCATGCAGGGGTGAGTATAAGCTACTCAGTACGGACCCTGAGACCCCTGAAGGTCTCCCAAAATCCACAAAGGATAAACCACAAAGGAAAGATACAATCACAAAGTAACAACCGACACTGCTTAGGTATATGCCCATACATATACCTAAGTCATTAATTTCCAATACGCTCCAACCTTCGAGCCCAAGTACAACTCAGTCCACACAGGAAAGTATACGTATTCCACACAGGAAAGCAAAACGTAATCCACATAGGATAGCACAACACAATCCACACAGGAAAGTAAATAGGATTCAGCTCACACAGCTATACTTCTTCGAAGATGATAGAGATGATCACTGATCCATCTAAGTCGTCGGACCCACAAAGGATCGATAGGTACTAACCCCCGCAAAGACCCACACTGGATCAGACCCACAAAGGATCTATAGGCGCTGGTTCACACAGGACCGCTGAGCGCTGACCCACACAGGATCAGACCCACACAGGATCGGTAGCACTGATCCACACAGGATCGCTGAGTGCTGTAGTCATCGTCGTCGAATCCACTGAGGATCTCTGCAAAGTCGTCGTCGCAGTCACAGTAGCAGTCGCAACTAGCTCTAGGGTTCCCGCACACAACAAGCTTGTTCAGGAGGGTCCGCTCCACGAGCCGAGAGGCTGATACATAAACTGTCACATAGTCCAGAGTTGATGTATCCAAAAGTTCCGTATCGTCAACAGGAACTCAACGCAACAGACGGCGCGTTAATCGGACGCCCGGTCTGAGAGTTATTGGCTTTTTCGTCCCAGGTCCCCGGTTGGTTTTTAAGGAAAAACCAACCCGACCGTACTCCACCTACGTCCAAACCTCGGGAGGAGTATGCCAAAAGATCCGTCTCACTAAGAGGAACTCAACAAAGCTGACGACACGTCAATCAGACGCCCGTAGCTCAAGATATGAGTGTTTCCGCTCCGAGGGCCCGGTTGGTTTCGTGTACGAACCAACCCGGATGATCTCAAAGTATTCCAAAACCTTGAGTGCAATATACCGAAACGACCGTCTCGATCCAAGGATCACATCGCCGCTGACGGCGCGTCGTTTGGAGGTCCTTAGTCCGAGTTATAGGCATTTGAACCCAAACAGTTCGGTATCGGGGGTTTCGGGCCCGGGCCGACCCGGCCCGAGACCCCCCGGCTAGCCCGAACCGGGTCAACCCGCCCCGGACAGGGTCGGCCCAGCCCGTAATGGCCCGGCCCGGCTGGGCTCGGCTTGGCCTGGCAGACCATCCAGGCGTCGGTCCGGCTCAGCGCAGCGCGGTGGGCGCGCTGCCAGCTCGGCCTTCGGCCGAGCTGTTGGAAAAACGGGGGGCGCCTGCCCCCCTTGTGTAACCGCGGCGCCCCTCAATAATGGGGGGCAGTTCAAGCTGGCCGGCGGAATTTAATTCCCCCGGCTTTCCCCATTTCCGGCCGGCCCGACCTGGCCGGCCGGCTCCTCCACAATGGGACCAGCAGTGGTTGGTCCCTTTTCGGCTCCGACACCGGCGACCCGGCTGGCCGCCGGTCACCATGCTCCACCGCGGCCCAGAACCAGCCACGTCCCTTGTCGTCCGGCGCGGTGCGACGGCACCGCACCCCTTCACCATGGCCCCGCTCCGGCCGCGGCGCCATCGATTTCCTTCACCGCGGCGCGACGGCGTCGCGTTCTTGAATTTCTTTCCACGGCGAGGCGCGACAGCGCCGCGCATTACTTTCCCTGTGATTCCCGCATGGTGCGACGACACCACGCCATCTCGTTCCATTCACAAAGAAAACAATCATGAACAAAGTAGGGGGTTAGGCCGTGTTTGTGCGGTCCGACACCCTCTCGTTAAACGATAACATTTAGTCGATTAACCACGAAGTTGGACATGCCAGGATCAAGAATGGAAATAATTTAATAGATTAACAAATAATCCCCTACCTTGGTTTCAAGAGCAGAGCACGTCAACAAGCCGTGGAAGACAAGCGTCACGGAGGTCGGGCGTCACGGGAATCGTACATCGATTCCGTTGACGTCGAGGTGCGTCTAAAGAGGTAACGTCGCTGGAGAAGCTTCGTAAGCTGACAGAGAAAGCCCGAGGAGGAAGCGTCATCTCCTTTCATTGACATGGGAAGAAGATTGAAATAAGCGGCGTCGTCGATCTTCGGAAACACACCGACTGCGAAGAAGAGAAGAGACGACACATCTTTCTCTTCTTATGGTGGCAGCGTTCTTCGTCGAAGCCAAAGTGTTCTTCGCGTTCTTCGTCAAGGTTGAAGAAGATGAAGAATGCCTCCCAATCCTCTCAAGGTGGAAAAAGATACTAACCAAAATAAAATAAGTCTAAGCCTTATTTTATTTACACAACCCAACCTCTTTGAATTTCAAAAGTTTGAAATTAAATAACTCATCTTAATTAATAACACAAGTTGTCAAATTAATTAGAGTGGAGTTATTGGGGAGTTTAAGGGAAGTTGAAGAGTTAGGGCTCGTGTGGGCCCCACCACACTTAATCCTCTCAAGGGATGTTATGTGGATGTGGGTCCCACCTCTAACTCCCTTTGGGAGGAAATAACCAACAATGTTAAAAATAAATTGTGTTCCACAATTTATTTAACTTCTTCTAATTTCCACCAAAACTAACTTTCATCCCGCATAAAACGCAACCTCGGAAAAGGTCTCCTTAAGTGAATATCAGCACTGCGAGTTCATCAGTGCCCTCAGAATTCGATTCCGGGCACCAGTTCAAAATTTATAAAAACCCGCTCGTTTGTTCACTGAACGTACCCAAGCCAAACTTCGGAAATTGATTCCAGGCACACCGGGCCTTGGAATCAGGTTCCGTTAGAAACCGCGCTCTTGTAAAATTCCAAAGAAAATTAAGAAAAATTTTCCCTTGAATTTTACGGGTCTTTACAGGTCACATGGCCCCTCATTCCCATACGGCTCAAAGAGTCGTTCATCTCTTCCACCGGAGGTTCCTCGTGGCACAACCTCATTATCTGCATGACCCACAAGGAGCAATTTCCCTCACCTTCCACTGCGGCTTCAATGTTGCGACCTCCAGCAGTGGTGTGCGACGGTGCACCACCCATCTGCCAATGCTTCTAGACAAGAGCGGGCCGCCCCTTCGGTCTGCCGCGTTGCCGTGTAGTGCCTTCCACTTCCGCGGCTGGCACCATCGCACCTATGCTTCTTCCATGGGGCTATGACGACACGCGGGAGCACCGTTTTCACTCCCGTTTTCACTTACATGCCTCTAAGAATGCTGACTTTAGAGTATGACCATATTATTTTCATTATTGTAAAATTCAAAATTTTCCTATGAATAAAATGACAAAATGAACGTGTGGAGGGTCTGGGCCTTGTTCTTTTAGCCCGTGACCTCCGCGTTTGCATCATATCAAAGGGGAGGGGGTGTTGCAAACAATTATCAAAGGAAAAATAAAACCCCATTCAAAAACCCCACAACATCCCACAATTCCATACGAATCATGTATCAAATCGTTTTGGTTGATCCAAGTTCTTCATGTTTTCAAGATCATGGAAAAGAAAAATAATTCACATGAATTAAAGAACCAAATCCCCTACCTTGATGACATTTGGTTCTCTTGCGGAAGAAGAAGAAGGTTTTTGTGCATAGTCATCCATCACCCGTCGACCTCTGGATTGATTGCACAATGGTCATCATCAAAACATCATTCTTCGTTGGAGGTAGATGTTTCCAGAACTTCATCAGGAGTTCTCCCGTGGGTTCCCAAAACCCACACCAACAATTTAATTAAATAGGAGGAAAACCTCCCACATTGGTTCATTATTATGATTCATTAATGAATCATAATCAATGATCCTAATTATCCCCAAGAATTTTAGTTACACAAAGAGATATTTAAGTCAATAAATGACCCACGTTTATTGCTCGAAATTGCACGGTGGTCCCACCATTCGCTGCTCAACCGTTTACAAAAAGAATAAAATTACAACTTTTGTTAATTTTATTCCAAAAGTTCGAAAAATTAACATTTCTGTATGAATTTTTCTGAATAATTTTCAGATTCCCTTAAGCAAATATTGGCACTCTGAATTAAACAGTGCCCTCAGATTTCAATTTTGAGCACTGGTTCAAATGTTAGAAAAAATCGCCTGTGCATTTACTGAACGTACCTTAAACAAAGTTCAAAAAATTATTAACAGTCACACTCAACCCACGCCGGCTGAGTTTAGGCTTTGCGTAAGGGGAAAAAGCCCTCAAAAGTTTAATGGTACTCTCAGATTTTCAATCAGAGTTATCATTTAGAAGTTAAGGATTTTATAATAAATAATTGTCACTTAATTATTTAATTTATGACCAAAAACTAACTTCCACAAGTGGCATGTGCCAGCCAATGTCAGTATCTGACTAAGAAAATCATACTATCATGAGTTCAAAGGTGGTCTTAGATTTTTAATCAGATTCACCATTTGGGAGTTCTTAGATTTTGAAAAATAAAATAATTCTTATTTTATTATTTTATTTAGAGTTATTCCATTTTTGGGTTTTCTCACCGGAGGCCTACGATGACTAAACATAAGTTGCAACTAGGGTAAACCCACCATCTTGAATGCAACAGTATCCTAAAATTTCTGATCCAGGCACCTGTTTAAGAGTTATTCCACCTTTTTAGGAAAAATACTCATGCGCACTGTTTAAAACATAACTGTTTTCGACAGATCATTCAGGGCACTCCAGGCCTCAGATTCACGTGATGTCAGATTTTGTGGTCTCAAAATAATTTCATATAAAAAAATTATACAGAATTTCCCAGCCATTATAATGAAACTATCTTTCATGCTTAGTGCCACTTAGGTAGTATGTGTGCACTATTTGGCATACGGTTGGAACAGGATTGGACAAACTGTATGGGGAAACCATGCAAGGTGTGGTTCTTCTGTAGTGGGAGCCACATGATTGGTTCATAATTTTTCAAAACCATGTATCCAAACCATGTGACCCCAGTCTTGAGGGTGAAATTTCAATTTTACACTTAATGAACTTAAAACAGAATCCCTAATTCCTTTCTCCCATTTCCAAATAGCGAGTACCTCTCCATCTCACGTGAGAATCCTACCAATCCTTACCTTAGATTTGATCCCCCTCCTCTGTCCATTGTCAAATTTGATATCCATTGGTCTCTATAGATTCCTCCTGGTAAGATATTTTTTCCTCTAGATCATTTCTTAGTTTCTCTTCTCGTTGTCTATGTTATCTTTGTGTGAGCTAATTCGACCTATTTTCAAGGAATTCACCCATTTCTTCAATTACTCTTGAACCAGACTAAATCAAATCTCAATATTGGGTGTATGAGTTGTATATTGTATAATGTGGGTGATATATTTGTTTTTTTCACAAGTTTCATCATTTTATAAAATTTATATGTGATCCATGTGCCGAACATAACCAATGTCACATATAATTTATGAATTGTCTTAAGATAAACTTCTTAGACCCTTTTTGGTGTGGTTGTAGGTAATTAAATCAACTCAAATGCCCCCATAGGGTAGGTTTCATTTGAAAACTTTTAATTTGATTTATACCCTATTAAGATCCATCCCTTGGGTGTGATTTTTTATTTAAATATTCAACTATGATGCTCAAATTCATTAAACCTTTTTAGAGGTGGTTTTCATGTTCCCTTATGAAATATTTGAATTAATTTCATTAAATAAATGAATTGTTTGAATAAAATTATCGTGTTTCCTAATAAAAAACATCTGTTATGGTGAACTATCTTCTAATCCAAAAAGGATATGTATATATATATATGTTATACCTTTTGTTAGCCTCATGGCATGAGTGTTTTACCATTGAATTCTGTTTATTAAATATGGGTTCCTTTTTAATTATTTCTAAATTTGATGTCATTCTCAATTAATTGTTTTGAGATGTGGCATGCTTGATTACATGGTCCTTCTTTTCTAAAATAAATAATTAAATGGGATTCTCTCTCCTGTATCATCCATTTTCATGTTATGATATGATTTTTCAGAATAATGTTTTATATTTTTGAATTTAAATTGATTAAACAAATTATGAATTCCATGAGTGATACTCGGGCTCCTTCAATAGAGAACCAAGGATGGGCTCACAATGTGCGTGATCATCTTTTATAATGAATTTTTCTTTACACCAGGGGCGATACTGGTATGCCATAATGTGATCACCATTAATTATTCTTTCCTCATTATAAGTTATAGTAGTTCCCTAGGGGAGACACCATGTATGGGATCATTAGAAATATTGTTGTACTAGTCTATTTGTGAGACTCTGTCCCCAACATGAGATACCAGGTATAGGCTCAGAGGGTGTCATCTCACACTAGGTTTTGAGTGATACTTGAGAGGCCATTTAGGGATCAAAATGGACAGGCTCTGATGGTACTTATCACCTATGGCGCTCCTAGTATGATACATGAGTTCATTATTAAGGTTCATCTTGTATGGGGCCAAGATGTTGTTTATTTATTATTGGATAATTAATTTTATATTAAAGGTTGTTAATACATAGTTGTTATCTAAGGAACACATCTTATAAGCCCGATCACATTCTTGGGTTCGACCCATCTCATAATACTTTTTTTATGAATTTTTCTCACTTTTTCATAAGAAAACCCATGGTTCAAACATGTCTAGAATTTGCTGAAGTAGGTTTGGTCAGTCTTATGCCCATAAGGAACATGATTTGACTTGATTATTTATTTATTTCATGTTGCTGGTTTACTTTGATATACATGAATGCTTCTTATTTTATATGAATGAAAAGGATGATGATCTAAACCCCATTGGTGGTATCCTACTGATTATATCTCAAACCCTTCTTGGGATTCCATTGCACTGGGGTGCCCAAGAAGATATTCTTATTTGAAGGTCTATGGTTTGTTGCTTGACCAATGCATTGTATATGTGAGTTAGGAGCACATGACTGAGCTGGTACTCAGGATTCTCGTGGAGCTAGTGGTTAGTATTTTATTATTACATTTCATTATTCTTCTTATTATACATTTTTTCTTATACTATTAAAACTACCTAGAAATGAATACATAGTTTTACCTTGTTGGATGTGGCCACTTTTATACAGTTATTATATTTATCTTTGGCTACCTTTCCATTTATTATTAATTATACAATTTTCTATCATTTACTTTTAGTATACCTCTATAATACTCTAATCATGAGGGTATTGTAATGGACCAGACCTATCTGGTCCATTCCATTGCTGAAATATGGGATTTTGAGGTGTTCTGGGAGGTCAAGGTGACTCATCCCCAAAAATTTTCCAATTTTCCAGTTCATTGAATAGTTGTTCTATAACAGTAGGCCTACAGTGATTCTAGAATGGTAGGTCTACAATTTTTCCAGACCGGTAGGTCTATAGTGCTTCCAGAATGGGAGGTCTATAGTCTTTCTAGACTGAAAGATCTACAGTGTTTCCAGAATAGTAGGTCTACACTCTTTCTAGACCGGAAGGTCTACAAAGATTCTAGAACGGTAGGCCTACACTGTTTCCAGACCAGAATATCTATAGTGTTTTTAGTAGATTACTTCTAAAGTGTTTCTATACTAGTAGTTCTACAATGTTTCCAGAACAATATGTCTACAGTGTTTCCAAACTGGAATATCTATAGTGTTTCCAGAATCGAAGATCTATAGTGTTTTTTGAACTGTTTCATTTCCTTTGCCAAATTTCCAAACAGTTTCATGAATCTATTTCATGAAACTGTGACACATTTCGGAATTTCCAAACTATTTCATGAAACTCTTTCATGAAACTGTGTCACTTCCTTTACAATATTTCTAAAATTTTTGAAGAAATTATTTCACAAAACTGTGTCACGTTTGTTATGAAACGTCTATATTTTTCCAGATTTCCCAATTTTTCCCATTTAACATTTTCACTGATGAAAAATGAATTAAAATCCTTGTTTTAAGGTATTAAAAGCTGATTCAAAGCCCATAACTCCTATATTAATTTTCCTAAGGTTCGGGATGACATTACTTGTTCAAACCTAGTTGTTTAATCCGATCCTCTTTTAATGGAAAATCCATCGTATCTAAAACCATTGATCTGTTAAATATTCTAAAAGGATGATATATATTCTTCCCTTGTTCTTCCTTATTGTTTCCAAGTATGATACACTCGAACCATTCCTACCATCCTGTAGGAATCATGCGATCAATCTTTCATCCTTGTATTGGATCCCCTTAACGTTATTCCTACTACAAGCTCACCCCCTATTTTGGTGCAACCAAGAAGTGTTTATCAATCTTATATATATGGTATGATCTATAGTCCTTTTTTATAGGTTCCTCTCATTATTTTTCTACTTGCTCTATTATGGAATCCTATATCCATATTCTTAATGGAATTTTCTTGGGTGCTGGCTGATGTGGTGGTGTCTATGCATCCTCGGTTGGATAAAGTTTTCCAGGAGAGGTCATCGTGATCTATTTTGTTGGACTGTTGTCATGAAAAGAGCATCAAAAATATTTTGTGGTAGGAGATTCATGGTCTCCCTTTTCTTTTACATGAAACTATAGATTTTTCTTGTTTTAACACACTATATCACAATTTAGTTTACATAATGAATATTTTAACTGGATAAATATATTGGTATTGATCATATATTATTGCCTCTTGTTTTTTCTACATAGTATGATATCTATGCTTTGCTTGCTAGCATGATGTTCTTGATGAAATTGGTATGGAATATAAATCCAGAATTAATTGATAATTATTTGGATAAAGATAAATTGGCTTGTAAATGAATCTTGTTGTTGTTGTTGTAATTTTATATCAATAAAATTGATGAAGTAATCATGTTTAATTATTAATAATAGCTATAATAGAATTCTGATTAGGTTTCCCATAGTTGGAACCTACTATTGAGGAATCGATTATTTCATGATGGATTAAAGAACTAGTTGTTTGATAAAAGATAATACCTTGTATGGTTTTGAGTTACCCTCTTTCTTGTAATGTTCAAGAGACTTATGCTTGGAGCTGTAAGAGCTCCTTACTTGTGAAGGAAAAATGCTTTGTTTAGGGCCAAGATCCCAGTTCTATTGTTATTTCCTGTGATTTGTGATGTGTTATGAGCCTGGATGGATGTTGTGAGATGTGGTGGTAGGGAGGCCCATTTTTTATTGTAGAAATTGATTCTCAGAGTGTCGAGATGCATTAGTTATGCCTGTGGGTGTCAGGGAGGACACCAAAGGTGATGAAACGTAATGGATAAGAATGTTGGATTCCTACTAAATCTTGTTGGTTATTTATCTTATTTACTTTCCCCACTTCTCAAGGCTATAGGTTTTTCTACCCTCCTTCAAAAATTAGGCGAAGATGCACGGGGTATGTCATTTTCTTTCCGTGTTTATCTTCTTGAGGGAGGATGGGTGTACACTCCTTCTGTAGGTGGAAAAGACATGACATGTAGATCATCTCCTCACCGTGTTGAGCCCCCTTATGTTTGGTAGCATAGAATTTTTATCTAGAATGATTGGGAATATTGTAATGTAATAATTATTTTAATAAATGATTGAATAAATGATGTTAACTCATGGGGTTTGAACTTGGTGTAATGCAATGATGATGATACAATTTAAATGGATAATGGTCATAGGGAGCGATGCTAATGAAATGTAATGTAGAATTGATAATGGTTAATTAATGGTTTATGAATTAATTAACATAAAGTGAAATTGATAAAAAAAGGACAAAGTGATGTAGTGTAGCTCTTTTAATGGTTGTGTGCATATAGGTTACATAGTTTTAGGAGTGACAGTCTGGAGTCTAAGAGATATTAGCTATAGGTGAGTCTAAGACTAGGTTATGCCCATAGTGTGGTTGTATGATATCACACATTTTTCAATTTTTGTGTTTCTATATGATACTCCACCGCGTATTTTAGGGAAAATGATAGACCATGGATTCTGAGCACTAGGGGGTGTTTTCCCAAATGTTCTGGTCGGAGGATGTATGGATGACTACCCCCTTTGTCCCAGATCTCTTCTCTTGGTACTTACTTATGTAGGTATGCACAATAGTTAGTTTTCCCCATATAAATTTGTAGAGGTCCGTAATTGATTGTGGTTATTCAAACCCATATATTCTGGATATTTATTCTTTTGGACTACTATAGGTGTAAAGTGTATAGTTTGTGATGTATTATGGATCCTTACTCAATTCATGGGCTGTGATGGCTTGATGTACAATTCTCGATGTATGATACATGTTATGTGAGCTATGGTAGCTCCAAGAAACTGCTTGGTTTCTTTGGTTATATGGATATAGTGGTTGTTTTTTCATTACTTTCATGTTGTGGTAATCCTCCCAGTTCAATGAGAAAGCCTTTTTGGAGAGAGATTCTTAGGACGGGGTGATGTTGGGGGAAATTGGAAAACCAGTGGGGAAGTAGTAGCGTGGTACCCTTGATATTCCTTATTATATCATATACTCCTATATGAAATACTTGGTGAGAGTAGACATAGTGAGGATGGTAATATAGTCTACCTATTTAGGCGATGAGTTAGTTTCACTTTTTGTTCCTTGTGATTTTGTATGCTTTCTTTACTTTTTCACGAGAGGCTCTCAGGATGATCCTATTGAGTATACTATTATACTCACCCAAAGTATATATGAACTGGTATTAGGTCACATAGAGTAGGTTGGAGATAAGGCTAGTTACCACTATCTTGGGGTTGCAGGAGCTATTCGAGCTTCATTGTTGCTACCGTTTTTACTTTCTTTTGGTACTTATAATTTTCCATTTCAGTTGTAGTAGTTTTTCATGACATTACATATGTGTACTTGGGATTTCTTATTTATTATAGTATGAGTTGGAGATGGTTGGTTTCTATAATATCTATCTCTTTCACATGTTTTCTTCTGGAGGGTAATGCCTCCCATTTTCTATGTTTATTATACCCTCAGTTCTAGTCACTAACCCGGGGCCTATTAGAGGTTGGAATCGGGGGGTCACTACCTCCTTTCACACATTTCCATCCATGGAGGGATACACATTGTAGGGATGGGGTTATGATAGAGTAGTATTAGAGGTATAGTTGAGGGATAGGATGATGTTTGGTGTCAGGCACTGGTGAGGATGCATGGGTTGGTAGGAAAACAATGTCAGGTAAGTTTAGCATGTGAAATAAACACTGGAGACTAGCTAGGACATTGTCTTTTAGGGACCCCTGTGATCTGATGCATGAGCCCTTTTGTTTAAAGTGACTACTAAATGAGGTGATAATGGTTACATGGAGGATACCTATGAAAGGATCATGCATCATTCTTTCTTTCGCCTGTGTTGTAATTGGTAGACCTTGGGGTAGGTTAGCCTAAATTGAATAAAATAAATGAATTAATTAATGTCGAGTATTCCATATTCAAAGTTAATGATATCTAATTTTTTTGGTAGGTATAGATCCTGTTTGAAATCCACATCAGGTTTGCGCAGAAGATTTCTAGAAGGATGTTCCAGTAAATTTTTTCTGGGTAGAGGTTCATGAAGACAACAATTTGAGGAGAAAACTCCAAGAGTTTTAGCACCAGATTCTACAGAAGTATGAGGGATCCATTTCAGAGGCAGTCACAAAATACTGGTTGGAGGAGTTTGAGATATCCTTCAGTTCGATCCATGCTCGGAAGGATCATTGGGTGTCTTTGGTTGTGACGATGTTTCATGGAGCAGCGAGGTAGTGGTGGTTCTTGTTCCTCAGGGATTGTGAAGATTTGATGACCTCGTGGGAGGGGTTCCAAGACACGATCTGAATCAAGTTTCTTTCTTGAAAGAGAAGGCATCTTGTCTCCAGAAGCTACTTAACCTTCAATAGGGGAGCTATAGTGTGAGAGAGTTCAAAAACTATTTCAGTAACCTTTTATGATATGCTTCAGACCCATTCCTAGATGAGGAGGCAATGGAAATGCATTTTGAGGAGGCTTTGCATCTAGAGATCTAGAATCAGGTCACCACATTTATACTGAAGACATATATTGATGTGCTGGTGAGGGAAGAGGTCATGAATATGACATTATAAAGAACCATATCATTATGATAGGAGAGTCATTAAGATTCCTCATGAAGTAGAGCTGTTGGTATGGGGTTCCCAGTTTTAAGGGTAGAAAAATTCCCATTTTTTCGGGGGTATGTCCCAACACTCAACATATCATTTCTCTAGGGGTGGTGGATCTCAAGACTATACCAAGGAATTATAATCTTGTTTCTCTTGTGGAGGTTGAGGACATAGATAGAGAGAGTTCCATAACATTCAAAGTAGTCATCGTGCACCATGTGTTCTTCTCTAGGTTCCTCTATTGATGCAATTCCATCCAAGGTAGTAGCAATGGGTTTCGCTGGATTTGGATCAGTAGAGAACAGATGGGGTACATAGAGGATATACCTAGGATGCTTCTCATCCTTTGAGAGTAGAGGAAACCATGGTGTTGGTCATCATCCAGGTGAGAGAGGCCATAGAATAGGTTGTTGTTAGATTCATGCTTTTACATTGCTAGCACCAGGCAAGCCAGCCATCATTCGAGGTACACTTTTGTTGTTTTATACTTGGATGTATTCCTTTTTTGATTCAGGAGTGGTGCATTCCTTTATATATCCTTCTCTTGTAAATGCTTTTGTACTTGAGTTAGAGAGGCTTCTAGTGCCCTTGGCATTGACTATGCCATTTCGAGGTCAAGATGACTTGTTTAAATTATGCAGAGACTGTGAGCTAGTGATGGGGAAACAACGCTCTGAGGGAGATTTTCTTTGTTTATGGATACAACCATATGATGTCATCCTCAGCATGGATTGGTTGTATTTAAAGCAGGCTATCATAGATTTCTTCAGGAGGCAGGTGGTGTTCTTCTATGCTGATGGAGATCCAACAGTGTTTTTTGGTGAGCGAGACCCAAGGATGGGTCAGAGGTGTGTTCCTTCCTTGTCATCCTTGATGGCTGTGCTGATGCAAAGTTCTTTAAATTTTCAGTAGTTGGCATTTCCCAGGGTCATAGAAGAGTACCCTGATGTTTTTCCAGAAGAGGTTATATCATTACCCCCTCAATGATAGATCATGTTTGGGATAGAGCTACAATAAGGAGTGTCCCCTATCTCTATGTATTCATATAAGATGATCCCTTGTGATTTAGTAGAGAAGCATGTATAGATCATTAGTCTATTACAGTGCAGTTTTTCTCAGCAGTGTCTATCCCTGTGGGGTGAACAAGTTTTTATCCTAAAGAAGGATGAAGTCAATTTGCTGTTGTGTATCGATTATCATTTCTTAAACAATGTGACAGTGAATAATCACTATCCTATTCCTTGGTTTGATGATTTATTTGATCAACTGGAGGGTGAGTGTTGGTTCATGAATATATACTTGCAGTCCGAATATCATCAGATGAATATGAAGGATAAAGATATCCCGAAGACTGATTTCGGTTGTCATCATGGGCATTATGAGTTCACTTTAATGTCTTTCGGTGTGATTAAAGATCTAGCTATGTTTATGGGGTTGATGATTGTTGTATTTTGTGAGTTCCTAGTTATATTTATGGTGATTTTCATTAAAAAATCCTTGTGTGATCGGCATATGAGGAGTAGAATGCAGAGAAGATACACGCCATTTGGGAGTTCTCTGTTAACTATAGCTATTTGGGAAGTATTCGAAGTGTGAGTTTTGGGATTGAGAATTTAATTTCATGGAGAATGTGGTGTCCCAATTGGGAGTAGTCATGAATCCATCAATGATAGAAGCAGTTGTGTTTTAGGAATCCCCTAAGACAATGGTAGGGGTGTGAAGTTACCATGGTCTTGAAGGCTACTACATGGGGTTCGTAGCTGATTTCTCTTGGGTTGTGACTCATGTGACAACATTGACTAGGAAGGATTAGGCATTCTTTTGGACTAATTAGTGGTAGAAAATTTTTGAGTATATTAAGGAGAAGTTGGTAAGTTCTCTTGTTTGTTTTTCCAGAAGATGGAGTTTAGTTTGATGTTTTCTACGATGCTTCGCATCTAGGGTTACACTATATACTAATGCAGCATAGATTAGTTATTTATTATGGGACTTAGAATTTGCGCACCATGAACGTAACTATTCCACCCATGATCATGAGTTGGCAGCCGTGGTGTTTTTTCTCTGAAGTTGTGGAGACATTACCTCATTGGAGAGCACTTTTTGGTTTTCACTGATCATAAGAGCCTGAGGTATGTTTTCTCCCAACATGAATTGAACTTGTGGCATCATTGGTGGATGGAGTTCCTATAGTAATAAAAAATAGAAATATCATATACACCAGGGAAGGGGAATGTTGTAGCTGATGCACTGAGCAAGAATTCATGCAGTGATGTAGTGTGTGAATCTAGTGATTCCTAGAGAGTAATAGAAGAACTTTTAGCATTGAATCTAGATATAGTAGAAGTTGGGGGAATAGGTTATCTTTTTTAGATGAAAGTAAAATCATATCTAGTGCATTCTGTAGAAGAGTCCCTGTTGGGGGATCTAGAGGTGGAGGCTGGGAGAGACCGAGTTGTTTATGGTGAGGCCCTTGATGGTTGGTCAGAGGATGAAAAACACCGAGTGTTGTATCAGGGAATGCTTTTTGTTCCTTTGGAGATGAGTGAGACAATCATCATAGGGTTCCATAGTTCACATTTAGTGGTGAATACAGGCATGAAAAAGATGTATCGATCATTATGGATTCAATTTTGGTGGCTTGGATTGCATCGTGCAGTTGCAGAGTTTGTGTCTCGATTTTTGGTGTGCACGAAGGTGAACGCTGAGCACCATGTCCTCGATGGTTTGATCTGGCCATTATATGTTCCTCAATGGAAGTGTTAGAACATCTCAATTGAAG
The DNA here is from genome assembly GCA_963277665.1 of Viscum album. Taxonomy (NCBI): domain Eukaryota; kingdom Viridiplantae; phylum Streptophyta; class Magnoliopsida; order Santalales; family Viscaceae; genus Viscum; species Viscum album. Next base: position 1,576,295,184 of record OY728141.1, read on the forward strand.
TTGTTACTGGTTTAACTCAATCTCAGAGATTCCATGATACTATATGGGTGGTAGTGGATCATTTGATGAAATCATCCCACTTCATAGAAATTAAGGAATCGAGCTCAGTGGAAGTTTGGTTGAGGCAGTATATGGAGGAGGTGATGAAACTCCACAGATTCCCAAGGATGATCATTTTTTATCGAGATCCACATTTCACCTATAGGGTGTATAGATGTCTCTATAATCCTTTTGGTTATCAGCTCTGCCTTAGCACTACTTTTTATATGTAGACGAACGGTCAGACAGAACAGATCATCCAGACTCATGAAAGAATTTTTCACTCTTATGTCCTTGATTTTGGAGGTTCATGGATGAGTCACTTACACCTTTTGGAGTTTTATTACAATAATATTTTTCAATCTACCATCAGTATGGAACCGTTTAAATACTTTTATGGTCGAACTTTCCTTTCTCCGTTGTGCTGAATTGGGGTTGGAGAGTCAGCAATTGTCGGACCAGAACTAGTGCATAATACGACAGTGATGGTTCATGTGATTTGTGATAGGATTAAGGAAGTTCAGGATTGTCAAAAATCATATGCTGATCTAAGGAGGAAACCTTTAGAGTTTGATGTTGGGGATCATGTGTTTCTGAAGGTGAATCCCAATTGTGGGCAGTGAAGGTTTGGTCATGGGAGTAAGCTTTCTCCCCAGTTTTTTGGTCCTTTTGAGGTGTTGGATCATGTTGGAGCCATGGAGTATTGTGTATCAATTCTCCCATAGATGATTAGGGTACATTATATTTTTCTTGTTTTTCTGCTCTATAGTTATCTTCAGAATAACTATCACGCCATCAATTGGGGAAAGATCAATGTTGACGATGATGCAACCTTCAAGGAGTGGCTTGTAGAGATACAAGACCACAAGGATAAGGTGTTATGTAGTTATTCTATTCTATTGGTACATGTCTTATGTTGAAATAGAGGCGTGGAAGATATTACATGGGAAAGTGAGTCACAGATATGTGCTCAGTACCCCCAGCTCTTTGATGTTTTACTCTTTTCATATAACAATGTTTGTTTTGTGGTTTTAGAACTTTTCTTGTTATAAGATGGATTCATTTTGTTTCTTATATTATCTTTCACTCTTTTGATATGTATCTTCCCTAGGTTGTTATTTAGAAGCTATTTTTTGTTTTTGTATGGTTTCACGTGTTCCGTTTTGAAGCTTTTGAGCTCCTTTGGTGGAGAGTTCCTTGATAGGTATCTCGAAGAGTGGTTTCTTGAACCCATTTTTCTATTTATTATTTGGGTTGGTTTTGGATTATCTTGGATTAGAATTTTTGAGAAGTATATGATATAATGGACCAGACCTATCTGGTCTATTCCCTTACTAAAATATGGTGTTTGAGGTGTTCTGGGTGGTTAAGGTGACTCATCCACAACACTTTTCTAATTTTCTTGTTATGTGAACAGTGTTCCTTGAACTGTAGATCTATAGTGTTTCCATAACGGTATGTCTATAGTGTTTCTAGATCAATAGGTCTACTGTGTTTCCACTGTTATGTCTACAATGTTTTTAGAATGGTAGGTATATAGTGTTTCTAGACGGGTAGGTCAATAATGTTTCCCGAACAGTAGGTCTACAATGTTTCTAGACTGGAAGATCTACAATGTTTCCAGAAAGGTAGGTCTATAGTGTCTCGAGACTGGTATGTCTACAGTGTTTTCAAAACTATAGGTCTATAGTGTTTCTAGACAGGCAGAACCATAGTGTTTCCAGAATGGTAGGTCTATAGTGTTTCTAGATTGGTAGGTCTACAGTGTTTCCAAAATGGTAGGTCTACATTGTTTCTAGAATGGTAGGTCTATAGTGTTTCGAGATTGAAAGATCTATAGTGTTTCCAGAATAGAAGATCTCCAGTGTTTCAAGAACCATTTCATTTCAATTTCCAAATTTCCAAATAGTTTCATGAAACTATTTCACGTAACTGTGTAACTTCCTTTTCCAAATTTCCAAATTATTTTATGAAATTAATTTATGAAATTGTGTCACTTCCTTTACCAAATTTCCCAACTGTTTCATGAAATAGTTTCATGAAACTGTGTCACATCCTTTTCCAAATTTCCATATTTTTTCATATTTCTTAGTTTCACCGATTTAACATTTTCTTTGAAAAAAACTCATTAAAATCCTTGTTTTAAGGGATTTTAGGCTTATTCAAATCCCATAACTCCTATATTAATTTTCCTAAGGGTTGGGATGCCTTTACATGGTCAAACCATGTGGTTTAATGTGATCCTCTTTTAATGGAAAATCCAACGTATCTTACACTTATACTCTGTTAATTCATCAGAAGGGATGAGATGTCTTCCTCTATTATTCATTCTTATTGTTTACTAGTATGAGATGCTCGAGCCTTTCCTTATTAACATAGGAGTCTTGTGATCAAACATTCCTCTTGGGATTGGTTCCCCTTAAAGTTCTTCCTGCAGTAAGCGAACCCCTAGTTTTGGTGAAACCAAGAAGTATCAATCAATCCTTGATATAAGGTATGATCTATAATCATTTTCTGGGTTCCTCTCCTTATGAATATCATTTACATGTTATGGAATTCTATATTCATGTTCTTAATGGACTTTTCTTATGTATTGGCCGGAGAGGTGGTGTCTTTGCATCCTCGAGTGGATGCAGTCCTCCAGGAGAGGTGATCGTGATTTGTTTTTTTGGACTGTTCTTGTGAAAAGAGAATCAAAAATCTTTTGAGGAAGGGGATTTATGGTCTCGCTATTCTTTTACATGAAACTATAATGTTATCATGTTTTATTCCACTTTATCATAGTGTAATTGGCATAATAAATATTTTAATTGGATAAATTAATTGGTATCGATCGTATGTTATCACCTCTTGTTTTTTCTAGACAGTATGATATCTATGTTTTGCTAGTTAGCATGTCATTCTTGATGAAATTGGTAAAGAACATAAAATTGGATTTAATTTATAATTATTTATATAAATATAAAGAGGAATGAAAATGAATCTGATTGTTGTTATTTTAATTTTATGTTAATCAAATTGATGCAGTAAGTATGTTTAATTATTTTTGATAGTAATGATAGCATTCTTTTTTAGGTTTCCCATATTTGGAACCTACTAATAAGGAACTAGTTAGTTCAATATGGATTAATGAACTGGTTTCCTGATATAAGATAATGCATCCTAGGGTTATAGGTTACCCTCTTTCTTGTAAAGGCCAAGATCCTTATGTTTGGAGCTCTGAGAGCTCGTTGCATGTGGAGGAAAAATGTATTGTTTAGGGCCAAGAGCCCAGTTATTTTGTTATTTCCTACTTCTTGTGATGTGTTATGAGGTTGGATGGATGTTGTGAGATGTTGGGGGTAGGGAGGCCCATTGGTTGTGGTAGTAGTTGATTCCTAGAGTGACGAGATGCATCAGTTTACACATGTGGGTGTCAGGGAGGACACCAGAGGTGATGAAACATGTTTGATATGAATGTTGGATGCTTGCTTATTCTCATTAGTTGTTTATCTTATTTACACTACCCACTATGTAAGGTAGCTAGTTTTTCTACCATACTTCCAAAAATAGGAGAATTTGTTTGCGGTATGCCACTTTCTTTCTATGTCTCGCTTCTCAAGGGAAGATGGGCCTACATTCCTCTTATAAGTGGAGAAGACATGACAAGTTGTTCATCTACTAACCGTGTTGATCCCCCATGGATTTGGTAGCTCAAGAATGTTTATCTAGAATCTATTGGAATATGGGAAAGTAATATTTCTATCAATAAATGATTTAATAAATGATGTTAACCCATGGGGTTGAAAATTGTCCTAATGCAATGATGGGGTTACAATTTAAAGGGACAATGGACTTTGGGAGTGATTCTAATGAAATGTAATGCAAAATTGATAATGGTTAATTAATGGTTAAAGAATTAATTAAAGTAAATTAGAACTGATAAAAATGGATAAAGTAATATAATGTAACTCTTTAAATGGTTGTGTGCCTATAGAATACTTAGTCTTAGTGGTCGCATCTTGGAGTCTAAGAGATGTTAGCTACAGATGAGTCTAAGACTAGGTTATACCCATAGTGTGGTTGTTAGATATTGTATATTCTATACTTTTTGTATTTATATACATTACTCCAACCCATCAGTTAGGGAAACTAACACCTTGGGGATTCTGAGCCCTGGGGGGGGGGTGGTGTTTTCCCCAACATTTCAGTGGGAGGATGGATGGATGACTACCCCTTTGGCCCCACTCTCTTCTCTTGGTATTTACTTTTTCTAGTAGGAATGACAGTTATTTTTCCCATATATGTCTGTAGAGGTATGTAATGGATTGTGGTTATTCACACTCATATATTCTGGATATATTTTTCTTTGGAATACTATAGGTGTAATGTTTATAAGTGGTGATTTCTTGAGGATCCTTACTCAGTGTATGGGCTATAATGGCTTGAGTTATAATTCACAATGTTTGATACACATTATGCGAGTTGCGGTGGCTCATGAAAAGTACCAGATTACTTTGTTTACATGGATGTAGTGGTTTTTTTTGCATGAGGGTCATGTTTTGGTACTTTTCCCAGGTGTCTACAGGCAATCCTTTTTGGAGAGAGATTATTTGGACGTCCGACATTGGGGAAAAGTGGAAAACCATTGGGGAATTAGTAGTGGGGTACCTGTGATATTCCTTATTATATCATATAATTTTGTATGAAATACTTTGTGAGAGTATCCATGGTGAGGATGGGAACTTTTTATACCTATTTAGGTGATGAGTTAGTTTCACTTGTTCTTCACTATGCTTTATCATGATTTCTTTACTTTTGCATGAGAGGCTCTTGGGAGGATCCTACTGAGTATACTATTATTATCACCCTACATATATATGAACTATTTTTTAGGTCACTTGGAGAAAGTTTGAGATCATTATGTTTGCCACTAGATTGGGGTTGCAGAAGCTATTCAGTCTTTGTTGTTGCTGTCATTTTTACATTCTTTTGATACTTGCAATTTTCCATTTTAGTTGTAGTAGTTTTTCATGAATTACATATGGATACATGGGATTTATCGTATATTATAGTATTATTTGTAGATGTTTGGTTTCTTTCTTATCCATATCTTTTGTATGTGTTTTTTTAGATGTTAATGCCTCCCATTTTGTGTGTTTATTGTACCCTCTATGATAGTTGCCAACTCAAGGCCTACTAAAGGTGGGAATCGGGGCGTCACTATCTCTCTTCTCACATTGTGGGCCCAAGAAGGGTACACCTTATGGGGAGGGGTTTTTTACAGGTATAGTCTCTCCACCATACAACCATTATACCCTCACTACTAGTCATCAACCTCTAGCATACTGGGATGCATGCATAAGTCCAAGAGATGACTGGTCCAAATACTAGTTTTGTAACCAGTAGGGTTGGGATGTTACATTTTAATCCAAGATTTAACAGACTATAATACTTTTATTTGGTTTTCAATAAGTAATATATCATCAAAACATACTATTGTGAAAAGGACCACACTCCCACTGAACTGCTTGTAGACATAAGGCACGCATTCAATCTTTATGAAACAAAAGTCTAAAATGGATTCATCTAACTGAATGTTCCATGAAATTGATTTTTTCTTTAATCCAGAAATTATTATTTGAAATTTTAATGCCATGTTTGAATCCTTTGGAGTCACAAAAAATTTATGTTGTCTCATATAGACATCTTTTTGAAGGTTACCATTATAGAAGGCCATTTTGACATCCATTTTCCAAATATGATTGTCATTGTAATCCAAAATAGTGTGTAGAATTATAATGGATTTTAGAATAGAAATTGGTTGAATGGATTCATAATAGTTAATGATTTGATGCTATTTAAACCATTTTATAACAAATTATTCCATATAGGTACCAAATTATCCATCCATGTCTAGTCTCTTCACGAATACCCATTTGAAACCAATAGGATTTACATCCATGGGAGGATCTACCAAAATCCAAACATGGTTTTGGTATATGAAATCCAATTTAGAAATCAGAACTCCTTTCTAATTGGAATTTTATTTCCACTTATTGATTTTTTGTAGGTTAGAGGATCATTATTATCAACTAATAATGAGTCACCATATTCGTGACTATAAAAACATACAGTTTCAATTCTCTAACCTATATTGTAATCATACTTATTATTTTGGTCTCTTAAACTTCTTATTATATGGGTATTTGGGGAATCTATTCATGTTCTAACTCTTGTGTATCTTGAGTCTAGACATTTTTGAAGTCTATAACACTCCCACTTTCTCTTTTTTATTTATGGTCTTTCTTAAGGAATGTGGGATGTTTGTAAACCAGAAACGTTTTATCTGAAGGGTTGTATAGTTATTGTTCCCTTGTTTCCTTAGAATATCCTATATAAGCACATTTTGTGCCTCGAGGTGCATGTTTTTCACTTAAAAGGGGTCTTAAAAATACTTTACATCCTCACACATGCAATTAGAACAACCCAAGTTTCCTTCCACTTTGTATTTGGTATATAATATTCTTTTATAATTTAGTTGAAACATGGTTTAGTATGTAAACTACTATTTTTAATTCATATCCCCAAAAGGGAATAGAAGAATCACTTGACTCATCATTTATATCACTATGTATAATAGGGTTTCGTTCCACCTTTCTCTTACACAATTCCACATAGGTTTACAAAGAGGAGTTAGTTTAGATATAATACCAAACTTCTATAAATAACCAATGAAGTCATGATTAAGATATTCTCTACCATGGTCTGAGTAAAGTTTCTAAATTTTCACCAAGCTGGTTATTGACATCATTCTTATATTCCTTGAATCTATCAAATAAATTAGACTTATACATCATCAAGTGTACATATCCATATCCACTAAAATCACAATAAATGATTTTAAGTATGAGTATCTACCCCTCACTTCAATTGGAAATGGTTCATAGACATGAGTATGAACTAATTCAAGAAGCTCCTTTCCCATTTCAACATTTCCACTGAATGGGGAATTGATCTTTTTTCCTTGTAAACATGTGTGAGATACATTAAGTTGTTTTAGTTCAAAGGAATATAAATATACATCATTAATAAATTTAGTCAAATTATTTTCATTCATATAACCTAGCCATTGGTTCCATAGTTTGGTGTGGTATGAGTCATGTGATACATGTTTATTTTTTTATTATAATTAATTGGTTCACATAACCCTTCAAATAAAGACCTTTAATTAATCATGAATTAACATGAAAACCGATTTATTTATAAAAGAAGTTAATTTTTTCACAAAAATGAAAATAAATCCATCTATAACACGTTTTTATATAGAAATAATGTTCTTGGAAGTGTATGGGAAGTAATAAAAATCATTCAAAACTAATATCATTCCTATCATCCAGGTGAGGTGGCAGTCTCTGATAGCTACAATAGTAAGTTTAGATCTATTGGGAACTACTAGACCTACCTCCTCTGGATTAATTTATCTTAATCTATATGGTTCATATATTTAAATAAATATGCGAGGACCACAATCTGTATCTAATATATTATTTTTAGAAAGAAATAATTTTCACTCAATAAAGAACTCACCTAAATCCTCCAATTTATTCTTTTCCAAGGTGCGGTTTTTCATCCAGTGACCCTTCTTGCTGCATGAAAACTGACAAAATCTTGTTCCCTTACTTCCCCATTGATCTTTATATTTTTCAAGAGCATTGAGAAGAATATTTGGTATCAAATCTCATCACTTGGTGTTTCCTTTTGTTTACTATAAATACAATAGGATCTTCATGCATAATATATTTATCAACTTGGTGAAGAAGAGTGAGAAGATCCAGAAGATACTTCTCAATTTCATTCATATTAAATTTAAAAAAAATATACAGAAGATTCAATAGAGTTATGAATGAATGATATTGGTGCATAGTTTTTCAGACAGTGTATACCCTTGAGCCTCTTGGTGCTCAATATAGCCAATGAGTATGACTACATAAGGGACATCTCAAAAAACCTCTCTAATATTATTATAGAAGAGATCCCTATATATCTCAAACCATTATTATCTTTCTCTCTCATATTAAATCCCACATAGATTCTTGAGCATGCTATAAGAATCCATGTCTCCTTGAGTATTTATGAGTTCAATAGACTAGTCAAAAGAATAAAACATTAAACAAATAAATTTTCAATCAAGTGTTTTTCATTTAAGATTAAATCTTAATCACTTTAGACCTTTATAGGAAGAACATGTAGTGAGGATTCTAGAATGTAATCTTTCCATTCATGGAACAACACAACTCGATGTTGTCTGAACCATTCCTGGAAGTAAATTCAAGTTAGGAGATAATATTTTTTCCATATCGATCACTTGGGTAATGTGGATGAAAATTTTCCCACTGTTCTAAAATTATAAAATAGTATATTTTTAGTACTTTTCTTGATTACATATTTTGTTAAAAATAATAATAATTTAATTTATTAAGTCTCCCACTATTTTACCAGGTCTCAAAGACCCTCTCCATTGAACTCAGAATGTCATGTCATTAAAGAAATTCTGGAAGAAAGGTTCCATATTACCATTATTTTAATCGAGTTGTAGGACATGAAAATTAAAATAAAGTATATATGCATTCATTATTTCCAACTATGGGATTTCATTTTCTTAATCCAATAAGTGGACACAATAATACAGAAATCCTAACTAGGGTTTTCTAAAAACTTGCTTCCAAATATCTATTGAAAAGATGCAGGGAATTAAACCCAATATATATTCTGTTTAGTCATCCCACTTTAACAGTAAAGAATTACCTATAATTAAAATTTCACTCAAAATAGGTTTAACTAAAACCTTAAATATGGGTTCATCTTAATTCAGATGATAAAAGTATCAATGACTTAATATTAACTTGAGGGATTTTAGTTTATTATGTGTAAGGATTTCTTGTTTCATCCTTTACATGTCTTGTTAATATTATATGTATTATTACTTAAATTATTAAACACATTTGATGCAACATTTAAACATAATACATTTATTTAAATTCCATCTATGTATATTAGATAGTTTACTTATGTGATCGCGGTCATAAATTCATAAAATAAATAATATATAATAAATAAATAAATAAATAAATAAATGATCCAATAATGAGTTTATACAATGGTTTATTCATTTATCAGACAATAAATATACCTATGACCTGGGTGATGGGTGCGATACAAACCATCATCCATCCCTCCCCCACACTCTTGTAGGAGGGCTTCCCTACATAAATGTGTTAGTTCCACTATGATTCAACATTTCCTGCTGTGTGTGTGTGTGTGTGGGGGGGGGGGGGTTAGTACATTTTTCAGACTGGAATCATGCTATGATGTCTTCTAGAAGGGGGTGTTGTGACATTTTAAAGGTGAAATGAAATGATTTCCAATTATCAGTATGGGCATCTGGGCCATGTTTTGACCATTGCGATGTTGGGCCTTATGGCCATGTTGATTGGTATTAGTGACTATGGGCCTCTGAGTCATGTAAGGGATACCTCTCAATCTTGTTTAAAATAGGACCTATTTTTGGTTTAATAAAATGGTTCTTAGCCCATGATTACTATAAAACCTATGACCTACGGGAAAATAATAATTGTTTTAGTCTTAGCAAAGGTTGTAGCATTCTACCTACCCACCTATCTATCACATGGGTTGGTATCATCTTAGTTCCATATTGAACCACCACTACATGCCTTAAGATACCCCTTTTATTAAAAATACTTATAACTCACACATTAGAGTGGGGAAACAAACGAATGGTTAAAGGTAATTTTATAAATCACCTTGGACATGCATTTACTATATGATAAAGGAACAAGGGATGAGTCACATTCCATAATTTTAGTTTAATAATTAACAATTTCAAAACCATGTAATAAATAAAAATAAATAAAACCAACACATACACATGTCTTGGTCAAGATCATGAATAATTATACACAAACAATAAATACACAAAAGTACAATAGTTAACATTCATTTATATTCATTTTTTATTATTTAGATAAAAAAATTAATTAATTAATTAATTAATTAATTAATTAACTTTTATCTTAATTCTCATTTTAATTCTCTTAGAGACACACATAAAAAATTCATTCCTAGAAAATAAATAACATGACCCATAATTACAGATAATTATAATAAATAAACTTATCATTTAGAATTATTTAAAACAATTATTAAATTTTCAATCACTTCAATTGAAAATACATATAATATGGTTTTAGCATTTCAATTAATTATATAATATAATTAAATTCTATCCTTTATTGGTATACTGCACAATGTGTTCTTATAAGCTACATGTTGTGTTCCTCAAATACCGTGTACCTAAGATAAATGTTTGGGGCCTCGACGTGTACCTCACCTAGAATACATGATATGTTTTAGCTAGTTAAACACCTTGTATCATGCTTTAAATATATCTATATAACCTACCAAAGGAATTGGTGTGTTATTTTGATGCATGACTACATGATGTGTATTCCATCTTCATGCAATGTGTTCCAATAGCCATGTGTCTGGATAACTCACCAATATTCTTTGATTTTATTTTTGGCATAGGAAATAATGAAATAAAAACTATTTACACTGGCTACACATCATGTATCCCATTAATTCTCTAGGATTCCAGTCTCACATTGAGTTTATCTCTGTATTTGAACACATATTTTGTGAAAATTTTACCAACTATTTCATGTAGACTGCATGACATATACGCCATAAATATTCCATGCAATCCAACACAAAGTGTGTCGGGTTAGACAAGTATACACCAGGTGCATAATAAATGCACTCAGTGTAGTTATTTCATGGTATACCATGTTTCCCATGACATATCTAGGTGTAGTGCATTTCAGTACATAGTTCTTACTCTGGCTACACATCGTATAACCTCGTCCATTCGATTAAAATCCATGGAACTTCATCATGGAATCTATGGTAATTATTTATCTTTTATTAGTCCTTTTAAAAAATGAAACACTGAATGATGATGATTAATATGTCAAAATCATGATAATTAAAATTTAGATTAAATAATGAATATTATAGAAACAAAATATTTAACCATGATTATGTATAATCGATCTAAAATCAAATAAATAATTATAAATTTAATACATGATACCTTTAATAAAAATTTATGTTTCTGAGCACATTGAAACCTCCATAGTGGGAGAAAAACCATAGTGTTTATTGTTGATTTTATGGGTCTTTCTCAAAGTTGTTCAAAATGTAAACATCATGACCAAAACAAATTCCACTATATACTGACATAGAGAAAACCTATAACCTAGAGTGGATCTTTGAACAATAAATTTATAACCAAATTATTTTAGATGTAAAGCGTGGTTACCTCATCTTAAGAACTTTCTCACATGAATATGTTGAATTTTTGAATAAATCCTGTTTGGATTACCGTCATTGCATTTTATGGATAAAAAGTGTAGAATACCTCTAAGAGTGATCCATGCATGCTCCTATGATATATTAATGACACCAATTTATGTTTGGGTGCTAGAAAAGAAGATAAATCATTATACATTTTTCATATTGGTAACTTCAAGATCCTTCAGGATTAAAAGAATTATTCTTGTTCTTGAGAAGATTAGAGAATGAATAATTCAAGAGAGATTTCGGCTGTGTGCAATAATTATCAATTCTTGATTTTCGACTAACCCTACATAATATACATAAATTTCTATTTATCAAGTTAGTTTTTATGTTAAAATATTTTTTAATTACATAACAGACCTTAAATAATATAATAATCCTTATCAAACTCCATACAATATAATATAAATAATAATAATAATAGTAATAATAATAATAATTTATGGAGTTCACTATGTGTTGTAATAATAAATATAATTTTTATGGCTTGTAAATTAATATATATCACCAAAGAAAGCCCTGGTTCATTCATCATCCCCAAAATTTATTAAATACAAAAATAAATAATTTATTCATAAATAATTACTTTAACAAAAAACCGGTGAATAAATATTTATTAAATATTTACTAAATATTTGAAATTAATAAAACATGAATAAAATTATTCCTCTTTCTTGAGAATAATATTTATTAAATAAAGTAAAATAAAATATAATTTAATAAAGATCAATAGAAAAACATAGTGTGTCACCCTATAGGATTATTTCTCATTAGCAGTAGGTAGGCTTTCCTGAAGTTCAGGATTATTGCCTATGTCACACCCCTACCTTAGATATTCTTTCATTTTATTTTCTTCTTGGCCTTGTATATATTGGTCAAGTAACGGGTTTATTCCTAGTTTGAATTTTTGAGTTTCAAAATCTCTCATGCGAGTTTTTATTGAAAAGTAGTGTTTTTGGGAATGAAAGTAGGTGGCACAATATTGGGAAACAATTAGGGAAATCTATGTAGTTTCACTCAAGAAACCATGTGTATTGAGAGTTAGTTCATGGGGCATGGGGTATTGTATACACACAGTTCGGTAAACCATGTGGCAAGCGTGTGATGAGGTTTTGGATTGGGACAATGGAATTCTGAATGGTCGATACATGGTTTGGGAAATCACGATGCTATCCCATGTGGGGTGCCCCTCTTCTCTATTAGGGTGTGAACAGTTTAGAAAACTACATGACCAAACTTTGTGAGTTTCCTAGATCATTAAAAGTGTGAAATTACCTCTTTCCCATTCAATTTTAACCAAAATTCAGGATTTTCCACCTCCTTCAACCTAGGCACACCATGGGCCCCTAGAAACTCCACATCCATTACTCTCCTTCCTCTATTGAAGCTTCCTGATGGTTCTAAGGTGAGTTTATTTTGGTTTTTGGTCAATTTATTCCCAAAAAATTCTTCTCTATTGGGTTATTGGGTTTCCTTGGTGAGGGTTCTCTCTCATCTGATCATTAAAGGCAAGGGATGATGTTTGGATTGATTCATTTCATCTTAGTGTGTGTGGATTATCTCTCAGTATTGGTTCTTCCTTCTCCTGAACATTGTTTTCATCTCAAATAGTTGATGTAATTGATTCCATCCATTTCTTTTCATGAACATTTGGTTGATTCTTTAGATTTCATTAAATGATTTCAAAATATTATAATAATTCTTTTTATGTAACATTATGATTTTTTGGTTATTTTATCATGTAAAATGGGTGAGAAATGGTTTTCCAAGGGGTTTATTTAGTTACTCTTTTATTTAAAGGCATGAAAGGTGTTTTATGAAATTCCATTTCTATTTAAAAATGGAAATTTAGCATTTGGTGTGTTATTGGTATTTGTTTATATTTTCATAGCTTGTTGAAATGATAAATTTGGAATGTTGTGTGACTTGTTGTGTTTGTTTAAAATCAAGTTATGTTTCCTTAAAAATGTGTTTTTGAATGTGATTTGGTGTACGAATGTATTGTAAGATGAATTTCCAAAGAAAACGGGTTTTTATGGAATATGAACTTTTTTGGTGTGCACCTTAAATGTGTTTGTAAATTATAAAGATGATGTGAATAAAATCTTAAAATAGATTTAGTGTGTGTATTAATTTGGAAAGGGTCATTTCCCATAATATTGGTTGGATCAAAAATTTTTCCATGAAACTTGGACCCTTTAGCATTTTAGTATATGTTTTTTTAATAATATTCATAAAGGGCCATTTAGAAATTTGAGATATAGATTGATTTTTAAATGATGTAAAGGCTCATTTGGAATTGTGGATGTGAAAGTGGATTTTTATGTTGAATTGGGAAAATGATGTGGAAATGGTTCTATAAATGTATTTTTATTGGAAATGTAAAAAGAGTAGATGTCACTTTATATTGTCTTTGAAAAGTGGGTTTTGATGTAAAATGGTGATAAGGCCTGATTGGAATCTTAAAATGTTATAGAAATTGGTTTTGAAACTCATGTGATGTATGGTCCTAGTGGGCATGTTGGCATGTTTTCTTAAATGGATTGAAAATGTGGGTAGAATTAAGGATCAATAGGTATTTGTAAAATGATTTAGAATGTGGTCGTGATTATGGAAACTGGAGGTTTCAATGTGAGATTTATTTATCGAATAAATGTGTTTGTAATAGAAATAACTCTTCAAGTGTGTTTGGGATACTTGGATTATGTTTGGAAAACCCACTTGAACCATGGGATGAAATCCCCTCCAGTGGAACGTGTACAAGAACATTGTTGGTATTGAGTCCATTAGACCCTGGGATGCATTCCCCTCTAATGGATCATGCATGAGGACATTGTTGGTTGTGGTTTCTATGACATGTTTTTTTTTTATTTTCATGGGATTCATGGGAATCATCTAGAGGGTTGAGTGACTATTTCTTTTTGACCTAGATTAGATGGGATGGTACCCCCTTGACTTGATGAGGATAGGTGGGACATGCCACTAGATTAGCTAGCATAGAGAGGCTAGTTAATTATTGAATATAGAGATTCACTATATGCTAGTAGGTGATTCCAATCTGAGTATGTCTAGGGATTACTCTAGGGTTGTTTAGGAAATTTCCATGATTCACCATCTGTATGTTCTATTTACCTTTTATTTATGTTGTTTATTATCCCCACTAATTTACACTTAATGATTTGTTACCTTTTATACATTCGTTATGGCTATTTTTACCCTCTGTTATGTAGTTGTACTTGGGATTACGGATTTTGAGCTAGAATTTTGAAATGGATAACTATATTATAGAAAATATTCATGTGTTGTTTTAAGTAGGGAAATTTTGGGAAGTTGTGTTTTTTTAGTTACAGCTAACTATTTTGGTTCCTTTATACTATAGCATAGTTTGTTTAGTTTTTCAGTTTTGGATTTGTAATTGGGTTTTTGGTTATGAAAATGGAATATTTCAAACTAAAACCACGTTTTGAACAAGGAAAGTTGTCTCTATGTGTAAGTTATTAAATAGGGATGTTTTTGGAAAGCGGTTATTGTTTGTTTAAAATTAATTGAAAGCCTATTTTTTAAATGTACATCAAACATGTGTCTGTGGACTATTTTAGGAATATAAATGCATGTATTATATGGTGATTACCTTCTGAGTTGTTGTATGCTCACACCCTTCTTGTAACTTTTGGTGTCGGTACACCTGAGATGTTTTGCAGGTTCTGATTTCTGGTATGTTTTACCTTTGGAGTAGGTTGGTGTTGTGGTTAGAGGTGACCAAGAGGTCACGTGGGGATCATGTTTTCATGGTTCAGTATTAGTTCTGTATTTAATTTTTTAGTAATTTTTATATTTATATCAATTTTTCATATTTATTTATATTCATTCATTTTTGAGTTTTTGTACATGCTCAGTTTGTTATTTGGTCGTGGTTGTTTTGGGAAAAATTATTCCCAATTGTGATTACAATGATGTCCAACACTAGTTTCCAGCCCATGGGGATCATGAATTCCCTTTTGGGCCATGTATCAGACTAGGCCAAGTGTTGGGTTGGATAGAATCACAGTATGGTTTATGAAAAAATGGGATTAGATAGAGCTCATGTTATTTAAGGTGTTAGTTGTATTGGATATTAGTATTTATGGGGCTTGGGAGGTAGGTATGTGAAGGACTTCATGAACCCTTGCTTTTTTCCGATCCTTGGGTTTTCGAGGGTAATCCAGGATTTGTGTCCTTTGTTTGAGTTTTTGGGTATGGATGGGGAATGATAATGGAGGCAATCCAGTGACATGTGGTGATCCCACATAGATTAGTGAACCTTGTGGAGTCTAAGTGCATGGTTCAAAGCTCTCTTTGATATTGATTCATACTTAGGGAATGAACCACTAACTATGTCTATGGGTTAGGAATGGCCACTAGTTCCACATCATTGTAGTTTGGCATAAGCTGTGTTGTGTTTTATTTTTAGTGGTATGAGTGGGATTTTAAAATGGAAATTGTTTTTGAAATGAAAATGATTACTTTCAAGTGTTTTGGATTAAAAATTTGGTAAATGCATGGGTTTGATGATAAATTGGTATGTGTGACCCTTGGTATTCATTTTGAACATTCACATATGTGTGGGTATGTATGGAAGGTGCATATTGGGATTTTTTATGGATTATATTAAAGGAAGTGTAATGAATGCATATCCGACTATTCATAGGATACCATGGGAGAGTACTTGAAATTAAAGCTTTGGATTGGTTTTTTCTATAAAAAAAGTTCCGGAAAATGAAAATGATATCATGGTTGGTTTTTCTTTAAAATGTGGGTTCATATTTTGTGAAAAAGTAATTTTGGTATTTGGATAGTGGCCATGGAAGAAGGGATATTTTAAATTAAAATGAAAAGGATGGTTTTCGAAAAGAGGTTTTTTGGTTGTTCTTGTAGGGTTTGGCTTGTAAAACTATTGTTTTGGCATGATATGTTCTTTTAAATTATGTTTTGGGTTGATTTTGATTTTATTTTCGCATTTATTATATGTTTATGAATATTCCCCCAATAAAGGTCCCTATGATGTCTAGTGGGTCTCATCCTATTTTTGGTTCTTCTTGGGGGTTTCCCTTTTTTTGTGGTGATTGAGGTACGTTTGAGGATGTGGAATGATTTCAAGAAGGTGAGATTTTCTTTATATTGTTTGGAACTCCCAAATCCATGAGAGTGTGTCCTATTATAGGTTTTTTGGAGGGTTAATCATTGGACCAATGTAAGGTGGTTTTTCCATCATCGATGCAAGTGGGGTTTATGTGGGAGGTTTTTGAGAAATTTTTTTTCCTATGGTTTATACTGGAGGAGGTGGAGACGAAGAAAGTGGATATACTCATGCATGTTCAGCAAGACTGGAAGATAGAAAAGTCTTATGTTGAACACTTCAAGAGGGTGGTTTCATTTTCTCCAAAGGCACAGTCACATGATCAGTTAAAGGCTCCTCTATTCTTTTGGGGTCTTCATCCAGATATCAAGGAGATATCCCTCACCTTTAAAGATTCTTATCATGAAAAGTTAGTGGATGATGCATTCTTAGCCGATATAAGTTTATGGATGAATTAGGTGATTAGTTGTGCTAATCATGGTTCCCCATCTGGAGAGGATTGTGTCTTAGAAGAACAAATTTTTAAAAATTCTCTTTCATTAGTTCTAGTTTCTCTTTCATTGGAAAATTCTATCATGTCATCTTGTGTGGCTGATTCAGGAATTCAAAGCCTTTGTTCCATTATCCACTAATGACTTATCATTGTTGTGTTCATCTATGTCATCTAGAGATGTTTCATTAGATGTTTTCCCCAAATAATAACTCTTGAATGAATAATGTTAGCTTCTTTATATTATGTAGTGAATGTTATAGACATCAGGCTTACATATATAGGCTCCGGAGATAAGCTTGAGCTTAGTTAGGGAATCAATGAGGGTGTGGGGAACCTTGGCCCAATTCATGTCTCTAGTGTTTGAGTTGAGAAAATCTAAGTTCCTATTATAGTTTCATTCATGTTGTGTGTTTCTAATATCCTTGTAAGGGGCATGGTGTTCCTATTATCTTTTGGACCATTTCTTTTATTTGGATGTGGCTCTTTAAATGGTTATCCTTTCGTGAACCAGTTTTAGTTTTCTATTTCTCTTGTTTGGAGGTATCCATGATTGTGGAAATCGATGATTGTGGCTAATGTTCAGGGTCACTATTTGGTTCAGGTTCTTTTCATGGGTTTCCACTTATGTTAGGGGTTTGGTTTATGTGTGCAATATTTTGATCTAGTGGCAGTGTTGTTTAACTTGTGCAGATAATGTGTGTTAGTTTGGGTTGGGAGTTCCCATGGTAGTTTCTCCAAGGTGGTGTTGTTGGGGGTTTCATTGTTGGCCATGTTATCTAGTTTCCTAGGACAGGGAGAACCCTCTTATGTTTTACTGTTGTTCTTTATGTTTTGGTTTTTCTTGAAGTTGTTGGGTGTGACTTTTGAAGCGAAAGGTCACCCTAAGGTTGGAGGTTTTTTTGGATTTGTTTGATTTTGTGACTGATTTTTTATCATTTTTGGGTGACTTAATAGGGGAATAAAGTGTTCTCAGTAGGTAAAATTTTCACCCTCAACCTTGGAAATTATTTATTTTTATTTTATTATTGTCCATGGATCCTTTGGTTGATGTTATGGTTGACTCCATGTTTGAGTTTTTGGGTTTCAAAAGCCTTTGGGTGATTTTTTTTAAAAGTGGAGTTTTGGGCTTGAAGGTAGGTGGAACATGGTTGATTCACCATTAAGGGAAACAATTAACCTTCACCCAAGAAACTGTGTGGATTGAGAGTTGGTTATCGGGGTGTAGCGCACGACCTATGTATGGTAGGGAAACTGTGCAATAATAGTGAGAGGTGGTTTTAGATATTTGTAGTGGAATTTGGCATGGTAGGTGTATAGTTTGGGAAACCGTGATGCCAACCCGTGTGGGGTGCCCCTCATCTCTAGTGGGGTGCACATAGTTAGAATGTGGTTTGGAAAACGGTGTGGCTAAACTTTCCATATTGACCAGATTTTTAAAAGTGTGAAATCCCCTCTTTTCCCTTCTGGTGTTTAAACCAAAATTCCATATTTTCCTCTCCTATTTAGCCTGGGCACACCATGAGGCCTCTATAAACCTCCTCCCATTCTCTCCTTCTAATGTTTAAGGTTATTAAAGTTTCTAAGGTGATTTTTGGGTTTTTTTTCAGTTTTCCCCTCCTCCCATCCCGCTCTCCTGGTTTCTTGGATTTTCTTGGTAAGGGTTCTCTCTTTGATGAACCTTAGTGGAAAGGGACGATGTGTGGCATTATTTCTTTTATTTTAGGGTGTGAAAATTGTATCTCTTTCATTGTTCTTCCTTCTATTGATTTTTTTCATTCACACATCATTGAAGTAGGTGTTTCCATCTGAGAGGACCAGTCTGGGATATACCTAACACTGAGAGGGGGGTGAATTAGTAGTGGGGACTTTTCAAACCAATTCCAACTTTTATCCCTGTACCTCTTGACCTATTAGGATCTTGATTATCTTATTCTTTTTTCCCTGTCGCATGATATAATATAAAGCAGTAAAAATATGCACATGATATTCTTACAAGGTTCACCACTCAATAAGAGTAGCTACGTCCTTTCCATGCATGGTTATGACCACTGCATGGATTCTCCATTATAAAGTGATATTCATTTACAATGGAGTGACTAGGAAAACAATCCTATATCCAGTGTGAGTTCCTACACTTTGGAGGGGGTGGGAGACAATCCTCTTCCCTGGACTGGTGATAGCCTAATCCAACTTTCAGCCTCTAGCTTGTTCTTTATACTGTCTATGGAGATAGTCTTTTTTCCTTCTTAAAAAGGTAGGTTTTTCTCTTGGTCTTATTAATTGCTCTTCACATGATTACTTGAAAAGTTGTAGGCAAGAAATTATTCTTTATTTCCTTCTATTCTTTTCTAGTGCAACACCAACTGCACTAAACTTCTTCTTTCTTCTTCATAGTGCAACAACCAACTGCACTAAAACTTCTTATATCTTCTTGGCTAGAATCACATACACCAATGTGATTATTCTGATACTGAGGATCTTCTCACATAACATCACCTGAATTAAACTATCCTAAATAATTGTCAGCCTTCAGTTGGGAATACTCTGTTCTTCTTCTTCTTCTTCACTTATTTCTATGTAGAAAACCTGTAAGCTGCACACTCTTCTTCTTCTTCTACTTCTTCAATGCACAACCAGCTACACTGAAACCTAATCTTCTACACACATTCTCTTTCAATGCAAAACCATCTCCACCGAGCTCTTATTTTTCTTCTTCTTTAGATTTCATGCCAATCCTTACTTTCACACCACCCTGATTGCATGCCTCCCTTCTTTCACATGAACAAATACTTGCGCACCACAATTTTTCACAACTCAGAACTTTTGGGACACATTTTTCTTATACAAACATTCTTCTTGCACACTTCTGGCAGCTTTCATGACAAAACTTACGTGAAAAAACTTGCACGGAAAAACATGTGCGCCAAAACATGCACGGAAAAACATGCACGAAAAAACTTGCACGACACCACTTGTGCGGCACCCAGCTTGAACACTTTATAAATAACCCTCAGCTTGCACACCACTTCAGCTTGTGCACCACCCTCTACTACTTGCGCGATCAGAGCTCAAATTTTCTCTTTAGTGTTGATCCTTAAAGAAATGAGGTGGATATCTGTATATTTATATGCATTTTGGTGACTTGCATGCCACATACACCTGTGCGCCACATTCACTTGTGCGCTGATCCTGCACTTTCATGCTGCTCCAGCACTTGCATGTCGCTTCAGTACTTGCATGACACACTTGTGCGCCACTTATACTTGCGTTCCACTTTTTGACTTGCACGCTAATCTTTAACTTGTGTTCCCCTTTATTTCCATTGTCATATTTTGATGTGATGATGTTGGAATATGATTTGCATGCAACATACACTTGCAAACCACTTATACTTGCATGGAACACTTGCATTCCACTTATACTTGTACGCCCCTTTTTGACTTGTGCGCCATTTTATTTCCTTTGTCAATTTTTTGTGTGATGATCTTGAAATATGACTTGTGAGCCACATATACTTTCACGCCAATACTTGCGCGCCACTCTTGACTTGCGCGTAACTTTATTTATTTTTCCAAAATCACTTCTTTACTCTCCCTACTCATCATAAGTCTTGCACAACAAGTTCTCCTAAGTTATGATATTTGTGAAATACAAATCAGTAAAGCATTGTCATAGTTACAATGGAAAGTATTGAAACTTCCCTATCTTCCAATAGCATCAATCCTTCCGATCAAAACTGTATATGACTGGCATCATCATTTCTTCCTCTTTCCTTCATAAGGCTTGCATCACAAGTTCTCATAACTTATGATATTTGTGAATTTCGTATCAGCAAAGCATCGTCTGGTTTGATACAATGTGAAATTAATGCCTGTCTTAGAATGAAAAGACCTTCCACATTCTCTCTTATTCTTCAACTATCATTACAAAATTCATGAAAATCATTTGATTATATTCTCCAAGGTTTATCTTGCTTGGATTTTATGCAATCAGGAAGAATTTCATAGTCTTCTTCAAATCCTCATTCTTCTTCAATCATCCTCAAATGAATAATACATTGTTATTCTTCATTGTTCTAAACAATGTGTCACCTTTGACACAAGATCTTTGAACTTAGGATCACTTCAACAATCGTTTGAATTGATCTTCTTAGATAATTTCTCAAGTATGACATCCAATGCTATGATTCCATAACAATTCTTCAAGCAGCCTCACTTCGGCCAATCTCTACTAACTTTTTAGTCTTTCTTCATCTCCTTCTTCATTTTGACGAGTATTGACAACTATTGAAAAAAATATAATATTCATACACAAAGTGGTCACAAAAATCTCCCCCTTTGTATTTTTTTGTCAATACCACAAGTCACCTCAAATAAATATGTCAATGTCAAAATTAGAATCTTCTCTCTCCCATTTCATTTCAAACATTCATTTCACTTTCTCTCCCCCTTATTGACAAGAAATACAAATTTCATGGTAGAGAGGGTATCCATCTTTACTTAAGCAGTGTGCCATCAATCATTTCACTCTAAGTCTACCTGAACAAACATTGATGTAGAAAATAAGAGAATTTGATTTAGACAACAAAGCTGTCCATTATCCACTGATCGTGATACCTTATGAGATTAGATCTCCTACACCTGTCTTCACGGGTTTTCCACTTTCATTCCAGGACAATGATATTGAATGTGATAAGAAATAATCAATCCTGAAATTACTGCACTCATGTCAACAAAAGGATAAAAAAATTCAAGTGGAATTAGCAGGATATGTTGCTTGGGGAACTTTCATTCTTATTATGTCACTAATTGACCTAGTTACTCCCCCTTTATATAAATATATTTATTTTGAGTAACCAAGAATGAGAGATTAAGAAATGACATACCTTTTCCAACAACATGATCTTTAGAAAATCTTCAAAGTAATTGAATTTTATACCAACTGATGTTTATACTGATTGAGATAATGACTCTGAAATCTTCTTCATGTGTCTCCCCTTTAAGGGAACACTTGTCCTCACTGAATCCCAGTGTTTTCCCCTAGGATCTTACTTCACCTTCAATTCCTTGTATGATAATAACAAATACAATACACAAAGATTTAATGGAATAAGGTGGGTCCTATTTTCTCCATCAACGTGAACAACAAGGTTGATATGATCTTCTAAACCTAGATGATCCATTATTCACACTTTCACAACTAATCTTCAATGTTGACTGTGATTGTGTGGACCTAACTATTTCTTCCATCTCTTTGTGTTTGAATATTCTTTCTTCAAGGGCATTCAAATCACTAGAATCTCCTGGTGAAACTTTCATCTTTTTGATGAATTCTTGTTGGGATTGAGTAAATTCAAAGCATCTTTTAATAGTATGACAATCCTTGTTTCACCTCACACACAGAATTTCCTTTTCTTAATGTATAATATTCTTTTTGTTTTTAGCACAAGTATTATCATGTGCATCTTCCATATTTCTCATTATTTTCAAATCTTCTTACCAAAACACCAAAATATCATTAGGGACTGAGGCATAATGATAGGATCTTCTACATGGCTTCTTCTGAGTGGCTTCCTTCTTAGTAGTTATTTTGGATGCACCACCCTTCACCTTCTTGGATTTAGAATCCAAGGGCTTCTCATCTCTCCTTGAAATATTCTTGGGTGAATTTGTTTTCATATTATTTATTTGATTTATTCCCAAGGATTCTTCTTCATTCTTACTCTGCTTCTGTGGTCTTCATTTCCTATATGATCATACACCATTCATATGACCCCTCTTCTTTCCATACATCATAGATGTTATCTAACATTCCAAATATGTTTGTAGTCTACAGATGCTTTTGGATCTGTGGATATTTATTCTTTTTCTTTGGATTTCTCCCCCTTGAGATGGGTTTTCTCTATTCTTTTACATTTAAGGGATTGTACCAACAATCTAGTGCACATTGCCCAAACCTATTGCAGCACCCACATTGACCAAGAAACCTTGACTTTTTATTATCTTCTTTATAAGGTTGGTGAGCCTTCTTCTTGGTATGTTGTGCTTTATGTGGGGATCTATCTTCCATAATCATTCCCCTATCCACCCTATCCTTGGTGATAGGTTTCATCTTAATTTTCTTTATCCAAAGTTGTTTAGAATTTTTCTTCCAAGCTGCACTTTTTGTAGAAGAAATTTTAGAAACATTAATACAAGTTGGTATGGATGATACCTTTAATTTCTTTGCTACTTGTGATGCATCAATGAGTGAATTAATGATCTTATTATCACCTTTTTGAGATATTTTGACATTAGAATCCTCCAGTGAACATTGGGTAATAGAAGAAACTCTTTCCTTCTTTTGTGAAGACTCAATATGTGTCTTCTCAAGGTTGGTCAACTGATCTTCCAACTCTAGATATGTCATATTGAGGATGACGTTTAGGTCTTCAATAATAGTCATCTTATATTCACAATCCTTCTTAAATCTTTCAACTTCATCTTCAGGAATATTTACATTGTTTTGTAACAAAGATTCAAGTTCACTGATCTTCTTGGAGTTATCTTCCAAATATAACTTCTTGACTTCATTTCCCCTTTTCATCTCATATTTAAGTGCATGGATCTTCTCTTACAAAGTCTTGTTGAATCCCCCCTTTTATTCAACATCTTTGAGCCACTTTGAAGAACTTTCTTCAAATCCCCTCTTTGATGCTTCAAAGGCTCCAACCTATCTGGAGATCTTTAGACATTCAATTTTTTTTCTTATAATCCTTTCTCCAAAACATCAGTTTCCTCTTCCAGCTGAGTGATATTTTCCTGCATGCACTGAAATAATCTACAAACCAGAGATATGATTTCTTCAAGAATACCATACAGAATCATTCTTAATCTATCAACTGATATTTCTTGGGATTTTGTTGATTGATCATCACCACTTATGCTAGAATTTTCATCATGAGAATAATTTTTAAATGTACTAAATCATACCTCTTGATCGGTTGAGGTAGGATGGTTGTCCATATTCTTAGTGGGTACTTGATCCAACAACTCATTAATTTCCAAGTCTGGTGTATCTTCAATGTCTGCTAGATAAGGAGAACCAGATGCTTCCACTTCTCCAGATAAGAGGGAATTCGTCTTCAACCTCCCCTTCTCTTTCTTTTTCCTATTCATCATGGTCTTGGTAGATATAGCCTTCTGATCAAAGGTAACTGAATCTTCACCAAAACTGCTCTTAATTGTTGAATCAGGAAAGGAACTCAGATCTTCAAAAAAGAATAACTTCACTATAAAGAATCCAATAGAGGTGAACTTGCCCCTCTGATACCAATTTAGAGGACCAGTTTGGGATATACATAACACAAAGAGGGGGGTTGAATCAGTGTTGGGGAATTTTTAAACAAATTCAAACTTTTATCCTTGTACCTATTGACCTGTTTGGATCTTGACTCTCTTATTCTCTTTTCCCTACTACATGAAATAATATAAAGCAGTAAAAATATGCACACGATATTTTCACAAGGGTCACCACTCAATAAGAGTAGCTTCATACATTCCATGCATGGTTATGACCATTTCATGGATTGTCCACTATAATGTGATATTCTTTTATAATGGAGTGAATTGGAAATAAATCCTCTAGCCAGTGTGAGTCCCTACACTTTAGAGGGGGTGGGAGAGGATCCTCTTCCCTGGACTAGTGATATCCTAGTCCAACTTGCAGCCTCTAGTTGGTTATTCATACTTCCTATGGAGACAGTCTTATTCCTTCTTCAAAAGGTAGGTTCTTCTCTTGGTCTTCTTTAGTGCTATTCATTTGATTACTTGCAAAGTAGTAGGCAAGAAATTCTTCCACCATTCATTCTCTTCTTTTCTAGTGCAACACCAACTGCACTATACTTTTTCTTTCTTCTTCTTAGTGCAACAACCAGCTGTACTAAAAATTATTATATCTTCATGGCTAGAATCACATACACCAATGTGATTATTCAATGACTAAGGATACACTCAAATAGAATCATCTAAATTAAACTTCCCTGAATAATTGTCAGCCGTCAGTTGGGAATACACTGTTCTTCCTCCTCTTCTTCTTCATCACTTCTTTTTATGCAGAAAACCTGTAATCTGGACACTCTTCTTATTATTATTATTCTTCATCAATGCACAACCAAATACACTGAAACCTACTCTTCTTCAAATGTTATCTTTCAGTGCAAAACCATCTGCACCGAGCTCTTTTTCTTCTTCTTCATCTTTAGCTTGCACGCCAATCCTTACTTACACACCACCCTGATTGTGCACCTCCCTTCATGCACACGAACAAATACTTGCTTGCCACAATTCTTCAAAGCTCACAACTTGCGCGCCACCATTGTCTTATACACACTTCCTTCTTGTGCACTTCTAGCAGCTTGCGCAACAAATCATGCGTGAAAAAACTTGCGCGGCACAACATGCACGAAAAAACATTCATGCCAAAACTTGCGTGACAAAACATGCACGACAAAACTTGTGCAACACCACTTTTGTAGCACCCAGCTTGCACGCCTTATAAATAACCCTTAGCTTGCGCGCCACTTCAGCTTGCGCGCCACCCTCTAATACTTGCACGATCAGTGCTCAAATTTTCTCTTAAGTGTTGATCCTTAAAGAAATGAGGAGGCTAGAAATCTATTTATAGGAATATTGGTGACATTCACACCACATACACTTGCACACCAAATTCACTTGCGCGTCGCTCTAGCACTTGCGCGCCGCTCCAGCACTTGCGCACCACTCCAGTACTTATGCGACACATTAGCGCGCAACTTATACTTGCGCGCCACTTTTTGACTTGAGCTCCAATATTTAAGTTTCACAACCCTTTATTTCCTTCATCATATTTTGTTGTGATGATGTTGGAATATGACTTTCACGCAACATACACTTGCGTGCCACTTATAATTGTGCACCACACTTGCGCACCACTTATACTTGCACGCCACTTTTTGACTTGAGCGCCAATCTTTAAATTGCGTGCCATTTTATTTCCTTTGTCAAATTTTTATGTGATGATCTTGAAATATGACTTGCGCACCACATATAATTTCACACCAATACTTGCGCGCCAATACCTAAGAGCCACTCTTAACATGCGCACCACTTTCTTTCTTTTGCCAAAATCACTTCTTTACACTCTCTACTCTTCATAAGGCTTGCATCAAAGGTTCTCCAAACTTATGATATTTGTGAAATACAAATCAGCAAAGCATCGACATTGTTACAATGGAAAGTATTGAAACTTACCTATCTTCTAATAACATCATTCCTTCCAATCAAAACTGTATATGACTGACATCATCATTTCTCCCCGTTTCCTTCATAAGGCTTGCATCAAAAGTTCTCCTAACTTATGATATTTGTGAAATACCTAACAGAAAAGCATCGTCTGGTTTGATACAATGTGAGATGAATGGTTGTCTCCGAATGCCAAGCCCTTCCACATTCTCTCTTCTTCTTCAACTATAATTCCACACTTTATGAAAATAATTTGATTCTATTCTCCAAGGTTGATCTTGCTTCGATTTTATGCAATCAGGAAGAATTGCATGGTCTTCTCCAAATCCTAATTCTTCTTTAATCATCCTCAAATGGATAATACATTGCTTTTATTCATTTTTGTAAACAATGTGTCACCTTTGACACATGTTCTTTGAACTTAGGATCACTTCAACAATCATTTGAAATGATCTTCTTAGAGAATTTCTCAAGTATGACATCCAATGCTATGATTCCATAACAACTCTCCAAGCAACCTTACTTCGGCCAATCTCCACTAACTTTTTAGTCCTTCTTCATATCCTTCTTAATTTTGATGAGTATTGACAACTGTTGACAACAAATACAATCTTCATACACAAAGTGGTCCCAACACCATCCATTTCCTTTCCAAAAAATTTAATTGATTCTTTATCTTTCCTATAGTGATTTAAAAATATTATAATCATTATTGTGATGTAATGGTATGAGTTTATTTGGTGATTTTATGATGGAAATGGGTTTGAAATGGTATTCCAAAGGGGTTCCTTAATTATTCCTTTATTTAAATGCATTCAAGGTGTTTGAAGAAATTCATTTCGATTTCTAAAATTGAAATTCATGATCTGGGGTGTTGTTTGGATTAGGTTGAATTTTGATATCTTATTGAAATGATTAATTAGGAATGACGTGTGACTTGTTATGATTGTTTAAAAGAATATGATGTTTCATTAATAATGTGGGATACAATGTGATATTATGTATACATTGTGACACCCCAAACATTTTTCATGTGTAATAATAATATTGTATGGTTTAACTTCATTTAATTTTCATGCTATTAAAACAATGTTTTCAAAATAAAAATAAGACCTATTTTATTCAATTAAACACTGAAAATGATTACATTACAACAAATCCAAAATAGTCCTACTACCCTTGGATACCTACCAAGAGACCAATCAAAATCATAGGGAGACCACCAAATCCAACAAAAAGACCAATAAAACCGTGGATGTCCTTCATATCTGTCACCATAACGAAAATTATAGCCAGAACCACAACAACCATGCTATGCATCAGAGGAATGAAGATCAATATCTTCTTTGTCTCAGTTTTTTAATTTGGAACACCCTAATCGTGTTTTTATACGGACTTAATGTAAATTCGATAATTGCCTCTATTAGGTGAGCATTAAATCTATAACAAATATAACAACTTATAGTCATTGGATATTCTGGTTATTTTATTTTAAGTATTAATGTATATTGGGATTTCAAAGTGTTTTATGTATGCATTAATGTTATATCATTAAACATGTTTGTAATTATCTCTTCTTTATATTATGAAAGGATAATTTTTTAATGTTTCAAATGGTTTTGAAATCATAACCCTTTTGTATTAATGAAAATACCAAGAAAAATACACACTTGTAACCCCTTATTTTTTGGTACAAAGAAATATATTTTTGAGTTTTAAATCATACATTGAGAAAATGAAATTGATGACTATGGTTGTATTTACTGTTTTATCTATATTTAGTGAATTAGGTACTTAAGTATTTCAATTTTTTGAAAGATAACTTTATATTTTTTAATCCGTGGATGAATAAAAACATAATTTTAATTAAAAATATGTTATGGATTTTAAATATAATACTAGTATGGGATATATTTTATGACATATTAAACTTTGATTTTTTATATTAAAATCTGATATTTTTTTAAAACTCAAATGATTAGAAACTAATAGTAATATTGGATTTTTAGATTTTTTTTAACCATAACATAGAATTTATATTCCATATTTCTAAAGAACCTATATATATATAAACCTATTCTTATGTTTAATAGAAAAATGAATTTTACTTTGCTAAAAATTAAGTGAGTACCCCACCAAACCGAGAGAGACCAAGAAGGCCAAGCCACTAAAGGCTTTTGTGGATTTATCACTCAGATTCCATATACCAATGACCCAGGGTAGTGAATGAATGGTTCAGGATAATTCGCATGCACATGCATTTATAATAGGGGCCTAAGCATGCACAGGCATGTGAAAGGGTTTTCTAGAGCGTGCCATCGTGTGGGGTGGAACAACGGAAAGGGTGGGCATAGAGCGCACCCACAGTGAACTGGTATGGGGTGGTACTGGGGGAGGGGGAGGGAGTAATTATGTGAATGGATGGGACACTAAGTCTTATAAAAGATCTAGAAAACTCATTCTGTTTCGATGTGGGATGCATTTTTTCAGCAGAAATAAATATGGACCGTCAGATCTCGCTGCGTGGGATCTGGACCATCCGATGGGTTTGACCTTCAATTCCCCTCCATCATGGATTTATCTCTTCATTTTTATCATCCGTTTAATCCAGTTTGGATCTAATCCCATTTCTCAATCTCTATTTAAAATCATGTTTCTTCTTGACCCATCAGATATGTACATGGTTAAATCATGTCCGTCTAAACCTTTTAAAAACCCATGGTCTCTCTACAGCCGTTGGATCAAGGCACATCTAATCATGGTCGTCCATTTCTTATTCACATCCCCTCTATGTCTCCTTTTTCCTCATTCCTTTCTATTCATGTTCATCCCCTTCCACTCTGGTTTTTCAACACTCGTGATACCACTTTTTTCTATAGTGGCCTCCTTCCTCCTCTTTTTCCACAAGACTGAACGCACTTGGTCTTAGTTTATGTCGAGGTGCCTCTGATTCTCTTGAAAGTTTCTCTAAATATATGGTATATAAAGTTTATAAATATAACCATTTTTCACTGAGAACCCTACTAGTTTTATCCTTCCAGTGCCTCCATAAACATTTGTTCTTCTTTTTCTTCGATTTAGATGAGGATCTTAGGTGTTTACTTGCTCTGATTTTTATGGTTTATATATATATATATACGGATGTTATTATGTCCTACTGATTTGTCTTGGATGAACATAAAAAACAATTTTTTTTAAAATATGTTCTTATAATGAAAATCATATTAGTGTTTTATGATTTTACTTAAAATTAGTATCACTACATATAGAAACATATGTATATATATATATGTGTTCTTAATAAAAAAATACACGTTTCTTTTATTTGAGGAAGTAGAAATTATACTCCAATGGATATAAATATATAAATATATATATATATATATATATATTCTTTGATCATGACATTAATATGGGTTCACAAGGGGTTGATAAAAATTTACAACAAGTGTTTTGAAGTGTGAAATGTTTTCAAGAATCAATTTGGAATTTTTATAGTAATAAAAACCCTTTATAATTACTTTATGTATTCAATCTATGATGAATTTTCATTATGCATGCTTTTTCTTATTTATGTTCATTTATCACTTCCATGATTTTTCATGATTTTTAATTTATAACTTTGGGATAAATAGTTAGAAGTACCCTTGTGTTACGTTTACACATAAACAAGAATGTAATGGTTGTTTAGACAATCATGTGTTCAATATCTCACATAAAATATATTTTTTATGTTTAAAATTATTATGTATTCAATACTTGATGAATTGTCATTATGCGGGATTTTTTTTATTTAGGTTCATTTATCATTTTCATGATTTCAGAATGTAATGTCTATCATGAAGTCATAAATATACACTCTTATGTTTTTAATGATTACTAATATAGAACAAGGGGTTTTCTAAACATATTATTTTATGTGATAAGTAAAAAAATTTATTATTTATTTATCACTTATGATAATTTATTAAATAATAATTTAATTGTTCAAAGTGGAATGAGACACTTTGAATAAGGGACATAATTTAATTATTCAATGTGGTATGGGACAAATTGAATAAAAGACATAATTTAATAAATCAAATTGGTATGTGAGAATATTATTTATGGACATTTATACATATGAGGAATGCATTGGACATAGTATGTGACAGGTGGGTCCTGCTACAGTTCGTTGATGCATCAGTTTGTCTCATGAGACAAATGGATGTGGAATTTACTGAGGCCATTCCCAATCTTTGGTATATAGTTTTGGCTAAGGCCTTAATCATTTTTATAAGTCTTTTCCAAGGACTTGATGAAGTGTTTCAGAATGTCCAACATATGCACTCCCCTCATTATGTTTATAATATTTAGTTAACTAAGTGAATATCTGACTAGTAGAATATACATGGTTAAGATCCTGTACTTGTGAGTGTCAAAAGAAGTAAATGCACATGGCATAATGTTTATTTAGCACTAACCTTTTAAAATTTAACACAATACAAGAAATTTATCTTCCAATTTATGATTTACAGTTAGTAAGGAAAGAAATGAATGTTATCATTTTATGTCCAACTCTGATTATATATTTCTTTTATTTTTAAATTTGGAACTTTCACTTTTGAATGTCATACTTAGAATAGTTATAATAACTCTTGATTTATATTCTATAAATCACCTGTTTTGTATAAGCATGATTATAACTAGAACATGTTTTTATTTTAGGCCTATTAATGTTCTTTAAAATTTTCTCCAGTAATTATTGGAAACATGTTATGATACGATTCATGTTTTTCTGTTTTCATTATGAAAATTTTTTATGAATTTTTTTTAAAAGGGAAGTTTTTAAAATGTTTTATTTGAAATATTATTTTAAAAACCCTTTACTAGGAGATTATATGATCACCCTACATTTTCAATCTGTTTTCTATAGGTTTTGTAGATTTATGTTACACTGTTTAGTGGCAGCATTGTGGAGTCTTTTTTGTATAGTTTTTGAAGGATTGTAATATTTGTAACTCATTTTACACAACCTAAACCATAAATATCATCTTTAGTGGAACATGATGTGTAATTATTAATCTTTTATTTTATAAAAAATTACACACCATGTTTTATAAAACGATCAATTTGGGGATTCTGGGGCTGAGGTGTGACAGTTGGTATCTGAGGATCAGTTTATACAACCATATAAAATTAAAACAACATTAAAAACTTGATTATATCTTAATAAGTAGAATTATTCTTAAAATTTTCAGATGGAAGATGAATCAATACTTCTATATCATCCATGGAAATATTATAGTCTATTGTGGGAAAGTAATGTTTATAAAGATATGAGACTTTTGAAAAAAAAATGTCATGCAAACACCTCTACTGTGTGTCCAATTCTCCTCATGTACTTAAACTACACCCAGGATCAAGATTTGAATATTTCCTTATGAGGTGTGATGATTTCTATTCTATGTACATAAGGTAAAATACTTTGGGGTTCTATTTAAGTACTTTACCCTAGCCGATAATTTTTTGTACATAGAGGGCTTCAAAGAGGATGCACAAATGGGTGACCTTTTGGCAACATAACTTTGTCAAATCTTGACCTACGGTCTTTCTGGACAAGTTATAGACTTTTATATCCTTGAGGATGAGTCTACCCATTTACAATATCAACATATAGTTCATACTAATGTCACCCACCTTCATACACTTCATGGTTTTCTCACATGGAACTTTATATTTCCATATACGGTTGATCCTAGTGGCTAGTGATGCATATGGACTAAAGAGATCAAAGTGTTTGGAACTGCTTTAGGGATTCATTTAACTAGGAACTGAAGAAATCACCAACACCAGTGGTACCTATGAAGCGACATGATTGTGGATGTTAGGAAATCCATACCCGTGATTTTTGAGAGGGAGCAAATGGTTATGTAACACCTTGAGTTTTGTGAACCCTGTATAAATGGATAATGTTATATATTAGGTTTTGGTATTTTAATATGCTTTTAAAAAATAACATCATTGTTTAAATATGGTTATTCTTTACTGAGTAAACCATGTCCTTTAAAATTATAAGATTGAAGACGTGGGTTTACCAATGAACCTCTTGTAACTTCCTACATAACTACTAGAGATTATAATTTTCAAGACATTTTCCTAAGAATAACATCCCTAAAAAACTTACTTATATCTTGAAAACAACTCCATCAGGTGTCGAACTGACCAAATATCCTCCGTCTCTACTTAAGAGATAGTTTTATTTATTAACTTATTGAAAATACAAAAAATTTAGAATATAGGTAAAGATGAAAGTATCATAGAGGTCACGTTCTATGTTTCAGTTTGGTTGATAACTACCAAGCCGTATGCAAATTTCGTGAAGCTGTAATGGAGGGAGATAATCATGTGGCCTAGGTTTTCCAGGTTTTGAGTTTTACTATGTATGGGGTACTCTATGACACTGATGTAATCATGCACGATTTAGTTCGATGTATTTATAGGAAATTAATCCACTCTGAAATATCCAACCTCTACACCTCTCGTACCTCTATCTAGAAGGCAGAGTGTTTTATGCACAAGTTTGACACGAACATCTCATGGTGTATATGGGTCAAATAGGTTGATGAACTGGAAACTAATCTATGAATCCACCTGGGGACATCATCAAGTTATTCACAGTGGTGGTCCTGGTAAGGGGGGACCTCGAGAGTGATGTCTGTCTGGTTTTGCTGATGGATGTATATGAGTGTTTTAGAATTGAGAGGATGCAATTCTTTGAAGGGGGGATAATTTGAAACCCTGTAACATTTTCATGTATAAGAATAATATTGTTTGGTTTTACTTCATTTAATTTTCTTTCTATCCAAAAAATGTTTTCAAAATAAAAACAAGACATATTATATTTAATAAAACACTGAAAATGATTACATTACAAAAAAATCCAAAAGAGTCCTACTAAAATTGGATACATACTAAGATACCAATAAAAATAATAGGGCGACTACCAAATACAACAAAAATACTAGGAAAATAGTGGATTTCCTTCAGATTCATCACCACAAAGAGAATTATATCCTGAACCACATCAATCATGCTAAGCATTAGAGCAATGAAGAGAACTATCTTTTTGTCTCAGTTTTTTTATGTTGGAACACCCTTATCATGTTTTTATAAGGCCTTGAATTAAATTAAACCATTGTCTCCTTTTTGTGACCACTGAATCTATAACGGTTATAAGACATTATAGATGTTTTTATTCTGGTTATTTTATTTTATATATTTAAGTATATTAATATTTCCAAGTGTTTTATGTATGAATTAAAGTTATATCTTTAAACATGTTTGTAATTAAATCTTCTTTACATTTTGAAAGGATAATTTTTTAATGTTTAAAATGGATTTGAAATCATAACACTTGTGTTTTAAATAAAATACCTAGAGATGTACACACTAGTTACTCCATGGTTTTTTAGTACAAAGAAATATATATTTTAGTTTGAAATCATTCTTTTGGGAAATGAAATTGATGACTATGGTTGTCTTTTGTATTTTATATATATTTAGTGAATTAGGTATTTAAGTATCTCATTTTTTGAAAAGTTAAAAATAAATTTACTCATCCTTGGATGAATAAAAAACAATGTTTTAATTAAAAATATGTTTTGGATTTTAATTATAATAATAGTATGGGATTTATTTTATGACATATTGAACATGATTTTCGATTTTGAATGTTGATGTTTTTTTAAACTCAAATGTGTAGAAACTAATTGAAAAATTGGTTTTTGGGATTTTATTTAACCATAATAGAGAATTTACATTCTCTATTTTTAAGATATATATATATATATATATAAACCTATTCTAATGTTTAATAAAAAATGAAATTTACTTTTCTAAAAATTAAGTGAGTACCCCCCCAACCGAGGGCGACCTAGAAGGCCAAGCCACTCAAGGTCTTGGTGGGAATCTCACTCATATCACCTATGCCAAAGACTCAAGGCGTTGCACACATGGTTCATGCTAAGTCGCACGCACTTGCATCCATAATAAGTCCCTAAGCACACATGGGAATTTGCAAGGGTTTGGCAGAGTGCACCACTGTACTGGGAGGCATGACGACAGAGGTGGGCATAGAGCACGCCCATAGTGAACTGTTATGGGGTGGTACTGCAGGGGGGGGGGAGGGAGGGAGAAATTTGGAGAATGGATGGTATGTCTATTCTTTTAAAGGAACTTGAAAAATCATTCAATTTCGATATGGGATGCATTTTTTTCATCCAAATCAATCTGGATTTTCTAATCTTTCTATGCAGGATCTAGACCATCTGATCAGTTCATCCATAGATTCCCCACTACCATAAGTTTACCTCCATGTTTTTATCAACTGTTTGATCCAATTAGGATCTAATCATACCCCTCCATTTGTTTTTAAAATCTTTCTTCTTCCTGAGCCATCAGATCTGGACAAGGTTAAATCATATCCGTCCAAACTTTTTAAAAACACGTGGTCTCTTTTCAGCCATTGGATCAAGGGGTATCTAATCCAGAAAATCCATTTCTTCTTTGCATCCCCTCTACATATTCTTCTTCCTTTCACCGTTCCAGTCACAGTCAGCCCCATTCCCTTCGGTGTTCTACACCTGTGACACCACCTTTCTCTATGGTGGCCCTCCTTCCTCCCTTTTTTCCACAAGACCAAACACGCTCTATATTTCTTTAAGTCGTGGTTCCTTATATTACCATAAAATTTAAATTAAATATATGTTATATAAATATTATAAATATAATAATTTTCACCGAGAACCCTACTGTTTTTCTCTTTCTGACACCTCCATCAACCTCCATTCTTCTTGTTGTTATTATTCGATCCAAGTGAGAGTCCTAGGTGTTTCCTTGCTTTGATTTTTATGGTTTTTATATATATATATAAACAGATGTTTTTAAATCCTACTGATTTTTCTTGGATGAAATTATAACTTTTTTTAAAATATTTTCTTGTCAAGAAAATCACAATAGGGTTTTATGATTTTACCAAAATTAGTTTCACTACATATAGACACATATGTGTCCATATATATATATGTTATTAATAAAACATTACCGGTTTCTTTTATTTAATGATGAAGAACTTCTACTCTAATAGATTTCAAAATAAATGTGAACCATTCTAGGTTTAGTGATATTTTATGTTGATGAAATTATAATTACGTATGTATTCTTATATATATAAATAGTTTTCTTATTTATGTAACAAGCCATCGATTTTATACCATAGTTTTTAAATATTTAACATTAGTTTAAATTATGTTTTTATTATACATAAATTATGTATTGGGTTCTTAAGTTTTGATGAAGAACCCTTATGTACATACAATTATATATATATATATGTATGTATATGCTTTGATCAATATATTAATATGGGTTCACAATATGGGTTCAAAAGGGGTTGATAAAAATTTATAACGAGTGTTTTGATGTGTGAAAAGATTTCAAGAATCAATTTTTAATTTGTTTTAGTAATACAAACCCTTTATAATAACTTTATGTATTCAATCCATGATGAATTTTCATTATTCATTCTTTTTCGTATTTATGTTCACTTATCAATTCCATGGTATTTCATTCTTTTTAATTTATAACTTTTGGATAAATAGTTGGAAGAACCCTTGTGCTTTGTTTATACATAGAAAATCAAGTAATCGGTGTTTAGACAATCATGCTTTCAATACCTGAAATGTAATATTTTGTTTACATTTAAACTAATTATGTATTCAATCCACGATGAATTGCCATTATGAGTGCTTTTTCTTATTTAAATTCATTTATTATTTCCATGATTTGAGCATGTATTGTCTATCATGGAGTCAAAAACATGTACTCTTATGTTTTGAATGATTAGTGCCATGAAAGAAGTGTTTTTCTAAGGTTATTATTTTATTTGATAAATTTGAAAAATTATTATTTATTTATCACTTATGATAATTTATGAAATAATAATTTAATTTTTTTATGTGGTATGAGACACTATTAATAAGATACATAATTTAATTATTCAAAGTGGTATCAGACCCTTTGTATAAAATACATAATTTAATAAATCAAAGTGGTATGAGACACATTGAATTAAGGAAATTTAGGCATACGAGGAATGAATTGGACTTAATATGTGATGGGTGGGGCCTGATACATCCCCTCGATGCATCGGTAGGTCTCATGAGACAAATAGATGTGGAATTGGATGAGGCCTTTCCCAATATTTTTTATATGGTTTTGGCCGGGGCCTTGATCATTTTTAAAAGTCTTGACTGAGGCCTTGACGAAGTGTTTCAGAATGTCCAAAATATGCACTCCCCTCATTATGTTTATAGTATTTAATTAACCAAGTGAATATTCAACTAGTATAATATACTTGGTTAAGATCCTTTACTTGTGAGTATTAGAAGATGCAAATGCACATGGCATACTATTTATTTGTCACTCACCTTCCAAACATTAATACAAATTCTAGAAATATATCTGCCAATTTATGATTTATATTTAGTAAGGAAAGAAATGAGTTTTTTCATTTTAGGCACAAATATTATTATGTATTTCTTTCATCTGTAAATTTTGTACTTGCACTTTCGCATGTCACACTTAGTATAGTTAGAATAACTATTGATTTATATGTTGCGCATCATATGTTTTATATAAGCTTGCTTATGATTGGAACATGTTTTTATTTTATCCCTGTTAATGTTCCTTAAAATTTTCTCCAGTAATTCATGGAAAACTGTTATGATATGCTTCATGTATTTTGGTTTTCAATTAGAAAATATTTTTTGAATATTTTTTCAATGGAACGTTTTTGAAAGGTTTTATTTAAAATATTATTTTAAAAACCCCTTACCAGGAATTCATATGATCACCATACATTTTCAATATGTTTTTATAGGTTTAGTAGATTTGAGTTACACTGTTAGGTGGCAACTTTGTGTAGTCTTTTCTGTAAGGTTTTTAAAGGATTGTAATATTTTTATCTTGTTTTTTAGAACCTAAAATGTAAATATCTTATGTAGTGGAACTTGATGTGTAATTCTTCAGCTTTTATTTAGTAAGAAAACAATCACACCCCATGTTTTATTAAATGCACCGGCTACAGGGATTTTGGGGCTAGGGCGTGACAGTTGGTATCAGAGGATCAGTTTAGTTAATCCTATGAAATTATAACAACATTAAAAAATTGAATATGTATTAATAAGTATAATTCTTATTAAAATTTTCATATGGCAGAAAAATTAAGCCTTCTATCTCTTCAAATAGAAATATTATATTCTATTGTGGGAAATTCGTGTTTATAAGGCTATGCGACTTTTGAAAACATACATTTGTCATGAAAATACCGCTAATGTGTATCCAATTCTCCTCATGTACTTCAACTCCCCCAAGGATAAGGCTTCAACTATTTCCTTATGATTCATGCTCGACTTCCATTCTATGTACAAAAGGAAAGATACATTGAGGGTCTGTTTATGCGCTTTACCCTATCTAATAATTTTTCTTCCCTAGACAACTTCAAAGAGGTTGTACAAGAGGGTGACCTCTGAGCAACATACCTTTTTCAAATCTTGACATACAGTCTTTTTGAACATGTTATGGATTTTAAGTCCTTGAGGAAGAGTCTACCCATTTAAATTATCGACATCTAGTTCATAATGATGTCTCCCAACTTCATACACTTCAGGAATTTCTCACATGGAACATTAGATTTACAAATATGGTTTATCATAGTTTCTTGTGCTGTATAAAGACCAGAGAGATCGAAGAGTTTGGAACCAATTTTGGGATCCGTTTGACTATGAACTGGAAAAATCATCAACATCGGTGGTACCTGTGAAGAGACATCATGGTGGATGTCAGGAGATCCATACTAGTGATTTTTGAGAGGGAGCATATGGTTATTCAACAACATGAGTTTTATAAACCTTGTATAAGTGGATAATGTTATATTTTATGATTTGGTATTTTAATATGCTATTACAAAATAACATATTTGTTTTAATACAGTTATGCCTTATAGAGTAAAACATGTCCCTTAATGTTTTCAAATGGAAGACGTGTTTACCAAAAATCCTCTTGTCACATTCTACCAAACTACATGATATAATAATTGTCAAGACATGTCCAGAAGAATACTATCCCTAGGAAAACTTACGTCTGTCTTGAAAATAACCCCATCAGGTTTCAAACCACCCAAATATCCTCTATATCTACCAAGGATATATTTTTTTCTATTACCGTATTTCAGATACACAATTTTTAGAATACAATAAAAGAGGAAAATATCATGAAGGTCACTTTTTATGTTTTACTTTGGCCGATAACTACCAAGCCGTAAGAAAATTTCTAGTAGTTATAATAGAGGGAGATAATCGAGTGGCCTAGTTGTTATAGGTTATGAGTTTTAGTATGTATGGGGAACTCTATAACATTTATGTTCTCATGCATGGTGTAGTTCTAGGGATTTATAGGAAATGAATCCACTCTGAAATCTCAGACATCCACACCTATCGTGCCTCTATTTGGAAGGCAGGGTGTTTTATGCACTAAATTCTCATAGTTTATATATGCCAAAGAGGTCGAGGAACTAGAAGATAATCTAGGAATCTACCTGGGGGCATTAGGAGATTATTCATAGTGGTGGTCCTGGTAGGGGGGACCTCGAGAGTGATGTCTGTCAGGTTTTTTTGGTGGAAGTGTACGAGTGTTTTAGAATTGCAAGGATGCAATTCTTTGAAGGGGGGATAATGTGACACCCTAAAGCTTTTTCATGTGTAATAATAATATTGTATGGTTTTACATCATTTAATTTTCATGCTATCCAAATAATGATTTCATAATAAAAACAAGCCATATTTTATTCAATTGAACCCTAAAAATGATTACATTTCAACAAAGCCAAAAGAATCCTACTACCTGAGGATACCTACTAACAGTCCTATAAAAGTCATAGAGAGACCAAAAAATACAATAAAAAGACGAGGAAAATAGTGTATTTCCTTTGGATATGTCACCATGAAAAATATTATAGCTAGAACCACAACAATCATGCTAAGCATTAGAGGAATGAAGAGAATCATCTTCTTTGTCTCAGTTTTTTTAAGTTGGAACACCATAATCAAGTATTTATAATGCATTAAAGTAAATTCCATTGTATCCTCGTTTAGGTGACCATTGAATTTATAACTGTTATAAGACCTTATAGACTTTGGGTATTCTGGTTATTTTATATTAACTATTTAAATATATTAATATTTCCAAGTGTTTTATGTATGCATTAAAGTTACAACTTTAAACATGTTTTTAATTTATAATTATTTATATTTTAAAAGGATAATGTTTTCAATTTTAAAATGGATTTGAAATCATAACCATTTTGTTTTAAATAAAATACAAAGAGAAATACACACTTATTACTCCTTGGTTTTTGGTATAAAGAAATATATTTTTGAGTTTGAAATCATACTTTGGGCAAATGTAATTGATGACTATGTTTGTATTTAGTATTTTATCTATATTTAGAGAATTAGGTATTTAAGAATTTAAAATGATTTGAAAGTTAAAATTAAATTTCCTTATCCATGGATGAAGAAGAAATGGTTTTAATTAAAAATATGATTTGGATTTTAAACATAAAACTAGTATGGTATTTCTTTTTGGACAAATTAAAATTGGATTTTCGATTGTGAACATTGATGTTTTTTATACTCAAATGTTAAAAAACTAACAGAAATATTGGTTTTTAGGATTTTATAACCATAATAGAGAATTTATATCCTCTATTTTTAAGACACCTATTATAATGTTTAATAGAAAAAAGAATTTTACTTTGATAAAAATTAAGTGAGTACCCCACCCAATCGAGGGAGACCTAGAAGGCCACGACACTCATGGACATGGTGGGAATCTCAATCAGATCCCCTAGGCTAAAGTCCTAGGGAAGTGCATGCATGGTGCATGATAAGTTGCAAGTGAAGGCATGAATAATAAGGCCCTAAACGTACACGTGTGTGTGTGCAAGGTTTTGCCAAAGCACAGCACCATGCAGGGTAGCACAACAATAGGGGTGAGCGTAGAGTGCACCCTTAGTGAACCGATATGGTGCGATACTGGGGGGGGGGGGTAATCTAGAAAATGGATGGGACACTGAGTCTTAAAATGGAGCCAAAAAACTCATTATGTTTTGATGTGGGAAGCATTTTTTCAGTGGAAATCAATTTGTACTGTCCAATATTTCCACAAGGGATCTAGATCGTCAGATCAGTTCAACCTTCGATTCCCCACCACTGTGGCTTTCCCTCCATGTTTTTATCATCCAATCGATCTAGTCAGGATGTAATCCCAACCCTCCATCTATTTTTATCATCCCATTTCTTTTTGAGCCATCAGATCTGGACACAGTTAAATCATATCTTACCAAATCTATTAAAAACCCACAGTCTCTCTACAGCCATTGGATCATGACACGTCTAATTCTGGCCATCCATTTCTCCTTCGCATATATAACGACCCAATGTTTTTCAATAAAAATTCCTTTCTCATAATTATGACATAAAATCACATAAAAACTCAACATAATGAACTACTAAGTTCTAAGTGGCCTCTAAACATAATTTTGACACTTTTGTGTTTGGAATTTTGAAAATATGGCATACATGGTTGTAATCAGTAAGTTATTTGGAGTCCGATAAGGAAAACCTAATTTTTGGTGAATAGTAACCTACCATAATGAATAGCAACATAAAATTATGAATAGTGATATACTCTAATGAATAGTAACATCACCTATGATAGTATAAAAATAATATTCATGTTTTAAGTACAATATACCTATATTTTAGAATAAGTTAATGAATGTTTTAAAACTCGTTTTCATACTAAATTATTATTTTAATTAAATATTAAAATAATAATATTTTAGAAATTATTTTTGAAAAATGGACTTCATTTTTGGATTCTATATGTCAAAAAATGGTTAGGGTAAATTTTTGGGATTTTTTTGAAATACATGAATTTTTGATGTATAGTAAAATACGATAAATTACAATAAATGCTAAATACTGAATCATAGGTGATGTATGGCTAATGTAAGATGATAATATCGAATCATCCTTGATTATTTTAGTATATTTGATGATAAATATTAATTATTCATAGTCTTGGCCTTAAATAATAAACTAATACTTAAAATAATGGGAAAAACCTCCCCTCCCTCACTATAAATACCCCCTCTCCTTACCTCTTTCCCTCACACCTCTCAAGCCTTGTGCCTAGCCAAAATTATACTCAAGTATACTCCCACGCTCCTTCCCCATGTCTAAGTCCAGCTGGTCTTACCAAAATTCTAAAATCAAAATCCTTAAGAGGGATCTCAATGAGAGGAGATCAAAGGGTAATGATCCCCTTTCATTTTCAAGTGTTTTGTTTTCAATTTCCTTCTTTTCTTATACCCTCTTCCCCTTCCATTATCCAAAAGGCATGAAAGCTACATAATATCATATATTCCAGATGTTAATCATGTTTATGGAAAAAATTCAAGCATCATGTTTCTCCTCCTCTCCCTCGCATTCTAAAATTAAAACATCGTCCGTGAAGTTTAGAATTATCGACATCGTGGATAATGTGTTTTCAATTTATTTTAACTTCTTTGTTCATGGTCTTGAAACCATTTATGTTATGATTTAACCAGATTATTATAAATTTTATATATCCTATTTATGGTTCTGGAATTTTTATACACTCTTGATATCAAATAAAAATACAAAACAAGTTAATTATGGGTAAAATCCCTAACATTAATTCAAGCGTTTATCATTAATGTCTTATGTCATGGTTCTCTTTCACTCCAATTAAACAAATAAATTTTGTAATCATGTAACCTTCTGGATGTTCACTAATGCTATATAACATCAATTCTGGATGACCACTTTTATCTTACATTTTATCTGAACCTAAATACAAGTGAACTGATCATTAAAACCAAGGAAACAAACGAACCCGAACCATGAAATTGAACCTCATAATCAATAAAAATGGGTATAAATGAACTTAAAAAGGTTATAATAAATATTTTACATGTATATAAGGTTCTGGACCTATTTATTAATAAACCTAATTCGACTATTCAGGTCATTAATATCAAGTGGAGAACACCGACGAACTTAAGGTAAGGGATCCTCCCCTTTTTACTCTTAATCAAGATTGTTTTATGTGCTATGCCTTTTTGTGTAACACCAAGTGATGGGGTAAATTTATACACCTTCCACATACTTCCCTAATGTTTTATAAGTGATGAGAAACCCCTTATCTATCTCTTCAAGCCCTCTTAATTATACACTATACCATGCCAATAAACCATGATGGATTCTACCTGAACTTTTTTTATTCCTTCGGGTTGCTCTATAATTATTTTTTTTGTTGTCTTTTGTTTTATGTATAACTTCAACATTCTGTTTATATGATCTAATATCATTTTCCAAGGTCCACCTCTCACTCCCTTTCGTGGTTATACATGCTTATAATTGAATCTCTCTTTGAAACTTCCCAATAAGCACACTTGTTTTAAAGGAACTTCCCAAACTTTTACCCAATTTAAAGTGCACTCTATCTTCTGTTTTAAGACACCATTATCATTATGAATTATGTATTTTTATTATGAAAACATTTTTGGTTCAATTCTAGTCAATTATAAAATAATGTCTTCTTTACAACCACACAAAAATGTTTTAATGCCAATGTTTCTTAAATACATTTTTTAAATTTTTTCACTTATGTTTGACACTACATACCATGATATATGCCTATTTTACCCTATGAACGTTCATGTATTTTCTAATTCTTTCCTTACATGGAAAATATCATGATGCATACATTGGTTATGATTGAGGTCATGATTGTGGTGCCCAATTCTTTTCATGGGTACCCTTGTGTTTGTGTATGGTTGAATATGTATGATTGTACATGTGGTAAGAATATTTATGTGGAAAGGATATTAATGAATATGTTGAGAAGGGTGTGCCCATATAGCACTAAAATGCATTGGGTAAGGTTAATTTTCATGAGATGTGATGTGAAACAGTATTGGTGGTTAGCCTTGACCCTTACTGAAATGGGAAATGGGATTGGCGGTTAGCCTTGACCTGTACTAGAGAAATGCTTTATGATTATGCCACATTTATATGATTCCATGTTTATATGACAACAATATTATATAAAATTATTTTATAAGATTTATGTTTTGGATATCATTATTCCATGCCTCCTAACTCATGTTCTTGAGATATATCCTTATTTTCTTTCCCTTACTCGGATTTTTAGCTCATCCCTTTGTTCATGTGTTCCCTAGGGTACCCTATGTAGTTGTAAGGGGTTAAACGAAGTTAGGATCTCATTATGGAGATTAAATAACGAAGTATTTTTTTAGCCCCATGTTTTGTGTTATTTTTACCTAGTCTTCCAAGACACTAGACTTAACGATCCTTGGCTTGTACTCTAATGATGAATTATGTTTAAAATCATGAAATGATATATGAAAAAGGCTTGGGTCACTATAGATGGTATCAGAGGATGGTCTAGTTATTTTTAGAGACTGGGAATAGAGAACCTCAGTGAGAAACTTAAGGATGAGACTAAGTATAAGAAAATAGTCCAAAATTTTGGTGAGTATAGAGTAAGTGGTTTATCAAGAAAATACATCCCT
The DNA here is from genome assembly GCA_963277665.1 of Viscum album. Classification (NCBI taxonomy): domain Eukaryota; kingdom Viridiplantae; phylum Streptophyta; class Magnoliopsida; order Santalales; family Viscaceae; genus Viscum; species Viscum album. Next base: position 1,576,339,235 of record OY728141.1, read on the forward strand.
ATCTGGATACGAGCAGGTAGAGGCGGCTCTGGCATAGATGTATCTAGGGGTAAAACCCGAAAACACCACTTTGAGATAGACTCAAACGAAAACGGGTGCATGATAACGGGACTTGCTACACTCTTGGTTATGACACTCCCAGGGGATATGCTTTGGTAGATTCATGATCTTAGTACAAACCATTGTTAAGGGATAAAAGGAATCCCCTAAGAATATATGTTATGAAATAGATTGAGGATAACCTAGATATAAACCTTAGGAATCACAAGTCAGGATATATTTCTTCTTTATAAGTTCATAATTTTATGTTAAAAGTATCTTTTTATGCTCAATAGCTAAGTATTCAAAACTTCTAATTATACGTTCTTTTTCTTAGTTAATGGTGGGAAATAGAAGAAAACGTTCCAACAACCAATGTGACAGGTAATGTGAAGATTTCCCTAACGATGTGCCTAATATGATAGGAGCGGGTGGTCAAAACTTCATGACAGTACTTGCTCAGCTGGCTCGAGTTATGAATAATAACTTGAATCAGGTAGAACTCCCTCCTCCTCCAAGGAAAGAGGAAGTTTCCGTAGAATCATTCATGCGGAAAAGGCCTCCCATGTTTAGCGGGTCTTCTGATCCTCTCATCGCAGAACAATGGATTAACTCCATTAAAGATATATTCTCTGTTCTGCAGTGCTCGGAAGAAGAAAAGGTTGTACTGGCAATCTATCATTTTGATGGGGAAGCTAATCAGTTGTGGTCACTGATCAAGAATACAAAGTCCCAAGAGGAAATTAATTCCATGGATTGGGAGGATTTCAAGAGGATGTTTTTTAACAAATATTTTCCTTGAACCCTTCATCTCAAGATTGAAAGAGAGTTCCTCGGACTCAGGCAGAAGGAAGATGAGTCCATTGGGGCGTATGAAGCAAACCTTACAAGGCTGCAAGGTATGCCTCTGGCCTTGTCTTGAACACCAAAAGCATGGTGGATCACTTCTTTAGCAGTTTAAAACTAAGTCTACTAAAAGTGTTGGAAATTCGAGACTTTGACAGTTATGAGGATATTGTTCGTTGTGCCCTTAAGGTGGAAATGGAGATTGGAGACTCTCAATGGTCTCATGGGCCTAGTGACAAGAAGCGGAAAATGGAGAACAACATGGGTGGTTCATCAAATAAATCTAATGATGGAAAGAAGCCTCACTTTCTCCTTTGCAAAAATTGTGGGAAGAAGAATCCTGGTGACTCTCTCAAGGGAACCAAGAATTGCTTCAAATGGGGAAAGTATGGTCATCCGAACAAGAACTGTAGATGGGATATAACAAATCTTGCTAATGTTGAAGTAGAAAGGAAGGTTTAGAACAACACTCAGCCTGTAGTGCAGTGTTTCAACTGCAAGGAGCTTGGGCATTAAGAGAATAGTTGCCTAAGCTGAGGGCTTTAGGAGGCAATCAACAACAACCTCCAAGGAAAAAAATAAGGGCTTATGCTATCACTACTGCTAAGGTGGATCCGAACAATGATGTGGTGACAAGTACACTAGTTATTCATTCACGAATAGAAGACATACTATTTGATTCTGGTTCTACACATTCTTTCATATCTTGAAAGTTTAGTAGGACTATTCAAACACCACCTCAAAATTTGGAGGAAAGGTTATCTTTGAAAATAGAAAATGGGGCAATCACTACATCCATGGTTTATAACTCCTCCATGGTTAATGTTTGTGGACGGAACTCCCAGCAAATCTTGTCATACTTTCTTTAGTGGAGTTTGATGCTATCTAGGGCATGGATTGACTATCTTTGTACAAGGCCAACATCAATTTTCAGGAAAGGGAGATCACTTTTTACATCCTGAAGCATCCTCTTATTCTTTACAAATGTAAGGAGGAACATGAGTGTCCTTTAGAATATTCATCTCATGTGTGGATATTTATTCCTTATGAGTAAGAATATCTAGCTCAAATGATTGAGACAAAGGAGCGAATCACACTTGAAGACATGCCCATCGTGAGGGATTACACTGACATATTCCTTGAAGAGTTTCCTGGTCTTCCTCCAGACCAAGAGGTTGATTTCTCTATTGAACTTATCCCTGGATCTCTTCCTATTTCAAAGACACCTTACAGAATGGCCACCGTAGAGCTGGAAGAGCTGAAGAAGCAGTTACAGGAGAATATGGAGAAATGTTTTATATGCCCGAGTGCTGCACCGTGGGGTGATCTAGTCCTTTTCGTCAAGAAAAAGGATGGATCAATGTCTTTTGCATTTGTTGTCATGAGCTCAATAAAATCATGATAAAGAACAAGTATCCCCTTCCATGGATAGACGAATTGTTTGATCAGCTTTATGGGGCCAGTTATTTCTTTAAGGTGGACCTTCGGTCAGGATATCACCAACTAAAGGTGAGGAAGGAAGAAATACCAAATACTGCCTTTCGAACAAGGTATGGACACTATGAGTTCATAGTGATGCCCTTCAGACTCACTAATGCTTCATCAATTTTCATGGATTTAATGAATAGAGTCTTTAGATATTACCTTGAAAAATGTGTGGTAGTCATTATTTATGATATTCTAATATACTCCAAGAGCAATGAGGAACATGAGGATTATTTAAAAATTGTGTTAAATACTTTTCGAAGAGAGAAGTTGTATGAAAAGTACAGTAAATGTGAGTTCTCGATGGAAGAAGTATCATTCCTGGGGCATGATATCACTAGAAAAGGTATATTTATGGACCCTTCCAAGACAAAGGCAATTGAAGAGTGGCCCATGCAACTTCTGTAACAGATATGCATAGCTTTTTGGGTTTGGCAGGGTATTTTCTATGATTCATGAAGAACGTTTCACGATTGTCAAACCCAATGACCAAGATGATATGGAAGGGGGTAAAGTTTGTCTAGACCGAAGAATGTGAGGTAAGCTTCAAGGAGCTAAGGAAAAGGCTTATCACTGCACCTGTACTCACATTACCAAAAAGTGGAGAATGTTTTGTGATATACAGTGATGATTCAAATAAAGTCTTGGGTTGTGTACTCATGAAATAGGATAATGTGATAGCCTATGCCTCACAACAGTTGAAGATCCATGAGAAGAACTACCCAACGCATGATCTAGAGCTGGCGACCATGATTTTTTCCTTGAAAATATGGTGGCACTACCTTTATGGTGAGAAGTGTGATATTTACACCGAACAAAAGCACCTAAAGTATATATTCACACAAAAGGATCTCAACATGCATCAAAGGAGATGGTTAGATCTAATAAAGGATTACGATTTATCTATTCACTACCATCCTGGAAAGGCGAACAAGTTAGATCATGCTCTAAGCAGAAAAGAACCTGCTACTCTATCCATGTTATGGATTGAGAAAGACCCTATCATCTTGGATATGCAAATGATGGATTTAGAAATCGCAAGGGCATGGAATACATCCTACATTGCCCAAATGATTGCGCAACCATCCATCCAAGAGAAGATTAAGGAAGCACAAAGGGATGATGTGGAGTTACAAAAGATATTCAATGCAGTAAAGGAAGGGAAGCTGCAAGAGTTCCATATCAATGATGATAGTGTGATTTGGTTTAGAACGCAGCTTTATGTGCCTTCATAACTTGAGATAAAGAAGGAGCTATTGGAAAATGCACATAGCTCAACATTCTCTATCCATCCTGAAAGTACCAAGATGTATCCTGATCTCTGTGAACACTTCTGGTGAGACAACATAAAGAAGGAGATTGTGGAATATATATCAAGGTGCATGGTATGCCAACAGTTTAAAGCAGAGTGACAAAAGTCCAAAGGGATTATGAAACCTTTTCCTATACCCATGTGGAAATGGGAGAATGTCATAATAGAATTTGTCACAGGTATCCTGAAGACTTCGAAGGGAAATAACGCGATATGGGTTGTGGTTGACCGACTCACCAAGACCGCCCGTTTTATTGCTATTCAGGAAGACCTCTCACTTGAAAAAATTGAAAAAATGTATGTGAAGGATGTGGTGAGACTACGTGGAGTTCCACTATCAATTGTCTCTGATCGCGATCCAAGGTTCACATCTAAATTTTGGAAGAGTCATCAACATGCTTAGGGTATTGAATTTAATTTCAGCATAGCCTATCACCCCCAAACTGATGGCCAATTTGAAAGGACTATTCAGATTCTTGAAGATATGCTAAGAGCTTGCTCTCTAGAATTCAATGTTGGATGGAACCTGCATCTTCTATTGGTTGATTTCTCATACAACAATAGCTTCCACTCAAGTATTCAGATGGCTCCGTATGAAGGTCTGTATGGAAAGCGATGTAGAACTCCAACTTGTTGGGATGAATTTGGAGATCAAAAGTTACTTGGACCCGATCTTGTGCAAGAGATGATATAGAAAGTCCAAGTTATCCAAAAAACATCAAAGCTACTCAGAGTCGGCAAAAGAGCTATGCTGAGAACCGTCGAAGGGACTTGGAGTTCGACGTTGGGGATAAAGTCTTCCTTCAATTATCACCATGGAATAGAGTCATGCAATTTGGTAGGAAAGGGAAGCTAGGACCATGGTACATTGGACCCTTTGAGATCCAAGAACGCATTAGAGCGGTGGCCTACCGACTAGCACTCCCACATAACCTATCTCAAGTACTCAATGTATTCCATGTATCCCTCTTGAGAAAGTACATGCCAGACCCCTCACATGTACTCAATCCAGAGGTGGTACCATTGGAGAATGATCTTTCTTAGGAGGAACAAACTGTAATGATCTTAGATCATAGAGAAAAAGTTATACGAAAAAAGAAAATTCACCTGGTCAAAGTGTTATGGAGAAACCAAAAGTTTGAAGAAGCAATATGGGAACCGGAGGAGGTGATGAGCCAAAGTTACCCTCATCTGTTCTAATGTGGGAAGTGAAAATTTCAAGGGCATAATTTCATAAGGGGGAAAAAATGTAACGAACCAATGTTTTCAATAAAAATTCCCTTCTCATAAGTATGACATAAAATCACATGAAAACTCATCATAATGAACTACTAAGTGCTAAGTGACGTCTAAACATAATTTTGACACTTCTGTGTTTGGAATTTCGAAAATCCGACATACACGGTTGTAATTAGTAAGTTCTTTTGGAGTCCAATAAGGAAAACATAATTTTGGATGAATAGTAACCTACCCTAATGAATAGTAACATAACCTTATGAATTGTAATATACCCTAATGAATAGTAACATCACCAATGATAGTATACAAATAATATTTATGTTTGAAGTACAATATACCTATATTTTAGAATAAGTTAATGAATGTTTTAAAAATGGTTTTCATGCTATATTATTTTTTTAATTAAATATTAAAATAATAATATTTAGGAAATTATTTTTGAAAAATTTACTTCATTTTTGGATTCTACACATCGAAAAATGGTTATAATAAATTTTTGGGATTTTTCTGAAATACTTGAATTTTTTATGAATAGTAAAATATGATAAATTACAATAAATGCTAAATATTACATCATAGGTGATGTATGGCTGATGTAAGATGATAATCTCGACTCATCTTTGATTATTTTAGTATATGTGATGATAATTCTCAATTATTCATAGTCTTGGACTTAAATAATAAACTCATACTTAAAATAATGGGAAAAACCTCCCCTCCCTCACTATAAATACCCCCTCTCCTTACCTCCTTCCCTCACACCTCTCAAGCCTTGTCCCTAGCCCAATTTCTTCTCAAGTATCTTCCCAAGCTCCTTCCCCACGTCCAAGACCTAATGGTATTACCAAAAGGCCAAAGTAAAATTCCGTAAGAGGGATCTGAAAGAGAGGAGATCAAAGGGTAAGGATCCCCTTTCATTTTCAAGTTTTTTTTGTTTTGAATTTCCTTCTTTTCTTATACCCTATTCCCCTTACATTTTCCAAAAGGAATGAAAGCTCCAGAATCTCATATATTCTGGATTTTAATCATTTTTATGGAAAAAATTCAAGAAACATGATTCTTCTCCTCTCCCTCGCATTCTAAAATTAAAACATCGTCCGTGAAGTGTCGAATTATCAACGTCGTGGTTAATGTGTTTTCAATTTCTTTTATCATCTTTGTTTCTAGTCATAAAAAAATTTATGTTATGGTTGAACAAGATTATTATAAATGTTATTTATCCTATTTGTGGTTCTAGAATCCTTATACACTCATTATATCAAATAATAATACAAAACAAGTTAATTATTCCAAAATTGCTAACATTCATTGAAGTGTTTATCATTAATGTCTTATGTCATGGTTCTCTTTCACTCCAATTAACCAAATGAATTTTGTAACCATGTAACCTTATGGATGTTCACTAATTCTATAAAACATCAATTCTGGATGACCACTTTCATCTTACATTTTATTCGAACCTAAATACAAGTGAACTGATCATTAAAACCAAGGAAGCAAACAGACCCAAACCATGAAATTGAACCTCATAATCAATCAAAATGGTTATAAATGAACATAAAAAAGTTATAATAAATATTTTACTTGTATATAAGGTTCTGGAACTATTTATTAATGAACCTAATTTGACTTTTCAGGTCATTAATATCAAGTGGAGAACCCCAACAGACTTAAGGTAAGGGATCCTCCGCTTTTTACTCTTAATCAAGATTATTCTCTATGCTGTGCCTTTTTGTGTAACACGAAGTGATGGGGTACATTTATAAATATTCTCCATACTGACCTAATTTTTTATAAGTGACGAGAAACCCCTTATCTCTCTCATCAATCCATCTTAATTATACACGATACCATGCCAATAAACCATGATGGATTCTACCCGAACTTTCTTTATTCCTTCAGGTTGCTATATCTTTATTTTTGTTGTTGTCTTTTCTTTTATGTAGAACTTAAAAATTATGTTTATATGATTTAATGTCATGTTCAAAGGTCCACCTCTCACTCACTTTCATGGTTATACATGCTTATAAGTGAATCTCTCTTCGATACTTCTCAATAAGCACACTTGTTTTAAAAGAAATTCCTGAACTTTTACCCAATTTAGAGTGCACTATGTCTTCTATTTTAAGACACCATTATCTTTGTAAATTTTGTATTTTTATTATGAAAACCTTCTTGGTTCAATTATAGTCTTATATAAAAGAATTTCTTCTTTACAACCGCACAAAAATTTTATAATGCCAATGTTTCTAAAATACATTTCTCAAATGTTTTCACTTATGTTTGACACCACTTACCATGATATATACCTATTTTACCCTATTAACATAAATTTATTTTCTAATTCTTTCCTTACATGGACAATTTCATGATGCACCCATTTATTATGATTGATGACATGATTGTGGTACCCAATTCTTTTCATGGGTACCCTTATGTTTGTGTATGGTTGAATATGTATGATTGTATATGTGGTAAGAATATTTATGTGGCAAGGATATTCATGACTATGTTCAGGAGGGTGCACCCAGATAGAACTCTAATGCATTGGGTAATGTTAAGTCTCATGGATGCGATGTGAAACAGGATTGGCGGTTAGCCATGACCCGTACTAAAATGGGGAATGAGATTGGCGGTTAGCCTTGAACCGTACTAAAGAAATGCTTTATGATTATGCCACATTTATATGATTCCATGTATATATGATACCAAGATTATATCAAATGATTTTATAAGTTTCATGTTTTGGATATCAATATTTCATGCCTCCTAACTCATGTGCTTGAGATGTATCCTTATGTTCTTTCCCTTACTGGGATTTTTAGCTAATCCCTTTGTTCATGTATTCCCCAGGGTACCCTATGCAGGTGTAAGGGCTCAAAGGAAGTTAAGAGATCATTATGGAGATTAAATAAAGATCTGTTTTTTAGCCCCATGTTTTGTGTTATATGTACATAGTCCTCCAAGACACTAGACTTAATGATCCTTGGCTTGTACTCTGATGATGAATTATGTTTAAAATCATGAAATGATATATGAAAAAGGCTCGGGTCTCTATAGCATCCCCTATACATTGTATTCTTCCTTGCAAAATTCTAGTCATGGTCCTTGTAACAGCCCAAGATTTTATGAAAAATGTTCCTTTTAATTTTATTTCTGTCTGGTGTTGTACGCTACACCAAAAGGAGCTTGCAAAACACACATCCTTGACTTGCCTTGCATTACACGCAATCACGACCTTCCTCGATAGCGTGTGTTGTACGCAATGCCAAGTTTCGCTAAACAATGATATGCTATTAATATATTATTAAAACTAGCTGTTGAGAATAGTAATAACCACTTTTTGAAATTTTGTAAATTTTATTTTTCAAAATGAACTTCATTCTTGGATTCGGAGTATCGAATTTAGCCTAAGGTGAAATTTTGGTACTTTTCGGATAACTTTCATATTCTGATGAATAGTGAAAAATTACTAAATTATAATTAAAAACAACTTTTTTAATCGAAATAATTAATAGTGATAAATTATTAATTTGAGTGGTTTTAAAGTATATTTAGAATATATTTTTACAATTTAATACAATGTTGGTCATTGGATGTAATTTCACATTTAAACCAGACATAATCAAGTGTCAATCTTTTGATAGATATTGTTTCTTAAAAACACGCTATTTTTTTAATGGCGGGATTTAATTATAAAATTAATTAATGAAACTTCTATGTTATGAATTTGGTAAAAAAGACTTCATTTTTGAATTCGGAATATGAAATATAGCTTAGGATGAAATTTTGGTATTTTTCTGAAAACTTTCAATTTTTGATGAATAGTGAAACCACTAAGTGGTAGGTTAAAAACTGAATTTTTCATAAAACATAATTTTACCGCTTCTGTGAATGGAATTTCAAAAATCCGAGAGACACAGTTAATATCAAGGACTAAAATGTGGTTCAATGAGATGAAAATAATTTTTGGTGAATAGTAACTTTTTACTTTTTTTTACCGCGGTTAATAGTAAATAGGGTAACTAAGGGTAAATATGATATTACTGTTACCCTAACACATGTCCTAATTCTATTGGACAAGTGTAATTCGACCAAAAACAAACTTAGGAATAAAATATGACCATTTAGGCCCACTTGGATTAGATTAGGACATTTATTATTAATTTATTTAAAGAAAGGTTAAAATAGTTAAAATCAAAGTTTAATAAGTAAATCATTTTTAATATGGGGTTATACATAAGATAAATTCGATTTTAAATATTCATTAGAAAGCTAAAAAGATTTCCTACATGATGGTATTTTATTTGTAATTTTTATACATAAAATAATTTAATTTATTTATGACACAACGATGATGCAGTAATTATCTTATTAATGAAATATTGACATAATTGATGTTATAAACTCAAAAATAAATGTAATTTGAGATTTTTTATGAATTCCACTAATTTTATAGGTTACTATGATATATTAATGTTGATTTAATCAACTTGGTTCGAACATTTAATTCTGTTATGACTTTCACAAAAATCATATATCAAATAGTGTCAAAATTGACACAAAATAGTTTTTAAATCAAATATTATATTATTAATTGTTATTGTATTCCTAAAAATCTAAGGTTCGGCCAAATGACTTAGATAAGGATATATATATTAATAATAAAAAATTTGGGGTTAGTTTGGCATGTTATAGTAAGTTTATTAACCATATAGTGAAAGAAAACAAAAAGACATGGTAAAAGTTAAATTATTTAACTTAGAGTTAAATTTAATTGATAAGGTTAAAATAATATCCTAAACTTGTCTAAATTCTATTGGTTGATAGGATTTCGACCCCTCCCCACCTTATCTTCGAAATAAGACCCTTTGGAACCATTATAAACCGATTTTGACTTTAATATAAAATAATATTTTGAGATATTCCTAAGGTGCCCCTCTCCTCCCTTATAAAAGGACACCTCCTCCCCCTCCTCCTCACACCAAATTGAGCACTCAAGCTCGGCCAACCCCTGCCAAAATCTCTTCTCCACTTCCCTAGAAACATCCTAGAGGATATGGTCTTCCTCAAAGACCAATTTTAGTTCCCTAAGAGGAGGTCTCCAAAAGGCGCTTCAAAGAAGAGGTAATTACCGTTACCAATTCTTTCATCTTTATTTCTTCTTCCAGTTCTTCTTCTTAGGTTGTTTCATTATGAAGTAATAACATCAGTATCACTCATATACTGATATGTTATTATAAGTATGAAACAACCCTATTTCGCCATCTATCCATCCTACGGAAAAAGAAATCATCGCGCGTGCGTACGTACAGAATACCGTCTCCACGCCGTGGTGTAATCTATTTTCCACCACCACCTTACATGGATGGGTATAATGGTGTAAAGAATAACTATACATAGTTATTACAACATCATATTGATTCTGATATATTTTATAATCTACTCCAATTCAATTCAATATTTATAGAAATGATATCATCGCTCGTGCGTACGTACGGACTACCGTCTCCACGACGCGATGAGATTCATTCTCCATGTTAACCATTTAAGAATGATTATAATGTGTATATAAGAAATAATAATGAAATATATGACATTATAAAGCTAATGGATTTATGTATATATATACATATGTATGTCATCTACTTACTTCCATTTCAAGACAATAAGGAAAGGAAAACAACGTTCATGCGTACGTACGGACTACCGTCTCCATGAACGGTGTTTTCCATTTTATTTATCTACCTATTATATATATATATATATACTGAATATATATGATATATAAATCATATTTTATATTCTGGAAGTAAGTAAATCATGATATAAGTAATAGTGATGTCAAGAACAACAAGTCAAAACACCTAAGATAAATGAAACGATTTTACCCAAAACGCTTCTTTAACATGGAATTTACAAAAGAACGGGTAATATAATGTCATAAGTGAACCATATATGATATCATAACAATGAATATGATTCTGGAATAAGTCAATAACATGATTTAAATCATTATACAGGAGGTTTGGACACTTACAAAGCAAGTCGGACATAAGGTAAGGGAAATATCACAATCTCATTTTTATCCGAGATTGTTTATTCGTAAGTATTTACTGGGGTGTATTTTATCATCCACATCCATGTTCCCTTAATATGTAATATTATTTCCATCCACCTACAATTGTTTAAATCAAATTTTACCCTTCTATGAGTTTTTAGTAAAGGATATGAAAGGAATCTTTTTTCGTTTTTCGTACGAGGTACTTTTTGACTTTTCCGACAAAAGTACGAAGAATGTTTTTTTTAACTTATACGGCACGAACGGATTTTTACAGTCTTATAAAGCCTTATTTTCATGAAGCTTCCTCCAAAAGATTTCATGACTATTTTCAATAAAATCTATTTCTTTTAAAATTTCATGATGTTTTGTGAAAAGAAATTGATTTTGAAGAAGAAAGGATATTTTCCTCAAGAATTCAATTCAAGTGTTTTATCAAAATTATTTTCCATCTAAGATAATAAAGGGTTCTGTTTCTATCCATATTTTTACATTTATTTGACTATGTTATGATGGAATTCTGTTTATGAATTCCTTTGTCTTATATGAATGGTTTTATGATGTCATGTTGTTTAAGAATACCATTTTTATTACATGGGTTATGAAATGATGTATGATTTATGATTTTGTGGCACACATAAGAATGGTATCATTATGAGATGGGTGGGACCTATATCTCCCTCCAATGCATTGGGTAATGATTTTATATCTCATGAGATAGACATGGCTGAAATGGTAGGTTATACCGATTCAGTGAAACAGGACTGAAACGAGGGTTACTCGATTTAGAAAGGGACTTTGTCCACTAAGATAGTCTTGGCAATGAGTCTTGACTAACAAGAAATGATTTTCTATGATTATGTGTGTATGCCACAAAGTTTCATGTTTTAAGTTATGATTATTGGGATCACATTTCACTTCTATGATATATCCCATGTTATGATATTATGAGCTCTTTTGCAGGTTAAGATTTCCAAAAGCTATGTATATGATGTGATTGATTTTTCTTTTGTTTACCCTTACTGAGCATTTGAGCTCACCCTTTTATGTTTTCTTTTCCCCAGGATATAAAGAAAGGTTTTAGGTAGAAAAAAGGGATGACCTTTATGGGAGATATTGAAGAACTTTCACCACGATTAGAAGATTATGTTCCGAGTTTCCAAAGACACTAAACTATTACGATCCTTTAGTGTGTGTTTTTGTTATGTACTAAGTATTCCGCAAATGTAATGTAATGTCCATGTACGTCAAGATACGGGTCTCTACAGTTGGTATCAGAGGAAAGGTTTAGTCAACCTTTGGAAACTAGGATGCGAAAACGTTAGTGAGATCCCTAGATATATTTCTAAGGTATGTTTAGGGATGCCCCTAAGGATAAGTATACGTATAGGATATAGTTCTAGAACTATGGTAACGATATTAGATTAAACCAAAGATGATAGATATTTAAGTTACTCCCCCTTTATTACGATTTTTGCATCTAACACTATTCTGTTTGGGTTTTAGAAAATGGCTGGAAACAAGATGATTCACAATAATGGAGGATATGATGGACAATGGAATGATATTCTTCATGAGCAACCAAATGAAATGGGATTTGGAAGTCCAAACATCATTATTATGCCGAATCAGCAATCTCATAATATGATCAATAAAGTAAAATTTGGTAAGTTTCCTGACTCGACTAATAAGAGAAAGATGGAGTTCCATGATGATCATAGAGGAAAGAAAGTTCAATTTCCCCAATTTAAATCATGTGGGAAGAGGCATCAAGGAGAATGTTTCAAGGGAACTGGAAGATGCTTTGGGTGTGGAAAAGAAGGACACAAAGCAAGTAAGTGCAAAGGAAAAGGATCGGTTAACACCATGGATGAGGATAATGGTAATGCTACGACATCAAAAATGGTTAAGTGTTTTAAATGTGGAATGTATGGGCATTATGCAAACAAATGCCCTAAGGGAAAGACTCATGAAGAGAATCAGTATGGTCATATGGGTAGTATTTATGTGGATGATTATGAAGAGACTACAAATGATATGTGAGATGAAATAATTTTTGAAGCTCGATCAATGGTTTGAGAATGTGGTGGAATGATTACATGTTTATCATGTGTAATTTTGGAATAAAGAGACATCTATGGATTGTTACACTGTTGTCTTTCCTTGTGTTTTGAAAGTGTATGATTAATGTTACCAATATCCATGAAAGGTTATTCAGATATTTTTGGAATGTAGATGATATGTGCATAATGAAGGGATAAGGAGAAAATTAAATGTTTGATAGTATTCATGAGCTCATGATTGATATAAGGACTAAGTGATATCATGGTTTGAGTATATAGAATTTTGAGGATTTTGGTATGTGGAAAGTGTTAACTTTTAACTGCACTCATGTTTTCACTAAGGTATTCAAGAGAATACACGATTAAGGACTTTGAATGTTTGGAATGTGACCAACAAGACATATCTTATGATATGTGGGGATCAACGACAGTATTAAATCTCTGGTAATCGTTGACTGCAGTATTATGTATAAGCCTAAAGATTAGACTGGATTATGTTGGACATAAGTTAGTATTGTTTAAGGATAGAAGATTTTCGATATTATTGATGGGATGTTATAGTAACGTAGTTTTAGAAAAAGGACAACCTGCAGGACGGGCGACAGCCCATCGCTTCGAACAAGGCTGTAGGAATCGAACCCACAACCGAAGTGCGACTGGCCTTTATCGCCTACCACTGACCTACAGGAAGTCCCTGTTTAGTAGAAACTAGTTTTATTATATTAACCAGTATGATATATGAAGTATAAGCCCATTTTAGGAACTATATATGATTAATCCCACTATAGATCGACTTATGTATATAAATTTTGCTAACCTTTTGTTTGAGACAGATGGAATGACCTGTCATTCTATCACATGATCTGCTAACACTTCACGAATAACAAATTCAACTTCATTTATTTAAGAGATGAAGTGGAAATTGTTCAAAGCATGAACAACAGTGTGATTGTACCAAAATAAAGTAAGTATTTATTCTAATTCAAATTTTCAACTTTAGGGGAAATGATCTTGAAAACCAAAAATGTTGTCCTAGTGATCTTATACCTGATGAATCAGATGGTACCTTATATCATCACAAATCTATGGATTTGTGATTACTGGCTTTTCCATAGCCATGTTCTCTACCACTCTCCATCAGAACATGATGGTTAGATTTCTCTTCCATATCCATATTTTCACCTATGTGGAAACCCAGTGATTAGTTTATTTGGGTAATCGTTACATTTCATACTTTAGTTTTTTAAAGCCAAGTTTTGGTATTCCTTTTTATGATGTGGGTTTCAATTAAAGAAACTTTCGAATAGTAAACCATTTATAACCCCGACGAATTTCGAGGGCGAAATTCATTTTAAGGGGGGTAGAATGTAACAGCCCGAGATTTTATGAAAAATGTTCCTTTTAATTTTATTTCTGTCTGGTGTTGTACGCTACACCAAAAGGAGCTTGCACAACACACATCCTTGACTTTCCTTGCATTACACGCAATCACGACCTTCCTCGATAGCGTGTGTTGTACGCAATGCCAAGTTTCGCTAAACAATGATATGCTATTAATATATTATTAAAACTAGCTGTTGAGAATAGTAATAACCACTTTTTGAAATTTTGTAAATTTTATTTTTCAAAATGAACTTCATTCTTGGATTCGGAGTATCGAATTTAGCCTAAGGTGAAATTTTGGTACTTTTCGGATAACTTTCATATTCTGATGAATAGTGAAAAATTACTAAATTATAATTAAAAACAACTTTTTTAATCGAAATAATTAATAGTGATAAATTATTAATTTGAGTGGTTTTAAAGTATATTTAGAATATATTTTTACAATTTAATACAATGTTGGTCATTGGATGTAATTTCACATTTAAACCAGACATAATCAAGTGTCAATCTTTTGATAGATATTGTTTCTTAAAAACACACTATTTTTTTAATAGCGGGATTTAATTATAAAATTAATTAATGAAACTTCTATGTTATGAATTTGGTAAAAAAGACTTCATTTTTGAATTCGGAATATGAAATATAGCTTAGGATGAAATTTTGGTATTTTTCTGAAAACTTTCAATTTTTGATGAATAGTGAAACCACTAAGTGGTAGGTTAAAAACTGAATTTTTCATAAAACATAATTTTACCGCTTCTGTGAATGGAATTTCAAAAATCCGAGAGACACAGTTAATATCAAGGACTAAAATGTGGTTCAATGAGATGAAAATAATTTTTGGTGAATAATAACTTTTTACTTTTTTTTACCGCGGTTAATAGTAAATAGGGTAACTAAGGGTAAATATGATATTACTGTTACCCTAACACATGTCCTAATTCTATTGGACAAGTGTAATTCGACCAAAAACAAACTTAGGAATAAAATATGACCATTTAGGCCCACTTGGATTAGATTAGGACATTTATTATTAATTTATTTAAAGAAAGGTTAAAATAGTTAAAATCAAAGTTTAATAAGTAAATCATTTTTAATATGGGGTTATACATAAGATAAATTCGATTGTAAATATTAATTAGAAAGCTAAAAAGATTTCCTACATGATGGTATTTTATTTGTAATTTTTAGACATAAAATAATTTAATTTATTTATGACACAACGATGATGCAGTAATTATCTTATTAATGAAATATTGACATAATTGATGTTATAAACACCAAAATAAATGTAATTTGAGATTTTTTATGAATTACACTAATTTTATAGGTTACTATGATATATTAATGTTGATTTAATCAACTTGGTTCGAACATTTAATTCTGTTATGACTTTCACAAAAATCATATATCAAATAGTGTCAAAATTGACACAAAATAGTTTTTAAATCAAATATTATATTATTAATTGTTATTGTATTCCTAAAAATCTAAGGTTCGGACAAATGACTTAGATAAGGATATATATATTAATAATAAACAATTTGGGGTTAGTTTGGCATGTTATAGTAAGTTTATTAACCATATAGTGAAAGAAAACAAAAAGACATGGTAAAAGTTAAATTATTTAACTTAGAGTTAAATTTAATTGATAAGGTTAAAATAATATCCTAAACTTGTCTAAATTCTATTGGTTGATAGGATTGCGACCCCTCCCCACCTTATCTTTGAAATAAGACCCTTTGGAACCATTATAAACCGATTTTGACTTTAATATAAAATAATATTTTGAGATATTCCTAAGGTGCCCCTCTCCTCCCTTATAAAAGGAAACCTCCTCCCCCTCCTCCTCACACCAAATTGAGCACTCAAGCTCGGCCAAACCCTGCCAAAATCTCTTCTCCACTTCCCTAGAAAAATCCTAGAGGTTATGGTCTTCCTCAAAGACCAATTTTAGTTCCCTAAGAGGAGGTCTCCAAAAGGCGCTTCAAAGAAGAGGTAATTACCGTTACCAATTCTTTCATCTTTATTTCTTCTTCCACTTCTTCTTCTTAGGTTGTTTCATTATGAAGTAATAACATCAGTATCACTCATATACTGATATGTTATTATAAGTATGAAACAACCCTATTTCGCCATCTATCCATCCTACGGAAAAAGAAATCATCGCGCGTGCGTACGTACAGAATACCGTCTCCACGCCGTGGTGTAATCTATTTTCCACCACCACCTTACATGGATGGGTATAATGGTGTAAAGAATAACTATACATAGTTATTACAACATCATATTGATTCTGATATATTTTATAATCCACTCCAATTCAATTCAATATTTATAGAAATGATATCATCGCTCGTGCGTACGTACGGACTACCGTCTCCACGACGCGATGAGATTCATTCTCCATGTTAACCATTTAAGAATGATTATAATGTATATATAAGAAATAATAATTAAATATATGACATTATAAAGCTACTGGATTTATGTATATATATACATATGTATGTCATCTACTTACTTCCATTTCAAGACAATAAGGAAAGGAAAACAACGTTCATGCGTACGTACGGACTACCGTCTCCATGAACGGTGTTTTCCATTTTATTTATCTACCTATTATATATATATATATACTGAATATATATGATATATAAATCATATTTTATATTCTGGAAGTAAGTAAATCATGATATAAGTAATAGTGATGTCAAGAACAACAAGTCAAAACACCTAAGATAAATGAAACGATTTTACCCAAAACGCTTCTTTAACATGGAATTTACAAAAGAACGGGTAATATAATGTCATAAGTGAACCATATATGATATCATAACAATGAATATGATTCTGGAATAAGTCAATAACATGATTTAAATCATTATACAGGAGGTTTGGACACTTACAAAGCAAGTCGGACATAAGGTAAGGGAAATATCACAATCTCATTTTTATCCGAGATTGTTTATTCGTAAGTATTTACTGGGGTGTATTTTATCATCCACATCCATGTTCCCTTAATATGTAATATTATTTCCATCCACCTACAATTGTTTAAATCAAAATTTACCCTTCTATGAGTTTTTAGTAAAGGATATGAAAGGAATCTTTTTTCGTTTTTCGTACGAGGTACTTTTTGACTTTTCCGACAAAAGTACGAAGAATGTTTTTTTTAACTTATACGGCACGAACGGATTTTTAAAGTCTTATAAAGCCTTATTTTCATGAAGCTTCCTCCAAAAGATTTCATGACTATTTTCAATAAAATCTCTTTCTTTTAAAATTTCATGATGTTTTGTGAAAAGAAATTGATTTTGAAGAAGAAAGGATATTTTCCTCAAGAATTCAATTCAAGTGTTTTATCAAAATTATTTTCCATCTAAGATAATAAAGGGTTCTATTTCTATCCATATTTTTACATTTATTTGACTATGTTATGATGGAATTCTGTTTATGAATTCCTTTATCTGATATGAATGGTTTTATGATGTCATGTTGTTTAAGAATCCCATTTTTATTACATGGGTTATGAAATGATGTATGATTTATGATTTTGTGGCACACATAAGAATGGTATCATTATGAGATGGGTGGGACCTATATCTCCCTCCAATGCATTGGGTAATGATTTTATATCTCATGAGATAGACATGGCTGAAATGGTAGGTTATACCGATTCAGTGAAACAGGGCTGAAACGAGGGTTACTCGATTCAGAAAGGGACTTTGTCCACTAAGATAGTCTTGGCAATGAGTCTTGACTAACAAGAAATGATTTTCTATGATTATGTGTGTATGCCAAAAAGTTTCATGTTTTAAGTTATGATTATTGGGATCACATTTCACTTCTATGATATATCCCATGTTATGATATTATGAGCTCTTTTGCAGGTTAAGATTTCCAAAAGCTATGTATATGATGTGATTGATTTTTCTTTTGTTTACCCTTACTGAGCATTTGAGCTCACCCTTTTATGTTTTCTTTTCCCCAGGATATAAAGAAAGGTTTTAGGTAGAAAAAAGGGATGACCTTTATGGGAGATATTGAAGAACTTTCACCACGATTAGAAGATTACGTTCCGTGTTTCCAAAGACACTAAACTATTACGATCCTTTAGTGTGTGTTTTTGTTATGTACTAAGTATTCCGCAAATTTAATGTAATGTCCATGTACGTCAAGATACGGGTCTCTACAGTCCTCCCCTTCCCCTTCGGTTTTTCTACACCCACGACACTACCTTTCTCCATGGTGGCCCTCCTACCTCCTCTTTTTTCACAACACTGAATGCACTCGGTCTTTGTTTAAGCCGAGGTGCCTCAGATTCATTTTCAAGTTCCCATAAATTTATGTTATATACAATTTATAAATATAACCATTTTTCATGGAGAACCCTACTGGTTTTCTCCTCCTAGTGTCTCCATCAACCTCTGTTCATCTTCTTCATGTTCTTCGATCCAGGTGAGGGTCCTAGGTGTTTCTTTACTTTGATTTTTATAGTTTATATATATATATGGATATATATATGTGGATTTTTTTAATCCTACTTATTTTTCTTGGATGGCCTTATAAATAAAATTCTTGTTTTAAAAGATTTTATTGTCATGAAAATCACGATACAGTTTTATGATTTTACCTAAAATTAGTTTTACTACATATAGACACAAATTTATATATATATGTTCATAATAAAACATTAGCAGTTTCTTTTATTTAACTAAGTAGAACTTCTACTCTAATATAATTCATAATTAATGTAAACCATGTTAGGTTTAGCGGTGTTTTATATTGATGAAATTATAAATATATATGTATTCTCATATATATATATAGTATTTTTAGTTATGTAACAAACCATCATTTTTATATCATGGTTTTAAAATATTTAACTTTGGTTTAAATTATGTTTTTATTATACATAAATCATATATTGGGTTCTTAAGTTTTGATGAAGAACCATTTGGTACATACAGTTATATATATATGTATGTACATTCTTTGATAATGATATTAATAAGGGTTCACAAGGGGTTGAGAAAATGTTATGATAAGTGTCTTGAAGTGTGAAAAGTTTTGAAGAATCAATTTTGACTTTTTTACTAATACAAACCATTTATAATAACTTTATGTATTCAATCCATGATTAATTATCATTATGCATGACTTTTATTATTTCATTTCATTTACCATTTCCATGATTTTTTATGATTTTTAATTTTTAACTTTGGGATAAATAGTTGGAAGTACACTTGTGTTATGTTTATACAGAAATAAGCATGTAAGGGTGTTTAGAAAATCATGCATTCAATACCTCACATGAATTACTATTTTTGCATTTAAACTAATTATGTATTCTATCCATGATGAATTTTCATTATGCATGCTTTTTCGTATTTTAGTTCATTTATAATTTCCATGATTTGAGCATTTATTGTCTATCATGACGTCATAAACATGTACTCTTATGTTTTGAAGGATTACTACCATAGAACAAGGGTTTTTCTAAAGATATTATTTTTTGTGATAAATAAAACAGTTTATTATTTATTTATCACTTATGATAATTTATGAAATAAGAATTTAATTGTTCAATGTGGTATGGGGCACTTTTAATAAGAGAAAAAAATTCAATTATTCAAAGTGGTATGGGGCACTTTGAATAAAAGAAAGAATTTAATAAATCAAAGTGGTATGGGACACTTTTATTTAAAGAAATTTAGGCATATGAGGAATGCATTGGACTTAGTATGTGATGGGTGGGGGCCACAACAATCCCTAGATGCATCGACAGGTCTCATAAGACAAATTGATGTGGAACTAGACAAGGCCTTTACCAATTGTTGATATATGGTTTCGACTGAGGCCATAATCATTTTTAGAAGTCTTAGATGAGGCCTTGACGAAGTGTTTCAGAATTTTCAGAATTTTCACTCCCCTAATTATGTTAACCAAGTCAATATTCTACTAGTATAATATACTTTGTTAAGAGCCTGTACTTGTGAGTATCAAAAGAAGTAAGTGCACGTGGCATAATATTTATTCAGCACTCACCTTCTAAACATTAATACAAATGCCTGAAATTTATCTGCAAATTTATGATTTACAATTAGTAAGGAAAGAAATGAATTTTTTCATTTTATGCGCAACTCTGATTATGTATTTCTTTCATCTATAAATTTTTTACTTTCCTATTGTATTTCACCCTTAGTATAGTTAGAATAACTCTTGATTTATATGTTGTACACCATATGTTTTGAATAATCATTCTTATGATTGGATAATATTTTTATTTTATCCCTGTTAATGTTCCTTAAAATGTTCTCTAGTAATTCTTGGAAAACTGTTATGATATACTTTTTGTATTGTGGTTTTCTTCAAGAAAATTTTTATGAATATATTTTTTAAGGAGATGTTTTTAAAAGTTTTTATTCGAAATATATTTTTAAAAATCCCTTACTGGGCATTTGTATGCTCAACCTATGTTTTCAATCTATTTTTACAGTTTTAGTATATTTGAGTTACACTGTTTGGTGGATGCTTTGTAAAGTATTTTCTGTATAGCTTTTAAGGATTTTAAATATTTGTATCTAGTTTTCCTAAATATAAACCATAAACATCCTATGTAGTGGAACATGATGTGTAATTCTCCATCATTTATTTTATAAAAAAATTAAACACCATTTTTTATTAAATGCACCGGCTCTGGGGCTTCTAGGGCCAGGGCATGACATACATGTGTTGGAAGATGGGTTACCAAAGAAAATTGGTTTTTTGGAACATGAAATTCTATGGTGCACAACACAAATGTGTTTTTAAATTGTAAATATGATGTGAAACATGTTTTAAAATAGATTTGGTGTGATTATGAATTTTTAATGGGTATTTTCCCATAGTATTGGTTATATTTCAAATGTTTTCATTGAAACATGGCCTGTTTTGGGTTTTAAGATATTCTTGGTGAATAATTGGCACAACGGTCCATTTTAAATTTTGAGATATGGTGTTTTAAAGGACCATTTGGAATTGTGAGGAAAAGGGGGTGTTTGATGTTGACATTGGAAAATGATGTGGAAATGGATCTATAAATGTATTTGTATTGTAAATGTTAAAATCCTGGTTTGTGCTTTGTGAAATCTTTGATTAGTTGGATTTGATGTAAAATGATGAGAATGACCTATTAGCATATTAAAATGTTCTATAAATTGATTTTGTAACTCATGTGATGTATGGTCCGGGTGGGCATGTTGCCATATTTTGGAAAATGGATTGAAAACAAGGGTAGTGTGATGGCCTGGTTGGTATTTTTAAAATTATTTGGTTAGTGTTTGTGCTTAGAGAAAATGGTAGTTTCCATGTGATATTAATTTGATGAATAAACATTTTTTTGAATGAAATAACTCTTCAGGAGTTTTTTTGATACTTCTCTTATATTTTGAAATCCAATGGATCCTTGGGATGGGATCCCATCCAGTGGCTCTTGCACAAAAATGTTATTTGTATTGACCCCATTATATATTGCGATGTGTTCCCCTTTAATGGATCATTTTCAAGGAAAATATTGGTTATTATAGTTATACCATGTCTCACTGAGTGTTATTATTATTATCATCATGGGATTAATGGGTATCATCTAGAGGGTCGAGTGATAGTTTCCTTTTGACCCTAATTAGACAGGTTGGTACCCCCATTGACTTGATGGGGCTAGGTCGGACGTGCCAATGGATTTTATAGTTTATAGTAGCTAGTTCAGTATTAACTATGGAGCTACAACTTATTTTGATACGTGATACTGATTTGAGTATGTGCAGATATTAATCTAAGGATGTTTAGAAAATTCCCATGAATCAGTATCTGTAAGTTCTTTTTTCTTTTTCTTTATGTTGGTTATTATCCCTAACTATTTACACTTTCTAGTTTGTTCTCTTTTATAATTTCATTAAGGATTTTTACACCATTTTGTATGTATTTGAATCTGGGCATGTGATTTTTGAGAAGGAATTTTGAAATTGAAAAACTTTTTAAAGAAATGTTGTGCAGGTTTTTTAAAAAGGGAACTTATGGGAAGTCATGTTTTTCTAGGTATGACTAACTATTCAGTTTACCTTATATTTTAGAAGATATTGATTGGTTTTTTATGTTTGGATTTGTAATTGGGTCTGTAGTTACAAAACTGAAATTTTTTTAAGTGGAACCATGTTATTAAAAATAAAATATGTATATCCGTGTTAGTTATTAAAAGAGAAGTTCTAGGAAAGTAGTCCTTGTCTGTTTAAAATGATTTAAATTCATATTTTCTAAATATACTAAAAACCTGTGGTTTTGGAGTGTTTCAAGTAGGGAAATAAATGGATTATTTGATGAATACCTACTAAGCTATTGTATGCTCACACACAACTTATACCTTTTGGTGTTAGTAGAACTGAATAGTTTGAAGGGTTCCAATTTCTAGTTCTGGATTCTTTTAGAGCTGGTTGGTGTTGTCATTGGAGATGACCAAGAGGTCATGTAGAGACCATGTTTTTGTGGTTCAGTATCATTTTTGTATTTAGTTTTGTTTTTTTCATTAGTTTTTTTATCTAGATCAATTTTATCATATTTAATTATGTTCAGTTATTATTGGTTTTTGTGGCATTATAATTTTGTTTATTTGTTCTCGGTTTTTTGGGAACCAAATTTCCCAATTTTGATTAAATTGATTCCCAACAGTGGTTATAAACCTATGGGTATTTGGAACACCCTATCGACCACGTATAAGACTAGGACTATAGGGGCGTAGTAGGTAGGAATGGGGAGGAATTCATGAACCCTTAATCATTCTAATCCTCAAGATTCTAAGGGTAGTTTGGGATTTGAGTCCTTTGTTTTATTTTTTGGCCATGGATGCAGAATGGGAATAGTGGTGAGCTAGTGTCATGTGGTCATTCCACATGGATTAGTGAACCATGTGGAGTCCGAGTGCACGGTTCAAGGACGTCTTATTTGATGACTCTTATTTTGGGCATGGACCACTAACCATGTCACTAGGTTAGGCATGTACACTAGTTCCTCATCTTGGTAGTTTAGTGTGAGTTGGGTTATGTTTTGGTTTCCGTGGTGTGAGTGGGATTTTAAAAAGAAAACAATTTTTGAAATGAGAACAAATTATTTCAATTAATTTGGATTGAATTTCTTTTAAATGATAGGGTTTGATGATAATGTGGTATGTGTGACCCTTGGTATTCCTCATGGTCATTCCCATATGTGTGGGTATGTATATAATGTTCATATTTTAATGTATACATGGATGGTATAAGTGGATGTGGAATGAACACAAATGTGACATTTCATAGGATGACGTTGGTGAGTATTTGAAATCAATGGTTTGGCTTGGTTTTTTAACCAAAATGTTTGTAAAACCAATATGATTTTGCGGTTGGTATTCCATTAATAAATGGGTTCCTATTTTGTGAAAAGGGATTTTGGTATTTTATAGTGTTCTTAAAAGAAGGATGTTTTTAAATTAAAATGAAATGTGTGGTTTTTAAAAAGAGGATTTTTGGATGTTCTTGTGGTGTTTTTCTTGTGAGCCCTGTAAGAACGCTGGTTTTTTAGAACAGGTCAAAATCCTGACCCTGTTTGATTTTTTGACTGGTTTCTGAGGAAACTGGAAAAAATGGGCTGTTTTTGGAAATTTCTAGACTACACGTCGTGTACATTAGGTACACACCGTGTATATGTTAAGCGAGTGACCGCCCGTGTGCTTGCCAAGTACATGCCATGTGATGACCGTGTAAGAATTTCTTACTGCACGACATGTAGTTTTAAACACGCCGTGTACCCCCGACCGTGTGCTAGACATACATGGCATGTAGGCCTCTTGGATAGGAAGAATTGTTGAAACCAGGTACACGCCGTGTTCCCCTTGGACATGTCGTGTAGTCTACCTATGTATGAGGGATATACATGGTGTGTGGGTAAGTCGGAGAGGAAGAGAAGAGAAACCAAGTACACGCCGTGTACCCATAGGTACATGTCATGTACTCATGTTGGCAGGTCGGTGGAATCCCAACCGCCAAATGAGCAGTTAAATGATATATACATGGCGTATAGTCATGAATTACATGCCGTGTACTTTTTTTTTTTAAATGGCCAGTAGCCTCGTATTGAGACAGAACCTCAATATCTCGCCCGGTTTCGTGAACCAAGCCATACGGATCTCTTTACTTCTCTCGATCATCTGTCCAAGACCCGATTCAAACTATGATTGATGCGTTGGAACCCCCTCGGCAAGGCCTTGATTCTTCTTTGACCTTTTTGTTTGATTTTTGTTTTAGAAAAAGTTATAGGAATTTGAACGGTATTGAATCTTTTATAGATTTACCGTGTTTTAGACCAAATTGGCAACTGTTACTGGAGGAGTAGCATCGTACTAGTCTTAGGTAGGTGGTGTATACCTAATTTTTTGTTTTCGCAGTTGTTTTGGTGACACGGCCTTCAACATGTTTTTTTGGAATTTTGAGCGGGACCTGTTTTATATGCTGTTTCATATTGAATTTCTTGTTGGACCTATGGGATGCCTTTGGGTATGCCCTGTTACCAGTTTGCGTGAGGGGGCCAGGTGAGGGGCCGTTGCTCATCGGGGCATTTTGGCTGGGAAACGCTAGAATGGTTTTAATTGAAATATTAATGTGTTAAACTGTCAGTTTAATTTATTAAAGCCTTATATGATTTCTAGAGGTAATTAAGACCTCAGTGCTGGTATGGGATAACACCTTGCATAATGAAATTCAACTGTTTAGTTTGTTTTGCCTGATTATTTTTTCTATTTAAATATGTTATATATGCAATTGCTGAATTGCATCTGCTGGACCCTTTGGTTCGTGTTGGGATTGTCCCGGTTACACTTGAGTGATGCTGATAAAAGGTTGGGCTTGGCCTGGGTTACTTTGGGTGGTTTTGACCATGAGATTGGGCGTCATGGACATCAGCTTGAGGCAGTACGACTGTTAGGTTGGGCATGGCCCGGATTACTAGGATGGCGATGCCATCCGACTTGAGCGGCATGGTCGCAAGTACACGAGGTGTCAGATGAGTTGGTGTATTAGGTACTACTTCGGTGATTACCGCTCACTCGAGACTTTGAGTAGTGTTCACATAGAGATACTCTGTGATGAGGTGGTTTTGACTACTCGTGTGGGTAGAGGCCCTCGTAGTTGCGGTTAGGTATTTTGGTTGGGGGTTCTTTCATAGAAAGCCACGTGGGAGGTGAGGAGCCTTCAGGGTATGGGTGTGCCTTCGGGATGTCGGTACTTGAGACACAAGGTGTGAGGAGGCATATGGTGTCGGGTTACTTTTTTTGGGCATTCATTCGCGACGTCATTACTTGAGGAATGAGGTGTCAGGAGGCACATGGTTCCCGATTACAAATCATGGGCATGCCTTCGGGACATCTGTACTTGAGACACGAGGTGTCAGGTGGCACATGGTGCCGGGTTACACAATAGAGATTCCGGCGTTGGCCGAAGTAGGTGACACTCCATGGTGGCTGTTGAGCACCAGTGGAGTTTGTGTTTAATTGTGCATTGTACTGTTTACTTATTTACATGTAAATGCACGACAGATTAAACAAATATATTTGGTACACACAGTTGGGTGGTATCCTACTGAGATTTGTATCACACCCTGCATGGGCCCTTCGAGATGCGTGCAGACTTTATGGATTTACGTGCAGGAAAGAGGCCAACTTCAGGAGCTGGGCTGTGTTAGTTCTTGCAGGGAGATGGTATGGACCTTTAGGTCATACCTAGCTAGGGTTTAATTTTTTTTTGTTTTCTATTCTGTATCGACATTCTTACTTATTGTAGCTACTGTTGGTTATCCATTGGATCCCTTTTTTATTCAGTTGTGTATGACCTGCTCTGGATGCATGTTTTACTGTTCAGTTGTAGTTACATGTTATTAGCATGCTGTTGTGTTTATTTCCACTGTTGTTGTTATATTTACTGCTTTCTTTGTTTATCTATATCAATTATGATTCCGCTCTGTAGCTCTGGTTTGAGTCTGCTGAGTCTTTCATGCCACTGCAACTTTATATTTTTACTAGGACCAGTACCCTTATATTGATCCTCCGAGAGGGTAAATCCTCCCCACTATACCTAACAGTGCCTCGTTGCTAGTCGAAAACCATTGGCATTTGGGGAGGTGTGCCTAAGGTAGTAACACCTGGCCCATTTGGCACTGTTTGGGTGGCTGGACGAGTCTGGGTCTTTACAAAGTGGTATCAGAGGAGTTCTTGACAGGGATTTAGTAGCCGTGTTTTGCCGGGTACAAACGAGATTGAGACTTCTCTTTTATTTCTTCTAGTTTTACTATTTCGGATATGGTAGGCTGGGGATAGGTTGTTGTTACTGGAAATGGGTTTCTAGCTTGTGCTGGGGTGCCTGCAGCCCTAGGTATGAGGAATGGACCAAGTTGTAAATGGGTGGGAATTGCTATTTGCTTTTTGCTCAGATTACAGTTTATATTATTACCACCTTGGTGGCTCACTTAGTGTGTGAGGTTATTTATTGTGATATGTGACCCTTGACCTAGTATGGTAAGGGAGAATTGGACCTTGGCCTAGTATGGAAAATCTTGGTTGCTTGGCTTTTGATAGGCACATTTTAGGGTATTTTAATTTCATAATTGCGTGTATTCTTTGTGAAGTGATAATGCCATGTGAATGAAATATCAATTTCCATGCTTTTTATGCTTTGAAATGTAATTTGGTGAAATTATTGATAGAATTTCTTGTATATTGAAATGTGTTATACCATGCCTTGTATATAATGTAAATTACATGTGGCAGGATTTTGGGTCTGACTCTTATGAGAGCAGGCAGGTACTATGGCTGAGGTAGTGTAACTGTCAGGATTGGGCGACTCAGTCATCGGTTTGAGGAAACTTTGGTTGTCGGGATGAGCATGGCCCGAGGTACTTTTGATACTTGGCTTTGTTGAGCGTGGGTAAGGAGGCCATGAGGCCGGGATGCCGTGGGGCATGGGTTGCGGTGAGGGGGGGAGTAAGGGTAGTTGTGGTGCACAGCCTTTTACTACTTTCCTTATCTGCATAGAATATATTGTTATATATATATATATATGGGTTGTCTGACCATTTATGGTATTCAGCGGGTTACTTCTTTATGACTCGATGGAGCGTCAAGCAAGAGATAATATAGTGCTGTAGGATCAGGGTTAGAATTCGGTACAGGTAGAGCACGAGCCGCAGGTATAGGCTCAAGGACAGGATCAGGTTCGGGATCCAGTGTAGGCTGGATAACAGCTGGGTTTTGCAATGTTTGGACCATGGATTGACGAGAAGCTCCGAGCTAGCCTGGTATGTGTCTTTCAGGGGATTGATAGAGGCGCGTAGGGTATAGGGCCTTCTATGGAGTATCTGACGTGGGAGTTCCAGTCGCAACACCCACCGCTTTTTCTGGGTGAGGGTGGTCTGCAGGCGGCTGAGAACTAGATAGAAAGTATGCAGATGATCTTTGAGAAGCTCGAGATGCCTCCTGGGCGGAGGGTCAAGTTGGCGACATACATGCTGAGAGGACTGGGGAAGAATTGGGTGGATGTACAGGTATATGCTCTTAGGAACAAGGGACTGTCTTGGAAGGACTTCGAGGACAGGTTCTTTGAGCACTTATACCCGGAGACACTGAGGGAAGAGAGGGCTTGGGAGTTCTTGATTCTTCAGCAGGGGGATATGTCTGTCATAGACTATGCATCTACCTTCACAGAGTTGTCTAGCTTTGCACTTGGTATGGTGAGCGATGATGTAGCTAGGGTGAGGCACTTCGAGGATGGATTACGACACGCCATTCGAGTCCAGGTGAACATCTACAGGATAGGTTCCTTCTCCTAGGTCGTGAATCAGGCTCTCATAGCCGAGGGCAATGAGAGAGAAAACTCTCGCTTGGGCAGGGCGACATCTTCAGGTGATGGTTCATACAGCAGGAAGCGAGGACGGGATGAGTTACAACCGGGTAATCAGGCCAGGGATTTAGGTAGACCACCTTGTGGTAGTTCTTCAGTGATTTGCTTCCAGTGGGGACAACCGGGACATGTTTGGGCACAATGCGATAGGCCTCCAAAAGAGTGCCGAGCATGTGGATAAGACGGGAATCTAGAGAGGTTTCTTAGGTATCCTTCTTAGATAGCCGGTAGGCAGGGACCATGACAGACTGTAGCATCTGGAGTTTGTTTGGGTTAGGTAACCGGAGAGGGTAGTCAAGGTTCAGCTA
The DNA here is from genome assembly GCA_963277665.1 of Viscum album. Taxonomy (NCBI): domain Eukaryota; kingdom Viridiplantae; phylum Streptophyta; class Magnoliopsida; order Santalales; family Viscaceae; genus Viscum; species Viscum album. The sequence continues at coordinate 1,576,367,929 of OY728141.1, forward strand.
TGCATGGAGGTCATGACAGAGATGGTGGGACTCAGCTGAGGGGTCATTGGCCAGTGACTAGAGCAGCATCACAGGGAGATCAGGCATCAGGAAGCCGTGTTTCAGGCCAGGTGCACGCCGTGGAGCTGCCAGAGGCTGAGCAGGCTGGTGAGCCGACGATAGTTAGAGGTACACCACGCTGTGGCCGTGATCTCTATGTTTCCTTTTTGGCATGACCTGTAGAGGCATGTCTATTTTGAGTGCACATGGTGCACATGATCTATGTGGACTGACTAGATGCTAGTCAGTGGGATTGACACCATAACGGGTGTGTAATATATTATATATATATATGTATGAGATGCATTGCATTAGGGCATCAAGGATGCGGGTTACTTGAGGGGCCATGGGCATCAGGGCATCGAGGATGTGTGTTACTTGAGGTGCCATGGGCATCAGGGCATCGAGGAAGTGGGTTACATGAGTTGCATTGTGCATCGGGGCATCGAGGATGCGGGTTACTTGAGGTGCTAGGCACCAGGACCTCATGGAGGCAGACACTGACGCGGTGCGGGTTACGTTGGCTGTCAGAAGTGACATAAGAGAACCCATGAGGCGCAGGGGTGATGATGTGTCACAGAAGGAATATGCGTCCGGAAAACAGGTTAGTAAACCTTGGTTGCTTTGGGTTTTGTCTGATTGAGACCAGGTTAGGCAATCCCTAAGGTGGGGAGCCCCCCTTGATGAATTTTGTCGGGACCATGGAAACCGGGGAGCCCGAGTTGCTTTGATCGGAATGGTATATACATTGCCATCTCTGGGTTTCATTCAGTATCTCGAGGACTAGCTACGTTAAGGTGGGGAGTTTGTAAGAACCCGGGTTTTTTAGAACGGGTTAAAATCCTGATCCTGTTTGAATTTTTGACTGGTTTCTGAGGAAACTGGAGAAAATGGGTAGTTTCTGGAAATTTTCAGACTACACGCCGTGTACATTAGGTACATGCTGAGTATATGTTAATCGAGTGATCAGACATGTGCTCGCCAAGTATATTCCATGTGATGACCATGTAGGAATTTATTACTGCACGACATGTAGTTTTAAACACGCCGTGTACCCCCGACCGTGTGGTGGCCATACATGGCGTGTAGGCCGGGGAGAATCGTTGAAACTAGGTACATGACATGTTCCCCTTGGACACGCCATGTAGTCTACCTGTGTATGAGGGATATACATGGCGTGTGGGTATGTCGGTGAGGAAGAGAAGAGAAACCATGTACATGCCGTGTACCCACAGGTACGCGCTGTGTTCTCATGTCAGTAGGTCGGCGGAATCCCAGCTTCCAAATGAACAGTTAAATGATATATACATGGCGTGTTGTCATGAAGTACATGACGTGTACTGTTTTTTCATTAAAATGGGAAGTAGCCTCGTATTGAGGTAGAACCTCAATATCTCACCCGGTTTCATGAACCAAGCCGACTGGATCTCTTTCCTTCTCCTGATCGTCCATCCGAGACCCGATTTGAACTCTGATTGATGCGTTGGAACCCCCTCGGTAAGGCCTCAATTCCCCTTTGGCCGTTTTGTTTGATTTTTGTTCTAGAACGAGTTATAATAATTTTAACGGTATTGAATCTTTTTTAGTTTTACCGCATTATAGACCGAATTGGAGGCTGTTGCTGGAGGAGTAGCATCATACTAGTCTTAGGTAGGTGGTGCATACCTTATTTTGTGTTTTCGCAGTTGTTTGGGTGACGCGGCCTTCGGCGCGTTTTCGGGTATTTTGAGCGGTTCCCGTTTTATCTGTTGTTTCACATTGAATTGCTTGTTGGACCTATGGGATGCCTTTGGGTATGACCTATTACCAGTTTGTGTGAGCGGGGCCAGGTGAAGGGCCATTGCTCGTCGGGGCGTTTTGTCCAGGAAACGCCAGAATGGTTTTAATTGAAATATTAATGTGTTAAACTGTTAGTTTAATTTATTAAAGCCTGATATGATTGCTAGAGTCATTTAAGACCTCAGTGCTGGTTTGGGACACCAACTTGCATATTTCAATTCAACTGTTTAGTTAGTTTTGCCTGTTTATGTTTTCTGTTTAAATATGTTATATATGCAATTGCTGAATTTCATGTGCTGGACCCTTTGGTTTGTGTTGGGCTTGGCATGGTTACGCTTGAGTGATGCTGATCACAGGTTGGGCTTGGTCCGGGTTACATTGGGTGGTTTTGACCACGGGATTTGGCGTCATGGATGTCGTCTTGAGTCAGTACGACTGTCAGGTTGGGCATGGACCGAGTTACTAGGATGGTGATGCCATCAGACTTGAGCGGCATGGTCATAGGGACATGAGGTGTCAGATGAGTTGGTGTCTTATGTACTATTTTGGTGATTACTTCTCACCCAGGACTTTGAGTAGTGTGCACATAGAGATACTCCATGATGAGGTGGTTTTGAACACTCTTGTGGGTAGAGGCCCCCGTAGTTGTGGTTAGGTATTTTGGTTGGGGGTGCTTGCTATAGAAAGCCACGTGGGAGGTGAGGAGCCTTCAGGGGATGGGCGTGCCTTCGGGATGTCGCTACTTGAGACACAAGGTTTCAGGAGGCACATGATGCTGGGTTACTATTTTTTGGTGTGCCTTCGAGACGTCGGTACTTGAGGAACGAGGTGTCAGGAAGCACATGGTGCCAGGTTACTATTCTTGGGCGTGCCTTCGGGACATCGGTACTTGAGACATGAGGTGTCAGGTGGCACATGGTGTCGGGTTACACAACAGAGATTCCGGCATTGGCCGAAGCAGGTGACACTCCATGGTGGTTGTTGAGCACTAGTGGAGTTTGTGTTTAATTGTGCATTGTATTGTTTACTTCTTTCCTTGTAAATTCATGAGTTCTTAAACAAATATATTTGGTACGCACCATTGGGTGGTATCTTACTGAGATTTTTCTCACACCCTGCACGGGCCCTTTGGGACACGTGCAGACTTTATGGATTTACGTGCAGGAAAGAGGCCAGCTTCAGGAGATTGGCTGTGTTAGTTGTTGCATGGAGATGGTATGGACCTTGAGGTCATACCTAGCTGGGGTTTACTTTGTTTTGTTTTGTTTTCTGTATCGGCATGCTTACTTGTTGTAGCTACTATTGGTCAGCCATTGGCACCCATTTTTATTCTTTTGTGTATGACTTGCTCTGGATACATGTTTTACTGTTTAGTTGTAGTTACATGTTATCAGCATGATGTTGGGTTTATTTCCGCTGCTATTGTTATATTTACTACTTATTCTGTTTATCTATATTGGTTATGCTTCCGCACTGCGGGTCTGGTTTGAGTCTGCTGAGTCTTTCATTCTGCGAAAACTTTATATTTATACTCGGACCAGTACCCTTATTATGATCCTCCGAGAGGGTATATCCTCCCCACTATACCTAATAGACCCTCGCTGCTAGTCAGCAGCCTTTGGCATTCAGGGTGGTGCGCCTAAGGTAGTAACACCTGACCCGTTTGGCACTGTTCGGGTGGCTGGCCGGGTCAGTGTGGTTAAAAGCCTAGTGTTTTGGATTAAGATTTTCTTTTTTGATTGTGTTTTGGTTTGATGCTAATTTTGGATTGGGGTTCTTTATGTTGTTCATAATATTCAACCAAAAAATCCCCCAAATTGACTAGTGGGTATATTTCTATTTGAGGTTCTTCTCAGTTGTTTCCCATATTTCTTGGTGATTGAGGTCCATTTGAGGCTAGGGAATGGATTGGTGAGGTTGATAGTGTCTTTATATTTTAGGGAACTCAAAATGTTGTGAGAGTGCATTCTATTCTATGTTTTTTAGGTTTTAGCTTTAGATCAGTGTATGCGGGTACCTTTATCATCGATGCATGTGAGGGATGATGTGGGAGGTGTTTAATACAACTTTCATCTTATGTTTTTTAATTGATTGGAGGTGAAGATAGAGAAAGTGGATGAGCTCATCGGTGTCCAGCATGACCAGAAGACAGTGAAGGCCTATGTTGATCAATATTAGGAGTTTATTTCTTTTTCTCTATAGGTAGAGTTTTAGAATTAGTTTTTTGCCCCAAAATTCATTTTGGGTCTTCATCTATAGATAAAGGACATAGCCCTCTCCTCCAAGGATCTTCAATTTGAAAAGCTGGGGGATGATGAATTCTTATATGAGTTATATTTTTGAAGTGAAGTTGGTGGAAGGTGATGCTCATGAAGGTTCCCCATCTAGGAATAGGTGTGTTCCATAGGAAGCTGTTTATGAGAAGGTTCTTTCATTCGTTTTAGTTTCTTTTTCATAGAAGCATTCATTCATGTGCTTCCAGTGTGGTTAGTTCAGGGACTCAAGGCCATCTTTTCATAATCCTCCAAAGTCTTGTCCCCGTTCTGGCTGTTTTGGTCATTTGGAAATGTTTTTAAGAATAATTTCTCAAAGAAGAAGTCATGATCAAATGATGTTAGCTTCTGGTTGCGAGAAAGTCAATTCTTCAGACATCGGGGCTCCGAAAATTAGACCTAGAGTGAAACATGTGTGTTGTCTTCCAATAGCTGGTGGTGTGGAGAACCTTGGCCCAATTCTTGTCTCCAATTTTTGTGTGAAGATAGTTTGTGATCTTATTATAATTTATTTTTTGTTTTTAATTTCTTGTATCTTTATAATAGTCTCGGTGGGCCTTTTATGATATAGTCTATATTATTTCATGGATGTGGATCTTTAAATGGTTATCCATTCATGAATTGTTTTTTAGTTTTTTTTCACTTCTTTGTAGGTATATATGCTTGTAGAAATCTTGGTTTTTAGCTTATGTTCAAGGATACTATTAGGGTTCCTTTAACAGTGTTACACTTGGTTTGGGGGGTTGGATTATGTGGGGAATCTCTAGTTTTAGTGTTAGTGTTTATTAGCACATGTAGAGAAGTTGGGTTAATTCATATTGGGAGTTCTTGTGCCAGTCTCCTCGAAGTGGTCTTCCTCGGGGTTTCAATGTTTGTTGTGTTAGCTAGTTTATTATTGTGGTAATAACCCTCTCGTGTTATCCCATTGTTCTTCTTGCTTTATTTTTCTTTAAAACTAGTCAGGTGTGACTTGTGAAGAGAAAGGTCACCCCAAGTTTCATGGTTTTTCTCGTATTTTTTTTGGTTTTGGGATAAAGTTTTTTTATCTTCTTATTGGGTAAACTTTTGGGGATAGAAATTGTTGGTGGTGGGTAGAATTGTCACACCCCAACCTTGGAAATTCTTAAATTTTATTTTTTTCAGGGAATTGGATCCTTTGGTTGAGGTTTTGGTTGAGTCATGATTTTAAATTTAATGTTTCATAAGACTTAAAAATTATTTCTATCGAAAATTTTAGATTTTGGTCTTGATACTACGTGGCATACATTTAGTTTGTGGTTATAGAAAACCATTATCCTCTTCCCAGGAAACTGTGTGGCTTGAGAGTTGGTGCCAGGTTTAGGGCACATGGCCTATGCATGATTATGGTAACCGTGTGAAAGATGTGTGTTGAGGTTCTAGAATTGGGCAATGGCATTTGTCATGGTTGGTTAATAATTTGGGAAACCATGTAGCCAAACCATGGTAGTGCACCTATTCTTTAGTGAGGTGTGCATGGTTCGTGCTTGGTTTGGAAAATCATGTATTGAAATTGTGAAAGTATCCATGATCATTAAAAGTTTAAAATTCCATCTTTTACCTTATGATGTTTTTAACCCATTTTCGTCATTTTCCTCCTCCATTAAACCTAGGTGCACCACGGGGCCCTAAAAGCTCCTACTCTCTTGATATCATTCCCTCATTGAATCTTATTGAAGGTATTAAAATGAGTTTATTTCATTTTTCAGTTGATTTTTCCCTCCTCCCATCCTCCTCTCCTGGTTTCTTGGGTTTTCTTAGTGAGGGTTCTCTCTTGGATGAACCATAGAGGTAGGGTGTGATATGTGGATCGATTTATTTGATGTTAGGGTGTGAAGATTGTCACTTGGGTGTGGATCTTACTCGTCCCAATGTTTTGTTACATTCACACATCATTAAGGTTGGTGTTTCCATCCATTTCCTTTCCATCACATTCTTTTGATGCTTAATATTTCATTTAATGCATTTAAAATATTATAATCTTTCTTGTGACATGATAGTATGAATTTGTTTGATGATTTTATGATGTAAAATGGGTGTGAAATGGTTCTTAATGTGTTTCTTTAATTTTTCATTTATTTAAATTCATGAATGGTGTTTGATGAAATGTATTTTGTTTCCTAAAAGTGAAATTGAGAATTTTGGGTTTTATTTAGCTTTTCTTATATTTTTATATTTTTTGAAATAATAAATTGTGCATTATGTTTTTCATGTTATTTTGGTCTAAAAGCAAGTGATGTTTCTATAAGAAGGTGGATCTCAATGTGATTTTATGTGCGCATTTTTTGGAAGATTGTTTTCCAAAGAAAATGGTTTTTTGTGGTACATGAACTTCTATAATGTGCATCTCAAATGTGATTTTAAATTGTAAATATGATGTGAGAATGCTTTAAAATGGATTTGGTCTATATATGAATTTGGAAAGGGGAATTTACCATTTTAATGGTTGGATTTCAAATTTTTTCCTTGACACTTGGTCCATTTTCCATTTTAATATATGCTTGGTGAATAATTGGCATAAAGTCCCATTTAGAATTTTGAGTTATGGATCAATATCTAAATAACGTAAAAACCATTTGAAATTGTGATTGTGATTTTTTTTCATATTGAATTTATAAAATGATATAGAAATCGTTATGTAAATGTATTTGTGCCAGAAATGTTAAAATCCATGTTGGTGCTTTGTGCTATCTTTTAAAAGTTGGATTTGAAGTAAAATTTTGAGGAGGCCCAATTATCATCTTAAAATGTTTTAGAATTTTTTTTGAACTCATGTTAAGTATGGGATCTATGGGAATGTTGGAATTTTTTGGAAAATGGATTGAAAACACATGTTTAATAATGGCCCGATTGGTATTTTTAAAATGATTTTATAAGTGGCTATTCTTATGGAAAATGGCAGTTTCCATGTGATATTTATTTGATTAATAAACATATTTGTGAAAGAAATAACTCTTCATGTGTGTTTTTGAAACTTTTCTTATGTTGTTAAAACCACTGGAATGTTGCGATGGGATACCCTCCTATGTCTCGTGCAAGAGAACGTTGTTGGTATTGAGTCTATTAGACCTTGGGATGTGTTCCCATCTAATGGATTGTGTATATAGATGTTGTTGTTTATGGTTACTATTCCATGTTTCTTCAATTTTTATTAATATAATAATTATTATCATGAGATTCTTGGGCGTCATCTATAGGGTCAATTGAAAATTACTTGTCAACTCGGATTAGACAGGTTAGTACACCCTTGACTTTATGGGGCGAGGTGGGATGTGTCACTAGATTAGAAACTTTATGGAGGCCTATTGGTTATCTAGTCTAAATATGAACCATATACTTGTAGGTGAGTCTGATCTAAGTATGTCTAGGGATTTCTCTAGGGATGTTTAGAAAATTCTCACGAATCACTATATGTAAGTTCTATTTACTTTTGATTAATGTTGGTTATTAGACCTACTGGTATACACTTGCTCATTCATTCCCATTTTTTAATATATGTATGGCACTTTTTTACCCTCTAGTTTGTAGTTGTATTTGGGCTTGGGGGTTTTAAGCTAGAAATTAGAAATAGAAAACATTTTTTAAGAAAATATATGTGTGTTGTTTTAAAAATGTAAGTTGTGGAAAACTATGTTTTTCTAGTTATGACTGCCTATTTGGTTTTCTTAATATTTAAGTAGATATTGTTTGGTTTTTTAGGTTTAGATTTTTAATTGGGTTTTTGGTCTTGAAACTTCCATATTTTAATGTGGAACCACATTATGAACAAGGAAAGCTGATTATTTGTGTTTTTTTAAAAATAGAAATTTTTGGAAAGAAGTGCATGTTTTTTTGAAATGATTTAAAAACCTATTTTCTAAAAATACATCAAACTACTATTTTTGGAATATTTTGGGAATTGAAATGCCTGGATTCTATGGTGATTACCTACTGAGTTATTGTATTCTCACACCCTAATTGTACATTTTGAGGTCGATATACCTGATATGTTTTACAGGATTTGGATTCTAGTTCAGTTTTCCTTTATAGGAGGTTGGTGTTGTGGTTGGAATTGACCAAGAGGTCATGTGGAGATCTTATTTACATGGTTCCTTCTGAGTTCTATATTATGTTTTTTTTCAGTATTTTTTGTATTTGGATCAGTTTTTCATCTTTATTTATATTCAGTTATTGTTTGTTTTCACTAGGTGATTATTTTTTATTTGATCTTGGATGTTTGAGAAAAAATCATTCCCAGTTGTGATTACATTGATGCCTAACACTAGTTTCCAGCCCATGGGGATTAGGAACACCCTTCATGCAATATCATGAACTAGGTAAGGGGTTAGTTTGGATGGAATCCCAACCCGGTTAATGATATTCTAGAAATGGGTTATGGAACCCAAGAAGAAGAACATAATGTCATAATGTTGAAAACAACATATGAATGCTCTTTGTGTCATATAAACCATTTTTCACAATATCTTATCAATAATATTGCACATATGAATCATAAACCTATATGCTTGATATGTATTTCTTTGATTATTTGAAATAAACATGTCATTGGAAAATGTCCATGTAATTTAAGGAAATGGTTTCATTATAATCACTGGATTAAGATATCAACATCCATAAATATGGGATGGAAAAATAATTCTTCGACTTATCCACAAATAACATATCACTCAGGACACACCAAATTTATTCAACTTTTCAATGAACTTTGTTATCATGTTTTATGAAATACATAAAAGTGAATTATTTTAACATGAATTAATAATAATATTAAAGTTTAAGGATTAATATACATCCTCATAGATAAATATATATAATGATAACAAAATATGTGGAATTCTTACTAGTGGGACTATTCTGATAATCTCCCATCTTAGAGATTACTGAGTGTGAACATAATGTGAAGATGTATCATCCTTTTATGAGTGCTCACACATGACAGTCTACATACTATGTTCCCTTTGATAGTACGTTATATGACTGTAGAACTATCTTTAGGAATATCACTTTGGTACTTTATGTTTCTTATCATACCGGAGAACTGCAATGACCTTATCAATGTGACATATGCCTAATGAAATTATTACATCAATGTCATGTAGAAAAATGAACAATATGTAATAAAATGTTTTATTAATATTTAAATATTCAAATATAAATAAAGTAAAAGTACTATAAGTTAGTTCTAGAGAACTGACTACAATAGTATGACACCAAATATATATTTTAAAAATGATTTAAATATACACGAGTTAAAAATAAATGTACAAATTGATGGAGTTTAAAGTTTGTATAGAAACAATGAAGCAACATGTTTCTAAATCATGGAGTTAAAGAATATATCAAGTCTGAATGGATCTAAATCAAAGAGATGTGTATTATTATTATATATATTATATGATAAGAGAAGTTTTTTATTAAAAAATATTTGTTATGAATAATATTAGATGATGGTTTTGATATATATGGTTTATGATTCATTAGATTCTTTAACATTCTTGAAAATAAGACATGGATATTTTTTATCTAGGATAATAGAGTTTAACAATATTCCTATTAAAATATGAGGGATATGATCCCGCCACCCATCAATGAAATATTTTAAAAAATTCATTTTTTGAATAAATATATAAAAACAAAGAATACCACATAAGATAGGGAAACTTTTGTTCTTTAAATATTACCTCTATAGGAAATAAGAGTTATTTATTAACACAAAGGTGTTTACATAACAAAGAAAGATATTATAAATATAATATTGTGTCAAAGAGTAATTTAATAATTTTTTTGAATTTAGATAATTAAAAAATAAGAGAAAAATATTTCTCTGGTTATGATTTAATGTGAATGTCACTTTATCCCAGAAGACATAATTGATGTGTTGATAAAGAATAATTTAAAGAGGTATGTTTTGTAACCAAAATTATCACAAAGAAAACATTTGATGAAAAATTTACAAGAATAATGATAATGATAAACATAGAAAGTGTTCTAATCAGAGTAATGATGTTGAGATAATCCATATAATGGAATGGAGAAAAAGTTGTCTGCTCAACTGTCTAAGAGTAATATAAGAAATGATTGACATAATGGAATACCTAAATAGATTAACAATCGTGTTCATAAAAATTAAAGGTTACTTATTAGTGAGATATCGATCTTGGACAACTAATGGATTTTATTAAATTTAAAAGGACTCATCATTTTAGTGAGAGAGGATTTAATGAAAGTCCTTATTAAAAGAATATAAATCAATATAATAATTTAATGAATGATTCTATTGTAGATAAAATAACAGCATAATCAATAACATTACTTTGAGATAAATCCTTGAATAAGAGAATATTAATGATAGTAACTCCTTAGGCTCATACAAAACATAGGAACAATTCTTTAGTTATAAAGCTCTATGTGTTATTAAAACATCATCCCGAGTAAAAAATGTTAAAACTATTAAAGAAATGAATTTAGATTCCTATAAGAAGAATACATGGATTCACTTAAGAATTATTTGGAATTATATATGATATGGAAAAAGTAACAACATTATCCACTCTTTTATTTAACATGAATGAGTATGAAAAATGACATGGGGGAGATTGGAGGTTTCTTTTATGGATTATTCTAGTCATGGAATTCATTTTGGAATTATTATTAGAATTATTCTATAAATGTGAATATATTCAAGAATGTTTTACCACATTTTCTCAAATTTTTAAGGATAAATTAACCGAGCATGATATTTCCAGGTTCTAGTACTATATTAACAATTCAAGTTGGTAAAAGTTATAACTAGAAGAAGAAAAGTTAGTTGATGTTTCCAACAATCGTTATTTATAATAGTCAGTCATGGAAATTAAAACCTAAATAAATACTTAGGTATGAGGGGAGTTGTTTCTTTAGGATAGAAATTTTTTGGACCATATGAAGGGGATTATGGAAACTCAATGGAACATCCATATCATGCATTAGTGTTATAAAAACCAATTCATTCATTTTGAATGGTATATGAAACAAAATGTAAACATTTCAAAATTTGTGATTCTAAAGGAGTTCAAAATTTATGAAATATTTGATAGAGATTATATTTTTCATTACAATAATGAGGCAAAGGATTATTTAATTATGGTTTAATTGTAAAATAATAATTCAATATTTGATTATTCTTAATAAAAGTAGTATATTTTTGTCTCACACTCTTATATTGTAAAACCCTAAGTCTTAAAAAAGGATTATTTATTTAAATAATAATTGAATATTACCAATAAAAAATAAAAATATTGTAATTAATATTAATTTACAATTTAGTATTTAAATAACTAAATTAATTAATTAAAATGACATTCTTAAATAATACCTTTTTAATAAATAATTGATTTTAATTTGTTAATTTTATCAAATAGTTATTAGTTGATATGTTTTAATATAATGAATTTATTTTCACAAATTAATAAATTATTATTTTTTATATAATTTTTTTAATAAATAAGTTTTAATTTAATTAAAATAATGATTTATAAATATAAATTATTAAAATTTGAAAAATCAATTTTATAAAATTAATGGTAATGATGATGATGATGATCATAATAATAATAATAATAATAATTAAACGTCAACATAATTTTTTGAAAATTATTTTTATTATTATGATAATATATTATATTATGATGTTTTTTCATAAAATATTGAAATTATAAATATATAAAATTATATTATTATCAAAAATTAATTTCATATATATATATATGTTAAAAAATTAAAACATTTTAAAAAATTACATGTATTAGACAAATAAAACATTAAAAAAAATAAAAAATTAAAACATGATAAATAGAGAGAGAGAGAGAGAGAGTGAAATGTGGTAAAAAAATGATTTGAATAAATTAAGAAATGTTTAAACAAATGAATAAATAAAACCAAAAGGATGCGAAAAATTGAAAAGAAAAAAAAAACAAATAAAAATTTATAAAATAAAAAAATAATGGAAATCGTGGATGGGGGAAACAAGCAGGAGACCCACTTTCTGACACATAATAATGTTGGAATATTAATATATACATATACTATATATATATAACTCTATCAAATTTTCTTTATAATTTACTCAAATGAGACAACCAGATCCTTGATTTTTTTCTTCTCCCACGATTTCTGAAGGAAACCATCTTTATAAATAAATATATATATATATACACACACACACACATATAAATAAAGCTTAATTATAACACCCCAAGGCCAATAAAAAATAATCCATTGTTTTATTCTGAATACACTCTCGGTAGTGATTGTTATAATTTATTAAATAATCTTGATATATATATATGTATGTATGTACAACTCTCATGTTTCCGCACCCAAAGGGACTCGAACCATTCCTCAATTATACGATATTTTTGTCTGCTTTGTGTCAGAAGCATGTTTCTTCCTCAATCAAGGTATGTGATTATTTTTATTTATCAATTTATGTTTTAATTTATATTTTTTAAAAGGGATCATTTTGTTATGAAAATTTCTATATATGTATATATATAACTACCTTTTTTAAAAATTATAGTGTAAGGGATTTAATTTTTTTTATCAAGATTGTATCTTTGAAAACAAAGTATCTAATTTTTTTTCTAATATTTGATTTGATTTATAACCCTTATAAAAAAATATAATAATTTTTTTTAATTTCAAAGAACTCAATATGTATATATTTATATTTATATATATTATTATGAATTATTTTAAAATACATGAAATAGAATTGGTCTATTAAAACCAATCTATAAACATATATTAGTAATTTTATAATCCATTTTTCTTATTAATTGATTTAAAATTTAAATGGGGTATTTTATTTTAATTCAATGTTATAGTTATTACTTTATGTGAATAGATGTTTTCATTTTATATACAATTTATATTTACAATAAATTTTACTAAAAGTTATTATTTCATGTGAAAAATTTTCTCACACATCCATGATTTTTATGCATAATTATACATAGCCATCATCTAATATATATATATATATATATATCATTGAAATTTCATGAATTTAGTATAATTAATTTTTTTTTAAATTTCTATGAAATTGTATGTATTCTATTTAAAAATAATTGTGATCCTATAATGATATGGATTTTTCCTAAATGTTTTTGAAATTTTTTGGTGATGGTATCAATATTTTCTTCTTAGAAAATAATTTATGTTTGATTATTGAAATGATTTTGGCTTTTGAGTTATAAAGGAAAGACCATGAATTTTTTTCCTAAATTATGTACGTAACTAGGGTATCAAATAACATGTTATGGTATGGGGACTGAAACCTTGACCTCAGGGGGATGTTGTACCACATGTGATATAGATAACTGGCCTTATGGTTTTTCTTATGGCCTGATGAGTATCATGATTAATCCATAAAAAATATTTTTTAAAAATAGATAAATTTAATTTTTTTCAAATTATTATACACTATATAAGAATATTAAGAAAATTGTTTCATTATTTGAAATATATTTTCTATGTATTGATTTTTATCAAATTATTTGTTTGAAAATAGTTTTATAGTTATCAAAGAAGGGTATTTCTTAATGGTTTTAAAACCCCTTATTAAGACAATTAAATGGTCTCCCTATGTTTAAAATTTAATTTTCAATAGTTTAATAAAATTTCAATTATTTTTTATTTCTTACATAGAGGTTGTGAATTTGAAGACATTTATTTAAATATTATTTCTATAACATTGATAAATTTTAATGTAATTGTCTATTCTCTAAAACTGAGAACAAAAAAGGTCCTAGCAAGTAAAAAATTTATGTGTATTTTATGTTGGATTTTATAAAAAACACATATCATTTTTGTGTGTTGAACATATAAGTGCGGGTTCGGGGCTTCACATATATGATGAGGAAGTTACTTGTTAATTAAGAGTTGTTAAGAACAATAAGTGATGATGGATTTATTACACAAGGTTTATAATTCAATATATTTTGTAATATGGTTTGAAAAGAATACAAGGGAAAAAGTATTTTTATCCTAGATAAAAGGGTTTATCAAATATATTCTTTAAAATACAAGGGAATGAGTTCCCACCACCTAATAGTGGCATATTTTACATAATAACATATTTTTTTATAAAAATTATATAAACACATAGTTTACCATATGTGATATATATATATATATAATGGTTTACTTTTTAATATTCACACAAAAGGAAATATATGTTATTTCTTATGCATAAAGGAGTTCGAGTATCTCAGTATAATATTTAGATGATAATATAGATTACAAGAGGCTTGTGGGAGCATGTGTTGAACTTAGAGAAGTTAACAGTTAATAAATAAAAGATTATTTAAGTCAGTATTCAAAGAGAATATCAATAATTACACTAAAATTGTTTAGTGTATGATGATTAGTGGAAATTTAAAGAGTTATATTTAGTTATCACAATATTTTAATAATATAAAATGTATCATGTTAAAAAATACAGACTCCATATTATTGTCCTCCACATTGGCTATATATATTTTATGAAATGAAATGATAATAAAACTCAAAAAGTATGACTTTGAGTTATCACTAACTAATGTTTATCATGGGGTTTTATAAGTTGTGATGAAATATTAAGGTTATTTTTTGTATAATTTCATATAGAGATATGAAATATGATTATTAGGTACAAAATCAGCTTCGACACTAGATGACCCCTTGATAATATAACACATGGAGTATCATACACTATGTATTTGATACACGAGGGGTGCGTTTTTCAATTTTTTCCCCATACCCAATGTTAGTGATAAAACTAGCATGCGAACTACTTTACATGAGACTTTATTTATGAAATACTTAATTATTAGATTATAAGGGGGTTTTTAGGTATGTTATTGATTATGTAATTAGTTATAGATTAACAAAGATGTGATTTTACCTCTAATATTGATTTATATAGACTGCAGAAGTGTACATATGTTCCCAGATAAGACATATGATGCGAGTATATATTTTATTATGGGATTTTGATGTGATTATCCACGAGGATGAATGATATGTGATTTATTCATAAACCTAGTCAATATATACATAGATAATTGAGAACATATGTGTTGGATATATGGGATTAACATTCACAATTTCCCATGTTTACTTGATGTCCAAGAAAAAGGGATCATAAAAATATGCATACATTCATAGGATACAATTTGTGGTTACAAGTATAGGGATATATGTGTTTGATGGAGATCATGTCATATCCCTCAATAGATTATGTAGAAATAATTATTTTCTAGAGGCCAATCTTTGCTTACATTTATGAAATGGAGAATTTATATTTTTGTTCAATGGTACAAAGTCCTATAGGCACACACTTTACTGTTGAATGAATGAGGATTGATTTTGACAAAGAGAGCTACTCTAAAACTGTTTTAGAGATTATACAAAAAATTGGATGGGTATTTATAAGGTATTTCATATGAATTGATACAAGGTCAATATCATGATATCATTCCAAAAGTGATTAGTAAGAGTCAAAAAGTTGTTTTAGATATGGTTTCATTAAATATTGTATATGATGAATATAAAGTTAAAGGTTACAAATTGTGTAATACTTTAGTATAAGTGAGATATTTAATGAGATATTCCCAAAAGAATTTGTATCATAGTGTATGATATGAACATCTCATATAGTAAAACATCCATGTTCCTAAGGAATATCATATGCCAAGGTTTTTGTTTATCATTGGGTGTAATATAGTGATATTACACTTATTCCTTTACCAACTCATCTTGCGAAACATGAGTATATCTTAAAAATTCATAATATAAAATAATAATATTAACAAAAAGGATATATAATGTTAACTATAAACATTTTATTTCTATTATATATTGGCTACCATTAGTAATCAATGTTTCATTAGCTAAAACTAGGGAGGAAGGATTCATTCATGTGATAAATGTACAGATAAAAAAAATCTATTTAATCAAGAATTATGTAATGCTCGAATAAATACATGAATGCCCTAGGATCATCCTTGATAGATTAAAAAAGTAAGTAGTACCTGTTGGGATGGAAGTGTGACCCTTGAGAAATCTCTGGTTAACTCTCTCCCTTCTCAGAATATCTCTCCCCTTCACCCTTTTCTTCAAGAGGTACTAGCATGCCATGGGTCTTTAAGATCATCCCACCCATATTATGGGTGATTCATATCTACATGTGGATGAATCAAAAAGGATACAATATTATGATTTAATTTAAGGGATTTTCATCAAGCATGTTAGTGAAAGTGAGTAGTATATGAATCTTCATTATATAGTATACACATTTTTTATTCATTTATGTTTATATGGTTTCATGTTTCATGCATGGTGATTTTGGTTATTTGGGTTTCTTAATGTTTACACTACGTTAATTAAATGTCAATAAATACTTAGAAACCCTACAATATTCTACACCCACACACCCCATTCCTTACACTTATATGTTATTGAATATGTGGGTTAATTCAAGACACCCATCCTGGCCATGCTGATATAGATTCTTGTATTCTCAAATTCATATATATTGGTTAGTATCAGATGTAACAAGGATATATTTGTTACTACATGGTCCTAGGGTATTTAAAATGCTTTTCTGATGTTTAATTTTTAGATTCTATCTATTTTTAATGCTCGTCTTCTGTCTAAGTGTTCTAACCATCACCTTGAAATCTACCTTTCTTACATGAGTGATTCTAATTATTTTCCTTATTTTATAATGTTTTATGTACCTCTTTATGAGGAATCAGTTGATATTGGGTTCAATTAGGTTTATCTACACCACTCAAAAACCACATTCATTGGTCTTCATACTTAACTAAGGTAAATAAATCATTAGATAATCCCACAACATAAATTATTGTTATCTTATTTCTATTTCAAATGTATGTTACTCCAACAATGTAATTTTTACTTCTTATCAAGGATTTGTTTCTTATACATTTACATTGGTTTCTACCTTAGATATTTTTATGTTTCATGAGTTTTTATTATAAAAAAATAGGAAATGTTTTATTAAATCAATTTCATACCTTAAAAATATTCAGTAATAATAATTTATAGAGTTATATTCTGTAACATCCTAGATAAATAAAGAACAAGACATTTTCAACAATTATTCATATTTTTGAGTTAAATAATAAATTTACTTTAAAGGGGTTGATATGCTCGATGGCGTACCCGATACACAACAATGAGTTTCTTAGAAATCTTACGTTGCACACTAATAATATAATATTATTATTTTAAATTTTAGTTAACACATAGCCATTGTATTGGAGGAATGAATAAAACTATCTAAAATATGATTATAAATGTTTGTTAAATGTTTTTACATTTATCCTATAAGATTTAGAGGCTTAAAAAGTGAATTAATATAATTTTAAGCATAAATACTATAATATTCTTTAAAAGGACGATTTACCTCCTTTTGATGGAGAAACCTATTTAATATAGTTTTGGTCACTTTTATAAGTTCTATTTGACAAAATAAAATTCTTCTTTAGAATCGGGACATCAAATTTTACTTTGGGTAAATTTTTGGAATCTTTTTGATAAAAATCATTTTTTAATGAATAGTGAAAAATAATGTATTTTAATTCAAAAATGCCTTTTAATATAATTTATTTATATGGTTAGATTATCTTTATAATTGGTTTTAATGTGTAATTAGATTAGATTTTTATCATTTAATCCAATTTTGGTCATTATAATTAATTTCACTTTGAAATTTGACATAAACACATGTTAATCTTTGGATAATTAATATTTCTTAAAAACACGCTTTTTTGTTTTGAGAATGAGAATTACTTCTAAATTAATTAATCCAACTTCTATTTTTTTAATTTAGTAAAACAGACATCCTTTTTTAATATGTAATATCAAATATAGCTTAGGATGAACTTTTGGTAGTTTTTTGAAAAACATCAATTTTATATGAACAGTGAAACCACTAAGTAGTAGTTAAAAACTGAAATTTTCATTTAAATGAAATTTTACCACTTTTTTGGATTTAATTTCTAAAATCCAACTTAAATGGTTGTTATTATTTAGTAAAATGTGGTTAAATAAGATGAAAATAATTTTTTGGGGAATAGTAAATTTTGATTTTTATTTACCACGGTTAAAGTAAAATAGGGTAATTCAAGGTTAAAAGAATATCATAATAATACAAAATTACCTTAATACCTGTCCTAAACTTATTGGTCGAGTCATTTATGACTATGGACATCTTTAGGTCGATTTTGGGACCCCATGGGGCCACTTAAGAGTGATAATGACACTTTATTTTAATTAACTAAAAGTAAAGACAAAAATGACATAAAAAAATATCTTTTAGTAAATTAATTGTTAAATGGGGTTATATAAGTTGTCTTTTCAACAATAAATATTCATTATAAAGATAAATAAAATTTCCAAAATAATTTAATTTTTTTATAATTTTTAGACATCATATAAATAAAATTATTTATGACATAATAATGATACAGTATTTACCTCATTAATAAATGATTTAAATAAATAATATTATATAGATTAAAAATAATATCCAAAACCTATCCAAATATTATTGGATTATTTTATTTCTACCATGAGTCTTATTATCTTATAAATTAATAAGTTTTTGATATATAGAAACCAAAAATCATTATATTATAAAATAATATTTTCACACTTTCCTAAAGAGAACCTCCCCCCTTATAAAAGGACAACACTTCTAACCCCTTAATCACACCTCTCAAGCCCCTTGGATCATCCAACCCCTACCCAAATAATCTACCAATATCCTTATTTTCCACCTAGATGCCCTAACATAGGCAGAAGGCACTTCAAGAAGTCCTTTTGATTGAAACCAAACAGAGTTACCCAAATTAAAGGCAATGATTTCTTTTAACTTCTTTTCTTTTATTTTACTTCTGCAACCCCTAAAATCTTTTTATTACTTTATTTTATAACAAAAAAAGTATCCTCAATATAATATTATGTTTTTATTAGAAGGATTATAACTAAACTTACACACACCTCCATTTAATGGGTGAAGAACATACAGTTTCTGTAGATGGAAATCTAACGCATCACGAAACGATGATTGTTCGATTATCTTCTACCGCCTCTCATGGTGACCATTATAATGGAAATGTATTTATATATGATATATATTATGTTTATTATTTCTTTATGCTTATGTATTTACCATTTATAGCATACCTTTATGGTTTCCATTATGGGTAAACGTGATAATTTCATTTGAGGAAGTGCGGACTACCGCCACCTCAAAGTGATATGACTCATTAATGCCATATGTGGGGTGTATAAAGGATGGATTTAATGATATTATATATGATATTATAATGGAATAATTATATACCTATGTATCATTATGTTTTAATTCCATTAAAATAAGAAATAGAAATGAAATTAGTGTTAATGCGTACGTACGGCTAACCGTCTCCATGAACGGTGCATTTCATTTCTTACCTCCAAATGTTATGTAATATTATAAATACATGTACATACTGGATATATATTATATATATGATATCTAAATCATGAATATAATTCTGAATATAATGAAATTTTGACCATGTGAACAACTGGTAATTCTAACAAGTCCATTTTTGACTCAAGTACCAAATATCGACAAAATGAACATTATTAACATAAATGATTAAATAATGTTTATAAAATAGTAATAAGTGATATAAAAGGAATCATAAAATTGAAAAAGGTTCTTAAACAAGTTAAAATTAACTTTATTTTATTATTTAGGAGATTAAAAAATGAACGAGTCAAGTTGACAACTAGGTAAGGGACTTCATCTCAATCTCCTTTCATTGAGGCATATTTTTTTTAATACACGATTTTATTTTTTAAGCTGTATAAACACCTTTGACTTTTACTTTTATTCAAAAGGAACATTTTCCCTATGAAGCGTTTTACTAAATTTAAAAAAATAATGTTTCTTTTAACGTAAGCGGTGACAACGACCTTTCCGTCGCCACGAGTATTATTTGATTTTTTGCTTCCTTAACACGACGTAATGTTTTTAAAAGAAAAATAAATTCCATATACTCTTTTATGTATTTTGGTATTGAAAATGGGTTTGATAATAAATTTATGTCAATATATTTAAATGATATATTGTGATTGAAATTTGGAAATGTTATCTTCCCTTTATGTTTGTTTTATGTGTTACGAATATGTTATAGTTCTTGGGAATTCTTACATATACAGGTGGTTCTGTGATAAACCTAGGGCTGGTGAGCCGGAGATAGCTCTCCAATGCATTGGGTATCTTGATAGAGGTAAACATGAATTTTTCTCCTAAGAGATATAGAGAATATACTGTGATGGGTATTCCAAATGTAACTCCCTACGTAGCTGTGACATCTACAATGTAAGTATGATATGAATGTCACAATTTACCATTATGATTTATGTTTTCTATGTGTTATTCCTAAATCTTATAATTTTATGATGTTTGTTAAAGAGAATTTTTTATGTATGCAATGATGAACTAATGTTTTCCTTCTTTGTTTTATAACCATTACTAGGCTTTTTTTTCTCATTCCAAGTTTTGAAATATTTTTCACCGGACCTAAAGATAAATAGGGCCAAGTTTGGGATCAAGGAAAATCCATTCTGTCTAAAACATGGGACTAGACATGACTCTTTTTTTCAAGAGTTTTTATTTTATGAAAAAAATGGAAACTGAGTAGAAGTGTTTACCTTGTAATTTTGAGATGTAATGTAATAGTTATGGCCTAATTCTCTAAAGATCTAAACCTTAAAATATCCTCAATGTGAATTATTCATTTAATTAAAGATTATGTAATGTTTAAGTCCATGTCCTTATATTTGGTATCATAGGTCGGTTTAGATAACTCTAGATGTGAGTGTATAGTTAAATTAACATCCATAAATTGATTTATGTTAATATTGAAATGATATATCACTTACAGATTAACATGTTGCTTTGACGAAGGTATTTTGGTGTTTAGAATGGTTTTCTACAGAGGAAACATGACAGCTATGTTGGGATGAAATCAAGAGGAAGACAAACTTCCAAATTAGCAACCTGAGATGGTCGGAATCAGAACTGAACAATTTGTTGCAGTGATGGAACAATTGACTCAGGCTATAAATGGTGGTGGTATCCATGCATGAGATTTTCCAGATCAACTAAAAAGGAACATGTCAGTAGTGTAACATTTCATGAGGCAATGACCCCCATAATTCAAAGGATCATCCAACCCTGTTCTAGTAGAAGGGTGGATTAAAGCACTGGAATTTTTTTTTGATGTCGTGGGGTGTTCAGAACATCAAAATGTTAGTCTTATTTTTTACCATTTTGAAGGTGAAGCTGAACAGCAGTGGTCGATGGTGAAAAATATCAGGGATAATGAGGAGATTGATGCTCTTTATTGGGATTAATTCAATGGTATGTTTCTTGATAAATATTTTCCAAAGGTGGTTCATCTTAGGATGGAAAAACAATTCCTATAATTGAGGTAGGAGGATGACTCAGTGGTTGTTTATGAAGCAAAATTCACTTGACTGGAAAGGTATGATCCAAATTTCATATGAGATCTTGATTGTAAAATAAACCATTTTTACTCCGGATTAATGCCAAAGTATTGAAGGGATTTAGCTTCTTGTGAGTTCAAAAGTTATAAAAAACTTGTTCGTTGTGTGGAGAAGGTGGAAATGGAGTTTTCTAATGATCATGTGTTCCTTGAAAAACAACATAATAAGAGGTCGAGGTGGCAGACAAAAGGGAAGAACTCTCCAAAAAAGATGGTAAGAAACTTAAGTTTAATGCTTGTAAAAATTGTGGTAGAAAGCATGCTGGGGAATGTATTTGGAATTATGGAATGTGCTACAGATGTGGTAAAATGGGACATAAGGCTCATAATTTCACTGAAAAATATTAGGTTAATGGTAAGAAAAAAATATGATTTATAGTCAGTAAAATGTTTTAAGTGCAATGAAATTGATCATTAGGAAAATGAGTGTCCAACTAAGAACTCAACGGAGAGAAATCCGCTATACTACAAGTAGGAAGGGGTGGTGAAGTCCTTTGTAATTATTTTAGCAGATGTTGGGCCATGAAATGAAGTAGTATTAGGTACACTATTTGTTTTTTCAGATTATTCCAATGTGTTGTTTGATTCAAGGTCTACAAACTCTTTCATTTCTGAGATGTTTTCTAGTAAATTGGAAATTCCATATCAAGATATCAATATAGAACTTATGGTAAAAAAACATGGAAGAAATTTTTAGACCAAAAGAAATTATAATAACCTTCTTGTCCTTGTGTGTGGAAAGAATCTACCTGCAAACCTTTTTGTTTTTCCACTAGTAGAGTGTGATGTTATTTTAGGTATATATTGGATTTCTATTTATCATACTAAGATTCACTATAGAGATAAAGATGTTTCTTTTCAGAAATATTTTTAGTTTGTGTACAAGAATTAACCCTTTCTTTTAATAACATATCAGTAAGATGAGAAACTAGTAATAGATGGAAATTAATGTTTCCTTACACATATAGTTGAAAATAAAGGAACTGTTCAGATTAATGATGTGCCAGAGGTAAATGAGTACCTTGATGTTTTTCTAGATTAGTTGCCTGGTATTATACATGATAGGGAAGTTGAATTTACTATTGACTTACTTCCGGATGCTAATCCAATTTCAAAACCCCCAATCGAATGGATAAAATTGAACTTTTAGAGTTAAAGAAGCAATTGAAGGTGTTTTTAGATAAAGGTTTCATTCAACCTAACACATCCCCATGGGGTGCTCCTATGTTGTTTGTTAAAAAGAAATATGGTTTAATAATACTTTTCATTGATTATAGAGCATTTAATAAAATCACTGTTAATAACATGTATCCTTTTCCTCATATCAATGATTTTTTTGATCAGCTCTGGGGAGCATAGTATTTTTCAAAGATTGATTTGAGGTTGGGGTACCATAAGTTGAAATTAAAGGAAGAAGACATTCCTAAGACTGTGTTTCGTACTAGATATGGACATTATGAATTTGTATTTATGCCTTTTGGGTTAACCAATGCACCTGATTTATTCATGGATCTTATGAATATAATTTTCCATGAATTCTTATATAAGTTTATGGTCGTGTTTATTGATGATATTTTGGTTTTTTATAAATGTAAAGAGTAGCATAAAATTTATTTAAGGGTTTTCTTGCAAACCTTAAAATAAAAGAAACTATTTTGGAGGTTCAACAAGTGTGAATTTTGGTTACAAAAACTTTCTTTCCTTGGTCACCTTGTTTTAAAAAATGGAATAACTGTTGATCCTTCTAAAAAAAAGTGGTTGAAGAATGGGTGAGACCCACAAATATAACTAATATTCAAAATTTTCTTGTTTTGGCATGTTATTACCGGAGGTTTGTTAAGAATTTTTCATGGTTACGTATTCTATTGACTATGTTAACTCAAAAAGGTGTTATGTTCATTTGGACAAAATAATATGATGATTGTTTTCAGGAATAGAAAAAAATATTGGTAAATGCTCTAGTTTTGGCACTACCTTCCAGAAATGGTGAGTTTGTTATTTACAGTGATGCTTCGTTGAAAGGACTTGGTTGTGTTCTTAGGAAGAATGATCAGGTAATTGCTTATGTTTTATGTTATTTAAAACCTCCTTAGGTAAATTACCCTACACATGATTTGGAATTAGCTACTATAGTTTTGACTTTAAAAATTTGGAGGCATCATTTGTATGGAGTAAAATGTGAAATATATACTGACCACAAAAGATTGAAGTATATATTCACTCAAAAAGAATTGAACATGAGACATAAAAGATGGTTGGAATTAATCAAGGATTATGATGGCATGATCCTCTAACATCTAGGAAAAGAAAATAATGTAGATGATGCTTTGAGTCAAAAAAGTAATGCTTTATTGACCATGCTGCGTTTGAATGAGATCCTTTGGTGTTTGAATTGTTGAACTTCGTCATATATGTTGTTGGTGTAGTAAATTCTTCCGTTTTGTTTCAAGTGTAAGTGAAGTAATCTCTATTAGACAGAATAAAGAATGCGCATAAGAAATATAGTGAGTTGCAGAGAAAGGTACAATTGGTTTAGAAGGGTATGTTTCCTGAATTTTACATTGATAATGATTGTGTTTTCAGGTTTGGGAAGAGATTATGTGTGCCTTGTGATTCACAGTTAAAGAATGAGTTGTTATGTGATGCTCATAGTTCTCCATTTTCAGTTCATCCAAGTAGTACTAAGATGTACAATGATCTTCATGAGTATTATTGGTTGGATGGAATGGAAAAAGATATTGCTGATTTTACTGTGAAGTGTTTGAAATGTCACCAGGTTAGAGCAGTGCAACAGTTACCAGAAGGGATTCTTCAGACTATTCCGGTGCCAGAGTGGAAATGAGATAATATATCCATGGACTTCATTGTGGGATTACCAAAGACATTTCAAGGTAATAATGCAATCTGGGTTATTATTGATTGGTTGAATAAATTTTCTCATTTACTTCCTATTTGAGATACTTCTTATCTAGATCAACTTTCCTAGTTGTTTATTAAAGATATAGTCAGGATGCATAGTATTCCTCTATTTATTGTATCTGATTGCGATCCTAGGTTTACTTATAACTTTTGAAAAAACCTTTATAAGTCATTGGGTATTGAATTCAATTTTAGTACAGTTTTTCATCCGCAATCAGATGGGCAGTCAGAAAGAACAATTCAGATCATGGAGGATATGCTACGTGATTGTTCACTAGATTACCATGGAAGTTGAGACCAACATATTTTGTTGGTTGAGTTTTCTTATAATAACAGTTTTCATTCCAGTATATAGATGAGTCCATTTTAGGCATTTTATGGAAAGAGGTGTTGAACTCCAGGTTTTTAGGATGAAGTAGGTGAAAGGAAGCTGATGGGACCCGAATTCGTAGAAGAGATGGTAGAAAAGGTTCAATTGATTCAGAAGCACATGAGAACAGCTCAGAGCAGTCAGAAAAGTTATGCAGATAATCGGAGGAAGGATCTCTCTTTTGAGATAGGTCATCATGACTTTATCAATTTTTCTCCATGGAAAAGTGTGATGCGTTTTGGTAAGAAAGGAAACTTGAGTCCGAGGTTCATTGGACCCTATTAAATATTAACTTTACTTTAAAGGGGTTAATATGATTGACGACGTACCCGATACGCAA
Source organism: Viscum album (assembly GCA_963277665.1). Classification (NCBI taxonomy): domain Eukaryota; kingdom Viridiplantae; phylum Streptophyta; class Magnoliopsida; order Santalales; family Viscaceae; genus Viscum; species Viscum album. The sequence goes on from OY728141.1 coordinate 1,576,393,282, forward strand.
CAACGAGTTTCTTAGAAATCTTACATTGCACACTAATAATATAATATTATTTTTTAAAATTGTAGTTAATGCCTAGCTGTTGTATTGGAGGAATGAATAGAACTAACTAAAATATGATTATACAGGTTTGTTAAATGTTTTTACATTTAGTCGATAAAATTCAAAGGCTTAAAAATTTAATTAATCTAATTTTAAGCTTAAATACTCTAATATTCTTTAAAAGGTCGATTTACCACCTTATGATGGAGAAACATATTTAGATTAGGATGATTTTTTGTAGTTTTCTGAAAAACATCAATTTTTTGATGAATAGTGAAACCACTAAGTAGTAGTTAAAAACTGAAATTTTCATTTAAATGAAGTTTTACCACTTCTATGGATTTAATTTCAAAAATATGACCTACATAGTTGTTATTAGTGAGTAAAATTTGGTTCAATAAGATGAAAATATTTTTTCAGTAATAGTAACATTTGACTTATTTACCGCGGTTAAAGGTTAATTGTGTAATTCAAGGTAAAAAGAATATCATAATAATACAAAATTACCTTAACACTTTTCTTAACCTTATTGGTTGAGTCAATTATGAGAATGGGAATCTTTGGATCGATTTGAGGACGCCATGGATCCACTTGGGAGTGATAATGACACTTTATTTTAATTAACTTAAAGTAAAGACAAAAATGACATAAAAAAATATCTTCTAGTAAATTAATTTTTACATGGGATTATATAAGTTATAATTTTGAAAATAAATATTCATTATAAATTTGAAAATGTTTCCTAAATCATGGTATATTTTTATAATTTTTAGACATCAAATAAATAAAATTATTTATGACACAATAATGATGTAGGGTTTACCTCATTAATAAATGATTTAAATAAATAATATTATAAAGATTAAAATTATATAAAAAACCAGTCCAATTATTATTGGATGATTTTATTTAGTCCATGAGTCATATTATATTCTAATTTAATAAGTTTTGGTCCCTTAGAAACCTAAAATCTTCATATAATAAAATAATATTTTTCACACTTTCTTAAAGAGCCCCTCCCCCCTTATAAAAGGAAACCACTTATAACCCATTACTCACACCTCTCAAGCCCCTTGGATCATCCAAAACCTACCCAAATAAGATCTCAAGATCCCTCTATTCCACCTAGAAGCCTTAAATCAGGCATAAGGCACTTAAAGAAGTCTTTTTGATTCAAACCAATGGGAGTTTTCCAAATTAAAGGTAATGATTTCTCTTAACTTCTTTTATTTTATTTCACATATTCAACCCCTAAACTATTTTTATTCCTTTCATTTATAACAAAAAAAGTATCCTCAATATACGATAATGTTGTTATGAGAAGGATTAGAACTAAACTTACACAAACCTATATCTAATGGGTGAAGAACATACTGTTTCTGTGGATGAAAAACTAACTCCTCACGAAACGATGATTGTTCGATTATCTCCTACCGCCACTCATGGTGGCCAATATGATGGAACTATATTTATATATGATATATATTATTTATATGTTTTCTTTATGCTTATATATTTTACATTTATATTATACCTTTATTGTTTCTATTATGGGTAAACGCAATAATTTAATTTGAGGATGTGCAGACTACCGCCCTCTGAAAGTTATCTGACTCATTAATGCCATATGTGGGACGTATAATGGATGGATTTAATGATATTTTATATGATATTATACTATAATTATAATAAATCTATGTATAATTATTTTTTAATTCCATTAAAATAAGAAATAGAAAAGAAAGCAGTGTTCATGCGTACGTATGGCTTACCGTCTCCATGAACGGTGCATTTCAATTCTTACCTCCAAATGTTATGTACTATTATAAATATATATATATATATATATACTAGATATATATGAAATATATGATATCTAAATCATGAATATCATTCTTAATATGATGAAATTTTAACCATGTGAACAACTTATAATTATAAGAAGTCCGTTTTTGACTCAAGTACCAAATATCGAAAAAAACAAACATTATGAACTTAAATGATTATATATTGTTTGTAACTTGGTAATAAGTGATATAGAAGGAATAATAAACTTAAAAAAGGTTATTAAGAAATTATAAATTAACTTTAGTTTATTATTCAGTAGATTAAAGAACGAACGAGTCAAGTCAGGCACGAGGTAAGGGACTTCATCTCAATCTCCTATCATTGAGGAATATTTTGTTTTAATACAAAATTATTTTATACATTGTACAAATACCTTTGAATTTTACTTTTATTCAAAAGGAATATTTTCTCTAAAAATATTTTACTCATTTAAAAAAAGAATGTTTCTTTTAACTTAAGCAGTGACAATGACCGTTCCGCCACCGTGAGTATTATTTGATCATTTGCTTCTTTAACAAGCCGTAATGTTTTTTAAAAGGAAAATAAATACCATATACTCTTTTATGTATTTTGGTATTGAAAATGGTTTTGAGAATGGATTTTTTTATGTCAATATTTTTAAATGATATATTGTGATTGAAATGTGGAAATGTTATCATTCCTTTATGTTTTTTATGTGTTACTAATATGTTATGGTTCTTGGGCATTGTTAAGTATACGGGTGGTTCCGTGATAATCCTAGGGTGGGTGATCCTGAGATAACTCTCCAATTAATTGGGTAAAGTGACAGAGGTAAACATAAATGTTTCTCCTAAGAGATTTAAGGAATATAATGTGGTGGGTATTTCAAATGTAACTCCCTACTTAGCTGTGATAGCTATAATGTAAGTATGATATGAATGCCACGAGTTACCTTTATGATTTATGTTTCTATGTGTTATTAATAAATATTATGATTTCATGAGATTTTTTAAAGAGATTTTGTTATGTATGCAATGATCAACTAATGTTTTTTTATATGATTTATAACCCTTAATGAGATTTTAATGCTCATCCCATGTTTTGAAATGTTTTTCACAGGACCTAAAGATTAATAGGGTCAAGGATGGGATCAAGGAAAAGTCATGCTATCAAAAAAATGTTACTAGACAAGACTCTTTTTTAAGCATTTTGATTTTATAAAAAAATGAAACTGAGTTGAAGGGTCTACCTTGTAATTTTTGAGATATAATGTAATAGTTGTGTCCTAATTCTCTAAAACAATAAACCTGAAAAGATCCTCAATGTGAATTATTAATTTAATTCAAGATTGTATAATGTTTACGTCCAGGTCCTTATATATTCACTTTAAATATATTGTTTATATTTTCAATCAAAAATAAAATAGTTTAATTTTTTTTCATAATATGGTTTTATTTACAAGCATGATTTCAAAATTTTTGGATTTAAATTTGAAAAAATGATATTATTGTTTTAATTTACAATGTAAAAATAATCTTAGGGAAATATTTATAAAATTTTCTAGAATGTTTTATTTTTCGATGAATAGTGGGAATACTATTTTTCTTTAAAACCACCTTTTAATTTGAAGTATTTAAGAAGTTATTATTTTTAAAATAGTTTCAAATTAAAATTATTTCACTTATATTATTAAAAATACAATTATGATATTTGGAATAAATTTTTTACTTTGTTTTGGTATCAAAATATTTTATACTTAAGAAGACCTTGTTTTTTTGAAGATCACATATCATCTCATTTTGTGGGTTTAATTTCAAATTAAATTCATCTAATTCTACGAATTGAAATAGATAAAATGTATTCTATATTTTTAATTATAATGATTAATAATATTTAATATGGTAAACATAATTTTTGATCATAATTAATATTAAAAACAATGTGTTTTTTATCATGATTAAGGTTAAAATTGGTTACCATGGGTTAAACTAACATGATAAAGGTTAAAATGACCTATAAAGATGAATAAATTTTATTGGGTGGACATATTATGAACCTTTTTCATATAATATTTTCAAATGGTACATTTTTTAGCCATTATTCTTAAGTGATACATTAATATGTTTTAATTGTTTTATAAAATTTCAAGTGTGTCCACCCTCCCACTTAAAAAAGGAAACCCCATATCCTCAGTTATACACACTTAAAAATCCTTTTGGTTTGGATAATAAATTTCAAAATACCTTCCTTACATCTATACACATGAATTAGATTCCATTACTTAATAAAAAACTATCCTAGGATGGCTATAGTTACAAACCAAAAGAGGTTGTCTCAAGAATATGTATAGTTATTAATCGAGAATTTTTTTTTCAACATCTAAATCCTAAAAACAATCTTCAATCGTGATAAAATTATAAAACAAAGCATCTTAAAAATATTTATATTTTTTTATGTCAATCACATAACCTATATCCATATATTTATTACTTTAAATGGGAAATAAAACCATCATTTGTGTGTACAACGGATTACAACCTCATGAACCAATGTATTTTTTTCCCACCACCACCTCTAAAATATGGTTATAATGATAGATTTAATATATTTATATGATATATAGTACATGTATATCTTTTTATAAATATATTATATCATATAATTTCTTATATTTCCTTTCATGGAAGAACGATAACTTCATTCGTGCGTATATGGGGATTACCACCTCTAAGAAGGGTTTTGATTAATTTTTCATGAATAAATTACATATTAGATATATATAAGCGCATTTAATTAAATAATATTATATTTATGATATAATTAAAATTATGGATATATAAAATATATCTTACATGACTTCTGTCATGCTCATTGAAAAATTTAAGTGTTACTCGTGAGTACGTATGACCTATCGTCTCTATAATTGTAACATATTTCATTTTTCATAATCATATTTCATGGATAGTTTTTAAAGTATAGTTTATGTATAAAAATTATAATTATTTCATGACAATTATTTTAAATATTATAGTATAATGTGGTATTTGACCATATCCAACTTACCAAAAATCTTTTTGGATATATTAGTTAAATATCATTAAACATTTGATGTGAAATTAATTGATTAAGTAATTGTATGTAACATTGTATAAAATAAAATAAAATTAATAATAAACTTGAAAAAGGTTATCAAAAATTGAATAATTAATATATGGTTATTATTTTGGAAGAAAAATAACATACATGATGATAAAACTCAAGGCAAGTGACAATTAACTTTAAAAACCTCATTTTAAATATTTGAATGATTTATTTTATAAATATTTTCATTCCATATAAATATTCTTAAAAATAATTCTTATATACATATATATGAAAATAAATGAATTATAAAAAAATTTATTCCTTTTTTTTACTTTAATTTACTGATTTTCTAGTGGAATCTTTTAAGTATTCTATACAGACTGTTTAAAAAAAAGAAAAATTGAATGTTCTATTTTAATATATAAGAAACTAATGGATTTTACCTCCTCCAAAAAAATTATTTACTATTTGGATTAATTTATAAAACTATATGTTATAGTTAAATAAAAAAAATTATTCCCTTTTTTTGGGTATTATATTTTTGAAATTTGTGTTTCAAATAAAATTAATATATCAATATCAAATATTGTTTTACTTATGGGTTCACAAGGATATTTTGTATCAGTTTGATGAGGAAAATGAAAAATTTTATGTGTTTTAGGAATTTTGTTATCCTTAAAAATTATTTATGAATAACAGGTGAGCATGACATAGCTCTGATAATGTGTGATCCCTACATATATCTCTAATGCATTTGATAATGATTTTGTTCTGTGAAGAATTCTGTTGGAATTTTTCCATATTGTATATTCTACTTTTAAGTGTTCTTTTAAAGGTTATATAAGGATGATATCCCAAGGAACCTAATTTAATTTTCTATTATTTAAATTATTTTCAAAGATATTATTTTATTTTAAATAGAAAGATAAAAATCTTTTTTTAATGGAATGATTATGACTTTTTTGGGTTAAAGGAATGTTTTCAGGAAAAATGATTTTTCATGGGTTCTCATGTTTTCTAAGAAGACCTCATGATTATGATTTTCCCTTTATTTTCCAGTATTTTATTAAAAATAATTGGGTAGTAAATATAATTATATGGGTTAGTAAATGATTATTTGAGCTCAAAGTTTATTATCTTAAAGGGAAACTCTCTTTTATGATATAAATGATTTACAGTGTACTAAGAAGTCTATTTATTTTTTAGGTCCCTTTATAGGATTTTTATTCTAATACCACATTTTTTGATGTTTTTCATAGATTTTATGGATGAATAGGTACAAAGAAGAAGTCAAGTTGAAGATCATAATGATTTATCATTAAAAAAAATTGTGCTTCATTTTAAGTCATATATTATGGTAAAAATGGATACTAAGAGATATTTTATAACTTTAATGTATGAGTATCTTATGTAACAGGTATTACATAATTCTCTAAAACTCTAAACCTAATAATATCTTCAGTAATTTAGTAAAATTAATTCTTATTAAAAAAATGATATTATGGATTGGATATGGATTAGGTCCTTATAATTTGTATTATAGGAGGATTTAGTTTATTTTATAGGTTAGGATTATTTATGTTAGTACGCTTAATAAATTAAAATTTAAGGTTATAATGATATAGAATTTATATATTACCAATTTTCTTCATCTAAAATATATCTGTTCAGAATGGTTAAATATTTGTGAAATAAGGAAGTTAAAGAAGGAAGTCCCCAAAGAGACAATATACTTCCATATTAGAAACATGTAATGTTTGTAATTGGAACAAATTAGTTTTTGTTGTTGTGATTACATAGTTGAAACATGATATAAATGGTGGGGGAACTCTTTCAATAGAGAAACCATGTTCACCTTAGATAAACACATCTATAGAGATTCATTTTATGAAACACACCCCTCCATAATATAGTGGATCATCTAACCCTATGATAGCAAACAGATGGGTTAAATCCTTAGAGGATATATTAAAAGTCATTGGTTATTTATAATAATAAAATTTATCTCATTATATTTACTATTTTGATGGTGAATTATATCAGTGGTGGTTAATGGTTAATAATATTAGCAAAAGAGAAGATATTGATACATTGAAATAAAAAGAATTTTCGAATATTTCCATGAGACATATTTTTCTAAGGATATTCGAATTAGGTTGGAAAATTAATTCTTTAAATTAAAGAACAAAGATGAATATTAAATGGATAAATATGATGAAAAATTCACTTATTTGAAAAGGTACATACCAAATTGTATATGGGATATTGATAGTAAAATTAATCAATTTTAATTTGGATTAAATCTAGGATATCAAATGTAATTGGCTTCCCATTAATTTAAAAGTTATAAGAAACCTTTTCAATATGCTAATAACGATGAAGTGGTTTTTTATAATGGCCATGTATCCTACTTAAACAATTATATGAATGGGTACAAGTGGTTTTTAAATGGGAAACATCAATCGAGGAAAGCCAAAGGTAAGAAAATAATGTTTATATCTTAGGATAAGAGTGGTAAAAAGAACCCTACCAAGTAAATTATATAATATGGAATTCATTTTTTATGTGGTATGTTTGAACATTAAACTTGTTATTTTAATGAAAATGATCATAGTAAAGATTGAAAAAAAATTAATGTTATCTAGTAATATGTTTTAATTGTAATGAACTGAGTCATTATGGAATAAATTTTCAAAATATAGGAATAATGGATGTAAGTTATCAGGATTAAAATTATAAAGATGTGGATAAATCCTCTGTTATTACTTTAGCTGATGTAAGACCATCAAACGATGTATTGTTTGGTACATTACTTATTTACTCAGAATTTAAAAAATATATTTTCTTGATTCAGGGTCTACATATTATTTAATTTCTTAGAAACATGCTGGTAAATAAGAAATTTTACCCTAAGAAATGAAGGAAGAAATTTTAGAAAAACCACTTGGTATTTGAATTAAGGAAAAATAAATTATTGAATTATTCATATTTTTTCTTATTTAATGGACTTACATACAAAATACATTATATTTATAATTTTGGAGTATTATTCCATTTTAGGAATGGATTGACTTTAATTTTATCATCTTAATATTGATTATAGATATATGGGTGTTTTTTTGAATGAGTTTTAGTTTACCGATAATAATGAATTCATATGTTTGATGTGATATCTAGAAGCTAAGAAACTTTGGAAACATGTAAATGAAATTAATATTACACATATTGTCTAGAAGAAATAGATTATTCAAATTGGTGATATTCTAATTGAAAATGAATATATAGATGTATTTTCTAATGAATTCCATATTATTATACTAAATTTGGAGACTGAATTTATTGTTGACTTAGTGCCAGATGCTAATCCAAAATCAAAACCCCTTTATCGAAAAACTCAAGTGGGACTCTTGGAATTCAGAATGTAGTTACAAGATTTTCTTGATAAGGTATATATTCATCCGAGAACTTCACCATGGGGTTTTCCTATTTTGTTTGTTAAAATAAAATATGGTTCCATGAGGGTTTTCATTGATTATAAAGAATTATATAACACCTCTATAATGAATATGTATTTATTGCCTTATATAGATGACTTGTTTGACCAACTCTAGATATTTGAGTGTTTTTAAAAGGTTTATCTCATTTTGGGTACCATTATACAAAGGTAAAGTTGGACAAAATTATGAAGAATACATTTTGGACTAGTTATGGTTATTATGAGTTTTTTCATTCCCCTTTGGTTAAAAAATGCAATAGTTATATTTATGTACCATAGGAATAGAGTTTTACATATTTATTTTGGATAAAATTTCTGTGTGTTTATTGATGATATCATATAATATTCTAGATTTTATGATGATCATGAGAAACATTTGATGGTTTTTAATCAATCCTTGAATGAGTATAATTTATATGGAAAATTTAGTAATTGCAATTCTTGGTTGTGAAATATTTTCTTCCTTGGACATATTATAAATAAAGAAGGAGTAACTATTTATCTAACAATAAATAAAGTTGTTGATGAGTGGAGAAGACCTAAAAGTGTCATAGATATTCATCTTTTTCTTATTTTAGTGGGTTACTATTGATGTTTTTTCCAAAATTTTTCTCTATTATATAGACCACTAACTATATTAACACGAAAAGAACATAAGTTGATGTGGTGAAGAGAATGTGATGAATATTTCAAAGAATTGAAAATAATATTATTGAGTGCTCCAATTTTGGACCAACCATCTATAAATGGTAACTTTATTATATAATGTTATTCTCACATAATGTGTTTTGGTTGTGTTTTAGTAAATAATAGATAGTTAATTTCTTATGCATCATAAAAATTGAAACCTCATGTGATATATTATCCTACACATGTACTCGAGCTTCCTTTTATTTTTTAATTTAAAAATCCAGTGACATCATTTATACGAATTACAATGTTAAATAGATATTGATCATAAAATCATAAAGTATATATTCAATCATAAAGAGTTGAAAATTAGATAAGAAATATGTATTGAATTGATTAAGGAATTTTTTCTATTCAATTCATTAACATACAAGAAAAGAAAATAGAGTAGATGATGGTTTATGTTGGAAAGATAATCACTTGTAAAAAATGCACTTAATGTGTCATTTTATCATGTTGGTTATCTATAACCAACATGACAATACATGAATATTTCTTAATCACATCGTTTATCTTATAACTGACCTTAAAAAACCAGTATCCTATATTATCACATCAGTTATACAGTGTCCGATGTGACAAAGTGGGTTTTCACATTGGTTATATTTTAACTAGCGTGATAAAGATTGTTTACTTACTTTTTCACATTAGCTATCCTATAACAAATGTGATAAATAATTCTATTCACATCATTTACCCTATAAGGGATATGATACACAATTAAATATCTCATTGTCACATCAGTTATAATATAACCATCCTTATATACAATGTAAAATTTTATGAATTTCTATTTTGAATCATTCTTGTGTTAGTAAATATTGTGAAATAAAAATCATTTCTATCTCTTATAGAATCCATAAACTCATTTCTTCGATCTAATGGACATCAATATCTGTTTCGCATTCTTATACATCATTATTTTTCATTGGAATCATTGTTTAAAATTCGATTGGATTGTCTCTCTACTCTCAAGTAATCCTCATAATTCGATCTCACTCACAAGGGCCCTAACTCTTGTTTTTTTCAATTCCATTTATTCAAATATCTCATTACCATAGTCAGTTTGATTATATTAATTCTAAATGATTTTTTATTGAACAATGATGTAGTATTAAATCACAATATCATATAAAAACCTAGTTTGTTGTTCAATGTAAATTCGTTTCTATCCATTATCTTATTATATTAATTTTTATTTTTTCCACTGTTGGAGTGTACGAGTTAGTGATTTGGGAATCTTGAGATAGAATTGCAGAAACTACGAAGTAGGAGTTGGTATAAATTGGGATAAAATGTTAGTTACCATTCATATGTCATATATTTAGTTTAACATTAGGTTATCTACATCCCTTTTGTATAATTACTTTTATATATGGATGTCCAAGATTTATTTAATAAAAAATCATAAATTAATCTATATTATCTTAAAAACCTTAATATATTTATACAATTAATTAGAGTCATGCTATTATTTTTCTATATTACTATTAGAGGTTTGTAACCTATTTAGTATTGTATTACAAAATATTTATATAGTTTGAATTATTGAGCATGTTTCCCTCCATTTATTCAGTTTTTTATTACATAGCATCCAACATGTTGTCTATTTAGTATTGTATAATATTAAATATTTTGGTTTGTCACTTTTCAATATATGTATCTAGATTTTGAAAATTATTCAAAAAAATTGGTAATCATTGTTTTCTATCCATGATGATATTAATTATTTTTTGTTCAATATGTTATAGTAGGGGAAACATGTTTTTTATTCAATTTAATGAAATAATTCATAAAATCATTTATTTAAATATGTTTTCTTCTTATAAATATGCTTTATATTTTTAAATAGTTCCATTTTTATAAATTAAAACATCAAGGATGTTTTTAATTAAATTACAGTGAAAAAAAATTTGATTTTATAAAATAATTTTTTTTTGATTTTATTTGTGACAAATTGTTTTAAAAGTAATTTGATGCTAACAATTTTTTTTAAATATAAATATTTTGTAGTGATATTTGGGACCAGAAATGTAAAGTGTTCTGAATTTTTAGTTTTAATTATATTTAATCTTATATTAAATTATTTTCATGTATTTATAATTATGATTTTCAAATATGCATATATAGATTTTTAAAATTTTAAAGTTTTGGTACTTTAAAATTATGACATCTTTGTATAAATTTAAACCTTCTTTGAATTGAATAGTATATTCTCAATTTTATCACCGCTATATTATTTTGACAAGATATTTATTTTTGGTATTTGTTTTAGATGATAATGAGTGAATGTTGGATTGTGGAACATGGAATAAGTGATGAATATGAGGAAGGTGTTGAAGATTTTTTTTGAATTTTCTGAACAAAATATTCGAAACAACAACATATTTTTCTGTCTATGCCTAAAATGATTAAATTCGAAGAAGTTGAAAACCAGTGATATTAAAGATCATCTAATTTTTCATAGTTTTAATATGAGTTATAGACCATGGATTTGGCATGGTGAATCTGAGAATAATTTTAGATTCATTTATGATGATGATTTATAACATGATAACTCTGATGAAATTAAATAAATGACTCATGATATTAAATTAGAGGTAATTAATAAAGAACTGAAAATTGGGAATTTATATTGTGATGCGGAAAAAACATTGCATCCGAGTTGTATGGAATTTATGATTTTATTTTTGGTGTTAATATTGACTAACTTGAAAGAGAAACATGGTTTAATTGACAATAGTTTTAGTGATTTTCTATAATTGTTGAAATATATTCTTCCTAAAGATAATGATCTTCTTGATTCACATTATAAAGTGAAGAAACTACTATGTCTGGAGAGATTAGGTTACAAAATAAGTAAATATATACTAGAAGGACTGTATACTATATAAGAAAGAATACCATTTTCTATCAACGTATCCAAAATATGGGACGTTATGATATAAGTTGAAAAAAAAAGTACATGCTGATTTAGGAGTTATAGATACCCATGCCAAGTCATTTTGGAATCTTCCTATAATTACTTTTTTGGAACATTTATTTGAAAATTCAGATGACGAAAAAGGTTAATATGGCATGTAGATGAGTGGATATGTGATGAAAAAATATAGTTTCCAGCTAATTTCCCATAATGGATTAAAATTGACCACCAGTTTCTTAAATTTTGAAATGAAGTTATAAATCTCAGACTTGGACTATTTATAGATGGAATGAACCCATTTTCAACCCTTAGTAGCATACATTGATCATGGAATATTTTATTGGAAATATAAAACTTATCTCTTGAATTTTTTATGAAGTGAAAATATATCAGGATGAGTTTAATGATCTGTGGACCAAAATATCTCAAAAAATGATATTGTTGTTTTCTTATCTACATTAATTGAAGGTTTGAAACTCTTATGGGAGGATGGTATTAGGGTGTATGATTCTTATAAAATTTTATATTTTGTACAACATGAAATGATTATGTTCACTATAAATAACTTCCCAACATATAAATATTTATCTAGATAAAGTGATAAAGGGCATAAAGTGAGTCCAATTTGAGAACAACATACTTCATATTATCAATCACATAATGGGAGAAAAATAGTATACATGGTTAATAAAAAGTTTTTGTCTATGGATCACTTTTATAAAATATCTAAAAAGTCATTCAATGGATCAAAATAATTTGATATTACTCCAAAACCTTTATCCACTAATAAGTATTTGGTGGTGGGGGAGGTACAATACCTTACAGAGACACTTGTAATGACACATACATTTGGTAATGATATAAATATTTAGAATAAATAGTCAATATTTTTTGAGCTATCATGTTGGAGAGATCCTGAGGTCAAACATAACACTAACTTCATGCATGTGGAGAAGAATATTTGTGATAGACTGATTAGAATATTGTTAGAATTTAAAGGAAAGGATAAATATGAGTTGAATTCAAGATCAGGATTACTCTCAATTGAAATACATTTAGAGTTAAATCACACTCTTAATGGAAGGAAAACATTCTTTCCCCGACTTTTCATACATTATCCAGGAGGGTGAAAATTAAAAAATTTTAGTGTCTACATGATATCATAGTGTCACAGGGTTATTCTCCAAATGTAAATAATTTCATGTCTTTAAGTATTTTATGTTGATAGGTATGAAATTTTTTGATTTTCGCATCATTGTGCAACAGCTCTTACCAACTGCATTGTGTGGAATATTTCCCATCCATTCTAAAATGTCTATCATAAAGGTGTGTTATTTTTTAAATTCAATTTGTAATAAGGGGATTGATCTGAATTATTTTAACAATTATGAAAACAAATAAATTTCTATATATTTTCAATTGGAAATTTATTTTACTCGTTTTTTATATTAAGGTCCATTTAATGGTTCATTTAGTGAGATAAATAAATATTTTAGAACGTAAATATCTTTATTGTATATATCCTTTTGAAAGTTATGTAAATATATTGAAGGGGTATGTTAAGAATATATATCTATATAAACCCTCCATTGTTGAGAAATATGTTTCTGAGGGGGTTTCATAGTTTTTTAAAAATAAATTTTCTATAGTGGAGCACATTGGTTTGCCTCTATATCACCATGAATGTGTTAATTGTAGGGGAAATGGGATCCATGGATTTAAATTTAAATAATTTATAGGTGAACATATAATGAGGGTACATTTATACATGTTTAATAACATAGATTATGCTCAAACATATATAAAATTGCATATTATTGTGTTGAAACAATGTTATCCAAAGGAGAAAGATATATGGATTTTGAATGAGCATAATTTTTTCCTTTGTTTAAAGAGAATTTTTTTGGTAGATTAGATTCATAAGAAACATTAAGATGGTTAATAGGTTTTACAACTTTAAATTTGATAACATATCATGGGTATGAAATTAATGACTATACATTTTATATGAATGATCATGACAGTATAAGGTCAGTTTGGAATAGTAGTGTATTAGTGTTCACAGAAGTAATGAATTTTTCGAGTGATAAAGAAAAAAACGAAATTTCTGCATCAAGTGCATATTATAGAGTCATTTATGAAATATAGGAGGTTGATTACATTAACATTATTATTTTAGTGTTTAAGTAAAAATGGTTTATCAGTAACAATAGTGTATGAAACGATGAATTTGTAATGACACTTGTTAATCTGAGTAGATTGGAATACACAACTAATCCTTCCATAATGGAAACACATGAAAAAAATTCTATGTTTTGATCAATGTGATTTGTAGTGGTCTATTGTTTTATAAGGAAAAGCTGTATTTTTGTGATGATAAACTTGATGATGATACTTTTTGATGTGATATCCCTACTTCCATGTAAATATTAACCTATAATAATCATGAGTAGGTCATAGACATGGTTTATTTGATACAAAATAATCATGATAAAGAAATTTGTGAAAAAATACTTTAGTACATTCTTAATAATAATGGTAACATATTCTTATTTCTCATTTACTTTTTTAATTTAAATAAAATGATAGATATTTTAATTTTATTTTATTTATTAAATAACATATTTTTACTATTAAGTTAACTTTTTATATTAGTCTACTTCTTTTTAGTTTACCATGTTTACCCTTAAAAACTCACCTATTAATTGATATTATTGAAAAGATTTATTTTAAATTTAACATGTTAAATAAAAATAATTTTTTATAAGAGTATATTAAAAAACATTCGTTTTTGTGTAAAAAATAATTTATTAGGTTTCAGCGTTTTTATAATTGATACCATTTTGGATTTTTTTTATTCATTTAAATGAAAGATCATATCTAATTATTTTTGTTATTATTTTATTTAACTATAAAAAATATGAATAAAAATGTGTTAAGTTTAATTTATTTTAGATTATTGTTTCATAGTATTTATTTTTTTATTTACTTTAATACTATAATAGTTGAATTTGTATATTTTTGTTATAATTATTTGTTGCTTTAATTTTAGGATAATGAATGATTAATCAACTAATCTACCACAATCTTCCAGAGATAATCGTACTCATACCTTTGGGGAGGAATGTGAACATTCACCTCTTGATGAGTCTCATACTTCTTTACAAGATACATCTACTCCCATAAGGGAAAAGAAGAGTATGGGGGTTAAAAAACAAGGTAGTACACATTTACCAAAATTAGTTTCCCTCATCCAGGACTAAAGGATATTGTTAGACTTTAATGATCATAATATTCCAATAGGTCATAATTCAAAATAATTTAAGAGTTTAATATTAGTTTAGGATAAAAGAAAAGTTAGTATTTTGATTAATTATTGGAGAAGTTTAGACAAATTGACACTATCTAACCTATTGAAGAATGTTTTGGTAAGATCATTTATTATTATTTTTACATAAGTTGAATTTTTTATAGTAAAATATGTTTTCCATCCTTCTTATCAGATGAAATTTGATATAACTAACGCCAAAGCAGTCTTGAGGAAGTTTTTAACATTGGCTGCTAGGAGATAGAGGGATTTTAAATCAACCCTCACATTAGATTTAATTTTTGGGAATATGAAATTTAATATTCCATGTGACTTATATCCCTTTATAGATGAAGAGACCTTGAAGAAATTCGTTGAAAGTAGAAGACAAGAATAATTTTTAGGAAGTGCAATGTTACCTTTTAGAAGTGTTTTTATATTCATGATCTTATTAATGATTTATTAGTGATTTATATAATCTTAATTAAGATAAATCAAGGATATTTCATCCGAAGATCTAATGTAGAATCTTATACCATCATACATTATCTTGGGAAGGGTATATGTTATTGGATGAACAAATGATGGATTAAATTTTTTAAAAACTGAGAGCCAAGTATTCAAGATCAGCAAAGGTCTCCCCTCCACCCCCCGGCTAGACAAGAGAAATGTAAGAGGCCTCATATGATTTAAAAAAGACAATATATTATGGAAGATTTATAGGGTATTGATGAAAAGAGCACACACGGGGTATTTTAGATGAGGGTTGGCATGATATTTTTGGTACAACATTGGGAAATCACAACACTTGGGTCATGTAGGAGGATATCCGATGAGTGTATCAGTAATTTTTTTTTCACATTCCTAAACTTCTACAATGGAGGGTTTTTATAAAAAAATAGAATATTTTGAGGATAATGTTCAAGATATTCACGTGACGAAGGGGGATATGATCAAATATTTGGTATAATTGATGTTTGCAGGCATGAAAAAATAGATTCAGACTATATCTCCTACTGCTCCACCACTTTCATTATCTCAGACTCCTACACCTCTTCCTATAGACACCACTCCTTATCCAACTAATACACCCCCACCTCTATATTTTCCCCATTATTATGAGTTATATGTTGATGATCTGCATCATTATATTTTTTCATATGGGATGATATTTTATATTATAGATACAATTCATCATAAAAAATTATAGATAAATCACTATAGGGTCAGTATACAAGATATTATAGATATACCAACTTGAGAACCATTTCATACAAATGAGGTGAGTATAGTTGGAAAAAGAATCATCCACTTTTTAGTTTGTCCATCCAGACTTATGTGATATTTTAACATAAATATATTTTTATATTTTATCTTTTATTTAGTTTTTCGTATTAATTTTCTTTTAACATTTAAAATTTTATAATTTTATATTTTTTTTATAGGAATGAATTAAATGAAAATAAATATTGTATAAAAACAACAAATACAAAGTTCTATGTCTTCATATACATATTCTAGCAGTCTTGACAGATTTCCATGATATTAAAATTTTCTGTTGGATTTTTGTGAGATTCCAATTGACGACGATGTTTTTGGGTGTGAAAAAACTATGGTGCTTTTGAAAAATGATATCATGGTGTTGAAACTAGAGATCAATTGGACATCAACATAATGAATGTTTTTTCATGTAAGTATTAACATAAATCATTTTATGCATTTAATTTATAGAATATATATTATTATGTTTGTTTTGTATTAGGTGTCTTTATATAATTTTTATGGAGCATGAAAAGACATATTTATATATATTTATAGAACCATGGTTAATTTTACCTTTAATAAGGAAAATGAATTAATTATAAAGAAAAATGTATATTATTGAAAGATTTCAAAAGGAAGCAATTATTCAGTTCTAGATGTCTCCATATCTTCAAGAGTATGAAACATATATCTCACAAAGTATTATATTTTTTTAACATAACAATCACTCTCATTATATTTTCGGTTATATCAATGGCCATTGGATGTTAGGTGTTTTATGTCTTAGAGAGATGGAACTTTACTAGTATTTCTTTATCATTTTCCAAGTGAGACAAAATATTAATGATGTATTAGTGATGTAATATTGAATTTGTTAATACCTGTTTATATTATAAATAATTTTAAATTTATTTCATTCAAATTAATTTATAATTGGGTATGTAATTTCTTTTGAGAGAATATAATGAAAAAGAGATCCAATATCAAATATGTAAAAGAAATGGTGAATTTTCATTTATAATAATAAATTTTTGATATATTACTTAATAATGTTATTTTGAATTGAAAAAACACATTTAAATAGAATTAACATAAATAAAATTGTGTAAAATAATGTAGATATTATCTTTTATGATTTATGAATGAAATAATTTCAATTGGGACAGTTATGAATTTCTAGTAGGTCATATTTTTTTTATAAATTTTACCTTAATATTTCATTCATTATATTCATAATACATATTAAATTATTTCCTCTTGATTGTATAGTTTTTTGATGACCCTCATCCTTATAGTGAACAAGAGCTCAGTTACTTACAAGTTGAATGGGAAAATAATTTTATAGGTTTGGTTAAATTTTAGTTTGTTTGTAATATATATTGCAATTTTGAATGTTGTAATTATAAATGTGTATTTCTTGTTTTTTAATTTTTCCTCTTCTTGACTTATACTTTTCTTTGTCAGTCTTGGAGAGGATTTTTTTAAAAGAAATATATATTTTTTTGGAAAAAATTTCTTTTTAATTTTTGTTATTTGATAATTAATGTGAAAAATTATATATCAATTGTTTTTCACATCGATTATCTAATAACTAGCATGAATTATTTTTAATATCAGTTATTTGATCACCAAGGTGAAAAATCCTATATTGATGGATTTTTCATGTCGGTTATTGCATAACAAATGTTAAAAATCCATTTTCACATCATTTTTTCACATCAGTTCTCAAATAACAGATGTGAATTTTCTATTTTCCATATCCGTTATAATATAAATGACATAAAAAACCATTGTAAATGTATTTTTATGTCGGTTATTTAATAATTGACTTTAAAATCCAATTCCATAAATCATTTAGAACATACATTTTTAAGGGATATTACAGAAATATTTAAAATGTCATCTTTAATAATGGATCCTACCAACTGATGTGAAAATGAAAAAGGAAAAACCAATATGAAAAGGCATTTTCTTCACTAGAGAATTCATCATTAACCATTTTACATTTGGAACATAACCATTTTTATAATGATTTTCTGAATGTTGATGTAAATGTTATGCATGAATGATTTTCCATTGTTTTTACATGTTATTCTTTGCTGAATAAATAATTTTTCAGTGGCACTCATAGCTCCCTATTTTCCATTCATCATGGAATCACTATGATTCATAAATACCTTAGAGAAATTTTCTACTAGGATAGAAAGAAAAGTAATATTGATGATTTTACTATGAAATGTTTTAATTTTCAATATGTTATATATCTATAATTATTTAATGGTATGAATCAACCTTTTCCAGTTCTGGATTAGAAATGGGAAAGTATATATATAGATTTTATGGTTATATTACCAAAGAATTATTGAGATAATAATGTGATATGGGTTATTTAGGATTATTTATGTTGTTCCAAAGTGCATTTGGTTTTAATTTTCTTAATATGTCAATATGTGTTTGATGAGAAATTTTAAAAAATATTTTACTAATGATGTATAAGAAACATTCATTACATAATTTAAGGATTATTACTTATTATGTGTAAGAAAATTTCCTTATGATGGTTAAGAACATTTCTTTAATAATGTTTGATGATTTTGTACTAGTATATAATGTTCCTAACATCAGTATGTTTACCATGATCCAAGAAGTGTTTATAAACCTTTGATTAATGTGATATAATTATAAATGGAATGATTTATAAATTGAGAAGAGTCCATGATCAAGTGGTAATAAAAATTTTAATATGGAGTAATCATACATACCATTTGTTCGATGGTGATGAATGAAGATTTATCTATTGAGTTTTATACTTATATAATGATCACATAGAGTAGTCAAATAAGTTCTTATCATTAGGTGAATTTAGAGAAGTTCTTATGAAGTATATTTCATAGTTAAAATAATTGATGTTTTTAACACGAAAAAAAGGGGATTCAATATCGATTTTTTGGGTTTTTTGAATCTTTTTTCAACCAATGATTATAAAGAAGATGTTAGAAATAAAATTTGAGCATCTATTCTATGAAATCGATATGTATACCCATAAATGAATTCATTTTAGTGTCAATTTATACAATAAGTGATGCTGAGTAGATTTTTGGTGTGATCTTCATCATTAGTGATCAAGGTAATCGAAACTGAAAGTTCAATATTTGTAGTTTTGTGCATCATGTTTCATTAAAACCGACACTGATGTCCTTGTTTTAAGAGGTTATAGGTGTCACTTACGAATGAAACAGATGCCATTTTTTTCTATGGGGTGTTTGGTGTCAGTTTTGTAATATAACCGACGGAGAAATTGAATTTATTCAGTTCAATGTTGGTTTATATATAAAAATGATGCCAAAAATTGTTTCAACACCATCTATTAAAATAACTAATGTTGAAACATGTTTTTTTTTAAAAAGTAAATTAATATTATAAAATCCCAAAATCTAAATCCTATATGAATATATAATAGAAATATATATAGCAAAAAAAAGAACAAAAATAATATTATCCTATATACATAAAAGTAGTCAAGAAATGTCACGAACAATATCTAATAACCCAATAAATTGATAATCAGGCTAGCCTTGACATTACCTCCAAAATTAGTAACCGTCACTTGAATCATCAAGAATTCAATGGAATGGTTCTTTTATTAGAACAAAAAACATCAGAAGATAAATAAATATAGTTAGTGTGTTAAACATTCTTTATAATTAAAATTATCAAAAATGTCATGTTAAGAATGTATTTCTCATTTTCAACCTAATCAATAAGTTTCCAAAAAATCCATTAATTTTAAAATCAATTTATTTTCAAATAGAATTTTCTAATGAATGGACATCAAATAATAACATGAAATCATGTTAAAATTCAACACATACTTTTTATCAAAATTTATAAAATCAACCTTAATTGAATTTTTTAGAATAGTATTATCTATATAATTCTATTTTAAACAAGATTAAAAAATCACATGCCTAAAAATTCATAAAATAATAAGTAGAGAATGTTGAAAATTTTTGTTGAGATCATTTGGATCAAACACCTATTATAATAAGGTAATTAGTTTTTGAAAAATTTATTAGGAAAATGTAAGATTAATCATAAACATTAAAATAAATATACTTAATAATTTAATTCACAACCAAAAATATCAAATAGTTCAGAAATAAATATTAAAGATGGGTCATATCATAATTTATATATAGATCAACATCATTGAACATATATAATTGCATTGAAATTTAAATATAGAATAATATGACATAAATTAAAAAATAATAAATATAAACAACCTCATCAAATTCAGTCAAACCCCCAATTGTGATTATCTCACACATGAATCATAAAACATAATATCCACATTCTACACTTCCTTTTTAATGATGAAACTGAGGTTTCAAAACATTAAGGTGATATTAAAAACCAACATATAAATATCAAAAATTAAAATATTTACCATTACATTCACATATTTGACTAGATTTTTCTTCATTATCTTCAATTTATTTTTTGTTATAAAATTTCTATGACCTGCACATTCAGTTATATCAACTAAAAAAACATGTACAACAATAAAAATTACAACTAATTGACTTATAAAATGGAAGAAAACTTACTCATTTTACAAGGTGGTAAAATCTTTCAAAACATCACCTAATAAAGAGAATAACTAGTATAGCATGCATTCCATTGGGAAGAATACATTTAACATTCAATTCCCTCTACAATATAAAATGTCAAAAATTAATGGAATTATAATAAATACTATTTAATAATTATATTAATGTTATTATCCATCAAGGAATGGAAAAATACAACATCCAATATCTATATTTGATAATGTTTCGAATATATATTAAATTCTACTAGGTTGTTTCACATATTGTACATATTTTGAAATTAATTCTATATTCATAAGACCATAAAAACTAGTTGTCTCATTTTGTCTTATATGTGTATGTAGATACCAAATTAAATAAATAATATAGAACGTCACTTAAAATCATCTTTACTTAAAAAATAACAAACATGAACTAAAATTTACTTACATGGAAAACAACTATAACAAAATCATGCCGAGATCTTTAAACTGAATCAGATCAGTGATATCTGTTTGTGAATATTCTCAACAGATATTTTTGTACACATATTTTATTCATCATATAAAACTCTTATAAACTATCAAATGATAAAACAATATTGGATAAACAATTTATCCCATTATAAATAGAAGTATTTATAGTTGTTCGTTCCCGAACCTTCTGTTTCTATTTCATTTGTATCATTTCTTTTGATTTTAAATAATCCTATAAAAATAAACTATTAGAAAACATTATAAATAATTTTAAATTAAATGTAATTAATATTAAAAAACCACACATACCTCATATAAAAGATAATGTAGAAGGTTATCTGACCAAAATAAAAACTAACCTGCACAATCCCCAACTCTGGTAACCTCCTCGATTGGAAATGGTAATAGATAAATTGAATTAATAAAATCAAACACCGATACTCTGAAAGAACAAAACTGCACATGATGGTGATGTAAATATTCCCCAAAAATATATATGACTTATTTGATAGATAAAATACATGATTATCTTCACCATACAACACACAATATATTATTGGGTCTGAACAATGAGGTGGAGGATCTGAGAAGGCAGGCTGGGCCAGCTGGGTAGTTTGTATATGCTGCGCATCAGACTGTGAATGATGAAAAGACTAGCCAGTTTAGGCAAGATGATTAGGTTATTATTGTCTCATCAATTGATCAATAATATCTTTCACAACTGATTTAATTTGATTTCTCATGGACAGTTTAAATTCTTTCTGCTCAACTAGTAAGGAATCAATTTCTATATCTCTTGACTACTTCCATTGATTACCAACAAAATTACTAATAGTAATACCCTCATGATATCCTCTAACTCTACCTAGGTGTTCTTCCTTTCCTAAAGCTATGTCTAGGATATATATCTTACCCTCAAGGAAAATGTACCTTGGATCTCTTTATCATAATTATTATCCAAAAATATAAAATTAAACTATTATATAAATGTTTTTAATTTAAAAAAATACAAATATCAATGAAATATAAAAAAAAATTATTTACTTACAAATTTATCAGCTACTTTTTTATCGTTCTCTATATGATATATTTCATTTTTTCTTCTTTTTTCTCATTTCCATTTTTCATGGTGAGTGGGAGGAGATGGAAGACCAAACTGGACCTCTTATGAAGAACTACTAAATCGGGCTCTAAATGCTTCAAATTTTTCTTCAATCATTTTTTTCTCCAACAATTGATACCCTATGTGTTATAAAGTATGAGGGTAGTCATTATTCAACTGGATATATTGATGACATATCCTATATACATGTTATATTATAATAAAAAAAATAAGTAAATAGATAAATATATATAATAAATTTTATAATATGAAATAATTATCACACCTAAAATTTTTATTCATGTCGGCTGTCAAAAAAATTCATCCAAGTATCTCTATTTATAAACTCATACCAGATTCATGGGGTTTCATTCTTTTTCATTCCAAAAACATAATTTTTTTTATCAATTTTTGGTTTAAAATCTCTCCACCAAACTGCTGTTAAAGAGATATGACTTTCCATAAATTCCCTTTTTCCATCAAAATTGAATGACATATATAATTGAATAAATTAAATATGTCATTAAAAATATTTAATATTAAAAAATGAGGTAACATAAATAAATTGAGATATTTTACCATCATGACCCACCAATGCTTTTGTTTCACCATCCTATAAACGGACGTTAATTCAGGATATAAAATATTAATCTTGAAACGGCTCTTTCTTGATATATACCTTCTTAAGTAAAATGTATTTGGACCAATTGCATTATTATCATCATCAAAAAAATATTTAATATTTTGTCTCCACGATCAAGTGATAGTTTTGGTAAATGTGTAATACCACATCTACCAACTCGAGAAACTGATTTCTATATTGTAACAGAAGAATTATCCTCTGTTGAGGATACATCAGTAGTCCTATAAATATTTTTTAGAAATTAATAGTTTTCTTTCATTAAATAATAATATTATTGAATATTTAATAATATGTAAAAATAGATATACCTTGGTAACGACTCATCTCTATCTGTCTGACATAGACACAAGTAGGTGTATTGAAATTTTTTGTACCTTTATATCATTAGAATACTAAATATTTAGATACTAGGATGAAATAAATAAGTAAAAAAAGAGGCTTGAATTGTTATGTTAAAAAAATAAACAAAATATAATTAATTACTAGAATAATTAAGAGACTAATTTATTTTTTCCCATATTTCTTTATTATGGTCAATATGTATTTAATGCACTATGTATACCTTATAGTCATTATAATCATTTTTAAAGCATTTAATATATGAATAAGACTCATGTAAATCAATAACATCATCTGCATCATCCTCATCACCCAAATGGTATCTTTTTCTTTAAAAAATGACGGAACACAAATAATTTGATGGATAAATGACATAAAATATATAATTTTCAGGTGTCATCAAGATAAATGGTTTATCATTATAATTAAATATTTTCAAATCAACCGGTTTAAATCAACAATCATCATGTCTTACACCACTATTGTTATCAACCAAATTACACTTAAACAAAATGTCTGAAAATTTTGTATAATCAATTTCCCATATATCCCCAAGAACTAAAAAAATATGTCGACAAAGTAAAAATTGGTCTTTTAACCTTTTCACTTGAAAAATGTACTGCTTTAGTGATAAACATCACACCAATATTTTGGACAGTACTCTTGTCATCCGGTTTTTTGTGTGTAAAATGTGTACCCATAAATAAAAAAACCAGACCATGTTATCACATTAAGATATGGGCCCTATCCAACCATTTCAACATTTCTGATAGAGATATATTAGTTCTCACTTTCTCCTTAAACCATGAAATAAATGACTTTTTATGCTCAATCATGAACAACATTTCTTTTTTTTGGATATCATATCTTTAATTCTGAAATATGTGTTGATATATATGATTGAACATATTTAATGTCGTTCAAAATGTATAAATGTGTCTGTATCACTTCATCACGTGGAATATATTTACCATTAGGACTTGAATCCCTCTACCTTCACTATAAACTATCAAATATCAAGATATATGGAGACTATTATGATCCAATTCAAAAAAATAATCATTAAAAAACTCTACCAACTCTTCCGATACATATTTTTGAACAATATAGGCCTCCATTTGATTATAATTTTTAACATGTCTCTTTAAAAATTTGTTATACCTTTCAAAATAATACATCCAACATAAATAAACAGGTCCACATGTCCTTATCTCACACTCCAAATGTATCACCAGATGAACCATTATATCATAAACTTTTGGTGGAAAATACATTCCTAGTTGACAATGTACAAGAGATGCTTCATTCTCTAACTCATCTAAAAAATCTGGATGAACATATTTGATAAAATGGATTTGAAAAAATACATAACCTAATTATCGTCTTTCTAACAACTACTGACCATATAGCAAGCAGTGTGATTGATAGTAGTTGTTGCATCAATACACGACAATCATGAGATTTCGTACCTATTAATTTGAATTCCTTCACTAACCCAAAATTCTTCACATTTTATGAATATCCACTAGGTACTTTATACAATAAAGACATTGAAAAAAATTCAACTTCTCACTCTTTCTTAATGTGTGACTAGCGAAAGGTAAATTTGTTATGTTTCCTTTCATAGTGGGAGATAACACCAAACATATTCCCATTGCTATTAATTAAAATCTAGAATTTAATCCATCTTTTGTTTTTCTTTTTATGTATAAAAAATTTCCAATAAAACTGTCACATATATTTGTCTCAACATGCATTACATCAATAATTTGTTTTATCTCTGAAAATATCCAATATGATAGTTAAAAAAACTGTTTCTTCCATATATTTTTGGACGACCAGAACTAGTTTTCTTTCCAAATGTTTACTAAATATTTTTCATCCTATCGTAATATTCATTAACTCACAATGGTATTGGGGGAACATTGTATTCTTATAAACTGTTAAATTATCTTTTCAATCTACAATAAGGATTATCAATTTGTAAAAAATCATTGATGTCCCATATACATTGTCATTCTTCCATTAATTAATTTATCATATGAAGTATATTCTTCTCAAATTGGCCATGCTTTATGAAACATAAAATTTTGTCCAAAAAAGTGTCCATATGTAAGAAATTCGTTTATACTGAACATTATCATAGTAAAGAAAAGAAAATACTTTTTTTGTATGCATCAAAAACAATAACATCAGTCTCCCATATAAGTTTCAAATAATCAATTAGTAGTAAAAGATACACATCAATATCGTTTCCTATCTGTTTTGGTCCAGAAATCATCAATCTCATCATAACATATTTTTTCTTCATAAAAACCTATGGGTATAAGTTTTAAACTACAAAAAATAGGCCATGAAATATGTTGTCTACTTAGGATCACATATTGATTCACTCCATTTGTATACACCCCCATTTTGAAATTTCTAAATTCACTTCCAAAATGAGGAAATTGTTTGTCAAATCTAATCCATTATGATGAGTCAGTAAGGTGACATAATTTACCATCGGATATGTGTTCATTGGAATTCCAACTTATCCATTTTGGCATCAATTGAATTTGAAAATAGGTTGTTCAAATAAGGAATTATTGAAAGATACCGATTTTTTTTGCAGGAGGTTTATGTTTGGTTCCTCAGAATGAATCAGAGTTAATTTATTAGAATTATATAAAGGGATTATTGGAAGGAATTATATGATTTAGCATCAGGATAGATTTAATTACCTGATAATGAATCTACATTTACTTTTTATCCATCTTATAGGGTGATGTTCCATATGTAGGACATTTTGATAAAAATTATTATTATTTTTTATACAACACACAATCACTAGGGAAAGAATGCATCTTTTTATACCCGAATACCATTTGGAATAATATTTTCTTTACCTGAAAATTGGAATATGTAAGTCCATTTTCTTCTGGAATTAAATCTTTTAAATGATCAAGTAAGTTAGAGAAACATTTATCACTCCAACTATTTCTTTCTTTCAAGTTAACCAATCTCAATACAGATGATAAAACAATATATTTAATACAACATGGGAATAATTTTTTTTTCCAAATCTCTTTACAACCATTCAATAGTTTCTATTTTTCAACAGTTTCAACACCTAAAACATGAATTAATTATTCAATACGATCCTATGACACATTATGAATATTTTCATCAATATTGTATATCAAATTTAATGTTCTTTCACCATACCATATTCAACATGTTTAATTAATGATAAAACCATAGAAAATGAGGGGATCATTTATTTTTCTATAATTTAACATTCTCATTTTCAAACACCTCACAGATGGGTAGAAAACCAAATTTGTGTTTTAATGATTTTTTTATCAAATTCCATGAAATCTTTAACTACTTTTTCATATTCATTAACAGTTCTTTGTAAATTTATCCAATTAAGATCCATTCATTTCCTAGAATCGTAATATAATCAGTGATATATTAAAACATATAAATATTTTAATATATATATATATATAATTAGAAATTTTAAACACAAAAAAAATAAAAAAATAAAAAAATATGTTTATCTTATATCTTGTTCAATTTTGACTATAGTGTTATTTAATTTTTTTTCAAAAAGTTTCATTGAATCAAAAATAATTCACCATTAATCAAGACAAATTCAAATCAAAATGTCATTTAACTTAATTTTCTTAGCATAACATTAATTTAGTTTTTAATAGTATAAATTATTATAAAACACATCCCAGAAATTCTTAACATGTAAAAATTCTCTATTACATTATTAATAATTCATATAAATTCATTCATCATCTTTGTAAACTATAAATGATTTCATTTAATCCAAAACTACACCATTGGGATGATAATTAAATATTTATATCACAAAACCATTATTAAATTAATATATCTTAAATGATAAAAATCAATTTATCATTAATGTTCTCTTCAAAACATGTATTAACATTTTGGCCTCTTTTAAATTCATAATTCATACAGTTCCCATATTCAAAATATTCAATACAAAATTACAATCCTTATAATTAATTTCAATGTTGAATTTATTTAAATTTCAATCCATTTTCAATACTCAGTGTTGGAATAACACATAACATGCATATTACTCATATAAAATAATTCAAATAATTTTAAAGCATATGATTGAAATGAATAATCATTAAGACAATTATAATTCTATAAAATTAATGGTCATCAATTTTATAAAGAAACAGCCTTGAAACAACACATATTCATGAGTTTTATACAAGAACATACATTATTTTGCAATGAGAATCTTTTTAGTTATATATTTTTAGATAATTAGGACATAAAACATACATAACATCTCATAATGATACATGTGGATACTATTAAAACCATATCCATTTTTTAAAAATATAAAACATTTCAAATAAAACATAATTTCTTTGAAAAATATTCAAGACATTAAATTTGTTTTCCATATTTCTCTTACACATCCTTATAACCTATGAAACAACATTTAAAAACATGGTATGAGCACAAAAATATCAGTAAGGGATATAAGGAAAGAAATCGTTAGTCAAGTGATAATATAAAAAACCAATAAAACCCATTTAATAAAAACTCATTAAAAAGCCTGAAAAAATAATGTAGTTTATTTGGGATATATTTACCATATCACTCTTACAATCAACCTTACACATGGAATTACCATCCGGTCAACCTCTATCTCTCGAGTACCTGATGAATTGGAGAGTTATAATGGGGCTCAGCCATCATATCTTGAGTTATAATGGGATCAACACAACATATATTATGATATAATGGGGATCACCCATCATATCATGAGATATAATGGGATCAACCCAACATAAATAATGTTAAGGTAACATATCATGAATAAAACACTTCGTAACTCATTTTCACCATTGAGAAAAACACATTCACATTTCAAAATACCATTTTTTCGTAAAAATCACTCTTAGAAAATCAAAACCTACACACAAGATAATGAAATAAAATTATTCAAAAAACATATAATGGATAAAATATTGTACTATAACACCATGATATCAGAATAGTACACTCATTTCATAAAAAAAGAACAATATCTTTATATTTCATAAAGGATACATTTAAAAGGATTTTAAGAAGAAAGTCCATACAAATACTAAAAAATTGAATATAAAATTGATTAAAAGAAGGAAATATGTATATAAATAAATAATAAAAAATTATATAATCAAATAAAATTTCCCAAGTCCTTTTTTCATGATTAATAGTCTTGAAGATAAAGGTTAACCCAAAAGAATGGAAATTGGGTTTAGAATTCGCTTATGAGATTTCGACATGGTATTAGGTGTACATGGGAGGGATTAATGAGTGATAACGAGGTATATCATGATTAATAAATCATAAGGGAAGAATGGGGGAGGTTCAAAAATATAACCCATCCATAGGAATTAAAAATAAAACATCACAACATAGAGGAGATTCTTGAATTAAATTGAGAAAGAGAGGATCCCTTACCTCAGGTTTGACTTCCGTCAAACATGTTTAAAACTCTTATATAAAGGTTAAAATATTGTTATTAATATTTATTAGAACCATATTCTTGTTTATAACACCTTTCATGATCATTTTATAACATCATTCAACGAATTCATTAAAAACATTTTTCTAATTCCACTATTTTAGGGTGCGTTCTTCACAAGGTTCCCATGATCAGTTCATGATGGATATTCTTGTCGATTGGAAGTGAAAATATAGAATTTTAATATAATGGTATTTAGATATTTAAAAAACTATAAATTATACCATTTATCATTTTTAATTATTACATGAGAATGATTTATAAGTTAAAACATTACTGATATTTGTTTTTGTCATTTTTGTGAATCTTCAATCATAAAGAACTAATTTTCGTTTATAAATCAATGACATGTGTAAAAAATCATTTTAGATCCATATATAATATATAATAAATAAATTATAATATGGTTTAACCTTTAAAATGGTTTCATGACCACTCTTGAAGGAAGTAAAAGAAATTGAAATCACATTGTCCATGATGTCGGTAAATCAACACATCATGGACGATGTTTTAATTTATCGAATATTTGGGAGAGGAGAAGAAGTATAATAGTGAAACTGTGAGTTCAAACCAAGTGTTCTTACATTATCCATGATGTTAAAAATACTATATTTAATTCATAATTTATATATACTATATTTTACTATATTTAACTATTTAAAAAAAATCAAGTATTTCATAAAAATCCCCAAAATTCTCCTTAACTATTTTTCGACATGTGGAATAAAAAAATGAAATCCATTTTTTGAAAATATTTTTCTAAACACTATTAATTTTATTTTAAATAAAATCAAAATTTATTCAAAAATAAATATTTTGAAACTTTTACTCTTTTTTAACACCTTAAAAAAATTAATCAAGATCTCATTATCTTATAACAACAATAATAATAGATTTACTATTCAAAAAGGTCATATTACTATTAATAAGGCTCATATTACTATTCATAAGGTTAGGTTAATTCATAAGGGTAGGTTTTTATTCACAAAAAATTATTATAGTCTTATCAGACACCAAATAACTTACTGATTCTAACCATGTATGTTAGTTTTTTGAAATTCAAAACACATAAGTGGAAAAATTATGTTTAAAGGATTATTATAAATATCTATATAAAAAAGTCTTCACGCATTTACATTTACTTTTAAATAATTGTGGTGTTACATATTTACTTTTAAATTAATTAAAATAAGTAATTTCATTAAACTAAATTTATCAAATAAGAAAAGTGATAAAAATAAACATATTTTTACAACATTAATAATTAACAATCAATTTCATAGAAAAATGGAGTTGTAATTCAAAATTATAACTAAATAATAACTAATTTATTTTTAAATTTAATAAATAACTTACAATATTTGGATATGAATATGGCAAATTAATTTTCAATCTAAATATTCTCCTTTGAATTATTTAGAATAATAAACACTTCAATATCTAAGAAAAACAGTTGTATATATGAATAATAATCATTAAAGAACAAAAAAATAAAACCCAATAGAGTTGTGACCATGAATATGTTTTGAAATATGAAATAAAATCGTAAATGAAGACAAAATGATAGAGGTTGAAAGAATGAGAACCGCTGATCACGAAGTGAAGATTAAAATGTTAGAATTAAATGAAAACGAGTTTTGTAGGTGGTTTAAGTGGTAATCGACTCCCTTTTGAGTTGGAAGAGGCGAAAAAACAATCAAAATGGTTTAGGTTTGTTTAGGTGTCTTTTAGAACCATCTTAAGTCAGTAAAGATGAATAAAATGATCATGAAATGGTTTAGGGTGGTTCAGGTGGCCATCAGTGCCATCGTGAGTTAGGAGAGATGTAGAAAATGATCGAAATGGTTAAGGATTTCGAGTGGCCAAAAGCTCAGGTATTTTTTTAAAAACACTTCTCAGCCTCAGCTATCTAAAAACTGATGTGAAAAAATATAGTATGTTTTGGAATAAATTTTTACATAAACCAGTGATGAATTTTTTACATGTTTTCAACATTAGTTTAAGGAAAAATTGACACTGGAAACATATTTTTTTGGCATCAGTTTTAATAAAAATTGATGCTGGAAACGTTTTATTTAACTATTTCATACTAGTTTCTTAGAAATCGATGTATTAATTATAATTTTTAATCCTTTATTTCTGCTAGTTTTCGTAGATAGTGTTTTGAAGGTTACCAAAAAGAATCTAATGCTTTTTATTACCTATATAAAGGTATAAATGGTGTTACATGAATGCAGCTATAGAGTTATATGAGATATATAAATTTTATATAATTAAAGGTGTTGTGTATAAAGGATATCTTGTAAAATCTATCAGATAGAGGAAATTCAAGGTAGGTAATTGGATGGATATATCTATGGTGTTTCAATTTTTTAAGTACCATCAGACAAACATATTAATGTTAAAAGAACTGGAGATTTGTAATTTCATAGGATAGAGAAATGTAATGGTGCTCAAATTATATAAGTTTACAAAAAATATTAGATAAAGTTTAGTTTCATCATTTGGGTAGAAATTAAACTAATATATATGATTTTATCAGATAGAAAACCCTATAAAGATATTCTCCCCTAATTATTAAGGATGTATGATCAGATATAATCATATTGAGCCATCAATTAGAGGTTGTATTTCACGTAAAACAGTTGAAAAATAGAATTATGTTCCAAAATATGGAGATATAATATGTCATTAGACTCACATATGTTGAGATTAATAGATGAAGGTTTCTTAACTGAGGTAAACCAGATGGGGATCCATTAGAAAAATAATGTTGATGGTGTAATATCATATAGATACGTCATAATGAAGGAACGAAATATTCATACACTAGACTTAGGAGTTATAAGGAGCTTTATATAAGCCATAAAAAGTACTAAACAATATTGATGTTTAATATTACTATTCGATGTTTTATATATTTTTGAGGCTAATGGAGTCTCTATAAGTTTTTTAATCCCGAGTTTAAGGAATATTGAAGAATGGGGGAGCTTTTAGAAAACATTAAGAAGCCTCAATAACATTCTAAAATAGTAGATATGTGCACAATGAAATATAAAGGTATTTTTTATTTGAAAATTGAATTATAAAGGAGGGTGAAATATATTTAAGTTCTTACACTTTCCCTTGATCACAAACCTATATAAAGGGGAGTACGAACAACACATAATAATCTCTATTCAGGTAAGGAGAAGTGGAATTGTTTGAGGATTTTTTATGTGACAAATCTGATCAAGTTTCTACTTGATTGATTAAGATGCATTAGATATGGTCTATCATCAAAATAATATGCATAATGGGAATAGATAACTGAGTTCATACTCAATTGAAAAGGAGTCCATAAGATGGAGGATGTTTGAATAAAGATGCAATTAATGAAGGACTGGTTGAAGGAGCAGGCACATTAGACTGATATTTCTTCACCAGATTGAGAAGTATTAGACAGAGAAAATAAAATAAAGGTGTATCAAACAGATCATTCTGGATTGATGTGAAATTAGAATAATCCTATGGAGACAAACCAGGAAGATTTATCATATATAGGGAATACTAAACAGAGTCGATTAAATAAAATTTTTTAAGGAATGCTTTGGGAAAAGTTATGGGAAAGTTGTGATTTACCATATCAATGTCATATATAGACAAAGAGGATGTTTTAAAGTAAAAGATATCTTAATAGTGTTATTGAATATCTTGATTATTTTACATAGGTAACAGTGATCTAACTTGCCTGAAATAAAATTAAAAGATCAAAATGGAATGATTAAGAAAATTAGAAGGAATATACTTATAGCTAAGGGTCAGAACTAGTCACTAAAACCGATTGATGGCTATGGGGTATAAAAATTTATGAATTAAGTGGATAAAATTAATATAGTGTGGGGAAGGGGGATAACCAACTTTGGTAGAAGAGGTTATTAATGGGGGTAGAGATAGGGTTAGCTGGAGGAACATTTACTGGGGTTCAGAACCTGTTTATTCTTATTCCTTTCTAATATTAGGAAAATTATAAAAGAAATCAATGTTGGGGGGAATAACCAAAATGAAAATGAAAAAGTATTTGTATTGGAGTTTATAAATATCATATGTTGATCTCCAATTATATTTTTTACAAATGAATGGTCTCATTGAGATTTATATTTGAGATTATTTTAACTCCAAAAAGTTTTCAATGGTATAGAAAAGTTCCATTATGAAGTTATAAAACATTCTTATAAAATAAAAATTGATAAATAATTTACTCTTTCACAATGATCCTACATTAATCTAAGGGAATTTCAATTTGCATTACAGCCTAGTTTCCCAAAGAAAGAACTAACCTTCTAATAATGATTGAGAAATTTAATTTAGTAAACAGTAGGATTCATCTATTATTTGATAAAATAAACTATCATAGTTGGAAGAATAAGACATTACCCTATCTTCTACCTCATGGTCTTGAAGTTGAAGATGTTTTAATTGTACGATTTACTCCCATTACTAAATTTTCTATGATAGCTTCCAATAAAAAAATATTTAATTTAATGGAATAGCTAATAATTCAATGTTGATGGATATCATAGAACATTTTTATAAAAATATCATGATTCATACAATGGATAAACATTTGTGGGATATGATGAGAAGAATCTATGATAGAAATGAAAAAATTAAGGAGGCTATAATAAAAATATAGATGAGTAGGTTTTAAGA
The DNA here is from genome assembly GCA_963277665.1 of Viscum album. Lineage (NCBI taxonomy): Eukaryota > Viridiplantae > Streptophyta > Magnoliopsida > Santalales > Viscaceae > Viscum > Viscum album. Next base: position 1,576,427,291 of record OY728141.1, read on the forward strand.
TGTTATTATGGCTGATGAATAATGTATTTAAAAATTCTTTATAAGTGTTAATGAGGTTTTTAAAAATAGAAGATGTTTCAATGAGAAGCCGGTAGATTCTAATGTCATTAATATTTTTTTGGAAAACTTCCAAATACATTTCACTCCAAAATGTGAGATTTAGATTATAAAAAATATTTATCTCTAGAGAGATTCGGAATAAACTTGTGGCATATGAAATCAAAAAATATATAGTCATTAAGAATATAGATAAAGAAGAAATGGATTCGAAGATCTTTTAAAAAATAAACTCATAGATAAAGAAGATAAAAAAAATCAAATGAATTAGTGGTAGAAGAAGAGGAAGGGGAATTCAATAAAATCATTTCCATTTTTTAAAAAGATATAAAAATGGATATTGGAAGGGAAAAGCCTAAATTTATTATAAATTCTACAACAGCAATGATAAAGTCATTTTTTCATAATATTTCCTTACAAATTAATATTAAGATCCTGATATAGAAGAATAAGATAAAAATATGAGTGATAGAAGTATAAGAAATACAATAAATGGTTTCATTATAAAAAATAGAAGTTTCTTTAGTAGAAGTGTGCATGATAATTTTTTTTAATAATGAATCCAATAACCATGTTAACATATTTTCTCATGTATGTAGAGGAAGTTATTTATCAAATAGTGATGAAAATGGTGAAGAGAAAACATAACTTTATTGGATTCAAAAAGAAAACATAGAATAATTACTTGATGAATATAGAAAACACAAGAAGAAAAGAATGAATTTTAAGAAATAAGTTAATGAAATATCATTTGATAATTGTGGTAAGAATTAGATGATAAAAAATAATGTGATTATAGATTAAAAAATGAAATCCGGTGAGTATGAGTGAAAATTGAAAAGTTATGAAGAAACATTAGCTAGAAAGGTAGATCATTAGAAGATAGAAACAATACATTTTATGGAATGTAATTAGTTTAGTTTGAAGTTGGTTGAATTCAAGAAGATGGTTAATGTTCAAAAATAATTTCTTGATGATATAGAATAATATATATTTTGGAAACACAATCTATTTTTATTAAAAACCAAAATGTGGTAAGAATGATGAGAAAATACATCACTAATGTATTTGAGGTTAAAGATATATCTTATCAAGATAGTGAATAGAAATTTCAACATAATCAAGTTTCTTCCTTACCAAAACAACCTCAATGTGCAGTTCCTTCTACTAATACTTTAGGTTTAAATATTATGTTTTGTGTGAAATCTTATTCTATTAATAAAGTGTAGAATTCGTAAATAAAGTATCTATCTGAACATAGTCACCCATAGTTTCTAAAATTAAAATAATAAGTAACATTAGAGAAGTGTTTATATTAGTATGAATGTCTAAGATTCAGAGAACACTGATGGTATTAGGAACATCTTTGGTATAAATAATAATCAGGTTGAAACAACAGGTCTCTACCAAGAAAGAGTTATGAATCAAGGGGGAGCTATAATGAGAACAAAAGAATAAAATTTCCAATAAAGTAGATGAGTAAGAAAATAAATTTCAAAAGGTAAATAATTCTAATTCTTTAAGAGAGTAAAATATAACCCTTATAAAAGTTGAGAAAATAGATTATTTCAATAAATTTGAGTATGAAAAGGAATATTGATTAGTTATTTGGGTGGATCAAATAGAAACGACTAGAAATATAGAGTAAGAAAAAGATTCTACTAAAGAATAAGAAAAGAAACATGCTTTTGAATATTTTAGAAAATTTTATAATAATTTTTAGTAGTTTGTGGTTTGAAAATTAAGAAAACATGAAATTGATAATAGAAGGATGGACATGATACAAAATATTGTATTACTATCTATCCATCAAAAATCAAAAAAGGATGTTATAAAATCTAGGTTAAAATTATGTTATGAAAGTGGAAGTAAATATGAAAAATTCATCAGAAGATTCCAAAGATGATAAGAATGAAAGTGCATCCTATAAAAAATATAATAAGATGAAGAATAATATGTCAAGACTATGAGAAAATTCATAGTATAAATGTTACATCTAAGGAACACTGATGTTCATAACTATTCCAAAAATAATTTTTTAATTACAAAAACATATAGGGATTTTATGTAGTATAAGTAAAAAATATTACTAAGTGATTTATATGTTTTATAGTAAAAATATATGTCTATAACAAAATGTTGTTACCACAATGGTGAAGAAATTAGTGCCACCTTTTAGGGGGATCAAAGCTAAAGATGAGGTATGAATAACACACATTTCGTAAAAAAAGTAATGATGTTATGAAAGGTATTATTTTGGAAGAATTTTTTTTATAAACCTAAGTAATTTTGATATATTTTTTAAGAAATATATAGTATTTTCCTTAAAAAACATTCTCATATTCCCTAATACAAATATGTTTGAAAAAGATTTAGAAAAGTATTAAATGGATGTTTTGTTCTGGAAATCATTGATAAAATTGGTTATATTCTATTTTTTTCTACTATAGATTCTACCATATAGACTTAGAAATGAATACATAATGTATTTTTAGAGAAACACATGTGATAATATTTTCATCTTAGGATAACTTGTTCAAGTTTCTATGATTAAGAAATACGAGATGAGATAATCCTTATACCATCCTCTATATTTGATTTTCTATAAGGGAAAGAAGTAACATAGGGGTGATGAAAACATCATGGAGAATATATCAATCCCACATATTCACTTCAATTATTTTTTAATTTTTATATTGATATTGAAATAAAATATGGGGGATATAATTATGTAATAGTTTATTTGGTTTTACATGTTGTTAATATCTAAATGCTTGTTTGTTGAGAAATTTGAGAGAATATTTTTCCAAAGTTTTATAGGAAATATTCACTATGGAAATTAATTATTTTTCCTTATGAGGTGTTAGAAAAACTCCTTAAGGAGTGTAAAAAAGTTTCCTTAACAATGTTACATGATGATATTCTAGTACTCAAAGATCCTAACAACATGAAGTTTATTATGGTCCTAGAAAAGTTTGTACTCATTTTTATAAGGTATTTTCATTATTAATGGGAGAGAGTATAAAGTGAGAAGATTCTAAGATCAATTAGTAGTACAAATTTTATTATCGAGTTATTAGAAAAAACATTCTTATGAAGAAGCTGAATGAATATTTATTTATTCATATATAGCCTTATAGAATTATTGGATAGAGTAATAAAAGATGTTATTATCAGATGGTGAAGTCAAATAAGTTCTTATCAGATGGTTAAGTCAAATAAGTTCTTATCAGATGGATGTATGAGTTACAAAGGTTGCAGTTTCAACTGTGTAGAGAGTGTTTTACAGTTCATGTAATGGTAACTTGCACATTGTGTTACCTGTGTAAATGTATCAAAGTTTTTGTGTAAAGGTAATTGCATAGTTATACGAGATACATAAGGGTATCTATAAGAAGGTGCTTCATACGGAGGATTGATTATAAATGATATCAGGTGGAGTAAATCCAATGTATAACACTTGATGGTGATGTTAATGAAGTTGATAAAATTTAAGTATCATGAGAAAAATATATGAATAATCCAATAGATGGAGATTTGTAATGTCATCGGATGGAGAAATGAAAACATTATCCAAATATAGATGCACATACATGTTTGAGGTAAATGTTACTTTCATATGATGGATTAACTTTATACTTTGGTACACATTGTCAATGAAAAAAAATACTATGAAGATGATACTCCCTATGTTTTAATGGTATAATTATTGAACTGAATATTACTGATCCATCATTCAGAATATTATTTTAAGAGAAACAGTCAGAAAAAAGAATTATGATCTACTGGATAGAGATCAGAGATCTCATCAAACTCTAATATATCGAGCTTTGTGGATTGAGGTTTACTAATAAAGGGGAACCAAATGAAGGTCCATTATGTAAGGAATTACTTTTTTTACCATCAGAAAGAGATTTCATAATGAAATAAATGGGAATATGTACACTTGACAAAGGAGTTATAAGGAGCATTAAATGAAACATTTAAATTCATTTACAATTTCGATATTGAAACAGATCATTAAATGTATTTTATGTTTTTGAGGTTACAAAATTCTACATAATATCATTAAAACATAGTTTATGGATTTTATAAAAATGGGATGACCTTTTAAAAATCTTTAACAGGCTTCAATAATATTCTAGAAGAATAGAGAAGTGCCAATCGAAATATAGAAGATTGAGATATTTAAAAGTTAAATTTAAATTGAGTGGGAAATATATTTGATTTCACTGACATTTATATGATTAAAAAACTATATAAATTAGAGTTCATATAATAGGTACTAATCAATGTTCATGTGTGGAGAAGCATAATTATCTAGGTATTTGTTGCGTGTGATATTCTATAAAGCTTCTACTTGTTTAAAAAATGTGCATTAGACCAAGTTCCACCAGTTGAAGAAGAATCATAGCAGGAGAAGCTGACCGAGGTATTACTCAGTTGAATAAGAGTGTATTAGATGAAGGATCTTCGAGCAGTGATCTAATAGATGAAACACTGCTTAAAGAAGGATGAACATCAAAACAATATTTATTCATTGGAAGAATATTCATCAGACCAAGAACATATATTAGAGGTGCATCAAGCAGATCATTCCTGAAAAATCATAATGAGAAGCATCAAATAGAGACCAACTAGATAGAGTTATTTGATAGAGTGAAAAAAAATTAAGGTGATCAGATGAACATTGATATGGAATATATCTAGCTGATGTTCTATGAAAGTTATGACTAAACTTATCCAGGTCATATAAACATTAGGAGGATGGTTCATGGACAACAAACTCTTAAGAGAGTTATCGAAGATATTAAAGTCTGTATATAGGTAAAAGTGATCATACTTGCTTATGGAGAAAGAGAATATCTTTCCACAGTTGATCATGAAAGAAAAAGGAAAGAACTTGTATCAATGTGTGTAACTAGTTTCTGGAAATGATTTTTGGTTGGGGGTATAAATTTCAATGAAGAAAGAGTATATTGTTAGGATAGTTGGGGGTGGTGGTAGGGGGTATATGCAACTATGGAATAACATAAAATTTATTGGAGGAAGAACCAAGGTGATCTATAGGAATGATTAATTGGGTGTAGAACCAGTTCCTGAAAATGGCTTTTAAATCCTAAGAATATTTGTAAAAGAATCCATGTTGGGGTGAGTAACCAACATGTAAATGAGTATACCTTTGTTATGAACCCTGTAAATATAATGTGCTGATATCTCTATATATTTTCTATACACGAATGATGATTTTTGGGTTTATATTTGACAATATCATAACTCTAACATGTTTTTTGTGTTTTGGATACTTTTCCTTACAGTGTTATGTAAATTTCTTATAAAATAATAAGTGATCACCGATTCTTCCCCTCATTGATCCTACATTGATCCAAGGTAAAATCAATTTAAAAAAATCTATGAATATAAATTCTTTTCAAAATGATATGTATTTAGATAAGTTTTATCTACTTTATGTCAAAGTTATAACAAGGTTACATTGAGTTCTTCTCCATTTTAACTGATCATGATTGTATGTTTACCTATACTTTTAAGAAAAGTAATCAGAAGTCATTGGGTACTGAAATAAATTTAAAATTGAACTTTTCATCCTCAATGCGATAGATAGTCATATAGATCGATTCAAACTTTTGATGATATGATTGAAAATTTTTCAATGGATTACCAGGAAATCTTGGATTGAAATCCTTCATTAGTTAAATATTATTCTAATAGTAGTCTTCATTCTAATATATAGATGAAACCTTTTATTATTTATGTAGGAAGCGATGTCAGAATATATCTTGTTGCGATTCAGCATGTGAATGATAATTGGTGGGACTAGAATTAGTAGAATAAATTTCTGTGAAGGTGAATGTTATTTATAGACTTATGGGGATGGATTAAAGTAGGGTGGATGGTTATACAGATAATCTTAAGAAATATATTTCATTTTTGGTAAGAAATTATGAATTTATTAAATTTTCTCGTTCAAAATATGTGGTTATTTTTTTGTAAAAGAGAAAAGTTATGTCTTTAGTTCATTAAAACCTATGAATGATTAGATAAATTTAGATCAGTTTCAAATCGAGTGGTCTTACCTCCATGTTAATACTATATATAAGATATGATTTATTATTAAGAAAATTTGTGCTAGATGCATATAATGTTTTGAGCCCAGAAATATTAGTGTTGGAAGTGTATCGTTCATTCAAGGAACAAACTATTCAGATTATTGTCCAAAAATAGAAGGTTTTACAGAATAAGGTAACTTACCATGTTAAGGTTTTATGGGAAAACCATATGATTAAAGAATAAACATGAGAATCAAAAAATTATTTGAAGGAATCATATGCACACTAGTTTAAGTAATGAATAACATTTTGAGGATTCAACTTCCAAAAGGGAGGAAGAATGTAGAAACCCAAGTAATTTTAATATTAAATCAATATCAAACCTTATAAATATTCATTAATTATATTTTATAGAGTTATATTCATTATAAAAATATTAAGTAATCTTTCAATAAAAAAGGAAATAGTTTAAATATTACTATTTTTATTTCTACGAATTATATTATTTTATTTAAAATATTGAGTTACAAATTTTAAATTTAAATTTTACAAAAAAGGATATAATTTTTTAAATTTATCATGTAAAAATTTTCATACAGTTTTTTATATAATTTTCTATAAAGTTTGATTTTTAAATTAATAGTGACTAATAATTATTTTCCTTGAAAATTATATTTTGTTTCATGAATTTACTGAGTCACATTTTTTAAATGGATTAAAAGTATATTTAGTCTACTTATGTTAATAGAATTACAATTATAGTATTTTTGATAAATTTTACACTATATTTGGGTATAAAAAAGTTTTATACTTAGGAATTCATTTTCTGGAAAAATTCATTTCATCGCATTTTGTGTATTTAATTTTAAATAAAATTACGACAATCAAATGAATTGAATATGATTAAATGATTTCCATATTTTTATATTAGTATAATTAATATTAGGTAATAACTTCAACTTAGTTTTTTATCAAATTGGATAGTTAAATCAGTTTAAATATGTTAAAAAAATTAATGTTAAAACCAGCTTATGAGGGGTTAAAATTAATGACAATGGTTAAAATGCAATATAAAATTATATTAATTCTATTTTATATCCACATTTAAACTTTATCTCATATCTTATATTTAAATAGTATATTTTGAGGCATTTTTGGAAAGACATTAATATAATTTAATCATTTTAAAAATTCAAAGTGTTCCCTCTCCGCAACTTATAAAAGGCATCCCTCCTATTTTATATAAACGTAAAAATACTTTTGTTTAGGAAAATAAAAACCAAAATCCATAAAATTAATTCCTACCAAAATCCTATATTCCTTGGTTTGATCATAAAACTGTCCTAAGAAGGCTTGAGATATCAACCTAAAAAGGTTTTTTAAAGAAGATGTATAGTTCTTAAATGAGCATTTTCAATTTTTTCTTCTTTTACCTCATTTAAAAACTATTTAAAAAGGTTAAAATAATATAACCAATATACTCCATATACTTATATGTTTTTATGTTAATGCAATAATAAATATCAATCTCTTTATTCCATCAAATGGGATATAAAATCGTCATTCATGTGTAGTGAAGACTACCACCTCATGGACCAATACAAATTTTATTTCCATAATTGACTCTCATGGATGGTTATAAGGATGGATTAATAGTATATATATAATATTGATGATAAATATATCATTTTTAATGAAAACATATCATCTAATTTTTTACCTTTCATCCCATTGAAAAATAATAATTTTGTTCATGCATACATTTGGATTATCACAACCATGAAGTGACGTGATTTTTTCTCATGATCACATCACATGGATTATATAAATAAGTGTATTTAAATAAATAATATTATATTTATGATATAATAATAAATGTAAGAATATAAAACAATACCTTCCCAATTGTCATAATGTTTGTTGAAAAATGGAAAGGTTACTCTTGTGTTTGTACAACATACTGTCACCATGATTGAAGTGTAGTTCATTTTTTATAACCATCAATAGTGGATGGATTATAAATTAAAATTTATGTTTAAGACTGGAAACAATTTCATGATTTTTAATATGTAGATGATGCAAAAATGACATCTTTGAGCATATTAAACCTACAAAAGTTATTTTTTACGTATGTGCTGAATATCATCAAAACATCTGACATGAACTTGATTGATTAAGTAATTATATATAACATGATAATAAATAATATAAAAGTAATAATAAACTTGATAATTTTCTTAATAAATTACATAATTAATAAATGTTTATTATTTAGGAATAAAAAGAACATATATGATGGTTCATACTCGAGGTAAGGACACTATACATTAAAAACCTCTATTTAACTGTTCTAAATATTTATATTAATAATATTTTTATTCCATATCCATATTAATAAAAATAATTTTATATGTATTAATATGGACATAAATTAATTATTAAATATGTTTTAAGTATCTTTTTTCTTTATTTAAATGGTTTTCTAGATGAATATTTTTATATATTTTATATAGATTTTTTTGGTAAAAATGAGAGAGGGATGTTTTACTTTAACGTATATGGAATAAATAGTTTTTCAAAAAACTGTAAATGTAATTTTATATTTGGATTAATTTATAAAATTACATTTTTTTCAAATAAAAAAACTCTTTCCTTTTATTATGGGTATATCTTTTTTTGAAGATTTGGTTTTTAATAAAATGGATATATACATATCTGAAAAAGTATTAATTTTTGGGTAAAGGGATATTATTTATCAATTTGATGATATAAATCAAGGATTTTATGTGTCTCATGAATGTTATGGTTCTTGGATATTTTTTATTAATGATAGGAGTGCCTGATAATTCTCTAATGATGGGTGATCCTGATATATCTCTTAAATTCATTGAAAAATGATTATGTTCTCTATAGATTTAAGTTAGAAGTAAACTATATTGGTTATTATGTTTTTAAGGGTTCTATGAATATGATGTACCAAAGAACCTACATGGATTTTCTGTTATTGATAATGAGTTTTCATGAAAATTATTTGATTGCAAACTCTCATCTAATGATCTATTTCTTTAAAGGAATGGTTATTCCCTATTCTAGTAAAAATGTATGTTTTAAAAAAATGTTTTTCATGGGTTCTCATGCATTTTAAGAAACCATCATGACTATAATTTTTCAGTTTTTTTATATAGTGATTTGTAATAAAAAAATTGTAGTAAATCTGATTTCACGAGAATGTAAATGATTATCTGAGATCAAATTTTATTTAGTGTAAGAAAAACTCTCTTTTATGTGCTCATGCTATTAAAATAGAATAATAGATTTAATTATTATTTTATTCCACTTATTGATAGTTTTGGTTCTTATCCCACATTTTAATATGTTTTTATACGTTCAAGGATGAGTAGTAAGAATGAATAATTTAATTTGAAAATTGTATTGATTTTTCTAGAAAAAAATGTGTTTCATTTTAATAGTATTATATTGTGGTAAAATAGATACATAGAGGAATTATACAACCTGTATTGTTTGTATTTGTATATAATATTTATGAAATATTTTTAAAAAACACTAAACTTGAAATTATCTTTAAGAATGTATAAAAATGAATTCTTGTTTTAGAATAAAATTGTGGATTAAATAATGATTGGGTCCTTATATTTCTTAAGTTTGAGTTCATCCTATGTGTTTGTATGAAATTCTTGATATGTTTTATGATTCGGAGGCCAACGATGTTTGGGATATGAAAATCTTCTATCTCATAATTAGGTTGTTTGTTGAATGTGGATTTATAATATGTTGGTTAATTATTATGAATATATGAATTTCATTAAGTCCATGATCATGACCATAAGTTATGCAATCTTATTTCTCAACCTTTCACCATGGGGTGTGCTTGGACTTAAATTATTGACTATTACAATATATTTTATCATGTTTTGAAAATAGATTTTATTTGAAAACTAATTTTTTTGGTTATTTTTCATTATCAATATTTCCATCAATTATGTGTTAAGAATATATCTCTTAATAAATTTATTGAAAATAAGTTTTATATGAAAAAATTTTAGTTTGTTTAATAGAACAAGATTTCAAATGTATGCCATATTTATTGCTCTCTTTATGGTATTAAACTATTTCTATATGTATGCTTTGATTGATTTTGTAAAATTTTGATTTATTTCTTCATCACTAAGGATCACTTTTTTATGACTATTCATCTATTTGTAATATCATGTTGGTTGTATACACTCATTATATTGTGATCTTATAGCATGATTCTAAGATAAATATCTCTCTTAGGTTATTTAATAATAATAATTTTCATCCAAAAGTCTTCAGCTTACTCAAACATTCATAGGTGTAGAGGTCATTTGATAATCATAAGGTATTTTTTCTAAATAAAAATATATTTTTAACTAGTTTCAATATTCAATTATTCCTCACACAAAAATCACTAATACTCATCTATAGCTGGGTGGGAAGTCTCTACAAAATTGTGTGAGATATTTTCATCACTGGACCAACATCATTGTTTGGTTTAAAAATAAAACAATCTAACTATGATAAAACTAGATATTGATTATATAGTTTGAATGCAAAATTTTTTTATGGAACACCCTAATAAATTTTCTTAATCCCTATAAGAATTAACATTTCTATAAAATTGATTTTATAAAAAATAACATGACTATTTTCATATATTATAATATATAATAATTCAAGTTCTCGATTTTGTTTTTTTAAAGTCAACAATGTATTGATTTTCAATGAAAGTAGGAAGAAATATAATGTTTTTATATTATTTTTGTTGATATTTTAACATGATGTGACATATTCAAATCAAATTTTAAAAAACAATTAATTAATTAATGTATTTTATGATTATTAATTATATTTAAGTAAAATTATAATCATATATCGTAATTTATAATAAATGTGAAACTAATATAAAATATAATAAAATAAAATTCAAATTCAAATAAAATGGTTAATAATAAATATAAATAAATAATTAAATATTTGAAAATTTCAGTCAAAATTCTTGAATACCAACACTTTTGACCAATGAATCTCTATTTGTATGACACCTCCTATAAAACACTATTACAAATATACTAAAATGTAAATGTTATAATAGTGATTATTAATTTTTCAATGCTATTGTACCACTACATAAAAAATAATTAATAATGAAAGAAATTTTCACTTAAGACCATATCGTAGAGGTCAATATTTAGTATATTATGTGATATTATATAAATGGATATAATTACATATTAAATTTTCTCACATCACTATTAAGTGTTCTAGTTTTCTTATCATGCTATGATATTGATTAACCATGTTTCTTGATTTTTGAAATATTAGAAATAAATATATTGTTATTAGACTCATATGTTATAACATATAATGTATCACTAATATATGACCAACATTGGCGAGGAATTATTGAACTAATTGGATCTAAGATTCTCCACTATTGAATGAAGAATAGCCATATAGAGAGAGATATACATTAATGAAAAATTTCCATTAATAAAATTTTAATTAAAAATCCCTCTCTCTCTCTTACATCTCCTTTCCATTATAGTGGAAGTTCTATAACAACATATTTTAATAGAAAGGCACTATAAAAGTTTTTATATGATTTTATATTTAGTGGATCAACAAAGAAGGAATAAACTTGGTGTGGTCAGTTGTTGTTTTTCATATTCACACTAACTATTGATTAAAGATCATGGAAAATTAGGTAGATATTCTTTCCTTATTATTTATATAATATTTTTGAGAGTTTTTTATGATTCATATTTTATGTGTTTGATTTTTGAAAACATAATCATATAATAGAGTGAGAATCAAAATAGAAAAAACCTATATGAAAATTAAAAAATAGTACATATAGAAAATTAATAATATATTAGTTGTTTTCTAGTTATTATATTTTTCTATAGATAATTAGAACCTGTAAATTTAATAATGATATCATTTTCAAGAAATTGTTGAATCAAATAAATTAAAATTTCTATTATCAATGTTTATCTAATTTTGATGAATTACTTTTCATAAGTTTGATGACTAGAATGTTTGATTGTTCCCAGTCCTAATAAATTTTACCACTAAATTTTTCAATAGTCACATTGAGTGGGAAAATATCAAACAAACTAGTTGAACCTAAAGTGAATGAAATCATAAGTTTCATTTGGTTAACTGAAACATTTAGTTTTATATATTCTAAAAATGTATTAGTAAATATATTATTTTATGTAAAAGAAAAAGTAAAAAGTAAAAATGTAAATATGTTATTTTAATAAAAATACCTGTTTTTTAAAAGATTCAAATTAAATATATGTTAGTCACATAATTTTATTTTATTATGATCCAAAGAATATATATCCCATTTTTAAATAGATTTAAAAAAATTAGAAAATATGGTTTATAAATAAATGGTATCTTAAACCTAGGATCTGATTCTATGGGGAAAATAAAAAAAATACATTATTAATAATTATAATTGTAATTAAAAATAATTATTTTCACCTTCCTTAAAATTATGTTTTAATAAATAACTTACTCATGCAATGTTGGTACATTAGTCCCATATTCCTTCCCAAAACCCTCAACATTCTATATAATAAAAATTCTGAAAAATGAAATCAACAAATCAAAAAAAATTAATGTATAATACTCAACTGAGTATCAATCTATAAAAGTCTTCCAAAAATTATTTTCAATCAATTCATCATGGATGAAAATTTCAATATTACGGTTATTATCCACAAAAAAATAAATATCCTATAAATATATTGATATTAGAGTTGATATTGTAAATTTTGGGTGGAAAAAGAACACAAAAATAACATAGTAATGTAACTTTTCATATAAAAACATATAATTTCAATTATATAATTAAATTAAAATTATTTAATAGAAATTAATTAATAGGAAAAGTAAATAATACACATTTATATTTGAGAACATAAAATTGAAATCTCACACCAGAAATGTGATAAATGGAAAAAAATATGCACCCCAAAAGAAGTAAATTTTAAAGCTCTCTAAAATCATAATTTATTAATAATTTTATATGGAAAAAATAAAATAAAACCAATCAGGATAGCCCATGAATGATTTTATATTTCTTGAAATTTATTTGGATAATTATTAGAATTGTTTTTATATATAACGATAGTCATTCCAATTAATTATAATGATTTAATTTTTTTTAAAGAGTTAAACATTATATTTTTAGTAATAGAGTCCCAAAAAACTGTACCTTTATACAGATTTGTTTGTATGGATTAAAATAAAAAATATAAGATGAATATTTGAAATTCATAATACCTGGGATAAGGTTGAACAGATAAAACCTAACCTAAATAGTTAAATACTCTAACACTCCCCGTCATTCTAATTTTACGGAAATTAGAAATATAATAATACAAATCAATGTAAATATTAAAAATATTCATCTTCACACTTAACATACCCAACTTAGTACATAAAAAAAGGTTATGAAATGATAAATAAGAATAATTGATTCTCACTGCCTGTTGAATCCTACCTACTTGTGTGGATCATTCTATCTCTATATGATCTAGATCCCTCACATGACAAAAATTATAGAGAAATAAATGATTATAAAAATTAAGTTAATTTCAACTAGAAATCTCCCATATTGATGATATCTAGTACTTGAATAAAAACCCAGATGAAATGGTGATCGATAGGTGGACACAAAATTGTTGGGTGAAATGGTTTTCCTATTAATAACATAAGAATATTGGGTTTAATTTAACTTAAATAGTATATTCAAAGAGGCTAGGTGCATCGAATCCCAAATAGAGGACCCAAAGAGGCTGTTTGAAATGGTGTCTATCATATAAACATAAGAGGGTAAGTATAATGGTACACATCTTGTGGACCCAAGATGGATAGGTGGAAAAGATCACATCTTGAATACCCGAAATACTATCCTTTATCAATGATTAAGATCAATGAAAAGTTAAATAATATAAAATGATCTGGATAATGTTCTGAGAAGCTTAATTGTGACTTAAAAAACAACTAATATGCCCAAAGATGGTTTGGGAAACAATAGTGAGTCCCCAAAGATAAATTTTCCATTCTCTTTTAGAACATAAAAACAATAATACAATAATGTATTAGTAATTAAATATTATAGGATGAGTCAAATAATGAGGAAAATACTTTACGAAAAAAAGATGTGGGATGATGGAAGAACAGTAGGAGATAGACAATGTAGTAGGGGATACGTGCCTAGATTTGTGCTTGAGTTTCTGTAGCACATGAAATGTTTTGAGAAGATCTGATCATCTACACAGTTGGGTTAGTAGAGAAGGACATTTCATGAAAAAGAAGTGGTATAAAAAATGTAACCATGTAAAAGTTTACAGGTTGTTAAAGTGTGAAGGAGGATGTGCCTATTAGAATAACACCAATAGTAAAATATAGGCAATATACATTAATTAATTCTTTGATCTGGGATTCCTTGATCATGCTTGGATGAGGGGGAACTTATTAGATCTCACACATGGAAGTGAAAAAAATCATGTATCGGGATAATATAAGAGGAATTATTGTGATCTAAAGGTGAACTGGATGGGGGATTGTGTTAGGTGTGACTCTATCTAATGGGTGATACTATTGGTAGGGGGATGGTTCCTATTGTGATACCATGTAACTTGGAAACAACCCCCCCCCCCTTTTGGGTAAATTTGGTATGTTTTTTCCTAAGTGAAAAAAGATAGAGAGAGGAGAGAGCGACAGATAAGATTGAGAACTTTTTTTGATTGAATATAAATATGGAAAGCCATAAACTATACCTATAAGAGAGGTTATGGGATTTATTTATAAAAAAATCAAACAAAAACAAGAAGATGGATATTTGAAATTGAATTTACAACACAAAAGAGTGACCCATTCAAACCTATCCTAAATATCTAAATACTCTAACAATATTAATAAATAATTTAATATATATATTTTTTATGTAAATTTAAGGTATTTATTCAAGGAACTATTTGAAGGGTTTCTTAGGAAAATTTAACACTTAAACTAAATAGTGTAAACATATAAAAATTTAAATTCTTAAGATCTCCATGCAGGAAAACCAAAATTATATAATGTATAAAACGAAGAAACTTTACCTGTGCACCGTGAACCATCAATGAATCTGCAATGATATTCATCCAAATACTTAATGAATATCCCCTAATGATATCACTTTGAATTTCTACTACATGGTGTATCTATAAGTTGATGTGAATCACTCATCACATGGGAGGGACTCTCCTTAAATCCATGACATCATAGTTTTTCTCTTGTAAAATAAGAAAGAATATTATAGCATGGATGGGAGGTAGAGATTTAACCAGAAGATTATCTAGGAGGACACAAACCTTTTCCTTAGAACTAATTTATATAATCCATTAAAGATACTTGCAATCCAATGAATTTGATCGGGGGTTACATAATTACTAAGTAACATATGTGAGGTGATCTAGAATCGCAGTCCCAGGCCTAGAGCTAAAAATAAATAATTTAAACAAAGAATTGTGTACCATGTAAGATGATCCAAGATAAAATAAATACTTATTTTACATCATTTTCATAATTTAATCATCATATATCATAATAATCACATAATCCATAGAGTTGATGGTTTAGTGTCTTTGAGGATTAGATTTATATGATTCTTGTTTTATTATACTTGTGAAAAATTATATATAACCAAACCACAGTAGAATTCATTCCAAACATATCATAGGTTACACAAATCATCATGAACTATGGAATATAATCATAATAAATGTATGATATAAAATTCTTAGCAAGTAAAAACTTATCAACATGTGATCAATGGTTATATTATATGAAAATGAGAAAACATAAGCAAATAGAAATATATTATTAAAAGAGAATAGGAAAATAAAATTTTCCCATTATTCATGATTTATCAAATGTAATCTAAAATAAAAAAACATGTACTATTACATAATAGCATGATATAATAAACAAAATCCATTGAGCACAATTATATGCATGTAACATAGAATAGTGAAAAATGAATAATCATAGAAATCGTAACATAATGGATCTGAAAAAACATTTTATTTCCATTAGTGGAGCATTAATCATAACTTGTTTCCTATAGTGGTTCAAGCATTAATTACTATTTCTAATAGTGGATTCATTATTACTTTTGATTTCCCATAGTGGATCAGGAATTACTTCTTGTTTCCAATACTGTATGAGCATTATTACATATTTCCCATTATTATATCCTAAGATATAGACCCTTAACCAATTCATTATTAGTTTATATAGATCCCGAAATTTAATAATAATAATAATATATATATATGTGTTCTATTAGATCATAAAAACAATCATAATTCAAACATCACTTACTTAACCATTGGAAAAGGGATGAGTTTCATGAATTTTTTTCCTAAAACATTAAAAATGACATCTAGAGAAAGAAGTAGGTTGGTGTATCAAAATTCTCTTTTGTGTAACATTATTAAGGATGTTTAACTAGATTAAAAATAAAATTTTAAGATCAATGGTTAAATCACTTGAAAAATGAGATTAAATAACCTTTTTTAGAAGGCATTAAAACACTATAGAAATTATTTTCTTTGAATTGAAAGACATTGAGAATAATAAAAATTATCCATGTAAATAAAAATAAATTTATTATAGAAAAATAATTGTATAAGAGAAATTTTATTTGAAAAACATTATTTAAGAAAACATACAAATGCTGATTAATTAATTCTTAAAAATAATGCTTTTAAAATCCCTTTTATAATCAAGAATTCCTTATTAAAATTAAACTTTTAATTTTGAAAAATATATGAATATTTTATTTTCTTTTCAAAATAATCAAGAGTTAAAATCATTGGAAAAAATACTTTAAAACATGGAATGGAATATTAAAAAATTATAATGCTTATTTTGTGAGAGAAACCACAAAATAATTTTTTATAATTTTTTTACCATAATCATAAAAGATGAAGTTACATGATACATTAAAAAATTTTAAATAAGGTTAAGTGAAATATTTTGAAAAAAAAATCACTTAAAAAGGATCTTAAATAATATAGCTTTTAAATGCATTTAAATGTTTTTAGAGTAAATTTGGAGTAGATGATAAAAAATATAATCATGAAAAATAAGACCTAATAAGACCCACATCAGTGAAAGGAATAACATGGAGTGGATGTTTTTAAAATATATATTTTTTAAATCCCACATCAGTGAAAGGAATAATAAGACCTAATTTTAAAATTTTGATTAGGGAAAACTGAAAGTCTAGTGATATATCAAATAATTAGGTTTTCAAATACAAATGGGAAAATTATAAGGAAGAGAAAATGTGGAAATGGAAGATAAACAATCATTGGAGTCAAAAAAATGTAATTCTCTATAAAGATACAATATTTGAGTAGGAAATTCCACAAGGTAAAATATCTGAATAAAAAATGTCACATTCCATACAGAGAGAAATAATTCTAGTATCATCATATAATAAAAAAACAACTTGTAAAACCATGGTTAGGGAGTAATAAATGTGGCTCAATAAAAGAAATTAGGTCATAAAAAACCCATTACCTTTAATCATGCTTAGGAGAATGTGATCTAGCATAAAATAAAACAAAATAATTATCCAAATCATATGTTTCATAACCCTTTCAATCCTTATAATATTTTTTGAACATTATTTATAATTACTTATAGTAAATATATTAGTTACTAATATTTTTTTTTATCTGCGGATGTCGCTGTCTTCAATTGTTTCTTTGGAACTAGTTTCATAGAGGTGGTGCCGAATAATAATTATTAATTCAATGTTAATAAGTAAAATATTATTATAGGTACTATAATTGATGTTTTATAATGATTTATAAAGTTATAATTTCATTTAATAAGAATATTAGTTATGATTCTTAACTAAAAATTTGGTGAAGAGATTGTTTTGGTAATTTTTTTTAAAAAAATAAGGTGGTACAATAATAATAAATAAAATATTATTATGACCTCTCCAAAACCTTAAAAAAATTATTTCCTAATTAATATTAAATAAAAAAATTATTTATGTTTTCATAGTCATCCATGAAAACTATTAATATAATTGTACAAATAGGTGGTTAAACCAAACGAAATAAGAACAGGTAATAATAAATGGGTGAGTATATATAATAAAATGAACCATTTGGCATAATATAAATTTTAAATTAACATAGTGAAATTATTTAAATGTTTTAAATTTGAGGAATTATATTTTAATATAATTTAATAAATAATATGATACTAGATGAAAAAGAAAATACAAAACATTCGTAGTGGCGGTAGTCCGTATGTACGCATGTGTGGAGCGTTCGTTTGCATAGTACATAAGGAATATAGGGAATGGTTTATAATTTATAAATAATAAAAAAAATTAAAATATAACCTTTAATCATTAAATATTCCCTTTTAACCAACATTTTTTTGTGGTTATGTGAATCAAATGACATCAGTTATGGAGGCGGTAGTCTCTAGGTATTACGTGCGACATTTTCATTTTTCAGTTGGTTGAAAAGAGAGTAGAGAATGGTTATTGCTTAAAAATAATAACACATTATAATAATAATAATAATAGAAATATAGTTATTTTAATATTTTTAGATTAAAATAATAGGATTTATAAAATATAATAAAGTAAAAACGAAATAAAAAAGAGTAATTTGGAATTTATCCTTACCCCTTATAAGAGAACTTTTTCAAAAAATGTTCGAGCTTTATGTGGTGGAATTTCAAGAATATAAAAACCTCTAAGAAGTATCTAGGAGTGTTTTCGAGTTAATAAGGTATATTTTTGACTTATATAAGAGACTTTGGGTGTTTGGAAACTCATTATAGTGGCGACTTCTTCTATAAGGATGAGGAGTGTCATTTCTGTAAATATGAAAGTAAAATTCACTATTTAACGGTCAAATTGTTTAAATAAGAGAAGATAATGGAGTTGGATTAGGTTAAAGTTTGGAAACACTCAAACACACATTTTCACACATGGTTTTATCATGTTTCTATGATTTTTACCATTTGATTTTTCACTTTTACATTTTTTGGTTATTACTCTGATAATTAATTTTTACTAAAGTATTTTACTTTTAATGCTGAAAAATATAATGAAAAATATTGCATAATTTTCAGCTGATGATTTAGAATATTAGAAAAATTCTTTAAAATAATTTTTTTTCTGTAAGAAAAATTATCTTTAAAATAATATCATGTTACAGGTAAAAACCTTTTTTTAGAAAAAGAATTTTTTTAAGCATAAATATTATGTTTAATGAAAAATAATAAGTTTTTTTATTTTAATAAAATTAATTGGTTTACTATCACAAAATAATATTTTTGAGGCATAAATATTTAGCCAAAATATAATTATACCATGCGATTTCATAATTAAATAAGAAGATGAAAAATAATTAATTTTCATAGAAAGAAAGAATACTTATTGATCTGAGATGCATGGGGTGTCCCAATCTTCACAGCGTAGGTCGGCGGATGAAGGATCTGGTTTGGGGATAAGTGGTGGATGATGGGTATAGATAGTGGATGCAAGTAGTCAGTCAACACTACAATGAGTGCGACCTACTACTTAGAAAACACACGCAAGGGAAGGATGCGATAGCCAATCCATACAAAAATGCACTTGTGTTGAAGCACGTTATTGGGGGATTTGTGATCTTGGATCACCAATATAACTTCTATATTGACAAGGAAAGAATGTGCAAGAGCAAGGGGAAATTTGGAACAATTCTCACACAATGGGTAGAAACAAGCATAAGCTCTCAATTATGTCTTGAATGCCATACAAGTGCCATGGGGGTGGATATTTATAGCCAAGGGGGTAATAGTCAAGGGTCTAATACCCTAATGTCATAAAGGAAAAACTACTTTGTACACTTAAATTTAAAAAGATAAAGTCTACCAAAGAATTTTGGAAAAGTGGCATACAACTTTCCAACTATAGCCCAGCAGATTTGACTTTGAGTGCATAGCCCACCAGATTTGACTTTAGTGTCCAAAGATGCCATTTCTAGAATCCTCCACGTGGTAAAGGCATCCAAATTCGTGCAACCATGTGGCCCAAGCTTTAAACATCAATTTTGGGCTTGAATAAGTGAAATTACAGGCCCTTTTTCTTCATCCATGCAAGGTAAGATCCATTGGTCCTTTAATGAAGTAAGATGCGCGTCCATTGTAGCATTAAGACTCTTTAATCTCCCTCGCGTCATTGGGCCTTGCAAATCAAACTCTTCCACCCATGCAATCAATTTGGTGCCTTTAACATGGTTCTCATCATCCTACCCCTCTTTAAAAGGAGTCTTCATTGACTCTTCATCCTCTGCACCCAAAATTTGTGAAAGATCAGAAACATTTAAAGTGGAACTTACACCATACTCACCGGGAAAATATATCTTGTAAGAATTGTTGTTAATCTTCTCAGGCACTCGAAAAGGTCCATCTTCTCATGGCATGAGTTTTGATTTCCGCTTTATGGGGAATCTCTGCTTCCGCATATGAATCCAGACCAAGTCCCCGGCCTCAAACAACACTTGTTTGCCACCCTTGTTTGAACGATCAACATATTTTTGGGTCATCCGCTCGATATTACTCCTTGCCTTTTTATGGAGTTGTTTGATGAATTCTGCATGCCCTTTTACATCTATATTAGATGCTTCCTACAAAGGCAAAGGAACTAGATCAATAGGGGTAAGAGGGTTAAAACCGTTAACAATTTCGAATCGAGAATATTGAGTAGTGGAGTGCTTGGCCCTGTTATATGTGAATTCCACATGTGGTAGACACTCCTCCCAATTATTGATATTCTTCATGACAATTGTTCATAGAAGGGATGATAGTGTCTGATTCACCACCGCCATTTTCCCATCGGTTTGTGGATGAAAAGTAGTGGAAAATAGTAAATTTGTACCCAGTTTTCTCCACAAGGTCTTCCAAAACTAACTAAGAAATTTTGTGTCTTCATCCGACACAAGTGTCCTTGGCATTCCATGGAGTTTGACTACTTCCTGATAGAAAAGTGTTGCAATGTTATTGGCATCATCTGTTTTGTGACAAGGAATAAAATGATCCATTTTTGAAAACTGATCCACCATAACAAAAATGGAATCTATCCCCCTCTTGGTCTGTGGTAACCCCGCAATAAAGTCCATTGATATGTCCTTACAAGGGGTGTTGGGGATTAGGAGAGGAAGATATAGTCCATGTGGGTTCAGTTTCAATTTGTATTTATGGCATACAATACACTTTCCATAAAATTTATCAATATCTCTAGATATCCTAGGCCAATAAAAATTCTCACTAAGAACACTTAGAGTTTTTGCAACACCAAAATGCCCCATTATCCCACCCGAATGTGACTCCTTTAGTAAAAGTAAATGGATAGACAAATTGGGAATGCAAAGCTTATCAATCTGGAATAAGAATCCATCATGTAAAAAGAACTTTTCCCAACTAACTTCAGGTTTACATTGTTCATAATGTTCTCTAAAATCACTATCAGTGGCATATAAATCCTTAATCTATTCAAACCCAAGGAGTTTTGAATCCAACAAGGATAAAAGAGAATATCTTTGTTAAAGTGCATCAGCCACAATATTTTATTTACACTTTTTATGCATGATGAAATATGGAAATGATTCAATGAATTCCAGCCATCTAGCATGTCTCCTATTTAGTTTATGTTATCTCCTAATGTATTTAAGAGCCTCATGATCAGAATGGATCACAAATTCTTTAGGCCAAAGATAGTGTTGCCATGTCTCTAGTACTCTAAACAATGCATACAACTCTTTATCATATGTAGTATAGTTTAGAGTTGGGAAATTTAACTTCTCACTAAAATAAGCAATAGGTTTACCTTCTTGCATGAGTACTCATCCTATTCCAATTCTTCTTGGATCACATTAAACTTCAAAGGTCTTACCGA
The DNA here is from genome assembly GCA_963277665.1 of Viscum album. Classification (NCBI taxonomy): domain Eukaryota; kingdom Viridiplantae; phylum Streptophyta; class Magnoliopsida; order Santalales; family Viscaceae; genus Viscum; species Viscum album. Next base: position 1,576,449,440 of record OY728141.1, read on the forward strand.
AGTCCGGAGTTGCAAGTAGAGGGGTGTGGGTGAGTCTCTCCTTTAGCGCATGGAAGGATTCTTCTTGAGTTATCCCCCATTTGAAAGGAACATTATTCTTTGTCAATTCATTCAATGGCGCTTCTAGTGTGCTGAAGTCCTTCAAAAATCTCCTATAAAAACTAGCAAGTCGATGAAAACTTCTTACCTACCCAATGGAGGTTGGAGTTGTCCATTCTTGTATTGCTTTGATCTTCTTAGTGTCAACTTCAACTCCATTGACGCTCAAAACAAATCTAAGGAAAACAATTTTATCTAGGAAAAATTCTCACTTATTTATGTTTCCAAACAAGTTTTCCTTCCTTAACACCTCCATGACTTTTCTTAAGTGATCTACATGTTCAAGAAAGGTCCTACTATAAACCAAAATTTCATCAAAATAAACTACAACAAATTTTCCAATATACGCACGTAAGACATGATTCATTAACCTCATAAATGTTCTAGGTTCATTGGGGAGACCAAACGGAATGACTAACCATTCATAATGTCCATGTTTTGTCTTAAATTTAGTTTTCCAATCATCTCATACTTTCATCCTAATTTGATGGTAGCTACTTCTTAAATCAATTTTTGAGAAAATAGTTGAACCATTTAATTCGTCTAGCATATCATCTAACCTAGGGATAGAATGATGATACCCGATCATGATGTTGTCGACGGCTCTACAGTCAATGAAAATTCCCCATGTTCCATCCTTCTTTGGTACTAGAATCACCGGTACAACACAAGGACTAAGGCTCTCTCTGACATATCCCACATCCAATAGCTCCTGAACTTGCCTTTGAATTTCTTTTTTCTCTTCAGGATTGGTGCGATATGCAACATGGTTCGGTAGTGATGCTCCAAGTATGAAGTCAATTTTATACTCAATACCTCTAATGGGTGGAAAACCTGGTGGAACCTCTTCAGGAAAGACATCATCAAACTCCTGCAACAACGACTCAACAAAATTTGGAAAACAAGGTAAGTTGTTAGTATTTAGCAACACCTATTTGTACATGAGTACTAGGAGGGCTTGATGTGAAAACAATGCTACCTTAACCTCACTCTTTTTTTCCAACATCACATTTTCCTCTTCTCTCAAATTCTTTTACCCACTTGATTTTTCTTTGCTCTCCATTTCTTTCCTTCTCTCATTTTCTCTCTTTCCCTAATTCTCTCCTTTTTCATTTTCACTCTTTTTTTCCTTATCACTCATTTTTTTCTTTTCTCTCAAAATGTGATCTTCTAGAATTTCTTTGGGGGACATGGGGTTGAGGGTTATAGGTTCCCCTCAGATTACAAAGGAGTGACTATTCAAGAAACCGTCACGGGTAACACGCCGATCATACTGCCATGGTCATCCAAACAAAAAATGGCATGCCTTCATAGGAACAACATCGCACAAGACCTCATCTTTGTATTTCCCGATGGTGAAAAAAACCTTCACTTTCTTGGTGACCTTCAGCTACTCGCAATCATTCAACCACTGAAGACGATATGGATGTTGATGCTTCAAAGTAGGAAGTCCCAACTTCTCTACTAACTCGGTGCTCGCAACATTACTACAGCTTCCTCCATCAATAATAACACTACATACCTTCCCATGGATATTTCACCATGTGTGGGAAAGGTTCTCCCGCTTCTCATTCTCTCCCACGGCCATTTGTGCACTTAGAACTCTCCTAGTGACAAGAATATCAGCATCTTATGCAAACTCTCCACTATCAATTTCTGGAGATTCTTCTTCCTCCTCTTCCGAGATCTCTCCATCGATCTCCCATTCTATATACTTTTTGATGGTCATGGTGTGCCAGTTTGGCCACTCACTAGAAATGTGACCCCTTCCTTGACATTTGAAACACCGAATATCCCTATTACTGGTTTGGTTAGCCTCAAATGTAGGTTTCCTAGGTGGAAGAATTACGTTGTAACTTTTGTGATCAGCCACCTCTTTTACCATTGATGGCTATCCAATCTATTTCCTTGGATTTCTCCATGGTGTGAAAGGGGTAGATGGTTTCCTCATGTTGCTACTCCTTTTGATTTTTTTCTCGATCTTGGTGGCTTGGTGGACCATATCTTATATCTCTACATGGTGGTACATCTCCACTTGATCGGAATTCTCTTGATTGAGCCCATGTAAAAACCATGACATGGTTGCCTCCGGATCCTCCTCAACGTTTTCCCAAATCATGGAAATTTGCATCTCCTTATAGTAGTCTTCTACACTCTTACTTCCTTGGGTGATGCATTGAAGTTTGTTGTGGAGACCTCTATGGTAATGTGTTGGAACAAATCGCTTCTGCATGGAGAACTTCATGTCTTCCCAAGTGTTGATGGGACGTCCACCATATCTAGCCCTCTCCTTTTGAACTTTATCCCACCATATCAATGCATAATCAAAAAATTCAAGGGCAGAAAGTTTGACCCTTTTCTCCTCGGAATACGCATGGCATGAAAATACTTGCTCGATCCGCATCTCCCACTCCAAGTATGCTTCTGGGTCACTTTTCCCTTGAAAAGAGGGGACCTTTACCTTGATCCCGCCAAGTAGGTCATTATCATGTAGTCTCATTTTTCCTCCTCTCGGTTGTTGGTACAACCTCCTCCATTGTGGGACATCATCAAGATCATCATCAAAGTTCACCATCTCCTCTCCCATGATGTGGGGACGACGTGGTGCTAGAGCGCGTCATGGGTTATCATGGAACATCCTTGGACTTGGTTTATTCTCAAATTCATCAATCCTCTCATGTAACAACTCCAAATTCTGATCAAGAAGCTTCTCAAAGTCGCTCACCAAAGCTTTCATTTGGAATTTTATAGCTTTGGGTGCAGGAGATCTACTTTGACGTCCTTCATCGCTAACAAGTGCAATTTTCTTCCCACGATCTTCTGCCATGATATGTTATGCAAACCCAAACACACACCAGGGGGGGGGGGTACACACACAATGAATCACACTCACTCACACACGCGATATGTTCACACACACACACACACATTATGTACACACTCACACACACAAGGATACACACTCACGCACTCAAGATATACACACTCACACACACACAAGATTTACACACACACACACACACACAACTAGATGCACAGACTTACACACACAAGATATTTTTCTTGCTTTTTTATCTCCACTGTCAACAGTTAATTAAAATTAAAAATTTTAGGGAAGTATAATACCTTGGTTTGGATGATCACTTGTCACCAATATTTCCCCAATCAAGATTGTGTTGGGGGCTGGTTTAACACAACCCGCTTGAGTGGTAAAGGGTAAAGGGTGAAAAGAGGGTAGAAAATGGATAAAGGGTGGGTGAAAAGGGGATAGAAAGGTGGTATTTGGGTTTTTCCCGACTGTGCAAGATAAGAAAAATTAATAAAAATATGAGCCAAATATAAAATGGGAATGAAGTAAACTGATGGAGAAAGTTATGTATAGAAATGGAATGTGCTAATAATGTAAAGCACAAAGGAGTAATTGTATCTGTTTTTTGGTTTTTTTGTCAATTCTCCCCAAAAAGTGTTGTGCTTGGAGTTTTAAAGCACAAAATAATTGAACGGAGAGTAAGACAATTTTTTTCCGAAATATCTCAAATAAAGGATGTGCTTAATTTTGAAAAGCAGAAAATGAAGACTTGAGAGAATTTTATTTTTTTTATTTTTTCCAAATACAAGTCACATATAGAGAATTAAATGCGGAAAGAAGATGAAAGAAAATTTGGCTCAATTTATAACAATCAAAGCTCGCACAAACTAGGCCAATTCGGGAGGCTTTCAAGAAAAGATATTTTTTTTAATGAAAGGGTGAATAATATGGAAGGGTAAGGAGGGTAATAGACAAAAGTAAAGTAAATGAAGGGATAGATTCTTGCCATGTCAACTAGAGCTCTGATATCAACTGATGTGAGATGCACGGGAGGGCCCGATCATCACAGCGTAGGTCGGCGGATGAGGGATGTGGTTCGAGGCTAAGTGGGGGATGATGGGTATGGATAGCGGATGCAAGTAGTCAATCAACACTATAAGGAGTGCGACCTACTACTTAGACAACACACTCAAGGGAGGGATGCGATAGCCAATCCACACAACAATGCACTTGGTTTGAGGCACGAAATTAGGGGCTTTGTGATCTTGGATCACCAATATAACTTGTAGATTGAAAAGACAAGAATGCACATGGGCAGTGGGGAAATTTAGAACAATTCTCACAAAACAGGGAGAAACAAGAATAAGCTCTCAATTAAGTCTTGAATGCCATAAAAGTGCCATGGGGTGGCTATTTATAGCCAAGGGGGTGATACAATATTCAAGGGTCTAATACCCTAAATTCATAAAGGCTAAACTACTTTGTTCCCTTAAATTAAAAAAGATAATGTCTACCAAAGATTTTTGGAAAAGTGGAACAAAACTTTCCTACTATAGCCCACCAGATTTGACATTGAGTGCATAGCCCACCGGATTTGACTTTAGTGTCCAAAGAGGCCATTTCTAGAACCCTCCATGTGGGAAAGGCATCCATATTCGTGCAACCATGTGGGCCAAGATTTAAACATCAATTTTGGGTTTGAATAAGTGATATTATAGGAACATTTTATTCATCAATACAAGGAAAGATCCATTGGGCCTTTAATGAAGAAAGATGCGCGCCCATTGTAGCATTAAGCCTCTTTAATCTCCCTCGTGTCATTGTGACTTGCAAATCCAACTCTTCCACCAGTGCAATCGACTTGGTGCCTTTAACATGGTTCTCATCACTTGTGCTTCAAAATGTTAAACATTTTTTTTTCTAAATTGAACATTTTATTTATAAATAAATACTTTTAATCCATAAAAAATTATCATGTTTTTTATATGTTTTTGAAACTATCATATTTATATATTATTAAATGCTATGACTTTAGTAAAAGCTATATTTTTCAATGTTTAGCTAAAAAAAATTTATTAAAAAAAGATTCAAAAAATTAATCCTAAGATAATTTTGAAATGATGAATTAAAAAATAGAATTTATTTAATAAAATTAAAAACATATATTTTATATATTTATATTTTAAAAGAAAATAAAAAATATAAAAAACTTTTTTTATTGAAAAATAAACTTTTAAAAATTAAATGTTCTTAATTTTTTACATATAAATTTATAATTAAATGAGTGTTAATATATTAGTACATATAAACTAATATTTCAAAATTGGTCAATTTAATTCATTACGATAATTTATACAACATTAAAAGAACAATTTTTTATAAATGAAAAATAATTTATAATATTAAATAAAATTAATTATTATCCTATAAATGTAATCAATTTTAGATGATTAATATATTTTTTATTTACTAGAGTTTCTATTATTCTTATAATTTTCTTAATTATATTCATCTAAAATGTTACATCTTGTTTTAGTTTCGTGTAGTGTGTGGATCAAGTTATCAATCCTATTTTTTTATTTTAAAGGGAAATATATGTTAAAATCACAGGCCATTACATTATCCCCCTTAAATAAATTTTTTCATCACAATTTTAATTATCAAACACAAATTATAGAATCTATGATATGCTTAATAAACTAAAGATATATTTTCTAATAATATATCAACCTCACAATCTTAGGTACGGCTCGAAAACTCATCTATTCTTTATATATAGGATGAAAATTATATTTTTTTAATAAATCACTTTTACGAAAAAAGTGGAAAACACCACAAATTGAAACAAGAACACATAATAATGGTTTTTGAAGAAATTATGAAAAACCAAGTCATATCCCCAAGAGTGAGTACCATAATGTGTAGTCCAATGCCAAATCATCATCTACCATGTGAATACGCAAAAAAACTTTTTTAGGGTGATTACCCATAAGAAAATCTATGTAATAAACAAATACACTACCCGATATCTTGATAGGGATATAATTTCTAAGAAACCAAACAATTTATACTTTACCAAAACTTCTAGATGTTAACTTATAAATAGTATTATATGTTGGGTTGTTGAATAGAGCTATCTTAGCCCAATCCCTTGAACCAATACTCAAAAAAAACTAAACTAATCCTAAAAAATAACTATTGTTATTCTAAAAAATAACTAAACACTGATCTAATACCAACTTAGATGATCTAGACCCACACTCCATGGTTCGAAGCTAAAAACACAGATTTAAAAATATGATTTGATACTAAGTGAGATAATACAGGATGAAAATATATCTATTTTACATAATTTTCCTATGTCACACATTTATTCTCGCAATAATCACATAATAAATAGGAAGAAAGGTTTAGTGTCTTCGAGGATTAGCTGTATAGGTAACTTATTTTATAATAATTGTGATCATTTTTCAATAATAAAACCACACATGTCTCCCTTGTAGAATTATCGTAGAATACAGTCGTTTTAATACTTGGGAATGTAAACATCAGAACAGAAAGATCAAAGACTATAAAATTTGAATTTTTTTGTTTAAAATAATAATAATAATTATTTCTTTCTGAACATGCAACACCGAGCTTCAGGAAAATAGTGATATACTTTTAAAATAATATATTTTAAATTTGGCGATCATAACATAGCCATTAAATTTGGAGTCATGAATAATAATAAAAATAATTAGGAAAAATATATAAATTCATCAAGTAATGTAAATTCATTTTTTATGTATAATAAATATGTACTAAATTTTGAGTAAAGTCATTATATGCTTCAAAAATTTGTTTTGTTTCGAAAATAACTTATATTACATTTTGAACCAAAACATTATAATTAATTTATAAAAAATTTAGAAATTTTATTTCAGGGAATGAATTTAATTTTTTAATTCATCATGTCAATATTATCTAAGGGATAATTTTTGGAATTTTTCTAAAAAAATAGTGAATAGTAAAAATTCTATTTTTGTGAAATTATTATTTCTTTTAATTGAATCAAGTAACTTATAACTACCACTAAGTTATTAATTTTATATTAATTCTTAAAATTATTATTTAATTATAAATAATAATAAAAATTTCATACTAATCATTATTATACATGATTTTTTATAAGTTCATTTATGGGCTTAAAAACAGATTTTTCCAAATATGTTTTTTATGTGCAATGTTTTTTATCCAAATTACATAAATTAATCAGTATTTATTAATAATTTAAATGATATATATATATATATATATTTAATATTCTGTAAAATATTTTAACATCCATTCTATTATTTTTGCTTGGAATTGAATATTAATAAATCTATTTTTCAGTTTAAAAATATATTTTTCTAAAAACTAGTTTTCAATGTGTTTCACATGTTTAATGATTACTAAAAATAGTAAAAATATGCCACCATAATCAAGGTAAAAATGGTTTTACTGAAGTTGGGGGGTTACACAAAGAGATAAGTGTAATATTACCACATGAACATTTATAAATCTTATTTTTTGAATATATATATACCTTATATTGTATTATCTTCTTATATTTGTCCATTTCTAAGCATTATAATTGAGAAATAAAAAAATTATATTTAAATATTTGAAGTAATTTTATGTGTCTCCTCGCCCTAATTTATAAAAGGCCACCACCTATCCTCCCTTATTGATAAATTTTAAGACCAATAACTCAGAAAATTCCTACCATAATTTTTATGAGATTATTTCTATTCATCCTAGATCCCATGGTATTCTGTTAAGACAAAAATTTCAAGGTTTAATGTGTGATATAAATGAAGTATCTCAAAGAAGAGGTATAAATACTCACTGAGGTCTTTCAATTTTATTTCTTCTTTTACCTTCTCTAAACCTATTTTATCCATAACAACAAGATTGATATATTATCATAAATATATAAATATGTTATTATGATTATGTAACAACCATTTTCTATCACTTCTCTGTTAAATGTGAAATGAAAGTATCACACATGCGTATGTGTGGATTACCACCTCCACCTTGCGATATGATACATTTTCCATTACTATATTTCATAGATTTTTATTTAGAATTATTTAATTTACTTATATGATATTAATTATATAATTATTCTTCTATAATTATAATATTTTATATACCTTCTTAACATCCAATCTGTCAAAAAAATGATAATGTTTCCCATGCGTGCATGTTGACTTCCACTTTCATTAAGTGATGTGATTTATTTTTCATTTATGATTTACATTGTTGGTAGTAAAGATATATTTAATTAATATTTATGATATATTAATTATTCTATATGTTTTAATTATTATTTATCTTTCATTCATTCCATCCATCTAAAATAGTAGATATCTCTCATGAATATATAAGGACTACCAATTCTAGGAAGTGACTCATTTTTCAACACCAGTTTATATAAATTGTTATAAAAGTGTATATAATAATTAAATATGAAACTTATGAAATTATTAATATTATGAACATTATGTAACGATGATCAAAGTTCAAGAATCATAAATTCCAAACCGAAACATACATTAAAAATGAAACACTTATCAATGAGAAAAGAGGATTTTAATAAATAATTATTACTAAATAGAATTTAAAATGTTAAAAGTTGATAATATATGATATTTTAAGTCTGTAAATAGGTTTATATAATTTTATAATAAATTTAAATTTGTTATATAAGATTCTATAGTTCTTATGAATCATGTCATACATAAAGTAAGGGGTTTTCATCTCAATATTGTTTCATTGAGAAATGTTTGATTTTATAAACCTATTTATGTTTATGAAGTTTATATAATAATAAATTGAAATTTTATATAATTTATCCTTCTTAATTAATTGTATTTTATGTTAGAATTAAAATTATTTCAGACATGTTATTTTATGTAAAATGTTACCACACCAGAAAGGGTTTAATGGTACAATCTCACTTTTTGAAGAGATTGTTTATCCATAAATTTATAATGATAAAGTAATATGATATAACTATAGAAAATATTATTTACTTTTTTATCATTTATTAATTATATGGATTATAATTTTTTATTTAATATATCTTTATTTAAGTAATGAAGAGACTAAAATAATGTTTTAAGGAAAACCAACATATGTGTCTCTTCGGTCGAGAATATGTTTCTTATATATCCAAAATTTATATAAAATATATTATAGGATGTTTTTACCATTACATAATGATTTTATAAATTCATTTTATCTAAGTTTTAATATCTAGATTTCTTTTGAAAAGGAATGTTATTTTCATTTTCCTAATGTTGTACTTTTGAATTTTTACTAAAAATGTGAAAGGAATAAATGATTCAATGTACATGACATGAACATAATTTCTGGAAATCACTAAATCTAAATGATTTGAAGAATAATTTACATGTTTTATTTTTTATTTTTATATTAAAGGGTTTCCTTAATTCTTTTAAAATTTATGGACCTCAAATAAGTGATTTCAAAATGAAAATGACATATTCTCCAAGAAACAATCTTGTGATATTTTAATGAAAAATTACATTTATGATAACATCCTTTATTTGAAACTTACGATTCATATTAGGAATGATCCTATGATACCATTTTCATCCATTATGTGGATGGTTTATAAATATTATGATGAAATATTCAGGGAACACATTTTCTTTTTCAGAGTTTAATTTATTATTAAATTATAATAGTTTTCATAATTTTAGGACATACATATCAATGGATTGAAATTATTTGATAGTTGGGTATATTTTATAACTCTAATATATTGGGTAAAGATTAAATTTTTATGATATTAAATGGAATAAGGAAGGTTATCCTAAGACTAAAATTTGGTACACAGTATGTTATCTCTAATAAAAAATGTAGGTACATAGGTGGTTATCCCTGACCCAAAGTAGATACACAGGTAGTTAACCGAAGCCTATCATTAGAATAATTTCTTAGTGGGTATACATGGCATATTATTTTTATGGTTATAATCATCCCAAAATTTATGAATCTTTTCTGTAAGTTTTATTTTCCCAAAGTTAGGCTCCTAATGATCATGTTTTTTTATTATTTTATGATTCATGTCTTATGAACTACTATAATTTATACCATGACTCTTGATTATGATCTATGAATTACTGGGGTTGTTTTTAAAATTTTATCCTCAGGTAATCATACCCTTATTCTTGGGTTATTTACAAATAATCATGGATATATACCTTTTTTTTACCCATATTAAGAATCTAATAAAACCATTTATTATTTTTCATTTTTAACTACGATATGAAGAACAATTTTTGTTTAAGAAGTGTTGTAGTTGTTAATAAATTAGTTTGAGATAATGCAGTGATTTTATTTTCGAGCTGCCTATGTATCCAATTTCTTTCGATACTAAACCTTCACATTTCTTGTGTTGTTGGAAATGATATATAACAAATATCCATCAAACAATATGTATGATTTATGTATATAATGTTTGGGTTCCCTTAGTTTTTATCAGTGCAAGGTTTTGTTATTTTTTGAAACTATGATGAGAGAAATTTTGTGATAACCCTTAGGAAAATAATATATATAGGATAACATCCTCTGTTATGGTAAATAAAAGAGTTTGAATTTTCAACAAAATACATCCCTGTCTGGATACAAGAAACTAGGTGTGATTGTGCCATTGATTCACCTACAAGTAGTAACTTAAAATTTAGTGGATTTAGTAAAAAAATTATAACCACCATTTCATAATGAGTGAGATTAATAACACACACCTTTATAGAAACTATAAATGGATATTCTTCAGTTAATTAAAACATTCATTATAGATCATTATAATTTATTTTAATAGATAACCACTATATATGGACTAGGATAAACCTATGGTGTCATAGATTAAAAAGAAGGTGTCATGATTTTGAAATCCCATGGATTATTTTCATGATTATATGATTTATCACTATAATTATTATTAATTATACTCAGATTTTTGGTTGTAGTCAATGAGAAGAACTATAAAGAATAGTTTTAATGATAAATGTGATAGATGATGTAATTTTTGTCCTCACGAGAAACCATATTAAATGGGAGATGGAATAAGAAAGATAGTAATTATGCCTAACCTACTATCTTGATATTTTATTCAAAACATGAACATAGCTGAGTTATTAAATGAACCACACAATAGAAAAAATTAGTTTTATAAATATCCTAGAAGAAAGAATATTAAACATCCTATATGTAGAGAATGTGGGAAAAATCCCCCTATGAAATTTATCAAATGAATAGAAAGATGTTTTGGGTTTGGAAAGGAAATATATTGAGAAATTAATTTCTTGTGAATGATAAAGAGTTAAATGAAGGGAAATATTGTATATCCTAAGTTACAATTTATAGTTCAATACCTTATTTATAGGGAACTTGGGAACTATTAGAGTTAATTCTATAATCTAAGGGATAACTCATAGGCCAAAGAATGGTCTATTTTATTGAAATCATTAAAGCATAATGATTAAAATTTTTATGTCTTGCGATTTAGGATATTATTCAATAGAAACGTTTTATCAATGATATTCTCGTTATAATAATCTTAAAACATCTAACAATTGTTTTGTAGTATTTTTTTACAAAGGATTTGTAATAATATGTTGAAAGGTTATGATTACCTAGAAAAATTTTTTAGTGGTAAGGTGATATTGTTAGAAAAAACTTGATTGAGGGATCAAAAACCTAGTTTTGAGATAATTATGTTTATTTTTGATAAATTGATTATTAATATTGACGAATTAAATTTGATAGTATTGGTGACCATGAAATTTATTAGTGATTCTATGATAATTTGATTTCTGTTATATTTGATGATGTTTATTTTTTTGGATTTATATAATATATTTGATAGTATAGGATTTTATTAAAATAGTACGGATAGCGTTATTTTTGGAAGCATATATGTTTCTGTTGATTTTTTAGGCTAATTTACGTTATTATCATCTTTTATGAGAATATATGATCAAGGTGTTCACATGTTTGGTATGTGATATCAATATAAACATTATCTTGATTGGGGATTAATGTTAAGTTGATTTTGGAAAATTTTCATACATTGGTTCTTAATTTTTCAGTTTTGAATACTGGTTATAAATGATTTGAGGAGTTTTGGAATTTATATATTTATGGAAATAATTAAGTATATTTTTTGTTTTTTATTGTTAAAATCATTGAGAATAATTATTCAAATGACAGTTAATTCATACGAGTTTTGTTGGTCAGAGTAGATTACTCAAGAGGGGGGGGGGGTGAATTGAGTATCTATAAAAATTTCTGGTTAAAAATTATTCTTAAAAGGATTCCAAAAAAGGTTAAATACTACCCATTTAATCAAGGATATATTGTTATAAGTGTTTGACTATTTAAATAACTTCTTAGAAGATTGATTAGTTCATAGTGATATTAAGATAAGTTATTAATATTACTTTTGAAGCTATTCTACTAAGACAAGAAAATTATAACTTATTTCCAAGATTAACTATCTAAGAGAATTTAGTGATTTTTGAATTATACAGTAAAACATTAAAACAAAGAATACTAAATTAAGTAGCACATCAGATATGAAACAAGTGGTTCAATATCAAGTCGAGACCTAATCCACTATACATGGTGATCACCTTCCACTAAGAAGTTTTTTTAAATAAACTTGATCCACACTCATGATCAGGGTTACCAATAGTACACAGGACTGTCCAGGTCACACAGGGACCTCTTCTATAGTTCTTCATGGTTATAAACAACCAGGCCACACAAGGACCTCTTCCACACTTATCCATGGGTATACACAAGGGTAAAATGTTGTTTGAGTAAGGACATCTTGTATCATTTAGTTTAATGCAGGAGAAAGAGTGTGTCATTATACATATACACACAGTGCTCAAAAGCTAGTGAAATGATACACAACAGAGCATAAATATTGAGATAGGTTTAGAAATGATCTTAATTTTAGTATTTGTAGCTCTGGACTTATAAGATGGAGGAGATGCTGAAATCAAGTCCTCATATGGTAAACAGAGTGTCGCAACTCAGACAGATCTGGATGGTGTTCTTCTTGATGTTTAACAGTGCGAAGATATTCTCGATTTTGGGATTCAAGTTTTCTTTGTGTGTTCTTCAACAACATTGAGTTGCATGAGACAATTATTTCTTAAAAAATTCTCTAAGTGTATTCTTTTTTGTCGTGCTCACACCCACCCGCTTGTTTCACTTTTCAGCATATTCTCTTTTTTTGGTTTCTGGGCCACTCTATTCTTTTATCTGGGAGTGTATGTGTCTGAGCTAAAAGGTTTCATGTATTCTACACCTCGTACCTCATAATTTCAGATGACACGTCAACAATGAAATATAAATTTTTCCAGTGCATTTAGAATCTTAAAATATGATCGTTAAAGATTAATTTGAAAAATGAAAAAGATTAAGAAATAATGTCATAATATGTCAATTAAATGGTGTCTCCTTCACATGGTGTCTGGATTGGTCAAGGTGTCTTTTGGTCATGGTTTCTTCTTGTTCATGGTGTCTCACGGTCATGGTGTCTCATGGTAACAGTGTCTGCTTGTTCACGGTTTCTCACGGTTATGGTGTCTCATGGTCATAGTGTCTAGATGTCACAATGTTTTCTTGTTCACGGTGTCTCACGGTCATAGTCTCTGGATGTCACAGTGTCTCAGACTTAAAAAAATATATATATTTAGACTTAAGTAGTGATATTTATTGAATGGATTAAACATAATAATTTTTAGATAAATCATTATAAAGTTAATCGAAATATAGTTTATAGTAACCAAACTGAGTGTATAGAACTTAAGTGCTTTGGATAGCTTTTACTAAACAAATTTTCATTTGATGAGAGATAGATTACAGAAAGGTAACAAGGTTTATAAACTGAATGTGATTTGTGACCATTGAAATATGGTTAATACATGAGGAGTCCAACAATATCCCCCTTTTTAGGATCACAAATCAAGTATATTTATAGTGTATATTTGTTCTAACAACATAGTTTTAATGTGAATATAAAATATATTCAGTTACTGTTCTCTTCTCTTATAGAACATTCTACCCATTTTGGGATTATAAAAAAGAATCAAGAAAAAAATAAATACAAAAGAGTCAAGAAAAGTGGATAATGTATTAGATAAAAAGAGGGGCATTACCAAAAGTAAAACAAATGTAACAATATTCCTATAAAAAGAGAGTAATCACTATCCTTATTCACTGGTTGGTATTCTCTTTTCCCTTAGCAACAGTAGTAGAAGAGGAAGCCATAGGATTAGAGGTTGAGGTAGAAGAAGGGAGTGAGCTAGTTGAGAGGGAAGGTAAAGGAAGACCTTCAAAGACAGAGGGAGCTAGAGTAGGTGTAGTAGAAGACTGAGGTTGTTGTTGATCAAGGATCACATGCCTGATCTGAATCAGTGCTTAACTGACAGACATAGAAGTGTTGGCTAGGGAAGAGGTGAATATAGGTAAACTGGGTCTCAGAGGTGCAGCCATAGGAGCAACAATGTCTATACTTTGTACATGAAGATATGGACTTAGAAGCTTGATAAAATCAGCACTTATCTCTCCACCATACTGCATAGCTTTTTCAAAGTCATCCTTATTTCCCATAAACTTATCCATCAGACAAGTGAACTCTATGAGCTTTTGGACTTGAGTCTTGAAAGCTTGAGTAATATGAGGAATCCTATGATTTTCTACATGATATTTTAAATGATTGACCATGTCAGTTTTTGAGAATATATAGTTGAAGTAGAAATATAGTTTCTTGAAAATTTCTTGCTGAGAACCCTTAGTAATTTTTGAATGGATATAGACCAGATCATGAACTCTATCACTATTCATGATCACTTTAGATAGAAAATATTTATTGAAACCACAAAGCACATTTTGAAGTTCTTCTTTGACCAATGTTCTGAGAAGGTGACTATCTAAGGAATATTGAGAAGATTTTCAAGATGTTTTAGTGACAGTTTAGGTAAGAGATTTTAGTAGAATTATCAGTTTTTGAAGGCACCCCATATACTCATCAGTGAGATTGTTAATATTAACAATAAGCTCTCGAATTTCTTTCACAATATTTTTGTTTCTTTCAGTGACCTTTTCAGCTAAGGAAGCTAAATGAGGTCGAATTAGAGAGGCAACATTATGTGGGGTTTGAGGGAAAACAGGATCCACAGGATGAGAAGAAAGCTCTGATCTCAAATTATTCACTTTCTGCATGTCTTCAATCATACCTCTTAGAGTCTTCACTTCATTACTAGGAAATATATTTTTAACTCTAACTTCCTGAATCTAATGAATCATTTTTGGGTTGAATCTTCCAAATAACTTTTTATAAAAAAAATGAGGCATCTATCTCACTTAGATTTGTCATAGGAGCTGGTTTGGTATTTAGGATTTTTTAACTCAAGACAAAATGGTAGCTCCAAATTATTTCAGATCATCTTTACTCACCAAGGATGGTTGTTTTGGTGAAGGTTCAGAGACAGGGAGTGATACAGGCTCATGTTATTTTTCAGGGCCAAGATTAGGAATATATTTCAATTGGAACATAGTAGAGAGGTCAAGGCATTTCACCGAGACTTCCTAAGAGTCATTCACAACATAAAAGTTGGAGAACTTATACCGAGTGTCTACAGGCTTGGATCAATCGAATTTGGTACTTCCATATATTTAAGATTTGGGGGATTCTCCCCCTCAATAGTTGCATCCTTCTCAAGACTGAGATTCTTAGGGTCTTGATCTATTTCCACGAATTTATCTCTTAATTTCTCTCTCATTTCATATCTAGCCAGCTGAAAAGACAGTTCCAGCCTTTCCTCAGCCGAAGGAATGACTTCATAAATAGATTGTTCTATTGGGTGTTCCTCAAGGTCAACTTCTTTCATAATTGGTAATTATTCTTCTATATGATCATCCATAGAATTATTTTAGGTTTATGTGACAACAGATTCTATTTCAACATTAGGTTAATCTTCCAGATTAACAACATCTTTAGAAGCAGGGACTTCCTTTTCAATTACTACATGAGGGACATGAGTACAATCTTCCTTATCAGAAATAGTTTCCCTAGGAGGAAAAAAATCCTCTTCTTCTTCTTCTTAATAATAATCAAAAACTTCATATGGTTCTAAACCAAGATCATAAATATCTTTTGGTCTTGGAGGATGTTCCACTGGATTGATCATTTCATAAATCCTATCATTTTCCTCCACCCATGCCTTTTTCCAAATATTCCAATTTATTTTCATCCTCTTTATAATGAATTTTAAAAGTCATAACTCATAATCCTTGATAGCATCTTTATTAGGACCAAACATACCTTTTTCAAGAAGCATGACTGAGATAAGCCGAGAATAAAAATGGGAGGCTGACTTGGATGTGGTTTTGATCATCTCAAACATATGGTGTATGAAATACTTACAAAGATTTATTTTATGCCCATTTTTCATAAAATTATTAAGAACTACATCTTGATATATTAGTATAGATAAATCACCTTTCATGGGGATAATCAAGTTCTGTATAAACACAAACAGAAGTCTAGATTTTCCATTGAGTTTAGTAGCGATGGCTCTTCTCTTGGTGCCATTTTCGGTTATGTTTTTCAAAGAATCTTCCAAAACCAAGAATTCATTAGAAGGTGGAGGTCATCTCTAATAGTCCACAAAGATTCTTTCATGAGGTTTCCTATGGAATCCATCCCCTAACCTCGATGATAATGATCATTTCTGGCCATTTATCCATCTTCTCATAACATAAATGTCTTCAAAATCAAAGGAGAATTGATCATACTGATAAAACTGAGCAACTGACTTAGGGTAGATAAGTCTATATTCATTTGAAAACCATTCTAACCAGACTTTATATTATTAAACATTAAAAAATAATGACTTACTCGACAGAATACACTTATCTCATATCTCTTTCTTAGTTACCATTACTCGGTTCACCAGATTTGAATTTAGAGGACATTTAGGTGCCAGTTTAGGTGTCATATTCTTCTTCTTTGAGCTACATTTCTCAGGAGTCAATGACGAAGAGATTTTCATCCTATGAATTCATTGAAGGTTAAAGAGATATAAGGGTTTAAGGGTTGAATAAGGGTTACAAATAGAGTGAATAAGAAGAAAGATCAAGTGAAGGACAAGTGACACTTCCTTTATGTTATCATTTAAGAATACTAAACGTCCCAAAACATAAATGACTGGGAAAGTAAAAAGGGTGAAATGAATAATTACTAAAATAAGGTTTTTAATTTTTAAATAAAACCCATAAAGAATCATTATGGTGAGACCATATCAGGTGTTTATGGTGAGACAATGGCTGAACTTTATGGTGAGATAGGGACTGTCAGACAGTAATCATGAAATACTAACTGTTAGACCGTAAACAATGAATAGTAAGATATAAAACATTAAGACATTTAGTTAAGATTTATCATGCATAGTTCATGTATGATTTAGCCTATTCTTTCAGAATTTAGTGGTTTAGTGAATATATCAGCAAGCTGATATTCAGTACCAATGAATTCCAAAGTGATATCACCTTTTTGATAATGATCTGTCAAAAAGTGATGTATTATATCAATATGATTTTTCCTAGAATGTGAAACTGGATTTTTTGAGATGTTAATATCACTTGTGTTGTCACAATTTCTAGGTACATTCTTGAATTTATATCCATAATCTAGTAATGTGTGTTTCGTCGAAAAGATTTGTGCACAACAACTACCAGCAGCTACGTATTCAGCTTCTGCAGTAGATAATGGAACAGAATTTTGTTTCTTACTACACCATGATACTAGGGTCTCCCCTAAAAAGTGACATGTTCCATAGGTTATTTTTATATCTAACATAAATCCACCAATGTCAACATTATAATAACTAACTAATTCAAATGATTATCCTCTAGGATTGAAAAGTCCTAGATTGGGTGTATGCTTGAGGTATTTTGAAAACTATCTTTACAAAATTTAAATGAGAGTCTTTAAGATTTTCTTGAATACAAGTACACATTCACGCGCTATACATAATGTGTGGTCTAATAGAACTTAAGTAGAGTAAACTTCCAATCATTCCTCCATAAGCAGTTTGATCAACCGATTTTCCATCTACATCAAGATCTAACTTACAAGTGGTACTCTTGGTAGTGTCACTACTTTTAGTTCTATCCAATCCAAAGCGTTTTAGAAGATCTCCAGTGTATTTAATTTTAGTTAAAATTATACCATAATTATTTTGAAATATTTGAAATTCGAGAAAATTTTTTAGTTCAACCATTAAACTCATTTCAAATTCATTTTGCATCATCTTAGAAAAATCAACACATAAAAATTTTCTTGATGATTCAAAGATAATTTCATCTACATATATTTGAACAACTAAAAATCATTATAAATTCATTTTAAAAAAAGGGTAAGATCAGCTATTCCTTTTTTAGAACCTTTGGAAATATGAAAGGTACTCAACCGATCATTCCGGGCTCCTAGAGCTCATTTTAAACAATATAAAGCTTTTGATAAATTAAATATATGATTTGGAAAATGGGGGTTTTTAAAACAAGGGGGTTGTTCAACAAAGAAATCCACAACTATATATCCATTAATGAATGGACTATTAACATCCATTTTATATAGTCTAAAATTTATATGTTCAGTATAAGCAAGCAGGATTCTGATGGCTTCAAGACTAGCTACTGGTGCAAAGGTCTCCTCATAGTCAATTTCATCTTCTCAAATATAGAGTTGTGCAACCAATCTAGCCTTATTTCTAACTATATTACCAGCTTCATCTACCTTATTTCTAAACACCCACTTAGTTCCAATGGTGAATGTTTCCTTGGGTCTTTCAACAAGTTTCCAAACATTGTTCCTTTCAAATTGATTAATTTCTTCATGTATAACCATCACCCAAAATTCATCACTGATAGCATCATTAATTATTTTAGGTTCATGTTGTGATAGAAAGCCTTTATGTTCAACATGATTTCTCAGAAAATCTATAGTTTGAGTTCCTTTGTCTTGTTCTCCTACAACAGCATCTAAAGGATGGTTCTTAAGAGTTCTCACAGCTCTAGAAACGGAGAGACTAGTGATTTCTGGTTAATCAACAGGTTCAGGTTCATTGTGACTTGAGTCTAATTAATTTATAGAAATGTATGTTTTCAATGATAATTTCATAGAAAGGTTTAAGTATTTTGGATTAATGTTTAGATTTGGTACATCATATTCTAGGATTTCTAGAATGTTTTTAGGCTCATGTGGATCTACTTCATCAAATTTGACATGGACAGATTGTTCCACACATTTAGTTCTTTTATTGAACACTTTATGGGATTTACTAGACATGGAATATCATAAAAAGATATTTCCATCACTCTTGGATGAAAATTTGTCAAGATTGTCCTTAGTATTAAGGATAATGACTTTCCAACCAAAAACGTTGAAGTAGGTAACCTTGGGTTTTTGATTGTTCAGTAACTCTAAAGGAGTCCTTTTAAGAATAGTTATGATCAACAATCAATTGATTATGTAGCATGATGTATTGACAGCTTCAAGCCAAAAATAAAAGGTAGGTTATATTCACTAATTATTGTTCTATCAATCTCTTTCATGGTTCTATTTCTTCTTCCTACAACTCCATTTTGTTGAGGTATTCTAGGGGCAGAGAAATTGTGACTATAACTATTTTGTGAGAAAAATGATTCAAACTCTTGATTTTCAAACTCACATACATGATCACTTCTTAGGGATTTAATTCTATGTCCACTAAGATTTTACACAGACTTGGCATATTTATTTAAATAAGGGCAGGCTTCACTTTTCAGATCCATAAAGAAGGTCCAAGTATATCTAGAAAATTCATTTACAAGAACATAAACATAATGCTTCACATTTAAACTAGAAACTCTAGATGGTCCAAACAAATCCATGTGAACCAGTTTGGGAGGTTAAGAAGTTGACACTTCATTCTTTAGTTTGAAGAAAATTTTGTGTTATTTTCCCTTTTAACATGGATTCCAAACTTTGTCTTTTGGAAACTCAAGTTTGGGTAAGTCTTTAACTATATTTTTTATAGTTATCTTTCTAAAGAAGTATATATTATAGTTTCCTAGTCTCATATGATAGATCCATGAATCTTTATGAAATAATGTTAAACATGAAGCATTTTGAGAAGCTAAGGAATCTATGTTAACGGAGTAAACAACTTCATTTCTTAATGTAGAAAACACTAATTATTATTTATAATTAATGAAATTTCAGACATAATTTACAAATATAACATAAAATACATCATCACATAATTGTGAGATACCAAACATATTATATTTTAATTCATCAATAAACAATACTTTAGAAATTAAAACTGAGTTAGAGTTACCGATTTGGCCAAGGAACATAATCTTTCCTTTGGCATTGTCACCAAATGTGACACGTCTTCCTTCTATTTTTATTAGGTTCTTGAAGCTTGAGTAGTATTCTATCTTGTGTTCTTAACATCCATTGTCCAAGTACCAAAAATTTTTATAAGAACTCTTTATTCATCATTCCTACAAAATGATTAAGAAAAAATAGATTTTGTTACCCATACTTGTTTGGGTATAGTAATATTAGTAATATGTTCTTTAAGAACCCATATCTGCCTCATAGGTTTCCTATAAGCATTATGTAAAGTATTTGAAAAATAAACTCTATTTGTTCCAGAAAAACATGAAACAATAGAACATGTATTATAAATTGAATTAGTTGATTTGTGTCCTAAACTGTGAGTAAAAATATATGTCCTAGATTTTGAAACAAAATTTGTTCTACCAAGATTTATTTTTCCATGTTGATAACCAATTCCGGTGTTTTATTTTGGATCAATTTGTTTTCCTAGAATTTTTGTAAGGGTGTTTTTCCCATTGGTAAACTTTTCTAGGTCATTACTCAATTACCCATTAGTCACTTTTAATTTGTTGTTGTCTATGAGCACTTGATCATTTTTCTCTTTTTTAGTTGTGAGTTTAGATTTATCCATCACAGTAAGAGAATACTGTTTCTTCAATGATTTATATTTTTCTTTTAGTTCATTGAATGTTTCTTCAATCATGTTACATTATTCAAACATTTCATCATTATTCATATTTTCAGATTCACTCACATCTCTAGAATATTATGAATTATGTATAGGAGAGTCCAGTGTTACCTCAGATGAGTTTGTCATAAAACACATATTGGCTTTGTTAGCTTATTCATCATGTGATGTTTTGGAGTCACTTGAACTATCCTCAAAAGCACTCTAGGTTTCTTTTATTGCCTTTTTATAATTCCTGTCCTTGTCCTTATATCTCTTTTTGTACTTTAGCTTTTGAATGTTAGCCCTGATATTCAGTTTTCACTTACATTCATAGAAGACTATCTCATCAGTCTTGTCACTTCTTTTCCAATCCTTCATCCAACTTCCATTTTGGTCATATTTTCCCTTGAAGTTAGGATTTTGGAAAAACTTATTATTCTTGAAAAATTTCTTGAATCTTCGGGATAATTGATCCATCTCTTCATCACTGTCAAGTGATGGTTGTTCACTTCTAGAACATTCTACAGAATCTTCTAATTTTCCTTTGTCTCTATGTTTAGATTTTTGTGGTTTTGAATGCAAAAAATTTCCTTTTTGGTTTATCCTCCTCTTACTTGTTGACTTTCAGATCTTCTTCGTATATCATCAGTTTCCCAATGAGTTATTTTATAGGTATCTTGCTGATGTCGCATGATTATATAATAAAGACATAGGTTCCTCTCCATCTTTGAGGCTAATGTCTGAGAATTCTCATGATTTGTTCTTTGGAAGTGAATTCTCTTCTAAGAGAAATCATTATGTTGACAATCTCATTGAACCTAAGATACATATCAGAGATAGGCTCACCAGGTTTCATTTTAAATTTATCATATTTATTATTATAAGTATTAATTATCTTTTCTTTTACACTAGATGTTCCGTCATGTGAGACAGAAACGGTATCCCAAATTTCATGGGATGTTTTACAAGATGAAATTTTATTGAATTCCTCATCTCCTAAGGAGCATTATAAAGCATTCATAGCTTTGTAATTTTTATTTTTGGTATCTTGTTAGGTTAATCCCATGTGATTAAATTAGTATAAGGAATATTATATTCATCTATAATGGAGGACCAAATTTCAAAACCCATACTCTCTAAATGATTTTTTTAAATTTTCCATTGAGAATAGTTGGTTCCATTAAAGAATGGTGGTATGTTGGTTGCAACACCTTCCAATATATTATCCATAATACAGATATACTTTTAAGGAGATAGAAATTTAGAATTAATAGAAAAATATAGATCTTTAAAGTACAACTACAATCATAGTTAAATTAGGTTATATAATGTTTTTAACAAACTACCTCTGATACCAAATGTTGTTTGGAGTAGATTAATCAAGCGGGGGGGTGAATTGAGTATCTATAAAAATTTTTGGTTAAAAAATATTCTTAAAAGGTTTCCCCAAAAGGTTAAATACAACCCATTTAATCAATGTTATACTGTTATAAGAGTTTGACTGTTTAAATAACTTCATAGAAGATTAATTAGTTATCAGTAATCTTAAGATTAGTTATTAATATTAATTTTAAAGCTATTCTACTAAGAAAATACAATTATAACTTATTTCCAAGATTAACTATCAAAGTGAATTTAGTGAATTATAAATTATATAGTAAATCAGTAAAATAAAGAAGACTAAATTAAGCTGCACAGCAGATATGAAACAAGTGGTTCTGTCTCAAGCTGAGACCTAATTCATTCTACTTGGTGATCACCTGACACCAATAAGTTTGTATAAATAAACACTATCCACACCCAGGATCGTGGTTAAAAACAGTACACATGACTGTCTAGGTCACATAAGGACCTCTTCCACACTTATCTATGGGTACACACAAGTGTAAAAAGATGTTTGAATAATGATATCTTGTATCCTTGTGTTTAATGTTGGAGACAGAGTGTGTCATTATACAGATACACACACTACTCGAAATCTAGAGAAATGATACACAAAAAAGCAGAAATGTTGTGATAGGTTTAGAAATGATTTGAATATTAGTCTTTGAAGCTCTAGACTTCTGAGATGAATAAGATGCAGAAATCAAGTCCTCATATGGAAAACAGTGTGTCACAAGTCAGACAGATCCAGCTTGTGTTCTTCGTAATGTTTTATAGTGCGAAGATGTTCTATATTCTGGGATTCAAGTATGATTCATGTGTTCTTCAGCAGTGTTGAGTATCACGAGACAATTATTTCTTAAAAAATCTCTAAGTGTATTCTTTGTTGTTGTGCTCACACTCACCCGCTTGTTTCTTTTTTCAGTTTCTTCTAATTTTTTTGTTTCTGGGCCGCACTATTCTTTTATCTTTATGTTCATGTTTTTGAACTGACATGTTGCATATATTCTGCACCTCATACCTCGTATAGTAAGATGACATGTCTACAAAGAGATATTAATCATGTTAGTGCTTTTAAAATATTCAAATATGACAGTTAGATATTAATTTGAAAAACGACAAGGATTGAGAAACAATGTCACAGTATGTCATGGAAATAGTGACTCCTTCACACGATGTCTATACTGGTCACAATGTCTTGTTGTTCATGGTGTCTCATGGTCATGATGTCTCATGGTCACAGTGTCTGGATGTCACCGTGTCTGCTAGGTCAAGGTGTCTGCTAGTTCATGGTGTCTCAGAGTCACGGTGCCTGGATGTCATGGTGTCTCAGACTTTGGAAAATATCTATATTCCGACTTAATCAGTGATATTTATGGATTGGATTAAACATAATCATTTGTCAGAGAAATCATTATAAAGTGAATCAAAAGATAGTTTATAGTAACCGAACTTTGTGTATAGAACTTAAGAGATTTGGATTGATTTTACTAAACAAATTTTATTTTTATGTGAGATAGATTAGATAGAGGTAATAAAGTTTATATACTGAATATGATTTGTCATAATTGAAACATTATTAATACATGAGGAGTCCAACAAGTTAGATTAGCTTATACTAATGATTTTTTATTTTAGTAACTAAATAGAGATAATAGGAATGTATTTTCTTCTTTCTATAGATATTATGATCTATATTATGTTTATTTCAGTGCTTTCAAAATTATAAATTCATATTTTTCATTACTAATTAGGATATGGAATGAAAAGAGGTGGAATATAATTGAAAAAAACAATAAAAGGATGAAATTATATTATGGAATTATAGAAATTAATGAATTATATTTGTTTCATATTCCATAGTAATGGAATTCCTTAAATTTATGAATAAGGACCTTGAAAATATTAATTTTTATCTTTTTACAATTATGTTTGATAAAATAATAGTCTTTTTAGTCCTTAGTAATTTATGGGTTTTTGGTCATTAACATTCTGATGACTATGTTATCTATCACCATATATTATTCTTTGGAAATTATATTTATTTTCTATGTTCATATTCTCACTTCCCATTAAGTTTCTCTTTATCTGGGGACCCAATTATGTATTTTTTTATATAACCTATATATTTCCCACTTCCCCTTTTTAAATGATGTTTTATGATCCATTTGTATGATGTGGGTTTTCAAAAAATGTATTTTCCAATATTTAACCCTTAATTACCAATGTTAGATTTACGAGGAGGAATTTTATTTTAGGGGGGTGGTGGAGAGTATGACACCCAAAATATTATTCTTTAAATATTATTGTGCTTGATATATTTTATAACACCCAAATATAATCTTTAATCAGATTGTGATGTATTATCAAAATAATTTTAATTAGACGTGGAAATTATAAACTTGAGGATAAATTGACATGTATAAATAATAATAAAAAATAATAATAGATATATAGGTTTTAGATAATTCATATTTATTTATTTATTCAGAATAAATATGTACTAAATTTTCCTTAAGCTTATTTTATTCATTAAAAATATGGTTTCTTAAAAATGGTATTTAAAAAAATTTATGAATATAAATTATAATTAATTTATTCTTTTTTGGAAATTCTATTTTAGGGAATTAATATAATTTTATAATTCTACATGAAAATCTTAGCTTATGGTGATTTTTTTGGATTTTTATAAAAACATTTATTTTTCTATGAATAGTTAAAAATAATGATTTCTTAAAAAATGTCATCTATTTTCATTAAATAAAGTAATTTAAAATTCAAAAGATGTTTTATATTTAATATTAAAGTAACAAAAGTATAATTTAATTATAAAAAATATTATTAATTACCTACGAATCAACGTTATGCTTTATTTTGGTAGAAGTTCATTTTTTGGCATAAAAATATTTTTATAAAAATAGTTTTTATGCACGTAATGTTTTTTTAACATAATTAATAAAATAAATGACTATTTAATAATAATAATGTTAATGAAATTAATAGATTATATTTTCAATAAAATGTTTTAAATTTATTTTAATTTTTTTAATATGAAAATAAAGAGTAAATCTATTTTTATGCATAAAAATGCATATTTCTAAATCGAGGTTTTGTTGTGTTTCAAAAGGTTATTTTAAAAATAATTTATAAAAATTGTATAATTATTTCATACTAAATTATATTCCATATTTTTAATCATCATGTAATTTTTTTTAATGAGGCTAATTTTATTTTTTCCCAAAAAATATTAAAAACAAAAATATATTACTACATTTATGGTTAAAAAAAGTTTTATGGGAGGGTAAAAATAAGACATAAGGGTAATATTTCACTATAAACTTGGATAATTGTTATTTTAAAAAGATATATTAACACAATATTACATTTAATTTAAATAATTTTCTATTTGGATGCTTTATACATGAATAATACTATAATTATATTTTAATCTTTTTATGTAATTTCAAGTGCATCCTCTCCGACACTTATAAAAGGGAACCTACTCTCCTCTATTATTCATGACTTTTGAAATTTTTAGATCATAATATACATACCCTAATACAGAAATATAATTCTTAACTTCATCTTAGAGCCTCTAATCTTCTCTTAATACCAATATTTCAAGGCATAAGGTATAAATATATGGAGGTCTTTCAATGAAGAGGAATAAATCATAACCGAGATCTTTCAATTTGATTTTTCTATTTCACCATGTAAAAAAATATTTTATCAACAAAAAAATTATGAAATAATAAAAAAGATATAATTAGATTTTATTATGATTATGTGATAACCATTTCCCAACTCTAATCTATCAAATGGAAAATGAAAGCATCACTTGTGTGTACAGGTGAACTACCACATAGAAGTAGAGACACGATTCATTTTACAATGCCATCATTCATGGTTGGTTATTATTATTTATTTAATATATATATATATATTATATTTATAATATAATTATTCTTAAATAATCTCAATATCTCATCTATAATCCTTCCATCCTATCCATTAGAAAACAATAATATCACTCGTGTGTATATGTAAACTACCACCTCCACAAAAATATGTATTTAATTTTTCATTTTTTCTTTATGTGTATGTTATTAAAGAGATATAGAATGAATATAAATGATATATATTTTATAATAACTATTATTTAATTCTGAATTATTCTTTTTCTTTTTTCATTTTGTCGATAAAAAATTTGAAACATCACTCATGCGTACATACAAATTACCATCTTCATGAAGTGATTCATTATTAATGTAATCTTTATATAAATGGTACCTAAAATGTAAATAATGTTTAAATATAATACATATGAAATTACTAATATTATTGAGTTGATATAATCATGATTAAAGTGCAATAACAATATCATCCAAATCAAAAAATACATGAGAAATGAAACAATTATCTCCTAGAAAGAAGGATTTTAAAAAAGTTTTTTAAATAAATTAGAGTTGAATTTTTATAAGTGAATAATATAAGGAGTTATAAGAATTTAATTAATTTCTTAATATATATATATAAAATATAAAATTATCATATATGTTGTTATAGTTTTTACAATTCAATTCAAACATAAGGTAATGGTACTTCATCTCAATATTGATTTATTCATACTTGTTTGATGTTTTGAACATATTTACATTTATGAGGTGTATATAATTAGAGATTTACGTGTTATTTCATTTAACCTTATTAATTAATGGTATTTTAAATTATAATTCAAATTATAATATCCAAGGGGTTTTAATATACAAGTTACCACAATGGTAAGGGTTTTACTTTACAATCTCACTTTTTACCAAGGTTAGTTGTGCCAAAATTTCTAATAATGAAGTTATATGATATATATCAAAACAATATTATGTATTTAATTATAATATTTTTATTTTGTGAGATTATATGTTTCTTTTATTTTACTCTCATTAAGTACTCAAGATCCATATAAAATGTTTTAAATAAAAAGATACTTTATTTCTCTCTTTAGTCAAAAAGATTTTCCTTCCATATCCATATTTTATTTAATTTGTTTTCAATGATTTATTACTATGCTCCTACTATTTTATATTTTTTTACACATTTTTTAATTTATATAAATAAAATTCAATGGGATCTTTATGTTTTTTTCCTTATGAGGTACTTTTTAATTTTTATAAAAAATGTGAAAATAATATTTGTTTTAACATACATGACTTGAAGAAAATTTCACATATACATGAATATTAAATGATATAGATATTCATTTACATTTTTTCATGTTTATTTTCAAATAAAATACATTACTTAATATTTTGGAATGCTTCAAAATTTTAAATATGTAATTTCAAAATGAAAATGGTATTTTCATCAAGAAATATTTCTATGAACTTTTAATGGAATTTATTATTAATTATAAAATTCTTTAATGATACCAATTTTATACTAGAAATATAATCTTATGATACCATAAATATTTTTTCACTGGATGGTTAATGATTATGATTTTGATATATTGATGAAAACTGTTTTATTTACCATGAGTAAATCAATGATGAAATGATAAACGATTTGATGATCTTTTTTAATACACAAAAATGGATTATGATTATGTGATGGGTGGGTATATTATATCCCTATGATGAATGGGGTAATAATTAATGTTTTATTTTTTAAAAGGGTGCATCAGAGGTCATCTCCATTCCAATAAGAGGGCACACTTGAAGTTATCCCGTGCATAAAAATAAGGTACATGGGCAGTTATCCCAAGCTCGAAGCTGGTACATGGGTTTTCATACTAATCCTGAAATATTTATAATGTCCTATTGAGACGTCTTGAAAGAATATTTTTATGATTATGACTATGAAATACTTTACTACACACATTTAAGACATGATCTTATACCATTATTTTTCTCTCATGTCTCATGTTTTTTGATTCCTTTATGATTCATGTCTTATGAACATCTTATTATTATTCCATGACTAATGAGAATGATATATGAATTTATGGGTACTATTTTCAATTTTTATGCTCATATTTTCATACCCTTTTTCTTATGTTATAAATAAATTATCACTGATATCATTCTTTTTTACCCTTACTAAGAATCTCAGCTTACCAATTATTAGGTTTCCTTTTATCTGGGATAAGAAAAAAAATTAAGTATGATATTCCGAAAAAATATTCTAATTCTTAATAACTGAGTGTAAGTTCATTTAGATCATTTATGTTCCATATTTTTATGTATCAAATTCACCAATGATATTAACCATTAAATTTATAACATATGTCACAGTGATATGTAATGAATATTAATTTAATAAAATATATTACTTATGTATATAACATTTGGTCCTCTTTAAAAATTTCTAATAAAGGAAAAAATATTAACATGGAATAATGGGTAAGATCAAAAGAGTATGTGAAACATTGTACAGGGAAATGCCTTATTAAAATATCAATGAACATTAAGAGCTAACCATAATTCATGATTGTATTATATGTAATATCAAATAAAAAAACATATACCACTAAATAAGAGTCTGAGATAATAAAGAAGATCCCTGAAACATAATTATAGTCATATAACATAAAAATGTTCTAGAAAAATAATCAAAAAAAATCATAACATAGTGGAACATGCATCACTTCCGATTTCTCTATGAATTATTCATCACAAACTATTTCCCATTATATAACAATAATTACAACATATTTCCAATATTGGATTAGGCATAACTTCTCATTTTCTATTCTAGATCATGTACTATATCCTGTTTTTGATATTATACCGAGAATCATTACTTGACATCAATTATTATATCCTAAGATATGAATCCTTAATGAATTAATTTTAGGGAGATATAGGACCATAAACTTCATAATAACAATAATCCATATATATGTGTGCCATTATATCATGAAAATAATAATGCATAAAAATTACTTAATTAACCATCCAAAAGGATGAGTTTTATGAATAAATTTCCTTGAAAAAACCATAAGAAATCTAGAGAAAAAAGATTGATAATGTCCAAACAATTTCAGGAGTGTAACATAAGGATAATTATAGATTTTTAACTTGATGAAAACTAAATTTTAATATCATTGGATAAATCAGTTGAAAAATTAGAGGAAATACCCCTTCATTTAAAGGCTTAAAAACTCATTAAAAAATTTTTCATTAAAATTAAATACTTCTATAATAATAAAAAAATCATTTAAAACCAAAGAAATGAATTTAATAAAATATGTTTCATAAGTGAAATATTCTTTCAATTTTTTTGAGGACAAATAGAAACACAGAAGAAGTATTTATAAATAAACATAACTTTAAAACATTTTTAAAATCAATAATTCTTTTCTAAAATGAAACTTTTACTTTTGAAAAATATAACAATATTTCATTTTATTTTCAATCACAAAAATAGATAAAATAATTTGGATAACGAGTTTAAATAATGAAAAGGATTATTTCGATATAATAATGATCATACTGTGAGAGAACTCCTAAAATAGTTTTTGTAAAACGTTTTTACCAAAATCATAAAAGATGAAGTTACATGACACATTTAAAAGAAATTTTTAAAATGTAAAGTTTAAAATTTTAATGACATTTAATTTTACAAATTATATTTAGTAATGGAGCCTTGCAAATTATATAATGGTTTTTATGGAATGTTTTATGTTAGATATAAATCATATGATCATTAAAGGAAAATATTTTTAATATTATAAAATCCCATTGTTCAAAACCCATATAATAAAAATTGACAATGAAACATAATTTTGAAACAAAAATAAGGTAAAGATGAAGGTAACCTAAGAAAAAAAAAATTTCATTTCCAAATATAAATGATGATATTGGTAGGAATAAAATAAGAGGTGGATGAGAAACCATCATTAAATAGTATTAAAATTATTCAAAACAGAGATATACTTTTTTTGAAATAAATTCATCACAGAAAAATATTTTAATTAAAAATATCAATTTCCCCATTTAGTGAAGAAATTATAGCATCATCATAGAACAAAAGTAATCCATATTCTAAAACCATGGTAAAAATGTAATAATTATGAATCAAGAAAAGAAGTTAATTCTAAAAAAACAAGTACCATTAATGCCACATAGAAAAAAATTATAAAAAATATTACATAACAAAAAAAGAACTTAATCACTTATTTAAGAAACGTATTCGAATATATAAACTTTTATAAGATTCATTTATAATCATATAATAGAAATTTATGAGTTAGTAATATTTTATTTTCATCATCTAATGTTTCCAACATTGGTTGTTTGTTCAGTACTGGTCTCATAATGGTGACATCGATTCATTTATATCAATTCAAACACAATCATTCTGATATAATTATATACAATATAATATATGTTTTATTAGGATTTATAATCTTCAAATTTAATTTAATATGTTTTTTAGTTATGATATATGATGAAAAATTTGGCGACGAGCCTATTTTGATAAATTTTAACTAACAAAAAATGGTAAAATAATAATAAGTTAAATATTAATATAAAAAATTGAAAACAATAAATCAAAAATTATTTTATAATTAATTTTTTTTTTAAAATATTAATTATGTTTCTATATTCACCCATGATATGAATTTATATCATTATTCAACTAGGTGTTTAAATCAACCCAAACAATAATAAGTTATAATATATGGGAGTGTATAGTTAAGAAAGTAATTTGTTTCAAAAAGTATCAATATTAAAAAATAATAATGATTATGATGGTAGATAATATTTTAATATAGTTTTATAAATGATAAATGACTAAATGATAAAAAATTAAATTCTTCACTTTCATGGAGGTGGGAGTTTGCATGTATGCACTAGTGATTAATTCGTTTACATTGATTGAGAGGAAGAAAGAGAATTATGTATAATTTAATAATTATAAAAATTCTTTAAAAAAAAATTATAAATTATATAAAAACATTGAACCATACTTGTAAGGTGGTTATAGAAAATGGATCATGTCACCTATGGAGACGGTAGTCCACACATAACAGAAGTGATATTTTTATTTTTTGAATGGTTGGAAGGAGTGTAGAAAATGGTTATCCCATAAAAATAGTAAAATTTTAGTATTAAATTTATACTAATGTAATTATTTACACAAGGGTATATTATATTCAGAGGATTTAGAATAATAAATGAATGAAAATATGAAATAAAAAACAGTAATTGATAATTTTACCTTACACTTGGAAGTGCACCATTGAAAAAATGATTAAGGATTCGAGAAATTATCATTTGAGAATTCCAGAACATATAAGAAGTTCTTATGAATTTTGAAGGGTCGTTATTATATTATTTTTATAAATCTATGAGGATTTGAGTGTGATGATATGTCGAGTGGTAGTTATTCAATTTATAAGGGCAATGAGTGACATTTTTGTAAATATAGACTTATAAGTCACTATTAAAAGGTTAAACATGTCTAATAGTTTAAAATAATATAGGGGAGTAAGGGTAAGGTATATCAATTCTTATCCAAACTGTATCACACATGTTTTTATCCTGTTATTAAGGATTTTACACTTATATTTTACCTTTATATCATTTGTTTTTTATTGTGGTAATTAATTTTTACCAAACCAATTTATTTTTAATGCCTAAAAATAAAATGGGTCTCATAACATAATATAGAAATAATGATTCAAAATATTAAATCCATTTTATGATATATAATTTATATTTTTAATAAAAAATAATTTTAAAATTCTCTAATTTATCATTTAATCCCCATTTTTAGAAAAAAGCAGACTTTTTTTGCATAATTGTTATGTTTAGGGAAAAAATTTCATTGTTTTTAATTTTAATGACATTAATCAGTTAATTATTATTATTTAAGAGTTATATTAATTAAATAAATGTTAAAAAATATACCTTATGACATCATTATTAAAAAAGGTGAAAATAATCTTTTTATTATAATAAAAGTTTACACACATTTCAAAAATGATAAATACGAATTTTCTAGATGAAATATAGTATCTTTAATTTCATAATTTTATTAAATAAATAAATATTTTGTTATGAAAAATGTATTATAATTTTTTAAGTTACACATACTTTTTTATATAGTCACAAACCCTACTATTTTAGAAAAAAACCTATTTTTCAGGTTTAACCTAAATAAAAATTATTTTAAAAAATATTAGAAATTCATCATAAGATAATTTTCACATGATCAATTTAAAAATGAAGTTAATTTCATAAAATAAAAATTTTAGAATTTATAAATTTATCATTGAAATAAAAATTAAAAATATAAATAAAAACTTTTTTTATAGAAAAATAAACTTTTAAAAATTAAATGTAAAAAGGTCATGACCCTCATGTAATTTAATTTATGGTCCCATTAGGATTGGGTGTGACTATGATAATTTTGGAGGCATTTTTAAGGCTAGGAGAGGGCCATGGTCCATTTTGAGAATCACAACACCCTAATGATGAACATAGTGGAGGCTGTTTTGGGCATTAGGTTCTCGGTGGTTTGTTGGGGTGTGTCAAGATGGCGTAAATGGTTTTATAAATCCATTTTCAAGACATTTTTGGATGGAGTGTGTATTCCTTTTTGAATCATAAAGCTTAAATTGATCAGGGTGGGCATGGTGTTGAGTGTGGCATCTTAGGGGACCTCCTATACAAAATAAGGAAGAGAAACCTCACCTTGCCCATGGTGGAGACCACAATGAGGGAAAAACTAGAATATAGGCTATGGTGTAGGACATGGTGATTTTCGGGGTGATAATGTGAGTGTCTAATACGTCCACTATTTTTTATGGTTCTTGATCGATTCAAAGGGAGAAACACGTGAGAGCTTATCTGGGGTCTTGAATTTGATTTTAATTGATTATTTACATTATGAACTAATCGATGATCATATTCAAGATGTTAGATTAATTTCCTAATGCTCTAAATTAACTTAGTGTATAATACCTAAATAGAGTAATCTAGAACTATTGGTTACTTTATTATAATGGAACTAGATATAAGTGATCACATTTCGAAGGACTGGAAAATTAATTAGTCTCTCTATACTAAAGAAATACATGATTCCTATATTATATTGGAAATATAAAAAGTTTTCTCAGGAAATAACCATTTATCATTAATTTAATTTATAATATCCTTCTTCATATCCCCGTGAAGGGAAACAAATAAATAGTGAGCTCAGATGCTCACTAAGGGTTATGTATAACAAAGTCAATCATGAGTAAATTTTGAATAATTATCATTGAAGAGGGGATTTCAAAATACAACCCATTCAATAAAAAATATGCATTCAATTAAAATCCATTTTTAATATCATCATATAAAAACATGGATTGTTGAAATTTGATTCTTAATAAAAGAAAAGGATAATTAATGACATTCAGGATCAAAGACCCTCAACTCGAAAATCTTGAATCATACCATCAAGGAATCTCAACCAAGATATTATCATTTCATCAAGGCCTCTAAAGTAAGACATTATCATCATATGCGATAGAAGACACCACATACCATACTACTATTACAAGATATAATAGCCTCATTCTTTACATTATATTAAAATATTTTGTCCAATGAGACCCATGAATACATCAAGAGGATATCTATTACTACCCCACCTATAGCATGCATATTCAATTAATTCTTTATATTTATAATTGTTAATATAATTTATTCTCAAAATTCCTTATAAGTGAATAATTATCAGTAATAAATCAATATTACATAATAATAATAACTCCTTTTTGAAGATCATTTGGAGAAGAAGAAATATAGAATAATTGGATAATATTCCAAGTAACATAAATAGTTTTTATAGTTGAAAATAACATTAAATTAATAATAGAATTTTTTTTGTAGAAAATACCCTTTTCATTTTGAAATCACATATTTAATATAAAAAAATACCAAATATTTAAAAAATTATATTTTGAAA
This sequence comes from Viscum album, assembly GCA_963277665.1. Taxonomy (NCBI): domain Eukaryota; kingdom Viridiplantae; phylum Streptophyta; class Magnoliopsida; order Santalales; family Viscaceae; genus Viscum; species Viscum album. Next base: position 1,576,483,829 of record OY728141.1, read on the forward strand.
ATAAATTTGGAAACTTATAGAGTAATATTAAATTAATTAATAGGTTATGATGGTGAGAAATATTTTATATTAAATTTACGTTAAAACATAGATTCACTATATATATTTGGTCCAAGGGAAAAGTACCTCATTCAGAAAACAATAAGAATATAAATTTTAAACAATTTCAAAAAAATTCAAAAAAGGGTAAATATCACTTTAAATAATCATAGGATAACATTAAAAAACTTTTCCCAAATACATTACTATAAAATATGGATATGGAATGAATATTATTTTATACCGAAGATATAAATAAAATCATTTTTCAACAAAAATTTTCCTTCATTATATGAGAATATAAATTTTGTAAAATGAAATGAAAAAATATATTATAATAAAAAACAATAGGATAAAATTAATTCAAGAGATTATTGAGAGATATCATGTAATTCCATCATCTAAAACTTCTTCATAAACAATCCTGATAAATAAAGAGATTGTAACATAAATCGTTTACAACATTGGTAACATTCAAATGAAAAAACCCACAAGATAAATACCATAAAATTAAACATTAAATAACATGAATATAAAGGGATTTATGAAATAACATATCAAAGAGATATAATATAAACCACATGAAATAAAAGTTGTGAATATGCGGTATGTCTCATAGAAACAAATACAAGTTGATAAAACCGTTACCTTTGGTGTGACATTCTTTTTAATTTTTTTAGACTCATTTATAATAAAATTAATTTTATAATAATTATATAATATATAAAAATAAATACTTATAATATTATATATGATATAATTATAATAATTTAACACTCATTTATTAACACTCATTTATTAAAACCATCATTTATTAGTGTTAATTATTTCATTTTTTATATAAGTTTTAGATTGGTAGTTTTTGAATTTTCATCTTGATCATGGTTCCATTATTTTCATAATGTAAATAATTTTATAAATATCATATATATAAATTATATACATATTTATAATCATACTTTAAATTAATAGATAGAAAAATGGATCACACCATTCACTGATACGGTATGTCCTACATTCCCTTGAACGTTGTTTTCACTATTCAATCGATAAAACAAGAAAGATAAAAAATAATTTACCATTATAGAACCATTATTATATCATATATATACCATATATTCATTAATATTAATCATATTACTATACATGTAAATTGGAAATGAAAAATTAATCAGACCACTTTGTCAGGTTGGTAGTCCACATGTACACACAAGTAACAATAACATTTTCCAATTAATTGGATGGTAAGAAGGTTTATATAAAATTATAATCATAAATTAATAACTATTTAATAAATAAAAAGTATATTCATTTGTTACATCTTTATATCCATCCAAGTAAATTGGTAATGTAAAAAAAATATACTGCTTGGTGTAAATGATAATCTTTATGTACAAATGAGAGGGTATGGCATTTCCATGTGTACCGAGAATGTTTATCTCCACACAAGATAGGTAGAAGACTAGCCTAGTGATGGTGGAGGGGTAACATCAAGATATATGATGGTGAGGGGCTTTTCTATGTAGTCTATTGGGATGAATTATTCTAAGGCCTTAGGGCCATGTAGTGTGTCACTAAGACTACGAGCCATGTAAGGGCTCCCCTTCAATCCTTAAGAGGGGAATTATTAAACATAAATAAAAAAATGAAGGCCTTCAGGGCATTTAGGAAGGATAATGTGTATGTACACGTGTGCTGTGTTTTATCATTTCGCAGGATTGAAAAGAGATTGGAAAATAGAGTTAACATAATCAACATAATATCTCATTATAGTTATGATAATGTAGATATTATTTTTGGATTATTAGAATAAATTTTTAAGTAAAAGAATAAAGACATTTGAATAAGTTGTGAAATATAATTACCCATTCCATGGTAGATTTTACTTATATCCTTTATTAAGAACATATGGAATGATCATTTAAGAATACCCAGATATATAAATAGTGTATAGAAAAGTTTATATTATAATCTTTAAAGGGTTAGTCAGGCTTGGTTTCTCAAGAATCATTAATGAAAAGAGATAAGGGGATTCTATTTATTAGTGAGTGTGGTGGAACTCCTATAATTACTTATAGTATTAAATTAATATAATTTATTCTTCAGAGAAAATGTCTAAAAATTAATATAATTATAATAATTTATTTTTATGATTACAAATACTATCATGAAATAAAATTTAGTCATGTTTTGGTTTTATTTTTACCCATATCTCTTAATTTTAATCACCCATCAATCCTTTTGATGATTTGAATGATAATAAAACTGTTTTACTTTTAAGGGTAAAAAAATGTTATCATAAAAATAAAAGTGACCCATAAAAAACCATGATTTATTTTTTAAACCATATCACATTTACTTGGAAGGAGAAATGATTTTAAAATATTTTAAATAATTTAATAAAATATTATTTATCACATAATATCATTATTTTCATTATTACACTTTATTTTATTTTATTTTAAAGACATAAATACAATAACGAAATATGAATATAAACCTTTTAAACAACCCCATTATGTTAAATTTTTATAAAAAATACATGGAACTCAATAATTCATCCAAATTGTTTTACTTTTAATATTTTTGAAATAATTTATTTTATTTATCTATTAATTGAAAAAATATTGTTTCGCTATTGCATAAGATTTTATAGTAATTATTTAATCAATAAAATTTAAAAATAAATTGACATGATAACAAAAAATAACTCTTATTTAAAATAAACATTTATAAATAGACTTATCCTATTTTTATCCTTAGGTAAAAAACATAGAGATACTAAAGTCAAGAGTGTTGCATTTTGGGTATATTATTTCGATAATATAATAATACGATTTAAATAACACCCAAAAGGAACAAAGTGGCTATATATTTGATAATTAGATGGAAATTTATAAAATACACTTATCAAATAGGATAAAGAAATGTTTTAGTGGAATTTTGAAGCCATATAAAAAAAATTTAATCATATTTTATCCGTTTTACCCTTACTAAGGTGTCAAAAAATTACCATTGTTACTATTAATACTAAAGAAGTATTACGTTTAACTTATCACTTAATATTAATTATTTTGATTCAAAATATGGAATATATATTTTCAAATCAAATTCCTATAATTGGCATAATTTAATTATAAATAAAACAATAAATACATGATGAAAATTTATTTTCTTTAAAAATGACTTTAAAGTATGAAAATGTTATTATATTAAATTGAAGAATAATATTGATTAAAATAAAATTTATTGGATTATGTTTAATCAAAAGTGACTAATAAAATAATAAAACTAATCTAAAATAGAATGTGATGTTTCATGTACTTGGAAAGCATTAATAGTTATCAATAAAAATCCATATTTTCTACTATTCGTGAGAAAATATAAAATTTCATAAAATTAATAAAAATGCATCTAAAGATATTTTTGGTATTCTTATTTAAATAATGATATAATTTTTATCAAATTAAATTTATAAAATATCCATAAATTAATTATAACATTTCTCAAAATATCCAATAAGAATAATTTTTGATAAAAACTTATTGTTGATGTATAAAATTACATCACTGAAAATTTAGTACTTATTTCCAAGAAATTAATCAATACATTTGTATTCAGTAGGAACATTATATATATATTTTCATAATTTGGTCATTTCTATTCATATATCCAATTTTACCATTTAGTTTACAATAATACACTATATAATTGTTTATTTAGACTTGGGGTTGCATAAATTAAAGCTATTGAAGAATTAAATTTATTTGAGAAGAAATATATCATAAAATATTTTAGTGTAACATTATACCCCTTAAATAAATTTAACCCTCAAAATTTTATCTCAGTTATTGATGGATGAATATATAAAAATAACTTTATTTCAAACCCAAACCAAATATATAGATAATAAAAGATACTTTAAAAATTGAAGTGGAAAATTTAAAGGATACTTAAAATAACACAAAATAGGGTTCCCATATAAGGAGGGAATAGATGAGATGATAAAATTTAAAGATTTTGTAGAAAAATAACAACCATGTACTAATAAAGAGCGATAGAGGCAAAAGTCAAGAGAATGTTAATGATAAAAAAATATTGGGGTGGAAATACCATCCATTCATAAAAAATGAAGCTAAAAAGATAACATTTTTTTAATTCAAGAACCATTTCCTAAAGTTGAGGGATTATATTATTGTTCAGATAAGGAAAATGATAAAATATAATTACTTGACTAATTTCCACTCCATGAGAAAACTTTTATCCTTTTGATGTGATTTTATGAATTTCTAGTTCACCTTTTCCCCCATTAAAGGAATATTCAGGATTAATTTTTCATTCAAGAAGTACTAAAATAACTTTTATTTGATCATAAGATCTATATAAGAATGAAAATTCATTCGTTATTTCTAAAAATATTTCGGAAAAAATTAATTATCCTAATTTATCCAACATAGATAAATAAATTAATCTCTAAAACCTCAACAATAACTCCCAAGGTTCAAATTAATCCATTCCACAAATAGTTAACCTTATAACACCACAAAAATATTTTTGAAAAAAAATAAAAATCCAAAAATTGAAAATAATTGATCGAATATTTTTTACAAGATGATAATTAACGTTTATCCCAAAAAATAATTTTCTCATAATGTAAAATACCAAACATCTGAATTCCTTAAATCATACTAATAACCAGAATCACATAAAAACCTCAATGAAAAAAATTACTTCCAAAAATTAACTATATCATAATTCCTTAAATAAAATTATAAATTTTCAAATATATTCCATAATTATGAAATGATGCAAATTTAATCAAATATAACAGAAATCAATTTTTTATCAAATAAATAATCAATTCAAAGGACATATATAATATATGGTTTACATGATCAATATCAATCATATCTTTATCCCAAATTTTTTTTAGTATCAGACACATATTGAGGTTTATATTTTCATTAAGCATGTGTTCTCAAAAAATATTACCGTACTACTAAATGAATTTTAAATACCAAGTTTATATATATGATATTAAAATAATCTCAAATTATAATAACACATAATTAACCTAACTCCAATGATTTTATTAACCCATAACGTTATCAACACCTTTCATAAAATTTTTTTGTAATTAATATTTTATGGCCCTTCCATACAACTTCATTTAATTAAATATTATTAGAATTATGCTTTTGTATCTAAATAACATCAATAAATACAAATAAATCCAAGGTTTCAAAACCCAATACATAGTTACATAAACCATTTAACTTCCTTCAAAAATTCAAATGATTATTTATTGTTTTATTCCACAATAATTCCTATATACAATTATACATATAAATAAATTTTCAAATTTACTCAATATAAATCTAATAATATTTTTATTAAGGGTAACTAGTAAATTAATTTATACTTATTATATTCTACTCATATGATCATTATCTACAACTATATAGTAAATAACTTTGATAATCATTTATTCACATTACATTTCTAATCCTTCTCTAGAGATTTATTCCCACCAATTTTTCAATGGGTAGTTTATTACTCAATTATTTATTTTTCTACATGTAAAATATATTCATATTCCTTTATAAAATTCCCAAAACATCATTTTATTCTTTTCTTCACTTATATAATAATGAATCCATTTTATCCCATGGTTCATATGATATAAAATTATATGAAGCTCTCTCTTTATCTAATTTAGTGAGTTTTGAGACTAATCCAAGTTGAGATTATTAATCATATAATGAGATGGATGATGAAGAATAATAAAAAAAGTTTTTCATACAAAAACACCTTTTATTGGGCAGCTCATAAGAAAAATCATTTCATTTTCCATCACATTTAGCATTAATATAGTTCCTTCTAGTTCCATCCACTAGTTCCCACAAAATAACATAGTATGAGAAATAATAATAATAGAGAGTAACCACATAAGCATGGAAATAATTTATTTTATGTCTAAATCTTGACACATTTTTTTCAATCTATGACACTATAGTTTTAAAATAATCAATTCATCACCATTATCTATTCATATCCTCTATAATGGTTCATAAAGATAATGTGATTTAACCCAGTTATAACCCCTCTTGAGTGTCAAATTAGGTGTGCAATAATTGAACACTCATTGGGAACCATAATTATGGATGATATATAATTAACCTTCTCTTTATTGGGTTATTAACTATATATGTATCTATTACGAAACCACATCTACATGGTGTATCCAACTAGTGATGTATTTCTAGGGAAACCACAAAATCTCTACTTTAAAAAAATATTATGGTGTTATCCCATACATAGTGATATACTAGAAGTCATTAATAGGTTTATGTTCCCTTACATGTATTTTTAGAAATCTAGTTCCCATATCTTCTAATAATATTTCTCTCATACCAAGTAAAGAAACTCCAACTATAGTAAACTATACCCAATAGTTACTTTATTACATTGTCAGAACATACAAGAGATCATATCAAAAAAATCCTTATAGTTTATTAGTATTTACAAAGTAGAAAAAATTAATGAATAATATATTAAAATTGAATTATAAAAACATAGAATAGGAAACAAAATTCCAACCTTGATATCATTCATAATATCCTTCCTCACATCCCATGGAAATGAAAACAAATAAAGGGTGAACTCAATTGCTTAGTAAGTGTTATGTACAAGGGAAGATATCATGACTAAATAAGGCATAATTATAATTTTATAGGGGATATTTAACATCCCATGATTTTTAGATAACACTATTTTCAATAGTGTATTCAATATGAAACATTGAGTTTAAACAATCCATTATATAATTTTTAAATATTATTATTTAAAGAGGATTGAAAAAACGTATCTGTTAAATTGAAGGGTATGAATATAATTACTTTACTTATAAAATATATATAAATTTAAAACAAAATAAAAATTTATTTATAAATTCTGAATAAATATAACTAATCTTTTAATAAAGATATTTTATTTTAAAAAAAATTATGTTTCCTTCAAAAATGAATTTATTATTTTTCTGAGAAATAATTTTAATTAAATTATGGATCTTAAAGAATATAGTTTTATAAAAATGGAAAATTTTAATTTAGAATATAAAAATTAACTTAGTGTGTAATTTAGATATTTTTTTAAAATGTTTTTTTTCATAAATAGTGAAAATTACTGAAATTTAAAAAATTGTCATTAATTTTTTGTAAGTAAATTAATTTATATATTAAATTTAATTAGTGATTTACTATTCAATTTAAATAAAAAATTTTATTTATAATAGTTTAATATTTACATTTTAATCTTCTAATTTCAGGATTTTAGTATAAGTTCTTTTTAATTCTAAAAAACAGGGTTTTTTTGCAACTTATTTTGAAATATATAATGTATATCCATTTTAATTGATTGAAATAACCCTATTAATGAAATATAGAAATTTATTTCATATATCTAACATATATTTTTAATAATTTAAATCCATATAATGATGATTTATATTTATAAAGTTAATATTAGAAGATATTGTTTTTGAAAATGCATTTCTTAAAAAAAACCATTTTTCAATAGGTTTTTCAGGTTCAGTTTTAAATTAAAATATTTAAATTATGTGATTTTAATTTTATTAAATGGAGTAATTTTTTTAATCATTACTATTAATATCCAGTAATAATTTTAATTTAATTAAGGCCATAATGAATAGTAAAAACAATAATTTTTTTTTATTTATGGTGTAAAATAAAAATGGTAAAAGTGAGTAACCGTATAGGTAAATGCTTAACATGTTAGAAACGTGTTTGTTATTTAATTTTGGAGTTTTCCTTGAATTTTTCATACATAAAATCCCTTTTTTATATTTTTTTGAGGAATTTCGATTGAGAGTGACCTCCCATTATTAAATAGTTTTGGGAATTTACAAAAAATCAATTCCTTATCAATTAGAAAAGGGCACCCTTCCACACACTTATTATCACCACTCAAGACATCTGGATAAACCAAAATCAACAAAAATATCTCTCTAACATCATTTTCAATGTTCTAGAGACTCTATTATACAAAAAATACCAACCATTGGGCCCTTAATAAGAGATCTAAAGGAGGTTATTCTAGGCAAATGTAGTCATCTTCACTAAGATCCTTCTTTTTTACTTGTTCATTTTTTACCATAAATTATTTAGTTAAAATTAAAATATAATAACACTATTATATCCTATATTATTATAAATTGTAATGTTTATGTCATAATATTCATCCATCTTTGCCTCCCTCAAATGGGAAACAAAACAATCGGTCATGTGTCTGATTGATTACCACCTCGTGAACCAATTCCATTCATCTTCCAACATCACCTATCACAATTGTTCATGATTATGGATTAAATATTTATATATTATATTCATTAAATGTTAATAATTTTGTAAATTTAAAATATCACATACCTTCATACCTTACTATCCATTGAAAAATGAAAACATCATTTTTGTGTACAACTGACTAGAGCCTGGAAAAGCGATGGATTCATTTTTTATTATTTTATCACATATACTATATATGTAAGAAAATTTGAAAAAATAGTATTAATTTAATGATATATTTATCATTATTTAAATATAAAATAACTGTTATCTTTTTTCCAACAAGATCATTGAAAATAAAAATGTTACCCATGTATCCGTACGACCTACGATCTCTATGATTGTACCATAGCTCATTTTTCATAACCATATTTTATGGTTGGTTTTGAATATATAATTTATTTATAAAAATTATAATTATATAATTATTATTATTCCTCATATGATGGAACAATTACCCATTTGACCACATTCAATACATCAACACTGTTTTGAAATTTTGAATTGTGCATCCTTAAAACACCTCATGTGGACATAATTGAATAAGTAAATAAATATATCATTAAAATAAATACAATAATTAGGTTAAGCATAATGGAAAAAACTATAATATTTTATTAATATAAAAATAATTTAAATATGTTTATTATAAAGATGATAAAGGAAAAACATGACATGTATAGACTCGAGGTATGTGATTTCTCTTCTCACATTTACTTCTATGAGAAATATGCTGTATTGACCAATTAATTAATTATATAGTGTATATACATCCCATTTTAAATTTATATCACAACTATTTTTAATTTTTTTAATTTTTTAACGTATCATTTTATGTTAATTATTTCATGGGACTTGTGATTCAACTAGTACCAATGTGTTGAGTCTTTATATCACAATCTACTCTTTATTCGGGATTGTTTATTTTTAAGATTCCCTTGTATATTTTTTTTGATATTTCTATCACAAACCCAGTATTTTCTTTATTATATTATTAGTCAAGAATATTGGTACCATTTTTTTCTCTATTTTACTTAAAATGAATAATATATGTTTTTTAATGAAATATGACATTATTTCCATCTTTGGTAAAAAAACATTTTTCTTCTATATCGATGTTTTAAAAAATTATTTTCAATAATGTTTTTGACATTATCCAAATGATTTATTAAATAAATTTTTACCTATGATTGGATTTTTAAAAAATTGTTTGGAAGGAATCTTCTTTTAATTTTCTGAACGAGGTTATTTTTAACCTTTTTATAATAGTTTGAATGAATTTTTTTAATCACATATGACATGTACAGAATTACCCACCATCATGAACACTAAAACAATATAAATATTACATTATATTTTTTATGGTTATTTTTAAATAAAATGCTTGTATAATATTTTGAAAAATTTTATATTCTAAAAAGTGACTGCATAGGAAAAATGGCCTTTTTTCTCAATAAATATTCCATGTAATCATTTAAAAGAGTTTTTTCCATAGAAGAAAACTTTTGATGTTATAGATTGATTCTCAATTATGTATATATGTCTCTCAAATATTTACTAGTCCTATTATCACATTATTTGATGAGGTAATAAATTTCTTATGTTCATCTCTTAAATTCTATTTTTATGAAATTTCCTTTGATTATTATATGATATAAAAATATGCAACCCATTTTCTCTCCAAGGGAAATATTATATTTATACCTTATAATTGATTTCATTTTTGTGGAACATATCACTCAGGAACATGTTATTATGGGTTATCCCATATATTTCTCGAATTCATTAGGTAAAGAGTTTGTCTCATGAGGAGTCATGTATGGGATTCAGGAGTAAAACTAATCCACTATAGAACATTGTCCACCATGTGGTATTTTATAAGAAGTTATATTTAACTCATATTTATGTCCTATTATATGTTGGTTCCAAATTTACTATGATGTGTTGATATTATGATACCATTTTATTTATATTATTATCTCATGTGACTACTCAAGTTCCTTTTAATTCATGAAATCATGTTAAAAATTTGTCTCACAAATTATGTTTTCTTTAAATTTTTATTCCTTTAATAGGTTTTCTAGATCAACCATTTCTTTTAAATACATACACAGGTTATCCAATGTAGTTTTAAGTGCTTTAACATTTTTATGAGCTCCTTATGATGAATAAAATAAATATTTTTTATTTGAGTATTACTTTTATGTTTTATATATCCACACATCACAATACACTGGGCACCACAATCATTGGGTTTTAATTAATGGATTATTACGTTAAAAATAATGTAACTTTATATATAAAATAATGAGACACTAAATTTTGTATCATATAAAGGTCTATTTTTTGAGGATTAGGACTGGAATAATTTAGTGAGAACCCTGGGGAAAAGAATAAGGACAAGAATAAGTATAGAAAAATATCATTTAATTTTGGTGAAGTATAGAGTCAATGGGTTCCATGAAATTGAAACCATGTCTATATAATACATGTGGATATGGATATGGAATAGTTTTATCAAGGGGAAATAACATTAGAAAGGGTTCATTGGGATTGACTCAATTTTCTCTCAATGCGTAACAAATAGCCTTTCTCCAAACCTATTTGACACTCTCGAGTTTCTATTTTTAAAATTCATGAAATCATTATGAACTATTATGAAGTTCTTGAAAAAATTGTTAGGTTATAAAACCTAATAAGAAATATTACCATGATTATACTAGATTGAGACCTAGAGAGTCATATATCAGGATATACTTATCAATTTTTACTTATTCCCCATATGATTATAATTTTCCCCTTTTGTATACTCATTTGTTTTCATATTGTTTTCATTGTTATTTTTAGTTGATGATAAAAAATAGAAGAATTAATGAAAATAATCAATATATTGGGAAATTTATTGATTTCCCTAATGATATGCCTAACCTAATGGGACTAGAAGTCAGAAATCTTTTGTTCGTACCAAGTTAGCTTTCTGTAATTATTATTAACAACTAGAATATAGATAAATATATAAAAACATCAAATAAGAGAAGGATTATGTCTCAAAGATGTTATAACATAAAAGATGATAAATAAAAGAAGATTCAATTTCCTATATATCAAAAATATATGAATAGGCACCATGGAAAATGTATTAAAAGAATTGTAAGATTATTTATATGTAGAAAAGGAGGGCACATAGAAGTTAAATGCCAATGAAAAATGAAGATTCAAGTTAAACAGATATAGGGAAATAAATTCCAACCTCAGGACCCATAAATAGTTCAATGTCAGAGACGTGGGGTGCTTGGTTTTTTTCAAGTTAACACCTAAATAAGAGTATCAATTCCTAAGAGACTATGTTATTAAAATCATTAACATGTAATGATTGACGTGTTTAGGGGTTGGAACCAGTGAATCGTATTATTGAAGTATTTTTATCAATGATATGATGTTTATAAAAATCCATAAACATATAAGGATTGTCCTATAATAGTTATTCTTTAATGATCAAAAGAATATATTAAATGGTAAAAATTACATAAAAAAGGTGATTAAATTGTAAGGAAATATTTTATGAAAAAATACATGATTGAGGAAAGGATGGTATTTTATATGTTCTTTATGTAAAAGTAATTTTATAAAATTGAGATTATTTGATTTTTTTAAAAATCTCTATATAAGACATTAGAGGCTAAAAACATATTTTATGTTATTGAAAATATCTTTGGGAATGTTATAGGAATGTTATTACTTTTTTTATAAAAAGGAAAACCCATATGTTATGAAACAAATAATTGTGTCTTGTATGGACATAGGGTTTTGACCCACAACTGATGCATAATAAGGGTGTAGTGAATCCACTGGATTACGTAATGTACCTGCTAACATAACATTTTTTTAAACTTAAATGATTTGAGGGAAAAATATAATGTGGATTTTTAAAAACATTTAGGATAAAATACATCTTAATTTTTTAGATTTTGAGGACAAAAATAATATATTTTGAATTTTTTGATTAGGTTGAGGTATATGTAATATTTAGGTATAACATGAGGTTCAACATTCACTATAATTTATAAAGAAAAAAAATTAATTTTTTGAATTTAAAGGTTATTTAGGATGTGTTTTTCTGGAATGATTCAAGTAGAACTATGTATTTGGAGTGTAATATAATTGTGTATTATAAATGAGAATAACCATAACTTTTTCTAATGAGTTTAAGTTTTGATTAATATTTAAATAAAATACGAATATATTGGTGTAATTTTTTGGAATCATGTTATCCATTATAAGTTATTTTTAGTGCTCAGGTATGAAAAATTCTTCTCAAATACTCATTTTTTTGAAAAAAAGATGACATTTTAGTGAAAAATGATTAAAGGGTGAAATTATACGTGGTAAATAAATATATTTACTCATTTCCTTAGCCAATATGGTAAAATAATACCTCAATTTGAGGAAAAGGATCTTAAAATAATTTTTTTTCATTTTATATGAATAAATGGTTTAGTCCCTCTTAAAAAAGGTATATTGTTATCTTTTAAATAAATCTTCTATCCAACTACATGTTTTCGAACCAATTTTCACTTATCACTGGTATAAAAAGTATTTATCCCATTGGACTTTTCACATCGAGTTTTCTATAACAGACGTGATAAATTAAGTATCCCACTTTATCACATCGGTTATTCTATAAATGATGTGATAAAGCACGTTTTTACGTCGGCTATTAAATAAATGATGTTATAAATATAATCACATTGTATTGTAACATCAGTTATTAAATAACTTACATGATAAACCTAGTTAAAATTTCATCATCACATCCGTTATATAATAACCATCGTAATAAATAACTTAAAATTTAATGAATTACAGTTTTGAGTTATTGCGGTGTTTTTTGATTGGTCAACGACCGACTCGGTTCTCTCTCATGCATAAACCCTAATATTGTTTCATTGCTCTCGTGGAATCCAACCTCATTTTCCAACATCATTCATCCTTTTTTGTTTGAGTATCTATCAAATTTGCTCACAACTCTCATGTAATCCTCACATTCTATTCTTTTAGTAGTTAAATTTTGTGGATGAACTAACTCTCTGTTCTTTGATTTAATTTACTAAAATATAACATTACCATATTGTTTAATATGTTAATATTATCGCATTGCATCCATATGTTGCACATGGAATATCTCCATACAATATCATCATTTTATCCTATAAGCCACAATAATGTTCTATTGTATTTCCAAATGTTAATGAACGTTCCATGATAATTATTTCACAGATACATAATGATGGGTTTTATATGTTTTATGATACAATTTATCATTAACTCATGATTTTTTGTTTTAATTTCTATCAAGAAATTCATATTTTAAAATTTTTTGTTCATACAATCTCTTATATCATTTTCTTTTTGCGTGGTATTTTTATTCAATTTGATGGGTTCTGATATATAGATTTATACATACACCCAATATATTTCAACATGATATATTATCATGTTTCATTTATAACATAGAATTATGTAAACTATAGTTATTTCCTAGGAAATATTAACAAATACTTCAAAAAACATATCAGAAACATGTGGTGATATATTTAGATTGTAACATATGACCAAATTCATCATTTTAAAATTGTGTTTCATTATGTACAGTTCTTCACCCCCTGAAATCCATATCCATTACTAGTGTTATGATAAATTATAGAATATGATTTTAATGTGGTAACCCATGGAATTTATTCAGATACACATCCTATAAAAATATGATAAAATATAGCGTGACCTAAAATGAGAGTGAATTATTATATGGAAGAAAGGGGTTTTTTTATTATATATTGATTTTCCCATGAGTTAAATTAACATAAAAATTTATAATGGGTTAATATTACATCACACTAGTGGATAGGAATTTATTTGTACATAGTGGGTTTTTATCTTATTTCTCAAAAAATATCATTAAAATGTGAGTGAATTATTATAAAGTATTAGTTAAGTTAGTGAAATATCATTAAATGTATTAGAATTTGGATATATGTTTTTGATCCCCACCCTAATTTAATTTTCATTCCATATTGTTCCATAATGGAATCCATTATCAACAAAAGAACTTACATCCCTCATGAATGTTCATATCTAATATCCCAACCAATGTGTATATTATAGGTGAAAATTTATTCTAATTTTAGTTTTTTGCATGCATACATTTTTATGATTTAACATTTATATTTAAAATTATCTTCCCTTATGGTATATAATTAATAATTTTAATTTTAAAATTGGTATTTTTTTATATTCCAAAATTGTGTTACTTTCAAATAATGGCATATTTCATATAAATATAAGATTAGATTATCTAAATATAATTTTTTTTTAAAATTATTTTCATGCATATATTTTTATGATTTTCCATTTATATTTAAACTTATCTTACATTATTGCAGACAACTAATAATTATAATTTTCAAATATGAATTTATTTCATATATATTTCCAAATTCTGTTAGATTCAAATTATGGTATATTTCATATAAATAAAAAATATCTTATCTAACTATATTTTATTTTCTAAATTATTTCCATGCATATATTTTTATGATTTATCATTTATATTTAAACATATCACCCATTATTGTATAGAATATATAATTATATTTTTGAAAGACATATATATTTTTTTATATTTATAAATTATATTACATTAAAATTATAGAATAGTTCATATAAATATAAATTTATATTATTAGTAAAAGATATTTATTTTTGACATTTATTATGGGTAAAAATGAGTCAATGTTAGATATCGATATATCTAATGAGTGAGGAATATGAGGAAGGTGTTTATGATTTTTTTTGGAATTTTCTAAATCAAATGTTATAAATAATGAAATGTTTTTATTTCCATGTCTGAAATGATTAAATGTGAATAAGTTTAAATTTAGATTGATAAAAGATCATTTAAATTGTAGTGATTTTAACCATAGTTACATATGTTGGATTTTTCATGGTAAAACTAGGAATAATTTCAGATCTATTGATGAGGATGATTTGTAATATGGTAACTATGATAAAATTGAATAAATGATTTAGGATATTGAAGGAGAGAAAATTGAGAATGAACCAGAAATTTAGAATCATTGTGGTGATGATAAAAAAAACTGTATCATGGTTTTATAGATTTTATGGTTTTATCATTGGTGTTAATATATATTAACATGAAGGCAACACATGGTTTGAGTGAATTTTTTTTACAAATTTTCTAGAGTTGTTGAAAGATATTCTTCATGAAGACGATGATATTCTTGATTCACATTATAAAGTGAATAAAGTACTATTCCCAATGGGATTAGGTTATAAAAAATAAATTCTTTCCCAAATTACTCTAAGATATATAGGAAGGAATATGAATTTATGTTAGAGTGAGCTAAATATGGGACATCACAATATAAGTTGAATGAAAAATCAAAAGTTGATTTATAGGTTAAAAAGTCCTCTAAGAATGTATTTTGGTATCTTCGTATAATTACTCATTTCTAATATTTATTTTCTAATTAACATGATGCATAAATTTAACGATGTCATGTATATGAGTTGATATGTGATTGAAAAAAAATCATATAGCTGATAGTCTATAGTGGATGAAAATTTGTCATCACTTTCATACATTTAGAAATGATGCTGAAATCTTAGACATGGAAAATGCACTTATGGAATAAATCCATATCAAAACCTTAGTATCACATATAGTTCATGGTCTGTTATTGGTAATTTATTACTTATCTCTATAATTTTGTATGAAGAACAAATATTTCATGTTGAGTTTAATGATATCTAGACTAAAACAACCTGGAAATGATATTGATGTTTTATTATCTCAAATAATTGATGATTTGAAACTCTTATGTGAGGATGTTATTAGATTTTATGATTCATATAAAATATAATAGTTTCAACTGTATGCAATGATTTATTTCACTATAAATGACTTCCCATCATATGGAAATTTGTTTGGATATAGTATTAATGGGGATAAAGTGTGTTCAGTTTGTGAAAAACATACTTTGTATTATCAATTGCATCATGGTAGATATATATTATACACGGGTCATAGAATGTTTTTGTCTATATATCACTCTTATAGAAAATTAAAAATGGCATTCAATATATCACAATAATTTTGTTTTGGTCGAAAAAATTTATCCTCTTATCAGTATTTTGAGAGGGTGAAAAACATTTATGTGACATTTGAAAAGACACATAAATATGGTAATGATAGAAATATTTAGAAGAAACAGTCAATAATTTATGATCTACCATATTGAAGGTATCATGAGGTGAAAAATAACATTAATTTGATACTTGTGGAGAATAATATAGTGACTTATTGATTAGAAAACATTGTTAGATATTAATGGAAAGTCTAAAGATGGGTTGAATACAATACTGGACTCACTATCAATGGGAATAAATTTGGAGTTAGATCCTTCTCATGGTGGATGGTGAAAATATCTTCCCCCAACTGATTATAAATTATCCAAGAGAGAGAAAATTAGTTTTTTTCAGTTTCATAATTATATCAAAGTGTCGTAGGGTTATTCTTAAAATTTAAAAAATTTTGTGTCTTTAAAGGATTTGAAGTTGACATGTATGAGACCTCATGATTTTCATGTAATGATACAACAAATTATACCAGTTTCATTGCGTAGAATATTTCCAATCCATGTCAAAAAGACCATCATGAAGGTGTGTTATTTTTTCAATTCAATCTGTAATAAGGTAATTGATCTGAATTCTTTTGAAATTTAAGAAAACAAATCAATTTCTATACCATTTCAATTAGAAATGTATTTTCCTCCATATTTTTCCATATAATGGTGCATTTAATGGTTTATTTGTTTCAAGAAATAAATATTTAAGGACATGTATATCTACATTAGATGTATCCATTAGAAAGGTATATGATGATATTAAATGGGTATTTTAAGAATCCATATTGACACAAAGCCTCCACTATGGAAAAGTATATTTTGGAGGTCGCTGGAGAGTTTTTTACAAGATAATTGTCTACGGTGGAGCACATTGGTTTTCCCTTATCTCACTGTGAATGATTTAATTATGGGGGAAAGGGGATTCATGAATTGAAAGTCAAATCATTGTTAGGAGAACAAATAAATAAGGTACATTTATACATATTAAATATTATTAATGATGCTAAAATTTTTATAACATTTCATATTAATGTGTCGAAACAATTTCATATAAAGAAGAAAGAAATGTGGATTTTGAATTAGCATAAATTTTTTTTTGGCCATGGTTTAAAAAGGAGATGCTTGATAGATAAGATTAATCAGAAACATTATGAAGGATTTTGGGTGGTCCAAGATGAAATTTGATAACATGGTATGAGTGTGATATTAATAGATAAACATTTAATATGAATGATCATGACAAAAGAATTGACATTTAGAATAGTGGTGTACTGGTGTTCACAAAAGAAATTCATTTTTTGTACTTTATAAGACAAAAACCTAATTTATGCATTATGTTCATATTATGGAGTCATTAAAGAAATATGGGTAGTTGATTACATTAAATTTAATGTTATTGTGTTTAACTAAAAATGGTTTATTAGTTACAATAGTTTCAGAAACTATGAATTTGGAATTACATTTGTGAATATGAATATATTGAAAGACACAGTTTATCCTTTTATAATTGAAACACATGAAAAAAAATTCTATGATCTTGATCAATATTAAATGTAATTATCTATTGCTTTACAAGGAGAAAAAATATATTTTGGTGATGATCAACTTGATGAAGATGCTGATTTATGTGACATATCAACGTCTATGAAATTAGTAATAGATAAAAATGATAAGAACTTCGTATACATAGTTTTTTCCATAAGGAATGATAATTAAGAAGGAATTTTTGAAAACAATTCTTTAGTATATTCCTATATTATAGGAAATATATGTTTAATTATTGTTTACTTTTATAAATTTCATAAAATTTTATATATGTTAATTTTTATCTTTATTAAAACATGTATTAAAAGTAATATGATAAAATAAATGTTTATATTAGTTTAGTTTACTTTAGTTTATAATTTTTATCATTATATAACTTATATATTTATTTATTTTCATGAAATTAAATTATTTGAAATATAATATTTCAAATAAGTATTTTTTTATAATATTATATTGAAAAGTATTCCTTTTTGGGTGAAAAAAATGATTTACTAAGTTGGATTTTTTTAATATTCCTTTAGAAAATTTGGATTTGTTTTCATTCATTTACATGAAACTTCATATATCATTACTGTTGTTTTCATTTTAATTAACTATAAAAAATATGAATAATAATGTGTTACATTTTAGTTTTCTTTTAAATTTAATAATTTTTTTATTTATAATAGTATTTTAATAGTTGAATTTGTCTATTTGTGTACTAATTGGATGTTACAATGATTTGAAGGATAATAGCAAATCAATTATCTAATAAAACACATACTTATAGAGATGGGTGTAGTCATACCTATATAGAGGAACATACACAAATTCCTCTTGGTTTTCCCCATCATTATTTACAATTTTTATATACACCCACAGAGAAATAGAAGTGTTCAAGGGTTGTTAAACATGGAAGCATACATTTACCAAAATTATTAGTCGTGCGTATCTAGGATCAGTGGATGGTGATAGAAGTTGATGAAAATGATATTCCAAGAGGTCCTAATGAAAAAAATTGAAAATTTTTGTATCTATACAGGGTTTAATAAAAGTCATTACTTTGATTAATTATTGGAGAAGTGTTGGAAAAGTAACACTATCTCAGTTTTTAATGACCATTTTGGTGAGCTAATTCTTTATTGTTTTACTAAACTTAATATTTTTATAGCAATATATTTTCCCCCCTTATAATAAAATGAAATATGTTATAAATGAAATTGGAGGAGTTAGGATGAAATGTTTATTTATGGATCTTAGTTGATCGAGGGATTTCAAATCAACCCACACATCTGATTTCATTTTTTGGAATATGAAAAATAATAATCCAAGTGATATATATCATTTTATAGACAAAAACATGGTTTTTTATAGAATTTATATGAGAATAAAAATTATTGTTCTGTGAAAGGTAATCTTTTAGATGTTTTGTTATAGTATTGATATAATTAATTATTTCTTATTATTAATTTATAGCCATCGAGGAGATCTAATCAAGACATAAAATCTAGAAACATACACCCTCATACATTATATCAAGTCGTGAACACTTAATTTGAAGAACAAATGATGGATTAATGATTTTAAACTCTAATATTTGAGTCTTAATGCTCAAGAGAGTTTTCCCATCCACCCCTCGACTAGACATGAAAATTGGAAGAGGGCTTGGATGAGAAAAAAAGCAATATTTTATGGAAGAATTGAGGGTTGAAGTTAAAAGGATTTTAAGATATTTATTTAATTTAATTTAATTTATTTCTTTTAATTAAATTATTTATATATTTTGAATCATTTTATTAATTTTAAATTATTCAGACATGATCCTCTTGAGAATTAGAGAAAAAATGGTGTATTTGTAGCTGAGGGGAGGTAGCAAATTTTTTTCTGCAGCATTAGGAAATCCTAAACACTCAGGTCATGTACGAGGCTACCAAGAAGGTGTATCTATGAAAAAAGTTTTACCGTGTTCTTCAGCTTCTATAATTGATGGTATTTATAAATAAAATAAAATCTGTGGAGGATGAAGCTAAAAATATTAGTGTGAAGATGGAGGATAAGATTAGAGTGTTAGTAAAATCCATTTTTACAAACTTGCAAAGACAATTTCAGACTATAGCTCCCACTCCACCACCTCTTCCAGCTACTCCCACTCCTCCACCTCCACCCACAAAACCCACTTTTTGTCCTACTCTTACACCCACTACTCCCCATCTTCTGAGGTACTGTGATTTATATGTTGATCATCGTCAGTATCATATTATTGAATATGGGATGATATATTAAATTAGGTGATACCATTTATAATCAATAGTTACTGATAGAGAATCATACGGTCACTATATAGGATATTATAGATGTATTATCTGGAGTACATTCACCTACAGATGAGGTGAGAACTGTTGGAAAAAGTATCAGCTACTTTTTTTTGGCCATCTAGACGTCTACAACATATTACCATAGAGGTATGTGTATATTTTATCTTTTATTACATTTTTATTTCATCTATTTTTACATTTTAAATTCAATATATTTATCTATTTATTTTTAGGAATTCCTTAAAGGTAATAAATTACTATATATCTAAAATAATAATAGAAAAGAATATGACTTTAGATACTGATTCCTGTAGTCTTGAAAGATTGTCATGATATTAATTTTTTCTCAGGGTACTTATGATATTCCAATGGAAGATGATGTTTGTGGGAATGAAATTACTATGGGGATTTTGAAAAATAATATCATGGTTCTTGTAACTGGAGATATATTGGGCATCAACACGATGTAATTTTTTTCCTTGTAAGTATTAACATAATTTTACCCTGAATTATTTTTATAAAAATTTATACTTATGTTTTTTTTGTATTATATATCTTTATAGAATTTTTAAGGAGAATGAGAAGTAATTTTTTATAGATTTATAGACCTGTAGTTCATTTCACTAATAGAGAGGAAATTGAATGAAGTGGAAAGAATATTGTGTATTGCTAAAAGATTTTAAAAGAATGTAATTATTCATTGTTAGATGTTTCCATGTCTTCAAGAGTAAGAAAAATTTATCTTACAATGCGTTAGATATTTTTAAACATAATAAACACTAACATTAAATTTTATTTTATATGAGTGGCCATAGGATGTTATGTGTTTTTTCTCTGAGGGAGGAGACACTTTTTTGGTTATGCTCTATCCATGGTGAAGTGCTTCAAAATTATAAGGATATATTTGAACTATATGTTTAAAATTATTAATACTTGTTTATTTTATAACAAATTTTAATTTTATTTCATTATTAATATTTTTTAAAAGGGGATGGAATTTATTTTGAGATACCATAAAGAAAATAGCCCAAAGATAAAATATATAAAAGTAAAGGTGAATTTTCATTTATAATTTGTATATTTCGGATATATTATATAAAATTGTTATTTTGAATTTACAAACCCATTTTAACAGCATTATAATAAAGAAGATGGTTTCATAGAATGCAGATACTAAGTGTTAAGATTTATGTATAAAATAATTACAACTGAACCGTTACAAGGTTCAACTAGGTTATATATTTTTATAAACTATTCCTTAATATTTTATTTTTTATTCATTATACATGTTAAATACTTTCCTATTAATTATTATGTTTTCGATTACTATATACATTATAGTGAAAAATAGATCAGACACTAATAAGTAGAATGGAAAAATAATTTACAGCTTTTGTTGAATTTTATATTGTTTTTAGTGAATATTGTATATTTAAATATTGTAATTGTTAATGTATATTTTTTAGTTATTTTGGATGGGTTTTAGTTTGTTTTTTGTTAATATTTTATCTCTGAATGTTGTAATTATGAATGTGAATTGTCTAATTGATTTTTCTACTTGTTTCTGTTTATTTGTTGGTTTGGTCCTTAGTGAAGTGGAATGTTTAAATGAAATATTTCTTTAAAAAATAATTTATTTATATTGTTTATTTTATATCCAACATTAAACACATATGTTTTATGGTCTTCCATGTTAGGTTTTTAATAAATGATATGGAAAATTGGTTTTTACATCGGTTATAAGTTGAATGACATTAAAAACCCTTCATCTCAAAGCTTTTCACTTCAGTTATGTAAAAATTGTCTTGGAATAGGTTTTTTATGGTGGTTATGTAATAGTCGATGTAAAAAACCCTCCATGGAGAACATTTTCCACATCAATTATAATGGAACCGATGTGTTATATTATTTTTACCTCAGTTATTATAAAACCAATGTAAAAAACTAGTTCTATTATACATTTACAATGTTCATTTTTTAACTGACATTAAATACATATTTACAACATCAATTTTAATAATAGAGGTTAACAAATGACATAAAAATGAATAAAAAATGATGCTAAAAATAATTTATACACTACTGTATGTGAAAACATAGTTATGTAATGACCTTCATATTTCCATTTCTCTCTTTTATAAGAAGGTTTTATTAACCATTTTTATGACGTGGATTTTCTAAAAAGGGTTTTTTGAATGTCAATACATAGATTACTAAGAAAAAGTTAAAATTGAAAGGATGACGTTTATTTGAGGAAGTACACTGTAATTCCCCATTATTTTAAAATAACACTATTTTTCAAATTTTATTCAATATGAAAATCTTAGTTTAAAAGAACAGTGATATAATATCAAAACATTGTTATTCAAACGTGAATGATCTAACATAGCCATTAAATTTAAAGGCATGAATAACATTAAATTATTTATAAAATAAATAAAAAAGTCCTAATAAATATATATTTATTGATAAATTATTAATTAAGAATCCTTAGATATTTTATAAAGATATCTCAATATATAAATATATGTTTCCTGAAAAAAAAAATTTTATTACATTTTGGGAGAAAAAATAACAATTAATTTATGGAAAAATTTTCAAAAAAAATTTTATAAAATGAAATAATTTTGAAAATAACCATATCAAAATTAACATAGGTTGAAATTTGGGTATCTTTCTAAAATGTTTTATTTTCTAGTGAATAGTAAAAATTACTATTTTCAAAAGCTGCCATTTATTTTCAGGAAATAAATTTAATTAAAAGTAACATTACATTTTGGATTTGGGATTAAAGTTATATATAAACCATTTTATTTAGAATATCCTAATTATTTTTATTTTAATAATTAATTTTAATGATTATCGTATAAGTTTGTCTTTATGTTTAAAAACATGGTTTTTTGCAAACGAGTTTAAAATGCACAATGTTAATCCATTTTAATTAATTAAAATAACCCCTAGTAAGAAAATATTTAAATTAAATGAATGTTCTATAAATATATTTATTTTAATTTAAATTCATATAATGATTATTTATATTCATAAATTTAATATGTGATCATCTATTGCTTGAAAATTTCATTTCTTGAAAAAACATTCATCGACACATTTTACAGGATTAATATTAAATTCAATTTTGTCAATTTTATGATTTAATTTTTATAATGGATTCCATATGATGAATAATAATAATTAATATTCAGTAACAATTTCAATATAATTTTGGCCATAATTAATTGTAAAAATAGTAAAAAAACTGGATACCCTAGTGAAAAACTAAAATGATAAATTTTTGTAACCTTAGAGATAAATAGAATAACATAATTAAAAAATTTCTATTTTTGAATTTTAGAGGTTTTTTTGGAACATATAACTCCTCCAATAGATTATTTACAAATTTTGGAGGTGATTTTCTTGTGAGTGACTTCCCATAATTGAATAGTTTTGGGTATTTACAAAAATTATACTCCTTCTCAATTATAAAAGGTCACCTTTCCCCTCACATATTCACACCTCTGATGAAATACATATCCCTAAAACCATAAAATAAATCTCCCAATAATCCTTATCAACATTTTAGATCTTTTTTTTTCTTCCCAAAATTTCAGCCTTTGGGTCCTGAATAAGAAATCCAAAGGAGGTTATTCTAAGAGAAGGTAATCGTTATCACCGAGCTCCTCCTCTTTTACTAATTCTTTTGAAAAAATAAATTATGTATTAAAATTATAATATAATAATACTAATATATATTATATACTGTTATATTATTATTTTTATAGAAAAATATTCATCCACTCCTCTTCCATTAATTGGGAATAGAAACTATCATTTGTGTGTAGGATATATTACTGCCTCACGAACAGATGTTGTTCATTTGGGATCATCACCACTATCGTATTTTCATGATGATGGATATAATTTTTATATACGATAATCATAAAATATTTATAATTATTGAAATTTCACATATCATATACCTTCTTACCTTACCGTCTATTGAAAAATGATAACATTATTCATGTGTACGGTGGACTAACGCCTCATAAAGTGATGTGATTCATTTCTTATTACCACATAGAATGGATTTTAAATGTAATAGTATTTAAAGGACTAATATTATATTTATGATAAAATTATTATTATATAAATTTATAATAGTACCTACCTTATTTCCATCATGATCATTGAAAAACAGAAACGTTACTTATACGTTTGTACGACCTACAATCTCCAATATTGTAAGATAGTTTATTTTTGTACCCATATTTCATGTTTGGATTTAAAATTATAATTGATTTATATATATATATATATATATTATAGTTATTTAATGATTATTATTTTTTATATTATTGAACAATGAAACCTTTTTCCACGATCAACACAACGACACCATTTTAAAATTAAGAAATATACGACCTCAAAACACCTGATGTAGACATAACTGAATAAGTAATTAAATATGTCAATAAATTAAATATAGTATATTGTTTGACTATATAAGAATAAACCGATAATAGTCCCTTAAGAAAAAAAATAATGGATATAGGTTCATTACATATGATATAAAGGACAATCACAACATGTCTGGACTCGAGGTAAGAGAATTCTCATATCACTTTTACTACCATGACAATGATACTATATTCACCACTTATATATTTTTTATTTTGTATATACTATTCCTTTAAATGTTATATGATGAAACTATTTATCTTATGGTTATTTAGATTTTAATTTTATGCTACTTTTTTCTAGGGCTAAATATTCAATAGTTACCGAAGTCGTTAGGGTTTATATCATATCTCCTCTTTATTCAGGATTGTTTATGTTTAATCCTGCCTTAGAGGTGTGTTTTTTCTATTTAAAACTTACAGAAACAATTTTTAATTATCCAATGTTTATTAATTAACTTTTCATTTAAAATTTAAAATATTATCTATTTTTTACAAAAAATTATTTATATTTTTTTAAGGAAAGATCACTTTATTCGCCTCTTCGGTAAAAGATATTTTTTCCTCCAAATACTTGTTTTATAAAATTATTTTAATGAATGGTTTTAAAATTATTCAAATGAATTATTAAATTAAAATTTACACATATTTTAATATTTATAAAAAGGTTTGAAAGAAATATTCTTATTATTTTTTAAATGAGGTAATTTTTAACCTTTTTACAATAATGTGAAAGGAGTGTATTTTTTAACTTATATGTCATGTAAGGTATTACCTACAATCCTTGGCATTAAATTATTTAAATCTTACATTATAAATATTCCTTGTTTGTAAAAATAATATTTTTTCTATAAAATTTCTGAATTTAACAAATTTCAATTAAGTGACATCAATGTGAAAATTGATTTTTTCTCAAGAAATATTCTCTATGATATTGTAAATACATTTTTATCAATGATGAAAACCTTTTTTTTTGGATTTATTATAAATTATGTCTCTTTGATATATATATATCTATCCTATTCTCCCTTAATTTGATGTGGTAATACATTCCTTATGTCTATCTTTCAAATGCCTTCATTAAGAAATTTATTTTATTATGATATGTGAAAATATTATAAAACCCATTTTATCTACAAGGTAAAATATTTTTTTATACCTTTTGATTTATTTTAATTTTTTGGAACACATAAATCATGCACATTTTATGATATATACTCCCAGATAGTACAAAAAATTCATTATTTAATTTTTTATTCTCATGAAGCATCATGTATGGGATTAGGTAGTAAACCTAATCCATTATGGGAATTTGTACACCATGTAATATTATCTAAGAAGTAATACTTGACTCATATTAATGTCATGTTACATGTTAATACAATATTTCCATTGATTATATGACATAATAATACAATGTTATTTATGTTATAATCTCATGTTATTACTACTGTGCCAATATTTAATGATATAATTCTATACCTTTGACTTATATATTATGTTTCTTTATCATTATTATTGTCTTATTGTGATTTTTAATTACTCCTATCTTTTATGTACTTTACCATGTTATCCATTGCAATTTTAAGAGATCTAAAGGATTTAACATATCATTATGGATAATTAAATAAAGGATATTTTTGTTAGTATCACCTTTTAGTTTTATTAACTTAGTATCCCAAAGATAATAGGACTCATGATATAATTATGACATTTCAACACTCTTTTATTAATAAATCGTCATTTAGATTATCATTTCAAAGTGTTAACTGTTTCATTATTCAAGTAAGTTTTGGTTTTTGTAGTTTTGTTCCTTTCAACATGATCATGTTTCCATAATTTTTAGAATTTAAATCATGATATAAATATAATACATATTCATTATATATATCTTTATAAATTTTCTTGAATGTTATTTATATAAAAATGAATTACAAAGCTCATAGAGACAACAACCCGTATATATGCATGAATGATATTTTCATTTTTTAATGGATGAAAAGAAATAAAAGTAAATAATAATTCACCTTTAAAGAATAATTATTATATCATATACACCATTAATTTTATCCATATCAGTATAAATGTAAATAATATATGAAAAAATGGACTGTAATGCTTCATATAGGTTATAGTCCACATGTACACACAAGAGAAATTATCATTTTCAAAAAGATAGGATGTATAGAAGGTAGATATGATATTATAATTAAAATGGTGTAATTAATTCATAAATATAATATGTATATTCATTATTTTTATATTTATAACTATCAAATTAACATGGTGATAAAAAATTAATTACCACTATGTAGAGATAGTAAATCGTACATATGCACTAACAATGTTTTTTCTTTTTAAAGGATGGTAAAAAGAATGGGAAGCGGTTTTACCCCAATAATAATTACATATATGTATATTTATGGTACTCTATTTATTATTTTATTATGCATACTAAATATTTATAGGAATTATAATTAAAATTAAATTTGAAAGAGTAATCAAAGATGATTTCTAGTTCATTAGTAGGATTCCTTTAGATCCCTTCTCAAGGACTCTTAAAATGGAATTTTAAGAATATCAAAACCTTTTATTTGTGTGTTGGGAATTTTGTATTATAATTTTTTTTGATCTAGGGTTCTCAAAAGGTGTAAAGAAATGAGATAAGAGGTGTATTTTTATAAGTGAGGGCAAGAAGAACTTTTAGAGTTACATAAAGTATTAAAATAATATAAAATAATTTTCTTATAAAAATAGAATATAATTAAAATAATTAGAAGTTATGGTTAGTATTATTAAATATACTCCTTTATTATAGACATTGGATATTTTTTGGTTATGGTTTTACACTTATCTCATAGTTTTAATCCCACATAGACCTTTTTTATAAATACAATGCTAATAATGTTTTTCCCTCTTTAAGGGTAAAGAATGATACCATAAAAAAAGTGACCCATGAATGTCCCATTATTGAAATTTGAAATCAAATCCATTTCACTTTACTAAATATTTTATTTCTATTAATTTTAAATAATTTAGTGCAATATTATTTTTCAAAAAAAATCATTAATATTATTTTTGAAACTATTCATTTAATTTGATTTTAAATATGTCAAGAAAAAACTAGAATTAGAATATAAACCATTAAAACATACCTAATATGATATATTAATCTAATTAAATCAATGAACATAATAAATAATCTAAATTATTTTACATTTAGTATTTTGAAATTCATTTATTTTATATTTCAATTAATGAAAAGAAATTAGTCTGTGTTATGTAAGCCTTTAGATAAATTCTTCCATCACCATAATTTAAAAATAAAATACAATTACAAAAAATTAATTCATATTTCAAATAAAATATTATAACCAATCTTATTTTCTTTTTATCCTCATGTTAATAATTTAGTGATATTAAATTTAAGAGAGTGACATTTTGTATTTATTATTTTCATTATATAATATAAAAGTCATAATAAAATGAAAATGGAAACAAGTGGCCATATATTTGAGAAATAGATGAAAATGGACCAAATAACCTCATACAATAGGATAAAATAACGTTTTAGAGAAATTTAAATGTCTTATTCAAATGTTTTAATCTTATTTTATCTGTCATACCCTTACCGAGGAGACACAAATTGACTATGTTTACTATTCATATTGATCAATGATTTAGTTGAACTTATCAAATAATATAAATTATTTTGATTCCATATATTAAATCCATTTTATAAAATTAAATTTATATAAGTGACATAATTTAATTTGAAATTAAACTCGAAAAATGCGATGAAAACTGATTTTCCTATAAAATGCATTTTTATGTATAAAAATGTTTCTATACTAAATTGATGTATAATATTGATTAATATTTACTTTTATTGGATTATTTATAATAAAAAAATTAATTATATAATATAACAACATAAAAATAGAATTTTACTTGATAATCACTTGGAAAATAAAAGAAATTTTCAATAAAGATAAGTATTTTTCACAATTCATTAAAAAATAAAACATTTTACAAAATTTTAAAAAACCCCTATTAAGATAATTTTTCTTATGGTGAATTCAAAAATTATATCCTACATATCAAAAAAATACTAAAATTTATAGAAATTAATTCTAAAAATTTATCAAAAAATCTTTTTGATGGTAATGTTTTTTTAATCACAAAATTACTTTACTAAAAAATTATGTTCTTATTAACTAAAAATTTATCAATAAATTTGTTTGGGTATTAAATTTAAAAATATTTTTCATAATTTGGTAATTTCTATTTATACCACTAATTTTAACAGCTTGATAATTATAATACAACATATAATGGTTCATTTAGACTCATGGTTGTATACTTGAAAGCTATCGAAGAAATTAATTTTATTTAATGAGAAACATATCATAAAATATAATTCTGTCTAATTAAACCCCTTTAAATAAATCTCACCCTTTTAATTTTATCTTTTTTATCAACGGATCGATATTTTAAAACACCATTATTTCAAGCTCATACTACACATATGGATAATAAAACATCTTTTGAAAAGGGGAAGTGGTAAACATAAAAGTTACTTAAAATAACACATAAATGGATTCCTAAATAAGGAGAACATTGTGGAGAAGTTAAAATTTAAACATGTTGAAGAAAAATATCTTCCATGGAATCATATAGAGTGACATAGAACACTATCATGACAATGTTAATGATCATAAACAATAAATCAGTGAGGGGTGAAGAGACCACACATTTATTAAAAATGAAGGTAAATTGATAACATTTCTATTTCAAGATAATTTTTCTAACATTGAGGGATTATATTACAATCAACATAATGAAAACAAGAAAATGTAACTCATTGATTTATATCCATTTAATAATAAAAATTTCATCCTTTGGATGCACCATAATGAATTTTCAATTCTTAATTTACCTCATAAAATGTGTATTCAAGATGAAATTTTCATACAAATGCACTAAAATTAAATTTTAATATATCATAATACCAATATAAGAATAAAAATTCATTCCTTATTTCTCTAAATATTTTACAAAACCAACATGGTTAGAATAATTTATCCAATATGAATAAATACATTAATCTCTAAAACCACAACAATAATACCCACAGTTCATCTTAATCCATTCCATAAATAGTTAACCTTCAAACACCTCCAAAGTATTTTTTTCTAAATTAAAAACAAAAAAATCAAAAATATTTGATCACATACTTTTTTCAAATATAAACATTAACATTTATCCTCATACAACTTGTATTAGATCATATGATCTTATAAAAAACATTTGAATAATTTAAAACATTCTAATAACCAAAATCACCAGAAAAACATAATAAAAACAAAAAATCATCCAAAAATTAACTCTATCCTTATTCATTAAATAAAATAAAAAATTATCAAATATATTCCAGAAACAAAAAAATTAAGTAAAATTCATTAAATATCACATTAATTAATTTTTCATCGAATCACTAATAATTCACAAAGACATTAATAATATTTGGTTTAATTATTCCATATATATCATCTCTTTCTCCCAAATAAATGTTATCTGCATCAGACACATACTAAGGTTTATCCTTCCATTAATCATGTGTTCTCCAAAAATATCTCCTT
Source organism: Viscum album (assembly GCA_963277665.1). Lineage (NCBI taxonomy): Eukaryota > Viridiplantae > Streptophyta > Magnoliopsida > Santalales > Viscaceae > Viscum > Viscum album. The sequence continues at coordinate 1,576,514,373 of OY728141.1, forward strand.
ACAACTAAATAACTTTTCAAAATTATGGGCATATATATGATAAAAAAACTATTCCCAAATCATCATGACCCCTAATTACCTCAAATTTAAAGATCTTATTAACCTTTATGGTTATATATACCTTTCAAAATAGATTACCATAATTCACATTTTCTAACACTTCTATACGAATTCATTACATTAAATATTATTAGAAAAATTGTTGGATACCAAAATACCATCAACGAATACTAATAATTCTTAATTTTTAAAACCCAATACAATGGTACATCAATCATTGATATTCCTTGAAAAACTTCTAATAAAGGTTGTTTATTTATTCAATAATACATTCTCTTTACAATTAGAAATATGAATCATATAACAAAATTTTTCAATCTCAATCTAATAATATTTTTTAGGGAAACTACAAATATAATTAATACCTCTTATATATTGCTCGTAGGTTCTTTATCTCTATTTATATGGAATATAAATTTGATAATAATTTATTCTCATGACCCTACTGATAATTCCTGGAATCGTTTATTGTTTAAATTTTTCAATGGGAATATTATTTCTCGATGCCTTATTTCTACACATGTAAATAATATTTCTTTTCCATTAATATATTTTACATAGTTCATCTTCTTAAATTCTTGACATATAGGATTTTAATTCATTTCTTTCCCACAATTCTTATAACCATAAATTATCTGAATCTCTATCTTTCTATTATTTGTTTTGTTATGAAACTCATCCAAATTTTGATTTTTAATCATATAACAAGATATATGATTAGGAATGATAACAAGGTTGTATATTCCATCTCCCATTTTATTTGGAATCTCATGTGGAATTTTTTTTCATATTCCACCACATTAATTATTTATGTGGTTCCTTCTAGTTACAAAAATTGATTAAAATAAAATAATAATAGGATGAGAAATAATAATCTTAGTGGGTAACCCCATGGTTATGAAAATCATTTATAGGATGTCTAAATCTTGAAACCTTATTTTCAATCAATGACACAATATGTTTAACCAAATAAATTCATGGTAATTATATATTCAAATAAATTATAGTGGTTCATAAAAATAATTTTAACTGACCCAATAATATCACCATAAGAGTATCAACCCATGTGTACAGTATGGACACAATCACCATGCACTAGAATAATGGTTGAAATATAATCAACCAACTCTTTTGGGGTTATTACACCACGATAAATATGTTCCAAACCCACAACCACTTATAGTATCAAGATAGTTATTCATTTAACGGAAACCCAAAAAATATATACATCAACAAAACATTATGATGTTATCCTATACTTAGACGTGGGGAGTGACTAGGGAAGGGTAATTGGACATATCGTCTAGGATCTTCATAGATTAGAGGAGTGAAGAGAAGAGGAAGTGTGGGGGGGGGGTATAGTAGAGGAGAGGAGAGAATTTCGATCATTTAATTCATTATTTTATTATTTCCCTCAAGACAACCAATAGTGTTTTTTCATGTAACCCCTAATAGTAATAAGTTCATGTTATTTTGAACCAAGTTTTCTTACATCACTTATGATGTCATAAACCATGTAATTAACTGATAGTTTTTATATATAGTATTTTACCATATTTCATTATTCATAAAAAATTCAAGACTTTTATAAGAAAACAAAAAATTCAAACTAACATTTTTAGACAATTGGAATTCAAAAATGAACTCCATTTTCAAAAAATAAATTTCTAAATATTATTAATTTAATTTTTAAATAAAATTAGAGTTAATTCAAAAAATTTAAATTATAAAGTTATAATTAGCTTCATATCACGTTGAAAAATTATTTAAGATCCCATTATCTAATTACCTTAAAAAATAAAATAATATCATTATTTACTATTCATAAGGGTCATATTAATATAAATATACTATTCATAAGGGTATTTTACTATTCACCAAAAAATAAACTTTTTTCTATCAGACTTCAAATGACTTACTGATCACAACTCTAGATGACCATTATTTTAAATTCAAAACATCAAAGAGGAAAATTTGTGCTTAAAGAATAGATTATAAAATGTGTTGTTTTGTAGGGTCTCAGTGTTTTATGCCTTCAATATGTATTTTTATAACCTTGGGGTGTCACATTCTCCCCTCCTTACAAAAATTTCTTCCTCAAAATTACCAAAATATTTCCTTACAAAACGGTTTGGGTAGGTCTTCTTCATAAGCTCCTTGTGATCTCATATTTCCTCTACTATTTTATGATTCCTCCAAAGTATCTTTACAAGAAGAGTTGTCTGATTTCTCAATAATTGTTCTCTAGTATAAAGAATTTTTATAGGATCTCCATAATAAGACAGATCAGACTCAAGTTCTATTTCTTCACAGGTGGGTACATGTGTTGGGTTTGGCATTATTTCTTAACATTGATATGTAGAAGACATTGTGAATTTTGAAGATACATGGTGGTATTTCAAAATGGTAATTTATGACCCCAATTCGATCAAAAATTTCAAAAGGTCTAATGTACCTGGGACTTAATTTTCCCTTTATTACCGAATCATATATTACCCATCCATTAAGATATATTTAAGAAAACATGATCTACTTCTTGGAATTCCAAATCCTTAATTTAATTATAAAAATATCTCTATTGCCTACATTGGGCTATTTTGATATGGGTTTGGATAATATTCACATTTTCTGTTGTTTCCTCAACAAGTTATAGGCCTATGAGATTTCATTCACCAATATCATCCCAACAAGTCGGTTTCTGACATATCTTTCCAAATAATTCTTTCTATGGTTCCATCAGAAAACATGAATGGAAGCTATTGTTATAGGAAAAATCTAAGAGAGGTAAATACCGATCCCACATAACTTTAAAGTCATGTGAACAAGACCTCAACATATCTTCCAAAGTTTGAATAGTCCATTCTGATTGTCCATCAGTTTGTGGGTGGTAAGCAGTGCTCAAATGAAGATAAATATCTGGGACCTTCAGAAGACTTTTCTGGAATTGTGATGTAAAACTGGGATCATGATTAGAAACAATTGATAATAGTATACCATTAAGTCTTACAACATCATTAATATATATCCTTGGCAAATGTTAAAGTGGTAAATCTTATTTTATAGCAATAAAATGTGATGATTTTTGTAAGATGATCAACAATAGAACATATCATATCATTCTTTGTTGGAGTCTTTGGTATCCCCATGAAAACTTCCATCATAAAATAATCTCATTTACACAAAGGAATTGGAAGGGGTTTCATGACTCCTCTAATATGTTGTGTTACAGCCTTCACCTATTGACAAACTAAATATCTAAACAAGTAATCATAAATATCCCTCTTCATGTTTTCCCACAAAAAAATCTCCTTATATCTCTATAAATCTTTTTACTACCTGGGTGTATAGATAAATTAGAGCTATAAGTATCATCTAATAGTTCCATCTTTAGATAAGGAATAGAGGGAAAATAGATCCTCTTTCGGAATGTCAATATTCCACCTTTATATACGAAGTCAATCAACTTCACATTATTTACAATTTTAATTTTATTTTGAAACTCTTCATCCTCAGTCGGAGAACTTTTTATCCTTTCTAGTAAAGACGGTTTGGAAACCATTTGAAAAAGTAGTGATGTGTTAGCTTCCATGATAGTTTCCATATCCATATTTACTAGATGTTTGAACAAATGATCCCATTCATCTATTATCTTGTTCCAAATTCTGTGGTCCATTGTACTAAAAGCATATTCCGCCTTATATGCCTTCCCCAGGTGGTATTGTATTGTGCAATAATAATCCTTGAGTAGAACAATCTATCAACCTTTTTATATTTGTTGTTCTTTATTTGATAATATATATTTCAAACTCTTATGATTTACATGTCGCCCATATTTTTCACCATAGAGGTAATGTGTACAAATATTCAGATCAAATAATACCACTGATAACTCAAGATCATTAGTTGGATAGTTTTGTTCAGGAATTTATACCTTCTTAGATACATAGGAAACCCCTATACCATTTTGCATAAGGACACGGCCAATTCCTTTCTTTGATGCATCGCTGAAGATCACAAATACATCATTAATAGATGGTAGAGTCATGATTGGAGCATTCACTAATATTCTCTTAAATTATTTAAAACATTACTCACATTCCTTTTTTTATACGAACTTAACCCCTTTTCGCGTGATCTTGGTCATTTGGTTGGATAAAAGAGTGGTGTTCTGAATTAAATTTTGATAATAACATTCTAAACCAATAAAACTGCATACCTCAGTTATGTTTGTTGGGGTTGGACATTCTTGCATAGCCTTTGTCTTTACAGAGTCAACAGATATTCCATATTTATAGATACTGTGGCATATAAATTTAACTAATTGAAGCAAAAATTCACACATGCTCCACTTCCCATATAATTCATTTCATCTAAGAGTCCTCAGAATAGTATGAAAGTTATTTTCATAATCCTCGTAGCTTTTACAGTATACCAGGATATCATCAATAAACATCACTACAATGTCATCAGGATGTTCTATGAAAACTATATTCATTAGATCCATGAAAAAAATGGTGCATTAGTTAGTCCAAAAGGAATTACTGTAAACTCATAATGCCCATACTTTATTTGAAATGATTTTTTTGGAATGTCTTCCTTCCTCACAAGCAACTGATAATATCCAGATCAAAGATCAATCTTCAAAAAATATTAGGCTCCATCAATTTTATCAAATAAATTATCAATTCATGGTATATGATACTTATTATTTATTGCAATAGAATTGATTTCCCTATAATCAATGCATAGCCTCAAGGATCCATCTTTCTTCTTAACAAAGGGGCCAGGGGATCCCATGGATAAACACTAGGTCAAATAAATAATTTATCACTCAATTCCTCTAGTTGTTTATTTAGTTACACTAACTCCATGGTGTCCATTATATAAGGGTTTTTATATTGTCTGTGAACTATAAATTAAGTCAATGGAACACTCAGTTTACCGCTCTGGTGGATGTCCAGGTAAATCTTCTAGAAAGTGGTCAACATATTCTTGAACAATAGATACATATTCTATTTCAACATTATTTTACTCACCGATATTTATTGCATTTAAATCCTCCCCAATAATTGAATTTAGTAGAGATATTGGGGGTGGATCTAGCTGAGAATTAGATGGTGATGTTTCATCCCTAATGATTAGAGATTTCACATCATCCTAAAAAATATTATCATCCTTCTTCTTATAATAAAATTTCGAATCATTATTTGAAATCCCTTCCATACTAAGGATTATATTAGTCATTCATGGGTATGACAACAAAATCTACAGATAACGCACATTTATATTCCATAATTGGGGCTTCCTAACAAAACTTTGTTGCAATGATACATCTCTTAGGATTTTGGACTGACAAATACCTTAATAAATCAAAATGGAAATATATTATTTTCTTGGAAAACTAGGAAGATATGAAAGAATGCGATGATCCAAAATCAAATAGAGCATTGTCTATGTTTGATGAAATGATTAATGTACCTGCCACCACTTTGTTAGAAACTTCAACCTCCACAGTTGTGACCGCATAAGCTTGGCCTTGATCTCTTAGCCTTCTTTGGGGAACATTTCCCTGACATATAGTACATTCAAGTGCATAATGTCCCATATCCCAGGAATTGTATCATTGAACATTGGTAGCTTCTTTCTACCCCTTATAATGTAACGCCCCGACCCCAGTTACCTATAGTCGGTGTATTGTTACATAACATTGGCATGATCACACAGGATCAAGTCTCGAAAGACCGATTAGTATAGTAGTTTTGGAAACACTAGATATATTCATAAGTCTTACATTACATCATAAGGTAAAAAAACTACAACAACATCTTGTCTTTATATCCCCTAATACTATCCCTACAGGTCATTAATAAATTACTTCTTCAAATCCTAGGAAAAAGAAAACATTGAAAGGGGTGAGCTCAGATGCTCAGTAAGGATAAAAATATAGCAGAAGCCTTCATAGATAAGCGTAAACACATAAAGCAATTTATAACTAAAACATAAGGCATTTAAACTTGAAATTCAGCATAATATGGAAAAGATAAAATGAAATAATTCCATTTACTTATTCACATGGATATTCTACTAATCGAACAATCACATGAGATATCAATAACCACTATCATAATGATGGAATGCATAATGCCAGACAACCATAACCACATAGCCAAGGCCTCATGCCAAGACTACACATAAGATTTTGCCAAGGCCTTGTGCCAAGACACTGGTTTGTCTCATGAGACCTACCGATGCATCGAGGAGCTATAGCGGGCTCCACCCGTCACTTTCTAAGTCCAATTCATTCCTCATATGAAAAGTCTTAAACATAACATAGACATTCGTATTCACACTAGCATACAAAATGTCAATACTTTATCCACAAACCATGAATGGTATAAAAATAGCACATCCATAGTCAAACATAACTCTTTAGATACAATATGGAAGATTGTATTGTATCATATTAACCTCAATTGATAATAATGAAGGATATTGACATAGATGAAAATAATCATCAAAACTATTTGAGAGAAATATCCCCCTTTTTCTTGAAATCATTTAAAAGTCACACTATTTTTCAAGAATCCATTTAAAAATAGATTTTTGAATCAAAGTGTCCCATACCACTTTGAAACTTTTAAAAAGAGATTTATTTTTAAAACTTTAATGTCCATATAAATAAATCCTTAAAAACATTTTTAAAACATGGACATTAATGAGCAATATTTAGAAGAATAAGTCATTAAGACATTTAAAAATGGTATTTTAGTTAAAGTTTCTAACCAAAAGAGAGACACTTGAATAAAAATATTTGAGGTAATCAAATCTTTGTAATATCATGATAATAAAGGGATTCATAATATACTATGTCAAAGTACATTATATACACCACATAAAAGTGATTTGCTGTATAACAACAAAGAAGTCTCAATGGAATGTAAATTGATATGAAATCTCTCATAAAGGTCGTATCCTTAGTTTAAGGATAATTCAACGACATAATTATGTGTGACAAATATAAGTACACTAAATATGATTGGATATTCAGTGTAAAACAATCAAAGGACATTCACATATATTCTAGTAAAAACAACACCAATGCATTGGATGTTTATCTCAACAAATCAAGATTGAGTAAAAATTACTCTTATCAAGTTCATGCCGATGACTTTAGAATTTATCAATGGAATGATTATGTTTATAAAAAGTATATCCATAGAAAGGGGAGTGGAAATTATGACATAATCAAATGAATAGTGTTTCCACACATAATCTTGGAGTAAAATAATCAATGAAGTATGCGTAAAGCCAAATGAGTGGAAATTGAAATTTCAAATTCCCTTATTGGTTTGGTAACATAAAAACATACACCCATGAAAGAAGGATCATAAAATGATGATGTAAATATACCTTAATTAAAGTATATTACACAATGAATACAAACATGGGCAGTACACACACCACATGTAATAAATAAGTGGTGAACAATGGAATTCTCACGGAATTAAAAGTGAGATAAGAAACCCCTTACTTTGTACTTTTCCTTTGTTCTACGGTTGGTTAACCTCATTTATAATGGTTAAATAATTTTTATTTAATTATAAAAGAATAATTTAGATTGATATTATTTCATATATGATCTTTTAACATTGATTTGTTAATAATATCTTAGTATTATCGTCATTTCGGGTGTTAACTTACTCGTTTTCCTTTATATTATTTGTTACGTAAGCCGTGCTTGTTATGGATAGGTTGTATCTTATTCATATCCAGAATAATATCATGTCCTTAAACATTATTTTTAAATCATCAAATAATAATTATACTTTAATGGATACGATGGAGAATGAATCTCATCGCTTTCATGGAGACGGTAGTCCGTACGTATGCACGAGCGACAATATCATTCTTTTGATGTCAAATTAATATATAATTGGATGTTATATCATATAGAAATAATAATTATCATGTTATTTTTATTATTTACATGAACTACAAATCATTATTATACCCATACAAATAATAATATATTGAATAACAATTACACCATGTCGTGGAGACGGTAAGCCGTACGTACGCACGTATGGTGACATGTCATTCAAAGGATGGATAGAATACTGAATATGGTTGTACCATATTTATAATAATAATAAAATATATAGGAGGTACTGGATTAATTATTTTATAATGGGAATAACAAAGAAAGAAGAAGTTGAAGAAGAAAAGAATTTGAAAAGGGATAGTAAAAACATTACATCTTCTTCGGGTTCTTCCTTTTGATTTGATCAAAAGGTCTCCTTAGGATGGCTTTCTGATCAAAATAAGGCCTCTAGGTTGTATTGAGGGAAGTTTAGAGAGTATTTGGTCAGGGGTTGGCCGAACCAAAAGGCTTTGAAGGTGTGAAGTAATGAGAAAGGGGAGTGCCCTTTTATAAGAGGGGTGAGGGGCACCTTTGGAAAAGCTAGAAATATTATTTTATAATAAAATCATATTGGGTTTCTAATGGCTCAAAAGTGGATTATTTAAAGTTTAAGATGGGGAAGGGAGTAAATCGCTAAACCAATAGAATTTAGACAAGTTTGGGTCATTATATTAACCTTATCTTTAAGTATTAACTCTTAGTTAATTAGTTTCACTTTTACAATGTCTCTTTTTATTTTTATATTATATGGTTAATAAACTTACTATATACATACAAGAGACCCCAAAGTTGTCCATTAATGATACACCTATCATTATATAAGTCTCTTGGCCGAAACTTAGATTTTTAAGAATTTAATATCAATTAATTATATAATATTTGTTTTAAAAACACTTGTATGTCAATTTTGACACTATTCAATAATTGATTTTTGTGAAACTCATAACAGAATGATTACTTAGAAAAAAGTAAATAAAATCAATCATAATATGTCATATTAACCTAGAAAATTAGTTTAATTCAATAAAAGTTTCCAATTATATTTATTTGGGTATTTATAATATCAATTATTTTAATTTTTCAATATTATGGTAATTTCTGCACCATCATTGTGTCATAAATAAATTAAATTATTTAATGTCTAAAAATTAAAAATAAACTTTCATTATGTAGGAAATATTTTTATCTTTATAATTAATATTTATAATCGAATTTATCTTATGTTTATCTCTATATTAAATTTTTTTTAGTAAATAAACTTTGCATTTAACTCTTTTAACTCTTCTTTGAATTAAATAATAATAAATGTCCTAATCTAATCCAAGTGGACCTAAATGATAATATTTTATTCCTAAGGTTGTTTTTGGTCGAGATACACTTGTCCAATAGAATTAGGACATTTGTTAGGGTAATATTAATATCATTTTTACCCTTAATTACCCTATTTATTTTTAACCGTGGTAAATAAAAGTAAAAAGTTACTATTCACCAAAAATTATTTTCATCTCAATGAACCACATTTTACTCCTTGATATTAAAAATGTCTCTTGGATTTTCGAAATTCCACTCACAGAAGCGGTAAAATTACGTTTTATGAAAAATTCTGTTTTTTAACTACCACTTAGTGGTTTCACTATTCATCAAAAAAATAAAAGTTTCCAGAAAAATACCAAAAATTAGGCCTAAGCTATATTTGATATTATGAATTCAAAAATGATTTCTATTTTACCAAATTAAAAACAAATTAGTTCCATTAATTAATTTAAAAATTAATTCTCGTCATCAAAACAAATAGCGTGTTTTTAAGAGATAATAACTATCAAAAGATTGACACTTGTTTATGTATGGTTTAAATGTGAAATCTCATCCAATGACAAACATTGTATTAAATGGTAAAAATATATTCTAAATATACTTTAAAACCACTCAAATTAATAATTTATCATAATTAATTATTTTGATTAAAAAAGTTGTTTTTAATTAAAATTTTGTAATTTTCACTATTCATCAAAATATGAAAGTTATCTGAAAAGTACCAAAATTTAACCCTAAGCTAATTTCTATATTACAAATCCAAAACTGAATTCCATTTCGAAAGATAAAATTTATAAAATTTTAAATATTAGGTATTACAATTCATAACCGCTAGTTTGATTGGTTGTGGTGTGTTAGAATCTCGAAGTTGCGTACAATGCACGTCATTGCATTATTCAAAGGGAAACATACCATGGAAGCTTGGGGTGTTACATTCTCCCATTCTTCAATAAATTGCGTCCTCGCAATTTTTTTAAAATTGGGCTTGAGAATATAATGGAATGTCCCAAATTGGAAAAAGAGTCAATAAAAATATCACTTTATAAGAAAGGAAGATAGGTATAAAGGTCACCCAAGAAAACCCATACTAGGATTCCATGAAGAAAAACATGGATATGGACGATAAAATAAGTGTTTAGTTCTAATGGAGAGGGATAGAAAACATGATCAGGAGAAATTTAACAATAATAAAATCACAAACTTGTGTTGGGACAAACGGTCCTTAGTCTCCCAGTAGGAAAAGTAAACAAACAACATTTTTTTTTGTTTTAAGTTACATTACATAAGGACGAGGAATTCATTTATGATATTGAATAAGAACATAAAGAGATATACTTACTTTTTAAGTAGAGTTTCATTCTTTAATAACTTTTTACCACTAACTCATTTTTTTGAACAATGAGTATTCAAGAAGACTTGGTCACAATGTAAGAGCTAGAATAAACTTCTATAGAAATACATGATCCACGTAGGATAAAATATCTATTTACCTTGTATTTAAGGATTAATCAAAACCAAAATGGTTAGTAAAATATATGATGACCCCCCAAATAGAAATTCCATTAGTGAAAAAAAAACTAATCTTAATTTCTAAAATTAAACCATCAATACCCCAAAGTTAAATAAATACCTTTCAATAATCAATTGTCCTTAAAATAATTCAATATAATCCAAACTAATATTGAAACTCAAAACATATAAGAATGTAGTCTTCCACATTAAATTGTATCTCCAAATTACATTAATTACTCTTAAAGTCACATACATAAAATTAATTAACCTAATAATTTCCATAAACAACCCTAATCACTATAAATCCACAATAAAAACATAGATAAAAATCCACCATTACTCCTCAAATGAAATCCGATACTATTATATTTTCCATACAACAAAGCGAACAACATCCAAAATAACATTTATCCCTTAATTACCAAATCATTTTCCTATAATAAGGGTATTCATTTGATAAGACATAAGATCCCAAATCAAATTATTAATGATCAATAAAATCATTTAACTAAAAATAATAGTCACACTAACCAGGGACATCATGTAGTCCAGTGGTAGGCGATAAATCCCAATCACACTTTGGTTGTGGGTTCGATTCCCACAGCTTTTTCCGATGTGATGGGTTGTCACACGGTTTGCGTGTTGTCCTTTTTCAAAAACTATATTTTATATCATTACCAAAATGAGTTAAATTCCTTAAAACAACCAAAACATAATTTAACCACAAATTTTATCTCATACCTTGCATTTTCATCCCAAATTATAATAAATTATAATTGCCTCAAACCCAATGATCATATAAAACCAAATGGTTATTTATAACTATATTCACAAGAGAAAAGATAATTCTTCCTAAAATATCATTCTCACTTGGAAAACTACAAGGTTAAAAATACGAGAGAAAAGTATTCCAAAGTAAACCCATCAACAAGGAGAACTAATACTTTTTAAACATTTCTCAAACCATTTATTTCTACATAGCTTTTTCTTTGACCAAGAAAATATGCTATAGAATAGGGCATTCACTCAGGTAATGTCCAGGTCCCCTACATTTACGGAAAATGACTGTAAATAGACTCTTGGGACTATTTTTATCTTCTTCCATAGTACTCTTCATTTTTCTTCGGCAATTCTTCACTTTATGTCCTTCCTTCCTGCACATAAAGCATTTCTTTGTCCCATTGGGACACTTTCCTGGGTGTCTCCTTCCACATTTCCTGCATGATGGAAATTGAGGATTCCTTTCTCCATGGTCTCCACTGCTAGAGCTCTTATCATTTATCACCTTTCTCTTCTTTTTTGAGTCCGGGAATTGGTTAATATATATATTGTTGATCATATTTTTGGAAAATTTATTTGAAATAAAGACGATATCTTTTACGCCTATCAACATTCCATTTTGTTGCTCATTTACACCATTGTTCCCACCTTGAACATCATTCTCAAAGTCACTATGACTTCCTTGGAATGCAGCCATTGACTAAAACCAAAAAGCATTGTGTGAGTAACAGTAGTCATAAAATTATTTAGATATTAACATGTCACCATATTCTCAATTTGAAACACATTAGGATTAACCAAGGTCATTTACTCTCATCTTATATATTTAATACATCAAATCGGTTAGTAAATAAAATGTAAATTATCTTAAGCATATCCCCCGAGAGTGTCGTAACCAAGAGTGCAGCAAAGCCCGTTGTCGTGCACCAGTTCCTGTTAGAGTCTAGCTCAAAGCGGTGTTTTCGGGTTTTACCCCTAGTTACATCTGTGCCAGAGCCGCCTCTACCTGATCGTATCCAGATAGGGATGTATTGCTTGGAAAACTCACAAAATCTCTACAATACCAACATTCTAGGAAGTTCTTATATAATAATCCTCAATGTTTATCTTAGGTCTACGTGTTCTAATTGGAGATTATCTAAACCTAGCTTCCAAGGTTTGTACTAAAATTACTCTGATACCAATTATAATGCTCCGACCGTAGTTACCTAGAGTTGGTGCATTGTTACATAACATTGGAATGATCACAAAGGATCAAGTCTCGAAAGACCGATTAGTTTAGTAGTCTTGGAAACACTAGATATATTCATAAGTCTTACATTACATCATTAGGTAAAAAAACTACAAAAACATCTTGTCTTCATATCGCCTCATACTATCCCTGCAGGTCAATCATAAATTACCTTTTCACATCCTGGGAAAAATAAAACATTGAAAGGGGTGAGTTCAGATTCTCAGTAAGGATAACAATATAGAAGAAGCTTTCATAGAAAAGAATAAACACTTAAAGTAATTTATAACTAAAACATAAGCCTCTTAAACTTGAACTTTAGCATAATTTGGCAAAGATAAAATGATATAATTCCACATACTTATTCACATGGATATTCTACTAGTCGAACAATCACATGCAATATCAATAACCACTTTCATAATGATGGAATGCATAATGCCAGACTATCAGAACCACATAGCCAAGGCCTCGTGCCAAGACTACAAATAAGATTTTCCCATGGCCTTGTGACAAGACATTAGTTTGTCTCATGAGACCTACCAATGCATCGAGGAGGTATAGAGGGCTCTACCCATCACTTACTAAGTCCAATGCATTCCTCATATGAAAAGTTTTAAACATAACATGAACATTCGTATTAAAACTAGCATACAAAATGTCAATACTTTATCCACAAACCATGAATGGTATAAAAATAGCACATCCACAGTCAAATATAACTCATTCGATACAATATGGAAGATTTTATTGTATCATATTGACCTCAACCGAGAATAATAAAGGATATTGACATAGATGAAAATAATCTTCAAAACTATTTGAGAGAAATATCCCTCTTTTTCCTGAAATCATTTAAAAGTCACATTATTTGTCAAGAAGCCATTTAAAAATAGATTTTTTAATCAAAGTGTCCCATACCACTTTGAAACTTTTAAAAAGAGTATTAATTTTGAAACTTTAATGTCCATATAAATGAATCCTTAAAACCATTTTTAAAACATGGACATTAATGTGCAAGATTTAGAAGAATAAGTCTTTAAAACATTTAAAAATGGTATTTTAGTTATAGTTTCTAACCAAAAGAGAGACACTTGAATACAAATAATTATGGTAATCAAAACATTGAAATATCACGAGAATAAATGGATTCATGATATACTATGTCAAAGTACATTATATACACCACATAAAAGTGATTTGGTGTATAACAACACAGAAGTCTCAATGGAATGTAAATTGATATGAAATATCTCATAAAGGTCGTATCCTTAGGTTAAGGATAAATCAACGACATAATTATGTGTGACAAATATAAAGACACTAAATATGATTGAATATTTAGTGTAAAAAAATCAAAGGACTTTCACACATATTCTAGTAAAAACAACACCAATGCATTGGATGTTTATCTCAACAAATCGAGATTGAGTAAAAATTACTCTTATCAAGTTCATACCAATGACTTGGGAATTTATCAATGGAATTATTATGTGTAAAAAAATTATATCCACAGAAAGGGGAGTGTAAATTATGACATAATCAAATGAATAGTTATTCCACACATAATCTTGGAGTAAAATAATCATTGAAGTATGCGTAAAGCCGAATGAGTGGAAATTGAAATTTCAAATTCCCTTATTGATTTGCTAACATACAAAACATACACTCATAAAAGAAGGATCATAAAATGATGATGTAAATATACATGAATTATAGTATATTACACAATGAATACAAACAAGGGCAGTACACACACTACATGTAATAAATAATTGGTGACCAATTGAATTCTCACAGAATTAAAAGTGATATAAGAAACCCCTTACTTTGTACTTTTTCCTTGGTTGAAGGTAGGTTAACCTCATGTATAATGGAGAAATATTTTTTATTGAATTATAAAATAATAATTTAGACTAATATGATATAATATATGATCTTTTAACATTAATTTGTTAATAATATCTTAGTATTATCGTCATTTCGGGTGTTAACTTAGTCGTTTTCCTTTATATTATTTGTTACGTAAGCCATGTTTGTTATGGATAAGTGGTATCTTATTCATATCCAGAATTATATCAAGTCCTTAAACATTATGTTTAATTCATCAAATGATAATTATACTTTAATGGATACGATGGAGAATGAATCTCATCGCTTTCGTGGAGACGGTAGTCCGTACGTACGCACGAGCGAAAATATCATTTTTTGATGTTAAAATAATATATAATTGAATTTTATATCATATAGAAAGAATAATTATCATTTTATATTTATTATTTACATGAATTAAACATCATTATTATTCCCATCCAAATAATAATATATTGAATAACAATTACACCATGACGTGGAGACGGTAAGTCGTACGTACACACGTATGGTGACATGTCATTCAAAGGATAGATAGAATACTGAATATGGTTTTAACATATTTATAATAATATTATAGTATATAGGATTTACTGTATTAATTATTTTAAAATGGGAATAAAAACGAAAGAAGAAGTTGAAGAAGAAAAGAATTTGAAAAAGGGTGGTAAAAACATTACCTCTTCATCGGGTTCTTCCTTTTGATTTGATCAAAAGGGCTCCTTAGGTTGGATTTCTGACAAAACTAAGTCCTCTAGGTTGTATTGAAGGCATTTTAGAGAGTACTTGGGAAGGGTTTGGCCGAACCAAAAGGCTTTTAAGGTGATAAGTAAAGAGAAGGGGGAGTGCCCTTTTATAAGAGTGGTGAAGGGCACCTTTGGAAAAGCTAGAAATATTATTTTATAATAAATTCATATTCGGTTTATAATGGCTCCAAAGTGGATTATTTAAAGGATAAGGTGGGGATAGGTCTAAAAACACTCAACCAATATAATTTAGACAGGTTTGGGTCATTATATTAACCTTATCTATAAGTATTAACTCTTAGTTAATTAGTTTCACTTTTACAATGTCTCTTTGTATTTTTATATTATACAGTTAGTAAAATTACTATATACATACAAGAGACCCCCAAGTGGTCCATTAATGATAAACCTATCATGATAAAAGTCTCTTTTATGATCCTTAGATTTTTATGAATTTAATTTCAATTAATTATATAATATTTGTTTTAAAAACTCTTTTATGTCAATTTTGACACTATTCAATAATTGATTTTTGTGAAACTCATAACAGAATGATTACTTAAAAAAAGTCAATTAAATCAGTCCTAATATGTCATATGAACCTATAAAATTAATTTAATTCAATAAAAGTCTCCAATTATATTTATTTGGGTATTTATAATATCAATTATTTTAATTTTTCACTATTATGGTAATTACTGCATTATCATTGTGTCATAAATAAATTAAATTTTTTAATGTCTAAAAATTATAAATAAAATATAATTATATAGGAAATCTTTTTATCTTTATAATGAATATTTATAATCTAATTTTCTTAGGTGTATCCCTATATTAAAAATGTTTTAGTAAATAAACTTTGATTTTAACTCTTTTAACTCTTCTTTGAATTAAATAATATTAAATGTCCTAATCTAATCCAAGTGGACAAAAATGACAACATTTTCTTCCTAAGGTTGTTTGTGGTCGAGATACACTTGTCCAATAGAATTAGGACATGTGTTAGTGTAATATTAATATCATTGTTACCCTTAATTACCCAATTTACTTTTAACCGTGTTAAATTAAAGCAAAAAATTACTATTCACCAAAAAATATTTTCACCTCAATGATCCACATTTTACTCCTTGATATTTACCGTGTCTCTCATATTTTTAAAATTCCACTCACAGAAGCGGTAAAATTAAGTTTTATGAAAAATTCAGTTTTTTAACTACCACTTAGTGGTTTCAGTATTCATCAAAAAATGAAAGTTTCCAGCAAAATACCAAAAATTAGGCCTAAGCTATATTTGATATCATGAATTAAAAAATTATGTGTATTTTACCAAATTCAAAACAAATTAGTTACATTAAATAATTTAAAATTAAATTCCCGTCATCAAAACAAATAGCGTGTTTTTAAGAGATAATAACTATCAAAAGATCGACACTTGTTTATGTTTGGTTTAAATGTGAAATCTCATCCAATGACCAAAATTTTATTAAATGGTAAAAATATATTTTAAATATACTTTAAAACCACTCAAATAATTAATTTATCACAATTAATTATTTCGATTAAAAAAGTTGTTTTTATTTAAAATTTACTAATTTTCACTATTCATCAAAATATGAAAGTTATCCGAAAAGTACCAAAATTTCACTTTAAGCTAATTTTGATATTACGAATCCAAAACTGAAGTCCATATCGAAAGATAAAATTTTTAAAATTTAAAGAATTAGGTATCACTATTCATAACAGCTTGTTTGATTAGTTGTGGTGTGTTAGAATCTCGAAGTTGCGTACAATGCACGTCATTGCATTATTTAAAGGGAAACGTACCGTGGAAGCTTGGGGTGTTACATATAATCCTGATATAGGTGGCCTTTTTCTCCACACTTGTAATAGACTCCCATTCCCTTCAGGGTAGTGCTAGGGTGTAATTTCCTACAATTACTATGGGATGAAAATTTAACTCTTCTCTTCTTCCCTATATCCTTATTTCCTTTTCCAAAATTTTTAGCATCCCTCCTCTTATCTTATTTTCCATAAAATTCACAAGACAAAGAAAATTATTTTTTTCTCTTGATATCACTTGAGAGTATATCTTCATATGATGAGATACTTTGGGAGATTAGAGCACTTTGGATGAATGGATTTAAACCATAAAATAATAGATCAATTTTTCTCCTTGGATTATGTATGTAGTCTATATCATGACTTTCCAAACTTGTAAAGTTGTCTTTATACATGGAAACACTTTCATCCTCCTTACTCTTCTGATTCAATAATTTCCTCTCAATATGTACTTTCTTTTCACAAGGGAAATATTTTTATAGGATGATTTCCTTAAAATCCATCTATTCCATCTCTTCTATTTCTTCATCTTTATTTTTGTTTTAGATCGATGACCACCACTGATCTGTATCTACCGATAGACAATAAATTTCCATGACAACCTTCTCTCTTTCATTACATCTCAAATTGAGGAATATATTTACAAGATAACTTATCCACTACTCACCTATAAATGGGTTTGTAGTCCTATTGAACGACGAAGGATATTGTCTCATACATCGTTCTAACAAAGATCCTCCGCGTTGTGGATCTGAATTATTCATACAGGTAAGGTTATTGTTTATAACTTGACTAAGTTATCCAAGTATAGTTATAAGAATACTTTCACAAGTCGCAGCACCAGATCCAACATCATTATCTTGCATTAGAGGGCATTCCCTACATGGTATATGAGTGTTCACGTGGTCTATATTTCTTATACTAGGCACCATTTCTATATAATAACATACAATATATTAGGTTATGAATCATAATGTATAATCTTAAATTAATGAAATACTTCACATAAATTAAAATCATATGCATGGCTAATCCCATAATCACAAAAATGGTTTATTTGAGAAAAATTTTGATTTAAATTATTATTAATGTCTTGTAAATAAAATGTGAATTATCGTAAGAATATCCACCAAGAGTTTAAATACCAAGAGTGCAAAAAGTCCCATTGTCATGTACCGAGATACCCCAGGTCAAGCCCAGAACTCCTTGTCAGAGTTTTCACACCTAGTTAAAACTATTCCAGAGCCACCTCTACTTGTTTGTATCCAGACATGGATATACTTGCTAGAAATATCCACATAACCTATTACTTAAAAAAATTCAAGGTTTTTCTTGTATGTTTATCCTCAAATACTATCTTAGGGACTCTACCCTAATCTACGTTTTCAAAATCTACTTTCCATATTTTTTACTAAACTTCCATTGATTCTAAATGTAAGGACCTGACCCTAGTTGCCCGAAGTTGGTGCCTTATTTAATTACAGTTTATTATAAACAAGGAATATACATCCCTAAGTACAGATTAGTTTAGTATTTTGGGAAACAAGATACATACATAAGTTTAACATTACAGTAGGAAAAGATCAATAACATAGAAACTCCTTTGCCAACATCCATAGCTCCTTGGTTATTTTAGAATGTCATTCATATTAAATTATTCATGTCCTAAGAAAATGAATGATAATAAAGGGGTGAGATCAAATTATCATTAAGGTAAAGAAATATAGTAAAAGATACATAAACATTAGGAATGTTGAATAACTAAAAACATATGCCTTTAACAAATAAAATACCTTAACACATTATGGAAGAAATACAAGTTGAGTAAATAATGTCACAATAAAACATAGTCATGGGTATTATAATAATCAAATAACCACATGGACCATAAATTCTATTTTCATAATTAGGGAATTCATAATGCATGACATCATCATCATACCGTCAAGGCCTCATGCCAATACTATAAATAATAATTTTGTGAAGGCCATGTTCCATGACCGTAATTTGACTAATGAGACCTACTGATTCTACGAGGGGATAAAGCGGGCCCCACCCAACAATTTATATTTCCAATGCATTCCTCATATGATTGGGATAAATATAAGCAACATATTCATTTATATTAAAACTCATATATGAAATGTAAATAACATTCCCCAAACATTAAGCATAGACACTAACCATTTAGAGTGAAGTGATGAATGGTTTTAAGATAGCACATACAAAACCAAAATAATCATAAACAATTAAATTATATATAATACATGATTACATGAATTATTATTCCCAATAACACATAATAATCAATATGAGTTTTGAAATAGATGAAGATAATCTTATAAAAATCTCGAGTACTTCGTGAGATAAATACTCTTTTACATTGAAAAGAATAGTTCTTTTAGAAACATTTTAGTATAAAATAGAAGTAATGTAAGATAGTATTTTTATAATAAAATGAGTGAATTTATAAAATTATGGTTTTGAAAAAAATTATTATAGGGTGCCCTTGAAAATATGTAAGAATTTGAAAAATTCCGTTGAATCGGGCTTGTATTTCGGGAAGGATTTTTAAAAGATAATTTTAGAAGATATAACTCTCATTAAGTGAAAGTAGCATTCTTGGTGGTAAAAATATATATAAAAATCAAAAAAAATATTATGAGTACATAATAATACACAATAATTTAATTGATTTTATTAGAAAATAAAAATAACCCAAATGAAATTGGAGATTCAGGTTAAAAAACCCATTACCTAAAGTCTGAATGTGTTCCCCTCTTGAAAATAAGGTCCTATAATATGAAATTAGACATATTAATAACTTAATTAAGAAAATATTAGACATTAATTTAGTTTATAATAATTCTTTTTAGTTCATTTATGTCCTTATTGATAAGTTATAATATTGAATTTCATCATTCCAGAGTGTTCATTTTCTAGATTTTCATAATCGGTTAACTTGTTTTTAAGTAATGAATGTCATGTGGAATGGTTGTAAATCTCCAGAATTGAAATTATATATTATTTATAAAAATTAATAATTTTAATGGTCATTTATATAATTTTCTTACGTGTAATGAGGATGAATCATTAGATGACAACCACTTCGATTATTTGGTTTTATTTGGACTATTATGAACTGGTTTTGTCGCATAAATTAATAATATGTACATATACTGGTTCTTGAATATTAATTAGGTTATAATGCATATATTATATCATGTTTTAAACATAAAAATGGTTTCATGATCAATAATTAAGGAGAAATTGAAGAACGAAACATCATCATCCATGATGGTTACAAATTGGAACCTCATGGACATTGATTTCGTTTAAAAAATATTAGGGAGGGAGTAAGAATATTGATGATGGTGCTTCCATTAAAATGATATAATTAAAGTATATATATGATACTGGAGTTATCATGGACATTTTAAAATAAGAGGTGGGGATATTATATAAATAGAAGATAAACTTAAAGGAAACTAAATGGAAAAAAGGGTGCTTCACCTCTTAAAATAACCTCCTTGAGAACCACATTAAAGGAAGGGTTTTTGGTCTTTTGGAAAGACCAAGAGTATATTGGACGTCTGGAGTGACCAGTGAAGGGTACTTTAGGAGATCATTTAGTATCTTCAAGTCTTAGTTGAGTGAATGAAGAAGAAGTGGGGGGGGGGGGTTATAGTGGAGGAGAGAATTGAATTTTGGGTATTTAATTCATTATTTTATTATTTCCCTCAAGAAGACCAAGTGTGTGACCCATAATAGTAATATGTTAATGTGAGTTCTAAAACAAGGGTCCTTACACCACTTTTGATGACATAAATAGTATATTTAACTGATAATTTGTATATATGTTATTTTACCGAATTTCACTATTCATAAAAAAAATCGGGAATTTCAGAAAAATCCCAAAAATTAACCCCAACAATTTTTCAATGTGTAGAATTCAAAAATTGATTCCATTTTTCAAAAATATTAATCTAACTATTTATAAGTTAATTTTTAAATAATTTCAGAGTTAATTCTAAAAATTACAATTTTAAAGGTGTAATTAGTTTTATATCACAGTGTAAAATTAATTAAGATCTTATTATCTTATAACCTTAAGAAAATAAAATAATATCATTATTTACTATTTATAAGGGTCATATTACTATTAGTATTAATATTAAAAAGGGTGTGTTACTATTCACCAAAAAATCACATTTGTTCTATTAGACTTCAAATGACCTACTTATCACAACTCTAGATGACCGTTTTCAAAATTTCAAACATATAAGAGGAAAATTTGTGTTTAGAAGATAGATTTAATAATGTTTTGTTTTGTAGGGTCTTAGTGGTTCATGAATTCAATAGTTATTTTTAGTACCTTGGGGTATTAAATGGAATCCTATTATGTGTTATCTCAGGTAAAATTTGTACTTCTCTTACTTTCTTTTAACATGGTGATTTTATAAACCCTTTTTCAGATGCGGGATTTCAAAAAAGGTATTTTGAAAATCCATACCCTAGTTACCGACCCCAAATTAAAATTGTGAGGATGTAATTTATTAAAAGGGGGAGGATATAACATCTTGAGTTTTATGAAAAAAAACACTATGTTAAATAGCATACATGATACATCACCTCAAGCTTAAATGAACAACTAAATATTATAATTTAATATAGTTGTTCTCACCTAGAAGTTAGAATGGGTAGAATGAAAAGGACTAACTACAATATTAATAAAAAAATTAAATTTTTTTTATATTTATCCAATAAATTTTACGGACCTAAAATGAGAATGAATCCAATTTTGAGCATAAAATACTCTTATATTTTTAAAAGGTTGTTCTATAGAGTTTTGATAGAGAACCATTTTGAAATATATTTTTTTGAAACTTTTATATGTTCAAATTGGGAAAATAAATTTCTCAATTAGAATTGGAAAATCATGATTTACATTGGTTTAAATTTTTGTACATTTGTGATAAAATTCATATTTAAATGAAAATTGAAAATACCATATTTTTAATTAAATAATTCATTTTCATATAAATTATTTTTATTGGTAGGTTATTTTTTGAATTTCTTTTAAAATATATTAAGATAATTTTTTTATCATTTAATACAATTTTCATCAATGGAGGTAATTTTAAATTTAAATTTGATATAAACACATGTCGATATTTTGATGGTTTTTACTTTTATAAAATCCATGGTTTCTCTTTTTAACAACGAGAATTAATTTTAAGTTAATTATTGTAACTTTTTTGTGTTGGATTTTGAAAAATGGATTCAATATTTGCAATCATAAGGCCCAATTTTTATAAATATCTCCCTTTTATTTTTTGTCATGATGAATAGTAACTTTAGTAATTATTTTTATTTACCTCGGTTAAATGGTAAATTAGGTAAATAAGGGTAAAAATAATTTTCTAATAATATAAATCGACCTTAACATGTGTCCTAATGTTATTTTATGAGTAATGGGAAACAAAAAAAATCCATTGGCTGATCTTTTGGCATGTAGGAGATAAATGGGTGTGATAATTACATGTTATAATAACTAATTTAAAGTAAAGAAAAATATTACCTAAACATGTATTTTTTTACTTAAAAACATTAATATAGGCTTATATTAATGATATTATTGAATTGAAATAGTAACTAGAAATATAAAAATATTTTTTACATCATGGTATTTTATTTATAATTTGTAAACATTAAATATATAAATTAATATAGTTTTTAGAATGAATCAAGTTGTTATTACTTTAACAAAAAACAATTACTAAATAGTGTCAAAATTGACATAAATGTGTTTTTATAACATCTATTATTTTATTAATTGATAAAATTGTCAAAAAAATCTAATATTCTAGAAAATGACTTATAAAAAGTAAAAAATTTCACTAATGACCCACTTGAGGTTCTCTTGGAATTTTACTGTAACTGTATTAACCATATAGTGTAAAAATATAAGAAGTTGTGATTAGAGTCAATTTATTTTACAAAGGGTGAAAGCCAAAAGATAAGGGTAAATATGTGTCCATAACTTGTTTAAAACCTATTGTTTTAGAGGATTTGGACCCATAATCCTCTTATCTTTGTAATATGTCACGTTTGAGATATTATAAATCTAAAATCAATTTATATATTTCAAGACATTTCTAATGTTCCCCTACTCCATCTTATAAAAGGATACCACATCTACCCACTTACTCACACCTCTCAAGGCCCTTGGCTCAACAAAATTATTTTCAAATAATCTCTCAAAATAATTCCCTTCCTCCTATAAGCCTTACCTCGTCCAGAAGGCAATTGAAGAAAGTCTTTTTTGGCTCTAATGAGACAGAGTTACCCAATTTAGATGCAACGTCTTCTCTTAAGATCCATTCATTTTTTTAATTATCAAACAACCAAACATATTTTTATTAAATTATGTTATAAAAAATAGTATAATAAATATAATATGATGTTTATATGTTATTTTTTTTACCTACAATTACACACACCTCCATCTAATGGATATAGAACATACTGTTTCTGTGTACAGTGAACTATTTCCTCACGAAACTGTCATTATTCAATTTTCTCCTACCACCTCTCATGGTGCCCACTATGATTGAAAATATTTTACTATATGATATATTATATTTATATTTCCTCTATTATTCTATTATTTTTATTTAGAACATACCTTTATATTTTCCATGTTGTGTAAATACTATAATTTCGTTTAAGGAAGTGTGGACTACTGACCCCTCAATGCGATATGACTCATTCTCACTATACATGGAACGTATAAAGGATGGTTTTATTTAACCTATGAGACATATATAAAATTAACATAATACTTTAATTTTAATTTCATTATTATTATTTTAATACGACAATGAAATGAATGTAGCATTCAAGCACATGTACGACCTATCATCTCTATGAACAATGCATTTCATTTAATATATCCAAATATTATAGATTATTATAAATATATATATATATAGGATATATATGATATTTAATTCATGAATATTATTCCATATATGATGAAATTTTGACCACATGGAAAATTTACATAAAAAAGTTCATTTTTGACTCAAGTACCAAATATTGACAAAACATCTAATATGAACATAAATAGGCCTGTAATTTTTATAAAAAGGCAATAAGTGATTAAAAAGGAATAATAAATATAAAAAATGGTTCTCAATAAAGTACAAATTAACCTAAGTATATTTTTTAGGGACATATTGATTGAACGAGATGAGTCATACTCAATTTAAGGGACTTCATCTCAATCTCCTTTCATTGAGGCGTATTTTGATAATATACACCACCATATTTTATACAGTGTGTAATAAACCCATTTATATTTTAATTTACTTAAAAGGGAATATTTTTTCTTTGAATCATTTTACTAAATGATAGAAAATCGATGTTTTTAACATATGCAGTGACAACAACATCTCCGCCGCTATAACCATTATTTGATATTTGGATTCCTCTATGATCTGTAATGTTTTTTAAAAGAAAAAGAAAGATCATATACCATTTTCATGTATTTTTGTATTGAAAATGGTTTTTATGAAGGATTAATTATGTCAATATCATGAATTGATCTATTGTGATTTCAATTAGGAAATGTTATTTCTCCGTTATGCTTGATTTATGTCTTATGATTATGTTTTGGTACATGGACATTCGATGGTTTGTTAATGATAAACAAAAGATAGGTGGTTATATGATAAACCAAATATGGATAGTTTCCTGATAAATTAAGGATGTGTGGTTGATTTATAACCTCGAATTCATGGGGCATGGAAGTTAGTCGTATTTATATTCAATTTACTGATATGAGTGGAAGTTGATTGTATGGTTATTACATTTAAATATGGTGATGTCCCATGTTACCTATATATGTTATATGATACATTCTATGGGTTTTATGGTAATATTTTGATTAAAAATGGTAATAAATTATCTTATGAAGTGCATTTAAGACTTCATAATGGTGATAATTATTACATTATGATAAAATATTCATGGTTATAATTTTTTTCCAACATTAACAATTTTACTTCTTTGTGTATCACTTACAAATATTTTTATCTCATCCCATGTTTTTGAAATTTTTTTCATAGGTTTTAAAGAAGAATAGAGTCAAGGATGGGATCAAGGAAAATCTATGATGTTTAAACATGAAACAAAACCATGTTTCTTTTTAAAAGTTCATGTTTTATAAAAAGATGGATAGTGAGTAGAAGTGTCAACTTTTTAATATCATAGTTTTTATGTATGAGTTATGGAATAATTATATATAAATAAAAATATCCCCAATGTGAATTAATTTCAAATTATTGACTTATCTCAGTATTATGTAATGTTTAATGTTGGGACCTTATAAAAACATAACATGGATGTTCATGGGGACTACACCTATTGGGAGGGACACACAACAATCCCAACTTGTAGTTCTTTCATATTATGGGATGAGGTGTCCCCATATTCTCATAGTGGACCGGGTTTCCCCATCTTCCCATAGTGGATCGAGATTCCCCATCTTCTATAGTGGAAGAAGTTCAACAGAATTTTTTAATAAATATCTCATAAGACCTAAATATTTACCCTATTAATAGGAGGGAGATATAGGTACCACATTTTACATAATTAAAACCTTACATTTGTCTTCTATAAGAATATAAGTCATGTTTTAACTCTTAGAAAATGTGTTTTATAAACATTTCATCGTAAAAAAACTAATGTTGAAGAAACAAAATTCATAAAGATAAATCCATAATCGACATAAATCATTAATACAGAGAATAATAATGGTATCCTTGGGTCATATCACTATTAAAACATAATAAAAATCAAATAATGTTGTCTTATATGTAAAATGTTTTTGATATATCACTTGAAATAATTCTTAAGGAAAATAACCTTTCCTTTTTGAAAAATTCCTTTTAAATCCTCCAACATTTTGAAAACCATTTAAATTGAAAATAACCTGGAGAAATTATAAAATATTATTTTAAAACTATTTTAAACATATTTTCAATCCATTTTTTTTTTAAATTCTTAAAATATCAATTAAAACACTTTTAAAGCATTTATAGAAAATATTTATTTGTAGGAACACACATTTCTGATCGAAGAGAGAATAAAATTACATGTAACATATAATATAACAAAAACAAGTATATTTATGATAAAAAAATTCAATGAGAATTATATACAACTTGTAAAAGAGTATAGGTTCATAACATAACATGTGTCTCAACGATGGAAAATTGAGACAGAATTACCTTACGAGTTTGGTAAACTTTGAACGTAAAAAATAATGAAAGAGAGATCATAAAATGTATATGTAAGTAGTTTTGAATTTATGGAAAATAATCATATAAAACATTCATGGGAATTATATACACAAAAAATGTGGTAAACATGGATTATATACCAAGAAAAATAAAAGTGTGACAAAAATCCCTTACCAAATATCTTGACTGTCGTCATACTCAAGAGAAACTTCTGTATAATAAATATAATATTACAATAAATATATTAATGAACCATATTAATGTGTATTATACAATATATGATTTTAATATGTCTTTATATTACCCGCTAATTGATAATTCCATGTTTATGTTGTGTTTCAGGTAATAACCGCATTGTTTCTTATAAATGCTTTGTCTTTTTATTCTTGCTCCTCATACTTAGACCTTGATTTTACTATCTTTATAACGATAACCATGATATAAATATCATATATATTAATTATTTATGTATTTATGGTTATCTATAAAATATATAAATTGAAAATGAAATACTCCATTCATTGAGACGGTAGGCTGTATATACGCATGAACACTAGGTCTATTTCTTGTTGTATTGAATGAAAATAAGTAAATGACATATATGTATATTTATAATATCATTAAAGTGTAATTATTATTATTATTATTATATATATAATATTCTTTCAATAAAAACGTCCTTAATACATTCCATATAAAGTTTGAACGAATCACATCTCTTTGAGGAGGCAGTATTCCAGAAGTTCACAAACGAAGTTATCATATTTTCAAAAAATGAAAAGTATGAAGGTTTGTGTTACATAATAATTATATAAAGATAAAATTTACTAATATCATATATTACATATGTAAACATAAATTTCATCACTATTTACAACCTTTAAAGGAGGAAAAGGAAAAACGAGAGACATCACTTCATGAGGAGGTATCCCATTGTACAAATGAACGACGATTGTGTATCCAATTTTATGGATGTGTGTGAGAGTGTAGGTAAAACCACTAATATAAAAAAATATCTATATATTTAGGTCACTAATATTATTATATAAACCTTAAATAAAAATAATTTATGGGGTTTAAGGAAGAAATAAAACAAAAGCATTCGTGGATGAATTCCACATCTTCTTTGGGTGTCTTCTTTTGATTTTCCCAAAATGACTATTTTGGTTCACTTTCTACCAAATTTTAGTCTTCAAAGATGAATGGATTGAAGTTGGGAGGTTATTTGGATGTATTCTGATTGAGAAAAATGTTTTTAGGTGTGAATAAAAGATATGAATGGGTGCCCTTTTATATGAGAGGAGAGGGATACTCTTGGAATTCTTCATATAATTAAATTTTATATAAATTAGTTTTATATTTAAAATGGATCCAATATTATTTATTTTTAATATAGGATTATTATGCATAAAAAACATCCAATTAATATTATACAAGTTTTAATTATTATTTCATACTTAATTTTTGTTTTAACCGCTATTTAATGTTTTTAATTCTTACTGTGATATCATGGAATTTAAAAATTGAGGGATGATATAATTATAAAAAAATGTCAAAACACCAATAAATGATCCATTTATTACATTTAACACCTATCCCAATAATTTGAATTTTTTTTACATTTATATGAATTTTATATCATTTAATGAAACATTGAATATTTTAAAATATCAATAATTTCAATTTTGAAACTATTCATTACTTGACTTTTTAAAAATATTATAACTACTTTATATCTTCAAAAATCTATTTTAAAAAATACCCAACATGTCAACGTAATCTAAAAAATATATGGATGGTATTTATCATATCATATTATATTTATTTTAATATTTTTAATATCATTTATTTGATTCTTCCTTTAATTAAACCATTCCTACATCATTATTGGGTCACCATTTAAGTTTATTATTTTATCACTAGAAATTATAAATATATTAACATGAATTAGATAAAAAAATATTATTTCAATATAATACATAGAGTTGAGTATATCTCTTATATAACCCCCAATTAAAAATATATCTCTTGGTAAAAAAAGTACGAAAAAATTGACTTTTCTTTGAATATAATATTATAAAGGTTATATTATCATATAAAAGGACATAAAAGGTTCAAAAATTGATAATTTAATTCTTAGGGATGGAATATACTCAAAAAATAAAATTCGGACAAGTGTTATGGTATATTATAATATTTATAATATTATCTTTTTATATAATTAATTGATTTACACATAACTCTAGTGATAACATAATTTACTACATTTACTAATAATTTTTAACAAAAAGAACCCTATTTAATAAATTTAAACCTTAATATTAAAATTATGGAATAAAATTTTAAATATTTATAACAAAAAAAGTACATAAATTAATTTAAAATAAATCTCATTGATAGAACAAGAAATGAGTTTTTAAAGTAAAAACGTTCAAAAGTTCCCAACATTTTTATATCCAATATCAATGTTAAATTGATTAAATTTTCCAAAAATAAACTGGATGTTAAAATTTTAATCTAATTATACTTTAAGAATAATTTAGAAAATAATTTAACTACATAAATAAGATGAAAAAGCAGTTTTCAATTAAAATTCAGTATTTTTCACAATTCATCAAAACATGAAACTTATCATAAAAATAAAAAATATTCAACCAATGTTAATTTTGATATTAAAATTTAAAATAATAAGTTTATTTTTTCTAATTGAAATTATAAAATAGTCAAAAAAATATTTAATAGAAGTGTTCCATCAAAAAGTGGCAAAACGTTTTTTAGAAAAACACTTCTTTTATTTGTAAAATTTGATATATTCTTGTCGCATGTCTTGAAAAAATATAAGAAAAATGTTAAATATTATATTTAATATATTAAATATATATATTTCATTAATTTAATTCAAAAATATTTTTTTTGTATATTTATTGGTATAAAACACATTTGTGCACATTTAAATATTTTTTCAGTAAAACATTTCCATTTATTTGAAAAGGTATTTATATTCATTTATAAAGAATTATGTATAAAACATAATATAATATTTAGGTTAATTTTTTCATACCTTATATTATAACTGATAGGTTTTAACTGATTTTTTAAATAAGTATAATAATAAAATAATGTTTTGTAAAAACTCATTATTACATGTAAAGGAATCTAAGATGATGCTGGATGTAGTGAAAGCTTAACATT
Source organism: Viscum album (assembly GCA_963277665.1). Lineage (NCBI taxonomy): Eukaryota > Viridiplantae > Streptophyta > Magnoliopsida > Santalales > Viscaceae > Viscum > Viscum album. Next base: position 1,576,544,148 of record OY728141.1, read on the forward strand.
TTATAGTGTATAAGACAAGAAATCAAAGAAATTTAATGTATTCAAAAATAAAAAAAGGATTATAAAATCTTAGTGCGTTACATTGTACCCCTATTAAAAGGAAATTTTCTCAAAAAAATTTGTTATTCTAATAAAAATATAAGGATATATCTACCCCATCATATCCTCATATTAATATGTAGTTTATTCATACAAGTATTTTTCTACAAATAAAATTAACAGGGTTATTGGTCTTGGTTTTTTTAACTTTCTCTCAGTGATAAAAAATTTCTACTGTTTTCTCTTCCTAAAATGGATATGCTCCATCGGTATGACCTCAGAATTTAGTACATGTGAAGGATCATGCATGTAATTCTAAATAAGATATACATAAAACAAATCATGTACAAGAGAGAGATTTTATTGAAGTTCCAATGGATATGATACCATTCCAATATGATCTGAAATAAAAAAAATAAATTACATCATTTATATGTAAAATTTCACTTCAAAAATTAAAGGTTGATGTGTAATAATTTCATTGGGGGAAACACAAATCAAAAAAGGGTAAATAAAACTTCATCTTAAGTAGATGGAATATAAAATTCTGATATCAAAAAAAAATATAATTAGAGGAAATTAAAAACATAATAATAGAATATAATTCCAACAATCAAGTTTTAATGGAGTGTGATAGAGAACAAGGTCATTATAGAGTTAATCCTCAAAGAAAGATAAATCTATGTTGATCAAAGAGACTATTTTATTTGTAAAAAACGAAGGTACTAGGTTAATTTTTAATTTCTTAAATATACTTTCCTAAATTTGAATAATTTTCAAAAGAAAATATATATAGATGATTTTATTCAATTTTGAAAGCATGATCTCATACATCGGTTGGCTGTTATCATTTTTTTCTTGATCTATTACTCCAAAAATTAGGTGGAAACTTTATTTCATGAAGAAATAGTAGATAATAAGATCCATAATGAGAAGAAAATTCATTCCTTATGTCTCTACACATCATCTCACCAAAATGGTTAGAACATGCTCTCAAATTTTCATAAATAAAAACATTTTTCTCTAAAACCTCATCCAAAATTAAATACAAACAATTTCATAAATAGTTACCCTTATGAACCTTCCAAATGATTATAATCAATTAATTTCAAGATAAGTTCAATAAAATTAGAATTTATCTCTAAAAAACATGATGTAGTTCTTAATTATCACATACCAAACATGTGAATTCCATTATCATGTTTTCTCTTGAAACATGATAATAACCAGAATTAATATAAAACCTCAGTGAAAACATAAATTATTTGAAAGTTAACTCTTTACACATACCATAAATACAAAAATTATATAACCTTAGTCGATGATATCATAAACCATAATATCATCTTATCAACCCCAAGGTCATCAATACTATCCCATTTATTTTATAACAATCAAACATCTCTATATTTGATTATCCCAAAATTATGAACATATTAAGATTTATCCTTCCCCTATTCATGTGTTTTCCATATATATCACCTTACCACTTCAATAACTATTCAAAATGACCAGTACCATTCAATATATTCTATTTAATACTTATAAAAAACTTTAGTGGACCAATACATAGATGTTTCAATATTCCATAATACCATAAAAGTACATCTACATCTTTATTGTTGAATTATATTACATAAGTACTCAATAATTTCACCAATTTTTTCACACACAACATTTCCAATAGTAATCACCTAAGATATCCATTTATATTTTTCTTTAAGAGGATGCTGATGTAGATCATCATCGATATCCCATAAATTTGGGCAACATTTTCTAGCATATTCTCATTACTTCAACATTTTTTCTAGATGGCATAACTTTTCATACCTGAATCATTTACCAATCCCCTTAAGACAATATCCACCATACTTCTTCCCACACCTTGAGCATAAAAGAAAAACTCATCTTCTTTTCACTATGGTCTTTTATTTTTCATTAAACACCGTCATCCTTTTATTTTCAAAACCATGAGATTGATACATTAATCCAACCTCAATTTAAGCCTTGATGGCACATTATATTATTCTTTCATAACTATTAATGTTCTTTATAGAGATACATTCAAATAATTTTTATTGAACCACTAAAAAATTGATCAACCTAATATTCAGGATATATGATAATGGAAAAACAATACCTCACAAGTCCTACAAAAGTTTCATCAATGGTTTTAATAGATTTATCATCCTTTGTATTTACCTCATGGAATTCCATTTCTATAATCGTATGAAGAATACAAGGAATGTACTTATTAGAAAATATGTTCTTTAACTATTCCCACTCTATGGAGTTAATTTCTTCCCATTTCCTTGTATTCTTGATAAGATTCCACCATTTATCTTCCAAACCATTCAACCAATACAAAAAAAAAATTATTTTTTCATGTTATGAACATTAGATACCCAAAAGTATCTTTTTAGTAGAACCAATCCATTTCTCAACCAATAGTGGATCAGCAGACCCACTGAAAGTAGGTGGAAGATGACTCATGTAGGACTCAACAGAATGTTATTTCCTTATATGCCCATTTTTTAGTCCAGAATGATTCCTATATTGAGAATGTTGTGTGAGTATGGTAATAATAATTTTCATTCTTCCCCCATAAAATTTCATTTTTCCAGAGTATAATCATTTCATTGACCATCACATTCTTCATTATCACAGTTCATTTGGGTTATATCCATTGAATAAAACCCAAAAAAAATAATGTGAGAAACACTAATCATAGTGTTATAACAACATAATAAATGAAAATTACATATAATATTTCAATTTATGACACCGTAGGTTTAATCCTAGGATATTCATGATTATTATGAAAACTCTAGTATTGTAACCCAGACTTATACTTATCCAAAAAGAAATTCCTAGAAATATCCTTAGATATTTATCTAGGGGTATCAAGATTGTTTTCTCATTATAGATTCCAAACATTGACTAAAATTTTTCTCTAATTCCAACTATAAGGACCCAAGATTTTCATATATGAATATTATATTTTTTGATGAATATTCATTACACTTCACAAACACATGCTCAAGGACTATATTAGTTTAGTGATAGTGGAAACCTTGAATACATTCCCCTAATTTAGGGAATTATTTTCAAAATCTCGCATAATGATATTCCCCTTTATTACATCTACTTAAAACCTTTATTTGTAACCCGAGGAAAGGAAACATAAGAAAGGTCGAACTCATATGCATAGTATATGTAATCAAAGGAGATATGAATCACAAAATAAACATAAGGGTATAATAATATGAGAATAACATTTGAAAATTACACATTTCATATCAATGATAATAATCTAGATTCCTAGAATAAAAAATAAAAAATCATTATACATGAATCATAAGGGAATCAAGAGCATAATCTATTAAATCATAACATCATAATACTACATACAATTTCTGGAAGATGTATAAAAATGTAATATAATTACCTATAAGTAAAAGCGAATTGAAAAAACATAATAGGGATATTCATGGGGACTATACCTACTAGGAGGGAAACACCACTATCCACAATTTCAATCCTATCTAGGTAAGGTATTGGCTTTCCCCATCTTCCCACAGTGGATTGGGTTTCCCAATTTTCCTATAGTGGATCTAGTCTCCCCATCATCCATCGTGGATCCAGATCATCGAATTGTTTCCATCATTATCTCATGAGACATATAAATTTTTCCAATATTATGAAGTGAGATATAGGTCACACCCATCACCTAATGAAAAACACACATTTGTGTTCCATTAGAATATAAATCACATCAGAACCCTTTAAAAAATGGTTCTTATAAACATTTCATCATAACATAACTCATGGAAATGAAAAAAAATCATAATGATCAATTAATCATTAATATAAAACATTTATAGTAATAATAATAATGTAATCCGTAGTTCATATACATAGTAATAAATAAGTACGAGAAACAATGTTGTCTTAGATAGAAAATGATTTTGAAAGATTATTTGAAATAATTTAAGAGGAAAACAACCTCTCCTTTTTGAAAAAATCCTTTTAAATCGTAAAAAATTTAGAAACCAAATTAATTGAAAATAACCTTGAAAACATATAAAATAATATTTAAAAACAAATTTATGCATATTTTTAAATACTATTTCCGTAAAAATTCCTATAAAATCATTTAAAACACTTTAAAAAAATTAGCATATTCTTTTTTTTGTAGGAAAACGGATTTCCATCCAAAGAGAGATAAAAAATACATGAATATTCTAATAACATGAAATGAAGGATATTTATGATAAAATATGTCAAAGGGAAGTGTATACTCCTTGTAAAATAATATAGGTGCATGACATAACATGCATATCGAAGAAGGAAAATTGAGACAAAATTACCTTACCATTTTGGTAATTTATGAAACATAGACATCATGAAAGATAAATAATCAAATTAATATGTAAATAATCATAAATTAAATGATAAATATAATAGACAAAAATCATGTGCAGTATATAAAATGCCAAAATGAAATAGTTGGTGAACATGTATTATATCTCACGGAAAATAAAATTGAGACGGAAATCACATACCTTATATCTTAACTCTTATAATACTCATCAGAACGTCATATATAAGAAATATAAGTCTATTATACATACACTATATAAAACTATTCATTTATATAATACCATATAATATTAATATATGACTTTATCTTACCCCTTGATTAACAATTCCTAGAGTAAGTTATGTTTCGGGTAATAACTGCTTTGTTTCTCAGTCATGTTTTGACTTTTTATTCTTAGTCCTCATACTTAGACCATAATTTCAATATATCTATAATTTTAACCATGATATAAATATTATATATACTAATTCTATATTATATTATAGTTATCTTTAGAAAATATAAGTAGAAAATGTAATACATCATTCAGGGAGACGACAGACCGTACATATGCATGAACACTGCTTCCATTTCATGTCGTATTGAAAGAAAGTAAATGAAATATATGTATATAAATATAATATCATTAAAAAATAAATAATATTTCATATATATCATATTATTTCAATAAAACAATCTTTAATACATTCCATGTAAAGTGTGAACAATTCACATCACTTTGAGGAGACGGTAGCCCATATGATCACAAATGATGTTATCATATTTACAAAAATAGAAATTATGAAAGTATGTTCTATATAATAATAAAAAAAATCATAAATAAATAATTAATATCACAAAAAAATAAAGTATATCTTTATTTTTACCCACAAAGTGTGGCAATGGAAGAACGAGCGACATCGGTTCGCGAATCGGTAGTCCGCTGTACACAAGAATGATGATTGTGTATCCCATTTAATGGAAGTGTGTGTGAGTGTTGGTAGAACCCTAAATATGAAAACATATCAGTATATTTCAGATAATATGTTTTCTTTATAGACATGAAATATAATTCATTTATTCATTTTAATGAAGGAAAAAAATCAAAAATGTTTGTAGATGAACATTACATATTTTTTGATATTTCCTTTCAATTTTCACAAAAAGACACTTTTGGTTGGATTAATATAAAAATTAAGAATTATAATATTAAGGGATGTAATTTTTGAGTATATTTTAATATATTTTGGTTGAACCAAAATGGTTTTGATGTGTGATGAAAGTAAAATAATGAGTGCCCTTTTATAAGAGAGGGGAGGGGTACTCTTAGAATTATAAAAATTATTAAATTAAAATAAATTAATTTTATAGTATAATGGATAAAAAATTTATTATTTATAATATAAGATTATTATGGATCTAAATATATTCATCCAATGAAAATATATATGTTTTTTTTATTTTTTAATCCTTATATTTTATAACCCTTATTTAACCTTTTTAATTCATACCATGATATCATGTAATTTACAAGGTGAGGGTAAATATAACTAATATAAAAATCAAAATGACCAAAAATTGAAACATTTATGAAATTATGATACTAATAATAATACCTTGGACTAATTTTATATTTTTATTAACATTATATCAGTTATGAAAAAATAAATTATTTTAAAATACCAATGATGTCAATTTTGATATTATTCATTACTTGAATTTTCAAAAATATCATAAAAATTGATATCAAAAAAATATTTCAAAACATAAATAAAATGTCAAATTAAACTATAAAAGTTTTTATGACATTATTTATGTCAAATTATATTTCGTTAATCATTTATGTTATCATTTATTTGATTATTCCATTAATTAAACAATTACTACACCATCATTATGTCACAATTTAAAGTAATTATTTATTCACTAAAAATTACAAATAAGTTAACATGATGTAGATAAACGTTATATATTTAATATTACACTTTATATTATAACATATATAATACATGACATCATATTAAAAATAAATCTCTTTTCAAAAATTAAATTATAACAAAATCGACCTTCCTCCAAAGATAATATTATAAAGTTAATATTCTCATAAAAATGGTAATAATTCGTCTCATAACCAATAATTTAATTGTTAGTGATGATAAATAATGATCCAATAAATTTAAGACGTGTTTTAGAGAAGTTTTGGAATATTTATAATATTATCCATACCCATAATTAGCCGATTTACCATTAGCTGTGGTAATAATTTTTTTACAAAAGTTTCTACTCGTATAGTCAAACAATAAAAGAGACCTATTTAATAAAATTGGACCTTATTATTGAAAATATTTAACCAATTTTTCCAAACTCAAAACACATAAATTGAAGAAATTGATAAAAAGTTTTTACCGTTGACGGAATAAGAAAACTGATTTTTAATGTAAAAACCTTCAACAGCTCACAAATTTTTTATATCGAATCTCAATTTTTAGTTGATTCAAATTATATAAATTAGATTAAATGATAAAAAGTTAACTAATTATACATTAAAACTAAATAAAAACACATTTTTACTATATAAATAAGTTAGATGAAATAAAAAATTTCAAATAAGACTCAGTATTTTTCAATATACATCAAAACATGAAACATATCAGAAAAATAACAAGTATTCGAACTGTTTTAATAAATATATTTTGATTTTAACGATAAAATTTATTTTTTAAAATTTAATTTATAAATGCTATAAAATATATATTTAAAACAAGTGCACCATCAAAAGGTGGAAAACTGCCTTTTTATAAAAATACTTTTTTTATATATAATATTCGATATTTTCTTATATCATGTATTCAAAACACTGAAGATGAACGCTAAAAATTATATTAAATATATATATATATATATATATATATTTCATTAATATAATTTGACAAGACTTACTTGTTTATTTTTTGCTATAAAACACACCTGTTCACATTTAAATAATTTTTAAAAAATTTAATCTTATATTAAAGAGGTTTTAAAATTAATTTATAAATAATTATGTTTAAAACATAATTCCATAAATCAATTAATCATTTTAATACCTGTCATTATAATAAATAGTTTTTAACTTTCTTATTAAAATAAATATAGTAATAAAATAATGTTTTGTGGAAACAAATCGTTGCGTGTAAGAAATGATAAGTTAGTATAATGTGTAGCATAATCATAACTTGGTGTAGCATATAACACAAGACATCAGATAAATTTAAATTATTATTAAAATTAAAAAGGATTATAAAAACTCATGGTGTCATAGGATTTCTTTATACTCCATCTTTTATGTTAAAATTTAAATTTACCATGATTTATCTCATTGGGTAATGGTGAAACTATCCTTAGAAAATATGAAACTATATTCAATAAAGAATTTTGGTTTTGGTTTTAGTTATCACATGTGTTTATTCCATGTTAACATTTCATATATTGATTTTATAGATAATGTGATATCTCATCTACATGATGTGGTATACCATGTTTTTTTCCTTGATAATTATATAAATATATTAAAGCTTGTAATTCTTGTTGGATAAACATTAAGGACGAATGTTTAGTTATTATACTATTTTAAAGAAGGTTTTGAATCCTCATTATTATGAATGAAAAGTGATATTTTTATCTGGGTAAAGGGATAACCATTACATATCCCTTAGTCCCAAGGCCAAGTGTCCTATAAACATGAACCAAGGACCCAGTGCAACATCATGCCTACATCATCCTACCTAAGTCACCAGGAATACATAATACCTATGTTACCACCTATTAACATTTTTCATGGATCTTCACCTGCCCACATCATGCTTGAATCATTACATGTATTGCAAATCCCCTAAGTTTATTTCTAGGATTCGAACCGTAGTATTTTGAATGTAGTATTATAGGGATTACTGCTCAAGGCACCACCAAAAATTCATTTTTACTCATTATCTTTTTCCCTGTATTTTATGTAAATCAAAGTGACACTTATAGCATGTTTAATTAAAAAATACTTGTTGATATCTAAAACCATAGGTTGACTATGGTTACTAATTCGGATAAAGTAATCAATTAATTCAATATAATAAAAAATATTTTTTTTTATAAAGATAATTTGGCTGTTATGAGTGATCTCTTTTTATTATGATGGAATGATGTCTTAGTTCTGGAGACTAGATTCCATACTGAATATTTTTTGTTTTCTTATTGCCTTGTATGATTGATCTGGATGAGAAAACTTTTTATGTATCATGATGTGAGCTTGGGATGGATGATGAATTGGTGAGAATGTGTGGGGATTCATTGTCTTATAGTAGTAGTTGGAACCTGTGTTGGTGGTATGAATTGTGATATGGATGTTGGTGTTGGGGATGTCACATTGACTAATGGAGCGGGTTAAAGTCGGGATCTCCCATTTTTGTTATTCCAAAACATGTGATGACTTCATGATAATTAATCTTTTTAAAGGACCAATGGATGAATTTTCTATTTCGACTTTCCATTATAAACTACTTATTAAAGCTATTTGTTTTTAGTTTATATACCTTTTATAGTTTCTTAGGATGAGTCCAAGATTATCTGATGTTATGGAATGATAATTAATGTTAATAAAATTTAACCTAATGTGGTAGAGTCTTAATGTAATTTTGAATGTTGAAAAATCATAAAGAACCACGTAATATGATAGAGTATATATGAATGACATGATATTTTAACTGTAACTAATATAATTGTGAATTTTTAATTTAAAGAATTTAATAAAATTATCGTAAATTGATTGTGTTTTTAGGATATATAGTTCTTAATAGTAGACATCAGGTGTTCGAGATATGATATCTATAGTTGAGGTTGAGGCTTGGTAGTTTGCTAAACTGTGATCATGAGCTATGTTTATATTCCACTTTTATTTTATTTCATATGACACCCCACTCATGTCGGTAGGTAGACCAGATCAAGAATACTCTATAGGGTGTTTTATCTAACAAATAGGTTGGTAAGGAATGGATGACTGACTACCCCCTCTTTCAAACACCCTCGTCTCTCAGTATAATGATGTATAAGTATTCACAATGTCCAACTTTAAAATATGTATGTGTGTAGAGGGTTGTAATTGACTTTCCTTGTTGTCAAACACTTGTATCTATAGATATAATATCCTATGAATTATTATAGGTATGTTTTGTATTTTCTATAACTTCTTGAGGTACAATACTAAACCTACAATATATGTTTTCTCTAAGAAACTACTTGGTCACTATCTAGAGGAGTGGATATTAATTATAAGATGATGTGATTCATGGGGTGCATGGTATTATATAGTTTTACATGTGTTTTTAGGTTATTATTTATTAGATTGGGATAGATCATGATGTGTGACATTGGGGTAGAGTGGAAAAAAGTGGGAAAGTGGTAGTGGGATAGCTTTATATGATATTACATTTGGTATTATATCATTACATGTTTGTAATACTTGATGAGAGAGCCAAGGTATTGAAAAAAAACTTTTCATACATGTTTAGGTGTAGAGTTATCCTCACCTGTTTATTCATAGTTCTTTAGTATGATATATTTATCTTTTTCATGAGATGATCCTTGGAGTATCTTTTTGAGTATACATATTATTATCCTCCTACATCCATGTAAATTATTTTTAGGTCAGATGGATATTTTGGTGATCAAGTTGGACATTACAAGATCATGGAGTTGTTCCTGAGTTTTTTAGGCTTCATGGTCCCTAATGAGGATCACTTTTGGATGTTATGAGTTATTTTTATGTTTTAAACATTTTATTTCATTACATACTTGATTGGTAACTTTTACTTTTTCTATGAGAAGTATTTTTTTGGTGTATTTACCCTATTTCTTATTCATTAAATTCTTCCAAGAGTGTAATTCCACCCATTTGTGTGCATGATAGACCTGAAGTGATTTTCACCAACTCATGGCCTATTGGTGGAGGTATTCAAGATTTATTATCATTATTATGTAATTATTGTCCCATGAGGGGTATCTTTATGGGTATTTGGTCAAGAAAGAGTGGGTTTAATGTCTTAGGTTAGAGATAAGATGGAGTTTAGAGGATGGAATTGCTAAAGACTGTGTGGGTTGGTAGAAAAACTATGTTAATTGAGATGAGTATGAAATTTAATCAAGAGATAATATTTAGGTCCTGGATAGTTATGGACCCCTATGATCTTTTGTGAGGAACATTAATTTAAATGAGGTTAATAAGTAAATTAGTGATGGTTATGGCGTATATACCTAGGAATGGATGATACAAATTATTTTTTTCATCTATTTTTAAAATGGGTAAACCTTGGGATTAGGTTAAACCATAATTAATTAATTAATCATATATATTCTATATTCTAGGATTAAAATTACTTAATAATTATTTTATTTTGTATATATGGATCTTGGTTTATGTTCCCATCAGGATCATGTTGAATATTTTTATTAGGATATACATAATGATCACCAAAGAGTTGAGGTCAATTAAAATGATGTCTAGAGAAGGAAAGTCTGTGATTTTTAGCACCAATGTTTATATATGTATGATGGATTAATTTCAAATTCAGTTACATAAGATTGGTTTGAATATGTAGAGATAGGATTCAACTTGATTCATTATCAGCTGAAGAAATGCATTTATTTAGAGGATAAAATACTACATGGATTATGTAGAAAATGGTGGTCTTTTTGGATCGTGAGGAATTAATTTTATTGAGGGAGACGTTTCGAGATTAGATTTGATCTGAATAATTTCATTCACTATGATGGTGGATGGCCTTTAGATTCACATAACCATCGATAGGGGAGTTCTAGCATATGAGAGTTTGAGATACATTTTGGGACACCTATATGATATACTTCAAACTTAATTCTAGTTTGGGGGTTAAGGATATTTATTTCCATATCTAGTGCTAATTCACCCGTTTATGATGATAAAATATCTTGAGGTACTTCTAAGAGTATATGTCATTTATAGAATGCATGATTGAACCAGATCATCATGGGAGAGGAGGTGTTCAGATTATCTAGATAGAAGAACTATAGTTTGGGGTTCCTAGATTCTTCAATTGAAGAGTTTTTTATAATTTAGGGTACGTCCGGAAACTCTTCATATCATTTCTCTAGGGTTGGTAACTATTAGACCCATTAAAAAAGATTATGAAATTGTTTTTACCAAGGAGTCCATGGTCATCAGTGGTGATAGTTCTTAACATTTTTCAGTATGCAACGTACAAGAGTTGTTACACATTGGGTTCTAGTATTACAGCAGTTTCACCAAAGGAAATAGTAACATGGTGAACAATATTTTGATTCGTATAGAGGATACATGGTATACAAGGGAATAACCTAGGAATGTCCTAATCCTCAAATATTATAATGCAACTATGGAGGGGGTCTTCATTTGTGTCACATGGGGCATTGATCAGGTATTGTCCAATTTAATGTATTATATTTTCATGCTCTAAGTGAGTCAAATGTCATTTGAGGTACTATTTTCTTTTTTTTTCTACCTAGGATTTTATTTTTTGAATCAAGAGCTTTGATATCCTAAATTCCACCTTCCTTAGTCCATGCATCGGGATATGAGGTGGAGAGGTTTCCATCTCCCATGGTGTTTACTACACTAGTTAGAGGTTGGTCTTATCTATATGAAGTATATAGACCAAATTTGTTAGTTATAGGGAAGAATAGATCTTAATGAAACCATTTATATTTGCAGATATAGGTATATTAAATCATCCCCAACATGGACTAGATATATTCAGTGCAGGGTATCTTGGATTTTCATAGATGTTAGAGTGTATTATATGATGCTGATAGAGAGTCTACCATGTTCATTGTCAAGTGATACCCTAAGATGAATTAAAGTCATATTTCTTCATTATCTTCTTCAATGGTTAAATTTATGCTAAGTTTATCAAATATTATATTGGTAGTTTTTATAAGTTTTTGGAAGAGCACGTTGATATCTTCCCTAAAGTGGTTATGGAATTACCACTTTTATGGGGGATAAAATTAAAGAAAGATCTATATTTGGAAACTTATTTAATTTAGATTTCTCTATATAGGATTACACCACTTGAGTTGTGGGATTTTTAGATACATATCAATGATCTCTTGCATTGAGGATTTTTTAATGAGCATTCAACCTTTAGGTGCTTTGTTTTTTGGTAAAGAGGGTTGCAGATATAATGCACCTATATAACTATTATAGTCATTTGAATTAGGTGATAGTGAAAAAAATATACCATATTCCATGAATTGATGATTTATTTGTTCAGTTAAAATAATCAAGATAGTTATTGGAGATTAATCTATGACCAAGATATTATCCGAAATGGGTAAATAATGAGGATATTTTAAAGATTTATTTATGATGTCATTGTGGGAATTAAAAAGTTCATTTTAATTATAATTTTTGGGATGGATTATCTATCTATATTCATGGGGTTGATGACTATGTCATTTTGAGAGTTTTTATACTGGTTCATGGTCATTATGATCGATAATATCCATGTGTAACCTGCATCAAAGTAAAATCACCCCAATCATTTGAAAGAAATTTTGGTAATTCATTGTTTTTAGTAGTTGTATGGTATGTTTTTAAAGTGTGAATTGTAGTCTCATGAAGTTATATTTATAGGTAAATTAATTCCCAAACATGGTGTAGTAGTTTATCTTTCAAATATTGATGTAGTTTTTTCTTGGGATACCCTAAATAATTTTTTATGGGTGGAAAGTTTCCTCAGTTTTATAAGATATTATTGGAATTTTATATCTATATTATCTTACATTAGAACTCCTTTGACTACCTTGATGTGAATGGATTATGTGTTCTTGTAGGCAGAATAATACTATGTTTCCCTGAAGCACCTAAATTAGATGTTGTTCAGTTCCCAAGAACATTGTTTCCAAGAATAGGTGGTCCAATATGAGGTATACTATGATTAATTATGTCTTGGATTGTGAGATGTACCTATAAAACAAATAATGTTTATTTCTTATGGGCTTCGATAGTTTCATCTCCCTAGATTAACTATTCTATTGATGCTCTCTAGTTGGCAGCAGTTGTGTTTTCATTGAAGTTGGGGTTACACTATGTAATCGATGAACTCTTTTTGGTTATCATCGATCACAAAATCATGAGGTATTTATTCTCCCTGTGTGACCATAATTTTCATCAATGACTAATATAACAACCCCAAAAATGCATTACCATATTTCAGGACAAAAACATTGATGAACTTTTGCGGTGTTTCATTTTAACAAAGTTTTATATTTATTTACATCTATCCTTTTTGTATAATAATGTTTGGGTTATCCTAGAATCATATGTCTCCCATAATAATGATATTTTTTAATAAAGTCAAATTCTACTGAATTAATTAGACCCATATACATCATATTTAGATAATTTGATCCAAAATAATCAGATGTAGAAATTGTTTTTTCTTTAAGTTCGCATTTTTCGTAATCAATGAAAGAGAGATGTTTCTGAGTGAATAATTCAATTTGTTGATGAAGTGTTTTGAAATAAAACTGTGAAGTGGTGAGTTATAATGTTTCTATACGTTCTAGAACAAATTTTATGATTCTTTGCAGATCCATAAGTTCTCACGGATCATAAAAACATTCCTGGTTGATTCTTTTGACAAAACATTGGTGAATTTTAATAAAATTCAAAATTATAGAGTGAAGAAGTATATTATAATTAGAAATTCTATCATAATGGGATTATCATTGTATTAGGTATTCCGTCATTATGAAGATATCCATCAAAGGCATAATGTTTCAAATGATTGGATCCAAAAGTCCAAATGTGGTAAAATGGTGAAGTTTTAATAATTTCAAAGTTGATGTATGGAGATTCCATTATAGAATAATTTCATCGTAATGGTATTTCCATCATAATGGGAAAGTCCATTGTAATGGGATTTTCATCATACTAAGAAAATACCTCATAATGGTAATTCCATCGTAATGAGAATTATGTCATTATTAAGATTCCATCGAGATTAAACTAAAGGAAGGTCGTAATGAGCTGAGAAGGATACATAATTTTTAATAACTAAGAAGGATAGAAAATTTATAATAACTGATAATAAAATTGAATTCATAATTACCTGAGAAGGATATATAAATTGTAATGATATGATAGGGAAATTTAATCGTAATGAGTTGATTATGAAGAAGACTGAGTAAAATACACGATGTTTTATAAATATATGAAGATGTCAAAATTGAAATTCATTTTTTGTAAATTGTAGAGAAATATGAGGATGGTTGAAGAAGTCAATATTAATGTTATGTGTGAGTGATTTTTTGTGTTATTAAATTTGAGGAAGTGGGTAATTTTTTCAAGATTCCATCTTTTGTTTTATAAGTTGCTTATAAATACCATCTCAAATCATTCATCTAGTGATGAAATTTCAATCAAGAAGAAAAGGAAGAGCGCTGAAGAAATAATGTGAATGTCATTTCTATCCAAAGAATATGTGAGAAGGATCAGATAATTGAATGTTTTTTTACCATATTAAGAAAGATCATATTGAAAAGTTCTTATTAAGCTGGTCAAACTAAGATGTATTATATTGATAATTAGATTATAGTTTGTATTTTTCTGATTGAGAATGGTTTCATCATATTGATTCTATCATATTCACAGATTCAGATCGAGGCTCATTGTATTAAGAGAATCATATCCAGATTCATCGTATTGAGATAATTAGATTCAGACTCATCATACTGAGAAAATTGGATGCATCCAAATCGGACTAAGGATTTAGACTAAGTAATTAGAGAGTAGTTTCAAAATAGTAATTATTATTTTTTAGATCACATTTTTATAAGAAAAAATTGTAAAATGATGGAAGTTAGTATAATCTTTCAAATATGGAGATAGAAGGTGTCTAATGGAAGTTGACACAATTTTTATTCACTTATTCATAGTAATCAATTTTCATAGACCAGCAGGAGTGCTTATGGAAAGGATGTCGTCTCTCAAACTGAGGAATAACTTCGTAAATCTTGTGTACATTATATACTTTCCTATTATTTCATGAATGAGTATTTACTAAAATTTGATAATGAAATAATTCCCAATAGGTTTTAGGGGTCATGTTTCTAAATGTTTTGAAAATTATAAAAAGTTAAAAACATATTCAACCCCTTATCTCAGTCGTTATTCAACCCTTTGGAACATAAATTGGTATTAAAGGGAAGGTTCACATATTGAATCCCTATCATGGATAATATCAATTTTATCAACAGTAGAGGAATTTCAATATTTTATGGAAGAAGTTATTATGGATGAAAAAATACGATGATTTTGTTTCTCCTAGCCCTTTTATGAATGCTGATGATGCCACTACATTTGGGTTTCCACCAATTAAGAATGATTCCCCAAATAACATTGATGATAAAATAAATATAAAATTCTAGGGAAAAGATAGAAATGATATTATCATGTCCATATAATAAAATGTTTATAAGAAGGTGATGTGTCTAAAAACATCAAATACTATGTGGTACTAGCTGGAAAGTGTTTTTGAAGGGAATAAAAATGATAAGGAAGAAAAGTTAGAAATCATGTGTAGTAAGTATGAAGACATCATAATGTGAAATAAATAAACAATTGATGAACACTTCACTAGAGTAAATGATTTTATTTTAAAGTCATAGGATTATTAGGTGTCTTGGAAGATTCTATAATTGTGAATAAACTTATGAGAAACTTTTTAGACATGTTTAATTCCAAAATTTTTTATTTAAAAGATAAATATGATTTATCTCTTTATTAAACCCCAAAATTTATTTTCTTCATATGAATTGATGAAGGCTCCAATGTTTAAAATTAAAATGAAAGATGAAATTGATTTTGAATATATGAGAAAGTTTAAAATTCAAGATGTTGAAGATTTTTATACATATGACATTGAATATAAAGAGGACAGTGAGATGAATTAAAAAATCAAGTCTCTTATATCGAGGAACTATTGAAGAGGAAGGGGAAATTATGGTGTCAAACATCTTCTCAAATGTTACGAGTTTGGTGGAATTATACATTATTATATTAATTCTCCCAAGAAAGATGTCAGATAATACCGAGATGATTACAATTAAAAACCTCGATTGAAGAAGTGAAAAAAAGATAAATAAGTAAAGTATTCCAAAAAATACAGTAGAATTTCACTAGAAAAAAATAAGTATGTTGATTAAAAATGTTGAATCAAAATCAAAAGAAAACAGTTCTTCTGAAGATTAATGTTTAGAAAAATTTATATCATTAATTTCAAAACATGAGAAAAAAAGTTTCAATAGATAGAGCAGAAGGTGATGAAGAATCTTATAGAGTGTATCAACTAAAAAAAATGATTCATATGTTAAGAAAAAAATCTCAATAAATAAATTTTAGTTATGAATAATGATTATAAAGAAGTTGTTGATGGATGAAAAAATTTCATCATACAAGAGGAAGAATACATTGAGGAGATTTTATGTTACAAACATCGAATTACTGAACAAGGAAAAATGATTGAAGATCTTACTACGAAGCTAGAATCTATAGAAGAAGATGTCAACATGCATCCATAAAAACTTCTTGAGTCTAAAATTAACGTGACGAAGATGATAGAAAAATTCCTCAAGGCTTATGAAGTAAAACATGAGACTTTTAAATTTGTTGATAAGTATCATTATGTGAATCAAGTGAAATATTCCCTTACAAAAAATAATTTTTCATCTAATTCGTTTAACATTTTAGGTTATGGAAAAATTATTAGGAATGAATGGGTGGAGAAAGGATGTGTAAAACCTATCAATTCTACTAAAGTAGAAAACTCACTCAAAAGAAATGATTGTCTATGCCCTGTTTATGTCGGATTAGAAATAAGTTACCAACCTAATCATGGTTTCTACAAAGAAAGATCATTCATAAATATAAAATATAGAATTGATGGATATTGCTAGTGTTGTGGAATTTATGGGAACAAAGCATATAATTTTCAGCATAACTTATCTCTACCTATAATAATATTTGGAAAAAGTTTAATTAATATTGAATGTAGAATAAGTAACGTTCCTAGCTAAAAAAGTTGAAAAAGTGAATTTTTAAGATTTTGGAAACATTCCAACAAAAAAATAAATTTGATAGTTTGGGAGAATTTTGTAAAAGATGTGATTAGGCTGGTAATCATGTCAACAGTACTATGGAATTCCTTCTAGAATACATTTCTTATGATAGGGAAAGAATAGAGCTAAAAAGAAGAAAGTTGAGGAAATATATTTTTGCAGTTGAGATAACATTGAAAAAAAGAAAAACAAAAAAACCATGGATACATGATAGTTTTTTTTCATCACATGTGATAGGTGATATAAAAACCATCCAACATATTGAATATCATGATGGAAAAGAATTTAACTCTTTTAATGATTGTTTTTTAAAAATAAGCAGAATCAAAATAGTCAATATTGAAGCCAAAAAGGGGAATTATAAGAAATTTTTACTTGTTGATGGGTTGAAAGAAGACATAATTAGTAAAAGTCAACTTTTTTATGATATAAGTGATGTTTTTTTTATAAATTTTTTAATCATCAAAAGTGTGAATAATAGACAAGTTATTACAGAAGGATAAAGAACTCATATTAATCTCTTTCAAATAGAATAATTTAACAACTCATGTCACTTGAGTACTGAAGGGGAAAAAATTGTGAAACTGAAGACACGGAAAACATGGGAAGAATAACATGAATAAGAATTATAAAGGTGATGTTGTCTACAATTTTTCAAAATTGAAAATAAGAGATAAATATGGTTGTATTACTTTCCAAAAATAAAAGATGACTAACAAAAGTTGTAAGATAATTGAGATTCAATCTACCAAAAATCATGAAGTTATTCATTATAGTTTATGTGGGTTGATTATAAATCAATCAAAAAATAATATTTACACTTTATCACTTTTATTGATGATTTCACACAGATGAAAAACATTATGTTTATGAAGCACAATTCAGAGGATCTTCAAATGTTCAAATTCTTCAGAAAACATGTTGAGAAAGAAAATGGGGTTTCCATAAAGAATTTCAGAATAGATAATGGTACCTAATTCAAAAAAATTAATTCTGATTCTTATTTTAGAATGAATGGTATGAAACATCAGTGTAATGATTCATATACTCCACAACAAAATGGAGTATTTGAAAAGAAATAAACTAAATTTGGTGGAAATTGGGTGAAGTACATTACTAGAATAAAAATAGTCAATATTATAATAGAGAGATGTTATTAGTTCTATTTTAAATATTGGAAATAGATTATAGTTGATACCAAAAATTAACATGGCTCTTTATCAAATGTGGTATAACAAAAAACCATCATTGAAATACTTTAATTATTTTGGATGTCCATTTTTTCTCAAAATAAAAAAACCAGATTTGGGGAAGTATGATGAGAAAGATGAGTGAGGAAATTTTATGGGTTATTTATGAACTAGAATACGTTACAATTATTGTAACAAATATTTACAAAGTTTTGTGGACTCATATGAGTTGAAGGTAATTTAAAATCAATGTTCATTAACAAATGTTAGTGAGAATATTGAAGAGTATAAAATTGATATTTCCAACAATGATGAATGTTATTAAAAAATCATTATAATGATTAAGAAGAATCATGTGACGAGGAAATTTACAGTGGGAAATAATCATTGAAATTTGATACATTAAAATTTCCTTTTAATTCCAAAAATATTATTGGGAATCATAAGGCTCCTCTTTAGACAATAAAGAAGTTGATATTATATAATTAGAGATCACTTATCTCAATTTTTTTTCGAAATTAGATATTGATATATTCATCACATAGAATGGTTTGATGCTATTAATGAGGAGTTGGATTATATTTAGAATAATAAAAAAATGGGAACTTGTTTCATGACCATTAAATAAATATGTTATCAAAACCACATGGGTTTACAGAAACAATTTAAATGTATATGGAAAAGTTTCAAGAAACAAATAAAGGCTTATTTTTAAAGGCTATAAACATGTCGAAGTTGTGAAATTTGAGTAAATTTTTCCCCATTTTTATGATTAGAAAATTTTATAATTTTTATTTTATTAGATGCACAAAAAATTATGATATTTCTCATATGGATATAAAATTATCTTTCTTAAATGCCGAGATCGATGAAGAAGTTTAAACTAAACCAATTTATGGGTTTCTACTTGATGTGGATGAAATAATTTTTAGAAATTGAATAAACCATTTTATGGGATGAAACAAGCTCCATGTTCTTGGTTTTATAAACATGATAATTTTTTCTTAATGGGGAAATTTTCTAAAGGAAAACTTGGTATCAATTTATATGTGAATGAGGTTGTCTCTGAAACTCTAATATTAATTCTTTATATGGATGATATAATTTTTTCTAAGGATAGAGAAGAAATTTTTAAAACATTTTATGAGGAAATATGGAAGTATTTTGAAATTTATATGTTAGGATAATTAACTTTCTTCCTTTCTTTATAAGTTGAGGAAATATAAAACTATATTTTCTTATCTCAAGAAACGTATTCTATGGAATTTTTAAAGAAGTCTGGTATGAAAAAATATAAATAAGTTTAAAATACTATTTATGTGAGAATAATGTTGAGTATAAATAAATCTAGAATAAGTGTGATTCAGAAGGACTCTAGAAATCTAATAGGAAGTATTCAATACATTATAGTACCAAGGCCTGATATTATTTATGTTGTGAATTTGTGCGCTAGGTATCAAAGTAATATGAAAGTGTCACATATGGTTGAAGAAAAGAGGATTGTGAGATTTTTCAAATGGAAAAACATCACATGGGTTGTTCTACAAATGAAATAGTGAGGTGAATTTTCATAGTTATACTAATGTCGATTGGGATGAAGATTTTAATGATAGAATATCAACCTCACAGGGAACATTTTTATAGGGTGAATGTTTTGTGAGTTAGCACTGTAAGAAACAATGTTTTGTAAAATTGAGCATTGATGAGTCAAAATATGTTAAAAATAATCAATGTTGTACTCAAATGTTTTTTATGAAAGATCAGTTGAAAGATTGAATGTAAAATTCTCTAAACCATTAAAGATACATTTTGATAATAGAGAAATTAATCTTTCAAAAAATCATGTCTATAATTGAAGATAAAAAAATTAATATAAAGATTTAATTTTGAAAAGAGAAACTTCCTTCTAGAGGTGTTTTGTTGGAATACATTTCAACAAACAATTAGATTTTTGATATCATTACAAAATCAATGTCGAATAAATTGTCTATGTAATTGATGTTGAAACATCATTTTCATCCTCTTATGATGTCTTTCTAAACCTCATAAGGATGTTTCCCCACTCGGATTTTAATTATATTGAAAATGGGGGAGAGAAAGTAACAAAGTTTTACTTTGTAAGATGTTTTTACTTATCTTTCTTGAATGAATAAGTTTACATGGTTGTCATAAAATGGGGGAGAGAAAATGAAAAGTAAGAGAAAAATAAAAGTGAGGGGATTTATCATTACAAGAAAGAAATATTTTCTTATCATTGAAGGATTAAATTCACTAAAAAATTCCTTTATTTAGTAATGTGGTTTCAAGACACTCTCTTTTGAGAAAGACTATGTTTTTTATAATTGTAAAAAACATGAGTTTTTTAAAAAAATATTATGCGTTAAAAAATTATGAGTTGAAAATTTGTTAATAAGGGTTTTAAAAAAATCAAAAGAGGGAGATTGAAAAACCATTATGGTGTTTTATTTGATTTTTTTTTACTTTTTAAGATGTAACCTTTTTTAATAAGAATGATTCTGTTTTCCAAGAATCAAATCCAATCCATCATAATGAGATTTTGTATGAAAGTAGAATGTTTGGAAATTAATAGGATTTATCTATATTGTATTTAGATCATCATATCCAAAATAATTAGTAGTTTAAAGTTTTGTTCTCTAGATGTTTTCCATTTTCAAAATCAAAAAAAAATCAGTTTCTCAGTGAAGAAGATGTTTTGTTACTGAATTGTTTTTAAATAAGATTGTAAAGTGGGTAGTTAGAATGTTTTTATTGTTTCTAGATGACAACATATGATGCATTATAGATCAAGATTTTATCAAGAACCATGTAAATATTTTTTATAAAATCTCTTAAAGAAATGGTGGAGAGGTTTAAAGAAATTCACAATAGTAAAGTGATGAATTCCATCATAATTTAAAATTCAACCAGAATTATAATTTCATCATAATGGTGATTCCATCATTATGAAGAAATCCATCAAAAGAAGAATGTTTCATAAGATCAGATCCTAAAATTAGAATGTGTGAAGCTAGTAATGTTTGAATAATTTCCAAGTTGGGGTATGGAGATTCCATCATAAATGGAATTTCGGCATAATAGGATTTCCATCGTATTGGGAAAATCCATAATAACAGGTTATCAATCGTAATGGGAAAATCCATCATAATGGTAATTCCATCGTAATAATAATTCCATCTTTATGAGGGTTCCATCAAGATGAAGCTAACGAAATATCACTAAGAGTTGAGAAGGATATAGAATTCATAATCACTAGGAAGAATAAAAAAATCATAATCAATGAGTTGGAATCAAAATCATAATAATATGATAAGAAAACAAAAACACAAAGAGATTTACATAAAATAGAATCATAAATACATGAATATGAATAAGACTCAAAAATAAAATTAACAGATGTTTTTCAAATAGTTGAAGAGGACAAACTTGAAATTCAATTTTTCGTAAATCTTGTAGAAATATTAGGAGGATTGAAGAAGTGAATGCTAAAGTTTAAATGTGAGAGATTTTATAATTTTTGAAACTTGGGTAATCATGGATAGTTATCAAGATTCCTATTTTTTCAAAGATTCCTATAAAGACATATTCATATCATTAGTTCAATATAGAACTTTCATACAAGAAAAAAATGTTGAGCACTAATGAAATAAATTGAATGTCATTACCGACTAGAGATCTAATGAGGAGGGTCAAAAAGTTGAATGTTTGTTACCTAATTAAGAGTGATCGTATTTATTAGATTGTATAGAGTCAAGAAGATTGAGAAGGATTGTTTATAGAATTTGAGTAGATTTTGAGTTTTGCAGATTGAGAATGTGTTCATCACATTGAGTCCATATTATTGAGAGAATCAGATCCAGACTCATAATATTGATAAAATTACATCCATATTCCTTGTATTAAGATAATTAGATCCAAAATCATTATATTGAGAAAATAGGATCCATCAAAATCGGACTGAGGATTCATACTATGCAATTGTGGAACAGTTTCTTAAATGTATTTATTCTTTTTTTTGGCTCAATTGTTTTATCATAAAATATTGTAAACTAATGGGAGTTAGTATAATATTTATTATCAATAGATATAAGGTGTCTAATGGGCGTAGGCACAATTTTTACTTACATCTTCATATAGTTTATTTCTATAGTCCCCTGGAAGTGGCTATAGAAAGGCTGTAGGTTATCACAATAAGAATGAAGATTATAAATCTTATGTGCATTACATAATTTCCTACTTTTCCATGAATATGTATATAATAAAATATGATAAGGAAATAAATCTTAACAGGTTATAGGGGTTAAGTTTATAAATGTTTTGAAACATATGATTAGTGAAAAACTGATTTAACTCCCCATTGTTAGTTGGTATTCAATACTATGGAGGTTCAAACATAAACACTAAATTTCTGTTTTTGATATAAATGAATATGGAAAAATATATTTAAAAAACATACAAGCTAAAAAGGATATATTTTATCACACACATACCCAAATAAATTTTAGGTTTATTGTTTTCTAGAAATAGGAAAAACTCTTACATAAATAATTATTATTAATTCAATGGATTTTACCCCAAAATACCCAGCATTTTATATTCCATATTAACTCTTAAACATCCCCCACAATCTTCATCATGTTATAAACCTTTATAGATAAAAATAATTTATTCATAATTCTTTATTACCTAGGGAATATAAATTCTAAAAGGGTGAGATCAAATGCTCAATAAGGGTAAATATATACATTAATAAATAAATGTCATTAGTGACCATAATAAGATCATTAGGGTATGGTGACATAAAAAAAGTGCTTCAGCATAACTTAATAATAATCTTACCATCAATACGTAGATTGTCAATCGTGAAACTTGTAATAATTTTTTTATCAAAGGTAAGAGTCCAAAGAATTGATAATCAAGAGAAATTTGATTTCAAAAATGACCAAATGAATCATTAAAACATATAGAAACCATAAATAAAATATATTTTTATCTTGAGGAAAATTTAATTTTTATTTTCTGTAACATAAAAATGTCATATTAGGTGAAAATTTATTTGTAAAGATAAACTGAAATATTTCTTGGGGAAAATATCATTTCTATTTTGAAAAAAATATTTTCATCATAAAATCTTCTAAAAAATTAAAGAAAAAATATTCTTTAAATTAATATTTTAAACATAAAAAGCAATATTTAAGACAATGATTGGTTATGATGGAAAAAAATTACATTTTTCTATGTATGTTAAAACGATAATATCTTTTACATATTTGGTATATTTGATAACGCATCTCATTAAAAAAATGACCAGAATATGCCTTTCAATTTTTTTTTAAAAAATTCAACTATGGGTAAAAATTACATTATATAATCATAGTTAAACAATTTTGAAAACAATTTTAGAAAACATGGATTCATAAGAGAATAGATTTCCGATCTAACAGATAAATGATGTCGGAATTTAGTAAAATTATTTTCTCAACAATTTTAAGTATCAAATAGATTAAAATAATCATATTTCATGAAAAAATCATGAATAACTATATGATAGAAAATTTACAAAAAAATTCACTAGAAAACGATTAAATAATTTCTTAGAATGTAAATTCAATTGAAAATAATCTTGATTAAAATGACATTGTGAAATAACCCCTTATCGCTTTGGTAATTTTGATTTGTAACTCCCATTAAGGAAATAACTCAAAAAGAACAATAAATTCCTTAAATATAAATATATTCATGATATATAATTTAAAAAGTGGTATTATATAAACCTTATAATATAATATATGTGTATAACATAGCATGTGTTCCAAAGTAAAAAATTTGAGAAAAAACACTTCTAATGATTATCACGTTGAAATAAGAATTATTCAATGAATCAATTATCTATATAAAATCTAAATTAAAATAAAACAACTGTAAAAACAATATAATACAATCTAAAATTATCACAGACATAATATTAGAATACCATTGATAACAAATAAGTAATATAACCCAATCAAATGAAATTGGGTTATGAAATTATTTACTACATAGAAACATTCAAGTAAAATACCTGTAGACGATATAATTAAGTTTAATGTATAAAATAAATTTTTTTGAAGTATTAATGATATTACCTGAAAAATGGGAAGTATATACAATATATAAAAGAAAATTTGGTGCATAACAAAAAAATGTGCCTTAATGAAGGAAAATTGAGATGAAGTCCCTTACCACTTTGGTAATATATGGAGCAACACCTCATGAAATGGACAACCTAAAATATTATTTTAAATACAAATAATTCTCATGACAATAATAATAATATAAAATCCTGGGAATTATATAAACAAAAAAATAATAATAAGTTGTGATTACTTAATATGTCTCATTGAAAAAAACACGAGACGATAAACCCTTACCTTGAGTCAGGACATTCTAGGTAAATTCTTTAAATAAAGTATAATAAGATTATATAAATTAAAGTTATTTATAAATTTTTTTTCCAATTTTAATAACTTATTCTTAAATTATTATTTTTTTATTGCATAATTGAATACATAACCAGTAATTTATATGTCTATTATTTTGAAGACTTTTGGATCATTGTTTCAAACCATCTTCAGTGTGTTGAAAGTGGTCAAAATGTCATTATTTCAACATCCATAGAAAAATAATAATGACAAAATTATCATTATAATACATCATTTATTCTTTTAAAACCAACCATGGAAGATAGATATGAAAAATGAAATATATTGAAATCCTAGAGAAGGTAGGTCGTACATACACATTAGTAACATTTCCAATTTTCAAGGATTATTATGGAAATTTCTTATGTTATATTTTATAATTATAATATTATAATAATATCATAAATACTATATTATTTCATTATATATAATTATATATATCATCCATGTAATGTGGTGATGAAAAAAGAACCATATCGTTTCGTGGAGGTTGAAGTCCACATGTTTGCACGAACAACATTATTTTTCTCAATGAGTGGAAAGGTAAGAAATTAAATGATATATTATCTCTTAATAATGATAATTATACCATTTATATAATAATTATTTCATATATATTACATATTTTCATTAAATATATATTTATTACCTTACATGGAAAGCGTTAGTGAAAAATGAATAACATCGCTTCGTGAGGCGGTAGTCTTCCATACATAAGTGACATTATCATATCCACCATGGAAATGAAATGAAATTAAAATCTCAATTATAATTTTAAATTGAATTTTTATTGGAGATGAAATGGTGGTTTTATGAAAGTCAATATTTTTCACTACTCATAGAAAAATCATTAATTTCCAAAATATACCAAAATTTCACCCTATGATAATTTTGAGATGATGATTTCAAAAATTATTTACATTTTATAAACTAAATTTTATAATATTAATATAAATTAATTATAATATTTTCTCAAAAAATTAAGTAACACTAATATTTGAAAAAAAAATATTTTTGAAGAACAAAATTACGTTACTAAATATTGATTGATTATTTACTAATCAGTTAAAAATATATTTATACGGATAAAAAAATATATAAATATATATCATAAATTAGTTAATAAAATTAATAACTACCGATGTAATAAATATGTTTTAATGTTAATATTTTAAAAAATATATTTCATGGTTCATTTACGATCGGCATTTGTGTATCATGTAAGCTATCAAGCATAACATCATTTTTAAAAAAAATCTCAGGATGTTAAATTCTACCTCACATTAATAAATTTAATACTCATAGTTTTAAAAATATATAATTAATTAAATGATATACATTTTAAAATACCTTTGTTGGAAACCCACATAATAAAAATTGTTAATAAAACATCCTCTTAATAAGAGTGAAATGAATGAATGTTTCCAAGAATACCACATACTAGGATTAAAAATTTTACAAAATCGGTGGGAATTGATGGATTGTACATGGAATAAAAGGTTTATTCCCTAATAATTATTTAGAGTTTCAAAGATCATTATTCCCAAAAAAAGTGAATGATCATGAGAAATTCAACAACCAAAAACCATAAACCAAAGTGGTGTGAGTAAGACCATAGTTTCATTAGAAATAAATGTAATGGGGTTAAATTTTCATTTTAAATATCCTTTCCCTAGGGTTTATGATTTAATTACCTTATATACTAATAATATAAGAAAAAAATGTACTTTGAAATTTTAATTTCATCCGGTAATCAATTTCCACCACAATCTCATCTTCTTCTTCAAACAATGAGTATTCAAGATTAAATTTTCATGCCGAAAGTTATAAAATCAACTTTTAATGGTCCACACAACCATAAAAGGGATAAAAATATATTCCAAATATATTTATACATTAACTAAACCCAAAATTGTTAGTACATGGTTGGAAAACCCGTAAAATGTGTAAACAATCATATGAATAAATGATACATTAATCTTTAAAATTCAACAAAAATTACCAAAGTTCAAACTAAATATCACTTTTAATAACCTCAAAATTAATGTGTGTTTTAACCTCAAAGGTTATCTCAGAAATTTTATATTTCTAGAAAAAAAATATTTTGATATTCTTTTTAAAAGACATTAATTAATTAGTCACCAAATAACTTTTCAATCACATGGTTATCAATATGATAAAACATTTTTCAAATAATTACCTCAATATCCAAGGTCCTATAAACCCTAAAGGTTTTCAATACCTTAAAACATATTCCCACAAAATTTAATGGAATACTTAATGTTAAACCAAATCTTTATATACATTTCAACATAATAAAAAATTCAACCAAAATGTCATTTATCATTTTATGATCTCATCACTTAAATCCTCAAATTGGTTTCATAGAATTTGAACTTATTATTAAAGATAAACTTGTAACCTCTTGATAGAATCCATAAAAATTAATATAACCTAAAATTGAATAATTATAATCTATAATTTTATATAAACCCTTCTCTAATACCAGCTATAAGAGACTCGGAACTGCACTCCTAGATCTGGTGGTAAAAACATAAACTTTACATTTCATGATTTTAAAATAATTATTGTGATCAATGTTTTTTCATAAAAACATACGACATAAAACAAATATATTTGATCACTTATATACCCAAGGAAATTTTTATATTTATATTTTTTGGTAATTAGGACAAACAATTACAAAAATAACACCGATGAATTAAAGTGATTATTTTTTTCATTATACCTTGATTTTCATATTCTATATTAATTCTACAATATC
This sequence comes from Viscum album, assembly GCA_963277665.1. Taxonomy (NCBI): domain Eukaryota; kingdom Viridiplantae; phylum Streptophyta; class Magnoliopsida; order Santalales; family Viscaceae; genus Viscum; species Viscum album. The sequence continues at coordinate 1,576,572,165 of OY728141.1, forward strand.
TCCCGCAAACAACATCATGTCACAAAAAATTATAGACACAAATCATTTAGACATAATTCTTTATAACCAAGGGAATATGAAACAAAATAAAGGCGATCTCAAGTGAATAATAAGGGTAAACATAATAATTAACAATTAAATGTGATTGGTGAGCATAAGAAGATCATAAGGGTGTGATGAAATAAAAAAAAGCATGGTCTTAAAATAATAATATTCACACTATCATTAAATGGATCATTAGTAATGAAATATGGCTTAAATCTTTATCATATTCCAGATTCATAAGAATCAATAATAATAAGCCATGTGATTTCAAACATGACCAATGTAATCATTAAAACCCATAGGAAGCACAATGAAAATGTGTTAGTATCTTGTAATATCACGTTAATAACTCTTTTTAAACAGGTTTTATAAATAACTAGAGCCCAATTATATCAATATCAGAAACCATTTTTAACCACCATTTTTTTCTCAAGGAACAAGGGACTTTACCATTTGCATTATAGTACAATCTGGGTTCACCCATCATATTATGTATATCTGGCAGACCCAAAAATATCTGGTAACACCCATCATATAAGTTATATTGGACATAATTAAAACTATATGGGCCCAACCATCATATAAGTTATATTGGGATCACACATGATTTATAATGGGGATCATCCATTAACATAATCTATATCGATCTCACCCATTTGTCATCAATAATTTAAAATTACAATTCAGGAATAAAAAATCAAAAACCTTCAATTTTCCATAATAATAATTATAAATGTTCTTTCATTTCTTGACTAACGTGTGGAAAGGAAAAAAATTCCATAATAATCTCAAAATCCATCCAAATAATGAAAAGGATGTTATCAATAAAAAACATCCCTAGTAGAGTGTTAAAAACTTCAATGTTTTTTTATTTTTGGAATTTAAATAACATTAAAATATCCTTAAAATAATTATTTCTGAAAATAACTTTTTCACTTTGAGTAATATAAAAATATTTAATTTTAGATAAAAAATGATTATGAAAAATAACTTGGACATTTCTCAGAGAAACCAACCAGTCCACTTTGAAAAAACTTATTTACAGTATAAAACATTACCAAAGATTAAATATACATATTACCTTTAATGAAACATAAAATATTTAAAATTATTCATTAAAACATTTAGTGGTCATGATGGTGAAAAGTTTTATTATGTCGAGTATGTTAAAATAAATATTCATTTCACATTTTAGATAAAAGTAAAAAATGTGATTCATTCTGAAATGGATTAGACTATTTCATTGAAATTTTTTTCAAAAAAATATAATTATGAGTATAATAGAATTTAAATACCATTTGAATATATTATAGAAATTTATTTTAGAAAACAAGGATTTAGAAGAAAATTTATTTTTGACAAAAGATGAAAATAATGATAGATTTTCATAAAAACATATATTCATTCATTTTATGTAAAAATAGAGAAATATGATACTATTTATTAGAAATTTCATAAATAAATAGATGATAGGGAAATGAAAATTCTTTACTAGATAATAATGAAATGATTTCCTTCAATGTAAATTCATGCATAAATAATCTGGATTAAAATGATGTTGTCAAATAAACCCTTACTACATTCGTATCTTTTTAATCATAAACCCCCTGAAAAAAATAACTCAAAATAAAACATTAAATACCATTAATAAAAATATAATCACAAAATAAGTTATCGAATGTTTTAGTAAATATACCTTATTAAAAAAGATAGGTTTATAACATAACATGTGTCCCAAAGATGGAAAATTGTGATCAGAATCACTGAAAATAACTATAATGTTTAATTGATAATTAATAAATGAATCAATTATTTATATCAAATTTAAATAAACATAAAAAAATATGAATTGAAAGATAACAATATCCAAATTCATTACAAACAAAATCATATAACATCAAATATAACAAAGAAGTAATATATCCTAATGAAAATAAATTGAGTAATGAAATTATTTACCACTTGATAACATTAATGTAAATTCTATTTACAATAAATAATTAAAATTGAAACATAAAATACCAATATTTATGAATAATTATTCATATTAAATTTAAAATGGATATTTTATACACCATATATAAGAAATTAGGTGAATAAAATAAAATGTAACTCAATGAAGGAAAACTCAGATTAAGTACCTTACGACATTGGTAATATTTGGATCAATACCCCATGAACGTGAAAAACTAATATAAATTTTTATATATGGATAATTTTATATAAAATAATCATAAAAAAAATCATGGGTATTATATACTCCCCAAAATAAAAATAAGCGGTGAATATGGAATATGTCTCATTGAAGTAAAAGAGAGTCGAGAAACCCTTACCCCGTGTACACACATTCCAATTATGTACCTTAACTCATATATAATAATATTATATAAATTATATTTTTTTTAAGAAACTTTTTTATGTTTAATAATATATACTTAATTAATTAATTTAATTTATTTTAATGAAATAATTTAATTCTTAATCAGTTAAGTCAATGTATGGTGTTTTGAGGACGTTTGTTTCATTATTTCAAAATGGATTTGGTGTGTTGACCATGGTCAAAAGGATCATTATCTCAACATACCCATAGTAAAAAAATTGAAACAATTAATAATTTTTATACATTAATTATACATTTATAATCAATGATTAAATATGGAAATGAAAAATGAACTATGTTACAATCGTGGAGATGGTAGGTCATACGTACACAATAGTTACATTTCCAATTTCCAATGATAATTATGGAAAGAATGTAGTTAATATTTTATATTTATAAAATTATAATAATATAATAAATAAAATATTTTTTTTGTTTTAAAATATGTATATATTTCATCAATGCGATTTGGTGATGAAAAAAATATTCACACCACTTAGTGGAGGTGGTTGTCCACACATACTAACGAAAAATGCTAACAATTTTTAGTAAGTGGATTTGTAAGAAAAAAAATGATATATTGTCATTTATAATGATAAATATGTCAGGAATATCATAATTAGGTCATATATTTCACATGAATTCATTAGATTTAAACTTATTACCTTCTATTAAAAGCGTTGGTCAAAAATGAATTTCATCACTTCACGAGGAATTATTCCACCGTACATATGAGCAGTGATATCATATTCCCCATGGAATGAAAATTAAGGTTTAATGTACCAAACTACGATCCACTCAACCAGTTTTCGAAGCTGGTTAGGAACATGACATAATGCATGTCTCCCTATATGAAAAAGGATGCCGACCAGTAGTGAGGGTGTCATGTGGTATAGTGGGGAGACTATACCATCATGTTAGATTGGAATAAAAATATAATAAATAAATAGAAATTTTATAGTAGAATCATAATAATAAACAAAAAAAAATGGAAATATAAAATATAAAAATAGGACCATTAATCTGCCATAGCATAAGAATACGAACCATAAATAATATTCAAGAAATAGTGGAAGTAATAAATCGGGAAGAAATTATAATAAAATAGATCCAAAAGGATAAGTCATATACATGATGATGTGATAACATGATGATATAAAAAATGGGAATATGGGATAAGCATATCCAATACTCTATACAGAAACACCAAAATTCCAAAAAATTGAACCACTAGAATAAAAAGAATATGGTCAGTCCTTTGCTCCCATGCTCCGTACTATAAGTAAAAAAACAATCATGAATCTATAACAAGGCACTTTAACTTTTCCAGACCTATAGAAAATTAATCAACCCATAAACCAATGGCGGATTAAGTGTGGTGTGAGATGGAATACCCATAGGCCACCACTAATGGTGTTTAGAGATAATCCAAGTAGTGTACATTGCTGCGGCATTGTTCAAATATAAATCATAATAACAAATTTGAATAAATAAATATCATCCCACAGAGGTTTCTAGAGGTTACATGGCTAGCTCTACATACTTCTACATAGGCTGGCCTAAGATTCTGATTAGTAAACACACACACACACACAGATATATATATATATATATATATATATAATAATTTCATACTATATACACCTATATGCACTATTTATGTGAGGACATCAGTAGAAATAGACATAGATACTAGGTGATAGCTGGAAATGGGGAATAAGTCAAGTGTCCAAAACTAGTTTAAGGAACATATAGGCTTTAGAAAAGGGTACAAGCTTTTAATATCATAATTAAAGTAACATTTCATCCCCATCACTTAGGATAGGGGGTGAGACGTCATTACCAACACCCAAAATTGATGAAAATGGAACATCATGACCATACCCCAAACAGAAGTATAATGGTGAGAGAATACATGCTTAATGTCCAATGTAATGGAAAGTGAAACGTCATTCTCAACAAGTCCCATAACCATAGTTCCACTTCCATGATAAATGGAATAATAATAATAATAATAACAAAATTAGGGATCATCACTTTAAAATTATAAAAGTCATGTCACAATATATATGAAAGGGTTTCACATTTCATATAATCCATGTCGTTATTCATGCATCACCTAGAGTGGACTTTCCACCAACTTACATTTCATTTAAGAAATCCATTTAATTAATCAAAGAATGGAAATTAATAATCTAGGAAAACCAAGGACATAGAAGGTACTTTAATGAACTAGGGAACCACACAAGAAAAATATATTCCATTTATAAGATAACCTGAACAGTGATGTGTTTTGTTTATTTAAACAATTATATAAAAGATCTCATTCCATTTGGAACACTTAAAGGGGAGGAAATAATTTATTTATTCATCCTATAATCACTTAAAATGTTTCCATTGAAGTAAAAAAAATGATTCAATTTTTTTTAAAAGAAAGAAAACTTTTTAAGGTAATTCCCGACATTTTTGGCATGTGGAACAATTGCAAAGAAATTAAATCAACATGAATTTTAGGGAAAATAACTAGACTACCTACCTTAGGGATTTAAGAGACTCTACATTTGAAATTTACTTTATATTTGAAGTAGAATGGATGAAAAACTTAGAAAGTTCCAACAATCAGAAAATATAGTGAATGATATCACATGAAAATACTGTAATAGATGGGAAGAGAAATCATTAATGAAAGGAAAAGGATTAAAGAACTTACCTATATTTTTGAAGGCTATCCGTAATAATTTATTTGGGGTCTAGATGAGGGAGAACTAAATATAGATTTCTTTGGAGAAGTAAGAATCCATGGGAGAATAATTGAGTCTTTAATCCTTTCACATTACTGGATAATGAAGAGAAAGGGATTATCTTATCATTAAGGGATAAATTTTAAATTTTCCCAAAAAAAAGGGACACATGCTTTGGCCTAATTATTGGCCAAACCCAATGCACCTTACAGTCTGTAGAGGGTCCCCAAATGGTTTAAGAATAGAGTTTCCTAAACCATACACAAATAGTTCTAATTGCCTATGTCACAAAGCATGAAATATTCACATGGGCATGCACTATGGATCACATGGTTGAAGAAAAATCAGGCGACCACTTTTGTATAAAATTTTCCTACATAGTTATGTCATAGGGTTTGTAATAACTATGTTCTAACCAAGTGTCCCACTCTAATTATCCATTTTCTAGAACTCGAGGCTTTGAGAAATCCTTAGATTCTTCTGGAACCTTCCTTAGGCTGGAGAGTATATTTAATAAGAGAAAACTATAGAATCAAAATGAAAAAAATAGGCTTTACCATTATGAAAATCTAGGTCTTTACAACCTCTCCTCTTAAAATTATCTCGTCATTAGTTGTCCATTTAAGGGTAAAGAGTTATAACCTAGGAAAACCTCTATCCAGTTAGATTTTATATCAACCATTAATTCCCAGCTCTTATCATGTATTTGGTCATACTGCCATAACACCAATACTAAATTAACATACATTCCTTGGTGTGTCGTCATGATCTAATACAAAACATGCACTAGATACTACTTTAAGGATGTTTCTATATCTAACTCAACCTCATCAGGGTAGAATACATGTGACGTGTAAGGATTATGCTGAAAAATCTTAGATAAGTGAAAGACATGATGCATATACAGATATCTATGAGGAAGTTCTCTGTGTTAATCCACTGGTTTGATTCATTTCAAAATGTCAAAGGGTCCCATAAATTGAGATGAATGTTTACCCTAACCCCAAATATATAAGTGGCCCAACTTTGGTAAAAATCACAATAAAAACCAATCTCTGACCTCAAACATTAGATGTCATCATCATTGGTTGGCATATGACTACTCTTTGTACTAAGTTTACTAAATTCTCCTTCGGATCAATTAGACCTACTCGGTAGTCTCCTAAACAAAACATAGTCCAATAAAAGATGCCTCCTCTAGCTCAAGACAACACATCGGTGACCATGAAGGAATTACACATAAGTCATTATAAGGATCCATCTAAATGGTGTCCTAAAATATTTTGTCATAATACAACTCAAACACAGGTACCAATTTATCCCAAGAGCACAAAAAATAATGGACACGTCCACAGAGGATTTCCTCTAACAAAAAAATCATATACATTGTCTATCTATCAACTTGGGGGGTGATAGGTCATGCTCAAAATCACCTATGTACCAATGTCCTTCTACAACCCCTTCTAGAGCTGATATGTGAATGGGTCACCCCTATCAAATATGGTATATAGAGGATACCTATGAAGACGTATGACCAACTTGAATTATAGCCTCTCTAGAACATCTACCTAAAGGGTTTCTTGAAACAGTATTAAATTTGAGTCCGTTATCATATAAAATAAATGAAAACTAAAACTCTAGTATTTCCATGAGCTAATCTGGGTAATATAGTCATAAAATCAAAAGAAACATTGTCCCATTTCAACTATAGAATGGGAAACAACTGCAATAGTCCCCCAATCCCTGATTTTCCTCTTTCACCCGTTGAAAGGTGGATCACAGAGTGATAAATCCATCTTTCTCCCCTTTCATACTAGACCACTAATATTGGCAATGTAAGTCTCGATACATCTTTGTGACACCATGATGTAATTCCCATAATGGGACATGAAATACCACATTATCTCATCCCGAATGTCTACTTAAAACCAACCCTGGCCATGAATTCATAGGGTCTTATCCTCATACGTTGTTCAACTAGAAGATGCATTGTTAATTGATATTATTTCCCATAGGACTAGTCCCTCATGATTATATAGTATCCTCATTTTTTATTCTATAAGTGTATAGTTCACTACTAAATATGATAATATCTTCTACCTAGGATCCTCTTGAATCTCAGTGTGTCTCTCTAAAATCAAATTCATGAGTTTCCATTCATCAGTGGCCTCCTGAGCTGCCCGTGACCATGTCTTATATCTCAAATATTTGGCTAAAACATTTCCTTTCCCATGATTTTAAAAAATCTCAAAATCTAAATTCTATAGATAATCAACCCAACTACAATATATGAGATTCAAATCACATTTTGGAAAGATTTAATTGATGCTTTTTTGATCAGTGAATACCATAAAATGACCTCCAATTAAATAGTGTCTCCAAAATTTTATGTAATAATCTAAAATAGTTCGCTTGAGGTCGTGTGTCATGTAATTCAAATCATGAGGTCTCAACTATTGTGAGCTATGCTCTATGAATCACCTATACTACATTAGATGAACTCCCTACTTGATACATGATAAATCACTGTAAATAATATAGCTCCTTCATAGATCTGGTAGAATCATGACCATTGCTAAAGTCAATCTTCCCTTAAAATACTGAAAGGATGGTTCCCAAGATTTTGACCACACAAATTTCACACCATTCATAGTCAAGTATGCAAGAGGCATTGAAATTCATGAGAGATCATGTATTAAGATTCTAAAATGTCTATATTTCCCTAAAAAACTTCATATCTCAATGAATGTTTTGGAATACTCCCCATAAAATACAACTATCATATTTTATAGGTCTACTAATACTCTTGAATCTAAGATATTACAACTAAAGAAGTTCAATTTATTGATTCAGAAGTGAAACTTACTAAGCATAGAATAAATCTGGTTCTCTCTCATTGTATTCATCATGATCATAAGATGGTTGGAATTTTCATGTTCATAGAGATAATATACTATGATTTTTACCATAATGAATATCATGAATGAATCCAAGTACATATATATAGCCCATATTAAGAAATACATACAAATATTAGGTGTGTTCATTAGACCAGACTACATGAAAAGGTAATAATATAGACTAGACCTTCTTCTAAATTTTTTGTGAGGTATTTCCAATTTTCTGACACTCACCTGATGATAGCCCAACCTCAAATACATCATTGATAACACTATCTATCACTATATATGATCAAATAGGTTGTCTATTCATGGTTGTGGGTACCAGTTCTTTTCTGTGAGATGAATCAACAAATGGTCATCCATGAAAAGGACGAGGGAACGTTCTTACTTATTTGAAAATAGTATTGGTGATCCCAAAGGAGAAGTAATTGTGTGTTTAAATCATTTAGTTTTCAGATCCTCTAATTGATTCTTGACCTCCATAAGCACCATAGGTTCCATATTTCAATAAATAGTGTAAATGGATGTCACTCAAGCAACTATATCAATGGTAAATTATACCTCTCACACTATAGGAAGCCCAGAAAAGTTATTAGAAAATACATTCATGAAATAATTGACTACAAGCGGAAAAATAGTATGTGGTAAACCCTAATAATCCAAGAAGAGATTGAAAATCTAGGTTGTCACACTACCCATCCACTAATGATTAGGTTCTGATCATAGAGCTTGGATATCCCATTTCACTTATGTATGTGCCTAAATCCTTATAGTGATGAAAATATAACCCTACATCAATAATATTCAATATGTGCATGGCAGAGAAATAACCAATCCATCCCAATAACTATAGAAAGCCCTATCATGTTGATGATGAAAAGATTCCATAGGAGGATATGTTCTCATATCTCAAGGAGACAATCATTAAAATGGGGAAGACTCTCAGATATGATACCTGATGGGGTTTTGAGCATCATCATGCCATAAGAGTCTTCTATCTAATGGCACATACCCTCTACGAATTACCCATATATAACATAGTGTGATGCACCTATGGTAAACAATGAAGATACTAAGGTAGAGGCTACTAGAATAGTACCTTAAACCGTAGAAGGTTTTGTGACATTCTCCTACATTAGAGGCATCAATGCATGTAAATGACCCATACCACTACCTAGAGTCACTTCTTTACTTCCATGAGTAAGGCCGATTTACTAGCACTGAGAATCACAAGACTAGTTTTCTTTACCTCGACCGCTAATTCGTCTTGAGTAGCTGGTGGTATTCAATATACCTGTCTTATGAGATGTGACTAGACTCCATCCAAAACATGGGGTATGAGTAAATCCACAATCACTAGTCAGAAATGGAAAAGAAGAAAATCAAGTGCTGGATATGTCCAATACTACCACACCCTCTTCATTCCATTGGAACTCGAATGCACTGAGGCTTCATATGTCCTTACTTCCTGCACTACTGACAGACACAAATATTGTTAGCACGAATTTATATTCTGATGATACCCTCACAAGAAAACTCAAAACATTTTTCCCATCCACTACAAGTAACACTGAATGATATAGGTGAAAAATCGTTCTAGCTTACACCATCACCTTCCCTAAAATTTTTCTCAGTAATGAGGGTCTAATTTACATTCTCAGAAATCATTGTCGGCCAAAATATAATAACCTGTAATTGGATGGTTTATACCAGTTGATCATCAAATCACTACACAACCATAAGATCATTATGAGATATATTTGACAATAACAACCAAATATTTGAAAAATGATCATAATATTCCATGAAAGAAATGTCTTTTGATGGAGTTTCATTAATTGTCAAGCCTGATCAATCCCTATATTCTATGTAAATAGGTATTTGTTTAAGGATATCTAAAAGTCTACCGGGATCATATATCTATGTAAGTATACATGGGTAAAAATATCTCGCCATTTCATGGTATAATCACATAGAATATAATAATTGGGTTTGAACCTCATCTCTAGAGGTGTCTCTTGATGATCAAAAATAACAAGCATAATATCTATCCATGAATATACAGCATGTGGTCTTCCATCCCTTGAAAAGGTGGGAAAAAGTTGCCTCTATAACTCTGGTGTCAACAACACCATATTTTGGGTAGGTCATGAAACACATTTCATAGATTTCATCATACAAAATAATCTATATTAAAACAGGGTGTTAGTGCCCATATCAAAAATAGTAGGTAGTGTCGTAGGTGGAACTATAAGAGAAATCACTGGTGGCTCCGGACCTATAACCACTAGTGCATGGTCGTCATCACCTTTAGGTTATACAACATGAGGTTTTCATGGTGGCATGATGATACAATTCAAAACAAAAAATCTTTAGATGATATTTTAATAGTTGAAATAACTAATGATAGATAAAAGGATAGGTACACATCCTTATTAAATAAATACCACACCTCTCTACTTACTCTAAAATCCAGGTCTACGTGATAATTAAATACCATAATGAGATATTGTAACATAATAAATACTCCCATTTTCCCACTACTAAGACTCGTTTTGGGTCTAGGTATCATATTTCATATTATGAGATCTATTATATGGAGTGTCAGTTTTATGTTATAAAGGAAATCACCCTCTACATTAAATTTGGAATCCCATTTAACGGTAGCCATTTTAATATAAAATATTTAAAAATCATTGACTTCATAATATCAACTATATATATTTAATAAATATATTTCACGATCCTGAAACAATAGGTCAAAACCCACAACATGGTATAATTGGATAATTATGGTTTCATCACCAATATATGTGGGAAAAATACCATTTATATTGATGTAGGAACTTTAATTAATCCAATTACACTCTCCCTAATTGAAATTTCATAAAATTTAAATATATAATAATTGGGAAGTAACTATATACAATAAGAAATTGAACATGAAAAGTAGAAGTGGAATTAAAAATTTCATGGCATATTAGTCCTAATGTTATTATAATGATGAATGTGGTAACACACCCCCATTTATTTATTCCCATGTAATATAAATGTCATTAAAATAAAACCAATAATAAATACATAATATGACATGTGTGTCACCCAGTAATGAAATTATTTCAATTTTAACATGTGTAAATAAATACCATAATAACCCATCCTAGGTAATTTGGTTTACCCATATGTGTGGGTTTGCTGCTCCTTAGAAAAGGATCATTACCAAATTTTATTACACCAAAGTCTACTATCAAGTATCTAAATAGTAAGAAAAAAGAATAAGATTCTCTAACACTACATTATAACATCTAGACCAGAGATCTACTCTACCATTACCCCAAGTTGGTGGGTCACATGGCCCCATGTGTGCCTCTTCGTATACCAAAGGCTTCCGACTAGTAGTAAGGGTTCCAAGTGGTATAATAGAGAGACTATACCCTCATATGAGAGTGGAATAACGAATATAATAAATAATCAAACAAAATATAACAAAATCATATGAATAACCATTAGAAAATTGGAAGTAGACGGTATAATAATAGGACCAGTAACCCCCCATAGATGAATTATAAGAAGTATAAATATTAATCAAGGAATAACTACAATAATTAATAGGTAAGAAACTAACAAATGGGAGAAAAAAGGCTGAGTGATATACATAATGATCTATTGTCATAGGGACCTGAATATACAACAAGTTATACAAAAATAAAAATAATAAAAAAATAAAAAAATAAAAAAAATAAAAAATAATACTCCACTGTCATCATGAGTATATTCTTGGTCCACTCCTCTCATGATCCATACTACAAGAAAAACGAATCTGTCATATTTATCATGGCATATTCTTATATACACACTTGAAGATAGGTAATCTACTTAGGTACCAAATGTAGACTAAGTAGGGTGTGAGATAAAATACAATAAGGCCACAATAAAAGATGTATATAAATAATCCAAAAAGTGTACATAACTATAGTAGTGTGAAGATGTAATGAATAGTAACAAATATGAATAAATAAATATCATCCAACTTAGGTTCCAACATGACACCTGGATGACTCTACTGGCTTTTGCCTACACTGATGTAAGAGTCTAACTGGTAACCATATATACTGTAATAATATATATTGTGTAATTATATACTTTATACACTTATAAGCACTATTTATGTGAGGATATAAGTAGGCGTATATACGGATAGTAGGTGATAGCTAGACCAGGGGCATAACTCATGAATCCATAACTAGGCTAACTATCCTATAGGCTCACGCAAATAGTACATTCTCTAAATATCATAATTAATATGAGAAGTCATTATAATAACTCTAGAAAGTTGGGGAGAGATTTCATTCCCAACACCCAAAATAGAGGAATAGGTAAAATCATGCCCATCACCCAAATAGAAGTATAATGGTGAGAGACAACATGATCAAAACCTAATGTAAGAAAGAGAGAAATAAAATTCTCAAAAAGTCCCTTATATATCATTACACAACCAAGATCTAAGGAATAAAAATAATATTAATTAGAACATGAGGGATCACCTCTTTACCATTGTAAACATCAAGCCCCAATATATTTCAAATGGTGTCACGGTTCATATAATCTATACATTGAAGCATCCATCACTTAATGTAGCTATGACACTCATTTAAATTTCACAAAAAAGATAATTTCATTAATCCGGACATAGAAATTCACCATCTTGGAAACCGAGCACTTAGAAGGTACTGTAATCAACTTGGATATCACACTAGAAGAGACTATTCCATTTACAAGACAAGTCTAACACGTAGAAGATTTTTGGTCAATTTAATCAATTATATTAAAGTGTTCATTATATTCAGCACACCAAAAAGGGTGGATATAATTGAGGTTGACATCCTCTAATAAATTAGAAAGGGTATACAGGAGTATAAAAACATGATTCAATTGTTTTTAAAATAAAGAAATTATTTTAATTCATCACGCATCATGGCTGACTTGTGGCACAACATCAAATCTATGAAATCAACGTGAATTTTAGTGAAAACATATATACCACCTTAGTTAGGGATATCAATGACTCATCATGCAATGTTAGATTCATATTTGAATCATAATTGAATATAAATAAATAATGTTCCAATATATTAAAAATAGAAAAAATGAACTCTCTCTAACATATAATAAGAGATGGTAAGATAAACTAAGAACAAATGCTAGATGACTAAAGAGATAACCTCTATCTTTCTATTACTTATGACGGTGATCTATTTACAGTCTGGATGAGAGATGGCTCAATATAACTATCATTATAGGAGGATGAAGCCACAAGAAAAAATAGAGTCATCAGCCACTATAAATGATAGGAGAAAGAAGAAAAGGGGGTTAAAATATCATTAAGGTAAAAGGTAAATTCACCCAAAAAATAGGCCGCGTGGTTAGTCAAACTGTGCGCCAATCATGAAATCCTCATTTATTAATGAGGTACTCTACATGGTTTAAGAGAATGGTGTCCCAAATAGTGTGAAAACCATGTGAAATTCCTCTATCATGATGTCTGAAATATTATCATCATTGTGTGCCTTAATTCCCATAGTTATAGACTAACTATGCAACCTCTTATTGTAAAAAAGTGATCCACACAATTAAGTTTCACAGTTAGTATTACCCATTCACTAACAATGTGGCCCCCTCAATTGTTCTATTTTTGGAAATGTAGGATCTTAACTAGCACAAGATTCCCCTGAAACTATCCTTTGGCTGAGATCAGGTTTACCAATAGAAAAAAAACATTCAAATAGAAAAAATGAGATGTAACATCTTGAAAATCAGGTTCATTACAGTAAGTTATATGTGATATAATAATTTAAAATATATAATTTTTTTACAAATATCATATTTATATGCTATAAATTTAAAATTATAAAAATCCATGAGAGGTTATGAAGGAAAAAGAATTACTTCGGTCTGTGAAGTGGCAATCCATCGTACACATGAATAATGGTCTCATATCCCATTTGAGGGAATATGGGACATAATTACGTTAATAAATTAACAAAATAAAATATACATATAGGGAAAATACAATTTTTATTATATAATTATATATAAGGAATATTTTAAGGTGTTTAAAGAAGAAATAAAAATATGCTTGGTTATGAACGATACAACTTCTTCTGAAAACCTCTTTAGGTTAGATAAAAAGCTCCCTATGATAGATTTTTTTATTAAAAAGTGGATATAGGACATGGGTATGGACTCAATTAATTTATTTGGTGAGGTATTATCTTATTAAAATTTTATTTAATGTGTGAATATCAGAGGAGAAGGGTGGCCTTTTATAAGTGAGGTGTGTGACATGCTTAAATTTTTGGAAATGAAAAAGGTGTACCCATGATCACCAAAGTCAAAATGGATAAAAAATGATCTATTATAAATCTTCAGATGATATAAGGCCTAAATATGGGTATAAAATAATATTTTTACAATTTTTCGGTCACATTATCATTCATATTTTATGTATAACCCCCGATAAACCTATTTTCACCTTAGTCGCGGTAATTCATTTCCTTGTTTTCACTATTTATTATGTAAAAAAGTAATATGACCTAATTATATAACATAAATTATTCTCATTAAAAATATATATCCTATTTTACCAAATTAAATTCATTTAATTGGAATATTTTAATTTAAAATAGAACCTACAAGCATGTCAAAAAATAGTTTTACCATAAGTGTATTTTTATGTAAAAGATGATATTATATTAACTCTATGATTAGTAATAATAATTATATTAATTTAAATTAATATTAATTTAAATATAATCTATAAATATTGATTAAATCAATTCTTATAATGGGTTAACTTAATTAATTGAAATGGAGAAACATTATTCATTTTAAAAATGTTTTAAAAACATGTTTTCAATAGAAAAATAAACTTATGATAAATTTTAGTATGATTAAGATTCAAAAATATTTAATTGTGTTAAATATAAAAAAAATAATATTTATATTAATTGGAATAAAATTCTATTCACATTTTTTCTTTTAAATTACTTAATTTATTGAAAAATAATGATGGTTTTACAAAAATCAGTACTTTTCACTATTCCCTAAAAAATGAATATTTTATGAAATATCCAATAATTTCACCATGATTTTATTATGATTTTTTATTAAAAAACGTAATTTCATTATATAAAATAAATTTTAAATTTTTTTATAGATTATGTACAATATTTTATCACAGAAATTAATGGAAGTCATTTTATAGAAAACGTAATTTTGAAGAATAAAATTACTTTACTAAAAAATGATTGATTATTTAAAAATAATATGTTAATAAATTTATAATTAGTAAGTAATTTATTTTTTATATTTCTTAAATTAGTTAATAATATTAATTCTCTTCAGTTTATTTGTTATGTTTTGAAAACCATTTTTAAAATAATATTATTTCACGATTCGTTTAATCTCGGGGTTGCATATCTTATATGCTATCAAGCATATGTTAGTTTTTTTAAAATATATCATGATGTTATAAATGGTAGAAGTGATATTTTAGGAAAATTACATTAAGATTTAATATACCATGTGAAAGGGTAATATAGTATTTGATAAACTAAGAGGGGATCCATGAAGTGATGTTATGCATTAGTCAAAAAATTCAATGAGAGTGATGGAAGAGCTCTCCAAGATACATCATCACATGGAAAAAGTTTGTTCTAGTGGGTTACTTTTTTCAATGATAATGAAGTCATATTTAGTGAGATAGGTGGAGGATTAACATCTAGGGGATTTCAAGGTGGATGTTTGGAGATATCAAGTTGTTTGTGGTGATGAACATGATGGATGTCTTAGGGATGAACAATATGGGGTTTCATATTATGGGAGGATAATTTTTCTTTTTGTGATGCAGGAGGTGTTAGTCATTGAGATAGTTATCTTACACTCAGTGGTATATCATAATATGAAAAATATATACCCTGATTTGATTGGTAATTTTTGATGGTCCTGTTTGAAGTGATAAGTTTAAGAGTTTATGCCTGGATTATTAGTCTATAAGAAGGTGAAGGATAAACATTGTGTTATAGGTTGGTTGATCCAACCACTAGATATTCCTCTATTGAAGTGGGAGGTAATTTTGAATGACTTCATCACCATGTTCTGTCAATATCGTGGAGGTTATAATACAATAAGGGAGATAGTGGACCATTTGAATAAATTGGCTCACTTATATCGATCAAGGAGTTGAGCTTAGTGGTGGTTTTTTTGAAGCAATATCTAGAAGAGTTGGTGATGTATCATGGATTTCCATGGAAGATTATATGTAATAATGATCTTCATTTCACATTTAGTTTGTAGATAGGTCTTTATAATACATTTCTCTCTCATTTTTCTCTTTATAAGTGATTTTAATTACCAAACAAATGATTAGACCGAGTGGAAAATCCTTATTCTTGAAGACATGTTGTGAACTTCTATTCTAGATTTTGGAGGATCATTGGTGAGACCCCTACATTTTTCCATGTTTATTTACAGAAGTTTCCACTTAACCATTTTATGTAAAAATTTCAATAATTTTATGGGTAGAATTTCGATTCTCTATTGTATTGGACTAAGGTCATAGAGTCATTAATTCTTAGGTGAGAACAAGTGAAATGAATGAAAAATACGTTTCAAGATATCCAAGAGAGGATGAAGGCAATTAAGGATCACCACAAGTAATATATAGATTATAAAATGAGGCAACTGGAGTTTTATGTAAGTGATCATTTATTATCAAAAGATACTCCTTGATATCATAAGGGATGGTTTAGTCATGGGAGTAAGGTTTCTCCCCAGTTTTTTGGACTTTAAAAGTGTTGACTAGTGTTGGAGTCATTGACTATCATATAAAAATTCTCCTGTAGATAATCCAGATTTATGATTCTTTTCATGTTTCATAGATTCTCCCCTATCTATATTATGAGTATTATATCCTTTATTTGTGTGAGATCAATGTTTATGATAAAGAGACCTTCAAGGAGCAGTCCATGGTGATCCAATACCACTAGAAAAATATGTTTCTTGGGTGTCCTATTCCTTTGGTAATTGTCACATGGAGACACAATGTCATAGAGGATATATCATGGTAATGTGATTCAAAGACATGTACTTAGGATAAAGAGTGTTTTTATATTTAGTTATTCATTTTTAATGATTCTCTTTTGATGTCAACATTTATCTAGATTATGAGATTGTTTATCTATTTTGATGCCTTGTTTTTAGATTTACTCATATTTGATAGGTTTCTCCCATGGAATAGTGTTTTGGATTTTTTAGTGTTTCATTGTTATGAGACATTTTTATCAAGGTAATGTGGACTTTCTCTTATTATATAGAGATTCAAAAAAGGAATATTGTGGGTTTTTTGTTTGGACTACCTGGTTTCCTTCTGCTATATCTATGTTTGGTTTTAAATTACATAGGATGAGAATTATTTGAGAGATATATCATGAAATGATTTGTAAATTCCTAAAACTTAATTTTGTTGTTTCCTAAGGGTTATTGGGTCCGATGAAATGTTCTAAGGTGTTCTAGAATCTTGGATAGGGTCTTGGGCCATTTTGGGATTCACTATGCCATGCTGGTGGGAACGGTTGAGGCCATTTTTTTTACATTAGTTTCTCAATGATTATTTGTGTTGTGATGGGATATTCCACTATAGATAAAACGTATTTTCAATTATTTTCAAAGGCTATGTTGTTCAAGGTGCATCCACTTTTATAAAATGTGTTGCTTGAAATGCCCTGGGTGTGCATGACGTTGAGCATGGAATCTCAAGTAACTTCCTATCCAAAATGGGGAAGATAAACCTCACCAAGCCCATATTGGAGGACTTGGTGAGTGATAATTCCCAAGATATAGGGATAATTCCTTGGTATATGCAATTTTTTGAAGTCACATTCAAGGACACCATTACTGTGGTAGAGGTCGCGGTAGAAGCCATGATGATGGTCCAACTAGAATTTGAGTAGCCAAAATGGTTTTCTTTATTCATGTATATTTATTAATTCAAAGGGGGAAACAAATGAGATGTTATAAGGGGTATTAAAAGAGATCCAAATTCAATATTTCGTCTTTTAAATGACACACACTCATCTTCTTGAAGTACATTGATTTCTAGATTCTCTATATGAATATTGGGTGTGATTGGGTCATTTTATCATGCTAAGACCCTACTAATAAAAATTATTACTAGGTAAGTGTTATTAATACCCCCTTAGTGCCCTATAATAGACTCCTCAAGGATTAAAACACTTGATTGCAGAGGATCAACAAACATTATTTGATGTTACATTCACATCCCATTATCCTTTCGCTCATTCTTTTTTCTAGATATTTTCTATGACAAACCCTTTATATTGGGATAAAATATAAGAATGGGGTTTGGTGGATTTCTAGTGATAGGTTTTCAGGAACCTTCTTTCTCTTTATAAGGTTATTGAATATCAATCATCCATTGTTTTTATGATACTATTGAATTTATAAATTGAGCGTTGGGATTAATTTTTTCTTCTTTACTTTCTTCTCTTTCATTTCATTTATTCTTCTTATTTTTTATGAAATCATAATGTTATCATGATTTATATATTGGGTTAATTATGTAATTAACTTTAATGATGATTAAAATAAATTAAAAATCACTTTATTTATTATAGTGATTCAATGTGTTTATAAATTGTTAACATTTTTCTTATTGATTATATGGATAATGTTTTATGTCTTGGATATGATATGGTATATAATGTTTTTATTCTTTATAATTAGATAAATAATGTAATGATGATAATTATGTTTGGATAAATATTAAATTTTCATGTTTAGTTTTTATCATTTTCATTATATTTACTGAATATAAAATTAATTCATGAATAATGTTTTATTAAAAAATAACTATTAATAGATGATACCTTATGTTTCTAGTGGTTATGAACTATGAAACATGAGTCAGTTAATTTAATATGGTTACAAATTATTTGTTCAATGATAATAATTTTTTATGGCTAAGTGAGACCATTTTATTATAGTGGAAGGATGCCTTAATTATAGATCCTAGATGCCTTTTCGACTATTTATTGTTCATTTGATTCCATGTGTGATTTATCTAAATGTGGAGCCTTACTATGCTATGTGATGTGAGTCTAGGATGGTTGATGGTTTGGAGATAATGGGTGTGGATTCCAAAACATTTATAAATTGTTTGTGCGTGTAATATAAGGATGGATATTGACAAGCATAATGCTTTTGGGATGGAATAATTGATGGTGGAGTAGGTTTAATCTTGGATTTCTTTTTATTGGGTGGTCATATTCTCCCGTTTTAATGAATCCTTTCACCACTAATTTAAAAAGTTGGTTGTAATTAATTTATTCTTATTTTATGGTAACTTAGTATAAGTCCTAGAGTACCTATAATTAAGGAATTATAATGAGTGTTCAATAATTAATCCAAAGTTGTGGGAGGTTTAATAGAATATTGAATGATGATACATCTTGAGGAACCATGGAAGAGGATTGATTATTCCATAAGAAAATGGGATTCAAATCGAAATTAAAGTAATTGGTAAAATTTCAATGGAAATAATTAATTAAAATTATCTTAAAATGATCGTGGTATTATAAGATATATTTTCCATATGAGTCGCTGCTGGATATACAAGATATGATATCTGTAGTTTAGGTTGAGGATAGGTAGTTTTTCAAAGTGGGTTTGTCAGATATGTTTATATTCCCATGTTATCTAATGTCATACACCACCCCACTCATATCGGAAGGGTGACTGACACCAATGGACTCTAGAGGGTGTTTCCCCAAACACCGATGCTTGTGAGGAATGGATAGATGACAACCTTCTTTTTTAACTCTTGATGCTCCTTCTAGTAATAAGTGATGGTGTTCATGGTGGTTAATTATCCTATATATATATATATATATATATATATCTGTGTGTGTAGAGGGATGTAATGAATTGTGGTTATTTTACACACATGTATCTCTATATATAATATCCTAAGAATATTATTTGTATATCATGTGTGGGATATAATGTATTGAGTTATAATACATGGCATGCACAATATGGTGGCTCCCAGAAACTACTCTGTTACTATCTAGAAATGTGGATATTTATAATGATTCACAAGGTTCATGGTATATTAGAGCTTCCCAATTGTTTTTATAAAGGATTAATTATAGTATGGAGATGTCTTAGAACATGTGATGATGCGGAAGAGTGAAAAATTAGGTGGGAAGTGGTAGTTGGGTACCTTCATATGATATCATGTTGGTTATGGTATTATTACTTGTATGTGATACTTTGTGACATGTTGAAAGAGGACTCACCGATAGATGACCCATCGAAAAATGACCCACCAACAGATGATGCAGTGAAAGATGTGTAACAAGCCGAGATTTTATGAAAAATATTTTTTTTATTTCACTAATGTCTTGTGTTGTACGCTACACCAAAAGGAGCTTGCACAACACGCATCCTTGACTTGCCTTTCATTACACGCAATCACAACCTTCCTCGATAGCGTGTGTAGTACGTAATACTGAGTTTCACGAAACAATGATATGCTATTAAAATTTTATTAAAACTAGCCGTTATGAATAGTAATAACCACTTTTTAAATTTTAGAAATTTTATCTCTCAAAATGGACTTCATTTTTGGATTCGGAGTATCGAATTTTTCCTAAGGTGAAATTTTGGTACTTTTCGGATAACTTTCATATTCTGATGAATAGTGAAAATTACTAAATTTTAATTAAAAACAACTTTTTTAATCGAAATAATTAATAGTGATAAATCATTAATTTGAGTGGTTTTAAAGTATATTTAGAATATATTTTTACAATTTAATACAATGTTGGTCATTGTATGTAATTTCACATTTAAACCAGTTATAAACTAGGGTCAATCTTTTGAAAGTTATTATCTCTTAAAAACACGCTATTTGTTTTGACGACGAGAATTAATTTTTAAATTAGTTAATGCAACTGATATGTTTTGAATTCGGTAAAATAGACATCATTTTTGAGTTCATAATATCAAATATATCTTAGGCCTAATTTTTGGTATTTTTCTGAAAACTTTCAATTTTCGATGAATAGTGAAACCACTAAGTGGTAGTTAAAATAACTGAATTGTTCATAAAACTTAATTTTACTGCTTCTGTGAGTGGAATTTCGAAAATACGAGAGACACGGTTAATATCAAGGACTAAAACGTGGTTCAATGAGATGAAAATAATTTTTGGTGAATAGTAACTTTTTACTTTTTTTTACCACGGTTAAAAGTAAATAGGGTAATTAAGGGTAAAGATGATATTATTATTACCCTAACACATTTACTAATTCTATTGGATAAGTTTAATTCGACAAAAAAAACTTAGGAATAAAATATGACCATTTAGGCCCACTTGGATTAGATTAGGACATTTATTATTAATTTATTTAAAGAAGGGTTAAAAGAGTTAAAATCAAAGTTTATTTACTAAAACATTTTTAATATGGGGTTATACAAAAGATAAATTCGACTATAAATATTCATTAGAAATATAAAAGGATTTCCTAAAAAATGATATTTTATTTGTAATTTTTAGACATTAAATAATTTAATTTATTTATGACACAATGATGATGCAGTAATTATCTTATTAATGAAATATTGACAAAATTGATGTTATAAACACCAAAATAAATGTAATTTGAGACTTTTTATGAATTCCACTAATTTTATAGGTTACTATGATATATTAGTGTTGATTTAATCAACTTGGTTCGAACATATAATTTTGTTATGACTTTCACAAAAATCATATATCAAATAGTGTCAAAATTGACACAAAATAGTTTTTAAATCAAATATTATATTATTAATTGTTATTTTATTCCTAAAAATATAAGGTTCGGCCAAATGACTTAGATAAGGATATATATATTAATAATAAACAATTTGGGGTTCGTTTGGCATGTTATAGTAAGTGTATTAACCATATAGTGTAAGAAAACAAAAAGACACGGTAAAAGTTAAATTATTTAACTTAGAGTTAAATCTAATTGATAAGGTTAAAATAATAACCTAAACTTGTCTAAATCTTATTGGTTGATAGGATTTAGACCCATACCCACTTTAGCTTCGAAATAAGACCCTTTGGAACCATTATAAACTGATTTTGACTTTAATATAAAATAATATTTTGAGATATTCCTAAGGTGCCCCTCTCCTCCCTTATAAAAGGGCACCTCTTCCCCTCCTCCTCACACCAATTTGAGCACTCAATCTCGGCCAACCCCTACCAAAATCCCTTCTCCACTTCCCTAGAATAATCCTAGAGGTCCTGGTATTCTTAAAAGACCAATCTTAGTTCCATAAGTGGAGGATTCAAAGAGGCGTTTCAAGGAAGAGGTAATATCCATTACCAATCTTTTCAATTTCTTTCTTATTCAACTTCTTCTTCTTTATTTGTTTCATGATAAAGTAATAACATCAGTATTACTTACATACTGATATGTTATTATAAATATGAAACAAACCTAATTCACCTTCTATCCATCCTACGGAAAAATGAAATCATCGCGCGTGCGTACGTACGGAATACCGTCTCCACGCCGTGGTGTAATCTATTTTCCATCATAACCTTACAAGGATGGGTATAATGGTGTAATGAGTAACTATATATGATTATTATAAAGTGATATTGATACTGAAATAGTCTACATACACTTCAACACAATTCCATGACCATGATAACGATATCATCGCTCGTGCGTACATACGGACTACCGTCTCCACGACGCGATGAGATTCATTCTCAATGATTAACCATTCATGAATGATTATAAAGTATATATAATAAGTACTAATGAAATATATGACATAATAATGATACTGGATTTATGTAAATTTATATGTATGTCATCTACTTAATTCCATTCACTTCAATAAGGAAACGAAAACAGCATTCATGCGTACGTACGGACTACCGTCTCCATGAACGGTGTATTTCATTCCATTTATCGATATTATATAAATATATATATATTCTGAATATATATTATATATAAATCATGTTTTACATTCTGGATATAAGTAATCATGATCCAAGTAATCATATTAATAATTACAAGTTAAAAACACGAACGACAAATGAGACGATTTTACCCAAAACGCTACTTTAACATGAATTTACAAAGGAACAGGTAATATAAAGTCATAAGTGGACCATATATGATATAATAACAGTGAATATGATTCTGGAATAATTCAATAACATGATTTAAATCATTATACAGGAGGTTCAGACACTTACAAAGCAAGTCGGACCTAAGGTAAGGGAAATATCACAATCTCATTTTTATCCGAGATTGTTTATTCGTAAGTATTTACTGGGGTGTATTTTATCATCCACATCCATGTTTCGTAAATATGTAATATTATTTCCATCCAATTACAATAGTTTAAATCCAATTTTACCCTTCGGTGAGTTTTTAGTAAAGAATATGAAAGGAATCTTTTGTCGTTTTTTTCGTACGAGGTACTTTTTGACTTTTCCGACAAAAGTACGAAAAATGTTTTTTTAACTTATACGGCATGAATGTATTTTTAAAACATTATTTCCAAGAAGCTTCCTTTACAAGTTTTCAAGTTTATTTTTAATCAACTTATTTTAGTTTATAATTGTATGACATGTTAAGAAAAGAAAAGTGTTTTTGAAGAAGAAAGGATATTTTCTTCAAGAATAGAGTTCAAGTGTTTTATCAAAATTATTTTCCATCTAAGATAATAAAGGGTTTTGTTTTTATCCCTATTATTACATGTATTTGATTATGTTGTGATGGAAATATTTTTATGAATTCCATTATCTTATATGAATTGTTTTACGATGTCATGTTGTTTAAGAATCCCATTTTTATTACATGGGTTACACTATGATGTATGGTTTATGATTATGTGGCACACATAAGAAAGGATTCATTATAAGATGTGTGGGACCTATATCTCCCTCCAATGCATTGGGTAAAGATTTTATATCTCATGATATAGACATGGCTGGAATGGTAGGTTATACCGGTTCAGTGAAACAGGACTGAAACGAGGGTTACTCGATTCAGAAAGGGACTTTTTCCACTAAGATAGTCCTGGCAATGAGTCTTGACTAAAAAGAAATGATTCTCTATGATTATGTGTGAATGCCAAAAAGTTTCATGTTTTAAGTTATGATTATTGTGATTACATTTCACTGCCATGATTTATCCCATGTTATGAAATTATGCTCTCTTTTGCAGGTTATGATTTCAAAAATGTTATGTTCTTATGAATATGATGTGATTGATATTTCTTTTGTTTACCCTTACGGAGCATTTGAGCTCACCCTTTTATGTTTTCTTTTCCCCAGGATATAAAGAAAGGTTTTAGGTAAAAAAAAGGAATATCTTTATGGGAGATGTTGAAGATCTTTCACCATGATTAGAAGATTATATTCCGAGTTTCCAAAGACACTAAACTATTACGGTCCTTGTGTGTGTGTTTTTGTAATGTACTAAGTATTCCGCAAAAGTAATGTAATGTACATGTACGTCAGGCTCCGGGTCTCTACAGTTGGTATCAGAGGAAAGGTTTAGTCAACCTTTGGAAACTAGGATGCGAAAATGTTAGTGAGATCCCTAGAGATATTTCTAAGGTATGTTTAGGGATGTCCCTAAGGATAAGTATACGTATAGGATATGGTCCTAGAACTACGGTAACGATATTAGAATTTAACCTAAGATGTTAGATATTAATGGTACTCCCCCTTTACTATGTTGTTTTCCCTAGCATGATTTTTTCCTCTCACACTATTCTTTTTGGGTTTTAGACGATGGCTGGAACCCGAAGGAACCGTGTTGATCAATGCAATGATTTCCATCCTGAACAAACAAATGTTATGGGAGATGGAGTGCAAAATATTATTACTATACTTACACAAGCTATGAATCATTCTGGACTTCCAAATGAGCAGAGAAGGGAACAATATTCTATTGATTCCTTCATGAGGCAACGTCCACCTTCTTTCAGTGGGACTTCCGATCCACTTGTTGCTGAACAATGGATCAGTACCACTGAAAAGATATTTTCAGTTCTTCAATGTTCTGAACATGATAAAGTCATCTTAGCAGTATATCGTTTGGAAGGTGAAGCTGATCAATGGTGGAATCTTATCAAGAATACGAGGCCAAGAGATGAAATTGAGTTCATGGAATGGGACGAGTTCAAGAACTTGTTTTTCAGTAAGTACTTCCCTCGTATTCTTCGAACAAAGATGGAAAAGGAGTTTCTTGAGCTGAAGCAGAAGGATGATGAATCTGTTGGTATATACGAAGCGAATTTTACAAGACTTGCAAGGTATGCATCTGGCATTATCATCCAACCTGAAAGTAAAGTTGATCGATTTTTAAGTGGCTTAAAACCAAGTCTTCGAAGGGCATTAGCTATAAGAGACTTCAGTAGCTATGAAGAAATTGTGTGTTGTGCTATCAAAGTAGAAATGGAAGTTGGTGTTACTTATCCATCTCATAGTTTTGACAAGAAACGAAAGATGGAGTTCAAGGAGAAATCTCAAAATAATGGTGAAAAGAAGATGAATGTTTCCTTATGCACAAAGTGTGGAAAGAAGCATGGTGGAGATTGTCTTAAAGGGACTAGAAAATGTTTTAAGTGTGGAAAAGAAGGTCATCGAGCAGCTGAGTGTCGAAGTAATGGAAAAAGGGTTTCTAATGATGTGAATAAATCAAACACTGCAGAGAACGCACCACCAACACTTCAATGCTTCAAGTGAAAGGAAATGGGGCATTATGCTAATAAATGCCCTAATCAAAGGGTTAGTGATGATCAACATGAGCAACCACTTAAGGAAAAGGACAAAGGGAAGTCACATGCGATCACTATTGGAGATGTTGAATATGACAACGATGTGGTGGAATGATTAAGTATTTATGTAATGGGATTCCAAAATAATGTTGTATCATAAAGTATTGGAATATTTATGTGTTGCTCTAATGTGGTATTAAAAGTGACTGAGATATTTTTGGAAATAAGATGATATGCACATAATGAAGGGAAAACGAGAAAACGAAATGTTTAACAGTATTCATGAGCTCATGATTGATATAAGGACTAAGTGATATCATGGTTTGAGTATATAGAATTTTGAGGATTTTGGTATGTGGAAAGTGTTAACTTTTAACTGCATTCATGTTTTCACTAAGGTATTCAAGAGAATACACGATTAAGGACTTTGAATGTTTGGAATGTGACCAACAAAACATATCTTATGATATATGGGGATCGACGATGGTGTTAAATCTCTGGTAATCGTTTTCACTATGTTATGAGATTGGACTGCAGTATTATGGATAAGACTAAAGGTTGGAATGGATTATGTTGGACGTAAGTTAGTGTTGTTTAAGGATAGAAATTTTTTTTGATATTATTTATGTGATGTTATAGTAATGTAGTTTTAGAAAAAGGACAACCTGCAGGACGGGCGACAGCCCATCGCGTCGGACAAGGCTGTGGAAATCGAACCCACAACCGAAGTGCGACTGGCCTTTATCGCCTACCACTGGCCTACAAGAAGTCCCTGTTTAGTAGAAACTAGTTTTATTATATTAAGCAGTATTATATATGAAGTATAAGTCCATTTTAGGAACCATGTATGATTAATCTCACTTTAGAATGACTTATGTATATTTAATAACTTTTGCTAACCTTTTGTTTAAGACAGATGGAATGACCCGTCATTCTATCACATGATCTGCTAACACTTCACAAATAACAAATTCAACTTCATTTATTTAAGAGATGATGTGGAAATTGTTTAAGGCACGAACAACAGTGAGATTCTACCAAAATAAAGTAAGTATTTATTCTAATTCAAATTCTTCAACTTTAGGGAAATGATCTTGAAAACCAAAAATTTTGTCCTAGTGCTCTTATATCTGATTAATCAGATGGTACCTTAGATCGTCACAAATTTATGGATTTGTGATTGTTGGCTTTTCCATATCCATGTTCTCTACCACTCTCCATCAGAACATGATGGTTAGATTTCTCTTCCATATCCATATTTTCACCTATGTGGAAACCCAGTGATTAGTTTATTTGGGTAATCGTTACATTTCATACTTTAGTTTTTAAAGCCAAGTTTTGGTATTCCTTTTTACGATGTGGGTTTCTATTAAAGAAACTTTCGAATAGTAAACCATTTATAACCCCGACGAATTTCGAGGGTGAAATTAATTTTAAGGGGGGTAGAATGTAACAGCCCGAGATTTTATGAAAAATATTCTTTTTTATTTCACTAATGTCTTGTGTTGTACGCTACACCAAAAGGAGCTTGCACAACACGCATCCTTTACTTGCCTTGCATTACACGCAATCGCAACCTTCCTCGATAGCGTGTGTAGTACGTAATACTGAGTTTCACGAAACAATGATATGCTATTAAAATATTATTAAAACTAGCCGTTATGAATAGTAATAACCACTTTTTAAATTTTAGAAATTTTAGCTCTCAAAATGGACTTCATTTTTGGATTCGGAGTATCGAATTTAGCCTAAGGTGAAATTTTGGTACTTTTCGGATAACTTTCATATTCTGATGAAAAGTGAAAATTACTAAATTATAATTAAAAACAACTTTTTTAATCGAAATAATTAATAGTGATAAATCATTAATTTGAGTGGTTTTAAAGTATATTTAGAATATATTTTTACAATTTAATACAATGTTGGTCATTGGATGTAATTTCACATTTAAACCAGTTATAAACTAGTGTCAATCTTTTGATAGTTTTTATCTCTTAAAAACACGCTATTTGTTTTGATGATGAGAATTAATTTTTATATTAGTTAATGCAACTGATATGTTTTGAATTTGGTAAAATAGACATCATTTTTGAGTTCATAATATCAAATATATCTTAGGCCTAATTTTTGGTATTTTTCCGAAAACTTTCAATTTTCGATGAATAGTGAAACCACTAAGTGGTAGTTAAAAAAACTGAATTGTTCATAAAACTTAATTTTACCGCTTCTGTGAGTGGAATTTCGAAAATCCGAGAGACACGGTTAATATCAAGGACTAAAATGTGGTTCAATGAGATGAAAATAATTTTTGGTGAATAGTAACTTTTTACTTTTTTTTACCGCGGTTAAAAGTAAATAGGGTAATTAAGGGTAAAGATGATATTATTATTACCCTAACACATTTCTTAATTCTATTGGATAAGTGTAATTCGACAAAAAAAACTTAGGAATAAAATATGACCATTTAGGCCCACTTGGATTAGATTAGGACATTTATTATTAATTTATTTAAAGAAGGGTTAAAAGAGTTAAAATCAAAGTTTATTTACTAAAACATTTTTAATATGGGGTTATACATAAGATAAATTCGACTATAAATATTCATTAGAAATATAAAAGGATTTCCTAAAAAATGATATTTTATTTGTAATTTTTAGACGTTAAATAATTTAATTTATTTATGACACAATGATGATGCAGTAATTATCTTATTAATGAAATATTGACAAAATTGATGTTATAAATACCAAAATAAATGTAATTTGAGACTTTTTATGAATTAAACTAATTTTCTAGGTTACTATGATATATTAGTGTTGATTTAATCAACTTGGTTCGAACATATAATTTTGTTATGACTTTCACAAAAATCATATATCAAATAGTGTCAAAATTGACACAAAATAGTTTTTAAATCAAATATTATATTATTAATTGTTATTTTATTCCTAAAAATCTAAGGTTCGGCCAAATGACTTAGATAAGGATATATATATTAATAATAAACAATTTGGGGTTCGTTTGGCATGTTATAGTAAGTGTATTAACCATATAGTGTAAGAAAACAAAAAGACACGGTAAAAGTTAAATTATTTAACTTAGAGTTAAATCTAATTGATAAGGTTAAAATAATAACCTAAACTTGTCTAAATCCTATTGGTTGATATGATTTAGACCCATACCCACTTTATCATCGAAATAAGACCCTTTGGAACCATTATAAACCGATTTTGACTTTAATATAAAATAATATTTTGAGATATTTCTAAGGTGCCCCTCTCCTCCCTTATAAAAGGGCACCTCCTCCCCCTCCTCCTCACACCAATTTGAGCACTCAAGCTTGGCCAACCCCTGAAAAAATCCATTCTCCACTTCCCTAGAAAAATCTTAGAGGTCCTGGTCTTCTTCAAATACCAATCTTAGTTCCCTAAGTGGAGGATTCAAAGATGCGTTTCAAGGAAGAGGTAATATCCATTACCGATCTTTTCAATTTCTTTCTTATTCAACTTCTTCTTCTTTAGTTGTTTCATGATAAAGTAATAACATCAGTATTGCTTACATACTGATATGTTATTATAAATATGAAACAACCCTAATTCACCTTCTATCCATCCTACGGAAAAATGAAATCACCGCGCGTGCGTACGTACGGAATACCGTCTCCACGCCGTGGTGTAATCTATTTTCCATCATAACCTTACAAGGATGGGTATAATGGTGTAATGAGTAAATATATATGATTATTATAAAGTGATATTGATACTGAAATAGTCTACATACACTTCAACACAATTCCATGACCATGGGAACGATATCATCGCTCATGCGTACATATGGACTACCGTCTCCACGACGCGATGAGATTCATTCTCAATGATTAACCATTCATGAATGATTATAAAGTATATATAATAAGTACTAATGAAATATATGACATAATAATGATACTGGATTTATGTAAATTTATATGTATGTCATCTACTTAATTCCATTCACTTCAATAAGGAAATGAAAACAACGTTCATGCGTACGTACGGACTACCGTCTCCATGAACGGTGTATTTCATTCCATTTATCGATATTATATATATATATATATATATATATATTCTGAATATATATTAGATATAAATCATGTTTTACATTCTGGATATAAGTAATCATGATCCAAGTAATCATATTAATAATTACAAGTTAAAAACACGAACGACAAATAAGACGATTTTACCCAAAACGCTACTTTAACATGAATTTACAAAAGAACAGGTAATATAAAGTCATAAGTGGACCATATATGATATAATAACAGTGAATATGATTCTGGAATAAGTCAATAACATGAT
The DNA here is from genome assembly GCA_963277665.1 of Viscum album. Taxonomy (NCBI): domain Eukaryota; kingdom Viridiplantae; phylum Streptophyta; class Magnoliopsida; order Santalales; family Viscaceae; genus Viscum; species Viscum album. Next base: position 1,576,602,463 of record OY728141.1, read on the forward strand.
TTAAATCATTATACAGGAGGTTCAGACACTTACAAAGCAAGTCGGACCTATGGTAAGGGAAATATCACAATCTCATTTTTATCCGAGATTGTTTATTCGTAAGTATTTACTGGGGTGTATTTTATCATCCACATCCATGTTTCGTAAATATTTAATATTATTTCCATCCAATTACAATAGTTTAAATCCAATTTTACCCTTCGATGAGTTTTTAGTAAAGAATATGAAAGGAATCTTTTGTCGTTTTTTTCGTATGAGGTACTTTTTGACTTTTCCGACAAAAGTACGAAGAATGTTTTTTTTAACTTATACGGCATGAATGGATTTTTAAAACATTATTTCCAAGAAGCTTCCTTTACAAGTTTTCAAGTTTATTTTTAATCAACTTATTTTAGTTTATAATTGTATGACATGTTAAGAAAAGAAAAGTGTTTTTGAAGAAGAAAGGATATTTTCCTCAAGAATGGAGTTCAAGTGTTTTATCAAAATTATTTTCCATCTAAGATAATAAAGGGTTCTGTTTTTATCCCTATTATTACATGGATTTGATTATGTTGTGATGGAAATATTTTTATGAATTCCTTTATCTTATATGAATTGTTTTATGATGTCATGTTATTTAAGAATCCCATTTTTATTACATGGGTTACACTATGATGTATGGTTTATGATTATGTGGCACACATAAGAAAGGATTCATTATAAGATGGGTGGGACCTATATCTCCCTCCAATGAATTGGCTAAAGATTTTATATCTCATGAGACAGACATGGCTGGAATGGTAGGTTATACCGGTTCAGTGAAATAGGACTGAAACGAGGGTTACTCGATTCAGAAAGGGACTTTGTCCACTAAGATAGTCTTGACAATGAGTTTTGACTAACAAGAAATGATTCTCTATGATTATGTGTGAATGCCACAAAGTTTCATGTTTTAAATTATGATTATTGTGATTATATTTCACTTCCATGATTTATCCCATGTTATGAATTTATGCTCTCTTTTGCAGGTTATGATTTCCAAAATGTTATGTTCTTATGAATATGATGTGATTGATATTTCATTTGTTTACCATTACTGAGAATTTGAGATCACCCTTTTATGTTTTCTTTTCCCCAGGATATAAAGAAAGGTTTTAGGTAAAAAAAAGGAAGATCTTTATGGGAGATTTTGAAGATCTTTCACCACGATTAGAAGATTATATTCCGAGTTTCCAAAGACACTAAACTATTACGGTCCTTGTGTGTGTGTTTTTGTAATGTACTAAGTATTCCGCAAAAGTAATGTAATGTACATGTACGTCAGGCTCTGGTTCTCTACAAGATGACTCCCTAATAGATGAATCATTGACATATGACTCACCAACAAATGGCTCACCAACAGATGACTCAGCGATAGACGAATCCCATACAGATGACTCACCAATAAAAGACTCCCCAACAGATGACTCATCGATAGATTACTCACAAACAGATGACTCCCCGACAGATGATTCCTGGACCGATGACTCACCAACTACTGACTCACCGACTGATGAATCATGGATATATGACTCACGGATATATGAATCCTTAATATATGACTCATCGATAGAAAACTCACTGATAGACGAATCACTAACAGATGGCTCACCAACAGATGACTCACTGATAGAGGACTCATTGATTTATGACTCACGGAAAAATGAATCATTGATAGATGACTCACCAACAGATGAATCCCAGACAAATGACTCACCTACAGATGACTCACCAACTACATTTTTTATAGAATTTAAAACATTGTTCATAGAACTGTAAATTTGGAAATGTGTTGGGAATAAGTCACCTTGACCTCCCAGAACACCTAAAATACAAAATTTCAACAATGAAATAGACCGAATGTAACGCCCTGACCCCAGTTACCCATATTCGGTGCATTATTTTAATACATTGGAATTATTACAAGGAATAAAGTCCCAAAGGACCGATCAGTTTAGGAATCTTGGAAAATAGATTACATACATGAATGTTACATTACACTTTATAACATACAATAGATAATAAATAATCCTTTATGAATGCAATTATTCCATTAGCTTAACCCAGAATATCAATTACAATACACTTCTTGGAATCCTAGGGAAAATAAAACATAGAAAGGGGTGAGCTCAAATGCTATGTAAGAGTAAGAAATACAGCAGAAGATAACATAAATATTAAGCATGTTGAATAATTAAAACCACATGCCTTTAGCAATAATAAACTTGAAAACATTTATGGAATGTATATGATCGGAGTAAATAATTCCATAATAAAACATAATCGTGGGTATTCTACTAGTTGAATGGCCACATGAACCATAAATACTATTTTCATAATGTGAGAACGTATAATGTCGGATATTCTAAAACATTTTGTCAAGACGTTAGCCAAGACGTCTAAAAATTATTAAGGCCTCGGCCAAAACCATATATCAAATCGGGAAAGGCCTCAGCCAATTCCACATCTAGTTTTCTCATGAGACCTACTGATGCATCGAGGAGCTATAGCGGTCTCCACCCGTCACATACTAAGTCTAATACATTCCTCATATGAAAAGGAGGAAATATAACATATACATTCATATTAAAAATAGCATATGAAATGTCAATACTTTAACCATAAACTCGAAATGGTATAAAAATAGCACATCCACAGTCAAAAATATCACAAAACCTTCAATACAATATGAAAGTTTTGTATCCTAATAACTCAACTTCAAACAAGTTTAAAATCCATCAAATGATGTTGACATAGATGAAATTGATTTGTAAAACACTTTGACAGAAATATCTCTTTTTCATGAAAACATTTTAAAGTTTCACAATTTAAAAATGAAGACATTTAAAGAAATTTTTTAATAAAAGTGTCCCATACCACTTTGAAACTCTTCAAAGGAATTAATATTTTAAAAACATTCATGTCCATATAAATAAATCGTTAGAAACCATTTTGAAAACATGGACATTATTGAGAATAATTTAGAAGAATAAATATTAAAAACATTTAAAATGATGTTTTAGTAAAGAAGTACCTTAAAATGAATCCCTTTGAAAATTATTTTATGAAACATGAACATGGGTAATAAATATGTCCCAGTAGATACTCACGTAAATAAAACATTAAATAATAATGAGATTGTGAAATTAACCCATACCTCGTGTCCCACTTGGCCCGTTCGTTATTTAATATCATGAATAATAAACTAAAGATAATTTATACTTTCTTAAGAACTTTTTTCAAGTTTATTATTCCTTTTATATCACTTATTACAATGTTATAAACATTATGTAATCATTTAAGTTAATAACATTCATTTTGTCGATATTTGGCACTTGAGTAAAAAAAGAACACATTATAGTTACAATTTGTTCACATGGTAAAAATTTAATTATATACAGAATGATATTCATGATTTAGATATCATATATATCATATATATCCAGTATATACATGTATTTATAATAGTACATATCAGTTTGGGGTATAAAATGAAATGCACCGTTCATGGAGACGGTAAGCCGTACTTACGCATGAACGCTACTTTCATTTCTATTTCTTATTTTAATGGAATTAAAACATAATGATACATAGTTATATTATAATTCCAGTATAATATAATTTATAATATCATTAACTCCATCCTTTATACATCCCACATATGGTATTAACGAGTCATATCACTTTGAGGGGGCGGTAGTCCGCACTTCCTCTAATGAAATTATCGTGTTTACCCATAATATAAACCATTAAGTTATTCTATAAAATAAAAACAAAAAACAATGAAGAAAACATAACCATAATATATATCATATATAAATACATTTCCATCATAATTCCCACCAATATAGGTGGTAGGAGGTAATTGAACAATCATAGTTTCGTGAGGCTTTAGTTTTCCATCCACAAAAACATTATGTCCTTCCACCATTAGATGGAGGTGTGTGTGAGTGTAGTTAAAATATTTCTCATAACAACATCCTAGTTTATTTATAACTTTAGTGTTATTATAAAATAACAGAATTAAAAAAATTAGGGGTTGGAGAAGTAAAATAAATGAAAAGAAGTTAAGAGAAATTGTTACCATTAATTTGGGTAACATCATTTGGTTGAACCAAAAGGACTTCTTAAAGTGCCTTCTGCCTAAGTTAAGGATTCTAAGAGGTGGTGAGGGATGTAAGGAGCTTAATTTGTCAGAGTTTGGATGAGCCAAAATTCTTGATATTTATGATGAATTGGTTAGAAGGGGTCTCCTTTTATAAGGTGGAGGAGGGGCTTTTTAGGAAAGTGTAAAAATATTATTTTATTATATAATGATATTCAGTTTCTAAAGGTCCAAAAATCATTAGGATCGAAGGTAATATGAATCATGGTCGAAATAAAACCAGCCAATAATAATTGTACATATTCCTGATATTATTTTAATATTTATAATCTTATTTATTTAAATCTTTTATAAATTCAGTAAATACTACATCATTATTGTGTCAGAAATAATTTAATTTAGCTAGTGTCTAAAAATTATAACAAAAATTCCATGATATAGATAAGCATTTTATCTTTCCAATGAATATTTATAGTTAAAAAATATTTGTAATGCTCTGACCCCAGTTACCCAGAGTCGGTGCATTATTACATAACATTGTCATGATCACAAGAAAGATCAAGTCTCGAAAGACCGATTAGTTTAGTAGCCTTGGAAACACTAGATATATTCATAAGTCTTACATTATATCATAAAAATAAAAACTATAACAACAACTTTTCTTCATAGTCCACACTAAAATCCCCACATACTATCCCTGCAGGTCATTCATAAATTACTTCTTCACATCCTGGGAAAAATAAAACATTGAAAGGGGTGAGCTCAAATGCCCACTAAGGATAACAATATAGCTGAAACATTCATAAATAAGAATAAACATTTAAGGTAATGTATAACTAAAACAAAAGCCTTTTAAACATTAACTTAAACATAGTATGGAAAAAATAAAATGAAATAATTCCATTTACTTATTCACATGGATATTCGACTCATTGATTAATCACATGCAATATCAATAACCACTTTCATAATGATGGAATGCATAATGCCAGACTATCATAACCACATAGCCAAGGCATCGTGCCAAGACTACAAATAAGATTTTTCCAAGGCCTTGTGCCAAGACACTAGTTTGTCTCATGAGACTTACCGATGCATCGAGGAGCTATAGCGGGCTCCACCCGTCACATATTAAGTCCAATGCATTCCTCATATGAACAGGTTTAAACATAACATAAACATTCGTATTAAAACTAGCATACGAAATGTAAATACATCATCCATAAACCATGAATGGTATAAAAAAAGCACATCCATAGTCAAACATATAAAAAAACCTCCAATACAATATAGAAGTTTTGTATCATAATAAATCAACTTCAAATAAGCGTAAAATCCATCAAATGAGGTTGACATAGATGAAATTAAAACTCTTTTTAAAGAAATATCTCATTCTATTTTGAAATAATTTAAGGGTCATATATTTATAATATAAAACATTTTCTTTGAAAATATTTTTATAAGATTGTATTTTAAGATTCAACTATTTTATAATGGCGGAAAATAGCCACACCCGCCGTATAAGTTTAAAAAACATTCTTACCTTAATTCTGTCGAAAAGGTTAAAAAACACCTTGTTTGGAAAATGACGGAATGATTCATTTATAAACCTCTTATAAAAAGTCAAACAAGGGTATAAACAACTTTAACCCATATTCTTGTAAATAGTAAAAATGTTTTGAAATACATTTTTAAGAAACATGGATTTGTATGATAAAGAAGTCCGAGTAGATTATTACGTATAAACAACCTCGGATAATGAAGAGATTGCGAAATAAACCATTACCTTGTAATTTTATTTGGTTGGGGGTAGGTTAAACTCCTGTATAATGGTAAAATAATTGTTATTAAATTATACAAGAATCATATACATTCATATGATATCATATATGATCTTTTAGCATTGCTTTGTTAATAATATCTTAGAATTATCGTTGTTTCGGGTGTTAACTTACTTGTTTTCTTTTAAATGTTCTGTTACATAAGCCATGCTTTTCATGGATAGTTTGTATCTTATTCATATCCAGGATGATATCAAGTCCTTAAAAAATATTTTGTAAATCATAAAATGACAATTATACTTGAATGGATACAATGGAGAATGAATCTCATCGCGTTCGTGGAGACGGTAGTCCGTACGTACGCACGAGCGACAATATCATTATTTTGATATTATAATAATATATAATTGGATGGTATATCATATATACAGAGTCATTATCATGTTATATTTGTTATTTAAATGAATTACACATCATTATTATACCCATTTAAATAATAATATATTGAATAACAATTACACCACGACGTGGAGACGGTAAGCCGTATGTACGCACGTATGATGACATGTCATTAAAAGGATGGATAGAATACTGAATATGGTTGTACCATATTTATAATAATATTAAATTATATAGGAGATACTAGATTCATTATTTTAGAATGGTAATAACAAAGAAATATGATCTTGAAGAAGAAATGAATTTGAAAAATGGTGGTGAAAACATTACCTCTTCTTCGGGTTCTTTTTTTTGATTTGATCAAAAGGGATCCTTAAGATGGCTTTTTGACTAAAGGAAGGCCTATAATATGAATTCAGGGAAGTTGAGAGAGTATTTGGGCAGAGTTTGGCCGAACCAAAAGGCTTTTAAGGTGTGAAGTAATGAGAAGGAGGAGTTCCGTTTTATAAGAGGGGTGAGGGGCACCTTTGGAAAAGCTAGAAATATTATTTATAATAAATTAATATTTGGGTTCTTAATAGATCAAAAGTGAATTATTTAAAGGTTAAGGTGGGTATAGGTTGAAAACCATTCAACCAATAGAATTTAGATAGGTTTGGGTCATTATATTAACCTTATCTTTTAGTTTTAACTCTTAGTTAATTAGTTTGACACTTACCATGTCACTTTGTATTTTTATATTATATAGTTAATAAACTTACAATATACCACCGAGAAACCCCCAAGTGGTCCATTGATGATACAAATATCATTATATAAGTCTATTGGCCGATCCTTAGATTTTTAATAATTTAATATCAATTAATAATATAATATTTGTTTTAAAAACTATTTTATGTCAATTTCGACACTATTCAATAGTTGATTTTTGTAAAAACTTATAACAGAATGATTACTTATAAAAAATCCAATTAAATCAATTATAATATGTCATATTATCCTATAAAATTATTTTAATTCATTAAAAGTCTCAAATTATATTTATTTTGTATTTATAATATCAATTATTTTAATTTTCACTATTATTGTAATTACTGCATTATCATTGTGTCATAAATAAATTAAATTATTTAATTTATAAAAATTATAAATAAAATATCATTATGTATAAAATCTTTTTACCTTTCTAATGAATATTTATAGTTGAATATAAAACATATATATCTCTTTGTAAAAATTGTTTTTCTAAAAGATATATGCTTTTGTCATTTTTGTATTTATTTTAACTTAATTAAAATAAAGTGTCCCTATCACCTACAAGTGGCTCCATGGGGTCCCAAAATCGACCCAAAGATGCCCATGGTCGGACATGTATCCAAATTTTAAGGTAATTTAGAATTATTATAATATTATTGTTTAACCCTTATTTACCGGATTTACCCTTAACCATGGTAAATAAAATATTTACCGAAGTAATTATTCAAAATGTCTAAAAATAAAAGTTACCTATTTACACAATTTGGACAAAAGTATTCCAAATATGGAATCCATTTTTCCATATTCAAAACATAGAAGTGGCAGAAATTAATTTAAAATTAATTCCCGCTGTCAAAACAAAAAGCATGTTTTTAAGATATAATAACTATCAAAAGATTAATACTTGTTTATGTTTGGTTTAATTGTGAAATTATGTCCAATGACCAAAATTGTATTGAATGGTAAAAATATATTGTAAATATACTTTAAAACCACTCTGATTCCTAATTTATCAGTATTAATTATTTTTATTAAAAATTTTGTTTTTAAATAAAATTTAGTAATTTTCACTATTCATGAAAATATTAAAGTTATCCGAAAAGTACCCAAATTTCACCTTAGGATAAATTCGATACTCTAAATCCAAAAATGAAGTCCATTTTGAGATATATAATTTATAAAATTTAAAAAATTAGGTATTACTATTCATAACGGCAAGTTTGATGGGTTGTGGTGTGTTAGAACTCGATGTTCCGTACAACACACACTATTGCAATATTCAAAGAGAAGCCTACCGTAGAAGCTTGGGGTGTTACATTCTCCCCTCCAAATAATTTTTTCCTTGAAATTTCTAGAATACTACCGCATTAAATGACCCGTGTGGTTCTTCATCATAAGTTCCTCGGGTTCCCACGTTGCCTCTTCTATCTTATGGTTTCTCCATAGAACTTTTACCAGACGAGTCGTCCGATTTCTCAGTACTTGTTCTCTGGTATCAAGAATCCTGACAGGCTCTTTACAAAAAGACAGATTGGGTTCTAGTTCTAATTCCTCGTAGGTGAGTACATGTGTTGGGTCAGGCATGTATTTCCTCAACAGAGATACGTGGAACACATCGTGAACTTTGGAGAGACTTGGCGGCATTGCCAATCGGTAAGATACAACCCCAATTCGTTCTAGAATTTCGAAAGGTCCGATGTACCTAGGACTCAATTTACCTTTCTTACCAAAATGTATGACTCCCTTCCATGGTGATACCTTCAGGAAAACATGATCACCGACTTGAAATTCCAAATCCTTCCTTCGATTATCGACATAGCAATTGTACATACTTTAAGATGATTTGATGTGATTTCAGATTACCTTCACCTTTTCCATCTTTTCCTCCACTAGTTCTGGACCTATAAGTTTTCTTTCACCAACATCATCCCAACAGGTTGGTGTGAGACATCTCTTTCCATATAACGCTTCATATGGTGCCATCTGAATACTCGAATGGAAGCTATTATTATAGGAAAATTCTACCAGAGGTAAATATTGATCCCACATACCCTGAAAGTCATGTGAGCAAGATCTCACCATGTCTTCTAAGGTTTGAATAGTCCATTCTGATTGTCTGTCTATCTGAGTGTAGTAGGCAGTGCTCAAATGAAGTTCAGTATCCCGGGATTTCTGAAGACTTTTCCAGAATCATGAAGTAAAACGAGGATCACTATCAGAAACAATCGATAGGGGTACTCCATAAAGTCTCACACCTTCATTAATATATAGTCTTGCTAGACGTTCCAGTGGTAGATCTTCTCTTATAGCAATAAAATGTGCTGACTTGGTAAGACAATCAACAATAACCCATATTGCATCGTTCCTTCTAGGAGTCTTTGGTAGTCTCATGACAAAGTCCATCGTAATATTGTCTCATTTACACTTAGGTTTGGGAAGAAGTTGTAATACTCCACCAGGCTGTTGCCATCCAGATTTCACTTGTTGACAAACCATACATCTTGACAAAAAATCGGCAATCTCCCTCTTCATGTTGTCCCACCAAAAATGTTCCTTCAAAATTATATACATTTTTGTGCTCCTAGGGTGTATAGAGAAATTGGAACTATGATCAACATCCAGCAATTCCATTTTTAGATCAGGTATATCAGGAACACAAAGCCTCTTCCCAAATTTCAAAATTCCTTTTTCATACACAAAGTATCTCAATCTCCCATCATTCACAGCTTTAATCTTCTTTTGAAATTCTTCATCATCGGTCTGATAATTCTTAATAATTTATAGTAAAGATGGTTTGGAAACCATTTGAAAAAGCATTGATGTTTCACCTTACCTGGTTATTCCCATGTCCATCTTCACTAGATCCCTGAAAATTGGATCCCTTTCAATTCTCATATTGTTCAAAACTCCATGATCCTTTCTACTCAAAGCATCTGCCACCTTGTTTGCTTTCCCCAGGTGGTATTGTATCGTACAATCATAATCCTTGAGTAATTCAAGCCATCTCCTTTGACTCGTGTTGAGTTCTTTTTGTGAGAAAATATACTTCAAACTCTTGTGATCAGTATAAATATCACATTTTTCACCATAGAGGTAGTGCCTCCATATCTTCAAAGCAAATACCACAGATTCTAACTTGAGATCATGAGTAGGATAGTTTTGTTCATGAATTTTCAACTGTCGTGATGCATAGAAAATAACCCTATCATTCTGCATAAGGACACAACCAAGTCTTTTCTTCGATGCATCACTATAAATAACGAACCCATCATTACTCGATGGTAGAGTCAATATAGGATAATTGACTAATCATCTCTTCAGTTCTTCAAAACATTATTCATACTCTTTTGTCCAAACAAATTTAACCCCTTTACGTGTGAGCTTCATTAATGGGTTAGCCAATCGGGCAAAATTCTGGACGAAACGTCGATAATAACCAGCAAAACCAATAAAACTACGTACCTCAGTTATACTCATAGGTGCTGGCAATTCTTGGATTGCCTTGGTTTTAGAAGGATCAACATAGATTCCATCTTTAGAGACAATATGGCCAAGAAAAGAAATCTCCGGAAGCCAGAATTCACACTTGCTAAACTTCCCATATAATTCATGTCTTCTCAGAGTCTTCAGGATAATGCGCAATTAATTTTCATGATCTTCGTAGCTTTTGGAGTATACCAAGATATCATCAATAAATACCACCAAAAATTCATCGAGATATTCCTTGAAAACTCTATTCATCATATCCATGAATACAGAGGGTGTATTAGTCAATCCGAAGGCATTACTGTAAAGTCATAATGCCCGTACCTGGTTCGAAATGCTATCTTCAGAATGTCTTCCTTCTCCACACTCAACTGATGGTATCCAGATCAAAGGTCAATCATTGAAAAGTATTGAGCTCCATGTAGTTGGTCAACTAAATCATCAATGCGAGGTAGGGGATACTTGTTCTTTATTGTTATAACATTGATCTCCCTGTAGTTGATACATAACCTCATAGATCCATCATTATTTTTAACAAAAAGAACAGGGGATCCCCATGGAGAAACACTAGGGTGAATAAATACCTTATTACCCAATTCCTCTAGTTTTTTCATTAGTTCAACTAATTCCATAGTGGCCATTATATAAGGGGTCTTCGATATAGTACTTGATCCAGGAATTAAATCAATGGAAAAATCAACTTCTCATTCTGTAGGATGTCAAGGTAAATCTTCTGGAAATACATCTACATATTCTTTCACAACATGTACATGCTCTATTCGAACATTCCTTTCCTAACCCACAGTCATTTCATTCTATTCCTCCCTAATAATTGAATTTAGTTGAGCTACTGGGGGTGCATCTAGATAAGAATTAGGTGGTGACGATTATGCTCTAAAATAAGGTGTTCCTTATCATCATCATCAAGAATCGTAACCTCTTTCTTCTTACAATAAATCTTCGCCTCATAGTCCGAAAGCCAATCCATACCGAGGATTATATCAAACTCAATCATAGGTATGATGATGAGATCAGAAGATAAAGAACATTTATGTGCTCTAATGGGGACTGATTCACAAAACTTTGTTGAAATGATACTTCCCTTAAGAGTTTTAACTGACAACTACCTTGTTAAATCAAATTGGAAATATCTAATTTTCTTAGAAAAATGGGAATATATGAAACAATTCGATGATCCAGAATCAAATAATGCATTTTCTAAACTTGAGGAAACCATGAAATTACCTTCCACTACATCTTTTGGAGCTTCTACCACAGCAGTAGTGATAGCATAAGCTTGGCCTTGATCCCACGGCCTTTTCAGAGGTACGTTCCCCTGACGCTTAGGACATTCATTTGCATAATGTACAATATCCCTGCAATTGTAGCAATAAACATTGGTAGCTTTCTTCTACCCTTTGCAATCACTAGCTTGGTGGCCTTTTTCACTACACTTGTAACAGACACCCATTCCCTTCAACCAAGTAGCGGGGTGTTTCTTCCCACATTTACCACAGGATGGATATTCAAACTCTCCCTTCTTCCCCTTATTTCCATTCACATATTGATCAGCAGATCTCTTCTTCTCTTGCTTTGCTTTAAAGTCATAAGACTTAGAGAATTGCTTTTCGGTCTTGATAGCACATGAGACAATGTCTTCGTACGACGAGAAGTATTGTAAGACTAATGCTCGACATAGAAATGGTTTTAACACATCAAATAAACAATTCATCTTACTTCTTGGGTTACATATATAATCTCCAGCATACCTTCCTAACCTTGTAAAGTTAGCCTCATACTTTGCGACATTCTCATCCTCCTTTTGTCTCAGACTCAGAAATTGTCTTTCCATATCTGCTCGATGGTCACGAGGAAAATATTTTTCTAAAAACAGATCTTTGAACTACATCCATTCCATATTTGATACTTCTTCATTTTCCTTCAAATTTTAAATCAATGACCACCATTGATCAGCATCTCCAGTGAGGTGGTAAACTACCATGATAACTTTTTCCCTTTCACTACATCCCAAAGCCTAAAATATTTTCTCTAGGGAACTTATCCTTTTCTCAGCTACTAAGGGATTTGTACTCCAATTTAACGTTGGTGGTTGTTGCCTCATGATGCGATCTAACATTGATCCTCCATGTTGCGGATCAGGTTTCTCCATATTGGTAGGTTATTATTCATAACCTGAGTGAGTTGTCCCAATATGGTGATTAGTTGATTGGCACCAGTTGCATCACCAGCTCCACTATAATTATCTTGAGTAGGAGGGAAATCCCTACATGGAGTGCGTGCATTGATACGGTTTCCATTTCTTCCACTAGGCGCCATTTCTAAACAATGGCATAAACTAGATCAATTTATGAATAAAAATACATAATCCCATACTTATAAAACACTTAACATAAATTGAACTATTTATGGATATAATCCATAATCATAAAAATGTTTTCTTTGAGGATGTATATACTCACAAACCCTTCATAATTATTTGTAACGAAAATGAGAGTTATCCTAAGAATATCCCCCGGGAGTGTCGTGACCAAGAGTGCAGCAAGGCCCGTTGTCGTGCACCAGTTCCCGTTCGAGTCTAGCTCAAAGTGGTGTTTTTGGGTTTTACCCCTAGGTGAATCTGTGCCAGAGCTGCCTCTACCTACTCGTATCTAGACAGGGATGTATTCCTTGGAAAACTCACAAAATATCTACAATACCAAAATTCTAGGAAGTTCTTCTATACTAATCCTAAAATTTCATCTTAGGTCTATGTGTTCTAATCAGAGTTTATCTAAATCTAGCTTCTAAGGTTTGTACTAAACTTAATCTGATACCAACCGAAATGCCCCAACCCCAGTTACCCAGAGTCGGTGCATGATTACATAACATTGGCATGATCACAAGAAAGATCAAGTCTCGAAAGGCCGATTAGTTTAGTATCCTTGCAAACACTAGATATATTCATAAGTCTTACATTACATCATAAAAATGAAAACTATAACAACAACTTTTCATCATAGTACACACTCACATCCCCACATACTATCCCTGCAGGTCATTCATAAATTACTTCTTCACATCCTGGGAAAAATAAAACATTGAAAGGGGTGAGCTCAAATGCCCAGTAAGGTTAACAATATAGCTGAAAATTTCATAAATAAGAATAAACATTTAAGGCAATGAATAACTAAAAAAAGCCTTTTAAAATTGAACTTCAACATAGTTTGGAAAAATTAAAATTAAATAATGCCATTTACTTATTCACATGGATATTCTACTAATCGAATAATCACATGCAATATCAATAACCACTTTCATAATGATGGAATGCATAATGCCAGACTATCATAACCTCATAGGAAAGGCCTCATACCAAGACTAGAAATAAGATTTTTCCAAGGCCTTTTACCAAGACACTAGTTTGTCTCATGAGACCTACCGATGCATCGAGAAGCTATAGCGGGCTCCACCCGTCACATATTAAGTCCAATGCATTCCTTATATGAATAGATTTAAACATAACATAAAAATTCGTATTAAAACTAGCTTATGAAATGTAAATACTTCATCCATAAACCATGAATGGTTTAAAAATAGCACATCCACAGTAAAACATATCACAAAACCTTCAATAAAATATAGAAGATTTGTATCATAATAAATCAAATTCAAATAAGTGTAATATCAATCAAAGGATGTTGACATAGATGAAATCAAAAATCTTTTTAAAGAAATATCTCTTTCTATTTTGAAATAATCTAAGAGTCATATATTTATAAAGTAAAAAAATTTCTTTGAAAATATTATTATAAGATTTTAAGTTATGATTCAACAATTTTATAACGGAGGAAAATATACACACCCTCCATATAAGTTAAAAAAAAAATTCTTACCTTAATTCTGTCGAAAAGGTTAAAAAGCACCTTGTTTGGAAAACGACGGAAATATTCCTTTGTAAACCTCTTATAAAAAGTCAAAAAAGGGTATAAATGACATTAACCCATATTCTAGTAAATATTAAAAATGTTTTGAAAAACATTTTTATGAAATATGGACCTGGATGATAAAGAAGTCCCAGTAGATTATTACATATAAACAACCTCGGATAATGAAGAGATTGCGAAATAAACCCTTACCTTGTTCTTTTCATTGGTTGGGGGATGGTTAACCTCCTGTATAATTGTGAAATAATTTTTATTAAATTATTCAAGATTCATATACATTCAAATGATATCATATATGATCTTTTAACATTTCTTTGTTAATAATATCTTAGAATTATCGTTGTTTCGGGTGTTAACTTACTTGTTTTATTTTATATGTTTTGTTACGTAAGCCATGTTTTTCATGGATAGGTTGTATCTTATTCATATATAGGATTATATCAAGTCTTTAAACATTATTTTTTAATAATAAAATGATAATTATACTTGAATGGATACGATGGGGAATGAATCTCATCGCGTTCATGGAGACCGTAGTCTGTACGTATGTATGAGCGACAATATCATTCTTTTGATATTAAAATAATATATAATTGGATGGTATATAATATATACAGAATAATTATCATGTTTTATTTATTATTTACATGAATTACACATCATTATTATATCCATCCAAATAATAATATATTGAATAACAATTACACCACGACGTGGAGACGGTAAGCCGTACGTACGCACGTATGGTGACATGTCATTAAAAGGATGGATAGAATAATGAATATGGTTGTAAAATATTTATAATATTATTAAAGTATATAGGATATGCTGGATTAATTATTTTATAAAGGGAATAACAAAGAAATAATAAGTTGAAGAAGAAATGAATTTGAAAAAGGGTGGTGAAAACATTACCTCTTCTTCGGGTTCTTCCTTTTGATTTTATCAAAAGGGATCCTTAAGTTGGATTTATGACTAAAGGAAGGCCTCTATGATGAAGTGAGGGAAGTTTATAGAGTATTTTGGCAGATTTTGGCCCAACAAAATGGCTTTGAAGGTGTGAAGTAATGAGAAGGAGGAGTGCCCTTTTATAAGAGGGGTGAGGGGCACCTTTGGAAAAGCTAGAAATATTATTTTATTATAAATTCACATTCAGTTTCTAATATCTCCAAAGTGTATTATTTAAATTTTAAGGTGGAGATATGTCGAAAAACATTGAACCAATATAATTTAGACAGGTTTGGGTCATTATATTAACCTTATCTTTTAGTTTTATCTGTTGGTTTATTAGTTTCACACTTACCATGACACTTTGTATTTTTATAATATATAGTTAATGAACTTAATATATACCTATAAGAGACCCCCAAGTGGTACAGTAATGATACGCCTATCATGATATAAGTCTCTTGGACGAACCTTAGATTTTTAGGAATTTAATATCAATTAATAATATAATATTTGTTTTGAAAACTCTTTTATGTCAATTTTGACACTATTCAATAGTAGATTTTTGTAAAAATCATAACAGAATTATTAGTTAGAAAAAATCAAATTAAATCAATCATAATATGTCATATTATCCTATAAAATTAGTTTAATTCATTAAAAGTCTCAAATTATATTTATTTGGGTATTTATAATGTCAATTATTTTAATTTTTCACTATTATGGTAATTACTGCATCATCACTGTGTCGTAAATAAATTACACTATATAAAGTCTAAAAATTATAAATAAAATATAATTATGTATTAAATCTTTTTATCTTTATAATGAATATTTATAGTGGAAAATCCAACAAACATAACCCTTTGTAAAAATTGTTTTTCTAAAAGATATATGCTTTTTTCATTTTTGTATTTATTTTAACTTGATTAAAATAAAGTGTCCCTATCACCTACAAGTGGCTCTATGGGGTCCCAAAATCGACCCAAAGTTTCCCATGGTCGGAAATGTATCCAAGTTTTAGGGTAATTTAGTATTGTAATAATATTATTGTTTAACCCTTATTTACCGGATTTACCCTTAACCATGGTAAATAAAATATTTACCGAAGTAATTATTCAAAATGCCTAAAAATAAAAGTTACCTATTTACACAATTTGGACATCCTGATTCCAAATATGGAATCCATTTTTCAAAATTAAAAACACAGAAGTGGAATAAATTAATTTAAAATTAATTCCCGCTGTCAAAACAAAAAGCGTGTTTTTAAGAAATAATAAATATCAAAAGATTGATTCTTGTTTATGTCTGGTTTAATTGTGAAATTATGTCCAATGACAAAAATTGTATTAAATTGTAAAACTATATTCTAAATATACTTTAAAACCACTAAAATTCATAATTTATCAGTATTAATTATTTTGATTGAAAATGTTGTTTTTAATTAAAATTTAGTAATTTTCACTATTCATCAAAATATTAAAGTTATCCGAAAAGTACCAAAATTTCACCTTAGGCTAAATTCAATACTCCGAATCCAAAAATTAAGTCCATTTTGAGAGATATAATTTATAAAATTTTAAAAAGTATGTATTACTATTCATAACGGCTAGTTTGATTGGTTGTGGTGTGTTAGAACTCAATGTTTTGTACAACAAACGCTATTGCATTATTCAAAGATAAGCATTCAGTAGAAGTTCGGGGTGTTACAATATTACTTATATAACTCCATATAAAAACTAATTACTAAAAAAAAATTTTATGTCAATTTGGCCTTTACTTTAAATTAATTAATCTAAAGTGTCATTATCATTCATAAGTGGCTCCATGTGGTCCCAAAATCGATGCAAGGATGCCCATGGTAAGCCATTACTCATCAAATAAGGTTAGGACATGTGTTAAGGTAATATTGAATTATTAAAATATTCTTTCTACCTTGAATTACCCTATTTACCTTTAACCGCGGTAAATAAAAGTCCAAAGTTACTATTCACCAAAAAAATTATTTTCATCTTATTGAACCAGATGTTATTTACTAAGGTTAACCGTGTCTCTCATATTTTTGAAATTTAACTCGAAGATGCAGTAAAATTATGTTTTATGCAAATTTGCAAATACTGCAAGGAGGTGGGTAAAAGACGGTAACATATTCAATAAAATTTTATATATCTAAACTTATTATAAAATGACTCGAATGAATTATTTTGAACATATATAGGTATTATGTGTCTATTTTTACCTAAAATAAATTTGAATAAAATAAATAATTATTTAAATAAAAATTCAGTTTTAACCAATAACTCTGTGTTTTTCACTATTTATAAAAAATTTATGTTTCTCAGAAAAATACCAAAAATTCAGAATAATCTATATTTGATATTCCAAATTCAAAAATGATGTCAATTTTACAAAATTAAAAACATATAAGTTGAATTAATTAATTTAAAATTAATTCCCGTTGTCAAAACAAATAGTGTGTTTTTAAGAAACAATATCTATAAAATGATTGACATTTTTTAATGTCCAATTTCAAAGTGAAATTAATTATAATGACCTAAATTGTATTAAATGATAAAAATATAATATAATTATACTTCAAAACCAATAATATTCAAAATTTAACACTATAAATTGTTTCGATTAAAAAAGTTTCTTTTAATTAAAATTTAGTATTTTTCATTATTCAAAAAAATATGAAAGTTATAAGAAAAATACCAAAAATTTATCAAAACTAAATTTTTATCTCTTGTTCTAAAGAAGAAGTTTATTTTTCATATTGAATAAATAAATGTGTCAAATATTGTATTAAAAAAGGGTTCGCCCTCCAAAGGTGGAAAAATTGCATTTTTTTTTAAAAATACTTCCTTTATCTAAAAAATTGAATTTGTTCTAATATTATGTCTAAGAAATGCATAAAATAGATGTTAAAATTATATGAAGTATATAAAAATCAAAAATCAGTTAATACTATTCATAACCTCTTTTGAACGGCTAGTTTGGTAAGTCATGGTGCGATTGAACTCAGTGTGGCATGTAGTGTAAGTTATTGAATTACTTTGAAGAAATAACATACTATGAAATCATGGGGTGTTACATTCTTCCCCACTTTAATAAATTGCATCCTCCAATTTGAAATTGTTCTTTGAAAATAGAAGGTTGAAAATATAAAATACCTTTGTGGGAAAACCCACATCAGAAATTGGGTTAATAATATTTAGTCTTAATTAGAGGAAAAGGGGAATGAAAAAGTCACCACCAAATTATGATCTCTATTAGGAGAACATTGGTTACAATTAGAGACACATAATTGGAGGGAAAACGTAAATACTTATAGAGAGTGATTGAGGTCATCAGTCACAAAAAAATGTAGAATTGAGGGCATCAAAGACATCAATATTTGATGGTTTAAAAAATCATCAGTTAAAAAAACACAAGGTATTAGGATAACACATTTTTAGTTTTAAGATCACTTACCTAATGTTTAAGAATTAATTTATTCATAGAATAAGAGAAGAAAAAAATATATACATGACAAGTAGAGTTCCATCCTTTAGCTAATTTCTACCACAAACTCATCTTTCACTCTAAATGATAATAGAACATAAAAAATCTTCTATTTATTCTATTCTTATAGGGTTCAAACAACTGAATTTATAATTCACCTATCAGACCCTTTAAAAAATGAAACTACATTATACAATCCTGAGACTTCACGTAGTCCAGTGGTAGGTGATAAATTTCAATCTTACTATGGTTGTGGGTTCGATTCCTGCAGCTTTGTCCGATGCAGCGGGTTGTCACTCGGTCTGCGTGTTGTCCTTTTTATAAAAATCCAAAAATAACCTTCACAATAGTATCTTAATCCATCAAAACCTTTAGACTTATCCAAAATAAATCTATCCAAACTCATATTCCAAAATTTATAAGGAATTTAAATACAATTAAGATCTTTTTTTTCATGTAATAACATGTGAACACCTTTATAATGTATTATTTTAAAACATGGTAACACCCTGAGTTACCGTAAAACCTTATTGATTACATTCATTCTCCCTTATCCTTTATACAATAATTGGTATATTCCTTATATCCAAAATATTGAATGTTCCAACAATGATGAAATAAATAAACTATTAATCAGTTCCAAGGAAGTCCAGAATATCCAATATAATTTATCCAAATCAACCATCTCTTATTCAAAAATCACTAACTCAGTATTAGAACCTTATTATGGTTTATCTTTCTCTCAACCATATATTTTCCAAAAATATAACCGGTAATTGAGCCACTTTTCTTGGTTCCACACAATCTCATGTCTTTAATGAAATAATATTGCAGTACAATCCTTATAAACTCTATAATTCTTATAACATGTACATAATTAATAGAAAACTCAAATGACACAATAATTTAATAACAAATTAATAAATCTAATAATTCCTCTTCATCTTCGGTAGTATCATAACATTATTATTATCCAATAGCAGCATTTGGGGAATACTCTGTTGATTTGGACATTGATTCATGTAGTATCCCAACTCCTTGTAGATGAAGCATTGTACATTAGAAAGTTTTTTTCATACCCTTTCAATAAAGTACGTGGGGTCCATTTTCTCCACACTTATAACAAACTCCCACTCCCATCAAGAATTTTCTTAGGTGATTCTTTCCATAGTGAACACATATGGTAAAATTCTTTTTCCCCACTTCCTATTATCCATCTTTCTCTCTTCCATATTTTTCTTCTTTTTCTTCCCATCAAATCCATAGAACTCATAGAATTCTTTACTTATCTTATTAACACATGATACTATTTATTAATATGTTGACAATACATGGGAGACTATTTACCTTCTAAATTTTGGCTTAACACTGTGAAAGATATGATCTTTCGTACTCATTGGATTATATGTATTGCTGGATTTCACATTCTTTCTATTGGCACCATTTTTAAACAATGACATATAGTAGGCCAGTTTATGTATTGCAATGAATAATTCCAAGCTTTTAAAATACCTAATGTAAATGGAATAGTTTTTTGATATAATCCATAATCATGAAAATATTTTCTTTTAGGAAGTATATACTCGTAAATCCTTTATAATGATTTGTAAAGAAAATAAGAATTATAATAACCATATCCCCCTAGAGTGTCGTAAGAAAGAATGCAGCAGGGCCGTTGTTGTGAACCAGTTCTCGTTCGATTATAGCTCAAAGTGGTGTTTTCGGGTTTTACCCTTAGGTACATCTGTGTCAGAGCCACCTCTATCTACTTGTATCCAGATAAGGATGTATTATCTTGGAAAACTCACAAAATATCTACATTACCAAAATTCTAGGATGTTCTTTTATACTAATCCTAAAAGACTATCTTAGGGCTATGTGTTCTAATCAGGGTTTATCTAAATCTAGTTTCCATGGTTATTAATAAACTTGCTCTGATACCAACTGTAATGCCCTGAACCCAATTTCCTAGAGGCGGTGCATTATTTTAATACATTGGCATGATTACAAGGAATCAAGTCTCGATGGACCGATCAGGTTAGCAGTCTTGGAAAATATATTACATACATGAATGTTACATTATACTTTAAAACATACATCACATAATAAATAATACTTTATGAATGCCATTATTCCCTTATCTTAACCCTGCATATCAATCACCATACACTTCGTGGAATATTGGGAAAAATAAAACATAGAAATGGGTGAGCTCAAATGCTTAGTAAGGGTAAAAAATACAATGGAAGATAACATAAATATTAATCATGGTGAATAATTAAAACAACATGCCTTTTCCAATAATAAACATGAATACGTTTATGGTAGGAATATGATCTGAGTAAATAAATCCATAATAAAACATAATCATGGGTATTCTACTAGTCGAATGACCACATAAACCATCAATATTATTTTAGTAATGAAGGAATGTATAATTCTGGACATTATGAAACATTTTTTCAAGACCTCGACGAAGACATCTAAAAATAATGAAGGCCTCGGCCAAAACCATATATCAAATTGGGAAAGGCCTCATCCAATTCCATGTCTAGTTGTCTCATGAGACCTACGAATGCATCGAGGAGCTATAGCGGTCTCCACCCGTTACTTACTAAGTCCAATACATTTCTCATATGAAAAGGTTGAAATATAACAAAAACATTCATATTAAAACTATCATACAAATATCCAATACTTTAACCATAAACCATAAATGGTATAAAAATTGCACATCCATAGTAAAACATATCACAAAATCTTCAATACAATATGAAAGTTTTGTATCATAACAAATCAAATTCAAACAGGTTTAAAATCCAACAAAGGATGTTGATATAGATGAAATTTATTTGTAAAACTCCTTGAGAGAAATATCTATTTTTCATGAAAATATTTAAAATTTGTAAAATTTAAAAAGGAAGACATTTACAGACTTTTTTGAATCAAAGTGTCTCATACCACTTTTAAACTTTTCAAAGGAATTAAGATTTTAAAAACATTAATATCGATATACATAAATCCTTAAAAACCATTTTGAAAACATGGACATTAATGAGAATGATTTAAAAGTATAAATATTTAAAACCTTTAAAATGATGTTTTAGTAAAGAATTACATTAAAAATAATCCCTTTGAAATCTATTTTATGAATCATGTACATGGAAAATAAATATTTACCAGTAGATACTTACGTAAAAACAACCTCGGATAATAAAGAGATTGTGAAGTTAACCCTTACCTCATGTCCGACTTGACCCGTTCGTTCTTTAATATCCAGAATAATAAAGTAAAGTTAATTTATACTTGACTAATAAAATTTTTCAAGTTTATTATTCCTTTTATATCACTTATTGACATGTTATACACATTATGTAATCATTTAAGATAATAACGTTCGTTTTGTCGATATTTGGCACTTGACTAAAAAATGAGCACCTTATAGTTACAAGTTGGTCACATGGTAAAAAGTTTATTATATATAAAATTATATTCATGTTTTATATATAATATATATCATATATATCCAGTATATAAATTTATTTATAAAAGTACATATCATTTTTGGGTAAGAAATGAAATTCACCGTTTATGGAGACGGTAATCCGTACCTATGAATGAACGCTACTTTCATTTCTATTTCTTATTTTAATGGAATTAAAACATAATGATACATAGGTTTATTATAATTATAGTATAATATCATATATAATATCATTAACTCTTTCCTTTATACATCCCACATATGGTATTAATGAGTCAAATCACTCTGAGGAGGCGATAGTTCGCACTTCCTCAAATGAAATTATCGTGTTTACCCATAATGGAAACCATTAAGTTGTTCTATGAATGAAAAATATAGAAGCCCAAAGAAAAAATAGACATAATATATATCATATATAAATACAGTTCCATCATAATGGCCACCACGAGGGGCGGTAGGAGGTAATTGATCAATCATTGTTTGGTGAGATGTTAGTTTTCCATCCACAGATACATTATGTTCATCACCCTTTAGAGAAAGATGTGTGTAAATGTAGTTCAAATACATCTCATAACAACATCTTAGTATATTAATGATACTGGTGTTGTTATAAAAGAATGTAATAAAAGTAGTTTAGGGGTTAGAAATGTAAAATAAAAGAAAAGAAGTTAAGAGAATATGTTACCTTTTATTTGGATAACATCATTTGGTTAGAACCTAAAAGAATTATTGAAGTTCCTTCTTCCTATAGTAAGGCTTCTAGGAGTAGGAGATGGATATAGGGAGCTTAATTTGGTTGAGTTTGGATGAGCCTAATGGCTTTAGAGGTGTGAGGAATTGGTTATAAGTGATCTCCTTTTATAAGGGGGAGGAGGGGCTTTTTAGGAAAGTGTAGAAATATTATTTTATTATATAATGATATTCAGTTTATAAAGGTCCAAAAATCATCAGAGTAGAAGAAAAGATGAGTCATAGTCGAAATAAAATCATCCAATAAGAATTGGACATGTTTTGGATTTTATTTTAATATATATAATCTAATTTATTTAAATCATTTATTAATTTGGTAAATACTGCATCATTATTGTGTCATAAATAATTTAATTTATTCGATGTCTAAATATTATAAATAAAATACCATGATGTAATAAATCTATTTATATTTCCAATGAATATTTAAAGTCAAATAGTTTACTTATATAACACGATATAAAAATTAATTTCTAAAATATTTTTTTTGTCAATTTTGCCTTTACATTAAATTAATTAATCTAAAGTGTCATTATCATTCATAAGTGGCTCCATGGGGTCCCAAAATCGACCCATGTATGCCCACAGTCGGCCATTACTCATCAAATAAGGTTATTTGATGTGTTAAGATAATTTTGAATTATTAAAATAATCTTTTTACCTTGAATTACACTATTTACCTTTAACCGCGGTAAATAAAAGTCAAAAGTTACTATTCACAAAAAATTATTTTCATCTTATTGAACCACATTTTACTTATTGAGGTTAACTGTGTCTCTCGTATTTATGAAATTCAACTCACAGATGCGGTAAATTTAAGTTTTACCCAAATTTGCAAATACTCATAGGAGGTGGGTAAAAGACGGTAAAAAGTTCAATAAAATTTTTATATATCTAAAATTATTATAAAATGACTCCAATTAATTATTTTCAACATATATAGGTACTATGTATCAATTCTGACCAAAAATAAATTTAAATAAAATAAATAATTTTAAAAATAATGAGTCGGTTTTAACCAGTAACTAAGTGTTTTTCACTATTCATCAAAAATTGATGTTTCTCAGAAAAATAAAAAAAATTTAGCCCAATATATATTTGATATTCTGAATTAAAAAATGAGGTCTATTTTACCAAATTAAAAAAATATATTTTGTATTAAATAATTTAGCATTAACTCCTGTTGTCAAAACAAACAGCATGTTTCTAAGAAACAATATCTATCAAAATATTGACACTTGTTTATGTCCAATTTCCAAGTGAAATTAATTATAATGACTTACATTGTATTAAATGATAAAAATATAATCTAATTATACTTCAAAACCAATGAAATTCACAATTTAACACTACTAATTATTTCGATTATAAAAATTGTTTTTAATTAAAATTTAGTATTTTTCACTATTCAAAAAAATATGAATGTTATCAAAAAAATACCATAAAATTATCAAAAATACATTTTTATATCCTGCTTCTAAAGAATAAGATGATTTTTTCAAATTGAATATATAAAATTGTCAAATTTTGGATTTAAAAAGGGTTCGCCCTCAAAAGGCGGTAAAATTGCATTTTCTAAAAAATACTTCTTTTATCTAAAAAATTGATTTTGTTCTTATATTATGTCTAAGAAACACACAATATGGAAGTTACAATTATATGGAGTATATAAAATTCAAAATGAAGTTAATACAATTCATAACCTCTTTTGAACGACTAGTTTGGTAAGTCGTGGTGCGCTTGAACTCGATGATGCGTGTAGTGCAAGATATTGAATTACTTTGAAGAAATAACATACAATGAAATCTTGGGGTGTTACACCGGAGAGGTCCTTGCCATTACATCATTTAACTCTCCAAACATTTTCATCCACGAGAATCCAAAACCAACCCAAAAGTGGAAATGGAAGAAGGGTACAAACAACCACCCAATGTGATACTTATCAAGAGAACGACAAGCTATAATGGAAGCCATCTCGTAAACATGAAATGTCTACAACCAAAGATGAACATCATTACAAGAAAAGAGCTAAAACTCCAACAGATCAGGGTATTGAGCCAGTATCTATAAATCTTGTTCCCATGTACTCTCCTCCATGACAACATACTACCACAAGACATGAACCAAGGGGATAGCATGCCTATGAAACACCTTATCCTTGTGATCCAGGATATCTACAGGCCGCTCCTCAAAGGTCACATCATTATCAACATCGATATCTACCAAATCAATGACGTGAGAGTCATCATGAAGTTACTGAAAGAGCTACTACATCTGAAAAAAATCATGTATTCTTCTCATCATTACCTGATATGCCACAACTACAACATGAGCCAACACCTTGAAATGCCCAATAAACTAGGGAGACAGCTTACTCCCATGACCAAACCATCACTTCCCATGATGGGGATTCACCTTCAGAAACATGAGATAACAATGTAAAACTACATCGGTATCCTCATATGAATGTCATATGATTTATTATAATCTCGTGCTACCTCAATCCTCTCACGAATCACCTGAACCAGCTCAATCAAATTTGGTACTAGTTCTGCCATGAGAATTGCTAACTCTCCAACCCCAGTCCAGTATAATTGAGAATGAAATGACCCACCATACAAGTCTTCAAATAGTGCCATTCTGATGGTGGATTGGAATCTATTATTTTAAGAGAACTATATCAAGAGTAGGTTCCTTATCCACATACCTCTAAAATATCGGACACAAAAGAACAACATGTCTTCATGATTTTGGACGGTCCACTCTATTTGACCATCTGTATGTTGATTAATAGTAGTGGTAAGGCATAAATGAGAACCAAAATAATGATGGAGACCTCTCGACACCCTAGAGGTAAAATGATAATCTTTATCAGAAATGATCATCCTTGGGATCCGGTGGAGTATCACCACCTCCCCCAAATATTTCCTTGACAAATCGTCAAATAAGCTCGACTCCTTGATTCCTATAAAGTGCGCTGATATTATAAAATGTTCCACAACTACCCATATAGCATCATATACTCCCTAATATCGTGGTAAAATGGTAAAAAAATCTATCGTGATGTCCTAACACATCTAATGAAGAACATCTAATGGTTGGAACAACCCATAAGGAACACAGTGCTCAACCTTCACCTTCTGGAAGACCAAACATCAAGACACAAAATCCTTCAATGCATGCTTCAACCTGGGGCACCAAAAATGACTCCTATAAACCTGGTACATATTTTTTACACTATGATGTACTTCTACGTGATAACTATATAACTCTTTGAGAGTTTTCTCACACATTACTAAAGAAATGAAAAACCTTCCATGAAACAACACTCGATGTTTTTCATCCTTAGACCATCCATCAGGGGCCTCTCCATAGACAACTTGTTCTCTCTAGACCTACACCTCATGATCCACCAACTGGGAATCTTCCACCTACTTCACAAAAGATTATTGAACCATCATTTGAAAAAGACATCTTTTAACCCCAAGTTCTCCCATATTGAGATGTAATGCTGATTTTTCTTTCGTTACACTCTATGAATCACCGGATTCATGCACTACATCACTATGTGAATTCCTACTCAGCACATCGACTACAACATTACCCATACCAGGTGTATATGATATTTTATTGTCGTAATACTATAAGAACTCCCTCCATTGTCACTATCACAATTTTATGTCACACTAGGAGAAAACATATCTCTGGATTTTTATGATTGGTGAAGACTAAAACGTGCTCTATGATGAGAAAGTGTGTCCAAAATGTTAGGGAAAACACCAATACTACCAACTATAGATCACAGGTGGAATTGTTATGATAATGGGGATATAACTGCTGAGAACTATAAGAAATGATCAATATCTGCTGCCTTAGAACACATCCTAACCCCTTACACAAAGCATCATATTAAATTTCAAACAACCCTCCTTCTACTAGAAGGAAATGAACTAAAGAATTGAATATCCTCTAATTTAGATACTACAAAGATTCATCACATTGATCATTCCATACAAACACATGGTCCTTTTTTTCCATCAATGTTAAATGGGTCACAGACTGAGAGAGATCAGGTACGAACCTCATGTAATATCCTGCACGAACAAAGACTCTTCTCACCACGGCCACTATCCTGGGGATCCCAAGACACAACTGCTTCTATATTCGATTAATCCACATCTACTCCATATTGGAATACAACATGCCCCACGGAATGGACTTCTCGAGCAAAGAACTCACACTTCGACAACTTCCCAAATAGATGTTGTCAATAAAGAACTCCCAAAATGATATGCAGATGCTCTGAATGCTCCTCCTCAGACATGGAGTATGCAAGGTTTTCATCAATGATGACCACCAAGAACTTATCTCGGAACTCATAGAACACATTATTCACTAACCCGGTTATGAAAGATGAAGCATTTGTCACACCAAACTTCATCACAACAAACTTTAAATTCCCATGATGACAATAAAAAATAGTCTTTGGGATATCCTCAGCCTTCACATTCATCTAATGATATCCTGAACACAAGTCGATCTTAAATAACCAACTTGAATCCGTCAGTTGATTGAATAATTCATCAATCTGTGGAAGAGGATAAAGATTCTTCACTGTCACTTTGTTCAATTGAAAATAATCGATGCACAACTGCAAACTGCCGTCATCCTTCTTCACGAACAAAACTGGTGCACCCCACAGTGACCCACTCGGCCGAAAAAAACATCAATGTAACAAACAATCCAGCATTTTTCATAGCTATCACATATCATAAGACCTAATCATATACAGAGGCATCAATATTGGAGATTCTCCTAGATGTAGCTTTATCCGGAACATGATATCTTGTTGAGGGGGTAATGCTATGACCTCTTCTGGAAAGACATCAGGGTACTCTACCATGACCTTCACAAACACCAACTTCTAAACCTTCGATGATCTCATCTTTAGCTTAGAAATCAAGGATATAAAATATAGAACATGCTTCCTATATATCTAATGGTCATGCTTTCTAACAATCACCATTGGAACTCCATCAACATCGAAGATCACCACCTACCTCTTGAAGAAATCCATGATAGCCTGCACCAAATACAACCAATCCATACTAAGGATGACATCATACAGTTATATTTGTAAACATAGGGAGTCTCCCCAAGAGTTGGGCAGACCCAACACTAGCTCATAGTCTTTACATACATCAAACAAGTCAACTCTACCTCCAACTAGCGTAGTCAATGCTGAGGGAACCAGAATCTTCTCTACCTCATCTCCCAAGGCATGGACCAGAGTAGGTGATATAAAGAGTTTGTCACTTCTAAATAAAACAAGGAATACAACCATGTATAACACAAGAAAATGGTACCTAGAACATTGTTTGGATTTACTGGTGCTAGCGATGCTAAAGAATGAAGCTGACAACAACCTACTCCACGACCTCTCTGACCCTGCTGATGACCACCACTATAACCACACTCCGATATCTGAGGATTGAGAGCATCTCAGAGATTCCTTCTTCCTGCACCATTTTCTATCTGCTGATACAAAGTTGGTGCAACCTTCTACTACTTCGTTTGCTAGAACTGCTTCAATAGAGGAACCTGAAGAGGGACACCTAACGCATGATAACTCGTTAGAAAGGTTGGTCACTCTCGTTGTTGATGACCTCGACCTAAAAAAGGAAAAAAATTGAATGATAATTTGTCATAAGTCGGAGATCCATTTCCCTAATGAAACGAGATACAAAGGGATGAGACCTACCCCCGTCCGAACGAAAACTCTTCTGCCCTAAAATCTGGGAAACCCAGACCACTACCCAACTTCATGAAGAATCTTGACGACTCCCCTCTCACGATGATATGATTATATCAAATTCCCTATTGATGACCTCTTACCTCACCTTCACATCAAGATAAGTTTTCAACAAAAATGAGGCGACCTTGTGCTGGATCTCTAGATGAAAAGCCTCCTTTAAATACCTCACCTTGGCCACCCCATCTGGAAATAGGTCTGAAGCATATCGTAAAAGGTTACTAAAATGGATTCCAAACCCTCACACACTGGATCTCCCTTATCAAAGGGTAAGCATCTTCTGGTGACTGGCCACCTTCCTAGTGGATGAAAGAAACTAGACTCTAAACATATCTTGGAAATCCTCCCATGAGACTTCTGACTCCTCATGATCCCAGAGGAACAAGGAAGACCACTTCCTTTCTTCCCCACACATCATCATCACAACCAGCATCACCTAGTCCTCATTTCAATAACAGATTGAGTGGAATGATAACTCAACATCCTCCAACCAAAATTGTGTAACAATATCTGAAATGGATCACTTGTAATTCTGAAGACACTGTCACTGAAACACTAAGAGTGCCCTCCTCCATATGTCATCGACTTCAACCTCTAATCTGTTGTGATCAGCTAAATTAGCCTATAGAACAAGTTCTATGTGATCGTGATGAGGACATCGACCATGATCCATACCTGAAAAATAAAATATATCTAGAGATCCTAAACCTAGAATATGGATTATTCATTATTAGATAATTTATTGTTTTTTGTTATTAATTAAAGTTTAACCTATACAAAGCTCTATCCATTCACATATAGGTGTAAAGAAGAATGATGCATGATCCATTCCTAGGTATCTACCCTAAAACCAGTATCCCCTTTTGTAGTAGCCATTATAAACATATAGGTCAATGTATCAGATCGTAGGGGGTCCCTAAAAACTAGTGTCTTATTCGGTCTCTGGTGTTTACAATGCTGTCTAAACTTAACCGACATTGTTTCTCTACCAACCCAAGAAACATAACCTATGCCTTACTCCATTATTTATCCTATCCCTCTTCCAGATCTCTGATACCACTATTTTACAACCCCCTCCCATCAAATTATACCCCTCCTAGGCTGGAAAAGAGGGGAGAGAGATAGTGAACCCGTGTCCCACCTCCAGTAATCCCCGTGTAGGCGACTATCAACAAGGGTATATTAAACACACAAATGAGAGGAATTACCCTCTAAGAGAACACATCAAAAAGAAAGAGATAAGACAAAAACCAACCAACTCATACTCATAATACAATATAAAAGAAATCCCATGTACACATAGGTAATGTATTGAAAAAAACTAATACAATAGAAAGGAAAAAACTACATGTACCAAAAGAAAGTAAAAGGACAACGACCACACTGCCAAAATAGCTCATGTAAACCCAATCTACTAGTAACCAGCCTGATCTCTAACCTGATCCAAGTGATTGGAAAAATATTTTATATAACACAGGGTGAGTATAATAGTATACTTAGTAGGATCCTCTATGGAGCCTCTTGTGAAAAAGTAAATAAATAATAGTAAAGCACATCAAATAATAAGTGAAACAAAATCATCACCTAAATATTTTTTCTGTGTTCCCAACTTCTCCATGGCTACTATGATCATGTATCATATAAAAGGGTATATAAAATAATAAATTTTCTCAAGGGTACTCTACCACCAATACCCCACTGGTCTTCCGCATTTCCCCAGCATCACACATCCAAAGAATCTCTTTTCAAAAAGGCTTGCTTGTAGACACCTAAGAGATGAAGGAAAACATGCACCTCTTGAAACACAACCACCATGTACATGTAATCAAGGTAACCAGGTAGTTTTCAGGATCCACCAAATCATGTATAACATGTATCATACATCAGGTAGTATACACCAATGCATTACCACCCATACACCAAGTAAGGATCCTCAAGCCATCACAACCTATACACGTTACACCTGCAATAGTCCATAAGAAACTACATCTAGAATATATCTGTGTGAATAACCACAAGCATTTAAATCCCTCTACACACATATATGGGGAATTCTAACCATCATGTCTACCAGAACAACTAACTACCAAGAGAAGATAGCAGGGCCAAAGGGGGTAGTCATCCATCCATCCTCCCACGAGGATGTTGGGGGAAAACACCGCCCAGGGCATAGAATATCTGTGGGGCCAGTTTCCATAAAAAAATAGGTTGTAGTGGAATATAAGTATAACAAAATTACAGAATATACGATAGCTTACAACCACACTATGGGCATAACCTAGCCTTAGACTAACTTTTAGCTAGTGTCTCTCAGACTCTTGACTACTACTGCTAAGATGAGGTATCCTATAAGAACAAAACCATTTATATAGATACATTAGATTACTCTAATGCTTTTTATTAGTTTCACATGACATTAATTAATAATTTAATCATTAATTAACCATTATAATTTCCATATTAAATTTCATTAGCATTCCAACCAAGTTTAATGCCCTCTAGGCTTAACCAAACCAAGTCCACTATTCCTTTAATGTTACAACCACAACATTGCATCCCAGTAGGCTCCAACCACATGGGTTAACATCATTTATTAAATCATTTATTAATAAAATTAAAATTCTTCCACAATTAAATGTTTTTTAGAAAAAAATTATAACCTTACAAACACAAGGGGCTCAACATGATGATTAGATGAACTACCCGTTGAGTCTTTCCACCTATAACTAGTGCATTGTCCAATCATCCCTTGAGAAGTGAAATGTGGAAGTAATGTGGAATACCCCATGTGTCTTAACCTCTTTTGGAAGGTGGGTACACAAGACCATCTGCCTCAAGAAGTGGGAAATGTAATGAAAATAAACAAACAACAAGATTCAAAAAGAATCCAACATGCACATCCAACATGTTTCATCATCTCGAGTGTCCTCCCCGACACCCACATGAATAAATCGATGCATCTCACCACTCTCGGCATCAACTTCCATCACCACAACCACTGGACCTCCCAGCCCCCACATACCACACGAGCCCTCTAGAATCAACCATACCAGGCTTACACAAAAAATAGATCATGAAATAAACAACATACCAACTGGGCTCTTCGCCCTAAACAAGGCATTCAACCTTCAAACACAACGTGCTCTCAAAGTTCCAATGAATTAGGCTCTTTTCCTTTATAAGAAAGAGGGTAACATAGATGTATCATTTATTAGGGATTCATCTATCGGTGAGTCATCTATCGGTGAGTCATCTTTCGGTGATTCATCGGTCAGTGAGTCATATGTCGGTGAGTCATATTTTAACATGTATTTATATATTTTACAATTATATTTGTCACATTTACCATTTCTTATTTTTACCATGGTAAAAAAATTCTACCTAATAAATTTAATTTTAATACCAAAATTTAACATCAAACTCATTAAGTAATTGAAAACTAATTATTCCAAATATTAAATCAATTCAATAATAAAAAATTTCTATTTGTATGACATGTTATTTTTAAAATTTTCTTACGTAACTTGTAAGAACCAGTTTTTATAAAATGTATATTTTTAATCTGAAATGTAATGCCTAGAAAAAAATTAACAAGGGTTTTTATTTTATTAACATTAATTTGTTTATCGTTAATTAGAAATAGTTGTATGTATTATATAGTAACCCAAAATGGAATTCTATGCTGTCATACTATAATTAATGAAAAGGGAAAAAAATTATTTGAATAAAATATTACTTATATTTGGAAATGATAAACACGAGTTTTGTAAATTCAACATAGTATTTTTTTAATGCACAATTTCACTCCACAAATACATTACGTATCCTAAAAAATTATTTATAAGTTTTCAATTTATATTTTTTGTGTAATTGTTATAAAATATATACTTTTAGTAGAAAATTTATTCATAACTATTTACCTAAAAAACATTTATTTGAGAAAAAATTAAAAATTAATCGTATAAAAATTTTGACAAGATGAATTCAATAATTATGTTAACCTTTAAAAAAATATTTTATTTATAAATTTTTATTTTAATTGAAAATAGAAAATATAAAAAAATTATAGGAAAATATAATATTAACCTTAAAATTTAAATCATATTATTTCAATAAATTTGTAAGAAAATTGTTAGTATATTTTTGTATATATAATAATATTTTAAAATTTTTCAATTTAAATTTTTTAAATAAAATATACAATTTTTTAGAAAAAATAATTTTGGAAGTAAAAATCCTATTAAATATAAAATCATATCAATTATTTATCCCCTAAATGTATGAAGTTTTAGTTATGTTGTGTATTTGTATTTACTAGAGTTTTTTTTATTCTGATAAAATTTTTAATAATATTCTTTTAATATTCCACCATTAATTTTTGTTTTCTATTATGTGTGGTGTAGTATTTTAACCATTGTGTTTATTTTATGAGGAAGTATATTCTAAAATCTTTGGGTTTTACATTCTCCCACCTTTAGAAAAATGGTTTCCCCTATATTTTAATTATCATTTAAAAATTAGAGAATCTAGAGGATTCAAAAGAAACATAATATATATTTTATACTGAGATATCATCCTAACTATCCTAGGTAAGACTTAGAAACTGAAGTAGTCCTTTATAATAGGCACATATTGAGAGTCTAGACTATTTTTTTTGAATATGGCTCCTTATACGACTATATGTTTTATGATTTTCTAGAGATATTCCTTTCAGAACACCATTTTTGAGATCCAAAGTAAAACCAAAATCTAAAACAAATGGTTTTGATAATGTAAACTAAAATCTAAGTAAATGGTAATATCAATATGAGAACCCAATTATAAGATTTCTTCTCTAATAACACATTAATTTAATCATATGATACTTATGGTTTTGTTATTATATGATTTGATCATCTTCTCACCCCTTTAGAATAACCTTTTGTTGTTAATGGACATTTTCGCATTAGATTTTCTGAACTAATTTTTTATTTATTACACCCTCAAATTTCAAATTAAATACTTTTTAATGGGTTTTAACAAATATATGATCTATGAAATAAAACCCCCACGAGAGTCTAGAAAGGCACAAAGTCTTAGACCCACTCATCATGCACCAAGTGAAGATCGAGTTAATACACAACCATCCATTTTCATTACGATGTCCCATAGGTGAATTTATGCCAAATCTGCATCCAATTACAAATATCTAAATAGAGATGCAATTTCTAAGAAGCCACAAAATCATTAATTCAGAAAAGAATTTTAATTCCATCATATGCATATACATATATCTATGGATTTCACTAAGTTTATCTTATCCCAATCCCCTAATATTATTAATACAACCCTAAAACAACTGAATTATATCTAAAAATTACTAAAATAATTCAAAAAAAATAATCAACCCCTTATCTAATACAAACTGAGGCTAAAAAGACCCATACTCCTTAGTCGGGTGTTAAGAAGAAATAATTTACACATAGGGTTTGATTTTAATTGTAATGAAACAATATAAATATATCTATATTTTTCATCATTTATATATGTTACATAATAAATCTCCCAATAATAATTCAATCCCAAGAATGGAAGGATTAGTGTCTTTGAGTAACAGGGCCATAAATTTTTTTTTTATGATACTTATAAACATTTTTCAATAATATAACCTCACTAGACTATATTATATACTTCCCATAGGATTTAATCATATTCATATCCCAAGGGATTAAAAATTAAGAATGTGATGATAAAAAATTACCAGTAATGGAAAACATATCAACATGTCATCAAGGGTTATACCAAAAACATATAACAAAATACGTCCAATGATAAATATATTATTTTATGAAAATGGATCAATAATAGTTTTCTATAATTAATAATATAAGGAAATTTAATTTCTAATAAAACAACTTATACCAAGAAATAATAATGTGATATAAAAAAACATGATCTATAGAGCATAATCACCGGTATGTAACATAGAATTTTGAAAAAAATAAGCATAAAAATGATAACATAGTGGACCTATAATCACTTCAAGTTTCATTTAGTGGATAAGGAATGAAATCATGTTTCCTGGAGTGGATCATTAATTACATAATATTTCCCATAGTAGATCATGCATTACATGTAGTTTCCCATAGTAGATCAGAAATTATGGAGTTATACCGGTGGATTTTAGATGAATCTAAGTGGCCTGGTGTGTGAGGATAAGTTGTTTGGTAGTGGATTTTTTTATATGGGATAAGAGTGTCAATTTTGTACATATAAAAAGATAAGTCAATATCAAAATGTAAAATGGATCCAATAATAGAAATTATTTGATTTTGGGAAGGTTTCATTCAATAATTACTCCACTGTGCATTTTTACACTTTGTTTTGATATTTTTTTGTTCTATTACACATATATTTTTTTACATTTACCATTTTATTTACCACGGTAACAAATTTTTACCTATGTAATTTACTTTTAATGCTAGAAAATAAAATGATTCATAGAAAATAATTTGTAACTACTTAGTCAAAATATAAAATCAATTTTATAATTTAAAATATCAGTTTGTGATAAAAATTAAATTTAACATTTTCTCATGTAACATGCTAAAACCTATTTTAAATAAAATTGTATTTTTAGTGTAAATGTTATGTTTTGGAAAAAAATTATCATTTTTCTGTTTTGTTGAAATTTATTGGTTTATTATTAAAAAGATGTGTTATATGGCTTATGAAGCATGAAAAAATAGAATTATACCTTGTGAAAATATAATTAAATATAAACATGAAAAGTATTTTTTTTATTAGAATAAAAGATTACTTATATTTAAAAGTTTCAAACCTGTGTATTCTAAATTCATCATAATATTTTAAATTTTTAAATTTTACTCTATAAATAAATCTGTTACCATGTTTTTTAGTTTTTAAAATTATAGTGAAATTTTTCTAGTCAGAAACACTATAATTTTGGGAAAAAAGAATTTTCACTATTCACTAAAAATTTACTTATTTTAGAAAAATCCCAAAAAGCCATCCAAATCTATTTCTTAAAATTTGAATTAAAAAAGGGTCATTTTATAAAAATAAATTTTAATAATTATAAATTTATCTTTTATATGAAAAAAATATTTAAATTGAATTTTTTTATATAAAAAATAGATCATTAGTATTTAAATGTTCATAATATTATATCAATTTAATTTATTATGAAATTAATGTTAATATATTATTTTATATATAATAATAGTTTAAAATTTATCAATTTTATATTTTAGGATAAAATATATAATATTTTATGAAAAATATTTATTAAATAAAGAATAATATTTTTTAATATCAAATCATAATAATTATTTATCCCTCAAATATAGGAAATTTTAGTTGAGTAATTTTTTTATATTTTCTGTTTGTGTTATTATACACAAAATTTTATTAACAATATTAATCTAATATGTCATTCTTTGTTTTAGTTCATTGTTTGATGTGGATCAAGGTTTTAATCATAATATTTATTTTAATGGTAAATTTATAGAAACATATTAGGGTGTTACATTCCCACCACATAAATATATTGAATTTTGAATCTTTTTGTTGTTGTTCGACATTAAGAGTGTATAAAGGATCTATAAGGAAGTCAAAATATATATTATATTGTGATATCAACCTCACTACCATAGGTATTCTACGAAACTATTTTATTCCTTCATAATAGGCATATATTAAGAGTCTAGACCGCTTGTTCCAAATAGGCCACCTTAGAGGACTATAGGTATTTTGTGATTCTAAAGAGATATGTTTCTGATATTATTTTTCAGTATCCTAAATCCAACCAAACATTAAAACCAATATAGTTATGATAATATCCAAAAAAAAGTATGATTAAATGATAAATTAATATAAAGAATCAATTATAAGATATCTTCTCTAATGACTCCTTTGTGTTAAAATATGAAACTTTTGGTTCAAATATGATATAGTTGAATCAACTTATCATTCATTCGGCTTAACCAAGGTTTTCAATGTTCATTTTTTACATTCAATTTTTAAATAAATCTAGTTTTCTACCAAATAATAAATTTGATCAAACCCTTCATTATGGTTCACCAAGAGAATATGACCAATAAAAGAATATCACCAAGGATTGATTATCCTAGTTTTTAGTTTTAGTACCACTCATCATGCACCCAGTGATGATCGCGTTAATACTCAAGCATATTTTTTAGGGTTATTATCTCTCGGTGCATCAGTGCCATAGTTGCAACCACTTTCCTGTATCCAAATAGGGTTGTAATTTCGATGAAATTTTAAAATTAAAACATTAACAAATATTTAGGATGATATCATATACATAGATTTATATCTATGTATTTCACTATATTTATCTTATCCTAATACCCCAAAATAAATAAACTCATCGTAAAAAATAAATGAACTAAAAAAAACTAATCCTAAAAAATAACTAAACCTAAATCTAAAACCAATCAAGGTGACCTAGACCTGTACTCCTAGGCCTAGTGATAAAAAATAATACTTTACACATAGTCATTGATACCAAGGTAGATGAACTAATATAAACATGTATATATTTTACATTAATTCACTACGTTAAACATTATATCTCACAATAACCACACAATCTGAAAAATAAAAGGTTTAGTGTCTTTGAGGATTAGTTATATTTTAAAATTATTCAATGATACTTTTGAACATTTAGCCATAATTGAACATCAATATAATACATTATATACTTTTTATAGTCTACACTCATCTTCATAACATAGGGAGTGGCAATATATGGAAGGGATGATGTCAAACACTCACTAAGAAAAAACTTATCAACAAGTAATCAAGGTTTAAATTATAAGAGTATGGGAAAACATGATAATAGATAAATAAATTATTAACTGAATATAAAAAAACCTACAATAAGTTCTAATAGGAGGTGATGTAATCTCAAATGAATAATCAAGTAAAATGATATAATAGTGTGAGATAATAAACTCGATCAATAGAGCATAATCATAAGTATATAACATAGTTAATTGTAAAATAACAAGCACATAAATCATAAAATTGTTTTTAGATATCATTTACTCTATAAAATCATGGATTGAACATAAAAAATTTAATACTGTGAGATTTTAAAATAATATTATGTTATATAACTTATAGGATACACAACACGGAGCATGATGAATCCTAAAATTTTATTATTTAAATATAACCATTATAACCTAATCATTAAATTAGTGTGTATAAAGAGGATTAATTTAATTATTATATCCATATATATGTAATACAATTTTTTTTAATAAATCATATAAAATAAGTACACATTTTTTTGTAAAGTCGTTTTATGTTTCAAAAAATATCTTTCTTGAAAAATGGTTTTTATTTCACTTTGTGAGGAAAATTATAATTAATTTATTCTACTTTTTGAAATTGAATTTTATAAAAACATAAAATTTATTAAATAATCATATAAAAATTATCATATGATGAAATTTTGGGTTTTTTCAAGAAAGAATGATTTTTTAGTGAATAGTGGAAATTGATTTTTTTATAAAACTCTATTTATTATCAAATATTAATAAAGTACTATTCTATTTTAAATTAGTTTTAAAATTGTATTTATTAATTTTTATAAAAAAATATTCTATTTAGGTTATAGAAATAAATATTATTATAATTTTTTTGATAAAAATATTTTTATGTTTAAAAAGGAGTTTACCAGGAAAACCATTTTTCTTCTATTTTTTGATTTTTTTAAATTTAATTTTTAATACTTATAGAAATTTAATTTCATAAAAATAATTACATAATTTTAGTAATCATGTTTATTTTTTTTAAAAATGTGGAATTTATTTTTTTTTCATAATAAATTGTATCCTTGGTAAGTATTTTTACACCATGGTAGTGGTAAAATGGGTAAAACAAGGTTAATACTATGAAAAAAGAATTTAAAATCACCCATATGATTTCCACTATTTTATTATATTAGTATAATTATAAAAATACCTTATCTATTTGAAAATATATTTTTTTCTATTTTTCTTTGATATAGAACTTTATATTATTTTAACTAAATGAATATTCCCAAATATCCTTTTATTACTTTTAGTGACTATAATATTTTGTGATAGGGAAAGAAATAGGTTATAAATGGGTATAGAAGGTTATTTTTAATATTAATAATTTAATATTATTATGATAACAATTTTTACGTTTT
Source organism: Viscum album (assembly GCA_963277665.1). Classification (NCBI taxonomy): domain Eukaryota; kingdom Viridiplantae; phylum Streptophyta; class Magnoliopsida; order Santalales; family Viscaceae; genus Viscum; species Viscum album. Next base: position 1,576,641,660 of record OY728141.1, read on the forward strand.
TTAAATATTTACATTAATACATACGTAACACCGATACAGTTCGTATCCAAGTAGTAGAAAAATCAAATAAATAATTTTAAAAACTATAAAAGTCATATGCCTTGGGAAATTTATATATTTCCAAAGAAATAGAAAAACATAATTTGTTAGTGATGTTGTAAAATATGACATTGTAGTAACAATACTTTATTAATATTTTGTTTAAATTCAAATTACATTAAGAGTCCTAAAAATGAATTTAATAGTATTTGTTGTCAAATATAATTTTATTAAATGATTTGAAATTCAAATAAATATTATATTTATAAAAATTAAAGTTATATGGTATATAACAGTAAACATGTTTAATTTATGTTACATTTTTACTAATATAGTAACTTTCTTTTCCCCAAAAGAGTGAAAAAACATTACTAACTTAATATTCATTAAAATGGGTAATGAAGGGTTAAAACTAAGTTATAAGGGTTAAAATGTCACATTAACATATATAAATTTTATTTTATTATATGATTTATAATTATATCCATAATATATTATATATTTATCAATTTTTTTCAAATTTATCATGAGAAATAATTTATATTAATTTAATAATTTATGTAATTATGAGGGTTCCCCTCTCCTCCCTTATTTAAGGGTACCACCTCTCCTTGATTCATCAAACATTTTTAGCACTATATCTTCTAAAATAATTCAATAATAAATTAAAAACCTCACTAAACATGACTTATAGGCTCTTTTACTGTTTAAATATCAATTTAGTATTCTTAACGTGTAAGCCAAATGTGATTTTCTAATGAAGAGGTATTACCCTTAACTAAGAATTTTAATTTTACTTCTTATTCTTACTCCTTAAAAAAATTAATCCATTATGATATAACAAGATAAGTATATTTTATATAATTAAATGTTATTATTTCAATGTTAAAACCCTTTTGGTCTCATTTTCCTTCTTCTAGGGAATAAAAAAATCATTCATGCGTACGTGTAGTCAACCACCTCCACAAATTGATGTGTTTTTTCCATAACTTCCACTCATGGTTGTTTATAATGTTTAATTTAATAGATATATATCATATTATTTAAATATTAACCACTCTGTGTAGAGAATTTATCATCTATTTTCATACCCTTCCATCCGTTTGTAAATAATAATGTCCTTCGTGCCTACCTGTGGATTAACCGCTCCACTAAGGGATGTGATTCGATTTTCATATATTCTATAAAAGAATGGTTATATAATTTTATTCAATGTATAAAAATAATAATTATTCAATGATTAATATTTTTTTATTTTGTAAAATGGACCCCTTTGATAATGGTCAAATTACCAATGTAAATTTCTAATTATGAACAAAAAGTCCATCAAACACATAATGTGGAAATTACAGACTATGTAATTAAACATGTAATTAAAATAAATGGTTTAATGATAATAAAATAAACATTTAAAATGTTTTTAAATAAGTAAATAATAAATATAAGTTTTTTATAAAATAGTTATAGGAAATACATGGCATGTTGGGAGTCGAGGTAAGGGGATTCTTAATTCAACTTTCTTTCACTGTTTTATAACACTTATTCATTGACATTTTTATGCCCGGATTATATGAGAATTGTTCTCAAAACGTTTTTATGATATATTTAAATTTTTTATATGGATGTAGATATTTTCACATAATCGGTTTATTTATTAATTATAACTTTTAATGTTATGATCTTTGCAAGGATTTTTGTTCCCAATATCATTATCTTGAGACACGTTTCATTTTGTGCATCATGATTGATTTATATGTATTTAATAACCGCACCATGATTAAATTTTAAAATATTAAATAACATAATTCATTAAATTTATATATAAATTTCATTCTTGTTCTTTTAATGACTTCTGATACAATATTAACCAAATCAGGAAAGGCTTAATGTTACATTCTCATTTCACTTTTGGGTTGTTTATGATCAAGGTTTCTTTAGGTTAAATTTTATGATATAAATTTTAAAAAACTATTATATTGCAATCAATTTATTTCTAATCCTGAGTTTATTTATTTTCATTTTTTACTCTTTAGTACATATCGAGATCAAAAGAATGTTATTAATGAAAAACTGACCTTATTTTACTTTTTAGATGGGAACCTTCTCTCTTCCATTTCTATGTTCTTCAAAATAGTTCCAAGATTATTATTTTACATAAATAAATGATTTTTTATATTAATTTAACATAATAATTTCATTTATTTACAATGGATTGAAATGAATATATATTTATGTTTTTCCAAATAGTGTACTTTTGGTATTTACCATAAGTTAAAAATATATCATTGTTTTAATATTTTAATAAATGATTTTATTTTCCCACCCTCATATATCTTATTTTAATTTATTTTTAACTTTAAATGTTATTATTATTATTTTCAATGAATTTTTTTTTTCTCAAAATTCTTGGATTTTTTAGTTAAAACATTGGCAAAAGAAAATGACATTTTTCTTTTTTTAAATAAATTTATTAAATGTTATTATAAATATATTTTTCATTCATAAAAACAATCTTTATTATTTTATAGTAATCCAACGAGGATATGTTAAAATTATTCCATCCTTTTTCTTTCCATGTATGTCTTATACTTTTTTTAATGATATTTTAATGGAACCTATATATTATCCATGGCTTAATCATGCTAAAAGGGAATGATGGTTGTTTTCAAGGGTGTTATATAGAAAAGTTATAGCTTCTAAATGTTTTGTTTATTATATTGTACACATGAATATGTAATGATGATTTAAGTGTGGTTTCGTTCTAAACCAAAGATAGGTTGTTACATTATAAACCAATTATGGGTTGTTACATTATAAACTAAGGATGGGTGGATGTGTTATTTACCTTCAATGGATTTCATTAAGCGAAAGAGTAATCTAATTTTAATATAATCCAAAAGATTAATATTTTTATTAGTATAGGTCACTCATAATAGATATGAGAATTGTATAGTTAGGTAATTCCATAATGAATGTTATATTATGCAATATACATATGTTGTTTTTTAATTCTTTATATGAGTTCTAATAGAACCTTAACTTGAGGACTATTTTCACATGGATCATGATATTCGGTTAATTATATGAATCTTTCAATATGTTAAATATTTGTACCATGTATCATTATTTATGATATATATTTTATAAGTATAAATTCTATTATATTATGCTTATGAACATTGAAAATTTCATCATACCCTTAGATTATCTTATTATAACTGATGAAATTTAGTTCATAATGCTTATGTTTACCCCTATTGAGATTTTTAACTCACCAAGACTATGTTTTCTACTACACCAGGTTATAAAAAATATTGTGAAATGAATTTTTTCATGAAAGGATTAATGTGTGAAGTTCTTTCTGGGTGATAATGATGACCATATGATATATAAAAATTTTAATGTTTAGTATAAAAAATAAACCCTCAAAGACATGGGAAAATTAGCATGTAATAGTTTGTACTAAACCTCTAAAATACTTAACCTAAAAGTAACTCGTGTATATATGTAATTCAAGATTTATTTTTGAAGTTGTATGTTTTGGAAGGTGAAAATTGGGTCACGATTATTAGTATCAAATACAGAAATGTAAAGTTGTTATTTTTTGTAACATATATGGGAGTTCATTTTCAAGGTTGTTATAGTCGGTATCATAGCATCGTTTAGATAATTTAGATGATTATGATGTTTTCATGTGAGGTAAACTTAATATTTATGGATACCATCATGGGTTTATATGTTTAAATAATATATTATGTTCAATGGAATAAACATCCATTTTGGAGGTTTTATATAATGGGGTTTAAGATGATTAATGATATGTTTGGAGAATTTTTATTGGAATGAGGTATAAATAACCCTTAGGTGAGTCATGTGATTTAACATTAAGTATTATTTTGGGAAGAATGAATTTAAATTTTTGTAGATGTAAGTTAAAAGTAATGAGATGACCAATATGGTTCTAAAATTATTTAATATTGAGGTTAATAAGGTTAATATGGATAATTGGCATATATGGTAATTTATTTTAAAAGTTATATAAGTTTGGAATTTGGTGTCATTATGAAAACTTTTGAGTTAAATTTATTATTTCTTCTTGTGATGGTTTATTCATTTTGAGTTTTTCCTAACCTTATTCTAACCATTTGGGATTAGTAAATAAAATAGGATTGTATTTTCATGTTTTTCTAGATCATATGATCTATTAAAATTCTATGATATATGCATAATAAAGATTCATCATGGATTCTCATTTCTTGTAGTATGGGATGATACAGAGATGGAACTTTGTTAAAACGCACAACTAAAGGATTCAGTTGCATTTACAAATTTGTGGAAAATAAAGTATACCTATTTTATAATGTTATTAGCTAGGATATTAAAATAATCCCTTTAAAATTAAAAATGTAATCTTTTCTATATTCATTTTTCATGGATTGATTGTTTTACGTAGCTCTTTGATTTATAGTTTTTTATTCATTGACTTTCACACGATCATTCATTTTCTTGTGATCAATGTTCTCTCTCACCCTCTATAATTATTTAAAAATTAATTTTTCCCACCATGTCAATATTTTAACTTCCCACTATTGTTCATAATATGGTAAACTAGTTATATGTTATTCTAGATTACCTTCATATTTTCTTTTCCCCTTTATCAAAAAGAGGTCTTATTGTCCCTTTTTATGATGTGGGTTTTCCATATAGGGGTTTTAAAATATAAAAAATTGATTTATAACTCACACAATAAATTATTTAAGATGAAATTTATTCAAGTTTTGTGGGGATATAATACATATATATTTCAAATGAATACTTTGTTCGATATCATACTGGATGTAAAACCCCAATCATTGACCAGTGAAAAATATTATAATTTAAATATGATCATTATAAGTTAGCCATTGAATTTATGAGTATTAATAAGAGGTATAGAATTATTATATATATAGGTATTAATCTCTAAACCTGGATTGATTATTAATTATTAAATAATAACTAAATTTTTCATAATGTCATTGTCCACTTGAACAATATGTTTTCTACAAAAATGGTTTTTATTGCTTTTTATGAGAAAATACTACAATTAATTTTGTAAAAATTTATAAAATATATTGGATAAAAATGATATCGATTTTAAATAATAATATCAATGTTAGGTTACTATGAATTTTTTTATGATTATGAACAGATTGATTTTTTAGTGAATAGTTAGAAATATTGATTTTAAAGAAAACTTTTTTTCTTTTCATGTGATTACAAAGTCCCATTTTACTGAATTGGTTTTAGATTATCATGAAGTGTTTTTTATTTAAAATAATAAAATCAATTTAAGTTAATTAATATTTATGCTAAATTTTGAAATAAAAACATTTTTATTCTAAAAAATCATTTTTTGGAAGGCTATTTTTCATTGCATCTTTTGGGTTTATTTAAAAAATAATTTTTGAAAAATATTGAAATTTAATTTTTAAAAATTAATTATATATTTTTAATAATAATTATTAATTTTTTTAAACATTTCAACTTTATTTTTTGTCACAATTTATAGTAACCTTCATAAAAATGTCGTTACCATGATAAGGGTAAAATAGGTAGAACTATGTTGAAACTATGAAATAATGCATCAAAATCATCCATATAGTTTATTATATTTAATTGTATAATAATAAATCTTCAAAAAAATTATATATTTGAAGATATATAATTTTTCTTCTATTTTTCATTGATAAAGACCTTTATATTATTTTAAGTTAAGGAAACTTTAAAAAATGTCTATTTCTTGACTTAAATTACTATCATATATTGATATGGGGATAAAAAAAGTTTTCAATTTTTTTGAAATGTTATTTTTAATCTAATTAATTAAAATTTAGTATATATATGTATATTTAAATTTTAGTGATTAAATATTTACATGAAATTCTTATGCAATGCCAACACAATGCTTTTGAAAGCAGTAAGTAGGTCAAGTAAATTATTTTAAAAACTCTAAAAGTGCCATTTTTTGGGTATTTTTTTATGTTAAACAATTTTTTTGATAAATAAATGTATTAGTTATTTTCTAAAATTTTATGTTCCAGTTAAATTCATTTCTTGTAATTTTTTTAATGTCAAATTATGTGAATAGTCCCCAAAATTTAAATAATGGTATTTTATATTAAATAAAATATATTTCAATATTTAAAATTCATTAAAAAAATTACATTTTTCATAATAAATGTAATAAAGTCTTGAATATCAACCAATTTCTATTTATGTGTCACTTTTCCTTATATAGTATCTTTCCTAGCCCCTAAAGAGTAAGAAATAGTATCATTGTGGTAACCATTAAAAGGGTTAACATGGGTTAAAGCTATAATATAATGGGTGAAACATCAGATAAAAATTTATAAATTATATTTCATGAGATTATTTAAATATATATAAATATTAAATTTTTTATATATTTTTTTGGTTCCACTTGGAGATGAAAATAATTTATATTAATTTAATAATTTATGTAATTCCAAGGGTACCCCTATCCTCTCTTATATAAGTACACCACATCTCCTCCATCCCTCAACATTGTTTTGCACAATATTTCATCTGATACCATCCCATATAACTTCCCAACCTTACTCTATATAAACTATATGTTATAGTATAATCTTAAGACCATTATAAATGGCTTAAGGTGTAAGAAAATTGTGGATTTTTGAAGAAGAGGTATAACTCTTAACAAATAATTTTAATTTTACTTCATCTACATACATAAAATATTATTAAACTATGATGATGTAATAACATATATATATCTATTATACATAAATTTTATTATGTCCATCATGCAACCCTTTTCATCTCATTCTCCATGATATGGGCAATAAAAATATTGTTCATTCATGTGTGTGGACTACCACCTCCATGAAACAATGTGTTTAGTAATCCACAGTTGACTCTAATTAATGTTAATAGATACATATTTAATTTATATATATTATATTAATGAAAAGTTATAATTCTATAAAGATAATATATCATCTATTTTTTTACACTTACATCCGTTGGAAAATAATAACGTCGTTTATTCATATATATTAATTACCACATCAATGAAGCGATTTGATTCATTAATCATGTAATAATTTCATACATAAGTATGAAATTATATTTATTGTATTAAAATGATAATTATTTCCGGATTAATAATTTTTATATGATGTAACAATAATCCCTTGAACCATACCCAACCTACTGAATTCAATTTTTTAATTATGAACCTAGAATTCTCAAAACACAAAACACAAAACATAAAATTTGTTAATTAAATATGTCATTGGAATTAATTAAATAAATTGTTTTATTATATAGGGATAAATTTAAAAAAAAAATTCTAAAATTATATAATTAATATATATATTTTATGCATGAGTTAAAGAACACATATCGATTGTTGGGACTTGATTAAGGGGGTTCTGAACTCAATTTTCATAAATTAGGTTATAACAATTTTTAATTAACTTCATTATAAAATTATTATGTATTAATTAATATAGAAATTATTTTATGGTATATTTAATCATTATTTTTAATTTACATATTTCAATATAATCTCTTCATGGATTAATTGTCTCTTTAAATTTGATAATCATTGCAAGGGTATTCTTTGTCTCAATCTCATTCAACCGAGACATGTTTCATGTCATTCACTATGATTTCTCTTTTTTGTGTAATAAACACCACATGAATTAAATTTAATATACAGATCCATATCATATTTTTTCTTTCAATTAATTTTGATTTTAAAGATACCAATGTAGTAAATGATTTATCTTAAAATCTCATTTATTTTCAGGATTGTTTCTGTTATAGGTTTATTTGTTGGAAATTATATTGTATTAAATTCGTAAAAGAAGTGTATATTCTTATCCTATAGAAATTTTTTAGTTTTACATGATATACATTAATTTTAAATCTATTTTGAACTTAAGGAAATAAAAAGAATTTTTTAAGGAAAAATAATCCAAATTTCTCTTTTTTGTCGAAAGCATATTCTATTCCATATCAATGATCATTGGAAAGACAAATTCAATATTCTTATTTTATATAAATAAATTAATGATTAATGATATTTTAATATACATTTTACATAATTATAATATTTTAAAATGAATACTCTTATCATTTTCCAAACATGGAAATTTTGGTTTTTCCCATAGGTGTGAAAGGGAATTTTATTTTACATTTACCAAATGAATTGATTTTACCACCATCATAACTATTATCTTATTTGATTTCTTATTTACAAGATTCCATTTTTATTTTCATTGAATGTAATTTTTTCAATATTCTTGGAATTTATACTTAAAAAGTTATCAAAATAAAAGTATATTTTTCCTTAATTCCAATAAATATCTCAAATTTTCATTTAATTGTATTTTTTATTTATGTAAATGTAATTCATTATTTTACATTGATATAAATGGGCTATGTTACAATTATACCATCCTTATTATATGTCAAGAATTAATATAGTTAATTTTTTATATATTTCATAGATCCTATTTATTATCCATGGTTTAATCTAGATAAAAAAGAATGGTGGGGTTTTAAGGGTGTTATATTTAAAATTGAAAGATTCTAATTTTTTTTTCATTATAGTATACATTTAATTGTGTATGAATAATTGATGGATGGTTCCATTATTAATCAAGGATGGTGGTTAAGTTATAAACCAATGATGGGGTGGTTATATTATGAACTTAGGATGGGGGTCCGTTATAGCCCTCCAATGCATTGAGTAAATTGATAATGTTTATTACTTGTATGTTATTGATAAAAGATGAAGAAGATTACCAATATAGGTTAAAAGTAAGGGATATGGGAATTAAATTGTTTGGTAATTCTATGGTGAATGTTTGATGTTTAAAGATACCTATATAGTTTCTCAATGCTTCCTATGATTTATAATAGATCATTTGTTCAAGTACAATATCACATGGCTTATTATTGTGCCGTGATATGACTCCTGTATTATGTGAAATCATAATGCTATGTCTCATGACATAAGATATATGTTTTAATGTGTCTGAATTCACTTATTTTAAGCTCAATAAATTTTATTATTTCATCAACCCTTATTATTATATCATCCTCACCAATGAAATTCAATTGTTAATGGGTTTTAACTCTTATAGATCATTTTGTACCACCCTTCTTATATTTTCATGTTCCCTAGGTTATAGAGAATGATGATAAATGAATTTTTGTTGAAGGGTTTCTTTTTTGATGAATTTTATATGATATGTTTTAGACTTATTGTGAAATATTTTTTTTTTGGTATAATAGGATAAATGATCAGTTAAAGACATGGGTATTTTCATAAAATATTTTTATCAATTTTATAAAATGGTAAACCAAAATTAATTTAGGATCGAGAAACAATATTCATTTCCCAATATTATCTCATGAGATATAAATCAGTAACTAATTTATTAGAGGGAGATATAGGGTTGAAACATACTTAGTAAAAATCATCCATACATATTCATTACATTAGAACATGAAAACAACCAGACATAAAATATCTCATAATTAATCCATAGAAATGGGATGAGTTTTACGACTTAATTTCTTAGAACATTCCAAAATACATCATTAGAAATAATTTGGATGGATTATTAAAACTATCACATGTGATTCATTCTATGAATTAAGAATACCAACCTATATGGAAATTAATTATTTGTGATCATTGGATAAATAACATGAAAAAAGAGGAAATAATTATTTCTTGAATGCATTGAAAAACCATTAAAATGGACCAATTATAATAAAATACATTGATTTCAACATATATTATACATTAAACCCAAAATAAAGTGTGTTGAGAAAAAAATTTAAAATATATGGATACTTTCAAAAATATAATTTGAGATGAATTAAAGACACTTATGAATTCTGTCTAAAAAAATAAGGCTTTGAAATCCATTTTAAAATCAATATTCAATTTTTTTAAATATAACTTTTACTTTTGGAAAATATATTAATATATCATATTATTTTAAAAAATTTATAATGTTAAAATTATTTGTAAAATTATTTTAAGACATGGAAAAGGCGATTCATAAAAATGAATTCAAATATGGATTGAGAAACTATAATAGAGGTTTTAGAAAATAATTTTACCATGTTTGTAAGAGATTAAGTTTTAGGGCTCATTCAAAATCCATCTTCAAAAAAGTGATGTGATTATTTTGAGAACATTTATTTTTTAAAAATAAAATCCAAAAATAGATTCCTAAAATATAAATGATGTTCCATATATAAAATTTGGGGTTAATGATACAACATTCGACCATGAAAGGAAGACATTTGAAATATTTTAAAAGATCATTGTTGAAAAACCATATCATAAAAAGGTATAATAAAACTAATTTTTTAAAATTTAAGAAGGGAAAGGCGAATTTCACATGATATAAACCAAAATTAGGTTTCAAATATAATACATAACACTACTGGGATGTTAAAATATAGAGATTGAATAGAAACCATCCTTACCAATTACGTGGGTTATTGCTAACAAAGATAGACTTTTTAGAAATAACTTCATCAACGTAAATGATTTTAATTACAAATTAATCTTTACATTTATAGTAAATTAATTATAGAATTAACATATAAATGAATACAAACATCATTTAAAACCACAGTCAAATAGTAATAATTATGACTCGAGAAAAGAATCCCAGTCAATAAAAACACCTTATCTTTAATCATTCTTAACCGAATGTGGTAAAGAATACATTATAAAAAACTATATTAACCACATATATCATTAATATAGTCATTCAAATAATACTTTATAAAATATAATTAGTGTTATTTATTAAAAATATCTTATTTATAAATAGATTATTTTCACAATCAGATGTTATTTCCTTTGGATTTTTGTTTAGTACTAGTTTCATAATGAAAGAGTACATTATCATTTATTGATACAAATATTATCATAATGATATAATTATGGATACTAGAATAGATTTTTTATAATTACTTGAATTATTAATATTTCAATTCATTGGGATTTTAGTTATGATTCATCATGACATAGTCGGTGACGACATAGTTTCAGTAAATTGTAATGAAAAAGGGTGGTAAAATAGTAATAAGTTAGATATTAATATAATATTTATGAAACCATAAAACATACAATAATTTAAATATTTTTTTAAAAAAACTATATAAATTATGATCCCATTTTCATCCATGGTATAAATTTGAAACATTATTCATATTAGTCATTAAACCAACCCAAACTGGAAGAAACTATAAGCTTATGGGTGAGCATCGTAAAAGAACTTATTTTGGATGAAAGTTATTTTTAATGAAACATAATGATATTATTTAGATTTTTATATTACTAAATCATATTTTATGATTTTTTTTGTAATGAATAAATGAATATATGAAAAACATAATATGTTACTTTTGTGGAGGTGGTATTCTTCATGTATGCCTAGGTCACATATTCATTTACATATAACGACATGAAGAAGAGGAATGGTTTATAATTTAATAAATATAATTTGTTTTTAAATAAAAATATTTACCCATTAAACACCTCTTTTAATCATATATATAAGGTGGTTATGAAAAACATGTCATGTAGCTTATAGAGATGGTAGTATGAATTTAACAAAACTGATATTTTCATTTCTTAGAGAGTTTTAATAATGGTATAAAGTGGTTATAACATAAACATAATAATTTTTTATGTTATTATAATACTTATATAATATTTAAAAATTTTCAGATTATGGTTTTAGGGTGTATATGACTAAATTAAGGGAAAAAGAAACCAATAGTTGGAACTGAGAATTTTACCTTACTCCTGAGAAGAATTCCAATTAAAAAACCATTAATTACTTTATAGGTGGTATTTTGAGAAGACTAAAAACACTAAGATGTGTATTAGATCTTACGGGAATTTTTAAGTTATATATTGGATTAATATAAGAGTCTGGGTTGTGGGGGAGAATTTTCGTTGCAATTGATCCTTTTATATTGGATAAATGTGAAATTTTAGAAAATATTAAAGGCGAAGTCACTATTAAAAGATAAAAAGGATCTAATAATATAAGATAAAGGATTGTGGGAAGGATAAGTTCAATAAATATACAATTAAAAATTTTTACACACGTTCTAAACTTGTTTAAAATTATTTTACACTTAGATTTTTTATTTTTACCATTTTTGGTTTTCTCATGCTAATTGATTCATACATATGTAATTTAATTTTAAATATAAAAAATAAAATAAATCATATTAAATAATAAAACCCCAATAATTAAAAATATTTAATAAATTATATCAAATAAATTTTGTTTTTATAATAAAAATTATTTTATCATTAGCTCATTTATGATGTAAAACCTATTTTTATAAAATGTTTATTTTTAAGCGTATGCCTTCTATTCCAGAAAAAAATTTCAATGTTGTTTATTTTAATGAAATTAATTTTTTTTTATATTACCAAATAAGAGTTATATGGATTAAAATTTAATCTAAAATATATTTCCTCCTACTTTGATATCATAATTAAATGAACATACAGAAACAATGTTTTCTTAGAATAAAAGATTACTTAAGTTTCAAAATGGTAAACATGAAATTTATAATTTTAAAATAGTATTTTTAAATTAATAATTTTACTCCATCAATACAGTTTTTTCATAAAAAATGTTTTACATATTTTTTATGTTTTACTCTTTTTGTTATATAGTCATAAACACTATAGTTTTAGTAAAAAATGTGTTATCACTATTCATCAAGAAATCAATTATTTCAAAAAATCACAAAAAATAATCCTAATATATTTTTTAATTGATTAAATAAAAAATTATATTAATTTTATAAAATTTCAATTATATAATTTATAAATTTTTCCTTTAAAAGAAACTGAAAATTATAATGAAATGTTTTTTATTAAAAAATAAGGGTTTAAACATTAAATGTAATTTATGTTATTTCATATAAATTTATTGTAAAATGATGGTTAATATATTATTTCATGTATAATAATATTCTAAAATTTGTTAATTTAATTTATTAGCATAAAATATATAACATTTATTTATGAAATAACATTCCTTTTTTATATAAAATCATACTAATTATTTATTATTTAAATGTAAGAAATTTTTGTTTACTAATATAACTTTATTATTTAATATATGTTTTATTATTATATTAATTTTCTCATAAATACTCATCCAATATTCCACAACTCATTTTAGTTTAGTTCTATGTATGTAGTACTCCATTAATCATATAATTTATTTCAAGGGGAAATAAATACTAAAATCTCGGGGTGTTACATTTCATACCTTAAATAAATTATGTCCTCATAATATTAGTTATTGTTCTCTAATGAAAGATTATAAGGGATCTATAATAAATTAAAGATATATATTCTATTTATATATCAACCCTACTATCCTATGTAATACTATGAATCCCACAAATTACATCATAATAGAAATATATAGTTTTTCCTGACTATTTGCTCCAAATATTCTTCTTTAACTAAGGGTTTCTATTATGAGTTTCCAGATACATACCTCAAAAAATGTAATTTTTATGAACCTAAATCCAACCAAACCATAAAACAAAAATGGTAATGATAATATCCTATAAAATATGATTAAATAAACTTATGAATATGAAAACTCAATTCATAGTTGTCTACTCCAATGACACCTTCATTTGAACCTATGATACTTTTGATTCAACTATAACTTAATTTAATCAAATTATCACTCCTCTAGTTAGTCCTATGTTTTCCACGTTTATTTTTATATTGGGATTTATAATCTAAATAGTTATATATCACATACTGAAATTTAATTTAAATGATTCATCACTGTTTGTAAAGGGCATATTATCAACCCAAGAAATATTCCCTATAGAGTGTCTAGATAGGTGTAATGTCTTAGGTCCATTCATCATGTACTGAGTGAAGATTGAGTTAATATTGAAAAAAAAATTTAATGGTGATTAACCATAGGAAAATATATACCACAACCACTTTCACTATCCAATATTGAGGAAAAGACTTAATTTATAGAAACCAAAAAAATCTATACTTTCCAAAAATAGCAGGCCATTATCCGATACCTATAATTATCTATAGGGTTTTCACTAATGATACCATTTCCTAATTTACCAAAATAACAAAAATAATTCAAAAAATAACTAAACTAATCCAATAAAATATCTAAACCCTATTCTGATAGAAACTGAGGTGACATAGACCCACACTCCCAACTATAGTGCCAAAAAACATACATCACACATAGGCTTTGATACCAAGGGAGATTACCCAATATCAAAATATCTATATTTTACATCATTAACATAAGTTACACCTTAGATCTCATAATAATAACACAATCCCATGACTGAAATGTTTAGTGTCCTTGAGGATCAGCTGTATAAGTAATATATTTTATGATACCTGTGAACATCTCTATATAATAGAACCATAGTTAAATTTATTATAGTATTATCATTGGTTTCAATCATTCTCATAACCCACGGTAGGGAATCTTAATAAAGGTAATATCTGAAAAACTAAATCAGGGAAAGCTTATGATCATGATATCAGGGATTCGACCATAAGAGAATGAGAAAAAATGAGAAGTGATAAATATATTATTAAATGAACATATAATAATAAAATTTATCTATAATTCATGATATAAAGACATTAATCTCAACTAAATAGACATAAAATATGAAATAAGTGCGTGAGATAATAAAAATGAGCCAAAGAGTATAATCATAGGAATATAACATAGAAAATGGGCACAAAAAATAAGCATAGAAATCATAACATAGCGGTTCATGCATTAATTTTTATTTATATTTGAAGAATAGGACACACAACATTAGGATCAAAATATATATGTAGATTCCTCAATTACAAGAGGAGGGTGAATTGTAGGTTAAAAAAAATTCTTTTTTATCCTTAATAAATACTGTCATTAACAAAGTTAATCAATATGAATTCACAATCCATATTTAGTTCTAAATAAATAAACTAACATGATTAGGGTTAGATTATATGAATCTGATAACTAAACATATAAAAGTTTACTTAGGGAAATATTCAACCTTAAATTGTTTATAATCTTATGTATACCAAATAATTCAAGAATAATAAAGTGTAAGAAGGTTAATCTCTCTAACTTTAACAAAATGTATAATAATTAAAACTTGTAACAAAATAGGACTAGTATAATAAATCATATAACCCTAAAAGCAGGGTATCCAAAAACAATGGATAAACGTCTCTTGATTTATAATTTCACGAAATTATGACTTAACCACAATAGGTTAAGCCCTTGATATGAAGATCTGTATCTGTCTTTCTGTTAATGAAATCCCACGATGTCTAAGGTGATTGTTACCTCTATCATCATATCCCCAGAATCTCTAGATTGATAACACAAATAATCGAATTCACACTAGGTAGGTTGAACAAGATTTTCTCAGCTTGAACAAGTTGTTCCCAATATTCACATAAGGAATATTTGAGTATATGTCTCACAGAGTATCACTTCATTCAAGAGTTCAACTCTATCATTGTTGTTATGTGAATATTGAAATGGATGGGTATTTATAGGCATGGATTTCAATGGTTGAATTCTCCTCCAATGGTCATATATTTTCAATGTATTTTGGAGGGACCTGTACATGGGGAACTCAGGAAATGGTGAATTTAAAATAGATTGGATGACATATTTTTGAATAAAAAACTATATGAAACAAGAGTATTATTAAAAAAAATTATCATATTTTGGATCTAATAAATTGAAATATTACATTAGGTAAATATTATAATTGTAAGAAAATAATTTAATAAGATTCTTATGGAAGTGAAAATTGGAGTTTGGAAATATTGAAAAACGGATTCTTAAAAAGGTAAAGAATCAAATTATAATTTTAGAAGAAACGAGAGTCTGGTTTCTGGAGAAATCAGAGTCTGATTTCAAATGAAATTGGTGTTTGATTTATAGAGAATTAATAGTTTGATTTCTATAGAAATTAGTTTCTGATTTTAGAAGAAATAGATGTCTTATTTCAAGATAAACGAGTGACTATTTTGAGAAGAAACCTTAGTCTAATTTCCATAAAAATAATAGTGTAATTTCTAGATAAATCGAAGTCAGTTTTCCAGAACAATCAGAGTCTTATTTATAGAGAAATTATAGTCACAATTCCAAGTAAATAACGTTATAAGGAACTATAAGATTATGAGTTAGATAATGATCCAATTTTTTTATTAATAATAATATGGTTTGACATGGTTTAGTAAAACATTAGATAAGGCTTTGAAGATAGTAGGTAAATTCAAAAACTCTTTTTATATAATAAAAATATTTCATAAGAAAATGTTTCATTGAGAAATATAATTTTCCTAAACAAAGAGTGTTTGTGATTTTCAACACATAAAGGAACGATGTGGACATAAGGAAACATAATGAACCAAAAATCTCCCACTTTTTGGGAAGAATAAAAAAAAAGTTTATAAAAGAATATAAGGAACTGTGGTTTTTACATTTGGACTTAATAGGAAATACTTATCTCCCTTTTTGTTTATGACTCCTGATGAATATGACTAACTACCCCTTAGTTTATGTAATCTATAAGGAGAAGATTATTTCCTTTCATAGATAAATAATTCCTCCTTACTTAAGAATCTCTTCTTTATATGACCCGGACCTTACATAGGCATTCTCTTCCATTAATTCAATAATATTTTTTATCATTGTTCCCCCCCTTTGTGATTTTCATAATGAAATGGAGGGAAATAAAAAAAATTACCTAAAAATTTAGGAAATATACAATAAGAAACATTGTAATGATAACAAATTTCATTGAAATGAAAAATGTTTTTGCAATAAAATATTATCTTTGAAAAGATTATTTGTCCTTATTTTCCCCTTTGGAATAAACTTTTTCATGTTGGATTTGTGCTTATTAAATTCATTATAATAATCTTCAATCCTCTTTATCAACTATTCCTGATCGTAATTTTTCCTTTTGAGATCATCAATATTGTCTTCCAGAGACATGACTATTTATTCTTGAGAATTTATGAAATCATCATGACCATTGAGTTTTTCAGCTATCTCTTCTCTTATTTCCCTTTCCCTTTTCAAAATTTAGAGCAACATAATTGACTCTCTCATTTATATCTTTGTCTTCTTGATGTTGGCTAGATTTATCTTCTTTTAATTTCTCTAAAAACATGTTGAGAACATCTTGATCTTGATTTTGGACTTTTGAAAAACATGTTTGACTGAGTCAGTGAAATCCTCAAAAAATTTAAGATCTGTAATGACTTATTTCGACAACATTGTGATTCCATTCCATGATATTCTATGAGAATCATAACTGATTTAAAAATTCTTAAACTTAGCATCATGCTTGATGAAATTTTCCATAATAAGTTTTGTTGAATCTAATTTCAAATTAACAGTTTCTTGAAGTAGATGACCTAAGGAATAAATTATTTGAAAGAAATGAATGGAATTCACAATCTTCATCAAGGAATAAACCACAAAATCATATCCTACAAAAGATAAAAACTCTTTGAAAAATTCTTTTTTTGGTGTGAGAAATTTATATTTTTCATCTTCTTTCTTTATTGATGTTTTTTCAACATCCTCCTTTCACTTTTGCAATAAAAACATTCTTTAGAAAATCGACAACAACTTTTTACCTTTCTCAACCATCATGATTTACTTTTCAACATTTTAAGTCTCATTATCACTTTTAAGAAACATAAACTAATTTATCATTATCAACATCAACTTCTTTATCAGCACCGTTATCATAAATTTAATGACCAACAATGTTTTCATCATCTTTTTGAATATTATCATCATTATTTTTTAATCATATTAAAGGGATTTATTGAACTCATCTTCATAAACACAATTTTTCTAAATATTTTGTCCTTCTGGAATTATCATAGTATATTTAGCATGGGAATTTCATGTATACATTTTTTCAGAAGGTCTCCCTTCTCTTCATACTCCTCAGTAATTCTTATCACATCATCACATTCTTACTCCTATTCTTCTTCTTATATTTAATCCTCTTTAACAATTGGTTCTTGAATTTAAATATCCTTCTTTTATTTAACTAGTACTGAAATCTCATTTGGAACTGTTTCTTGTAAGAAAGATTCTGGAACCTGAACTTTTTCAGATTCCTTCTCAATACCTCTTAATGAAGATATGATAATTTCAGCCTCTGACTTTTTCGTCTTCAACATCTTCTCTTTACCTTGGTTTTTAATATCTTCAGTTTCATGGATTTTTAAAGACTTAGCCTCAGTAGGATCTATTCCAAAAAAACTGCATCATGATCCTTCTAATTATTTTTTATCTATATACATTTAGCTACAACTTCATCAGAATAAGTCTATTGCTTCTTAGACTTTGGAGGAGAAAATATTAGATCCGAAGCTGGTGCTTGTTCCCATGGTGCGACCTCTTTGTCTTTTATTTTATTAGGGGTTAGCTTCAAGATTTCTCCAACTTCACTTTTATTTCTGGAAATTTGATCATCCTTATCAAAAAATTAAAATAATTCTATTTACCTAACACTAAATCCAATCCTCATCCTTTTTAGGGTATCATAACTTAACAACATTATCTTAATAGATTTGGGCTTTGAAATACATGGGATTTTGAAAGAGTATATGCATTAGAGAATGATCTTAGACAATATTATAAGTTATATCATTATTTGATACTTTATGGTGCCATTATTAATATTTATAATTTTCAAAATAATGTACTTAATGAGATTTATCTTCTTTTCATTTACCATGAAATCCTTCATAATGATATCAAATATCATTAAAGAATATTTTTCTCCCTTCCTTAGAATAAAAAAACCTCGCATACAAAAAGCTACCACTTTTTTATTGGTTGAAAATTGTGTTATCATGGGTATCATTGCTCCCTTAATCCCAATGTATTCAATAGACTTAACTTTCACAAATGATACTTCCTTACATGGTAATATATTTAAAAAAATACTGCTTGTCCTTCAAAGGGAATATCCCAGATACATGAAAAATTCATGTACAACAAAGAATAAGTCCTTCCATAAAATTTAAAGGATAAAATGTCTGGTATCATAAAATTTAATTACCAGATCCTGATTCTTTTCTTTTTCTACGTAGATACTTTCTTATCCATTCTTTTTTATGTTTTTTGAAATCAAAGATTCACACTGGGATAATAAATTTGGGACCACCAACCTTTCCCTGAATATTATCCAATATTTGAGTTCCTTATTGGATTCCATTGGAGTCTAGAGAAAACCTAAAGATACATTCATAGTTAAAAAAATGTGAAAGAACTAAATGGAATATTTTAAGGGTGGTAGAGATTCAAACATAATAAACTATAAGAAAATTGATGTGGGATGCGAATACTAGGGTCCTTTATATAAGCTTCACGGAGATGGTTTATATTTCCAAGTCAATCCAACAGTTGATATTTACTCTATCTAATATGAAAATTGATATCAATTCCTTAGAATGACGTATATATTATGATATTTTTAGGATTTTAGGAATAATCAAATTCAAGGAAACATAATCCGATAAGGTTTTCTTAAAAAAATTTAAATTCCAATAAAAAAATTGAAATTATGTTTATATATATAAGGAAACATACCTTACAGATTCCTCAGAAAGATTTGTCAGTATTGATAATGTGCTTCTTATAAAACATATGTTCCCAAATGTTTTATTAGCGAAAGTAACCTTTTAGGTTCCAGAAATTTTAGTTTCCGATTTTTTTTGTAAAAGGAAATAAAAAAGAATAAACATATGTACCCCCATATGAAATGGAGTATCTTAATGTTAGGATATTAATTTCAAAAAAATATTAATATAGATGATTAGCCTGTGGTTATCTTTCCTATAATTTTTAATGTATTAAAATATATCAAAAGGTAAATGTTTTGTAAATATGTTAGCATGTTGATCTTGTATTCCGATAAATTGATGTATGATATCTATTTTTAATGTGTCATCCCTAATAAAGTGATGCCTTATATCTATGTTCTTTAAACGAGAGCGATGTGCATGGTACTTTCTTATGGAAATTGCACTAGTATTATTACATATTATTTGAGTTTTGGTAAAACTCATTCCATAGTATGTAAGTGTGTATTTCATCAACAACACTTGTTCACAACGACTTCTAACTGATATATATTCAGCTTCAGCAGTGTAAAGTGCTACTGAGTGTTGTTTCATTCATGAACAACAAACTAATGAATCTTCAAATAAATGAAAAGTTCCAAAAGTACATTTCCTATCTATTCTGCATCCTTCAATGTATGCATCTAATATAATTTTGAAAACAAAATAATTTCAAAAAGAGAAGAAAAATCCTAAATCCATGGTTCCCATTAAACAAAGAAAAATTATTTTTACTACTTTCAAATTGGTTTCTTTTAGATTAGATTTGTATAATGCAGAAATGAATAATCCAAAAATTAATTCTGGACAAATAGCTATTAAGTATAATAGACTTCCATTAATTCCTCTGAAAGATGTTTGATCTATATGTTTCCAAGATTCATAAAGATCAAGAGTGTTTCAGGTACTGATTGGAGTACTAATACTTTTAATGTCTTCATATCTATACATCTTAATAAGGTCTGTAATATACTTATGTTGAGATATAAAAGGTCATTATGGTTTTTTGGGAAATATTTAAACAAGGAAAAAAATTAACTCACCCATCATACTCATTTCAAACTCATATTTTATAATATTCAAAAATGAATCAGTTAAGGAATGATGAGTTGATCCAAATATAATGTCATCAACATAAATTTGGACAATAAAAAAAATCTTATTTATCTTTATAAAAGGGTTGGACTAGAATTTCCCATAACATAATTATTTTGTAACAAAAATCTTTAAAGTCTGTCATACCAGGCTCTAGGGGCTTATTTAAGTCAATATAAGTCTCTGATACGTTTTTAATCATTTTTAGAATGTTTTGTATCTTCAAAACCATGATTCTATATAACATTAACATCCTTTTGAACATATCCAATACAAAAAGCCCAATTAACATCCATTTAATAATGTTTGAAATTGAAAAATGCTACAAAGGATAGTAGAAAATGAATAGATTTTTTTCTAGATACTAGAGAGTGGGATTATTCATAGTCATTTTTTTCTTGTTGATAATTGCCTTTAGAAACTAGTATTTATTTATTTCATATAACAATTCCATTTTCATCACATTTATTTCTGAAGACCCATTTTTAACCAATAACATAAGTTTACATTGGTCATTCAATACAGGTCTATACATTGTTCCATTAAAATTCATTTAGTTCATCTAGAATTTCTTTAATCAAATCATCATCACCTAAAGTGTAACACCCCAATATTCCATGGAGCATTTCTCTTTGAATAATGAAATAGCTTGCATTGTATGCAACTTTGAGTTCTAGCACATCACAACCAATAAAATTAGTTGTTATGAATAGTAATACCCAATTTTTAAAATTTTATAAACATTATTTATCAAAAAGGACTTCATTTTTAGATTTGGAAAATCAAGATTATAATAGGGTGTTTTTTGTTATTTTTCTAAAAACATTCAATTTTTTATGAATAGTGAAAACACTACGTTATTGTTTAAGAAATACATTTTATTTAAAATATTATTTATCTTAAGTCAAAATAGATAAATAATACCTATATTAGTTCAATTTAATTCATTGATGTCATTTCATAATAAAATTAGATGTATAAAATTTTATTGAATTTTTTAAACGTCTTTTACCCACCTTCTAGGTATATTAGAAGATTTGCCTAAAACATAATTTTACCACTTTTGTGAATTAAATTTATAAATTCTAAAATAATTTCTTGACATCAATAAGTAAAATTTGGTTCAATATGATGAAAATATTTTTTGTTGAAAAGAAACTTTTGATTTTTATTTCCCACGGTTAAAAGTAAATAGGGTAATTAAATGTAAATATGATATTATAATTACCCAAACACATGTCTTAATTCTATTGGATACATATTTTTGACCAAAATAAACCTTATTAATAAAATATGATTATCTTGGTCTAATTGGATTAGATTTGGACATTTTTTATTATTTTATTTAAAGAAGAGTTAAAAGTGTTAAATTCAACGTTAATAACTAAAACATTTTTAATATAGTTTTAAACAGAAGAAACATTTGACTATAAATATTAATTAAGAAGATAAAAATATTTCCTTTATAATTTTATTTTATTTATAATTTTAATTTATTTATAATTTTAATAAATTAAATAATTAAATTTATTTATGACAAAATGATGACACAATAATTACCGTATTATTAAATGATTGAAATAATGGATATTATAAGTATTAATAAATTGTATATTGAGACTTTTTATGTATTCCATGAATTTTATAGGTTAATATTCCATGTTAGGTATGATTAAATATTTTTTTTCGAAGTGATAGAGTTTTTTTGACTTTCAAAAAAACCAAATACTATTTAGTATTAAAATTGACTTAAATGAGTTTTTAAAACAAATACTGTATTATTAATCGATAAGAATATTCCTAAAAATCATAGGATTGTATATAGGACTTATATAATAATATATATGTCATTAATGAACCACTTTTGGTTCACTTGGAATTTTATTTTATGTTTATTAACCATTTATTATAGTAATACATGAATATATGATAAAAGTTAAACTATTTAAAAAAGAGTTCAATATAAAATATAATGTTAATATGGGGACCTAAACCTATCTAAAACATATTTATTGAGATATTTTCTACCCAGACCCACCTTATCCTCGAAATAAATCCTCTAGGAGAAATTATAAACCCAATACGATTGTATAATAAAATAATATTTCAAACTTTTCCTAAAGTTACCCTTACCTCTCTTATAAAAGGGAACATACCCTTCTCCCAAAATCAAACATCCAAAGCCATTTGGATCAGACAACCCCTGCTAAAATATCTTCCCAACTCCCCTCACTTCAACAAAGATGACTTAATTTTATTAGAATCCAACCTAAGGAGCCCTTTTAATCAAATCAAAAGGAAGCACCTGAAGAAGAGGTAATAATTTTACCACCTATTTCAAAATTCTATTATTCTTCCACTTACTCTTTCTTTATTGTTTCCTTAACAAAGTAATAAATCCAGTACCATATACATACTGTGATATTATTTTAAATATGTCACAAGCATATTCATTATTATATCCATCCTATGAATGAAAAGTCTCCATACGTACGTAAGTACAACTTACTATCACCACTTCGTGGTGTAGTTTGTTATTCAACACTTAATTATTTGGATGTGTATAATAATGAGTATAGATGATGTAAATAAAAAAATTAAATTGTTAATAATTCTATATATATGATATACCATACAATTACATATGATTTCAGCATCAATAGAATGATATTGTTGCTCGTGCGTATGTACGGATTACAGTCTCCACGAACGTGATGCGATTCATTCCCTATCATAACCATTCAAGAATAATTTTTATTTGATGATTAAAAATAATTTTAAATAACTTAATATCATTCTGGATATGAATCAAATACATCATATCCATAACAAACATGGCTTACCTGACAAATAATATAAAGAAAAACAAATTAAATAACAACAAAAACAATGATACTACTGAAATATTATAAACAAAGAAATAATAAAAGATCAAATATGATATCATATTTATTTATATGGTTATTCTAAAATTTAATAACAATAATATGACTATTATACAGTAGGTAAACGTACCATCGACCAAGGAAAATTACATGGTAAGGGTTAATTTTACAATCTCTTTATTATCCGACATTGTTTATACATGAGTATCTACTAGGACTTATATGTTTTTTAAAAATGTACTTCAATTTTTTTTAATATCTCATATAATATGGGTTAGAGTTATTTATACCCTTGTTTAAATTTTTATAAAAAAAATTTAAAGGAAACATTCTTTTGTTTTCCAAACAAGGTACTTTATGACCTTTTCGACAAACAAAAATATGAATGTTTTTTACTTATATGGGGTGCAGCTATTTTCTGCCACTGTAACACCTTCAAATAATCCCTTAAAATAAAACACTAATCTTTTAAAAAAAATCATTTTATAATTTTGTGACTTTTAATTGATTTAAAAATATAAAGAGATATTTCTCCAAAATAGGTTAAATCTCATATATGTCTACATCGTTTGATGAATTTTACAATTGTTTGAAGATGATTTAGTATGATAAAATTTTCCATATTATATTGAAGGTTTTTTGATATGTTGGACCATGCATGTGTTATTTTTATACCATACATATTTTATTGTTAAAGTATTAACATTTCGTCTTCTAGTTTTAATATGAATGTTTATGTTATGTTTCAATCTTTTCATACGAAGAATGCATTAGACTTAGTAAGTGATAGATGGAGCCCACTATATCTGATTGATGAAATGTTAGGTCTCACGAGACACACTATTTTCATGTAACAAGTCCTTGAAGAAATATTATTTGTATTTTTGGCATGAGACCTTGACTGTGTGGTTTTGATATTCGACATTATGCATTCCATCAATATGAAATTGGCTATTGATATTGCATGCGATTATTCGACTAGTAGAATATCCATGTGAATAAGTAAACGAAATTATTTGATTTATATTTTTCCAATTATGCTGATGTTTATGTTTAAAAGTCTTGTGTTTTAGTATAATATATTGCATTAAATGTTTTTTCTTATTTATGAAAGTTTCCACAATATTGTTATCCTTTCTGAGCAACCGAGCTCAGCCATTTCGATGTTTTATTTCTCCCAGGATGAAAAGAAGTATATTATCATTAACTTGCTGGAATAGGATAAGAGATATGAGTGTGTTCAAAAGTGATTTAATTTCATTATTTTCCCATTTCATATTTATTGTAAAACTTTTGTATGTATCTAGTACTTTCCAGGCTACTAAACCGATCAGTATTTTCTGATTTTATCCCCTGTGATCAAGCCAATGTTATGTAATATTGCACCAACTCTAGGTAAATAGTGACAGGGTGTTACAGTTGGTATCAGAGAATGTTTAGTATAAACCTTGGAATCTAGATTTAGAAAAACACTGATTTCATAACATTACCCTAAGATAGACTTTGAGGATTATTATAGACGACCCTCCTAGAATGTTGGTAATGTATATATTTTTTGTGTTTTCCAAGAAATAAATCCTTTTCTAGATAAAATCAGGTAGAGACGGCTCAGGAACAAATGTAACTAGGAGTGAAAACTATAACCAGAAGTTTTGAGCTTGACCAGGGGTATCCTGGTACACGACAAGGGGCCTTGCTGCCCTCTTGGTTACGACACACCCATGGGATATGTTTAGGATAACCAAATTTTTTTTTATATACTATTCTGAAGTATTTATGAGTAAATACTTATCAAAGAGAATTTTTTTTATGATTATGGATTATATGCATAAATAGTTCAATTCATGTTTAGTATTTTACTAGATTGGAATTATGTGTTGCGATTCATAAAATAACCCAGTGTATGCCATTGTTTAGAAATGGTGGCTAGTTGAAGGAATTGAATCTATTTCAACGTAGGTAATATTTGTAGGGATTTTCGTCCTACACAATATAATTATAGTGTAAGTGGTGATGTAACCTGTGTGGAACAACTTATAACCATAAAGGGACAACATGCTCTGGTTATGAATAATTACCTTACCCGTATGGAGGACCCTAATCCACAATGAATAGGGTAAATGTTAGACCACTTCATGAGGAAATAACCACCAACATTCAATGAGAATACATATCAATTTTTACTTGATCAAAGGATAAGTTCCTTAGTGAAAATATTTTAGGCTTTGGGGAGTAGCAAAAGGGAAAAAGTTTTCATGTCAGTTTATTACCTCACAAGAAATGCATATCAATGGCGGTCATTAATTCAAAACACAAAGGAGGATGAAGAATTATAAAATATTGAATGTAAGAAGTTTAAATAAATTTTCTTTGAAAAATAAATTCCTCGTGACCATCGAGATGATATGGGCAGAAAATTTCTGAGTGTGAGGAAAAAGGAGGATGAGAATGTCCCAAAATATGAGGTTAACAGTACATGGTTACAAAGGCATACAGAAGATTATATACATAACCCAAGGAGTGTGATTGATTGATTATTTTATAGGTTAAAACCATTTCTATATCAATCATTACTCTCAAAATCCTTCTCATCATACGAAGATATTGTCTCAAGTGCTATGAAGATGGAAAAGGAATTATCTAAGTCTTACGACTTTAAAGACAAGAAAGAGAAGAAGATATCTACTAAACACTTTTGAATTGGAAATAATGGGAATAAGGGAAAATTTGAATTTCCATCCTGCTATAAATGTGGTGAGAAACCCCCCAGTACATTCCTGAAGAGAATGAATGTCTATCACAAGTGTTGTGAAATAGGCCTCCAAGCTCGTGATTACAAGGGAAAGAAAGAGGCTGTCAAAATTGAATCATTCAATGGTAGATAAATGGGGAATTCTGAAAATTATGGTCCTAAGCACCAATGAAACATACCTTTGAAAATTCCAAGGAAGTAAGGCCATGATTATGTGATCACTACTACTCAGGTTGAAGCTCATAGTGACATGGTGGCAGGTAATTTAATGGTTTCCTAAAATTTAGCCAATGCTTTATTTGATTTTGGATCATCAAATTGTATCATATATTCCCAGTATTATGAGAAAATTAAATATTTACAATTATATTTAAAAAGGGAGTTGTTTGTCAAAACTCTTAAGGGAGGTATCATTACAACAAAGTTTTGTGAATCAGTTTCCAATAGGGCATATAAACATTCTTTATCTGCTGATCAAATCATCATACCGATGATTGAATTTGATATAATCATTGGAATGGATTGTCTTTTGGACCATGATGCGAAAATTTATTGTAAGAATAAGGAAGATACAATTTTTGATGATGATAAGGAGTACCTTATCTTTATAGTTGAAATGTTACCATCTGATTCTTATCTAGATCCACCCCCAATAGCTATATTAAATTCAATTACTGGGGAGGAAGTGAATTAAATAACTGTGGATGAGTAAAGGAATGTTAAAATAAAGGATGTACTTATTGTGCAATAATATATTGATGTGTTTCCAGAGGATTTACCTAGACATTATCTATAATGAAAAATTGAGTTTTCAAATGATTTAATTCCTAGTTCAAGGCCCATATCGAAGACCCCATATAGAATGGCCACTATGGAATTAGTTGAACTAAAGAAACAACTAGAGTAATTGAGTGGTAAAGGATTTATTCTCTCTAGTGTTTCCCCCAGGGAATTCCATATTCTTTTTTGTTAAGAAAAAAGATTGATCTATGAGGTCTTGCATTGACTATAGGGAGATCAATGCTATGAAAAAAAAGAACAGGTATCCCCTATCTCGCATTGATGATTTATTTGATCAACTTCATGGAGATCAATATTTTTCAAAGATCGTCCTTCAATCTGAATATCATAAGTTGCGTGTGAAGATGGAAAAAATTCCGAAAATAGCATTTCGTACTTGGTAGGGTCATTATGAGTTTACAATAATGCCTTTTGGACTGACTAAAAGAGTATTTAATTAATATCTTAATGAATTTATAGTGGTATTTATTTATGAAATATTAGTATACTCCAAAAGAAACGAAGATCCTAAAAATCACTTGTACACTATTCTAAATACTCTTTGAAAGAAATGAATTATATTGGATGATTAACATGTGTAAATTCTGGCTTCAAGAAATTTCATTTTTTGGTCATATTGTCTCTATGTATGGAATCTATGTCGATCCTTCAAAGACCAAGGAAATCCATGAATGTCTAGCCCCGATGAGTATAACTGAGGTACACACTTTTATTGGTTCAGCAGGTTATTATTAGTGTTTGGTCTAAGATTTTTCCCGATTGGCTAACCCATTAACCAAGATCACACATAAAGGGGTAAAATTGGTCTGGAAATAAGAGTATGAAGAATGTTTTGGAGAACTGAAGAGAAGATTATTCAATTCTCCTATCACGAATCTACCATCTAGGAATAATGGGATTGTCATTTATAGTGATGCTTCAAAGAAAGGACTTGGTTTCGTCCTTATATAGAATGATGGAGTTATTGCCTATACATCACGACAGCTAAAAATTCATGAACAAAAATACCCGAC
This sequence comes from Viscum album, assembly GCA_963277665.1. Taxonomy (NCBI): domain Eukaryota; kingdom Viridiplantae; phylum Streptophyta; class Magnoliopsida; order Santalales; family Viscaceae; genus Viscum; species Viscum album. The sequence continues at coordinate 1,576,670,025 of OY728141.1, forward strand.
TCATTATCTCGATTTATCAGCCGTAATATTTTCTTTCATGATATGGAGACACTATCTCTATGGAGAAAAATTTGAGATATATACCAATCACTAGAGTTTGAAGTATATTTTCAAGAGATAGAACTCAACATGAGGCAAAGACGATGGCTTGAACTACTAAAGTATTATTTATTAACTATACACTACCACCCGAGGAAGGCAAAAAACGTGGAAGATGCTTTGATCGAAAAGGATCACAGAGTTTTGACCTAGATGAGAGTTGAAAGGGATCCTATGTTTATGAATATAGTAAATATGGATATGGTAATAATCATGGAGATGAAACATCAATAATTTTTAAAATGTTTGCCAAACCATCTGTACTAGAAAGGATAAAAAGTTCTCAGACTGATGATGATGAGTTTCAAAAGAAAATTAAAGATGTGAATGATGGAATATTGATTGACTTTGTATATGAATATAGAATTTCAAAATTTGGGAAGTGACTTTGTGTTCCTGACATACACGATATAAAATGGTAATTGTTGGATGATTCTCATAACTCCAATTTCTCTATACACTCTGGTAGCAGTAATATGTATAGTGATTTGAAGGAATATTTTTAGTGGGACAACATGAAGAGGTAGATTGCGATTATGTATCAACATGTATGGTTTGTCAACAGGTGAAGGCTGGAAGACAACATATTGTGGATTCATTCAACTGCTTCCTATACCTGAGTGAAAATGGGATGATTTTATGATGGAATTTGTCATGGGGCTACCAGATATTCCTAGAAGGAATGATTAAATATAGATTATTATTGATCATCTTACCAGGAAAACACATTTTATTGGTATAAAAGAAGATTTAACACTTGAACATGTAGCAAAACTATATATTAATGATGTTTTAAGACTTCATGGAGTACCCTATCAATTCATTCTAATCGCGATCCCTGTTTTACATCTAGATTTTGGAAAAGCCTTTAGAAGGCCCTGAATACTGAACTTCATTAGAGCACTGCCTACCACCCTCAAACTAAAGGATAATCAGAATAGACTATTAAAACCATAGAAGACATGTTTAGATATTTATCACTTGACTTTAAAGGTATGTGGGATTAATATTTACCATTGGAAGAATTTTCCTATAACAGTAGCTTCCATTCAAGTATTCAGATGGAACTATATGAAGTGTTATATAGAAAGAGATGTTTCACACCAATTTGTTTTGATGATGTTCATGAAAGAAAAATCATGGGACCAGATCTTGTTGAGGAAACAATGGAAAAGATGAAGATTATCCAAACCCACAACAAAGTAACTCAATGTAGGAAAACAAGCTATACCGATAACTGAAAATATTATTAGGAATATTAAGTAGCTGATCATGTTTTCTTGAAGGTATCTCCATGGAAGGGTGTTATATGATTCGGTAAGAAGGGTAAATTAAATCAGAGGCACATCAGACCTTTTGAAATTCTAGAAGAAATTAGAGTTGTAGCTTACCGTTTAGAAATGCCACAAAGTCTCTCCAAATTTCATGATGTGTTCCCCGAATCACTATTGAGAAAATACTTGCCTGACCCAACACATGTACTCACCTATGAAGAAATAGAACTTGAACCTGATCTATCTTACTGTGAAGAACCTATCAAGATTCTTTATACTAGAGAACTAGTATTGAGAAACTGGATGACTTGTCTGGTAGATGTTCTATGGAGAAACCATAAGATGGAAGATGCAACGTGGGAAACCGAGGATCATAAGATGAAGAACCACCCCAGTTTTTTTATATAGAAGTATTTTAGAAATTTCTAGAATGAAATTATTTGAAGGGGAAAAAATTTAACACCCCAAGATTCCACGACAAGTTTTCCTTTGCATAACACAATAGCTTGTGTTGTACGAAACTTCGAGTTTAGCAAACCACATCCAATCAAACTAACCATTATAAATAGTAATACCCACTTTTTGAAATTTTATAAATTTTATTTATCAAAATTGGCTGGCCAATGAGCTTGTACTAATGAGGTAAATGATCGTTCATGGCATCCAAAAGACCTAGGATCAAATCCAAACCGGGAAAAAATTCCGGGGTACAGTAGCAGTATTATAGCCGGGCACTGTAACAGCATTGTAGCAGCGGTGGAACTATAGCAGTAGTGACACTGTCGTGGTAGAGGCACTGCAGTGGTGGCGGTACTGTAACTGGTAATGTTGCAGTGTGGGTACTATAGAAGTAATGTTCACTGATGGGTCCTTTGGGCCAAAAAATGGGCTTTCAAGCCTTGTATTCAGGCCACATGGCCTTGGGCCTTCAAGCAATGTATTTGGCCTCTCTCTACCCACAGTAAAGAGTTATTTTCATTGAATAATAAATTAAGTCTTCATCCCCAAACTTTTAAAAAAATTATCAAAATGGACTTCATTTTTGGATTCAGAATATCAAAATTATCTTAGGATGAATTTTTGGTACTTTTCTAAAAACATACAAATTTTGATGAATAGTGAAAAACACTGCGTTATTGTTTCAAATCTATATTTTATTTAAATTATTATTTATTTTAAGTCAAAATAGATACATAATAACTAAATTAGTTCAATTTAATTTATTGAAGTCATTTTATAATAAAATTTTATGTCTAAAATTTATTGAATTCTTTTAATTCTTTTACCCACCTTTTAGGCACGTTAGAAAATTTGCATAAAACATAATTTTACCGCTTCTATGAATTGAATTTCAAAAAACTGAGAGACATGGTTGACATCATTAATTAAAATTTGTTTCAATATGATGATAATAATTTTTGGTGAATAGTAACTTTTTATTTTTATTTACCACAATTAAATGAAAATATGGTAATTAAAGGTAAAAATGATATTATAATTACCCTAAAAATGTCCTAATTCTATAAGATAAATATTTTGCAACCAAAATCAACCATTTAAATAAAATATGATATTTTTGGTCCACTTGGATCAAATTATAAAATTTATTATTATTTTATTTAAAGAAGAGTTAAAAGTGTTAAATTCAATATTTAATAACGAAAACATTTTTAATATAGTGTTATACATAAGATAAATTTGACTATAAATATTAGAAATCCAAAAATCATTCCTACATAATTTTATTTTATTTAAAATTTCTAGACATTATATATTTAAATTTATTTATGACACAATGATGATACAGTAATTACCTTATTACTGAATGAATAAAATAATTGATATTATGAATATTAATATAATTATAAATTGAGACTTTTGATGTATTACACGAATTTTATAGGTTAATAATTCATGTTAGGATTGATTAAATATTTTTTTATAGTGATAAATTTTTTATGACTTTCATAAAAACCAAATACTAAATAGTGTCAAAATTGACATAAATGGGGGTTTTAAACAAACACTATATTATTAATTGATATAACATTCCAAAAAACCTATGGTTTGTCCAAAAGACATATATAATAATATATATATCATTAATGAACCAAATGGGTTTCTTTTGGAATTTTATAGTATGTTTTTTAACCATTTATTATAATAATACAACTATACATGGTAAAAGTTAAACTATTTAAGTAAGAGTTGAATCTAAAAGATAAGGTTAACGTGGAGACCTAAACCAATCTCAAACCTATTGGTTGAGGGGTTTTCCACCTATACCCACCTTATCCTTGAAATAAATTCTTTTTCAGCCATTATAAACAAATATGACTGTATAATAAAATAATATTTCAAGCTTTTCCTAAAGTGACCCTCACCTCTCTTAAAAAAAAGGTACTTCCCCTTCTCTCAAAATCACACCTCCGAAGCTATTTATATCAGCCAAAACCAACTCAAATATCCTCCCAACTACCCTAAATTTAACCCAGAGGCCTTAAATTGATCATAAGGCAACCTATGGAGTCCTTTTTGATCAAATCAAAAGGAAGCACCCGAAGAATAGGTAATAATTTCACAACCTCTTTCAAAGTTATTTACTTCCTCCACTTCCACTTTATTTTTTGTTTCCATACAAAAATAATAACTACAGTACCTTATACATACTGTGATGTTATTATAAATATGGTAAAAAATATTCATTATTCTATCCATCCTATGAATTATAAGTCACCATAAGTGCGTATGTATGACTTACCGTCTCCTCGTCATGGTGTAGTTTTTCATTCAACACTTAATTATTTGGATGGGTATAATAATGAGTGTAAATAATTTAAATAATAAAAATACCATGTTCATTATTAATTATATATGATATAACATACAATTACATATGATTTAACCATCAATAAAATGATATTGTCACTCGTGTGTACGTACGGATTACCGCCTCCACGAACGTGATAAGATCCATTCCCCATCATAACCATTCAAGATTAATTTTCATTTTATGATTAGAAATAAAGATTAATAACATAATATCATTCTGGATATGAATCAAATACATAAAATCCATAATAAACATGGCTTACGTAAAAAATCATATAAAGGAAAAGTAATTAGTTAACACCCGAAACAATGATACTACTGAAATATTATTAACAAAGAAATATTAAAAGATCATATATGATATCATATTTATGTATTATTTTATTGTATATTATAATAACAATAAATTAACCGTTTTACAGGAGGATAACATACCCTATACCAAGGAAAAGTTCAAGGTAAGGGTTAATTTTTTAATCCCTTTATCATCTAAGGTTGTTTATAGTGAGTATCTACTGGGACTTCTTTATCATCCACATCTGTGTTTCTTAAAAATATACTTCGAAACATTTTTACTATCTCCTATTATATGGTTTGTAGTCATTTATACCCTTGTTTTACTTTTTTTAAAATTCTTTGAAAAGAATATTTCTGTCATTTTCCAAACAAGGTACTTTATAACCTTTTTGAAAAATTAAGGTAAGAATGTTTTCTTAACATATACGGAGGGTGCGACTATTTTCTTCTGTTATAACACCTTCAAAGCATTCATTACAATCTTATTAGAATATTTTCAAAATAAATGATTTCTCTTATAACTACGTGACTTTTTAATGATTTTGAAAAAGAAATAGATATTTATCTCAAATGGGTTTGATTTCATCTATGTCAACATCCTTTGATGGATTTTACACTTGTTTGAAGTTGATTTATTATGATACAATCTTCTATATTGTATTGAAGGTTTTGTGTTATGTTCGAAAATGTATGTGTTATCTTTATATCATTCATGGTATATTTTTAAAGTATTAACATTTCATATGCTAGTTTTAATATGAATTTTTATGTTATGTTTCAACCTTTTCATATAAGGAATTCATTGGACATAGTATGTGATGGGTGGAGCCCGCTATAGCTCCTCGATGCATCGGAAAGTCTCATGAGACAAACTAATATCTTGGCACAAGGACTTGAAAAAATATTATTTGTATTCTTGGCACGAGGCCCTGACTATGTGGTTTTGATGTCCGACATTATGCATTCCATTAATATGAAATTGGATATTGATATCGCCTATGATTATTCAACTAGTAGAATATCCATGTTAATAAGTAAATGGAATTATTTGATTTATTTTTTACATATTATGAAGATTTTTATGTTTAGAAGTCCTGTTTTTTTGTCTTATATATATATCCTTAAATGTTTATGCTTTTTTATTACTGTTTCCACTATATTGTTATCCTTACTGAGCACCTGAGCTCACACATTTCTTTGGTTTATTTTTCCCACGATGTGAAGAAGTATATTATGATTAACCTACATGAATAGTGTAAAACCCCAAGCTTCCATGATTAGTTCCCTTTGAATAATGCAATAGTTAGTGTTGTACGCAACTTCGAGTTCTAACACACCCCGACCAACCAAACCAGCCGTTATTAATAGTAATACCCACCTTTTGGAAGTTTATATATTTTATTTATCAAAATGGATTTCATTTTTTGATTCATAATATCAAAATTAGCTTAGGGTGATTTAGTGTTATTTTTCGGAAAACATTCAATTTTTGATGAATAGTGAAAAACACTACATTATTGTTTAAAAACTACTTTTTATTTAAATGATTATTTATTTTATGTAAAAGTATATACATAATACCTATATTAGTTCAATTTAATTCATTGAATTCATTTTAAAATAAAATTAGTTGTATAAAGTTTTATTGATTTTTTTTAACGTCTTTTACCCACCTTCTTGGCATTTTAGCAAATTTGCATAAACGTAATTTTACCACTTCTATGAATTGAATTTTAAAAATATAATATACATAGTTGAAATTAGTATGTAAAATTTTCTTCAATAGGATGAAAATTATTTTTGGTGAACAGTAACTTTTGAATTTTATTTACCATAGTTAAAAGTAAATAGTGTACTTAAAGGTAAAAATGATATTATAATTAGCCTAACACATTTCCTAATTTTATTGGATAAGTTTTATTTTGACAAAAATAAACCTTAGAAATAAAATATGCTCTTTTTGGTTTAGTGGATTTATATTAATAAATTTATTATTATTTTATTTAAAGAAGAGTTACAAGTGTTAAATTCATGTATAATAACTAAAACATTACTAATATAGGGTTACACATAAGTTAAATTTGACTATAAATATTAAATAAAAATATAAAATTATTTCTTATATAATGGTATTTTATTTATTATTCTTAGAAATTAAATTATTAAACTTATTTATGATATAATGATGATGCAATAATTATCTTATTAATGAATGATTAAAATAATTGCAATTATAAATATCTAAAAAAATGTATATTGAGACATTTGATTAATTCCACTAATTTTATAAGTTAATATGAAATTTTAGGGTTTACTAAATTTTTTTATTTCTAATTTATAAATTTTATATGACTTTTACAAAAACAAAATACTAAATAGTGTCAAAATTGACATAACTGAGTTTTTAAAAAAATAACATATTAAAAAATGATATAAAATGATTAAAAATATAAGGTTTTTCCAAAGGATTAATATAAGGATATATAAGTCATTAATGAAAAACATGGTGTCCTCTTGGTATTTTATAGTATGTTTATTAACAATTTATTATAATAAAACATGAATATGTGGTAAAAGTTAATCTATTTAACTAAGAGTTATATATAAAATATAAGGTAAATTTGGTGACCTAAACTAGTATAAATCATATTGGTCGAGAGATTTTTCACCCATCCCTACCTTATCCTCTAAATAAATCCTTTTGGATCCATTATAAACTGAATATGATTGTATAATAAAATAATATTTCAATCTTTTCCTAAAGTGACCCTCAAGTTTCTTATAAAAGGGTACTTCTCCTTCTCTTCAAATCACTCCTCGAAAGCCGTTTAACTCAGCTGAAACCTTCTCAAATATCCTAAAAACTACCCTCACTTCAACTTATATGCCTTAAATTGATCAGAAGTCAACCTAAGGAGCAATTTTGATCAAATCAAAAGGAAGCACCCATAGAAGAGGTAATTATTTCTCCACCTCTTTCCAAGTTTTTTTCTTCTTCCACTTACTATTTATTTGTTATTTCCATACCAAAATAATGAATCACATACTTTATACATTCTGTGATGTTATTATAAATATGGTAAAACCATATTCATTATTCTATCCATTCTATAAATGACCAGACACCATATGTTTGTATGTACAACTTACAGTCTCCGCGTCGTGGTGTAGTTTGTTATTCAACACTTCATTATTTGGATGGGTATAATAATGAGTATAAGTGATTTAAATAATAAATATAATACATTAATGATTATTTTATATATGATATATCATATGAATACATACGATTTCACCATCAATAGAATGATACTGTTGCTCCATCGTATATACGGATTACCGTCTCCACGAACGCGATGATATTCATTCCTCATCATAACCATTCGAGAATAATTTTTATTTTATGATTAAAAATATTGTTTAAGAACATATTATATTTCTTCATACGAATCAAATACATCTTATCCATAACAAATATGGCTTACATAACAAATCATATAAAGGAAAACTTATTACTTAACACCTAAAACAATGATACTACTGAAATATTATTAACAAAGCAATATTAGAAGATAATATATGATATAATATTTACTTATATGGTTTTTTTATAATTTAATGTAAATGATTAAACAATTATACAAGAGGTTAGCATACCCTCGATCAAGGACAAGTACAAGGTAAGGGTTAATTTTACAATCTCTTTATTATCTGAGGTTCTTTCTTCCTGAGTATCTACTAGGACTTCTTTATTATCCACATCCGCATTTCATAAAAATGTATTTGAATTTTTTACAATCTCCTAGAATATAGATTAAATTAATTTATACCTTTATTTGATTTTTTATAATTTTTTTTAAAGGAATCTTTTTGTCGTTTTCCAAACAAGTTACTTTATGACCTTTTCGAAAAATTAAGGTCAGAATGTTTTTTAACTTATTTGGCAAGTGCAGCTATTTTCCACCATTATAACACCTTCAAAACATCCCTTACAAGCTTATATGAATATATTCCAAATAAATGTTTTATTTTATAATTATGTGACTTTTAAATTATTTTGAAATAAAAAAATATATTTCACTCAAATGGTTTTGATTTCATCTATGTCAACATCCTTTGATGGATTTTACACTTGTTTGAAGTTTATTTATTATGATACAATATTCCATATTGCATTGAAGGTTTTGTGACATGTTTGAAATTTTATATTATATTTTTATACCATTCACATTTTATTATTGATGTATTAACATATTGTATGAAATTTTTAATACAAATTTTTATGTTATGTTTCATCCTTTTCATATAAGGAATTCATTAAACTTAGTAAGTAATGGGTGGAGCCAGATATAGCTTCATGATGCATCTGTAGGTCTCATGAGACAAATTAGTGTCTTTCCACAAGGACTTGAAAAAATCTTACTTGTAGTTTTGGAATTATGCCTTGACTATGTGGTTATGATGTCTGGAATTATGCATTCTATAAATAAGAAATTGGCTACTGATATTGCTTGTGATTATTCGACTATTATAATATCCCTGTGAATAATTAAATGGAATTATTTGATTTCTATTTTGCATATTATTCTGATTTTTATGTTTAAAAGTCTTATGTTTTAGTCTTATTCGTTTCCTTAAATGTTTATACTTATTTATGATAGATTTCTTTATATTGTTTCTTTACTGAGCATCTGAGATCACCCCTTTATTATGTTTTATTTTTCCCAAGATGCGAAGTGTATACTTCGATTAACCTACATGAATAGTCTAAGGGATATGAGTGTGTTCAATGGGGACACCATTTTGTTGTTTTCCCATTTCATAATGTATTGAAAAACTTATGTATGTATCTAGCACTTCCTAGGCTACTAAACTGATCAGTCTTTTGGGATTTTATCCTTTGTGATCATGCCAATTTTATGTGATAATTCACCAACACTGGGTAACTAGGGTTGGGGTATTACATTTTGTATCAAAGGAAGTTTAGTAAAAACCTTAAAATCAAGATTTATAAAATCTCTTATTAGGGAACATTACAACAAGATAGAATTTGAGGATTAATATAGAAGAACTTCCTAGAATTTTGGTAATAGAGATAATTAGTGTATCTTCCAAGAAAAAAAAAATACTTGTATAGATAAGAGTAGGTAGAGGCAGCTCTTGCATATATGTACATAAGAGTGAAAACTCCGACAAGCAGTTTTGGGCTTGACTCAGGGTATCCGGGTTCCCAACAATGGACCTTATTGTACTATTGGTTACGACACTCCCGGGGGATATGATTAGGATAATTAACATTTTCTTTAAACCATTACGAAGGATTTATGAGTAAATATTTCATTAATGAAATTTTTTATTATGATAATGGATTATATGCATAAACTATTAAATTTATATTAGGTATTTTACTAGTTTGGAATTTTGTGTTGCGATTCATAAACTAATCAAGAGTTTGCTATTGTTTAGAAATGGCACCTAGCGTAAGGAATAGAAACCATATCAATGAACATAATACATGTAGGGATTTACCACATACACAAGATAAATATTGTGGAGATGCTGATGAAACCGGTGCTGAATAACTTATAACCATACTGGGATAACTCACTCAGGTTATGAATAAAAACCTTATCCGTATAGAGCACCTTGATCCACAATGTGGATGATCAATGTTAGACCGCTTCCTGAGGCAACAACCAACACTATTCAATGGGAAAACAAATCCATATGTAGTTGATAAATGGATAAGTTCCTTAGAGAAAATATTTCATTCTTAGGGGTGTAACAAAAGGGAAAATGTTTTCATGGTAGTTTATCGAATCACAGGAGAGGCAGATCAATGGTGGCCATTAATTCAAAACAGAAAAGAAGATTAAGAAGTATCAAATATTGAATGGCGGGAGTTTAAAAAACATTTCATATAAAAAATACTTTCCTCGTGACCATTGAGCAGATATGAAAGACAATTTCTGAGTTTGAGGAAAAAGGAGGATGAGAATGTCACAAAGTATGAGGAGAAATTTACACGGTTAGCAAGGAATACAACATATTATAAACATAACCAAGGGATTAATATCGATCGATTCTTTGATGGGTTTGTTATTTATAGTGATGCTTCAAGGAAATGACGTGGATGCGTCCTTATGCATAATGATAGAGTTATTTCCAATTCATCACGAAAGCTAAAAATTCATGAACAAAAGTATCCCATTCACGATATTGAGTTAGAAACTGTAATATTTTCTTTGAAGATATAGATACACTATCTCTATAATAAATAATGTGAGATTTATCCTGATCAGAAGAGTTTGAATTATATTTTATCACAAAAAGAATTTAACATGAGGTAAAGAAGATGGCTCTAACTACTCAAGGATTATGATTTCACTATACACTACCACTCTTGGAAGGAAAATAAGGTGGAAGATTCTTTGAGAATGAATGATAATGGAGTTCTGAACAAAATGAGAGTTGAAGGGATCTTATTTTCATGTATCTAGTAAATATGGATATGAGAATAATCATGGAAGGTGAAACATCAATACATTTAAAAATTGTTTCAAAACTATCTTTACTAGAAATGATAAAAATTTCTCAGATTGATGATGAGGAGTTTCAAAAGAGAATTAAAGTTGTGAATGATGGGAGATCGATTGACTTCAAATATGAAGATGTAATTTTGAAATTTGGGAAGAGTCATTGTGTTCCTGACATACCTGATCTAAAAAGAGAATTGTTGGATGTTTGTCATAGCTCCAATTTCCCTATACACCACGGTAACACTAAGATGTATAGATATTTGAAGGATCAATTTTACTGGGACAACATGAAGAGGAATATTACTAATTATGTGTCAAGATGCATAGTTTTTCAACAGGTGAAGGGTGGAAGACAACATTATAGAAGATACAAGAAACCTATTCCCATACCTAAGAAAAAATGGGATGATATTATGATAGACATTGTCAGGGGGCTACCAAAGACTCCTAGGAGGAATGTTGTAATATGGGTCATTATTGATCATCTTACCAAGTTAGCACATTTTCTTGTTATAAGATATGATTTACTACTTGAACATTTAGAAATACTATATACTATTAAAGTGTTAATATGACATGGTGTACCCCTATCGATTGTTTCTGATCATGATCCAGTTTTCACATCAATATTTTGGAAAATTCATTAGAAATACCTAGATACTGAACTTCATTTGAGTACTTCTTACCACCCTCAACCTGATGGACAATCAGAATGGACTATTAAAACCTTTGAAGACATGATGAGATCTTTCTCATTTGACTTTCAAGGTATGTGGGATTAATATTTACCTCTTGTAGAATTTTCGTATTACCATATATTCCATTTAAGTATTTAGATGGCTCCATATGAAACATTACATGGAAAGAGATTTCACACACCAACTTTTTTTAACGTTGTTGGTGAAAGAAAACTCATAGGCCCATAACATGTTGAGGAAACAATGAAATGGTGAAGATTATATAAACCCACATCAAATAAGTTCAAAGTAGGCAAAAGAGCTTGGCCGATAACTAGAGGAAGAAATTATAATTTCATGTAAGAAATCATGTTTTCATGAAGGTATCACTATGGAAGGATTTTGTACGATTCAGTAAGAAAATTAAATTATGTTCCATTAATATAAGATCTTTCGAAATTCAAGAATGAATTGGAGTTGTATCTTACCGTTTGGAAATATAGCCAAGTCTCTCCAATGTTCACAATGAGTTCTATGCATCACAATTGAGAAAAAACATGCATGAACGAACACATGTAATCACCTATGAAAAAATATAACTACAACCTGATCTGTCTTATTGTAAAGAGCCTATCAAGATTCTGGATACTAGAGAACAAGTATTGAGAAACCAGATGACTTTTCTGGTTAAAGTTCTATAGAGAAACCATAAGATGGAAGAGGCAATGTGGGAACCCAATAAACTTATGATGCACAACCACCCAAATAGTTTTATGCAATATTATTCTAGAAATTTTGAGGAAGAAATTATTTGAAGAGGGAACAATGTAAGACCCCAAGCTTCCACGGTACATTTTCCTTTGAATAATGCATTATCTTGCGTTGCACGCAATTTCGAGTTCTAACACACCACGACTAACCAAACTAGCCGTTATGAATAGTAATATCCACTTTTAGAAATTTTATAAAATTAATTTAACAAAATGGACATCATTTTCGATTTCAAAATATCAAAATTAGCTTAGGGTGAATTTGTGGTGTTTTTCTAAAAACTTTCAATTTTTGATAAATAGCTAAAAACACTATGTTATTATTAAAAACATAATTTTTATTTAAATATTTTTTTATTTTAATTCAAAATAGATATATCATACCTATATTAGTTCAATGTAATTCATTGAAGTAATTTTATAATAAAATTAGATGTATAAAATTTTATTGATTTTTTTAACGTCGTTTACCCACCTTCTAGGCACATTAGAAAATTTATATAAAACATAATTTTACTCATTCTGTGAATTGAATTTCAAAAATACGGGAGACATAGTTGAGATCAGTAAGTCAAATGAGGTTAAATATGATAAAAATAATTTTTGGTGAGTAGTAACTTTTGAATTTTATTTATTATGATTAAAAGCAAATATGGTAAATATAGGTAAAAATGATAATATAATTACCATAACACATGTCCTAATTCTATTGGATAAGTGTTTTTCGACCAAAATAAACTTTATGAATAAAATATGATCCTTTTGGTCCACTTGGATTAGATTAGGACATTTATTATTATTTTCTTTAAAAAATAGTTATAAGTGATAAATTCAAAGTTAAAAAATTAAAACATTTTTAATATATGGTTATACATAAGATAAATTTGACTATAAATATTCATTATAAATCTATAAAGATTTCATACATAATGGAATTTTATTTATAAATTTTAGACATTAAATATTAAATTTATTTATGACATAATGATGATGTAGTAATTATCTTTTAATGAAAGATTAATATAATTGATATTATAAATATCCAAATAAATGTAAATTGAGACTTTTGTTGAATTCGACAAATTTTATAGCTTAATATGACATGTAAAAATTGATTAAATAAGTTTGTTCGAAGTTATAATGTTTTTATGACTTTCACAAAAACTAAATACTAAATAGTGTCAAAATTGACAAAAATGTGTTTTTAAAACAAATACTATATTATTAAATGATATAATATTCCTAAAAATATAAGGTTCTACCAAAGGACTTATATAATGATATTTATGTCATTAATGTTCCACTTGGGGTTATGTTGTAATTTTATATTAAATTTATTAGCTATTTATTTTAATCATTCGATAATACATGGTAAAAGTTAAACTATTTAATTAAGAATTAAATCTACAAGATAAAGGTAATGTGGTTACCTAAACCTATATAAAACATATTGGTTGAGCGGTTTTGGACCTATAACCACCGTATACTTGATTTAAATCTTTTTTGAGCCACCATAAAACGAATTTCATTGTATAATAAAATAATATTTCAAGCTTTTCCGAATGTGACCCGCACCTCTCTTATAAAACGGTACTTCCCCTTCCCTCAAAATCACACCACAAAATCCATTTCTCTTGGCCAAAAACTTCTCAAATATCCTCCCAACTATCCTCACATCAACCTAGAGGCCTTAGTTTTATGAGAATCTAACTTAAGGATACCTTATGATCAAACCAAAAGGAAGAACCTGAAGAAGAGGTAATAATTTCACCACCTCTTCCAAAGTTTGTTTCTTCTACCCCTTCCTCTTTATTTGTTTTTTCCATAACAAAATATTAAATCCAATACCTTATACATACTACAATGTTATTATAAATATAGTACAACAATATTCATTATTCTATTTATCCTATTAATGACAAGTTACCATACTTGTGTACGTACGACTTGCCATCTCCACGTCGTGGTGTAGTTTTTTATTCGACACTTCATGAAATTCATGGGTATAATAATGAGTATAAATGATGTAAATAATAAATATAACATGTTAATGATTATTTATACATGATATAACATAAAATTACATACTATTTCACCATAAATAGAATGATATTGTCGCTCGTGCATACGTACGGATTATCACCTCCACAAACGCGATGAGATTCATTCCCCATCATAACCATTCAAGAATAATTTAAATTTTATGATTAAAAATAATGTTTAAGAACTTAATATCATTCTGGATATGAATCAAATATATCCTATCCATAAAAAACATGGCTTATGTAATAATGAATATAAAGGAAAACAAATTAGTTAACACCCTAAACAATGATACTACTGAAATGTTATTGACAAATAAATATTAGAAGATCATATACGATATCATATTTATGTATATAGTTCTTTAATAATTTAATAACAATTATTTAACTATTATAAAGGAGGTTAAATTACCCTCGATCAAGGAAATGTACAAGGTAAGGGTTAATTTTACAATCTATTTATTATCTAAGGTTGTTTATACGTGAGTATCTACTGGGATTTCTTTTTCATCCACATCCATGTTTCTTAAAAATGTATATCAAAACATTTTTTCTATCTCATATAATATGGGTTAAAGTCATTTAAACCGTTGTATTACTTTGTATAATTTTTTTGAAAGGAATCATTTAGTCATTTTCCAAACTAGGTACTTTATGACCTTTTTGACAAATTAAGGAAAGAATGTTCTTTTAATTTACATGACAGGTGCGACTATTTTCCGCCATTATAACACCTTTGAAGCATCCCATACAAGCTTATAAGAATATTTTCAAAATAAATTTTTTCTATTATAATTATATTGCGTTTAAATTATTCCAAAATAGAAATTAATATTTCTCTCAAATGGTTTTGATTTCAGCTATGTCAACATCCTTTGATGGATTTTACACTTTTTTGAAGTTGATTCGATTATGATATAGTCTTCCATATTATATTGAAGGTTTTGTGATATGTTTGAATTTGTATGTGTTATTTTCTTTACCATTGATGGTTTATAATCAAATTATTAACATTTTATATTCTATTTTTAATACGAATTTTTATGTTTTGTTTCAACATTTTGTTTCGCGGCGGTTTTTTTGTGGAGGTTTTTTGAATTGTTTTTTTAAATTATTTAAATTTTTTTAATTATTTTTTTACTTTATTTAGTTTATTTAGTTTATTTATCTGATTTACTTTTTTTATTTTATTTATTTTATTTAGTTCGCATTTATTTAATTATTTATTGATTATATTTATTATATTTATTTATTTCGTATTTTATTTATTTATTACATATTTTATTAATTTATTTCGTATTTTATTTATTTGGAATTTATTTTATTTAACTCGTATTACTTTATTTACTTTAACCACGCACATCCACATGCCCATGCAGATGCCCATGCACATGCCCATGCAATATAAAGAAACACTGCATTTGCTGAGATTTTAACCCCTAACCTCTTGCATATTTCTAAACATTTTACAACTCCAGCAAGCTCGTCATGTGGTTAATAAAAGAATTTAATATACCTATATATACTAATTGAAAAAACAAATAATACATAACTAATAGATATAAACTCAATAATAATTATACAATAAGAAATAATCAATGATTAATAATCAATAATCAATAATTAATAATTATTGATTTATTAGATATTTATTGAGTTATTTATTTATTTATTATTATTTACTGTTTATTATAATAAATAAAAAATAAATTATAATAATATTTACATAAATTATAAAATTATGAAAATAAATAAATAAAAATAAATAAAAAACAATAAACAATAAACAATAAAAAATAAATAAAAATAAATAAAAATAAACAAAAATTACATAATAAATAATAATAATAAATAATAAATAATAAATAACACATATTAAAGTATAAATGATAAATAATAAATATTAAATAATAACTAATAAGTAATAAATAATAATAATAAATAACACATAATAAATAATTAAAAATAAATAAATAGAAAACAGTAAACAATAAACAATTTCAAATAAACAATAAATAATGAAAAATAAAAAATAAAAAATAAATAATAATAAATAATAATAAACAAATAAAAAATAAAAAATAAAAAATAAAAAATAAAAAATAAAAAATAATAAAAAAATAAAAACCCAAAAACAAAAAACAATAAATAATAATAAATAATAAATAATAATAATAAATAATAATAATAAATAATAGTAAATAATAATAAATAATAATAAAATAATAATAATGAATAAATATTAAATAATTAACATTAAAGAATAAATAATAAAGAATAAATAATAAAAAAATAAAACTAAAAAATAAATAAGAATAAATAACAAATAACAAATAATAAATAATAATAAACAAATAATAAATAATAAATAATAAATAATAAATAATAAATAATATATAATAAGTAACTATAAATAATAAATAATAAATAATAAATACTAAATAATAAATAATAAATAATTATAAATAATCAATTATAAATTATAAATAATTAATAATTAATAATTAATAATAAATACTAAATAAAAATAAAAATAAATAACACATAATTAATAATTATAAATAAATAAATAATAAATAATAAATAATAAATAATAAACACCAATTAATAATAGATAATAAATAATAAATAATAAATAATAAATAATAAATAATAAATAATAAATAATAAAGAATAAAGAATAAAGAATAAAGAATAAAGAATAAAGAATAAATAATAAATAATAATCAATAAAAATAAACAATAAAAATAAACAATAAATAGTAATAAATAAATAATAATAAATAATAAATAATAAATATTATATAATAAATAAATTATTATTATTGATAATAATAAATAATATATAATAAATAATAAATAATAACTAATAACTAATAAATAATAAATAACCAGTAACAAATAATATTATCAATAATAATATTTTATTATTAATAATAATAAATAATAAATAATAAATAATAAAAAATAAAAAATAAAAAATAAATAATAAACAATAAATAATAACTAAATATAAATAATAAATAATAAATAAATAGTAACGAATAATAGATAATAATTATATTAAAGTATATTGTAAATGATAAATAATAAACAATAAACGAAACACATGAAAAGGTATGAAAAGGCGTGATAAGGGATGAAAAATCATGAAAACACGTGATAACAGATGGAGAAGCATGAAGTAGGAAGCATTAGAAAGCATGAGTACGCATGAAAACTCACGACAACTCCGTAAAACCCCCTAAGAATTCAACATAATCATCATAATAATCGACAAAAAACCATTTATAAAGATAACATGTCATGGAAACCCAAATAAACAGTAATAAATGGAGCAACCATTAAAACTCTTCAAAACGGTCCTAAAGTGAAAAAAACATTGGACTAACATTAACAATGATAACTTATGATCCGAGAGTCTATTACAAATCCGCGACATGTCAAATCAAAGATTCTAAAGCGATCTTCGAGCTGATAGGTGAAAGAGACCGAATAGGCCAACGGATCAGAAGTTACGACAATTTTAAAAAAACAAACAGGGAACATGTGCTAGAAACGAGGCATCGAAAAACATAACAGACCCGATACCCACTAAAAGGCAAAAAATTATGATCCAAGAGTCCATGTGGTCACCGCGACAAGTCAAACTGAATCTCATAGAACGAACTACGATCTGGCAGGCGGAGGAGTCCGAACTTACACACAGATCAAAAGTTAGGTCCGTTGGAAGACTAGTTCGACGGGACACTAGTGACGGAAACGAGGTTTCGGAGGCCTTCATAGGGGTTTTTAGGATTATAAAACATGACAAAATCTTGCTAATGTCGAACCAGTATAGAGCTCTATTTACTGGCTTCGATTTGATATGTGGTAGAGCCCAAATGGACACCCGGAACGAATGTTATGGCTTTTTGAAGTTGAATAACTTTTTTCAACTTTTTTTATAACTCTCATATCTTCTACACCTCAGACCGTCTCATGGTTTTTATTATACATGCCTCTATATCTCTTCATGAGCTTCGATTCGACCAGTCGTTGCACTCCAACGGATGCCCGGATCAAAAGTTATGGTCATTTTAGTGATTTCAGGGTTTTTCATGTTTTTTTATTTTTATCATTTCATTTCACGGCTGTTTTAACCAAACAGCCACTATTTCGACGTGGTTTTTTTAAAAACATCCGCTAATCCTAGAAAAAATAAATAAAAAACAAATAATAAAATTTAACACATTTCACGGAGGTTTGAAAACCGCTGCGAAATAGCGGCCCGAAATATATTTAGCGGTAGTTTTAAAAACTGACATGAAACACCCATTTTCCTGTAGTGCTAGTTGAATATCCATGTGAATAAGTAAATGAAAATATTTTATTTATATTTACCCTATTATTCTGATTTTTATGTTTAAAATTCTTGTGTTTTAGTCTTATACATTACCTTAAATGTTTATTCTGATTTACGAAAGTTTCCACTATATTGTTATCCTTACTGAACACCTGAGCTCACCCCTATTTATGTTATATTTTTTCTAGGATGTGAGGAACTATATTAAAATTAACTTGCTATAATAGGCTAAGATATATGAGTGTGTTCAAATGGGACGCAATGTCATTGTTCTTCCATTTCATAATGTATTGTAAAACTTATGTTTGTATCTAGTACTTACAATGATAATAAACTAATCAGTCTTTCAGGATTTGATACCTTGTGATCATGCTAATGTTATGTAATAATGCAGTGACTCTGGGTAACTAGTGTCGGGGAATTACAAATAGGCTAAGGGATGTGAGTGTGTTCAAAGGGAACACTATGTCATTGTTTTTAAATTTCATAATCAATTGTAAAACTTATGTACACATCTAGTACATCCAAGGCTATTAAACTAATCTGTCATTCGGAATTTGATCCCTTGTGATCATTCCAATGTTATGTAATATTTCACCATGTCTAGGTAACTCGGGTTAGGGCATTACATAATGCTTTATTAGTTATTTTATGTTCTAATTGGGATAGAAATTCTAGATGCTGCACCTCAATCCTTAGAGAACTTTTATTCCCTATAAGTTGATTTACATCACCAATGATACTATCACAGGGATGATTCTTAAGAAACATCTGATTTGTGTTTTTTAAAACTTGTTCATCAACATATCATAAAAAATATTTTGTGGTAAATAATTCAGAAACATTTTCTTGAGTATTTTCCTTATTATAAGGATCTTCCATCAATGGTTGATAATTAGTTTTTTAGAACACATCCAAAGATTTAGGTCGGGGTTGTTTAAAAACAAAAGGATCTGTGTAATCAAATTTATCATGTACTATTTCATCAAGAGTACATGAATTTTTGTTTAAAACTATATAACCCTTACAAGAAGTGGAATATTCTAATAAAATTTCTTCATCAGATTTGGGTGTGAATTTAAAGAAGTCATATTTAGTAGTCAAAATAAATACGTTGCATCAAAATACATTGATGTAAAAAACATTATGTTTTAAACCAGTCCATAACTCATTAGGTGTTTTATTAAGAAAAGGTCTGATTAAAACATGATTTATAGTATTTCAAGCAGTACTAACAGGTTCATCCCAAAAGTGTTTACTAATAGAATATTCACTAAACACGGTTCTTGTTATCTCTTAATGAATAAAATTTATTCTTTGGATAAACCATTTTTTGACGAGTTCTTGGAGCTGAGAAGTTATGATTAATTTTTTTCATACTACAAAAGGTTTCAGAATCTCAATTTCAAAATTGTCCACCAAGATCACTAAAAATAGTTATTAGTGGATGATTTTTTTCATTATTAACTTTGAATGAAAAATATTTAAAAACAATAAAAGGCTTCAGATTTCATTTCTAGAAAATATAACCATGTATATCTAGTGTAATCATCAACTAAAATAATATATATAGTAGTTGCCTCCTATACTTTCAGTTTGTGTTAGAACAAAAATATCCATATACAGAAGCTATAATTCATCAAAAGTTGAAGCTTTAATAATTTATTTAAATATTTACATATATTGATTTCCATATTGACAAAGATCAAACAATTTTTATGAATCAAATATAAGCTCTGGTAGATCCCTAACAAGTCTTTTCATTGATATTTTTCATAGATTTATAATGTTACAATGTCCTAGCCTTCAATTCCATAACCAAGATTGATCTTCCATTACAATAAGGCAGTGTACGAATTGGCTCCAAAGGTCTTCTATGTTAATTGTGTAAACATTCTCATACCTATGGGCAGAGAGAATAAACTCTTCTATGAAATTGTGTACTAGTCATTTATGATTCCTAAAATCCACAAGGTAACCTTCCCCACATAATAGTATTATTCTTATAAGTTTTACTTAAGACCTTTAGTAAATAAAAAATTTCAAATTAATGATTTTGCTAGAATAAAAATAATTAATACCAAATATTTCCCCATAATCATTTTATCCGAAAGACACTTTCCCTCATTTCATTATAATAATATTTTCAAAGATGTTTTTGTTACCAGTCATGTGTCAAGAGCATCCAATATCGATGTACCATGTATTTTCGTTGGCACATCCTTTGTTTTCTTGAAAATAAAATAGTTATGATTTTAGAATCCAAAACTTATTAGATATGGAAATGTAAGAAAATAAAATATTAGGTATCCATATTTTCATAGAAAAATGGGATTTATGAAAACTTAAATATTGGGTTTCATTTAAAGAACAAATTTTCTCCCACTAGCCACCACATTGACAATTAGTGATAAATTGGAACCTTGTGGTACAAAATATTTGTGACTAAAAACTAGCTTTGAATTTTAATAAACAAATCCATAACTATTCCAAAGAGGATGTAGTTGTCAATAATTTTTTACAAAATCTTCTCTTCCATGGGTAATGTTTGAAAAATGTTTCTTTAAGTAAAATATTTCTGATTTTAGTTTGATGACTAAATATTTATCCTCATAGCCATTAGTCTTATAATTTGATTTATATTATAATTTTTTTTCTTAGAAATCAACTTTTCAAGATCCTTAGAATGTTTATACTTTTTATAATTTACTTCCCTATGGTTTTTTGAATCATTTTCAAAATCAAGGATTTTTCTTAACAAGATCCTTTGAAAGATCTGATACTTATTTTGTTAAAATAGATATTCTAGAATTTTCCTTAACAAGTTTCTTACCAATATTATTTTTTCCATTCTCAGATAAAAAGTAAAACCTAGATACTTCTTTAAAATTAGGTAAAATATTATCTTCTCATGAGTAATATTCTTCATTCGAATACTCATAATATTCTTTATTTGGATAATTAGATCTTAAATAATTATTGGTTATATATTGAATAGTATTCACCTTATCCATGAGACATAGATTTTTAGTAGGAATTATGGCTATAAGACCATTATTCTTTTGTAGAGAAGATTCAATATTAGAAGATTCATTAGAAGAAGCACCACCACTAGCACTCCAGGTTCTATTAGATTGAAATGTTTTCTTAGACTTATACTTGTAGTACTTCTTTCTTGTTTCTTTCTAAATTCTTTTCCTTTCATTCTTTTCTTTTGAGCAAAGTATAGTCTAGTCAGATATGATCTACCCTCTTGCATTTATAACAAGTCACTTTTGAATATTTCTTATCCTTTCTTTCTTTCTTCAGGTATGTATATTCGAAATCATTCTTTCCCAAAATCTTGTTCATTCATCTATCAAGATTGGAAATTTCATGCTCAGAATAATCATTATCACTTGAATTGGATATAACATTATCTTTATTGGATTTTAAACTAGTAACTCATTCAGGGGTTCTGGATTTCATATTATTTGATGTAGTAGTGAATGAAACACTGCCATTATGATTATTTTTTATTGATCTTTGCATCTCTTCTCATTATAGATTAATGTTGTAAAATAGTCCCAAAAAACTCATCAACAGTGCTATTTGAATATTTCATATTCTCAATAATCATTTTTCTTTTGGATTCCCACACATTGAGCAGAATATCTATTATCTTATCCCTAAGAATATCATTATCAAATCCTTTTTCACCCATAAACTGAGGGCCATTGACAATATTCATAATCCTTTGTTGAATATTGAATATAGATTCTTCATAAAGAAAAATAAAACCATAGTATTTAGATATACATATAGATCTTTTTTAATAACCTTGGATGTGACAAAATGAGTAACTTATAATTTCTTCCAGAAGCGATTAAAACGTCAAAATGATGAAATCTAGAAGTAGATGTTCATAGTCATAGAACATAATAAAGTATTGTGTACCTTAAATTTAAGTTGGTACTCTTGTATTTCATGATTTGTAAAATATTTTATTATGTTATCTGAAATATTGTAGTCTCCATTTAACATAAAAGAATTACATATACTGGTATTGATAATAAAAGACTTCATCCTATCTCTCTAGTATTCATATTCATTTCCATAAAAAATTATGGTTCTGGTAGGATTTAGATTGACTATTTATTCGACGTTCATTCATTCGATTCTTAAATGAAATTAATTTTAAAAAAAGGATTAGTAGAAGAAGTTCATAGAGAAAGGATTTATAAATATATTCATTAATAAAAACATGAACAAGTAATGTTAAGAAAGAAATGTTGATCATAAAAAACATATATACATTTATAAGTCTTTCAGAGACCTACATTGATACCAATTATAGGATTGAAATATATATGTAGATTTCCGAATTACTAAAGGAGAGGGGTGAATTATAGGCTTACAAACTTTAGTTTTTATCCTTAAAAAAACGTCTGTTTAATAAAGTTAAACAAGATGAATTCCCATGAACTATTTTGTTCTTAATAATGAAAATAACATGCATAGGACCAGATTATATTATTCTGATAATAAAAATTAAGATATGTTTACATAGGGAAATATTCTATCTTAAATTTTATATAATCTTATTTATATCAAAGTATACATGAGTAAGAAAGTGTGATAAATTTAAACTTCCTAGCATTAACAAAATTTAAAGGAATAAAAACTTGTAAGAAAACTAGAAAAGTATAAGAAATATTTTAACCCATAGAGATGGGTATCCAACCACCATGGATAAATATCGATTGATTTATACATTCATGAAAGTCTATCTTTCCCACACCAGGGTTATCCCTCAGTAAGAATATCGATATTTTTCTTTCTATCCCCATATGCTCTCGATCTATAAGGTGATCGATACCTCTTTCTACTATCCCTAGAATCCCTTGATTTACAACAACAACAATCGAATGCAAACAAGGTGGGTTGAACAAGATTTTCTTATCTTGGACACATTTACTATAACATTCAATCAAGGTAGATTTGAGCAGAGCTCTAGTAGAGAATGACTTCATTCCAGAGTTCAACTGTATGGACCTGACCCTAGTTTCTGAGATCTTGTGCCTTATTTGAATATATTGGCATAAAAATAAGGAATATGAATCCCGAAGGATAAATTAGTTTATTAGTATTGGAATCATGATACATACATTAGTTCAACATTTCAACATAAAATAAATACAACATAGAAACTCCTTAGACAACATTAATAACTCCTAGGTGATTTCAGCATTTCATTTATAACAAACTTCATCATGTCCTGAGAAAATGAAACATAAGAAATGGGTGAGATGAAATGCTTAGTAATGGTATGCAATACAGCGGAAGATATATAAATGTTAGGTAAGATGAATTACTAAAAACATATGCCTTTAGAAATAATTTGAACAAATTATGGCATGAATGAGAGATGAGTAAGTATTTCCATAATAAAAAATAAACATGGGTATTCTATTAGTCGATTAACCACATGAACATTCAATACTATTTTCATAATGAGGGAATTAATAATGCGGGATAACATAACCATTAAGTCAAGGCCTCGTGCCAAGACCATAAATAATCATTTTGGTAAGGCCTTGTGGCAAGACCGTAGTTTTTCTCATGAGACCTACTGATGCATCGAGGGTCTATAGAAGGTCCCACCCAACACTTAATATGTCTAATTAATTCTCATATGAATGGCGATAAATACAAACAACATATACATTCCTATTGAAAAAAATATATGAAATGTAAACAACATTACCTGAACATTAAGCATAAACACTAACAATTCATATTAAATTGATGAATGGTTTAAAGATATCACATCCATATCCAAAAATATCATAAACCATTAAATTAAATATTGTATATGATACCATGAAATATTAATCCCAATAATCAACATGAGTTTTGAAATAGATGAGGATTCTCTTATGAAATCTTCATGTAATACGCATTTAGTTTGAAAAAAAGAGTTCTTTTGAAAAAATATTTGTATAAAACCATAAGTGAAGTAAAATTATATTTCATAATAAAATGTGTGATTTTAAAAATATAATGTTTTCCAAAAAAATAATATATAGTTCCTTTTAAAACAGGTAGGAATTAGATAAATTTCCTTTGATCAGGCTTGTATTTCTGAAAAAATTTGTTTGTTTCTTTTAAAACGTGTAACCATCCATAATATAAGGAATTATTCTGGTTGGTAAACATATATGTAACCCACAAACATAATTTTTGAGGATTACATAATAATACACATGAGTTTAATTGGGCTAAATATATAATTTGAGTAACCCGAATGAAAATGGATGTTCGGGTGGAAAAACCCTTACCTTAAATCCGAACGTGTTCTTCTCTTGAACTTAAGATCATGGAATATGAAATTATACATATTAATAAATTATTATAGAACATATTAGACATGTATATATTTTATCACGATTCTTTTTAGTTCAATTATTCCCTTATTGATAAATTATTATATTTGATTTTTGTCGTTCTGGAATGTTCGTTTTCATTATTTTCATAGTTGTTTCACTTGTTTTTAAGTAAAGGAGTTCATGTGGAATTGTAATAAATCTACATAATTGAAATTAAATAATATTTATGATCATCCATAATTGTTAATGGTCATTTCTATAATTTGGTTTCATGAAATGAGGATGAATCATTAGATGACAACCACTTCCATTATTTGGCAGTATTTCGATTACTATAAAATTTTTTTGACATAAAAATTAAAAATATGTTCATATAATAGTTTATGAATATTAATTAGTTTATAATACATATATTATAGTATTTTTAAACCATAAAAATGGGTTAGTGACCATTAATGAAGAAGAAATTGGAGAACTAAACTTCGTCTTCTACGAAGGTTATAAATTGAAACCTCATTGACGTTTATTTTGTTTGTAAAAATAAAATAGAGGGAGTAAGAATATTGATGGTGATTATTCCATTGACATGATATATATAGTCTATAGATTATACTAGAGTTATCATGGTCATTTGGACATAGTAGGTGAGTAGAGGATAACAAAATAAGATATATTGAAATGAAACTAAATGAAAAAGAAGGGTGCTTAACCTCTTGAAATAACCTCTTTGAGGACCTCTTTAAGAGGAGGGGATTCGTTATTTTGGAAAGACTAGGAGATTCTTGAATATGTGGAGTAACTAGGGAAGGGTAAATGGGATGATATTTCAAGAGATTCAAGGCTTAGAGGTGTGATGAGAAGAGGGAGTGAGGGGGTTTTTTATAGTGGACGAGAGGGGTAAATTTTGAATATTTTGTCCATTATTTTATTCTTTCAGTCAAGACAACCAATAATGTTGTTTCATGTAAACCATAATAGTAGTAAGTTCTTGAGAGTTTTAACTAAGTGTATTTACATCACTTATTATGTCATATATATTATATTTAACTGATACTTGAATATACTGTATTTTACCATATTTCACTATTCATAAAAAAATCTGAATTTCATAAAAATCCAAAATAGTCACCCCTAATAGTATTCGATGTGTAGAATTAAAAAGTGAACTCCATTTTTCAAACATAATTTTCTAAATATTATTAATTTAATTTTTAAATAAATTCATAGGTAATTTAAAAAAACAATCATAAAGGTATAATTAGTTTTATATGAAATTTAAAAATAAATTAAGATCATATTAGATTATTACCTTAAGAGAATAAAATAAAATAATTATTTACTATTTATAAGGGTCATAGTACTATTCATTAGTGTATTTTAATATTCACCAAATATCATGTTTGTTCTATCATATTCTAAATGACTTACTGATCACAGCTCTATATGATCGTTTTTTTGGAATTCAAAACATTGTAGAGGTAAAGTTGTGTTTAATGGATAGATTATAAAATGAATTTATTTTCAAATCCTTAGGGTGTTACATTCTCCCTTATTTACAAAAATATAATCCTTTAAATTCACAAAATATTACCTAAAAATATTCAGGTATGACTTTAACATAAGATCCTCACATTCCCATGTTGCTTCCTTCATCTTATGGTTCCTCAAGAGAACCTTTAACAGACAAGTCGTCTGCTTTCTCAATACTTGTTCTCTAGTATCAAGCATCTTGATAGGCTCTTCAAAATAAGATAGATCGAGCTCATGTTCTATTTCTTCAAAGGTGAGTACATGTGTTGGGTCTGGAAAGTATTTCATTAACATTGATACGTGGAACACATTGTGAACTTTAGAGAGACTTGGTGGAATTTTCAAAAGGTAATCTACAACTCCAATTCGATCAAGAATTTCAAAAGGCCCGACGTACCTGGGAATTAAGTTTCCCTTATTAATTAATTATATAATACCTACCCATTTAGATAACTTTAAGAAGAAATGATCTCCTTCTTCAAATTCATAATCCTTCCTTCGGTTATCAGCATAGCTCATTTTCCAACTCGGAGCTGTTTTGATATGGGTTTTGTTAATCTTTACCTTTTCTGATGTTTCCTCAACAAGTTCTTGGCCTACAAGATTTCTCCCACCAAAATCATCCCAGGAAGTTTCTTTACAACATCTCTTTCTATATAACGCTTCATATGGTTCCATCTGAATACTTCAATAGAAGAAATTGTTATAGGAAAATTCTACAAGTGGTAAATTATGATCCCACATACTTTGAAAGACATGTGAACAAGACCTCAACATGTCTTTCAAGGTTTGAATAGTCCGTTCAAATTTTCCGTCACTTTGTTGGGGGTAGGTAGCGCTCTAATGAAGATAAGTATCTATGGGCCTTCTGAAGACTTTTCTAGAATTGTGAAGTAAGGCGGGGATCATGATCAGAAACAATTGATAAGCGTACAACACGATGTCTTAGAACTTTATTAATATATAGTATTGCTAAACGTTCAAGTGGTAAATCTTCTCTTATAGAAAAAAATGTATTGATTTTGTAAAATGGTCAACAATTACCCATATCACAACATTCTTTCTTGGAGTATTTGGTATCCCCATGACAAAGTCCGTTATAATACCATCCCATTTCCACATGGGAATAGGAAGGGGTTGCATGGATCCTCCAGGATGTTGTCTTCCATCCTTCACTAGTTGACAAACCAAACATAGTCACTCATAATCAGAAATCTCCCACTTCAAGTTTTCCCACAAATAATGTTCCATTATATATCTATACATCTCTGTGCTACCAAGGTGCGTAGAGAAATTAAAGTGATGATCACCATACAATAGTTCTCTCTTTAGCTCAAGAATAGCGGGAACATAAATCCTCTTTACGAATTTCAAAATTTTAACCTTTATATAGAAATTTAGTCAAATTCCCATCATTTATAGATCTAATTTTATTTTTAATGTCCTCATAATAAGACCAAGAACATTTTATCCTTTCCAGTAAAGAATGTTTGGAAACCATTTGAAAAATTAGTGATGTGTTACCTTCCTTGATAATTCCCATATCCTCTTTTAATAGATCTATGAATGTAGGATCCCTTTCAACACTTATCTTGTTCGGAGTTCCATGGTCCTTCCCACTCAGAAAAACTTCCTCCTTATTTTCCTTCCCCGGGAGGTAGTGTATTGTGAAATCATAATCATTGAGTAGCTCAATCCATCTATTTTCTATCATATTGGGTTATTTCTGTGAGAAGATACGTTTGAAACTCTTAGGATCTGTATATAACTCGCATTTTTCTCCATAGAGGTAATGTCTCCAAATCATATAAGCAAAGATTTCTGCTACTAACTCAAGATCATGATATGGATAGTTTTGTCCATGAATTTTTAGCTTCATAGATGCATAGGAAATCAGTCTGTCATTTTTCATAAGGGCACAACCAAGTCCTTTCATTTGTGCATTGCTATAGATAACAAAACCATCATTCTCCGATGGTAGGGTTAATATCATGTCATTAACTAACCTCATCTTCAATTATTCAAAACATTACTCACATTCCTTTGTCCATATGAAATTAACCACTTTTTGTGTGAGCTTGTTCATTGGGTTGTCTAAACAGGGAATGTTCTGAATGAAATGTTGATAATAACCTACTAAGACAATAAAACTGCATACCACAATTATGTTTGTTGGATTAGGCTATTCTTGCACATCCTTGGTCATCAAAAGATCTATAGATATTCCATCCATAGAGACAATATGGCCCAGAAAGGAAACTAATTGGAGTCAAAAATCACATTTTCTAAACTTCAAATATGATTCATTTCTTCTCAGAGTATTTATAATAGTGCGAAAGTGATTTTCATGTTCTTTATATATTTTAGAGTATACTAGTATATCATCAATAAACACTACCAAAAAGTCCTTAAGATACTCCTTGAAAACAATATTCATTAGATCCATAAAAACATATGGTGAATTAGTTAGTCCAAAAGGCATTGTTGTAAACTCGTAAAGCCTATACCTGGTTTGGAATGCCATTTTTGGAATGTCTTCCTTCCTCACAAGTAACTGTTGATATCCAGATCAAAGATCAATCATCGAAAAATATTGGGCTCCATTATGTTTATTGAATAAATCATCAATGTGAGGAAGGGGATACTTATTTTTTATTGTTATAGATTGATCTTCCCATAGTCAATGCACAAACTCATAGACCCATCTTTCTTCTTAACTGAAATAATAGGGGATCCCAACGGAGAAATGCTATGGAGAATAAATCCATTATCACTCAATTCCTATTGTTCTTTCTTTAGTTACATTAACTCCATAGTGTCTATTTGATAAGGGGTATTTGATATGGGCCTTGAACTAGTAATTAAGTCAATGGAAACTCAATTTCCTACTATGGAGGACGTCAAGGTAAATCCACTAGAATGGCACCAATATATTCTTTCACAATAGGTACATATTCTATTGGAACATTTTTTTCCTCACCAATAGTTATGTCATTCCCTTAATCCCCAATAATTGAATTCAGTAATTCTATTGGGGACAGATCTAGATGAATACCAGATGGTGATGTTTCTTCTTTAATGATAATAAATTCATTATCATCATAAAAAATTGTACCCTCCTTCTTCTTATAATAAATTTTTGCATCATTATCTAAAAACCAATCCATACTGAGGATTATATCAAATTAAATCATTTTTATGACCATAATATCAGCAGATAATGTACATTTATATTCCATAACAGTATCAGATTCAAAAACCTTTGCTGCAATGATACATACCTTAAGAGTTTTGACTGAAAACTTCCTTAACAAGTCAAATTAGAAATATCTACTTTTCTTAGCAAATAGGGATGATCTGAAAGAATGAGATGATCCAAAATCAAATAAAGCATTGTCAAATTTTGAGGAAACAATTAAATTACCTGAAACCACGTCATTCAGAACTTCAACCTCTGCAGTTGTGATTTCATAATCTTGTCCCTTCTCCCTTGACATTTTCTGTGGAATGTTTCCCTGACGCTTAGCAAATTCATGTGCATAATGTCCCATCACCTTGAAATTGTAGTACTGAACATTATTATCTTATTTCTTGCCCTTAAAATCATCAACAAGATGGAATTTCTATCCACATTTGTTTCATTCTCATTTTCCCTTTAAGCAGGAACCACGATGTTTCTTCCCACAATTATCACATGATGGAAATTCAACTCTTCCCTTCTTACCTATTTCTTTATTTATATTTCTAGAGTTTTTATCATCCCTCTTCTTCTCTTGGATTCCCTTAAAGTAATAAGATTGGGAAAATTCCTTTTCTATCTTGATAGCTCATGAAACTATATATTTATATGATGAGAAACTCTGGGAGACCAGAGCCCACATGAGGAATGGATTTAGTCCATCAAATAATCGATCAATCTTGCTCCTCGTATTTCTTATGTAGTCCACATCATGCCTTCCTATACTTTTAATGTTATCATCATACTTTGCAACATTATCATCTTCCTTTTGCTTCAAATTTAGATAATGTCTTTCCATATTTGCTCGCTATTCACGAGGAAAGTATTTATCTAGGAAGATTTCCTTAAAGTCCATCTATTCAATCTCTTTTATCTATTCCTCCTCCTTCGTGTTTTGGATTAACGACCACCACTGATCTTTATCTCCCAACAGCTTATAAACTGCCATGATGACCTTCTCTATTTTGTTACATCCCAAAGTGAGAAATATATTCTCTAGGTAGCATATCCACTACTCTACTACAAACGGGTTTGTAGTCCCATTGAATGATGGAGGCTGTTAACGTATAAAGTGATCTAAAAAATCTCCTCCATGCAGAGGATCCAGATGCTATATACAAGTATGGTTATTATTCATAACCTGAGTATGTTATCCCAGTACAGTTATGAGTTTCTCCGCACTAGTCACATCACCAGATCCAACATCATTATCTTGCATTAGATAGAAATCCTGACAGGGGACAGATGTGTTCGTGCGATTTCCATTCCTTACAATAGGTCATATTTCAAGATAATGGAATACACTAGATTAGGTTTTGAATCATAATTTATAATCGTAACATAACAAAATACTTAGCATAAATTGAAACCGTGTGCATGACTAATCCCATAATCACAAAAACAGATTCTTTAAGGAAAAATTTACATTTAAATCCACTATAATGGCTTGTAAAGAAAATTTGAATTATCCTCAATATATCCCCCAGGAGTTTCATAACCAAGACTACGACAAGGCCTATTCTCATGTACCAGGATACCTTGGATCAGGCCTGAAACACCTTGTTGGAGCTTTCAGTCCTAGGTACATCTGTGCCAGAGTAGCCTCTACCTGCTCAAACCCAGACATGGATGTATTTCTTGAATTATCCCTATAATATATTCCTTACCAAAATACTAGGATGCTATTATATGTTTATTCTCAAATACTATCTTAGGGAGTCTTCCCTAATCATCGTTTTCTAAATCTAGTTTCTAGTGTTTCTACTGAAATTCCTTTGATAAAAACTGTAAGGACCCGACCCTAGTCGCCAGGAGCCGGTGCCTTATTTGAATAAATTGGCATACAAATAAGCAATTTGAATCTTGAAGGACCATGTATTTTAGTAAAATTGGAAACAACATACATACATTAGTTCAACATTACATCTTGACTTAAATACAACATAGAAATGCCTTACACAACATCTATAAATCCTACATTATTTCAGCATGTCATTCATAATAAACTTCTTCATGTCCTGATAAAATGAAACAAATGAAAGGGGTGATCTCAAATTCTTAGTAAGGGTAAGCAATACAGTGTAATATATATAAACATTAGGCAAGTTGAATGTCTAAAAACATATAACTTTATAAAAATGTGAACACATTATGGAAAGAATAATAGCTAGTAATTAATTACATAATAAAACATAATCATGGGAATTATACTAGGTGAATAACCACATGAAGATTCAACACAATTTTCATAATGAGGGAATGCATAATGCGGGACAACATAACCATAACATCAAGTCCTCGTTCCAAGTCCATAAATAATAATTTTGTCAAGGCCTTCTGCCAATACTCTAGTTTGTCTCATGAGACCTACCGATGCACCGAGGGGCTATAGCGGGTCCCACTTGAAACTTACTAAGTCCCATGAATTCTTCATATGAACGAGGATAAATAAAAAACAAATACATTCATATTGAAACTAATATATGAAATGTAAATAAATTTACAAGAAAATTAAGAATAAACACTAACCATTTGGAGTAAATTGATGAACGGTTTTAAGATAGAAAATCCATATCTAGAATGATCATAAACCGTTAAATTATATATGGTAGTTGTTACCATGAACTATTAATAGCAATAATCAACAAGTGTGTTGAAATAGATGAAGATACTCTTACAAAATCTTCGAGTAATACCCTTTTACTTTGAAAAGAAGAGTTCTTTTGAAAAAATATTTTTATAAAAATAGAAGTTAATTAAATTATTATTTTCTGAATAAAATGAGTTATTTTATAAAGGTAATGGTTACCAAAAACAGATTACATAGTCCCATGGAAATGGGTGGAATTAGAGAAATTCCCTTGGATCAGGATTGTATTTTGGAAAGAATTTTGTAAGTTCCTTTTGAAATGGTTAACCATCAATAAATTAAGGAATGATTCAGGTTGGTAAACATATATATAACCCAAACACATAATTTTTTAGGATTACATAATAATACACACGAGTTTCATTGGGGTAATTATACAATAAGAGCAACTCGAATGAAAATGGATGTTCGAGTGGAAAAAACCTTCACCTTAAATCCAAAGGTGTTCCAGTATTGAACATAAGATCCTGGAATATTAAATTGAATTTATTAATAACTTATTTCAGAACCTATTAAACATGTATCAAGTTTATTGTAATTATTTTTAGTTCATTTCTTCCCTTATTGATAAGTTATTATATAGATTTCCGTTATTTTGGAGTGTTTGTTTTCTTTAATCTCATAACCAGTTCAATTGTTTTTAAGTAAAGGATTTCATGTGGAATGGATATAAATATCCAAAATTGAAATTACGAATTATTTATGAACATCCATAATTATTAATGGACATTTCTAACATTTGGTTACAAGTAATGAGGGTGAATCATTATATGACAACCACTTCGATTATTTGGGAGTATTTGAATTATTACCAACTGGTTTTGTCATAAAAATTAATAATATGTTTATATACTGGTTCAGGAATATTAATTAGGTTATAATACATATATTATTATCTAGTTAAACCATAAAAATGGTTTCATGACCAGTAATGAAGGAGAAATTTTAGAACCACACTTTGTCATCCATGAAGGTTATAAATTGGAACCTCATAGACGTTGATTTTGTTTATAAAAATAAAAGGGAGGGAATAAGTATATTGATGAAGGTTCTTCCATTAACATGATAAAATTACAATATATAGATGATACTAGAGTTATCATAGTCATTTGGAAATAGCAGGTGAGGAGAGGATAATAAAAGAAGATAAATTGAAATGAAACTAAATGAAAAAGGAGGGTGCTAAACCTCTTGAAATAAATTCCTTGAGGACCTCTTTACAGGAACGAGTTTTGGACATTTTTCAAGACCAAGAGATTTATGGAAGTGGGGAGTCAATAGGGAAGGGTAATTGGGCCGATATTTGAGGTTCTTAAAGGCTTAGGGGAGTGAAGAGAAGAGGGAGTGATGGGGGTTTTTATCACAGAGGAGAGGGGTAAATTTGGAATATTTTATTCATTATTTTATTATTTCCATCAAGAAAACCAATATTTTTGTTTAATGTGACCCATAATAGTAATAAGTTCATGTGATTTAGAAACAAGTGGCTTTACATCACTTTTGATGTCTTAAATAGTGTATTTAACTTATAACTTGAATATACAGTATTTTTCCATATTTCACTATGCATAATAAATTCAAGAATTTCAGAAAAACCAAAAAAATTCACCCATACCATTTTTAAACATATATAATTCAAAAGTGAAATCCATTTTTCAAAAATAAGTTTTTAAATATTAATAATTTAATTTTTAATTAAAGCCATAGTTAATTATAAAAATAACAATCATAAAGGTATAATTAGTTTTATATGACGTTGAAACAATAATTAAGATCTTATAATATTATTACATAAAAAATAAAATAATATCATTATTTACTATTCATTATGGTCATATTACTATTCATACGGGTATTTTACTATTCACAAAAAATCATGTTTGTTCTATCAGAATCAAAGTGACTTACTAATCATAGCTATAGATGACCATTTTTTGAAATTAAAATCATAGAAGAGGCAATGTAGTGTTTAATGAAAGTATTCTAAAATTTATTTATTTTCAAAACCTTGGGGTGTTACATCATATGTATCATTGTTTTTACAAAAATATGATAAATATAAAAAATTAATTTACTCAGATTCTTAAGGGGGTGAAAATAATAGTTTGAAAATATTTACAATCAGATTCAGAAATAATAGATAAACTATTTCTAATTTATAAAGAAATCAATCTCTAATTTCAAAAGTAATCTTTGTTTGATTTCAAAAGAAATCGAATAAAAATTTCATATGAGATCATAGTTTGATTTATAGAACAAATTGGAGTCTATTTTCAGAATAAATCAGATTCTAATTTCATGAAAAATTGGAGTCTAATTTCATGAGAAATCAAAGTCTAATTTTCGGAGGAATTAGAGTCCGATTTCAAGAGAAATCAGAGTCAAAATTCTGAGAGAATCATATTCTAAGGAAGTATAATGTTCTCTATTATATAAAGATATGATTTTTTGATTTAAGAAAAATATGGTTAGTCTTTTTTTTAGAAAACATTATATTTGGATTTTAATATCATAGGTAATGTCAAGAACTATTCTTAATAAAAGAAAATATTCCTTAAGAAAATGATTCATAGAGAAATAGAAATTTCCTTAATAAAGAGTTTTTGTGACTTTCAAAACATAATTGAATGAATAAGTAATAAGGAAACTTATTATCATAACAAAAACTTGTTTCCTCTAGCAGATTAGGAATTACTTCCTATTTCCTATAGTAGATCAGGCATTAATTCATTTTTCACAAAGTAGGAAGGAACTAATTCCTATTTCCCATAGTCTATCAAGCATCACTAACCATTTTTCATTTCTATATTAGGGGATATATATCCGTAAAATTCATTAGAGGTTGATATATGACCTAAAGAATCATAATAATAATCATCCATTTAAATTTGATCTATTTTAATATGAAAGGATCCATTCTTTCAACATCTCTTAATTAAATTGTGGAAAAGCAGTGAGCTTCATGAAAAACATTCCATGAAAAATCCATAATCCATCCACAGAAAGAAGTTGGATGGTGGCTTGAAAATATACCTTGTGTACCAAAAGGATAATTAAGGATGCTTACAAAAATGGAAAATTATCTTTTAAGATCATTGGATAAATAACATTAAATGTGAGAGGAAGTACCCCTTTAATAGAAAATAATGAGAAATCCTTAAAAATGTTTTATTTAAATTGAAATAATTACAAATTAAGAAAATTTATCCTTTTCATATAAAATAAAGGCCTTTAATAAAAAATACAATATAAATATTATTGGAAAACCATCCTGGATAATACATATAATCAACCAAGAATTATTTCTTAAAAAACTATTATTTTAAAATACATTTTAAAAACAATGGTTCATTTTTAAATATAAAATTTACATTCATAAAATATTAGAATACTTCCATACACATTAAAATAATTATGACTTAAAATAATATGATTTTTTTAAAACATGGAAAGGATTTTTTTTAAATAACAATTCTCATTCAGTGAGATAAATAGTAAAAGATATTTTGAAAATCATTTTTAATATTTGTATAAAATATTTACTTAATAATCACATTAAAAACTAAAATTTAATAAACATAATGCTTTATTTTTTGAAAATATTTAATTTTAAACATAATCTTACATAATGGAGCCTTGAAATTTATATAAGTATTTTTTAATAAATGATGTGAACGAAAAAATTTACAATTTGGAAAGAAAAAACATCTTAATAATTTTAAACAACTTTGTTAAAAACAAAAAAATTAAAAAAGGATGAAAAAATTAATTTTAAAATAGGTGAATAGAAATATTAATATATCATTATTTAATACATAATTATGTTTCCATATATAATGAAGAAAATTTGGGGGAAGAGATAAAATGGTTGTGTGTGTGAAACCGTCATTGAAGATGACATTGATTATTATTAAAAAATATACTTTTTTAAAAATAAATTAATCAATAAATAGTTATAAATTATAAATATCACATCCCCTATAGAGATAGCTAACAATAGTATTACCATATAACATCATCATATCATCTTGTAAAACAATGTTCAAAATGTAGTAATTATGAATCTAGAAAATATATTGAGTCATGAAAGACCCCTTACATTTAATATTTCTTATGAGAAAGCACTCTAACCTCCTATATTGAAATTAAACTATCATAATAATATATATTATAAACCTATTCATTACTATATACCTTTATAAAATTCATTTATAATTATTTATTACAAATATATTAGTTAGTTATATTATATTTTTGTCATCAAATGTTACTAGCATTGATTGTTTTTTTCACTAATTTCTTAGTGGTGGTGTCGATTCATATTTACTGATTTGATGTGTACCATTTTTAGATTATTATATGATATATAATAGATGTTTTATTAATATTTATTGTGTTTTAATTTCCTTTTATATGTTTTTTATTATTCATGATGACTAAATTTGCGATGAGCCTATTTTGGTAAATTTCAACCAACAAAAGGGGGATATAATAACAATAATTTAAATAATAATTAATCCATTAAAAAATCATTGATACATTATATTAATATTAATTATAAATAAATCCAATATTTATGTTTTCATAGTCATCCATGATAGAAATTTATATCATTGATCAAGAAGGCTGTAAAACTAACTCAAAAAGGAACAAACTATATTATATTTGTGAGTGTAGTTAATAATGTGACTATTTTCTCCTAATATCATTATTAAAGAATCATAATGAAATTATTTTATTTTATTAATTTGGTGAACCATATTTTAATTGTATTTGATGAATAATAAAATACTATATGTAAAATGAACTTTATCACTTTCGTGTAGGTGGTAGTCTGCATGTATTCGTAGTTGACATGTTAATTTAAATAAAATGTGAGGAAGATATAGAAAGTATTATAAATTAAGATCAATAATAATGATGTAAATAGATTATTAAATTATTATATAACCCCTTTTTAACATCTAATCATGGAGGTTATAAAAATTTGATCACATCATATATGTATGTGGTAGTTCGCACCTAATAGAAGCAACATTTTTATTTTTCAGAGGGTTGGAAGGAGGTTAGAAAATGTTTATCCCGTGTACATAATTAAATTTCAGTATACATATGATAATAATATAATTATTTCATCATGGGTTGATTATATGTGGGAAAGGTAAAATTTGTTTCTTGAATTTCTATATAAAATCTGAATGGAATCATTGATTTAATGTACTCGACAATAACAAAAATTATTTCCATCATAACATATCATTTCTTTGAAGCTTACTAAATAAGTTTAGATGAATTATTTAAAATAACTTTTTTCCTGAATATTATAGATAAATTTGGTATTTTATTGTGATTTTCAAATTGAATAGTGTATTTTCTTAAATAATATTTTAAATTACTTCTTTAAAGTATTTATATTCATCAATAACGAAAAAACATATTTTAAATATTCTAAAGTGGGTATATATTGTAATGATATCATCAATATTATTTCTATATATGGGTTATGATCAGTTTGACTGGGGATATACTATTTCGATACTATTTTCTATATTATTGTTGATTTTTTATGATTATGTTTATTAATTAGGGAAAATTAATACATTATTCAATATATTTTTTCAATAAAAATTTCTAAGTTGTTAATATTTTACCCCTTTCATATAATGAATTAATTAGACATAGAATGTTATGTGTAGGGCATGCTATATCCCTTAGATGCATTTATAGGTCTAATGAGACAAACTAGTAGGGGAATTTGTCTTAGACATTGACAATTTATGTATTATATCATATCATATGGATTTGATGGCATGATTGTGATCTCTAGAATTATTCATTCCCTTATTATGATATTATTTACCAATGAACCTATTACTATTTTATTTTTTATGATATCCACTGATAAGTTTCAAGCTCAAGTTATTTTTTATAGAATTATTTGATCATCATTTATTCCTTCCATATTAATTTTTTTACCCAAGATATTGATTAAATGCAATTCTCTTTAGATATTTACCTTTCTATATTGATTATGTCATATTAATTGAAGATATATTTCATAGTACATAACCCTTAATGGATGTATGATCTCACCAATTACTTTTTTTCCTTTCCCTAGGATCCCTTAATATTTATTATGATTAATATGTAGGTATATGATATAGGTAATAATAATGTTCTCAAATTAAATAATTTTTTTAATGATTCAAAATGTAATTTAAGATTCAAGTAGGTCTCTATAATAATAATAATTCTAAACTATTAGGATCATTGGGATGAATTCACTTGTATCTTATTCCAATTTAATAAAGTAACCACAAATTCTTGGATACTAATGTTGTAGTCTTTATAGTTACCTTACAGTATAGTACATTGATAATTTTGGAAGATCTATGAAGGCATTTCTTTTAAAAACTCGGTTACATAATAGAGAAGAGGACTACCATCAACCACTCCAATTTCATACAATGTGAAAAATGATAGGGTCATATACATCATTTCAAGATGGATGGGACTATCCTACACAATGAAGATGAAATTTCAATGAGATAAACTAGAGGAGATATGCATGGAAAATCATTGTGATGAAATAAATATTCCATTGATCCCATTAAAATACCATTGTTAATTCTAAGAGTTCATGAAGGTTTACCACATGGAAGATTCCATTGGACATTACAATGAAAAATATAAGTTTACTTCATCAGTACAAGGAAATAAACATAATAGAGAAAAGTCTACAACTATCACACTCAATTTGGAATGAAAATTGGATCAGGCACCTAATATTAGAAAATATTATGTGGTGCCTCTCATTAAATTATAGTATCAATGAGATCACCTCAGTATGATATAAAAATAGAGAAACCATACCCAATGTTTAAGGATTATAAGAATACAACATATTATTTATAAACAGAGAAGGTTCTAAGTTACATTATCATCACCATGGAGAATCATCTTCTATAATTTATAGAGTTTAGGAAGAATTATGAATATGGAAAAATGAATACCCATTTTACAATACACTCCATTAGAAACTGGGAAAAAATATCCAAGACTTATTTATCTTCATGGATATACTCTAGAAAATGGTTTAATCTTGACAAGTCAAGTTAGGAAACCCTCAACATATGTGATTTATATTTATTCCATTGAAAAAAAGTAAAGTGGAATAGATGGAAATTATGATTAGGAATACATATAAATTCAAAAATTATATGACATATACATTATTCAACTGGGAGCATGTTATTCTTTTGTTTAAATTGAACCAGCTGATTGTGACCCCAACTCCCCTGTAATGTACAAGGAAAAATCATCATCATCACAATATTATAAAATCCAGTTCATTATTCAACAAAAAATATGCTATGAAATGAAGAATACTTATTGATACCAAAGATTATTTAAACAATTTTAGACGTCCTACCACCATCTCTAATAGGATATGACCCACACCACAAAACAGAGTCTTTGTTACATGAGGGGTCACAATGTAAATTAGTCAATATGATCCACTTAATAGAAACCTTATCTAATAAATACAGGGAATTTTATAAACCTAAACTATTCATCTATAATAGGGATGAGTTTTTATAGGTTTAGGAAGAATATTAATAAGTTGACCTGAATATTAAAGAACATAATCTATTGAGTCTATAGACACCACAGAGACCAAATGTTAGGAAGGTCATCTAGCCCCACAAGAACCCCGATTTGATCCTAAAGCATAAATGGTTTGATTGGTACTAATCATAATATAAGATATAGTTGCATATACATATCTCTCTAATTAATTAAGAAAAGTGGGATGATATCTCATTCCAACCTACAGATAAAAAAATTCCTCCAATTTTAGCCAGGAGAGGGAGTCATAAACATCATCATAAAAAACCTAGAATCCCCAATCGATGGAACCACTATAGAAAAATAATATTTGTCTCTTGGTTAAGAAATATGACATCCTAAAGTATGTTTATATTGTTTTTTCCTAGATCTGTATTCCAAATTCTCTTCACCTCTGAACGTAACATAGGTAATCCTTCATTAATGACATGTTAATTATTTATGAGTTCAGGTATTTGGTTACTATAAATGAGGTATATCATGTAGATACCACTCATTCCCAATGCCACATGATTGTTTCCTTTATAGAGAAATACATATAAGCATGCATTTCAGGTCACCTAAATCCCTTGTGTATAACTATCAGGTTGGTTGATATTGAGATCTATCAGTATCTAATTGATATTGGTTTTAAGATTAGTAACATTTCAGACTAGACCCTCCACCAATTGGATTATTGTGAGGCTTACATGACTCCCTCCAGCCTAAAAATCTAGAGATATGATAAAATTTAGAAGAATATACTCATAAATATCAATATCAAAGTCCTATATGGTGATCTCATAACTAAATCTGAATTCATGATGTTTTTTAGTCAGAACCTTCATCATTATTCTGGGAAGGTTATGGATATATAATCATTAAATAGTAACTACATCATATTATTAGTTCCTTGAGTAATTGGTTAATAGACAAGTTATCATAAAATATGTTTATGAATATCCATTTGAGTGTTATGATTCCCAATATATAGATGAATGGTTCTATAAGAGGGGTAGAAATTAGATGTTGGTAGAAAATTCTATTCATATTAATGCTCTAAATAGCCTAAATTAGTCAACATGAATCCATATAGTGAACTTTAAAAATACTACATGTATCATATAATCAGAATTAAGGAAAAAACTCCTTGTGTATGAATTCACTATGACAATTCGATTCTAATTGATAAAAACATGAAGCACCCAACAAATTTCATTTCTTATGTTGGTTAGAAGAATGTCCTCAAGGAGAAACTAATATCGAGGTAAGAAATACTAATTCACAGTCCATGTTTATAAACACAGTTCTTTGGTATATTTACGTATATATAGGTTTCACTAATAATCAATCTTATTCAACCCAATGGAGTCCATCTCTCTTACTAGATATTAATCCTAGAAGGAGGTAAGCATAGGGTTCAAATAAATTTTCATCGAAACTCATAAATTAGTTATATTAGCTAAGATCATTCATTTAAAATAAGGATTTTATTTCAAAGGAAAAAAATAAATATACCCATGCATAACCTTTAGGTTATGAAAATTCAATTAATGATCTATAATATCCTATAATTACCCTTTATAATTCACTTAAAACTATAGTTAAGTGGTAGAGGAGAGAGAACATGATCTCAGATATAAACCTATATCATTTGGGGAAGGTTCTTACAAAATAGTGGATAAACATGAATAACCTAGGTACATCTGTGCCAGAGTAGCCTCTACCTGCTCAAACCCAAACATGGATGTATTTCATGAATTATCCATATAATATATTCCTTACCAAAATATTAGGATGCTATTATATGTTTATTCTCAAATACTATCTTAGGGAGTCTTCCCTAATCATCGTTTTCTAAATCTAGTTTCTAGGGTTTCTACTGAACTACCTTTGATAAAAACTGTAAGGACCCGACCCTAGTCGCCAGGAGCCGGTGCCTTATTTGAATAAATTGGCATACAAATAAGCAATTTGAATCTCGAAGGACCATGTATTTTAGTAAAATTGGAAACAACATACATACATTAGTTCAACATTACATCTTGACTTAAATACATCATAGAAATTCCTTAGACCACATCTATAACTCCTACGTTATTTCAGCATGTCATTCATAATAAACTTCTTCATGTCATGATAAAATGAAACAAATGAAAGGGGTGATCTAAAATTCTTAGTAAGGGTAAGAAATACAATGTAATATATATAAACATTAGGCAAGTTGAATGTCTAAAAATATATAACATTAAAAAAATGTGAACACATTATGGAAAGAATAATAGCTAGTAATTAATTCCATAATAAAACATAATCATGGGTATTCTACTAGTTGAATAACTACATGAAGATTCAATACTATTTTCATAATGAGGGAATGCATAATGCGGGATAACATAACCATAACATCAAGTCCTCGTTCCAAGTCCATAAATAATAATTTTGTCAAGGCCTTCTACCAATACTCTAGTTTGTCTTATGAGACATACCGATGCACCGAGGGGCTATAACGGGTCCCACTTGAAACTTACTATGTCCCAGGAATTCTTCATATGAATGAGGATAAATAAAAAAACAAATACATTCATATTGAAACTAATATATGAAATGTAAATAAATTTCCAAGAAAATTAAGAATAAACACTAACCATTTGGAGTAAATTGATGAACGATTTTAAGAAAGAAAATCCATATCTAGAATGATCATAAAACATTAAATTATATATGGTATTTGTTACAATGAAATATTAATAGCAATAATCAACAAGTGTATTGAAATAGATGAAGATACTCTTACAAAATCATCGAGTAATACCCTTTTACTTTGAAAAGAATAGTTCTTTTGAAAAAATATTTTTATAAAAATAGAAGTTAATTAAATTATTATTTTCAGAATAAAATGAGTTATTTTATAAAGGTAATGGTTACCAAAAACATATTACATAGTCCCTTGGAAACGGGTGGAATTAGAGAAATTCCCTTGGATCAGGATTGTATTTTGGAAAGAATTTTGTAAGTTCCTTTTAAAATAGTTAACCATCAATAAATTAAGGAATGATTCAGGTTGGTAAACATATATATAACCCAAACACATAATTTTTTAGGATTACATAATAAGACACACGAGTTTTATTGGGGTAATTATACAATAAGATCAACCGGAATGAAAATGTATGTTCAGGTGGAAAAAACCTTTACCTTAAATCCAAAGGTGTTCCAGTATTGAACTTAAGATCCTGGAATATTAAATTAAATGTATTAATAACTTATTTTAGAACCTATTAAACATGTATCATGTTTATTGTAATTATTTTTAGTTCATTTCTTCCCTTATGGATAAGTTATTATATTGATTTCCGTTATTTTGGAGTGTTTGTTTTCTTTAATCTCATAACCAGTTCAATTGTTTTTAAGTAAAGGAGTTCATGTGGAATGGATATAAATATCCAAAATTTGAATTAAGAATTATTTATGAACATCCATAATTATTAATGGACATTTCTAACATTTGGTTACAAGTAATGAGGGTGAATCATTATATGACAACCACTTCGATTATTTGGAAGTATTTGAATTATTACGAACTGGTTTTGTCATAAAAATTAATAATATGTTTATATACTGGTTCATGAATATTAATTAGGTTATAATATATATATTATTATCTAGTTCAACTATAAAAATGGTTTCATGACCAGTAATGAAGGAGAAATTTTAGAACAACACTTTGTCATCCATGAAGGTTATAAATTGGAACCTCATGGACGTTGATTTTGTTTATAAAAATAAAAGGGAGGGAATAAGTATATTGATGAAGGTTCTTCCATTAACATGATAAAATTACAATATATAGATGATACTAGAGTTATCATAGTAATTTGGAAATACCAGGTG
This sequence comes from Viscum album, assembly GCA_963277665.1. Taxonomy (NCBI): domain Eukaryota; kingdom Viridiplantae; phylum Streptophyta; class Magnoliopsida; order Santalales; family Viscaceae; genus Viscum; species Viscum album. The sequence continues at coordinate 1,576,714,191 of OY728141.1, forward strand.
AGGAGAGGATAACAAAAGAAGATAAATTGAAATGAAACTAAATGAAAAAGGAGGGTGCTAAACCTCTTGAAATAAATTCCTTGAGGACCTCTTTACAGGAACGAGTTTTGGACTTTTTGCAAGACCAAGAGCTTTTTGGAAGTGGGGAGTCAATAGGGAAGGGTAATTGGGCCGATATTTGAGGTTCATAAAGGCTTAGGGGAGTGAAGAGAAGAGGGAGTGATGGGGGTTTTTTATCACAGAGGAGATGGGTAAATTCGGAATATTTTATTCATTATTTTATTATTTCCATCAAGACAACCAATATTTTTGTTTAATGTGACCCATAATAGTAATAAGTTCATTTTATTTTGAAACAAGTGGCTTTACATCACTTTTGATGTCATAAATAGTGTATTTAACTTATAACTTGAATATACAGTATTTTTCCATATTTCACTATTCATAATAAATTCAAGAATTTCAGAAAAACCATAAAATTCACCCATACGACTTTTAAACATATATAATTCAAAAGTGAAATCCATTTTTCAAAAATAAGTTTTTAAATATTAATAATTTGATTTGTAATTAAAGTCATAGTTAATTAGAAAAATAACAATCATAAAGGTATAATTAGTTTTATATGACATTGAAAAAATAATTAAGATCTTATAATATTATTACCTAAAAAATAAAATAATATCATTATTTACTATTCATTATGGTCATATTACTATTCATAAGGGTATTTTACTATTCACAAAAATCATGTTTGTTCTATCAGAATCAAAGTGACTTACTAATCACAGCTATAGATGACCATTTTTTGAAATTAAAATCATAGAAGAGGCAATGTAGTGTTTAATGAAAATATTCTAAAATTTATTTATTTTCAAAACCTTGGGCTATTACATCATATGTATCATTGTTTTTACAAAAATATGATAACTATAAAAAATTAATTTAATCAGATTCTTAAGGGGGTGAAAATAATAGTTTAAAAATATTTACAATCAGATTCAGAAATAATAGAGAAAATATTTCTAATTTCTAAATAAATCAATGTCTAATTTCAAAAGAATTTTTTGTTTGATTTCAAAAGAAATCGAAGAAAAATTTCATATGAGATCATAGTTTGATTTATAGAACAAATTGGAGTCTATTTTCAGAATAAATCAGATTCTAATTTCATGAAAAATTGGAGTCTAATTTCCTGATAAATCAAAGTCTAATTTCCGGAGGAATTAGAGTCCGATTTCAAGAGAAATCAGAGTCACAATTCTGAGAGAATAATATTCTAAGGAAGTGTAATGTTCTCTATTATATAAAGATATTATTTTTTGACTTAAGAAAAACATGGTTAGTCTTTTTTTGAGAAAACATTATATTTGGATTTTAAGATAATAGGTAATGTCAAGAACTATTCTTAATAAAAGAAAATATTCCTTAAGAAAATGATTCATAGAGAAAGAGAAATTTCCTTAAGAAAGAGTTTTTGTGACTTTCAAAACATAATGGAATGAATAAGTAATAAGGAAACTTATTAACATAACAACAACCTGTTTCCTCTAGCAGATTAGGAATTACTTCCTATTTCCTATAGTAGATCAGGCATTAATTCATTTTTCACAAAGTAGGAAGGAACTAATTCCTATTTCCCATAGTCTATCAAGCATCACTAACCATTTTTCATTTCTATATTAGGAGATATATATCGGTAAAATTCATTAGAGGTTGATATATGACCTAAATCATCATAATAATAATCATCCATTCAAATTTGATCTATTTTAATATGAAAGGATCCATTCTTTCAACATCTCTTAATTAAATTGTGGAAAATCAGTGAGCTTCATGAAAAACATTCCATGAAAAATCCATAATCCATCCACAGAAAGAAGTTGGATAGTGGCTTGAAAATATACCTTGTGTACCAAAAGGATAATTAAGGATGCTTACAAATATGGAAAATTATCTTTTAAGATCATTGGATAAATAACATTAAATGTGAGAGGAAGTACCCCTTTAATAGAAAATAATGAGAAATCCTTAAAATTTTTTTATTTAAATTGAAATAATTACAAATGAAGAAAATTTATCCTTTTCATATAAAATAAAGGCCTTTAATAAAAAATACAATATAAATATTAATTGAAAAACCTTCCTGGAAAATACATATAATCAACCAAGAATTCTTTCATAAAAAACTATTATTTTAAAATACATTTTAAAAACAATGGTTCACTTTTAAAAATAAAATTTACATTCATAAAATATTAGAATACTTCCATATACATTAAAATAATTATGACTTAAAATAATATGATTTTTTTAAACCATGGAAAGGATGTTTTTTAAATAATAATGCTCATTCAGTGAGATAAATAGTAAAAGATATTTTGAAAATCATTTTTAATATTTGTATAAAATATTTACTTAATAATCACATTAAAAACTAAAATTTAATAAAGGTAAAGATTTATTTTTGAAAATATTTAATTTTAAACATAATCTTACATAATATAGCCTTGAAATTTATATAAGTATTTTTTAATAAATGATGTGAACGAAAAAATTTAAAATTTGGAAAGAAAAAAACATCTTAATAATTTTAAACAACTTTGTTAAAAACAAAATATTAAAAAAGGATGAAAAAATTACTTTTAAAATAGGTGAATAGAAATATTAATGTATCATGATTTAATACATAATTATGTTTCCAAATATAATGAAGAAAATTTGGGGGAAGAGATAAAATGGTCTTGTATGTGAAACCGTCATTGAATATGACATTTATGATTATTAAAAAATATACTTTTTTACAAATAAATTAATCAATAAATAGTTATAAATTATAAATATCACATCCCCTATAGAGATATCTAACTATAGTATTACCATATAACATCATCATATCATCTTGTAAAACAATGTTCAAAATGTAGTAATTATGAATCTAGAAAATATATTGAGTCATGAAAGACCCCTTACATTTAATATTTCTTATGAGAAAGCACTCTAACCTACTATATTGAAATTAAACTATCATAATAATATATTTTAGAAACCTATTCATTACTATATCCCTTTATAAAATTCATTTATAATTATTTATTACAAAAATATTAGTTAGTTATATTATATTTTCGTCATCAAATGTTACCAGAATTCATTGTTTTTTCACTAATTTCATAGTGGTGGTGTCGATTCATATTTACTGATTTGATGTGTACCATTTTCAGATTATTATATGATATATAATATATGTTTTATTAATATTTATTGTGTTTTAATTTCCTTTTATATGTTTTTTATTATTCATGATGACTAAATTTGCGATGAGCCTATTTTGGTAAATGTTAACCAACAAAAGGGGGATATAATAACAATAATTTAAATAATAATTAATCCATTAAAAAATCATTGATACATTATATTAATATTAATTATAAATAAATCCAATATTTATGTTTTCATAGTCATCCATGATAGAAATTTATATCATTGATCAAGAAGGCTGTAAAACTATCTCAAACAGGAACAAACTATATTATATTTGTGAGTGTAGTTAATAATGTGACTATTTTCTCCTAATATCATTATTAAAGAATCATAATGAAATTATTTTATTTTATTAATTTGGTGAACCATATTTTAATTGTATTTGATGAATAATAAAATACTATATGTAAAATGAACTTTATCACTTTCGTGTAGGTGGTATTCTGCATGTATTCGTAGTTGACATGTTAATTTAAATAAAATGTGATGAAGATAGAGAAATTATTATAAATTAAGATCAATAATAATGATGTAAATAGATTATTAAATTATTATATAACCCCGTTTTAACATCTAATCATGGAGGTTATAAAAATTTGATCACATCGCATATGTATGTGGTAGTTCGTACCTAATAGAAGCAGCATTTTTATTTTTCATAGGGTTGGAAGGAGGGTAGAAAATTTTTATCCCGTGTGCATAATTAAATTTCCGTATACATATGATAATAATGTAATTATTTCATCATGGGTTGATTATATTTGGAAATGGTAAAATTTGTTTCTTGAATTTCTATCTAAAATATGAATGGAATCATTGACTTAATGTACTCGACACTAACAAAAATTATTTCCATCATAACATATCATTTCTTTGAAGATTACTAAATAAGTTTAGATGAATCATTTAAACAAACTTTTTTCCTGAATATTATAGAAAAATTTGGTTTTTTATTGTGATTTTCAAATTGAATAGGGTATTTTCTTAAATAATATTTTAAATTACTTCTTTAAAGTATTTATATTCATCAATAACGAAAAAACATATTTTAAATATTCTAAAGTTGATATATGTTGTAATGATATCATCAATATTATTTCTATATATGGGTTATGATCAGTTTGACTGGGGATATACTATTTCGATACTATTTTCTATATTATTGTTGATGTTTTATGATTATGTTTATTAATTAGGGAAAATTTATACATTTTTCAATATAGTTTTTCAATAAAAATTTCTAAGTTGTTAATATTTTACCCCTTTCATATGATGAATTAATTGGACATAGAATGTTATTTGTAGGGAATGCTATATCCCTTAGATGCATTTATAGGTCTAATGAGACAAACTAGTAGGGGAATTTGTCTTAGACCTTGACAATTTATGTATTATATCATATCATATGGCTTTGATGGCATGATTATGATGTCTAGAATTATTCATTCCCTTATTATGATATTATTTACCAATGAACCTATTACTATTTTATTTTTTATGATATCCACTGATAAGTTTCAAGATCAAGTGATTTTTTATAGAATAATTTGATCATCATTTATTCCTTCCATATTAATTTTTTTACCCAAGATATTGATTAAATGAAATTATCTTTAGATATTTAACTTTCTATATTGATTATGTCATATTAATTGAAGATATATTTCATAGTACATAACCCTTAATGGATGTATGATCTCACCAATTACTTTTTTTTCCTTTCCCTAGGATTCACTAATATTTATTATGATTAATATGTAGGTATATGATATAGGTAATAATAATGTTCTCAAATAAAATAATTTTTTAATGATTCAAAATGTAATTTAAGATTCAAGTATGTCTCTATTATAATAATAATTCTAAACTATTAGGATCATTGGGATGAATTCACTTGTATCTTATTCCAATTTAATAAAGTAACCACAAATTCTTGGATACTAATGTTGTAGTCTTTATAGTTACCTTACAGTATAGTACATTGATAATTTTGGAAGATCTATGAAGGCATTTCTTTTAAAAACTCAGTTACATAATAGAGAAGAGGACTACCATCAACCACTCCAATTTCATACAACGTGAAAAATGATAGGGTCATATACATCATTTTAAGATGGATGGGACTATCCTACACAATGAAGATGAAATTTCTATGAGAGAAACTAGAGGAGATATGCATGGAAAATCATTGTGATGAAATAAATATTCCATCGATCCCATTAAAATACCATTGTTAATTCTAGGAGTTCATGAAGGTTTACCACATGGAAGATTCCATTGGACATTATAATGAAAAATATAAGTTTACAACATCAGTACAAGGAAATAAACATAGAAGAGAAAAGTCTACAACTATCACACTCAATTTGGAATGAAAATTGGATCAGGAACCTAATATTAGTAAATATTATGTGGTGCTTCTCATTAAATTATAGTATCAATGAGATCACCTCAGTATGATATAAAAATAGAGCAACCATAACCAATGTTTAAGGATTATAAGAATAAAACATATTATTTATAAACTGAGAAGGTTCTAAGTTACATTATCATCACCTTGGAGAATCATCTTCTATAATTTATAGAGTTTAGGAAGAATTATGAATATGGAAAAATGAATACCCATTTTACAATACACTCCATTAGAAACTAGGAAAAAATATCCAAGACTTATTTATCTTCATGGATATACTCTAGAAAATGGTTTAATCTTGACAAGTCAAGTTAGGAAACCCTCAACATATGTGATTTATATTTATTCCATTGAAAAAAAGTAAAGTGGAATAGAAGGAAATCATGATTAAGAATACATATATATTCAAAAATTATATGACATATACATTATTCAACTGGGAGCATGTTATTCTTATGTTTAAATTAAACCAGCTGATTGTGACCCCAACTCCCCTATAATGTACAAGGAAAAATCATCATCATCACAATATTATAAAATCCAGTTCATTATTCAAAAAAAAATATGCTATGAAATGAAGAATACTTATTGATACCAAAGATTATTTAAACAATTTTAGACATCCTACCAGCATCACTAATAGGATATGACCCACACCACAAAACAGAGTCTTCGTTACATGAGGGGTCACAATGTAAATTAGTCAATATGATCCACTTAATAGAAACCTTATCTAATAAATACAGGGAATTTTATAAACCTAAACTATTCATCTATAATAGGGATGAGTTTTTATAGGTTTAGGAAGAATATTAATAAGTTGACCTGAATATTAAAGAACATAATCTATTGAGTCTATAGACACCATAGAAACCAAATGTTAGGAAGGTCATCTAGCCCCACAAGAATCCCGATTTGATCCTAAAGCAAAAATGGTTTGATTGGTACTAATCATAATATAAGATATAGTTTCATATACATATCTCTCTAATTAATTAAGCAAAGTGGGATTCTATCTCATTCCAACCTACAGATAAAAAAATTCCTCCAATTTTAGCTAGGAGAGGGAGTCATAAACATCATCATAAAAAACCTAGAATCCCCAATCGATGGAACCACTATAGAAAAATAATATTTGTCTCTTGGTTAAAAAATATGACATCCTAAAGTATGTTTATATTGTTTTTTCCTAGATCTGTATTCCAAATTCTCTTCACCTCTTAACGTAACATAGGTAATCCTTCATTAATGACATGTTAATTATTTATGAGTTCCGGTATTTGGTTACTATAAATGAGGTATATCATGTAGATACCACTCATTCTCAATGCCACATGATTGTTTCCTTTATAGAGAAATACATATAAGCATGAATTTCAGGTCACCTAAATCCCTTGTGTATAAATATCAGGTTGGTTGATACTGAGATCTATCAGGCTCTAATTGATATTGGTTTTAGGATTAGTAACATTTCAGACTAGACCCTCCACCAATTGGATTATTGTGAGGCTTACATGACTCCCTCCAGCCTAAAAATCTAGATATATGATAAAATTGATAAGAATATACTCATAAATATCAATATCAAAGTCCTATATGGTGATCTCATAACTAAATCTGAATTCATGATGTTTTTTAGTCACAACCTTCATCATTATTCTGGGAAGGTTATTGATATATAATCATTAAATAGTAACTACATCATATTATTAGTTCCTTGAGTAATTGGTTAATAGACAAGTTATCATAAAATATGTCTATGAATATCCATTTGAGTGTTATGATTCCCAATATATAGATGAATGGTTCTATAAGAGGGGTAGAAATTAGATGGTGGTAGAAAATTCTATTCATATTAATGCTCTAAATAGCCTAAATTAGTCAACATGAATCCATATAGTGAACTTTAAAAATACTACATGTATCATATAATCATAATTAAGGAAAAAAATCCTTGTGTATGAATTCACTATGACAATTCGATTCCAATTGATAAAAATATGAAGCATCCGACAAATTTCATTTCCTATGTTGGTTAGAAGAATGTCCTCAAGGAGAAACTAATATTGAGGTAAGAAATACTAATTCACAGTCCATGTTTATAAACACAGTTCTTTGGTATATTTACGTATATATAGGTTTCACTAATAATCAATCTTATTCAACCCAATGGAGTCCATCTCTCTTACTAGATATGAATCCTAGGAGGTAGGCATAGGGTTCAAATAAATTTTCATCTAAACTCATAAATTAGTTGTATTAGCTAAGATCATTCATTTAAAATAAGGATTTTATTTCGAAGGAAAAAAATAAATATACCCATGCATAACCTTTAGGTTATGAAAATTCAATTAATGATCTATAATATCCTATAATTACCCTTTATCATTCACTTAAAACAATAGTTAAGTGGTAGAGGAGAGAGAACATGATCTCAGATATAAACCTATATCATTTGGGGAAGGTTCTTACAAAATAGTGGATAAACATGAAAAGGTAAACTTGGATTTAAAATATGATATTCATCCTACAATGATCATAGTTTCTATATTCCTCAAGTAGAACGAGGAATTTCATTACTTCCTCAAACAAAACATGGATGTATTTTCCCAAAAAGACCCCAATAAGATCAGATTATATCATAATGTGGACGAATGAATCCCTAACTTCTCTCATAAAGAACCTGATCAGGTGTTGATCAAAATCTATTTCCCAACCAACCTACTCTCATGAAGAACCTGATCACCCACTTATCTGGCGATATCAGATCATGCAAAGGAATTCTAGCCATTCCCTACCCTTGTGTAATCAGATCCTACCATCTTCAGATCTGATGAAGGAACCCAACCTACTCCTACTCACACTGGTGATCCCCATCAGATCTCTTTTATCGTGATTCTCCCATTACCGTATGTGAATTGGTAAGGGTTACTCAAATCCTAGGATAACCTAATGTGATTTTTTTTCATTTGATAAGTAGGATTTATTTCATCTTACATGATAAATTATCACTTTTTGGAATATGTCAAAGATTATTCAAAAGAATTAGATACATGGGTTGGAATAGACGTTTCATGGGAATAATTTATATCATGTAAAGAAAATTATATTTGGTATTTTTTTACACATCCATTCCCATACAATATGGATGGGAATTTTTTACTTAATGTGATTACGGTTTGTTAAAGTTGAGATGGTTTTATTGTCAAATGAATTTTTTTTTGTTGTTTACATATTATTATATTTTCATTTGGAAATAAAATGTTATCTCCAATTGTATCTATTTTATTTTAGACTCTAATTTTTAGATAATTTAAATCTGTAATGATTATGATTTATCCATTTATAATATTTACCAATATCTTTAAATCTAGGAACTTGCTAGCATCCCATGGTAGATATGTGATGGTGTAATAATTTATAGTAAGAGATTTCATTATGTATTATCTCGACATGTCATATATATTAATTAGTGAATATTTGTATAGTTATTATATGATTATGATTTATATATCTCCTATGTATTAGTAAATGGTAATTTTATTGTTGATTCATTGTGATTGAATAAATTTACTAATGTATCTCGAGAAGCATGTAAGGAATAGAAGCCTATGATATAACATGATTCATTATATTTATATTTAGACAATGTTTTGGGAAAGGATTATGTACTAGATGAAGGTTCATTTATCATTATTTGAGTAGGTGGAAGAGTTTTTTTTCTGAGGAATTGAGGTTATAGTGTCCAAATACTAGGGATTTTGTGTTAGTTAAAGAACTTGATTTTAACTTCTCTTTATTTAATAGAGAATTTTTGTAATGACACACAATTAACTTATTTAATTATTTATCTATGGAATGTTAGATATGTTGAAACATGATTTTTGGAGTTATAAAAAACACAAGAGTTAGTAATTAATTAATGATAATTAATGTGATGACATTAATATGTATTTATGTACATTAAATATTATATCAATGTCATTGTATTTTAAATTATTTATTTAATTAGGGTGGTATTTTTTGAGTTATATTATAGTTTTTTGCATGTAATTAGGGTGGTGAAAATGATTAATTCATTGTATTTATAGGGAATATTTTTAATACAGATTTCTGGTTTAAAAGGATACAATTATTCAAAAGATATTAATTTGATTCATGAGAAAATAATAAAACCTAAATAATTTATTTAGTGACTTTTATGGATTTAATATTTGTATTTCTGATAAAGAATATTTCTTGAATAATTTGGATGACTTGGGGAATTGAAGGATTTTTAAACTATATTTCTTGTGATAATCATAATGGAATATTTGGAGAATTATTGAATTTTATTTTAGTGTTCATTGTAATTATGGTGGTCGTATGTCAAATAAATTAATATTAAGTAATCAATTTAGAGGAATTACTTTGAGAAAATAATTGTCAATAAGATATTTGTGGATTATGACATGGAAGAATTGTTGGTAATAATGATTGATTATGAATGAATTAGAGTAACACACAATCAGTTCGTCTAAAATTTATAAACTATTTTTTGGCATCCTCATGTGTTAATTATGTTTTAATGATAAAAAATCTTATACATTATGTAAGTCTTATTAATCCAGTTCAATCTATCTAAATCATATTTACATATCATTAGTTTCTTTATTCCATAAATCATTGTTGGAAACTATTTTTATTTTGTGTTATAGTGGATTTACGAGATAAACGATTGAGTCTAATCCATTATTAGAATATAAATATTTTTGTCAGTGTACATATATTTGGATAAGTCTAAGAAACTATGATTATGCCACTAGTAATTTATTTCTGGAAAAATAAGTAGACACCGTGACCTCGACACCGTGACCATCCATACATCGTGACCATCCAAACATTGTGACCAAACACAATGACCATCCATACACTATGCCATCCAGACATTGTGACTAGACACCGTGACCATCCATACACCGTGACCAGACACAATGATCCAAAAACCACATCGGTGCTACCAGTTCCTGATCTCTATACAATTGTGCCATCAAAACTACTCACCACTCAAAGGCAAGCAATGAGACACCATTTCAAGGAGACATCGTTTCATGGAGACACCGTTTCCTGATAGACTATAACACTGTTTCTAAATCTATTTTGTTGTTTTCTATTTATTATTTAATAGTCATATTTGAAAATTTTAAATTCACTGACATAATTATTATTTCATTGTATACATATCACCTAATAATACCAGGTATGTGGTGGAGAATACATGCATCCTTTTGGCTCTAAGACATGCACTCAAAGAATAAAAGGAATTGACTGGCTAGAAATGAAAATTGTAGAAAGCGAAACAAGTGTGCGCGATAATGAAGAAACATGAGCATTCTTGAAGAAAAAAACCAACACATGCAACAAGATACATATGAATAAAACAAAAAGAATTCCCTATGACATCACTAATGAGAGTCGAGAACATCTTCAAAAAACCAACTCCATGAAGAACATGAGCCAGCTCTAAACTTGATCACCAGACCTATGATACATTGTTTCTCGCAAGAGGACTCGATTCCTATATCTGCTTTATCCTAGAAGTCTAGAGATACATAGAGTAACGCTCAGAGCACATATAACCTTATCACATCAACATCTCATTGTTGTGTATTGTTTTTAGCTTTAGAGAAGTGTGTGTGTGTGTCTGTATAAAAAAACATATTTTCTCTTACATTGAAATATAGGATACAATGTATACTCCCTCTCAAATATTTTTACACTTGTTTATTCCCACAAATAATTGTGTAAGAGGTCCTTGCGAGACCTGTTAGTTTTTACCCATGAACAACTGTGGAAGAGGTCGTGTGACCTAGATAGTCTTGTGTACTATTGTTTACCAAGATCCAGGGTGTGGATCATGTTTATTTATATAAACTTCTTGGTATTAGGTGATCACCAAATGGAGTAGATTAGGTCTCTAATTGAGACTGAACCAATTATTTTATATTCGCTGTGATGTCTGATTTAGTTCTCTCTATTTTACTATATAATTTAGAAATCAGTAAACATAATTTTATATTTAATCTTGGGAAAAGGTTATAATTTCTTTTCCCTATTTTAATAGCTTAAAAAGTAATGTTAATAACTGATATTAAGATTACTAAGAATTAATCAATATTTTGAGAAGTTATTTAAGTAGTCAAAATTTTATAATCATGTTACATTGATTAACTGTAATGTATTTATTTTTATTGTGGAACCATTTAAAATACATTTCAAATAGAATTTATTAAAGATACTCAATTTACAAACCTCTTGAATACTCTACTCCGACCAACATTTGGTAACAGATGTTTTTTGTTATTCATATTAAGACCATGTTTTTGACCATATTCAATAGTGATTTTAGTTGTACTTTAAAGATCTATAAATTTTTTTCAATTCTAAATTTATATCTCTTCCAAATTATTTATTTATTATGGATAATAGATTATAATGTGCTGTAAAAAAGGCCACCATTCTTTAATGTATCCAAATATGCCCAATGGGAAATAAAAATGAAAATGCATTTAGAAAGAATGGGTTTGGAAATTTTGTCTTCAATAAAAGATGAGTATAAGATTCTTGATACTGATAGAATTACTTCGGATGAACCCATAAATACTGCAATCAATAACAATTACAAAGCCATGAAGGCTTTATATTGCTCATTAAGAGATGCATAATTTAACAGAATTTATACATGTAAAACTGGCCAAGAAATATGTGATACTTTTTCTCTTTCACATGAAGGAACTTATAGTGTGAAAGAAATGAGACATTATAATTGTACTATTAATTATGATAAATTTACTATTAAACTTGATGTGCCTATTTTTGACATAAATCTTAGGTTCAAGAAAATTTTCAACACAATGATTTATCTTAGAAGAGAAGTTACTACAAAAGAACAAATTATGAGGATTCTTAGATGCCTAGCGTTCAGATGGAGAGGAACCTCTATCTGTAATAGAGATTCATTCGACATCAACAAGTATATGGACCTGACATTAAACATTACATAATCTTGAATTATGTCAATAATTCACATGGAGGATATTTTTAGGTTTAGAGTTTTAGAGAATTGGGCCATAAATATTACATAAAAACATGAATATTACATGTATACACTACTACCCAGTATCCATTTTTCATAAAATAAAAACTCCTGAAGAAAAGAGACATGTCTATTTCCATGTTTTAGACAACATGGATTTTCCTTGATCTCATCTGTAACCCTATTCATCATTATGTCTTGTGAAAAACATTTCAAAACATTGGATGTGCATAAAAATCTCAGTACGGGTTATAAAATAATGAAAAGAAACATTAGAACATAAATGAATACAAATCAATGAAACCATACTTTTCAATTATAACATACATCATGAAATCATAAGATTTATGAATAACATACAGAAATCATAAATCAGAAAGGTAACTTATGGAATTCATAACATACTTACATTTTATCTATCATATCTATATAGGGAGTCACATTTGGAATAACCATCACAATATATTACCTAAATCTCTTAGGAGAAACATTAACGTTTACCTCCTTCACATTACCCAACACATTGGAGAGCTATCTCGGGCTCACCCGCCCTAGGTTTATCACAGAACCATCCATAAATGTAAATAATGCCAAATAACCATAACATATTCAAAACACATAAAACAAGCATTGAGAAAAGATAACATTTCCAAATTCCAATCAAAATATATCAAATCATGATATTGAAATAAACAATTCTTTATCAAATCATTTTCAAAACCATTTAAAAATATTAATAAAGATATTTTTCAATCAAAGTGTCACATAACACATTAAAGCTTTTAAAATAATTAAAATTTTTAAAAAATTAATGTCCATATAAATAAATCCTTAAAACCAATTTTAAAACATGGAAATTAATGAGAAATATTGAGGAGAATAAATCATTAAAACATTGAAAATGATATTTTAGTTAAAGAGTTTTTAACAAAATGAGAGACTCTTGAATACATAAAATTGATGAACAACATTGAATCATAAATTTATAATATCATGATAATAAAGGGATTCATGATATAATATTCCAAAGGGAAGTATATACACAACATAAGAGTGAATTTGTTCATAACAACAATTAAGCCTCAATGGAATGTAAATTGAGAAGAATTTACTTATAAAAATGGCATCATTAGATTAAGGATAAATAAATTACATAATAATGTGTGATAAATATAAATACACTCAATATGATTGGATATTAAGTGTAAATAAATCATAGGACATTCACAGATGTTCTTTTTAAGACAAAACCAATGATTTTGATTTTTAACTCTATGAATGGAAATTGAGTTAAAATTACTCTTATCAAGTTCATATCAATGACTTGAGAATTTCTAAATGGAGTGATTGTGTGTATCAAAATAATATCCACACAAATGGGAGTGGAATTTAAAACATAAATAAATAAAAACTTATTCCACACATAATCATATCATGATATTATTATGAATTAGATGATTAACCGAAGGGATGGAAATTGAGTTAAAAAGTTATATCACCGAAATTCGACAGCCTAACAGCATCAAATTAAAATTTGAAAAATGAGTTGATAAGATAAAAGAGATTATCTCATTACATTGATATAAAATATAAAGAGATAAGGATATATAATAACATATACTAACATAAGAAGGTGTAAATTAAAAGATATAACAAAAATAAGTCTTTTAAAATGAGGAGGGTGAAAGGTTCTCTTACTGATTTGGTAACTTAGAAAACATATAACCCATGAAAGATGGATCATACAATGAAGATGTAAATATCCATAAATTTATGTATATTACACAATTAATACAATCATGGGTAGTACATAAACCAAACAAAAGGAAAATTGTGGCAATATAGCGTGAATCTCATGGAAATAAAAACTGAGATGAAAACCCCTTACCACGGTGTAATCAATCGAGTAGTATGACCAAAAGTTAATAACCACCAAATAAATAACTAAATACCATGAATATATATAGAATCATGATAATATATATCAAATTTCAGTACATAATACACCACAAGCATAAAAAAACGTGGCGAACAATGGAAATCTCACAGAATTAAAAGTGAGATAAGAAACCCCTTAACTCGTGTCCGACTTGAATTGTTTGTTCCTTGTTATTCCTGAATAATAAACTTATGTTAATTTATACTTGATTTAGAAACCTATTTAATTTTTATTATTCATTTTATATCACTTATTACCATGTTATAAATAATATGTGATCATTTAAGTTAATAATGGTCATTTTGTGGATATTCGGTACTTGAGTAAAAAATGAACACCTTATAATTACAATTTGTCTGCGAGGTCAAGATACAGTTACCTAAAGAATTATATTCATGATCAAGATATCATATATATCATATATATACAGTATATATATGTATTTATAAAAGTACATAACATTTGGAGATAAGAGATGAAATGCACCGTTCATGGAGACGGTTAGCTGTACGTACGCATGAAAGCTAATTTCATTTCTATTTCGTATTTTTAATTGAATGAAAAAAAGATGATACATAGTTATATTATAATTATAGTATAATATAATATATAATTTCAATAAATACATCCTTTATAT
The DNA here is from genome assembly GCA_963277665.1 of Viscum album. Taxonomy (NCBI): domain Eukaryota; kingdom Viridiplantae; phylum Streptophyta; class Magnoliopsida; order Santalales; family Viscaceae; genus Viscum; species Viscum album. The sequence continues at coordinate 1,576,729,519 of OY728141.1, forward strand.
GTCTCATTTTTGGTATGAACGGGTCATATCACTCTGAGGGGGTGGTAGTCCGCACTTCCTCAAATTAAATTATTGCGTTTACTCATAATGAAAACCATAAAGGTATGATATAAATTAAAAATACAAAAGAATAAAAAAACATAAACATAATATATATCATATATAAATACAGTTATATCATAATGGCCACCATAAGAGGCGGTAGGAGATAATTGTACAATCATCGTTTTGTGAGGTGTTAGTTTGCCACCCAGAGAAACAGTATGTTCGTTACCCATTAGATAGAGGTGTGTGTAAGTGTAGGTCAAATAATTATCCTAAAAACATTCTATTATATTGAGGATACTAGTGTTGTTATAAAATAAATTAATGAAAAGAGTTTAGGGGTTGGAAAAGTAAAATAAAAGAAATGAATTTAAGAGAAATTGTTACCTTTAATTCGGGTAACTCCCGTTGGATTGAACCGAAAGGACTTGTTGAGGTGCCTTATGCCTAAGTTAAGGAATATATGAGGAAGATAAGAATATTGAGAGATTTATTTTGGTAGGATTTGGATGATCCATGGTGCTTGAGATGTGTGAGTAATGGGTTAGATGTGAGGGATTTTTATTAGGGGGAGGAGGGGTTCTTTAGGAAAGTGTGAAAATATTATTTTATTATATAATGCTTTTCGGTTTCTAAAGGTCCCAAACTCATTAATAACGATGATAAGATGAATTAGGGTCGAAATAAATTCATCCAATAAGAATTTAACTGGTTTTGGATTTTATTTTAATATTTATAATCCTATTTATCTAAATCATTTATTACTGAGGTAAATACGACATCATTTTTGTGTCATAAATAATTTTATTTTTTTCATGTCTAAAATTAAAAAAAAATCCAATGATATAGGAAATATTTTTATATTTGAAATTGATATTTATAGTTGTAATGATAACTTATATAATCTCATGTAAAAATTAATTTACTAAAAGATATTTGTTTGTGTTATTTTGGCCTTTACTTTAAATTAATTAATCTAAAGTGTCATTATCACTTTAATGTGGCTCCATGGGGTCCCAAAATAAACCCAAGGATTCCAATGGACGTAAATGACTAAAGAAATAAGGTTTGAATAAGAGTTATGGTAATTATGTATTATTATGATATTGTTTTTACCTTGAATTACCCTATTTACTTTTATCCACGGTAAATAAAAGTCAAAAGTTACTTTTCAACAAAAAAAATTCATCTTATTGAACCAAATTTTAAATATTAATAAAAAAAATGTATGTTGAATTTTTTAAATTCAATTAACAAAAGTGGTAAAATTTCATTTGAATGAAAAAGTAAGTTTTTTAAACCGCTACTAAGTGGTTTCACTATTCATAAAAAATTGATGTTTTTCAGAAAAATACAAAAAATTCAGCCTAATATATATTTGATATTCCAAAATCAAAAATGATTTCTATTTTAAAAAATTAAAAATAGAGATGTTTCATTAATTAATTTATAATTAATTCCTGTTGTCAAAACAAATAGCGTGTTTTTTAGAAAAAATATCTATCAAAAGATTGACACTTGTTTATGTCGAATTTCAAAGTGAAATTAATTCTAATGACCACCATTAGATTAAATGGTAAAAATATAACATAATTAAACTTTAATCCCTATTAAAAATATAATCTTACCATATAAATAAATTTTATTAAAAAACAGATTTCAATTAAAATATATTATTTTTCACTATTAATTAAAATTCAATCTTATCATAAAAATACCAAAATTTTACCCAAGGTAAATTTTAATGTTTTGATTCTAAATAAGATTTTTTTTCAAATAAATAATATAAAAGTGACCAAAACTATATTTAAGGAGGGTTCACCATCAAAAGGCGGTAAATCTACATTTAAAAGAATATTTGAGTATTTATGCTTAAAATTTGATTCATTCACATTTTAAGCCTATAACTTTTATTGGATAAATTTTAAAAAAATTAACAAACATGTATATTCATATTGTATTTAATTCGGTCAATTCCTATAAATACAATGGCTAGGTGTTTTCTACCATTTAAAATAATATTATATTATTATTTTTCTGTATAACTCAACGTTGTGTGAAACGTAAAATTTCAAAGAAACCAGTTGTTGTGTATATGATACTCCATCGAACACAGAATCCTCTTTAAACTAAAATTAATATTTAATTCAGAAATATTTTTAAATATGAAAACTTCATATTATTTTTTTACCTGGGACTTTACAGCAAGTTACTTGTAAAATAACTCATTGGGAAACTAATAATGTATGAAGATGAGATGAAAGTCAACAAGGAAGAAAAGGATGAACCCAAAAAAGAATATCTTTTGCATTAAAAACCACCACTTTTAAACCTAAAGGGAAAGGTAAATTGGAAGTCTCTGTAGAATTTTCCAGTAGTGTAAAATCATCGCCAGACAGTGATGATGAGATGACTCAATTAGCCAGATGGTTAAAAAGATTTTACAAGAATAAGGAAATTTTTCATAAAGACTAACTTCAAGGAATATATGATCAAAAATGAAGCAGGAATAAATATTGGAATGGAAGTGACAAGTCTAATGAGATAGTATTCTATGAATGTAAGTGAAAGAGACATGTAAAGGCTGGTTGTCCCAACCTCAAGTTCAAAAATAAGAATGAAGACAATGATAGAAAGTATAAAAAGGCAATCAAATCAACATGGAGTACTTTTGAGGAAAATTCATGTGACTTAGAATCTTCACATGATGATGATGCTAACAAAACCCATATGTGTTTTAGGAAAAACACAACTAAGGTACCACTAGAATCTCATGTACACAATTCCTATTATTCTAAATTTGAGAGTGACTCTGAATATATTTTTTATGAAGAAATGTTTGAATAGTATAATATTATTTAAGATACATGAAATGAACTAAAATATAAATAAATATATTTAACGAAACAACATGCTCTAACCTCAACTATTAAATCCGAACTTAGTGTAGAAAGGGAGAAAAATTCTCAATTACTCAAAGAAAACAATGAACTAAATATATCTAGTAAGCAATTAAAAAAAGGATATTGAAAAGTTTACTAATGGTAAAGATACTTTGTTACAAATTCTTAGTAAGAATATTGCTCTTAAATATACCACTGACATTAGCTATCAACTTGGAAAATGAAAATTTTGGAAGAACTAATTTTGTTTCTGTGTCTATCACATACAAATTTACTCCTAGTACTGGAAAACATTCAGCTAGTTCTTGTTATGACACATTCTATACTATTTGAATCTTTTCAAGACCTAATAGAATTTATTTTTCAGGCACTATATATAATGATTATAGGAAACCTATGAGGTAGATGTGGGTTCTTAAATCACTAGTTACTAATATTACTGGACCCAATCAAATATGGGTACCAAAATCTATTTTTATCTGACTATTTTTTAGTAAAGCTACTTAAAGAGCTCCCGTAAAAGATTATGGTACTTGGATAGTGGGTGATGATGACACATAAAATGAGACTATTCATACATCATGAATTTAATAAAAAAAATTGGTGGGCATGTCACCTTTGGCAACAATGCCAAAGGAAAGATCATTAGCCATGGCTAAATCAGTAATACTAACTTAGTTTTATTTTCCAAATTAATTTTTGTTGATGGATTGAAATATAATCTTCTTAGTATTTCAAAACTGTGTGGTGATGGATTTGATACTTGATTTGAAAAGAATTCTTGCATTGTTTTAAATTCTAAAAATAAATTTGTGTTTTCTAAATTAAGAAATGAAAATGTATATTCTGTTAAATTATTTTATTTAGTCTCTAAAAATGCATCATGTTTAAGTGAATTTCACAAAGAATATTGGATTTGGTATAAAAGAATAGGACACTATAATATTCACTCCCTTAGAAATTAAACTATAAAAGGCTTTGTCAAAGACCTACCCCAAATTGAGTTTCCAAATGATACAGTGTGTAATCCTTGTCAAAAGGGAAAGAAACACAAAATTTCCTTCAAAAAAAGGAAAAAAGTGTCAACTTCTCAACCAATCAAACTGCTTCACGTGGATTTGTTTTGAACAACTAGAGTTTCTATCATAAATGGGAAGCACTATGATTATATTCATGTAGATGACTTTTCTATAAATACATGGACTTTGTTTTGGGCTCACAAAAGTGAAGCCTGCTCTCATTTTATTAAATTTCCTATATCTATAGAAAAACTTAGTGTACTTAGAATTAAATCTTTAACAAGTGATCAAGGATGTGAGTTTGAAAATCAAGAGTTTGGATCTTTTTGTTCTCAAAATGGCTACAATAATAATTTCTCTTCCCCTATAACACCTCAAAAAAATGGAGTTGTAGAAAGAATAAATAAAACCTTACAAGAGATTGCTGGAACCATGCTTAGTGAATATGACTTACCTATTTATTTATGGGCTGAACCTGTAAATACAACATGAAATATTATCAATAGAGTGTTGATTAGACCCATTCTTAAAAGAAATACATATGAGTTATGGAATAATATCAAACCCTAAGATAGCTACTTCAAAGTATTTTGTTGCAAAGTCTATATTCTTAATACTAAGGACAATGTTGAAAAATTCCCATCCTAGAGTGATGAAGGAATATTTCTAGGATATTCAATCTCTAGTAAAGCCTATAAGGTGTTTATCAAATGAACTAAATTTTTGGATGAATCTGTCCATTTAAAATATGATGAAACAAATCCAAATGAGCCTAAGACCACTCTGGAGACCCTGGAGGATGATGTATCAAATTTGTACATTAATTAAAAATCCTCTAACCATCCTGTAATGGAATATTTGAAAACATCTAGTTCTATAAATTCTTTAGATTAGAGTCATAATGAACCCATACCTATTGATGAACTAAAAATCAGTAGTACTTTTTCTAGAGATGTTAGATCCTTTAAGAACCATCCTTTAGATGCTGTTATAGGAGGATTTCTTAAAGACACTCAAACTAGATATTATCATAGAAAATAGGCTGAACATCCGGTCTTCTTGTCACAAAATGAACCTAAAAGCATTAATGATGCTATCAATGTTGGATTTTGGGTGATGAATATGAAAGAAGAGCATAATCAGTTTAAAAGGAACAGTGTTTTGAAACTTATTGATAGACCAAAAGACACATTTACCATAGGCACTAAATGGGTTTTTAGAAACAAGGTATATGAATATGGTAATATAATTAAAAACAATTCTAGATTGGTTGCACAAGGATATAGTCAAGAAGAAGGAATTGACTATGAAGAGACCTTTGCACTGGTATCTAGAAGTGAAGCCATCAAAATTCATTTTTCTTATGCTTCTCATCAGAATTAAAAACTATATCAAATGGATGTAAAAAAGTGAATTCCTAAATGGGTATATAGAAGAGTATGACTTTGTTGAGAAAAACCTTGGTTTTAAAAATTCACATTTTCCGAATCATATTTGTTAATTATCAAAAGCTTTATAAGGTTTAAAACAAGCTCCAAGATCTTGGAATGATATATTAAGAACTTTTCTTATTTCTAATGGTTTTAACAAAAGAATAGATGATCCCACCCTTTTTATAAACCTATTTTCCAATTATTTTATAGTAGTTCAAATTTAGGTATATGACATTATTTTTGGATCTTTATGAAATTATTTTTGTGTTGAATTTTCTAAAATGTTGAAAAATGAATTTCAAATGAGTTTAATGGGTGAACTAAAATTTTTTCTTGGATTTCAAATCTTTTAGAATAATGATGGTATTATTTTAAATCAAATAAAATATACTTGGGATATTCAAAAAAAATTGGTTTGGATAACACTAAAAGTAGTGACACTCCAATGAGTATGACTTGTAAGTTGGATCTTAATGAAGATGAAAAATCTGTTGATGAAACCACTTACAAAGGGATGATTGGAAGCTTACTATACTTAACTACAAGTCAATCTGACATTATTTTTAGTGTGTGTATGTGGGCTCATTTTAACGAAACCCCTAAAGAATCTAATTAAATGGTGTTAAGTGAATTTTCAAATACCGCAAGTATACACCAAAACTAGGACTACTGTATCCCAAAGGACTATCATTTGAGTTATTTTGTTATTCTGATGCTGAATTTGGTGGTTGTAAGTTAGATAGAAAAAGAACCTCCAGAACATGTCACTTTCTAGACAAGTCACTAGTATCAGGGTGTAGTAAGAAACAAAACTATGTAGCATTATCTACTGTAGAAGCTGAATACATAGTTGTTGGTAGTTGTTGTGATGAAATTTTGTGGATGAAACAAACATTACTAGATTATGGATATAAATTCAGGCATGTAACTATAAATTGTGACCTTACAAGAGCTATTAACATCTCAAAAAATCATGTTTCACACTCTAGGAGAAAACATATTGATGTAAAACATCACTTTTTGAGAGATCATTATCAAAAAGGTGATATCACTTTAAAATTCATTGGATCTGAATATTAGCTTGCTAATTTATTTACCAAAACATTTAATTATGAAAGAATAGATTACATCATAAATGTGTTGGGAATGATAAATCATAATTAGAAAGTGTAATCTTTTACTGTTTAGGGTTTCAAAAGTCATTGTCTTAATATTTCTGTCTAACTCTAACAGTTCTATAGTTTGACTGTCTTGAAAGTTGTTGTTTCATGTTTACAGTCTCACCGTTTAGATCAGTTCTAGTCTCACCATAAAATTCTCTCACGGTCTCACCATAAAAATGATTTATTATTTTATTTACATATTATAACCTATATCTCGGTAATTAATTATTTTGATCTTTTACATTCCCACACTTTTGATTTTGCGATGATTGGTATCCCAAAATGTTAAAATTGAATGAAGTTTCACTCCCTTCTTCATCTTAGCTCCCTTATCTCAAAACTGTAAGCCCTCTATCTTCCCTTTGGTTCTCTCTCTCTCTCTCGCGAACCTTCATTGAATGCCCACGATAAAACTCCCATCTTCATCAACTCCTGTGAACTGATGATCAAAGAAGAAGATAAACATAGCGCCAAAGTCAGCAACTTATAGTCCTCTGAATCCAAATCTGGTAGATAGAATAATGGTACTTGAAATGGTAATTTTCCCTAAGTGGAATATGTTAAGTATGTCTTTGGTATTAAAAGTGCTAAAAGAGAAAGGATGGATGGATAGGTTCACCAAAGAGGATAGTCAAATTTACTTAAATCTTGTTTCATCTTTTTCTTAGTATGTTCAATTCTCTTTTGATACAAAAGATGGCTATTTTGTGAGAGGCTAGATCAATGGCCTGAGATATACCTTTTCATCAAGGTTATGGGATGAATGCTTAAGGATACCTCATGAGGGTATTTTTGAGGACTACCTGAGAGGTCCTCCTCCTCTAAGTAAGTTATTTATTTTGGAAGAAGCATTTGGAAGCATAACTGGAAATGAAAAACTTCGAAGAGCTATAGCTGCTAAGCTAGATGGTGAAACCAAAATTATGTTTAAAGTTTTTTAGAATCTGATTAGCCCCCGAAAAGGTTATTTTTCAATAATCATGTATCAAGATGTATTTTTGATACATATTATGACGAATGGATAGAAGATCAACATATTCAAATATGTTATACTCTATATGTGTGAGTCGATAAAGACAACCTCTATGTCAACCTCCCAATTCTACTAAAGAATAATCTCATCTATGCTTCACGCAAACGGGTTGGTTGGACCAGATGAAGAAGATATTAAGGGATATGATTTTTTTCATTCAAAATTTACAACTATGAGAGTGAAAATATGTTGGAATCCATGGAGAAAAGAATGGGTGGAAGATAATGACAGGGTCCATGAAAAGTTCAACCAGGATGAACACTAATCAAGACATAAGGATATTTCAGATTATGGTTTGGAACTAGATGAAATTGTTGTGTATTCTGATGAGGAAGAAGAAGAAGAGACCATTGTACCTATAAGAGAAATTGTTCTTGATGAGAAAGATAGTAAAGCAGTTCTCCAAGACTTAACTGAGAAGGAATTTCCTGTTCCAAAAGAAGATGCTAATATTGAAGAACAAACTACTTCTAATGAGGAATCTTTTGCTAAGGTAAGTGAAAATGATGTTTTATATAATCATATAGAATAAGATATTTCTTTTGTGCAAGAAGATTCTTAAGAGGAACATGTGAAGGAACAAGCAGTTCTTGAAAATATTCCATCTTTTGAAGTGAGAACGGAGAAATCCTTTTAGTTAGAAAGAATGGAATTGGGTGAGGATATCTGGGATGGAATCATTGAAATAGATCAAGTATATAAATCTCTTAGTATGGATGAAGATTCACATGTCGAGGGGGATCAACACACCAGTGTAAAAAGTATTGAAGTTCCAAATCCTGTTCATCCAAGATTAGTAGACACATGGTATAAATTTATTAGTTATTTTGATGTGAATAAATCCCAAGAAGCCTCAATTAAAGGTATAGATCTATCTACTATGTTTAAATTGAATCTAGTATCTTATATTGATGTTGTAGCTGCTATGGAACCAGAGCATATGTCAGATCATATTCCTAAACCATCACAAGAACCTTCTACCTTGGTAGGTAAGAATGATTTGAATGATTCTGAAGCTATCCTTTTGGCTGGAGTTGAAAATATCATGAATTCTAAACCTTCTCCTATAAAAAATTTTAGTTAAAGAGATGATACCCTATTGTTAGAAAAGATCTTATATAATATTCATCCGAAGATACTTCATGAAATTCATGAAGTAATATTTGAGAAAAACAACTCAGTGATAATGTAAAGAATCTCTCAGGGCTAGTTGAAAAAATTCATAGAGTGATGAACTAAAGAATGTATCCTATTTATCATCCTGTTGAGAATATTTGTAGTCAGATTCTATAGGAAGTAGCCTCTTTGATACAACCTAATCTAACCTTATTGGCTTACAAGGCAGCTAAAACATGAAATTTTTTCAAGAGATGCATGAGCTTGTTATTGGTCTTAACAAGTTGAATGATGAGTATATGGGTTGTATCCAAAAATTACTAATTAAAATGAAGTCTCTAACTTCATCTATTACTGCTTTTAGTGTCTCTGGATAATCATCTCAAACCTCTTTGGACACTAATCTGCTCAAAACAATTGTTAAAGAAGAACTCCAATCTGTTATCAATGTCAATGACAAATAGTGTCTAATTGAATTTTTCAAGAACAGTGATAGAGTTCTTGATTTAGTAAGAATTAATTCCAAAATAACAAATGATTCTCATGAAGAGATTATAATAAAAGTGGATATCTACTTCATAAGGATCTTCTCGAAGCATGACATGATCGACCATTTCAATTACCTTGTCGAGAATCTGATAATCCCTCTTATCACTCAATCATTCAATACTCAAGTCTAAAAGCATAAATATTTCACTCCTTTGATGGAAAAGTTTATACAGAACAAGGATGACATTGAGAAATCCATGCAGTATGGTGACGAGATTATTGCGAACTTCATTAATATTTTGAGGTCATATCTTCCTGTATAGAGTGCTGCTATTGTAGCTCTAGTAGCTGCACCACTGAGAACTGGTTTTCTTACCTTATCATCCTCTTCCCTTTCATCAACATCTATGTTTGTCTCTCATATTCTGAGACCAATCAGAACTATTATCCTTGATCAACAGTTTCCACATTATTACACTAATCCTACCTTGGACCCTTCTATTTTTGAAGGACTCCCTTTATCTTTTCTGTCAAGTGGTTCACTCCCTTCTTCTACTTTAACCCTTCCTTCCATGGCTTGTTCTGATGTTGCTGTAAAGGAAAAACGGAAGAAATCCAGTGATGAAAAAAAATGACTATTATCTTTTGATAGGGATATTGTTGAATTTGTTTTGATATCTATTGTTTTGAAGGACACTTCTATATACAACTAATGAATTGTGACCTCTTATTGTCTATTTCTTATTTACCATTTTTAATAATAACATAAGGGGGATAAATATGTACTCTAAATGCACACTAAGGAAAATACACATTCACTAAAAACATAAATCTCACTCACATGATTTGTGATCATCAAAAAGGGGTATATTGTTGGCCTCCTCATGCGTTAATCATGTTTTATTTCTCACAAATCATATACATTTGGTAAAAACTTGTTAATCATATTTCATCTATCTAAAATCATGTGTATATATGATTAGTTTCTTTATGCCTTAAATCATTATTGTAATATATTTTTAGTTTGTGTTATAGTGGATCTACTAGATAAATGATTAAGTCTAATCCATTCTATAAATATCACTATTTATGCATGTGTACATATATTTGGCTAAGTCTGAGAAACCGTGAGCCTGCCACTAGTTGTTTTTTCTGGAAAAGGAACCAGACACCGTGATCTTGACACCATGACCATCCAGACACTGTGACCAGACACCGTGACAATCCAGACACTGTGAGCATCCAGACACCGTGACAAAAAACCATGACCATCCAGACGCCCTGACCAGACACTGTGATCCTAACACCACATCTTTGCTACAAGTTCCTAATATCTATACAATTGTGCATTCAAAACTATCTCACTACTAAATGGAAATTAAGGAGACACTATTTCAAGGATATAAGGTTTCATGGAGACACCGTTTCAAGACAGACTGCGACACCGTTTCATAATCCATTTTTTGTTTTTTCCATTTAATCTCTAATGGTCATATTTGATGCTTTTGAATGCACTGAAATAATTTATATTTATCTGTATAAATATCAACTGACATTATAAGGAACGATGTGTAGAATATGTGCATCCAATCGGCTTCAACACATGCACTCTAAGTGTAAAAGGAATATCATTTCCAGAAACGAAAAGTGTAGAAAGAGAAACAAATGTGTGTGATAACAAAGAAACACAAGGATTCTTGAAAACATGAACTAACACATTCAATAAGATACATCTAAAAAACACAGTAATCATTCAGTATGATACCAATAATTAGAGTCGAACTCATCTTCGAAATACAAACTCCACAAAGAACACGAGCCATATCTAATCCAGAGCACCAGACCTACGATACTCTATTTCTCACAAAAGGTATCGATTCCTTCATCTACTTCATCTTAGAAGTCCGGAGCTACATAGAATAACACTCAGAGAACATCTAACCGTTTATCCTCATCTTTTCTATGTTATGTATTTTTTTTAGCATTCGATCTGTTTGTGTGTGTCTGTATAAAAACATACACTACCTTCGTCATTAAACTAGAGGATAGAAGATATCCTCCTTCTCACATATTATTACACTTGTTTACTCCCATTGATAAGTGTGGAATAGGTCCATGTGTGACCTTTTAATTTTTACCCATGAAGAATTGTGGAATATGTCATGTGACCTGGACATTCCTATGTACTGTTGTTTACCCCGATCCAGGGTGTGGATCAAGTTTATATATATAAAATGCTTCGTGGAAGGTGATCACCAAGTGGAGTGGATTTGGTATCAAATTGAGACCGAACCACATGTTTTATATATTATGTGTTTTTTGATTTAGTTTTTTCTATTTTACTGTATTATTGATAAGTCACTAAACTTGTTTTGATAGTTAATGTTGGAAGGAAATTATAATTGTTTTGCCTTGCTATAATAGGTTTAAAAGTAATGTTAATAACAGATATTAAGATTACTGAGAATTAATCAATCTTCTAAGAAGTTATATAAATAGTTATACTTTTATAATCATATTAAATTGATTAACTAGGTTGAATTTATTTTTATTGGGGAACCTTTTAAAATAATTTTCAAATAGAAATTTTTATATATACTCAATTCACCCCCATCTTGAGTACTCTACTCCGACCAACATATTTTTTTCTGGTTCGACTATTTTGTGTAATAAGAGTCATACTTCAACTACATATACAAGAGTAATACATATATCATGTAATAATTCTAATTCCAATCAAACATTGAAAATCATATTTGAATTCCCTATAACACAACATCTGGTTTGTACAATAATAATAACATTTCTTAAATATCTATATATGAAAATACTTTTATCTATTCAATAATGAATTTTTCATACTTCTAAATTCATTAATAATTAGGCTAATAAAATAATGATTCCATATACTAATTTTATAAATAATGAATTAATTTAAATTTTGTTATTTATAATAAAAATTTTACTAAATGTTTCTTTATTCATATTAAAATTAATATAAGATGGTTGTATAATGTTTATCGGATCACTAATGAGTTTTAGAAGGAGTTGAAATATTTTTTAGATTTTTTATTCAATAATGGTTCTGACAGTGGATTGATTTGATTCCCCTATTTTAATTGAATTGGGAGACCATGATTAAAATGTGAGGATGTAAGTTACCACATCACTAAAAGGTGTTTTAAAAAAATAATGTCATTTTTTGTATGACAATGGAGAACAAGTTCGAACATAGAATGACTTCAATTTAGCTAAAAGGATTGTAATGGAAAATTTTATTTTCAACTCGTTTCAACTTGGTTCACAAGACAACACATCATATAGTGTAGTGGAATAGGAAATGAATACATGGAGAAAGTTTTCATATAAGGATAATAATGATGACATTGAGCATGTTAGAATTTTTTTAGAAGATGTGAATACCCCACTATAACATTCATGTGAAAAATGACCAAAATGATGTTTTTATTGAGATTGTATCGTGAAAAAATTGTGTATGGATATATTAATACTGTGATAGATTATCTAGTTATACTTGTAATATAATTGATACCTAATGATGCATGTATTCATAAACATGACTATAAGGCATCAAAGTTGGTTGAAAATTTTATATTTTCAAGTACTAAAATATATGCATTCTATAAAAATATTTTTCTATTCTGGAAGAGAAATGTTGAGTTAAATGACTTAAATGAGAGAAAAAATGTGTTAAATCAAGATGGAAGAATAATAAAATGGAACTCAATCATGTGTAACAGAGAATGTGACGTGCCTCTTCCCATTGATTCCCAAACATCAGAAAAATTTTATGTTCGAACAAATGGCTAAGAATATGAGATGCCATAATGATGAAATAAATAAGGATAATAATGATATAATTCATCCTACTGAGGGGTTAGTGTTCAAAAAATTTGATAGGTTATATCTTAATTTTTCATTTGACCTATAGAAGGGTAGATTGGGATTTTCATGTCATGGTTTCAATCCATTTTAGATGAAGCATTCTGCACACTGTACTTGGTATGTTTTCATTCATATTTATAATTTTATGTCATGGATGTGTATGAAAAATCCACTTACTATCATTAGTATATTGATTTCTAGACCCAATGATCTATGAAATTATATCGACATATATTTTCAACCATTAATAGATGAGTTAATGGAGCTTTGGACCATTTAGTATAGACATCTTATTCATTTAGAAATGATTAATTTATATGTTGTCCAACATTATTATGGACAATAAATTATTTTCCTACATTTGGAAGGATGTCTGGTTGGATTACCAATGATAGATTATCCTACCATATATGTATGAAAACTACAAGTTCTAGGTGGTTAATGTTCTGGAGATCTTTTTCTTTCATAGTGCATTGACGATTTCTAAAAATGGATCATCCATACAAGAAAAATTAAAGACAAATTAATAAATCCATAATGATAGATAAAATACCTCAACAAATTTTTGGAGACTTTATCCTTAAATAACACGATGGTTTGATTTTTTCCTTGGAATGGTTCAGTTAAATTCTAAAAAATATAATAATTTTCCTTTGAATTACATCAATATTTGATGAAAGAAAAGTATATTATTTGAGTACCCATATATGTCCTCAAATTTTCTACATCACTTCTTGTACATAATGCATATTGAGAAAAATTTGTGTGAAATGTTACATGGAACACTATTAAATGTAAAGGGAATAACAAAACATGATTTGTGCTCATGTTGTGATTTAATAGATTAGGGTATAAAACCAAGACTTCATCCCAATTTAATTGGTTATAATCAGTGGAAAGTCTTTTTTTATTATTTTTCAATGAAAAATGTTGGGAAAAACAATTTCTTAATGCCTTTGAATGTTTAAAGTTTCTAGATGGTTATTTGAGTAAGATTTCAAAACAAGTGAATACAAAATATGTTAAACTAAAATCACAGAAAACCCATGACTACCATGTATTTTTACATGAATTGATTCCAATTACCATAATTCATTTACCATCACATAATTTTAGGGTCACTGTGGTTAGTTTTTTTTCACATTTATCGAGATCCTTATTTTAAAAGACTTTACAAAATTGTTGTAAAAAAACTACAAAAATATGAACCGATCATTCTGTGTGACTTGGAGAAATATTTCCCCCAACAATTTTTAACATTTATGTTACATATGACAGTGTTTCTTCCAATAATTGTTCTATTAGGTTGTCTTGTTTCAAGTCTCTTGGTATATCCAATAGAATGAATGATGCTTACATAGAAATATTATCTGAGAAATATGAATCATCCAAATGGATCTATTGTTAACGTTTATTTATCAAAGGAATGCATGTAATTTTGTTCAATGTATATTGATAATGCCACCATAAGATCTAATCACCCCATGAAAACTGAAAATGTGTAGTATGATCCCATTAATCAAACATTTCCATCACTGCCCCAAATAAGGGGATATATAGATCAAACAAGTTCTGTACTTTGAATAGGGATGAGTGGAAAATGGATCCTAGTATGGTATTATTAAACTATAGTGTGGTTGAAGATTACATAATGTAAGTAAAATTATAAATATAGATATATTTTTGTGGTGTATTTTTTTCATATTCCTTGATATCATTAATTTTTAAAATTTGCAGAGAACATAGTGAAATTATAAAAAAAGGACATTGCTCTATATCTGTTAAGAGATAAGGGAAATAACCAAGTAAATAAATTCTTATATGGTTGAAGTCAAAAGTATCAAATTAATTTTTTTTACATTGCCAAATCATTGGTAGCAGTTAAATATACTTTTTTGTTATATTTCAGGTCTAAAGTTTACCGATGGATGATGTATCTACCGAAATAAGTGAATTTACATCTAATCCAAACAATGTGGTTAATGATTGTAGAGAAATGTTTTTAATGGGTTTATTTCATTACAAATATTTGTTAAACAAACATGACAATGTATCATGATTGCATCATGATAAGAAAAATAGTGGATTTTTATGCTATTGCATTAGCCATATAGCCTCAATTAGATAATATGTATTATTATGGGGTTGTTGAGAGAATATTTTTTAATATATTATTATTCACATAGTCGTGTCACAATGATAAAATGAAAGTTTTTTGATTCAATGACATGAAAAATCTTGTAATGGAATAGTTGTGTTTTTATAGTGATTGATATGAATCATCAACTGCAAATAGATAAGCCTTATATTCTTACATCACAAGCTACATTAGTATTTTATGTAAATGAACCCTTAAAAACATAATTTGGTGTTATTATTAATGTTATCCAAAGACATATTTTTGATTAAGTATTGGATGATGGTGAGATTTTGGATGAAACGGTCGGTACTCACTAAAATATATCATTTGATTATACATATGACTCAATTGTAAGAATGGATTGTGAACCAAAAATTATAACCTATAATTCATAACATTACATGTTTTGATGTATTTATTTTATGTTATTATAACCTACTATGTGTTTCCTAATATATTAAAAATGCCACATAATTAATTTTATTATGTATATTATACTAGTTATCTAGTCTCTTATTGTTTGAATATTTATTACATGGATGAGAAATATATTAATTCATGAACTATTTGTTAGATGATATTTATTATAGAGTAACATTTATAAAATTACTTCTATAAAATGTAAATTATTTTGATCATTTAGACATTCTTGAATGGATTGAATGCCTTATATTTTTATTTATTTTACAAACTATCCCCCTTTTTACCTAAAAATACCATTTGATGGACCGAACATGATATTATGTAAAAATAGTACATTCACCATTAGGAGAGAACAATAATCTCTGGGGGAGCCCACTTACAATAAATATCATGTTTTTAGTTTATCTAAGAATAAAATCGAAGAAGACAAGTGAAAACAATTATTTGTCATAGTTTTATTTTTAAAGTAGCTGCTTTTTTTGTTTTTTATTGTTTTCATTTTATAAGAAAACAACATAAAGAAAAAAATGGATGATGTAATGTTTTCAAAAATAATACGAACATTCCTGGAATCATTAGGGTTATTTAATGTTTTCTTATATTTTTAAAATTTTCACATTGTTTTTACTATTTTAGGTTATTATGTCTTATGAGGAGGTTCTTAGAAAAAACATGGAGGAAAACAATCATCATTTTAGAGAAGCTAGCCTAACTAATATGAATATTTAGGTGAGTACATTCTATATTTATTGACTATGTATTATCTCTACAAGAAATCATATTTAATATGAATATTAATATGCAATGAGGAAAACGTTTGTTTAATGAGGATTGTTTAGGAACACCAAAATATAGGATCACCCCCAAATTCTCCCCCTACATGTTGGGCCTCATAGTCCATGATTCTGTAGTCACCTGATCAATTTCCATTCATCATGCCCCCCACTTATATGCCTTACCCAGACATGGGTGATCATTCTTTTTATCTAGTTCCTCCAACTACAAAGTAGGGTAGTCCATCTACTTCTATCCCTTGACCTTTTTACCGTTATCGACCTTTATCTCTATAGGTTACACTTATATTTTTTATTCACTTTTTATACCTACAACCTCCTACAAAACCTCTTCATCCATAATTTACTATTTATGAAACTTCTCAAGTTGTTTCCCAAAAACATAGTGTGAATTATCAAGCCGCACCAAACAGTGATATTAGTAAATGTTTAAAAATCACGAAATTAATAAATTTTTATTAAATTTTAGTTATATATGTGTAAAATATTACTTTCTTTTTTTCAAAAAACCATTTAATAAAATACGCGATTGAATAAATATCCATAATGTGTGGAATAGACTCACACAAATCACGGATTAGTAAAATAAGAAATTGAAAATTATTCAATAAAATGATAAAGAATTCCAGAGTTTCATGGGGAAACTCTGTAGACATAGCAATATTATTCTAGTTCAAGAAATCGATTTGAGAAAAGTGATATATTAAATAAAAGACAAGGATTGGGAAAAAATTTGGTAATATATTTTTTAAAATTAATGTTCAAATTTTTTATAAAGTATTATTGACAAATTGTTTTTAATATTCATATTCTATATAACTTCATGAATGGTCTACATACTAAGACAGCTTGGTTAATGGAACTGGTTGAGATGTGTCAGGCCATCAAGCATGAGTGTTATATTTAATAGAAAAAAATAAGAGGTAATGATCTTGAAAATATACTGTTATTCAACAAATTCCCACTTTCCTAATACAATTAATTAATTTCATTATAGAGAACTACCGCTTTTAAGTTAATTTATAGTAATATTTTTTAATAAATGTCTTATTTTTCTATTAATCTCAGTTCTTTGTGGTGGATGATTCAAGTATATGTGATTGTGTTCAGTTCTATTTCTCAGACATGGTCATCTAAGTTATTTATTAAAATCATTAAATTGTTCAGTTGAAATGATTATTTTTTATCCCTTTTGACCTGTTTAAATGATATTTTTTACTAATATGAATCATCTAAAAGGAACATAATAAATAAGGGTGCCATGAAATATAATCATACTCTAGGGTGAACTATAATACCTGATCATGAACTATCATAGGTAATATATGATTTAACATTTGATATAAATATAGTTTTCCAATGATTTATGTTAAAGATTTGTAGAGAAACGATCATTAAATTTTGGAGGATGCATTCCCTGATCATAATTGATTTGTTCTAATATGAAAATGAAATATGGAAATTTTTTAATTTGGTAAAAAAATTATAATAATGTTTTTAATATTTTAGATTTTAGTTTGAAGCTTTATTCACAAATAAGAAATTAAGACCTTGATGCATAAAACTAATTAGTGTTATATATATTCTCAAAAAATAAATTTGGAAACCACATTATTTTGATTATTCTATAATAAATTATCTATATCTTTTTATATAATTTTTTTTATAAAGTTTGGAATGATTTATTTTTATTAATTTTACACTTATTCTTCCATTGTACTCTCCACTAACACTTTGGGAAAAATGGTTTACTTTTTGTTATAAATTAATTATATTGGAAATGTGATATTCAAGTGGATGAAATACCAAGCATGGATGTTATAATATTCATATTCCATTGATTATATATTTTTACAAACATTTATATTCTTAAAGTAAATTCTGGAAATAAATTTCATCAAAATTTGAACATTACATTTAACCGTCATAATTAAAATATCATCATCTGATGATGACATAGGAAAACTCTAGTATTTATACCTGAATATTAATTTATAAATTTCTTCTTCAAACACAACAACTTTGTCAATGCTTCAAAAAATGAGTTTTTTTAATTATCAACACTTCATATAGTGTTTTTGATATATATCCCTGATATTTGATATGAACATCATCCCTTACTGTTTACCCTTAATATATATCTCTTCATCTCATGCACATTCAATACACTAATGTTTTTAAATATATGTTTCTCTCGTATTTTTATTGTATTTATATATGTGACAAATTGGATATATATATATATATATATTATGTTTCATATTACATAGTAAAGTATTTATCACTCTAAAATTAATTAGAAACTCAATATTTTATTTATAATGGAAAATGAAAATAGTTTTATTAGAGAACTTGTATTCACAAGTCTACATAAAAAATTTCAACCCTAATATTCAGAACATATTATCCATTCAGTTGTGAAAATACTAATAATTCACTTAATCAAAAAAAAATTGACTTTAATAAAAAAATTCGTAGATACAACTCATAATATTTCTTCCATTTTAAAGAAAGTTATCTTTATTATCTCTAAATTCTAGATTAAGTAATATCTACATCCAATATTAGTAATAAAAGAGTAAATAGTTAATCATGGATACTAATTGTTTTACCAAACAATCTATTTATAAAATCATCATTAAGGGTGAATTGAAGTTAGGAAATAGAAAATCATTTTACCACTCTAAAATATATTTTATACAAAACTGATAACATATAATAATAAAAATATCAAAGAAAGGTTCATAATGGAAAATAAACTCAAATATGTTAAAAAACTAAGATGAGGTAAAAGAAAAACAACCACTAAAAATAATAATATGTGATATAAAAATTGTGTAAAAATTTGAAGATGATAATTTGTAAAACACAAAATGGATATTATTACCAAAATAACTCATATCATTGGAAGTCACAGATTTTACCTCTAAGATATAATAGATTGAGTAATCATAACCATGATATATATGTTCTGGACGAGGAATATCGCGAAAATTAGAGATCAAAATTATCATTTTTTTCACTAATAAATTCTTTCAAAAATATAATGGTAGGTTGAACCATCCTCGAGATAAATTTATTTTCTACTAAAGGAATCCCGAATCATTGAAAATAAAAAAAGTAAGACTCTGAAATTTTAATAAAGGGAGATTTTTATTCAGACACTTTGCATATAACATTTTCATTAACTAAAATAGTGTCTTCCACTCCTATATGGATTACTTTAGATAAAAAAGTGACTCAACGGATCATTAAAGAGCTATAAAAAATAATCAATAATATCCACATCGATGTCATTCTTAGTATCAATGTTCTAACCATTAAAAAAAATTAAAGAACAAAATTCACATTCATGTCTCTATAGGCTAGAAGAATAAAATTAGTGTCCCTATAACTATTTTAAGTCATTCAATATTTTATTTATTTCTATGGATAATCTACCTTGTGTATATTAATTCTTATAATTTTCATGATTTCTTAACATCCTCTTATAAAGGAAAGTCTTAGTTGTTGTAATTTTTTTCATATTTTAATTTTATTCAGCTTTACATTTATAATAACATCTCAAATGTAAAACCATCTATGTGAACTATCTATTAGTAAAAAATAATGTATCTATAATGAAAAAATGATAGTTGGACATTAATTTACCTAAATATATATAGATTATATTTCCTTCTAATATCATGTTCAAAATCATGAATGGATTTTTATCACAATGTAGTCTAGGGAGATCTATATAAGAGTGGTATTCCCCATTGATATCAGCAATGTTTTTTTATGAACGGTATGTAACGTTTTATAGCCATGATATCATTAATGATGTTTCTGGACTAGGTTAATTCAACTATATTCAACCAAATTTCAGTGAGGTAGATCAAGTAAATAAATCTTTAGAAATCACTTGAAATATCCCTATGAATTTCAGATCTGTTTTATAGATGGGTTATGTATAGAGTAGGGGTCACTTAGAAAAATATAATTGAATTTAATATCATTTTAAATAATACACAGATCCTATAAATAATCTTCTCCTCATAAATATCATTTGGAAGTAGATATCAAAGAGATAATTACATAGAAACTCTCAGAATTAAGATGTTGTATTATGCATTGATGCCTAACTTGATAAGATGAGACAATAATATCCTTCATTCTTTGGGCCTATAATTTTTCAAATACTATATTTCTAATGTTATGAGAAACAAAATCATGGCCAATTTTTTAAAATCACATTACTTATAGAAATGAAACTAGACCATGGGTTCAACAACTCCAATATGATTTGAATTATTTTTTCGAAGAACTATCTAATGGATAAGTGTGGATCCTTTTTATTTTGAACTAGATATTCCAAATGAATAAGTTCATTTTAATGATAAGCCTCCCATTGTTCTGGGATTATCCTATTATATATTAGTTTTTTGGAAATTCTACCCCTAATGTTTTATCTCCTCCGGAATAGGAATCAATTACCATTCTTGCATTAAAATTATTCTTTTCTTTATCTTCTTCTTCCTCATCTACCTATGTTTAACTCTAGTTCTTATGGTCATCATTATAATTGACTAATGGTAACCGATCATCAATTTTTTATGGGGTTAGTTGTCCTCAATAATTATTTTTTTGGATTCATTCCCAAATAAGACTTTGGTAAATGGATCTCTATCTTACACATGAGGTCCTTAATAAAAAAAATTCTAGTGTATTGTAATTTATTCCAACTGGAGAATGGTAATCATCTTTCTACTAATATGAAGGTTATATAACCTCTATGATTTTTATAGTTAGCTTACTTCAAAAAATAGGGTGTTCCTTTTAAATATTAGATGGTGGAAAAACATTTTTTCCAATGGTATTATATTATTCTATGATAAATGTTCCTTAATCATCTCCATCCCTATTTAGTTGAAGATAATTTTCAATTCCATTTTCACCATCTCATATTTATGGAAATAAGGGTTTTGTACCTTATCCTACCCCTCTTTATTAGTTCTTATACAATTATATTCAATATATCTACCTGTGTTATTGATTATTTTAAAATTTTACCACTCAAAATCACATGGAAGATGACCAATTATTTTAAATTCAGTATATAAAGATGTTTTTGTTAGGTACTGGGACAGGCAACGGAAGCTGATGGGCTAGGAATTTTAATTTTTTTTGCATCTCTAAAGAAACATAACAATGTCGATTACAGTGATCTTTTCACAGTACGATCCAAGGACCGCACATGGATTTGATATAACAAAAAATAAAATCAAACATGTACCTTGTTCGGATCTGACATGTGCAAGTTCTTTGTAGGATTCCAGAAACCATCTCTCAAAGAATATAATATCGAATCCCTTCAGATTATCCACACACTCCTCTTTAATTAGCTCGCACGTCGTTCATTGAAATACAGGTGATAGTGGAGTACTCCAATGAGTTTCCCGATGCAACGAAATCACCACAATACAAGAGTCTTTGATCCAAGAAGGAGGAGCTTGAAGATCATCATTTCATGAGAGCGTATCTCTCTATAATCCAGGAGGATAGAGAGGATCTCAAGTGTGATACATGAATAGTATCATGAGGAGAGTATCTCTCTTACTTATATATGGAATATCTAAAATACTCTATATGGATTCTCGACACCTGTGTAATAGGTATTCATAGTATAAGTATTATAAACATTTATTTATGAAAAACTAAATTATTCCATAAATAATATTTACAATTTTATCATTAAATTAAATATGTATTAAATATTTATTGTGTGATAAACTTGAGTCTATAACTCGACTCACTTCTTCTGAAAATATTAAACAAACCTTGGATATCTAAATCCATACGAATAAAATTTTATCTTTTTATTTACCTAATCACTTACAAATACATGTTATAAAAAATACAACAAATTATTCCATACATGAATAATTAATGATTTTATTTATCATTTGGTGGTGCATAGAACATGGATAATACTAGTATCCCTTGTTAAGGCACACCAATTTCTATATTCCTATTCCACATAATATGGCGTATTCTCAAAGTGCTATAGTGTGAGACCCTCTAGGCCATTTTCCCAATAGTAGCGAATAATATTCACTGACCAAGAGTGGGGTCTAGCAACCCATCGATGCCCCTATAAAGAGAAGGTAAATTCAATGCAACAACTACCTTCTTACGAACATGGTCTATGTAATATAATCTCATTGTCATCAATAACTCAATAAAGTAGAATTCACACTAGTTTCATTATCCTTTATCTTTATTTATCTTAGTTGTTGATATGTCTGGATGGTCTTACCTTCTACTACCATGGCTATAGATTTAATTAAGGTAAAAACATCCTCATCAACTAGGCCCAAGATATATCTCCCACAACTGGGAAGCTAAAAATCATATCTTGATAATTAAATCAATGTCGTGTCACCAATGATGTCCCCAACACAAACTACTTCATCATGACTTTATCCCCAGGTTTTTTTACCTTTCATCAAAGTACACAATTAAATGACAAAAATTTATAATGATATCAAGTCTGTAGAACATTACAGGGGACTATAGATAGGAATGAAAATGGACACCTGAAACATGTGGAGTTCCTATTATGCAGGTCAGTCCTCATCATCTCAATAACTAGAGATCATCAAGTGTGAACATTATGAGAAGAAGCCTTAATGATTTTGAGAACCCATAATCTGAAGGTCACACATAATCTTTTTTACATTAAGATTGATGTAACTGGACCATAGGAAATTATTTTAATATTAATGTCATAGAATCTTGGGGTTCCCATTATAGCCTGGGATATGCTATAACCCTTTGATACGACATGTAATCTAAGGACATTGCCATAAACAATGTGGATGCTAATGTATCTACACTATTATGGAACTGTAAACATAGGTATATATAATAAACTAAATATATTTAGTGGTAATAAATTTACAACACAAGTTGGGTCTAGGGCACCCACTTTCAACACTCCCACTTGCATTAGAGCAAACTGCTAAGAGGTTTCAATCCGCTAGCTCTCACAAGAGAATCATATTTCTTCATAGAAATTTCTTTAATTAGGGGGTGCACCAAATTGTTATTTGTGGCTACAATTCTAAATGCAACATCACCTTTTAGATTAAATTCCCTCAAGAGATGAATCTTCTGAATAATATTCTTTGTCCAATGGTGACACTTGAGCTCAATGGGAATCACCATTGTAGTTGTATTATAACAATATACTAGAACATGGTCTATAATGATAGACACAACACCAAGGTATGAGATTAAGATACATATCCAGACTGCTTCCTTCGCTGCTTCAGAAGTTGAAATATATCCAAACTATACTGTAGAATTGAAAACCACATCTTTTTTCGAGATTCTCAAAATCATTGTACTACCATTCAGGAATACGATGTTGCCTGACTGTGATCTCAAATCATCACGATCTGTCTAAAAACCATCATCAGTGTATCCTCTCACAACTAGTTCCTCATCTCCTCCATACACTAGAAACATATCCTTAGTACGCCTCAAGTACTTTATGATAGTTTTAACAGCGACCCAATGCAACTCTCCTAGATTAGCATTATATCTAGCCACCATTCTTAATGAAAAGGAGACATCAAACCCAGTACATAGCATGCCATACATGATAAAACCCACTGCCGACGCATAAGGAATTCTACTCATTCTATCAATCTCCTCCCCTGTTTGTGGACACATTTTATTGGAGATATTTATACCATGTGACATATGCAACAATCCTCTCATGGATTGTTCCATACTGTACCTTTTAATTACCTTGTCAATATATGTATTTTGATGTAGCCCAAATAGACTTTGAGATCTATCTCGACAGATTTTGATCCCGAGAATGTTGGCTACTTCACCTAAGTCTTTTATGGCCTCATCAAAACCAACATTACATACTTTATTAGAATTCATTGACTTGAAAAACCCTTCGGGTTGAGTCATATTGATGTATTCAACCAATATTCAATTTGTAAAAGAAATTTTGACATACATTTTCCAAATTTCATAATCCTGAAGGAATTCTATTGCAAGAAATATTCTGATGGATTTAAGCATTGCTACTTGGGAGAAGGTTTCATCATAGTCAATGCCTTAATGTTACTTGAAACACTTTTCAACCAATC
Source organism: Viscum album (assembly GCA_963277665.1). Classification (NCBI taxonomy): domain Eukaryota; kingdom Viridiplantae; phylum Streptophyta; class Magnoliopsida; order Santalales; family Viscaceae; genus Viscum; species Viscum album. The sequence continues at coordinate 1,576,754,136 of OY728141.1, forward strand.
TTGCTTTCAAGGTATTCACCTCACCATCAACGTTCATCTTCTTTTTGAATATCCATTTTCATCCAATGGCTTTTAGATCAGCTGGAGGGTCAACCAAAAACATAACATGCTTTTGATACATGGACTACATTATAGAATTAACTACTTCATTAAATTTGGTAGCTTCTTTTCCTTAAAATGACTTCTTATAGGTTAGAGGTTCATCATACCCAAGTACTAATATGTCACCTGACAAGGTGACCAAAAAACCATAACGCGCTGGTTCTCAAACATCTCTCATAGACCTATGAAGTATTTGGGTCTCAGGAATTCCTTCTTCTACATTATCTTTTTGAAATTGTTCCTCTACCAACTCGTGTACATATATAGCATTAAATTTATCGAATTCAATAATTATCCCACTATTTAAAATAAAAATGTGTTCCCTCTCTAGAAATATGGATTATATTTCAACAACAACATTTTTATCTGAAGGGTTATATAGGTAATAACCATTAGTTTCCTTAGGATAAATATAAGGATGCACTTCGTTCATTTGGATGATAACTTTTCACTTCGGAAAGTCTTGAAAATTTCCTCACACTCCCATACATGTATGTGTGTCATACTGGTTTTCTTTCCATACCATAATTAGTATAGAATCCCATCTGCATCTTTAGTTGGTACTTGGTTATGGGTATTTTCAATTGTTGGCAAAGCATATCCCCAACAGGATAACAGAAGAGTTTCAGGACTCATCATTCATCTGACCATGTCCAGAAAGGTCTTATTCCTCCTTTCACTAACACCATTCCATTATGGTGTATAAATAGGTTTGAATTGGGATATTATCTGACACTCTTTCAAGTGATCAATGAGATAATAGTTAAGATATTCTCCTCCTTGGTTTGAGAAGAGTACTTTTATCTTTTTACCATGTTTATTTTCTACTTCATTTTGGAATTCCTTAAAAATTTGAATGGAATCATACTTATAATGCATTAAGTAGATATACACATATCTACTTTAGTAATTGGTAAAAGTAATGAAGTATGAAAAATAAACCTGTGCTTATACTAGAAATATACCATAGACTATATGTGTATTAATTCTAGTACTGCATTGGATCTTTTTCCATTTCCTAAGAAAGGTGATTTGGTCACTTTTCCTTATAAACAATCTTAAAAAACATCCAAGGGTTCTATTTTTAATTATTCTAAATACCCTTCTTGATATAATCTTTGTAATCACTTCTTGTATACATGAACATGCCCGAAGTGCCATATGCTGGTGATATATGAGTCATGTTGGATTTTTTTTCCTTGATTTCCATTACGTGTTTTTCGAGTTCCAACATGTATAAATGATTATTAAGATGTTACACAGCATAACATATGTTATCCTGAAAAAAAGTGAAAACATTTATTTCCAAACATGAAATAAAATCCAATAGTGTCTAAACTTGACACAGAGATAATGTTCTTTGTTATATAAGGTACATAATAGCAATTTTTAAAAACAATAATCATAACACTTATCAAGGATAAGTGATAGTCTCTCACTACCACAACTACCATACTTCCACCATTTGCAGCTTAGAGATCCACTTCACCTTTTCAAATATTTCTGAACCTACATGGTTCCTATATATGTATACAAATGTGTGATCCACACACTGTATCCAATACCCATCTTGTAGATAATGATATATTTTATTCAATGGGAAAAATAACTGATGTATAACTATCAGTTTCCTTCTTCTTCCCAACTATACAATTCGTCTTCTAGTGTCCTTTCTGGCCACATCCGAAGTAGATAGCTTCCTACTCATTACATTGCCTCTAAATCATTGTCTTCTTTATAGGACGATGCATTGGTGTATCTATCCTTGACATGGACTTGGACCCCTTTTTCTTTTCCCATGTTTTTCTTGTTCACAATAAGGAAGGATGAATTGGTATTTTTCATATCCTTGTTATCTTGGAGAACTAAATCCAAAAGGTCTAGGAGTGACATTTTCATATCACTCATGTTGTAATTGATAATAAAAGTCAAGAATCTTGGTAGTATTGAGGCAAGAACGAGACCAACTACTAGTTCATGGTTCAATTTGAACCCAATGGATTCAAGCCTCTCAAAATACCCAATCATCATAAGTACATGGGAATTGGCTTGGTGCCCTTATGCTAGCAATTACTTTTAAAGGTACCATGAGATCTCATACCTTTCCCGCCTAGCCCTCTCATGATATAATTCTTGGAGATGTGAAATCATCTTTTATGCATCCTCATCCTCATAAATTTTTTTCAATTGGTTGGACATGGATAAAAACATGATTCATTGAACATCAAGTGCATCATCTTAATTCCCTCTCCTTTTATCTTTTTCCACCTTACATAATCCGTAAGGAGGCTCCGCAGGAACTAGGGATTCCAGCACATATAACTTCCTTTCTTTTCATAGTACTATGCAAAAGTTCCTATACCACTCCTGGAAATTATTTCTGGTCAGAATATTTTCTTTATTTAGAATTCACCACAGAGATAACGTACTTGTGGTGTTGGTGGTTTTCATTCTAAATCTATATTATATAAACATTTATTAGTTAGTACATTATGATGATTACCTTTTGAAATTTATGATTAATAAATTATTATATAATTTTAATGGCTCACACTATTTTTATGAACATTAATATCCCTCACTATTATATTCAGAATACTTCATCTCTTTAGTACTATAGTGGAAATAATCCTCAAAACCTCCCTCATAGACTACAAGCTATGGCTACACTACTACTCGGGGGGTTTCAGGGTAGGCACTAGGTTGGACTACCCCTTGACTCGTGGTTCCTTGTTTTTGTTAAGTAATGTCCCATATTTTTGAATCTAAACCTGATTCCCTCAACATCATGCCACTAAAATGATAGAAAGTTAGCTATGGATAATCCTTGACTAGTCACTTTAGTTAAGTCTACCCATTTCTCTCATGATAACACCCCGGTAGTAAGAATCACTCTCAACTATGGATGATGAGAACCCCAAATAGCTGGGTTTTCTTAGATGTGTGAAGTGGAATGCATTTGGATGTAACATTTCTTTGAGGGATTTTTATATTTGTTGTAGAATATAAGCCCTTTTCAATTTATATGATAAAACTAGATTTTTGTGCTCACAACTGGACATGAAAATGGAAATATAAATTCATCACTTCTTTATGAATTTTTTTGTCTTGTTTACTATTTTATGTGATCAAAAGATAATCATGAATTTTCATAAAATAGTAACCAATTCATATAGGTAAATCATGAAATCCCACTGGTCTTGAGAATTTTATTATGATCGATCCATAATGGATCAATCTACACCAAAGTGAATCTATACCTAAGTAAGCACCTGACTCACATCACAACTAGCCCCTATGCAATGCCCTCGACTCCCATCTGGATTACCTCCTCGACTTGGCAGGGTCTGTATCTTGTATCAACACCATTTAATAACAAATATACTTGCACGTGGGAGAGGGGGTCTAGGGGTATAAAATAAAGAATGTGCATTGGATACACATACCCTTTAACATATTTGAATTAAAAGATGATCCATAGGTCGTCATTTATCAAATTAATTATTACAGTCATTGCACACAATGAATAAATAATTAAATAAATAAATAAACCAGACATCCATGGTTCAGTCACACGCTCAAGACTAGTTGGTAAAAATTAAGCACAATAAAAATTAAACTGAAATAAATTTAAATAGTATGAAGGAGATCTAATAAATTAAATGAAATTAAATAAATTCAATTAATTTATTTTTATCAGTTCCAACTATTTAATTTAATTTTAACTCAAAAAATAAATTACACCATTAATTTAATTTTAATTATAAAAATTAAATTAATCAATTAATTCAATTTTAATTATAATTAAATTAATGAATCCGATTAAATTAAATTTAAATCACAAAATTATTTTAATTAATTTTATATTAAAATAATTAATTAAAACTAATTAGAGGGGTTACCTATAGCTAGAGAAGGAGTCTATCTGGACCACGAACCACCGCAAGGGTGTCCTACTGGAGTAGTGCCAAATTGCAACATAACCATGGTGAAACTATGGCATGAACGTGGGGTATCTACTCGATCCAGAAACACGGCACGACAAAAACATCTTCTTGTATGGTGCGAAGGCGGTGGGTAATGATCTAGCCAACCACGAGGGCGGCATCCTATTACTCTAGCCAGCAGCAATGGCGGCTGCCCGATCCGGTAGTAGTGAGTTCTACAAGGGGGTGGGGGGTGGTTCCTCTGGGACGGAATGAGGCTGAGGGGAGGTAGGGCCTGGGAAGGTATATGATGCATGAGATACGTGGATGTGTAACGGGGGTTCTGTGTAGCGCGATTCCACCAGAAGAGCGTGGTCTGATCGGGATGGCGAAGTAGAGGTAGCCCATTGCGAACCAGCTTGGTCCGACATTGGTGAGCGGTATGCGGGGTTCTGGGAGGCTCTCCGGTGAGGCGTGAAGGGAGGCAGCCGGTGTCATCACTAGGGTTCTAGGGGGAAGCCTCTTGTATGTGTAAGAAGACAATAGATTCTTCTTTCTTCCCTATTTTTTTATTAATTTTATGTTTTTTCATTTGGAAAAACACAAAGCACCACTTTTTTAATAAACATAATCTAATGACATTTAAAAAGGATTATGGAAAATTTTAAAAGTTTAACCCCAAAATTTGTTTTATTTCATAAAAATAAATAAAATAAAATATTATAATATATCTTATTAATTCTCAAATAATTGATCTCCTCATGAAATATTCAAGTGACCTGATTCTGACTGAAACATCGCTAGATTCCACTCTTTTGAAGAACACATTTTTTTTCATGTGTTCTTAAAAAGAAAAAACAAAATAGCTTCAAACCGATGAATTCGATAACATTAATATTTTCAAATGGTTGTAACATGGCCATTCAGAAATGGATCGAAGTTTGGTCAGGTCCATTCAAACATATTTAATGCCCCGTACTTAAATTTAAAGCAATTTGATTTTTCTTTGACTTTGAGAAACCCTTCATCCCTCTGATACCACTTTTAGGTACGTGGATGGGTAGCATAAGCTGATGGGATGGGAATTTAAATTTTTTCGCATCACTAGAGAAATGTAATCACATTGACTCCAATGTTCTTATCCTGGTATGGTCCGAGGACCATGCATGGATTTAACAGAGAATAAAACAAAATCGAACATGCACCTTGTTTGGATCTAACGTTTATAATTCCATCGTAGGATATCAGTGACTATTTCTCATAAACATCAACGTCGAAGCCCTCTATATTTTTCTGACACACCTCTTGAATTTTCTCATGCATCATTCATTGGAATCTAGGTGCTATTGTGGTACATCAATGAGCTCTCCAACGCAATGAAGATCACTAAAAGGAAAGACTCTTCGATCCAAGAAGGATGAGCTTTAAGATCTTCTCTGCTTGAGAGAATCGCTCCCTAGAATCTAGGAGGAGAGAGAGGCTCTCAAGATTGACACATGAATAGTTACATTGGGGGAGCCTCCCTCTTACTTAAATAAGGAATATCTAAAATACCTTGTATGGGTTCTCGGCCCCCGTGTAATAGATATTCTTAGTATAATTACTATAAACATTTATTTACAAAAAAATATATTATTCCCCAAATAATATTTAAAATTTTATCAATGATGGAAATATATATTAAATATATATTGGGTGATAAACTGGAGTCCATAACTCGATTAACTTCACATGAAAATATTAAACGAAACCATAATATTTAAATCGTTTTGAATAATATTTTACCTTTTTATTTACCTAATCAGTTGAAAATACATGTTATAAATAAATTCAAAAAATTATTCTATACATGAATAATTAATGAATTTATTTATTATTTTTTGATCCATATAACATGGATAAAACTCAAATCCCTTGGTAGGGCCCACCAAGTTCTATATTCCTATCCAATGGAATATGGCAGATTCTTAAATCACTATAGTGTGTGACCCTTTAGGCCCTTATCTCAATAGTATGGAATAATATTCACTGACCAAGAGCGTGGTATATAAACCCATCAATACCCCTATATCGATAAGGTAAATTCAAAGCAATGACTACATTCCTAAGAAAACGGTCTATGTAATATAATTTCTTCATCATCAATATCTTAATAAAGTAGAATGAACACTAGTGTCATCATCCTTTATCTTGCTTTATCTTATTTGAGGATATGTATGGATGGTCTTACCTACCACTATCATAGCCATGGATTTAATGAAGGTTCAACCATGCAAATCAACCAGACCCAAGATATCAATTTCTCAACTCAAAAGAAACAAATCCTATCTTTTTCATTCAACCAATGTCATGTCACCAATGATGTACCCAAAAAAACTACATCGCCACGACTTAATCACTATGGTTTTCACCTTGCATAAATGTATGAAATTAAATTACATAAATTGATAATTATCTCAAGTATAGAGACCATTAAACGTTTCCATAGATAGAAATAATCAATGAAACCTAAAACATGTGGTGTTACTATTATGCGGGTTATTCTTCATGATCTCAATAACTAGATATCATCAAGTGAGAACTTCATGAGAAAAAGTCTCAATGCTTATGAGCCTAAAAAACCTCTTGTTCACACATCATTTTTGACCTTTTGGAATGACATAAATAGAATATATGAAATTAAATTATTATTATTTTCATTGCATCTCGAGGTTCTTATTATAACATGGGATCTACTATAACCCTTTGATACGACATGTAATCTAGGGACATTGCCATAAAAAAAGTTGATTTAGAAGTATCTACAATATTATGGCAAGGTAAACACATGTATATATAATATACTTCATACATGTAGTGGTAATCAAAGTACAAAACAATTTGGGTCTAGAGAACTCACTTTCCACAGGTTTTTGTCTTACAATGAATTTTTCTATTTATACTATATTACATGGTCTTCATAATGACCTCATCTAAAAAATTTGATGAGATATAATCCTAAAAAAACCTAATAAAAGTTTCCACATTTTTCCCTTTGTAGTTTTATTTACTATTAATGGTGAATCTAGAAATAAATACAATATTAAATAGAATTGTGAAGGGCTGATAAATCTACTTTAAACCATTGATTCATCCCCAAACCTGAGCATGTTCATTCTATGTAGTGAATGTGTTAAAGTACCTATCACATTCCTAAACTATAATAATCCTTGGTTAGGGGGGAGATAAATTCACATTCCAATTAATTTACTTTTAGTCCATAAAAAACAATATATGAATGTAATTTATTCCAGTTGTAGTTAACTTCTTCTCATAGAAGCCTCATTCATTTAATGATCCTTTTGTAAGAGTTATGAAATTTACATGGTCCCCCCCTTGGAAGAATCATTTATTCAATGATCAGAAATTACATAGATTATATCACTTGGATATTTTATCTTGATCTATAGTAACATTAGAAATACACCATTTCATGATGATTTTAACAGTTGGTATTTGGTTGAAATCCATGAAAGAGTTTAATAAACCCAATTTGAATACACTTTTATAAATTTACTTCAAAATAATTCCTCTTCTGATCGAATTTTTTCTTTAGTTCTAAATTCATTCATTGAATAAAGATATCAATGATAATAATATCACGGTGTACAAATAAAACACCTAATTTATATTTTCAAAATAAATTGATTCTATTCTAGAGAATGAGTATAATGATTTTATGAAAGATAGAAACCACTTTCCCAATGATTATGTGGAGGAAAATGGCCAAATTATTGATGTTGATAAATTTTTCACCTCATATTGATAGGTTAAAAATGACTTCTATAATTTCGAACATTATGGTTCTTAGTAAAATCACTATTTTTTCAATCTTCACTATTACACTTCCAAATGCATATTTATTTTCAGTTTTATAATTGATATTTTTTTAATGTAACTTCTTTGATTATTATTTTCTTGGAATTCAAGTGTAAGTGATTTTTTGATAAAAAATTCCTCACATGTTTTTTAATGTCAACCCACTATGCTTCTTCTCTATATCAATATTTAATTTTTATTTTTTTGGGAATTACCATCATTTTGTTCTATTTATTTTTCCTTGAAATCACAAAACCATCAATAATCCCACAGATGAAAAACACAATAATTTATTTACATGTTACATTTATATTTATATTTTTTATTTTTTTTATTATCTAGTAAAATGGTACCACTGTTTTATAGGATGTTCATCAAGATCTATGTGGAAAAGGAACTTGAATCATATGGAAAAACGATCATTTTTATCAGGTTATATGCAATAAGAATAGAGGAAAATTTTGTTGTAATCTTGAATAGAAAATCATAACATCTAAATATAGATCATAAATTATTGAATCTTCTTGTTATATTGTTGGAATAGTTATTGCAGAACAATTATAAGACTCTATTGAGTCAACAAAGAATCATGTTAGACAAGAGACTCAAAAGACAGAGAAAAAAGAAAATGAAAAATTGTTCAAAGTGATATAAACTATATGATCTTCACTTTATATAAATGGTTAATCAATAGTGGATGAATGTTTATCGAGTTTGTGCTTGATTTATTAAAATGATGACAATTCTGTAGTAAAAGATGCTGGTGGAGAGGCTGAAAATATTGGAGAGGGTGCTAGTGGAGTGGATGGAAATATTGGAGAGTGTGCTGATAGTGACGATGATTATGATGTTTTTGGTGGTACACACATTTATGCTGTTGATATGGGTGCTTATGATGATATGGATTCATATGAAATTTTAGAGTGATATTAATGACCATTTTTAATTGCTATCATTTTGCTTTCATTGTTTATAAAATTTCAATTTTATATGTATTTTTTTGGTGTGGAAATGATATGTTGTATGTGGTTTCTAGAATTGTTTCATGTGTATATTTATTTTTTATGTGCATGTGGTTTTTTCAAGGGTTTCTAGAATTTTGTGTCATTATTGTTTTTTAGATGGAAGGATCCTATTGTCACGGTTTTTACCATGGAAAAATGTAGGCTATATACATTGATAAATATTAAAATAGAGGGTCTATTTCCATGGTAAAAACCTTAGAAATAGGGTACCTGAACTACCACATAGTTATCTTCCATAGTTAGTAAAAACCTTGGAAGTAGGCTATTGACACGATTTGAAAAAATGGTGGATGTAGGTTAATTTTTTGGTTGTGAAAATTTATTCAAAGACGTTTCTTGCATGTCATCAATTAATATTTTTTTACCCTGAAACAATCTCAACATCCCTATGTTGTAGAAATTAGGATACAGTGATGGTAACCTCAATGAAATGATCCTATATTTATGTCAGTATAGTTATATGTGATCTATAAAAGAATATATCCATTAAAGAATTCTAAAAGACAAATAAGGGTATTTATAAGGTACTGAACTACTCTATTAATAGTTGATTTCATAGCCATTACTACATCATCTAGAAGCTCATCCTGGTTTTTTTCCCAATGATTTCTTAATTGGCCACTATTTCTAGGGCTTTATTTTTCTTCAATATTATATCATTAGAAACTATTGGAACATAATCCCCTACTACCATTTCCCGATCAATTGTAATATCTGGACCCCAATCACAGTAGCCACCACACTAATTTAAGAGGTTGTAATATCATAATGTGGTAATCCATTATTGATTTTTCAATGGTCTACTAAAGGCAGGTTAGATGTGTTTACCCTTATTGATTCTTGGGTCTTAGAAAACACCACCGAAAGAGGATGAGTTTTCCTAGTCTCCTACTAAAGTATTAATTTTTCCATGTTTTATAGAGATAGATTTGTTTAATATTGGGGATCAAATAAACACATCAAGAAGGGGAATAATAAAATAAGATTAAGTAGTTCGGAATTACACCCACCTATATCCACATAATAATCAATGAATTTATCTACGGAGGCATGGAAATCGATTTTTTATTGGATATCTTTTATTTTGTTTTCATACTCATAAAGAAATATAAGATCTCATATAGAAAATAAAATTAGTTGGATGATATGAATTTTAGTTATATAATAATATCAATATACGTAAACTTTCTAACCCTCCATTGGTAAATACATTTTGGATGTTTTTATTAATAAGGTAACAATATTGTATACATGTATTATTAAATTGAATCTCATTATTATTTATTTTAGTTGAAAAATTATTTCTAAGGTTTTATTATTTCATTATAATATTTGGTAAATAACATTTAAAATAAAATTATTGGAAAAAATATTTTTTTTAATTATATTTTTAAATAATATTTCAAAAAGAGAAAAATTACTATTTTTGTGAATAGATTTATAAGGTGATTTTTTTATTTTTAGTTGAAAAACATGGAATATATTTAACTAGACTAGAGGGGTGTACATATGATCCAAGAAAAACTACGTATCAAGAAATTACGTCTTTCCTATTTTAGATCCAACCATAGGAGTCGAGTAACGAGAAGGCTTGAATAGAGGAGTAACTAGGTAAGAGTGTCCTGTGTAGCAGCCCGATGAAGATAACATTGTGAAAAATGTTGTAGGATTGTATATAAAATTGAAAATTTTTATCCCAAAATTAAATTTGGAACTCATTATTGCTAAAAATATTTATTTTTAACTCTAATGATGTCATCCCACTTATGGTCTTATTTATTTTTCCTCTCATGGATGTGCTACGCCATGTTTAGTCACCACTACACTGTGCTTTGTCATTTGAGATGAAGATCAAGGTCGAGAAATGTTCTGGTGAATCTTGAGACCATAATATGAAGCATGTTTGAAAATAGTTCTCCCATGTGATCCATGTCAAGCTAATAAAATGAGAGTTTGAATGTGCTTGAAGGAGATGGAAAACCATTCCAGGCATGTATACAGTAGAGTTAAGGGTTATGGTGAGGGGCACATCACTATGATGTATAAAGACAAATGAGATTTTAAGGAGTAGAATTTCAGTTTAGTGCATCCACTATTTTTTGGAGTAATATATTTCATAATATATTAGTTTTGTCTCATGTAATATTGTGTCATCTTACCTGAATTTTACCATAGAAGGAATAAAATGATTTGGTTTTATGGAGGTCATGACATGATGAATGGAGTCGTACAGTAGAAATATATGAAGGGAGATAGATTTTCCATAAGAGTAACTTTTGAACCCTGGATAATAGAGAATAAAATGATAATTTCATGGATTGAATATTATAGAATAGGGTATCATTCATTATGTGAAAGCTACAAATTTCTCAATAGATTTGCTTTTGGATGAGGAATTTTCCAACTTCCCAAGATCCTCACCATATTCTAGAGGGGATTTGAGAAGTTTGTGTTTCACCATTATCCAAATTATCACCATAAATGACATATATATTCTAGATATGCAGTGTGAATAAATATTCTTATTTCCTGTCATTGAATATATATCATAGGGGATATATAAAATGGATATTCATGTGGATGGATTCGTCTATATAGAGGTGGTGGAGGACAATTTGAGGGAGTCAAATATGAGGAATGAAAAGGATAAATATATATGATTCAGATGTATGCAGATATGTGATATATATACCATGTAAGGTCTAAGATCCATGCGATCCTGATCCTAGAAATTTATTAAAGTAAAGGCAAATAAGAGTACAAGATCAGACGTTAAAAGGGGGCTTTCACATATAGGAGTGAACCACCCAACACTTGTCATCATTAACAGGAGTGATACAGTGGTAAAGAATTATAAATGTCAACATTGAGGTTGCTTTTAAGACCACCCCCTTTGATACGGTGTCTTCCAATAGTTTTTTTAACCACCATGGGAGCTACATTGTTAGGTTATTATTTTATTTTTGTTTTAAATTGTTAAATTATATAAATCATGGGTGTTTTTTTAAAATAAATACAATTTAACATTATATCTTTTCAATTCATTTTGTTTTCATATAACTTTTATATCCACTTCTCAATAATATATTGTTTATTTATGGTCAATAGAAAATTGACAATGATTTGATATGTGTTATTGGGTAGAGTGTAATTAATGAAGAAGATGTGTACCACTTGATTTTAATTCTTATAATATTGTGATATTTTTCTTTATCATTAGTATTTCATTGATATTATTTTATATGTTATTCCCAAGTTATCAAATTAGATTGATAGTGATTCAGGGAATAAACCTATTGTGATAGAGGGGATTGGTAATGATATAGTTGTCTAAACATCACCTTTTAGTTAGATATTAATTTTAAGGCCATTGAGATGGTTATAGACTACTTTGATAGGTTAATCAATATGACAATGTAGTTTTAGTTTATGTTGAGAAGTATAACTAGATTCCATAATATATATGAGAACTAATAATTTTATATATCTAAAAAAGTGTAGTTGATTTGTTTTAAATAATGAGAGAACATCATAGTATTGAATTTTCCTCTATTAACACTTAACTCACATTGTTTAAGTCATTTAATTCACCACACTTCTCTAGTATAGTATGATTAATTGAATATTAAATATTTATTTCAATTTTTTTTAAGAAAATGTGAGAAACAAAGCATAACCCACAACACGAAAGATCATAGTAATTAAAGAATAATTTTAGCCTATGAGTATTCTTTTCCCTAAACAAGTTGTAAGAGATAGTGGTTACCTGAGTGCTTGGCTCTCCCTTTAACAACACTCCAAAAGTAGATGTTCGCTTAACCCAGACAAAAATATACTCTTCAATGCCGATCCTCCCCTAGTTGAATCCCCAACTAGAATCAGGTCCTTATTATCAATATAGTTGTATTTCTCCACATATTGAGCCATTTTTATTGATCTCCCTATAATTTTAGTTGCGTCCTCTTCAGGGGAATTGAGTAATATGACCTTGTCAACAATTTCTTATTTTGAATCCATAATCAAAACCATGTTTGGGACACCCAGACCTCCTAATTTTTATTGAATAACAACATCATTATCCCTCTTCTTATCATTTTATTTTTTTTACAAATTGAGTCACCATAGGGGTGGTACAGTGGAGTAATCCTTCCTACCCTTCCTCCTCCTGATACCCCAATTTTTTCTCAGGCTTGAGGATTCACCTACGGAAAGGCTATAATCAAGATCATTGGGATCCTCTACATGGACCCCATTATCTGAGTATGTATGGACATATCCCATTCCTTCTGATTCAAAACCATCCAATATATTACATAGATGAATTGGACACTAGTTCCTTGGAGCAGGACCCTCGGACATACCAATCTAGATTTCCAGACCCCTAGAAGACTCCTTTCTACCTATGTAGAGCAGCCCACTACCGCATAAGAAATAACAACAACTTCCCCTTATCAAATTTCCACCTATAGTGCAGCAGTAACACACACATCCATTTATGGATTATAAGGGTCAACCTCCATCCAGATAGAGTCGGTGCACCCTTAGAAATAGGCATTGCTAGGATCAAAACGTCTGGAGGTTCAAGCCAAATCCTTTCTCAACCGACTAACGATCTTAGAAAACTTTGGGTTTTCCTGAACTTCCGCTGCATGTTTCCCGTTAACAAAATCCATCCTACTAACATGAACTACTGAGACACTGTCCATACATTCAACTTCCACAAACTCCTCATTCATCGACTTTCTAGGATTTAGTGGATCCGGCTTCTGCATTGAAATGTCAATAGCAACCATATTACTTACATTGGGATGCAAATCCGTCTCCTTATCCTTTTTTTGATTCATGTCCCCTTGCCTTGCACCATGCCTGCAACCAGAAATCAGATGCCCCAAATGCATACAATCTGAAAAATAATCCACCCATGAATCATATAAAATAGCATGTTTGCAGCTATACGCTTCACCAATAACAACCCAAACCCACTCCACTATTGGTTTGGATACATACACCTACACGAAAATCCAAGGGTTAATCAGGTGGCTAACCAATTGAGTTCTACAGTCAGCACAGAAGAACCATCTGACTATATATCTCTAGAAATTTGAGGATAGAGGGATTTTGAGATGGTAGTGATAATTCTGGGAAGATAATTCATAATGGAATAGAAGTAAAATCCTTTTTCATATGAAAATAAAAATTCTAACAGGATAGGAAGAACCTATAACCGTGGAATTTTTTTTAGAGCATATGATAGCGCACAAATCATGTCATCATTAGTTGAAAATAGAATCATCAGGTGACGCTTTTCAATAAGTCCCATGTTATCTCAGTCATGAAACCCCTAGGAATCAAAAACAAAACTGTCAAAATAATCAACTATATGTTGTTGTTGTCGAAATCGAGCCACCATATTAAGTTTAATGAGGACAGAAGCATCTGAAAATTCAAAAAGTCATAACAGCAGTTGAGGAGCATCGTCCAGAAAACCTGTAACCTTCAGACTGAGCGAAATAGGTGAAAAATTAGGTCAATCTACTAGATTGGAGAAGGGAGTGATGCACCAAGACGGATCAAGATGATCCTTTTCATAATACATTTCTATGTTTTTTATAGTTTCCATAGACTGGGTTAAAAATTTTATTCAATACTTAATAAAATACTTTTCCATACAAATTTTTATTTTTATAATTTTTGTTTAGATGTAAATTATAATTTTTTTTTACCATTATTAAATAGGTATTTTTCAATGTGATGGTATAAATTCAATACATATTGACTGATAAAGAAAAAATTTATATCCGTACTATGTACCTTTCATAGAAAATTGATAAACTTCAAAGGATATATAGTTGTAATGCCCTAGTATCTAGAAACCCAATAAGTGTAGTTAAAATAAAATATTTGTATAATGTATAATATTTCTCAAAGGATAAATTTTTTTTGTAGTCATGGATTAACAAATAGATACAAGTAATACATTTCAAAACACAAAATTTAGTATCAAACTATTTCAAAAACATGATTATCCCTTCGATCATATACCTTAAAATTACATATTGTTTTACTATAGGTTTCTTGGGGAAATGAAAACATATAAGGGTGATCTTAGTTGATTAGTAAAAAGTAGCAGAAAAAACTTACATAATATAATCATGGAAGAAATGGTATATAATGATTAAATGAAGAATATGAATCCATAATTGACTACCTCCAAGATGACTCTATACCCAGGAAAACAAATGAAACATGGATAAAAATAATCATTGTTCTCTTATTGATGGAATAAATACATATTTATATCAAAAACATACTATAAAGGACTTATTCCAAGTCATATTTCTATTACTATAAGAAACATACTCTAAAACCCAACTTGTTTTTTCCCCGTGAGACCTGTTGATGCATTGAGGTGGTATATAATTCCGAGCCCCACTTATCACCTGAATAACTCTAATGCATTCACTAAAAGAGTTATTGAGAAATTTTATACCACTACCTAAGTAAAATATTAAAAAATAAGACATGGATAACCATATATTGTGAAATACATTCATCAAATACTTTCCCATTGCATAGATTAATTTTGATATCTATGATAACATCACTTAAACGACTTGCAAGTCACGGTGTATCATAAAAGTAAAAGGTAGTACCCTATTTAAAGAAATATAGAGGATATGGTACCTTTAATATTCCAATTTATCAATGGTTGATAGTAATTGGGTTTAACAGTATTTATTGTTATGTGAACAAGGAAATGGTATAAATATCATTAATTATGGTTCATTAAGAGCGTATGAATATTCCAAGGCATATACCATGGGAGTGCCTCACCAGATGTGTAGTTGCAGGCTTGTGCATCCTGAATTTGGGTGATGATTGAGTCAAATATTAACTAACCATTTAAAAAGTGATTACCCATACGTTTCTATTTATTATAGTTGTATTCACATTCCATTACCCATACAAGGACATATTTTCTATGAAATGACACACACTTTTACTTTGAAAAAAGATAAGTTTATTTTTACACCATGGAAAAGTATACTCTTGAATAAAAATAGTATGAGAGAAGAATAATAATATATTCTTTTAGATAAAATTAATTTCACGATTAATATTGAAAAAATTCTTCCAATGTAATGAATACACCCTAGAAAATAAATAGTTATTGATTATAATATGAGTCCCAAAAAATAAAAATAGGGATAGATAAACCCCACATATGTCCTGGGATGAAATTAAATCACATCATATTGAAAGAGAGGGAACAAAATTGTTCTTAAAATACTATAAATAAAATAATTTACAATATGAAATCTCAAAGAGTCAATATATACATCACAAAATAGAAATTTGGTGCATGATACAAAACATGTCTCAAATAGATGAATTTGAGATTAAAAACCCTTATATCTTGTCATGAATTCCACAAAAATACTTTAATATCAGGTTTATTAAAAATATATATTTTAATCACCTAATTCAAATTGTTACTCAAATCTGATTTCATTTAATCTATTTATAAATGGTTATTCTCTACAGGAATTCTCTAAGCTTTACACTTCTGGTGTTTTAGATTTGATAATTTGTATATGTATCATAATAGTGGTGTTTGTATACATTATTCATCCAAAAAATAATTATTAATAAGTTATTATAATTAATTTTTGTTATTATTGATAATAATTTATGATTCTATAAAACAATTTCATGATTTTTTAATCTTAATCCTTGAAGATAAAATCAATAAATGAATGTTTTAATGAAACCGGTCAATCAAAGAAAGTTTTATTAAATATTGAATTATATATTAATATATTTTATCCAAAAAATATATTATCTGAACATTTATATCTTATTAATATATTAAATATGTTCAAATATTCATTCAAGATATAAATACAAATTATTGTTCAAGTAGGTGGCTAAACTATCACAAACGTGAACATAAGATGATTTATTGAATGATTGTGTGGTTTCTTTGTGACATCATTATAAATAAAGCATAATTATATTACTTAGTGTTTATTTTTTATATATAACACAATTGGAAGTAGGTAGAAAAATATGTAATAGATATGAAAATATTATATAATTGTATAAAATATTTTCTTCTTAGGAGGATCATATTAAATGATTAAATTAATGATCGTCAATTGTTGATCATATAATTAATAGAATATGTAATTTAAAATACCATAACCTCAATGATACACATAGTATTTATAAATTAATATCATCCTTGTATCCAACATTTTAAAGAAGTGATAGAATACAAGACACAGTTTGTCGTGTGGGTAGATGTACACACAACGCACAAATAATGAATAATTTAATGGATACTTTTGCAAAATTTTAGTATATAAATGATAAGGAAATAATTTTAAAACTATGTATATAATAAATTTTAATTATGATAATTAAGAAGAGAATTCCGTAGTTGATGATACACATATCGGGGACCTGAATATTCCTTAGAACACTCCTTCAATTTGAAATTTTTTTGCTAATTATGAGCGACTAAGGGACTATGTTCATGGGTGGAAGTAATTGGGAGATTAAAATGAAATATTTTGAATTAAAAATTATGATTATAGGTTATTCTTTAAGTGGTTAATATGTAACCATTTTATAAGTGAAAAGAAAGGCAATTTTTGGCGTAACCCTTATATTTTCAATAATGCAAGGATAATATTCACGATTTAGAGGCCATAAAATGAACAAAAGTGTATGGGACATAGGTATTGGTCTAGAAAAATCATAACAATTCAATTCAAGTGATGTTCGTCAAATTTTTTTGGTCTTTTATAGTGGGTTATATTCCATTTATCACTTTTACTTTTACTACAATAATTTACTTTTAAACATAGTAATTAATATTTATGAAAAAGTATAAGATTGATATTTTTACCTAATTTTATACATATCATTACATATTTCATTATCATTTTATGATATAAAATGTTAAAATGGGTGAATATTTTATTTTAAAATAAACACATCTAATCATGTCCAATTTATTTGTAATGAAATAACGTTTTTAGGATAAATATTTACATATAAGATGAAATTATATTAGGTAACATTTTTAAGGACATAAATTTATTTATTATAAAAAAGTAGAAGTAAAAATTATTTAAAGGAAATAAAAAATTTTATTTACTTTCAAAATACAAGATTTAATGAAAATAAATAATTTTTTTATTAATGTAATATTTTATGCAGTTCTAAAAACATTTGATAGTTGATATATAAATTAAAATAATATTTTAAGATTAAATTGTTATTCAATAAATTAATATTTTATAACTTATTTTTTGGTAATATTGTAGCTCATTATTATATAATAATAAATTTATATAATTATATTTTCTGGGAAAAGTATATTTTCATACTAAAAAATAACCTTTTTAGAAAAATTTAATAATTAACACTATTATAACTTTCATATTATGAATTAAAAATGAATTTATTTTGGTAAATTTTAAATTATTAATTTAAACTATTATATAATGTCATGAATAATGGATATTTAAAGAGAATATTTCATAACAGTTCAGGATATGGTTTCTATTGGGTATAAGAGACTCTTAGGTGTAACAATCTTCCCCAAATTTAAATAATTTTATCCTAGAAAGTGGGGTATATTTTATATATTTAAAAAATATGGATACTCCTTCCTTAAATATTATTTAGGTTCTATGGTTTCCTTTTCTAGTTTGTGATTTTTTCAAAATTACTTTAACCAAATAAGTTGTCTAATTCCCAAATACTTTATCTATTGTGTCAAGAATTAGGTCATGATCATCATTATAAGACTAGACTAGCTCCAAATATTATCCCTCATGTGTGAGTTCATGTGTTGGATCCAACATTTATTTCATCAGTAATGAAAAATTAAATACTTTGTTCTCTTTATAATGTTTTGGAGGTAAATTCAAACAGTAATAAACAACCCCAAATCATTCCATATTCCCATAAGGTTCAATGTACATAGGGCTTAAATTATCCCTTTTTAACAAATCATACTACACCATAACATGGTAAATACTTCAATAATACATGATCCCCAACTCTAAAAACTATTTATTTCCTTTAATTATCACCATATCTAATTTTACTACTCATGGATAATTTAATATACTGTTTAATACCTCTTACATTAATATTTTTCTCCTCTACAATCTCTGGTCCATATAACATTATCTATCTAAATACTTCTCAAATATTTTGAGAATGACTCCTCTTCCCAAAAATACTTCATATGGTTCTATAGGTACTCTCTAATGGAATATATTATTTTATGAAAAATACACCAAAGGTAGACACTGAATCCCCATTCATTGGAAGCTAAGAGAACATGTTGTTAGACTTACTTAAAAAATAAGGAAAGTTCTTTCAAAATTCCCATTAGTTTGGGGATGATAGGTGCTACTTAAATGTTTCACAATATTTAGATCCATTTTATGACACTTTTAGAATTTAAATTTGAATAAAGGGTCATGGTCAAAAACAAATACTATAGGTTCCCTACAAATTGTTATGATTATATATATATATATAGTTGGGAATGGTGCTAAAGGGTTAGATCTTATCTTATCCCCATGAAATGAGAACACATAGTAAGATGATCAATGAGAAAACAAATAACATCATTCATTTTTAAAATATTTGGGATTCCAATGATAAATCCCATTTAAACATTATCCCACTTCTAGGTAGGTATAGACTGATGTTTTATGACTCCCTAAAGATATTGTCTTTTATCCTTTACCTAGTAGGATTATTAGTATTTGGACACATAGTTCACAATTTCATACTTCTTAGCATCCCAAAAAAATTGTTCTCTTAAATCCATATACATCTTTTTGATACCAGTGTATATAGATTAAATCAATTTATGTACTTTATCTAACAGGTCACATTTCAACTCTACTACAGACTTATAACATAACCACTTCAAAAACATCCAAACTCAATATCTAATGATCAATTCTCTCAATTTACCATAAATTAATCATTTAAAAGTATATTTTATGTTCTAATAATTCTATTAGACTGGTAAATATATTCTAGAAAAGGATGGTTTGGAAAAAATTTAGGAAAGGAATCACGGCTCCCTTATTTAGATATCACTACACATATCTTTACGAGATCTCTATATATAGGGTCATGGTTAATATTCATCATAGTCATAAATACATAACCCCGATACTCAATTCATTATCCACCATGTTTTCCATCCCACGGTGATACTGTATCCTGATATCATAGTAATTGAGTAATTGTAGACAAATTATTTAGGTCATATAGAGTTCCATCTCAGAGAATATATACTTTATATGCTTATGGTTCATATATATATAACACATACATCACCAAAGTGGTAGTGCATCCATATATTCAAATAAAATATTATGGTTTTCAACTCATCTTTATGAGCTATATAGACTTCATCATATATTTTCAACATCATAGATTAATAGGAAATCACTCTATCATTATTCAAAAGGATATATCCAATCCTTTGCTTCTATGCATCAATATAAATTAAAAAATCATATTTACATGATGGTAAAGTTAATATTAGTGCATTATTTATTTTCCAAGTCATCTATTCAATACTTTTTAAATGTACCCTTGATCATGTAAATTTAAAAACTTTATGTGACAAAATGATCAATTGGTTAGATAAATAGAAAAGATCTTGAAAAACCCACCAATAATAAGATGATAAAACCACAAATCTTTGCATGTCAATTTTTTTTGGTATAATACATTATTTGACTAATTTTTATTTGAAGGGTTAAAAAATATTCAACCAAAGAATAAAATGTGTCCATGAAAAGAAACATCATTAAGATAAAATTCAAACATACTCTACATCCCATAAAACATCTATTTTCAGAGGGTCTCTAAAATTATTTGTAGACAACTCTCATATTACTTATAGATCGTAGATTATATCAATATATTTTCAATTAATACAACTAAAAAATTGTAAAAATACTCCATTGATACTCTATTCATCATATATATAAATATTGAAGGTTCAATATTCAATCAAAAAGTTATTATCATAAACCCATAATATCCATACCTTTTTATAAATGTAGTCTTTAGTATATAATAATTCGTCACCATTAGTTTATGATAACTAGAGTGAAGATCATAATTTGAAAATTATCGGTATCCGTGAATTTGATCAAATATGTTCTAAATTTTTGGAAAAATATATCCACTACTTTTTTTAATCTTATTGATGTCGATATAGTCGATTCAAAATCTCATGGAATCATATTTATTTTTCATGAATAAAACAAGGGATCCCTATAGAGAAACACTATCATGTATAAATACTCGATGAATAAACTCCGGAAACTATTTTTTTAAGTCCACCAACTCCACTATCCATATTCTATGTAGGGATTAAGATATAGGTCTGCAATCATGTATGAGTTCCATGGAGAAATTAACTTTACGATTTAATAGATGACCTAGTAATTCATTTTGAAAAACATCATTGATTTTTTACCATCATTATATCATATATTTATATGATATTTTTATAATACATAGATCACACTTGATATATCTCACTACTATTTTGAATTATAGTTCAATATTAGCCAGTATATACCTTCAGATGAAATACAACCATGATGATTTTTCTCTTTAAATACTTTTTAAAGAGAGAATGATCTTCTCTATAGACATGATTTTTTATCCATGAACCAATGGATTAATAGTTCAAATAAATGGTTGGGGTTTTCATCACATAAATCCATCCAAAATAGTTACACCATAATATGTATCAGTAAGTGTATCATTGTGGGTGAGATTTTTTTTTTAACATTGGTCAAATTCCCCAATATGGTAATAATATAACCCTATTTAATTCCATTTTCATTGAATATATCAGGAGGAAATCCCTACATTTACCATGGGTTTTTATATTATGATATTTCTCACATTAGTATCCATATTTATACAAAATATTGTACATAATTTTTCTAATATATTGAATTATAATGTTCAATTCATATTATGGATTATAGAGTTTTACCTAAAAGTCTTGAGGGTATTCTATAAAAAATGTTTTATCTAACCTTCTTTCTCTAAATATAATCCCCAAGGATGATACTAATATTCCTATGATACCGATTATAACACTAAGACACTAGAAAAATAGAGTTTATTGTAATATTATATTATTTGTAAAAAATAAAATATTTCCCAAAGGATTGAAAAAATTATTATTTCAGGATGACTAGATACAAATATACAATAAATTTCGAAACACAAGTTAAAAAGTAAATGTATTCTGAGTAAAAAATTATCCTTTCCAATATATCATTGAAAAGAACACATAATAATTCTCTAGGTTTATTGGGGAAAGAAAAACTAATAATATTGAGCTCTATTCTCCATAAAGAGTAGTATACAATATAAGAATACTTAACATAAATTTATTTTAAGTGATATGGAATGATTAAACAAACATCATGAAGCTACAATCGATTAAAAATATGTTCATTATATTTGTCATATAATAAATTAAAACATAGAAAATAATAATGGTTGAAATTCCAATGATAGAATGAATAATATTGAACATTAATAATTTTCTATAAATTCCATAAGCTAAGATTCATTCCTATCCAGGGAAGTGACATACTCACAAACCCAACATTTTTTGTCTCATGAAACAAGTTTATGCATCTAGTTGATACATAATTATGGGCCCCACTCCATACTTGATTAAGTAAAATTCATTCCCTATAAGTGACATCAATATATTTCATACATTTATCTATAGAAACTCTTACTAAAAAAATATGGCTATTGATATATTGAGAAATACATATATAAAATATTTCCTCATTTAATATAATAATGTGGATGTCTAGGAGAACATCACTTAATCAACATGGAACTAACATGATATCATCAATGTAATAAGTAGTACATGTATCAATAAAATAAAGGGGTAAGGATAACATAAATTTGATAGTCTATCCATGGAAGATGGTAAATGGGTTAAATTTCATGCATTTATAAAAGGAAATGAAATTGGTAGAAAAAACCATCCATTACAGTTCATTAAGATCATGTAAATATTAAAAATAAAATACCATAGGAGTGTCTCCAATGGAATTTATCATTAGGTCCAATCATTCTCAATCATGGTGATAATTGATTCAATGCACAACCAGACCTTTTCAGGGTGATTACAAATAGGTTCATATACTACACAACCACATCCACTTTCTAGGATCTGAAAAATGATGTATTTACATGGTAATTGTACATCGTATTACTTTAATAAAACATATGATAATTTTCCACCAAGGAAAAGGTAACTCTTGAATCAAAAGTATATAAAAGATGAATTCTAGTATAGGATTATAAATTCCTAAATATGATTTTTAACATGTAAAATTATCTTCCTTGGAATTGAATCTACCACAAAAAAATGAAATAGTTTTTTATTATTACATGCTTCTTGAGGAATGAAAAATGAGTCAGAAAAACTCTACTTATGGCATGGGTATAAACTAAATCATATAACCTTGAAAGACATGGATTAAAAGTAATATTCAAATTCAATTTATAATTTAATATCATCATATAACTTTTAAAATTGGTATTATATACACAATAAAACATAATTTATATTCATAGTATATAACTTTTCTTAAAGAGAGGAATTCAAGATAGAACCCCCTTACATATTGTCCTAAATTACACAGAAAACGGTAAAATTATATATCATAAAAATATATATATAAATAACTTAATTTATAACATTAATCATATCAATTTTCATTCATACACTTCTTTAATGTAAATTCTCTACATGAAATCTTCCAATTTTTTTTATTTTTTATTTGTAGTTTTGATCATTTTTATTAGTTTCATAATAGCAGTGTTTGTATTCATTATTACAAAAAATTTAATTATTAATAGTAAATTAGATATACTTTTATGTATTATTTATAATGATTAATGATGTTTCAAATTCATTCCATGCCTATTTTATTCTTTATCATAGAATACGAAATCGATAAAAAACATGTTTCAATTAATCTTGTCAATAAAAGTGTGTCTTATTGATTGATTAATTAAAAATTAATATATTTTATCTAACAAGATATTATTTAAAAATTTATATCATATTATACCAATAATTATGTTTCTATAGTCATTAATGATAGAAATACATAGTATTGTGCATTTATGTGGTTAAACCGACCCAAACATTAACCTAACCCGATTTAATGAATGATTATGAAGTGGTATTGTGGAAATATAATTATACATGAAAAATAAAAATATTATTGAGTGTTTATTATTATTATATATTATGATTTTAAGGAAGTATACGAATAATTAATGGATTTTAAAATATTACAAGATTCGAATAAAATATTACCTTCATAGAACACTTATTTTATGCAATGAATTTAATGAAGATAATTTATTGATCATATAATTAATAGATTGTTTATTTTTATGTACCATAACCATAGTAATATTATAAACATAAAATTTATCTGGAGATAGAAAATGAAACCTGTTTTTTTATTGGGGTGGCAGTTCGCACAACACACAAAAAACAATTTTGTTTTTCTTAATGGATGGGGTATATGAATAAATAATGATAATACCATAATTATAATAAAATAATAGTATATAAATGACAATAATAAAATTATAATACTGTGTATAAAATATTTTTGAGAGACTATTATTTTGATGAAGATTAATTAGATAATAATACTCGAAGTATGGGCATGAATTTTCTGTAGAATTCTCCCTATATTGAAAGAGTTTATGAAAAATCTATGAAATTGGCTTTTTATGTTCATGATGTGGGTTTATAGTGAGACCTAAGTATAATATTAACAATTTTATGTTCTAATGATATGTAAATATTATAGTGGTGAATATGATACTCCTTCCTGAGTGAAAAAAGGGTAGTTCTGGGAGTAACCATTATGTTTTCAAAAATGTAAAGTTATTTTTTATGTATAAAAAAATGTGTAAAAGTATTTTGACCAAATTCCTCAGTTAATAAAATTAAAACATTTAATAAATGCAAATTTTTTGATTTTTTTTGGAACTTTACAGCAGGTTAAACTCAAACTACCCCTTTTACTTTTTTTATGACAATTATTTTTTTTACATTAGTGATTAATTTTACTGAAAAATATTAGGATTGAACTTTTTATAATATTTTATTATTCTAATTTCAAATTAAGATAGAATTTTATTAATTAAAATTTATAATTTTGTGAAAAATTTATTTGATAATACACATAATCGCATAAAAACACTTTTTTGAGAAATGATTTTTTTCAACATTAAATTTATATATATAATAAAATTATCTTAGGTATTGATTATTATAGAATAAATTAATATATTATAAAAACTAGATGGTATAAAAGCATTTATGGAATAAAATCAAATATATATTGAAAATACTATATTTAAAGAAAAGATCAAAAGTAATTTGTTTTTATTAAAGTAACATTTTACATCATTAAAAAAATATTGTACATAGGATTAATAAATAATTTTTTTTAAATAAGTTTTTTAACAAATTAGTTAATATATGATTATATAAAATTTTTTTATAATCTTCTAGGTCATTCTAATATAAAGAAAACACTATAAAAATTTTATTTTTTGTGAAGACCATTCATTTTAAAAAAACATACTTTTTTATGAAAAATATCATAAATTCATACTAAGATAATTTTTATACTATAAATTAAAAAATAAATTCAGTTTGGTCAATTTAAAATTAATAAACTAAACTATTAAACAAATTCATGAATAAATGCTCTTTACAGGGCACATTTTGAGACATTTTAAGATATGATGTTTTTCCTGCAATAATAGAGTATTAGGTTAAACAATGGTAAAGAATTAAGGATCCCTCAACCATACCCAATATAGGATGGTAAAAGACTATATGACATGGAATTATCATTCAAGGAGGTATATCAAGATAATGAAATTATAGTCAAGGATGCTGATGATTCAGAGGATATTTCCAAGGAGGGACTCATGCTTGATAATTTTATAGAGGAGATTTCTTAGAGTGATTCTAAGTCCAAAGTTGAATCTATGTTAACTCTTATGTCCCAAGATAAATTTGATTCATTAGAATATTTCATCACTATTAAAAGTATTAAGGATAAATAAAAATGAATAATAACATTCCATTTATAAATAATTAAATAAGATCATGAAATAAGATAAAAGGAAAACTATTACCAAAATAAGGATATACATGAACTATCTTACGATGGATTATTCCATCACGAAAAAAATCAGATGACATGAAAAATTGATAGAAGAAAAAGAAAAAGAATAATATTAATAGGCTAATGAAATAAAGAATATTTTTAATAGATTTTATTAAGTTATCCCAAAAGAAAATTAAATAAGATCATGGGGGTATGAATTTAATAAATCATTATTTGGGGATACATATTAACTTATGTAAATCAAATTTCCCCTACAATATTCATAATTTTAATTTATAAATTTAATGTTGATTTATTATTTATTATTATACAAGCTATGATTGATAGACTATATATCATAATATTCAAATTCAAAATAGTATTCCAAATTATTTTTTACATATACATAATTATAAAGTATTTATTGAGAGATTATGAGACATGTTACCTTATAGAACATTCATTGGTATCTTATCAAAGATATGATGATAGAGAATAACATTTGTTATTATAGTGGTATTTTTTTGGACAAGAAGTAATCCTTATAACTGACCTTGGAATTTTTATCATTATTTTATCCCACAGAACGAATGAATGAACTTAATATAAAAGTCATAAATTACGAGACAATTTTGTCCTTCCACACCCTACTCATTATATTTTTCAATATATTTAATTAAATATGTTTGGTTGAGATCTTTTCCCTAGTGGAAGGGATGTTCTTCCATTTAAGAGATTATGGGAGGGGTTTTATTCATTGTCTATGGTAAAATTTTTATGATTGTATTTCATTTTATTACATTGGAATCACTTTTGATGAAGAAGGAAAAAAACTGAAATAAAAAATTAAACGAAAAAAATAATAAGAAAATTAAAAAATTATGAAAAAAATTAGATGTATCTCAGGCCATTCAAAACTATTTATTACATGAAAAAATGATCTTGTAATAACTATAAAAAATAGTCCCATAATTAGATCATGTATGATTGTTAATGGATGATAGGTTTTCCTCAAGAATAAATTTTTTTAAAAATAAAAATACTATAAATGAACAAAGGATGGCATATTAATTGTTATTTATTATTGTTCATGACCTTTATATTTAGTTTGTAAGTGGGGTTTTTTCACTTCTAAATAGAATATTGTCATATCAATTTAATTTTAAATTATCTTTCATTTTGGTAAATAGTAAACCTCATTTTGATCCTTCTTACTTTCTTTACATAATTTACCTACATACCCTAATCCTTATAGTCAATGTTTCATAAATACTGTACCATTATAATTATTTTTGATATTTTTCATTATGGGGTGGAAATTAAAGACCCAATTAAAGCCTATGATAAGGATCTTGTACAAGAGGTATGTGAATAACTCTATAAAAGTTCAACATTGAGTGAGGAGTGAGGAAAAATCAATGTGAGGATGATCACAAGTGGAATGAATAGAAATAATAACTTAAGGGATATAAATAGAAGTTAGGAGAGGACCGATAAAATTAAAAAGGTAAAAGTCAAATACATGGTTGACTGGTTTCTTTCGAAATTTGGTAGTTAGAATAATATTTTCTATGTAAACCCAAAAGTTATTTTTTTCTATTGATAATTTCACTATTTTATTGATAATAAAATTTTAATATTGGTATCATGGGACCCATTTTCTATATTAGTGAAACTTTATGATTAATATAAATTAGGGTTTAATTATTTTTGATTTGATATCCCCATTAATGAATATGTTTTTTATTTAATTTCATTAATTCTTCAATTTAATTGATATGTGTTGCCCAAATTTATGTTTGTTTATAACACTTTTGGGTCACATACATTTTAAAAGAAAATTTTAAAAAAACAAATTAAAATAAATTTTTATTTAAAAATCTAAATAAAGTTTTTAAAAGGAAAAAATAATTATTTTTTGAAGTGATTGTGATTTTTATTTTTTAGGTTTAAAATGTGGCCGACAATCATCTTTCTAGTAGAAGAGCACACATAATCCATAATGAATGGGGCAGAAAGTATGAATTCTTATTGTAGTTCAACACCAAGCATGGAGATCATGTAGAAAGGAGGCCTGGCATGTGGAGGCGTTCAGTTGTAGTGTCTTATGTAGTGGCTATATGGCCAAAAAATGTGTGGAAAATGACATAGGATAGAATATTAAAAAAATCATAAATGAATTTAATTTTGATTTAGGTCTCTTGAATTCACCATTATTAATTTTTACTCAAATTTTTTCATCCTAATTATGATCTCCCTTATTCATCCATACACTAATCTACCACATAATTTTCAATCTCTATTGCATAGTGATCCACTATTGGAGATAAACATCAATCTTGAGATGAGGATCCGGGAATCCTTAAATTACTATATGAATCTAGTAAAAATCTACTGAATATCATGTAATCCCTATGAATATGATTTAATTGAGAGTTTAAATTCTTTAATGGAGATGGAAAACCATTCCACGCTTTCTTGTAAAGGAGGAGAGGGTTTTGATGAAATCCAATTCAATATGATGTGTACGTTTTCATGGAGTTTTCATGGAGAAATGTTGTGGTGAAATGAGTATGATATACTATAGGGGGATTCATTTAGAAGTATCCTAGTTTTTCCTCACGAAATATTTTTTTTGAATCAAACATTTCCCCACAAAATATATTGAAGGGTTTGGTCTGATTGAGGCTACAACAAGATGAAATGAGATGTATCATAGAAATAAATGAAGAGAAATAGATTGTATAATATTTGAACCTCATGCATCATGTATAAGGACATGACCTTAATCATTACATAATCTTGAATTATGTTAATAATTCACATTGAGGATATTTTCTGGTTTAGTGATTTAGAGAATTTTTTCATAACATAAACAAAACAACTTGAATATTACATGCATGCACTTCTACTCAGTATAAATTTTTTTATAAAATAAAAACACTTTGAAAAAATAGAGTCATGTATAGTTCCATGTTTTAGGCAACAAAAATTTTTCTTCATCCCATCCTTGACCCTATTCCACTTTATGTCATGTAAAAAAATTTCAAAAACTTGGGATGAGCATAAAAATCTTAGTAAGGGATACACAAAGAAGGAAAACTGTTAGTTTTTCAGAACTACAAGTAAACCATGAACACCATATCATAAGTAATACTTTTCACCTTTTTGAAGTAATAAATACTCTTCACTGAATAAAAGATCATTTCTTAACATTTTTTTACCAAAATATTAACATAAATCCCATAGAAAGAACACATAATATATAAAGGTAACTTGGGAAGACACATACTTAAAAAAAATAACCATACGGTCGACCTCAACACATATCACTAAATGGAATAGTCATACGATAGACATCCATACCCAATGTATTGGAGGTAATAACGTAACCACTAAACTTGATTTATCATGACACCATCTGTCATTTGGTTTATCACGTAACCACCCATAAAACGTCTAAGTAAAATTATAAAATTATAACACATAAAATATTGTAAATATAAAAATTACACAAAAAATTTAATTTTAAATTACAAGATATCATTTCAAGATATTGAAAAAATGAATCCATTTCAGAAACCAATTTCAATAC
Organism: Viscum album; assembly: GCA_963277665.1. Lineage (NCBI taxonomy): Eukaryota > Viridiplantae > Streptophyta > Magnoliopsida > Santalales > Viscaceae > Viscum > Viscum album. Next base: position 1,576,783,906 of record OY728141.1, read on the forward strand.
CAAAACACCAAAAATAGAATAAGGTTTTTCTTTTTCATTTTAAAAACCTTAAGGCTTATAGAGGAAGCTAACTAACGATTACAGTGGCAGAGATGTCATTGTCACCGAAAACATTAAAAATATTCCTTTTTTACATTTAGTAAAACTCTTCATAGAAAATTTTTTCCCTTTGAATGAAATGAAATTTAAAATGTGTTTATACACCGCATAAAAGAATGTCATTTATAAATCAAAATATGCCTCCACGAAAGGAGATTGAGACGATGTCCCTTACATCATGTCCGACGTGACCCGTTCGTTCTTTAATCTCCTCAATAACAAATTTTAGTTAATTTCTAGTTTCATAAGAACCTTTTCCATGTTTATTATTCCATTAATATTACTTATTAACTTTCTACAACAATTATTTAATTATTTGAGTTCATATCAGACATTTTTCCGATGTGTGGAACTTGAGTTAAAAATGAACTTGATATAAATATAAATTGTCCATGTGGTCAAAAGTATATTATCTCCAGAATTATATTCATGATTCAGAAATCATATATATATAATTTATCTATTATATATATTTATTTATAACACTACATAAAATTTGGAGATAAGAAATGAAATGCACCGTTCATGGAGACGATAAGTCGTGCGTACGCATGAACGCTACTTTAATTTCTATTTAGTATTTTACTGGAATGAAAACTCAATTATAAATAGGTATATTATAATTACAGTATAATATAAAATTTCAGAAACTATATCCTTTATACATCCCACGAATGGCATGAACGATTCGTATCACTTTGAGGGGGGGATAGTCCGCACTTCCTCAAATGAAATTGTCGTGTTTAAACATTATGGAATCCATAAAGGTATGATATAAATGAAAAATACATAATCATATAATAAATATAAATATAATATATATTACATATAAAAAATATAGAAATCTTAATGGCCACCATAATAGACGGTAGGAGATAATAGAACAACCGTCGTTTCGTGAGGCAGTAGTTCGCCATGCATAGAAACAATATGTTCTTCCCCCATCAAATGGAGGTGTTTTTATGTAAATTTTGAATCAATATCATAAAAAAAATATAATATTTATGATACTGGTTTTTTTATAAAATAAAGGAATAAAAATAGTTTAGGGGGTTGGAGACGTAAAATAAAAGAAAAGAACTTAAAAGCAGACGTTACCTTTAAATCGGGTTACTCTCATTGGTTTGAACCAAAATGATTTCTTGAAGTTACTTCTTCTTAAAATAAGGCTCCAAGGTGGTAGATAGGTATTTAGGTAGATTAATTTAGTAGGGTTTGGATGATCTAAGGGGCTTGAGGGTTGTGAGTAACGGGATAGAGGTGAGGTCTTTTTATAAGGGCGAAGAGGGGATCTTTACGAATGTTTGAAAATATTATATTAATATATAATGATTATTTGTTTCCAAACGTCCAAAAATAATTTAATTTGAAGATAATATGACTCATGTTCCAAATAAGATCATATAATAAAAATTGGATAGGTTTTGGATAATGTTTTAATCTTTATAATCTTATTATTTAAATCATTGATTAATGAGGTAAACACTGCATCATTATTGTGAAATAAATATTTTTTTTTGATTTATAAAAATTATAAAAAAATAAAATGATGTTGGAAATATTTTAGATTTCAATGGAATATTTATAGTCGGGGAGATAACTTATATAACTTCATGTAAAAACTGATTTACTAAAAGATATATGTTTTTGACATTTTTGTCTTTACTTTAAATTAATTAATATAAACTATCATTATCACTTTTAAGTAGATCCCATGAGTCCCAAAATAGACCCAAGGATGTCCATGGTTGGAAACATATCATACAATATGATTATGACACATGTTAGGGTAATTTTATATTATTTTAATATTATTTTTACCCTAAATTACCCTATTTACCTTTAATAGTGGAAAATAAATCAAAAGTTACAATTCACCATAAATTATTTTATCTTATTTAACAAAATTTTACTTAATAATAAAAACTATGTATGTTGTATTTTTGAAATTCAATTCACAGAAGAAGTATTTTTTTAAAATAAAATGAAATTTTTTATCTACTACTCTGTGTTTTGACTATTCATCAAAAATTGATGGTTTTCAGAAAAATACCAAATATTCAGTATAATAAATATATGATATTCCGAATTCAAAAATAATTCCCATTTTACCAAATAAAAAACATATATGTTTCATTAACCAATTTAAAATTAATTTACGTTGTCAAAATAAAAAGCGTGTTTTTAAGAATTAATAACTATCAAAATAATGACACTTTTTTGGGTCCAATTTCAAAGAGAAATTTCTTCCAAGGACCAAAATTAGATTAAATGGTAAAAATATAATATAATTAAACTTAAAAACCAATTAAAAATATAATCTAACCATATTAATAAAGTATATTAAAAGGCAGTTTTGAATTAAAATAGTGTATTTTTCACTATTACTTAAAAATGAATTTTATCAAAAAAAATTCCAAAAATTTACCCAACATAAATTTGGAGTTCCCGATTCTAAATAAGATTTTTATTTTTTCGAACAAAACATATAAAAGTACAAAAACTATATTTAATGAGGGTTCACCATCAAAATTTGGTAAATCGACGTTTTAAAGAATATTAGATAATTTATGCTTAAAATTAGATTCATTCACATTTTAAGCCTATATATTTTATTTGATAAATATAAAAAAAACATTTAACAAATATTTATAATTATATTATAGTTAGTTCTATTCAATCCCACTAATACAACGTCTAGGCGTTAACTACCATTTAAAATAATATTATATTGTTTTTTAGTATAACTCAACGTTGTGTGCAATGTAAGATTAAAAAGAAACCTGTTGTTGTGTATCGGGTACGCCATCGAAGAAAGAATCCACTTTAGAGTAAAATAAATATTTATTTCACAAATATTAAAAAAAATGAAAATGTATTATTCATTATTTACCTGGGATGTTACATCCTTCCCCCCTTTTGGAAATTTCATCAACACAATTTTATCCACTTATTAATTAAGTGGGGGCATTTATCCCTCATATCATTTTCAAATTCCCATGTTGCTTGTTCGACCATATGATTTTTTCAAAAAACCTTTACCTAATTAATTACATTATTCTGCAACACATTCCCTCTTCAGTCAAGAATCCGGACTGTTTGTTCCTCATAAGAGACACTCTCTTCCAACTAAACTACCTCTGGGATCAAAACATGAGATGAATCTAACATATACTTCTTCAACATTGAATCATGAATAACATTGTGTACATAGGATAAAAATGGAGGTAAATTCACTTTATACGCAACTAATACAACTTTCTATAAGATTTCAAAAGTTTCAATGAAACTTGAACTCAACTTTCCCTTCTTTCCCAAACACATCACATTTTTTCGAGAAGAAACTTAGAGAAATACATGATCAACTACCTGAAAAAAAATTCCTTCCTCCATTTATCCTCATAACTTTTCTACCTACACTGAGCTGTTCTCATGCTCTTTTGAATCAACTAATCTTTTTCTACTATCTCTTCTACCAATTCTGGTCCCATTAACTTTCTTTTACCAACTTCATCCCCAAAAGCTGGATTTTGAAAATGATTCACATATAATGACTCAAATAGAGCCATCTATATACAAGAATGAAAACTATTATTATAATAAAATTTAACCAAAGAAAAATATTGGTCCCAAATTACCTGGTAATCCATTGAGCAAGCACATAACATATCCTATAATGTCTGAATTGTTCATTCTGATTACCCATCTGATTGCAGATAAAAATCTAAACAAAAAATTAATTCAGTACCCATCAACTTCTGAAGGCCTTTACAAAAGATAGAAGTGAACCTGGGATCATGATCAAGTACAATAGAGAGGGGAACTCAATGCAACCTGACTATCTCTTTAACAAACAACCGAGAAAGTTGATCTAGACACAAAGTATCTTAAATAGGAAGGAAATGAGCATATTTAATCAATAGATCAACAATAACCCAGATTGCATTATTACCTCGAGATGTCATTGGTAATCCCACAACAAAGTCCATGGATAAATTTTCCCATTTTTACTTTGGCACAAGTAATGACTGAAGAATCCCTTTCGGTAACTGCCACTCTGATTTAACCTATTTACAAGTCAAAAAATTCATAGTAATGTCAACAATATCTCTCTTCATTTCATCCCACCAGTAATAATCTCGATGATCTCTATACATCTTTGTACTTCTAGGATGAACATAAAATAGAGAACTATGAGATTCACATAAGAACTCATTATTCAGCAGCGAATTACAATGAAAATATAATCCCCTTCCAAACCTCAAAACACAATATTTATTGATGTTAAATTCAGGAAACATACCCTTCTGAACCAACTATACATTTTTCTCTAACTAACTGTCGTCCTTCTGCACATGGTTTATTCTGGCTGATAGATATGATTTCACAGACACTAGAGACAAAATAGTGGAATTTCTTACAACAACAACTTTTATGACAAATTTTATCAAGCCTTTAATCAAAGGATCTTGTTTCAAATGTATGAAGGTTAATGAAGCATTAATTTTTTGACTCAAATAATCAACCACTTTATTTTTATTTCCCAGATGGTAATGGATTGTGCAATCGTAATCCTTGATTAATTCCAACCATCTCCATTGTCTCATGTTTATTTATTTCTATGTGAATATATTATTCAAAATTTTGTGATCAGTATATATTTCACATTTTACTCCATAAAGATGATGCCTGCAAAATTTTAAAGAAAAAATAAACAGAAACTAATTCGAAATCATGTGTAGGGTAATTTAACTCAGGATAATTCAACTGATGTGAAGCAGAAGCAATTAACTGATCAATCAGCATAAGTACACATCCATATCCTTTCAATGAAGCATCACTGTAGATAAAAAACTCACCATTTCTGTAAATAAGTGATAAAACTAGAGAAATCTCCAATATTCTATTCAATTCCTTAAAACAATGATCACATTCTTTTACCCAAATTAACTTAACACCTTTTCGAGTTTACTTAGTCATTGGGCTAGATAATAATGAATTTTTTTCAAAAAACCTACCGTAATAACCCGCTAAACTAAGAAAAATATGGATCTCAGTTATATTTTAGGATCATGTCCATCCTTCAACAAATAGTGTTTTAGAACAGTAATCAATTATTCCATTTTTTGAAAAATTTTGACCATGGAATGAAATTAGTTTTAACCAAAAATCACACTTATTGAATATTACATACAGTTTATTTTCTTTTAAGGTTTGCAAGACAACCCTTAAATGAATTTCATATTCCTATTTACTATTGGAATAATCCAAAATATCATTAATGAACACAACCAAAAAATTATCCAAGAACACATTGAAAATTCTATTCATAAGATCTATAAATATGAGAGGTGCATTGGTTAACCCAAAAACCATACCTAAAAATTCATAATGACCATATTTAGTATGAAATGTCGTCTCTATAATGTTTGTTTCCTTTACTTTCAACTGATGGTACCCCGACCTCAAGTTAGTATTCAAAAAATACTGAGCTCCCTGGAGCTGATCAAACAAATCATATATATGAGGCAATGGATACTTGTTTTTAACGGTGATGTTATTCAATTTTATATAATCAATGAAAAGGATTATTGAACCATTATTATTTTTAAGAAACATGATAGGAGGAACCCATGGTGATATTCTAGGTCGAACGAAACATTTATCTAATAACTCATGCAATTGCTTCTTTAACTCTAAAAGTTCTATTCGAGCCATTAAATAAGGGGGTTTTGAAAGTGGATTAACTTATGGAACTAAGTCAACAATAAATTTAACTTCTCAATCATGTATTATACTAGGAAACTCATCGAGAAATACATCAAGATACTAATTTACCACTGGCACATCATTAATCTTAATTGTTCTTTTGTTTTCAATAATATTTTCAATATAACATTAATTTCCATCTTTTACTTATTTCTCAAATTCCTGGTATGATATCAAAAGTAAGGGTTAATTATTGTACATAAATTGAAATTCATTCTGAAAAGGTAAAACTTTATATATGTTTTCAACATTAGCATGATTAATTAAAAACCAATCCATGTCTAAAATAACATCAAACTCTAATAGAGTCAAAACAATATGGTTTTCTGGTAGATTATTTCTTCACACAAGGATAAGAAGGTTCTTATAATTTCTTTTTGTCTCAACATTTCCTCCAGGTGTTTTAACATATGTTTAGGATTCATTTCTTGAGATGGAATTCCAAATTTATAAGAAAACTTCTTAGAAATGAAAGAATTTGTAGACCATGAATCAAACAACACCTTGGCATAATCTGAACAACAAAATAGTGTACATGATAATACTTGATTCGATGGCCCAACATCAGCTGAAGTAGTCCTAAAGGATTTCACCACCTTTTTGCTTCTATTCCACCTAATTTCCCTTAGTTGAGTTCTTTTTTGGATACTCATTTTCATAATGACCGATTTCATTACTCTTAAAACATCTTACCTTTGGATTTTCATTGCCTTCTTGATCATCTTTATTATATTTATGAGCAATATGACCAGACTTACCACACTGGAAGCAGTTTCTAGACATTTATAAACATTATATATAGTGGTTTTTACTGCACTTCTCACAAGATGAATATTTAATTTTCTTACCTCCAGGCTTCTTTGATGAATTCTTTCCCTCTGCCTGCCAACTTGACCTATTCTTTTGTTTACTCTCTTAGAACACCTGATCATCAAAAAACTCTATTTCTACCTTCTCGAAACATCTAATGAGTTTCTCATAGCTTTCTAATTCACAAGAGGCTAATTCTCTTCGATATCGTGGTTTCAGTCCTGAGTTAAATCGATTTATCTTACTATCAAGTTCTTAGATGAAATTTAGAGAATACCTTTCTAGTGGAGTGAATTTTTGTTTATAAGTAGCCACTGAGTCATCCTCCTGCCTCAATTCAAATAATTTTTTTCCATACTATGAAAAAAAACCTTAGAAAAGTATTTTTCAAGAAACATTCTTTTGAATTCATCCCAATAAAGATCATAAATCCCCACACTATCCTTTATATTTTTCCCATAAACCACCACTGATCGACTTCACCTTCAAAATAGTAAATAAAAAGACTAACCTTTTGATGTTATAAACAGCCCATGACATAAGAAATCTTCTCCAGTGCTTTAATCCACACTTTAGTAAGAACATGGTCAGAAGATCCTCTAAATGCTGGGTAACATTGCCTCATGAAATGTTCCACTACTAACATGTTCCTCTCTGGTTGTTCTGGATGATCTTGTGCATGGATACCATCACCATTTACAACCTTAGTAAACTATTCCATCACTACAACAAACTGTTCAGCTCTGATTTTGACCATCTTCAGTTGCTGATTTGGAAGGTTATATTCCTCTTTATGTCGTCCCATCATAGATTCCATTTTTACTCAGTGGAAACCCATTGTGAACATAGAAATATCTTAGGTGAAGCAACATGGTAATCTATAAATTCTATATCATTTAAATTTTAAAAAAAATTAATTTATGGATATTAATTTTACAATACCCTAACTTGTAAAGTTGTTTAATCCAACCTATGATACCAACTATAAAGACCATGCATTAAACATTACATAATCATGAATTTAGTTAATAATTCACATTGAGGATATTTTAAGGTTTAGATATTTATAGAATTAGGTCATAACATAAAAACAACATGAATATTATATGTAGACACATCTACTCAGTATCCATTTTTTATAAAATAAAAACTCTTTGAAAAAAAGATTCATGTCTAGTTCCGTGTTTTAGAAAGCATGATTTTTCCATGATCCCATCCTTAACCCTATTCCACATTATGTTCTGTGAAAAAACATTTCAAAAACATAGAATGAGCATAAAAACCTTAGAAAGGGATACACAAAGAAAGAAAAATGTTAGTTTTTTAAAACAACAAGTAAACCATGAATACCTTATCATAAGTAATACTTTTCACCTTTATTAAGTAGTAAATACTCTTCACTTAATAAACGACACTAGTGCAGAAAGCGTTTTTTACGTCGGTTATTTTTAAATTTTTACGTTGGTTTCTAGCCGACGTTAATACGTGCGACGTTATAAATAAGGTTTTTGACGTCGGTTATTTAAAAACCGACGTCAAAAAGCATAAAATCGCGATGTTTATCACGTCGGTTATTTTTGAACCGACGTGATAAAGGGCCTGGAGAATGGTTTATCACGTCGGTTATCGATGAACCAACGTGATAAATGGCCTGGACAATGGTTTATCACTTCCGTTCTTAAACAACCGACGTGATAAATAGGGGGTGAGGGGTTTTATCACGTCGGTTCATATAGAACCGACGTGATAAACTGGGGTGACTGTGGTTTATCATGTCCGTTCTATTAGAACCGACGTGATAAACCGGGATGAGCGTGGTTTATCACATTGGTTCATATAAAACCGACAGGAAAAACCGGGGGAGGGGGTTTATCATGTCGGTTATTCTATAACAGACGTGAAAAACTGGTGGGAGGGGGTTTATAACGTTGGTTAGTCAATAACCGACGTGATAAACACTTGTCCAGGCCGTTTAGCACGTCCGTTATTCAATAACCGACGTTCTAAACCATTCTCCAGGCCCTTTATCACGTCGGTTATTAAATAACCGACGTGATAAACCAATCTTCAGGCCCTTTATCACGTCGGTTATTAAATAACCGACGTGTTAAACTATTTTCCAGGCTTTTTATAACGTCGGTTATTTAATAACCGACGTGATAAAATATTTTCCATGCATTTTATCACGTCGGTTATTAAATAACCGACGTGATAAACCCTTTTTTTTAACAGAATGCAGTGATCTTCTCTCCACCAGAATCAACTAGAAAATAAATCAAGAAATCATACCACAAAAACAGAAGTACATCAAAAATAATCATGTAAATAGATAACATAGAAAACTTACCCACTAGACAGCATCCACCCTCATTTATACCCCATGGAAATCCCTCCCCCACCCCGTTGGAGCCCTCACCCTCATGTATACCCCCTGGACAGCCCTCCCCCACCCCGTTGGAGCTCCCACCCTCATGTATACCCCTTGGACAACCCTCCCCCACCCCATTAGAGCCCCCACCACACTCCTGGACTGCCCCCCGACCCCCGGACACCCCCAAACACCCCTCGACAACCCCCCACCCGCCTGAACAACACCTCCTCGCCCCCTCACCCCACTTGACAGCCCCTACCACACCCCTGGACAACACCCCCACCCCTGGACAGCACTCCCACACCCCTGGACCGGCTTCCCACACCCCTGGACATCCCTGCCACCCCCCAAGACTATCCCCCCACCCCACCGGACAGCCCTCCCAGACCGCTGGACACCCCCAACCCCACTGAACACACCCCCACACCCTGGGAACCCCTCCCCCATAGACCCAAATCCATACCAGAAGAACCATCAAAAGTAGACCAAAACAAGAAGTAAAGAAAAATTAAACATTCACTTATATAACATTCAAAACTTACACTGTCAACTTCAAAAAAAAAAACTAAATCAAACCTAAACAACTACCAAATAGACAATTAAAACGACAATATTCAAAATTACATTTTACATTACAAACAACTATAATTCAATCACACCTGTAAAATAATTTGACCACTCCACTTGTACGTGTTTTATGTCTTCAGCAGTATAGGGTTGAGGGTCATCAAAAAGCTACAAATGAAAAAGAACATAGTTAACGTGTATAATGAATAAATCAAATTGAAATATGATGGCAAAGTTTAAGAGGAAATCGTACCGGGTCAAAATTCACAACTGTCCCAGTTGTTATTATTTCATACATAAATCTTAACATATAATATCCGCATTCGATGAGGCCTTGTTGTTCATGACAATTCTATTTGAATGAGTGTAAATTCAATATATTATTTTTATGTAATAAATCAAAAAGTACAAATTATAAATGGAAATTTACCTTCGCCTTTACATATTTGATCTTTTCATTTCTTTTCATCGTGTTTTTTCGAAAGTAGGCCCATGTACTGTTAGAAAATAATACGAATAGGGTAAATTTAAAATTTATTATAATATATAAAACTATTGAGAAATTGAAACTTACTTTTCCAATATATTCTTAAAACTTTCCCGCACATCACTATGAACAGAGCATATCCAATAAAGAGATTTCTCCCTTGGGAAAAGAATCCCTAACATCCAATGATTACTGATAAAAGAAATTTAATGTTAGTGGTTTTTTATGTTAAACGATAATTAACTATTTGATAGAAATGTGTTTCATACCTCTCACAAAAAGGCATCATCCAACATTGTTGGATTATATTCTTTTCAAATCTTTCAGCAATATAAACCATTCTTTGTTCCTCAGTCAATGCACATGCTTCAGGGGAAATCAATTGCGGGTCCATGAATCCATATACTTCTGTCAGTTCATTCCTCTCACAAATTTTATAAAGATACCTAATACAAAACATATATAAGTATACATTTTTAATAAATATAACGCAGGGAAAAGGTGTTAAGACTTACATGGAAAAAATTTGCACCACGTTGATGCCCAACTTATCTCCAGTAACAAGCTCCATGATATCAGATTTTGTAATCCCCACACTTATTTCACGTCCACAAACATGAGATTCCATTGGAAATTCATAAAAACCCAACAACAAATGTGAATATCTTGACAATCTGTCAAGACCACTGGAATCTGTATCTGATGTCATAGCTTGTTTTCTTTGTTGTTGTCAATACAGTATTTCTTTACCTTTGAAGTATTCCTGTGAAAAAAAATTGAGAATTATAGTAGTTTTCAAATGATAAAACAACTTTAATAAAAAAAATAAAATAAAAGATATAACATTCTTACCTCTATGGTAATGAGTCGAAGAAGTCTGGATGGCCAAACTAAAAAATGGCTAATACTCTTTCCAACTGTCGCCACCTCATCTGTAGGTATTGGTACCCTAGCTGATCTATCTATAATATCCTATACAGTGACCCTCTGATTCTCTACCTCTAATTGTTGATGATGAACTGTATCTCCTATACAATATACCAACCCGTATGCTACTATATGATGTTGAGAATCATCAACATACAACTCGCAATATGTAGGAAGCTGCGGCGGAGGCGTAGGATAAAAAATGGGGTCCGCAGGCTGAGGTGGGGGAGTGGGAGCTACTGGCGGAGGTGGAGGATAAATAATGGGGTCCACAGGCTGAGGTGGGGGAGTGGGAGCTACTGGCGGAGGTGGAGGATAAATAATGGGGTCTGTAGGGGGAGGTGGAGGAGTGGGAGCTTTAGTCTGAAATTGTCTTTGCATTTCTGCAAACATAGACTACACCGAATCTCTAATCTTGTCTTCCATTGTCGCATTAATATTTTGAACTTCAGCCTCCAAGGATTCTATTTTTTTATAAACCCCCTCAATTTTATAAGTTGAAGAACGTGGAAACACTTTTCTTACCGATAAACCTGTCGGATATCCTCTTATACGACCAGGATGTTCGGGCCTTCACAATGCTGCAAATAAAATATCTTCCCTCCCAGTAGCTGTAAATGTCCCCTCTGAACTTTGCTCCTCAAGAGAGTCCTGTATTATTAAATTGAACATTTCTGTAATGATTGAAACTTATATGAAGAAAAAAGTTAACTTAAATAAATTAAATAGATATCTTACAATCCTCTCAGCTACGATTATCGATTCTTCCGAAAGATATTGCCCTTTTTTTCCCTTCCGATCTCTCTTCCATTTTTCATGTCTAGATGGAGGGGATGGAGGGGCCACCTCTCCAGAGCTTGAAGACTCAGCTCTTAGTTGTTGAAATTTTTCCGCTATCATTATTTCTTCAAATAATGAATACCCTCCCTGAGATAAACTATGAGGGTATACATTTTTAGATTGGATCTCCTGATGAGATTTCCTTGTTTTATGTAATTTAAGAATAATAAATCATTAACAAAACATTAATAAAATCATTTATATAAGAAAGTATGTAAAAGTTTACATTGCCCTTACTAGAAATGACTCTTTTTTTCTAGTTTCAAAAAACTGTCTCCATGTGTCTTCATCTATAAAAGGATATATACGACATGGATTGTCATGACTCCTATGACCATAAATGAAATCAGATGTGAGGGTTGATTTGAAATCCCTCCATCTCCTGGCAGCCAACGATAAGCATTTCTTCCTGACTCCTCCAGTGTCAGGAATATCAAATGTCATCTGATAAAGAAGAGGTTAAACATATTATATATACCAGAAACATTAAAAGAATGGTCAAAAAATGACAAAATATCTTACCAAAATCGTCTCCCACAACTGAGAGATAATCTCTTTATCCACACCTCTCCAATCATCATACAGAATGCTTACTTTGGTCTTAGCCTGAGTTTCAAAAAAACTCTTAAAATCATTGGCATTCGGACCTCTAGGAATATCATCATCATCAAACTCAACTACTATCCTCTGATCCTGCGTACGGGCAAGTGATAATTTTGGTAAACGTGTGCAACCACGTTTACCAACCTTTGAACTCTTTGTCGTAATAGGAGCATGTGAATGTTCATCCCCAGAGGTATGACCAACAATATGCTCCTCCCTAGAATCATGTGGTTGATCAACTGAATGATCTGTCATTATCCTTCAAATCAAAAAAACAAACGTCAGTTCACAAATATACAAATTCAAATATTTCAATACTACTGTAATCAGAAAATAGAAAAGTGTACTAGGTTACATAATAGTAAACATTGGTAATATGGTAAGCATGTTAAACAATGGTAAATATGGCAAAGATGGTCAAGACATCAAAATATATTTTGGTTGTGTTCCCGGCATCCATGGTTTCTTATTTATAGGATAAATACCCATTAACACTTAAATATGGCCGTTGGAGGGCTTCCGGAGCCGTTGGGGGTCAAAAGTACAAGTCTGGTCAAAGCCCAACGGCTAGTTTGACTGGGCACACCGGCTGGCCGGTGCTGAGCTCTCGGCTGGCCGGTGGTCCAGACAGAGCAGGCTGGGTTCCACCGGCTGGCCGGTGGTCATCCACCGGTTGGCCGGTGTCACCAGGCAGTGGGCAAGCCTACTGCCTGGGTCCTCCGGCTGGCCGGTGGGCAAGAACCGGTTGGCCGGTGCCCATACCGGCTGGCCGGTGCGCTAACACCGGCTGACCCGTGGCTCTGGCAGAAAGCAATGCTTCTGCCAGAGACCATCGGCTGGTCGGTGGGAATCCACCGGTTAGCCGGTAGACTCAGAGAGTACACTATCAGCCTTCTTGGGCCAACTCCTGGGCAACCTTTTTTCTAGTATCAAAACACTTGAAAACAAGTTAGAACACGATGAGAGTGATTGTGATCATTAAAATCGAAGACAGAGGGGTACAATAATAAACATGATAAATTAAACTAAACAAACTTAAAACAAACAATAACATATACTTATTTTATTTTAAAACATGTTTTAATAAATAAAAAACTTACAATATCTAACATTTATGGAAAAAATAAATGTAAACAAGAAATAAACATATGTTACCTGTAATTTTAGGAATGTACAGATGGATTGTTTTCCCAAATTCCTTTGTCATGATCGTTCCTTATGGCACAAACTATGTCTTCAACATGATCGTCATTATGTTCTGTTAATATTTCCATTGAAGTAGGGATCTCACATAAATCAGCATATTCATCAAGTTCATCCTCACCAACATATTGTTTTTTCCCTTGTAAAACAACAGCCCACTGCATATCTGATTGATCTACTACATAAAAAATTTGTTTTTCATGTGTTTCCATTATAAAAGAATCAGCTGTGTCTTCCAATCTATTCATATTAACAAGTGTCATTCCAAATTCATCGTGTCTGACACTGTTGTTACCGTTAAACCATTTACAGTTAAAAATAGGAACTTTAATTTTAAAGTAATCAACCTCCCATATGTCTTCAATCACTCCATAATATGCATTTGATGCAAAAATTGGGTTTTTGTTCTTAGCACTCGAAAAATTCATTGCTTCTACAAACACCAATACACCACTATTCTGAACTGCACTTCTGTTGTCCTAAGTTTTTGTATGAAATGTATAACCATTTATGTCATAACCAGACCATGTTATCACATTTAAACATGGACCACCCACTATCCATTTTAATGTCTCTGATACATCTGATCTACCAAGCAAAGTCTTTTTAATCCATGACAAAAAAGTTTTGTTGTGCTCATTCAAAATCCACATTTCTTTCTTCTTTGGATGACATTGTTTCAACTCATTAATATGCAATGTGATATATGGTTGAGCATCAGCTATGTTCTTCAAGATGTATGATTCTAACTTCTTTATCTGTTCAGCTGACAATGATTTGACTTTCATGCCGCGAATCCCCTTTCCCTCATTATTAACTCGTTCATGGCAAGATGGAGGCAAACCTATGTGTTGCGCCACAACAAAGTAGCTCGTACAAAACTCTGATACCTCCTCAGAAATATACTTTTCAATAATGGATGCTTCAGGTCGATATAGATTTTTAACATACCCCTTTAATATTTCCATATACCTTTCCAAAGGATACATCCAACGAAGATATACAGGTCCACAAAGCTTTATTTCTCGAACCAGATGAAACATTAAATGCACCATTATATCAAAAAAAAGTTGGAGGAAAATACATTTCCAATAGACAAAGTATTAAAATTTCATCCTTTTCCAAAATGTTCAAAGCATTCACATCAATTGCCTTGTTACAAATTGAATTGAAAAAATAACACAACTTCATTATAGTCTTTCTGACACGAATGGGAAATATTCCACGCAATGCAACTGGTAGAATTTGTTGCATCATGACGTGACAATCATGTGATTTCATACCTATCAACTTCATGTCCTTCAATGAGACAACATTTTTTACATTAGAAGAATAACCTTGAGGCACTTTGGTATCATGAAGATACTGACAGAAGCTAATTTTCTCCCTCTTCGATAATGTATGACAAGCCGGGGGAAGAAATGTTCGTCTTCCTTTAGGAGTGGGAGCTAACTCCAAACGTATTCCCATTGATAGTAAGTATAATATTGCATTCAACCCATCTTAAGTCTTTCCTTTAATATCTAACAATGTTCCAATCAAAGAATCATAGATATTCTTCTCCACGTGCATGACATCAATATTATGTTTAACTTCATGATACCTCCAATATGGTAGCTCAAAAAATATTGACCTTTTCTTCCAAATATGTCTATCATTACCAGATTTCTGTGTCTTTCCCAATGTCATGTCAAGGTTTTTCACCCTCTCAAAATACAGATCATGGGATAAAGGTTTTGGAGTAGTATCAAATTCTTGTGAGCCATTAAATGCCTTTTTTAGTCGTCTATAAGGGTGTTCCATAGGCAAAAACTTTCGATGACCCATGTACACTGTTTTCCTCCCATGATGCAATTGACAATAGGACGTTTGTTGTTCGCAAATTGGACATGCTTTATGCCCTTTAACACTGTATCCAGACAAATTTAAATACGTTGGGAAGTCATTTATAGTGAATAGAAGCACTGCATGCAGTTGAAAATATTCCATTTTATAACAATCATACACCCTAATACCATCAGCCCATAACAGTTTCAAATCATCAATCAACGGTGAAAAGTAAACATCAATATCATTACCAGGTTGCTTTGGACCAGAGATCATTGTACTCAACATAACATATTTGCGCTTCATAAAAACGTCAGGAGAGAGGTTGTAAATTACCAATAAAACAGGCCATGAACTATGTGTGCTACTGAGTGTTCGGTATGGATTCATTCCATCTGTGCACAAACCTAGTCTGAGATTTCTTATTTCATTTCCAAATGTAGAATACTGCGCATCAATTTTCTTCCATTGTGGACAATCAGCTGGATGACATATTTTTCCATCACATACCCGCTCTTCAGCATGCCATCTTAACCTTTTTGCATCATGTGAATTAGCAAATAAACGTTTGAAACTATTAATTATAGGAAGATACCAAAATACATTTGAAGGGAGCTTTGTAATCTCTACATCACCCTGTGATTTTTCTTTCACCTTATACTGTGATGTCCCACATTTTGGAAACTCTGACAGAAATTCATATTCCTTCCTATATATAATGCAGTCATTCAGATAGGCATGTATTTTCTTGTATCCCAATCCCATCGGGCATAATATTTTCTTGGCTTTGTAATGTGAATCTAGAAGATCATTATCTTTTGGAAGAATGTATTTCATCAATTGTAGCAGCTCTGTAAAACTTCGGTCACTCCATCCATGCTTTGCCTTTAGGTTAATCAATCTTAACACCGCCGACAGAACCGTAAAATCTGTAAAACCAGGATATAATGGTTTTTTAGCATCACCATATAGACGTGAAACTGTCGGTTCTATCTCAATTTGTTCTGCTACAATATCGCGAATCATTTCTTCAATTCCATCGGAGTTACCATCTTGCGAATCATCATCATCAGTGACATTCCGTCCAGTTTCACCATGCCAAATCAAAGGGCTGTAACTCGGATTAAAACCATGACATATTAGATGATCTTTTATCTCTCTACTTTTCAACTTCTTCATATTCAAACATTTCAGGCATGGACAGAAAAAAATGTCACTACTTGGAACATTTCGTTTTGCAAATTCCAAAAAGGCATCAACACCTTCCTCAAATTCATTGCTCATTCGATGTGTCGTAATCCAACGTCGACTCATTATTACCTATAACAAATATCAACAAAAAATATATATTTTTAAGATAAGACAAAACATGTTTATATGAAAAAAATCATAATTTGAATGTAAAACAATTTAAAATATAAAACAAATCTTGAAAGTAGTAGTAGTTTTCATAAGTACCCAACAACAAATAGCTATACATCGTAAGTGAATGACATTAATATTTCTTTTAAAAAAGTAATGTTAATATCATGGTAATGTAAAAAAAAGTATATGTCGAACTATATATATGTAATACCAATAAAAAAATACATATGTGTTTGGCCTGGGTTTCACACATAAAACAACTCATCTCACAGATTAAATTTTTGAATCATCCTACGTAATACTTATTTTTATAACTTAGGGAATGAAAATAATAAAAGTTTTGATTTATGATACTTATTATGGGTAAACATGATATATATAAATATAATATCTAATCTCATAAAAAGATATCAATGGGGGTATAAGAGCATACACAAAGCACATGATCAAAAAGATAAGTGAAACAGTTCTATATAATCATAGATCATAAAACCTGAGTCCAAGTATAACAATTTTAGCATAACATAAGACATGATTTATATGATAGTGGGAACATGATTTAAAAAACCTTATTCACAAGATCACAACATTGGTATGTGGAATAACATAAGAGTGTGGCACAAACATAATCATATAAGTCATAACATATGTCAAGGGAAAACATAGTTTCATTCACCTCATATTGGGTATGTTAATCAGCTTTCCTATAATTTATTATAATATTTCTTACCAGGAATATCACATAACACATTGGACATGGTATAACCATCTGTATCCCATATTGATCTATGATATATAATCCATTGTAGAATGCATTAGAAGGATATTATGGACCCAAATGTCACATAATGACTAACCATATATATCGGTGAATCGTGATCATCAAATCATTTATAACACTTTCGTAGATCAATTATCTAACAAAAATTAAATGGGGGTCATAATTGTTTTTACAAAACATAATAATTATTAATACATAAAAATGTTTTTGGATGGTAAGATAAGATAATATACCTAATTCAATCTAATTATCATTAAATTATTTCTACCTAGATAGAAAAGAACTGTATAAAAAATATAATTTAACTTGAGAATGAAAAGAAAGTACCCTTTACCTTTTTTATAATGAAAAATCTGAAAAGGATGATAATAATATTTAGGTATTATAATTTTTTTATGAATTATTAATAATCAAAGAAATCACCTCACTTGGTTTTGTTGAAAATCGGACATACCATCGTATTCAAGAAATCAGATAAACTTTGCATGAAAAGGTCCATCATTTTTAGGAGATGACTGAAAGAAGAAAAGTATTATCAGACTCACCATGAGTCCAGAATGAAATATTTGATTATAATAAGTATGAATTGATATTTTTATGAATGCAGATGAAAACAGATGATGGTTTTCTGATCTAGGAGTTCTAAAAATCATAATTTTTTTTAAAAAAATTATGATGTAAGAATGTTGAATGAAATTTTAAGGATAGGTATTACCGATTGTACCTGGTCCAATTTCATTCATGAAAATAATTTTCTGGACAATCATATTGAAAATATGATTTGAAGAAAATAATTACTACCAATCTTCATCCAGAAAGACACATTCCAGCTAAGTTGGAAATAATAATGATGCTGGATGAATGGAACGTTACAGTACCACCCATTATTTTTCAGATTTTTCTGATGCTAATCCACAATGTTTTAATAACCATTTGCGAGTTGAATGTTGTAAGTTGAATGAACATAATAACCATTTGCAATAAAAAAAATTCCACTAGATTCACAAACGAACGAAAAGCACATCAAGAATCGAAACAAAAATGAACGAAATAAATTCGTGGAAGGCTTACTTGAATGTCGCGAGTTGAGATGATAGATCCGAGAGCAGTGAAGAAGATAAACAATGAAGCCAAAACGAGTGTAATGTAGGCGATCGACGAACCGATTAGGGTTTACCGCACGAGAGAGAGACGAGCCGGTGACTGTGAATCGAAAAAATCGTAAATGACAGAACACGGGCTTTAATTTTTTTAAATGCTTTATAACGTCGGTTATTATATAACTGACGTTATAAACTGTTTTTTAGCTTTAGTTACGTCGGTTATATTAAAACCGACGTAAAAAACCCCGGGGGCTTTAGTTTTTTACGTCGGTTTTAAGATAACCGACGTAAAACACACCGTGCTTTGGTTTTTTATGTCGTTTATTTGATGACCGACGTAAAAAACGCGTTGATATCGGGGTTTTTACGTCGGTTACAAAATAACCGATGTAAAAAACCCCCGGGGGCTTTGGTTTTTTACGTCGGTTATTGGATAACCGACGTAAAAACCCAACAGGCGCGATTTGTAACGTCAGTTATTAAAATAACTGATGTGAAAAATCTACTCGCCGCATTGTTACATCGGTTATATATAACCGAGGTAGAAAATGGTGACGTAAAAAAGGATTTCTGCACTAGTGAGATCAGTTCTTACCATTTTGTAACCAAAATATTACCATAAAACCCATCAAAATCACACAAAACATATAAAGGTTACTTGGGACATTAACATACTTAAATTGAATAACCATATGATCGATCTCTACACATATCACTAAATGGAATAGCCATATGGCCGACCTCTATACCCAATGAATTGGAGGTTATAACGTAACCACACATACCGGTTCATCATGACACCACCCGTCATTTGGTTTATCACATAACCACACATCAAATGTAGAATTACCATTATTAAATTTTAACACATAAAATATTTTAAATATAATCATTTCACTAATAACATTTAATTTTAAATAACAAGAAATAATTTCAAGATATTGAAATAATCTATCCATTTGAAAAACCGTTTTCAATACCAAAACAACCAAAAACAGAATAAGCAGTTTATTTTTCATTTTAAAAACATTATGGATTATAGAGGAAGACAACTAACGATTACGATGGCAGAGAAGTCATTATCACCCCAAATGTTAACAAAATTCATTTTTCTGTTTATTAAAACTTCTCGTTTAAAAAAAATTTCCTTTGAATGAAATGAAAATTCAAATAGGTTTATACACCATATAAAATAATGTCATGTATAAATCAAAATATTCCTCCATGAAAGGAGATTGAGATGATGTCCCTTACCTTGTGTATGACTTGACCCGTTCATTCTTCAATCTCTTGATAAATAAGCGTAAGTTAATTTATTCTTGATTAAGAACCTTTTCCAAGTTTATTATTCCTTTTATATCCCTTATTACTTCGATATCACAATTATTTAATTATTTGGATTCAAATCAGAAATTTTTTCGATGTTCGGAACTTGAGTTAAAAATGAACTTGATATAATTATATATTGTCCATGTGGTCAAAAGACCATATCTTCAGAAATATATTAATTTTTTAGATATCATATATATAATATATATCTAGTATATATATGTACTTATAATAGTACATAAAATTTGGAGATAAGAAATTAAATGCACCGTTCATAGAGACGGTCAGACGTACATATGCATGAACACTACTTTAATTTCTATTTTATATTTTAATGGAATGAAAACATATTTATACATATTTATATAATAATTCTGGTATAATATATGATTTCAGTAACTTCATCTTTTATATGTTCCACATAAGGCATGAACGATTCATATCACATTCAGGGGGTGGTTGTCCACACCTCCTCAAATTGAATTATCATGTTTAACCATTATGAAAACCATAAATGCATTCTATAAATGAAAAATACAGATGAATATAAAAAATAGAAATATAATATATATTACATATAAATACATTTCCATCATAATGGACATCATAAGAGGCATTATGAGATAATAGAACATTCATCGTTTCAGGAGATAGTAGCTCACCGTCCATAGAAACAGTATGTTGTTCACCCATTACATGGAGGTGTGTGTAAGTGTAGATCGAATATTTCTCAAAAAAACAACATATTATATTGAGGATACTGGTGTTGTTAAAAAATAAATGAATAAAATTATTTTACGGGGTTGTAGAAGTAAAATAAAAGAAAAGAACTTAGAAGAAGAAGAAGTTACCTTTCAATCAGGTAACTCCCTTTGGTTTAAACCAAAAGGATATCTTG
The DNA here is from genome assembly GCA_963277665.1 of Viscum album. Classification (NCBI taxonomy): domain Eukaryota; kingdom Viridiplantae; phylum Streptophyta; class Magnoliopsida; order Santalales; family Viscaceae; genus Viscum; species Viscum album. The sequence goes on from OY728141.1 coordinate 1,576,804,885, forward strand.
AAGTTCCTTCTATATAAGGTAAGGCTCTTAGGTGGAATAGAGGGTTCTAGGGAGCTTAATTGGGTAGAGGTTGGACTATACTAGGGGTTTGAGAGGTGTCAGTAATGGGTTAGAGGTGTGGTCTTCTTATAAGGGGGGGGGGGGGCTCTTTAGGAATGTTTTAAAATATTATTTTTTATATAATGATTTTGGGTTTATAAAAGTCCAAAACTCATTAAAATCAATGATAAGATGACTAATGTTTTAAATAAAATCATACAATAAGAATTGGATGAGTTTGGAATATTTTTTTAATCTTTATAATCTTATTTTTTTAAATCATTCACTAATGTGGTAAACACATCATCATTATTGTGTTATATATAATTTTATTTATTTGATGTATAAAAATCATAAAAAATAGACCATGTTTTAGGAAACATTTTTATATTTCTAATGAATATTTATAGTAAAGGAGATAACTTATATCATCCCATGTAAAAATTGATTTACTAAAAGATATATGTTTATGTCATTTTTGTCGTCCCTTTCATTAAATTAATATAATGTGTCATTATCACTCTTATGTGGCTTCATGGGGTCCAAAAATAGTCCCATGGATTCCCATGGTCGGAAATGTATCATCCAATAGGACTGGAACACATTTTTGGGTAATTTTATATTATTATTATATTTTTATACCTTGAATTACTTATTTACCATTATCCGCTGTAAATAAAAGTCAAAAGTTACTATTTACCAAAAATTATTTTCATCTCATTGAACCTAATTTTAGATACTAATAAAAACTATGTAATTAGGATTTTCATAACTCAATTCAACGGAGAGGTAAAATTTCATTCATATGAAAAAGTCAATTTTATAACTGCTACTCTGTGTTTTCTCTATTCATCAAAAATTGAAAGTTTTCAGAAAAATACCAAAAATTAAGCCTAAGCTATATTTGATATTAAGAATTCAAAAGTGATGTCTATATAACCAAATTCAAAAAAGATATGTTGCATTAATTAATTTAAAATTAATTCCTGTTGTCAAAACAGAAAGCGTGATTTTAATAAATAATAACTATCAAAAGATTAACACTTGTTTATGTCTAATTTCAAAGTGAAATTACATCCAATGAAAAACATTGGATTAAATGTTAAAAATATAATCTAATTAAAATTTAAAACCAATTAAAAATATAATCTTACCACATAAATAAATTATATTAAATGGTAGTTTTGAAATAAAATACAATATTTTTCACTATTCATTAAAAATGAATTTTATCAGAAAAATACAAAAAATATACCCAACGTAAATTTTGATGTCCCGATTCTAAATAATAACTATATATTGTCAAATAGAACATATAAAAGTGACCAAAACTATATTTAAAGAGGGTTCCCCATCTAAAGGCAGTAAATCAACCTTTTAAAGAATATTAGAGTATTTATGCTTAAAATTAGATTCATTTACATTTTAAGTCTCTATCATTTATTGGATAAATGTAAAAAACATTTAATATATATGAATAATAATATTATAGTTAGTTATGTTCATTCCTGCCAATATAATGTCTAGGCGTTAACTACTATTTAAAATAATATTATATTATTATTTTTCAGTATAACTCAACGTTGTGTGCAACGTAAGATTTCAAAGAAACTCTTTGTTATGTATCGGGTATTCCATTGAACATAGAATCCCCTTATATTAAAATTAAAATTTAATTTACAAATATTAATAAATATGAAAATGTATTATTCCATATTTACCAGGGATGCTAAATCATGGATGATGGAGAAGAAAATTGAAAATGAACGATTTTAGGATTATATCCTAGGTTCTCAGCAACATTTTCAGGGTCTCATATTTTATAATGACTTGAATTTTCAATGATGAGTTTCTATATGTAATAGGATCTCTTCCACATCATAGTGAGAAGTTGAGAAGCTTGTGTTGCGTTGTAGTCATCCTTCCATGCCACATAAGATATATATATTCTAGATACGTAGTCAAATTATATTTACCCCATATACGTGCTTGAAGATATATCAATGTGGAGATATAATAGGGACATGAATGTGGGTAGATTATTATATATAGTGGGGGTCGAGGCTGATTCAAGGGATCAAGAAATTTGTAAAGTGAAAGAGATATATCAAAATTTGATAGAAATAACAATATGGGATATAGATATGATATATCTCATGGATGATATTAGTGGATTATCATGTGTGGATTCCATCCATACTGTGAGATATATAAATGGATAAAACATTGTAGAGATACATTGGATAAATATGGATAAAAGATAGCAATGATATAAGAGATAATATATAGATAAGATGTATATACCTTGAAGAGTGATTTTTCTATAAATTATTTGATATTGTTCACTATAGAAGTGATTTAATACATGGATGTTTAAGAAGTGAGAGTGGATCAACCACTAGATGAGTTTCATGGTTAGGTTTTTTTTATTGGTGATTATGAAACTCATGTGTGGTTTTGAAAAGAATTAAAAGTTATATTTAAATTTTAATTCCATCCCATTTTTAATCTATCTAATATATTGCCTTCCCAATATTTTTTGGATTATTTTTGGGTTATATTCAATCAACAATGAGTGTCTAGGTTTTAAAGGGGAGGGTGTAATTGATGATGAAGATGTGTACTATGTGTTTTTAATTGTTCTATGATTGTGGGATTTTCTTATTAATTAATATCTCATTGATATTATTTTATATATATTTCCCAAGTTGTTAATCATGATTTTGGGTGACAAGAGGATGAAAACAATATAATAGGGGGAATTGGGGGAGAGAGAGGGGACTTAACTCTACCTTTCACTTAGAGATTTATTTTACGAAATCCTGGTTGGTTATTGAATTCCTTGAGATTAGAATCAGATGGCCTTTTTAGTTTCAGTTTATATTGAGAGGTAGAACTAGATACCTAGGAAGTATCTAAAATTATTATTTGAATTATTTAACATGTTTATTTAGTTTTTTTAAATAATGATAAACCATAATTAGATTTAATTTCTCTCTGTTCATCTTTAGCCAATGAAGTTTATGACATTAAATTCAATTCAATTATCTATTTTAGTTTAGTTTATTATATTGTGAAAAAAAAATTTCTTTTAAATTTTAAATTCTTATTCCTCATGGGTTTGACCTCATGAATTGTATTTTCTAACATACTTGTTATATGTTTTATTGATTTGGGAGTATTATTTTTAAAAACTATAAACTGATTTGAGATAGTAGGAATCAACTACTCTTAAAGGACTATTGAAAATGTATCCTCCATTCGTGTGAATGTTACTCCTATATTGTGAAGTGATATTTCATATTTATTACTTATATAGTAGAATCTGGTATCATTTCTGAAGGATAACTATTAGGGGATACATTATCTATCAAATAATCCCAATATCAACTCCTTGAAATGACTGTGTGCATGTGTGAATTCATGTAATATAGAAGTTGAGGAGGAACTTGAAAACTAACCATCCTCACCAGTCAGCATGTTTTCGCATAAAATATCAGTGCTCTTTTGATTTCTGATCTCATAAGGACGAGTAATTTCTATCTCTCTCAGGGTAGGGGACTTGGGGTAGAAATAGAGAAAGTTGATTCAGACCCTTCGCTTCACTCATAACCTTATCCACGGATGATATATCCCCTTACCTTAAGATTTTAAATCATGAAACACCAAGTAGGGTGCCACCCTAACTGATGCCTATTGTGGGGTATGAAAAACAGAATTTGTTTATTACATTTGTATATGATATTTAGTTAAACTTATGTTGTATCTAAAATAGGAGTGAATATAAAATGAGTTTGTAACATTTGAAGTTGTTTGAGAAAATTGATTTGATTTGATTTTTGAGAAATTGGGTTGTGAATTAGAGAATTGTGAAATAAAACAAAAATGAGTGATTTCAAATATTTAATTAAAAATAGTGATCAAATTAGTTTTGGCTAGACCAATCCCTATTCTATCAAGGTTTCCAATTTTTACAAATTCTTCTTCCACTAATCGGTAATAGAGATATTATTTTATTTATTCTTCTCCATCCCAAAGATAGATAGTGATTTTGAGGATATCACTAATCTAAGCCTCATATCAGTCTTCCCTTATTTCTATGTATGTGGAGTTATAGTCGGTTCTCTTGATAAATTATGTTAATCTCTAATAGTGGGTTGTTATTCTATAACTATCAACAGTTCCAGTCATAATACCTCACTTGTTTAATAGATATCCAATAACTCCACACCCAACCCTAATATGTTTCATAGTAAATAGATGAGAATTGGATGGAGGTAGATACCGATCATCAACTAAGACAATTAAAAATAAAACAATCACACTGTAATTCTTGTGTATTCAGAATTAAAATCTGGAATAATAATTGATACTAGTCAGTAGAATTAAGATATTTTTTAAATTAATCATAGAAACCAAAACAAAGAACAATTATCCACATCTCCCCTTTCATAATCACTCAAAAACACAACCCCCAGGGATTGGGCTATTTATTTTATTCAAGGGAGGGTAGAAATCAACAGAATAAAAAAATACAAAGGAAAATAAATACAGAAAATAATGCAGTGACATACCATCATCAAAATATATCACTAACCAAACCCATTAATCCACCACTAGATATATATTTATAGGAATAAAATTTATCCCTGGGAACTATAAATGGGCTAATAATTTCATTAAAGTATTACTATTTCATCAAGTGGTATTCATGACCGTTACCAACATTATTTTTCATCAAATATTCTTGTTTCAATGACTGATTAAGTGATTTATATTGTAAAATTTCATTTTATAACATAATATGTTTTAGTAATAATGTAGTGATAGTTATATGGCATGAAATTACATCCATAATAATTTAAAGGGACATTCATGGTATAATGAAGATGTGTCACACCGTGACACATGTTGTCTTTTCCCAAAATTAGTTTTCTTCATTGATGTTTTTTATGCATTGAATTATTAACTTATTACATTTTAAATTACTATTTACTATGGAAATGAGGGTTTTCTGACAATTTTTCTCGATTTTATACCAGATATTCACTTTGAAACATTGGACATTGTGCTTTCTCTATGGGAAAATATGTGAAATGTTCTACATCTTGAATTCAAAACAATTAATCCCATTTCAAGTCAAAAAATTTATCCATCCATGTAACACAAAAAGAGTTAAATAGCTGAAAGATTAAATAATCATTCTGTAAAATAATTGGTTTTATATTATAAAAAACATGTAAAATATATCTTTTTCAATTCCCCTAAATATATAAATCTCTTTTCTTAAATCTTGTAATCTCACCATAAATAATAGAGTAACACAATGTTATCAATATTTAAAGCCTAAAGAAATTAAATGAAATGATAATCAATGAGGATCAAAATTGTTATTATATCATAAAAAAAAACAAATTCAACATCACACTCTTAAAAGAAACTAATAAAATTTATTATTTTAATTTATCCCACTAAAAAATGGTGGGTCCTCTCATTTACATCAATCATATATCAAAATTCATCATTAATATGAATTCCTTTTCACTATTTAACACATAATGGATTCTTTCCTTCCATCCCTCATGATAAAAATTCAATTAGTGTAATACTATTACCATGAATACATGATCTTATTCTACAATCATCCAAAGGATTAACATTCTCCACTTTGAAAATAAAACAATCACATAAAATCATTAGGGTTTTTCAATAATGGTTCTTATGAATATGAGGCTTAAGGTTAGTTGAGATTTAATTTCAAAATATCTAGGCTCAAATTGGATGGTTATATCTATGTCATAAAACATGATATCTAATGTAATGTTTATTGAAAATTAGTCCAATAAATTGAAATATCCCACTTAACAGAACATAAAATATGGTCATGATCAACATATGTTTAATTAAATTAATGCACCTTCATGATTTGTTTTACTTTTTACATTTTGAAATAATATGTTTGGAAAAAATCTCACATCCACCACATAACAACACAGGATAAATAGATCGTCTTTCTGGAAATGTTTTTTTATTTTTCAAAAACAAAACCTACTGTTATTATAATGGTTTTTCTTTTTTTTTTATTTTTTTCTTCAATATAGGTAAATATATGCACAATGGATGTAACATTCCTATCCCAAAGCACAATAATAGTACCCCCGCACTTTTCCATTGAAATATCATTCTATATAAAATGTGTATTGTAGGAATGGATATAAATTAATTATAATGTGGAATATTACAAGTGAGTTCATTCAGGGATTCTATGGGATTAACAAACATTAATGTAAAATGCGATAGCATGGAAACAGTAATAACAATAAAAAATACCACAGTCATGTTAAATGTCATTTTTATAAGAAAATATTTGACATGTTCCAATGTATGTTTATGCTACTCTCATGTCCCAAGATCACTCAAAAAATATTCTAAATATTATATAAATATTATTTTTTCCTTGTAATCCTCTAAGGAATGGATCATAAGAATATAAGACAATCACTCATGAAGTTAAATAATAATTACAAATTTCTCCACAAAATTATTATAAATTCAATGCATGAAAATGGTAAAAACATATTTACCTAAATTAACTAATATTAAAAAACTTAATAAATTAAATAATCTTATTATATATCCATATAATTAGTCAATTTCCCATTTTAATCATTCAATCTCATTAACATAATGATTTAAAACACGGAATCACATAATTCAAAAGAAATTAATGTCTTTTAGAAAAATAATGTAAAGAAAGAAGCCTACTATGGATATGAAATGGTCTTTTTAAAGCTAAAATGAAAATTTATTATATTGAGGTAAAAAATAATTTAAACTCATACTCCCTGTTTTAATGATTAACCATGTTGGATTCCATATGTGTTCCATTTCATAGTTTTTTCCACAGTTTTAATGACATTAATTTTTCTTTTACAATGTAAATTGGATTCAGTCAGTGTAAAATATATTTTTTCATTCTAAATTATATATGGATTCATTATATTTCATTGTGAAATTTGTAAGGGCCTTAAAATAATAATAATAATTAATGAAACTTCATGCCTTTATAATGATGCACAAATAAGAATCTGAGTAAGATTGGAATAAGGATAAATCATGGGCTGCCTCTGGGAAGCACAATTTTTTAATGTATTTGGGTCGACTAAAAATGATTTTTTAATGAATACCCAAACTATAAGATCCCTTCTAAAACATATAACATATTTTGTTTAATAAAATATTTAAAATGGATTATTAAAATATTTGTTTAAAAAATAAGTAAAAAAATTAATCAAATTTAAAGGAGAGGTACAACCTTTTGGGTAAACATTGGTAATTAGGGTGAACAAGTGTAATCTCCTCAACTAATTGTTGAGTTTTTTCTTCATGGTTCTTCTTCATATTCTACCAATTTATAGAGAACGGTTTTCCTCATGAACCCTTTTCAATATTCACATAATTTAATACATAATTAATAACAAAAGTCCCATACCATAATGAAAAAAATTTACCTGGAAGCAGTTTGACACTAGAGTTTTTTAGAACAATTGACCTCCAAGGATGAAGGTTCATGGTTGAAATATATTATCATAGGATATCCTTGTTCTCTTCTCATAAATATTTATCTTTAAATTTATTCTATAAAGATTTAATCAAGATCCTTCAACTATATTTTTCTCTCATTTCTAGCCCTATCATAGTCTAGATTAATCTATATGGCAACCGAGTAGGCTTTATACAATAATTCCACTAGGAGGTGGAATCTAGTCCCATAAATCAATTTGTAGGGTATCATTCATATATGTTTCTTTTGGGGGGTACTACAAGACCATATGATATCCTATAAATTTTTCCTTCAGTCCATTATATTAGGTTTGAATATCTTTTCTAGCATTCATTTGATTTCACTATTAGAAAATTATGATTAGCCATTTTTTTGCAGATAGTATGAGGTTTATTTTTTATGATACACCACCTACTGTTTCAGTAATACATTAATTATACTATAGATGAAGTGGGTCCCTTGATAAGAAATGATTAATTTTGGTACTCTAAACCAATATAATATGTCATTTCTAATAAAATCAAAGAAAATTTTAGCATCATCAATCCTAGTGGATTTTCTTCCACCTATTTAGAAACATAATCTACCACTAACAGAATATAATTATTACCAAATGATATTGGGAGTAGTCCCATTATGTATATGGAACATACATAAAAAATTTTATTGATGGAAATTCATTTTTGGGGAATTTAATAAATTTTCTAGATATTTCCGGAAAAAAAATATTTTTCACTTTTCATACAAAATTCATGTGCATCCTTATATAATGTGAGATAATAAATTCAAGATTATATGAATTTTTCTAGATTTACTATTTGACCAAATACATCCTTCTAAATCATAATTATGGTTTAATTCAAAATAATAATTCAATTCTACTTTCAAGTAATCATATTTTATTTACATGATCAGTCCAATCTTCTAGTGGAATTGGTCTTCCCAAAAACAAAAGCTGGTTTTATATTTAAGGTTATGATACCAAGGATAGTCTAGACAAGATAATACATGGTTTTTAATGAATCCTTTTTTCCATTTATTATTTTGATAATTGTATATATTATATTCAGAGCATGACACTAATGCGACATGAGATTATGAGGCCTGATGTTCCCAGGATTATTTTTGAAAATATATTACTTATATTAAAATTGTGATTATAGATCTTTCTTGAAAATGTGTAATAACTACTAGATAGAGTCTTGAATCTGAAATACATCGTTTTTATTTATTTAAGAGCATGGGTTTTATACTATATGATACTTAATATTGAAGCATAATGGATATTCATGTTCAGTTCCATCGTATGATAATTAGTAAACTAAATTAAATAATTTATTTATTTTATTTAAATTTGATGTTGTGACTTAATATCCTTTTATAAATATGATTATATGAATAATTTTTAGGGTTATATGTATAATCCTGTAAATTAAGAGGATTAATCGGAGTGCATGGGAGGTGATTACATTTGTGAGCAATTAATAGATCATTCATCATCGATCGATGTGTGAATGAACTCTATCATCCTACCAACAATAATGTCCTGAAATAGTTATTCATTAGATATTGATCCGCATAAAGGTAGGATGTTTCTTATATGGATTCATTCCTATCTATTTATTTTTATTATTAACATGAACCAATTGACTAATGGATTAATTAATCGCTTGATCGTATTTGATGGTATGAGATTATCTGTGGGGATTATTGGGAGGAATATATTTTTTTAATTTTGATCTAAATTCATCATTCTAATGGTATCATATTAAGGAAAACCGAACATGGTTGAGGATTATTCCTATTTTTTTATTTATCCCACTATTTTTCATACAATCATTGACAACATTTATTTTGGATGGGGTTTGAAAAATACCAGATAATCAGTCATTGAACATTCGTTTCTTCACACAGCAGATTAATATCACATATCTGGGATCATATCGATGATGAGATAAAACTATGATATCATATGATTGATTGGGGATGTATTTTGGGATACTCATTCTTCGTTTCCTTGGTGTGTTACTATTAGAAATCATGATAGATGGTTTCTGAGTGGATAAAGGCTCAATCTCTAGCATGTAGATGACAACGAGGCTCGGTCAGACCAAATATGAAATATGTAGGTGAGATTAGTGGCGGAACCAAAAAGAATGATGAGATGTATGAATATAGAGTAATAATCATGAAATAAAGAAAAATATGGTTTACAAAAGGTGTAATCTAGAATTACATGCCCTGTGGTACAACCTTCGGATGGGGCTAGGGTTCTGTGGAAAATAAAAATTTCTCTTGATGTGTGACAGGTATCACACAACATGTGACACTTTACTACAGACTAGGTGTGTACCTCATAGATTATATAGACATAACCATGAGTACACAAGTAATTCCACACCCTATAGTCAGACATAGACACTTCTTGAGTAAGACAAACATGGTGGGGAGTATATGGTCTCAAATTCACTGTGTACTCAAACATAGACATAGGAACATGCCGTGAAACACGTGAACAACCTGGATTCAAAGGGAAATTATTTTTATTTCTTGTACACATTTTATTCCCCTTTAATGATGGAGTATATCCCTTTTCCTTGTAATCTTGTACAGGTTTCAGAAGGGTATGTTCTCTAGATTCATTCCCTGAGTGTTTAGTATGGAATTGAGTCACATACATAAGAAGATGATCAATTGAGAGGTAATTAATTTTTTTGTAGATTTTTTGGTATCCATCCATGAGGCTTAGTATGATATCCTATACCATTATCTTTTCTCTTTGTGAAGTTATTGGTATCTTCATGACCAACACTACGTGGGTGTCGATCTTCTAATCAGCAAGTTATTTCAGATTCAATTATTGGTAAAACCCATGGACTTGGGTGTGATACTCACTTATTTATCACACTCTTCATACTTAAAATGCAAAACATATTATAGATTGACCTAACGATCATGACATCATAGATAGACACCATCGGTTCTTTTAGACTCAGGAAGTGTGTTCTCATGGATGACTACTATGCAGAAACATCGAGAAAGAATCCTTGGATGGAATTACAGTCATGAATTTACCTTGGTACTATTGATCTATAATGAATCTATATTGTTATATTATTATATAATCTATTGAGATAAACCTTTGATGATCTGACTATAATTATTTATTTTATATGATTGATGAGTTCTGGGTTTCATAATGGGTATTTTTTGTACTCACCCCTACATAATATATTTTCTCACAGTTCACGTATTATGAAGATGTTTGACCATTTGAAAGTGTAATATAGGGACCAGGGCTAGGTGGAGATTAATGAGTGGGAGATACCATGGTAAATTCTTATTGTTTCATTGGAAGAAGTCATCACCCACATTATAGGTTACAGTTGTTATTAGTTTCTTTTTGGTGGGATTTTATTTTTTACATTTTCATTATATTACATTCTATCATACTTTGATGGTGGGATATTAAATATATGCTTTCATGGTTACCAATTTTATTACATTTTTAATTTTATAATCTTGGATATGTGTTCATTTATGTAATTAAATTATGATAAGAACCCACAAGTGATCAATATGACTTCTACAATGCTGGTTGCTAGCCCCTAGCCTATTAGAGGTGGGATTGGGGTAGTTGTAACATGGGCCCCACTAGGAAGGGTTGTGATAGAGTGGAATTAAATGAATTCGTTCTAACATTGAACAAAATTCTATAAGATTGGTTTGGGGAAACTTTTTTATTGTTTCAAGTATTCCTTTCAGTCCAGGTACTCCGATTTTGGTGTGGCGAATGACATATCCATACAAAAACACTCTAAAAACATTGATATTGACTTAATACATGTGAAAATTGGATTTAGGGAAATATTTGTTACAAGAATCATATATGAATTGGTTTTGGTTTCCGTTTACTTCTGGATACAATACTCCATATATAATCTTTGATCATGGTATATCTTCCCTTTTTCATGATGCCTCAATGATGTATGCCTACTAGGATTCAGTATCTGGATCATGGGGGTGATTCCCTTAGTGATGAGACTTCAATACATGGACCTGTTTAGGATGTGTTCCCTCTAGGTGGATCTCTATTCATAGAACCACCTTTCATGTATAAGATGGAACCAAAAATTCCAATGGATGATGTGTGTAGGATGAGTTCACTCCAAGAGTTTCAGCGATAGTGAACCCTTAGGTTCAGAGGCTAGTCTGACCCACATGTGTCTAATGGATTTCAGGAGAAGGTGATGTTAGTATTCCTTCTATTTATGACATCATTAGGTAATATGGTTGTTTAGGGAGGTGAATCTTCTCCATGGATCAGTAGGGCGATGGCGGGGATTAGTTACTAAGTCATATGATAAGGCGACTCATACGTGGTAAAAGTTTGAGTACCCTTTTAGAGGGGAATTCATAAAGCTATACAGAGGGATGTTCACATCTAGGAGCTTCTATTTATTTAGTAGGGAAGTACAACAATGGGTGTGTATTCATTGGGGATCACCCACCTGGGTTAGTACTTTATAGATTTGGTGTGTGATTAGTTGTTACAAGATCAGACCTTAGAATGAGGACTACACTGAGACATAAAATCCCAAACAAAACCACTATGTAATTATAATTTTACTAGGGGTGCTATTTTGTGAATTTGTGGTCTCTATTTTCCTTGATGAGAAATCACAGATAGATGTTTCCAACAGTGGGTACATAAGAGAAGAGTGTTCGGCGGTTATAAGATAATTTCATACTGATGACTTATATGTGAATGATGTATTAGGATGAAATATATGGATAGATTGTATAAAGTTCAGGGCCCATAGGATGGATCTAACCAGACTCAGGAGAGGCCATGAAACTCTTATAATGGATTGGGACATCTCGAATGGGATTTTCTGACCTGGCGTCCAACTAACAGAGAGATAGTGGATATGCCTATTAGGAAGAGGAAGTAGAATGAATATTATGTTCAACATTTATTAGGGAGTGGTAGATTATATAGTAGATATGATTTTTGTGTTATATGTTTTTAAATGTTGTTTCCACCACCCCTAGGTGGTCCATGCCATTCTCAGAGAGACGGTGGACTGGGGTGTGGGAAGCTGGAGGGGGTAGGGGCTTATAATCCAGAGGCTTTTGGGATGATATGAGGTATGATCTATGTATTTTATTACCAATATATATCTCTAATAGAAATAGTCTCAGGTAAATCCCATATTTTCTATTATCTATTTTGAGACATATATGATTTGGTTAAGGCCATGGATCGACCATTGCGCTTGGAAACTCTTACGGGATGTGACTTGGTAATCACATAGTTTTATTGACAGTGTGACCTGAATCATATATGTGAGAGTTTATTTTGGGATAAATTTATAGTAATGATGAATCCATAATATATCATATTAGTTATATAATAGTTTTCTATAGTTCATTCACAGATAGTCAATTTAGTTTGGGAAGCCGTGTGTCCACAATGGTGGGAGGGGGTTTTCCTTTCTAGAAAAAAAAAAGAAACATAGGATGTACATAATATAATCATTGTTTAGATAATATAACCAATTAATTTTTATTTATCCATCATGACCCTTTGTGTAGTGGATTATATGAGTTCTCTGTTTCCTACAATGGTGGAGGAGGATGATGATGTCTTTCCTAAGGACGTTATGGGATTACCACCCCTCCAAGAGACATAGTTCTACATTGATCTACCCCTCGAGAAAACCCTAATATCAATTTCATCATATCATATGATTCCTGTTGAGATTCCCATATTGGGGGTGAAGTTGGTGGACTTGAAAACAAAGGGTTTTGTTAGACCCAATGTTTCATCCTAGGTAGCCCTAGTGTTGTTCACAAAGAATGATGATGAGATCATGGTGTTATATATGGACTACCACAAAAAAATAGGAAACTATAAAGAAAAGGTATCTACTACTACAGATCGATGACCTCATTGATCTGTTATGAGGAATATTGGTTCTAAATGGTTGTCCTCAAATCATGTTATCACTAGTTTTGAGTATGAGACAAGGATATACTGAAGAAAAAATTCTAATGTCACTAATGTTACTATGAAAAAATGTTAATTCTCTTTGGTATAATGAAAACCCCACAAGTTTTCATGGGTTTCATGAACTATCTCATCTAGTCTCTGTTAGATATGTTCATGGTAGTCTTCATCAATGATATCCTCGTATACATTGTATATGAGTAGGAGCACATCTGAAACATGGTGGTGGTTCATGAAAGAATCTGATAAAACGAACATTATGAGAAATCCTCAATGTTATAGTTCTGTATTTAGGAATCTGAAATTATGGGACTTGTTATCTTAGGAGATGATATATCAGTTGACCCAAAAAGGTTGGGGAAGTGTTATTGTGGGAGCCACACAAGAGCATGATTGAGGTATATATCTTTTTTATGTTTGAAGTACATTATCAATCATTAATAACAAATTTATATATTATATCATATCCCTTGACATATCTAAAAAAAAATTGAACTACTTTCTTGTGAACAGAGTTGTTCCAGCATGCATTCTAGGAGTTGAGGAAGAGATTGATGATCTCTCCCATGTTGAGATTTATAGATCATGGTGTTGAGTACGTAGTGTTATATGAAACATCACGGATCAAACATAGTGGTGTTCTGATGTATAGGTAGGCAATTATTGTCTATGGTTCATATTAGTTTAGAAAATATGGCTAGAACTATGTGACCTACAATCATGAGTTAGAAACGTTAGTCTTCACACTAAAGATGTAGGGACACTACCTTATGGAGATTAGTTTATTGTTTATTCTAACAATAAGAATCTAAAGTATAAATTATCTCATAAGGATCTTAATTTTAGGTGGTGGTGATGTCTAGAGTCCCTCTTAGATTATGAAATTAATATTATTTTGTACTATATGGAAGGGGAACATGGAAGAAGATGGTGACATTAGGAGATCTAGTTTGTAGTTGCTGAGTAAGGTGTCAGAGCACTTTTCCTTGTTATAGTTAACCTATGAGAATGGGGATAGAGAAGCACACATATAGTCTACGGTTTTTACCCCTCCACTTTTTCAATGAGTTAGAAATGAACAACTAGGGTATACAGACTGTGATACCCAACATACTCATATTTCTAATGGAAATGCTCATTATTATTTTTATGAAGGTGTGGGCATGTAATCCTTATCGAATGATGGAATATAACACAGGGATGTTGCGAGATGAGTTTCTGAGAGAGTTTCACATGTCTCCCTTACCGGTACATCCATTTATTAAACAAATTTACCAATACATTTGATTCTATTTTTCATGGTTGGAAATAAAGAATATATTATTGTAGATTTTCATTCACATCCTTACTTGTAAACAAGTGAAGGTTGAGAACTGGGTTTCATTGGTTTAAACTCAACCCTTTGAGGTGTCTGAGTGTAAGTGGTATGGGATATTGATGGACTTTATTATTGTGTTACCCCATATTTCCAAGGGGAATTATGCCCTTTGTGTGATCATAAACCAACTCACCATGTTGGGCCCCTTCCTAGCTATTTGATAGTAGAGTTTACTATTGAGTATTGAAGGCCCTTACATGGAGGAGAAATCTAGTATTAATTGATTTTCCTTGATGATCATTTCTAACCATGATTATTGATTCATATATCAATTATGGAAGGGTTTGTAGGAGGCCTTTGAGACTCAGATACCATTGAGGATATCATCGCACTCAATGATTTATTGGACCATTATTGTCTTGGATAGAATGTTGTGGGTAATAAGTTTATACATTTCTTATAGTTGAAAGGATCACCTACCATTGGGGGAGTTTTCATACAACAAAAAACACCATTCCACTTTCATTATGAAACTATTTGAGGCCACATAAGGGTAACCCAATAGGTCAACACTAATCTAGACTGAACTTAGAGATTCATCTCTTATGGGACCATAGTTTCTATGAGAAAATAGAAAAGATTCAGATCATATAGGATAATATGGTGGATGTAAATAGCAGGGAGAAGTCCTATGCTGATGGATGATGGAGGCCTTTGGAGTTTGAGGTTGGATACCATGTGTTCCTGAGTGTCTCACCTCAACATGGATTATAAATATTTTGTTGGGGTGATAATATATATCTAAGGTTCATTATTCCTTTCATGATACTATGTGGAGGTAGTGAGGTGGTGTACCGCATAGCTATACGGACTCCGTTAGACTTGGTACAAGATGTATTCATCAAGTTACAGCTAAGGTGGTACTACACTATCCATCACATGTTATTGACTGGGATGAGCTGGGAATTGAGCATGTAGATACCTTTTCTATGTACCTAGTATAGATCGATGATAGATATGAGAGGATATTTCAGGGGTGACCAATTCCCCTAGTGCATGCCTAGTGGTAATCTGGAAATATTGTAGTGTGTACCAAGGAGTAGGAGACCCAGAGGCAGGCTCTATAACCATATCTCTTTGTGTATACTTTTTTTAGAATTTCGGATACATAAAGTCCCATGGTGGGGAGAATTTAATTACTCAATTTTTTTATGTGTGGTTTTGAAATATTTTATCGATTATATTCGATGTGAGATACTTAGATGATGTGAGAATTTGATGCTTGTTATGCCTGAAATTAATTTTTGAAAAATATTTATTACATTGACTCTGCACATGAGTATTTTTCTTGAAAAAGTTGAATTACTTGTAAATAGAGTTTTGAATAGAAAATATGAGGCCTCTATTATGTTTAGAGCATGGGTTTTACCATAGTCATGAATTAATCATGGATTGTATTCTTCATTCGGGTTGAGTTCCCTCATAGGTGAATTAATTAAATAAATTAGATAATTTAATTAATTTGTTAAAACATGACACAATGACATAATATACATCCATAAATACACTACAATGTATAATTTTCAAGGATATCTACATAAAAAAAATTTATAGGAGCTGTTGGAGAGAATTGGAGGAACTTCTATTGGATAGCGATGACCGTCTCATGTATCATCGATTGGTGTGAGACAAACATGATAATATCACCATTGACAAAAAAATTGGATTTTTCTTCTACATAAATTGATCCAATAGAGGTAGGATTTTTTTTATATCGATTTAATTTTGTTGATTTATTCAATTAAGGAACACAAATAATTTGACCAACAGACTGATCTTATTTTGGGTAAATGATTATCTATTGTGATTTTTTAGAGGAATTGTTTATTTAATTTGGATTTTCACTCATTCTTATAATGAAAATTGATCATGTCCAACCTATAAAGGATTAGTTTCATTCAAATTTTGTGTTTCTTATATTATTTAAAAATTATTTATATGATAATTTTATTTATTCATTTTGGCTGGTGGTTTGATAGATACTAGATAATCAGTTTTTTGCGAACAGATTTTGTAGTGGAAAAAAATGATATCATAGAACAAGGTTCAGATCAATGATGGATTATCGATTGTTGATGGATTTATGGATATCAATTATTCGTATCCATATGGTGTGACAATAGTTCATCTCGATGGATGGTTTCAATGTAGATTGAGGTTGGATATCTGATGAGCAGGTGACATTGAGGGTCAGTTGGGCTAGATTTGTGATTTTTAGGTGAGATTGGTGGTGGAACAGAAGGGAATTGTAGAATGAATACAATTTTTAGGAAGAATATAGAATTATGGAGAATTATTGGTTAAAGGGAATGTATTTAAGGCTCGTAATCCATGTGGGACCCCCATGTACTGTGCTAGGGTTCCACAGTGAAGATAACTATCACACAGTGTGTGAAAACTATAATACAACATGTGATCCTTTCTTAGAGGCTTGGAATGCACCATATAGGTTATATGTTAACATCTAGGATTACATGGTCATAGAAACTCATTGAACTCCAACATAGGCATGTCCAAAAGGATACATACATGTTTAGGTGTACATGGTCTCAGATATGTCGTTTACTCAAACAAGAACATTGGAATGGTCCATCACACATTCATATGGCCATGTTCTAAAGGGACACACCATTTACATCTAGTATATACCATGTGTCCCATCAAAGATGGCCTATTTCTATTTTACTTCTCAATAAGGAAATGTTTCATTAGGGTATGTTCCCTTGATCCATTTCTTAAGGGTTAAGTATATAATCACATCTTATATATATGATTATGATCTATTCATATGGACTCTTGTCTTGAATGGAGTTTTCATAATAATTCAATGTATAATGGAGTGAGATATTCTATAGTCATATTTTCCCAATGTGGAGTTCTTGGTATTTTCATGACCAAAACTATGTGTGAATCAATCCATTACTTAGCATGATATTCCGAATAGAGTATTTGTTATACCCCATGGCCCTAGGTACGATCCTCATATATGTATCTCTATATTTAGATTTATAGTGTGTAATTCTTATTGAGATACTCCATGATAACTACATCTTGGATGGATTCAATCAGTGATATTAGACTCATGATTTTGGTTCTCTTGAATGAGGGGTATAGAGAACCTTCACGTAGGAATCCTAGCTAGCGTTACAGTTATGACATTATATTCAGACTATATTTCTATGTTGATTATATTTGCACATAACTAATATATATTATATATACACATACATGCGATGAAAATGCTATTATTCATTATCTTATATGCTAATTGATTTTGGGGTGTTCTACTGGGTATTGTTATACTCACCCTTGAATGTTATTTTTTTACACATGTGATGTACTATAAAAATGATGTACAATTTGATAGAGTGCTAGAGGTACCAGGTCAATAAAAATATTAGTGAGAGGTTTTTATAGAGTTTTTTTCATGTAGTTTCATTTTTATCATTCATCGTCCACTGTACGTGTTGGGCTTATATTCATTTTCTTTATGGTGGGATTGTATTTGGATATTTTTCATTCAAATACTTATTGTCGTACTTTGATTTTGGGATTTTAGATGTATTCATGAAAAGTTATCAGTTGTTTTAATTGTTTTTGTTTTTTTTGGGTTTAGAGATGTGTGTGTTTATACAGGTATAATAGGTTAAGCCCTCCTATGAGAGTGATATTCCTACTCAGCACTGATCGACAGTTACTGTTCTATTTTAGGTGGGATTGGTGTAGTCAGGGAATGGGCCCGATAGGGATTGTTCATGAAATTATATATGAACAAATAAATCACAATGTCAACATACCATGACACTTCTCCATCAATGCATTGAATATTTTCATTTGGAAGTTCATTATTTAGTTGGTCTTGATTTTGAATTTTTACTTCAATCGTGTGGGGTAGTCTTCTAAGAAAATGACCACTTTTTTCAGTGATATTATTACTATTAATTTCAATGTAGAACTTTTGATAATTAAATAGACACATCACCATCTATGTATTAGAATAGTCCTTATTCATTAGATTCTGGAGAGCTATATGATCAAAAAATTATATGTTTAGTTCTATCAAGTTAATATTTGGGATTATATTGGGAAAATGGACTACAAGGAAATCCTTTTTTGGTAATATTGTAGCTAAATTATGTCTAATATAATTTCCTTTATGTATTATAAAGGACATGAGATTTTTCTATCAATTCATTTTAAGATGTAGTCTCTTACAACTTGGTTTGATGCATCCCAAATTAGCTCAGATCGATAGTACCAATTGTGTGGTATTATTATCAGTGGTCTGATAATACTTTTCTTAAATCCATCAAATAATTTCCTACATTCATGATTAAAATTAAACTCATCATATTTTAATAGTAATATTGATTAAGGGAGATCAATCATACAAAAATATTTGATGAATATCCTAGAAAATCATTCATGTCTTGAAAATGACCTAACATGTTTTAAACAAGTTGGGTATAATAAATAATTTATTACTAAAAAATTTTATTTATCCACCTAAATACATTTTAGTTAAATTATGTGCCACAAAAATATTTTTCCCTAACCATGAAATAAAAATCTTCAAATAAATTTTTTTCTCAATACATGCTTTCAAAATAAATTCAAAATTCACTAATAATTGATTGAAATTATTACCAAAAATAGTAATGACATCATGAAATACATGCAGATAGTCCTCAGTATTATATGAGAATATACTTACCATTAAAAGGAACCTAGGGTGTTTAATATCCCAAATATAATTCACTTGAGGGAGAATGTTCCAAAATGATATGTGAAGATCATATTATCCTGGTCTTATAATGTAATTAGTACCCAGATGATTCCATAAAGACCAAATAAAAATAAATATTGACTATTCTATGAAAAAATTTCAAGAATTTGGTCAACGAATGGGATGGATAAGTGGTATCTTCAAGTAACATGATTTAGTCTTATATAAACTATACATATTATCCAACTATTTTTAAATCTCATAGAGAAAAATCCATTTATCATTTTAACATTGGTTAGAACAATTTTATTTGGTACAATAAATATTGGGCTAACTCATTAAGAATTATATATTGGGTAAATGATATCAGCTATTAGTAATTTTCTTATCCCTTTCTAAATAATCTCTATGATGTAGGATTAACTCTTATATTTTTATATCTTCCTTGTTGGGAATTATATTTTAAAAATATTATATGAGAGCATACATTGGTGTCAATCCTCTAGATATATCTTATACTAAATTATATTTCTTGAAAATTTACATGTATGAGGTCATTTAGGATTTTTATTATATCTTAGATAGATTATTAAAAATCATCACCAATAATTTCTCTCCTTCAATAATGTAAAAATACATTAAATCACTTGGATGTGGATTTAACTATATACTTGGTGGTTTTCAAAGGATGGTATTGAATTGAGGTTTCCAAATTCAAAATCCAATGTCTCTTGTATCATGTTAATTTATTCTAGTGACCCATCCAAAAAACTAGAGGTCACTTCATCATCTAATTGGAAATTACATTATTTTTTTGGAAACTGTTATTTTCGTATTTGAGTTTCTCTTAGAAAGATATGATTTCAAGAAGAAAACCAGAATCATCAATTGGTTTTGTACATATCTCATGGGAGATCCCATAATGTGAATAATTTCTTAACAGGTACTTCATTGAATAAAATATGTTCAATTGTATTATACTATCTCTAATTTCCATTGTTAGCATACCTCCATGAACATTAATGATGGTTTTCACTGACTTTATGAATGTAATTACCAAAATGATGTGTGAGTAGGATTAAATCTTATATTCATCAATGTTCAGCCCATAAAATGTAGTTGAGAATGGTAGATCATTGAATTTCACAAGGGAATCACCCAAAACACACACCGGGTAAACCATGGATCTATTTGTGAGATAGACCACCACTATAGTGGGTTTTTATTCTCTAATATGAAAATATGTATATTGGGACTAATTAAAATCATTTATTAAAGCACAAAGATCAAATGAATAATGAGTAAAATTGAAAGAGTCAATGGTGAATCATATATGTAATGTCCTTTGATCTTTCCATTTTTGTGGTATCAAAGGTGTGATGAGCACATAGATTATTTTTCCTAAGATGATTCTCCCAATTCGATCATGTATCCTTCTTTTTTTGCACAACTCCTTGAAAAATATTGCATATTTTTGGATTTTTAGATGAATTTTAATAGTGGTATATTGATTTATAAATTATAGAATGCATCCTAAATTACATATTAAAGTCACTCCTCTTTCCCATTATTTCACTCAATTAATATAGTAGTAAATGATGCATGATTATATTTGTTTTATCATTGTTATTTATATAGAGAAATATATGGACATTTCATTATGAAATAGGTTTTTTCTTCATTTATCATGTCCCATTATTATGGATGGATGGGTTGAGCTCCAAAATATTTCCCAAAATCATCAACCATACTTTTTGAAGGTGGGTGAATATCTTTTCCACTTCATGTTTTAATCACACTTACATTATTATTGGGATTATGAACTATTTATGAGGTTATTTTTTCAAGTTGTTTGGACTGAAAGTCCATAAAATATATTAATTGGTTTTTCATCTTATTTATAATATATTATTGTCTCATAACATTGTTCCTTCAGACATGATCTTCAGTTGATGGTGAACTGGATAAAGGTTTCTCTGTAGTCTTTGGCTGTAAGGGTGATGGTTGGAAGGCATTTTATAGGTAGTACAACTTGTAAGATAGTTTAAATGGTGGTGGGTTTTGGTAAAAATGTTGTTTTAGGGGAGGATAATTTTGATATTTATTCTCAAATCTGGTTATATCCTAGTTTTGTTATAATTATTATCCTTATAGTTTCTGGGGATGATGTAGGTGATTCTTCTAGAATTTCCATGGCTAAAAGAATATTACTCAACTTCTGTGCCCTTAACTTTTGGTCACTGTTCAGTAAAATGATTAGGTGATTAACATAGACCGCATACGTGAGGTGGATTTTTTTCAACCCTCATGAATCATAATAAATTGTCTCATTAAACCATTTAGTTCGTCAATTTTTGTTATACAGATAGTTTATGAGTCAGATGTTTTCACCTCATGTATACCTATGGTGCGAGATTTTTTCCCAATCACCAAGTTCACAGTAAACCATCATATTAAACTGGTTATTTCATAAATTTTTTATAAATATATGAGATGAGTCAATTTTTAGTACCTCATGTATGTCTCATGTCCGCACACCTCTTATAACAATTTATATTGAGTTTTTCACTGTTATTTCAATCAAACCTCAAATTTTTACTGGTGATTTATCTATATGGACTTCTTCATATGAGGAGTTGATTTGGTTTTGGTCATTACCAAGAAGACCATGATAAAATAAACTGAGGAAGTGAGTTCCTCCACTCTTTTATGTAGGAAATCAGTGCAGATCTTTTTAAAACTCACATATTATTTTAATAGTGTCACTTCATTTTACTAAAAAATATCATAGATCTCATACCTGATCATTTTTTTGATGTATGATAAAATATAGATGTAAAGAAACGAATAATTTCTTCCAAATTGTAGAATATTGTAGGTTATAGGTTGTAAAACCATTCTCTCATAGCTCTCACAATTGAAAAGGGGAATTCCCTCCACTTTATTTATTTTTTGGTGACTCCTCATGGTATTAAGAAATATCATACATTTTTGAATTCAAGAATATGTATATTTGGATCTTCTCTAGAAAGACTGTGGAATTTATGTCAAATTTGAATCATCTTAATTCAAAATATAAAATTATTTTCTAAATCATGTACAATGATTTGGTTCGGTTGGTTTGAGAACTACGATGCATATAGATCATATAGGGTTTGGTATATATTTCCATCCATTTCATCTTATTCGATGTAAATATTGAATGTTTCACGTAGATATATGATATTTTTTTCCTAACACCCTTATTTTTAGTCTATTTTTCTCAGTTGGGGTTGTATTCATTCAATTTTATGAATAAAATTAATCAATTTATTTTCCGTACTTTAGGTCATTCAAGGTTAATTTTTTGGTTGTTTTTTGTTGTAATTCCACCCAATAAATGAAACAATGTTTCAAGAACACCTATCATGGGGTATAAAAAACAATTTCTGATTATTACATAGTTATATTATAGTTAAATAACCTTTGTTTTCATCCCATAGATGAGTTCACACAATTTAGTGTTATCACTTTTAAATTCGTTTGATAAAATTGATTTATTTTTATTTTTTAGAAACTGGGTTCTAAAATCGAGAATATGAAAAGAAAATTTAATGATTTATTTTAAAAAATTGACGAGACAAATTTATCAAGTTGGGGATTGGATGACCTAGTGTTATGTTTTCATGGTTTCCAATTTTTAACAATTATTTTTCCATTGGCTAGTAATAGAGAAAATTTTATATTGATTGTACTCTCTCCCTTGGAAAGAGAGTGATGATGAGGATATCTATAATCAATTTCTCAACCTGGTAATCCCTCCCTCTTGTATGTGTAGAATTATATTATCTACTCTTTATAAATTAGTTAAATACCACATATGGTATTTTTATCCCATAATTAAAAAAAATTCTATTACCAATTCCCCACATGTGCTCGCGATCATCGAGCACTCACCACCTAACCCTAATTTGTTAAACAGTAAATCTGTGGGATGGGGTAGAGGGAGATATTTATTATTTACCAAGAGAATTTAAATTAATATAATATAACCCTAACATAGATGCATTGAAAAATAAAACATGAAATTATAATTATAAAAAATTGTAAGAAAAAAAAACAATTCAATTAAGAGTATAAAATCAAAAAACACAATTGATCTAGCCTCGCCCTTTCTAGATCTCTCAAAAAAATATCCCTTCATTGATATAGTAGTTTAGTTTATTTTATAGAGGGGATAAATTATAATAAATAAAGAAAATAAAATAATATAACTTAAAATAGGAAAATAATGTTGCAGCATGTTCTTGTCAAGATATCTCAATGATAATGACTTTAAATGTCCCCCATAGAATCTATTTATGATCTTCAATTAGATCCCATGGTTACATAAAAATGGAAAAAATACTTTAAAATAATTCCATGTCATTAATAGGACTTTAGGAGTGTTCCCAACATTAATTCCAATCCAATATACTTGTTTTAATCTCTATCAAGTGAATAACATCGTAAAAGGTCATTATACATCGAAACATGTACGTGGTATGACCCTAGGAAGTTTCATGGCCTAAAATTATGTATATAATAAATTTTTGGGATCATCATAGCATTAAACATGTGTTTTAGTTTAGGAAACAGGTTTACTTTTCCCATAATGACCTTTTCTCCCTTATTCTTTATTATTAATCCTTTAATTCTTTGGTTATTATATTGTAAATTAATATTTATGATGTATATGAGTGTTTTACTATAAATTTTTCTCTATCTTTAACAAGTTATTCGTATTTAATGCTTGGAATTGGTCCTATATCCATGGGAAATTACAAAAAAAATATATTATATATTTAATTAATATCTATTGAGAACATTTTCATTCAAAATCTGTATCCTTCCAGGAAACACAATAACAGTATAATATACAAAACATTTAAAAATAAATATAAAAATAAATAATTTTATTTAATAGTGAATTTTAAAATGTGTCTTGATCACACCAACAAAATATTTGGGAGATATTATAGGTATATATGTTGTCCTTGTTCTTTCTATGAAAGTCCAAGAAGACATTTCAAGGAGAGGCTGAATGTAAATGTGATTATTCACAAATGTTAACAATTAAGGCACATTCTTAGGGTTAATTTTTTCCATTAATTATCAATTTAATTATTATTGAACCCTTAATTGGTACCTCAATTTATTATATATCACACCTAATTAATGAGGTTTAACCCTTCACCTAGAGAAAATACTAGTATCTCTAGATCCCGGATGCATTTTCAACCTTAATTATTTTATACCCAAAGATGAAGTTTGGAGGTTCCTTTAAATTTACAAATTTTGGGAGATGAATTCCTCCTTGAGTGTTCTCCTAGATGTTCTTGAGTTTAAAAAAATGGGAAAATTTTACTTAAAAGTGTTTTTAATTTGGAAATTTATAGTCTAAGGATTCATCAACTTAACCACCTTTAGGTCTCATAGACAATTCAGGATCTTGTGACTTTATCTATTTATTATCTATCCCATCCTCAATTAAGACGTCTCTTTAGAATCTTCAGCATGACCATCATGGTACATCTTTTTGACTTATTATTTTAGTAACAATGTGTTTTCAATAATCCTATGGTTGTAGATGATTTGATGACTCAGAGGCCTCATTGAATACAATTATTTTGTAGATATTTCTAATAGTATTCCTCTTTTTGTCTAGGGTTTATCTAATAGTTACCCTTTGAGCAATTCTCAATAGAATTACCTAAGGCTATGTTGATAGAAAAACGAATTCATACCTAATTCCTAGTAGAAAAAACGCACATTATAGAAGAAACTTAATCCAAGATTGGTGGATTCTTGATATATCATCACAGTGGGATTCCAAACCACAATAGTATGTTTCTCTTTCCTGAAGTCTAATAGGGGGACTACCATTGGCTACATCAAGAACAAAGAAATTTCATGAAAACTGATAAGGCATATAAGGCCCACAGATGATATCATATTTCATTAGAGACACTAAGGAGAAATACATCACAACCATCATGTGTGATCATGCTTCTTTCTCTATATGGCCGTCATCAACGATCATCATGGTGTGAGGCTAACCATAAGAGAATAAGATAAACTTTGAATGTATGATCAGTAGCTTTAGGTCTACTTCATTTTTTAATGATGTGGATTGATTCCAAATATATCCTAGGTAAATATATATATTTTACACAATGGGACGTGATACTCTATATGGAGATTATATGAGGTCAAGTGAGCCATTATAGAACCCTAAAACAATAATAATTTACTCAGAATATGGAATGAGGAATATCTTTTATAAACATGGAAACAACACTGGTGGATCTTATCTAGTACTAGATCTAGTAGACCTACTAGTCCCCTATTCTAATTTTCCTTCCATCATAAATAAACTTTTTCTAATTCTATTATGGGAGTCAGTGGAAGAAAATTGGTATCTTCATGGACACATTAGTATGAATCATTCTTCTATTTTTGGAGAGTGGGTTTGGGGTTGATATTGTAACCCCATTCTATATATTTGGGTTATTCCATCTTTGGATAGTATTTTATTAGGAACTCTTGTTTCGTGATCAAATGGAACCCCATAGATATTTATAGAATGGAATATTCCTAAGAGTCACCATAAATATTTACATACTTTTCTTGAAGCTAACATTGGTATGTGGAGAAGGTTCCTTACCCATGGAGTTCATGATATACCTTAGTATTTTTTGGTCTAATAAAAGAATTTTCTTAATATCTCGCCATGTAACAATTTGGGATAGGGATTTTTATACATGTCATTAAGAATTAGTTCCATAGAAAAATTATAGACATCCTATAATTTGAATCTATATTTTTCATCCACCATATGAATATACTGATCTATGGGATCTAGCAGCTCAGTAGTTTTTGGATCAATTCAGGGTTACTATAGATGTATGTATGTGATATCCAAAAAGTTTCATATATGGTGACTGAAATTAACTTATCATTTAATCTAGTACATGTTCCTTGGAAAAAATATTCTCACATCTACTCAGTATTAACACCATATCCAAGGCCCACTTCTCAATCATCGTTCAGGTATTGTTCTTGGTCAGTAGCTGAATGGTATAATATAGATTTTCCATAGTGTATCAAAGGTTTTTGATATGTGAACATGGATTTCTAGGGTTGTTTCAAGGAGTAATAAAATTAATTGTTTTTCTATTTAACAGATCATGTATAAATATAACATTCGAGGAAATATTAACTCTACACCAATTCAGAAAATTAGAGATCTAGGAGTTGGACTTGTAATTGTTTTATCTAGGTATGAGAATAGACTTTAGGATCCTATACCCATATAATGGAAGGAAGTCAGATTACGAGTACTCTTGATGTTTTTGATATAGAATTTCTATGAAGAATGAAGGGTGTTTTTTAACTCAGTACAACATCCTCAAACATATCTTCAATCAGAGTAGTGAATTCCACATCTGAAATGGCAAATGAAGTACAAGACACCTTATTCCAACACGAGAGTTAAACATTTTATATATGAATTCATAGAATGAAAAAAAACTAATGGGAAAAACAAATTAAGAAACAAAAAACATGGTGAAAAATTGATGAAGTAAAATATTTCACCTTAGTGTGTTCCTAGGTTGGTTTTCCCACGTAACCTATCATAGGGAATTGTTTCGTTGGTGAAATTGTGTATATATCTTCAACCTATACATTCACATAGGTCACTTTTAATAAGTATAGGAATTATGTTAAACTCATGCATTCCTAACACCAATATGTTCAACATATAATGAGGAAATAATGATACATGACCACCTCAGGTAGAAAATATGTCATTGGTGCAGAGAGTGAATAGTGATTCAGGGATCACTAAACTCTGTTGAGTGAATGTAATTGTGTGTGTTTGTGTGGGAATAGGGGGTGATGGATTTTAAGTGATAATCACATTATCATTGATTGAAAAAAAACCAAACAAATAATCTCATTATATCTTCAATAATTAACCCTGAAAGGATAAACGATGAACAACATACCTAAAACCTAGTAATAAAAATTTCTATATTCTTCTTATATGGGATGTGGTTGTTAAGGGTCAATTAAGAAGCAAAAAAAGCTTCATTCCTCTTATGGGATTACACCAACCATTGAACATTTATCATATTAACAGGACTACCAAATATTGAAGGGGGTACTAGAACCTTATCACAGAAATTATTAATTATGTTTCAAGATAAAAGGAGCTATAAAATGTTTTGAATGAAACTAATAACTAATAAAACCAAATAGGAGGTATCAAATATCTTTATATAGCTAACCTCGATTCTCCTTCATAAATGAAGAATATATTGACCATGTTCAGTGCACCGAGTGTAATAATCCTACTAGAAAATATTTCTAAACCTTTCAATTGATATGCATGGAATGTATTTTCCATTCATAGTAGATTAAAATGAAGGAAATCATGTGAGAATCAATATGGAAAATGAATCCATCTCATGGATCACATATCAAAATTTTATCACACCATATGATCAATCCAAGATCTACATATCATGCTACCCTTTTGATATACACCTATCATAGTGTACAATATGCATATCATTTATATCGTACTACACAATCAATGTAATCATATAATATGGTCCAACCTCTTTTAAGTTTATATCCATCAATCTCCCATTTTCAATTAAATATTATAATGACTTAATTTAAAAAATTTATAGATCATATAAAAAAATTTCAAACCTCTTTTAAATATGGTTTTATCCACCTTTATTTATATTGGAATAAAAACATTGTACCAAATATAATCCATATACAATCTTTTTATAGTATGACACAACATGTCTTAGTAGAAATTACAAAAAATAGGAACTCCCTATTTCATAGATGTATGTAAAGAGCATCCACTTGTAAATCATCAATGCTTCCCAAACTAAAAATGGGTTCGGTTTGATCCCCATAAAATATAGTCATATATCTATATAAACATATCCATCATAATATATATCTTGTACATCATATGTATACTTGTATAATAAAATTTTCAATGATATCGAGTGTTCAATAGACATAAATCAATAGAAATATAATGTATACCATCTTGTCTCATATTTATTGTCTGAAGAGACTAACCAGGTCAATGAATACATCCCACATAATTCATAAAACATATGATTACATTACATTACCCTCATCCAAGTAGTTGGATACATTATATGTGACCTAGATAAGCATGCATTATAATTTACACAATTTAATTCAATAAAGGTTTAGATGTCTTTATTCATTATACATTTGGGAAAATATTATCCTAGCTATGCTCTAACCAATGACATAACCAACATAATACCCAAATACTCACTTATTTTCTATATCGCAATGACATTTAAAATAAAGGTAACGATGTGTGAAAGTTATCACACAAGGTATCTCCCTTTATTTATGTAATAAGGTTTGTAAACATAATTCATCCATAATTATAATGAAGAGTGTATGTCAATCCATGATATATACTTCAGTGGGCCTATCAATGTAATAAATATCTAGTTATTACCTCATGAATTCATTATTCATATCTGATGCTCAAAATTTTTTAATGGGGATAATGTTCCATTCATGATAACCATTCAATGTCCTCAAAAAACATAATACATAATGATGATAATCAATAAGGGGCATCTCAAATTCATTTATTGACTGGATATTATCATTCCACAAATTTTGAAATGTAAATTAAAACACAAATGATTTAATTATAAATGGATATTTCCTTTATTATAATAACATGATTGATTTGTAGTTCTTATAAATAATTTCTTACTTTTAGTAAAGAAAAAAAATCTACAAAACCCTCATGTTATTGATGTGGTAATGGATTTTATTTCCTAAAACTAAATTCCAGATATACTACAAGAGGGGTGTGAATTGTAGTTTTTATTGTACCACAAAAAATAAAAAACTATGGTAGAATTAAATAAAAAGATATAAGATATTATATAATAGAAAAATAAGGTTCTTCCAGTAATTTGATAAAACAATTTAATGAATAAAACACAATAACTATGTAATTTTAAATAAAAATAATCTATAAAATAAATAGTTTGAAAATAGAAACTTATGGATATTAAAAAATAAATATTATAATAGCTATACTGAGTGAGTGATTTTATTTAACCCAAAGACAAAAGGAATTATTTATATCAAACTTTAGGTATCCCCAATTACAAACCTTTCAGTAGGACTATCTTCTAACAACAAAAATTCATCGATCAACCTAACTGGAATGACTTTCAATTTTTTTGTAGGCCCTAAATATAACTTTATTATAATATAATATGTATCCCTATCCAAAAGAGCCCTCGATCTTAAATATCTATAAATAGTAATGAAAGAGATTAATATTACTTATAATAAATCCTCAATGGAAAATGATCTAAATCTAATAACTATGTAAACATTATAGATGACGGTTGTAACAACTCCAATGCTTGAGTTTCACATTTTTAAGGTTTAGTGATAAATATTTCTACAACACTATCTAAATATATAATGGATCTACTCTTTCACTACATATACCAAAAAACATTTTAAAACAATGTTATGAACCAACTTCTGAAAAATAACAATGAAAAAAACTCCATATAAAATATTTATGTAATGGAAACTAATAGATACTTTCATACAAATTTCATATAAAAAAATTACTCTTAGACAGATTATTTCAATTAAGGTAGAGTAATTTTGAATCACTGCTAATGGTACCATAAATATTAACATAAAATATTATTAGATAAAATAAAGATAACATAAAAAATAAGTATATGTATTTTTATTTTTAAAATAAGTGTAGTAATAAGTCTTTCAATCTAAAAAATCTCCCTTCCTCTTTATTTAAATCATGATACACATGAAAAAAAATAAAATACATATGATTAAAAACATTATTAAAAAAATTAGGAAACCAAACACATTGTAAAAAGATTTATTTCTATACTTTCTCCCCCTATTGATATTTCAAAAAAAACATAAAATTAAAAGAATATAAAAGTGATACAAATTTGAGAAAAAAAAATATATTTTTTTAAATATAATGAAATGTAAAAAATAGAGACATGTAATGTATTGACAATAAAACATCAATTTTCAGGTCAATAAAACCATTATAGTTACACAAAATTTTATTTTTTGAAAATACTATTCATTTTTTGAATGTTTTTTAATAACATGCATTTAATTCTATAGTTCCTTCTCTAATCTATTAGCCTTTTCATCTTAAATATTCTGTTTGTTTTTAAGAACATATATAGTTTTTGTACATCTCCACTGTATGTGATTTTAGATCATTCACTACAATATAATTTTCTCCAACTTATAGATTGATCATTTTAGTCAACTTGAACAAACCCTTATAAATTTTACTTATTCTTTTCTTCTATGAATTAAA
The DNA here is from genome assembly GCA_963277665.1 of Viscum album. Taxonomy (NCBI): domain Eukaryota; kingdom Viridiplantae; phylum Streptophyta; class Magnoliopsida; order Santalales; family Viscaceae; genus Viscum; species Viscum album. The sequence continues at coordinate 1,576,836,048 of OY728141.1, forward strand.
GATTTTCAAATATCCCTTAGAATAATTGATCCCCACTATAACACTTTTTAACTATTTCTAATCTATAGATAGATTTTATTTAAGCCTTTTAAAACAATCATTTCTTTATACAATGGAATCAATAATCAGTTGTTTACATTTATCATATGGAACATGAATAATATATATTTGAATCAACATACATATAGTCTGGACATCAATGAATATAGCCATCATTCCATCAAATTTATTGATCAAATTATTGAAGTAATTAAGAATCATCTCTATTCTCTTCGACTAATAAAGTGGTGCACTAGTAGAATAATTAAAAACATATAGTGGGAACTTTCATATATTTTATTATATGAGTCTTCCTAAATAAAAAATTTAAAAGGAAAAATATCTTATATTTAAAAATACACATCAACATCTTCTCTTTAAACATCTTCGTCTTTCCTTGTTTCAATATTCTTAGAACATCCCCTAAAATTCTTAAATCTTCTTCTGATTGATATTATAATGAATGTTTAGTTATAGATAAAGATATGTGAAAATAATATTTCTTTGTAAAATGACCTTTTTAAGAAACCTTTTTATTTTTAATAATATCTTCAATATTCATAGAATGTGTAGATTTAAAGACATTTTTATATTCAACATCACTAGAAACATGTACCTAAGGAACATCAATTTATTTTCCTTTTCCAAAAAACTCTTTTATATTAATGATTTTTCTAAGAGGAAATATCACAAAAAAACATATTATATGATTTTAGTTCCTTGGAGAAATTCTAAATCCATTCATGATTTCTTATTTTTTCATCTTGATTCTTCTTCTTTTACCTTCTTTCAAATTTTATAGATTACTTCTCTAAGAGAGAATGCCTTAGTTATCGATGAAAAAAGTTATGTTCCCATTCCTTGTGATCTTTTTTATTCTCTATAAACTCTTAAAAATACTTATTAGATATAGTTTAAACTACATTTATTGGAAGGTCAATATATTTCTGAGGAGAAACTATTTCTTCCATAATTTAATTAACCTTTATATGGTCTTAATATGGTCATCCTAAATTGCTTTAATAGTATTTTTCTATAAATTAATTTTCAGAAACAACATGTACAAACCTCATTTTGTCAAATAATTTCATATCGAAAGATGGAATATTTTTCTCTTACTAATAGTTCAAGTTTAATTATGTTCTTAACATTATGAAACATACAAATATCCTTTTTAATAAATATTAGATAAAGAATATGATACAACATTAGAACACTAAAGAGAATTTATTAAATATAGATCCAAATAATTTGTACAAGAATGAAATTCCAAATTTTTTATAAGATATTAAGAATATGAATGTCTTCAGTTTTGATAGTGTACTTATATCATTTTATTGATAAAATAAAACCTTTCACTAATTGGAACCTTTTGAAAAAAATGACGAATCTTGTTAACCTTTTCTAAGATGAATAATAAAATACTCTTCAATATTAACATTTTAAAAAATATCCTACGATATTAAAAAAGTTATGAGAAAGAAGATAGATTCCACTTCTATGTTAAAACCCAAGAACATGACCATTCGTCATAGATTAAACATTAAAGTCTTTCTGAAATAGTTAAATGGAACACATTTCACACCATTATATTCACTAAAGTTTTTCCTTATATAAAATTATCTAATTATGGTTGGAAAGTAAAAAATCACAATCTTATGTTGTTAGAAGAAAATATTTCCAAAACTAAAACACAGAATCTAACATTCTTAAGAATCATAAATATAAAACAATAATCTATTTATCATCCTTCAATTGATAATTTCTCTCTTAGATGTATAACATGAGGAATCCATAATGAAATCATAGTAGTCGAAGAAAATTGAAAAAAATTAAAATAACATTTCACAATTTGGATTAACAAAATTATGTGAGATGAGAGAGATTTACCATTATTATAAAAATAATGATTGTTTCCACATAAAATTATTTTTATATAATAAGTATCAAAAGGTTTATCTTCCCCAAAAATTTATAGTTGACATTAAATATTCTATATAAATAATAATGACATAAATTGTTTTAATATTTTATAATATATTTAGACTTATTCAATTATGTGAAAATGTTATGTTAAAACATTACAATGAAAAAGTAACATAAATTATAAAAAAAATTATAGTCTCCAAATAATAAGGATTTCCTCTAAATAATTATTTAATATACATTATTTATGGAAAATAAAATTTCTTCTAAATATTTAAAGTTATTCTTAATAAATACTCTATAAAAAATCATCCCACAAATAAATTAAAATAGAAAAGATTGAAAAAATATTTTCCCTCCTTTTATATGAATTATTTTATTATATGGATATTGATAAAACAATAATTATATTAATTATTAATTTATTCTTTTCATTCCTATATTCAATTGAAAATACTCAAATATTTTTGAATGAATAGGCTTTGTAAAAATTCTAAAATGTTGGTCTTGCTTTCAAATGAATAAAATAACAACATCATCTTTTTGTGTGTTATCACAATGTAAATAATGTCTCATATCTATTTTATTTTATCATGAGTGATTTTTTGGTTTCATAGAAAAATATATAATAGTAGTTTTGTGACAAATAATTATAATCTTAGTGAAACATATACCAAAATCAATAAGTGTGTTTTAAATCCAAAACACTGGGGTGAAATAAATTTCAGCTGCTACATCTTCAACTTCATCAGCATACATTTCTACAGAGTATTGTATCATTTATGAAAAGGTACTAAATCTATTCCAGTGATGTCAAATGTTTGGGATTCACTATTTCAATCCATTTTATATCCACACCATTCATCATATGATAAAATGTTAAGTTGAAAATAAATTTCAGATGAATAAAATACCCTAGGATTCAGTGTTCCATTAAGGTAAATAAAAAACCCTTTAACAAATTGAAGATATGATACATTGAGATTCATTTTAAGTCTTAAACACATTATCATAGAAAAAATTAAATCTAGTTGACTACAAGTGAGAGAAATTAGACTTCCAACCAGCCTCTAAATTTGTTTCATCAACTTATTTCTCAAATGCATCATGATTAAGAGTTTATATGCTTTTATAGGAGAACTTATAATCATATAATTATCAAAACCAATCCATTTGGTTAATTATTTAATATTATTTTTTGAGATAAAAAAGTCCCTTATAGATTTTGATAAATTATAAAACCAATGAAAAAATAGTTCTCTCATCCTACACATTTCAAATTTAAATTTCATAAATTTTTAACATGAATTAGAATTATTTTTTAAAACTATACTTATCATCATTGACATAATGTCTAACCATGATAGTATTTTTCTAAAAAATCTATATAAAATGAGTTAGATTGGTCGCTCCATTGACAAAATTATTTAATGTAAACATCATATAATTATATAATACATGGATATTAGAGCTTATTTATATCCATAATGTGCCTTATTATGTTTATACATGTATTATCATGACCATAACCATTGGATTTGAAAGATCCAAGTTACCACTAACTGAAGGTTACATTTACTAGACACCAAAGAGTGATAATAAATTCTAATAGAATACTAAATTATTAAGGGATGATTTTCCCTTTTAATATACACAACTAAGCATGTAAATAAATAAAAATAACAAACTGATACTATATGAAGCCTGAAATAATAACAATACAGATCAAAATCAAATAACTAAAACAACATCAATGTAGAATAAAAATGTTGAAGAAGAAAACCAACCAAATAATAAAATATATCTTGAAGTAAAAAACCTGATATGTAATCATTCCAACCAGTAATCATTAATATCTCCAAGATTCCAAAAACACCCTGAGAATGTTGTATTTCGATTATACAATAGAGAAATTAGATACAATTCCTTTACCTAAATAATGAAATATAGTTTCTACATATTCACTAATGTGAATATGTAGGGGTTGAATTAAAACCTAATTTGAAATTCTCAAGACTAATCAACTCACTCCACTATGAAAAAATAGGACATCACTTAGTTGAAAATAGAAATAAAAAAATAAAACATTCAATGATGTTTATAAAATTAATTCAACTGACCATAAGAAGTAGAAAATGTTCATCCATTTATTCCACTAGGAATATCCATTCCATGTTTACTCTCTCTCACCGAAATTCATGCCACGGTACTCCCAACACTCATGATTATTAATTTTTTTATCATTTGTGCAGAATTAGAGGAATTGGTATCCTTTCTAAATCCATCTAGGCACAATCCAATGAGATTTTTATTTACACTAACCGTGTATTTGAGCTCTTCATATCATAATTTCTCTAAACAACCATACCCATTTTTATTATTTTATAAAAAAATATGAATAAATCTTTAAAACTAAAATCAAAAGGGATTTTTAATAAAATTTTAAAAATAAATTTCTATATAAAAGTGCAAGAAAATTAGTTATAAATCCAAACCACCAAATTCGAAGACACATGGAGGGAAGGGGAGAATTCACCTACATCAAAATAAATATTATACAGCCCAAAGAATCATTCCATGATATAGATGATCCAAATGCCCTTTCCCATTCCATTAATAAATCCCATAATATTTTTTTAAAAAAACATGATAGATTCAGTAGATCTCGGCATAAAAAATTTTATATAAGGATAAAATCAAAAAAAATGCATGGATTTAGAATGTAATAAATTATGAGGAGATTATCGGTCGGTTTCCTTCAATATCATAGATCTAATACATTTAAATCCACTAAAATAAGGATCTTGTGGGAATATATTATCTAAAAAATCCATATGGAATAATGAGGGTGAGATTGTAGGATGAGGTAGAATGAATGAGAGTTTTCTGGAAAGTATTTGGGTTAAAATAAAAAATTTGGATTTAATTTGTGAAATAAAATGGTTAGGAAAAATGGTTTACCAAACTATGAACCAATAGAATGGGCACCACTATATCAAGACCCCCATGTCACACAGTTTTTGTAGAAATTTTTATGAACTATGTGCCAACCATGTAAACATTTTTATCCCATGTCCTACATTTTCTAGGGTAATTCATCTGTTTTACCCTAACAATGCATAAACATTATCCCTCAACATATACTCTATGAGGAGCTATACGGTTAACTCGGTAATATATATGGTTTTCCTTAAAGACCCCACACCTAGTAGTCTCAAGTTAGTGGTTATAAAATTGCATTATCATTATATATAAGGAATTAGATCTCAATGTAAGGAATAGTATTTTTGTATTTTTTAAAAAGTCATATTGTCAAAATTCACCTTAAATTTTAAATCCTAAAATATGCTGAGAATTTCATTCAAATTTCATTATTTCCTCATTAAGGTAACCTTATATATCAATCATAAAAAATAGTCATGTATCCTAGGGGAAACATGAAAATAACGGAGTGATCTCAGATTCTTAGTAAGGGTAACCATATTTAAGAATCCTTGAGTAAATTAGGAATAAAACATATGTCAAGGTGAATAACTAAAACACATGCCATTAAATTTAATCATGAGAATAATATGTAATAACTAATTGATTGTCACATAATCCCATATAAATAATCACATTTCAGTAAAACATAACCAAGGATACTCTACTAGTTGAATAATCAAAATGAGTATTAATAACTAATCTCATAATGGTGTAATTCATAATGTTTTATTTCCAAAACACATTGTAAGGTCATATGTTATGATTTCTACATAAATGGATAAGAAAACTACAAAAACCTATTCTAGTTTGTCTAATTAGACATACCAATGCATCAAGGGTCTATACCTTTCCAGTCCCATAACATACTAAGTCTAATTCATTTACAATAGGAAAGGATTAAAACATAAATTACATAAAAATCATATTTAAAACTAGAATATGAAATGTGAATACTTAAACTATAAACCATCCAAAGTAATATGACTAATGGTATCAAAATAGAAAATCCATAGTCAAACCGATCATAAACCACTCAATAAAATACAGATGATGGTATCATAAGAAATCAACCTCAATTAACCCTAATGTTAAAGAAATTATATTATATATATATTAATACACTCTAATTAAATCATTGAAAAATTCATAATAGAATTTCCATTTTTCAACATTGAAATAAATTAATTAAAAACCAAAAAATTATTGAAGAATGAAATTTAGTTTAAAACAAGATTCTAAAAATGTCACGGATTACATAAGACATTTAGGTGTAATGAAATAAGGAATATCTACTTAGTATTTATAACTAAAATAATCATTCCATCAATAAATTTTTGTTGTAAAAGTCATAAAGAGCCTTGTTTAGAAAATGACAACAAATATTATGATCAAAACATTTTGAAAAAAGTAAAGCATGGGTAAAAATGAATTTAAAAATTACAATGAGAGTATAAAAACATTTTTTAATTTTTCAGAAAATAATGTACATGGAATAGAAATATTTCCAACACGAGACTTAAATAGATATAGTCTGGAATAATGATGGTATTGTGAAATAAACTCATACCTTATGCCAAGTTTCCTCTATACATGTTTGAAACTTCTATATAGTGATATTAAATATATTATTAACTTATAATATGAATTTATTAATATATATGATCTCATATATGATAATTTTATATCACTTTAATACCTTTTTTTAATAATATTTTATCTATTTCACTGTTTTGGGTGTTAATTGCTTTATTTTATCATGAATATTTTTTCTAGAATGTCATGGTTAACATACATAGAATATAGATCAAAAATATAAATAATAATATTAATTTCATAAATATAATATTTAATAATTAAATAATTTTTTTATGACCATTCTTAAATGTTGAACATAGAAAATGAATAGCATCGCTTCGTGGAGATGGTATGTCATACGTACACCTGAGTGATGATATCATTTAAAACAGGTTGAAAGGGTAAATAATTAGGTGATATATTAATTTTATAGAATAAAAATCATTTCATACTTATCATATATATCCATTATTTACATTATTAGTATAAGGACTTGGCCTTAAAACATTACATAATCTCGAATTAAATGAATTATTCACATTGAGGATCCTTTAAGGTTTAGAGTTTTAGAGAATTAGGTTATAAATATTATATTACATATCAAAAGTTACAAAGTATAAACTTATACTCATATCCCATTTTTTCACACAATAAATGCACTTAAAAAAGAGTAAGGTATAGTTCCATGTTTTAGATAGTACGACTTTTCCTTGATCACATCCTTGACAATCTTCATCTTTAAGTCTTGTGAAAAACATTTCAAAACATGGGATGAACATAAAAACCTCTATAAGGGTTATAAAATAAAGAAATAAAAAATCCATTCATCATTTCATAGATAACATAAGCTATTTAACATACCTCCTGAAATCGTAAGATTTATGAATCACACATAGAAAACATAAATCATAAAGGTAACTTGTGGAATCTATATCATACTTACATTTTAGTTATCAGAACTACGTAGGGAGTTACATTTGGAATACCCATCACAGTATGTTCCCTAAATCTATTTTAAGAAACATTCACGTTTACCTCCATCACATTAACCAATGCATTGAAGAGCTATCTTGGTCTCACCCACCCTAGGTTTATCACGGAACCACCCGTCTACGTAAACAATGCCAATGAACCACACCGAATAAAACAAGAATAATTGGAAGATAACATTTCCACATTTCAATCACAATATAAAATTTAAAGATATTGAAATAAACAATTCATTCCTAAATCCATTTTCAATAACAAAATGCATAAAAAGGGCATATAGTGTTCATTTTCCTTAAAAAACACTATGTCTGGTTAAACAAGCCACAGATCAAATAATACTCGAGTTAGTGGAAAGGTCATTGTCACCATTTATGTTAAAAATAAACATTATTTATTGTTGTTTAATAAAACAATTCATTGAAAAATATTACCATATAATGAATTTAAAAGTCAAATATTTTTATACAACGTATAAAAGAAAGTCGGGTATTAAAACAAAATATGCCTCAATGAAAGGATATTGAGACGAAGTCCCTTACATCGTGTCAGACTTGACCCGTTCATTATTTAATCTCTTAAATGATTAACTAAAGTGAATTTATACTTTTTAAGAAAAATTTTCAATTTTATCATTCATTTTAAATAAATTATTACCATGTTATAAACATTATGTAATCAATTAAGTTAATATGGGTTGTGTTTTCGATATTTGGTACTTGAGTAAAAAATGGACATATTATAATTACAAGTTGTTCATGTGGTCAAAATTTGATTATATACACAATGATATTCATGATTTAGATATCATATATATAATATATATTCATTATATACGTTTACATACATGTATTTATAATATTACATAACATTTGGTGGTACAAAATGAAATGCACCATTAATGGAGATAGTAACCCGTATGTAAGCATGAATGAAAATTTCATTTCTATTTAATTTTTAATGGAATTAAAAAATAATTATACATAGGTATAATATAATTCCAGTATAATATCATATAAAATATCATTAACTCCATCCTTTATAGGTCCCACATATGGAATTAATTTGACATATCACTTTTAGGGGGCGGTAATCCGCACTCCTTAAAATGAAATTATCGCGTTTGCCCATAATAGAAAACCATAAAGGTATGATATAAATGAAAAATATAGAAGTATAAAGAAATCATAAACATAATAATTATTATATATAAACATGGTCCCATCTTAATGTACACCTTGAGAGGTTGTAGGATATTATTGAACAATCATCATTTCGTGAGGCGTTAGTTTGCCATCCACAGAAATAGTAAGTTCTTTACCCATTAGATGAAGGTGTGTGTAAGTGTAGTTCTAATACGTCTCATAAAAACATCCTTGTATATTAATAATACTAGGGTTTTTATAAAAAGGGAATAAAAATTGTTTATGGGTTGGAGAATTAAAATAAAATAAAATAATTTAAGAGAAACTATTACATTTAATTTGGGTAACTCTCTTTGGTTTGAACCAAAAGGGTTTCTTGAAGTACCTTATGCCTAATTTATGGATTCTAAGTGGAAGAGACGGATTTTGGGAGCTTATATGAGTAGGTTTCAGATGATCCAAGGGGCTAGATAAATGTGAGGAATGGGTTAGTGGTGAGGGATTTTTATAAGGAGGGAGGGGCTCTTTTGGAATGTGTGAAAATATTATTTTATTATATAATGATGTTAGGTTTCTAAAGTCCAAAATTAATTAAATTTGAAGATAATATGACTCATGGAGGAAATAAAACTATCCAATAAAAATTTACCGGTATTGGATATTTTTATAATCTTTATAATATTATTTATTTAAATCGTTTATTAATAAGGTAAACCCTACATCATTATTGTGTCATAAATAATTTTATTTATTTGATGTCTAAAAATTATAAAAAAAATACCATGATGTAGGAAATATTTTTATATTTATAAATAATATTAATATTCAAAATGATAACTTATATAACCCTATGTAAAAATTAATTTACAAAAAGATATTTGTTTATTTCATTTTTTCCTTTCAAGTTAATTAAAATAAAGTGTCATTATCCCTTATAAGTGGCTCCATGGGGTCCCAAAATACACCCAAAAATTCCCATTCTCGTAAATGACTCATAAAATAAGGTTAAGACAAATTTTAAGGTAATTTTGTGTTATTATGATATTCTTTTTACCTTGAATTAACCTAATTACCTTTAACCGCGATAAATAAAAGTCAAAAGTTACTATGCATCAAAAATTATTTTCATCTTATAGAACCAAATTTTACTTACTAATAACAACCATGTATGTCGGTTTTTCAAAATTCAATTCAAAAAAGCTGTAAAATTGCATTTAAATGAAAAATTCAGTTTTTAACTATAACTTAGTGGTTTCACTATTCATAAAAAAATGATGTTTTTCAGAAAAATACCAAAAAATCAGCATAAGCTATATTTGATATTATGAATTAAAAAATTATGTTTATTATAAAAAATTAAAAACATAGAATTTTGATTAATTACTTTAAAATTAATTCCCGTTGTCAAAACAAAAATCTTTTTTTAATAAATATTAACTATCAAAAGATTGACACTTTTTTATGTCCAATTTGAAAGTGATATTAATTCCAATGGCCAAAATTGGATTAAATGATAAAAATATAATCTAATTACACTTTAAAAAAAATTAAAACGATAATAAAACCATAAAATAAATTATATTAAAAGGCAGTTTTGAAATAAAATACAGTATTTTCCACTATTCATCAAAAATGGATTTTTATCAGAAAACTAAAAATTTTACCCAAAGTAAATTTTGATATCCAGATTCTAAAAAAGAATTTTATTTGGTTAAATAGAACATATATAAGTGACCATAGCTATATTTAAAAAATTTTCTCCATCAAAAGGTGGTAAATCCACCTTTTAAAGTAAATTATGCATTAAATTAGTTTCGTTCACTTTTTAAGCCTCTAACTTTTATTGGATAAATGTAAAAACATTTAACAAACATGTATAATCATATTGTAGTTAGTTCTGTTCATTCCATCCAATACAATAGCTCAACATTAACTACCATTTAAAATAATAATATATTATTATTACTGTGCAACGTAAGATTTCAATGAAACCCATTGTTGCATATCGGGTACGCCATAGAACATAGAAACCCATTTAAAGTAAAATTAATATTTAATTAACAAAATATTAATTAAAATGGAAATGTATGATTTTTTTATTGGCATAGGATGTTACATCCTTCCCCCCTTTTGGAAATTGCATCCTCATAATGTTATTCACTTATCAAATAAATTGGGGTATTTATCCCTCATAGCATTTTTAGATTCTCACGTTGCCTCTTAAACCAAATGGTTTTTTTCAAAAAACCTTTTCCTAGTGAATTAACTTATTTTACAACAGTTTCTCTATATGGTTAGGAATATGGACTTGTTGTTCCTCATAAGAGATATTCTCTTCTGACTGAACTACATCTAGACTGAAAACATGATATGGATCTAGCATATATTTTCTCAACATTGAAACAATAAAAACATTGTGTACCTGGGACAAACATGGAGGTAAATCCACTATGTACACAACTGATTCAACTTTCGACATGATTTCCTAAGGTACAATGAATCTCAGACTCAACTTTCCCTTATTACCAAAACACATCACACTTTTCCATAGAAAAACTTTGAGAAAGGCATGATCACCTGCCTCAAAAGAAATATCCTTCATCTGATTATCCACCTAACTTTTCTATCTACTCTGAGACATTCTCAATTGCATCTGAATGAACTGAACCTTTTCTACAATTTCATTTTCCAATTTTGGTCCCATCAGCTTCCTTTCACCTACTTCATCACAAAAATATGGAGTTCGATAACACTTTCCATATAATTCCTCAAATGGAGCCATATGTATACTGTAACGAAAATTTTTATTACAAGAATTATCAACCAAAGAAATATGTTGGTCACAACTTCCCTGGTAATGCAGTGAACAAGCACGTAGCAAATCCTCCATGGTATGATTTATTTGTTCTAACTACCCATCTGATTACATATGAAAAGCTGTACTAAAATTTAATTCAGTACCCAACAACTTCTTGATGCCTTTCCTAAAGTAAGAAGTAAACCTGTGATCATGATCAAATAAAATAGAGAGGAAAACACCATGCACCGTAACTATCTCTTTATCATAAAACAGAGAATGTTGATCTAGAGACAAAGTATCTCAAATAGGGAGGAAATGAGAAGACATAGTCAATCAATGAGGAACAAACCAGATTGCATTATTACCTCAAAATGTCTTTGGTAATCCCACAACAAAGTACATGGATATATTTTTCCATTTCCACTCTAGAACTGGTAAAGAATGAATCATCCCTATCAGTAACTGCCACTCTACATTATCCTGTTGAAAATTGAAACACTTTATAGTAAAACTAGAAACATCTCTTTTGATTCCATCCCACCAGTAATACTCCCTAAGATCTCTGTACATGTTAGTACTTCTAGGATGAACTAAAAATATGGAAGTATGAGCTTCCCATAACAACTCATTCTTCAACTATGAATCACAAGGAACACATAATCTCTTTCCAAATCCCAAAACACAATCATTGTCAATGTTAATTCAGGAAACTAACCCTTGTGAACCAACTCTAACTTTTTCTGCAACTCACTATCTTCCTTATGCGCATTATTTATTCTGTCTAATAGAGGTGATTTCATCGACCCCTGAAACAAAATAGAAGAATTTTATGCACCAAAAACTTCTATGCCAAAGTTTATTAAATCAAAAACCAAATGATCTCATTCAAACTTAGAATTGTTAATGATGCATTACTTTTTTTACTCAAAGCATCATCCACTTTATTTGATTTTCCAGGATGGTAAAGGATTTTGAAATCATAATCCTTAGTTAATTACAACCATCACCTTTGTCTCATGTTAAATTCATTCTGAATGAATATATACTTCCATATTTTGTGGTCAGTATATATTTCTCACTTTACTCCATAAAAATGATGCCTCAAAATTTTTAAAGAAAAAACCACAACAGTAAATTCAAAATCATGTATATGGTAATTTAACTCATTATGTTTCAACTAAAATGAAGAATAAGCAGTTACCTAGTAATTCAACATAAGGACACAACCAAGTCCTTTCAACAAAGAATCACTGTAAATAACAGACTCTTTATTTCTAGAAGGTGGTACCAAAACTAGAGCATTTACCAATATTCTTTTCAATTCCTTAAAACAATAATCATATTCATTTTTGAAAACATAAATAACACCTTTTTCAGTTAACTTAGTCTGTGGACTAGATAGCCGTGCAAAATTCTGAACAATCCTCCGATAATAACCTACCAAACCAAGAATACTACGAATCTAGGTTTTATTTTTGCGTCTTGGAAAATCTTCAACAACTTTTGTTTTAGTAGGATCAACAGTTATACCATTTTTTGAAACAATGTAACCAAGGAAAAAAATTTGTAGTAACCAAAACGCACACTTAACGAGTTCCCAAAATAGTTTATTTTCTTTTAAAGTCTGTAAGACAACCCTTAACTTACATCCATGCTCCACTTTAATTTTTGAATAATCCAAAATATATTGAATGAAAAAAACTATGAACTTATGCAAGAATTCAGGGTAAATTATATTCATAAGATCCACTAATACAGTAGGTGCATTGGTTAAACCAAAAGGCATAACTTCAAATTCATAATGGTCATATCTAGTAGGAATCACAGTCTTTTGAGTGTCTTCTTCTTCTACTTTCAATTTATGGTACCCCGACCTCAAGTCAGTCGTCAAAAAATACTATGCTCCAGGGAGCTAATCAAACAAACCATCGATATGAGGCAATGAATACTTGTTCTTAAAAATGATGTTATTCAATGATCTATAATCAATGAAATGTCTCATTGAACCATGTTTATTTTTAATAAACAAGACAAGTTCACCCCATGGCGATGTTCTAGGTCGAATGAAACCATTATCTAATAACTCATGGAATTGATTCTTTATTACCAAAATTTCAATTTGAGCCATTCGATAGGGGGTTTAAAAGTGGCTTGGCCTTAGGAACTAAGTCAACAGTAAATTCAACTTCCTGATCAGGTATAATACCGAGCAACTCATCAAGAAAACCATCAAGGTACTCATTGACCCCTGGAACATCATTAATCTAAACAGTTCATTTATTTTCAATAATATGTGCAAGGTAACATTAATTTTCATATTTTACAAGTTTCTCAGCTTCCTGATATGTTATCAAAAGTAAGGGTTCATTCTTTTACACACACTGAAAATATTTCTAAAAAGAAACCTCTTTAGCTTTGTAGTCAATCTTAGTATGATAAACAGAAAGACAATCCATACCCAAAATAACATCAAACTCTACTAGAGGCAAAACAATACGGTTTGTAGGTTGATTCTTTCCACAGACAAGGAATGGAAGGTTCTTATGATTTTTTGGTGTCAAAATTTCCTCCATGTGTTTTTACCATAATATTAGGATTCATTTCTTGATATGGATTTCCCAATTTACTATGAAACTTCTCAGAAATGAATGAATGTGTAGACACCAAATCAAACAACACATTAGCTTAATCTGAACAAACAAACAATGTACCATATACAACATCATTTGATGGTCGAACATATGCTGAAGTCATTGAAAATGATTTCACCACCCCTTTCTGCTTTTAGTCTGGTTTCTTTCCCTCATTTTAGTTCTTCATTGGATACTCATTTGCATAATGACACATTTCATTTCACATAAAACATTTTACGGACTTTAAATCAGATTTTGGCTTACCATTACCCTTATCTTTTTTAGTGCAATTACGATATTTATGTTCTATTTAACCATATCAGCAACACCTACCAGAATTCAAAAGATATTCCGCAGCACACTTTTTACCACAATTTTCACAAACAGTAAACTTATGTTTCTTACCATCTGACTTTTTTGAAGAGTTCTTCCCTTTTTCATGCCACCTTGACCTCTTATTTTGTTGTTTTTTAAAGAACACCGGATCATTGGAAAACTCCATTAACACCTTCTCTGCACATCAAATTTTTTTTTCAAAACCATTTATCTCAAAAGAAGCTAATTCCCTTCAATAATTTGAATTTAATCCAGATAAAATGGTCAATTTTACTATGAATATATCATATGTAATTTGGAGCATACCTTTCTAGTCGAGTGAATTTTGCATCATAAGTAGCCACTGATTCATCCACCTACCTAAATTCCAGAAATTGTTTTTCTATCCTATAATGAACCACCTTAGGAAAATATTTCTCAAAAAACATACCTTTGAATTCATCCCATTCAAGAGCATAAATATCCTCACTATCCCAGATATGTTTCTCCATTGACCACCACTAATCAGCTTCCACTTAAAAATGGTAAATAGAGAGACTAAACATTTGATGTTCTTAGAACCCCATAACATCAAAAATCTTCTCTAGTTCTTTAATCCACCCTTATGCTAGAACATGGTCAGATGATACCCTTAAATATGGGGGATATTTCCTCATGAAATAATCCACTACTGACATATTCTTATGTGGTTGATCTAGTGCATGGATACCACCACAATTCACAACCAAATTCAAATGTTCAATCACTATATGAAACTGTTCAGTTCTGATTCTGACCATCTCGAGTTGCTAATTTGGAAGCTTGTCTTCTTCCTGATGTTGTCCCAACATAGCTACCTTGTTTCCTATACAGAAAAACATTCTTAACACAGAGATATATTAGGTAAATCAATATGGTAATATGTAAATGATATCATTTAAATATTAACATAAATTGATTTATGGATATTAATTTAACAATACCCTAACTTTTAAAGTTATAAAAACTGACCTATGATACCAACTATAAAGACTCAGCCCTAAAACATTACATAAATCATGAATTAAATGAATTATTCACATTGAGGATCTTTTCAGGTTTGTAGTTTTAGAGAATTAAGTCGTAACTATTACATTGCATCTCAAAAGCTACAATGTAGACACTTTCACTCAGTTCCCATTTTTTTCACAAATAAAAAACTCTTAAAAAAGAGTCTAGTCTAGTTCCAGGTGTTAGAAAACAAAACTTTTCCTAGATCCCATCCTTGACCCTATTTATCTTTTATGTCCTGTGAAAAACATTTCAAAACAAGGGATGAGCATAAAACAATCAATAAGGGTTATAAAAAAATATAGAAAACATTAGTTCATCATTACAAACATAACATAATATCTTTAACATACCTCATGAAATCATAAGATTTAAGAATCACACATAGAAAACATAAATCTTAAAGGTAACGTCTGCCATCAATATCATACTTATATTATAGCTATCACAGCTACATAGGGAGTTACATTTGGAATACCCATCACAATATATTCCTTAAATATCTTAGGAGAAACATACATGTTTACCTCCATCACGTTACCCAATGAATTGGAGATCTATCTCGGGCTCACCTGCCGTAGGCTTATCATAGAACCATCCATATATGTAAACAATGCCGAAGAACTATAACACATAAAATAAGAATAATAGAAAGATAAAATTTCAAAATTTGAAACACAATATATCATTTCAAGATAATGAAATAATAAATTCTTTCTCAAAACCATTTTTGATACCAAAATATAAAAAAAGTGTATATATTATTTATTTTCCTTTTAAAAAAACACTATGTCTTGTTTATGAAGCCAAAGATCAAATCATACTCACAACGGTGGAAAGGTTGTTGTCACCGCATAAGTTAAAAAGAAGCATGATTTTTTGTAATTTAGTAAAATGATTCATAGAAAAATATTCGCTTTTAATGAAATGAAAATTAAAATGTGTTTATACAATGTATAAAAGAATGTCATGTTTTAAAACTAAATATGCCTCAATAAAAGGGGATTGAGACAATGTCACATACCTCATGTCTGACTTGACCTATTCGTTCTTTAATCTTCTGAATAATAAACTAAATTTAATTTATACTTGCTTAATAAGAATTTTCAAGTTTATAATTCCTTTAAAATCACTTATTACCACGTTATAAACATTATGTAATCATTTAAGTTAATAATAGTTGTTTTGTCGATATTTGGTACTTGAGTCAAAAATGGACCTCTTATAATTATAAGTTGTTCATGTGGTCAGAAGATTATTATATCGAAAATTATATTCAATGTTTAGATATCATATATATCATATATATACAATATATACATGTATTAATAATAGTAAATAATATTTGGAGGTAAGAAATGAAATGCAACATTTGTGGAGACGGTAATTCGTACGTACCCATGAACTCTACATTAATTTCTATTTCATATTTAATGAAATTAAAACATAATGATAAATAGGTATATTATAGTTCCAGTATAATATAATTTATGATATCATTATCTCCATCCTTTATACATCCCACATGTAGAATTAACGAGTCATATCACTTTGAGGGGGTGGTAGTCCCCACTTTTGAAAATGAAATTATCACATTTACCCATAATTGAAACCATAAAGGTATGATATAAATGAAAAATAAATAAGAATAAAGTGAACATAAACATAATATGTATCATATATAAATATAGTTCCATCTTAATAAGCACCATGATAGTTGGTAGGAGATAATTGAAGAAACATCATTTCGTGAGGCGTTAGTTTTTCATCCATACAAATAGTATGTTCTTTACCCATTAGATGGAGGTGTGTGTAATTGTAGTTTGAATCCTAATTATAACAACATCCTAGTATATTAATAATATTTGTGTGGTTATAAAAAAATGTTTCAAAAGAGGTTAGGGGTTTGAGAAGTAAAAGAAAAGAAAAGAATTTAAGAGAAACGATTACCTTTAATTCGGGTTACTCTCTTTGTTTTGAATCAAAAGGGTTTCTTAATGTGACTTATACCTAAGTTAAGGCTTATTGGTGGAAGATAGAAATGTTGAGAGATAATTTGGTAAGGTTTTGGATGATCCATGGGACTTGAGGAGTGTGATTAATGGGTTAGAGGTGAGGGCTTTTTATAAGGGGGAGGAGGGTCTCTTTAGGAAAGTGTGAGAATATTATATTATTATATAATGATTTTTGGTTTATAAAAATCCAAAACTAATTAAATTCTATGATAAGATGACTCATGGTCGAAATAAAATCATCCAATAAGAATTGTAATGGTTTTTTATATTGTTTAAATCTTTATAATATTATTTATTTAAATCAATTATTAATGTTGTAAACACTGCTTCATTAATGAGTGATAAATAATTTTATTTATTTGATGTCGAACAGTTATAAAAAAATACCACGATGTAGGAAATATTTTTATATTACCAAAAAATATTTATAGTCGAAAAGGTAACTTACATAACCCAATGTTAAAATTAATTTATAAAAGACATTTGTTTATGTTTTTTTTCATTTACTTTATGTTAATTTAAATAAAGTGTCATTATCACTTTTAAGTGGCTCAATGGGGTCAAAAAACAGACGCACATATGCCCATGGTTGGGCATGACTAATAAAAAAAGTTTAGGACATGTGTTAAGTTAATTTGATAATATTATGATATATGTTTTACATTTAATTACCCAATTTACATTTAACCACGGTAAATAAAGTCAAAAGTTACTATTCACCAAAAATTATTTTCATCTTATTGAACCAAAATTTACTTACTAATAACAAAAATCTATTTCATATTTATGAAATTAAAATCACAAGAGCAGTAAAATTTAATTTACCTGAAAATTTAGTTTTTAACTACTACTTAGTGGTTTCACTATTCATCAAAAATTGACGTTTTTCAGAAAAATACAGAAAATTCAGCCTAAGTTATATTTGATATTCCAAATTATAAATTGATGTCAATATTAAAAAATTAAAAACATAGAAATTTGATTATTTAATTTAAAATTAATTCTTATTGTTAAAACAAAAAAATGTATTTTTATGAAATACTAACTATCAAAAGATAAACACTTATTTATGTCCAATTACAAAGTAAAATTAATTACAATGACCAACATTGGATTAAATGTTAAAAATTTAATCTAATTATAATTGAAATCCAATTAAAAAGATAATATCTCCATATAAATAAATTAGATTAAAATATAGTTTTGAATTAAAATACAATATTTTCCACTATTCATTTAAAATTGAATTTTATCAGAAAAAATAACAAAATTTTACCCAAAGTGAATTTTGATGTTCCGATTCTACTGTATAATTTTATTTGGTCAAATAGAACATATAAAAGTGACCAAAACTATATTTAAAGAGGGTTCTTCATCAAAAGGTGGTAAATAAACCTTTTAAAGTAAATTATGCTTAAAATTAGATTCATTCACATTTTAAGCCTCTTTATTTTATTGGATAAATGTAAATGTAGTCAAGAAAACATGTATAATCATATTATAGTTAGATCTATTCATTACCACCAATAAAAAAATCTAGGTATTAACTACCATTAAAAATAAAAATAATTCATTATTATTTAGCAACGTATGATTTCATAGAAACTCGTTGTTGCATATCTGGAACACTATCAAACATAGAAACCCCTTTAAAGTAAAATTAATATTTAATTTACAAAATATCAATTAAAATGAAGATGTATTATTTCATTATTTACCTGTGATTTTACAATTATAACCATCTAATTAATGTATTGATACAAAAAAATTACATTGTTACATGGCTACGAGGAGACGGCAGGCCCTACATTCGCATGTGAAGTGATTTTTTTCATAATATGGTTAAAATGTAGAATATGGTTGTTCTATAATAATAATAGCATCTTATTATATATTTTATATAAAATAATTATTACTTCTAGTTTGGAAAAAACTAATAATAATAAATTAAAAGTATAAATGGACATGAATGAGTGGGTAAAGGAAATTAACACATTTTTGTCAGACTTCCTTTATATCTCTTATTATGGGATTTAGGGTTGGTATTTTCGTATGGAAAAGACCTTAAAGACATGTATAGTGATGTTTTAAAGTTAAAGTTTGGTGGTTTGATTGATCTAAAAGCTCAATGTAGTGTGAATAATCTAGAGAGGAGGTTCCCTTTTATAATTGAGCTGAGGGGAACTTTTGGAATTTCCCAAAAGATTAAAATATAATACATTAAATTTTCATTTAAAAAACATCTAAATTAAATATTATATTATGATCATATATTATAAGGTAGTAGTACCACAAAAAAATATAATTTATTCAATTTTTTATGTTATTTTAAACCTTATTTTTTTAGTCACCCATTAGTTAGTTATTTTTTACCTTAATAGTGATAATCACTATTTTAATAATATGGTGTTAATATTATTATCATAAATAGAAAAAATGACCCATAAATAGAATATTTATGATTTATTAACAAAATTAAATTCAAATATATAAATATAATATTTTTATGAATTTTTAAATATTTTATAAAAAATTATTTTGAAAAATTATCATTAATGTCAACTTTTGATACAATTCATTTATTTTATCATATAATACACCATAAAAACAATACAATTGGAAAATAATTATTTAAATACTATTTAATATTTCACATAGATCTAAAAAATTCATTTCAAACATTATATCACTCATATTATATGAAAATTAATTTCTTCAAAATCACTTATTTTTTCGATTAGTTAGAAAAATATAGTATTACTTTTTCACAAGCATTTATGATAAATATATAATTTTAGAAAATTAAAATAATTTTATATAGTGAAAAAAAATTCATTAAGAATGAAATAAACATCTATTTATTTTAATATATTGATTTTTTCTCTATTGTGCGCACATATAATATATTAAATACAACTAGAATTCCATTTTGTAACTATCTTTGATTTAAGTAATATTAGGTCATTTTCATGTAAAATTTTCCATTAAAACAATTATATTAAAGCCCAAGGTTATAAGGTTAAAATATTATTCATCTAATAAATTGTTTTAGAATATATTTGGTAATCATTATATTTTTATATTTTGGTTTTATCGCTTATTTAACAACCTTAACACTTACTATTACAACATTAATTTTTACCCTTTGAGTGTGAATATATTTATAATAAAATACCAAAATACCCATAAATAGATCCTGAATTACATTTTAAACCTAATACCAATTATTTGGATGAATGTAATATTTTTAAGAATTTTAAATAATTTACTAAAATATTATTTCCTATAAAATATTCATATTGTCAATATTAAAGACAATTTATTACAATAAATTTAATAATATCATGATTACTCTTATAAATCAGAAAATAATAATTTATTATTTCCTATACATGTAATTTTAGTCTATAAAATCAATGGATGACAGTAATTATCCCAAATTATATTTATTTTAATATTTTAAATATCATTTATTAGATATTTCTATTAATCAAATAATTACCACATAAGTGTTGTGCATGAATTTTTTTTATTTATAAAAATCAAAAATTAATTAATTTGATTAATATAATGCCATTATATATATAAATATTATATATAGTCAATGATAAATTTTGGATAACACAATATTAAAAATTTTGTATTTATTAGAATTGTGAATTTGTTGTCTTTGATTATTCTTTAAATAAAATACTATAAGGGTCATAATAACATTATAATGGACTAAAATGGTCATATATCCAAAAAATTAATGATTATGGATGCCAATTTCCCATAAAATAATATTTTGGAATGTTTTAGAGCCATTTTATAGTTTTTATCATTTTACTTTCATCCTAAATTACACAATTTTCCCTTTAAAGTGGTCTTAAAAATTAGCAAGGTTTCTATTCAAAATGGCCAAAAATAAGAGGAACCTATTTAATAAAACTAGAACTTATAACCCCAAATAGGGCTTAAATTTTTCAAAATTCAAAACATAGATGTTTCATAATTTAATTTGAAACCAATCCCTCTAAAAGCAATGAAAAACAGTTTCCTCAAAAAATGAATTTTTCCACCCCAAAACGAACAGATACACTAATAATGTATACAGATGAATAAAATAAAATTAATTAGTTAATTTATAGATAAATTGTACATAGGTTACACTGATATAAAATTAAAATCATAATGGGTCTTTTGAATATAAAAAAAATTCTTTTATAAAAATTGGTGTTTTCACTATTCGTTGGAAAATAAATCATTTATGAAAATTCCCAAAAATACAACCCAAGATAATTTTAATTTTCTGAAATAAAAAATGAATTTAATTTTGTAAAATAAATTTTATAAAAGTTATAAAAATTATTTATATTCATTTTATCATAGAGATCCAAAAAATAAATTTTTATATAATATTTGATTAATAATATATCATTAATAAAAAACATGTCTGTATTTCCAATGAATAAATAAATATTACATTCATATTTATTCTATAATATAGTTAATTCAATTAATACCTGCAAATTTTATGGCTATTTGATAATCATATTTCATTGGTTGTTTAAGTTAGGAGTTGTGTGAAACATAAGCTATCGATGAATTTAAATTTAAAAAGTGTCATACCATAAAATCTTGGGGTGTTACATTCTCCCTTAATTCAATAAATTGATTCCCCACAATATGAAAATGGTCCTTGATAGTGAAATGTTGATATTTTAAAAATTCATTTTTTGGAAAATCCAAATTATAAAAAGTGTTAACAAAACATCCTCAAAAAAAGTGGAAAATGGAAATCAAATGGTCACCAAAAAACTAGGATTCCAAATTAGGAAACATTATTAGGAAGTTAAAATATGGACATAGAATAAAAATATAACAATAATGTTCTAATGGAGAGTGATAGATTACATGGTTCTTATAAAGTTAATCATCCTAAAATTGAAAATCTTTTATCTAGTAAAAGACCATTGTATTCTAAAAATGAAAATTAAACAAATAATGTATTTGCTTCAAAATCCTTTTCATATAGTTGAGGTATTATTTTACTATATAGATATGAATATGAGAAAATAAAATTAGTTTTGTTCTTTCAATGTCATTATCATAATCTCATCATTTGTTTGTGCTTGGATCTATTTCCATTTAATTTCTAACACTAGTTAATGAATATTCAAGAGTATTTTTTCAAACCTTAATCACTTTTAACAAATAATAAGGTCCTCATGTCATTCCTTTTTCCTTTAAATGTCTATAAAAAAAGTAATTGAAATTTTTATCAAATATGATAAATTTTACTTTAATATCAAAAAAAATATCTAATGTTCAACTTAATCCATTCCATAATTAGTTACCTTATGACTCATTTAAAATACTTTTTTTAAACATCAGTGTACAAAAATTTAGAAGAAAGGTCCGTAAATTTCAAAAATCAACATAACATTAGTGTCCCCAAACAACATAATGTAGGTCTTACTTTCACGTATAAAATATATGAATACCTTGATCAACATAAACCTTAATGAAAAACTGTAGGCTCCAAAATACACAAGGAATAAGTACTACTGTACAATCCATATATATCTAATGGTTCTAATAACATGAATATCACTAATAATTACTTTTACAGCATAATTACGTAATCAAAAAACACAAATACCTTTATTATTCCACTTCAACTATAAAAACAATACATTTTTGGCCTTGATCACTTTTCTTCTTCAGAGCTATTTTATTTTGTTGCATAGGACATTAATATTCATAGTTCCCCATCTCCTTAATCATGAATCATTAGAAGAATTATTTCATTAACATTGAATCAAAAAACCAATATACTTTTTCTGTACACATATACCAAACTACCATTTCATTTAACAAAGTACTAGATTTTTTCCATCCACAATTATCAGATGTGGGAAAATCCTTCCTTCCCTTCTTCTCTTTATCCATCTTTCTTTTCTACAAACCTCTTATTCCCATGCATTATTTTGATATCATAAGACATGTAGAATTATTTTTATACCTCAATATCACATGATATGATATCCAAAAATAGTGAGAAATTTTGGAAGACTCATTTCGTTTGACGAAGTTTATTAACCCCTTTAAAAAAATGGTCAATCATTCTCATTGGATTATATAAAAAGTCAAAAACATTCCATGGTTACCTTGTAAGGTTGAATTCATATTTAAAAACATTATCATCATCCTTTTCTCTTAGACTCGTGAATTTTACCTTCATATATTCTTTTTGATCTTAAGGAAAATATTTTTATAAGAAAAATTACTTAAAACCATTCAATTCTATACATATTATTTCTTTTACATCCTATTGATTTTAATTAGTGACCACTATTGATCTACATCTCCTGATATATGATAAACTTCCATGAAAACCAATTCCCTTTCATTAGATCCAAAAGTGATAAATATATTCTCTAAATAAATTGTCCATTTCTAAGTTAAAAATGGATTCATTGTTCAATTGAATGGTGGATGATTTTGATGCATAAAGCGGTCTAACATTGTCACACCAAGTTGTGGATCAATAGGATGCTCTGTACAAGAAATTTTATTTCTCATAACCTAATTTTTTTCCCAATACAGTTTTAATTATTTCAGTTCCAGCTCTAGATCTAGCTCCTGATTCGTTATCAATCCTTCAAGGCTAATCCCTACAAGCATTAATATGGTTTTTATCGATTTATCTCGATTTTATTTTAAAAAAATGGAATAAACTACATTAGATCATTATATTATGAAACACAATGCACAATCCCAAAACTAGTGAATCACAAAAAAATAAATTGAAAATTTGGGTATAAATAATTTCTAAATCATATGGTTATATTAGTTTGATTTATTTCCATTTTATTTCATAGAGTTTAATTCTCTAATATAATTATTCCTAAATCTAGTTCTTAATGGTTTTACTAAACTTCCTATGATATCAACAGTTAAGTTCCCAACCCCAATAGTCTCGAGTTAGTTGTAACATTATTACTTTGGAATGAGATACAATGAATCACATCCCAAATGAAATAATAGTTTAGTAGTCTTGATAAACTATATACATAGTTGAAATTCACATTATATCTTACAACATCAAATATGAAAATAATTTCATTGATAATTACATTATTTCCCCCTTTGTGTATCCCTGTATATCTATCACCAAAAACATCTCCATATAATAGGTAAAATAGAAACATAATAAGGGGTGTGCACCAATGAACAATAAGGGTAACCATATAGTGTAAGCCATTAGTTTATATGGCATAAAAAAAATATGGTAGGTGAATAAGTAAATCACATTCCTTTAAACATTATCATGACCATAATATGAAAAGAATAAATATTGATAAAATATTGTCCTACCAATAATCGTATGGGAATGAAACATAACAATGGATACACTTCTAGTCAAATAATCATATGTAATATCAATAAGAAATCTCATAATGACTGAATTCCTAATTACAGTCATCTAAAACATATAGGCAAGTCCTCGACCAATAAGTCTACATAAATGGGTATGACATCGGCCAAAACATGGTCTTGTTTGTCTCTTAATAATGAACCATTCATATAGAGGCTATAGAGGTCCCTTCCAATCACTTACCATGTCCAATGAATTCCTCTTATGAAATGGGTGAAACATGAACTATATAAAAATTATTTTTGAAAAACTATAGTACGGAATGTGAGAACATTATCTATAAACCATTTAGAGTACTTTGATAATTCTTATGAATATATAACATCCATATTCAAACTAATCATAAAACATTCAATAAAATATGTTATATAGTATCATAAGAGAGAAAACCAAATTAATCATAATACTCAATAGTGGGTGTTGGAATTGATAAAAATACATTAATAAAATCAATGCAAAATCCTAGAGTGAAATACCCTTTTTTACATTGAAATGATTTATTTGAAAGCCATGCAACTATAATAGAAAACATTTACATTGGAAAGAAACTAGTAAAAAAATAAAGTATTCACCAAGACATTATGGTTACATGAATGATGTAAAATCCACTCATATTATATATGTAAAAAATGTTCCTTCCATGTATCTTTGTCTGAAAAGACACAAAGAGTGTTGTTTATGAAGAATAATTATTTTCAAAACCATTTGTAAAAAGTCAAACATTGGTAAAAATTACTTTATACATTCATAGTATCATATTAAAAACATCTTCTGAAAATATTTCTAGAAAACATGAACATGATATATAATTATTTCCCAGTGGACACTTGAACAAAAACAATCCCAAATAATGATGAGGTTGTGAAATAAACCCTTACCTCAGTCTGATTTCCTCTGTATGTGTCTGAACATCCAGTGTAGTACTTTAATACAAATAATTATCTTATGAAATAATCATATTAATACTAATCGTTTCTTATACGATCCCCTTATAATATTTTACTACTTGTTTATTAATAATATTTTATTCTTTTCACTATTTCAGGTGTAAATTACATTGATTCGTCATGCTTTTTTGTCTACAAATTCTAGGTTCTCATCAATGGAATATAGATAAATCATACATTGAGTTAAATTAATGTCATAAATATCTTATTTAATCATTATATATATTTTTGGAACAATTATTTAATGTTGAAAAAATAAAATGAATTGCACCATTTTGTGGAGATGGTATGTCATACAGACACAAGAGCAATGGTGTTATTTATAAATGGTGGAAAGGTATGTAAGTAGATTTTAAATTAATATTAAAAAAATAAATATCATGTCATAATTATAATATATATTCATTATATCTATTATTATAACCATCCAAGTAAATAGGTGATGAAAAACATATTACACCAATATGGGGAGATGATTAGTGGTACGTACACAGGTGTTGTGCTTTTGTTTTATATAGGATTGATAAAAGGTAGAATATGATTGTTTCATAATAATAGTGAAATATTAATATATATATATTTATATATATATATTATAAAGTAGTTGTAACACCCATTTATTTCTTGGTATGCTATCTCTTTAATGTAATTTAACATCTTATATTGCACGTAACACTGACTTAGCTTGCGTTATACAGAAGATTGAGTTTCAACCAGAAAATACATTAGTATTGTATGTATTTGAATGATATATTTATTTATCAATTAAAAATTGTGATAAGAATAGAAACAAATAAATTTTAAATGTCACCTATAGTGTTTATAATGTAATGTATAAGTTTTGTTAAAATAGTTATATATTTTGTAAACCTATTTTCCTAAAATAACTACTTTTTATGTCCTTTTGTGAACTGTAATAAAATTAATTTTAAACTCTCAAAAGAATTGAATTTGGTAAAATTGACTTTATTTTTTAATTTAGAATATCAAAATTATTGTAGGCTGATTTTTTGGTATTTTTCTGAAAACATTCAGTTTTTGATGAATAGTGAATAAATCAACATAGTACATAAAAACCGATATATTGATTTCAATAAAAAAATTTATTTTAAATTTATTTAAAATTAAAAATAGGAACATAATACCTATATTATTTAATGTAATTCATTGATGTCATTTTATAATATGATTACATATATATAATTTTATTGAACATTTAAATGTCTTTACCCACCTTCAAGGCACATTTGCTAGTTTGCATAAAATGTTATTTTTCCACTTTTGGGAACTGAATTTCCAAAATCCAAGAGACATAGTTGACATAATTAAGTAAAAGGTGGTTCAATAGGATGATAATAATTTCTGGAGAATGGTAACTTTTGAATATTATTTTCCACGGTTAAAAGTAAATAGGGTAATTAAATGAAAAAAATAATATTATAATAATATAAAATTACCCCAACACATGCCCTAATTATATTGGATAAGTTTTTTTCTACCAAACCCAACATGAGGACAAAAAATTGGTCCTTTTTGATTCACATGGGTTAGATTATGACATTAATTATATTTTATTTAAATAAGTGTTAAAAGTATTAAATTCAAATGTTAATAACTAATTCATATTAAATACAGGGTTATACATAAGATAAATTTGTTTATAAATATTAATTAGAAAGATAAAAATATTTAATACATTATGGAATTTATTTATAATATTTAGACTTTAAATAATTAAATTTATTTATGACACAATAAAGATGCAGTAATTACCTTATTAATGAATGATAAAAATAATTAATATTATAAATATTAAAATAAAAGTAAATTGAAACTTTTGATGCCATAAAAGATTTTTATGGTTGAATATGACATGTTACAGTTGATTAAATGTACTTTTTTAGAATTAATCATGTTGATATGACTTTAAAAAAAACAATTACTAAATAGTGTCAAAATTGACATAAATGAGTTTTGAAAACAAATACAATTTAATTAAATGATATAATAAAGATAAAAATCTAAATTTCGTCCAAAGGACTTAAATAATTTTATATATGTTATTATTTACCCACTTGATGTTATCTAAAAATTTTATAGTATGTTTATAAACCAAATAGTGTAAGAATACAAGAAGACAAGGTATGAGTTATACTATATAACTAAGGGTTAAATCTAAATGATTAGGTTAATATGGTGACCTAAACATGCCTAAATCCTATTGGTTGAGATTTCTTCGACCCATACCCACCATATCCTCTAAATAAATCCATTTTGAGCCTTTAGAAACCGAAAATGATTTCTAATAAAATAATATTTCAAGTTCTTCCTAAAGTGCCCCTCAGCTCTCTTATAAAAGGGTAATTCCCCTTCTCTCAAATTCACACCTCAAAATCCATCTAGATCAGCCAAACCCTATTCTAATATCCTCCCAACTACCTACTAATCAACCTAGATGCCTTAATTTGTCATAAATCCAACCTAAGAAGCCATTTTGTTCAAATCAAAAGGAAGAACCCGAAGAAGAGTTAATTATTTTATCACCTATTTCAAAGTTCATTTATTCTTCTATTTATTATTTCGTTTTTATTTCCATTATAAAATAATAAATCCAGTACCTTATACATACTGAGAGGTTATTATAAATATTTTACAACCATGTTCATTATTCTATCCATCCTATGAATAATAATGTCACTATACATGCATATGTACAATTTACCGTCTCCATGTCGTTGTGTAGTTTGTTATTAAACACTTAATTATTTTGAGGGGAATAATAATGAGTATAATTGATTTAAATAATAAATATAACCTGTCAATTATTATGTATATTTAATATAACATTCAATTAAACGCCTTTTCACTATCAATAGAATGATATTTTCACTCGTACGTACGTACGACTTACCGTATCCATGACGCGATGAGATTCATCTTCAATGATCACCCTTCAAATTATTTTATAAATATATATATATATATATTGATTAATTATGAGGTATATGAAATAATAGTTCTACTGGAATAATATATATTTATGTAGATAAATATCTTTTGATTACATACTTCAGTACTATACGATAAGAAAATGGAAAAAACGTTCATTCATACATATAGACCACCATCTCCATGAACAATGTTTCCATTTCATATATCTCTCTATTATAAATATTTATATTATAAATATATATGATATATAAATCATGTTTTATATTCAAATTTTTTTTAAATCATGATCTATGTTATACGATCATAGATAACGAGTGAAAACAAGTATGATAAAGAAAGCGATTATAACCCGAAATGTTACTTTAACATGGAAATTAATATAAATGGGTAGTTTAATGTAATAAATGAATCATATATGATATCATAAATATTAATATAGTTATGGAATAATTTAATAACATATTATGGTCATTATGCAGGAGGTTAATAATACCCTCGACTAAATGAAAGTACAAGGTAAGGGTGAATTCATCAATCTCATTATTATCTGAGACTGTTTATGAGTATGTATTTACATGGAAATATTTATAATCCATGTACTTGTTTTATAAAAATGTTCTCAAAAAGAGTATCTTAAGGTTTCGTGGAAGGTAATCTTTAGAAGGATCATCATTTTAAATGATTTAATGATTTAATTTTCTAAATATTTTTAATTAAGGTCCATGTTTACGAAATGTTTATAAGGATTTATTTATATAGACAAGATTGTTTTAAAATGTAATTTCCTTTCCAAAGTTTCAATGTGGTGTGGGACAATTTGATTCAAAAATCACTTTTAAATGACTTCCTTTATAAATGTGTGACTTTTAAATGATTTCACAAAATGGATATTTCTCTCAATGATTTTTCATGATCATTTTCAACTATATCGACATCCTTTACTGGATATTATTCTTGATTGAGGTTGATTTATTATAATTCAATATTCCATATTGAATAGAATTAGCTATGATATGTTTGACTCTGGATGTGAAATTTTTATTCCATTCATGTTTTATGGTTAATGTATTCATATTTCATATACTAGTTTTAATACGAATTTTTATGTAAGGTCTCAAAATTTTCATATGAGAAATGCATTGGACTTAGTTAGTGATGGGAGGGGCCGGCAATAGCCCCTCGATGCATCAGTTGGTCTCACAAGACAAACATGTGTCTTGGCACAAGTCATTGAAAAAATTTATATTTAGGGTCTTGACCTGAGGCCTTTACTTTGTGGTTAAGGTGTCTTGTAATGCCCCAACACAAGTTACCCAGATTCGGTGCATTACTACATAACATTGGCGTGTTCACAAAAGATCATGTTTTGAATTACCAATTAGTATAGTAGCCTTTGAAATACTAGATACATTCATATGATTTACATTACATTATAAAATAAAAAACTACAATAATATCGTCTCTATAGGCCAAACACATATCTCTTATACAATCCCTGAAGGTCAGTCAAAATATACTTCTTCACATCCTGGGAAAAATAAAACATAGAAAGGTGTGATCTCAGATGCTCAGTAAGGATAACAATATAGTAGAAACTTTCATAAATATGTATAAAAATCTAAGGAAATGTAAGAATAAAACAAAATCCATTTAAACTTGAACATCAGCATAATATGTAAAAGATAAAATCAAATGATTCCACTTAATTATTTAGATGGATATTCTTCCAGTCAAATAATCACATGCAATATCAATATCCACTTTCATAGTGATGGATTGCATAATGCTAGACATCATAACCACATAGTCAAGTCCTCGTTCTAAAACTACAAATAAGATTTTTTCAGGGCCTTATGCCAATAAACTAGTTTGTTTCATGAGACCTACCGATGCATTGAGGAGCTATAGTGGGGTCCACCTGTAACTTACTATGTCCAATGCATTCCTCGTATGAAAAGGCTTAAACATAACATAAACATTCATATTAAAACTAACATAGGAAATGTAAATACTTTGTCTATAAACCATGAATGGTATCAAAATAACACATCCATAGTCAAACATATCACAAAACCTTCAATACAATATGGTTGTTTTGTATCATAATAAATCAACATCAAATATGCTCACAATCCCTCAAAGAATGTTGACATGGATGAAATGAAAACGTTTTTTATATAAATATCTCTTTCTATTTTGAAATCACTTAAAATTCATATAATTATAAATAAATTTATTTTTAAAATATTCTTTATAATCTTGTAAGGGAATCTTCGATGATGTTATAGCGACCAAAAATCTATGCACCCACCATATATGTTAAAAAAACATTCTTACCTTATTTGTGTTCAAAAGGTTATAAGGTACCTTTTTTGGAAAACAATGGAAATATTCCTTTCAAACCATTTTATAAAACTTCAAAAAAAGGTATAAATGACTTTAACCCATAGTCTAGTAAATAGTTAATTTTTTTGGAAAACATTTTTAAGAAACATGGATGTGGATGGTAATGAGGTCCCAGTAGATACTTACGTAAAAACAACCTAGGATAATAAAGAGATTGTCAAATTAACCATTTCCTTGTACTTTTCCTTGGTTGATTGTAGGTTAACCTCCTGTATAATGGTGAAATAATTGTTATTAAATTATAAAAGAACCATATACATTAATATGATATCATATGTGATCTTTTAATATTTCTTTGTTAATGATAGTTTAGTAGTATTATCATTTTGGGTGTTAACAGATTCGTTTTCCTTTATATGCTTAGTTATGTAGGCCATATTTGTTATGTATAGGATGTATTTTATTCATAAATAGAATGATATTATGTTCATAAAAATTATTTTTAAGCATACAATGAAAATTATTCTTGAATTATTACGATGGGGAATTAATTTCATCATGTTCATAGAGATGGTAATTCAGATGTACACACGAGCAATAATATCATTATTTTGATATTAAAATAGTATATAATTGGATGTTATATCATATATACAGAATCATTATCATGTTATATTTATTATTTACATCATTTATGCTCATTATTATACCCATCCAAATGTTTAAGTGTTTGAATAACAAACTACACCGCAACGTGGAGACAATAATCCGTACGTACGCACATATGGTGACTTTTTCATTTATGGGATGGATAGAATAATTAATATGGTTTTAAAATTTTTATAATAACATCACAGTATATATTATATACTGAATTTTTTATTTTAAAATGGTAGCCACAATGAAAGATGAAGTGGAAGAAGTAAAAATCTTGAAAGAGGTGATTAAATATTTAACTATTCTTCGGGTTCTTCCTTTTGATTTGACCAAAAGTGCTCCATAGGATGGCTTTCTGACTAAAGGAAGGCCTCTAGGATGAGGGGAAAATAGTTGAAAAGATATTTGGGCAGGGGTTGGCTGATCCAAATTATAGCGACATTGAATTTTCTTACATTAATATTACATCATTTTAAAGATAAACAACATAATATTATTACACATTTAGGATCCAAAAGTGTAGTGTCTTGGGAAAACTAGGATCATAAATCAAAATTAGAACATCAAGCACAACCATTTATTTAATTTCTTCTTCTCTAGATTCTTATTGTCACTTGTCCTCTCCTTAATACATGTAGCCACCTGAGGATATACATCAAAAGGGGGGAGCTAGAATCCCGGTAAGAGGATAGATAAGAACAACATAACATGGGCTGAGCAAAATCATAACATGGGAAAAATATCATGAACATGAGAGGAATCATAAATATAAGACTTGAAATGTGGCAATGCATAAAAATAAAACATCATGTCTTAGTGGTTAACTACCATACATACTTGTGAACCAATCAAGCATCTTGTTAAGACATCATTTCAAATTTACTCATGAGATTCATCCCTTTACCCAATGCACTGGAGCACTGTATAATTCTGTGCGCACCCATCACTTTGAAACATTCATATTGCGCTATATAATTCCGGGCGCACCAATCACATCATAACATTATTATTATAATTATTTCCAGATAAAACACGTATAAAAAATGAAAATAACAAACCCATGGTAATTAATGAGCTTCATATCATATGAAAAAATTAATAAGCAATGGGTTCCCAAAAGAAAGAGGGAATAACATACATGTTTCAAGAACCGTTCACCTTGAGGGAGATGTAAAAGGTGTGTTCTTAAAAGAAGTGTTCTTTTGAAAAACATTTTGTTTGACATAAAAACTAGTGAAAAACATGTATATCTTAGAAATGGAATGAAAATTATGAACAAATTATCTTTAAGGTGTACCGATATCAAAAATGGAGTGAAAGAGGGAGAACCCGAAGGACAAAATTTGGGTTCGAGTATTTCACCTTACATTGTATCTGAATGATTCCTTCTCTTTAATGTCCTGTATAATGACATTATATTCATTAATTATAAATCTAGAATCTTTTTTACATTAATATGGTTCATTATGATTTCATTAAGTTATTTTATGTGCCTTTGGATGAGTTATAGAGTTTAAAAACATTATTTGGGAATGATTGTTTTTATGGTTTTCTTGAGTGGTTCACTTGTATTCTTAGATTGAAGTTTGGGTAGAACATGGGTAAACATCCAGAACTGATATTACATTTTATTAATGATATTATATGAGTTTTTATGATCTTTAAATTAATTATTTTAGATCCATGTGGATGAATCGTTAGATAAGAATTAAATGATTATTGTTTGGGTTAATTAGAGCGATTTTTTTATCATAATGAACCTGCTTTATTTTATCACTAGAAATATGGTCATAAGTTAGTACCATAACTATAAATAGGATATGATACATATAAAATTTTTTGGTTCAACCATAAAAATGGTTTCATGACGCGATCTGAAGGTATAAATGGAATAAGAAAGCATGGCGTTCTTGAAGGTGAAAAATTAACACCTCACGAACAACATTATCTTTAATAAAATATAAGGAAGAGGGAAAGGGGATGGATGAAATAATATCTCATTACCATCATTAAATTCCATTATATATATAATACTAGAGTTACAATACAATTCATATGATTATAGGTGGGGAGAGATCAAGAAATGAACTTGAACTTGAAAGGAAATTAAAGGAGAAGAGGGAGAGAAATTACCTCTTAAATCTTCCTCTTGAGATCCTCCTTAATGAATCTAGGCTTGGTCTTTTGATGAGACCAGAAGATCTTGAAAATGGGATAGGGGATAGAGAAGAGTTTTGGGCAGAGTTTAGAGAGGTCTTGGATCTTGAGAGATGTGAGGAAATGAGGGTGTGAAGTGTGGTATTTATAGTGGAGGGGAGAGGGGTTTCCTTAGTAAAAAAATTAGTAGTTTATTAATTTCCCCTAAGACAAGGAATAGTGAATATTGAAAAACCAAGAATAGTAATTTTATCATGTGATCCAGAACAAAGTGGTATTACATTAGCATGACATCACACATGACTCTATAATTATCTTATTTAGGTTATTTTTGTAAATTAAGGTATTTCACTATTCATCAAAATTTTAAGTATTTCAGAAAAATCCCAACAATTTACCCCTACCATTTCTCAACCTGTATAATCCAAAAATTATTTTCATTTTTCCAAAATAATTTTTTAAATATGATCAATTTAGTAATTAATTAAAATCATATTTTACTTAAAAACAGTTTTTAAATTTAAACCTGATTTTATAGTGCTTTCAAAAATTATATAGGGTCTTATAAAATTATCCAAAATCTATAAGACATTGATTCTATAATTTATGAACTCATTTTAGGAAAATAAATCTTCTTTTAAATTAATTAATTAGTTATAATTAATTATTTATGACTTACAAAATACCAAAACGGTTACTAAGGTCAAATTGTCACTTTCTATGATGTCTCAAGATTATTTAATTATTTATGGGTAAGGTTACTCTTATGTTTGATGATTTAATATTCAAAAGGGTCATATTAGTAATCATAATGGTAGGTTACTATTCATAAGGGTAGGATACTATTCATCAATTTTTTTCATTAGACTCCAAAAAAACATCTTGAACACAACCGTGTATGTCAGATTTTTAAAATTCCAAACATTTAAGTGAAAAAATTATGGTTAGAGGTCACATAAAACTTAGTAGATCATTATGTTGTGTTTTCAAGTGATTTTTTGACATGATTATAAGAAGGTTATTTCCATTGGAAAACTTTGGGTCATTACATTCTTCCCCCCTTAAGAAATTTCATCCCAGAAATTTTACTTTAAACAAACAGGTGAGGGTACTTCTCCTTCATTGTCTCTTCTGGATCCCAAGTTGCATCCTCCAACTTATGGTTCCTCCACAAAACTTTGACAAGATGGTTTGTCCTATTTCATAGAGCCTTATCTCTCTGGTCAAGAATCTTTACTGGCTGCTCCTCAAAGGAGACATCATTTTCCAGTTGCACCACCTATGAGTTTAGTACATGTGAGGGATCCGTTATGTACTTCCTCAAAAGTGATACGTGAAACAAATCATGACCTCAAGCCATATTCGGTGGAAGTTCAAGTCGATAGGCCACGAATCCAGTGTTTTCAAGGATCTAAAAGGGGCCAATGTACCTTGGGATTAGCTTCCATTTCTTCCCGAATCACATGACTCACATCCATGGATATATTTGAAGGATGACATTATCACCAATGTCAAACTTCGTGTCCCTTCGATGGTTGTCAACATAGCTCTTTTTCCAACTTTCAGCAGCATTGATGTGTTTCTAGATGACTTGAACCTTCTCTATCATCTCTTGAACAAGATCGGGTCCAAGTGGCTTTCTTCCTCCAACTTCATCCCAAGAGGTTGGAATTTTGCATTTCATTCCATACAGAGCTTCATATGGAGCCATATGAATACTCCAGTGGAAGCTATTGTTGTATGAAAACTCAACCGATGGGAGATGCTGATCCCATCCACCTTTGAATTCTTGAGAGCAGACTCTTAGAGTATCTTCAAGCATCTGAATAGTTCTTTCAGACTGGCCATCAGTTTGGGGGTGATAGGTCGTGCTGAAATTTAATTTAGTACTCAAAGCATGTTAAAGGCTCCTCTAGAATTTATATGTGAACCTTGGATCACGGTCAGAGACAATTGAGAGTGGAACACCATGCTATCTCACCACTTCCTTCATATATATCATTGCAAGCTATTCAAGTGATAGGTCTTCTCGAATAGCGAAAAAATGCGCAGTCTTGGTGATTCGGTCAACCACAACCCATATCGCATTTTTTTCCTTTGACATCTTTGGGAGACCCTTAATAAAGTCCACAGTAACATTTACCATTTCCACATTGGTATAGGCAATTAATTCATCATACCTTTGTAATTTTGTCGCTCAGATTTAACTTGCTGACATACCAAGCACCTAGATATATATTCTACAATTTTCTTCTTCATGTTATCCCACCAAAAGTGTTCTTGGAGATCACTATACATCTTGGTACTTTCATGATGGATAGAGAATGTTGATCTGTGTGCATTTTCCCATATATCCTTCTATATCCTGGGTGATGAAGGCACGCAAATCTGTGTTCCAAACCAAATCACACCATCATCGTCGATATGGAACTCTTGCAGCTTCCCTTCCTTTACTGCATTCACCCTCTTTTGTATCTCCACATCATCACTTTTTGCTTCCTTAATCTTCTCTTGGATGGATGGTTACACAATCATTTGGGAAAGGTAGGATGTATCCCCTTCCCTTATGATTTCCAAATCCATTCTTTGCATATCCAAGAAGATAGGGTCTTTCTCAATCCGCAACATGGATAGAGTAGCAGGTTCTTTTCTACTTAGTGCAGCAGCTACCTTGTTTTCCTTTCCAGGATGATAGTGAATATAGCAATCATAGTCCTTGATAAGCTCTAACCATATCCTTTGATGCATCTTGAGATCCTTTTGTGTGAATATATACATTTGGCTATTGTGGTCGATGTATATGTCACACTTCTCCCTATAAAGCTAGTGCTGCTAGATTTTCAAAGAAAAAATAATGGATGCCAGCTCTGGATCATGTGTTGGGTAGTTCTGCTCATGGATGTTCAACTTCCATTAGGCATAGACTATCACATTGTCATTTTTCATGAGTACACTATAGAAGCCTTTCTTTGAAGCATCACTGTATATCACAAAACATTATACACTTTTTGGTAGTGTAAGTACAGGTGTGGTGATCAGCCTTCTCTTTAGCTCCTTGAAGATTCCCTCACATTCTTCCGTCCAGACATACTTTACCCCTTTCCTTGTTAACTTAGTTAGCAGGCTTGACAATCGTGAGAAGTTTCTCACAAAATGTCGGTAATACATATATAATCCAAGAAAACTATATATTTCTATGACACTAGATGTCCTAGGCCATTCCTCAATCGCCTTTTTTTAAGGATCCATAGAAATTCCCTCACTTGTGATCACATGTCCCAAAAATGTGACTTTCTTCATCCAAACGTCACACTTTATGAACTTGGCATACAACTTATCTATTCCTAATGTCGCCAACACAAGTCTTAGATGTTCTTCATGTCCCTCCTTGCTCTTGTATTAGATGACAATATCATCAATAAAAACTACCACAAATTTGTCGAGGCAATGTCTGAAGACTCTATTCATCAAATCCATGAAGATTTCAGGGGCATTAGTAAGTTCGAAGGGCATCACCAAAATCTCATAGTTCCCATACCTTGTTTAGAAGGCAGTCTTTTGAATATCTTCCTTCTTCAAATTTACCTGATGATATCTAGAATGAAGATCCACCGTTGAGATGTATTGAGCACCTATTAACTGATCAAACAAGTCATCAATCCTTGGGAGAGGATACTTGTTCTTTAGGATGATCTTGTTGAGTTCCTAATAATCGATACACAGCCGCATTGTTCCAACCTTTTTCTTCACAAAGAGTACTGGTGCACCCCAAGGTGATGAACTAGGGAATATGAACCCTTTTTCCAGATTCTCTTGTAGCTGTTTCTTTAACTCCTCCAGTTTGATAGGAGTCATCCTATAGGAATACTTAGAGATAGGATTAGCTCAGGGTATGAGTTCAATTGAGAACTCTACCTCATGATCCGGGGGAATTCTAGGTAACTCTTTGTGAAATACATCGTTGTATTTCCTCACGATGGGAATTTCCTCAAGGTTGGAACTTTTCTTCGACTCAACCATTTGGTTGAGGTATTATTATTCATAGGGAATCAACACCCACACCATTGAAGGATTTTTCAAAGGAGATTCATGATCTTCCTTGCATTTGTAGTGGAGCGTGGGATGGTTCAGAATATAAAAAGATATTTACTTTTCCTGACAGTTGATATGTGCTCTATATAACGAGAGCCAATCCAGTCCCATTATAGGGTAAAATTCCACCAAGGGAAGTATTACGAGATTTTCTAGAAGAAACTTCTCACATACACCAACAAGATAAGAGTCAAAAAATTAGGTTGCAATGACCACACCACTTGGTGTTTTTACAGATATCTCTACTTCAAGGTTTCTAGGCTTCGATTTTAAAGTTCAAGAAAACTAGCAAGATAAAAAAGAATGCATAGAACCAGAATCAAATAAGACTTTTTACATTCTTGAGTGAATAGAAAGTGTACTTTGTACGACTTCATTATCATGCTCCGCTTCCACCGTAGTGATGGCATTAGTCTTTCCCTTGTTCCTTTGGCTTCAGTGGTTGATGATGCTGATTAACCTCGAGAGCTCGAGGTTTAGTGCAATGGTTTGAATAGTGCCCAAGCTCCCTACAATTGTAGCATTGAACCATGAGTGGTTCTCTCATTTCATCGGTGACATTCTTCTTTCTTTTCATGTATTTTCGAAACTCTTGAGCATGGTGTCCTTATTTCCCACACATGAAGCATTTCCCCATCCCTTTGAGGTAGTTCCCATGGTGTAACTTCCCTCATTTTTGGCATGTGGGTTGTTGAGTTTTCTTCCCACCTTTCTCATTATATCCTCCATCTTGAAACTCTATCTTCCATTTCTTTTCCCTATAGCAGTGGGACCATTCTCCAAACACCATCTCCACTTTAAGATCACACCAAACAATTTCTTCATAACTCCCAATGTCTCGAATTTCAAGAGCCTTTCGAAGGTGTGGTTTTAATCCACTAAAGAATCTATCAATTTTTCTATCATTGTTGATAACAAAACCCGAAGCATACCGTTCATCCTTTTGAAATTCACTTCATATGTTGTGATAGATTCTCCTTATTTTTTCTTGAGCTCTATGAATTCTCAATCCATCTTTGTGCAAAAAGTTCTATGGAAATAATTGTTAAGAAACATTATCTTAAAGTCTTCCCATTGCATCTCTTCAATTTCTTCCCTTGGCTTGGAGTTCTTAATCAAAGCCCACCATTGATCAACTTCTCCGTCTAGACGATAAACGACTAGGGTAACCTTCTCTGTCTCATAATATTGAAGAACATAAAATATCTTCTCCATGGAGTTGACCCATTGTTCTGCAACTAGTGGATCAGAAGATCCACAAAACACCGGTGGTCGTTACCGCATAAAACATTCGACAGCCAGTTTCTCCCTCTTTAGTGAAGGTGGATGTTCCCCATTATTATGGTTATTGTTCGTAACATGATATAATTGGGTAAGCATCCGCATGATGTTTTGATCTCCACCTCCCAAATCAATGGGGATGTCGTTCGGGCAATCGTGGAATTTTCCCACGCATGAGTTGTTGGCCTGATTTCTACTGGTTCCCACCATTTTATAAAATAGAAAACGTTAGAACAAAACATATGTAAACAATGAATGAATAAATTATCCATTTAAACGATTTATACCAAAAACATAACATATGGGATCCCTATGTAAATATTCTTGGGTGCATTTTTGTACTTAGTCTCATGATAGAGGTTTTCTTAAGGGTTCATTAATCATAATTCCTAAAATAACTAAACCTTTCCTATGTTACCAACTATAGCGGCCCTGAATTTTCATACATTACTATTAAGTCATTTTAATGATAAATAAAATAATATTATTACACATAGAGGATCCAAAGAATTAGTGTCTTGGGAAAACTAGGACCATACATAACAATTACAACATCAAGCGTAAACATTTATTTAATTTCTTCTTCTCTATCTTCTTATTGGAACTTGTCGTCTCCTTAATACAAGTATCCATCTGAGGATATACATCAAAAGGGGTGATCTAGAATACCAGTAAGATGATAGATAAGAAAAATATTTCATGGGGTGAGCATAATAATAACATGGGAAAAAGATCATGAAAATGAGAGGAATCATAAATATAAGACATGAAATGTGGCAATGCATAAAAATGAAGCATCATGTCTTAGTAGTTAACTATCACACAAACTTGTGAACCAAGCTAGAATATTGTTCACAAACAATTTCACAATTACTCATGAGATTCATCACTTTACCCAATGCATTGGAGTGCTGTATAATTCCGGGCGCACACATCACTTTGAAACATTCATATTGCGCTATATAATTCTAGGCGCACCCGTCACATCCAAACATTATCATTATCATGAATGCCACATAAAACACGTATCAAAAATGAACATAACTAACCCATGGAAAGGAATGTGTTTAATCTCATAAGAACACATTCATAAACATTGGGTTCCAAAAAGAAAGAGGGAATAACATACATGATTCAAGAACCGCTCACTTTGAGGGAGAAGTAAAATGTGTGTTCTTAAAAGAAGATTTTTTTTGAAAAAACATTTTTTTGACATAAAAACCATTGACAAACATTTATATCCCATAAATTGAAATAAAATGGTGAACAAATGATCTTTAAGGAGTACCCACACCAAAAATGGAGTGAAAGAGGGTGAACCCGAAGGACGAAATTTGGGTTCGAGAATTTGAACTTACATTGTATCCGAATGCTTCCTTCTCTTTAATGTTCTGGATAATTCCATTATATTCAATAAATAGAAATCCAGAACCTTGTGTACATTATTATGGTTCATTATTATTTCATTAAGTGATTTTATGTGCCTTTCGATGGGCTATAGTGTTTAAAAACATTATTTGGGAATGTTTGTTTTTATGGTTTTCTTGAGTGGTTCACTTGTATTCTTAAATTGAAGTTTGGGTAGAACATGGGTAATCATCCAGAACTGATATTTCATGTTATTAATGATATTACAAGAGTTTTTATGACCTTTTAATGAATTATATTAGATCCATGTGGATGAATCATTAGATAAGAATTAAATGATGATTGTTTGGGTCAATTAGCGTGATTTTTTATCATAATGAACTTATTTTATTTCATCACGAGCACTATGGTCATAAGTTAGTTCCAGAACATTATGTAGGAGATAATAAATATAAAATGTTCTGTTTCAACCATAAAAATGGTTTCATTTCCAGATCTGATGGTAGAAATGGAATAAGAAAGCATGTCATTCATGAAGGTTAAAAATTAACACCTCACGAACAATGTTCTCTTTAATAAAATAAAATGAAGAGGGAAAGTGGGATGGATGATATAATATCCCATTAGAATCATAACATACTAGTAGATGTATAATATTGGAGTCAAAATACAATTCAGAGGATGAAAGGTGGGCAAAGATCAAGAAATGAACTTGGACATGAATGGAAATTAAAGGAGAAGAGGGAGAAAAATTACCTCTTAAATCATCCTCTTGAGATCCTCTGTAATAAAGTTAGGATTGGTATTCTGATGAGACCAGAAGTTCATGAAAATGGGAGATGGGATAAATAAGAGGTCTGGGATGAGTTTAGAGAAGTCTTGGAGCTTGAGAGATGTGAAGAAATGAGGGTGTGAAGGTTGGTATTTATAGTGGAGTGGAGAGGGGTTTCCTTAATATAAAATTCATTAGTTTATAAATTTCTCCAAAGACAAGGAATAGTGAGTCTTGAATGACCAAGAATAGTAATTTTATCATGTGATCCAGAACCAAGTGAGATTACATCAGTAGGGCATCACACATGACTCTATAAATAGCTTATTTAGCTTATTTTTGTAAATTACAGTATTTCACTATTCATAAAACATTCATGTATTTCAGAAAAATCCCAAAAAATTTCCCCCCACCATTTTTTGAAGTGTTGAATCCAAAAATGAAGTCCCTTTTTTAAAAAAATTCTAAAAATGATTAATTTAATAATTAATTGAAATCATAATTTACTTAATTTTTTTTAAAAATTAAAACTGATTTTATAGTGCTTTCAAAAATTAAGTAGGGTCTTATAAAATTATCTACAAACTATAAGATGTTTATTCTATAATTTATGAAATCATTTTAGGAAAATGAAATATCTTATAAATTAATTAACTAATTATAATTAATTATTTATGAATTACAAAATATAAAAACGTTTACTACGGTCAAATTGTCACTTTCAAAGATGTCTAAATTTTATTTTATTATTAAGTGGTATGGTTACTCATATGTTGGATTATTTATTATTCATAAGGGTAATATTACTATTCTTAAGGGTATGTTACTATTGATAAGGTTCGGTTACTATTAACAAAAAAAATTATTTCTGTTTCATT
The DNA here is from genome assembly GCA_963277665.1 of Viscum album. NCBI lineage: Eukaryota > Viridiplantae > Streptophyta > Magnoliopsida > Santalales > Viscaceae > Viscum > Viscum album. The sequence continues at coordinate 1,576,878,391 of OY728141.1, forward strand.
AGACTCTAAAAAAACATCTTGAACATAACCATGTATGTCAGATTTGTAAAATTCAAAACATATAAGTGACAGACTTCTGTTTAGAGGTCACTAAGCACTTAGTATCTCATTATGTTCTGTTTTCATGTGATTTTATGACATGATTATAAGAATGGAATATCCATTGAAAAACTTTGGTTCATTACACAAATGGCATTGATGGTGTGAATTTGAGAGAAGGGGAGGTGCCCTATTATAAGAGAGGCGAGGGTCACTTTAAGAAAAAGCTCGAAATATTATTTTATAATAAAAACATTTTCTATTTCTTATGGATCTAAAATTAATTATTTAATGTCTAGGGTGGGGATTGGTCGAAAAAATATCTACCAATATTTATTAGATAGGTTTAGGTAATCATATTAACCTTATCTTTTATATTTAACTCTTAGATAAATAGTTTTACATTTACCATGTCTCTTAGTATTTTTATATCATAGGGTTAATAAAATTATGATAGAATTATAAGAGAACCTCATGTGGTTCATTAATGTCATAAATAATATTATTTATGCTCTTTGGTAGAACCATATATTTTTAGGAATTGAATACCAATTAAAAATATAATATTTTATTTAAAAAATCTTTTATGTCAATTTTGACACTATTTGGTATTTTTTCATTCTTAAATTTATAACATAATTATTACTTCATAAAAAAATAATTTAATCAACCCTAACATTTCATGTTATTCTAGAAAATTAATTAGATTCATGAAATTTCTCAAATTAGATTTATTTGGATATTTATAATATCAATTATTTTAATCTTTCATTAATAAGGTAATTACTACATCATCATTGTGCCATAAATAAATTTAATTATATAATATCTAAAATTTTTAAATAAAATGAAATTACGTATAAAATATTTTTATCTTTCTAATGAATACTGATAGTTGAATTTATCTGATTTATAACCCTATATTAAAAATGTTATAGTTATTAAACTTTGATTTTAATTATTTTAACTCTTCGTTAAATTAAATAATAATAAATGACCTAATCTAATACAATTGGACCAAAGGGGATCATATATCACTCCTAAGGTTGTTTTTGGTCGAATTAAACTTATCTAATATAATTAGGACATGTGTTAGGGTAATTATGATATCATTTGTATCCTTAATTACACTGTTTTTATTTTACCATGGTAAATAAAAGAAAAAAGTTATTGTTCAATAAAAATTATTTTCATATTATTGAACCACATTTTATTTATTAATATTAATTTTATCTCTAAGACTTTTGAAATTCAACTCACAGAATTGGTAAAATTAAATTTTATACAAATTTTTAAATGCTTCTAGGAGGTGGGTAAAAGATGGTAAATATTTCGATAAAATTATATATATATATAAACTTATTATAAAATGACTACAATAAATTTTGTTGAAAATATATATGTATTATGTAACTATTTTGACTTAAAATAAATTAAAATAAAATTACTAATTATTTAAATAAAATGTCGTTTTTAACCATTAACATAGTGTTTTCCACTATTTATCAAAAATTGAATGTTTTTAGAAAAATACCAAAAATTCACCCTAAGAAAATTTTGATATTTAGAATAAAAAAATGATGTCCAATTTGAAAGATAAAATTTATAAAATTTTTAAAAGTTGGTATGACTATTCAAAACTACTAGTTTGATTGGTCGCGGTGTCTTAGAATCTTGAAGTTGCGTACAATGCAAGCTATTACATTATTTAAAGGGAAACATACTATGGAAGCTTAGGGTGTTACATTATTCCCTACATAAAATAATTTCATCCTCAAAATTTCTATAATACTATTGCATAAAAAGATTTGGGTGGTTCTTCATCAAATGTTCCTCTGGTTCCCACGTGGCCTTTTCTATCTTCTAGTTTCTCCATAGAACTTTTACAAAATGAGTCATCCCGTTTCTCAGCACTTTTTCTCTTGTATCAAGAATTTTGATAGCCTCTTCATAATAAGTTAGATTAGGTTCAAGTTAAATTTCAATATAGGTGAGTACATGTGTTGGGTCGGGCATGTATTTTCTCATTAGTGATACCTGGAACACATCATGAACTTTGGAGAGACATTGAGGCATTTCCAAACGTTAAGCTACTAATCCAATTTGTTCTAGAATTTGGAAAGGTTCTATGTACCTGGGACCCAATTTACCCTTATTAACGAAACATATATCACCTTTACATGGAGATACCATCAAGAGAACATGGTCTCTTACTTGAAATTTGAAATACTTCCTTCAGTTATCGGTATAGCCCTTTTTCCTACTTTTGGCAGATTTTATTGGGGTTTGGATAACCTTCACCTATTTCACTGTTTCCTCAACAAGTTCTGGGCCTACGACTTTTTGTTCACTAACATCATCCCAAAAAGTTGGTGTGCAACATGTCTTTCAATATAATGCTTCATATGGTGCAATCTGAATACTTTAATAGAAGTTATTGTCAAAAGAAAATTCTACCAGAGTAAAATATTGATCCCTTATACCTTGAAAGTCAAGTGAGAATGATATCAAAATGCCTTCTACGGTTTGAATAGTCCGTTCTGATTGTCCATCAGTTTGAGGGTGGTAGGTAGTGCTCAAAAGAAGATCAGTATCCTGGAATTTCTAAAAACATTTCTAGAATCTTGATGTAAAATGAGGATCACGATCAGAAACAACCGATAAGGGTATTCCTTGATGTTTTACAGCTTCATTAATATATAGTCTTTCAACACGTTCAAGTGGTAAATCTTCTATTTTAGCATGAAAATGTGATGACTTGGTAAGATGACCAACAATGAATCATATTACATCATTCCTTCTAGGAGTCTTTGGTAGCCCCAAGAAAAAGTTCATCATAATATTATCCCATTTCCACTCAGGTATGGGAAGATGTTTCGTGACTCCTCCAGGATGTTTCCTTCCAGCTTTCACTTATTGACAAACCATTCATCTTGGAAGAAAATCAGAAATCTCCCTCTTCATGCTGTCCCACCCATAATGTTCCTTCAATCCTCCATACATCTTGGTGCTACTAGGGTGTATAGAGAAATTGGAGCTATGAGCATCATCTAACAATTACTTTTTTAGATTTGGTATATTGGGAACACAAAGTATTTTCCCAAATTTCAAAATCCCATATTCATATATGAAGTCACACAATATCCCATCATTCACAGCCTTAATCTCATGTAGAAACTCCTCATCATCACCCTGAGAAGTTTTTATCTTTTCTAGTAAAAGTGTTTTTGAAACCATTTGAAAAAGTATTGATGTTTCACCTTCCATGATTATTCCCAAATCAATTTTCACTAGATCCAGGAAAATAGGATCCCTTTCTACTCTCATATTGTTCAAAACTCTATAATACTGTCTACTCAAAGCGTCTGCCATCTTATTTTCCTTCCTCGAGTGGTAGGGTATTGTGCAATCATAATCCTTGAGTAGTTCAGGACATCACCTTTGCCTCATTTTGAGTTCTTTTTGTGAGAAAAAAATACATTAAAATCTTATGATGAGAATAAATCCCACATTTTTCACCATAGAGATAGTGTCTCCATATATTCAGAGCAAGATTACAACTGCTAACTCAAGATCCTGAGTAAGATAGTTTGGCTGATGAATTTTTAGTTGTCGCGATGAATAGGAAATAACTCTATAATTCTGCATAAGGACACAACCACTTCCTTTATTTAAAGCATCACTATAAATAACAAACCCATTATTCCCTGATGGTAGAGTCAAGATAGGAGAATTGAATAATATTTTCTTCAATTCATTAAAATATTCTTCACACTCATTTGTCCAAACAAATCTAACCCCTTTACATGTGAGCTTGGTTAATGGGTTAGCCAATCAGGCAAAATTATGGACAAAATGCCGAAAATACCCTACTAAACCAATAAAACTGCATACCTTAGATATACTCGTCAATGCTGGCCATTCATGAATTTCCTTGGTCTTTTAAGAATAATAAAATATTCAATCCTTAGAGAAAATATGTCTAAGAATAGAAATCTCATGAATCTAGAATTCACACTTGCTAAACTTATCTTATAATTCATTTCTTCTGAGGGTTTTCAGAATGGTGTACAAGTGATTTTCATGATCTGCATAGATTTTGGAGTATACCATAATATCATCAATAAATACCACTACAAATTCATCATGATATTCCTTGAAAACTCTGTTCATTAGATCCTTGAAAATAGAGGGTGCATTAATCTAGCCAAAAGGCATTACTGTAAACTCTTAATGCCCGTACCTAGTTTGAAATATTGTTTTTGGAATGTCTTCCTTCTTCACACACAACAGATGATATATAGATCAAAGTTTAATCATTGAAAAATATTTATCTCCATGATGTTGGATGAATAAATCATCAATGTGAGGTAGGGGATACTTGTTATTTATTGTTATAGCATTGATCTCCCAGTAGTGAATGCACCACCACATAGATCCATACTTCTTATTAACAAAAAGGATAGGGGATCCCCATAGAGAAAAACTAGGGAAAACAAAACCCTTATTACTCAGTTCTTCTAGTTGTTTCTTTAGTTACACAAATTCCACAGTGGTCATTCAATAAGGGTATTCGATATGGGCCTTGAACAAAGAAATAAATCAACAGAAAACTCAATTTCTTGTTCTAGAGGATTTCCGTGTAAATCCTCTAGAAAAAAATCAAAATATTCTTTCACAATAGATATGTCCTTTATTAGAACATTCCTTTACTCTCCAATAATTATTTCATTCTCATCCTCCCCAATAATTGAATTTAGTAGAGCTCCTGGGGATGGATCGAGATAAGAATGAGTTGGTGAGTTTTCTACTCTAATGATAAGGTACTCCTTATCATCATCGAAAATTGTAACCACCTTCTTCTTACAATAAATTTTTTCATCATGGTCTGAAAGCCAATCCATATCAAGGATTATATCAAATTCAATCATCGGTATGATAATGATATCAGCAGATAAAGGACATTTATATGTTCTAATGGGAACTGATTCACTAAATTTTTTTGCGATGATACTTCCATTAGGTGTTTTGACTGAAAACTACATTGTTAAGTAAAAAATGAAAATATCTAATTTTCTTACCAAACTGGGAAGATTTGAAACAATGCAAAGATCCGGAATCAAATAAAGAATTTTATAAACATGAGGAAACAAGTAAATTACCTTCCACAACGTCTTTCGGAGCTTCAACCTTAGCTGTAGTGATCGCATATGCTTGGCCTTGCTCCCTTGGTATTTTCTGAGGTATGTATCCTTCACTCTTAGGTAATTCATGTTCATAATGCCCCTTTTCTCTAAAATTATTGCATTCAACATTGATAGCCTCTTTCTTCCCCTTGGAATCACGATCTTGGAAGCATTTTTCACCACACTCGTAATAGACTCTCATTCCCTTTAGGCAAGTACCGGGGTGTTTTTTCCCACATTTACTATAGGATGGATATTAAACCTTTCCCTTCTTCCCCTTATTTACATTTCTAGAGTGTTCAGTAGATATCTTCTTTTCCTACTTTGCTTTAATGTCGCAAGACATGGAGAATTATTTTTCTATCTTGATATCACTTTATACAATATCTTTGTATGAAGAGAAGTATTGTGAGACTAATTCTAGAAGAAAAAATGGATTTAAACCCTCAAAGAATCGATCAATCCTACTCCATGGGTTATGTATATAATTTGATGCACACCTTGCTAACCTTGTAAAGTTAGCCTCATATTTTGAGACATTCTCTTCCTCTTTTTGCATCAGACTTAGAAATTGACTTAACATATCCGCTCGATGGTCATGAGGAAAGTATTTTCTAAGAAAATATCTTTATACTCCCTCCAGTCCATATTTGAAAATTCATCATCTTACTTTTTGTTTTGAATCAATGACCACCATTGATCTGTATCTCCTGTGATGCGATAAACTCCCATGAATTTTTTCCCTTTTGCTACTCCCCAAATCATGAAATATTTTCTCTAAGGAATTTATCAATTTATCAGGTACTAATGGATATGTACACCCATTGAATGTTGGTGGTTGTTTCCTCAATAAGCGGTCTAAAATTGAGTCTCCACGTTGTGGATCATGGTGCATCATACGTGTAAGGTTATTATTCATAACCTGAGGCATTTTTCCTAGTATGGTGATATGATGATCAAAACTAGTTGTTTCACCAGCTCCACTATAATTATATTGAGTAGGAGGGTAATCCCTATATGTATTTTGTGAGTTTCTAAAGTTTCCATTCCTTTCACTACGTTCCATTTCTAAATAATGGCATACACTTGGTTTGTTTATCAATCACAATACATTACTCCAAACTTGTAAAACACTTAACATAAATTGAAAATTTTATCGTTATAATCCATATTCATAAAAATGTATTATTTGAGGATTTATATAATCATAAACCCTTCATAACGGTTTGTAAATAAAATGAGAATTATCCTAATAATATCCCTCGGGAGTATCATAACCGAGAGTGCAGAAAGGCCTATAAAGACCTGTAAAATACAAGGAATTTTTTTTTCTTATTTTTCTTTTGAATTTTACAAGAACGCAGTTTCTGACGGCACCTGATTCCGAGGCCCGGTGTGCCCGGAATCATTTTCCGAAGTTTGGCTCGGGTACGTTCAGTGAACGAACGAGCGGGTTTTTCTAACTTTTGAACCAGTGCTCGGAATCAAATTCCGATGGCACCGATGGAATCACAGTGCCGGTATTTGCTTAGAAACGCCTCTTCCATTGTTGCATTTGCTCGGGTGTGGTTTTTAAATTTTTTGGGGTTAAGTTAAGAAATAAAATAAAGTGGTGTGTCAACTTTATTTTTATTTCACATAAAGCCACTTAAAAGCCATTAAAAGCCACTTGAGCTATGTTGAAGCGGATAGGGTGCAATCCAAAATATCCTACCCTCTTGGTAGGATATTGGTGAGGTGGGGCCCACACGAGCCCCACCGTTTCTTTTCCTCTAAGTAACGCACCCGCGAAAAATCCTTATTAATGAAAGTCAACTGGGGAATTTTCTAAAACTCTTAAACGCTCCTATTAAATGGATAGTTCAGTCATTAACATCAATTCACCGAATTAATGGTTCATTTCTTAACATGTTTGCAAACTTTTTGCATAATAATAAAATAATAACAAAACCTTTTTCTTTTGTTGACGGGTTGATTGTTGAGAGGATTTGGAGAATCTGTACCGTCATTCCCCTTCGCGAAGAACGCGAAGAACGTGAAGAACGTGAAGAATTCAAAGAACGCCGAACCCTCGGAGATCAACGTCGTGATGCCGTGTTCCATGATGCCACCGATTCTCCTTCCATGACGCTTCTTCCGTGACGTTCTTCCCCGCAACAATCTCCGATCATCAACTGCTTGAGGTAGGAGATTACGGATCTTTTAAATTTCCTTTTTGGATTTTATCCTTAAAATGGATTTAATTCGTGAAATTAAATCCGTGTGTTTTCTTTAACCCTTGGATATCGTCGATGCGACGCCCTTCCGCGACGGCGCGGTGGCCTTCCGCGACGCGACGATCCTCTTCTTCCGCGATGGTCAATTCCGTGAAGAACTCTCGTCTGATAACAGCTACGAGGTAGGGGTTTTATTTGAGAATAATAATTATTCGCATGGTTTTTTCTTCCAAAACAAAGAGCCCAGATCAAAGCTCAATTTTAATTTATTAAAATTGTCCTTTTTATGTTTTTTTCATGTGTTGATTGTTATTCCCAATTGTTATCACCTAACGCGGAGGGTGCGGGCCAAACAAACACAGCCCGAAAACCCTCCACAGTTTTTCGTTGATGTGCGGATTGGCGGGCAACGACAAACGCGACCACAAGTTAATTTTGAAGGCTTTTCAGTGAAGAAGAGTCCCAGGACGAACACTGGAAAAGACCACGCGCAAATCGGACCACCGGAGTGTGCCTGGTGGTCCGCGGAACCCCCCGCCGGTGCCGGCGGCCGGCAGCGGCCGGCCGCCAGGAGGCAGCGGCGCCCGACGCACCACCGAGAAGACCCACTGCGGTGGCGCTGGCCTGTCTCGTGGCCGCGCGGGACCGTGGAAGAAGGGACACGGCCTTGCGCCGCGTTCGGTGACACAGAGCGGCCCCACGCGGGGCCGCCGATCTCCTTCACGCGGGGCAGTGCACCCCCGCGCTGTGCGGCCGTAACTGGCCGAGCCGAGCCCGGGGGCCGGGCCGGGTCGCGCCCAGGCCGGGCCGGGCCACCCGGGCTGCGCCGGGCTGCGCCGACCGGGTCAGACCCAGACCCTTGTCGGGTTGACCCTGTTTGGGCCGACCCAAGGGGGGTTGGGTTGGGTCAATCCGGGCCCATACCCCCCGTTTTTGGACCCTTTTTGTTCTTTTGCTCATAACATGAGATACGGGCCTCCGAACGACGCTTAGTCAGTGGCGATTTGATCCTTGGATTGAGACGGTCGTTTCGGTATATTGCACTCAAGGTTTCGGAATACTTTGGGTTCGGTCAGGTTGGTTCGTACACGAAACCAACCGGGCCCTCGAAGCAGAAACGCTCATATCTTGAGCTCCGGACGTCCGATTGATGTACCGTCGACATTGATGGATTCCTCTAAGTGAGACAGATCTTTTGGCTTACTCCGCCTGAGTTTTGGATGCAGGTGGAGTACGGTTGGGTGGGTTTTTCCTTAAAAACCAATCGGGCCCCTGAAACAAAAAAGCCAATAACTCTCAGACCGGGCGTCCGATTGATGCGTCTTCTGCAACGTTGAGTTCCTATTAACGATATGGAACATTTGGATACATCAAACCTGGACTATGTGTCAGTTGATGTATCAGCTCTCGGCTCGTGGAGCGGACCCTCCCGAGCGAGCTTGATGTGTGCGGGAACCCTAGAGCTGGCTGCAACTACGATGACGACGACAGTACAGAGATCCTCAGTGGATTCGACGGTGACGACTACAACACTCAGTGATCCTTTGTGGGACAGTGCTACCGATCCTGTGTGGGTCCGATCCTATGTGGGTCAGCACTCAGCGGTCCTGTGTGGGCCAGCGCCTACAGATCCTGTGTGGGTCTAATCCTGTGTGGGTCTTTGCGGGGGTTAGATACCTATCGATGTTTTGTGGGTCATTGCGGGGGTTAGTTACCTATCGATCCATTGTGGGTCAGATCCTTTCTGGGTCATTACGGGGGTTAGTACCTATTGATCCTTTGTGGGTCTGACGACTTAGATGAATCAGTGGCGATATCTGGTCATCTTATCGTCATATGAAGAAGTATACCTGTGTGAGCTAAATCCTGTTTTGCTTTCCTCTGTGGATTGTGTTGTGCTATCATGTGTGGGTATATGTTTTGCTTTCCTGTGTGGACTGGGTTGTTCTTGGGTTCGGATGTTAGAGCCGAATGAGAATTTAGGACTTAGGTATATGTATGGGCATATACCTAAGTCGTGTTGGATGTTACATTGTGATTGTATCATTCCTTTGTGGTTTATCCTTTGTGGATTCTGGGAGACCTTTGGGGGTCTCGGGGTCCCTACTGAGTAGCTTATACTCACCCCTGCACGGGCTATGCCCAAACTACGTTGTGTTGGTTGCAGACGACGGACAATGCTGATCGTGGTTGAGGCTTGCGGAGTAGGATGGTACCTGGAGGTGGACCACAGGGCGGGACGTACTCGGACCGGTCGGCTGGACCCGAGGAGCAGTGGAGGCTATCTGTACCCACCCTTCAGGTGGGATTTACAGTGGACATCTCGACGTTGTTGCTTTACATTTCAGTTACTGTTTCCCGTTTCCAGTTGTAATTTACTTTTAGTTTGGGTTTGTATACTGGCCCACTTACTTTTCTGCACTTACTGTTGTACCAGTTTTTACATAGTGTTTACTTCTGCATGTTTGCTCTGTGGTGTTGTGGTTTACTTTACAAAGGCAATGCCTTCCGATTTTTTCAGTATTTATGCCTTGGTGATAGTCTCCAGCCCCTGGACAATGGAAGGCAGGCTTGGGGTAGTCACGGCACGGGCCCCGAGGATGGGTCGTGACAAATTGGTATCAGAGGAGTTTGGTTCTACCGCAGACTCTGATCTTTTTCTATGTGAAGCAATAGTGTTTAGCGTATTGGGTGTGGTTATCAGTCCAGGGAGTCCAGTGTTGGTGCGGTGGCCGACGTATCCGTACACCAGGACCCTGACATCTGATTTCCGACTTAAAGCACAAAAACATTGGTTGCATGTGTGTTTCATGTTTTCTTTGTAATTACTTTGTGTCAGCTCACCAGGTATACTGTTCTGACCGTGGAACATATGTTTCCTTTTCAGGACGGCCCCACAATGGTAGCCAGCTAGGGTTCCTAGAGTTGAGTGTGACGACAACCCACCGAGCGACAAGGCCTCGATGCAGGGCCCTTTGACAACTGAGGCACAGGCGGTACCTTTACCCACCGAGCCACCGATGCTTCCAGCCCCAGCCGCTGATGATGCATGTCGCCTTAGTGCACTGCATGAGTTCCAACGCCAGCGACCGCCCAGGTTCCGTGGGGAGACGGACCCCCAGGCAGCTGAGGACTGGCTGGAGGCAGTGTTACGAGTTTTCCAGTCAGTGAGGACACCAGCAGACCTCATGGTGATCCTCGTAGCGAGCCTACTGCATGCAGCAGCGGGCCGATGGTGGAGCTTGATGCTCCAGGTGCACGATGAGGCATCTCTTCTCTGGACAGACTTTGAGGTCCTCTTCCACTCAGAGTTCGTCCCGACCACCCTCCATGCGGTACGCATTCAGGAGCTTCTTGAACTGCGGTAGGGCAGTTTGTCAGTCGCCCAGTACTCGGTGAGATTTACCGATCTCTCTTGCTACTCGTCCGACATGGTACGAGACCCATTCTTTCGTGCCCGGACCTTTGAGCAGGGATTGAGACATGAGATCAGGGCACCGCTGATCTCCCTCAGCATTTCGACTCAGGCAGGAGTACTGGATCGAGCCCTTTTGATCGAGAGATTTCTTGTTGAGACTTCTCCAGCGGCGAGACCTACCACGAGGCGACACATAGCAGAGTCTTCTGCGACAGGCAGTTGATGGTTGACTCAGGGGTCCATGCAGACCAGACCATCATGCAGACGACCTCAGGACACTGGCTCAGTAGTGCAGGGCACACAGCATGGAGCCAGTCTTTCGAGAGGCAGGCAGTGCTACACATGCGGCGGGCAGGGCCACATGGCTTGTGACTGCCCGACCGACCGTGCCGAGGAGCAGCTGACAGTTGAGGGGCCACCCGGGCAGAGGCAGAGGGTCGACCGTGGCAGTCCACAGGGAGGAGGCGGTTGAGGCAGAGGAGCTGGCCAAGCAGCATGTGGTGGGCGACGCTTTGAGGCTCTACCACCACCACCACCAGGAGGTCAACCCCGGCCATAGCGAGCTGGCGGGCAGAGACAGGCACAACTCCAGGTAGCAGAGGCCTACGACCACGGCGCGGCCGAGATGATTCGAGGTACTATCTATGTCTCTTCCACCCTTTCTGAAGTTCTTATAGACACATGAGCAAGTCACTCATTCCTATATGCTACCCTTGTTCGGAGCACAGAGATTCCGACAGAGCCGTTGGCTCGATCCTTACGGCTAGAGACTCCTACGGGAGCAGACTCGACAATTACGCACTGGTGCCGGCAGTGTGAGCATACTCTAGGAGGCAAGAGCTTCGGTTGGGATCTTCTTGTAGCGGCGTCAAGGCCTTACGACGTCATCTTGGGCATGGATTGGCTATCTACCATCCATGCTCAGATCGACTGTATTAGGTGCAAGGTGCGATGTGTACGCACCGACGGGAGCAGGTTCACCTTCACTGGCGAGAAGGGAGCCTTCACAGCACAGGATAAACTACCACATAGGAGAGGACAAACCATCACTCATCACATGGATAGCCTCATCCTAGGAGCTGTTGACATGTGGAGTCCTAGTTTTCCTGTAGTGGTGGATCAGTATGCGGATGTCTTTCCTGACGACGTTTCAGGACTACCTCCTCGCAGAGAGGTAGACTTTTATATTGACCTATACCCTGAGACAACCCTGATATCGACTCCAGCATATCAGATGTCCCCCGCTGAGCTTCGACAGCTATGAGTACAGTTGGAGGACATGCAGGGCAAGGGATTCATCTGACCCAGTGTTTCACCCTGGGCTTCCCCGATATTGTTCGCCAAGAAGGCGGACGGGAGCTTGCGTTTTTGTGTCGACTATCACCACCTGAACCAGGTGAATGTGAGGAACAAGTATCTGCTACCGAGGATTGATGACCTCTTCGATCAGCTCAAGGGAGCACAGTGGTTCTCAAAGATAGACCCCAGGTCAGGCTATCATCAGCTCAGAGTTCAGAATGAGGACGTGCAGAAGATGGACTTCATATGTCAGTATGGCCACTATGAGTTCTTGGTTATGCCATTCGGCGTAACCAATCCTCCAGAAGTGTTCATGGGCCTCATGAACAGGATCTTTCAGCCATACCACGATCATTTTTTTGTAGTCTTCATCGATGACATTTTGATATACTCGACGACTAAAGAGGAGCACGCGTGCCACTTGCGGGTTGTTCTAGACACACTCTGAGAGCACCAGATTTATGGTAAGCTCTCTAAGTGTCAGTTCTGGATGCGTGAGGTCCACTTCTTAGGACACGTCATCTCTGAGGTGGGAGTTGCAGTGGATCCTGCGAAGATCGAGGCAGTGCTAGCTTGGGAGCCAACCAAGAGCGTGACAGAGGTGGAGAGTTTCTTGGGACTAGCTGGATACTATCGGAGATTTGTGCTAGACTTCTCTAGAGTTGCAGCACCACTCTCAGCTTTGATGAAGAAGGGGAAACCCTTTGTGTGGTCAGACAGATGTCAGCAGAGCTTCCAGGAGCTGAGACAGAGATTGACCAGCGCATCTATCTTGAGATTGCCTAAGGAGGGAGTAGGGTACGTAGTCTACAATGATGCATCAGGGACCAGACTCAGATGTGTCCTGATGCAGGATCGGGTAGTGATCGCCTATGGATCACGCCAGTTGACACCACATGAGTAGAACTACGCTACCCATGACCTGGAGTTAGCATCAGTGGTCTCCGCTCTGAAGATATGGAGACACTATCTGATGGGCGAGTGCTTTACAGTCTTTTCTGACCATCAGAGTCTCAGGTACATCTTCTCTCAGAAGGACCTGAACCGGAGACAGCGGCGATGGCTCGAGTTCCTCCAGGACTATGACTTTGAGATAGTCTATACTCACGGGAAGGGGAATGTAGTAGTCGATGCTCTCAGCAGGAGACGGGCATTCAGATACTCGAGGAGGCGACCAAGCAGCTAGCCACTTTGCGGATATCCTTCGTGGATAGGGATGGAGCAGCCTTCCTTCAGTCACTCACAGTCACTCCTCCACTACTACAGTGGGTCAAGGAGGAACAGCGTGGGGACGCTGATTGTGAGATGCGGCATGTACAGATATCCTCAGGACAGGCACATGATGGTTTCTCCTTTGGAGCTGATCATGAAATCATTTTCAGAGGATGCACCTTGGTACCAGTTGCATTACGAGAGGAGGTGATGAGAGAGTTTCACACTTCTCTTATGGCGGTACATCTTGGAGTGGCGAAGATGTACCAGGATCTCAGACGACATCACTGGTGGCCAGGCATGAATAAGGTTGTGGTAGAGTTCGTTTGACGATGCCTCACCTGCCAGAAGGTGAAGGCAGAGCATCAGGTACCAGAAGGCTTGGTACAACCTTTAGAGGTCCCGGAGTGGAAGTGGGACGGGATATCTATGGACTTCGTGACTGGACTTCCACGCACTTCCAGAGGTCATGACTCTATCTGGGTGATTGTCGACCGACTCGCCATGTCGGCTCACTTCTTACCCATCAGAGAGAAAGGCTCAGTGGAGAGCTTGGGGCGTCTCTACGTTCCAGAGATTGTACGACTTCACGGTGTGCCATCATCTATCGTCTCCGATTGAGATGCTCGCTTTACTTTCCGGCTTTGGAAGGGGTTGCAAGAGCCGTTCGGGATGCAGCTACGTCTGAGCACTGCCTTTCACCCTCATACGGATGGTTAGACCGAGAGGACCATTCAGACTCTCAAGGACATGCTCCGCGCATGTGTCCTCGACTATGATCGCATCTGGGAGGACCACCTATCCTTGGTGGAGTTTGCGTACAATAACAGTTACCACTCCACCATCGGGATGGCACCATACGAGGCGTTGTACGGCAGACCTTGCAGATCTTATTTGTGCTGGACAGACCCTGGGGAGTCAGCACTTGTGGGACCAGAGATGGTCTAGGCCACGACAGAGAAGGTCCAGGTCATCCAAGAGCAGATGAGGACAGCTCAGAGCCGGCAGAAGTCTTATGCTGACAGGAGGCGGAGGCCACTAGAGTTCGAGGATGGAGACCACGTCTTCTTGTGTGTCTCACCTCGACGTGGATTATGGAGATTTGGCTGAGGCGAAAAGTTGTCTCCACGCTTTATTGGACCTTTCCAGGTCCTTAGCAAGATTGGAGAGGTGGCTTATCGCCTGGCTCTACCACCTCAGTTGCACCGGGTGCACGACGTCTTCCACGTATCCCAGCTGAGGAGATACGTGCATGACCCAACACACATCATTGACCATGGGGAGCTAGACGTTGATGATGGGGCGACTTTTGCGGAGGTTCCGGTAGAGATCGAGGATCGACAGGTGCGAGTCCTACGTGGATGATCAATTCATCTAGTGCGCATCAGATGGCAGCACAAAAACCTCAAGGAGAGCACTAGGGAGAAGGAGGCTCAGATGAGAGCTTAGTACCCACATTTATTGCCCTAGTTTATGATGTATCTTTACGGGGATGTAAGGCCCTGAGGTGCGAGTGATGTAAAGACCCATAAAAATCATGGAATTTTTTTTTCTTAATTTTTTTTGGAATTTTAGAAGAATGCAGTTTCTGACGGCACCTGATTCCGAGGACCGGTGTGCCCGGAATCATTTTCCGAAGATTGGCTCGGGTACGTTCAGTGAACGAATGAGCGGGTTATTCTATCTTTTGAACCGGTGCTCAGAATCAAATTCTGAGGGCACCGATGGAATAGCAGCGCCGGTATTTTCTATGAAACGCCTCTTCCGGAGATTCTTTTGCTCAGGTGTGGTTTTTAAATTTTTGCGGTTAAGTTAAGAAATAAAATAAAGTGGTGCGACAACTTTATTTTTATTTCACTTAAAGCCACTTAAAAGCCACTTAAAGCCACTTGAGCTAAGTTGAAGCAGATAGGGTGCAATCCAAAATATCCTACCCTCTTGGTAGGATATTTTTGAGATGGGGCCCGCACGAGCCCCACTGTTTCTTTTCGTCTAAGTAACGCACCCGCGAAAACTCCTCATTAATGAAAGTCAACTGGGGCTTTTTCTAAAACTCTTAAATGCTCCTATTAAATGGACAATTAATCCGTTACCATTAATTTTCCGAATTAATGTTTCATTTCTTAACATGTTTTCAAACTGTTGGCATAATAATAAAATAACACCAACACCATTTTCTTTTGTTGACGGGTTGATTGTTGAGAGGATTTGGAGAATCTGTACCTTCATTCCCCTTCGTGAAGAACGCGAAAACTGTGAAGAACGCGAAGAATGCCGAACCCTCAGAGATCGATGACATGACGCCGTGTTCCGCGACGCCGACGATTCTCCTTCCACAATGCATCTTTTGCGACGTTCTTCCCCGCAACAATCTCCGATCATCAACTGCTTGAGGTAGGAGATTACAGATCTTTTAAATTTCCTTTGAGAATTTTATCCTTAACATGGATTTCATTCGTGAAATTAAATCTGTGTGTTTTCATTAACCCTCGGAGATCGTCGACGCGACTCCCTTCCGCGACGGCGCGATGCCCTTCCGCGACGCGACGATCCTCTTCTTCCGCGATGGTCAATTCCGTGAAGAACTCTCATCCGACGACATCTACGAGGTAGGGGTCTTATTTGAGAGTAATATTTATTCCCACGGTTGTTTCTTCCAAAACAAAAATACCGGATCAAAGTTCAATTTTAATTTATTAAAATTGTCCCTTGTTATGTTTTTTTCATGTGTTGATTGTTATTATCAATTTTTATCACCTAACGCAGGGGGTGCGGGCCATACAAACACGGCCTGACAACCCTCCGTATTTTTTCGTTGATGCGCGGATTGGAGGACGACAACAAATGGGGCCACAAGTTAATTTTGAAGGCCATTCAGTGAAGAACGAGTCCTGGTATGAACACTGGCAAAGACCTCGCGCAAATCGGACCACCGGAGCGCGTCCGGTGGTCCGCGGAACCCCCCGTCGGCGCGCCACGCAGGCACGGCAGCGCCGACGGCCGGTAGCAGCCAGCCGCCAGGATGTGACGGTGCCCGGCGCGTAGCAAGGAAGACCAGCCGCGGATGAAGCCGCGATGGCGTTGGGCGGTCCCGCGGCCACGAGAGACCGCAGAGGAAGGGACGTTGCATTGCGCCGCGTCCGGTGACACAGAGTGGCCCCACGCGGGGCTGCGGATCTCCTTCACGCGGGGGTAGCGCACCCCCGCACCGCTCGGCCATAACTGGCGGAGCCGACCTCGGTGGCCGGGCCGCACCCACGCCAGCTGGCCCAGGGCGTGCCCAGGCCGAGTCGGGCCACCCCGGCCGAGCCGGGCTGCACCAGCCGGGTCGAACCCGGTTCGGGCCGACTCATGGGGGTTGGGTCGGGTCGGTCCGGGCCCGTACCCCCGTTTTCGGACCCTTTTTGGTCTTTTGCTCATAACATGAGCTTCTAGCCTCTGAACGACGCGCTGTCATCAGAGATGCAATCCTTGGATCGAGACAGTCATTTCGGTATATCGCACTCAATGTTTCGGAATACTTTGGGTTTGGCTGGGTTGGTTCGTACACGAAACCAACCGGGCCCTAGAAGCGGAAACACTCATATCTTGAGCTCCGGACGTCCGATTGATGTACCGTCGACTTTGACGGATTTCTATAAGTGATACAGATCTTTTGGCTTACTCCGCTCGAGGTTTGGATGCAGGTGGAGTACGGTCAGGTTGGTTTTGCCTTAAAAACCAACTGGGCCCCTGGAACAAAAAATCCAATAACTCTCAGACCGGGCGTCCGATTGACGCGCCGTTTGTGACGTTGAGTTCCTGTTGATGATACAGAACTTTTGGATACATCAACCCTAGACTGTGTGTCAGATGATGTATTAGCCCTCGGCTCGTGGAGCGAACCCTCCCGAGCGAGCTTGCTGTGTGCGGGAACCCTAGAGCTGGCTGCGACTATGACGACGACGACAGTACAGAGATCCTCAGTGGATTCGACGGCGACGACTATAGCACTCAAAGATCCTTTGTGGGTCAGTGCTGCCGATCTTGTGTGGGTCCGATCGTATGTGGGTCATCGCTCAGTGGTCCTGTGTGGGTCAGCGCCTACAGATCTTATGTGGGTCCGACCCTGTGTGGGTGTTTGTGGGGGTTAGTTACCTATCGATCCTTTGTGGGTCAGATCCTTTGTGGGTTATTGCGGGAGTTAGTTACCTGTCGATCCTTTGTGGGTCAGATCCTTTATGGGTCATTGCGGCGGTTAGTACCTATCGATCCTTTGTGGGTCTGACGGCTTAGTTGAATCAGTGGCAATATCTCATCATCTTATCGTCATATGATGAAGTATACCTATGTGAGCTGAATCCTGTTTTGCTTTCCTCTATAGATTTTGTTGTGTTATCCTATGTGGGTATACGTTTTGCTTTCCTGTGTGGACTGGGTTGTTCTTGGGTTCAGATGTTGGATCCGAATGAGAATTGATGACTTATGTAAATGTATGGGCATATACCTAATCCGTGTCGGATGTTACTTCGTGATTGTATCTTTTCATTGTGGTTTATCCTTTGTGGATTTTGGGAGACCTTCGGGGGTCTTGGGGTCCCTAATGAGTAGATTATACTCACCTCTGCACGGGCTATGCCAACACTACGTTGTGTTGGTTGCAGATGGCGGATAGTGCTGATCGTGGTTGAGGCTTGTAGAGCAGGACGATACCTGGAGGTGGACCACTGGGCGGGACGTACTCGGAGCGGTCGACTGAACCCGAGGAGCAGTGGAGGCTATCTGTACCACCCTTCAAGTGGGATTTCTAGTGGACAGCTCGACGTTGCGTCTTTACTTTTCAGTTGTTGTTTCCCCTTTCCAGTTGTACTTTACTTTCAATTTGGGTTTGTATACTAGCCCACTTACTTTTCCGCACTTACTGTTGTACCCGTTTTTACATAGTGTTTACTTCTTCCTGCTTTCTCTATGGTGTTGTGGTTTACTTTACAAAGGAAATGACTTCCCTTTTTTCGGGATTTACGCCGTGGTGCAAGTCGCCAGCCCTTGGCCTATGGAAGGCGGGCTTGGGGTAGTTACGGCACGAGCCCCGAGGATGGGTCGTGATAAGGCCTATTGTCATGCACTAGTTCCTATTCGAGTCTTGCTCAAAGCAATGTTTTCGGGTTTTACCCCTAGGTACATCTTTTCCAAATATTCCTCTAACTTCTCGTATCCAGACATGGATTTATTTCTTGGAAAACTCACAAAATCTCTAAAGTACCAAATTCTCAAAAGTTCTTCTATACTAATCTTCAAAGTCTATCTTTGGGTAATGTTCTATAATCAACGTTTTTCTAAATCTAGCTTCCATGGTTTGTACTAAACTTTCTCTGATACCAACTGTAATGCCCCGACCCCAGTTACCCAGAGTCGGTGCTTTATTACATAACATTGGCATGATAACAAAATATCAAGTCTCGAAAGACCTATTAGTTTAGTAGCCTTGGAAATACTAGAAACAATCATAATTTTTACATTACATTATAATATGAAAAACTACAAGAACATATTTTCCATAGGCCACACTCATATCCCTCATACTATCCCTCCAAGTCATTCATAATATACTTCTTTGCATCCTTGGGAAAATAAATAATAGAAAGGGGTGAGCTCAGATTCTCAGTAAGGATAACAATATAGCAAAAACTTTCATAAATAAACATAAGCATTTATGGTAATGTAAGACTATAAAAAAAGCATTTTGAACATGAACTTCAGCATAATATGGCAGAGATAATCACATGCAATATCAATAGCCACTTTCATGATCATATAATCCATAATGACATAATTTATAACCACATAGTCAAGGCCTTGTGCCAAGACTACAAATAAGATTTTCTCAAGGCCTTGTGCCAAGACTGTAGTTTGTCTCATGAGACCAACCGATGCATAGATGAGCTATAGTGGGATCCACCCGTAACTTACTAAGTCTAATGACTTCCTCATATGAAAATGTTTAAACATAACATTAACATTTGATTTTAAACTAGCATATGTAATTTCAATACTATATCCATAAACCATGATTGGTATAAAAATAACACATACACAGTGAAACATATCACAAAACTTTCAATATAATATATAAGTTTTGTATCATAATAAATCAACTTCAAATAAGATCACAATCCACCAAAGGATGTTGACATAGATGAAATCAAAAAAATTTATTAGAGAAATACCTCATTCTATTTTGAAATCATTTAAAATTCATATAATTAAAAAAGAAAATGTTTATTTTTAAAATATTCTTAAAATCTTGTAAGGGAAACTTCGACTATTTTATAACGGTAGAAAATATCAACACCTTCTATATAATTTAAAAAAACAATCTTACCTTAATTTTGTCGAAAAGGTAATAAGGTACCTTGTTTGGAGAAAGGACAGAAAGATTCCTTTAAAACCATTTTATAAAAAGTCAAACAGGGGTATAAATGTCTTTAACCCATAGTCTAGTAAATAGTTAAAATGTTTTGGAAAACTTTTTTTAGAAACATGGATGTGGATGATAATGAGGTCCCAGTAGATACTTATTTAAAAACAACTTCAAATAATAAAGTGATTGTGAAATTAACCCTTACCAAGTACATTTCCTTAGTTGAGGATTGGTTAAACTGTTGTATAATGGTGAAATAATTGTTATTAAATTAATCAAGAACCATATACATAAATATGATATCATATATGATCTTTTAATATTACTTTGTTAATGATATTTATGTTGTATCATTATTTCAGGTGTTAACTGATTCATTTTACTTTATATGATTGGTTACGTAATCCATGTTAGTTATGGATAGGATGTATTTTATTCATATACAGAATTATATTATGTTCCTAAACATTATTTTTAATCATAAAATGAAAATTATCCTTGAATGATTATGATGGGGAATAAATCTCATCGCGTCCATGGAGACGGTAATCCGGACACACACACGAGTGAAAATATCATTATTTTGATATTAAAATAATAAATAATTTTATGGTATATCATATATACACAATAATTATCATTTTATATTTCTTATTTACTTAATTTATACTCATTATTATACCCATCCAAATGATGATGTGTTTTAATAACAAACTACACCACGACGTGGACACGGTAATCCGTACCTATGCATGTATAGTAACATTGTCATTTATAGGATGGATAGAACAAAGAATGTGGTTTTAAGATTTTTATAATAACATCAAATTATATATAAGATACTGGAGTAATTATTTTGGAATGGAAACAAAAAAGAAAGAGGATGTGGAAGAAGAAATGAACTTGAAAGAGGTGATGAAATATTTAGCTCTTCTCCAGATTCTTTTTTTTTTAATTTTATAAAAAGGGATCCTTATGGTGGCTTTCTGACTAAAGGAAGGCCTCTAGGATAAAGGGAGGATAGTTTAGATGTTATTTTTCCAGGGTTTAGCTAAGCTAAATGGTTTTAAGGTGTGAATATCAGAGAAGGTAAGGTTCTCTTTTATAAGATTGGTGAGGGTCACTTTAGGAAAAGCTTAAAATATTATTTTATAATAAAATCATTTTTTGTTTCTAAAGGCTAGAAAATGAATTATTTATAGGATAAGGTGGGGATGTGTCTAAAACCTGTCAACCAATAGGTTTTAGATAGGTTTACGTCATCATATTAACATTATATTTTAGATTTAACTCTTAGATAAATAGTTTTACATTTACCATGTCTCTTTGTATTTTTATATTATATGGTTAACAAATTTACTATAAATATCCAAGAGAACCTTAAGTGGTTCATTAATGAAATATATAATATTATTTAATCCCTTTTGTTGAAGATTATAGTTTTAGGAATAGAATAATAATTAATAATATAATTTTTCTTTTAAAAAGTCATTTATGTCAATTTTGATACTATTTGGTATTTTGTTTTTGATAGATTCATTACAGCATTATTACTTCGAAAAAAATTCAGTTAATAAACCCTAACATTCCATATTAACCTGTAAAATTAATGTAATTCATTAAAATTTTAAAATTATTTTTATTTGGATATTTATAATATCAATTAATTTAATCATTCATTAATATAGTAATTACTGCATCATCATTCTATGATAAATAAATTTAATAATTTAATGCTTAAAAATTATAAATAAAATACCGTTATGTAGGAAATATTTTTATATTTCTAATTGATATTTACAGTCTAATTTATCTTATGCATAAACCTATATTAAAAATTGTTTAGTTCTTAATATTTGATTTTAACTATTTTAACTATTCTTTAAATAAAATAATAATAAATGTCCTAATCTAATCCAATTGGACCCAATGGGATCATATTTTATTCCTAAAGTTGTTTTTGGTCGAATTACACTTATCCAATATAATTAGGACATCTCTTACAGTAATTATGATATAATTTTAACCCTTTATTACCTTATTTACTTTTTTCCATGGTAAATAAAAGTAAAAAGTTACTCTTCACCAAAAGTTAATTTCATTTTATTCAACCACATTTTACATACTGATATTAACCATGTCTCTAGAACTTTTTAAATTCAACGCACATAAGAGGTAAAATTAGGTTTTATACAACTTGCAAATGCTCCCAGAAGGTGGGTAAAAGACAGTAAATAGTTCTACAAAATTTTATATATCTAAACTTATTATAAAATGAATCCAATGAATTACGTTGAAAATATATATATGTATTATGTATCTATTTTTACCTAAAATAAATTAAAATAAAATGACTAATTATTTAAATAAAAAGTCAGTTTAAACCAATAACACAGTGTTTTTTCACTATTCATCAAAAATTGAATGTTTTCCGAAAAATACCAAAAAATCCTCTAAGATAATTTCGATATTCCAAATAAAAAAATAAAGTCCATTTTTAAATATCAAATTTATAAAATTTCAAAAAGTAGGTATTACTATTCATAACAGCCAGTTTGATCAGTCATAATGTGTTAAAATCTTGATGTTGCGTATAATACAAGATATTTCATTATTGAAAAGGGAATGTACTGTAGAAGCTTGGGGTGTTACATGTCCTGCATTATTCATTCCATCATTTTGAGATTAGTTATTAATGTTACATGTGATTATTAGACAATAAGAATATCCATGTGAATAAGTAAATGGAATTATTTGATTTAGCATTTCCATATTATAATGACGTTTATGTTTAAAGGTATTGTAAATTTTTTTTATCTATTTCCCTACAATTTTATCATTATTTTATATAGATTCCTCTATATTGTTTATCCTTATTGATAATTTTAGCTCACCCCTTTTTTATGACTTATTTTCCAGGATTCCTAGAGGTGTATTATGATTATATGTAGGTTTAAGCTCGGAGAATAATGGCGTTCTCAAAGGATAGTATATGTTGTATTTTATGTTATAAATTGTAATGTAATGTTCTTGTATGAAACATATTTTCCATGATTTCCAAAATGATCGGTCCTTTGGGACAAAATTCCTTGTAATCATGCAAATGTATTAAAATAATGCATAGACTCTGGGCTAACGTGGGTCATGGTGTTATAATTGGTATCATAGGAAGTTTAGCAAAAACCACAAAAATATATTTATATATAATATGATTAGGAAAAATTATAAAAAAATATAATTTTAGAATTAGTATAGAAGAAAATCAAAAAAATTTAGTAATGTAGATATTATGTTGTTGTTCTAGACAATACATCCATGTCTGGATACTACAAGTGGACTTAGTTATGGCATAGATGTACCTAGGAGTGGAAACTCTAACAAGGAGTTTGAGGCATGAGCCGGGGTATCCTAGTATATGACAACAGGCCTTACTACATAGCTATTTGGACACTCCTAGAGGATATGCTTAGGATAATTCAAATTTTCATTGGAAACCATTTTGAAGTATTTATGAGTAAATATGTTAGCAAAGAAACCATTTTTATGATTATGAAATTAGAAGCGTGAAAATATTCAATTAATGTTGACAATTTTTCTAGTTTTTGGATTATAAATTATGCTATAATCTAACATAGTGTATGTCTTCATTTAGAAATGGAGCCCAGTAGAAGGAATCAGAACTCTAGCAATACACATGATATAAAGAGTAAGAAGAATCACTTATGTATTGGTCTTAAGACAACATTTAAGAGTGAAATAATATCCCACAAATTTTCAACATATGAATAAATAGTATGATGTTTTAATAATATCTGTAATTAATTGTCTAAAACCTATGGATTTGAAGAGGATAAAGAGAAGAAGAGGGTGATAGAGAAAAATATGGATAAAGGGAATAAGGGAAAGAAGGATTATCCCACATGTGATAACTATGGAAAGAATCACCTTGGTAAATGCCTAAAGGGAATGGGAGTTTGTTATAAGTTTGAAAAAATTACACCATGTATGTGATTGTAAGGTTATGAAAAAGGTTTCAAATATACAATGATTAATCTAAAATGAGTTGGGACACTACGCGAATCAATGTCCAAATCATCAAAGTATACCCAAAATTATTCTATTTGATAATAATCAAGTTATGATACTACCATAGATGAAGATAAATGATTATAATTCTTATATTTTTATTAAGGAATTGTTTCATTTCATTATTTTATTAATGATGTACAAGTTAAAATAATTATAGAGTATATAAGGATGGTGCTATTGTATTATTTCATTATATATTTGAGATTGTGTGGTACCAAGAATGGTGACTCAATAGAAGTTTTAATTTTTTAGAAAATATATGATTGAGAGAAAGATAAACCTTAAAATAATCTTGAGGTTGAGGTAATCATTTTGGAATAAGATATAATTTTGTTAGATGATGTATATTGGATATTATTGACTACATTGGAACTAATTAATTGTTTGTTTACTCTATCATTGTCAGAGATTAAAAAAATTTTGGATCTAAGAATTATTCCAGAATTCTTTGTTTTACATAAGGAATAAAGAAGTACATACCTATTCAAATAATGTTTTATGGTAATTCAGGTTGTTACCATGTTTTTATAAAATAAATAATGAATTTATTCACATGTTGTTATGTGATAAAATATTTCTTCATTATCTTATGCCGACCTTCCTTATAAATTATTTGACTATGAGTTAGGACACAAGTATTTTGGATAATTCTAACGGTTGGAATGGATTATGTTTGACATTGGATACTATTTTTTTGTTTAAAAAGTTTCTTAATATTATTTTGGGATTGTTATAAAAAGGATAACTTGAAGGTCAGGTGAAAACCCATCACGTTCGGTAAGGCCGAGATACATGAACCCACAACCGAAGGGAGATAAGGTTGTATCATCCACCACTAGCCTACGAGATTTCTTGTTTTGTATAATGTGGTTTTTTATAGTCTGACATATGATTGATAAAGTCATTTTTTAGGAACACTATAAAATTAGGTTAAATAAAATATTTTTGAGTTCTATTATCTTATGGAGTGAAGATGAGCTTATGGAAGATATTAGTTAATGGTTGAACTCAACTTGTAAAGTATTATTTTTTCCCTTAAATTTTTGTGAAAGGATATTAAAACAAAAAATGTGTTATCTGAATACCTTATGTTATGTTGAACCGATCATATTTTAAATCATCATCATATATTTATGGCTTTGAGGCCCTAAATTTTCCAATTATTGTTCACATGTATGTGATTTATGTGCTTAATCAATCCCTATAAATATTTAAATTATTTCTCTAATTTTGTGTCCTTGGTTGTCACAATCATTCCCTTATTCAAAATCAAAATTTGGTTGTGACCTTTTCATTTCACTTTCCCTCTTTTTAAGACTAAAATTTATTAACCCTTTTTCTAATGCAGGTTTTCCACAAAGGTATTTTATATTTTCAACCATTTATTTTTGAAGAACAATTTCAAATTTCTAGGATGAAATTTATTAAAGGAGGGAACTTGTAACACCAGATGATATAATAATTCATTATCTATCTAAAGTAATTTAATATCTTATATTGCACGTAACACAAACATGGCTTGTATTATACACAAAATTGAGTTTCTATGAAACAACACTTTGGCATTATAATTATTTAAAGGATATATTTTTTAACAATTAAATATTGTGATATGAATAGTAACAAATAAATTTTAAATTTTATTTATAGTGTTTATAATGAAATGTATAAATATTGGTAAAATAGTTATATATTGTGAAAAACTATTTTCTTAAAATAACTACTTTTTGGGTCCTTTTATAAACAATAATAAAATTAAATTTAGACACTATTAATAATTAAATATGGTAAAATAAACTTCATTTCTGAATTCAGAATATCAAAACTATCTTAGGCTTAATTTTTTTTATATTTCTCAAAACAATCAAGTATTTATAAATAGTGCAAAATACTGCATAGTACATAAAAACTGACTTTTTTTAATTAAATATTTTATTTAAATTTATTTTAAAGTCCAAATAGATACTTAATAATTATATTAGTTCAATTTAATTAATTGATTTCATTTTAAAATAATATTATATATACAAAATTTTAATGAACTTTTTAACGTCTTTTACCCACCTTCTAGGAACATTTGCAAATTGGCATAAAACATAATTTTACAAATTCTATGAATTAAATTTGAAAAAGCTGAGAGACACTATTGACATAATTATGTAATATGTGGTTAAATAGGATGAATATTTTTTTAAAATAGTATATTTTGAATTTTTTTACCATGGTTAAAAATAAATAGGGTAATAAAAGGTAAAAATTACATTATAATAATATAAAATTACCACAAAACATATCCTAATTATACTGGAAAAGTGTTTTTCGACCAAAATAAACCTTATGACAATAATTTGATCCTTTTTGATTCACTTGGGTTAGATTATGACATTTACTATATTTTATTTAAAGTAGAGGTAAAAGTGTTAAATTCAAATTTCAATAACTAAATCATTTTTAATATAGTGTTATAAAAAAGATAAATTCAACTATAAATATTTTATATAAATATAAAATTATATCCTAAATCATAGTATTTTATTTATAATTTTTAGACATTAAATAATTAAATATATTTATGACACAATGATGTGGCAGTAATTACCTTATTAATGAATGGGTAATATAATTTATAATATAAATATTAGAATAAATGTAAATTGAAACTCATGATCCCATCCATGAATTTTATAGTTTAATATAAAATTTTAAGGTTGATTAAATTTATTTGTTTCAAATTAATAATGTATTTATGTATTTCAAAAAAACAAATACTAAATAGTGTCAAAATTGACATAATTGAGTTTTTAAAAAAAAAATATTTTATCAAATGATTTAATATTCCCAAATTTTTTTGACAATGGACGTTAATAATGATAGATATGTCATTAATTAACCTCTTTGGGTTCTCTTGGAATTTTATTCTTAGTTTATGAACCATATAGTATAAGAATAGAAGAAGACATGGTAAGAGTTAAACTATTTAACTAAGGGTTAAATCTAAATAATAAGGTTAATATGGTGACCTAAACATGTATAAAAACTATTTGTTGAGATTATTTAGACCCATACCAACCTTAGAATATAATAAAATCCATTTGGTTCCCATATAAATGGAAAATGATTTTATAATATGACAATATTTCAAGCTCTTACTAAAGTGCCCCTCACCTCTCTTATAAAAGGGTATTTACTATTATCTCAAATTTAAACTTGCAAAGCCATATGGATCGGCCAAAACCTGATCAAATATCCTCCCAAAAACCCTCACATCAACCTATAGGCCATAATTTTATCATAAATTCAACCACATAGCCCTTTTTTCAAACCAAAAGGAAGCACCTGAAGAAGAGGTAATTATTTTATCACCTCTTTCAAAGTTCTTTTCTTCTTCTACTTCCCCTATATTTGTGATTTCTATAATAAAATAATAACACTAGTACATTCTGAATACAAAAATGTTATTATAAATATGTAACAACAATATTCATTATTCTATCAATCTTATGAATGAAAATTTCACCATACGTGCGTACGTATGGCTTACCGTCTCCGCGTCATGGTGTAGTTTGTTATTCAACAGTTCATTATTTTTATGGGTATAATAATGAGTATAACTGATGTAAATAATAAATTGAACATGTTAATTATTCTTTATATATCATATAATATCCAATTAAACACTGTTTCACCATCAATAAAATGAAATTGTCACTCGTGCGTACGTACTGCTTACTGTCTCCATGACACGATGAGATTCATTTTCAACGATCACACTTCATGAATTTTTTTAAAAATATCTATAAATTTTTATTATGAGGTATATGAAATAATATATCAACTAGAAAAATATATATTTATGTACATAAATATTTTTCTATTACTTACTTCAATACTATACGATAAGAAAACTCAAACAATGTCCATGCATTCGTACTGACTACCGTCTCCAAGAACGATGTTTCCATTTCATATATCTATCTATTATACATATTTATATTCTGAATATATATTATATATATAATTTTGTATATTCTTGAAGTATTTAAATCAATATCTAAGTGATACAATCAAGATTAACAAGTTAAAACACGTATGATAAAGATATCGATTATTACCTGAAATGTTACTTTAACATAGAAATTATTATTAAATGGGAAGTATAATGTAATAAATGATTAATAAATGATATAATAAATATTAATTTGGTTCAGTTATAATATAATAACATACTATGGTCATTATACAAGAGGTTAAACATAACCCCTACTTATGTAAAGTTCATGGTAAGGGTTAATTCATCAATCTCATTATTCTCCAATTTTGTTTATGTGCTAATATTCACAGGAACACATTTATAATTCATGTCCATGATTCATAAAGAAAATTTAAAATGAATATTTTAAGGTTTTTTGTAAGGTAATATTTAGAAATATCATCATATTAAATGTTTTACTGATTTATTTTTCCAAATATTTTTAACTAATGTCCATGTTTTAAAAACGTTTTTAAGGATTTATTTATATGGACATGATTGTTTTAAAATTGTAATCGCATTAAATTTTTTAAAATGGTTTGGAACACTTTGATTCAAAAATATATTTTAAATTAGTTTTTTTATAAGATTGTTACTTTTAATGATTTCAAAAAAAGGATATTTCTCTCAAAGAGTTTTACTGATCATTATTAACTCTATCGACATCCTTTAATTGATATTCTTCCTTATTGAAGTTGATTTATTATAACACAATCATACATATTGGATTTAATGTTCTAAGATATTTTTTAATTTGGAAGTGATATTTTTATACCATTCATGTTTTATGCTTAAATTATTGAATTTTCATATTCTAGTTTTAATACGAATGTTTATGTCATGTTTCAACATTTTCATATGAGGTATGCATCAGAATTAGTAAGTTACGTGAGGGGCCCACTATATCCAATTGATGCATCAATATGTATCAAGGGAAAAATAGTGTCTTTCAATAAGTCCTTGAAAATTTTATATTCAGGGTTTTGGTACGAGGCATTGACTTTGTGGTTAAGATGTCCAACATTTTTCATTATATCATTATGAGATTAGTTATTAATATTACAAGTGATTATTCAACTTTTAGAATAACCTTGTGAATAATTAAATGGTATTATTTGATTTATATCTTCCATATTATTCTGGATATTATGTTTAAAGGGATTGTATTTTAATTTTATACATTTCCATAAAATTTTAAGATAATTTATAATAGCTTCTGCTATATTGTTTGTCCATACTGAGAATTTAAGCTCACCCAATTCTTATGTTTTATTTTCCAATAATGAAAAGAATCATATTATGATTTATATTCATGTTCAGGCTAAGAGAATAATGGAGTTCTAAAAGGATTAACTATTTTTTATTTTATGTTAGAAATTTTTAATTTAATGTTCATGTATGTAATCTTTTTTCCAAGGATACTAAACTGATCAGTACTTCAGGAATTTATTCCCTATAATCATGCCAATGTATTAAAATAATTAATTAGATCTAGGATAACTAGTGTTGGGGTGTTATATGAGTTATTACATTGAGATGGAAAAAATCATGATGAATAAGTTGAAGAAAAAATGAATTTGAATGAGTTGGAAAAAACGAGTACATATTCTTCGTCAAACTTCTATTAGATCTCTTATTAAGGGATGTAAAGACGGGTTTTGGAAGGAAATGACATCTAAAACTTGTTTAATGATTTGGGGAATAGAAATGGGTAGGTATTTTTGAGATATAAGGATAAAAGTTGTGTGATGAAGTGAGGGAGGAGGTACCCTTTTAAAATTGAGGTGCGGGGAACTTTGTGAATTTCCCAAAAGATTAAATTTAAATAAATTATTTTATAATTACAAATTCTTCCAAATTAAAAGGTATTTGAATAAAATTTAGAATATTATTATAACCACATAATCGAATATAATGTATACAATTCATGGGGTCATTTTAATCCATATCATATTGAGTTACCCACTGGTTAGTTGTTTTTCACCTTAAGTGTGGTAATCAATATTTTAATCATAAATTGATAGTAATGTTACAATAAATTGAAAAATGACTCATAAATGTTATATTAATGATTTTATGACCTATATTACATTGAAAAGGACAAATATATTATTTGTATGAATTTTATATAATTTAATAAGACATTGTTTACATAAATTACCATTAATGTCATTTTTGATGCTATTAATTTAGATTGTCATAAATTACATAAAATGTAATATAATATTTAAATATAATTCATTATAACCTATTTAATATTACATATTATTATAAAAAATTAATTTCATACATTAACTCATTCAAATTAATTAAAATTTAGTATTTTTAAAATCATTTATTTTATTTTTCTGTTAATTTAATAAATAATGTATACGTATTTCACAAGAATTGAATGTAATGGTATTAATTATAAAAATTAAAATAAGATTCTACAATGAAATTAATTTCATTAAGATCAAAATATATATTTACGATTCATCATATCATTGTTTTTTCTTTATGTGGGCATAAGAAATATTTTAAATAAATATAGTGTAGTATTTTTTTAACTCTCATTGATTTAAATAATATATAAGTCATTTTCATAGAAAAGTGATAATTAAACCATTAAAATTAAATCATGAGAAGATAAATGTTGAATAATATTCGTAAAATAATTGTTTATGAAAATTTTATGTCATGGTTATACCTGAATCTTTTGGTTTTAACCCTTAGTTAACCCCTCTACCTCTTACCATGAAAACATGGATTTTTACACTTCGAGGGCCAATATAGTTGAAATAAAATTTTTAAAGACCAATAAAGGGTTCAAGTATGAAACTTTATACCTTATCCCAAATATTGGCCAAAATTAATATTTTTATGAATTTAATATCATTTCATAAAATGTTATTTATAATAAAGCATTCATAATGTCTATTTTGAAGACTATTCATTACATTGAATTTAATAATCTCTAGATAAATCTTATAATTCGAACCAACTATTTTTTATATGAATAACATGTCATGTTCATATATAAAATTCATGGATGACACTAATTATGTTAATTTATTATTATTTTGCATATTTTTAATATAAATTATTTGATATTCCAATTAGTAAAACAATTACTACATCAGTGTTATGAAAGAATTTATGGTAAATTTTCATTAACATAAAATATAAAAATTAATAATATAAATATAATTCCATTATATTTTCAAATTATATTTATATTATAATATTCATCATAGAAAAAACCATATAAAAAATGTTATAGTTATTTAAATCATGAATGTTACATATTTGACACTTTGTTAATTAAAATATTATAAAGATCAAAGTCACTTCATAAATAAAAATAATCATATATCAAAAAATTAAGGATTATGGTTGAAAATTATGCGTCATATAAATTTGGGTCATGTGGTAGGGTAATTTTATTTTCTTTATCATTATATTTGTTTTACAAAAATTACACAATTTACCCATTACCAATATAAAAAACTAAAAAGGTTACTACTCAGATTGGATAAAAATAAAAGTGAAATATTTATTAAAATAGAAAATTATGAATAAAAATATGGAATCTATGTTTTAAAATTCAAAATGAATAATATTAAAAATTTAATTTAAAATTAATCACGTAAAACACAATGAAAGGCAGTTTCCCTGAAAAATACAGTTTTTATGCCCAAAAATATATTTATAATAAAATAATATATAAGGATGGTTAAATTGAATTTAATTATATTACTAATAAATAAATAAAAATTATTCCAAGCAGAGATAAATTTAAAATCATAAAGGGACTTTTAAATATTAATAAAATAATCATTTTATAAAAATCAGTATTTTCACTATTCATTTAAAAATCAATCATTTCAGAAAATTTCCCAAAATTCCATTTAAAGTAGTTTTAATCTAATTAATTAAAAAATTAATTTAATTTTATAAAATAAATTTTCTAAAACTATATAAAATAAATTATATTTATTTTCTCATATAATTCAGTAAACATTTCTTTTTAAAAAACATATTTTTCAAGAATGAAATCACATTACTTAAAAATATGTATCTATTTCTTATGAATAAAAAAATATATACATCACATATATTTCATAAAATAGTTAATAATAATCATACCTATCAATTTAACATCTACTTTATAATCATATTTGGTTATTTTATGTTCTATTTCACAATTTTTGTACATGGTCTATAGCCTCCCCAAGATACCACTTTAGAACCCCTATAACAAGTCGACATCATTTAGTATTTGTGGAGGTGCACTTGAGGTCATACGAAGAACCATTCCAGTTATTGTTCATAGAGTGATCTATATAGGGATATTAATAAGTGGTATTTGTGCCTTATTTTTATCATTGTCATTATTTTTATATAGTTGGTATAAATATGAATTATTTATATGTTAGGGCTTTTCGTGGAACAGAATTTGGGGCATCATAAGCAGCATTGCAAATATAAGGCTTGTTTACTAGGGATGATATTGATTTTATTGGCATGTGGTGTTATGTTTATTTTTATGTTTACCTAGAATTATGAAAATAAGGTTTGGGATTTATGATTTTTGAGTTATAGAATAGTCATCTCTTATATTATTGAAAGGAGGTTGATTTCATGATATGGATCTTTCATATTATAGAGAGTGGTGTCTATTTCATCATATCAAGTTTGTAATATTCATATGATATATTGGTATAATAGATTTCCATTTCTTTATTGATTGAGGTTTAATAGTTTAAAGAAGAAAAAAATGCTCATATGTCATTTTCCCATGTAATTAATTTGTGTAATTCTTCTTAGTTGAACATATAGTGACCCAATAATTTTAAATGTTTTATTAGATGAATTTTTTACATAAACATCCATTAATACAACATAATGGTCATAATGGCCAAGTGTTTGTTGAATACTATGTTTTTAATATATAAAACAAGACATCATTATTTAATTTTCTATAGTGGACTCCTAAAATCAATTTGAACATATAAATATTCATGGGATAGACTGGGGAATAAATATATTAATGAATGATCTAAAATTCATAGCAAGGTAATAAACATGATAAGAAAACACAACATCTGAGTCAAAGGTATAAAGTGATATTTTAAAAGAGAGGGAAAAAAATAATCCCATATAATAATAATGTAATGACCATGGTATCATAATATCACAACATCATACGATATGAGGATGCAACATAAAACATGACATAAGAATAAGTCAAGGGAAACTTCATTGACAACATCTCATTATGGAAATATTCAAATAATAGATTAGGTTCACCTATGAACCCCAATCATGACATCTCGTGAGACCAAACAATTAACCAATGTGTTGGAGGGATATATAATTATGGGAAAAATATTAAATTTATTTCTTATACTTACAATATGTGTATCATATAAGGATATAAATCACACGGAACAAAAATAATAATTACCCAGGAAAGGAAATTGGATGCATAATCATGCCTAATGACATGATCCAATGGTATTTTAATAATGAAGTCATTTGAGAGGGGAACTTAAGGCTTGTATTACCCCATAAATAGAAGGGAGAATAAGATAGGTATATATGTGAGACATATAAGAAAATTTTATATGCAATACAACACATCAATGATATTTTTTTATGAATAGAGATATTATAAAAAATCAACAAACATTATTGAGTAAACTAACTTTTCCACTTTGAAACCCACTTTTTGAAAATCAAAAAATTCATAAAAATATTATGGAAATCATATTATTTTAAAATAAAATCCGAGACATATAAAATAATCATTAATGATAATGATGGTTGGAACAATATGTAATTATTTACATTCTTTATATGTAAAAAATAACCTTACATTCAAACATTACTAGAACATTCAAAAATTACATCAGATGGAAAATGATAAGAATATTATTTTTAAGCAATTTTCTAAAAAGGAAAAAATGGGTATAAAGGACCATTACAGAATATAGTATAACAGTAAAAATATTTTTAACAAATTCTTTATAAAACATGGATATGTAATGAAGTAAGTATTTTCTACTGAAGAGATAAATGAAGTCATATTTTAGTAAAAAAAATTTCTTAATCAATGTATCTACCAAAGAGATCAAAATGTTACTATTACTTGAAAACATCATTAATAATCAGGGAATAATAAAATTAAATGGTGTTATTGTAAAATTATCTAATAATTTATTATAATGTAAATTATGTCATAAAAAATCATGTATAAAATGAGAATGAAACATAAACCCCTACCACTTTGTAACATTTTGATTCATAACTCCAATAGATGAGGAAGATGAATTGAAACATATATTATCAGGATGTTTTAATGATTAATGATATAATATGTAAAGTGGAAGTATACTGAATATAAAAAAATTAGTTGTATAAATAAATATGTGTCTCAAGGAATGTTGTTTTGAGAATATAACACTTACAAAGTTCATATCATCAACTCAATATACAATAAATGGGGTAATTATGTGTAATCCACACAATGAAAGGTATAAAAATAGAAGAAATAAATGAAAAATTAATTATCATTTAATTTTTGAATAATATATTAAATAATGTATTTTTATAACCCAGTGAATGGAAATTGAGTTTAGAAGCTCCTTACATCATGATTCCCTTTAGTTGAGTTCTCTATAACCTCTTATTCCTAACAATACCTTCTTTTGGTTTGTGCAAAACTCCAATATAAGATGGATATAAGAAAAAAATTGACTATATATTGAGACAAGGGAATTAATAAAGTTAATTGGGTAGGTGTTTTCTGAACAAATTTTTTTAGAAGTGAAAAAATAAAAAGAGATGGGGTGGTCTTTTTTAAGTGGGGGAGAGGACACCCTATGAATTTTTGAAAAATAATACTTAAGCCATCATTTTTATCCTGAAAAAATTATTTGAAACATACCATATTCTATGTTTATAACAAATAAGGTCAATATATAACTATCTAATAGGAAATTTATATGTTTTGGGTAACTTTTGAACCTTATCTTTTTAGTTTAACCCCATAGTAAACTCATTTTCCAATAACCATGGTAAATAATTTGTATCACTTTCACTATTGATTATTTATAAAAGTTAGGTTGAAATTACTATAAAATACATTTTATTGTGATTCCAAAAAATTTTATCCAAATTTCCAAATTTAACTCTTATAAGTCGAAGAATTTAATTTTTTATTAAAATCACTGATGTATTGAAAAAACAAATTTTCAAGAAATTACTTTTTTATGAAAAAGATGATATTATAATAACTATATGACAGGATATAATAAAAAAATAATTTCAATTAATATTTATGTAAATATTGCATATATTTTTTATTTAAATCATTCATTATTAAGTATTATCTTAATAATTAAAATGATGTAAAATTATGCACTTTAATAAAGTTTTCAGACAAATGTGCTTTTAAGCATAACAATAAAAGTATAATCAAATATAGTATAAAGATTGTTTTAATTTAATAAAATATATTTGATATAAAAAAATTAATATTTTATTTTTAAATAAAGTTAAAATAATAGTGTCTATTTTAGTGTACCTAATTTATTTAAAAAATGATAATTTTATAAAAGTAAGTATTTTTCACTGTTCACATTAAAATTAATAGTCATTGAAGAATACCAAAATTTTATGATAATTTAATATGAATATTCTAACTTAAAAATTTTGGTTAATTTTAAAATAATATTTTTATGGAAAAAATTAATTTTAAAGCTTGTATGTAAAGTACCACTAAACAACATTTTAGAAAAATATAGTTTTTTGGAAGACATTTTTTTTCTTCCAAATAACTAATATTTTACTTATAATCAATATATAACCATAGAATTTATTTTATACATGTTTAATCAATATAAATAAAAAAATTCATTTATTCCTTTTCATACCCACCTACTTAACAATTCGGTTATACTACTCAATCTAAGATAAAATTATTTTAATAGATTATCATTTTTCATTTAAAAAAGGTGTTGCATACATTGAAAGTTATCAAAGAGATTAAATTTAATAATATATATATATATATATATATAATAATGTCTCATGGTGTGATATTATCTTCTAGTAGTGGTCTTTTTGGGAATATGTTCTGATGAAATTGGTGTTCCATATTAAAAATCTCATAGTGCTACATTATACCCCTTAAATAAATTACATAATTGTAATTTAATATTGATATAGTCGGTCAAGGGTTTGAAATTTGAAAATAGGTTTCATGGAAACCCACAATGTAAAAAGGTTTAAAAGTTATTCCACTTGGTAAGATTTAAATGGAATTTTTAATGTTATCACATAACTAGGTATCCACATAAGAGAAAAGTAGTGGAAAGTGAATATATATATAGTTGAAGTATAAATAATTATAGAGAGTCATAGATATAATTATTAATAAGGAATTAAATGATCAATAGAATGTAAATAACATAAAAACCCAAAATTTGTGATGAGTTAAATGACCATTTATACCTTGTATATATATGTAATAGGTTAATATTTTTGTTTCAGGGTCATTTTCCTAGAGTTGAGTAATTAATTTACCATCTATAATAACCTAAGAATGTATACATAATTAAAAAGTATAATATCATCAATTAATCAATTTTCAGGTCAATCTAATCTTTTTATCCAGATGATGAGTAATAAATTTTTATTTTTCATTCATGAAGTTATAAAATTAACTACTCTCAGATTAGATGATCCCCAAAAGAAAAAAAAACTATTCCTCATGTCTTTACCTAATGAAAATTTTTTATCCCTTATTTTCCCATATAATACATTAATATCTAATATGATAACACTAAATCCAAAATTTCTACATAATCTATCTCATATGTCTCTATCTTTAGTACTCTTCAACATAAATCTCCAAGAATTTAGTATCACCCATCCAAAATAATCCTATATTCTAAACAAAAAGGTTATATTTACTCAAACCCAATTAAACATCTAATAAAATAACATTAGTCACCACAAAATTAAAATTACCTAAACCCTCATAAATAGTTTATAATAATTTGATCTTATGATCAAAATTAAACTCATAAACCCATTATGTTATCCATAACACTTATGTAAATCTAACATGAAGACCTATATTCCTCTCTAATTAACACAATCATTACTAGTTTAATGATACTTATAACCAAAATACCATCGGTAAAAGTAATTATATTTCACAATTCCTAAATCTCAATACGTAATAACTTCAACCTGATTAATTTAATGTTTTTTTATAACATAGGACCTTCCATTGCCTAAGGGATATCCCACAGTTTAACGAATTGACTTGGATAATTCATAATTCCCCAACATTTAATACCTTGAATTCATTAGAATTTTTTTTCTTTATGTATTTTATCCTTAAAGAAACATTCTTCCAATATATTTTAGATACACTTAAAGTTGTTTATTCCAACATTATTGACATGTATAAAGCCAAATCATATTTTATTTTCCATATCTATTACATTTAATTATATGATATTCCATCCTTCCATTATTTGATATGTTCAGAAATTTAACAATATCCCTGTTGTTGATCAAAATTTGAGATAGCTCATTTGGCAAGATAATAATATTTCTATCTATAGTTACCATTAGGATATGAATATCATTAGTGAAATCATTACATTTTCCAATACATTAGTTATCAATATTCTCTCTCATATTTCCTTCCAAATAAAAATATTAAAAGATACATGTTAAGCACACCTTAAATTACAGAAGGTAAACTTATAAAATTGAAAGGTATAATTTATAAATGATATTTATATCATCACTTATGAGTCTATAGGATACAATATAGGTTATACATGATAATGATTCCAATTAGGTTTACTAACTTATAATGGTTTGTAAATACTTTGTGAATTTCCAAAACATATCCCTTGGGAGTGTGGAACTAGGTGTATAGTATGACATATTCTCATTTACAAAGTAATGATTGATTCTAGAATGAAATTTCTTTTTTAATTTTAATTAGACATATGTTTATTTGTACAATAAATACATCCACTTGTAGTATCTAGACGTGGATGTATCTTCTTAGAGACGACTCACTCTATACATCACCATGATTATATGATATTTTTATTTACTTTGTATTTTTCTTAGACTTTTTCGTAATTTTCCCTCTATTTTTTTCTTATCCTAGATTGAAATATTAACTAAAATTTTTCTTTAATAATATCAAAAGAGATGTAATCCTTTTACACATATTATTAAATTATATTTATATAAACATGCATTAAAATAATTCATGGTTCCTAAAGGAAAAGTTTATTATGAAAACTATATTATTAATGCATAAAACATGGTATCATTATTTTATTTTCCATAGTGACATCATAACATCCATTAAAACTCTTAAATATTCATGGGATAATATTAGTAATAGATTAAAATGTGATATATAAAAATACCAATAATGGAATAAAATTGATAAATTAGCATAACATGTTATCCAAATATATAACATGATATCATAAAATAGATAGCACATGAGTAGTTACATGGTAGAATAATGTAAAAAACATGGTTTTTAAGATCATGGAATCATTGGAAATGTGGTAGAAACATAAAACATGAAATTATCATATCTCAGGTTTAACATCCAAGATTACATCACTTGGTTGATAGAGTCTAATAATGTATTAGGTTCTCTATCTAATCTCATGAATGATATATCATGAGTCTAAATAAAAACCCAATTCATTGTATGAATATATAATTTTTGGACCACATATCAGATTTATTTCATGTGAATGAATATTTTGAATTATAATTATATAAATTGTAAAGAATAAACACAGGAATTAACTATAGAATAAAATGAGTTTCATAATCCTGTCTCATAACATAATCCAAATATATTTTAATAATGAATGAATTTGACGGATGTACATAAATCATATATTTCCCCATTAAAGGAAGAGAGAATAATCTAGTAATATATATGATATATATATATAATTCAGTAGAAATTTAATACATTAATTATTGTTTTTTATGATGGATAAAATACTATAAAAATACTAATAACATTCTTGAGGAAAAAACCTTTCTACTTTAAAAATCAATTTTTTAATAACTAATAATTCACCGAATAATGTGAAAATAATTTTATTGGAAAATAAGCTTTGAATAATATATAGTACTTTATAAAAAAATAATGGTCATGATGATAGGTAATTCCAAACATGACTTATATGTTAAAAAAACATTCCTTTCACACTTTGGTAGAATAATCCAAAAAGTGCCTCAATTGAAAAATTACAAGAGGATTCCTATTAAATAGTTTTTTAAAATTTATGCCATGGGTTAAAATTTATTTTAACTATCATTATAGAATATTATTTTTTTGAAAATATCTTTAGAAAATTTTCATATAGAAGAAAAAATGGTTTTTTAGAGAATAGATAAATGATGTCAGATTTTCTTATTGACATTTTTTCAATGATATTATTTACTAAAGAGAGGAAAATGGCACTGTTACATATCAATTTTATGAATAAATAGAGGAAAATAAAATGGAGAGTTTTATTACAATATGATTTTATAATTTCCTATGATTTAAATTCAGGAATAAAAAATCCCAAATAAAATGAGATCGAATCATAATCCCTTACCACTTTGGAAACTTTTGATTCACAACTCTATTGGATAAATTAGAATATTTTTAAGTTAAATTATCAATAATTATGAAGGATAAATTATATATTATATAAAGGGGAATTATATATAACATTAAAGATAAATTAGGTGAATAAAACAACATGTGTCTCAAAGAAGAATGTTTTGAGAAGAAAAACCATAAAATATTTATATAATTGAGGTTAGAGTTAATTAATGAGGAAATTATTTGTAACAAATATATATCCACAAAATGAAATGTGGAAATAAAACAAAAATAAATTTAAAGTCATTTAAAATTTATTTTTGAATAATAAAATCAATTAATTAGTCATATAAACCAATTAATGTAAATTGTGTTAATAAACCACTTAACTCATACTTCCCTTTAGTTGAGCGCTCATTAACATCATCTTCTTCAGAAAACATTGTTTGTCTTACAAAAAAATCCATAATAGATTAGATTTATGAGCAAAACATGGTTCCCTCTATTATGGTAGAGTATTAATGGATTTATGTGGTTATGTATTGGACAAACCAATGGGTTATCGAAGTGTACAATAGGAAGGACATGGGTGACTTTTTATAAAGGGGGAGAGGATAGACTTTGATTTTTTTAAATCAAGAATTAAAACGACGCTTTTATCATTCAAAAAGGATAAATAAATGTACAATTTTGTAACATTATAAGTTAAATGGTCAAAATAAAACC
Organism: Viscum album; assembly: GCA_963277665.1. Classification (NCBI taxonomy): domain Eukaryota; kingdom Viridiplantae; phylum Streptophyta; class Magnoliopsida; order Santalales; family Viscaceae; genus Viscum; species Viscum album. Next base: position 1,576,918,656 of record OY728141.1, read on the forward strand.
ATAAAATTTGAATTATAAATGTATTTTTTTTTTCATTTTTAACCCTTATCTCATTAGTTTAACCATTGGTAAACATATTTTTTGTTAATCATGGGAAATAATTTTTAATATATTCACTATTAATTACGGGGAAAAATAATTTGATGATATAAAATAATATAAATTATTTTAATTTCAAATATGGAATCAAATTTTCGAAATTGAACTCAGAGATGTTGCAGAACATAGTTTAACATTGAACCCATAGACATGTTGCAAAAATTAGTTTTCAAGAATTGCATTTTTAAGGAAATAAAGATCTTACAATAACTATATGACATTTAAAAATAATTTAATTAATTTAAATTAATTAATATATATAAATATATCCAATAAATTCCATTTAAATCATTCCTCATTAGGGGAAATTTTAATTAAATAAAATGTTGAAACATTATCCACTTTATAACGTTTTTAGAAAAATGTATGTCTAAGACTAATAATAACTTATACTAAAGTCAAGTATAAATATTATTTAAATATAATTAAATGGATTTAATATAAATAAATAATATTTATGTCAATTTTATATTAAACTAAATGAATATTGTGACTTTTAAATTACATAGTTTATAAAAAATAAATGACAGTTTCCTAAAAATTTGATTATTTCAATATTAATAGAAAAAGTAATATTTTCAATAGAAATTAAAAAAAATTCAACACAAGATAATTTGTATTATGATTAAATAATCAAGTTGATTTTTAAAAATTATATTACTAAATTTGGTAAAAACATTATTTTAAATCATGTGTGCAAATCACGACAAAATCACATTTTAGAAAAATACATATTTTCATAAGAAATTTTTTTTCATTTAAATAGTTGTAATTTAATTTCCAATAAATAGATAACCATTTAATTTAGTCAATAAATGAGTAAATAATATAATATTCATAATTTAGTTAAAACTATTCAGACCATCCAACATAATGACTTGTTAATAATATTTCAATTGAGTATCATGTTTGGTTTAAATCTGGTGTTGCGTTCATTGAAAGCTAAAAAATATATTGAATTTATTTAAGAATAAATATATCATAATGTCTTTGGATTTTATATTATATTATAATCCTTTTGATTCATGTCATGAATGTTATCAAATATAATGTTCCTCTTTTAAAATCTTACGGTGTTACGTGGTAGAATTGAAAATATGTTTCTTTTAGAAGGAAGGTCATTTGAATATATGATGAGATGTTTGATGGTGATGATGCTGATCCTATATCTATGAAATTGGAATTTTAGTAACCCTTAATATGATGACATATGCATTGGGAGCCTTTGTTGTCGAAACATTTGTGGGGATTTTTATTCAGGTTTGGTTACTTAATGTGTTGATAACAACCAATTTGTTGTTTTCCATATATCATGGAATAAAATTATAATTAAATGAACCATATGGACCTAGTTTTTTGTCCTAGGTTGTCTAGGTTGATGTTGTTTAATGTATAATTATTGACTTATGAGATTGTTATTCTGTACGAGGTAGTCTATACAAGGATGCTCATGAGAATTAGTTCACCTATGGTAGTTTTTTCTCTTGAAATTTATGTCTATATTGATGCCCTAGAGATCGGTGTTTTATAATTATAATTACATGGGTTAATAGAGGAGAGTGTATGAGATGCCATGATACATTACCATATTGACAAGCCTGACCTGTGGGATAAGTGGTCGAAACTAGATACCATTACATGAGACTAGACCGGCTAGGCTACCTGTGATAACTAGAGAACCACAGATTAGACTAGGTATCATAGTGAGTATATCTTTAGTATGTGGTGATAATGGTTATACGTTCGTGTTGAGATTGATACATTAATGTGTTTTTTAGTATATGACATTAGCATGGTTATGTATTCGTTTTTAATGAGGAAGGACTATTGAGTGATCGTTTCATATACATACTACTAAATGTGATGGGTGAATGGTTATTATGATCATGAACTGGAATAGTATTGGATGGATGTTAAGTGTATGGTTGACTCCAGAATGGGTAGGATATCAGGCCCTTGGGTGGGATATATATGATGCTCTTGGATTGATGACTTGACATGACATGGAGTATGGCCAACAAAATTTAATGGTGTATGAATAATGAGACCATGAGTAAGGTGATGGATTGGATGTTATGTGATTATACACTATAGGGCTAGATGAGATGTCTATGGTACATGCCATTTTCACACAATACCAGTTTAAATGGTAAATAATTTAGAGCTTGGGTGATAGTCGAGGACTAATGAAATTATTGAAACGCTTATATAATTTCTTTCCTGAGTTATTAAGGAAATGAGATGTTCTCCCTATGGTGTGGAATGATTTTTTAATAGATATTCTGTGGTGATACGATCGATCCAATAGAAATTTATATGTAATAGTTTCCCTAGATGAGTTGTGTGTCACTCGGGAGGGGTGACATGTGTTTACTCATTATGAAACCGACTAAGATGATTCTGAAATAGAGTTCTATGTAAATATTTATAGAGGGAAGTGGACTAATGGCCTATTGAGGGTGGTGATATTTTTTATCGATCTATTTTTGATTAATTTCTTGAGTGAATTTATTTTGAACCTTGAGAATGCATCAATTGATGTTGTGATAGTGCTCAAGGATGATTGGGTTGACCACTTCCAGTCACCGCATTAAGGCATGGATAAGGTGTGGGATGTAGTGTTCATAATTTAATCAAGTGAGGTGATGATAAAAATACTCTCATGTTAGGAGAGTATCCTATCAGTTATGAATGATACAAACCTAAATGTAGGGTCATTGTTTTGGGAGACTTATTGGTAGATGATTTTGATAAAAATAGGATGGCATGTATGAGGTGAGGGAATAATAGAAATTATTGTGTCTTGGTGGATATATTATGAGGATGGGTGTCTTGACGAGCATGGATTGTAATGATACGAATGTTTTGGATTGGAGATACAGCAGTTATTGTAGAATAATCAACAAATTATTTTGTATGGTTGAGGAATCAATAGTGAAATTACAATATAATTTCGCATGGACTTTGGATGTATTGTTTTGATGATCATGGGAAACCTATAGGTATGGGGGAATCAAGATTTGGTAAATGGTAAAGTGTGGAGAGCCGAAGCTATTCATTTTCAAGACGCGTTATCAAGAGGACGTATGAATGGTGGTTTAATGTAAATTTATATGTGGTGGGTAGAAACCACATCATAGGTGTTTTTATATTATAGGTTTGTTTTGATAATTGTATAGAGATTTTCATATAAAACCCCACATTTTCATTTCATGAATGGATGATGGAGTCACCACCATTTTGGAATGTAAATTATAACATAGAGTTAGTGATGATACATAAAAAAAATTCATGTCTAATTATATCAGGTGGGGTAGAAACCACATAAGGTTCATTGATTGAACATGGGTGTTCTTTATTATATATTTAATTCTCATTGAGCAAGAACCATAGTATTAGAAGAGGGAATTAGGAACTAAGTACTATAGTGGAGAGAACCATCAGCCCAATTATGAGTTGCAATATGACATGGTAATTTATCGGGATATAAAGGATCATTTGAGTGTTGTTATGGTGTTTTAGTTATGGTTATGAGTTTCAACTCAATATTCATCCATGTAAGAACCACCATTTTAAATTTTTGATTTAGAAGTGAATTTGGCATATTGAGGTAGAATGCAGCTTATTAATGATGAATTGAAAATTGATATAGTCCTTCATAAATAATTGGATGATCGATGAGACTTCTTAATGATTATAATTTTATGATGGAGAGTTTTCAAAAGATGTTTTGTATTGATGAGTTGGAAATTGAATGGAATTTTGTGATTTCAATTTAGTAGTTGGGCTATCTTTAGAATCAGGCTTGGAGATGGAATAATGATGTTTTGAACCTCTAAAAATTTGTTTCTTTTATATGGAATAGAACTCAATATGCATCTAAGATCATTCAAGATTCACCAAAGGCAACCCAGGGTGGCGGGGATGTGGGGGTAGATTTAGCACGCATCCATCGCCTAGTTAGTGGACCAATACCAGCTAGCAGGTAGGGGAATATTACTGAAAAATATCATTTCTATATTATTTTAAGTGGATAATCCCCTCTTAAACCCTATTTTGGGGCATAAAAGTTTATTCCTCCCTCCCCTACCCTACATCTTTATCCCTTGAACCATTAAGGGTTTCTTGGCATTTTCATGGAGATTCGAGGTATGCCCCTCCCCCCGTTGACATCCTCTTATCTCTTTTTTTAAATCATGTTTACTTTTTTCATATTTAGTTAGGTTTTTGTATTTTGATTCCACCATAGCCTCATTTAATGAGATGATGATTATGGGGATTCCATTCTTCTTATGAGGATGTTTTTTTGTGATGGTATCTTCATATCTCTAATTTTTATTTGGGTTGAGTGGAGTAGAACCACCAACTTTATTATGGGTTTTCCTTTAATTTATATTTATTATTCATTATGAATTGTGATTCACATTAGGATTTTTCTAATGGATGTTGTTGGGAGTCCACTTAGGACATCCCATGTGTGGTTACTCAACGTTTTATTAACCAATTATTTCCTTTTGATGATCATTTATTAACCCATGTTGAATTAATTTGATAAAAAATTTCACATTCTTAATTAATTTTGAATTAGTCATAATTAGTAAAATTTTGTGTCTAGTCATGGGTTAGCGGCTTAATAAAAAACATTATATTGTTTTTAATATGATAGGCCTTACGAGTTATTGAATGATCTTTTTACCCCTAGAACAGAAATTGAGAGTATCAAACCTGAGGTAGGTAGTCCCGATACCAGCCCTATAGCTTCATGATTTTGAATACATGTAATGATTTTTGTAGTCCCAATACATTAGGTTATCTCTTATGGTTAAATATGCTGTTTAATTATATTTAATTTTATGTTAAAAGGAAATTTCTGAGAAAATTTTACGTCATATATGAGTATAACGAAGTTTCTATTCAATAGTTGTCCATGTACATTGACTTAACGCATTAGGAACTAATGGTGAAGGCATTGAAAATTCAGAAGTTGTGACTTTTGGAACCATGAAGTGAGTGACAAGGGTTTAGGTGAGTTAGTTTCCCTTGTATATAATCCCATGACTACCTATTGAGAGAGATGTGTCTACCTGGAGATGACAGACCTTATAAAACAAGGTGGGACCATTGAGATACTAAGTGTTTTTCAGATCTCTTAATATGTGAGGCCAAGCCAAATGTTAAATGTTAGGCCAAGTATATGGGATCGAAAAAATACCTAGGTGGAGTTGAGTATGGGAGTATAGAACCTTTTCTAGGTTATACATGGATGTCCACTTGTGTGCATTTGAGCTGTTGAGTTGTTGAGATGAGTGTGGGGAGGGTGATCCTCTCACACCTATTATGATCATACGTAGGTGGAAAGAACATGGACGAGTTCAAATGGATAACAATGAGGATCAATACATTACAAGTAGGAACATTGGGATGGGTCATGTTCCATCACTACCGACCATTCCAGCATGGGATTCCTTTGTCAAGCCTTGGGGTAATCATACCCTTTAAATTCTATCATAGGAAAAAGTGTCCCCAAGTGATGGGTGTTAACCTAAGAGACTATATTGAGACTGATGAATCTATCAGGAGTTCCTCTATTTATATTGTCTAAGGGGACCCTAGTAGGTCCCCAATGATATACTGTCCTTAAAATTGTGTATGTGAGATGGGTAGTGGTGATTATGGGTGTTTTGTAGGACACTAGTTGATTGGTACAACTGATGGGGATGTGTTTATGTATATCTATGCTACAGAAAACTAGTGGTTTTCCCATATCAGACAAGTTTAATTGTGAGATGAGAATGATGTGTTGTATTGGGTAGACCTGGTGTGTAACCAACCCCTTATTTAATTTTATAAGATCACACTTGATTTCCAGGAATAATAGATGCCTAGGGAGTGTGTTAATTTTTTCATGTAATTATGCATTTTCATAAGGGTGGGTATTATTTCCTCAATTCCTGACTATTCCATAGTGAATTGTATTACCCCAGAATAGATGAATCCATATTACATAGGGAAGGGTATAATAACTTTGGTAGTCTTGTACCCTCTATATTATCCACATATGGGTATACTTTCCCCAGATGGAATTGTCCATAAGGTGGATGATATGTTCATCAAGGATAGATATACTACCGTCAGTTGGTAGATACATTCTTACATTGGGGAAATTATATTACCCATGTATTATTATACTTTATGGATTTCCCAATATTACATAAGGATTGGCCAGAGGGCCTTGTTGGTAGTCAAGTTCATTTCAACATGCTCAATTAAACCCCTAATCTACCCGAAGAATTTATGGTAAATCATGTTAATAGATGTAAATACAAAAATTGGTTATAATTTATTTAGGGTCACCAATATATGTTCAGATAAATTTCAACATCTTTATAAAGAATGTATATTTTATTATCATTTTTATAGTTACCATTTTTACTATTTAATAAAGATATTTAAGTCCACATATCACTTAATTGAAAATTATTATGAGACATCATTGGTAGTTACCTAATATATTTTTAATAACAAAATTCATAAGCCTCTGTTTGACAAGGCTATAATAGAAGACATTCACATGATATAATGGAGGTTGGGTTGAGTCCCATGGTCATGATATTGGATGTAATTCCCCGACCCCAGTTACCTAGAGTCAGTGCATTATTTTAATACATTGGAATGATTACAAGCAATCAAGTCCCTAATGACTGATCGGTTTAGCAGTCCAGGATAATAGATTACATACATGAACGTTACATTACACATTAGAAAATAAAACAAAAATAAATTATCCTTTGAGAATGCCATTAATCCCCTATCTTAACCCTAATTATCAATCATAATACACTCCTTGGAATCCTGAGAAAATAAAAAAAAAGATAGTGGTGATCTTAGATGATCAGTATGGATAACAATATAGAAAAAACTTTCATAAATAAACATAAACATTTAAGAAAATGTATAAGACTAAAAAAAGAATTTTAAACTTAAACATCAGCATAATATAGAAAAGATAACACTTGAAAATATTTGAAATGAGGGATGACTCTTGACCAGCGGCTCTCCCCAACGGTTCGAAAGCCTGCATCTCAAAACCTAGAATCCCAATATTCCTTGTGATTCTCCTCTTCTTTTCCCTTCTGCCAGCTATGGAGATCTCTAACATCGTTTGGGAGTTTCACTCGAATGAAGTGGAATCTGCGCAAAGGGTATAATCTCTTCAACCGGTAAACATGAGGGGAAATGGAATCTCTTTCCTCGAATCCCTTACAGGTATTGAGTATTCTAAAGATCTCTTGATGATGTCAAACAGAATTAAGAAAATGGATGATGACAACTTTTGTGTGGATGCGGATTCAATTGCTGTTCAACAACATTCACAACTTTGTAAGTTTTCAGTTATGGGCCACATTGCTTATCTCAAAGGTGATACTCCTTAGTCCCATGCTGATCTTAAAGTTAGATTATATGCTTTCTGGGGTTTGGAAAAATGGAAACTTTTTCCACTTGGAAAGGGTTATTTTCATATTCTATTTTCATCACAAACCGAGCATGATTATGTCTGGAAGATGGGAAACATTAATTTGAAGCTGGGTCTCTTAAGAATCTCTGAATGAGACATTTACTTTAACCCCAACTCTCATAGGAAGAACACAACACAGTTTTGGGTTAGGTTCTTTGACCTCATTTGGTTTTTCTGGCACCTTCAGATCCTAAATGATATCTTTGTTCGTATAGGCACTCCACTAATGGTAAATTAGCGAACCTTGAATGGTGATTTAGGCCTCTAGGCTAGGGTGCTAATTGATGTTAACCTCGATTCACAGCCCCCAAAATATGTCCTCTTTAATGCCCATGATTATAAAAAATTGGTGAGGTTTGAATAAGAAAGACTTCATTCATTTTTTCAACTCTGTAAACTTGTTGGGAATTCCATTCATCAGTGTAGAAGAGTACAAAATCAACCTCCACAAACCAACAATTCTGGATGAACTGAGGTCAGGAAAAATAGATGAGAGAAAGAGGGTCCTGCTGACAAACCAGAAACATCCAAGATGAGGGAATAAAAATGGGTTGTTAAACCCAATTCATTTGGCATACTTGATTCTAATAAAGGAAAGGCTTGGGATAATTTAGCTGAAGAACAAGATCTTGAATTTTTCATTCAAATATTTATGGAGGATATTGAGAAGGATGTTATTAACATCCTCTCCAAACCCTTGGCTAACTTGAACCCTGATTTCCCTCCCTTTGATGACCCTACTTTGGACTCATCATCACTCATTCATTCTGCCTCAAAAAATGCTTACAATGATGCCCCAAGAAGCTACTCTCATATTGGAAATCCTTGTGCCACTAATTCAAAAGACATTGATAACTCTGTCACACACAACCATTCTTCTAGAAATATACTCATGCACCCTCCAAACCTTTCTAACATCTCTGAAACTCATTCCTCATTGGACAATGCTTAGAATAACAAGACTACTAAGCCCATCTACATGGATAATCTCGTTTCCTCACCTATTTATAAGGACAAAATGAAGGTTTCTAATGTGTCACACACTACACAATCTAACTCTAGGCCTTCTAAAATTCCATGACCATCTATCCCCAATTCTGTCTCGGTACAGGTCCAGGTTTCTCATCCTATTATCTTTAGGGATACTGCTTGGAAGCAGCCCACCTCTACTCTAACTCTACACTCTGATTCTATTGTAGATCACTCCACACAACAGAATCACATGCTCTCTGGATCTTCTAAAACTTCTGTCCCCATTTCTGATCTTTCACAAGACTAGGGACCCCAATATGCAGTTCTCAAGAAGCAGGTTTCTGCTGTGCCACACACTGCACAACATGATTCCAAATCATCTGAACTCCCAGGACCTACTAGTTCTAATTTTGTCCTGGTACAAACCCAGGATTCTCATTCTACTGACTATAGAGATCCTATTTGCAAGAATCCATCTTCCATTCCTCCTCCCCATTCTGCCACTGATGTATAACACCCCACATAACAGAATCACATGTTTTCTAGAGCTACATGACCTTTTGTCCCAAACTCTGCCCCTATACAAGACCAGGGGCTCCAGTCTGATGCTCTAAAGGCAACTGAGAGCAATAAGCACCCTCCTTCTCCTCCTTTACAATCTATTTCTAACATATAGGGAAGAGATACAGTTGATGCTACTTTGCCCATTCACTTAACACTATAGGTAAATCATGATAATACTATGAAAGATCACTCATCTGGCATTGCCACCAGGTCTAGGACCGCAACTTCTAAAAAAAGGGGGACAACCCCACCAAGAAACGGTCAAAATGAATATTCTATTTTGTAATTGTCAAAGAATTTCTAATCTTAACACCTTCAACATTCTTAAAAGATTCACCAATACACACACTCCAAACCTTATTGCTATTGTGGAACCTAAAATTAACTTTGTCTCACGCTTACATCAAGCCCTCCTGGATACTATTTCCTAGGGTCTTTCAATAATGGAGCCCCTTATGAATCTTCATGGCTCCTCCTCCAAATTAAATTTTTATTAAAGCAGATCCATTTATGGGAAAATGGTAAACCATTTTTCTACAAAAGGAAAGAACTAGGTACTGATGGAATTAAAAAAATGATCAAATACTAGGCTAAGATTACTTGACTCAGCTACTCGATAAAGCTCCCAGTGCAGTGTGATTACCTGGGTTTCTGGATCCTCTCTAAGTAGCTCCCAGTGAAAAGGCATGGTTTATGAAATGGAAAATAACATCAACCTTCTTGAAGAAGAACTTATCCAACTTTAGAAGAAAAATTATTCTTCAAACATTGCTCAGGACTCTAAATAAAAAATCACCATCTCCTCTAAGCTTATTTCCTTACTCAACCGTAAGTATAATCATGAAAAACAAATCTTCATTTCCAAATAGATTAATGATTGTGATAGGAATAATAAATTCTATAACGCTCTCCATAGGGTTAGGAAAGCCTACAGACCTCTAGCCTTTCTTAGAAATGAGGACCAAATTCTTGACACCGATGAGGGAATTACCAATCACTTAGTCTCTTATTTTGAAATTTTTTTAAATGGTGATAATATTTTTAAAGTGCTTAAACCTGACATCATTCATGCTCTTGTCTATGAGGAAGATAATGCTCTTTTGAACAACTTCCCTTTTGATCAAGAAATCAGAGACACTGTTTTTATCCTTAATCCTAACAGTGCTCCTAGCCTGGATGGTTTTAATAATGGCTTCTACCAAAAGCATTGGGATATTATTCAAGACAATGTTTTTCCTTTGGTTAAAGTCTTCTTCTCCAAAGATATTCTTCCATATGGGCTTAAACCCCAATTCCTTGCTCTCATTCCCAAAATGGAGAATGCTGATGTGATTCATAACATCAGACCCATTTCCCTTATCAATTATTTATTCAAAATCATCACGAAATTAATTTCAAATAGAATGACTTCCATTTTTTTCAAGATTGTTTCTTGGATCCAATTTGGTTTCATAAACGGCAGATCTACTCAAGACTGCATCTCTATGGCCTCTGAGTCCACTAATCTTTTAAACAAAAAGATTTGAGGTGGAAGTGTTGTTATCAAACTTGATATTGTGAAGGCATTTAATACCATTGATTGGAACTTTATGCATAAGGCTCTTTCATAATTCAGCTTCAATGAAATATTCATTTCTAGAATCAAATCTTTATTCAACTCTACCTACATCTACATTCTCATTAATGGCTCTCCTAGAGGTTATTTCAACTACAGTAAATGAGTGAGGTAGGGTGATCCTCTCTCTACTATTCTATTCTCCATTGTGGAAGACTACCTCAGTAGGTTGATCTCCCAGGAGATCGATAAAGGAACCACTAAACCTATCTCTGCCTCCAAAAATTTACATGTTCCTTCACATATTCTTTATGCTGATGACATTATTCTCTTTTCCCTGGGAGAAAAGAGGAACATTCTCAAACTTAAAGATATCCTGCTCCACTATCAAGAAGTATCTGGTCAACACATCAACTGGAACAAATCTTCTATCATTTTTAGTAACGACATTCCGTCGAGATGAAAACATTCCATTTCTATAATCTTGCGCATCAAGGAAGGCTCTCTCCACTTTACTTACCTTGGTATGCCTATTTTTTGGGGTATACCTAAAGCGGATTATTTCTCTCACATTGCAGACCACACACTTAGGAACATTTCCTCCTAGAAGGGTAAGTCCCTCTTGATGGCTGGGAGAATTTTCTTGGTTAAATCTACAATTGTTTCTAAACTTTTTTATTCAATGATGATTTATAAATGGCCAAAAAGTATTTTAAAACGCATTAATGCTGCTATTAATTTTTTTTTGGACTGGTAGCACTATAGAGAGGAAACTGGTGACTATTCCTTGGACCTCTTTCTACAAACCTGTTGATAAAGGGGGGATTGGCATCAAAAGTCTCTCTAAGTTCAACGAGGCCCTTCAAGCTAGACTTACATAGAACATTATTCAAAACACCACATCTTCCATGAATTTTCTCATATCTCACTTCCTTGACAAGCTTAGAAACAATCATCTCTATCCTCGTATGTCCTCTATTTGGCCCTCCATAAAAAGTAATTCCATGTCTTTTATGTATAACTCTAGATGGATATCCACTAAAAAATCTAACTTAAAATTTTTGTTTGATAATTGGACTGGTGTTCCCCTGATCTCCTTAACAGATAACAACCAACCCCTTCTCTATCTTCAGGATTCAATTGACTTGATCATTCATATGCATAACCTTGATCACCCTGAGATTATTACACAAATTGTTAATGATTATCATTTTGTTAATACTAATGATTTACTTATTTGGGAACCTGCGCACAATGGGATTCTTATATCCAAAGGATATTATAAGTTCCTTTTCAACAATGTTGACAAAAATCACCCCGAGATAGATAAATCCAACAAAGCATGGATAAAACCCTTAAGATTTACTTTATTCTGGAGGATTCGCCATCAAAGAATCCCCACTGATAACTACTTACAAACATTCGAGATTACTCTTTGTTCTAAATTTCATATGTGCAGTCAACATAGAGAGGATATAAATCATATATTTCCCTCCTGTGACACAGCATCCGCTCTCTGGAATTATATTCTTGACATTTTTGAGTGTAGATGGCTTCTTTTTGATACCATCAACATGCAGATTCAGAATGACTTGGAGTTGTCTACGTCTCAGCAAATCAAAAACCTATTGGTTGTGGTGGTCGCAGAACATCTTCATATGATCTAGTATGGTAGAAATGACTTAATTTTCCATAGTAATTCTTTTAAAATTAATGCAAAGAAAACTAGAATCCTCATGACTTTTTGTGAAGCGTCCTCTATCCAAAAAGCTCACTGAAACAATTCTATATGTGACTCTAGGATCCTTAGACGTGTTGGGGTGGAGGAGATCAACCCTCACCACCACTACAATCTTGAATTGTTTTGGATTCCCCCCCCCCCACTAGGATGTATTAAAATCAATTTGGATGGAGTCTCCAAAGGAAACCCGAGTCCAGAGGGTTGTGGTGCCATCTTCAGAAATCACATGGACCAGATTCTTGGATGCTTATATGGCTCTTGTGGTTCCTCTACGGCTTTATAAAGATAATATGATGGGCGTCATCCAGGCCATCACCTTTTCCAGATTACACAGCTAGAAGAACATCTAGATTGAGAGTGACTCTACTACAATCATTCAGGCCATCTGGAATGGTAACATTCACCTTGCTTGGCCTATTACTACCCGCTGGATGGACTGTTTGAATTCTCTCATTGGGATGAACTTCATTACCACTCATGCCTTCCGTGAGGACAAAACGATCGCTGATGGGCTTTCCAATCTTGGAATTTCTCAAGACTTACATTGGATGGATGATCTCACTTCTTAATTAATCCCTTACTATCTTCAGGATGTCAGCAAAATTCCTTAATTTAGACTTGTGTAACACCCCATTTTTTTATCAATAAAATTTTCCTACCTTTTGAAAAAAAATATGGAAAAGATAAAATAAAATAATTCCATTTACTTATTCCCATGGATATTCTACTAGTCTAATAATCACATTAAATATCAATATCCACTTTTATAATGATGCAATGCATATTGCCAGACATTCATAACCACATAGTCAAGGCCTTGTGCCAAGACTACAAATAAGATTTTGTCACGGACTTGTGTCATGACACTAGTTTGTCTCATGAGACCTACTGATACATCGAGGAGATATAGCGGGCTCCACCCATCACTTACTAAGTCTAATTCATTATTTATATGAAATGTATTAAACATAACATAAAAATTCGTATTAAAACTGGCATACGAAATGTCAATACTTTACCCATAAACCATGAATGGTATAAAAATAACACACCCACAGTCAAACATATCACAAAAACGTCATTATAATATAGAATATTTGTATCATAATAAATCAACTTCAAACAATTTTTAAATCCATTAAAGGATTTTGACATAGATGAAAATTATTCGTAAAACTCTTTGAGCGAAATATCCCTTTTTCATGAAACCATTTAAAATTCACAAAATTTAGAAAGGAAGAAATTTGAGGAAATTTTTGAATCAAAGTGTCCCATACCACTTTGAAACATTTGAAAGTAATTATCATTTTAAAACATTCATGTCGATTTAAATAAATCCTTAAAACCATTTTGAGAACATGGACATTAATGATAATGGATTAGAAGAATAAATCATAAAAACATTTAAAATTACGTTTTAGTTAAAATTACATTAAAAATAATCCCTTTAAAAACTATTTTATGAAACATGGACATGGATGGTAAATATGTCCCAATAGATCCTTAGGTAAAAACAACCTCGTAAAATAATGAGATTGTGAAATTAACCCTTACCTTGCACTTTCCTTTGGTCCAGGGTATGTTTAACCTCCTGTATAATGACCATAGTATGTTATTAATTTATACCAGAAACATATTAATATTTATTATATCATAAATGATTCATTTATGACTTTATAATACCCATTTAATAATGATTTCTATGTTAAATTAACATTTTGGGTAACAATCGCTTTCTTTATCGTATGTGTTTTAACTTGTTATTCTAGATCATATAAATTAGAAAATGATTTAAATTATTCTATAATATAAACCGTGATTTATATATCATATATATTTAGAATATAAATATTTATTATAGATGTATATATGAAATGGAAGGCACCGTTTATGGAGACGTTAGGTCATACGTACGCATAAACGTTGTTTCCGTTTTCATATCATATTGAACAGAAGTAAGTGAATAAGATATATGTAAGTACATACATACATACATATATATATATATATATCAAGTAGAATCATTATGTCATATATTAAAAACTTATTAGTAATTTATATTTTTATAATCGTCGTTGAATGATAAACAAGGAAAATAATCTCATCGCATCGTGGAGACGGTAATCTGTACGTATGCACGAGCGATAATATCATTATTTTGATTTAATATCGTATGTAAATAGATGTTATATCATATATACAGAATCATTAACATGTTATATTTATTATTTACATAAATTATACATCATTATTATACCAATCAAAATAATAATAATGTATTGCACAACAATTACACCACGATGTGGAGACGATAAGACGTACTGACGCATGTACGATGATATATCATTCAAAGGTTGGATAGAATAACAAATATTGTTGTAACATATTTATAATAACATCAAATTATATAGAATATACTGGTGTTATTATTTTATAATGGAAACAACAAATATAGAGGAAGTGGAAGAAGAATGGAACTTGAAAGAGATGATGAAATATTTACCTCTTCTTCGGGTTGTTTTTTTATTTGATCAAAAAGGGTCTTTAGATTGACTTTATGACTAAAGTATGGCCTCTAAGATTAAGGGAGGATAGTTGAGAGGGATTTTGGGCAGGGTTTGGCCGAGACAAATGGCTTTGAAGGTATGAATCTGAGAGAAGGGGGAGTTTCATTTTATAAGAGGTGTGAGGGGCACCTTAGGAAAATCTAGAAATATTATTTTATAATAAAATCATGTTCGGTTTATAATGGCTCAAAAATAAATTATTTAGAGGATAAGGTGGGGATGCGTCGAGAACCACTCAACCAATAGGTTTTAAATAGGTTTGGGTCACTATACTTACTTGATGTTTTAGATTTAACTCTTAGTAAAATTGTTTGACATTTACCACGTCTATTTATATTTTTATATTATATGGTTAATAAACATACAATAAATCACCAATATAACCCCAAGTGGTTCATTAATTATAAACCTATCATTATATAAATGTATTTCCGAAACCATAGGTTTTTAGGAATAGAATATCAATTAATAATATAATATTTTTTTCAAAAACTCTTTTATGTCAATTTTGACACTATTTGGTATTTTGTTTTTTCTAAATTCATTAAAGCATTATTACTTAGAATAAAATTATTATAACAAACCATAATATTTCATATTAACCTATAAAATTAGTGTAATTCATAAAAAGTCTCAAATTAAATTTATTTGGATATTTATAATATCAATTATTTTATTATTTCATTAATTTGGTAATTACTGCATCATCATTGTGTCATAAATAAATTAACTTAATTAATGTAAAAAAAATATAAATAAAATAAAATTATGTACGAAATCGTTTTATCATTTTAAGGAATATTTATTGTCGAATTTATCTTTTCTATAACCCTATATTAAAAATGTTTTAGTTATTAAACATTGATTTTAACTCTTTTAACTCTTCTTTAAATAAAATAATAATAAATGTCCAAATATAATCCAAGTAAACCAACGATGTTAATATATTATTCCTAAGGTTTTTTTGGTCTAATTATACTTATCCAATAGAATTAGTACATGTGTTAGGGTAATAATAATATCATTTCTACCCTTAATTTCCCTATATACTTTTAACCGTGGTAAATAAAAGTAAAAAGTTAGTATTCACCAAAAATTATTTTCAGATTGTTGAACACATTTTATATACTGATATCAACCCTATCTCTCGGATTTTTGAAATTCAATTCACAGAATTGGTAAAATTATGTTCTATGCAAATTTTCAAATGCTCATAGGAGGTGGGTAAAAGACGGTAAAAAGATAAATCAAATTTATATATATCTAAATTTATTATAGAATGAATCCAATTAATTAAATTGAAATTATATAGGTATTACGTGTCAATTTTGACAAAATTTTTATTTAAATAAAATATATAATTATTTAAATAAAAAGTCGGTTTTAAACAATAACAATGTTTTTTCACTATTCATGAAAAACTCAATGTTTTCATAAAAATAACTAAAATTTACCCAAAGATAATTTGGGTATTCCGAATTCAAAAATGATTTCTATTTTACCATATTAACAACATTGAAGTTTCATTTATTAATATAAAATTAATTCATGTTGTCAACACCAAAAGGAGTATTTTTTTAACAAAAAACAACTATCAAAAGATTGATACTTGTTTACGTTCAATTTCAAAGTGAAATTACTTACAATGACCAGCATTGGATTAAATGGTAAAAATATAATATATTTATACTTCTAAACCATTAAAATGATTAATTGAACACTACAAATTATTATTATTAAAAAAGTTGATTTCAGTTATAATATAGTATTTTTCACTATTCACCCAAATATGAAAGTTATCAGAAAAACACCAAAAAGTTATTGAAAATAAATTCATGTGTCCCGATTATAAGGAAGAAGTTTATTTTTTCTAATTGAATATATAAAAGTTTCAAATATTGGATTTAACAAGGGTTCACCATTACAAGGCCGTAACTGTGCATTTTTTTTGAAAAATACTTCTTTTATCTAAAAAATGATTTATTTCATAAATTATGTCTAAAAAACTCATAATATGGATTCAAAAATTATAATGAATATATAAATTTCAAAATTCAGTTAATAATATTCATAACTGCTTTTGAAAAGCTGGTTTTGTATGTCGTGGTGCGCATGAACTCGGTGTTGCCTATAGTGAATGTTATTGAATTTCATTGATGAAATAACGTACTATGAAATCATGGGGTGTTAAATTGGGTGTTAAGATGTATACCTTAGATTGAATCAGGATCATGGAGTGTGATATGGATCATATTTATCAGGGAGACAATGTACTTAATTCCATTTATTTTAATCATTTTATGTAACCAACGAAATCAGTGGTTTTTTTGTGTATCGTATGGATTTTTTTTCCTGTAGTGTTTTTAATTTATTACAAACATTATTATATGTACCTACTTTCACATTTAATAAATTAATGAGGGTTCTTATTTTTTTTTATTTTATATTCTGTTTTGAAATCTAAAACTGTGGTATTTCCTCATCATGATTATTTTTTATACTATAGTCCTAGTAAACAATCATTGATGTTCAAGGTGGTGCACATGAGGTCATGTAGAGAATGGATCAGGTCAATGTTAACATAGTGATATGAGATAAGATGTTATAATACCATTATCATACCAAAATTTTAAAAGAGTGTAGTTATTAATAATATTACCTCATACAGTTAGAGGACATGATTGTCATTTGTGATAATCTTCTTATAACGATATAATTGATTACTCAAACTTCCAAATTCCATCCATAATCACTATTATTGTATTGTATGAGTAGTTGGGGTGGTTCTAAAATCACTATTGATCCATCTATTCAGTGGGAGATAATTATTGTAACATGGCTCCCAGTATGAGAAAAAGACTTCCAAGATACATGAGTGTTATTCGTAATAATTGGCTTTGGAAATTTATGCTGAAAAAATCAAACATATAACATATTATTATATTAGTGACTATCATAATGTCGTATATTAAAATCCCAATTATTATGCTATAATGAACTAAATAGAATGAATTTTGGTTTGTTACTAGGGAATGGAAGAATTGCAACTCAACTGGTGGAACTATTTTTGGATTAACTATTTCCCCAGATGTTGGTGTCACTCTTCCACTTTTCTCCCAACATTATAATTTCCTTTTTTACCCACATATATATAAATTCATCCTCTAATAGTATTCTAAATAAGATACATTTTCTTCCACTATCCCAATTTTAACCTTGTTTGTGTTATCATTAATAATATATAACATGTATAATAAAATGAATCATTGGTTTCACTATTGACTCAAATTTGTGTTCCCCTACAGGCCCTCTAGAGTCCTTTTCGTGAGAAAAAAAATTATGTTCCAAATAATATTTGTGTATTCTATCAATGATAATATTTCGTTCTTAAGGATGATGAAATATTTTATTCTGGATTTCATGAAGGTGTGTGGGTAGAATTTATTATTGAAAAATTATTTGAATTACACTCACAAAAAACATTAGCTAAGTTTTTCATAGAAATATAAATCCGAACATTGACATGATAGATCCTCTAGAATGTATACTACAAGTTGAAATTTATAATTGTCTGTTTTCTATGGAAACTAAATGATTTGGTTCATTTTGTTAATCCTCGTTTCTATATTTTTAGGTACTAAATACCCCTAATGTTATGGTGGATTTTATGTATGAAACTGTATAGAAATTTCCACATATCATGTTTTTTAATTTTTATTCCCTTTATCAATAGTTTGAAATTCTAGTAAAATGATTCGAACAAGATATTGGTTCACCTATGGTATAAATGAAACTGAATTATCTGCAGGCTCTTATTGTAGAATTCTAGGTTGTATAACCAATTGTATTTCTCTATAGTCAAAACAAAATCAAAACATTGCCACCAATTAATGACTAACAGAATGATATAAAATATATCATATCATTAAAAGGAATAATCATTAAAACCAGTTTCCATGAATAATTAAACGTAATATGTGAAATACAGTCCAAGTGTGAAGTCTCACCTCTAAAGAATTCTATTCTTGATGCATCTGAAAAACACATGATAATGTGGTGAAAATACACATACTGGTGAATTAAAAAATATATTGTACCCAGAACACCCTGGTAACTTGAATTTTATCATAAATTGGTTAGATACTTCTTTTTATTCCTTATATTTCCAACTCATACATGTTATATCTCATGGGTACCATCCTCCTACAATATTTTTTTTCAATTTTCATAAAACCACTTTTAGTGTTAGAGTTGGAACACACACATCCAAAAACATCACAAATTAATTATCAAAAAAATATCAATTCTAAACATTGAAATTGAATGACCAACAAAAAAATTCAAAAATGTATTGGGCACTACAAGAAGATTACATAAACCATCAAATCCCATGAAATTCAAGAGGAACCCTGTATCGAGGTTAGACATGTCATGTCTACACAAAATTTCCACTGACATTATCTTCACCATCATCTCATCAATAATGTCCACTTCACTGATTTCCACAACCAACAATAGGATAGCCTCCAAACATTTTCTTCAATGCCATTACCGGTTGTCGTGCAAATACAACCTCACAATAAATCCCAATGCCTTCGTGATATCACTAGTAAAGGAATAAATAAAAAACCCACCATCATATAATAGGAACACCACAACTTTCATAGATAATGACAATAGACGATATCAAAACAAGAAATGAAAAACACCAAAAACCAAGCCAAATAGAACCTCAAGGAACAAACAAAATAGAATAATTTAATATTTCATAAAAATATAGAAAAATAATCCATTAATATTTTGAATCCAACTCTAAATGAAAACATCGACAAAGGCTTTACTTTTCGAATAACTATTGTAGCCGAGCCACACCCAAAACCTATTTGTAACCGCCACTCCTGATCCAAAATAGAGAGGTATAGTGGATTAAGAGGTCAGAGAAGAGAATGAGCATTCGATGAATCAGAATGATTCCATCGTCGATGCGACTGATGAAATACAATACAACAAGAAATACTGGACTCATGAAATAAATTAATGACTATCGACTGCAGAACAACAAAACCCAAAACCAATTAGAAACCACTGCTCATATAATTACTTATAAAGGTGCAGAGGAAATGGGAGGTTAGAGAAGGGATCTGAGAAGCCAAGGGTATCATCCACACACAACATTCACCCGGGCCTAAAACCTTCCATGAATGAAGTCATCAGCATCTTCTAAAAACCAGAAGTTCCATCACCCAATACCACAAAAAACATCTCCAGACCATAATATTGACACAAAATCATCATCAATATGAAAACACAAGATAATAACACAATAAAAGAGAGATTATGAAAAAAATAGGGAGGGGGATGGAACTAGAGAGGTACAATAACATTCCTCCTCCATATCACTATAGAAGAAAACCGAAGAATGAATGGGGTATGATGAAGACTCCACTCAGAGTCCTTAAATAGAAAACACAATATATAGTGTATTTGATAGAGATACGACTTTTTGGTGTGGGTATCCCCACCTGGGTACCATCACAATATAACAGACCAACCAAACTATTACCATATGAAGAATCCCAACCCTAATAACTAACATGGAAATAGATGAGGTTCCACTAACTATAGGTGACATCCCCTGGACACCAAATTTTGGAAATAAATTCCAAGGTCATAATAAGTCATTCAGTGTGATTTTACTTGCTAATATAGATAACCTATCATATTAATAAATAAATAATAAAAAATCAATACTATATAACTCTAGAATTTTAATAAATACAAGTCAATAACAAATTACTAAAACAACATCAAAGTAGAAAAAAAATATGTACTGATGCAATAATAGAAATATGAAATCACTCCAACCCCTCCACATAAATATCTACATTATCCAACCCAAATCCTAATAATATAGCATCATGATGATTTACAATATAAATAAGATAATTTTTATTTACCTATGACATAATAAATAATGTCTTTATATACACTAAGGGTCAAATGTAGGGGTTGTTTAAACAACCCATTAGGGAATCTCTAAGACATCCAAACTCAGAACATAAAGGAAAGAACAAGTTAACTCATAGTTAAAAATATAAATCACATAAAATAGAAAATACTATCTTGTTTATAAAATCAATAAAATTAAACATAATAATTATAAATAGTTTATCCATTTATTTCACATAGAACATACATTCCATATTTTCACACACACACACATGCATCTCATAACAGTACTAGTACTCGTGAGTATTAACTCATCCATTCTCAATGCAGATCATTAGTGATAAACCTATATATTCCCTAATTATAAAAAAACTCTTATTTAAACTGAACAAGGCATCATACAATACAATATGAATTCAAATCAACAACGTATTCTATGTCCTCAAATAAAAAATTATCTTAGAAAGCAAAATCCATTTTATCATATTATAAAATACCTCATGGGAATCACCATTGATTTATATTTTAAAACAAAAAATAAAAGAGTTTTAAAATAATAATATAACTTGAATTTCCTATATAAAATTTAACATCTATATTTTTTAATAGGAATCACATTTTTTGATAGTGTACATGGTACACCACATCAAGCTTAAAAGAAATAAATATTATTATTTAATGTGGTAGTTATCTTATAACCATTAGAAATGTATGAATGAACTATATTTACTGAATTATAAAAATATGGTTTCTGCATGTTTATATAATTAATTACTTGGTGAAAAATTAATTATAAATGAATGTAAAACCATTTTTAAAATGAAAGAGAATTTTTTTTTTCAAAAGCTGTTTAAAATAAAGTTAATGTGTTTATAAAAAAATATAATAACTAATTTGGGATTATATTAATGATATATATTATTTATTCAATATAATATTTTTAATAAATCTAATATTTTTTCTAGACATCATATAAGAAAAAAATCAAATTTACGAATAAAATTAGTATTTATCAAAAAGGCTATCCCCCTTTTAATGACACACCTTTAAAAAAGTAGTATTTTACACATTAATAAATTACATTTTAGAATATAAACCACTTATTTTAAAAAGTGGTATTTTAATTTACTTTGGGTGAATTTTTGGTATTTTTCGGAAAATGTATTATTTTTTAATGAAAAGTGAAAAATAATGAATTTTAATTAAAACTGCATTTTTGACTAATTTATTTATTTATTTATATTTTATTTTTAATTAGTTTCAAATTATAAATACAAGAAAATTATCATTTAATCATGTTTAGGTAATTTGAATCAATTTCACAATGAAATTGAATATAAAATCTGGGTGATTTTTTGAACATTTTTACATTAAAAACTATTTTTCTTATTCTAACAATAGGATTAATTATTAATTAATTTATAAAAATTATATGTTTTGAATTTTGGAAAACAATATTCCATATTTTGAATAAAGACGTCCATATTATTAAAATATTTCACTTTTATTTTTAGAAATTATGAATAGTAACATTAATTATCATTTTTATTACCATGGCTAAGGGTAAATAAGATAAATAAAGTTAAAAGTTATATTATAAAATTATTAAATAACCCTAAAAATTGTACTATATTAAATTGATGAGCTTTTTAAAACCAATTTAATCATTGGGAGATTTTTTGGTCCACTTTATGCCACTTGGATGAATTTAATTCATTTATAATATTATATTCAATGAAAAGCCATTTTTGTTACCCATTTTTTTTAACAAGTAATGTATTTTTGATATACGGTTATACATTGGATATCATTGACAATAAATAGTATTTTGGAATATAAAATGATTAAATACATCATGGTAATTTATTTATAATTTTCTTGAAAAATATACTTAATTTAAATGGTGACAT
Organism: Viscum album; assembly: GCA_963277665.1. NCBI lineage: Eukaryota > Viridiplantae > Streptophyta > Magnoliopsida > Santalales > Viscaceae > Viscum > Viscum album. The sequence continues at coordinate 1,576,941,529 of OY728141.1, forward strand.
AATGATAATTCAACCGTTACATCATTAATGGAAGACTAAAATAAATGATATTAACAATTTTATGATAAATAAAAAATTATATAATTTATGTCAAACATGAATCATATGGATAATTTTTTTTGTGTTATTTATGTTTTTAAATTGTTTGTTCGAGTGTACTGAAAATTTATGATATTTTTTAAAAGTAAATAAATGAATAGTGTCAAATTTCACACTAACGATATTTTAAAATATACAAAATTTCATTAAACGTTATAAAATTTATAAAAATCCAAATTTTTCCAAATAGTAGTGATATATCCTAAAATTTCATAATTAACTCTTTTATTGGTCCTTTTCAATGTTATAGAAACTATATTGACCATCAAAGTGTAAATTACTTGATAAAATGGGAAGAGTTAAACGTTTTAAAACAATATTTTAAGGATTATTAAAATATTAAAAAATGTATAAATTTCATGGGATGATTATATTTCTACTCATACTGATCCTAGATTCTACATAATTATCGTTTAACTAATTTTTAAAAGAAAATTAATTTATATTAGTTTATTATGTTGAAGAATTACAAGAGGGACCCACCCCACTCTTATAATAGAGCACTACTTCAAATCATTTATTCACACTTTAAAACCATTTTGAAATAAAAAATATATAAATAAATACATGAATAGAATCATTAACCAAATTATTGGGGCCTTATATTTTGTATAACACCCACCTAAGATTTGTTAAGGTGTTAATCAAAGGTGATAGATCAAATGAAATAAATCATTTTTAGTCAAGTATTTATATTTTAATTCCTATTCCACTTCCTTAAAATATTATTAAACCATGATTTTATAATAAATGAATTATTCCTAATATACATGGATGTTTTTATTTAAATATCATCACCAAAATCCATCTTCACTTCTTTTAAATGGGAAAGTAACTAATCATTTTTACGTACATGTGAACTACCACCTCCAAAAACTGATATAATTTATTTTCCATTACTCTATATCAATATTGGTTATAATGATGCAATTAATATTTATATATTATTTTAATTACATATTTATCATTATAATAAATAAAATATATCAATTACATTCTTACCTTCCATACACATAAAAATTATATCATCATTCGTGTGTATATCTAAACTATCACCTCCACACCCAAAAATTATGATTCATATAAGTATATCTAAATTAATAGTATAACTTTTAAGATATTATTATCAACATGGAGTGATAAAAAATTAATTAATTTCTTTTCATAATTATCATTGAAAAATGGGAATATTGCTCATGCGTACGTATGTCCTACCATCTCTATGATTATAGTGTTTCTCAATATTCATTACCATACATTAATGGTTTGATTTAAAAGTATAATTAATGTTTAAAAGTTATTATTATTTCAATAATAGTATTATGTATATGATTTAATAATTACCACTTTTTTCAATATACATCATAGAAAGTCATTTTGGACTCATGTACTGAATATCTTCAAAACTTTCACCGTGAACTTAAGTAGTCAAGTAATTGTTATTATATTGTGATAAACAATATTAAATGAATAATAAAAAATAATACAGTTCTATAGAATGTAATTAATTAACTTATTTTTACTATTTTCATATGATAAATAACATAATTGATGAATCATACTCAAGGTAAGATATTTCATCTCAAACTCCTTTCATTGACGAATTATTTTTATGATATGTACCTGTATTATTTTATAATTAGTACATATGGATAAAATGATATTTCATATTAATATTTTAACTATAAATTTTTTTTATAGTAGTATTAAATATATTATTTAATGGAGATTAATATTTAATTGAACAATGTGGTAAGAGACAACTTGACTGTTTAATGATTTAATGGTGAAATATTTTCCTCCATGTAAATATTTCAAATATTGTAATTAATATTTTTTTTAATTTAAAAATATTATAAATTAATTTTGTCTATTTTATTCATTCAATTTCTTTTTCAAAAAAAATTCATTTTACCTGTTTTATATGGATCTGTTTGAGAAATGAAAAAAACAATGTTTTTAAAGTATACAGAAACAACAACTTGTCTGTTGTCAAAACCATTATTTATTATTTTGATTCCTCTATAGGACATAATGATTTTACAAAACCCCCATTATTCCCTTTTATATGTATATTGGTGTTGAAAATGGTTTTCAAAATGGATTAATTATATCAAAATCTTGAAATAATTTATTATCTTTATAAATATAATTTAGTAAGAAAGATACTAAAAAATAAAATCATTATGTGTTATGAATATATAATGGTACATGTACATTTAGAAGGTGGTTAAATAATAAAAAATTATGGGTGGTTACATTATAACCTCCAATGCATTTGGTATAGAAGTCGGTTGTAAGAATATTCCATTTTCATCTGTGACATGTTTTGAAATTGGCTTAATGGCTATTCCATTTGTATGTGTGATATGTATGGAAGTCGACCGTATGGTTATTCCATTTTATTATAATTATGTTCCAAGTCACAAACTTATATATTATATGTTTCTTTATATGTTTTTTTAAATTTTTTTGATATAAAAAAGTTACAATAAGGATCTTTTTGAAATGATGATCTCTTTTTTATGATAAAATGGTATGTTTTATGTAATATATTTATTAGTTTTCACGACAATAATGGTTTTAATTGTTTAATACCCTTAATATTTTTTTATTTCCATACAATGTTTTGAAAATTTTTTCATAGGCTTAAAGGAATAGTTAGTTCATGTATGGTATTAATGGAAAATTATGAAGATATATCAGCATAAGAAATCATGTTTTAATTTAAATATTTTTGTTTTATAGAAAAAAAATTGATACTGAGAATAAGTGTACACTTGTAATGAATGACTTTACATTGTAAGCTATTTTCCTAATTCACTAAATCTCAAAACTAAAAATTTCCTCGAATGTTAAATTTATTTAAAAAACACTAGAATAAGATATGTTTAAGGATGGGTCCTTATTGTTGGAATCAACGAATTATTCAGACAACATTAGATATTATGATTTCTTCTTAAGCATTCCAGATGTCATCATGGGTTTCTAATTTTAAGGTAAATCAGTATTTTAATGTTATAAAAACATTTTTATGCTTTATGTTATGAAAATTTAAGGTAATTAATAGTGTTTTCTGTGATATTCATTTTTAGGTAATTATTAGTTATTACTTTTGGGATTAAAAATTGACATGTACGAGATAATATTTGAGATTAAAACATGTTATAGTTATTTTTGATGACTTCAAACTATTTTAATAATGTTATAAATGTTAAATTGTTTTAGAAAAAGGATAACCAACTTGATGGGTGAAAACCCATCATGTCTAGAAAGGCTATAAGAATCAAAGCCAAAACCAAAGGGAAGGAAGGGAGATTTACCATGCACTAGCATATGTGAAGTCTCGTGTTAGTATGATTTTTTAATTTTAAGTTAAATGAGATGATGGAATTAAAATATAAATATTTTGGTAAAAAAATTATCATATTAGAAAAATAATTTGGGGATTAAGTGATTAATGTTTTTTTAGAAGACGTTCACTATTTTTGCAACCACATATAACTATGTTAAGTGGAATACTATGAGATTTTATTTGAGTAGTAAATGATGAATTGTATCTGTTAAGAATATATGATATTACCATGGACTTATGGTGATTTGGGATATTTATTGAAATGGATTTCATACTTGAGGATTAATATGGAATTTTCATTTTAGTATGAGGCATAATAATTAATTGATATTATTTGGAGATAATTTTAAAATTTTATCTTGGAACACTATGTGATCAAATACTTCTAGATATTGGGTTTCAATCATATATTGGATTATTTTGATGAATTTTAAGGACAATTATTTATTGAATGGTCTATGTAGAACTTTGGGTTTTACTTTTGAATTTTAGAGATTAAAGTGCTTTTCATCATATAAGGTTGTTTAATTTTGGGGAAATTATCCAATATTATACTAAAAATTTTCTTATTGGGTAATGTATAAATATAGTATAAGTATATAGTTAATATTTTTTGGATTATGTGACTCTCTAAAAGTAGAACATACTACATCAAATGTGAAAAATCATCTTGAATATGCATCATTTGGAGAAAATGATGTGTTTGTGTTTCAAATTGATAAAAGGATGAAAGTATAATTATCAATTATGTGTACATACTTAAGATCATAGTATATATCATAATTATTTTCCTCAACTCTATTAAATGGATCATAAAACAAAAAAATTGTTTAATTTTCCTACAATTAAATCAATGGTTGTTAAACCCATCCTGAATTTATTATTTTTTGATTGTTAACTTTCTCCTAGAAATTTTTTATATCACTATCCATATGAAATTTATGGTTATTTTTCTCTTCTATTTAATTGTTTTCCAACATAAAACCTCAACATTTTATATCTAATATGATCTTCATACTTCCCTTTCTTTCTTTTAAAGTGGTAGGTTTATTAATCTATTTTATGATGTCAGATTGTAATAATGGTATTTTGAAAAGTCATACCTTAGTTACTGACCGGAAAAAAAAAATTTAGGAAAAAAATTTAAAAATGGTGATAGAGAATTTAAAATCTTGTGTTTTAAAAGGAAACACTATGTTCGATAGCATAAGTGGTATGCCACATCAAAATTAAATAAGCGACGAAATATAATTATTTAATATGGTAGAAATTCAATATATTTTATAAAGGAGATAATGAAAATTATTAAATTAATTATGAAGATATGGTTTACCCATGTATATATATTTAATTCTTTTGGTGACCAATTAATTATAAATGAGTATAAAACCTTTTTAAAAATAATATGAAATATTGTTTTCAGAAAAACAATTTAATGGAAAATAAGGGTGTTTATAAAATAATATAATCACTATTATTAAATTATAATAAAGATATATATATATCATAAATTCAATATAATGATTAAATTTCATCTTATATGTTTTCTAGACCTGATATAAGAATAAATTCAATTTTACGGATAAAATGATTTTTTTCTAAAAACATAGATTTTTCACCTTTTGATGGAACACGTATTTTAAATATAATTTTGACACTTTAATAACATATATTTTAAAAATATAAATCTTTTTTAAAATAGTGATATAGTAATATACTTTGGATGAACTATTGGTATTTTTTCTAAAAAGTTTCATTTTTAATGAATTGTGAAAATACTGCATTTTAATTCAGAACTGCATTGTCACTTAATTTATTTATATAAATAGATTCCTTTAATAAATTTTTTGTAATGTATGATTATATTTATTTCTATAATTTAATAAAATTTAGGTCAATTGAATCAATTTTAAATTGAAATTTGATATAAAATCTTGGGGAACTATTGAACGTTTTTACTTTAAAAACTCGTTTACTTATTCTCTAATAGGATTAATATTTAATTAATTTCTATGATTTTTTTTTGAATTGAAAAAATTCGAATAAATATTTTAAATTATACTATACAAATTTTGTAAATAGATCCATTTTATTTTTTGACATTATGAATAGTAACATAAGTAATTATTTTTATTACCACGGTTAAGGGTAAAATAAATAATTAAAGGTAAATATTATATTTAAAAAATATATAATTTACCTAAGACCTGTACTAAATGAATTTTATGAGTTTATTCCAATACATATAATACATGGATCATTTTTAGGTCTACTTTGAGCCGCATGGATGGTTTTAATGTATCTATAATATTATATTTAATGAAAACGCATTTTTGTTACACTTTTATTTTTAACAAGTAAATTATTCTAAATATGGGGTTATACTAGGGATATCGTTGACTATAAATACTATTTAGTAATATAAAATTATTACTTAGAACATGATAATTTATTTATAATTTATTGTAAATAAATAATTAAATTAAATGATGACACAATAATGATGTTATAATTGCTTCATTAATGGATAATCAAATAAATGATATTTCAAATATTTTATTATATATATTTTATTTCATAATACAATTTATGGACTAATTTGAAATATTATTGATGTTTTTAAATATTCCATCGACTATATCTTGAAATTAGGATATTTTTTAAAAGTTAACAATTGAATATTGTGAAAATTTAATTAATGGTATTCTAAAATATAAAAGATTTTATTAAATGTTATAAAATTAACAAAAAATAAATATTAGAAAACTTGTTTATATGCGTCCTAATATATCATAAAATGACTCTTTTTTGGTTATTTGTCATGTTATGGTAATTATATTTACCCTATAAGTTTAAAATACATGATAAAATAGTAAGAGTTAATATGGATAAAATAAAAAGATAGAGATTAAAAAAATATTTTAATCTTGTATAATTTTCATTTTATGATTATATTTCGACCCATAATCATACAATATTATATATATATATGATATTGTAAATTTTTCTAATGGAATAGTAATTTATATTAATTTATTATTTTGACGAATTCCAAGAGTTCCCGTCCCCTCTCTTATAAAAGAGAAAAACTTCCAATCATTAATTCACACTTCAATATCATTTTGGATTAGAAAATATATACCCAAATACCTTATTATAATACCTACCCATATAATTGATGCCTTATTTTAGTCATAACCCCCTCTTTAGTGGTTTTAAAGTGTTAATCAAAGGTGATCATCTAAAGGAAAGCTATCATTTTTATCAAGTATTTTGGGTGAATTTATTCATCCAATTATTTCAAGTATTATTGAAACTTGATGATATAATAACTATAGTATCATAAATATAATTATATCTTATTTTGTTAATATCATCATTGAAATTTATCTCAACTTCAATAAAATTAGAAAAGAATTAATCATTCGTGCGTATGTGTGAACTATCACCTCCATGAATTGATATAATTCATTTTACCTTACCATTTCTCAATAATGGTAATAATTCCTTAATTAATTAGTATATAATATATTAATAAAATTTATATAATTATATTAAAATAATATATCAAGTACTTTTTACCTTCCATGCACATAAAAATGATAATGTCGTTCATACATACATTTGAAATATAACCTCCACGAAGCGATGTGATTGGTTTTTCTTCCCCACAAAAAAAGTTTTGATATTTATAAGTATATATAAATTCTTAATATTATATTTAAGAAATTAGCATAATTATGGACCATTGAAATTTTGAATTTTCTCCTTTTATAATTATTTCTGAAAAATTGGAATTTTTCACACGCGTGAGTACAACCTACCGTCTCCATGATTATACCATTTTTAGTTTTTAATAAGAATACATAAATGGTTTTATTAAAAGTTATAACTAATTTAAGAATATAATTATAATTTCATTAATGTTATTCTGGTAATTATGGACTAATGAAAATTTTGGCTATATACATCAAACAAAGTCATTTTCGAATCATGTACCAAATATTAACAAAACAACCAAGGTGAACTTATGTAATTAAGTAACTTCTATACTATGGAGATAAGTGATACAAAAGGAATAATAAACATCAAAATGGTCGTAATTAAATTTAATATTTAACTTCTGTTTATAATTCAGAAAGATAAAGAACATACTTGACGAGTCTAACTCAATTTAAGGGATTTCGTCTTAATCTTCATTGATAGAGACATTTTTGGATAATATACACCGTTATTATATTATAACATGTATATACGAATACTATGACATTTTATATCCATATATTATATAAAAAATTTATTTTATGTTTTATTAATGGTGTAATTTCATGGAGGGTATGATTTAAATGTTCAAAGTGGTATCAGAGACCTTGAATGATTAAATATTTTATTATAAAAAATTTCTCTCCATGTCAATATTATTGATAATATTTTATATTATTGTTTATATGGATATAAAGGGATTATAAAAGGAATTTTATTTCTATTTTAATTTTCATTTTATAATTTAAAAAAATTAATCATTTTACATTTTTATAAAGACTATGTTGAGAAATGACAAAAAATGTTTTTAACGTATATAGAAAAAAATTATATATCAACCAACACTATCATTATTTTAAATATTTCTTCCTCTTCTATCCGTAATGTTTTTTTAATGAATAACAAACCCCTAATTTCATATTATAGAGATTTATTTTTTTGAAATAGTTTTCAAAATGTATCAATTATTTCAATATCTGGAAATAATTTCTTGTGATTGTAAATATACTTTTTAAAGTTAAATGATGAAAATTGAAATCATTATGTGTTAGGAATGTATAATGGTACATGGATACTTTATGGGTGTTTACATGATAAACCAATGGTGGGTTGTAAAATTATAATCTCCAATTCATTTGGGTTGGAAGTCAACCATATGGTTATTCTATTTGTAAGAGTGACATGGTTGGAATTCGGTCATCTGTCTATTCCATTTGTAAGAGTGAAATGTATGGAATTAGACCATAAATTTATTCAATTTATGTATAATTATGACCAATTTTACCTACCTATATAAAATATATTTTCTTCTATTTTTTCTTTAAAATCTTTTGATTTTGAAATGGTAAGATAATGATATTTTTGAAATGATGATCTCTTTTTCAGCGTAAAAAGGTATTTTTTAAGAAAATGTTTAACTGGTTTTCATTGTAAAAATTGATTTCTTCCATTATGTCCCTTATAGATCGTTTTTTATTCATCCCATATTTAGAAATTATTCTCATTTGTTTAATAAAATATTTGGTCTAAAGAAGAGATAAATTGAAAATTGTGAAGATATATCTGAATAAGAAATCAGGTTTTAATTTAAATAATATTATTTTATGAAAAAATAGATACCGAGAATAAGAATCCTATAGAAATATATTGGTTTAATTTGTAAGATATTTAAATAATTCAATTAAACTCTAAAATTAAAAGATACTTGAATGTGATTTCTAGTTTAAAAAAACATTAATAGTTATGTTTAAGTATAGGTTCTTACTGAAAAACAAGTAAAATAATTAGAAATATATGCCCTCATGTACTTGAATTAGTTGATAGAATTAGGGAAAACACCTACCTCACAATGGATCGCAATTATCTTCAAGAATCAAGTCTCGTTCTAGCTAATCCAGATCCCATTTACTATTAGTTTAAAAAATACAAAAAAGAAATTGTCATCAAACATAACATGGACAATTTCATCAATAGTGTTTTTTCAATTTTTAAAAACATTAAATGAATTACGATTTATAAAATATCCCTGAAATATTATCTCATAATATTTTGGATCAAATTTAAGAAAATTGTTAGTTGTATTTAAAATGAATTCAGTACATCTAAAAAACCTGATGTAAGAATGTTTTTCTATATCATCCAATTCACAACTCTTACTGAGTTTTATTAAGAAAATATTTTGTGTAAAACATGATTTGTATTATAGAAATATGAAATAAAAAACTCATCTCGATTTTATTAGTAATTGTAAATTCACATAACAATGTCCTAGTAATTTCCAAAATAATTATATTTCTTCATTTAACTACACCATTTTTTGAGGACTTCCTTGTGGTGAGAAGTTCTGAGTAATTCAGTTTTTACTAAAAAAAGATTAAAAGAAAAAAATTTCAAATTCACTCCTAAGATCACTTTTCATTGTAACAAAAGATAGGTTTTCTCATTTATAGCAGGAGCTTGGTTTTTTTAAAAATGATATTTTTTTATTTTGATTGAAAATAGTCCCAAGTATATCTATTTAAATCATTATCAAAGACATAAAAAGTATGTCTGCCTCTAGTTATACAAATTTTTAAATGACCAAATAAATCCATGAACGTTTTTTATTGATGGTACTAAAGAGAAAAGTGGATGCTGGTGGGGCAAGGACTTACAATTTGTCATCATCAGAGTGATTTAACATAATTGTCTCCAACAATCAGAGCCCTATTTGAGGTCCTAGAATATAATATCACTTTAATAAGAACAAGAATAAAAGAATTAAATCCACATTTTATATTGAATCTTTTTTGGACTATAGGTTATCACCAGTTTGTGTTTAATAATGTATCTAAGCTCAAACCCCAGTAGATCATCCAGACACATCCCATGATTCTTCGTAAATACTGGTCATCGTATTTTAGGTTCTAGCATAGCGCTCTAATGATTATATCCATCCTTTAAGGTAATCTAGGAATAAAATCATAGATGATATCATTATAACTCTTGGACAAGGTATGAGGACATAAGTGCTATAAATCCATTAGAATGAATTGTAATGGGAATACATGTTCCCATTTTCTTATATAGTGGGAGATAAATTACCTAGAAAGGGGTCCCAAACCCAATATATCCAATTCCCACTAAATAAGTTTTAAACAATACATTATGATGAACTAACTATATCATAATTTCATTAATATTTTTATCAAAGGCTTGCAATATATATTAAATATATTATGTGATAAAACTGAGCATAAAACATGACTTATAATTCCAACAATATTAAACAAACTTTATTTTTATTGAAACAATATTCATAGGTATAATATTTTTTCATCTTTTTACTTAAATATATGTAAATATTTATAATTAATAAATTCAACTCAATTATTCTATACTTGAAAAACAATGAATTTATTTATTTATCTATGATCATTAATTTTTGTAAAACACACAAACTACCTGGTGGGACCCTCCATGTCTTATACACGTATTCAAAAGAATATGGTAAACTACAAAATATTATTTTTTGTGTAATCCTCTAGGGCATTATCTCAATTGAAGTGAATACCATTAAATTACCATCAATGAACTATCACAACCCATAAAAGCCTCTAAAGAGATAATAAATAGTCATAACAACGACACCCATCATATGAACACCCATTGTGTAATATAATATATTTTCCATATAATATTTCATTATACAAAATGCACAACTTTTGTCCTCGTCCATTATTTCTTTAATATTTTTTGACATTATTATAAAAACATATCTTTGAAAACCATGGACATGGATTTAGTAAAGGTACAACCAGTTAATTCAAATTGGCCTGAGATATCACTTCCTTAACTCTGATGTGACAAATTCTATCTTCACCATTGAACCCATGCTATTCCACCATTGATACACCCTACATAATATACCTCTCTACGACATTAGTGCAATGTTTTTTTTCCATTCGTCAATGTATGGGGTAAAATGTCTTACATTCGAAATGATATCATGTTAGCATACCAAAACACAAGTTCACTGATATAAATAACCAATGAAATTTGAAACATCTGGTGTTTCTATTGATAGGAATATTCTCATGATCTCACAGCCTAGAGATCACAATGTATGTACTTCCTGAGAAGAAACCTCAATGTAAATGACACATTAAACATGATAGTCTAAAAAAAATTATGTTCTGTTAGTATAATGTATCTATACCATATGAAATATATTTAATATTAATGTTATATTATATTAAGGATCTTATTATATCATGGGAACTACTTTAACCTTGTTATATGAAAAATAATTATTGGGTGTTACCATTTGAATATTGGAAATATAAGTTGCACATTTATTATGGTCTGAAAACATCAGGAAAATCTCACATTATACATGATATGGTAATTTATAAGTACAATTAATGTTGGGTCTTGGGAACCCATTATTACAAAAATATCACTATTGGGTCATTATGATTTCATAAAACACATTATATATTTAAACAGTATTTAATTTTTACCAAAAAATTTGACTATCTGTGGAAATTATGAAAAATTAACCATTGGATAATTTCAACGTCCTGATTCTAAATATAATACTAATTTTATCAAAATAATTTTCTAAATATGTGGATTTTCACTTTTAAAAATACCGGCATTTATAGAAAATTCACTGGTTTTGACAAAAACAGCTTTCAAACCTTAATAAAAATTACAATTTTATTCAGAATAAATATATGATCATTTATACTTAATGAAATGTAATTTAAAAACAATAATATTTTATTAAAATATTATTTAATTCAAAAATACATTAATTTATTCTTTTTTGAATATTAACTAAAAATAATATATGTGCTTTAAAACAATTTACAAAGTAACAATAATAAAATGTAGGTATATTATTTATTATTTAAAAAAATAATGCACATAATCATAGTTCTATGGTCTTGTGGAATAACAACTTATGAAAACCTCATAATACCAAAGGGTAAGGTGTGCAATTGTGACAGACTCTTTGTATGGCTCAGATAACATCGCTCGGTTGGTAATCTCTATCAACTTCCACTTCTCTCATAGGCAGTTTTGCTCAAGCATAACGTGTTGAAGCTCATATTGGGCGTGGTCAAGAGAAATGCCCAATGATGCCACCACCATTATGAGCTCTTAAAAATGGGCTTTGTATGTGGAAAGTATACTGGATGAGGCTATATATTCATTTTCTTGAGTAAACTGGACTTGTTAAATCCCTATATTTATACTAATCGTGTGATCACTATTCAACAACAATATTAGAAATGGTCAAAATTAATAATTTTATTTAGAAATCTGAAAACATAAAACAAATGAAGTGAATATGTTATATAACCATTTCACCTAATAATACATTTAATTAGATGGAGAGGAATTTTTATTAAGAAAATTTTGGGTCGTTACAATCTTACTCCCTTAAGAAATTTCACCCGCTAATTTTCCTTTTCCCACACTAAAAAATATGCGGGTAACCCTACTCCATCAATTCCTCTGTTTCCCACGTTTCCTCTTCAAATTTGTGGTTTCACTACAATACCTTGACATAGGGAATTGTCTTATTTCATAGAACATTTTCCTATGATCGAAGAACTTCAATGGCTCCTCCACCTAAAAACAATCATCTTCTAACTGTACTACCTATCAAGATAGTACATGTGAAGGGTCCATAATGTACTTCTTTAAGAGAGATAAATGAAATACATTGTAAGGACCCGAACTTAAACATTACATAATATTGAATTAAATGAATAATTCACATTGAGGATATTATTAGGTTTAGACTTTTATAGAATAAGGACATAACTATTACATTTCAACATGAATTTTACAAGTAGACACTACTACTCAGTATCAATTTTTTCATAACATAAAAACTCTTAAAAAGGAACATCTCTAGTTCCATGTTTCAGATATCATGACTTTTCCATGATCCCATCATTAACCCTATTCATCTTTAAGTCCTGTGGAAAACATTTCAAAAACATGGTATGAGCATGAAAAGCTCAGTAAGGGTTATAAAATAAGTAAGGAAAACATTATCCCATCAATAAATTCAAATCAATGAAACCATACTTTTCATTCATAACATACCTTATGAAATCATAAGATTTATGAATAACACACAGAAATCATAAATCATAAAGGTTACATTAGGGATCCATATCAAATGTACATTGTAGCGATCACAGCTCCATATGGAGTTACACTTGGAATACCCTTCACAATATATTCCCTAAATCTCTTAGGAGAAACATCACGTTTACCTCTATCACGTTACCCAATGCATTGGTGAGCTATCTCGGGCTCACCCGCCCTAGGTTTATCACAGAACCACTCGTATACATAAACAATGCCCAATAACCATAACATACACAAGTATAAAGGAATGATAACATTTCTACATTCCAATATACCAAATCAAGATATTTAAATAAACAATGCTTTATCAAATCATTTTCAAAACCTTTTAAAAAGAGATTTTTAAATCAATGTGTCCCATACCACTTGGAAGATTTTAAATGAATTATCATTTGAAAATATCAATTTCCATATAAATAAATCCAAAAAACCATTTTTAAAACATGGACATTAATGAGAAATATTTATAAGAATAAATCTTTAAAGCATTTAAAAAGATATTTTAGTTAAATAGTTTTTTAACAAAAAGAGAGACACTTGAATACAATTAATTGAGGAATAACATTTAATAAAATCATTATAATATCATGAGAATAAAGGTATTCATGATATAATATGTCAATGTAAATATATACACCATATAATACATAATTGATGCTTAACAACAATGAAGTCTCAATGGAAATGTAAATTGAGATGAAATCCCGTATAAAGATGGTATCCTTAAATTAAGGATAAATCAATCACATAATTATTTGTGAGAAATATAAATACACCCAATATAAGTGTATATTAAGTCTAAAACAATCATAATACATTCATACATATTCATAGTATGACATGTTCAAGAAGTACAAGTTGAACCCAAAGAATTGAAATTGGGTTAAGAGGTTCCCTTATAAAAATTTGAAAGCCTAATGTCTTCACTTTAAAATCTAGAAAATGAGTTTATGAGATAAAAAAAGAATATAATCACTTGTATATATATTTTACATCAATAAGGATATCAGAGAATATATCCCATCATAATAATATGTAAATTAATAGACATAAGAAAAAGAAGTCTTTTATAAAGAGCATGGTGAATAGTTCCCTTACTGATTTGGTAACTTACAAAACATACGCCACATGAAATAAGGATCATAAAATGAAGATGTAAATAATCATAAATGAAATTATATTACATAAAGAGTGCAATCATGGGATGTAAATACACCACACAAAAGGAAATTGTGTCAAATATAGCATGAATCTCACAGGAATAAAAAGTGAGACGAAACCCTTTACCACGTTGTAATCAACTAAGTCTTATGAACAAAAGTTAACAACCACCAAATTAATCACATAATACCATTAATATAATGGGAATCATTATAATATATATCAAATGGCAGTACACAATACACCACATGCAATGAAAAAGTGGAAAACAAGGGAAATCTCACAGAATTTAAAGTGAGATAAGAAAATCCCTTACAAAAATTCGGCAGCCTAACGACGCCACTAAAAAATTCATAAAATTAATTGAGAAGAGTAATAGGGGGTATCTCATAATATAAAAATAAAAATTACAGTATGGTGAAGATAAAATAACATCCTCCAACATAAGAACATAGAGCATAAAAGAAATGACATAAAAGAGAGTACTTGAAAACAAAGAGAGAGGTCAGATCCCTTACCTCCTGTCCGACCTGACTCGATTGTTCATCAATCTCCTGAATAATAAACTAAAAATAATATATAATTTATTAAGAACACTTTTTAAGTTTATTACTCATTTTATATCACTTATTACCATGTTATAAACATTATGTAATCATTTAAGTTAAAAACATCCATTTTGTCGATATTTTGTACTTGAGTAAAAAATGGACTTCTTATAATCACATGTTGTTCATGTGGTCAATATTTCATTATATCCATATTAATATTCATGATTTGGATATCATATATATCATTTATATCCAGTATATACATGTATTTATGAATGTACAAAACATTTGGAGGTAAGAAATGAAATGCACCGTTCATGGAGACGGTAAGTCGTACGTACGCATGAACGCTACTTTCATTTCTATTTTTCTTATTTTAATGGAATTAAAACATGATGATACATAGTTATATTATAATAAAAATATAATATAATCTATAATATTCTTAACTCCATCGTTTATACATCCTGCATAAGGCATTAACGAGTCACATCACTTTGAGGGGCGATAGTCCACACTTCCTCAAATGAGATTATTTTATTTACCTACTATAGAAACCAAAAGTAGTGCTATAAATGGTAAGTACATAAGCATAAGGAAATAATAAACATAATATATATATCATATATAAATACATTTTCATCATAATGGCCACCATGAGAGGCGGTAAGAGGTAATTTAACAATCATCGTCTCATGAGGCGTTAGTTTGCCAACCACGGAAACATTATGTTTTTCACCCTTTAGATGGAAGTGTGAGTAAGTGTAGTTAGAATAATTCTCATAACAACATCCTAGTATATTGAGGATACATGTTTTGTTACAAAAAAATGTAATAAAAAGAGTTAAGGTTTTGGAGAAGTAAAATAAAAGAAAACAATTTAAGAGAAACCATTACTTTTAATTTGGGTAACTCCCTTTGGTTTGAAACAAAGGACTTCTAGAAGTTCCTTCTACCTAAGGTAAGCCTTTTAGGTGGAGGAGAGGTATATAGGGGGATTTATTTGTCCGAGTTTGGACAAGACAAATGGCTAGAGAGGTGTGAGGAATTGGTTAGAAGTGGTCACCTTTTATAAGGGAGAGGAGGGGCTCTTTAGGAAAGTGTGAAAATATTATTTTATTATATAATGATATTCGGTTTATAAAGGTCCGAAAATCATTAAGGTCAAAGATAAGATGACTAATATTTGAAATAAAATCATCCAATCATAATTGGACATGTTTTGGATAATATTCACATCATTATAATCGTATTTATTTAAATCATTTATTAATGAGATAAATACTGCATCATTATTGTGTCATAAATAATTTAATTTATTTAATTTGTAAATTTTTTTAAAAAATTACCATTATGTAGGAAATATTTTTATATTTCCAATTAATATTTATAGTAAAAAATATGATTTATATAACTCCTTATAAAAATTAATTTACTAAATATATTTGCTTTTGTCATTTTTGACTTTACTTTAAGATAATTAATCTAAATTGTCATTATCACTCTCATGTGGCTCAATGGGGTCCCAAAATCAACCCAAAGATTCACATGGTCATTAATGACTCAACCAATGAGGTTTGGACATGTGTTAAGGAAACTTTTAATTATTATAATATTCTTTTTACCTTGAATTACCTATTTACATTTAACCGCTGTAAATAAAAGTCAAAAGTTACTATTCACCAAAAATTATTATCATCTTAATGAACCACATTTTTCTATTTTATAACAACCATGTATGTTAAATTTTTTAAATTAAATTCACAGAAGTGGTAAAATTTAATTTAAATGAAAAAGTCAGTTTTTTTAACAACCACGAAGTGGTTTCACTATTCATCAAAAATTTATGTCTTTCAGAAAAATACCAAAAATTCTGCCTAAGCAGTATTTGGTATTCTGAATTCAAAAATGATGTATATTTTACCAAATTAAAAACATAGAAGTGGCATTAATTAATTTTAATATTAAATCCCGTTATCAAAACAAATATCATGTTTTTAAGAAGCAATAACTATCAAAAGATTGATACTTGTTTATGTCCAATTTCAAAGAGAAATTAATTCCAATGACCAACATTGGATTAAATGGTAAAAATATATTTTAATTTCACTTTAAAACCAATTAAAAGATAATCTAACCATATAAATAAATTATATTAAAAGGCACATTTGAATTAAAATACAATATTTTCCACTATTCATTAAAAAATGAACTTTATCAAAAAAATTACAAAAAATTACACAATGTAAATTTTTATGTCCCCATTATAATGAATGATTTTATTTGGTGATATAGAATGTATTAAAGTGACCAAAACTAGATTTCAAAATGGTTCACCATTAAAAGGAGATAATTCGGCCTTTTAATGTAAATTATGCTTAAAATTAGATTCATTCATATTTTAAGCCTCTAACTTTTATTGGATAAATGTAAATACATTTAACAAACATGTATAATGATATTATATTTTTCTTTGTTCATTTATGCCAATAAAACGGCTATGAGTTGACTACCATTTAAAATAATAATATTATATTATTAGTGTGCAACGTAAGATTTCAAAGAAACCTGTTCTTGCGTATCGCGTATGCTATCGAACATAGCAACCCTTGTAAAGTAAAATTAATATTTAATTCATAAATTAATAAATATGAAAAATTCATATTCTTTATTTACCTAGGATGTTACATCCTTCCCCCTTTTGGGAATTTCATCCTCGTAATTTTAAAATTTGGGTGGGAAAACATTATGGAAAGATCCATATCGGAAAAAAAGAGTCAATAAAACTATAACTTTAAAAGAAATAAAGATAAGAACAATGGTCACCCGAGTTAACCCATATTAAGATTCCATGAAAACATGGATATAAAGGAGAAAACAAAGTGTCATGTTTTGATGGAGAGTTATAGGAAATATGTTTAGGATAATGTTAACCACCAGAAAATCACAAACTTGTGATGGGTTAAATAGTTTTTGATTCCCCTGTAGGAAAAGTTAACAGACAAGGTTATTTAAGTTAATTTTAATGAAGGAATTTATTTATGAGATTAAATAAAAACAAAAGGAAATATACTTACTTGTCATGTAGACATTCATCTTTTACAAGATTTCTAACACAAAATCGTATTTTCTCCAAATGATAAGTATTCAGGATGACTTTTATTCACATTAAGAGTTCTATAATCAACTTCGGGGGAATCAAATAATCCATAAAAGATGTACTATATATATCCCATGTCTTTGGATATTAACTAAAACCAAAACTTTTAGTATAAGATCAGATAATCACCAAAAGGATAATCCTTAATAAAAAAATACTACTCTTAATCTCCAAAATTCAACAAAAAGAACCCAAGTTTCAAGAAAGAACATTAAATAAATAGTTATCCTTAAAATTATTCAAAGTAGTCCAAACTAAGATTGAAACTCAAATATATGAAGGATTTAATCACATAGTCATCCAAGGTAAATCTTAACATTTATCTCCAAATAACATAAGTTACTCTTAAAGTCTCATACTGAAAAGTAATTAACCTAATAACATATCATCCTTGATAGGTTAATCATTTCCATAGATAACCCAAAAAAAAATTATTCCTGATTAATAAGATCATCTAACTGAAATTAATTAGTCATTCTAACCAGTGACTTCAAGTAGGCTAGTGGTGGGCAATGTGCCCTTGTCGCCCTTCGGTTGTGGGTTTGATTACTACGGCCTTACCAGATGCGACGTGTTGTCACTCATCCCACGAGTTGTCCTTTTTATAAAACTAAAAAATAACCCTAACATGTTTTAACCTCAATGGTTTCCTTATACCTCTCATCTTCATAAAAATTCATTATGATCTCATCATTTTAATACTTGAAGTCTTATTTCACCAACATTTGATAAAATAAAATGATCCCCAAAATGAAGAACACCATACCTTGATCATGGATTCCTTTTGGTTTCATCATCATCATGTTCACGTAGGTATTATGTTCATTCATTGCAATAATGATTTAGAGATCCTTCAAAATCATTTGCTTCCTCCATCCAAATACATTGTGTACAACATGGGTCATATGGGTGTTCACAGAAAAACAGTATTGGAAAATAATCATGTATGAGATATAATTTCAAAACATCTGATAAAACATGATTTCTAAAAAATAGTCGGACCAAATTTGAGTTGAAACTTTCAATTAATGATCCTTTTAAAATACCATATGTATGTTTTGATAGACTATATTTTAAAAGCAAATATAAATAGGTTTCTCAAGGGTCTCCTTCTTCAGCACATATTTACCTTTCTTGAAAATATGAGAATATTGTAAAAATAGGATTTTTCTAAATATAACCCATGATACACGATGATAACGAGGTATAGTGGAGGTGTTTTATATATCAAACAAATTATTGCAAGTGATTTGTATGCTAGAAAATTTTTCACAATCATCCGAACATGACTTTGCAATAATTATTGCAAGCATGTCATCGGGAAGAGATATGAATGTTGTTTGAGATCCTCCTCCTTCCATTTGTAACTAACATTCCTTGATCTGAAAAATTTATAAAACAAGGATTTAACTAAAATAATAGACAAAGGGACTATCCAAGTGTATACGAAAACACCAAATCCCTAAAGTTGTCTAAATTGACCTCTGATACCAATGGTAAGGACCCGGCCTTAAACATTACATAATATTGAATTAAATGAATAATTAACATTGAAGATATTTTTAGGTTTAGAGTTTTAGAGAATTAGGCTATAACTATTAAATTACAACTTGAATTTTACCAGTAGACACTACTACTCAATATCCATTTTTTTCATAAAATAAAACCTCTTAAAAAGGAACATGTCTAGTTCCATGTTTTAGATAGCATGAATTTTCCATGATCCCATCATTGACCCTATTCATCTTTAAGTCCAAGGGAAAACATTTCAAAAACATGGGATGAGCATAAAAGGATAATTAAGGGTTATAAAATAAGGAAAAACATTATCCCATCAATAAATACAAATCAATTAAACCATACTTTTCAATCATTACATACATTATGAAATCATAAGATTTATGAATAACACACAGAAAGCATAAATAATAAAGTTTGCTTATGGAATCCATATAAAACTTACATTTTAGCTATCACAGCTACATAGTGAGTTATTAATGGAATACCCATCATGGTATATTCCCCAAAATCTCTTAATAGAAACAACACGTTTACCACCGTCACATTACCCAATGCATTGGAGAGCTATCTCGGGCTCACCCACCATAGGTTTATCACGAAATCACCCGTATACGTAAAAAATGAACAATAACCATAACATACAAATGTATAAATAAAAGATAACGTTTCCACATTCCAATATATCAAATCAGGATATTGAAATAAACAACGCTTTATCAAATCATTTTCAGAACCGTTTAAAAAGAGATTTTTGAATCAAAGTGTCCCATACCACTTTGAGGATTTTAAATGAATTATCATTTGAAACTATTAATGTACATTTAAATAAATCCTAAAACCCATTTTGAAAACTTGTACATTAATGATAATTATTTAGGAGAATAAATCTTTAAAAAATTTAAAAATATATTTTAGTTAAAGAGTTTTTTATCAAAAAAGGAGACACTTGAATACAAATAATTGAGGAATAACATTTAATAAGAACATTATAATATCACGAGAATAAAGGGATTCATGATATAATATGTCAAAGTACAATATATAAGTTATATAATAGTGAATTGGTGCATAACAACAATGAAGTCTCAATGGAAATGTAAATTGAGATGAAATCCCTTATAAAGATGGTATCCTTAAATTAAGGATAAATAAATCAAATAATTATGTGTGAGAAATATAAATACACAAAATAAAAGTTTATATTAAGTATAAAACCATAATAGGTCATTCACACATATTCATAGGATGACATGTTCAAGAAGTACAAGTTGAACCCGAATAATTGAAATTGGGTTAAGAGGTTCCTGTGTAAAACTTCGACAACCTAATGGCGTCACTTTAAAAATTAGAAAATGAGTTGATGAGATAAAAAAGAGAATCTCATGACTTGGATTTAAATTTTACATCAATAAGGATATAGAGGAACATATCCTAACATAATAATATGTAAATTAAAATACATAACAAAAAGAAGTCTTTTATATAGAGGAGGGTGAATAGTTTCGTTACCGATTTGGTAACTTACAAAACATACGCCACATAAAATTAGTATCATAAAATGAAGATGTAAATACTCATAAATGAAATTATATTACATAAAGAGTCAAATAATGGGATGTACATACACCACACAAAAGTAAATAGTGTCAAATATAGCATGAATCTCACAGGAATAAAAAGTGAGACGAAACCCTTTACCACATTGTAATAAACTGAGTCATATGGCCAAAAGATAATAACCAAAAAATGAATCACATAATCCCATGAATATAATGACAATCATGATAATATATATTAAATGGTAGTACACAATACACCACATGCAATGAATAAGTGGTGAACAACAGAAATCTCACAGAATTAAATGTGAGATAAGAAAATCCCTTACAAAAATTCACCAGCCTAACGGCGCCGCTTAAAAGTACTTAAAATTAATTTATGAGATTAAGAGGGGGTATCTCATCATATTAAAATAAATATTACAGTATTATGAATATAAAAGAACATCCACCAACATAAGAAATGGATCATAAAATAAATGACATAAAAAAGAGTACTTGAAAAGAAAGAGAGAAGTCAGATCCCTTACCTCGTGTCTGACTTGACTGGATCGTTATTTAATCTTTTGAATAATCAATTAAAGTTAATTTATACTCGATTAATAATATTTTTCATGTTTATTATTCCTTTTATATCACTTATTACCATGTTATAAACATTATGTAATCATTTACGTTAATAAAATCCATTTGGTCGATATTTGGTACTTGAGTTAAAAATGGACTTCTTATAATCACATGTTGTTCATGTGGTCAATGGTTCATTATGTCCAAAATGATATTCATGATTTTTATATCATATATATCATATATATAAAGTATATACATGTATTTATAATAGGACAAAACATTTGGAGGTAAGAAATGAAATGCACCGGTCGTGGAGACAGTAAGCCGTACATACGCATGAAAGCTACTTTCATTTCTATTTCTTATTTTAATGGAATTAAAACATAATGATACATAGTTATATTATAATTATAGTATAATATCATCTATAATATCATTAAATCCATCCTTTATACATACTACATAACGCATTAACGAGTCACATCACTTTGAGGGGGCGGTAGTCCGCACTTCCTCAAATGAGATTATTCTATTTACCCACTATGAAGTACAAAAGGTGTGATATAAATGGAAAGTAAAGAAGAAAAATTAAATAATAAACATAATATATATATCATATAAAAATACAGTTCACCATAATGTCCTCCATGAGAGGCGGTAAGAGGTAATTGCATAATCAGTGTCTAATGAGGTGTTAGTTTTCCATCCATAGAAACATTATGTTCTTAACCCATTATGGGTTGGAGAACTAAAATAAAACAAAACAATTTAAGAGGAAATATTTTGGAAAGTATGAAAATATTATGTTATTGAAGTGCCTTCTGCCTAAGGCAAGTCTTCTAGGTGGAGGATAGGGATGTAGGGAGCATAATTGGTCAGATTTTGGATGAGCTAAATGTGTTAAGAGGTGTGAGGAATTGGTTAGAATTGGTCATCTTTTATAAGGGAGAGGAGGGGCACTTTAGGAAAGTGTGAAAATATTATTTTATTATATATTTATATTCGGTTTCTAAAGGTCCAAAAATCATTAAGGTAAAATATAATATGAATCATATTCAAAATAAAATCATCAAATAAGAATTGGACATTTTTTGGATAGTATTTGTATCATTATAATCTTATTTATTTAAATAACTTATTAATGAGGCAAATACTGCATCATTATTGTGTCATATATAATTTAATTTATTTGATTTTTAAAAATTTTAAAACAAATACCATGATGTAAAAAATCTTTTTATATTACCAATTAATATTTATAGTTGAAAATATAATTTATATAACCCCTTCTAAAAATTAATGTAGTAAAAGATATTTGCTTTTGTCATTTTTTCCTTTACTTTAAGTTAATTAATCTAAATTGTCATTATCATTCTCAAGGGCTCAATGGGGTCCCAAAATCAACTTAAAGATTCCCATGGTCATAAGTGACTCAACCAATAAGGTTGGGACAAGTGTTAAGGTAATTTTTAATTATTATAATATTTTTTTTACATTGAATTACCTATTTACCTTTAACCGTTGTAAATAAAAGTCAAAAGTTACTATTCACCAAAAATTATTTTCATCTTAATGAATCACATTTTACTTTTTGATAAAAACCATTTATGTCGGATTTTTGAATTTAAATTCATAGAAGTGGTAAAATTTCATTTAAATGAAAAATTCAGTTTTTTAACTACCACGAAGTGGTTTCACTATTCATCAAAAATTTGTGTTTTTCAGAAAAATACGAAAAATTCATCCTAGGCTATATTTGATATTCTGGATTCAAAAATGAAATCTATTTTACCAAATTCAAAACATAGAAGTGGAATTAATTAATTTTAAAATTAATTCATATTATCAAAACAAATAGCGTGTTTTTAAGAAACAATAACTATCAAAAGATTGATACTTGTTTATGTGCAATTTCAAAGTGAAATTAATTCTAATGACCAACATTGGATTAAAAGGTAAAAATATATTTTAATATCACTTTAAAACAAATTAAAAATATAATCTAACCATATAAATAAATTATATTAAAAGGCACTTTTGAATTAAAATACAATATTTTTCACTATTCATTAAAAAATGAACTTTATTGGAAAAATTACTAAAATTTACACAAAGTAAATTTTTATGTCCCCATTCAAAATAATGATTTTATTTGGTCATCTATAAAGTATTAAAAAGACCAAAACTAGATTTAAAATGGGTTCACCATTAAAAGGTGATAAATCAGCCTTTTAATGTAAATTATGCTAAAAATTAGATTCATTCACATTTTAAGCCTCCAACTTTCATTGGATAAATGTAAATAAATATAACAAGCATGTATAATCATATTTCATTTAGTTTTTTTCATTCCTGCTAATACAATGGCTAGGAGTTGGCTACCATTTAAAATAATAATATTATATTATTAGTATGCAACATAAGATTTCAAAGAAACCTATTGTTCTGTTTTGGGTACGCTTTCGAACATAGAAACCCTTTTAAAGTAAAATTAGTATTTAATTCAAAAATTAATAAATATGAAAAAATCATTTTCTTTATTTAACTGGGATGTTACATACATCTTGTAAATTGGCCATGGTAGGTGGATATTCTAGCCGATAGGCCAGATCCCTAACCTGATCAATAATTTCAAAGGGGATGATGTAAATTGGAAATAACTTACCTTTCCTTCCAAAACTCATGAACTTCTTCCTTAGAGATATGCATAGAAATATCATGTCTCCAACTTTGAACTCAAGGTCTTTTCGACGGTTATCTGCATGACTCTTCTATCAACTTTGGGCTTCCTTGATATGCTGATGAATAGTTTTCCCCTTAACTTCCATTTCATTAATCATTTAACGTCCTATAAGTTTATTCTAACCAGATTCATCCCAACAAACTAGTGTTCTACACCTTTTCCCATAAAGAGCTTCAAATGGTGTCATTCGGATGCTCAAGTAGAAAATGTTATTGTATGAGAATTCAACCTATGGAAGATGTTGGCCCCATCCTCCATTACAGTCCATAGAACATGGTATTAACATATCTTCCAGTGTCTAAATAGTTCTACAATATTGGCCATTAGTTTGTGGATGACAGGCCGTACATGAGTTCAGTTCAGTGCTTAATACATGTGGGATATTTTCTAGAACTTCAAGGTGAATCACAGATCACAATCATATACAATAGATAGTGGTACTCTATGTAGCCTTTACACTTGCTTGATTTAAATCTGGGCATGTTGATCCAATGAGAAGTCCTCTCAAATCCTGATAAAGTGATATGTATTTGTAAGAAGTTACACAACAACCTATATAGAATTGTTTCCTCTATATGTCCTAAGAAGTCTAGCGAATATGTCCATGGTAATGTTCTCCTACTTCCAAGTTGTTATGGGTAGTGGTTGCATCATCTCCATATACTTTTGCCTCTCAGCCTTCACTTTCTAACATACTAGGAACTATGAGGTATATTCAGAAATATCTCTTTTCATATTGTCCCACAAAAAGTTTTCTCGAATATCTCGACACATATTTGGGCTCCTCTGGTGAATAGATAATGTTGAGCTGTGTTTGTCATTTAGAAGCTTCTTATTTATCTATAGATCATATGGTACACATAATCATGACCCAAATATCACAATTCTATCCTTTTAGACCATGAACTCTATATATTTTCTATTTTTGATAGCTTCCACTATTTTCTAAATATTCACATCCTTTCTTCGAGAATCCTTTATTTTCTCCATGATGGATGATCGAGCAATATTTTGAGAGAGGATTGACGATATTCCTCCCTTAATGATTCCAATGTCTATCATCTTCAAATATAAAAATATTGGATCCCTTTTAATTAACAATATTGACAAAGGTACATGATCCTTTCTACATAGAACATCTTCCAACTTGTTTGCCTTATAGAGATGGTAGTTGATTAAGAAGTCATAATCCTTGATGAGCTCTATGCATCTTCTTTGGTTCATATTAATAACTTTTTGTGTGAATATATATTTTATGATCTTGTGATCAGTATATATCTCGCACTTCTTCCCATAGAGATAATTCCACCATATTTTAAACGCAGAGATCACAACTTCCAACTCCAGATCATGTGTGGGATAGTTTTTCTCTTGGATTTTCAGCTGCCTTGAGGTATAGGCAATCACTTTAACATTCTACATCAACACACAACGTAGGCACTTCTTTGAAGCATCACTAAATACCACAAAATGTTCCCCACTTGTTGGAAATGTAAGAACATGTGCAATGATAAAACTCATTTTTAACTCCATGAATATCTCTTCACATTCTTCATTTCAAGAAAACATTACTCCCTTTTGAGTTATCATGGTAAGATGGTGGGATAATCATGAGAAATGTCTCAGAAATTCACGATAATATCCAACTAACACCAATAATTTATGGATATTCGTTACCATTTATGGCCTTATCCATCCCTCAATTGTAGTTTTCTTAGAGTGATCCATGGATATTCAATTTATTGTGATGATATGACCCAAGAATGAGACCTCATTCAACCAGAACTCATACTTTCTATACATTGTGAAGGGACTCTTCTTTCACAAGGTCTCTAGTATAGTTCATCGATGCTCCTCACGCTCCTCCGTGGTTTTGGAGTATATTAGAATATCATCTATAATGGCTACCACAAATTTTTCAAGTTAATATTTATAGACTCTATTCATCAATTCCATAACGATTTATGGAGCATTAGTGAGTCCATAAGGCATTACTATGAATTCATAGTGCTCGTACCTTGTATGAAAAGCAGTCTAGGAAATATCCTCTTTCTTCACCCATACTTTGTAATATTCCGAATGCAAACCCACCTTGGAGAACTGTAGTGATCCACATAGCTGATCAAACAAGTCATCAATTCAAGGTAGATGATACATGTTATTTATCATGAATTTGTTGAGATCACGATAATCAATACAATAGATCATTTACCCATCCTTCTTTTTGATGAAGAGGACTGGAGCAACCCATGGCGAAACACTTGGCCATATTATCCATTTAACCAGGATCTCCTGTAGTTGTTTCTTCATCTCCTCAAGCTCCACAATATCTACTCTATATGGATTCTTTGATATTGGCAACAACCTAGGTATAAGGTCAAGTGCAACTTCGACATCTCTTCTAGGTGGAAGACCCGGAAATTCCTCAAGAAACACTACATCGAATTATCTCACAATTGGCATATCTTCAAGGATGATTGTTTCCTTAGAATCAATAATCTGAGCGAGATATGCATGATCATAGGGTGGTAATATCCACACTTGAGATGATGGTGCTAAAGAAGAATCATCATCCTCTTTGTGCCTGTATGGAATCGGGGATCGATTCTCCATATTAAGAGTGATTTCCCTCTCATGAAAATTTGTATTGGATCTATATATTAGTATCCAATCCATGCCGAGAATTGCATCAAATTCCACCAGAGGAAGTATGATTATGTTTTCTGGGAAGATCAATCCACCAACTATGATTGGGGATGAGTTATATTCATGGAATGAAATGATTTACCCCTTTTCTGCACTCACCAAAATCTTTACATCCATGATTTGTGGTGGGGTTGGGATTGTCATACTAAGATTTTGGGATACAAAAGAATACATAGAATAGGAATAAAAAATTACGTTATCTATTCTTAAATGTATAACTAGCACACCTGTCATGACATCGTTGTTGGGGATCACTTTGGTGGTTGTGATGGAAAAAGACCACCCTTGCTTCCATGGAGGTTGTTGGTTGCCTAGAAAACCCTTGTCTTAGGGAACTGATTTGCAAGGTGCCCTGGTTCATTCTAGATGATGAATTGAACAATACGTTGAGGTTTAAATGGAGCGTTCCTCTCTTATGTTACAGTTGCGTGTTTTTATTGTCACAGTTATTGGTTAGGTTCTCTTCTCTTCCACAACTAATTCATTTACGCATCCCCTTCGGGAAATATACAGAGTGCTTCATTACACACCTTTTCCAAGTGGGGTGCTGGATTTTCGAGCACCATTGGATTTAACCATAATATTTCCAGAATTGAAGTCCAGCTTAAGCTTATTATCCCCAAGATACTCATGGGATTCTACTATTTACATTTTAACTTTGAGTTATCATCGGAAAATTTCCTCATAGATGTCAAAGACACGGATCACCAGGGCATTACATAGGCTAGGTTTCATCCCACCAAAGAAGCGGCCAACCATGCATTCAGGGGTAACGACCAAGTCGTAGGTGTATCGTGCAAGCCTTGTGATGTTTTCCTTGTACACTCCAAAAGAGTTTTCATCTTTTTACTTGAGGGAAAGGAAGTCCTTTTCCATCATAAGTCGAGGGTGTGAGGAAAATATTTATCAAAAATCATTTTTTGGAAATCCATACATTCCAATTCCCCAATCTCCACCTCAGGCTTCGTATATTTGATCAATGTCCACTATTGATCAGCTTCACCCTCCATACAATAAGAAACCATAAGAACTTTCTATTGTTAAAAACATTGAAGGATAGAGATGATCTTTTCAATTGAGTTGATCCATTGTTCACTGATTGAATGATCAAATGATCCATTAAAAGTAGGAGGCCTTTTTCTCATGAAGATATCTATAATGACTTTTTTATTTTTTAGGGGGGGGGGGGGTGAATGTTTCTCTTTACCCATGCGTATATTCAAAGATTGTGTCAACTGAGAGAGTATCATGAAAAAGTTCATGATTTCAGCTCACATCGAATTGGGAATCTCATTAGAATATTCATCACATTGGGCTTCATATCGGTGGTTAGCCCATGTTCTTGTACTACCGACACTTGGCTTGATAAAAATAAAATTTAGGGGTAACACACAAAAAAGTAATCCAATAACAAAACGGATGACCTATAAATATCTTTTATTTCTCTAACTTATGAATCTATAGGATTTAATATATGTTATCCATGATCTTCATTCTAAAATATATTCTTAGGGGAATTTTTTTATTTCCATTAATAATGGTTCATACTAAACTCGTGAATTTAACAAATCTTATCCCATAGAAGTGTCATAACCAAGAGTGTAGTAAGGCCCGTTGTCATATACTATGATACCCTGGGTCATGCCTGAAGCTCCTTGTCAGAGTTTTCACTTTTAGACTCATCTGTGCCAGAGTCGCCTCTACCTGATCGTATCTAGACAAAGATGTGTTTTCTTGTTAAAGCACTAACTCAATACTCACCAAAATTTAGGTATGTTTTTATTATACTTAGACCTGTATATAAGGCTTCATTAGGGTTTTCTAATCCTAATCCCAAAAATAACTAAACCTCTATTTGATACTAATTATAACAACCATACTCTTTTTTACACACTTAAACATGATTTATTACATAAATTCTTCAGTTGATACAACATGGAAGATTAAGAGGTCTGTTGTATTTTTGTATAAGGAACATTATATAATGAATTAAAATATGGAACACAGCATCTATATTGAAAACTTCTTCTACATCACCACTACATTCCCTCGTACTTATCATTTCATTGGACAACCTGAGGACATACATAAGAAAATGGCGAGCAATAAATCCAGGTAAGGGGGTAAACAAGACATAAAAATGAATATTACAATACATGTTAGGAAATAGGTATATCATAGGAGCATAAAAGAAACATGAACACAAAGACATGATAAAGTATGATTATCACAACATGGAAATATGAAAACAATACTTAACATGGCATTAGCATGAGATAAGGATCATTGCACATAGAGCATGAGTAAACCCTAATTGCACATGAATTAGCATGAGTAAATCCTCATTGCACGTGAATTAGTATGAGTAATTCCTCATTTCACTTGACGTATCATGATACTAATATTTACCCAATGCATTGTAGTGCTATCTGGGCACACCCTTCTTAAACATTTCATTTCATGCATAAGTGTGCCACATGGATCATTCAACATGGAATCATTAAAGATCATAAATTATTACAAGACAATGGAATTTGGAATTCATAAATGAAAATGTATAATCAAAATTTAAATTTTCATAAAGGTTAATATCCTTGATAGATAAATGGGTCCGGTATTCACTATATAATGACTTTTTCTTGGAAAAACGTAGCGCAATTTAGGCAGCCTAATGACGTGATATTAGAATTCATAAAAATGGATGATGAGATAGAAAGTGGTAAATAATAATATTTACATTAAATGGTTAGTAAGGGTGTCATATTTATACTTGTCCCAACATAAGTAATGGAATTTGGATTCATAATACAAAATAATTACATGAAAGTAAATGAGGGGAGAGAAGTCCCTTACTGAATTTCAGTATAGTAACATGTGTAAATAGGAGGCATTAATGAAATAGAAATGGGTATCTCATCATTAAAACATAAATATAGAAGTACGTGAGAGGTGGAAAATCATACCCCAACATTTTTAATTAAAAATAAAAGGGAATAACAATATTAAGAAACCTGGATAAAATGATAAAGGAAGGAATCCCTTACTTGGTTGTGTGATCCTAATGGCTGGGGAGAAGCTTGAAAGAGGCTTCATGGGAGCTTGGGTCACCTTGGGCGAATTATAGAGAGGGGTGGTTATAGGTTGGACAAACTCAAAAGCCATTGAGTGAAGATTAAGTCTAATATTCGGTGGGTTTATATAGGAAATGAGAGGGAATTCTTTATTATATAGGTTTGGGAAAAAACACATCAAACTAATCAAAACCAAATACCAAACCATGGTTTTTACGCATGGATTTTTTACAAAGGGGAGTGGAAAAAATATTTTATATGGAAAATGTCCGAACTTCATTAAATAATAGGGTTTCTTATGTGGAGGAGAGTCAAACTCTCATGAAAATCAATTTAAAAAGATAAAATGTTTTATAAGTCTTGGAGGGTCCGTTAGGGCATTGTAAAAAAATAAAACAAACCTAAAATCACATTATATTAAGTATAAAACATATATTGACAAAAATAATGATTATAGTAATTTATTACATCACTATTTGGCCCTTATGATTTCATAAAATGCATTATATATTTAAACGGTATTTAATTTTTACCCAAAAAGTTTACAATCTCATAAAATTATGAAGAATTTACCATTTGATAATTTTGACGTCCTGAATCTAAAAATAATATTAATTTTATCCAAATAATTTTCTAAGTAATATAATTTTCAATTTTAAAATAAAAATCTGCATTTATCAAAAATTATTGGGTTTTGACAAAAACCACATTCAAACCATAATAAAAATTAAAATTGTATTCATAAAAATTATAAGTTCCTCTATACATAATAAAACTAAATTAATAATTATAATATTTTATTAAATTATTATTTCATTCAAAAATCCATTAATTTATCAAAATATATATTTTTCGAATATTAACAAAAAAATACTATATGTGCTTTAAAAACTATTTACAAAGTAACAATAATAAAATGATTTTATATTCATTATTATATAAATAAATAATGCACATAATAATAGTGCTATGGTCTTGTTACATAACCCCTTATAACACACTCATAAGATTCGAAGGGTATGGTGTGCGATGGTGATAGACTCTTGGGGTGGCTCAGATAACATCTCTCAGGTGGTAATCTCTATCAACTTCCACTTCTCCCATAGGTGGTTTTGCTTAACCTTAACATGTTGAAGCTCGACTTGGGCTTGTTTAAGAGTAAATCCCAACGAATCCACCTCCTTTCCGAGCTCCAAAAAATGAGCTTCGTATGGGGAAAGTCTGCTGGATGAGGCCATTGATTCCTTCTTCTTTGTAAATTGTATTTGTTAAAGCACTATATTTATTCTAATCATGTGATCACTATTCGATGGCTATATTAGAAATGGTCATAATTCGTAAATGTATTTTGAAATCCAAAAAAATACCAAAGAGTTTTATATGTTATATAACCATTTCACATAATAGTTCATTTAATTAGATCAAGATGAATTTTCATTAATAAATGTTTGGATCGTTACATTAATGATCAGATTAGGGGTCATTATATAGGATAATTAGATCTGTAATAAAAATTAATCTAATTTACCCAAAACGATTATACTATTCAATCTTCACCATGAACTATTATGTAGTCTATATAGTGCCTTAATCCTTTGCAATGGTTGTTGTATTTTATAAATTAAATCCCATTACAGATGTATAAATCACCACCTCTTAATTAAAAATTATAAGCCTTCCAAGAATGATAAAACTTTTATGATCTAAGAGCATCCCATGAGCTAAATTACACGAAGTCCTTTGCATAAAAACTACATTTTTCATAAAAAACACCAGATTTTGATCCATAAAATTTGTCAAACACTAGGAAACTAGATCAACTTAAATAATTCCCTTAAAAAACATACTGATTGACAATCAACCCTATTTTTCATCAAACAAAAATTGATACATCGTTAATGGTTCAACCATGTTCTACCAAAATTAACATCTTGAGAATCATATAGTGGTCAATGGTTTTAATTAATATATACTTTAACCTACATGATCCTCTATCGGTGTGAGAAATAAGAGTATAATGAAAATTTCATCAATGGATCTCATAATTCCAAAACCACTTAGCTTCTTTCATCGAGATACTTATCTGTCATGATATTTCACCTTTGACTGGTCCTCTTTATTATCATCAGATTTACCAAGGAAATCATTGTATCCTTTTTTCATTATAAAAACATCTTTATTTCCTAATAAAGTGGAATTCCTCGAGAATTATGGGTCTAATTTAAAGAATAGGATGGTCAATCTGATCATCCACTTTTACTAAGTGAGGGGATTTCTTTTCATCACAATCATACATGATAACAAAATAAAATACATGAATACCATAATCTTCCTTATCATCATGGTCCTAATTTATATTTTTATTTAAAAAATGATTCCCTGGTAAAAAACCTGAGCATTAAGATAAATGAAGATAAATATTACACAATTATAAAGGAGGGGAATTTATTTAAATCATTCTAGTGAAGAGTAGTGAATTAATCCAGAAGGATCTCTATGAACATGTGATTTCTATAAACACCCTTATTGGAAAGGTCGTCTGCCACTTTATTAACCTATTTGTAGGTGTGAGTGATAATATGATTGAGCCCTGATAGATAATGCAGGCAGATGATCTATTTAGCAGCGAGGGCCCACACCAGGTGAATTGTTCCACGTATAAGAGCCTGAACAATGGCAATTGAATCACTTTCAATCTAGGCATAGTTCCAGACTTTTCCTTATAAAATAATTATCATTGATGATGCTAAACTTCTCTTCTAAAATGGAAGAGACATTGTCACATGAATTAGTAATTTTAATTTTCAAATATAATTTAGGGGAAACATGAATTAAGAAAAGCCTACTAATTTGGATGACCATGGTGATTACATGTTTCCACTTTAGAATGAATCAGATATTTTTTATTTTTCAAGGTAATATAATCTCACTATCTTATATCATATTATTTCAATTATAAATGTATATTATTTAGTGATTTAGTTTGTAATGTTATTCCTTACACCAAATCAATATATTAAAAAAATATTTATATATACCTATTTATATTGACACATAAATTTTATTACTAATGTAAATTAAAATCCAACTATATTGTAGAATATAAAAATTCATGCCATGAATCAGTTAAATAAAACACTTTCATGTAAAATATTAGAGTTATATTAAATTAAAACTCCCTATTAGATAAATATTAGAGAAATAGATTTCTAAACACCAATTTTTTTATAAGGAAAATGCCTCTAGGCCAGTGAGAAATCCATCCTAACGTTCATGTATCAAAGGACTATTCACTCAAGAGACACCTTAAACCCACCATAATTATAACACAAGAGATATATATATTAATAATAAACTAGATAATTCAAACTTATAACCTTTCAGTAACAAAAATAATTGTATAAGAAAAATAAATATGTAATCAGAACTAACATATAAAACATTATATGTATATAAGGGGGAAAATGTCCTTAAAATTTCTTATATTTTATAAAGTGGTAGGAATTTGTGGTGTTCTTGAATTTACTGTTATGAGTGATGGATGTATCTTGGCTAGTTTTCTAGGGGATCACACCATGAGGAATGTGCCATAGTTTGTTGGTTGTGTTGTGATGTGATATATTTTTACAAGATAGGGGTGTCATCCATGATAGTTTTGCAGTAGTCTAATTGAATTTGGATTTAATGGTTTTGGAATGGAGGTTTCTTATGT
Source organism: Viscum album (assembly GCA_963277665.1). Lineage (NCBI taxonomy): Eukaryota > Viridiplantae > Streptophyta > Magnoliopsida > Santalales > Viscaceae > Viscum > Viscum album. The sequence continues at coordinate 1,576,975,652 of OY728141.1, forward strand.
ATGTGTTGTATTTTTATATTATTCTAATATATGGTCATGTATTAAAATATTCTTGTCAAATCCTGATGGAATGGAGGTTGAATTCCTCGATCATTTTATAAAAGGATTTTTCCTGTCATGGTGCTTAGCCTAGGATATGGTTTCTGTTTTGGTCTCAAGATGATTGAGGAGTAATTCAATGAAAAAGTTATACGATTCTCATGAATTTCAATGCTGCGTTTAGAAACCATTTTCTATATAATGAAACAATTTTTTCATTGATTAAATGATCATTGGCGATTATATAAAGGGGGATCTATGTGGGGATTTTCATCGTGATTCTTAGACCTAGGCCCCTCACAATGCGATATATCAATATCATGCTAGGAAATTGGTACTTATAGGTACTTATATAAATTCATGGATACTCAGGTAGTCACTCTAAGTTATTATTCTCATATCAAACCCTAGGTAGTTTTGGAATCATTTTGGGTGAATGTAGGCCCCTAATATTGACCCTCAATGCGTTTACTTGTTCTAATTATTACCTATGATCCAAGGCATTTCTCATTCTATATATAGTCTTTTATCATAATTATTCACTTCCATTACTCTTTACAATAATGGTAATATATGTATATATAAATTATTTTGATGTTTTCTTCCTACTTTTGTTTTTTACATGGCAAGAGATCCTTATTTATGATGAAAATACAGTTATCCTGATTTAAGTAATGAATTGATATCCACTATTTATTCACAAAAGAATTAGTATGCTTTTTTTAAATTTAATATGGAGTTATTTATGAGTATTCTACTAATAATTAATGTATTCTATGGGGGATAATGATCGGGTTCGATGTTACTGGCTTTTTTGAGAGTCACTGGGTTTTTTTTCTACCTAGAAGTTTCACATGGAATTATTTTATTTCTATTTTTGTATTGAATTTTATAACATTATATATACTGGTATTGGGTTTCTTTATTTATTATTATGGATTTTATTGGAATATAATTATAATTTACTATGAATATTCAGTGTAATTCCCCCCATATGTGTTTGTTCGATACCCTTGGTGCTTGTTGTCAACCTATGCCCTACTAAAGGACAGATTCAGGGGTAACTACCATATTCTCTACCAGATTTGGAGGGGAAAAAGAGGGGTAGGGTCATGAAAATGTGATATCAAAGCTTCTGGTAGAGTTATGAGACCTAGAATGGGGATAATAATGGGTGGGGATTGCATGGATGGGTATGAAAACAATATCATTTGAACATAGTACATGATATAAGTTGGAAAGACCATCTAGGATATAGGTTATTAGGCCTCTTACAATATGACATAAGGACCATATGTTTACTAAATATACCCCATGATGTTATGCTTCTTTTATGGTATATACATAGCTAAGGACCATGTATCATCACTGATTATGCCTAAGATTGAATTGGGTAGATGATGGGAATCAATATAAAACTTAACTAGTTTCTTATAAATATTAAATAGAATAGGTTTAGAGAGACCTTAGTATTTTTTATCTTATACGTATATCTTATGGTCTACAAACTTTCTAGGATCATTACAACAAAATTTGATGAGATACACCAATATATCTATATAGAGTTAAGGTTAAACCAAAATTTGTGGAAGAAATTGAGAGATCTATTTCTGATTAGGATATTTATGGTTGGTTGGAGGAGTTAGTGATTGATTCTAGTTTAATATATATAGGGAAGGATAAATAGAATAATATTTCTATTATTATGTTGTGAGAATGAATTCATTAATAGTTTAATTTACTCATTAATGATAATGAAAACTTATATGTTTCCTGGTTAAATTTTTGACAATAAATCTTGGATGAGTTCCCCGAGTTAACCATGATGGTGTCCCTTTGGATAAAGATGATATATATTCAATAGGGGAGCTCTACCATAAATATTTTTTGTATTTAGTTCATGAACCTCTTATATTATGCTTCAAATCAAACATCAGATAAATACACTAGAGTGATTCCTTTCAATGAGGCATTACATTTGGTGAGACAATACCACCCCCCCCCCCCCCCCGTAAAAAATGATGACATTTATTGAGGTACTAGAAAAGTAATATATTATTGATATAATGTTATCTTGGACCAAAAAAATGAGAGGGAGGTATTAATGACTCCTTGAGGAGATGATATAGGAGAAGCGGTTCTCAATTTCTTGATTGACTGATGTTTCATATAGTTGGGATTTGAAATCAACTTCTTTGATATTTTTTTATTAGAGATCGTAGTTCTATGAACTCTTCTTGGAATATATACATTGTTTTCATATCAAGTAGAGGTCATAGATATCTAAATAGTGAGTGTCTAATATTCCTCAGTAGTCAACATGGAGAAGGATTCCATCTTATGGTTCACCTATTGTAGAAGTATCCTACAAGGTTGTAGGAGGAGTAGTGGTGATAGAATATCTGATAATAAGAGATAAGATATGGTTATTAGAATACAACCATACAATTCCACTTTTCCCCTATTATATAGAGAATATAATGGCTATAATGTAGTTTGGAATCATGTTTAGAGAGGTCATCGAGTAATATGCGGTAAGATGCATGCCATAAAAATTCATGTGTTAGGTGGGCCAAACATTGTTTGAGGTACCATCTATTTATATTATAACTTGGAAATGATTTTTTTGATTCAATATATATTCAATACATTATTGAAAATTATGTACTCCATACTCATAAAATTAAGGTGTATTGGATTCAAATCCACTTAGTTATGTCTATTCCAAGCAGAGTTTCATATTGTTTCCATAATATATGTAGTGATTGTGACCTAATTTCAAGAAAACATCAATCATTGAGATACATCCTATATTTATAAAAATAGTCATATGATCTCATCATGAAATATAATGGATAAATTTTTTGAATGTTTTAATTGATTTCATTAGGATGTGAGTTATATTCTTAAATGTTGACTGTGATTATTCCATGTTCATTGGTGAAGATGTCTATAAGATGGTTTTGAGATGTGGTTACCCCTTATCCTCAATAATGGATTAGTTCATGTTAATTTTGGTGGAGGATTTACTGGTGTGGTTTCCCATGGTTGTCGAGGATTACACTGGTGATTCTCTTCAAATGGTAATATATCTACACCCTCAATGTGATGTTTTGTTTTTTTATTGATTTTGTGTTGGGTGTCCTTATGATATGGATGTCTTTATATAGGGTGAAAATTTTAAATTTGTGAGTTGTAGATTTAGATTGATGAACTTATAAAGAGAGGATTTATCTTTACAAACATTTCATATTGGGGGGATGTAGTATTATTCATGAAAAACATGAATTTTAGTAGATATATGTGAATTATTTTTCATTAATTGAACCAAGTGACAATGAAAAACCATTATACCCATAATAGGATTGATGATCTATTCGATTTGTTGACATGATATTTTTTAGTTAATTCATATAATTTTTTAATATATCATCGAATAACAACACTAGGTATATTTATAAGAATTTGGAGTTAATTGTAATTAATATAGCTATCATTATTAAAACATCTATGTTCACATGTCTGATTAACTCTATGGTCTATGAGTTTCTATACTACTTTTTAATGGTGTTTATTAGATAAATCCTTGTGTATTCTAGTTTCGTGGAAGAGCACCTACAATATCATCACGTCATTTTGAAGGATAATCAACATCGATATATATTTGGAAACATTTATAATTATATGTTATATGGCCTAGAGGTTCAACTCCTAAAACATGTCAAGTCTTAACGGGGAGTTGACATGGATCCCTTGAAGATCATGTAATTTTTTCCTTGGGTAGGACTTAATAATTTTGTCGATGTTTAGATTTTCATTGGTATCATAAGATATTATATGAGGCTTATTCCCAATTATCAAAAATTTAGTCGTCTATAGTATCTTTTAATAACATGGATCTAGAGTTCATAGGGAAGAACCAAATTTAGACAACTTTTTGATTATCTTAAGGGCAGTCTATTTAATGCCCCTGTTCATCATTTTCTATAGGGTGGTGTTATGTTTGAGTATTTCTATTATTATACATGACTTGGAAGAGGGTTTTTTCTAATATATAAGAGATAAATAATATATTATGGGTTTTTATAGTTATAATCTCATGAATGAAACTACAATTCCCGTGATTTCACTATTATTACTCTCTTAAATCACCAAATGTTGTGGGAAAAATATCTCAGTAGTGAGTTCTTCTTGGTTATCAAAGGTCATAAGATTTTTAGATATATCATATCCCATTATGATTAGAACATCTAATAGTAGATGTGGATTTTAAATTTTCATGATTGTGACATCATGATTTCAAATATAGAAGTGAAAATGAAATTTCATCATTGACATATTGAAAAGTAATTCACTTAGTGATTTTATTCACGAGTTCTGGGATTCATGAAGAGTGAGGGACGATCTTTTAGTGATACAAATTGATATGGGGTAAGTATAATGTGGAGGGAATATATACCAGATGAAAAAAATACGTGGTGTGGGAAGTGGAAGAATCTAAATTGGGGAATTTTGGGGTGGATGTTTATTTAGATAATCATATTTGTGGAGATTCTTCTAAGGGATTATCTAAGGATGATAAACATCATGTGCTATTATAGGGGATTCTCTTTATTACCTTGGTGATGTGGACGATGGTTCTTGATGATTTTCACATATCACCTTTAGTAGATCATCATGGTGTGTATAAGATGTATCTTGCATTATGTGTACAATTTTCTTGTTCCGGGATAAGGAGATCAACCACTATAATTACATCCTATTTTTTGGTCTTCTAGAAGTTGAATGCCAAGAATCATGTTCAATGTGGATTTATTAAATCTCTTAATTCCCTTCAGTATAAGTGGGATGGAATTTTGTTGTATTTTTTGACTAGTTTACCTAAATATTTGGGTTGGTATGAATCTTACTTGATTATTATTGTCTATTTTTGGAAGTTAATTCACATCATAGTGATTAAGGAGTCATGTGTGGTGGAATTATTATCGAGATTGTATTCAGAGGAAATTTTAAGGCTATGTGGGGATCCAAGGATGATCATATTTAATTGTGATCCCCATTTTTCTTATACGTGTTGATAGGTCTCTAACAATTATCTATCTCTCAGTTATTCCATTCATATATATTCTCTCGTATAAAGATAATGATACAATGTGAACTGTCATGAACATGGAATACATGTTGCACACATACATTCTAGATTTTGGTGGTTCATAGGTGAAGAAATGTCCCTTGGTCTAGTTTTATTATAACCAGAGTTATAAATACCCTATCAATATGGCTCTATTAAAATGATTTTATTTATTTTTCTTTTTTATCTATATTGTTTCAGAATGAGGTTAATGAGTAAAAAATTCATAGACTAATATTGGTGTAGATAATGATATTGAAGGTTCATATGATTTATGAGTAGATGTAGGCAACCCATGATCATTATAATTCCTATGATGATCATAGGAGGAGGCATATAGGGTTTTAAATTATAGTTCATGTGTTCATGAATGAATCATATCATCATGTTAAATGAGGTTTCTATCCTGGGATTAATATTTCAACTAAATTATATATCTCATTCAAGGAGTGGAGTTTTTTTTGTGATGTTTTGTATCGATTTAAAAGTTCTATATAAATTGATCTGATCTATGATATTCACTCTGTATAGCGGGTTCATATGTATCTTTGTGATGAAATCATGTAAATTATTAGGTATATTTTAATGTTAAAGATGATTTGATAGTCATGGAATGATTTTTTGAGACTTAATACATTCCGGAGAATCTAATTCATGAGTGTTATATTCCATTGGTTCATGTCCTATGGCGAAACGGTTGAATCAGAGAGCTCTAAAAATGAGTAATAGATTCATGAAAAATATTTTTGAGTTATTTGATAAAAGATTTTTTGGATGTTATATATATTAGTGGATTTATTTATGATATTATTGATGATGTTGTGTGATTTTATTCTCTCTCCTCTGGTTGATTTGGTTGTTCACCTATTATAGTGAGATAATTTTTCAGAAGGTATATTTTAATGTGTTTCCTTATGATTGAATCTTTTCAATTCCATCCTTGGGTTTGTTTTTGATTCTTGGTAATGAGAATATTTTGAGAGGAATTGGATGGAATGGACAAAAATTTCTAAAAACATTAAATTTTTTGTTTCTAGAGTGTTGGGTGTCTATGTAGTGTTTGATGGTAGTCTTTTGGTATAGGGAATATGTTTTTATAGTATATTGGGATACCATTCTAAGAATACATGGTTATAGTTTGATTGTTTTTTCATAATGTGAGAGAGAATTGTGTTCTTTGGGTGTGTACTAGGAGAGTTAGGAATTCCTTTATTTTAGTGGGGATTTAATGGTATAAACACATTTGTTTTGGATGAGATTGCGAGGTTTCTTCCATATGGGTTTCCTTGTTTTTGAAATTACTATTATTTTTCATCACAACATAAATAATTATTATCATTCCATGAATGAATTTAAATTGAGTTCCATGGTCATTCCATTTAGGTATTTGCAGTGACATAGTTTGAATGAAACATCACAGGTTTTTCCGTAGGGTCAATTAGATTAAGGGGGAGGGATGATGAATCATTTTATTATTCTTCGGAATGTAAATTTTGTGTTATGACACCCTTAAAAATGTTGTTAACCCAATTTTCATCAATGAAATAGTATTTGATCCAAATAGAAATGGGGTCTATTTGGATATTTTTCTTCATGATCTTCGGATATATGCCCATCACAACATGATGGTTCCCTATCAGAATATGATGCCAATACTTTTTAGATTCTTTGTAAATTCTAGGTGCCTCTAGAAATCACCCTAATTCATTATTACTTTATCAAACCCTAGGTTTTCTTGGGAACATTTTTTATGAATTTGGGCCCCTGATATTGATCCTTAATACATATTATTTGGGTGATAACTACCTTCGATCAGAAAAATTTCTTTTCTTCTATTTATTTTATTTTCTATTCCATGTTTTCTTCCATTTATCCTTTCTAATACATGAAATAATTAGTTCCATATATTTATATGCGTTACATACCAATGATTAATGAATGATTCATTATGGAAGAAAAATTTAGGTTTTATGGATTTTTCATGTTGTTTTGAGTGGGTTTTCATCATTTATCTGTTCATTCTCATTTGGTAGATGTTGATTCTTCACATTAAAGTATGAAATTAAAGGCCACCATTATTTTATTTATCTATTTATATATGATTATCAATATTTGTTTTCTTTGGGTTATATAAATCATATTGACCATTATAAGATTATAATATAGAAATAACAAAGTGATAGGGAAGGTGTATCTTTACATGTGATTATTCTATTCATGTTATCACTTCATTTTATTTTCAAGACAGCATGAAAGCTTATTAATTTTATTATAAAACCTTTTTATGTTATTTTTTTCATTTAATTTCATATCACCCTTCCTAAAACCTAGTAAAAGATTTAATATTGCTAAGAAAATGAGGATAATTATAGAACCATTCATTAAATCTATTATTCTTTCTTATAACATCTTAATATGATTAAATGTTATTTTGGAATATTATTTTATTGACTGAATCTATTATTAGTGGTGGTTTATTACGTTTCATTTCATGTTGAAATTTTCATATAATGAATCAATTAAGCCAGTTCAGAAATATAATACACTGGAAATTTAATATAAAATTTTTCCCAATAAATACATTGTTGAATATATTTATCCACATGCAACAAAAAAACATGATTCGTTTTATTAAGATGATATTATAAGTAGTGAATATATACATTATTATGTATTTGTTAATTTCTTGGGCATAAAGAGTGGTAAAACCATTATTATATATATGTAGAGAAAATAAATCTAATTTTTAATATCAATTCATTGATGAAATTCATTTTGAATATCTAAATAGAAAATAAGTTCATTTTATGCTTAAAATTATATTTTCTCTAAAATTGGGGTTTTATGGGATATAAATATTTATTTAATGAAACTAAGTATTTTATGATTATATGGTGAAAAGTTATACTATTGATATGAATAATAGTTTAAATATAATTTAATTAGAAATTTTTAGGAAGTAATAATAAGACGAATTAATATTTGAAAAAGACATTTCCAATAAAAATAGTTTTTCATTATATTATGTGTTTCCATATAAAATTTAAATTAATTTTTTAGAATTAAATTTGAAAAAATTAACATCATTTTTGTATTCATAATTTAATTATTATATTGAAATAATTTTTGTGATTTTCTCTAAAAATATTTTTTATTATGTGAATAGAATAAAATACAATTTTAAAAATATTAGAGAATTTATGAAATCAATAGGATAATCAAATAACATTATATTTATGAAACCTTGACCAAATATTTATTTTCAATGTAAAATTATTAATTTAAAAACATTGAATTTAATTTAAAAATATATATTTTATATTTTAAAACTTATGTTTTATTTTTCTATAATATTTTTTAGGTGTTATACATTTACTATTTTGGAATGGATTTTTATCACTTTTTGAAATTTGAAATAATGAAAGAACTTATATTTTGAATATGAATATCAAAATTTTCTAATAAGGGTATTTATATTTTCGAAAATAAGTTATCAAGGTTCTAAAAAAAGTGTTATTGTAGTAAAAGTAAATTTTGATAAAAGTTAAATCTAAGGATAAATGTTTAACATACCTTGATACTTAACTCAAAATGTGTGGTGAAGTGTCTTATTTTTAAAATATTATCTCATCTATATTATTTACCACTTTTAGAGCCACTTTACATGAATAATACACCGCTAATTTTCTAAATATCACTCCCCTCACTTATAAAAGGACACTTCAACCACCCTTTTACTTTCACTAAATAAATCAAATTAATAATTAATACCTACTGATTTTACTTCCCCTTGAATCTTATTTCACATTAACATTTAATTTTTATAATAATTTTTCAGAAGTTATCAATTTCCAAGGACTCCTCCAAGAATATGCCCATGTTCTCAACTTGAGTACATTTTACTCCACAATTTTTATTTATTTTTACACATACTAAAAATACATTTTACACATTATAATATAATTAAATCAGTATTATTGATATAATAAAATTTTATTATGTTAATGGTATATCCCTTATCTACCCTTCCCCTTCCTTAGAAAACCGAGATGACAATTTGTGCATACCAGTAGACTGCCACCTCCATGAAGAAACACATTTCATTTTTCATAACATAAATATATGGATGGTCCTAAAACGGTATTTAATAAATAAATAGGTTATTTTTAACATTTTAAAGATTCTTAATGGATAAACCATTTTTAAAATTTCTCTTATCTTTTAGAAAATGAAAATTATTTTTATGTGTATGAGGGCAATACCACCTCTATAAAGAGATGTGTTTCATTTTTCATCACTAAAATTCATGGATGGTTATAAAAATTTTCCATACGAATATATATGACATTATGTATTAATATATTTATTTAATAGTATTTTTTAGTAATAAAAAATGAATTTTTGATCATTTTAATGTTACCCATTAATTTCATTAAATTATCTAAAACTAGCTTTTCAGGGATTGCATTTTTGTAGAACATGCACATGAATTCCATGGAATGAAAATGGGAGTTCAAAAATAAACCAAATATAAATATTATATTATCTTTAAAATGATGGAATGATGAAATATGAATCAAATAATTGTGTCTTTCATCGCTTTTATAAAACACATAAGATAAAATCGAAATTATTAATATTCAATGATGATAAAAACTATAGAAAACTAATATATGTTTAGATAACTAGTATAATTGAATTATATAAAATATAATATATATGTAAAGGAATCTAAATTTTTTTATTAATATGGTCATGATTATTATAAAATATTTTTATGATATTTAATTAATTCTAGGAGTAAAAGTAAGGTTATTTTTCTAAATTCCCCTTTATTGAGGAATGTTTTCATATTATACATATAATATAATATTATATGTTTAAATTACTAATCCACTGAAATATATTAATATTATTAATTTTCAATTGTTGTAATTTAAATTTATTTTCAATTATACCTCCTTCATGTTCTTTTGGTTAATGTGTTTAAAATTTAATATGTTTTTTGTTTAAATTTATGTTATTTGAGACCTGATTAATATTATGAACCAATTTCATTTTATATGTTGTAACTATGTGAAATTATATTTAAAAATCTAAAATTATGTTTTGTTCATTGTAATTTCACTTTAAATGAGTTTATATCTTACTTTATCCTTCAATTAATACGTTATATAAATTGTAAGTTTTTCTTACCTCAATTTTTCTTCATTGAAACTGAATACATATTCAACAGTTTTTTATCTAGTGTGGTTTATATAATACCCTATGAAATAATTTTTTCATAACATTAATATGAATTAAAAATCCATCACAATGTATAATTTTTATGGTCTTTAAATTAATGTTTTACTAATCTTCTAAAAGTTTTGATTACTCAATTCCCTTTCATTGAGTTCTGTTTGTCCTTATTTAACATTATTATTATATGTTGGTAACATTATAACTTATAATTGAATTATATTATTCTTGAAAATTCATCTTTATGTTTTTAATATTCATTCCCATGAACTCCTTTTTGAAGGATTGTTATATCAATTATTATTATTTGATGCATTACATTCTTAATAAAAAGGCAATGCTGGTGAGAATAATATCTATCATATTTAATTGTGGTTTCTCTCATATCCATATGATAACATTCCAATGAAATTTTACAATAAATTTTTAAAAATTTAATTGTATTATATATCTTATCCTACTTATTGATTCTTGCTACATTTTAAAAGATGTATTATTATCCATTTTATCATGTGTGTTTCAATAATGGTAATTTTTAAATATTAAAAATGTATTCGACATTCATTATCATATATTTTATCTTTTAATCCACTTTTCCTATAAAGAACTAATTTTCTATATTTCATCTATCTATTATTGGACTTTTTTTAAAGCGGTGATTTTAAAAATTATTTCATGTTATTTTCAAGACCATTATTTTTGAATGTGGACTACGACATCATATTTTTATGGTAATGTGAATAAATGATTTATAATTGATCCTTAAATAGTTTAGATTCAATTATCATCTAAAAATCGTAATTTTATATTTCATTTGGAGATATGTTCTATGAATTAATCTATAAATGATCCTATACTATTTTTCCTTCTATGATTAAACTCCCGGTATCTAATAATCTAATTCTTGTTCCCTTATCAGATAATACCATTTCAAGTGTTCTTATTATTTAGTACTTTTTAATATACGTAAAATCCCTTCTAATTTATTATTTTAAAACTGGTATTTCAACTAAATATAATATTCAGTATGTTTCTCAAGTTATCTTATGGTAATATTATTCCATTTATTGTTTTGGGGAGTATGGACATCCCATAAGTCTTTTATTCCAATAAAATAAATTTATTGATCAATCAGGAAATTTGATTATCTGTTATATTAATAATTTGTAAACCTACTATTTCTATATGTGTAACTATTTATTTCATAGTCATTATGTTGTTTGAGGTTCCTTAGAGAACATTAAAATATTTATTTTTTTGGTATTTTATCATATACGGAATGCATTGGATTTAATTATGTGATAAGTGGTGCCAAAGTTAATATGGACCATTGATGCATTAGTAGATCTCATGAAAAATATATTTTGGATATTTGGTGTATTCCATTAAATTTATTGAGATGTATCACCTATGATCTTAACAATATAGATTTCGTAGCAGAGGTCTTGACTATATGGTTAATATGTGTTTCATTATTCATTTTGTCACTATAAAATTTCTTAATGTTATTATTTATATTTTTATGTCATCAGTGGATTTCTTTCTTTCTCATGTAATTTTTTATATAAAATTATTTTATAATTCTTTTTTACTTCAATATTATTAATTCCCTATTTATGCTTGATAGATTCTTATATTTACTACCCCTATTCTAAGAGTTTGATCTCACAATTATTATGTTTCAATTTCCCCTGGATTATAATGAAAAATATTACAAATGAATTTCATATATGGGTGTTGTATGTGGAGAATTTTGTGGGAGATTTTTAAAACTTATCCTAAAATATTTGATTCATAGTATTGGTGAAAAATTCACATATGATAGGAAATATAAGGGGTTTTTAGTTAAAATTTTTTCTTAACATGAAAAAATATAAAAAAATAATGGTAATTTGGGTGTAACTAACTCATAAATATTTGTTTCTATTTTAATTACGGATTCTTATACTTGTGTTGTAATGAACCATCCTAGTGGGGCCCGTTCCGTGACTCCCCATGCCCATCTCCAATAGGAAAGGGGCTGGTGACTTGCACTGAGTAGTCATGTCACTAACATCGAGGGCATTCTCTAAGTACCTATACACACACAGACTTATCCAATCCCATAAAAGATGAAATGTAAAAACTGCAAATGAAAAATGGATTCATACAACTAAACCTAACCAACAGAGAAAAATGGAAAGTAATGTGTGGAAAAGTAATCATGGGAAGAATAAAATCCCAAAAAATGAAAGAGTTTACCAACTACGCAGTCCAACATATAAGAAAAATAGGATAGGTACTGAGATTACTTCTCAAAGCTATAAGAACACCTTTTCCTGTCTGAAACTTACAAAGCCTCGTTCGGTCATGTTCCACCCTGGACTTTTTCCAAAGGTTACTCATTTTCACATGACCCGGCATATGCAAGAAAATCCCATATATGGGTGAGTCTAACAATACTCAGTATGACACCCCAAAAACCACAAGAAATACACAAAGGTACAGTTATCTCTACATAGTTTATGTCTACAGTGCATGTAAAAATCATATCCATATTTACTCAAAACCCAGACCCATAATCTAGAGGTAAGTCATAATGACCTCATACCCACGCTAGGGATACAGTCTGAAGATACCATGAATCACTAGTCCAGGATAACTCACTCATGAGTCTGATATCCCTGATGAAGTCCGTACGATATATACTATTCTTCAATAACCTCCATGAGAGATATATTTTAATTGATCTAAACAAAGTAAATGATACACTCTCTGAGGGGGAACCACCACCATGATTGTAGAATATCATGATACATGGATTAGGATCACTGCGAGGGATATAGAGTATACCATGAATCATTAGGATTCACTTGCTAAGTAGAGGACCTATGTCTCGAAGGATTGGTCGTGTCGATAACCTAACTCTACCAAGGTTGTAATAATGGATAAAGGATCTTGCTATGGGATTATCAGATGGGACTCCTTACTCTATACCAAAAGTCAGGATGAAGGTGGCCATAATCATGTGGCAAATAAATGATACCCACTCAACATCACAAGAACAACAAGGGGGAACCAACACAAATGAGTCTTTTCCATGATACTATGGACAGGGAGATCAAGCTATGTAGAAAATATTACATGGTGTTTAGAAGTGTCACATGCCGTGACCCTTGACCCTAGGTATTTCCCATGTACAACGAAATGTTTTAGAAGAACATTTCTTGTAGGAAAAAAGTATAAATGGTTTGTAGAGGAGATCACACATCGTGCCCAACTATCTAGGGTCTACTCCATGTATGTTTTCCATGTTCCGGTACAAGGCTTCAACTCTTTTTCACCTACCCGTGTACCAGTGCATGGGGTAGCACTTGTATTTGGTCAGGGTTTGTCTTTGTGCTGGAGTACATGTCATGTACGCTACCCCATGTCTGTGTATGATCTATGATACAATCCTAGTTCTAGTTAATTTTCCACATGCCATGTTATATCTTTCACATGTCGTGTTTCACATCTCTCTTGCCCTAAACCCTAGCCACTATTGGACTAGTCCCACATGGCTTCTATTTCGATATAAAAGTACTGTTCATCGTTATTATTCTAGAATCATTGTTCTTCTTCTAATGTTTCTCTTAATCACTAATTGTTTGATATGATGATTTGTTTTCATCAAAATTGAATATTTAGGGTCATCTCATCCTTACAACACAGATTTGGTACGTTTCAGGCCTTTTATCGGATCTGGAAACCAATCACGGTGATCCACACAAAGAACGCTCAAAGACCAATATCTCCTAGAATACATTGATCCGTCCACCACAATCACCCTCTAACCTTTTCTAGGTATTTATGTTTTGAGATCTATGATTTGAGATTGTTGATCCATAAATCAGAGTCACAATAGTCCTTTATTCTTAACCCCATGAAGAACGAAGATCACGTGGGGATAAAGGGGGAAGATAACAAAATGAAAACCCTAGGGAAAGAACCTAATCCATTTTTTATGACTTGATATATTACCATTATAAGGATTATAATGCTTAATCCAAAGAGAATCAACTACCCAAATCATAATTTCAATCACAATCTTGCATGATTGAACGAAACATGGGTCAACCTATTTGTGGGTTGATTTGGGTTCTTCATTAGTTCCCTGAATGAGAAAGAAAGAATGAAATCACATGACCAACCTAGAGTTGTATAGATCATTGACATAGAAAAATTTCAATATCGTCATCGACGAGACTCTCCAACTCCACTGGCGTAGTGATTCACGCTCGCTTGATTCATCATTGTTCATTCTCAAGTGGTTTCTCTAAGGGTCTCTTAAAAAATTCTCTAGAAAATTACAAGGATATGCTGCTAACCTTGGAAATTATTCTTAATATATTATTTAAAATTATAGGTAATTGCTTTAGTGAAATGGAAAAATAAAATAAATTTTTAATATATTTTATTTCCGTAAATTTATAATAACTAACTTTCATAGCCGGCACGCAATGGCCTGTGTTAGGCCGCACCTTAGAGAAAGTCACCTATATGAATTCAATGGCTCCATTAGATTTCTGATCCTAGATACTATTTATATTCTCTAAACCTTTATCAATAAAACCACTCGTGTGTGTTATTTATGAATATAAAATATTTCAAACTTTTATCCATGGGTACCATGGGCCTAGGAATCACACATCATCTCAACAATTGGTCTTGAATTAATTCTATATAATATTTAAAAATAATTCCAAAAAAATATGAGAAATTATGTTCTCTACACCTTGTGGCTTTACGTCCCCAAAAATTTGAAATAAAATGCATCTAAAAAATATTTGGGTATTATGCATGAATCTAATCCTCTCACTCTCATGTTCTCACCTAGAGATTCTCATGCAGCCACCAGACACACACCAATGGAATTGCTCGCTCATGAAGGATCCTCTCCAATTGATTATCAATCTCTGGTGGGTACTCTGTAAGGGTCGCTCCATCATCAAAGTACATATCACCCAGTAGATATTTTTTGATGGATCATGAATGTACCTCATTAGCTGTGACAAGTGGAAAACATCTTATACCCTATGAAACATCAGTTTTAGAGCTAAGAGGTACACCACCTCACCATCTCTACACAGTATCTAAAAAGGGCCGATGAACATGGAAGATAACATTCTTCCCCGTCCAAATATCTATAACCCTCACTATGGTGAGAACCTAAGGAAGACATGGTCTCCTTCCTTGAACTCCAAAGGTCTCTAGTATT
This sequence comes from Viscum album, assembly GCA_963277665.1. NCBI lineage: Eukaryota > Viridiplantae > Streptophyta > Magnoliopsida > Santalales > Viscaceae > Viscum > Viscum album. The sequence goes on from OY728141.1 coordinate 1,576,991,302, forward strand.
TGACATCAAAAAAATTCTTCGAGATCTATGTAGTGCACATCCTCTCTTGGATGACATGCACCTTCCTGGTAGTAGCTCGTACCAACTCTAGGTGCATGAGTGATGACTCTCCTGGGTCAGTCCAAAAACGTCGTGACTGACCGGGTCACCCGTAAAAAGCCTCAAATGGTGCCATACCAATGGTGTAATGGTAAATTATGTTCTATTAAATCTCACCTAGTGGTAGGTGTTCCTCCCTGCTACGACCAATTTCAAAAATTCAAGCCCTCACCAAGTCCTCTAGAACATAAATTTCCATCTCCATCGGGCAATCTATTTTGGGATGAAAAAATGTGCAAGAGCATATTTGAGTCCCAAATTCCTCCTACAATACCACCCACAACCTGGATGTGAAAAAATAATCACAACATGAAATATTCATCAATGAGAATCCATGAAGAAACACTATCTCTGGCACATAGAGTCATCCCAAGTTCTCTACTCAACACTACTACAGGATAGCTATGAAGTGGGCCAAATTGGAGAGTCAGTCAATGATCACCCAGAAGGAATCATGCCACCTGGATGTACTTGGTAAACCCATACCCAATTCCATCCACATTCCATACCACATCCTTTTCCGAACCTCTTGGGGTGAGCTAATACTACTACAACCTCGTTCTTAGCCTTCACCTGCTAGAACGTAAGGCATCGAGAAACGAATTTTGTCACTTCCTTCTTCATTCCTTCCCACCAAAACTAACATCGGAGGTCTTTGTACATCATCACCACAATAGGATATATTTCCAAAGGGGATGTATAAAACTCCCCTAGATCCTCTTTCCACAAAACCACTGGTACAATTGTGCATCTTCTAAAAATAATGGCGTTCTATCCACCTTGTGAATATCCATCAGAAGCATGTCCTCTGCACATCTGAGCATTTGAGTTCTCATAGTCGGTATCCCAAAGATTTGCCCCCTAACTTGATATAGGAGTAGAGGGTGAAAGCCATCTATTGGAGGTACACCACACCATCTCCATCCATAAATGATAACTGTAATAATTCCAAATACTCTGACACCACATTCAATAGTTGTGAAATAAATCTCTTGCTGAGAGCATCTTCCACCATGTTCCACAAACTATGATTTAGACAATCACAAAGTCATATTCTTAGAGGGAATCTATCCATTTTATCTATCTCAAGTTTAGATACATCTATAAAACAATATTCTTGAGACTCTTATGATTGGGTTATACGATAAACAACATTCCCTTTAGGTAGTATCACCACATCTTCCACGTGAAGACAACTTATACAAACTCAAGATCATGGGTTGCGTAGATCTTCTCCTGTGCCCTCAACTATAATGAAATATAGGCAATCACCATATTATTCTATATCAATAAACAACTATATCATTACCCTGAGGCATCAAATATCACTATGTACTCGACCCCCTCCTCTAGAAATCTTAGGATCAGTGCACTCATGGAGATCTTCCTTAAATGCTAAAAATAACTCTATAAAATCTCAATCCACATGAATGGATACCCCATTTGAGTCAAATATTTCATGAGTGCAGATATCTGGGAGAAATTGAATATGAATCTCCGATAATAGCCTACTATCCCAATGAAGCTCCACACCTCCATCCCACATCTAGGTGGCTCACATTCAAACACCGCTTGCACCTTGGCGGGGTCCATTTCTACTCCACCTGCTAAGATAACCTATCATAGAATGTGGAACTAATGAATCCATAAGTAGCACATTTATAGATTCCCATAATGCTTTTGATCTCAGAGTATATTAAAAACCATCCATAGGTGTCTCGTGTGCTCCTCCTCAGGTGCCAAGAATAGAAGAATGCAGTCGATGATGACCACTACAAACTAGTCTATGTATGGATGGAAGATCAGTTTCATGAGCCCCATGAACACTTCTTGAAAATTTCTCACACCAAATGAAATAAAAAATTATTCATAATGATTATAGAGGCATCTGAAATCCATCATTGGTATATCCTCGTCCTGTAATCGTAACTAGTGATATCCTACTGAAAGTTAAAGCATCAAGAACCATCGTTCCCCTCTCACCAGGTCGAAGTGGTCATTGATAATTGATAGTGGATACCTGTTCTTTACCATCACATTCTTAAAGAATTTTTAATCCACACCCAAGATCATTCTCTAGTATACCTTTTTGGAAAACAAAACTGGGGTTTCCCTTGGTGAAACATTTTGTATCACAAAGCCATTATTCGAAAAATCCTCCGACTACACCCTCAGTTTGCGAAGCTCTATGGGAGCCATCTGATATACTGGTTCTTATATCAGTGTCATTCTAGGGTGTAAATAAATGAATCTTTCTATCTCTTAGTGGGGAGTTAATGTGGTAACATATTTGGAGAATACATCCTCATATTCTGCTACTGAATCTATGAAAAGGAAGCCCACAACATCTATTGATTTCAGGGTAAGGCTAGACAACTCAAGAGTTATTGGATGCACCCTCTTATTAATGAGACCATAATATGCTTCATGGGTTTCCTTTCCACAAAAAAAACAAAAACCGCATCCCAACACTGTAGAAAGACCACACCTATCAGATAAAACAACTAATATGGGTATGGAAAAAAGATATCCCATCCATACCAAGAATGATATTTTAAGGCCTTGATACTGCCACCAAAAGTTTCCAAATAAAACTCTCACCCCCAAGTGAAAGATCACATTATCTTTAATGGTGTGTGATAATTGAGTCTCCACCCATTTGTGTCTCCAATCATAAGGGTCATGTGAACCATTCTATTAGAATCAAAATGTCTCGAACAAGATATGTGGTGAGGACAGAATGAATACAACTTATTTGTATATGTGTTAAAGCTAATGAAGAAAAGAAATAGATCATACCTCAGATCATACATGGAGTATACGGTTCCTATGCCTCAACAGAATGTGGTTTCCACTCCTCTGTCCTCCAGCTCCTTGTTCCTATCATGGACCACATGGGGGTGGTGGTGGTAGTATTTAAAAAATCTTTCCACCTCCTATATCTCTCCCATCTCTTTTACACTTCCGCTACCCGGATGAACTACTTGGTCCACTCTTTGCCTCTACCTGAGTGGTATATCCACTGATTTCCTATGAGAAGCTCAACGGTTTGGGAAATATATAGAGAGATTCCCTATACTATCGCATGTGTTGAATCTCCTCTCCCTATGAAAAATGGATCCAGCCTGAGAGTCCTGGGATACATATACCCTTGTCCTATGACCTCCTATAATGTATCCTATGTCATGATCAATATATCTGATGTTGGATACCCATTGTCATGGTCTCGGAACCTACCTTCTTGTCACTGACTATCGCTATCTAACTCCTCTCAGTAAAGAATATCTTAACCACTAAATCTTTCTTTAGAACACCAGTATAAGTATGAATTCATAGATTTATGAAGTTGTATCTGATGTCTCACCATAAACCTCTTTAGGTGGTCTGATCCCTAATGTACTGATCCCATACCATATCTGTTGAGTACCTAGAGAGGATGGTGACCCTTGATAAATAGTCATCCACCATCATAATTCCATACTAATTTTGAAGATGCTAATTTATATGTGCTTCCCTCGGAATAACAGGAAAAAACACATCTCTAAATATATACTTTAACTCTACCCATGAAATAGTTGCCTCATCATGAGTCTATGTGTCTATAATCGACCACCGCCCTGCCAAAACCTAAAAAAGGATCATTTTCAGGATCAACATCTGGTCCACTAGTTTCCTCATAAGACAAAAAACGCTGGTCATAGCCTCAATCCAGTCCTCAATCACTAAAGGGTTGGGCTCCCCTTAGAACCTGAGGGGTCTCTACCTCTGTAATTCAATGAGCAGGCTCAACCTACGATCCTTGTCTATTGGTACTGTAGGTACCACGTGCTGCTCCCCTAGTGTTGGTTTACATGGTACACAACATTGTGGAAATTCCTAGGGAACTAGACCCTATATCAATGATTCATCATTAAGAATTTAATCATCATGATCGAGCTACTGAATCCTAGATGGTATTTGTCACAGAGGTATCCTTTAAGGAAACAAGATATACCAAGGTTAATAAGTATATCTATATAGATGAATCAAGAAGGACGTGGAAACCATAACCTATTCCTATATGATGCATGTACCATATTATTGTTTCCCTGTAACTAGGGTTCTCATGCACTGAGTCAAAAAACAAGTAATCCGGGTCTTGGGGTATGGATATGTTGTTTTTCTGCACCAACATTGGAGTATCTAGCATAAAGGACAAACTTGAAAAAAAATAACACTATTTCCCCAATCCAATATCACAGACTCTTGGTTTAACTGCAGAACTGACCAAATATGATACCACACTATCATGACCCATCCTAGTGGGGCAGATTCCTTGGCTCTCCAAGCCCACCTCCAAAAGTCCAGGGACATGTTACTAGCACTAAGTAGGATGAACACTAACATGGGAGGCATTGATTAAGCACATGTACACATGCACTCATGTACAATCACATAAATGCTGGAATATATAAACTATTGAGGAACAAAATGTATGCATACTACTAAACCCAACAAAAAGAGTACAATGGAATGTAAAGAGAGGAAAAGTAAATTTAACCTAAATAAAAGCTCACGAAAAATAAATATGTTTCATTTAATCAACCCCTAGATATGGTTCATGTTTGTTTTATATACACCCTTATACTTTCAAGATTAAATTAGATGAAAAATTCTTATATTCTAGTGGTTAAATTTTATAGATACACATGGGTATTCTTTTTTTCTCAAAAAAAGAGAGTCGTATTCCTATTTTTCCAAATATTATTTTTTTTTAAAACATTACAAAATTTGAATTAAGACCATAAAATGTGGTCATGGTCATGATTTTGAAAATAAATAATTTTAATATATACAATATGGCTATATAAACAACATTTATACTACTAGAAATCCACAATAGAATAGTGTAGTTGAAAGAAGAAACATAATTCTTAAAAAAAATCTCAAACTATGTTCAGTGAGTATGGCGTCCTTTTTTATTTTTGGGAAGAGGTTGTGAATACTGTTTTTTATATTATTAATAGATTTATAGTTATATATTTATTAATTAAAATGACATATTATCTATCAATAGGTATAAAACCAAATGATAATTACTCTAGAGATTTTGTTAGAATTGTACTTATACTCAATAAAAAGAAGAATTTTGAGAAATTTACATCCAAAAATGTAGAAGAAATTTATATTCAGTATTCTACATCTAGTAAATAAAATAGGGTATTTCATAAAAGGACTAAAATTGTAGAAGAATATATATATGTCACATTGAAAGAAAAATATCCACAAGATGTGAAGAACCCTTTATAGATTATTAATGATTCGTTTGTAATATAGATATAAATTACAAACCTAGTGATAATTTTATAGAACCTCTATTAGAAGCATCTAGATCCAAGTAACTAATTAAACCTAACCCTATAAAAATGAATGATTATAAAATAATATAATATATAAAGCAATTATAATACATAGGGACTCTGATTTAGATATAGTTTTAGGATATCAAGATATAAGAACAAAAACAAGATATTCTATTACAATATTTGATAAAAATTAATCTGTCATATCACATCTTGAAATTAAGAACTTCATAATAGTAATAAATGATGATTTTTTGGTAATGGAGTTTCAAGAAGAACTGAAATAATTTAAAAAAAAACGATGTATGGGATCTAGTTAAAAGACACAAAGACTACCAAAACATTGGAACTAAATAGGTTTTTAGGAATAAGTTTGATGAGTCGGACACTATAATTACAAATAATGAAAAGTTGGTTGTATAAAGGTACTGTCATGAATAAGGTACTGACTATGCAGAAACCATTGAACCTATAACTAGACTAAAAGCTATTATAATGTCTCATTCTTATATAGAACATTTGGATTTAAAATAATTTCAAATACACGTTCAAAGTTAATTTTTAAATTTCTATATAGATGATTATGTTTTTGTTAAACAACTCCTTATATCTCATAAAACTCATTTTCTAAATCATGCATTTTAATTAACGAAATCATTATATGGTTCAAAACAATCTCCTAGAGCTTGGAATGATATGCTTAAATCATTTCTAATTTTTAGAGGTTTAAAAAAGGAATATATATCCCTACCATATTAATTGATATAATTTTAGAATTTGCTTCATTTGTTCAAATATATGTTGATGAATTATTTTTCATCCATCCAAATATTATTTGTGTACTAAATGTTAAGAAATGATGCATAATGAATTTTAAATGAGTAAGACTGGTGTGGTAAAATTAATCTTCGGTTTAAAGATTTTTATAAACATGTGTGGAATTATTTGTAAAAAAATAATGTACACTAAATATATTCTAAAACTTTTTTATATGTATAATACTAAAGCTAGAGATACTCTCTTGAGTACATGCTATAAACTAGATCATGATTAAATTGGGAAAATATTTGATTAAACCACTAATAATCGTTTGATTGGAATTTTTCTATATAAAATAGCTAGTTAGCAAGATATTATGGTCATTGTGTGCATGTGTGAAATTTTTTAATCAACCCCAAAAGAATCACATTAACTTATAGTGAATTTTTTTTAAATAACTCAAAATTACAACCAACTTAGGACTATCATATTATAAAGGACGATAATTTTTTTAGTGAATTATATAGATATATATTTTGGTAGTCATATGTTAGATAGAAATAAATACACCTATATCATGTTACATTATTCAGAAATTCTCTAGTTTCCTAGTGTAGTAAATGGAAGAAATATGTAACATTATCTACTACTGAAGATGAGTTTACAACTTCTGGATATTACTGTGAAATCATTTTATTGATAAAACATAAATTACAAAAATATGGATATCAATTTCCAAATCACCATATAATATGGATTAATAAAAACTATATAAATATATTTATGGATCATGTATCAAATTCAATAAAAACATTGATATTAAAAACATCTTTTTGAGAGATAAGTAAAAAATGTTGATATATCTAATGAATTTCATTGTACTGGACATTTTCTTGTTGATATAGTCATACGTCTATTGAATATTGATAGAATTAATTAAATTAGATGTGAAGTAGATATGATAAACAATGTTTAATTATTTAAATAATGTTTTATAAATTTTAGATTTATGAATCCTATTATTAAATTCATAACTCATGTTTATTAATATTTTCCAAAAAGTTAATGTGAAATTTATTTCAAATAATTAGTGAATTAATAATAGATTTTGGTTCACATGACCAGTATACCTTCCATGAAAAAAAATTTATTCGGTCATCATACCGACCCTGGAACATAACTCATTTGGTCACTATACATATCATGTTATATATTCCACATTATTACTATACATATTAATGAATTTTTATCAGATAGTCACAATTGTTACAATTGAATGTTACTTTTTTGGCATGTTTACCTACTATACCATATAATCTACCTTGATAACATGGTTATAATACCTACCATGTGTGTTTTTATACTTAAAATTTCATAATAAAGGAATTTTGGTGGGAATTTTTAAAATCTTATTATTATTTTATACTGAAATGATTGAATTTTAAAATTTGAATTAGTAGATGAATTAAAACACAAAATTATTCTATGAAAACCCCTTTATTATTTTTGATACCTCAACGGAAACCTAAAATCACTTCCAAATGACTTCTATTTAATATGATACTTTCAGTCTCAAAAATTTCACATGAATCTAAACCATCTATTTTTGAGTCAAATGAGGAAAATGTTGAGGATGAATCACGTTGTGGATACCGTACATCGTTCTGAAAAGCATCATGATAAAATAAAAAACAAATAATAATCCATCTCAAGAACTATATCTAAGACAAGGAATCAACAATTAGTTCATTATCCAATATCTATAGGGAAATAAGTCAATTCTATATGGTTGATATCAAGTAAAGATATAATTATGATTTCCATTCAATATCAATGATGGAATGTCAGGTTCAGGGAAAACAGAAAGACTTTTTATCCAAATCTTATTAATGGGTTTTTTGTGTTTATAGATTTTTTACCTTTGTAGAATTGATACGATATTAGGAAAATGATTTTTTCATAAATTATTGTGTTCTATTTCATTATTTTGTAAAAAAAATCCTAACATTTCCACACATGGGTGAGTATGAGGTTTTTCAGAGTTCTGATTCAATACACTATTCCCATTTGGAGTTTCATAATGCACTAATCAAGATAACTAGAAATATAATCCCTATATGACCAATATATGTAGAGATTAATGATGAATTCATGTTTTTTTGATACAATTATACAACTTCTTATCCATCCAAGAAAAATAAATGATAGAATCTCAAGAAACCAATATATACTCATTATATTTTTGATGAAAAATTATATCCAGATTTATTTGGAGTGATATGTAATGAGGAATATCAACATGTTGTCTAATCCTTTTTAAAAATTTATTTCCTTTACATACCCTTATCTCATATATTCTTTATTTGAGTATAAAGGTTTTATACTTGACGTAGATGAGAAAATAACATCTTTGGAAGGTTTGTGTCAATCTCAATGAATTTATAGGCATATAAGAGTTAAGTGGAACCCCAAGAAGAAATAATAGGTAGCTAACCAAGAAAAGATGTATGAAAATAATGACCCCATAAAATACCCTATTAGTCAAAAAATCTAATGGATCCATGTATTAAACATCATTAAGTTTCTATATATTCTAATTATGAAATGGTTTTTGGTGAGAAAAAAGTGGAAGTTGACAGACTTCAAGAAAAATGAGATTAAAAAGAAGATTATGAAACAATTGTTCTTGATGAGGAAGCTTGGGTGGCCCATGAGGATGATATAAGACCATATCCAATTATCTATTTTTGACCTCCTAACTCTCATTTAACATTTCCATTAAATGAGGAAAAGCTACAGCCTGAGGACATCTCTAATATTAAGGTATAATTTAGTGGTTATAAGCAAGAATGGAATGCATCTATTGTCTCTAAGGTGGATGAAATTGGCATAGATATATCTATGATGATGGGAAGTACTTCAATATAGCATATACCTGATGGAATTTCTATTTGGGGGGAGAAGTCACATGGATATTATTTTTAATTTTATACTATCCATAGTCTGATGGGGATAATGAGAATGTGGGATTCTACCTAATCATGGTGCAACATCCATCCCTTCTTCTTAATGGGTTCTTGAAGTCACAAATTATAGAAATATATTCTCAATGAATACTGAAGGCGTCTATTTTGTGACCCTCAAACGAAAAAACATTAAAGGATATTTTTTTCCTACATCCACCAATGATAAAGAGGAATCTAAGAAAGGAAGTGATCATGTTGAGGATATGGAGGATATTTACCGTGCTTATCATAAAGAAGATATTGATGTTGAAGATAAAGTTTAATATCATTTTGAAAGATATCGGTCTGTAGATACTTTGTCTAATTTAGATAATAAGAATTATGATTATGGTCCATCAAATTATTTACATACCTATAATAATTTTATATATTAATTTAAAAATGAAGATTTGAATGATTTAAAATTAGATATAGTGGTTATAATCACAAAAAAATTCCATGGGTTTTGAATTTATTTAGATCAAACTCAATAAGTAGACATTATAAAGATAACGATGTAGGTAATTTTTCATCTTCAACCAAAATTTCCTCTCAATATGAGTTTAATGAGAAATTATATCAAATATTTTAAAGCACATATATCTTATTTATAGGATTACTTATATAATGATTGATATCATTTCTCAGTAAAATAAATTACAAATGAATCTCTATTCTATTTTCCTTGTTTTTACATTTATCTTATCTGTCTCATTCCCCTCTATTTCAATAATCAAGTGAAATATGTTTATTAATAGAAATCATTATATAAGAGTCAAATTTTGTGTTTTATGTGTTCATGTAGACTAAAGAAGTGTTATTTTATGATTTTCAAACAAATGATTCAAAAACATTGGACCTATCCACGAAATATGTCAAAATAACTACACAAGATAGAGAAAAAATAAATAAGTCCATTTATTTATAACTAATTTGGATCTATAACGAATTTGATTTGAAGGGTTTGTTTAGTACTATTAATTTCAATCTTGAGAATCCACCATTTACCCATGAGTTTTTGTAGCATGTTAATAAACCCATGGTGTTTACCCCAATGTTTGATGACTTCATGTAGAATAGATATGACTTTATTTAAGATTTTGAGCATCAATATTTGGTAGAGCGTGAATTTTAAAGGATGAGGGAACCCCACATTTACACTTCCAATATAGTCATACTAGATCCTCATCTTATACCATTATAGATATGTTTTTCTTTTACATCATGCACTCTTAATCATTTGGTATTGACGCCTAGACAAGCAGTCCAAGACAATGTTCCCATGTATAGTTTTGTAGTCATTGGTGAACATACATCCACCTATGGACCTTAGACGACCACTTATTTACATGATTATACTTTCAACTGAAAGGATATTGTCCTCCCTTTTAATGTCTATAATTTTCATGATTTAATTTTTGACTAGAATTCTTAATAGGTACTACATGTAACAATTTTGTGTATTCATGTTTTCAATATTAATAAAATACTCATATATATTTTCATTGATATTCATATGTTACCTTCAATATATTTATTTTTCCCTCTAATAAAATTTACGATGATACCAAATGAGGGAGTAATAACATGATGCACCTTTATAACATTATTGATATATTCAATTCATTTCGTATATCTATTCTTTATTTAATTAATCATATTTATCTTTAATTTGGATCATAAAAAATTTGTGATTGTTGTATTAAAACCAACACATACTTTTTCTAATTTTACCAACTCATTTTTATAATTTTATTCATTAGTATCATATATTTTTTTAGTAGAGTTTTATTTCTTTGAAAAGAATAAAATTTTGATAACTCTGAAACTTACTATGTGGACCTAGAAAACAAAACAATTATTCTGACCTTGACTGTCAACTCAACGTGTTGTACAAAATGGATGAATAAACTACCTAGCATGTTTGAATTATGTCAAATTATAGTACTGAATGTGTATTAATGTTAATGTGACAACAACTATACTAAACCCACCACATGAACAAATGAACATTCCAAGTGATGTGATGAACCTACCGTATGATAAAAATAAGTTGTCATGAAAACCAATAAAGTGATCGCATGAAGAAATATCATTACCTTTTGAAGGTAAGTAAAATTCTTCTAACTGTTGTACTAAAAACATGTGCTATTATACTGAATTTATGAATTAATGTACCTTCCAGAAAAATGAGTGTAATGAATGCATGATGAGAAGTACATGCCCCATGTACCAAATTTTATGACCACCTGAAGGATTAATGTTGTCCTTCATAGTAACTATGATATGAAGTGACCATTCTTAAGTGAAGACTAACCTGATTTTTATAACTTAAGTAGTGTAGTATTTCAAGACACCCAATATCCATTTTTTGCATTAATTATAGAATCAACACTCTTAATTCTCTAGTGAATGTTCTCCAACAACTACATTTGGATGGAGTTCTTTTTAATAACAATAACATATCATGTGAAAAGAGATATGTTATAAGAGTTTCATATACGAATAAGAATAAAGGAATATAATTATGAACTTCTATCACATAGAGGACTCATAAAAAAACATTTTGAAGCTATGTTTTTTACAGTTCCATTAAAAGAAGTTTGGCACATTTTAAGTAGGAAATTGAAGACATTTGAACCACAAAATCTGATCAGATTTTACTACACCTAATTTTCACCTCTGTCATATAGTTATCTTTCTATTTAATCTTATATTTCAAGTAATGTTTTATTTTAATTTGTTTATCTGAAAACCCATTCTCTTACATGAAATTGGAATGTGATGTATATTTACATTCAAATAATTCAATATATAGGATCACTTATAAATATGGAAGTGGTCAGGCATGACCCAGACAACTTTTATCCCATGAAGAACTATTGAAGTGGATTTTATACTCGACATTCCTAGTATAATTTTTTATAAAAATATAATCCAGGTTATTGGTAAATTTATTTCGTAATAAACTTCTTATATGTAGTTGACTTACAAGTGGAGGGGATTAAGTCTTGGATTATGACTAAATCCCCTGTTAAATTTTTTTTTCTAGTCTTTCTTATTTTTTATTCTCTATTTCAAATAATAATATGTTGTCTATATTAAAATTAATAAAAAAAACATTTCTTTCATATTTGGCCATGACATGTATTTTTTATTTCTGTACTTGATTCATGTAAATTATTTTCAAAAGATAAATTATTATCTAAATTATTTTTACTAAGAAGTGATCAATGTATTAAAAACCTTTTTAAAAGATAAAATTCAATAACTATAGTATTATAGTTAACTAGGAATATTTCTTAGGGTTGGATTTATGATTTAAATATTTTTGACCAAATAATTAATTTGAAACTGAATTCTCCCACCAGTTGAGTGTTTTATTTCAAATAATAGAAACTTAATCAAAATATGAAGGAAAACTATTCTAGTAAAAATTTAAAAAATATTTGATGATATAAAGGCCATTCTGAAATAAAATTTCAAGATAATGGATGAAGTATAATGTTTGCTTAATGATTTATCTGAATTTACTATTAATAGATAATGATTGGATGAGTTCTTGAGAGTGGAGTTGATTACTATAAGAAATAAAAAGAAAGATTGTATAGGTTATGATGGGTTTACATATTATATATATTAAAACTATTTTTAAAATATTAAGAGGTAGGTATTTAATCTGTTAATATTTTTAATGTGGTGGTTTTGGTCTTTATCCAACTAATTATTCATTAATAGTTGTTCAATATCTTAGACATGATAAATATTTTTTGTTTAAATTGGATTTAATGATAATTTTTTTAATATTCTACTATGTGTGTTATATAATGTTTTCATTCAATCCCGATTGGACCTAAATTGGTTTATATGTTTTTGTATTTTTTTTGAATTCATTGTATTCATACCCTAATAGTTATATTATATTGTAGGATGGAATGAGTTATATTATTTTATATATTAATTATGTTTAGTGAAAATAAATTTTTAAATTTATTATTTGGTATCTCTTCATGCGATTAAATATTGGTTATTTTTAATTTATTTATTATATTTTATAATTTATTGAATATCGTTGAATATTCCACAGCTCCATGAATTATATGATTTTATATTGGAGAAGTTTTCTTGATGGGTACTCACAGTAATATTATTTTGAGATAATGATTCTTGAATCTAAGGGGGGGGGGGGCGTTACAATTATTACAATTTTATTATTTCATTATCAATTATAATATCATTTATTATTCTTGAATTATGAGGGGGGTTCTTTTAAAATATTATTATCTCTATTCATCATGTAATGAATAATATTTATTATTATTTAAATCATATTTACTTACATATTCTATTACAATGTTATTTATAAATGTTTTATTAGGAATAGATTCATATTTGTTTTATTAATGATTATATTATGTCTTTCTCTGTTATTTTGGATATTTTAATTTTTATATGAACTGATCCTTATTTTGTTATCTTTTTTTATTTGAGGAAATAGGGGAGAGTTCTTCATGTTGTTGAAATAGTATCATTCATTTAAATATATTTTGAAATATATTAAAAATTAGGTTGGTTAGGTGAAAGTATATGCTATTCCTTAAATAATTTTTTTCAATCAAATAATGCAGTCAATTAGGACTGAACACAGTTATTTTCAAGGAGTCATGGGTCATTTTTTAACTAATCACTATCACTTATTATAATATTTTTTTGATTTCTATATTTTAAAATAATGAGAGGAATGAGGTTTTATTTTTATGGGTTTTTTGTTTTTTAGTTAATATAAAAAATATTAAAATATAAAACATAAAAAGATCAAGGTGAAAGGGAATGACCCTGGGTTTTAATATAAATATTTCTTAATTATCCAAATATTATTTAGACAAAAATCAAGTAATAAACAATTACTAATTTCTCCTAACTTTATAAATTTTGATACTAATCACAGATTGGAAACCTACATATTCATGTAATACTCACCTCATCAATAATGTTTGATGATGAAAATGGAATAACCAGAGACAACACACATCCCTTCACCTAGCTCTAATTATATATTTTTCAACCCCTCATCAATAAAACTCCACTAGTTTTCAATGTAGATTAAGATAAAGGAGGTAGGGTTGATGTTATAAATTTGATAATACAATTAAAAATGTGAATATTAGATGACAATCATCTATCCACATCCAACCCATTATCAATTTCATTATGGTTAAAAATTAGATACTGCCTAATTAAAGAAAATTATTCCAATTTACCATGAAAACATCCCTTGGGGAAAAGCCACAAGTTAATATTTAATAATCTTTTAAGTTAGAGATAATAATTTCCAAACAACCATATAATTAACGAATAGAATAACATTTCACTAAATTGAGCATTGAATATTTTGTAATTTTTAAAATTAGGAATGATTTAGAACAATAATCCCATAAAGGGGGTATCATTTTATCACCCATGCCTCGTCCCATTTTATATTTTATTATAGTCTCATTTCTCTAACATTGTATGAAAAATAATTTCGCTCACATGGGAGACTCATCTAATTAACATTTTATATATGAAATCATGAAGAATTATAGTTCATTTTCTTCACAGTTCTACAACATAGCGAATGAGTGACACTCAATATGCACTTGAAATGATTTGGAGAGAAAATTTTCATTTACTAATGATATTTTGTAAATGATAATGGTTAGGTCTGGATCTGAGAAGATGAGATTCAAAATTTTTAACACCATATAGCTGGTATTCATTATTTATAATGATATTAATGGGATTTGGCCAGATCTATCATGGGATCTAATCATGAGATCCTCAAAATTTCATTCTCTTCTTCTTCATTGAGCTTGAGGTCCATTTAAAATTTACATATCACCCTCTCTGGAATTTATCATGTGTGTGATTTGATGATATTTTCTTAAATTGGTGAGAATAATTATTGTATTACTAAGAAGGGTTATTCCATATCAAGTGGTTATGAACTGGTCCAAATAGGTGGCATCATGTATTGAAATTTTACAATTCTATAATGTTTAGTCTCATCAGAGTGAATTATCAAAATAAAGATTGACTAGACGGTTTTAGTTCTGGTTTTTATAATGATCATGAACATGAGATGTTTATTTGTGAGAACCAAAATTTCCATACTGGAAATGAACTTGATCTTGAGTTATGGTGATGGTTCTATCACCATTCATAATTGTGGTGATCAATCCATTCTAGTATGTTGGGTTGGAAATATGAGGTGGAACTTCTAACAATGGACTTGGTTTCCAAGAAATGTGTGTAGTGATTAAGGGTGTGGTTTAAGCACTTGGTGATAATTTTTGGTCATAATGCATGGTGCAACAAGAATCATGGAGTGATCCACTATTCATTCGGCAATTAAATTATTTATTTGTGATGAATACCCATTTATACTCATAGTTATTGTAATTAGAAATTATAAGGACTCCCGATCTTCATGTTTCCACCTGTACAGGGAACAAAAAATGAGAACATTGAATTTTAGGTGTTTTTCTACATTCATGGATACAATATCAGTTTAGTTGTGGTTTATGTGGAGATCCTTGCTTGAGATGTGGTATCATTGGATGCCTAGAGAGGAGATCTTTAACTTGAGAGTGAGGTAACAAGGGATATCGATCCACATTAAGTAGATTATAGGTGGAGTGTTTGATGTATGTAAGATAGAGGTGGGACCATAGTCTACACTGGGAATGTTTGAGTGTGATATTAAGTGAAGGGAATGAATTCCCACTTGAGTTGATGCAGTACATAGAAGTTTTAGGAACCATCATTTCATCAAGATAAAGATAGATTAAGGAGTGGTAGATTTGAGGTGGAACTGTGAAGTCGATTAGTGAAGCATGATATCATGGGCTTTACCACATCTAGTAGGATGAGTATCTTCTTGAGGTATCTTGTGGGTGTCATGGTATTTTGGTGGTCAGATATTCTCTAGAAGCTTCTACATTCCATCATCAATTGAGATTCTTGTGGTAGATAGTGAGATACCAGATAAACATTCCTTGGTGATGATTAATAGGCATGATATCATGAGAGTGCATTTATAGTAATATGTAAAGGGTGAGATAGCTTGCATCTTGGAGGAATAGGTGGATGGGGTAGTTTGATTTATAATGAAATGGGCCCTCAAAACTGGTCAAAATATCCTCATTAAGTCAATTGGATTTTAAAATGATATTTTTTTATGTGTTCATGGTATATCGGTTATGGTTAGTGGATCAACCACATGATTAATGCGAAATAATCATATACATTTGATTTTTTTTATCAACCTATAATAACAATAACTCATTTTATTTTAGAATTAATTTGCCACAACCCATCACCTGGGGCATATTCCATTACTACCCCAAACCTGCCGTCCATAGGCCAGGGGTTGGCCACTAGCACCAGAAAGGTGTATCCCTAAAATGTGAAGGCATTTCCTTTACACATGTACAAACACATAGACTATAATGCAACAAGATGCAACCATGAAGTAAAACTGTTGTAGTAAAATTGTGTATTGAACGTAAGGGGCCAGAATTCAAGCCCAACTAAAAATAGAAAACAACCCATGAGATCGTTCACTAGGGGTCCTACCTAAAGTGTTGGTATGGCTTGTCTCCACATCTCTCCACATCAACCGTCACCATCGTAGACCGTCAGGTCCTAGCTCTCGAGTCTCAATCAAGGATGCCCGTCGTTTACACAATACACAAAAAGGTGCGGGAGAAGCCCGTGCATGGGTGTTTAGAACAATACCTAGTAGGGACCCCGATACCCCCAATGTTCTCTTATAATTCCATAATGGAATACAATAAGAATGATCTCAATCAAAAAGAACAAAGAAAAAAAACATAGCTCAAACCATGTATAACTAAGTATAGTAGTACAGATGATTAGCCATATGGCTAGATCATCTTACACTAGCAAGACACACTAATACTGACCCACACAACATCGATAGGTACTGACCCCCACAAGACCCACAAAGGATTGATAGGTGCTGATTCACACAAAATTTTTGGGTGTTGATTCACAAAGAATCGCTCGGTGTAGATTCACAATGAATCGCTCCATATAGATTCACACAGAATCACTAGGTTCTGATTCACATAGAATTATTGGGTATTGATTGACACTGAATCGCTCTGTGAAAATTCACACAGAATCACTGGGTACTGATTCACACAAAATCATTGGGTCCTAATTCACACAAAATTTCTCAATGCTAATTCACATAGAATCTCTATTCATTCCTCACGTCTCATCTATATACAGGATTCCCTCCCATAGTACACTTGTCTCTTGGAGAAACCACTCCCCAAGACATATACCATTTTAAACTAGAATTAAGTCCTTTGTAAATGATACCCAATGATCCTTCACCTCATAAGGGTTCCAACACAACAGACGGCGCCTCAACCAGATGCTCGGTTTGTAAGTTATTGGCATTTTAGTTTTGAGGGCCCGGTCAGAATCAGAGTCAATCCAACCCATCCATACTCCAAAATTCTCTAGATCTCTAATGAAGTATCTTCAAAAGGACCATGTCGCTCAAAGGAGCCTAGTGCCACAAACAGTTCATCAAATAGATGTCTAGTTCGCAAGATAAGGTATGTTAAGTGTTTTTGGGCCAAAGAGGGGTCAAGGTCCAACCCGACCCGGTTGGGATGGGCTGTAGACTGTCCCAACCCGCCCCAGTTGGGCTTGGTGGTGATGGTTTGCCCTTCGGGTTAGCATGACCTATGTGGGGGTCAAGCGGTTCACGTGCTGAATGGTAAAAAGGATCCGTTCAATTCCTTGATTGACGGTGCGAGGTGGCACCGCCTGCCTGTCCAAAGGTCCCTTTAGGAGTGGGTCCCCTTCGGCCTCCATCGTGGATTCAAGACGCAGCCCCATTCGATTCCAAATGGAAAAAATATTGATTCATTTCTTTTAATAGGAGGTTCCATGTGACACCACCTCATCACCAGTAGGACTTTCAATGAGCAGGTCCCTGCCTTCGCCGTAGCTTCGAGCCACAACCAGTCTCTCCACAACATGCCGCCTCCGGTGTATATGGCCAGTAGTTGTTGGATGCCTGTCTGAAAACTGTGGCTCCGAGTGGCGCCACCCACCATCGGAGCCAGTGAGCGCAAGCCGCCACCTTATCCTGTTGACCCTGCCACGCTGCAAAATATTTTTTGGGCCACCGGGTGAGCTTTGGTGGATTTTTTTCCTTTCAACTCATGCTTTCGGGCCTCCCAGGATACCGTCGTTGCTGCATGGCTCCCAGATTCCAAATTCTAATGAGTTAGAAGTTCACCCCCTGAAGAACACAATAAGAACGAAGCATCGGAGGGTCTGGGACATTTTCTTTTAGCTCGCTCCCTTTGTGATAGCATCATAATCGGTGGGAGTAATTTCTAAATCACATTAAAATAATGATAAACCCCATTTAAAACATAAACCCCTACCTCAATGATCATTGGTGACCACTTCGTACGGCAGTGATTCTACATTCGAGGGTATTGTGAATGAAGGAGAGGGTTCATGAGCATTGATGTTCTTCGTTCGTTGACCTCTGGAGAGATTCCGCAACGGGAGTCATCATATCCTCCATTCTCCTTCAGTGGAAGGTGTCGAGGTACATTTCCATAGGTTGGTCACAACCATTTCAGAAACCCATGCCCAACCTACCATTAAATAGATGGGATATTTGACCGTGTCACATGTCATTAATGAGGTTTATTTAATAACCACATTTAATGTTGCAACATTGAGATTGAAAATCTAAATGGTTAAATCATTAAATGTCTTGACAAGTCACTAGTCCCACCACTACTGCTCAACTATTACAAAAAAGAAATAAAATAACATTGTTACATTATTTTATTATTTTTTTGTAAAGTCCAAAATTTATCTTCTTCTCCCGACCTACTGCGGTCGAAGTGGATCTTCCCTTAACCAAATACAGGTGTTGTGGATACAACGATACCCACTGTTTTTTAATCTGAGCACTTCATCAAAATATAGACATCTCCTCCCATATGTTTACAGAATGTACTTAAAAAAACAAAAATTAATTCCGACCACATCGAGCCTTAGAATCCCATGCCGTCAAATTTCACAGACTCGTACTGATCTCAAATAATTTAGAAAAACATTTACATGGAATTTTCAGGTCATTAAATTATCCCCCCCTATAGGAATTTTTTCCTCAAAATCTACAAAAAAACTAGGGGAACAAATGGGGGTACTGAGCACGTATCTAAGCCTCCCACTCCCATATGATCTCCCTAAGATTCGCATGCTTCCAATGAACTCGCACTAGATGAATTGACTAACTATGAAGGACCCACTATCATCGATCCTCTATCACCACTGGGAACCTCGCAAACATCTCTCCATCATCGATTTCCAGGTTGCCCTGGTCGATAACGTGCAATGGATCATGCATGCACTTCTTTAGCTGAGACACAAGGAATGCATTATGAACTTGGTGCATGTGTGGGGGAAGAGCTAGATGGTATGATACCTCTCCTAATCTACTAAAGATATGTAAAAGTACGATGAACCACAAAGATAGATTGTCTCCTCGACCAAACCTCTATAATCCTCATCGTGGAGAGACCCATAGGATGACATGGTCTCCCTCCTCAAACTCCAAGGATCTCCCTATATTGTTGGAATAAGACTTCTGTCAGATATGGAGAGTCTTCATCCACTCCTAGATGATATGCATCTTCTTTTTGGTAGCCTGTAACAACTCTAGACCCATGAGTACTGACTCCCCTGGGTCTGTCCAGCAAAGGGATGATCTGCAAGGTCTCCCTTACAGGGCTTAAAACAAAGCTATGAATATGGTGTAGTGATAACTTTTACTATATGTGAACTCTACATGGGGCAGGTGGTCCTCCCCACTATGACCAAAATCGAGGACACAATCACAAAGCATGTCCTCAAGTGACTGTACGGTCCACTCCGTTTGACCATCTGTCGGAGGATAGAAGGTAGTTATCAAGTGTAGATGAGTCTCAGACACCTCATACAATCCCTTCCTCATGTTGTATGTAAAAATAGAATCATGATCTAAGATAGTTATCGATGTAACCCCATGAAGTTGTACAATATACTGTACGTTGAGACATCCCATGTTCTCTACTAGTCCCTACTCTCAGATGGGTAGGAAGTTGGCCGACTTGGTGAGTCAGTAAACGATCACCCAGATGTAACGGTGGTCCCTGGACATACGTTGTAGCCCCATTACAAAGTACATGGATATACCATCTCACTTACACTTCGGTACCTCAAGTGGATATGATAATCCTACTGGTAACTGATGATCGACCTTTACTTGATGACAAGTGAGGCATCAGGATACAAACACTACCACTTTTGTTATTAGCCCTAGCCACTAGTACTGACGCAAAGGGTAGTGGTATATCATTTCCACTCCAGTACGTACCGCTTATAGGGATCTATATAACTACCTCAACACCTCATCTTGTAGCATCATAGATACCATGGTGTGCCCAATAATAAGGATGATGTGCTCCACACCTTTAGAAAATCCATCATGAGCCTGTCTTGAGGATATCTGAGCACGTTGGGCCTCGAAGTCTACACCCCCAATCTAGGACTCCTAAACATTCTAATTAAGTATGGAGTCATAGTTAGAGACTTGAGGAAAGCTGCTCCACCACTATCCACGAAGGATATCTGCATCTTGGCTTGCTGCTCTGTCACCTCACTCAGATTCTATAGACCTGACCTTCAGTTGAGTGCATCTATTGCTATGTTCCCCTTTCTAGGAGTGTAGAATATCTAAAATTCGTATTCTTGGAGGAACTCTATCCATTTACATCATCTTAGGTGCAGGTCCTTCTGAGTGATGATATACATGAGACTCTTGTGATATGAGTAGATTATAAAACCTTCACCCACCATGTAGTGCTGCCACATCTTCAGTGCAAAGACCACCCATTCTAACACCAGGTCATGGGTAACATAGTTCTTCTCATGTTTTCTCAACTTCCAAGATCCGTAGGTGACCATTTCACACTTATTCATTAGGAAACAACTTAGTTTGTTCTTTGATGCATCGCAGTAGACTACATACCAACACCCTCTTCTGGTAGCCTCAAGTTGGGAGGAACTCGTTAGCCTCTTCCACTTCTCTTGAAAAATACGTTGACGCTTCTCTTCCCACAAGAAAGGATACCCCTTCATCATTAAGGATGACATGGGTGCCTCTAACCAAGATAAGTCAGATACAAATCTTTAGTAGTACCGAGCCAATCCTAGAAAAATCAGCACCTTAGTCACGCTTCTGGGTGGATCCCACGAAAGCTCTTCCTCCATCTCTGAAAAATCCAAGACAACTCCAACCTCTGAGATAACGTTCCCTGGGAAGTGGACTTCCCATATCCAGAACTAAAACTTCGTGATCTTTCCATAATGTTTGTTCTCTTAGAGTGTATCTATAACTATTTGTAGGTGTGTGGCATGCTACTCCTCGTAAGGCCTCGACGCTACTACTAGAAGTTACCAGCCAAATCTCTCACCTCCTAGAGTCAGCTCACACAGTCTACACTAGTGTGTAATCATTACATACCCCCATGTAAGAGTCTCTGACCGTATGGATCGAGCCAACGACTCCATTGGGATCTCCGAGTTCCGAACAAGTGTCGTGGAAATGAAAGAGTGACTGGTACTTGTGTTTATTGGTATTGTATCAAAGGTGGAATAGACATAGATCGTACCTCTAATCATCTATAGAGTACTGTGGTCATAGGCCTAGGCTTCATGTAGTTGTGCTTGCCCCTGTCCACCTACTCCCTGTGATCTGGGTGGACCACCTAGTGGGGATGGCCTTTGAACCTCAAATCACCTCCCACTGCCTGCTTCCCGAACTGCTCCAATGCCACATCTTCCACACTACAGAACTCCTCGCATAAACCTCAATCGCTGCCTTAGTGGTTTCTCAACCATCTTATGGTCAGTAGTATGGTGGTTTGGGCTGTCGTGAGCCATGTTTCCTTGTACTGCGCACTAAAAACATGATCTTCTTCCCTTCCAACCCACTCTGCCTCGTGAACTCCGCACCTCCGACCCTACATCCAGGTGTCTCCCTCTGGAATGTCTGGTTTTCTTGGACCATTGTGTCATATGCCAACTGCCTACTACAGATGACTCTTCTACCTGTCATCTGGTGGTGGCTCTCATCGTTGGTGCCTTCTCAGCTAAGAATCTCTCCACCAATAATTCTCGCTCGAGCACTCTAGACTGCATCGGTATATTCAGTGATATCATCGATGTTTTAATCTCTCACCGGGGACCCTTCTCAAAGGTCTGGCCCCTAAATAATGGGTCCTGTACCATATCGGTTGAGTAATGTGAGCGGTCAATGAATCTTGTCGAGTACTGGGCCATTGATATGATTCCCTACTTTAAGTACCGAAACTCTTGGATATGCACAGTGATTAGGGTCACTGGGAAGAACTCCATTTCCAAGAGGCTCTCAATGTCTATCCATGTTAGTTTCACCTCATCAGGTAACTAGAGCATCAGGATCCACTATATTTGTGATGTTCCTAAGAAAATACTAATAGCTAGGATCACCATATGCTTAGTTGGTTTCCCAACTAGCTGGAAAACTCATGCCACAGCCTCCAGCCAGTGCTCAACTTCTGGGGATTTATCTTTCCTCGAAACCTCAAAGGTCTCTACCACTGGAACTTGTACAATGTGCTCAGTCGGCGTGCACCATCAATCAGTGGGGTTAGTGGAAACTGGTGCACAACGGGTGGTGGTGCTGTCAGTGTAGCACCCAAAGGTGCTAACCAAGTAATTAGACCCTGCACTGAATCCTCATCGCTCAGTGGGCCATCATCGTGTACTCTATTGGGAATCCTAGGTTGCTGTCTATGCGGCGACATCCTAAAAATAAACAGGTGTTCCACGGTCAATAAGTGATACTTGGTGAGCTAACTCAAAAGAGGAAAAAAATAAAACATTTACAAAACACACACACTTAGTGTTTTCGTGCACCAAGTCAAAAATAAAAATTCAAACTCCTGGTGTATTGATACGTCGACTGCCTCACCAACACTAGACTCCATGAACTGAAATCCACACTCAAAACACTAATCACTATTTATCCATTGGAAATATTGGAGTGTTAGTTCTTTAGTAGAACTGACTTCTATGATACCACTTTGTCAGGAACCGTCCCCCAGGGCCCGTGCCGTGACTAACCCAAGCCTGCCTTCATAGGGTAGGGGTTGGTTACTAGCACCAGAAAGGCGTATCCCTAAAATTGGAAGGTATTTCCTTTAAACATGTACAAACACATAAACTAGAATGCAACATGATGCAACCATGATGTAAAATAGCTTTATTAAAAGTGTGTACGAAAAGTAAGGGTCTGGAATACAAGTCCAACTGAAAAGATACAACTACAATTGAAAATAGAAAACAACTAATGAGATAGTCCACCGGGGGTCCCCGTCTCCATAGATCCCCATGCCAACTATCACTATCGTCAACCTTTAGGTCCTAGCTCATGAGTCTCAGTCAAGGCTGCCCATCGTTTTCACAAGACATAACAAGGTGTGGGTGAAGCCTGTGTAAGGGGGAGTATAATAAAATCCATTAGGAACCCCTAATACCCCCAAAGGTCTCTCAAAATTACACAATGAAAAACCAAAATCATTATCTCAATCACAAAGCACAAAGAAAAATACACCGCTCTAACCAGGTATAACTGAGTACAATAGTACTGATTTTTTTCCATAAGGCTAGATCATCTTACTCCATTAAGAGCCACTAATACTGACCCACACGTGATCTATAGGTACTATCCCCAGCAAGAACCACATATGAATGATTGGTTAAAATTCACACAGAATCATTTGGTGCTGATTTACAGAGAGTCGTTGGGTGATGATTCACACACAAACGTCAGGTGATGGTTTACACAAAATCATCGGGTGATGATTCACACATAATCGTTGGGTGCTGATTCACATCAAATCTATGGTTGCAGATTCACATAGAATCGCGTGGTGCTGATTCACATATAATCGTTGGGTGATAATCAACATAGATTCTCTCTTTATTCTTCACGTTTCATCCATACACATTATTCCCACTCATAATACACTTGTATGTGGGAGAAACCGCTCCTAAAGCCATCAACCATTTTTTAACAAGCACTAAGTTTCTTTTATAAGTTACCCAATGATTTTCCACATCATATGGGTTCCAACACAATAGGTGGCGCATCAACCAGATGCTCGGTCTGTATGTTATTGGCATTTTAGTGTTGTGACCCCGGTTGGATTCGGAGTCAATCCAACCCAACCGTACTCTAACATTCTCTAAAAATATCATGGAGTATCTTCAAAAGTACCTTCTCGCTCCAAGGATCCCAACATCATAGATTGTTTGTTAAATTGATGTTTGGTTCACAAGATATGACCTTTTAAGGGTTTTAAGGCCTGAAAGGTTTCAGGGTCCGGTCCGACCCGACACTGTTTGGGTTTACCCTACCCAGTCTGGGTCCCACCAGACCTGATTGGGCTCGGCCACGGACCAGCCTTGCCACCTTGGCGGGGCTGGGATATGGGGGCTTGTCCTTCCGGTTGGTGCGACTCGCATGGGGGTCGCGCTTTCGGCCTACCGAATGGCTCAAAGGAGCCGTTCAACTCCTTGATTGGCGGTGCCAGGTGGTGGAACTTGCCTATTCATAGGACTCAATGAGAGAGGGTACCCTTCTACATCTGCCATGACTTCAAGAAACGACCCCCCAAGATTCTGAATGACTCAAAGATCCGTTCAGTTCTATTAATTGGCGGCGCCACGTGGCACCCCCTCATCACCTGAGGGACCGGCAAGAAATGGAGCCTTGCCTTTGTCATGCCTTCAAGCTGCGTCCTGTATCACCACGGCGTGTGATGGCACTCCGCCTCCTATCTCTATGGTCAGCGATTACGGGCTGCCTGTCCGATTGCCACAGCTCCGAGAAGCACTGCCCTCCTCCGTGGCCGGTGACCGATAATCACTGCCTTAACCTGCCGGCGCCACTGCACTGACGAATCATCCGTGCGCCACCCAGTGATCCCTATTGTACCATTTTTATTTAGGATCATTTCTTAATGGCCTCCCGAGATTCCTCTATTTCTTCATGGCTCATGGATTTTAGATTTTGATGAGTTCGAATTTAACCCCCCGAAGAATGCAGCATGAACGAAGCGGCGAAGGGTCCGTGCCTTTTTTGTTTGGACGACGCCCTCTGTGTTAGCATCCTAACAGGTGGGAGTGATTTATACATCACATTAAAATAATGATAAACCCCATTCCAAACATAAACCCCAACTTTTATGATCATCTGTGCCCATTGCGGATGGTGGTGCTTCCACGCTCGAGGGTATTGAGGATGAAGGAGAATGTTCATGAGCGTCCACATTAGTTTTCCATCGATCTTGTGAGAAATTATGCTACGAGAATCTTTAAATACACCATTCTTTATCTATGGAAGGTGTCGTGGTACTTTTCCAGAGTTTCCTCATAGTCGTGTCAAAACCTCACGCACAAAAATCAATTAAATATGTAGGGGATTCGACCATGTCACATGTCATTAATGAGGTTCATTTATGTACTACATTCAATGTTTCATTTTTGAGGTTACAATGATGAAGGGCCAAGCCATTAAATCGATTGACAAGTCATCCATCCTGCCACCATTTCTCAACTGTTATAGAAAAGAAATAAAATTAATTTTTTTTTTATTTTATTATTTTTTTGTAATGTCCCAAATTTATCTTTTTCTCCTGACCTATTACGGTCGAAGTAAAGATTCCCTTCAGCGAATCTTGGCTCTGTGTATTCAACGGTGCCCTCATATTTATAATCTGAGCATCGATTCAAATGAGAGAAAACACCTCCATTACATTTACATAATGTACCTTAAAAAAGTTCAATAATTCGTTTCGGGCAAACCGAACCCCGGAATCACGTGCCGTAAATTTTTGTAGATAGGTATTAATCCCAAATAATTTACAAAAAATACATGTAATATCTATGTCTTTAAAATTTTAATGTGATTCAAAATTATTTAAACCATTTAAGACCATAGTTCTAAGACATTTATAATTAAACTCCAAAAATTCAATGAATCAATAAATGGAATTAAAATAAAATATATAATGTTTTAAAAAACATAAATTAAATATGTGAACCATTAAATATTGCAATTATTGAATTTAAAATAAAATTAATGATTTTAATTAATTCAATATAAATAATAAAACATTAAAATAATATTTTATACAATTCAGAATTTATTTCTTGATCCAAAAATTTATCAAACATAACTTAATAGCCCAAGACTAAAAATTATTTTTAGGGTAATTTTTAACAAAATTATGATAAAATTATGTAAAACATGGCCCACATCACACCCCCATATTAAGATTATTTTACAACCAATAAATAAAATGAAATTTCTTTATTAAAATATATTGTTTTTAGAATTATGTTCACAAGATATAGAAGAAGAATATCATGGATTTCTCTATTGTATAAATTATCCTACAACTTTTATGATTTTAATTAAATTCCATTCATTAATTAAACTAAAATTTCCATTTCTAGTAGTGAAAAAGATTTATTTGAGTGGAATAAAAGTTTTTAATGAGTGAAAAATTAATTTATCCAGTTTTCTTATGTCTCTTAAACTGAAATTCTAAATCCAACTTTATCGATACTATAATGACCCGGAAATTTCAAGGAATTTTTTTTCTTAAATACCTTGGAATTTTACAGGTCTGTGGCTTCTGAAGGAACCTGATTCTGAGGCCTAGTGTGCCCAAAATCAATTTCTGATGTTTAGCTTGGGTACGTTCAGTAAACGAACGAGCATGTTTTTCTATCTTTTGAACCGGTGCTCAGAATTGAAATTTGAGGGAACCAATGAATTTGCAATTCCGGTAATTGCGTAAGTGGACCTTTACCGTAGTTGTGTTTGTTTGGGAGAAGAATTTAAAATGTGTGGATTAATTATGAATTGAATAAAATTGTGGAACAATTTTTATTTCATTTCTACGGTGGTTAAATCCTACATGGGGGAGTTTCGGTGGGACCCACAAGCTCCTAACTACACATGTGAGGATAATTGTGAGGTGTGACCCACACGAGCCCCAAATATTCACATTCCATAACACGTTAACCCCCTCTTAAGCTTGTTAACTCCCTTTTATTGAGTAACTCTTCCTCTCCCCTCTTTACCTCTTTAATTCATGCAAACACACACCATAATTAATTTTGGTTGGAAATTTTTGTCTGAGGGAAATTTGGGGGAGAACTCTAGAGTTTTTTAAGAATTCATCCTCAACAAAGGACAGTTCTTCTATGACGAAGAACATCGACCCTTCATTGTAGAATAACTCGGAGACCACGGTTCTCATCCTCTTCTTCCTTTGCGACAAGAGAGGATACACCGACTCGGGGAATTCACCAAAGACGATGCACCTTATTTATCTCTCCTTCGTGACAAGAGAGGGAACATAGTTCTTCCTCGGGTGCACACCGACAGCGACAGAAACAACGCCATCTTCTGCGGCGCATGGTGAACGACATTGATTATCAAGGTAGGGGTTATGTTTAATTTTAGTGGATCAAAAATTGTGCTTTGGTTTTTGTTGAGCATGTTGTTTACCTCAGCCATTTGCTATTGCTTTACGCGGGGGGTGCAGGCCGAACGAACATGGCCCGACGACCCTCCGTTGAACTTGTTTATTTTATTTAGAATTGGAATGAAGTGGCGAAGAAGGGATGACACCATCGCGTCGTGCTAGGAATGCGACAAAGGAGGTCGGCACCATCACGTTGGTTGTACGGGATGAACCACGACCCTCTACACGGGCCGCTTCGGTGGAAGAACCGGCAGGCCCGTCAGTGGGTCGGGCGAAGACGAGCCGTGGCGCCAGGAGGGCGCTGTGCTAGAGGACCGGCAGGCCCATCGGCCGGCCGTGCAGAGCTGGACCGCGGTGCCAGGAGGGCGTCGCGCTGGAAGACCCGCGGCCCGCCCATTCGGGCCGCGTGTGCAAAATACCTACCTATTTGGGGATGGGCGGCGCCGCCTTCTGCCACCGGTGCATAAAAATGGGGGGGCCCCTTTGGAACCCATTCGACTTCGGTCGCGCCACTCAGCCAGCCAGGATGAGGGCCCTGCTGTGTCGTGCCAGGTCGGGCCGAGCCAGGCTGGGCTGGGCCGAACTGTCCCCCCTTCGGGTCAGTTAGTGCCCCTTCGGGCCGAGTTGCATTTCCTTTTGGACTGGTCTAATACCCCGGCCGGTTCGGATGCATCAAGCCGGATTAACCCAACCCGTCGGCCCATTGGGCTAAACGGGCCAAGCCCGATGTTCACTTAAACATGAATAACATAAGGACCGTGCATCTGATTGACGCACCGTCTGTGGAACTAGGACTATTTCGATGAGATGGTCCTTTTGCGATACTCTGAGTGAGTTTTGGACAGCTTTGGATATCATCCGAGTTAGAAACGATCGTATTTCTAACCGAGCCCCTAGAACAGAAATGCCAATATCTCTCAGACTGGGCATTCGATTTACGCGCCGTCTAACGGGTTGAGTTTCTATTAACGAGACAGAACATTGGGATACATCAACTCTGGACTTCGTGAGAGTTGATGTATCGCCCCCTTGGCTCATGGAGTGGACCCTCCCAGAATTGAGCGTGTTGTGTGTGGGTACCCTAGTGCTGGTTGTGATGATGATGACGACTGTACTTGGATCCTACGTAGGTTCGGCAGCGAGGACCATTGTACTTGGATCCTCCATGGGTTTAGCAGCGATGAAAACTGTACTTGGATCCTACGTGGGTTTGGCAGTGATGGTTACTGTAAATGGATCCTACATGGATTCGGCAACGAAGACTTCTGTATTTGGATCCTACATGGGTTTGGTAGGGGAGATGATTCATAGGCTACATCTATCATCTCCACCCCTCTTCGTGAGTACTATACCTGGGTGAGCTGAGTCTTGACTTTCAATCAATATCATCGATAGGATTGATATACTTTCCGGTGTGGACTGGGTTGTGCTTTCTTGTGTGGACTGGGTTGTGCTTTCTTATGTGGACTGGGTTGTACCTGGGCTCTTGAGTTGGATCCGAACTGGAATTGATGACTTAGGTATATGTATTGGCATATACCTAAGTAGAGTTGGTTGATACTTCCTGTTTATATATTTCCTTTTTGATATATCCTTTGTGGATTCAGGGAGGCCTTCAAGAGTCTCGGGGTCCCTACTGAGTATCGTATACTCACCCCTAGACAGGCTATGCCCTCACTAAGTTGTGTAGGATTCAGACGACAAAGAGCACTGATCGAGGTGGAGCCTTGTGGAGCTGGATGGTACCTGGAGGTGGACAACTTGGCGGGATGTACACGAAGCGGACGACCGGACCCAAGGAGGTGAGGAGACCATTTGTACCCACCCTTCAGGTGGTATATCCAGAGGACGACTCGATGGTTGCTGGTTTACATTACTACAGTTCTTCATTCTTTACTGTTGTAACGTACTTTTTAGTTGGGTTTGTATTCAGGCCCATTTACAATCCATCAATTAATTTTTTACTCAGTTTACTTAGAGTCTACTTCATCTTGCATACTCTGTTGTGTTGTTTACTTATATAAAGGCAATGCCTTCCCTTTTATTGGGATTTACGCCTTTGGTGCTAGTCTCCAGCCCCTGGCCTATGGAAGGTGGGCTTGGGGTAGTCACAGCATGGGTCTTGAGGATATGTCATGAAAAATTGGTATCAGAGGAGTCGGTTTTACAACAGAACTTAGGACTCTAATAATTTCATCCTGTGGAGAAATAGTGTTAAGAGTATTGAGTGTGGTTACTAGTCCAGGGAGTCCAGTGTTGGTGTGGCGGCAGACGTATCCACACACCAGGACCCCAACATCTGATTTCCGACTCAGTGCATGAAAAAATTGATTGAATGTGTGTTTCAAAATTTTTCTTAGTGATTAGTTCATGTCAGCTCACCAGGTATACTGTATTAACCGTGGCACACCTTTTCCTTTTTAGGATGGCCCCACGATGGCTGCCAGGTAGGGTTCCCAGTTACATGCGAGATGGCAGCCCATCGTGCGACAAGGCCTCGGTGCAGGGCCACATTACAGCGGAGGCACCAGCGGAACATCTACCCAATGGTCCACCGATACCACTGACTCCAACTACGGAGGGTGCACGCCGCATGAGTGATATGCATGAGTTTCAGTGACAGAGACTACCTAGGTTCCGTGGAGAGACAGACTCTCAGGTAGCCGAGGATTGGATGGAGGCTATCGTCTGAGTCTACAGATTAGTAGGGACACCAGCAGATCTTATAGTTATCCTTGCGGCGAGTCTCCTGCACACAGCTGAAGGTAGATGGTGGAGTCTGATGCTCCAGGTGCCTGAAAATGCATCTCTACTTTGGACGGACTTCGAGAGACTCTTCTTCTCGGAGTTCGTTCCAGCCACCCTCCGTGCAGTGCGCATCCCGGAGTTACTACAGCTGCGGTAGGGCAGCATGACAGTAGCCTAGTACTCGGCGAGGTTTACCGACCTCTCGCGCTAGTTCACATACCTGTTATGGGACCCATTCTTCCTAGCATGGACCTTTGAGGAGGGACTGAGGCATGAGACCAAGAGTACTGGAGTGATCCCTTCTTGTGGAGAGCTTCCATGCTAAGCCTACGCCATAATTGAGGCCTACCGCATGGCAACACGTAGAAGAGTATTCTGCAGCCGGCAGTATACAGATGTCGCAGAGGTCCAAGCGGACCAAGCCATAAGGTGGCTGACGTCATGATACTGGTTCGGTGGTGCAGGGCACACGCAACAGAGCCAGTCATACAAGAGGTAGGCAGTGCTATGCATGCGGCGGGAAGGGCCACATGGCTCGTGACTGCCGGACCCGCCATGCAGAGGAGCAGAAGAAGGTTGAAGGACAACCCATGTAGAGGGAGAGGTTCGACCATGGCGGTCCGCAGTGAGTAGGAGGATGAGGCAGAAGAGATGGCTGAGCGGCGGGTGGTGGGAGACGCTTTGAGGCTTAACCACCACCACCACCAGGAGGTCCACCCCAACTACAGGGAGCTGGTGGACAGAGGCAGGCTCAGCTTTAGGCAGTGGAGGATTATGACCATTGTGCACTTGAGATGATTCGAGGTACTATCTTTGTCTACTCCACCCTTGTTGTAGTTCTTATAAACATAGGAGCGAGTCATTATTTTATTGTTGCTGCCCTTGTTCGAAGCTCAGAGATTCCGACAGAGCCGATGGATCGATCCTTATGGATAGAGACTCATAAGGGAGAAGACTCGACAATCACACACTAGTGCCAGCAGTGTGATATTACTCTAGGAGGTGAGAGCTTCGGCTGGGATATTCTTGTAGCGGCATCGAGGCCTTACGACATCAACTTTGATATGGATTTCTTGTCTATATTCCATGCTTAGATTGACTGTATTAGGCGCAAAGTGTGGTGTGTTCGCACATATGGGAGCAGGTTCACCCTCACCGGTGAGAAGGGAGCCTTTGTAGTGTAGGTTGGACTTATGCAGAAGAGAGGGCAGCCGATCACACATCAGTTGGCTAGTCTCATTCTCAGAGAGCTTGATGTGCGGAGTCGGAGTTTTCCTGTTATGGTGGATCAGTTTTTGGATGTTTTTCCTAACAACGTTCCAGGACTACCTCCTTGCAAGGAGCTAGACATCTACATTGACCTGTACCCTTGGACAACCATGATATCTACTCCAGCATATCAAATGGTTCCCGCTAAGCTTCGTGAGCTGTGAGTATAGCTGGAGGACTTGCAGGGCAAGAGATTTATCTGACCAAATTTTTCACCCTGGGCTTCTTCAATTTTATTCGCCAAGAAGGGGGATGGGAGCATATGACTATGTGACGACTACCGTCACCTAAATCAGGAGACCGTAAAGAACATGTATCGACTCCCAAGGATTGATGACCTCTTTGATCATATCAAGGGAGCACGATGGTTCTCGAAGATAGACCTCAGGTCAGGCTATCATCAGCTCAGAGTTCGAGACGAGGATGTGCAGAAGACGTCCTTCAAGTGTCGGTATGGCCACTATGAGTTCTTGGTTATGCCTTTCGGTGTAACCAATGCTCCATAAGTGTTCATGAGTCTCATGAACATGATCTTCCTACCTTAGATCGATCGATTTGTTATAGTCTTCCTCGATGACATACTGATTTACTCGACTACTAGGGAGAAGCACGCCTACCACTTGCGGGTTGTAATAGACACACTCCGAGAGCACCATCTTTGTGGTAAGCTCTCGAAGTTCTAGTTCCTGATTCGAGAGATCCACTTCTTGGGGCACATCATCTCTAAGGAGTGTGTTGCTGTGGATCCTGTGAAGATCGAGGAAGTACTTTCTTGGGAACCACCCAAGTCTATGACGGAGGTGCGGAGTTTCCTAGGTCTGGCAAGATACTATCTGAGGTTTTATCAAGACTTCTCAAGAGTTGCATCACCACTTTTAGCTTTGACGGAGAAGGGGAAACCATTCGTGTGGTCAGACAGATGTCAGAAGAGATTCCAGGAGTTGAGATAGAGATTAACCAGTGCAAGCATCTTGAGGCTACTGGAGGAGGGCGTAGGGTACGTAGTTTACTGTGATGCATCAGGGACTGGACACAGGTGTGTCCTGATGCAGGAGTGGGTAGTGATCGCTTATGTTTCATGATAGTTGAGGATGAACGAGCAAAACTACGCTACCCATGACCTGGAGTTAGCAGCAGTGGTCTTTTCCTTGAAGATGTGGCAGCACTATCTGATGGGAGAGTGCTTTATAGTCTACTCTGACCACCAGAGTCTCAGGTACATCTTATCACAGAAGGACCTGAACCTGAGACAGCGGCGATGGCTTGAGTTCCTCCAGGACTATGACATTGAGATATTCTATACTCATGGGAAGGGGAATGTAGTAGCTGATGCTCTGAGATGGAGATCAGGCATTCAGCTACATGGAGTGGTGATAGAGCAGCTAGCCACGTTGAAGATATCCTTCATGGATAGAGATGGAGTAGCCTTTCTGCAGTCACTCACAGTCACTCCTCCACTACATTAGCAGGTCAGAGAGGCATAGTGTAGGGACGTTGACTGTGAGACGCGACATGCACAGATATCCACAGGACAGGCGACTGATGGATTTTCTAAAGGAGCAGAGAACGTCTGACTAAAAATTATTATTTTTATTAATAAAGAATCTTTTGAAGAAAAAGTGATAAACCATAAGTCCAAAAAGCACCAAACAGCAACAAGAAGAAGATCAGAAATAATCTCACCCAAGCAGAAGCCGCAACCGCAGGCTCCAAAGAAGGACCACTCGGTGATCCCATGCAAGCGTGGTCCCTCCCGATGGCAAGCCATCCCTCCATATCAACCACATCCCAAATGGCCTGTAGTGGAACAAGCAGCATGCTCTAGCTCGTCTGAGACGAACTGACCCTTCCACATTCCTCACACAACCAGGACAGTAACTCAATACAACATAAGTTAGGAAAGAAGTAAAATAGAATCATTGAAAACCAAATGGATTCTACCAGAGTCAATGTCCCTAAACAATATCCATGATAAATTAGATACCTGCAGAAGTGGATCACCTCTTATCAGGTCTTGAAAGGAAGAAGTCATCGTATTCCAGACCTGCATATATTCCTCAAGACTAATCAACCCCTTATTGAAACCTCCAACCAGGATCGTGTCCTGTTTATCCACCCAAATATACTAGTCCTCATTAAGCTCCAATTCAAGATTCCTACCCATCATCTTGGATTCATACTCTTCCGAGGCGTTGAGGAATAACACTTGCTCTGACACCACATCACCAGAGCTTAAAACCAAATCCCAGGAGGGATCATGCTGTCCAGCTGCCTTTTGGTGACACCTACTTTCCTTATCTAGCTTCCCCAACAATATTTTCTTGGCTGAACGGGTCTTCATAGGAGGAGGTAAGGAGGAGTAATCCTTCCTGCCCCTCCTTCTTCTCTTCCTCCTGACCCTCCTCGAACCAGATTCTGCATCTGAGAAACTTCTACTAACCACGTCGCGTTCATTTCCCCTTCCACCGTCATCATACTCTGGATAGGTATTTCCCCTAACCCAACCTTCCAACAAAAAACCATCAGCACTCCCCCTGTTTTCCTTACCATCCTCAACCAAGGTAGCTGGTTCAATACTATGCTCCTCCTCATCCAGCATTCCATACCTGTTGCTCAAGGCGACTGGCGTTCGGACTGAAGATCTAGCCCCTGGCAGACAAGCAGCGCTCAACCCTCCCGCATCTTCGAGGTTAGCCTGAACCTGCACCTCCAAAACAGACCCAATCAGTTGGCTCGGAGCACTACCCAGAGCAGGCCCTACCCCACTGGCCCCTTGCTTCCCCATGATACAGTTTTCCTCAACACCTGATCCCTCTAGAAAGGTGGGTTGATCAAAATCCCTGCCCATATATTGAGGTTGTGGGTTCAGAGTCTCCCAACCTTTGACTGGAACACAATTGGCCTCAAACCGGGAAGGATCACATGTAGACAAAGAGGGGCTCGCCAACGCCCCAACCGCAGGACCCCGGTCCTCATTTCCCATGCTACTCGAAGCCTGTAAACCACCCAAATTCTTCTTGGGGTCAACAACCACCGCCTCCACCTGAGGCTCTAAATCCTTCTAAGTCTCCTTTAGAACTATGCCCGCAGACCTCATCCTCCCCGAGTCAGTGAAATCCCTTACCGAAGCTTTAGCAGGACAGTGGAACCGCACCCCGGGATGGCCAGGAGACCCCTACTCCTGGACACCATGAATTTCCTCACTACAATCCTTAGTATCCGCCAGCACCTCCTGTGCCCTCAGTTGGTGTGCAATTGTCTCAGAGCCAATACTAGAACTAGCCCCATGACCTTCGACGTGACCTGAATCACCCTTGTTCACCGCAGAAGACTCAGCCACCACCGCTACAGCCCTTTTACGGCACTCCTCAACACGGTGACCCTGCCTATGGCAGGAGGAACAGAACGAGATCCAGGATTCGTAGAAGATACTTTTCACGTACATGTACTTCCATTCAACCACGATCCATACCTTGTCGGGAGGGTACGTACCATGGTACCAGTTGACCTGTAGGAGGAAGTGATAAGGGAGTTTCACACTTCCCCTCTGGCGGTAAATCCAAGAGTGGAAGAGATGTACCAGGATCTCAGACGATAGCACTGGTGGCCGGGTATGAAGAAGGATGTGGCAGAGTGTGATTCACGATGCCTCACCTGCCAGCAAGTGAATGCGGAGCACCAGGTACTGGCAGTCTTGGTGCAACCCTTAGAGGTCCCAGAGTGGAAGTGGGACAGGATATCCATGGATTTTGTGATGGGGCTCCCACGTACATCTAGAGGACACGACTCCATCTGGGTGATAGTCAACCGACTCACCAAGTCGGCCCACTTCCAACCGATCATAGAGCAGGGCTCAGTAGAGAGCATGTGATGCCTATACGTTCCGGAGATCGTATGGCTTCATGGTGTTCCATCATCTATCATCTCCGATCGAGATGCTCACTTTACTTCCCGGCTTTGGAAGGGGTTACATGAGTCTTTTTCGATGCATCTACGCCTTATCACCGCCTTTCATCCTCAGACGGATGGACAGATGGAGAGAACCATTCATACACTCGATGATATGCTCTGTTCATGTTTCCTTGACATTGGTCGCAGCTGGGAGGATCACCTACCCTTGGTGGAGTTTTCGTATAACAACAGTTACCACTCCACCATCTGGATGGCACTATAGGAGTCATTATATGACCGACCTTGCATATCACCTCTTTGCTGGACTGAACCCGGGGAGTTAGCACTCGTAGGACCAGAGAAGATTCAGGCTACGATGGAGAAGGTGCAGATCATCCAGGAGCGGATGAGGACTGCATAGAGCAGATAGAATTCCTATGCTGATAGGAGACAGAGACCACTGGATATCGAGGAGGAAGACGGCGTTTTCTTACGGGTCTCAACTCGACGTGGATTACAGAGATATGGCAGGGTTGACAAGTTATCTTTGCGCTTCATCAAACCATTCTTGGTTCTCAGTAGGGTAGGCAAGGTGGATTATCTCCTGGCCCTTCCACCTCAGTTGCACCGGGTGCACAATGTCTTCCACGTATCTCAGCTAAGGAGATACGTGCAAGGCTCGACACATATAATTGATCACATGGAGCTAGACATTGATGACAAAGAGACTTTTGTAGAGGTCCCAGTGGAGATCGAGGATCGACAAGAGAAGGTCCTACGTGGATGGTCAATTCCTATAGTGCACATTCTTTGGCATCATGGGAACCTCCAAGAGAGCACATGGGAGCGGGAGGCTCAGATTCATGCACAATACCCACATTTGTTTCCCTAGTTTGTGATGTAGTTTTACGGGGACGTAAATCCCTGAGGTTAGAGTAATGTAAAGACCTGGAAATTTCATGGAAATTTTTTTCCTAAATACATTGGAATTTTACGAGTCTGTGGCTTTTGACGGCACCTGATTCTGACGCCCGGCGTGCCTGTAAACAATTTTCGATGTTTAGCTCGGGTACGTTCAGTAAAGGAATGAGTGAGTTTTTCTATCTTTTTAACTGGTGCTCCGAATTGAAATATAATGGCACTGATTAATTCGCAACACCGGTAATTACTTAAGGGGACCTTTACCATAGTTTCATTTGTTCTCGAGAAGAAGTTAAAATTTGTGGGTTAATTAAGAATTGAATAAAAATTGTGGAACAATTTTTATATCATATCTTAGGTGGTTAAATCCTACATGGGTGAGTTGGGGTGGGACCCACAAGCCTTTAACTACCCATGAGAGGATAATTGTGAGGTGGGGCCCACACGAGCCCCAACTCTTCACATTCCATAACACCTTAACCCCCTCTTAAACTTGTTAACTCCCTTTTATTGAGTAACTCTTCCTCTCCCCTCTATCCTTCTTTAATTCATGCCAACACACACCGTAATTAATTGATTGAAACTCTTTCATTAATTAATTGAGTGTTTGAATTTTTATTTTTTAATGCATGGCATGATTAAATAAAATAAGGAGAATCCTTATTTTATTTTGGTTGGAAATGGTTGTGTGAGGGAAATTTGGGGGAGAACTCTAGAGTTTTTGAAGAATGCATCCTCAACGAAGGACCGTTATTCTCCGATGAAGAACATCAACCCTTCATCATAGAACAACTCAGCATCCACGGTTATCATCCTCTTCTTCCTCCATGACAAGAGAGGAGACACCGACTTGGGGAATTCACCAATGATGATGCACCTTATTTATCTCTCATTCGTGATAAGATAGGGAATGTCGTTTTTCCTCAGGTGCACACCGATGATGACAGAAATGACACCATATTCTGCGACGCCTGGTGAAAGACATCGATTATCGAGGTAGGGGTTAAGTTCAATTTTAATGGATTAAAAAAATTTATTTGGTTGTCATTGAGAATATTGTTTACCTCATCCATTTGCTATCGCATTACGTGGAGGGCACTGGCCGAACAAACACGACCTGACGACCCTCCGTTGAACTTGTTTATTTTATTTAGAATTTGCAAGAAAAGGCGAAAGAGGCACGACGTCATCACACCATGCCAGGAACATGAAAAAGGAGGCTGGCGCTATCATGCCGGTTGTGCGGGACGAACCACGACCCGCTACATAGCCCACTTCGGCAGAAGAACGGGCTGACCCATTGGCCGGCCAAGCAGAGCTGGACCACAGCGCCAGAAGGGCGCCGTGCAGGAAGGCCAACGGCCCGCCCATGCGGGCCGCGTGCACAGAAGATCGGCCAGTCTAGCTGGCCGGTTTGGGGAAGGGCGGCGCCGCCTGGCACCGCCGGTCGGCTTCGGCCTAGCCGCTTGGCCAGTCGGGCCACGCGCCCAGCCAGGCCGCACTAGGTCGGGTCGGGCCGGGCCACGCCCCACCGGGCCGGGCCGCGCCCCTTCGGGCCGAGCTGACCCCCTTTGAGTAAGGTCATGCCCCTTCGGCCGAGTTGAATTTTCCTTCTGACCGGTCTGATACCCCTGCCGGGTCGGACCCATCAAACTGGATTAACCCGACCCGTCAGCCCACTAGGCTAAACGGGACGGGCCCGATATTCACTTAAACGTGAATAACTTAAGGACCATGTGTCCGATCGTGGAACCATCTGCGGAACTAGGAATCTTTCAATAATACGGTATTTTTTTTATACTCTATGTGTGTTTTGGAATGCTTTGGATATCGTCCGGGTTAGAAATGAGCTTATTTCTAACCGGGCCCCTAAAATAGAAATGACAATATCTCTCAGACTGGGCATCTGATTGACACGCTGTCTGGCGCGTTGAGTTCCATTTGACGAGATGAAACTTTGGGATACATAAACTCGAGACTTTGTGATAGTTGATGTATCAACCCCTTGGCTTGTGGAGCAGACCCTCCCGGAATCGAGCGTGTTGTCTGCGGGAACCCTAGAGCTGGCTGCAACTACGATGATGATTGTACTAGGATCCTATGTGGGTTCGGCAGCGAGGATGACTGTAAATGGATCCTCCATGGGTTCGGCAGCGATGAAGACTTTACTTGGATCCTATGTGGGTTCGGCAGCGATGGTTACTGTACTAGGATCCTACGTGGGTTCGTCAGCGACGACTTCTGTACTTGGATCCTATGTGGGTTCGGCAGGGGAGATGATTCAGAGGCTACATCTATCATCTCCACCCCTCTTCTTGAGTAGTATACCTGTGTGAGTTGAGTCTTGACTTTCAATAAATATCATCGATATGATTGACTTAATTCCTATGTGGACTGGGTTGTGCTTTCCTCTGTGGACTGGGTTTTACTTGGGCTCTTGAGTTGGAGTCGAACTGGAATTGATGACTTAGGTATATATATTGGCATATACGTAAGTATAGTTGGTTGATTATTCGTGTTTATATCTTTCCTTGGTGGTATATCCTTTGTGGATTCTGGGAGACCATCGAGAGTCTTGAGGTCCCTACTGAGTATCATATACTCACCACTGCATGGGTTATGCCCACACTACATTGTGTTGGATGTAGACGACAGAAAACACTGATCGAGGTGGAGTCTTGTGGAGCGGGATGTTACCTGGAGGTGGAACACTTGGCGGGATGTACACGGAGTGGATGGCTGGACTCGAGGACCAGAGGAGACCATTTGTACCCACCCTTCAGGTGGGATATCCGGAGGACAACTCAGTGGTTGCTGGTTTACTTTACTGTAGCTATTCTTTCTTTACTGGTGTACTATACTTGTAGTTGGGTTTGTATTCTGGCCCATTTACTTTCCAACACTTACTTTTTTACTCAGTTTACTTAGTGTTTACTTCATCTTGCGTACTCTTTTGTATTGTTTACTTATATAAAGGCAATGCCTTCCCTTTTATCGGGATTTATGCCTTTGATGGTAGTCGCTAACCCCTGCCATATGGAAGTCGGTCTTGGGATAGTCACGGCAAGGGCCATGAGGACGGGTCGTGACTGATACAACTCAAATGAAATTATTATAAGTCAATTTCCCTCTTCATGGTCTAGGTTTAATATTCCATTCATCAAAATTAATTAGTTTATGAATATTTTGTTCTTATTAAATTTCTCACATCCATGTATATGCAAAGAAATTATTGAATATAAACAAAAGGATCTTATTTACCCACATTCCTAGAGGCGGGTGCCCTAGAGATTCAAAACGGGATTCCAATTGCATATATTTCGATGATTTCAAAGGAATAAATCAATCTATTTTTAAGGGATCTATAAGGATTTGTTTTTTCTAAATTCCAAGTTACCTTAAATTATGTTCAAAATTATTTTGAACTTCTGTTATTATTTAAATTCCACAATGTTATTATATTTCATACTCACATTCCTAGTTCTAAAACTCTATTTCCAATAATATTGTGTGAATAAATCACCCAAAAATCATTTTAAATTTTGAGGGTTTATAATAATGTATAATTCCACAAAATAAAAATGGAGTTAAAATTTTTTCATAGTTTTCAATTGATCTCAATGGAATTTTTAAAAACACAGAAAATATATATAAACAACTTTGTACATGTTCATAACAAAATAATTTTTTAGGTTTTTTTTTCAAAAAATATTTTCAATAATATTAAAATAAATTTAAAATTAAATAATGAAATTAGTATCCATTTGATGACCCCTAACCCCATATGTCCTTTTCATTATATCCTTGATGAAGATCAACATGGAACATGTAATATTCCTGAATATTTGACATACAACATCAAAAATAAGTTTAATGAAAGGAGTCCACCTAGGTGTAATTATTTTATTTTATTTTTATTAATACATGAGATTTTTTTATTCTCATTTTATTTGTCATAGAATGAATCCTAATTCCATTAATATAGTATCTTTCGACTTTCATTACAACATAGAAAACTAACACAATCTAACTACTTTTAAATAATTAAAACCCATAATTTTAAACAAATTAAAATTAGAAAAAATGAATTGAATTTTTAGGTACAAAACCTCCAAGAGTTGTTGAAATATATATTATTTAATTCCAAATAATATCAAGATTGTCCGCAATCTAGTATCCTATTATCTTTTGTGTTCTACAAGTAACCACATATTTATATTCCCAAGGTTATTTATCATAGATCACGTCTTATCCTAGATACCCTTTTTGAAATCATAGTGTGTGTCCTACCCATTAGCATTACGATATATCTTGTAAGGTGGGGAAAGATGGATGAATTATAGGGAATATTGTTGTTCTTATGTGCCTCCCTTTATATGGTTTTCGTTGTATTCTTGAGGGGGGTCTCTATTGACAAGTCCCACCAGGGATTCTACTTCTTTTAGTTTTCTTCCATCATTCTCGTGGTATCCTCTATAAATTAATACATGTATTACATACTTAGGATATCAAAATAATCTTTTTAAACCTCTACATTGGCAGATAATACAATTAAGAACCCCACTGGGTCTTCTTGATCATCATCTTCATATTCAAGAACAATATATTCCTCATGTTACGATAACTCTTTTCCAATTAGATCCTCATCCAAATCCTCCATGATCTCTGATAATGGTGTGGATTTTTCATATTAAAAACAGGTGAAATTAAATGCTAATTCAGATTATGTAAAACTAATACAAGCTCAAAAAATAAATTCATCTCCCTCCACTGCATTAGAATTATGATCCTCCTCCCAGAATAGTGATCCTAGGAAGCTATTAAAATAATTTTTATACTTAGGTTCTTTATGTTTGGATTTAAAATCGATTTCCTCCATCTTTTCTTTATCGTCATCCAATACAAGAATCAGTTGGGTTGGATCATTTAATACAATACATGGGAGGATATTTTTTAATGTAGTATGGATAAAATTTGAATAATGTGAGTTTGATTCTGGATCAAATCTATATTTCATATTATATTTGAATATATTTTTCCATTGAAATTCATTTTTGATGTATTCATGTGTGGATGGTGAATGTTGTGGGTATTATATCATTTCTTGAAATTTGACCCCCTTCATTACATCTCCATCCTCCAAGGTCTATATGATTAGTTTTGTTTTTGAGTTTACAATATTGGGAGAATAATAATTTAAATTTGATTAAATATAATCAATGTAGAATGAATTAAAGGAAATTATATCCTCCCTCGACGATTTCATCTTTTAATTCCTCTTCAATTTGTAGAGCCACTAGGAAGATTAGTTAAATATAAAATAGTGTTATTTCTTCCTCCAATTAAAGCTCTTCCATTCCTCCCACTTTGGATGTTTTGATTTGAATTAAAATAATTTTATGTTTAACATTTATAATCCCTTCAATATAATATTCTTGTTATTGTCCCACAAGATGATGAAAAGTGTATCTCAATTTGTCATTTAGGTCCTACATTTAATACCTATTAGGTAATTTTATATGATAATCTTTCTTCATTAGGGGGTGGGGTTTGATTTACTAATCATGTTCATCCATCATACTATATATTTCACTCTCATGAATCTAATAATCAGTTCTTAAACACTATTCTTGATTGTAATAAAATGATTATTAGTAGTTGTCAAATCCTTGGGTTTTTTTCCTACGGGATAAATTATACCCTAGTTGTTGTGGGTATTTTAACAAATAATTAGAGTGATGATCTATTTTATATTTGGAATTTTAATTTGAAAACAGAATATTACCATCAATATAAAAGACAAAAGAAATGAGTTTTTGACATATCTCCCTGGAAATGATACCAATGATGTTAAAGGCTACCACATGACCTGCATAATTTATTTAAAAACCATGAATGTAGTATCATGGGTATGAATAGGCATTTCATGACCCCCTCCCCTGCGAGTGTAACCCATATTGGATTCCAATGAGAGAAAACAAATTCTGATTTCCCAATTTCTACCTCATGTTGGCCCTAGTTTAGTGAATTATACTAAGGGTATATTAATAATATTTGGTAGGCATGGAACTCTAATAGAGAATGTGGAAGATAGAGATTTGATGGATTTACCAATCAAAAATTTATCATCCATGGATATATTGAAATTAAATGTTCTATAATTAAATACCACAATGTAGTATTATAACTAAAATTAAATCTATAAGTACCAAAATGAGAAGATGGAAGTGACCATGAATCCCAATTAGTATATTTAAAAATAAAATATAGTAATATCTTCCCTAATCTCCAACAAACATCAGATGACCTAAAAATCATTTATATATACCTAGGGTGAGTATAACAGTATACTCAATAGGATCCTCCTTATATCATCTTGTGAAAATGACAATGATAACTTTCTATATCATAGTGATAAATTGTGAAACTAAAACATTACACAAAATGGTATACTATGATTCTAGCCTCACTATGGTAACTCTCACCATTTACAACATTCAAGAGAGCATATAATATAGTAACAAAACATCAAGGGTACACCATTATCACTTCCCCATTGGTTTTCAACTCTTCCCCAATGACGTTCGTACAAGTCCATCTCTATCAAAAATAAACCACCCCAAAGTCTCATAGGCAAGGAATTACAATATGCACCATATTCATCGCATCATCACAATGTCCCATACATATTTCCATATAATAATTGGGTAGTTTCTAAGAGCCACCAAATCTCATATGACATGTATCATACATTAGGGGTTATACCTCAATCCATTACAGTCCATACATATAGTAAATAACCTAGGGCCATCACAACCAATACACGTCAAACCTATAATCCAACTTTACAAAATATATCTAGAGATTAATGTGTGATAAATAACCAAAATCCATAATATACTTATACATACATATATGAGGATGATAACTATTATTCAAACCCTCACAAGTAACTACCAAGAAAAGAGAGTGGGGCCAATGGGGGTAATCAACCATCTATCCTCCCACTAGGATTTTGGGGAAAACA
Organism: Viscum album; assembly: GCA_963277665.1. NCBI lineage: Eukaryota > Viridiplantae > Streptophyta > Magnoliopsida > Santalales > Viscaceae > Viscum > Viscum album. The sequence continues at coordinate 1,577,035,061 of OY728141.1, forward strand.
CCCTCATAGAGACTATTTAGTGTCAATTCCCATAACAAACATGGGTGTGGTAGTATATTAAATACCAAAATGAACATGATATAGTATATCTCACTACCACATAGTGGGAATAACCTAGTGTTAGAATCAACTACCGATAACATCGCTCAGACTACCGACCATCACTACTACGACAAGACATCCTATAAGCACAGAATAATTTAAAAGAGTTATAGTAATTACTTCTTTTATTGTTATAATTACCATTCATTAATTAATTTATTTACCATTAATTAACCAAAATAATTATTCAAACATAAAGTACATTATTTAACATATCCAATTACATTCCCTCCAATCAAAATCTAAATAAAGTCCACAACTTCTGAAGATTAACATATTTCCATCATTTTCATTCCATCAACACCATCACGGTGTGTTAAGAATTATTATATCATTAATGGAATCATTCCATAATTCTAGGTACCCTCGGAATAGCATCCTAAGATACAACAATGAGAAAACATGAAACCAAGAACACATAGTAGCCTCACCAATTGGAGAAAAGAATGTAGATAAAATAATAAATGTACCCATCGACCATTAAATAGACTCATTTAAAAAAAATAATGCAGCTTTATCACTAAAAAATGTATTCTCAGATTCAACTTGTTTTATTATCTTTGGTAAAATCCCCAACACCCACATGCATATCCCAATGCATGTCTCCATCATATGAATCAATTTCTACCACATCATCTGGACCACCCTGTTCTGGATCACGTCACATATAGAATCTCACATATAGAGAACCTCACAAAAGAATTATGAAATAAAAAAGGATAGTAAATTGGGAAAAAAAGTCCCAGAAACATTTTATCCAATGTTAATACAAAAACAAGATCTTAGTGATCGAAACTCAAGGCACTCAGCCTTCTCACGCAGTCAAGAAAACCAGAAACTACAAATTATCTTTAATAAAAGACCTGATATTATTACGTCTTGAGTAAATGAATTCATTATAGACAAGATCCAACTATGGGAAACCAATGTCATCAAGCTATTAGAAGCTATAAAATGATAAAAATGCCAGTAGTTTTATTCCAAAGTTCAAAAAACTATGAGAAAAACCATTCTAAATTAACATAACATTTATTAATAATCAACATTGTAAACCATAATTATCATGATCCACATTCTTTATCAATTTATTTTAGAAGAGAGAACACATTTAATTAATCATGTGAGTTACATCAATTTTAATGAAAATTAAATTAAAAGAAAAAATGAATTTGAACATTAGTTTTATGTAAGTATTAATCTAGTTAATCAATTAATTTTTTATATAAAATTTCTATCAATTCCTTTAAATAAAAACATCATCAACAATAGTATCACAATACATGTTAACAAGAATAACATAGATGTTACAGTTTCTTGAAAATTGAGATAGAAACCAATACCATGATAGAAAAAACTATATATGATCACTAAAACCAATTAGTTATTAATGAATTACAATAATTATTATGTTAATTACATTTCCATACAATTTATAAAACTTGATAACATTACGATTTCATGTAAATAAATTATAGAAGAAACTAATCTCCTACCTAAAAGAAAGAAACTCCATTTGACTCACTACACCAAAAATTGGAAATTATCACAAGATAGAATCCCCAATGGATAACCCGAGCCACCAACAGAAGGGTTTCATGATTCCAGGTGAAGTGTTCTGGAATGTTTGGTCTTGAACGATGGATACCAAGAAGGAATAAATGTGAGGGCCATCATTTTTCAGTCAAATGATATTGGATGATCATATTTTTTAGATCACAAGAATATTTATTTCCATGTATTGATCCAATCAATTAAAATATATTAAAAATTATTCATTTAGTGACCTGACCGACTCATAAATTAATGGATATAATTATCCTTGAAAAATGATTCTTTGGAGACCCATGATTCTCACCACTGAATGGCATGTATTGACATTTTCACAAAACATGCAGAAAACACCACATTGAAGATTCATTGCAGCCAAATTCCTAACATAGATGAAAGAAACATGTATATATTTCATGGATTCATTTCATGTAGTCTTTCTACAAAGTAGTTTTTACATAATTGACATATCACATAACCAATCGATCACTTATCCATTACACGTAACCGATGTATCCTTATCCAATACACACAGTAAATCACACTCGTAGATGATTCACATATCCAATCACTCACATTATAAATCACTCACATAAACAATCCCTCACATATAAAATCCACATAGCAAATTCCAACCCTGTTGATGAATCATGTAGTCAATACCTCACATAACAGATTCATCCACATAGTTGACTCATCCATGTAGCCAACCTCACATTGCTTTTTCCTCCACATAGATAATAGGTATGTATATCAAATGGATAAAAATAGACGATATGACTGATGGTTAATTTTCTCTCACCCATTCCATGAACTATAAATTTTATACATGAAACCCTTTTACTTTATAAATCCTCTCTAATTCGATATCATTGATTCCAAACTCCCCCAGATCCAATCTGGGTCTCCTATGAGAGCCTTAGAAATCATAAACATACACATTTTTCATTAGGTAGATATGGGTCATTAAATTATAAACCTATATAAAATTATTTATTCTAGCGACCCCCTGAGATTCCTCTCAAGTATCTCACCATCATAGGATCTCAAGAAACTTCTCATAGGAACAATGAGGAACCACAAAATAGTAATGACATGCTTCTAAAAAATATTTCAGTGGAGATACCTTTCAAATGAGGGTATGGTTATCAACATTAAACAAGAGGGAACCATCTAATAAATCATAAAGTTCAAAATCCACAAGATAAAAATAGTATAATAAAGGATGTAAAAACCCAAAAACTTGGGGTTTTGAGTGAACTTCTATAACTCACATTCCTAGGAAATATCCTCCACACTACTGTACTGTGAGAACATACCAACCATGTGAATATAATTCTTGTGTATTACCATTTCTTGGTGGTCCAAGATATCCACAATCTACTCTCCAATGTTTGTATCATTATAAACAAAGATATCACCCAAATAAATTCCATGAGGGTAATCACGAGGATAACAATGGAGTTGTAAAACATGAAAAACATCATGTATTCTGCACATCTATAGGGGATGATCAATCTGACACTCCAAAGATCCAACATGACCCAGCACATCAAAATTCTCAACAAATCTGAGAGAAGGCTTACTCCCTTGACCAAACCATCACTTCCTTTAAAGGGGTGTCACATTCAAGAACACATGATCTCAAACATCAAGTAATAGTGGTTTCCTCCTATAACCAATATGGGATTTATGTCAATATTGAGCTACCTTCACCCTATTATAAATTGCCAAAACCGTCTCAATCATATTTCATATAAGTTCCTACTCATGAAGTTTCTCTTATATGACCCCAGTCCACCACAACAACAAATATAAAAATCTTCCATACAAAACATAAAATGAATCTATTTCAATGGATTATTGGAAATATTTATTTTAATAAAACATGACCAATGGTAGGTTCTGCATCAAAAAACCACTGAAATCTAGGTCATAATAGAGTAACATGTCTTCAAGAGTCATAGTGGTCCACAATATCTTACCAGTCATATGTGGATTAAAATCAGTTCTAAGGCATAAATTATATTAAAATGAAAGTTAGACAACTCTGCACACCATAGGGGTAAAGTGAGGATCCTAATCAGAGAAGAAAACCCTTGGGATTATATGGAGTACATCACCTCATCCAAATAACACATTGATTAAACATCCACTGAGCTCGACTCCTTAATCAATATATTGTGGGATTATTTAGTCCAATTATACACTATCACACATATAGAATAATATAGTAACTATAATTAGGTAAACCAAAAAATAATTTCATCAATATGCCCTCCATCTTTCAATGGGGGGACATCTAATAGATAGAGAAAACCAATGGTAGCACGATTCTCAGCCTTCACCTATTTTGAGACAAAATACTAGGAATATGACTCTACAACAGTACATTTCAACCCAGGACACCAAAAACTAACCTTTTAAAGATCAATAAATCATTTTCACGATGAGATGTACTGCTAAATAAGAAGCATGGAACTTTGAGAGAACCATCTCATGCATTGTTTTATGAATGAAAATCCTTCTATAGAATAACACCCAATGCTTTCCATCTTTAGAAAAACCATTAAGGGTATCACAAAAAACAAATTTGTACCACAAGACCTCCACCTCAGAATCCACCAACTAGGAATCCTCCACATACTAAACCAAATATGATTACATCTTCATTTGCAAAAGACATACTCTACATCAAAACACTCCCATATATAAATAAATTGCTGATAGTTCTTCACCACTCTCCAAGAATCTATAGAATCATGCATAATATCACTATGTGACTTTTAACATATTGAATCAGCAATAAAATTACCCTTTTCTATTATAAATTTATTCCCAATGTCATAATTTTTCAATAGATTTATCCACATATAATGATTCAAGTTAAAGTCATTCTAGGAGAAGACAGACGTCAAGCACTGATGGTAGGTAGAAACCGAAAAATTATTACTGGGGAAGTAATATTTCCATAGGTCTAAATAATACACAACATCCGCCAACACATAATCATGGGTTACATAGTTATGATCATTGGGATAGAAGTTAAAAGAACCAAAAAATGAACTAATCTCTACTGCATTAGAAAACATCCAATTTTTAGAAAATAATCATCATAGAAAACATCAAAATGAACTCCCTCTACAGGAAATAAGGACTAGAGAACATACCAAATTCTCTTTTATGTAATCAAATGCTGCCTAACACTAGTAGGTAATAAATAATGATTGTTCCTTACATGTAAAGGTAGTCAAAGGATTCAAAACTCTAGTGAAATAAACAAAAAAACTTCCTATAATAGCCTAAAAGTCCAATGAAACTCTGTAACTATGCCAGTGCCTTGGGGGTTGCCCATGAAACAAGAACCTATATCTTCGATGGATCCAAAAGTATTACCTGGTAGGAAACTATATTAACCATGAAATAGACTTCAAAATCCAATAAATCACACATCGAAAACTTCTAAAACAACTTCTCTTGATGATGAACACCCTAAATAAAACACAAACCCTCTACATTATCCTCTTTATACCTAGTGTACATAAGGATGTTTTCGATGAATACCACCATTAAAATATCTGTACACATCATGAACACTATATTCATCAACCCCATAAACATGGATTTATATTTTTTCACTCTTGAAGACATCATAAAGGACTCATAAATACCATAAACAAAATAGAAATAAGTGTTTAGAATATCCTCATTCTTGACCTGCATTTGATGATATAATGATTGAAAATTGATTTTTGAGAACCAACATTATCCCTTCATCTGATAAAAAAGATCATTAATATGTAGAATATGGTATATATTCTTCATTATAAGCATATTCAAGAAGTGGTAATCGATAAAAAACCAAAAACCAAAAACCACAACCATCATTCTTCAAGAAAACAACAGGTTCACACCAAGTGACACACTGGGACAAACAAAACCTTCCCAAAAGATATCATAGATATGTACTCCCAACTCTCTCAAATAAAAAGTTTCCATCCTATATAGAAAAATAAATGTAATAGATATGCATGGCTATAGCTTAATCCCAGACTCAATCACCTTTTGATGGGGTAATGTCACAACATCCTCTGGAAATGCCTCATTGTATTTTTCCAAACCCATAAAAAATAATGAATGATAAACCTCATAAGAGAACCACATCAACTCAATTATTAAATATAGAAAGGGAGTAATATGCCTCTATCCCATCTATGGGGTTTTCTCATCAAAAATTAATATTTGGTGTCCATCAACGTCATCAAACACTAATTGTCTTATGAATCGATACATAATATCCGTCACCGAATACATCTATTCCATTCTAAGGATGGTCTCATATATATATATATAAACATATGAAATCTCCCCAAGAGTGTTGACACACCCACACTAACTCATAGTCTCTACATACATAATACAAGTTAGCTCGACATTCAACTAGAGTAGGAAACTCCAAGGTAACTAGAACTCACTCTACCTCATGTCCTAATTCATGGATGAGGGTAGGTGATATAAATCAGTGTATAAATACAAAACAAAACATAGCATAAAACCTAGTAGAATGGAAGAAAAGGATAACCTGTAATGACTTTTTGATCACCTTGTGCTGGAAAAGATAAATCAAGAATTTGATCACGGGCAACACAATGGCCTCTCAAACCATATAGAAGACTAGTTATATGGATGTGATATGTTTTCTAAAAAATATGATCATCTCATGGATGTAAAATACATATCTATATCCACTCTCATTATCTTAAACTAGAACAACCCAAGTCTACTACCATAGTAGACAATTTTTTTCATGATAATTTTTCAGAGAGATTTAGAGCTCTCTTCAATGATGACCCAGGAATCCCCAAGAAACAAAACATGTATGATTCCTTGGAATAGGTCTAAGAGCCTCAAAATTATGTGAAATAATATATTGAGGGAAGGGACCTACCCATGGCAGGATAAAAACTTCTCTGTATTAGAAACTGGGAACCCCAGTCAATAGCTTTACTATGTGATGAATTCTAATAACTCCACTGTCATGACAATTAGGTTCTAGACAGCATCCTATAAAACAAATTATTCTCTCTTAAGAATGTTTAGATATTACTTGAGTATAAATGAGAATACCTAGAACTGTATATCTAGATGAAAATCCTCCATGAAATTCCTTTTATTTTCCACCTCATCGAGAAATAGGTTTGATGTATATCATAGAGGGGTCCTGAAACAGATCATAAAAATTCATATTGTTGAACTCCCCTGCAAAAGGGTATGTAATTACTAGAGATTATCCACCTTCATAGTCAGAGAAATAAAATCTACTCATAACATCTCTTGAAAATTATCCCACAAAATTTCCAACTCCTCATGTTCACCAAGGATCAAGAACCACCACTCCCTTACTCCTCCATGCAGTATCGTCATAATAAACAAAACAATTGACCCTTACAAGAATAGATCAAACTAAAATCCATCTAAACCTCTAATGACTAGTATTTTATAAATATATATGAAAAATTTCCTCATTCTTCTATAGACTCCTCCATTGAAGCTCTCAATGTTTCCTCCTCCACGTGTCATCGTTGTCAACCTCCACTCTATAGCGGTCAATGGGAACATAATGTGGAACATCATCATCATTAACCTTGTGATGACACCATCCTATAGGAAATCATAAAATATAATAAATTTTTAGATTCCAAAACATATATTATGGAATATTTAAAAGTAATTAATTAATTAATTAATTATCTTGTCATTATTTTAACCAATACTAAGGTTGACCCATTTCAAAAACAAGTGGAAAGAAGAATTATGGGTGATCTTTTCCTAGGAATCTACAAAACAACAAGTATCACTTCATTAATTAGGCCTAGTAATCTTAATGGTTCATGAAACATATCACATGGGGTCCTAAATATCCATGTCCAAGCTATTCTACAATTCTTAAATTTCATACTATATTTTTTGGACACTACTTCCCTACCTAGACATGAAATATCATGTATTATAAACTCTAAACTCCATCATATCTCTCAACCTGATCCTTTTAAAAATCTTTAGCATAAACCTTCCCCAAAATATTTCCCCTCATATGATACATATGAGAGAAGGGATATGGTGACTGCCTGAGCCCCACCACTAGTAGGTCCCGATTTGGTGACCAGCGTGAAGGGCATAATAAACATACTTTGGAGGCATTACCTTGTAAGAGTACATGAAAAAGAGATTGAAAATACAGATACAAAATTAAAATCCTTCCCAAAAATAGATATAAATATTTCCCAATTGATAACATGAAATGTTATAAAATTCTATAATAAATGGAAGGAAAACTAGAAGTATGAAAAGGCAAAGACAATAATGAACATGAAACATGAACAAATCTTTTAAAACAATCACCTCATAATATCTAGCATGATCTCCAACCTTCCATAGATTTTCTTAAGAAAAATATATATGTTAGGTGATCCAAACTGTATACTCAATAACATCTTCCCTATAGCCCATCATAAATAATATTATGAAATATTTCTAAAGCATAGAGAATAACTATGATACTAACTTGTAACTTAAAAAGGTATACTATATTCCTAGCCTCACCATCGGTAAATCTCACCAATTATATCATACAATAGAGAATATAATATACTAAAAAATAAAGGGTAACCCTATCTAACATCTACACTAGTTTGTCACTGTAACACCCCAACATTTTTTGAGATATATTATTTTTAATTTCATTGATGTCTTCTATTATACACTACACCAAGATTAGCTTGTACTATACGCAACACCGTATAATCTTGCTGTATATACAACAGTATTCTTGGCTCTTGTTACCCACAATTTCAAGTTTGTTTGGTGGAAATTATTCTACGCAACATTAAATATAGATTTTGTTTAATGTATAAATGAATGAAGTTTTGATTATGTTATACGCAACACCAAACAGAGCTTCCACTACACTTATCCTTGAATTGGCTTGCATTACAAGCAATCAAGACCTTCTTCAATAGCGTGTGTAGTACGCAATACCAATATTCACTAAACGAGATATTATTATAATATTTTTATGAACTAGCCGTTATGAATATTAATACCCACTTTTTCAAATTTTATAAATTTTATCATTCAAAATGGACTGCATTTTTGGATTTGGAATTTCGAAATTATCCTAGGGTGAATTTTCAGTATTTTTCTAAAAACTTTCAATTTTTGATGAATAGTGAAAACACTGGGTTACTATTTAAAAACCGACTTTTTATTTAAATATTTATATATTTTATTTCAGTAAAAATTGATACATAATACCTATATAAGTTCAATTTAATTTATTTGAGTCATTTTATAATAATTTCATATATATAAAATTTTATAGAACTTTTCACCGTCTTTTACCCACCTCCTTGGAGAATTTGAAAATTTACATAAAACTTAATTTTACTGCTTCTGTGAGTGGAATTTCAAAAATCCGAGAGACACGGTTAATATCAAGGAGTAAAATGTGGTTCAATAAGGTAAAAATATTTTTTGGTGAATAGTATATTTTTACTTTTATTTACCACGGTTAAAAGTAAATTGGGTAATTAAGGGTAAAAATGATATTATTATTACCCTAAAACATGTCCTAATTCTATTGGATAAGTGTAATTCGACCAAAAACAACCTTAAGAATAAAATATCACTCTTTAGGTCCACTTGGATTAGATTAGGACACTTATTATTATTTTATTTAAAGAAGAGTAAAAATAGTTAAAATCAAAGTTTAATAACTAAGAAAATTTTAATATAGGGTTATACATAATATAAATTCAACTATAAATATTCCATAGATTGCTAAAAATATTTCCTACATAATGGTATTTTATTTATAATTTTTAGACCTTAAATAAGTTATTTTATTTATGACACAATGATGATGTAGTAATTACCTTATTAATGAAATATTAACATAATTGATGTTATAAATACCCATATAAATGTAATTTTAGAATTTTTGTGAATTCTAATAATTTTAAAGGTTACTATGACATTTTTTTAATGATTCAATTAATGCTTTTTGAACTAATAATGTTTTTTTGATTTTCACAGAAATAAATTACCAAATAGTGTCAAAATTGACATAAAATAGTTTTTAAAACAAATATTTTATTATTAATTGTTATTATATTCCTAAAGACCTAAGGTTCGGCCAAATGAATTAGATACTATTGTATATATTAATAATGATCCACTTGGGGTTCGTTTGGATTGTTATAGTATGTTTGTTAACCATATAGTGTAAGAAAACAAGAAGACAAGGTAAAAGTTAAATTATTTAACATAGAGTTATATCTAAATGATAAGGTTAAAATAGTAACCTAAACATGTCTAAAACCAATTGTTTGAGGTTATTTCGACCCATTCCCACTTTAACTTCTAAATAAATCAATTTTGATCTATTATAAACCGAATATGACTTTATTATAAAATAATATTTTAAGTTTTTCCAAAGGTTCCCCTCTCCTACCTTATAAAAAGGGCACCACTTCCCTCTTTTCTTTACACCTTTTTGAGCCTTAATTCTCAGAAACACCCTCACAATTAGTCTTCTAAACCTTTCTAGTTACATGATAGAGGTTCTGGTCTTCTCAAATTACCAAATCTAGTGCCCTAAGAACAAGTTTAAAGGAGGTACGTCGAGGAAGAGGTAATCTCTTCTACCGACTCTTTCAAGTTTCTTTCTTCTTCTACTTTATCTTCTTTAGTTGTCTCACTATAAAGTAATAACATCAGTATTAATTATATACTGATATGTTATTATAAATATGAAACAACCCTATTTCACCCTCTATCCATCCCACAGAAAACGAAATTACCGCGTGTGCGTACGTATGGAATACCGTCTCCACGCCGTGGTGTAATCAGTTTTTCCACCACCACCTTACTTGGATGGGTATAATGGTGTAAAGAATAAATATATATGATTATTATAACATCATACTGATTATGAGATATTATATCATCAACTATAATTCAATTCAATAAATATGGGAATGATATCATCACTTGTGCGTACGTACGGATTACCGTCTCCACGATGCGATGAGATTCATTTTCCATGTTAATAATTCAAGAATGATTATAATGTATATATAATAAGTAATCATGAAATATATGACATAATAATTCTACTGTATTCATGTATATATATATTTATTTCATCTATTTAATTCCATTCAATTCAATAAGGATACGAAAAACAACCTTTATGCGTACGTACGGCCGACTGTCTCCATGAACGGTGTATTTCTTTCCATTTATCGATCTATTATATATATGTATATTTTGAATATATTTTATATATAAATCATGTTTTTCATTATGGAATTAATTATATCAGGATATAATTAATAATATCAAGAATAAAAAGTCGAAACAAGTAGGATAAATGAAACGATTTTACCAAAACGCTTCTTTAACATGGAATTTACAAAAGAACGGGTAATATAAAGTCATAAGTGAACCATATATGATATTATAACAATGAATATTATTCTGTAATAAGTCAATGACATTATTTAAATCATTATATAGGAGGTTCAAATACGTATGAATCATATCAGACTTAAGGTAAGGGATAATTATTTCAATCTTATTCTTATCTGAGACTGTTTATTCGAAAGTATTTGCTGGGGTTATGTTTATTATCCATGTCCATATGTTCTCAAAATGTTTTCATAAAATGTTTAATTTTATTCAATGTATGTTTAAACTCATTTTTACCCTTTTTTACTTTTACCACATGTTGTGGAAGGAATATTTCTTTTGTTTACCACACGAGGAACTTTTTTGACTTTTCCGGCAAAAGTACGAGGAGAATGTTTTTTTAACTTATACGGAATGAATGGATTTTTACGGTTTCATAATGCCTTATTAACTTTAATCTTCCTCTTAATGATTTCATTATTAGTTTCAACAAAATCCTTTTCCTTTAAAATTGAATGGCATTATTTTAAAAGAAAATTATTTTGAAAAAGAAAGGATATTTTCCTCAAGAATTCATTTCAAGTGTTTTATAAAAACCATTTTCCACATAAGATGACATTATTTCATATGTGTATGTTTCAAGTATAATGTCATCATTATTTACATTGTTTCAGTTTTCTTATGATAAAATGAAATCAATTTTTTTGTATGGATTATGTTATGATGGGATGATGTTTATGAAACCCATTTTATACTTTGGGTAATGATGAATGATTTATGTTCATGTTGTGGCACAAGTAAAAGTGATTTAATTATGAGATGGGTGTGACCTATATCTCCCTCCAATGCATTGGGTCAAGATTTATATCTCATGAGATAGATATGGATGTAATGGTATGTTAATCCGGTTCAGTGATACAGGACTAGAATGAGGTGTGAAGTCGTTTCCGAAAGGGACTTTTTCCACTAAGATGGTCTTGGAAGCAATACCTTGGATACTATAGAAATCATAACTTGTGCATAATTTTTTCCGCAATTACATGATTTATTCACATAGTATTTTATAATTATTGATGATCCATTATGATCTATGCCTTAAGTACTGTCATGTTTTATGTCATTGCTCAAGATTTTGATGATTAAATATTATGTCCATGTTTTAAAGTTCAAATGTATATGATTTGTTTTATTTTTCTCCATGAATACCCTTACTAAGCATTTGAGATCACCATTTGTATGTTTTCTTTTCCCCAGGATATAAAGAAAGTTTTTTGGTATGAAAAAAATGAAAATCTTTATGGGAGATGTTGATGATCTTTCACCAAGATTTGAAAATTATGTTCTGAGTTTCCAAAGACACTAAACGATTACGGTCCTATGGTGTCTGTTTTTGTTATGTATTAAATATTCCGCAAAAGTAATTTAATGTCTATGTACTTCAAGATTTGGGTCACTACAGTTGGTATTAGAGGAAAGGTTTAGTCATCCTTTGGAAACTAGGATGCGAGAACTCTAGTGGGATCCCTAGAGATATGTCTAAGGTATATCTTGGGATGTCCCTAAGGTTAAGTATACATATAGGTTATAGTCCTAGAATTACGATAATGATCTTAGAATTTAACCTAAGTTGTAAGATATTGATGGTAGTCCCCCTTGATTATGATTTTTTCCTCTCACACTATTCTTTTTGGGTTTTAGAAAATGGATGGAAATAGGAAGATGCACGATAGTGGAGGATATGATGGACAATGGAATGATATTATTCATGAGAAACCATATGAAATGGGATTTGGAAGTCCAAACATCATTATTATTCCTAATCAAAAATCTAATAATATGATCAATAATATCAACTTTGGTAAGTTTCCCGACTCAGTTAATAAGAGAAAGATGGAGTTTCATGATGATCATAAAGGAAAGAAAGTTCAATTTCTCCCATGTAAATCATGTTTGAAGAGGAATCAAGGAGAATGTTTCAAAGGAACTAGAACATGATTTGGGTGTGGAAAAGAAGGACACAAATCTAGTAACTGCAAAGAAAAAGGTTCAGTTAACGCCATGGAGAAGGATAATGGTATTGAAACGACATCATCAATGATTAGATGTTTTAAATGTGGAATGTATGGGCATTATGCAAACAAATGCCCCAAGGGAAAATCTCATGAAGAGAATCAGCATCGCCATATGGGTAGTATTTATGTGGATGATGATGAGGAGACTACAAATGATATATGAGATGAGAGAAGTGTTGAAGCTTGGTCAATAGATTAAGAAGGTAGTGGAATTATTGTATGTTTATCAAGAATAATGTATGGTACTATGGAATAAAGGAAAATCTACGATTTGTTACAGTATTGTATTTCCTTGAGTTTTTGAAAATATATGATGAATGGTATCAGTAACCATGAAATGTTATTCAAATATTTTTGGAGGGTAGATGATATGTGCATAATGAAAGGATAAGGAGATAATGAGATGTTTGATAGTATTAATGAGCTCATGACTGATATAAGGACAAACTGATATCATGGTTTGAGTATATAGAAATTTTGGGATTTTGGTATGTGGAAAGAGTTAACTTTTGACAGCACTCATGTTTTTAGTAAGGTTCTATGGTAATATATGATTAAGGTATTCAAATGTTTGTAATGTGACCAACAAGATATATCTTATGATATATGGGGGATAAATGATGGTATTCACGTGCTTGCTATGTGACCTTTCAAGTAATCGTTTCCTTTATACTACGAGATTGGACATATGTTTATTGGATAAGACAAAAGATTTGAATGGATTATATTGGACATCATATACTATTGTTTAATGATATAATTTATTTTTTTGATATTATTTATGGAATGTTATAATAGTGTATTTTTAGAAAAATGGACAACCTGTAGGACGGGCAACAACCCATCGCGTCAGAGAAGGCTATGGGAATCGAACCCACAACCGAAGTGTGACAGGCCTTTATCACCTACAACTGGCCTACAGGAACTCCTTGGTTATTAGAAACTAGTTTTATTATATTAAGAAGTATGATATATGATGTATAAGTCAATTTTAGGAACCATATATGATTAATCTCACTATAGATGTAAATATGTATCTTTGATAACTTTTTCTAACCTTTTGTTTGAGACAGATGGAATGAACTATCATTCTATCACATGGTCTACTAACACTTCATGAATGAAAAACTCAACTTAATTTCTTTAAGAGACGAAGTGGAAATTGTTCGAGGAATGACCAATGGGGAGATTATACCAAAATCAATATAGTATTTCTTCTAATTCCAATTTCTTCAACTTTAGGGAAATGATCTTGAAAACCGAAAATGTTGTCCTAGTGCCATTATATATAATGAATTAGATGGTACCATAGATCATCACAAATTTATGTCTTTGTGATTGTTGGATTTTTCATAGCCATGTCCACTACCACCCTTCCTCATATGTTGATGGTTATATTTCTTTTCCATATCTATATTTTCACCCATGTTGTCCTATGTGGAAACCCAGTGCTGAGTTACTTTGGGTGACTGTTATGATTTTAACTACACATTTTAAAATGATGTTTTAGTATTACTTTTTATGATGTGGGCTTCTATGAAAGAAACTTTCAAGTAGTATACCATTTATAACCCCGACGAATTTCGAGGGAGAAATTCAATTTAAGGGGGGTAGAATGTAACACCCCGAGATTTTATGAGATATATTATTTTTAATTTAATTGATGTCTTTTATTATACACTACACCAAGATTAGCTTGTACTATACGCAACACCTTATTAGCTTGTAGTATACGCAACACTTTTCTTGGCTCGTGTTACACTCAATTTCAAGTTCGTTTTGCGGAAATTATTCTACGCAACATTAAGTATAGATTTTGTTTAATGTATAAATAAAAAAAGTTTTTATTATGTTATAAGCAACACTATACAGAGCTTTCACTACATGCAGTCCTGGATTGGATTGTATTACACACAATCAAGACCTTCTTCGATAGCGTGTGTAGTACGCAATACCATGTTTCACAAAACAAGATATTATTAGAATATTATTATGAACTAGCCGTTATAAATAGTAATACCCAATTTTTGAAATTTTATAAATTTTATCTTTCAAAATGGACTTAAATTTTGGATTCGGAATTTCAAAATTAGCCGAGGGTGAATTTTTTTTATTTTTCTAAAAACATTAAATTTTTGATGAATAGTGAAAACAATGTGTTACTATTTAAAAATGAAATTATTTTTAAATAATTATCTATTTTACTAAAAGAAATATACGGAAAAATTGATACATAATACCTATATAAGTTCAATATAATTTATTTGAGTCATTTTGTAATAATTTCAGAAATATAAAAATTTTATAGAACTTTTCACCGTCTTTTACACATCTCCTATGAGAATTTGAAAATTTAAATAAAACTTAATTTTACCACTTCTGTTAGTGGAATTTAGAAAATTTGAGACACACGGTTAATATCAAGGAGTAAAATGTGGATCAATAAGATAATTTTTTTTGGTGAATAGTACCTTTTTTACTTTTATTTACCACGGTTAAAAGTAAATAGGGTAATTAAGGGTAAACATGATATTATTATTACCCTAACACATGTCATGATTCTATTGGATAAGTGTAATTCGACCAAAAACAACCTTAGGAATAAAATATTACCCTTTCGGTCTACATGGATTAGATTAGGACACTTATTATTATTTTATTTAAAGAATAGTTAAAATAGATAAAATCAATGTTTAATAACTAAAACATTTTTAATATAGGGTTATACATAATATAAATTCAACTATAAATATTCAATACAAACATAAACATATTTACTACATTATGTTATTTTATTTATAATTTTTAGACATTAAATAATTTAATTTATTTATGACACAATGATGATGCAGTAATAACCTTATTAATAAAATATTAACATAATTGATGTTATAAATACCAAAATAAATGTAATTTTATATTTTTTTCTAAATTCCACTAATTTTATAAGTTAATATGACATGTCAGTATTTATTAAATTAACTCTTTTAGAACTAATCATGTTTCTATGATTTTCACAATAATCAATTACCAAATAGTGTCAAAATTGACATAAAATAGTTTTTAAAACAAATATTATATTATTAATTGTTATTATATTCTTAAAAATAAAAGGTTTGGAAAAATGACTTAGATAAGGTTATATATTTTATTAATGATCCACTTGGGGTTCTTTTGGATTATTATAGTACATTTATTAACCATATAGTGTAAGAAAACAAGAAGACACGGTAAAAGATAAATTATTTAACTTAGAGTTAAATCTAAATTATAAGGTTAAATTAGTAACCTAAACATGTCTAAAACCTATTTTTTGAGGGGATTTCAACCCATACCCACTTTAGATTCTAAATAAATCAATTTGGATCTATTAGAAACCAAATATGACTTTATTATAAAATAATATTTTATGTTTTTCCAAAGGTGCCACTCTCCTCCCTTATAAAAAGGGCACCCCTTCCCTCTTCTCTTCACACCATTTGAGCCTTGATGCTTGGCCAGACCCTACCAATTCCTCTTCCAAAACTCTCTGGTTACATCATATATGTCGTGGTCTTCTCAAAAGACCAACTCTAGTGCCCTAATAAGAAGTTTAAAGGAGGTCTATCGAGGAAGAGGTAATCTCTTCTACCGACTCTTTCAAGTTTCTTTCTTCTTCTACATTCTCTTATTTAGTTTTTTCATTATAAAGTAATAACATCAGTATTAATTATATAATTAAATGTTATTATAAATATGAAACAGCCCTATTTCACCCTCTATCCATCCTACGGAAAACGAAATCACCGTGCGTGCGTACGTACAGAATACCGTCTCCACGCCATGGTGTAATTAGTTTTTCCACCACCACCTTTATAGGATGGGTATAATGGTGAAAAGAATAACTATATATGATTATTATAATATCATAATGATTCTGAGATATTATATCATCCACTACAATTCAATTCAATAAATATATGAACGACATCATCAGTCGTGCGTACTTACGGATTATCGTCTCCACGATGCGATGAGATTCATTTTCCATTTTCACAATTCTATAATGATTAAAAAGTATATATAATAATTAATAATTAAATAAATGACATAATAATTCTACTTTATTTATGTATTTATATATGTATGTCATCAAGTTAATTCCATTCAATTCCATAAGGAAACAAAAAACAGCGTTCATGCGTACGTACGGTCTACCATCTACATGAACGGTGTATTTATTTCCATTTATCGATCTATTATATATATGTATATTATGAATATATATTATATATAAATCATTAGTTACATTCTGGAATTATTTAAATCAGGATATAAGTAATAATATCAAGAACAACAAGTCGAAACCCATAAGATAAATGAAACGATTTTACCAAAACGCTACTTTAACATGGAATTTACAAAAGAATGGGTAATATAAAGTCATAAGTGAACCATATATGATAT
The DNA here is from genome assembly GCA_963277665.1 of Viscum album. NCBI lineage: Eukaryota > Viridiplantae > Streptophyta > Magnoliopsida > Santalales > Viscaceae > Viscum > Viscum album. Next base: position 1,577,052,700 of record OY728141.1, read on the forward strand.
CATAACAATGAATATTATTATATAATAAGTCAATGACATTATCTAAATAATTATACAGGATGTTCAGATACGTACGAAGCATATCATACCTAAGGTAAGGGATAATTATTCCAACCTCATTCTTATCCGAGATTGTTTTTTTGTAAGTATTTACTAGGGTTATGTTTATTATCCATGTCCATATGTTCTCAAAAAGTTTTCATAAAATGTTTACATTTTATCCATGTATGTTTAATGTCATTTTACCCTTTTTTACTTTTACCACATGTTATAGAAGGAATGTTTCTTTTGTTTTCCATATGAGGAATTTTTTTGACTTTTCCGGAAAAATTACTAGGAGATTGTTTTTCAACTTATATGACATGAACGGATTTTTACGGTTTAATAACTCCTTATTTACATGAATCTTCCTCTAAATATTTCATGAATATTTTCAACAAAAACCTTTTCTTTGAAAATTGAATGGAATTTTTTGAAAAGAAAATGATTTTGAAAAAGAAAGGATATTTTCCACAAGAATTCATTTCAAGTGTTTTATCAAAACCATTTTCCACCTAAGATGACATTATTTCATATGTGTATGTTTCATGTATAATGTATTAATGATTTACATTGTTTCACTTTTCTTATGATGAAATGATATCCATTTTTTGTATGGATTATGTTATGATGGGATGATGTTTATGAAACCTGTTTTATGCTTTGGGTAATGATGAATGATTTATGTTCATGTTGTGGAACAAGTAAGAATGATTTCATTATGAGATGATTGGGACATGTATCTCCCTCCAATTCATTGGGTAATGATTTATATATCATGAGATAGACATGGCCGAAATATTATGTTAATCTGGTTCAGTGATACAGGACTGGAACAAGGAGTGAACTCGATTCAGAAAGGGACATTGTCCACTAAGATGGTCTTGGCAGCAATGCATTGGCTACTATGGAAATCATAACATGTGCTTAATGGTTTCCATAATTACATGATTTATTCCCATGCTATTTTATCATGATTGATGATCCATTATGAATTATTCCTTGCATACTATAATGTTTTATGTCATTTCTAAAGATTTTGATGTTTAAATATTATGTTCATGTTTTAATGTTAAAATGTACATGGTTTGTTTTATCTTCTCCATGCATACCCTTACTGAGCATTTGACCTGACCCTTTATATGTTTTGTTTTCCCCAGGATATAAATAAATGTTTTAGGTATGAAAAAATGGAATATCTTTATGGGAGATTTTGAAGATCATTCACTAAGATTAGAGGATTATATTTTGTGTTTCCAAAGACACTAAACTATTACGTTCCTTTGGTGTATGTTTTTGTTTTGTATTATATATTCTACAAAAGTAATGTAATGTCTATGTACGTCAATATTTGGGTCTCTACAGCCACTCTAACCTAACGTCACACAACCTGTGCCATGTCTCTCCAAAATAATCTAGCACAAAGACATCTGGTAAAGGCATCACAACATGTACCACATGAATAACATCATTAAATCATCCCATACACATATCTATATAGTGACTATGTAGTTTTTTTGTATACACCAAATCCTGTATGATGTGTATCATACATAGAGTATTATACTTCAAGCCATCACATCCCATACACGGTGTTAATAACCTTTGGCCATCACATCCAATGCACAACATACCTATAATCATCATTTTGATACTATATGTAGAGATACATGGGTGTGAAATATCTAAAATCCCTTAAATAACTCTATACACACATATGTGGAAGCTAATAATCATTCATACCTACAAAAGTAACTACCAAGAGAATAGAGAAGTGATAGAGGCGGTGGTCATCCATTAATCATCCCCAATGATTTTGGGAAAACACCCCCTAGTCCACTACAATTCAGCCGCCCTGACTGACATGGGTGGGGTAGTGTATAAAATAATATAATATACATGATATAATAAATCAGACAACTAAAATCTGGGAATATCCTATTATTAGACTCAAAAGCATCCAACGTCACTCTAACTCCCAAATACCACGGGTATGACAAGATATCCTATACGAACACAAGTATTTAAAAGAGATATATAAATTAATTTTTTTCTTTTTATCAGTATCTTTCATTAATTAATCCATTAACCATTAATTAACAATAAACATTATTCTTACATACATTACATTTTCCAACACAACTAATTCTATTCCATCTATTCATAATCCAAATTGAGTTGAATTTTTCTCACGATTTACATCATTTTCATTCCATCAAAACCAAACATACAGGTTAATAACAATTTATTCATTTTTTCACCATTCCATATTTCTCGGTACTCTATGAATACCGTCCTATTCCACGACCAAGAGGAAACACGCAATAAATCACACCCAGTAGCCACAAGTACTGTTGAATGGAATGGAGATAAAATAAAAACCCAGCCATAAGCCATGAAAATGTTCAATTTCAATAAAGTATCTATATTTATCATATCAATATGTAATCTCATCTTGAAACCATTACATCATATATAGTTCCATCCTCAAATCCCACATGTGTATCCTGATTAATCTCTCCATCATATGTGTTAACTATTACAACATCATACGGGCCTCCCCACCCCATATCACCTCACATAGAGAATCCAACATCTAGATAACATCAAAAAAGTATCCGAAAACAAAAAATCCTAGATAAAAGGGTAATATTGGCACTAAAGCATGGCACCAAACCCTCACACATAAATGAGCTCTCACGACTCTAAACTTTAGGAACACAACATTCTCAAGATGATAGGAAATTGAAGACCTATATGTTATCTTTATCACACAACTAGTCCTTATTCTATCATGAATTAAATGATTCATTATTCATAGGTTCCAATTATATACATCCTAAGGAATTAATCTATAACAATCTATCAAAAGTGAAACATGATCATAGCATTATATCCTGTTTCAGAAAATAGGGGAAGAAGTATTCTAAATTAACATGTGTTTTTTTATTATAAATATTATCACTATGAATTATCATTATTCAGATTATTTATCAATTCCATTGTCTTGGAATAACACATTTATTAAAGCACATGCATTACATCAATTTTAATTAATATAGATATTACAAGAAACGTTGGATTCAAACTTGTCTCTTCATTAATGATTAAGATAATTGATCAATTAATTCATGATATAATATTAATTTCAATTTACATAAAGGAAAAATAGATAATAAATATAATTATAATATGTGATTACTATTATAAAATTTATAGCACATTATCTTGAAGATCAATAGGAAACCCATTATCACGGTTGAACGAAACAACATGTGATCACAACAACCTTTTCTTTATAAATTTGGATGAATAATTATTATGTTAATTCCAAAAAAATAAAAGGTATAAACCATGATATATTTAAAATTACATGTAAATAAATAGTAGATGAAATAAATTGACTACATGGAAGAAAGATGCTCCACACTATTAGGTGCACCAAAATTAGTTGTGTTTGTAAGATGGAAGAACCACTAGATAACTCAACCCACCAGATGGTGGGATCCATAAATCCAAGGGACTGTTCCTATAATGTGTATTCTCAATTAAAAAAATCAAAAAAATTAAGGGATCTAACATCATTTTTGAGTTCAAATATATATGACAATTAAATTTTCCATATTGCAAATGATTTAATTCTAATTGTGAGGATCTCATTATACTTCATGTTAATGGATACGTTTAAAGCCTCGTCCATCTCATGAATTCAATTGTATAATCATCTTTTATTAAGAATCCTTTGAAATAAATTTATTCAAACCACTGATAGTCCCACAAATCTGTTTTCATGAAATAGGATGAAAACATCATGTGGCCAATTCATCATTGCCAAATTCCTCATGTACGAAATCCCCACATTGAAATTTCACATGGCCATATCATATAGCCATTTCACATATCTATTCTTTTGTAGATGATCAATCATGTGTCCAATAACTCGTTTAGACAATCCACACATATGATCCATCGACATTTCAAATACACATAGTCGATCGCACAAGTAGCAGATTAACATAGTCGATTTCTCATGTAGTCGATCGCTCATATAGATGATCACTCATTTATCAAACCCACATAGTCGATCCTTCCATGTATCTAATTCACATTTTTGATCACTCATATAGTAGATTCATCTATGTTTTTGATCTAATGTTGTTTATGTCTCTACGTACCCAATGGCCTCACCTAGCTAATTACTTCATATAGGTGATGGATCTACATAGCTAAAATCCTTACCTATCTGATCCAATTGATCATGTATTGGGAGATCACCCAATCCGTTAACCATACAATACTGATGTAAAATCCTTAAACATCATGGATCCTCCATACATCCTTATTTAATCATAAAAACTCCACTTTCCCCACATTAGGCCTCTTTAGAGCACGACATGAATTATAAACACACAAAATGGTCAGACTAGACGAATTTGGGACCTTACAAGGTTCATTATGGATGATTCATGGGTCAGTTATTCACTAATCTCAATAACTATTTTTTTTATTTCTTTTGAAATTATAATAGAAATGTAGTTTGATTGTTTCAGGTTTTTTATTATTTATCCAATTAGAACAACACAAAAGAATTGAACACACATAGATCAATGTTAAAGGAAATGGCCCTAGGATAGATCACATAGAGTTCAATGTTATAAAAATTATTCTCATCCAATAATAATTTCCTATACAATTCATAATTTATCTTCTATATATAAATTTTCATATATGAACACATGAGTGACCTCTCTATACATGTACACTTGGACTCCTCCATAGGGTCATATGAAGAATATAGACCAAAATGAGATAATCTACCTCCATTCATACTACGATAATTGTATGTTATCCATCCTTTGATCCACACAACACCACCTATATAATTTGTACATAATGTGATGAGAGGGTTAGGTGATCAACTATCTTGAAGAATTAAAATAAAAATATATATATTAGATGAGTATTATCTATTCATTTTCCTCCCATTAATTGCCACATTATGTATGATAATTCTAAAAAAAATCAAGACAAATATTTTGAATTCCTATGAGGTCACCCCTACAGAACAAGCCTAGAGTTATTATTATGTAATCATCTACATTATATATATGCACTATTGGATTAATGAAGATATCACAAAAAAAAATAGAATTAACGAAGTTAATAAAAATTTACTAAATAGAGAAGAAAATATACTTTTATTTATAATATAATATGACAACTAGAAAAATTATCCCATAAATTAAAATCATTCTTTCACTCACCCTCATCCATTTTTATATAGTTTCCCATCCTTATTATTCTAGTAGAATTGAAAAATGCATTGTACCTAGTTGGGAGACAACTACCATGATCAGAATAAATATGATTTTGAGGATAATCAGAGGTGATTTTATTCCCTAATTCATCGAACAATGGTAGTTGATTGATGTTTAATAATATCATGAAAGTAATTAGAGGGAACTACTATATGTGCTGAAGTTGTTCTGGATTGGAGTGATGTTGAGAAAAGGCCCAAGAAGTCAGACATTAAAATATTGGGCCTTATCGAGTAGGTCATCATTGATTGGAGTAATTTTCATGGGTTTTGTCTTGATGTGGATTGGTTTCTAATCTATGGATGATTAGAATATTTTTGTCTTTTTTATATTGATATCTATTCCAAATTTTCACATCATCCCCCATGGATTTTCCTTTTTATTTCCTTGATGATATTTTTTTTATTGGTGGGAATTTATTTTTGACTAGTTTGAAGGGATTATCCTTATCATTTGGGAATAAACTGTTAAAAATAGGTGTCATTTTTCATTGTAATTTGGCATGGTTGTGAATCTAAGTGTCATCATGGATGGGTTGATTAAATAGAGCTTGGATTACATGTGATATTTCTAATGGATGCAATGATCATGGGTTCATTATTAAAGATTACTGAGAAACCCATTTTCTATGGCTAGGACTATACTTGATCACGAGTCATAATGTTTCTATGATCACATTACATGAAGATGGTAATCAATTGGTTCTGGGATGTTGTGTTGGAGAGCTAGGGTTGAACATTCTAGGTATGGTTTTACTGTTTTTGAAAGGTGTGGATCAATGAAGCATGTGGAATGAGTACTTGGAATGTTAGTTAAGGAATATTCTATGGTTTTACATGATTCATGGAGCCCATATATATTGATTTGAAAATTTAATCGATCATTTTTTGTGTTTCCTCAAATACACCCACAACCAGTATAATTGAGACATATGATGCCAATATATCTTCATGATCCAACCTAATAATGTAATGGAAATGATAAAATTTTGTTTTTTTATTCATATTCATTTATTATTATAGTATATAATTATAAAAAATCATCCCAAGAATTGGGGAAATTTTTTACGCTCACCCCTAATCCCATTTCGTAAAGATCCCTTGAACTTATTATCTAATAGGATTCAAAATGTAATTTCACATACATTGGAGGTTCATCTTGTGATTAGAATTTTGTGATCCTTTATAAAGAGTCAAAGGTAACATGTTTTATTAATTCATATGATGGTGGGATATGAGTGGTGGTAAGCAAGTTAATATAAATAATTTGAGTGAACTACTGCACATGTTAATGTTGTCCTAGACATAAGAGACGATAGGACATGGCCTAAGAAGTTAGGCTCTAAATTGTTTTCCATGATTAAATGGATATTTAAAGTTTATAATGATATCAATCTCTATGAAATAGATCATTCCTATACTCTGATATGTAGATGGTCAAATTGGGTTTGACTTCTTCCTCGAGATGAAGCCCTATATCAAATTTGTGTATTACTCTATTGAATTAAACTTTAGATTGATTTATGATACAATCTTTTAATAGTGAGAATATATGTTTCTATGATCATATGGTAAGGTCCTCATCATGTGGGTATACACTCCTATGAATAGCTGGATTCATGAATTTCTATTTAACATGGTTATGAATCTCAGTGTCATCTGAGATGGACCAGCTTGATAGATCTCGACTACATGGTGCTATAACTAGATCGTATACAGATCATGAGTGCTTGATGAAGCTTCATGGAAAACTATATTTGTATGGATAGAAATGGAATTGATCTTGAGTTATAGTGAATCATAGATCATGGTAATTAAGGTTAGTGATCAACCAGTTCTATGATGTTGAGTTGGAAAGACAGGGTGGAACATTAAAGTTATGGCCTTAGATTCATATGAGGATGTGAGTCAATGTAGCATGTAGAAAGATATGTTCGTGTGTGATTTTTGGATTGTTTCACAGTGTTTCTATCATTATGGAGTTCTTCACTTATCATTGGGGAATTTTATTGAGAATTTGGTATGCGTCCACCTATACTCTCACAATTAATAGAATTGAAACTTATATGGACTATCCATATTTAATATTCTAACTAAATAAGAAAAAATAATGATCACATTGTATTTCTATGGTTCTTCATCATTCATGGTTACCATACTAGTCTTGGAGTGGTTTAATATAGGTTTAGTCCTTAAGTTGTTGTTTCACCAGTATCTTGTAGTGGAAACTGTAGGTGAACTCTATGTGGCTGGTTGAAGGGAGAAGAAGGTGTGAAATATTAGAGGTGGAAGGGTTTGGTTTACTATTTAATCATAACATCTTTTTCTTTTCTATATGTGGTCAATTTAGATTCTCCTTTTAATACCTTAAGGGGGCATGGTAGCTTTATTGTGAAATGTGTTGTTCCTACTTTGGCATTCAAAAATAATTTTTGATTCTTAATGTAGCATTTGAGATACATTGTCTATTTAACTTGGTGAGGATTATTTGGCATGATAGACTGTAATGTCCAGGTTCTGAGTGACTCCCAAAGGTTCCCCGAACCTAGTTGAAAACACGACCACAATATAATTTCTCCAAATGACAATGTCTATCGACTAGTATCAAGGGAAAATGTATGATAATGGGGAAACAATTCCCTTATAGGCATAGTAACACAACTGAAACAAATAGTAAACAATGGAGGATGTAGTAATACCATACAAAAAAATTAAACCGTGAAAAAATGATAGCAATATAACAACTTGATCATATATATAATGATTTATGTCACATGAGTCAAAGAATGAAGCCATAAAAGTCCCAATACTAGAAATAAAATAAAAAAATAAAGTACAGAAAAGCAATAAAATCCAACAGCATCGCAAGACTCAGCTTGGGCCCACGCTCTCCAGCACCAACAGTACTCAAGTACCTGATGAAGAAGGGAACATGTCCTTATCTATACATACAACCATAAAATATGTTTGGGTCTAAGACAAAAAAAATAGGATGTGTGATGAATCCTAGTAGGAAACTACCAAATGATCTGAACCTAATAGTCAGTGAATATATATATATATATAGTACGAGGCATGCATAAATGAAGTAATAAACTAGGAAGTACTCAGAAACAATCAATCCTATAATTTTCAATTAAAATAATTTTCATTAATTAATCATTCAAACCATTTAATAATGAATATTGTGATCTATCCTAGCCTCGGTATCCCTCCGTGTAATAGTAACAACAAACAACTCTGAAGACCATCTAAAAAAGGTATGACCAAGTCCAGGCATCTTCTTTGGCTTGGCAGGATTGTCACAATCATTCAATCATTCAAAAAAACCCTCTGGGAAATATCTCATGGTCTAACCCCTTTGTTTTAACATAGCACTTTGAAATTATAAACTACTTCCTGGGAAGCTCTCACAGTCAATACCCATAGGAAACATGGAATCAATAACATACAAACAACCTCTGGGTAGATCTCACAATCAATACCCTCATATATCAACATATCATCAATAATCATAAATGACCTCTTAGGTATCTATCATGGTCAATACCTCTAGGTAATAGTCTACACCAAGGATCTCACGATCCTATGACCATTAACATGGAAACCCCATAGTATTCCTGGTCCAAGGATCTCACCATCCATTGGAAGATCAGTGCACATATCATAGCAAGGAAGAAATTTTAATCTATTACTACTACATGGCTAACATTCACAAGCATAGCACCTGGAATTTATATAATCAAATCCAACTCCATCCTAAACAACTCATGGTAGGGAATAAAGGTACACCACATATGCAGCTTGGTATAAACGTCTATAAAGAGTCAAACTAGGGAAACACACCCATGGGGTGTCCAATAAAAAAGGCATCTATCCTTATGTGTAATCAATAACCATTTCTCAATAAAAAAACCATAGCACGTATTAATTAATGATAAATTTCCAAAACAAAAAATAACCCAAGATGGTTATTTGGAAATTTAAGGATATATAATCCAAATAATAATAATGAAAGGCACAAACCACAGTCCTTTATGTTTAATGAAGAACAATCTTGAATGTCGGCCCTTAAAATTGACCAAACAATGAGGATCTACAAAAAGGGAAAAAATAATCCCTAGAAAAATCATGAGAGATGAGAAATCGTAAAGAGATTTGCTATGTGAATTGAGAACTCAATAGTGGGAATCCAACACAACCAGCGACGTCTCAATCAGATCTCGTTCAAAGAAGTAGGAGGAGTTCAAATTTTTTCAGTTGTTCATCGCTCTCTAATACGAATCGAGGGAAGAATAAGTTGTTTTTGAAAACAAGACGTGACCCCACTCTGATTCATCAATTAAAAATAATGTACACAACATGTTCATTTAATGTACATACCATGTACTAGCCTCAAATGGTCCCCACTATAGGTGATTTGTCAGGTTCCCTACATGGCCATGCACTTATCCGTTACATGGATTGTACATAGCTAGATGCAGAAATATGGTAAATGGTGGGTACTCAAATGTACATGATGTGTACTTAATTTTTTTCCCATTTCTCTCTTTTTTCTGAAAAACAACACAAAATAAAGATATATACATGAAATAAATATTTGGGTTCTTACAAGCATCCCCATTAATGAAATTCAACCCCAAATTTACCTTACATGGGTGGTGAAGAAGATGCTTCAAACAAATCTGGCCACAATGATCATACATCAGCCTCCCTCTCCCATGTCTCTTCCGATACTCGCATGTGAATCTGTAACACCAGTACAAGAGGAACAGAGCGTCCAGGGAAAACCATTGTGTGGCAATCCAAAATCTTAATGGGGTGCTCTTAAAAGGATGTATCCACCTCCAAATCAACTACATCAGAATGAAAAATGTGATACAGGTCTGAAAAGTAACGTTGTAGCTGTGAAAAATGGAAGAATTCATGAATATACCAATACCTTTGAGGAAACTACAATTGATAGTCAACTGACCAAACTCTCTCTAGAATCTCAAACGGTCTAACATATCTCATTGAAATCTTCCCCTATCTCCTAATGCTCCAGTGTCCCAACCTCAGTGTGACACATAATAATACATGATATCCACCTTCGAACTCGAGAGGTTGTCAACATTGATCAACATAATATTTATGATAAGACAATGTAGTATCTATCCCCTTCCAAATCAACTCCACCTGCTCAGTGGTCACCTAGACAAGAAGAGGTCCCAACATAACTACCTCTCCTCCCTCAATAAAATATATGGGTGATTGGCATGGCCTACCGTACAAATCCTTATAATGTTCCATCATAATTGTTTCCTGAAATCTGTTATTATAAGCAAACCCTACTAGGGGTATGTGTCTCTCCCAAGAGCCACAAAAATATAGGACGCATGCTTGTATCAGGTCCTCCAAAACATGAATCATGAACTCAGACTTGCCATCTTTCTGGGGATAGTAAGGTGTAATAAAAAGTACTTGTGTACCCATAGACCTCTATAGTCCCTACTAAACATGAGAAGAAAATTGGGTGTCCCTGTCTAAAATGATAGAGTGTGTAACCCCATGGAAACGTAAAATATCTCTGATGTACATATTTACAAGCTCATAAACACTAAAGGTTTCCTTGATCAGTAAAACATTTGAATCCTTCTTGAGTCTGTCAATAAAAAATCAAACTGCATCATTCCGTCAAGGCGTCCTCGGTAAACCTATCATGAAATCTATCGTGACATCATTTCACTTCTACTCAGGAATGGGTAACTACTATAAAATTCCTTCCATTTGATGATACTTTTCCATCACCTATAGTCATGTGGAACATCTCATAATAAAACCAACTACATCCCTCTTCATACATGGCCACCAATACTGATAGTGTAGATCTCGATATATCTTGGTGACTCCAAAATGAACTGCCCAAAATGAGAAAATGAAAATCTCGCATCAACTCTACCCATATGTCTATTGACACCAATACAAGTCCATGAAAATTCGTGACCTCATCGTTGCCTATGGTCCACCTAGGAGTAGGGTCCTCACCTAACACACTCTCCCATAGGACTAGGCCTTCAAAACATGATAGTTGCCTCATTCTCACTCGATCCAGTAGAGTAGAGGTTAAATATATATAAGAATGAAATGTCCACTACTTTTTGTCGTGCACATCCAAACGCTTCTCAGAGAATAGAACCATAAGCTTCTACTCACTGCTAGCCTCTAGAACTATATGTATATGAGTCCTTTTTCTCAATGCATCAGCCACTGTGTTTCCTTTCCCAGGCTTGTAGGAAAGCTCAATGTAGAAAACTAAAGGTACTCAGCCCACCTTCGCTATTTCAAAATCATATCCCATTGATTAAATATATATTTTAGGATTTTTTGGTCAGTGTATACCACAAAATGATTTCCTAAAAGATAATTTCTTCAATAGCACAAAGCATGTATAACTACAACCAACATGAGATCATGCATCGGGTAATTCTTCTCATGGGGTCTCAATTGCTGAGACCTGTATGCAATGACTCCCCCCTATATATGTACTATTCCTATCCCAAAACCCAATGCATCATAGTAAAAAATGTAACTCTTGTCAGGCTTTGAAACATTAGTATCGATGCTAAATTAAATCTCCCTTTCAACTCCTGAAAATCTGAATCAAAGGAATCTTTCTACAAGTACATTGAACATTGCTTCGCCAGGCTCTTTAGTGGCACTGATAAGTGTGAAACGTCATGAATACAGAGGATATTGTAACCAGCCATCCCCCGAAAGCTTTGTACCTCAAAGAGGTAATTTGGATGCTTCTAGGAAAATAATTTTCTCACTTCCCCCTAGTAAAATGATAATCCTATAACTGAGATAACATGACCCAATAAGTGAATCTGGTCCATCCAAAAGTGCCATTTTCATGTCTTAGCATATAACAGATTCTCTCTTAGATTACATAATATAATCACAAGATGAGTGGCATGGTCGTGTAGAGTGTGATTGTACACCAAGATATTACCCACTAAGACTACCCCAATGTAATCCAAGTATGGATGGAACACTCAGTTTATTAGTGCCATGAAAACTGTAGGAGCATTTGTGAGACCAAATGACATAGAAAAGTACTCATATAAACCATACCATCTCTGAGAGGTTTTTAGAGGTATATCTCACGGTCTAACGCACAATTGATGATAACTGAATCTCAAGTAAATCTTAGAGAACACACGAGCACCTCGAAGCTGATCAAAGAGACCATCAATCCTAAGAAAAGGATATCGGTTTATAACCGTCAACTGGTTTAGCTTCCTATAATCCCAAAAATTTATGAGTATACAGTCTTGTTTCTTCAAATAAGGAAAGACGAACCCCGAGGAGAAGTACATGGTCATATGAAACCCTTTGTTTTCATCTATTCTAACTACTTTTGAGATCCTATAACTCTAGTTTATCGATCCTATAAGGATGAAGGGACATCAGTTCTACTCCTGTCACATGCTCATTATAGAATAAACCACACGCTCTGAGGGTAATCCTAAATATTCATCTAGAAAAACATCTCTAAAATGATCCACCACTAGATGAAAGTCCATCTGTAAAGTCCCTTGGTCATCCATATATAAACTAGAAATATAGTCTATGATTCCTCCCAACCCATGATGCTCAGGTCCTGCCCTACACTCCTGGACATTCCATTCACCCTTGTGTAGAAAATACACACCCTATTGTGATGTGAAACCCACCATGCAGAGATAGTAGTCAAGAAAGGCCTAGAAATAGAATAAGAAGTCCATTCCAAGAATAACATTGAATCCCGTTATCCTTATGACATAGTGGTCCCCTAAGAAGTGATACCCACCAACCTCAACAGGTCACTCCTTGCACTAACATACACTAGCCATCCTAATCCCCAACAGAGTTTCTAGTGTCATAATATCCTAATATGGAAATATACAGAGCCCAATTCTCTCCACAATGGAAACATATATAAAACTATTTAAACCCCCTATATCAAAAAGAGTTGAAGATTAAATGGAGGAAAATATAATCGTACCTATATCAATAGAGGGTCTGGGATCCTGCTCTTACTAGGTCTGTTACATCAAAAAATTATGACCTGTATTGCGGCCCTACAACCCTGCTTGACTTCCCTGACCTGATCTACCCTACTGTCGCTGAAAACCTTTTGTCTGGCTACCCCATCCGCGACCACCTCCTCGGCCTAAATGGCCTAAAAACTCCAGTTACGTGACTATGGATAAACTGATGGTCTTTATCCTCAACGTGGTGTCATAACTAATCCCTGATCACCAGCTTCTGGTGAGAAAAACTAGTAATAACGCTAAAGATGACCCATCTTGTCAGAATATCGGAACTCAACTAGGTCTCTCGGCCACTTAGGTCTTATGTTCCCACTATTCCTGCAGTGGTATCACCTCACTAGGATTCCTAAAAATGCATACCTTCTACTAGAATCATAACATGAAGGCACCCTATATACCTTCTTTCTATTAAACAATGGAGTACAGTCCCTGTATACCGAACCTCCATGGATCACAGCTCCTATATCCTTAAGATTATACTCAGTAATCATCACATAGTTTACTATAGTAGTCACTGGAGTCATCCTAAAACATTAACTTGTAATTGGATGTCATACCCGAGGCTATCCTCAAAATTCATAGCTAGCGATAATTTGTCACCTCCAAAGACATGTGCGAATCATTGAAGCTCTGTTAAACGAGAAGAGTAATCTGTCCCTCAAAGTGCACCTTTCCCTAAATGTAATAACTCTTTGTCTCAATCATCCCTCGACATATCGGGTTTTAATTAATCATACAAGGTCCTATGTAACTTCTTCCAAGTAATATCCTGATGATATCCTGCATGTTAGACAACATCCCACCCTCTCTTGATAGAATCAAAAAGCATGTACATCACACACTTCACCAATTTCTCAGGAGGAGTATCTAGATACTTGAATAGGGAATGCATGGCCTCCAACCAGGACTCTGCAACCTGAGGTCCTTCATCCACAGAAAAAGTGGGAGGATTCTACGGCTGGAACACCCATGTCAAATCTTCCATAGTTGGGGTTGGATGTGGTGCTCCCTAGAAAGTCTGCATCATCCTCATAAATCTTTCACAGAACTGGGCATCAGCAGCTGCATTTGGTATAATAGTTGGTGCCAAAACGGGCACAATGGGAGGTTATACTGGTAGTCCCTAATCTATGATTTTCTATGTCTAATAATCACATTGTAACTGGTATACAACCAGAGGACATCTTGTCAGCATGACTCTGCAAGGTCAAGAACAAATATCAATTCAAGATTACAAAGGAAAACAACATAGAAGTGAAATAATGGAAAAAAATAAGGAAGGAATTCAGGTTTAAGAAAACTGGGTTACTTGACTTGTATAACTTCCACACTGTGTGTTCCCCTTAATCCTTAATATGGGTGTGTACCTCTGCCCATCCTAGTTGTGTATCACCCATATACACGGTGTGTTCATCACGAGACCTAACATGTACATAAATTTTCCCTCCATCCTAGGTACTTCTACATGGATATAACTAAATGGTTATCTCCTGGGTAACATTACAAAGCATGTTCACCCAAGATAGGGCATGTACTACTTGAGTTATAATCACTCCTGTCGTTAGTCACATGATCATATGCACGATCGACTCTACAAGACATGCACAATCTGGACACGGTGTGTACAACATATGTTTGATCCATCTTTGTCATTATTCACATGACTATACACATGATATTGATAGAACGTTAGGTACTTGAAGTATCATGTGTGTTCTACAAACATTTATCGACCTCGTGTATCTTCTCACATAGTCAGTGACATAGTGAAAACTACACTGTGTGTAGATACTGTACACAGAGTGTACGTAAGAAAATTTCTTTCATCCAGAATAGAAGAACACATGGCATGTGTTCATAACACCACGCACTGTGTAGTCTGGGTTTTTGGATAATAATCCCTTGAAAATTATCCAAAATTCATAAAAATATAAAATTTTGTCCAAGGCATGAAAAATTATGACCCATGAGATCCAACACTCTCATGAGTCAATTTTTGGAATACTAATTCATATAATAAAATAAAAAAATTAATTTAATGCTCAAACATTTTAACACCCTATGTTTCCTTGGAATGTTTCCCCTTGAATAATGTAGTAGCTTGCGTTTTACGCAATATGGAGTTTTAACACTCCACGACCAATCAATCTTTCCATTATAAATAGAATTAACAACTTTTTAAATTTTTCTAAATTTCATTTTTTAAAATGGATTTCATTTTTGGCTTTGTAATATCTAAATTATCTTAGGGTGAATTTTTGGTACATTTTTGAAATCTATCAATTTTTGATGAATAGTTAAAAATACTAAATTTTTATTGAAAACAACTTTTTTATCCAAAATAATTTATATTGTTAAATTATAAATTTGAGTGGTTTTAAAGTATCAATAGATTATATTTTTATAATTTAATATAATTTAGGTCATTTTATGTAATTTTACATTTAAATTGGACATAAACAAGTGTCAATATTTTGATAATTATTATTTCTTAAAAACACGCTATTTGTTTAGACAACGGGAATTAATTTTAAATTAATTTCCACCACTTCTAGGTTTTGAATTTGAAAAAATAGATTCCATATTTAAAATCAGTTGTTAAAAATTGTGTAAATAGGAAACTTTTATTTTTAGATATTATGAACAATTATTTCGGTAAATATTATATCTACCATGGTTAAAGGTTAAATACGGTAAATAAGGGTAATAAATATTATTATAATAATGTTAAATTATTCTAACATGTGTTCTATTACTATTGTTTGATACATTACCGATCATGTGCATCCTTCGGTCTATTTTGGTACCCCATGGAGCCACTTGAGAGTTATAATGACACATTATATTAATTAATTTAATGTAAAGTCAAAAATGGCATAAACATATATTTTTAGTAAAACAATTTTTAAATGGGGTTATATATGTTATCCTTTCGACTATAGATACTCATTATAAATACTAAAATATTTCCTACATAATTTTTTTTACCTATAATTTCTAGATATTAAATTAGTAAAATTATTTATTATACAATGGTGATGCAATAATTGCTTTATTAATGATAGAATCAAATAAATGGTATAACAAATATTAAAATAAATTTAATTTCAAATTTTTTATAACAAACACGAATTTTATATTTGAATATGACATTTTAGGGTTGATTCAAGGTATTAGGTTCTATTTAATAATGTTTTATGACTTTCACAATAACCAAATATGAAATAGTGTCGAAGTTGACATAAATGAGTTTTGAAAACAAATTTTATATTATTAAATTATATAATAGTGATAAAATTCTAAGTATCTTTCAATGAACTTATATAATTATTGGTATATCATTAATTAACTTGTTTAGGTTCTCTTGGAATTTTATAAAAAGTTTATTAACCAATTATTATAATAATACAAGAATACTTGGTAAAAGTAAAACTATTTAACTAAGAGTTAAATCTAAGTGATAAGGTTGATATGGTGACCCAATCAGGTCTAAAACCTATTGGTTGAGTGTTTTTAGACTCATACCCACCTTATCCTCTAAATAAATTATTTTGGAGATATTAGAAACCGAAAATGATTTATTATAAAATAACATTTCAATCTTTTCCTAAGATGCCACTCACCTCTGTTATAAAAGGGAACATACCCTTCCCTCAAAATCACTCCTCCAATGCCATTAGTCTTGGTCAAAAACTACCCAAATATCCTCCCAATTTCCCTCACTTAAACCTAGAGGCCTTATTTTGATCATAAATCCAACCTTAGTATCCCTTTCGATCAACACAAAAGGAAACACCCGAATAAGAGGTAATAATTTCACCACCCTCTTTCAAGTTCTTTTCTTCTTCCACTTCCTCTATATTTGTGGTTACCATTTAACAATAATAACCCCAATATCTTTTATACACTATGATGTTATTATAAAAATTTTACAACCATATTCATTATTCTATCCATCATATCAATGAAAATGTCACCATACGTGCGTACGTACGACTTACCGCCTCCACGTCGTTGTGTAGTTTGTTATTAAAAAACATTATTATTTGGATGGATATTATAATGAAGGAAACATATGTAAATAATAACTATAAAATTTTAATTATTATTTATATATGATATAACATCCAATTAAATATGATTTTATCATCAATATAATGATATTGTCGCTCGTGCGTATGTACAGATTACCGTCTCCACGAACGGGATGAGATTCATTCCCTATCATGATCATTCAAGAATAATTGTCATTTTATGATCAAAAATAATTTTTAAGAACTTAATATAATTATTTACATGAATAAAATGCATCCTTTCCATAACAAACATGGATTACATAACCGAGCATATAATGGAAAAAAAAATCTGTTAACACCCAAAACGATGATACTTCTGAAATATTATTAGCAAAGCAATATTAGAGGATCATATATTTTATCATATTTATGTAAATAGTTATTGTATAATTTAATAAAAATTAATTAACTATTTTACAGGTGGTTAACATAACATAGACTATGGAAAAGTACAAGGTAAGGGTTAATTTCACAATCTCTCTATTATCCGAGGTTGTTTTTACATAAGTATCTATTGGGACCTCTTTATCATCCAATTCTGTGTTTTCTTAAAAATTTAATTCAAAAGATTTTTACTATTTACTGTACTATGAGTTAATGTCATTTATACCATTATTTTACCATATATGTTTTTAAAGGAATCTTTCCATCAATTTCCAAATAGGGTACTTTATGACCTTTTCGACCAAATTAAGATAATAATGTATTTTCTACTTATACGGTGGGTGTGGATATTTTCAACCATTATATCATCGTCAAAGATTCCCATAAAACCTTATATGAATATTTTCAAAATAAATGATTTCTTTTAAAATTTTATGACATTTAAATGATTTCAAAATAGAAATAGATATTTCTCTAAAGAAGTTTTGATTTCATCTTTGTCAACATCCATTGACAGATTTTAAGCTGGTTCGAAGTTGATTTATTATGATTCCAAACAATCATATTTTATTGATCTTTTTGTGATATGTTTTACCATGGGTGTGTTATTTTTACATCATTCATGGTTTATGGATAAAGTATTGACATTTCATATGCCTGTTTTAATACGAATGGTTTTGTTATGTTTAATCATTTTCATAAGAGGAATGCAATTGAATTAGTAAGTGATGGGTTGAGCCCGATATAGCATCTCGATGCATCGGTAGGACTCATGATAGAAACTAGTGTCTTGGAACACGGACTTTAAAAAATGATATTTGTAGTCATGGCACAAGGCCTTGATTATGTGGTTATGAATTCTGGCATTATGCATTCCATCATTATGAAAGTGGTTGTTGATATTGTATGTGATTATTTTACTATGAGAATATCCATGTGATTATGTAAATGGAATTATTTGATTTTATCTTTTCCATATTATGTGGAAGTATTAGTTTAAAAGGCTCTTGTTTTAGTCTTATGTATTTCCTTAAAAGTTTATGCTTATTTATGGAAGTTTCATCTACATTGTTATCCTTACTGGGAATCTAAGATCACCCCTTTCTATGTTGTATTTTTTACAAGATTTGAAGAAGTAATTTATGGTTGACCTGCAAGGATAGGATAAAGATATAAGTGTGTTCAAAAGGAGACAAAAGTTTTTTGATATTTCTATTTCATAATGTAATGTAAAACTTATAATCCATCAAGTACATCTAAGGCTACTAAACTGACTGGTCTTTCGGGACATGATTCCTTATATCATGCCAATGTTATGTAATAATGCACCAAATCTAGGTAACTGGATTTGGGTTGTTATAGTTGGAATTAGAGGAAGTTTATTACAATCGTTGAAAGCTAGATTTAGAAAAAATCTAATTAGAGAATGTTACCCTAAGGAAGACTTTGAGGATTAGTA
This sequence comes from Viscum album, assembly GCA_963277665.1. Classification (NCBI taxonomy): domain Eukaryota; kingdom Viridiplantae; phylum Streptophyta; class Magnoliopsida; order Santalales; family Viscaceae; genus Viscum; species Viscum album. Next base: position 1,577,072,053 of record OY728141.1, read on the forward strand.
TAGAAGAACTTCCTAGAATTTTGGTAAAATAGTGATTTTGTGTGTTTTCTCAGAAAAACACCCTTGTTTAGATATGATCAGGTAGAGGTATCTCTGTCGCAGATGTACCTAGGGGTAAAACCTAAAAGCACCCCTTTGAACTCCACGTGAACAAGAACTGTGCACAACAACAAGCCCTGCTGCACTCTTGGTTACAACACTCCCAGGGGATATTCTTAAGATAATTCTCATTTACACTATAAACCATTATGATGGGTTTATGAGTATATACTTACTCAAAGAAAACATTTTTATGATTATGGATTATATCAATAAATTGTTAAATTTATGTCAACTCCTTTACAAGTTTGGATTTATGTATTGCGATTCAAAAACTAATCTAGGGAATGCCATTATTTAGAAACGGTGCCTTGTGGAAGTAATGGAAACTTTATCAACCCATGTTATCCATGTAGGGATTTACCTCCTACTCAAAAAAATTATAGTTGAGATGGTGATGAAATTGGTGCTGATCAGCTTATCACCATACTAGGATAACTCACTCAAGTTATGAATAATAACCTTACCCATATGGAGAACCCTGATCCACAATGCAGAGGATCAATGTTAGGCTGCTTCATGAGGCAACAACCACCAACATCCAATTAGTGTGAAAATCCATTAGTATCTAAGCAATGACTATGTTCCATAGAGAAAATATTTCATTCTTTGGGGTGTAGCAAAAGGGAAAAAAATTTCATGGTAGTTTATCATCTCACAGGAGATGCAGATCAATGATGATTATTAATCCAAAACACAAAAGAAGAAGAATAAGTATCGAATATTAAATGGAGGGATTTTAAATAGATTTTCTTAGAAAAATAATATCCTCATGACCATCGAGAAGATATGGAAAGAAAATTTCTAAGTCTAAGTAAAAAAGAGGATGAGAATGTCGTAAAGTATGAGGCTAACTTTACAAGGTTATTAAGGCATGCAACAGATTATATATGTGTCCCAAAGAGTATTATTGATTTATTCATTAATGGTTTGAAGCCATTTATCTATAGAGAATTAGTCTAAAAATCCTTCACATCTTAAGAAGATATTTTCTCATGTGTTATCAAGCTCAAAAAGGAATTCTCTGTGTCTTATGACTTCAAAGCAAAGCAAGAGATAAAGAGATATACTGAACACTATGGAAATGGAAATAAGGGGAATAAGGGAATAGTTGAATATCCATCCTATGTTAAATGTGGGAAGAAACAACTCGGTACATGAATGAAGTGAATGGGAGTTTGTTATAGGTGTGGTGAAAAAAGGCCACCAGGCATGTGATTGCATGGGGAAGAAAGAAGATTTCAATGTTGAATGCCTTAATTATAAGGAAAAGGGACCTTATAAAAATGAAAGTCATATGCTCTAAGGGAACTTACCTCAGAAAAGGAAAATGGAGCATGGACAATCTTATGCGATCACTACTACTGAGGTTGAAGTTCCTAATAATGTGGTGGAAGGTAATTTACTGGTTTCCTCAATTTTATCCAATGCTTTATTTGATTCTAGATCATCACATTGTTTTATATCTTCGCGGTTTGCTATGAAAATTTGATATTTTCAATTTGTCAGAACAAGGGGTTTGTTAGTAAAATCACCTAAGGGAAGTATCACCATAGTAATGTTTTGTGAATCAGTTCCCATTAGGTCATATAAATGTTATTAATATGCTAATATCATTGTCATACCCATGATTGATATTGATATAATACTTAGTATGGATTGGCTTTCGGACCATGATGTGAAAATTTATTATAAGAAGAAAGAGATTACAATTTTTGATGATGATAAGGATTACCTTATATTTGGAGTAGAAATGTCACCACCCGATTCTTATGTAGATCCACCCTCAGTCGCTCTATTAAATGCAATTATTGGGGAGGAAGATAATGGAATAACTATGTGCAAGGAAAATAATGTTCAAATAAAGGATGTACCTATTTTGAAATAATATTTTCATGTGTTTCCAGAGGATTTACCTGGACATCCCCCAAAGTGAGAAATTTTGTTTTCTATTGATTTAATTCTTGTTTCATGGACCATATCGAAGTCCCCTTATAGAATGGCCATTGTGGAATTATTGGAACTAAAGAAAAAACTAGATGAATTGAGTAATAATGGATTTTTTCTTCCTAGTGTTTCTCCATGGGGATCCCCTATTCTTTTTGTTAAAAAGGAAGATGGATCTATGAGGTTGTGCATTGACTATAGAGATATAAATGCTATAACAATAAAGAACAAGTATCTCATACCATGGATTGATGATTTATTCAACCATCTTCATGGATCTAAATATTTTTCAAAGACTGACCTTCGATGTAACACCCCGAGCTTCCACAATACGCTTTTCATTCAATAATGCAATAGCTTGCATTGTACGCAACTTCGAGTTCTAAAACACCGCGACTAATCAAAGTAGCCGTTATGAATAGTAATAACCACTTTTTAAAATTATAGAAATTTTATATTTCAAAATGGACTTCATTTTTGGATTCGGAATATCGAAATTAGCCTATGTTGAATTTTTGGTATTTTTCTGAGAACTTCTAATTTTTTATGAATAGTGAAAAATACTTAAAAACAACTTTTTTAATCAAAATAATTTATAGTGATAAATTATACTATTTAGTGGTTTTAAAGTATAATTAGAATATATTTTTACCATTTTATCCAATGGTGGTCATTAGAATTAATTTAACATTGAAATTGGACATAAACAATTGCCAATCTTTTGATATAAATTGTTTCTTAAAAACACGCTATCTGTCATGACAGCGGGAGTTAATTATAAAATTAATTAATGCAACTTATATGTTTGGAATTTTGTAAAGTAGACATCATTTTTGAATTCAGAATATCAATTATAGCTTAGGGTGAAATTTTGGCCTTATTCTGAAAAACTTCAATTTTTGATGAATAGTGAATTCACTAAGTGGTTGTTAAATACTGATTTTTCGTTAAAATGAAATATTACCACTTATGTGATTTGATTTTCAAAAATCCAACATACATGGTTGTCATTAAGAAGTAAAATGTGGTTCAATGAGATTAAAATAATTTTTTGGTGAATAGTAACTTTTAAGTTCTTAATCACGATTAGAGGTAAGTAGTGTAGTTTAAGGTAAAAATAATGTTTTAATAATATGAGATGAGCTTGACACTTGTCCTAATCCTATTGTATGAGTCATGGCCGACCAAGAAAACCCATGGGTCAACTTGGGGACCCCATGGAGCCACTTTGGTTGGAAAATGACATTAATATATATTTATTTAATGTTAAAGTAAAAAATGACACAAACGTGAAATATTTTACTAAAATAGTTTTTAAGTGGGGTTACACAAGTCCAAAGTTTGACTATAAATATTCATTAGAAATCTAAAAAGAGTTCCTACATCATAGTATTTTTTTTATAATTTTTAGACATTAAATAAATTAAATCATTTATGACATCATGATGATGCAGTGATGACCTCATTAATTAACGATTTAAATAAAATGAGAAGATAATGAATATTCCAAGGCATAAACATGTCCAAAGCCTATTGGATGAGAATATTTCGAACCCTTATCACCTTAGCCTCGAATTATATAAGTGTGGGACCTCTAAAATCCGAAACTCATTTTATAATAAAGTAACATTTCAATATTTCCAAAAGAGCCCCTCCTCTCCTCTTATAAAAGGCCCCCACCTCTACCACCTTATTTACACTTTAAAGCCTTTTGGATCGGCCAAACTATGCCCAAATACTCTCCCAACTTCTCTCCCTTCATCATAGAAGCTTTACTTTAGTCAGAAAGCCATCCTATGGAGTCCTTTTGATCAAATCAAAAGAATAACCCGAAGAAGAGGTAACATTTTCATCACCCTCTTTCAAGTTTCTTTCTTCTTCCACTCCCTCTTTGTTTATTATTTCAATTCAAAAATTATAACTCCAGTATCTTCTATATACTGTGATGTTATTATAAATATGTAACAACCATATTCAGTATTCTACCCATCATTTGAATGACATGTCACCATACGTGCGTACGTACGGCTTACCGTCTCCACGTCGTGGTGTAAATGTTATTCAATTTATTATTATTTAGATGGGTATAATAATGATATGTAATTCATGTAAATAATAAATATAACATGATAATGATTCTGTATATAATATATACTATCCAATTATATATTATTTTAATATCAAAATAATGATATTGTCGCTCCTGCGTACGTACGGACTACCGTCTCCATGAACGCGATAAGAATCATTCTCCGTCGTATCCATTCAAGTATAATTATCATTTGATGATTTAAAAATAATGTTTAAGGACATGATATCATTCTGGATATGAATAAGATACAACCTATCCATGAAAAACACGACTTACGTAACAAAACATATAAAAGAAAACGAGTAAGTTAACACCCAAAACAATGATAAATCTAAGATATTGTTAACAAAGCAATGTTAAAAGATCATATATGATATCATATGAATGTATATAATTCTTGTATAATTTAATAACAATTATTTCACCATTATACAGGAGGTTAACCTACCCCAACCAAGGAAAAGTACAAGGTAAAGGTTTACTTCACAACCTCTTCATTATCCAAGGTTGTTTATACATAATTATCTACTGGGACTTCGTTATCATCCACATCCATGTTTCTTAAAAATGTCTTTCAAAATATTTTTAATATTAAATGGAAAATGGGTTAAAGTCATTTATACCCTTATACGTTTTTGAAAGGAATCTTACCGTCGTTTTCCAAACAATGTACCTTTTGACCTTTTTGACAAATTTAAGGTAAGAATGTTTTTTTTAACTTATACGGCGGGTGTGGCTATTTTCCGCCATTATAACTCCGTCGAAGCTTCCCTTACAAGCTTATAAGAATATTTTCAAAATAAATGAATTATTTTATAATTATGGGACTTTTAAATGATTTCAAAAAAGAGAGATATATTTCTCTCAAATAGCTTTGATTTCATCCATGTAAACATCCTTTGATGGGTTTTAAGTTTAATTGAAATTGATTTATGATACAAAACATCCATTGAACATTTTGTGAAATATTTGACTGTGGATGTGTTATTTTTATACCATCCATAGTTTATGGAGAAATTGTTGACATTTCGTATGCTAGTTTTAATACGAATATTTATGTTATGTTTAAACCTATTCATATGAGGAATGTATTGGACTTAATAAGTGACGGGTGGAGCCCGCTATAGCTCCTCGATGCATCGGTAGGTCTCATGAGACAACTAGACGTGGAATTGGCCGAGGCCCTTTCCCAATTTGATTTATGGTTTTGGCCGAGGCCTTAATCATTTTAGACGTCTTGGCCGAGGCCTTGACAAAATGTTTCAGAATGTCTGGCATTATACATTCCCTCATTATGAAAGTGGTTATTGATATTTCATGTGATTATTAGTCTAGTAGAATATCCATGTGAGTAAGTAATGGAATTATTTTATTTTACTTTTGCCATATTATGCTGAAGTTCAAGTTCAATAAGGCTTTTGTTTTAGTTATACATTGCCTTAAATGCTTATGTTTTCTTATGAAAGTTTCCGCTATATTGTTATCCTTACGGAGCATTTGAGCTCACCCCTTTCAATGTTTTATTTTTCCCCGGATGTGAAGAAGTGTATTATGACTGACATGCAAGAATAGTCAGTGAGGATATGAGTGTGGACTAGGGAGACCATGTTATTGTATTTTTCATTTTTATGATGTAATGTAATGTTTATGCATGTATCTAGTGTTTCCAAGGCTACTAAACTAATCGGTCTTTCGATACATGATCTTTTGTGATCATGCCAATGTTACGAAGTAATGCACCGACTCTGGGTAGCTGGGGTCGGGGTGTTACATTCGATCTGGATATCATCAGTTGTGTGTGAAGAAGAAAGACATTCCGAAAATAGCATTTCGAACCAGGTTAGAGAATTACGAGTTTACAGTAATTCCTTTTGGATTGACTAATGCACCCTATGTATGCATGGATCTAATGAATATTGTTTTACAAGAATATCTTGATGACTATGTATTTGTATTTATTGATAATATTTTAGTATACTAAAAAATCTTGGATGAACATGAAAATCACTTGCACATTATCCTATGGTCTCTATAAAGAAATGAATTATATGGGAAATTTGGAAAGTGTGAATTTCGGCTTTAAAAGATTTATTTTCTTGTTCATATTGTCTCTAAGGATGGAATCTATGTTGATCCTTCAAAGACCAAGTTCATACATGAATGGACAGCACCGACAAGTATAACTGAGGTACGTAGCTTTATTGGTTTAGTAGGTTATTTTTGGTGTTTTGTCCAAAATTTTTCCTGATTGGCTAACCCATTAACCACGACGACTCATAATGTGGTAAAATTAGTTTGGAAAAAAGTGTGTAAATAATGTTTTGAAGAACTGAAGAGAAGATTACTTAATTCTCTTATCTTGAGTCTACCATCGGGGAATGACGCGTTTATTATTTATAGTGATTCTTAATCGACTTGGTTGTGTCCTTATGAAGAATGATAGAGTTACTGCCTTTCCATCACAATAACTAAAAATTCATGAGAAAAAAAATCCTACTAATGATCTTTATTTAGAAGTTGTAATCTTTTCTCTGAAGATATTGATACAATATCTCTATGGTAAAAAATGTGAGATTTATACTGTGCACAAGAGTTTGAAGTATATTTTCTCAAAGAAATAACTCAACATGTGGAAAAGACAATGGCTTGAAATACTCATGGATTATTATTTCACTATACACTACCACCAGAGGAAGGTAAATAAGGTGGAAAATGATTTGAGTAGAATGAATCATGGAGTTTTGAACTAGATGTGAGTTTAAAGAGATCCTATTTTCATGGATCTAGTAAATATGGTTATGGGAATAACCATGAAAGGTGAAACACCAATACTTTTTCAAATGGTTTAGAAACCATATTTACTAGAATGGATAAAGAGTTCTCATACTGATGATGAAGGGTTTCAAAATAAGATTGAAGGTGTGAATGATATGAGATTGAGTGACTTCATATATAAAGATTGAATTTTCAAATTTGGGAAGATACTTTGTGTTCCTAACATATCTGATCTAAAAAGGGAATTATTGGATGATGATCATAGATCCAATTTTTCTCTACACCCTGGAAGCACCAAGATGTATAGAGATTTGAAATAACATTTTTGGTGGGACAACATGAATAGGGGGATTACTGATTTTGTGTAAATATGTTTGGTTTGTCAACAAATGAAAGATGGAAGGCAACGACCTGGAGGTGTCATGCAACATATTCCCATACCTAAGTGGAAATGGGATAATATTACGATGTTCTTTTTCATGGGGCTACAAAATACTACCAAAAAGAATGAAACAATATGGTTCATTGTTGATCGTCTTTCCAAGTCAGCACATTTTTAGGATATAAGAGAATATTTTTCACATGAACGTATGGCAAGAATATATATTAATAAAGTTATAAGACTCCATGGAGTACCACTATCGATTTATACTGTGCACAAGAGTTTGAAGTATATTTTCTCAAAGAAATAACTCAACATGTGGAAAAGACAATGGCTTGAAATACTCATGGATTATTATTTCACTATACACTACCACCGGAGGAAGGTAAATAAGGTGGAAAATGATTTGAGTAGAATGAATCATGGAGTTTTGAACTAGATGTGAGTTTAAAGAGATCCTATTTTCATGGATCTAGTAAATATGGTTATGGGAATAACCATGAAAGGTGAAACACCAATACTTTTTCAAATGGTTTAGAAACCATATTTACTAGAATGGATAAAGAGTTCTCATACTGATGATGAAGGGTTTAAAAATAAGATTGAAGGTGTGAATGATATGAGATTGAGTGACTTCATATATAAAGATTGAATTTTCAAATTTGGGAAGATACTTTGTGTTCCTAACATATCTGATCTAAAAAGGGAATTATTGGATGATGATCATAGATCCAATTTTTCTCTACACCCTGGAAGCACCAAGATGTATAGAGATTTGAAATAACATTTTTGGTGGGACAACATGAATAGGGGGATTACTGATTTTGTGTAAATATGTTTGGTTTGTCAACAAATGAAAGATGGAAGGCAACGACCTGGAGGTGTCATGCAACATATTCCCATACCTAAGTGGAAATGGGATAATATTACGATGTTCTTTTTAATGGGGCTACAAAATACTACCAAAAAGAATGAAACAATATGGTTCATTGTTGATCGTCTTTCCAAGTCAGCGCATTTTTAGGATATAAGAGAATATTTTTCACATGAACTTATGGCAAGAATATATATTAATAAAGTTGGAAGACTCCATGGAGTACCACTATCGATTGTTTCTGATCGTGATCCTTGTTTTAAATCAGGATTCTAGAAAAGTCTTCTTAAATCCTTGGATACTGAACTTTGTTTGAGCACTGTCCCCCACCCTCAAACTGATAGTCAATCATAATGGACTATTCAAACCATTGAAGACATGTTGAGATCTTGATCACTAGACATTAAAGGTATGTGGGATCAATATTTACATTTGGAATAATTTTCCTATAATAATATCTTCCATTAAAGTATTCATATAGAACCATATGAAGCATTATACAGAAAGAGATATTGTACACCAACTTTTTGGGATGTTTTTGGTGAACGAAAACTTATTTTCCAAGAACTTGTTAAGGAAACAATAAAAAAAGTGAAGATTATCCAAACCCACATCAAAGTAGTTCAAAGTAGGAAAAAGAGCGATAATGATAACCGAAGGAAGGATTTGTAATTTAAAATAAGAGATCATGTTTTCGTGAATGTATATCCATGGTAGGGTGTTATACATTTTAGTAAGAATGGTAAATTGAGTCCAACTTACATCAGAACTTTCAAAATTCTAGAACAAATTGGAGTTGTAGATTATCATTTGGAAATGCCTCCATGTTTCTCCAAAGATCATGATGTTTTCCATGTATCACTGTCAATAAAAACCATGATTGACCCAATGCATGTACTCACCTATGAGGAAATTGAACTAGAAAATGATCTATCTTATTGTGAAGAGCATGTTATAATTTTTGATACCGGAGAACAAGTGATGAGAAATCAGATGACTTGTCTGGTAAAAGATCTATAGAGAAACCACAAGATGGAAGAGGCAACGTGGGAACCCAAGGACCTTATTATGAAAACCACCCGATTTTTTTATGTGGTAATATTCTAGAAATTCTTAGGATGAAATTATTTGAAGGAGAGTAGAATGTAAACCCCAAGCTTCCACGGTACAATTCCTTCTAAATAATGCAGTAGCTGGGTTGTACGCAACTTGGAGTTTAAACACAGCACGACCAATCAAACTAACCGTTATAAATAGTAATAAACACTTTTTAAAATTTTGTAAATTTTATTTTTCAAAATTAACTTCAGTTTTTAATTCATAATATCAAAATTAGCATAGGGTGAATTTTTGGTGCTTTTCTAAAAACATTAAATTTTTTATGAACAGTGACAATACTAAATTTTAATTAAGAACATATTTTTTATTAAAAATAATTTATAATGTTAAATTATACATTTGAGTGGTTTTAGAGTATCATTAGATTATATTTTTATCATGTAATAAAAATTAGGTCATTGTATGTAATTTGACATTTAAACAGGAAAAAAAGAAGTGCCAATCTTTCGATAGTTATTATTTCTTAAAAACCCACTTTTTGTTTTGACAATGGAAATTAATTTTAGATTAATTTCTGCTTCTTCTATGTTTTGAATTTAGAAAAATGGATTCTATTTTTGAATTATGAGGTCCAAATTGTGTTAATAGGTAACTTTTATTTTTAGACATTATGAATAATTACTTCAGTAAATATTTTATTTACCATGGTTAAAAGGTAAATCCGGTAAATAAGGTTAAAAAATAATATTATAACAATATTAAATTACCATAAAATGTATCATATTCATATTTATTGATACATTTCAGACCATGGGCATCCATGGGTCGATTTTGGGACCCCATGGAGACATTTGACAGTGATAATGACACTTTATGTTAATTAATTTAAAGCAAAGTCAAAAATGACATCAACATATATCTTTTAGTAAAACAATTTTTTAAATAGGGATATAACTTATCATTTCGACTATAAATACTAATTAGAAATCTAAAATAATTTCTTACATAATTTTATTTTATTTATAATTTTTGGACATTAAATAATTAAATTTATTTATGAAACAATGGTGATGCAGTAATTTCCTTATTAATGAAAGAATTAAATAAATGGTATTATAAATATTAAAATAAATATAATTTCATTGTTTTCATGAAATACATGAATTTTCTAGGTGAATATGACATTATAAAGATGATTTAATGTATTTGGTTCGATGTAATCAAGTTTTTATCACTTTCACAAAAACCAAATACTAAATAGTGTCAAAATTGACATAAATGAGTTTTAAAAAAAATATCATATTAATAAATTATATAATAGTCTTAAAAATATATGGCTCTGAATAAGAACATATATATTGATTTTTATATCATTATTGAACCTATTTTTGTTCTAATGAAATTTTATAGTAAGTTTATTAACCCATTATTATTATAATTCAAGAATACAAGGTAAATGTTAAACTATTTAACTAAGAGTTAAATCTAAAAGATAAGGTTAATATGTTGACACAAAACTCTCTAAAACCTATTGGTGGAGATTTTTTTGACCCATAATGACCTTATAATTTCAAAATAATTCATTTTTTCCATTAGAAACGAAAATTATTTTATTATAAAATAAAATTTCAATCCTTTCTGAAGGTGCCCATCACCTCTCTTATAAAAGGGAACTTCCACTTCTCTCAAAATCACACCTCCAAATCCATGTGGATTAGAAAAAACGAGCCCAAATATGCTCACAATTTTCCCCAAATCAACCTATAGGCCTTAGTTTAATCAGAAATCCAACCTATGGGTCCCTTTTGATCAACTCAAAAGGAAACACCCGAATAAGAGGTAATAATTTTATCACCCTCTTTCAAGTTCTATTCTTCTTCCACTTCCTCTTTCTTTACGGTTTCTATTCTAAAATAATGACTCCATTATCTTTTATATATAGTGATGGTTTTATAAAAATCATACTACCATATTCATTATTATATCCATCATATGAATGAAAAAGTCACCATAGGTGCGTACGTACGGCTTACCGTCTCTACGTCGTGGTGTAGTTTGTTATTCAAAATCTTCATTATTTGGATGGGTATAATAATGAGTATAACAGCTATAAATAATAAATATAACATGTTAATGGTTCTGTATATATAATATACCATCCAATTATAGAATATTTAACCATCAATATAATGATATTGTCTCTCGTGCGTACATACGGATTACCCTCTCCACAAACACGATGAGATTCATTCCCAATCGTAATCATTCATGAATAATTTTCATTTTATGATTAAAAATACTATTAAAGAACTTAATATCATTCTGGATATGAATAAAATAAATGCTATACATAAGTAACATGGCTTACATAATTGAGAATATAAAGGAAAACAGATCAGTTAATACCTGAAATGATGATAATACTGAAATATTATTAACAAAGCAATATTAGAGAATCATATATGATATCATATTTTTTTATATAGTTATTTTATAACTTAATAAACATGTATTAACTATTATATAAAAGGTTTACATATTATAGACTATGGAAAAGTACAAGGTAAGGGTTAATTTCACAATCTCTTTATTATCCGAGTTTGTTTTTACATAAGTACCTACTGGGACCTCTTTATCATCCACATCTGTGTTTTCAAAAAAATGTAATTAAAAAAAATTACTATATACTATTATTTGGGTTAAATTCATTTATAAACTTATTTGACCATAATTTTTTTTTAAGTAATATTTTCATCGTGTTCCAAATAGGGTACTTTATGACCTTTTCATCAAAATTAAGGCAAGAATGTCTTTTTTTTAACTTATACGGTGGGTGTGGATATTTTCCGCTGTTATATCATCGTAGAAGCATACCATACATGATTATAAAAATATTTTCAAAATAAATGTTTTCTTTTATAATAATATGAAATTTTGATTATTTCAAAATAGAAATAGATATTTCCCTATAAAGTTTTGATTTCATCTATGTGAACATCCCTTAATGGATTTTAAGCTTGTTTGAAGTTGATTTATTAGGATACAAAACATCCATATTTTATTGAAGGTTTTGTCATATGTTTGACTATGGATGTGTTATTTTAACACCATCCATGGTTTATGAATAATGTATTGAAATTTCTTAAGCCGGTTTTAATACGAATGTTTATGTTAGGTTTAAACATTTTCATATGTGGAATGCATTGTAATTAGTATGTGACGGGTGGAGCCTAGTATATCTCATCGATGCATCAGTAGGTCTCATGAGACAAACTAGTTTCTTGCCACAAGGCCTTGACAAAATCTTATTGGTAGTATTAGAACAAGGCTTTGACTATGTGGTAATGATGTCTGGCATTATGTATTCCATCATTATAAAAGTGTCCATTGATATTGAATGTGATTATTCGACTAGTAGAATATCAATGTGATTATGTAAATGGAATTATTTGATTTTAAAATTTCCATAATATGCTGAATATTATGTTTAAAATTGTTTTGTTTTATTCTTATACAATGCCTTAAATTTTAATGCTTATTTATGAAAGCTCCCTCTATATTGTTATCTTTACAGAGCATCTGATCTCACCTCTTTCTATATTTTATTTTCCCCAGGATGTGAAGATGTATTTTATGGTTGACCTACAAAGAAAGGCTAAGGATATAAGTATGTTCAAAAGGGGAAAAAGTTTTGATGATGTTTTTGTTTCATGATGTAATGTGAAACTTAAGAATGTATATATTACTCTTAAGAACACTAAACTGATCGGTCTTTCGAGACATGATTTCTTATATCATGTGAATGTTATGTAATAATGCACAAAATCTGGGTAACTGGGGTTGGGGTGTTAGAAACATGATCCACCATATTCCAATCCAAGAGGGCTCATAACACCTCAGGGAACAAAGCATTGAATCCATCCAAATGAATCATTACAATTTCCCATACCATCTCAAAATAGCTAGTATTCTATCAAGGAATTTATCACAACTTCATGAATATCTAACACAACATCTATCACAACAGTATGAAATCAGTAATTAATCCTAAATAGCATGACCAGAATGCATGACATGTGATCTCTGAAAGGTGCATATATGATGCATGAGATGGTATACCCACATCTCATCAGGTTTCATCAAAAATAGAGCCTAAATAATATCAATGATAACAACAAAAAAACAAGTGAATCACCATACAATTAAATCAAATCCACTATAACAATTAAAGAACCAGAAAAATTAAAATATTTGAGGTAACTTGTATTTTCTCTATACACGGGTTAGCTACTCCAGAACACAACTTATTACCAACTACCCATTCCTTCCAATCTCTTTCTACATGCTATAACCAATAAGTAAAATCATAAAATAATATCCTTTGATACCACTTTGTAACATCCCAGTTCTGTATGCCACCCAAAGGTGCCCCAAACATGGTTTGTCACTTGACATCAAGCGCATTTCCACAAATGTCAGAGGCTTCCAACTAGCCGTGAGGGAAACGGTCTGATAAAAGGAAAACTATGCCCTCATTGGAAGAGTAACATAGTAATAAAAAATAGTGAATAATAGAATAAATAGTAATACAAAACAAAAAAAAGTAAATAGTGGAGAAATGGTAGTAATAAGACAAATAGAGAATATATATAATGATTCATGTCACATGTTTCTAAGAAAGAATTCATAAAATTCACAATTCTGGAAATAAAATACTAAAATGAATGTACAAAAAGTAATTATACTCTGACACCATCCCAAGCCTCAACTTGGTCCCATGATCTCCAACTCCAACAACAATAAAGTACCCGATGAAGAAGGGTTCATTCACTTATCTATACATCCAACCATATAATCTTTCTAGGTCTGAAAGCATAACCCAAACAGGGAGTGAGAAGAATCATAGTAGGAAACCACCAAAAGTCCTATGCTTAAGAGTCTGTGAATATATTTATAGCAGTAAACATGATGAAATGAAGTAATAAACTAGGATATACTCAAAATTAAACAATCCTATAGTTTTCAATTACATTCATTTTGATTTATTAATCAATCAAACTATTGAATAATGAATAAAGAGATTTATCCTAATCTCGGTATCCATCAGTGTAATAATTACAACAGACATATCAGGAGACCATCTAAAAAACAGTTATGACCAAGTCCAAGATTGTGCATTGGCATGGTAGGATCGTCACAATCATTCAATCATTCAAAAAACCCTATGGTAAATCTCTCACGGTGAAAAACCTTTAATTTAACATAACACTAAACAATTATAAATGACCACCTAGGTATCTCTCATGGTCAATACCCCTGGCTCCACATGACATCAATAACTTATAAACGTTCTCTGGGTAGCTCTAATAGTCAATACCTCTTGGGTCAACATAGCATAAATAATCATAAACAACCTTCTATGTAGCTCTCATAGTCAATACCCATGAGTCAATGTCTACAACAAGGATCTCATGGTCCTTTGTAAATAAACATAGAAACCCCCACATTTTTCCTAGTCCAATGCTCTAACAGTCCATTGTAAGATCATCACAGATATTAGAATAAGGAATCACATGTAATTTGTAACTACTTCATGGATAACGTTCACAAGCATAACACATGAAATTCATATAATAAAATCTAACTCTATCCTGAGAAACACAAGTCATGGAAACAAGGTACACCTCATTGGCAGCCTAGGCCGAACGATCGTAAACAATAAAAATAGGTAAATACTCCCATGGGGTGTCCCATAAACAAGGAATCTAACCTTATGCATAATTAATAACACTTTCTCAATCGAAAAAACCATTTCATGTATTATTTAGTGTTAAATTTCCAAAACACGCAATACCTCAACATGGGTATTCGGCCATTTAAGCATTATAATCCAATGAAGTGCAAGGAAAGTCTCAAACCACCTAACTTGATGTTATATAATGATGACTCTCAAACATCACCCCGTCAATCATCATAGTATGACATAGATCTAAAAATGCTAAAAATGATCAACCCTCGATAACTCATGAGAGACGGGAAATTAAAAAGAGAGGCTCTAGGGGAAGAGAGAACTAACCAATGGGAATCTTATGGGAATGGCAGTGTCTTCATCAGAGCATGAATAGTGAAACAGGAGGAGCTTAAAGTTCATTGAACATTAATCGCCTTTATTTATTAACCGAGGGTAGAAGAAGTGGTTTTCAGACATAATACGTGAACCTGATCCAATTCATCAATTAAAAATAAAAGTACACGATGTGTTCAATTAATGTACACTCCGTGTACTAGCCTCAACTGGTCCCTGAATCAGGCTGTCTGGTAGGTCATCTACAAGACCATGTACTCAGTTATTACACGACCAGTACATGGTTACATAGAGAAACCGGGTACAAGGTGTGTACACAAAAGAACATGACGTGTACTTTGAAGTTTTCTCATTTCTCTCTTTTTCATCAAAACATCCAAAAATAAAGATCCATACTTGAAACGAAGATCTGAGTTCTTACATGGACCAACAGTGATTTTGTAGAAGGCTATGAAGGGTGTATTAGCTTATATTGTAGACTAATAGGGGGTTTAATATATTCATCATCTGTGATAGGGGTACTTATGGTCAGTCCAAATCACTTTATACAATCACTTGGATTTCATCATATGATATCATGGGGTGTTTGTAATAGATCATGAATGACCGGTGGATCAATCACATGAATAAATTTTTATAGATTCTTGACATTAGAATTTTTCATCAACCTGTAGTGATGAGTACCCAATTTATTTTCAAAATTATTCATTTAATTAAAATTTATTTAAAAATTTAAAATAAAAATTGTAATCCTTTTTGAATTAAACTCTAAAAAATCCCTTAATAAAAAAATGTAATTTAACAAAATTCAAAAAATTTGAAACAAAAAAATAAAATATTCCATCAATTATAAATTTTAAATCTTGATTTCTTAATTAATGTGTATATTTTCATTAAATCCAAAAATTAATACAACACATTAAATAACTGTTTAATGTATTTGAAAATTTAATTCCATATTAACATAATTATGAAACATTAATTAATTTGCAATGATTGATATTATTTATTGGGGATAATTTCTCAAAATAATATGATATATTTATCCAAAAATCCGATCACATCATTCCAGAAAACACAAACTATTTTAGCCTCATTAAATACATTATCTTAAATTTATTAAATAGGGTAGTCTATCGAGGACATAAGTCCCCAATCCATAGAAGAAGAAAATCTCATATTTCATCATTGAATGAATTCAAATGACTTATTTATGACTTTTATTCACCACCTCACTTCAATTCAATTACACATTCTATAACTAGGAGTGAAAGATATTTTTAATATGGAATTAATGTATTAAGAACTGGTATGTCTATTTATCCCATTCTCCCATGATCCATAACCCAGATTTCCAATTTTCAATTCATTGATACAACTCAAATGAAATTGTCATAAATAAATATACCTCTTCTTCATTTGGGTGCAATCTTCCCATCACATTAATAAAATCATTTTTTATCTAGGTGTATATTAAATTATTCTCAACCATGTATGTTCAAAGAAGTTTTTGAATATAAATAAATCATATTTATATACTCTCACACCAAGGGACTTATATCATAGAGATTCATTATAGGATCTCAATTACCCATTTTATTTTTGTATCAAAGAATACATGTCAATTTAATTTTAGTTTGACCCATGAGTTTTTACATTTTTTAAAGGCCAAGTATCCTCGAATTAAGTTCAAAATTATATTGAAATTTCATTATTATTTAAATTAAACAATATTCTATCAAAAAACTATGTATTTTCTGGTTCTAAAATTATATTTCAATGAAAAAGTGGAATGAACTCACACAAAAAAAATATTTTATTTTTTACTGTTCAATAATAAGATTAATATCATTATAAAGAACAGGAAGTTAAAAAGTTCTTGAAATTTTCAATTCATCCCAAATAAATTTTAAAAACCCCAAAAAATATATGAATTATTATTTTTACATGTTCAAAATATTAAAAATTTATGTTTATTTTTTTTATAATTTTTTAGTTTTTATTTTTAAAAAATGTATCACTAAAATATAAAATAAAAATAAAATAAAAAATTAACACTACATCTATCTATTGACCCCTATCCTTACTAAAATATTAATTTTAAATATATCATCAATGAACATCATTATATATCTAGTTATTTGAAAGAAAATATAATGTAGGACTGAGAAGATGAGCATAATGGAAGAAGTTCACCTAATTGAAATTATTTCTTTCTTTCATCCATCCTTGGAAATTTGTGATTCCCACTTTATATAGCATATAATGAATCTTCATTTATCTCTAATAGTTATAATAAACTTTAATTATAATTTTAAAAAACAAATATAATTTAACAATTTTTTTATAATTAAAACATAGAATTGTATGTAAATGAAATGTGTATAAAGGAGGAGAAATATGGAGTAAAAACCACTATGATGTGTTGTAATATAATTTTTACATAGTCAAACTACATCAGTATTATCCTCAACCTATCAGTAGGTTGGGTTTGGGGTGGTAAAAGCTACCACATTTTTCTATTCCAAGGCTACTAATAATAAATTTATTCTTATCTTAGTGGCCCTCCTTGGAATCATAGTGTGTGTCCAACCTCAACATTATGATAAAACATGCAAGGTCGGTATAGTATGAATTACTATGAGGCCTCTTATTTTTCTTCGATTCCTCCCTTCCTATGGTCTTTATAGTATTTTAGAAGGGGTTGTTCATAGAAAATTCCCCGAGGTGATTCTAACTGAACTATGTTGTCCACCTCCCATGTGGAATCGTCTATAAATTCATGCATAGAATCCATAAAAATGTTATCAAAATAATTATCATCAATTAATTTTTAAAATCATAGTAGAATTAATAATCCTATTAGGTCTTCTTGATCTTTATCATCATCTTCAAGAACCATATTTTCCTCATGTTTAGATACATCTTGGTCCTATGAAAAAGGTTGTGATTCCACATAGTTGATAAATAAGGAATCACATTATAATTTTTATTATTTAAAATAAATTTTCGAACAAAAATTAACTTCATTTACCTCCACAAAATAAACCACAATCTCTTAATCATAGAACAATGCTCATCGGAGTCCATTTAAAGAACTGGTTCGTTGGGCCACGAAAGGCCTTCGGGCTAGTTGGCTCTCAAGGCCTTCTGGAAACCTTAAGGACTTAGAGACACCATAAGGCCTTCGGGGAATATGATTGTGTAGATGTACTAGCCAGAATACATGGGAAAAGGCTATAGATTAGGATTCAGGGTTGGCACATTCACTATAGTAGATCTAACTAAAATTGGAAGAATGAGAGGGTATGGGATTTCCATCAGTCTTGGGCCTGTGTGGCTTTGTTTAGGACATCTAGCCGACTAGTGCTGTGATGGTGGAGTGATGATATCAGTACATATTATGAGGAGGAGTATTTTCAAGTTGTATTTCCTAGGTGATTCCATCTAAGACCTATGTGTCATGTAATTGTATATAAGCCTTAGGGCCTTTTAAGGGTTCCACCTCACCCCTTGAAAGGTGGGTTACCAAAAATTATAAAATAATGAGGGCCTTAAAGACATTCTGACCAATAATCATTTAAATTATATAAAAAATTTACTAGAGAATGAGTAAACATATAGTGTATACCATTCAAGGATTTTTTTATTTATTGAATCTTTGAAGTGTATTCCCACAAAGAAAATTGTTAAAACAGTAATTAGTAGTACTTAATATTCTTCATCATGATCTATAAATTTCCCCTCCCCCTTGGTTTTGTTAATAAATGAGATTGACTATTTAGGGAGAAAAACATTTGACAATTCATTATTCTATTCCTTTTTTGGTTCCATATGAAACTGAAAAGTGACTTTGAATTCATGATGTAGGGATCACATTTCATCCATGTGGAGTAATTGCATCCTCTTATCTTCCTACACATGGTGTTTTTTTCACATGAGTCAGTTCATTTATAATATAGATTATTTTACTATAAGGAATCTCATAATTTGTTATTTAACTTTGTTCTAAATGGTAAAAATAATAAGATTACTGGTTTTCAGGTTTTTATTTCATCCCCAACAAGAGTAATTATAAACTAGTTTTTGTGGGTATGTGTACTAGTTATAAGAGTGATGATCCATTTTTTTATTTTATTTTTTAGTTTTTAAATATAAAATTATTTTCAAAGTGAAAAGGAAAAATTCATTTTATGAAAAATATCCATTTAAACAATTCCAGTGATGAGAAAGTTTTTATATGTCCATATATACAAAATTTGATAAATCTAGAATGCTATCCAACGAGATTGAACTAGGTCATTCTAATGTTGTCTTGGGATGGTTCTTCACTAATCACAATCACATATTTTATTTTATTTTATTTTTTATATTATTTAATAATTATAGAAATGATTTTTATTGTCATGTGTTTTTTTATTTTTAAGTAATTAACGTAATATGAATGTAGTAAACACATGGTGATCAAAGTGAAACATAATGGACCTGAGATTAACCACAGAGAGTTAATCATTATCAAAATTATTCTCACCCTACAATTATGTTGTAACAAAACATGGATTTATCCTCTCTATCATTATTTTTGGACTAATAACTCATTAGAGATATCCTCATTCATTTCTAAATCACTTCATCCATAGTGTCAGGTGATTAATATTGAATAACAAGGGATAATCCACAGCCATTTACCCAAATCCAATTATATGTTGTTTATTTCCCCATCCAAAAAACATCACATATATACTATGTATATCTATATAAGGGAGGTATAGGTGATATTATAAATTGGAGAATATAGTTTCAAATAATAAGATCATATGATGATCATCTATCAACTTCCCCTATTCACTATCACACTAAGTATGAAAATTAAAAATTAGAGAATTGAATATAGTTATTATGTATTCCCATGTTATCTCATATAAGGAACATGCCTCGATTATGTATTAAATCATATAATTTATACAACGTAATCATAGGCCAAAGTTAGAGACCATAGAACTCAAAAACAATTGAGGAAGAGAGTGTAATTTCCCTAAAAAGTGATTTATACCGATTTAAATGTATAAAATGTAATAAATGTTTAGAATAAGTGTCCAGTGATGGTGGAATATTTTTTCCACTCACCCATCATCCCCTATTAAATAGTTCTAGATTCATTTTTCTCAAAAGAAATCTGAAATAAAATTTGACCATGTTTGGAAGACTTGTCCTTTTATCAAAATCTATACTCATTCAAGAAGGAGTAGAGATTACATGTTTCCTGGCATCAAAGTATGGTGGAATCCTAGTGATGATAATAATGATAATGAATGAAATTATAGATAACTAATATATGTTTTAAACAATCATAGACATAATTTTGGTAAGGCCCAGTCTAGAGAAGTGGAATTTCAAAATTTTATTCCTAATCATGTGGTTCTTCAATGATTGAACTAATTTCTGTGGGATTTAGCCAGATCTAGATTGGAATATGATCTAGAGTTTCTTGAATGAAGTTTTCTATTCTTAATTGATAATTATATGAATTTAAATTTTTTTACATCCCCATCCCATGATTTTAGATCAGGTTTTCTCTGATGGTCTTATCTTCAACTCGTGTGAATCAGTTTCAGACTGCATTGAAGGCCATGTCCTTATCAAGTGGAAATGAATTGTTCTAAATATGTGGTCTCGAGAACTGTAACTTTTCATGTATGTGAATTTTTGTACCACCGGGGATAAAATAGCTAGATGGAGATCATCTAGCTAGTGTTAGTTCTACCATGTACAATGATAACAAATTCTTTTTAAATCTTTATGAGAAAACGATTTTCTATATATGGAATAGAATTTTATATCATGCTATGGTAATTCTTGGTTCATATAAAATGAATTCGGTGATTAAAAGGTTTTATGATGTTGAGTCACATTTCTAGTGTTGAACTTTTTAACAACTTTTTTTGTGTTATAGATACATTTGTAGTGGTGAACTATGTTACGTGATAGATTAGAGAGTGAGTTTGGGAATACTTCATTGCAATGATGTCGTTGTGGAATACATCAACATTAATTTGGAATTACATCACGAATTAAAAGTTTGTCCACCTATGCATTGGTATCTAGTTGAATTAGAATATATAAGGCCCCACTATCTTCATGATCCATCCTATATAAGTTATAAAAAACGAACACATAGAATTTTAGTGATTTTTATTCATTTCCCATTAATTTAATTTTCTAGGAATGGTTTTATCATATATAGGTCCTATATTTGGTATAGTGTTGGAAGCCATTAGTAGAGATATTTGTATTGTGAGTGACGTTGTAGTGGTGCTCAACCAACATGTGGTAGAGATCTAGGGGTGTGAATAATGCATGTCACCTAGAACTGGAATCATGGAAAACACCGAGAAAGGATTGGGTTGGGAAAGGTGAAGTGGAATAATTAATTCTGAAGATGATGTAGAAGCTAGATATTATAGGCATTGTTGATGTGTATGGTTGAAGGGAGATGAATTCGTGACATATTATAGGTACATGTTTGAGTTCAATCAATGATGCATGATGGCTTGGGATTCTCCCATTGTGGTAGGTTTATTTTTATCTTTTGGTATATTATGAGAAACCTGTTCAACTTTCCCTGGTGACGATAAGGACACATAATATATCAGGAAGTGTCTTTGTAGTAGTCTGTGAGGGTGTTGTAACATGTATTTTGGGGGATGAGTGGGTGCAATGGATTTATCAACTGGGAGAGTGTCTCTTAAGGTTAGTCATAATATATTCATGTGGTTACTTGGATTTCAATGTGTAGAAGCTTATTGTGTTTATGATAGATCAGATACTGTCAGTGGATATATTGCATGAAGAAAAATCCACAGTAACGTGAATTATAATTTTTTATTCAACCTGAAATAGAGAGAACACAATGTTGTGTGATATTTATTCATGTGATTCAAAATTGGTCAAAATTTATAAACCATAAATATAGCCCTTTTATAATTAAAATAATAAAAAAACATAAATCATGGAATTTATATTAAATAAATTCCATTTTTTTGGAAACAAGTAACATTCATATTTAATCTATTTAAACTTTAAATTCATGATTTCACAATTAATGTCTATATTATCATTAGTACCAAAATTTTTTATGAAAATGAAAATAAATATTTAATCCATTTCACAATTTAATTCCAGATTCAAAAATATATCTAATATCAATTAATAAATCCTGAATCAAATAAAATATGGGGTTAATTACAAATAATAACCAGATATAAAATTGAAAAATAGGGCTCACAACACCAAGTCATATAATATGCTACATATTTTAAATTATTCACAATTAATAATCTTTCACTTGTGGAAATATGTTAAACTTTTAGAAAGAGTCTAAATAATTTCACAGCTATAGATTTTTGATAAATACATATATGGTAAGTAGTAAAAATTACATAAACATATTATCAAAAGTGTTGTTTTTGAAAGAATGGATGTTACAGCTTGTTAATCACAATATGATTCATATAGAATACAATATAAAAGATGAACTAGTACAATTTTGTTTGCGATCTCTTGTTATTTATTATTCTTCTGACACTCTTCACACTCACTTCATTTATGTCATTATGAAAAAATTGGAAATTCTTATTATCCACTAAATTTTGCATTTTTTTTTATTTTTTATGAATGTTTTATGATTGGATATTCTTCTTCTCTAAATTATCACCTCTTTTTACTTTTTTTGAAATCCAATATTCACCCAAATACATAATAAATACCCATTTCATGTAGCTATATAACTATCCCATGCACTCTACATTCACATTTTTATGTGAATCATCCAATTCATGGGAGAAACTCTACTTAAATCCACAACATGCTAGTGTGTCTCAATGAAAATAATAAGAGAACATTGAAGAGAAAGAGAGTGATATTCTACCAAAATCATTATAGGGGAACATGAAAAAAAATGTATGGGCCCCTGTTTATAATCCCTCTAGTATACTTTTGATCCCATTTAATTATTTAGAAAAACATAATAGGGGTGTTCTGGTAGTATGTTGTGAGTCCCACCTTAGGACGTGAAGGAGTAATTTGTACACATGAAAGAAAAAAACCATGTGGGTGTGATTAAAATAGCATACAATTTCATAATGTTGAGAAATGGTAGGTGGATTTAACATTACATGAAATGACATTAGATCAAGGTAACAACCTCAAATCCTCTCAGGTAACACTGAGGATGATATTTTTCAGATCCTAGTTGAATATCTCCCCCATCAGGTTTTTGGTAGGGACCAATAACACTACTTCTTAGGGGGTGTGATCTGATAGCATAACATGACTCAAAAATTGGGGAGTGGGGCTCTTCATGGTGTACAATATATTTGTAATTGGATATCTCCCCTATCATGAGGAATTTTACAAATGTAGTGGGAATCGATTGAATGATAAAACTAATAGGGTGTGGTGTTTTAAGAAGAAAATATCATGATTCTAAAAACTAGTGGGTGGATTCACCGTCCCTTTACTAGCCTTTCACTAAGGATTTCAGAAGACAATAAATCCCCAAATGATATCATTAGAATGTATGAATTTTTATTTCCCTCCATAAGAATTTATATTCCTGTATGAATTTTTTAGGGGATCTTGTATTATGTTCAAGTTAGTTCATTAGACTTTTTCTTTTCATGTACGACCACAGAGTTATCTATTCTATTAGATATAAACGTGATAATGATTATCAGAATAAATATTATAATAAAATGGAAATTATGTAAAATGATATTTTTTAATTGAATAAATAAATATTTAAATATCATGATTAAATAAATTATGATTATTGAATCTAATAAATAAGAAAGATTCAGAATAGTGTATGTTAGGATGCTGAGAAGTGTTCCACAATTATAAGAATAATGATGTAAGGTTTTATATTTATAGTTCAATTAAAACATGTATAATTCATTGGATATAAATTTATCGATTTTTATATAGATTAAATCTCAATATATTTACATATCATGGTAGTAAATAATCCCAATTACTAAATATGATTTAAAAACATGTAAAGTGATTGAGTCTTCAGGGAATGAAAATGGGAAGGGTCGATTAGGATTTTATGAGATTTGAAAAGGATGTTTGAATTATAAATATATGTGTGATAAATTAGAATTATGATGCTAAAAAAGATCATTAAATAATGAAATTTAAGGTAGAGAGAGATATCATTTTGAATATGAGATCCATATGGGAAGAATTACACAAACTATGTTTCTGTGTATTGGAAGTGATGAAGATAACTAGATCAATTGAAGGTATTGAATGTCAATAAAATTCAACATAAATGTTTTTATAAAAACCTAGGATTTATTAAATTACTTTTACAAGAGAAATAAAATAGACCCCATTTATTCATGTAGGATGTTCATCATGATGTGGTGAAGAATAATCTCAAAATAAAAGGAGGTATTAATTTGATTATATAATTACATTGTAGTAGAGAGTTATTTTTACAATTGGATAATACAATCCATAAAAAATGTGATTCTATTTTTATAGGAATATGATTCACCTTGGTTGCAACCACATATAGTTATAGTGGGAGAATCCTTGATTTGGTTGACTAACAAATCATAGAAAAGATTAGGCTATTTTTGGATGAACATTTTAAATATTGTGTGTTGTGATTCAGTTACATTTTATTTCATATGAGGTGAGGTTGAGAGTTTATATTTAGTGGATCAATACATTAACAAGTCTATTTGGTTGAGCACAAAAGTTAAAAATTATAAAAATTATTTTAATAATTCACACCCCTTTATGTAGTCAATCCATCGTGGAGATATCATGTGGTGTCAGTATTGATGTCCCCACATAGGATCCAAGGAATTTTATGACAATATAAAATGTAATCTCTATGAAAAAGATATGTGTACTGACTTTTGATGTAATGAACTACCATACTCGGTGAAATAGGATGTTACCCTCTGTCTTATGTCTTGGACTATAAGAAAGAGATTCTTCCTCAATTGTTTTTCGGATAATTACTAAATGATTCTATATGAATTTCAATGCTAAGAGAAAATTTTATGTGGATAAAAATGGAAAAAATTCCATTTTAATGTCTCTATGAGAGAAGTTATACATAACTTTTATGTTTCTTATAAGATCCAATGATATTTAGCTTATATTTAAGAGAAATAATAAAGGAAATAACTAATTTAAGGATACTGAGTTAAATGTCTCATGGTGTATATTCAAATACATAAATATAAAATTGATGATATCATTTAAGACTAAGTTATAAGGTTAATGAGATTTTTAGCATGATTTTGGGGTTTAGTGAGAAGCTACATGATTATAACAATTCCAAAATTCTAATGATAATTTTTCCAGATAGATTTGATCCCAATATTGTATCCTTGGAATACATTGTATATATTTTATTGGATGAGCCTCAAAAAATTAAAATATATTATTAAATTATAAAGTCTCGAGATCTTAAGAAGAACAAATATTTTGAGCATAGTTTTGCGACCATGAGAAATGTAAAATTCAAAGAATAAGAGGATAAAGAATCTTGTTATTCATATATTGAGGATGATAATGAAGAATTAAAAAAATTGATACTATAATTTCAATGAAAATTGATTTGTGAAAGTTGAAATGAAAATTCATAGAACTTCCAAGGTGTTATAACCACAATGATGCTGGTCATTTTTTCAAATAAATTGAAAGAAATAAGGTTGATGAATATAAATTAGTTGAGGATGATATGAAATATTAATATTAGAAAAAGTGATAAATTAATTTTTTTATAGAAATAAAATATGTTTAATTATAACTAAGGATAATGGTTACTCATCATAAAATGAAGGATATGGTTAAATGAATTTCCTTACTAATGTAGATGGAGGATTTGATATCTATAAGTGTGATGATTTATTAGAATCGAAAGAGCTTGAGATAAACCTAAAATGTGACTTGGAATAATTTCATTATATGACCACAAAAATAAACAATCGATGAAAATTATTCCAAAAAATAAGAATAAGATTATTTAAGAAATTAGGGGAACTTTTCTGAGAGGAAGCAGTCTATGTTGTTGATAACATGAACAACAAGATAATAAAATACGATTAAGAAAATATAGTGATACATCATGATAATAAGTTAGAAAGAAAATAAGAAAATCTATATGAGAACCAATATATTTTATTAGTGATGAAAATTAATTGAGTATGATTAGGTAAGGAATATCAAATATATCTAATGATGATGGAAAAACTTCTCATGTAGGAAAAATTAATGGAACTATTGATGAAAAAAGTCAACACAAAATCAATCTTATGTTAAATATGTTATTTCTAATAGTGTAGGTGATAGATAAAATGTAGAACCAATTGGGAATAAAAAATTGAGGGCATGTTTTTCCTGACATAGGGAGTGTAATATGTCAAGGATACCACTTTCCTAATACAAAATATATTCCTGTCTGAAAGAATATAGGTTGAACAAACATCTGGATAGATTTAATATTGGAATGGAACATCACTATTCAGAGGCTTATACCGCTATTGTGTTAGATGTGGACATAATTACTACTCTCTATATTTTAAAATTTCATTCAATGGAATGTGACACGAACCAAGGGGATTATTTGATGTAAAAATTAAGATAAAATTCGATAGAAAACAACATGAAACTCAAACATTATCAAACTATTCCACTAAAAACTGATTTGGTTGTTTAAAAAATATATTTGGGATATTTCATAATGAATGTCAAAAAATAATTTATGTATGAATAGCCTAGTAGGAAAAGTTAGATATAGATTATAATAGAAGAAACTCATACATATAAAGGAGGAATGAAAAATTCTATTTAGGCTAACAAAAATAATAGTGAGAGAACTAAAGAGGATTTGTAGGTCAATTTAGAATGCATGATAGTTTTGTATGATCAAATGAAAGTGGCAGAATAAATTGAAAAATCTGAAATAAGTGCAGCTGTCAAAGGAAATCAAGTGAGTTCACAAAAAGAGGTAAAATATGATATGAACTTTTTTACAAGTTATGATCTAAAAATTTGATGAAGGTAGTGTGAAACTTATAGATAAAATGGGTTTATAAAAATGAAATTGTATGAAAATATTTCCAACGAATGAAGAATTTCTTGAGGAGAGAAATTTAAGACTTAGACAAAGAATTTTCCTTAGTGACTGAGGTAGATAATGATTACCTATATATAGAAAAAACTCATGATAAAAATAATAGGTAAGAACCTATTAAAAATAATTAAAAGAAAGGGTATTTGAAGTTCACTTCCAATAAAAAAAAAATTAAGAAAAGAAAAACATATTTTGAGAGAAAAATATTATCCTTGTTTCTAATTATGATGAATCAAATATGTCCCTTTTGATTCTTTCTTTCTATAGTTAATTTGTGATATCATTCATTGGATTAAAGGAGTGAGATGTTGCTATCACTATTGGAAAACAAAAAGAAATTCATTATATATTATTTTTCATCCTAAGAAGAGGAGGAAATGATTCCATCCCTTAAGAGGAAGAAATCATGAGATGGAATTGTCTGAATATAATAGGGTTTGTGAATGTAGAATTTTATGAAAACCCCTTGAATTCTCGTTAATGTCCTATTCTATAACATTTACAACATTTTTTATTTTTATAAAATATTCCTATAAAGGGGAAGATTGGTAAATAAAAATATGCTTTTAAAGGGGTATTTATATG
Organism: Viscum album; assembly: GCA_963277665.1. Lineage (NCBI taxonomy): Eukaryota > Viridiplantae > Streptophyta > Magnoliopsida > Santalales > Viscaceae > Viscum > Viscum album. The sequence continues at coordinate 1,577,100,111 of OY728141.1, forward strand.
AGAATTAATAGAAATTTATTATTTTTTTCAGATATGTGTGGGATATAATGTTTTATTGATAAATCTATTTTGTAATAACCTAAAATTGATAATTTGATTTCGTATCACTATATTGCATGTTTAAGTAGAACATATATATCCTTGGTTAGACCACTCTATCATTTTCACCGTGTTTACTAATATAGACATTGAGTGGACCAACTAATAGAAATTTGTTAAGAAAAACATGGGGTTCCATACTTTTGTCAAATATAGATAATGTTTCAATTAAAAATTTAAAGGGAGAAAGAGAAGAAGATGTTTTCATTAGGAATATGAGATTAAGATTCCCCTATATCTAGTTTGAATTTATTATAAATTATAATGTGAAAATAAAGTGATCACATATTGATGAAATTAATAAATAGTGTATTAAAAATAAAAGCAATGGGGTATTTTTTTCACATTATATTGAATTATATTGGTTTAAAATATGGTATGTTAGTGTTGACTAAGATATTAATATTTATTGGATCGTTTTTGGAGAAGTGATGGAGGTGAATCCATGTTTAAGGAAAATAGGATTTATGTTACAAATTGAAGTTATAATTTGGATAAAATCAAGACACATTGATAGATTCAAGACAAAGAATAATATTAATTATGAAGATTTATAAAATAATCTACAATTCTATTATTATTATTTTTGGTCGAAGTGACACTATCCATAATATGTTTCAAGGGATATTCAAGTGGCTATCATAAAAGAAGATGAAAATATAGCAGGAAAATGTGACAAATCATTCAAAAAGGTTTTATTATTGAAGATGATATTATTAGGTGTTAAAAAACATCTTTATAAAGTTTGTGAGATTATTTTAGATGAGTTTTAAGAGGTATAGACACCTTGGGGATGAATATAAGAGGTCTTGTATTGTGGTAAGTGATGTTTATAATTACATAACTAGAGTTGGAAGACTATTACATATTATAAATTAGTGTCACAGGACATTAAGGTGATGAATTAAAATGGATAATTATTGAGCATGTAGGACATTACAAGTGAATATATTACATTCACTAAGGATCATGTAGGACATTGAATGGCATATCACTTTTAGAAACATTCTTTTCATATCCATTTAAGCCAGATACTTAAATATTCCTTTAATATTTTAATAGATAGAGTGACTTTAACCATAAACACTTGTCACATGCTTGAATTTCAGCACATCAATTGTCACAATAAATTATCTTCTTTGTATTGAATATGATTAAGTATCATGAATATATTTATGTTAGAACTTCATGATACATCCACAAAATTATTTACATTAAACATCTAACGAACTTTATCACTTCCCCAAAACTCATCCAATACATATTGATATCATATTCAACACCAACATTCTTTATTTACAAGAAATAAAATTCAATACAATTGGTACAACATGAACCACATGTGTAAATAACATAATATTACCATGAATTATAACTCTTTGTTTGAATGTATTCATTTATTTATCATATAATTTCATCATAGATTCTCATATACATTTCAAATGAAATCATTCATGTAAGATAATACAATCATTAATTTTTAACATTGATTTTCCATAAGATATCACTTCCATTACAAATGAATCAGGCCATATGATTCATGGAATTATGATATGGTCAGTTTAATAAAATGACTTGGATAGGTAGCCTCTATGATATCTTATATCATGCCTTTTTATATACACATATAGTCTATTATGATAAATCCAATTGCATCATATGCATTAAGGATTTATGGAATATATTCTTGATACTAACCACATAATAATATACTGAATGATTATTCTAGAAACTATTACTATATAATAAACCAGACAAGACTATATATTACATTCTAGTTTTCAATTGTATTTTTTAGTGTATTTAATTCTACCTACCAAAAAATATCATTTTAGATTTTAATTATATTAATAAGAACCGCACTATGAAGATCAATATCTTTTGTTTTAATGGTTTAATTCCATTAAGAAAAAAGTAAATAACCATAAATCTTATATAATGATATTGTTAGTTATATTAAAATATTGAATAAATTAGTTAGAAATACCATTTTTATGGGCATTATGACTTATATATAGGTAATTGATTGACGATATTTATCCAAACACATGTTATAGTTATGATTTTCAGTTATTATCTACAAAATATTTTGCTAAAATTAAACCATATAAATAATACCATGGAATATATTGAAATTAAATGGTAAAACTATGTTTTGTCTATAATAATAAAAGGGATAACATTCCCAAACCAATATTACATCCATCACCTTTAATAGATATGAATAATTTTTGTTTTTCTATAAATATATCGCTTTATGTCAATGTTAAGAGTTTAATTCGATATTTTCAGAATAAACCAGTTGCAGTCATGAATTATCATGTATAAAAATTGGTATTTTGGAATCAGATATGTCATTGAATATAAAAATCTTGTTTTTCTAGTTTCTTAAACCATTCATACTTCAAAACAAACATTGAAATATTTCTTAGAGGGGTGTCCAACATTATAAATGTAGTGAAGGAACAATTATAAAACCCCATAACTCATTGAATGTATTTATACATTTGGAATAAATAATAAAATGAAGAATAAAAATAGTGCACATTTCACCATTATATTTTTCCTTCCCATGATTCAAAAGTGTGTTTGATGAAGATATATATGATGCATTAGAAATATTATTCCCCTATAGGTACTTATAAATAAAGAGAATCACCCAACACTGCTATAAGACCTCTGTCAAGACACAATTTTCTAGAACCATGAGTTAAAAGGACATAGAGAATTAAAAACTAGAAATAAACTCGTTTTTAAGGAATACTACAAGATATTTTGATACTATATAGTTAAACCAAATATATGTGGAATGAAATAATTTATATTTCATTACGTGATGATAAAAATTGAAGAATATTTATTAGAATGGTTTGTAAATGTTCCATTTGTTTTGATACATTTCAACACTCATTTAACTGCTTCATTGATTGTTTATCATTTAAACAATCATGTAATAAATTCTAACATTTCATAATTATAGACATATGATGAATAACTCAATGTGATATTCAATGTAGTGGAATATGATAAATTCAAATACATTATCATATGACATAATAATTCAATGAAATAACCACCATGAAATAGTTACATGGTTCACACAATTATAGAACCTAGTATAGTCTAACCATGGAATCATGGTGTTTAAATTAGTAATTTAATCCATTATTTAAAATACCCTACCATCAAATTTTATGATGTTGATTCCCTTCCCTTACAATCATTTATTGACATATAAATTACTCCCATTGAAATAAATGATCTACATGGTAGAATTTTTGATAGATAGAATAAGATATATTCCAAAAGACATATTAATAAAATGAAAACTAAATAGGATTACGTCATATACAGAACTTTTAATGATATTAGGAAGAGAAATTTATATTTTTAACCATCAAATATCACATATTGAAGACAAAAAATATTGAACCATCCTATAATCTAAATAATCAGTAACCATATAAGTCTCTCCCACCAACCCCTACAGAAAATATATCATTCCCAATCATAACATAATAATGAAATATATAAATAAAATAATCATAGAGTAGCTCAAGGGGTTATGAAAATATCATTTGATTAAATTAAATGAATGATATGTGGTACTCTAATTAAATTAGAATGATTTGACAATATGGAATAATGTATCCCAAAAAATAATATCCTTTTCCTATGATGTGGTGTTAAAAACCTCTCTTTGAGGTTTTGATATGGAAATGGTTTCCTGAAAATAAAATAAAATCGTGGAGAGTCTCATGATATTTATCCTTAAGGTATAGTGAATAATTTACTATTAAAAATATATTTGATGCTGTAAAAATTGTTATGTAGTTGGACAACATGGAGATTGTAAGAAGTTATCGTTTATATTCTTGGATCCCATTATTGGTCCTTGAAATAAATGATGATTTTTTCAAATCATTTAAATATTAATTTTATTGGGGATACAATTCCAATTATTATATTTCTACCTCGACTTAATTAGTGAATTACAGTTTTTATATCATTACTAATTATTATTATTATTATTATTAATGTTATGAGTGGTTATTTTTTGGGATAAAGAGGGATGAGGAAAGTTAAATCTATATCCATTTTTTCCTTTTCCCATATTTGAATTCTATAATCTCTTTGTGATATTCTATTTATAAACAAAGGTTCACTATAAATTTTATTTCACATCATTGTTTTTATGATGAATTGTTTCAAATTTTAATTGGAATGATGGATTTATTTTTTGTGCTAAAGAATACACTTAATATATTTAACGGTTTATCTTGAATGTTTTATAACCAATTACAATTATTTCTTTTTATAATTATATTATTTATAATGTGAAGAAAATTTATATTTTGGATTTCATATTCTACTTGGGGAATCTAACTTTTCAAAAACACAATTCCAATCTTATCTCCTCAAGATTTCATGCCTCGAGTTGAATTCTTTTTTGTAATAAAAATTCTCAAAATAATTATTGTACAATCAAATTGTAATGAATTAGATCTAGGTTCTATCCATCCCTACACCCAACTCATTTCACCATAATTTACAAAGGGCGTTCCTCATCCCCACATGCTAGGAAAAAGTGCAGGGGAGTCACTAGAACTCCTGTTGGAATTATTTTTCCCAAATCAGAGAATAAATATTTGATTAAAGTAAATAAAATATACAACATAAATTAAAAACATTCCAAATAGGTCAAACAAACAATATTTATCGAACCTATTTTCCTATACATAATAAGCCTCAATAAACAAGGGTAACTACTAGGCAGTTGAACATATACAAAACTAGTTGAATGAAAACCACTACAATCCAACCAACTCTAGCTGATCTCAAAACCAACTCAATTCCACCTTAGGTTTTGAACCACCACCCAAATCACCTCAACTCATCCATCAAAAAACATAAGGACCAAATGAAGAACCTAGAACATGAAATTTTGTTGGTGTGATATATAAATCTTACTAGGTCACCACAACATTTCAAAACAATGCAATATGTTTCTTAATGTTATTATTAAATAATATATTGAAAATAAAATAAAAAATAGGATTTCCAAATATAACATAAAAACCAAATGAGTATCTAATTATCATACAAAGTCATTTAACTATATTTTGAATAACCAAACATGTATGGTTGGAAAAAAACCACAAGCCTAAGCCTTTTCCCAAAATCCAGACGTGCATGTTTCCTCTATCAAAATTACTCATATATTTTAATTAAATAGAAAAGGTTTATTTAAATGATTAATTAGTTGAAGCTATCTCTAAAATAATCCTATTTTAGATCCATCATAAATCACACAGACATGTTTCTTTAAAAGAAAAAAATGGGCTTTTACAAAAAAAAATTAAAACACATATTTGAAGAAAGAAAAACACAAAACATGCAATATCCAATCCCCATAATAAGGAACCACTTATATATCACATGGAATATAAAACATAAACATTATCACGATAGTTGAACCAAATAAAGTAGGGGAAATGATACAATCATGAAGTAGAGCTTACTTCCCTTGATCAAATACTAACTAAATAAACTGAAGTGTCATGGTCCTACTCAATGTAACTAACATACCAAGCATCTTACCATATATGGGTATAACAATCCAAACTAGATATCTAACAATTCAATGTTTGTACCATCATAAAAGTATCACACACAATCCTCATTGTAGGGACATACCCTAACGGAGACATTGTGACTAGAAATCCAGGTGGAAAATTTGTGATGTGTGAACTAACTAGAGGAACAAACTAGGTCTTCCACGTTGTACATGGTATACCATGACTAATATTTGAAGTGAGGCATAGTGAAAACATTTTAATTCCAACATTGAAGGTATAAAAAATTTTCCCTCATCCCTATCACCCAATGTTTTAAATCCCCATACACAAAAGCATGCACTCAGTGAATAACATGAGAAAACCCATAAAAGGGAGTAACAAAAATCACATTGTAATAAAAACCCACAAAAGGGAGAAATAATCCATGGGAAATCAAGAATTTTCATCCACATAAAATGTATAAAACCAATCTTTTATATGGATATCTAACACCAGAACAAAGCATAAATTTACATTCCCTTTATCATTTTATAAAATACATTCCAGGTACCATTCAGAAGATCAGATGAAACACTCATGCATTTGAGACATTTTAATGTAACCATAAATAAGGAATCTCTTCATTGAAAAACCAAAACATGTAAAAAGGCCTTAATTTCCATTATCCATTTCATAAACAATAGTTGAGCTTTTTAAGAGGTCCCAATAAATCACCCATATTTTTTAAAATTCTTCCCAGCTACACATTGACAAAGTTCCTTCCCTCAAAAATAAATAAAAAGTCAAAATTGACAAACATTTAAATAATAATATTAAAAAAATACATCAAGGCATTTCAAAATGGGTAAACCACACAAAAATTTCAAAAATACAATTAAAATAACTTAAGACACACCATTATAACCCATTAATATGTTAACACCTCAACCCAAAACCAAATTTCTTTCGAAAAAATTGGTCTCACTCGTTAAAACTCAAATTTGGTTCAAACCCCAATGAACAAAATTGAAACCATTTCTAAAATCAATAAAGTGTTTCTCAATCTGTTTAATATCATTAAAAAAATACATTTATGATTAAAATTTATGTAATATACATGAGAAACTAACTATTCCAAGCATAAAACATAAGAAAATTGTTTCAAAACAGCATAAATCTTTCAAATATAAACATAACATCATGAAAATGGAACGTAGAAAGTGAAAGCATGATTACACTTCCAAAATGTAATAATGTCATTGTAACACCTACCTCAGGGACTAGGAAACGAAGATAAAATATGAAATAGTACCAACATACACTAAACACCAAAATACCTATCATTAGAACTACAAGGGATTCCTAGAATTTAGTCAAAGGATATATATGTTTAATTTTCAAATTCAAAATAATGATAAAAGATATGAAGATGGAATGATGAAGGTAAATTATGAATAAATCACCTAAAATCACATAGAAAACATTAATTGGAGGCTAAAAATCCAATTTTTTGGAGGTTAGAGCTCCTTCATGGGCTCCTTATGGTCAGCCAATATAGGGAATGTGACATGGAAGTGAAAAACATTAATATAGAGAGGGGTAAATGGGGGAAATAACATTTTTAATCACTTATAAAACTCACACTATTTGGCTTCAAGTTTAGGAAATCTAGGATCCATTACATCCAAAAATTTTAAGTTGCATGGTTACTCTTGAGAGGTTGTACCGTGGAAAAAAAATCACAAAACACATTATAGAAGCACAAAAAAAACAATATCCCTGATGGGTTCCCTGCATGGTCTAAAAAATGTGTGGAATTCATGAAAATGGTTTTGTCATTGATTATTGATCAAACAACATGATAGCCACATATTTTACCAAATTGTTCATATGTTGTGTTAGAAACAAGAGAAACACCAAGGACTCGTCATGATTTCTCATAGTTCTCACATTGTTTTAACATAACCATGTTTGGCATGTGCTGACATACTAATTGCATTTCAAAATGGACTAAAAATTATTCATTCAATGGGAAAAAATAGATTTTATCTCTAACTATGGACCATAACCATACAACGAATAAAAACCATCATTTTTTTAGTTTATGATCCCGAACATGATGGAAATATATATCGGGCCTCCAATTCACCAAAGAACAGAAAAAACACTCTGACATGGGGGGTGGAACACACTCCCCAACACAACACTTTATTCCTCCATAAAGTCATAGTAAATGTTAAAGACAATGGAAAAGATGATCCTAAAAGGACCATAATGAAAAGAACCACAAAACTTTGATCAACCTCATTGACAATAAAATAATTCCTCAAAATTATCAACTAATGAACAATAAAGCAGAAAATGTATACAAGAAAAATTAATATGAAAACATAAAAAAATACCAATGAAGTACGAGAGGCCTAAAATGATCTCCCCACCATTTAGAGTTTATCTAAAATGGGGGTAAAAAGGAACTACTATGAAGAATTCATCCTTGACAAACTAATAAAGCATAGTAGGAATGCACTACCAACCAAAAGCACTTCCAAAACCAATAGAAGTAAGACCAAACACAAAGAGATTCAGAGAATGGAAATAAAACATAATTAAGACATGACATGCATGGATAAATTAAGGTAAACACTTCATCACCAATAAAGGTTCTCCCAAACTATAAGGCTTAATCAAATGGACCTCATACCCCACCAAGATAGCACCCAAAATGTGAGAGAGACGGGGGAAGGATTTCCATAATGAATCAAAATATGACACAAAAAATCCTTAAAAATATTAATCAAATCCATTCAAAAGAAAAACATTAACATTGAATGACTCAAAAGGAAAAACATCCAAAAAATATGACCATAATATATGAGTATCATGAAACTTGGGTTACAACATCGAAGAAAACATCCCAAAAAAACCGACACATCCTCAAAATGATAAATCTCAAGATCCATTTCTAAAAACTGATCTTACAAAACATAAAATTATTGGACAAAGTAAAATACATTTTCCAAATTAAAGATAATCATGAACCTTCATTGATTTTACAACCTATTTAAAAAACAACTAGATAAATACCACACCAAAAGCTCCTAAGAAAAACCCTCAAATAGTAATGTAGAAAACAACCACTCCCACTAACACAATTAAAGCTATACACCAATCACTAAACAACTCTCACCCATAAATATTGAGGTTTTAAAATAGAATTAATGATCACATTAATATCTTATGATAACCACTTTATTTACAATCTAAACGAAGGTTTTGTGTACACTATTACAAATGATGTTTTGTTAAGTACCAGAAGTAGAAAAAAAATTGACAATTGTGGAGGAAACAAGAAAAAAAATACATGAAATACCTTAAGTTATGTCCCTAGAAAAAAAATCAAAAAAATAATAGATAAGAAATTTATCAATTCCATAATAGAAAACCCTAAACTGAAGCATTCCTTAATCACATAAAAATAAATTTTTCCTTTGAAAGACTCCTTTTTCCGACTTATATTTTAAAACCACCTCCCAATTAACTATTACTCAAAAAAATATCACACAGAATATTGAAAACAAAACCACCTTTCTATAACACACACATTTACCAAACAAACCCAACAAAAAATTTACTTCATAAATAAAATTGTAAAATGAAAACCAATCATTGATATTTCTCATCAATTTTTTTCACTTTTTTAAAAATAATTTTGAACTTGTTAAAAAAACTTTTACAAGATTATAAATATTACAAGGGAAACCAAAAACTAATAAAGCATTTAAAAATTTCTGGGAATTCACTCTCTCCACCAATTTTAAAAACTATTCTAAAAAATAAATTTTCCCACAAAACACCTTTATTTTCAAAAGGAAAGACTTAAAAAAGGAAAAACACATTAAAGTTACTAAAAAATAAGATAAAAGCGGCCAAAAAATAAATTTTTGAAAAAGTGAAAAAACTGCTCCGCATGACACCCCCAACTAGTGGAAACCACTTTTGGAGAAATATTGAATCAAGAAAAAGTGAAAAAATTCTAACTGGGGAGAAATAAGGCAATGCATAACATAAAAATCATATTCTGGGAGACTAGGTGTCAATCACGAAACACGGTCTAAAAATATGTATTACTACACTACATAAGCACCACACTATTTCCTAAGCCATGTGAGTAAATTATGCATCCCGATCTTCATTAGGATTCACCCCAAAACTACAAAGTGATCTCATATATAATTAAAAACCAATGGGGACCCAAAAGAATGGTAAATTGAGGTCAGAAATGGGAAAGATCTAGGTAGACTCTTCTCACCCTTACACCTCAAGATCTAACAGTATTAATCTTCTTTCTATTTGGAAAATCCCAAATAACATTGTAAACTCAAGAAACAAATTTTCTTACTAATAGAAAAACCAATTCCTATTTTTATTTTGTATCAAATAAACATGATCTGTCATCCGACCTGGTACTCGACTCGATTCATCTTATGTCCTAAAGTGTGACCCCATTCCCCACTATTTAGTAACAAGTTCATGGATAATACAAGAACTCATATGGGAAATATTTCACCCAAGTAAGAGATGAAATAATGAAATTAAATAAATAGAAGAACCAAGATAAATGAACAACCATACAAACATGTAACGTCCAAAAATAATGATCTATATTGTTTTCCTACACATAAAGGTTATCCATATACAAGGGTAAATACAAGGAACCCGAACAAATAAAAAAATAAACAATGGAATTTTTTTTCAAACCATACAACATAAACTAATCATAAACTAACTCTAAGAAACCTTCGATTGTGCTCCACCACCCAAATCAACTTATGTCACCCACATCATACAAGAAAGAATCCAACTATGAACTTGAATCCTAAAATTTTGTATATGTGACAATAAAATTCTACTACATCACCAAAACCCTATGAAATGATGTAATATGTTTCTTAAGAAAACTCATCAATGACAATTTAAAAAAATGAAAAATCCATTCCAAATATAACTTACAAGTGAAACTAAATGAGTCTATTACTACCAAAAATAAAATTTCACATTATTTTCCATAACTAAACATTATTGGTTTGAAAAAAAACCACTATCCTAATCATTTTTCCAAAAATACACAGGCACCAAATTCATTTCTAAAAAAACTCATTTAGTTTATTTAAATTGAATTAATTTCGTTGAAAATATAACCATCAAAAAACATGTTTAAAGAAATCCTATTTTGAGAACCAATTTAATAACTCACACAAGAGACTTTAAAATATCAAAATAAGATTTCAAAAACCTCATTTAAAAATTAATTTCAAAGAAAAACAACTCAACACCCACAGGTTAAAACACCGCAAGAATGAACCACAATTATATCATAGGGAATATAAAAAATAAATATTAGCATGGAAGGTTCCATAGAAAATAATGAAGGTGAAATGATTTAATTTTTAACTAGATCAAACAAATCTCAATAAAGTACTCACTGAGTAAAAGGACATGTCATGGCCCTACCCTAAGTCACTAATATTCCAAGAATGTTACTATCTGTGGGTATAACCACCCAAAATAGCTAACAGCAAATCAGAAGTACATATTTTCATCTATGTAGACTACAAAGGAAACATTGGAATTAATAAACACCACCTAGAACCTATTCCAAACATTACTGGTTGGAAACTAGTGGCATGTGAACCAATACGAGGAAAATGCTAGATCTTACACTGAATTACCAGTTTCACATGACCAAGAAAGGAAGTATGGCATAGTGAAAATTAGCCAAGTATAACATAGAAGGAATAAAAAACTATCCTCATACTTATCACCAAATTATATAAATCCGCATACACAAATTATGCACTCATGGAATAAGAAGCGCATTCCCAAATAAGGAGATTGACAAGCATCACATAGTGATCACAAACCCACAAAAGTGGTAAATGAAATGAAAATTATTGAGACTTAAAAAATTGATTTATAGAACCTTAATTACAAATTGAAACTATTATAATGGTGATAGGGTTGTCGATTCCATCGAGAAGGTAAATGATGTCTACAAGTGAAAAAAATAAAAATAAAAAACAACAAAAAAATAATGACAAAAACAAAAATAGAATAGTGACATGGTGAAGATGAGATAAAGTGTGTGAGGATAAAGTATGAAATAAAAGTTGATGTTGTGAGAATAATGATTTTTTTGATACAATAAGCACTTGAAATTAGAAAGATTAGATTTATATAAATTGACATTAAAGATTTTATGTTATTTTTTAAGAGTTCCTCATTTGTGAAAGTGTTTGAAGAAATGTGTTGATCTAATGATATCTCAATTCGGTGTTGAGAACATCTCACTGATCATTCTCAAAATATATATATATATCAATCTTCATTAAGGAGATGGAATATTCTTAATGGGGATGAGAATGGAATTTTTTTTCATTTCTAGTGCTTCCATTAAAATTATATTTAATCACAATCATCAATAGTTTGTCCATATAAAAGATTAAAATTAATGCTAATTAATAATAGAAATGAGATCACCAAGATTAAATTCCAGACATGAATTTATGTAATTTTAAAACACACCATTAAACATTCTAATCATTCTAATCTCATTCCCTAAATTATTTATCTACTCATTGTTATACTAAAAAAGAAAATAATTAATGAAATAAACTCTAAAAATTATAAATAGGGTTAATTTTCTCTTGCTGATTTTGTGTTCTATTGGGAAATGACTGATTAGAGAGCCTCTCCCCCCATGTGGATTGATACGTGGGCCTTGGAAATGTATTCCCATTTTCACTTCTTAGTAATAGCTCTATGTCATCTACATGGCATCTAAATCACTATACATCCTCCTTATCCAGTGACCTGACTGAAAATCCCTTAACCGGTTTCACTTTAATAGCTCAAGCCATTAAATCTCCATGTGAACTATATAAATATTTCCCATGCATCAATAAAATTTCATTAACATGTCTAGAAAATTGTGGGAATCTCTATTTACATTCTTCATTCACAGTAGGTGTCAAATAATATATATACAATGAAAAACAAAAAAATTGGTAATCAAAATTGTGCTTATGTATTCAATCATTCACACCTAGGTCCAATAATGTTTTTTAGATCAGATACATGTTGAGTATATTAGTTTATCTAATATTTTTTATTATATTATTATTTTCATTATTATTATAATTATATATATATATAATAAAAAAATTATTATTAGTAATATTATATTTATTGTATATATTTGTTCTTTTTCTTAATTTTACCATCATTATATTTTTATATTTTTTATCACAAGGGTCTTTTTTCTATAGAAAGATGTGGCTCTGGCCTGATTTCTTCTCTAGCTAGCATTCAGGGGTCCCTTCTTCAGAAATAAACCATGGGTTTATTTTTTGTCAAGTAGATGTGATAGGTTCTCTTCATCTGATATCACTTCCTTATTCATTTATTATCTGAAAAAATTAGGGATTTGGGGTTCTTCTGCTTAAATTCGTGCAATGTGATGTATTATTTATCATCTTCATAAGTAATTCATGATGAGGGGTGCAAAAATTTGGTCATATTCCTCATGGATATAGTCATTTTCAGGCATCTATAATTTAGTGCTCATGGGTGGATCTCATCTAGGGGCACATGGGTTTCAGTGGGTGGTGAATGGGAATAGTAAAAGAGGTGATGTGGTGATCAGTAATGGTATTGGTTGGTGTGACGGTTCTTTTTGTGCTGCATTTGTGTATAAACCCTTGGTGTAACCGTTCAATGATTAATGTAGGATAGATAGATAGATATGATTGTAAGAGGTTGGAAAACAATAGAATTGTGACTATAGATGGGTGGGTGGAGCTAGATATCTATAATGAAGGAAATTGAATCTCACAGTAGCAGGGTTATACTGTAGGGAATGAGACAATATAAGGAGGGTTAATGGTAGTAGGCTAGAGGGTAGAGCTGGAGGTAGAAAAATTGCTACCATTTAGGAGGAATAGTAGAAGTCATTTCTGTGTAGTGTAAGTTTTGGGGTGGGATATTTATGGTACAGGGGAATTGAAGGAGTGGAAGTGGATAGTGGGACGACAATAGTGGATTTTTTTTACAGTAGAAGGCTCTGGTAGTAGCATGGATGAGTTTATTGGGTAATGGTATTAGTGTTCTACCATTGGTGATAGAACAGTAGTTGAACCAAAGTATAAAATAAATAAATAAATAAACATATTATATTAAAATAAATAATAAACCATGTTAATTTATTGATTTAAAAATATAATGAATGAATTAATTATATTGATGAATTATTTCAAATATTAACAACCCAGGAAAATAAATTAACTAAAAAAATATATTAAATAATGCATAAATCTATTGAAAAAATAATATATCAATTCCTAAAAACTATTATTTGAAAATAAAATTTTAACTTATAATGATGAAACTAAATAAGGAAAAACATTAATCATTTTTTGGGGGAAACATAAATGAATAACAATTAAAATAACGTCTAAATATAATTTGACAGACTAAAATCATTTTCTAGGAAAATGCTCATTTCTTTAACTACAAAAAAACCAATTAACTAAAATAACCATGTAATATTATATTTTAAAATTAAATTTAGAACAAATATTTAACAATATTAATAAATTTTGATAATAAAAACATAATTTGGACATTAAAAACTCATTAAATTACAATAATTGATGTGGGAAAAAAATGCCAAAACAATTTAAAATAAAGATTAAATAAAGGGATGTCATCCACATACACCATTTAAGACCAAAGTTCCAAACCAACTTTAACACTAAACACGAATTGGAATTCCATTTCTTTTAACATTTCATTAAATAATTCCCATATTAAATTTGGAAAAGGATGGAAATCACTGAAGCATTTGAATCATTTCATAGTCACCCTTACATTAAGGCTCTCTTCTTTGATGAACCAAATCCTGGAAAAGGACTCCATTTACATTAATAATTTCATAAACACTACTTAAAAATTTTATGTGGTTTAAACAAGGCACCACTATTTTCTAAAATGCATCAAAGGTACCATTCAACAAAGGTAATTCTCTTTGGTAACCATAAGTATAAGGCCCCAGCCTTAAACCTTACTTAATATTGAATTAAATGAATAATTAACATTGAGGATCTTTTCAGGTTTAGAGTTTTAGAGAATTAGAACATAACTATTACATCTCAAAAGATTACAATGTAGTCACTTCTACTAGGTTTCCAAAAAATAAAAACTCTTAAAAAGAAAGATGTATAGATTCCATATTTTAGATAGCATGAAATTCCGTTGATCCCATCCTTGACCTTATTCCACTTTAAGTCCTGTGAATAACATTTCGAAAAAACTTGGGGTGAGCATAAAAAGCTCAGTAAGGGATATAGAAAGAATGAAAACTGTTAGTTTTTCAAACATCAAATAAACCATATATACTCAATCAAATAATACCTTCACCTTCATGAAGTAGTAAAAACTCTTTACTGAATAAAGTATCATTACTTACCTTTTTGTAACCAAAGGATTACCATAAAACCCATATAAAAAACACATAGAATATATAAAGGTAACTTGGGACATAAACTTACTTAAGTGGAATAACCATACGGTTGACTTCCACACATATCACTTAATGGAATAGACATACGGCCAATTTCCATACATACTTAATGGAATAGCCATACAGCCGACTTCCATACCCAATGCATTGGAGGTTATAACGTAACCACCCGTCCTGGTATTCACGGCACCACCCGTCAAATGGTATATAACGTAACCACCCGTTAAAATGTCCAAGTACCAATATAAAATCATAAAACATAAAACCAATATAAAGGAATGATAACATTTCCAAATTTCAATCACAATATATCATAAATATATTGAAATAATAGAATCCTTTTTCAAAACCATTGTCAATACCAAAATACATAAAAGAGTATATGGTATTTATTTTATTCTAAAAACATTACGGCTTGTTGAGAAAGCTAAAGATCAAATAATACTCGGGGCGGCGGAAAAGGTCATTGTCACCGCGTACGTTAAAAAAACATTCCTTTTTTTCTTTTAGTAAAACGCTTCGTAGAAAAAGATTCATTTTGTATAAAGTAAAATTCAAAGGGTTTATACACCGTATAAAAGAAATTTGTGTATAAAATGAAATATGCCTCAATGAAAGGAGATTGAGACGAAGTCCCTTACATCGTGTCCGACTTGGCTCGATCGTTTTTTAACGTCCTGAATAATAAACGTGAGTTAATTTATACTTGATTAAGAACCTTTTTAAAGTTCATTATTCCTTTTATATCACTTATTGCCATGTTCTAAACATTATGTAACCATTTGAGTTAATAATGTTTGTTTTGTCAATATTTGGTTCTTAAGTCGAAAGTTGACTTCTTACAATTACATGTTGTTCATGTGGTCAAAAGTTCTTTATATCCAGAATGAAATTCCTAATTTGGATATCATATATATCATATATACCCAGCATGTACATGTATTTATAATATTACATAATCATTTAGAGGTAAGAAATGAAATGCACCGTTCATGGAGACGGTAAGCCGTACGTACGCATGAACGCTACTTTCATTTCTTTGTCATATTAGTGGAATTAAAACTAAAAGGGAGGTATGTATATTTTAATTCCAGAATTATATTCATAATTTAGATATATCATTAATTATATATATCCATTATATACATGTACTTTTAATAGTACATTACATTTGGGGATAAGAAATGAAATGCACCGTTCATGGAGACGGTAAGCCGTACGTACGCATGAACGCTACTTTCATTTCTATCTCATATTTTAATGGAAAGAAATATTAATGATATAGATGTATATTATAAATCCAGTATAACATCATATATAATAACTTTAAATCCATCCTTTACACGTCCCACATATGGCATTAACGAATCACATCACTTTTAGGGGGCGGTAGTCCGCACTTCCTTAAATGAAGATATCGTGTTTACCCATAATGGAAACCATAAAGGTATTCCAAAAATGAAAAATACAGAAGCTTAAAGAAAACATAAACATATTATATATCATATATAAAAATAGTGACATCATAATGGCCACCCTTGAAGGTGTTAAATGAGTATTGAACAATCATCGTTTCGGGAGGCAGAATTTCGCCATCCACGGAAACTGTATGTTCTTTAACCATTTGACGTAGTTGTGTGAGATTGTAGCTCAAATAAATATTATAACAACATCCTAGTATATTTATGATACTGGTGTTGTTACAAAAGATGTAAATAAAATGAGTTTAGAGGGTTGGAGAAGCAAAATAAAACAAATGAACAAGAGAGAATGAATTACCTTTAAAAGTGTAACTCCCTTTTGATTTGAGCCTAAAGGCTTCCTTTGAAAGGATTATGCCCAAAGGGAATCCTCTAATATTAGGAAAGGGATTTGGAGAGAGTAATTGGGCAGGGTTTGGCCGAGCCAAAGGCTTTAGAAGTGTGTGAAATGGGGTAGAGGTGGGGGCCTTTTATAAGAGGAGAGGAGGGACACTTTTGGAATGTAAAGAAATATTACTTTATTTGAAAATGTGTTTCGGTTTTAAAAGGTCCCACCTTGATATAATTAGTGTATAAGGTGATAAGGGTTCGAAATCCACTCATCCAATTGGTTTTGGACATGTGTAGGTTTTAGATTTTTCATTATCTTTCCATTTTATTTAAATTGTCAAATAATGATGTCATCGCTGCATCATTATTATGTCCTATATAATTTAATTTATTTAATGTCTAAAAATTATAAAAAAAATACTATGATGTATTAAATCGTTTTAGCTTTCCAATGACTATTTATAATAAAAATTTGGACTTGTATAACCCCACTCAACAATTAGTTTAGTAAAACAATTTATGTTCGTGTCATTTTCACTTTAACATTAAATAAAAATATATTAATGTCATTTTCCAACTAAAGTGGCTCCATGGGGTCCCCAAATTGGCCCATGGCTTATATTGGTCGTCCATGACTCACCCAATAGGTGTAGGACAAGTGTCATGGTGTTTTCACATTCTTATAATACCATTTTTACCTTAAACTACACTAATTACCTCTAATCGCGATTAATGAAAAAAAGTTACTATTGACCAAAAAATTATTTTAATCTCATTGAACCACATTTTACTTCTTAATGACAACCATGTATGTTGGATTTTCAAAATTCAATACACATTAGTGGTAAACTTTCATTTAACTGAAAAATCAGTTTGCTTGATTACCACTTAGTGGTTTCACTATTCATCAAAAATTGAAGTTTTTCAGAAAATTACCAAAAATTCACCCTAAGCTATATTTGATATTAAGAATTCAAAAGTGAAGTCCATTTTACAAAATTCAAAACATACAAGTCACATTAATTAATTTAATAATTAATTCCCGCTGTCAGAGAAAATAGCGTGTTTTTATGAAACAATAAGTATCGAAAGATTGACACTAGTTTAAGTCCGATTTCAAAGTGAAATTGATTCCAATGACCACCATTGGATTAACTGGTAAAAATATTTTCTAATATCACTTTAAAACCAATTAAAATAATAATCTAATCATATAAATAATTTAGAATAAAAAGATGTTTTGAATTAAAATACAACATTTTACACTATTCATAAAAAAATGAACTTTAACAGAAAGGTACCAAAAATTTACACAAAGTAAATTTTGATGTCCCGATTCTAAAGAAGAGTTATATTTGGTCCAAAATAATGTATAAGAGTGATCAAAAATATATTTAATGATGGTTCTCCGTCAAAAGGTGATAAGTGGACCTTTCGTGAAAATTAGGGTATAAATGCCTAAAATTGAACTCTTTCCATATTTTAAGCCTTTATCTTTTATTGGGTAAATGTAAAAACATTTAAACACATATATAATCATATTTTAGTTATTTCTATCCATTCCCGCCAGTACAACGGCTACTCGTTAACTAACATTTAAAATAATATTATTTTATTACTTGTGTGCAACGTAAGTTTTCAAAGAAACTCATCATTGCGTATCGGGTACGCTATCGAACATAGAAAACCCTTTAAAATAAAATTAATATTTAATTTGTAAATATTAATAAATATGAAAATTATTTATTATTTATTTACCTGGGATGTTACATCCTTCCCCCCTTTTGGGAATTGCGTCCTCGCAATTTTATTCACTTATCAAAATAAGTGGGGGTATTTATCCATCATAGCATTTTCAGATTCCCACGTTGCCTCTTCAATCACATGGTTTTTCCACAAAACCTTTACCTGAGGAATCACCTTATTCCGTAACACTTGCTCCCTGTGGTCAAGAATCTGGACCGGTTGTTCCTCATAAGATAGGTTCTCTTCCAGCTGAACTACCTCTGGACTCAAAACATGAGATGGATCTGACATATACTTCGTCAACATTGAAACATGAAAAACATTGTGTACCTGAGATAAACTCGGAGGTAAAGCCACCCGGTATGCAACTGATCCAACTATCTCCAGAATTTCATATGGTCCAATAAACCTTGGACTCAGCTTTCCTTTCTTTCCAAATCTCATCACACTTTTCCATGGAGAAACCTTGAGAAAAACATGATCACCTACCTCGAAAGATAGATCCTTCCTCCGGTTATCTGCATAACTATTCTTCCTTCTCTGAGCTGTTCTCATGTGTTTCGGAATCAACTAAACTTTTTCTGCCATCTCTTCTACCAATTCTGGTCCCATCAACTTCCTTTCACCCACTTCATTCCAAAATGCTGGAGTTCGACACCGCTTCCCATATAATGCCTCAAATAGTGCCATCTGTATACTAGAATGAAAGCTGTTATTATAAGAAAATTCAACCAAAGAAAGATGTTGGTCCCAACTTCCCTGATAATCTATATAACAAGCTCGTAGCATATCCTCCAATGTCCGAATTGTTCGTTCTGACTTCCCATATGATTGAGGATGAAAAGCTGTACTAAAATTTTAATTCAATACCCAACGACTTCTGAAGGCCTTTCCAAAAGTTATAAGTAAACCTGGGTTCACGATCCAATACAATGGAGAGAGGAACTCCATGTAACCTAACTATCTCTTTAAGATACAACAGGAATGTTGATCTAGAGAGAAAGTATCTCGTATAGAAAGGAAATGAGCAGATTTGGTCAAGTGATCAACAATAACCCAGATTGCATTATTACCTCGAGATGTCCTTGGCAATCCCACAACAAAGTCCATGGATATGTTTTCCCATTTCCACTCTGGCACTGGTAAAGGCTGAAGCATCCCTTTCGGTAACTGCTGCTCTGCTTTAACCTGTTGACATGTCAAACACTTCACAGTAAAATCAACAATGTCTCTTTTCATTCCATCCCACCAGTAATACTCCCGCAGACCTCTGTACATCTTATTACTGCCAGGATGAAAAAAACAACTCATTCTTCAACTGTGAATCACAAGGCACACATAACCTCTTCAAAAACCTCAAAACACAAACACAAACTTATCCAAGAACTCATGGAAAATTTTATTCATAAGTTCCATGAATACAACAGGTGCATTGGTTAACCCAAAAGGCATAACTACAAATTCATAATGGCCATATCTAGTACAGAACGTAGTCTTCGGAACGTCTGCTTCTTTTACTTTCAACTGATGGTACCCCGACCTCATGTCAATCTTCGAAAAATACTGAGCTCCCTGGAGCTGATACCACTTCATTCGATGGCCCAACATCTGCTGAAGTTGTTGCAAAGGATTTTACCACCCCTTTCTGCTTGTAGTCTAACTGCTTCCCATCACTCAAGCTCCTTGTCGGACACTCGTCTACATAATGACCCATTTCATTACACTTAAAACATCTTACCGTTGGCTTTTCATTTCCTGCTTGATCATCTTCCTTACAGTTACGAGCAATATGACCAGACTTACCACACCGAAAGCACTTACCAGACTTGGATAAACATTCTCCAGGATGCATTTTACCACACTTCTCACAGGATGGATATTTGTTTTTCTTACCTCCTTGCTTCTTTGATGAATTCTTCCCCTTTTCCGGCCAACTAGACCTCTTATTCTGTTTTTTGTCATAGAACACCTGGTCATCGGCAAACCCCATTTCTACCTTCTCCGCACATCGAACAAGTTTTTCATAACTTTTGAATTCACGAGAAGCTAAAGCCCTTCGATACTTTGGCTTTAACCCTGAGTAAAAACGGTTTATTTTACTATCAAGATCTCGTATGAAGTTTGGAGCATACCTTTCCAATCGAGTGAACTCTTCTTCATAAGCAGCCACTGAATCGTCCCCCTGCCTCAATTCTAGGAACTGCTTTTCCATCCTAAGACGAACCACCTTAGGAAAATATTTCTCAAGAAACATACCTTTGAATTCGTCCCAGTGAAGATCCTCAATCTCATCACTATCCCTTATATTGTTCACCATCGACCACCACTGATCAGCTTAACCTTCAAAACGGTAAACAGCAAGACTAACCTTTTGATGTTCTGAACACCCCATGACATCAAAAATCTTCTCCAGTGCTTTAATCCACCCTTCAGCTTGCACAGGGTCAGATGATCCTCTGAATGATGGGGGATGTTGCCTCATGAAATGTTCCACCACTGACATGTTCCTCTGCGGTTGATCTGGCTGATCTCGTGCATGGATACCACCACCATTTATAGCCTGAGACAATTGTGCCATCACTGCAACAAACTGTTCAGTTCCGATTCTGACCATCTCAGGTTGCTGATTTGGAAGGTTATCTTCCTCCTGATGTCGTCCCAACATAGCTGCTTTGTTTCCTTTGCGGAAAACCATCTTGAACACAGAAATATCTTAGGCGAAGCAACATGGTAATCCGTAAATGCTATATCATTTCAGTCATATTATAATTTAACACTTTTCTAACTCCTAAAGTTGTCTAAACCGACCTCTGATACCAACTATAAGGCCCCAGCCTTAAACCTTACTTAATATTGAATTAAATGAATAATTAACATTGAGGATATTTTCAGGTTTAGAGTTTTAGAGAATTAGAACATAACTATTACATCTCAAAAGATTACAAAGTAGTCACTTCTACTAGGTTTCCATAAAATAAAAACTCTTAAAAAGAAAGATGTCTAGATTCCATGTTTTAGATAGCATGAAATTCCCTTGATCCCATCCTTGAACTTATTCCACTTTAAGTCCTGTGAAAAACATTTCGAAAAAACTTGGGGTGAGCATAAAAAGCCCAGTAAGGGATATAGAAAGAATGAAAACTGTTAGTTTTTCAAACATCAAATAAACCATATATACTCAATCAATGTAATACCTTCACCTTCATGAAGTAGTAAAAACTCGTTACTGAATAAAGTATCATTACATACCTTTTTGTAACCAAAGGATTACCATAAAACCCATATAAAAAACACATAGAATATATAAAGGTAACTTGGGACATAAACTTACTTAAGTGGAATAACCATACGGTTGACTTCCACACATATCACTTAATGGAATAGCCATACGGCCAATTTCCATACATACTTAATGGAATAGCCATACGGCCGACTTCCATACCCAATGCATTGGAGATTATAATGTAACCACCCGTCCTGGTATTCACGGCACCACCCGTCATATGGTTTATAACGTAACCACCCGTTAAAATTTCCAAGTACCAATATAAAATCATAAAACATAAAACCAATATAAAGGAATGATAAAATTTCCACATTTCAATCACAATATATCATAAATATATTGACATAATAGAATCCTTTTTCAAAACCATTTTCAATACCAAAATACATAAAAGAGTATATGGTATTTATTTTATTCTAAAAACATTACGGCTTGTTGAGAAAGCTAATGATCAAATAATACTCGTGGCGGCGGAAAAGGTCGTTGTCACCGCGTACGTTAAAAAAACATTCCTTTTTGTCGTTTAGTAAAACGCTTTGTAGAAAAAGATTCCTTTTGTATAAAGTAAAAGTCAAAGGGTTTATACACCGTATAAAAGAAAGTTGTGTATAAAACGAAATATGCCTCAATGAAAGGAGATTGAGACGAAGTCCCTTACCTCGGGTCCGACTTGACTCGATCATTCTTTAACGTCCTGAATAATAAACGTGAGTTAGTTTATACTTGATTAAGAACCTTTTTAAAGTTCATTATTCCTTTTATATCACTTATTGCCATGTTATAAACATTATGTAACCATTTGATTTAATAATGTTTGTTTTGTCAATATTTGGTTCTTAAGTCGAAAGTTGACTTCTTACAATTACATGTTGTTCATGTGGTAAAAAGTTCTTTATATCCAGAATGAAATTCCTGATTTGGATATCATATATATCATATATACCCAGCATGTACATGTATTTATAATATTACATAATCATTTAGAGGTAAGAAATGAAATGCACCATTCATGGAGACGGTAAGCCGTACGTACGCATGAAAGCTACTTTCATTTCTTTGTCATATTAGTGGAATTAAAACTAAATGGGAGGTATGTATATTTTAATTCCAGAATTATATTCATCATTTAGATATATCATTAATTATATATATCCATTATATACATGTACTTTTAATAGTACATTACATTTGGGGATAAGAAATGAAATGCACCGTTCATGGAGACGGTAAGCCGTACGTACGCATGAATGCTACTTTCATTTCTATCTCATATTTTAATGGAAAGAAATAATAATGATATAGATTTATATTATAATTCCAGTATAAAATCATATATAATAACTTTAAATCCATCCTTTACACGTCCCACATATGGCATTAACAAATCACATCACTTTTAGGGGGCGGTAGTCCGCACTTCCTTAAATGAAGATATCGTGTTTACCCATAATGGAAACCATAAAGGTATGCCAAAAATGAAAAAATACAGAAGCTTATAGAAAAAATAAACATATTATATATCATATATACAAATAGTGACATCATAATGGCCACCCTTGAAGGTGTTAAATGAGTATTGAACAATCATCGTTTCGGGAGGCAGAATTTCGCCATCCATGGAAACTGTATGTTCTATAACCATTTTATGTAGTTGTGTGAGAGTGTAGCTCAAATAAATATTATAACAACATCCTAGTATATTGAAGATACTGGTGTTGTTACAAAATAAGTAAATCAAATGAGTTTAGAGGGTTGGAGAAGCAAAATAAAACAAATGAACAAGAGAGAATGAATTACCTTTAAAAGTGTAACTCCCTTTTGATTTGAGCCTAAAGGATTCCTTTGAAAGGATTATGCCCAAAGGGAATCCTCTAGGATTAGGAGAGGGATTTGGAGAGAGTAATTGGGCAGGGTTTGGCCGAGCCAAAGGCTTGAGAAGTGTGTGAAATGGGGTAGAGGTGGGGGCCTTTTATAAGAGGAGAGGAGGGGCACTTTTGGAATGTAAAGAAATATTACTTTATTTGAAAATGTGTTTCGGTTTTAAAAGGTCCCACATTGATATACTTCGTGGCTAAGGTGATAAGGGTTCGAAATACACTCATCCAATTGGTTTTGGACAGGTGTAGGTTTTAGATGTTTCATTATCTTTCCATTTTATTTAAAACGTCAAATAATGATGTCATCGCTGCATCATTATTATGTCATATATAATTTAATTTATTTAATGTCTAAAAATTATAAAAAAAATACTATGATGTAGTAAATATTTTTAGCTTTCCAATGAATATTTATAATAAAAATTTGGACTTGTATAACCCCACTCAAAAATTATTTTAGTAAAACAATTTATGTTAGTGTCATTTTCAATTTAACATTAAATAAAAATATATTAATGTCATTTTCCAACTAAAGTGGCTCCATGGGGTCCCCAAGTTGGCCCATGCCTTGTCTTGGTCGGACATGACTCACCCAATAGGTGTAGGACAATTTTCATGGTGTTTTCACATTCTTATAAAACCATTTTTACCTTAAACTACACTAATTACCTCTAATCGCGATTAATGAAAAAAAGTTACTATTCACCAAAAAATAATTTTAATCTCATTGAACCACATTTTACTTCTTAATGACAACCATGTATGTCGGATTTTCAAAATTCAATACACATTAGTGGTAAACTTTCATTTAACTGAAAAATCAGTTTGCTTGATTACCACTTAGTGGTTTCACTATTCATCAAAAATTGATGTTTTTCAGAAAATTACCAAAAATTCACCCTAAGCTATATTTGATATTACGAATTCAAAAATGAAGTCCATTTTACAATATTCAAAACATATAAGTCACATTAATTAATATAATAATTAATTCCCGCTGTCAGAGCAAATAGCGTGTTTTTATGAAACAATAAGTATCAAAAGATTGACACTAGTTTAAGTCCGATTTCAAAGTGAAATTGATTCCAATGACCACCATTGGATTAACTGGTAAAAATATTTTCTAATTTCACTTTAAAACCAATTAAAATAATAATCTAATCATATAAATAATTTAGATTAAAAAGATGTTTTGAATTAAAATACAACATTTTACACTATTCATAAAAAAATGAACTTTAACAGAAAGGTACCAAAAATTTACACAAAGTAAATTTTGATGTCCCGATTCTAAAGAAGAGTTATATTTGGTCCAAAATAAAGTATATGAGTGATCAAAACTATATTTAATGATGGTTCTCCGTCAAAAGGTGATAAGTGGACCTTTCGTGAAAATTAGGGTATAAATGCCTAAAATTGAACTCTTTCCGTATTTTAAGCCTTTATCTTTTATTGGGTAAATGTAAAAACATTTAAACACATATATAATCATATTTTAGTTATTTCTATCCATTCCCGCCAGTACAACGGCTACTCGTTAACTAACATTTAAAATAATATTATTTTATTACTTGTGTGCAACGTAAGTTTTCAAAGAAACTCATCGTTGCGTATCGGGTACGCTATCGAACATAGCAACCCCTTTAAAATAAAATTAATATTTAATTCGTAAATATTAATAAATATGAAAATTCTTTATTCTTTATTTACCTGGGATGTTACAATAATAGGGAATAAAAATTTAACTATTAAGGTCAAACCATATAAGTTAAGCTATCAAAGAATTTGAAAAGTGGTAAATCACACACACCATTCGAAACCCCATGTGAAATAAAATAAAATACCCCTTCACAAACCATTTATAGGTTAACACCCCAATTAAAAACTAAATTCTCATTGAAACATTTCATTCAATCAATTAAAACCAAATCCAAGTCAAAACCAAATACACAACATGGAACAAAATTTAAAAATCCATAATTCATTTGACAAGATACATATTATCATTAAACATTTAATTTCAATTAAGAAAATCTGGAATTTTCATAGGAAACCAGTTGTGCCATGATCAAATAATATTGAAATGGTTTGAAAACACAATATAGATATCCCATATAAACACACATTCATGAATATTGAATTTATAAAGTGGAAGATCTCTTTTGATTCCAAAGTGAATTAGTATCATAGTAATACATACATCATAGAAGTGAAAACTAAGACAAAACATCCCAAAGAATTCCACCATAAATGGAGACCACACCCAGGAGATAAGAAACTATGTCAATAACCAGTATACACCAAAATAAATATCATTGGAACAAATAAAAACACTAGAATTTATCCACATGATATCTACTGTTTAAGGTGAATTACAAAACCAAGAGAGAGAGGATTGATAAGATTAGTGGAGGTAAAATGATGAATATCTCACATCAAATCTCTTTGAAAACATCAAAAGGAGTCCTAAAATCCATAGTGGAGGAGGTTAGAACTATTCTAGGAGATACCTAGGGTCAAATGACATATGAAATATGAAATGAGGATAAAACTACTGAATATTGGGAGGGTTAAAATGGGATATCCAATTTTCTATCACTTGAAAAACATGCATTGTTTGGCTTAATGGTTTGGAAAAATGTGCACCAACAATGTGACATTCACTGCTCCAAATAAATCAATGCTACATGAGTATTCTTATAGAGGCCACACATTTATAAATATAATGTGCCTCACACTAGAACCACCCCAATTTGGGAATGACTTCTTGGGGTGCCCCGAATAGTTTGGACAACTATATAGACAATGTGAAAATGGAACTATAAAAAATTACACATAAAACTCGCACACTTCCCACATGGTTTTCCAAACCATGTGCAAGTCAAGCACCAAATCATTGACACACCAAGAACCCTACACTATTTCTCCTATGCATCGAAAAGTTTTATTTTAACCATTCATAGATCTTTTTGAGAAACCATGTGTAGTTCAATATTAAATGAAAATTATCCTTAGGAAGGGAGGATGTATAGTTTCTCTCTAGCCATTCACAAAAGGAAAAAACTAAAAAATTTAAATGTTCCAACTTGAAAATACATTGAAATTCAGGAACCAAGGATGTTATCTGTTTGAAATGGATTCTTGTTTCTATTTGTTTCTAATACAGACTAGGATGATTATGAAATTTCAAGGTAGTTGATCTTATGGAATGAACTGAATAAATTATTAAAGGCTCCATCATTTCCCAGTTTTTTTTACATATTTTTGGTCTAAATTATGAGGATGGAGTATTTATCACAAAATATGGGTTTCTATGATTGGATATTCATATATATGGTAAAGAAAAGGGTTTCGTGAGGACTAGGTTTCTTAAATAGTGTGATTATCGATGATGTTGAGAATCATGATTTGGTATCACAAACTATGTATAGAGTTTATGGGAATCAATACAATTACAAGAAGCATACCAATAAAGTTAAATATCCTTAGAGCTTTGTGATAGAAAGTGCTTCAAAAACAGTTTTTTCAATTTCATGATATATCTTTTGGAGACCTGGAAGAATCAAAAAAATATGAGTCTATAAATATGAGGCTACCCCTACTTCATTTTACATGAAAATATTTGAACGAAATATAAATTTGGTTTGAATTCATGAGGACTGAGAGCTTGGAAAATTGGGTTTTAAATGTTTTCTTCAACATCGTGAAAATACATCCCTACTATTTACCTATGCTGAGGTATCTGGGATGAAGGATTTTTGTGATGACAGGGTATTCTATGATGACCCGCTGAGCATCATGAAGGATGTTAGTTTAGCGACGATAGTTTTCTTCGGAAATAATGTTAGAATCAGAAATGTGATTTTATAAAGGAAATATTGAGAATATATGTTAAGTAAAAAAATTTATTCAAGTGAATCTACTCATGACATTAATTAAGGTAGACTCACATTCTCTTTAGGAAAAAATCCATAATTGCAAGAATACTAAATTTTCCTTCAAGTTGTTACATAGATTATAATTCTCTCAAAGTAGTGAACAAGTGGGAGTCAGTAGAAGTGTTCCAAGGGAGGTAATTTTCTATAATTAAAATATTGTAAATGAAGTGTTTGTGGAATAAACTAAATAGGTATTAGCATTGGTATTCCACAACTAGTGAATATTGGTGGATTTAGGTATGACCAACATAATATCAGTTTGTGCTCCTTGGACTTTCCCTTATTGGTGAACCATGTAAAATTGATGTGTTGTCCCTCTATATGTGAATGATTTATTATTGTATTATTCCCAAAAAACAAGTTTAATATGTCCCTTCCAATGCAGAAATAAGATCTGTCACATTCAAAGTAAAATATGAAACCATTATTGTAATATCCCCAACCCGGAAGCCACTAAACCAGGGTTCCAATCCGGGTGGTTATATGACCTTAAGTGCACCTGTCTATATGCCAAAGGTTTCTGACTAGCAGCGGGGGACTATATAGTCAATTGGGGAGACTACACCCACTTTTTATCAGAGTAAGATGCAACATAATATAAAGAAAACTGCAAAATAATAACCAATAATACAATAGTATTCATAAATAACCATTCCCCAAGATAGGGTACAACCATGCCCAAAAGTAAATATGCCATGCCACGCTATAATTTCCAAAAGTGAACAAAACCCAAGATGAATAAACTCTAAAAAAGCCAGAAAATTGTCCCAACACCATGTATGGATCCTCCTCCATGAATACCCATGCCAACCCTACTTTTGAGAAAGTTATTTTTCCCTTGACATAACCTACAAACATTAAGACTTCTCAGGTACCGAATGGCAGTCCGAGCAGGGTGTGAGTACATCTCAGTAGGCCACCACCAACAGTGTCTACAAAATATCTTGTATAAACAATTGTTCCTTTTTAAGGTGAAATGAATAATAAATTAAAAATAAAATAGTATTTTCCTTAACTAGTTTAGATCAATTACCAACATATAATATGACTTCCTTGTCTTACCATTTCAACCCATTTCCCATTACTTCCATTTCCAAAGCATTAATCATGGGTTTATCGAACACAACATGTTACACGATCTTAAATTACATAATCACATGCATGAGGAAAAACCATTTTTATCTTACCTCACTGGGATTAACATCCTCATGTAAACCATGTCCTTACAATGAAACCTCCGTCTAGGTGGATCCAACCATTAGGGGAACAAATCCTCATTCCTCTTCTATAAACTGTGCATTAGGGGTGATGTTTGGAGCCTCAGTCCAACTCGACCCATGGGCGTAGATCCTCAAGTGAAAACCTCACTCTACCAAGCCATGTGAAAATGATATATAAATAAGTTTCCATCAACAATTCACACAACATCACAACCATTTCCCATGGCAACATAAATCACAACATTAATATGAGAATTAATACCAGGCCTTAACCCATTAACACATTTACCACATTTCACATCATTTAACCATATATCCCAATTCTATTTTATTATTAATATCACACTAATCGTTAATTCACTATGCCTACCTCACTAGGCTTCATTCGTCATGCCTAACTCAATAGGATTCATTACTAGATTCATAATCCATTCCATTATGGTCTTTTATCCTTTTTAAAAACTAACCCATTTAGCGAATGTTCATTCTCATGTGTCAACCCATATGAAACACTTCCATGTTAACCAAATGTACCTTGGGTTATTATAATTAATCCATGGTGAATCATCTAGATTCTACTCCAACACAAACAATAACATCAATATGTTTATCAAGGGCTCTACATAAATACACAAAAATCTCACTAGTTCTTTGCACAACCCTAGGTCCAGGAAAGTCGGCACACCCCATGGGTGGCCCTAGAGTAGTATCATCAACCTCAACGCATTCCATGGGTATCATGAGGGTTTAAATTTACCTTATTAGTAACCATTTTACCTAAAAAACCCAATGGTTATCAAAACATGACACGAGACACCCAAAAAAACCACACATGAAAAAATATACAAATATACCATGGGATATGACTTTTAGGACACCTACCTTGATTATATGGGTGAACACACTCTTAATCGAGCCCTTATATCCCACTAAAACTAACCCTTTAGGCTTTAAACTAGATCTAACCCAAAGAGTAGGATTGTAGATCTTTGAAAAGAGAGGAATATTTGATACAATCCTTAAACTCAAAAGACAAAAATGATGGGATTATCCTTACCCAGAGTTTCGATTTGAAACCATCGACACCAAAAATACCTTAGAAACGTGGTATATTGATCTCATAGAGATATTGGGAGATTTGGTTTGTTCCTTGGGTGAAGACGGATGAAATGAGACGAAATCCCGAGTTGGGTATTAAAATCATTGGGTGAAAAAATTGTAATTGCTTAAAAGTTTCTGGGATGCACGGTTTACCCGCATGATTTTCCAAACCGTTCATAAACCTTAAAGAGTATACTGTCCAAAATCTCACATCATGCATGGTTTTTTAGGCTGTCTGCATGGTTAGCACTAACCATACGTAGACCGAGTGACCTACCTTGAAAACCAACATTTCTTCCTTTTTTGTGTCCTGAAACCTAGAAACACCCCCGAGGCTCCAAAAGGAATTGGGTTAGAACTTAATTAACCAAAATAAGAGATTAAAACCAAAGCATAAATGATATAATAACTTTCCTAGTAATAGGATCTTACAACCTCCCCACCTTATAATGGCACGTCCTCAATCTGAACATCCAAGATTCATTTCACTTCTGAGGAAAAGAGATCAGTCCACTGAGCCCGCATATCTGATTCCCACTCCCATGTTTCTTTCTGAACCTTCTCATGCTACCGTAGTACTCTCACTAATGGCACAACCATATCTCACAAGACATTATCACTGGTATCCACCACACAAACCAGCTGCTCGTCAAAGGATGCATCAGCCTCAAGCTCCAAATCCTCAACACCCACTACGTGAGTTGGGTTAGAGTGATACCGTCGAAGCTAAGACGCATGAAAGACATCATGCATCCAACTATACTACTATGGAAAAGAAAATATTTATGCCACATCACCGATTCACTCCACAATCTTGAACTATGGAACATACCTGGGTTCCATCTTTCCCTCCTTCTAAATCCGTTGGAGACCCAACCTTGGAGACACCCGAAGGAACTCACTATCACCCTCCTTTAACTAAAGTGGTCTACATCTCTGATATGCATATGGCTTCTACCAACTGTAATCATTTTCCATCTATTTCTGAATTAACTCAACATTATCTAATGCCTCCTAGATAAAAACTTGGTCCCAACAACTCAGATTCACCAACCTCCAACTAACACATCAGAGATTTACACGGTCTCACAAATAGAACCTCAAATGGTGCCATATAAACCATACCCTAAAAACTATTGTTGTAGTAAAATTCAAAAAGGGATATGTGCTTATCCCAGGAACCACCAAAATCCAACACACAAGCCCTCAACATGTCCTCTACCACTTGGATTATATGCTCGGACAACCCGTCCGTCTAGAAGTAGAAAGCCATACTCAAAAGCAGCTATGTAGAAAGTGCCTTCTACAACCCTTTCTAGAATCGTGGTGTGAAACTAGGAACATGATCAGAAACTACAGTCTATAGTACACCTTGCAACCTTAATATTTCTCGAACATACAACCCACCCAAATGGTCAACTCTGTAAGTCCCTGAATCAGTTAGAAATGATCGACTTTCATTAGCTAATCCACCACCACCCATATTGCATCAATCATTAGAGGTATCCTCAGAAGACCCACAAAAAATTCCATTATCACATCATCCCACTTCCATTTCAGATTCGGAAATGGATGTAACAAACCACTTGGGTGTTGATGCTCGACCTTCACCTACTGACATGTAAGACACCACGCCACAATGCCCGTAACATCTTTTTTCATTCCCGACCACTTAAACTGTCTACGGAGATCACGATACATCTTGGACAAACTAGGATGAATTTCCCATTTTGATGAATGGAACTCCCACATTAATTCATCCCTCATGCATACCAGCACAACCACATGACCTTGAACACAAACATCCATGTCCACACTGACAACCCAACAAAAAGGTTTCTTCCCACCTTTAAGTCTTTCCTTCATGTAAAAACATTCAGGATAATATAGATGACTTTCCATAAATTGAATCAAAAGTGTCAACTATACCATCATGGAAGTAAGTGTCACCTGACCATTTTCCTACCGTACCTCCAGGTGCATCTCGGAAAACAAAGCCATCACCTTCCACTCAGTGATGGACTCCTGAACCACCTAGTCTTGAGCCTTCCATCTCAAAGAATCAGCAACATTGTTCTTTTTCATTACTGTATAGACCATCTCAAAGTATAAATACTAGAGATACTCAACCCATCTTCACTTCTAAAGATTCAAAACCGGCTTTGTAGAGATATACATTATTCTCTTGTGATTGGTATACACCATGAACCATTCCCCCAACAAGTAGTGCCTCCAACACTTTAAGGCATATAGTACTGTAGCAAAATCATGATCACGAGTGAAATAATTCCACTCATAGGGTCTGAATTTCCTCAACCCATACCCACCACCCAATCATCTTGCATCAACACTACCCCAAACCCGATACCAGACGCATCACAAAATAGGACATACATATTACATGGCTCAGGTAAGATCAAGATCTGTGCTGACATTAATAACATTTTTAACTAGTAAAAGGCATTATCACAAGCCCAAAACAACTAAAACCTGATTCCCTTCTTAGTCAGGACTAATAGTGGTGCTGCCAAGAGAGGGAAATCATGAATGAACATTCGGTAATATTCATCCAAACCAAGGAAACTCTGATCATCTAAAACAATCATGGGCTACTCCCAAGACACAATAGCCTACAATTTCTCTGGATCCACTAAAACACATCCATTAAAGATGATGTGACCCAAAAAATGACCATAACCAATCTAGAATTGACACTTTTATTGCTTGGGGTAAAGAAGAAAGTCTCTTAGTGTACTCAAAACAAGGTCAAGATGTTGGAAATGATCGTCAAGAGTTTTCGAGTTCACCAAGATGTCATCAACAAAGACAAACAAAAATTGATCCAGGTAAGGAATGATTACATGGTTCATCATAGAAATGAATATTTCCAGTTCATTATTCAAGATGAAAGTCATCAACAAAAACTCAAAAAACCCACACCGACTCCTGAAAGATGTCAGCGGTATGTTAGATGGTCTCACCCTCAACTGGTGATAACCCGATATCAGATCAATATAAGAAAACAATGGTGAAACCCACAACTGGTCAAATAGTTCATCACTTCTTGGAATAGGGTACAGATGTTTCACCATCATCTGATTTAACATCTTATAATCAACACAAAACCTTGAAGACCCATCATCCATCTTTGAAAAAGTATTGGAGATCCCCAAGGAGGCGTACTAGGATGTATGAACCCCATACACTCCAACTCCTCAAGCTGAGCCTTTAACTCCAAGATTTATTCCAGCTCCATTCGGGATGGAGTAATAGAAACTAGATCCACTCTCGTCAGCTACTCAATCATGTACTCAATATCCCTTTATGGTGGAAACCATGAGAAAAACTCCGAAAACACATCTCTAAACTAATACCCTACTGGAGGGAAGAAAAACTATTTCCCCCTTTCATTATCGAGCACAAAATAAGATAATTGAACCTTGAGCCTATCCAACTGTAGACAAAATGGTCATGCATGACCTACTCAAACATACCACTATCCACAATGAACATTAGTGTCACCCTCAAGTGACTTGAATGATACCCTGTGACTGTAAGAGTCTATGTGTGCCCGATAGAACACCAACCAATCCATAACCCAGATCAGGTCAAATCCCAACATCTCGAGGATGGACAAGTCCCAAAAGAAACAACACCCACTGACTTCTAGAGAACATCCCTTAGAGAGCATAATATATTAATTTCACACCCCCAGCTAAGTTTCAATCGACATAACCCCATAGAAACTCTCCATAAGAAAACCCAATGCTACAAAAAATTAAGAAGGAATAAAAGAGTATCAAAAAATTAACTACCAAGCATAAGGATACAAGGATCATACCTTGGACATTTGATGGCCCAGCCTCGCCATCACTAGGTGTACACTAAACTACATTATGCTGACCTACCCATCTACCCAAGGATCTAACATGTGTGCCCTGCACTACACTGCCCTGCTGACATTGATGATCTGACCCCGAAGTTCCACATCAACCGCCCCTACCAGTATGGCCTTGGTAACTCCAACTACCTGCCTGATATTGAGCAAATAATATTTTTCAACCTCTAGGAATCTTCCTTTCACCAACATTCCTGGTCACCTACTAATGGTTCCGGAAGAACATCTTCTTGTGCCCCAATCTTCCACACGACCGACACTCAATTGGAGGTCAAGGACACTGGCAATGCATGTTCCCCGACATTCCACACTGATAACAAAACAATTCATCACCACCTAGAGAGGTTGAACCTCTCTTCTGACCACCTTATACACTTCCTACCTTCTAAAAACTACCAAACCAATATTTCCAACCCTCAGAAGTTGCACCACTTGTCTACCCAGTTAGCATGAAATACCCACTACCTAAATCACCCTTGAGGTTCTCCTATGAAATCAATGGTTGATCCACTAACTCTGTAAGACAATTCAAATGAAATATATTCTCATGAGACCTGATCTTTTATTTTATCTTATCCTAGAAATGCCTTGTAACAGCTTACGCATTCCCCACCAACGATGGAACAAAGCGTCACATGTTAGTGAAGTGACCAACATACTCCATCACCTACATCGATCCATGATTTAGGAACATGAAATCTTCAGCCTGCTCTTTATTCAATGCCTCTGGGTAAAAATTCTCAAGAAACTATTCCTGGAAATCATTCCACAACATCCCCTCAGCCTACTTATACTGATACTGGATGTCCCACTAATGCTTTTCATAGCCCCACAACATATATGCATCCAACTTGACTCACTTCCCAGTAAGAGTCTCTATATGATCAAGTATTTTCTAGATAGACTCTCTCCATAACAATTCTACCTATAACCCACCCTCTTTGGTAATGGTTGGAGATTGATTCATCCAAAACACTCTGGTCAGCTCAAACATACTCGGTGCAACCCACCATGGGTCCCAATTCATCATCTATATAAAATGATCCATGTTCCCTCAGAAATGTTATTCTCTACTATCCGGGATCACCACATTCTCATGCTCCTCTACTGTATGAGTGTTCTCAGCACCATCCTCTGGTTTCCCAATAGAAGCTCGACATCATGGTGAAATTTCTATATATTTCCAAACATGAGGTTTAGAACACGTACAAAAAAGTTTCACTACTTCATAATAAAAAGGCTCCTCACATTCCACAAAAACCAACCATATATTCACCATTCCCAAAATCCTTAACAGTATGAAAACACCACCCCACCATCCCTCACAAGTTCCATGTTCCACAAGGGGAATTCAACCATACACCACCATAGGGAACATACAACATGTTACAAAAACATTTTTAATTCATTACAAACCCTTAGTTACACATATTTCATTAATCATCACTTATCATTCATTTATCTTCACTACTTTCATTGTTTCATTTACAACATTTTTCTTTTTCAAATACCAAGATGCCAGGTGCATTCCATATTTCATGCCTCACACCCCAACCCATGTGTGCCTACAATGATGAATGTCACTTATTTCTCCCATGGTGCCTACAATGATTCATGAATACACAACCCCGTTCCATTGAGGTCACAATTCAAATATCATAAAACAATCACATCACACAACATGTCAATCATCCAATGGTGAAATATCATCAACGGTAACATCGTGCAATCCAGAACAACAATTACCAACCTAGGTGACTTGGGTTTTCTACCATACATGGGTTAGCTACTCCCAAGCAGGAGCTCATTAACAAGACCCAACATATCCTAACACTCGTCTACCATCCAAAATAACAATTTTCAAGGGAAGTATATGAAAGACCTCCTCTTACATCTCTTTGTATATTCCCCAACCTGGAATCCACTAAACCGGTGCTCCTAGTTGGGTGGTTACATGACCATAAGTGTGCCTCCCCATATTCCAAAGGTTTCCGACTAGCAGCGGGGGTCCAAATATTCAATTAGGGAGACTATAACCCCTTTTTATTAGTTTAAACCACAATATAAGATAATAAAATAGAAAAATAATAACAAATAATAATATATTATTCATAAACAACCATTCCCCAAAACGGGGTAAAAACATGTCCAATAGTAAATATGCCATGCCATGCTACAAGTTCAAAAGTGAACAAAACCCAAGATGAAGACAATCTAAAAAATCCCTAAAATGGTCCTAACACCATGTACAAATCCTCCTCCATGAATACCCATGCCATCCCAACTCCCAAGTAAGATCCATTTACCTTTCCCTAACATGAAAACATGGCGTCTTGTTAGGTAACCAATGACAGCCCGAGTAGGGTGTGATTACAACTCAGTAGGCCACCACAAACATTGTATACAACATATCTGTTGTAACCAATTGTGCACGCCAAAGGGGAAATGACTAATAATTGAAAAAGATAATATTATGTTCCCTAACCTATTTAGGTCCATTAAAAACATTTATTACCCCTTCCTTATCTTACCATTTCATCCCATTTCCCATTACATCCATTTCCAAAGCATTTTCCATGGGTTCATCAGAAAGAAGTTACACGGCCTCAAAGTACCCAATCACATGCATGATGAAAACACATTGGCATCCTATCTCAATACTATTAACTTCTTCATGTAAACCATATCCTCATCTCTAAGCCTCAGTCTGGGTGGTTGCAATCGTTATGGGAATAGAACCTTAGTCCTCTTCCCTAACCCATGCATTTGGGGTGGAGTCTAGAGCCTTAGTTTAATATGACATGTGGGTGTAGAACCGAAAGTCAATACCCCACTATACCAAGCCATGTTATGATTCTATATAAATATGTATCCATAATCCATTTTCACAACATCACAACCATTTCCCAAGGCAACACAAATCACAACAATAACATGAAAGTTAATACCATGCCTTAACACATTAACACATTTACCACATTTCACATCATTTAGGCATTTATCCCAATTCTCTTTTATTACGCTAATCCCACTAAGAATTTATTGGGCCTATCTCACTAGGCTTCCTTCATCAGGCCTAACACACTATAATTCATTCATAGACTAATTATCTATTCCATTATGGTCTTTAATCATTTTTACAAACTATCCCATTTAGTTATTCATCATTCTCAGTTGTCAAACCATATGAACCACTTCCATGTTAACCCAATCTACCATAGGTTATACTTATTAATCCTAAGTGCATCACCTAGCTTCGACTCCAACAAAAACAATCACATCAACATGTTTATGAATGGATCTACAAAAATACACAATAATATCACTTTTTCTACACAAAACCCTAGGTTTGGGAAAGTCGGAACACCCCATGGGTGGACCTAGAGTAGTCTTAGGAACCTAGACACATCCAATGGGTATTGTGAGGGTTTCCAGTTAACTTCATATAACAATTTTAACTAAAAATAAAAATGCTGATCAAAACATGTCAAGAGACACCCAAGAACAAATCCACACATGCAAAAATCCAAAAATAAACATTGGGATATAACTTGTAGACCACCTAGCTCAATTCCGCAGATGAAAACACTCTTAATAGATCCCACAGATCCCACTTAAACCAACCTGTAAAGCATAAACCTAGATCTCAGCCAAAGATTAGAGTTTTAGATCTTCATAAAGAGAGGATAATAAGATTCAATCCCTACACTCAAAAGAGAAACAAGGATGATATTTGCCTCACCCGAAGCTCCGATCTGCAACCAATGACACCAAAACACCTTAAAAATAGGGTAGATCAATATCTTGGAACATTTGGGACATTTGGTTCATTATTATGGTAAAGAGGGATGAAATGGGTGGAATTCCCGAGTTGGGTATTAAAATCCATGAGTTAAAAATTAATTATTTTTAAAAAGCTTATAGACCGCACGGTTTAACAGCCTATTTTTCCAAACCATGTACAAACCATGTAGAGGACACTGTCAAAAATCCCACATCCTGTATGGTTTCCGGGGCTATCCGCATGGTTATCACTAACCGTGCACAGACCGTGTAGCCTACCCAGAAATCCCCCATTTCTCCATTTTTTATGTCTTGAACCCTTGGAACACCCCCAAGCCACCACAAGGGCTTGGGTAAGATCTTAATTAAACAAAATAAGAGATTAAAAATAAATCTTAAACAATATAATGCCTTTCAAAGATCCAGGATCTTACATTGATTCAAACCTCCTTTCTCACGGTGTTATGAGGCCCTACATGTGAATTCAGTGCCAATAATGTACTGGAGTTAAATTTGTCCGCTT
This sequence comes from Viscum album, assembly GCA_963277665.1. Lineage (NCBI taxonomy): Eukaryota > Viridiplantae > Streptophyta > Magnoliopsida > Santalales > Viscaceae > Viscum > Viscum album. The sequence continues at coordinate 1,577,138,528 of OY728141.1, forward strand.
TTTTATCATGGGGAATTTGGTAAATATCAGGGGAGTCCCCATATTTTATGGATTAAAAATATATATTTGAAAAAAACATGATGAGATTTCATCTATTATATATTGAAATAGAAGTTATTTTATCCTATAAATAAGGAATACAGGTATGTAATGAAACAGGTCTGTCTTTGACTAAAATTTAAAGGAAAATGATTTATGCATATGTCAAAGAACAAAAGTCCTAGACATCTACTCTATGTAATTGAATCTATATGATGATGATGAGTTTCCATTCAGTCATTTCTATGTGGGAAACTGTAATATATATATATATATGAAGGTGAAAGAAAAGTGAATGTGAAAAAACTACTTGTTTTTTACAATAGGTTGGATAATCAAAAAACGTATTCTAATAAAATTAAAAATACATTTTTAAATTAAATTAATAAAGTTATTAGAGTATTACGAGTAATTTGTGATGTAATCAAGCAGACTTAAACTATAAAGAAAACATTCAAAATAATTCCCCCTCTCTAGAATCGAAAAGTGTCATCCCTTGAAGAAAGTGATCTATCTAAATTATAGTTGGATGATCTTCTGAGGAGTCTAGTGGAATATGAAATGATAGATAAACTAGAAGATGAAAAAAATCATGTAAGAAATGAAATGTCTTTCAAAGACAATGGAAAAATATATATTTATAGAGATAATGTTTATGAAGATAATGAGGAAGATGAAATTATTTCCCGTTTCTGCTAATAATTTCGACAGAGGAAAATGTTGATTTGAAGGAAAGCTTCCTCACACCCATTTTCGAAGTGGAATACATGGTAAAATATTCTCTCTATTCTGAAATAAGATTAATGTTAATGAATGTGAAGCTGGAAACATAAAGAAGCCTAAGTAAAGGTTTCCCCAAAACGGAGAATTCAAATCAAGAAAGAAATTATAGAGAAAGAGATTCTTCTATAAATAAGAACAATATGATTTTAAATTTGTTGAGAAAGAATTACTTGAGTTTTAATCAATAATGTAGGCATCCATGATGGCTAGAATTGATATTTCATAACCTTAAAAAGATAATGTTAATGATAACCAGTTGATTGGGGATTCTAATCTATGGTTTGAATTTTAAGATTCTCTTGGTATGCTTGAATATAAATTAAAGAGAAATAAAATGATGATATTCATTTTGGAAGAGTCATTAGGGTATATTGATGATCATGGAGAAAAAATTGATCAACTAGAAGAAGGAGAAAAAGGACACTCAAGAACCCTTGAATGCTTGGTAGATGTTGTCGAATTTCAGCTTAGGATTGAAGAGTAACCAATGTTAATGAATGAATTTACATCCATAATGGAGGAGGAAGGTAAAACAGTTTGGGGGGCTGCAGAAGAAGTTGTTACCCTAAGATGTAAAATTGATACTAAATCAAATATAAGGGAAAAAAGATGAAATTATAGTTTTGAAGATCCACATGTTCAGGGCTATTAGATAGTGCTAGGCTTGTTTCTGATGGAGTAGAGAAGGCTTTGAATGGTCAAAGATCCACATGTATGGGGAAAAGGGAAATTTGATGTGATTCTGAAATATCAAATACTGGAATCAATGAGATCTATGATAACTATAAAAAATAATGTTGATATAGAATATATTCAAATGAAAAAGTAGAGTATGTCATGAAAAACATTTAGGGGTCACGAAATAATTCTGATTTAGAAGAAGAATCAGAAGAGGAAAACATGGATCAAGAAACATTATCTTAATCTTATAGAAGAAATAGATGATAATAAATTGATCAATATAACATCATTTTTAATTGGAAAACACCCATATGAACAATGATAATGATGTATAAATAAAATTATTCCTTTATATCAGTTGTGGAACCTAATTTGTTTGAATAAGTAACGAAGGATGGATCATGGGTTAATGACATGAATGATGAACTTGATTATATTAAAATGTACCAAACAAGAGATCCTGTTAATAGGCATTAAAATAAAAATGTGATTAGAATAAAGTAGATCATTAAAAACTAATTTTATGATCATGAAAATATGATTAGAAACATGGAATTATTATTCTGAAATAATATGAAAAATTGAAAGAAATTGTTTTGATGAAACATTTTATCCCGTAGAGAGACTTTTGTTGATGAGGATTTTCTGTGATATAGAAATTCAAATAGGATAAAAATATTATTAGATGGATGTCAAAAAAACATTATCAAATGGATTTCTTAAAGATTAGTTGTACACTGAACAACTAGTGTGATTTAGGATTAGAAATGATGATGCGATGGTTTGTTTATTAAAGAAGGATATGTATGGTCTAAAAATGGAACAACATGAATTGTATTCTTGACTAGATGCATATCTAAAGAATCATCAATTCAAAAGGGTGGTGTTGATCATAATCTCTATGTGATGAATTGAAAGGAATATAAATTTATGGTTCTTGTGTATGTGGATAATATCCTATTTTGCGGAAGGAGGTAGAGATCAATGGAAGAATTTTAAAATCAAATGAAATTATAATTTTAAATGCCTATGATGGGTGAACTCAATTACTTCATAGGGATAATAAAGATTCAGAAGGAGGATTACACATTAATTTCTCATGAAAAATATTCAATAGGCCAACAAGATAAATTCAGCATAAATGATTCCAAAAAAATGTTGACTCAAATTGTAGTTGAAAAAAAACATGGAAAACATGAGGATAGAACATATGTTGATCCCACCATGTATAAAATAATCACCAAAATATTACTATATTTGCTAACAAAAAATCTAGATATTGTCTTTGTATCATGATTAGAATCCCACTTTCAACGTAATCTGAAGGAAGAACATTTGGCGTGAGTTAAAAGAATCATGAAATACATTCAAAGTACTCACAATTATGGATTATAATTTACTACAGGAATAGAAAATGATCTATCATAATTATCTGATTCTGAATGGGATGGAGATGCGATGCATGTTATTTTCTCAAGTGGTGGATCATTAATCAATGGAATGAAATGTGTGGAATGGTTGAGTAAGAAACAATAAATCATTTCTCTTAGTTCAACTAAATCAGAGTACACATCCACTACAATGGATTGCTTTCAACTATAATGCATAAAGAAACAACTGACTAATATTGGTGATGAGGTGGAACAAGAAAAATTTATTTACATTGACAACCTGATCTTGATTGATCTGACAAATAATACATTTCATCAATCCCACAAAAAACATATTAAGATCAGATTTAACTTCATAAATGAAAATATGAACATGGTGTGAAAAAAATATAGTATATTGGAAATGGTGAGAATGTTGATGACATTATGACTAATCCATTAGCAACCCATGTTTTCGAGGAACATAATTGGTACCACATTGTTTAGAAACCACTTATTTCATGTGAAGGTTACAAATGTTCCCCTCTTTCAATTTGTTTTTAATTGTTTTATTTTTTTTCTGGAAAAGTGATGTAGGTTTATAGAGGATATATTATCTAGGGATGTTTTTTGAGCTATATAAGAAAATATAAAATCTTTTTGGGTTTATTTTCAAAGGGGGTAATGAAAAAAAATTCAAGTGTATAAAATATTCAAGTGGTTTGTGATTTGTTTTCAAAACATTCAATGCCTTTGTGATAGAATGGGAATTAGGTGTTATGGGAAAATAGTTATAGATTTCCTTTGACATATTTAAGAATTAAAAATCATGATGACCCAATTATTTCTTCACATTTTTCTACACCGATCATTTCTAATATAGACATAGAGTGTTGGATGATTTGTTTCTCACCTTTTATGTATTGATAACAGATCGTTCTTCAATTAATTTTTCTACATATTTCCAAAAATCCTAAAGGGGAATATTGTTTAAAATAGGGATGCTAATTGTGGGAAATGGATTACTATTTTGTATTGTCAACCCAAACTAGGATGATCATTGAAATGAATGGATAGTGATTATAAAGTATAATATGAATATTTTATTAAAGGTTGTCTCATTTCCCAGTGTTTTCCAAATTGCGGGGCTCAAAATCAGGAGGATGGAGTAAGAATTTCTAAATATGGTTTCTATGATAATAACTTCATAAATATTGTATTGTAATGGGTTTCACAATGACTAGGATTCACAAGGTGTGAGATTATAAATGATTTGGATAATTAAAAATGGGTTTCTCAAACTGTATGAAGAGTTAACGGTAATCTCCACAGCTCTGTGAATCCTAGTGAGTCGGTTAATGTTCATTAGTGCTTCATGAGTAAAGGAGAATTGCGATTAGTATTTATATTTTCATGAACAATTCACTATAATCATGGAACCATCATGAAAGGATGAGCCTATATATATTAGGCTACCATTGCATCATTTTTCCAGAAATTATTTTGAAGAAACAATGATTTGGTCTGGATTCACGAAGGTTTTATGATTTATGATTCAGGTTTTCAAAGTGATATTGAGCATCATTAAAATACTAATATAGTCTTGACTAATGCATAAGTATCCCAGAAAATGTTATTTCACAATGATGGGGTATTCCACAATGACTGGGTGATCTTTACAAAGGTAGTTAGTTCCATAAAGGATTCTTGCCTTGTGAAGGTAGCAAGCTTCACAAAAGAGCATTGTGAAAAGTAGTATTAAACATATATTTCAAGTAAATTGTGATTTTAGGTAAATATACTTAGGTCACTAATGTATGAAGAGTCTCATTATAGTTATAAAAAAATGCATAAATTATAATCTACTAAGGAGACTATCATTTTATTAAACTGATTAATATTTCTCTCAATGTAAAAAAGTAGTGGGAGTTAGTGAAAGTACTTAGAGGGAGGCTGTGTTCTCCAAGGACATGCCCTTTGTGTTGAACTAAGTAAAATTTTTGGGTTATCCATCTGCATGTGAATATTTGATTATTTCATGATTCCATAAAAACATGTTTAACAAGTTCATACCAATGTGGAAAGAAGATCAATTACATTAAATGAAAAAGTTGACATCTTGACTCACCCCTCCCCTCTTTGGTTGTTTTGGGGCCCTATATGAAACACAATATGAGACATCATTTCACTATAGAACACTTAAATAAAAACAACGTGACATAGGGGATGTCACACTGATTGTCTCACAGGGGAAAAATAATACTTTAAAATTTTTACAATCAAAGAGTATTTTATAGTAAAATTATTTACAAGAATTATAAGCGAACATCAATAAAACTCTTACCAATTGAAATTCAAAATCATGTGAAAAAATAAGTCTATAGGAAAACTATCCTATATCCAAGGTCATATCCTCCAATAACCAAGCTATTGTTCCTCCCAATGTCCCCTCATCTACCAATAGAAAACAAACATATAATTTACAACTATATATATTGTTTTATGAAATTAACCCTTGATTAAATCATAATTAATATTCATCTTATTGTGTGTATTAATTGGCCCAAAACTCACGTTTCTACACCCAACGATCTAAAAATTTATTTCCCCTTAAAAACATGTTTTCCCTAATGTCAAAATAAGGATATTTTGCATGAAATAAATAATAATTTTTCTATTTAGATAATTATATAGGTTGTCCCTTCATTTTTCCATCAACCGATGCTTATGTCCATAAACCATTATATCTAAAATATCATTTTCAATCATTAGATCTTCTATTACATCCATAAAATTCAATAGTAGGTCCTATTTGACATGATCACAAAATATACACTTAATATAGAAAACATGAAATTACAGATAAATATTACAACCATATAGGATTCCAAGACCATAATAAATAGTTCCCACTCAACTAATGATCAGAAAAGGACTATATAACCATAAAAAATCATAAGAATGTTCTTTTAAGAGGTGAAATTGGGTTGATGGTGTATAATCATTATAAAATCATAATAAAAATCTTGGAATTCATAATCTTTCATCCCATTACTCATTGAATATATTATAGAACATTGGGATTGCGAAATATTCAACTTCAGTTTATGAATCACTTCATGCCTATCAGTGAGGGAAGTTTCCAAAACTTCAAGAGAATATTTTCATTTGAAATAATGGGAAAAATTATATGGCATTCCCTTTTAAATAAAATAAAATGTAGTTTTATAATATGAGATATGGAAATAAGTATTATATTAAAATTCATACCACAATAAACATTTAACCAAATTTCCTGGATTTTATGATGAATAAATCTATAAATAAGTCACAAGAATTTTTTTACCTCATTTGTTTTTCCATTAGTTTGTGGATGATAAAATGTAGTCATTTTATGTTTAGTATCATGCATCCTAAAAAAAATCTTTGTAAAATAAGGTTGTAAATAGCTGATCTCTATCACTAGAAATAACTCTAGGAATCTCATTTAGAGGTACTATTTTCTTTATGAAGATCTCTACTATATCTATGACTATATTGAAATATTTCAAAGGTGTAAAATGAGTACATTTTTAATAAATATCTACCAAAACTAATAATAATTTCCATATAAATAACAAAATTACATTATAAATGAGAATCTAGCTTTAACATCAGAATGTCTCACCAACATTGTTATTATTATCTCTAAATATTTATCATGATGAAATTATTCCTTTACTAGTCGAATACCAACCCAATATGCTTTGAAGAATTCCATATGAAAATTTTCTTATGAATTACACTTAAAATAGATTATACTACAACATTAACCCTTATAGTTTTATAAAAAATCATAAAACCAGTGCCCAAAAATTTCTCCTACCATCAATGTAAAAGAGATATGTCCTAAATCCATGATTCATGTATTGCATTTTGATATGTAATATTATATGATGAAGGGATATTTTAAATCATGAAATTTTACATGGACATATAGTGAGAAATATACTATGTTGTAATGTTCACAACCCCTTAAAATCATATTGTATAACTTTCCATATCATAATGAAATCCACATTATTTTATTTTTATGGCATTCAAAGGACAAATGTTTTACTTAAAGATAATCTTGCACATTAGAAATAATTAGTAACCATTTCAAGAGATGAAAAACTATTATAGTTGAAGGATTCATTTTATAAATGCATGAGTATTTTATGTAATACCCCATGTTTTAAAAATAAAAAAATTCTTGATAGCTCGTTTAACATGAAACACCTAGCTTTAAAAGAATTGGGATATACTATAAAAATATATTTGTTTTAATTTTTAATTATAACTAATCTCTTAAATTGATAGGTATAAATATAGATAAACAAATAATGAAAAATATTTATAAATATTTTATATAATGAATATGTATTCATTAATGAAGAATATAAAATTACACAATATTTAGTAAAGTCAATTTATGCATCAAAAAAATGTTATCCTGAAAATAAAATTAATATTTTTTATAGAACAATAAAATTAATTATCGGAAATTTTAGAAATTTTATTTGGAAAAGAGAGAGAATTATTTGAATCACTATAGTAATATTATATTATTTTCATATTTTGGGATTTCTTTTAAATGATTTATTTTTCAGGGAATATTAAAACATTATAATATTTATAAATTAGTCATTGATTCCAATAAAAAGAATAAATACAATTATAATTTGACATGGAAAAAAATAATTCTTATATAATTATATAAGATCTTAATAATTACATTTTCATAATGATTATACTTGGTTTTTTATAAGATCATTTTGGCCATAAAAATGCATTCATCTAAAACTACTTTTTGTTGTGTTTTACACATATTTATGACAATTAAATGTTTCTAAACATATTTAAATTGAATCATGGAAAATGGATCACCTATATGTAACTAGGAGTTTGAAATTTGGTAAATTATTCGATTTTACTTTAAGTCATTGTGAATAGTAAATACAAAAAAAATTACCTGAAATAGGTAAAATGGGTTAATTTGGGTTAAAAATAATGTAATACGGACTAAAATTCATTAAAAAGTTTCCTTTAAGTTATATAATGAGTTTATTACATCTATAATAATATATACACCTAATTTTTTATCATTTTATACAATTTACATTTTTTTGAATTATATATTATTAAATGGAAAGAAAAATACAACATGTCGCACTTTTAATTTTAAATTTATATTATACACTTCCATTGAGATAAGAGTAATTTTTTTAATGAGTATAAAATTTTATTTTGAGATTAATTAAATTATATTTATGATTTTAATTTATTTTTTATTTTTTATGACGAAACTATTACTTTAATGCTTATGCAACACCGACATTATGCTTTTGAAGGAGCATAAAATTAATCTAAATGATTATAGACATATCAAAAGTAATATTTTTTAGATTATTTATACTGTAACAAAAATTTTATAGTCAATAATAATATATTAATGGTTTTCAGATGGATTTCATTCTAAATTAATTGATTCCATATTTTTTCAAATTCAAAATATGTCAAATGTTCTAAAAATAACATTAATATTATTTTTTGTTAAATATAATTTCTAAAATTGAATAAAGATCATAAAAATACTAAAAGATGAAAATTAAGATATAAATGGAATGAAATTTTATCTTTTTTCAATTTATGTCACCATTTTTAACTTTTATATAAATTTATAATGCTTCTATATTGAAAAATTTGTCAGAGTCGTTAAGGATAAAATAGTCAATGAATGGGTTAATCCAAATGATTAGGGTTAAAATTAGATATAAAACAATTTTTTTAAATTTTATAATTATATTAGGGAAATATCATCCTTATATTCAAATAAATATCATTTTTAAACAATTTAAACAATTTATATAGATAATATATTATAATATTTCATGTATTTCTAAAAATGTGCCTCCCCTCACATATAAACTAAGACCCCATATAATTTCCTCTCCACACATAAAAATATATTTGGTTCAGTAAATCATTATTAAAATACCTTAATCAAATCAATAAAGGTATTATAAAGTTCATAGATAGGGAATAATACAAACCCTATATGGATGAATGTGTAAAGAAAATGTTGGTGTTGGAGGAAGAGATTTAATTCTAAACCATGAAAATTCATATATCTTATTATTATAACACATTTAAATATTAATAAAACATGATGAAATAATTACATCGTTGCATTAAATGTACTTGTATTTTATTATGATAATATTATAATATATATCCATCCCCTCTTCCATCAAATTGGAAATGAAACTATTGTTCATGTGAACAGATGACTACATCATCAGGGACTGATGTAATTCATTTCCCATCATCGCCTCTTATGGTTAATTATAATAATTGATTCAATGTACATTTATGTGATATTAATAAAATATTATTTTTTCTAAGAATATAATTTATCATAAATTTTCTAACCTTTCCATCCTTAGAAAAATGATAACATTGCTCATGCGTCGGTATGGATTACCACATCAATGAAGAGATGTTTTATTTTCCATAACTTGATCACATATATAGAATATAAAACTTTATTTAAAGAATTAATTTATAATTTTTGTTATAATAATAATTATTTAATGATAAAAATATACTTTCCATATTTCCCATATTTTTTTTAACAAATGGAATTGTTACTCAGGCGTACATATGATATATCATCTCCATTATTGTAACATAATTATTTCCGAATAACCATATTTCTTAGTTGATTTTAAAATTATAATTGAGGTATGAAAATTATAATTATTTTATTATAATTCTCATTACGATGAAACAATTAATCCTTTAAAAATGGTTATCATACCAAATCCATTTGAAATTACGAACATAACGTCCTCAAAACAACACATGTGGACATAACATATTATGTAATTAAATATGTCAATATAATAAATTTAATTAAAAAATTTATTGATAAAATAATAAACATGGAAAAATTTCCTAACTAATTAAATAATTGGTATAACTTTATTGTATAGGAGTGATTGGAAAACATGGAAATTCAGGACTCTAGGTATTGGATTTCATCCCAATTTCCATTAATATAGTTATATTTTATTGTTATGCACCTAATTTATTTAATATAGTGCATATACAACCCTTTTAGATATTATAACATTAAAATACAATATTTCAATTTATTCTATGTTGTAGTTTATGTTATTACATACAAGGGATTTTGATTAGAAATTTCCAAAATAGTAAAAGGTCTCTTAACATAATTTTTTTAATGGGGTTATATAACTTCTGTATTGATTATATTATGTCAATATAATGTCAATATTATGTCAATATTATGTATAAAAATAAATTTCATTCGTTCCAATTTTTTTGGGGGATTAATTTTTTTCAAATAATAAATCATTTGGTTAACTATCACATAAATGATATGATATATGTAAGGGTTATTTTTCTCAAATTCCACTTCTTTGGGAAAAACATTTATGTTATAAAACTATTTTATTTTATTAGGTTTAAAAATGTTCTAATTTGAATTTTTAAATAATGAATATACTTATGTTCATGATAGTTATGGATTGATTTGGATTTATTCATTCATGGGGAATACAATTCAAAATTTATATAAGTGTTAAAGGGTTTTTGATTCAAACCCATTTTAATTAGGACTATCTATGCATTAATTTACAATGAGTAAAATATATATTATTTTTTTGACAAATAAATTTCTTTTTTGTCATCCACTAAAACATTTTGAAATTTATATGCTTATGTATAGTTTCAATCTCTTTGTTATATAAAATCGTTCAGAAAAAATTTATAATAAAAGATGTCCTTATTTCACAATTTTCGGTTGTAAACCCTTTTTCTTCTGTATCCATGATTTCTAAAATGGTTTCATGAATTTTTTTCAATATTTAACATTGAGTGTTTAAATTAAATTTTTCAATTTTTTACAGTAAAAAGTTTTAAAAATAATATTTTTCCCATTTTTAGAATAGTATACTTTCACCAAATGTGTGATTATAATCTTTTTAATGATTACAAGATGAATATAATTTCGCACCCTTATGAATGATTATATATTTGAAGCATATTTTAATTGTTTAAAGGTTTATTTCAATGATAAATATGTTCCCATATAATATAATTTTTTAGTTTTTTAATATTATTTTCATGGTGGAGAGGGTATTTTCCTAAATAATTATTTTAAGGAACTTTTATGGTATTTTTATTCATAAATGATACAATAGTTTGAGTTTAGTTATTATTCCACATGGATATTATTTCATGATAAAAATCGTATTATTCTTATCTATGGTTTATGATTCTTTCAGTGATATTTTCATGTAACCCATTTATTTTCCAAGATGAAATCAATCTATAAAAAAATGTTTTGGTTATATTTAAAAATGAATGATTTAGTGTGTTATGTTTATATAATGGTTATTTTACATTGTTTATGATGAAAAGTGAAGATGATGTTTCTCATAATGATAGTTGATCCAGATATCTCTCTCCAATTCATTGGGAGTTGGGGTAAAGATAACCATGTATAAGGTTACCTTAAGAGATTATCAATATTTATTGGGTAGGTTATTATATTTTTAAGAGATATTGTATGAGTGAAATGAAAATTAAGTCCATGTTTCCCACATGACTTTTTTATGATATCATCTGGTATGAATAGATCCTTTTATTAGAGATAGTTTTCACATGGCTCATGAGTAGTAACTTATATGACTCTTATCTTATGTTATATCTGTATGACATGTATCTTGTTTTCTGTTCCAAATTTTATTGGATATGAATTTTATTATGTTATTCTCATAAACTATGATTATATATTAATACCCTTTTTTTCATATTATACTCACTAATGAAATTCAATTGATAATGCTTATTTTTACCATTACTGGTTATTGGAGCTTATCATTCTTATGATTTCCATTTCAACAGGTTTTGAAGAATAATGTTAAATAAATTATGTGTTGATAGGTTTCTTGTGTGAATAATTTTTTATGAGTTGTTTAAAACATAATGTGTAATTTTAAAATATGGGTATATAGGAAAAAATAATCATTTGAATACCAGGGTATTATTTTCAATGGGGTTTTTTAATTCTCTAAATCTCAAATCTCGAAAGGTTCTTTGGTATATATGTGATATACTATATCAATTTGATATTTTATGTTTTGGATGGTCGAAATTGCATCAAATATATCAGTATCAAAGATATGAATGTGAAGATAATGATTTTAAAATCATATCTACGAGTACAGTTTTGGGGCTATTATAGTTGGAATAATATGAATGTTTTAGATAAAGATAGATATTATGATGTTTTGAAGTGAGGTTAAATTAAATGTTATAAATATCATAACGATTTTATAAGTATAATTTTAATATTGTGTTAAAATGCATAGAACCCAGTTTTTGTGATTTTCAATTATGGTATTTGAAATTGATTAATGATATTTTTGGGGGACTGTATATTGGGTTATTGTACAGGTAACTCTTAGGTTTATCATTTGATTTAACCTGAAGAATTATTTAAGAAAAATGGTATTGAATTTTTAGTGATGTGTGATGAAGGGTATGATATAACCATTAAGGTTAAACATTAATTTAATTTTAAGCCCATAGAGGTAATTTGGGATATAGTTTGATTTATTTATGGAATGATATACGTTGAACTTTTGGTGTTGTTATTTTATTTCGGGGTCTAATTTATCTTTTATTAATATGAGGTTTATAAATTTTGTATATTATCTTACCTTGGTCTAACCGTTTATTTATTGGATAATATATAAAGATAAAAGGAAAATTTTGTCCTCTTTTTTGGAGAATATTAAACCATAAAATTTTATTTTAGTGTGTGAGGATTAAAATATTCATTATTAATACTTATCCATAGAAACAATAAGATATTGCAGTGGAAATTTTGTTAAGGATTAAATTATTCATATAATGTAATTATATTTAATATTATTATTATACTAGTAGGTAAATGAACTCCAAAAATATAGAAAAATTATATTGATACAAAAAAACTTACCCTCTTACCTTATCCTTTAAATGAATAATGACTATTTTCACACCTCTTTAGTTTATCGTTTTGTGGTCATTACCGTTCTCATGATCATTGAAATTCATGTTATCAATGTTCTCTATCACTGTGCATCATTATTTAAAAAATAAATTTTTTCACCATGTACAAATTTTCAATTTTGAATAATTTTTCATATTTGTAAATATAGTCATGTTTTATTCCTAACGACCATGGTATTTACTTATCCCCATTTTCATGAGAATGTTTTATCATCCCTTTTTATGATGTGTATTTCAAAAAAAGTATTTTCAAATGAAAAACCATTGATTTCCAAGCTCAAGTTCAAATAACAAGGATTAAATTTATTAAAGGGGTATAATGTAAAACCCTTAGGTTTAAAACTAATTATTTTCCTAGCAGCTTTTATAACACGAATCACCATGTTCTAAGAGAATTGAGATATACTATAAAAATATTATTATTCAACTGTGATTGTTATATCCTTGTTGTTAAATTGGATGATATGAATCATGATAAAAAAATTATAAAATGAATGTATAAATACATTATGTAATTATTTTGTATTTATTATAAAATAATAAATAATTACACAATTTTTAGTAAAGTAGTTTTGTTCTTCAGAAATACATTTTAAAAAAATTATTTTTATTACTTTTCAGAAAATGTTTTGTTTTTTTCTAGTTATTTTAAATTTTGATTTTTTTAAAAAGGATTTTATTTTTGATATCAATATTTTATATTTATAATAGTGTGAAATTTTAGTATTTTCTGAAAATATTGATTTTCAGTGAATAGTGAAAGATAATTTTTTTTAAAAACATATTTTTTTTATTAAAGTGTCCAACTACAAAATTAATTTTATATCAATATGAAATATGTGTTATTTATTTATATATAGTATACCTAATTAAAATTGAATCCTCATTATTCTAGATTTTGCTGTAAGTTTATTTTTGAGCATAAAACACATTTTTCTAAAAAGTGTTTTTCATTAGGGTATACACATTTTTATTAAAATTTATTTATGCCAATTCAAGAAATTGAATCTTGAGAAATGGATCCCTTATTTGAAAAAAGGATGTTCAGATTTGTTATAAAATTCACTTTTACTTTTGATCATTCTGAAGTACAACCATAGTAAATTTTTGTTACCGCAGTAAAGGTAAAATGAGTTAATATGGGTTAGATCTAAGGTGTTGTGGCATAAAAATCATTCATTAAATTTTCATTATTTTATTTTATGATTATATTTCATTAATTATAATAAAAATTTATAAAAATTAATTTTTTTTCATTTCTATTTGATTTATACTAATAGATTATTTTATATAACAATAAATAAAAACTCTCACACATTTTCTTTAAAATTTATATTAAATTTTCAATTAGGGATAAAAATACATTGGGAATGAATATTAAATAATATATTGAGTATTATGTAATATTTTTATTATTTGAATTTATTTTTAATTATATGTAATTAAATAATATCATTAAATTCTTATGCAACCCTGGCATTATGCTGTGCACCTAGTAGAAAATTAAAATAAATGATTTTAAAAACATCGAAAGTATTATTTTTTGTTTTATTTATGGGGTCAAAAAAATATAGTTAATATTAGATTATTAATGATAATGTAATGAATTATATTTGATCTCCATTCATTCCATGTCATTTTCAAAGTCAAATTATTTTAATAGTTCTAAAAATTTAATTTATAGTATTTTATGTTAAATATATTTTACTAAATTATATTCAAAACATAAAATATATGAAAAATTAAAAATAGGTGAAAATTGATTTGAAATTTAATCCATTTTGATTTTATTCGATTTTTTTATCTTAGATGTAAGTTTTTCATGCATTATTATTGATAATGTTGTAACCTTGGTTAAGATTATATTATTTAATTAAAGGTTTAACCCAAAACATAAGGTTTAAAATGATATAAAAACTTATAAATATTTTATTAGGTGAGTATATATAGAAATATAATTTTTATATTATAATACATATCATTTTGGATACATTTTATCCAAGTTAGAGAAATAATATATAATAATATTTTGTGTATTTCAAAAAGCACCCCTCTTCTCACCTATAACAGAATACCCGTTTCATATCCTATAAATAATTATAGAGACATTTTGTTATCGTATAAATATAAAAATCACATTCTCAAATCACTACCCATTATCTACATGTTTTATTTTGTGTATAATACCAAATTTATATATAAGGACTCGCCCTTAAAACATACATAATCTTGAATTAAGTTAATAATTCACATTGAGAATCTTTTCAGGATTATAGTTTTAGAGAATTAGGCTATAACTATAACATTTCATTTCAAAAAAATATAATGTAGACACTTCTACTCAGATTCCATTTTTTTCACAAAACAAGAACCCTTGAAAAAAAGATTCATGTCTAGTTCCATGTTTAAGACAACATGAATTTTTCTTGATCCCATCTTTGAACCTATTCCACATTATGTCCTACGAAAAAACATTTAAAAAACTTGGGATGAGCATAAAAAGATCAGTAAGGGATACACAAAGAAAGAAAACTAATTGTTTTTCAAAACAACAAGTAATCCATGAATACCTTATCATTAGTAATACTATTCACCTTTATGAAGTATTAAATACTCTTCACTGAATAAAATATTACTACATACCCTTTTGTAACCAAAATATTACTATAAAACGCATATAAAGAACACATAACATTTAAAGATAACTTGGGACATAAACCTATTTAAATGGATTAACCATACGGTTGATGTTCACACATATCACCCAATGGAATAGCCATACTGATGACTTCCAAACCAGATTAATTGGAGGTTTTAATGTAACCAGCCATCTTGGTATATCATGGCACCATCCTTCATTGGGTTTACCACGTAACCACCCATCAAATGTCCAAGTACAATTATAAAATCATAACACATAAAACAAATATAAAGGAAATAAAACATTTCCACATTTATATCACAATATATCACTTAAATATTTTGACATAACAAATACATTATCAAAACCATGTTCAATACAAAAATACATAAAAAGTATATGGGGTTTAATTTCCTTGAAAAGAAAACATTACAGCTTGTTAAGGAAGCCACAGAACAAATAATACTCACGGAGACAGAAAGGTCATTGTCACCGCTTATGTTAAAATATACATTCCTTTTTGTCATTTAGTAAACGCGTTTGATAAAAAATTTCCATTCGAAATGTCAAGGGTTTTTATACAGTGTATAAATGAAAGTCGTGTATTAAAACAAAATATGTCTCAATGAACGGATATTGAGACGAAGTCCCTTACCTCGCATCCGACCTGACCCGATCTTTCTTTAATTTTCCTGAATAATAAACTAAAGTTAATTTATACTTCCTTAAGAACCTTTTTCAAGTTTATCGTTCTTTTTATATCACTTATTACCATGTTATAAACCTTATGTAATCATTTTAGTTAATAACATTCGTTTTGTCGATATTTGGTACTAGAGTCAAAAATTAACTCCTTATATTTACATGTTTTCCATGTGGTCAATAGTCCAATATATCCATAATGATATTAAATATTTAGATATCATATATTTCCAGTAAATATATATATTTATAACAGTACATGTCATTTGGAGATAAGAAATGAAATGCACTGTTCATGGAGACAGTAAGCCGTATGTACGCATGAACACTATTTTCATTTCTATTTCTTATTTTAATGGAATTAAAACATAATGATACATACATTTATTATAATTCTAGTATAATATCATAAATTATATTATTAACACCACCCTTTATATGTCCCACGTATGGCATGAACGAGTCATATCACTTTGAGGGGGCGGTAGTCCGCACTTCCTCAAATGAAATTATCGTGTTTACACATAATGGAAACCATAAAGGTATGCTATAAAAGAAAAATACAAAAGCAAAAAAAAACATAAACATAATATATATCATATATAAATATAGAGAAATCTTAAAGTCCACTATGATAGGTGGTAGGAGATAGTCGAACAATCATCATTTCGTGAGGCGTTAGTTTTCCATCCACATAAACAATATTTTCTTCACCCATTAGATAAAGGTGTGTGCGAGTGTAGTTCGAATCCTTCTCATAACAACATCCTATTATATTTAGGATACTTGTGTTGTTATAAAGTAAGGTAATGAATAGATTTTAGGGTTTGGAGAAGTAAAATAATTTTTTTACAGAAATCGTTACATTTAATTTGGGCAACTCCCTTTGGTTTGAACCAAAATGGTTCGTTAAAGTATCTTCTGCCTAAGGTACGACTTCTATGTGCAATATAGAGATGTAGGGGGATTAATTGGTCATGTTTTGGATGAAGAAAAAGGGTTTAGAGGTGTGAGGAATTAGTTATAAATGGTCTCCTTTTATAAGAGGAGGAGGGGCTCTTTAGAATATTGTGAAAATTTTGTTTTATTATATAATTATATTTATTTTCTAAAGGTCAAAAAATAATTACAGTCACAGATATGATGACTTGTAGTCTAAATAAAATCATCCAATATAAATTGGACCAGTTATGGATGTTATTTTAATATTTATAATCTTATTTATTTAAATGGATTAATAATGAGTGAATCACTACATCATTATTGTGTCATAAATAATTTAATTTATTCTATTTCTAAAAATTATAAAAAAAATACTATGATGTAGGAAATCTAATTTTCTTTATAAATAATATTTATAGTCAAAAATTAGAATTATATAACCCCATTTAAAAATTAATTTTCTAAAATATTTTTTATGTCATTTTTGTCTTTACTTTAAATTAATTAATTTATTGTTTCATTATCATTCATAAGTGGATCCATGGGGTCCCAAAATCGAGACAAGTATTCCCATGGACGGCCATGACTCATCCAATAATGTTAGGATAGGTTTTAATGTAATTTTTTTTATTATAATATTCTTTTTACATTGAATTACCATATTTACCTTTAATAGCGTTAAATAAAAGTCAAAAATTAATATTCACCAGAAATTATTTTAATCTTATCAAACCAAATTTTACATACTAATAACAATAATTTATGTCAGATTTTATAAATTAAATTATCAGAAGTGGTAAAACATCATTTAGATGAAAATGTTTTTTTTAATTACTACTAAGTGGTTTAACTATTCATCAAAAATTGATGTTTTTAGAAAAATACAGAAATTCAGCCAAAGATATATTTGATATTATAAATTCACAAATGATGTATATTTTACCAAATTCTAATTAAAAAAATTTCATTAATTAATTTAAAATTAATTCCTGTTGATAAAACAAATAGAGTAATTTTAAGAAACAACAACTATCAAGAGATTGACAATTATTTATGTCCAAATTCAAAGTGAAATTAATTCCAATGACCAAAATTGGATTAAATGGTAAAAATATATTTTAATTATACTATATAAAAAATTAAAAATATAATCTAATCATATAAATATATTAGATTAAAACGCAGTTTTGAATTAAAATACCATATTTTTCACTATTCAATAAAAATGATCTTTATCGGAAAAAGTCCAAAAATTTACACAAAGTAAATTTTGATGCCTCATTATAATGAAGGATTTTATTTGGTTAAATAGAACGTATTAATGTGACCAAAACTAGATTTAAATACAGGTCTCTATTAAAAGGCGGTATATCGACCTTTTAATGTAAATTATTATTAAAATTAGATTCATTCGTATTTTAAGCCTCTAAATTTTATCGGATAAAAGTAAATACATTTAACAAACATGTATAATCATATTGTAGTTATTTTTGTTCATTCCCACCAGTAAAACGGCTAAGAGTTATGTTCTATTTAAAATAATAATATTATAATATTAGTGTGCAAGGTATGATTTCAAAGAAACCCGTTGTTCTGTATCGGGTACGCTATCGAACATAGAAACCCTTTTAAAGTAAAATTAATATTTAACTCACAAATATTAAAAAGTATGAAAATCTCTAATTCTTCATTTACCTGGGATGTTACATCTTCCCCCTTTTGGAAATTGAGTCCTCGCTATTTTTTTCATTTATCAAAATAAGTGGGGGTATGTATCCCTGAGAGCATTTTCAGATTCCCACTTTGCCTGTTCCATCATATGGTTCTTCCACAAAACCATTAACTGGTGAATTATCTTATTTCACAAAACATTCTCTCTACAGTTACAAATCTGGACTGGTTGTTCTTCATAAGGGAGATTCCTTTCCAACTAAACTACCTCTGGACTCAAAACATGAGATGGATCTGGCATATACTTTCTCAACATCGAAACATGAAAATCATTGTATACCTGGGATAATAATGAGGTAAAGCCACGATGTACACAACTGATCCAACTTTCTCTAGAATTTCATAAGGTCCAATGAACCTCGAACTCTACTTTCCCTTAATATCAATACACATCACACATTTCCATGGAGAAACTTTGAAAATACATGATCACCTACCTCAAAAGAGAGATCCTTCCTCCGGTTATCTGCAAAACTTTTCTGCCTACTCTGAGCTGTTCTCATGTTCTTCTGAATCAACTGAACTTTTTCTACCATATCTTCAACCAATTCTAGTCCCATCAGCTTCCTTTCACCTACTTCATCCAAAAAATATAGAGTTCGACAACGATTTCCATATAATGCCTCAAATGGAGCCATATGTATACTGGAATGAAAACTATTATTATAAGAAAATTCAACCAAAGAAACTTGTTGGTTCCAACAACCCGCGTAATCTAGTGAATAGGTACGTAGTATATTATCCAAGGTCTGAATTTTTCTTTCTGACTGCCCATCTGATTGAGGATGAAAAGTTGTACTAAAATTTAATTAGTACCCAATGACATCTGAAGGCCTTTACAAAAGATAGAAGTAAACACGGGATCATGATCAGATACAATGGAGAGGGGAACTCCATACAACCTAACTATCTCTATAACATACAATCGAGCAAGCTTATCTAGATACAAAGTGTCTATAATAGGATGGAAATGATCATATTTCGTCAATCGATCAACTATAACCCAAATTACATTATTACCTTGAGATTTCTTTGGTAATCCCACAACAATGTCCATGGATATATCTTCCCATTTCCACTCTGGCACCGATAAAGGCTGAAGAATCCCTTTTGGTAACTGCTGCCCATCAATAACCTACTGACATGTTGAACACTTCACTGTAAAATCAGTAATTTCCCTTTTCATTCCATCCAACAAATAATACTTTTGAAGATCTCTATATATCTTAGTACTACCCAGATGAACTGAAAACGGAGAACTATGAGCTTCACATAACAACTCATTCTTCAACATTGAATCACAATGAACACATAATCTCTTCCCAAACCTCAAAACACAATCATTATCAATCTTAAAATCAAGCAACATACCACTCTGAACTAACTCTACCTTGTTCTGGAAACTCACAATCTTCTTTCTGCGCTTGTTTTATTTTGTCTAATAGAGATTATTTCACTAACCCTTGAAAAAAAAACCGCCAAATATCTTGCACCAACAAATTCTATTCCAAAGTTTATCAAATCAAAAAACAAAGGATCTCATTCCAAACGTAGCACAGTCAATGAAGCATTACTTTTTCAACTCATAGAAAAAACCACTTTATTTGCTTTTCCCGGATGTTAATGGATTGTGCAATCATAATAGTTGATTAATTCCAGCCATCTCCTATATCTCATGTTCAATGCTTTGTAATGGAATATATACTTTAAGCATTTTTGGTCAGTATATATTTAACATTTTACTCCCTAAAAATGATGCCTCCAAAGATTTAAATCAAAAACAAAAGATTTTAATTCCAAATCATGTATAGGGTAATTTAAATCATTATGTTTCAAATGACGTGAAGCATAAGCAACTAACTGATTATTATGTATAAAGGCACATCCAAGTCCTTTCAATGAAGCATCACTGTAAATAACAAACTCACTATTTCTAGAAGGCAGTTCCAAAAATGGATCATTCACCAATCTTCTTTTCAATTATTGAAAACAATCATCACATTATTTTGTCTAGATGAACTTAACACCTTTTCGAGTTAACATAGTCATTGGACTAGATAACCATGAAATATTCATAATAAAACTCATGTAATAACTTACTAAACCACGTAAACTACGAATCTCGGTTATATTTAGGGGTCTTGGGCATTCTTCAACAACTTTTGTTTTAGTAGGATCAATAGTTATACTATTTTTTGAGAAAATGTGACCAAGGAAAGAAATTTGTTGTCACCAAAACTCACACTTTCTGAATTTCTCACAAAGTTTATTTTATTTCAAGGTTTACAACATGACACTTAAATTACTTTCATGATCTTATTTACTTTTTGAATAATCCAAAATATCATCAAGAAACACAACCACCATTTATCACTTGATTTGAATTATCCATCACTAAAACAAACTGTTCAATTCTGATTCTGACCATCTCCGGATGCTGATTTGGAAGGAAATTTCCCTCTGTATGTCTTCACTACACATCTTCTTTGTTTCCTCTTTGAAAATCTATTTTGAACAAAGAGATATCATAGGAAAACCAACATGGTAATCTGTAACTGCTCTATCAATTCAATATTAACAAAAATTAATTTATGGATATTAATTTAACAATACCCTAACTAATAATGTTATCTAAACTGACCTCTGATACCAAATATAATGACCTGACCTTAAAACGTACATAATCATGAATTAGGTTAATAATTCACATTGAGGATCTTTTCTGGTTTAGAGTTATAGAGAATTAGGCCATAACTATTATATTTCATTCCAAAAAAATACAAAGTAGACACTTCTACTCAGTTTCCATTTTTTTCACAAAAAAAGAACTGTTGAAAAAGAGAGTCATGTCTAGCTCAATGTTTAAAACAACATAACTTAAAATTGATCCCATCCTTTGTCACGACCCATCCTCGGGGCCCGTGCCGTGACTAACCCAAGCCCGCCTTCCATAGGCCAGGGGCTAGAGACAAGCACCAAGGCGTAAATCCCAATAAACAGGGAAGGCATTGCCTTTGTAAAGTAAACATCCACCACAGAGTAAGAAAGCGAAAAGAGTAAACAATAATTTAAAACTGTAACAAGCTGTGCTCAAAGTAAAAATGGGCCGGAAATACAAGCCCAACTGTAAAGTACAACTAAAAGGGTAAAACAACAACTGAAAGGAAAATACGCCGCGTTGAGCCGTCCTCTGGAAGTCCCACCTGAAGGGTGAGTACAGATAGCCTCCACAGCTCCTCGGTCCAGCCGTCCGCTCCGAGTACACCCCGACCAGTGGTCCACCTCCATGTACCGTCCTGCTCCGCAATCCTCCACCACGATCAGCGTTGTCTGTCATCTGCAACCATCACAACGTAGTGCGGGCCTAGCCCGTGCAGGGGTGAGTATAAGCTACTCCGTAGGGACCCCGAGACCCCCGAGGGTCTCCCAGAATCCACAAAGGATAAACCACAAAGTAAAGATACAATCACGAAGTAACATCCGACATGACTAAGTTATGCCCATACATATACCTAAGTTATCAATTCTCGCTTGGCTCCAACATCCGAGCTCAAGTACAACCCAGTCCACACAGGAAAGAAAAACGTAAATCCACACAGGATGGCACAACACAATCCACATAGGAAAGAAAAATGTAAATCCACACAGGATCGCACAACACAATCCACATAGGAAAGAAAAACGTAAATCAACACAAGATAGCACAAGACAATCCACATAGGAAAGCAAAACGGGATTCACCTCACACATGATATACTTCTTCGTAAGACGATAGAGATGATCAGATGTAGCCACTGATTCATCTAAGTCGTCGGAACCACAAAGGATCGGTATGTACTAACCTCCGCAATGACCCACATAGGATCGATCATGAAGTGGAAACCATATCTATTGAGAAACTCCTTCTCCATCAAGTACAGTGGTTATGCCGCTATAACCAAGCGCTTCCCTCTTACCTTGTACTGCTGTATTACTCCACCTATCGGGTACTGTGGGCCTGCTCTACAACCAAGAGCTCCTCCGTCGTGGGTCTGCCGCTACAACCAAGCGCTCCCCTGTGCCACTACAACCAAGCGCACCTCTGTCAGGGGTCTACTGCTACAACCAAGTGCTCCCCTGTGCCGCTACAACCAAGCGCACCTCTGCCGTGGGTCTGCCGCTACAACCAAGCGCTCCCCTTTGCCGCTACAACCAAGCGCACCTCTGTCGTGGGTCTGTCTCTACGACCAAGCGCTCCCCTGTGCCGCTACAACCAAGCGCACCTCTGTCGTGGGTCTACCGCTACAACCAAGCGCTCCCCCTCATAGCCTCCAGAGGTACTCCTTCTGTTGAGTATCACGGGTCTGCCGCTACAACCAAGCACTCCTCCGCCGTGGGTCTGCTGCTACAACCAAGCGCTCCCCCTCATAGCCTCCAGAGGTACTCCTTCTATTGAGTACCATGGGTCTGCCGCTACAACCAAGCACTCTTCCACCGTGGGTCTACCGCTACAACCAAGCGCTCCCCATTGGGCTATCTGTAACACACTGAGTCGTTCGATCAGCAGTCGTCAAGTCTCAACCGGCTCTAGGGTTTCCGCACATAGCATGCTCGTTCCGGGAGGGTCCACTCCACGAGCTAGAAGGTCGATGCATCAATTGACATGTAGTATAGAGTTAATGTATCCTAGGATGTACCGTAGTGGTCACTACCGAAAACTCGTAGGATTCCCGTACTGTTTTCATCATCGACGCAGTCTAATCCCCCGAGGATCTCTGTATAGTCGTCGTCGTCGAAGTCGCAGCCAGCATGAGGGTCCCCGCACACAGCAAGCTCGTTTGGGAGGGTCCACTCCACGAGCCGAGAGGCTGATACCTCAACTGACTCAAAGTCCAGAGTTGATGAATCCAAAAGTTCCGTATCGTCAACAGGAACTCAACGCCGCAGACGGCGCGTCAATCGAACGCCCGGTCTGAGAGTTATTAGCTTTTTCGTCCCAGGGGGCCGGTTGGTTTTTAAGGCAAAACCAACCCAACCGTACTCCAGCTGCGTCCAAACCTCGGCCGGAGTATGACAAAAGATCCGTCTCACTTAGAGGAACCAACAAAGTCGACGACACGTCAATCGGACGTCCGAAGCTCAAGATATGAGCGTTTCCGCTGCGAGGGCCCGGTTGGTTTCGTGGACGAACCAACCCGGCCGAACCCAAAGTATTCTGAAACCTTGAGTGCAGTTTACCAAAACGACCGTCTCGATCCAAGGATCGTGTTGCCGCTGACAGTGCATCGTTCGGAGGCCCGTAGCTCATGTTATGAGGAAAAGACCGAAAACGTCCGAAGACGGGGGGGTTTGGGCCCTGACCGACCCGGCCCAACCCCCCTGGGTCGGCCCGAACCGGGTTGACCCGACCCGGGTGCGGGTCCGACACGGTTCGGCGTGACCCGGCCCGGCCCGGCTCGGCTCGGCCGAGCCGGCTGAGCGGAGGAACCCGCGGGGTGGGCGCTGCCCCTGCGGTGTTAAAGTAACGCGGCCCTGCGTGGGGCCGCCCCGAACCACACGAACACAGCCGGGCCGCCACGTCCCTGATCCGTGGTTCCGCATGGCCGCGGAACCGCCTCGCCGCCGCTGCTTCAGCAGCGACGAGGTTTTCCCGGCGGCGCGCTGCTGGCCGCCGGCGCCGCCGTGCCGGTGTAGCGCGCCAGCGGAAGCTTCCACGGGCCACCGGAGTTGCTCTGGTGGTCCGTTTTCATTCCCGTCTGCGCCGCGGCTCCTCCAGGGTCCCGTTATTCACTGCGGAAATCGCCTTTGTGGCACGTTTTGTCGTCGCTCGGCAAATCCGCACAACAACGAAGAACTACGGAGGGTTGTCGGGCCGTGTTCGTTTGGCCCACACCCTCCGCGTTAGGTGATAACAATTGGGAAGAATAATCCACACAAGGAAAACAAAACAAAATACAATTTTAATAATTTCAAATTGCACTTGATCAAGGTTCTTTTTTTTAGAAGAAAACTACTTCGGGAATAAAAATTCATTTCCAAACAAAATCCCTACCTCCTCAAGTTGTCACACACACGTTCTTCGCGGAATTGACCGTCGTGGAACAAGTGGAGCGTCGCGTCACGGAAGGGCGTCGCGTCGTCGCGAACGGGCGTCGTGTCGACGATATCAAAGGATGATCGAAGATCTTGTTTCGGATGAAGGAACATCGCAGAATAACGTCTCAGGAGAGGAAACATCGGCATCGCGGCACACGGCGTCGCGTCGTCGATTTCCGCGGGTTCGGCGTTCTTCGTCGGAGGCTGGTGTTCTTCGCGTTCTTCGCGAAGGAGGATGAAGGCACAAGATTTCTGACAAAAGCCACTCAACGAGCAATCCTCAAGATGTCGTGCGTTGGTCTTATTTTATTATTACACAAACGGATTTCAAACCGGTTAAGAAACAATTAAATTAATTCAACGAAGAAAACTGCCCAATTAATTGGTGCGTTAAGAATTTAAGAATATGCGTCAGTTGACTTTCATAATGACGGGTTTTCACAGGTGAGTTACTTAACGGAAAAGAAATGGTGGGGATCGTGCGGGCCCCACCTCACAAATATCCTACCAAGGGGGTAGGATATTTTTGGATAGCATCCTATCCGTTTCAACTGAGTTTAGACAGCTTAATGTGTTTTTAAGCGGATTTAATTTAAATAAAAATAAAATTGTCGCACAACTTTATTTTATTTCATAACTTAAAACCCAAAAATTAAAAACCACTACCGAGCAAAAACAACTCCGGAAGAGGAATTTATAATCAAAAACCGGCGTTGTGATTCCATCGGTGCCCTCGAAATTCGATTCTGGGCACCGGTTCAAAAGTTAGAAAAACCCGCTCGTCTGTTCACTGAACGTACCCGATCCAAACTTCGGAAAGTGATTCCGGGCACACCGGGCCTTGGAATCAGGTGCCGTCAGAAGCTGTGTCCTTGTAAAATTCCAAGGAAAATTAAGGAAAAAAATTTCCTTGAAATTTACGGGTCTTTACATTAATCCCACCACAAGGCTTTACGTCCCCGTAAAGCTTCACCACAAACATAGGGATACAAAGGCGGTACTGAGCACGCATCTGAGCCTCCCTCTCCCAAGTGCTCTCTTGGAGGTTCCCATGCTGCAATCTGATGCGCACAAGAGGAATCGATCGTACACGTAGGACCCACTCCTGTAGATCCTCGATCTCCACTGGGACCTCCGCAAAGGTCTCCCCATCATCAACGTCCATCTCCCCATGGTCAATGAAGTGTGACGGGTCATTCATGTATCTCCTCAGCTGAGATACGTGGAAGACGTCATGCACCCGGTGCAACTGATGTGGTAGAGCCAGGCGATAAGCCACCTCGCCAATCCTGCTGAGGACTTGGAAAGGTCCGATGAAGCATAGAGACAACTTGACGTCTCGGCCAAATCTCTGTAATCCACGTCGAGGTGAGACACGCAAGAAGATGTGGTCACCATCCTCGAACTCTAGTGGCCTCCATCTCCTGTCAGCACAAGGCTTTTGCTGGTTCTGAGCTGTCCTCATACGCTAATGGATGACTTAGACCTTTCTGGTCCTACAAGAGCTGCTGAGACTTCTTCTTTGCCGATAAGGGAAATCTGGTCTCATCCCCAGGATGAACTATGTTCTTCACATAGTACAGTCAATCCCGACATGGATGATACTAATCCATACCAAGGATGACTTTGTAAGGCCTCGACGCTACTACCAAGAGATCCAACCATTACCCTCACCTCCAAGGGTTGAGCCACACCGTCGGCATCAGTGTGTGGTAACTGGGTCTCCTCTAGTAGATGTCTCACAAGTGAGGGTCAAGTCAACAGTCTAAACTGGAACCTCTTATTAACAATACCAAAGAGAAAAGGAATGAAAACATCACAAAGGTATGCGTCTTTTATTATTTCAGCTCATAATACAAAGATGCTACACAACAGCAACAAGGAACTAGAAGTACAAAAGACGTATCCACTAGTTCCACT
This sequence comes from Viscum album, assembly GCA_963277665.1. Lineage (NCBI taxonomy): Eukaryota > Viridiplantae > Streptophyta > Magnoliopsida > Santalales > Viscaceae > Viscum > Viscum album. The sequence continues at coordinate 1,577,165,519 of OY728141.1, forward strand.
CCTGTCCATCTGCTCCCAGAGCTCCATGATCGAAGGCCTCAGCTGCCTGAAGCTGAGCTCTCCCATGTCCACCAACTCCCTGCGGTCGGGGTGGACCTCCTGGTGGTGGTGTTGGAAACACCTCGAAGCGTCGTCCACTACCTGATGCTCGACTAGCTCCTTGCCACGGTCTCCGGCTCCATGCGATCCGCCTCGATCGAACCTTTGCCTCTACCTAGGAGGTCCTTCGTTTATCTGCTGGTCATCCGTATGGCGGGTCAGACAGTCACGAGCCATGTGACCAACCCCGCCGCAGGAGTAACACTGTCCGCTCATAGTAAGTCGTTGTCCACCCCGGGTGCCTCACACAATCGAACCTGTGTCACGCGATCGACCACCGGTAGGTCTATTTCTCTTGGACCCCTGCGTCATCTGTCTACTGCCCGCTGCAGAAGACTCTGCCGCATGCCAGCTAGTGGTGGGTCCTGCTGCTGGAGACTGCTCAGCAAGGAAACTCCTCACTAAGAGGGCTCGCTCCAACACTCTTGTATGTGTCGGAATGCTGTGAGAAACAACTAAAGCTCTGATCTCTCGCCCGATCCCCTGCTCGAAGGTTCGGGCCCCGAATAATGGGTCTCGTACCATTTCCGTGGAATAGCATGAGAGATGGGTAAACCTTGCCATGTACTGGGCTACTGTCATGCTGCCCTGCCGCAGCTGTAGTGGCTCCTGAATGCGCACCGCTCGGAGGGTGGCTGGGACGAAATCTGAGCGAAAAAGGCTCTAAAAGTCCGTCCAAAGGAGTGATGCCTCGTCTTGCACCTAGAGCATCAAGCTCCACCATCTTCCTACTTCCGCATGCAGGAGGCTTGCTGCAAGGACCACCATAAGGTCTGCTGGTGTCCTCACTAGCCTGAAAACTCGAACAACTGCCTCCAGCCATTCCTCAGCTGCCTGAGGGTCCATCTCCCCACGGAACCTGGGCGGTCGCTGGCACTGGAACTCATGCAGTGCACTAAGGCGACATGCATCGTCAGCGGCTGGGGATGGAAGCATCGGTGGCTCGGCAGGTAGGGGTACCGCCAGTACCTCTGTTGTTAAAGGTCCCTGTACCGAAGCCTCGTCGCTCGGCGGGCTGTCGTCACGTACAACACTCGGAACCGTAGCTGGCTACCATCGTGGGGCCATCCTGAAAGGAAACAGGTGCACCACGGTCAGAACAGTATACCTGGTGAGCTGATACAAGTAATCACAAAGAAAACCTGAAACACACATGCAATCAATGTTTTCGTGCATTAAGTCAGAAATCAGAAGTCAGGGTCCTGGTGTACGGATACGTCGGCCGCCGCACCAACACTGGGCTCCCTGGACTGATAACCACACTCAATACACTTAACACTATTGCTTCACATAGATGAATGATCAGAGTCTGTGGTAGAACTGAACTCCTCTGATACCAATTTGTCCTGACCCATCCTCGGGGCCCGTGCCGTGACTACCCCAAGCCCGCCTTCCATAGGCCAGGGGCTGGCGACTAGCACCAAGGCGTAAATCCCGATAAACAGGGAAGACATTGCCTTTGTAAAGTAAAGAACCACCACAGAGTAAGCAAGCGGAAAGAGTAAACACTAATTAAAAACTGTAACAAGCTGTGATGAAAGTAAAAAGGGGCCGGAAATACAAGTCCAACTGTAAAGTACAACTGAAAGGAGAAAACAACAACTGAAAGGAAAAGCCGCCGCGTCGAGCTGTCCTATGGAAGTCCCACCTGAAGGGTGAGTACAGATAGCCTCCATAGCTCCTCGATCCAGCCATCCGCTCTGAGTACTCCCCGCCCAGTGGTCTACCTCCAGGTACCGTCCTGCTCCGCAAGCCTCTACCACGATCAGCGTTTTCTGTCATCTACAACCAACACAACGTAGTGCGGGCATATCCCGTGCATGGGTGAGTATAAGCTACTCAGTAGGGACCCCAAGACCCCCGAGGGTCTCCCAGAATCCACAAAGGATAAACCACAAAGGAAAGATACAATCACGAAGTAACATCCAACACAGCTTAGGTATATGCCCATACATATACCTAAGTTATCAATTCTCGCTCGGCTCCAACATCCGAGCTCAAGTACAACCCAGTCCACACAGGAAAGCAAAACGTAAATCCAAACAGGATGACACAACACAATCCAAATAGTAAAGTAAAACGTAAATCCACATAGGATAGCACAACACAATCCACATAGGAAAGAAAAACGTAAATCCACACAGGATAGCACAACACAATCCACATAGGAAAGCAAAACGGGATTCAGCTCACACAGGATATACTTCTTCGTAAGAGGATAGAGATGATTAGATGTTTCCACTGATTCATCTAAGTCGCGGACCCACAAAGGATCAGCAGGTACTAACCCCCGCAATGACCCACATAGGATCAATAATGAATTGGAAACCATAGCTATTGGGAAACTCCTTCTCCATCAAGTATAGTGGTTATGCCGCTGTAACCAAGCACTTCCCTCTTACATTGGACTGCTGTAGTACTCCACCTACCGGGTACTGTGGGCCTGCTGCTACAACCAAGCGCTCCTCCATCGTGGGTCTACCGCTTCAACCAAGCGCTCCCCTGTGCTACTACAACCAAGCGCACCTCTGTTGTGGGTCTGCCGCTACAACCAAGCACTCCCCTGTGCCGCTACAACCAAGCGCACCTCTGTCGTGGGTCTGCCGCTACAACCAAGCGCTCCCCTATGCCGCTACAACCAAGCGCACCTCTATCGTGGGTCTTCCGCTACAACTAAGTGCTCCCCTGTGCCGCTACAACCAAGAGCATCTCTGTCGTGGGTCTTCCTCTACAACCATGCGTTCCCCCTCATAGCCTCCAGAGGTACTTCTTCTGTTGAGTACCGCGGGTCTGCCGCTACAACCAAGTGCTCCTCCGCTGTGGGTCTGCCGCTACAACCAAGCGCTCCCCCTCATAGCCTCTAGAGGTACTCCTTCTGTTGAGTACCGCCGGTCTGCCGCTACAACAAACCGCTCCTATGCCGTGGGTCAGCCTCTACAACCAAGCGCTCCCCATTGGGCTATCCGTAACACACTGAGTCGTTCGATCAGCAGTCGTCAAGTCTCAACCGGCTCTAGGGTTTCTGCACACAGCATGCTCGTTCCGGGAGGGTCCACTACACGAGCTAAGAGGTCGATGCATCAACTGACATGTAGTACAGAGTTGATGTATCACAAGATGTACCGTAGTGGTCACTGCTAAAAACATGGATGATTCCCGTACTGTTTTCATCATCGTTGCAGTCGAATCCACCGAGGATCTCTGTATAGTCATCGTCGTCAAAGTCGCAGCCAGCACTAGGGTCCCCGCACACAGCTAGCTCATTCGGGAGGGTCCGCTCCACGAACTGAGAGGCTGATACATCAACTGACACAAAGTCCATAGTTGATGTATCCAAATGTTCCGTATCGTCAATAGGAACTCAACGCCGCAGATGGCGTGTCAATCGGACGCCCGGTCTGAGAGTTATTAGATTTTTCGTCGCAGGGGCCCGGTTGGTTTTTAAGGAAAACCCAACCCGACCGTACTCCACCTGCGTCCAAACCTCGTGTGGAGTATTCCAAAAGATCCGTCTCACTTAGAAGAACCAGCAAAGTCGACGGAACGTCAATCGGACGTCCGAAGCTCAAGATATTAGCGTTTCCACTCTGAGGGCCCGGTTGGTTTCGTGGACGAACCAACCCGGCCGAACCCAAAGTATTCCGAAACCTTGAGTGCAGTATACAGAAACAACCATCCCGATCCAAGGATCGTGTTTCCACTAACGACGCATCGTTCGGAGTCCCATAGCTCATGTTATGAGAAAAAGACCGAAAATGTCCGGAGACGGGGGGGTCTGGGCCCTCACCGACCCGGTTTGGCTTGACCCGGCCTGGCCAGGGCGGCCCAGCCCGGCCAGGGCGCGACCCAGCCAGGCGGGTCTGCCCGGCTCGGCTCGGCCGAGTTGGCCGAGCGGAGGACCCGCGGGGTGGGCGCTGCCCCCGCGGTGTCAAAGTAATGCGGCCCCGCGTGGGGACGCCTCGAACCACCCGGACACGGCCGGGCCGCCACGTCCCTAAACCGCGGTTCCGCGCGGCCGCGGAACCACCTCGCAGCTGCGGCCTTAGCCGCGACGAGGTTTTCCCGGCGGCGCACTGGGCGCCCCCGGGCCGGTGTGGCGCACCGGCGAAAGCTTCTGCGGGCCACCGGAGTTGCTCCGGTGGTCCGTTTTCATTCCCGTCTATGCCGCAGCTCCTCCTGGGTCTCGTTATTCACTGCGGAAACATCAAATCGCCTTTGCGGCATGTTTTGTCATCGCCCGGCAAATCCGCACAACAACAAAGAACTGCGGAGGGTTGTCGGGCTGTGTTCGTTTGGCCCGCACCCTCCACGTTAGGCAATAAAAATCAGGAAGAATAATTCACACAAGGAAAACAAAACAAAATACAATTTTAATAATTTAAAATTGCACTTGATCCAGGTTCTTTTGTTTTAGAAGAAAACAACTATGGGAATACAAAGTCATTTCCAAACAAAATCCCTACCTCGTGAAGTTGTCGCACATGCGTTCTTCGCGGAATTGACCGTCACGGAACAAGTGGAGCGTCGCGTCACGGAAGGGCGTCTCGTCATCGCGAAAGGGCGTCACGTCTACGATCTCAACGGATGATTGAAGATCTTGTTGCGGATGAAGGAACGTCGAAGAAGAACGTCGCAGGAGAGGAAACGTCGGTGTCGCAGCACACGACATCGCGTCGTCGATTTCCTCGGGTTCGGCGTTCTTTGTTGGAGGTCGGCGTTCTTCGCGTTCTTCGCGTTTTTCGCGAAGGAGGATGAAGGCACAATATTTCTGTCAAAAGCCTCTCAACGATCAATCCTCAAGATGTCATGCGTTGGTCTTATTTTATTATTACGCCAACGGATTTCAAATAGGTTAAGAAAGGATTAAATTAATTCATAGAATTAATTCAACGAAGAAAACCGTCCAATTAATTGGTGCGTTAAGAGTTTAAGAAAACGCGTCAGTTGACTTTCATAATGATAGGTTTTCGTGGGTGCGTTACTTAGCGAAAAAGAAACGGTGGGGCTCGTGCGGGACCCACCTCACAAATATCCTACTAATGGGGTATGATATTTTTGGATAGCATCATATCCATTTCAACTGAGTTTAGACAGCTTAAAGTGGTCTTTAAGCGGCTTTAAGTGAAATAAAAATAAAATTGTCGCACAACTTTATTTTATTTCATAACTTAAAACCCAAAAATTAAAAACCACAATCGAGCAAATGCAACTCCGGAAGAGGCGTTTCTAAGAAAAAAACGGCGCTGTGATTTCATCGGTGCCCTCAGAATTCGATTCCGAGCACCGGTTCAAAAGTTAGAAAAACCCGCTCGTCCGTTCACTGAACGTACCCGAGCCAAACTTCAGAAAATGATTTCGGGCACACCGGGCCTCGGAATCAGGTGCCTTCAGAAGCTGCGTCCTTCAAAAATTCCAAGGAAAATTAAGAAAAATAAATTTCCTTGAAATTTACGGGTCTTTACATCCTTTACCCTATTATACATTATGTCCTGTGATAAAACATTTTGAAAACATGGGATGAGCATAAAAATCGCAATAAGGGATACACAAAGAAGGAAAACTGTTAGTTTTTAAAAAAAACAAGTAAACCATGAATACTTTAACATATGTAATACTATTCTACTTTGTAATGTAGTAAATACTATTTACTGAATAAAAGATCACTACATACCCTTTTGTAACCAAAGGATTACCATAAAACCCATATAAAGAACACATAACTTATAAAGGTAACTTGGGACAGAAACATACTTAAAAAGAATAACCATACGGTCGACTTCCACACATATCACTAAATGGAATAGCCATACGACCGACTTCCATACCCAATGAATTGGATGTTATAACATAACCACCCATCCTGGTTTATCATATCACCACCAGTTATTTGGTTAATCATGAAACCACCCATCAAATGTCTATGTGACATTATAAAATCATAACACAGAAAATAGATATAAAGGATAAAAAAAATTTCCTCATTTAAATCACAATATATCACTTAAATATATTGAAATAAAAAATTCATTATCAAAACAATTTTTTATACCAAAATACATAAATGTGTATATGGTATTTATTTTACTTCCAAAATAGCACTACAACTTGTTAAGGATGAAAAAGAACCAATAATACTCGTAGCGGCGGAAATGTCATTTTCACCGCTTACATTAAAAGATACATTTCATTTTGTCGTTTAGTAAAATGATTCGTAGAAACAGATTACTTTTTAATAGTAAATGGTTTTTATACAGCATATAAAAGAAATTTGTGTATTAAAACAAAATATTCCTCAATGAAAGAAGATTGAGACGAAGTCCCTTACCTCGTGTCCGACTAGATTCGATCGTTATTTAATTTTCCTGAATAATAAAATAAAGTTAATTTATACTTTCTTAAGAACCTTTTTCAAGATTATTATTCCTTTTATATCACTTATTACCATGTTATAAAAATTATATAATCATTTATGTTTATAATGTTTGTGTTGTCGATATTTGGTACTTGAGTCAAAAATGAACGCCTTATATTTACAAGTTGTCCATGTGGTCAATAGTCCATTATATCTAGAATGATATTTATTATTTAGATATCATATATATAATATATATCCAGTATATATATATATATATATATTTATAACAGTACATATCATTAGAAGGTAAGAAATGAAATGCATTGTTCATGGAGACGGAAAGCTGTGTGTACGCATGAACGCTACTTTCCATTATATTTCATATTTTAATGTAATTAAAACATAATGATACATATTTATGTTATAACTCTAGTATAATATCATATATAATATCATTAACTCCACCCTTTATACGTCCCACTTATGGCATGAACGAGTCATATCACTTTGAGGGGGCGGTAGTCCGCACTTCCTCAAATGAAATTATCATGTTTAAACATTATGGAAACCATAAATATATTCTATAAAAGAAAAATAAAAAAGCATAAAGAAAACATAAAAATAATATATATCATATATAAATATAGTTCCATCTTAATTTCCACCATGATAGGTGGTAAGAGATAGTCGAACAATCATCATTCTATGAGGTATTGGTTTTCCATCAACGGATTCATAATGTTCTTCACCCATTAGATGGAGGTGTGTGTAAGTGTAGTTAGAAAAATTGTCAAAAAAATCCTAACATATTTAGGATACAAGTTTTTTTATAAAATAAGTGAATAAAATGAGTTTATGGGTTGGGGATGTAAAATAAAATAAAATAAGTTAAGAGAAACTCTTACCTTTAAGTGGGGTAACTTCTTTTGGTTTGAACCAAAATGGTTTTTTGTGGTTACTTATGCCTAAGGTAAGGCTTCTAGGTGGAATACAGGGATGTAGGGAGATTAATTGGGTAGATTTTGGTCAAGACAAAAGGCTTGAGAGGTGTTAAGAATTGGGTAGAAATGTTATCCTTTTATAAGGGAGAGGAGGTGCTCTTTAGGAAAGTGTGAAAATATTATTTTATTATATAATGTTATTCGGTTTGTAAAGGACAAAAAAATATTACAGTATAATATAGGATGACTCTTGGTCGAAATAAAATCATCCAATAAGAATTGGATAGGTTTTGGATGTTATTTTATTATTATAATCTTATTTATTTAAACGATTTATTAATGAGGTAAACACTGAATCATTATTGTGTCATAAATAATTTAGATTATTAGATGTGTAAAAATTTAAAAAAAATACCATGACGTAGGAAATATTATTATATTTTTAAATAATATTTATAGTAGAAAATATGACATATATAACCCCATGTAAAAGTTAATTTACTAAAAGATGTTTGTTTAGGTCATTTTTGTCTTTACTTTAAATTAATTAATTGAAAGTGTCATTATTATTCATAAGTGGCTCGATGGGGGTCCCAAAATATACACAAGGATGCCCATGGTCGGCCATGACTCATCCAATTAGGTTTGAATAGGTGTTAATGTAATTTTGAATTATTATAATTTTTTTACCTTGAATTACCCTATTTACCTTTAACTGCGGTAAATAAATGTCAAAAGTTATTATTCACCAAAAATAAATTTCATCTTATTGAAACAAATTTTACTTACTAATAACAAATATGTATGTACGATTTTATAAATTAAATTCACAGAAGTGGTAAAATGTCATTTAAATGAAAAAGTCAGTTTTATTAACTACACCTAAGTGGGTTCACTATTCATCATAAATTGACGTTTTTTAGAAAAATACCAAAAATCCAGCCTATACAATATTTGATATTCTGAAATAAAAAATTATTTCTATTTTTTAAAATTATAATCATAGATGTTGCATTAATAAATTTAAAATTAATTCCCGTTGTTAAAACAAATAGATTGTTTTTAAGAAACAATAACTATCAAAAGATTGACACTTATTTATGTCCAAATTCAAAGTAAAATTAATTCCAGTGACCGAAATTGGATTCAATGGTAAAAATATATTCTAATTATACTTTAAAACCAATTAAAAATAAAATATAACTATATAAATAAATTATATTAATATGATGTTTTGAATTAAAATACAATATTTTCCACTATTCATTAAAAAATGATCTTTATCGAAAAAATTCCAAAAATTTAGAGAAAGTAAATTTTGATGTCTCCATTCTAATACATTATTTTATTTGGTAAAATAGATTGTATTTAAGTGAAAAAAAACTATATTTAATGAGGGATCACCATTTAAAGGTGGTAAATTGTCCTTTTAATGTAAATCTTGCATAAAATTAGATTCTTTCATATTTTAAGCCTCCAAATTTTATTAGATAAAAGTAAATACATTTAACAAACATGTATAATCATATTTCAGTTTGTTTTTTTTTCATTCCAACCAATAAAATGGCTTGTATTTAACTTCCATATAAAATAATAATATTATATTATTAGTGTGCAATGTAAGATTTCAAAGAAACCCGTTTTTGCCTATCGGGTACGCTATCAAACATAGAAACCATTTTAAAGTAAAATTAATATGTAATTCAATGATATTAATAAGTATAAAAATTTATTATTCTTCATTTACCTGGGATGTTACATCAGAGGTCCAATCGTGTAAAGAAAAGGAGGTTGTCCAGACAAGATGTATAGTTCTTAACAAAACATTTTCATTTCATTTCATCTTAAACCAATTTCAAACATTATTCAACCATGATAAAATATATAAATCAGTATATTACATATATTAATAGGTTATTATGAAAATTTAAAAACCTATATCCATCTATTATTCTATAAAAATGGAATTAGAAAAACAAATTTCTATGTACGGCGGAAAACCGCCTCAACAGCCAATGGAATTCATTTTCCATCACCAACTATAGTAGATGTTTATAATGATGGATTTAATATATATATATATATATATATATTATTAATTAAATAATTATATTTTTTTTAAATGATAATATATCATCTATTTTATTACATCTCCATCAATTAAGAAATGATAATGTCATTCATTCATACAGGTGGATTACCACCTCCACAAAGTAGTGCGATTCGTTTCTCATCACTGCATAACATTGATGGTATATATAAGTTTAATTAAAATTATAATATGATATATATGATATCATAATTATTATTTAAAGATAAATTATACATTCCTCTTTTCCATCATTCTATTTAAGTAATGAAAACATTACTGATTCATGCGTACGACATATCATCTCTATGAGTATATTATACTTTAATTCCCATTACAAACATCAATGGTTTTATTTAAAAGTATAATTATTATATTAAAATTATAATTATTTCAGAAATATTATTTTGGAGATGATGTAAAAATGACCACTTTGAATATGGTCAACATACTGAATTTGTTTTGAGATTATGAATCGAACATCCTCAAAACACAAGTCGTACACATAACAGACTAAGAAATTAAATATTTCATTGTTAAAAATTATATAAATTCTTTTAGGATAACATAATAAAAATTATATGGATATTAAATAATTAAATAATATATATAGATTTGTTATACAGGATTAAAAGGACTTACATGTAATGTTTGGACTAATATAGCTCTCCAATTCATTGGGTAAATGGATAGAGTTAACTAGTTATAGGTTTTTCCACAATGATTATCACAATTTTACAAGTAGGATATTAAATTTGTAAGAGTGAGTGTGGGAGTGACATGAAAATGATGTGCCAGGTTACCAAAATATGTTCATTGTGCTTGAATAAATTTATAAGTTATCCCCTTCTTATGGATTGTTTTATCCTGGTTCATGATCGTTGATCTATATGACTCTTATCTAAGGTTAAAACTTTATGCCATGTCTCATGTTTTATGATCTAGGTTTTTATGGTTCTGAAATCTCATATGTTATGCTAATGAATTACAATTATGTCATCATACCCTTAATTTCATATTATTCTCACTGATAACATTAATTTTTAGTGATTATTTTAAACCTCAATGAGTGTTTTCATCCCCCTTATTATGTTTTACATTTCCCTAGGTTATAAAGAATGATGTAAATTGAATTATTTCTAATATTTATTCATGTGTGATGTTAAATTAATTATATCTAAAAAAAGATTCATGTGTTAAGAATTTTATGCTATATATTGAAGACATAAAGTGTAATAATAAAAGTTGGTTTTCATAGAAAAAATAATAATTTCAATACATTGGTGTTGTTATGTAAGAATTTTTACAAATCCATTAAAGCTATAAAACTCAACTTTCCTTGTTTTTGTAGGTGATAAAATATTCTATTATTATGTTTTATGTTTTTAATGTGTTAAACTAATGAGGATTAATAATATTCAAAGCTAGACATTTAAATATTAATTTTTAACTCCAGATATGTGAGTATAGGTTCATGGAAATTATAGGCAGAGTGTAATTTACTCACACAATATAAATAAGTAGTAAAATAATTAACTCCCAAGGATAATACTTGAGATATTTTTAGAGATAAATTCACTATGAGATGGGTTACCATGAAATCATATTTATCCTTTATCCAAAACTCCTACATCCTGATGCTCTCTTATTCAATATCCTATACATGATGAGGTGATATCATTCCACAAATGGTGGAAGATCTCTCTGATAGGATGAGTGATACAACACAACAAATTGATACCACTATAGTATGGATTCCTTTTTGATTCCTCTACTTTGACCTTCATCAAGAATGGATGAAGATGAATTTAATGGAGACATATGGATTAAGGTATTTTTTTAGAACATAAGCATGATTTTATTTATATTTTTTGGTGATATGTTTTTGGGATTTTTAATTAAACTGCAGTGTTTAACAATAATTTTCAATTCCTTCAAAACTCAAAAGTTGTATCAAATCCCTACAATAACTTTTAATTCATGAAATCATCCTAATAAATAAATGTTTTTGAACAAATATCCCTATTGTAAAATAAAATTATATTTTTTTCCTTATAGAGTTGTGTTGTATCATATGGAATATATAAGAAGTGACTTAGCAAAAATTCATCAAATTTATAATAGTCATAGTTCATAACTCTTGGATATAATATCCAATGATTTCACTCCACCATGGTTTCAACAATAGAGCCTCGTGTCTTTCTTTTATATCGATACATATTGCAAAAAACCATAGCATCAGTATAGGAGTTGATAGGGATATCAATCATTAAATGTGACTGATAGTTATTAAATATTATAAATGTTTCTTGCCTATCAACCACATCCTATGACTCATCTCGAGTTTTTAAATAATATGAGATAAAGAAAAATTATTTTTTGTTAAATTCTAATATTAATTAAATAATATAATTTATAATTAATTTATAATTTATGTATAATTTATTATAAAAGTTATTCATTGATAATTATAAATTTTGAAATGTTTTTATAAATTAATAAATTATAAAATGATTATATTTAATTATTTAAATATTAATGAATCATTTGTAAATAAAAATCCCATAATATTAAATGTTAATATTTATTTATCTTCTTATAAATTATATGGAATGCCTTATGATTTAATTAATTATTTATTTCAAAATCATTAATGTAATTTATAAACTGTTTATAAATACAAAAAATAATTCTATATATATTGTGTTTATATTTAAGTATTATGAAATTTTCACATTAATTGCCTTATTTGGGAAATAATTTAGACGAAAAAAAGTTATAATTGATGAATTATTTGACCGTGGTTTAGATAATATTAATATATGTTATTTATATTATGTAATATTTTTATATAATAGAATTTGAAAGAGAATGTGTTTATATGTTATGAAAAGAATATTTATTTAAAGAGAAGTGTTATTTAATGAATAATATGAAGAAGATTACATTATTAAATGAATATAAAGTGTTTAAATAACATATTATGGAATGATTATATTTAATTTATAAATTATAATTTTTTAAAATTAGATATTATATATAGAATGTTCATAATTTTTTATGTCTCATCTAAATATGTAAATTATTCATTAATATTAAAATAAGTCCCTAATTTTCATTCATCAGTATAATTAATTTATTTAGGAATGGTAATATGATATATTTTATATTTTCAAGATTATTTTAAGTTATAATAAATTAGTCTAAAGAGTTACATTCTAGGTATAGTAATGAATTTGGTTTTCTTAATCCTTGAATTCAGTTATCAATTATTGTTAATAACTTGAATTTAGTTATTGAATATAATGTATGTATATATATTTATTTTAGAAATTAGAGTTATATGAACTATTATATCTATTGATTATGTTTCCCTCAGTAAAATGACTTTGGAGAAGACATCAAACCATTCGAGAGTGTTATTCCTTATATAAAAAGTTGAGGGTTGGCTATCTTTGGATCTAGGATTACTCCTGAAATGATTGCAACTTTCATATATTTATAACCATTTATATAAAAATTTCATGTACCTTATACATAATATGAATTTGGAAATTCCTAAATATGATACTTTTTTATCTGAATGTATCATTTTTATGGTTTTTATTGATATTTATAGTTAATAATTATTCATATTGGGTAATTATTAAAGATTCATGGAAGGCTTCGCAATGGAAAGAGTTGGAAAAGTGTTTTTGTTCATTGAAAAATTGTACTGAATCACACCATGACTGGTTATTTCATGGACTGAAGTTAATTTTTGATGTAAACAAGCATAGAAAATAAGATTCATCCATTTTTGGCATATCCCCTATTTGTGTCACAAGCTCAGAATGAGAAATTCATTGAGGGGGAAAGCATATTTGTTGACCTAGAAGAAATATGTGTAGAGTCAAGAGTAACACTACCAATTAATCCATCCTCCCAAGACAGTTGTTTATCTAATGAGTCGCGGAAATCTATAGTGGTACGGATTGTCATAGATCATCATGGGTGAAAACTGGGTGAGATGATTTAGTCTAAGAACTTGATGGAATACGAGAGAGAGATACATATTATTATATTTAATAGAGGCACTATAAGATGCCAATGATAACATTATTGAGTGATACAACTTATCAACTACCTCACATATGGAAAAAACATTAATATTAGATCATTCACTTATATGAAATCCCTAAATGGTTATGTCACATTATTATGGGGTCTTCAAGAAAAAAAACTATAGAATGGAATATAAGGGTTCACACAAGGATCAATGGTATTTTCACTATCAATTGATGAAATTTATTGGGACAAGTAGAAACGTAAGAATCACATTGCGACTAGATCACTTTCCATACCACAATGTGTTTAGAGATGGAGAATAGAATAAGAGATCCTGACTAATATATATGGATATTACACTATGAGATGAGTGTGATTAAATTTTTGAATGGATGAATAAAGATATCATATGATGAAGTTACATGATGAACCAAAACATTTAAAGAGAAGTATTTAAGTGGAGAATTTTTTTGTGACCCTTACTTACACACGTCATGATGTATTCTTTCACCATATAAAATTAGAGTTTTTTATATGTAGGGGTATGTTGAGTATTTAGGGAGTTTTATCCTTCTAGGGATATTTTTACTAAAATTTCCCAAATATTTATAATTTCTTTCAGCCTTTTATGTTTCTGTAATTTCCTATAATCAATATTCTATAGTGAAATCATTCATTCAAGTAAGTATAGTTATTTTAGTTATTATTTTTTTCTTTTATTATTATCTTTCTTGATTCAGAAGTTGAGATAATTTAACCACGAATGATGAATATTTCTAAATCTATGTGTGGAAAATTCTTTTAAGTGGTTATAGAAGAAGAGTAGGTAGATTTTTTCATGAATTATTTTTTAATCTCATTATTGAAAAGTAATTTTGAGTGATAATTATCATAGAATTTAAAAATATCTCATTCTTTTTTATGAATCTAATCAGGAGGTGTTTATAAATAAAAACCCAAGGAAACATAAGTTGGAATATCTATTACCCGTAACACATATTCATCTCATATATTTAAACGATTAACCTTAATATATATAGGGTAGTATACTTATCTAATATAGGATCTTTTATTAACCTACGTATAACCAATGAACTTCACTGTAATATTTTTGGTACCCTTAGAAAGAATTATATTCCAACTAGTTTCACTAGTTCATGAGTGAGATAAGTGACATAATTTTATTTCAACCATTGAAATTGATCATGAAATACAATTTTTCATTATATATTTTAATCTAATAAAATTATGGTTCAGGAATTTTTATCAAAATATTTGGTGAAATCACTTATTTAAGAAAAGGGAATTAATTTGTCTCTTAATTATCTCACTTATTCATTATGAGACAAATCACAGAATCCATTATCAATATCATAGTTTTTAGTAAAGGATTGAAAAATCTATAAATTTACAAACTCCAAAAACCCATCAAAATTAAAAAAAAATGTTCCCTTTTATGGTATTATAGTTATATCTAGGGAACATAGTAAACATATGAGTCCTATTTTTTTGTTAACTAAATTAATTATTTATTCTCTCATTTTAATTTTTATGTTTTATTATTTTTAAATGAATATGTTGTGTTGTTTTTTTTAGTATAAAAAGGTCAATGCTGGAGTAGGACTTCAATGTCTCGGATGAAAGGCATCAAATATCAAGAGGCACTCATAGAAAACATCAAAATTGAGTAGGCCCTCTATATATCATGATTAATATTTATGGATGGGAAATACTACATCACCACATCATATAGATTCAATAATCATTTTTCCCATGTGGTCATTCCAATTGGAGTGAAACCAGTGCCTTTGGATAAAACCATCATGAACCATGCTTTACCATTTATTTATGGGGCTACCTTCATCATTTTCATGCTCTAATATAGATTTTTTTTTGAAATAAATCCCACCCTCATCCAAACAATATAAACAAATGGCAGATTGGTAACTTTTATAGTGAATACTAACACAACCCCTATAAATATTTAATGGAAATTTGTAACCCCATAAAAAATATTGATGTATATTAATATTTAAATTGGGTATACATACTATAATTTAAATTTTTAATCAATGGTATGTAATTGATTAATATATCCCATTATTAAGGAAATGTAACCTAAGGATCAATATTAATAACTTTTCAAAACTTGATAGAGAGACATATTTTAAGCCGTAATACATATTCAATGAGTTTATTAGAATTTTACGACATCTTGAACATGATATTTGGATTAGAATTTAGACATTTTACTATGGTTCACTACCTACAACACCAACTATGGTCGAAATGTCTGTGGATAGTGGACTCAAGATAAAGATTCCTGATGTTAGGTGAGACCTCCATGATGAAATCTATCCTAAATATATTATCTAAAAAAGTTAAATTATACAACCAAGAGGGGGTAGGATCCTTGTATATGAAACCATTATATTTTCCTTTATAGAGGAGATACATAAAAAGAAGCAGCATACATTCCAATTCATAATGAAACCTATAAAACAAAACAACTATCTTCTCTTACACTAATTGTAAAAGTTCAGTTATATGAGATGTGTAGTGGTCACCATAAAATATCCTAATTTTTAGGTTGAAAAAAATATAATCATCACCTAGATTGTAGTTATGTTAGTTCTAATCAATGACTTTAAAAATATCTGAATTATTATTATCTTGGGAGGACTATAGAGCCCCAACCTCAAAATAATCATTGGTGGAATCAATATCATTTAGGGAAGAACTTCACTCAAAACCAAGGACCTCCTAAATACCCACCTCAGACACAACCCGAAATACCCTTTTCAACCATTCCCACCTCATATCCTCAGTTGATATAGCTTTTAATAAAATTACATCCTAGACCAAAATAATATTATCAACCCTAAAAGCCATGTCTTGAAAATATACTTCCTTATTTTACCAAAAAAACCTGATCACTATATCACTACCTGGGAAACTAACCTAATGTGCCAATGTCTCACTCTTTTAAACCCCAATAATCAAGTTGGATAGATTCCTCAAACCATATCAAATAATTTACCTAGAACACTATTAAGAGACATGGAAACGCATTACATGTAGTAAGAAAATTATGTGATGAAATGAAGTGTGTGAGAGTTGGAGGTATGTAATGAAGATAAGGAATAAAATATGTGAAAAAAGATACAAGAGAATGATAGTGCTAAGGCGGGTGTTAAAAACACAGTTGAATGAAGAAAGGAGGATATATAAGATGTGTAGAATGATAGAGTGATATAAAAAATTTCATTATAAGAAAATATGGATGAATATTAAAATTTAGAACCCCGTGGACCCCCTCTAGCATTCTTAAAGAGGATATGTTAAGGGAATGTTGAAACTTGGTTGAAGGTATTTCTTAAAAACATTAAACAAGTACATATTAATCTTGTATTTGAAGAAGTAATATCTTAGATGTTGGCCTCTACCAAATTTGTAAAGGATTTTTTTATATTAAGAATAATCATTATGTTATATGAGTCAAATCACCCATTGAATAATTTTTTGATGATTTCCAATGGATAATCCCATAGAAGAAAAGGGATCTCGTGAGTTCTTTTATCCCTACAATAATATCTTATTACAATTTGGGAATTTGAATTATGGTTTTGGTTGTGAACTTCAATATCATTCCATTGTGTGTATATTTGAATTTGGGATTGGATAAACTAAATCCCAAAATTTTGGTTCTTCAGAAAGTAGAGCAATCAATAAAAACCCAACGAGGGATGCTTTATGAGGTAATTTTATAGGGTTGGGTTTTATTTACACAACATTTTTCAAGAAAATTATTGGTAACAAGAATGATATATTCCTGTATTTTTTAAATACTATTACTCAACTAGGAGAAGGAAAAAATTAATATAAACTGAGTAAGATAAATTTTTTTGAGTTGGAAAGGACAAGTAATTTTTGACCTAATGAAAACTGTGAATCATGAGATTGACTGAGAATACTGTTAGGCTATATTTAGGATTGAATAAACAATTTTCACTGATAATCGTATTGGAAAAATAAAATGAAATGATGATGCATATAATATATTATATGAAGGAATATAATGTGTGGAATCATAGTGTTGAAGATATATAAGAAGATAAATGTTTTTAGTGGACATACCCTCTGTTAAGAGAATCATTATTAGGATTTTACCACATTAATTCTTTGGATGAATTGTTAAAAAATTCCAACCAAGAAATTATATTTCAAAAAATAGATACTCCCACAGTCTATTTCATGATGGTTTTAATGGAGGTGGTATAGCATCATTGACGAGGGTTTGGGTGAGAAGATTGTATGAAACAAGAAGTTATAAACTATTTGGTTAGTAGTAATGTTGATCAGATGTTACAACTGATAATTGTGATATGTAATTACACCATAACCTATTTAATGAAATAAATATCCAATGAACAAATAAAATTTATCTGAGTAACTCTATTAAATTATAAGAATCAATTAATGAGATTTTATGGAGGTGTATAGTGTACTGATTAAAATAGTTCTGGTAATGAGAACCTTTAAAAAAATAGACAGATAACTATGATGATCAGAACTATATCGTTAAACTATCTTTGATGATTTAATGAGGTTATATTCTAGATAGAGAATTTTTATAAAACAAATGTTGAGTTTAAGAAAATACATATGGAATATAATATTTTATTGAAGCACCTTGATCTATTATTGTTGGGTAAAAATCTAGAAGTGATGAAAAGGGAATGGAAAATGTTGGATAAAAAGTGTTGTGGTTGATAAAAATATCATTATCCCCAAAGGAGAAATATAATATTCAAGATATAAAAATTTCATTAGAACATTTGAAGACCTTTAATGTCACGAGAAACTAAAAAAATGAACATAGTCATCCTTTTGTAGAGGTTGCTCAACATGAGGATTCCAGAAGGTAATCTAGTAATAGATCACTTCAATGACTTCAACAAGATCGAGAGACATTTAGATTCATTAATGGTGAACATTGGTGATTTTAATATGGTGTTAGGGTTATGATAATTCCTTTAGGATTATTGGGATCTAATGGTATCCTCTCTAAAATATTCTCATATAAAGTCGGACATCTTATTTTTTGATGTTAGGGACATTATCTTTAATGAAGAATATCATCTGAATGGGGTATAAGAATTATTAGGAAATGACTATGTGTAGAAATGATATAACAAACCTCAATATAGAAATTTTAGATCTAAAATGCTAAGGAAGGAGAAGTCGAAGAAAGAGTAGTTTGGGAGAGGGTGGTCCCATGTGTTGGAATTGTTGGAATTGTTGGAATAAAGTACACTTGATGGAATTAAAAAATGAGGGGTGTAACACCATAATATTTTAGGAAATAGTTTTTTTTCAAATTAATTTATCATTTGTGATACTGTCCATTTCATTGAAAAATGAATATAGATTTTGTTATATGAAACCACTAATATAAATATTTTTTGAAACAACCAAAACTTATTCATTCACTACACACAACAATTAGATTAACTAGAGGCATGTGCAACACTATGTTTGGATTTTTTTACATATAATTCTATATTCTTTTGATATTTTCTATTAGATTCAAGGTTGAGTTTTACTAAACTACAGTATACTATAAATATTATTTTTAATATATTATTATAGTTACAACTTAGCGGTTGAAATGAAGGTTAATAATATAATTAAATAATGTGTGAAAATATTATTTAAACATGTATATAAAATTATTTATTTGGTAATCAATTATTTAAAAATGGAAGTAAGAAATATTTTAAAATAAAAACAATTAATTTTCAATGAAAAAAATTCCCTATGTAAAAACATCATTTAAGATCAAGAAAATAAAAATTCCCATTTTATGAATTTTTTAATAAATCATATATATGATATATTTAGTATTTTTTTGACACTAATCTAATACATTTTATAGTCATAAGATAAGAAAATAATCCAATTTAATAAATAAAAAGATGTTTTTTTTAAAATTTAATTCTATTATCTCTTAATGGAGAACCCAAATTACATATAAAGTTTTACACTATTAAAACTTTTCTTTATAAAACAAACATAAATTTTGAAAGTGGAATATGAAATAGTACTTTGGTTTGATATTTGGTTTTTTATGATAAGCCTTATTTTTTATGAATAATGAAACACAATGAATTTTAATTCAAAATTTCATTTTCATCAAATTTATATGTATACTTTAATAATATTTCAATTTTTTTCAAAGATTAATTAGACAAATTGTGCAAAAATTAATCTTACTTATGAAATTGGAACCAATTTCATAGTGAAATTGGATATAAAAACATTTCACGCTTTCAAATAATTTCCCTTAAAAATATATCTTCATGAGACATCTATAATATTAATATGAAATTAATTTATATCACATATGTTTTATAATATGGGAAAATGAATTAAATATTTCTAATTATAATAAATTATAATATTAAATAACATCAATTTTTATTCATTATTATATTATTGAAAGAAATTACAACGATTAACGTAAACATTAGTTTACTTAATGACTAAAACTTAATCTTAAGTAGAAAAATACTGTAGATAAATGTAAAAAATACCCTTGATATTTATATTTCAATCATGTACCAACTTGGATCTAATTAGGTTAATTATAGGACAGCTATGATGTAAGAGGTACATTTGAACATTGTTTACATTTTTATATTTACAAGAATGCCACTCCTCCAACATAAAAGGGAACTCACCCCCTATCTTCCTCACAACTCTAAATATACATTGCATCATACATCCCTAGATAAAATATCCTCCCAAAATACCTCACAATGTTATATAATAATATATCTTGGATTGAATCCTTATAAGGAATCCCTTTGGTGTAATCCAAGAGGAGTTACCAAAAGAAGATCTAAGATACTTCCCCTAGCTCCGTTGTTTTATTTTCATTCTCCACCCACAACAATTTTTATTACATGATTATATAATAACCCTGATATTATCAATATATTGACATGTTTTTATTTTAATGGTTCATCCTACAATTTCACACACTTCTATTTAATGGGTAATGAACATACCATTCATTTGTAGGGAGGACAACTATCTTGCAAAACGATGTTATTCAAATTTCTATTAAAACCTATCATGGGTGAATATTATGATGGAAACTATGTTTTTATTTGATATATTTGATTTTAATTATTTAATAATTATTATTTATTTTTTTATAAAACATACCTTCACTCTTTTTCTTTTTTATAAATATAATAACATCATTTGTGGACGTGTGAACTACCACCTTCCCAAAGAAATTTGATTCATTCAAACATTCTATGGAATGTATTATGGATGAGTATAGTAAAATTATATTACAATAATTTAATTATAATGATACTTGAATTAAATGATATATATGTTATAAACTATCCTAGGGGTCTCATTCCATGACAAAACTATGCCTGCCTCTGATAGGCTGGGGGATGGCAACTAGCACTATGTAGGCATATCCCACATATGGGAGAAATATTCCGAAGTACTTTTACACATGAACACATCGCTAGTCCTTAAATTCTTGAAATTAAAAAACATAAAAGTAAACAGTGCATGAATACACTAAGATACCAACCACATTTGCAGATAGTAGAAAATATGAATGGAAATAGAGCCAGAATATAATCCCACCAAAAGAAAAAGTTTTCCAAAGTAAATGCACATGTTCCAGAAACTCATCCATTGAAAACCATACCAAAAGTCTTGGTGTAGGAAAATTGTTTGAAGTCATAGGAGCACAAATCGCTTGTCCGAAAACTCTAAGAGCCACTTAGTTATGGTCAACCTAGAACTCTGTCAAATCTTTGATTGTCGAGACCAGACATGACATGAGTCGTCAAGGATTATACAAGGGTGAGTAAATAAATACATTTTCGGACACCTTGAAACCAAAAAGGAACACTAATAAGAAATACAACAAGTATACCAAAAATAAATACTTGATGTACACCCCCAAAAGGATACTCAGAGTATACCATAAAGAAAACACATGTAGAACAGTCATCTCATACAGGTATAAATCTTTATCAATAAATGCATTATTGTTATACGTAGTCTGCAGAACACCAAGTATTGGTAACACATGGAGTGTTGATAACACACAGAGTGTGGATAAAACATGGAGCATCAACAACACACATGGTGTTGATAACACACAGAGTGTTGGTAACACATGTATTATCGATAAGTCATTCATCCCCCAAGTCACGTAGTTTCTAAATCACCAATTCACTCAGTCACCAAGTCACAACCAGCTGTAAGATTCCGGTTGTAGCACATTTGTACCAGAAGAACCTACTCTTCATGAAATTAGTTCATATGTCAACCTCTCACAACAAATCACATATAGTATGTTAAAAGTACTTTCACATCTCAAGGGTCCCAACTCCACAATCAGATCATCCAACTGACACACATTTCTAATGTTACGACTAATTTACTAAATATGTTTGACCAGGGTCCGCTCCGGGTCCAATATAAATATGGCACTATTTGATCAACTGGAACTAACCCAACCCTTTGGCTGATCTGAGTCAACCCAACCAGGTCTTGCCGACTATTCTCGGTCTGGTTTGGTTTGGTCTGGTTCGGCCCACTGGGCCACTGTGCCTAGCCCGCTAGAGCGGCCCAGTCCCCTCTAGTCTAGCCTGCCACATGCAGGACAGTTTAGATTGACACATATGGTCCACCCTGATTGTGTTCTTGTCTAGTCAAAGCAGTTCTGTTTCACATTTCACGCGGTCAGCTCGCCTCCTCTGCATGCCCTGTGGCATCACTACTGTGGTTTCCTCCATTGCGGGTTTGAGCTGAATCACAACTCTCCACAAATGCCTCATGCATTGACCCCCGATCACCGATCGCAACCTCCCATACAATCCCACATATATTGTGGCCTTACGATCCTCCATTGGACACCCTTATAGTAGCATTTCTACCATGTCCCCCTCTCAGAACATGGCCTCCCACTGGGCTATGTGTCGCCTCTCCCAGTGTTGGTTCTCTATCTACCTCACGCTCTGCCGGAATCAGGCTAGATCCAGTACTTTGTGAACCACCATAAACCAATTCCTAGAGTTATTGCCACCATTCCTTTGACCTCTCACATTCACAATATTGTTGTGGTGTCGAATCACCAATTTTAGATCATTTCCCCACAAATCAAAGTCACGAAGATCCTAAGTTCATATTTCTCAAAGAACAAGAAACAAAGGAATATTTGGGGGAAGAAATAAATGCACATGAATGAACATATAATGGATCTTTTCCTTGTGGGTGTTGACCTAAATCCTTTTAGATTGTAATGTTTTATGAAGAAAAACAACACATAATCACAAAAAATCATCTCTCCTCTAAACCCTACAACAATTATCCATCCCACAAGAACAATCAAACCATGGATAAACCTATTTGTGGGATAGTATGTGTTCATAATTTGAATCTAATAATGGAAAGAATATCACAAAGAGTTCATACAACCTTCCTGTATTTTGGATTGTTCATTGACAAAGGGAGATTTTGTGTTGTCATTTTTCATTGATCCATCGATCTTCGATCCATGATCTGATCTATGTTCTGTCGTCATCAATTCTTGATCCAACAATGTTTATCAAGATATCCTCTATCTCATTATATTAAGGAAACTCTTGGGTTTTGGTGATAATAAAGAAAAATAGAAAACACTATCATAATATAAAAATTGATTCTACGTAGAAATAAAGTATTTTTATTAAATATTTTATTGACATTTATGTCTGAAAACAAAGATACACCCTCCACGCACACCAGTTGAGGTTAGCCCTTTCCTAAGGTAATGATTTTTCTCTAAAGAAAGTCTCATCAGATATTTTATAGGAGAAACCATTTAAATGTTATTCTAGTTTTAAATAAAAACTTCCAACCAACATTTTTAAAAACATTACATAAATCAAGTAACTATTTTGGTCACATTGGGCCTCATAATCACATGCCTTCTCTGTGTCTGTTCATGGAATATTACCAATTAATTTAGAAAAAATAATCCATATAAAATAATATTCATTACGTTCTCACCAATATAGGGTTTTACCTCCCCAAAATGGAAAATAAGTGCTATTAAACAAAATGGTGAGCATACTAAGCATGAATTCGATCCTCCCAATCCTATGTAATATCCTAGATATTCACCACATGACACGAAATAAGCACCAAAGAAATTAACTTTCCTTGAAGTATCATCTATTATGGACCTGCAATCTCCACCTGGTACTTAAAAAATTCTTACCATCATCAATGTACAACTCACCCCAATCGATGACGTGTGACAAATCATACATGTACTTCCTCATATGCGACACATGGAAGACATCATTATCCCAGTGCAACTATAGGGGTAGAGATATGTGGTACACCAACTCACCAACTCTACTAAAAAATTTTAAAACAGACATTTAATCTCATAGATAACTTATCTCCCCATCCAAATATCTACAATAATCATCTTGGTGAGACCCAAAAAAACACATCGTCTCCCTTCTTGAACTCTATAGGCCTCCATCACCTATCATAATATTACTTCTTCTATCTCTATGTTGTTCTCATCTAGTCTGGGATGATCTGCACCTTCTCAGTGGTATCCCGCACCATCACTAGAACCATGAGTGCTAATGACCCTAGGTCAGTATAGAAAAGTGGTGACCTATATGTTTTCTCATACAAGGCCTCAAATGGTTCCATACCAATGGTGGAGTGATATAAGTTGTTATATGAAAACTCCACCAGTGGTAAGTGATCCTCAAAACCATGGCCAATGTTTAGGATTCAAGCACATAGAATATCCTAATGAACCAGAATGGTTCTCTCTATTTGGCAATCTATTTGGGGATGAAATATCATGCTCAAGCATAACTGAGTCCCAAAAACCTCCTAAAATCCATTCCATAACCAATATGTGAAACAATCATCACAATAAAAATGAGCGCCGATGATACTCCATTAATAACAATTATATTCTACACATAGAGGTGTCCCAAGCTCTCTACTGAACTCTCCTCTCAGATCGGTAGGAAGTGAGCCGATATTGTGAGTTGATCCACGATCACCCAGATGATAACGTGTCCCATGAATTAGTGTGGTAAACCAATCACAATGTCCACTGATATCCCATCACACATACACTCAGTCACCTCAACAGGTTTGGTCAATAATTCTAGAACATGTTTCTCAGCCATCACTTGATGGCATGTGAGGAATCGAGAAACGATCTCTTCCACTTCCTTATTCTTCCCCATCCACTAGAACTAATATTGGAGGTAATGGTATATTTTCCACAATCTAATGTACCACTAAAGGGGATTTGTGGAAATCCCTCAGAATCACACCCCACAACTCCACTGGTAAAACTATGAAACCTCTTAAAAGAATAATCTGCTCCCCATGAATCAAATATCAATCAAGGGAAATCCCTGTGGTCAAATAATCACGTTGGGTCTCACTATCGATATCCCAAAGATGGGTCTACAAAACTCAGTATAATATTAGAGGGGTTACAACCATCGATCAGGGGAATGATAATGTTTTCCATTCACAATGTATATCTACAGTGTGGCCAACTGCTTTGATTCATCACTAAACAACAACAAGATGGATCTCATGGTGAGAGCTTCTGCCACTACGATCTCCTTCCTAGGATTATAGAATATCTCAAAGTTATAGTCATAGAGGAACTCTAGCCATTACTTATGTCACAAGTTTAGATCCTTCTCAGAGAATATGTATTGAGACTCTTTTGGTCATAGTAGAAGGTAAACCAATCACCCATCAAGTAGTGATGGAATATCTTCATTGCAAAGACTACCGCTGCTAGCTTAAGATCATGGGTCACATAATTCTTCTCATGTTGTATCAACTGGAGAGATCCATAGTCAATCAATACTTTCCCATTCATTAGGGAATAGCAATACCTGATCCCTGATGCATCACATTACACTACATACCTCACACCCTCTTCTATTTATCTCAAGATATGTTCTCTCGTAATTCTCATCCTCAGCTACTGAAGGCACTACTGGAACTTCCTTGTCCACATGAAAGGTTACCCCTTCAATGTCGAATATCTCAGGGTTTCTGATACTCTATAACATTCAGGTAAAAAACATTATTAGTACCCATAAAAACCCAAGATTCCATACACCTTAGTAACACAATTGGTTGGATACCAAGAAAGTACCACCTCTATCTTCACCGAATCCACTGCATCTCTAGTCTCAGAAATGAAGTGTCCCAGAATGTAGACCTATTGAATCCAAAAATGAAACTTTGAGAGATTACCATAATATAGTGCTCTCAGAGTGTGTCTAGGACCCTCCTCAAGTATAGAGCGTTCTACTCCATAGACAATGAGTACACTAGGACATCATCATTGAAGACCACCTCAACCTAGGATAAATAAGACTGGAATATCTTATTCATGAGTCCCATTAAACATTGTTGGGGAATTATTCAGGCCAAATGGAATCACCAAGTACTTGTAGTGGGCATAATGAAATATGAACGATATCTTTGGTAGATCATTATCTTGTATGTGAAGCTGGTGATTACGAGAACCGATGTAAAACTTTGAGAACCACCTCACTCCATTCAACTAGTTGAAATGGAAATTGATTCATGGTAGTGGATACCAATTATTCCCCGTCACCTAATTAAGGCATAAGAAGTCCATACATAAACACATGATCCCATCATTCTTCCTGGAAAATAAAAATGGCTCCACCGAGGCTGAAATATTGGGTCTCACGAAGCCCTTATTCTATAAGTCCTCCAGTTATATATTTAGCTCATGAAGCTCTCTGAGATCCATATGATATGTAGGGGTAGATATTGGTGTCTTCCAAGGGTATATATCAATGTAGAATTCAACCTCTCTATGGGGAGGAAATCTGGGGACATACCTGGGAAATATTTCCTTATACTCCACCACCACTGTTGGAAACTAAGGACTCATATCATCCACTTAACCAAGGGCGAGGTTAGCCCAATGACGATTAATCATTTGAACCATCAAATTTGTATGTCCATCCTGCACTATATTCATTTCATATTCACCAACAATGGAAAACTATGTCCCATCACCAAGGACACACCACACTCTGCACCTAAAACAGACAGTCTGAGCATGGAATGTGGATAAACAGTCTATACCAAGAATTCCATCATAAGACCTTGATGCTACTACCAATATATCCTAATATAAACTCTCAAATAATAAAGTAATCTCACACGGTTAGTTATAACATGTGATTTTCAAATCTCTTCTCGTAGGTGATGCTAAGTGTGGGGATCAAGTCAACGGTTCTAATGGAATCTACGAGTCTCGAAAATGTTTCATGACAAGAATGTAATGAATGGAAACAATGTGTATTAAAACAATAGATAATTTGGAAAAGACACATACCGTACCAGAAATCATCCAAAAAAATAGGGTCATAAGAATTTATTGTCTGTAGTTGTCCTTCTACCTCTCCACTAGCACTCTGAGCCTGTTGTGGACCACCTGGGGGCGGTAGTGGTAATACATCGAACCTACACCCACCGTTTGCTGCTCTAACTAGTCATTATCAATGACTTCTGCCAAACAGACTTCCCTGCTCATGTAACCTCATTTCCCATTAAGGTCCCTCAACCATCTCTTGATCATTTGATGTATTAAGGCCATGACTAGTTATATATCACAAAGTGTATGCCGATGTATTTGAGGCCATGTCTAGTTTTGTCTCACAAAGTGGAATTGTTTTATGTGAACCTCACTAGTGATAAGACACAAAACGTGTGAGTGTTCTTTATCATGAATAATTATAACGTACATGGGAAATTAATCCAATCAAGATCCACTGTAAATAAGGTTTTCTGGTTAGAAGATAAAGCAATTGAGGTCTAATAATGGTAGTGATTATGGAAGAAAAGAGCTCTATCGTTTTTTCTATAGAAGGTAACAAGGATTAAAAACAACAAACTAGGTACTCTAGAACACAATTTATTTATAGAGATGATGGGTTACACATTACTTGAAAAATAATGAAGTATGATAATTTATATGGGATTCCATTAGGTGTTTTTAGTGAACACAATAATTTATTTTGTGCCCTTTATCATCCAGAGTCCCACTTCTCTATAGTGATAAGAACTAAATAAAAACTATTAGACTGGAATGAAGGTGGACTTAACTCACCTAAATTTATTTTTTGATCTCACATATATCTATTTCAATTCTAAAGAGAGGGACACGATTCATTCTAAGTCTATAGTCGGATAATATATGAGATATATAGAAGAGAATTTTGGTTTATGGCATTGGGATAATAATCTTCAAATGGAAATCAAAAGTCAGCATATAATCCTCAATTAAGAGACCCTATAGAAGGATAATAACTTAGTATAAAATATTTATTTAAAAAAATGTATCATCAGTGGATGAAGTAATACTAAATAGTTCCCTTTAATTTACACGTTTTCTTTAGAATTTTGGAAGTAAGATGATATCTAGAAGACCAAACTATCTAGAAGATACGATATATGAGAGTCAAATTCTTGAGGTGTTTCAAAATAAAGAAGTACTAGAATACTCTAGGACAGTTGAAGCTTGGGGATTTGTTTTGAGGATTTATCTCTATAATATGTAGGAGGATATACACATAAAAGTTACCAGGTCATAATATACAACTTTTTAGGTCATAGTAAATGATATCCATGACATGTATATTATATCATATCATATGCTTGAATCAAAAGAGAGGCACACTATTACTCTTATAAATGTATTTTATAGTATTATATGAATTTATAAATGAATTCATAGGATTCATGAATCTTTCACATCCAATCCCACATGGGGTTTCACCTACTAATCATTGTGATGGATCAATTAATGTCTCATGCACCAGTCGTTGTATTGTGAAATGGAGAACACCCCAAAAACATGTAATTTATGAGTACCATGATATAAAACCCAATTATCCTAATATTAATGATAATATTTATTCAATAAAAAGAATTGACCTCCATATATAATGAGATGAGATCCTTTATTTTGGGATAACGTGTTGCATGTGAATGTTAATTAAACTCTCTTATAACTGTACAAACATTCATCTTTTGAAGATGGTTTTAGCACAACATTGGAATTTATTGAAATATTAAAAAAGTGTTCTTGGAACATTTTGTTGGGGTAATAAATTGGAGGCAATAATTGTGTATTTTCAACTCTTGTGATCATTAATAATATAGCTCTATCGAGATGGAGGCCACCATTAGTACTATATATTCCATTTTATCTTTGTTAATGATTTCTTATTTGATTCGCTGATGATATATCAACCTATTTTTTTAGTATTTTCTATCATGATATTATCTACTAAAACCCATAAGTGGTACCCTATAATGTTCTTTCAAGGATTTTGTGGGTTATCATTACTTATTTTTAGAATAAATTCATATCTTAATTCCCTTATAATGGGGTTATAAAATATGATCCAAAAAGACTTTTTTTCCCCAACATTTGGAAATTTTATATAATATGATATGATATATCTGAAAGATTAGATTTTTAATTGTTCTATATAATTATATATATGATATCATATAATATGAATCAGTCTTGTTTTGGCATGAAAATGGGAGGCATAATGTAATTAAAATGCTCACTAATTCATAAAATATGATCTGACCATTATGAACGGGTGAATCATATTCAGTTATACCTATACTAGCATATCATTGTTGTTATATGATATATAAAAATTGGTTCACAGAAATGGATCACAATACTAATAGTTATATTTTCAAACAAATTTTTAGAAGTAAAATATGACACCTATAAAAAAATATTAATATTATTTTGATATTTTTAGTTACAATTTGAAAAATACTTACAAATTATAAAATTTATACATTTTGAAATTATTTTTTCATGAATAAATTAAATATAAAAAGTTTATATTTATTTACAATGTTTTTTAAGTAAATAAATTGATTATTTTTTAGTTGATTAATTTAAATTATTAATGTTTATGTGTTTTTTATTTAAAGTTAATAAATTTTACACTTAAATTTATATGATAAATATATTTTAGGAGATATATACCTGTAATAAATGTTTGGTGTGACTCTATATTTTTTTTTCATCTACCTTGGCCTTAGTTTTTAATTCGAGTTAGGATCTTAATAATAGTTCTTCAATATAGTTTATTTAGATTAGGTGTTATGGTTATCATGAATTAAATTCTGTTTTGATTATATTCTTCATGGGTATATGAACTTTAGTTTAGACTACCCACCATCGTATAGGTTTATTCCATGTTCTAGAAAGTTGAGGGGTTGTCTATTCTTCACCTCATGATTACCCATGTGAGTATTTACAATTTCTTCTAACTCCATTTCTTTACATGAAGATTTCATATACCTTATGAATGAAAAGCATTTGGTTATATTTTTATTAGTTGGGTCTCTATTTTTGGTTGAGTAACACAATCATGTGTGCTGTGTAAATAGATACACATTAATTTTGTGTGGGAAGATTAATTTTGTGGATGGAATGAGATTAGAACAAAATATAGTAAAATGAATGCATGGATAAAGTAAAAAAACATATTGGAAAATAAATATTGTTTGAGATTGTGTTGATTTAACATACATGTGATGTATCATAAAATGGTATGAATTTTAAAATAAAACCCTTAAAACATTATATCCAAGAATTTTTCCAAAATGTAAATTATTAGTCCTTGATCATCCAAATTGGTAGTTTTGTGCTTTAGTTGGGTACCTCTGGCTTATCTCATACAAGGAATCAATTTAATAAGGACACATTAATAGTTATTACCCTATAATTGGTTTTTATCAAGGTTACAAATAGCTGGGAAACTCTAATGGTTATGATAATAGAGGAATATATTTGAGTGAATTCATATGATGTATCATTATAAATAGTTTGTCTTGTCAACTATAAAAGAACCATAATTGCTATGATTGGAAAAATTCACTTCCTAAATTACTAATTGATGAGATTAATCATTTTGTTAACTCATCATTTAGAAAAATATATAAATTATCTCACTAAATAGTCATGATATATGGGGTAATCATTTTAATGGAAGTACATTCATTAAATTTACTCGATGAAAAATAAAAAATATTATTCTCACACAAAGATATGTCTCTGTTATATGTTAAAGAAATATTTTTTTGTTAATAATATTGATTTATTATATATATATAACCAATTTAATAATCCAAAAAATTTATCCAAAGTTTAGTAGTATCGTTAATTAAAAGAAGACTTATGAGGATATGAATTTAAATGTTATAGAATCCAATTTCAGTAACTCTAACTCATGGGTATTTTATACAAGGTGTGTATCACCCATTTATGCTGAAAACCAAGACATAACGAAACAAGATAATTAAAAAAGGTTGAAATAGTTCTTCATGTAAATAATGGACCATGAGTTGCTACATTAGAAGTCAGAACATTGGATTTGACATTACCAAATGTATTAATCCTATAATTGGAGAATTTTAATTATGATCCCATTATAAATACAAATTTTATTGCTTTATATTGTTTATATAAGAAGTCATTTTAATTATCTATTAAGAAGAATATTTATATTATATATATATGTGACAATGTTTTTTATGTTATTCAGAATATGATAAATTGATTATAAATATAGATATGTATAATTGAGTCTATAAGATTTAGAAAATGATGGTTAGGGTTGATAACAATGCTATATTTCATTGGAATTGTCTCCTTTGGTACATAATCATGAAACAAATCAAAATTCTCCATAAATATGGATTCTTAAAATGATTAAATTATGGATCATTTGAAATTGTAAATATTTTTAAATAGGTAAGATGAATAGAAGAACTTTTTTATTGAAACAGTGAATGGGATTGGGGATTCATGGATCTCATACATTGTGATGTTCGTGGACTAATGTGTACTCATAAAAGTGGTGGTATTAGTTTCTTTGTTACATTAAATGATTAATTTATTCAATATGAATATGTGTATATGATAAGTAAAAAAGTATTAAACATTTTGAAAATTTTATATACTTTTAGAATAATGTATACAATCAACTTGGAAAGAATTCTAAAATCCTATGATTTGATTTTCAGGCTGAATTCTTGATCCAAGAATTAATTGATCATATATCGTGTGCTGTAATATTTTCACAACCCACTCCCCCTTAAACAAAATAATTGAATGGTGTGTCTAGGAGGAGCAATTATACCATTTTATAAACTTTTTTATTGACAATGAGTCTATGGGATGTTCATATTTATTTCTAGAGTTATGCTCTGTAGACTACCACACTATTACTAAACGAAATTCCATATAAATAATTCTTAAACACATGAAATTAGAATTTTATGCGATTTTTTTCTTTTTATGATGTTCAAGTCCTGAGAAACACTCATACAATGATTAAATTTTTAAATACTATGAACTAATTTAGACATATGAATATTTTTTTTCTATCTTAATGAAATAAGGGCATATTATTAAAACAATCCTACTAAGATCAATATATTTTTGGAATAACATGGTTCAATTATGGAAAAGAAAAATATATGGTCAGAATTTAGTGAGATAAAAATTAATATTGTGTAATTTTAGGGCCAATAAATTTCAATATTTTTGGAGATTGAGGATGATTTATTTCTATAATGTTTTATGGATAAAATAGAAAATAAAATTACACAAAAACATAAAAGGAAAAATAGGATTAATGGAGATCCTAATAGAAATATATTTCTCATTATGAATGATGACGAAGTAATGTTTATAAATGATGAACCTACTACCTACCTAGAGACCATCAAGAGTTTTTATTTCAAAAAATGATGTAAATCCATGGAATCTAAAATAAAATCCATCAATGCGAACCATGTTTAGATTTGGGGGATATTCTTGAAGGGGAAAGACTTTTAGGGTGGAAGTGGGATTCCCATAAGAAAAATAAAATGGATTGTAGAGTTTCTACCTATAATTAACATCCCATGGAAAAGGGTTATATGAAAATTCATTTTATTTACTATGATGAAATATTTTCACCTATATTGATGACACATCCCATTATTATGTATCTTTATATAATGGTTCATTCAGATTGTGTAATTTATTAAATGGATATAATATTTTTTTCATTACAGAAATTGATTCATGAAATTTATATTAAAAACTATAATGATTTCATGTGGCAGTTATTCTTCTAAAATACGCAAGATATTGTTGTCTATTTATGGATTAAATCATGCTTCTTGGAGGTGGAATATCCAATTTCATGGTAAAATGAATGAGTTCGGTTTTATTAAATACATCGAATATTATGATTCATATAATATGATTAATGGGTGAATAGTAGTTTTTTAATTTTGTATGTGGATGAAATATTTCTTTTTAGAAATGATGTCCAAATAGTTCCCTATATTAATATGATATTAGGAATGTGTTTCTTGATCAAATGAATAGGTGAATCAGACTACATAATGGGTTTAGAGATCTACAGAGACATATCTAAGAGGCTTCCTATACTCATTTGGGGTACTTAAATCGATAAAGTGATAAAGATATATAATATTGACAACTCCAAAAAGGTGTATCTAACATTATTGAAAGAAAAAAACATTGAAATATTGGGTATACTTTTGAAAAGTTAAAAAGGATCAATAAAAATCATTATTTACCCTCCATATATTCTATCATGTATTCCATGTTGCGTAAATAACCATATTTCGCCTATACTTTTGGTATTACATTTAGATTTAAATCCAATCCCAGTGAGATTTATTGGATTACTATTAATATCACCCTTATGTACTCTATAAGGATTATGGATATTATATTATTCATTACAATTGAGGATGATATATGTGTAAAAGGTTACATAGATGAATTATTTTTATCTAATATAGATGATATTAAATCTTCAACTAGTTTTGTGTATTGAAAAAATTGCTGAGTTATGAGTTGTAACAGTTCCAAACAACACTCTATAGAGGACTCAATAACCTAGGAAGTGTACATTATTGCATCAGATTCTATGATGGAATCTATTTGGATATATAAGTATATTTTTTAAATAATGTGGTTCTTAGCATCAAGGGTTAAATTAAGATTTACAATGGTAACAATAGAGCCATCAATCAGCCCCTGGAAACATGATCATAGTAATAGACCAATCATATCCTATATAAATATCATGTCATACAATAAATTAATAATAGGAATGATGTTGAGATCTACTGGATTTATATTATGGAAAATATATACATTCCATGAATGATACAATTATCAAAATAGATGCATGAGACTCATTTAGTGTCTCTCAGTATATGATACATAAGAGATTAATGTAATGGATGAATACTGTGTCATGGTTTTATAATAAAGAAAATATCCATTAACATTCATTAATGTGAATTACAATTTACTATACATGAATGATCAAATAATAATATCCCTAAATGTCTAATGTTGTTTAATCCCAAATTGATTTTCATCGTATATTATTAAGGGTTGCGATGATATGTCAAAATTATCATGATTATTAAACTCATGAGAAAATAAGTGGAGACTTATTATTTAGATTGACCTACCAATTATATCCCATGTAATGTCATAAAACCATTGTTATACATAGGGGTCAATTCTTATAATAAATCATTCCATCCATATGGTAGAGAGATATCTAGCATGATAACCTTTATATATTTTTACCTTTATTATGAAATTTTTTTTGACTTCATTAATCTTGTGTGGGTTGGGTGTGTTGATGATCATGTCATCATTTGGGGTACAAACATGATTGGATTTTACCACTCATATGGTGAGAAAAAACCTATGTAATATAATTTAATAAGACCAAGGAAGTACATAGTCTTTCTTAGTATAGTGAAATGAGATGTGTCCAGCTACTCGAATAAGGGGCATGTGAGGTACTTATCCGCTATATGCATGACATGTGACCTATTTATTGCACGTTTAGTATTTTATAAGAATCATGAAAAGGTGAGATGTACTATATTAGAATAACATTAGTTCATATCCTATGGTCACTCAGTTTCATGGGAAAATGTTTTATATATGTATATATATGATATAATTGATACATTTTGTAATGTAAATATTTTTATGATCTATGAGTATGTTTGATTTATATCACACAAGTCCCCTCCGAAGCTTCAGTGTCATAAAATATTTTCTAGAGGAATTTCGTAACATAAATCCATAAAATGGGTATTTTATAACATTTTCGATGCTAATAATCCTTAAAGGATCACACATTTTTGACTTTATAATGGATTAGTCTTAGGATAATATTTATTGTTTTAAAAAGAATATAGTTGGATAAATAGTGTCCAAAAGAGTTTTTGAATGGATTCACAAGAGTTTTGATGTTATTCCTTATGTACTTATGGGATTTAATTGAAGGTGGAATATTATTAGATATATTTTAAATGAATCCTATAACCCCTTGATATTTTTTATTTTTTAATATATTAATTCTCTTCGATATCATGGGTTATACAGAACACCGAGTTTTAAAAAACTATGAATAAATGTAGATATAATTATATTTAAAATATCATTACTAACTAGCAATTAGTAATCAATGAATGAATAGAAAAAACTAAATTTTAAATATTAATTATAATATATTTATATATAAAACATCTTGATAAAAAATAGTTATTTTTCTGTAAATACATTATAGGTTTCAAAAAAATAATTTTTAAAAAACAACTTATTTCTTTTAGTGAACAATAATAAAATTAATTTCTAACACAATCAAAAAATATGTTAAATAAAAGAAACCTAATTTTTAAAGAGTCATTTAATAATTACCTTAGGGTGAATTTTTGGGATTTTATGAAATGATGAATTTAATTATGGGTAGTGAAAAAACAATTGTTTATTAAACACATCATTTTCATTTAAAGAAATTAAAAGGTTAATTTTTGTTTTAAAATGGGTTTGAATGTAAAATTAGATCAATTTTATATCTATAAATAAAAATTTCTAAATTTTAATAAATTTCATATTGAGTTTTTATATAAAAGCATTTAAATATTTAGAACATTATTATATTGGAAAAACACATTCTTATCACGTTCGAATGATTAAATTTAAAATAAAATTTTTCACATTTGTGAATTTAATTTTAAAAAATTGATTAATCATTTGGAATCAATATAAAATATATTATATATTAATGAAAATATAAATTATCTCCATAATAAATGTGAAAAATAGTAAAATTTATTTACAATGATTAAAGTGAAATTTGGTTTATCGGGGGTAAATCTAAAAAGACATGGTTTAAGAATGACACAAAACATTTTCCAAAAATATAATTTCCATATTCATAAAATATATAATATATTATATAGTATAGTGTATTTTTAACCTTATATCTTGATAAAAACATTAGTAAACCTTTTTCATTTGAAAACATACAACTCTGACACTTACCTCACATATACAAGTTAGCCCATTATCCTCTCCACTTCACACATCGAAAACCAATTAGTTTTGAAAATAACTTTAATAATATATTTATTAATTCCATCATATATACCTACAATCCTTATTTTGGTATGAAATCCAACAAAGGAAGGATTTTCATGATAACCTATGGAGGTTACCCAAATAAGAGGTAATGTTCTTCCACAAGCCTTTTTATTTCATTTCATCCTCCACATCAACTAATTATTATTAATTCATTATTATATAATAAAATAAATTAATTCCATATAATTATTATTTTTAGGTTAATAGAATTAACTATAACCCCATAAGATTTCATAGTTTGTCATCTCATTAATGTAATTCAATAGCTTGTGATACACGAAACACCGAGTTCGAGCGCACCACAACTCACCAAACTAGTCGTTCAAAAAGTGGTTATGAATATTATTAACTGAATTTTAAATCTTATATACTCTATATAATTTTTACATTAATTTATATGTTTCTTAGACATAATATAAGAACTAATTCATGTTTTTAGATAAAAGAATGTATTTTTCAAAAAATGATTTTTTTTCCTTTTAATGGAGAACCATTTTTAAAACCAATAGTTTACACTTTTATATATTCAATTTAATGGAATAAAATTATTCCTTATAATAGGGACATAAAAAATTACATTTGGATAATTTTTTGTTACTTTTCTGATAACATTCATATTTTGATGAATAGTGAAAAATGCTATGTTTTAATTGAATACAAATTTTTTTAATAAAAATAATTTATAGTGTTAAATTATTTATTTGAGTGGTTTTGAAGTATAATTAGATTATATTTTTATCATATAATACAATTCAGGTCCTTATAAGTAATTTAACATTTAAATTTGATAGAAACACATGTCAATCTTTTGATAGTTTAATCTTTTTAAAAACCCACTTTTCAGTTTTGACAATAGGAATTAATTTACAATAAATTATTGAAACTTATGTGTTTTTAATTTGGTAAAATATAATTCATTTTTGAAATAGGGATATTAAAATTATCTTAGGGTGAATTTTTGGTATTTTTCTGAAAACATTCAATTTTTGATGAATAGTGAAAAATACTACGTTATTGTTTAAAACTGACTTTTTTTAAAATAATAATAATTATTATTTGAATTTATTTTAAGTAAAAATAGATATATAATACCTATATAATTTCAATTAAAATAATTGGAGATATTTAATAATAAGTTTTGATATATAACATTTTATTGAACTTTTTAGCGTCTTTTACCCACCTTTTAGGAGAATTTACAAATTTGTATAAAACATACTTTTACTGCTTCTATGAGTTTAATTTCACAAATCCAAGAGTCACGGTTAATATTAGTAATTAAAATTTTATTCAAGAAGAGGAAAATAATTTTTGGTGAATAAATGTTTTTGACTTTTATTTACCACGGTTAAAAGTAAATAGGGTAATTAGGAATAAAAATGATTTCATAATTACCCTGAAATGTTTCCTAATTCTATTGGATAATTATAATTCGACAAAAAAACATATGAATAAAATATGAACTTATTTGGTCCACTAGTATTAGATTTTGACAATTATTATTATTTTATTTAAAAAAGTGTAAAAAGAGTTAAATTAAAACTTTAATAGGTAAACCATTTTTAATATAGGGTTACATACAATATAAATTCGGCTATAAATATTCATTATAATGTTGGAAAGATTTCATACACAATGGTATTTTATTTATAATTTTTAGACAATATATATTTTAATATATTTATGACACAATCATGATGCAATAATTACCTTATTAATGATATATTAAAATAATTGATATTAAAAATATCCAAATAAATGTAAATTGAGACTCTTAATGAATTCCAATAAGTTTATAAGTTACTATGACATGTTAAGGTTAGTTGAATAAATTTTATTTGAAGGGATAATGTTTTTATGGCTTTCAAAAATATCAAATACTAAATAGTGTCAAAATTGACATAATTGAGTTTTTAAAACAGATATTATATTAGTAATTGATATAATTTTCCAAAAAATCTATTATTTTGAAAAATTACTTAAATAAAGTTATATAACTTAATAATTAACCCCTTAGGGTTCTCTTGGATTGTTATAGTATGTTTATTAACCGTATAATATAAAAATACAAAGTGACATGGTAAATGTCAAACTATTTAACTAAGAGTTAAATCTAAATGATAAGGTTAATATGATGACCTAAACCTATATAAAATATATTGGTTGAGATTTTTTCGACCCATCCCAACCTTATCCTTTAAATAATTTATTTTTGATCCATTAGAAAACGAAAATGATTTTATTATAAAATAATATTTCAAGCTTTTCCTAATGTGACCCTCACTTCCCATTCTCTTAACTTCAAACCTCCAATGCCTTTTGGTTTTGCCAAATCCTACCCAAATATCCTACCAACGTTCCTCCCTTAATCCTAGAGGATTTCCATTGGCCTTAAATCCATCAGAAGGATCCATTTTGATGAAATCAAAAGAAAGAACCCAAAGAAGGGATAAATATTTCCTCACCTCTTTCGTGTTCTTTTCTTCTTCCACTTCCTATTTATTTGTGATTTCCATTTTAAAATAATAAATTCAGTTTCATATATATACTTTAATTTCATTATAAAAATTGTACAACCATATTCATTATTCTATCCATCCTATAAATGACAATGTCACCATACGTGTGTACGTACGGATTACCATCTCCACGTCGTGGTGTAGTTTTTTATTCACACACTTCGTTATTTGGATGGGTATGATAATGAGTATAACTGATCCAAATAATAAATATAAAATGTTAATGATTCTGTATATGTGATATACCATCCAATTTCCTTTTTTTCCATAAATATAATGATATTTCCACTCGTACGTAAGTACAGATTACCATCTCCACGAATGCAATGAGATTCATTCCCCATCGTAATCATTCAAGAATAATTTTCATTTTATGATTAAAAATAACTTTTATGAACTTTATATAATTTTGGATATGAATAATACAAATCATATTCATAACAAACATGGCTTATTTAACAGATTATATAAAGGAAAACAGATTAGCTAACTCCCAAAATGATGATATTACTAAAATACTATTAACAATGCAATATTAGTGTAGAATATATGATATAATATTTATGTATATTGTTATTTTATAACTTAATAACTCTTATAAAACTATTATACAGGTGATTAACGTACCCTATACTAGGAAAAACTACAAGGTAAGGGGTTTTCATCTCACTTTTTTATTTCCGTGAGATTAATGCTTTATTGGACACTATTCCCATTTGTGTAGTGTATGTACTACCCATGATTGTATTCTTGGTGTATTATAATTTAATTTTTGGGAATTTAAATATTCATTGTATGATCCTTCTTTCGTGGGTTGTATGTTTCATAAGATACCAAATCCGCATGGGAATTTCAAATTTTAATTTCCACTCATTGGGTTTAACGCATAATTCATCGATTACATTCCTCCAGGATTATGTGTGAAATCACAATTTATTTACCAATGTATTAATTTATAGTACCATTTGTGTGGATACAATTTTGATTCACATAATCACTACATTTATAAATTCTCAAGTCCTCAATATGAACTCTATAAGAGTAATATTAACTC
The DNA here is from genome assembly GCA_963277665.1 of Viscum album. NCBI lineage: Eukaryota > Viridiplantae > Streptophyta > Magnoliopsida > Santalales > Viscaceae > Viscum > Viscum album. The sequence goes on from OY728141.1 coordinate 1,577,205,286, forward strand.
AATTCACATTCATGGAGTCAAACATCCCAGTCATTGGTGTTGTATTTACAAGAATATGTGTGAGTGAACTCCGATTTATTTACACTAAATATCCAATCATATTGAGTGTATTTATATTTTTCAAACATATTTATGTCATTGATTTATCTTTAACCTAAGGATATAATCTTTATAAGGGAATTCATCTCAACTTACATTTCATTAAGACTTTGTTTTTATGTGCCAATTCACATTTATTTGGTCTATATAGTGTAATTTGACATAGTATATCATGAATAATTTTATTATCATGTTATTATAATGTTTTTACAACCTCAATTATTTGTATTCAGGCATATTTCATTTAGTTAAGAACTGTAACTAAAATATCATTGTAAATGTTTTAAAATATTGTTATTCTAAATCATTCTCATTAATGTCCATGTTTTAAAAATAGTTTTATGGTTTTATTTATATGGAATTTAATTTTTTAAACTTGAAATTACTTTAAAATGTTTCAATTTGGTATGGTACACTTTGATTCAAAAATCTATTTCAAACGACTTCTTGATAAATAGTGAGACTTTTAAATGTTTTCATGAAAAAAGGGATATTTCCCTCAATGATTTGTGTTTTCCATTTTCAACTATGTCAAAATACATAAGGGGATAAAAATCGTGACCATGGTTTATTTATATTGATACAAATCGTCCATAATGTATGGAAGGTTTTGTGATATTTTTGACTGTGGATGTGTTATTTTTACACCATTCATGACCTATGGATAAAATATCGACATTTCGTATGCTAGTTTTTATATGAATGTTTATATTTTGTTTAAATCATTTCATATGAGGAATGAATTAGACTTAGTAAGGGATGGGTGGAGCCTGCTATAGCTCCTCAATGCATCGTTAAGTCCCATGAGACAAACTAGTGTCTTGGAACAAGGCCTTGACAAAATCATAATTGTAGTCTTTGGACAAGGCCTTGACTATGTGGTTATGAATTTTGGAATTATGCATTTCATCATTATGGAAGTAGACATTGATATAGAATGTGATTGTTTGACTTGTAGAATATCCATGTGAATAAATAAATGGAATTATTTGATTTTATCTTTTCCATATTAAACTGAAGTTTCAGTTTAAATGGATTTTGTTTTAGTCTTATACATTACCTTAAATGTTAATGATTATTTATGAATGTTATCATTATATTGTTATCCTTATTGAGCATTTGATCTCACCCCTTTCTTTGTTTTATTTTACCCAGGATGTGAAGAATTATTTTATGGTTGACCAGCTAGGATAGGCTAAGGATATAAATGTCTTACAAAGGGGACAAAATGTTGTTGATGTTTTTATTTCATGTTGTAATGTAAAACTTATGAGTGTGTCAAGTACCTACAAGGCTACTAAATAGATCGGTATTTCAAGACATTATTACTTTTATCATGCTAATGTTATGTAATAATGCACCGACTCTGGGTAACCGGGGTCGGGGCATTACAGTTGGTATCAGAGTAAGTTTAGTACAAACCTTGGAAACTAGAATTAGATAAACCCTGATTAGAGAACATTACCCTAAGATAGACTTTTAGGATTAGTATAGAATAAATTCATTGATTCTTTGTAATGTAGAGATTTTGTGTATTTTCAAAGAAATACATCCTTGTCTTGGTATGAGTAGGTAGAGGCAACTCTGGCATAAATGTACCTTGGGGTAAAACCCAAAAACACCCCGTTGTGCTAGAATCGAATGGGAACTCATGCATGAAAATGGGCCTTACTGCACTGTTGGTTACGACACTCCTAGGGGATATTTTTAAGATAATTCTCATTTTCTTTAAAAACCATTATGACGTGTTTATGAGTATATACATCTTCAAAGGAATCATTTTTATGATTTTGGATTTTATCCATAAACTGTTCAATTTATGTAAACTGTTTTACAAGCTTGGAATTATGTATTGTGATTCATAAACTAACCTAGTGTATGATATTGTTTAGAAATGACACTTATTAGAAGTAATGAGAATTCTAGTAATACGCATGATCGAAAGATTATGAAGGATCCTATCTTTTATGGTATTGAGCCAACATTTAAAAAGGAAATAGTCTCCCATGTATTCTAATTATATGATGAAATAGTATCATATTTTAATAAGATAAGTAATGAATTCATTGAGTCCTATGGCATTTAAGGGAGGAAAGAGAAGAAAATGATGGAAGAGAGAAATACTGCTAAGGTAAGAAGGGGAAAAAGAATTTTCCCATATGTGATAAATGTGGAAAGAATGACCTTGATAATTGATTGAAGATAATGGGAGTTTGTTATAAGTGTGGATAAAAAGGACCCCAAGTACGTGATTTTAAGGGTATAAAAAGGTTTCAAATGTACAATTCATCATCTTCAAAGAGTAGGGACACTATGTGAATCAGTGTCCAAATCATCAGACTATGCCCCAAATAATGCTATTAGATAATAATCAATTTATAAAAATTCCACATATAAAGAGGAATGAATAGTTTTATTATGTTATTATTAATGTATTATTTCATTTGAGTGTTGTATCAATGATGAACTTTTTATAGGACTAATGGAAATAAATAAGGATTATACTGAAGTACTACATCATTAAAGATTTGAGATTTTATGGTACCATGTAAAGTTACACAGTTTCATGTAATATTTTTTGGAAAATACATGGTTGAGGGAAAGGTAAACCATAATATGGTCCTGATACTGAGGTAGTGATTTTGGAATAATAGATGGTTGATTTGGATATATTATATTGGATATTATTGTCTACCTTGGAACTGATTAATGACTTGTTTATTCCATCATTTTTGGAATATATATATTTTTTGGATATAAGGAATATATATAGTATTATATAAAGAATAAGGGAGAACAAATGTAATCAATAAGGTTTTATGGTAATTTACGCTGTTACCGTGTTTTAAATGAATACATGATGATGTTATTCATATGTTATTACGTGCCAAAATAGATCTTCATTTTTTTACCTTCATTATAAATTTTGGACTATGAATTTCGACAAAAGTATTTTGGATAATTCTAAAGGAAGGAATGGATTAATTTTGACATTGGATACTATTATTAAGGTTTAAGTATTTCTTAAGATTATTTTGGGATTGTTATAAAAAGTACATCCTGGAGGTCAGGTGACAACCCGTCATGTCCAGCAAGGCCGTGAGACATGAACCTGCAACTGAATGGTTACAAGGGTGCATCACCTACCAACGGCCTATGTGATGTCTTGGTTTATGTTATGTAGTTTTGCTTAAATTGTCAAAAAATGAATTATAATTACATTATTTTTATAACCCTATACGATTACAATAAATAGAGTATTATTGAATTCTATTATCTTTTGGAGTAAAATGAGAGTTTGTGGTAGGAATTTGCTGAAGGATGAAACTCTACATATCAAGTATATTTTTCCATCTTATTCTATGAATAAATTAATTCTAAAAATTTAGGGAAGAGTTCTTAAAAGAAAAAATGTGCTATCCTAATACCCTATGATTTGTTGAACCGACAATATTTTAAATCACCAAAGATTGATTGCTTTGAGGCCCTCAATTTTACACTTATTTGTGATTGATAACCTCAACCACTCTCTATAAATATTTATGTTTTTCCTAAAATTATGTGTCTCTAATTTTCACAAATTTTCTCTTAATTGAGATAATAATTTGGTGGTGACTTTTTCATTTCCCTTTCCCTCTTATTAGGACTAAATTTTATTAACCCAATTTGTGTTGTGGGTTTTTCACAATGGTATTTTTTATTTGTAAACTTTTATTTCCGAAGAAAAATTTCAAATTTCAAGGACACAATTTTTTTAAGGAAGGGAGAATGTAATAGCCCAATATTTCATTGTACGTTATCTCATTAAAGTAATTAAATAGCTTGTTCTACATGCAACACCGAGTTCGAGCACACCACAACTTACCAAACTAGTCATTCAAAAAGCGGTTATGAATAGTATTAACTGCATTTTGAATCTTATATACTCTATATAATTTTAACATTCATAGTATGTGTTTTTGATATATAATATAAGAACAAATTCATTTTTTTCAGATAAAAGAAAACATTTTTTTAAAAAAAGAAATTTTACCGCCTTTTAATGGAGAACCCTTTTTAAAACCAATATTTTAAAATTTTATATATTCAATTTAATAAATAATATTCTTCTATAGAAAAGGGACATAAAAATTTAGTTTGGATAAATTTTTGGTACTTTTCTGAAAACTTTCATATTTTGATGAATAATGAAAAATACGGTGTATTAATTGAAAAAACTTTTCTAATCGAAATAATTTATACTCTTAAATTATAAATTTTAATGGTTTTAAAGTATAATTATATTTTAATTTTATAATCTAATATAATTTAGACCATTATAAGTTATTTCATATTAAAATTGGACATAATCACATGTCAATATTTTGATAGTTTTACTTTTTAAAAACTTGCCTTTTTGATTTGGACAAATGAGAATTAATTTTATCTTAATTACTGGAACTTCTATGTTTTGGAATTGATAAAATAAAATTAATTTTTGAATTAGGAATATCAGAATTATCTTAGGTTGGATTTTTGGTATTTTTCTAAAAACATTCATCTTTTGAAGAATAATGAAAAACACTACATTATTGTTTAAAACTGACTTTTTATTTATATAATTATTTATTTTATTTGAATTTATTTTAAGTCAAAATAGATATATAATACCTATATAAGTTCAATGTAATTCATTGGATTCATTTTAAAATATGTTTATATATATAAAATATTATTAAAATTTTTACCGCATTTTACACACCTTCTAAGAGCATTTACAAATTTTCATAAAACATAATTTTATCACTTCCGTGAGTTGAATTTCAAAAATCTTGGAGACGCGGTTAATATCAGTAAAAAAAATGTGGTTCAATAAGATGAAAATAGTTTTTTATAATAGCTATTTACTTTTATTTACCACAGTTAAAAGTTAATATGGTAATTAAGGGTAAAAATGATATCATAATTACCCTAAAACATGTAATAATTCTACTGGATATGTATAATTAGACAAAAAACACTATGAATAAAATATGAACCTCTTTGGTCCACATGGATTATATTAGGATGTTTATTTTTATTTTCATTAAATAAGAGATAAAAGAGTTAAGCTCAATGTTTAATAACTAAACCATTTTTAATATAGGGTTACAAACAATATAAATTCTTCTATAAATATTCATTATAATGCTAAAAAAATTCCTACATCATGGTACTTTTTTATAATTTTTTGACATAATTAATTTAATTTATTTATGAAAAAATGATGATTCAGTAATTACCTTATTAATGAAATACTAAAATAATTGATATTATAAATATCCAATTAAATGTAAATTGAGACTTCTGATAAATTAAAATAATTTTCTAGCTTAATATTAAATGTTAATGTTATTTTAATAAATTTTAGTCTATGATATTAAGTGTTTATGGCTTTTAAAAAAATCAAATACTAAATAGTGTCGAAATAGACATAATTGAGTTTTTAAAACAAAAATTATAGTATTAATTGATATAATATTACTAAAAATATAAGGTTAGGCCAAAGTACTTTTATAAAATTATATACATTAATAATTAACCACATAGGTTACTATTGTCTTGTTACAGTATGTATATTAACCATATAATATTAAAATACAAAGAGACATGGTAAATGTGAAACTATTTAACTAAGAGTTAAATCTAAAATATAAGATTAATTTGATGACCTAAACATGTCTAAAACCTATTGGTTGAGAAGTTTTCGACCCATAACCACCATAATATTTAAATAATTAATGTTTGATCCATTATAAATAGACAATTATATTATTATAAACTAATATTTCAAGCTTTTCCAAAAGTAAGACTCACCACTCTTATAAAAGGGAAATTCCCTTTATCTTAATTTCACACCTTTAAAGCCTTTTGGCTCGGCCATCACCTTCCCAAATATCCTCCCAACTTTCCTCCCTTCATCCTAGTGGCCTTACTTTGGTCATAAAGCCAATATAAGGATCCCATTTGATCAAATCAAATGGAAGAACCCGAAGAAGAGGTAAATATTTACTCACCTCTTTCATGTTCTTTTCTTCTTCCACTTCCTCATTGTTTGTTGTTTCCATTCTAAAAAAAAAACTCCAGTATCTTATATATACATTAATGTTATTATAAAAATTGTACTACCATATTAATTATTTATCCATCCTATAAATGACAAAGTCACCATACGTGTGTACGTACGGATTACCATCTCCACGTCGTGGTGTAGTTTGTTATTCACACACTTCATTATTTGGATGGGTATGATAATGAGTATAACTGATCCAAATAATAAATATAAAATGTTAATGATTCTGTATATGTGATATACCATCCAATTACCTTTTATTTTTCCATAAATATAATGATATTTCCACTCGTGCGTAAGTACAGATTACCATCTCCACGAACGCAATTAGATTCATTCCCCATCGTAATCATTCAAGAATAATTTTCATTTTTTGATTAAAAATAATGTTTATGAACTTAATATAATTATATATATGAATAAGATAAATCCTATATGTGAAGAAAATGGGTTATGTAACTGAGTATAAAAAGCATAACAGATCAGTTAACACACGAAATGATGAATCTACTAAAATATTATTAACAAAGAAATATTAGAGGATTATATATGATATAATATTTATCTATATTATTATTTTATAATTTAATAAAAATTATTTCACTATTATACAAGAGTTTAACATACCCTCGACTATGTAAAAGTACAAGGTAAAGGTTTTTCATCTCACTTTTTTATTCCTGTGAGATTAATGCTATATTGGACACTATTTCTTTTTGTGTGGTTTACGTACCGTCCATGATTGTATTATTGGTGTAATATATTTTATTTATGGGTATTTAAATATTAATTTAATTATCCTTCATGCATGGGATGTAGGTTTCATAAGTTACCAAATCGGTAAGGGAATTTCGAATTTCAATTTCTACTCATTGTGCATTACATATACTTCATTGATTACTTTACTCCAAGATTATGTGTGAAATCACTATTTATTTATTTATGTAGTAATTTACACTCTCATTTGTGTTTATATACTTTTGATACACATAATCAATCCATGTATAAATTCTCAATTTATCAATATGAACTTGATAAGAGTAATATTAACTCAATTCCCATTTATTGAGTTAAACATCCAAGCCATTGGTTTTGTTTTTACAAGAATATGTGTGAATGACCTCTGATTTATTTACAAAAAATATCCAATCATATTGAGTGTATTTATATTTGTTCACACATAATTTTTTCATTGATTTATCCTTAACAGTATATAGTCTTTATAAGGGAATTCATCTCAATTTACATTCCCCTAAGACTTCTTTGTTGTTATGCGTCAATTCACATTTATTTGGTGTATATATTGTACTTTGACATAGTATATCATAAATCCATTTATTCTAATGATATTATAATGTTTTTTTACCTTAATTATTTGTATTCAAGATTCTCTCATTTGGTTAGGAACTGTAAGTAAAATATCATTTTAAATGTTTTAAAATTATATTCTTCTAAATATTTCTTGTTAATGTCCATGTTTTAAAAATTATTTCAAGGTTTTATTTATATGTAAATTAATGTTTTAAAATTGAAATTCCTTTTAAAATTTTCAAATTGGTATGGGAAACTTTGATTCAAAAATCATTTTTAAAAAACATCTCGATAAATAGTGATACTTTTTAATGTTTTCTTGAAAAAGGGATATTCCCTTAAAGATTTTTTCTGGTCCTTTTCAACTATGTGAACATCCTTTATGAGATATTATTATTGATCAAGTTTTATTTGTTATGATACCCATCTTCCATACTGTATTTAAGATTTTGTGATATGTTTCTCTGTGGATGTGTTATTTTTATACCATTCATGTTTTATGGATATAGTATTGACATTTCATATGCTACTTTTAGTACAAATGATTATGTTTTGATTCAAATTTCTCATATGAGGATTGCATTGGAATTTGTATGTGACAAGTGGAGACCTATATAGCTCTTTGATGCATCGGTAGGTCTCATAATACAAACTAGTGCCTTGACACAAGGCCTTGACAAAATCTTATTTGTAGTATTGGAACAAGGGCTTGACTATGTGGTTATGATATCCAACATTGTGTATTACATCATCATAAAAGTAACTATTGAAATAGAATGTGATTATTCAACTAGTAGAATATCCATGTGAATAATTAAATAGAATTATTTTATATTTTCATTTCTATATTATGCTAATGTTTATGTTTAAAAGGATTTTGTTTTAGTCTTATAGATTTCTTTAAATGTTTATTCTTATTTATGAATGTTTCTGCTATATTGTTTTCCTTACTGAGCATCTGAGATCACCCGTTTTTATGTTTTATTTTTTCCAGGATAAGAAGAAGTATTTTATAGTTGACCAGAAGGGATTTTCTAAGGATATATGTGTGGTTAAAGAAGGGACAAAATGTTTTTTATGTTTTTATTTCATCATGTAATGTAAAACGTAAGACGGTATCTAGTACATACAATGATACTAAACTGATCGGACCTTCAGGACATGATTCTTTGTATCATGAAAATGTTATATAATAATACACCTACTTTGGGTAACTGGGTTCAGGAAATTACATTACATAAAACTGTATCCACTTCCATTAAATGGGATATGAATTCATCATTTCTTGGTATGATGAAATACCGCATTGCGAACTGATTTCATTCGGTTTCCATCACCACATCTCATAATAGGGTATAATGATAGATTGAATATTTATATATTATATTTATGATACTATTATGCTTCATAATATTTTATATCACATATAATTTATTAATTTAAATTCTATGAGAATACGATAACATCACTTGTGTGCACAACAGACTGCCGTCTCATGCAGTGATGAAATTCTTTTCTGCATTACATGAAAGGTAATAAGGATGGGTTTGATGAAAATATGTGATAAATATTAAAAAATTATTTTGTATTGGTAATATATTATTTTTATTTATTTATTTCAATCTGATGAGAAAATGGAAACAACATTCATACGTATGTATAACCTACCATCTTCATGAATGATGTATTTTATTTTCTATCCATAAATTTTATAGATTACTATAAATAAATATATACCAAATATATATGATATTTATGTCATGGATAACTTTTTTTGATATTATGGGACCATGATCAATTTAATAGGAACCAAAAATATCAAACCAAAACATACATGAAATTCATAGAAGTTTTTTCCTGAAAGTTGGTTTTAACACGGAATTGATAATAAAAAATTAAAAAAATGAAATAAGTAAATTATATATGGTATGATATATTTTATTATGGTTAGCTTATTTATGTATAATAAACTTATATTTTTTATATATGACGTTTTAATGCATACGAGTGAAGTGGAGACTAATGGTAAGATATTTTTTGTCTAAATTTTTCATTTATGAGATATATGTTATGTTATACACCTATTTTATTTTATGTTATGTATATATAGCCCCTTTGAAAAATATTTCCTTGAATATATATAATATAATTATATTCAATGTTTCATACAATTGTATTCTTTCATAGGTGTTATGATTTGATGTTTTCAATGTGGTAGGATTTTTATGTTACAATCTCATCGTTTATCGAGATTGATCATGATTATTCTTTCAATTATGAAATATTATGATATATCCCCAAATAAATTCATGTATTTTACTCTCATTTGGCTATTTCATGAGAATACATGTTTTACATTCATTTATCTTCTCTTTATGTACTATAGAGTTCAAAATACTATTTTTAAGAAACATTGTCTTCATTTTTCTCTTTGGTTGAAACTATATTTTCTTACAAAACAATGGTTTCTAAAAATGTTTTAGAAAATGTATTTAAAAATATTAAAATTATTTATTAAAGGAATTTTTACCCTTGTTTGACTTTTTTTTAAGTAATCTTCCTTTTGTTTTAAAAATAAGACACATTTGGATTTACTAATAATGGGAAAAGAATATTTCTTTTAATATATATATCATAGAAACTATTTCCTAAATTCATTAAAATTATTTGAATTGAAGATTCCACTATCTTTATTAATGTCTATTTTAAAGTGAAATTATTTTAATATTATTTTATGAATTTTCTATTTTTAAAAAGATGATTTTAAAATAAATTATTATTTTTCTCAATAAATTCTCCTATTAATTTTTCATTCATAATAATTTTCAATATATGATGAAATACAGAGATTTTACTTGTTATTTAATTGAGATTTTATCCATGGATACAATTCTTATTCGTCCTTTTAATAGTTTTTGTTTTGGATGATAATATATTTAGGAAACCCATTTCAATGACACCGGTTATACCATGACAAACCTTGAAAACTATGATAGTCTTGGGAGTGAAACATGAAAATATGTTGGATTGGGGATTAAAACCATTCAAGAATGATATTTTTGTAAATGATCAATGACTACAATGTAAAATAATTTAAATTCCAACGTGGATTCCAAAAATCTATGTCTTATGAAAATGTTATTTTATCATGGGTCTTGTTCAATGATTCTTCTATAATTAATGAATTAGGAAATTCCAATAATTATTAAATGACTCAATTTATGTTCTTTAAGATGAAAGGTATTAGTTTTAAATGTTATTCTCATGTTATCATACACTTTTTCTCATGATATTCTGATATCTCCCTTGTTTAACATTACTAAGCATTTGAGATAACCATTTATTATGTTTCCTTTCCCCTAGTTATGGTGAAAAATATTTTATATTATATGAATAGAAGTTCTTCTAGTTGTGATGAATGTATAAGGAGATGACATATTTATCTTATGTACATGTTTATAAAAATTTCAGGTTTCAAAAGTAAATATAAAAAAATTATTATGGCATGGATCGTTATCTTATGTAATGATTATTCACCTTTTAAGATGTAATATTTATGTATGTGAAGTGTGGGTATTTTTAATTGGTATCAAAGAGAGATAAATTTAACTTCTAGAAACTAGTATCATAATTTTTTTTTGAATTACCTAAGGATATCTCTAAGGATATGTCTAATAAAGAGTCAATGTATAGGAAAATGTCTTGGAATTCCGGGAATGAATCGAGAACGTTAATTCCAAACTGTTACATCCCTCTCCAAATACTACTAGAGGATGTGGTTCTAGAAAAATTCTATCTTGGGGTAAAAACTATAAAAGGTAACATTATTATATACTTAATCAACACCCGATGCATGAAAATGGGATTTACTACACTCCTGATTTGACACTCCTAGAGGATATGTTTTTGGAAATTGACAAACGTGTTTTGAACCATCATGGATGATTTAAATAGGTGATGATTATGAATGAACTAGGGAAAAAAATATATTTATTATATTAATATCTATTATGATTTAGACATCCTAAAATTGAATCTTCATGATTATGTGGTTCCTTAATATGATTATTGTTTCTTACACTATACATTGGGTATTAGTCAATGGCTAGAACGTAAAAAACTGTGTTAATACTGAGTAAGAAAAATAATTAATGATTTTATTAATTATTAGCCAAATGTTATAGGATTTTTAATGAAAAATATCATTTCTATACTCAAAAACATTCTAAATATATAAATAATTTTGAACAACCAAACGAGAAACGGGGGGAATAACATTATGTTATATACATCATGAGGGAACTTCTACCATCAATCAATGGTTCCACTGATTCACTAATTACAGAAAAATTGATTAGTTCCCATAGAAATATATTTTTTTATATTTAATGTTTATAAGATGAAAAATTAATTTTGGTTGTTTATCGTTTGTAATGAATAATAAATCAATGGTAGACTCTCATCAAGAATATCGTGGAACTTGAAAAAATTGACTCCATTGAGTGGAATGAGTTTAAGAGATTATTTTTCAATAAGTAAATCAACCACATAATTTTTAAAAAATATGGAAGGAATTATTTGAGAAAAAGTATGATGATTATGAATTTTATTTTTCATCTAATTCAAATTTTACAAGACTTGTGTGGTATTTGTTTTTCATTATCTTCCAACCTGGGAGTATGGTTGTTCAATTTGTAAATGGATTGAAACCAAGTACTCATATGGAATTATCTATAAGGGATATTAATATATATGAATAAATAATTTTATGTGATATAATGGTGGAAATTATGATGTTAGTTACACATTAATCTCACAGTGTTGAAAATAAAAGGAAGATGATGTTTAGTGGAATCTTTAAAACCATGGATATATGTATATTTTATTTACTGTACTATAGAAGTGTGGAATGAAACATAGAAGGCGATTTCTTAATGGGAATAATAAATTTTTGTGTGTGTGACAAACTATCATTGAGAAAATAATTTCTAAAATGATTAAAGGAAGTTCTATAGTGATATGAATAAAGATAAAGATGTACAAAATTCACCATCCACACACCATGGTTTCAAATGTAAAGAGTATATAAACTATGAAAACTAGTGCCCAAATATGTAGGTCAATAATGATGATTAATGCCAAAAACATCATACATAGAGAGAGAAAGATAAATATTTTGTGATTATTTTTCCGATCTTGTGTTTCAATAATACACCATGAAAGAAACAATTAAAATCCACATGAGAACTTTTAATGTCTCATTTGACTCAGGATCAACCCAATTTTTCATATTTGATAAATTTTATATTGGTATAAAGATGCATACCAAATGTTTAGATGTAGAATTATTAGTGAAAACACCTAATAGTATGATGATATCATCTATACTATATCATTCAACTATGGTGGATTTTTGTAAGTATTTTCTTACTTAAAATATTTTCAGTATTCCTCTAGTTGAATTTGATTTTGTATTTGGAATGGATTAGAAATTTATACACAAAGTAAACATCAATTTTCAAGGAAGGGATGTAATTTTTTCTATTAAAATACAACCAACTACTATATATAAATATTAAATATGTATAAACATACGATGGATACCAAATCCATTGTATATACATTTATTTCCATTGATAAGAGGAATTTATATTAGATGGTTTGGGATAATCATAACATCAATGACATGCATATTGTGTAGGAATTTATTAATGAATTTAAAAAATATTTTCCTAGAAATCCAATGAATTGTGTTGTTGGGTTTTCAATATAAATCATATTTGATTCCAAACCAATGTCAAATACCCTATATATAATGGCGCTAATTTATTTGCAGGAATTTACGAAGAAATTATAGTAAAATAAGGATAGCGGATTATTTAGGCCATTGGTGTCACCTTGGGGTGCACCATTTGTGTTTGTTAAAATGGTATATGGATTAATGTGACTCTCAATTGATTATTAGGATTCAAACAAGTCAAAAATCAAGAACAATTATCCTCCACCCTAAATTGATGAACTATTTAATCATGTGCATAGTGATTAATAATTTTAAAATACTGAACTTCATTCTATATATCATCAATTGATCATTAAGATAGAATGTATTCCAAAGAGAATATTCTATACAAGGTATGGAATCTATGAATATATAATTATTCCATTTTTTAGAATAATTCCCCCACTATACTCATGGAGTCAATTAATGTAGTGTTTAGAATAATCACAATCATTTTTTGGTATCATTTATAGAAGACATTTTATTTATTTAAATAGTAATTTAGAGCATGAAGATCACTTAAATAGTGTAGTAAACACCTTATGTATGTATAAAATAAAAGAAAATTTTTAAAAATAATAATTCTAGATGAAAATGTCTCATTTATGGGTTATATAACCTAGATAGGGGGTATATATGTAGATCCATCAGTGATGGAACGTATTTAATGTTTGCCCAAGCCAACTAAGGTTACTGAGATCTAGAATTTTCTTGGTTTAAGTATATATAATTGATCATGTATAGATAATTTATCATGAATATATAATACATCTCCTTGTTAACTCGGATGGTATATAAGTTCATATAGATATATGAATATTCAAAAAATTTAAATGAACTGATAAGAATATTAGTGTCTGTGCCTAATATTACCTAACCAATTTGTGGCGAAGGGTTGGTAATCTATTGTAACGTATACAAAAAGTTATCAATATGTGTTCTTATGAAAAATTACAAGGTCATAGCTCATACCCCATGATAATTGATAGTTATAGAGAAAAATTACCCAATTCATGATTTGGATTTAGTTGTAGAAATTTTTTATTAAATATATGGAGGTATTATCTTTACCGAAAAAGGGTGATACCTATACTGAAAAGAAAAGTATAAAATATATATTCACACAAAAGGAGTTGAATATATTCCATATAAGATGTTTATAGATGATTAATTATTATGAATACTCAATAAATTACTACCATGGGAATGAAAAATAGGTTTCAAATTAATTGAGTCAAAGGGTTGATGCTATCATATCCATGAAGATGATAAGAAAAGATACTATATTTATGGATTTGAAAAGGATGGTTCTTAAAATTATGAATGAAGTGGAGACATACTATATCTATTAAGTTTATTTTATTGTAAATATGTAATTTATTGTTAAAGAGGAATATACTGAATATGGAAATCTGTAAAATAAGGTCATAAATGTTTTTAATTATAACCTTGATCATGTTGGAATGACAATATTCTCAAACATTGTACATGTTCTTTCCATAACAGATTTAAAGGAGTTGTTAGAGGAATCTCTTTGTTATATATTCTCTATTAATAAATTATATACAATGATAAATAGAGAATTTAAAGTGTATTTATAGTGGAAAAGAATAAAAATAGATTTCACAATGTTTCTATCTTATTTATTTGTATATCAGAATGTTATGTCTGAGAGGAAAAGTAATTCAAGGATTTTATATCCATCTACCAGAGCAGAATGGAAATGAAAAATGAGCACCCTATATTTGATTAATTGGAATCCAAAAAAGGTCTAAAGGATATAATTCTCTATGTATTTTATTTTATCACCTTATAGAGTAAGTACACTTCATTGGCATCAGAGAAGTTTTATCTTTGAAAAAAATTTACACAATATAAATTACGGAATTGTTAATTTTTCACAGATAATCACATTTAATTAGGTCCGATTGGGATCTGTGGTAAACCTCAATGTTTTTTTTTGAAATTTTCAACATGTTTTTGATATATAGTTTAATTTTTAAATTGTATAAAATCCACAAATAGATGGTTAGTATAAGAGAAAAATTCAAAAACTATAGGATATGTTGGGATATTGTTCTTTGTATTAAAATGGTGGTTGGGATCAATTACATTTTCTAGTTGAGTGATCATGCAATAATAGATCTCACTGATGAAATCATATAGATCCTTATTCATCCCTATATTGATTTAATTTTATATCTCTAAAATGATGTAATGATTTTTTAGAAATAAATACATACAGACCTAAAATAAACGAATAAATGGAATATAGGGTTACATCCATTCAACAACACTTAAGGGCTACATAAATTTCATATAAAATTTTATTGATAATCATCGATGTGATATAATATATTATATTGGTGAAATGGTGTTTCTAAGAGTTTATCCATGGAAGAAGGTAAAAATATTATGAAAGAAGGTCAAACTAATACCTATGTATATTGGTCCCTTAAAAATTCTCAATAGTAGAAGGATGTTATCCTCTCGGTTTGCACTTCCACCATACCTCTCTCAAATTCATGATGTGTTCTATATATCTTCCAGGAGGAAGTACATACCATATCCTTCATATGCTAAAAAATCAGTGGTTATACCAATGGGTAAATTTAATTTTTATGAATAAAAAAAAGTTGATATTATAGATCATACATAGAATGTTCAATAAAACTGGACCACTCATTAGGTAAACATTTTTTTGGGAAAAACTGTAGTTTTTTGATGATACCTATAAACATGAGTATATGTTGAGGTAGAACTATCCTAAATTATATTTATTTCTATAAATTAATTTTAATGTAGGAATTAATTTTAATACGGTTAGAATTTAACACCATAAGATTTTATGACTTTTTTGATTAAATTAAATATCATTGATAGCTTTCAATACACACTACAATGTGTTTTAACAGATCACAAAAAAATATTAATATTTTTATATAAACAAGACCGTTATAAAATAGATGTTAAAAATAGAATCACGAATAACAATGAACATATTTTAATGATTAATTTCAATGTTTTTACATAAATAAGAATTATTTTAAAAAATATGTAGTTTTTGGGTAATGTATTTAGATGTTATGAAAATACTAATTATCAAAAGATCATTTCAACTATTTATTTAATGAAAACAATAATATAATTGATTTTGGAGAATTTTATAAAATTAATCTAGTAAAATAAGCTATATTTTATTTATAATAGTGTAAAAATTAGCCGATAGATAATTTATGGGAATTTTCCAAAATGATTATTTTTTCAGTACATAATAAAAAATACTAGTTTTTTGTTGAAAATTACTTTTTATTTACATAATTTATAAGGATAATATTAAAATTTATTTTATTTGTAATATTAGTTTTATTATATATAAATTAATTAAATTTATTTCATTTTAATTAATTTAATAAAAACAATTTCTATAAAAACCTATTAAACATTTGAACATTTTCTCTTTGGAAAACAGTTGTCTATTTTGTCTGTTGGTTTTATTTGAAAATATACTTTTCAAAATATTTGAATGGAATTTAGAAAAATCGATTCAATAATTTTAATCATTATAATTTATATTATGTAATAATTTCAAATTAATTTTTTTCCATAACTAAGAGTAAAACATTAAAAATTATTTATCAATGTTAAGGTGAATATGGGTTAACTGGAGGTTAAACTAAAATGTTAATGGATGAAACGACCAAAAACATCCCTACACACAATTTATGGACATATTTAATAATTATATATTCTATTGTATTTAATTATACATTTTAAAACCTATTTTTATTATAAAAATGTGTGGATACCTTATTTTTAAAAGTACAAGTGTGCCACTAAACTCTCATATAAATGGACACAAATTCCCCCATCCTCTTCAGACTTCCATAAATAATTATTTTGGATAATACCTATAAAAATATCTTATTTTATTCCCTCATATATTCCTATATTCCATATTATTAACATAAATCCATGCTTGGAAGGATTTTGGTGAAAACCTATGTTAGTTACTCGAAGAAGAGATAACATCCTTAAATTATAGTTTTTTTCTTCCCCCAACTCCTTTAATTATCTTTAAAACAAGATAATATAATTTTTTCATTATCCTAAATTGAATTATAATTTTATTTTATTTTTTCATTATATACAACTGTCTCCACATCCATCCATTTGGAATCAAAATTTTCATTAATGTGTGCGATGAACTATCACCTTGAGAATAGATTTTAATCATTTTCTATAACTTCCTCTCAAAGATGAATATACTGATGGATTAGAGGTTTATATATAAAATTTATGATATTATTAAACTTTTTTAACTATTATATCACGTATACCTTCTTAAATTTCATTCTATGGGAATACTGTAACGCTGCTCGTCTGCTCAATATACTACTACATTGAGAAGCGTTGGGATTTATTCACTCTATACATAGAATGAAATAATGAAATGTTTTTAAAAAATACACTCTAAATATGACACAAATTTTTTTTTTAAATTTAATTTATTATCTAACACCATTTCTTTCAATCTGTCGATAAATTGGAAACAATTTTCATTCCTACATATGACATATTATCCACATAAACGATGTTTTTCATTTTATCATTCTAAAATTTATAGATTCTTCTAAATACATAAATAGTAAATATATATAATATTTATTTCATGGTTTAAATTATGGATATTATTTACCCCTGATAAAAATAATATGACCTAAAAATAACAAATAAAAACAATCATGATAATTAATGCAGTTATTGACTAAAACGTGACTTTAACATGTAATAGTTAACAAATTATAAATAAAAAGTATTAAGTAAATTTTATATGTAACAACCAAAAATCTAATTAAAGGAAAACCATCTTGATCTAATTAAATGTCCGTTTATGTAAAATGTTTATATAAAATGTCAATTTCTTTGGTTTTATGTTCTGAATTGTTACCGTTGCTAATATAGTCGTTGAACAGTGATCACATGATTAGTATAAATATAGGGAGTTAACAAATCCAATTTACTCAGACCAAGGAAGTGATGGCCTCATTTAGTAGACGTGCCCCATACGAAGTCCATTTTTCAGAGCTTGGAAAAGAGGTGGCGTCATTGGGCTATTCTCATGACGATGCCCAAGCCAAGAATGAATATGTTAAGCTCAAGTTGGACCACCTAATGGATAAATTAATGTTTATAGATATTACCACCCGAGCAACGTTATCCGAGCCATCCCAAGAGTTTTTCACCATCGCAAACCTTACTCTTCGGTCTTATTTGGGTGTTATAAGGGGTAATGTAACAGGACCTTAGCACTATGGTTATGTGTATTATTTTTGTATATAATAATGAATATACTTTCATTTTATTATTGTTACCTTGTAAATAGTTTCTTTTAAAGAAAAAATAGTATTTTTCATTAATGTTCATCTAAGAAATATATTTTAATGAATTAATGGATTTTTGAATTAAATAATATTTTAATAAAATATTATTACTATTATTAAATTAATTTTTATTAAATATAAATGATCGAATAATTTTATTAATGTAATTGTAATTTTTATTATGGTTCGAAAGCCATTTGTTGTCCAAACCCGTGAATTTTCGATAAATGTAAGTTTTTATTTTATAAGTGAAAATTAACATATATAAAAATTTCTTTAATTAAAATAAATATTATTTCTGGAATCAGGATGTCGAAATTACCTAACGGTGAATTTTTCATAATTTTCTGAGACAACTAAATTTTTGGGTAAAAATTAAATATTATTTAGATATATAATTTGTTTTATTACATCATAATGACCAAATAGTAATGTAATAAAATAATATAATCAATATATTTTTTACAATAAAAAAATGTGATTTTGGGTTTTCTTGACTTATTTTACAAAGAATTAATGGACCCTTAATGACTTATTAAACTTCTTGTCTTTTTAAATTGTTTTCCTTGGGAGTGTGACTCACCTCCACATAAGCAACCCCATTATTTTAAGATGTTTGGACATTGGATTTATAAAATATTATTTTCCACATCCATTTTTCAAAAGCAATGGGCAAAAAACATGGGCTTGTTTTAGGTTTTGATTAGTTTAATGTGAGGTTTCCCAAACCTAAATAATAAAGAATTCCCTCACCATTCCTATATAAAACCACCCATGTTCCAACTTCCTCCCCACTCAAAGCCTTTTTAGATCATCCTTCCTCTTCCCTCCTCTCTTGATAATCCTCCAAAGGTTCTCCAAGCACCCAAGAAGCCACTCTCAAGCCTCTCTTAAGCCTTTGGAAACACATTTCCAAGTAAGGGGTTTTCTTGCTTTCTCATTTTTTTCCAATATTCTTTAAATTGTTATGCCATTTTAATTTCAATTATAAATGTTGGAATATGGTTTCTCACCTCCCCCATACTTCCCTATTTATGTTTTAATGATGGTAGACCCCTTTATCTCTCATTTAATGCCTCCCATTTACACCCGTTACTATGCCGAAATTCCCAAAGGAATTTCCCTCTCCTATTTTACATTCAAGAGATTCTTTTCTATCATGACTCTAAATTCCATTAAAATTGTTGGTACATGTATCTATATTCCCCACATGCTATCTATTTCATTAAAAAATGATTAGACACCCATTTATCTCTCATCAACCATTTTTATTAATTCTTATGTCACACCGTTACGCTGCCGAAATTGCACCGAATTTCCAAGCAAATGTGATTGTGTAGTGAATACCATGCCCATTTCTTTACCAATGGTATTAAAAGTTATTCAAATTTACTAATTGATTATAAAGTTTCATGTATTAATTCATTATTCCGTTATAGTGGAATAAATGATGTTGTTTTATGAATCATTGTTATATGTTCCATGTGGCACACTTATTCATGAAATGAAATGTTTAAGAAGGGTGCACCCTTATAGCCCTCCAATGCATTGGGTAATGTATAGTATCATGATACATCATGTGAAATGGGTGTTTACCCATGATAATTTAAGTGCATCAAGGTTTTACTCGTTCTTCATGTGCAGTGAGGATTTACTCAAGCTCTATGTGAAGTGAGCCTGGGCTCATGCCAATTCCATGTTTAGTGTTGTTGCCGCGTTTACATGTTATTATTATCATGATTTATCATGACTTTATGTTTATTATTCTCTTTTTCTCTATTTATATGCCTATTTTCTAAAATGTATTGTATTACTCATGTTATTCCATGATTATTCCCTTTCTGGGCTTTATAGATCACCCTTTTCTTATGTATGTCCTCAGGTTATCCCATGCAATGCTATGTACGAGGGAATGTATTGGTCATGTAAAGGATGTTTTCAATAAAGATGTTGTATTTCATATTTTAAGTTTATATGTAATGATCCTATGCCCCAAACATAGTAGACCTCTTGATCTTCTATATTGTATCAAGTGAAGTTTATGTAATAAATTAGGTTTAATTGTTTAATAAAAGATCATGGTTGTCATAGTTGGTATCAGAGAGAGGTTTTGTTATTTTTGGGATTAGGATTAGAAAACCCTAGTGAAGCCTTATAGACAAGAATAAGTATAATAAAAACATCCCTATGTTTTTGTGAGTATTGAGTAAGTGGTTTATCAAGAAAATATATCCTTTTCTGGATACGAGCAGGTAGAGGCAGCTCTAGCACAGATGTACCATAGGGGTAAAACCCACAAACACTGCATTGAGCTAGACTCGAATTGGAAATGGTGCATGAAAAAGGTACTTTGTTCACTATTGGTTACGACACTCCCGGGGGATATTCTTTGGCAATTTCACAAGCATATTATGAACCATTATTAAGGGACAAAAAAAATTTCCTAAGAATAGATGATAGAAAGTAGATCATGGATAACATATACTGAAGCCAATAGATTAATTTATTAAAGATATAAAATTTATTTATATGTTGTTTGTTTGTCCTTGTATTACCATTTATGTGTTACCCCTAACATTCCTTTTATTCCAGCCAATGGCTGGTAATAGGAGCACTCGATCTAACAACTGATGGAAAGATCAATGTGATGACGGTATTAATATGATGCCCAATCCAATGGGAGCGGGAATCATGAACTTTGTCACGCTTCTCTCTCAGCTAACTCAAGCTTTGAATATAAACATGGGTCAAGAGGAACGTTCAACCCCCCCCCCCCATGAAATAACAAGTTTCTATCGATAGCTTAATGACATAAAGGCTTCATACTTTTATTGGATCATTCGATCCCTCAATCGCTAAACAATGGATCAAATCCATTGAAAAGATCTTCTAAATCCTTGAATGTTCTGAACAAGAGAAGGTTATCATGGATTCTTATCATATGAAGCGTGAAGCTAATCAATGGTGGTCATTGATAAAAAATACAAATACGGAGGAGGAGATAGAGGCGTTGGAATGGAAGGATTTTAGGAATATTTTTTTCGATAAATATTTTCCACACACCCTCCAGCTTAAGATTGAAAGGGACTTCCTTGCCCTCAAGAAAATAGATGACGAATCCGTTACATCGTATGAGGAAAACATCACAAGGCTTGGATGATACACTTCCAGATTTGTCGTTCCCCCTGAATGCAAGGTTGACCACTTCTTTGGTGGGCTGAAACCTATCATGTGGAAAGCATTGGCGATCCAAGACATCGACAGCTATGAGGAAATTGTCTGATGTGCCCTCAAGTCTGAAATGGATATCGAAGAATCTCAAGGGTATCATGGGGATAAGAAGCGTAAGGTGGACTTCAATACTGGAGGTCCAATGGATAAATCCAATAGTGCTAAGAAGATCCAGCACCACACTTTCCAATGGTGCGGAAAGAAGCACCCCAGAAATTGCTTGAAGGGGATGAGGAAATGCTTTAGGTGTGAAATAGAAGGTCATCTAGCTACTAACTACCGACAAGAAAAGCCCACGATTTTAACCGATGATAGGAACTCTCCATTGGAACCTCAAGTATTGGTTCATTGTGACAACTGTAATGAACCAGGGCATCTAGAAAATCAGTTCCCTAAGCCAAGGGTTTTCGGAGGAAACCAACAAACTCCAAGGCAGCAAGGGAAAGATTTTCCCATCACTACTACCAATGTGATCCCTGACAATGATGCGGTGATAGGTATGCTAGTTATTCATTCAATAATAGTGAACATACTTTTTTATTCAGATTCTATGCATTCTTTTATATCTCGAATGTTTAGTAGAACAATTCCAGCCCCACCCTAAATCCTGGAATTAAAGATGTCGGTGAGTACGGAAAATGGGTAAATCATTGCATCCCATGAATATAAATCCTTCCCTATCATAAATGTGGATTAAACTTCCAAATGAACCTCTTCATACTCCATATAGTGTAATTTTATGCAATTTTTTGGCATGGATTGGATTTACTTATACAGAGAAAACATAAATTTTTGTGAGAGGGAAATCACTCTCCATGTGGATAATCGACCCCCTAATTCATTACAAGTGCAAGGAGGAAGATGAATCTTCCTTAGCTCCATAATCTCAAATGTGGATATTACTACCCTATGAGCATGAATATCTGGCTACGATGACTGAGTCTAAGGAGGCAACCCTTATAGAGGGCATGCCTTCGCTGAAGTGTTCCCCAAGGAATTTCTTGGTCTTCCTCTTAGAAGATATTTTGAATTCTCAATTGAAATTATACCTAGGGAATTTCCAATTTCCAAGAATCCATATAGAATGGATATTTTATATCTTGAGGATCAGATGAAACAACTACAAGAGAATCTGGATAAAGGGTTTATACGCCCAAGTGCTTCATCATGGGGTGCACCAATCCTCTTCATTATGGAAAAATATGGTTCAATGCGCCTTTTCATCGATTATCATGAGCCTATCAAAATCCTGTTAAAGAACAAGTATCCCCTCCCACTAATAGAGGACTTGTTCGATCAGATGCGTGGAGCACAATACTTCTCCAAGGTGGATTTGTGGTCTGGATATTATCAAGTAAGGGAGAAGAGGGTAGATATCCCCAAGACTGCTTTTCGTACAAGATACGGGCACTATGAATTCATAATAATGACTTTCAGACACAATAATGCTCCAGAAATATTCATAGACTTGATGAATAGAGTCTTTAGTGTTTACATCGACAAATTTGTGGGTGTCTTGATAGATGATATTCTGATATACTCCAAAACCAAGGAGTACCATGAGGATCATCTGAGAAATATAATAGAGACCTTGCGGAAGGAGAAGCTCTATGAGAAGTACAGAAAGTATGAGTTCTGGTTGAAGGAGGTCTCATTCTTGGGCCGTATCATCACAATCTATGGGATATATGTGGATCTATCCAAAATAGATGTAATTGAGGGGTAGATGAGTCCAACATCTTTAACGAATATCCCTAGCTTCTTGGGGTTAGCTGGATATTATCGACGATTTGTGAGAAATTTCGCATGGTTGTCCAACCCTCTTACCATGATAACTCATAAGGGAGTACAATTTTATTAGAGTGATAAATGAAAATAAAGATTCAAGGAGTTATAAATGAGGCCTATCAATGGGACTGTGCCCACTTTACCCACAAGTGGAGAACTTTTTGTGGTATTCAATGATGCTTTGAAGAAGTGTATGGGATGTGTGTTTATGAAAAATGTCAATGTCAATTCCAATTATTCAAGTAAATTGAAAGTTCATGAACAGAACTATCCAGTACATGACCTAGAGTTTTTTGTAGTGATCTTTGTTTTGAAAATTTGGTGACATTATCTCTTTGGGGAGAAGTGTGAAATTTATACGGACCACAAAATCTAAAAGTATATATTCACACCGAAAGAGTTGAACATGCGCCAATGAAGATGGTCAGAGCTGATGAATGACTATGACTGCTCAATCCATTACTACCTTGGGAAAGTGGACAAGGTGGCAGATTCCATTAGAAGAAATGAACCATCAATTCTATAATTAATGAGAATTGAAAAGGATCCAATCTTCTTAGATTTGATGAGGATGGACATGAGAATAATTAAGGGAGGAACATCATCAATCATTTCTCAATGATTTCTCAACCATCCCTCTTTGAGAGAATAATGGATGCTAAAATAAAAGATGTGGAAATTTAGAAAAGGGTGGAAGCTGTTAGAAAAGGGAAATCCTTGGATTTTAATGTAAATGAGGAAGGAATTATGAGATTTGGGAAAAAATATTTCTTCAATCATGTCTGGAGCTGAAGAAGGAACTTTTAGATGATGGACATAGTTCAAGATTCCTGATTCACCCAGGAAATACAATGATGTATCGACATATCCAAGAGCATTATTGGCGGGATAATATAAAGAAGGAGATCGCTGAATATACATCATGGTGCTTGGTGTGTCAGCAAGTGAAGGCAGAGCGGTATAAGTCTAAGGGGATGCTGCAACCATTTCTCCTACTATAATGGAAATGGGAGAACATCACCATTGAATTTGTCACCAGACTTTAGACGACATCCAAAGGAAACAATGCAATCTGGGTTGTTGTGGATCGTATTACAAAGGTTGCACACTTCATTTCCATTCGGGAGGATTTATCATCGGATCAAATGGCACAGATATATTATAGGGAAGTGATAAGGCTGCATGGAGTACCACTATCTATTGTGTCTGATCAAGATCCAAGATTCACTTCTATGTTTTGGAAGAGTCTTCAACATGCTCTGAATACTGAACTGAACTTCAATAGGGCCAATCATCCTCAAACTGATGGCCAATCCGAGCGGACTATCCAAACACTAGAGGAAATGTTCAGAGCATGCTAAATGAACTTTAAAGGGGGATGGGATCAACATTTTCCTCTTGTTGAGTTCTCTTATAATAACCATTTCCATTTGAGCATCCAAATGGAACCATATAAAGCCCTTTATGGGAAAAGGTGTAGAACACCGACGTGTCGGGATGAGGTCGGTGAGCGTAAGGTGCCTGGACCTGAAATGGTCAATGAAATGGTGGAGAAGGTGAAAACCATTCAGCAGCATATCACTGCAGGCCAGAGTCGATAGAAGAGTTATAAAAATAACCATCGACGATTCCTTGAGTTTAAATTTGGAGACATGGTATGTCTACGCATATCTCTGTGGAAGATGGTCATGAGGTTTGGAAAAAGGGAAGTTAAGTCCAAGGTCCATTGGCACCTTCGATATTCTTGATCATGTTTGGGATGTGGCCTATCAACCATCACTACCACCTACCATGTCCAAAGTACATGATTTCTTTGATGTATCCCTCTTAAGGATGTACATATCGGACCCTTCACATGTACTCTCTTCAGAGGTGGTACAGTTAGAGGATGATCTTTCTTATGAGGAGGAACCTGTGAAAATCTTAGATCGTAGAGAAATAGTTCTATAAAATAAGAAAAATTCTCCTCGTCAAGGTTTTATGGCGAAACCACATGTATGAAGAAGTGACATGGGAATAAAATGAAATTATGAAGCAATGTTACCCACATCTGTTTTAGTGTGGGAAAATAAAATATCGAGGGTGAAATTTTTGAAGGGGAGAAGATTGTAATGACCCAAACATTAATTAATGGAAATCCCTCTTGATCTAATTAAATGTCTCGTTGTGTAAAACATTTATATAAAATGTTAACATATTTTGTTTTATGTTATGGATTTTGACCATTGCAAATATAGCCATTGAATAGTGATCACATGATTAGTATAAATATAGGGCTTTAAAAAAATCCAATTTACTAAAAAAAAAGGAAGCGATGGCCTCATCTACTAGACGTGTCCCATACGAAGCCCATTTTTCAGAGCTCAAAAAGGAGGTGGTGTCATTGGGCTTCGCTCTTGACCATGTCCATACCAAGCTTTAATATGTTAAGCTCGAGCGGGGCCACCTACAAGAGAAATGAAAGTTGATATAGATTACCACCCGAGCAATGTTATCTGAGCCACACCAAGAGTATATCACCATCAGACACCTTAATCATCATTCTTATGTGGGTGTTATAAGGGGTTATATAACATGATCATAGCACTATGGTTATGTACATTATTTTTGTACATAATAATGAATATACTTTCATTTTATTATTGTTACCTTCCAAATAGTTTTTTAAAGCACAAATAATATTTTTAGTTAATGTTCAACTAAGAAATATATTTTGATTAATTAGTAGATTCTTAAATTAAATAATATTTTAATAAGATATTAATATTTTTGTTAAATTATTTTTAATTAAATATAAATGATATTATAATTTTATGAATGCAATTGTAATATTTTTTAAGGTTTGAAAGCCATTTTTGTCAAAACCCGTAAATTTTTTATAAATATCGGTTTTTATTTAAAAAGTAAAAATTAACATATATAGAAAATTATTTTGATAAAATAAATATTATCTATAGAATAAAGACTTCAAAATTATCCAATGCTGAATTTTTCATAATTTTCTGATACAGTCAAATTTTTGGGTAAAAATTAAATACCGTTTAAATATATAATGTGTTTATGACATCATAATGAACCAATAGTGATGTAATAAAATACTACAAGATTTATGTTCATCCAATATATGTTTTAAAATTTAAATATTTTAATTTTTGGTTTGTTTGACTTATTTTACAAAGCATTAATGGACCCTTCAATACTTATTAAACATCTTATATTTTTGAATTGTTTTCCTTAGGAGTGTGACTCACCCCCACATAAGAAACCCCATTATTTTTAGAAGTTAAAAATTTATCCTTATAAAATAATTTCTTCCACTTACCTTTCTCAAAAACCATGGTCCAAAACCAAGGGAAGGTTTTTGGTGTCTATTAGTTTAATGTGAGGTCTCCTGAACCTAAATAATAGAGAATTCCATCACCTTGCTTATAAAAACCCACCCAAGCTCCCACTTCCTCTTCACTCAAATCCTTTGGTGTTCGTCCAACCTATGCCCTCGTATATCTATAATCCTCCCATTTGCCTCAAGCTCCCACGAATCCTCTCTTAACCCTCTCTCAATCCTTGGGAAGCACACTTCCATGTAAGGGTATTTCATCCTTTCTCATTTTTTTCCAATATTCTTCAAATTGTTATGCCCTTTTAATATCAATTATAAATGTTGGGTAATGGTTTCAAACCTCTACCATAATTTCCTATTTATGTTTGAATGATGGGATACCCCATTATCTCTCATTAAATGCATCCCATGCACACCCGTTAGTATGCTGAAATTCCGAATGGAATTTCTCTCTACTCTTTTACTTTCAAGAAATTATTTTGTATCATCACTCTAAATTCTATTAAAATTGTTGAGACATGTATCTATATGACCCCCTTACTTTCCATTTCATGTACATATTATGAGACACCCCTTTCCCTTTCATCAACAATTTTTATGAATTCTTACGTCACACCGTTATGCTACCGAAAATTGCATCAATTCTCCAAGCCAATGTCATTTTGTAGTGAATTCGATGCCCTTTTCTCTATCAAGTGTATTAACCATTATGAAAATTTAATTATTGATTATAATGATTCATTTATTAATTCCACATTCCATTATCATGGAATAAATGATTATTTTTTATGAATCCATGTTATATGATCCATGTGGCGGACTTATGCATGAAATGAAATGTTTAAGAAGGGTGAGCCCTTATAGCGCTCCAATGCATTGGGTAAAGTATAGTATCTTGATATGTCATGTTAAATGGGTGTTTAATCATGAAAATTCAAGTGAAACAATGTTTTACTCATGCTTCATGTGCAATGAGTGCTTACTCATGCTCCATGTGCAATGAGCCTTGGCTCACGCTAATTCCATGTTAATTGTTGTTTCCACATTTCCAGGTTATGATTATCATGATTTATCAAGAATTTAAGTTTATGCTTATATTGTGCTCTATTTATATGACTATTTTCTAACATGTATTGTATTTATCATGTTATTCCATGATTATTCCCTTACATTGCTTTATAGCTACCCTTTTCTTATGCATGTCCTTAGGTTATCCCATGAAATGATACGTACGAGGGAATGTAGTGGTCATGTAAATGATGTTTTCAATAATGTTGTTGTATTTCATGTTTAAAGTTGTTATTTAATGATTCTAAGCCACAAATACACTAGAACTCTCAATCTTCTATGTTTTATCTAGTGAATTTTATGTAATAATTAATGTTTAATTGTGTAATAAATGATCAGGGTTGTCATAGTTTATGTTATGATATATATAAGTATTGTTTATTAATATGTTTATAATAAACATAAATTTAATATAATTTATGATTTATTTTGTATTATGGATATCATGACTTATAATAAGAGATTTTTTTCTAAATTTTCCCTCATTGAGACATATGTTATGTTATGAACCTCTCTTATTTTATCAATTGTATATACATACAATTTTACATGTAATATCATTAATACATAAATTATCATGATATTATATTTTTCATTTAATTTTATTATTTCTTGAGGCTTATGAATCAATTTTACTAAAGTGATAATTATTTTTTGGTACAATCTCATTGTTTATAGGAATTCTTCATGATTATTCTTTAAATGATGAAAACATATGATTTATTTCTAAAAAAACTCATTTATTTTAGTCTAAAATTTTTATGTCATGATTATACTTTTTTACATTAATTTTCTTATCTTTATGTAATTTTTTTAAAAAATAACGTTTTAAGGAAAATCATTAATTTTTTCCTCTTTGGTCAAAACCCCATTTCTTCCAAAACCATGTTTTTTTAAAATTTTATCATTTTTTTAAAATTGTTAAAATGACTTATTATATAAATTTATACCCATTTTCAACTTTTTAAAATATTTTTTTGAATAGAATCTTTATAACCTTTTTCCAAACAAGGTTCATTTACCTGTTACCTAAAATTTGAAAGGAATATTTGGTTTAATATATAAAGTTTGGATAGAATTGGTTGCTTTCATGGAAATTATTCCATTAAAATATTTTTTAAAACTATTCAAGATTATTTTCAATGGAAATTATTTCTAAAATGTTTTAGGTGTTTTTGATTTTAAAAATGGTGATTTTCAATGAACGTATAGTTTCATCATGAAATGCTCCAAGTGATTTTTCATTCAAAACCATTTTCTATATTATATGAAATAATATTATTTCATTTTTTATTTAATAAGTAGATTATTTATGCATACCATTAATATTCTTTCTCTGTATTATTATTTTTATGATAAGATATTTTTGAAACTCATTTCTATTCAATGGGTAATACCATGGAAAAATTCTTATGAACCAATATTTCTTTCCACAGGTTATACTTTGATGAATTTATGAAATTATTTTTAAACATATTTCTTTTCCATAGGTTATGATATGATAAAAGGCTTCTAAAACCCATTTACATTCATGGGTTATTATATGATGAATGTTTTATGATATTATAGAAATCATTTACAGATTATGTTACGAGTGTAACCTATATCTCCCTCCAATGAATTAGACAATGATTTATATCACATAATATATGTAGGCATAAAATGTGGAGTGAATTTTTTTAATAAGGGTCTCTATCCACTATGATAGTATTGGGAGTGAGCCATGACTACTATGATGGTTTACAATGTGAACACATTCTACTATGATAGTTTTGGAAATGATCCTTGACTAATAAGTAAGTGATTTTAAATGCTTATATGTAAGCCATAAATCTTTTTTGTATTCCAATCTTTTGTTCTTAGGGATCATGTTCATTGAATCCTTTAAGATTCAAGTCTTATAAAAATCAATGATTATTCCATGGATCGGGATTGTGATCTATGATAATCAAGGTATGATTTTCAAATTTTATTCTCATGTTTGCATACCCTTATGCTCATAATATATTGACATATCCCATATATTCCCTTAATGAGAATCCAAGAACACTATTTATTAGGTTTCCTTTCCCTATGTTATGATTAAAGGCATAATTATGATATTTCTATGGAGGGTTATAATCATAAATAATGTAGTGGTAGATGATGTAGCTCTCTTATTAACAGGTTGTTTTAGTTTCCATGTTTTATATGGCACTGGAACTAAATTATTATTTTTATATAACAATTTTATATAATTTATATTCATCTATTTAGATTTAATATTTTTGTATGAGATGTTGGGGTTTTAGAGGTTATATTTATAAAATATGGCTACAGAGTTCTTAGGATATGATATTCATGTGATGGATATTATATAATATGATATGCATGAATTGTAAGAGAGAAAAAGGGTAACAATGCTTATTATATCATACAGTGTGATATGAATTATTATATTCATGCATGGTATATGTTAAAATTCCATATCAACTCCTACATTGTTCTCTAGTTAAAAATCCATGGGATGGATCATTTAAATTTTCATGCATTATTCATTGAAGTGTTCAATGTAGAACACCCCAAAAACAAGTTACATCATCATTTCATGAGATAGAAGCTAATACTCCTAGTATGTTCAATGACCATTATTCAATTAATATATTTGGTACGGATATGTAATGGTATGATACCATATCTATAGGGGTAAACTTTTTCATGAGATTGTAGTTGGCACTCTCTTATACATATATTTCCATTCATCCTTCAAAGAATGTGTAATCACCTCCGTGTCATGAACGATAGTCATTATGTAGTGTTCTATAATCCTTTATTTGGTTTAATCCTTAGAGCCAGGAAGTGTTAATTTTTGTATCTTGTGTTTTTTGTGAAGATATATCTATAAATATGGTGACCACTATTATATTTATTCATTTTTTATTGATTAAATTTTTAATTCTTGATTAATTAAAGATAATTCTCTTTTGTACACAATAACATCCTAGGATATGATCTCGTAGTAAACATAAAATATATCTTCAAAAATTTTATTGAAAATGATAACTAAGAAGAGGAGGGAGATTCATATATCTACTGGATTATGGTTCCAATTTCATAGGAATGAATGTGAACGTCCATTCTTTGTCTAACAGATTATGGTGAGTGAGAGATCTTGGAAAATTCATGGAATCTAAAATATTTATATTAAAGGTATTTATAAATAAGGGATGAAATTGATTCCATCCCTATGTCTAGAACATCAGAGATGATGGAAACTCCTATTGGGAAGAAATTTATTTGGTTAAAATGAGTGAATCAACTAAATGAGGAAGTAAAATATATATGGATGTATAAAGACCAAGTATTCATGAAATGGATTTCATAAATATAACTTGTGAATTTATTTGAGTCTTTTTAAATAGTTGTTAAACACATGAATATGTATATAATACATAGTATAGTCTCTACGGAGGGTTATCATCTGGAGTAATTCGATGGGAAGAAAACTTTCCATCAAGGTAACATTGATGACTAAGTCTCCATAGAGAAACTGTATTGTTTCATGGATTATCAAAACAAATAGACTGGGTAAAAAATGAAGCTAAACCTATATTTCTTTAGACAAGATCCAAGGTAGTTGAGTTTTATAGTTTAATGAAATAATGTTGCAATAAATGTTTGTTTTCAATAATGCTGAATTTTAATGTCACTGGAAGGTGTACAATGATTGGAGTTTCATTATTTTTATTCTCTGTGATGAAGTCATATTTATTTGGAATCCAATAAAGGAAAGGGTTTATGAAGTAAAGGATAAATTAACTATATCATTTTATATAATGGATTTTGGAATAATTAAATGGATGTTTTGGATGAGTACTATGAGGTACTTATGTTCTAGTAAATTGTATTTAAGCTAGTCGGAATTCATTCAAAAGATGATGGAATAATTTTCACAGGAAAAGATTAACTTATGTCCACCCTTTGGATTTAAATATGTAAATGATTATGGATAAGGAAAAAAGAATAGAATACAAGGTTTATTACATTTCCATAATTCCCATTATATCAGTATTTGGAAGCATGATCATTAAAATGTTTTATAATTTTCCAAATATTATGAAATTTGTGTGAATTTTAAATAGTTACATGTAGAATTATGAAAGAAAAAATTGATAGTTTGTGAAGTGGATTATTTAGTACTTAAAAGGTATATGAATCATGGAAATTTTCATCATAATAAAACATTCATTATAGGGGTATTCTGACACTAACTTTGTTGGATATGGATACAAGCTAAAATGAAACACAATATTCATATTAAATTTAGGTTGAATAAAATTTTTCTATATATTGATGCTTCAATCAGTAGTTTCAATCAGTAAAATGGAATTATATTACATTGCAATAATGGAAGCTAGAATGGAGTTGATCTGGTTTAAGGTGATATTTAAATATATAAAAAGGTTGAAAAAAATGATGGAAATATATTTTTGTATTAATGAAGTGTGATTTATTTTTCTAAAAAAATTGAAATTACTCTAATATATGAAGAACATTAAAATAAAGTATCACTTCATCTAGATTTTATTAAAGTATATAGTGATAGATCTATAGAAGATAAAATGTTTTAAAATCCAATAAACATTCCAACAATTGTCAAAATTTTTTTTTGCTAATGTGATGATATACCACTATTCGGATAAGTTAATCAGAATCATAGTGGGTGCACCATGAAAATATAGTGGAATTGTAAGGAATGAAAGAAGGTTTGTGGTATATGATAGAGGATTTGGTGGTGAAGCCTACAATATTATTCTCAAGTGGAATATTATTAGGTTTAACTAGGAATACCATTTTTCAAAAAAGTAATTAGATCCAATAAAAGGTAAAATTATTATGGTATATAATTTGATAGTTTGGATGGTGGTGGTGAAGTTGCATCGACCGGGGTTTAGGTGAATTAAAAATGTGAATTTAGATTTTTTATCCTAGTATAATGATAGTTACACTAATATATAGATACAAAAGGATTGTGTGATTGATAATTATCCCTTGAATCAGTTGTTAAAAGGAGTGTGCATGAATCAACATAATATTTAAGGATAACTCTGAAAAATCATAATAGTAAACTCATGAGAGTTTCAAGAGGAGAAAAATATACAATATAAAGGAGTTGATACTATGGGATCTGATGAAAGAATAAAGATATATTCATGGAGATAGGAGCAATTTGGATGTACACCCCTTGATGATATAAAATAGGGAAACAAGTTTCATCATATAAAATCATCTATATTTAGTAGAGTAGATAAGTTGTGGTCAACATATTTATGTTCTTGAACAATTGTATTCGTCTTTTATTTTGTTGATAAAAGTGAGGTATATTTCCTCCCGTATAGAGTATGAATAATATCTGAACCATTTAAAATTGTGTTTTTATTTTTGTATTCTTTCTTTTCATCATTTTCATTAGATAATTCATGTATGTGTGAATTTTAAGGGGTTTTGTGTTTCAGATTGGTCACTTAGGTTCATAGTTATCTATGTTCTAGAAGCTAGAGTGTTAGATAATCTTACAGAACATTGATTTCAGCATATATGTTAAAGTGGAAATCTTCATGTGTTTTATCAAAAGATATTTGTCTTCACAACATCAACCACAATTCTTCCAACACATTAGCTAATGTTTTATAACGATACATTTGTGTACTCATTCATTGGAGATAATAAATCTATACCCATGATTATAAAATCTAAATTGAATACCAAATAATAGGATAATAGTTTAGCAGTTTTGAATAATATAAATCAAGAAATATATTTTATATCTGGTGATATTAATATAACTAGCTCCATTGATCACATGTATATAGTTCTATTAGATGAAAGAACGAGTCAATGACATCAACCAAAAATAAGACACATTCCACCAATGAAGTAGGTTGTCAAAGAGGAGGTACTTAAACTCTAATATATAGGTATTATTTTATCTATATCTGATAATGAATCGGTTATCCAATTAAATTGTTTCCCATGATGGGAGGGCTAATAGGGGTGAATAATTAAAATATTAGATGATTCAAATAATTATTGATATAGGCTATAGAGTTTCATTTACTATAATAAATTGAATACATCCCTAATAAATGATAAATATCTACTATTTTTAATGGATTATATTTTAGAGTTACAACATAGGAATGAGTTATGCTAATTATTAGATAAATAATCTTGTTACAACCATATACCGGTGGACCCATATGATCATTAATTGTCTAATTTAACCAAACCATATGGGACATTAACCTATTAAAACATATTATTTTGAATGCATAATTTAATAGTGTAATTCAAAAATTTCATAACACATATGTTTCATGATATGAAAAAATTCTTTTCATTGGTATTTATGGAAAAATTTTCAATTTTAAGGAGGTCCTTTGAGGTTTTCTTGAATCACCATGACTTAGTTCTCAAAAAATCAGAAGGGAAGTGTTTTTACTCTACTATGAGAAATTATAATTTATTCGACATGAAGTTATTTTACTCAAACCAAAAACCGTAAAACATGTAATTGAAGTAAATCCCACCACGATAAGACTAATATAAGATCTTCTTGATCAAACTATAATAAAGGGGATTGACAATTTCCTTGGAAACATGATATTCTATAATTTTTTTAATATGGACCTATAAAAACTATCCTAAACAGTAAATAAACCCTTTTTTACGTACATTCCACTAATTAATTATCAATCTTTAATAAATGGAATTATTTCTTTGAAAATAATTATAGTGGTTTCCCCAATCATGATATCTCTAAACGTGGAAAAATTATTTGAGCTGATGAATTGTGTGATCAATTTCTCAGCTTGAGTTGTTATAGGGTAGTGATTTGATCATATATTTAAATATATATTATGATATCCACACACACAATGACGAAAAATTAAACTACACCAGTATGTAGAAGTAAATTTTTGTTGTGATAATTTGTTTTGAAAAGTTTAGATTCTATCTCATTCTCTATGAGGTTATTTTCTATAATGATCACATTTCACTAAGATATTTATTAAAAATGGATAAGAAACCATTCCTTATTTAGTGTATCTTGTTTTTACAATAATTTTACATCATTATCAATGAGAAATGGGGTTTTTAATCTAGTATATGATCAATTATCGAGGGTTTAGTTTTCAGTTTTTGAATAGGTGGAAGAGATGGAAATTACCGATAGTTCCCCAAAAAAATGATTTATATTGATATATAAGATCAAACATTGTTTTTAAATTAAAAAATATTTTTTATAAAAAGTGACTTTACACTCACTTTTCATATCGATGATGAATTCTATATCTAACAGAGATAGGTTGTTTATTTTGGGAGGACCCCCTATTATTTAAAAAATGATGAGATGGTCTAATTTAGAGGTGTGTTCCCAAATAAACAATAAATACTCTATTGGAAATTTTTCATTCCCCACCCATAGGGGAGTATCATGGGCTTGATATAAATGAATCAAAATTCCTATAAATAGGATTCATTTAGAACACTATTCATAGATACCATGGAATTTGTGAATTTTTTTGATTGATTCCATTAGGCAAGAAAATTTATATGAAAAAATGAAATTCCAAAACAAAAAATAATAGAAGGAAAAGGGTTTTATGTCTGAGACATAAATTTCATAGTATCATTCCTAAATTCCATCAGTAATAAATAATTT
Source organism: Viscum album (assembly GCA_963277665.1). Lineage (NCBI taxonomy): Eukaryota > Viridiplantae > Streptophyta > Magnoliopsida > Santalales > Viscaceae > Viscum > Viscum album. Next base: position 1,577,241,082 of record OY728141.1, read on the forward strand.
TTGGTATTTGTTTGTTATGTTTTGAAATCATTTCTATCTGATTATGGTCAAATTATATCCAATGTGGTGATGAAAATATTGATTAAGAACATATTTTATTGGTATGGAATTCCACCATTACTCATTGTTTACCAAGTACTAATTTTAACAAACATTTTTAGGGCATTAATTTATAATTATGGATTTATAAAAAATATCATCACACCATAACATATACAAAAAACTAGGAATTTTTAGTTATCTAATAGATAAATGAAGAGAGTTTTCAAAAATATAGTGATCTGATGATGAAAATACTGGATCAATATGATGGATGTTTCATTTGGGGAATAAAAAACATCCTTTGAAACACTGATTGGTATAAACCCATTACAGAATGTCTATACCATTCCACATACCAGTTGATATTGGGCGTTGGTCATATTGGGAAATAATAAATATAAACATGGATATGCAATAAGCTAGGAAGAGAAGATAATTATAGAATGATGAGTGGAAATAACCCAAGAGAGTCACATATCTGAATTTAAGGATTTACATGTAGAAGAATTGATAATGTAATAGTCTATGAATCTCCCAAAGGAAATTTTCACTCACAGACAAGGTAATATTATTTAACTCTCATTTGAAAATGTTTCTAGGTAAATTAGAATCATAGTGGTTGAAACCTCTCTGGATGCATAATGTATATCTATGTAGAGAAATCAAGATTAAAGTGAAGTATAAATACATAATCATGGTAATTGGTCAATGACTGAATATTTAGAAGGATTATTTTGTGGAGTGTTGCATTCTCTCTTAGAGATTTTAATAAATCCATGGAAGGAATGTTTATCTATTGATTTAAAATGAAACACATGATAGGAGGAATCCCATATATATTTTATTTTGGATTACTATCCTCATTTAAATAGATTATGATTTTAATTTATTCCAATCAGAGTACACTCCCATCATAAATTATCATACCCTTAATGGTGGCCCAAAAAAGTCATAAGAGTGGTTAGAGAGGATTTAAATAATCATGACATGACCATACTATGGAATCATGATTTATATCTAATATTTATTAGACATGGTGTTAGTATTTTCACCACACCACAATAGGGAAAAATAAATTTAAATATATATAAACAAAACTTATGTGGTGTGTATGTAGTCTCAATCATTGCGTGATTCATTAAACTATGAAAGAAGAAAAAATTTCACAGTGAGATGGATATTTCCATCATGAGAACATTCTTAAATATTACAAAAAAATTTAATTTGGCGGGGTTCAATGAATATTTTTTGGATAAAGGAAGATTTTTCAATTGAGACTGATTCATAGGTTATATGTTTTTGTTTCTAACAATAATAAGTGTTTGGTGACCATTATAATTATACATAAACAAATATTTGAAAAACAATGATCATAATCCTTCCATCAATATCAATTAAACCCCTATAATAATGTTAAATTAAGAGTGGCCTCCTTTATATGATTTCACATTCCCCAAAAAAATCTCAATGGTCCAATCATTTCATCTCTTCCCAACATTCCCTCTCACTCAATTGTATGGACACTAGATTTATGTAACTCACATTAAGTACATCTAGAATCCTCACTTCACACATTATATTTCATTCATTCATCTTACCCATACACAATATTATGATATCAAAAACTATGTTCATGTCCAAATTTACAACATCTACATTCCCTTCTAAGGTAAGCACTAAACTAGTGAATAATTAAAGGACCCAATAACATGAAACCTTTCCTAAAATCTCCCCAATAAAATAAAAATATTCCTTCACTTACCATCCTATTTATTCATCGTCAAATTCATCTAATAGAAGGGGGTATACTATACTTTATACCCCCAAAAGTAATCAGTGAAGAAGTAGAAATACGAAATAGTTTTTGGAAATGATATAAATGATTGGAATCCATACCAAAACAATATTCAACAAGGCTATCATAAAATGATAAAAAATGGAGTGGGTGGTTATGTTGGAACTCAATAATTTGCATCGACAGAACATACATGTTTAAAAAGAGGCTTATAGGGAACTATTGTTGGAATTTTTAGGTATATTACTAATGATGTAAATTGATATATATAAAATTCCAATTTTTTATTTATTTAACTGTATTATTATGTATTTTGTATATAGAAAACACATGAACTTATTCTGTCTTATTATATCCAATTTGAATTATAATTAATAATCATTATCATTGATAATATAGTTTTTGACATGTGATCCTATGATTAGTATAACTATAGGGTTTTGAAAAATCCAATTGACACAGAAAAATAAAGTGATGACCTTAACAAATACAATCATACCCTATAAAGACAATTTATCAGAGATTCTGAGGGAGGTAGAATCACTATTAAATTCAATTGATCATGCCTAGCCTGAGATCAAATAACTTAATGATGAGGAAATCTATTTACGGGATAATTTAAAGATGACTGAGATCACAAGACAAATCATGTTCATTGAAAACCCCCATAAAGATATTACTATATCCCACATAACTCTCATGGATATTTTTGTTCTATTAAATGGATATGATCAAGAACCTATAAATAACATTACTCATATTTTTTATAAAATACTGAATAATATTTCAACCTATTATTATTAAATTATAATGTTTTCTATTTTGAAACAACAAAAAGTATACAATATTTTTCTGTAATATTTAAATTCAATTAATGAATTTATTTTGATTAGATAATTAAAATTTTTAAAATAATAAAATTTTATTAAAACAATATAATTAAATACTTTTTATTAAATATAAATTACCATATAACTTTTATGAAGTCCAATTTAATTTTTATAAGGGTTTGAAAACTGTTATCGTAAAAAAACTAGGAATTTCTTCATAAATGTTCATTCATATTTTTAAAGTAAATATCAAAAAATTTGGAATATTTTAGATAATATTGATATTATTTTTGGAATAATATAAATGAAATTATCTAACAAAGAATTGTTTATAATTTTTTGTTGTATTCAAATTTTCTTGTATAAATTAAATACCATATAAATATACTTTGTGTACTATGACATCATAATGACCCAAAAAAGATGTAATAAATGTTATAAATGGAATAAAAGACCAAATATATTTATTTATTATATAAAAATTTGACATTATGTATATTTAGTTAATTTTTTAATTCCTTTAAGTGTCCTACAGAACCATTAATATATTTTATGTTTGGAAAATTATTCCTTCAAGAGTATGACTCACTTCTACATAAAAAGGGTATTATTTTATTAAGACCGGCCCTAGGACATGTGAAATAATTAAATACAACCCCTTTTGGAATAGACCATATGAAAATACCATGGTATGTTTAGGGGTTTTGGTTAATTTGTTATATTGAGTCAAAAACCTATGTTAGAGACTCAATATACAGAAATTCCAACTCATATCCTATATAAACCCACCCAAAACCCCATTTCTATTCACATAAAATACTTGGTTCATGTCATTACTATGACCTAACCTTTCTATAGTCCTCCCAAGGTGCCTCATGATCTCAAGAATCTCTTCCCAAGCTTTTGGAGTCACACACTCAAGTAAGGAATCCTCACCTAATATTCTTTTTTCAGGAATGTTTATTATCTTATGAATTAGGTTTTCAATTACTAATGATGTGAAAAGAATTTACACGTCCATATTACGTCACATTTTATTTATAAATAATTAGACACCCCTTTAACTCCTATCAACCCATTTTATGAATTTTTTGTGATGTTGTTATTCACTTTAATTTTCACTGTAATTCTCCATGCCCAAGAAAGTATGCAGTGAATACCATAACCATTTCCTATCAAGGGTGTTGACTATTATAAACATATAATTCAATTGATTTGGAATTTAATTTATTTATTCCACACTTCTCAATGATGGAATACAATATGATTATGAATGAATCTATGTTTAATGATCGATCTACAATACATAGGGATTAGAATGATTTGAAAGTGACTGGTCCTCATGGAATTATATAGTGCTCTAATGTATTTTGTAATGTTTAGTCTTATAAAAAATATTATTAGAACATGGAGTAAACATGATTCCTCTATGATAATATTTCCATCATTATGTCTTGGTAGTTATCCTTGACCTATGTTTATGATGTATAGTTCTATGTTGTTTCCACATTTCGCATGTTTTCATTATTATTATCAAGTGATATCATGTCTCATTTCATATATTTATGATTAATAATATTTTAATTCTCTATTTATATTCCTATTTTCTATCTTGTATTGTTCTATTCGTGTAATTAAATGTTTATTCAATTAGAGGGCTTTAAATCCCACCCATTTCTTATATATTCCTCTAGGTTATCCCATGAATTTTTAAGTTAAATGGAATATTATTATTATATAAAGGTTGTTTCCAATAAATATATTGATTTTCATATTTTATGTTTCTATATAAAGTTCCTAATTTGAAAATAAACAATTCTTAACAATCTTATGAGTTGTATCATATGCAATTTTTTGATATAAATCATGAATTAATAAACAATAAAGTGCCAGTTTGTAATTGTCAGTATCAAAGGTATGTTTTTTTTGTTTTTATGAATAGAAAAACCTATAAAAGGACATAGTTATAAGACTAAGTATACCAAAAAATTCATATTTATTTAATTATACATTAATTAGTTTATCATGATTATAAATCCATATATAGATACCATAATTGGATGTGGTTTTGTAATAGATTTACCTAATGGTAACAACTCTAAGAAGGTGTGTTAGACCAGACAAAACATAACCTGGTAAATGAAAATAGCACTTACTAAGAACCTGGTTTGAAACTCCTTGGGATATGATTTGGTATATTCATAATCTCATAATGAACTATTTTTATGGGGAAAAAATACCCATAAGAATATATGTTAGGAAATATATTAGGAATAACATAGGTTAAAGACTATAAACATCTTTATTAAAAAATAATTATAATTTATATATTATCCCTTTAATATTATTAAATTACCCTTTATGTGTTGAATAGTTTAAAAAAAGTAATCCCTAATTTTCCCATTTTTTATCTGATGGACTCAAATAAGAGGAATCAGGTAAACAATAAACACAATAGGAAATGTGAAGACTTCCACAATGAGATTCCCAACTAGATGGGAGTAGGAATAAAATTTTTTTTGATGATACTCTCTCAATTGACTCAAGTTATGAATAGATTTATAGATCAAGAAGAGAACACCCCCCCCCACAAGAATGGAAATGTTGTAATTGAGAGCTTTATGTGATAAAGGCCTCAACATACAATGGTTAATCAGATCCATTAATTATATAATAATAGATAAACTCCATTGAGAAGATATTCACTATTCTTAAATGTTCTTAACAATATAATGTTCTATTGTTTTTTTATTTTATGGCATGAGAATCTCATTAGTGGTGGACATTGGTCATGAATACGAATCCTGAAGAAGAGATCAAAATTGTGGGGAGGAATGAATTTTGGGAAATATTTTTCGATAAATATTTTCCTCATAATATCCATTATATAGAAGAACATTATTTCTTTTACAAAAAGATATAATATGAAGAATTTATCATGGCCTGTGAGGAAAACATACAAGACTTTAATGATAAGCCTCTTCCTTTTTTGTTTCCCATGGATACAATATTGGCAGCTTATTTGGTGGGATATAACCTAGTATATGAATATCCCCAGTGATCTATGACATTGAAAGCTATGAGGAGATTGTCCGATGTTCCATAAAAGTATAAATAGAGATCCTAAAATCTCCAGAGTGTCATGGGGATAATAAGTAGAAGTTGTAGTTAAATTCTGGTGGTTTTATAGAGAAATAAAATGGTTCCTTGTAATTTCAGAATCCCATTTTTCAAATTTGTGGAACGAGGAACCCTATAAATTACCTAAGGGGAAGGAGAAAATATTATAGGTGTTGGAAGAAATGACACCTAGAAATGATTAGAGATCAAATAAACTCATGAATTTGATGGAGGAATGGAATTCTCCAGTTAACCCTCTATGCATTATTCATTGTTTCAACTACATGGAACAATAGAACTTTGTAGACCAATGCACTGATCCAAGGTTTTTCATAGACAACAAAATATTCACCAAAACAATAAGGGTGTGATTTTTTAATCGCATCTTGTGAGGTGGATCCTTACAATGATGTGGTGACATGTATTCTGCTTATTCATTCCTGAATAGCGAACATAGTTTTTTATTCTAGTTCTACACATTCTTTCATATTACAAATGTTTTGATGAACTATTAAAACACCACTACAAGGATTGGGAGTAGATCTATAAGTGAAAATGGAATAAAGGAAATTATTACATCTCATGTGTATAACTCCTCCCCTATCAATGTTTTTGGGCTTAAATTCCCATAAAACATAATAATACTCTACTTGGTATAATTTTATGCAATATTTGGTATGGATTGGATTTCCCTTTATAGAGACAACATAAATTTATTTAAGATGGAAATCAATCTCTATATTTCAAATTATCCCATGATTCAGTACAAGTGAAAGCAGGACAATGAATTTCATATAATAGTAACATCTCAAGCTTGGATATCATTTCTCAATGAGAATGGATATTTATATAAAATGATTCAGTACAAGGAAGGCATCAACCTTGAATTTATTCCCATTTAGGGGAATATGTTAATATATTTCTTGAATAATTTCATAGTCTTCCTCATTGTTGAGGGGTTGTATTTGCAACCGAGAATATTTATGGGGTGTTACCATTATCCAAGTCTCTATATAGAATGGTAATTTTAGAACATGAGTAGTCGAAGAAAAAACTGTAGGAGAATTTGTATAATGGAATTATATGGCCAAGTGGTTCACCATGGGGTGCACCAGTCCTCTTCATCAAGAAGAAGGATGGGTCAATGCACCATTGTATTGATTATCGTAGGCTCAACAAGATCATGATAATGACTGAGTATTCTCTGCATAGATTGATGAATTGTTTTATTTGATATGTGACACCCAATAATTCTACAAGATGGATATATGGTCAGGATATTTCCATTTTAGGGTGAATAAAGAGGATATTCTCAAGAGTGTTTTTGATACAAGGTACATGCACTATGAGTCCATAATATTACCATTCATACTCTTTAATGCTCTATAAATCATCATGGAATTGATTATTAAAATCATTATATATTACCTCAATAAATATTTGGTAGTCTTTATCGATTATACTCTAATATACTCCAAAACCACAAAGGAGAATTAGGATAATCTGAGCATTGTTCTAAAGAACTTCTAATAATAAAATCTTTATGCCAAGTACATATAGTGTGAGTTCTGGTTAAAGAAAGTATAATTTTTTGGAGATATCATAACAATAAATTTTTTATCTATGTATATTTCAAGCATATAAGAATTTGATGGATGGTTGAGGCCATGATATATGATATATATCCATATTTTTCATGGATTAATAGGGTGTTATCATCAATTTGTGAGAAATTTATCATGACTGTCAAGCACTCTAACCAAGATAAACGGTAAGGCATTCATGTTTTCTAGGAATGATGAGTGTTAAGATATAATCAAGGAACTGAAAAGAAGGCTTATCATTGCCTTGTACTCACACTAAAATTATGTCAGAAAATTTTTATAGTATTCAATGATTTATAAAAATGGTTTTTGGTTTTGTATGAATGTAGAATGATAATGTAATATACAATTGTTCAAGGTAATTAAACGTTCATGAATAGAAATTATGAATACATGATTTAGAGTTGGTTTTAGTGATATTTGACTAGAAAATTTGGCATCAATAACTATTTAGAAATAATTTGGAAACATATACGAGTCAAAAAAACCACTAGTATATATTAACATAAAAAGTGAAGAATATGTGCTAATGAAGATGGTTAGCGATGATCAAGGACTCTTACTGCTCAATTCGCTACTATCCTGGAAAAAAAATAATGTGTAAGATGCTCTATATAGAAAGGATCCATTTTTTTAATTAATGAGAAGGGACTAGGAGATGATGTTATTCAATTTGGAAATGATGTACATGGGAATCATTATGGAAGGAACATGATCAATCCTATCACAAATTATTTCTCAATTGTCCCATATGGGTGTTTTAAAAGATTCTCAAGGATAATGTGTTGTAGTTTAAATGAATTTGGAAAATATTATAAAGGGAAAATGCCCATAAGTCAATATTAATGAACAAGGATTTGTATGATTTGGGTCATGACTATGTAGGCCATCAAATAATCTGTTAAATTAGACGGTGTTGGATGTCGCACATAGATCTTCCTTCACTATCCATCCCATGAGAATTAAGATGAATCATGATCTCATAGAGCACAATTGGTTGGAATATATAAAGAAGGAGACTATATATAATACATGATGATATCCTATATGTCAGAAAGTGAAAAAATAAAATAAAAAATCCAAAGGAATGACACATTCATTACCTATACCATCATAGAAATGGGAAAATCAAAATGGGAATTTTCACTGGGTTTTCAATGCCATTAATTGGGAAGAGAGATACAAGGGATATTGTGGATCATTATACAAAAAAATATCACTTTTTTGAAATTCAAGAGGATTTCTCACTGGATCAACATTCCAATATATACATCAAAGAATTATTAAGGCTACATGGAGTACCACTATCAATTGTATACGATCGAGATTCATGATTTAATTAAATATTATAGAAACATATATATCATTATACAAAACACTAATAGAAATATTTGTACATCTTATCATCATGAAACATTAATCGATACTGAGTGTACTATTTAGAGATATGAAGACATGTTGAGAGCATGTTCTATGGACTACCAAGGAGTATGAGACCGACATTTACCTCTCGTCCGATTCTCATAAAAAAAAATTTCCACTCGATCATCCAAATGAATATATATTAAGCTCCTTATAAAAAATGGTTCAATACACTTTCATGCTCATATGATTTTGGGGAATGGAAACTGATTGGTACTTAAATGGTTGATGAAATGGTGTAAAAAGTTATGACCATTCAACATCACAACAAGGCTTCTCGGAGTTGACAGAAGATATTTACTAACAATAAATGATAAGTCCTCAAATTTAATGTTAATGAATTGTTATTCCTCATCATATATCCATGGATGAATGATATTTGATTTATGATTATGGTAAATCATTGTCCAAGATACATTGGACCCCTTGAGATCTTTGATCGCATAAGAGCGGTGGCCTACTGAATTAAAGTCCCACCTAACCTATCTCATGTAAATGTTGCATTCCATGTATCCTTATTCGGAAAGTATATACTAGACCCCTAAAATGAATTCAATCTAGATGTGTTACCATTTGATAAATAGATTTTCTATGAAGAGTAGCTGGTGAAGATCATAGATTATGGAAACAAAGTTCTATGGAATAAGAAAAAACATCATGTCAATGTTTTGTGAAGAAATCATAAGATTGAGGAAAAAATATGTAAAAAAGAGGATGTGGTGAAATATATTAACCAAAAAATATTTTAGTGTGGGAAAATAAAATATTTATGGTGAAATTATTTAAGGGAGAAATATTGTAAATACCTGACCTATTATAAATAGATTTCTGAGATTTGATATATTTTAATGTATCATTTTGTATTATGTTAAAATAAATTACCTGAAATAATTTAGACATATTATTTCATATTTAAATGACCATTAAGAATCAAAAACACTGCTAATGTCGTTGTTGAATAGAAATCACATGATTTTTATAAATATAGGGTTTTAACAAATCCAATAGACACAGTTAAAAGAAGTGATAACCTCAATTAGTAGGATCATACTATAAGAAAACAATTTATCCTAGTTTATGAGGGAGATATCATTAATTAAATTTTACCTTGACCATGATGACGATGAGGTCCAACTATTTAAGCATGGGGAAAACCATTTATGGGAGAAGATAAAACTAATCAAGATCATGGTCCAAAACTTGTTTTCCAAACCACCCAATTAAATATCACCATCACAAACCGTACTCTTAGGTATTTTTCTGGTGTATTAAAGGGATATGATTCATGCCACTAGAAATATTATTATGTACACTAATTTTTTATAAAATATTTAATATACATTTATCCTATTATTGTTAGTTTATAATGATTTTTTTATATAATAAAACACAAATAGTTTTTTTCCTAATATTCAAATTAAATGAAGGAATTTATTTTGATGAATTAATGTATTTTTAAAATAAATAATATTTTAGTAAAATATTTTTATTAAATATTTGTTAATAAATATAAATTATCATATAATTTTTATGAAGTCAAATGTAATTTTTAAAAGGGTTTGAAGAGTGTTATTATTAAAAAACCCAACATTCTCAATAAATATTGATTCTTAATTTAAAAGTAAAAGTAGAAATATTTATTAAATTATTTAGATAAAATTAATATTATTTATTTAATTAGAATGTTTAAATTATCCAATAGTTATTTTTTCTTAATATTATTAGACAATTTATTCATCGGGTAAAAATTAAATAATGTATAAATATACATTGTGTATTATGACATCATAATGAGTCAAAAGTGATATAATAAATACTATAAATGGGATAAAAGAAAAAATATATGTTATTCTATTAAATTAATTTATTTCATGCCTATTTATTTAATATTATAAATCCTTTTTGAATCCTCCAAAACCCTTACTATATTTAAATTATTTAAATTCATTTTTGTAAGAGTATGACTCACTTCCACATAAGAAAGGGTATTATTTTATATGCAATATTTTTATATTCAATTTCAAAGTAAAATTGATTCCAATGAAAAACGTTTCATTGATTGATAAAAATATTTTATAATTAACCATTGAAACCATTTTATTATATAATTTAACATTATAAAAAAATTATATGAAAAAGTAGTTTTGAATTAACATTCAAAATTTTCACTATTGATCCAAAAATTGATGTTTCTCAGAAAAATCCCAAAAATCCACCATAAGATAAATTGTAAATAATAAATTAAAAAATGATGTTTTTTATTATATTGAATTTATGAAATTATCTAAAATAAATTTTTATTATTTTCAATAAATGATATTTAAAAGTTGTTCTTTTGAAAAAAGAGTATTTTTAAACATTAACGGACTTTACCAATAATTATATTTTTTGTTTTTAATATGTCTTATTTATATAAAAATATTATAAAAAATATTTGAGAATTAGTTATTATTTTTCATATTACTTTGTTTTTTATATTGGTTATAATTATCTCATTTAAATAATTACAATAATAAACATATGTTTCATAAAACCCCAGTGTTACATGTAATGTACACCATGTTGGTGTGTTGTGTAACATACGTAGAGTTGTTAATGTGTGTAACGTATGTAGAGTCAGTTATGGGTGTAATGAACAATGATTTGGTGTTATGCGAAATGAATTTTTGAAATTATGAAATGAAAGATAACAATGAAAAATTATTCATTCGAAAATGACCATAAAAACTCAGGGTCTTATATTCCCACCACTCATCAATGATATATTTTAATTAATAAATTATTTTTTATTAAGAAATTATCTAAAAACATATAATGGAATATATCACACCGAAATAATAGTTTATTTTTTAAATATTTTAAGTAATATGAAATAAGTGTTATTTCTTAACACAAATGACTTTGTGTGTCTTAACATGATATTCTGAGGAGAATATAACTTATTAAAGGATAATAAGTGTATGTTTTAACATGTAAAAGTAAAATATTAACAAAAAAAATGTTATACTAGTAAAAAAGATATATTGATTTTCACTTAATATCTTAATGGTATTAGGATATGTGGTGTTAAAGATAAATTTAAATAGTTGTGTATATTTTTAGAGAGATTGTGAATTTTAATATTTTATAAAGGATAATTGTAGTAAAAAATATTTTTAACTACATGTCCAAAAAAAAATTATGGTATGGTTGTAATGATAAATGTAAAGAGTTATCTTTCGTTACCATAACAAAGTGAATTCCACATTATCTTAAATGAGTTTAGGATGTGAAGGTAAATGATAATGTAAATAGTTATATTAATTATAAAAGGATTTAAAGGAAAATATTCATGGAAAGGGTTCTAATAATTATAAATATTTTATAATAATGTTTTCTTCTATATATAAAAAATAATTTGGCATCATATCATTTTATGTTTTGGAGTTAAAGTGCATAAATATGTTCAAGTAGTTCTCTGGTATAAATATGATTCCAAAATGTCACCATTATTCAACTTTTTTCTAAATATGATACAACCTAAAGTGTTTAGTTGGAGACTTTTAATACAAGGTCACATAGTGATGTGGTAAAAATTACATATAAATGTAATGAGTTATAAAACCCCCACAATATATAGTAATCATAATACTGATAACGTTGTCTATAGTATATGATAAATTACATAACATCTAATATAGGGATTTGTTATGAATTCTTAATATAAATTTTTAATACAAATTGTATTATTTAAAATAAAATATCCACTTTATCATTCATTCTTGTTCAGTACATACATACATACATATATATATATATATGTATAGATATACATTTCATTGATTAAAATTATAATTGACTTCTCAATGTATGAATTATCATTTTACCTAATCAATGATTTCCATGGATAATTATAGGTTATAGTTAAATTTTAAGGATATCATAAGTAGGATTCTTGTATGGTGATGAAAAATTTGTTACTGATATATTAAATGTGTTCTTGTGTAGTGTATGACCCTTGATTTATACAACAAATAGGGCCAGACACTATTTATTTAGTAATGTAGGAGTGCATTAATCATATTTAGAGTCCCCACTACATGAGGTTTGAATGATACCTTGCATGATAACCTTTATAATTGTATACCTTTATTACAAAAGACTTAAAGAATATCCAATTAGTGGTTTATTGGGTAGGTTATCGAACATGTAATTAGTTGGACATCAACTATGAGGGTATGTGTCCCATTTTATGTTCAGAACGAAATTGGGCCCTTGAATGAGATAGACTAAGGAGTATTTCTCCAAATACATATTGTATATAGGATGTGCTAATCTATTTCAGGAGAGTTGTATGTGATCTGGTCATCCATAAATTTGAATGACATGTGATGTTTTCATCGACCAGGTTAGTCTAAAATCAAAGAATCAATAATATCTATGTTTGATATATGGGATTTACATACTCCATGTTCTCTAGTGAATTTTTGTATTATATTAAGGTAATTTATGAGAATGATTTCAAAAAATTTATATGAGTGGGTAAAAAAGGTGTGCAGAGATGTGTGTCTGGTGGAGATCACTGCAAATCCCTTTACAGATTGAGCAGTACTGATAGTGTTCTATAGGCCATTATTTTCATAAATTTATAGATCCATTGATTCATAATTTTTACATTCTTAAAATTCCATTGGATCACACATTATGGTTAATTTAACTTTTATTAAGTTATAATTACAATGATTCTCTAAAAGTGTTTTATAGTTAATATAAAATAGTTTTGGATGGGTATTCACAAGGTATTATATATTATGTGATTCACAGTGATGTTTATGATATCATTTAAATTTAATTTTTTGGGCATATATCCAAATGTATTATGAATGTGATATCAAAAGTTATGATATATGATATGATATAGGGTGAAATGGCACAATGTTTATTAAGGATTAGTGCAAGTGGGTGGTCGGAAAAGATATGACCTAAATAATCTATTTGTGTATTGAAATTGGATATCTCATATTAAAGGACTATGGGATTTTATAAAGTGTGACTTATGACATTAATTAGAATTGTTGGAAAGGCTATATCATATGATAAAACTTCTTATGAATGTTCAAGGGAGCACAATTCCATATCATAAGGCAATCCACTATCATAGATTATTTTTAGTTGTCAAATGATAATTTTTATCATTGAAGAAGATCTTCTACATTGTATATCGTTAAAAATATTTTCAATTTACGAATCATTAATAAATTAGACTCAATCATGTGATGAATACATTTAATAGCCAAGTGTGACATCCTCATACCTTATAATGCACTATTAAAATATTGAACTCCTGTGGAGAATATTTATGGGATTTAAAGAGGCATTAACTATATTGTGGGTGAGCATGCCATCCTTCCCAAGCCTTGAATGAAACTTCTTTATCTTGTGGATTTATTATCCTATATACTTTATATGATGAGACGCAACCATGATATGAATAATATTGGATCTTATTTGTATAATGAGTGATATATCACAAACTTTATATACCAATGTATGAGGGATTCCATTTGGGTGACTCTACTATTATATTCATCAAGAATGGCTTATGATTAATTTAATTTAAATTTATGGTGTATGGTATAATGGGTTTTTTTAATTTACACATGATTTAATTTATCTTTCATGGTGATCATGGTTTTGTTTTTTTAATTTCATTTAATCTGACAAAAATAGTTATTAGATAATTTGAAACACAACACAATATTGGTCTATTGAAAAAATCCATTTAATCGACATCTATTTTAAGATATTATAGTCTCTTTAGAAAGAAAAATATATTCCAATAAAATATTATTTAGAGTTTTCTACAACATACACAAATGAAATCTATAATTTATCATAATATAATTTAGTAAAACTTAAATTGGAGAGAGATTATATCTAAAAATAACTTATCTTTCCTTCATGGATGAGAAAAATACCTTGTCAACATCATGAAGCTTCTCATTAAATTTTTTTTTCTAAAAATAGAGTATACCCTACACATTATTTATAACCATAAACTCTTTTAAGGCATCAAAATATATTATAGCTTCACTTCCACACTTAAAATAATTCATTTTAAAAAGAGTATTAATAGTTTCTTTCACCTTCCCATAATCATCGCTAATATTTTTTAGTACCTAGGGTGGCCCAAAATGCTTTGAAATCATTATTATTATTAATAATTGGATAAAAAAATATGCTTTATAATTTACTTGGTTCTATTGACACCACTTATTTGAGGATTTTATAACCCATGTACACATCCAAATTCCTTCAAAAGATGAATTTCATCTCATTAAGATGAAAGAGATTATTATTTTTAACAATGGACACCTTGTATAGCTGCTTCAAATGTTATTCCAAACCACTTCTATATACTACTATATCATCAAAGTGTACGAGTAAAATCTTCTTGATGAATGTCATGAAGAAGTAATTCATAGTATCTTGAAATATTATAAGGGAATTCATAATCTAATTTGACCTACAAAACAGTAACAATTCCCCCCATGAATCTGGAACATTTTCTTATAAAAATGATTAATTCCAAATTTCACCTGATTTAACCTAGATTTAAAATATTTTTTTGTAAAAAATTATTCCCCATAAAAAACACCCTTTAAGTATCCATTTATTTGTCTTACAAATCAATCTAGAACTAATTTATAATTCAATTCTTGATAATCTAGAGATATTTTCAAATGATTTATTTTAAAACCATAATTATATGATTTAAATAGGGATTAGTGGTATTTTTAAAAACTCATATGGTAATTATCCTATCTGAATTTCGAATTCATCCTTTAACTATTGTAAAATTTTATAAGGCCTCACATTGTATAGATACACTACTCCCTTAGATTGACTACATGATATATGGATTTATATGTAGAAAACCACCTAGGCTAATCAAATGTATTTTTATATCTTTATAACAACCATTACAACCTTTTTTTGATATCCGAATAATTTTTTCCCGTTTCTATAACTTATACCCTAGACTTCTATTAAAATTCTAGGGAAAATAATGCGTCTCTTTGTAAAAATGATATCATTGAAAATGCTTCATTATATTTAGTCCATAACCCTATACGGCTACTCACGACCCTTGATAATCAAAACTCTTAGTTATATTTTTATGTTAGGTCCACATGGTCAAATACCCTGCGATGGGGGGGGGGGGGGTAAATCAGGGTATTATATATTATATCTACTGCCCCTTAGGATCTTTTTTCATAATTTAACAAAACAGACTTCTCTGTTTCTCCTACAGTAATATATGAACAGAAATAAAATCATGCATAGGACACAACACTTTTAATTTGTTCACCATAACTAGGATATGTCTAAGGAGCATACAACAGCGATGTGACAATGTAACACATCCACTAAATCTCACTACCAATTACAATGTTTGGGATAGATCACTTTTATGTTGTGGGACAATACCATTACAAGATTTAGGGCCTTCTTAGTGTATTCCCAATGGCCACTCCATATGTCTTATTCTTTATATCACTGTCAGTGGAATGGATCGCCATCGTTCTCTCCCTTCTCTCACTACTCTTTGAATAGATCTAGTCATAGTTTATGGAATTGTAGGACCCTTCATTAGAATGGAATTTTGCATCCTCATCAATATGCAATTTCTCTGTTGAACTCATTTTTACCTATAGATGAAATCAAATTTTTCATATACAGTTAGTTAGAAGAAATCACATTCACTAAGTGTTTATATCCCTTTACAAACCACCTTCTTCTTCCATGAACCATGTAGTGAATATGCTTCAGGGATCACCTCTTCCTTGATCTGCATCCTCTTCTACCACTTCATACCGCATCGACATACTATCTCTATGAAACATCTATACGTAATGCCTTTAGGTACTGATTCCTCATACTAATTCCGCTTACCACTTTTGCTTCTATGGAATTCCTTCTTCAACAAACAATAATTATCCACAAAAACCCTTTCATAGAATCATTTCGGTGACCTGATTCATCCTTCACAGAATACTCCTCATGATAATTTTTTCATACCTGGACAAATTATCTAAGAAAACATGTTTTCTTATGAAAATAACTCTATTTAATGAAGGGATTAGTGATCATTATATAGTAAAATAGATCCGAAAAATATGTAATTATGAGATATCCAAAATCATCACCACTTACCATGCTTCTATAAAACATTATACCTATGAGGTCGAGTAATACCATCCATCCTTCATGACGACCGAAATCACCATATCTCTTTCACCAATGATGACCTTCACCAATTATCAAATCACTACCTCATTTCCGAGAATGACAATACATCTCACATACCAAAAGCCTTCCCATTAACATTTTTCACCTTTTTCATTCTATGAGGCTTCCCGTGAGTAATTTTTCATTCTGAAAACCATTTCCTCTCAAAGAACTTTTTCCCGTATATGTTCAGAATACCGTGCTTTATGTTCCTTGTACCATCTCTCATGGTCTGCACACATTTCTCTACGTTTTCTAAATACTTCATTCCATATAATAAAATTCCTGATCTTGAGGTCCAAAAATATGAAAAACACTGGGAAACTACACGACCTTAATAACAACCATTTGGAAAACACAATACATACTCACCTGAAGTCATTTGGATTTATCAAAAAACACAATCAAACCCAAAATATACTATGATAACACCTTGAGGAATTTTTCCCAACATTCTTCCCTTTTGGGTTTGTTGAAAATTCATCTCAATTTCATAAATCAGTAAATATCCTTATTTGATCTATCAAAATTGTCTTCTTGTGATTAAGATAGTGATCAAGGATTTACTCAACACACACTATAATCCTATAGGATCCATGCTCAGCTTGGGAAATAAGAGTAAAATGTAATGTTCATCAATAAATCCCTTTATTTCATTATAAACAACTATTCATCATTCATCATGAACCTAATCTGTCATGTTATGTATTATTTGATAGATCACGTGTAGCAACGTCATATTTAATACTCTCCATGTGTCACTTCTCCCCATAATAGCTTCAAATCCCCTATCTCTATACTCCACAAAGAAGATTCTCCCCATGTATTGACTAATATATTTTCTCCCATTTGAAAGCTACAATACCCCTGTGTAAATTACTCTAATGAACATTCCATTTATGTCTGAAATAGGGTAATGAACACGTATGAGCACATTAGGGAAAACAGACACCATACCTTATGGAGAGGGGGGGATCCAACATAAACACTTTTTAATGTACGGGGAGTTGACTGAACTCCTAGAGCTATTCAATTCCTTTAAAATTCTTATTCAGGTAAGGCCTTTGTCAAAATATCTGTAACTTTTTTTTATGTAGGAACATACTTCAACTTCACATGCCCTTGCTCAACCTTCACATTAATAAAATGATATTTTATTTCAATGTTCTTTATCTTTATATTATGGAATATATTTGTTTATGATTTATAGCACTTAAATTATCCCAACGAAGTTGAATATTAGACTTTACTTCAACTCCCATATCATCAAGTTGTTGCTTCATCCACAATAACTATGTGCAAGCTTGAGTTGGTGAAATATATTCAGCTTCAATGTTGATCAATAAAATTCTATATTTTTCATCCTTAAACAATAAATACACAAACCACAATGATAAAATACACCACCTATTGTTTTTCTTCTCTCCTCCACTAAGCGAGTCCAATCTAAATCAATATATCACTCTAACTTCTAATGAGATTTTAAATTTTATATCAAACTAAAACCCATCATGACCTTGATATACCAAATTATTATTGTCATTGTAATGAAGTGAATTTCTTTGGGACTAAATTGATACTATGCTACATAAAATTTGAAAAAAAATATTTTCATTTAATTGTTAAGTACAATGAACTTCTATTTAAGTATCCATATTTTATGACGTTGACCATTTTACCTTCATCATCCCAAAATAGATTCATCTGGGTATCCACCAAAGTGTTCATATCCATGGAATTATCCATTGTAAACCTTCTCAAATCGTCCATGGCATATTTATATTGATAAATAAATGTGTAATTTATTCCTTATATTACAAATAAACCACGGAAAAAAAATCAT
Source organism: Viscum album (assembly GCA_963277665.1). Lineage (NCBI taxonomy): Eukaryota > Viridiplantae > Streptophyta > Magnoliopsida > Santalales > Viscaceae > Viscum > Viscum album. The sequence goes on from OY728141.1 coordinate 1,577,260,009, forward strand.
TCCCTCAATCATTGACATATCAAACTCACCATTCATAAATTTGGAAAACATTCTGCATTATGCTTCATCTTATCCACCAATGGTTATGCCAACTGCATATACTAGAACCATCATCCCATTATTACTATTCAGTTATACATATAGATTGTAATCAATACCACCATACTAAAAACTAATATTATTAGAAACTTATCTAGCCTTGAATACCATGCTCTTAGAGATTTATCAAAACTATATAAAGAAATATTTATTCAAAAAATATATTCCCATCACAATGAATTAGATAACCATCTATATTTATAATATAAACTTATTTTTCTAGACCCCATTTAGAAATTCTTACTTCATGTCAATCTAGAAATACTTGACCTTTCTTTGCACTAATATGGCCAAGAATAATTGAATTGTCACTAGGCATGCAATAGGCGATCATTTCTCATCAACAACGATACCATCTACATGGGAGTACCCTTTCTACACTAGTTAGATTTTGTTTGGATTCACAACACCATATTCATTATTTTTGTTGTGAAGGCCAATTTTGTTCCAATGAAATTCTTATTTGTCTCCCTCGAATCGATCTCTTAGGTTTTATTCTTTTCAATGTGTTCAAGATATTCATTCATATATTGAAATTAATTCTCATATATTGATGCTTCTCTAAAACATTTAGGCTCAACATGTGATAAGTATGATGTTTTTTATAGAGTCTTCATCATCCTTGTCTACATTGGCGCTGTCTGATTACCAATTATGTCTTGTTTGTCAATTTCATCTCTTCTTGATAGTCACTATGAAGATATTGATTTATCTTTATCCTTAAAATCATCTGATTATTATTCTAAATTATCCTCTATAACTAGATCGTCCCATGATCTTTTCATTTCATCATCACTATCCTCCCAAGACTGATATTGTATTTGTTTAATATTCTTATCATTATCCATTAGGGTTACATCATGGATTTCAATAATATTTCCTTTATTCATATTGAATAATTTATATTCATCCCTTTTCATTTAGTTTCCATGAAATATCCCTTCATCTATATGGGATTCAAACTTCTTGTATTTCTTATTGTTGATAATGAAACACTTACTTCCAAATATTTGAATGTAATTCAACAATGGATTCTTTTTATACCATAACTCATATGAAGTCTTCTCTTATATTGGACATAATAACATTATATTTTATTTGTATAAAGCCATCATCGCTGCGTCATTCCAAAATTTCCCTAGAAGGTATTTCTCAATAAGCAATGTTCATGCAATTTTTTTGACCATCCAATTTTTTCTCTCAATTACTCCATTCTATTATGCAGTTCTTACAACTGAAACATGATTCATTATCCCTTTCTTCTCGAGATAATCCTCTAATTGGAAATTTATAAACTCTATTCCATTATCCATTCAGATCTTTTAGATTGTTCAACCAAACAACTTCTCAAATTTCCTTTGATATTTTTTTATGAAACTGAATACATCATATTTGTGGGTGATGAATGAAACCCATTCCAGTTTTCTATAATGATAATTTTGGGGAACATAATACCTCCTTACATCAATAGATCTTGGTGTATTTGATCCAAAAACATCAATATAAACCATCTCAATAAATATTTTTGACCTTTTCTATTATTACTTATATGTATTTCAAATGTTATTCCCCTGTTGGTAGGAATCACATGTATGTGTTCGATCAATTGATAATCTAGGGAGATCTCGAGCAACATCCTATTTCCCTACATCTTATGTAGATGTTTTTCTCATGTGACCTAGATGTTTATGTAACAACATATTTTATTCTTCCTTAGATATACATCACATATCTATTTCTCCACTATCTAGGTAGATATTCCCTTTTTGACGCTTTCCCTATAGTAAAACAATGCCATCGTTTTATTTGATGAAACATATTTTTTTGGAGAAACTTATGGAATGTCCTGAGTCACACAATTGACATATATATAATAATTTTTCACAATTAACTTTAATAACCAATACATTTTCTATATCTCATGTCCTTTTCACCCATACATTCCTTTCCTAGAGATTGTGATTTTAAACCCTTCATCATTACCAAATCATAGGAAAACATATTTATCGTACATGATTCCCATCACCATATCTTTATTTTCTATCATATGGGAGTTAAATCAATTATTAATGATCCATATACATGTATGATTTTATTCCTTGAATATATATTCTGAACGAACATCCTATTTAAAAAATTTCTTTTTGATCCATGCTTTTGACATTGTACCATATATGGATTGATACTCTAAACATTCCTTGGAAAATGGTGGACCAAATTCATCATATATATTTTCAATTCAATTTTTAATTTTCATCTCATTTGATGATACATTTGTTTTCTACGTATAATCAGCCTCAGTTAACTTTATAACATTTCTCTTTGTTGATGAGAAATATATTTCTGTGTGATTGAATCCCCCACAGCTAAAACAGTAACCATAAAATGAATACCTAAAAAATTTGTCTACGTATGAATACCTTTACTGGTCATGTTCCTTTAGGTACAATTTTCCTATAGATCAAACATTTTAATCTTGTCCCATATTTCCATAACATTAGAATCTTATGTAGGATACTTTCATTTGTCTTAATACTACACCACTACTTATCCCTTGGTTTCAATAAATCTTCATATCCTTATTTGTACCAAAATAAATCTTCAATCTTGGATCTTGAAGTATGCGCTTGTTGTTTGACTTCAACTATTACTAATTTTTATTTTTGATCATGCTACATACCATTCTTATCATTTGAATTTGACTATTTCTTCTATTATTCTAGAAAATCGTGCTTTTCTTTTAACTTTTCTATTGCATGTGGGATATTATTCTATGAGTCATAATTATTTCTTAATTCTTAACACTTTTTTATAGACTGATGACTTACTCTTCTGGTTCATCAATACGATTGATTTAATATATCCTATTTTCAGTAAAACTATTGATCTCTCTTTTCTATTCTTCAATTTTTTTGTTTTTACTGAACAACCTTTTTTGAGATTTTTGGTGTTCAATAATTCAATATTTTAATTTATTAATTCATCTTAGAATCCTCTTCCTCCTAATATAACATTTAAAGTTTGGCATCATGAACCACTTTTTATCTTTCATAGTTTTGGCTCTCCAAACATCTACCTCTTCAAGAGAATATTTTAATTCAACCACAAGATCAACTCTTTATTCTACTTCTACCTCATCACATTCACTTTATTCCTTTGTTTTGGAAATTTACCACAACTTCAAACATAACATCTTATTTATGATCATTGCAGTCCTCTAACTCTTCGGCCTCAGATTCATCTGAACATTCATCTTCTTTTGAAAGATGATTCTTTATTTTCATGAAATTTTTCTTCAAACTTAACCAATATTTCACATAAGATAAATAATTATTCAAGGGAATTTAATAATTTTATTAATCCTTATATTTAAGCTTCTTAGGACACTTTAATACAAAAATTACAATCATTCCACATTGGAAGCATGCAAGTGGAAGTTTACCTTTGAAGTTTCCTCTTCCTCTATGTATGTTTGATAAGAGAAATGACATGAAATCATCCAAAATATATTCCTCTGGACAATCATTAATAAGATATTCTTCATGTCCTTAAATTCTGATTCTTTGGACTTCCCCATTTCAACAACATCATTTTAATCATTTATCATTTCCTATGAAAAAAATGTACTATGCAAGTTATCCAATGTTAGATCCTATAGATCATTATCTTCTAATATTGAAACTTTTTTTTAAACTAAGGTGGAATTTTCCTCACGATTTAATTCAAAATCCTTATATCCTCAATGACTTCTCCAAGACCACACATATATTTGAATACAATGTTTACCCTATCAAAGATTGCATTAATAGATACATTTGGGTTTATACTTAGACCTGCATACATATTCAATCAAACCTCCAACTTTGCCTCTCTGAACATTGAATCTCCTTCATAGATATTGAATAGCTTTTCCACATATCATGTGATGATTTAAATAAAATATCCTTTGTCTAAATTTCTTTTGATAGAGCTACCCCTAAAGCAATTATACCTTTATCAACAACATCAAATTAACTTCTTTCATCTTCTTTTTTTTTAAAGCAAGAAAGTTAAAAGAGTCTGAAATAGGGGATTTTTTTACAATCTCTATCAAAGAGATCAAATAAATCAGCAGGCAGGGAGTCCATCCAAGTCATTCGCTAGTGGACTCCTTTGTTTGCAAGAGCATCAGCGACGGAGTTAGCTTCACGATAGGTGTGGGTGGCGATATAATCAAACTCATGGAGCGAGTTAAGGAAGTTCATCCAACAAGCAGTATGATTCTAGGCTAGATGAGTGCTTCCATTCCAGATGGCATGAATGATGGTGGAAGAATCACACTCAATCCATAGCTTCCTCCAGCCTCATTGAAGAGAAAAATCAATGGCATGGATGACACCCAACAGTTCCGCCTCCAGCGATGTCGAGTGGCCAAAGCCAACGAAGAAACATCCCTAACACTAGCCAGCAGAGTCTCTGAAAATAGCACTGCAACTGGCAGGACCTGGATTTCCTTTTGAAGAACCATCAGCATTAACTTTGATCCATCCCTGCATTGGCGCCTACCAGAAAACCTCAAAGGTGAGTTTTGGATTTGGATAATTGCCAAGAACTCGGAGATGGAGAAGGATCTCAAATTCCCCAACTGAGTTGTTACATCAATCTTTTTGAATAGAAGCAGCTTCCTGTATCGCCACCAGGATCCGAGATTTCCCTGCATTATGTTCAAAAGAATGATTATTATGAGTGAGGTCATTTCTAACGTACCAGATCTCGTGAATGATCTCTGCCACTACCGCCAGCCAGATGTTGTTGATCTGCAAAGAAAGATAAGATCTAGTGCAGTTTTTAAGAAACACAGATATAGAATCAGTAAAATAGAATCTGTAATTGAAGAGATCAAAAACAAAATTCCATAATACAGAGGCTATCGCACAAGACAGGAAAAGATGATCTGCATCCTCCCGATGTTGGTTACATAGGCGGCATTTAGAACATAGTTGGAAACCAAAAATTTGGAGAATAGTATCAGTAGGCAATCTATTATGGGAAATACGCCATATGAGGGTGAGCCAGGAGGGTTTAATCTAAGGTTTATTAAACTGACTCACCCAAATATAACTAGATTCAAAGTGAGAAAAATTCTTCTTATGAAAGCTTTTGGAGTCTAGAACACCATTTGGGGAAGGTTGCCAAACCAGGAAATCACCATCGGGAGAAAAAGAATGATTATCAATTATTTCCATAATATTATCCGGGAGATCATGACTCTGAGATTGAAGAACATCTTTTATAGTTTGATTAGTGTCCCCAAGAATGTGACTAGGAGGTAACAAAGTTATCAAGGGGTTATCATACCATTTAACACACCAAAAGTTAATAGAAGAATTAACACTAACCATCCATCTAGATTTTTCCATGATCTTATGATAAGAGTCCCTGATAGATGTCCAGATGGAAGAATTAATGAAATTAAGATTCCCTTTTAATAGATTAGAAAGAAATCTGTGATACAAAAAATTAGTGGCTTTAGAAGAGGGATTGATAATATGCCAAGTGAGATGAGCCTGGAGAGCGTCATTGAAAAGGTTTACGTTTTTATGTCAATACCACCATTGTCAATAGGTCTACAACAAGAATTCCAAGGAATGGTGACAAGATTCCTTTCATGAATACTTCCAGCACAGATGAAATTTTTAATATAGGTATTAATTTTCTTGAAAATTCCAGCATGCCATTTATAAATCATGAGGGAGTAGACCATTTTAGAAACAATGGTAGACTTGACCAAGAAAATTCTCCCAGCAGTGGATAGAGATTTCCCATTCCAATTGGAAATTTGTTTTATAATTTGATCAATAATATTATCAAAATAAATGGATTTGGGTCTCCCCCAGAAAATAGGAACTCCTAAGTAGGTAAAGGGAATCCGACCCTCTTTAATACCCAAATAATTGGTAATACTATTTTTCCTGCTGACAGGAAAATTCTTACCAAAGAAAATGAAATATTTATTCCAAGAGATCACTTGACCGGAGACCTCCTCATAATGAGCAATGGCTTCCTTAAGAGACTGTATATTCTGATGGTCCCCTTTTAGAAATAGGATAATGTCATCAGCATATAGAAGGTGAGTGGGGGAGTTAAGATTTCTAGAAACCTGTATAGGTTTAAGCTTACTCTGATCAACCAAACTGCTGAGGAGTCTACTAAGATAATCTTCAGCAATGACAAAAAGGATAGCAGAAAGAGGGTCACCTTGTCTAACACATTTATAACAGTTAAAAAACCCTCTAGGAGTGCCATTAATAAGGATATAAATGTTTGCTGAAATAAATGAGATCCTAATTATTTCAATGAAAAGATCTTGAAATCCAATGCTTTTTAGCACTTTAAAGATAAAATTCCAATCAGTAGTGTCAAAAGCTTTTTTAATATCCAGTTTGATAGCCACACATCCTCCTCCATTACTTTTATTTAAACTGTTAATGCATTCAGAGGCAAGGAAAATACAATCTTCAATATATCTACCTTTGATAAAGCCAAACTGGTTCCAAGAAACAATTTTATTACAAATAGGAGCAAGTCTATTTGCAATGATTTTGGTTATGATTTTGAAAATCGCGTTAATGAGAGAAATCGGTCTGAATTGGTGGATCTTAGAGGAATTCTCAACCTTACGAATTAAAGTTAAAAATTGAGCATTGATTCCATGCAGGAGAAGACCACAAGTGAAAAAGTTGTTAACAAGGTTACAAACATCTTTGTGAATTATATCCCAATGTTTTTGGAAAAAACCATTGTTAAACCCATCTGGACTAGGAGCACTATCGGGATTGAGTCCAAAGACAGTGTCTTTGATTTCATGATCAAGAGGAGTGCTCAAAAGAAAGTCATTGTCCCTTTCATCCACCAAAAGAGGAATAATATCCGGTTTAAGATCAGTGATTAAACCTGGGCCATTAAAAAGATTATAAAAGTAAGAGGTAACATGATCCGTGATGGCCTCTTCAGAATCAGTGATCACACCATCAATAGTAAGTTTGGAAAGAGGACAATTAATCTTTCTAATTCATTGAAGACAATTGTTGAATTTGGAATTACGATCACCATCATTGAGCCATTTGGTCCTGAACATATGTTTGCCAATGTTATCATTGAAAGTAAGCAAGGAGTTAAGTTTGGCGGAGATCTTCACTTCCAATTGAGGATCCAAAATGAAATCATAGTTGGTGTTTTGAGTTTGAAAACAACTAATATCTTTCTCAAGTGAGGAAATATCCAAATAAATTTGAGAAATTGAAGATTTACACCAGCCTTTGAGGGCCTGTTTAAGAGTTTTCAACTTATATAAACATGCAAAAGAGTCTTGTTGATATTTCATAGAATTCCAGATGTTGTGAATGAAAGCAACACAATCAGGGTTCGAAGACCAAGCATTATTAAATTTAAAAGGAAATACATAATTTTTGTCTTTTGTGAGAAGGCTAACAATAATAGGATGATGATCAGAGTTGAGCCTGGGGAGAGTAACACTAGAAATATTATCACAGTTATCAAGAATCTTCATGTTAACAAAGGCCATATCAAGCTTACTAGAAACCTTTTGTTATGGTGATTTCTGTACCAAGTATATTTAGCTCCAGAAAGAGTTATTTCAAGAATATTACAATCTTCAATAGCCTCTCTGAATTCCCTGGAGGAGATAGAAAGGTGATAGGGACCAATTTTTTCATAGGGGCTGAGGATGGCATTGAAATCACCCATGAGAATCCAAGGAGATTGAATACATTTATCCAAATCAAGAAGATCATTCCATAAGTCTCTTCTATCTTGATATATATTCTTGGCATAAACCATAGTACAAATAATATGACGACCATGCCATGATAAATTACAAGTAAAGTGTTTATCAGAAGATCTATAAAGGTTGGAATTTTACAAAGAGGTATGGAAAAAAATCCACATAGAATCAGAGTGAGAGTCTCTTTTGTAGGAGCCTAGGAAATTGTAGTTGTGAGAACCAAACCTCAAGAAATTCACATTTAAAGTAACTTTCGGTTCAGAAATAGAAAAAAGAAGAGGTTTGTGAGTGTTTAAAAACCTCCTAAGAGCGATAGAGGTGTCTTGATTAGCCACACCTTGACAATTCCAATATAGTAAATTCATTACTAATTGGGTTTTGGGTTAGAACCCTTCTTATTTTTTGATTTCCCAGAACCTTTAATCCCTTGAGATCTCGTGACCATTAGGGAGGATGGGGGATTTTGTTTGGTATCCAGTTTGGGCTCTTGGTTTGTAGAGTTTTTCAAGTCATTTTCTCTCGGATTAGAGTTAGGATTTATGATAGGGGTAAGGGGTCCTTAGTTTTAGACCTGTCCAGTGGCTGCTCTCACATAGCTCCATGAACCGGTAACTGGTCATAAAGAGATTGTGTCGCATCCATATCAACTGGAGTGGCCATGTCAGAAGAGGAATGAGGACTGGACATGGAGACAGCTGCATGAGCAGAGGAATGTTCAGAATGAGAGTGTGTCATAGCCTCTACCAGGACAGAGTCAGAACAACTATTGATATAAACTCATATTCCATGCATATCTACAGTGAATACATCCATTACTAATGATTGAGAGTAGTGATGCATCTAATTATTTTATAGTTGAAAATTGTTTATGTCGATGATTGGAATTCCTTTGTGATTTACCACCCCCATTTCTTCAACATAGGGAGAACCACTAACTTTTAAGCATTCTATCAAATACTGATTGCTAGACCCACTAGGTATAATATCCTAGTGGGATGAATCTATGTACTAAAAATTAAAACTACTAACCCTTTGGATCTTGTTTCATCATTAAATAAAAAAAATCTCTCTCTTTCTATAATAAAAATATATGAACAGAAATGGAATCTTGCATTGGACAAAACAGTTTCAATTGGTTCACCCTCACTGTGCTACACCCAAAGAGCAGACACCGGATATGTTCCAATATACCAAATACATTAAAGCTCACATCCAATTAAAAAGGTCGGGCTAGATCACTTATATTCCCAAGATCAATACTATTAAAATATCAAGGTATACTCACTATATTCCCAAGTTTCACTCCTTATGTATCTTTCTCGGGCTCACTTCCTGTGGAATGGATAACCATATTCTTTTTCCTTTACTGAATAATCTTAGAAAAGATCCACTCAAAATATATGGACTTATAGGTCCCTTAATTTTCAATGAAATCACACTTCTTAAAATGTAGGTAGATCCTATGTTGATGTCCCTTTTTCACCTATATATGAAATCCACTTTTTCACATACTGTTAGTTAGTGGAAAAAACATTCACAAACTATTTATGTCCCTTAACAAACCACCTATTTCTTCTATGAAATGTGTTGTGCATATGATTTGTGGACCACTGCATTCATGAACATCCTCTACTTTTACCACAACATACTATCTTCACATATTGTCTTTGAGAACTAGCTCTATATACCACCTCCGCAAATTACTTCCACATATAGATTACTTAAAAAAATCCACTTCTGTGGAATTATGTATTCGGAGAAACATAATTCCATACAAACACCCTTTCATGGAATTGCTTCCATGAACTACTTCCCCATTCATTGAATCCTCCTTGTGAACCTCTTTTATACTTGGAAAATTTCTGGAGAAAATATTTTTTCATATAAAAATTACTCTATGTAATGAAGGTATTAATGCTCCTTATATATGAAATCAAATCCCCCAAATATATAAATCTAAGATTTCCCAAATCATGACCATGTACCATGCTTCCTTGAACTGTTCTCCCTACACAGCCAAAAAATAAATTTCATCCTCCATAGCATCCTAAATCCCCATTTTGTTTTCTCCAACGACACCCTTCATGGATTTAGAAGTCACCACCGGGTTTCTAGGAATGAAAACCCATCACACATACTACAAGCCTTCTCAGGAACCTTTTCCTCCTTCCGCATACTACATGCCAACCCTCAAACCATTTTTCATTTCATGAACCATATCATCCTCACAAATTGTATTTAATACACAGTCCACATACTGTGCATCATATAGCATCTTGACTTTTTAATACATAAATTTTCATTGCATTTTACAAATAGTGGACCATTAAAGTATGGTGTCTTGGAAATCAGGAATAATATACTTGAAAACATAAAAACATTATTTAAAATCCCCTTGAGAATCCTATTGAAAATTTCATCGTATGTATAACTACTTTTTATCATATCCTGGAGACATACATCAATGAAAAGGGTGTGCAGAAGTCCCAGTATTGAAAACAGGGGATTCTGTTTACTTATGATATCAATAAGAACTTGAAGAAAGGAATCTGAGAAATGAAACTAGAGTCATATCAAAATTAAAAGAACAAGAACCGCAACTTGAATATGTGTTTACAATATTTAATTTATAAATTCATGAATATATCACCATGGTTCATCACCAAGGTTTCATAAAAATTACCAAGGTTATTCACAAAGGTATTTTGAAACATGCCATCTCTAGAGATTGAAATTTTTACCCAATACATTGGAGAACTCTCAGGGGACACCCATAATATTTAATTATTTTTATGTGATCAACATATATAATAATAATATATTTCATAAATAAACTGAAGAGATTAAATTAAATAGGCTTCACATCAAAATCATGACGTTTTAAAAGTGATTAAAAATATGATCATTATGTAATTTATAAACCATGGAAAGGGAATATGTGTTTTATGTATGTGAATTCCAGAATCAACAATATCATTTTTATTTCATTATGAACAATCCTATAATCTAAATAGGTCCAGGTATTCACTTAAATAAGATAAGAGAATATCATGAGATAAAGATAGAGAAATTTTGAGATTAAAATTCTACAACATAAAGACTATATAACATGGTTTTAGAAAAAATAAAAAAGAGAGTGAACAATTATAAACCACTCAGAAATAACTCATAATATAATATAGGGACATAATAAAATATAAATAAGCTCATAGTAAGGATATTTTAATGGAATACCATATGAAAAGAAAACTTGAATGAAAATAAAAGATGTGATTTCTTTTAAGAAAATTCGGCATCCTGACAGCCTCACATGAATCTTCCGAAAATCAATTGATGAGAGCAGAAAGGGTCTCTTATCATTTAGAAAATAAATGGACAGGTTGAATGATATATAAGAACATACACAAAGATAATAATATGGAAATTAGAAGACATAACTTAAAGGATGGTATGACTCAAAAGAGGAAGGTGAAAGGTTCCCTTTCCTTGAAGAGTAACTTTGAAAGATTGATGTTTGGGACCTTGTGTGGATTGAGTGAACCTTGGGAGGACTCCTTAGGAGGTAAAAATACCAAAGATTCGTTGAGGGGGATTTTTGAATGAATGTAATGATGTAATGTCTTGGTATTTATAGAAACAGTGAGGGAATATTTAATTAGTTTCCAAGGGTCACCTCATCAGTGGTATTTGAAAAATCATGGCCTTTCCAATGGTATTGTCCCATGGTATTGGCCTCTAGGGAAGCCACATGACATGTCATACTATTCACACGTCGACCAAAAATTTTACATCATTATTGATGTCATTTGTCACATTGAAACTCAAATCTGTATTTTCACTATTCATTGAAAAAACAAAACATTTAATTAAAATATAAAAAATTCACACTATACTAAAATCAATGATCTGAATTTAAAAATGAACTCAATTTTCTGGAATTTATTTTTTAATTATCTGATATATAATATTTATCTAAAAACACTATTTAATAGAAAAATACTAATTGTAAACTAATAAAATCTGAAACATTTATTTACATATGCTATTATATTACTTCAACATTCAATATGCCTAGATCATATTTATACACTCTTAAGTGAGGTTATTATTCCATTTGTCACATTATTATCCATGTTGGTAATATTACTATTAATACTTTACTATTCATTAAAATTATGTTGATTTAATTATACTCTAAATTTATTACTAGTTACAACTTTAGAAGACCATTTTTTTATTATCATATCACATTATTAATTATTTAACGTATACAAACAAAATATTTTAAATTACCCTTTTTTTAAAATTCTTTAATAATATATAACTTCATCTTATATTTATCCGAACATTTAACATAATAAGAAATAATAATTTCATTTATACCAAAGGAGTACAAAATGTAACTAAGGTCTGCTTATATATCCCCTTATAAAAACTGCATAAGACCTAAGTTTATGATATGATATGGTGATAGAATCTTTGGGATGCTCAGGAAACATTTCCTGAGTGGTTATTTCTATCATCTTGAACTTCTCCCATAGGCAATTCCATTCAACCTTTACATATTGGAGTTCATATTGGGCTTGGTCCAGAGAAAATCCCAGTGATGTAGCCTCCTTCCCATTCTCTAAAAGGTGGGCTTTGTATGGCCCTAGTCTACAAGATAAGGCCATCGACTATTCATTATGTATTAATTAACCATGATCACTTGTATTTATAAAAAATAATCATAACATTAATAATTTAGTTTCCAATAGTAATATTCACCAACAATTGTATAACAGTCAAAACGCAGTGGTATTATTTTAATTATACTCACTTAAATAATTAAGGGATATAGTTTTTTTGAGTATAAAATAATATAAATAACAAAATTATGAAACAAATATTATTCAAATGTTTGGGTCATCACATGCTTCCCCCATTAAAAAATTTCATCCAAAAAATTTTAACTTGTACCCTCAGAAGAGAAAATGTGTGGGTACTTCTTCAACATAGAGTTCTCTGGTTCCCACGTGGATTCTTCGTATTTGTGGTTCCTCCACAACACCTTAACAAGTTCGGTAGTTTTGTTGTGTAGAACCTTCTCTCTACAATACAAGATCTCCATCGACTTCTCCTCATAAGAGAATTCATTTTCCAATTATTCCACCTCTAGATTTAGTACATGTGAAGGGTCAGGTATGTACTTCCTCAAGAGGGATATGTGGAAGAAATCATGACCATGTGCTATATTTAGAGGAAGTGCAACCCGATAGGCCACTGCTCTTACAAGATCAAGGATTTCATAGGTTCCAATGTACCAAGGGTTGAGAATTATTTTCTTCCCAATCCTCATTACTCTCATCCAAGGTGAAATTAGATGAAAAAGATTTTCACCAACATGAAACTTGAAGTCCCTTCTATAGTTGTCGGCATAGCTCTTTTTCCAACTTTGAGTGGCCTTAATGTGTTGTTGGATGACATGAAACTTTTTGTCATATCTTTCCCAAGATCAGGCCCAAGAAGATTCATTTCACAGGCTTCATCCAAACATTTAAGAGTTCAACATCACATCCCATATAGAGCTATAAAGGGTTCCATTTAAATTCTCGAGTGGAAGCTATTGTTGTATGAGAACTCAACAAAAGGGAGATTTTGATCCCATCCACCTTTAAATTTAATTGAGCATGTTCTCAGCATATCCTCAAGTTTTTGAATTGTCCTTTCATATTGTCCATTATTTTGGGGGTGATAGGCCGTACTGAAATTCAATTCAGTGCTAAAAAATGTCGAATACTTCTCCATGTCTTTGATGAGGACCTTGGATCACGATTAGATACAATATAAAGTGGAACTTCATGCAGCCTTACCACATCCTTCACATAAATTATGGCTTGTTTATCACGAGATAAATCTTCCTGAATGGAGATAAAATGGGTAGTCTTGGGGAGATGGTCCATAATAACCCATCTACCATTATTTCCTTTGTATGTTCTTGGGAGACTAGTGACAAAGTCCATAGTGATATTTCCCCACTTCTATGCTGGTATGGGTAGTGGTTGCAATACCCATGTAGGAATATTTGCCTCTTCGTTCACTTTCTGGCATATGAGGCACCGTTAATATTAGTCAGCAATATCCATTATCATAATATACCACCAATAATGATCATGAATGTGTCTATACATTTTCATGATTCTTGGATGTATAGGGAAAGTAGGGCTACGAGCTTCATCCTTCAACTCCTTTATTTCCGGAATTGATGGAACAGATAGTCTTGTATGAAATTTCAGTACATATTCTTGATTAATATTGAACTCAAAAAACATCCCATCCTTCACAGCCACAAACTTCTTCTATAACAATGGATCTTCTTTCTGAGCTATCTTGATGTTCTATAGTAATGAAAGTTGAGAAATCATTTGGGATAGTTTTGATGATGTACCTTCCCTTATGATTGCCATTTTCAGCTTTACAAGGTCATAGATCAAAGGATCTCGTTGAATCCTCATCATGGAAGGAACAACTGCTCATTTTATGCTTAATGCATAAGTAGCTATGTTTGCTCTTCTGGGATGATAATGCATTGAACAATCATAGACATTAAAAAATTCCAACCGTCTCCTTTATCTCATGTTCAATTCATTATGAGTAAAAATATACTTTAAACATTGATGTTTTGTGTATATATCACATTTCTTACCAAAATGATAGTGCCTCCATATCTTTAGAGAAAAAACAACTGCATCCATCTCCAGATCATGCGTAGGATAGTTCAGCTCATGAGTCTCCAACTATCTATATGCATAAACAATGAAGTTTTCATTTTTCATGAGGACACACTAAATCCCTTTCAGTGATGCATCGCTAAGAATAACGAATCCATCTCCACTTGAGGTCAGAGATTATATTGGGGCAGTAACTAATATCTTATTCATATCTTCGAATCATTTCTCACACTCCTTTTTCCAGATGAACATGACCCCTTTTAGAGTAAACATGGTTAATGGATTAGAATACTATGAAAAGTTTTTCACAAACCTCCTACAATATCCTAATAATCCATAGAAACTAAAAATATCATTAAATGTTGTAGGATAAGGCCACTCCTCTACAACTTTTGTCTTTACAGGGTCATCTGTGATTCCTTCATTGGTAACATTGTTCCCCAAGAATCAACTTCTTATAACAAAAATTCACATTTTTTGAACATTCCAAAAAGACTCTCTTTCCACAGAGTTTGAAAAATAACCCTTACATGATCCTTTTACTCCTCATGAATTTTGGAAAATAATAGAATGTCATCAGTTAAAACTACAAGAAATTTAGCTCAGTAGTTCTTAAAGACTATATTCATAAAATCAATAAAAAACACCAGATCATTATTCAGTCTGAAGGTCATAACAAAAAACTCATAATACCCATATCTTAATTGGAAGGCAGTTTTTGGAATATATTCTTTCTTCACCCTCAATAAATGATAACCAAATTTAAGATCAATATTAGAGAATAATTGGGCCCCCTGAAGTTGGTCAAATGAATAATCAATGCTTGGGAGAGGGTTTTTGTTCTTCAATGTGATCTTGTTCTGGTCTCTATAATCAATGCAAATCCACATTGATCCATTCATCTTCTTCACAAAGAGGAAAAGTGATCCCTAAGGAGACATGCATGGATGGATAAACCCCATTTCCAAAAGATCTTGGAGTTTCATATTTAATTCCTCCAGCTCCACATTTTTCATCCTATATGGGGTCTTTGATATCAGATGAGATCTAGGTATGAGTTAAAAGGAGAACTCTACCTCTTTTTGTAACGACCCAATGTTTCATTAATGTAAATCTCTCTTGATCTAATTAAATGTCTCTTTATGTTTAAATTAAATGTCAACTTATTTGGTTTTATGTAAAGAATTTTGACTGTTGCTAATATAGCTATTGAACAGTGATCACATGATTAGTATAAATATAGGTCTTTAACAAATCCAATTTACTCAGACAAAGGAAGTGATGGCCTAATCCAGTAGAATTTCCCCATACAAAACCCATTTGTCAGAGCTCGGAAAAGTGGTGGCATCCTTGGGCTTCGCTCTTAACCAAGACCAAGCTGAGCTTCATTATGTCAAGCTCGAACGGGATCGTATGTGGGAAAAGTGGAAGTTGATAGAGATTACCACTCGAGCGATGTTATCCGAGCCACCCTAGGATTCTATCACCATCGCACACCTTACCCTTAGGTCTTATGCGGCTGTTTTAAGGGGTTATTTAACAAATCACTAGTACTATGATTATGTATATTATTTTTTTATATAATAATGAATATATCTCCTTGTAATTTTTTTGATACATTGTAAATAGTTTTTAAAGTACAAATAGTGTTTTTAATTATTATTTAATTAAGAAATATATTTTATTAAATTAATGGATTTATTAATTAAATATTTTTTTAATAAAATATTATTTCTTTATTATTAAATTAATTTTTATTAAATATAAATGATCATATAATATTATGAATGCAATTGTAATTTTTATTAAGGTTTGAAAGCCATTTCTGTCAAAACCCACGAATTTTTGATAAATGTCAGTTTTTATTTTAAATGTAAAAATTAACATATTTAAAAAATTATTTAGATAAAATAAATGTTATTTATGGAATGAGGATGTCGAAATTATCCAATGGTGATTTTTTCATAATTTTCTGAGACAGTCAAATTTTTGGGAAAAAATTAAATACCGTTTAAATATCTAATGTGTTTTATGACATCATAATGACCCAATAGTTATGTAATAAAATACTATAATCTTTATGTTCAGCCAATATATGTTTTACCACCAAAATAATGTGATTTTGGGTTTGTTTGACTTACTTTTCGAACCATTAATGGACCCCTAAAGACTTATTACACACCTTGCCTTTTTAAATTAATTTCCTGGGAGTGTGACTCACCTCCACATAAGCAACCTCATTATTTTAATAACTTCGGACATTGTCCTTATAAAATATTGTTGTCCTCTTCCCTTTGAAAAAACCATGGGCAAAAACCATGAGATTGTTTTTGGTTTGGATTAATTTAATATAAGGGGTCCCAAACCTAAATAATAATGAATTCCCCCACCTTTCCTATATAAACCCACCCAAGCTCCCACTTCCTCCTCACTCAAAACCTTTGGAGTTCGTCCAACCTCTGACCTACTCTCTCTATAATCCTACCAAGGTTTCCCAAGCTCCCAAGAAGCCTCTCACAAGCCTCTCTTTATCCTTTGGAAGCACACTTCCAAGTAAGGGGTTTTTCTTCCTTTCTCATTTTTGTCCAATTTTATTCATATTGTTATGCCCTTTTAATTTCAAATATAAATTCTGAGGTACAGTTTCACAGATCCCCTATACTTCCCTATTATTGTTTGAATGATGGGATACCCATTTCTCTCTCATTAAATGCATCCCATTTACACCTGTTACTATGCCGAAATTCCGAAAGGAATTTCTCTCTCCTCTTTTACATTCAAGAAATACATTTGTATCTAAATATTAATTCAATTAAAATTGTCTGGAAAGGTTTATATATGACCAACTTAATATCCATTTCATGAAAATATGATGATACACCCCTTTCTCTCTCATCAACCATTTTTATGAATTCTTATGTCACGCCGTTACACTGCCGAAATTGCACCGATTTTCTAAGCCAATGCCATTGTGTAGTGAATACCGTGACCATTTCTCCATCAAGGGTATTCACCTTTATGTGCATTTACTTATTGATTATAAAGTTTCATGTATTAATTCCACATTCCTTGATCGTGGAATAAATTATTATGTTTTATGAATCCATGTTTTGTGATCCATGTGGGACACTTAGCCATGAAATGAAATGTTTAAGAAGGGTGCGCCCTTATAGCTCTCTAATGCATTGGGTAAAGTATAGTATCATGATACGCCATGTGAAATGAGTGTTGACTCATTATAATTCAAGTGAAATGAGGGTTTACTTGTGCTTCATGTGCAATGTGGATTTACAAATGCTCTATGTGTAATGGGCCTTGGCTCATGCTACTTCCATGTTAAGTGTTGTTGCCACATTTCCATGTTATGAATATCATTATTTATCATGCCTTTAGGTTCATGTTTCTTTTATTCTCTATTGATATTCCTATTGTCTAACATGTATTGTACTCCTCATGTATTTCTTGTGTATTCCCTTACTGGGCTTTATAGATCACCCATTTCTTATGCATGTCCTCAGGTTATCCCATTCAATGCTAAGTACGAGGGAATATAGTGGTCATGTAAAGGATGTTTTCGATAAAGATGATGTATTTCATGTTTTATGTTTTTATGTAACGATCCTAAGCCCTAAAGACACTAAACCTCTCGATCTTATTGTTGTATCATGTGAAGTTTTATGTAATAAATCATGTTTAAGTTTGTAATAAAAGCAGGGTTGTCATAGTTGGTATCCGAGGATAGGTTTAGTCATTTTTGGGATTAGGATTAGAAAACCCTAGTAAAGCCTTAGAGACAAGATTATGTATAATAAAAACATCCCAAAGTTTTGGAAAGTACTGAGTAAGTGGTTAATCAAGCAAATAAATCTCTGTCTGCGTACGAGCGGGTAGAGGCAGATCTGGCCCAGATGTATCCTAGGGGTAAAACTCGAAACCACCGCTTTGAGATAGACTCGAACGGGACCTGGTGCACGACAACGGGCCGTACTGCACTCTCGGTAACGACACTCCTGGGGGTTATGTTTTGAAAAAATCACAATCTTAGTATGAACCCTTATTAAGGTAATTAAAAAAATTCCCCTAGGAATATATGTTAGAAAGTAGATCATGAAAAGCCTCGATTAAAGCCTATAGGCTCATGAGTTAAGGAAATAAAGGTTTATTTATAATTACTCAACTTTTTTCTTTGGATTACCCTTTATGTGTTACCCCTAACTTTCCTTTTTTTCCATCCAATGGCTGGTAATAGGAGGACTTGGTCTAACAACCGTTGTGAATATCTGTGTGATGACTGTACTAACGAGATGCCCAATCTAATGGGAGCAGGAATCGTGAACATTGTCACACATCACTCTCAACTAACTCAAGTTTTGAATAGAATCACGGGTCAAGAGGAACGTCCAAACCCCCCTAAGAAGGAAAAAGTTGCTATCGAGAGCTTCATGAGACAAAGGCCTCCTACTTTTAGTGGGTCATCTGATCCCACGATTTCTGAACAATGGATCAACTCCATCGAAAAGATATTCTCCATCTTTCAATGTTCTGAACAAGAGAAGGTTCTCCTGGAGGCTTATCATATGAATGGTCAAGCTGATCGATGGTGGACATTAATAAAAAATACAAAGCCTGAGGAGGATATCGAGGTGTTGGAATGGAAGGATTTCTGGAAGATGTTTTTTGATAAATATTTTCGGCACACCCTCCGGCTTAAGATGGAAAGGGACTTCCTTTCCCTCAAGAAAAAAGGTGAAGAATCTGTTGGAGCGTACGAGGAAAACTTCACAAGGATTGCATAATATGCTTCCGGCTTTGTCTTTACCCCAGAATGCAAAGTTAACCACTTCTTTGGTGGGTTGAAGCCTAGTCTTTGGAAATCATTAGCAATCCGTGACTTCGACAGCTATGAGGAAATTGTTCGATGTGCCCTCAAGGTCAAAATGGAGATCGGGGAATATCGGGGTATCATGGGGATAATAAGTGCAAGGTGGACTTGAATACTGGTTGTGCAATGGATAAATCCAATGGTTCTAAGAAGATTCAGCACCCCACTTGCCAAAAGTGCGGAAAGAATCACCCTGTATATTGCCTTAAGGGGACGAAGAAATGCTTCAAGTGTAGAAGAGAAGGGCACCTAGATGTTAACTATCGGCAAGAAAGACCCGCGACTGCAACAGAGGAGATGAATGCTCCGTTCGAACCTCAACGCATTGTTCAATGATACAAATGCAATAAAACGGTGCATTTTTCAAATCAGTGCCCTAATCTAAGGGTTTTCGGAGGCAATCAACATCCTCCAAGGCAGCAAGGAAGATCTTTTTACATTACTTCTGTCGAAGTGAACCCCGACAACGAAGAGGTGATAGGTACGCAAGTTACTCAATCAAGAATAGCGAAAGTACTTTTTGATTTAGGTTTTACACATTCTTTTATAACCTGAATGTTTAGTAGAACAATCCCAGCACCACCACAAACCATGGAAGTGAAGATGTCGGTGAGTATGGAAAATCGGGCAATCATCCCATGGATGGAATTTCCCGATGAACCTCGTCATACTCCCTCTGGTGGAATTTGATGCAATTTTTGGCATGGATTGTCTTTCCTTATATAGAGCCAACATAAATTTTCGGGAGCAGAAAATCACACTCTATATGGAGAATCGACCCCCAATTATTTACAAGTGTAAGGAGGAATATGAATCTCCTTTAGCTGCATCATCTCAAGCATGGATATTACAACCCTATGAGAACGTGTATCTGGCTCAGATGATTGAGTCCAATGAAGAAACCATCCTTGAAGAAATGCCTATTGTGAGGGAATTTGCAGAAGTGTTTCCCGAGGAACTGCCTGGTCTTACTCCTAGAAGAGATGTTGAATTCTCAATTGATCTTATACCAGGGGCAATACCAATATCCAAGACTCCATATGGAATGGCTGTTGTAGAGCATGAAGAGTTGAAGAAAAAACTACAGGAGAATCTGGATAAAGGGTTTATATGCCCAAGTGCTTCACCATGGGGTGCACCGGTCCTCTTCGTCAAGAAGTAGGATGGGTCAATGCGGTTTTTCATCGATTATCGTGAGCTCAACAAAATCATGATAAAGAACAAGTACCCTCTCCCACGAATTGATGACTTGTTCAATCAGCTGCGTGGAGCACAATAATTCTACAAGGTGGACTTGCAGTCAAGATATTATCAAGTAAGGGTGAAGAAGGAAGATATCCCCAAGATTTTTTTCGCACAAGATACGAGAACTATGAATTCATAGTTATTCTTTTAGGACTCACTAATGCTCCAGCAATATTCATGTAATATATGAATAGAGTCTTTAGAGATTACCTTGACAAATTTTTGGTTGTATTTATAGATGATATTCTAATATACTCTAAAACCAAGGAGGATCATGGGGAGCATTTACGAACTGTACTAGAGACTTCGCGCAAGGAGAAGATCTATAAAAAGTACATCATGTGTGAGTTCTGGTTGAAGGAGGTTTCATTCTTAGGCCATATCATCACAAGCAATGAGATATTTATGGATCTCTCCAAAAAAGATACAATTGAGGGATGGTTGAGGCCAACATCAGTAACGGATATCTGTAGCTTCTTAGGGTTAGCTGAATATTATCGATGATTTGTGAGGTATTTCTCATGATTGTCCAACCCTCTTACCAAGCTAACTTTTAATGGGGTAACGTTTGGTTGGAGATATGAATGCGAAAAAAGATTCAAGGAGTTGAAAAGGAGGCTTATCACTGCGCCCGTGCTCACTTTACCCACAACTGGGGAACCTTTTGTGGTTTTCATCGATGCTTCGAAGAAGGGATTAGGCTGTGTGCTGATGCAGAATGATAAAGTGATATCCTATACCTCAAGGCAGTTGAAAATCCATGATCGAAACTATCCAACACATGATCTGGAGTTAGCGTCAGTGATCTTTTCCTTGAAAATCTAGCGACATTACCTCTATGGGGAGAAATGTGAGATATATACTGACCACAACAGTCTTAAATATATATTCACACAGAAATAGCTTAATATATGCTAGATAAGATGGATAGAGCTCATCAAGGATTATTACTATACAATACATTACCACCGTGGGAAAGTGAACAAGGTGGCAGATGCCCTAAGTAGAAAGCACCCAGAGATTACATCAATGATGAGAATTGAGAAGGATCCAATCTTCTTAGACTTGATGAAGATGGACATGGGAATCATAAATAACGGAACATCCTCAATACATTCACAAATGATTGCTCAACCGTCTCTTTTGGAAAGGTTAAAGGATGCTCAAAAGGATGATGTGGGAATTCAGGAAATAGCGGAAGCTATCAAAAAAGGGAAATCCTCGGAGTTTAATGTTAATGGAGAAGGAATTGTGCGATTTGGGATAAGACTATGACTTCCATCGGGTCCAGAGCTGAAGAAGGAACTTTTGGATGATGCACATAGTTCAAATTTCTCTATTCACCTAGGGAGCACAAAGATGTATCGAGATCTCCAAGAAAACCTTTGGTGGGATAATATGAAGAAGGAGATCGCTGAATATACATCAAAGTGCCCGGTGTGTCAGAAAGTGAAGGCAGAAAGGAAAAAGTCTAAGGGGATGATGCAACCATTGCCCATACTAGAATGGAAATGGGAGAACATCACCATGGGCTTTTTCCCCAGACATCCAAGGAAAACAAAAGGCAAAAATGCAATCTGGGTTGTTGTGGATCATCTTACAAAGACTGCACACTTTATTGCTATTCTATATGATTTCTCATTGGATCAACTGGCATGGATATATATCAGGGAAGTGGTAAGGTTTCATTGAGTACCACTATCTATTGTGTCTGACCGAGATCCAAGATTCACCTCTATGTTTTGGAAGAATCTTCAACATGCTCTGAATAGTGAACTGAACTTCAGTACGGATTATCATCCTCAAACTGATGGCCAATCCGAGCATTCTATCCAAACACTTGAGGACATGTTGAGAGCGTGCTCAATGGACTTTAAAGGAGGATGTGATCGACATCTTTTTCTGGTTGAGTTCTCTTATAATAATAGTTTCCACTCCAGCATCCAAATGGCACCATATGAAGCCCTGTATGGGAAAAGGTGCAGAACACCAACATGTCGGGATGAGGTCAGTGAATGTAAGCTTCTTGGACCAGAAATGGTTGAGGAAATGGTGGAGAAGGTGACAACGATTCAACAACATATCAAGGTATCCCAGAGTCGACAGAAGATTTATGCAGATAATCATCGATGAGACCTTGAGTTTAAAGTTGGAGACAAGGTTTTTCTATGCATATCTTCGTGGAAGAAGGTCATGAGGTTTGTAATGAAAGGGAAGTTAAGTCCAAGGTACATCATCCCCTTTGAGATTCTTGATCATGTTGGGGATGTGACCTATCGACTAGCACTTCCACCTACCATGGTAAAAGTACATGATGTCTTCCATGTATCCCTCCTAAAGAAGTACATACCGGACCCTTCACATGTACTCTCTTCTGAGGTGGTACAATTGGAAGATGATCTTTCTTATGAGGAGAAACTAGTGAAGATCTTAGATCGTAGAGAAAAAGTTCTATGAAATAAGACAATTCCCCTCGTCAAGTTGTTGTGGTGAAACCAGAAGTTTGAAGAAGTGACTTGCGAATTAGAGGAAATGATGAAGATGAGTTACCCAAATCTGTTTTAGTGTGGGAAAAGGAAAATTTTGAGGGCAAAATATCTTAATGGGGGAATATTGTAATGACCCAAAGTTTCATTAATGGAAATCCCACCTGATAAAATTAAATGTCTCTTTATGTTTATATAAAATGTCAACTTCTTTGGTTTTATGTTATGAATTTTGACCGTTGGTAATATAGCCATTGAACAGTGATCACATGATTAGTATAAATATAGGGCTTTAGCAAATCCAATTTACTCAAACAAAGGTTAGTGATGGCCTTATCCAGTAGAATTTCCCCATACGAAGCCCATTTGTCGAAGATTATAAGAGAGGTGGAATCCTTGGGCTTCGCTCTTGACCATGGCCAAGCTGAGCTTCATCATGTCAAGCTCAAATGGGACCATCTACGAGGAAAGAGGATGTTGATAGAGATTACCACTCGAGCGATGTTATCCAAGCCACCCCAAGAGTATGTCACCATCGCACACCTTACCCTTATGTTTTATGCGGCTATTTTAAGATGTTATGTAACAAATCGCAAGTACTATGTTCATGTATATTATTATTTTATATAATAATGAATATACCTCCTTGTCATTTTTTGATACATTGTAAATAGTTT
The DNA here is from genome assembly GCA_963277665.1 of Viscum album. NCBI lineage: Eukaryota > Viridiplantae > Streptophyta > Magnoliopsida > Santalales > Viscaceae > Viscum > Viscum album. Next base: position 1,577,283,891 of record OY728141.1, read on the forward strand.
TTAAAGTAAAAATAGTGTTTTTAATTATTATTTAATTAAGAAATATATTTTATTAAATTAATGGATTTTTGAATTAAATATTATTTTAATAAAATATTATTTTTATATTATTAAATTAATTTTTATTAAATATAAATGATCATATAATTTTATGAATGCAATTGTAATTTTTATTAAGGTTTGAAATCCATTTCTGTCAAAACCCGTGAATTTTCAATAAATGTCGGTTTTTATTTTAAAAGTGAATATTAACATATTTATAAAGTTATATAGATAAAATAAATGTTATTTCTAGAATCAGGATGTCAAAATTATCCAATAGTGAATTTTTCATAATTTTCTGAGACAGTCAAATTTTTGGGTAAAATTTAAATACCGTTTAAATATATAATGTGTTTTATAACATCATAATGACCCAATAGTGATGTAATAAAATACTATAATCTTTATTTTCTGACAATAAATGTTTTACCTCAAAAATAATGTGATTTTTTTGTTTTACTTACTTTTCAAAGAATTAATGGACCCCTCAAGACTTATTATGCACCTTGTCTTTTTAAATTAATTTCCATGGGACTGTGACTCACCTCCACATAAGCAACCTCATTATTTTAAGAAGTTAGGAATTTGGGATAATAAAATATTTATTCCTCTTCTCTTTTCCAAAAACCATTGGAAAAAACATGGTATTGTTTGTGGTTTGGATTAATTTAATATAAGGGGTCTGAAACCTAAATATTAAAGAATTCCCTCACCTTTCATATATAAACCCACCCAAGCTCCCACTTCCTCCTCACTCAAAACCTTTTTATATCATTCAAGCTCTTCCATACACTCTGTATAATCCTCCCAAGGTTACCCAAGCTCCCAAGAAGCCTCTCAAAATCCTCTCTCCAGCCTTTGGAAGCACACTTCCAAGAAAGTGTTTTTTCCTACTTTCTCATTTTTGTCCAATTTTATTCATATTGTTATGCCCTTTTAATTTAAATTATAAATACTGGGGTATGGTTTTTCACCTCCCTTATACAGACCTCTTATTGTTTGAATTATGGGAGACCCATTTCTCTCTCATTAAATGCATCCCATGTACACTCGTTACTATGCCGAAATTCAGAAAGGAACTTCTCTCTCCTCTTTTACATTCATGCAATACTTTTGTATCATGAATCTAAATTCCATTAAAATTGTTTGGAAATGTATCTATATGACCACCTTACTATAAATTTCTTTTAAATATGACGAGACACCCCATTCTCTCTCATCAACCATTTTTATGAATTTTTATGTCACGCCGTTACGCTGCCGAAATTGCATCGATTTTCTAAACCAATGCCATTGTGTAGTGAATACCATGCCCATTTTTACATCAAGGGAATTCACCTTTATTCAAATTTATTTATTGATTATAATGTTTTATGTACGAATTCCACATTCCTTTATCATGGAATAAATGATTATGTTTTATGAATCCATGTTTTATGATCCATGTCGCACACTTATGCATGAAATAAAATGTTTATGAAGGGTGTGCCCTTATAGTGCTCCAATGCATTAGGTAAAGTATAGTATCATGATACGTCCTGTGCAATGAGTGTTTACTCATTCTAATTAATGTTCAATGAGGGTTCACTCGTGCTTCATTCGCAATGAGGAGTTACTCATGCTCTATGTGGAATGGGCCTTGGCTCATGCTAATTCCATGTTAAGTGTTGTTGCCACATTTCCATGTTATGATTATCATGCTTTATCATGCCTTTAGGTTCATGTTTCTCTTGTTCTCTATTGATATTCCTATTTTCTAACATGTATGGTACTCTTCATGTATTCCATGTGTATTCCCTTACTAGGCTTTATAGCTCACCCTTTCCTTATGCAGGTTCTCAGGTTATCCCATGCAATGCTAAGTACACGGGAATTTAGTGGTCATGTATAGGATGTTTTCAATAAAGATGATGTATTTCATGTTTTACATTTTTATGTAATGATCCTAAGCCCCAAAGACACTAAACCTCTCAATCTTCTTGTTGTATCAAGTGATGTTTTATGTAATAAATCATGTTTACGTTTGTAATAAAAGCAGGGTTGGCATACTTTTTCTGGGGGAGATATAGGTAACTCCTTTGGAAATACGTCAACGTATTCCTAGATGAAGGGGACATTTTCGATCCTTAAAATCTAATTTTCTTCTTCTACGTGTTCACCGATTAACTCCATAATGATAGATATTGGAGGTTCTTGTAGACAAAGATCAGGAAGATATATCTCTTCTTAGAAGATAACCGTAGGTTTTCTATTCAAGATTACTGAGATTTCATTGATTCTACATTTGATCATAGAATTATACATTGAGAGCCAGTCCATCCCTAGTATAATGTCAAATTATAGCATGGGAATGACTATTATATTTCCAAAAATATTTTTCTCACTAATGTAAATACTAGAGTTTTAGAACACTAACAATGCTTGGAAATTCCCACTAAGAGTATTGACTGATAACTCTACTTTTAGACATTTAGTGGTTGATTCTAAATTCTCTGAAATATTAGAGGAAATAAATGAATGTGTAGAACCAGAATCTAACAATGTACTTGATAGCTTTGAGAGAACAACAAGAGTACCTTCCACCACATCATTTGGTGCTTCAACTTTAGCAGTAGTGATTGAAAAAGTACAACCTTGTTCCCTTGGCCGATGCTGAGGTTGATGGTGATTCCCCGCCACTGACCTCAGATTTGGATACTGATTGGAAACATTCCCAAGTTGTCCACACTAATATAATTGGACATCATCTTGGTCCTGCACCATCTTCCCCTTATCATTAGTGTTCGGAAGTTTAGGCTTCACCTCGCTACGAAAATTACACGCAATGTGGCCATCTCTACCATACTTGTAGCACTTCCTACTCTCGAGAAGAAAATTACTCGAATTCTTTTTCCCACATTTATTACATGTGGGAAGTTTCACTTGATTTACTCCTCTTCCATGGTCAAATCTCTTCCATAGGCATGGCTCATTAAATCTTTTATTGCCATTGAATTTATTAGACCATTGCCTCTCAATACAATCTAGTTCAACTTTCATTACACTTCACATGATCTCCTCATATCTATCCTAGTCTCGGTTGGGTAGATTATTTCATAGAGGATGTCTCAGTCCGCCGACAAATCTATTAACCTTACCATTTGTATCTATGAGATAGAAAGATGTGTAACATGAAAGCCTTGTGAAATTTATCTCATAGCTTTCCACAGATTCATTCTCTTAATGCTTATTCTTGAGAAACTCCTTCTCCATTCTTTTTATCATATATCGAGGGAAATAATGTTCAAAGAATATCTCTTTGAACACTTCCCACTCCAAAGCATCACCTTCCACTCTTGGCCTTGTGTTTTTAATCAGTTCCCACCACTGATTAGCTTATACCTCTTAGAGGTAAACAATAAAGTTATCCTTCTTTTTTTCTAAACAGTGGAGCAAAGAAAAGATCTTCTCGATAGAGATGACCCACTATTCATCGACCAATGAGCCAGTAGAACCACTGAAGGCTTGTGGTTGTTGACGCATAAAATATTCAACATAAAGTTGTTCCCTTCATGATGAGATTAGTCTCTCATCTTGATTCAAGTTATTTACCTTAACTCGAGTTAGTTGGTTCATCATTCCCATGAAGGTTTCTATTCCGGCTTCCATCAGAGGGATGTTAATACATAGTTCATTGTGGTCACCATTTTCATGGTTCCTCCCATTGCCCACCATTTTCTAAAAAAGAAAACCTATGTGAGAAGCTTATTTCTTTTACTAATCATTTAACTATAAAGGATTTTATGTGTCAAAATAACTTGCTTAAACAATTACATTTTTCTATAAATCCATCATAATGATTGATAAAAATATTATGAATAACCAAACATATCCCACATTAGTGTCACACCTGCTGTGCAACAAAGCCTATTTTCATATACCGGGATACTCTAGGTCATTCCTGAAACTCTTTATTAGAGTTTTCACTCCTAGGTACACTTGTTCCAGAGCTACATCCCCTTGTTTGTATCCAGAAATGGATTCATTTTTTTGTAAACCACTTACATAATATTTCCCAAAATACTAGGAAGTTTTCCTATATTTAAACATTTATATAGGGTTCTTCCTGATGTTTTCATATAATAATTTCCATAAATAATTAATCTATCCTCTGATACCCACTATAGCATTCCGCCTTTTTAACACATAACTTTTCATTGCATTTTACAAATAGAGGACCTTTGAAATCTAGTGTCTTGGATATCAGGAAAAAAAATACATGAAAACTTAAAAAAAATATTTTAAATCCCCTAGAAGAGCCTCTTGAAAAGTTCATTCTATTTAAAACTTCTTAATATCATAACCTGGAGACATACATCAATGACACTGGTGAGAAAAAGGCCTAGTAAAGAAAATAATAGAATCAGTTTACTTGTGATATCAATAAGAAATTGAAGAAAAACATATGAGCAATGAAAGTAGAGGCGTGACATAATGAAAAGGACTTGAAAAATAACTTTAATATTTTTATACAACATTTAATTAAAAAATTCGTGAACATATCACCAAGGTTTGTCACAAAGTTGTCATAAAAATTACCAAGGTTATTCACTATGGTATTGTGAAACTTTTCATCTCAAGAGATTAAATTCTTTACCCAATGAATTGGAGTGCTATTAGGTTGCACCCTTAATATGTCTTTATTTTCATGAAATCTTCATAGATCATAATAAGATATTTCAAAAATAACCAAAACAGAGTAAAAGAAAGGGGGTTCAATTCAAAATCATGATGTTTTAAAAGTCCTTAAAAATAAGATCAATATGTCATTTATAAAACATGTAATGGGAATAAGTGTTTATGTTTGTTAAATATAGAATCAATAATATAATTTTAATTTCATTATGAACAACTCTATAAACGAAATAGTTCTGGTTATTCATATAAACAAGATAATAGAATTTCTTGAGAGAAAGAGAGATGAAATTTTGAGTTGAAATTTTTGTATCATAATGACTATATAACTTGGTTTTAGAAAAACAATAAAAAAAAAGAGGGGACAAAGATCAAACACTCAGAAATGACTCATAATACAGTATAGGAATATAATAAAATAGAAATATGAACATGTTATGGATATTTGGATGACATACCACATGAAAAGGAAACATGAAAGAAAAGAGAAGATGCAATTTCATTTATGAAAATTTGGCATCCTAACGATGTCACTTAAAAATAAAAAAAATTCAGTTGATGAGAGTGAAAAGGGACTTTCATAATTTGAAAAATAAATGGACATCAATAATGATATAGAAGAAAATTCACCAACATAATAAGATGTACACTTGAAGACATAACATAAAGAAAGTCATGATTTAAAAGAGAAAGGTGAAAGGTTCCCTTACCTTGAAGAGTGACTTCAAAAGCTCAAAGGTTGGGAATTTTTGGGGCTTGATGGAACCATGGGAGGACTCTTTGGGAGTTAAAAAAGACAATAGATTCATTGAGGAGGATTTTTTAATTAATGTAATGATGGAATTGCATGGTATTTATATCTAAAGTGATGGAATCTTTAATTTTTTTCCAAGGGATAACTCATCAGCGGTATTTGCAAAACAATGGGATTTCCCATGGAATTTTTCCTTGGTGTTGGCCGATCGGGACACCAAATAACATATATTACTACTCAAAAGTTGACCATAAATATTGCATTTTTATTACATAATTAATGATGTCATTAACCACACAGAAACTCAAACCTGTTTTTTACTATTCACTATAAAACAAATTTTTTTAATAAAAATCTCATAAATTCACCCTAACAAAAATTCGATGCTCCTTATTAAAAAATGAACTCAATTTTATGAAAACCATTTTTTAATTATGATATATTAAATTTTTAAGTAAAATCAATATTTACCCAAAATATACTAACACTTAAGTAATAATTACAGAAACAGTTATTAACTTATGCTATTATATCATATCACCATTCAAGATGCCTAAATCATATTTATACTTCATTAATTGAGGTTACTATTCCATTGGTCACATTAATATTAAAATGGGTTATATTAGTATTCATACATTACTATTCACTAAAAATTAGGTTGATCTTATTAGACTCTAAATTTCATTTTGGTTACAACTGTAGAAGACCATTTTAAGAAAATCATTTCACATTAATAATTATTTAAACTATACAAAATAATATTTTAAAATACACTTTTTCTAAAATTCATTAATAAATGGAACTTCATTCTATATTTATCTAGACATTTAACATAATAATAAATAAAAAATTTATTTATACAAAAGGATTATACAATGTATCTAAGGTCTTGTTACATAGCCCCTTGTAACACCTGCAAAGAACTTAAGTGTAATATGTTCTATGGTCATAGAATCATGGGGCCGCTCAGACAATATTAGCTGAGTTGTTATTTATATCAGCTTGAACATATCCTGTAAAATATTCCATTCAAGATTCACATGTTGGAGTTCAACTTGGGCATAGTCCAGAGAAATGACCAGTGATGCGACCTCCGTCCCAAGCTCTAACAAATGGGCTTTGTATGGACTGAGTGTACTAGATGAGGCCATCAAATCTTATTTCACTATTAATTAACCATGATCACTTGTATTTATAGTCAAATAATCAAAATGTTAAGAATTTATCTTCCAATAGTCATATTGACCAACTGTCATATAACGGTAAAAACCCACTGGTATTATTTTAAGTATACTCAAACCATTAATTAATGGATATAGTTTATTTTAGTATAATATAAAATAATACACAAAATTATGAAACAAATATTATTCAAATTTTCAGGTCGTTACACACCATGCTCCATATAACATCCTTTGCAGTCCGTAAATACTAATCACCCTTTCCAAAATCATTCCTTTTTCATAATCAAATTCTTGATTTTGAGGCCCCAAAATTTGGCAAAAACTAGGAAACTACATCACCTTAAACACATTCTTTTGGAAAATACCCAACATACTCATTTGCAGTCCTCTGGATTATTCAAAAAACATAATAACATACCAATATTACCGAGAGTACACCTTGAGGGATTTTTTCTCATCATCTTCCAATGTGAAGTATCATATCGAAGACTTTCCAACCATTCCTTACTCATTATATGTTTTTTTCTAGTAGTGTAAAATATTCATGCCTCCACCTGAAGATTCTTAGTAACATTGTTAACTAGATGTTCATTACACTTCCAACTATACCAAACAAATTATCTTTGTCTAATTGAACCCCAATGTTTTTTTTATGAGTAATTGAAAGATCTAAAAATTTAATAGGGATCTTGAAACAAATATATGGAATGATCCACTATCAAATATTACTATAATTTTCACCACATTAATTATCCCCTCCGACATCATTGACCTAGATATGTGGTAACTGAAACCCTCAAAAACACCATTACAAAATTCATAGAATGTTTTTAAGGATATCCATTCATCTTTATCACAGTTCCACATCATCCTTATACACCTGAATAATCTTCACCCTAAGGCTTTACACACTCTCAGGCCACCATATGAATCCCCATCTACAGATTTTTTTTATTCTACCCCATTTTTTAAAACACATGAAAAGAACAAAAAAAATTCTCTATATTCCTCATATTCATATAAGAAGGTGTTTCAAACCCACTTCTAAATAGGATCAATCCCCTTATCTCAATAATGTTTTCAACTCTATGTTTTCCTCAAACCACTAAATGGAGACCTATAATAAATATCCTTCAATGTATGAATGGCTGTAAGGAAAATTTCTCAATGATTTACCAAGTTCTTGTTAATTGATAATTTTTTTACATTTAACTCTGGCCCAATGTTCCTAACAATTGTTATAATACATTATTGTTATTGGGATCAAGAGTAATAGTTTAACTTTTAATCTTTGAATGAAATTAACCTATGAAATAACTTATAACATGACTCCTAAAGTACTATAATGTATTAGAAAACACCCTTGATTTAATTAAAATAATAATCCAATGATCTAGAATATTTCTCTCAATTTAATTACATTAATGCATAAATTTCCAAAGAGCTCCGAAAATGAAAAAGGATCCCTATTTTCCACTCTTCGCAAACCATTTTTGGGCAATGTGAAATTAGTGACTACATCCATTGGTGCAAAATAAATTCATTGAACAATAACATTATTGGAACAAGGAAACTATTTTGAGGCCTATAGATCATAATATATTCTTCATCTATGTAATTACATGCATGGTATGATAAAGATTTTATTTTTCCATCTATGATTACAATGGTTAATAATCATTGTTATTTGAATTAATTTATTTGAATGTATTTTATAAATATTTGGTTATAGATTTTTGATAAATTGTAATCTCAATCAAGTAAATTATATCTAGGTATACTATATTTGGGTATTACTTCCCACTTTACATGATGCATATGACTTGTTCTAGAAAGGTTGACTGTTAATATATACACCACTAAAATTACTCATCAGATAAATATCATTATCCTAAAATTCATAATTTTAAATGAATATTTCATGTACCTTATTCATGATATGAATTTTTATATGTCTAAATATATTTATATTCTTTTTTTGGATGGTTAACCAAAACTATGAGTTATGTAAAGAGTTACACATCAATATGGTTTCAACATAATGATTTTTTAAAAGGAATAAAATTACAAACTAAATCACAATAGTAATGCATACTCAAAGGGAATAAAATGAGATAATATGATGATATTAAGAACCTTAAAAATACATCATTTAAATGTGGCACATTTTAAGACATTGATTATTCGACTGGTGAGGTTTTTTCCAATCAGGGTTCCGATTGATTATATTGTGTAAAGAATAGTCGAAATGGTTATCCATATGAGTTAGATAACCAAACACCACTATTTTATTTAGGTTTAACTTATGTAGGAAATCATAATGTAGGATAACAAAGAAATAGAGTTATTTTTATACATATATTAGATTTTACTGATTTTTTTCCAGTCAAATATCCACAAATCGCTTATAATATGATTTTGACGATTCCCTAAATAAATATATTACAGGTGAGAGGAACATAGAAGATGAATCTTTTATTAGTGAAATATATATCATTCCCACTAATGGTTGTGATTAATTTAAAAGTGTTAATTACTTTTATGAGAGACTATTTAATAAAATTTATTTTTAAATGGTTATAAAATAAGATACTCATCTTATAAAATCATTTTTTAGTTATTTTCATCATAACTATTAAAATTAATATTGATATAAATCCTTTAAGTAAGGATAATCTTAATAAAATAAATTTTTATGGATGGTTACTTAATAAAACATCTTAAATAAAGAAAAAATTTATGTTCTAGAGAAATATATTCCAAACTAAGTGTTCTATAGGTAAATTTAGATGATTAAAAGAGGCATACAATGATCCAATCAAGCTTGAAAAGATATTGTTGTATATTAAATTTACATATTAATTTTATCCTTATATAAACAATATGAACGATTATTTCAATAAAACTTAATTTGAATGATAATTCTAATGGCATGGTGAGTCTAAAGGTTTCTTAAGATAAATTTCGTTAATAAATTTATTTTTTTATAACTTTAGGAAATTTTATAGCAATATGAATGAATAAAAGAAAATTTTACTTGATATTCTAAAAGTATTGAGAAAAATGAACTAGGTATGATATATATGTATTTAGGCTATGTATAGACAACAAAAGTGAGTAAAAGTTCAAAATAGTAAAAGAAAAATTAGTTATAGTGACCAAAACAATTTATTTCGGTAGCTAGTGATGGTAATTAATAACATAAGGTGTAATTATTATGGATTAATGATTCTATGTGAGGGAATTTTTTTTGATACCTATAGGAGTTAGTTAAAATATATGGAATTTAAATTTTATGTATAAATGTTATAGAAATAAATTCTTTAGGTTTCAAGGATATATTATAATAGAAACATGTTTTAAAAATTTCATAAATATAAAAGAGTGAAAAATCATCAGATTATTTGATATATCTTTTAGTTCTCATTTAAGTGATGGAGAGAGAATGGTTTGATGCAAAATATTGGAATGTATAAGAGATTATCAAAGATCATATTGATATAATTAAAATTGTTTATATTTATCTCATTTCTATTATATTTTTAGAGTAACTATTTCTTAATATTGTGTTTTTGTGAATAATATTATATAATACCAATGGTTTATGATTTATCATATTCTATAACATTTTTTAGAATATAACATGGATAAAAAAATTGTCTAGGATAAAGGTGTTAATCCATATGTTTGATAAAATATGACACAAGATATTCCTATAACCCATTAGTCCTACTATACTATAAATAGTATTCTTTTCGAAGTAAAATAATCCAAACCAATAGGACAACATATATAATAGAAAAAAATAATTTATTTTTAAATATTAATACAAAAAATAAAATAATTGTAATTTTCTAAATAACGTTATGTTTGTATCATAACATGATATTCTATAAGGTATATTGTATCTAATGGGATTATGGGTGTATGTTTTAAATTAGAGAAGTTCAAATTTAGAAAATAATAGATTATAAAAGTTGAAATTTAAATTGATTTTCTAGTTAATATCCTAAATAGTTTAGGATATGTGATATTAATAATAAATTTTAAATATTTTATATAGTAACCATGATATAGTGAATATAAATATTTACTAAAGGATTATATCTATAAAAATACTAAATGAATTTCACTTAATATCCCGAAATAGTTTTATGGTGAAAAAAAGAGAAATGTAAAAATGTTATATTTTGTTGATATAATAATTTAATTTCACATTAAATTAAATGAGTTTATTTATTGATGGTAATTAATAAGGAAAATATTAATATTATTCCAGAAAATATTTCAAGGAAAAAAATTAATGGAAAGGGTTTCAAGGATCATAATGTTAATCTTATAAGGATTTCTACAAAAATAACAAAAGATGAAATCATAACATTTTATGTTTTATAGATAAGGAGTTTGAATACATTAAAGAAGTTGAAATATAATTATCTGATTCAAAAATATCACTATTATTCAAAATTGTTTTTTCATAGATATTATGCCCAACAGAGTTTAGTTAGATTATTTTATTTGGTCTTCCCCTAGAGATTCATCGGGATTCATATATAGATTTAATGAGATTACAAGACCCCTGAAAATACAGTAAAAATGATGATAGTCTAGAAATTTATGATGTATGATATAATAGAAATGATCTTAAATATGTGTTTGTTAATTATTATTTAAAATGATTTTATAAAAATAGAAATTTATCATATAAAATAAAATCTCCAAACTGTAATCATTTTATATTGGTTTCATGTATGTATTTATCAAGATATCTTTAATTAAATTCATTGATAATTGACCTATCAGAGTTTAAATTTAATATATCCAAAATATATGTTCATTATGCAGTATTATAAGCAATGAAGAAATGTAATTGTCATAAATAGTATGATTATTATGTCATGATATAGAATCTGATCATGGGGAACTGAATTTTTTTTCTGTGGTCCGGCTGAGAAGTAATTTTTTATTAGTTTAAAGAAACAAATATTCAAGAATGAAAAATCAACACACTCATCGGGAAAAATGATGGAAAAGGGTATATCCCTTAGAAATTATCTAAAAATCTCCATGAAATGACCCCAATCCTTTTAAAATCATAATCTTCTCTCTAGGACTCCCTTTTTTAAGTGCATCATCCATAGAGTTGCCTTCTATCCATGTGTCCCAAGCGTTAGTTCCCTAAATAAATTTTTTTTCATTTTCTGGAAAGGTATATCAACTCCCATAACCACAAGACCATTACTTGAAGAAACCCCATATGTAAAGTAAAATATGATTCCATATCATTAATATGAATATTTAATAACCTGTACAGTATAAAACCTATATCCAAGGTTTTTTGTCTCTGCTTTAGTGGAATTTCCAACACAGTAATACAAACTATATCCCAAAATTAACAAATCCATGTTATCTGTCACCAGAATACCTCCTCTTTTGTCCCATAAAAATCATGATCCATCCATGTAAAATTTCAATATCTTGATAGGAACTCCCCATATAATCCATATTCCTCAATTTATTCTTCTATCTTCCAGATTATAGTAGCCCCTTGAAAAAAAATGAAGTTGGAAGAATAGAACCTACCATGATAAATTAAACCAAGATCCACAACCCTCTCCTTATCCAAAATGTAAAAAATATTTTACAAAACTACCATCCATCACTTTCTTGGATTCAATCCTCCAAATGAGTCCAGCAAAAAATATAAATAATCACTTCTCGAACTATCATCTCTTCCCCATGTGATCCTATATCTTGAAATCTGGTGTTAATGAATAACTGGATTTAGTCCTCACATACATGAATATTGAGAAAAAGGTGGATGAAAATCCATATCACATTCAAATAGTTAGCCTTTAATAAAGAGTGAAACATTTATTCTTATTGTGGTGATGCCCAAGAGTGGAATCTGGAAGATAAATCAACACCCTTATTCTTCAGATTTCCCACCATTGAAATGGAATTGTTTCTTATTCTCCAAACCAAAAAATTCAAATTTCCCAGTCACACCTTGAACCATAATTGTTTTACCCCACTACCCACCCCACATCTAACATGATGCATTCTATTGTAATCCCTTCTAGTTAATTCCCATGAATCTACACCATAAAAACAGAGTTGTCCTATTCATCAACCATGAAAATATTGTCATATAATTTATTCTATTTATGGAGACATATTGAATTCATAAGAACTGGATATATAGTGGCCTCCCTGAAGGATAATCTCGAGTTAGGATATCCTAGAAATTATAACACTTATCCCACATAGTTTTTTCATAAATTAATATTCTATGTGACAATAACCTTTAAATAATTGTCATATATATCCTCCAAGTGACCTAACATAATTTTTTCAATATTATAAATCCTTTGAGATCTTTCTAACCAATCCTCCTTACATTCCATAATATTTATCTCTCATGAATTTAACCTATACAGACATTCCATCAATGATTTACCACAATAGTATCACTTTAATTGAATACATGGATTCTTATACACTTCTTAAGTTAATCACTACCTCACCAATTTTCTTATCTACTCCCTTCTAGGATACCCGATGACACCTCCCAACATGGTTAGCATCCCATAATAATTCATTCTTAGTCATCTCCATCTTTGACATTGTCCCCTTTGGGGGTTTTATGATAGATAAAATGTTTATTCGGATATATGTGAGAAAACTATTAATAGGAGTAATTTTTCCTATGAACAGTAAGAATTTATTTTTCCAATTTCATATCTTCCCCATAATATTATTTATAACCACAATTAGATAAGTAATTTTTTTTATTCTATAATTAGTAATCAGGGATACAAGATACAACATTAGAAGCTATCTCTATTTCATGATTAGTTTGACTAGAATGGTATTACATCTCATTCTGGAAAATTTATTTTAGATGTAAATGACGATCTTCAATTGATTTACATGAGGACCAATCATATTTTTATAATAATTCATGGTTTTATTGAGATAATTAATTGTGTTTTTCAAGCAATTAATAAAAACTTGTATATCATCAGCATATATTAATTGGTAATCCAAACCACTTACAATCATGTTCCTAAAAATAATATTCTTTCCTTCCTCAAAATCATTCTTAATGTTCCTTGTGAGATCCTCCCATTCCAAGATACAAATTCTCAGTGATAAAGGGTCACCCTACCTCACTCCATATACAAATTTAAAAAATAAATCACATCCCATATAAGGATATAGATTTTCAGGTGATACCTAGAAATGAAAATATATTTCATGAAACTATTCTTGAAATTCAAACATCCTCATCACCCTGATAATGAAACTCTATTAAAATATATCATAATATTTGTTCATATCAACCATAATCATCACATATGATCGAATATTCCTTTTATTCAAATATTCCTCCATTTCTTTTTCAATATTGATGGCCCCTTGAATGATTCCCCCTTTCAAAAAAACCATGATTCTTCTCCAAAATGATCCTAGGAATAACTCTATTAAGTATCCTATTAATATGGTATGTAATACATATTTAAAAATGTTCTAACAATAATTTTATCAAAATTCTTTAATACCATCTTTAGTGTGACCTCAACATCCGTTCTAAAAGTCCCACCCTTTATCTATAGATTGATTATTTTAAAAACATTCATTTTTTTAAGAATGCTTAAGAATATGCTATATTTTATTCCCCTTTTTTGAGACATAATGCTCTATATTTTTCCCTATACACCGTCTTGACATCTAATAGCCTCTCAGTGATCAAATTTTTATTCTCTATTGTTCAAATGAACAAATCATCATTCCAGCTAACCTACAAAATCTCCTCTAACTTTTCAATATCATCTTTAATCCTTTCCATATTGAGGTCCACATTTATCCCATTGTTAATCCATGACTACAGATCACTTTTTAACCAATGCATCTGCTGAACCTGGCCAACCCCAATAGCACCCCTCTCCAGCTTCTCCTAGGAACTCCAAACCATATTCAAAAGTGTTTGGAACCTTACGGATGAATAGATCATATACACCCCACGACATAAGGATGGTGATATGTCTATAATGATAATTCTCATCCTTTGGACCCTTTCTTATACATTCCATGTGGCTTTCCTTATTAGGGAGTTTTTTTCATTGATGATATTGTTAGTTAGAGATCAAACATGATTAGATTTATCCATCTATATAATGAATATGAAATCTATGACCTTTATTAAGATACAAATATCTGTTTGATTCCCCACATAGATAGTACATATAATTTAATTATCTATTCTGATAAGGGGCATGTAACGTACTTATCCATAATGTGGAATCATGTTTAATGTATTAATAAAACTATATAGTCTATATTCATAGAATAATGAACATATGACATGGTTATGTTATATTTACATACATTTTTTCCATGTCCATGTATTTTCTAGGAAAAATGAATTTTAAGAGTACATCCAAGAATGTGATAGTATTAGTGAACACAGGTATACATATACACGTATTTTAGGGAGATTACTCTTGACCATTTTTTATATTGAGTACCATTTATGATTATTTAGAAGACACTATTTTCATACATTTAGGGATCCATTGATTGAAATTGTTTTTAATTATATAGATTTCTATGGTGTAACAAATTGTGGTTGAGTGAATAATGATTGTGTTTGATATAGAGTGAAACTTTAGAAATGTTTTAGAGTTATCCTAAAAGAGTTTGGATGGTTATTCTGAAGGTATAGAATATGATATAATCCACATGAAAAACTCAAAATATTATTCTGAAATATATATAAAAAAATTATACGATTTCAGACAATATAATTTATGATATGATGTAAGGTGAAATTTTGAAAAGTCTACAAGGCTTTAGTAAAATTGGTAGATTCAAAGAGACATGACATAACTCCATGGTGATTATGATACATGATGGATATATCATATTTGACAACATGTAATATTCTATAACATGGATTGGAGAAAACATGTCACAACCATCTCAACTATAAAGTATAATTGGATGGATATCATAAGGTTCCATCAGGATTCAGGTTTCCCTAATGATTAAAGCAACCTTGAGTACTGACTGGAGTATCATTTAGTGCAAATGTAATATGATATATTTGAAACATATATCTTGAGAACAAATATCACCTGATGTATCAAGTGATTATATATTTTACATATTATAACAAATTGTTTACATGACACTATATGTGATATAGGTAACATATGTGTATTAAGATTTAATGATAAAATGAGTCTTCTATGAATAACAATATTTACAATTCCATTATGTATGATGTAATTCATCAGAGATGTATTACTAAAAATGTTTGATGAATTGGTAATATAATTTATGCATGAATTATAACGAATATATAAATTTAATATCACCCAAAGAGTTTCCTTAAAAGATTTATAAATATCACTACCATGAGATGGTAGGTTATGTGTTCTTAATCATGATTGATTGAGAATCTCGAACCAGAGTCCCTCTTAAACTTAGAAATTTTCCCTATGTGGTACTAAAATGATGTGTTTTGAAGGATGATACCACCAGAATATTGGGTGATTCATCATCCCATGGATAATTATTTAATTTTTAGGAAAGATACCCTTACATTTAACACTTAAATATCACATCTTATTAGATTAATATTTAATACATAACATTATGATCTACACCCGAATCATTTTGGGCTAGTTTCTTTGTAAACATAGATACCTAAAAACATATTAGTAAGTGATATACATCATCTCAAAATATGTTCTTCAAAACAAACACCCTTATTAGACATACCATATATAAAACTGTTCCTAAAACCTAGGGCAATGGAAACATAATAAATGGAGATCTATGATGAATCATATGGATAATAAAGGGAGATATCGGTGAACACATAAACACAACTTGAGAAAAATGATATTATAACATGATAATAAAATTTTAAAACACACCCTACATTTCCTAGATCATAATTTTATGTCATGCAATAAGTATTGGATGTTTAAAATACATCAATAATAAAAAAATTAAAGAACACAAGTCATGGAAACATAAAATTTAATTAATAAAAAAGTTTGGGGAATGAACATAAGAATTGAAAATCATTACCATAGTCATGGATCATATACAATAATGTCATAGTGGACTGGGTTCACAATCCATTCCATCATATCATTATTTAGGGTTCACTCTGAATATATCATAGTGGACATATTCCCTTACTAAAGTAGGTTTAGTTCACATTACAATCCTTACTATCTCAAGAGATATAAATTTTTTCCCAATTCGAAAGTGGTTTATAAAATTATGGGCCCACCCATAACATAGTTAAAAACAAAAAATTGTGTCCCAAATTATTTTAAATAATTTATCATATAATTTCCCATCAAATGAATTGGGTTTCATATATATTTCAACACTTCATCATAACATAAAACGTGGAATGAAAATGGGTTTAATAAAAATAATTTAATCATTTTCATATAACCTTTATTGAAATAATAAGGATGATATCATTGGATTAAAACCCTAGTAAAGGAAAGGTAACATCAAAATAAGTCATCTTAGATGAAAAATTCCCGTAAAAGTTCACTAGAATATTTTTTTCATGAAGACATCCTTTGAATTTTTAAGGCATGTATTAAAAATGAAAAATATCACAAATATTAAAGAAGAAGTTATCTTTGAAGAAACTCTACTATAAAATTCATTGAATCATTGTATCATAAAGTTTTCATTATGACCTTAAATTCTATTCATGTTGAGTGTGTTAAAATAAAAATTCCTTTCACAATATCGGTAAAGATCCAAAAGATACCTAATCAAAAAATAAAAATAAGATTAATTTCAAAAAAATTATAAATATTAAAACATCGTTAAATATTTCATTTAAAATTAAGAAAATAATATTAAGACATTGTTGAAATAATTTTATTGAAAACATGGACACGAATGAAAATAAATTTTTGACCAAAGAGAGAAATAAAGTCTATTATCATTAAAATGATTATTTTGGTATCATGAGTTTATAAACAATTTGAAATAAAATAAAAATATATATAATCTAGAAAAATATATAGAAGAATAAAAATAAAATTATTCTTGAGTAATATATAATAAAACATCATCATTGGAATCATTATCATAAACAATCTTGATAAAAAATGAGATTGTAACCGAAATCCCTTAAATGAAGTTCGAATTTTATTTTAAGTACTTTAAAATAATTTATGATAAATTTATATTTATTATTTTTCTCTAATAGAGTCATTTAAATAATTATAATATCTTATATGTGCTATTTATAATATGTAAACACAAATTTACTATCAATTCTATTTTAAAGTTGTTGTTTTCAAGTTTTAATTGTTTCATATTTGATGTTAACTTCAGTTTGGTAGATCTGGTTCTTTTATGATGATCATGGTTTTCCCATAGATATAATTTTAATAATTATATAAATACCACATATGTTCACTATAAATAAAATAATATCCAACCATATAATATAGAAATGTAAAAATGAATTACACAGTTCATGGAGACGGTCTGTCGTATATATATATATAAATGTTATTTTGACTTCTAGATCGATAGAAACACATAATTTTAAATAAAAATAATTAAAATTACCTGAAAATTAGTTATATATATATATATTATATCATCTTTATTACCATCCATATTAATCAGATATTAAAAATGATTCACATGTCTTTTTAGAGGTGGTAGTCAACATGTATGGACGAGCAACATTACCATTTACGAACTTATTGGAAGGTAAGAAGGTACATATAATATTATGATTAAATAATCATAATTATGACATAAATATTTTTTATAAATTTTAAAACTATTATAATTACCATCCATGAAATAAAGTGATTTAAATTGAATTATATCGTTGCGTGGAGGTGGTAATCCACATGTATGAATGAACAATAATTTCCATTCCCATTTAATAGAGAGTGTTTATAAGTGTTGTTCCTTAATCCTAATAATGTTTTTTATATTTAATATACTGAATTTATTATTTTATGTGGTATTTTATAGATATATTATAGGAATAAGATGAAATAAATTGAATTCGGTCTTGTAAGATGATTACCACACATTCGGTTGGCCTTGTTTACATCATTTTTAAGGACAATTGTAATTGTATTTTAAGAATACTATCTCCTATAATTTGTATCTATGTAACATTAGAAAAGATTTAGTATGAGGAATAACCTTTAAATATTACATAACCTAGCTATTTAAACTAGATTATACTTCTTTACAATCCAAAATATCTTTTCAATTTATATATTTTGAAAGTTATGAAAAAACAAATATATATCAACCCACAAGCATAAAAAGTAGGTAACATTAAAACAGTGTCCATTTCTTCCAAAACATAAATATTTTCACACAAAACAACTACATGATTTCTTTCAAAAAACATATAACATTTATCATGACTTCCTTCTTTCTATTACACATCCGTTTAACTTATATGAAACCATTAAAAACATTGGATGAGCCTAAAAAGATCAGTAAGGGATATAAAAATATGGAAATAATCCTTTTGTCCATGAATAATTATAAGAATATGAAATAACTTTCACTAAGACATACTTCTCACACTTATATAGTTACTCTCTGAAACAATATATTTCAATAAAACACTAGGGAACATATATAAAAATTATAGTTATATTGAATAATTAATTATAATATAACCCCTTTGGCTACCCTATGTTTTGTATACCTCATGACTACCTTAAAATGTAATCCTCATGACTACCTTATAGTCTAAACCTCATAGTTACACTTGGAATAACCAGATGACTGAACTCTAACATACATATACAAAATGAATTGGGGGGATATATAGGTCTTACCCATTAACATAAACAATTACCAATAACTAGAACATAATCATAAAACAAGAATAATTTCATAAAATTTATTTTTTAATTTCATAAAATATAATTTTAAAAGGGGACTTTTAATGGAATGTGCCTTAAAAATATCACATTATTGAAGTGAGAATTAATATATTGGAATAATTATTGTTACAAACATTCAATATTCATCAAAAAAATTATATAAACGAAATTTTTTTCTAAATATTCTTAGTATCATATAATTAATTAAGTAGAAGGTTAACCCAAATAATGTTAATTGGGTAAAAAATTCCCTCTTGGGTTAATCTATTATCATACATGTTTAAAACTCCTGTAAAATGGTTAAAAGAGTGTTATTAATTTTCTATAGAAACATATTCATTTCAATAACACATTATATTATAATATTATAACATCATTCAACACATTTATTAATAACATTTTGTTATTTCCATTGATTCATGTGTGTGATTGACATGATTTCCATGGTTGGTTCATAAAGAATATTCTTATTGAATTTACAAGAAACTATATAATTGAAAATAAATGGTGTTAATATGTTTCTAGAATATATAATGATACCATAAATACTTTTTTATATTTTATGAGGATTAATCATAGATAAAAATGTATTGATACTCGTTTAGATCATTTTGGATGTTCATCAATTATCACGAAGGTGTTTAATCATATACCTTTTATATTATAAATATAAGTTAACTAAAGAACATAATAGAGGATATCAAATACAAATTAATAAAAATTTTAACCATTAAAATGGTTTTCAAATAAGATTTTAAGTATGTAATGGAAATTGAAGACACATAATCCATGATGTCAGTAAGTCGACACATCATAGATGGTGTTTTTATTTTTAGAATAAGAGGAAGAGGCGAGGAAGAATGAGGATGAATTTTTAAATAAACATTAAAGAAATCCAAAATATATATAATAATAAATCTTTCAAGGAACTTGTATAATGTGAGGATAATAGAGTATAAGGAAGGAAATGAATTGAAAAGAAAACACAAGAAAATGAAAGAGGTTTTTTACCTTTTGATCTCTTCTCTTTGAGATCTTCCTTAAGGCCTTTGGTTTTGGATTTTTTGTGAGACCAGTAAGTATTAGATTTTTTGAAGGGCCATGGTAAGGGTATTGGAATGAATTAAGAAAATTCTAAAATCATGGGAGGTGTGAGAGGAATAGGGGGTGAAGATGGTATTTATAGTAGAGGAGAGGAGGGGTTTACCATTATTTTAATCATTAGTTTAATAATTGTTTCTCAATACTATGAATATTCATGATTCATGTGACCCAAAATAGTAATTATATCATCTTATTTATAACTAAGGGTTCTTATATCAGCCATGATGCTATAAATAGTGTATTTAACTAATAATGTATATATATGGTATATTATTGTATTTTATTATTCATAAAAAATTCATGAATTTAAAAAAAATCCAAAAAATTAATCCATAAATATTTATTGATGTGTAGAATCTAAAAATGAACTCCATTTTTTAAAAATAATTTTATAAATATGAATAATTATTTTTTTCAACAAAATAATAATTTATTTGAAAAATAAAATTTTAAAACTGTAACTCATTTTCTACCACAATGAAAAATTAATAAGGATCTTATTACTTTATAACCTTATGTAAATAAAATAATAATATTTTTTACTATTCATAAGGGTCAGATTACTATTAATATTATAATTCATAATGGTATGTTATTATTCATAAAAAACTAGATGGTCTCATCAGACTCCAAACAAGTTACTGATCACAACTACAGATGTAATTTTTTCAAAATTAAAATCATAAAAGTGAAAAAAATATTTTTAAGGGATAATTTATAACTACATACTTAAAATAAAGTATCATTATATGTATATTATATGTTTCGGGAAGATAAATTGGGTTTTAAAACCATTAGGTGTTACGTTTTCCTCACCTAGAAATTACTTCCTCGCTATTTTATGTACTTATTAAAAATGTGAGGGTACCTTTCCCTCATAGCATTTTCAAATTCAAATGTTTCTTCTTAAACAATGTATTTTCTCAAAAAAATGTTACATAGTGTTTTACCTTATTCCTCAATTATTGTTCTCCTTAATTAGGAAACTAAATAGGGTTCTCTTCGTAGGAAAGGATATCTAGTAGTTGAACTTGTTCTGGGCTAAATTCATGAGATGAATCTAGAACACAGTTTCTAAAAATTGAAACATAAAAAATTGTGTACCTATGATAAATATAAAGGCAAATGTATTTGGTAAGAAACTGATGCCAATTTATCTTGGATTTCATATATTCCGTGGAACCGTAGACATAGCTTTTATTTCATACCAAAATGCATAACATATTTCCTGGGTGAGATTCTATGAAAAACATGATCACATACCATGAATGAAAATTATATATTCATGTTATTTGCATAAATTTTCTACCAACTTTGAGCTTTCCAAACATGTTTCTATATCATCATCACTTTCTCAGCCACATCCTCTACCACTCATGGTCCCATAAACTTCTTTTTCATGAATCATTTTAAAATGATTGACTTCAACATTAATTCCCATGTAATGCTTCAAAACGTGACATCTGTATACTGGAATGAGAACATTTATTATATGAAAATTCAACTAAAAAAAGATATTGATCTCAAAATACTCGGTGGTCCATTGAAAAATTTTGGATTATATCCTACAAAGTCTAAATCGTCAATTCTAAATTCCCATTTGATTGATGGTAAAAATCTATAATGAAATTAAATTCTATTCCTAACATCTTTTGAAGGCCTTTCCATATGTTATAAGTGAACGAGTGATCAACGTGAGATACAATGGAACGTAGAACTCCATGTAATCTGAAAATTCCTTTGAGGTTCAATTGATAAAGTTGATCATAATATATAATATCATGAATAGAAATGAAATGAGAATATTTAGTTAGTCAATCTACAAAAACCTATATTTCATTGTTACGTCAAGAAGCCTTTGGTAGTTCTACAATGAATTCCATGTATATATTTCCTAATTTATACTATGGCACAAGTAAAGGCGGAATCAACCCCTTTAGTAAGTGTCGCTCTAATTTAAACTAATAAATATTCAAACATATCATAGTAAAATCTGAAATATCTATTTTTATTTCATCCCATTAGTAATACACCCATAGGACTATGTAAATCATTGTGCTTCCATGATGAACTGAAAATGGAAAACTATGACCTTTGCAAAAAAATATTTCTCTTTATAAGAATCATAAGTAACACAAAATCTTTTTCCAAATCTCAATATATAATCATTATCTATAATATCCTAGAATTTAATGATTTTTAAAAAAATGAAATTGGATTTTTTCAAAGCCAGATGCTGAGACAACGTGCGATTCTGAGGCCTGAAGTTCTATGAATGATCCATCAAAAAATTATACTATTTAAATATCATGTGTGGGCAAGTTTCCTAAAAAAGTTTAATTACACTTAAACAGGTGCCTGGATCTAAAATTTGGGGGTTCCATTGCATTAAAGATGATGATTTTACCCTGGGCGTGACTTGGGATTAGTTTGCATGGGCCTCCAATGATAAAACAAGAAAATGGAAAAACCGTAAATAAAATAAATAAATAAAATTAATTTATTTTTCAAATCCTTAAAACTCATGAATTGATGAACGGGATTGAAAATCGGATAACATCATTGAGATAGTGAGGGTATTCATTCCTTGGGTAGATCCTAACATTGGATAGCACTGGCCCATAGTAGGAAGTACCTTTTGAACATAAATAAAATAATTGAATGATTATTGTTTTATTTTCAAATCCTTATAACTCATAATTGGTAACTCAGCTATGAAATCACAGATTACCATTGATTTGGTTAGGGTATTCTTCCAATCGACCAAGCATGACATCGTCTAGCACAGGCTGACTGTGAATGTTGGTTTTTGGGAGGTAACTGTAAATAAAATAATTTAAATAAAGGTTATTTTATTTTTGAATCCTCATGAATCACAAATGTTAACTCATATTAAAAATATTAGACCACCGTTATGTTTGTAATGATATGATATCCTTAAGATGGTCCTAATATCGACCGACATGGTTTGACTGAAAACGATTGTTTTCAAACATTTTAGAAGAAAAAAATAAAATAACATAATAAATTATTATTTTTGTTTTCTTTATCGTTATGAAGTGTCAAGTTAGCACTACTATGATATCATGAGGAGACACTGAACCTCATTAATGAATCTGTATAATGATGCTATCACACAACGTAACAAAAATTTTGATTCATGTTTCATCAAATAATAGCCTAACAGGAAATTCATGAATGTTGGAACAATCATGGGATTACTATGAGGATTTGGTGGGTTGAAAATATGAATGTACATTCTTCCAACATTCGAATAATCTCTAGATGTGGTGGACTGCAGATCCAAAACCAAGAATGGAGGGGCACAATACCATTATTCTTCAAACAGAAATCCAATCCCAGTTTGTGTTTTGATGCTTTTCCGTGTGACGTGATTTTCCTCGTTCTAACTTTTAAATGATGGATGAAGGTTAACTCATCAACAAGTTAAGCCCCGGATTTATCATTCATTGTATGATGGTTAATGATGTTGGATAAAAATGAGATATATATTGTGGTGATTATTCTTCCCTTCTGGTTTCTTTGTGATTTTGCTGATATGAGTTTATCTAGGTTTATATAAAAAAAGAAAGATATAATTCATTGGGTGTTCTTATGTGTGAATCCTTACCCTCTCACATCCTTGCATTTTCCCATTATTCGTGGTGCAACAGTCAGAAGTGAATTGGGTCACAGAATCGGAAAGAGGCACTGGTTAGAGGTCACAACCATGGTGGCACCCGGACGTGGTGGCTTCACTCGGTCGCGACACCGGCACCACGACAGCGGCTGGAGGGAGACGGCGTGCCGAGGCGGTAGTGGCCGCTGCATTAGACCGATCAAAACAAGGGTTTTCTGGGGTATGATGTGTCATGAAGTCCATCGAATATATATAAAAGGATTCCCTTTTAAACCATCCACAAGACATAGAGCCCCACATGGCTGCACCACGTTCGAGTAGGGATAAACGATCCCAACAACGAGTTGGTCCGATGTTAGGGCTAGGACGCTGAGCCGGCTGGTTGGGAAAAGACGGACCTCCAGAATGGGATTTTACGGATGAATATGCCTCGCCAATGGGTGGGCAGATAGGAGGAAAATAGGCCCACCATTGTAGGTCTGGCTGGTTTGAAAACCAAGCAGCAGAGCGGCCCGGTGTGGTAGTACCGTTCCGACCAAGTCTGATCGGGACAAAGAATGCAATTGGGGTCAGCCCAGACCCAACCGGGTTGGGTTGGGTAGGCCAAAATGGTTGGGTCATAAGGGACCCCCATGCCAGGTTGGTTGGGTTTGACCAACCATGTCAAACCGCACCCGAACGCAACTGACCCCTATTTATAATACGACAATAAAATTCATACCTAGAATTCGATTGAAGTGTCATCTGTGGTGTTGGAACATAGTGATAAGTCGGTCCTTTGAAAATACTCTAAGTGAGATTCTATGATATTCAATATATGACTGATGGGTTGAGGATTTGATTCTATCAGAATCAAGCGCACTAGAGACTGGAAATCTTACGACTGATTGTGACATGAAGGGTATGAAGAGTAAACTTTAGTGGTTCAAAAGATTAGCATTACTCAGTGGTTATAATGAGAAGCTCATCTCAACGGTTCGGGAGATGAGTGTACCTGACTGGTTCAACAAATTATCCTACCTTAGTGGTTCAGCAGACGAGCATGCCTCAGTGGTTCAACAGACGAGCGTACCTCAGTGGTTCTGAAGATGAGTGTACCTGAGTGGTTTAACAAACGACCGTACCTCAGTGGTTCCAAAAATGATCATTCCCTAGTGGTATAGAATAAGAGCATACTTGAGTGGTTCAGTAGACGAGTGTACCTCAGTGGTTCAATGGACATGCAGACCTCAGTGGTCTAACAGATGAGCATATCTTAGTGGTCAAGTAGATGAACGGACCTCAGTGGTCCAACAGCCAAGCGAGCATCAGACAGTGGCTCATTAGGGATGAGTCCGTCAAGAGTACAAAAATAATCTGCTCTTCACATGATAACCTTATTTTTTATACTTTCATTTATACCAACTGTGAGTTTTCATTGTTGTGTGATCTTACTCTATGGTCTTTCTTTGTGATATTTCCATTATTTTTTGGGGTCCCTACTGAGTATTGTGTTACTCACTCCTACACAAGAATTAGCCACACGTGTCGTGTCCTGTGCTAGTGATCGATGCTTCGACAGAGGCTTTGGTGGTTCGGGACTAGGTGGGTCTCAGTGAGATGGTACAAACGAGTATACTTCTACAGCTACATGCATCTACCATTCACCTACCCTTCAGCTGGGGTCTCAAGTAGATGGACTGTGGCGGTGTTACATTCTTTTTTGGTTTTCGGATTTTATTTTGGCCCCTTTGTTTATTCATTTTGTACTATAATCTAAGTAGTTTTCTCTGAAACATTAATGGTTTTCTTTGAATTTATATTTCGCAGTTTTAGCTTTGGGCATTTATACAGGTTTAAAGACAAATTCGTTCCCTTTTGGGATAGGCCTACTCGGTGCTAGTCCTCATCATTTGGCCTATTTAAGGTATGCTTGGGGTAGTCACGACATGGGCCCTAGGGTATGGGTTGTGAAAGAGTGGTATCATAAGAGTCTCGTTCTAGATTAATACCATTGTGTCTATGAGTTTGGTTTGTGGGGAATAGTGTCATGAGTTTTGAGTTTGTATTTCAGGACAGGGAGT
Organism: Viscum album; assembly: GCA_963277665.1. Taxonomy (NCBI): domain Eukaryota; kingdom Viridiplantae; phylum Streptophyta; class Magnoliopsida; order Santalales; family Viscaceae; genus Viscum; species Viscum album. The sequence goes on from OY728141.1 coordinate 1,577,310,281, forward strand.
CCAGTGTTTGTGTGATGACCGACATATCAATACACCAAGACCATAAATTCTTCTTTTCCAACTCAGTACATGAAAAAATTAGTTGTTGGCATCTTTGAATGTTTTCTCATTATATTTATAAGTCAGAGTATTCTCAAAATGTATAATCTATTAATCGGGATTCATCTTGATCTCTTTCAAGATGCCTCCACACATCTATCCATCGAATTTTCATGTGTGTGACCATAAGGATAGTCCATAGAAGGATGAGGCTTCGGTGTATGGAATGTTTCCCAAGAGTGAAGCCTCGGGTGGTGTCCCAGCATTACAATTGCACGTCAGTCAGTAGTTACCACTAGTGCTACTAGTAGAAGACGCATCTAGGCTCAATGATTTACACGAGTTTCTATGACAGAGACCCATCAGGTTCCGAGGTGATCCAAAATCACAGGAGGATAAGGATTTCCATAAGGTGGTGACTGAGTTTTATATCTATTTCGGGAACCATTAGATAAAATGGTGTTCCATATAGTGAGACTCTTATGTGGATCAATAGGGCGATGGCATGGTTTAGATTACCCAATATTATGATAAGCTAAATTTTTCAAGGTCAGAGCTTGGGACATTTTTTTGAGAAGGGTATTTTTCCATAAAAGCCAAGGGCAATGTGTTCCCAAGAGATACTATTGCTACGGTAGAATGACATGTTAGTAGCTGAGTGTTACTCAGGGCATACCAACCATTCTAGGTAGTCGATTAATACGACAAGACCAATTTTTCATGGATCAGACCACCAAGAAAGATGTGTTTTGAGACATCCAAAACTAGACTATTTATTTGTGAATTCCTACTTATTCTAGTGTTCTAGATGGATCCTTTTTGGTATAAAGTATCTTGGATGAGTAGATATAATCAGTGTTTTTTCACAGTGAGAATATAGGAAACTGATTTCAGTCTTAGAGAATTCGATGTGTGAGACATTCTAAGAAGAGATCTGATGATAAGGTATCTATAGATCAAGGCCTATAGGGTTAGTTCAGTATGCCTAGAATGGGATAATTCTGTTTAAGATATGGTTGGGGACATCTCGCTGTAGATTGTATTGTCCGTCGTGATAATAGTGAAATGATGGATGGGCCACTAAGGTATAGATAGGGATAGGAACAAATTAATATGTAGAGCTGAAGATATAGTAGAGGAGCTGCGAGAGCAATATAATGTGGTATAATTTTCAGCATGTTACAACCACAACAGTAATATGATCCACATTATCCTTAGGGAGATGGAGGAAAAAGGAATGGGGTGGCTGCATGTGGCCATCCTTACCAGTGTAGAAGTGGATGTTTTGTGTTTTCAGTTCATGATAGTGGGGGATGAGTATGAGGATGTCTTTATAGAGGATGGTCTAGGACTAACTCCTCACAGAGAGGTAGACTTATGCATATATCTATACCCTGGGACGACACTGATATCAAAACCTTCATATCAAATGGATCCTACAATGCTCTTGGAGCTAAGGGTACAGTTGGAGGACTTGAATAGTAATGGATTCATAAGGCACAGAGTTTCACCATAGGCATCCCCGGTGTTTTTTTCCTAGAAGATAGATGGATGCATGAATTTAGGCATGAACTTTTGGATCCTGATCCAGGTGACCACAAAGAACAAGTCTCCTCTGCCGAGGATTGATGACCTTTTCGATATACTGAATGGAGCGAGATGGTTCTTCTAAATATAACTCATATCAGTCTATCACTAGCTTCGAGTACGATATGAGAAAATCTAGAATATGGCTTTAAGATGACACTAAAAGTACATATTGATGCTGTTTGGCATGAAGAATGCCACAACCATTTTCACGGGACTCATTAATAGGATATTCCAATAGTACTTATACCAGTTTGTATTGGTCTTCATTGTTGAGATATTAGTGTATTTAGTGTCTGAGAGGAGCATGCGATATACCCAAGGATGGTTCTAGACACACTCTCAAAGAACTAGATTTATAGAAATCTCTCAATGTGCGAGTTTTGGATATGAAAGGTCCACTTCCTAGGACATGTCAACCCAGAGAATGGATTTGTGATGGATCCAGTGATGTTCAATGTGGTGCTTTATTGGGATCCACCCAAGAGCATTACCGAGGTGTAGAGTTTCCATGCAGTGGATGAGTACTTCAGAGGATAGTACCCATCTTCTCTTGAGTTCCAGCACCCATGACGACGTTGATAAAGAAGGTGAAAACCCTTCATGTGGACATAAGTATGTGAGTAGAGCTTTTAGCATCTGAGGAAGAGATTCAAAACTGATTCTATTTTGAGGCTACCATAGGAGGGCACCGACAATGTGGTGTTCTGTGACGCATCAGGAATCGGGCTCGGTTGTGTCCTAATATTGTGTTAAGTAGTAATTTATTATAGATCATGAAAATTGAGACCGCATGAGATGAACTATGTGACTCATCACCATTAGTTGGTAGCGGTAGTCTTCACACATAAGATGTGGTGACACTACCTTATGGTTTAATGATTTATCATCTACTCTAACCATAAGAGTCTCAAGTATATCTTTCCACAGAAGGATTTGAACTTGAGATTGAGTTGTTTGAAAGAGTTCCTCTGGGACCATGACTTTATGACAGTCTATACTCTTAAGAAGGGGAACATGATTGAAGATTCTCTGAGTAGGATATCAAGTTTAGAACTACTGAACGAGGCCTCAGTGCAGTTGGAATCACTTAATATATCTTTATGGGATAGAGAGGATACTGTTTTTCTTTAGTAGATGGTAGTTTCCACTTCGCTATTATAACACGTCAAGGGGGTCCAACTTGGAGATGTCATCTGCGAGACTACACGTGCTCAGATGTTCATAGGGAATTCCACTGATGGATATTCATAAGGATGGGAGCACATCATCCTTTTCAGAGGCTTCACCAAAACACATGTGGCATAGAAGGAGGAGGTGTTTATAGAGTTCCATGAATCCCACTTTTCGGTACATCCAAGTGTGGCGAAGATGTACCAGGACCTCTGATGTCAATACTAGTTCCCAGTGATGATGATGGTACTGAAAATGTTTTTCTTGAGATGCCTCACTTGTCATCAAGTGATGGTTGAGCACCATGTTCTAGTAGGTTTAACACAACCCCTCGAGGAACGGTAGTGGATGTGGAATGGGATATCAAGGGAATTCATGATAGGATTACCACATATATCTAAGAGTCAAAATACCATCTATGTGATCATTGACTGACACACTGATTCAAACTAATTTGTAACTACCCAGGAGTATAGTTTAGTGGTGTGCTCTAGATGCCTCTATGTGTTGGAGATTTTATAATGGGGAAACTTTTGTGGAGTACCCAATTGAGATAGAGGATAGACAACATATGATCCTTAAAGGATGGTTGAATCCATTGGTGAATTTTTTCTGGTATCAAAGAAATATCGATGAGAGCACTTGGGATAAAGAGGCTCATATTCATACTAAGTACTCCTTTTTTATGATTATCCCTTGTTTGGGATTACATGGATGTAATGTTCTAAGGGGGGGGGGTGTAATGTAATACCCTAGAATTACATTATTTTTTTGAAAATTAAATGGAATTATTTTGAGACCAAGAGCTAAGATGGCATGGGATTCTGAGACCCATAGTTCCTGGAATGATCCATAAAAAATGTTATGTTTTAAATAGTTTGTGTGAGTGGTTTTCTAGGAAAAGTGTAATATCTCTTAAATGGGTTCCTATATCTAAAATATAAGGACACCATTGCATTTATAATGGAATGTTTACCCTAGGTGAAACTTTTGTTTAGTCAGTACCGGCCTCCAATGAGAAAACTCAAAAATGGCATAACCATAAATAAAATAATAAAATAATTTTTTTTGAAATCCCTATAACAAAAATAAAGGTGACTCGGATTGATAATTCAAGACCACCATTTAGCTCGTGAGATTATTATTACCTTAGGTAGAGAATAACATTGGCCGGTGCGGGCCAAAAATGGAGAGTAGTTTTTGGCGATAAATAAAATAATTATATATAGATTATTTTATTTATAAAACCTTATAACTCATAAACGGTAACTCGGATTCAAAATATGAGAGTACCAATGATTTCGTGAGGGTATGATTCCCTTAGCTAGATCCTAACATCTCCTTGAGCAGGCCAGCTGTGAATGTTGGTTTTTGGGATGTAACCATAAATAAAATAATTTAAATGAATGTTATTTTATTTTCAAATCCTTTTAACACACAAACAATAACATGGATTAAAAATATGATTCCACCATTGAGTTTGTAATGAGATGTTCTCCTTATGAAGGGCCTAACATAGACCAATGTAGGTAAACAGAAAAACATAGTTTTTAGACATTTTGGGAGAAAAGATAAAATAACATAAAATTTTGTTTTTTTTGTTTTCTTCATTGTTAAGAAGGAAAACATTAGTGTTTTGGTGTAGCGATGAGGCGATTCTGAACCTCATTAATGAGTCATCTTAAAGATGATGCAACACTGAGAAATAGAAATGGTGATTCATGTATCGTCAATTAATATCCTAACAAGAAATGCAATATTGTTGGAACAATCCTATAATTGCTCTGAGACACTCGTTGGTGGTGACGACAAATTAAGAACCACATTCTTCTACCCATTGATGAATCTCTAGCTACAACAGGCTGTGGATTCAGAAGGAAGAACGAAAGGGCGTGATCCCATTAATCCCCAATCAACAATCCTATACTATGTAGGGGTTTGATGCTTTTCGGTGTCAATTTTTTTTCACCGTTCTAACTTCTAAATGATGGATGCAGGTTAAATCAAAAAAAAATTTAACCCATGGATTGATCATTCATTGTGGGATTGTTAATGATGCGGGTTAAGAAGAGGATATCTATTTTATTTATTATTCCACCCTTTTTGGTTCTTTGGGATCCTTCCAACATGAATGTATCTATGTCTATACTAACAAAGATATAGATAAATTATTTTGTGTTATTATGCATGAATCCTTCCCCTCTCCTATCTTTGTGTACTTCCCGTTCTTCGTGGCACCACGATCGGTGGTGCATCGGGAAGAGACATCGGCCAAAGGCCACAACATAAGGCTATGGGGCCGGTGACACCCGACCACGATGGTAGCACCAGTCCACAGTGATAGCACCTATCCATTGTGGTGGCACCAGGCTATGACACCAAGGATGCAGTGGTGTTAGACGAGAGGAAGCAAGACCATGTAGGGTGCTGATGTGGTAGAGGTTACGACCACCTTGGCCCATGGAGGAGGAGGCACACAATGCTGTGTCGGATAGGTCAACCCATGGGGTGACCATGAGGATAACGTGGAATGATGTCCTTTGACCACATGATAGTGGCTTCCATTTTCAATCAAACTTGTGATGTGGATCCATACGTGGCTTCGTCGGATCCCGTCGAGTCAGAATGAGCCCGAAAATGAGTCGTGCTGAGTTTAGGGACAGGTCACTGAGCGGCTCGGTTGGGAAAATCTGGCCCACCAAAATGGGTCTAGAAGGAGGAATAGACCGGTCTGCTGGGCATCTTGGGTTGGTGGAAAACTGGTCCTCCAATTCGAGTTTGGTCAGATGGAAAATCGGCCTGCTTCCCTACCCAACAGGGTATTACCGGTCTAACCATGTCAGATCGGTTTGGAGAATGCAGACCAGGTCCACCCAGACACAACTTGATCAGGTCGGTTCAGTCGAAATTGTCAGGTCATGTAGGACCCCTAGTCTGGGTTGGTAGGGACAGTTCGACCATGTCGGACCAGGCCCAGACACAACTAGGCCATGTTTACTAAAATTCCAATACCATTCAGACCCAACATCTGATTGACGTACAGTCTGTGGAGTTTGGAACCTTTCAATAAGACAATACTTTAAAAATAAATTAAGTGAACTTCTGTGAAAATCGAGATATTAATGATGGATTGAGATTTATATTTTATCAGGATAAAGTGCAATTTAGAGTGGAAATACAACATCTAGCTATGACACGAAGGTTATGAAGAGCATACATTAGTGGTTCAGTAGACTAGGGTACCTCTATGGTTTATAATAAGAGTGCACCTCAGGAGTTCAGAAGATGAGCGTACTCTAGGGTTCATTTGGTGAACATACCTTAGCGGTTTAGCAGATGATCAAAATTCAATGGTTCAGCAGGTGTGCATACATCAGTGGTTCAGTAGAATAGTGTACCTCAGTGGTTTAGATGATGAGTGTACCTTAGCAGTTCAACATACAAGCATAGATCAGTGGTTTAGCAGAGGAGTTTACCTTAATGTTTCACCATACGAGAGGACCACCGTGTTCCATCAAAAGAGCGGACCTCAGTGGTACAACAGCTGAGTGAGCAAACCATAAGGGATTATCTGGGATGAGTTCCTCATCAGTACAACAAGAATCATCTCTTTGACTGATAATATTACATTATATACATTGAGTTATACCTAGTGTGAGTTTTTATTATGGTTTGGTATTTCATTGTGATCTTTCCATTGTGGTTTGGAGTCTCTACTTAGTATTGTGTTAATCACCCTTGTACGGGCTTCACATGCATGTTTCTTGACCTGTTTAGGTGATCGACACTTCAACAGAGACCTTGGTGGTTCATGACCATGTGGTAATCAGTGAGACGGTATGAACGGGTGTACTTGTATGGCTATAGGTAGCTACCCTTCACCTACCCTTTAGGTGGGGTATCGAGCAGACATATTGTAGTAGTTTTTCTTCCTTTTGGGACTTTGGGCTTGTATTCTAGCCCCTTTTTAATTCCAGTTTGTATTGTACCCTCATTAGTTGTCTCAGTGATAGGTGGTTTACATTGTGTTTTCTTTCTGTAGTTTGAGATATGTGTATGTGTACATGTTTAAAAGAAAATGCCTTCCCTTTATTGGATATACCTACTCAGTGATAGTCGCCATCCCCTAGCCTACGGAAGGATGGCTTGGGGTAGTCATGGCATGGGCCCTGGGTGATGGATTATGACATTATCAATGTTAAATTCTAGAATGTTACCAACATTAACCATTTCTACCTTTTTCTACAACTCCCTTTCTACCTTCTTTGCTTTCTTATTTTTATATGACAAAGATTACTTTACTAAATTCTAAACCAAAACAATGTAATTTCTTACACCAACAACTTCCAATAAAAAATTCATCAAATCATTAATCAAATGGTATTGTTCAAACAGTAGCATAGTTAATTATGTATGATATTTTCCACTAAAGGAATCTACTGCTTTATTTTCTTTTCCAAGATGGTAATTTATCATGAAATTATAATCTTTTATAAATTCAATCCATCTTTTATAACTCGTTTTAAATTTATTTTGATTGAATATATACATCAAACATTTGTTTTTCGTATAAATTTCACAATTTGATCTGTATAAATGATACGTCCAAATTTTAAAAGTTAAAAACTACAGCTGCCAATTCCAAATCTTGAGTGGGATAATTTGACTCATGAGTTTTTATTTTTCTTAAAAAATAATCAATTACATGATCATTCTACATCTGAGCACAACCACGTTCTTTTAACAAAGAACCCCTATAGATGAAAAACTATCCATTTTTGTAAGGTAGCTTCAGATATGGAGAATTCACCAATTTTCTTTTCAGTTGCTGAAAACAATCATCACATTACATTCTCTAGATGAATTTAAATCCTTTTCGAGTTAACATAGTCAGTGGACAAGTTAACTATGATTGGTTTTGAACAATGCTCCTGTAATAGCCTTCCACCCAAGAAAACTATAAATCTTTGTTATATTTATGGGTCTTGATCCTTATTCAAAAAAATTCATTTTAGAAGAATCAATAGTTACACCATTTCAGAGACAATGTGACCAAGGAAAGAAATTTGATGCAAAAAAAATTCAAACATGCTACATTTTGCGTACAATTATTTTTCTTTTATAGTTGTCAAAACAACACTTAGATGTTTTTCATGATCCTATATACCTCTAGAATATACCTGAATGTCATCAATAAACACAACTACAAACATATCTATAAAATCATGAAATATTCAATTCATAATATCAATGAATACAATAGGTGAATTAGTTAACCCAAATAGAATAAAAAAATTCATCATGCCCATATGTAGTTTTACAATATATTTTTATAATGTCATCCTCTACCTTAAGCTGATGGTATATGGATCTCAAGACAATCTTGGGAAAATAATGGCCTCCCTTGAGCATATTAAACTAGTCATTGATGTGAGTAAAATGATCCTTATTATTAATAGTACTGTTATTCAATGACATATAAATAATGAATAGTCTCATGGAACTACCTCTCTTATTAATGAACAAAATCGGTGCTCCCTATAGAGAAGTTCTAGGAATAATGATGCATTTATCAAGAAACTCGTGCAACTAATTTTTCTATTCATGAATTTCTATTTGACCCATTCGATAAGGGGGATTTAACATCAGCTAAACAACAAGAACTAATTGAATTTTGAATTCAACCTCATGATCCATTATAACATAGGGTAACTCAACAGGAAAAACATAAAGGTATTCATTTACAATGGGCACTTCATTAATCTAAATAGTTCCATTGTTTTAAACAATATGAGAAACATAACATTAATTTCCATCCTTCAATATTTTCTTATAGTCATGATATGTTATCAATTGTATGGGTTCGTTCTTGTATACAAACTGAAATACATTCTAAAAAAAACATTAGCTCTATAATCAATTATATCATGATAAATACAAATCCAATCCATACAAAAAATGACATAAAAATCTACTAATTGGAAAAAAATGGTTTCAAGTAATGTGTTTCCACAAATAATAATAAGACAATTCATAAAATTCATTTTAATGTAACATTTCCCGATGGTGATTTAACAATATGTTTTGGTCTCATTTTTTGAGGTGATATTCCCAATTTACAAGAAACATTCTCATACATAAAGGAATGTGTAGACCCCGTATCAAAAAAGACATTAGAAAAATCTGAGTAAAAAAAAATTACCTGATACCACTTCATTTGGTGGCCCAACATCTACTAATGTAGTCTCAATGGATCTCACAACACCTTGTTTCTCATAGTCTAACTTCTTTCCATCACTCAGATATTTCATTAGGAAGGCATTTTTATAATAACCCATCTCACCAAATTTGAAAAACTTCATAATTTTTTTATCTGAATTGATCTTAAGATCTTTTTCATTACTATCATGGGAAATATGTCCAAAAATACCACATAAAAAATACTTCCAAATTTCAACAAGTCATTTCCCAGTTGTGATTTTTACCACACTTTTCACAAACAAGAGTCTAAAATTTCTTACAATCAGATTTCTATGTTTGATTATTACCCATATCTTTCTATCTAGGCCTCTAATTATATTTATTTTTAAAGTACAAGTGATCATCATAAATCTCCATTTATACCCTCTCAACACATCATACACGTTTCTCATAACTCCTGAATTCTCGAGAGGTCAATACACTTTTATATCTTGGCTTCAATCCAGATTAAAAACTATTGATTTTTTTATCCTGATCCAGAATATGATTCAGAGTATACCATCCTATTCAGGTTAATTTTCCTTCATACATAGCCACTAAATATTATTTATTTTCCCTCAATTCGAGGAATTTTTTCTTCATCCTCTATTGATCCACCTTAGGAGAATATTTTTGAATGGAAATAATTTTAAATTCATCCAATTCTAAGGCTTCAATCTCATATCTATACCTAATATTATTGACCATTGAACACCACATATCATATTCATCATAATAATGATAAATTAAAAGAATGTTTTTTGATTATTTGAAAATCCCATAACATTGAATATTTTATAAAGGTATTTAATACATTCTTCAGATACTATTGGGTCAGATGATCCCCTGAAATCATGAGGGTGTTGCCTCAAAAAATGTTCCACTATCATCATGTCCCTTTATGATTAATATTGTAATTTTCTCCCATGGATGCCAACAACATATATTTCCTACTTCATCAGATCCATTATTTTTACAAGCTGCTCGGTTTCAATTCCAATCATTCCCAGTTGTGGATTTAGAAAGATATCAGCCTCTCGATTCCTTCCATCTTCATATTCCTTGTTTCTTATACAGAAAACCATTCTAAAAAGACATATGTTAGATGAAGAAACATGGTAATATTTAAATTCTATACCATTTCAACATAAAAATATGTAAAAAATAGTTATTAATATTCTATTAACATCATCCTAACACTTAATATTATCTATAATGTGCTATGATACCAACTATAAAGACCCGACTGTAAATATTAAATAACCTAAATATTTCAAATAGATTTAACTTCTTTACAATACCAATGTTCATTTCTATTTATAGTTTTATACAGTTTGGAAAAAACTAATACATATCCACCAACAAGAATACACAATGGGTACCGTTAAAACAATATCAATTTCTTCTGAATCAAAAAATTTTCAACACAAAACAACAATATGATTTCTTTGAAAAAAATTTATAACATTTAAAAAGACTAAAATTTTTCAATTTTACCTCATTATAACCAGTGAAAAACATTTATAAACATGGGATGATAATAAAAAGAACAGTAAGGGATATAAAAAGAATTAAAGAAACCATTATCCCATGAAAAATTATAAGCATTTGAAATCACATCACAAAGACGTACTTCTTACCATTATATACTTACTTTGTGAAACATGAGACTTACCTAAAACATTAGAGAAAATATATAAAACTATAATGTAATATTGGGACATTAATTACATATATTCTAACCCTCATGCTGACCTTATGATTTTTACCCCTCACAACTACCTTACAAGGTTACCCTCAAAACTATGTTATGGTGTAACCGTCACAGTTACAATTGGAGTAACGATATGGAAAACATCCACCTTATACATAAAAAAAGAATTGAAGGGAGATAATTTTCCCACACATCATCATAAAAAATAAACAAGAACCAGAATATAATCATAAAACATGAATAATTTCATAAAAACATTTCTTTTGAATTTTCATAATTGAATTTTAAAAGAGGGTTTCGAAAGGAAAGTACATTACAAATATCATATGATTTAAGTGATAATTAATAGAATGAAAATATTTTGTGTATAAACATAAATAGACATAATGAATTATAATATAACCTAAATTCAATAAAAAATTAATCTTAGAAGCACATAATTAATTAATTATAAGGTTAACCTAATGAATCGAATTCATATTAATAATGCACTTACCTCTGGTTCTCCTTACTTCAATCTTTTTTAATCCACTTATATAATGGTTAGAATAGTGTTATTAATATTTTAATGAAAAATAATCATGTTTATAACACCTGATATTATCATTTTATAACTTCATTCTTCCCATTTGTTAATAAGATTTTCTTATTTTTATTGTTTCGGATGAGTGCTTCACTTTATATTCATGTTTAGTTCGAAAATCATTTAATTGACGAATGGAAGAAAAACTCTAGAACTTGAATTAAATGGTGTAAATATGTTTCCATAATACTAAATTATTCCATAAATTATGTTGGTTATATGTTATGAGGACGAATAATTAGATAAATCATTATAGATACTCGTTTAGATCATTTTGGCAGTTCTTTGATTATCACAAACCTTTTTCATCATATACATTTAATATTATAATTATTATTTAATTATAAATCATTATAAAGGTAATAAAATAAATATTACAAATTTTTATAATCATTAAAATGGTTTTAAAACTATATTTGATGGAACTAAGGAAAATTAAAGACACATTATCCATGATATCGGTAAATCGGCACATCACAAATGGTGTTTTTATTTTTAGAATAAGAGGAAGAGGATAGTAAGAATGAGGATGAATTTTTCCATAAACAAGATAAAAATAAAGAATATATATAATAATAGATCTTTTATTCCTCTTGTATAATGTGAGGAGAATAGATTATATAGAAATAAAATAATCAAAAAGAAAACACAAGAAAATGAAAGAGGATTTTTACTTCTTGATCTCTTATCCTTGAAAAACTCTTTACGAATTTTGGTTTTGGTGATATTAGAAGATCTAGAACGTGGAGAAGGGCCTTGGTAAAGTGATTTGGATGAATTTAGGCAATAATAAAATCATGATATATTTGAGAGGAAGATGTGGTTGATGGTGGTATTTATAGTGGAGGAGAGGGGCGGTTTACCATTATTTTAATCATTAGTTTAATGTTTTTTTCTCAAAAATATATATATTCTGCATTCATGTGACCAGAAATAGTAATTAGACAATGTGAGTTCAAACCAAGGGTGCATTCATAATCCATGATGCTAAAAATAGTGAATTTAACTGAAAATGTACATATATGGTATATTAAGGTTTATTACTATTCATAAAAAATCATGAATTTTATAAAAATCCCAAAATTCACCCGAATAATTTTTTGACGATTATAATTTGAAAATAAACTCCATTTTTGAAAAATAATTATCGAAATATAGTTAATTTAATTTCTATATAGAATCATAATTAAAATGAAAAATAGATATTTTAAAACTATAACTTATTCTATATCACATTAAAATATAAAACAAGATCTCATTATCTTATAACCTTAATAAAATAAAATAGTAATATGATTTAATATTCATAATTTTTATATTACTATTCATAATACTATTCCTAATGGAGTTTTACTATTCAAAAAAATGGTCTTATCAGACACTTAATAAGTTATTTATCAAAGCCGTAGAAGTCCATATTTCAAAATTATAATCATAGAAGTGAAAATATTATGTTTAACAAATAGTTTATAACTATCTCCTTAAAAAAATCATTACATAGATATTCAGTGTTTAATTCATTTCAATTAATTTTTAAAACCATAGTGTGTTATATTTAGGTTGGTTTTGGTCGACCTATAAGGTTCAATTTTGTGTAACCAATAAAAATGAATGGTGATATTTTATAAGTGGGGGAGAGGAAGTTGTTGGAATTTATCAAAATATTAAAATATAATAAATTAATTCTCAATAAAAATGCATCAATGTGTCTAGATATTGAATTATTAACATTATATGGTTTAAATATTTCAATAAAGTATGATATTTAAATATTTAATAGGAATATTTTCAATTATATATATATTTAACTCTAAGGTAATCTCATTTTAACCTTAACCTGATTGATTTTTTTAGTGTTTTTAATTTATATTTTGATGAAAAATTATTGTGGCTTCATTAATAAAACATGATGATTCAAAATATTTTATAAATTTTATGTCATTCAATCACTAAAATTTTTAAGAATTATTTTTAAAATAAAATAAAGAAACATTATGAAAATGAGTTTCCAGAATGAAATGATTTCATAAATATAGAAAAAACTATAGGAAAATATAAATGAATTTAATTATAATAACATTAATTTATTTAATAATTATATTTATGATATAATTTAACTTTTAAAACCATTTTAAAAGAAAAAATTTATTCTTAATTTCATTAATAATAAAATAAAATTTCCAATTAAAATCACTATATTCATTATTCATTAAAAACATAAACCTATAGGATGACTATCAAAACTCCAATCTAAGTATATTTGTCCATGTAGAATTAAAGAATTAAGTGAATTTATTTTTCAAATAAATATTCTAATAATGGATAAAATGTTATTCTATTATTTTCTAATAAAAAGCAATAAAAATAAAATTTGAGGAAACAATACTTTTTAAAGTATAGAAAGACTACTAATAATATATTTTTGTTATATAATATTTTATACATGTTTTTAAATTTTTTTAATACTATTAACATATTCAATTTTATGGATATGTTATAATGGTATACTATATTATGGTTCATTTTGACTCAGAGTTCCTTACACAGTAAGCTATCCAAATCAAAAGTTGAGAAGTCACCCAAATATGAGAGTCTCATATTTAATTGAAATGAAAAATCTAAAAAAGATTAAATTATGGTATATTACAACAATACCATTGATAAATGTGATTTATATAAGCAGGTAAATGTTTAGGAAATTTTTTTTTATTACGTGCCCTTTTATTTAGTTCCACCAAAGATGATTTAATTATCAGAAAACATGTGTAATGAAGCAAAAAATTGTTGAGAGAAATGCCAAACATCTAATCCATTAGGTATCGATTTTACATGAATGTTAAAATTTACCATTTCCTACTTAATACATAATAAAACAATAGTCACTTTTATACTAAACCAAATTCCAACCATTTTTCTAGGCCATATTCACTTTATTTATCATATACAGCATCTCAACCTATATAGATGATGAAAAATTATAGGGTCCACAAGGAAACCACATAATAACATCATTATGACCTATAAAGACTACCTCATATCCTGAAGGTCTTGTATTACCTTCATTTTCCCCATACTAGTTTCATTTATTCTAGTACATCAATGGGGGCGTCTAATAAATTAAAGAGTTATATTCCTTTGATACAAAACAGATTGGATTCCCACCTATATGATTACCATAGGATCATGAATAAAATAAAAAATTATTCTATGATGATTTTTGTTAGAACCATTTACTACTATAATAATATATATGAGATTCATTTGAAGACTGGTAGGGGTGCATTCATGTGTATAAACAATACAGCTTCTCCAACTGATTTGTGCGAGTTCAGAATAAGAAGCCTAGAATAAATTGGAGAGCTTCAGTGAAATACAATTTTGATTAAACTACATCATATTATACTGAACATAATCTTTCAAATCCATCCATAAATATAAAATGCAGAGAAGTAAGTACCATACTTTAAAAGTAGTGGCACAAATCGAGAATATGTGGTCAGTATACTCACTATATTAATGATAAAAAGAACCTCTAAAATAGAGGTTGATAGCCACTGCATGGGAACCAATAATCCACATGAATTTTGGTGTTTTCAATCCTCTATATCATTATGAAATGTTATAGAGGAATCCTATTTTTATAAATATTATTAATATATCCAGGTTAATTCCCTATAATTGTATTCTGATAGAAGTTCCTTGAGGAATGAATACAAATAAATTTTGGTTCCCAAATTATTATATCATCGAAATTAATAAAAGTTCAATTGGTGACATCATCATTAATTTCCTTAGGTATATTCTCTAATTTTTCATGTTTCTCATTGATTTGGTCATTAAAGTCAATCCATGGATCAATGAAACTGATAAAATTTAAAAAAAGTGTATTTTCCCAATTATGAACCCAAAAATTATTAGAATATAGTTTATTAACTATGCATCATTCATGAGATATTATCATGGTTAATGATTCCTTATGAGCTATCCAGATATAGGATTCCATATAATTAAGATATCTAGCCTTGAAATTATTTAAAAATATAAACCTGATAAATACAAGGAAATTATATTTATAGTTATTGGTATATGTATAAAATGATCCGGAAGATTCTGATTCAATTTATCAACAATCTATATATAATGTCCTCCATGTTATATATGTTTTAAACATTTCTCCTAATGAACTATAAATATACTTCTTTGAACAATTCTTCTACTCCAGATTATGTTTTCATGAGATGTTTATTTCATCTTCTACCAAGAAACCAACCATTTAAAATCAATGGAGTAAAAAAATTGATATACCATGAAATGCTTCACATAAACATCCCTCACATCCACTAAAGTGAACTTCCTTTCTATGAATCTAATTACCTACTAAATTGGCTCGTAATATGATTAAATTGAGAAACTCGAGGTGTACCCCAAAATAATGGAACACCAAAATATGTTAATAAAAAAATACATTTCTAATAGCCAACTCATGGATGATATAGATTTTCTTCTTAGTAGTTATATTATTTAATAATGTAAACCAATTATCTATTACAACTTATTTCCTAGACCAAATCCTTTTGAAAATGAAACTATTTTTCCATGGAAAGCATAATATTTTTATTTTTATAGTTATTAGAAGAATTATATAATTATCATATAGTAAATGAGAAGGAGAAATTATACCTCTATTAGATATGATAGGATTAAGTTTCCCATTATTAACAAAATTCAATCAAATCATACTCAAATTGTCTTGTATAATTGAAAATATAATAGTTGAGAGGGGGTCACCCTACCACGCATTTCATGATTGATAAAAACAACCCTATCAAGATCCATTAATCGAAATCATAATATAAGATGGGGAAAAGAATATTACAAATCCATATAATGAATGTTTTCTTAAACACAAAACTAATAAGAACATTACAAATAAAACCCTAATCATTCATATAAAATTATTTTCTATATCATGATTTCGGGAATTGTAACACTCTAATGAATTTACATAGAAGAATCAGACATTTATAGGTGATAATGAGATAATATTGTATTTTTCTTCCATGATTGAAACCAAATTTATTTGGCGAGATAATTTTATTTGTGCTTTTTTCATGTCTATAAGCAAATGATTTTACCAATAATTTTATAGATAGTATTAACCATGGAAAGAGGCGTAAATTGATGAATTTGATTATGATTTTCAATTTTCAGAATCGATGATCTATATTGAACATTTATATAAAACATATATCATAATATTCTCAGGTGTTACATTATAACAACCTTAAATTTAATTTTAACCTCAACATTCTATCAATTTGATATAAAAATGAGGTTCTGTATGTTTCATCACATCTTTGGGTTCTAATGTTAGTTCATTAGATTTATGATTCCACTAAAAACCATTCATTATGTGAGTATTCCTGTTATAAATCACTTTATCTCATTGATCCAAGATTTATACATGTTGTTCTTTATAAGAAATATCAAGCTCAATGTTCAAGACCTGTGAGTTTAGTACATGTGAAGGATCAGGTATGAACTTTCATGGGAGAGAAAACTAGAATACATCATGAAATTGATAGAGATTTGGTGAAATCTTCAAGTGATAATCTATCATCCATACTCAATCAATAATATCGAAGGGTCCAATATACCTATGACATAATATTGCCTTTTTCCAAATCTCATGACCTTCCTCTATGAATAAATTCCATGGATTACCTTGTAAAAAAAATTTAATCCGTGATCTCATTAATAATTTTTTGAATATCATTTCTATTAAAATTGATCTACCTAAAACTTTTTATGAATAGATGTAACATTATATTAAATTTACTTATATAACAAAAGAACCAGTAGCTTTCTTTCTCAAACATCATCCTAAAACATTGTAGTTCTACAAGTCTTCCCATAGATTTGTTTTTAGGTATCCTTCTAGAATATTAATTGAAAGCTATTCTATAAGAAAAATATACAAGATGAATATGTTGATGCAGAACAAATTTTAAATCCACAAAAAATATTTCATTATATCTTCCATGGTTTGAATGGTTCTCTTAGACTGAAAATTGTTATAAGGATGATAAACTATACTAAAACGAAACTCTATTTCAACAGCATACAGAAAAATTCACCAAAACATCATGGTAAAACATAAATCCCAATTAGCTAAAATAGAATATGGTAATACATGAAAGTATTCCACTGTTAAATGTAAATTCTAAAAATATAATAAATAATAGTATTCTTTGACAGTAATGATGTTTTTTAACTTCATAAAGAAATCAACTAAAACCCAAATACAATTATGGGCCATATAAATTTTAGGGAGTCTAAAAAAAATCCATGTTTATGTTTTACAAAAATATAATACCGATCTGTAATGGTTGTAACATCCCTTTATATTTTTTTCTCCCAACATACCTCATTAACATACCAATAACTAAGATACCTACTCTAAAATATCTCTCTTTAGGTTTTCTCACCATAAATACCCATTTAGATATCTATATCTGTTTATACTTCTAGGATAAATTGAGAATTATGAACTATGTTATTCATCCAATAAATCATTCTTCATGTTTGATATTGACAGGACACAAACACAATTCCTATACATTACAATTCCATCACAACCATGGTTTAACATAGGAACTTTTCCCACTATGTTTTTTAGTTCTTGGAATTAAATTATGTCCTCATAAATCATCACCTAAATATATGTTTGAACTCTCATTTGATCAAGATAAGATTATTCCCTTCATTAAATATTTATCGGTCCATCATTTACATGTCAAGAAATTTGGTCTCTTTTTTGATCCTTACAATAGATAATACAATCTTATCCTTTCAACTCAAAGAATTTTCCACCATATTATATATCCCAATGTAGTATTGTTTTGAGAATTCATAATATTTAATCAAATCCATCATTCTTCTGTAGAACATACCCAAATATTTCTATGTTAAAATATACTTCAATGACTTATGATCATTATATATATCACACATTTCTCTATAAGTAAAATTTCTCCGTATATTGAAGGAAAAAATGCTATCGATAACTCCAAATCACATGCTATGTAATTTATTACTTGAACCATCAATTCTAAGGAGGTATGATCTATCACCATATCATTCAGTATGAGGACATATCCCAGTCACTTATTCGATTCATCATTATTGAACCAAAACCCTTCTCTATTTCTTGGTGGTGTAAGGATAAGTTTTATGACTAAACATTTTTTAGTTCCATGAATTTTTCCTAAAATTTCTCATTACATAGGAACATGGATCCTTTTTTAGTTTTCATGATAAGTGGATTATATAGCCATGAAAAAGATTCCACATAGAGTTTAAAATATCCATTCAAACAAATAAATATATTGATCTCAGTCACCATAGCTATTATGGGCCAATATTCAATAAATTATTTCTTTTATTAATCTAAAAACATAACCTCATTGATGATTATATAACCTATAATGAAACTTTTTATAGATAAAATTCACCCATGAAAAATTTTACATTTAGTTTATCCTTTATTTGGCTCTTTATTACAATCATCAAGTGATCGTCATGGTCTTACATAATCCTTGAATATATAAGAATATCTTATATAAAGACTTCAAAAAAATGAAATTTCTAATGAATCTATTCATTAAACTTAGGAAGAATATTGTGAAATTAGTAAGACTCAATGGAATCAATATAAACTTATATTATATATATCTTTTACATAATGCTATCATGAGTATTCAAAACTTATTAACCCTCAAATGATGATATATAGAAGGACTGTTAATTTTGGAAAAGTATTGATCTCCATATAATTGATAGAAAAGTTTATCAATATAGTTTAGATGATATATATTCTTTTATTTATCTTGTAATGTTCATGATAATTAATGCAGCGTAACATTTATCTACCTTTCTTTTGGAAAATAGAATATATTCTCCCTAATGTGACATACTTTCCCAAATGAATTCCTTTCAAAAATTATCTTGGAGTTATTTATTTAATTCCAGTAACTTAATAGATGTCATTTTTTATATAGTGTTTGAAATAGGTGTAGTACAAGGTATGATTTCTATTGAAAAATCAACTTCCAAATTATGTGTAAGATTATGAATCTGTTGAAAAAAAGTATCAAAAAACTCCAAAATAATAGTTATATCATTAATGATGATTTTATCCCCAAAAATCATAGATTAATATCCATTTTGAATATGAATGAAGACCCAAATATTGGATATTATTTCCAAAAAAATCATATTTTTCATCACATAGATATATGATCATAGGTTAGTTAAAAATATGAAACATGGTATCCATACCTTGGAAATTGATGTGGGAATTATGTAAATGAATCCAATCCATGACTAATATACCATAAAATTAAACAAGTGGGAGAATAATTAGATTTTTTAGAAAGCAAATTCCTAAAAAAATCATTTGGAGAAGAATCATAGAGATGAGATACGATGATCACACAATTATGTTTTTTCACTTCTAATTCATAAGAAAATAATTTAGGTGGTATTATGAAACCCTTTTCAAATTATTAAAAAATAACAGTGTTGGTGTATCATTAATAAAGCAAGGAATTATTTTTTCTAGAGTGTATGGTATGGGTAAATTTCATGAGGTCATTATCATATAACTCATATACAATAGTGATCACATGAGATTTCCATTCATCTTTGAGATTAATAGGTTGCTAATTTTGATTATCATAATTAGTATTAAAATTTGAGAACATGTATAAGTAACTACCATACATCTCACATTTGAAACACTGGAGTGTGTGTAGTTCATTTTATGGTGGCTTTTGTCCATCATGAGATCAATTCTTCCTCCCATCAATTCGACATTCTATCACTTGCTGACCTTCCTTTCCACATGTAAAACATTTTTTAGTCCCCATAAGATATTTTCTTGATATTTACTTCCACCCAATAAACAATATGGAATTAATTATTTATTTTCATATGAATATTCATTATATTTCTATTTTAGATTAAGTAATTCTTCTCCATTTTATATTAAGAATACTAGGATATTACTTATTGAAAAATTGTATCCTAATGTCATCCCACTCCATGGAGTCAATTTCAACCCATTTCCTTGTGTTATTGAAAGGATTGCACCACATACATTATGTAACATCCAAATTTCGAACAAAATAAAATTACATTATCATGTTCAAAAAAATTATAATTGAAAATAACATTTAAGTGGTAATGGCCCATTTCCCAGAAACTAGTTCATCGGTAAAACCACTAAAATAAGGTGAATGTTTCCCCATTATGGAATCAAAAAAATGTGGTTCCCTCAATTTCTCATTTAGAATGTCATAATGTGTCATGCCTTGATAAATTTTAATAGTAATTTAAAAAATATTTTTCATTACATCACCTATTAGTTTCTGATTAGGATATTCATTTCTCTCCATACAACATTTAGCATTCACATGATTTCTTTGTGTTCCATCTATTGACTAAAGCCAAAAATAAATTTGTGTGAAATAATAATCATAGAGGGAATCCCTATAATCATAAATAATAATTTATTGAATTTCAAAATAATGAAACCCTCTTTTCAATCCAGTACACCTTATGTTTAATCGAGTCCATTAATGAACATCATCAATTCAAACTCTTTATAATAATTAATAATGAGAATGTGAGTTATCCAAGAATATCTCCCAATAATTTCGAAAAATGTGAACAATAAGATAAATCTCACTATATAATAGAATGATGATTGAGATATACTCAACATACAATTTTCATGGGTTTTACCCCAAGATGAATCTATTCCAAAACCACATCCCCTTGTAATATCTAGAATGTGTTTTTTTATAGGAAAACCATACACCTTTTCTATACCATAACATATAAAATTATTCTATACATATGATTATTGGAAGTCATTCCACTAATTTTTTCTCATACTTGTTTACATTGTTAACTAAGCCATGCTATGATACTAACTATAGGGAACCATACTTTTCATACATAAATATTTCATCTTATTAGATAAATATTCAATAAAAACATTATGATCAATGATATAATCATATTGTTCTAGTGTATTTTGAAAATTGGATACATAAAAAACTTGGTCATAAGAGGTCTGCATCATCTCCAAATCAATTAGTTATAACAACATCCACTATTAGATCAATTTTACATAAAACAATTTCTTCATTCCTTGGGGAATGGAATCCTAAGAAAGTGTGAACTCTGATTTACATAAGGGTAATCAAGGGAGATATCAATGATCACATAAACATAACATGAACATATGAGTATGATAACATGATCATACCATTTTTAAGCCATAGATTTTATATCATAGATCATAATAATAATTCAAGGTATAAACCTATTAATTTTATAAGACATGAATCATAAATTATTCAAAGAACATTAGCCATGAAAGCATATAATTTCCATAAGACGTATGTTTTTGGAATATACATAAGCATGGAAAATAATTTACATAGTCAATGATCACATCATATACTGTTATAATGTATTTTATTCATTCCAAATTCAATCATACCCTTAGTAAAGTTCTGCTCCAAAGACTATCATATTTTACAGAGTCCCCTTATTGAATTGATTTCACTCCCCATTCTAGTCCACATAATCTCATAAGATACCCATATTTACTGAATACATAGGAAGGATTTTAAAATGATGTCCCTCCAGTAACATGAGGAAATTCATACATTTGTATACCAAAATTTCATAAATTATTCATTATAGTATAACTCATGAAAACTAATTGAGTTTCATAAACATTCCATTATTTCTTCATATCATGTCTCAGGGAAAAGAAACGATTTTCATAAAATTATTATATTAATAATAAAAAACATACATAAAAAATAAGGATAGTATCATTGGATCATATCCCCATTAAAGATTAAGTAACAAAAAAAATATGGACGAGAAGAGTATTTTCCTAAAGAATATTAGTTTGTGATGATATATTTATAATGATATTTAACGATAGGGGCACATGGTTGGTATTGTAATTTGTTTCTAGGAAATACACTATCTTACTCCATTGTATGGTATGATTGAGTGAAATTCATAATTTTGGATTTATCATCCTATAAGACCATATATTATGATATAAGGTATATTATAAAATCACGAAAAAGGGTATGCATATCACTAGGAATATCATATGGGTTTCATTTCGAAACCATTTTCATACATTCATGAAGTACGACTAACATTTATATGCTTAGAGAAGTGAGGTGCAAAATGATTCACAGAAAAAATTCCTAAATTTTTGAATATCATTTATGAATTTTTATAGGTAATGTAATTCAACAAAATTAAAACATGTGTGTGTTACTTGATTTATTTCCTAATGCATTAAATCATATGTTAAATACATGAGATTTACTGTGTGCATCCCTGAGATGTGTCCTCAGGATTATATATAGACACTTAAATGTGATGTTAGTGGTGCATGATGTTCAAAAAGTTTTTGGATGATTATCCCTATAACCTAAAATTTCTATTTTCTTATTCTTCCATTGAATATAAGGGTTCTAGTACACTTTAGAGTAAAGTGGTGTCCCTATCACATAATGATAGATTCACCTTGACATGTGGATACCTTCTAAGGTGGGATCCCCTAAACAATAACTTTTTAAATCATTATCAAATTTTTATGGATATAAAAGGAATTGAATATATTTTAGTTTCTATATTAGTGTATGGTATGAAATATTATAATAGTTTTCTTTTTTTTACAACGCTTTTGTGTTATCTTTTCATAGAGATATTGGGATGGTTTTTCAATTATTTCCCCTAAATAAAAAAGTGTTTATTAATAATACATGAAACATATTAGTGGTATTATTTCTTGAAATGAAATTGTATTTATGAAATCATTCTAGAAATTTATGAAATCCATATTATATTTTCTATCTTGTTGCATATCATCAATTTTGATTTCGATTTGTCACTATAGCTTGTTTTACAATATCAGATATCTAAATTTATGACTAGATAGATCATTAAAATAAGAGATATCGTAGAATGAGATTCAATATAAATCATTTTATTTGTGAAATATTAAAAAAGAAACTAATTCCATATTTTTTAATATGGCTGGCATATTGAGTGTATAAAAAACAGAGCATCATATCATAAAAATGAGAAAATTCATAAGGAAAAATTAGATATTGTTGTAATTAGGGGTATATTATAAGATTCATGTAATATATCATAAAATATGATAGATAATGTAGTGAAACATGAATTATGATGCATATTAAATCATAATATGTAGTTGATAAGAAAAAAAATATATTTTTTATTTCCAATTATTAACAGAATTAATTATTTATAAATTATTTTTAAATAATGGATATACTATATTTTAGAATATTTATTAATTTATATAATATTTATAAATAAATAAATTTTAAAAATTATATAATAAATTAATTTTTTTATGAAAAAATTCTTAATAAATATTCATTATTATTAAAAGATAATATATGAAATACCTTTTACAAAGTTATATGGAATATATTACAATTTTAATAAAATATTTTTACATTAAAAATAATAATATTAACTTATAAAGTGTTTTTAAATGACATAATAGGGCATAAGATAAAAAATATATATTTATGAAAACTATGAAATGATCATAATGATTTATTTGGAATATTCAAATTAAAATATCCTAATTTTGAATTTATTTAAATATTATAAAAATGTATTGAAGAATGAATTGATCATAGTTTAAATAATTATATGATTATGATATATTGATTATTTAAAAAATTTATATAACAAATAATGCATTACAAAATGTCTATAATTTATGTTATATAATTTACTAAATGTAATCATTAATATAATGAGTAATATGCAGAGTCCATATTATAGAATATAAAGTGTTATATTAATGTACTATAGAATGTATATAATTAATAGTTAAAATTACAATCTATTTGTAGTTAATTATTTTATAAATTGTTCATATTTTTTATATCATGTATAAATATTTAAAATATTTTTTATTCATTGGATATTTCCTACATTGTTCATAACTGTTAATTTTTTATATGTTATGAATAATAGTTTGGTTTAGTTTAAATTGTTTAAACCAATTATCATAACATGTTAACCCCTACATTACATTCCAGGTACATCAATGTATGATTTAGTTTTCTTCCACCACGACCTTAGTGTTTGATTGAAGATGTGATCTTGAATTTAGTTTCAAAACATAGTTTATACCCATTAGGTGTTAGATTTCCGATAAATTGGATTCTCTCTTTAGAAAGTACCATTGGGTAGAGAGAACATACATTATAATTATGACTAACTCAGAGGTATATTCCTTATTCGAAAATGGTGGGGGTTCTATATCTATAGCTTTGGTCTTACTCTGGTTGATATTGGAAATTTCATGTCATTGTAAACCTTAAAATGAAGATTTCAAGTATTATATGAGTGAGATACATTGAGACATTCATACATATTCTAATATTCAATCAATGGTTATGTAACATAAACTGGAAGGTATGTAAAGAAAAATAGAACATTTTTATAATGAACTAACCCGAGTCAACTAGACAAGCCACCCGGATTAGCATATCAGATAATACAGGTAAAAAATAAAAATAGAAACTAGTCCAGAATAACAAAAAAACAAGGAAAAAAGTACGAATAGGAAACATATGAGATACCACAATGCATAAAATAAATGAAAATAGGTTAAATAGAATATAATTAAAATCCTCACCAGATCAACAGTTACCTCTTGACCAATCCGAATCGAAAATGACAACAACAAAAGAAGCTAGCATGCTAAAAGATGATATTTCCATTTTCTGAATCCTATAATACTGAATCTCAAAAATCCCAAAGGGAAAAGTGGGGTTCTATCCAAATCCCATTAGGATACCACCACATTTTCTATACAATGTATAATATTTGGAATTCTAAAATTTGATCTTCTAAAATCAAATCTATTTAAAAATAATTTTATTATTTATTTCTCCTTTGATTATCATAAATGATTTTAATATTTTATAACTGAAAATATGATTTGTTAAAGTGATATGAAATAGTAAATCACATCAATTTTTAAAGTGGTAAAAAATTAAACACATATCCATGAAATAACTTGTGATGTGATGCTATGTGATAAAACCTCATATAAAAACCTATGAGAAACAAGCCAGGATAAAAACAATCACATGATAAAAAAAGAAAAGTCACCTCACATAAAGGCCTATACCCTCTATTACACTAAGTAATAGAGATTAAAAATCCTAAATATGCATAACAATGGATCCAATAGATATCAAATCCTTCCGGTTGATTTCACAAAAAAGGTTACCTCTTAGTGGTCGAACACACAATAAGGATACCCATTTCTCTTTCCCAATGCACCAAGGGGACCAAATGTGAATTTATCTAAATTCATTAAAAAATATTATTCACAATTTTCTAATACATTTTCAAATCTAGGTCAATCCACTTTATATTTAGAAAACTTATTTCCCAAATTAGGAAAATAATTTACCTTCGAAAAACCCCCTTTTGAAAAATATATTTTTTTCAATGAAAATATTTGAACCTATTTATCACATTAGATCAATGAAAAACCAAAATTAATTATATATAATTAGATGTAGTTAATTAAATTAACCCATTTTATAGAAACACCTTCCCAACATGGAATAAACCTAGTTACCTACAAAAATAGTGATATGAATCCAAGAGAATAGCCTTCAAAATTAAAGGAACACCAAGAAACTAAAAAGGATCAATATAAAACACTATCCAATTAGAAAAATCCAAACAAAACTATACCAAAACCATAATTGTAACCAATGGAAAAGAAAATAACATAATAATTACATACCCAAAAAGTATAAATCCAACCCCAATGGTTATTAGTCATTGAGCTAAGTGATCTGGAAGGAAAAAAGTCATCCAAAATAACATAGAATTGGCTATGGGTCAAGATAGGTTATAGTCTAGGTGTATTGAAATAAATTTCATATGTCAACAACCCTAAAAACCACAAATCACAACATTTACATGGCGTGTAATCGTATTACATGTTGTGTAATCAAGAAAGGCTGAAATCAATGAAATTGAATTACATTTTAAAAAAAACCTGATATTTACCCTAACATGATGTGAATTGTATAAAAACATGTAAAAATTTCACATTGTTTATCCAGTTCATGGATTCTTCCCCAAATCCATTTTATGGTTTGTAATCCAATTTCATGACCTATAATTTTGTAGAGAGATGTAAAAAACTATATTTTTATTTTGACTATTGTGAAAAATGCTTAACTTAACCATTATAGGTATCCTCACAATTAATATTCTTCAATAAATTCTTAAGGAAAAATGAAACAAAAAAAGGATGAAATAGGATAGATATGAAGGTAACTAGGCATGAAAATCTCCTCAATATAAACCCTTTCAACACCTAGAAACCCATTAATATTTGGGATCAATGAAAAAGAAAAGGCCACTCATAAAACGTCAATGACTCTCACTCCAAAGTCATATGGGTATCTTATCCACACTAACGTAGTACCCTAACCAGGGAGTTCTTTTTATCTTTAAGATACTTATCATAGGGATCTATAATATGAAATGGATTCTCAACCCAAGTGGTATCAATATAAAAATAATCACCATCTCATATAATCACATGGGAAAGAACTAGTATATACCTAAACAACTAGAAAACATGAAACAAATCATGGATTGCTATCAATCAAGATGGAATGTGAAACAAATAGGACACCCAACTATGTTGTAAAATGTTCTAAAAGGGTGTCACAAACCATGGTGCCAATTCACCCATCTTTACCAAAGTATGATATTCTAAATGAGGTTAAACTATGAGAAAAACTAGATCACCAACATTAAACTATATAAGCTATCAAGAAATATCATCAAATGATTTTTAGGGAAACTTTTGTGATGATCAAATGCACCCAGATCAAACGAACCATCTTTTCGTATCCAAAACAACACTAATTCCATCAAAATATGACTCTCCAACTTCTGTACATCACATGGTATGCCTATATAAAAATCCATAAAAAACATTAAGGGATCCATATTTATTGAATACTGATAATAATTTTTATAGGAAAACACAATCAATGGAAATTTATTTTTCCAATATCATTTGAAATCACGACCACAAGCCCAAAGAATATGCCTAAGAACCTGAATATCCATCTCCATATATCAATCTATTTATAGATAATAAGATGTGATTAATATAATCTGGGAACCCATCATCTCCAAAAAAAAATTTCAAACACCTATATTAAAACCGTTTATCCCTATCAAAAACATATATAGAGGGAACCCCATGATGTCTCATTATCTCTCAGACATAAAATTAACCAAGATGTTCCACTTTTTAATTCTCTTTGATAATTAATAAATGCTTCTATTTCATGTGTCGATTAATGAACAGAAAAATTTCATCCTTACCTATAAGAGTATATAGAACCAAAAATATGAAATACATGGAATGATCATCCCACTTCAATACCGGAATGTATAAGGATTGCAACAAGCTCATATGTCTTTATTTATCTACCTCAAATATTTGACAAGGAACCACAAATCAAAATCTTCTACTAACCATATCAACCCTTTTATCCAATACATACACCTTAATAAGTGATACATATTTGTATCCCCAGGGTGAATATACCAAAAATAATTGTCTCTACTACCCAAAAACACCTATCATAGGGAAAACTAAACCCCCAACCTACTATAAAAGAATAATGATCCACTGAGAGACTGATTCCACTCACCCATGGTCTCCCCACAATAAAGTAGTTTACTATAGCATTCACACTCATCATCTCTCACCTTCTCAAGTAAAACTCACTCATCAAATTTAAATTAAACATTAATCTAATACATTAACTCATATTCACAAAACCATTCTACATCCATGATCATCATAGAAAACAAAATCATTCAAGACCACACCCTAACTGATCGATTCAAAGCTTGTGTTGGGGATTTTTTATCAACGCACCATCAACCAAATCATCTTTCCCGAGGTTATAAGAAATATCAAAATCAATATTCTAATGATACTCTACCAATAAACTCAATCAAAATTTCAGATCCCTTTGAGTAAAAATATGTTTCAAAATCTTATGGTCAGAATATACCGTAAACCACTCCCCAAAGTGATAGTGATGCCACATTTTGAGTTCATTCATCTAAACTACCAAATCCAGATCACATGTATGGTAGTTCTTCTTGTGAGGGAATAAATAGAATGATATATTTACCATAACCTACTTCCCATTAATTAAGACACATCCTAGTCCTATACTAGATACATCATAGAAAACATCACAACCTGATACCGATTCTAGACCAATTAAAACTAAGTATGAAGTCAACCCAACCTTCAAGTCCCTAAAATATATTTGACTCTAGTTAATCCATTGAATGATTACACACTTTTTGTTTAAATATTTCATCGAAGATGTGAGATTTTGAAATTCTTGAATAATTACTTTATAGTAACCGAAAAAAAAATTTGTCATCTCAAAATCTTTTTTGGGATGAAACTATGATATAACTACCTATACATTATATAGATGTACTAAGATTCCCCTCTTAGATATCACCTGCCCCAGAAACATATTTTCCAAGATAAAAAACTCACAGTTTGAAGGACTACTATATAGATGAGGTTCTTTCAGGGTGTGTAGAATGATACACAAATGGTCGTTATTCTCTTTCTCTGACTTGGAGTACAACAAAATATCATCCATGAAAACAAAAAAAATTCCATAAACTGATGAAATATTTGTAACATAATAGTCATAAACACATAAGGATGATTATTGATATATAATATCATATTGAGAAATGTGAAATTCTAATATAGATTCATAAATGATATATTAGGTATATTCTCTTTGTAGAATCTCAATTGATGACACCCTAACCACAAGTCAATCATAGAAAACCAACAAGACCCTGTAATTTGATCAAATAGATCTTGGATAATTGGAAAATGAAGTTTGTTATTGACAGTCAACCAATATAACATTATATAATAAATACAATGTTAGAGGCTCATGTACGCATTAATAAAAAAATTTATAGATGAAGCCCAATATGAGATATATGGATGAATTAAAACTTTATCCTCTAGGTATTTATTCTTGAAATTATGTTTCATAAACCCAAAAAGTTACATAATTTATGATGACATAGAAATTGGTATCATACTAGGGAGAATATATTTAGTAAATTAAACCTCTCTCTATGGTGGTAATCTAAAAAATCATAGGAAAAGACCTCATTGGATTGAAAAATATCTATATGAAGTTGAACACTAATGAAATTGTAAACTGAATCATCAAACATATGTTAAAACTGGCATGAGATTACCCCTTTAAAAGAAATAACATGCCCCATCCATCAGGTTCAATAATCTCAATCCCCCTAGAAATCATGAGTAACACCATTAGTAGATATAAACTACATCCAATGGAGATAATATTCTATTTGATCTTTGAAAATGATCATCTAATACATTCCAGTAATCAAGTAAAAGATCTCATGATCATGGACCCAAAATATTCACTCCACCTCATAGTTAGCTATCATCACCCGACATATATGACATATAAAACCTTTTTCATAATTCATTCCATGTGGAATGGAATGATCCAACATGAATGGAATAAGTTCTGAATGAAAATACTACTTTTAAACTATCGTTGATGATATAAATGAATGATTGGAACCAATTTAAAATTACTCTATCATTTTATAAGGGAGATAAACACTATACCTCAAAATATAGCTATACTTGCATTATATTTCTCTGTTTCATATTCTACTGAATAAATTTGTATAATATTAGAAACATTAATATCTTTTTTGGATTGAGGATTAAACCCACAACCCTTAAAAGCATCTGCACGAAACATAGAACCCCTGGTGATATAGGATCTATCCCAAATAATAAGGGTTATCAATTCTCAAAAACTCTGTAAATGGTCATATCATCGACAAAGATGATAATTTTTAGAAGTCTTTCAATGGTTAGGCTTGGTATGACCTCACCTCCGACACTGTAGAATACAACTATTTTTTCTCTATAGAATCCCCTAAAACATTCCATGAAAAATACTGACCACTATTTTACATTATATTCGAGCAATAAGATAAACCCTTTCTGACCAATAAACCAAATGATGCTCCACAAATAATATTTTCCCCACTATATATTCATCATCCTAAAACTCATTTCAAATCACCTCCAAAATTGTTATAAGTCACATGAGTATTGACATAGACCTAATCTCAAGCCTCAGTACTAACTAAAACCTTTGACCTTTTTGGTTCTCATTTGTGATAAGCTCTGGTTCCAGAAGAACCATATCCAAAAAATTGGATGAATACTTTAGAACAATAAGATCCCCTACTATAATGTTAAAAAATCATGGGTCTTAACTACACAAAATGTATCATGGTAAAAAATATAGATTTATATTTCCATGAAGGAATCCCAGGTAATATATTCATGAAACATAAATTTAAAAATAGATTCCTATAATCTCTATATCGGTCCCTCAAAAATATAAATGGAAAAACCCACATTGAAGTCTTCATGATGTTTATGATCATTTTTGTCCTCTTAGTACATTCCTGGGATTTTTGTTGCCCATTTCCAACATAAAATATGGGTGGATTCTTCATAGTAAATTCCAAGCCATGTTCCATGATGTGTCCTAGGTTTCTAACACCCTCATGACCTAAAGTGTGAACTTTGAAAATAATAGATTATACCAATTTAGGGTTAAGTAGAGGGTTCACCTATGGAACCTATATCATCTATTCCTCTATATAATTTAGAAGATCTTCTACCAGAGGTATTATATAGCAAAGGAAAAAAATTATCCACGAGAAAATATCAAAATCATAAGACAATATTCTGATATTAATACAAAGGATTTAAAGTATTATGAATTTAAAGAAACCACAAAAGTCCTTATTCCAAAAATTTAAATTTAAATAATATTTCCCAAAATTTCATTCATATGTCCTAAAAATTTATGCCTAAAACCTATTAAATGTCCTTGAGCAGCCATGGAAACATGGTTTTATCCACAGAAGTGAGCTAACTAGACCCCTTTTCTACCTATACTATTTGAATTTTGATGGTCCAAACAGTGTTTTTTCCTAGAAATAAATCCAAAATCATGAAGTTCTAACACATTTTAGGCCGATAATCTCTATGATACCAAATTGTAATGAACCAACTAGAGTAAACTAGAAAATCCAACCAAACCAGCCGATCTGATAATACAAGTAGAATAAGAAAATAGATGCCAACCATAAATATTAGTAAAAAAGAAAAAAAAACCAATGTACAATGTGGAAACATGAAATATAACAAAAAGACATTAACACTGTGAAAAAATTTATAATAAAGAGTTTTAGTCAAATCCCCACATAACCACCATTCACCCCCAGACCAACCCAATCTGAAAGCAGCTACATCTAGAGAATTATGCATAATAAAAGATGTTCTTCTATTTACCCTAATAAAATAATAAAACATCTAAAAATTCTCACTATCAAATTTAATGTTGGATCCAAATCCTAGTAGGATACCACCATAGATTTTATATAATGTGAAATCTCGAAATTGAAATAATTATTGCTTTTAAATCCAAAAGTATTTACAAATAATTTTAATAAATCCCAAACATTTATAAATAAATTTCTCTTTTTATTTATCCATTTTATGTTTATAAAATATTATTATATTCATGGACCAAAAATATCACAATTATGATATATATAAAACCATAAAACACATCCATGAATCAAAAGATAAATAGTTAAAAAATGTATACATCAAACCAATTATCAGGAGAAGATATGTGATAGAACCACATATTAAATCCTATGAGAATCAGTCCATAATAAACACAATCATGTGACACATAACCAGGAATGAAAAATCACCTAACATATTGACATATAGCCTCAGGAAACTACGTTTGAGAGAATAAAAATCCTAAATAGGTGAATAATTATACCCAATAGATATCGAATCCGTCCAGTTGATATAAGAAAAAAATGGGTAACTCCTTATGCTGCGACACACACTAAGGCGACCTATTTTTTCATCCCAACGAAATAAAGGTTCCCAATGTGAATTTCTCTAAATTCAATTCAAATAAATTCTCCCAATTTTATAAAATATTTTCAAAATCATGAAAATTCACTTGAGAGTTTGAATACCCATTTCCCAAATCAAGAAAATACATTTCCATATAAAATCCTGATTATATGTTTTGTTCATTTTACATTAAAACATTTAAAACCATTTATCTATTGAAATAAATGAACAACCGAATTAAATTATCAAGAATGACTTGTAATTTATCAAATTAACCCATTTTATAGGAAAACCTACCTCAATAAGGTTGAAACCCTTCTACAAAGAACAATGGTGTTTCGATACCAATAGAACAACCTTATAAAGATAAGGAACACCCAGAAAATAAAAAGGTTCAATAAAAAAATCTGATCATAAATATGAACAAATCCTTATCCAAAACCATAGTTTTAATCTAATAAAATGAAAATTTATATGGATTACATACCTAGAGAGAGGAAACACAACCCCAACAATGACTAATCATTGTTTGAAGCTATTCAAAATGAAATGAGCCACCCAAAATCGACATTGGTAAGCTCTAGTTTTAGGAGAGGTAAATAAGAAACAAGATTGTATTGAAAATTAGCTATGTACCACCCTAAAAACCACAAATCATGAAATTTATAGGGTTTGTAATCTCATTACACATCATATAATCCATGGGGGATGGAAACACAGATAAAAATATCGCATTTTTAATAAAAACCTTAATATTTACACATTAATGGATTGAAATTTATACATGGTGTGTAAATATTTCACACTATGTATCCAGTTAATGGTTTTTTCTTGACATTTATTACTTGGAATTTACAGAAATTACATAGTCTCTAATTTCCTAGAAAGCCACAAAAACTGTAGGTTTATGATGGAAAAGACAGCAAATCTCCAATTTCACTATTATAGGTATCCTCTAAATTCATTTTTGGAACTAAAAACTCAATGAAATAGAAACCCAAAAACATGTGTTAAATCATATATCACATAAAGGCAATAGGGAGTTACAAAGTGCGTTTGAACATATTAATTTTGAAACAGAATTTTATTTCATAAAAATCATCAAAATTCAAAAAAATTAAAAGAAAATACATCAGAAAAGTTGGAATGATTAAATCCCATTAAAATATTTTATGCTAGATTCATTGAAAAGGAAAAAATTCCAAGACCTCAATTATTCATCAATAGGTACCCTAATAGTTAGGTTACCATGAAAAATCCTTTGTAAGGAAATTAATTAATTTTTTGACCCTAATAAAAAGGTAAACTATTAATGGTGTTTCAATTGGGTCACACATAGCTGGGAAACCCTATTTACTAGGATAACAAAGAAATAAATTTTATTTATCCATATAATGGTTTAGATAAGGAGTTTTGTGTTCAACTATGCAAAAGTAATATGTGATATTATTGACATGTTTTTTATGTAGATATATTCATTATTGTAACATTATCAATCTAGTAGAAGTCATTATGTAAAATATATCTTGTACCACTAATAAATATGATGAGTTTAAAATGGGACATCATTATAGGGGGATCCCATTTAATAGATGTCCTTCTAAAATGGTAATAAAACATGATTATCATATGATAAAATATTTTTATATAGATAAATGGTATCAAAATCATCATAATTTAATTTGATATTAATCAATAATAATAATATTCTTAATGAAAAAATTTCTTATAAATGGTAACATAATAGAATGTCTCATGTTATATTTTTTCAATATGTTAGAGTAACACATTCTTATGTTACCAATTTTTAAAATTGTTTAACCTATGAATCTATTTTCTCAAGAAGACTATAATGATTCAATTAATGATTTAATATAATTAAATTATGAATAAGATATGTAATATAATTATCATGTACTAAATAATATTTAATATTTCATTTATTCACAATTTGATTAAGTTGGATAATGTCTTACTAATATTAGAGGTTTTTTAGGCTTGTTCTGGTTAAGGAATAAATTACATTTTTCATCTATGGAAATATTCCAACAAGTTGAATGAGTTCAAGAAAAGGTTACGCAATAGTATCATGTTTTGAGAAAAGTATAAATAGGAAGGTGGTTTCTTGTTTTGAGTGTTTTTGAGATAGTACAATTGGGTAAAAATTCCAATCAAAAGAAGGAGAGTTAGGTAGAGAGTCCTGTAATATTTATTATTGGAAAGATCATTGAAACATTATTTTTTCAAGAAGTAGGGTTAATAATTCAATTATATGGAATTTTGGGGGAAATGTGAAGGGGTTTTTTGAACTATATAGAGTTCCAATGTTAGGTACCAGTATTAAAGAAATCAATTATTCTTTTTTGAAGGGTATGTGATACAAACTGTATACATTACAAGATTTACAAATGTAATGTATTTTTAAATAAATTGTATAATTGATACAACTATAATTTTTCTTTCAATTGATGAAAAAGATTATGTAAATCAATTATTTTATTGTAAATTAATTTATCAAGATTGGATGAATCTATGAAGATGATGTGAATCTTTAATTCATTTATCTTATATGATAAGATAAGTTGATCATTAATGAAGAGTTGTTATAAACAAAATTAAATGATTAATTTTATACACATGGTTTACAATTCATTGGATTGTATATAATGTTTTGAGAATAAGATATGGGTTAAAATAATTTCTATTTTATAAGATTTTTATAGAAATTATTTTTAAAATATGAGGGAGGTCATTATCTCCACCAATTACTGACATGTTCTAATGAATTATTCATTTTATTAGAAAATTCTCTAAATAAATAGGATACAATTTGTTATATAGAAATGATAGTATACAAATAAAATAATCTTACTAAGAGAATATACAAATTATTTACTACAAAAATGAGTTTGTATATATTTTTTTGTTATTTTGAATTGAATATATTTTGAAAGAGTCCAGTGGGAGTATGTTTTAACATAATGATGTTTATGGATAATAGGTAAAAGTTTATTCCAGTATAATATTATAAAGATATTTACCTTATACCCTAAATATTTTATGATCGATAATGGTAAAATTGAAATGTAAATAAATTATATATTATTGTCATGAAAAGTTAATATCACTTTTCTTAACTGAATATAACAGTCAAAAACTAAGAGAATTTCACATTATTTTAAGGAAATTTTGGATGTTCAGATGAGGTGTATTGTAAATAGTTACCATATTATTTAATGAAAACGTTTTATAGAATAAGTTAAAAGTATTTTTATGCTAATATTGTAAATAGTTCTATATATACAACAAAATCTTACAGTGTAACATTTAATATTAGGATGTTAAGGAGTTTTTAAAATGTTCAAGGAGTTAAACATTAAGAATATGATTCCTAAATATCAAAAATAATCCATCAAGGTTAGTTTATAAACATGACTCACTATAAAGTTCAGTTGTATGGTTTTATAATATGGTCACAAAGATATTTGATAAGAATTACACATAGATGTAAAAAGCTATTATTACCTCATGAAGATCAGAAAACATAAGGACGATCTACTCATTTAGAATATGTGGTATGATAAAATAGTTCTTATATTGGGTTTTTAAATATTACTAAATAATTTTTAACAATATATAATGTTTCATATAAATTGAAATATTTATTTTTCCATTTTGTCCCATTTTCTACATAAGGGTATTTATATATACATATTACATGAAATATAATGATAATTGACCTATAAAAGAATAAATTTGGGTTATAGAAAATGGATATTCCTAAAACAAATAGTAGTTAATGATGAAGTATTCTGGTAAGTGTGAATAGGTATGTTTTATTTGATATGAAATATACTCATGACCTATTAATGTGATTTTTTGCACTAAATGACCCAGTAATTGTACCAATTGTTGTGTCTGGCACTATATTTTTGTTATATTGGTAGTGAATATATCCAATTGGTTCTCCAATATATTTTGTAAGAGAGACCTATCACTAGTGTAATTCCCCACCCAAATCACTATGTAAAATTCAGAGCTACACAATAGCTCGTGCATGGCTCCACGTACTCAAGATGTTTTCAAATATATGTCAAGGTTGAATTGATGTTAGTGGGTAGATAATACCCTCAATATCAATGAAACAAGTAATAATAAAATCATAAATTAACAGAATATAATAAACATGTAGTACTACAATAAATTACATGGAAACTAAACCTAGTCATAAAAAAATAAATAACAAAACCCCAAAGAGAAAGGTTAAAAATAGTATAATAAATTATGTAATGTAATTAAAACAAAAATTCATACCTCTAGAGTTATTATGGACACTACCTCCAAACACCATTCCCTATCTACTAGCTCCTTGTTATTGGGACATTTCTCTTCAATGGATCATTGATCATGAAATATACAAACACATCATTATTTCAGTGCATTGTGTGAGTATAAACTGAATAGGTTACCACCAATACATCGTTAACATACATGAACTTTAATATATGATATTGTATAACATGATAAAATAACAACACAAGTAAAAAATACAACCACTCATGCGCCAATTCATTAGGTACCAACCAAGCCTCCATGAACTGTAACCCCACCTTCTTCAGCATGATGATGATACAAATGTTAACTTATTCCACTAGAAGTCAAAATATATATCATAATTCTTTGAGTTAGAAGGAAAGTAATGCCTTTTATTCCTATATAAGTTCCACATTTATGGAAATTATGTACACCCCACCCTAGTGGTTGTTTTTTCATGATCGTTGTAACACCATTGTTTTTATGAAATATTTTTTTGATAGAATTAATTTCAAGAAAAAACTATTTTAACCAACCCATTCGATGGGTTTGGAAGGACTATGCTTAAGGGATTTGTATCTTGAGCATAAACATAGTAGGTAGGTTGGAACTATCAAATAGGATGGATTGGATTGGACCATGTAATTTATCTACATCATTTGATGATTACTTACTAGTTTTAGCATTCTTATTATATGTTTGTGATGATGGTTGTCCATGGATAACCATACAAATTATTTTTAATGAGAAAATTGGTTATAAATAGTTAGCTATAAATGTCATTTTATTCTGAAAATGGTCTATTTGAGGTTTCTGATTATTACATTTACTTTATTTTAAAGCTTCTATTATTGTGGGTAACTGGTCATATTGTTTTGTTTTCATTCTTCAGACATGTTATATGCATACAAATAATTTCT
Organism: Viscum album; assembly: GCA_963277665.1. NCBI lineage: Eukaryota > Viridiplantae > Streptophyta > Magnoliopsida > Santalales > Viscaceae > Viscum > Viscum album. The sequence continues at coordinate 1,577,348,074 of OY728141.1, forward strand.
AATATCACCACCATAGTGTATAGTCTCCCCACTATCACCTCTCTCACCAACATTGCTAATCAGTAGCCTTTATCATATTTGGAGGCATGCCAAAGGCCTAGTAGTACTCACATCCAAATCATAGGTTTCAAGTATCCCCCTTCTAAGATAGGGTGACAAATTTCCCAATATGAGGGACCGTAGAGAATGGTCATGAATCATACTTCAAACTAAATTTTGTTATTATTGATCATAGTCTTATATCACATGAATCATTATATAGCTACATATTTATGCACCCATATGTTTGAAAATAACATTCCAAATGTGATGTTGAAAGGATAGGGTTGATGAATCGTCCATCTCTAAATGATATAAAGACACCAAAAATCCTAGTAAAAACTCCCAAGTACGAAAAATGGACTATAACATGGAGGTATCTAATAAAATAATATCTTCATTGTGGTGGTAATTCTATGGAACCACTCCAGTTATTTATGTAAAATGATAACATACTCCCACATCTTAGTATTTCCTTTTAAAATAACACTCAACTAGAAACACACTCCCAGGGAACTCTGACATAGGAAACATTGAATGAGAACTCATCCAAAATATAGAATCTTTTCCTCCTGGAGTATTGAAATAAGACATTGGACGTGATCAATTTCACTATACAACATGCTCATGGAACTCCTCATGAGGTTCAAGGTCTTAAAGTCATATCCATACGTGATATTTTTCCCAGTAGAGAGTTCAACAAACTCAAATAAAACACTAGCCTGGAAAAGTTCTTGAACTCCAACCATAATTGGTAAGTCCCATCATTAGTTAAATAAAAAAATCATCTACTAATGTCTCATTATTCTAAGTAGAAATATCAACACAAGGTTAAATATCTATCTATAAATCATTGATCTAGAATGAGGCATAGATTAATGACTCCAACAGAACCGTGATCACCCAAGGTTGATACCAACTTTGTAAATCCATGACGTCTCTATCATAATAATTCATGTAGCATACCAATTCTATAGGTAGAATCTTGTAACTCAATTGGATCATCCACATATTCTCATTATCTTAACTATGTAAATAAGGGAGGCAAAATTTATCAAATCAATGGAAAAGAACATCTCTCAACTAGATTCCAAAAATAAACATATCATATTTGCCTTACTAGAATCAAAATTCTCAGCTATATGCACATACTCATTACAAACCAACCAATACACACAAGTTTGTAATAAATAGAAACATTTATCATTATAGTAGGGAGAATCCACAAGGATTAGATGAAATATTGATGAGATAATATAGGAAGAGGATGAAAGGATTGGATAGAACACTAGATGATTCATATACCAACTCACATTACCGTATAATCAATGTTCTTGAGATTTTGGTCAACTAATAGGATATTTAAGTTCTCGTTAAAGGATAAGTCATTTTTCACAACTATGATGGTCTATATAGTATGAAAACAAATTAGGAACTCATTAGAATAATTATCCTAAACTCCCAAACCATTCCTCAGATTTCTATTTATTATAAACATTATAGCTACAAAAAAATACATTGAGACCAATGTAACAAGTCCCAACCCATTGGTCCCCAGCCTGGACAAGAAGTAAACATAAATTTCTACCCTTGACTCTATTTAATATGAAAGGTATATGGACTAGAGCAATATAGGAAAATTACATTCCATGGGAGATAGCATTATATATCAAATTGAAACAAAAATACAACACCAATGCATGATAACAACATGTATCAATGACAAAATATAAATGAGTAGATGAACTATATGTAACATAAGAACGATACAAAAACATATAACTACAAAACAATTTTGGAAAATACTCAAAGAAATGAATTTTCATGAATCATGTAAATCTGATAGACATATGATAAAAAATATATTATAGATTATGCATTTACTCCCATAATGATATCTAGTCATAGCATTCACCATCAACATCAAAGTTCACAGTGATCTATCATGCATCTCTTTGTATCAACCTACATCAACTCTAAACATTCCATAATAGTTAAATCTACAACATGACCATATATGATGATATGTTCTATATAAACAAATAGAACATATGTGGGAATAAAATCCCATTGTAGTTAAGTATAAGAATACAAAGAAGGATTACCTAAGAACTACAAAAGAACATAGAACAATATGTAAGCTTATGTTTGTGGTACATGAGAGTGTCCAAGTGTAAGACAAGAAAAATATAGAAATTATAAACTTCTAGAATTCTCAAGGATACATGGTATAAATAACCACATTACTTCTCCAATCCTTTAGTTCCATATCATACGAGTGAATATGGAATCTTGAAAAAATTAAGGGTCCTCAAATCACGAAATTTATTGTGAGCATTAAACTACATCTTAACACTGACTATTGGTGTTGAGGATTCACATGTCAAAAAATATCAATATTTATTAACCACCTCAAGAATCAATTGATGGGAACCTATATATCATGGAATCAAGCACATAATTTAAGAGAACACCACACCCTTTAGTCCAACAGAATCCAATAACTGATCATGTATCCAAAATAATAATTAAAAGAAACCTATGTATCCTCACAAGAAAACTATGTATCCTTACAAGATATGTTTTATACGGTCCTATTTTTTTGTCAGATAGGGTAAATACCAAATCTAGTGGAGGATTATAGCCCCATATAATCTCATAGATGGGTGAATTACCTACTCGGTTGATAGAGTATCTGGACCCCAAATGAGGGTAAAACAATGACACTATATGATTCACATACAAAGCATCATTTTCACAAAGTATGGGTAATATACCAATCATACCTATAAAAAATGGTGAAAATTACACCACGATATAACTTTGTTGTCAGGTTGGTTTGGAAACCCTAAGAACAATATGATCGTCACTCCTAAACCAAATCATCATTGTTATATAGATAATTACATAATATATATATATATATCTCAACATAAAAATATCCATGAAGGAAACATTATTCATATTAATTCTGATCTATAGGGAAAACTATTAAGGTTAATATATTTATTTTCACAAAATGGACATGAGGTGATATATATACAAAAAAACAGGGGTAGTTGTGCACCATGTGGCACACTGTAGTGAGATGTGGGATCTTAATGTGCTATTGTCTAGGGTAGGGTAGAGTATTCCTAACTCAAATACATTGACCATATATTAGTTGGATTTGTTCATCTAAACCCACGGTTTGGGACATTTAATAACTTTATTAATAGATACTAAATCATTTGATTTGACAATAATGAATCAATAATATTTTGAATACTCTAAACATTTAACAAATATGTTATCAATACATCTCAAACATAACAGTTTCCTTTTAGGTTCAAGTCTTCTTATAATTGGTTTATAACCCCAAACTGTTAAATAAATTAGGTTTAACTTCCTATTATTATAAAATTTACCTTTATTCATAACAATTCATTTTATTTTAACTCTATATATAATGTGACACATAGTTTACAATTACTCTCCATAAAATCATATTTATGAACCTAAGATAGAAATCCTGGAATAAACTATTTTTAATAATGTTATATTACCTATCATAGCTACTCTATTCTATTTAGGTTTCGTGGAAAATTTTACATCATGTATCATCCTTGGTGATTCAAAAAATTAAGGACTACAATATTATCCCTATCAGTTGTGAGGAATTTTATTATAATCCCACAGTGGTTTTCAACCACATATTTTAAAAATAAATTTATCTGTTTATTCAATATTAGTATGTAAAATATAGTGATGAAAAAATCTATAACAATAATCAATAAAGGTTAAAATGTATCTTTTATAACCTATGGTAGATGTAGAATAAAAGTCACATATATAAATATGTATTAACTCCGATAATTTATTTTCACATTATATTGTTGGAAATTATTTTCATTATATTTATGTTTGTATGAAAATCCAAAATTTAGGACCATTTTTTTCCTTACAAGGAAATAATTAAACTTTTGAAATTTCACCCATAAACTTAGAATTTATGTGACAAAATCTATTGTTCTGAAAATAAAAATTTCTCCAATAATTCATTTAATGACCTGTAAATTTCATGGAAAATTTTTTCTTAAATACTTTGGGAATTTACGAGTACATAGTTTTAGATGGAACCTGATTCCGAGTCCCAGTGTGCCCGGAATCAATTTCTGAATTTTAGATCAGGTACGTTCAGTGAACGGACGAGCGGGGTTTTCTATCTTTTGAACCGGTGCTCAGAATGGTAATCTGAGGGCACTGATGAAACCACATCATCGGTTATTACTTAAGAGGACATTTACTGAAGTTGCATTTGCTTTGGAGGGGTTGTTAAAAATGTGTATTAAATAAAAAGTGAATAAAATTGTGTACAATTTTATTCTTCATTCTAAGGTGGTTTTATCCTACATGGGGGAGTTAGGGTGGGACCCACTAACATCCTAACTACCCATGTAAGGATAAATGTGAGGTGGGTCCCGCACGAGCCCTAACCCTTCACATTCCCTAAAACCTCATAAACCCCCCAATTAAACCCCTTGTATTTAATTAAGTGACTCCTCCCCTCCCCCATTAATTCATGCCAACAAACACTTAATCAATTAATTGAATTAAGTGTATAAATTTTGTAATTTGAATGCATGGAATGATTCAATAAAATAAGAGGAGCCATATTTTATTTGGGGTTGTCTTATTGTGTTGAGAATCGGAGGATAGAGTTGTAGTTCCTTTTGAAGAACTTTTTCTTCAACGAAGAACGCCAACTCTCTGAAGAAGAACGTCGACTTGTCGACCCAGTTTCACTGTCCTCTTCTTTCTCCGTGACTAGGGCGGACACACCAATGGCACGAGAATTCTCCAGCGACGCCATCATCAGTGGCACTTGACAACTGCGAACTTCTTTCGAGGTAGGGGTGTGATTTATATTGGGTAATGATTTGGTTTTCCTTCCATGTTGTTGTTCCTCTTAAACCACTTGTTATCGAACTAATGCAGAAGGGACCTGACCAAACTAACATGGACCGATTCCTCCGCCGTTCTTGTGAATTTGTGGAGTTATTCAAGCATTCTTGAGCAGTGAATCAAGATATGATTTCGGAGCCGATTTGAGGCCCAAAAACATCTTAAACGGCCTCATAGCATCGAGGCGACCTAGAAGCTGATGTTTTGTAGAAATCAGATCATCGGAATGAACAACAGACACCTCGGGAGGCATACTAGACAGAGGCGTTGTTTCTGGAAAATTCCAGAATACACGGTGTGTCCTTTAGAAGCACACGCCATGTAGTAAAAGTGTATTGTGGCTTCCTTTTAGGATATTAGAAAAGTAACACATGGAGTGTGACTCTACAGACACGGCGTGTACTCTCCTCACTATTTTTTAGAGGAGGCTTCGATGGACATGGTGTGTATTCAGGGAAAATACACGGACACGGACAACAATACATGGACAAGTAAAATGGCATGTATTCACTTCATAGAAAGTAGAAGTGGCTTCGCAAGGCTCAGCGTGTAATTTGGGAGATACACAGACACTGGCAGAACCACACGACCAAGAGGCACGACGTGTACTACCTTCACCTTGGCAGAAGCGGCTTCGTGATGACTCGGTGTGTATTCTGGGAATACACAGACACGGGGTGGAGTACCCGGGCAGGTACTCCACCACACGGCCAGGCATGGCCAGCATACACGGAGCTGACCCCAGAAGATTGGACACGGCGTGTAACCATACCAAACTCTGTGTACTTACTTTTTACATGAATATCCATTTGAAACGGGCTGTGGTACACAGATAGTACCTGTGGATTAAATACACGACGTGTTACCATACCACATGCCGTGTACTTACTTTTTACACGAACAACACTTCGACATGGGCTGTGGAACATGGATAGTACCCGTTGACTGAAGACATGACATGTAACGATACCACACACCGTGTACTTACTTTTTACACGACCAGCCCCATGACACGGGCCGTTTCACAGGGGCAGTACCCAGTGTCTGATGACACGGCATGTATTGCTTACCTACATGTCGTGTACTTTAAGAAAATGGCTTGGTTGTCTTGTTCTCCGTGACTTGGGCACGTTCTTCTAGGTTTTTCCCTATGACGTGGGACAGAACGTTGGGATACATCATCTCTGGTCATCGTGACGGTTGATGTATCCATCCCTTTGACTCGAGTAGCGGACCCTCCTGGAATCAAGTATGCTGTGTGCGGGAACCCTAGAGCTCGCTGTGACTGCGACGACTACCGTACGGGGATCCTCCATGGGTCTGACGACGATGACATCTGTACATGGATCCTACATGGGTTCGGCAGTGAGGATGACTATACTTGGATCCTATATGGGTTCGGCAGCGATGGTTACTGTACTAGGATCCTACGTGGGTTCGGTAGCGATGAATTCTATACTTGGATCCTATGTCGGTTTGGCAGGGGAGATGATTCGGAGGCTACATCTATCATATCCACCCCCCTTCATGAGTAGTATACCTGTGTGAGCTGAGTCTTGACATTCAATCATTATCATCGATGTGATTGACTTGCTTTCCTGTGTGGATTGGGTTGTGCTTTCTTGTGTGGAAAAGGTTGTACTTGGGCTCGTGAGTTGGAGTCAAACTGGAATTGATGACTTGGGTATATGTATGGGCATATACCCAAGTAGAGTTGGTTGATACATCGTATTTTTATTTTTCCTTTGTGGATTATCCTTTGTGGATTTGTGGGACCTTCAGGGGTCTTGGGGTCCCCACTGAGTATTGTATACTCACCCCTGCATGGGCTATGCCCGCACTACGTTGTTTTAGATGCAGATGACGGACATCGCTGATCGTGGTTGATATTTGTGGAATGGGACGATACCTTGAGGTGGACCAGGTGGCGGGATGTACATGGAGTGGGCGGCCGGACCCGAGGAGCTGAGGAGACCATCTGTACCCACTCTTTAGGTGGGATAGTCAGAGGATGACTTGGTGGTTGCTGATTACTTTACTGCTGTTGTACATTCTTTTCAGTTGTACTGTACTTTTAGTTGGGTTTGTATTCTAGTCCATTTATATTACATCACATAATTTTGTACTCAGATTACTTAGTGTTTACTTCATCTTGCGTACTCTGTTGAGTTTGTTTACTTATATAAATACAATTCCTTCCCTTTTATCTGGATTTACGCCTTTGGTGCTAGTCTCCAGCCCTAGGCCTATGGAACGCGAGCTTGGGGTAGTCACGACATGGGCTTCGAGGACAGGTCGTGAAAAATTGGTATCAGAGGAGTCGGTTCTACCGCAAAACATAAGACTATGATAATTTCTTCTATTTGAAGCAATAGTGTTTATGGTATTGAGTGTGGTTATCAGTCCAGGGTGTCTAGTGTTGGTGCTACGACGGACGTATCCATACACCATGACCCTGACTTGTGATTTCCGACTCAGTGCACAAAAAAATTGATTACATGTGTGTTTTCAAAGATTTTTTTATTACTTTGTGTCGGATGACCAGGTATACTGTATTAACCATGGAGCACCTGTTTCTTTCAGTATGGCCCCAAGAAGGTAGCCATCTAGGGTTCCGAGCTTTGTGAGAGATGGAAGCCCACCGAGTGACGAGGCCTCGGTGTAGGACCTCATTATAGCGGAGGCACCAACGGTACCTCTACCCGCCGACCCACCGATGCCACCAGCTCCAGCAGCTGAGAGTGCACGTCGCCAGAGTGCACTACACAAGTTTCAGCATTAGAGGCTTCCCAGGTTAGGCAGAGAGATGGACCCTCAGGAAGTCGGGGATTGGCTGGAGGCAGTAGTATAATTCTTCAGATTAGTAGGGACACCAGCTAACCTCATGGTGATCTTTGCGGCGAGTCTCCGGCATGCAGCAGCAGGTAGATGGTGGAGCCTGATGCTCCAGGTGCACGACGAGGCATCACTGCATTGGACAGACTTCGATAGCCTCTTTCACTCGGAGTTTGTTCCATCTACCCTCTGTGCGGTGAGCATCCAAGAGTTACTACAGCTGCGTCTGGGTAACATGACAGTAGCCCAGTACTCTACGAGATTCACCAACCTCTTACGCTACTCCACATACATGGTACGAGACCGATTTTTTCGGGCCCGTACCTTCGAGCAGGGAATGAGGCATGATATCATATATTCTATGATCTCCCTCATCATTCCTATGCAGGTATGAGTACTGGAGTGAGCCTTACATGTGGATAGCTTTCTTGCTGAGCCTACGCCAGCAGCGAGGCCTACCGCAGGGCGACACGTGGCAGACTATTCTACAGCCGGCTATAGACAGATGTCGTAGAGGTCCAAGCGAACCAGCCCATCAGGTGGGCGACCTCTGGATACTGGTTCGGAGGTGTGGGGGACACATAGTAGAGCCAGTCATATAAGAGGCAAGTAGTGCTATGCATGCGGCGGGCAGGGCCACATGGCTCGTGACTGCCCTACCCTCCATGCAGAGGAGCAGCAGACGATTGAGGGACCACCCAGGCAGAGGCAGAGGTTCGACCATGCCGGTCTGCAGGGGATAGATAGACAAGGTAGAGTATCTGGATGAGTAGCAGGTGGTGGACGACGCTTTGGGGCTCTACCGCCACCACCACTAGGAGGTCCACCCCAACCACAGGGAGCTGGCGGAGAGAGGCAGGCTCAGCTTCAGGCAGTGGAGGCCTATGACCACAACCCACCTGAGATGATTCTAGGTACTAACTGTGTCTACTTTACCCTTTATACAGTTCTTGTAGACACAGGAGCGAGTCATTATTTCATTTTCGCTGCCCTTGTTCAGAGAATGGAGATTCTGATGGAGCCGTTGGCTCGATCATTACAGCTAGAGACTCCTACGGGAGCAGACTCGACGATTACACACTAGTTCTGATAGTGTGATCTTACTCTAGGAGGCGAGATATTTGGATGGGATCTTCTTGTAGTGGCATTGAGGCCTTATGACGGCATCTTGGGCATGGATTGGTTATCTACGGTTCATGCTCAGAATGACTGTATTAGGCGCAAGGTGCGGTGTGTCCACACTGATGGGAGCAGTTTCACCTTCACCGGCGAGAAGGGATCCTTTGTAGCCCAGGATGGACTCACGAAGAGGAGAGGATAGCTGATAACTCATCAGTTGGCTAGCCTCATCCTAGGAGTAGTTGATGTGTGGGGTCCGAGTTTTTCTAATGTGGTGGATCAGTATGCGGACGTTTTTCCTGACGACGTTCCAGGACTACCTCCTCGCAGAGAAGTAGTCTTCTATATTGACATGTACACCGGGATAGCACCGATATCTACACCAGCATATCGGATGGCTCCCGCTGAGCTTCGTGGGTTGCGGTTACAACTGGAGGACTTATAGGGAAAGGGATTCATTCGACCTAGTGTTTCACCCAGGGCTTCCCTGATTTTGTTCGCTAAGAAAGTGGATGGGAGCTTGCGACTGCGTGTCGACTACCGTCGCTTGAACCAGGTGACCATGAAGAACAAGTATATAATTCTATGGATTGACGACCTCTTTGATCAGCTCAAGGATGTACGCTGGTTCTCTAAGATAGACCTTAGGTCTGGATATCATTAGCTCAGAGTTTGAGATGAGGATGTGCAGAAGACGGCCTTCAGGTGTCGATATGGCCACTAAAAGTTCATTGTTATGTCTTTCGGTGTAAACAACGCTCCAGCAGTGTTCATGATTCTCATGAACAGGATCATCATGCCTTACCTTGATCGATTTTCCATAGTCTTCATCGACGAAATACTGATTTACTCCATTATTGAGGAGGAGCATGCCTACCACTTGCGGGTTGTACTGGATACACTCCAACTACACCAGCTTTATGGTAAGCTCTCAAAGTGTCAATTCTGGATTCAAGAGGTCCACTTCTTGTGACACGTCATCTCTAAGGCGGGAGTTGTGGTGGATCCTGCAAGGATCGGGGCAATACTAGCTTGGGAGCCACCCCAGATCATGATGGAGGTGCGGAGTTTCCTAGGTCTGGTTATGTACAATCGGAGATTTGTGCCAGACTTCTCCAAATATGTAGCACCACTTTCAGCATTGACGATGAAGGGGAATCCCTTCATGTGGTCAGATAGATGTCAGCAGATCTTCCAGGAGCTAAGACAGAGATTGACCAGTGCACCCATCTTGAGTCTACGAGAGGAGGGAGTAGGGTACGTAGTTTACTGCGATTCATCAGGGACCGGACTCGGGTGTGTCCTGATGCAGGAGCGGGAAGTGATCACTTATGGATCATGACAATTGAGGTAGAATGAGAAAAACTGCACTACCCATGACCTGGAGTTAGCAGCAGTGGTCTTCGCCTTGAAGATGTGGCAGCATTATCTGATTGGCGAGCGCTTTACTGTCTTCTCTGACCACCAGAGTCTCAGGTACATATTCTCGTAGAAGTACCTGAACCTGAGATAGCGGCGATGGATTCAGTTCCTTCCAGACTATGACTTTGAGATAGTCTATACTCATGGCAAGGAGAACGTAGTAGCTGATGCTCTCAGTAGGAGGTCAGGCATCCAGCTACTTGGAGAGGCTACGAAGTAGCTTGTCGCGTTGCAGTTATCCTTCGTGGATAGAGATGGAGCAGCCTTTCTTCAGTCACTCAGAGTCACTCCTCCACTACTTCAGTGGGTCAGAGAGGCATAGCGTGGGGACATTGACTGTGAGACGTGACGTGCACAGATATCCACAGCACATGCACCTGATGGATTTTCTATAGGATGAGAGCACCTCATTCATTTTAGGGGACGTACCATGGAACCAATTGCATTATAGGAGGAGGTGCTGAGAGAGTTTCACACTTCCCCATTGGCGGTACATCTAGGTGTAGAAAAGATGTACCACGATCTCAGACAATAGCACTAGTGGCTGGGTATGAAGAAGGCTGTTGCAGATATTGTTTTATTATTCCTCACCTGCCAGCAGGTGAAGGCGGTGCACCAGGTACTAGCAGGCTTGGTACATCACTTAGAGGTCCCGGAGTGGACGTGGGATGGGATATCTATGGATTTCATGACAGGGCTTCCACGTACTTCCAGAGGACACGACTCCATCTGGGTGATTGTCAAATGACTCACCAAGTCGGCCCACTTCCTACCTATCAGAGAGCAGGGCTCAGTGGAGAGCTTAGGATGACTCTACATTTAGGAGATCGTATGGCTTCACGGTGTGCCATCATCTAACGTCTCCGATCGAGACACACATTTTAATTCCCGGCTTTGGAAGGGGTTGTAGGAGGAATTTGGGATGCAATTGCGCCTAAGTACCGCCTTTCACCCTCAGACGGATGGCCAGATGAAGATGACCATTTAGACTCTCAAGGACATGCTCCGTGCATGTTTCCTCAACTTTGGTCAGAGCTAGGAGGATCACCTAAATTTGGTAGAGTTTGTAAACAACAGTAGCTACCACTCCACCATCGTGGTGGAACCATATGAGGCATTGTATGGCTGACCTTGTAGATCACCTCTGTGATGGGCAGACCCTGGAGAGTCAGCACTTGTGGGACAAGAGATGGTCAAGGCTACGATAGAGACGGTGCAGATCATCCAGGAACAGATGAGGGTTTCACAGAGCCGACAGAAGTCCTATACTGATATGAGGCAGAGACCACTAAAGTTTGAGGATGGTGACAATGTTTTCTTATGGTTCTCACCTCGACGTGGATTACAGAGATTTGGTCGGGGCGACAAGTTATCTCCACGCTTCATCAGACAATTTCAGGTTCTCAGCAGGATAGGCGAGGTGTCTTATCGCCTGGATCTTCCACCTCAGTTGCACCAGGTGAATGACATCTTCCACGTATCTCAGCTAAGGAGATATGTGCATGACCCGACTCATATCATTGATCATGGGTCGCTGAACATCGATGAAAGGGTGACTTTTGCGGAGGTCCCGAAGGGGATCAAGGATCAACAGGAGCGGGTCCTACATGGATGGTATATTCCTATAGTGCTCATTAGGTGGAAGAACGAGAACCTCTAGGAGAGGACATGGGAGAGGGAGGATCAGATGCGTGCACAATACCCCCATTTGTTTCTCTAGTTTATGATGTAGCTTTACGGGGACGTAAATACCTGAGGTGGGAGTAATGTAAGGACCCGTAAATTTCATGAATTTTTTTTTCATATATTTTTTAGGATTTTACGTGTACGTAGTTTCTGATGGCACCTGATTCCGTGGCCCGGTGTGCCCGGAATCAATTTCTGAATATTATCTCGAGTACGTTCAGTGACCGAATGAGCGGGTTTTTCTATCTTTTGAATCGGTGCTCAGAATTGAAATCCAAGGGCACCGATGAAACCGCATCGCCGATAATTGCTTAAGAGGACCTTTACCGAAGATGTGTTTTCTTTGGTGGGGTTGTTAAAAAATGTGGATTAAAAAAAGTGAATAAAATTGTTTACAATTATATAATTTTTTCTAAGGTGGTTTTATCCTACATGGGGAAGTTAGGGTGGGACCCACAAACATCCTAACTACCCATGTGAGGATAAATGTGAGGTGGGCCCACATGATCCCCAACCCTTCACATTCCCTAAAACCTCTTAAAGCCCCCAATTAAACCCCTTGTATTTAATTAAGTGACTCCTCCTCTCCCTAATTAATTCATGCCAACACACACATAATCAATTAATTGAATTATGTGTTTAAATTTTGTAATTTCAATGCATGGAATGTTTTAATAAAATAATAGGAGCCTTATTTTATTTGGGGTTGGCTTGTTGTGTTGATAATTTGAGGAGAGAGCTCTAGTTCATTTTGAAGAACTTATTCTTCAACGAAGAACGCCATCTCTCTGATAAAGAACGTTGACTCAGCGGCTCGGTTTCTCTATACTCTTCTTCCTCTGAGACTATGGAGGAGACACCGATGATGCGTGAATTTACCAGCGACGCCATCACCCGCGGCCCTTGACAACCAAGAACTTCCTTCAATGCAGGGGTGTGTTTTGGATTGGGTAATGATTTGGTTTTCCTTCCATGTTTTTGTTCCTCTTAATCCACTTCTTATCAAACTAATGCGGAAGGGACTGAAGCAAACTAAGTAGGATCGATTCCTCTACCATTCTTGTGAATTTGTGGAGTTCTTCAAGCGTTCTTGAGTGGTGAATCAAGTTATGTTTTCAGAGCCGATTGGAGGCCCAAAAACATCGTAAACGGCCTTAGAGGGTCGGGGCGACCTAGAAGTGAATTTTTTGTAGAAATCGGATCATCAGAATGAAGAACGGACACCTCAGGAGGCATGCTAGCCAGAGGATTCATTTCTGGAAAATTCTAGAATACACAACGTGTCCTTCAGAGGCACATTCCGTGTAGTAAAATCATATTGTGGCTTCCATTTAGGGTGTTAAAAAAGTAACAAACGGAGTGTGACTCTACACACATGGAGTGTAATCTCCTCACTATTTGTCAGGGGAGGCTTTGATGGACATGGCATGTATTCAGGGAAAATACACAGACACAGACAACAATACACGACCAACAAACACAGCGTATATTCACATCATAGAAAGGCAGAAGCAGCTTCACGAGGCTTGGAGTGTATTTTGGGAGATACACGGACATGGGAAGAACCACACGACCTAGAGGCACAGTGTGTACTACCTTTACCATGGCAGAAGCAGCATCATGATGACTCAGCGTGTATTCCGGGAATACATGGACACGGGGTGGAGTACACGGGAAGGTACTCCACCACACGTCCAGGCATGGCCAGTGTACACTGAGATGACCCCAGAAGTTTGGACATGGCGTGTATCCATACCACACGCCATGTACTTACTTTTTACACGAATAGCCCTTTGACACAGTATGTGGTACATGGATAGTACCTGTGGAATAAAGACACGACGTGTAACCGTACCACATGCGCTGTACTTACTTTTTACATGAACAACCCATTGACATGGTCTATGGTACACGGACAGTACCCGTGGACTGAAGATACGGTGTATAACCATACCACATGTTGTGTAATTAATATTTACACGACCTGCCCCATGACATAGGCTATTTCACACGGGCAGTACGCGGTGTCTGATGACACGGCCTGTATTGCTTACCTACACGTCACACACGTTAGGAAAATGGTTTGGTTGTCTAGTTCTCCATGAATTGGAAACGTTTTGCTGTGTTTTTCCCTATTACGTGGGACAGAATTTTGGGATACATCATCTCTGGTCTTCGTGATGGTTGATGTTTCCACCCCTTTGACTCATGGAGCGGACCCTCAGGGAATCGAGTATGCTGTGTACGGGAACTCTAGAGTGGGTTGCGAATGCGACGACTAACGTGCTGGGATCCTCCATGGGTTTGATGATGATGATGAGTGTACTTGGATCCTATGTGGGTTCGGCAGTGAGGATGACTGTACGTGGATCCTACGTGGGTTCAGAAGCGATGTTTACTATACTAGGATCCTATGTGGGTTCGGCAGCGATGACTTCTGTACTTGGATCCAATGTGGGTTCGGCATGGGAGATGATTCAGAGGCTACATATATCATCTCCACACCTCTTCATGAGTAGTACACCTATGTGAGCTGAGTCTTGACTTTCAATCATTATCATTGATGTGATTGACTTATTTTTTTGTGTGGACTGAGTTTTTCTTTCCTGTGTGGATTGGGTTGTACTAGGGATCGTGATTTGGAGCTGAACTCGAATTGATTACTTAGGTATATGTATGGGAATATACCTATGTAGAGTTGGTTGATACTATTGGACCTCGGGTCACCCTGAGAGGGGATGGGTGAATCAGGGTGTCAACATTTTCTTTTAAAACATATAGATTTTGCTCCCACCATGGTAGGAACTAGTTAAGCTAGTATGATGGATATTATCAGTAATGAAACATTCGCATGCGAGAGATGACACAACAATTTTTACTTGGTTCGCCACTAAGGGCTATGTACAAGGAGCATACGCCGACAAGTTACTGGTCATACAAAATTCCACTAATCTTCACTAGCTGTGGATTACAAAGGTTCATGAACAGTCACTCTATCCTAGGCTCACTGCCTTTACAAATGTTCCGGGATAGCTCACTGCATATCTTGGGTCACTCCCATTGACTCCCTCTTTCTCACTACCTTTGGTGAAGTCACACTCAGTTTATAGATGTGAAGTTCTCTTCAATAGATTGGCATTGAAGTCTTTGTATCCTGTTCAGCATGAGAAAATCCTTGCATCAGAGTATGGAGTTGATGGCCTTTTGTATTCAATCATCTTCTTTAGTGCAATAACTGAATGCACTATATCTTCTTCTTCACTTCCTTTGATTCTCAATACTAACACATGAGTGTATTGATATATTCCCATCTTTCTTTGTAGATTTGAGTTTATTTTCACGAACTGTTCTTCTTATCTTCTCAAAGCACAACGAGGATGTCAAACACCATTCATGTGTGTGCGGTACCGCTTCTCTTCATAAAACCAGATTGTTCATTGTTCATCCATCTTCACAAATGAATAAATCATTTGTTTCACTTAAGGTATCGAGCAATATTTCAGCTTTCTTGGAGCTCAAAAAAAGTGGGAGTACTCCAACATCACCTGGCGCTCTTTTCCAAGCCTGGCACGCAAGTCCCAATACGGCGCGCAAGTCTTTGACGCGCAAGTCCAAACTGGCATGAAAGTGTCACCAAAGCACATATGCAACGCTTCCTTCCCTTACTCCACACTTTTGCGACCCACTTCCTTTCTCTCCCAAACAGCCATGGGCATGCAGCCAACAACCGGCGCGCAGCCTCTACTTGTGCGACCCAACTACCACTTGCGCGGCTCAACCACCTGCGCGATGTGAGCTCGAACAATCATTAAGTCATGAACTCCATACCGAATGAAGAGGTCTACTCCACTATTTATAGGAAAACTAGACCCCCTGCGTGGTGGTGCGCAAGTCTTTCCTCGGTGCACAGGTTTCGGCGCACGTGTCCATCTGCCAAAGCCTCTGTCGCGCTACTCACTTGCGTGACCACACTAATACTTGCGCAACCTTCTTTCTTCTTCCATATTTTATAGTTCTGATCTTGAAAAACAATATGCACGCATGTTTCCAATCCTCCTAGGTATCGGCGCCCAATTCTCCAGACAGCATGTAGGTCACTTGTGTGACCCCACCAATACTTGCGCGACCCTTATCCCTTTTCTATTTTTCCACGTTCTGATCTCAAAAAACATATGGAGCACATGTTTCCTCTCCTTGAAGTACACGGTGAGCAAGTCTCTTTTCCAAAACCACTTTTCTCCATTTGACGATTTTCAGGCCCAAAAATTTGGCAAACATTGGGAAATGGAGCCCCCTTGTATCTGCTCTTTTTGTACCATCGCCAGATCATCCATTCCTTTGTCTATGTTCTTGAATAAAACATGGTTCATTAACCACAACCCTTGAACTCGAAAAGCCCTTACGGAATCTCCATTGTCAAAAAAATTTTATGCCATTGTTTTCTTTGTCAACAAGCACGATAAGCTCAACAACATTTCATTTCTGTGATTTTTCCTCCTCCAGTAACTCTTATTTGTTCAAGACAATCTCTACTATCGCGATATATATCTTTTGATTGATAAGTTTTAGCATCATCATATTTGGAGAAAATGTAAAGTGCTTGGCCATCTCAGAATTACAATCCCTTTGACTTTGCCTTCATCCTCAACCATAATTCTATAGTTCTTACAAATAATATAATTCTATTATTCAAGAAGTCTTTTGCTTGGTTCTCATGTAATCATTAAGAATTGCATGGTCTTCATCAAATCCACAACCGTCATTCTTTACTTCATGAAAATCATATGATTCTATTCTTCAGCAAGTATCTTTCATGGTTCTCAAGCAATCATGATGAATTTCATGGTCTTCATCTAATCCCCATTCTTCTTTAATCATCCTCAGATGGATTATACCTCTCCCTTATTCAATGTTGTAAGAAATGTGTCACCTTTGACACATGTTCTCTAAACTTATGATCAGTACAACAATCATATGAATTTCGCTTCCTCCATTTTATTGGAGTACTTCTTGATCTCCTTCATTTTGATCTTCATTGACAACTATTGACAAAAAATACAACCATATACACAAAGTGGTCCCAAAAATCCCCCTCGTTGTCTTTGGTTGTCAATACCTTACATATCTTCTTAAATGAGTTTGTCAATGTCAAAATGAGAATCTTCTCTTCAAACAAAATTTCTCTTCAAACGTTCATTTAACATTATCACCCCCTTATTGAAAAGAAATACAAATCTCATAGTAGGGAGGGTATCGATCTATACTTAAGCAATGTTTCATTGATCATTTCTCTCTAAGTCTACTTGAGCAATGATCGATGTAGAAAACAAGAGGATGTGATTTAGGAAACAAGGCTATCCATTATTCATAGATCATGATACAACATGAGATGAGAACTCATGTATTTTGTCTTCAAGGGTTTACCACTTTCATATCAGGAAAAAGAAATAAAACGTGATAGGGAATAATCAACCTGAAACTCCTGCACTCACATCAGAAAATAGATCAAAAACATTCAAGTGCAATCAGGAGGATAAGTGGCTTTGGGGCACTTCCATTCTTCTTATGTCACTGATCAATTCAGTTACTCCCCCTCTGTAGAAAGATATATTTTCTGAGTAACCAAGGTTGAGAGATTAAAAAAATGATGCAACTTTTCCAATGAAATTATCTTCAAGAAATTTATTGAGTAACTGCATTTTAATACCAGCTGGAGTTGATACCGATTAAAACAATGATTTTGGAAGCTTCTTCATTTTTCTACCCCTCAAGGGGAATACTCCTCATCATCTTCATCAAGAGAGATTCTTCATCATCTTAATATTTGAATATCAATTGAAGAATATTCCAAGGATAGAATCTTCATCAGCTTAGCTATCAATATTTGACAGCATTCACTACTTCTCAGGTTCCTCCGTTGAGAGCAGGAGTCACCTTCAATTCCTTGCATTATTAGCACAAATACAATACACAAATGATTAAAGGAATTAGGTGGTTCCTCCTTGCTTCATTAACATGAGCTACATGGTTGATGTTCTTTTCTCATCCATGTTCCTCTGTTTAATCCAGTCTTCATGCATGCACATTTGAACATATGTTCTGATATGTGTTGATGTGGCATGGTTCTCTTCACATTCTGTTCTTCTTTCTGTGGAGAATTGTTCTTCTTAATAACCCTCTTGAATGATACATTATTACTCCTTTTGAGGACTGCTTCTTGCTCTGGTATTCATTTTAGACAACATTTTGAAATGTGACCAGATTTCATGCATCTCTCACATAGAACGTCTTTGACACGTGTGTTTCTCTTGGTTTGGAATCTCTCATGCACTCTGTCTTCATCACATGAATGTTTTTCTTTTCCTTTACCACTAGCTCTAGATTTTTCATTTTCATGTTTCCTCAATCATTCCAAATCATCTGGCCAGATGACCAACATGTCATTTGGAACTGTTGCAGCAGGTTTGGATCTTCCGCATCGGTTCATCAGAGTTTCATCTCTTTTAGTTTCCCTTGTGGATTAATGACCATTCAATTTTATGGATCTAAAATCCTTGGTCATCTCAGCTTCCCTACATCAGATCTTCTTGGGGAAATGTGTGTTCACAATACTCTTTTGTTTTCTTCCCAAGGTACTTTTTTCATACTTAGCCGGTATATGTGGTCTTCTGTTCTTATCAGCTCTGGATATCTATTGATGAAGGCATGCACCATTTTTGTCACCACTCCCATTGCATACATCACAAATGTTGTTAATCATTCCAAATATGTTTGCAGTAAACAGATGCTTTTGGACCTGCAGATGTTGCTTCTTCTTCTCTAGATTTCCCCCATTTGATATGCTCTTTCTATGTGCTTTTTCATTAAAGGGATTGTACCAACAATCCAGTGTACAATGCCCAAATCTGTTGTAGCACCGGCATTGACCCACACATCTTTTCATCTTTATATCTTTATTATGAGGTTGTTGGGTCTTCTTCTTAATTTTTGTAGTCTATCTGAGGAACCATCTTCATCATTTTTCTTCACATCCAACCTAGCCACAATGGTAGGTTTATTATCCTAACCTTTCCTCATCCATACTTGCTTAGAATATTTCTTTCAACCTGCACTTTTTGAGGGAACATATTTAGAAACAAAAGTACATGTTTTTATGGACGATACCTTCACTTTCATAGATTCTTGTGATAGATCGATGAATGAAGTCATGATCTTCTTATCACATGTTGGAGGTCTTTTGACAGTAGAATCCTCCAGTGACCATTGAGTACTAGCATCAACTGATTCTTGAGATGGCTAATCAAGGGTTCTCATAATCTTTTTGTTACATGTTGGATGAATTTTAGCATTAGAATCCTCCATTTATCATTGAGAACAAGCGTCACCTGTTTGATTCTTTTGTAAAGTTTCAATATGTGTCTTCTCAAGATTTGTCAATTGGGCTTCCAATTTTTGACTTTCAATATTGAGAATGATCTTCTGGTCTCCATTCATGATCATCTTCTCACAACAAGTCTTATTCAATATTTCAACCTTGTCTTCATGCATCTTATCTTTGTTGTGTAACAGAGAGTCAAGCTCTCTGAATATCTTGGAGGTTTCTTCCAAACCAAAACTCTTGACTTCAGTTCTCTTCTTCTGCTCAGCTTCAAGTGCATGGATCTTTTCTTTTAAAGTATTAGTGACTTCCTCTTATTTTTCAAAGGCATTAATCTGTTTAGTGAGCTTTATGAATTTGAGAATTTTTCCATCCAAGCCCGTTTCCAAATTATTTGCTTCACATTCCAATCGGTTGATCTCAATCTGCACGAATTGAAATATTATAAAAATAGCAGCAACTCTTCCTTTAGGAATATCATTCAGATAGATTATTAATTTCTCCTGATCACTTGTGATCAAAGTGTCTTCCATTCCTATGGTAGAATCACGAGCCACATGTTCGATACTTTCAAAGCCTGATATTTATTCATTATTTGAATGGCATGGAGAAACAAACATTGCATCTTCTTTGGATATGAGGGAATTCTTCAACTACATCTTCTCTTACTTTTTACTCTTTGTCTTGGTCTTACTAGATGTAGGCTTCTACACAGAAATGGCTGAGTCATTATCCAAACTGCCTTTCATTGTTGACTTTTGGAATGAAACTCAAATCCTCTTCTGAATAGGATTAATGTATAGTATCCAACATTCGTGAACCTCTCTCTGATACAACTTTTAGGTCCTTGGGACACCCTGAGAGGGGAGGGGTGAATCAGGGTGTCAACTTTTTCTTTTAAAACTTTTGGATCTTGTTCCCACGTTGGTAGGAATTAGTTAAACCATTATGATGGATATGATTAGTAATGAAACATTCACATGCAAAGAGATGACACAACAATTTTTACTTGGATCACCCATAAGGGTTACATCCAAGGAACATACGCCGACAAGTTTCCATTCGTACCAAATTCTTCTAATCTTCACTACCTATGGATTACAAAGGTTCGGGAACAGTCACTCTGTCCCAGGCTCACTGCCTTACAAAAGTTTAGGGATAGCTCACTACGTCCCCCAGGTCACTCCTGTTGACGCTCCTTAGCTCAATGCCTTTGGTGTAGTCCCACTCAGTTTATAGATATGAAGGTCTCTTCAATAGACTGGTATTGAAGTCTTTGTCTCCTGTTCAGCATGAGGCAATGCTTGCATTAGAGTACGGAGTTGATTCTCTTTTGTATTCAATCTTATTCTTTAGTGCAATAACTAAATAAACTATATCTTCTTCTTATCTTCCTTTGATTCTCAATAAAAACACCTGAGTGTATTGATATATTCCCCTCTTTCTCTATAGATCTGAGTTTAGTTGCACGAACCGTTCTTCTTCGCTTCGTAAAGCACAACGAGGATGTTAAACACCAGTCATGTGTGTGAGGTACTGCTTCTCTTCATAAAGCCAGATTTTTCATTGTTCTTTCGTCTTCACAAATGAATACATCATTTGTTTCACTGAAGGTAATGAGCAATCTTTCAACTTTAGTGGAGCTCCAAAAAAGAAGGCGTACTCCAACAGCACCTGGCACTCTTCTCCAAGCCCAATGTGCAAGTCCCAATATAGCGCGCAAGTCTTCGACATGCAAGTCCAAACCGACACGCAAGTTTCACTAAAGCACATGTGCAACGCTTCCTTCCCCAACTCCACACTTGTGCAACCCACTTCCTTTCTCTCCCAAACTTCCTTGGGTGTGCATCCAAAAACCGGCGTCCATCCTCTACTTGCGCGACCCAACTACCACTTGCGCGACTCAACCACCGGTGCGACGAGAGCTCGAAAAATCATTAAGTATTGAACTCCATACCGAATGAGGAGGGATGCTCCTCTATATATAGGCAAACTGGACCCCCTGTGCAGTGGTGCGTAAGTATTTCCTCGACGTGCAGGTTTCGGCTCGCAGGTCCATCTGCCCAAACCTCTGTCACGATACTCACCAGCGCGACCACACCAATACTTATGCGACCTTATTTACTTTGCCATATTTTGATGTTCTGATCTTGAAAAACTATAGGTGCATAAGATTCCATTCCTCCTAGGTATCTTTGCGCAAGTCTCTTCACGGCGCGTAGGTCACTTGCGTGACCCAACCAATACTTGCGTGACCCTTATCCCTTTGCCATTTTTCCATGTTCTGATCTCAAAAAATATATGGAACGCATGTTTCCTCTCCTTCATGTACACGGAGCGCAAGTCTCTTTGCCAACACCACTTTTCTCCATTTGACAATTTTCAGGCCCTAAACTTTGGAAAACAATGGGTAATGGCACCACCTTATATCGGCTTTTTTTACCACCTCTAGATCATCCATTCCTTTTTTGACATTCTTGAATAAAACATGGTTCATTAACCACAGTCCTTAAACTCGAAATGCCACCATGGAATCTCCTTTTCCAACAAATTTGTATGCCATTGTTTGCTTTGTCAACATGCACGATCAGCTCAACAACACTTCCTTTCTGTGATTTTGCCTCCTCCAGTAGCTCTTATTTGTTCAACAAAAACTCCACTATCGCGATATATATCCTTTGATTAACAAGCTTTAGCATCATCATATTTGGAGACAATGTGAAGTGCATGGCCATTTCAGAATTCCAATCCCTTGGACTTTGGCTTATACCTCAACCATCATTCTCTACTTCGTGAAAATAATATGATTTTATTATTCAAGAAGTCTTTTGCTTGGTTCTCATGCAATCATGAAGAATTTCATGATGTTCATCAAATACACAACCACCATTATCTAATTCATGAAAATCATATGATTCTATTCATCATCAAGTCTCTTGCATGGTTCTCAAGCAATAATGAAGAATTTCATGGTCTTCATCTAATCCCCATTATTCTTTAATCATCCTCAGATGGATTATACCTCACCATTATTCACTATTGTAAGCAATGTGTCACCTTTGACACATGTTATATGATATTATGATCAGTAAAACAATCATCTAAATTTCCATTCCTCCATTTCATTGGAGTACTTCTTGATCTCCTTCATTTTAATCTTTATTGACAACTATTGACAACAAATACAACCATATACACAAAGTGGTC
Organism: Viscum album; assembly: GCA_963277665.1. NCBI lineage: Eukaryota > Viridiplantae > Streptophyta > Magnoliopsida > Santalales > Viscaceae > Viscum > Viscum album. The sequence continues at coordinate 1,577,370,704 of OY728141.1, forward strand.
CCAACAGATACTTCGTATTTGTATTTTACCTTTGTGGATTTGGGAGACCTTCAGGGGTATCAGGGTCCCTACTGAGTATTGTATACTCACCCCTGCACAGGCTATAACCGCACTACGTTGTGTTGGATACAGACGATGGACAGTGCTGATCGTGCTTGAGACTTGTGGAGCGGGACGGTACCTGGAGGTGGACCACTTGGCGAGATGTACATGGAGTGGACGACCAGACCTGAGGAGATGAGGAGACCATCTGTACCCACCTTTCAGGTGGGATAGCTGGAGGATGACTCAGTGGTTGCTAATTACTTAACCGCTATTGTACTTTCTTTTCAGCTGTACTGTACATTCAGTTGGGTTTGTATTCTAGCTCATTTACATTCTAGAACATTCTTTTTTACTCAGTTTACTTCATCTTGTGTACTCTGTTGAGTTTTTTTACTTATATAAAGGCAATTCATTCCCTTTTATCAGGATTTATGCCATTGGTGATCATCACAAGCCCCTGGCCTATGGATGGCGGGCTTGGGGTAGTCATGGCTTGGTCCCCAAGGACAGGTCGTGACAATTCAGCTGAAAAAATTTATATTTATCTTAAATAATCCAGCATAAATGTTACCCTTTACAGTAGAGATTCCACACTTGGAAAAAATAATGTTATCTAACTCAAATACGAGATTGATATCATGATTTTTTAATAATATCTATAAAAATATATTCCAATAAACATTGAGGACATACAAGAAATCAATTAGAGTATTGATCATTCTTAAAGAAAATTCAAGATCAACCATATCCTTGCCTTGTATGTTTATTCATAAACACTTCCCCATTTGAATAGTATTTTATTTACACATAAGAATGAATCCAAATATTATGAAAAACAATTTAATAGTGAATTAAACCACCTTAAAATGATTCTCAATGGTTTTTCAAAACATTCATGTATTGTGGTGTCACAAATCATTTGAGAGAGATTTTAAAAAATGCTAGGAATTATGATTAATAATTAGTTATTATTAATAATTTATTATAAAGTAATCATTGTTTACTATTTTTTATTTATCATTAATTATTCATTATTTATTATTCATTATTTTTTATTAGTTATTCATTATAGTGGTCTTGCATATTATTTTAAAGTTCTTTTACTTCTAATTTTTTTATTAATGATTACAGAATATTGGTTAACAATTACTTATGAAATATTATTTATTATCTATTGACTTCGATTTATCATTTCTTATTAATTAAGTATTATGTGTTAGTAATGTGTATAATTCATTATTTATTAACTATTATTTTTTTCAATTATTTTTTATCAATTATTTATTATTTCCAAAAAAGACATAAATATGTGTTGGGTGAAGTTTGAACCACTTTCTTTTTAGTTATTCTTTGAATGATTTAATGCTTCACAAATTTCATTATTTAGTGACTATGTATATATAAATATACTTATATATATATATATATAGAAATGTAAACATTAATTTGTAATGATGAAAAATATAACTAATTATTTTTCATAGATAAATATTAAGATAATACTATGTTCTACCCCAAAAAACTAACAAAAAAACCCTGACATATTAAAAAAATTACCTCTATACTATAACTATTATGTTAGAGATTATAAATGAAAGTAACCATATCACATGATCTATGAATAAAATGGGAATGAAATGACATCACGTTGTGAGAGTCTTCATTATAAAGAACACTTTTCTAATCTGGTAATGGATGTGTCTTGTTTGGGTTTTTATTTAGACAAAGAAAAATATAGGCTCAAACAATTATGGTAGGAGTGAAATCATATATGGGAGAAATTTAAGAATGTGGAAATTTCAATATGATCCATGATAACAGCACCATCACACTCAACCACCCAAGTGAATACCTTATACCTAGATCGTACATAGAGATATAAAGAGTCCACGAAAATATAAACTAGTGTGATATAATCATGTAATTATAAAGGTAATAAGTTATTTATATCATGTATTTCACACATTTTTTTATTAATTTTGTAGTAAAAATTTTATTTTTTATAAAAATAGTTTCATTATATTTAATATTTAAAAGTAAAATTTATAAATGTTAGTTTTTTAAATTTATTATAATAAATTTAGTTTAAATTTTATAATTGAAATATTATAATAGGGTAACACTATGATATTATATAAAACATTTTATTAAATTTTTTTTTCTATTTCTTATTTTACACACAAAAACGAGTTTAAAGAAACCAAGAAAAAAATATAAAATTATTATTATTTAAACTAAAAGATACAACCTAGAAAATTTATTTTGTGATATGTATAAGAATAAATAAATTACGATAAATTTATGTTTACATTTTTATAAAATTAATTCACTAGTTATCAATATTTAAAAATAAATCTCATTTCAAATAAAACAAATCATTTTTAGGAAAAACTATTTTTAACTAGGAAATATAAATTTTTCTTAATAAATTAAATTAACTATAATTGGTGAATGATTTTAATGAAATTTATAAATGATCTTTCATTAAAATTTGTTGAAATTAATCTAATATTTCTTTCATTTAGCAAAGTATAATAATAAATTCAGTTTTGTGCTAAATTTTTTTTTTGAAAAGTTGTTTTTGGATCATCATGCCCACATACAATAAAATTAATTTCATAAATTTATATGTATTGAATTAGATAAAATGAATCAAATAATTAGAATCATTATTTTAATATTTAGTAAATATGGCCCCTTTATTTTTTGTAAATTTTAACTATAACTATGTTAAAATTTATCACCTCGGTAAAGGGTAATTTTGGATAATCTAAGGTAAAACTAAGTTGTATGGCCATAATTATTCAATATAATTCATATTTTATGATATAAATTTTACCATTATAACATTAGAGTCATACACATTTCATTTAATGGACTATTATCCATTGAAAGGACTTATATAATATTTATATCAAAAAAGTTACAAAATTTCACTGTCATAGTTTTAAATATATCATCTGTGTCCACACTGGGATAAAAAAATATATTAATGAATTTAAGTGCACATTTTGATATTACAAAAATTATTTTCATAGTATAATTTTAATTTTAATTTTTTTATTTATATATTGACCATTATTTCTTATGGAACACTGATGTGATATTTCTCTATTTAATATAAAATATAATAAATGAATTTAAACATATTTAATGTAATATAATTTTAATGAGGTAATGTGAACCATGAATTTATACATACATATATTTATATATATGGTTTAATGATTTATATTATAATTCCACCATAAATTTCTTTTTAAATTTTAAATTTGATGAATAATGTTTAAAATAATATTAAAGATATTTTATAATAAATTATATTATATTAAATTATATAAAATTCATAAATGTTTTAGATTTGATAACATTAATGTGATATTAACTTTACGATTAATAAAAATCCATTTCTGTGTCTTTATTCATTTTATAGTAATATTATTAACACATAAATGATACAAAACATTAATATTATAGTAATTGTCAAAATGGTTAATTGAGATATAATTAAAAGAAAATGGTAATAATATAATTAAAAACTGTCAATATTTTTTAAAAGATATAATTTTTAATACTACATATATTAATTTCAAATATTAACAAATTTTATCCATTTTTATATCAAAAGATATTATATTAATTTTATATTTTGTGAAATTCCCTGAGTTCTCCTCCCATCAAATATAAATGGGCACCCCTCATTTATTTTAATAACACTACATTGATCCTTCTAGATCAACAAAAATATAAATATATATATTATAAAAATCCCTAATAACATTTTATATTTTTTAGTCTTCTATAAACAGCAACCATATATCCCTTTAGACTAGATAAAAATGGCCATTTCAAAGAAGACGTAATCTCATCAACGAATCACTTTCTTTAAAAAAATTTACCTCAAAAATTTGTTATATTCAATATAAAATAAATAATCATGAATATTAAATATAACTAAATTTAATCATGATTATTATTTCTCCATTATTAAACATATTTTCATCATATAGGAAGTAAAATTATTGCTCGTGTGTAAGTATGACTTACCTTCTCCATATAAAGATACAATTAATTTATCAAATGAATACATTTAGATGGGTATTATGAAGGTTATACGGATTATATATGATAATTATGGAATTATTATACAACTATAATTATAATATTATATCTTCATTCATACATTCCAAACTTTTCTAAAACTACAACTTTGTTCATGTATGTGTGTGGTGTACCACCACCATGAAGCGATGTGATTTGTTTTTCTTTTACGTTTTGCTCAGATTCTAATAAGGAAATAATTAAGGAATATATATAATATATATTATATAATAATGATCGTAGAAATTTATTTAATATTTAACTTTATTTTCATCCATCCTTCAAAAAATGAAAACATCATTCATTTGTACGTACGACCTACTGTCTCTATGAACAGTATAAATCATTTTTATCCATATCTTTTAAGGATGACTATATATATATTATGAATATATATTATATTTATTCCATTATTATCATTATTGATATGATTAAAATATTATCAATGTACATGGAATGAAACAACTAAACCAAAACCTACATGAGAAATGATGTTTTAATCCCTGGGAATTGTAGTTTGACAAATAATTTTTAATAAACAGGTGATAATAAGTCAACATTAAATAATAAACGTTTTGATATATATTAATATTATTATGTAGTAAATTAATAATAAACCTTTATTTATTATAATGGTTGTTCAGACACATACGAATGATGTTGGAACAAAAAAATTTTGTTTAATGTTATAATATCATTATTTATCAGGATTTTTTATGATTAAGTTATGAGGTTGAAATGTTATGATAAAACTATCAAGATTATACTTAACATTCGTCACCTTTTTTTTCTTTAATTTTTTTTCTTTTCATTTTCCTCACCTTGTGTATTCAAGAGATTAAAAATATTTTTTAAGGAATGTAGGCTTCATTTCTCTCTTAATTCATAAAAACCATACTTATCCCAATGCATATTTCCTAAAAATGTAATAAAAATGTTTTTATTATTGTACCATTATTTTTAAAAAAAAACATTTACGGATGTTTTAATTTTTACAAAACGGTTTTGAAGGAATATTTTTTTATTTTCTAAATGAGGTACATTGTGACTATTCGGAAAAATGTATGGATGGGGTGTTTTTAACTTATATGACATAAAAATAATTTTATAACCTCATGGATTATAATTTGTTTTAATATATCATTATATGTACCCTTTTATATTTTAAAAAACGTTTTCCGATAATATTAATGAAAATTTTAAATCATAAATCATTTTTTTTTAAAATTTAATGTTTATTTTCATCAATAAAATTTTAATTATATTTTTATTCATCAATGGAAAAAACCTATAATGTTGATTATAATTTATGTGGAATATAATTATAGAATTCTATCCTTGTTATTTCTTGGTATTGGTTATGTTTTTTTTGTATTATGTTTATGAAACCCATTGAAATTATATGGGTTATGCTATGATTAAATTTTTAGGAACCCATTTATTTTCGAGGGTTTCAATATGATAAATAGTTTAAAATCTTATGGAACACCTATTTATTATTTTTATTCTATGATGGGTAAGACCTATATCTCCCTCCACTAACAATGACTGATATATTAAGAGATAAATAGAACGATAAAAGGAGTGAACGGAGTTTGGTAAAGGACTTTGTCTACTTTTATTGTCATGGGTGTAAACCATTTATACTATGATGGTTTGATGATTGAACTCATTCAACCTTGATATTCTACAAAATTTTCAATGAATATAAATAATTGCATTTAGTATTCTTCTGTTTATTCACTAATTCCATGTCTTATAACTATATGATTCTCTCAAGCCTCATGTTTGTTGATTCCTTTATGATTCATGTCTTATAAAATACTAATATTTATTCCATGAATTTAGATTATGATCTTTGATAATTAGGGTATTACATTATATGGATAATATCTTCATCTCATACCATTCATATTATGATTATATGATCAATAATATATCACTTGTATAACATTTCCGAGAATAAAAGCTCACCCTTTCATATGCATCAAATCCCAGGTAATGATGATAGGTTTTACATATGATATGGATTAAAAATATTATATTTAGGAATATATAAGTGGCAAGAAATAGCGAACTATTTTGAACCACTTTTTTCATATATTCCAATAATACTTGACCTATACGATTCTCGCATAGATCATTATGTTATATAAAGAACATTCATCTACCAAGATGTAATATCAATGTATTAAATTTATGTGTAAATATAATTGGAATTATAAAAAGGTTTAGTAAAGCATTATAAAATAGAATAATATTATGTTAGTGATTACCGTATGGTTAAGTCTAAATACAAGACAAACTCCTAGGGTTTGGTAATGATCAATAATGATCAATTATAAACCTATGGTTCCGTAGAAGAATGTTTTATTATTTATACATAATAATTTTTTTAAATGATTATTTGGACTCCTATTATTATTATTTTTTTCATTGTATGATTTTGGTTTTTATAAATGTCTATAACCCAAAGTAATCATGTTAGTGCAATGGAAAATGTGATTATTTTTTCTCCTAAGAAACTAAATGATATGGGAGATGGAATTAAAAATATCATTCCTATACTCATACAAATTTACCAGGTTATGAATCATACTGGGATTCCAAATGAGAAAAAGAAGGAACAATGTTTGTTATATCCTTCATGTGGAAATTAAAACCTCCTTTTAGTGGGTCCACTGATCCACTAGTCACAAACCAATGATTCAGTACCACTGTAATGATATTTTATATTATCCATTGTTCAGAACATGAGATATTTATTCTAGATGTTTATTGATTAGAAGTCAAAGTGGATTAATTGTATAATATTATCAAAAACAGAGAGTGAAATAATGAAATATAATCTTTGTAGTTAGATGATTTTAAGAGATTATTTCTCAATAGGTATATTCCTCATAATTTTTTTATGAAAATGGAAAATAAATAACATGATTTTCAAAAAAATAATGATGAAACTGTTGGTACTTTTTATGAAAATATTACAAGACATGTGAGGTACACTTCTATTATTATCATCTAACCTAAAAGTTACATTTTTTTTCTTAGGTTCCTGAAAACCAAGCATATGAAAGGAATTATAAATTAAGGACTTCATTATATACTAATAAATAATTTTTTGTTATATAATGGTGGGTATGAAGATTGTATTTACCCATCAATCTCATGGTTTTGACAGAAAAAAATAATAAATTAATTAAATATAATTTCTAAAAAATATAGAGAGAAGAAGTTGAGCTCTCTTTTTTTCTCAAAATATAGAAGAAATCATGGGGAATTTGTCTTAAGGGAACTGGTAAATATTTCATATATAGAAAAGATGGCCAACAATAAAAAAATGATGATGTAAAGGGAAAATGTAATCTAATGAATTGAATAGATTGAAATCAAAAAAAATATACCAACCCACTCCATTATATTAAATGAAAGATGTATTGGAATTATTTTAACTAGTGATGAAATCTGATATTTAATGATGATGACCGATATAAAAACTTATTAAGCTAAATACAAATAGAAATCTCATGTGAGCACTATTTTTGATGAGAGGAATAATAATGATGTGGTGAAAGGTACCCATACCATCCCCTATAGAACTAATATTTTCTTATTTAATTATTGATCTATCCACTCTTTTATATCTAATAAATTTTCTATGTGTATAATTACACCCCTCAAAAAATATATGTTGAGTTAAGAGTTAAAAACCCTTAATGGTATGATGATCACATACTCATTCTATCATTCTTATAAAGTTAATGTTTTTGTGAATTTGATTCCTCAAAATATTTTCATTATTCCCCTTATTGAATTTGATTTTATTTAGGGAATGCATTTCTATTTGTTACATAAGTTCCACATTGTTTTATATGTATGGGAAGTTACTTTTGATAATCTTGACCATCCTATTATTTTATATTTGTGTGATGAAATAAATGAACATACAAATGAAATGTTTTCTATTTTTGTGGGCCATGATTCCTATTAAAATGGATAATTTCTATTATATGGTTCGGGGGAAAACTTAACACCAATGATACCTTGATTGGAAGGATTTTATTGATTATTTTCAAGCAGAATTTCCTGGTCATCCAGTAAATCGTCATGCTGGGTATTGAATATAAAATGTACATGGTGCCATACCTATTTCCAAGACTACAAATATAATGGACCTAATTAAGTTATAAGAATTAAAGATGAATATCAAGGATAATATTAATGTTGGATTAATTTCAGAAACTAAATCACCTTAGGGTGTACCTATTAGGTATGTTAAGAAGAAATATGGATCATGAAACTCTTCATTGATTGTCGATAACTTAAAAAGGTCACTATAAAGAACAGGTATCCTCTACCCATATCGATGACTAGTATGATCAACTGTGTAGAGCTAAACACTTTTTTGAGATCAATATTTGTTTTGGATATCATTAATTTATGGTCAAGAAGGTGGATATAAACAAGATAGAATTCTAAAAAAGGTATGAACAATATGAATTTATAGTGATTCCATTTACTCTAACCAATGAGCCTTACATCTTTAGATAATTATTGAATCATTTCTTTAGAGAATACCTTAATCAGTTTTTTATAGTCATTATAGATGAATTTACAATATATTCAATGATAAAGGATGATAATGAAGATAGAATTTGGATTGTGATAAATACCCTATATAAGGATGTTATTTATAAAAATATACTAGCTCTGATTTTTTTTAAAGTTTCTTTCTTGGGCCATATTATCTTATGTGAGGGTATATTAGTAGACACTTAAATGATAAATGTAATTGATCATTGGAATAGAAAATCCACTATGATTGAGATCTATAGTTTTCTTGGTTTATTTGGATATTAATAGTTTATTCTGGAGATTATTTCATGTATTTTTTTAATCCACATACCATGTTACCATTGAAGGGATCCAAGTGTTTTTGGATATATGAATGTGAGGAACATTTCAAGGGAATAATGAAAAGACTTGTTGGTTCCCATGTACCTACACATCCCAATAATGGATAAGGGTTTGTAATCTAAAGTGATGCATCAAAGATTGTATTGTGATGTGTCATCATTATGAATTATTTTCTTATAGGTTATGCCACCTAAAAACAAAAAGTCCATGATAAAAAATACTCAAATCATTATTTTGAGTTCTATATAGTAATTTTTATATTTAATATATAAAGGAATTATATATATGGATAAATTTGGGAGATATATAATGATCAGAAAATTGTAAATAATATTTTCTCTATAATATATTTGAATATGAATCAATTAATATTTTTGGATTTAATTAAATATAATGATTGATCAAAACATTATCATTTTACGAATGTGAACATGGTGGTATATTCAATGAGACATAAGGACCATGCTACCTTTTTTATTTTGAGGAAAAAAACTCAAATGATATTTTCAGACTTCAAATGGAAGGATATTTAAATCTCAAATGAAAGGGCTAAATCTAATTATTATCCATTGTGAATTGAACCATCAATACAATTAATGATTAAAGTGGAATAAAATAATATTTTAGAGATAAAAAAAGAATGTGAGAAATATTACTCAATTAAAACATGATTTTTATGGAATGATAGGGTTCAGAAATCGTGTATGTTTTCATTAGATACCATGTTTAATAAATGTGTTTCTAGGTGGATGAGCATACTTCATCTTTCTTCATTCATCCTAGATGTATGAAGATGTATATTGATTTGAATGAGTATTTATCATTGAATTAGATGAAGATAGATATTTCAGAGTATTCAACTAAGTTCATGGTATTTTATATTTTTAATTCTATGAGGCATAAGTCTATTGAGATGTTAGATCCATTACGCATACTGGAATGGACATGGGAAAACATCATCAGAGATTTTTTAATGGGACTTCCCCAAACATCTAAATAGAAGAATTATATATGTTTTGTGGTTGATAAGATCACAATGTAACCACACTTCAATAACATTAGATAATATATCTATATTTATAAACATATTCGGTTATATATTTTGGATCTGGTATGATTTCATGGTATACCAATATTTATTATTCATGATCGGGATTAGAGTTTTGCCTCTATGTTTTAGTGATATCCTTAGTAGACTCATGATACATAGTTAGGTTTATGCACAATTTAAAATCATTATATTGATGTTCAGTATGAAAAAATAATTAAAATACTATAATACATTTTCAAGAGATTTCTCTATAGATTTCAAACACATTTGGGATCACCACCTTCCTTTTGTGGAATTATCCTATAATAATAGATCCCACTTTAGTATTCAGAAAGAAACTTTTGAATATCAATATGGTTGGATGTTTATAAATCCATGATTATTTAATGAATTCAGAGAAATAATGATATACATACCTGATCTAAATAAGGAAATGAAAGCAATGGTTATAATAATATAGCATCACCTAAATTTAGATCATAGTTGGAAAAACTGTTATGATTATAAACATACGGATCATCTAAAATTTTAAGTTGGTGAAGTGGTATTCCTATGAATATATCCATGGAATATGGTTATGAGATTCATTAAAAAGTTGATACAATGACCAATATGTATAAGTCCTTTGGAAATTCTTGATCGTATCATTGTGGTATCATATCGAGTGGAACTCCCGTGGAATCTCTCTCAACATGATGATGTCTTCAATATATCTATCTAGAATATGTACATAACTAATCCATCCTATGTACTAAACTCTTATATCATATGATTGTGTCAAGATATTTGGTATGATGAAAAACAATTGGAGATACTAGATCATAGAGAGAATGTTCTAAAAAATAGGTTCACTCACCTGGTCAATGTTTTGTGGTGAGTTCACTAATTTAAGGAAGATACATGGGATCCTAAGTATATAATGAAGAAGAAGAATCCTCAGTAGTATGAATCAATGTAATATAATTTTGAGGGTGAAATTATTTTTAGGGGGTTGAATTTTACACACTGATTTGTAATGAAATTTATTTTTTTAAACAAATCTATTTTTTATAGCTTGTGTTAAAGACAACATTGTGTTTAAAAAACCATGCTATATTATTAATATATTATTATTTAAAGTGAGATTTGTTACCTAGACTTTGTATTGGAGGTTTTTAATTAGAGTAAAGAGAATAATAAATATATTTGGCTACACATATATAAAAATAATTCATTTATTATCAGTTAATTAAAAATAAACATCATTTGTTAGAAAGAGAAATATTTTTGTAAAAAAACTTTTTTTATATGTGTCATTCATATTTAACATTACAAAATAAATTAATATATATTTTTTATTGATTTTATATAATATTATATCTTATATATTCATGAATTTTTTTAACATTATTCAAATATTTTTTTATATGAATATTATGATAATAAATCTAGTTTTATGCTAAAAAGTATTTTTCTGAAAAAAAAAATTTATCACAGCATGTACACCTAAATAAAAATTAATTTATTCCTTTTATAGAAATTTAATTATATAAAATTAATTATATTAATATAATGAAAAGATTCAAAATTTTTAAATTTGCCCCTTTTATTTTTAGTTAATATGATTAATAACCATGGTAATGCTTAACGCTATGGTAATGGGTAAATAGGGTTAATCTACGTGAAAACTAAGTGTTAAGGCCAAATTAATTAAAAAAATATTATTGCATGAAGATAATTATAACATTATCCCCATATAATTGATATTTTTTAGTTTAATGGACACTTTTCCATGAAAACAACTAATGATATATTTAAATCAAATAATGTTAGAAAATTTTGTTCTCTTAGTTTTAAATATATATTATGCATCCACATAGGGGGAAAAGAAACATAGGAATGAATATAAGTGTCTATTTTGATATTAATAAAATTATTTTGACTTTATAACATTATTTATAAGTATTCTGAATTATATAATGATCTTAATTTCTTACGTAACAATGTTGAATTTTTTCTCCATTTAATAGAAAAATTAATAAATGACTTTATAAATATTATATGTGATATAATTTAAATGAGATAATGTGAAAATATTTTTAGATATATTTGTTTTATTAGGGGCGTTTTAAATTATTATATTTGAATTCCCACTTTTTCTTGTTGTTTTTGAAGTTAAATCAATGGATAGTTTTTAAAATAATATTATTCCTATTTTATAATAACAAATTTCATTAGATGATATAAATTTATAAAAGAATTATATTAATAAAATATAATGAGATATGGCTATAAACATATTAAATGGTATATTTTTTGTTTTGTTTTTTTCATTTTATAGTAAAATAGTTATCCTTTTATGGGAGAAAGTTTTAATATTATTATAAATTTTTAAAGGGTTAAGGGGGTTATAGATAGAATATAATGAAAGAATTTGGTCCCATCTTATCCAAATTTTATTTAATGAGATTAGTTTGACCAATACTCATATTATATTGAAATAATGTTAATTTGGATCTATTTTTAAAACAAAATTAATAATTAATAATTTTATATTTTTAGAAATTATAATTGTTCCCCTCTAACCAATTATAAAAGGGCACCCTCTTTTATCTTCTTCACACCACATTAAGCATTATTGATTGACCAATGTATGACAATTTAACATATAATGTTCCCTAACCACATTATAGAGGCAATTTTATTCCAAAAATTCTATCATTGGATCCATTCAGTGGAGAACTAAATGAGCCATTTTGAAGAATAGGTAATCGCCTTAACCAATTACATTCTTTGAAATTTTTATTTTACCTCCATAATGTATATTATATTATTCATAAAATATAAAATTAAATATTCTAAATATAATAATATTTTTTATTATTTTTAAATCATAATTATTCACCCTATTTAAATCTAAAGGAATGTGAAAGGGTGGTGTCTGCATTCTTAGGACTTACCATCTCCACATATTGATACAAGTCATTCCTTACCACCATCTTTTATGGACAGTTATTATGATGGGTTTAATGGTTATATATGATATTTATAAAATTAATATATATATATATATATAATATTATAGATACATTCTTAATATTGGTCTCATCGTGTTTGATCATGTTTTAATGCTCCCAATTCTTGAAAATCATGCAAATCATAAATATTATGCTAATCATGATTAAATTATGAAAATCAGAAAAATATTACAAATCATGAAAATAATTCTAATTTTTCTAATCATGTTTAAATTATAAAAATAATGAAAATCATGCAAATTATTATAATCATGCTTAAATTATTAAAATCATACAAATCATGAAAATTATGCTAATCAAGTTTAAATAATTTTTGAATTTGGTTGGTATTATTATGATTCCATTCTTACTAGTTCTAATTCAGAATCTCACATGTTATGATTAATTATATTCTATTACGTTTTGTTATACCAAAAATTAAGTTTTATATATACTCTGATGATTACAGTTTAATATAATGTACAATTATTTGGAAAGGTCTATGAAATTGTTAGTATTACACTAGTTCTAGATTTTTCCACAATCCTAGATATAGTGACCCAGACACCATGACCCAGACAGTGTGACCCAGACACCGTGACCCATACACTATGACCTGGACACTATGACCCTAACATCGTACTCCAGACACTATGACCTAAGCACTGTTCAAAGTTTTGAAAAAGGATACAAGACACTGTTACATGAGACACCATGATTTTAACACCGCATATGTACAACATCCCAATGAAACTGAGACATTGTGACTATCTCACTACTCAAAGGAAAAAGAGAAGACACCGTGACCCTGACACTATTTCCATGTGATACCATATCAATACAAAATGGTACACCATTATTTAATATACTTTGTAGTTTTCAATTTAATTTTTAACATTCATATTCTTTATATTAAATGGATATGTCATCATTAATGTTTTTTTCTTGAAATTTGACCTGGTAGTATGAGGTATGAGGTGCATAATACATGCATTCTGATGGAAATAACATGTCCACCCCTAATTAGAAGGAAAATAATCATGACTCATGATGACATAGAAGAGAATGGTAGAATAGAGAACTCATGCATGCAACAACATATCATTAAAGAAGACACAAATCACTCTCAATCCCTAAAGGATGAACTACCATTGATCAGAGCCTCAATCATCTTCGGATTATTAACTAAAATAAGAACACAACATACGTTGCTTGCATAATTGAACTGAAAACCAAAGCACCAGACTTGGGATACTTTTTTTTCACAAGAGAATTAGATAATTTAATCTCTTTAATCCTACATGTCTAGAGATACCTAGAGAAAGACTCACAACATTTCTAATCCTATCATATCATCTTTTCTCTGTTATGGACTATTTTTTTCATTCAAGTAGTGTGTGTGTGTGACCATTTTAAAACACACATTGTCTCTTGTATTAAACTGAAGGGTATAATATATCCTTACTATAATATCATATTAAATCAGTTTACTCCCATGTATATGTTTAAGGAAGGCCCTTGTGTGACCTGGTACCTTATTCAATGATAAATAGTGGAAGAGGTCATGTAACATGGATAGTCATGTGTACTGCTATTTACCCTGATCTAGGGTGTGGATCAAGTTTATTAATATAAACTACATGGTGGAAAGTGATCACCAAGTAGAGTTTATTATGTCTGAGTTTGAGACTGAACAACTTTTTTTATATGTTGAGACCATGATTATCTAAAAAAAACACAAATAAAAAAATTATTATTGTTCACTTTTTCTAGTTTCAAAAATGTTAGTATATTTTAACATAATTAAATATTATATGAAATATGATCAGAGGGAGGTACTTGGTTAGAAATGGATTGCAGGGCCCACAGAGTTTCAAACCATATAGAATAAAAATATTATATATATTATATAAGACTAATGCAATTTTTTTAAAATAATAGAATTTCTCTCGAATGATGTCTCATATAATAAAAGGGTGGCCACCTTTGGTTTCGGGATGCGGGGTTTACCATAGGCATGATATAACATTTGTGAGAGTCGGGTGTTTAGTTACATTGCATGTTAGAGTGATTTATTTAAATATTTTATAATAATTTCTTATTAAATTTTAATGTATCTTTCAAATTGAGTGTCGTATAAAAAAATCGAATTCCACCATTGGGTCCGAGATATTGGGTTTACCCATTGTGCGATATAGCATTTGTGAGCGTCAAGTGTTTAGTTACATTGCACATGTGCATATCATTTTTAATATTTTATTAACATTATTTATATTATATATAATAAATAACAATATTTCTAAAAAACTATTAATATTAATTATTTTAATAAATTTCACATTTATATGAAATGATTATTAATTAGTTAAGAATTCCAATATATTTCCCAATGAATTATAAATTTTGTAATGATTATGATTATAAATTATGTAATGAATATTATTAATTATTATAAATTAGTATAAATTACTATAAATTTTTTAATTATTATTATGTAATGATTATTTATATACCCTAGTATGTTAAATTCTTATTACGATTTTATTATTAAAATTTTATTTTGTAATGATTATTATTATTACAGCTTTGTAAATTATTTAAATTATTTGTAATTATTTAATGATTATTATTTATTTATTTAAATTATTAATATAATTTTAATTATTATATATATATATATATATATTTATTTATTTGTCACAATTTCTTAATAAATAAAAATATATCAGAAAAAATATGAATCTTTTTTAAATAAATAAAAAAATGTCAAATCTTTATAACCAAATATATATACATATATTATGGATAATTTTACTAATAGTTATTTCTGGGTTTAAATAAATTTCATTATCTTAAATTTGTAAATTATATAAATTATTTGAAAATAAATTTGAGTTAATTTTTTTGAATTAATAATTAGTTTGAATTCAAAATTATTTTTGAATTAATATTTTTTGAATTAATAATTTTAACACTAGATGAATTTTAAAAGTTGTGTCAGTTGGGTGTTTTTACTACTATTATACAAAAAATTAATAATAATTATTTTAATTAATACAACATTTATATAAATAGTTGTGAATTTCTAATAACTGTTATATTTTAATATAATTTTTTCAAATTTATTTATTTTTATATTTATCACTAATATTTGCAATTTAATAGAAATAAAAACTTATTAATTATTTTATATTATAAAATATTTAATTTTATTACTATTTAATTAAATTAAAACTTTATTTTCAATAATTAATATTTTTACAAACTTTTAATAATACTTTTTATTTGTTATATTTTTTTAAAACTATTTAAAAAATTTATCCTTATTATAGTTATATATTCTTTTAATATATATTAAATTTTATAAATTGTTATTATTTTTCATTAATCCATGTTTTTAACATTTTTTTATAAAAAAATTATTGTGAATAATGTTTAATTTAAAAAAATTATTCAAATCAATTCCCTCATTATTTTTAAAAACCAACCATTCCTATTTATTTCATATGTTAATCAAATCAATTAACATCGAATTTATTATTACACTATTCTTAAACAAATTAACGTAACACACACACACACACACACACATATATATATATGCATTTCCACCCAAAAAATATAGAACCAGGTCACGAAAAAAACCACAACAAAACAAATAATAAGCAACAAAGAATGGGTAAAACAATAATAAACATATAGAAACTTTAAGCAGAAATTAAATTAAATTAACCATCGGTTTAGACCAAACCAACATATTTATAGACAATTAAAAACATTAAAAAATTAAAATAATAAACACATTTCAAAAAAATATATAAAATAATAACATTTAAGCAACACTAAAATAAAATAAAATATCTATTAAATTTAAATATCAAATAATTAGAAAAACTCATTAAATGAAATTAAAACAACTTGCGTGTGGAAATATGGCACTCTAAAGAGGAATAAGAAATTTATATAAACTTTATATGTAAAATAAATTATCAAAATATTGTAAATTTATAAACCTATTTTTTTCCAAACCAGTATTAAAACCATTTAACCAAAATTTACAAAAATTGATGAATGATAGAAGTTGAATCTATACCTTGTAGATATGAGATAAAATCAACAAAAAATCGGTATAAATAGTCAATTTTGGACTGCACAGAGTGGGGCGTCTAGTGGAGTTCTACTGTGATGGTTTGTGAGAGTGGAGAAGAAAAGAGAGGAAGAAGAAAATATAGGTGTAGGTCATTAAGTCAACATACTTGTTGCGATGGAGTAATTGTGACAAGATTAACTTCTTCACAAAAAGTATTATCGGTCAATATTATTTGCGATGACCTTAGAATTATAATTCAAATAATCTCTACTTGATGGGAATTTTCAACAGACTGTCGGGTTGATTGAAAAATGTCCATTAGAACTAATTCTCACATCAGGTAGTGGAAATCACAGAAAAAACACATTGAGATGGATGTCACATTATGTCCAAAGTAATGTCTTCTTGTGATGGAGTACTACGTCATTCACAAATAGAATGTGTACAATGAAAATTTATAATGGGGTATCCTTTCATCACAAATAACTAATTTTTTTTTGTGAGAGAAGTAAAAACATACTGAGTAAACACGTGTAAATGAGATCCCTAAGACGTAATCAATATCCTACCTAAATTTCATTGAAATTGAAATTTATGTTCCATCAAGGAATCATCCCTCAGACTACATCTACATTTTTTTTTGGTCAGAACGATCATAAAAGATTCCTCAAATAGATTTATATTATATAATTTCAAATGAAATAAAAAAACCACATGAAATAATAGTTTTTATTTCCTATATAATTTCCAAATTGTTAAATTATTTGAACAAATGTGCTAGAAATTTCATCCTAAATTTTTTTTTTAAATCTACATACGATAACATTCTGTCACACTAGAATAATTTGAGGTTTGAATTTTATACTTCTTCATTATTATTCTTTGATAATTCTTTGTTATTTTCTATTTTAATAATTCATTATCAATTTCAAAAATTATTAATAGAAATCAATTCAAAATATTCTCTATAAAGGATACCTATAAATTATTACAATAAAACACTTCAACCATTAGTGGATGTGGAAGAGTGAAGTCTATAACACCTAGAAATCCTAAAAAGTTCTATAATCAATATAAGAGGTGTTTTTATCTTATGTAAAAGAAATATAGAATTATCAAACTCAAAATTATCATCAATTATTTTTTCAAGAAATAGTTTTCTATAATTATGAGAAATAAGACATTTATAGTTTTGTGGAAATTAATACCTAATTTCTCATTTAATAATACCATTTAATTCAATCTACACAAGGATCGTAAATGAAGAGTGTTTAAAAAATAAATAATATTAGTCACAAGAATTAAATGAGTCAAGGAATTTATCCCCATAACAATAGGCTTTTAAAACACTCTATAAGCATGTTTTAGGGTCATGTTAGGGATAAAGAATGGAAAATCGAAGAAAAATAACATGGTTTCCTCCAAATGGATATTGTGTAAAGGTTATAAGGTTTCAATATCACATAGATCATACATGTCAAATAAGGATAGTTTTTTATCTTTACGTAGGTCATAAGTTAAATCATAACTTTACATATACCTATGAAACCATTACATAACTATTGAATGTTCCACCATACATTACATTTTTCTAGAACTACCGCTAGGAATTAGTTGGTAACCCTTACAAAACCTTTTGAAAATTTAATTTTCCCTTACATATTGAGGTAAATAGCCTTACACAGATCCTTTTCACCCTAACATGGGAATTAATTACCCTTAAACTACTCCAAATCTACCCTTAAAGCATGTATTGGAATTCCAAATTACCCTTACATAGTTCGTAAGTTCCCTTACACCACTCCAAGGTTAAAATTACATAGTGTATAAGAATCGCAAACTACCCTTAATCAATGCCTAGTTACCATTAAACAACTCCGTGGAATCCATTATGTAGTTTGTAAAAATTAAATCTTATCATTATATAGTGTATGGAAAAAGGATTTACCTATACATAGATCTTAAGTGTTATGTAAGAATAATAATTTACATGGGAAATTTAAAATTTTCTTACAAAAGTATAATAAATTATATTCAAAATAGTGTTTTAATAACATTTAAAAATATCCACATATAATGATTTATCATCCTTGAAATGTTTATCTAGCGGTATTTCCTAAACAATATAGGCCACCAAGCTCAAACATCTGATTCCCAATCACAAATCTCATATTGGATCATTCCACACATCAACAAGATCTAAAAAAGTTGTATCATTATCCATCGATGGTATCTCTATATCAATTATATAATAAATAGAATATTATATTTTCAAGATTCATCTATCACAAACTATGTTTCCTCATGGTTTCTAACATGTGTAAAATTAGATATGTAGCCTCGAAGCCTAGATATTTGGAACACATCATACATTCATCGATAATATGATGGGGAGTCCAAATGGTTTCCTATTATGCCATCATATTCAGTGATCTTCATGGGTATAGAGAAACGTGGTTCTTGTTTCCCATTCTTCAACAAATATTGATACACCAACTGAAGTGAGACTCGTAAGAAAACCTGATAAACTTCTAGGAACACTAAAGGTAATATCCTCTAATCATTATATGATTACAACCTACAATAATATTTTTACCACCACTTTCAAATTAACTGAATGCTCTCTATGGTCCCCTTCACCATGATAGGCCTAATAGTAGCTGACTCACCCCCTTATTCTAATAAGTGGTGAGTGGAGTGACTATCAATAAAGAGCACCAAACAGTTACATCTATATAGATTCTTAGTTTATTTTTATAAATATATATCAATTAAAGGAGATTAAACTAAGATCCACCTAAGTCTAGAATAAAATATCATATCAAATACCCTAGTATTTGAATCATCCAATATAATTGTCTTTTTTATATGTGGATAGTATGTCATTTTCAATCTCAATTGAGTCCATATGGATTTTTGTAGTCCAAACCAAAATTGTGACATGTAACATGAATCATTATCTAAATCCAATGCTAAGTTAACTCAATGTGGGAATACTAACTTGAATACGTACAACATTCCCTGCTCATCCACTAAATGAGTCCCTTAAATTGTTATGAAGTGGAAAATGTTCATCAATTTATCCAGAATCTTCCAAACATAGTCATGAATCCTCGGGGTCCTAAGTATCCTCTTCATAATATCTATCATGACATCCTATCAATTACCCATGGTCATTGGATTTGAATGTATGAAACCACTAGGAAACTACTGATGAGCCTTTACCTCTATGAACATATGACACCAGAAAACAAAACCAGAAATTTACATCATCATCTTAGGCCACCATTAGTATATCATGAATTTGTGGAATATTTTTGTCACACAAGGATATACCACCCATCCGTAGGTATGGATGTCCCCCATCCAATCATCAATAATGGAAGTAGAGACTATTACAATCCTCTGCACAAGAATCACACTGTCTCCATCCAATGACCACTTGGGTATCAGGGCTCCTCCATCATGTTGTTCTTGTATCAAAACAGCATATGGGCCAGTGTTATGCCTAATCATTGTTTGATCTACAAGAGAATATGTGACCAAAATTGATCACAGTTCTTCAATACATATTCATCACAAGAATTCATCCCCCAGTAAACAAAAATCTAATCAATCACCACTACTTTTCTTAATCCCTCTCACCATGTTCTCGAGCTACCAATATCATACAACTATGGGAATTTTTTAGGAGGTTATCTCTCCAAGGTGTATATGATATCTCAAATTAAAACACGAATACATGCTCCACCAAATTTATCTACATTGTGATTTCTTTCCACCATGTGAAGATGTAACTAAATATCTTTTAGATAGTACTGAAATAAAACCTATCATGGAAGAGATAATGTCACAAAAAACACATAGCATGAAATATTAATACCAAATATAATACATGAGTAGGGGTAGTTCTACTTGTGGAGTTATTGCTAAGGTGACCCATAATCATAAATCTGAATGAGCTATGTTATTACTTCTTTAAAACCATATCTTGATTCATCATAGTACAAGGGGTGTTCAATCCCTGGATAATGGAGTATCGACACTGGAGCCATAGTAAACCTCCCTTTCATCTCATGGAATACCTATTTATACTGGTCTAACAATTGTATCTTTACTTGATTCTTCGTAAGCACAGTTACATTTGACAATAGAAAAGAAAATTCATAGATAAAACAAGAGTACTATCCTTTAATGAAAAGAAATACCATGTCCTCAATCGTGTTCTAATGTCATGTCTAATACATCAACGCACCACTTCTATTAGGTCCACCGATATACTAGTCTCAAACATCACATGCCCCAATAACATCACCTCAATAATACCGAAGTTACACATTTAAAGCTTGGTGGAAAGCCTATGTGCTCGAATCGTACGCTAGACTATCTCGAGGATTAGAGAATTATTCAATATGGCCAGTGATTAAAAGATGATATCATCAATGATCATCACAAAGAATGAGTCCAGATATGGGTGAATTATTATGTTCATGAGATTTCTAAACACTATTGTCATGTTAGTCAGTCAAAAAGATATCAAAATGTTCTCATATAATCAATAATTTCATCAAAATGATGTCTTCAGGATGTACTCCTCTATATTCTGTAGATGGTTGAAGCCTCGAAGAATATAAATCTTAGATTTGGGGATCCCCATAATTGATTGAAATGCTCTTCAGTCCTAGAAAAATGATATTTATATCAAAACATTCACCTATTTCAACTTCCTGCAATCTATGTATAGTGGAATAAAACTATCCTAGTTCATGGAGAACATCATAGGTTCACACCACAATGATGTAATCATCTTAATAAATCCCTTCTTCCCCAAGACATCAAGATGCACATTAATCTTATTTTGTTTGGCTGGTGCCATCCGAATAGTGGGTATGAAAATATTCTGTGAACCCGAAATGAGTTCAATATCAAATTGAACATCTATATAATTAGAATTCTTATGAATTAATATATAAATATGTCATCATAGTGATATAATAATGAATGAAATGATAATAGAACTACTAATAATACTGATAAAAGAGTCATGCATCCCATTCGTGCCATGAACATCCTAAGATGACTCATGATAGAAAAAGTTTACATTCTCCACATTCCTAGTATTTGGTCATCATGAAAGTCCCTCCCTTTGGTAAATTGAATAACACACATCATTGATATCAATCAATGTGATATAAGAAGTTTTTGATCATGTCCATGATGAGAATCACAATGAATCTCATCATCTCCATAATTATAAAGTCCTATATATGTCTATAACCCGAAATGAATATAATAATACGAATGAATTACTAATGACGGTCAAATTTCCTACTCAAAATTGTATCATACAAATGTAATTTATATGATAACTCGTTAGGTAAGTCAAGTACAATAACTAATTTTGTATACATGAAGGAAGGAGAATCACCGATTTAATAAAATGAAGTATATAAGGTAGATACAATCAAGAACATCACCTTACTATGGTAGATTCCTCGCCTCATTCACTAGAGTTTCATCTACTAAATAATTATGATCTATCTCAGCTCTGTGATCCTGTCTATAACTCACTAGAGTCTTCATCGTCTAGTATTTATTTTAATGGCCTCATACAAATACCAAGTTTCCCAACAATTTCTATCTTTCCCCTTATTAAATTTTTACCACAAGGCTCTATGGAAAACCTTTTAGAGATAGACTATCATTAAAAATTTCTAGACAAAACTATGAGGTTCTAAGAGAACCCTATATTGTTGTGTACCCTTACCATTATTGATGCACCATGGGCAAAATCCCGAGGGAGGAAAAGAATAGAAATATTTATTTACCTTCATATCAGGTATCTACTATTGGTATGTGCTCTTCCACTTCCTATAATAATAAAATGTACTCATTGTAGGTAAATAAACCTTGCCCACCTAATTGAGGAATTTTAGATAAAGAAAAACTAATTCAACAAACTCTATGATCTTCTCAATCATCAATGACTTATATAGAAACTCTAGTTATGACTCTTTGTCATAACTCTGCACCTACTCTCAAATTTCAGTATGATGTCCGATCTCGACCTTCTGAACCTCATTCACCACATGAATATGTAGAGATAGAAGAATCTTGGTAATATAAGAGGTGTATATGAAAACATTCATCAATACATATTTAATCTCAATGAACTCATCCACTCTGTCAACTATCATCATATTAGGAAGGAACTCCCCGATGAACAACTCTTTAAAGGCATCATAAGTGAGTACCTCACACTAAACATCATATCATATTACTACCCACTAATTTCTTTTAGGTTTTTATAGCATTAATGATTTTCTATTAACTAAATTATCTACCACTGTATTGATGAGATCAAAGATAACTAGAATTATTTCCACCAAATCCATATTATCATTTGGTCATCCAATACCCTGAAAAGGATGATAGATGCTGGAGATAAAAATCCATGGAATTATTGACCAGGGATCTTGGTGGAAGGACCCCCGGCCGAGGTTGTCATACTTCATGCACCATTAGAGATATCATGGAAGTATGCTCTGTACCACCCGCCTTCCTAGTAGGTGTTAGAACAAGAGCATTAGATCACTCCATCCCAATTCATCATGTGGTCCTGACATTATTCTATAGGGTGTAATTTTATATAATGTTTAGTTAATAATTTCAGAAGATTTTTTTTATCCTAACTATTCAAAGGGATTACATAATATGTTCCCTAGTATTTTACCCATAATTGATGGTATAACCATCATATCACTAATTGATTCTCATCTTTAAACATTACACACAATCATCTATATAAATATAAAACAATATGATCAGGTTATAATTATTAATTACAACATATATATACATATTATCATCATAGAGAACCTATATATCACACAATATAGAAACTATTAGGAATAGATATGACAATTCAAGTAATTAAATTAAAGAACTAACACATAACAAAATAATAGGTACAGTTAAGGAATGTGATACTACCTTCTTAGGAATATTACATGAATGTAGTCAAAAGTATCATAAAAATATATAGTCAATCTCATTTATTGTAATATCGAGGCATGTTACACTTGAGATGTACAGACACATGGAAACTCCCTACCCAAGTCCCACATATATATCTTATTTCTACCACGTACTTGGTTAGTCCAAAAGCTAAAGTAAAAAATTTTCCTATGATACCATTTTCTACACCCTTGAAAGAACCACTATGACCAAACTATTCTTCCATATAACCTCATGTATATATCCCCTTATAATATTAAAAATATAATATAATATAATAAAAATTCAATATTTAGAGTAAACATGTAAAAACAAAGTAGATGGAATACAATTCATACAATAAATTAACTAATGTTATCCAAAGGTGGTTAACCAAACTTGAGTAAAAAAAGTTGGTAGGTAAATAAATACGAAAAACTATGGGATCCACTAGAGTCTGTCTCATTATACTACCACCTCCATGTTCCTCCATTCATCCATTGTCTATGGATAGCTTTCCCTAACTTAGAACCATATTCATGAAGAGTTCACGTGCATCAAAATGCTTGTATATAGTGTGAGTTATAAACCATGTAGAAAATATTAATTCACCCTTAATGAGTGTGATCTAGTATAAAAATTATATTAAAAAATAATAATAAAAGAGTAATAAGCATAAAAATCATTCCACACATACCGACTAGTCATGCACTAACCATGCCACCATACACCCTTGACCATACCTGCTTCATATCTACACATCTATGATTCTTATAGAATGTAAAAAAGTAATCTAGAATAATACAGTAGGATCATAAAATGTATCCAAGTCGTCTCAAGGAATCAAGTAATATCTGAACACCAAAATATTGCATCTTGGATCCTTCATGGGTTTGGCCTACAAGCTGTTTCACCTTATTTATTGGTAAATTGAGGCCCAGAATCCATGATAACACTAACACACTGCCTAGGGTCATGAACCTATAACTTCATTCCCCTACCCAATTCATAGTTCCACCTTCATCATCATCATAAGATATGTTCACTCCCCCTAAGAGATAAACATCACAAGAGAACCCCCTCTCCTAAAGTACCAATAATAAACTTGAATGCATGGTAATACACACAAGAAGTTAGACATTATATGGAACGTTTTTCCTATCCACATGAGAATATTGCAGAAACATAAAAACATGTGATCATTAAAAAACATGGAAAAAAGATACTCTTTCAATATACATTGAAACAAAATTAAAAACAGGTCTCATTGGCTATAGACACACCCATATGTGATCACAGTCTTGTTTTGAAAATAGGGTATACCAACACATGAAATATACAAAGGAAACATTTATAAATAAGAACCTTGTGACGTATGGTTCTTCCTACCATAAATTTATTGAAAAGAAACATTATTTTTTTTGTAGAATCATCACATGAACCACCTCCACATGTCCATTGGATCAAAACAATTTCCAATAATAACTATAACTAATTCCATGTATTTTATTTCCAAAATAAATAAAAATAAAACATGAATAAATAGTTTATCTCTCCAAAATAAATACCAAATTTAAAAAATAATTCAATGCATGTGCTAAAAATTTCATACTTATTTAATTAATACAAAACCATATGTGAAAATATTATATATCTCTAGAATTATCTGGGATATCAAGGTGATAATTCTTTATTTTTATTCTTTTATAGTTATATGTTTCTATAGTGTTTAATTATTTTATTATAAATATAAAATTTTAAAAAAAGATATAAATTCACAAAATTCTCATGATATAATACGTTTAAATTATTCTGTTAAAATACATCACCCAATAGTGGAATAGGAAGAGAGAATTATGCATTCTTTGGAAACCCGAAAAAGTTCTTCAATAACATAAATAAGACTTTGTAGATCCCATGTAAAGGAACTTAGGGATACTCAAACTCAAATAGATTTCAAAATATAAAGGTAGTAATGGTTTATATTTTTTTGAATAAAACCCATTTATATAATCGAAATAATTAAAACCCTTAAATTTTAAAAATACCATATCGTTCATTATTGATGCGAAATTACAAGTAGGGTGTCTAAAAATATTATTAATAATAGTTATGTGATTTAAAATATTTAATTAATTAATTCCCCCAAAATTTGTATTTTAAAATATACCAAAAATATATTACATGTTAAATTTGAGGAATATCTAATTAAAATAAGAAGAAAAATAAGTTTTCCTAAAAATGGATCTATATAAGGGTAGCATGGTATTATCCTTACACAACTCCTAGTTTCTATATATGCATAATGTGTTATAACCTTACAAAATATATAAACCCAATATAACTTTTATTATGCCATGGTTTACACTTACACAACCTTTTAATGCTCCACCACACCATTACACACTACTAGAATATCCCTTACACAGAAGTAAGTTACCCTTACACTACCTTCAGAAAATTGAATTTATCTTTATGCAATGTAGAAAGTATAACTGAAAAGATAATTTCTACCCATATATATCACCTAGTCACTCAAAAGAAACTCCAATGTTACCCTAACACATCACATAGAAATTAAATCTTACCCTTACATAGAGCATATGTACCCTAATGCAACTCCATGGTTACCCTTATGAGGTTTATAATAATTATGGATTGCACATACATAGTGCCTATGTACCATTATAAAACACTATGTATACACATACAAATTTTATAGAAGTTATATCATACCCTTCAAAAGAATATATGAATAGTATTTAACCTTACCTACAACATAGATTCAGCATAAGTGTAAAAATTTCCTCGATTTTTTAACATTTTTCTTACAAAATACTTATAAATTATATTCACAAGAGGGTTTTAATAAAAAATATTAATCAATGAATATTACACTAAAAAAATTTAGGTTTTCAATTCACATAATATTATATCTTTTTCATGTTCCTTATTTATTAATTATTTATCATAATCCCTTCATTTCCAGGGAGATATTCAGGAGATATTTAGGGAGCCATACTATGAATTACCTACTCTTTACCTTTTGTTTTAAGTATTTAAATTCCAATCATAACTAAAACATAGTAATATAATAACATAAAAATCATTATTATATTTATGTTTTATTATATTAAGGGAATAACCATTATCTATTCCATTCCATCCACTTAGAAAAACAATATAACATTAATAATGTGTTGTGTAGACTACTGCCTCCACAAAGTAATGTTTTTAAATCATGATTTTCATTATTTATCCAAACCACTTAAAAAATAATTAAACAACTAAAAAAATTTGAATATTAACATTATTTTTATATTATAATCACATTAAACCCTTCCTTATCCATTCTCACTCATTAAGATAATCTGTTATCTTTTTTTTATCCATCCACATGAGTAATGTTTTATAGTTATATAACAAATAATTAAAGAAACATAAATAATAATAATATTATTATTTAATAATAAAATAATGATTGTTTATAGTTCTTATAATGGTTATATTATTTATTTAACTTACTATTAAAATATCATATTTGATCATTAAAATATCCAAAATAAGATAGCACCGATTTAATTTTCATGAAAACGTAAGAAACAAAACATAATAAATAAATAGAATATGGAAATAATTTTTTCATTTTAAATTAAATAAAATTAATACAATTCTTAATAATGTAACTAAAAAACGAATTTAATTAGTTTTTTATTTTTGGAACATTTTTAAAATGAATCTGAAAAATGGAAATATTTTCTTATCTCCATTTTCACCCCTTGAGACATGTTAATTATTTTTTACAGTGTTTTCTTTATATTGGGGAATATAATACACCTTTAGTATTTTTATCATTATTATATTATACTTCATTATATTCAGTGATCTATTCCATGTTCCTTATATCATAGAGTTATGATAGAATATATTCAAAAATCAAGTGGGGGTTTTTCAACACAAAAACCCATTTCTTTGAGTTATTATGTTTCATATTGAAAAATATAATTATATTTTTGGTTTCTCACACCATAAAATATTATATTTTCCTTTCTCTTATTATATATGTAAAATTATTTTCTAAATTTAGATATCATACCATGATCAATTTCTTCATCAAAATGTATATTTTTTTGGTATGGTTTCTCATCGTCTTTATCGACGATTTATCATCCTTGTCCATAAATTAGGTTCCCACCTATCATCTACATTTTAATTAGAAAAAATTAGTTTTTATATCTTGTCTCATTCATATTTTACGTCTCTTTTTTTTAAATAATTTTTAAATATCCCTTCTATGATGTGGGATTTCAATAGAGGTGGTTTAAAACATAAAATGGAACGTTCTGATTTATTATTTCATGAAAAGGGTAACATATATAAGTATTTTTCACTATTAATAGATTTTTAAAACCCTCATTGTTTTCAAAATATCATAGTTTAATTCTATTATAAATTTATATAATAAAAAATTTATTTCCTTAAAATATCCTATAATCATTTGGAAATTAATCATCCACGCAGTTTGTATTTATTCATATTTATCCATGATACGTATCATGATTTTTACTACATTAGAGCTCCGTGTAGAAGATATATTTTTTTTATTAAAATATAAGCATCCAAAATTATTTATCTACATATATTTGGAATCCTTAAGATATATCCTTTTGTTTTTCTTTGAAATAATATTATAGAACCTAATTTTTCTCATTGATTTTACCTATATCATTAATTATGTATGGTTTTGTTTGATAATGTGGAAAGCATATACATATAAAGAATTTTATTTTCACTATGTGATGGGTAGTACCAGTAATATATGGCCCGTTAATGCATTGATAAAATTTTAATATCACATGATATTTTATATATGAGATTAGGGAGTGTACCTAATCCACCATGGGACCTTGTACACTATGTTTATTAGAATTGGATGTGAACTCAAACCACCTTGGAACGTTCTCAACTATGGTATTCATCAATGTTAGAACTGAAATATGGTTATGATATCATTTTTTTCTTTTTTTCACAATTATACTTATGTTAATTTATGATTTCACC
This sequence comes from Viscum album, assembly GCA_963277665.1. Classification (NCBI taxonomy): domain Eukaryota; kingdom Viridiplantae; phylum Streptophyta; class Magnoliopsida; order Santalales; family Viscaceae; genus Viscum; species Viscum album. Next base: position 1,577,399,961 of record OY728141.1, read on the forward strand.
GCATTATTCAATGTTTCCAGGTTTGTGTCGCATTATTTTGTCAAGGTACATGTTTTTTATTTTTTGGTTACATGTACTTCTTCTGTAATTTATAGAATTATTTTTTATGCATATTGTGTTTAATAATTTTTTTTCCCATAATCATGTTTTTTATATGATTATGATCAAACCACTGAATAAATGTTGATATGTTTTTACCTTACTGAGCATTTGAGCTCACCCCTTCTAATGTTTCTGTGACCTAAGTTATTAAGATGACTATAACATATTAGAAGTTCGTAAGGAGTTTGTTGTGGATAAATTATAAATAAAATTTAACAAACATTGTAAAATAAATAATATATATAACTCTTCTTAAAATAAATTTAACCTTCCATTCATTCTATTGTGAGAATTGTTATTAAGATGTAATGCTTAAATTATTATAATGATGTAAAATAAAAATTTTCTTATCTTGGGTTGCCATAATTGGTATCAAATAAGGGTTTCATTGCTTTTGAGGATTATTATAGATGTTTTAGAGAATATGATAAGAAAATTTAATTGATATAACTATGGATAAGTATATAGTTTAAGTGAGAATATGTGATAATGTCTTGGAAATTAGTTAAAGTATATTGTGTGTGGATTTATCTAAAATTACAATGCTATTATGGTATTGGAAGGTGGTTGATTTCTATAGAATAGATAAACCTATAGATGATAACCCCTAAAAGGATCATTGGGTATTCACTCAATAAGCTAAATTTCTATAAGAAAGTGGACTAATGAAAAACATATCTAGACACTCCATATGATTATGCATTGGTCAATCACATTATATTTATAAGCTATTAGGAATGGTTTATTTCTTTTTATAAAATTTTGATCAGGAATGTGAGAGAACCTAAAAAAATGAAACCATGATTTATACAAGGCTTATTTAAAATTATCATAAATTTATGTAATAATTTATATGAGTAATAGTTTAGTTGGTTGATTATTTCTGGTAATTATCTTAAAATAATTGTATTACACTATTTATCACTCATATTAACTCCATTTAGTTCTATTAATTTGTGAAACCTAATGTAATGAAATAAATAGTGGATTTCATGGATAATGTGATGATCTCCCGAATGAGAAACCAAATGAGATAAATGATAGAGTGATATATCTTATGATTATACCTATATTTTTTTAAATTATTACAAATAACAAAATGGAATGAACAATGTTTTAAAACACATAAAAGAATGTAAGGATCGAGTCTAATGGATGTTCAGGTGATGCAAATGTGGAATGAAATCTGTTATAGTATTCTTCATGAAAAAAATGTGGGAAGAAGTGACTCGGAGAATTTACCAATGGATTTTAATAATGTTTTTAATGTGTAAAAATATGTTATAGAACAATAAGCTACTGAGGGGAAAAAATATTTATGTTTACAAGATGGTTGCAAAAAATTTTGTTCTGAAATATATACTATCTTATTTATGTTTTAGAAGTGAGGCATTTAGAAATTCCATAAACAAGTTCACTAATCCAAGGGATGAAGAAGCCAATTGACACAAAAAACCTCATAGACCATAGGATCATGGAGAATCTTATGTAACCAAAAATATGGACGTGGGTTCTGAAAATGATATGGAATGAGTGGCACTAATCAACTACTTATGTTATATGAGTATTGTATTCATATATTTTTAAAATAATCATATGTATAAAGTATGATTACTACAAATATAATATTTCCCCGCTAATGAATAGATTTTGATTTATTTATAAAAACCATTATGGGTATGATTATGGTATCCCAATTATGTCACTTCCCTATAATATATGTTTATCAGAATTTTCTTCTAATAAAATCATAATATTATTCATGTAGTCAAATTTTATTTCATACTAGGTGTGAATTGTATCTTTTTAAAATAATAATTTCTAAGATAGGAATATCAAATATACAAATCCAACCATAATCACCTGTTTTATAAATATGACTATAAACTCCCTCTAAAAAATTAACCTTATTGTATTAGGGTATTTATCACAAATGGATAATGAAATATCCAACATTTGTTACTTTCATATCATGATGGAAAATATGAGTTCCGTATTCCTACAATGGTTAGTGAGGAAGATACCACAATATAAATTAAATCTGAATTCATGTTTATCTTATTGGAACCCATAACAATATCTAATAATTATTAATAATTACTAATATGTTTACATAATTTATTTAACAGGGGATAATGTAATAATCTGAAATTAAATTTTCATTTTATTTAAATAATCATTTTCTTAACAAATAGTTCTATATGAAATTATGAATTAAAATGAAACTATGATGTTTTAATATAATTTTTTTGATTTATAAAATACTATTCAAGTTAGTGGTAATAATTAGAAGTGACAATATTTTGAAATATATAAGGAAAAAGGGAAATAAATGGAATCAATTTGCAACAATATCCCTTATGAAGCTCATTTTTCAAAGATTAGAAAGGTGGAAGGTTCAATAGGGTTTTAACGAGACCAATCCCATGCAAAGTCAAATAATTATGGAATAAAAGAAATCATGTGTGAGGGAAATTCAAGATCATGGAAATTTCCATGAGATCTTTACTAATGAAATCACCACCCTCTATCGCCACTAGATATTTCCTTATTCATTGAACTTATATAGAGATATTAAGGTGATATGTTACTTAAAATTTTTAGGATACATTCATGTAATGATAAATTTAAAAAGTTATGTATTTAATGTAATTTATACATGTTATATTTTGAAATTTAATGAAAAATTTTATTTTTGTATAAAAATAGTTTCCCTCATATTTCATATTTAATAGAAAAATTTATAATAATTAAGAAATTATTATGACTAAATAAATATACTTATATAAATATTGATGTTTATATTATCTTTTTGTGATTTTTTGAGACTTTTTTAAAATAATTGGTGATTATATGAATAACTCAAATATCAATTTCGTTAAAAATAGTCACTTTTATGGCATTATATGAACACAAGAATAAATTTCATGTTTATTAAAAAAAAATTATAAAATATTCATATTTAATAAATAATATATATATCTTATAAAACAATTTTTGATTTATAAAATCAATTATTTACATTTTTATATATGGATTAATATTTTACCGTAAAAATTGTTTTTATTCGCTTATATGAATAATTATGTTTTATCGCATATAGATATTAAATAAAAAATTCAATTTCACACTTCACATTATCATGTTAATATTATTAAATATCTTAACTTTAATTTTTAGTCATAAATAGATGACCATTAATATTAAAATTAATTACAATAGTATTGATAAAAATATTATTTCCAATGATATGTTTGAATAATAGTTATTACTTTTTATCTAAAAATTAAACTGAAATATTTAAATAATGAATATAATATACTTTTTTAATACATCATTTAATATGATGAAATTTTATGAAATATGTTTTTTCAATCAAATTAAATTTTATTGAAAGCTTCTGTTACACACAACATCGACTTCTAATGAATATTGATAGAATATTGTCATTAGTATTTAAATAAGATCATTATTTCATAACCATTAAAAATGGATGAATGAATATTAATATCCAAATTTTTAATATTATGAATAATTCTTTATATAAATAAAACATATTGATAAAAACTTACTTTTTTGTAATGTTTTTTTATGTTTCAAAAATACAAGTCACTCAAAAAAATTAATTTTATTATTCTAAACAATAATGAAATTACTTTTTCATGATTTGAAAAAATTAATTAGATAAAATAAATTTATTTTTTAAAATAATCATTTCAAAATTAGATTCTTGTGAATTTTTTAACTTTTTTGATAAAATTAAATATTGATGAAAAGTGAAGATACAAGTATTTAGTAATAGTTTCCTTTTCATTTATTGAATTTATAAATATATTTTTTGGTTTAAAGTTGGGTTTAAAATAACATTACTTAAAAAATATATCAATTAATAAAATTTCATTAATTTTAATCATTTTTATATTATGTTTTGATATAAAAACTATTTAAACATTTAAACATTTAATGTTTGGAAAACCTATCTCTCATCACGTCTATAGGATTAATTTTTAATTATAATTTTCCACTTATATGAGTGAAATTTTGAAAAATATATTAAATAAAATGAATAATAATAATTTATTTTTTCTAATAATTTAAACATAATTTTTTACAATAAATAATATTAAAAATATTAAAAATTATTTACCATAGTTAATGTGAAAATTTGTCTAACAAGGGGTAAAATTATAAATATGTTGGTAAAAAATGTCTCAAAAGATATCAAAAACCCATATAATATAAATATTTCCACATTATATCTTATAATACTAATAGTGGTGTATTTTAAATCCTCTTCATGATGAGAACTTGGGGACATTGTTTTCTTTTAAAAAATTACTAGTGTTCCCCTCTCCTTACTTATTAAAGGAACCCCTTATCCTATCCTCTTCACACATCCATAACCATTTGTATCATCCAATAACTTCTGAAAAAACATCTTTAATCCTATTATATCATATTATAATCATTATTTTTTCATAAATACAACCTATTAAGGATTTTGGTGCAATTTAGAGGATGTTATTCGAATGAGAGGTAATTTTCTTCATAGTGTATTTTTAATTTTTTTCTTACTCTGCCTAATTTAATTATTATTGAACCCTGATGATATGATAATGTTATTATCATCAAAAACATTATATAATTTTATATTAAGGTTTTTACATATAACAATCTACACTTCCATATAATGGGATATTAAATCATTATTCATGTATACAGCGGAATACCTCCTCTGGAACCGATGTTATTTGTTTTCCTGTTGGATTAAATTTTATATATAAGATATTTATTATATTAGTTTACTTATATAATAATTATGTCACACTTAACTTCTAACATTCCATTATATGGGATTATGATTATTTTAACATTTCAAGTAAATGAAGAATAATACATATTTCAAATTTATTAGTATTTGTGAATTAAATATTAGTTTTACTTTAAAGGGGTTTCTATGTTCGATAGATACCCGATACGCAACAACAAGTTTATTTGAAATCTTACGTTTCATACTAATAATATAGTTTTATTATTTTAAATGGTAGTTAACTTCTATCCATTGTATTGGAGGCAATGAACAAAACAAAACAATATATGATTATACATCATTGTTAAATGTATTTACATTTATCCAATAAAATGTTAGAGGCTTAAAATGTGAATGAATCTAATTTTATGCATAATTTACATTAAAAGGTCAATTTACCACCTTTATTGGTGAAACCTCTTTAAATATAGATTTGTTCACTTTAATAAATCATAATTGACCAAATAAAATTTTTCTTTAGAATGGGGACATCAAAATTTACTTTGTGTAAATTTTTGGGATTTTTCTGATAAAGTTCATTTTTAATGAATAGTGGAAATATTGTATTTTATTTCAAAAGTTCCTTTTAATATAATTTATTTTTATGGTTAGATTATCTTTTTAATTGGTTTTAAATTTTAATTAGAATATATTTTTACCATTTAATCCAATTTTGGTCATTGGAATTAATTTTCACTTTGAAATTGGACCTAAATAAGTGTCATACATTTGATAGTTATTGTTTCTTAAAAACATGCTATTTGTATTAACAACAGGAATTAATTTTAAAAATAATTAATGAAACTTTTATGTTTTAAATATTTCAAAATAAACATCATTTTTTATTTTAGAATATCAAATATATCTTAGGATGAATTTTTGGTATTTTTCTGAAAAACTGCAATTTTTAATGAATAGTTAAACCACATAGTAGTAGTTAAAAAAACTGACTTTTTCATTTAAATGAACTTTTACCACTTCTGTGAATTGAATTTAGAAAAAACAACATACATGGTTGTCATTAGTAAGTAAAATTTCGTCCAATAAGATGAAAATAATTTTTTTGAATAGTAATTTTTGACTTTTATTTATCGCGGTTAATGGTAAATAGAGTAATTAAATGTAAAACGTATAATATTATAATTTAAAATTACCTTAACACTTATCCAAACCTTATTGGATGAGTAATGGCCGACCATGGGCATCCTTGGGTCTATTTTGGGACCCCATGAAGCCACTTATGAATGATAATGACACATTATATTAATTAATTTAAAGTAAAGCCAAAAGTGACATAAAATATTATTTTTGTAAATTAATTTTAAATTGTGTTATATAATTCATTTTTTCGAATATAAATATTATTTATAAACATAATACTATTTCCTACATGATAGTATTTTTTTTTAATTTTTAGAAATTGAATAAATTAAATTATTTATGACACAATAATGATGGAGTATTTACCACATTAATAAATGATTTAAATAAATAAGATTATAATGATTAAAATATTATCCAAAACCTGTCCAATTCATATTGGATGATTTTATTCTGACCGTGAGTCATCTTATATTTGACTATAATGGTTTTTGGACATTTAGAAACCAAATATCATTATATAATAAAATAATATTTTCACACTTTCCTAAAGAGCCCCTTCTCCCCCTTATAAAAGAAGAGCACTTCTAACCAATTCGTCACACCTATAAAGCAATCTAGGTCGTCCAAAATCTACCCAATTAAGCTCCCTACATCCCTATACTCCCCCTAAAATCCCTAACTTAAGTAGAAGGCACTTTAAGAAGTCCTCTTGGTTCAAACCAAAGGAAGTTAACCAAATTAAAGGTAACAATTTCTCTTAAATTTTTTTATTTTATTTTACTTCTCGAACCCTTAAACTATTTTTATTCCTTTCTTTTGTAACAAAACTCGTATCCTTAATATACTAGGATGTTGTTAGGAGAAGGATTCAAACTACACTTACACACACCTCCATCTAATGGATGAAGAACATAATGTTTCTGTGGAGGGAAAACTAAAGCCTCAAGAAATTATGACAGTTCGATTATCTCCCACCGACTCTAATGGTGGCCATTATGATAGAACTATATATATATATGATATATATTATGTTTATTTTTTCTTTATGATTCTGAAATTTCCATTTATAGCATGCCTTTATGGTTTCCATTATGGGTAAACGCGCTAATCTCATTAGAGGAAGTGCGGACTACCGCCCGCTCAAAGTGATATGACTCGTTAATGACATATGTCGGACGTATAAAGGATGGAGCTAATGATATTATATATGATATTATATATGTAATTATAGTGGAATTATAATATACATATGTATCATTATGTTTAAATTCCATTAAAATTAAAAATATAAATGAAAGTAGCGTTCATGCATACGTACGACTTACCGTCTCATTGAACTGTGCATTTCATTTCATAACTCCAAATGATATGTACTGTTGTTAGTATATATATATATATATACTAGATATATATGATATATATGATATTGAAATAATTCATTTCATTCGGGATATAATGGACTACTGATCACATGGACAATTTGTAAATATAAGGTGTTCATTTTTGACTCAAGTACTAAATATCGACAAAATGAACGTTATTAACATACATGATTACATAATGTTTATGACATGATAATAAGTGATATAAAAGGAATTATAATCTTGAAAAAGGTTCTTTATAAAGTATAAATATACTTTATTTTATTATTCAGGAGATTTAATAACAATCGAGTCAAGTCGGACACGAGGTAAGGGATTTCGTCTCAATCTCCTTTCATTGAGGCATATTTTTTTTAATACATGATTTAATTTTCTATGATATATAAACACCTTTTACATTTAATTTCATTCAATGGGAATATTTTTATACAAATTGTTTTACTAAATGAAAAAAAGGAGAGTTTTTTAATGTAAGCGGTGACAATGACCTTTCCGCCACTCCGAGTATTATTTAATCGTTCGATTTCTTAACAAGATGGAATGTTTTTAAAAAGAAAAAAATAAATACCATATACTATTTCTATGTATTTTGGTATTGAAAATGATTTTGAGAATTGAGTTATTATTTTAATATCTTGAAATGATATTTTGTTATTGTAATGTGGATATTTTATCTTTATTTTATGCTTATGTTATGTGTTATGATCATGTCATGGTTCTTGGGAATTATTTACGTATATGGGTGGTTCCATGATAAACCTAGGGTGGGTGATCCCGAGATATCTCTCCAATTCATTGGTTAACATGATGGTGGTAAACGTGAATGTTTCTCCTAAGAGATTTAAAGAATATATTGTAATGGGTATTCCAAAGTAACTCCCTAAAAAGCTGTGATAGCTACAATGTAAGTATGATATGGATGCCACAAGTTACCTTTTTTTGATTAATGATTTCTATGTGTCATTCATAAATATTATGATTTCATGAGGTATGTATATGATTTCATGTTTTTTATGTATTTATGAAAAAAAATTTTCATTCTTTTTTTATAACCCTTACTGATATTTTTATGCTCATCCCATGTTTTGAAATGTTTTCACATGACATAAAGACGAATAGGGTCAATGACGGGATCAAGGAAAAGTCATGTTGTCTAAAACATGGAAATAGATATGACTCTTTTTTCAAGAGTTCTTATTTTATGAAAAATGTAAACTATGTACATATGTCTGCCTTGTAATATTTTAATATGTAATAGTTATTTCCTAATTATCTAAAACTATAAACCTAAAAAGATCCTCAATGTGAATTATTCATTTAATTAAATATTAAGTAATGTTTAAGTTCGGGTTCTTATAGTTGGTGTCAGAGGTCAGTTTATATAACATTAGGAGTTAGGGTATTGTTAAAATAATATCCATGAAGTAATTTATGTTAATATTGAAATCATATAGTATTTATAGATTACCATGTTGTTTAGCCTAAGATATTTCTTTGTTCAGAATGGTTTTCCACAGAGGAAGCAGGGCAGCTATATTGTGACGGCATCAGGAGGAAGACAACCATCCATATCAGAAGCCTGATATGGTCAGAATCGGAACCGAACAGTTTGTTTCAGGGATGGAACAGTTGAATTAGGCTATAAATGGTGGTGGTATCAATGTATGAGATCATCCAGATCAACTATTGAGTAACATGTTAGTAGTGGATCATTTCATGAGGCAACATCCCCCATCATTCAGAGGATCATCTGATCCAGTTCTAGCAGAAGGGTGGATTAAAGAACTAGAAAAATTGCTTGATGTCATGGGTTGTTCAGAACATCAAAAGGTTAGTCTCACTATTTACCATTTTGAAGGTGAAGCAGATTAGTGGTGGTCGATGGTGAAAAATTTCAGGGATAGTGAGGAGATTGATGGTCTTGATTGGGATGAGTTCAAAGGTATGTTTCTTGAGAAATATTTTCCTATGGTGGTTCGTATTAGGATAGAAAAACAATTCCTAGAATTGAGGTAGGAATATTAATTAGTGGTTGCTTATGAAGAAAAATTCACTAGACTGGAAAGGTATGCTTTAAATTTCATACGAGATCTTGATAGTAAAATCAACTGTTTTTACTCAGGATTAATGCCAATGTATTGAAGAGATTTAGCTTCTTGTGAGTTCAAAAGTTATGAAAAACTTGTTCGTTGTGTGGAGAAGTTGGAAATGTAGTTTTCTGATGAGCATGTATTTATTGAAAAACAACAGAATAAGAGGTCGAGGTGGCAGGAGAAAGGGAAGAACACTTCAAAAAAGTCTGATGGTAAGAAACATAATTTTATAGTTTGTGAAAATTGTGGTAAAAATAATTCTGGGGAATGTCTTTTGAATTCTTGTAAGTGCTACCAATGTGGTAAAATGGGACATAAGGCTCGTAATTGCACTAAAAAAGATCAGCATAATGGTAAGAAGAAATCTGATTTACAGTTAGTAAATTTTTTTAAGTGCAATGAAATGGGTCATTATGCAAATGAGTGTCCAACAAAGAACTCAACTGAAGTAAAGCAGCCAGAATACAAGCAGAAAGGGGTATTGAAATCCTTTTCAACTACTTTAGCAGATGTTGGGACATCAAATGAAGTTATATCAGGTACACTATTTATTTGTTCAGATTATGCCAATGTGTTGTTTGATTCAGGTTCTTCACACTCTTTCATTTCTGAGAAGTTTTCTATTAAATTGAGAATTCCATCTCAAAATATGTATAGAGAACTTACGGTAAAAACACCTGAGGAAATGTTGAGACAGAAAGAATACATAAGAAAATTCATATCATTGTGTGCAGAAAGAATCTACCTGAAAACCTTATTGTTATTCCTTTAGTAGAGTTTGATGTTATTTTGGGAATGAATTGGCTTTCTGTTCATCATGCTAAGATTGACTACAGAGATAAAGAGGTTTATTTGATTTTCAGTTTGTATAAAAAATGAACCCTTGCTTTGGATAAAACATCAATAAGTAGAGAAACTAGTAAAATATGGAAATTAATGTTACCTTGCACATATTGTAGAAAACAAAGGAACTGTTTAGATTAATGATTTGTCAGTGGTAAATGAGTACCTTGATGTTTTTATTAATGAGTTGCTTGGTATTATACCCAATTGGGTAGTTGAATTTACTATTGACATCGTTCCTGATGCTAAGCCAATTTCAAAACCCATTTATCTAATGGCTCAAATTGAACTTTTAGAGATAAATAAGCAATTGCATGAGTTATTAGATAAAGGCTTCATTTGACCTAGCACATCACCATGGGTTCTCCTGTTTTGTTTGATAAAAATAATGATGGTTCAATGAGTCTTTTTATTGATTATAAAACATTGAATAACATCAATGTTATGAATACTTATCCTTTGCATCATATCGATGATTCATTTAATCAGCTCCAGGAAGATCAGTATTTTCCGAAGATTTATTTGAGATCATGGTACCTTCAGTTGAAAGTAAAGAATGCAGACATTCCGAAGACCGTGTTTCGTACTAGATATAGCCATTATGAATTTCTAGATATGACTTTTGGGTTATCCAATTCACCAACTATATTCATGGATCTTATGAATATAATTTACAGTGAGTTCTTGGATATTTTTGTGGTTGTGTTCATTGATGATATTTTGGTTTATTCCAAAAGTAAAGAGGAGCATGAATTTCATTTAAGGGTCATCTTGCAAGCATTAAAATAAAATAAACATTATGGGATATTCAGAATGTGTGAGTTTTGGTTACAAAAAATTTTTTTCTTGGTCACATTGCTTCAAAAAATGACATAATTATTGATCCTACTAAAATAGAGGTTGTTGAAGAATGGCCAAGACCCACAAATATAACAGAGATTCATATTTTTCTTGGTTTGACAGGTTATTACAGGAGATTTGTTGAAATGTTTGCACGGTTATCTATTCCAATGACTATGTTATCTTAAAAATGTGTTATGTTCATCTGAACAAAACAATGTGATGATTGTTTTTAGTAATTGAAAAGGATATTGGTGAATGCTCCATTTTTGGCACTTCCATCCAGAAATGGTGAGTTTGTTATCTACAGTGATGCTTTGTTGAAAGGAAATGGTTGTATCCTAATTCATAATGATCAGGTAATTTCTTGTGCTTCATGTCAGTTGAAACCACATGAGTTAAATTACCTTACACGTGATTTGGAATTAGCTCTTGTTTTTTTTTGCTTTAAAAATTTGAAGGCATCATTTTTATGGATTAAATGTGAAATATATACTGATCACAAATGTTTAAAGTATATATTCACTAAGAATGAATTGAACATTAGATAGAGGAGATGGCTAAAATTAATCAAGGATTATTATTTCATGATCCATTACCATCCGAGAAAAGAAAATAATGTGGTTGATGCTTTGAGTCAAAAATGTAATGCTTCATTAACCATGTTACGTTTGGAACGAGATCCTTTGTTTTTTTATTTGATAAACTATGGCATAAAAGTTGTTTGTGCCTGAAATTATTCTGTTTTATTTCAATTTTCAATGATATCATCTCTATCAGATATAATAAAGCAAGAATAGAAAGAAGACAGTGAGTTGCAGAAAAAGGTAGAGTTGGTTTATAAGGGTAATTTTCCTGAATTTAACATAGATAATGATTGTGTTTTGAGATTTGGAAAGAGATTATGTTTTCCTTGTGATTCACTGATGAAGAATGAGTTGTTATGTAAAGCTCATAGTTCCCCATTTTCAGTTCATCCTGTTAGTACTAAGATATACAAAGATCATTGGGAGTATTACTTGTGGGATGGAATGAAAAGATATATTGTTGATTTTACAATGAAGTGTTTGACTTGTCAGTAGGTTAAAGTAGAGCGGAAGTTGCCTAAAGGGATGATTCAGCCTCTACCGGTGCCAGAGTGGAAATGGGAAAATATATCCATGGGCTTCATTGTGGGATTACCAAAGACATCTCAAGGTAATAACGAAATATGGGTTATAGTTGATCGATTGACTAAATATGCTCATTTCCTTCCTATTCGAGATACATTGTCTCTAGATTAACTTTTTCGATTGTATGTTAAAGAGATGGTAAGGTTGCCTAGAGTTCCCCTCTCTATTGTATCTGATGGTGATCCTAGGTTTACTACTATCTATTGGAAATTTCTTCAGAAGTTGTGGGGTAATGAATTACGTTTTAGTAAATCTTTCTTCCTCAAATTAGATGGCAAGTCAGAACGAACAATTCAGACCTTGGAGTATCTGCTACATGCCTATTCACTGTATTATCAAGGAAGTTAGGACCAACATCTTTATTTGTTTGAATTTTTATATAATAGCAGTCCAGTATGCAGATGGCTCCATTTGAGGCATTATATGGAAGGAATTATCAAACTCCCGAATTTTGAGATGAAGTAGGTGAAAGGAAGCTGATGGGACCATAATTGGTAGAAGAGATGGCAGAAAAAGTTCAGTTGATTCAAAAGCAAATGAGAACAGCTTATAGTAGACCTAAAAGTTATGCATATAACTAGAGGAAGTATCTTTCCTTTGAGGTAGGTGATCATGTATTTCTCAAAATTTCTCCATGAAAAAGTTTGATGTGTTTTGGTAAGAAGGTAAAGTTGAGTCCGAGGTTTAATGAACCTTATTAAATTCTGGAGAAAGTTGGATCAGTTGCGTATAGAGTGCCTTTACCTCTAATTTTATCCTAGGTACACAATGTTTTTCATGTTTCGATGTTGAGAAAGTATATACCAGATCCATCTCATGTTTTGAGCCCAGAGGTAGTTCAGTTGAAAGAGAATCTCTCTTATGAAGAACAACGAGTTCAGATTCTTGACCCTAGAGAGAATGTGTTAAAAAATAAGGTGATTCACAAGGTAAAGGTTTTTTCGAAAAACAATATGGTTGAAGAGGAAACGTGAGAATCTGAAAATTCTATGAGGGATAAATACCCCCACTTATTTTGATAAGTGAATAAAAATTACGAGGACGCAATTCTCAAAAGGGGGGAAGGATGTAACATCCCAGGTAAATGATGAATAATACATATTTCATACTTATTAATATTTTTAATTAAATATTAATTTTACTTCAAAGGGTTTGCAATGTTCGATAGCATACCCGATACACAACAAGAGGTTTCTTTGAAATCATACGTCGCACACTAATAATATAATATTATTATTTTTAATGGTAGTTATCATCTAGCCGTTGTATTGGAGGGAAATGAACAAATCAAACTAAAATATGATTATACATTATTTTTAAATGTATTTATATTTATCCAATAAAAATTTATGGGCTTAAAATGTGAATGAATCTATATTTAAGCATAATTTACATTTAAAGGTCAATTTACTGCCTTTTAATGGAGAAACCTATTTAAATATAGTTTTGGTCACCTTAATACATTTTAAATGACTAAATAAAAACCTTCTTTAGAAGGGGGTCATGAAAATTTACTTTGTGTAAGTTTTTGGGATTTTTTCGATAATGTTCATTTTTTAATGAATAGTGAAACTATTGTATTTTATTTCAAAAGTTCTTTTTAATATAATTTATTTATATGGTTATATTATCTTTTTATTTGGTTTTAAAGTGTAATTAGAATATATTTTTACCATTTAATCCAATTTTTGTCATTGTAATTAATTTCACTTTGAAATTGGACATAAATAAGTGTCAATCTTTTGATAGTTATTATTTCTTAAATACACGCTATTTGTTTTAACAACAGGAATTGATTTTAAAATTAACTAATGACACTTTTATGTTTTGAATTTTTAAAAATAAACATCATTTTTGAATTTATAAAATCACATATATCTTAGCCTGAATTTTTGGTATTTTTCTAAAAAACTTCAAATTTTGATGAATAGTTAAACCACTTAGTAGTAGTTAAAAAAACTGACTTTTTCATTTAAATGAAATTTTATCACATCTGTGAAATGAATTTTGAAAATCCTACATACATTGTTGTTATTAGTTAGTAAAATTTGGTTCAATAGGATGAAAATAATTTTTGGGGAATAGTAACTTTTGAATTTTATTTACCGCGGTTAAAGGTAAATAGGGTAATTCAAGGTATAAAGAATATTATAATAATTCTAAATTATATTAACACTTGTCCAAAAATTATTGGATGAGTAATTACCGACCATGGGAATCCTTGGGACGATTTTGGGACCCCATGAATCCACTTATGAATGATAATGACACTTCAGATTAATTAATTTAAAGTAAAGCCAAAAGTGACAAAAACAAAAGCCTTTTTGTAAATTAATTTGTATATGGTGTTATATAATTCATTTTTTTGACTATAAATATTCATTATAAATATAACAAGATTTCCCACATGATATTATTTTTTTATTATTTTTAGACAATGAATAAATTAAATTATTTATGACACACTAATGATGCATTATTTACATCATTAATAAATGATTTCAATAAATAAGATTATAATGACTAAAATATTATCCAAAAACTGTCCAATTCCTATTGGATGATTTTATTTCTACCATGAGTCATCGTATATTCGACTATAATGTTTTTTGGACTTTTAGAAACCGAAAATCATTATATAATAAAATAATATTTTCACAATTTCCTAAAGAGCCCCTTCTCCACCTAATAAAAAAAGACCACTTCTAACCAATTCCTCACACCTCTGAAGCCATTTGACTCATCCAAACTCTTCCCAATTAAGCTTCCTACATCTCTATCCTCCCTTTAGAAGCCTTAACATAGGATGAAGTCACTTCAATAAGTCCTTTTGGTTCAAACCAAAGGAAGTCACCCAAATTAAAGCTAACGATTTCTCTTAAATTGTTTTGTTTTATTTTACTTCTTGAACCCCTAAAATCTTTTTATTCCTTTTTTCGTAAAAAAAACAGTATCCATAATATACGAGGATGTGTTGATGAGAAGTATTATATCTACATTTACACACGCCTCTATCTAATGGATGAAGAACATAATGTTTCTATGGAGGGAGAACTAATGCCTCACGAAACGATGATTGTTCGAATATCTCCAACCGCCTCTAATGGTGGCCATTATGATGTCACTGTATTTATATATGATATATATTATGTTTATGTTTTCTTTATGATTCTAAAATTTCTATTTATAGAATGCCTTTATGGTTTCCATTATGGGTAAACATGATAATCTCATTAGAGGAAGTGCGGACTACCGCCCCCTCAATGTGATATGACTCGTTAATGCCTTATGTGGAACGTATAAAGGATGGAGTTAATGATATTATATATGATATTATATATGAAATTATACTATAATTATTATATAACTATATATCATTATGTTTTAATTCCATTAAAATAAGAAATATAAATGAAAGCAGCATCCATGCATACGTACGGCTTACCGTCTCCATGAATGGTGCATTTCATTTCTTACCTCCAAATGACATGTACCTTTTTAAGTATATATATATATATAATGTATATATATGATATATATGATATCTAAATAATTAATTTTATTCTTGATATAATGGAATATTGATCACATGGACAACATGTAAATATAAGGTGTTCATTTTTTAACCAAGTACCAAATATCGAAAAAATGAACATTATTAACTTAAATGATTACATAATGTTTATAACATGGTAATAAGTGATATGAAAGGAATTATAAACTTGAAAAAGGTTCTTAAAAAAGTTTACATTAACTTAATTTTATCATTCATGCGATTAAAGAACAATCGAGTCATGTCGGATACGAGGTAAGGGATTTCGTCTCAGTCTCCTTTCATTGAGGCATATTTTGTTTTAATACATGATTTTATTTTATATGTAGTATTAACAACTTTTAATTTTAATTTCATTCAAATGGAATATTTTTATACAATTATTTTTACTAAATGACAAAAAGGAATGTATTTTTACGTAAGCGGTGACAAGGACCATTCTGCCGCCACGAGTATTATTTAATCTTTCGCTTTATTAACAAACCAGAATGTTTTTAAAAGGAAAGAAAGTAAATACCATACAAGATTTTTATGTATTTTGGTATAGAAAATGATTTTTAAAATGGAGTTATTATTTCAATATCTTGAAATGATATTTTGTTATTGTAATATGAAAATTTTATCTTTCCATTATACTTATGTTATGTGTTATGATCATGCCATGGTTCTTGGGCATTATTTACGTATATGGGTGGTTCCGTAATAAACATACGGCGGGTGAGCCCAAGATAGCACTCCAATGCATTGGGTAACATGACGGAGGTAAACGTGAATTTTTCTACTAAGAGATTTAGAGAATATATTGTGATGGGTATTCTAATGTAACTCCCTATGTACCTGTGATAGCTACAATTTAAGTACGATATGGATGCCACAAGATGCCTTTATGATTAATGATTTCTAGGTGTCTTTCATAAATCTTATTATTTCATGAGGTAAGTAAATGATTTCATGCTTTGTTGGTATTTAGGAAAAAATGTTATCATTCTTTGTTTTATAACCCTTACTGAGCTTCTTATGCTCATCCCATGTTTTGAAATGTTTTCACATGACATAAAGATGAATAGGGTCAAGGATGAGATCATTGAAAAGTAATGTTGTCTAAAACATTGAACTAGGCATAACTCTTTTTTTCAAGAGTTTTTATTTTATGAAAAAATGGAAACTGTGTAGATATGTCTACCTTGTAATCTTTTGAGATGTAATAGTTATGTCCTAATTATCTAATACTCTAATCCTAATAAGATCCTCAATGTGAATTATTCATTTAATTCAATATTATGTAACGTTTAAGGTCGGGTCCTTATAATTATGTTGCTCGTGTGTTTGGAAAACTACCACCGTACGAAGCGATGTGATCCATTAATGATTTACATGGAAGGTAATATGGATATGTTTACTTGAAATAAGTGATAAATATAAAGTTAAATTATTCTATAATTGTAATATGATATTTTTCACTCTTTTTTCAACCTTTCAAGAAAATGGAAACAACATTCATGTGTATGTACGAACTACCATCTCTACGAATGGTGTATTGAATTTTCAACCTATAAATATTATTTATTTGTATAAATACATTTTTAATAAATATATTTTAAATTTATATTGTGGTTAAAATAATTTATATGATGTAGCCAAGATAAAATTAAGTGTAATGAAAATTAAAAAACATCAAAACATACAAGGAATATTAATCAATTATTGCCCAAAACATTATGATAACATTTAATTGTTAAAAAAAGGTCATAATTATATTTTTTATGGTATAATATATATTACTGTGGTTCTATAATAGATTTATATCAAAATAATATTTACTATACAGTATTTTTGAATGTGTATGAAAGAATTTGAGACATAATTTTGGGTAATTTTATCTCAATTTGGTTTCTTCGAGTCATATGTTATGTTATTACCCAATATTATTTTTTTAAGAGTGTATAATAACATTGAAATGTAATATCTTTAATATATCAATATTTTTTATATTATAATTATTATGTAATTATATTATATCATTGGTCTTACAATTCAAATTTACCAATGTTTATGATTTTTATGTTACTATATCATCATTTATATGGATTATTCATGATTATGCTTGAGATGAATAATGATTATAAAATTTTTATCAATAAAATCATTTATTTTCACATCCTGTGGTTTTTTCATATTAATAAATGTTTCCATTTATTTTTCTCTCTTCATGTAAACAATTGTTCAAAAGTATGTTTTTTAGAAAAATCAACTCAATTTGTCTCTACGACTGAAATGAATTTTTCATCAGAAACGTTCTGTTCATACAATATTTTAGAAATTTATTTATCATTATTTAAAGGATTTATTAAATAAATTTTTTCAAATTTAGATTTTGTATAATTTTTTTAACGAAATATTCATGTTATTTTCTGAAAAACCCATGGTTGGATTTTTTATAAAGATGTGAAACAAATCTATATTTTTTGTGTACAACATGGATAAAATTTCATGATTTCATAAATAATATTTTCATGGAATATTTCTTTATAAATCTTAATGGTTATTTTCATATACAATTCTTTCCACATTATTTAATGAATTTTAAAATTTTAAAAGGTTATTTTCAAATAATGTATATTTTCCTCAAGAAATGTTCAGAGGGACATTTATTTCAAATTCATTTTCTATATAAGATGAAGTAATTTTATATTACTTATGATTTACTATGTATATTATCTAAGGATTAAATTATGATTATTTAAATAAATGGATTATTTTTATGATAAAAAATTATTTGGGAAACAAATTTCTCTTATATAGGTTATTTCATGATAAAATGCTTATGAAATCCAATTCTTTTCAAGAGGTTATTCTTTGATTACATTATTAAATTATTATGAAAACCATTTTTTTATAAAAATTATGTTATAATTAAATGTTTATGAAACCCATTTCATTTTATGGGTTTTTAGATGATTAATTTTTTATTATCATTGGGCACACAAATATTTTGATTATTTTATAAGTGTGACTTATAGATTCCGTAAAGGCATTGGTTAAATATTGATATCTCATGAGATAAACATGTATGGAATAGAGAGTTAACCCATTTTATTAGTGGAGTCCGTCCAATATGCTAGTTTTTAGATTGGAATTTTAATACTAAAATGGTTTGTGTATTGAACTCATTCCACTATGATATTTTTTGAATTTATCCTTGATTACTAACTCTATAATATTCTACACTAATGTGTTTGGCGGGAATCTATGTATTAAGAAAATGTTATGTTATAATTGATTGATTTATTTGAATTATTCATTCATAATTTCATACAAACAGACACAATTTATGGAATGACACGTGTTTATGATATATGATATGGTAGTTGTGATTTTAATATGTTATTATCATGTTTTTGTACTATTATTCTGAAGATATGTTAATATCTCCATTTATTACCCTTAAAAATCATATTATCTCACAATTTATTATGGTTTATTTCCACTAGTTATGATAAAAGTTATTATGTATGATATGTATGTGAAGGGTTCTAGTTATGAAGAATTGAGTGGGGGATGACATAACTCGCTTATAGACCATTTTCTTTTGTATCCATGTATCTAAAGGAACTAGACCTAAATTATTCTATCAAGGATCATTATGTTGATTAAAGAATATTCTACTACTATGATATAATATTTATATAAGATATGTGTGGGTCATTACAGTTTTTATTAGATAAATGTGTAGTATACCTTTTTAAACTAGGATGAGAAAACATTAGTGTGATCCCTATAGATATATATAAGAACAAATCAAAGGATGAGTAAATGTATTAGAATGTTTTATGTAAATTTGGTAGAGGATAAACCATGTGGATTACATTATATTACATCCCTATTTCAATACTACACGTGTATATGGATTCGAAATAGATGTACTAAGTAGTAATAACATCAAAATGGGTTTATTTAGATGTACTTGATCATCACTAGGTGCACGAAAATGGGCCTTGTTACCCACCTTGGAGATATTCATTAGAAATTAAAAAAACATTTATGAACCATTATAATGGATTTAAATAGTTGATGAAAATGAATATCCTAGGATAAACCTAAGGTGTTATATATTAAAAATAATCTATCCTGATTAAGACATCATATAAGTGATTTTCACGAATATGTGGTTCTTGGTATTATTATTATTTCTTAAAATTTGATTTCTGGTTTCAGTAAATGGATGAAACCCAAAGTAAGCTTGTTAATATTGAGTGTGATAGACAATAAAATGAATTTATTCTTGAGAATACAAACATTAAGTTAGATAGAATGAAAAATATCATATATATTCTAGCAGAGCTTTCTCAAAACATGAATCTTGCAAAAATTTCAAATGATAAATAGAGGGTAAAATATTTTTATGAGTCATTCATGTGGAAACAACGATCTTATTTCAGTGGTGTCATATATTTTATAATTTATAAATAATGTATCAGTATCATTTAAAAGATATTTTTTATTCTCTAGTGTTTGTAACATGAAGAATCAATGTTTTTTGTCAATCATTCAGAGGGATAAGAGGGTCAATGGTGGAATTTTATCCTGATTACAATGGAACATAACAAAATTTACTTCATGGAGTGGAATTAGTATAAGAGTTTATTTTTATATAAGTACTCCTTTATTATCCTCCGTATAATATTGGATGTGGAATTTCTTTTGAAAAATTAGAAGGATAATGAATCTATTTGTCCCTATTAAGAAAAGATTACATGACTAGTGTAGTAGTTTTCTAGAATTATTATCTAACCTAAACGAAAGGTTAATCGATTCATCAATGACCTAAAAAAATTCTCTATATTGATTTAGTCTTAAGAGACTTTAGTATAATTGATGAAATGGTTCGAAATTCTCTCAAGGTGGAAATAAAGATTGTAAATTCCAATAAATATATTTGTCTTGAAAAAAATACAATGATAGAGTTGATTGAAAAATATAAAAACCTTGGAGATAAGAAGTTATAATTTCATTTATTATAAATGTGTGGAAGGAAACATGGATTAAAATGTATTAAGAGTACTACTAAATGTCTTATGTGTGGTAAAGAAGGTCATCCATCAATTTTTTTGATGTATTGTAAATAAGTTAGCAAAAAATATGAAAAGATAGAAAGCTTCATGGAATGAACCAACTACACTGTAGTGTTTCAAATTCAAGGAGTATGGGAACCATGCTAACCTATTCCCCAATTCAATGGTTAATAAAGAAGTTCAACATTTGAAACCTCTTAATCGATGATAAAATGGAAATCTCATGTGATCACTATTTCTAATGGGGGTTGTGATAACAACATGCTGAAATTTACACTTACCATCCACTCTAGAACTACTAATATGTTATTAGACTATCGATGTACCCATTTATTTGTATAAAAATTCTCTAATGGTATCATGATTAAACCCTAATAATTAAATAGATAATTATAAATTAAAACCCATAATGTTATGATGATTTCATATCAAGTATATGATTTCTGTCCAAATGATGTCTGTGGGAATCATATTCTTTAAAATATTGTCATTGTTACCTAAGTTAAATTTGATTTTTTTTCTTAGGTATGGAATAGATTTATCTACCTTAATCTATCATCAATTCATGAGTAATAAATATCATGTTTAATATCCCAATCCAACATATTATTGTATATAAATGTGATGCTAATTATGGACATCTAATGGTGATATCATCCATTGTATGGGCCTTAATTACCATTAAAAAGTGTTCTTTATCTCATATGGTTAGAGAGAGATAACAACAATTATATACATATATTGTGGGATTTTTATAATTTCATTATGGAAGAGTTTCCTAATTTTATAACTAATCCTGAAGTTAATTTTTTATTTGAACTCATACATAATGCCTCGCCAATTTCATATACTCACTATAGAATAGAATGAATTATGTTGATATAATTGATTATGAAGCTCTAGTAGAACCATGATAAGGGATTCATTTATCCAATTATGTCACCATGGGGTCCACCTATCAAATTTTTTAAAAATAATTATCGATTGATTCAAATATGTATTGATTATTAGGGTCTAAAAAAGATCATAATCAAGAACAGGTATCCCCTACCCAGTATTTATGACATGTTTGATCAACTACTCATAGATAAACAAATTTCTAATATTTACCTACATTTTGGATATCATCAATTGTGGGTAAAGATAGAGGATATACCCATATAATCATTCCATTTAAGGTATTCAAACTATTAATATATATTGATTCCATTTTTCCTTACTAATTACTCTATTATCTTCATATATTTAATGAATATACTCTTGAGAGATTACCTTGATCACTTTATGAATGTATTTATAGATTTTATTGTTATCTATTCAAATAGAACTTTATATCATTAAGATTACTTGATAATTGTACTAATGACCCTAAAGAAGTAGATAATATATGAAAAATTTAAATCATTTTATTTTTGGTTGTACAAGGTTTCATTTATGGTTTATATAATCACATGAGAGAGTATATATATAGATCCATAAAATAATGAGTGTATTGAATGTTGTCCCAAGCCATCCATAGTGATTAGGATATATAGTTATATTAGTTTAGATATATATTATCTATTGTACATTGAGAATTTATTATGAATATCTAATATAATCACCAGGTTAACTCAAAAGGGAGCCTTGTTTCTTTAGTCATATCAATGTGAGTAAAATATAAAGGATATGATGAAAATATTAGTCAGAATAGTTGTGAATACATTACCCTGTAGTGGGGAAGGGTTTGTAATATATAGTGATGCATTCAAAAAGGGATTAGGATGTTCTCTTATTCATAATGGAATGGTTATAAATTAAAACTCATTATAATTTAAGGTCAATGAGAAACATTACTATCATGACCCGTCACCTAGGGCTAGTGTCGTGACTACCCCAAGCCCACCGTCCATAGGCCAGGGACTGGCGACTAGCACCAAAATGTGTAATCTCTTTAACCGAGATGGAATTGCCTTTATAACCTGTAAACACACGCAACCGAGATCACATCAAGATACAAAGACAAGTCCACTGTATAGAAAAAAGGGTTCTAAAAGTAAAAAGGTGTTGTAATACAATCCCAATAGTAATAGCACATGTAAAACTAAAATACAATACAACTGAGGATGAAGAAATGAAGCCACTGGGTCACCCTCCATGGTTCCTACCTGAAGGGTAGGTATAGATCACCTCATCTGAACCCCACGTACGCTCGTCTCCTCCTCGTACCATCATGCCATATGGTCCACCTATGGGACCCATCTATCCCTGATATCTCAGCCTTGATCAGTGATGTTCGTCATCTACACCAAACAAAATATTATTCAGGCATAGCCCGTGCAAGGGTGATTACAACAATACTCAGTAGGGACCCCGAGACCCTCATGGTCTCAAAAAATCCTCCAAGGATAACCCACAAGGCAAGAAATCAACTGACAACCCTACATAGGTATATTCCCATACATATACCTAAGTTATCATTTATACCCATCTCAATGACGAGGAAAACACAGAGTCTAACTTTATGACCAAAGCATAACTATTCCACAACAAATGGAATACCTTGAAGGTAAGTACTACACATGTACGCCACAAAGAAGAATACCGCAAAGTTATTACAACAGAGGAAAGTACCACATAGGTATAGACTCGGTGCACACAAGGTATAACATAAGTACAAATGTAGAGATGGATATATGTAACTACTAATTCATCTTACTCTATTAAGAAGTAGACCTATGAAGAATCTATAAGTGATGACCCACATAGGATCGCTCGGTGCTGACCCACAGAGGATCGCTCAGTGCTAACCCACACAGGATCCTTAAGTGACGACACACAAAGGATCCCCCAATGCTTACCAACACAGGATTGCTCACTGATGACCCACACAAGATCGCTCTTTATTCTTCATGTCACAGCTAGCTACTGTGTTCCCACACAATGCTTGATCATCTCTAAGATAGTCCTCTCCTCAAGCCACTCATCTATACTCAAACTACCATGAAGTCCCATGAAAATGTATCCCAAATGACTGCCACACCATAGGGGTCTCAATTCAACAGATTTTGCGTCAATAAGACGCGTAGTATGTAAGTTATTAGCCTTTTAGTCCTGAGGTACCAGTTGGATTCGTGTTCGATCCAACCTGACCATTCCCCAAATAAATCTAAAACTCTAGTGGGGTATACTAAAGGGACCATATCACTCCAAGGTTTACAGTGTCATTGACAGTTTTTCAAACAGATGCCTAGTTCCAATGTTACAACCAAAAGAGCACAAATGGGTCGAAGTGGGTTCGTGTTCGGTCAGACCCAGTCTGACCCAACCAGGTCATACCCATTTTGCGTCAACCTGGCCTGACCCACTAGGTCCAGTCCAGCCCATGCTGTGCTGCCCAACCTGGGTGCCGCAAGGTGACGGGGGTTGGTGCGGAGGCCACAAGGGCTCTAGAGGCCGCTAGGGGGTCGTAGAGGATGCGGGTGGCTGTGAGGCCATGGAATGTGGAGAGGCCACGAGGCGGTGATGCCACGGGGTGGGGAGGCGAAGCCACGAGGTGGCATGGCGAGGCCTCAGGGCAGTGGAGGCCATGGGGTGGCGGTGTCCGTAGGTGGCGAGGCCGCAGGGCGGCACGACGAGGATGCGGGGTGATGATCTGCAATGGCTGGCCATGTAGCACGGTTACGCGTCCTACCTTCGCTGGCGGCCAACGTGACTGGCCACCCTTCGTTTGTCACCTTCGTCATGGCCGGCGGTTGTGCCAAACACCATTCTCATGCCCCACTGAGGTTGGTTTCCATCCTCCACTATCGCGAGGAACACAACAATTTATCATGAGAATTGCGGAGAGGTCGGGCCATGTTCGTTGGCCCGAACCCTCTGCAATAGAGTAGTAGAAAGTGGCTATAATCTCTTCATGATTAACGATGAATCGTCAAAATGGGTAAACAGATAAAATTCAAACAACCACCTTACCTTGATTGCTTGTTGACATTTGAAGGGGTGAAGTCAGTGTTTCCCTAATTATAGGTTCATTTGTCGTTGGAGAACCTTAGATGATGTTCTTCATTGGAGAAATATTCGTCGAAGGAGAAGAGTTCATCATTGGAGAATGTTTCTCCAAAGTTCTCCCCATGATTCTCCTTTTCCAACCAATGCTCTCAAAAGAATAGCCCACCATAATAAAATGTTTTTTTGTCAAATTATATATTGTTGTCACAAAACAAGTTGGAAACATTAACAAATTGACGAGGAATAATTAATTAGTGGGAGGAAGTCCATGGGTTAACTCTTCATTAATGAGGGATTACATGGGGTTTCTCCCATTAAGTGGGGAGTTCAAGGGGGTTTTAGTCTTGGGTGGCCCCCACCACCATAACCCATGTGGGAGGTTTTAGTTTAGGTGGTCCACACATTTAAAAAATAGACATGGGTGGCTTAAAAAAAATGAAATATAAAATAAAAGTCTATTCTATTTTATTTTTATTTCCACGGAAAACATAAATTCTATCATTCACCCTCGATCTACTGCGGTGGAGGTGAAGGTCCCTTAAAGAGAATACTGGTGTTGTGAGATCAATTGTGTCGCCTAATTTCAATTCCATGCATCAGCTCAAAATTTACAAAAACCCACTCGCATGTTTACTGAACGTACCCAAAAAATAGTTTAGAAATTCATTTCGAGCACACCGGGCCACATAATCATGCACCGTCAATTTTATTGGACTCATAAAATTCCCATTTAATTAAAAAATTACATATAAATTCTTGGACTTTACATTTAACAAACTCATTATTTTGTGTTAGCTGTGGTATTTTTTTATAAAAGATATGTAAGAATTATATTTTTAGATAAAAGTGTGATATATATACCGATCAAAAAATATAAATGTATATATATACAAATAAGTTATTTTATTTTTGAAAGATCAGATTGTTATAGATGAATCAATGTTATGAATAGTAAAGATGTTAACACCCTCTGAAAGAGAAAAAAGCTGTTGATGCTTTGAGTTAAAATGATCATGTCATCTTATCCATGGCATGGATTAGAAAATATACAATATTTTGGGATTTTTAATGTTTGGATATGGAAATCCTATATAATGTTCAGAAATATTCTCATTCTCATTTTATTTTTCAACCACCTGTTTATGTGTCGAATAAAGAGGAACCAAAGGATTATGTATACAAAAGAAGGTTAATTTTTTTTAAATTATGATATTGATCATGATGGATTGATAAGGAATTAAAACCATGAATTTTTTTTATCCGTTCAAGACTTGATAAAGGATTGTCTTGATGAAGCTTATAGTTAATCATTCTATTTTCATAAATGAAGTAGAAGGATGTATGGATATTTGAATAAGTGTTTTTAGTGGGATGAGATAAAAAGAGATATGCTAGTGTTTGTATCATGGTTCATGATATACAATCAAGTTTTGAATGATTGAGATATGTCTATGGGGGTGTTACATTCATTACCCATACCCAAATTGAAACGGGAAGACATTACCATGGATTTTTTTCATTAGACTCCCCTAAATTTCAATAAAGAATAATTCTGTATGGTTTATAGTCGATCGAAATACAATGTGAGCAAAATCCATCACTATGATAGAATATTTATATTTGGATCATAATTATAGGATATACATTAAAGAATTGGTAATTTTGTTTAGAGTACCGCATTTAATTATGTCCAATTGGGATATGTGGTTTTCCTCCACATTCTTGCCAATCATTTAGGAAGATCTTGATATGGAGTTGAGTTTCATCACAACACATCATATGGAATCATATAGTCAGTATAATAGAATATATAATACCATAAAGGATATGTTGATACAAAATTTTTTATATATTAATGGTAATTTGGTTCCACACTTTCCTCTAGTCGAGTATTATTACAATAATACATTTCACACAAGAATTCAAATGTCTCCTTATAATTACTCTATGTAAAGAAGTATAGAGACACAAAGTGCTAGAATGAAGTTAGAGAGTGGAATATATTGGATCCTAAAATAGCTAAGGAAATTGTATAATTGGTCTGATCCATTCATCAACACTTATATAAAACACAAAGTTGGTAGAAAAGTTAAGCTAATAATCATCAATGCAATATGAAATTTGATGTTAGCGGAAGGGTGTTTCTAAGAGTTTCTACATGAAATAAAGTAATGAAATTTATAAATATTGAAAAAATATTTCCTAGGTATATCATACTCTTTAATTTTTTTTTATTTTATCATAAGAGTATCATATCAGTTTGTGCATCCACAGAATCACTCTCACGTTCATGATATATTCTGTGCATCTCTCGTGAGGAAGTACATACATGATCATTGACATTTACTAAACTTATATCTCATTGAAATAGAGAAATCTTCTTATTATAAGGAATATCAGGTGGATATTATAGATACTACATAGAATGCTCAAAAATAAAAAGGTTACCAAGCTGGTCAAAATTTTGTGGTGAAAAAACTGGTTTGAGTATCCGATATAAGAACTTGAAAAAATGATGTTGTAGATGTATCCAATTATATTTATATTAGAGTGATAGAATTTATAAGATTAGATTAATTTTAAGGGGGATATAATGTAAAACCCTATTATTTTATGAAATATGTTTTTTCCAAATAAATTAAATTTTATTCATAGCTTGTGTTACACATAACACTGAGTTTTAACAAACCATGAATAAATATTAATAATTTCATTTAAGAAACAACATTATTACATAGACATTAAACATAGAAAATAAATTGGAATAAAAATATTATCAATATCTAAAGAAAACTAGAATTATTTAAATAAAATATATTTATAAAAAAATTTCAATTTTCGGAAAAGTATTTATATTTTTAAATAATATTATTTTCCCAAAAACAATAATTTATTTTTGATGAACAAAAATGAAATTAATTGTTGAAACTTTTTGAATATTAATTTGAAGAAATTAATATAATTTTTAAAATAATCATCTTAAAATTATCTTAGGGTTATTTTTTTAAATTGCATCTAGGAAGATAATTTTTCGGTGGAATAGTGAAAATAGTTGTTTTTATAGAGAACCACCTTTTCATTTAAATAATATATATTTTTATTTTTAAATAAAATCTTATTAAACATTTGAACATTTTCACTTTAGAAAATTACTTTCTCATCGTGTCTGTGAGTTTAATATTGAATGAAGTTATTCAACTTATATAAGTGGAACATGAAAAAAACATAGTCTATATTTTTATTTAAAATAATTTTTTATCATCAAATATGTTAAACATAATTCTCGACAATAATCAATTCTAAAAAATTAAAAAAATATTTACCACATTTCATGTGAAACCCTGTTTACCAATGGGTTAAATTAAAAACAAGAAGAATACAAATGATTAAAACATGTCCCAAAAATATTTAATATCCATAAATAGAACATACCTCTCAAATAATCATTAATGGTCGATTTTTGGATCCTTTTTTCACTATAAAATAGTGGGTACACTTATTTCTATCTAAAAATTACAAGTGTGCCACTAACCTCACATATTCGTTTTCCATCACCACCTCGCATGGTTGGATATGATGATATATTAAATTGTTATATATATATATGATATATATGATATTTTTATAATTTTTAATTGTCCTGTCACTTATATCTTTTAAATTACATACTTTGGAAATACGATAACATATATCATGTGTACGGTAGACTACTACCTCATAAAGTAGTTTGATTCATTCATGTATGATATGGAAGGTAATAATGATGGGTTTAATTAATATATTTGATACATATGAAATAAAATTTATTCTCGAATTTTAATTTATTATTTCCTTTTATTTCATTCAATCCATCGAGAAAATTGAAACACCGTTCTTATGTATGTACGAAATACTATCTCCATGAACAGTGTATTTCATTTTTTACTTCTGAATTTTATATATTTCTCTATATAAATATATAATTAATATATATTATTTATATATTATATTTAAAATTAGGGAGATTATGTAATCATTAGCAATGTACGAGGAAAAAAATAAATAAAACCATACAAGAGAAACAAAGAAGATATTTCCTGAAACGTGACTTTAACATAGAATTTGTAATTAATGGGAAATAAAATGTCACAAATGAATCACACACATATATATATATATATATAATTATTGTTATAAAATAAATATATATTTATTATAATATAGTTATAAACATTAAAATTTTGATTTTATTATTATAGTATGGGATATAACGACCAAGACTCTTATAAACAAATTTCCCAGTTGGATTTAATTAAATGTCATATTATTAAATTGTTATAGAAAACACATGAACTTATATTGTATAATTTTAAGCAAATTTTTTTTATTTAACATAAATAATAATTACTTCTGATAATATATATTGAATAGTGGCCACATGATTTGTATAAATATATGGTTTTAGAAAATCTAGTTTTCATTGATAAAGGATGGGATGGACTCAATCAGAAGGATCATACCCAATGATGCCCATTTATCAATGAATTAGGGGGAAAAGATTCACTATATTTTTCCTCTAACCAATCCCATGCTGAAATCTATCAATATAATAACTAATGAAACAATTTATAGGAGATGTTAAATCTCATCAAGAGCACAATCCAAACCTTTTTCATCGAACCTCCACATGAAATTCTCATCATCGTGAACCTTAACCCTTATTGAATTTTCAGATGTATTAATAGTATATGTATGAAGACCTTAGAAATATGATTATTTACATTATTTTTCATAAAATAATGAATAGGTTTTCATTCTTTTAGGGTTACTTTATAAAGGATTTTTATTTTGATTCAATTAGACACAAATTGTATTTTATGGTAATACTCCAATTCAATAAAGGAATTAATTTGTAATACTTAATGGACTTTTTAAATATATAATATTATAATAAAATATTATTATTGAATAATTTTTATTATATATAATCATTAATATAATTTTTATGATGTCAAATGTAATTTTTATAAGGGTTCAAAAACTGTTATTGTAAATAAAACATCATTTTTTAATAAATGATTATTGTATTTTAAATGTGAAAATAAGAATATTAATAAAATTATTTATGTAAAAGGACTACAATTTTTGGATAGAGGACATCAAAATTATACAATTGTGAAATTTTTAAAATTTCTAGGGAAATTCAAATTCTCGAATAAAAATGGAACACCGTAGAAATATAGATTATTATATTTATTTACTAAATCAATAATGAATAATAATGAATTTATAAAATATTTTCTGAAATTAAAATTGTTTCATTAAGAGTGTCACTGACCATCACATAAGTAAGGGAATTATTTTATTATTTTTGGCCCTTGTTCTTATAAAATAATGAGAAAAATCCCATTTGGAAAAACCATGTGAAAAAACCATTGGATGGTTTTTAGTTTTTGTTATTTTATTATGTGGTGTCCATAAACTATATAATAAATAAATCACCCTCTATTCCTATGTAATTTAACACATTCTCCCATTAATCATCACTCACACTCCATAGAGCACATCCATACTCTGGCCTCCAATCTCTAAAGTCCTCTCTAGGTTCCCCCAATCATATAATAAGATCTTCTCAATAATTGTGAGTCACACACTCATGTATGGGATCTTCCACTATCATTTTTATCCATGAACTTGTTTTATGTTATTCTTTATAAGTTTAGTTTCTTTATGTTTGAATATGTTCCTAAATATTACACACATTGGAATTTTAATTTTTATATGATGATATACCCTTTTCCACTATCATCAATCCTTCCAATAAAAAGTTATGTACACCAGTTACCATGCCTAAATTTAGTATGGGATTTCTATCTTATCATTTTTATTAAGGAAATTATTTTATGATATGTCTCTTAATATAAATTTAATTATGATGGGATTTTCTCTTCTATATTCCCCTTAATATTCATTTAATTTATAAATTGAGAGATCCCCCCTTCACTCTCATGAAGCCTCCCATTATCCTTTATGTACACCTATTAGCAAGCCAAAATATAATTAAGATTTTTTTTATTTTTTGAAGTTTCGTCATTAACTTATGATTCCTGTTTCCAATTTATAATATTAGGATATGTTTTCCATGTCCCTATTACTAAAAATTTTATGTCTATGTGATTATAGAAACTATTATCTCTCATAAACCGATTTAATGAATCTTTATGTGATTCTGTTATGATGTTGAAATTTCACCACAATTTTCCATGCCAAATCAATTGTGTAGTGAATACCATTCTCACTGTTGTTAACATGTATAGAAATATAATTTCTAATTAGGTGCATACATATATTTATTCTATAATCCTTGAATGTTGATAAATTATTATGATGAATGTATCCATGTTGTATGATATATTTGGCACACTTAATCATGAGAATGAAATGAATGTGGCTGGTGCAACCAATATTATATTGTAGTC
The DNA here is from genome assembly GCA_963277665.1 of Viscum album. Taxonomy (NCBI): domain Eukaryota; kingdom Viridiplantae; phylum Streptophyta; class Magnoliopsida; order Santalales; family Viscaceae; genus Viscum; species Viscum album. The sequence continues at coordinate 1,577,431,380 of OY728141.1, forward strand.
CAATTAATTTAGAAATGTTTAGTATCGTGCTATATAATTTTGGGATAGTAAGTGAACCTAATTCCTTTATTTTAATTTTTTCACCTTGATGTCTAAGTGGATTAATTTTGAACTATGTTTATTATGAAGTGTTTTAATTTGTTTCCACACTTACCATGTTTTTATTATCATGTTATATCTTATCTCATTGTTCATGTTTTTTATTCCCACTATATATATACCCCATTTACATGACTAAATTCTAACACATATCACCTTATTCAATGTTTATTTATTTATTAGTATTTATAGTTCTCCCTTTCTTCTGTTTGAACCTATTTAATCCCACGTATTTTCAAAATCCATGGAATTTTAGAAGAATCTTATGGATGTTTTCACCAATGTTGTCGTATCCCACGTTACAGGTGATATTTTTTGTACCTAATTTATAAAGATAGTATAATTATCAATATTTTCCTTGTATTATGTGTACATATATGTAATAAATCATGAATTTATGTGTAATAAATAAAATGGTTGTTATAGTTGGTATAACAAAAAAAGTTTATTTTATTTTGGGATTGGGATTAGAAAACAATAAGAATATCCTTAGGGATATGACTAAGTATAAAAAAACATCCCCAAATTTTGGAATATATAGATTATGTTTTTTATCAAGAAAATAAATCATTTCATGGATACTTCAAGTGTATGTGGTTTTAGAATAGATTTACCTAGGGATAATAACCCCGACAAGGTGTATCAGGCCTAACATGTTATTACCTTCTACATAACAATAAGCCTGACTACATAACTGGATTGAAACATCTCAGGGTTATATTTTTTTACATTTTAATGTCATTAAAAACCATTATTAAGGGAATAGAAAAATACCTATAAGAGTATTTATTAGGAAATAGATCATGGATAACATAGATCGAAGCCTACAAATTCACAAGTTAATGAAATACATGTAACATATAAGTTACCTATTTAATTTCATCGGATTTCCCATTTATTTTTTTAATAGTTTAAAAATAATTATCCCTATTTTTTCCATTATTTTATCTAATGGATAAAAATAGGAGGAATTAGGTAAACAATCAATGCAACGTTCAATGTGATGACTGTCCCAATGAGATTCTCAACCTGATAGAAGTGGGAATCACATTATTTAAGATGACGATCATTCATATGACATAGGTTTTGAAAATAAACCTGCATCAAGAGGAGAACCCCCCCCCCCCCCCCCGCGCTAATAGATAATATTCTAAAATCAAGATCTTCATGTTATAAAGGCCTCAAACTTTTAATGGATAATTTAAACCCTTAATCATATAAGAATGGATCAACTACATTAAGAAGAGCTTCCCCAACCACAAATGTTATAATAAAGAGAACATTCTGTTTTTTGTTTATCATATTGCAGGAGAAACTGATCATTAGTGGGAATTTATCAAAAATAAAACGCCTGAGGAAGAGATCGAATCTGTGGAGTGGAAGGAACTCGGAAAAAAAATTCTCGATAAATATTTTCCCCACACTCTCTAAATGAAAATGGAAGGGGATTTACTTTCCCCCAAGAAAAAATATGATGAATCATTCTGGGAATACATGATAAAATTCAATATACATTCATGATTCGACTCTAAAATTGTATTTACCGCCAAATGTAATATTGAAATATTTTTTGGCAGGTAAGATACAATATATGAAAAGACTATCATGACCTGTGACTTTAATAGATTTAAGGAAATCGTTAGATTTTCCCTCAAATTAGATACAAAGATCATTGACTCAAGGGTTTCATGGGGATATGACATAGAAATTTGAGTTTATTGTTGGATGTCTAATGGATAAATTTATCAGTTCCAAAACAATCAGCATCCCACTTAACAATGGTATGGAAGGAAGCCCCCAAGAAATTTTCTATGGTGGATAATGAAATATTATAGGTGTGGGAAGGAAGGGAACCTATATAACATTTTTCGATAGGATAAACCGGATAATTCCATAAATAAACTATATTCCCTATTTAACCCTATGAATTTTTTCATTGAAAAAAATTATAGGAACCAAGGAACTATGAAAACAAATTCACTATGCCAAGGGTTTTTTGAGACAACCAAAAACATCCTAGGCTGAAAGGGAATGCTTTTTTATCACAACTGCTAAGGTGAACCCTAAAAACAAATTAGTGATAGGTAGGATTATTATTATTTCATGGATATAGAATGTAATTTTTTATTTTGTTAGTACACAATACATCATATCAAAAAAATTTAGTAGAAATATTATAACAGAACCATAAATCATGTCGAAATTATTTCATTCTAGGTATTTTACTCATACACTATAATATTTTCTAGGATAATTATTCCATCAATCCTTTTCATAATCCATTTCATGAAATTTGATGAAATTACAGGCAAGTAAATGCTTTCCCTATATAGTGCTAAGAAATATATCAATGAGAAGGAAATCACTCTCCATATTGTGAATCATCCCCTAATTCTGTACAACTGAAAGGAAGAAGTTGAATCTTATTTAGCACCAATATCTCTACAGTTGATATTATTTCCCTATGATAAAGAGTATCTATATCCAATGGTGGAGTCTAAGTAAAGAATCATCCTCAAAAAAATTCTCATTGTGAGGAAATATGTTGATGTGTTTACTGATTTGTGTAGTCTTCCTCCTAGATGAGAGGTTGAATTTTCAATCATGGTTATACCTCGGGAGTTACCAATATCCAATACTCAATATAGAAAGACTATTATAGAATATGATGAGATAAAGAAATAAATATTGATAAATATAAAGCATTTTTATGACCAAGTGCTTCACAATTGGCTTCCATATTCCTCTTTATCAAGAATAAGGATTCATGAATGGGCCTTTTCATTGATTTTTGTGAGAAAAAAAAGTCCATGAAAAAGAAAAATTACCCTATTCCATATATTCCCAACTTGTTCATCATGAAATGTGGATCATAATAATTATCCAATGTGGATCTACAGTCCGGATATTACCATTTTCGGGTGAAGAAGGAGTATATCCTTAATACTTCATTTCGTACATTGTCCATGAAAAATTAGTTCATAGTGATTATTTTTAGGCTCACTAATGCTCCAAAAATCAGTATGGACTTCATGATTAGAGTGTTTAGATATTACCATTAAAAATACATGGTAGTCATTAAAAAAGATATTCTAATATACTCCAAAATCATGGAAGATCATCATGGGCATCTGAGAATGGTTAGAAAGTCCTTAGGAAATGAGAATATATTTTCTATGTAAATAAATTGCGATTTATGGTTGAGGAAGTCTCATTCGTGGAATATATCATCACAAGAAATTGGATATCTATAGATCCTTCAAAGATAAATTCTATTTAAATATGTTCATGGACAACACATGTGGTAGATATCTATAGATTCCTTTTATTAATAGGATATTTTCACCAATTTTTGAGAAACTTCTAATGATCCTTAAAATAAATTACGTAGCTCACTAAGATGGAAGTCAAGTATTCATTGAATGATGAGTGTGAAGAGAGATTCATGGAGATGAAAAATAGGATTTTAATTCCCCATGTACTAACACTACCCACAAGAGGAGAAGTTTTCATGGTATTTAGTGATGCTTGGAAGAAGGTATTAGGTTTTGTGTTTACATATAAATACAAAGTCATAACCTATGAATTAATGTAGTTGAAAGTGAATGAATAAAACTACCCAACAAATGATCTATAATTGAATAAAGTGATTATAAATATGAAAATATGTCATCATTATCTATTTAGGGAAAAGTGTGAAATATATACTGATAACAAAAGCATCAAGTATATATTCACATAAAAAGAGATGAATATGTGCAATCAAATATTGGTAGGGATGATAAGGGACTATGAATTATCCGTCCACTACCATAATAGAAAATAGAATAAATTATTATATACTCTTGGTAGTAAGGATCAATTAAATATATGATTGATCATAATTTATAGGGATTCATTCTTTTTTATATTTCAAAAGGATTGACATGGGAATAATAAAGGAAGGAAAACCAGCCATCATTTCACAAAAGATTTCTCAATCTTCTCTTCTGGTGATGTTAAAGGATTTTCAATGAAACGATCTGTGAATTCATAAGTAAAATGAAATTCTTAGCGTCTAATGATAATGTAGAAGTAATTGAGATATTTGGGTCAAGACATTTATTTCCATAAAATCATGATCTAAAGGAGGAACTATTGGATGATCCACATAGTTAGAATTTCTCCATTCAAACAGGAAGAATAAAGATATATCATGATCTATATGGGCACTAATAGTGAGAAAATATTATGAGGGATATTTCTAAATATACATAAAAGAACCTGGTATTATAGAATGTGAAGGAAAAGGGGAAATGTCTATTGGGATGGGGAAACCATTACCCCTACCAACCTGAAAAATGATTGAACATCACCATGGAATGTTTCATCAGATATCCTAATATATTTAGTGGAAACAATGTTGTAATGGTTTATGTGGATCATTATATAAATACAATATAATTTATCATAATTCTAGAGTACTTTTCACATGACCAACAAGAATACATATACATCATATATGTGTAAAGGTTTCATGGTGTACCCCTATCAGTTGTATTCGATCAAGATCTATGATTCACCACCATCTTATGGAAAAGACTACAAAATTATATAAAAACTGATCTAAACATTAGTAAAGACTATAATCCTCAAAATAATGTACATTTTGATTATACTACTCAAACACTGGGATATACGTTGATAGAATGTAATTTGGATTTCAAAGTAGGACAAGAATAACATATTCCTTTGGTCATGTTCTCATACAATAATAATTTCCAATAAATAATCCAAATGGATCCTTATAAATATCATTATTATAAGAGGTGAAGAACATCAAATTGTTGGGAAAAGATAGGGAATGAAAACTTCTTTGTCCAAAAATGGTTGTGGAAATGGTGGAAAAGGTTTAGACTTTCCTGCAGAACATGAAGGTTGTTAAGAGTTGATAAAATATCTATGATGACAATCATTGATGAGACCAAGAGTCTGATGTTGGAGACATGGTATTCCACTACGTATCTACATATAATAAAGTGATGATCTTTGTGAATAAGGTAAATATTAGTCCATGATTCATCATCCCCTTTGAGATCCTTGATCACATATGAAAAGTGACCTATTGAATTGCACTCCCACCAAACCTGTCTCAATTACATGATGTATTACATGTATCCATCTAGGGTATGTAAATACTATAAAACTCACATGTACTCAATATGGAGTTGGTACCATTAGAGAATGAACCATCCTATGATGAGCAGCTGGTAAAAATAGTTAATTGTAGAGACAAAACTCTACAAAATAATAAAATGTACCTTGTTAATGTGATTTATTGAACTCACAACATTGAAAAGTGATGTGGGATTTGAAGGAAGTGATGAAACTAATTTAACATCATCTTTTTTAGTGTAGGAAATGCGAAACATTTAGGGTGAAATTTCTTAAGGGGTGAATATTGTAACAACTCAAACTATTATAAATAAAATTCCCATTTTGATTTAATTAAATGTATTCACTACTGGAAATGGGGTCTATCCCCACGCACCTATTCCCACGGTTCATTAAACCGTGGGTATAGTATGTTTTTTGCTGTTTATACCCACGGTTTTATTAAAACCGTGGGTATTAATTTTTTTTCGAGCCCTTGTATCGGGCTCCTCCTCAATCTCTCCTCAAATCCGCGACGCATCGAGCTCTACCCTACCTCCCCAAGCCGCGACGCCGCTCCCCGACCACTGACTCCCGACCCTCCCCTCTCCTCTCCGACTCCCCTCCCCGGCCTCCGACTCCCCTCCCCGGCCTCATTGATTTTTGTGAGAAAAAAAAGTCCATGAAAAAGAAAAATTACCCTATGCCATATATTCCCAACTTGTTCATCATGAAATGTGGATCATAATAATTATCCAATGTGGATCTACAGTCCGGATATTACCATTTTCGTGTGAAGAAGGAGTATATCCTTAATACTTCATTTCGTACATTGTCCATGAAAAATTAGTTCATAGTGATTATTTTTAGGCTCACTAATGCTCCAAAAATCAGTATGGACTTCATGATTAGAGTGTTTAGATATTACCATTAAAAATACATGGTAGTCATTAAAAAAGATATTCTAATATACTCCAAAATCATGGAAGATCATCATGGGCATCTGAGAATGGTTAGAAAGTCCTTAAGAAATGAGAATATATTTTCTATGTACATAAATTGCGATTTATGGTTGAGGAAGTCTCATTCGTGGAATATATCATCACAAGAAATTGGATATCTATAGATCCTTCAAAGATAAATTCTATTTAAATATGTTCATGGACAACACATGTGGTAGATATCTATAGATTCCTTTTATTAATAGGATATTTTCACCAATTTTTGAGAAACTTCTAATGATCCTTAAAATAAATTACGTAGCTCACTAAGATGGAAGTCAAGTATTCATTGAATGATGAGTGTGAAGAGAGATTCCTGGAGATGAAAAATAGGATTTTAATTCCCCATGTACTAACACTACCCACAAGAGGAGAAGTTTTCATGGTATTTAGTGATTCTTGGAAGAAGGTATTAGGTTTTTTGTTTACATATAAATACAAAGTCATAACCTATGAATTAATGTAGTTGAAAGTGAATGAATAAAACTACCCAACAAATGATCTATAATTGAATAAAGTGATTATAAATATGAAAATATTTCATCATTATCTATTTAGGGAAAAGTGTGAAATATATACTGATAACAAAAGCATCAAGTATATATTCACATAAAAAGAGATGAATATGTGCAATCAAATATTGGTAGGGATGATAAGGGACTATGAATTATCTGTCCACTACCATCATAGAAAATAGAATAAATTATTATATACTCTTGGTAGTAAGGATCAATTAAATATATGATTGATCATAATTTATAGGGATTCATTCTTTTTTATATTTCAAAAGGATTGACATGGGAATAATAAAGGAAGGAAAACCAGCCATCATTTCACAAAAGATTTCTCAATCTTCTCTTCTGGTGAGGTTAAAGGATTTTCAATGAAACGATCTGTGAATTCATAAGTAAAATGAAATTCTTAGCGTCTAATGATAATGTAGAAGTAATTGAGATATTTGGGTCAAGACATTTATTTCCATAAAATCATGATCTAAAGGAGGAACTATTGGATGATCCACATAGTTAGAATTTCTCCATTCAAACAGGAAGAATAAAGATATATCATGATCTATATGGCCACTAATAGTGAGAAAATATTATGAGGGATATTTCTAAATATACATAAAAGAACCTGGTATTATAGAATGTGAAGGAAAAGGGGAAATGTCTATTGGGATGGGGAAACCATTACCCCTACCAACCTGAAAAATGATTGAACATCACCATGGAATGTTTCATCAGATATCCTAATATATTTAGTGGAAACAATGTTGTAATGGTTTATGTGGATCATTATATAAATACAATATACTTTATCATAATTCTAGAGTACTTTTCACATGACCAACAAGAATACATATACATCATATATGTGGAAAGGTTTCATGGTGTACCCCTATCAGTTGTATTCGATCAAGATCTAAGATTCACCACCATCTTATGGAAAAGACTACAAAATTCTATAAAAACTGATCTAAACATTAGTAAAGACTATAATCCTCAAAATAATGTACATTTTGATTATACTACTCAAACACTGGGATATACGTTGATAGAATGTAATTTGGATTTCAAAGTAGGACAAGAATAACATATTCCTTTGGTCATGTTCTCATACAATAATAATTTCCAATAAATAATCCAAATGGATCCCTATAAATATCATTATTATAAGAGGTGAAGAACATCAAATTGTTGGGAAAAGATAGGGAATGAAAACTTCTTTGTCCAAAAATGGTTGTGGAAATGGTGGAAAAGGTTTAGACTTTCCTGCAGAACATGAAGGTTGTTAAGAGTTGATAATATATCTATGATGACAATCATTGATGAGACCAAGAGTCTAGTGTTGGAGACATGGTATTCCACTACGTATCTACATATAATAAAGTGATGATCTTTGTGAATAAGGTAAATATTAGTCCATGATTCATCATCCCCTTTGAGATCCTTGATCACATATGAAAAGTGACCTATTGAATTGCACTCCCACCAAACCTGTCTCAATTACATGATGTATTACATGTATCCATCTAGGGTATGTAAATACTATAAAACTCACATGTACTCAATATAGAGTTGGTACCATTAGAGAATGAACCATCCTATGATGAGCAGCTGGTAAAAATAGTTAATTGTAGAGACAAAACTCTACAAAATAATAAAATGTACCTTGTTAATGTGATTTATTGAACTCACAACATTGAAAAGTGATGTGGGATTTGAAGGAAGTGATGAAACTAATTTAACATCATCTTTTTTAGTGTAGGAAATGAGAAACATTTAGGGTGAAATTTCTTAAGGGGTGAATATTGTAACAACTCAAACTATTATAAATAAAATTCCCATTTTGATTTAATTAAATGTATTCACTACTGGAAATGGGGTCTATCCCCACGCACCTATTCCCACGGTTCATTAAACCGTGGGTATAGTATGTTTTTTTCTGTTTATACCCACGGTTTTATTAAAACCGTGGGTATTAATTTTTTTTTCGAGCCCTTGTATCGGGCTCCTCCTCAATCTCTCCTCAAATCCGCGACGCATCGAGCTCTACCCTACCTTCCCAAGCCGCGACGCCGCTCCCCGACCACTGACTCCCGACCCTCCCCTCTCCTCTCCGACTCCCCTCCCCGGCCTCCGACTCCCCTCCCCGGCCTCCAACCCCGGGCTCCGACTCCCGGCTCCGCCTCCCGGCTCCCGACTCGCGGCTCCCGACTCGCGGCACCCGACTCGCAGCTCCCGATTCGCGGCTCCCCGCTCCCGACTCCCGGCTCCCGACTCCCGGCTCGGCCTCCCGGCTCACGACCTGGACCTCCCGGCCTTCTCAGTAGTGATTTTTTTTATGCTGGAGTCCCAGATTTCCTGGTAATTTCTTAGTCTTGGTTGATTTTCCATAATTTCATCATATTACCTCTTGATAATCAATTAGTGTTGTAGTCAAAGGTAGCAGTTGATGCATTCATAGGTTAATGGAGTGGTTTGATTCTAAATTTTTTTAAGCAATTTTATTTTTTTATGATGGAATACTAAAAGATGAATGATATAAATATCCTGATTATCAAACCCAGTGAGAATATTTCCCCAAATTAATTTAGCATTGATAATCCTAAGATGCACTATTTTGGCCTTAAAATAGTATATATGAAGGTATGTACATACACATGTTGAGCAGTTCTGGGTGGTTGTTTATAAATCTATCAAGTTTCAGGTGTTGGCTTGGTTCCTCTTTGAGGAAGGGTACCCTTCCAATTCCTCAAATTTATTAATGCATTAATTAGTTTCTTACCACACTTTTTCTTTGTTTTTAGTTAATGCAGTGAATACATTAGATTAAATTCCTCTTAATCTTGAATTTAGTATGTTTCATGATTTAATAGTTAAAGGTAATAAATGATTGTTTCATAAGAAATATCATGTTTATATATTAAAACCCCTCCAACGGAGGTGCGCTGTCTTCAAGTTAAAAAACAATTATTAGACTTTTAGGATTTATTGTCTTGTTGTACTGATATTTCTTTATGAATTGATGTTATGTTTGAATTATGTCATATATGACCCCTAATGGAATTAAAAAAACTAAGTTTTCCTTTTTAAATGATTAAATAACCAAGGAACCGTTTAAGTTCTTTGACCGGTTTTTATATTGGAATTACCCATGTAGAATTGTTTCCCATAATTTTCATTTTAGTATGTTGACATGTTTGAGCCACCATTCGGTGAGCCTTAGATTTAAATTTCTAAGGGTATGATTTTCTATATTAAATGGCTTGAATTATCTTTTGAATTTCAGAATGGAAATTACCCTGTATGCACAGCATTTAACCCGCCTAATGTAAGTGCTTCAATGTAATAATTAAATGTGAAATAGAAATTGTAAAGTATACTAAGTACATGAATCAGCCGTATTAGATGTAATTGAAAAATATGTTGCGTATTCATAGAACCCCTTACCATGTTAATGGAAGGTACCAGAGTGAACCTTGATTATTGAAAATGCCTTAAATGGATTAAATGAGTGGTTTCAAGCTACATGGCCTTGTCACACTAATGAAAGGCTAGGGTTGAACAAAATTGACTTATTGATTAATTATTACTTGATTAAAGGGTTTCATGCTACTTGGCCTTGTCACACTAATCAAAGGAAAGGCTTGAACCAAATGGAATATTATATGAATTCAATATCAAAGTAGGTGTGGCTTGACTCAAGCTCACCTTGGATACTTGAGAGAAAGCCTTTAGCACTCAAGGACCCTATTCCGAATTCAAGGATACAACTTTCTTAGGTTGATACCTACATAGAACCTGATCCTTGTCTAACTTTAGATTCCTGGTATGACACCATATAATCCCTCATGTATTACAACAAGATTCCTTAGATACACTCCTTGGTTCCAGAATTGACAAGTAGGTGCCATGGTTAAATCCTAGCCCAATATTTTCTTAGACCCATTTTACCTTGGATGAACTTCTTAGACTAGATAGTCCTCTTATTGTGGAATTAGTTGGACTGTTATCCTTGGATTACACTCTTACCCCATGTGAGGCTATAGTTATTACTAAGTTGTTGACACTTGAGGTCTATGTTTCCTTGGTTATAACCTTGGAACTTCATTATTAAATATCATTACATGTTTTCTTCTCACATCTTAGAACCTCAATATCTTTCTCATATAAATTATATTTAAACTGGATAAAATTGATTAATGAAATGGTTACACATTCTGACACCAGTCAAAGGCTAAAGAAGGTATAACTGCTATGTGTCCCATAGGAACCTGTACGGGTGATGTTTATTTATCTCTCTATTATTATTCTATATACCAGTGAACTATATATTTTATACTGCACTATCTAGATTGGGCTGGACATCAGTGGTTCCATCCTGTTATTATTTATATCTCACACCCTACTCAGGCCGTTATTACATTGGGATACTCGAGTATACATTCATTTTCTCAGGACCTTGGACCTTGCTTTTCAATGTATGCTTGTAACTAGAGTTAGGAGAAAAGGACTGAGTTGGATCTCGGGATGCTCAAGGAGATCGCCCATGGGGTTTTGATGTGACTTTATTATTTTTTTATTTTATTGAAAATAATGATGTAATGTTTACTACTTTTAGATATGTATCATTACCATGTCATTCATTCATCTGTTGTTTAAACTACCATTGACCACTTTAATTCAGTTATAATAATATTTATCTTATGCTGCTTTGTCATTTATTTACTACCTCTTTCATTGTTGATTGTTATTTATTCAATTTTACCACTGTGTATATGTGATAAGAGGGTATAGTCCCCACTATCACCTCTCGAGACCCTCACTACAAGTCAAAAACCTCTAACGTATGGGGAGACTCACCAGCCCCCCTGCCCTACACAACCTCTCCCCCTCCCTCTACTGCACCAGTCCCTCCCCCTCCCCCTTCCCTTGCACCAGCCCCTCCCTTAACCCCCTGCTGCAACATCCCCTCCCCCTGCACCAGCCCCTCCCCCTCCCCCCTCTTGCACCAGCCCCTCCCCCTACCATGCACCAGCCCATCCCCCCCACCAACCCCTACCCCCCCACTACACCAGCCAGCCCCTCCCCCTCCCCCCTTCCCTTACATCAGCCCCTCCCCCCCCACACTGCACCCCCACCATCCCCTTACCCCATGCTTCCCCAGCCCCACCACCAGCCCCTCCCCCTCCCACTTTCCCTGCTGCACTGGCCCCTCCCCCTTTCCCTGCTGCACCAACAAACCCTCTCCCTCCCCCCTGCACTACTTTCCATGTGGAGTGTCTTTTTTAACTTTTTTCTTTAGTTTACATCTCAAGGAAGACCTTTTTCTCTCTTTCCCTACTTATTCAATCATGAACTCCTCTTGTCATTAAATACTTGTCATTAAATATGTTTTTCTAGCTACTAATATGCTTTGATTGATTTAATAATAAAATTGATTGTAATGATTTTTTTAAATATGATTTACATTGTTGATTGAATGATAATTTTTTTTCTTGCTATAGAATGGATAGAAGCTGGATGTATCGTACCGATCGGATTTCAACCGAGTTTCAAAATAATTTGGAGAATTTTTTAGATTTTTCATTTAGCAATGCGTCAGATGGAGGTTGTATACAGTGTCCCTGCTATAATTGTGTTGGAAGACCATGGTTAAGACGAGAAGAAGTTAGTTACCATTTAACGAAATTTGGATTTCAAGCAAACTATAATGTTTGGTTTCACCATGGAGAGACGAGTCAATCTTCGACTGTTCATAAACGAAATGAACGAAGTGACATGGAGAATTTGATATTTGATCGGTTTCCATATGTGCATCATTCCGAGAGAGATAGCATGCCGGTGCAAGAAGACAATGATATCAGTACACATGAGGAAAATGCTGAAAATGATGATGTTGACATAGTGAAAAATTTATTGGATGATGCCAGAACTCCAGTATATCAAGAATGTACTAGAATGACCAAGTTGGAATTTTTAATGCGGTTATATCATGGGAAAACTATGTATGGGATTTCTAATACTACCATTGATTATATTCTTACATTTTTGAAGGACTTGCTTCCTGATGGTGCAGATATTCCCTCAAATCATTACATGGCATGGAAGTTAATTAAGCAGCTTGGATTTGCTACTAATAAAGTCCATGCTTTTCCGAAAGATTGCAGTTTATTTTTGGAGGAAACAGCTGACCGTAATGACTGTAAAGACTGTGGTACATCTCGATGGAAGAAAAATGCAGATGGAACACCGTCTCGTGTGCCACAGAAAGTCATGTGGCACTTTCCATTGATTCCCAGACTTCAAAATCTATTCATGTCTCCAGAAATCTCAGCCAATATGCCATGGCACGATGTTGAGAGAATTAAAGGAAATGATGAGCTGGTCCATCCAGCAGATGGATTAGCATGGCGGACATTTGACGCACAACATCCTGATTTTGCAGCTGAGGTGCGTAATGTCAGATTGGGCCTATCATGTGATGGTTTTAATCCGTTTGGTCAGATGCTTACTGCTCATAGCACGTGGCCGGTTTTTATTCATGTTTATAATCTTCCTCCGTGGATGTGTATGAAAAAACCATTCACTTTCTTGAGTATACTGATATCTGGACCTTCGGATCCTGGTAATGACATAGATGTATACTTGCAGCCTTTAATAAAAGAGTTGAAACAACTTTGGGATTTAGGTGTGCAGACATTTGATGCTTCTTCAAAGAATACGTTTCAGATGCGTGCTGCCCTTCTATGGACCATAAATGATTTCCCTGCCTATGCAATGATGTCTGGGTGGAGCATGAAGGGAAAACTTTCATGTCCCGTTTGTATGAAGAATACACGATCGAGAAGGCTTAAATATCGTCGTAGTTTCAGTTTCATGGGGCATCGCCGATTCTTGCCAATGGATCATCAATACAGGAAGAATCGTCGGAGGTTTGATAATAATGTTGACACTGAAGAACCACCTCAACGTATGTCAGGAAGTGATGTGCTTGATGAATTGAAAGATTTCAGATTTTCATTAGGAAAAGGTCATTTGACATCTCGAAAGAGGAAGAATGCTGATACTGAAGTCATTTACAATTGGAAAAAGAGAAGTATTTTTTTTGTGTTGCCATATTGGTCTACTAATTTGTTACGTCATTGTTTAGACGTAATGCATATTGAGAAAAATATATGTGAAATGTTTCTTGCAATTCTATTGAATATTAAGGGGAAGACCAAAGATGACTTCCGATCTCGTCGGGATTTATTGGATTGGGGTATTCGACCAGAACAACATCCTGTTTGTATCGGTGAAAACAAATGGAAAGTTCCCTGTGCTTCTTATGTGATGACACAGGCAGAGAAAGATCAATTTCTGGCAGTATTGGAGAATATTAAGGTTCCAGACGGCTATTCCATCAACATATCTAAACAAGTCAACAGAAGACATTTGAAATTGAAATCCCTAAAAACTCATGATTACCACATCCTTCTTCATGAATTGATTCCAATAGCAATTAGACATTTGCTATCCAATAATGTAAGGGTGGCAGTGATTCGGTTGTGTCATTTTTTTAGAGACCTTTGTGCTAAAAGGTTATCCAAATCATTGTTGATAAAAATGCAGCAAGAGGCACCATTAATTCTGTGTGAGTTGGAAAAAAAATTTCCTCCATCCTTTTTCACTTTCATGCTGCATTTAACAGTTCATCTTCCAACTGAGACACTTCTTGGGGGACCAGTTGCTTTTCGGTGGATGTATCCCACTGAAAGAAATATGTGCACAATGAAATCATATGTCCGAAATAAGAATTATCCTGAAGGTTCCATTGTGAGGAGTTATCTGGCCCAAGAATGTATGGATTTTTGTTCAATGTATTTGTCTGATTTGAGCACAAGACATAATCGACCAATGAGAAATGAAGATGAGCAGTATGAGGAAATTCAACCCTCGTTTCCATCTCTTCCCCAAACAGGTGGAATTGTCAGGTCATATACATTGGTTACATTGAGCTCTGAAGAGCGGAATATGGCACATCGTACAGTCTTGTTTAATTGGGGTTTGTTCGATGCCTATATAAAGTAAGTAATTTGAATATATATATGTTATCTCATATGATATCATATCACATATACCTTATACTTTTATTGTCATTTTATGTAGAGAACATAAACAAATTATAAGTAGAGTTCATCGGTCTTTGCCATTGAGAAGGAGAGAGGCTATGCATAGCCAAGAGTTCCCAGCTTGGTTGAAATCAAAGGTATGACCATTACATTAAATACCTTAAAATATAGATATATATTTAATTATATTACTCATGTATTCCAGGTATTGAGTTTACCTGCTGACTTCATTTCTCAAGAATTAAGAGCGTTGGCTTTTGGTCTCAATTCTTTGGTTCGTGACTGCAAATCTTTAATAATCAATGGATACAAATTTGTTACAACTGATAAAGCGGTGAAAATGAGAACACATCATGATGGCGTTATGTTAATTGCTAGAATGGATTGTTATGCCAGTGCATCTGATAGTCGACCTCGATATGAAGATGTGTATTATTATGGACTGGTTGAGAAAATATTGTTATTGGATTACTACTCTCGAGGTCGAGTCACTATGATGCAATGTAAATGGTTTGATTCAATGACGCGCCATGGTACATTTATTGATGATTGTGGATTTAGAGTTATTGACATGAGTCGATTCCTGCATACCGATGAACCATACATTTTGGCATCAATGGCAAAACAAGTGTTTTATGTGAAAGATCATCTGAACCCTGATTACGGTGTCATTAATGAAGTAATCCCAAGACATATTTTTCATGATGCTGGGGATGAAATTGTCACCATTGACGCCCCCATCGGTGTTAGCCAAAATATTGCATTTGATGACACAAATTGTCCCATTGTGAGGGATGATGTTGAACCTGAGGTAGTGGAGGGTAATATATAAAAGCAACCATATATATTCAGAGTTAATTCAGTTTACCTTGACGTGAGTTTCTCAGGTTGGTACTAATTTAATTACTTTAATTTACTTTTAGTTTGAAATGATATGTCTGTTTTAGTAATGTTTGGTTTCATTTCATTTAATTCTATTTCTTTCAATTCAGAAAAGTGGTTTTAAAATGTGGTTTTAAAAATTGTATAACTTGGTTGTAAATTATCATTACTGAAAGATGTTATGACATTTTTTAAGTAGTATCTATGATTTGTAAAAATTGTTGCTAAAAAATATTTATTTCATTCTTATGCAGATTATGAAGAAAACTACAGAAGCTCGCAAGAAGAGATTATTTGATGCTGATCCTGTTAGACGTGAGCGCGAGTTGTCTTCAGTGAGTATATTAATTTAAATATTTATCTTCTGCATTACAAATAATATCAAGTTCATATTTTTGATCCAATTTTTTTAGGGACATGTAACTCCAGAGAATCCTCTTCCCAGTATGGGACCGAGTAGGGATCCTCCTAGACCTAGGCGGAGCTCCCGTCTTACCACTCCCCACACTGACCCATTAGTGGACATCCCATCTACCACACATGTCCGCCCTCCGCTTGAGACCCCTGGGATGTTCCCATACATGCCGCCATCATCATCCCGTTTACCCTCTTTTTCCCATTCCATGTCCACGCCGACTCGACCGATGTTCTCACCTGCACAGTTTTCATATCCATTCATGTATCCCCAGACCTACTATGCATATTCTGACATGTCTACGCCACATCCTTTTCCTACCATCCATCCTACACATATTGAGTCTGTTCCTTCAGTTTCCACTCCTGTTCATGAAGATCAGCCGGAGCATGCTGTGGAACAGATACTTCCTTCGGAGGATGCTGATCCAGCACAGTCTACGGATGCCTCACAGCCTATTCAGGAGCCTGCATCAGGTTTTTTTATTATAAATGTTTCAAATTATAGCATTTCACTTTTTTTCTATTGTATTGTCACCTAACTCTTCTCTTTTCACCTCTTATCTTATTTAGTGGGATCTTCTAGTAGGCGATGTGGGCGCACTCGAATGCGGGATGCTTGGAATCGTGAAACTCAGATTATGGTGGATTACAATTCTCAAAATCAAATGGTAGGTAAAAATGCTAAGGAGTGTAGAAGTTTCATGGCTACTTTAGCCAAATATCATGATATCGTTCCGGTGGAACCGGTATCATGGAGACATATCAGTGCCGACATCAAGGATAGGGCATGGGCGCAGATATGGGTACGAAAAGCGGGGGGGGCTGGCAGGGGCAGGGGGACAAGCAGGGGGGCTGGCAGGGGGACAAGCAAGGGGCAGGGGGGGCTGGCTGGGGGACAAGCAGGTGGCAGGGGGGGGGGGGGGGGGGCTGGCAGGGGGACAAGCAGGTGGCAGGGGGGGCTGGCAGGGGGACAAGCAGTGGGCAGGGGGGGGCTGGCAGGGGGGGGGCTGGCACAAATTTTTGCTAGATGTTTTCATTTCCATGGCTTTTATTGATGTTTTAATGCATTTTAATTTATGTTGTACAGCTTTCAAGTTTCTTTTATTATGAAATTCCTGTCTCCAAATCACTATTCTTGTTGAACATCTTTAATGCAATATCCATTATTCCCATTGTGCTGGTAGTATCTGTATTGCTTCATTTTTTCCCTGCGGTTTCAAGCTATAGCCATGTAATGTTTTCAATGCCTATAATTAGACTTATTTTTAACTTGCACATTGTTCCATGTAGGATGATCAGAAATTTGTTAAGCGGAAAACAGAACTTGGCGGAACTTTCTCAATTGCAAGCTGCATACTTTTTGTTCTTATATTTTGTTCTTATATTTTGTCTTCAGGTAGAATTGCAGAGCCTGCTGCCAGGCCTGTGTTGATGCGGGGGACATTGCAAATACCCATGGTTCAAGTGAACCGTGGGTATATTCTGGAGCTGGAAACATGTGTACCCACGGTTATAAAACCGTGGGAATACATATATACCCACGGTTCAAGTGAACCGTGGGTATATTCTGGAGCTGGAAACATGTGTACCCACGGTTATAAAACCGTGGGAATACGTATATACCCACGGTTCAAGTGAACCGTGGGTATATTCTGGAGCTGCAAAAAACTATACCCACGGTTATAAAACTGTGGGTATACATATATACCTACGGTTCAATGAACCGTGGGTAATATAAAAATTTCTGGGTATATACCCACGGTTTGAAACCGTGGGTATAGGTGCAATTTCCAGTAGTGATTATTATATAATATAAATATATGAGACACATGAAATTAATTTTTTTTAATCTATCCAATTATATTTAATTCATTATTAATAATAATTATTGTTGATAACGTTGTCTTTGAATTTTGACCACATTATTATTATAAACATAAGGTTGTAACAAATCCAATTGACACCGATAGAGGAAGTGATTACCTCAACCATAAAGATCGCACCCTTTGAAACCCATTTATCGTAACGTCTGAGAGAGATAGAATCAATGTGTTCTACCCTTGACCAGTACCAATTTGAGATTTGAAAAATTAATCATGAATGAAACTCTTTATGTGAGAAGATCAAGATCATCGATATCACCGTCAAAACCATGTTCGTCAAACCACCCAATGAATGTCCCCCTACCATCCACCTTACCCATAGAGAATTTGATGGTGTATTAAAGGGATATGTATCTCGACCTTGTAAATATGATTTTTTAAATTATTTTTTATTGAATAACTAATATATTTTCATTCAACTATTTTTTGTTTATAAAAGATTTTTATTTTGATTCAATATGACACAAATAGTATTTATGGGTTATACTAAAATTAAACTATGGAATTTATTTTGATGAATTGAGGAATATTTGAAATAAATAATATAATAATAATATTTTTTTAATAAATAATTTTAATTATTTATAAATGATCATATAATTTTAATTAAGTCAAATTTTATTTTTATATGTGTCTAGAAACTGTTATTGTCAATAACCCAATATTTCATAATAAAGATCGATTATATTTTAAAAGTAAAAATGTATATTTTTATAAATTATTTATATAAAATTTATATTAAACATGGAATTGAAATATTATTATTATACAATGCTGAATTTTTAATAATTTTCTGAGCCCGTTGAATATTTGGATTAAAAACAAATACTATATAAATATACATTGTGTATTATGGCATCATAATTACCCATAAGTGATGTAATAATTACTATAAATGGTATCCAAAACCAAATAAATATTTTCAATTTCAAATAGTTTAATTTTAAGTATATTTGATTTATTTGTTAAATCCATTTTGAATCCTCAAAAACATGTAATTTATTTTAAAATTTTAAAATCATTTATTAAGTGTGTGACTCACATAAACATGAGAAAAAGAATATTTTATTAATTTGGGACATTTTCCTTTTAAAATAATGATAACAAATCCCATTTTTTATAAACCATGTAAGTAAATCCTACGATGGTTTATGATTTTTTTTATTTTATTATGTACAGTCCATTGCCAAATTAATAAGGTAATCCCCCTATTTTCCTATATGAAACCACCCATTCTAAAATTTACATTAAAACTATATTTATACAGTCCATAATATTACCTACACTCCATATAGTCCTCCCATTGTGACCCCAACTTCTCAATAATCCCCTCCCTTGAATTTTAAGGCACACTCACAAGTAAGGGATATTCCACTCCCCTTTTTATTCATGAACTTTGTTTATGGTATGCTTCTTAATTTCCATTTTTTCTTATCAATATATGTTCCTAAATATCCCAATTAATTTAGTTTTGATATATATATAATGATAGACCCATTACACTCTCATTAAACCTCCCAATGAACTGTTATGTACAACTATTACCCTATAAGACTTTAATAAGGGATTTCTCTCTTCTCATTTCAATTAAAGAACTTATTTTAATGTATGACTCCTAAATTATATATTCTTATAATATGATAGGTTCTTATATATTACCCTTACATTTTATTTAATTGATAAATGATTATATTCCCCTTTATTTATCAATAATCTTCCTATTATAATTTATGTATAACTATTACAATGCTGAAATATAGTAAAGATTATTTTCATAATTCAAGTTTCTTCAATTACTTATGACTTAAATTTGAAATTTCTAGCAGTGGGATATATTTTCTAATGTAACTATTATTACTCATTTTTTCTCTATGTGATTATATAACCCCTTCTATATCGCCAACTAATTTTTATGAATCATTATATCATGTCATTATGCTGCAAAAATTTCATTGTGATATTCCTTTCCAAAAAGGTTGTGTAGTGAATTCCATACCAATTTAAAATCCAGAATGATAACATTTTTTTCACATATAATTTATATTGGGGATTTAAATATTTTTATTTCACAGTAATTAATCATGGGATAAATAATGATGATTAATGTATCCATTTTGTATGGTCTGTATGAAACTTGTAAGAATGAGAATGAAAATAATGTGACAGGTGAGACCTAAATTGTATAGTGCTCTAATACATTGGGTAATGTTTGGTATCATGGTAAGTTAGGTTTGGATATGAAATGAAACTAATTCCATTATAGTATTATTTACACAATTATTTCCTGGTGGTTTTTACTTGAACTATGTTTTTGTTAAAGTGTTTTAAGTTGTTTCCACATGTCCCATGTTGTGATTGTCATGTTATATCATGTATCATTGTTCATGATTTTTATTCCTACACTTGTTATGGAAAATTTCCACAAATATTTTCTAACACATATCATCTTATTTTTTTATTCCTTTATTAGAATTTATATATCAACCATTGCTTATATTTATCCTCAGGTTATCCTATTTAGTTTAAATGCCATGGAATTTTATAATCATGATAAGGATGTTTTAAATAACGCTGTTATATCCCATTTCAATGATGTTATTATCAATAATTATTACCCAAAAAACTAGGAATATTAATCTTTTTGGTTTTATTAAGTGTTCATTTTTTTAATAAATGATAAAATAATGCTTAATAAAGAGAAGGGTTGTTATATGGTATTTTTTTAGTCAATTTTCCTTCTTTGAGACATATGTCATGTTATACAACTACCTTCATTTATGAGATGTATATAAATTAAATTTTACATGTAATTTAATGAATATATATATTATTATGATATTATATGTTTCATTAAATGTTATAATTTCATGGGGAAAACAATTTAAAGTAACAAATCTGGATATAGTTCTATGTTACTATATCGTTATTTATCAAAATTGATCATGATTATGCTTCCAATGATTATACCATAAGGTATTACTCTCAAAAACACTAATATAATTTCGTCTCCTATGTTTATTTTTTTAGAATACATGTTCTACCTTTAATTTCAACTCTCTATGTAGTCATGATATTAAAATAATTCATTTAACAAAACATATATTTATTTTTATATTGGTCAAAACCAGTTTTTCAAAAATGTTTTTTAAAACCATTTTTAAAATTATTAAAATGATTTATTAAATATATTTTTATAAATTTTTTAATTTTTTTTAAAATAATAATATAATTTTTGATTTTTTTAAAAAGTCCTATTTTGATTATATCGTAAATGTGAGAGGATTCATTATTTTAACATGGACTCCATATATATAATTTCTTGACCTTAAGAACATTATTTTATTTGAATGTTAATTTATTATTCGGGGTGTTTATCTTCATAAAAAATTTCGTCCAAAATAATTTATGAATTTTCAATTTTTTGAAACTTTATTTTGAAATAGAGGATATTTTCTTCAAGATACGTTCCCATTGATTTTTATTTCAAAATCATTTAATATATAAGATAACATCCATTTATGTTAATTATGACTTACTAGGGTTTTGATCTCGTGCAACCATTATTATTCTTTCTTTTAATATTTTATGATTATGATAAAAATATTTTTTATGAAACCCATGTCTCTTCCACAGGTTATACCATGATTAAATGATTATGAAACATGCTTATTTTTTTTGGATTATGATTTGATAAATTGATGAAATGATTATGAAACTAGTTTATTTTCTAAGGGTTATGTTATGATGAAATATTTATTAAATGTATAATTTATGGTTTATGATAAAATGAATGTTTTATGATCTTATGTTATGAAAATGTATGGATTATATGATGGGTGAGACCTATATCACCTTACATGTAATTATGTAACGATTAATATCTCAAGAGATTTATGGGGCTGGAATAGGGAGTGAACCAAGTTCAGTAATAGACTCTCCCCACTATGATAGTATTTCGAATGAACCTTGACTAGTACAATGGTTTAGGGAGTGAACCCATTTCCCTATGATTGATTATGAAATGAACATTTAATAATAAGTTAATTATTTACTATGATTATGTGTATTCCATAAATATTTATCTTATGCCAATGTTATTTTATAATGCCTTAGGTTATTTTATTCATGTATGATTCAGGTCTTCTAAAATTACAAGATTTATTTCTTGAATAATATTTATGATCTATGATATGAAAGTTAATATTTCTAAATTTTATTCCTCTCTTCTCGAACATTAATTCTCATGATATGTTGATTTATCCTTTATTTACCCTAATTAATAATCTTTGCACATCCTTTATCATGTTTTCTTTTCCCAGGTTATGAAAAATGATATTATTTTTGATAGATAAGATATGTTATATATGTGAATAACTTTGATAGGGTTGATCAAGAATGAAGATTGTAGAACATTGTCTTGTGAGAGATCATGGTGAAGGAAAAACATTATGGTTTCCTACCTCCAGGATGTTACCACACATTCTCATATTCAAATATATATCTGGTGTGTATCCCCCACTGATGAGCCATAAAGATATCTTTGTGGATGTAAATGCGCAATCATGACACACATAGTCAACATAGTTAAAAATTTCATATTTCACATGATCCATAATACACAACCCCTAATAGAAAATTGATGTTAGGATTCGCTTATGGGAGGAAAGGCGGTCAGTATGATGCCTGTGATCTGCTCGAATAAGGATGATGGCCAGAAATCCTTATGGCAGCCTCAGACTCCTGCTATTTCATCATCTAATGAGAAAAATCAATGTAATCCCTCAATGTAAATTAATATTTTTATCCTTCCCATAATGAAGATTATAATGGTCGGATCATAAATAGGGGATAAAAATTTATGTTCTTGTATGGCCAGATATAGTTTTGAAATGACTTCCAATTTTTGTTCACTCCATTATATGATGTGTGGTTCTCTCCTAAGAGTAGAGACCATGGAAATCAGTTGATCTGAGGAGCATAATATCTTGAATTTTTTGATTTTCAAAATGTAAGTGATTTCATGTGGTAATGGATCCTTTAAATTTTATTCCCTAGATTAGATATGATAAAAAGGTCATAATGTTTTGGTTTGATTTCCTTGAACCCAGGTGTTCTGTGAATTCAAGAATGGATCTCTTTCCTGAACCCCTTTGAGGCCAGGAACTCTGTCACTCAATTTTGGGATATATATTATTGAATTAACTAGATCTATTGGCATCCCAAAAACATTATTCTATTTGGTTTCATCAATTTGAGTTCCAATTAAAATGGATAGAAATAATGATTTTCATGGTTTCTATAATTTTTACAAATTATTTTTGGATGTTCATTTCAGTACAATTATAACCCAAAAGGTGATGTTATGTAAAAATAAAGAAGACTTGAATATTAGTTTTATTTATGAAAATTTCAAATATTTTTTTTCTTCCATGGTGGTTGGTAATTCCATAAATTCTTGAAATAAGTCCATAATCATCACAAATTTCATTAACGGTAGTCATGATGCATTTATGTGCAAGATATTTCCTAGTCATGACAAAGATAATTATTTTTATGGGGACCCCAAGCTAGAGATAAGAATGAGAATCCACCTAGATATTCCTTGTTAATTATTACTCTTTGGGTAATGATCCTATGATTAATCATGGTTTTAATGGTTCAAAGAATGATTTTAAAGGGCATGCCTCTCATTTAAGGGCTAGAACAAATTCACAGAAGTTCTAATCTCTGCATGTAGCAGATCAACTGAAAGATCAGGGGATTCTTAGAGCTCCCCCAAGTGATGTTGAAGTTAGGATTCAGCAGGGAGTTGGGCTTGTCATGTAGAAGGAGTTCTTTCTAACTATGGTATGGTATCCTCAGACCCAATGTGAGGGTAATTAATCTAGGAACCCATAGGATCTTACTCTTAATCAATATTCTAGTCATTTTGAATAGAAAATCCAAAACATATTGAGTACTTAAAAAGTATTTGATAAATGGGGGAGCATCAGTAATGATGAAAGAGTTTGTTTTATCACTCCACGTAGGGATATGGAAAATATTCACACCACATTCAAAATTTATAACATTCATGGTAAGAAAAAGGTGATTGATAATGAAGGTTTCACTCCTGATCCAACTAAGAGAAAGATGTGGAAGGACTATTCTAAGCTTCCAATAACAATGACCACCTAATAATCTTCTAAAGATGTAAGCAAGAATTATATTAAAATTATAAATGTTGGAAATCAAGATAATTATCAATCTTAATGGGAATCTATGGATGACTATGACTATGAAAATTATTTTTCTTACAATGATATGAAATTATATAGTGTCTTAGATAAGGGAAACTCCCTTTGTTTGACATTGTCCTTATTTGGTATAGTTTTTATTTTATTTTTAACATATGGTCATAATATTTTCTTCTGGTAGTAATTTTTGGGAATTAATAACTTAGTTCTAGATTATGTAGCTATGATATGGGAAATTTGTTTAAGTTTTTATTTTTCCAATGTTACAATAACTAAAAAATATAGGCATGGAATTTTAGGATATGTAATGAATTTTCTTGTATTAATATGTAATATTTATGTTTCATAAGTGTGGTTATTTACAAATATAGAATTATAATTAAACACATTTAATTGGTTACTAATTATTAATAATTTTAAGAGAATATTATAATGAAAACAAATTTTTCCACCAAGAAATTATTTACTATATATAAAATGGCAAAATTAAAAAATTAATTTTATAGAATTTATAAATTGAAATAGATTAAATATAGAATAAATTAAGTTTCATTAAACCAAAATTATTAAAAAATATTTATTTATATTTTTATTAAAAAACACTAAGGTAAAGAAACAAACATTGGTAAAATCACAAAAATTGGTAAAAGTAAAAAAAATATAAGAGTAAATGACTTCATGAATATTTAAAATGCATACAGAAATTACTTTTTGAGGCTTTATCAACTCAATATTTCTCCTTAAACCCCCACATTACCAAAGTAATATAATGACATAAATATAATTATTATTCTGATGTTTCATTATATTAATTTCATAACTCTTTTTAATTCTATTCTATGCATGTCGAAAGAATAATGTTAATTTTTGCGTTATGCATGTTACCACAACCACAAAGTACGATTTTTTGTTTTCTATTTTAATTGTAATTTTTTAATAAAAAAAACTTATAATATGATTCAAAAACTAAAAAATATAAATAATAATATTTTTATTCTACTCAAATTATATTACACACTTCTTAATCCATACTTTCCCATCAAGATACAGTATGATCATGTTTTGGTTAAATTAACCACAAACATTATTAATGATATAAAAATACATCACTACTGATTTTGGAAACATATATAATAATATTATTATAATTTAATTAAAAAATAATTATTTTATTTTGGGTTATAGTATGGTTAAATTAAATATTTTTTTTTTAATAAAATATCATCATAGATCGCTAAAAGTACCGAAATAATATGATACTGATTCATTTTTCACGTAAGCATAAGAAAGAAAAAATATGTTATATAAATAGTATATGATGATAAATGTTCCATATTAAATAAAATCAATAGGATTAATGTTCCTAAGGAATTAACTATTAAAATTAATTTTATTACACGTGATGTAGTGTTCATGCACATAAAAAATGAGGAACAAATTGAGTGTTTTTGTCTCAATTCACACCAAATGAGAAAAATTTCATATTATATATAAATTTTAATATAGAATGTTCTATGTACTTCCCAATTTAATATTTTTTATAATTATTCAATAATGTTTTATGATATTTAATTTTTTATTCCCTGTACTTTCACTCATGGGGTTTTGATTCAAAAAAATATCAATATTGGTAAGGGTTTTATCTAAGTCAAACCCACTATATTTTAGATATTATTTTTCATCATGAAATTTATAATTATATAATTGGTTTCTTCCAAAAAAATACTTTTTTAATGATCATTAACTCCCTCTATGAGGAAAATTATTTTTGAAAACAAATTATCATACCTTCATGAATTTCTCCCTCCAAAAGAATATCATTATTGGAAATATTTTGCATGCTATTTAATGATGGTTTCTTCTCCGTGTATATTATATTTCTTCCCAAAAATAATATATATTTAATTTAAATACAAATTAGGTGTTATCTCATGTGATATTTATATTTCCCTTCTGTTATTTTCACCAGAAGTATTATTGTCCTTTTTATGATGTGGGATTTCAACAAATGCGATTTTAAAAATTAAATTAAGAAACATGATATTTTTTATTTTAATGAAAAGTGTGAACTCCCTAAACTTTTTACAGTATAAATAGATTATTTTCACGAACCATCCTCGTGGGCCGTGCCATGACTACCTCAAACCCGCCTTCCATAGGCCAGGGGCCGGTGACTAGCACCAAAGGCGTAAATCCCAATAAAAGGGGAAGGCATTGCCTTTTATAATGTAAACAAAAACACAACAGAGTACGCAAGTGAATTAAGCACTAAGTAAAACTAGGTACAAGGTAAGTACTGAAAAGTAAATGGGCCAGTATACAAATCCAACTGAATGTACAGTACAACAGAAAAGAAAGTACAACAACAGTGTGTAAAACAACAACACCGAGTCTTCCTCCGGAAATCCCACCTGAAGTGTGGGTACAGATAGTATCCACAAATCCTCGGGTCTGGCCGCCCGCTCCATGTACATCCCACCGAGTGGTCCTCCTCCAAGTATAGTCCAGTTCCACAATCCTCCACATCGATTAGTGTTGTCTGTCGTCTACATCCAACACAACGTTGTGCGGGCATAGCCCGTGCAGGGGTGAGTATACGATACTCAGTAGGGACCCTGAGAACCCCGAAGGTCTCTCTGAATCCACGAATGATAAACCACAAAGGAAAGATACAATCAATAAGTATCAAAAAACTCTACTTAGGTATATTCCCATACATATACCTAATTCATCAATTACAGTTCGTCTCCAACTCCCGAGCCCAAGAACAATCCAGTCCACACAGGAAAACACATCCCAGTCCACACAGGAAAGCATAACTCAGTCCACACAGAAAAGAAAGAAAATCACATTGATGATAATGATTGAAATCAAGACTCATCTCACACAGGTATAAAAAGTTCGAATAGCGACCAAGATGATCAGATGAAGCCACTGATTCATCTAAGCTATCGGACCCACACATGATACAAGACTAGCTAAGCTGTCAGACCCACAAAAGATACAAGACCAGCTACTCTGCCAGACCCACGTAGGATACAAGTACAGAGGTCATACTTTCAGACCCACATAGGATACCAGAATAGTAGTCATCACTTTAGAACACACAGAGGATCCATGTACAGTCGTCCTCGATGCCGAACACACGGAGGATCCAAGTGCAGTTGTCATCTTTGCCGAACCCACGGAGGATCCAAGTACAATCATCCTCTTTGCTGAACCCACAGAGGATCCAAGTACAGTATTCCTTTCTTCCGAACCCACGGAGGATCCAAGTACAGTCTTCCTCACTATCGAACTCACGAGGGATCCAAGTACAGTCATCCTCTATACCCATGGAGGATCCAGGTACAATCATCACTGTCGCAGTCGTAGCCAGCTTTAGGGTCCCCACACACAGCACGCTTGATTCCGGGAGGGTCCACTATTCGAGGAAAGGGGTTTGATACATCAACTGTTACGAAGTAAAGATTTGATGTATCCTGAAGTTATGTCTCGTCAAATGAAACCCAACGCGACAGACGGTGCGTCAATCACATGCCCGGTCTGAGAGTTATTGGCTTTTCCGTTCGAGGGGCCCGGTTGGTTTTTAAGCTAAAACCAACCCAACAATACTCCAACTGCGGCCAATCCTCAGGTGGAGTAATCTAAATGAACCATCTCAACAAAAGGATTCCAACGCAATTGACCGTACGTCAATCGGATGTCTGGTCCTTAAGATATAAGTGTTTCCGCTCCAAGGGCCCGGTTGGTTTCAGGTTCGAACCAACATGGATGTACGCAAACATTGGTGAAACCTCATGTGTAATATACCAAAATGACCCTCTCAATCCAAAGATTCCTACACAACTGATGGTGCATCGATCAGAGGTTCATAGCTCAAGTTATGGGAAAAAGACCGAAAATGGTCCTATGTGGGGGTCTGGGCCCGGCCCGACCCGGCCCAATCACCGCTGGGTCAACCCGACCCGGGTCCAGGTCCGGCCCGGGAGGGTGCGGCTGGCCCAGATGGGTGTGGCCCGGCCCACCGGAGCGCGTACCGGTCTGACAGGTGTGGCCCGGTCCGCGCGACCCACTTTGGCCCGGCCGGGGGGTATACTGGCTCGACCAGTGAGCCGAGCGGGAGGCGCGACCCCGCTTTTCACAGACTCGGTGCCAGGAGGGTGCCGTGGGATCCCCTGGATCCTGCACGGCTGTGGGATCTGCCCTCACCATCGTGGCTTCAGCCGCGGTGGGCTTCATCCGGGAATGCGTCGGGGCGTTGCTGCCTCCAGGCGGCTGGTCGGTGCCGGGCTCTGGCAACCCACGCCGCCGGGGGCTTCTGTGGGCCACCGATGTCCTTCCGGTGGTCCGATTTTACTCTCGTCTGTGCCTATGGTCATCTCGGGACCTGTACATCACTGCGAAGGCCTCCAATCACCATTGTGGTCCTGCTTCATTGTCACCAAAAGTTTTGCACATCATGAACAAAATAGCGGTGGGTTCAAACTTCTTCGTTAGTTCGTACTCACCGCGTTAGTGATTGAGGACAACACCAAACAATTAAACTCCATTCCAAGGTTATAAATCACATAATGAAATATATACAAATTCCCATACCCCAACAATCAAAGAAGAAGCTCGGCATCATGGTAGACTGCATCGCGGTAGACGGCGTCGCTGGGAAATGGTTTGTAGGCGTCGTCAGAGTACACTGAGGAGGAAGCAGCGTCTCCTCTCTTTTCACGGAGAAGAGGATTGGTGGCTCATCGTTGTTCTTCGAGGAACCGACATTCTTATTCACTATTCCTTGGAGGCATGCGTTCTTCCAAAACCTCAAGAGTTCCCTCGATCTTTCCCCTATAATAAAAGCTCTCCCCCCTAAATCAAATAATAGGTTCCTCCAATTATTTTATTGTACATGTAAAGTAACTCTCCCAAAATTATTTCACCACATTAAACAAAATTTTTTGACAATCCATTAAAGAAGGGAGAGGGAAGGTCCCCATTTATTAAATGTGTTGGAAATTAAATAAAAAGGGGAAAAAGAGGAAGGATCCTCATTAAATTATGGGTTTACATAATTTAATGGATTGAGGTGGAGATATTGGCATTTAATGGGGGGGGGGGGTTTCCAATTTAATGAGGGGTTTTCAAAATGAGTTAGAGGAAATTAAATTGTTGGGGCTCTTGAGGGTCCCACCTCTCTAACTCCCACACTTGGGTAGTTAGGTGGCTGTGGGCCCCACCCTTAACAACCCATGGGATGGAATAACCTCCTTATAAAATAAAAATTGTTCCAACAATTTTTATTTACTTCATAAATAAACCCCTCAATAATAAACTTTTCCTCCAGCACGAACGCAATTACGGTAAGGAACCCGTTAAGCAATTACCGGTTTTGCAGGTTCATCGGTGCCCTCGGATTTCAATTAAGAGCACCGGTTCAAATGATAGAAAAACCCGCTCGTTCATTTACTAAGTGTACCGGATCTGAACTTCAGAAATTGATTCCGGGCACACTGGGCCTCGGAATCATGTGTCGTCAAAAGCCACAGACTCGTAAAATTACAAAGTATTTATGAAAAAAACCTTGAAATTTATGGTTCTTTACATTACTCCCATCTCAGGGCTTTACGTCCCCATAAAGCTACAACATAAACTTGAGGAACAAATGAGGGTCTTCAGGACACATCTGAACCTCCCTCTCCCATGTACACTCCTGGAGGTTCTCGTGTTTCCAACAAATTTTCAATAGAGGATTTGACCGTCCTTGTTGGACCCACTCCTGTCGATCCTTGATCTCCATCGGGACCTCTTTGAATTTAGCCCCATCATCGATGTCTAGTTCCCTATGGTCGATGATATGCGTCGGGTCGTGCACATATCTTCTCAGATGAGATACGTGGAAGACATCGTGCACTCGGTGCAACTGAGGTGGAAGGTCCAGGTGGTAACCCACCTCACCTACACTGCTGAGGACCTAGAATGGTCTGATGAAATGTGGAGATGACTTGCTATCCTGGACAAATCTCCATAATCCACGTCGAGGTGAGACCCATAAGAAAATGTGGTCACCATCCTCGAACTCCAGTGGTCTCTGTCTCTTATCAGCATATGACTTCTGTCTGCTCTGTGTAGTCCTCATCCGCTCCTAGATGATCTGAACCTTCTCCGTCACAGCCTGAACCATCTCTGGTCCTACGAGTGCTGACTACCCAGGGTCAGTCCAGCACAGAGGTGATCTACAAGGTTGGTCGTACAGTTCCTCGTATGGTACCATCCCGATGGTGGAGTGGTAACTGTTGTTGTACACAAACTCCACCAAGGGTAGGTGATCCTCCCAACTGCGACCAATGTCAAGGATACATGTACGGAGCATGTCCTCGAATGTCTGAATGGTCCTCTCCGTTTGGCAATCCTACTATGGGTGAAAGGAAGTGCTAAGGCATAGCTACGTCCAAAACGCCTCCTGTAATCCATTCCAAAGTAAGGCGAGCGTCTCGATCGGAGACGACCGACGATGGCACACCATGAAGCCCTATGATCCCCTGAATGTCGAGGTGTCCCAAGCTCTCTACTAAGCCCTGCTCTCTGATCGGCAGGAAGTGGGCCAACTTGGAGAGTCGGTATATGATCACCCAAATAGAGTCGTGCCCTCTGGATGTACGTGGAAGCCCCGTCACAAAATCCATTGATATTCTATCCCACATCCATTCTGGGACCTCTCTGTACTAGGTCTGTGGGTACCTGGTGATCCACCATCACTTGCTAACAAGTGGGGCATCGTGAAATGAACCCTGCTATAACGTTCCCCTTCCCAGGAGTATAGACTATCTCGAGTCATAGTCCCCGTGAAACTCAAGTCAACGACATCATCTCATGTCCTGGTCCTTCTATAAGAAGACACACCTGAGGCTTTTTGAGATTAGAGTAGACCTTAAACCGTTCGCTCAACAAACCATGGGTGTGACGGGCCATTATAAAGAACTCGAATACACCACTGTTTTCTTATGTCCCACAAGAGCTGCTAGAATTTATTCTTTTCCTAAAAGAGAAATCTGATTTTATCCCATGGATGAAAAACTTTCTTTGTCTAATATAGTCAATCCTAACATAAATGATACTCTTTCATACCACGGACGACGTCGTAAGGCCTCGACGCTACTACCAAGAGATCCAACTGTTACTCTCATCTCCAAGGGTGGAGTCACACTGTTGGCAGCAGTGTGTGGTAACTAGGTCTCCTCCAGTAGGAATCTCAAAAGTGAGGGTCAAGTCAATGGTTTTAATCGGTACCTGTCAGTATCAACCTCATAAGAAGGACAAGGAAGAAAACGTCACAAGAACAAGGGTCTTTTATTACTATAGCTCAAAGTACAAAGACACAAATCATCCACAAACAATGACATTAACAAAGCTAGAAGAAACATGAACAAAAGTATCCATTCCTGGAGCTACTCCCGCTCCTTCCCGTCTGCTCCTAGAACTTTATGGTCGTAGACCTCAACTTCCTGATGCTGAGCTATCCCTTGTCCAGCTGTTCCCTGTGGTCGAGGTGGTCCTCCTGGTGGTGGTGGTGGTAGGGCCTTGAAACGTCGCCCACCACCTACTGCTTGGCCAGCCCCTCTTCCATGTTCACCTACCCCAAGAAGACCACCACGGTCGAACCTATGCCTTGGAGGACCCTCTACCGCCTGCTACTCATCTGCAGGGCGGGTCTGATAGTCTCGAGCCATGGGACCCTACTTTCCACATGCATAGCACTGCCTGCTTCTCATATGGATAGCTCTGTGTCGTTTGCCCTGCACAACTGAACCTGTATCCTGAGGTCGCCCACCTGACGGCCTGGTCTGCTTGGACCCCTGCGTCTGCTGTCTACTGCTAGCTGCAGAAGACTCCACTATGTGTCGTCCA
The DNA here is from genome assembly GCA_963277665.1 of Viscum album. Taxonomy (NCBI): domain Eukaryota; kingdom Viridiplantae; phylum Streptophyta; class Magnoliopsida; order Santalales; family Viscaceae; genus Viscum; species Viscum album. The sequence continues at coordinate 1,577,463,544 of OY728141.1, forward strand.
ACAGAGGGTCTTGCCACTGGTGACTACACAGTGAGGAAACTCTCTACTAGGAGAGCTCTCTCCAGCACCTCCTCTTGCATCAGGATGTTGAGGGAGATCATTGAATCCCTGATCACATGTCTGAGTCCCTGCTCAAAGGACTGGGACCGAAAGAATGGGTCCCATACCATGTCCGTGGACTAGTGTGAGAGGTCGGTAAACCTCACCGAGTTCTAGGCTACTGTCATGCTGCCCTACCGTAGCTGTAGTAATTCCTGGATGCGCACCACACAGAGGGTGGATGGAACAAACTCCGAGTGGAAGAGGCTCTCGACGTCCGTCAAAAGTAAAGATACCTCATCGTGAACCTGGAGCATCAGGATCCACCCTCTACCTACTATTGTGTGTAGGAGACTCGCAGCAAGGATCAGCATATGGTCTGCTGGTGTCCCAACCAATCTGAAGACTCTGGCTATAGCCTCTAGCCAATCCTCGGCTGCCTGAGGATCCGTCTGTCTGTGGAACCTGGGTGGCCTCTGTCGCTGAAACTCATGTAATGCACTTAGGCGGCATACACTCTCTGCTGTTGGGGCTGGTTGTATCGGTGGACCAGAGGGTAGTGGTACTACTAGTGACTCTGCTGTAATGGGGCCTCGCACTGAAGCCACATCGCTCGGCGGGTTTCCATCCCACGCTTAACTAGGAACCCTAGCTGGCTGCCTTCGTGGGTCCATCCTGAAAAGAAACAGGTGTGCCACGGTGAAATAGTATACCTGGTTAACTGACTCAATGTAATCAAAAAGAAATTTTTGAATGGAAACACACACGCAATCAGTGTATTCGTGCACTGAGTCGGAAATCGTAGGTCAGGGTCCTGGTGTTTGGATACGTCGGCCGCTGCACCAACAATGGACTCCCTTGATTGAAAACCACACTCAATACTCTTAACACTATCACTTCACAGAAAGGAAAGATCAGGGTCCTGAGTTCTGTGGTAGAACGTACCACTCTTATACCAATTTGTCACAACCCATCCTCGGGGCCCGTGTCATTCCTACCCCAAGCCCGCCTTCCATAGGGCGGGGCTGGCAACTAGCACCAAAGGCGTAATTCCCAATAAAAGGGGAATGAATTGCCTTTTATAAAGTATAAAAAATACAACAGAGTATGCAAGTGAAGTATGAAATAAGTAAAACTATGTAAAAGGTTAGTGATGAAAAGTAAATGGGATAGTATACAAACCCAACTGAACGTACAATACAACTGAAAGGAAAGTACAACAATAGTAAGTATAACAGCAACACCGAGTCATCCTCTGGAAATCCCACCAGAAGTGTGGGTACAGATAGTCTCCTCAGCTCATTAGGTCCAGCCATCCGCTCTGTGTACGTCCCACCAAGTTGTCCTCCTCCAAGTACCGTCCAGCCCCAAAAGCCTCCACCTTGATCAATAATGTCTTTCATCTACATCCAACACAACGTAGTGTGGGCATTACCCATGTAAGGGTGATATACGATACTTAGTAGGGACCCTGAGACCCCCGAAGGTCTCTAAGAATCAATGAAGGATAAACCACAAAGGAAAGATGCAATGAAAAAGTATCAAACAACTCTACTTAGGTATATACCCACACATATGCCTAAGTCATCAGTTACAGTTTGTCTCCAACTCCTGATCCCAAGCACAATCCAGTCCACATATGAAAACACAACCCAATCCACACAAGAATCCACAACCCAATGCACACAAGAATGTAAGAAAATCACATCGATGATAATTATTGAAATCAAGACTCAGCTCACACAGGTATACAACCTTCGTATAGCGATAGAGATGATCAGATGAAGCCCCTGATTCATCTAAACTGTCGGACCCACACAGGATACAAGACTAGCTAAGCTGTCAGACCCACAAAGGATACAAGACCCACTACTCTGCCGGACCCACTAAGGATACAAGTATATAGGTCATACTGCTAGACCCACATAGGATACAAGAACAATAGTCATCGCTGTCGAACCCATGGAGGATCCAAGTAAAGTTGTCCTCACTGCCGAACCCAGGGAGGATCCAAGTGCAGTCGTCCTCGCTGCCGAACCCATAGAGGATCCAAGTGCAGTCGTCCTCGCTGCCGAACCCACAGAGGATCCAAGAACAGTATTCCTCACTCCCTAACCTACAGAGGATCCAAGTACAGTCATCCTCGTAGCCGAACCCATGGGGGATATATGTAGAGTCGTCCTTGCTGCCGAACCCACGGGGGATCTCGGAACAGTCGTCACTGTCGCAGTCATAGTTAGATCTAGGGTCCCCGCACACAGCACGCTCGATTTCAGGAGGGTCTGATCCTCGAGCCAAGGGGATTAATACATCAACTATAACGAAGTCAAGAGTTGATGTATCCCGAATTTCCATCTCTTCAAAAAAACCCCAACTCGACAGACGGTGCGTCAATCGGATGCTCGGTCTGGGAGTTATTTGTTGTTCTGTTCTAGGGGTCTGGTAGGTTTTTAAGCTAAAACCAAACCAACCATACTCCAACTGCATCCAAACCACATGTGGTGTATGTAAATACAACCATCTCAACAAATGGATTATAATTCAATTGACGGAACATCAATCGGGCATCCGGTCCTTTTGATATAAGCGTTTCCGCTCCAAGGGCCTGGTTAGTTTCAGGTTCGAACCAACACGGATGCACCCAAACATTGCCGAGACCTAGAGTTTAATATACCTAAACGACCGTTTTAATCCAAGGATTCATAAACAACTGACGGTGCATCGATCAGAAGTTTTTATCTCATGTTATGGGCAAAAGACCAAAAATGGTCCTATGTGGGGGGTCTGGACCCTGCCAGACCCGGCCCAATCCCCCCTGGGTCGGCCCGAACCTGGTCGACCCGACCCGGGTCTGGGTCCGGCCCGTCCATGTCTGCGTGACCTGCCCCGGCCCGGCCGAGGGGTGCGCTGGCTCGGCCAGTGAGCCGAGCAGGGGGCGCGGCCCCCACTTTTCACGAACGCGGCTCCAAGGTGGCACTGCGGGCTCCCCTAGATCCAGCACGGCCGCGGGGTCCGCCCACGCCACCGCGGCTTAAGCCACGGTGGGCTTCTACCGGCGGCGCACCGGGGCACCCCTGGGGGCTTTCGCAGGCCATCAGAGTTTTTCCAGTGGTCTGATTTTACTCCTGTTTGCGCCTGCGGTCATCTTGTGACACATACATCACAGCGAAGGACTCCAATCGCCATTGCGGTCCCGCTTCGTTGTCGCCAAATGTTCTGCGCATCAAGAAAAAAATAGTTGTGGGTTCGGACTTGTTCGTTAGTACCTACCCACCGCATTAGTGGTTCAGGACATCACCAAACAATTACACTCCATGATGAGGGTATAAATCACATAATGAAATATATACAAATTACCCTACCTCAACAATCGATGGCGAACGTCGGCATCGTGGTAGATAGCATCCCGGTAGATGACGTCGCGGTAGACGACATCATGGGGAAAGGGTTCATAGGAGTCGTCGGAGTGCACCGAGGAGGAAGAGGCATCTCCTCTCTTGTCGTGGAGAAGAGGATTGGTGGTGCGTCGTTGTTCTTCGAGGAACCTCCGTTCTTTGACGTTCTTCGTCGGAGGTCTGCGTTCTTTCAAAACCTCAAGAGTTCCCTCGATCTTTCCCCTAAAACGAAAGCTCTCACCCCTTAATCAAATAATAGGTTCCTCATGTTATTTTATTATACACACAAAGTAACTCTCCAAAAATTAATTCACCACAGTAAACAAAATGTGTTGACAATCCTTTAAAAAGGGAGAAGGAAGGTCCCCATTTATTAAACGCGTTTGAAATTATATAAAAAGGGGGAAAAGTGGAAGGATCCTCATTAAATTATGGGTTGACATAATTTAATGGATTGAGGTGGAGAGATTGGCATTTAATGGGGGGTTTTCCAATTTAATGAGGGTTTTTTAAAATGAGTTAGAGGAAATGAGATAGTTGAGGCTCGTGTGGGCCCCAACTCTCTAACACCCACACTTGGGTAGTTAGGTGGCTATGGGCCCCACCCTTAACTACCCATGGGAGGGAATAAAGTCCTTATAAAATAAAAAATTTTCCAACAATTTTTAGTTACTTCATAAATATACCCCCAAAAAATAACTTCTCCTCCAGCGCGAACACAACTACGATAAGGATCCTGTTAAGAAATTACCAGTGTTTCGAGTTTATCGGTGCCCTCAGATTTCAATTCTGAGATCCAGTTCAAAAGATAGAAAAACCTGCTCATTCTTTTACTAAAAGTACCCATGATAAACTTCGGAAATTGAATCCGGGCACACTGGGCCTCAGAATCACGTTCCGTCATAAGCCACAGACTCGTAAAATTCCAAAGTATTTAAGAAAAAAAATTCCATGGAATTTCCTGGTCTTTAAAATTATAATATCTATCATTATTTTAAATAAATCTTCCTGAGTTCATGTATGTTTTGAAGTAAAATATTAAATTATTTATTATTTCAAAATATCCAATTTTAATTTCTAAATGAATCACCTATATGGTTTATTATTTATTTTTTACATCCCCTAGATTTTTCTTGTGATATCTCATACATTATAAGACAATGTTCATGAATTTTGTTTCTTGAGTAAAATATGAACCTCCAAATTGATTCAATTTATTTATTCCCTTGGGAATACTTATTATATAGCCTTAGGATGTTCTTTCATAAAATATTATGAAGCCCACTTCTTTATCATGAGTTTTATCATGTGTATTATTTAGATATGTTTTTTTTTCAATTGTGGAAAACATATGAGTATATATATTATGATTTTCATTATGTTATGGGTGGTAAAAACACTATATGACTCCCAAATTATTTGGGTTATGCTTTATATCACATGGGATGTTATGTATATGATTAGAGTGTGAACCTAATAAATCATGGGACTCCGTCTTCTATGATTATGGGAATGGGGAGTAAACAAAACACATCATGGAACTCTATCCATAATGATAGTCTAGGAATTATTCCCAATGTTATTATTTTAATGTCGTGTTTTATATTGTTTTAACATATTTTGGATTGAGTGAACTTATGATATCATCTTCTTATTCTTTGATTCCATTGTTATCTCACACATCTATATAAAGAAATATGTATATTTTTTTCTAATATCACATGTCCTAGATTAATAATTTATAAACAAATCTAATTTACCTATATTATTTTTAATAATTAATTTCTCCCTACTAATGTTTTCTTATATGATTATGATATAACTATTGATGACATGTTATTGTGTTTTCCACTTACTGAGGGTTTGTACTCACCGCTTCTTATGTTTCTTTTCCTTGAGATATGAAGATGATTATAACATATGCAATGCATAAATTGAGTATAGTGTGGCTCAATTATGATAAAATGTTCACAATTATTCTAACATAAATTTCTTATATATTTGGTTCTCAAAGAAAATAAATACTTTGATCTTGAGATTGTCAGATTAATTTGTGAGATATAATGTATAAATTTTTGAAATGAGGTAAAATAAATATATGTTTATATTAGGCTATCATATATTATAAATTTATGATTATATATATATAATCATAATTTTAAAATATAAATATTAAAATTATAATTAAAAATAAATTTATCTAAATGTAGTTATATATATATTTATAAACAAATGAAAATATATTTAAATATTTTCCAAATATAGATAACTATAAATAAATTTACATAAATGTACATAATTATAAATAGAATTATATTATATTATATTATATAAAAATATAAATACACCCATATGTATATATGTATGAATTATTTATTAGTGATATATTTATAGTTAATCATAGAAAAATAAGTGAATAAAAACATTAAATACAGGATCTCCATCTATGGGTAAAGAAAACACGTGAAAAAATAAATAAATAATATTGTAAAATATACTATATTATAAACCATGGTGTACACACCAGTACCTTGGAATTTTTTTTATGGCTATCATTGGTGGAGAAGATGTAAGCGTATCACCTATAAATGTGTCTATGTTCAAACCTAATCATTTTGAGGTTAAAAATAATATTAAATCTTTTACATTTACATGACGTATACCTAATGCGATGTTGGAGTTTGATGAGGGACATGGGATTAGAAATTTTTTACCACGATAACCTCTACCTTTTATCCATTATATAGATGTAGGGTTTGTAGATAGAAATGAATGATTCCACTAGTCCATTATTATGTTATCTTATACAATTTAGTAGACAATTAAATACCATTTTCAGTGCATTCATCATACGAATTTGTTCCTTTATGAACATTATCATATAAAAAATACCATTAAATTATATCTAATGTGGATATGATTAACTTGATCATTAATACAATATAATTGGATGCCTCTTTTTAAATTCCATGATACATTGGGGTGACATAGGCTTACGATATACATTACATGTATACCATAATATGGTAGTTAAAACATATTATCAAGTCACTGAATGATATTACACTATGCGTAACGTAAGCCCAATTCATCACATGAGATTATACTAGGACTAATGTATCCTCTTTTATCATATAAAATAAAGGCTTAATGGTATACCTCTTCAATTTCCAACGTCCACTAAAGCCTAAAATACTTTGTTATGTTTCACGTCATATCAAATCGTATATTATATTTTGTGATATCACATTAAAATCAATTTTAAAAACACATATTAGAATTTTTTAATTAACATCATCTTATATTAATTCATATGTAATACCTATTAAATACCCATTTAGAACAATATTGAATTAACTATAAAAATTTAGATTATCCTTATTAGTCAAACATATTCCTCATTCAGTTAACCACTAGTGTGTCCACACATTAAATTATATATTTTTAAAAAATTCCAATATTCTTATCCATAAATGTAACATAAGATTATACTCTATAAAAGGTTTAATGGTACTAAATTTATCAAGGCTCTAACATGATCTCCATCAAACACATGTTTATCAATACATGTGTCCACTAGATTACATCCAATATAAATATAAATTCTCAATGTTCCATTTTTATAAGAAGATTAATGAACATGGGACGTAGATTATGTCAATAAAATATATTGAACAAATTAATTATTTATTATTTGAGTGAATACTAACTTAGTTAATAAATATATTACATTTTATTCATTTTATATATTACCACATCTAATTCCCCTCATCCGAGTAGGTAATAGAATCTTATTTAATAACAGAATGTGTCTAAAAACTCTGTATTTTATCTCAATCGATAACCCAAATATCATAGTCTACATATGTGATGAAAAATACCATCTGGGCTAAGCTCCAATCGATGACATGATATGTGACATACCCACAAACCCCATAATTACCTAAGCCACTTTTGACTTGCATAATAAATGAATCAATGTATGTAGGTTCCCTATCAAGGTATCTCACCAAACATTGGTACAAGGACACAAATATTATTAATGAACCCCTTGTATAAAAAATAATTACTGTATAACAATCCATGTGATATTCATAGTGAATCATCCATCATTAAAAAATAATTTTTATTGTCTACTTCATGAGCATATCCAATATCTTTATATAAGAATTCTACTCATGCTAACCATACCATATAGTCAAAACATATAACACTACCGGATGTACATCATTTTTGGATAAAATAAAACCCATACAATGAGAGTTAAATTATCATTGTACTCCACATAATTTATATCAATATATAAACATTTTCATCAAATTTAAAATTGTGATAAAGTGTATAGTTATTTTTAATGTGGTAACTTTCATATGATTATTTTTATATTAAAAAAATTGAATAATATTTAAAAACCCATATATAAGATCATATTTATCATAACATATATAATATATTATTATATCATCCTTATGATTGTTGCACTATTATTGTTACTATTAACTCGTTACATCTACATGTTATTGAGGACACATCTCTATGAGACCATCTGCTAATACCATGTCACTATCTTTTAAGTGAGTAACATCTATGAAGAAATAAAACATGAATAATGGTGTGATTTATGGAATCGTACTATTAATGTTCAACTCTTTGAATATTTTCAAAATAATTAATATCTCAACATTGAATAATATGATGTTTAATTTTATTATCCCCTTTTGACCCTTTCTATGTTTTTCATATTCCTTGGAATTTATTCCATTAGCACTTACTAAATGAAATTATGATAAAGTTATATTTTACAATAACAATGTATCTAAATGTAACTCTTTATATTTATCTTTATATATATACAATAAAATTTTGGATATTGAGTAAAATCTACTTCACAGGATGAATTGTATAATCCATTAGAAAGTAGTGATTTTTAAAATATTAAAAAAACATAATCTAATTACATACATTTCTGTCTAACACATCCTATCCTAATCTCTATAGGATATCATGTGAAGATTTCATTTTTTCATAGGAAGGTATAATAATTTGTTTATAAACATTGAACATACCTATATGAAATCAAACTCAGATTAAAATATTAGATACCATATCATGATAAGATACAATACAAACTAGTTTTTTAGTAAATATTTTTTATTACCAAAAAGTAAGAATATTTGACAAAAAAACATCATTTCCATATCATATATGGTATTTTAGGTTTTTGAAGTAATTTTCTATTTACTTTTGTCTCTTGTATGGAATGTTATCTATATAAATGAATCATAAAATATATTTTAAATCATTCATCTCATTCAATTAAACAAAAAATTTTGATATTGTCTTTATAATATAAAAACAATATGAACTAATACATCCTTAAAATTCATCGTAACATAAAGCATCCTGTTAGTAAATTATTCTCTTTATTACATCAATCATCAACATCCAATTACTTATTTTTTATTCTATTCCTTATTATATCTACCACTATTTTAAAATATAAAAAAGGTTTTAGATACCTTATAGAATATGATAATTCAATTATATAACATTAACACCTACCCTAATATTTCAACTAAATGTTTTTCAACTATCCATGTAATTGGGAAAATTAATTATACAAAAAAACATGGCCACAACAAAAGATTAATCCATGTAATAATTTTTTATCTTAGTTGGTGGTGTACGCTCTCCATAGTATTTTTTTTATTTCATTCATTCCAAAACATTTACCTTTCTATTTTTATAGCATAATTATGGAACTTGATCTTAGACCACCCTTGTTTCTCTCTAATATGCTCAATATATTGAGAAGCTTAGGTAAATGTTTGTTAAATTAATTCACATTTTAATTATCTGGAAAATATTAAAACCATTTTATATTTGATTCAAAAATGGAATCAGTGTAAATATTATCTTTAAGATGAGTAAATAGCCTCTCCAAATCAACAAAACACCTAATCTTGTTGATAAAATTAGTTGAAACTAAGGTTCTGAACAATATATTATTTTTGAGAAATTGTCTTTGATACCTCATTCAATTCACAAAATTCACACCACTGAAGGATGAAATTAACATGTTGTATCAAGTTGTTGGAATAAAAAATATCATGTTTCTTTTGTAATAAAGACACTATAGTTATGAGAATGGGGTTGGAGACATACAATGATTCTTTTTTATTTCAATCCTAAGAATCTAACACTATATATGGAATTGTTACAGTTGTTTTTTACTAATAAGTGTTCATTCCAACAAATAGACCATCCCTTATTTCATGAGAAAAAAAATTAAATCCTCATAACAATATAAGAAATTACATTGATTTATATTTTCCTTGTCAAAAATCATCCATTGGGTCAAGGAAGATGTTATGGTTTCCATTTATCTATAACTAAAAAATTTATCAAATGAGTATCCTATTTTATTTACACTTAATGAGGACTTTTATTAATTATGATCCTACTAAAATAATATCACCTTTTTTATTGATTACATTTATTAGTAGTTCATGATCCATATTTCACTAAAAATTAGTCTACATTAATATTTCTCTCACTAAATAAATATTTCCAATAATATCATATAAGATTCTTAGACAGTTGATGAGAGAACTCCTTATCCAATCCATCATATGGATAAACCCAAATCAGTTACTCATTTTTACTAATTGATGGAGTTTCCCATTAATATGTAAAGCAATTGAAATGAAAATAATAAAATGGGAAAATAAAATCCATTGGAACCGAACATTGGAATGAGCTACTAAAGGATATTCCAGTGTCACTTATCTATTTCTTATCATACATAAGATAATCCATTAGAACCCATCTTTCACATGACCCACCTAGTTTAAAAATCAATGTCTTAGATTTTTTCTATTTATAATGAATGTGATTTTACCTGTATTATTTAAATAGTGTTTAATCTCACCATATTATCTCATATTATTCCATTATATATGTATGATTATAACGATGTAGTTTTGAATGAAATGCCATCCACTAAATCAATATGTTCAATCCATATGGATGTGTAACATATTAAATGACCAAAAATATTATTTAACTCACCCAAATAATTAATCTAATCATATTTATACATATCCAGGTTCATAATATGCATAATGTATATGGAAAACTAATGTGATGTTTTAGAATTACATGACATTGTAGATATAGTGATGGGTAATCTTGGAGTAGAAGATACCAAATCCCTCTCCTTTCTTGATCAAGGCTTAAGCCTCCAGGGTGATGGGTAGTCCAATCCCACTCCCCTCTCTAATGCGTGACTTTACAAAAGATATTTTTTATTTCATAATAATTATAAAACACATTACGCATGAACTATACTCAAAAAATAGAATCAATGTATAAAAAATAATAAAGTGAGGTTGTATCATACTGTTACTATTTTTAAGTATTATTAAACCATTCTTTTGATCAGGATTTGGTAAGGTTTTGTGTGGGTGTTATTTAGGGTTCGAACATTGGAAATTATTTAAGTTTCTAGGTTTTGCTACATTTGTACAAGGCTTTTCCAAACCGTGCGCCCTGCTATAAGAAACAATTCAAACCAAGATAGTGAGGTTTTGTACAGATAGAGATTGGTTAGAAAAAACATAATCTCATTTAGGAGAAACCATTAAACCCAATTAAAATGTTTTCATGGATAGGGTGAAAGATTTTGTCTAACTATATGACCCTACCCTGTTAAGTATGAAAACATGATTTTTTAATCAAAAATGTTATTTTAAATTTTCCTAAACCAACCATTTAGGTCTTAAATGGGCTGGTACAACCCCATTTCGATTTATCCTTATTAGAGTCTCCCAATATTATTTTTTGGCACCTATACACCCAATAAAAATTTATCAAATCTTGGATAATAATTTTTGATCTCCACTTGGTTGGTCTCGTATTCTTGTTTTGTTTCTCTATATCACTCTTTCTTCTCCGCCCTAGGATTTTCGAGATCTCTGTGTTATTGGAAGATCTAATAACGATTCTTTTGGGATATAAAATTTAGTTTTTTTCTTTGATGTTCTTTGTCGGCATTCATCATAGGAATTCTATTATATGGTATTCCGTTATGAGAGATAGTTATCTTAATGTAGGTTGTTTTGTCATGATGACACAATTTTATTAACAAAAAATTATTTGATTTAAATTCAATTGATTGATTTGAAATAAAATGATTGATATGAATGTATTACTTTTGATTTTTTATTTAAGAACCCAATTCCATTGAATTGGGGTTTTGAAATTGAATTCTCCATGAAATTGGGAAAACCCCTAGTTCTATTGTATTGGGGTGTTTTTGTGAAATTATTTTAAATTAGTGAAATTAAAATTGTGAAATTGGTTTGATGGAAAATTGAATTATTTAAATTATTTGAATTTATATTTGCGAAATTTATTTTATGAAATTGATTTCAAAGTTGTATCTTTTAAAACCATAATAAAATGATTTTCAAAGAAACCTTTTAGTTTTATCTTGAAAAATGTATCTTTTGATTAAAAATCATTTTGGGGTTTTAATGGAAAATTCACATATTTGAAATACAGAATGGGATGTTTTTTTTATTTTAATAGACTTAAAGTAAATTGATTATTGGTGATTTGTTATTAGGGAACATGTAATCCTTATGTAGTTAGTGAGTTATTTAGACATCACTCTATGATATACAATGTCCCAAAACATAAATGTATCTCATCACATCCCCAACTGAATGTTGATGAAGTCCTCTTGACCAGTGTCAAAGGGACATTTGTGTATACACAAATTTTCATGTCCCTTTGAGAGTATGAAGTCCCAAATTAGGGAACTATTACACCTTTTTGGCATACGACCATTTTTATCCCTTCTTTTTATTGGAAATGTATATTAGCTAATGTTTTTTGTAAACTTATTATCATTCCTTTTGAATTTATATATATTAATTTATATATAAATTTTTATAAGAAAAAATTTCAAAGTATTTTCCATTATCTGAAATGTAAATCATTACTTTGAAAAAAATTAAATTTCAAACCTATTAATTTTAAAATTGAAATATATTTTATTTTGTTAATTAAATGTTGGAATCTTATTAAATAATCATTAGAGAGAACCAGATGGTATTTTATCTCAAACACTACCTTTGTCTTTTTTTGTTTGTAAATTATCTTCATTCTGGTTTCATAAAGGGTAAGACACAACTTATTGGTAGTAGTAGTCAATCCTTAGGATTAGAGAGTTTTTTCCATTGGAAAATGGGTTGTTCTTTCAATTTTTTGGTATTTTATTCTAGTACATTGGGTTGTTTACCAATTTTAGTACTTGTATAGTTCTCTCCATGAAGATTCCTTTATTTTCATATTGACTTGTTTATCTTTCTTCTAAATTTTTTGAGACTAAAATCATTACCACTTTCCTTTTTTATGATGTGAGGTGCTAGTCTCCAACATCTGGGGATCACGAATAGCCTTCGGGCCATGTCATTGCTAGATCAGTTAACTGGGTACCAAGGTACCCATGTAGGTTCATGAAGACGTGGTTTTGGAGATCTAGTTTGAGAATCCTGTCTTGATGTCAGTATGAAGTAATTTATACTTGTTGAGACTTAGGAGATAGTTTTTATTGAGTGCCACAACATATCTCACCTAAATTAATGGTGAGACACCAGGGGTGGTCAGGGAAAGTGGTATTGATGATTAGTTTAATTCTATCCAATATTTTTGATCTGGGTAGATTGAAATCCAAATCATGTTGTTCATCTATTGGGATTGATTTTCCTTCTTTATCTTTTTTACTGTTAATATTATGTCTTCAATATTATATCCTTTTTTTGTAGTATCATGCCTATAAGAATACAGGAAAACGAGATCTTGTATTAAGTGACTATAGAACCTTAGTGATCAAATCCCCTTATGAAACCATGTCTGGTTGATTTGATTGTGCATACTGTCCAAGATCTGGGATGTGTACCTCCACTAGTTCTCATTCAAGATTTAGTTTTTGAACCTTGGAAGGATGCTCTCTAGGATTATTCTCTATATTTCCTTCATCAAAATCCACTAGGATTTAGAGGCTCCAATGATCCTCAAGAGACTATAGAATGGTTGAGAAATATGGATAATTTGTTTGAGTTCTTGGAGAAACCTTGTAAAATAAAGGTGTAGTGTCCCACCATCATGATTTAGGGGCTGATATATTGTTGGTGGGACATGATGTGATGTAGAAGAAACACGAAGTCATAGTTTGGGATGAAATCAAGGCTCTTTTCCCTGACTAGTTCTATAGAGATTAAATTTTGTTGGACAAGAATATTATTTTTTTCAAACATGAGCAGGAAGAAAAAATTAAGACAAATTAGGAAAACCATTTTGTGGAGTTAGTGTACCATTAACCTATGATAATATCAAATGATATAAAAAAGAATCTATAGTTTTATTAGGGGCTTCAAATTGATTATTTTTCTTATAATTTTTTTCAAAATCTACCTTATTATGTTGATGTTATGGATAATGGATTGATTGTCAAAACTAACCTAGTTTTCAATCCATGGTTTCTGGGAGTTTCTTTCTCTCCCTATAGAAGTGTGAATTCCCATATGGGATAGAGGATGTGTGACGATTCTCTTGGTGGTTATCGATAGAAGAGTTTTTTAAATCCTTCTATATTTCCTCGTAAAGGCCCTTTGATTTGATACTAGTATTTCATGAACGGGAATTCAATTAGCCTTTCCCCTAAGGTACCCAATGATTGTCGCTCCTATATATTTTCAAGTCACCTAAAGATGTTTTTCATGTATATTATACTGCTTGTAGTTTAACAAGATCATTATCACCTTCAATAACTGTAGTGAAATCCGATACATGACGAGAAAAGGGGTTCCAGCCATAGGAATTCAAAATGAAGATTCTTCACACAGTGGAAGAGTATCCAGAGGAACTAAATACAAGTCCAGTGACCATGAGTCATATTATCACCATAGCTTCATCATTAGTGAATTCTTTATTTGATATCAGTGCATCTCATTTATTTATTTCATCCCGTGTTGTTAATCTAAAAAATATTTTTACGGAGATTTTACCTTATGAGATGTATATTACTACACCCATTGTAATGAATAGAGAAAATGGTCTCTATAGTTCTTGGGTTTTTTCATTATCAGACATTGAGATTTTTATAGTTTTCTGGTTCTCAACATGACATTTATTGACATTATAATCAGTATGGAATGGCTCATTTCTAATAAATCGTGGATTGATTGTAATATTCAATGGGTCTCTTTTTCTGAACTTTACGTTGTACATCATATCATTCATGGGGAATGAGTCCCAAGGTCGAGTAGGTATGGACCATCCTATCTTGAGTTAGGGAATGTGATATCAGTCATTGCTTTTAATCTGGAGCGAGAATCATTAATCCAAGATCTCCCTCTAATTCTCACAAAGTTTTCTATCATGTTTCATTCTGACACCTTTATGTTTCCACAAGTAAGGGAGGTAGAGTTTTATATAGATTTAGTACATGATACTCAACCAGTTTCAATTCCTATTTCCCACAAAATAAAACCTAAAATTAAACTGATTAATTGTCAATTGGATAATAATCTTGAGGAAATCACTATACAAAAATGTTTTTCACCTTGATTGCTGACATTTCTCTTTTCTAATAAAAATGGTGGTTTACTTAACCTTTCTATTTTTTTCTGAAAACTCAACATATTTGTGGTAAATAAATGGTATCTTTTTCCATGGATTGATGATCCATTTAATCAGTTGAAAGGGGAGAAGTTAATCTTGAAGATTTATCATTGATATGATCACCTTTAGTTGAAGATAAAAGAATCAACCATTCATAAAACTACATTTCAAAGAAGGTACAACCATTAGTAGTACATTGTTAAGAATTTTCTTTAACCAATTATCATATATTCTATATGGTTTTAATGTGCCGAATTATCCATGAGTACCATAAAACCTTCATAATGGTCTTTGTAGATGAAATATTCATTTAATCTATGCATGGGGAATGTATTTCCCTTCTATAATGACATCTATAATTAAGAAGGGAGTGAGGTTTTATTGTGATGAAAAATGTTGGAGATATTTCATTGGGATGAAATGTATTTTGATACTACTCTAGTGTTGACTCTTACAAATGGTGTGAAGTGATATGTCTCCCTCTATGATTTAGTGGGTTTAGTTTTGGTTTTTGTTATTATTCTAGGTGATCATATCGTTGCACATGCAAATTTTTATCTTAAGCCACATGAGAATATTTATCTAACCCATTACCTTGTATACGCAGCTATGATTCTTTCTATAATGATTTGCTGGCACTACCTATTTGGATAATGGTTTACAATGTTTTTACACTATAAGAGAATTAGAAACATATTCTCAAGAAAATTTTTTAATATCACCTGGTGGTGTTGTGTGAAATACCAATAATCTTTTGACTTTGTGATCACCTATACCGTGCGTAAAGGGAATGTAATATTATATTCATCTAGTAGTAAACTTTTGACCAAGTTTATTAACAAGTCATAAAAAGAGAAGAACTTGATGGATCCTTTTGAAAAGTTGAATATACGATTTTAAGAATAAAGGTATGATTTCTTTCCATTTTTCAACTAAAATCATCTGTTATAAAGATTATTATTCAAGAACAACAGCTTATTGATGAGTTATATAATGTTATATTGTAACAACCCAACCCCAAAAGCACAAATCCAGTGCATTATTTTAATACATTTTCATTATTACATGGAATCATGCCCCGAAGGACTGATCGGATTAGTAGTCTTGGAAAATAACTTACATACATGAACATATCATTAAATTTTAAAACATAAAATACAATATAAATAATCATTTGATAATTCAATTATTCTCCTAGATTAAACCTACATATAAGTTATAATACACTTCTTGGCATCCTGGGAAAATAAAAATTAGAAAGGGGTGAGATCATATGCTCTATAGGGATAAACAATATTGCAAAATCTATCAAAAATAATCATAAACGTTTATGGAAAGGTATAAAATAGAAACACAAGCCCTACAAATATAATCTTCAGCATAATACGGAGAAGTTAAATTAAATAATTATTTTTACTTATTCACATGGATATTCTACTAGCCGAATAATTTCATGTAACCTTAATAACTAATCTCATAATGATAGAATGCATAATATCAGACATCTTAACCGCAATGTCAAGGCCTTGTGCAAAGTTCTTAAATATAAATTTTGTCAAGGCCTTGTGCCAAGACATGAGTTTTTCTAATGAGACTTACCGATGCATTGAGGGGTATAGCGGCCCCCACACATTAATTACTAAGTATAATGCATTCCTCATATGAAAATTTTGAAACATAACTAATACATTCATATAAAAACTAGCATATGAAATGTAAATATTTTAACCAAAAAAATACATGGTATAAAAATAGAACATCCAAATACAAAAATATCAGAAATAATTCAATACAAAATATAAAATTTTATTATAATAAATGAACCTTAATCAAATATAATATCTAATAAAGCATGTTGACAGAGTTGAAAATGATCAGTAAATCTCTTTCAGAGAAATAGACATTTTTGTGAAATCATTTTGAAGACCCAAAATTTATAAATGAAGTCATTTAAAAAAGATTTTTGAATCAATGTGTCATATAACACTTAGAAACTTTTTAATGGAATTTATATTTTTAAAAAATTATTTTCATATAAATAAATACTTAAAATCATTTTGAAAACATGGACATTAATTAAAAATATTTTGAAAAGTAAATCATTAAAAAATTTAAAATGTTGATATATTTAAACAGTAAATTCCATAAAAACATAAAATATTCCATTGAAAATATTTTTTACAAAACATAGACAAGGATGAAAAATATGTTCCATAAAATCCTTACACATAAACAATCTGAGATAAAAATGAGATTGAGGAATTAAGCCTTACACTATACTTTTCTTTAGTCGAGGGTAAGTTTAACCTCCTATATAATGACCATAGTATTTATTAAATTTTACAATATTCATATTAATATTTATGAAATCCTATATGATTAATTTATGACTTTATACAACCCATTTAATAATAATTTTTGTGTTAAAGTAACATTTTGGGTAATAATCGATTTGTTTATCGTACATTTTTTTAATTGTTATTATTTATCTTATCACATAGATCATGATATAAATACATGCAGAATATATTACATGATTTATATATCATATATATTCAGAATATTAATATTTATAACAGATAGATATAGGAAATCGAAACACCGTTCATGGAGAATGTAGTCCGTACATACGCATGATTGTTGTTTCTGTTTTGTTATCGTATAGTATTGAATTTGGTAAATGACATATATTTATCTGTATAAATTTATATTATTCTAGTAGAAATATAATTTTATATATCTCATACATAATATATATGTATATATATAATAATAAAAATTAATTAATGATTATCGTTGAAGATGAATCTCATTATGTCATGGAGATGGTAAGCCGTACGTATGCACGAGTGACAATATCAATTTATCAATGGTAAAATGGTGTTTAATTGGATTTTATATTATATATAAATAATAATTACCATGTTATATTCAATATTGAAATTAATTACTCTAATTATTATAACCATCCAAATAATGTAGTGTTGAATAATAAACTACACCACGTCGTGGAGATGGTAAGTCGTACGTATGCACATATGGTGGTTTTGTTATTCATATGATGGATAGAATAATGATTATGGTTTTACCATATTCATAATAACATCTTAGTATATAGATGGTATGGGGGATATAATATTCGTATATAAATAACCAAAAATAGGAAGTGGAAAAAGAAGAAATGAACTTTGAATGAGGTGATGTAATAATTACCTCTTCATAGGGTGATTCCTTTTGGGTTGAACAAAAGGGCTCATTAGGTTGGCTTTCCGATCAATGTAAGGCCTCTAATATGAAGTGAGGTTAGTTGGGAGGATTTAATAGTAGGTTTTGGTTAAGAAAAATTTCATTGGAGGTGTGAATTGGAGAGAGGTGGATGTACGCTTTTATAAGAGAGGTGAGGGGACATTGGGAAAAGACTAAAATATAAATTTATTATAAAATAATTTTATATTTCTAATATCTAAAAATTGATTTATTTCTAGGATAAGGTGGGTATGGGTTGAAAACTCTCAAACTATAGGTTTTAGACAAGTTTAGGTAACCATATTGACCGTATCTTTTAGATTTAACTTTTAGTTAAATGGTTTAACTTTCAACCTTGTCCTATTGTATTTTTATATTACATGGTTATAAACTTGCAATAAAATTCCAAACGAACCTCAAATGGTTATTTAACAAAAGTTCCAATATTATATAATACTTTTTTTTAAATCATAGATTTTTAATAGTATTATATCATTTAATATAATAGTATTTGTCTTAAAAACTCATTCATGTCAATTTTGTCACTATTTATTATTTGGTTTTTGTGAAAGTCATAACAACTTTATTTCATCTAAAATAATACATTTAATCAACTATAACATGTCATATTCAACTAAAAAATTCGTGTATGGAATCAAAAGTTTCAATTTAAATTTATTTTAATATTGATAACATAAATTATTTTAATATTTCATTAATAAGGTATTTACTCCATCATCATTGTGCCATAAATAAATTTAATTATTTAAGTTTTAAAAATGATAAATAAAATTCCATGATGTAGGAAATATTTTTATCTTTCTAATGAATATTTATAGTCTAATTTATCTTATGTATAACTCTATATTAGTAATGTTTTAGTAATTAAAATTTGAATTTAATACTTTTAACACTTCTTTAATTGAAATATAATAAATGTCATAATCTTAATCATTTAGTTAAAAAAGGATCATATTTTTTCCTATGGTTTATTTTGGTTTAGATAAACTTATCCAATATAATTAGAACATGTGTTTGGGTAATTATTATATCATTTTTACCTTTAATTAATCTATTTAATTTTAACCATGGTTAGTAAAATTTAAAAGATACTATTCACCCAAAAAAAGCATCCCAATGAATAAAATTTTACTTCTTTATTACAACCATGTATTTAATATTCTTGAAATTCAATTCACAAAAGCGGTAGAATTATATTTTATAATAATTTTCCAATGTGTCTAAGAGGTGTGTAAAAGACGTTAAAAAATTTCAATAAAATTTTTTATGTCTAATATTATTCTAAAATTACTCCGGTGAATTACATTGAAATTATATTTTTATTATGTACCTGTTATTACTTTATGATAATTTATTTATTAAAAATAATTATTTATATGGAAAATTCGGGTTTTTTCTACAATAGAGTATCTAACACTATTCGTCAGAAATTGAATGCTTTTAGAAAAATATGAAAACTTCACCCAAAGATAATTTTTATATTACAAATTCAAAAATGATGAAAATTTTACATAATTAAAAACATATAACTTTTATTAATTAATTTAAAATTAAATCCCATTGTCAAAACAAGAAAGTATGTTTTTATGAAGTACAACTATTAAAAGATTGTCATGTGTTTATATACAATGTAAATGTAAAATTACACACAATGACATAAATTATATTATAAGATAAAAATATAATATTTTGATACATTAAAACCACTCAAATGTATAATGTAACACTATAAATTATTTTGATTAAAAAAGTTGTTTTTAATTAAAATTTATTATTTTTCTCTATTCATCAAAATTAAAAAGTTATTAGAAAAGTACCAAAAATATATCCAAACAAAATTTTTATGCCCTCCTTATAAATAATAATTTCTTTTTTTTTAAATTGAAACTATAAAAGTGTCAAATATTATATTTAAAAGTGTTCTCCATTAAAAGGTGGAAAAAATTCATTTTTTGAAATATACTCCTTTTATCTGAAAAAATTAAATTTTCCCTTATATTATGTCTCTGAAACAAAATATATTAATGTTAAAATTATATATGATTTATATAAAATTCAAAATTTGGCTTATACTATTCATAACTTCTTTTTAAACAGCTAGATTGATAGGTCGTGATGCGCTTGAACTCATTATTGTGTGTGGTGCAATCTATTGAATTACTTTAAAGTGATAACATAAAATGAAATTATGAGGTGTTAATTTCTCCCCTCCTTCAATAAATTGACTCATTGAAATATAAAATTATTAATCAAAAATAAAAGGTTGAAAATAGAAAATACCATGGTGGAAAACCCACATCGAAAATAGGGTTAATAAAATTTTGTCTTAATAAGAGGGAAAGAGATATACAAAAGTCACCACCAAATTATGGTTTCGAATAGTCGAAAATTGGTGGAAATTATAGAGGCATAATTGGTGGGAAAACGTTAATATTTATAAGGATTGATTGATGTCATCAACCACAAACAAGTGAACAATAAATGGAAGAGTGAGGGCCTCAAATCCCACAATCTATGTTGATTTAAAATATCATTGGTTCAAAAAAATGTAAGTTATTAGGGTAAAACATTTTTTGTTTTAATATACTTTCCTAAATTTTTAAGAATTAATTTCTTCCTTGACTAAGAAAAAAAATAATATTTGACAAGTAGAGTTCCAAGCACAAAACGTCTATACACACACACAATCCAAAAATTATAACGAAGGTCACATAAGATACATGAGAATACATTCATCATGTATTCTATTAAAACATGGTAATAAAATGAATTAACAGTATAACATATTGAATTAGTTCATTATTCCTCATTTCTTATGTAAAACATAAACTACATGATATTGACCATAAACTCAAAAATGATGAAAACTCCCAATAATGATGGTATGAACTATTTTTTTTTAAAAACCATTAATTAGTTCCATGTATGTTAATAATACCCAATTTACATTATCCAAATCACTTATCTTGGTTTTAGGACCATATTAAGGTTTATCTTTCCCACAATAATGTATTTTAAAAAAAATTAACTTGCTATTGAGTCACTTTTCATTTTACCATTCAATCTCAAATCCTCAATGAAATAATACTTTTGTACAATCTTTATTAGTTTCCATAATTCACATAACCAATACATCATTGATACAGCACTCAAATTACATAATTCTTCAACCTAGAAGTATAAATACATTATTTATTCTATGTTGAATGTAGTAACATATTATGCTAGACCTTAATCCCATGTATTTTCTTGAGCTATATTTCCTTGATGCTTAAGAAATTTATTTATGTGTTTCCCCATTTCACTATAGTCAAAAAACTGAATATTGGTCTTTTTGTTGTTCCCTTTGTATTATTTTTCTTGATTACCCTTTTCACCATAGTTATAAAAAAACTATTCCTTTCATGCACTTCATAGGGAATTTAGTTCCACAGTTATCACATATCGGAAAATATTTTTTTCCCTTCTTCCCTTTATTTATCTTTCTCTCTTCCATGCTCTTCTTTTATGGCTTCCTTTCATAGCTATAAGACTCAAAAAATTCATTACTTCTTTTATTAACACATGATAATATTTCCTCAAATTATGAGAACATATGGGGGTCTATTTCCCATTGAAATGTTGGCTTCATTTCATGAAAGAAAGGATTTTTTTACCTTTTGTATCTTTCATATTAATAAAGTTCTCATCCCTTCTACTAGGCACCATTTCAGAATGAAGATTTATACTTGGTTAGATCGTATCATAATGTATAATCCAAAACTAGAAAAATTATCAACATTAATTGAATATTTTCACACATTCAGTCAAATAAAAAGGGATTCTTTGCTGACATATTTAATCATAAAGGCTTCATAATGTTTTGTAAAGAAAATTTGAATTATCTTATGAATATCCCCAAGGAGTGTCTAACTAGGTGCATAGTAAGGCATGTTGTCATGAACCAGGATACCCCCAGACAATCCCCGAAACTCCTTGTCAGATAATTCACTCTTAAGTATATCTATTCCAATACCACGTCCACTTCTAGTATCCAGACATGGATATATTTCTTGGAAAACTCACATAATATATACATTACCCAAAAAATTTGATGTTCTTTTCCACTAATCCTCAAAGTCAACAGTAGGGAAAATTTTCGTAATCTTAGTTTATATAAATCTACTTTCCATAGTTATTTCAAAACTTCTTATAACACCAACTGTAACACTATAAGGCCCCAGCCTTAAACCTTACTTAATCTTGAGTTATTACAAGATTACACATTGAGGATCTTTTTGGGTTTAGATTTTTAGAGAATTAGATCATAAAACTTGCATTACATTCCACATATAAACAAAGTGGTTACATAATGATAGTATTATTCATTCCCATCAATAGAAACAGATTTAAAATAAAACATGGATTATTTCTTGACACTTCCTTGACACTATCATCATATCATGTACCTTTCCCTTGACCTGTGAAAAACATTTCAAAAAAACTTGGGATGAGCATAAAAAGCTCAGTATGGGTTATAAAAACATGGAAAGGAAACATGAGTTCATATATACATAAGAATGAAATCATACTTTACCCATAAAACATAGGCACTTTAACATACCTCATAAAATCATGAATAAATCATAGAAATCATAAGTCATAAAGGTATCTTGAGGCATCCATAACATTCTTACGTAGGGAGTAACCCTCTGGGTTACGTTTGGAATACCCATCACAGTATATTCCCTAAATCTCTTCGGAGAAACCTTAAAGTTTCACTCCTTCGCGTTACCCAATGCATTGGAGAGCTATAACGGGCTCAACCGCCCTTAGTTTATCACGGAACCACCCGTCTTCATAATAATGCCCAAGAACCATAACATAATCATATCACATAAAAAATGAATAAAGGAAACATAAAATTTACACATTTAAATCATGAGATATCAATACAACACATTGATATAAAAACATTATGAAAACCATTTTC
Organism: Viscum album; assembly: GCA_963277665.1. Lineage (NCBI taxonomy): Eukaryota > Viridiplantae > Streptophyta > Magnoliopsida > Santalales > Viscaceae > Viscum > Viscum album. The sequence continues at coordinate 1,577,486,908 of OY728141.1, forward strand.
AATACTAAAATAAATGAAAAGTAAAACATGGTATTTATTTTTCTTTTAAAACGAAGGTATGGCTTATAGAGGAAGCCGGAACTCAAATAACGGTCACGACGGTGGAGAAGTCATTGTCGCCGCATACGTACGACAAAAACATTCCCTTTTGTCATTTAGTAAACTCTTCGTATAAAAAAGATTCCTTTTGAATAAACGTAAAAGTCAAAGGGATTTATACACCATATAAAAGAAAGTTGTGTATAAAATAAAATATGCCTCAACGAATGGAGATTGAGATGAAGTCCCATACCTCGTATCCGACTTGACCCAACCATTCTTTAATCTCCTGAATAATAAACTTGAGTTAATCTATACTTGCTTAAGAACCTTTTTCAAGTTCATTATTCCTTTTATACCATGTTATGAACATCATGTAATCATTTAAGTTAATAATGTTCATTTTGTCGGTATTTTGTTCTTAAGTCAATAATAGACTTCTTCCACTTACATGTTGTTAATTTGGTGAAAGGTTCATTATATCCACAATGATATTAATGATTTGGATAACATATATATCATATATATTCATCATATACATGTATTTATAATATTACATCACATTTAGAGGTAAGAAATGAAATGCACCGTTCATGGAGACGGTAAGCCGTACGTACGCATGAACGCTACTTCCATTTCTATTTCATATTTTCTGGAATGGAATCATAATGATATATAAGTATATTATAATTCCAGTATAATAACATATATAATATCATTAACTTTATCCTTTACACATCCCACATATGGTATTAACGAATCAAATCACTTTCAGGGGGCGGTAGTCCGCACTTCCTAAAATGAAGATATCATGTTTACCCATAATGGAAACCATAAAGGTATGCCCAAAATGAAAAAAACAGAAGCTTAAGGAAAACATAAAAATATTATATATCATATATAAAAATAGTGACATCATAATGGCCACCTTTGAAGGTGTTAAATGAGTATTGAAGAATCATCGTTTCGGGAGGCAGAATTTCGCTATCCACGGAAACCGTATGTTCTTTAACCATTTGATGTTGTTGTGTGAGAGTGTAGCTCAAATAAATCTTATAACAAAATCCTATTATATTTAAGATACTGGTGTTGTTACAAAAGAAGTAAATAAAAAGAGTTTATGGGGTTGGAGAAGCAAAATAAAACAAATGAACATGAGAGAATGAATTACCTTTAAAAGTGTGACTCCTTTTGATTTGAGCCTAAAGGCTTCCTTTGAAAGAATTATTCCCAAAGGGAATCCTCTAGGATGAGGAGAGGGATTTGGAGAGAGTAAATGGGCAGGGGTTGGCCGAGCCAAAGGCTTGAGGAGTGTGTGAAATGAGGTAGAGGTGGGGGCCTTTTATAAGAGGAGAGGAGGGGCACTTTTGGAAAGTAAAGAAATGTTATTTTATTTCAAAATGTGTTTCGGTTTTAAAAGGTCCCAAATTAATATATTTCGTGGATAAGGTGATAAGGGTTCTAAATACACTCATCCAATTGGTTTTGGACATGTTTAGTTCATAGATTTTATATTATCTTTACATTTTATTTAAATCGTCAAATAATGATGTCATCGCTGCATCATTATTATGTCATAAATAATTTAAGTTATTTAAAGTCTAAAAATCATAAGAAAAATACTATGATGTAGGAAATCTTTTTAGCTTTCCAATGACTATTTATAATAAAACATCTGATCTTTATATCCCCATGTAAAAATTGTTTTCGTAAAACATCTCTTGTTTGGGTCATTTTTACTTTAACATTTAATAAAATGTTATTTATGTCATTTCCAAACCAAAGTGTCTCCATGGGGTCCCCAAGTTGACCCATGGCTTTTCATGGTCGGCCATGACACAACCAATAAGGTTGGGACATGTTTCTAGGTCATTTCCTATTATTAAAGCAATATTTATACCTTAAACTACCCTAATTACCACTAATCGCGATTAAGAACATAATAAGTTACTATTCACCAAAAAATTATTTTAATCTCATTGAACCACATTTAACTTCTTAATGACAACCATGTATGTCAGATTTTTAAAATTCAATACACATTAGTGGTAAACTTTCATTTAACTGAAAAATCAGTTTGCTTGATTACCACTTAGTGGTTTCACTATTCATCAAAAATTGAGGTTTTTCAAAAAATTACCAAAAATTCACCCTAAGCTATATTTGATATTCCGAATTCAAAAATGAATTCTATTTTACAAAATTCAAATCATATAAGTCACATTAATTAATTTAATAATTAATTCCCACTGCCAGAGAAAATAGCGTGTTTTTACAAAACAATAAGTATCAAAAGATTGACACCAGTTTAAGTTTAATTTCAAAGTGAAATTGATTCCAATGACCACCATTGGATAAAATGATAAAAATATATTCTAATTTCACATCAAAACCAATTCAAAACATAATCTAATCGTATAAATAAATTAGATTAAAAAGCAGTTTTGATGTAAAATGCAGTACTTTTCACTATTAATTAAAAAATAAACATTGTCAGAAAAATACCAAAAATTCACACAAGGTAAATTTTGATGTCCCAATCATAAAGAATAAGTTTATTTTGACAAAAATAGTTTATAAAATTTTCAAAAGATAGATTCCAAAATGGTTTTCCATCAAAAGGCAGTAAAACAATCTTTTAAGAATATTAGTTTATTCCATCAATAAGATTGTATTTATTTTCATTTTAAGCCTCTAAAACACTATCTTAATCATTAATATACATGGATAAAAATATCTATTATACATTACTTACTTGGGATGTTACATCCTTCCCCCCATTAGAAAATTGCGTCCCCCCAATTTATTTACTTATCGAATAAATGGGGGTACTTATCCCTCATTGCACTTTCAGATTCCCATGTTGCCTCTTCAATCATGTGGTTTTTCCACAAAACCTTTAACTGCTTAATCACCTTATTCCGTAACACATGCTCCCTGTGGTCAAGAATTTGGACCGGTTGTTCCTCATAAGATAGGTTCTCTTCCATCTGAACTACCTCTGGACTCAAAACATGAGATGGATCTGGCATATACTTTCTCAACATCGAAACGTGAAAAACATTGTGTACCTGAGATAAACTCGGAGGTAAAGCCACTCGGTATGAAACTGGTCCAACTCTCTCCAGAATTTCGTATGGTCCAATAAACCTTGGACTCAACATTCCTTTCTTACCAAATCTCATCACGCTTTTCCAAGGAGAAACCATGAGAAAAACATGATCACCTACCTTGGAAGATAGATCCTTCCTCCGGTTATCCTCATAACTCTTTTGCCTGCTCTGAGCAGTTCTCATGTGTTTCTGAATCAGCTGAACTTTTTCTGCCATCTCTTCTACCAATTCTAGTCCCATCAACTTCCTTTCACCCACTTCATCCCAGAAAGCTGGAGTTCGACACCGCTTCCCATATAATTCCTGAAATGGTGCCGTCTGTATACTAGAATGGAAACTGTTATTATATGAAAATTCAACCAAAGAAAGATGTTGGTCCCAAATTCCCTGATAATCTATAGAACAATCTCGTAGCATATCCTCCAATGTCTGAATTGTTCATTCTGACTGCCCATCTGATTGAGGATGAAAATCTGTACTAAAATTTAATTCAGTAGCCAACGACTTCTGAAGGCCTTTCCAAAAGTTATAAGTAAACCTGGGATCACGATCCGATACAATGGAGAGTTGAACTCCACGTAACCTGACTATCTCTTTAAGATACAGACGGGAAAGTTGATCTAGGGAAAAAGTATCTCGTATAGCAAGGAAATGAGCAGATTTGGTCAAGCGATCAACAATAACCCAGATTGCATTATTACCTCGAGATGTCTTCGGTAATCCAACAACAAAGTCCATGGATATATTCTCCCATTTCCACTCTGGCACTGGTAAAGGCTGAAGCATCCCTTTCGGTAACTGCCGCTTTGCTTTAACCTGTTGACATGTCAAACACTTCACAGTAAAATCAGCAATGTCTCTTTTCATTCCATCCCACCAGTAATACTCCCGCAGATCCCTATACATCTTAGTACTGCCAGGATGAACTGAAAACGGAGAACTATGAGCTTCACATAACAACTCTCTCTTCAACTGTGAATCACAAGGCACACACAATCTCTTCCCAAATCTCAAAACACAATCATTATCAATGTTGAATTCAGGCAACTTACCTTTCTGAACCAGCTCTACCTTTTTCTGCAACTCACTGTCTTGCTTCTGTGCTTGCTTGATTCTATCTGATAGAGAAGATCTCACTAATACCTGAAACAAAACAGAAGGACTTCCTGCACCAACAACTTCTATTCCAAAGTTCATCAAATCCTTACCCAAAGGATCACGTTCTAAACGAAACATTGTTAATGAAGCATTACTTTTTCGACTCAAAGCATCAGCCACTTTATTTGTTTTTCCCGGATGGTAATGAATTGTACAATCATAATCCTTGATTAATTCTAGCCATCTACTCTGTCTCATGTTTAACTCTTTCTGAGTGAATATATACTTTAAACTTTTGTGATCGGTATATATTTCACACTTTACTCCATACAAATGATGCCTCCAAATTTTTAAATCAAAAACAACAGCAGCTAATTCCAAATCATGTGTAGAGTAATTTACCTCATGAGTTTTCAACTGTCGTGAAGCATAAGCAATTACCTGATCATTCTGCATTAGGATGCAACCAAGTCCTTTCAATGAAGCATCACTGTATATAACAAACTCACCGTTCCTGGAAGGTAGTGCCAAAACTGGAGCATTCACCAATCTTCTTTTCAATTCCTGAAAACAATCATCACATTCTTTTGTCCAGATAAACTTAACACCCTTCCGGGTTATCTTAGTCATTGGACTAGATAACTGTGAAAAATTTATAACAAACCTTCGGTAATATCCCTCCAAACCAAGGAAGCTATGAATCTCGGTTACATTTGTGGGTCTTGGCCATTCTTCCACAACTTTTGTTTTTGCAGGATCAACAGTTATTCCATCTTTAGAAACAATGTGACCAAGGAAAGAAATTTGTTGCAACCAAAACTCACACGTGCTGAATTTCCCATACAGTTTATTTTCTTTTATGGTTTGCAAGATAACCCTTAAATGTCTTTCATGCTCCTCTTTAATTTTAGAAAACACCAAAATATCATCAATGAAAACCACCACAAACTTATCCAAGAACTCATGGAAAATTCTATTCATTAAGTCCATGAATACAGCAGGTGAATTGGTTAGCCCAAAAGGCATTACTACAAATTCATAATGGCCATATCCCGTACGTAACGCGGTCTTCGGAATATCTGCCACCTTTACCTTCAGCTGATGGTACCCCGATCTCAGGTCAATCTTTGAAAAAAACTGAGCTCCCTGGAGACGATACAACTTCATTTGATGGCCCGACATCTGCTGAAGTAGTTGAAAAAGATTTCACCACCCCTTTCTCCTTGTAGTCTAACTGCTTCCCATCACTCAAGCTCTTTGTCAGACACTCGTTTGCATAGTGACCCATCTCATTGCACTTATAACATTTCAATAACTGTAAATCAAATTTGGTCTTACCTTCACCTTGATCCTTTTCAGTGCAATCACAAGCCTTATGTCCCATCTTACCACATCGGTAGCACTTTCCAGAATTCAGAAGACATTCCCCAACATGCATTTTGACACATTTATCACAAACTGGAAACTTAGTTTTCTTACCATCAGACTTTTTTGAAGAACTCTTACCTTTCTCCTGCCACCTCGGTCTCTTCTTCTGCTGGTTGTTATAGAACACTTGGTCATCGGAAAACTCCATTTCCACCTTCTCAGCACATCGAACAAGCTTTTCATAACTTTTAAACTCACGAGAAGCTAATGCCCTTCGATATTTTGGCTTTAATCATGAGTAAAAACGATTGATTTTACTATCAAGGTCTCGGATACAATTTGGAGCATACCTTGACAATCGAGTGAACCTTTATTCATAGGCAGCCACTGAGTCTTCCTCTTGCCTCAATTCTAAGAATTGATTTTCCATCCTAAGTCGAACAGCCTTATGAAAATACTTCTCAAGAAACATACCTTTGAATTCATCCCATTCAAGAGAATCAATCTCATCGACGTCCCTGATATTTTTAACCATAGACCACCACTGATGTGCTTCACCCTCCAAACGGTAAATAGCAAGACTAACCTTTTGATTGTCTGAACACCCCATAACATCAAAAATCTTTTCCAGTTCTTTAATCCACCCATCAGCTAGCACAGGGTCAGATGATCCTCTGAATGATGGTGGATGTTGCCTCATTAAATGTTCCACCACTGACATGTTCCTCTGCGGTTGATCTGGCTGATCTCGTGCATGGATACCACCACCATTTATAGCCTGAGTCAACTACGCCATTACTACAACAAACTATTCAGTTCCAATTCCAACCATCTCAGGATGCTGATTCGGAAGGTTATTTCCTTCTGTATGCCTTCCTAGCACTGCTTCCCTGTTTCCTCTGCGGAAAACCATTCTGAACAAACATGTCTTAGATTAAGCAACATGGTAATCTTTAAATGCTATATCATTTCGAAAAAAAAATATTTTTGGATAATCATTTAATAGAATTCTAACTCCTAAAGTTATCTAAATCGACCTCTGATACCAACTATAAGTCCCCAGCCTTAATCCTTACTTAATCTTGAGTTATTACAAGATTACACATTGAGGATCTTTTTGGGTTTAGAGTTTTAGTGAATTAGATCATAAAACTTGCATTACATTCCACATATAAACAAAGTGGTTACATAAAGATAGTATTCTTCATTCCCATCAATAGAAATAGATTTAAAATAAAACATGGATTATTTCTTGACACTTCCTTGACACTATCATCATATCTTGTACCTTTCCCTTGACCTGTGAAAAACATTTCAAAAAAACATGGGATGAGCATAAAAAGCTCGGTATGGGTTATAAAAACATGGAAAGGAAACATGAGTTCATATATACATAAGAATGAAATCATACTTTACCCATAAAACATAGGCACTTTAACATACCTCATAAAATCATGAATAAATCATAGAAATCATAAGACATAAAGGTATCTTGAGGCATCCATAACATTCTTACGTAGGGAGTAACCCTCTTGGTTACGTTTGGAATACCCATGACAGTATATTCCCTAAATCTCTTCAGATAAACCTTAACGTTTCACTCCTTCGCGTTACCCAATGCATTGGAGAGCTATAACGGGCTCACCCGCCCTTAGTTTATCACGGAACCACCCGTCTTCATAATAATGCCCAAGAACCATAACATAATCATATCACATAAAACATGCATAAAGGAAACATAAAATTTCCACATTTAAATCACGAGATATCAATACAAAACATTGATATAAAAACATTATGAAAACAATTTTCAATACTAAAATAAAAGAAAAGTAAAACATGGTATTTATTTTTCTTTTAAAAAGATGGTATGGCTTGTAGAGGAAGCCGGAACTCAAATAACGGTCACGACGGTGGAGAAGTCGTTGTCGCCGCATACGTACGACAAAAACATTCCCTTTTGTCGTTTAGTAAACACTTCATATAAAAAAGATTCCTTTTGAATAAACGTAAAAGTCAAAGGGTTTTATACACCGTATAAAAGAAAGTTGTGTATAAAATAAAATATGCCTCAACGAAAGGAGATTGAGACGAAGTCCCATACCTCGTATCCGACTTGACCCGACCGTTCTTTAATCTCCTGAATAATAAACTTGAGTTAATCTCTACTTTCTTAAGAACCTTTTTCAAGTTAATTACTCCTTTTATACCATGTTATGAACATCATGTAATCATTTATGTTAATAATGTTCATTTTGTCGGTATTTGGTTCTTAAGTCAAAAATAGACTTCTTCCACTTACATGTTGTTAATTTGGTCAAATGTTAATTATATCCACAATGATATTAAAGATTTGGATAACATATATATCATATATATTCATCATATACATGTCTTTATAATATTACATCACATTTAGAGGTAAGAAATGAAATGCACCGTTCATGGAGACGGTAAGCCGTACGTACGCATGAACGCTACTTCCATTTCTATTTTATATTTTCTGGAATGGAATCATAATTATATATAAGTATATTATAATTCCAGTATAATAACATATATAATATCATTAAATTTATCCTTTACACATCCCACATATGGTATTAACGAATCAAATCACTTTCAGGGGGCGGTAGTCCGCACTTCCTAAAATGAAGATATCATGTTTACCCATAATGGAAACCATAAAGGTATGCCCAAAATGAAAAAAATAGAATCTTAAGGAAAACATAAACATATTATATATCATATATAAAAATAGTGACATCATAATGGCCCCCATTAAAAGTGTTAAATGAGTATTGAACAATCATCATTTCGGGAGGCAGAATTTCGCCATCCACGGAAACCGTATGTTCTTTAACCATTTGATGTAGTTTTGTGAGAGTGTAGCTCAAATAAATATTATAACAACATCCTAGTATATTGAAGATACTGGTTTTGTTACAAAAGAAGTAAATAAAAAGAGTTTATGGGCATGGAGAAGCAAAATAAAACAAATGAACATGAGAGAATGAATTACCTTTAAAAGTGTAACTCCTTTTGATTTGAGCCTAAAGGCTTCCTTTGAAAGAATTATGCCCAAAGGTAATCCTCTAGGATGAGGAGAGGGATGTGTAGAGAGTAAATGGGCAGGTGTTGGCCGAGCCAAATGCTTGAGGAGTGTGTGAAATGAGGTATAGGTGGGGCCTTTTATAAGAGGAGAGGAGGGGCACTTTTGGAAAGTAAAGAAATGTTACTTTATTAGAAAATGTGTTTCGGTTTTAAAAGGTCCCAAATTGATATAATTCGTGGTTAAGGTGATAAGGGTTCTAAATCCACTAATCCAATTGGTTTTGGACATGTGTAGTTCATAGATTTTATATTATCTTTACATTTTATTTAAATCGTCAAATAATGATGTCATCGCTGCATCATTATTATGTCATAAATAATTTAATTTATTTAATGTCTAAAAATCATAAGAAAAATACTATGATGTAAGAAATCTTTTTAGCTTTCCAATGACTATTTATAATAAAAAATATGATCTTTATAACCCCATGTAAAAATTTTTTTCGTAAAACATCTCTTGTTTGTGTCATTTTTACTTTAACATTTAATAAAAAGTTATTTATGTCATTTCCAAACCAAAGTGTCTCCATGGGGTCCCCAAGTTGACCCATGGCTTGTCTTGGTCGGCCATGACACAACCAATAAGGTTGGGTCATGTTTCTAGGTCATTTCCTATTATTAAATCATTATTTATACCTTAAACTACCCTAATTACCACTAATCGCGATTAAGAACTTAATAAGTTACTATTCACCAAAAAATTATTTTAATCTCATTGAACCACATTTTACTTCTTAATGACAACCATGTATGTCAGATTTTCAAAATTCAATACACATTAGTGGTAATCTTTCATTTAACTGAAAAATCAGTTTGCTTGATTACCACTTAGTGGTTTCACTATTCATCAAAAATTGAAGTTTTTTAGTAAATTACCAAAAATTCACCCTAAGCTATATTTGATATTCCGAATTCAAAAATGAAGTCTATTTTACAAAATTCAAATCATATAAGTCACATTAATTAATTTAATAATTAATTCCCGCTGCCAGAGCAAATAGCGTGTTTTTACAAAACAATAAGTATCAAAAGATTGACACCAGTTTGAGTTTAATTTCAAAGTGAAATTGATTCCAATGACCACCATTGGATAAAATGGTAAAAATATATTCTAATTTCACATCAAAACCAATTCAAAACATAATCTAATCATATAAATAAATTATATTAAAAAGAAGTTTTGATGTAAAATGCAGTATTTTTCACTATTCATTAAAAAATAAAAATTGTCAGAAAAATACCAAAAATTCACACAAGGTAAATTTTGATGTCCCAATCATAAAGAATAAGTTTATTTTGACAAAAATATTTTATAAAATAGTCAAAAGATAGATTCAAAAATTTTTTGCCATCAAAAGGCAGTAAAACAATCTTTTAAGAATATTAGTTTATTCCATGCATAAGATTGTATTTATTTTCATTTTAAGCCTCTAAAACACTATCTTAATCATTAATAGACATGGATAAAAATATCTATTATTCATTACTTACTTGGGATGTTACAAAAACCCCAAACCCAGAAGCCCGAAACCAGTGAATTATTTTAAAATCATTTTCATGATTACAAAGAATCATATCATGAAGGATAGATCCATTTAGCAATTTTGGAAAATATATGACATACGTGAACATCACATTACAATTTCAATCATAAAATACAACAGAAATAATCATTTTATAATTCCATTATTCTCTTATATTAAACCTACATATAAATTAAAATACACTTCTTGGCATCCTTATAAATTAAAACACTAGAAAGGGGTGAGCTCAGATGCTTAGTATTGATATAAAAGATAGCGAAAGCTATCATAAATAATCATAAACATTTATATAAATGTATAAAATTGATACAAAAGACCTCTAAAAATAAATTTTAGTATAATATGTAGAAGGAATATTAAATAATTCCATTTACTTATTCACATGGATATTCTAGAAGTCAAATAATCACATGTAACATTAATAACTAGTATCATAAAGATGGAATGCATAATGTCAAACTTTTTAACCACAAAGTCATGGAATCGTGCCAAGACCCTAGATATAAATTATATAAAGGCCTTGTGTGAAGACACGTGTTGGTCCCATGAGACCTATCGATTCATCGAGGGCTATAGTGGGCCCCTCTCGTCGCTTACTAAGTCCAATGCATTCCTCATATAAAAATTATGAACCTTAACATTTACATTCATATTTATACTAGCATACAAAATCTAAATACTTTAACCATAAAACATGAATGGTATAAAAATATCACATCCACAGTCAAACATATCATAAATCATTAAATTAAATATAGAATATTGTATTATAAAAAATAATCCTCAATTAGGAATAATATCTAGTTAAGGATGTTGACATTTTTTAAAATGATCAGTACAACCCATTGAGAGAAATAGCATTTTATTGTGAAATCATTTAAAAGTCACAAAATTTATAAATAATGTCATTTAAAAGATATTTTTGAATCAGTGTGTCCCATACCTATTTCATAATTTTTAAAGGAATTAACATTTTAATACAATTTTTTCCATATAAATAAATACTTAAAAAAATTATTAATTCATGGACATTAATTAAAATGATTTAGAAAATTAGATAATGAAAATATTTAAAATGATGTTATATTTTAAGATTAACATTCATAAAAACATAAAATATTCCTTTGAAAACATTTTTTATGAATCGTGGACATTGATGATAAATTTGTCTCAGAAAATACTTACACATCAATAATTTCAGAGAAAAATGTGATTGTGGAATTAACCCTTAACTGGTACTTTCCTTTAGTCGAGGGTACGTTTAACCTCCTGTATAATGACCCTAGTATGTTGTTAAATTAGTAAAAACAATATTATTATTTATGATATCTTATATGATTCATTTATGGCTTTATACTACCCATTTAATAGTAATCTCCATGTTAAAGCAACATTTTGGTAATAATCAATTTCATTATCGTACGTATTTAAACTTGTTGTTGTTGATCCTATTACGTAGATAATGATTTACATACATTAATAAAAATATAAAATTATTTATATATCATATATATTCAGAATAGAAATATTTATAACAGATAGATATTTGAAATGGAAACACCATTCCTAGAGAGGGTAGTTTGTACGTATGTATTAACATTGTTTCTGTTTTCTTATCATATAGTATGGAATTATTTAAAAGACATATATTTATCTAAATAAATATATCTGATTCTATTAGAAATAGTATTTCATATATCTCATACTTAATCAATATATATGTTTTTATAAAAAAAATTTAATGGTGATCGTTTAAGATTAATCTCATCGCGTCGTGGAGACAGTAAGTCTTACATACTCACGAGTGACAATATCGTTCTATCGATGGTAAAACGATGTTTAATTGGATTGTATAATATATATAAATAATAATTAAAATTTAATATTAATTATTTAAGTTTATTAAACTCATTATTATACCAATACAAATAATGTAGTGTTGAACAACAAACTACACCGTGTCGTGGATACGGTAAGCCATACACACACACGTTTGATGACTCTGTCATTCATTGGATGGATTGAGTAAGTAATATGGTTGTAACATCTTCATAATAAAATATCAATATGTAGAAGTTACTGTAGTTATTATTTTATTATGTAAATAAAAATGAAAGAGGAAGTGGAATAAGGGGACAATAACTTTGAAAGAGGTGATGAAATAATAACCTCTTCTTCAGGTGCTTCCTTTTGATTTGAACAAAAGGGCTCCATAGGTTGTCTTTATGATCAAATTAAGACCTATAAGATAAATTTGGGTTAATTGGGTGGATTTTTTTGTAGGTTTTTGCTGAGACAACAATTTTTGGAGGTGTGAATATGAGAGAAGGAGAAGTACCATTTTTAAGAGAGGTGAGGGACACTATAGGAAAACCTTGAATTATTAACTTATTATAAAATATTATTCAGTTTCTAATCACTCCAAATGAATTTATAAAAAATATAAGGCGGTTATGGGTCTAAATAATCTCGAATGATAGGTTTTAGACAGGTTTAGGTTAACATATTAACCTAATATTTAAGATTAAACTCTTAGTTAAATAGTTTAACTTTTACCATGTCTTCTTGTATTTTTATATTACATGGTTAATAAACATACTATAAAATTTCTAGAGAACCTCAAGTGGTTCATTAATGACATATATATCCTTATCAATGACATTTTGCATAATATTAAATTTTTATGTGTATTAAATCATTTAATAAAATATTTATTATTTTAAAAACTCATTTATGCCAATTTTGACACTATTCAGTAATTTGAATCTATGAAAGTCATAAAAACATTATTACTTAATGAAATACATTTAATCAACCCTAAAATGACACATTCAACTTGAAAAATCGTGGATTGCATGAAAAGATTCAATTTACAATTATTTTACCATTTATAACATCAATTATTTTACCCATTCATGAATAAGGTAATTACTACATCATCATTGTGTCATAAATATATTTAATTATTTAATGTTTAAAAATTATAAATAAAAAACCAAGAAGTAGGAAATAATTTTATCTATATAATTAATATTTGTAGTCTAATTTATAATATGTATAACTTTATATGAAAAATGGGTTACTTAATAAAATTAGAATTTAACACTTTTAACACTTCTATAAATAAAATATAATAAATGTCCTAATCTAATCAAAGTGGATGAATAAGTATCATATTTTTTTTCCTAAGGTTTATTTTGGTTGAAATATACTTATCCAATAGAATTAGGACATGTGTTTTTCTAATTATAATATCATTTTTACCTTTAATTACCCAATTTATATTTAACTATGTTAAATAAAAATCAAAAGATACTATTCAAAAAAAGTTTGTTTCATCCCTTTCAATAAAATTTTACATCCTTATAACAACAGTTTTTGTTTAATTTTCAAAATTAAATTCACAAAAGTGGTAAAATTACATTTTATGCAAATTTGTAAGTGTTCTTAAAAGGTAGGTAAAAGACGTTAAAAAGTTCAATAAAATTTTATATGTCTAATATCATTAAAAAATGAGTCCAATGAATTACAGTGGGCTAATATATGTATTATTTTACTATTTTTATTTTATGAGAAATTTTTAGTGAAAAATAATTATTTAAATGAAAATGTCGGTTTTTATCTACAATGTAATATTTTTCACTATTTATCAAAAATTGAATGTGTTCTAAAAAATACCAAAAATTCACCTGAAGATAATTTTTATTTTAGATATTAAAAAATGATATAAATTTTACCAAATTCAAAACATAGAAGTTTAATTAATTAATTTAAATTTAATTTCCATTGTCAATGCTAGAAATATGGTTTTTAAGAAGTAATAACTATCAAAAGATTGATATGTGTTTATGTACAGTTTAAATGTGAAATTACATCCATTGACCTAAATTATATGAAATTATAAAAATATAATCTAATGATACTTTAAAACCACTAAAGTCTATAATTTAACACTCTAAATTATTTCGAATAAAAATGTTGTTTCTAATTAAAATTTAGTATTTTTCACTATTCACCAAAAAATGAAAATTATCAAAAGCTCCAAAAATTTATCCAAAAATAATTTTTTTGTACAACTTCTAAATAACAATTTAATTTCATTAAATTGAATATATAAAACTATCTAATATTGGATTTAAAAATTGTTCTCTGTTAAAAGGCGTAAAAACTACATTTTTTGAAATAACATCATTTATCTGAAAAATTGAATTTGTCCTTATATTATGTCTATGACACATAGAAGATTAATGTTAAAGTTATATAGGATGTATATAAAATTTAAAATTTTGTTAATAATTTTCATAAAATATTTTTAAACGGCTTATTTTATTGGTCGGGATGCACATGAACTCGGTGTTTCCTATAGCGCAAGCTATTGAATTACTTTAAAGAGATAACGTACTATGAAATATTGGGGTGTTACATAGAGACAGTCTTTATGGTTTTTTGACCATACATAAATGTTCATTATCCACTTAGGAAATTATGTTATATCAATATTACTTTTTTTGTTCCATTAAAGGTATGGAATGATGTGATGGTGAATTTCCATAACTCTTAATGTGATGTTAACCATGGAACCACAAATATGTTAAATGGAAAGAGGTGTAGATTCTTGTATCTATGTATGAGATGGGGAATTTCTGAATTTTTATCCCATTGTAATATGTTCTAGCATGTTAAGACTGATAAATATAAACCTTCAGGTTTCCTCCAGCCACATATAGTGCTTACTTGGAATTGGGATGTGATCTTGATGGAAATTGTTTTGGGTTTCCATATAACCTGAGAAAGAATAATTCAATATGATTTTTGATTGATCGACCCACTAATTCATCTCACATTTTCCCCATTCCTGATAAAATACGATTGGAGGAGTTTGGAAATCTGTATGTGAGAGAAATTATGAATTTTCATGGAGTTTCATCTGCTATAGTCTTTGGTAGGGATCCTCAATTCACTTCTCATTTTTGGAGAGGCCTTCTTATCGAACTGAGATAAAATTCCCATTTAAGCATGAAATACCATCTATAGTCAGATGGATAGATAATAAGAGCCACACAAATTCATGAAGATATACTCTAGTATTACATTCATGACTTTGGTGTGGATTAAGATGATGATATGGGTCTGGTTGAGTTTGATAATAATAATAGTAACCATTTTATAATCTTAATGTCTTCTTTAATGTCCTTGTATGGTTGACCTTGCATATCTCTATTATATTGGTCGGATATTGGTTAATGTTACTTGGATGGAAAATATTTTAATCAACAGATAAAAAAACATATTTAGTTGATTGTTCATATTATTTTCATTGAACAATACCTATATAAATCTTATGCATATCTTCATTGAAGACTATTGTTGTATGTAGTTGGGAACCAGGTATTCTTGAATGTATCACCTTAGTTGGGTCATCGACATCCTAGAAGGCAAGGGAATCATTCTCCTGATTTTGTGGGACCTTTAGAACTCATAGAAAAGATATGGAAGATACATTTTTTTGTGGTATGTAAGTATAGTTATAAATCTCATTATACATGGGAGAGGTATGCACTGATGATAGAGCATGCGACTCATATTTCGGCATGGAATCATCATAGTAGGCATTCTTAGGACAAATTGTGTCTATGGTGGGGAAGTGGTAACATCCTGTTAATATTTTCATGTATTCTTAAACCAATCAGTTGATCATTCTGTGGTTGGGTCTCATTTTTTATTTTATTTAGGTGTGAACTTTGGAAATTTTGGATGTTTATGGGTTGTTCCCAATTGGAGGACAGTTTTCCCAAACAATGCTCCTAGCTATAGAAACCGTGAAAACCTAGAAAACATGGGTTTTCATGGTTTTCACATGGTTTGGAAAACCATTCACTCACATTAGAGAACCAATGAAACCCATATAAAAGGGGCATACATCTATAGTGCACAGTTTGGTGTAACCATGCAGGATTTACCAAATAACCTTACATACAAAATGTTTTATTCCGAAATTTAATTTTAAAATTCCCAAATCACACCTGTTTGGCCCCCAATGGGCTGGTATAACCCTATATAAATTTATCCTTCTTTAGTGGATACCAAGAGAAGATTTTTTGGGCCTAATAAACTCTACAATAAGTGGATGAAGGATTGGAGAATGGCATTATATATCTTCCTAGTAGGACCATTCATCAGTTTCCCTTTCTCTCTTCTTATCTCTCATCTCCTCCTTAGGGGTTTTCCATCACTGTGATAATAGAAGATCTAATAACTTGTTTTGGATATTAAACCTAGTTTTGTGTCTAGGATTATTTTTTCTAGTATTCGTTATTGTATATCCATGATAGGTTTTGGTGTTTTGAGATCTAATGACCCCATGGTTGGTGGTTCCGTCATGATTCTAAATTTCTACTAATTCCAAATTGCTTAATTTATATTCAGTTATTCAATTTAAATAAAATTAATTGATATGAATGAAATTACATTCAATTGGTTGATTTATAAACTCTATTTCATTGAATTATGGTTTTTAAATTGAATACTAAATTAAATTAGGTGAAACAACCAATTCCTTTTAATTGGGGTGTGTCTGTGAAGTTTGTCAAAAATTGTGAAATTTAAATATTTTAATTTTAAATGTGAAATTGGTTTGATGGAAAATTATCAGATTGTAATTTTTGAATATAAATAAGTAAAATTGGTTTTATTTAATTGATTTTAATGAATCATTTGATGATAATTTCTTAAAATGGGTTTGATAGAGAAATTTGGGTTTTATCTTGAAAAAATGAATGTTTTGATGAAAAAACTATTATGGTTTTTAAATAGAAAATTGTAATATTTGAAATTAAGAATAGGGTGAATTATATTTTTTATAAGTATTAATATAAATTTACCATCACCAATTTGACTTTATATTACATGAAATATTTATGTAGTTTGTGAGTTATTTTGATAACACTATATTATATACAACATTCCAAAATATAAATGTAGCACATCACATCCCAGATAGGGTGGTTATAAATTAATTTTGACCAGTGTCAAAGGGACATGTGTATATACATATTTCCAACTCACATTGTGTGTGTGGATTCCAATGTCTATGAACTATCATACCTTTTTGAACATGACCATGTTTTTCTCTTGTTTTTATTTGAAATATATTTGTGCCAATGTTTGTTGTATAATATTTTTCCTGCTTTGGTAATTTATATAAACTATTTTATAAAAATATTTTGATAATAAATTTTTTTAATATAATTCCCATCATAGAAAATTTAAAGAATGAATTTTTTAAATATGATTTTGAATTTCTATACCTTTTATATTAAACTTAAATGATCT
Organism: Viscum album; assembly: GCA_963277665.1. Lineage (NCBI taxonomy): Eukaryota > Viridiplantae > Streptophyta > Magnoliopsida > Santalales > Viscaceae > Viscum > Viscum album. Next base: position 1,577,504,516 of record OY728141.1, read on the forward strand.
TTATATAACAACCTTTCTCATTATTAGGCCTTAATACATGATTTGTTACATAAAATTATATTTAATAAAACTATAAAGATGAAGAAGTATAGTGTTTTTTTGAATTAGGTACATAACATAACATTTTTAAAATGGAATATAACAACATTATTTAAAACATACTTAACATGATTCTAAAATTTAATGGCTTTTAAAACTGAAAGGGATAAACTGGGGATAACCATAAGAAATGGGTGATCTATAAATCCCAATAAGGGAATAAATATTGAATAAGGTGATACATATTAGACAATAAGGATATCAATGGGGAAAAAAGAGTAGGAATCTTAAACATGAACAATGAGACATGATATATAATGATAATCCTAACATGGAAAATGTGTCAACAACATAAAACAATATATCATAAATATTAGTCAAGGATAAACCACCAAGACATCATGGTGGTAAAATCCCAATAAAGTAATCAGGTTCACTCTCTATCCCAACATGATATATCACGATTTTAAACATTATACAATGCATTGGAGCACTATATAATTTGGGGTTCACCCATCACCTTCATTTCAATATAATATTTAATGTTTTCCAAATAGATCATAAAACATGGATTATTTCATCATCATAATTTATAAAATGATCATGGAATGTGGAGAAAATACGTATTTGTACCAAATAGAAAATAATATGTCCATAAATGAGAACACACTTAATAAGAAATGTGTATGGTATTCACTGCAAAATTATTTTTCCATGGAAAAATCATTTATATATATCAGAAGAGTAATTAAAACATTTAAAGGGTTGTAAAAATGTGTTCAAAAGAGGTAAGGGGGAATTTCATCACATATATATCAAATGGGAAGTAATATGGACATGTGAAAAAAAATTCCTAACATTATGAATTGGACTGTGAAGGAATAAGTTGATGAAGAAACATAAATAAATAATAATATCATAACTATATTTGGACATTGTAATAGGTATATGATGTGATCATTTGTCGTGTCGTAAAACCCTCAATCAATATTTTTCCTTTTTATGTAGCACCGTGGTGACCACAGGGTTGTCTCTCAAGAAGTTGCAGTTCGACTTGTAAAAACTGCCACTTTTGTTATTTTCATTTTGTTTTTTTGATGAAATGAAAATGGGGATTTTATTAACAATTTAAAAATAAAATTTTAATTAAATACTAAACTGAAATAATTTTAAAGGAAAGATAATGTGGGTTTTAAATGAAAAATAAAAACAGCAGTCGCAGACAAGTTTCACCCTCTCGGACACTCCCCTCTTCCTTATATATATAAAAATATCTCTTATTTTAAATTTCTAAATTTACCCCTAAGGACCCCCAGGTTTAAACTCAAATTTGAAAAGACACCATATTTAAGACTTAAAAATGATTGTTGTCCCAACAATAGAAGTGATTCAACTACTTAAATACCTCCAAGTAATTGAACCTAATTGAATTCGCTATGCTCAATGGCAAAACCTAACCAAATAATTTTAAATAGAGAAGTCAATTTTTCTATATTTTAGATGGAAAAAAGATAAAAACAAATGTGTTGAAAATATATTTATGAAATAAAACAACAAGATTCATTCAAAAATATAGGTTCATTAGAAATTCAAAATGAGATTACACATTAAAATCCAAACTCGGAAGAGAGTGTCCGTTGGGTGTCGCCGTCCGCAACCATTTGCCGCTTAGCCTTCCATCACTTGAGAAGCCTTCATCTAATCTATTGAAGCATCAATGGATTTCATATTCTTAAGGATAAAAATATCCACCTTCACCTTTTCTCTCTCAAGCCAACTCCCTTTGTGAGAGATGGTGTGGTAAAAAATGGAATATTTTGAGAGGTAGGAGCCCCTCTCCTTTTATAGGCAGATTTCATCATCAGACAATTGTCGCGTTTTATACCTATTAATCGGCCGATTCACAGGTGTACCTCTTCATGAATATTGTTCATAAATGGGTTTTCCATCCACCCTCCTAATTTCAGATTACTTGGACGCGTATTGAAGGAGTTATGAGTTTTCTATTGAACATCGCTTTCTTTGGATGAATCTTCCGGGATGTTTCCTTCAAATTTATATCACTCAACGGCCATCATAAAGGCTTCCAAACGTCTTGAAATTAATTTTGGAGATGATATTTGGAGTCCTATGTCATATACATGTGGAATCGCATACTTTGGAGGTGTTTATGCCGAAATTTGCTTCCATTACTATGGTGGAGTCCATGCAGTCCGCCTGAACATTTGTCAACTTCATTGATTTTTTTGGGCATCCAGATGCATGAATCATTTCCTGGGCCTGAAGACAAAGATGATGAAACTAAAATAAGGATTCCAAAAAAATTCGAATCACAAAATTTGGAAATATATTTTATCATAAATGACAAAAATACCCATGTTGTAAAAATCTGTTAAAAATCCAGAATTATGCAATATAAACTTTTTATCCCAAAACACACTCTAAATCCAAAATTGTTACAAATAATATCAAATTGTTAAATTTGTGTGATTCAAATAATTTAATTATAAATTAAATATATTGGAAATATTAGCTCTACCAATTCCCCCACACTTGGCTGTTGGACTCCTGGACAAGTGAGCATGGTATCAAGAAAAATAAAACACATACCAATGGAGTTTACCAATTTACCACAATGAATTAAAAAGATATCATTCCTCATTAAAGACAAATATTTAAAATTATAAATTCAAATCATTCAATCAATTTCCACTTATTTTGTCTTCTCATGGACACACCTCACTTACCTCACATTCATTTTCTCTCAGCACACAATATAGATTTGCAACTAGGCTTTTCTCATCCAACTCATGCAAGAATTACCATAGGCTTGATAAATTTCTACATATCTACCCGATGTGAACCAAGAACATGTGATTATCATGAGGACTTTACGGGGTTTTTCTGTGGCTTGGGGATGGTAGGTTTCAAATTTAGAAAATTATATGGCTGAATAAGGAGGGTTTGGCTCTTTTTGAAGTAGAAATGCATGATTCTAATTTTTACTCAAGTATGGTCTCCTCCATATTCTCCTAAAATAATCAGATCTGATCTTCTATTTTCCACCTCATTCCATCAATATTTCAGTAGTAAATTTGTCTTTTTTTAAAGTTCTAGATTGGGCACACCTTATTTAAATTGCGAGCTCCAGATAGGCACAACTCCATTTCATTTGAGGGCTCCAGATAGGCACACCTCCATTTAATTTGAGAGCTCCAGATAGGCACAGATATCAGAAAAATATATTCCAGCATCACAAATATGCCTTCAATGTTTAAATGTTCTCCCAAATCAACACCAAATGAGGTAGCACATCATGAGTCATCTTCCCCCCCACACTTAAGTTCAACTAGATCATGCATTTATACTTCCAGAGCAGGTTGGAAAGGGAAATTGGTCTTGTAATGTGGCTAACCTAACAAGATATACATGGCTACTAAGGGCTCAAGAAGGATAAAATGTTCAAGGAAGGTCGAAATAAAAATGATAATCATGAAAAGGAGGCTCAAATATTCAAAAAAATTCCTCAATCATTTTAATCACAAGTATCTCTTCCCTCATGTTTTGATAGAAATAAATCAAGTTCTAGATTAAACAAACACGAATTGGTTCTCTCAAGAAAGAGGTAAATGTGAAGAAGATGTAAAACTGGGTACAAATGCCTCACAGGAATGAGAATTTCAATCACAATGCCAGTGATATGTGCCATGATATTTAAAAATTAGTGGTCATTTCAAGAATTTTCCAAAATTTTGAACTTGAAACAATGTCATTTTCAGCATTCATTTATGTCAAGATTCAAAGGATCAGTTGGTTCACTCCTTGGCATGAGTTTCAAATGAAATTCAAGAGATTCCAAAAACATTTTTTTTTGAAAAATAAACAAGAAGAAATAAAAAAATTGGAATGAAATTTTGACAACAAAAAACTATAAAAAAAATGTTCGTAAAAATCTACTCTACCCAGCATTGTGTCCCCCCACACTTATTCTATGAAATGTACTCATTGTGTAGTTTTTTTGGCATGAAATTCAGGAAATTAAAGACAAAGAAAAAATAAATGATAAGGAAAGACACAACCTGGCATCAATTATATTCTACATCATGAAGTTGAATCTCCTCCCCTGGAGGATCTTGAAAATTTTCTTGAAATAGCTTCAACCAATTCCCATTGACAGTGAATGATGTCCCTTTGTCTGGATCATTAATCTGTATTGCACCAAAAGGAAAAACATGAGTAACAATGAATGGTCCAGACCATTTGGAATGAAATTTACATGGGAAGAGTTTCAATCTGGAATCAAACAGCAGAACTTTTTCTCCCTCCTTGAAGTATTTGTTGAGAATCCTCCCATCACGAAAGGCTTTGATTCTCTATTTGTATAACCTGGAGCTTTCGTATGCATTATTTCTGATCTCCTCCAAGTCCTGTAAACAATATTTTCTTTCTTTACCAGCTAAATATTAGTTCATGTTACATATTTTTATAGCCCAAAAGGATTTGTGTTCTAACTCAACTGGTAGATGACAAGCTTTTCCATAGGCCAATCTAAATGGTGACATTCCAATGGGGTTTTTGAAAGCAGTTATATGGGCCCAAAGAGCATCATCAAGTCTCAAACTCCAATCCTTTATATTTGGGTTCACTGTTTTTATAGGATTTTTTTGATCTCCCTATTAGACAACTTATCCATTCCATTTTTTTAAGGATGATAGGGCATAGAGACCCTATGATTAACACCGTATTTCATCAAAAGTGATTCCAAATTCCTATTACAAAAATGGGTACCTTGATCTGTAACTAAGAACATTGGAAATAAAAACCTTGAGAACAAATATCCTTTAAAAAATTTAGACACAATCTTTGCATCATCAGTTTGGGTGGGGATAGCCTCTACCCACTTGGACACATAATCAACAGCCAACAAGATGTAGAAATATCCAAATGAATTAGGAAAAGGCCCCATGAAATCCATTCCCCATACATCAAAAACATCACAAAACAAAAGTGGGTTTGGTGGCATCTCATTCCTCTTAGAAATTTCTCATTGGAATTGAAAATTGCTACAGGTTTTGCATAATTCGAAAGCATCTCTAAAAATGGTGGGACAATACAATACAAAATCAAGAACTTTTCTTGCATTTCTCTATGGTCCAAAGTGTCCTCCAAAGTTTAATGTGTTGTAGAAATGTAGGATGGATTGAAATTCAGAGTTCAGAATGTATCTTCGTATCATTTGATCACTACCAATGTGCCATAAATAAGGATCATCCCAAATTTATTTCTTTGAATAAATCACAAGTTTATCAATTTGATTTTTGGAAAACTAGTGGGGGTGTTCATCAGAAGCCAAATAGTTTACAAGATTAGTAAACCATGGTATTTTAGTTTGAGCATCAAATAAATCCTCAACTGGAAAGGTTTCCTTAATTGGGGAACACAACTGAAATTTTCTATTCCCAATAGATGGTATCCTACTCAAATGATCAGAAACAAGGTTCTAACATACTTTCTTATATTTTATTTCAACATCAAACTCCTTTAAAAGCAGAATCCATCTCAGAAGTCTTGGTTTTGCATCATGTTTTTTCATCAAGAATTTGATTGCAGAATGATCAGTAAAAATAATCACCATGGAGCCCAGCAGATAACATCTAAATTTGTCTAGAGAAAAGACATCAACCAGCAGTTCCTTCTCAGTTGTGGTGTAGGTTGATTGGGCTTGATCAAGAGTTCAAGAGGAATAGGCAATCACATGAGATTTCTTTTCTGTCCTTTGACTCAATACTGCCCCAAGAGAAATGTCAGATGCATCGGTCATTATTTTAAAAGGAATGTCCCATTTAGGAGGTTGAACAATGGGAGGGGTTATCAATCTTTTTTTCAGCTCATGAAACGAATTTATGCAATTCTCATCAAAGACAAATAGAACATATTTTTAAAGTAATATGGACAATGGAAGACCAATCGTACTGAAATCTTTAATGAATATCCAATAAAATCCAGCATGCCCAAGGAAGGATCTCACATCTGTCATAGTTTTTTGGTATGGTAATGAAGAAATGACCTCAACTTTGGATTTATCAACTTGAATTCCATCACGGGACACAACATGTCCAAGAACGATCCCTTTAGAATCCATAAAATGACATTTTTTATAATTTAGAACAAGGTTCTTTTCAATGCATGTTTTTAGGACACGTTCCAAGATTTTTAAACAACATTCAAAAGATGATCCATACACAGTGAAGTCATACATAAAAGCATCCATGCATGTTTCCAAAAATTCAGAGAAGATGCTTTTCATACACCTTTGAAATGTTCTCGGGGCATTACATAAACTGAAGGGCATCCTTCTGTATGCAAAATTTCCAAATGGGCATGTGAAGGTGGTTTTCTCTTGATCCTCAGGTAAAATGTGAATCTGAAAATATCTAGAGAATCCATTCAGAAAACAATAGTGGGTTTTTCGAGCTAGTATTTCAAGGACTTGATCAAGGAATGGTAACAGGAAGTGGTCTTTCGATGTAACCAAATTGAGTTTCCTATAATCAATGCACATTATCCATTTATTTGGAAGCCTTATGGGGTTAAGATCACCAAATTCATTCCTTGAGATTGTAAAGCCACTTTTTTGGAACAACATGGACTGGACTTACCCATTCACTATCAGATATGGGTAAAATAATTCCAGCATCCAACAAGGTGGTGACTTATTTCTTCACAACCTCCAAAAGTGTTGGTTTTAGTCTTCTTTGAAATTGTCTTACCGGTCTAGCATTCTCCTCTAGTAAAATTCTGTGCATGCAAACTGAGGGGATGATTCCTATTATATTAGAGAGAGTCCATCCTATGGCTTCCTTGTGGGACTTGAGAACTTCCAAAAATTGGTTTTCCTGGACTTCTGACAAATCTTTTGAGATGATTACAGGGAATTGTTAATTATGACCAAAGAAGGCATACTTGAGGTTATCTGGAAAGGGTTTTAATTCTACAATAGGTGGGTTGGTTTCTTTAATAATAGGGAACTCTTCAGAAGTTAGGTTGTTTAGTAAAGCTCCATGTTCATCATGGAGATCTCTTTCTATGATCTCAAGACTTGTTTCATGTGAAAAATTGGAAACCACTCCTAGAATACCACTAACAGATTTAGTGGTTTCTAGAAATTCATCTTCATCATTGCTCAGATATCCAGTCTCAACATCCCAAGTCTCTTCACAGTCTCCAATTTCATCCTCATTTTGATCTGATTTAGTATCATACAAATTTCCATCTTTTTCCACATCAGTTGGTGTTTCATCGCAGAAAAAATCAGGTAACATGCCATGTGAAAACCAATCAATCATGTTTACATGGGGAGTTGAATGATCCTTAACTGGGTGTTTCATTGAATGAAAAATGTTGAAATGAACAACATATCCTCCAAATTATAGTGAAAGTGTTCCCTTGTGAACATTGATGATTTCTTTTGTTGTTTTTAGAAATGGACTCCCTAGGATGAGGTGAGCTTGTGTGATGAACCGATCATCTTCCATATCTAAAACATAGAAGTCAACAGAAAAAATCATGCCTCTCACTTGAACGAGAACATCCTCTATAACTCTAGCAGGTTTGATGGTACTTCGGTTTGTGAGTTGAATGATAATTCTGGAGGCTTTCAAGTCTCCAACCTGAAGAGATGAGTAGATAGAATGTGGCATGACATTGATGGAGGCCCCTAGATCAAGAATCACTTCTTTGAATTCAAATTTCCCAATGGTACAGGTAATGGTAAATGTCCCAGGGTCATTACACTTGACAGGAAGTGCATGTTGAATCATCGATGAAACATTCCTTCCTAAGTTTACTTTTTCACCCCCTTTGAACTTTTTCTTGTTGGTACACATGTCTTTCAGAAACTTATCATACCTCGGAATTTGTTTCACAACATCGAGCAATGGAATATTGACATGGACTTTCTTGAATGTTTCCAAAACAATCTTATCCAATTATTTTTCAGCACTTGACTTTGGGGGTGGTTCACACCTTGGATAAGGCAGTAGAGGTTTGAATGTTTCTGGGGTATTCTGAGTATGTTTTGGAGGAACATAAGGACCAGACATCCTCTTCCAATCATTCTTTGTTATTTCAAACAAGATTTCCTCTCTTGACTTTGAGTTTCTATCAACTTCAGATTTTTCAATATTTTTATCAAGGGTAGGAATTTCATCAATAGTATCAGTAGAAGGATTGATGTTCTCAATCTATGGTTTTTTCAATTGTGTTCCACTCCTATGTTCAATTTCACTCAAATTTTTCTTCCTATTATTCCTCGTATTTACTTGTGGCTGTGAGGGTAAACCACCACTCATTTGATTTGTTATGCAATTAATACCAGAGTCAAGTTGGCCCATTTGAGTCATCAAGGTATTCATTTAGTTATCTTGTTGTTTTGTGTATTCTTTTAGTTCCCTCATTTCCTCTTGTTGTTCCCTCATTGCTTCTTCAAGGTTCCTATCAGAGTTTTGAGTGGGAGGGGTAGGGTGAAAATTGCTTCCAGAATGAGCATTGGCTTGCTCATTGAAATATCTTGGTTGAGAATTTCTTGATTGTCCCTGGAAGAAACCTCTTGGTTGTTTAGGTTGAAGAAATATTTAATTTGAGTTGTTGTACCATCCTTGATTTACATTTTGGTTGTTTTGAAATGGTATTTGCTGGTTTGGTTGAAATGGTCTTCTAGGAACAACTGCATTGCAGTTCTCAGGAGGCTCTTGCATTTGTGGGCATTTGTCACTAAAATTTACATTCGAAGAACAAATCCCATAGTGGACATGTAGTTGGAATGATGATCCAGGTTTGGGTTGGGTTAGTGGGGTGTTAGACAGAATTAATGACCTTACCATGGCGGTATGATCAGATAGTTGCCTTGCAATTGTGTTGTTTTTGGGACTAGTAGTAGGGAATTCTTGTGCAGCTTTTACATGAAGAAGGCTTCTGGTTCCAAATTTTTGGGCATTCTGGTCCATGTTTGAAATTAAAATAATATCACAGCCGGTGTCTTATCAACTAAAGCTCCTCCTGTAGCAGCGTCGATCATACTTCTATCAGTGAGACACGATCCTTCATAATAGTATTGAATGAGAATCTTGTCACTGATTTGATGATGGGGGCAACTAAAACAAAGACATTTGAACCTTTCCCAGTTTTCGTGAAGTGTTTTTCCTTGGGTCTCCCTAATTCCATAAATCTCCTTTCGAATGGAGGCAGTTCTAGATGCAGGGAAAAAAATTTCAAAGAAAATATTTTTTTTATTCATTCCAATTTCTAATCATGGTTGAGTGAGAATAGAAAAACCATTCCTTAGCAACTCCATCTAGGGAAAAAGGAAACGACCTAAGATTCATTTGATCGGCATCAACTCCATGAGGTTTCATGTTGACACACAGGTAACTAAATTCAAGGAGGTGTTTGTGCGGGTCTTCACCAGGAAACCCATTGAATTTGGGAAGCTGGTGGATGAAACCGGACTTGATTTCAAATCCAGTCGGGGCATCAGGGTACTCTACAGGATTCTCGTGATTTTCATCATAGGACGAAGCCAGTTCTTTCAAAGTTCTATTTTCAGCCATTTGAATTTCAGTTTCAACTATGTCCCTCCTATGTGTATTGGTGGAAGATTCACAACATGCAACTTGTGTATTATTACATCTAACCCTAGTGTGAAAATATCTATCAATTTCTGAATCTAAAGGTAACAAGTTCGGTTCAGAAGATCGAGTAATGAAAAAAATACAACTAAAATAAAATCAACTCATGTAATTCCCCGGCGATGGCGCGAGTTGATGTGAGCGTTTGCCATTTCTTAAAACCCTCAATCAATATTTTCCAATTTTATGTAGCATAGTGGTGACCACAGGGTTGTCTCTCGAACAAGTTGAAGTTCGAGTTGTAAAAATTGTCACTTTTGTTTTTTTTTTGTTTTTTTGAAAAAATTAAAATGGGAATTTGAGTAACAATTTAAAAATAAAATTTTAATTAAATACTAAACTGAATCAATTTTAAAGGAAATATAATGTGGGTTTGAAATCAAGAATAAAAACAGCAGTCGCAGACAAGCTTCACCCTCTCGGACACTCCCATCTTCCTTATATATAAAAAAATATCTCTTATTTTAAATTCCTAAATGTACCCCCAAAGACCCCCCGGTTTACACTAAAATTTGAAAAGACACCATATTTATGACTTAGATATGATTGTTGTCCCAGCTATATAAGTGATTCAATTACTTAAATACCTCCAAGTAATTTAACCTAATTGAATTCCCTATGCTCAATGGAAAAACCTCACAAAAGAATTTTAAATAGCGAAGTCAATTATTCTACTTTATAGATGGAAAACAATCAAAACAAATGTGTTGAAAATATATTTAAGAAATAAAACAAACAGATTCATTCAAAAATATAGGTTCAAGAGAAATTCAAAAAGAGATTACACATTAAAATCCAAACTCAGGAGAGAGTGTCTGTCGGGTGTCGTCGTCCGCAACCACTTGCCGTTTAGCCTTCCATCACTTGAGAAGCCTTCATCTTCTCTATTGAATATTAAATGGATTTATACTTATTAAGGATCAAAATATCCCCCTTCCCCTTCGCTCTCTCAAGCCAACTCACTTTGTGACGGATGGTGTGGTGAAAATGGAATATTTTGAGAGGTAGGAGCCCCTCTCCTTTTATAGGCAGATTTCATTATCAGAGAGTTGTCGCGTTTTAGACCCATTAATTGGCCGACTAACACGTGTACCACTTCATGAATATTGTTCATAAATGGGTTTTTCGTCCACCCTCCAAATTTCAGAATAATTGGACGCGTAGTTAAGGGGTTATGATTTTTCTATTGAACATCCCTTTCTCTGGATGAAGCTTCCTGGAAGTTTCCTTCAATATACTATCACTCAAAGGTCATCATAAAAGATTCCAAACGGCTTGAAATTCATTTTGGAGACGCGTTTTGGAGTCCTCTGCCATATCCATTTGGAATCTCATCCTTTGGAGGTGTTTCGGCCGAAATTTCCTTCCATTACTATGGTGGAGTCCATGCAGTCCGCCCAGAACATTTGTCAACTTCATTGATTTTTTTGGGCATCAAGATGCATGAATCATTTCCTGGGCCTGAAGAAAAAGATGATCAAAATAAAATAAGGATTCCAAAAAAATTATAATAACAAAATTTGAAAATATATTTTATCATAAATGACCAAAATACCCCTGTGATAAAAATCTGTTAAAAATCCAGAATTATGCAATTTAAACTTTTTATCTCAAAACACACTCTAAATCCAAAATTGTTACAAATAAAATCAAATTTTTAAATTTGTGAGGTTTAAATAATTTAAATAGAAATTAAAAATATTGTAAATATTAGCTCTATCAGTATACAAAAAGGATATTGGGAGCATTAATAAGAGTGAATTGTGGGTATAATTATTTACAAGTATAATGTATTACAAGAAAGTATTTGTTAACATATCCCAAATAAATAAAATGTAATTAAAGAGGCATAACATAAAATAAGATCTTGATAAAATAGTTAGAGTGGAAGATCCATAAATATGCTTTGCTATAGTAACCACTTAGGTAAGTGTCAAAATGAGAGATGCTAAATGGTATCTCATTAAAATAACATCAATCTGAAAGTAATAATGTTATAAAAATTACTTATAATATAACCAATCGATGTTAAAAAGTATAATTTAATGGTTGATTCTTGAATTTAAAGTAGGAGAAGAAGGTCTCTTACTCGAGTGTGTGACTCCAGATTCTTGGTAGGGGATTCCTTAGAGATTGGGAGAATATTGAGAGGAATCTAGAGTGTTAAGGAAAGAGTATTAATTTTCTAAATGGATTTTGAGTGAAGATAAATTGGGTCATGGGTGGGTTTATATAGGTAAAGTGTGTATTTAATTATTATACAGTTTCGGGACTCTACATAAAAATTACCAAAACCACAAATCATACATGGGGTTTTAGCAATGGTTTCTTCAAAATTGGACTGGTTGATATTATTTTATATTACTAATGGATGAACATAATAAAATAGGTCCCTTTTTATGTGGATATGAGTCATTCACTTAATGAAATTATTTTAAAACCTTATAATATATTACATGTTTTGGAGGATTTATAATGGCTTTACAAAATAAACCAAATAAAAATAGAATCAAATTATTTTCATTGTAAAATATTTATTAGGTCTTGTATAGCCATTATAGATTTTATTATGACATCATAATTTTGATGTTCTAATTCCAAATATAATATTCATGATTTATAAATAATTTTATAAATAATTTAATTTTCATTTCTAATATAACAATGTACATTTATTAAAAATACTGGTTTTTATTGATATTTATTGTTTTCAAACCCTTATAAAAATAACCATTTACTTCATAAATATTAGAAGATAATTTATATTTAATGAAAAATATTTAATAGTCACATTTTATTAAAAATTACCTTATTTTAAGAAATTCATTCATCAAAATAAATTCATTAATTTAATTTGAATATAGCACAAAAATATGATTTAAGTTTTATTAAATGAAAATTAAAGTCACTTATAAAGAAAAAATAATATGATGAAAATATAATCATTATTATATAAAAAATAATTTGCATAATCATATTATTAAGCCTTGATAAATATCTCTTTAATACACCCTTAAACGCCCTAAGAGTAAGGCACATGATGGTTGGAATTTTATGGGGTGGTTTTGATAAAAAGATTTGGGTAGTGATCACGATGAACTCGAACTTCTACTTTAAATGGTTTTATGGATTAATAAGTTGTTGGATCTCTGATTGGGCATGGTTAAGGTAAAATCCCAAAAACAATATCTACCTAAAAAACTATGATAAATGTTCTTCATAAGGATTGATCATAATGGTTAATCCTATCACTTCCATTGTATTTGTCAATTAGATTGTTTAAAATACTATATTTATTCTAATCATATGATCACTATTCAATGGGTATATCATAAGGATTATGATACATTACATTATTTTAAATTCAATTGTATGGAATAAAAAAATCACATGTTTTCTATATCTATTTTATTTAATTATTCATTTAATTAAAACTAAATGGTAATTTTATTTATAACATGTTGGTTTATTACATTCTTCCCCCATTAATAAAAATCACCCTCATTATTTTTATATCCTACACTAGATAAAATGTGGGGAACTATAATCCATCACCACCCATGGTTCCTGAATTTCATCTTCAAACATTTGGTTTCTCTACAGTACATTAACAAGGTGACTTGTCTTATTTCTTAGATATATTTCTATACGATATATGATTTTCCTTGGCTGAACAACATATTAGAGATTATTCTTGAAAATCACCACATATGTATTTAGTACATGTGAGGGGTATGGATTGTACATTATTCATATGGATACATGGTATACATCATGTACTTTAGATAGGTTAGTTGGGAGTGATCGTCAGTAGGGCACCGCTCTGATACGATCATGGTTCTCATAGGGGTCGATGTATCTTGGAAAAAGCATTCTCTTATTCCCAAATCCCATCACATTCTTCCATGGATATATGTAATAGAATACCATGTCTCCAACATCAAAATATACATATCATTGATGATTATCAGCATATCTCTTCAATTGAATATGATTGTCCATGATGTGATGCTAAACGGTCCTAATCCATTCTACAATTTCATTGTCCATTTTAGTACTTAGTAGTTTTCATTCCCCAACTTCATCCCAATATGTAGGGGTTATGTATTTCCTTCCATAAAGGTCTTTATAGTGAGCCATTTGGATTCTATAGTTGTAACTACAATTATAAAAATACTTGACCAAAAGTAGATATTGGTACAATATTCCTTTATAGTTCATAGAAACTTTTTGAAACATTTATTCTAGTGTATGAATATTCCACTCATATTTTCCATCAATTTGAGGATGATAGGTCATACTAATGTCCACATTAGTTTTTAGAGCATGTTGGATAATTTTCTAGAATAGAGTGGTGAATAAAGGATATCTATCAGATAAAATTGATAGTGGTACTTGATGCATCCTTACCACTTCTCTAACGTATATCTATTCAAATTGATCTTCTTATAAGTCTAGTGACCAGGTCCACGGTGATGTTCTCCCATTTAAATGATGGTATGGGTAATGGTTTCATCATCCCTTTACAATTCCACCTTTCATCGTTCACATTATAGAATGTTGTGAACTTTGATTTATATTTAGTGATATCCTTATTCACATTAACCCAAAAATTGTTTTCATGAAGACCTTGATACATCATTGTGCTTCCTGGGTGAATGAATAAAGTAAAAATCTGTGTATCATTAATAAAATCCTTCTTTTACACCATATTTGATGAAACACATAGTATTGATTCAAATCTCACAATTTATTATTTATTAATTTTAAATTATGATTGTTCCCCTTTCCTATGGCTTCCACTTTGTTCTGAATTTCCACATTGTTTCATTAATAATCCATTATTTTCTCCATGAGGGACGGTTTAGAAATAATTTGAGAAAGTATTTATGATATTACATCCCTAATTATAATTGGGACTATAATTTTAAGATCTATGAATATTGGATCCATCTAAATTCTCATTGTTGATAAAGATATATGATCTTTTCTACATAGAGCATCTTCCACATTATATTCATTACCAAGATGGTAGTGGATTGAGTGCTCATAATCCATGATGAGCTATAAAAATATTTTATATTAAACATTAATATCATTATGTGTGAATATATATTTGAGGTACTTTTTATTAGAATATATCTCACACTTCTACCCATATAGATAATAATGCCATATTTTCAATGCAATGATCACAACTGCCAAATCCCGATCATGTGTGGAATAATTTTTCTCATGAATTTTCAACTTCCGTGAGTATTATGCTATAAATTTTGGATTTATCATTAGTATAAACCCTAAGCTATTATTTTATGCATCTTTATATACCCTAAAGGGTTCCCTAGTTGTTCGTAGTGTAAGTATTACTGTTGTGATAAGTTACTTTTTAAGCTCCTTGAATCATTCCTCACATTTTTTCATACATAAAAACTTTATCCCTTCCATGATAACATTGAATGATGTTTTGAAAATTATTTGAAATTTTTCCTCAATCAGTGATAATACTCATCTAACATAAAGAAACTATCAATATTTTTCATAAATGATGTCTTCAGTCATCCTTAAATTTAATTAGTTTTTTGAATGGAAAATATATATCTCATTATTATGATTATATTCCCAAACAGAGTGTGTTCGTTGAACTATACACAAATTTTATATATGTGGTGAAAATATTATCCTATTTGTAGGGCCTTTATTATAGTTCTCATATTCTCTTCATGACCCTCCTTGATTTTGGAGTATATTTGAATATCATTTATAATGAATACGATTTTTTTGAGGTAATCTCTAAAGACTCTTCTCATCACGTCTTTGATGATTTTTGGAGCATTTGTTAGTCCAAAATGAATTAATATGAACTCCTAGTTCTCATACATTGGATGAAAAGAAATAATGGGGATATTATCCTTCTTCACCATTAAATGATAATATCCCCACCAAATATTTAAATTATAGATGTATTGTGAACAATGTAGATGATTTAACAATCTGTTTATCTGAGGTGGATGATACATTTTGTTAATCATTATCTTTTTTAGATATTTGTAATTAATGAAAAGGCACATTGTCCCATGATTCTCCTAGTAAAAGCGGACTGGGGCACCTCATGGTAAAAAAACATGGGCATACAAACCCTTTACCCAGATTCCCATATAGTTTATTCTTAATTTCCTCAAGCTCTACAATAAATATCTTATAATAATTCTTGGATAATTTTAATGCCTCATGTATAAACTTGATTAAAAATTCAACATCTCAGTTAAGAGTAAGGAAAAAAAATTCAAGAAACATATCAGTGTTTTCCCTCACATTATGCTTGTCTTCGAGGATGGTTATTTCAATAAAATCAATCATTTGATCTAGATACTCTTGCTTATAGGGAAATAATATATATTGTTAAGATATTTGTGCAAAAGAATATTCAACTTCTTACATACACTTTTACCAAATAAGGAAATGATTTAGAATACAAAGAGTGATTTCTTTCTCAACAAAAATTATGTAGGGTCTATAGAGGGAAAGAAAATCCAGATTTAGAATTGCATAAAATTTCATTATTGGGAGTATGAAAATGTTCACTGGGAAGTTCATCACAAAAATTCTAAGAGGGGTATTTATATACATCAGCAGAAATATTTTTTTTATTATTTTCCAAACACTTTTAGGAAAAGTGAGAAAACCAAAGACACTTCCAAGCCCACAACACACATACAAAGCTGAATAAGCAAACAAACACCCAAAGCAACCAACAAAAATTAATAAACATAATCAATATACCTATCATCGCAACCAACACAGAATCCCTCCTCAGTAGTGGTAGTACCCCATTCAGAAGAAGGATTTAAATGCCTCATGAAATCACAATTATAGTCCAGCCTCAAATCATCCAAAGTTATTTTCCCAAAACCATCTTTCTTGGACAGACTGCCTTTTTAAAAGTTAGGGTCACCCCATGATCCTACTTAAAGGATGCTCTGGTGCACAATGGTCGAGGAAAATAAGATTAATCCTTCATGCCTTTTCTTTTTGGAGTAGCAGATGCCACTCCTCCATCCCCTGTCCTAGTTCTATCTCCACCTTGCACTATATCCCTGATATATCGATTGACCATACCACCTCTATTCTCCTTGTCGCACCTGGGAAGCATCCCCCTTTTCCCAAGAATGCTATCTGAGGTTGATACCTTTTCCTCCATATCTCTTCCTCTCATCAGATCAATAGTGTTGCAGTCAATCCCAGACAGATAATTTCTCGTGATGCAATCAACCTTAAGTGCTCCTTTTCCATTCCCCTCAACAACATTCCCAGAGTAGGAAGATTTAAACTACTGATAAATGGTATTCACTACAGTGGATTCCTCCACATCCTTAAAGGAATCCTCATGGTCCCTTCTCCTACCACGAAATCCGCATACTGATCTCCAAAGATTCATCTTGCTCTGCTGAAATGGAATTCAAACACTTCGTAGCATGTCCCTAGAACTTGTTACTCAATGGAAACAAAGGCATAGATGAAATAACTGGTCCTCTACTATCCTGGCCTCTCCCACTCGTACCTAATTCCACTACCGAGGCACCTTTTTCACTTTCTACCCTCTGTTTCCTCACCTCCATAGCATCACCCAGATGATGATCCCCCAAATTCTCCATGACAGATGTGTCACCATTCTTCTAAGAGCTCCGATTTTTCGAATTGTCTTGTCTCTTTCTCTTGCATGCATCAGGCACCTCCGGATTGTGTTGAGTCATCATATCATCCATCAAGGATGAGCTAACACCATTCCTATCAGCGTCCTTCCCAAACCCTTCTTCTAGCTGCTGGACCAAAGGACCCAACAACTTGGAACCACCCCTTTCCCCCTCAACATCAGTTTTACTCAATTCCAAACCCACCAACGACTGGATTACAGGGGTAAGCCCGACTACATAGTCCCTCCTAAATGAGTCCTGGTTCTCCCAACACCAAGGTTTCAGCACCTGTGATGATGAATCACTTTGACATATCTCTAGAAGATGTCCAAAACGATTACAAGTCAAGAAAAAATCATACCAGTTCTCATAAATAAACTGCTATATACACCAGTATTCCTCACCAATTTTAATCCAAAAAAACACAAATGGTACCCTAGAAGCATCCACCTCAACACATACATAAGGGTTAATCAGATGACACACTGATTTAGTGCAGAAATCCACACCTAGAAATCTACCCACAAGATTACCCAACATTATTATAATAGAGGGATTATGAAAAGGTATGGAATGATTAGGAAAACTAACCCAAACCACTTCCGACGGTGAATCCCATTTCATATGAAAATCAAACGACCAACGATGAATGAAAAATAGAATACCATTGAAACTGTTAGGAGCTCTTAACCATGCATGGATGAGGTCCTCTCCCAACTCAAAATGAATCATAATATGATGTCTGTCCAGCAACCCAACAGTCTCCCTTTCTTGATGATACCAAGAGGATAAAACAAACCTATCGAACACATCAACTGAAGGTATCCTCTCTCCAAACCGAGAAACTAGAGTAAGATTCAACATAGAAGTGGATTCCATGCACTTTGATGTCAAAATTTGAAGATTTGGGTTTCCATCCAAAATATATAGAACTTTAGGGATCAGGAATGCTTTTAGGAATGTTGGAAGAATGTCAGGATTGGGGAAGGGCTGAAACGAAGCCTTTCCATCCCATGAAATGACGATTATCCCTCCCCCGCAAAGGGGGTAGGAGACGAACCAGACACCGTCATCACTAGTGGAGGTAGAGAATCAGAGGGATTCAACTATTTACGACAAGACTTTAGTTTTACATCAGATAAAACAATTTCCCCATTTTCTATTTTCACCAAGAACTACACTTACAAGATTTTTTGTGGTGTTTGAATAATTATACTAAACATTCATGATATGAAGGAATGCATTTAACTAAAATAAATAGTATTTTCACTATTCTAGAATGAATAACTAGTGTACCTATCACCACGTCCTTGGTAGGATACACCTCAGTGGTTGGGATGGAAAAATCTCTCCCTTTCTTCCTTGGATGTTGTTGTTTGTCTATGAAAACTCATGTATTAGTTTATAAGTTTGAAAAGTTACATGGTTCCATGGAGTTGAATTTGTGGCCAATGAACTAAGGGTTAACTAGATGATTTCTTTCATCCGTCGCATTAGAGGTATTCTTTTCTTAGAATTTGTTACATAGGTTCAGTTCTTTCCCACACCTAAATCATTTATTCACAACCCTTAATAATTTTTTTGGGGTCTTTCGTTTTGCATCATTGATGAGTGAGATACTATAATTTTATATCATTGTTTGTTTTTTTCCACATGACCAAAATAATTAAACTCCATGTTCAGCCTCTTATCCACATGATACCCTTCATATTCTCCGACCATCATTTCAACTTTGAGGGGACATCAAACAATTTCCTCATAGCTCTCAAAGTCACAGATCAATAGGGATTTTAGTAGACTATGTTTTAACCCACCAATGAAGTGTTTAAACTTATATTTGTGGGTAACAAAAAATACAAAGGCATATCATTCAGTTATAGTGATTTTTTTCTCATCCACCCTGATGTATTAACAATATTTTTTTGAGGGTAATGAAATCTATTACCCATTTTAAGATTATGATAGTGAGTATAATACTTATGAAATAACATTTTTTGTGTTTCCTTCCACTCCATCAAATCTATATCTTCCTCATTATTCATATTCATGATAAATATCCACCACTGTTTAGATTATCCCTCAATAAAATAAACAACAAGTATAAAATTATCTTTTTCAAATCATTGAAGTATTAATAAGATCTTTTCAATGGATGTGATCCATTATTCTAGGATTAAGAGATCAAATATACCATTGAAGGTTAGAGTCCTATGTCTCATACATGTATCAATCTTAGCATGTTATCTCATAGGGAGGATTGGGCACTCTTTATGATCTAATATTCTATTTAGAACCTGAGTCAGTTGGGAGTGTATCATCATAATCTTCATGATTACTTCTCCCATCGGGTTGGGAATATCATTGGGGTAGTCATCACATTTCCCATCGCATTGGTTGTTTACTTGATTCCTACTATTTATGGACATCTTCTAGAATAAAAGGAAACCTATGGATAAGTATTTTTCTAATATATTAAAAACCAAAAGGTAAATCTAATTAAAATAAAGGGACAAAATATAAATTATATTTATATCCTTAACTAATGAATTTATAGGTTTAAATCTATGATATATCTGATCTATTTCCAAATATACGCTCTTTTGGGATTTTTTTATTCACTTAATAATAGTCCATAATGGAATTGTGATTTTACCAGCATATCCCCCATGAGTGTCAAACAGAGTGCTTAGTAGGTCTTGTTATTGTGTACGAGGTAATATATGTCGGTCCTAAGACACCTTGTCAGTGTTGTAACCCCTTAGTACATCATTACGAGAACCACATACACTTATTGTATCCAGACATGGATGTATTTATTAATCAACCATTTAATTTATACTTACCATAATTTGGGGATGTTTTCAAATACTTATTCTTATAAATAATTCTTTTTCTAGATTTTTCTAATCCAAATCCAAAAAAAACTAAACATTGTCTCTAATACTAATAATAACAACCTAACTCTTTATTATGAATTAACACATTATTTATTACATATAATTATATTTAATAAAACTTAAAATATTTAAAAGTCAATTTACATTTGGAATGTGGAAAATAACATAATGTTATAACATGGGATACAACCACATTATTGAAATCATCTATAACATGCTTCTAAAAATCCATAAGTTTTAAAACAAAATGGGATTACTTGGAAAAAAACATAAGAAAGGGGTGAGATATAAACCCTATTAAGAGAATAAACATGGAATTATGTGATAAATTTTACACAATAGGCATTCAAATTGGGCATTAAAAGAGTAGGAATTGTAAACATAAACAATTAGAAATTATATAGCATGACAATCATAACATGGGAAATGTGGAAACAAGTTAAAAAAACATAACAATCATAAGTCAAGGATAAAATTCCAAGAAATTAGGGTGGAAAATTTCTCACCAAAAAAATAGGTTCACTCTTATCCCGAACATGATGTACTATAATTCTACACATTACCCAATGTATTAGAGTGCTGTATAATTTCAGGAGCACCCATCATATTCATTTCATTCTCATGTATACTTTTTCCACATAGATCATACAACACGAATTATTTCCAACTAATACATTATTACACGATCTATGAATGTGGAATAAATACATGTAATACCCTAATAAAAAAGTATTTGTTCATAAATTTCAACACCCTATCATATGATGTGGATATGGTATTCACTACAAAATTGTTTCGGCATTAAAAATCAAGGTGAAATTTCATCAGTATAATGTCGTCACAAAAATGTTCATATAAATGGGTTTATGAGAGAGAAGGGGATATCATATCACATTGATATAAAATTTTGGGAAATAGTGACCTAGAAAAACATATCCCATCATAAGATATTGGACATTTAAGGCATAAGTTGATGAAGATACTTGAATAAATAAAAGATTCATATCTATATTTTAGAATGGTAACAAGTTTATAGAAAGGATAATTGGATGAATAATGGGAGTGAAAGGGGGATATAATTTTTTATAAATTTAAAGGAATCTAATGGAATATAGAATTTAATATCCCAATATATGAAAATTTTATTTATGATACATGACATAAAACAAGTTCTTGATAAGAAGAGCAGAGTAGAAGATCCCTTACAAAATTTAGGCATAGTAAAAACATAGGTAAGGGTAAAAATGAAAGAGGATAAATAGTATATCACTCAAATAAAACAAATTATAACATAGGTTAATGTTATATACATAATTAATATATAACCAGTTGTTATTAAAAATACTAATTTCATGGATGTTTGTTGAATTGAATAGAGGATAAGAGGGGCCCTTACTTGAGTGTGTGACTCCAAATAATTGGGAGGTGATTTTTGAGAGATTATGATAATCTTAGTAGGACACTAGAGAGGGGATTACATATTATATATAATCTCTTTGGAGATTCAGTGAAGATAAATGGGATATTGGTCGGGTTTAAAAAATAAAAGAGTGGGATTTCATAATTTTTTACTTTTTGGACTCTATATAATAAAATAATGAAAACCAAAAACCATCCATTGGTTTTCCCATCAATTGTTCCGAATTTGGGTTGTTTTTTCATTTTATAAATCCAGGGTCCTAATATAATAATACAGTTATCTTGATTATGTGGAGGTGATTAATTCTTTTAAATAAATGATTACAAAACCATTAAATATTACATGTTTTGTCAGATTTATGATTGATTTATAAAATAAATAAAATAAACATAAAAAATTATTTTAAATGTAAATTGTATATTTGTTCATGGATACCATTTATAGTATTTGTTAGACCACTTTTCGATCATTATGATGTCATAATACCCAATGTATATTTATATGGTATACAAGTTTTACCTGAAAATTTGATTATCTAAGAAAATTAGGAAAAATTCAACATTGGATAAATTCAAAATTTTGTTTCCAAAAATAATATTCATTTTAAATAAATAATTTCCACCATATTTTAATTTTCTCTTTTAAAATAATAATTGAGATTTATTGAATATATTGGGTTTTATTAATAATAATAGTTTTCAAACCCTTATGACAATTACATTTGACATCATAAAAATTTTATGATCAATTATATATAATAAAAAAATTAAAAATAATATTTTATAAATGTATTTATTTATTTCAAAAATCTATTAATTCATAAAAATAAATTCTGTAATTGAATTTACTATTTCCCAAAAAAATGATATTTTTTATTGAATAAAAAATTATTTATAAAGTAAAAAATATTATAAAAAATATTAATTAATATGTAAAAATAATGTACATAATAATATTTCTAGGTATTTATACATATGAATTTAATACAGTAGAAAACATTTAAATAGTAAGCAGAGTGGTGGTGGTCTATTCATGTGGTGGTTCAACAAATCATGGTTTGGGTTGTAATCTCAATGTGCTTAAACCCCTCTTATAAATGGTTTCATTCATGCTTAGGTAGTTGGATCACAACTGGAACTTGGTCAATGGAAAATCCCAGATATTATATCTACCTCAGAAGCTCAGATAAAAGGGATTTATAGGGAATGATCCTATTGGTTCAGGCCATCATTCCCTTTTTCAATGTCAATTAAAATTTTAAAACCCTATATTTGTACTAAAAATGAGATCAATGTTCAATGTCTATATTATAAATGGTAATGATACATAAAATTATTTTAATTCTTTTTTGATATAACAAAACTAAATAATTGAATGTTTTTTCTATGATAATATTACATAAAAAGTCATTTAATTAAAACAGAAAAGGGAATTTTATTTAAAATATTTTGAGTTGTTACCTTTTATTTGGTTAATTACACATTGGATTATTATTATGGAATCCATGGTGATACACTATAGAGATTTTGTCTCACACCCTTCATTTACAATTTATCGTGACACAATGAGTGTGTGGACTCCCTTATCATTAAGTTATCATACTTGTTGTCTTATGACCATGTTGGTCACTAATTAATATTTGAATTGCATATGTTCTAATGATTGTAATAAACTGATTTCCATGCATTTTGAATTTATATAAATTCATTTATATATAATATTTAATAGTATATTTGTTTAGTTTTTTCCATCATTTGAAATGTAATAAATAATGTTTTTAAAATTTCTTTGGAAATTCCATACATGATTATTAACAAATTTAAAGTTCTTTTTTTGGTTAATTTAATGATTTAATCGTATTATGGAATCCTTGGTGGAACGTAATGGGATTTTCTATCACACATTACATGTGCCTTTGTGTGTTTATAGATTATCTTCTTCTAGGTTCAAGAAAGGGTATGGTGGCAGTTGGTGGTAGTAGTAGTTGATCCTGGGGTTTGGATAGTTTCGTCCATTGGGACATGGGGTTTTCTTTTGGTTTTCTGGTATATTGATGTAATACTTTGGGTTGTTTACATATTTAACTTTCGGTACTGTTCTCCCTATAGAGCTTCATTTGTATGCAAACTAACTTGTTTATCTTTATTCAACAATTTTTGAGCCTAAAATCGTTCCCATATTATTTTTATTTGATTCCAAGTGCTAGTATCAAACTTGTGGAGATCGAGGACTCCCTTCAGTCCATATTAGTTTCCACCCGGTCATCAGGTTTCCAGGGTACCCAGGCTAGTTTTTGATAAAGTCATATTAGAGCTCTAGGTTGAGCTTGTTGTCTTGATGTTAGTATGTAGTTTTGTAATATTTTGGGGACTTAGGTGGTAGTTGTGATTGAGTTCATGTATATATCTCAGTTTAATGAACCTTATGTCACTAAGGGTGGATATGGAAAAGGATATTGTGGATTAGTTCTAGTCATTTCCCTACTTTGTTTCTGGATAGATTGAAATCCAAATATTGTTGTCTATCTGTTCAGATTGATTTTCCTTATTTCTTTGATTGTGTATTAATATGATGTATTCATTATCAACTGATTATGTTGTATAACATTATTCATCTTATAAGACACATGAATCAGATCTAGGGGGAATATTCAACTGAACGTTTGTGACAAAATCCACTTGTGGACCTAAGTCTGCTTGAGGTGATTGTGTTTAATATAAAAGCTATGAGATGGACACCACCACCATTTCCCTTTCAGGCATCAGCTCAGAACCTGAGAGGGATCTTCTCTGGTGTCATTCTTAGGTGTTCCATCCCCATAATCTAGTTGCATTCAATGGATCTAATTATACTCAAGAGGATGATGAATGGTTATATAGGATAAAATGTTTGCATTAGTTCTTGGAGACACCTAATGAAATAATGGTGATGCTTGAAACCATTGTGATTGAAGATTAAAGAAAGAGATGGTGGGACATGATGGTGATGGTGAAGAAATCTAAGGAAATTAAGCAGAATAACTTAAAGAATATTTTCACCGACCAGTTATATCTATAGTTGATGCTGTTTTCCAAGCCTATTGAGTTATTTAAACTTTAGTAGGCTGAAAGAATCATGACAGACTATGCACACCATTTTCTTGAGCAAGTTTAGTTTTCAGCTAAGATAGAATCAACTGAGAAGATAAAGACTCGATAGTTTAAGTGGATACATTGTGATTTTATTTACCCTTAGCATTTCAAACCTAATCTAAATTCTTATTCTGATGTGATAGATAGAGAAATTAAGGTAGAAATGTGCATGTATTCATTGTCAAGGTTTTTAGGAGTTTCTTTCTCTCTAATGGAAAGTACAAATTCTTCTAAGCAAAAGAGGAATCATGATGATTCTCATGGTGGTTCTTCATAGTAGGATTATCCTAAAACTCAATCAATTTCTGACATATTCACTCTAATTTTATACTAGTGTGAAAGGCCTGGGTATTTAACGAGTGTTTTCCCTGAGGAGCCCAAGAATTGTGGTTTTTAAGGACATTCGAGTCACCTATAGGAGATATTACATGTATAATATGCTATGTATAGTGTAATAAGATCATCATCACATTCAAAACTACAATACAATCATATGATTCATGAGAAAAGGCATTCTAGCCACATACATCTAGAATGATGCATCTTCACATAGTATAAGAGTCTCTTGAAAAAGCAAATAGGGGTCTAAAAACCTTGAGAGGTCTCATCACTATAACTTTTCCATTTGTGACTATTTTATTTTATATGGTTACATCTCATTCGTTTACTCTAACCCATTTTGTTAACCTGATAACTCTTCTTTTGTATTTTTTATTTTGTGATGGATATTTCTACACCCCTAGGAGCAAAAAGACTACATGGTCTTCGATAGTCCCACTTGTTTTTTCTTTTTATAGGATGTGGATATTTCTTGGATATTTATTGTTCTGAATATGAAACAACATGATGTTAAATTTGGGATGGATTGGATCATTTCCAATAAATCATAGATTGATTTTTATATTCGATGTGTCTTGTTTACTACCCCCAATGGTGTATGTCATTTTTTTCAAGAAGAATGGGACCCAAGGTCATGTAAGGTCTAAACTTTCTATCCAATTTTTTGGAAAGTGTTTTTATGTTTTCTTTTCATATGGGGAGAGAATCATTGAGCATTGATCTCTCTCCATTTTTCCTAGAGTTTTCTAATGTATTTCCCTCTGATCTCCCTAGTTTTCCACCAGTAAAGGAGGTATAGTTTTTAATTGATTTAGATCTTGGTACACAACCAGTTTCAATTACTTAATATTGCCTGACACCCTCAAAAATGAAAGAGTTGAAGAAAATTTTTGATGATCTTCTAGAGAATGTATTTTGATGTCTTGGTGTGTCACCTTGGGTGGTGGGGGTTATCATTGATAAGAAATATGATGGTTTACTTATCCTTTGTGTTGATTACTGATAACTAAATATAAACACGGTAAATATGAAGTATCTATTTTATTGGATTGATGATCTATTTGATCAATTGATGAGGGAAAAGTGGCTTTAAATATTGATCATTTATATGGTTTCAATCAGTTGAGGGTAAAAAATCTGAAATTTTTTAGAACCACCATTCCGAGTATGTATAACCATTATGTGTATCTTTTCATGCCTTTTGGTTTCACTATTTATCATATGGATTTTCTAGATATAATTAAAAATATTTTCTATGAGTACCTCAACACCTTCATGGTGGTCTTTATGGATGACATCCTCGTTTAATCTGTCTCTAAGGATGATAATTTGTTTCTTATGTGAGTAGTCCTGGTGTTTTTTAGAAATCAACGATATTATGCCAAGATATTAAAATGTGATATTTGAAGAAGGAATGTGATGTTCTTGGGACACGTTGTGTCAGAACAAAGTATTGTAGTTTATCCTAAAAGGGTGACGTCTATTATGGCTTGGGAATAATCACAAAATGTTTTTGAGATCTGATGAATATTGGGTTTAACTGTGTATTATTTCTAGTTTGTTTAAGACTTATCAAAAATGTCTTCTATGCTGACTACTCTAAATCAGAAGATAGTGAAGTTTATTTCAGATGGAAAATTTCTGAGTTATTTTTTTGAGATGAAACATATTTTAGATATTTCATAGGTGTTGACTCTCCCAGAGGTTGGGGATGAGATATGTGATCATCTATGGTGCGTCATGTTTACGTTTGGGTTTTGTTCTTATGTAAGGTAATCATGTTGTTACTAATGGATATCATCTTGCTATGAAACGTGAGAAGAATTATTTAACCCATGAACATGAACTAGTAGTTCTAAGGAATGCACATAAGAGATAGAGACACTTCCTTTTTGAATAAAGGCATACTCTATTTTCAGACCATAAGAGTTTGATTTATATCTTCCCATAAAAATATTTTAATCACCCCAAAATCATTATGTAGAATACCTGAAATCTTTCAACAATGAAATCGCTTAATGTAATGTATCATTACCAATCTACCAACTACATTCATGGCCACATCATGGATCTCCTTTTTTTTTCCAATTTCAATAATGGGCCATGAATTCATTAGAGGGTTACTTATAATGGTCAATTCAATGTTCTGTTTGACTTTCAACTTTGACCAACATTTCTATAGGATGTAGGGGTCTTTCATTCTTTTTAACTATGATAAAAATTGTGTAACTGTTTCTAGGAACAAGCTATAAAAGAGGATTCATGCAGTGAATGTTTTCATATAATGAATATTTGTTTCAAATCATTAATCATTTAAATAAAATTTTTTAATCCAAGTTGAAAATTTTTTCTACATAGTTGAACACCATGGATTTCACAACGTGAAATTATATTACACATCCTAAAACGGACTGCATACAGTTTTTTAAAACATGATATCATCTATTTTGGATTATGTTCTTTTCCCTAGAACCTTATTTATTGACCTAGATATTTTCCATTCTATTTTGGGTGACATTTCTCCATCTAGATCGATGTTTTCGACATTGGATCTTTTTTGCCATTGTTGTTCATGTTTCCAAGTAAGTAATCTTTCTGCTTATTCATTGATAATTATCACATTGGTTCCCAAGGTTTGCGTTATTGGATTCCATGGTTAGTTTCAGTGTGGTGAACGTCTTTTCTTGAGGTATGTGGTGTTTTCCCTTTCATCCAACCCCTTTTTCTCTACGTTGGATCAATCAGGGGGTGTGTATTGGATTCTAGGGAATTCTTTATCATTGTTGGATTTTTTGTGGATCCGATTGTGGGCATGTATACCTGATCTTTGATGTGTGTGGTTGTGTATCTAGCTTATGATAATTTTCTGGATATCTCTTTCTTTATAAATTGATTAATAAAATTGGATTGACTTTTTGTGTGTGTTGAAAAAGGGGTTTTCACGAGAAATGGGTTTTCCAAGGTTTTTGATAAATGAAAATGGAATAGTACTTTTGAGACATTGATTTTTTTTTTGTGAAAACGAACATATGGGTTACTTTGTGTAATTTTTTTGAAGGATTAGATTGAGGATATCATCCATGTTTTGTGATTTTAAGGAGTTTTTATCTGGGCAATTTCCTCTATTTCCGAGGATTGTTGTTCTAGAAGATAGGTATTGACATTGTTGAGGAGATTACTCATGGGGTATTATTTTTCTTAATAGGAAATTATTTTTATGAATTAGATTGTTCATGAGATTTATTGTGGTATGAGTAGTCTTCTAATATGGCCTATAGTGTTCCTTGGAACTTATGCCTATGCTGCTGTTTCCTTTTTTTATTTCATGTCTTTTTGAGTTATCCATGATATGCATGTTGTACCTTATTTTGGTTATAACTATGAAAAAGGTAAATGTGAACCATGTTTTCCATAAAACCCCTTTTCTACTTATCATTCCATGTTTTTCATGAAATAAGTATACAAGAATTTTTATATAGAGGCTTAATATGAAATACCCAGGTGCGATCTTAATAAGCCTATTAGCTCACACCCTGTACACCACCTTGGTGGTCTGTCTATGTTTTTATGTATTTTGATGTTTGGAATTGAAATGTTCCATAGTTAGGTGATGATGATTGTGTCTGTAGGTTTTATGTTTTTAGTGGTGAGATGGCGGGAGTTCATCTATTCTACCCTATAAAGTAGTTGTTGGTTTTAGTCCATGGAGTTGGACCTATTTTTAGATCTTTGAAAACTATTTTAGTGATTTGTTTTTATTGTCTTTTTAATATTATGGAATATATATTCCTTTATTATTATGATTTCTTTTTCATTTTGTGTATACATATATACAATGTCTTTGATCAGGTTAGGTGAAATCATTCCCCCAGTTGAATTTTTTGATGCCTCATTACATATCGCGAACCCATGGAGATTTAGAACACCCATCAGGTATGTAAGAGAATAGGTTAGGTGCCATGTTTGAGGGTTACATAGGTCGATTCATTAAAATTTGGTATCCGAGGAGGTATGTTGCAAGATTCCTTGTCTTAGGACATCTTTTAGTATAGAGATAATATTTTTCAGAATTGAGATGTATGTTGCGATAAGTGCCTAGCCAGCTCTTTTTGTAATGAGACTCATATCCCTCGGAGATGTTGGGATCATGTCTATAGGGTTGGGTTTCATTTTTTATCTTAGTTTCATATTATGGGTTTTCTTGTTTTAATGGACATTTGTTATATTGTCTCACCATTTTTATGTTTTTGTGTGTAGTAGTATGCCTCTGATGCATCTTCCACGAGTTCTTCATGAGGGTGTAACTGATTATCCTTAAGGGAATACACCTATAGAATAGAATACCATAGAGAATATTGTACGATCAGTTGTTGTTTTTTTATCAGGTTATACCCTGAGTTGATAACTCTTTTTTTGAGGTACAACCACGAGATATATGAGAGAGATAGAGATCATGTGAATCCTTACATGAGAATTCTGTATCCTTTAATAGAATGAATGAACCACAAGAGGCATAGAATTAGTAGGATTGGGTTAATCAGATCTTATATTTTTGGGGAATACCTAAAAATAGAATTTTAAAGTGTGCATCATTTTCTCTTGAGTGTTTCAGTAAGCGATAGAGGGATTCAATGGTCAAGGATGACATGTATGTGGACATAGATTGGAAGGGATTCAGAACCCTATTATTTTAGAATTTTTCTAAAGAATTTTATTCTAGAAATTATTATTGTGTTCCTGTATTTATAAAAATGAGATCGTTTGGTGTAAATATACACCAAACATTTTGTTGAGATTGTACATTTTTTCTTGAATGTGGTGAGGAATGCCTAACATGTGGTTGAGAGGTACCTATATGGTTTGAAAACACATATCAGATCCCATGTGTTCATGTTGAGACAATCTACCTATATGGATATGGTAGACAGAGCTATCATGGTAGAGATGGATATGACACAAGAGGATGGTTTTCCAAACCATTCTCTTCCATATAGTGGTAGTTTCAGTGAAATTAATGGGAAGAAAAATAAGTGACAAGATCATAGTAGAAGTGGTAGAGGTGGTTCTTAACAGCAATATGCCACAGTACCATCCATTGTAGTTAAAAATGTTCCTCTGACTTGAAATCAGTGTATAAAGGAAGGAAATAAAATACATTCTTATCCTTTTACCATGAAGAAATTCAATATTTATGGATTTATTGTCTACTAACAACACTTCTATTAGACTATGATTATGCCTTGTTATGGTATAGGTTTGTTATCTCCAAAGTCTATTTTAGTGTAGTTAGAAGTTTAAAAGACTACAGGTCTCTAACTAGAGACGTCTGGATTGAAACATTTTTATACATTAGATGATTGTCTAGTAGAAGTTGATGAAGGTCCAACAATAGTGAGAGGTACTATCTTTATTACATCTTCTGTAAAAATCACTTTACCCAATACCGGTACCTCCCAATTTTTGGTATCTATGTGATTTTTGATATTTTTAAACATACAATGGGAATTAAGTCCTTTAAAATAGATTAATCGGCACATCTTAGTAAGAGGAAATAGTGGGTGTTTTAGTGTCCTTGTCCATTAACGATTGCTTATACAAAGTTTGTTTGAGATTTTCACATTCTTGACATAAAACTATTTGATTTCATCATCGGTATAGATTTTCTTATCACTCACCAATCTAATGTTGATTGTTATCAATGGTGTGTTTCTTTTCATGATGTCGATGAGAGATCATTTGAGTTTCTTGGTGAGTGGGGCCTGAGGTATAGATGTGCCAGAACTTCCAGCCCAAATATCTATAGTTTTATTTATCCTGTTGCATTTGAGACCGATGACATTTCTCATGTCGTTGATCATACCATCACCATTATTTAATTTTCTATCATTTTCCATGATGATTTCTTCATACTTATTCTAAAAAAGTGGTAGAATTTACGATTGAACCGGTGCCATGTACATAGTTGATATCAATGCATTCTTATTTTATGGAACCAATGGAGCTGAAAGAGCTCAAGAATCAGGTAGGAAACCTGTTGGAAAATGGTTTCATTTAACATATCATTTCAACTTTCGTATCCCCAGTGATTTTTCCTTGAAAGAAGATGGTTCACATGAGTTATGTGTGGACTATCTACTGTCGAAATGGGTGATGGTTAAGAAAAAATATCCTTTTTCTCATGTGGATGATTTGTCTGATCATTTAAAGAGGGAAAAGTTGTTCTGGAAGATTTATCATCATTAGGGCTATCATTAGATCAGAGTTTGAGAGCCTGATATACTATAGAGTGCGTTCATAAGTTGGTATGTCCACTATGAATATATAGTGATACATTTTGTTCTAAATAATTGTACTTTACTTTTAATTTATTTTATGAATTAGAAATTTTGTCAATATCGTGACACATTTTTGGTAGTGTTCATGGATGATATTACAGTTTAGTCTGAATCTAATCATGAGCATGAAACTATATGAGTTTGGTTCTACAAATTCAGGTAATTCACTATTTTTATGGAAATATTTCAAAGTGTAGTTTATTTATTCATGAAGCGATGTTCATAGGGACAAGATTTCTAATCATGACTTATCAATTGATTATGAGAAGGTGAACATTGTCTAGTCATGGAAGAAACCATAGAATATATTTTTGATACCAAGCATCCATAGTCTTTCTAGGTACTACTAATGGTTTATCATGTGGTTTTCTATGGTGGAATCACATTTTACTGCTCTTATAAAAAAAATGGTGGAATTCACGTGGTATGTGAAGTTCCAAACTTATTTCGATGAACTAAAATTCTCCCATTTTGATCTGACCTGATCCTAGTAAGGGATATATGTTGTCTATGATGCTTCAGGTATTGGTTTGGTAGGTGTGATTATATAGGATGACCATGTGGCAGTTTCTAAATCTTTTTAGCTTTGTCTACATGAAAACAATTTCCCACCCATCATTTATAGCTTACCGAAGTCATGAATGCACTAAAATATTAGTGGAACTATCTTTTTTCGGGGATGTTCATGGTATTTTTTGATAATAAATGTCTAAGATATATATTTTCTCTGAATGATAGAAATCTCATATAGAGAATACGGGTAGAATACCTTCAGACGTTTTTCATTGATATCACCTATACCTCGAGAAAGTGGAATGTCGTTGCAGACACTCTTAGTAGGAAAGTACCATCACAGGGTGTACTAGAATGGAATGAAAAGTGGAACCTTATGGGTCTTTTCAATCAGTTACACTTGGATGCTCAAGAGGATGTTTCAATAATGGTTATGACCACAATTTAGTTATCATAATCAATCTTAGAGTCTATTTTGCGGAGTCAGTAGCCAAATTATGGGTTTCAGAAGACTTGAGAAAGCCTTTATAAGGGGGAGACTATTTCATGCCAGCCTCTTTCTTCACATGGTATACTCCACTTTGGGTAGTTGGTTGTCATCCTAATATCTATAAGACATTTATACTTTTTTGATTGTCATAGCTTTTCATGGTTCATTAATCCAGGAACACCAAAGATGTATTATAAAATGAGGTGGTGATTCTAGTGGGTGGGTAAAAATCATGACACTGTGACGTTTGTTTCTCACTATCACACCTGACAATGTATAAAGGGAGAGAACATGAATATTTATAGTTTACTTCAACCTATTTCAATGCCGATTTAGAAATGGGATGGGGTATCCATGTATTTTTTTTGTTGGATTACCATGAACTCACTGAGGGAGGAATTCTATCACGGTAGTTATTGATCGGTTAACGAAGTCTTCTCAATATATTATAATCAACAACAATGTTGATGTTTAATATCTACGTAAGATTTCTATTCAAGAGATTATGAGGATACATTGGTGTCCTTATGTCATTGTTTCATATAGGGATCACTGGTTTACCTCAAGGTTCTGGGGGAGTCTTCAAGTGGAAATGGTAACTCGGGTCATGTTGACCACATATTATCATCCATAGATAACAATTTAGATAGAGTATGTGATTCAAGTCTTAGAGGATATGATACATTCATGTGTCTTATATTTTGATGGACCATGGGATCACTAGCTAAGACTGGTTGAGTTTTTTTATAACAGTAGTTATAAATAATCAATTAGAATGGATCCCACTGAGGTTTTGTCTAGAATCCTATGGAGGTCACCACTTTTTTGGGAAAAGGTGGGTGACTAATCTTTTGTTGGACCATGTCTGGTGTATGAGGAATATATAATGATTCAGAATGTACATCTATCTCTGATAAAATCCCATGGTCGAAAAAAATCATATACAGATTAGTACTGTAGAACTTCATATATTATTGTAGTCTAGTGGGTTTTGTTAAAGGGTTCTCATAGGTTAGGACTATGTCAACTTGGAAGGTAGGGATTAATGGCTCGGAGATATGTTGAACCACTTTAGGCCATTGATTGGATCAGAGAGGATGCTTATTGGTTACCACTTCTAGTTCAGTTGATGAATTTTCATGACGTGTTCAACATGAATCATCTTAGGAAATACCATCCTATTCCCACCCACATTCTATGTTGGGATGAAATTTACATAGCGCCATATGTTTCCGTTTTGGAGAAAAAAGTTGATATTATTGACTCTCATGTGAAATTCTTGCAGGGAAAGTCAATTACAATGGATATAGTTCTATAGAAACAATGATCAGATTCTCATGAGACTAGGTAATATGAGTCAATGATGAGGGATTACTGAACTCATCTTTTTCCAGGGGTTACATCTTCTACATGAATTACTGGGGATAGAATTTGTTTATGGTGGGGAGTTTGTAACATCCCATTATCGATCATTATGGTATGTTGCTGAACTCTTCATGGTTATTCTTTTTTCTATTGTATGTTAAGTACTTAGAAGGAATTAGGAATATACCTATAATGGTGATGTCATAGATTTTTTGGACTTTCAACTTTAACCATATTTTTCTACATGTTGGAGAAGGCTTTCACATTGGGTAATTGGGTTACACAATGTGTAACTATTTTTGGGTAAAATCCATGAAATGGAATTCATGTTTTCAAGGTTATACGTCATGAATAGTGTTTTAATGGTGTCCATTGTTAAAATAATTAATTTTTAATATGAGGCGATCGATATTCGGAGTACATGAACACTGGTGATTTTATAGCGTGTAACTGTATTTCATGTCCTAAAACAACCCACGTACATTTTTTGAAACAGGTGAGAAGCTGTTTTAGATTTAGTTCTTTCTGCTAGGACCTTGGAACTCTATCTAGAGCTCTTCTGAGAGAATATTGGAGACTCTTATCCATCAAGATCGATCTATTTGACATTATATCATTATTAAGGTTGTTGTGTATCTCTTCGGATAAGTAATATTTTTCTTCCACATCGGTATTGATCATGGTGGAACACTAGGGTTGGGTTATCAAATCTTGTGGCATATGTTTGTGTTTCTTCATGTATTCTTTAAGATCCTTTAGGATATCTCATTATGGAGGCCATTCCATGGTTTGTTGTTGTGCAGTGGACGTCCATTATTGAATTTTGTGGTCTTTTCCCATTCCTTCTACCCATTATTTTTTATTTTGGATCAATCAATAAGTGTAGATTCGATTCTAGTTCCATCTTTGTGATCATCAGGTTTTTATTTTTTATGGATCCCATTACCAACATGTGTAACCTAAGCTTTGAGGTAGGTGGATCCATCTCTAGAAAATAATAAATAGCCAAATTTCTCTTGATTTATAAATTTAATTAACAAATTTTCATGACAATTTTCGTGTGTTTAAAAAGGGGTATTAAAGAGAAATGTTTATCCCTATTATTTGACAAATGAACAAGGGAATTGGTACTTTGGAAACAATGAAATTGATTTGTGGAAATTAGCACATGGGTGACCTTGCATACTTATATGGAAAGTTTATCTTGATTCCAACGTCCATGTGTTGTGATTATGAGGAGGTTTTCTAATGGGGTTACCTTTATTTCCTAGGCCATTACTCTAGAGGGTGGATATTGACAATGTTGGGGGGTTTACTAATGGGGTATTCCTACGCTTCCAAGGACATTTCTCTAGGAACCGGATTGTGAACATGATTAGTTGTACTATGGGAAGTCTTCTTGTCTATAATATAGTCTTCCTTGGTAACGATATCTATTGTACAAATTCTGTTTTGTATTTCTTGGCTTTCTGATATATCCTTGATATGTATGTTGTAACTATATTTTTTTATAAATATGAAAAAAAGAAAATTTTTACTATGTTTTCTATAAAACATCTTTTCTTCATAGAATTCATTTTTTATTTAAAATAACAATACATGATTATTTATATAGGTACCTTATATGGAACACCTAGGTGGGATCCAATTGTGACTATTATCTCACACCTTATGCAACTCCTCAGTGGTGAGAAGACCTTTGTATGTCTTCCAATGTAGAGAAAGGCATGGCGCCATAGTGAGGTGGTGAGGTTCTTGTCTGTTGGTTTTGGGTATCTAGTGGTGAGATAGTGGGAGTTCATCCACGCCATCACATGGAGTAGTTGTTTGGTCTTGGTCCATGCATTTGAGACTTTTTTAGAGCTTTGACAAATTTTATAGTAGTTCATTTATAATTTCTTTTGAATTTTATGGAATATATATTCATTTAGTCATCAACAATGTTTTTTGTTCATTATATACATATATTCCATGTGTTTTATTAGTATGGGAGAAATTGTTCCCTCTATTGTGTTGTTTTATGCCTGAGTTCCTATCACCTGCCCGTGGGGATTGGGAATTCCCATAAGGTATGTAATAGAATGGGTTGGGTTCTAGGTATAATGGTTATCCGTGTTGGTTCATTACACATATACCCTTGGGAATGAGAATTTCATCATAGATTATGTGATCAAGAAACTTTTTCCCTAGGTCAGGAATGAGTTATAAGAAGAGTGGGTCTTGATGGTAATTTTCACATAGTTTTATATTGGTTTCAAGGAATCTGGGGTCGAGTTTTCTTTGTCTTATTTTAATCTGAAATCTACTCTTCTCACGATGATTATATAGGAAAAGTATCTTGATTATGAGATCTATATAATTAGATACCATCCTCATGTTGGGGAGACCATACCTGATAGGTAATTCTCTACTGAGGAAATTCTATGGTATTGGAACTACTTTGTTATGCTGATAGATGAATGGAACGATGTGATGGGAATTTCCATTACTCTCAAAGTGCAGTACACCCATGAAACACGATTTTTTCTATGACATACGTCATACATTCTAGTGTCCATTTATGACATATGTAATCATTATTTTTTCTATCATTGTTATACATGACAACATGTCAGCACTGAGCACCAGAAAACGTTAATATTTTTCCAGCCACATACACTGCCTACTTAAAAGTGGGATAATATCTCTATGAACATTGTGGTTGGGATTACATATACCTAGAGAAATAATAATGCTACATGGTTTGTGATCGATTATCTAACTAAATCATATCACATTATACCCATGCATGATACACACATAGTTCTAGAGTTAAAAAATCTCTATGTGAAAAATACTGTTTATTTTTCATGTATTTATATCTAATATATTCATTGATAGGAATCCTAGGTTCAATTCTCATTATTGTAGAGTCCTTCAAGAGGCATTGAGATTTCCATGTTCACTTGAGAACGACTTCCGATCCACGATTGGATGGCCATATATTAATAGAAATATAGATTCATGAGGATATGATCTACTCTGGTATTCTCAGCCTTGGTTGTATTAGGAGGATCATAAGAGGAAGGTTATATTTTCTTATGAAAATAGTTACCATTTGTGATTATAATGGAAGAATTTGAGTCCATGTATGGTCGAACTTGCTGATATATATTGTGTTGGTTAATTTTTAGTGAAATTTTTATGGGTTGACCATATTTTTTTAATATTAGATACCATATATTTAGTTAATTCATCATAGGATGTCGATGACATCGTTCTAGTATAAATATTATGTTGAGCATCATCCCAATACATTGGGTTTTCAGTTGGTGATCTGATATTCGTTAAATTTTATCCTCTATTGGTCCATCAATGGAATGGGTGGAAAGGGAAGCATTATTCTCATTTTATGAGACCTATTGAGGTGGTTGAACTGGTGGATAAAGTTGATTTTTATTTATCACTTCATAGTAGCTGAAATCAATACATGATTCATTCTATGTATCTCATTTACAAATTTATATATCTAAACCACCTCATTTTATGAGATGGAGTGATCAGAAAGATGAACATGATTTATTTGTGACTGAATGTCCAAATCAGATTATTTGATTCATTAACCAAGGTACATCATTGTTACACCCCAACATGGATTCAACTAAATCGATCACATAAGCACATGGGTTATAACACATAAACCACAAATACCTATACACTAAAGATGCCAACTAAGAGTGAGGGCCTAGGGTGTGGTAGTGGGGAGACTATACTCTCATATAAATGTAATAAAATAGTGGAAATATCTAAATATCATACATAGAAGAAATAAAATAGAATTTGGATCATTAAATAAAATAAAATAATTTTTTTTAATAAAAAATTAAAAATCGATAAAATCCAGAACAACTATGTTATACAATACAACAATGACCCCAACTAAGATGACTATACAAAAACAAAAATAAAGAGGCTACTGAAATTAAAGTACATGGATATACTACTAACATAGAGCTAGACCATGAACTCTGTCTCCAAACATTGTTGAACAACACTTGTCTGGTAACAATCGGAAATTTTTAATAAATTTTGTTTCATAAATTTTTGTGTTATTTTATTTTATACTCAACAAAACTATTTCATTTAATAAAATTTGTATAATTAAAATAAGACCATTGGAAACTAAATGCTGTGTTTATTTTATATAAATTCATGTGATCTTGATTAATTAAGATAGAAAGAAGATTTGATTGCCCCATCCAGTAGTCTCGGGCCGATTGAAGCCCATCAGATGGATCTCAGGAAGGAGGTAGTACCTTTGGGATTTTCTCTGGACCAAACCCAAGATGAACTTCATCATGTAAAGATGGAATGAAATTTCATTCGCGAGAAGTTCAAGCTTATAGAAATAACTACTCGCACAATGTTGGCTGAGCCACCCTCATATTCTCTCACCTTAGCACACCTTACACTTATGTCCTATGCTGGTGTTAAAAGGGGTTATGTAACGAGACCATAACATCCTTGTGTAATCCTTTGAATTAAATAAAAATTTTGATTTCTTCTTATGATGATGTTTGTGAATTTTCAAATGTTCGGATAAATATAGTATGAATATTATTGATGAATTTTAGAAAAAAGGGTAGTTTCGAATATTTATGTAAAAATTAAATAATTAAAAATGTGTAATGATTTTCAAAAAATGCTTTTCTAAAGTTGTGTTCAACATGAAATTTAGAGACTAATAAGATCAACAAAATTTTTGATCAATAATAAATTATGAATAGTGATTTTATGCTTAGGATTACTAATGTGACCAAATGTAATAGTAATCTCACTTAAAGAATGTATTAAAATAATTTAGGCACCTTGATTAAGTAATGTAATTCAAATAAAATAGGTAAATAACTGTTTCAGAAATTATTTGTCAAGTATTAGTTTTCTCGGGTGAATAGTTTTTTTAAATTAAAAATTTAAATAAAAATATTTCTGAAATTATTTTTATAAAATGGAGTTCATTTTTAATTCAGAGCATCGATATTAGGTTATGGTGTTTTTTGTGGATTTTTTTGAAAAAAATGAATTTTTAGTTAATAGTATTTTTATTTAAAAATTAAATTAAAAATATTTAGAAATTTTTTTTCATTTAATAGGGGTCATTTTTGAAATCAGTGCATCGATATTTGGTTAAGGTGATTTAATGGGATTTTTCTGAGAATGTTGAATTTTCGTTGAATAGTGAAAATACAGTTTTTGAGTTTCGGGTGTTTAATGACATCATTAAGGCTGTATTAATTATTCAATAATTATGGTCAACTTATGAATAGTAAGATAAGGTATGAGGTGTCCCATGTGGACAATACCATGGGAAAATACCATGAACAAGACAATGGTTTTTCCAATACCACTATTGAGGTGTCCCTTGGACATTAATGCCTTTTCCCCTCACATTCCCTGTAAATACCGAGCCATTATCTCATCCTTTCCATTCTAAAAGCATCCTCAACGAAGTTGTGGTCTTCTTACCTCCCAAGGAGTCCTCCCAAGGTGCCCTAAAGCATTCCAAAGTCCCAAACATCAATATTTTGAAGTTACTCTTCAATGTAAGAGATCATACCTCTCTCCATCATTTCAAGTACTCTCTTTTATGTCATTTCTTTTATGCTCCATGTTCACATGTTAGAGGATGTTATTTTATATTCACATTACTGTAATTTTTTTGTTCATATGATGAGATACCCCCTCTTTCTCTCATCAATTCATTTTATTAATGTTTATGTGGCGTCATTAGGCTGCCAAATTTTTCTAAGGGATTTTACCTCTCTCTTTCTTTTCAAGTACCATTTTGTATGTCATTTCATTTAAGCCACATGTTCTTATGTTGTGGGATGTTTTTTAATATTCTTATTACTGGACTTTTTATGATCATATTATGAGAGATCCCCTCTTACTCTAATCATTTCTTTTTATGAATGTTTAAGTGGCGCCGTTAGGCTGCCGAATTTTTGTAAGGGATTCTTCCACCCTTCTCATTTTTCAAGTTCTATTTTGATGTCATTTCTATCAAGTTACTTTTATAATTATAGGGTATGATTTATATATCTATCATAATTTTATTTTTATGTTTTTATTATGAGACACCCTATTTTATACCATCAATTCATTTTTTATGTTTTAAGTAACGCCGTTAGGCTGCCGAATTTTCATAAGAGAAATATTATTTATGTCTTCCTTTAAAGTTCTTCATTTCATATGGTATATCTTTCAAATTTCATTACCATGTTATTAAATCATTTATAATCTACCCCCTACAATTTTATGTATAATTTATGAGTGATTGACCCATGTACCCTCTCTTTTCAATGTTTTTTAAAACCCTGTAACATTGTCGTTATGCTGCAGAATTTTCATCTCAAAATGACTCTCTCTTTTTCTCAAATTATTTTATTTTATGAAGTGAATACTCAAAGATCTTTCTTCTACAAGGGTATTAACACATATATCAAAATATTTTATTTTAATTCTGGGATTTACATACATGAATCCCATTTTCCTTTTCCATGGGATTAATGTGACATAAATATCATGTCTTTAAAGTAGTTTTTAAAACGTTATGATTATGAAATGAAACCCATTTATTTTATGATATGTGGGTTATTTAGGAGATTTTTTATGATGATATATGTGGATCAAATGATAATAAAAACAAATTAAGGGTGTTCCCGGATAGCGCTCCAATGAATTGGGTAATGATGTAATCTCTAGGGATTACAATTTTAACGATACCTTGGTGAATAACCTTGGTAATTTTTTTAAATGACACCTTGGGGATGGACCTCGGTGATATGTTCATGTTTGTCTAAGTTAAATGTTGTAGGCACATCTTCAAATTATGAAACACATTATTTTTATTATATTATGCCTCACGATCTCTTTCTCATGCCTTAAAGTTATTTATCATGACTTTATTGATGTATCTCAAGTTCACATATAAAATGTTTCTCTTGATTCGCTTACTTGGAATTCTGCTCACCCTTTCCTTTGATGTATGCTCCCAGGTTATGAGATGTTATAATTAACACAGGACGAACAATGAATAAACTTTTCATGTGTTTAAGAAGAATGTTTTCTGTCGTCATGTGTTATGTTCCTGGTTTCCAAGACACTAACCTTTAAAGATCCTGGGTTTTTTATAATGTAATGAAAAGTCATGTTATAAAAAGGTGAGATATTAGAGTTTGTATCAAAGGATGGTTTAGTTATTTTTCGAAAGTAAGATTTGAAAACCGTACAAGGTTTCTTAATATTATATATAGGAATAACCCTATAAAAAAGTTTAAATATAGGAAATATTTGTAACACCCCCAGATATTATAAGATAAATTCATTTTAATTTCATTCATATCTTCTGTTATACACTACAAAAAGATTATCTTGCATATACACAACATCGTATTAGCTTGTAGTATACACAACACTAATCTTGGATCGTGTTACACAAAATTTCAAGTTTGTTTGATAGAAGTTATTCTACGTAACATTGAGTGTATATATATATATATATATTCAATGTATAAATTAAATATGGTTGGATTCTATTATACACAACAAAAAATGGAATCATGAATTACACGCAACCCTGACATGGCTTGCATTACACGCAATCGTGACCTTTCAAGATAGCGTGTGTTGTATGCAATACCAAGTTTCATTAAACGAGATATTTTTATAATATTATTATGAACTAGCCTTTATTAATAGTAATACCCAATTTTTGAAATTTTATAAATTTTATCTTTTAAAACGGAATTCATATTTGGATTCAGAATATCAAAATTAGCCTAAGGTGAAATTTCTGTATTTTTCTGAAAACATTCAATTTTTGATGAATACTGAAAACACTAGGTTACTATTTAAAAATGAATTTTTATATAAATAATAATTTATTATAGATTAAAATAGATACATAATACCTATATATTTTCAATGCAATTCATTGGAGTCATTTTATAATAAGTTTAGATATTTAAAACTTATATTGAACTTTTCACCGTCTTTTTCCCACCTCCTAAGAGAATTTTTTAATTTGCATAAAACTTAATTTTACCACTTTTGTGAGTGTAATTTCGAAAATCCGAGAGACACAGATAATACCTAGAATTAAAATGTGGTTCAATAAGATAAAAATAATTTTTGGGGAATAGTAACTTTTTACTTTTATTTACCACGGTTAAAAGTAAATAGGGTAATAATGATTAAAAAAGATATTATTAATATCCTAACACATTTCCTAATTTAATTGGATAAGTGTAATTCGACCAAAAACATCTTTATGATTAAAATATGTCCATTTAGGTCAACTTGGATTAGATTATGACATTTATTATTATTTTATTTAAAGAATGGTTAAAATAGTTAAAATCAAAGTTTAATAAATAAAACATTTTTAATAAAGAGTTATTCATAAGATAAATTCGACTATAAATATTAATTAGAAATATAGAAATATTTCCAAAATAATGGTATTTTATTTACAACATTTAGACATTAAATAAGTTAATTTATTTATGACACAATGATGATGAAGTAATTACCTTAGTAATGAAATATTAACATAATTGAAGTTATAAATAACCAAATAAATGTAATTTGAGACTTTGATGAATTAAAATAATTTTCTAGGTTAATATGACATGTTATTATTTATTTAATTAACTTTTTTTGAACTGATAATTCTGTTATGATTTTCACAAAAATCAATTACCAAATAGTGTCAAAATTGACATGAAATAGTTTTTAAAACAAATATTATATTATAAAATGTTATTATATTCCTCAAAATATAAGGTTTGGCCAAATGACTTATATAAGGTTATATATATTAATAATTAACCACTTGGGGATCATTTGGTTTGTTATAGTATGTTTAGATACCATATAGTGTAAGAAAATAAGAAGACACGGTAAAAGTTAAATTATTTAACTTAGAGTAAAATCTAAAAGATAAGGTTAAAATAGTTAACTAAACTTGACTAAACCCTATTGTATGAGAGGATTTATACCCATCCCCACTTTATCTTTGAAAAAAATCAATTTTGAGCTGCTATAATCCAAATATGTCTTTATTATAAAATAATATTTTATGTTTTTCCAAAGGTGCCCCTCTCCTCCCTTATAAAAAGGGCACTCCTTCCCTCTTCTCATCACACCCTTTTGAGCCTTGAAGCACGACCAAACCCTTCAAATTATTATTCTAAATATCTCTAGTTATATCATATAGGTTCTTTTCTTCTCAAAAGACCATCTCTAGTTCCCTAAGAAGAAGCTTAAAAGAGGTGTGTTGAAGAAGAGGTAATCTCTTCTACCGATTCTTTCAAGTTTTCTTTCTTCTTCTACTTCCACTTCATTATTTGTTTTATTATAAAGTAATAACATCAGTAGTAATTATATACTGATATGTTATTATAAATATGAAACAAACCCATTTCACTTTCTATCCATCCTACGGAATATAAAAATCACCATGCGTGTATACGTACGGAATACCATCTCTATGTTGTGGTGTAATTAGGTTTTACACCACCACCTTGCTTGGATGGGTATAATGGTGTAAATAATAAATATATATGATTATTATAATGTCATAATGATTCTAAGATATTATATCATCCACTCCAATTTCATTCAATAAATATTGGAATGATGTCATCGCTCGTGCGTACGTACGGATTACCTTCTCCACGACGCGATGAGATTCATTTTCCATGTTAAAAATTCAAGAATGATTATAAAGTATATATAATAATGAATCATGAAATATATGAAATAATAATTCTACTGTATTTATGTATATATATATATGTATGTCATCTAATCAATTCTATTCAATTCAATAAGGAAACCAAAAACAGTGTTCATGCGTACGTACGACCTAACGTCTCCATGAACGGTGTATTTCATTCCATTTATAGATCTATTATATATATGTAAATTCGGAATATATATTATATATAAATCATGTTTTATATTATGTAATTAAGTAATCACGATCTATGTAATCATATTAATAATTACAAGTTAAAACACGGACGATAAATGAAATGATTTTACCAAAACACTGATTTAACATTGAATTGACAAATGAGAGGATAATATAAAGTTGTAAGTGAATCATATATTATATCATAAATATTATTATAATTCTGTTACTAGTTAATAATATGTTTAATCCCACTATAGATGAGTCTCGGACACATATGGAAGAAATTGGAAATAAGTTAAGGGATAACTTTTCCAATTTTGTTTTTATCCGAGATTGTTTATTCATAAGTATTTACTGGGGTTATTGTTATCATCCATGCCCATGTTTTCTAAAAATGATTTCATGTATGCTTAAATTATATTTAACCATTTTTTAAATTTACCACATGTTTTTAAGGTTATCTTTCTTTTGTTTACCACACGAGGAACTTTTTGAATATTCCGACAAAAGGATGAGGAGAATGTTTTTTTAACTTATACGAAGTGAATGGATTTTTTCGGTTTTATAAAGAATTATTTAAATGAATCTTCCTATACAAAATTTCGTGACTATTTTCAACAAATTAATTTTATTTGAAATTTTCATGGCATTTTGTGAAAAGAAAAAGATTTTAAAGAAGA
The DNA here is from genome assembly GCA_963277665.1 of Viscum album. Taxonomy (NCBI): domain Eukaryota; kingdom Viridiplantae; phylum Streptophyta; class Magnoliopsida; order Santalales; family Viscaceae; genus Viscum; species Viscum album. Next base: position 1,577,549,063 of record OY728141.1, read on the forward strand.
AAGGATATTTTCCTCAAAAATTCATTTCAAGTGTTTTATCAAAACCATTTTACATCTAGGATGACATTATTTCATATGTGTATCTTTCAATTATAATGTCTCTATGATTTACATGGTACCACTTTTATTATGATGAAATGATATCCATTTTTTTTAAATGTATTATGTTATGATGGGATAATGTTTATGAAACCCATTTTTATTCTTTGGGTTATGATGAATGGTTTATGTTTATGTTGTGGCACAAGTAAGAATGATTTCATTATGAGATGGGTGTGACCTATATCTAATTTCAATTCATTGGGTAAATATTAATATCTCATGAGATAGACATGGCTGGAATAATAAGTTAAACCGGTTCAGTGTTACAGGACTGGAATGAGGACTGAACTCAAATCAGAAAGGGACTTTTTCCACTAAGATGGTCTTGTCAGCAATGTCTTGGCTACTATGGAAATCATATCATGTGCTTAATGGTTTCCATGATTACATGTTTTAATCCCATGCTATTTTATCCTTATTTATCTATCTATGCCTTATGTACTGCTATGTTTTATGTAATTGCTCAAGATTTTTATGTTTAAACATTATGTTCATGTTTTTATGTTCAAATGTCTATGGTTTTTTTATTCTCTCCATTATTACCCTTACAGTGCATTTGAGCTCAACCTTTATATGTTTTCTTTTCCCCAATATATAAAGATAATTTTTAGTAAGAAAATCAAAGGGGAAGATCTTTATGGATGATGTTAAAGATCATTCACAATGATTAGAAGATTTTGTTCCGAGTTTCCAAAGACACTGAACTATTACGATCCTTGTGTGTTGGTTTCTGTTATGTATTAAGTATTCTGAAAAAGTAATGTAATGTCCATGTACGTCAAGCTTTCGGTCTCTACAGTTGGTTTTAGAGGAATGGTTTAGTCAACATTTGGAAACTAGGATGCGAGAACTTTAGTGAGATCCCTAGTGATATTTCTAAGGTATGTATAGGGATGTCCCTAAGGATAAGTATAAGTATATTTTATAGTCCTAGAATTATAGTAACAATCTTAGAATTAATCCTAAGATGTTATATTTTGATTTTACTCCCCCTTGATTGTGATTTTTTCCTCTCACACTATTTTTTTTGGGTTTTAGAAAATGGCTGGAAATAGAAAGATTCACGATAATGGAGGATATGATGGAAAATGGAATGATATTCATCATGAGCAACCAAATGAAACGAGATTTGGAAGTACAAACATCGTTATTATGCCTAATATACAATATCCTAATATGATCAATAATCTCAACATTGGTAAGTATCCCGACTCAGATAATAAGAGAAAGATGGAGTTTCATGATGATCATAGAGGAAAGAAAGTTCAATTTCCCTCGTTTAAATCCTGTGGGAAGAGGCATCAATGAGAATGTGTCAAAGGAACTTGAATATGGTTTTGGTGCGAAAAAGAAGGACACAAATCCAGTAAGTGTAAAGGAAAATCTTCAGTTAACACTATGGAGAATGACAATGGTATTTCTATGACATCAACAATGATTAGATGTTTTAAATTTGGAATGTATGGGCATTATGCAAACCAATTCCCTAAGGGAAAATCTCATGAAGAGAATCAGTATGGTCACATGGGTAGTATTTATGTGGATAATGATGAGGAGACTACAAATGATATATGAGATGAAAGCAGTGTTGAAGCATGGTCAATGGTTTAAGATGGTAGTGGAATGATTGTATGTTTATCAAGAGTTATGTTGTATAGGTAATTTAATGGTACTATGAAATAAATAAACATCTAAGGATTGTTACACTATTGTTTTTTCTAAAGTATTTGAAAGTATATGTCGAATGGTACTGGTAACCATGAAAGATTACTCAGATATTTTTTGAAATAAGATGATATGCACATAATGAAAGTATAAATAGAAAATGAAATTTTGATAGTATTCATGAGCACATGACTGATATAAAGACAAAGTGATATCATGGATTGAGTATATAAAAATTTTGGGATTTTGGTATGTGGAATGAGTTAACTTTTGACAGTATTCATGTTTTTTCTATGTTTATATTGTAATTCATGTTTAAAAAAGAATACATGATTAAGGTATTCACATGTTTGGAATATAACCAACAAGATATATCATATGATATATGGGAGATAAATGATGGTATTCTCTTTCTTGGTATATGACCTCTCTAGTAATCATTTTATTTAATCTATGAAATTGGATAGATTTATTTTGGATAAGCCAAAAGATTGGAATGGATTATGTAGGACATAAGATAGTGTTATTTAAGGATAGAACTTGTTTTTAGATATTATTTCTGTAATGTTATAATAGTATAGTTTTAGAAAAAGGACAACCCATAGGATGAGCGACAACCCGTCGCGTCGGACAAGGCTGTGGGAATCGAACCCACAACTAAAGTACAACATGGCTATATTGCATACCACCGGCCTACAGGTAGTCCTGGGTTAGAAGAAACTAGTTTTATTTTATTAAGTGCTATGATAGATGAAGTATAAGTCCATTTTAGAAACCATATATGATTAATAACAATGTAGATGGACTTATATATATTTAATAAATTATGATAAATTTTTTGCGATAGAAATAAATGGAATGACCTATCATTCAATCGCATGATCTGCTAACACTTCACGAATGACAAATTCAACTTCATTTCTTTAAGAGATGAAGTGGAAATTGTTCATGGCATGAACAATGGTGATATTTTACCAAATTCAAGTAAGTATTTATTTTAATTCAACAATTATTTAGCATTAGGGGAATGATCTTGAAAACTAAAAACATTTTCCTAGTACCCTCATACGCGATAAATCAGATGGCACCTTAGGTCATCACAAATTTATAGCTTTGTGACTGATGGCTTTTTTATAGCCATTTTCTTTATCACTCTCCATCAGAACATGATGGTTATATTTCTCTTCCATATCTATATTTTCACCTATGTTCTCATATGTGGAAACCAAGTGATTAGTTAATTTGGGTAACCATTACATTTCATACTTTAGTTTTTAAAGATAATTTTTGGTATTCCTTTTTATGATGTGGGTTTCTATTATAGGACATTCGAGTAGAAAACCATTTATAACCCCGACGAATTTTGAGGGAGAAATTCAGTTTGAGGGGGGTAGAATGTGACACCCCCAGATTTTATAAGATATATTCTTTTTAATTTCATCCATATCTTCTGTTATACACTACACCAAGATTATCTTTCACTATAAGCAACACCGTATTAGCTTTCAGTATATGCAATACTAATCTTGGAACGTGTTACACACAATTTCTTGTTTGTTTGATAGAAGTTATTCTACGTAACATTGAGTGTATATATATATATATTCAATGTATAAATGAAATATGGTTGGATTCTATAATATGCAACAAAAAAGGAATCTTGCACTACATGCAACACTGACATGGCTTGCATTACACGCAATCACGACCTTCCATGATAGCGTGTGTTGTATGAAATACCGAGTTTCACTAAACGAGATATTATTATAATATTATTATGAACTAACCGTTATGTATAGTAATAACCACTTTTTGAAATTTTATAAATTTTATATTTCAAAATGGACTTCATTTTTGGATTTATAATATCGAAATTAGCCTAGGGTGATGTTTTGGTAATTTTCTGAAAACTTTCAATTTTTGATTAATAGTGAAAACTGTCAGTTACTATTTAAAAACCAAATTTTTATTTAAATACCAATTTATTTTATTTAAATTTATTTTAGGTAATATTTGATACATAATTATTATATAAGTTCAATTTAATTCAATGGAGTCATTTTATAATAATTTTAGATATATAAAAATTTTATTGAACTTTTCACCGTCTTTTACCCACCTCCTAGGAGAATTTGTTAATGTGCATAAAACATAATTTTACCTCTTATGTGAGTGAATTTATAAAATATGGTAGTCAAGAATAATATCTAGGAGTAAAATTTGGTTCAATAAGAAAAAATATAATTTTTGGTGAATAGTAACTTTTTACTTTTATTTACCACGGTTAAAAGTAAATAGGGTAATTAAGGGTAAATATAATATTATTATTACTATAACACATGTCCTAATTCTATTTTATATGTGTAATTAGACCAAAAAGAAACTTATGAATAAAATATGACCATTTAGTTCCACTTGGATTAGATTAGGACATTTATTATTAATTTATTTAAAGAAGAGTTAAAATAGTTATAATCAAAGTATAATAACTAAATCATTTTTAATATCGGGTTATACATAAGATAAATTCGACAATAAATATTAATTATAAAGATAAAAAGATTTCCTACATAACGGTATTTTATTTACTATTTTTAGGCATTAAATAATTTAATTTATTTATGACACAATGATGATGCAGTGATTAACTTATTAAAGAAATATTAACATAATTGATGGTATAAATACCCAAATAAATGTAATTTGAGAATTTTAGGAATTAAACTAATTTTATAGGTTAATATGACATTTTATTATTGATTTAATTAAATTTTTTAGAACCGATCATGCTTTTATTATTTCCACAAAAATCAATTACCAAATATTGTCAAAATTGACATAAAATAGTTTTTAAAACAAATATTATATTATTAATTTTTATTATATTTTTTAAAATCTAAGGATCTTCGAAATGACTTAGATAAGGTTATATATATTAATAATGAACCACTTGGGCTTTTTTTCTTGTTATAGTATGTTTACTAACCATATAGTGTAAGAAAACAAGAAGACGCGGTAAAAGTTAAATTATTTAACTTAGAGTTAAATCTAAAAGATAAGGTTGAAATAGTAACATAAACTTGTCTAAAACCTATTTAGTTATAGTATTTCTACCCATACACACTTTATCTTTGAAATAAATCAATTTGGAGCTATTATAAGCCTAATATGTCTTTATTATAAAATAATATTTTATGTTTTTCCAAAGGTGCCCCTCTCCTCCCTTATAAAAAGGGCACCACTTACCTCTTCTCTTCACACAGTTTTGAGCCTTGATGCTCCGACAAACCCTGAAAATTCATCTTCTAAACCTCTATAGTTATATCATAGAGGTTCTTGTATTCTCAAAAGACCAACTCTAGTGCCCTAATGGAAAATCTTAAAATAGGTGCGTCGAAGAAGAGGTAATCTCTTCTACCGATTCTTTCAAGTTTTCTTTCTTCTTCTACATCCTCTTAATTATTTGTTTCATTATAAAGTAATAATATGAGTATTAATTATATATTTATAAGTTATTATAAATATGAAACCAACCCATTTAACCTTCTATCCATCCTACAGAAAATAAAAATCACTGCGCGTGCGTACATACGGAATACCGTCTCCATGCTGTGGTGTAATTAGGTTTTCCACCACCACCTTACATGGTTGGGTATAATGGTGTATGTAACACCCCAAGATTTCATAGTGTGTTATTTCTTTAAAATAATACAATAACTTGCACTACATGCAACACCAAGTTCAAGCACACCATGACTTACCAAACAAGCCATTCAAAAGAGGTTATGAATAGTATTAACTAAACTTTAAACTTTATATAATCCTTATAATTTTAGAATCCATATTATGAGTTTCTTAGACATAATGTAAGAACAAATTCATTTTCAGTATTTCACTTTTACCAACTTTTAATAGTGAACCCATTTTAAATACATTATTTTAAACTTTTTGAGTAAAGGGGGACATCAAAAAATTTAAAATTAAACATCCCAAGCTTCCACGGTACGCTTTCCTTTGAATAATACAGTAGCGTGTGTTGTACGCAACTTCGAGTTCTAACACACACCACAACCAATATAGTAATACCTACTTTTTGAAATTATATATATTTTATATTTCAAAATGGACTTCATTTTTTGATTCGGAATATCGAATTTAGCCTAAGTTGAAATTTTGGTACATTTTGGATAACTTTCATATTTTGATGAATAGTGAAAATTACTAAATTTTAATTAAAAACTATTTTTTAATCAAAATAATTAATAGTGATAAATTATGAATTTGAGTGGTTTTAAAGTATATTTAGAATATATTTTTACCATTTAATATAATCTTGGTCATTGGACATAATTTTACAATTAAACCAAACATAAACAAGTGTCACTCTTTTGATAGTTATTATCTCTTAAAAACACGTTTTTTGTTTTGACAGCGGGAATTAATTTTAATTTAATTTCTGCCACTTCTGTGTTTTGAATTTAGAAAAATGGATTACATATTTGGAATCAGGATGTTCAAATTGTGTAAATAGGTAACTTTTATTTTTAGACATTTTGAATAATTACTGCGGTAAATATTTTATTTACCATGGTTAAGGGTAAATCCGGTAAATAAGGGTTAAAAAATAATATTATAATAATATTAAATTACCCTAAAACGTGTCCTAGCCTTATTGGTTGATACATGTTCGACCATAGGCATCTTTGGGTCGATTTTGGGACCCCATGGTGCCACCTGTAGGTGATAGGGACACTTTGTTTTAATTATGTTAAAATGAATACAAAAATGACACAAGCATATAGCTTTTAGAAAACCAATTTTTACATAGGGTTATATATGTTGGATTTTAGATTATAAATATTCATTAGAAAGATAAAAAGATTTCCTACATAATGATATTTTACTTATAATTTTTGGACATTATATAATTTAATTTATTTATGACACAATGATGACGAAGTAATTACCATAATAATGAAAAATTAAAATAATTGATATTATAAATACCCAAATAAATATAATTTGAGACTTTTAATGAATTAAAATAATTTTCTAGGATAATATGACATATTAGTATTTATTTAATTAATTTTTTTTGACGTAATCATTCTGTTATGAGATTCACAAAAATCAACTATTGAATAGTTTTAAAATTGACATAAAAGAGTTTTTAAAACAAATATTATATTATTAATTGATATTAAATTCCTAAAAATATAAGGTTCGGCCAAGAGACATATATCATGATAGTTTCATCATTAATGGACCACTTGGGGGTCTCTTGGATGTATATGGTAAGTTTATTAACCATATTATATAAAAATACAAAGAGACATTGTAAAAGTGAAACTAATTAACTTAGAGTTAATACTTAATGATAAGGTTAATATAAGTACCCAAACCTGTCTAAATTCTATTGGATGAGTTTTTTTCGACCCATTCCCACCTTAAAATTTAAATAATCAACTTTGGATCCTTTAGAAACCGAATATGAATTTATTATAAATTAATATTTCTAGATTTTCCAAAGGTGCCCCTCACCCCTCTTATAAAAGGGTACTCCTCCTTCTCATTTATTCACACCATCAAATCCTTTTGGTTCAGCAAAACTCTGACCAAATACTCTCCCAACTTCCCTCACTACAACCTAGAGTCCTTAGTTTGATCAGAAAGCCAAATTAAGGAGCCCTTTTGATCAAATCAAAAGGAAGAACCTGAAGAAGAGGTAATGTTTTCACCGCCCCTTTTCAAGTTCCTTTCTTCTTCCACTTCTTCTTTATTTGTTCTTACCATTCTAAAATAATAACTCCAGTATCCCACATATACTGTGATGTTATTATAAATATGGTACAACCATATTCAGTATTCTATCCACCCGTTGAATAACATGTCACCATACGTGCGTACGTACGGCTTACAGTCTCCACGTCGTGGTGTAATTGTTATTCAATATATTATTATTTGGATGTGTATAATAATGATGTGTAACTCATGTAAATAATAAATATAACATTTTAATGATTCTGTATATATGATATAGCATCCATTTATATATTATTTTAATATCAAAATAATGATATTGTCGCTCGTGCGTACGTACGGACTACCGTCTCCACGAACGCGATGAGATTCATTATCCATCGTATCCATTCAAGTATAATTATCATTTGATGATTTAAAAAATGATGTTTGAGGACATGATATCATTCTGGATATGAATAATATACAACCTATCCTTTACAAACATGTCTTACGTAACAAAACATATAAAAGAAAACAAGTAAGATTAACACCCGAAACAATGATAATACTAAGATATTATTATCAATTCAATATTAAAAAATCATATATGATGTCATATTAATATATATGATTCTATTATAATTTAATAACAATTATTTCACCATTATACAGGAGGTTAACCTACCCCAACCAAGGAAAAGTACAAGGTAATGGGTTTTCATCTCACTCCTTATTCCCGTGAGATTCATGCCATATTGCCACCGTTACCTTTTGTGTGGTGTATGTACTGCCCACAATTATATTCTTTGTGTAATACACTTTAATTTATGTGTATTTACATATTAATTGTATGATACCTCTTTCATCGGTTGTATGTTTCATATGTTACCAAATTGGTACGGGTTATTTCACAATCTCTTCATTATCCGAGGTTGTTTATACGTAATAATATACTGGGATCTCTTTATCATCCACATCCATGTTTTCTTAAAAATGTATTTCAAAAAAAATTTATTATTTACAAGAATATGGGTTAAATTCATTTATACGCTTGTTTGACTTTTTATAAGAGGCTTATAAAGTAATCTTTCCGTCGTTTTCAAAACAAGGTCCTTTTCAACCTTTTCGACAGAATTAAGGTAAGAATGTTTTTTAACTTATACGGCGGGTGCGACTATTTTCCGCCGTTATAAAATCTTCAAAGCTTCCCTTACAAGCTTATAAGAATATTTTCAAAGAAAATGTTTTATTTTATATGGATCTTAAATGATTTCAAAATAAAAACAGATATTTCTTTAAAAAGAATTTTGATTTCATCTATGTCAACATCCTTTGATGGCTTTTAAGCTTATTTGAAGTTGGTTTATTATGATACAAAACATCCATATTTTATTAAAGGTTTTTTGATATTTTTGACTGTGGATAAGTTATTCTTATGTCACTCATGTTTTTTTAAATTATTTACATTTCATAAGTTATTTTTAATCCGAATTTTTATGTTATATTTCAACCTTTCATTCAGATGAATGTGTTAGACAAGTATGTTCTGGGTTGAGGACTGGTAAAAGTAAGCCCTCCGGTTTGGTCTCCGGTTATTAGAGGAACTCCGGTTTGGTCTCCGGTTATTATAGGAACTCCGGGTTAGTGTCCAGTTATTAGAGGCACTCCGGGTTGGTGTCCGGTTATTAGAGGCACTCCGGGTTGGGTTCCGGTTACAGTTAGCCCCAAGGTCTTGGGACAAGGCCTTGACAAAGAAATTAAAGTTCAGCATTATGAATTCCAACATTATGAAAGTGGATATTGATATTGCATGTGATTATTCGATTAGTAGAATATCCATGTGAATAAGTAAATGGAATTATTTCATTTTACTTTTGTCATACTATGTTGAAGTTCAAGTTTAAAAGGCTTTTGTTTTAGTAATGCATTGCCTTAAATGATTATGCTTATTTTGTAATGTTCCGCTATATTGTTATCCTTACTGGGCATTTGAGCTCACCCCTTTTCTATTATTTATTTTTCCCAGGAAGTGAAGAAGTAAATTATTAATGACCTGCAGGGATATTATGTGGGGATATGAGTGTGGATTATGAGGACAATATGATGTTGTAGTAGTTTTTCATTTTATGATGTAATGTAAGACTTATGAATATATCTAGTGTTTCCAAGGCTACTAAACCAATCGGTCTTTCGAGATTTGATCTTTCTTGTGATCATGCCAATGTTATGTAATAATGCACCGACTCTGGGCAACTAGGGTCGGGGCGTTACAGTTGGTATCAGAGGATGTTTAGTACAAACCTTGGAAGCTAGATTTAGATAAACTCTGATGAGAGCACATAGATTTAAGATGAATTTTGAGGATTAGTATAGAAGAACTTCCTAGAATTTTGGTATTGTAGAGATTTTGTGTGTTTTCTGAGCAATACATCCCTGTCTGGATACGAGCAGGTAGAGGCGGCTCTGGCACAGATGTACCTAGGGGTAAAACCCGAAAACACCACTTTGAGCTAGACTCAAACGGGAACTGGTGCACGACAACGAGCCTTGCTGCACTCTTGGTTACGACACTCCCGGGGGATATGCTTAGGATAACTCTCATTTTCTTTACAAATAATTATGAAGGGTTTATGAGTATATACTTCCTCAAAGGAGACATTTTTATGGTTATGGATTATATCCATAAACTCTTTAATTTATGTTATGTGTTTTACAAGTTTGGGATCTGGTATTGTTATTCATAAACTAATCTAATGTATGCCATTGTTTAGAAATGGTGCCCAGTAGAAGGAATGAGAACTCTAGCAATAAACATGATACAAAGAGAAAGAAGGATCATATATTTTATGGTCTTAAGCCAGAATTTACAAGAGAAATAGTCTCGCATGTATTATCATCATATGAAGAAATAATATCATGTGTTGATAAGATAATTAAAGAGTTTACTGAGTCCTATGGATTTGAAGGGAAGCAAGAGAAGAAAAGGATGGAAGAGAGAAAGATGGATAAAGGGAAGAGGGAAAAGAAGAATTTTCCCATATGTGATAACTGTGGAAAGAAACAACCTGGAACTTTCCTGAAAGGAATGGGAGTTTGTTATAAGTGTGGAGGAAAATGGCACAAAAGTACGTGACTTCAAGGGTAAGAAAATGGTTTCAAATGTACAATGCTTCATTTGCAAGGAGTTTGGACACTACGCGAACCTATGTCCCAGTCATCAGACTATGCCGTAGATGATGATATTGGATAATAATCAAGTTATGATACTACCACAGATGAAGAGGAATGATTAGAGTTCTTATGTTGATTATTTCAATTGACTGTTGTATCAACAATGTACTTGTTATAATAATTATGGAGTATATAAGGATTGTACTGCAGTACTATTTCATTAAGGACTTGAGATTGTGTGGAACAAAGAAAAGTGACTCAATAGCAGGATAAATGTTTTGGAAAATATATGGTTGAGAGAATGATAAACCATAATATAGTTCTGATACCGAGGTAGTGATTTTGGAATAATACATGATTGTTTTGGATAAATTATATTGGATATTCTTGACTACCTTGGAACTGATTAATGATTTGTATATTCCATCATTGTTGGGGTTTAAAACATTTTTGGATTGATGAAGTATATCCAGCATTCTATATGGAATAAGGAGTATGAATGTAATCAATAAGGAATATGGTAATTCAGGATGTTTCAGTGTATTAAAAGAATACATGACGAAGGTATTCATATGCTATTACGGGGTAAAAAGGATCTACATTATGTTTACCTTCCTTATAAATGTTGGACTGTGAGTTTGGACAGAAGTATTTTGGATAGTTCTAGTTTGGATTATTTTGGATTTCCATAAAAGGACAACCCCGAGGTCGGGCGGCAACCCGTCGCGTCCGGCAAGGCTGCAAGACTTGAACCCGCAACCGAAGGGCGACAAGGGTGTATCACCTACCACTGGCCCATGAGATGTCCTGGATTAAATAATGTAGTTTTTTTTAAAATATCTGGTAGATGAATTATAAATTCAATTTTTTTGAACCCTGTACGAATAGTATAAATAGAAATTTTTTTTACGTTCTATTATCTTTTAGAGAGAAAGATGATTTTGTGGTAGAAATTTATTAATGGATAAAACTCTAATGATAAAGTAAGTATATCTCCTTATGATCTTATCCAATCTCATAAATAAATTCCTCAACATTAATAAAAGGAACTTAGAACAAAAATTTTGTCCTAGATGGTCCCTTAAATCATCACTAATTTATGGCTTTGGGATTTTTGGCCTTTTCATAGCCATGATCTCTACCACTCTCCATCAGATAATTGATGGTTATATTTCTCTTCCATATCCATATTTTCCTACATGGAACCCTAGTATGTGTTATTTTCGGTAATCTTCATACTTTCCACTCTTTGTTTTTAATAGAGGCCTCATTAATTCATTTTTCGATGTGGGATTTCAACTAAGATATTTTGAAACATCAAAAATGTGTTATCCCAATACCCTATGTGTTGTTGAACCGATGGTATTTCAAATCATCATAGATTGATGAGTTTAAGGACCTCAATTTTATACTTGTTTGTGATTGATGACCTCAATCACTACCTATAAAAATTTATGTTTTTCCTCCAATTATATGTCTCTAATTGCCACCAATGTTCTCCTAATCGAGATCATAATTTGGTGGTGACCCTTTCATTTATATTTTCCTCATATTAAGACTAAATTTTAGTAACCCAATTTCCGATGTGGGTTTTCCCACAAAGATATTTTTTTATTTTCAACCTTTTTTTTCGAAGAAAAATTTCAAATTGCGAGGACGCAATTTATTGAAGGAGGGGAGAATGTAACACCCCAAGATATCATAGTGTGTTATTTCTTTAAAATAATACAATAACTTGCACTACACGCAACACCGAGTTCAAGCACACCATGACTTACCAAACAAGCCGTTAAAAAGAGGTTATGAATAGTATTAACTAAACTTTAAACTTTATATAATCCTTATAATTTTAGAATCCATATTATGAGTTTCTTAGACATAATTTAAGAACAAATTCATTTTCAGTATTTCACTTTTACCAACTTTTAATAGTGAACCCATTTTAAATACATTATTTTAAACTTTTTGAGTAAAGGGGGACATCAAAAAATTTAAAATGAAACATCCCAAGCTTCCACGGTACGCTTTCCTTTGAATAATACAGTAGCGTGTGTTGTACGCAACTTCGAGTTCTAACACACACCACAACCAATATAGTAATACCTACTTTTTGAAATTATATATATTTTATATTTCAAAATGGACTTCATTTTTGGATTCGGAATATCGAATTTAGCCTAAGGTGTAATTTTGGTACATTTCGGATAACTTTCATATTTTGATGAATAGTGAAAATTACTAAATTTTAATTAAAAACAACTTTTTTAATCAAAATAATTAATAGTGATAAATTATTAATTTGAGTGGTTTTAAAGTATATTTAGAATATATTTTTACCATTTAATAAAATCTTGGTCATTGGACATAATTTTACAATTAAACCAAACATAAACAAGTGTCAATCTTTTGATAGTTATTATCTCTTAAAAACACGCTTTTTGTTTTGACAGCGGGAATTAATTTTAAATTAATTTCTTCCACTTCTGTGTTTTGAATTTAGAAAAATGGATTACATATTTGGAATCAGGATGTTCAAATTGTGTAAATAGGTAACTTTTATTTTTAGACATTTTGAATAATTACTGCGGTAAATATTTTATTTGCCATGGTTAAGGGTAAATCCGGTAAATAAGGGTTAAAAAATAATATTATAATAATACTAAATTACCCTAAAACGTGTCCTAGCCTTATTGGTTGATACATGTTCGACCATAGGCATCTTTGGGTTGATTTTGGGACCCCATGGTGCCACCTGTAGGTGATAGGGACACTTTATTTTAATTATGTTAAAATGAATACAAAAATTACACAAGCATATATCTTTTAGAAAACCAATTTTTACATAGGGTTATATATGCTTGATTTTAGATTACAAATATTAATTAGAAAGATAAAAAGATTTCCTACATAATGATATTTTACTTATAATTTTTGGACATTATATAATTTAATTTATTTATGACACAATGATGGCGAAGTAATTACTATAATAGTGAAAAATTAAAATAATTGATATTATAAATACCCAAATATATATAATTTGAGACTTTTAATGAATTAAAATAATTTTCTAGGATAATATGACATATTAGCATTGATTTAATTAAAGTTTTTCGACGTAATCATTCTGTTATGGGTTTCACAAAAATCAACTATTGAATAGTTTCAAAATTGACAAAAAATAGTTTTTAAAACAAATATTATAATATTAATTGATATTAAATTTCTAAAAATCTAAGGATCGGGCAAGAGACATATATCATGATATTTTAATCATTAATGGACCACTTGGGGGTCTCTTGGATGTATATGGTAAGTTTATTAACCATATTATATAAAAATACAAAGAGACATTGTAAAAGTGAAACTATTTAACTTAGAGTTAATACTTAAAGATAAGGTTAATATAAGTACCCAAACCTGTCTAAATTCTATTGGATGAGTTGTTTTCGACCCATACCCACCTTAAAATTTAAATAATCAACTTTGGATCCTTTATAAACCGAATATGAATTTATTATAAATTAATATTTCTAGCTTTTCCAAAGGTGTCCCTCACCCCTCTTATAAAAGGCCACTCCTCCGTCTCATTTATTCACACCTTCAAAGCCTTTTGGTTCATCCAAACTCTGACCAAATACTCTCCCAACATCCCTCACTACAAAATAGAGGCCTTAGTTTGATCAGAAATACAAATTAAGGAGCCCTTTTGATCAAATCAAAAGGAAGAACCCGAAGAAGAGATAATGTTTTCACCACCCCTTTTCAAGTTCCTTTCTTCTTCCACTTCTTCTTTATTTGTTCTTACCATTCTAAAATAATAAATCAAGTATCCCACATATACTGTGATGTTATTATAAATATGGTACAACCATATTCAGTATTCTATCCACCCTTTGAATAACATGTCACCATACGTGCGTACGTACGGCTTACCGTCTCCACGTCGTGGTGTAATTGTTATTCAATATATTATTATTTGGATGGGTATAATAATGATGTGTAACTCATGTAAATAATAAATATAACATGTTAATGATTCTGTATATATGATATACCATCCATTTATATATTATTTTAATATCAAAATAATGATATTGTCGCTCGTGCGTACGTACGGACTACCGTCTCCACGAACGCGATGAGATTCATTCTCCATCGTATCCATTCAAGTATAATTATCATTTGATGATTTAAAAAATGATGTTTGAGGACATGATATCATTCTGGATATGAATAATATACAACCTATCCATTACAAACATGTCTTACGTAACAAAACATATAAAAGAAAACAAGTAAGATTAACACCCGAAACAATGATAATACTAAGATATTATTATCAATTCAATATTAAAAGATCATATATGATATCATATTAATATATATGATTCTTTTATAATTTAATAACAATTATTTCACCATTATACAGGAGGTTAACCTACCCCAACCAAGGAAAAGTACAAGGTAAGGGGTTTTCATCTCACTCCTTATTCCCATGAGATTCATGCCATATTGCCACTGTTACCTTTTGTATGGTGTATGTACTGCCCATAATTATATTCTTTGTGTAATACACTTTAATTTATGTGTATTTACATATTCATTGTATGATACCTCTTTCATCGGTTGTGTGTTTCATAAGTTACCAAATTGGTAAGGGTTATTTCACAATCTCTTTATTATCCAAGGTTGTTTATACGTAATAATATACTGGGATCTCTTTATCATCCACATCCATGTTTTCTTAAAAATGTATTTCAAAAATTTTTTATTATTTACATGAATATGGGTTAAAGTCATTTATACCCTTGTTTGACTTTTTATAAGAGGTTTATAAAGGAATCTTTCCGTCGTTTTCAAAACAAGGTCCTTTTTAACCTTTTCGACAGAATTAAGGTAAGAATGTTTTTTTAACTTATACGGCGGGTGCGGCTATTTTCCGCCGTTATAAAATCTTCAAAGCTTCCCTTACAAGATTATAAGAATATTTTCAAAGAAAATGTTTTATTTTATATGGATCTTAAATGATTTCAAAATAAAAGGAGATCTTTCTTTAAAAAGAATTTTGATTTCATCCATGTCAACATCCTTTGATGGCTTTTAAGCTTATTTGAAGTTGGTTTATTATGATACAAAACATCCATATTTTATTAAAGGTTTTGTGATATTTTTGACTGTGGATAAGTTATTCTTATGTCACTCATGTTTTTTTTAAAATTATTGACATTTCATAAGTTATTTTTAATCCGAATGTTTATGTTATATTTCAACCTTTCATTCAGATGAATGTGTTAGAAAAGTATGTTCCGGGTTGGGGACCGGTAAAAGTAATCCCTCCGGTTTGGTCTCCGGTTATTAGAGGAACTCCGGTTTGGTCTCTGGTTATTATAGGAACTCCGGGTTAGTGTCCAGTTATTAGAGGCACTCCGGGTTGGTGTCCGGTTATTAGAGGCACTCCGGGTTGGGTTCCGGTTACAGTTATCCCCAAGGTCTTGGGACAAGGCCTTGACAAAGAAATTAAAGTTCATCATTATGCATTCCAACATTATTAAAGTGGATATTGATATTTCATGTGATTATTCGATTAGTAGAATATCCATGTGAATAAGTAAATTGAATTATTTCATTTTACTTTTGTCATACTATGTTGAAGTTCATGTTTAAAAGGCTTTTGTTTTAGTAATGCATTGCCTTAAATGATTATGCTTATTTTTGAATGTTCCGCTATATTATTATCCTTACTGGGCATTTGAGCTCACCCCTTTTCTATGTTTTATTTTTCCCAGGAAGTGAAGAAGTAAATTATGAATGACCTGCAGGGATATTGTGTGGGGATATGAGTGTGGATTATGGAGACAATATGTTGTTGTAGTAGTTTTTCATTTTATGATGTAATGTAAGACTTATGAATATATCTAGTGTTTCCAAGGCTACTAAACCAATCGGTCTTTCGAGATTTGATCTTTCTTGTGATCATGCCAATGTTATGTAATAATGCACCGACTCTGGGCAACTAGGGTCGGGGCGTTACAGTGTAAAGAATAAATATATATGATTATTATAACATCATACTGATTCTATGATATTATATCATCCACTCCAATTCCATTCAATAAATATGGGAACGATAGAATCGCTCGTGCGTACGTACGGATTACCGTCTCCACGACTCGGTGAGGTTCATCTTCCATGTTAACAATTCAAGAATGATTGTAAAGTATATATAACAAGTAATCATGAAATATATGACATAAAAATTCTACTGTAGATATGTATATATATATGTATGTCATCTACTTAATTCCATTCAATTCAATAAGGAAACAAAAAACAATGTTCATGCGTACGTACGACCTACCGTCTCTATAAATGATGTTTTTCTTTCCATTTATAGATCGATTATATATATTTATATTATGAATATATATTATATATAAATCATTTTTTACATTCTGTAATTAAGTAACCATGATCTAAGTAATCATATTAATAATTACAAGTCAAAACACGGACGATAAATGAAACAATTTTACAAAAACGCTGCTTTAACAAGGAATTGACAAATTAACGGATAATATAAAGTCGTAAGTGAATAAAATATGATATCATAAATATTATTATGGTTATTTTACAAGTTAATAATATGTTTAAACCCACTATACAGGAGTCTCGGACACATACGGAAGAAATTGGACATAAGGTAAGGGGCAACATTTCCAATCTCGTTTTTATCCGAGATTGGTTATTCGTAAGTATTTACTGGGGTTATTGTTATGATCCATGCCCATGTTTTCTAAAAAATTCATTTATGTTTAAAGTTATTTTTAACCATTTTTTAAATTTACCACATGTTATGAACGGTATCTTACTTTTTTTACCACATGAGGAAATTTTGACTTTTCCGAAAAAAGTACGAGGAGAATGTTTTTTTAAATTATATGGCATGAATGGATTTTTATAGTTTTATAAAGAATTATTTCAATGAATAATAATCTAAAAAATTTCATTACTATTTTCAAAAAAATATTTTTCATTCAAAATTTCATGGAATTTTGTGAAAAGAAAATGATTTTGAAGAAGAAAGGATATTTTCCTCAATAATTCATTTCAAGTGTTTTATCAAAACCTATTTTCATCTAAGATTACATTATTTAATATGTGTATGTTTCAATTATAATGTCTCTATGATTTACATGGTTCCACTTTTCTTATGTTTAAATGATATTCATTTGATTTATATGGATTATGTTATCATGGGATGATGTTTATGAAACCAATTATTATTCTTTGGGTTATGATGAATGGTTTATGTTTATGTTGTTGAACAATTAAGAATGATTTAATTATAAGATGGGTGGGACCTATATCTCCTTCCATTTAATTGGGTAAAGATTTATATCTCATGAGATAGACATGGCTGGAAGTGTAAGTTAATCTAGTTCAGTGTTATAGGACACGTACGAGGAGTGAACTCGATTCAGAAAGGGACTTTGTCCACTAAGATGGTGTTAGAAGCAATGACTTGGCAACTATGGATATCATATCATGTGTTTAATGGTTTCAACAATTACAAGTTTTAATACCATGCTATTTTATCATGATTGATGTGTCTATTCCTTATGTACTATTATGTTTTATGTCATTGCTCAATATTTTGATGTTTAAACATTATGTTCATGTTTTTATGTTCAAATTTATATGGTTTGTTATACTCTCTGCATGATTACCCTAAATGAGCATTTAAGCTCATCCTTTATATGTTTTCTTTTCACCAGGATATAAAGAAAATTTTTAGGTAAGAAAACCAAAAGGGAAGATCATTCTGGGAGATGTTGAAGATCTTTCACAATGATTAGAAGATTTTGTTCCGAGTTTCCAAAGACACTAAACTATTACAATCCTTGAGTGTTGGTTTTTTTATGTATTAATTAATCCGAAAAAGAAATGTAATGTCCATGTACATCAATCATTGGGTCTCTACAATATTCCGGGTATTTTTTTTAGTATTTAGTAAGTGGTTTATCAAGCAAATGCATCCCTATTTGGATACGAGTAGGTAGAGGTTGCTCTGGCACAGATGTACATAGGGATGAAACCTGAAAACACCGCTTGGAGCTAGACTCAAATGGGAACTGGTACACGAAAATGGGTCTTGCTGCACTCTTGGTTATGACACTCATGGGGGATATTTTTGATTAATCGCACGATTTTTATGAATCATTATGAAGGAATTATAGTAAAATTTAATTTTTTTAAGAATGAAGTTTTAAGACCAAAAAACTTTTTTAGTTAAAATATTCATAAATGAAATATGTTTCTCACGAAGGATTTATTATTTTATAAAATTTCCCCATCATCTAGAAATACGTTAAAGTATTTCATGAGGTGCTGGACCTCCCCTAGAAAGAGAGGTTTAGTTTCCATTGAACTCATACCTGGATCTCATCCGATGTCAAAGACCCCCTATAGGATGGAAAATTTGGAGCTAGATGAATTAAAGAAACAACTCCAAGATCTTTTGTAGAATGGGTTCATCCGACCATGTGTGTCTCCTTGGGGAGCACCAGTTCTCTTTGTAGAGAAGAAGGATTGATTGATGCATCTATGCAATGATTACAGAGAACTGAATGGGATCACAGTGAAGAACAAATACTCTCTTCTAAGAATTGATGACTTATTTGACCAACTTCATGTTACTCAATTCCTCTCTAATATTTATCTTCGTTCTGGTTATCATTAATTGAGGGTGAATAATTATGATATTCCAAAAACTACCTTTTGGTCAAGATATGGGCAATATGTGTTTGTTGTTATTCCCTTCGGACTAATGAACCTACTATTTTTATGGATCAAGAATAATTTGATTTTGGAAACTTATATCAAATTGATATCCTTTGTATAAGAAACTGATTTGGGTATTAAATGATAAAGGTTATTTTGGATGATGTGTTCTCTATAGGAGTACTATATTCCTAATATACTATAGGATTTAAATTGAGGAGGAGTGGTTGAATTTTTTCTGTAAGAATTTATGTATTTATTGTGGACATTGAGTGATTTGGGTTACTTCTAGAAAATGATGATCCTAGCATAGAGAATATATGAATAGGTTAATGACACTTTAGTATGAGAATATAATAGTTGTCGATGTTATTTGGAGATAAATGGTAATTTTTTTTGGGAATACTGCGTGATTAAATTGTTCTGGGTTTTGGGTTACAATCTTAGTTTTTATTATTCTAAGAAATTTTAAGGATGGTTGTGTATTGAATGGTTTTTTGGAAACATTGTGTACTTTTTTTGAATTTTGGAGACTAATAGTCATATTTATATTTATAAAGGATTATCTTTCTTAGGGATTATATGATCTCGTTCTAACCTTTTTAGTTTTAGTTGATAAATAAAGAAAAGGGAAAAATATAGTTATTCTTTTGTGGATAATGTGATTCTCTAGAAGATGATTCTTGTGCTTTTAATGAGACCAAGTCCTTTTGAATACTCATTTTCTGGAGAAAAGATTAGTCTTGGTGGAAACGTTTTAAGGGATGAGACTCTACTTGAAGGTAAATATATTTCCTTATGTTATTATTCTATGTAGTAAATGAATTACTCAAAATTATGAAAAGGATCGTTAAAAAAACATTGTTGGTTTACATTTCCTACTGGGTAATCAAAGATTGTTTAACACATCATAAGTTTGTGATCTTCTTGTGGTTAATTTTCTCCTAATAATTCTTTTTATCTCTCTCCATCAGAACATGACTCTTTGTTGTCTCTTCCACAACCATGTTTTCTTACATGGAATCCCAGTATGGGTTAACACATGTGACCTTTGTACTTCCCCTTATTTCTTTTAAAGTAATAGTTTTACTGACTCTTTTCTGATGTCATACTTTCAATGAAATTTCCAAGCCCAATTTAAAAATTGCGAGGACACAATTTCTTATGGAGGGAATATTGTAACGACCTGAAATTTTGAATAAATTTTGTTTCATAACTTTGATATTTTATTTTATACTCAACAAAAATATTTCGTTTAATAAAATGAGTATAATTAATATAAGATCGTTGGAAACTAAATGTTGTGATTATTATCTATAAATACAAGGGATCTTGATTAATTAATATAGATAGAACATTTGATGGTCCCATCCAGTAGTCTTGGGCCAATCAAAGCCCATTGGATGGAACTTGGGAAGAAGATGACACCTTTGGGCTTTGCTCTCGACCAAACCCAAGCCGAACTTCATCGTGTGAAGATGGAATAGAATCACCTTCATAAGAAGTTCAAGATTATAGAAATAACAACTCAGGCAATGTTGGCCGAGCCACAATCAGATTCTCTCACCTTAGCACAACTTACCCTTAAGTATTATGCTGGTGTTATAAGGGGTTATGGAACGAGACCATAACTTCCTTGTGTAATCCTTTGATTTAAATAAAAGTTGTGATTTATTCTTATTATGAAGTGTGTGAATTTTCAAATTTCTGGATAAATATAGTATGTATATTATTGATGAATTTTAGAAAAAGGATATTTTAAAATATTTATGTATACCTTAAATTATTGAAAATGTGTAATGATTTTCACAAAATGGTCTTCTACAGTTGTGTTCAGTATGAAATTTAGTGTCTAATAAGATCAAATTTTTGTTGATGAATAATAAATTATGAATAGTGATTTTGTGCATAGGATTACTAATGTGACCAAATGGATTAGTAACCTCACTTAAATAAAGTATTAATATAATTTAGTCACCTTGATTAAGTAATGTGATTCAATAAAATAGGTAAATAACTGTTTCAGAAATTATTAGTCAAGTATTAGTTTTCTCGGGTGAATAGTTTTTTATAATTGAAAATTTAATTAAAATTATTTAGAATTTTTTTTTTATAAAATGGTGTTCATTTTTTAATTTAGAGCATTGATATTAGGTTATGGTGTTTTTTGTGGATTTTTCTGAAAAAAATGAATTTTTAGTGAATTGTGTTTTAATTTAAAAATTAAATTTTAAATATTTAGAAAATTATTTTCAAAAAATTGAGTTCATTTTTGAAATAATAGCATCGATATTTGGTTAAGGTGAATTTATGGGATTTTTCTGAGAAAGTTGAATTTTCGGTGAATAGTGAAAATACAGTTTTTGAGTTTCGGGTGTTTAATGACATCATTAAGGATGTATTAATTATTCAATAATTCTGGACGAATTATGAATTGTAATATAGGGTATGGGGTGTCCCAAGTGGCCAATACCATGGGAAAATACCATGGTCAAGCCAATGGTTTTTCCAATACCACCAATGAGGTGTCCCTTGGCCATTAATGCTTTGTCCCCTCACTTCCCCTATAAATACCAATCCATTATCTCATCCATTCCATTCCAAAACCATCCTCAACGATGTTCTGGTATCCTTACCTCCCAAGGAGTCATCCAAGGGTGCCCTAAATCCTCCAAAGGTCCCAAACAACAATATTTTGAAGTTACTCTTCATGGTAAGGGATCCTACCTCTCTCCTTCATTTCAAGTACACTCATTTATGTCATTTATTTTATGGTCAATGTTCATATGTTGGAGGATTTTATTTTATATTCACCTTAATGTAATTTTTATGTTCATTTTATTAGATACCCCCTCTTTCTAATTTCAATTAATTTTAAGAATGTTTATGTGGCGTCATTAGGCTGCCGAATTTTTTTAGGGGATCCTACCTCTCTCTTTCTTTACAAGTACCCTTTTGTATTTCATTTCATTTAAGACCCATGTTCATATGTTGGGGGATGTTATTTTATATTCCTATTAATTTCCTTTTCATTATCATATAATGATATATCCCCTATTACTCTCATAATTTCGTTTTATGAATGTTTAAGTGGCGCCGTTAGGCTGCCGAATTTTTGTAAGGGGTTCTTCCACCCTTCTCATTTTCAAGTTCTATTTTGATGTCATTTCATTGAAGATAATTTTCTTATGATAGGGTATGCTTTATATATATATATATATCTTAATGTCATTTTTATGTTCGTATGATGAGAGACCCTATTTGATATCATCAATTCATTTTTTGATGTTTTAAGTAACGCCGTTAGGCTGCCGAATTTTCATAAGAGAAATCTTATTTATGTCTTCATTTCAAGTTCTTCATTTCATATGGTATATATTTAAATTTTATTACCATGTTCTTAAATAATTTATATTATGTCCCCTACAATTTTTTGGATCATTTATGAGTGGGTGACCCTTGTCCCATCTCTTTTCAATGTTTTCTAAAACCCAGTAACATTTCTGTTATGCGGCAGAATTTTCATCTCAAGATGACTCTCTATTTTTCTAAAATTATTGTATTTTATTAAGTGAATACTAAAATATCTTTCTTATACAGGGGTATTAACATATATATCAAAATGTTCTATTTTAATTCTGGTAGTTATATACATGAATCCCACTTTCTTTTTATGTGGGTTTAAGGTGACATAAAGATTATGTCATTAAAGCAGTTTTTAAAACGTTATAATTATGAAATGAAACACTTTTATTTTATGCTATATGGGTTATTTATGAAATTTTTTATGATGATATATGTGGCTCACATGATTATAAAAAAAAATTAATGGTGCACCTAGATATCTCTCCAATGCATTGGGTAATGATGTAATCTCTAGGGATTACAATTTTAACGATACCTTGGTGAATAACCTTGGTATTTTTTTTAAATGACACCTTGGGTAAGAACCTTGGTGATATGTTCATGATTGTCTAAGTTAAATGATGTAGCCACAACTTCAAATTATGAAACACGTTATTTTTATTATAATATGCCTCATGATCTCTTTCTCATGCCTTAATGTTATTTATCATGACTTTATTGATGTATCTCAAGTTCAAATGTAAAATGTTTCTCTTGTTTACCATACTGGGCCTTCTGCTCACCCTTTCCTTTTATGTATGCTCCTAGGTTTTGAGATTCTATAATGAACATAGGATGAACAATGAATAATCCTCTCAAGTGTTTATGAATAATGTTTTACGTCATCATGTGTTAAGTCCATGGTTTCCAAGACACTAAACCTTTAAAAATATCGATTTTTTTATGTAATGAAAATTCATGTTATAAAAAGTGGGATTCTATATGTCTGATCCAAAGAACCCACACGATACATTTCTCTCAATCATGAAACTGTAGGCCTTAGCCCTTTACAGCATGGAACTACGCTCTACCTGAAATGAAGACATATGGTCTACAGGTACACATAGGTTCACAAGCAAGGGTGAGACAAAATATCTGTACGCCACCCCAATGAGAAACTTATAAATACTCTTCAATAATTGTATCCAATATAAATTTTCATTGCCTAGATGATACATAACTAAAATGACATGTCAATCAAATGAATCTAAAACCATAATCGAACCCCAGGTCCATAATCTCAGTTCTAAAGACAAAAACATTAATTAATGAAAATTAATCTTGATTTAATTAAATGTATTTTTATGTAAAATGGTTATAAAAAATATTCATTTTTTTGGTTTTATGTTTTTGGATTTTAATATATCATTAAGAATTGTAATTATTTCTAATATAGCCATTGAATAGTGATCACATGATTAGTATGAGTATATTTTTTTAACAAATCCAATTTACTCAGAAAAATGTTTCTGATTACCTAATCAAGTAGAATTGATCCATACGAATCCAATTTATTTGATCTCGTTAAGGAGAAGTCATCATTGGGATTCACTCTTGACCAAGACCTCGCCAAGCTTCAACACATTATGCTCGAATGGAAGCCCCTATGTGAGATGTGGAAGTTAATAGAGATGACCACATGAGTGATGTTATCTGAGCCACCCCAAGATTCTATCACCATCACACACCTTACACTTCGATTGTATGTGGGTGTTATAAGGGTTTATGTAATTATACCCATGTACAATGATTAAATACATTTTTTTATAAATTATATTCATTCATTTTATTATTGTTACATTGTATGTAGTTTTTAAAATGAAAATCGAAATTTTTGTTAATTAATAAATATATTTGGTTGAATTAAAATATTTCTGAATTAAATAATATTTTATTTAATTATTATTACAAAATTACATTTTATTAAATATAAATTTCCTTATAATTCTTATGAATACAATTGTGATTTTTACTATGGTTTGAAAGCTATTTTTGTCAAAACCCATGAATTTTTTATAAATATCTATTTTTAATTTAAAAGTAAATATTTTCATATTTAAAAAATTATTATTATAAAATGATTATTATTTTTTGAATCATGATATCAAAATTATCCAATGATGAATTTTTAATAATTTTATGAGAAAATCAATTTTTTGGGTAAAAATGAAATACCGTTTAAATATATAATGTCTTTTATGTCATCATAATGACCCAATAGTGATTTAAAAAAAAATATTATAAACATTATTTTCTGCCAATATATGATTTAAAAATAAAATAATGTGATTTTGGATTTGTTTTATTTATTTTAAAATGCTTTAGGGGACCCTCCAAGGCTTATAAAACATTTTGTTATTTTAAAAAGATTTCCTGGAGAGTGTGACTCATCTCCTCATAAGTAAGCCTAATATTTTAAAAGGTTTGGCTATTGTACATATAATATATATTTTTTACACTCCCCTTTAAAAATAATGATGGGAAAAAACCATGGACTGGTTTGGGGTTTTTCTTAGTATAATGTGTAGTGTCCACAACCTAAATAATAAAGAATTCCTTCTGTTTTCCTATATAAACCCACACATTATCCCACTTACTCTTCAGTAAAATCCTTTGGAGCTCGAAAAAAATCTTCCCTCATCTCTCTATAATCCTCCCAATGATCCCAAAGCTTTCAATAAGCCTCTCTCAATCCTCTGGGATCACACTTCAAATTAATGGAGTTATTCCTTTCTCATTTTTGTCCAATTTCCTTAAGTTTTTATGACTTTTTATTTTCAACTAAAAATGTCTGGGTATGATTTCAAACCACCCCCATTATTAACTATTTATGTTTTAATGATTAGATACCTTTTTCTCTCCAATTAGTTCCTCCCATGTACAGATGTTACCATGCCAAAATTCGGTAGTGAATTTTTGTCTCCCCATTTACATTCTAGAAATTCTTTTGCATTATTAATATAAAATTCCATTACATATATTGGTAAATTTATATATATAACCCCCTTAAAGTACATTTTTGTACATATTATGGGATAACCATTCCTATCTCATCAACCATTTTTATGATTTCTTATGTCATGTCGTTATTCTGCCGAAATTGGACAATGATTTTCCAAGGCAAAGTCATTATGCTGTTAATACAATTCCCATTTCTATATCAAGGGTATTCACCTTTATGAATGATTATATATTTATTATAGAGTCTCATGTATGAATTCCAAATTCCATTATCTTGGAATAAATGATGATCATTAATGATTCCATGTTGTATGATCCATGTGACACACTTATGCATGAAATGAAATTTTTAAGTAGGGTGTACCCAGATAGCGCCCCAATGCATTGAGTAACGATTATTATCATGAAATGTCATGTGCAATAAGGGTTTAATCATCCTAATCCAAGTGAAATTAGGGTTTATTCAAGATCTATGTGCAATGATCCTTAGATCATGCTAATACCATGTTATGTGTTGTTTCCACATTTCCATCTTATGATAATAAAGTTATATAACACCTTTATGTTCATGTTTCTCTTATGATCCCTTGATATTACTATTTCCTAACATATATTTTATTCTTTATGTTAGTCCCTTTGTACACCCTTACTGAACATTATAGCTCACCCTTTTCTTATGCATTTCTTCAAGTTACCCCATCGAATGCTTTGTATGAGGTAATGTAGTGGTCATGTAAAAGATGTTTTATATAAAGATGTCGCGTTTCATGTTTTAAGTAATTATGTAATGTTACTAATCACCAAATAAACAATACATATCCATATTTTGTGTTTTATCATGTGAGGAGTTTATGTAATAACTCATGTCTATGTTTGTAATAAAAAGTAGGGTTGTTACAATTGGTATCAGAGTATAGGTATAGTTATTTTTGGGATTGAGATTAGAAAACCCTAGTGAAAGACTTATGGATAAGACTAAGATTAATAAAATCATCTCTAAATTTTGGTATGTGTTTTATCAAGAAAATATTTCCCTGTATGGATACATGCAGGTAGTGGCGGCTCTGGCACCGCTGTACATAGGGGAGAAAACTCCAACAAGGAGTTTCGGGCTTGACCCATGGTATCCTAGTATATGACAATGGTCCTTGCTCCACTCTTGGTCACGAAACTCCCAAGGGATGTGTTTTGGTAAATTCACAAGCTTAGTATGAACCATTGTTAAGAATAAAATACACCTAAGAAAAAATTTTGGGGGGTAGATCATGGATAACATAGATTGAAGCCTATAGAAATATATGTTATGGAAATAAAAGTAATTTATAAGTCATCAGTTTTTTTCATAGGATTGGCCTTTATTGGTTTTCCCTAACAATCTATTATTTCAACCAATGGCAGTTAATATGGGGACTCAGGCTAAAAACCGATGTAAAGATCAATGGGATGACTATTCTAATGAGATGCCCGATCTGATAAGAGTGGGAATCAGAGACTTTATCATGATACCCTCTTTGTTAAATCAAGATTTTTATAGAAACATGGGTCTAGAGGAACATTCTACTCCCCCCATTAAATAAAAAGTCGCAATTAAGAGATTCATGAGAGAAAGACCTCTTACTTTTAATGAATTATCAGATCCCTAAATCATTGAGAAATGGATCAACTCAATTGAAGAGATCATCTCCATCCTTCAATGTTCCAAACAAGAGAATGTTCTTCTGGCCGATTATCATAAGGAGGGTTAAGCTGATCAATAATAGACATTAATAAAAAAATATGATGACTAAAGAGGATATCAAGGCATTGGAATGGAAGGATTTCCAGAAGATGTTTTTTGATAAATATTTTTCGCGCAACCTCCAACTAAAGATGGAAACAGACTTCCTTGACCTCAATCAAAAAAAGGACGAATATGACGGAACATATAAGCCAAACTTCAAGGCTTTCATTATATGCCTTCAGCCTTTTCATTACCCATGAATGCAAGGTTGACCACTTCTTAGGTGGGATAAAACCTAGCCTACAAAAATCCATGGCAATCCATGACTTTGATAGCTTGGAGGAAATTCTTTGATGTTCCCTTAACGTTGAAATGGAAATTGGCGAATGTCAGGGGTATCATTGGGATAAGAAGCATAAGTGGAATTTAATTCTAGAGGTCATATTGATATATCCAATTTTTCTATGAAAATATAGCACCCCACTTTCAAATGGTGTGGTATGAAGAACACAAAAAATTGAATAAAGGGGATGATGAAATGATTTAGCTATGGAAGTGAAGGGAACCTAACCATTAACTGCTGAAAAGAAAAACCAGCAACTATGAAAGAGGAGAGGAACCCTCTGTTTGACTCTCAATTCATTGTTCATTGCTTCAACTACAGAGAACCAGGGAACCTTTCAAACCAGTGTACTAATAAAAGTGGTTTTTGAGGCATCCAACAACCTCCAAGGCAGAAAGGGTGAGCTTTTTCCATCACTACCGCTGATGTGAACCCCAAAAGTGATGTTGGGATAGGTACGCTAGTTATTTATTCAAGAATAGGGAAATTACTTTTTGATTATATTTATACGCATTGTTTTGTATCCTAAATGTTTATTATAACAGTCCCAACACCACCAAAAATCAATGAAGTAAATATGTCGGTGAGTATGAATAATGGGCCAATCATTTCATCCCATGAATATAACTCCTCCTCTGTCATAATTTGGGTATTGATCTTCCTAGAAAACCTCTTCATACTCCCTCTTTTGGAATTTGAGGAAATTATCAGCATGGATTGGCTTTCCTTATATAGAGCCAACATAAATAGCCGTGAGAGGGAAACAACTCACCATATAGAGAATCGACCCCTGATTCAATATAAGTGAAAGGAAGAAGATGAATATTCTTTAGCACCATCATCTCAAGAAGTGATATTACTACCTATGAGCATGCGTATCTGGACCAGATGGTTGATTCTAATTATGAAACCATCCATGAATACATTGCTATTGTGAGAGAATTCGCTAATGCGTTTCCCAAAGAATTTCATGGTCTTACTCCTAGAAAAGAATTTTAATTCTCGGTTGAACTTATACCTGGGGTTTTTCCAATATCTAAGACTCCATATTTAATATCTATTGTGGAGCTTGGGTAGCTGAAAAAACAACTATAGGATAATCTAAACAAAGGGTTTATACACCCATGTGATTTACTAGGGGGTGCACCGATCCTCTTTTTCAAGAAGAAGGATGGGTCAATACACCTTTGCATTGATTATTGTGAGCTCAAAAAAATAAAAGATAATTAACATGTATCATCTTCTATAAATTAATGAGATATTTTCTAATCTACATGGATCACAATACTTTTATAAGGAGTATTTGTGGTCGGGACATTACCATGAAATGGTAAAGAAGGAGGTTATCCCCAAGACTACATTTCATACAAGGTACGGGAACTATGAATTCATAGTAACGCCTTTTGGACTCACTAATGATCCAGGAATCATCATGGACATAATGAATAGAATCTTTAGAGATTACCTTGACAAATGTGTGGTAGTATTTATAGATGATATTCTTATATAATCCAAAACCAAGGTGGAGCATGAGGAATATATAATCATTGTACTAGAGACATTGAAACATGATAAGCTCTATGCAATATACATCAATGGTGATTTCTGGTTTATGAAAGTATTATTATTGGTTCATATTATCACAATCAATGGGATATATTTGGATCCATTCATGAAAACTGCAATTGAGGGATGGACAAGGCCAACATTGGTATCAAATATCTGTAAATTCCTGGGGTTTTCTGGATATTATTGACGATTAGTGGGAAATGTCTCACGATTTTCCAACTTTATTTCCAAAATAACTCAGAAGGGGGTCAAGTTTTCATGAAGTGATGAATGTGAAGAAAGATTATGAGATTTGAAAAGGATGCTTATCATTGTGCCTGTGCTCACACTACCCAAAAGTAGAGAAGTTTTTGTGGTATTTAGTGATGCTTCAAAGAAGGGACTGTGGTGTGAGTTCACGCAAAATGACAAATTCATTTCCTATGTTTCAAGGAATTGGAATGTTCATGAGATGAAATATCCAAAAAATGATTTGGAGATGGCAGCAGTGATCTTCACTTTAAAATCATGGTGACATTACCACTTTGGGGAGAAGTGTGAAATATATACGGACCAAATAAGCCTCACGTATATATTTACACAAAAAGAGTTGAATATGCACTAAGGAAGATGGTTAGATCTTATCAAAAAACTAAGACTACTCAATTAATTACCACCATGGGAATGAGAACAAGGTGGAGGATACACTATGTATAAAGGACCCATCAATTTATCATTGATGTTAATGGAAAAGGATCCAATATTTTAAAATTTGATGAAGATGGTAAATGGAATAAAAAATAAGGGAACATCACAAATACTTTCACAAATGATTGCTCGAATGTCTCTTTAGGAAAGGTTAAAGGATTCTCAAAAGGATGATGTGATAATTTATGAGAATGTGGAAACTATTAGAAAAGGGAAATCCTTAGAGTTCAATTTCAGTGAAGAAGTAATTTTGAGATTTGGGTCTAGAATATGTGTTCCATCAAATTCGGAGATACAGAAGTAACTGTTGGATGATGCACTAAGTTCAATTTTTTTTCCATTCACCCAGGAAACAAAAATATCTACCAATATCTCCGAGAGAATTACTAGTGGGATAACATGATGAAGGAGTTCACTACAAATACATCAATGTTCCTGGTATGTCAGCAAGTGATGGTTGATAGGCATAAGTCTAAGGGGATGATGCCACCATTACCCATACCAGTATAGAAATGGGAGAATATCACTTTGGACATTGTCACCGGACGTTTGAATACATCCATAGGAAGCAATCCTATATTGGCTGTTGTGGATCGTCTCACAAGGAATGGAAACCTTATTTCAATTTGGGAGGATTTCTCATTGAATCAACTTGGACAAATATTCATCAGAGACGTGGTAAGGCATCACAATGTACCCCTATCTATTATATCCAATCGAGATCCAATATTCACTTTTATGTTTTAGAATAGTCTTCAACATCCTATGAATATTATACTAAGCTTCAGTATGGCATATCATCCTCAAAATATTTTCCAATATGAGAGGACTGTCCAAACACATGAGGACATGTTTAGAGCGTCCTCAATGAACTTTAATGGAGGATGTGATCTACATCTTCCTCTTGCTGAGTTCTCATAAAATAACAGTTTCCACTCAAGAATCCAAAAGAATCCTTATGAAGCCCTGTATGGGAAGATGTGTAGAACACCAGCATGTTGGGATAAAATTGGGGAGAGAAACTCCATGGTCCATAAATGGTAAAAGAAATGGTAATGTATGTTAAGACCATCGAGCAGCACATTGAAGCTTCTCAGAGTTGACAAAAAGCAATATGATGATAATAATTGATGAGACTCAGAGTTTGATTTCAGATATGTAGTATTACTCGGCATATCTCCAAGGAAGATAGTTATGAGATTTGGGAAGAAGGGAATGCTTAGGCCAAAGTACATCAGACCTTTTCCGATCCCTGATCTCATTGGGGTAGTGGCCTATCGATTAACAATCCCATCGATTCTATCTCAAGAACATGATGTATTCCATGTATCACTCTTGAGAAAGTACATACCTTACCCATCACATGTACTCAATCCATAGGTGGTAGAATTAGAGAATAACCTCTTCTATGAAGAGAATATAGTGAATATCATAGATCGTAGAGAAAAAAGATCTACGAAATAATACAATGCCCCTCATCAAGGTGTTTTTTTGAAACCACAAGTTTGAAGAGGTAACATGTGAATCCTAGAAAATGATGAAGGATTGTCACCCGCATCTGTTTTAGTATAGGAAAAAAAATTCGAGGGAAAAAATTCTTAAGGGGGAATATTGTAATGACCCAAAAATTCATTAATGAAATTTCCTCTTGATCAAATTAAATGTATTATTTTTTGAAATAATTATATAAACTATGCACTTATTTGGTTTTATATTTTTGGATTTTAAATTACCATTAATAATTGTGACTGTTGCTAATATAGCCATTGAATAGTGATCACATGATTTGTATATATATAGGACTTTAACAAATCCAAATTACTTAGACAACGGAAGTGATGTCCTCATCCAATATAATTGCTCCCTATTAAGTCCATTTGTCAGAGATTTGAAGGGAGTTGGCTTTATTGGGATTTTCTATTGACCGAGACCAAGAAAAGCTTCAACACGTTATGATCAAATTGATCTGCCTACAAGAGAAGTTAAAGATGATAGAGATTACCGCTCGGGTGATGTTTTCAGAGCCACCCCAAGAGTATGTCACCATCGCACACCTTAACCATAGGTCGTATGCAGGTGTTATAAGGGGTTATGTAACGATACTCTAGTACTATGATTATATACATTGTTTTTGTATAGAGAATATAAATTCATTTTATTATTGTTTCATTGTAAATAGTTTTTAAATCTAAAATTTCATTTTTAGTTAATTAAGAAATCTATATTGATGAATTAATTGATTTTTGTATTAAATATTTTCTTAAATAAATATAATTATTAAATTAGTTTTTATTAAATATAAATGAAAGTATAATTTTTATGAATATTATTATCATTTTTACTAAGGTTTTAATGTTATTTTTGTCAAAACCCAAGAATATTTTATAAATGTTAGTTTTTATATTAAAAGTAAAAATTCAAATATTTAATAAAATATTTAGATAAATTTAATATTTATCTTGGAATTAGGATGTCAAAATTATACAACAGTGAAATTTTCATAATTTTTTGAGATAGTCGAATTTTTTGGTACAAATTATATACAGTTTAAGTATATAATGTGTTTTAAAACATCATAATGACCCAGTAGTGATGTAATAAAATACTATAAAAATTATTTTCTTCTAATATATGTTTTACTATTAATATAATCTGACTTTCGGTTTTATATTTATTTTACAATGTTTTAGTGGACCCTCCGAGACTTATAAATCGTTTTGTCATTTTAAAATTATTTTATTTAGAGTGTGACTCACCTCTAGGTAAGAAAGACTAATATATTAAGATGTTCGGCCATTTTCCATATAAAATATTATATTCCACTCCCTTTTGGAAAAAAATTGTCCAATAACAATGCTAGGGTTTGTGGTTTTGAATAGTTTAATGTGTAGGGTCCGAAACCTAAATAATAAAGAATTCCTTCCCTCTTACTATATAAACCTAACCTAGCCCTACTTTATATACATTCAAAGCCTTTGGTACTAGACAAACCACAGCCCTACTCACTCTAGGCTCCTCCCAAGGTACCCCAAGCTCTCAGGAATCCTCTCTCATTCCCCTCCAAAGACTTTGAGATTACACATCCATGTACGGTATTTCTTCCTTCCTCATTTTGTCCAATTTTTATTAAGATGTTATTCCAATTTATTATTGATTCAAAATGTTGGTGTATATTTTATAACATCCCCATTATTCGCTATTTATGTTTGACTAATGAGATACCCCTTTATCTCTCATTAATGGCTCCCATGTACACCTGTTACAATGCAAAAATCCTGTAAGAAATTTCTCTCTCCTCATTTACAATCATGAAATTATTTTTTATTATGAATATAAAATTCCATTACTTATATTGGGACATGAATTTTTATGACCCCCTAACTGTCCATTTCATGTATAGATGATGAGACACCCATTTCTCATTCATCAATAATTTTTACGAATTCTTATGTCACGTCGTTATGTGGCCAAAATTGCACCGTGATTTTCCAAGCCAAAGTCATTGTGTCATGAATATCATTCTAATTTATCTATAAAGGGTAATCACTTTTATGAACATTTAATAATTTATTATATAGTTTAATTTATGAGTTCTGTATTTCTTTATCATGGAATAAATGATGATCTTTAATGATTTCTTGTTGTATGATCCATGTGGAAAACTTATGCATGAAAGGAAATGTTTAAGAAGGGTGCGCCTTGATAGAACTCCAATGAATATGTAAATATTACACTACAACAGAATCACCATTTAGCTGCGGTTTGTTTTACGTTTAGCGGTGGTTTAAACTGACACTAAATTGTTTGGCAGTGGTTTATAGAAACCGCTGCCTAATAGGGCGTCACCAATCTATTAGTGGCAGTTATTTACGTTTAGTGGCAGTTTCATGAAAGCGTCGTAGCTGCCTCATTTCGCGGAGGTTTTCCAAAATTTAGCGGCAGTTTTACGAGATAACCGCCGTGAATAAACTCAAATTCTAGAAGCCTTAAAACTACTGCTAAAGTCATGGGAACCGCCGCGGAATGAGGCATCCACGATGCTCCTATTTAGTGGTGGTTATAACTGCCGCTAAATGTAAATTTTATTTTACGTTTATCTGTAGTTTTCACCGTTTAGCTACAGTTTTAACTACCGCCATTATACATTTCACGGGGGTTAAAACCGCCGTGAAAAGCTGCCTAGAATAAAAAAAATAATTCTTTTCTTCTACTGCCCCACTGGCCTGAAAAACAAATAAAACCAGAAAAAACCATCCTTGGCCTCCCACCAATGACCAAGAGCTAAATATCCAGAATAAATCACAACATCCAAAAAACATGATTTTCTCTCAATGAGAAATAATATAAAACTTTAATATTTAAAAATAGAAAAAAAATCTGAAACCCTGGAAAATAAGACTTCCTATTAGAGAAAGTATTATTAACACAACATTCAGATATCCATCAAAGGATCCAACACATTCCTCATACTCATGTATACAATATCCTAAATAGTAAATACTAGGAAGATAAAACTCCATTGATACAATATTTTAACATCTCAAACTGGATTCCATTGAATCTTATAACTTCAATTTCTTAGGATAAATCATCCATAGCGATTCCACTCTACTTATAAAAATTTATAATTGATGAATTAGTAGTTATATTAGTACCAATCAATTTATATAATGATTGTTTTTGGTTTTGTGGCCTAGAAACCATCCTTAATACTTATAATAAATTTGAACTGATGAAATAGATTAAATAACACATTAGAAATATATTGTTATAAAAAATC
This sequence comes from Viscum album, assembly GCA_963277665.1. NCBI lineage: Eukaryota > Viridiplantae > Streptophyta > Magnoliopsida > Santalales > Viscaceae > Viscum > Viscum album. Next base: position 1,577,583,992 of record OY728141.1, read on the forward strand.
CTATTGTGGGAATAGTTTTAGAGTTACATTGGGATATAGATTTTATAGGAAATTGGATATTTATACAGAGTCTTAGTTTACATCTTTTTAAGTTGGAATATAGGTTTGGTGGGAGATTCTAGTGACCTTTTAGGAATAAACCTAGAATTAGAGTTTCTTCTTCGTGTTATGTGAGGGGTTAACTTAGTTTTTCTAGAATCATTGGAGATATTAAGAATCATTGGATGCATATTTTTAGTTTTTGTTCCTAGAATTTTTTTTATGTATTTTGGGATTTAGTTGGACACTAGTTGTGGAATGATTCCCCAAGATTGTAGGCGATCATGAGATAAGTAAAACTTCTAGGTGTTATGAGCATCTTTAATGCTTGAGATTAGTGGGACTGACAAGACAATCTAATTTCATTTAGTTTATTTAGTTTTGTGAGTTTAATTTCAAAGGTGTATAACTACAGAAGTCATCATCCATGTCAAATGGTTATGTAGGACAACGTGACCATTGGGTTTGATTTTTTTGAGTAGGCTAGAAAATACCAAAAATGCACAGTGTTATTGGTCCTATGAATTATATGAAATGGGTGTACCCATTTCATTGATGTAACATCAATTTAGTATTCATAATCATATAAATTTCCTCTTTAACTAAGGTTTGGTGGAGAGAGTTGTGTGGTGTTTTGTGATAAAATTTCTAGTCTCTGAGATTTTGAGGGATGAAATCAAAGGTAACACCTTGAGGGGTATTATCACATAACTACTTGGTTTAGGGTTGTGGGATCTAAAAAGTTTGTGTTAACAGATCACTCCCTGAGTGAGGTTACCTAGGTATTAACTATGTTGTGGTGAGTGATGTAGACTATAGTTTGTAGTAGAAAAGCTATGTCATCCTAGTTCTATGGTTGACTATGTAAGAGGATCGAGTTTGATAACATCATCAATCTGGGTTAAATTTAAAGATGTAGTTATTGATGTTGATTGAATGTGTGTGCATGGAATGAGGATTTCATAATGCATGTGATTATGAACAGACCATTTTTATTTATTATTAAGTGGATGATGTAAATCTATGTGGTAGGAAGTGAACCACACATTGTTCAATGATGGAATTTTAGTTCCAGATGAGGTTTCAACGTATGCCAAGGATGGATTGTCGTGATGGAACATGGTATAATTATGTTGAATCACATCCAGAAACCATGATTAGGGGTGGACAGAGTGTTTTTCATTGGAATTAGATTCCTATTTTTATTAAAATGTTGAATATTAAAATCCTATGGTGGGGAGAATCACACAGGTCATGGAAAATGTAACCTTTGGGAGAGTGGTTGTAGAAAGAATAGTCATGAATGGTCAAAATGATTTTCAGAAGTCTGTGAGCTATAAAATTCAAGTTTTCCAGACATGGAGGAGGTGTTGAATTTAAGACTTAGGTATAACTTTTTATTAGGTTTGGAAATTATATTCCGACTCGGGCTGCATGTGAAATCTTGGAAATGTGATTGATTGATATAACATATTTTCTTTTAATGTAGCATGATGTTGAAATGGTTGGTTGAGTATCCACCCATTAAACCACACCACGAGTCAATTCTTGGAATTCAATGGGTTCATCTCAATTATCACGATATAACATTTCAATTTATGTTAATATGATTTAGTTTTCAAATAAAGGCATTGGCCATCAATTTGGATGTCTTCTAAGCAGGTCATCCTAAAGCATTCTGACTGGAATTTCAGTAAACAAGTGCATGTTTTGAGCTAAGATTTCATTGTGTAAGATGTATTAATAATGAAGAGTGTGTTTTGGTTATGACCCTTTAGTTTAAATTTTTAGGACTAGATTAACAGTGATGGTTGATTTGTAAATGGAGGTAGCAGTTTTCATGTGGCACCGCTTCATAAAAAGTTTTCAAGTGAGCTCAAGTGAGATCTGTCTTAAATATAGCAAGAAAAGCTCAAACATGTCAATGTGAAAGTAGAAGTGATGTATAGTAGTATAAGGATCTTGGTTTAGTAGTTTGAGAATTACTATAGTGGGAAGACACCATGGACCTATAAATCATGTGGTTCTCACTTTAAGTAGTTTTCATTGTTAATGTGTCTGAGTGGTGTCACTTGGTTTAATGATTCTAGATTAAATTCAGATGGCAAAGAAACCTAGGGATAGGTGATGAGAGGTGGTTTGGGGGTCTTATTAAATTGGACATCCTCTAGATGTGGGTGTTGGTCAAATTCAATACGATCATTACACGGAGTCATGGGAGTATAACTATGGTTTCTTATGAGTATGTTTGGATAGAAGTGTTTTGTACCAGACCTATGACATTTCCCTATAAGGCCTAGTGTTGGTAAAGAAGAATGTTCTAGAATTCCAGTAATTAAAGTTTCATGACCGAATAGCTTGTAATGAATCAAAAAATGGAATTAAGAATCATAATATAAATACTTCAGGGATATAATGATAGTTAATAATTACCAGAAAAACCATGATTAAGTGGAAATTGTGTTGGGAATGCAGTTCAAGTCATGCAGTAACAGTTTAGTGATCAAAACAGTTATGGTTGGAAATGGTCCATTGTAACCGGTAATTTTTTTTGTGTGTTTCTACGTTTTGTTCAACAATTTAATGGGAATTTCATGGGATAATCATAAATTCATAATTGAGGTATGTTTGGTTATATGATTTTTAGAACTTATACTCCCTGGGTGTTTGGTTTGAATGTGAATTTTGAAATTTCATATTCTAACTCTAGAGAGAAGGTTGGGATTATAACTAATCATCATGATGTAATTCTAGAAATTGTTAGACAATGATTTATGGTTATGGGAATATTTTAAATATTTCATTTTTTCTGTAAGTATAGCTTTGGGATGATTTGTCATATAGTGGGGAGTATGTAAAAATCTACTTTTTGGAATATTTTGAAATTTTCATAAATCGGTCTTAGTTTAGTAAGTGGAGGTATGTATTGTCAAACAATTCCAATAAAAAACTCAATACTCCTCCATTTATTCATCCATTTAAATAATAGGAAGGATATGGGTTTGGATTCTGCTCCTTTTACCTCCTTTGTTTTCTTCATTTCTCTAAGTGTTATCATTGTGCAATATTATATGCCCTATTTTTAGTTCTTTTTTCAAGTTATCCATTTTGATATATTATTTATTGAATTGAGAGACATAAATATATGAGTTAACAATCCTAATATTGAAGTATTTGGTAAATGTTCATTTCTTAAAATTCATGTTTTTATAAGACTTACCAATTGTGTCTCAAGTCGACATCCATCTTCGAGATTATATTTTAATTTATAAAGTTTTCTTGCCTAAATTCATGGAATTATTCTAATTTATCTCCCCTCAGTCACACCTATATCTTAGTGAACCACCCTTGATTTAGAATATTCCATGGAAGATATATTTCATATCCATAATCCTAGGAATTATTTTGATGAATTAATGACCCTCATTAAAATATTCTCACTCGAAATGGTTAATTAATTAATCAGTCATTCCATTGACCATGTCATACCTATGGATGAGTCTTGACCTATTAAACAAGTATCCCATTAGGTTCCCATTGTTCATAGTTTCCTATTTAGATATGTAGTGTATTTAGGAGTTTTATAACCTTGGAAGCTACCCAAATAAATTTAATTTAGTGTTTGACCTTAGATGTCACAAATGACTTAAGAAACATTCTAATGACATTTTAGAAGAGCTAGATCATGTTTAGATACTTTCCATGCTTAAATCATACATTTTCAACAATGTGCCTCGCCAAAGTGTCCACAACACTATCCCCTTGATCACTATGAAATGACCCAATTTGTTCCACACATCAACAATGGCTTTAACTCATAGTAATCCAAAATCTTGACTACCAATTCAAACACAGACCTAAATGGAATGACGTATACCACACTCAAGAAATGAAGACATAAAAAGAAACATCAGAAATCAATAAAATGCATAAAAAGAAACATGAGAAATCAAGGAAATTTTAGGACATGAAAATGTGTGGTGGAAAATATGTGCCACAAATGTTACATATACAAACCAACTATTTCCATTTTTGTTCAACACATCAACAATACAACTACTCAGGGTCTGCTGATGCATCATCACCCTCTCCACCTTCATTTCCACTTTGTGTTGTCACATGTAAGAACATTATATTGAAAATTAAATACGGTTACATATTTATATTAAAACTGAAAACCAATGAAAGATTGTAAACTAAATGATTTTGATTTTTTTTATTTAACTGCATACCACCAATCAATGCACTCCCACTGGGGGAATATCTTCTCATCTACTAACGTATTTCAATCAACTCTTTCTGCAATGAAAATATCTGATCCCCTTGCTGGTGAATTGTGTTTTGTAAAGAAACAATCTCTTTCTTAGCATATCCATGTATGGGCTGACTAAAGTCAGGAGTAGATGCAGCAGCAATCCCTGGTGGATTGTTAAAAACCTCAGATAGCACGGGTCCCAAACCCATCCCGCGCACTCTCCCAGGATGCTCCTTCCAAAGGACTTTAGCAATCGGGTCATCCTGGGAGACAGAGTAGGAATGCGTAGGATTGGCATCCCATAGTTCTTTAATTTTGACCTATAAATCAAATATCACTATATATTAACATTGTAAAAACTGATAATAAGTTATTATGATAAAAAATTGACTTCATACCTCAACTTCTTTAGCAGGATCATTAACAAAACATCCATTTGATTTCTTGTGAACATCCAATCACAGTTTAGTTCTGGATACTTCATGGCCTAAACTCTGTGACAGCATTAATCAAAGATAAATCAACAATTCAATATATTAAATAGATAATATTGTCTTATAAATACTTAAACTAATTAAAAGATTACCAATGTCATTCGACTTCTAGAAAAACTTTTTGAGACCATAGTGTGTGGGATGACTTGCTTCGCTCGGTTTGATGCATTCTATCTTGAGAGATCCTGAAATAAATAAAATGCAATTTAATACTGATGTATTGAATGTCATTTCCTTTCCATATACATGTATAAATGTAATATGAGGATAATATATTAATATATATATATCAATACCATCCTCTTATGATCCCTATGCCTGTCAACATACACTTTCCACTACTCTTTCGATACCCCACTCGGTAGCTTCTCATACATTTGCAGCGCGGTCAATAAAGCATCATTGACATCACACCATAATCTCTATTTGAAATGGTTCCACTTCTAACCTAGATTTTTCAATGTCCACTTCCGTGCTATCACTTCAGCAATGGTAAAGTGGATGAAAATATGTATAAAGAAATTCATTTGGAACATATTAGTAACATGAAATTAAATTAAACAATAATGTAATAAATTTAACTTGATTTGAGAATCAAGCACTTCATTTTTCTAGCTTGGAGGCATATGTCTCCAATCTTCATATAAAATGGGAAGGGAAATGGGCTCCGCTTCCAGCTGGCCTAAAATCTGGCCAAGTAACCCCACATCATCATCCGTAGGGACCCCGTAAGAATCAAATGGCACAACAATCATCTCTCCATTCAAATTCCAAACATCTGAACTTTTTATCGTTTGCTCCACAGTTTCATTTTTGTCATCTTCAATGAGAAAACAATTAGTATAAACAAAAATCAATAAATTTATTTAATTAAAATTTGTACCTATGATAGTGACACTCCAATATGTCTGGGATGAACTGGAAGGGGCGTGTCGCTGCCCCACTGCTGAGGCTCCTGAAGGGGGATTTGACGACTCAACCTCTACTGGGACATCCACAAATGGTGTGAGAGATGGTGCAGGGGGAGATGGTGCTTGGGTGTCGGCAGCTGGTGCCTAAGATGTCATGGGGAGGGAGCCACATGGATAGTCATCTGTCGTAGAATTGGATGAAATAATATACCGCATTTTCCTTGTCATTCCTGTCATTTAATAAAATAAAATTATGTTTATAATATATATTTCAAAAAAACTATGCAGAAAAAAATTAAAAATGATAACAGATGGAGTACTAACAGACAAAATATATATAACAATTATAATGAATGACTGCAGAAATGAAACAAGTGGTTGCTGAATAAATAAATAATTGTACATACAATCATTTTACCTCTTCAATCATGTCGGTTTCTGGCTCTATTTCTTCATCCACTTCACTCATCCTTGCTAGACTAATATTTTCAATATCATGATGGACAAATAATTCTCCTTCCTATTGCTGATTAAATTCAATTTCAGTAGTCAAATTTTTCACTTCATCACCCATATCAAACAAATATCTTTCTATTACGTGAGCAACTACACTCCACCCTTTATTGACAAAATCATTCACATAATATACCATTTTTCTTGTGATGATAAGATATATGGATCATGCAATTCTTGATCACCAACATCCATCAAGGGAGAGAAGTTCATAGAAGTAAATTGCAAGGAACCTCTTTTAACACCAATGATTATATTGACCCATTTTTATTTGAATAAAACTATCAAAAAATGTCTGTGGTAGTTTAATTCAATAATATCATGCAGAATTCCATAGTATTCCACTTTAGCAAATGTAAATATACCACTATTATGTGTTCTCAAACCCACTTCTCGATCGACTGTACGAAATCTAAAGTCATTCACATTATAAGTGTCGAACTTTCTAACTTCTTTTAGAGGACCTCTAGCAAGAAACATCAAATATTCTGACACCTATACTCGAGTATCAGTACTCATGATCTGAAAAAAGAAATATACATTATTAGATTTACAAAATGTATGTGTCAAACTAATATTTGTATTTATTGAAATATTTATGAACTTACATGTAGTGCAAACCATTCTAAAAGCTCTTTATTAACAGCTTTTGTTATATCTTTCTCATTTTGTGTTCAGCCTCTCATTCGTCTCTTTGTTTGTATCCTCACCTCTTTAATAAATCGATATGCAATTTCACTATTTAGTAGCACATATCTATGTGCCTGTAATAATTCCAATTCAGTCAGTGTCACATTTGAGGTCCTCCCAACTGATCGACCAATAACAGGAAATATTTTTGATTTCTGATGTATTTGAGATTGATTCGATGTGTCGTCAACATGTTCAACTCAATTAAATCTTGTATCAATATCATACAAGTATCGAGAACAAAAGGTAAGACACTTCTCAGCCACATAGCCTTCAACAATTGAGCCTTCTGGTTTAGCTTTATTTCTCATGTATGATTTCAAATGCCCAAGATATCTTTGAAATAAAATAAAAATAATTATGCATTTAATTAAGTACCAAAAATTGTTTACATATCTGTAAAACATATAAATAAAGTACCTATCAATTGGATACATCCATAGATAATGAACGGGGCCTCCTAATTTAGCTTCCTCAACCAAATGCACAGTTAAATGCATCATTACAGTAATAAAGGATGGAGGAAAGAACATCTCCATTGCACAAAGGGTCAATACAAACCTCTCTTAGAGGTTGTCAAGATGAAATGGATGTAGAGATTTCTCACATATTTTTCTAAAAATTATCCAAAACTGGAGTACAGTACCAGTAATTTTTTTAGGTAATAATGTACGCAATTCAAATGGTAGTAACTGTTGTAACAAAATATGTGAATCGTGGCTTTTCAATCCAAGTAACTTATGATTCTTCAAGTCAACACACCTTGAGATGTTACGTGAATACCCATCAGATACCTTAAAATTATTTAACATTCAATGGAATGTATCTTTATCCCTATTTTTCATTGCAAAAATTAACAGAGGATACTTTTCATTCTCATCTGGCCAGAGATCGTGTTTTATGTTCATTGCTTGTAAGTCTTTGCGATCATTGAGATGATATTTCGACTTTCCATGCTCATTAAGCAATGTGAAAATCAAATTGTCATAGAAATTCTTCTCAATATGAATCACATCAATATTATGACACAAAAAATTAAATTCCCAATACGGAAGTTTGAAAAATATACTTTTTTTCTTCCATTGTTGCGTTTCGGTTTCACTTGACGATGCACTTCAGACCTGTTTTACGCTATCATTCAAATGATGAACCTTCCCAAATTCTATTTCAAAAATTTCTAGCTGTGTCAATATTTCAAAACCATTTAACAACATTGGAGGGGGTCTATGATCAATGGAACCATTAAATTTTGATCTATTCAGCCTAAATCTATGAGATGCATCGAGAAATATTCAATGACACAATAAGCACCATTTTCTACTGTGAGGTAGCCGTTTGGACTAAAAATCAATGTTACAAATCGGACAAGCCAAAACCGTGTAAATGTTCCATCCATATAAATTCCCAAGACCAGGGAAGTCATTAATGGTCCACATTAAACCAGTATGCATTTTGAACATTGTTTTAGAAAAAGCATCAAATGTCTCAACACCGTTTCTCCATAACTCCTGAAATTCGTCAATCAAAGGCTGCAAGTATATATCAATATCATTTCCAGGCATTTTTTTCCAGGAATAATCATCGAAAGGATAAATGATGATTGTTTCATACACATCCACGGAGGCAGATTATAAAGGATCAAAACAACATTCCAAATGCTATAATTGGTACTCAAAGTCCCAAATGGGTTGAATCCATCAGAAACCAATCCCAATCGAACATTCCTAGGATCAGCTGAGAAATCGATATGTAATGAATCAAATGTCTTCCACGATTGGGAATCTCATGGATGTCTCATTAACCCATCATTGTTATTATCTACAGAATGTCACTCATGTGTTCGGCGGTTTTTGATGACATGAATAATCATTGCAATCGAGGCGTCAAAGGAAAGTAATGAAAAACCTTTGTAGGTGTGCTCCTTTTCTTCTTCTCCATGAAATTATATTCATTCAGACTTTCATCGTCACCCTTTCCCTACCATATAGAAGAAGAACATTTCGTGCAATTATGTCTACTTGAATCATCTCCCCAATAAAGCATACAATCATTGGGACACACATGTATTTTTGTATAATTCAGACTAATCATGTTAACAAATTTTTTCATATCATAAAAAGATTATGTGACTTTTTCTTTAGGAATTGCATCACGAATAAATTCCAATATAACAGACATTGCCTTATTTTTAATTCCACATAGAAATTTGATATTGTACAACTTCAACAGAAATGAAAGATTTGAATATTTCAAATACCCACTATACAACTCTTGATTTCCATCATCAACTAAAGAATGAAACACGTTTTCCTTAGTGAAGTTTTCTCTTACATTTGGCTCCACAAAATCAAGGGGAGGATTCAATGATATGTGACAATCTTGATCTGCCTGTGTTACAGTCCGAAAAACATCACTTGTCATGTTACAATTTGTAGCACCCTCTTCTGGTTGTTCCGATATGTTTTGATGCTGATAGTGGTGTCTTGCAGTGCCTAATGCATCATTTATTAGGTTTATCATTTTATTTTCCATTGTCGACGAACTTGAGACCTCATTATGCAGAGTAACATCAGAGTTCAATATTTTTGTAACGTTCGATTCTCCATGCCAAATCCAACACAAATATTGAGCAGGGAATTGCTTCAGTATTAAATGTTCATAAACCTCATCTCTCTTCAACCATTTTCTAAATTTACATTTAGGATAGGGACATTTTATTCTCCCTTCAACAAATCGATTAGAAATTTCAAAATATAAAAACACATTCAAACCCTTAACATACTGAGGTGTGTTCCTCGGTAATGTGATCCAACTTTTATCCATGTATATCACAATGTGCCTACACAAAAAACAAGGAATCAAACAAGAGAGATATTCTATAACCCCATCATCAAAAAATAATAATGATGAACAAAATTTCCATAATAGAGAAAAATTAAAGGATAAATAAAGAAATGGGTGTCAGGTTTTCTCAAAGTCCCTAAACTGGAAGCACAAAATGGATGAACTCTTTCTATAGGAATGGGCCTTTTCATCAGGTTATGGTTCATCCTGCCTCTACTCCTTACACATTGGATTCTCTTCATTCCCAATATTAATTTGTTAAATACCTGATAAAACTAAGGAATGAACAACCATCGATTTCCAAGAATATTTAGCTTCCATTCACATGTCCCTAGTGACAACCTCCAAAATGGATATTTTCCCCAATGAAAGTAGAGATGTACCAAGGTCTGGGTGAAGACCATCACCAAAGAAATGATATTTCTCATAATTGATGAGCCCTATCTTTGTAGAATATATAACAAACATTGAATGGTTATTGACATACTCCCATACTAATCTGTCACCAATAAAAAGTCTCATGAGAACAGACTATTTGTCTACATTCATTCCCTAAGGAAATAACCATTAAAAAATCAATCTTGATGAGATTCAAATTCATACATTCATGAAGTTAAGAAGGTACCACTGACTCCCACAAGACTCTACTGAAACTGTAAATCCAGTTCTTAAAAATTCTCACCCACTAAGTATCAGGTTCCCTAAGATAATTGAGGATCACCTCAATTTGTTCCAACTACCTAACTACTTCCACTGACCCTTGAAAAACACTTAATTAAGGAAGATAGTTATTCAAGAATCCTATGATGGTGTCTGAGATTGAAAATTATTTAACATCAACAAATCAACAAATATTATAGGTCAAAATAAGAACTAAAGAATCCTTTTTGAAAATTACAATGGACAACAATAACATCTAAATGAACTATATCAATTAAATACTCAATATAAAGCATAATTATTCTATATGAAAGTAAGATTAAAATATAAAAAAAGTATAAATTAAACAAGGAACACACTAATAAAACAAAAATTACTTTTCGTTTTAAACCATAATTTTTTATAAGTAATTAGTAAATACCACCTCTAATATATGTGAACCTCAAATGGAAAATAATGATTGGAGAGGAGTTGAAACATGATAATAGGGGGATAAGTTGTGATGTAAATGATTTGGCTTTGTGGGATGGGTGTCTAGGCGCAAACCACGAATACATTTTTGAAACATGTTCTTTACTATGAATCGATTCATCTTTCGGTAATCATTACAAAGGTGAAGGGTTCCATAATATTTATTCACAAAAAAAAATCAATTTCCCAATATTAAAGGATTGGGAGAATAAATCATTTATCAGATACAATAGGTTTATCAAAACACATAATAATGGAAAGAACATAGAATATGAAATAAATATGTCCCTACCATGAAGAATTAATGTCAATATATACATTCCAATGTGCCTATCATGATGCATGAATACTCATTTAACACCATTCTAGGCCATGAGTATAAATATAAAGAATCAAAATTCATCACTAAACAATACCATCACACAAAATACAAATCACCCAAGGTGAAATAACATCAACTTTTTCAATAAAATAACATAAGAACTAATCCCATCCATATGAACACATATTTCCCTAATACATTGGCTAGATACTCTTATTCAGAAGCTCATTTCTATGTCTTGGCACATCCTAGTATCTCTTATACCATTCCATAAGTAGTAATGTAATAGAAATTAAAACATGATTCTTTGATACCACATTTCTACATCCCTCAATCCATCACTCTCTCATGTGTCCAAATCAAGTTTTTTATGGGACCTCATGCATTCCTACCCATATTCCACAGGTCATTGACTAGAAATGAGTGTGATATTTATAGTGGGGAGACCATACCCTCAGGTATGTAGTTATATAGAAGTGGAAAAATCAACATAAATAACTATAATAAAATAAATATCCGTAGAGGAAACCATATAATAAAACATGTAAATAAAAAAATCCAACAAAAGAATCCAATAAATAATAATGGAATAATATAATGAGATGATGTAATTAAAATGAATTTATTGATGGCTGTAATATAGAGTAAAAGACTATGTATTTCAAATAACAACAGAAAAGTCCACTATCCCAATCCACATTTCAATCCCTTATCCATAATCCAACCCATCCTATATGAAAACAAATTAACATAAAAGTCACTTTACCTTTTTGAATCCTACATCCATGCAATTTTCTAGGGTTCAAAATGTTGAGATGAGTAGGTTGTGAGTAAAACTTATTTGGTCAACACTATTATTCATATAAAAACAGTTGGATATATATTGTACACAGTAAGGGGATAATAATGAATATTAATTAATCAATCAACACAATACACTAATCATCCTAATACAGAACCATGTCAGATTATCTCTGATCTTATTACACAACCATGACAACAATAATAATAAACCATGGAAAAATTTAAAAACATGGAATATCCCTCTATATAAGCATTTCATCCATTGAGAATATCCATATATATAATTAGTTCAACATGTGTCCATTTGGATAGTTCACTATATTAATATGCTAATATTCCAACCGGGCATTTACAATTTCAAAACCAAAATTCATTTCCAAAAAATTATAATGATCCAATCAGGATTTAAACTTTTTCAATTCGAATGAATTTCAAAAATGATTCCTAACCATTTCTAAAACAACATAAAAAACTACATTCATGTTTATAATTCCAAGTGGCCCATTAAACCATTTAGAAACCAACCATGTTCCAAAATATCAAATGGGAAATGTTTTAAATTACACATTTGTAACCAATTTCAATACCACATAATGTTTAAACACACCATTTAGAAACCAATAAATATTTTTATAGAATGAGTTTTATGGAAAACATTATTTTAGAGTTCCATTTTCATTTCAATGTCCGTCCATGTGTGCCCCTCATGCGAACATGGATGTGCCAACATCCAATGACACCCATTAAGTATCCACAGAAACAACCAAAATCCATTTTCAAAGAGACATCAAATCCCTTCAATCCAACATAACACCACACTATAAAAGTCACCAAATTCCACTTATAAATCGCAAAAAAAATCCAACCAATTTAATAATACAAATATAAGGGTAAAACCACACAAATCATCTAATTTTACCTTAAAATATCCATGGAAATTTTATAAAACACATTTGGTGCATATATACAAATGAATATTTGAAGAATCACATCAAATTTTTTTAAAAAAAATTCTACCAATACCAAAGCACCACAAAAAACCTAAAAACACATCACAAGAATGAAAAAAATATTTATAAATTTAATTAAATCACCCAAGGATCAATGGAATGAGTTAGAAGGGAAAAATATGGAGACACCTACATCAATGGAGTGAAGATGTGATGAAACTCTTGGATAAAGAAGAAAACAACCCAAAGAACAATCCACACACCCTAAACATCAATAAAATAGATCCAGACATCAACCCTAACATATATGGTTCATACAAAAAGATGACCCCACAAGAGAAACCATGAAATCATGATGGTAAATATAAAATAGGAGGAAAATGACAAAAAATCCAAAGAATCTTACCCTGGAAGCTTCACAGACCACTAAGAGAGAGAAAAACTAAGGGTCGCGGGGTCGCGGGGTCGCCGGGGGTCGGGGTCGCGGGGCGCCGGGGTCACGGGGGGCCGGGGTCGTGGGGTTGCGGGGGCCGGGGGAATCTGGGTGAGGAGGGTCGGGTGGGGGAAGGGTCGGGCTGTTAAAAAAACAACGTTTCACGACGATTTATTATAAACCACCGCGAAACCTTTTTTACCAAAGTTTTGGGGGCGGTTCATAGAACCACTACTAAACAGCGGTATTGTTATAGTGTTAGTATCATGATACATTATGTACAATGATTTTTTACTCCTGATAATTAATTTGCAATTAGGGTTTACTTATTTACCATGTTCAATGATCCTTCGTGCATGCACATTCTGTGTTAAGTGTTGCTGCTACATTTTCGTGTTATAATAATCATGTTATATCATGCCTTTATGATCAGGTTTCTCTTATGCTCCATTGATAATCCTATTTCCTAAAATTTACTGTATTCTTCATGTTATTACTTGTTTACTCCATTACTGGGCTTTATATCTAACCCTTTTCTAATGCATGTCCTCCGAGTACCCCATTAAATGCTATGTATGGGGGAATGTAGTGGTCATATAATGAATGTTTTCAATAAATATGTCATTTTTAATGTTATAATTTATTGTCTAATGTTTATAAGCCCAAATACACTATACCTCTCTATCTATTATGTTTTATTATGTGATGATTTTATGAAATAAATCATGTCTATGTGTGTAATAAAAGGAAGGTTGTTATACCGGTAAACTGAGAATATTCTCCCATGGATGTCCATATCTATATATGTATACATGTATAGTCTCATTTCTATACAAGTATAAAAAAATATGATTATTCTTGAGTCTATAAAAGAAATAATAAAATATCAAATTTTAGTCAATATTTAGGTTCGTTAACCCAATCACATGGACATCCTGTACATGGGAATTGAGATGGAAATCATGTCAGTCAATATATATAACATTTAGTCAATCGTAGGGTCTGTAATCCCAATTTAAATATAACTACTTTGGCCAACACCATAAATTTCTCAGAGCAAGCTATATCACCACATGGGAAAACTCATCCTATGGCTAGGTTCACCCGTATCACCTCCAACAACTATAAAGAAAGATTCTAGGAAAGGGCATTTGGAAATCCTATTAATGGTCATTGATATATATGTCATGATTCCTATGCCATGTAAATATATTCTAAACCCTATGCCCTAGGACATGTTTTGTATGTGGTCATGGAATTCTAAGCTGGGATAATAAATTATGGTCATACCCTTATGTGATCTATATGGATAAATCACTGGTGAGACACAGTGCACCATTCATCACATGTCTAATAAGGGAGTGAGTAATAATCCCGATCACAAAAAAAATAATAATAATTCTTACAATCCAACAATCTAAGATTCCATTCTGCACACCATGGTCAATAAACCAAATAGGGTGCGTGTAATAATCCCTATAACTTAGGAGAGTTGAATTATATATGATTATAATCCAATTAAGGAGAGAATAATCATCCTCCTAAAATATCAAAATAGTAGATAAGAATCATCCTAATCACTTGGTAGAGTGGAATCAACCATGTGTATCATTAACAGGGACACAATTCATGTATATCTTATTCATATGATCAAAATCCAGATACAAGGAAACACGGTTGGACATCCGAATAACATAATAATCAAATATAAAATTCAAAATTTAAATCCCATATAGTACCTCTATGTATACAAAAAAATATAAAAGGTAACATGGATCAAAATACAGATCATAGGAAATCATTTCTAGGAATACCAATAATAACGAAGAATCCTAGGAATACTGTAAAGGCATCACAAAAGAGTGAATGATTCCTCGCATAAGGCTCAATAGCCACCAACCATGAATCACATATGGTAAAAAAAATTGGATCATCAATAACAGTATGATAAATACAAAAAAAAGATTTTTGGTGGATGAAGGTCTAAACCAATCATTACATATACATCCCTAGGGTATTACAAGATTAACATTAGTTCTAATGAGACACATAGTATGATCTCTATCAAAACCTGATTCACTACTCAAGGATGATCAAACGATGGGAACACGCTTGGTCATTTACTTCAAAACAGTGAGAGACATCCTACTTTGGATCCTCGAGGTATAAAAATAATAAATTTCATCTTACTTAGTATATATAACTATATTGGTTAAGGAATAATCCTACACATGATCATCAAATTGTGGGTAAGTTAGAGGCATCATACATATGATCCTAAAAAAACATAGGTGATGGAATCCTACATGGGACCATCTAGAAATTGATAATAAGATAGACACATAATACCCAAGATCATCAGAATTATATATAGATAAAAAACGTTGATAGATGAAATATCCCTTGATAGATACTATATGGGATCCTCTATGTCAAAAAACAAACAAAGGAATCCTACATGGGATCCTCAGAATAAACTTTTTTCACAACCACGTTGGACATAAGGGAACATCTATCAAGGGATATGTCCAAAATGGAAAACCTACAAAGTAATCGATCAAGAGATATATAATATGGTTCATATCAAAAAACGTTCACTCTCTCAAGAGACATTAGAACAAGATTACTGGTGGAAGAACTTATCAATTCAATAAAGGCATGAAATTACACTTAGGTATTCTTAAAACACCACTCAGGTCCTTCCATTATGATCTATATAAAAATATACTCAGAATAAACTACTCATGGTTGTAATTCAGACTTCTGGGTGAAAATATACAATAAAACCTGAAAGGGTTACAAGGGGAAGCACACGTATTTTCCCCAAGGGTACACAAAACATAATCCCAAATCCCCACATGGGCGTAATCTCATAATGTCCTAGGAATTTAAACACCCCTGGTACATGGAAGTTATGACAGGAACATGATGATTAACCATCATGGGGACCTACTTATGTCCCTCCACTGGCCTGGCTATATACTTTACATGGCCATGTATTTGTACACAATGTACGTCCCACAGAGGGTATGGTAGTGTACTCTACCTGTCCATGTAGCACTGCATAGGTAGCGTGGATAGTTACTCATCTACACAGTTGAGACCTTGTACATGGTGTTTATGACCATGTAAATTATGTGTACTTCAACAACTATATCTTATCCAAATGTGATGAACAAACTACGTGTAACCCTAAACCAAAACCCATGTAGCATAATATTTTTAAACAAAAAACCTCCAGATCACCTAAAACTGCCATTTTCACCCCCAATTCAACAGATCGAGCCTCAAGAGGGTAGAGGAAATTATAATATGGATTTATATTTTGGAAACAAATATAGGGGGATTTTTTTAAATAACATAAATGTTCCTACCTTTTTGAGAATACTAGTGAAGCATTTTTCAAATATACATCCCACAGTTTCCACATATCAATCCAGTGCATTGAGAGCCCCCAAATGGTAGATCATTCTCTCATACTATCTTTCTATTTATCCTAATACCTCTTTTCTATCTCTTTCAAGAAACATGAAAGGAAATCTCAAGGCGTACACAAGACTAAAAATTAATAATGAAGGGGTCTAACCCAAAATCCACACCAAACACATATTTGTTCGACATCTCAAAAAACCTCTCAATACCTTACTCAATATAGGATGAAAATCTCAATATGACACTCCGTTCAAAATATTTCACCAAACGAACATAAAAAATAATTTAATATTTAATATATTAAAAATTATATATTAATTATTCCACTAAAATTGGAAAATCATGGATTTATACAAAACCATTTTCTTAGGGTAAACATACCATTTAGGGAGGAAAAAAATTGCTAAAAAATCAGAAAACATCTTCTAGGGGGAAACTCCATTTTTACCACTTATAAGTATCTAAATGAAAAAATCACATTTCTGGTCAAAATTGATGTCCAAAAAACACATTTCCTTGAAATATGCCCATTATAAACCTTCTTGTCCCCATGGATTCTTAGTGTCATGACTAGAAGCAATGCTCTCAACTCGAGCATATACACAATAAGCTATTTGGAAAATCCAATGACCATTCTCATATGACCAACAAATATCTCAAACACTGAAGATATTTAACGATGAAAAATTATGTAATCCCCAGCATATGAATACCCTATTCATCATATCGACAAAAAACATGAGATCAATAACCCATGGAAATTCCAATGAAAAATGGAAAATTAGATTCAACCCTTCAAATGGACAACTATTAACTACTTACCATATGGATTATCTTTCACCACTCCTATAGAAAACCTTCAACAATTTTTCTCTTCCTAACCAGAAAATATATTTAAAATTAAATGGAGCTCAGTGTAGGTATTTTTCTCTCTCAATGTAAACAAGAAAATTTAAAGATCGAGCATGATCATCTGTAATAGCGTTACACTAAGATTCTATAAAAGGGAATGTACAGATCCCTCCCAGCCCTACTCGTATCCAATCAAATCATGGCCATGATTCATCCTAGGGTTAATCGTCTTATAGTACCCTTTTCATTCTTGATTTCACCTCTACTATAGAGGTACATTTTTCATTTAAACCACAATACACAAGAAACCAATTCCATGGCGAGTCTTGAAACCATCTTTCCTTGGTTCGCACCTGAACACTCATAGATTTACAACTAACCAGTACGAGATGCAATTTGTGTATAACATTACCACCCAAATCGTATTCCATAGATTCATCTAACCGATGACTATACTGACCATGTTACATGGTATGTTAGTCTCATTAATCCAGATGCTCTTTTTTAATGCATCTTAAAATTTGGGCACCTCACCTGCACTATGATTTATTCTATGATTTCACATTAAACAAAATCATTCCAGTCATGATCATACTCCCATTCTCTGATGTCATTAAAAACAAAAACATCTTCGTTTGACTGGGCCAGGAAACCAAACATTCCTACTCGTTGAAATTATTTTTGAATAAACAAGCACCCAATGTGCTTATCAAAAGATGAAGTCATGAACATTATAATAATGAAAAACTAGAGAACCTACTAAATATTTCTCACTACAAGGTCATAATGTCTAACCACCTTGCCTAAAATATTAAACAAATATACATAAGTAAATGATCACAATGACCCATGAGGGTCAAAACTGAAAGCAAGGCCTATAAGGGTCTAATCCTAACCATGAATCTTCATAATGAACTGCTCCCTAGAGGTCACTATACCAATGTAAAAGAGAGACCAAACTAACACTCACTTGGTATCGGTATACAATAATACACCCTATATATCATGTACACAAGAATATTCACAGTGCCTATTAGCATCATAGTAAATTATCTAACTAGATAACCATGACTATAGAAACAACACACTATAAATGGTAAAAAAAGGGAATCACATCCCATGTTGACCTACATGGGTCAATTCACCTCCTGTGAATGAGGACTGAGTCATCAGCCTCAACACAAACATCTCAATATAGATCCACATAACCTACCATCATAATGAAATATGTATATTTATGTAAGTTTTCTCAATTAAATAGGCCTCATTTTTCAATAAAAATTTCACACTATTAGGACTATATGATGTGAATCCTACATTCCAAATATGATACAAGAGACACCCCTTTCATTTCCTTCCCAAGATTCAAAATTCATCTATGGACTCTTTAAAGTTTACAATATCTTGATATCCATAGTAAATCATGACATCCAAATAGAATGTGAATATCTCAGGGAACAATTCATACACAACTCTAACATGAAAAATCAGAACTGCAATCCCAAACCCAAGTAAGCAGGATTTCTTATCGTAATAGGTATTCTCAAGGTGCTATTATGATATCTATCAAATGATCCTACACATTTCTAATACTCATGTATATCAAATCCAAAATAGTAATTACAAGGAGAATAACAGGTCTGATACCACTTTATAACATCCTTACCAAGATTCCATGAAAACTATTCCTTAATTTAGTGGTTCACTAAGCCTCAAGTGTGCCTCCCCCTATAATATAAGATACCTACTTGGACTATGGGCATGTGGTGTCATATTGTGGAGACTATTATATCCTATTAGAGTATGAAATTTTGTAAAAAATAGATAAGTATCACACATAATAGAAAGTTAATAGAGTGCTATAGAAGTTAGTAAACTGAAATAAAACATGTTTTAATAATAAATGAAAAGGCTATATAATCCTGAACAACCATGTCATTTAATACAACACTGGATACCCACTAAGCTGAACATATAGTTACAAACATTCAATATAAATTGAAATAAAATTATGTGGCTCTACTACTAACATTATGCCAGACCACGTACCCGGTCTCCACATAGTGTAGAACTTCACCAACCAAATCAGAAGAACCCACATGAGTAGCACTGCTTGATCATGCATCTCTGGGCCTCATCCTTATCCACCATGAACCAATTCTCAAATTGAAAAGTAGGCATAAGGACTACACATACATAGAGGTTCAGGTATAGGGTTGAGAAATTGGAACACCCCAAGAATTATAAATAACTTTTTAGTAAATTTAATATATTATATAACATTTAATACAGGAAACACTGAGTTATCTTTTGTTACACGTTATAGAGACTTTCCTTTATATCTTGGGCTATAAGAAAGACTTAGTTTTACCAAACAAGAATATATTATTAAAATATTATTACTTAATAATATAATTAAAAATCTTGTTGATAAATTAGAATTTAGGAGTAGTATTGACTAACTTATGAAAATTTATGGTTTGTACATATATCATATGAATTCATTGGTTACCAATTAATTAAAATTAAAAATATAAACCAATCGAATATAATAGAAATATTATTATTTCTCCAAAAGAGTTTTAGATAAATTAATTAAATTAATTAGTGAATGAGTTTAATGAAATATATATGACATATATTCAATAAATTATTTTTGATATTTTTCACATTAATTTTACAGACCTAAAGTATGGAAAACTGAATTTTACGCAAAAAAAATATATTTTTTAATAAAATGAAATTTCACTACAATTTTATAATTCACCTATTTTAAAAATTGATTTCATAAAATTTATTTTCAAAATAAACACCATTTTTTAATAAGGAATATTAAAATTATCTTAGGGTGATTTTTTGTTATATTTCTGATAATTTTCATTTTTTTGATGAATAGTTGAAAATATTATATTATAGTTTAGAAATGTTTTTTATTTTAAATAATTACTATACATTAATTTTTTAAAAAGTAAAAATTGTTCAATGATACATATATTAATCCAATTTAGTTTATATAAATAGTGTTAATATTTAAATTGGATATAAAAACTTATTGAATTTTGAATGTTTTCTTTTACCCACCTTCTCACAACATTTATGAGATCAAAATTGAACATAAGTTTTCCACATTTGTTAATTGGATTCTGGAAAATAGTCATAAATGGTGGTATTTGTAATGATATTTAGTGTATAATATGATTAACTTATTTTTTTGAATATTATGATTAGTAACATTTGAAAATTTTTATTTATAACGGTTAAGATTAAATCAGGTAATTAAAGGTAACATAATATTATAAATATTAGTCAATCACACTTACACTTGTCTAAATTTCATTGGATAGTGGGGTTTGAAAAAAATAAACCATATCTCAATATTATAATTTTTTTATGCCGCTTAGGTAAGAATATGAAATATATTATATTTCATTTGAGGATAAGTTAAAAATGTCATTATATGATTTTTAATAACTAAATAATGTTAGACATATCGTTATATTGAAGAAAAAATAAACTATAAACATTAATTTTTATGATAAAAAATTTATTCTTGTCATGAATGTTTATTTTAAATATTTAGAAAAGGAAAATTCTAATTAAAGGCTTTCATATTTGTGATACATTAATTGTTCATCTCATGAAAATATCAAATAAATGATATTAAAAATATTAAAATAAATATAATATGACCTGATTAATTACATATACGAATTTTATTGATAAAATATATATTTTAGTGCAATATTATAATTTTTGGTTTCAATTTATCATGATGTTTTGATATTTAAAAAAAATCTCATCATCAAAATTTACATTGACGATAATTTAAAACAAATAAGACATTGTTAAATGATATAAAATTAATAAATTTATAAAATTTGGATAAATAAATATAATATGTCATATTATGTCATAAATCATCCATTTGGGATTATTTTGGTTTTTTATTGTAACTATATTGACTCTAATGAGTAAAAAAGTTTTTTCATGGTAAGAGTTAAAGAGTTTAACTAAGAGTTAATTCAAAATATAAGGTTCATATTTTGACAAAAACATATCAAAAAAATAATTAATTGAGAATATATTAACCCATAATCATGTTATATTATCAATAAATCACTTTAGGATAATTTGAAATCAAATATAAATACATATTAATTTAATATTTTAAAGGATTCCAAGAGTGCCCCTCCCCTATCTTATAAAAAGGAACCCCATCCCTCTCTTCCTCACACAACATTGAGCCTTATAGCTCGACCAAACCCAAGCCATTTATCCTCCATACATTCATAGTTACGTTATAAAGGTCTGGGGTATCATGAAATACCATTCATAGTGTCTCTACGAGTAGATCTAAGGGAAGTCCATCGAAGAAGGGGTAATTGTTATACCAATTCATTTAAGTTAATTTGTTCTTCTACATCCTATGTATATAATTTTTTCATACTAATGTAATAAATCTAGTATCATTCATCTTCTGGGATTTTATTATGATTATGGTATAACCATATTTTTCTTTTTTATCTATCCTATGAATAACAATATCATCATTCAGGCTTACTTATGGCTTACCGTATCCATACTGTGATGTAATTTTATTTCATCACCACCCTATTTGGATGATTATAATGACGAATATAATGTTAAAAATAATAAATATGAAATGATTTTGGTTCTTTATAATTACTATATCATCCAATTCTTTAACACTTTATCATTAAGGGAATGATATCGTCACTCGTGTGTACGTCTGACCTACCGTCTCCATGACCCAATGAAATCCATTCTTCATGTTAACCATTAATGAATAATTATAATATTTATATATATGAGTTAATATAATATCTATGAACATTATATCATCTTAAATATAGTTTGTATATATCCTAATAAAAATATTTTATTCATTCATGAAAAAACATTCATAAGAAAATAAAGCATATTACACTTGAAATAAGGGTAATAGTGAAATATTATTCACAAATGGGTGGTGAACAAATATAGAAGGATCATATATTCAATTATAAATATAATTAGGGTTCTGTTATAAGTTACTATCCAGGTTAAAACCATTATAAATGAGGTTAGGAGAGGTTCACCCACAAGGAGATTCATGGTTAGGGACTTCATCTCAAACTCCTTTCATTGAGGCATAATATGTTGTTATAAAACCATATTATTTAATAATGTGTATATAAAACTCCTTTGAAATATAATATAAATAATTTATTTGTTATCATGTTATTTAGTGTTCTGATAAATATTATTCTTTCATTGGACATAATATTTAAATATTGAGATTGGAATGGGATGCTTTGAATTTTTAATGAATTGATCCCTTATTCATTTCAATATTCATGATATTATCTTACATCATTATTTATATGGATAGAAAAGGATTATAAAGTTCATTTAGGCCTATTTTTAATTTAATTAAAATGCTTTAAAATAGAATATTTTTAAAGATTCATTTAAGGGACTCTGTAGCTAAAATATCATTTTAAATGTTTTTAGGGTTTATTTTTCTAAATCATTTTCATTCATGTTCCTCTTTTAAAGTGAGGTTTATGGATTTTTTATAAGGACATTAAAATTTTAAAATGTTCTTTTGAATTTTTCTAATATGTTTAAATGTGGTATGGGAAAAATTTAATTAAAAATGTTTTTTAATGTTTTCATTTATAAATACACATATTTTCAATAAATTATTTCGAAGTTAAAATGTTACTTCTCTCATGATACTTATATTGATTTTATTAGAGTATTGTAATCAATTTCAACCTATTTATTTGAATATTTTTCTTAATTTGGGTTGATATCTTTTGATATCATTTAGAATATTTCATTGAATGGTTTATGATTTGGTCTAATTGTTGATATTTTATTTTTATTCCATTCATGGATTGTTGTTTTTGTATTCCTATTTCATATGATAGTTTTTCTATATGAATGCATATGTTTTTTATTCATTCACATTAGGAATTAATTGGACCTAGTAAGTTAAAATTGAGAAATTCTATAGCCCCTCTATGCATCATTATATATCATGAAACAAACATGTTTGGGTTTTTAACTGTTTCTATATGGTGTCTTTCTTGAATCCTTGTTGATATATTTATGGTGTCCTATAATATGCATTCAATATTTGTGTGATTAGTTATTTACATTCCAAATTATTATTTAACATGTATAATATCTATTTTAAGTATCTTTCTCAAGTGATTGTTTATATGTTATTAAATGATGGACTTTTATTCATACCATATTATGCTCAAGATTTTGTTTATGTGGCTTATGTTTCAGTAATATATCTATCCTTATGGTTTATGATTATTTATTCAAAATAGTATCCACTTTATGTTTACACATAATGAGCATCTGAGATCTCCCCTTTCATTATATTTATTTCCCCATGATGCCTATATATGAATTATGACTACTTTTCAAGGTAAATATAGGAGAAAATGGAGTTCTAGATGGATTTTCTATGTTTCATTTTATGATTCAAATTGTAATGTCAGGTTCATGTATGTAATCAGGTTTTCAAGATTGATATAATGATCAGTTCGTTGGGATAGAACAACTTTATCTATGTTAATGTAACAATGTAAGGCCTCAGTTGTAGGCTATTGGGGTCAGGATTTTTTAAATTGGTATTATAGAATGATTAATATAAACTAGGGAAACGAGATTTAGATAACATTGATTGGGGAATATAACCCTATGATTGGATTTGGGGATAATAATAGAAGATCTCCCTATAATTTTATTAAGATCAAGATTATGAATGTATTCCTTGAAATAAAACCACATCTAGATATGACAAGTGGATGTGGTTCTCACAAAAATGCACCTAAGGGTACAACTCTAACAATGAGTGACAGGAACAACTCATCGTAACCTAATACATGACAACAGTCCTTACTATGAACATGTTTTTACACTCTTAGGTGTTATTCTTAGGATAATACAAATTAAATTTACAAACCATTATGAAGGATTTAAAAGTATAAATGTCCCATAAGAAACCATAATTAAGATTATCCGACTAGATAGACATAAATCATACAATTTATGTTAAGTGTTTTACATGTTATAAGAATATACAATATGATATTATGAGACCAAGTGTATGTCATCATATACCAATGGTGCCTTGTAGAGGGAATTTGAACCTCACTGATGCAAGTGATCTAGATAGTAAGAAGATCAAACTATTCATGGTACTGAGAGACTATTTCAAAGGGAAATAGTCTCCTAATAATTATCATCATATTAGGATATAATATCACGTCATAATGAAATATAAAAAGAGTACTCTAATTATTTTGGATTTGGAAGGAATCATGAGAATAAAATAATAGTTGGGAATATTTTTTATAAAGGGAAGAATGGAAATAAGTATTTTCTTACATCCAACTATCGAAATAATAAGCTTGGTACTTGTATAAAAGGAATGATATTTTTCTACATGTGTGGTGATAAAGGCCCCGTGTTAGGGATTGAAAGGATATTAAAAATGTTTCTAATGTGCAATAATTGAACTATAATGAAATGGGGAACTATCAAAATGAATTTTTCAAGTGTCTATAAAATATCATTCTAAAATAACAATGGATTAGAGTAATTTATTTATTGTCAATATAGTATAATTGGAATAATTGTTGCATTCGTTATTTTCAATTTAATCATAATGTTATGATATCTTGGGTATAAGAGTCATAACACACATAAGGATTATATTACAACACATTTTCATTAAGGATTTGAGATTGTATGGAACCAAGAAATAGGAATCAGTATAAAGTTGATATTTTCAAAAAATATTTTGTTGATGGAAAGATAAACCATAATATTTTTTGATTATAGAGATATTGATTTTAGAATAAATAGTTTATTTATTAGGATAAGGTAATTTGGATAGTATAGTATATATTGGAACTGATTAATGGTTTGTTGAAAATATGGTTTATACCATCCTGGTTGGAGTATAAAACTTTACATTATTTAAGAATCATATCCCATAATCCATGTTTTATTTAAGGAATATGGAAATGTGACTGTTTTGAAAAATGTTTCATGGTCAATAACATTTGTACCATGATTTAAGAGAATACAATGAGAAGGTATTCAGATGTTTGGAAAGTGAAAAATATGAGCAGCTTCATGTTGCAAAAAGATTAATGATATGATAATTCAGGAAAATATAACCATTTATGAGATGTTTTAAATTTATCTTGGGAAATGTTTTTTGAGGATAATGTATTATTAAAGCCTATTATAGATTTTTTATATGAAATAGAAACAGTTCTAGGAAAAACCAAAGAATAGGATTTTGTTTGTATAAACATATCATGTTATTATATTTCCTTACATTCTTATAGAGTGAAATAATTTCTCAGATCTAGAAAAAAGAATCATTTTTTATAATTGTACCTGAAATGATGGTATTTTAAACCATTATAGATTTATGGATTTGAGGCCCTCAATATTCCATTGATCGTTCAGTTGTTTTTTATTGATTCCCTCAGTCACTCCTTACAAATATTTACGCTTTTCACCATGAATGTAACTTTACTAGAGATTAATTTTTTCCAATTCAAGGGTATGGTTTTTAGAGGCCTTCTTATTTACATTTCCTACCTAGATATAATATGTGTTATTAACCCTATTTTTGATGTGGGTTATTCAACAATAGTGTTTTCATATATTAAACTCTTGATTACTGAGAAAATGTTTAAATTTTGAGGGAACAATTTAATTATGATGAGGAGAATGTAACACCCCATGAATTTAAAATATTTTATTCATTTTAAGTAAATTTAATATATTCATTATTTTTTAATGCATGAAACACTTTGTTATCATGTGATACACATAATAAAGATTTTCTTTGATAGAACACAATATATAAAAGAAAAAGGTTTACAAAAAAAGAATATATTATTAAAATTTTATTATTTAATATAATTATATATACCCAAGCGGCTAAATTAGTAGTTATTATTAACTAAAATATGAAAATATATGTTTTATAGAAATATAATATGAATTAATTGGTTACTAATTTATTATAAATGAATATATAAACCAATAAAATATAATGGAAATATCATCATTTTTCCAAATTCATTTTGTCTTGAATAATTAAATTAATTTTTGAACAAGTTTAATGAAATATTTTTTAGATATTCATGGAAATATTTTTTGATATTCATCCAATATATTTTATAGGAATAATATATAGACAACCCCAATTTTGAGCATAAATACCTTTTTAAAAGTTAATTTTACTACCATTTATTGGCGTAACTCTTTAAAAACTAATTATTAAATTTTTTGAAATTTTATTTATCAAAATAAACATCATTTTTAAATTTTTTTAACATGAAAATTATCCTATGGAGACATTATTGTATTTTTTGGAGATGATTCATTTTTTGATGAATTGTGCATAATACTGAATTTTAATTAAAAACAATATTTTCATTTAAGTATCTATTTTTGTCTAAATTGATTTTTGAAGTTAAAATATTACAATAATACATATATTAATACAATTTATCTCATTGGATTAATTTTTATGTTTAAATTGGAAATGAAAACTTATTAGACAATTGAACGTGTTCCTTTACCCACCTTCTCAAGACAACTATGAGGTTAGAGTTACACTTAATTTAGCCACATGTATAAATTGAATACAGAAAAATTAACATATATGGTTGTAATCGGTATGATATTTCGATTCTAATATGATCACATTAATTTTTGGATATTTTTAATATTAACTGTAGAATCGTTTTATTTAACATGGATAAGGGTAAATTTGGAAATTATGTGTATAAATAATATTATAAATATTACAAAATAACCCTAAAACATGACTAAATTTTAACCGTGTAAGTGTGTTTTATGAAAAATAAGTATTATAAAAAATTAAAACATTTTTTCTACTTGGGTAAGAATATGATATTTATTATATTTTATTTAAAGATAATGTAAAAATGTCGTACTCATATTTTTCAAAAATAACTCATTTTTAATATTGGGTTATACCAAAGATAAATTCAACTATAAATATTCATTCAAAATATAATAAATTTATATTCATCATGTTTATTTTTTTAATATTTACAGAGGAAAAAAATTAATCAATGACTTTGATAATGATGATGTGGTAATTGTTTAACTAATAGAAATATAAAATAAATGGTATTAAAATTATTAAAATAATTATCATTGTACATAATTAATAAAATAATTTAATTTATAAAGTACATAGACATTATAGTGATATATTATAATTTTTTTCGAAGTTATCATGTAATAATGATATTTTTAGAGTAAAAATAAATGAATAGTATCAAAATTTACCAAAACGATACATTAAAATTAATAATATTTTACTAAATGATATAAAATTTCTAAAAATATAAAACATGAAAAAAGAATAATAATATGGTTATATATGTCATCCATGATCCATTTGGGGTTCTTTAGGAATTTTATTTTAACAATATTAATCTGAAAGAGTAAAAAATCCATGTTGTCGCGGTAAGAGTTGAAGGGTTTAACTAAGGGTAAAATCCAAAAGATAAGGTTAGTATTGTGACCTATACATGTATAAACAGAATTTGTTGATATGATTCACAACCATAAACATATTATATTATAAATAACATACTTTAAAGATATTTTAAATAGAAAATAAATTTATATTAATTTACTGTTTTAAATGATTACAAGAGTGCCCCTCCCCTCTATTATAAAAAAAACTTCCACCCTCACATTATCACACCAAATTGAGCCTTATATCTTTAAAAAACCATACCAATTTCTCCTAAAAATATTATAAGTTATGTTTTCGATGTCATGGTCTTTTAAAAACACCATCCCTAGTGTCCCTAAGAGGAGATCCAACGGAAGTCCACTGAAGAAGAGCTAATTATATTACCAATTCGGGTATGGTCATTTCTTCTTATAATTACTCTAACAATGTTGTTTCTAAAATAAATTAATTACACAATTATCATCTATATGGTGATATGATATTATGATTATGGGACTACATTTTTCTATTTTTATCCATCCCTTGAAAAAAATAACACCATGCATGCATATGTTTTGCTTAACGTCTCCATGCTGTGGTGTAATTTTTTTCATCACCACATTTTTTGGATGGGTATAATGACTAATATAATGTATAAAATAATAAATGTTACATTATATTTATTATTTTTAATTTATATGACATCAAATTATTTAACAATTTACTATTAAGGGAATGATACGGTCGGTCGTGTGTATGTACGGTCAACCATCTCCACTACGCGAAGAGATTCATTATCCACATTAACAATTCAAGAATAATTATAATATATATATATATATGATGAGTGAATATATATATACACACAAAAAATATCATTCTGTAGACATTTTATATGTATCCTAATCAAACTAATTGTTACTTTTATGATAAAACACTCATACCAAAATGAAGCAGCAAACACCTGAATCAAGGGTAATTACATTATATTATTAACAAACAGGTGGTAAAATAATATAAATAGATCTCATATGGTAATATAATTATAATTATGGTTCCTTTATTAGTTTATAACATGACTAATGCCATTATAAAAGTGGTTATGAGATGTTCTTCCAAAAGTAAATGCAATGTAAGGAACTTCATCTCAATCTACATTCATTGAAAAATGGTTTGATGTTATACAACAACCATATTTTATAAGGTGTATATGCAACCCCTTTGACATATCATATAATTAATTAATTTATTATCATGTTATTTAATGTTTTGATAAATATTATTCATTCATTGGTCTTATGATCTAAATGATCAAAATGGGTCTTGTAGATTTATTTATAAGGATGTGAATGTTTTAAAATGAAATTTTTAGATTTTTATCAAATATCATAAAGTGGTATAGGTAACTTTGATTTAAAAATATTTTTTAAAATTTTTTCTTCTATAAATAAAAATTTTTTGAATAAAATATTTCAACGTAAAACATTGTATTTTTATCATGAAATTTTTAAGGATTTTATTAGACTATTTCCATCTATTTCAATATACTTTTTAGAATCTTATGCTTATTTGAGGTTGATATGTCATAAAATAATTTACCATATTTCACGGATTGGTTTATGATTTGGATTGAATTTTTCTGTGCTATTTTTTTAACATTCATGGTTTATGGTTTATGTATTCCCATTTCATATTCTAGTTTTTTCAATATGAATGTGTGTGTTATTTATACTTTCATATGAGAAATGTGTTGGACATTGAATGTGATGGGAATGGAGCACTATATCCCCTCAATGCATCAATATGTATCATGATACTAACTAGTTGGGGTATTTATCGTTTATTTATAGTTTTGTGGATAAATCGTTCATTTTATGTTTATGATTTCCCATATTATGCATTCCTTATTAATGATATTAGTTAATGATATTCTATGTGGTTATTTTACTATTAGAATGTCCACAGATAAGTATATTTTTCATGTGATTGTTTGTATGGTATTAGTTGATCATCTTTTATTCCTACCATATTATTCTCAAGATTCTTTTTATTTGTATTCTGTTTCAGTTATACACATTGCCTTAAGGTTTATGATTATGTATTCATAATTGCATCCATTGTAAGTTTACCCTTATTGAGAATATGATGTCACCGATTTTATAAGCTTTATTTTCCTAGGATTCCAAGATGAATATTATTACATATATTCTTGGTTATGATTTGGGAATAATGGAGTTGTAAAAGGATTATATATTTTTTGAATTGTAATATAGGGTTCATGTCTGTAATCTGGTTTTCATGACTGCAAAACTGATTGGTCCTTTGGTACTAGACACATGTACATACACTAATATAATAAATTATGGATTCAGATCTCATTTAATGATGTATGAGCTGTTTAAAAAATAATCACATTAGGCCACCTTATGAGAAACCTATAAATATCATTCAATAAGTGTATTCTAGATCAAAATCCATAGAATTTCTAAGACACAACTGATATGATAAGTTAAATAATTAATGTGAAACAATGCTCGAACACTAGGTCTATAATCCTAATAAAAAAAGAATGTTCCACCATGGATGTCCATTTCAATTTATATATACAGTTATATTCCAATAACCATACATATATACATAAATATTAATATTCATGAGTTAGTTAATGAAATAACATAAAACCAAACAGTAGTTGATCCTTGGGTCTATAATCTTGATCGCCTGGACATCCTATTCATTGGGGTTGAGTTGTATGTCATAACACTCATTTCATCTATAATTAATTTGATATATGGTTACTTAATCTGAATATACATATAAATACATTATCCAAAGCTGGGAATGTCTCTGAGAAAGCTATGTCACTATAGGGGGATACTTATTCTACACCTGGGGTTCACCTGTACTAACATCTAATTGTTGTAAAGAAGGATTCAAGAGATGTACATCTGAAAATGTTTTTAAATGGTTACATGGATATATTTCATGCTACCCGAAACAAGTAAATCAAATAAAATGTAAAATCCCCAGGTCTATGTCTAAAGGTGGTCAGAACATTGCAAACATGGATAAACCCTACGGGTCTGACCCTTAGGAAATATATAAGCATGAATCAATGGTGAGATGCCATGCCCCACCCCTTGAGTCTCTAATAATGGAGTGAATAATCATATATATAATACATATTATAATAATCATTGCAAGAATTAAATGATGTGAGATTTCATGTATCACACCAAGATCTTGTAAATATCTAGGGGGAGCGTAATGTTCCCTACCCCTCAAGAGATTGAAACCAACCACTAGTATTATTATATAATGGAGAGCATAATCATCCACATCATATATAATAAAACGATATCAGAATAATCCTCATCCATCAGAAGAGTGGAATCATACATGATTATCATTACTAAGGACACTATGGTTGTATATCATAGTCATATCCTCAATAGTTGTATAATAATAAACACCTATGGACATCCCAATAACATGACATTCAAAAATACGGCTCAACAACCAAATCCCAGTAAGTACACTAGGGTATATAGGTAAATATCAAAAATAACACAGATAAATATCTAGATCCATAGAAA
Source organism: Viscum album (assembly GCA_963277665.1). Taxonomy (NCBI): domain Eukaryota; kingdom Viridiplantae; phylum Streptophyta; class Magnoliopsida; order Santalales; family Viscaceae; genus Viscum; species Viscum album. The sequence continues at coordinate 1,577,615,807 of OY728141.1, forward strand.
GCACATCTGGGCATCCCATCTAGCGTGATGGGCCCCATGAAGAATTTCATGGAATCCTAAAAGAAAGAAATTCACCTTGCATCAGGATACACCACCATAGACTCTAATACACTTTTGGTAAACATCACTACATCAGTAATAACACTATGAAATATATAAAAAAGGGTTAGGGAGGAAAAATAAAAAAAGACAACACTATATCTACTACCCCATGAGATTACATATTTGGAATGGGTTCTTAGGTAACACCCACTACAATATCTACCCAAAACGTTTGAATACTCATGTTCGATCAAATAATGGGCACCAATCGCATACCTCAATTCAAAACATTGAAAGGTATACTTCTTGGGATTCTATATAAATAAAAATAATAAACGGAATAATACTTCGGATCCATAGATGTAAGGGTAAAGTAGGAATATTACATGGGATCCTCCAACAAAGATAATGTTAGAAGCATCCTACATGTTATGCTCAGATAAATACATAGGTAAAGTTATCCTTCATGTGACCCTCTATAAATTAACAAGAAGATAGATGCATCCTACATGTGATCATTGGAATGGTATATAATAAAAGTGATCCTACAAGGGAATTATGAAGTTATAATATAAATAGAAGCATCCATCCGGTGATCCTTAGTACATGAATATAACAGAGGCTTCCTACATGGGATTATCATGATCAAAACATAAACCGAGGTATCTAACATGGGATCCAAAAAAACAACTGGTCTCATGGAATCATAAGCCATAAGGGCATATCTCACAAGGTATATGTAATTAAGGGGTAACATAAAAAGGCATAAGTCAAGAGAGATAGCCCATAGATAATTTCAAAACAAGGGTTTAACTCTTTGGAGACAACTGAACAAGACTAGCAGAGCAAGAGCCTCTCCATTCAAGAAAGGAATGAAATTCCACTTATGATGTATCAAAACACCCCATAGGTCTTACCATTGAAAAATAAATTTAAATATACCCATAATTGAATAATAATGATTCCAATTCAATCTCAGGGGTCAATAGATAAGGAAAACCTGAGTGGGTTATAAGGGGGTAGTAAATAGTGTGTCCCCATGGGTATACGTTGTGTACTCCCAAATACTCACATGGGAATGTAATCCAACTAGCCAGGGAGTGTAAATGACCCATGTAAAAAACATGTAATGTGGGAACATGGAATTTATCCAACATGGTGTAACTATATGTGCCCTTCAACAAGTGTGGCCTTGTAGTTTAACATGGTGTGTTATGCACATGGGGTCTATTCTTATACTATACATGGCCATGTACCCTACAACAGGTAGCCCAGTTGGTTACATAGATGCATAACTGAGACCCAACACATGGAGTGTACAACCTAGTTAATGGTTTGTACTTTGAAATCTTTCTTCTCCCCAAATAGAAAGAAGAAACAACCTGTCACCCTTAACCCCATGCCTATAACCATGTTTTCCCAAATAAAAAACTCTAGATTATAAAAAACCCACATTTTCTCCACCAATTCAATAAATCGGGCCATAAGGGGTCATAATCAAGTATTATAGGGATTTAAATTTAACAAATTAAAAAAATTTGGGATATTTGGGGAAACATTAATTGGTCCTATCTATTGGTGTAAAATGCAAAATCTTCGCTCAAATTGGCGGTCCTTGGTTTTTGAATATCGATACATCGCATCGAGAGCTCTATAAAGGTACCTATTTATGTCCATTTCTATTTCTATTTTGTTATAAACCTATTTTATCTCTCATTCATGTGACTTTGGAAGATCCCCCCTAAGGATATGAAATAATCCTATTGAATAAAGAAATAAAAGAAAATAAAAATGATAAAAATGAAGAAAAAGAAAAAGGAAAGAAAAAGGAGCTCAACCCAGGCCCCATGCCTAACTGAAGTTTATTCCATGCCAAAAAAACCTAGACTTCCCAACTTAATGATAGAGAACACGTTTCAATATAACGTTCTGTCCAAAACATATCCCCGATCAAACATGCACAAATAATTTAATGTTTAATTTAGAAAATATTAATAATTAATTATTATGAAAAACATTGAACAACATAGGTTTATACCAAACTTATATACTAGTGTAAACTCCATATTTTGGGATTAATTCAGTGGTTATAAAAACTATCTAAGATCATATTCTAGGTGGAAACCAAATTTCATCCCATACAATCATTTGAAAACAAAAAATAAAAATTATTCTCAAAATTGAAGTTTAGAAACAATGGTCCTTACATTCATGGGAGGAGGATAACTTTGGTTCATGTGCTATTGAATCATGTTTCTATCTATCACAATTTGTGAGAGTGTTATGTACTGATGAGATTGTAGTTGCCTCATCCTTTTGGTTTGGAATATTCTATGACATATTTATGAGGAAGAAATGATTCTATGGTGGGGAGGTTGTATCATCCTATTACGATTTTAAAGTATTCATAAACCCCATTTTCATCATTATTTGTTTGAGTTTTGTTTGTGTTTTTTTGGGTGAAAACATTATTTTTTTTTAAGTTTATGTGTTGTGAATGGTTGGTCCACAGTTTTCCCAAACCACATGTCTTGCTAGAGAAAATAATGAAAACTGAGCTTATGAGGTTTCTCATAGTCGGTATACATTTTGGAAATCCATTCACCCACTTAAGAGAAAACATGAAATCCATATAATTGGGGTTCCAAGAGAGGGAACTTTGTTTGGTCTAACTATAAATCCCATCACTTAAAATCATATATAAGTGATTTTCATATATGAAATTTCATTTTAAAATGTCAGAATCCCGCCATTTCAATCACCAACAGGACGGTACAACCCTATATAAATTTTTCCATCCATGGAGTCTCCCAAGATAACTTTTTGTCACCTCTACACCTTCATGGAACTGGATTGATGCTTGGAAAATGATTTTCCATATCCTCCTAGTAGGTCTCTTCTTCTCATTCGCTTTTTATTTTTCTCACTCTCTTCTCCTCCCTAGGGTTTTGGGGATCACCGTGCTACTGAAAGATAAAAAAAGATTTATTTTCGATCATATTCCTAGGTTTACTTCTATGATCTTCTCTTTCATTACTCATCATGGTATTTTATATCTAGGGTTTTTCAGTTTGAGATCTATTGATCCCTATGTAGGTGGTTCCATCACGATTCCCAATTTCTAGAAACCCTATATTTCATATTTTAAATTAAATTGTTTGATTTTAATAAAACTGAATAATATGAATGAAATTGATTTTTATTGGTTGATATAATAATCTAACTCAATTTAATTTGGGTTTTGAAATTCAATTGAGCCGGAAATTTGGAAGGAAACACCAATTACATTGAATTGAGGCGTGTGTGTGAAATTTCATGAAGTTGGTGAAATATATATTCTTTAATTTAAAATATGAAATTAGATTGATAGAAAATTGTGGATTTTGAATATTCAAATGAAAATTTTTGAGATAGATTTATCATATTTGTTTTTAAAGGATTAATTTAAGAAAATTCCTAAAAATGTGTGTGATAGAAACCATGGGGTTTTAACCTGAAAAAAGAATGTTTGGATTAAAACCATATTTTTGTTTTTAAATTGAAAATTTAAATATTAGAAATAGAGAATCTAATGAATTGTATTTTAAGAAGTCTTAAATTAAATATCATATCATTTATTTGTTATTATATTACATGAAATCCATAGGTGGTATGTGAGTTATTCAGACAACAATCTAGGATTTACAACATTTCAAAACATAAATACAGCATATCACATCTTAGATCAAACTATGATGATGTCCTCATGACCAGTGTTAAAGGGACATGTTTATACAAATATATTAGTTTCATTTAGAGTGTGTGGATTCCCAAAGCTTGGAACAGTCATACCATTTGTCATAAATCCATATGGATTGCTTGTTTGTATTTGAAATGTATATAGGACAATTGTTTTGTAAACTTATTTTCATGCCTCATGAATTTTGTAGGAACCATGGTCGTTCTTTGCATGAATTAGAGTATGGTTTGTGTTTGCTGTCAATACTCAGTGGAATTTCAGAATGTGTGCTAGAAAAGTGATCATACAAAACAAGAAAATAACAGTATTGAAGGGGGAACTGTTTTCCAGTGTTTGCAAAATTTTTGGGCCTGATAATAGAAAAATGGAGAAAAGTGGTTTTGTCAAAGAGAATTCTGCACCATTTTCATGAAGGAGAAGAAACATGGGCGAAATATGTTTTTCAATATCAGAAAATGAAAATATGGAAAAGGGAGAAGGGCACCAAAGTTTTATTACTGGTCGAGCAAGTGACTTAAAAGGCATAGACTTGCACGCCAAAACTTGTGTGCCGAGGGAATACTTGAACACTGTCGTGCAGGGTATCAAAATTCCTATAAATTGAGGTTGAACCCTCCTCATTCGACATGAAGGTCAGACATAGAGAAAATCAGAGCTCCCATCGTGCAGGTGTTGTGATCATGCAAGTTGTGGTGGGTCGCGCAAGTTGAAGTTGTGTGACAGTGGTTTGCTGTGCGTCCAAGGTTTTTTGGGCAAGAAAATGGTTGAGCTGCCCAAGTTTGGAGTTGGTGAAGGAGGTTTCGTGCAGGTTGTTTGATGACACATGCATTCTAGGATTTGAATAAGTGAGAAAGTTCATAGTTGCATGCCAAAATTGATTTGAGAGTAAAATTATGTGAGTCGTGCAATATTGAAGTTGAAGAAGTGAGTGTCGCACAAGTGGGAGAGGTGAACTTGCGCACTATCATTAAACTTGCACGTCGGTCTTAGAGAAGCGCGCCAGGTGTGGATAAAGTATACCAGTATTTCTGGGGCTGCGCGAAAGCTGGAATTTTTCCCGATACCATTAGTGCATAGTGAGATTATTCAACGGGTGGAATTTGGACTTAAATAGAGCATCTACATACAACAGAGGATGTATTCATTAGCGATGATGAAGAGACCTTCACATCTATAAACTGAGTGGGATGTCACCAAATGCAGTTTGCTAGGGGGAGTCAACGGGAGTGACCCAAGGGATATATTAAGATATCCCTGAACTTTTGTAAAGGCACTGAGCATGGGACAAAGTGACTATGCCCAAACATTTGTAATCTACATCTAGTGAAGTTTAGTGGAATTTGGTATGACCTAAAACATGTCGGCCTATGCTCCTTGGACAAAGCCCTTAGTGGTAAACCATGTAAAAAGTGTTGTGTCATATCATTCCATGTTAATGTTTTCTTTCTAATTATATCCATCTTAAACATTTAACAAGTTCCTACCAATGTGGGAACAATATCCATCACTTTAAAAGAAAAAATTTGTCACCTTGATTCACCCCTCCCCTCTCAGGGTGTCCCAGGGCCCTAAAAATTTATGTGAACTATTTTATATAAAATGTTTGATAATATATATTTTTAAATTATCTTCCTTTATTTTCAATGTAAATAATGATTTTATAAATAATATTTTGAATTGATAACCCTTTTTATTTTAAAATTGAAATCCCATTATTTGGTTAATTAAAAAGTTTCAATCTTATTATGGAATAATTGTGTGACCCAACTAGACTTTTAACTCACACCCTACCTATACATATTTAAATTTCACTTTTATTGTGTGGGGTCACATAACATGGATCGATATGACCATGTTGTGCATTTTTTTGAAATTTGAAATTTATAGATGGTAATTTTTATAGTAAACATCATGTCATGCATTTTGAATTTATAGAAAATGTTTTATATAAAATTATTCGTAAGCCATTTGATATATTTATTTTATTATCATTTGAAGTTTAAAGCCTAATTTCATTAAAATAATATTTTAAATTCCATTAATTTTTATCTTTAAATTCAAATATCTTTATTTCATTAATTATGTGTTGGAATCTTATTATGTATCCTTAGTGAGAACCTGTTGGGATTTTAGCTCACACACTACATGTGACTTTATGTTTTTGTAGATGATATTATTACAGGTTCGAGCATAGGTATGGCGAGACTTGGTGGTAGTGGTTATTGATTGTTGGGCTTTGAGAGTTTCATCTCTTTGGACATGGGTTGTTATTTCAGTTTTATTGTATTTTTATACAGTGTATTGGGTAACTTACATGTTTGACTTCTGGCATAATTTTACTTCTAGAGTCTTCTTTTCTATGAATACTAACTTATTTATCATTCTTTTTAATGTTTAGAGATAAATAATTCTCACTATATTTTTATATGATTCTAGGTTCTAATCTCTAAACCATGGGGATCTGAAATTCACTTTGTGTTATGTTAGTGCCATCTCGATTATCAGGTTACTAGGGTAGTCTGGATGGTTTGTGATAGTGGTTAAGGTAGGAAAAAACAAAATCTTATACTTACATTACTAAAATATAATAAAAGGATTTTAAATTTCATTAGAGTAAGTTTGACATCTTAAACTAACTTATAAAGGCATTAATAATTTGAAAAAATTATAACTGTGAATAGATCAGGGAATAACCTTTCAAATAAATGAATATTTAAAATGTTTTCACATGATAAAACCACTGATGAATGATTTATAAATAAAAATTAATTATGAACTTTTTATAGCTAATATTTAGTCATTATGGTCATTCAATAATAATGAATACGAGCACATTATATTTAATTCAAAATATTATCCCTTTGTAAAATACATTATATGGAATTTCATTTAAGTATATATAAATTTCTATGAATTTTTAACAGGTTAATAATTAATATTTTTTGTTTGTATTTTTTACATAATCTAATGTCACATAGTTACACATTGTTTAATTATGTGATAAAATCATTTATAAAAATATTTGTGATGTCCTTTAAATAAATCTCCCAATTAAGGTGTATTAATTTTTACATTTCAAATTAATCATTATCAAAATTTCACAATTTTATTGAATATAACCCTCATTTATATTACACCTTACATTATAATTTATAAAAATGAAAATAATTATATCTTATTATTTATATATAATTTTTTTTTAAAATTCTGAGGGCATTCCATATAATTTTTTAAAAGGTATTTTAACTTTTAAAATTTAATATTTTGAAATGATTATTGATAATATTATCATAAAATTTCATTAGTTAATCATAAAAAGTTTGTACTTAATTAATTTATATGTCTTTATGAATCAATAAATATGTCTAAAATATAGTTTTAGTAATTTATTGACCATTTATTAGAAAAACAACACAAATATTCAATTTTAACAATTTATTTGTTTTAGTAGACACTTGATAATATGTTAACCATTAACTTTGTCTCAAGATAGGGCACCTGAAAATAATATCACCCAACATATTATAGTGTTAGATTATCATACATGAAATTACATTATCTCGCAATGTAATATAATCCATACAACTAATTTTAACGACCCCTAATTTTTTTAAATGGTATTTGTTTCCTAAATAAATGATTATTATATAAGATATGATATCATACAAAAAGAAAATAAAGAGGAACTAGAAAAAATTATACGTTAACATTTATCATTACATTAGTCAGCTATGAATCCAATTAAAATTACATACAATACAACTAGAAAAAAATTAAAAAATAGAATAGTAAAAATGGGGAACTATGGATCTCCCTAATCTACAAGAATCATCACCCCCACAGAAAACACTACCGAAATAAAACAAAATAATATTAAAATAATATACATATTAAAAAAATGAAAATATAACCAAAAGTTAAATTCTAGTTAATTTGGAGTAGAAAAACGAAGTCGTATTTATATGGTATAAATAGAAATGTGACTGTATGGATTTGGCCATTATATGACTATCTGTTAATATGTCCATTGGTAACTATGACCGTGACAAGCCATACCCTTTCAAAATAATTTAACCATTATAATTAGTGTCTATAAGTATTAATGGGAGTAGATAATTTATTCAGAAAGGATAATTTATATCCTCATTTAGTAGATTCATTTTGTTTGAAGCCCATTTTTCTAAACATGGGAGGGAGGTAGTCTCACTGGGGTTCTCCATTGTCCAAGAACAACATGAGCATCAAAAATTGAATTTTTAATGAATTCAACTATGAGATAATTTTATGTTAGTTGATATTACCACCTAGTTGATGTTATTGGATCCTCCCCATGAAACTAACACTGTAACACAGCTTACCCATAAGGCATATATTGGTGAAATAAAGGGTTACATGTCTGATACATTATTATATGATGCGTATATTTTTTCTTATGAATAAAATTTTAATTCCATCAATCCATATTAATTAAATTTTTTCTTAATAAAATATATTTTAATGTGAGATGAATTTGATTATTTTATTTTTGGACACAAATGAAACACAATTGTACTTTTCTAGAAAATATAAAAACATTTTATAATAAACCAAATATTATGAATAGATTTTTTTTAAATAAAATAGTATTTTTCAAAAATATATAATAAAAAAATGATAAAATAATTTTATAAAGGCCTATTAAATTTTTTGTAACTGTCAAAAATTTGATTGTGCCTTAAAAAATAAAAATTTTAAAAAATAGGGTTTTTTATTTTAAAAAGTTAAAATTATAATATGTATAGAATTATTATGGAAAAAGAAAAATAATATTTAAATAATTAATATAAAAAAAATTTAGGTTGACTTTATGAGAGTTTCTGTAAATACTTAATTTTTTCATGAACACTAAAAGATGAATTCTATGGTTTCAGTATATTTAATGAGAACATTTTTTATGTCATAATCATGTAATATTTATTTAAACATAATACATTTCATAGACCATGTTATTTTACTAATAATAATTATATGAATATATTTAATCAACTTCTATAATCATAAGTGACTTTCCAATGTCTAAAAATATAAATTTTATTTTTTTAAATGATACTTAGAGGAATCATTACGTTTTCTTTTCTAATGAGGTATTAAAATATGGTGTTCAGTTCTAGTTAATTTAAATAACCTAAAATGAGATCTAAATTTACAATTTTTTTTGAAAAAAACAATTTAATAATTTTTTTTAATTTTTACACAGCCTAGTATTCCAAGTCATATATTTGGAATTTCTTAAAAAAATACTCCACTTTTTCGATAAACCCTCACATTTCACCGCTATCCTTCATTCCCATTATATTCTTCACTAATTTATCATTATTTTTATCCTAATGAGTCCCCCAAGGTTCCCTTAAGACCCATAATGTCCAAAACGTCATGATTCAGGAGTAACACTTCATGGTTACATAAATCATCACATCTCTTTTTCATTCAAGATTCCCTTTTATTATACGTCTTATAATTACAAAGAAATATTTTTCTACTTTTTATTATATAATATATGTAATAATTTAATTTAATAAAATGGATACCCATGTCTCCTTTCCTTTTACCCATTTGAATGACAATGTTTTATATCCATCATGTTTCCAAATTTATTTCTTGAAGTTCTGTATTTTATATAATAAATTATCAATTAATTTTTATTTGAATTCCCAAACCTGTTTTCCATTAAATGGGTATTCAAATAAATAATAAAATTACTAATTTACTCAATTCTTCACATGTATGAAATCCATATTCCATTTCATTTGGTTAAAAATGAATTAATGACTATGTCATTATGATCTTTTGTATTAAATGATTTTGATAAGAAACATATTCATTAAATACCACCAGTTATAAATGAAATGATTTATTATAATCATTGTGGATCAAATGAAATTAATAGATATTAGGGATTCACCATTATAACAGACTAATGATTTGCAAAAAAAATTCATCTCTAGAGATGACATGTTTTATGATACCTTTGTGAATATCCTTGGTAATTTTCATTTATGACACCTTGGTGAAAAAACTTATTGATATTCTTTTTATTGTCACATTTAAATGATTAAGCCACATTTCTATTTTATGATTCATGCTCTAATTATTATGATGTTCTTCTTTCTCATTACTTTTCATTATACCTCATATTCTTATTGATATGTCTCAAGATCGCATGACCTATATCACTCTTTTTTATTCGCTTACTGGGATTCATGATCACCCCATTCCTTTGATTTGTGTCCCTAGGCGATGAGATACATTAAAAATAAACCTAGAGTGAACCCATAAATATTTATTTCATGTGGTTTTAGAAGAATATTTTTTTTCATGAATTATGATTCTTTTATCTAAAAAATTACACATAAAAAATCCTTTGTATTTCACCATGTAATGAAAAGTTATTAAGTAAATGTCTGGATTCTATACTAATAATATTTTGAAAATAATTACAATGTTGGGGAATTAATAGACACAACAATGACACTTAACATAGTATTATGTCAGTAAAATACTGTAGTTTGTTTTTGAGACTCACATAGTGAGATACATTATCTTATATGGGTATTATGTGGCTTAAATTCCAAATTATGCTAATAGTATAATGTAATTTCAAGATACAATTTTTTTATCATCAAAATGTAGTAGAAAAACCTCAATATTAAATTTTTATATCTGATGACATAGTATAATGTTTTATTTTTTATTGTGTTTTCCATATATTTAATTTCACCCTTTTTGTACATCATTTCAAAATAATATTTCAGGATATCAGTTTATGGTTTCTTAGTAATAGATGAAAAATAACATATCAAATAAAATTAAATCAAAATAATAAATATGGGATATTTATCAAGGATAAATGAATGAATTTAAATAAAGATATATGGAGAATATTGTAAACTATAGAATATCTTACACCATTGTAGCATCATCAAAACCATCGAATGTTATTTGGGGTTATATCTAGAGTTTCATAAATAATCGTCCCGCAGTTAATGGTATCTACATGAAAACTAGAACATTCTAATGGTGAAATTAGAATTCCTATTTCAGCATGATATCATTGAATCTCTAATAATAAAATGGAAGTAGACATGGATTTATGGTTCCATGAGTATTCACCAAGAACACCTCTATCATTATTTATCTATTTATTTAAATAATTTTACAATATTTTCATGAAACTTTTTTCTAAACTTTTCAATATTTTGGAGATTTAGTATTTGGAATATAGTTGGTGTTAAATTTTCCGCCCAACCATGAAAAACCTAGAGTAGATTTCAACACTTTTTTACGCTATGTTCATTGCCTGGAAAACCATGCAGCCAAATATTTCATGTTCCTCAAACAATACATGATGAATCCATAATGTTTGTGCATAGATTAAGAAACCATAAAGCCTAACCCTGAACTATTCCATGTCTTATTAAAATTTTAAATTCTATGTTTCCCCCATTTAATATATATGTGTTTTTCTTGGCTCATTTCCACCTATTGATTAAACTTACCAAGGGTGGGCACGAATGCAGATCTCCCTCTATTCTCTTCCATTTTTGAGCATCTGTACATTTCATCTACATGAATTTCTTTAGATAACCCCAAATTTATATTACCCCCTGACACTAGAAATCACAGATCGGGGATTGTGCTACCACTACATTGGCTTAAGATCCAAGTAAATCACACCCCAAGTGAATAAATAGTTAGTAGTATTTATAAACAAGATAAATACACAAGTCATTAATTAAAAATTAATACACTAAGTACAATATAATTTTTCTTTATTTTATGATAATAACTTCATTCTCACCCAAAATTTAATTTATTATATTTATTAGTACACATCAAGTAATCCTAGGTAATGGAAACATAAAAAGGGTGGCATAAAATTCTCAATACGGGTAAAATAAAATGGTTTAAATAACAAATCAATAAGAACAATCATTATGAAAATGTAGATAACTTAAAAAATAATCCATATAATCAATAAAAAGAGAAGGACGTGTATAAAAAATATGGAAAGGAATGTAACTGAAAGAGCATTCAATTTAAATAACTGGATTAGGTAAAATATATATTTAAATGTGGGAAATTGAAAATACATGATATTTAATAAATAATAAGACAATAAAATGCATCCATAAACATTATCATAGCGAAAATCTCATGGATAATGAATAATGAATCAAAATGATGGTAATGCATAATTTTTAGACATCATGTTTGGGACACATGAAAACTAATATCGTCATGTCCTTTCAAAATACAGTTTAAATATACAGTTAGAAACCCATTTAATGTTCACAAATAAATTTTCAAATGAGAAATTTTCGATGCATCAAGGGGCTATATAATTTTCGGGACCCTCCAATAAATGCTTTTGATAATGATTTATGGTGTTGAATAATATATTTAATTAATAGACAATACGCCTTATCAAATAAAAATATTGAATAAATAATAAGTATTTATCATTAAATCCCTATATAATCAAATAAATTTTAATGTGAACACTATATGTAAAAAGTATATACATTTTTGGAAATAAACAATCCCTGATAATTCATATGGATAATTTGGGAGAATTCATTGTTCAATGATCATAAGAGATTGAATATTTCATGGGAACATAAAAAAGACATCATGGAAGTAAATGTAAATACCATCCTATTCCAAATAATTAAAAAACCATCCAGAAGAGGAATAAAGATGGTATAAAAACAATATATCACAATTGGAGTAAAAATAAACGATTATTTTTATTGATTAACGTAAATAGTATAAAAATATATGTCAAATACATTCTAGATGAAAATATACTTTTAATTTTAATATTTTTTTGTAAACATGATTATTTGAAAATAAATTTTGAAAACATTCTCCAAAAAAATTTGCCTTTTAATCATGCAAATGAAGTTTCAATTAAAAGATTTCTGCTAAATATGTACACGCTATACAAGGAAAAATAAATATTCCTTTTGTATGTTAAAAAGGTTATAAAAAGTGAATTAGTTGAAATGAGACATGTAGATTAATCTTAAAACATTTTTGAAAGATAAAATGGTAAAATTTATTTAATAAATAATTTTAAAAATATAAAAAAAATATTAAATATATTTTCAGAAAATAGAATTTTAATAATAAAATAGGTTCTCTAACTAAAGATTAAAATGATGTCGGGTTTTTCCCAAAAATATTTTCTAAAATATCATATATAAACAATGAGTGGATTGTGGTAATATGAATGGATATAGGTACTAAATAACCATAGGATAAGAAAATTAAATTGATTATTTAATAATTATCAAATAATTCCCCCTCATGTAGATTCATGCTTATATAATCGCGAAAAAAATGAGATTTTGATGCAAGCCCTTAAGCATATATAGTATTGATGTAAGAAAAAATCAATAATTAGATTATGTGTGTTAAATATTAATCCATGTAAGCCAATTTTAGTTAAAATAATATATATTAAAAATATTTTACACACATAATCTTAAACTGTTAATGACATTGAGTATGTAATATAACATAGAGAAAAGAAATTGAGTTTTGAACTTCAGTTCCACTTTGTAATGCTTAATTCAAATCCTCATTGATGAAATAATTTAATTTGAAACTCAAAACATCATGAATAATGAAATAATAATGATATTATATGTCAAATGTATTGTATGCCCACCATATATAATAATTTATGTTCACAATAATAATGTATGTCTTAGATAATTGAAATTGAGATGAAGTCTGTTACTATTTGGTTACATTTAAATCATAAGCCCCATGAAAAAAATATAAAAAGAATGATTAAATAAAAATAACTTAAAAAAATTAATGATATAGTATAACAAATTTGGATGTTAGTATACTACAGAAAAAATTTAAGTGTAGAAAATGTTGTATGCCACACGAAAAGAAATGTTAAAGAAGAATCCCTTGCCTTGTGTATCTTTTTTTGGTTAAAAATCATTTAAAATAATGTATAAGGACCTTAATATTGTTATTAAATGATAATAGAACCATAATAATTTTTTTAATATCATATATTAACTTCTTATAACATCTCATTTACCATTTGGTAATAATCATTCATTATTTTAGCTATTTTGGTTGTTAATTGCCACGTTTCTCGAATAAGTTTTTGACTAGTTTTTTTATTCATACATCAATAATGATTTAATCATATCCATATATCAAATCATGATTTAATTATCACATATATATATATATATTCATTATATATTTATTTTTAATAATCCATAATATTTTTAGATAGGAATTAAAATACATTGTTCTTGGAGAGATTAGGTCGTACCTGTGCATGAACACTAGTTTCATTTCATTACCACATATAATGAATGGAACGTAAATTATATCTATTGATATATATATTTTATAATTATAGTATCATATTATGGTCTTATATTTTATATATTGTTACAAAAAACCATCCTTTATACATTCCATGTATAGCATGATAAAATCACATCCTATGAGTAGGTGGTTGTCAATACTTCAAAGATGATGTTTTCATTTCCCAAGAAATGGAATACATAAAGGTATGTGTTATTTTGAAATTATGTAAGAATACTGAAATTATAAATAATATATATATATATATATATATCTTATATAATCAGATTTTCAATAATAATTATCAACCTTGAGATGTGGTAAAGGAAAACTGAAAAATCATCGTTTTGTGGGGTGGTAGTTTTTATCATATGAATGGTAAGTTCATTAACCATTAAATAGATGTTTGTATAAGTGTCGGTAACACATTTAGAATGAAAATATCATATAACATTGAGTATAATGGAGTTATTTTCTATCATTTAATAAGGATATTTTATGGTGTGTATAAGGAAATAAAATTAAAGCGACCATTGAAAAATGTTTCCTTGTTTTAGGGTAACTCCTTTTGGTTTATACAAAAATGAATCCATGGATAGTTTTCTACTGACATTTAGGATTATAGTATGATATTGTGGATTTTTAGATCTTATTTGAGTTTATTTGAGGTGATAAAAAGAGCTTTATTGGTGTGAATAAGCGGGAGGGGTGTGTAACATTTTAGAGTGGAGGAGGTGTTTCATTCTTGTAAAATTGGGAAAAAGATTTCCTCCCACGTTTTTTCAATGAAAACTGACTCCAGTAATGGTAAAAAATCTATAAATGATATAATAGGGTCAATATATGTCCATAAAATAGATTTTGAAAAACATTCTTGGTCATTTTCCCCCATAAGGTTAAGGATTTATCCCCTGTTAAGGTAATTTCTAATTAATAACTATAATAAACTTAAATCATTCTCACTAATTTTTTTCTTCTAAAAATTGATTTTATAATATTTTAAAATATAAATTATTTTGATTCCAAATATAGAATCCTTTTTTTGAAATATAAATAAAATATTTTTTAAAAATTAATTTAAATTTAATCCGGGAGATGGGATAAAAAATCATGTTTTTATATTAAGATGTTCAAATGATTTCCATTTTATATATTTAATTTCACTGTGAAATTGACTCAAATGGAATAAATTGGATTAAATTATATAATCATGATATAGTTTATATTTAAAATCATTTAAATTTATAATTTATCCCTATAAATAAATTAAAATACAATGTTAATTTTTATTAAAACTCAATATTTTTCACTAATCATCAAAAAATAAAACATCACAAAAATATAAAAAAAATTCACCATCTCCTAATTATGTTGTTTATATTTCAGAAATAAATTTTATTTTTAAATATATAAATTTTATTAATGTTATAAATTTTTTAATTAAAAAAGGTTTCTATTAAAAGGTGGTAAACAATCTTTTTAATAATGAATGTTTTATGCATAAAATCGGGTCTTTTCATATCTTATACCAATAAAATCTAATTGATGAATAAAAAAGATATTTTATAGAATATAATATATATATATATATATTTAATATCATTCACTAACATTAATTAATTTAATTTATTTATACAACATTATTTTGGAATCAAAAAAATTTTTTTTATAGTCAATTACTTTATATTTTCATTTCAAATTATTTATTAACTAATAAAGACATCTAATATTTTTATTGAACATATATTGTCATAAGTTAGTAAATAATATTCATAACCACTAATTTAATATCTAGGTTATATAATATTATTTTAAATAGTAATTTTTATTAATATATTGCTGTTTGGTATACACGGTTTTGCTTGTAATGCAGGCCATCGAAAAAACTCATTGGTGTGTGCGACACACAATAACGTATTATAACATGAATTTATAGATATATTATGGACAAATTTTATTTAAAATAGAAAATATATTATAATTTCATAGGATATTATATTCCGTTACATTCTTGGAGTTACGTGTCGTACATGCTATCAAATACAATGTTCGTACATTATAATTTTGGGGCGTTACATTGTCCCACATTAAATATAATGGGTCCTTTAAATTTAAACTAAATATTGGTAATATATTTATTTTCTATTTTCAATTCTCAAATACCACATAATGATAATGGTTAATACAACATCCTCTAGAAAAGAGTGAATGAGATTTACAAATGTCACATAGACTAACATGTAACTAGTTTTCTCAATAATATATCATTTTTGGAAAGTGGAAATACATTAATGGAGGAACAACATAAATATTTATACAGATATATTATGTAAATAAATAAAAAACATGTGAATGATCAATGGAATTTTGATTTTCTTAGAGTAATAAAACTGAGATGATTTGAAAGTTAATCAATTCCTCAAAATATAATGTATTAGGACAACATATTTTTTTATCATTTTCCTAATATTGAGTAATTATTTTACTACATAATATTATTTAAAAGTATACTTATTTGGTAAAATTAAATTTCTTATAAAATATTCCATCTTATTTATTGTTATTCGATCAAATTCAAATTCATCCCATACTCTATGAAATAGATATTCTATAGTGATACCTCTTTTGGATGCACTAATATTTCCTTTTAACAAATATTAATACCAATAAACCAGGTTATTATATTCTCTCTATCTATTTTCCGAGGACAATATTAATAATACATTAATCTACAAACCAAAAATTAACACTACTGGTCTATCCTTAATATTTATTCATCAATTTTTTTGACCAAAACAGAGTAATTTAACCCATACCTCGTATAGGTTATGGGATAACATTAAACTCATATAAACCGTTCGTCATGTGTTCAATACCCAAGGCCTTTTTGGAATTGATTGATTGTCTCCTCGTATAGATGGTGTCATTTTCTTGAACCATATAAATATAATTCCAAAAATATATTTGAAGGGAATCCTTGAAATTTAATCACTAAATCGTTTTTTAACTATATTTTCATATACAACACCAAGACATAAATAAATCAAATATTTATTTCAAAAAAAATATTTATTTTGACTATAGTTTATCCTTTAGAAAAGTGGATTATTTAAAACAAAACAGTAGTTTGTGAGAATAAATTATCATTTTGGAAAAACTATATAATCTATTTTAGTATTTCTATGTCGTGAAACATTATTCTCAATTTCAAACACCATAGGTTTATCATATGGCAATATTTTTCATCATTTACTCAAATATATTATATTTTTTTAATGAAAATTTTAATTATACTAATCATATCCCATATGAGTGTCAAACATGGTGTGCAGAAAGGCTCATTATCATGTAAAAATTTATGCTTGAGTATGTATAGACAGATGTTTTTAGAGATGGTATGCCTAGATACATCTATTACAGATCCACTCCCACTTATAGTATCAATGTAGGGATGTTTTTTAAGGAATACCCACATAATCTATACATTACCAAAATTATAGGATGTTCTTCGTTACATATACTCAAATTCAACTCCATGGTTATGTTCCGTAATCTATTTTTGCTATATCTAATTTTATAGGTTTCTACTAAACATTTCTTGATACCAAGTATGGCACCCCAACCCCAAAGTACTAGTGTTAGGTTTGTGGTACTATTATATTGGTATAATATTCAAGTAAATCACATACCATATGACCGGACAATATAGTAGTTTTGGTTAACCATATACATACATGAGTCAAGTATTACATATGAATACAATAATTGAAACACATTTGTTCTTAATTCTATAATAATAACATTATTTTTATAAATAATATCCTTACATTTCTTTCTCCATAAACATCAAGGAATCATGGTGAAAAGAAACATAGTAATGGTGAGAAAAAATGCTCAATCAATGTAAAATAAATTGGATGAAATAATAAATTAACAAAAATAATCATTATAATAAATTAGATAACATAAAAAACAGGTAATGTAATCAATAAAGTGAGATTTAAGTGGTAAAATAATATTTCATGAAAAATAACAGGAAAAAAATTCCATTTAAATAACTGGACAAGGAAACATAAATATGAAAAGATGAAAAAATTATATCACATTCCATTTAAAAAAATAAACAAATAATGAAATACATCCATATAAATTTTCATAGAGAAAATATTGTGGATGATGAATACTAAATCAAAATTAATTTAATGCATAATTTTTTGACATCATGTATTGGGAACATAAAAACTAATATTCGCAAGATGATTCCCAAGACGTTTTAAAAATACTGGTATAAACCCATTTAATTAGTGAAACTAATATTTCTCATGAGAACCTATAAATAAATTGAGGATATATATAAATTTTGGTCCCCACCCATCACATCCTATCCAAATCATTCATCATATCGAATAATCAATTTAATTAGTAGATAATTTTCCTTATAAAATATTCAAATTGAATAAAGAATACAATTTTTTCGATATTTATATAAATAATAAAATTACTATCAAAGTTAATACAATTTGTAAAAATTATATATTGTTTAGGCAATAAACATATCCATGACAAATGATATGAATAATTAGGGTAAATTCAATATTAAACGATCATAATAAATTTAATAATTCAAGGGGACTTAACAATGGAATTGAGGTAGTGAATTTCCATATTATCCTAGAAAGAATCATTCAAAAACCACCCAAAGGAATAATAAGTATGGAATGAATATATCATGTCAAATTTTGTGTTAAAATAAATGGGTCTTGTTATTATTGAATAGAAAAACTGTAAAATTATAATTTAAAAACATTATTGAGTAAAATATCATTTTTCAAACATTTTGTAGATCCTTTTCTGTGAAAGTCAATTTTAAAAACATTTTCTTTAAAAATTATCATCTTAAACAGGAAATGGAAGCTTCAAATAAATTATTCTATGCAAATATTTAAATTTAATATAAGGTAAAAATAGCATTCCATTTGTATGGTAAAAATGTAAGAAAAATTTCCTTGTTTGGAAAGTGAAAAAAATATAGTTTTGAAAACATTTTTAAAATAGAGAAAGGGTAAAATGATCTTTAGTAAAAAAAATTATCTGTTTAGAAAATATTTAAATCATTTTTAGAAAATATAGTTTTTATAAGAAAATAGGTTTTCTGAATAAAGAGAGAAATAGAGTAGGGTTTTCTTGAAAATATTTTCTAAAACATTTTATGGTCACAAAGTGTGTAAAAATGGTACTATTACAAGATAAATTTAATAACATACAATATTTTCATAAAAATAAAGGTATCATTTAATAATTATCCAATTAATTCCTCTAATGGAAATTCATGTATAAATAACCCAGAATATGGGATTCTATAGTAAACCCTTTAAAAGACTATAATGAAGATGTGAGAATCAATCAACAAATATATTATGTGAGTCAAATATAAATAAAAATAAAAAAGAATAAATAAAACAATAGATGGTAAAAATTTATCACAGACATTATCTTATAGTATTAACTATAATTAGGAAGTACTAGAAAACAATTAAATGATATTAGGTTTTGAAATTATTTTCCCTTTGGTAAAACTTAATTCAAATCCAGTTAGATGAAATAATTCAATTTTAAACTAATAATATTATGAATAATTAACTAAACATGATATTATATTTTAATTTGTACGTATGTACACCATATATACTAATAAATGTGCATAATAATAATGCATGTCACAAATAATGGAATTTGAGATGAAATCCCTTACTATTTGGTAACGTTTAAATCCTAATCCCAATGAAAGAAATAAAATAAAATTAATCATTAAATAAACTAAAATAAAATATTTAATTATATAATATATCAAAATTTGTATTACATACGCTACAAAATATAATTAATTGGTAAAAATGGTGTATGCCTCAGAGAAAGAAAAGGAGGACATGAATCACTTACCTTGTGTTTTCTTTTCGGGTGAAAATAATTTAACATCTTGTATAAGGGTTTAATTATAGTTACTAATTTCTAATAGAACCACTATCATAATTAAAATATCATATATTTACTTCTAATAATATCACATTACCCATTTGTTAATAACATTTTATTATTTTCAATATTATGCATGTTAATTTCCTAGTTTCTTGAATAAGTATTTTGACTAGTTTTTTTATTCTTATTATGTTGATCATGATTTAATTCTATAATGAATGTGAATAATGATATAATTATCACACAAACACAAACGAACACACACACACACCCACCCATATATGTACATATTCAATATATATGTTTTTATAACAATAGATAATATTTTGGGGTATGAAATGAAATACACGGTTCATGGAGACAATATTCCATACATATGAATGAATGCTGCTTTCATTTCATTACTATATTAAAATAATGAAAAGTAAATGAGATATACAAGTGTATATATATATATATTAATTCAAGTAGTATATTTATTTTATATACTTCACATAATTTTGTTGAAACCATCATTTATACATTCCATGTATAGTGTGAATGAATCATAGTTTCAATAATCCGATGTTTTCCATACACGAACAATATGTTGTTGAAAAGTTTTATAGGTTTTTCTATTCAATTTCGAAGTGAAATTGATTCTAATGTCCTGAATTTGTTTAATTGGTCTATTATTTATCTAAATAATATTTAAATCAAATATAAAATATAAAAAATATTTATAAATAAATTATATGTAAAAGAAGTTTTAAATTAAAATTTAGTATTTTTCATTATTCTTCAACAAATGAAACATCATAGAAATATATCATAAATTCACCCAAACAAAATATTAATGTTCAGAATTCAAAAATGAAGTTTATTTGGAAATTGAAAATTCAAAAAATGTCCAAATTTTCTATTTAAAATAGTCTCCCCATTAAAATGTAGTAAAAATATAATTAAAAAAATTTCCATTTATGCATAAAAATCAGTTTATTCATATCTTATGCCTATCAAATATTTTCGATGAATGTCAAAAATAATTTATTGAAGATATAACATATATGTATCATTAAAATCATAAATTAATTTTTATTAATTTACTTTATAAATACAATCACTATTGGGGAGCATAAAAATAATTCTTTTAAATTCAATTATTTTATAGTTTCATTTAATATTATTTAGTGACTAGTGGATTCATCTTATATTATAAAAGAGAGTGTATATTCATAATATAGTTTGTAATTTTAAGAAAATATAATTTATTAGTGAGGTTATATCTTATTATACTTAATAATAATGTTTTATTAATATAATGGTGCTCAGTAATACTCTGTCTTGCATGTAATTCTAGTCATCAAAGAAACTCACTTTTGGGTGAGACACCCACTAACTCAGTATCTTGTTCAATGAAGGAAATATAATATGTTAATTTTTTAAAAAATATTAAATATATTTTATTTTATTTGGATATTATATTCACTTATGTGATTGGTGTTTTATGTCATACAAGCTATCGAATTCAATGTTCATAATTTAGAATTACAAGGCATTACAATTTCCCTATAGTTCTACCTTTATCTTGATTCATTCTTCCATTTCACATTATTTTCACTTCTTATTGTGTACCACACGGGATATTGAACCAATATTATGTTAATGGGTTTATCTAATTTGTTTTATAATTTTTTTTATAATTACATTGGTCATCCTATTTCATGTTTGATCCCCCCTCCATTGAATGTGACTTGTCGTGGCTTATTGTGAGGGGTGTTCTTAATAGAATGAAGTATTTTTTGTTCTCTACCATTAATTATAATTTTATTTTTCCCATTATTGTTTTAAAATATATTTTTTATTATATATAAATTATATAGTTCCAATTCGTTCTATACATGTGCTAATTTCATTTATCGCCTTGAATAATGGGTATTCAATGTTTTATGGATTTTCAAAGGATGTTAAATTTTTTTTCCAAAATATAAAGTGATTTTTCGGGTTATATGGGTATTTAAAAATGTTATTAGGGTGTATTCTAAATATATTTTTGTATCCAATTACATTTTACCCAATTTTGGTCCTGAATGGATTATGTGTTTTTTAAATAACAAGGTGGTGTGATGGATTTTAAATAGTTTAAACAAAATAACAAAACAATTCTATAAATAATTTTATGAGTGACTTTAAATGGGTATTTTTGAATAATATTTTAATGATAAATGTTTAATTATGGTAAATTGGTTGATATATTGATTTTATTCTCAAGAAGGCTATTTTAGAACTTTTAAATGGTTTTTAGGATGGTTATGGGATAGTGATACCCTATTGAACCCGTTTTTGATATATTATGAATCAAGTTGATAGAATCCATAAGGGTTTTCTTATCTTATTAATATAGTGATGGGGGAAAATTATTGTTTTTAGGGTTTTGTAGGTGAAACCACATTTATCTCATATTATTTTATTGTTTATTGATATGATGCTTTCGAGATTCAATTGATTTCTTAAATCTTGTAATTTCATTCATAAAATGTAATAGGCTGGTAGAGAGGTCATGATATTTGTTGTAGTAATAAATACACATGATAATATTGTACAACTAGTTTTTTATATTCTAGGGATATCATGGGGTGTACCCAAATGATACATATGTGATATAGTTGGGTGTCTTGTTATATTTTTACGATATAACATATGCTAGCAGTTAGTCTAAGATTATGGTTTATCTATTTCCATCTCAGCATAGTACCTAGCCTGTTTTACATGATATATTTTGTTTTCTAAAAATTTTTAGATGGTATTTATTTATTTTCATGATTGGGCCCAATGAATGATTTTTTTTGTGTGTCTATGCTCTGTCAACAAAACCACGCAATTCTTCTTTTTTGATTTTTATATTTTTAAAATATTATTTCTCTTTAAAAATAATTTTTAAAATAGTTTTAAAAGGGTTTATACAAGGGTTAAATTTTTTTATCACTGTGTACTATTTATTGGAATGTTTTTAATGTAATATTTAGAATGGATTTATTCAGAATTGATTTCCTAAAAAGGAAAAGTTGGTTTTTATGAAAAATGAATGTGGAATATTATATTTTTCTACTATTATCGAAATAAACCAACATTGAATTTTATTTTCAAAAAAACCTAAATGAAATGACTTTGAAAAAGAAATTATGAAATTTTTTTAGTGGAATCATAATGATATTGGTTTCACTCATGCCCTATATACACCAATCTGTGAATTCACCTATTATATTTTCTCTCTTGTTCCCTATTGTGATCATTTCATGGTTCATGTTTTAGTTGTTACAGTAGTGTATAGTGCGGGGTTTGGATACTATATGAGGGGTCACATAGAGATGGTTAATATAGGTATGGATATAGTTTCTATTATGGTTTTCTTATGTATCATCCATTTCATTTTTTATCACCCTTTGATTTGATATATATATATAATGTTAATTGTTATTTATATTCATATTTTATTAGATTTATATCCTACCCACATTGTTATACTGTAATTAGTTATTTCATTTGGTTTGATCTATTTATTTTGTGTATGGGCATCTAATATTTGGATGGTCCTTGATAAGATGTAAATTTGAAACTATTTTGTGGTTATTCAATTTTTCACGGTTGATGTTGTCTTGATTAGTTATGTTTTTATACATTTGAACAAGTTTCTAGTCTTAAAAGACTATGAATATTCCTCAGTTCATGTCATGTTGAAGTGTAGGTTTCCAGTTCATGGGTGACCTAGTCCTGTCTATGAAAAAATTTAATTAGTGAACCCACTTATTATTTAGGGAGCATTTTGAAAGAAATATGACAGATATATATGCACTGTTACAGAAGAGGTATCTCATGATTAAGTGATTAATCACCAACTATTTTGATGAAACATGAGTTACCATGGGATTTTATATTTTTAGTTTTGTTTTTAAGTTAATATTTTATAATATTTAGTGATATTTACGTCGAAATTAGGTATATCAATGATTTTCAGGGACTTATAGATTTTTTTGGATAAAATGGTGAATTAAATTGGCTTTCATGGCTGGACCACATAATCTAGGAAACCATAAGGAACCCTTTTGGTTTGTTCTGGAAGCCCCACAAGTGGCATTTATATGGTTGTCACATGGGTTTATAAGATTTGGGGAAAACCATGCCAATTTATATTTCACCCATAGATAATTCATCTTTCCTATTTTACTATATGTATTGATTCTAATGTTGACCACCATTAATTATAATAAAATTAAGGGTATTTTAACTATATTTTTCTTGTTGAATTTAATTTTTATTGCAGTGTATTCAATTTTTTTGTTGTACCCCTTAGACCATTTATTTTATGTTTGGAAAATATGTTTTGAATTGAAAAAGGGGATATTCTACTTTTCATTAAAACTATTTTACCTTCATGGGATGTTTTTAATTAGTTTTTTGAGTTTAATAAATTAATGTGTAATTCTAGTTTTAATATGGGTATTTTAAATTTATAGGATGGAATCATTTGGTGGCATATTTTTTTTCTAAATTTATATTGGAAATTTTAAATAAAAGTAAGATGTATATAAGGGGTTATGTGTTTTAAAATTGAGGGGTTCTTATTAGAAATCAGATGGGTTTTTATTAAAGAAATTTTTATTCAAATGGAAACCATTTTCAATGTGTTGGAAATGTGTAATTCTAGGTATTTTTATTAATATTGAATTTTTCAATTTAATTTTTGGGGCAAGAATTTTGTTTTAATACATCTATTCTATTCCTATAAAAGAGTCTCCAAAGAATAGGTTGAAGAATTCTCATTAAGACAGTCTCCAAATGAACCTCTTCACAAGTTAGAGACACCATCCACAATTTTTATCTTCTAAAAAACTCAAAAACATTTTATAGATCCAAAATCATCCCATTTCATAGACCACATCCAGGATTTCATAAGTCTCCACCTTCCTTCCTTATGAACTGATCCAGTTCCCCTTGAGGGAATTATGTGGATAGAGGTAATTAATGGAATCTTTAGTTGTCTTGAATCCTTCAAAGCATAAATCATAAATGGAAATGTTTCATTATTTTATGGAATCATATTTTTGTGGTGGGAAATAATGTTTCATTCTTAGGTTTATAAGAAAATATCATTCGAATAACTTAAGATAAAATTTATTCAAAGGAATCGTCCAATGGAATTGAAGATGGAGAAGGCCAGCGAGTTCATGATCCACATTTAAGGTGAGCAATAAGTTATTTATTATGTGGATATCTTCTCATATATATTTTTCTTATATCCTAAGATCATTAATAATGATAGATTAATAGATAAATGATTTAAAAAACATCTTCACCTTAATCAATAACTATTTGTGATGTAATTTTTAATGGATGATGATCAAACATGTCCACCTATAATGTGTCTTTACCTGTCCCTGGTTTATGTAAATCAAGTTGTTTAATCAGATAAGATGTAAGAGTTGGTTGATCTTGATTGGAGGACCTTGTGAAAATGTTTCTTCATTCTCTAGGGATGACTCATCTTATGTTCTCCCCATGATTAGAACATAGGCATTTAAATCCATCTTTTCCAAAATCTAAATGACCTTATCTCTTTTGTGGATATTTTGGTCATCATTATAGATTATTTTGAATTAATTATAAAAAAGGATAATATGTAATGAAATATAGTTTTTGGTAAAATTTATCAGGGTTCACTATATTTTATGTATTGGTATTCTAGATTATTCTATTTTATATATTGAAATTGATTTTTGAATCATGTGGATCATATTGATTTCACATTTCTCCACTCATAGATTATACATATGATTTAATGTTTGTTGTGATGATGTTCGATTCATGGTGGGTTAGATTTGAGAGTCCACTAGGTCTATACTTAGGAAACTCTATCTCTTTTAGTTCATAATATATTAAAGAACATGAGGGTATTGGTTTTGATTCGATTGGTTCCATGTAGATTAGTTACATAGGCTGAGGTCTTCATTTATCTTCTACTAATGTCGTGACTTAGGATTATAGCACATGATATTTTTTAATAAAGGATTTATTTTGGGTTGTATTCTCTTTTTGGTTTTGGATTTATTTCCTTGATGAATGATAAGTATGGTTATGGTATGTGGATCCTTAGGGTATTTGTGGAAATGCATTATTTGGTGATGTTTTCCTTCAAAGATTCTATTTCTTCTTCTATATCCAATTTATATAGATAGTAAAATACAAGGAAGAACCATGTTATGTCACAATTTACATTATGACACATCCTAGTGGTTATAATAGTGTCATGTTTGGATACATTTTATGGTTTTTTGGGGATATATCTCACAAATTTTGTATGGTTTTCTTATGTTTGGTTAATATGTCTTGTGTTTGTTAATTTCAGAGAGGTTGTTTAATTATTGTGGATTCATTTTTTGTAGTGTCATTGTGGGTTTTATAACATATCTTACCTCCTCATTGGCTTCAGAAGAGGTAGTGGTTCTTCTTGGCATTAGGTGATATCCATAAGACACCAAAGGATATAAATAATGGGAAAGGGCCTCAAGAAAAATTGAGGGATTATTTTCCTATTAATGAGAAAACAACCAAAAAACATAAACAATAAAAATAAAATACAATATATAATACTCGAGTGAAAAATAAAACGAAAAACAAATCCAAATCAGAAAATAGTCAAAACAAAAGGATATAATCAAAGAGAATAAAAATAACAAAAAACCCAAAACACCCAAGTGATATCAAACATGAAAACCCCAAAACACTCCATGTTACTACTTCACATTCAATGCGCATGGTTCAAGAATATAACAACATCAGATTTTGTGAATTTTATTCAAATTAATTTAAACTACTTGATATTATTAATTACCCATATTTCTAAATAGAGATTTTTGTTATATTAATGTACTAATTTTAGGCTTCATTGTACCCATAATCATGTTAGGATTGAACTACATGAAACATATAGATTAAATTTCAATACACACAATATTTTTGTGTCTTTTTTTGCAAACAATATAGAGTTACTTCGATAGATTGTGTTATACAGACGATTGAGTTTTACCAAACTAAAATATATTCTTAATTTTGTTTTAAAAATATTATCATAATTACCACATAGACTTTGGAATGAAATTTAAAAATTCTATTAACTAAAGTATAAAAATATTATTTAAACATGTGCATAAAATGATACCTTTGATTATCAATTAGATATAAATTCATGTAAAAACTATTTGAAAATAATGATTTTACCTTTTAATGAATACTATTCCTCTATGTACAATCAGTAATTTATATATATAAATTTAACAAACTACATTTGATGAATGTATTTGAAAAATATTATATATTATATAATCAATCAATTTTTTTTGAGACACATCCAATTGATGATATTGGATTAAAATTATAATAAATCCAATTTTATGAATAGAAAGATGTATTTTTCAAAATGGTAATTCTACCACCTTTTAATGGAAACCCAATTTGAAATATTATTTTTGAATATTCAATAATTACTATTTTAAAAATTTAAACTTCATATCTGAAAATAGAATATCAAAATATTGTTAAGGAGATTTTTTGGTGTTATTCTCAGAAGTTGCATTTTTTGAATAATAGTGAAGCACTAAATTTTAATAGAATATTTATTTGTAAGATAATTTTTTAATATATTTAAAATATTTATTAAATAGTTTTTGAATTATATTTAGATAATTTATACATCTATTAATTTAAATCGGGTCATTGAAAATAAATTTCACATTGAAATTGGATAAAAAGAAATTTCAAGCTTTTGAACATTTTCACCTTAAAAACCTTTTGTCTGGTCCCGTCTACGGGATAAATTTTAAATTAATTTGTACCTATTATTTTAATTTAATTTATAAATTGTATTCAATATTTGAAATTAAAATAATTTATAATTTTAGGTATGTTAAAATAATTTTTTGACCAAAAAATATAATTTAATATAATAATAAATAATTACATTGATTATAGAAACAAAAAAGCTTACTTAAGGATTATACATAGAGTATAAGGTGTAAAATTATACTAAACATGGCTAGGAATTTGTTTATATCTATATTCCGACCATTCCTCCGCAAATTTTCTATATGGGACCATTTTTAACCCTTGGGGAACAATTAAAACATGGGGAGCACTGAAATCATTTCAAGAATACTCCATATTTCAAATTTCCCATTTAAAAGACATATTATCCTCCTCCTCTCATAACACCACTCAATACATTTAGATCATACAATGAATAAAAAATTAAAATCACATGATCCCTTATATCAACATTGAATTCACATTTTATGAACAAATCCAACCATGGAAGCACTTTGGTGAAAATGAGGAGTTACCCAAAGAAGAGGTAATATCCTTAAATAAGAACTTTTGTTTTATTTCATTATCCCCCAAATTAATTATTATAATTACATGATAATATAATAAAATCATTTTAAATAATATACGAAGATGTTTATATATTATGTATTGGACCTAATCTCACACAAAAATCCATCAAATGGGATACTCAATCATCTTTTTTCATGCATCGTACTACAGCCTCGCAGACCAATTTTGTTTGTTCATCCATTACAAACATTCTAGGTTGATAATTATGAAAGATATTATTTTTTAATATTTTATATATTATTTTCATGATTTATTTATTCTTAATTAATTATTATAGAACAATTATCTTAATTCATTTCAATTTTTGGAAATATGGTAAATTTTATTGTGGATGTAAAGACTACTGCCTCCACAAAGTGATGAGATTCGTTCACACATTGCATAAAATGTAGTAAGGAAGAGTTTTGTAAAATTATATTATATATATTAAATGATAATTCCAATTTATTTATAATATATATATATTTATTGATATATTTCATTTACTTTATTTCTTTCAATATGATATGAAAACAAAAACAACATTCATTCCTATGTACGACCTACCGTCTTTGTGAATGGAGTATTTCCTTCCGTATTTATACATTTTATAGATTATCAAAAATTTGAATGTAATGAATATATATGATATTTATATCATGTTTCATATTATAAAAATATTTTTTTCATGATCTAAATAATAGGATTAAGAATAACACGTCAAAACATTTAGAAAAAACAAAGCTGTTATTACATGAAACATAAGTTCAACACTAATTTGATAAAAAAAGGTAATATATAGTCATTATTAAATCATATATGGTATGAAATATAATATTATAATTATATTATATATATATATAATATAAATATATTTATTATAATGTTGGTTTTATCATGTACAATGAAATTTTTGACTTAAGGTATGGGTTTTCAAGTCTAAAATTTATTTATGTGAGATATATACAATATTCATCGCTTATTAATTTTTATGTGGTGTATAAAATTCCATCTAAAATGTTATATCCTGAAGTTAATTTTTTATGTAATTAAAATATTAAATTGATGTTATTATTTTATGGGGACCATGTTTTAAATGTTACTCAAGTAGTAAGCGATTTCTAGTCTCACTTTTATTTCTATGAGACTTATAAAATATTCACCACCCAATTAATTTATATGGTGTATATACATTACATTAATGTATTATATTATTATTATACTTAATTTTATGATTATTTACATACCCATTTTATGATCTCTCTTTCATGTGGTCTACAATTCAAAAGTTTCCAAATCGGTAAAGTAATTTTGTCTCAATTTTATTTCTTTGAGACACATTCCATGTTATATACCAATATTACTCTACATGGGTTATATACCTCCAATTGATATGTTATGTCATGAATATAATTATTTTAATGATATTTAAATCATCAAGAAATGTTATTATTCATATATTATTATGAAAAAAAATTACCCAAGTGATAATGGTTTAACGATATAATGTCATCATTTTCCAAGATTGTTTATGATTATTATTTCACCAATAAAATAAAATGATACAAATATTACACACTCTCATGAATTTTCTTCACCTTTGATTATAAATTTATTTGTTCTATTTTATGCTCTTTGTTACTTAGGATAATATTTATATGTTTTAAATAAACTATGACTTTACTGATCTCTTTGTACAGAAATTTTTCTTACTCACAAAATCACATTTTATAAAAATATTTTTAATGATTTTTTACTATGAATTTTAAAATTCATTTTCATCCAAGTTAAAAAATTTTAATAAAAAATGATTTTAATGGCATAATCTAGTTATTTTTCAATGAAGGATGTTTTTCTAAAAAATTATGGTGTAAGAGGAATGTTTGGAATATACTGATTAACTTTTCATCATGACAGTAAATTCATTAATGATTCCACTGAAATATTACAAGGTTATTTTTTAAATAAAATATTTTCCATAATATTTAGAAATTTTATGTATTAAATTGATTTACAAAGAATTTTTTTATAATTTCATTATCATAAAATTGGTTATTTAAATTATTTTAAAGATTCCATCATATGTTTTCCAAGTTATCTTTAAAGAGGATGCTTTTAAATCTTTTTTATGACATAAAAATAGTTTTTGAAATATGAAATGATAACTTATGAATAAATTTTCCATAAAATGGTCCTTTATATATTTTAAAAAAATTCTAATAAAATTATTTTTAAAATTATTTATGTATCTAAAATTGAATTTAAATGAACTATTTTTACCTAATAATTGCTCCATACGATCTTTCAAAATCATTATTCATACAAAATAGCATTATAAAAACACTTCTATTTATTACACAATTAAACCTGATTTATTACATAAACTTGCACTTAATACAACCCAAAAAATTGAGTGGTCTAGTGTCTTTGGGGCATAGAAACATTAAATGACAACTTAAAACATAAAATAAAACACCTTTATTGAAAACAACTTTTACATGACCACAACATTCCTTCAAACTTAGCACTGCATGGGATAACAAGGGGAAATACATAAGAAATGGGTGAAATATAAATATTAGTAAGGGGTTAACATGGAAAAACATGAAGAATTCTATACTCTTTAAATAATATACATATCAATCGATCATAAAAAAATATAAAAATAAAGGTACAATATAACATGATCATCATAACTTGAAAAGTGGAAACAAATTAAAATATTACATTAATAAATTAAAGCAATTAGGTAAACCCTATCCCAATATAGAGGGAAAATATCTTAAAATGAATCAGGTAAACCCCTATCCCATCATGATGTATCATGATACTAAACATTACCCAATGCATTGGAGCGCTATCAGGGGGAACCCTTCATAATAATTTCAATCTCATGCTTAAGTGTGCCACATAGAAGATATTACCTGGATTCATTCTACATAATCAATTATTCCACAAAAAAGGAGTGTGGAATACATACATTAACGTATATATTCAATAAGTGAATGTGCATATAGATAAATAGCTATGATAGAGGAATGGGCATGGTATTCACTATATAATTATTTTGTCATGGAAAATCACAATGCAATTTTAGAAGCCTAACACAGTGACATAAAAATTCATAAAAATTAAGTATGAGAGAGAAGGGGGTCTCCCATATTATATAAATAAACTGGATAGTAAGGGGGTCATATAGTATCATGTTTAAATACAAGTAATTTGGAAATAGAAAGTGTAACATAATAAAGAAACTTGATGAAAGGGGAAAAATTGTGAAACTCGTATGGAATTTCGGCATGGTAATAGGTGTACATGGGATGGATTAATGAGGGAGAAAGAGGTTTCCCAACATAAAAAACAAAATAAATAATGTATGTGGGAGATTATAAAATATACAATTTCATTTTTAATAGAAAATAAAAATGTGTAATAAGATAAGGAAACATGGATAAAAATGGGAAAGGAAAGAAACCCTTACGTGAGTGTGTGACTTAAAAAGCATGAAGAGGGGCTTGTAGTAAGCTTGGGGAACCATAGGAAGATTTTAGAGAGTATATAAAATATTAGATATGTTCTCCAAATATTATTATTGAAGATAAGTGGTATATTGGGTTGGTTTAAATAGGAAATGAGAGGGTGATTTTTTAATATTTCCCAAACATAGGTTTTGGAATATATATAATTAAATATTCAAAAACTCACACCCTCCAATGGTTTTTGCAAATGGTTTTTCAAAAATTGGGTAGGAAAACATTATTTTATATTTTCAATATTCGAACATCATAAAATATTATCCTTTATAATGTGGAGGTGAGTCACATTAATAAAGAAATTAATTTTAAATCATAAAATATATTATAAATTTTGGAGGATTCACCAAGTCTTAATAAATTATGTAAAACAAATCAAAAATTACATTATACTAATTTGAAAACATATATTGGGCTGATAATACCCATTCTTTATTTATTACATCATTTTGGGGTCATTATGAAGTCATAAAACATATAATTTGTTTATATAGTATTTAATGTATACCAAAAAATTTGATTGTCTTAGAAAATTATGAAAAATTCACCATTGGATAATTTTTTTGTCTCGATTCCAAAAATAATTTTCATTTTATATAAATTATTTTCTAAACTTGTTAATTTTGACTTGTAAAATGAAAAATGCCATTTATTTAAAATGTGCGGGTTTTCTCAAAAATAGTTTTCAAACATTAATAAAATTTACACTCGATTTCATAAAAATTATATAATAATTTATTATTAATAAGAGTAATTTTATTCTATTATTTTAATAAAATATTAATTATAAAAAATGGTAATTAATTCATTAAAATAAATTGTTTAAAAATACACATTAAAGTTTATCTTATAATAAATGTTACTTTTATGAAACTAATTACATATTCATTTACAGATAAGAAACATATATATTCTTCATTTATAAGAATATTTTTCATAATATTACTATTAAATACCATATTTTAATATTATAATGTATATAATTCTCAAAAGTACCATTTTCACATGAGAAAACAATTTATCTAATTCATCATTTTTTTATGAATGACTATTTTCATAAAGGAATTGATGGAATAAAATTTTTATTTATTGAAAGGGATTAAATAATAACAAACTAATTCATTGTTAAATATCCCATTATAAAACCCCACAATATCGAAGGGTAAGGTGTATGGCGGTGATAGACTCTTGGGCAGATCATATAACATCACTCGTGTGGTAATATCTATTAACATGAACTTATCCCATAGGCAATTCCATTCAAGCCTAACATGTTGAAGATCTGAGTGGGCATGGTCAAGAGTGAAGCCTAGTGACACTAACTCCATTCTGAGCTCTACCAAATGAGCTATGTATGGCCCGAGTCTACTAAATGATGTCATCATCTCCTTTGTCTGTGTTGAAAAGATTTTTTCTAAAACATTATATTTATATCGTTCATGTGGTCACTATTCAAAGGATATTTTATCAATAGTAATGATACTTAATGGTCCTTTATACCAAATAATAATAATAATAATACTAATACTAATAGTGCATGTGTTTTCTATATTCATGTTACAATAATAGAAAGGGAATTTAAATCATAAATGATTTGGTCATTACAGTAATATAACCCTAAGAAATTTCAACCTCAAAATGTACTTTTCCCATACTAAAATAGATGATGGTAACTCCGCCTTGTCATTTCATCTAGCTCCGACATATCTTCTTTGAACATGTGGCATCATCATAACACCTTGATGAAGGGCATCATCTTATTTTGTAGCACATTTTCTCAATAATTTAAGATCATTAAAAGCTTCTCTTTATTAGAGAGGTCATTTCCCAAAGGTACCACATATGGATTGAGTACATGTGATCAGTTAGGTATGTGCTTCTTCAAGAGTGATACATGGAATACATCAAGTACTTGAGACATATTCAGTGGGAGTACTAGTTGATATGCTACTACTCCAATGCGATCAAGGATTTCAAAAGGGTCGATGTACCTTGGACTGAGATTTCCCCACTTCCCAAATCCCAGAACTCTCTTACATGGTGATTCACAGAGGAATAACATGTCTCCATAATCAAACTCTAGGTCTTATTAACGATTGTCATCATACCTCTTTTGTCAACTCTGAGCAGATTTTGATGTGATGCTGGATGATCATAACATTATCCACCATTTATTCAATGATTTCCAGACCTATAATCTTTCATTCCCCAATAGCATCCCAACTTTCCAGTGTGCAACACCTCTTCCCATAAAGGAATTCATAAGGATCTATTTAGATGCATGAGTGGAAACTGTTGTCGTAAGAGAACTCAACTAGAGGAAAATGTTTATCCCATACTATCTTGATGTTCATTGAGAATTCTCTCAACATGTCATCAAGTGTTTGGATAGTCTTCACAAATATAAAATTATTTTCAAGAAGATAGTTTGTACCGAAGTTCATCTCAGTATTCAGATCATGTTGGACACTCCTCTAAAACATAGAGGTGAATCTTGGGTCTCAATAAAATATAATTGATAGTGGTACACCATGCATACTTATCAACTATATGTTATTTATTCCAGTTTATCCAATAATAACTCCTCCCGAATTGTACTAAAATGTAATGTCTTTGTATGATGATCAACAATAACCCATATAGCATTGTTTCCTTTGGAGTTCTTTGGAATTACAGTGACAATGTCTATGGTGGTGTTTTCCTATTTCCATTTTGGTGTGAGTAATGGTTTCATCATCCCCTTAGACATATTCATCTCAGACATCACTTTATGACATTCTAGGCCCTTTGATTTATACTCTGCAATATCTTAATTCATGTTATCCCACCAATAATACTCTCAGAGATCTCAATACATCATTGTGTTTCATGTGTGAATGGAGAAATTCAATCTATATGAATCATCCAAATGTTCTTTCATTAACTCTAGATTTTATAGAACACATAGTCTTGACCCAAATCTCACTATTCATTCTTCATTAACATTTAACTCTGCGTATTTACCATTTCTGATAGTTTCCACTTTCTTGTGAATTCTGAAATCATCCTTTTGAACATCCTATAACCTTTAAAAAAGATATGTTTGAGAAATAATTTTTGAATGGATTTATGGTGTTCCCTTATTTATGATTACCATGTCTATCTTCATCAAATATAAGAAGATTATATCCTTTTCAATTCTCATCAATGAAAGATTTGATGGATATTTTTTATTTATAGTGTCTGCCATTTATTCGCTTTCCCCGGATGGTATTGAATTAAGAAGTCATAGTCCTCGATCAAATCTAACAATAATCATGGGAGCATATTCAACTCTTTATGTGTTAATATATACTTGAGGATTTTGTGATCTGAAAATATTTCAGACTGTTCCCCAAAGAGGTAATTTCACAAAATTTTCAAAAAAATAGATCACTCCAGCCAACTAAAAATCTTGAAATACATAGTTATTCTTATGAACATTCAGTTTCCTTGAAGCATAGGCAATGTAATTTTCATTTCTCATCAACACACAACCCAAAACCTTCTTTTAAGCACTATTAAATACCATGAAAATATCTACACATGTGGAAACTAGGATCCTGAGTATAGTGATAAGTCTCATTTTCTACTCCTTGAAGCTCTCTTCTCATTCATCATTCCAATCATACTCGACTCCCATTTAAGTTTTATTGGTAAAAGGATTTGAAAATCTTGAGAATTTTTCCACTAATTGGTGATAATATCAAGCTGACCCATAGAAGATACAGATATCTGTCACACATATCAGCCTCATCCATCCCTCAATTGTATTTGCCTTGTAGGGATCCCAAGATATTATATTTCTTGGGATGATATGCCCCCTATAATCAAACTTCCTTCAACCAAAACTCACACATGATGTATTTTTCATAGATTTAGACTTTTTCAAGGTCTCTAGTACAGTACATTGATTGTCCTCATGCTTCTTCTTGGTTTGGGAGTATATTATAATATCTTATATAAATACAACAATAAATATTTCAAGGTTATCTTTAAAGACACTATTTATCAAGTCCATGATGATTTTTGGAGCATTAGTGAGTCTTTAAGGAATTATAATAAATTCATAGTGCCCCTACATTGTATGAAAAGAAGTCTTGGAGATATCCTCCTTCATCACCATTAATTGGTATTATCCTGATCGTAGATCCACCTTAGAGAATTATTTATCTTCATATATCTGATTGAAAAAGTCATCAACTCATCAAAAATGGTACATTTTCTTTATCATGATTTTATTGATCTCGTGATAATAAATGCAAAGGCACATTGTCCTATCCTATTAATTGTTTAAGAGGACTGGTGCACCTTAATGGTAATGCACTATGGCGTATAAACCAATTATCCAGATTCTCATGTAGTTTTTTCTTTACCTCCTCAAGATCCACACTGGCCATTCTATATAGATTCTTGGATATTGTCAATTCCCCAATTATTAGATGAATTAATAATAAAAAATCTCTTATAGGATGAGAACCATGAAATTCATCGAGAAACACATCAATGAATTCCCTTATAATAAGAATGTCTTAAAGGATGGTCCCTTCCTTAGAATAAATCATAAGATAATGATATGAATTCTCATGTGGAAGTATTATTCATTCTCTAAATGATGGTTCTAAAGAAGAATCATCCTCCTCATTGAACATGAAAATAAACGGCGGTGTATTCGCCATATGGAGAGTTATTTCCCTCATAAAAAAATTTATTTTGGCTCTATATATTGAAATCCAATCCATGCCATGAATTGCATCAAAATACACAAGTGGTAGTATGATTTGGTTTTATGGGAATTTCAATCCAAAAATTAGTATAGGGGAGGAGTTATATTCCTGGGATATAATAATGTTTTCATTATTCGTTCTCATTGATATATCTACTAATATAAATGGTGGCGGTGTTTGAAAATTTTTACTAAAATTTATTGATATAAAATAATGAATAGAAGTGGAATAAAAAATTATGTTTTCTATTACTGAAAGAATAACTAGAATACTTGTTACCACTTTGTATTCAAGGATCTCTTTGGTGGAAGTGATGGAAGAATCATTCCCTTATCACCTTGGAGGTTGTTGGCAACCTCAGAAACCGATGGATTTTGGCACATGTTTGAAAAGTTCCTTGGTTCTATGCAGCTGTAGAAATGAAGTATGTGTTGAGGGACAAACAGAGTGTTCCACTCCACTATCGTAGCAGCATGTCTTTCTTTTCAGTAATCATTGTCTTGGTGCCCTTCTCTTCCGGACCTAAAGAATATCCTCTTCCCCTTCAAGAAATTTCTACAGTGCTTCTTTCCACACCTTTGGTTTGTGGTGTGCTAAACTTTCATAGCACCATTTAATTTATACACTAGACCACTATAATTAAAGTCTACTTTTTGTTTCATTCCCCATGATACCCATGAAATTCATCGATCTCCATTTCAACTTTGAGGGATCATCAAGAAAATTCCTCATAGCTATTGAATTTAGAGATTACTAGGTCTTTTTTAGGCTAGGTTTTATCCCACCAATGAAGCAGTCAACAATGCTTTCAGAAGTAATGACAGTGGAAGAGGAATGTCGTGCAATCCTTGTAATGTTTTCTTCATACGCTGTGATGGATTCGTCGTATTTTCTCTTGAGGGATGGGAAGTCCCATTCCATATATAGTAGGAGGGAGCGAGGAAAATATTTAGCCAAAAAAATTTCATGAAATCCTTCCATTCCAATACCTTGATCTATTCCTTAGGATTCCTATTTTGTATCAAATTCCATCATTGATCAGCTTTACCCTCCATATGACAAGCATCTAGAAGAGCCTTCTCTTGTTCAGAACATTGAATGATGGAAAATATTTTCTTAGTGGAGTTGATCCAATGTTCGGTGATTGGGGGATCATATGATCCCATTAATTTAGAATGAATTTGTCTCATGAACCTCTCAATTGCGACTTGTTCTTTCTTAGGGTGGGGGGGGGGGGGGGTTGGAAGTTTCTCACGACCCATGTATCAATAAAAAACGAGAGTTAACTGTTAGTGTATCATTATAATGTCTATAAATACAGCTCCCATCTAATTAGGCATCTCATTAAAAGAGACTTCACATTGATATTCACATAAGTTGTTAACCTGATACATCCTCTTATAGGCCATTGGATAAAAAATTAAAATAATGGGTAAATATTCTAAATTATTAAACACATAAATGGGAATCCAATGAAAAAAAGGAAGAATATATAAATTATATTTATTTCTTGAACTTTTTAATTTCATTGTTTTTATATAATTTATCCATGATCTAATTCCTAACATATTTTCATAGGGGAATATTTTTTATTCCTCTAATAATGGTTCATACTGAGATTATGAAATTTTCAAAACATATCCCAATGTAATGTCGAACCAAGAGTTAAGAAAGGCCCATTATTGTGCATAATTTCTTATTTGAGTCCAGCTCAATACGGAGTTTTTAGGTTTTTCCCCAAATTTCATCTGTTCTAGATCCACCAATACTTATTCATATCCAGATAGAGTTATATTTTCAGGATAAAATACTTAGTCTATACTCAAAAAAATTGGTATGTTTTTAATATTTTTAGTCTTATCCTTAAGGATTTCACGTGGGTTTTCAAATCCTAATCCCAAAAATAAAAATACCTATCCATTGATACCAATTATAATAACCCAAATATTTATTACAAACATTAACCTGAGTTATTATATAAACATGCACATAATAAAACAATGAATATCGAGAGTTATAGTGTCTTTAGTTCATAGGAATATTACATGAATACTTAATACATAAAATGAAACATCTTTCTTTAAAACATCTTTTACATGATCACAACATTACATCATTCTTAGCATTCTATAAGATAACCTGGGGACATACATAAGAAAAGGGTGAGCTATAAAGCCTATTAAAGGAGTAAAGAAGGCATAACATGGAGAGTACAATATGTATTTTCCAATATACATATCAATGGATCATAAGAGAAACATGAACATAAAGGCATGGTATAACATGATCATCATAACATCAAAATATGGAAACAACATAAAACATTGATCATTAACATAAAGAAATCTGGTAACCCCAGTCCCGACTTGGTGGGAAAATGGTCTAAAAGTAATCAGGTAAACCCTTATCCCAAAATAAATTATTATGATACTAAACATTACCCAATGCAGTGGAGCACTATCTGGGTGCACCCATTATAATCATTTCAATCTCATGCTTAAGCATGCCACATATATCATATAACAAGAATTCATTCAAATTCATAAATATTTAAATGATAAAGGAATGTGTAATAAATACATAAAAGTATATAATAAAAAATAATATGTACATAATGGTGAATACTCTTTATATATAAATGGGAAGAGTATTCACCACACAATGAT
Source organism: Viscum album (assembly GCA_963277665.1). Taxonomy (NCBI): domain Eukaryota; kingdom Viridiplantae; phylum Streptophyta; class Magnoliopsida; order Santalales; family Viscaceae; genus Viscum; species Viscum album. The sequence continues at coordinate 1,577,655,297 of OY728141.1, forward strand.
TTTGGAATAGAAAATCACAGTGCAATTTTGGTATCCTAACAGCCTAACAAAAAAATAATAAAAATTATTGATGAAAGAGAAAGGAGACCCTCATAATATGTACATGAAATGTAATTTAAGGGGGTAATATTGGTACATTTACCAACATAATGAATTTGGAAAAATAACACATTACACAATAAAGAAACATAAAGAAAGAGGAGAAATGAAACTACTTTTACGAAATTTCGACATGGTAACGAGTGTACGTGGGAGGGATTAATGAGAGTGAATGATGTATCCAATCATAAAAAATTACAAGGGAAGTATTTGGGATGTTCTAAAACATACCCAAACATTTTTAATTGAAAATAAAAGGGTGTAAAAATATGAGGAAACATGGATAAAAATGAGAGAGGAAGGAAACCCTTACTTGAGTGTGTTACTTAAGAAGAATGAAGAGGTGATTCTTGAGAGATTGTGGAGGCTTGGAAGGAATATATATATGTGAGTACATATTAGGGGTGTGCTCCAGGGATTGTTAGTGAATCAAAGTGGGATATTGGATGGGTTTGTAGATGACATGAGAGGGGAATTCTTTAATATTTCACAAACATGGGTTTTGCTATCTATATAATTAAATATTCCAAACCAATAACCTTGTCATGGTTTTTCCCATTTATGCTTTCCATATAAGGGTGGAAGAAATTATTTTATATGGATATTGACTGAAAATGTTAAAATATTTTCTTTGATTTTGTGGAGTTGAGTCACATTATTAATGAAATGAATTTAAAATCAAAAAATATATTATACATCTTATAGGATTCCTTAAAGCTTAATAAAATAATTAAAACAAATATATAATCATATTATTTTAATGGGAAAACATATATTTGGCCTCTAATACCCATTCTAGTATTTATTACCTCATTTTGGGGTCATTATGATGTCATAAAACACATATTTTGTATATGCTGTAATTAGTTTTTACCCAAAAAGTCGACTTTCTCATAAAATTATGCAACATTCACCATTGCATAATTTTGAGATACTTATTCAAAAAATTACTCATTTTATCTAAATAATTTTTTTAATATGTGAATTTTCACTTTTAAAATGAAAACCGATATTTATAAAAATTTCACGGGTTTTGGAAAAAACAGTTTTAAAACCATAAAAATAATTACATTTGACTTCATAAAATTATATAATAATTTATTATTGATAAAAATAATTTGATAATAATATTTTAATAAAATAGTTATTATTTCAAAAAATCATTAATTACTTAATATAAATTCATTAAAAATACACGTTCTGTTTTATCGTATAAAAAATGTAACTCTAACCAAATTGATTACCTAATCATTTAATGATAAAATACTGATATAATCAAAATTTATAAGAATTTTTTTATATTATTATTTAAGAAAACATTATATTAAAATTAAAATATATATATTTATCAAAATTACTAATTTTACATGAAAAGTTAGTTTATCAAATTTATAACCTTTTTAAAGAAAGACTATTCTCATATTGGAATTGATGAAATACTAATTATATTTATAGATAGGTATTAAAAAATATGAAACTAATAAATTTTTACATAACCCCATATGACACCCCCATAAGACATAAGGGCAAGGTTTTCAATGGTTATAAACTTATGGGGAGTCACATATAACATCGCTAGTGTGGAAATATCTATTAACATGAACTTATCACGTAGGTGATTTTATTCAAGCTTAACATGTTGAAATTTGGCTTTTCCTTTTCCAAGAGCGCACCCCAATGATGCTAACTCCTTTTTGAGCTTCAAAAAATTATCTTCGTACATATCGAGTCTACTGGATGAGGTCATCCGCTCCTACATCTTTATCAAAAAGATGTTTTTTTTAAAACTGTATGTTTATTTCAGTCATCTGATCAAAGTTCAATATCTATATTATCAATGATAATGACAATTAATGGTAATTTAAACAAAACAATAATATAAAAAAGAGGTAATGTGTTTTCTACATCCAAAAGATATTAAATAAAATGTAATTTTATTCCTAAATGTTTGGGTCATTACAGAAATCCTTTGAAATAAATTACAATTTAGTGGGGATATGATCAAAGAACTCATTTCTTACTCATTCTTTGAATTGTTTTTTTTTGAATATGATAAGTTTATTATGAAATTCAATTATCTTCCATGGGTTATACCATTATCATTTATGAAACCCTCTTTCTTTTATTGGTTTTTATATGATTAAATGATTAGGAAATCAATATATTTGCCATGGGTTATTATATAATGAATTATTTTGATTCCAATTTCATTTCTTGACTAGTGATATGATGTTTATAAGACCCATCTTATTTTAAGGGTCAGGATATAATGAATGTTTATGATATCCTAAAACACATGTGTGTGGTTTTATTTTGTGATATTGTAACATCCCAGGTAAATAAAGAATAAAACATTTTCATATTTATTAATATTTTAGAATTAAATATTAATTTTCCATTAAAGGGGTTGATATGTTTGATAGCGTACCCGATATGCAACAAAGAGTTTCTTTGAAATCATAGGTTGCACACTAGTAATAAAATAATATTATTTTAAATGGTAGTGAACACATAGTCGTTGTATTGGAGGGAATGAATAGAAATAACTAAAATATGATTATATAAGTTTTTTAAATGTTTTTACATTTATCCAATAAATGATAAAGTCTTAAAATAAGAAAAGAATTCAATTTTAGACATATATAATCTAATTTTCACTAGGGGTCCACTTATCACCTTTTGATGGAGAACCATCATTAAATATAGTTTTGGTCACTCTTATAAATTCTATTGGACCAAATAAAACTCTTCTTTAGAATCGGGACATCAAAATTTACTTTGTGTAAATTTTTGGTATATTGCCGATAAAGTTCATTTTTTAATGAATAGTGAAAAATGTTGTATTATAATTCAAAACCGCTTTTTAATCTAATTTGTTTATATGATTATATTATCTTTTTAATTGGTTTTAAAGTTAAATTAGAATATATTTTTACCATTTAATCCAATATTGGTCATTGAAATTAATTTCACATATAAATGGACTTAAACTATTGTCAATCTTTTGATATATATTGTTTCATAAAAACGCGCTATTTGTCCTAAAAGTGGGAATTAATTATTAAATTAATTAATGTAACTTATATGTTTTGAATTATTTATTATTGACATCATTTTTGAATTTGGAATATCAAATATAGCTTAGGGTGATGTTTTGGTATTTTTCTGAAAAACATCAATTTTCGATGAATAGTGAAACCACCAAGTGTTACTTAAAAAACTGATTTTTTTGTTTAAATGAAATTTTACCACATCTATGTTTTGAATTTGAAAAATCTGACATACATGGTTGTCATTAAGAAGTAAAATGTGGTTCAATGGGATTAAAATAATTTTTTTTGTTGAATAGTAACTTTTAAATTTATTAACCGCGATGAGAGGTAATTTGTGTAGTTTAAGGTAAAAATAATGTTTTAATGATATGAAATGACCAAGACACATGTCCTACCCTTATTGGATGTGTCATGGACGACCAAGAAACTCCATGGGTCAACTTGGGGACCCCATAGATCCACATTGATAGGAAAATGACATTAATAACTTTTTATTTAATGTTAAAATAAAAAAGCCACAAACATTAGATGTTTTACTAAAAAAACATTAAATGGATTTATCCAAGTCATAATTTTGATTATAAATATTAGTTGGAAATATAAACAGATTCCCTACATCATGATATTTTTTTTATAATTTTTAGAAATTATATAAATTATATAATTTTAGACACCATGATGATGCAGTGATTACCTCATTAGTTAACGATTTAAATAAAATGAAACTATAATGTAAAATCTAAGACCTAAACTTGTGAAAAACCTATTGTATGGGTGGATTTCTAACCCTTATCATCTTATCCTCTAAATTTATAATTGTGGGACCTTTTGTATACGAAAATCATAATATAATGAAGTATCTTTTCTTAACATTCCAAGAGTGCCCCTCCTCTCTTTTTATAAAAGGCCCCCACCTCTACCACCTTACCCACACCTCTCAAGCCTTTTCCTCGGCAAACCCCTACCAATTTTGTCTCTCCACATCCCCCTCTTACTCCTAGAAGCCTCATATTTGGCAGAATTCTTCCCAAGGATTCCTTTGAGCTCAAATCAAAATGAGTTACTCGTTTTAAAGGTAGTGTCTTCTATTATGTTCTTATGTTTTATTTTGCTTATCCAACCCCATAAACTCTTTTTATTACTTAATTTTGTAACAAAAAAGTATCTTAAATATAATATGATGTTGTTATGAGAATAAATACAGCTACACATACACACACCTTCATCTAATTGTTAATGAACATACTGTTTCTGTGGTTGGCAATTTTCTGCCTCACGAAACGAGGATTGTTCAATCTTCTTTTAACACCTTTCATGGTGGTCATTAAGATGTAAATATATTTATATATGATATATAATATGTTATTGTTTTCATTAAACTTATGTATTTTTCATTTATGGAATACTTTTATGGTTTCCGTTTTGGGTAAACGCAATATCTTCATTTTACGAAGTGCGGACTAACCCCCCCTCAAAGTGATTTGAATCGTTAATGCCATATGTGGGATGTATAAAGGATGGAGTTAATGTTATTATATATTATGTTATAATGTAATTATAATATACCCATATATCATTATGATTTCACCCCATTAATTATGAAATAGAAATGAAAGTAGCGTTCATACATACGTACGGATTACCGTCTCCATGAACAGTGCGTTTCATTTCTTACATCTAAATGTATTGTACTATTATAAATAAATCTATATGATGGATATATAAGATATATGTGATATCCAAATCATGAATATCATTCTGGATATAATTAACCTTTGACCACATAAACAACATGTAATTGTAAGAAGTCCATTTTTGAGTTATGTACCAAATATCAACAAAATGAACTTTATTAAATTAAATTATAACATAACGTTTATAACATGGAAATAAGATATATAAAATGAATAATAAACTTGAAAAAGGTTCTTATGAAAGTAGAAATTAACTTTAGTTTATTATTCAGGAGATTAAAGAGCAATTGAGTCAAGTCGGACACGAGGTAAGGGACTTCATCTCAATATCCTTTCATTGAGGCATATTTTGTTTTATACACAACTTTCTTTTATACGGTGTATAAACCCCTTTGAAATTTAATTTTATTCAAAAATAATCATTTTATATGAATTTTTTTACTAAATGACAAAAAGGAATGTTTCTTTTAACGTACGCGGTGACAACAACCTTTTCCTCCGCTGCGAGTATTATTTGGTGTTTGGCTTCCTCAAAAAGCCGTAATGTTTTCAAAATGAAATAAATACCATATACTCTTTTATGTATATTTGTATTGAAAATGGTTTTTATAATAGATTTGTTATATCAATATATTTAAGTGATATATTATGATCAAAGTGTGGAAATGTTTTCTTTCCATTATATTTGTTTTATGTCTTTTGATTTTATAATGGTACTTGGACATTGGATGGTGGTTACATGATAAACCATATAACGGGTGGTGCCGTGAATACCAGGATGGGTGGTTATGTTATAACCTCAAATTAATTGGGTATGAAAGTTGGCCATATGGCTATTCCATTAAGTTATATGCGTGGATGTCGACCGCATGGTTATTCCATTTAAGTATGTTTATGTCCCAAGTGACCTTTATATGTTACGTGTTCTTTATATGGGTTTTATGGTAATATTTTGGTTACAAAAGATTAAGTAATGATATTTTATTTAGTAAATAGTTTTTACTACTTCATAAAGGTGATAAGTATTACTTTGATAAAGTATACATGGTTTACTTTTTATTTGTAAAAACTAACAGTTTTCATTCTTTTTGTATCCCTTACTGATCTTTTTATGCTCACCCAAAATTTTTTTGAAATGTTTTTCACAGGACATAATGTGGAATAGGGTCATGGATGGGATCAAGGGAAAGTCATGCTATTTAAAACATGGAACTAGACATGTTTCTTTTTAAGAGATTTTATTTTATGGAAACTTAGTATAAGTTTCTACTTTGTAATATTTTGAGATGTAATAGTTATGTCCTAATTCCCTAAAACTCTAAACCATGAAAAGATCCTCAATGTGAATTATTCATGTAATTCAATATTAAGTAAGGTTTAAGGCCGGGGCCATATAGTTGGTACTAGAGGCCGATTTATAAATCTTTAGAAGTTAGAAAATTGTTAAATTATAAGTTAATTTATGGTATGATTGAAATTATATAGCATTTAAATATTACTATGTTTCTTCAGCTAAGATATTTCTGTGTTCAGAATGGTTTTCCGCAGAGGAAACATACCAGTTATGTTAGGATGACATCAAGAGGAAGACAACCTTCCAAATCAGCAACCCGAGATTGTTAGAATAAGAACTGAATAGTTTGTTGTAGTAATGGCACAGTTGAGTCAGGCTATAAATGGTGGTGGTATCCATGCACGAGATCTGCCAGATCAACCGCATAGGAACATGTCAGTGGTGGAACATTTCATGAGGCAACATCCCCCATCATTCAGAGGATCATCTGACCCAATACTTGATGAAGGGTGGATTAAAGTGCTGGAGAAGATTTTTAATGTCATGGGGTGTTCAGAACATCAAAAGGTTAGTCTTCATGTTTACCATTTTTAAGGTGAAGCAGATCAGTGGTGGTCGATGATGAAAAATATCCGGGATAGTGATGAGATTGATGATCTTCACTGGGAAGAATTCAAAGGTATGTTTCCTGAGAAATATTTTCCTTAGGTGGTTCGTCTTAGGATGAAAAAACAATTCCTAGAGTTGAGGCAGGAGGATGATTCAGTGGCTGCTTATAAAGAAAAGTTCACTCGACTGGAAAGGTATGCTCCAAACTTCATACGAGATCTTCATAGTAAAATCAACTATTTTTACTCAGGGTTAATGTCAAGGTATTGAAGGGATATAGCTTCTTGTGAGTTAAAAAGTTATGAAAATCTTGTTTGATGTGCGGAAAGGTGGAAATGGAGTTTTCTGATGATCAGGTGTTCTTTGACAAACAACAGAATAAGATGTCCAATTGGTAGGCAAAAGAGATGAATTCATCAAAGAAACAAATAGGTAAGAATACCAAATATCCATCCTGTGAGAAGTGTGGTAAAATGCATCCTGGAGAATGTTTATCCAAGTCTTGAAAGTGCTTTTAGTGTGGTAAGTTTGGTCATATTTCTCGTAACTGTAAGGAATATGAACAAGAAGGCAATGAAAAGCCAGCGGTAAGATGTTTTATGTGTAAGGAAATGGGTCATTATGAAAATGAGTGTCTAACAAAGAACTTAACTGAGGGAAAGCAGCCAGACAACAAGCAGAAAGGGGTGGTGAAATCCTTTGCAACTAATTCAGTAGATGTTAGACAATCGAATGAAGTAGTATCAGGTACACTGTTTGTTTGTTCAGATTATGCCAATGTGTTGTTTGATTCAGGGGCTACACATTCTTTTATTTCTGAGAAGTTTTCTAGTAAATTGGAAATTCCATCTCAATATATGAATCCTGAACTTATGTTAAAAACACATTGAGGGAACGTTGAGAAAATAATAAATTATATGAACCTTCATATCCTTGTGTGCGGAAATAATCTACCACAAAGCCTTATTTTTTTGCCTCTAGTGGAGTTTGATGTTATTTTCAGCATGGAATGGATTTCTGTTTACCATGCTAAGATTGACTGCAGAGCTAAAATGGTTTCTTTTCAGAAAGATTTTCAGTTTGTGTACAATAATGAACCCTTGATTTTGATAACATATCATGAAGTTGAGAAACTAGTAAAATATGGAAATGAATGTTACCTTGAACATGTTGTTGAAAATAAAGGATCTTTTCAGATTAATGTTGTGCCAGGGGTAAATGAGTATCTTGATGTTTTTCTAGATGAGTTTCCGGGTATTATTCATGATCGAGAAGTTGAATTTACTGTTGACTTAGTTCCTGATTCTAAGACAATTTCAAAACCCCCTTATCGAATGGCTCAAGATGAACTTTTAGAGTTAAAGAAGCAATTGTAGGATGTATTAGAGAAAGGTTTCATTTGACCTAGAACATCACCATGGGGTGCACTTGTCTTGTTTGTTAAAAATAAAGATGGTTCAATGAGACTTTGCATTGATTATAGAGCCTTCAATAATATCACTGTTAAGAAAAAGTATCCTTTTCCTCATATCGATGATTTGTTTGATCAGCTCCAGGGGGATTAGTATTTTTCAAAGATTGACTTGAGTTCGGGGTACCATCAGATGAAAGTAAAAGAACGAATACGTTCCAAAGACTGTGTTCCATACTAGATATGGCTATTATGAATTTGTAGTTATGCCTTTTGGGTTAACCAATGCACCTGCTGTATTCATTGACCTTATGGATAGTATTTTCCATGAGTTCTTGGATAAGATTGTTGTTGTTTTCATCGATGATATTTTGGTGTCTTTTTAAAAGTAAAGAGGAGCCTGAAAGTCATTTAAGGGTTATCTTGAAAACGTTAAAAGAAAAGAAACTGTATGGAAAATTCAGCCACTGTGAGTTTTGGTTACAACAAATTTCTTTCCTTGGTCACATTATTTAAAAAAAGGGCATAACTGTTGATCCTGGTAAAACAACAGTTGTTGAAGAATGGCCAAGACCCACAAATGTTACCGAGATCCATAGTTTTATTGGTTTGGCATTTTACTACAGAAGGTTTGTTGAATAAGATTCACGGTTATCTAGTCCAATGACTAAGCGAACTCGGAAGGGTGTTAAGTTTATCTGGACAAAAGAATGTGATGATTGTTTTCATGAGTTAAAAAGATGATTGGTGAATGCTCCAGTTTTGGATCTTCCTTCCAGGAATGGTGATTTTGTTATATACAGTGATTCTTCGTTGAAGAGACTTGGATGTTTTCTTATGCATAATGATAAGGTAATTGCATATGCTTCACGTCAGTTGAAAATTAATGAGGTAAATTACCCTACACTTGACCTGGAATTAGCTGCTGTTGTTTTTGCTCTAAAAATTTGGAGGCATCATTTGTAAGATGTAAATTTTGAAATATATACTGATCACAACAGTTTAAAGTATATATTCACTTAGAAAGAATTGAACATGAGACATGGGAGATGGCTGGAATTAATCAAGGATTATGATTGTACAATTCATTATCATTTGGGAAAATCAGATAAAGTTGATGATGCTTTGAGTCGAAAAAGTAAGACCTCATTAACGATGCTGCATTTGGAACGAGATCCATTTGTTTTTTATTTGATGAACATTGGAATAGAAGTTGTTGGTGCAGGAAGTTATTCAGTTTTTTCAGGTATCAGTGAGATCATATCTATCAGATAGAATTAAGTAAGCGCAGATGAAAGACAGTGGGTTTCATAAAAAGGTAGAGCTGGTTCAGAAGGGTAAGTTGCCTGAATTTAACATTGATAATGATTGTGTTTTGAGGTTTGGGAAGAGATTATGTGTGCCTAGTGATTCACAGTTGAAGAATGAGTTGTTATGTGAGGCTCATAGTTCCTGGTTTTCAGTTCATCCTAGCAGTACTAAGATGTACAAAGATCTGCGGGAGTATTACTAGTGGGATAGAATGAAAAGAGATATTGCTGATTTTACTGTGAAGTGTTTGACTTGTCAGAATGTTAAAGAAGAGCGGCAGTTACCGAAAGGGATGCTTTATCCTTTACCGGTGCCAGAGTGGAAATGGTAAAAAATAACCATGGACTTTGTTGTGGAATTACTGAAGACATCTCAAGGTGATAATCCAATCTGTGTTATTGTTGATCGCTTAACTAAATCTTCTCATTTCCTTCTTATTCGAGACACTTTCTCTCTAGATCAAATTTCTCGATTGTATCTTAAAGAGATAGTCAGGTTGCATGGATTTCCCCTATCTATTGTATCTGATCGTGATCCCAGGTTTACTTCTATCTTTTGAAAGGGCCTTCAGAAGTCGTTGGGTACTGAATTAAATTTTAGTACAGCTTTTCATCCTCAGTCAGATGGGCAGTTAGAATGAACAATTCAGATTTTAGAGGATATGCTACGTGCTTGTTCGATGTATTATCAGGGAAGTTGGGACCAACTTCTTTCTTTGGTTGAATTTTCATATAATAATAGTTTTCATTTCAGTATACAGATTGCACCGTTTGAGGCATTATATGGGAAGCGTTGTCGAACTCTAGATTTTTGGGATGAAGTGGGTGAAAGGAGGCTGATGGGAGAAGAATTGGTAGATGTGATGGCAGAAAAATTTTAGTTGATTCAAGAACACATGAGAACAGCTCAGAGCAGACAGAAAAGTTTTGCAAACAACAGGAGGAAGGATCTATCTTTCGAGGTAGGTGATCATGTTTTTCTCAAAGTTTCATCTTGGAAAAGTATGATGCGATTTGGTAATAAAGGAAAGGTGAGACCAAGGTTCATTGGACCATATGAAATTCTGGAGAGAGTTGGATCAGTTGTTTACCGAGTGTCTTTACCTCCTAGTTTATCTCAGGTACACAATGTTTTTCATCTTTCAATGTTCAGAAATTATATGCCAGATCCATCTCATGTTTTGAGCCCAGAGGTAGTTCAGTTGGAAGAGAATCTCTCTTATGAAGAACAACCAGTCCAGATTATTGAACATAGAGAGAAAGTGTTGCGGAATAAGGTAATTCACTAGGTAATGGTTTTCTTGGAAAAACCATATGGTTAAAGAGGCAACATGAGAATCTGAAAATGCTATGAGGGATAAATAGCCCCACTTATTTTGATATGTGAATAAAATTGCGAGGATGCAATTCCCAAAAGGGGGGAAAGATGTAACATCCCAGGTAAATAAAGAATAAAACATTTTCATATTTATTAATAATTGCGAATTAAATATTAATTTTACTTTAAAGGGGTTTCTATGTTCGATAGCGTACCCGATACGCAACAAAGAGTTTCTTTTAAATATTACGTGGCACACTAGTAATAAAATAATATTATTTTAAATGGTAGTTAACACGTAGTCATTGTATTTGCAGGAATGAATAGAAATAACTATAATATGATTATATATGTTTGTTAAATGTTTTTACATTTATCCAATAAAGTATAAAGGCTTAAAATACAAAAAGAATTCAATTTTAGGGATATATACTCTAATTTTCACTAAAGGTCCACTTATCGCCTTTTGATGGAGATCCATCGTTAAATATAGTTGTGGTTACTCTTATACATTCTATTGGACCAAATAAAACTCTTCTTTAGAATCAGGAAATCAAAATTTACTTTGTGTAAATTTTTGGTATTTTTCTGATAAAGTTCCTTTTTTAATTAATAGTGAAAAATGTTGTATTTTTATTCAAAACCTCTTTTTAATCTAATTTAGTTTTATGATTAGATGATATTTTGAATTGTTTTTAAAGTGAAATTAGAATATATTTTTACCATTTAATCCAATAGTGGTCATTGGATTTAATTTCACATTGAAATTGGACTTAAACTGGTTTCATTCTTTTGATATATATTATTTCATAAAAACACGATATTTGTTCTGATAGTAGGAATTAATTATTAAATTAATTAATGAAATGTATATGTTTTAATTTTTTTAAAATACACTTCATCTTTGAATTCATAATATCAAATATATCTTAGGGTGATGTTTTGGTATTTTTCAGAAAAACTTCAATTTTTGATGAATAGTGAAACCACTAAATGGTACTTAAAAACTGATTTTTTTCGTTTAAAGGAAATTTTACCACCTCTCTGTTTTAAATTTCAAAAATCCAACATAAATGGTTGTAATTAGGATGTAAAATGTTGTTCAATGGGATTAAAATAAATTTTTTTGGTGAATAGTAACTTTTAAGTTTATTAATCACGATTAGAGGTAATTAGTGTAGTTTAAGGTAAAATTAATGTTTTAATGATATGAAATGACCTAGAAACATGTCCTACTCTTATTGGATGTGTCATGGACGTCAAAGACAATACATGGGTAAACATGGGGACCCCATGGAGCCACATTGGTAGGAAAATGACATTAATAACTTTTTATTTAGTGTTAAAATAAAAATGTCACAAACATGAGATATTTTACTAAATAAATTTTTAAATGGGGTTATAAAAGTCAAAATTGTGACTATAAATATTAATTAGAAATCTAAAAATATTCCCTACATCATGATATTTTTTATAATTTTTAGACATTAAATAAATTAAATTATTAATGACACCATGATGATGGAGCGATTACCTCATTATTTAATGATTTAAATAAAATGAAATGATACTGTAAAATCTCAGACCTACACTTGTCAAAAACCTATTGGATGGGTGTAATTAGAACCCCTATCACCTTATCCTATAAATTTATAATTGTGAGACCTTTTTTATCCGAAAACCCTTTTAAAATAAAGTATCTTTTCTTAACTTTCCAAGAGTTCCCCTCCTCTCCTATTATAAAAGGCCCCCACCTCTACCACCTTACCGAAACCTCTCAAGCCTTTTCCTCAGACAAAAGCTTTCTATTTTGTCTCTCCACATCCGTATATTACTCCTAGAATTCTCAAATTGGGCAGAAGTCTTCCCAAGGAAGCCTTTCATCCCAAATCAAAAAGAGTTACCTGTTTTAAAGGTAGTGTCTTCTCTTGTGTTCTTATGTTTTATTTTGCATCTCCAACCCCCTAAACTCTTTTTATTCCTTTATTTTGTAAAAACACCAGTATATTTAATATAATAGGATGTTTTTTTGAGAATTATTAGAGCTACACCTACACACACCTTCGTCTAATGGTTAATGAACATACTGTTTCTGTGGATGTCAATTTTCTGCGTCACGAAACGATGATTGTTCAATATTATATTGACAACTTTCATGGTGGACATTAATATTTCACTATATTTATATATGATATATAATATGTTTATTTTTTTCCTTAAAATTCTTTAGTTTTCATTTATGGCATACCCTTATGGTTTCCATTATGGGTAAATGCGATATCTTCATTTTAGAAAGTGCGGACTACCGCCCCCTCAAGGTGATTTGATTCGTTAATGCCATATGTGGGACATATAAAGGATGGATTAAATGTTATTATATATAATGATATAATGGAATTATAATATAACCTTATATCATTATGATTTCACCCCATTAAATATGAAATTGAAATAAAAGTAGCGTTCATGCGTACGTATGGCTTACCATCTCTATGAACGGTGCATTTCATTTATTACCTATAATTGTTATGTAATATTATAAAAACATGTATATGCTGGATATATATGATATATATGATATCCAAATCATGAATATAATTCTGTATATAATGAACCTTTGACCACATAAACAACATGTAATTGTAAGAAGTCCATTTTTGACTAAAGGACCAAATATTGACAAAATGAACTTTATTAAATTAAATGATTACATAATGCTTATAACATGGAAATAAGTTATATAAAAGGAATAATAAACTTGGAAAAAGTTATTAGGAATGTAGAAATTAACTTTAGTTTATTATTCAGGAGATTAAAGAGCAATGGAGTCACATCGGACACGAGGTAAGGGACTTCGTCTCAATCTCCTTTCATTGAGGCATATTTTGTTTTATACAAAACATTCTTTTATACGGTGTATAAACCCATTTGACGTTTAATTTTATTCAAAAATAATATTTTTATACAAAGCGTTTTACTAAATGACAAAAAGGAATGTTTCTTTTAACGTACGGGATGACAATGACCTTTCCCACCACCGCGAGTATTATTTGGTCTTTGGCTTCCTCAAAAAGCCGTAATGTATTTAAAATGAAATAAATACCATATACTCTTTTATGCATCTTGGTATTGAAAATGGATTTTATAATGGATTTGTTATGTTAATATATTTATGTGACATATTGTGATCAATGTGTGGAAATTTTACCATTCCATTATATTTGTTTTATGTCTTGTGATTTTATAATGGCACTTGGACATTTGATGGGTGGTTACGTGATAAACCATATGACGGGTGGTGCTATGAATACCAAGACGGGTGGTTACGTTATAACCTCCAATGCATTGGGTATGGAAGTCGTCCATATAGCTATTCCATTAAGTGATATGTGTGGAAGTTGATCGTATGGTTATTCCATTTAAGTATGTTTATGTACCAAGTTACCATTATTTGTTATGTGTTATTTATATGCGTTTTATGGTAATATTTTGGTTACAGAAGGGTAAGTAATGATATTTTATTCAGTGAAGAGTTTTCACTACTTCATAAAGGTGAAAAGTATTACTTTGATAAAGTATACATGGTTTACTTGTTGTTTTGAAAAACTAACTGTTTTCATTCTTTGTGTATCCCTTACTAAGCTTTTTATGCTCACCCCAAGTTTTTTTGAAATGTTTTTCACAGGACTTAATGTGTAATAGGGTCATGGATGGGATCAAGGGAAAGTCATGCTATCTAAAACATGGAACTAGTCATGCTTCTTTTTAAGAGTTTTCCTTTTATGGAAACTTATTAGAAGTGTATACTTTGCAATCTTTTGAGATTTAATAGTTATTTCCTAATTCTCTAAAACTCTAAACCATGAAAGGATCCTCAATATGAATTATTCATGTAATTCAATATTATGTAAGGTTTAAGGTTGGGGCCTTATAGATATGAAGGACCAATATCTTCTTCCAATTTATTGGGTAAATATTAATATGTCACGATTTAATGGTGGGAAATAAGTCAATGGGAATGATCCATAGTGGAAAAAAGGGGAAAACCCAATCCACTCTGGGAAGAAGGGGAATTATGATTCACTCTGGAATGAAGGGGTAAATAGATCCAATATGGGATGAAATAGAAACCATATCCACAATGGGAAGAAGGTGTGTCTCGATATGAAATGGGAAATAAGATTTTACTTTTCCAAAATGGGAAAAAGGTGTTTCTTTATCCATAATGGGAACGATGTGTGTCATGATCCACTATGTTTACAGTCATGGGAGTGAAACTTATCTAGTATTATGTTATGTGTGAACCTAATTATATATTCAAAATTTATTTATGGACCTAGTTAGATGTACATAAGTCAATGAGAGGGATTGATTTCATGTCTTTGACTTAATAAGTGAACTCACATCAACTTTTATGTGTTATCAATGTTATAAGATGTTGAGTATACCACAAATTATGTATCTTATTACTTTATTATTCATTTTTAGATTATGGTATTGATCCTATATTGATTCAAGTATTATTAACTTCCAATATTTATTCCATGACTCATATATTTGATTGTTTATATATAGTGTATGATATTATAATGTTATGAAAATTTTCCCATACTCTTATATTCATGAATATTCTTATATATCTCTCTTTTTAACCCTTATTTTGAATCTGATCTCACCCCTTCATATGTTTACTTTCCCTAGGTGATAAAGAAATTTTTTATGTAGTAGTACACAAGGGTAAGATATTTATTGGATATGTTGAAGATCATTCACCAAATCAGAAGAGTGTGCTTCGAGATCCAAAAACACTAAACTATTATGGTTATCAAGAATGTATCTTGGTAATGTGTTGAATGTTATGAAAATTTACCCAATATCCATGTATGTAAAGCCTATGTTTTTATAGTTAGTATCAAAGGAAAGGTTTAGTCATCCTTTTGAAATAATAATGAAAAATGATTAGTGATATCCTTAGGGATATTTATAAGGATGTGTTTAGGGATGTTTTTATGGATGTGCTCAAGGTTTTATTTCTTTTAATGAAGGCATAATGATTTATACATCATATATGTAATTTTTCCGGATTATTTGGTTTTATGCTATTATATGAGTTTCTCCCACTATGATTCCTAGTTTTTAGTCAATGGTTGAAGTAAAAGGAACCTAGTTAAAATTGAATGATTCATATGTGGAATGTATGTGAATTATGAAGATGTTTTCAAAATTAAAAATCTCATATAGAAAATTAAGAATGTTTTACAAGGATTGGTTATACTTCTGAAGATAAAAAGACCTTGAATGACATGTGAATGGTATTTGTTGTTCTAACAACATTTTTTTCATTAAATATAAGAATCATAATGAAATTGAGGTTCATTAACCTTAATACATGATTCATATTACTAATTATATGAAAGGAGTATTAATTAATACAATAATGAATCATAAGTAATGGTTTAAGAATAAATAATTATGATTGATGTGTACATGAAATGTAATTTAAGATTAATGTTATATGAATCCTGAAGTATATGTTTTAATTAAGGATTTAAAATGATATGTGGAATATTTCTAATTAAATATAAATGATCATTAATTGAAAAGTGATATTGTGATCAATTTATTGTAACCCTTAACATGTTCTTGAGGATGATAAAATGATATTTATAATGGATAAATATGCTATGATATGAATTAATTAAAGATGATACTATTTATGAACTAAGTACTGATAAAGTTATTTATTAATTTTTTGTTTATTCTATCATTGATGATGTTTAAAACATTTTTGGATTTAATAAATATATACAATATTATTTGGACTAAGGAATCAGGAATGTTTTCCCAAAGTATTTAAGGTAATTTAATGTATTACCCTATTATGAGAGAATATATGATGATGGTATTCACTTGTTTTAAATGGGACTAGAAAGAGATAATTTATGATATATGGGGTATCAAAGTTAATATTATTTTAAAAACATTAGTGACCTTGTTACTAAATTTTTGAATTTTCATTTTTCCAAAGGGTTACAAGTAAATTTTGTTTTGGAAATTTATGTTATAGATTTGATGAAGTTTGGGAGATTAAATAATTATCTCAATATATAAGGTTTTATTTATGTTAGATACCCAATTTTAACAGTTTACCATTGATTTTGTCTGAATACCTATAGAATGAGTTAACATTCAACCTCATGATTTGTTGTAAATTTAGGAATGGAAAATTCACCATCATTTATTATAGAAAGAGATGATTTTTACATTTATCAAGGTACAAAAAATGTGATATTTTACTGAAACCAAGTAATTATGTATTTTGATGAAAATTGTTCGACATTAAGATAAGGCTCGTGAAATAGAATGTTATCCCATTATAATAATTTTTATGATATCAATTACCTTTTAAGCCTCATTTCATTATGGATTTGTGACTGTTAACTTTCTCATAACAATGTTTTCTATCACTCTCCATCAGAACTCGATTTTAAGATTTCGCTTCCTTTTCCATTTTTCACTCTCCATATATGTTTTGGTATATAGAATCACAGTTATTTGTTACTTTTGGTAACCATTATGTTTCCAACATTCACATTTTTAAAAAAATTAGTATTAATATTTTTGAAGTGAGTTTCTATGAAATGAAATTTCAAGTACTATACCATTGATAACATAAAAGAATATATTGGGAGAATTTCATTTTAAGTGGGTAAAATGTAACACCATGATATATTGTAATTTTTTCATATTAGTTTATACTTTTTATATTTTTCATTTCAAAAAACCCAAAATATAAATTTTGTTATGTGAAAGCACAATGTTTACCGTGTATTATATAAAACACCATGTTAATATTTTTCTACAGACAATAGAAATATTATATTTCATTACATATAAAACTATTTTTATTATATGCTACACTCAATTCATAGCTCCTTTGATAGCTTGTGTTACATGAAAGGCAGAGGCTAACCGAAATACAATTTTATTCTAATATTGTTATTAAAATAGTGTTATAGCTACCACATAGCTATTGGAATGGAATTTAAGAATAATATTAACTGATAATTGAAAATACTATTCACACGTGTATAAAAAATGAGTATTTTGGTTGTAAATTAATTATAAATGAAAGTAATAACTTTTAGAAAATAGTGAAATATGTTTATAAGAAAAAAATTCCTCTATGTAAAAACACCATATTATATCAATAAATTAATGAATCCACTTTTGATAATTTTTTTAAGAAATTCAAATATTATATATTCAATCAAAAATTTTTGATACTCATAATACAGATTTAATAACCGTATGATAAGAATATAAATAAAAAGATGGATTTTCTATAAATATAATTTTACCACCTTTTAATGGAGAACCCTATTTATATATAATTTTTTATTCTTTTATAATATTTATTTTAAAAAAACATAATTTTTTTGAAAATGTATTATAATAATTTTCTTTGGGTGGTCTTTGGGTATTTTTCAAACATGTTTTAATTTCTGATAAATAGTGAAAAATACTGAATTTTAATTGTAAAATTATTTTTTATATAATTTATTTATGTAGTATAATTATATTTTAAATTTTTTTTAATCATATTTAGATAAATTTTACATCAATTAATATTATTTTGGTAATTTTAACATTGAAATTTGATATAAAACAATTCTAACATCAAGATATTTTATCAATAAAAAATTTATTATCTCATCTCATATATGATATTAATTTTAAATTAACTTTTGACACTTATTTGACTAGGATTTGAAAAATTGTATTCTATATTTAAAAAAAATTATTCTAGGTTTTTTAAAAAAAATTAATGGTTGTAATTAAAATTAATTACAGTGATTAATGAAAAAACAAGTTTTCTTAAATACTAAACATAGAATATAATGTGTAAAATAGACCCTACATATATCTATTTTTTTGTAACAAATTTCTATCATTAAATATTTAATAATCTACAATGTCCCATTATAAACCATTTGGGGACAAGTTATATATGGGGACACTCAAATCTTTTCAAGCATACCCAATGTGTCCTTTTCCCCACTTATAAAAAGCCTCATATCCAACTCCTCTCATAAATATTCTCAATACTGTTGGACAATAAAAAACCTACAAAAAATAAGTTTATATAAATCTTATATTAACCTATAATTCACAATTTTTGAACAAATCCAACCAGACAATCACTTTTGTGAAAACGAAAAGGATTTACTCATCGAAAAGGTAATATCCTTAAAGAAGAACTTTTGTTTTATTTATCTCTCCACCCAATAAATTATTATCATTAAATTATTATACATTACACTCAATAAACTAAATAAAAATGTATGTTTGTTTGTTATGGTTTCAACCTATACTCTCACACACATCCGTCAAAATGGATACACAATCATCGTTCATGTCTGGGGTGGACTATCGCTTTGCCAATAAATGTCATTATTTCTCCCATCCCTACCTTTCAATGATGGAAATAATGGTGTAAATTATATTTTTATATGTTAT
Source organism: Viscum album (assembly GCA_963277665.1). NCBI lineage: Eukaryota > Viridiplantae > Streptophyta > Magnoliopsida > Santalales > Viscaceae > Viscum > Viscum album. The sequence goes on from OY728141.1 coordinate 1,577,674,605, forward strand.
ATGATATTTAAACGATTTAATTATTAATATTTCATTATTATTTAACACATACCTTCTTTTATACTATTTTTTGAAATTTAATAACGTCGTTTGTGGATGTGTGGACCACCTCCTCCTCAAAGAAATATTATTCATCCATCATTTTCAAGGAATATCTTATGGATAGGTTTTGTAATTTTTTTATATATATGAGAATAATTATAATTTAATTATAATATAAATATATGAATACATTTCATTTACATACTTTCATTCAGTATGATAAGAAAATAGAAAAAATGTTCTTACGTACGTATGGCCTACTATCTTCATGAGTGGTGTATTCCATTTAATATTTATATATTTTATAGATTTTTATGTATAAATATATTATAAATATATCTGTTATTTATATAAAATTTCAAATTATTGATATATTTAAATGATTATCTATGTTTTTGGATTAAGAATAACTAGTCAAAACATATATGAAAAACAAAGTAGTTATTACCCAAAAAAAACATTAACAAATAATTGTTACTAAATATATAATATAAAGTCATAATAAAATCTAATATGGTATGATATATGATAAAAATATTCTAAGGTAGTTTTATAATAAAATTATTTTTTTTATAAAGAAGGTTTAAATGTGTATAAAGAAAGTCATGACTTAAGGTAAAGGGTTTTCACATCTCTCTTTTATTTATATGAGATATATTCTATATTAATCAATTATTCTTATTATGTGGAGCATATAATTCAGTATTACATCTTATATTGTGAATAAAAATTATTTAATGATATTAAATGTTTAAATTTATGTCATTCTTTCACGGGGACCATAGTTTAAATGTTTCTCATGTAGTAAGCTATTTTTAGTGTCACTTTTATTTTTATGCAACTTATGATGTATTCACCACCCATTTCTTTTGTGTAGTGTATATAATATCATTAATGTATTCTTTTATTATAATGATTTTGTTTATGGTTATTTACATATCAATTTTATTAAATCACTTTCACGGGGTTTGAGACTCAAAAGTCACCAAATCTGTAAAGTAATATTGTCCCAATTTTTATTCTTTGAGACACAAGCCCTGTTATGCACATAAAAGTTTTATATACTACCCTTTGATATGTTACTATATTAATATACTTATTTTTATGATAATTTATGCTTCATTTAATATTTTTAATTCTATATATTATGATTCAATATGGCTAAAAAGGATGGAGGATTTTCGTTCATGGATTGTGCAGCGGGTTACTCTGGAAGGATCATACGGAAGGGCCAGATCGCGCATGTATCAGTGAATCAAGCCACTGTCGAGGAGAGGGTAAAACTGTTTTGGTGGAAATTTGGGGCTCTAGTGACTCGAATATGATGGCCATGGGGTGTGGGTTTTATCATGTTGTTTTCCCCTCTAATGAATGCAAAAGGTGCACATGGAGTTTAGGTTCTCTTCCTCTACACCCTGTCTTCTTTCGAATCCATGAATGGGATCGATGATTTGACCCCAGCTCGGTCAGAAATACCTTTTCCCAGTAATGGATACGCATTCATAAATTATGTTGGCTTTATTGAAACCCTCATATCTTGTGGGATATTTCCTCTTCTGTAGGGAGTCTGAGAAGGATTGATAGGAAAACAGATAACATTAGATTTGGACACTGTGATAGGATTCTAGTTGAGGTGGATATGTCAAAAACTCTTGTGGAAGAGGTTGCTTTCACCACTATGGATGATAGCATTATCCTTGAAATATGTTTTGAATGGAAACTGATATTTTGTCTCAATTTCCATATTTTTGGGCACACATTATCTGAATGCAACAGGAATAAAGTGTGATCTCTATGAATTATCTGAGGGTAGGATGTTGGGAGTTGTCGAAGGAGGAAAACTAATCAAGGCCCCTCCAATCCTGATATGACTATCAACAAGGGGAAGGCAGGTAATGACAAAGTAGAGGTTCAGAGAGTATCCTTGACCTCAAATGTTGATAATGCTCCCATTGTTGAGAATGGGATCAATAACTCAAGGAATAATTCGCAGTATTATTCTAATGTGGTGCTTGCTGATAATGATGGAGGTATTAAGTTTGTGCTCATGATAGGATGGATGATTCTGCAATTGAAGGAAGGAAGAATCAGGATAATGAGGCACATACAAGGGATGTTGAGCTTGCTGGTTAGGATTCAGCAAGTCATGATGCCTAATTCAGAACCCCCATGGGGAGAGCTCATCAAGACTAGTGAACTTTGATCTGTCAAGTAATGAGGGCTCTAGTTTCCAGATTATACTGGACTCAGCAACTCAAGACCGCCTTTGGGAGAAGCTCAACTAGGGCACAATACTGAGGAGTCTCCAGAAGAATTCACCTAGTTACCGTTATCAAAGAATTCTACAAGAAAGTAAACTCCTACCTTAACAATTCCTATCAACTCTGAGAACATGTTTATCCCTCTTTTTGTTGATGGAACTGAACCTGGTCAGGTTGGAGGTATACCCAATGAATCAGTTGATGTGGCTGAATCAGATACTAAGGAATGTCTAGATGCAAGCTATGTTGGCCCCTTCACCAGGCGGAGGTCTGCCAATCAATGAAGATAATGTTTTGGAACTAGTAGGGGCTTGGGAACTCTCCCATAGTCAGAGCCCAAAAGCATATCATCATGACCAATAAACCCATGTTATTGGGTATTGCTGAAGCAAGAATGAATTTTTCCAGATGGACGTCCTTCCAATATAATGTTATTGGTACTTCCTAATTTTCTCCAATTAGGCAGAGAATGGAAATGAATCGTTATGGATGCTAAAACACATTACTGTCGTCATTGATTCTTTTCAGACTGACCAACTAGCAGAAACTTCATTCTGCTATCATGAGTCCAATTCCGTCTGTGTGAATTTTGTATATGCCTTCAATCAATACATTAGAAGGAGATCATTATTGAACACCTTACTCACTATATCTGAGAATATGTCTACTATATGAATGTGTATTGGTGACTTTAATACCATCTTGAGGCCAAAGGAAAAAATTAGAAGCAACATATGCAGAGTTTCAGCCAAAGGCTTCCATTACTTCATTAATCAATGTAGACTGAGTGAAGTTCTCATATCAGGTGTGGATTTTACTTGGAGCAGATACACTCTTAATGGGAGGCAAAAATGTAAATTAGATCGGTGTCTAGTGCAGATGGATGAAATAAGTGACACAATGGATGTTTCTAGCATGATCCTTCCAAGACTACATTCAGACCATAATCCTATTTTGGTCGACCTTTGTTTTAGTACTTTGAGATCATCCCCTTTACCCTTTATGTTCAACAATGAATTTATGGTTGTGCCAAGGTGCGTGGAAATAATAATGGAGGCATGGAGAATTGATATCAAAGGTAGGTCTTTGCACATTTTGACTACCAAGTTGAAAAGTGTCAAAGATATAATCAAAGAGTGGAGTAAAAATTCCTACTCCAACATTGATAATGATATAAAAGGGGATGAATCGAATCTGTTAATACGTCAGTAGAAGAATATGCATTAGGACATCTCATCTCAAGAAGATATACAAGCTTCCTTTATGCTTGACAACCTCTTGACTCATAAGGAAAATCTGTCCTAGAATCAGCTAAATGTTAAGTGGCTAAGGGATGTGGACAAGAATTCATGATTATTTCATTGCATTCACATAAAGAAATAGATTAAAATAACCCTTAAGGCTCTTAAGATTGATATCACCTTGTTCACATCTGAAAATGACATTGCTAATGTTGTGACATGTTTCTCTGAAAATTTATTCTTTGACCCTTAGGTGAACAACTCAAACAAGATAATCATATGTGTTAAACCAAGTCTGGATGAAAATCAGAATAAAAAACTCACTGAGATTCATTCCTACAAGGAGATACATTATGAGCTCTTCTCCTTAAATATGGGCAGTGTTGCTGGTCCTGATGGGTTAACTAATTAATTATATATATTCTACTGGGACATTATCCACACTTAAGTAATTAATGTTGTTATGGAATTCAGTCAACATTATTTTATGCCATTTGGGATGAACTCGAATTTTATTTCTCTAATACTGAATAAATAGAATGCATTTGATATTAAATAATTCAGGCATATTGAAATGGAGAACTGCATTCATAAAGTTATTAGTAAGATCATGGAAATCTGGTTAGGTGAAGCTTCTAAGGATATTATCTCTGCTAATCAATTTGGCTTTGTACCTTGTAGGAATATTCATAACTGTCTCTTTACTGCATCAGAATGTATAAATATTATGAGAGGCAAAGTACAAAATGGAAAAATGGCCTTGAAGGTTGACGTATCAAAGGCCTTTGACACAATACGGTGGGATTTCATTTTCACAATCTGTAAGATGCATTGATTCTCAGGAAAATTTATTGGTATGTTATCCTTCATTCTGAAAAGTGATAGTCTATCCATTCTTGTCAATGGATCCCCTAGGGGTTTCTTTCAATGCACTAGAGGAGTTAGGAAAGGTGATCTTTTATCTGTGGTTCTGTTCTTTATGGCTGAGGATTATCTTAGTCTGTGCCTTGATGATCTTGTAAATAGTGGCTTTTATCAAAGAATGAGAGCAGGTAGGAATTCCTTTACTCCCTCACACTTACATTATTCTAATGGCATACTTTTTTTCTGTAAGTATAACTGGTACATGAACTGAGGATTTCAATCAGAAACGATAATCCTCAAAACATCTTGAAACCAAACTATCTCCCAAATTTACTGACTACCCAGATCATCAATATATAATGTCTCCATAAAAGTGCTGATATGGTATACCTTTATCAGTTGATCTATGATTACCCATAATAAATCATTCTTTCATGGTGTACTAGGTAATGTTTTCATAAAATCTATAGTGGCAGCATCCAATTTCTATTATATAATATACATTGTTTATAACAACATATAAATCATATGATGTCATTCCGTATAATATTGATAGGTTAAGAACCCTTATAATAATTTAAATTCCTAATTTTTTATTGATGGACAACAGTAATATCAATAGATATCAAAATTCATCTTTTTAAGATGAAAATATACAACCCGTATAGAAGTAAGAAAATCTCTCTTCAGCTCCCCCATGAAATCCTATAGGAACCCATTCTCAAACATGGAAAAGAAGTACATCTACAGTAACAAGTGACCATCCTAGTAATTTATCCCCACAATATAATAAATCCCTAATAGTTATGACCTTTATATTAGATAACATCCCTATCTTGATCCAATCAAGAAGTACAGGTATAACAGATGTTGATGTCAATGATACTCATTCCTAGGACTCTTGAACATCTAGATTCATGCATACAGAGAGTGTAATCATCTACTAATCATCACAAGAATCATGTAGTGCCTCTTTTTGTGTCTTTTGGCTCAAGGAATCAGCAAAAATGTTCCACTTTCATAGTGTGTAATACATCTCAATATCGAAATATTGTAGATACTTGTCTCACCTCCTCTATCAAAGGATCATGTCCTTCTATGACAATAAATACTTAAGGTACTTGTGGTCCTAGTATAATAAGAATCTTAAATAAAAGATATAATATCTCATGTATCTCAAGTCATGAAACAAAAATAATAACTCCAAATAACGAGTAATATAATGAAACTCATCTGGTCTCAGCTTTCCAGAACTATAAGAAACCACACATTTCTACTCCATCAGAACAACTCTGGTTCCAACTCAAGATGTGTCAAAATATATTATATATATCTTACATAGTATAGGTAATGTTTGGAATGGTTTTGAGGTCATCTTACTCTTTAGTTCTTGAAAATATATTCATAGAATTATAATAAAAAAATCACCCTTTATTTGTTATCCCTAGAATCAGTGCTTCAAAATGGGAGATGAACTAGACAAAACACCGATAATAACCTGCTACAAATAAAAAAATATAATATCAAAGACATCCTTGAATCTTTCCAATGATACCAATACATCATCCATCTCTAACCACAGTAACAATCAAGCATATGGGATAACATGACCTAATAAGTTCACTGTATTAATATAGATACTGCATTTGGATAATAAGGTTTTATGATTTCTCTCTATCAATGTACTCATGATAATGTCATGATTTTGGCCTTTATCGTCCACTGAATGGTTGTGAACGAAGATATAATTAAAAAATATAACATAATTATCCAAAAAAGGTTGTAATATTTGATTAATAAAGTACTTGAATAACATTTTTTATTTTTTCAGATTGAATGACATCGCCACGAACACATACAAGGCACCCACACAACAAAAATCAGTCTGAGGTATGTCTTATTTCTTCACTACTAGGTAATTATACCTTAATATCATGTCAATATTATATATTATTAAGGAACCTTTCATGTAATTAAATATATTTTCAATATGAAAAAGAGGATATTGGTTCATGACCATCATCTAGTTTAGTCTTCTATAGTCCACAGACAAGTGAAAAGTCTCGTCTTACTTATAGGAGAATTGCATGGGATAACCCCATTGTGACAAACTAGGTCATATGAAAACCTTATCTCTAATATATTTTAACTGAAATTTTTGTCTCATCAATCCTTTATGGAACTATCCAATAAGGAGAGAGTGAAACTGTCTATACTCATAGCACCAACTCAATCTTGAACTCTATCTCCCATTCATGTGGTAATCAATATAACTCATTAGGAAAGACATCATGAAAATTATCTACCATTTGAGGAACATTATACCAATTTATTTCACTAACATCTTGAGTAACATTTTTTATATGATCTATGAGAAAATTCAATCTAGATTTAATTATACTAGTATAACAAGCATAAGGATCCCACTCACCCTAGTGAGAATAGCTGCCTTATTCTGGATATAGAAAGAAATCACTCCACTAGAAATAGTCAATTATGAGAGAAGTATATAACTAATAAATACATATCTATAATAAAATTGAAATTTATCATTTGTAAAAAATTTGGTTCCCAAAATAAATGATAAACACCAATTTCTAGATAACATGCATCTAAATATTTATTATTCTTCAATATCTCACCCAATGATATATCGGTGGTCAAAAAACCACCATTGATTTCTACAAGAAAGCCCAAAATGTTTTCAACAATTGAATAGATAATGTAACACAATGCTCTTGTAAAAAAAATTGTAAGCTAACGTATGTGACATAGGAATTATACCTATGGTAATAGATGTTCTTACATCCACAGAAGTAAATGTAGTATACATATCATGCGTCTGACTATCCCCTCTACCATATTCTATATTATGACTCCCCTTTATTGTTCCATATTCTTCGTCTATTCACTCCTACACATGTTACCACATCCCCCACCTTGACCACAATGTCTAGTTTAATGCTAGATACAAGGTTGTTGAAGGGTAGCTGATTCCATCCAAGACCTGGGTACTTGTCTTGACGCCCTTTGAATTGTATTTTTCTATACACCCATAATAAACCACTATCGGTGGGCCACACTACTGCATGTATGGTACTCCAGTGAAGGGTATGAATACAAATCACTCTTATGTCCAACAACGAAACACTAATAGAAGTAAAATGAAACAAAAAACTAAGATGACTTTCCACTTGCCTGACCATTATAACCACTGATTCATTCAAGATAATTATCCCAAAACCACTTATTTAAAGTAGATTAAGAGATTATAGTGATCTAAGATGAAATAAACATGACACTACTTAGGTCTGTTTTCATATTCCCTTCCATAATGATAGAATGATTCATTATTTATAAAAAGATAATCAAAAAAACTGGTCACCTTTAACCTTATATAAATGTGAATCATATCATAGTAATGCCTCACCCAAGCAATGCCATCAGCTACTAATGATGGATCAAATCACATCATGTCATTGAAATGACCATCATAGTGCATCATTGGCATGTTATTATGTATCAGGTTCTTTCTAGAGTTATATTACTCAAATGATTTTGGGTAGAAGTTCCATAGAAACATCATCACAAATTCCTTCAATGATAACTCTTGTTGCTGCAGTACATGATCATTAATTTCCGAGAAATGATTATTTAGTCAATTAATAATTAATGTAGAGTGTTTCACCATCCAATATGTGGTTTTCGTGATTTTCATGATGATCATATAGACTGAATTAATCTATAACACAATTTCATTGGATCTTCCCTCTATAGTGAATGTTGGTAGATAATGTACGTGAAACACTCTCATTAGTGTAGATATAAAATCCACACAAAAATATTATCTCCTCCCAAAGATCTAATTTACCCTAGGATGATGTCATAATTTCTAACATTAATGTGATATACGTTTTCTAAAAGAAGCATCGGTTTAGCTGGGTTAAGAGCATACTAATTTCTACTCTCTTGACGATCAGTTTTAATATGACATGGTGACACATTATCTATAGGAACACAAAATTCTTAGAAATTTGACATACAACAATTCTAAACCATTTTCATATACAATGAACCAATTGTCTCAGTAACCTGGAATAATAGATAATTATAACAAAAAATAGTTATCCCATTTCTTTTATCAATTATAATTGGTATCTCATTTCATATTTCATATTGGAAAATATGTCACATTCAATATGTATGTCCATATCATGAACATTGAATTATATATATATATATCTATATTCCTATCATGTTTAAATTATAATAATATCACATAATATTGTTCCACAATTAGAAATCTCAAGATATAATAACATCACAGAAGATGTGAATCATCCAAAATGAAATAATATAAATCCTAAAAAATAAACAGCATAAACAAAAATACCATTCTTGGGTATTCATCCTTCCCTAGTATATGAGCTAGCTACTCCCACGCATGATCTCATTACAATCTACTAAAATTTCTAAGTCTCCATAATTACTTTCCCAAATAGGAATCATTATAAAAATAAAAACATGACCCTATAACACCATTTTGAAACGTCCCACAATATGGAATTCTCTCATGTGGCCAAACAAGGGTTTTTAATAGACCTCAATTGTGCCTCCCCATACACCATAGTCTAACAACTATTAAATGGATTATAGAGAACATAGTTGTGAGACTATAACGCCTTGTACAAAGTTATAATGCATTAGAAATAAACAAATATAAGAGTAACTAACATAGTGGAAACAATATAACATAATACTAGAAGATAAAAAATGAACAAAGAAAACCAAATAATAAATAGCCATGTAATGTCAGGATTGAATATATATAAATGTGAAACAAATGGAAATATAGATAAAAGACCTTTTTGATAAAATTAATCTTAAAATACCGAGGTTTTAAACCCTATTTTAGACCCATCCTTATGATCAAACCCATTCATCTAGAAACAATCCACAATAATGTACTTTTACATATCCAGACCCGCATACATATAATATGGTTTAGAAAAAAACAATATATTGAATTTTATATGAGTAAAACTCATTTATTCAGCAACACTGTGTTAAAACAAAACCATCCTACTAATAAGGGTATTAGATAAAGAGATAAACAATAGTATTAATTAAACAATTAATATAATAATACACATAACATGCTTTTTCACCATGAACTAAATTTCTATAACAATGTAACATAACCATTCCAAAAATAACCATAGTCCATTGAAAAAACACATAACTAAGAGACTCCCCATAATCATTATAACATAACTAGGGAAATCCCTTTACATATGATTTTTAGCATAAATATTAATGTAATTCAAAAGGGCTAGAATAAAATCTAAATTCATAATGGCCAATTTATCTAATTACAATTTTTATTTTAGTTATCCATTCATTAATTAAATTATACCTTATTCTATTATTATACAAGTGTATACACCAATTTACATAAAATCATCGCTAGTCATTTAGGTAATCAAGGATGTTGTTTTCTAAGGTGATTTATCACATGCGATCACCTATAAATCCATGTCATGAAAAAATATATTTATAAGCCATTATCTGGTTCATTATTATTCTAGTATAGGTTCACCATATCGATATCCGCAAGCCAGGTCTCAACACCATCGATCCTAAAGAGATCAAAAGTTTAGTTAAAATATAGAATTATCAACACCCATTATTTTGTTAGTTAATATACATGTTTTGTTGGTATAATAAAATAATATTTAACATATTTAAACAATAAGAAACAAACCAATTGTATTTATTTAGACCACGTAACAATACCTAGTGAGCCAAAAATCAATTAAAACACCAGCATGGATGAAGGTGATGAAAATCACAAGAAGATCCTATATAAAAAAAATATAATTTCAAAACTAGATTCAACATAGGTAAATTTATCACAACATAAAAACAAATGATTATTTAATAAAAGGTTAAAACCTAAGAAAAGATACTCAATGGTGACTGAATGCATGATTTTGATTTTTGAGAATGAAGAAATCACTCCAAAATCACCTGGAGTCACTGAAGGGTATGAGAGTAGAAGTTTATTGATGAATGAAATCAAATAATATACATGATGTGGTTTAATACCACATATACTAGAATATTCATTAACAAAAAACATTTCAAATCTATAATTTCCTAATTTACAAGACACATCAAGAAATAGATCACATTGGGTTAAAATAACATTGATCGAATATTAAACAATATACACTAGTTTCACATTGGGTATTCATTTCACACCATTAACTAATTCACAATATCATTATAGTTATATTTTGACATTGTGTAACATGTTCATGATGTTTAAATTTCCATCAAACATCACTCAATCCAGTTTATATAAGAAAATTCCCAACCACCTCGGAACCCATCCAAGCCAACAGGGTTCTCCCATAATCCAATTACACATTTAAACCTATAGTCAACTAATTCAAAAAACATTCACCTATAAATATTATTTTATTACCACCGCTGATTTCTATCCATCATCAAAAGGAACTCCACCACTAAGGTTTAATGGAAAAGGAAACCCCAAATAATATAGGTTCACCCAAAAAATTAAAAAGTGACATACTAGAAAATGATGGGATCTTACAAAATCATTATAAAAATTATTTCATTTCTATGGGGTATACAATGAGGAAATGTTGTAATGTTTTGAAAACATGGTTACCTTTTCAAGGGTTATTTTATGATGAATTAATGATATTTTATGATATTTTTTAACACATATATATGTTTTCCATTATATTATGGGTGGGCCCAAATTATATATCCCTCTAAAGTATTGAGTAAATAATTATATCTCCTGAGAAAAAATGTATTGGAATGGGAAGTGAACCATGTTCCATAAGGGACTCTATCTACATATTAATGGGTGTAAATCATGACTATGGAAAGGTTGTAATGGGTGGGTAACCTAGTACACTTTGATTGTCTTTGATGTGATCCTTGACTAAGAAAATGACTTATTATGCATATGTGTAGGCCATAAACTTATATCATCTTCTTATGATATGTACTTATAGATCATGATTAATTTTTGATGATTCTAAAAACATTTATATTTTGAAATTTTTTATGAGAAACCATGTTCCATGATTTATTAATAATATCCATTAACAAATTGTGTATGGATTTCCAAAGTTAAAATAATATTTTCATACCTTTTTTATATTGTCACTTGTGATAATTGATTGATATATCTGATGTTCACACTTATTTTTATTATGATATCTCTATTTTATATAATAGTTTCCCCCATTTTATGTATAATTTTTTTATGTAGGGTATCACTAATAAGAGTAAAATGACGTAACATTGTGGGAAATGTTCTAGATTGTTCATGAAATAAACTATGTATGTCTACAGTTTCCAATGAATAAAATTTTTTTATTGGTTGAGTATAATAATGATATGTATTGAAAATTCCCCTAAAATTATGTACTATTTTTGTATTTATTTTACGGTTCACCTCCAGTGGTACCATATATAGATGTAGTTAATATATAAAATTATGATTAGAGAACATTTTTGAAATCACCAGGGATAAGAAAAGGGAAATGATAACATTATATATCTTTTATAAAGTATATATTCTGTGGTTTTGTTGGAAAATGAATCTTTCCTTTGATAGTAAAAATATGATGCTTCTATGGACCATATTCACATATGGTTAGCATTAATGAATTGAAGAGATTGGGAATTCACCCAATCGTAATTAGTGTTCAATGAGTTGGCCTAAGACTACAAACCTAGATATACATTCATGGGGGACATGGTTATGATAATTTTAAATTTTTTATAAAAAATTGTGATAAATTTGAATAGATTATGAACATGGATGACCCAAAGTAAACATATGGGGGTTTTTGTTGAATGGAGGTGTAATAATTTAATAAATCATAACATTTTTTTAATTATCATATTATTTTAAACTCTGTCTATTGATGTATGATACTCACGTTCTTTTTTTTTGGTTACCCAATAAATTAATGTCAAAAACCAACCCAAGTACCTGAGTAAAATGATAAATGAGGCATCCCTGACATAGCCTGAAGGGAGTTCTCAATCACTGATGGTCGGTGACTGGCATGTGGAATCATAAAAACTGAAGTGGGAACGATTTTCTCCAATATCAATCGTCATGTAAAAGAAATAAGGAAACACGAATAATAAGAGAAAATCCGCTGGAAGTAATGTACCAAAATTCAAATAAAAATTAAATACCAATGTTTCATAGCCCAAGTTCCAAAATAGGAAAAATAGACCATGTACCTAATGTAAAAAACTCAACATGTCCATGGAATAATAGTTGGATCGACCACCAATAGATTTTTCCCCATACTAGAGCCTCGAAAGAGATAATCTAAAAACACCTAAAAGAACTTGTATTGTGTGATCTAAAAATACTACTATTGTCTCAACATGGATTCCATTTTAGATTCGAATAATATTTTAACCAATGGTTTGGTTTAAATTTTAAAATAAACATGGTTTTTATTTTAAAGCATATGTAAAAAAATCATACCATACAAATAAAATGATCGAAAATACTTAATGAAAAGCCTTAAAAGTGATGGAATATTTTTTAAAAAATGGATTATATATATAATTTTAATAAAATAGTTTTAATAAATTCATAAGTCATTTAAATTAGTTTAACAACATTATAAAACAATCATATATCAAATATAAAACAAGAGAGAAACATGGTCATCTTTTCTATTGGTAAAAAAGTTCTAGGCTATACGACTCCACACCCTCTATGTGATCATGAATATATCTGTACAGTCATGTCTAAGTGAAACTAAATAAAGGAGACTCATCACCATCCAACTTTGTATGGGACCTATTGTATTTATGTAGTTGAACATTTTATAGTCAAAGAGTGCTTCGAAATAACTCGCTATCTACCTAAGCCTTACATATGAGCTTAAAAAATCAATGATTGGAAATTTATTTTAAGACTACTAATAATTAATTTAAATCACATTCCCCCATTTCAAATTCCAATTTCCAATTAAAAGAAAAACTTGTTTTAATTAAAAAATACCATTTAAATATGAAAAAACCCTTGGGTTTCAATAAAATGAATTTAATAAATTTTCAAATGGTTTAAATTAATTCAAAATCAATTGCATAAAATTCCAATTTGATTACCATTGTTAACTTCAACTATTTAATCTAAATAGTTTCTATAAAATCTATAATTTAAATTAAAAAATTAAAATTAACCAATTTCCGTAAAGACATCCCAATTCAATGGAATTGTGTGTTTCCCAATTTTCATTCCAAAACCATTTCAAATATCCCATTTCACTAGAATTTTGTTTTATTAAATCAATTAAAATAAATTTTGATCAATTTAATTGAAATAAAAAATTGAAAGAAATAATGAAATTCCATGTTAATCTTATTGGCCAAATAAGAAGATATCACATTACTTTTTCCAAAAAATCAACACTCGTAATGAAACCCATCAACGAGAAAGAAATTATAGAAGACCCCAAGACTTAACCTAAAAATTGGATCCAATATAAGAGAGCATAGATCAATAAATCTCAATATTATATATTGAACCCTATGGAGGATAAATATAAATTGATGAAGAAATATGGGGAAACATATAACTAAGAATTTAAACCACCAATTCAAAGAAGATCAAACACCAATATAATAGACCTATAAGGTTTGGAGGGATCCAAGATTGATTGGGTAAGGCCTTAGGCTGAGATTAGTGAAACATGAAAGGGTCCTAAAGAGAGAAATCAACCATGATTCTTATTTAAAAAGTGTATTCAGGGTATTATGCAACATGTAACCCCACTACATGTCATAAAATAATTTATTCCCTTAACCCCCCCCCCCAAAATTCATCCCTTCAAATTAAATATTAATAATTAAATAACACAAGATGAATAATTACTTGTCCCATCATGGTGTGAACCTTTCATAGTATTCTCCCATCAATCATTACATGTCATGTATCTAAGTTTCATTGTGTGTAACCCTCATACAACTTGATGAAACAACTGATTAAAGATGAGAGTCCATCAAATTTATGAATTCACCATTATAGGTATTCATTCAATTCAATCTCAACTATACCCAGCCAATGAAAAAGGAAAACCACCAAAAGGTTAAATTTTTACCTGTCAGATCCGTAAAAATATGTCACAACCTCCACAATAAAAAATATTTGTCCCTAGAAACAAAATGATGAATCTCACATGCCAAAAATATATGGCCAGCAATATCTTTTTAGTACATCATGTTCCAACATTTCAAGATTAACTAAACCACGATTCAATAGCACATAAACAAATGTTATCTTCATCTCATGAATTAATATGGTGTCATAATCAACTATCCAGACTGTTCGGTTAGTCATAAATAAATTAGGTTCAGTCTCAAGATCACTCCATCTCAAAAAGTGAGATGGATTAGAGAAATACTTTCTCTTCTGTGGTACACTGGACATGTTAAGTATAGATGTTAGATGTTAGAGAAGTTCAAAACATAATTATATTTTTTCAACCTTCTCAATGACCTTGAATGGACCCAAAAAACCAGGAACATGCTTCCCTTTCCTCCCCATCCGTCAATAGACCAACTGAGGTTGAAATTTGAAGAACAATTATTCAGAAACATTTAATTCCAATAGTCTACTGTGAAGATCAGTATAAAATTTATATATGATCTGGGCCATTATCATTCTATAATTAATTATCTAAATCATTGATGTTTTCTCTTATACCAAACGTTGCCAAACAAAGAATCATTCACCAATATCTCGCCAACAAAATTGAGGTTTATAAGGGAGACTACAAAAGTCCTTGGAAATATCTATTCTGATCATGGACTCATAACCATTATTATAAAAAAACTTTTCCAGCAAAATATTATCATCCCATGATCCACCAATGTCTAGAACACATGTGTGAAGCATATCCTCATGAATATGTATAACTCATTCTATCTGTTCATCTAATTATGGATGGTAGACCGCTCTCAAATGGACATGAGATCCCAATGCTTTTTTAAGTCCTCTTCAAAAGAGAGAAGGGAGCTAAAGATCCATACCTATGACAATATAATATAGAGATCCTTTCAAATGATCAATATATTTTGTATATAGATTTCTTAAACCTTCAACATTGGTTGTATCCCAAGTTGATATGAAGTGAGATGACTTGGTTAGCCAACTGGTCACGACCCATATCTTATTATTCCTTCTATGTGTTTGAGAAAAACCAACCATAATTTCCATAGATATCTCATACAACATAAAATTAATGATGGGATGTTGATGATATAAACCACGATGATTTTCCCGCTCAACCATAACCTTCTAGCATGTATAACAGGGGGAAGCGAACTCAGAAATACCACATATCATGCTTGGACACCAAAACTACTATTGCATGTATTAAAACATCTTAATGGATCCTGATTGGATCACTAATTGGAAACTATTATAATCCCTCATCACACCATTCCTTGCCACTAATGGCCCAAAAAAGTGATTCTTTTAAAATAGAATACTCTCTTTTGAGAACAACTACTCAGAAACTATCTCCCCAACTTATGGAGAGTTTTTAACGCTATAGAATTCATCATCAAGATATTAATCCTAAATAATCATCTCGAAAAGGGATGATGATAACTAAATGGTGGCTAAAGAAACCTCATCCCCTAATTCGTAGACTTCAATACACAACTGTGCAAAGAGATCCATCAAATTCCACTCATCTAAAGATTATTTCAATTTATGGGTCAAATTTTTTCAATTCAATGTTTCTGCAAATACATTCATATTCCCTAGGGTATAAGAAATGCCAAAGTATAAATATTATAGGTGCTCTAAATAATTTCTCTGGTGGAGATTCAAATCTTTTTTAGAGAATATATAACTCAAGATCTGGTGTTTTGAATACACTGTAATATTTTTCCCTGAAAGAAATGCCACCAACTCTTCAAAATGTGTATTATAGTTGTATGTTAATGTTTGTGGGTAGGATAATACTTTTCATGTCTCCTAAGATAATGATATACATATATAATGACATGAATTCTTCTCCAAAAAACACAACTCGAGCCTAAACCCAATGCATCACTTAAGAACAATTGATTTCTCCCAAGTCATAAAAACATCCACCGTTTCTTGACCAACTGATATGAATTGTTATTACTTCACGAGAACCAATAATTTCACTTCCCAAATCCAAAAACCACATGTCAAAATCATGGAATAAAGTTTGTGATTTATCAATAATATTGAATATATTCTCAGGTGGTTCACATGATCCACCTCAAACATAGAGTAAATGAGGATGTCATCAACAAAGACTATAAAAAATGTATATATATACTCATTAAAAATCATTTCTACAAAATCCATAAAAATTTATGGTGAATTCTATAGACTAAAGGTCATAATAAAGTACTCATAATGGTTGTACCTACTATAAAAGAGGTTTTATGAATGTTAGAATATATTTCCATAACAGATGGCAATTGGGGGTAAGGATGATCATTGGAAACCACTTCACCCAATTCAACTGATAAAAATTTTCATCAATCCATGGAAAAAAATAGTTTTTCATTACCATTCATCAATTTAACATATGGAAATCAACACATAAGTGAAGATAAACATCCGATTTCTCAGAGAATAGAAATTGTGCCAACGACGGTGACATACTTAGGCGTATAAACCCCTTCTAAAAAATATCATCCAACTAGGCCTTCAACTATTTTAGTTAATCTAGTATTATGTGGTAAGAGGGTGTTGAAACCGGTTGAGTATAAGTAATTAATTCAACAAAAACATAACCTCCTATTACCGATGTAAATCTAGAAATATCAAAAAGAATCATGTAGGGAATCTTGATAAATACTAGAGGGAGATCACCGCTCAAAGTTTCCCACTGCATATCAAAAGTAAACAGTGATATTACCTTCCCAAACATTTCAAAAGAAGGTCCATACCCACTCAACCATGGGTCCCATTATCCATGAATGACATGATACACACCACTTGGTGTAGTAAGGAAGACTTGTCAAGGATAAAAATATATCTAGGATTTATTAGCAATGAGACACTCTTTCTTGAATATGATGTTAAGAATTTTTAGGTTAATAACCCTAAATACCCCAGAAAGCTCAATATATTATAGTAGGAAATCAAAAGAGGGACTACATAGACCTTTCACTCTCTTCATGACAAGGGATGTAGTAATATCAATGCATAAGATTAAGGATCAATATATAGGTTTATTATATTAACAATATAGATTGAAATAAAATAGTGAGATTCACTAGTATTAAATAGAGAACTCACTAATGATAAATCTATAGTAATGCTACCACTCAAAGTCATTGGACATGTATCCAATTTATCTAGAGAATCTTATATTGCATGTGGTAGAATCATTATCGATGCCTATTACTAGAACCCTATCATACATGATGCATCGGAATTCTCCATAGTTCTAGGAGGAGTGGATGATCATATTACACTACATATAGTAGAAAAAATATGATAAAATAATTTTTAATTTTTCTGAACATCTGCATGAGATATAGTTCTTCAGTTCCTCAATTCGAACCCTAATAGAATGTCATATATTTACATAGTAATATCAAATAAAGTGACATTATCCATGAATTATAGGAGGTCTATAAATAAACACCCATTGAGAACTTTTATGAGGCTTATCAGACTTATTTTTTACACTAAATAAACTTACACTACCAATTGGAAATAAAGAAACTACCACCAAACCTACCTTCCCATCCAGGTCCATCTCAACCATAATCTCCGTATCTAGCACATAAGACTAAGTGTGAATATTTCAAAAGAAAACGTAAGAAAAAATATCTAATTGAGGACCCAACTCAAACCATTGTGTCTTCATCCTATCATTAGATACAATATTGGGTGAAAACTATACTTGTTCATCAAAGAGATTTGAATACTCAGTTACAAATCTATCGGCCTACTCATGTCTGAAAAACTCTACATCCTTATCCAACTCTATTGACTCGGTAAAGAACTGGTTGTTGATAAGAACCATGAAATCATCCCACTCCATACCATAATTTTTATATTCCATAAACATTATGTCCTACTATCTGTTACTCAGTTCCACTAGCATGAATGTAGTACACATCACCTTGATGATGTATAGTGTCACCAAGAACATAATTAAATGTTCTTTCCTACCCAACCATTCCTCAGCATGTTGAGGATCAGTAGAGACTTTGAAAGCTAGTGGATTCTAGTGAAGGAACTCTTGAGAACTATCTTCGAGAACGACACTTTAAGGTTCCATAGATTGATCCAGAACGAGAACTATGAGTGTTGGTTGTCATAGATCATGGACAGTACACACGATAACTTCTACCAGAGTCAAATCTATAATAGGATTTTCTCACTACGGTTTAGCAGCATCCTCTTCCTTGATCTGATTTTTACATCTTCTCAGATGCATAATGCTAAATAACATTAGCTGAAAACATCGAAGACATTTGATAATGCTCAAACAGAGCCAAAAGGGAAACATAATCATAACCAATAGTTCATGAATTATTTTTAATTCACTATATTAAAATAAAAATAGGGATAATAATAGAACTAATCCTGAATACTTCTTTCCCTAACCATCCATGGTGAATTAATGTTCATTGTGGTGAGAGTTATCCAGGAACTCAATCACAACTTCCTACTATATCCTAACAAGATTTCACATATCCATACTGAATTCAAGATAAAATATCAACATAAACCTTCCTTTTATACCACTTTACCATAAACCCACTTATGTGCCCTGGTAAACCATTAATTGAGCCAACTCTAATGGTGAATATCATATAATAATCAAAACATTAACTAAATAAATAAAATTGTAATAAATAATATTATAAGAATATGTGAAAGGTTGAGGCTGGGAGTTAGATGTGAAAGAGTTGATATTGAAGCAAAAAATTACGTACCATTGGTTTATATTTAAGAGATCAATGATATAAAACCATGGAATTCTTTCGGAGAACCATGTCTTCGATATTTTATTTATATTGTGTTTCATATCCACATGATTATAGTTCAATGGGATCATCATTCTACTAGACCATGTGACCAATTGATAAAAATGTACTTATTATTTGCTTTATAAGGAAGCATAAATTCACATAGATTGATTTATAGGGAGTTTCATAACACTGTGGTTTAATTTATAATCGATTGTTATGCCCCCAGAGTAATCTAATTTCCACGTGCTGGTATTTATTAAGGGATCACACTTAAGTAACCCAATGGAGTTCCCATGATATTCAATAAATAATTTAAAATATTTAAACACGTATCCAAAGATAACCACATCACAATTACACAATATTTTTTAATAATAATTTCTGATTATAACAATTATATAATATCACAGACCATCACATAGTAGGGAATTTTTATAAATTATATCCAGTATCACATGAAAAATATTGTTCATTTTTTACAAATGGTTATTTAGATAGAATTAATAAAATTTAGTCAGAAATCCATTCATTACATGTCATTTTGGTTTCATAACTACAATTAAATCACTAGTTATATCATATTAGATTCATCAAAAAATAATGTCCTCAAAATAATATAATGGAACCATAAATCTAAAAAATCATTTAAGGTATACTAAAAAACCCTTAATATGAATAAATACTCTTGATATTTTGAAACATATTTATTTTACTATCATATGGATGTCAAAGCCCTCCCTTTGTTATTAAATTTCATATAAAATACCCCATACACACCCTCATGAGCCCTTTGTGTTTGTGAAAAATGGTTATAATGTTACTGAACCAATAACCCACATAAAACCATTATTATCAATAACTAAAAAACATAAAAACATTAAAAAAACATCAACTACTCAGTCAAGTATAGATTATATCGGTATAATTATGATATGAAACATGTTTAAAAACCTAATAACCGAATAATTTTTCATATTAAATTAATTTTAGAAAAACATCTATCTCAATCATGCTCACAGGACGTAAGACCAATGGATATAGTAAAAAAAGGATATCATAGGGGTTTTACAACACATACCATTAACAATACCAAGAATTTCAAAAACCCTAGGTTGTGGTTTAGGCACACTATTCTCATGGAGAAATAAATGAGGAAGGATAAAAAATGAGATTAGAATTAGATAAGAGAAGTATAATAAATGGGTGGATTACCACAATTAATCCACTTAGTGATGAGGAGGGAAAGACTTAAGAATATAGGAGGACATATAATTTTAATGAAATGGTTACTCACATAGACTAATAAAAATGATAAAATATAAAGGATTATTTTCTATTAATTAGGGTTTAAAAATATTGAATTTTAAAATCCAAGAAAATTTAATGGGTTTACCAATTGGTATACAAAACATTATTCCAACCAAAATCCACATAGTAAATTGAACTATAAACCATTTCATAGTTATCCTTAAATTTGTAAAAAACAATATATTGGTCATAAATCATCTATCATATAAGAATATTATACACAACATGGGTTTGAATCATATTATCTCATAACAGTCACAAACTTTTTGACCTACTACATTTTTTTATAAAAAAATTAAAAGTAAAACATCATAAAAATCAAGAAAATTTATAAATAAATTAATAAATAACCAATATATATATTGGGGTGTCCCATTAGAAAAAAAATAATTTCTTTAAGAATGAATATAAATACTTAAAATCCCAAAACCCCCAAAATAAGCTGTTGAAAACCATTATTAATTTGGAAAACTATTAAAATAATAACAATCCCTAAAAACATGGAATAAATTAGAAAACCAAAAAGATTATGGGTTGACTAAACATATTTTAAAAATATTTTTTATCCTCAAAACAGAAAACCATTGTAAATGCTTAAAAACATTGAAGCCCACTAAAACAAAGTAAAATCCGTAAAACCCTAAGAAACCCATATCATCACATAATCCCTAGTAAAACATCAAAAACAAAAAAAATGAATTTTAAAACACTATAAAACTCAATAAAACCCTTGAAGCTAGCTAAAAATAATAAACAAAATTAATTCATTAAAAACCACTCAAAAATAATATAAAAACATAATACCCTAGAAAACCTTAAAAAACAAAAAAACTATAGAACACTATAGAAAATTTTCAAAATATTGAAACCCAGAGAGATTATAGAAATCCAAAAACCCATGAAATAAATTGAATGTTTAGAAAATCATTAATTAATTAAAAAAATCATGAGATATCATGAAAGTGATAGTAAAATTATAGAGAACTCAATAGAGAACTAAAAACTAGTGAAAACATGAAAAAAAAAATTAAAGGCCATGAAAACCCATAAAAAATCTAAAAAACCTTAAAACATTATGAAATAAATATGAATATTATGTAAACTAGTGCAATCGATGAAAACTATGGAAAAATTATAAACATTGAAATTCCCTGAATACCATAAAAAGTTTGAGGACCTTTAGAATCATGAATAACCTCAAACCCATTCGAAAACATTGAAAACAAAAAAAATATTGATAACCCATTAAAAAACTAATAAAACATTATAAAACAATGAAAAATAATGGAAAACCATGATAATTTTGAATAAAACTACTAAATCATCATAAACTAATGACACATTAAAATATAGTTAAAAACATTTGAAACATTATAAAACCTTTGAAACAAATACAGTACAATAACAACCATGATAATACTCTAAAACCCATTAAAACTTTTGGAACGATAGAAAAATCCAAGAAAAACAATGATAAATAATAACGATTTTTGAAAACCATAAAAAATCTGTAAATATTATAAAAATTATTAAAACATTGAAAAGCATAAAAACCCACGAATAACATCAAAACCCATGATAACTATGGGAATATTGAAAAATCTTACAAAATGTTAAAAACCCATGGAAAAAATAAAACTCATTGTAATATAAGGATAAACCTGAAAAACTTTTTAAAACACTAAACCCATATAAAATAATGAGAACCCATTAAAAATCATTGAAATAACTAAAAACTGTAAAACACTTCTAGATCCCATCAAAGAAAAAATAAAATACATGTAACAATAAAATACCAAGAAAACCAATCATATCTAAAAAATAACAAGTAAAACTCTAAAAAAATAGAAAAACCTTTAAAACATGAAATATCTAAACAAAAATAAACACCCCAAACCCTTACAAAATTTAAATTACACTAAAAAACCCATAAATCCCCTATTTTTTTTGAAAAACCTAGAAAAACCAAAAATACATTTAAAATCCTTAAAAATATTTTAAAAAACTAAAAATCTGTAAACAGGCACTAGACATCCTTGAAACCCATTATAAATCTATAGAAACTCTACAAACCCAGAAGAAACCAAAAAAACACCTTCAAAACCTTAAACTCATGAGCACTATGAAAAACAATGAAAATACAATAAATAACTAAATAATATATAAAATACTAAAAATCCGTAGAAACCTTGAAAAATATGGAAATCCATGGACAATAATAGAAAAACCTACAACCACATAAAATTCATAACAAACACATAATGTTCTTATAAACCATTGGAAAACCCTAAAAACCCATAAAGACAATTCAGATGATGGAAACATAGTGAAAATATTGAGTAGACTAAAACACCCTCAAAACCATTGAAAATAATTGATAAAAATTTAATGTTATGAAAACCCAATGAAAAAATTGTCAAAACTAAAAAAACCAGGAAATCTAAATAATAATTTTAAAATCCATGAAAACTCTCAATGAAACATAAACACCATTGGAAACCTTGAGACCCCCATTGAAAAAGTAAAAAATCACAAAAGAAATTATAATTTCCTGAAAACCTAATAATACCAATCAAAACCCTAGGATTCCTTTATATTCCTTTTAAAAAACAGTAGAAAAACAAGAAATATATAAGGACAATGAAAAACATAAAACAAAAATAAATCACTAGAACCCACTAAAAAAATTAATCCATAAAAGCATTTGAAAAACAATGAATATATGGGAAAACCATAAAAACAATGAAACAATTAAAAACCATGAAATCTTAAAAACCCCTTTTTAAATAAATAAAAACTCAATAAAGTGTTAGAATCTCTTACCAATCCAAAAAATCATTGAAAACCCATGAATAAATTTGAATGATATTGAAAAACATAAAAAATTAAATACCCTATAAAACCCTAAAAACATTTTTATGTCTTGGAAAACCTAAAACCCCTATGAAAGACATAATAATCCATGAAAAACATGCATAACTATAAAAAAATAAAAGACCATATACAACCCTTAAAACATCAAAAACAACAGAAAACCTTAAAACCCATGAAATTTGATGGAAAACCCTAAAACATTAAATACATTTGTAAAAAAATTAAAATCCCATAAAACCCTAAAAATAGTAGAAAAATATAATATCATAAGAATAATTATATGAATTCATTGAAGACCCAAAAACAAAAAATAGAAACAAAAAATCAATTAATTCAATTATTAATACTGTAAAATAAAAGAATACTATGAAATCCTGTATAAAATAATAAAAACCCCTTAATGACAATGAAAACCATAAAAAATATGGGAAAATATTGGAAAACCATGTAAAATTGTATGAAAAAATCAATAACATGAAAAACATTATCTGCAATTAGAATGATGAAAAATTACAATAATGAAAACCCAAAAACCATTATGAAAACCCATAAAACAGTTAAAACACAGGTAAAATATTGAAAAATATTAAATTAATCTATAAATAATAATCAAATAAATAAATCCAAGTAATCCATTAAAATAATATAAATTTTGAAAACATCATGAAAAACCCAAAAATCCATCAATACTCTTAAAAACTGGAAAAACCGTATAAATTAAAAAAAACATGGATAACAATATACAAAACCTAGTATAATAAGATTTTTTTTTTGAAATAACTCGAAATCCCCTATAAAAAACTAGAAAAGAACAATAAAAACCTTAAAAACGTAAAAAACATTGAATACCCATAGAGAACATGAAAAATGAATCAAACCCAAAATAAATAAATAAATAAATATAACTTTTATTTGGAAAGTACATGTAAATACTTGAAAATAATGTTAAAACTGTTAAAAATTCTATAACACATTTAATAACATAAAAACACATCAACCTATATAATATTGTAATGATTCATCAAAAAATATAAAAAACTCAGCAAAACCCTATGAAATCAATGAAAAATACTAAACACATACAAAATACATGAAACGGCTTCAAGCCATTTAAAATAAAAGAAAAACCATGAAATCCATGAAATCCAATTAAAACCCAAGAAAACTAGATAATCAATGAAATCCTCTTGATCATCCTAAAATCATTAATAAACTATGAAAACAATGTCTTTTTTAAACCTAAAACCTTGTAAAATTCACTCGAAAACTACATGAATATAGGAAAATCCTAAAAAAAATTGAAACACGTGAAATCACTAGAAAACACGTCAACATTCTAAAAAAACCATAAACCAGTTTAAAACCAGGATAATATTAAAAACCCTTAAAATTCGTAAAACCCATAGAAATCTATCAGAAACCCAGCAAAACCCTTATGACCCTATAAAACACCTAAACTCATATATACCTCTCAAACCCCTTCAAAACATTGGAAATTATAAAGAAACTAAAAACATGTGAAATATCCATAACTTCTCTAAAAACATGTGAGAAACATGAAAAATATAAGAACATAATGTCCTTTACAAACCAAAAAAAATATTGAAAATAATAGATACGATGAAATATTTTCAAAACTGAAATGAAATATCTAAAAACATTGAAATCCTTTAAAATACAATAAAATGTGAAAATACTTCTAAAATACTAGACATCCTTTAAAACCCTTGGAAACCCAAAAATATTTTAAAATCATTAAAAACCTTTAACAATCATTAGAATAATGAAAATCATTGAAATCTCATGTTAAACCTTGAAAATGAATGAAAATCCCATGAATGTCCAAGGAAATATATTAATACCCTAAAAAACACTGAATATCTTTCGAAGAATAACGAAAATATAAATAGAAACTAGAAAAACCTTGAAAACCATAAAAAATATAAATTTTTTAAAAACCATAAGATAAATCCCTTGAAAATAAAAAACAAGTTGAAAATAATTTAAAATTCTAAAAACCATGGAAAACCCTCTTAAATTTTGGAAACCCAAGAATCCCTTAAATAATAAAAAACCTAAAACATCTAAAATTCTATGAAAATATCAAAGGAAACCTAAAAATGGAAAAAATTAAAAATATTGAAAAACACCTTTAAACTCTAGAGAACCATGAAAGATTATGAAAAATTATATGAGACTAGAAAAGCATGAAAACCCTAAAAAATAATGAAAAATAATAAATACCCTTTAAAACCAATAAAAACTCAAAAATAGTGAATATTACTTGGAATCATTAAAAGATTAAAACACATAGGAAAATCATAAAAAATATATCAACCCTTAAACCCTATGAAAATACCTTTTAAAAAGGAATGGATACCTTGAAATTTTTTAATACCCATAAATAATCTGAAAAAATTCTGAAAATTGTAAAAAAAACAAAAAAAAACCACAAGAAAACCATTTAAAACCTTATAATAGAATGGAAAACATTAAAGAACCAACGAAACCCCTATTCATACTTGAAACCATGAAAATTTATAAAATATTATGAAGCCCGTTGGACAAATATAAAAACCCTTTATGTATCATGAAATCCAAATAATACTATATAGAACAATATAAAACCATGAAAACCCCTAAAAAATTTAATACCAACAAAACCATGGAAAATATAATAGTCCGCTAAAATGAAAATGAATACATGAAATTTTTTTGAATCATCAAAAAACATAAAAACTACTATTAATGAATATAACCCATATAAGTCCCTAGAAAAACCCATAAAGCCATGAAAAATCATGCAAAATCCTAGAAACCGTTGGATAACCATGAGAAACATTATAAACCAATGAAACCCCATAATAAGAATTCAAATGATATAAATAATATAAAATCCTTGGAAAACCCAAAAATCCATGAATAAATCTAATATCTAATATAAATAGTAGAAAATAATAATAAACATGGAAAAAAAATAATGAAAAAATTAATTCCCATGAAAACCACAGAAAAAATATAAAACCACATGGAAAACAACTAAAAATCAGGGTAAACTATCTGAAAATGTTTGTGACCATGGAAATAGAAAAAATATTTAAAACCCTAAAAATCATTAAAAATAATAAAACCTGAAAACTCATGGAAATTCCCTCAAAACCACAAAAAAACCATGGAAAATAATTATAACGCCATGGAATCCTGGAAAACTACTTGAAAACACTAAACAACATTAAAAATTCTTAAAGCCCTTGAACATTTTTAAGAATCCATTAAAATACCATATAATATCTTTAAAACGCATTAAATCCATATAAAACCTTGAACACTATTAAACTTTATAAAGAAATGGGAAAACCCATGAAAACCCCAATAAACCCCTAAAAATAAGAAAATCCATGGAAAACCTCAAAAATCTTAAAAAATAATAAATATAATAAAAATCAATTAACACGCATGAAACCCCTTGAACAAATGAGAAAATCATGAACACTTTGTGAACCATATATAGCCCAGAATTCCCTAACAAGAATTTTAAAATAAAGAAAACACTAAAAATCCCTTAAAACCACTGAAAAAACCTTGTAAAATTATAGATAACCCACAAAAACAATAAAACCCCATCAAAATCAATAAAACCATCAAAACCCCCCCAAATCGATATAAAATCTATAAAGTCAATAGAAACAATGGATAGCCATGAAATTACAAGGAAACTCTAAGAAGAACTAGAAAACACAATAATCCCTCAAAACCTTGAAAATTCATATAAACACATTCAAATTTCTAATATCCGATTTTTTTTTGAAAAAATCTATAAGCCCAAAAAATTTTATAAAATACATTTGATACTAAAAATCTCGTAAAATCCCGAAACTATCATTAAACCCCTAAAATCATAAAAACACTTTCAAAACACTAAAAAATTGAATGAAAATAATATCCCATGAGAAATTTTGGAAAACCATTAAAAAAACTACAAAATCCTAACACACAATTACAAATCAAGAAAAATAGAGAAAATCCTTGAAAATAGTTTAAAATTATTAAAATACAAAAAAACCACAAAAAACATAAATACATTAGAATATAATGGAAAAAATTAAAGCACATAAATCCAAAATACCATGAAAAACTCATAAAATATAGAAAAAATATAAATCATAAAAACCCCTTGAAAAACTCAAAACATAATAAAAACTGTAATAACCATGGAAACCCATTGAAAATAATAAAAAACTTATAAAACATTGATAACCCCCTAGAATCCTTGAAGACCAAATAAAACCTTGGAACAAAATTCATAATCCTGAGAAATCATGAAATAATGAAAATCCCCAAAATCACATGAAATAGATTGAAACCCCTACAAATATAAGAAATATATAGAAAAACATGGAAAACCCAATAAAAATAATAAAACCCATGTAAATATTATGAATACCACAAAAATATGAATATCTATAGAATATCCCAAAATATAGAGAACCCTAGAAATCCTAAATGATTATGAGAAAACATGAATGTACCCCCTCCAAATAAACCAATAAATTCATAAAATCCACTGAAAAAACAACAAAAACCATAAAACCTCTATAAAATATTGGAATGAAAAAAAATATAAAATCAAAAAACCAGTCATTAGCATTGAATAACCATAGAAGCCCCATAAAAATATATATGAATCTTAAAAACACGTAAAAATCATCAAAATACATAAAACCCCCCTAAACTATGAAAAAACATGGAAAATCATTACAAATCATAAAATTAGTGAAAACTATTGATACCCTTGGAAACAAAGTATACCATGGAAAGCTGTGAGAAAATAAAAAACCCAAGAGAATCTATGTAAACCATGAAATACCATTTATTAGTAATGAAAGATTGAAATAAATACAAAAATACTGAAATCTCTAGGAATCTAGGTAAAACCCCATAATACCATGAAAGCTCAAGAAAATTCTAAAAATAACATGAAACCTATATAATATCTTCAAACCCATAAAAAAACCTTGAAAAGATAGAAAAACCTAAAACCCCCTTATTCACTGTGAGAGTGTAAAGAAACCATTTCAAACCCTAGAAAACTATTAATTCATATTAAGCTATAGAAACCCATTTGAAACTCAAAAAAATTCCAAAAAAGACATTAAAACCCATGGAAAATAATAAAATCCATGAAACCCATAAAATTTAATTAAAAACTAGAAAAGCCTATAAAAGAGTGGAAACCCCTACAAGACCCTAAAACTCATTAAAACATTAAAAACCGTAAATAATTTAAAACACCTAAAACCCTTATATAAATTTGAAATCTCTATAAATATAGGAAAATTCATTTAGACCCTCGGAAAACTTAGTAAAACTTTTATAAAATAGGAAACTATGCCCCCCATAAAAATCATGGAATGTAATTGAAAAAACTGAAAATCTCGAAAATCGTTTAAAACTCCTAAAAACCGTGGAATTCCCTAAAAACCATAAAAATAGTGAAAACACATGAAAGCCACTAAAAAATATGATCAATATGAAAAAGAATGTAATTCTTTTATATAGCATGAAAAACATAGAATCCACAAGTAACACATTAAAATTTGAAATCACTCAGAAAAATTCAAAAACTTGTGAGAAGTATGAAAATATCTAAATTACTAGAAAAATATCTAAAATGCTATAAAATCTATATAAACATTGAAAAAAAGGAAAGGCCTCAAAATACCTAAAATTCCTATCAAAACATTGAAACCATGAAAAAACCCTATGAAACCATGAAAAATCATAATGGGCATTGCAGATCCTGAATAAATAAGTAAAACCATAATACACCTTAAAATCCATTAAAACCCCAAAATTCAATGAAAACACATTAAAAGATCTCAAATCACTTAAAAAACATTGAACTCATTCGTATAACTTAATAGAACCTTAGAAATTATAGAAAATATCAGTAACCCAAAAAAATAATAGTAGACCTAAAATTCATGATAACCCTTTAGAAAACATAAAATCTATAAAACCAACTAAAATTCATCTTAAAACAAAAAAACACTAAGAAATCCCAAAAATACTCAAAAAATAATAATAAAGGCTGAAATCCCATGAGAAAACAAAAGAAACTAAGAAAACCTTGTAAGCCTATAAAAATACTAAATCAGTAAAAAAACCAAAAACACTATCAATATCCTAAAAATACTGAAAATAATAGAAAACAATTAAATCACTAGAAAAACCTAGAAAGCACTAAAAACTGTATAAAAACATGAAGATGCAAGAAAATTTTAGAAGCCCTGTAAAATAAGGTACACCAATGAAATAATAAAAAATATTGATTAATAGTAAGAAAACCTAAAGAACTAGATAGCATTCTTATAGCATAAAACCCATAGTAAATCATGTAAACACCAACCCCACCCCACCCCACCCTAAAAGTAATATCAAACTCTAGAAAACCTAACAAAATCATGGAGATTCATAAAAAACACTTTAATATATTATGAAACGTAATGAACGCTTGAGGATACCGAGAATCCATGATGACATTGGAAGCTCAAGAAAATCTATGAAAAGTATGAAAAATGTTGAAAATATATGAAAAAATATAGAACCATAGTTAAACCATTAAAACCCTAAAATCTTTAAATATAATGGAAGATATATAAACCCTTAAAAAACTATTAAAAAAATTAAAATACTATGAAAATGATAATAAACCCCAAAAACATTCAAATGCACTAAAAACTAATGAAAACCCTGGAATAGCTGGTATAACAATATAAAATAGGAAAAACCATAATATCCTTTAAACCCCATTGAATACCCTTGTAATTTTGGAATGCACTATAAAATTAAATCCCAATAGAACACCTTAAATAAGAAGAACCTAGAATTCAACTAAAAATATAGTACAATACTGAAAGAATTGATAATCCTAAAAAATCATAGAAACCCTAGAATCCATGCAAAACAAAGAAAGTTTTTAAAATCATAGATACCAAGAAGAAAAAACATGAAAACACTTAACAGTAAAAACCCTTAAAATGGTACGAACCTAAAAAATACATAGAAATCACTTTAAACTGCATAGAAAAAAAAGAAAAAAAAATTAAATATACTAGGGGAACCCTATAAAATATTAAAAAACTTATCTTTATTGACAACCAGAAAAAAATAAAAACATTCGAAATCTATTCAAAATTCTTGAATAACCCTAAAATACATTAAACACATTAACCCCGATGAATACCTTAAAAATCATTGAGAAATCCAAAAACTAAGAAAAGTCCTTAAATTATAAAAAACATTGAAAATCCTTAAAATTATTATATGCATTTAAAAATTTAGAAAACATTTGATGACGGAAAAAATTTTAGGAAAGCCGTTTAAATCATTATAAAACATTATAAA
Source organism: Viscum album (assembly GCA_963277665.1). Lineage (NCBI taxonomy): Eukaryota > Viridiplantae > Streptophyta > Magnoliopsida > Santalales > Viscaceae > Viscum > Viscum album. The sequence goes on from OY728141.1 coordinate 1,577,705,662, forward strand.
ATACTAGAAATCAATATAAACCATCAAAAACCCTCAAACAGCTAAAAATATTAAAACCTTACTATTTAAAATAATAAAAATCCACTCAAAAAACATTGAAATTTTAAAAAAATGTAATTTATTTGAAAACCCAAAACCATTGGAAACCAAAAAAAATTAAAAAAAAATTAAAACCTAGAAAAATAAAAATCCCTTCAACACACTCAATAAAAATTAAAACAACAATGAAAATTGAAAAAAAACACAAGAAAACCCCTCAACCCTTTGAAAAACATAGAAAATTAAGAGAACCCATATAAATCACTAAAATAATATGAAAACAATGAAATAATAAATATGAAAAAATCATTAGAAGTCTTTGAATACCCTAGGAATACCTAAGAAATATTTAAAAACCCCCAAAAATCGTGAAAACATGTTAAAACTATAGAAAATTCAAAAAACCCCTTTAAAATATAGAAACACCTAAAAGCATTGACCAACTATGAAAACCTTAACAAATTATTAAAACCCTAAAAAATCTAGAGAACCATAAAAAATCTTGGGAAACCTCTAGATAAACAAAAAAAATAATATAAATCCTAATTTTTTCAAAATCATAAAGTTCTCTATAATACACTAAAATGTTAAAATATTGTAAAATATTTAGAATCCCTAAAACCCGAAAAAATAACTGTGGAATACCTAGAAAAATAATAGAAAAGACTAAAAAACCGTAAACCCCCTAAAAAATATGAAATAACTATTAAATCCCTTTAAAATCCTAGAAACCCATTGTAAACCTTAAAAATAACAAGAATAGAAAAAACCATAATGAATCTTATAAAAAATATTATAACCCATTAAAACACATCAAAAACCTAAAAAAATATAGAATAACCTTAAAATAACTTTTAAACCCTATAAAATCTTAAAACACCTAACGAATATGAAATAATATTGAACACATTAAAAAAACCTACAAAACATTGAAGACTATAAAACCACTAAAAACCATAAAAAATAAAAAATAAATAAACATAAAATAAATAAAAATTCATTGAAATGTCAATAAACTATAGAAAACCCTCCAAAATAATGGACAGGATATAAAACACCTATATAACTAATGAAAACACATCAAAAACCTGAAGACTGATAAAAATATATTAAACTAGAAAATCTTAAAAACTCTATAAAACCTTTGAGAGCCACAAAATAACTATAATATCCTAAAAAAATCCTAAAATCCAAAAAAATTAAAATTCAATATAAATCCCTAAAACCCATAGAAAAAAATTTACCCCACTAAAAAAACCAATTAAACCATAGAAATTTTTTGAAGTCCCATTAAACCACTAAAGATATAAATTCATGAAAACTACAAAATAACTATAAATAACCATGAATATCCCTAAAAACAAAAAGAAAAATTGAAAATTTATGAAAACCCATAAAAACACATAAGAAAATATTGAAAATTATAAACCCCCAAAAAATAATAAAAACACATGAGCCACCATAGAGGTTCTATGAAATCCATAATAAATTCTAAAATAAAAAAAATATAAAACCCTATAAAATAATAGAATGTTATTGAATATCCTAAAAAATGAAAACTTATACAGAACCCTAAAATCCATAATACCCAATAAATAAATAAATATATTAAAAAACATTAAATCCTTCAAAAAAACCTTAAAATCACAAAAAACCTATAAAATCCATAAAAAATATTTTGAAATCTATGTGAAACATATAAATCACATAAAAAACATTAAAATATTGGAAAACCCTTGATCCCCATAAAACATGGTAAACCATGAAACCACATATAAAAATAATTAAAATAGAAAAAAACCTTTGAAAACCTGTCAAACTTTGTAAACCCTAGAAAAAAATGAAAAATATAAATAAACCCTAAATTATATATACAATAATTAAGAACTTTTAAAACCCTTGGGCACTATTAAAACTCTAAAATACCCTATTGAACCCTGTAAAATCCATGAAAAATTTAAAATACAATAAATCCCAATAAAATCAAATAATCACATTTATATCAATAAAAAAACCTAGTAAACTAGTGTAAACCATATGAAAAGCATGAAAATACTTGAATCTTTCAATTCATATCTAATTATATTCTTTTCTCCCGTTATTCATACTTTTTTAAACTATGTGACTATAGTGGATGAAACCTTGAAATGGGTTTGTTTAAATCTTAGGACTCAATGTTTTTTTGTTTCTATGTTATTCTATTCATATGACATGTCAATTATTTCTTAAATCTTACAAAACTCTTTTTTCCTAAAATATAACCAATATGGGAAATCCATGATGAGGTAATTGATGATTTTAATGAATTTTATCTTTTGCCTTATTTGATAAATTAGGTTTTACATGGGTTCTCAGTTCTTTATCTCTGTAAATAAATTTCTGCACAGTGAGTCTTATTGAACGTAGCTATAAGCTATTTTATAAGAAAAATGGATAACATAGGGGAGATTTTACATGAAAATGATTTTTATAGGAAGTTCATTCTTGTTTTCAACAATATTTATTCACTTTATTGGTGTGTTGGGTATGTATCAAAAAAAGTTTATCTTTATTATTCATTTGCCATGTCGTGATGATAATAATGTATTATTTGGATTTCATTTGATACTTTTTAATTTTAGCTTTTTAAATCCCATCAAATTTTTTCAAGGGTTCCCAATGTGAAAATTTTATGAAGGGTTTTCTGGGAACACCTTATAGAATATTTTTCTAGTGGATTTCATCTCTATCCATGGATATAGTGTTTTCAATTTCATCAGGAAAAAATTGAAAACACATAGAAAACTAATAAAATGTGTATAAAAAATAAAGAACTCATAAAATCCTTGGAAAACCCTGTAAAATACTAAAGAACTCTTGAAAAAACTTGTAAACCATTAAAATCATTGATATCCCATAGAAAACCTTGAAAAATTAATATAAATATATAAACCTAATTAGATCCCAAAAGATACATGAAAATATCAGAAATAAAACTCCAAAAATATTAAACACCTATTAAATCAAAGAAAAACAGTACAAAACATTAAAAACATATGAATTCCATAAATACGCTAAAATATTGTAAAAACAATGAAACACCATAGAATAAAATAAAGCCTTAGAAAATACTATAAGCATGAAAACTACAAAATCCCATGAAATACATTAGAAGGCCCAAAACATGAAAAAAAAACTACCTAAGAACATTTGAAAACCCCTAAAAACCCAGAAATACAAGAATATCATTAAAAACTATAAAACCATAAAAACCCATGGATACACTAAAAAACCATGATAATTTCTAGAAAACCCTTCATTACTTTTAAAAATATTTAAATTCTATAAATTATTATAATCCTTAAATCCGTTGATATATTATTAAGACCCTATAAAAATGGAAAGCACTAGAAAACTGTAAAAATCATAGTATCCTATGAAACCCCCAAGAAAAACCAAGGAAACTATGAAAACCTATGAGAACAATGAACAACATTAATTTTTTTTAAAAACTATAAAAACCACAAGATTTTTTTATAAATACTAGAAACCCTAGTAAAGCATGAGAAATCATGAAAAATATATAAAATTTTTAAAAATAATTATAAAAAATGGAAAATATATAAAATGATGGAAAATATTTGAAATATTTAATAACTCTTAGAAAATAATGAAAAAAATTGTAAAACCCAAGAAAACCATAAAAACATTATAAAGCCTTTGAAAATAGTGAAAACACTTATGAAGCATTGTAAAACTCATGAAACCCTATAATACCTTTAATTTCACAACAATACCTTTAAAACCCCTTAATTTTTTAAAAAAATTCAAAATCCATTGAAAAGGCTGGAAAACCCTAAAAGCACTTGGAAACCCTAAAAACCTACAGAAATCTAAAAAATATAAAAACAAATAAAAACCTTAAAAACACAACCAATATATTTAAATTTATATAAAATTGTATAAAAATATAAAACATTCAAATCAAAATATAAAAACCCATTAAAACCACTTTAAAACGTGAAAACCATTAAAAACATGGAAAATTTTTAAAAAAATTAAAAAAATTATATAAATCAAATAAACTCTAAAAACAATAAAAATTATTGGAAATAATAAAAATGGTTGGATACCCTTGTGATCCTTGAAATAACCAAAAAACCCAAAAAATCATAGACAATGTATTGATAATATAAAAAACTATAAAAAATCTAATATATTTTAAAACCCCATAAAAAATCTTGATTACCCTTTAAATTTTTTGATAAACCCTAAAATCCATTTAAAATCCTCCAAACATTTAGAATACTTAAAAAATCATAATATTGTTGAAATTGCTTAAAAATAATGAAAAATGAAATACTTATAAAAAAATTAAAACATGGAAAAACGTGAAAAAATATTAAAACATTGTAAAACCTTATAAGACAATGATAAATAAAAAATATACCTGGAAGAAAATGAGACCCAATGAAACCCATAAAAACCTCGATATACTCTGTAAAATACTAGTAAACCATGGAAATCCCAGAAAATCCCTATAAAATCTCAAAAAACCATGAAAATATTGAAAAATTATAAATATCATGAAAACCATAGAAATGATGAAATATTTAAGAAACTTGTGAATAATAGTGACACAGCTTGAAAACTTAATGAAAACATGAAAGCCCAAAATGACTTGATAAACCTAAAAAATCATGAAAACCCCTAAACAACTATGAAATCCAAAAAACCTAAGAAAAAACATTAAATCCACATATAAAATTTTGAAAACAAAGGAATACTTGGGAAAAAATAAAAACCAATAGGGAAATCCTAAAAACATTGTAAAATAGTGAAATACCTAGAACCCATTAATCACATTCAAATAGTAGCATAACATTATTGACCCTCTAAACCCCATGAAAACCATAAAAATCTAGGGAACCCTATTAAACTCAAAAAAAAAATCCATGAAAACCCCAATAACCATTGAAAAAATGTTAATATCCATGAAAAAGATGAAATTCCTAAAAACAATGTAACTTGTAAAAACCCTTTATAAAACCATAAAATCTCTAGATAACATTGACAAATAATGAAAAACATGTAAATAAATATACAAAAATAAAAAATTCAAAAACATTATAAGCCTTGGAAAAACCATTAAAAACATAATAAAATTTAGAAAGACATAAAAATATATATAATCTTAAACAACCCAGAAAAACCTTGTATTATCTAAAAATAATAGAAAAGAACAGAAGGCCCTAAAACCAATTGATAAACTTGATAATACTTATAAGACATACTAGAAAATTTAAAAAACCCTTAAAACCCAAAGAATCCATACAAAACAGTATAAAACCCAGGATACCACTATAAGTTTAGAAATAATATTAAAACACTAAAATTCTGAAAACCCCAAAGAACACCCATAAAAACAATAAAGAAACTAAAAACCCTTGGAAAACTTTGAAGAACCATGACATAAATCAAAAATAATGAAACCCAAAAATCCTAATAAAATAATTAAAACACTTGAAAATTCAATTAAAGTTATGGAATCCTTGATAATACTACAAAACCAAAGAACTACTAGAAAACATTGGATGACACTATAAAAGACTAAGAAACCTTAGTACACCTTGAAATATATTTAAAAAATAAAATGTATTAGAAAAACTAAAAAACCTAGAAAACCCCCTAAATTCAAGACAATCTTTATAATATTTTAAAAAATCATATAAAACCATGTATAACATAATAATCTAAATAAAACATATAAAACACCATGAAATACTCTAAAAAGTTTGACAACATTTAAAATAATATAAGACCCAATAAAAAATTTAGATTCCTATTAAAAACATAAAACTCAATACAAACCCTAGGAACCCTGTCAAAAAAATTTAAAACCATGGTAACCCAAAAAGACCCCAAATATACTAAAAACATTAGAAAACCTTGGTACAATTAGAGACTGATAAAGACCTATAAAACTATAACTAAACTTTTAAAACAGATAAAAACTTTAAAACACATCAAAAAATAAAAAAATGAAATACAATATACCATAAACCATTATAAAAATATTTAACATCCCTTTTTACCTAGAATATCTTTAAAGTGAGATAATTTTGTGAAACATTGGATATTAATGATTAAAAATTAAAACTAATGAAATTAGGTGAAAATACAGAAAATTATGAGAAATATTGAACACCTATAAAAGCTGGGGAAACACCATTGAAGGAAATGGAATACCATAAAACAACTATAAACATGTGTAAAACAAATAAAACTTCAAAAAATATCAAATAACATGAAAAATCAAAAAAAATTTGAAAACTATAAAAAACCCAGGACTCTAAAAACCATAGAAAATTAACAGAAAACCATCGAAAGCCTAGAAAAAATTTAAATGGCCAACAATAATGGGATGTTTCTTAAAACCCCTGAAAATTCATATATAACAATTATAATAATATTAAAACCCCTAAAAATAATAAACAAACATGAGAAATGATAAAAGGTTTTGAAACCCCTTTATAAACTATTAAATACATCAAAAAACATTGGTAAAATATTGAAATCAATATATATCGTAAAAACCTAAAATATCTATAGAAAACCCATAAAAACACAAAATTCATGAAAACCCCCTAACAATCCAATAAAAACTTCAAAAACAAAGAAAAACACTTGAATACCTTGAAAACCATAAAGAAATAAAAACAATAAGAATTCAAGGAATGCATTGAAAAACATTGAGAACCCCTAAACATTTGAAAATCCAATAAAACAATTTAAAACCTTGTAAATCCCATAAAAACATCTAACAATCCTTTAAGAACCCTAAAATACTTTAAATCCTTGATAAACCAAGTGAAAAATGTTAAAAAACATGGAAACTGAAAAAATAATTAAAGCACCATAAAAGTACTCAAACACATAAAACAGTAAAATCTATTAAAAGCACTGGAAAACCATGAATGCACCTAAAACCCCAAAAACCCACTAGTAAATTATATAAAAATATTAGAACACTAAAAAAAATTAAATTTTTTATAAAACCTTTGAAAACTATTGAATCCCATAGAAACAATAGATATTTAAAAATAATATAAAAATATTTAAAACCCCTAAAAACAATGGAAAACCCTTAAATACATAAAACACCTATATAATTTAATAAAACATATAAAATATTAAAACCATAATATAAACACTTAAAAACTATAAAAGATATCATAAACCATAGAAAACTCATAATAATCCTAAAAACTGATCAAAACCATGCAAAACTCTAGAAAATCATGAAAAAACTATAAAATTATTAAAATCCTAAAAAGATAGTAAAACCCAAAATACATTGAAATCACAAAGAACACTAAAAACATGGAAATCCTGATATCCCCTAAATACTATAAAAAGAACTAAAATTGTATAAAATTACAAGAAGCCTTATAACTCCTTGAAAAACATTGATAAACCTTAAAAAATATAGAAAATCACTAGAACAACTATAAATCACTAAAACCCATGAAATCGTATGAAAAATACATAAATATCATTACAATCACTAGAGAACATTTAATAATTTATATATCACATAAAACCCCAGAAAACCCTCTAAATCCTTGGAATGTAATAAAAAAATTTAGAAATAAATAAAAATTAAAGAAACCCATAGTAATTTCTCAAAACCCTAGAGAATAACAAATCATGTAAATAGCAAATTAATCATCAAGAACTCCTGAAAAATATGAAAACCGATATACACACCTAAAAACCATAAAAACCATGACAACTTTTAAAAAAATTGTACACTATGAAATACAAGAAAAACATTATAAATTACCTAAAATGGTAAGACCCATAAAAATATGGAGAACATAGAAAGAATCATTGAAATCTGGTGAAACCACCAAAAAACCATGATAAACTCAAAAACTATGAAAACCTTTCGAAAAATAGAGAATAAACTAAAAACCCTAATAAACTATAAGAAATATAGAAAATAAAAAAAAAATAAAAAAATTATGAAGATAAAATTGTAAAAACCCAATGAAACCATGAATGTCCCTAAAATTTTTGGAAAAACATGAATGTTCCTAGAAAACTGTTAAAAACTAAAAAATTGTAAAAACCATGATCAAACTAGAAAACACAAAAAAATAATGAAAATTTAATAAAAACACTGGTTGATACTTTGAAAATATTTAAAACCCTCATATATTATAATTTTTTGAAAACACTTAAATCCCTAGAAAACAATAGAAAATACTGGAAAACCATAAAAAACACAAAAAATAATAAAAATAATAAAAACCATTTATAACCATCAAATACTTCAAAACCCCAAAAAATATATAGTAACCCCTGAAAATTCTTGAAGACACTGAAAAACATATAAAAACATTAAATCCTTTGAAAACATTATAAAATACTAGGAAGCCCATGAAATTCCTAGATATCACTATAAATAGTGAAAACAGTCAACATCAATAACCATTAATAATTGTGAAAACCCCGAAAAAGGTTTAGGGAACACTGTAAAATACCTAAAAACCTATATACACCTAGGAATCCTTTAAAAAGTAGAGAACTTTTGAAAACATTGTGCAACCATAAGTTCCCTAAAACCCATGAAATCTCATAAAAACCGTAAAAACTGTAGAAAATAAAGAAATCACATATAAAACCCAAAGAATAACGAAATCCCACAAAACACATAAAATACCTAGAAATCCATAAAACCCCTATAAAATTAAGTACGCCACCTAGTAATATTTTAGAAATAATACTGACCCAAAATTCCTATATTATCCTAGTAAAACATTAAAAAATCCATATAATATCATGAAAATATTATGAAACCCCCTGATGTAGCATTGAAAACACTATAAAAGTATGACATTATATCAAAAACATATTTTTTAAACAATGTAAAATTGTGGAAAACCATAAAAATTACTTGAAAATAAATAAAAACATTAGTTTCCTGAATTTCATTAAAAAATCGTGAATATCCAATGTTAAAACCTAGGAAACGGAGACCCTGAAACCCGAACTGGTCCATAGTAAGGCTTGATGGGAATTCATGATCCCCATAGGATGGAAACTAATCAATGTGTTGGAGTTAGTTTCATATAACCAAATACATTACACTTTGGTTTACATGTATTTTAATAATGTGTATATTATTTAAAATATCTTATTTCATATCTTTTATATTTTCTATGATATTATTTAATAATATCCCAAAGTATCTATCATATTTAAAAGGGCATACATGTTCTCTTTTATGGTGAGAACCTTAAAATTCCATGATGGTATACTTAAACCTAGTTTTATGTTTGTATATGATTATATGATGGGGTGTGTAATATCTTTACTATCCCGTGTGGGAACTCAAAATCATATGACACAATATCTCATCAAAATTTCACATGGTATTCTCTATGATGGGATATTATGAGAATATAACCAATAGTATGAATTGCACATATTTATGTGTCATTTGATATTCGTTTATGTAACCTTTTTAATGGCCCTCAAAATTTAAAAATATTATTAATTCATTTTAGGACTCATGTACATTGATGTATTTCCATAAACTATGATGAAAAAAATTCATAAAGAAGATGGGTACATTGGGTGTGTCACGAATGAAATGTTATTAATGAATAAGATGAGGAAGGATTTATCCCTTAAATATTTTTGGATGTTTATATCTCATTATTTTTATTTAAATATATCAATTGTAATAAATACCATCTCAATGGTGAAATGATTAATTTATATCAAATATTCAAATAAAGGTGTATCAAGCATATTGTTTGACAACATGGGTATATAACCAGTATGATGAGGTATCATAACAAAGGGATTATATTACATTTTGGTAACTCATATTTGGTTGTCTTCACTATGATAAAAATATATTTCTTTTGGGTTACCTGACCTTTTTCTAGAGGGTAATCTTTTACTTTATGAAAGAAATCCTAATGCCAATGAGATTTAATTTTATAGGTTCATACACAAAATGTTTCGGTTGATCTCAAGTAACTTGTTTTTGAATTTAATTAATGGAATATATATTATTTTAAAGATATGGGAATAATTTTATTAATGATTTATTGATTTAAAAAATTAAATAACTATTTATTAATAAGGTGATTATTTTATTATGATAATAGAAGATTTTTTTATTTATTTAATGAATAAAAAAATATTCTGGTATTTAATAAATGATGAGAATGAATACCAGAACATGATTGTGTATAGTCACAAATATTAATTTGCAATCAGGTAAAAATAATATTTATCATTGTTTAAATTAGAACAGGACATGAAAATGTAATATTATTATAATTAGTTTTAGATTTCTAAGTTTTATATAGGGTATGATATATTATTCAATGGTAATTATGTGATTAAATAAAATTTTAATTATAACTTTGTCCCTATAAATAAACTATTATATCTATTATGTAGTGATATTTTGATAAAAATTGATACTTGTTTTTCATAATAAAATCTATAGCTCTCTCTCAAGATAAAAGAGCAGTCTATAGATTATACTTCCTCCTCCAATATATCAACTACAATAGAGAAATAATGTTTCTTCAAGCCCAAATAATTTTTCACAATTATCAAGATGACCACTACAAGATAATCAATCCACCATTCTAGCACCCATTAATCCATCATCATTTTTTGGATATCGTAAGAGAACATGTGGATCATTGATAAATGGATTCTATGCATTCATCATACAAGATGAATTACAGTAATCAAAAATGGGTTTCAAATTTTCAACATCTTCTTCAAATAAATATCTCAAGGATGAGATGTTCTTTACTTAGATCAAATGAAATTAATTTTAAATTATTCTTAAAAATTTATTCTCTTAGTTTTAGTGACCTAGTTTTACAATATTATTTGAAAAAAAATTATTACTCTTGATATAATTATTTTACAATATAAAAATGATACATTGAATTTAATAATATTTTAGTTTTATTGGACTAATTTTGTGCTTCCATTGTCCCAAGAACAATCATGTGGTATCATAGGGATCACTTTCTAATTTGTAATTATTATTTTTTTATTGATCATGAGCATTTAAAAGTTAAATTTCATTTCACATATTAATTTTTAAATCGTATTTACTCAAATTATATACTTTATTCTCTTTATCTCTGAATCACATAACACAAATCAATTAATAATTAATTGGGATCACATTTGAATAACTCGTTCATAACTTCTAAAATTTCTAGCTGGATAATACAAGGCTACATAGCATGTACTCATATCAAATGTTTTTTATCCATTTTCATTACACCAGGACACCCACATAGACATTGGGTCATTTTGTACTGAAAACATGACATGGGAATTAAATTTATAGTGTGATGTTATGAAAATGTGGAACATGAATTTTTTACTACAGGTTGAGTAGATCTCTTATAACCCTTTGCAGTCTATACGTTTTCATAATGGAAAGCACATTTTCAGGACATGTTGTGTAATTAGGACGATGTGTGTATTTAATACATGACATGTGTAGGAAATAAAATATACAACAATTATTTCATGCCATGTATCCTTCCTACATACCTTGTATGTATTAAATGTTTACAAGAAGTAAAATCTGATTCCATATGTCTTTATTGTAGATATCCAAAAAAGAAATATATACACGTCGTGGAGAGAACTTGAATACGTTGTAATGTTTACATAATTACATAGAAATTTTAAATTTTATTAGTTACATAATTAAATCTCATTAACCATAATTTAATGAATCATTAAATTTTAGGTACATGACTATCATTCATTTTTATATGAAATTTAATTCTTAATAAATTCTACATAATATTAAAAACTATAGTTAATGTATGGACTTTTTATTCTAAAGACTCAACACATTAAATTATATAGAAATTTTAAAATTCATTTTATCTATACAGAATTAATTTGGAAAGACATTCTATGAAATTGAGACACCAATATGTAAGAAATATGTTATATGAGTGCATTGTAAACAATTAGAACCATACTAATTAGGTCAAATAGATTCTCACTGAGTTTCTTCCAAGTAAATATTTGTATATGATTCCTTTATGTTTTAAATATAATGGAATTATATAATTTATTTAAAATCATAGAAGATGGGTATTTTAGGATTGTTGTATGGAATGAGATAAAATGAATTAATAGATTATTAAGAAAATTTATCAGACTAATTAGAGTGTGTTTTATCTCATCCATGGATGGATTGAAATGGATTTCATCCTGTTGTTCCAAATTCATAATCATTTCATGTATATGACATACCACAAGATTAAAATAGATATATGTATGGGTTGGTTTAATTTAATTTATTTTATTTCATGATTTAGAAATTATTTATTATTAAATTAAATTTTATGGCCTACGTGTAAACCCTCCCATAATTATTATGTACGACCTATGCACATAGGGTTGTCTAATTTAATTCCATTTAACCAATCATTTGTTTCCCCTCACCTATGCATGAGTTATAGAAAAAATGTAACAAAAGTACTATCCCATGGTTTATAGAGTTGGTTTAAGATGGAATCTATATTAGGATGACTCGAGACCTACATATGTGTATAGTAGAAAATCTACAACTCATGCCAAGAATGTCACTATGAGTTATTCTTTAGGGTCATATGATGACCTATTTTCCACTAAACAAATAAACCATTATATAATATTATGATCATATCATTTATTTATTTATATTATTTTAATTTTATGTATGATTTATTTTATGGAAGCAAGACCATAGTCGAATAAATAATTGGACTGTGATAAAAAGATAGAAACAAAATAATTGGATTATACAAAAAAACAACCAAAACATGGTTAATCAATTTTGGAATATCCTTTTAATATTAATAACATATGTAAAGGATACAATTGGAAATCATTACACATAATAATTAAATTCCTTCCAATAAATATTAAGCTAACATAATACATTAATTACTTGATTAGGAATGAAAACTTATAAATTAGTGTTTAATCAACCCTTTCTAGGACACTTTCTTTTATTGAGGAGTTGTTATGAAATTTTGGGATGACATAACCCTTTTATATCCAAAGGACTAACCCATTATAGAGACTATAAAACTTATAGTCAAGTGATTAGGAAACTCACATAAGGGTTTCTTTATTGGGGAGTTAACTCAATTGATCAACAATATGTAATCCCATATTTGGAAAATACCTTCTTACTTAAATAACGTTGAGTAATTTGAAAAGGCCTTCCCTTGGTTATAAGAATGTGAATATGGATCCTTTCCCCCTAAAATTATATAAAATAATATATTATGAGTCTAATGGACAAGTCTATTGGGACTGAATAATGTAGTTAGATACTAAACAAAATGATTAAAATTATTATGTATCACATAGTTTGAAATCAAGACAAAATAAAAATAAAACATTTATTATAGAATAAAGAATGGAAAGGGAACCCAAATTTTTTTTAATATTCTATAACTAATGTTAGATCATTAAAATATAAAATTTTAGGTATTTTAAACTCTTTTATGTTATCCATTTTTTTAGAAAATTTTAATTATATATTGGAATCTTCTATTCATGTTATTCCATCTCAGCATGTGAGAAAAGTAAAAATAATTCCTACTAGATATATATAAGGGATGAATCCTAAGTCCATTATATCATATTTACAACACTATATGTAGAGCTTATGGTAAAACAAAAATAAATGAATTTTTACCCTATAAATCTCATCTCTTTTCAAGAGAATGTGAATAAGAGAATTGAGCTATATATGTTTTCCAATGCACTATATTATTGTAAAATGTTCGAAGTGTATCAAGTTATTGATCATTGTTTAAAAATGATAAGATATATTGATCAATTATAAAAAATGTGGTTTCCACATGGATACGAAATTTTAGGCAAATGTGACATTATTACACTGATTATCAAGTTTGTCGTTAGTTATCCAAGGATGAATGAAAGAAAATGATATGTTTCTAACAAATATTTTCACCATGCATCACAAAGTTGATAAGGATTGTATTAATCATGTTTTTCCATTATCTATAGTGAAATGTATAAAATACATTGTATTATATCCCCTAGATAATATAAATACAAAATTTCCTTTAGATTTCCCTTCAATGATACAAAGGGTTTAGATATAGGAAAATGAAAAGGGGTTATTTTATTCTTATTTGGATGAATAGACACTCTAAAAAGATGTTTCCATGAATTTACGTGGAAAATATATGAATCACTTCATGTTTTACTTAATATTTTTATTTAAAAAATTCATATTAAATAATTTTTTTACAATTTACATTTATATAAATTAAATAAATACGATAGATTTAAAATGGTATATAGTTAACTAAAAATGATATGAAAAATAAAGGTTCCTATTTTATGTAAGGGGAGATCACTATATCAAATTTAAATATTTTATTGAATTGAGTTTATAAGGATTATTATAAAAAAACATTTATCTCAGTTTACATCAAAATGTAATGAGGCTTTATATCATAATTGGAATAACGTTTTTCACTACACCTCATATCAATCAAATGGGTTAGTAACTTTTTAATCACTAATTTCTATTCCAATAAAATATGAATATAAAATTTTAAGAATCTATTACCTGATTGTGGAAAGATGATTCATTTCAATGAAAAATAATTTTAGTTTACTTATATATATATATAATATTTAGGTATATTTTCTGTAATGGTACTAGGTATGATAAAATCGACCTATAATGTTTTAGACAATGAATACATTATAAATTAATGTATTTATATATATTTTACGGTTACTTTAGTAAGGTCTCTCAAACTATTATAAAGGTAATGGTAACTTTATAAAGTTAATGTGTTTCCTTTTCCGATATTTTAAAAAATTCTCAATGATATAATGAGATCATTTGGTAATGAAAATTGAATCATTGAGATATCTTTTTCAAAACTAATATATCTAAAGAATCATGGATCATACATATGAAGTAATGGTATTCTGAAAAATAACATTTCATTATATACACCAATACCATGATCATTATAAATCGAAGAATAATATTTAGTATTATATATATTGAATATTTTCCATAATTTCATCCATGATGTTTTTTAAATAAAATTTCTAAAACTAAAAATTTTCCAATTATATTTTCTAATATATTTTATATCAATTGAAAAAATGAAAGAATATTTTAGTGATAAACTCGCTTATTTGTCAAAAACCATTGGGTAAAATAATGTTTTGTCTATAGAAAAATATGAACCTTTTAGTATATCTCCAGTAATAATCCAATTGCTACTAATGATATTAACATTTAATAAAGATAAACTATATTTCTATAATGTAACCCCATGCCTTCAAAAATAGTGGGAGTAGACTTACCCTATATGGGTAAAGGATTTTGATTCTCATGAGTTTCCATAAACTTGAGTGAATCTATTGATCATAGTGGAATGAGTAGTTCTAGAGACACATACTGCATTAGAAACCACAGAAAACAAAAATATTTATGTTCACTATAGTGGGTGACACATATTTTACAATTTCAAAATAAATATTCCAACAAAGAAGTAAAAATGGAAATATATTATGGTTGAAAAGTATATATTAATATAATGGGTTCCATGTATTATGATCCATAGATTCTGTATTTCAAATAATATTAAGACATGATACTACCATGGAATATTTAAGAGGAATTAAACATGGACTCTATAATATGTTATCAACAAAGCAAGATTGAGTATTGAAATGTTTAGTATATGATAGAACCTATATACTAGTAATCAAGATTAAAATCCTTTTAAATTCAATATGTGAAATCATACATCTATAATGATCATATTAGACTACTGATTGTCAATACTTCCTCGTTTGGATGATACCTCATGGAAAATATGTACATGAAGCGGCCAAAAGCATAACCTAGGGTATATGTCTATGAAGAATCAACTGAAATGACCAGTTACATAAATGAGTTCCTATTAGATATGAGATTTATAAAAAAGTATCTTATGAGTAAATCATTCATGGTGTTCTTCGAATCATCATTTAGATATAAATTATTGACATATTTCTCTAACACATTAGAGGGAATTACATATGCTTTCATAATAGATATGTTGATACAACATAGAAAAAAATGGGTTGTCTAGATAATTTTTTATGACAATGGGTTGGATTTCTCTATGATTGACTTAGTGTATCAATCATGTTCTAGGGAACAATATAAGGCCTCATCTTTAAAAATTACATAATCATGGATCTTAGTCAATAATTTTACTTTCTTTTAATTCGAGGATCTTTTAATGTTTAGAGTATTATAAAATTAGTCTAGAACTCTTAAATAATAAAAACATGAAATATAAAGGGGACACTTCTAATCAGTATCCATTACATGCATAATATAAAATATTTATGAAAATTCATGATTTATTATTATGTAAAATCTCCAAAAAAATTGTACATGAGTACATTCGTTCCATTAACCATTATTAAATCTAGATATAATCAATTAAAAATGTGGGATTTTAAAAGTATATTTGTAAGGGATATAAAAAATAATGTAAACAATTAGTAAAATGTGTGTACGAATAGTTATATTACATTTTCCATGATTATATAATAAAAAAAATTCTCCTAAAAAACAAAAACAATGACAAAATTAGTAAATTCTAGATCATGAAATTAAATATCATTTATGTGTGTTAGTGTAAAATATATATATATATAATAATTGGAACCGATTTTAATTTGAATAAACATAAGAATGTCTTCAAACATTATTATTACACAATACATTGGATAACTATAATTTGGATATCCCTTAATATAAGATAAATAATGCTCACCTAAGATCTATAATAGGGATCAACCCTTTATATAAGATATATCAGGATCACTAATTTTTCAGGAGCTTTGATGGGGATCAACCCTTTATATAAGAAATTTCAGGATCACTCATGAGTTATAATTGGGCTCAAACCATCATATCAGCTATAATTTTCCCTCCCTTTTCATGTAATTCTCATGTACCATATCAATAGTACAAAAATTTATTCATAAAACCCATTGTAAACTTTTTTTAAATCTATATTAAACACACATTTGTTGTAAAATTCCATTTTTATTAAAGACCCCATATTCAATACTAAAACCCCATTTTCATTGAAAACCAATTTCGAAAACAAAAATTCAAAAAAGGTAATGTTGGTATTTTATTGAATGAAAAATCAAATCCTTCAATTGATGTTGAAAATAAAATAATGGCCATGTTAGTAAAAAATTCAATGTCTATGTGTACATTAATAACAGAACACTTCATAAGTTGTTTGAAAAAACAGTCTATATAGAAAATTAAAAGAATATTAATTTTTTAAAACAATTGAATTAAATTAAATATAGAAATAAAATATCATTTATAAACTAGTTTTTAAATAAAAATATAAAAAAATATCATTAATATTTTAATATATGAATTTTTTATAATAAATATTTAAAAATTTAAAAATAGATTTTTAAATGAATGTGTTCTATAAAATAGTGGTTCTTTAGAACCATAAAACATATTAAATAATAATAATTAGTGTAGGATCGAAATAATGATGTAAATTTTCAATATACAAGAGGGGGGGGGGGTGAATTTTATACTTTAAACAATTTCCTTAAACAAGGAAAGGTCTAAGTTTAACAAAGCTAAATTTAAGCAAATTCACAACACCTCTAACTCCAAGGAAAAATTGGGACAAAATATGATGTTACAACCTTCTATTTCTTTGCACTTGCTTAAATTTGAAAAGTGATTCTAAAAAACAGGTTCCAGAAATAAGGATTCAGAAAATGAAACTTAACCAAAGTTTACAATATGAGATTTTACCTTAAAGCATACAGAATCATACTAAGTCAGAGTACAAGTGTAAGGTAATATAGGAAGGTTATACTTTCCTTACAATATAAAAATGAAGCGGAAAAAAAGTAGTAAAACTACAGGTAACATGATATATGTTTTTTAACCCAAATAGAAGGGTATCCAACAACATTTGATAAAGGTCCCTTGATTTATACTTTCAATCAAGTCTGTCTTACCCACACCAGGGTAAGCCCTCTATATGAAGATCTGAGTCTATGTCTTTATATCCCCGAAAGCCCTCAAATTCAAGGTAGTTGGAACCTCTGTTTTCTTCAGCAAGGATGCCCTCAACGTCAAGGTGTTGGAACCTCTTTCTTCCGATCCCCGGAAGCCCTCTATTGTAATCACAAACAATTGGAGTCAGACGAAGCAAGTCTGAACAAGGAAAAGTTTGAACAAGTCATTCAATATTTCTGCACGAAGCGTTGAGAGTTGATAAGAGCCTATCTATCTCTAGAAATCACTTCAACGTCATGTATGCACAGATGTCAAAGATCAGTTGTGAGATCGTTCGAATGAGCTCCTATTTATAGGCGAAATTCCAACAGTCGGCTCCCTCCTCCAATGGTCATATTTTCCTTAAATTTCAGAGGGACCTGTATATGTGTCACTCAACCAACAGTTAGTAAGAAACTAAATGGAAGACATCATTTTATAACAAAACATGTGTAACTGAAAGCACGACATCGTTTTATAATGAAACGAGTGTAAGTATAAGCAAAACTAAATTTTGGAATGTATGAAAATAAAAGTTCTGAGTCTAACCAAAATTGGAATTCAGAGTCTATAACAAAGAGATATTCGGATTACCTTTTATAGAAATTTAGAACCAGATTTTTGTAGAAATCCACAGTATAAATTTCTAAGGAAATTCGGAGTCTGGTTTCATCAGAGTTCAGAATCTGAACTTACAAGGTTCGGAGTCAAACTTATAAAAGTTCAGTGTCAAACTCCTAATAGTTCGGTGTCAAACTAGTAAAAGTTTGGATTCTAAATAATAAAAGTTTGGAGTAAAACTAGTAAAATTTCAGAGTCGAACTAATAAAAGTTTGGAGTTGAACTAGTAAAAGTTCGAAGTCGAAATCATAATAGTTCGTAGTCGAACTAGTAAATGTTCGGAGTCGAACTCATAATAGTTCTGAGTCTAGAATTAGAAGTGGAACTATATGAGAGTTCATATCTAGATTTCAGAGTCGAACAATATGAGAGTTTGTATCTTAAATTTGGAGTTGAACTTCATTAGAGTTCCTATCCAGAATTCTGAATGGAACTTCATTAGAGTTTGTATCCAGAATTTGGAATGGAACTTTATTTGAGTTCATATCCTGAAATCGGAGTGGATGTTCATTACAGTTCATATCCAGAATTCGGATCCTAAACACAATTCTTAATATCTTAGCATTATATGATTCTGAGGTTTTCGGTATGAACCCGATTTTTATACATTAGAAAAACATTGTTATGTATAAGGAAATCTAGGTTAGGGTAAATTTCCTTTAAGGAAGGAAATTTTCCTTAGGGAAATAAAATATAGATTTGCTTAAGTATAAGGTGTTTGTGATTTTCAAAACAAGAAGGAATGGAAAAATCATAACGAAAACCTTATAAATTCAACAATCTCCCGCTTTTTTTGAAAGCACAAACAGCCTTACGAAAAAAATATAAGGACATTGAAAAATTTCATTAGACATTGAAATTAAAACTTATCTCCCTTTTTTCATGAATGATAGTGAATACAACTAACCCCCCCCCCCCCTTAGGAATTGAAACTCTAAGGATTATATTCTAAATTTCTAGAGTGGAGTTTTCATTATCATGGGAATGAATAACATCATAATGAGAAACTCCCCTTACTTTAAGGATATCTTCACATCGAAATTTTTCCTTCTCTATTATGAATTTTTCCTTCTCCTCTTTTAAGTAGTTCCTTCTCCCCCTTTGTGATTTTCAAAAAGAATTTAAGGGAATGGAAAAGAAATATAGTACCTAAAACATTAGTATATAACAACACAAGATACGACCACCCAAAATTTTATTAGATTTGAAAAAATGTTTACACAGAAAACCAAATGAAACAAATGATCGGAGTGGGTTTATTTGTCTTCCTTTTCCTTCAAGATCATCTTCTTCTACAAGGTTTTCAGTTTCATAAAATCTCGTTGATCCTCCTTAGCTTGCTTTTCCAAATCTTTTATCCTTTCATCTTGAGCTTTCAAAGCTTCTGCCTGAGCCTTCATGGCCTCTTCCTATATCTTCACTAACTCATCTTACTTTACAAGTCTTTTCTCATGCTTTATCCGGAGATCTATATCCCTCATAAAATTTTGAGAATGAGAGTTAGCCTTATCATTCAGTTCCTTGACTTGTTGACTCCAAGAGCTTTGATCAATGATCAGCTCATCCTGAAGATTCTTAATCTTTTTTTCCTTGATGTCAAAGGCATTTTTTACCTCATTTTGAAAATTATCATACTCAGCCAAGTCTTCTTAAACTTTCTTAAACCACAAATTGATTTTGCTACATGATTTCCTGTGTATATCTTAATTTATAAGAAAACATATATGGCCATATTCAATCTTCACACACTTATCTATCACCATGGATAAGGATTATGACTTTTGATTCAAACAATGTTACAACATCTAATATCTAGAGTCTATAGTGGGAAATATCAGAATGGTGTCTGCCAACTTTTTCAAAGATTCAACAACAAAGTCATGACCATGTGTTGATTACTCCGAATCTGAGACCTTTTTTCGAGATTGTTATTCTTCAATATGCACCATCTTCCTTTTATAAGAACCACCAACCTCTTTATTCTTGAAGATATCTTTTGTTGGTGTATCCATGAGCACTTTCTTACATTTATCAGTTTTCGGAATGGGTTGATCATCAAGAGATTCATCCTCACTCTCTGATAGTTGAACAATCTAGTCTTCATCTATTTTCTCCTTTACTGCTCCTTTTTCAAGAATATAAATCTCAAAGGATTTTTCCTCATCATAAAAACCATTTTCTTCCACTTTCTCTTTCTTATCATCAACCTTCATAGTTTCTTTCTCAACTCCCTTTCCCGGAATGATCAGTTTTGCGTATTCAGCCTTTTCATGATAATCTTCTACTTGTTCTATTAGGTCATAAATATCACCACTTCATTCTTCTTCTTTTTCTTATTCTTCAATAACCTCTTCCTCTATTTTTTCTCCAGTTGTTTTCTCTACTTCTTCAACAATCTGTTTTCCTTTGGATGTTTCCGGAGTGGAGTACTACTTCCCAGGAGTCTTTGGTAATGATTTGACATCAAAGGTTTCTGGAATGGAAATCTTTTTAGAGGCTATTTTAGTTTCTTTCAAAAGAGATTGAAAAATCTCTTCTTCTAACATCTTCTTCTTTAATTTCATTTCATTCCCTTGTTTTTCTAACTCATTCACAACTCGTTCTCTTAATGTCTTAGCATCATCAGGGTCCAATTTGAACTGTGGATCCCCTCATTTTCTCTTCTTAGTGTCTTCCCTCCACTTAGTAGCCACCTCACCTGGATAAGCTCTTTGTTTCATAGGCTTGGGTGGTGCAGATTGAGTTTCCTTAGATTTGGTAGTTTTGTCTTTAGTAACCACTTCTTTAAGCTTCCTCTTCTTAGAAACGTTATTTACTGGTTCAACCTTCTCTACATTTTCCAGAATGGCCTCAGCCTCTTCTTCTAGTAAAGGGTAGAAATCTCCATATTCATCAAAAAAACCCATTTTCATCCTTTTTAATGTATCATCACTTACTAGAATTACCTTGAAATTTCTTTTCTTAGAAGTCCAAGAAACATTGAATGAATCAAGACATCTGATGATAAATTTTGAAACGAGGGCCGGATACATTATGATCTGAGCTTTCAGATTCACTTCTTTGATATTCTTAACTATAATCAAAAAATGCCTCATCGGATTTATCTTCCTTAGATTTACCATGAAATCTAGGATGTAAATATGAATCTTCCTCAGAGTATCCTTATCACCCCTTCTTGGTATGAGAAAACCATGTACCCACAACTGTAGAATCCGATTATTCAGAGAAAGATGAACAATCTTAACTATCTTGGAATCATTAAGTCCAAGGCATTTCAATGCCTTCACTTTGTTAAAACATCCTTTCTCATCTGTAAGATTATGTGAATAAAACTCTGCTTCAACTTCTTAAGATAAACCCACCAGACATGCAGCCTTGGTGTAAGATAATTTGTAATTATTTCATAAGACTTGAAAGAAAACAACTCTCTTCCATCTTCCTCAACGAAGGAAACAGACTCATAGAACTCAATTAGAAAATCTGTATAAATGGGATCCTGTTTCTCTGGCTTCGATAAGAAAACATCCTCCCATCCATTTTATCTGATATTCATAGATATAAGAAAATTATACTTGAAGAAACTCAGATTCACTATCCTCTCCCTATAAACTAACCATTTGGAGATTGGATTTGAGGTAGACATATCTTGGGAAGTAGCTTCAATAGACATTCTGAATGGAGAGTTCTGGAGGATTTGGAATGGGCTTAAGAAAGATCAAAATGATCCTTAAGAAGAGAGTCAGGGCTTTGAGACACAAAAGCTTTGAAAGACCGATGTGGGACGACCTTAGGGGGTCCCCTTTATATAGGTGTTTAGACGACGGTTAAGTTTCAATGATTGATCGAACGGTTGAGATACATTGAGATTTGATCTGACGGTTGAGATATAAACGACAAGGAAAACATAACTCCGATATTTTAAGGTTTTAAGAAAAACATTCGGATTTAAGAAAACTAGAATCCAAAAAAATTTAAAACACATAAGAAAACACAAGAAAGTAAAATATTATTACAAATACTTAACTAAGGAAACCATAGCATTTTGATTGGAAAGAAATATTGTTCTTAATTTTTAATATTCATCTTGAAGAAAATTTATCTAAGAAAAAAAACATACCATGAAATAAATTTATTACAAAAAATTTAGTATGAAAACATTATTTCTAAAATTCTCAGTACGAAAATTTCATTACGAAAGTTCCAGGATGAAAATTAATAATATGAAAGTTCCAGAATGAAAGTTTCATACCAAAAATTTCAGTATGAAATAATCATTACGAAAATTTCAGTTCCGGAAATTTTCATTAAAAAAATTTTTTGTTGCGGAAATTTTGAAAAACTCGTTACGAAAAAAATTGGTTACAAAAGTTTGGAAATTTGGATTGTGCTAACCGGCTAATGTACCCCCCTATGAAAAGTAATTTATTACTAAGGATAATGGTTCAACAAGAATTTAATTATAGAATATTACCTTACAGTAATAATTCCTAACATCTATTTAATGTATTCTAATCTTTCGGAGGGTAATGATTTCGTGAAAATGTCAGAAAGTTGAACTTGTATTCTGATAAATTGAAGAATGATAACTCCTTTTTGTGTGTGATCCCTAATAAAGTGATGCCTAATATCTATGTGCTTTGCACGAGAGTGATGTGCATGGTTTTTACTAAGGGTAATGGCACTTGTGTTATCACACAAAATCTGAGTTTTAGTAAAACCCAAGCCATAATCTGTGAGTGTGTGTTGCATCCACAACACTTGAGCACAACAACTTCCAGCTGCTACATATTCAGCTTTAGCAGTGGAGAGTGTTACAGAATGTTTTTTTATTGCATGACCATGAAACCAATGAATCTTTTATGAAATGACAAGTTCCAGATGCACTTTTTCTATCCACTCTACACCCACCAAAATCATCATCCAAAAATATTTTTAAGATAAAATAATTTCTATAAGTATAAAATAATACTTGATCCATGGTTCCCTTTAAGTAGCAAAAAATTCATTTCACTGCCTTTAAATGAGATTCCTTAGGATAGGATTGATATATTTCATATAAGCATACTGAAAACATTAAGTCTGGTCGACTATATGTTATGTAATGTAGACTTCTTATCATACCTCTAAAAGATGTTTGATCTACTGGTTTTCCGGCATCATCAAGATCAAGTGTGTTTGAGGTACCAATAGGAGTACTTATACTCTTAGTTTTTTCATACCCATACTTTTTAAGAAGAAATTTAATATACTTATGCTGGGATATGTATATTCATTCTATTTTTTGAGAAATATTAATACTAAGGAATAATATTAACTCACCCATCATACTAATTTAAAACTCAGATTTCATTAGATTCGCAAAGGAATCAGTTAAAGATTTCTGAGATGAACCAAATATAATGTCATCAACATAAATTTGAACAATCAAAACATTTTCCTAATCTTTTTTTATAGAAAGGGTTGGATCTTAATTTCCCTTAAATAGTTATTTGCACGAAACAATCATGTAAGTCTATCATTCCAAGCATTTGGGGCTTGTTTAAGACCATACAAAGCTTTGGTAAGTCTCAAAACATGATTAGGATGTTTTGTATCTTCAAAGCCATGAGGTTGTTCAACAAAAACTTCCTCTTGAACATAACCATTAAGGAAAGCACATTTCACATCGATTTTAAAATGTTTAAACACTACTGGAAAACTAACCTTTACCAACGGTTTGGAAGCGTTGGTATAGGCCTCCAAACTGTTGGTATAGCCTATACCAACGGTTTGGAGAACCGTAGCCAAGTAAGCCGTTGGGATAGGTCTATACCAACGGTTTTCCAAAAACCATTGGTATAGACCTATACCAACGGTTTTAGAAACCGTTGGTATAGGTAATATGAAATCTATACCAATGGTAATGGAACCGTTGGTATATAAATTCCAAAAATAAAACATCCGCTGGGATTTGATCCCAGGACCCCTCGTTTATAATCGAACGACTTAACCACTAAGCTAACATCACTTTTGTAAACATAATTTCATAAATATATATATATATGTATTATCATAATTATTTCATTTTTTGATTTATATAATGTTCTCGGTTAGTAGATCTGGAAAAATATTAAAGAACCTATCCCAACGGTTTTCAAATTCCGTTGGGATAGCCCTATCCCAACGGTTTTCAAAACCGTTGGGATAGGTTAGGGGTGGGTTGAGTTTTTCCCAACGGTTTTGGTGAACCGTTGGGAAAGGTCACTCTTTCCCAACGGTTTTGGTGAACTGTTGGGAAAGAGGATCAAAACACACCCTTTCCCAACGTTTTAGCATAAACCGTTGGGAAAGAGTGACCTTTTCCCAACAGTTTGCCAAACTGTTGGGAAAGGTTGGGAAATCCATCGCTTTCCCAACGGTTTTGGTGAACCGTTGGGAAATGGTAGCTATACCAACAGTTTTTACAAACCGTTAGTATAGAATTGTTGGGAAAGATCATCTTTCCAGTAGTGAAAATTAAAGAATGATACAAAGGCAATTAAGATATGAATAGATTCGATTCTAGATACTGGAGCATAGGTTTCTTCATAGTCTATTCCCTATTGATGATTATAGCCTTTAGAAACAAGTCTGGCTTTATTTCTAACAATGACTCCATTTTCATCACACTTATTTCTGAAGACCCACTTTACTTTAATAACAGAAGTTCCCTTAGGTCTTTCAACCAAGGTCCAGACTTTATTCCATTCAATTTCATTTAGTTCATCTTGCAGGTCTTTGATCCAATCATCATCATCTAAAGTTGCATCAGTGCTTTTCGGTTCCAATTGGGAAAGAAATGCTAGATGTTATACTTCATTCCTTAAGGAACATGTAGTCCTTACAGGTTGATTAACATCACCAATGATACTATCACTGGGATGATTCTTTAGAAACACCTGACTGGGGTTTTGTAAAACCTGTTCATCAACATAGGCTAGAAATTCTTCTGGGGTAAATGTTTCAGAAGTATCTTTTGGAACATTTTCCTTATCAGAAAGATCTTCTATCAAAGGTTGATAACTAGTTTTTGAAAACACATCTGAGGATGTAGGATGGGGTGGTTTAAAAACAAAAGGATCATTTTCATCAAATTTGACATGTACTATTTCTTCAACAATACATGTGTTTTTATTGAAAACTCTATAAGCCTTAGAAGTTGTGGAGTAACCTAATAATATTCCTTCATCAAATTTTGGTGAAAATTTGGGCAGGTTATCTTTAGTATTAAGGATTAATACCTTGAAACCAAAAACATTGAAGTAGGAAAGTCTAGGTTTTCTACCATTCCATAACTCAAAAATAGTTTTATTAAGAAAAGGTCTAATAAAAACTAAATTTATATTATAACAATCCGAACTTATAGCTTCATCCTAGAAATGTCTAGTTATAGAATATTTACTCAACATGTTTCTAGTTATCTCTTAAATAATTATATTTATTCATTCAACTACACCATTTTGTTGAGGAGTTCTAGGTTCTGAAAAGTTGTGAGTAATACCTTTTATACTACAAAATGTTTCAAAATCTGAATTTTGAAATTCTCCTCCATGATCACTATAAATAGTTTTCAATGGATTATTTTTCTCATTTTTAACTTTCCCTCTAAAAATTTTGAAATAAAAAAAAACCTTTAGACTTCTTTTCTAGAAAATAGACCCATATAAATCTAGTGTATTCATTAACTAGGCCAAACACAAATTATTTTCCTCCAATACTTCCAGTTTTTGTTGGACCCAAAAGATCCATCTGCACAAAATGTAATTCATCAGTTGTTGAGACATCACCTATTGATTTAAAACTAGATTTATGTTGTTTTCCATATTGACAAGGATCAAAAACTTTAGAAGAATCAAATCTAAGCTCTGGTAGATCCTTAACTATACATTTCATAGAGAGTATGCATAAGTTTCTAAGGTTACAGTGACCTAAGCTTCTATTCCATAACCAAGAATGATCTTCTATTGTAGTAATGCAAGGTTTGTCTTGGCTCCTAAGGTCTTCTACGTTTAATGTGTAAACAATTTCTTGTCTGTTGGAAGAGAGAATAAACTCTTTCTGGGAATTGTGTACTAGGCACTTATCATTCCTAAAATTCACAAGGTATCCTTCATCACATAATTGACTTATGCTAATGAGGTTGTGCTTAAGACCCTTTACAAACAAATCATTTGAAATCAAAGTCTTACCAAGAAGAAGAATATTACCAATACCAACAATTTCTCCCTGAGCATTATCTCCAAAAGTTACTTTTCCTCCTTTCGTCTTGATAATCTTTTCGAAATAGTTTTTATTACCAGCCATGTGCCAGGAACATCCACTATCCATTTACTAAGTATTGTTGTTGGTACTTTCCCTATTTTCCAAAAAATGATAAACAAGTTGGGTTTTCGGAATCCAAACTTTCTTGGATCTAGAATTTTTAGAAATTTTTTTTTGGATATCCACATTTTTCTAGAAAAATATGATTTATGAAACCCAAGAGATATAACTCTATTCAAAGAATAGTTTTTCATCCAATGCCCACCACTTTGACACTTTGTGAAAAAAGGAGCTTTAGAAGGAATAAAATAGTTGATTTTGAAAATCGTTTTTCGGTGAGTATAACCTACTCCAATAGTGTTTCTGTGAGGATTAATTTTTGAATAAATCTTGTTAAAATTTTCCTTCCTAGATGTAAATTTTTTAAGAAACTTATTAAGTGAAAATATTTCAGATTTCAGCCTAATGACCAAATTTATATCCTCAGGAATCATTTCCTTAGAGTTATATTTTTCCTCAAAAACATTCATTTTTAAAATAACATTCTTAAGATCTTTAGAAATTTCTTCCTTATCATAATTTGCTTTCTCAAGGTCTTTAGAATGTTTTTCTAAAAGCACTTCTTTATCTTTACAATCTGAAGAAAGATCTGAAAAATCTTTTGTAAGAACTTCATCCCTATTATTTTCCTTGTCTAATTTCTTAGAAATTTTACAATTTTTTTCTTCAAGTAACTGGGAAAAACTAGATACTTCTTCATATGAAGGTTATTCATTTTATGAGGATGAATTGTCTTCATTAGAAGTATATTTTTGGAATAGTAATTCTTATCAAGAGATAAATGTGTTAAAGCCACGACAGAGCATACCTTGGCCATAAGACATGTATATTGAAAAGAAGTATTTGCAATGAATCCCATATTATTCTGAACTGATGAATCATATTCTAAAGATTTACTTTTTGAAGAGTCTCCATAACTAGCACTCCAAGTATTATTATCTTTCAAACTTTTCTTAGATTTGGCTTTAAAGAACTTCTTCCTATTCCTTTCGGAATGCCTCTCTTTTCGTTCTTTCTTTTTAAGCATAGGGAAATCAGGTTGAATGTTTCCACTTGTCTTGCATTCATAGAATGTGACCTATGATTCATTCTTATCTTTCCTTTCCTTCTTTTTATAATTGGATTGGAAATTTCTCTGACCAGCAATCTTGTTCATTTTTCGAGCAAGATTTGCTAACTCATTCTCTGAGACTTCACTCTCAATTGATTTGGATTGGATAACAACCTTCTTAGACTTGGATCTAGTTACTCTCTCAGAAGTCTTAGATTTCATGTGATTTGATGTTGTAGTAAATTAATAGTACCATTCCCATTCTTATTTTTTATGTTTTCAGCATCACTCATCATTCTTGTTTCATGTTGAAGAAGAGTTCCAAACAGCTCATCTAAGTAAATTTGAGTAACCTTCATGTTCTCACCAATAGTTTTTCTCTTTGATTCCCACTCATTTGGCATAATATCAGTAATCTTTTCGACAAGCACTTCATCATCCAGACCTTTCTCTCCCATATATTGTAAGGTATTCATGATAGTCATGAATCTCTGTTGTACTTTGCAAATGGGTTCACCGTAAGGAAAATTGTAACCATGATACTCGGCTCTAAGCATGGATCTTCTTGTCTCAATCACTTTAGATGTACCAAAATGATTAACTTCAAGCTTCTTCCATATACAGTTAGCTATTTCACAAGATGAAATTTGGCTATATATGTTCCTAGTCATGAACACAATAGAGTATTGCGTACCTTATAGTTTAATTGATATTCATGCTTCTCTGGGTTGGTGAAAGCACATACTTCCTTATCATGAATTTTTTAACCTCCAGTAAGCATAACAAGGTTATCTACTCTAGTATTGATAACAAAAGCCTTCATTCGATCTCTCCAATACTCATAATCATTGCCATAAAAAATTTGTGGTCTTGTAGGATATAAGTTGTCGATGGAACCAACATTGATTCCTATCATCATAAAAATTCATTCTACACAAAAATTTTTAATAGCAAATGTTCGGATTCAAGGAAAATATTCCTAAGCAAGAAAAACATAGAACAATGTAAAAAATGACCAAGAAAAACATATATGTGAGAATAAGTATTTTATGGAACCTCCTCTGATACCAATTGTAGGATTGAAATAACGATGTAGATGCACAATATACAAGGGGGGGGGGGGGGGTGAATTGTATACTTTAAAAAATTTCCTTAAACAAGTAAAGGTCTAAGTTTAACAAAGTTAAAATTAAGAAAATTCACAACATCTCTAACACCAATGAAAAATTGGGACATAATATGAAGTTAAAAAATTCTAGTTCTATGCACTTTCTTAAATCTGAATAGTGATTCCAAAAAACAGGTTCCAGAAATATTGATCTGGAAAATGAAACTTAACCAAAGTTTACAATATGTGATTCTACCTTAAAGCATCTAGAATCTAACTAAGTCAGAGTACAAGTGTAAGGAAATATAATAAGGTTATACTTTCCTTACAATACAAAAATGAAGCTGAAAAAACAAGTAGTAAAACTACAAGTAACAAGATATAAGTCTTTTAACCCAAAGAGAAGGTTATCCAAAAACCTTGGATAAAGGTCCCTTGATTTATACTTTCAAGAAAGTCTATCGTAGACACACTAGGGTAAGCCCTCGATACTAATATCGGAGTCTCTGTATTGCTATACCCTCAATCCCTTAACTTCACGGTAGTTGGAACCTCTGTCTTCCTCAGCAAAGAATCCCTCAACATCAAGGTGTTGGAACCAGTTTCTTCCTATCTACAGAAGCCCTCAATTTTAATCACCAACAATCGGAGTCGCACGAAGCAATTCTGCACAAGGCAAAGTTTGAACAAGTCGTTCAAACATTCTAAACGAAGAGTTGAGAGTTTATAAGAGCCTATCTCTCTAGAAATCACATCAACAACATGTATGCATAGATGTCAAAGATCAGTTGTGTGCTCATTCAAATGAGATCCTATTTATAATAGAAATTCCAATGGTCAGTTCCCTCCTCCAATGGTCATATTTTCCTAAAATTTTAGAGGGACCAGCATACGTGTCACTCAACAAACGGTTAGTTAGAAATAGAATGGATGACATCGTTTTATAACAAAACATGTGTACCTGAAAGCACAACATCATTTTATAAAGAAACGAGTGTAAGTATAAGAAAAACTAATGTTTGGAATTTAAGCAAATAAATGTTCAGAGTCTAACCAAAATTGGAATTTGGAGTCTATAAAAAAGAGATGTTCGGATTCTATTTTATAGGAATTCGGAACCTAAATTCTGTAGAAATCCATAGTCTGAATTTCTATGGAAATTCAGAATCTGGTTTCATCAGATTTCATAATCTAAACTTACACAGTTCGGAGTCGAACTTGTAAAAGTTAGGAGTCTAACTCATAATAGTTCAGAGTCGAACTAGTAAAAGTTTCGAGTCGAACAAATAAAAGTTCGGAGTCAAACTAGTAAATTTTTTGAGTCAAACTAGTAAAAGTTCAGAGTATAAATAATAATAGTTCGAAGTCGAACAAGTAAAAGTTTGGAATCGAACTCAAAATAGTTTGGAGTCTCGAATTCAGAGTGGAACTATATGAGAGTTTGTATCCTGAATTCAGAGTGGAACTTAATTATAGTTCATATCTAGAATTTGGAATGGAACTTCAATATAGTTCGTATCCAGAATTTGTAATAGTACTTTCTTAGAGTTCGTATCCTAAAATCACAGTGCAACTTCATTATAGTTCATATCCAGAATTCGGATCCTAAACAGAATGATTCATATCATGGAATTATATGATTTCAAGTTTTTGGGTATGATCCTGATTTTAATACTTAATAAAAATATTTCTATGTATAAGGAAATCTAGGTTAGTGTAAATTTCTTTTAAGGAAGGAAATTTTCCATAGGGAATTAAAATATAGATTTGCTTATGTATAAGGTGTTTGTGATTTTCAAAACAAGTGGGAATAGAAAATTTATAAGGAAAACCGTATTGAATCAACAATTAAATGACATTATAATTAATAAAATTCATGATATAATTTGTTAAATGGTATTTATGTACACCATATAAACTACGTGGGTGTATAACTTCAAAATGAGCTGCAATGAAAGGAGATTAAAATGAAGTCCCTTACCTTGATTCTAAGTTTCCAAGTGTGTCAGTATATTTCAAAATAATAAACTTATATTATTTAATTAGATATTTTAGAACCATTTTCATGTTTATCATTACTTTTCTAAGTCTTTGTATATTGTTTTTAAACAATACAGACAATTAAGTTCCGTTTTGCTATTTCGACAATGTTTAAATCATGTGTGAAACATTTCCTTAGTATATTATCTATGGTAAATTTGGTTCTCAATTAAAACATAACCAGAATAAAAATCATGTAATAATTATAAATTTTATACATAAATTATACTTTTTAAAAACAATCATGAATGATGTTTTAAAAAATTGGCACATCATTACAATCCGGGAGACGGTTGGCTAGACGTAAGAATGAGTAATGTTCCAATTTATATTTATTAAAATTAGAAAGAAGGTAGTAATAATAATCTGTAATTAGTAATCAATATATCAAAAATAAGATATTTTTTTAATATTATATAGTTATATATATAATTGTTGTGATGTAAAAGGAATCGCATTTTTTGAGAGGGAAGTAGTCCACACATCCTTGAACGATGTAATCACTTTTACAGTGAGTGAAATGGTAATGATTAAAATGATATATTACATTTATTGAAATTTTATTATTTAATTAATATCATATATTCTTCATTTAAATAACATGTTTATATTTAACCAATTTTTAATACATTTCATTTAATGTGTGAACGTATCGCATCGCTTGGAGGAGGTAGTAGTCCACACTTCAAGATACGATTTTATCATATTTCCCCAAAATAAAAAACATGAAGGTTTTTGTTATATAAAAATTAAATAATTATTATGAAATTATAAATAAAATTTATATAATATAAAATGTATGTAAATCATAATTCCCAACCATGAGAGGTGGTAAAGGAAAAATCAGATGACATCATTCCTTGAGGTGGTAGTCTGTCATACACGAAAAATGATTTTGTTACCCATTTTATGGATGTGTGTGTAGGTGTAGTTATAATAACTAAAATAAAAACATATTAGTATATTGAAGATACTGAGGTTTATTTAATCATTAAATATTAATTATTTTATTTTTGAAATAATAAATAAATCAAATGTGCTCGTTGAAGAATGCTATAACTTCTTTGGGTAACTAATTTTGATATGGACCAAAGGACTTGTTTTTATTTATTTTCAAATTTTGTATTTTATTATGAGAGGAGTTATTTTAGATCTTATTTATACATGTTATGTATGAGTCAAAGGGAATTATGGGTGAGAAGATGTTGGGAGAGTGAGTGACTTTTTATAGTGGAGGGGGAGTTGCATTCTTATAAATATTAATAAGTAATCATTATTGGGAGGTCTCCCATAAATCATGTGACTAAAAATGATAATAATTAGAGAAAATCTATTATATAGTAGATAAATTTAATGAAAATGGGTTGTAGACATGTTTCTGGGTAATTTATCCCATTATGAATAAAGTTTATCCACTATGTAAGCTCATTTTTACCTTAATTAATGTAAATAATTTTAATTTATTTCACTAATATTTTGGGTAAGAAAATAATTTGAACTCAATATAAAATAAAAATTATTCTGGTTCAATATAAGAAATCCAATTTTCAAAACACTAATCATAGAAGTTGTATAACTATATTTTAAATTAATTTCGTAGACCAAACAAGAAAGCCGGTTTTTAAGTAAAATTTTCAAAAGATTGATTTTTTTAAATCCATTTTCAATATGAAATTGATTCCAACGAAATAAATTATATAAAATGATATATAATTCAGCTAATTATGCATTAAAAATTTACATATATAATTTGAATCTAAATTATTGGGATGAAAACCCATTTTTCATTTATATTATAGTATTACTCATTTTTCATCAAAACATGGAACTTATAAGAAAAATTACAAAAAAACTATACCAAAGTAAATATTGATATTCATATTTTAAAAATTAATTTTATTTTTTCAAATATAATTTATAAATATTTATTTTAATAATTAGTTAACCAGTATAAAGCTGTAAACATTTCTTTTTAAAATTTGCAACTTTTTATGTTAAAAATAGGTTTTATTCTTATCATAAGTATATAAAATACATTGGATGAATATAAAAACATTTAATATAATATATAACATATATATTACATTATTATATTTCATTAATAGTGATTAATTTAATATATTATTGTAAAATACGATTTTTTTTCCTAAAGGAGTTTTTTATAAAAACAAATACTTTATATTCAATTATTCCTCATTTTAATTTATAAATAATTTATAACTAATGTATTTACTTAATAAACATGTTAAAATTATAATATCATAATTTAGTTATTCTCTTCCATTCCATCTATTTCAATGTTTATTTAATACCTATCATAATAAAATTATTAGTATATTTTTTCTAGTAAGACACAAGCTTGTGTGAAATATAATGTCATCAAAGGAACTTGCTATTACGTGAAATAAAATATGAACATTATTTTACTTTTGATGCAATATAAATTTTTTTTTCAACTAACTTAATATATTAAAGTATTTAAGTTAATTTGATATAATATATTTCATAAAATATCAGTATATTACAAAAAAATATCTACAAAAAATGGATCCATTACTCTATTAAAATATATTATTAGTACATGTATTGACAATGTATTAAAAAAATTATATATATAAATTAATGACATGATTTTTATTGGCTCATAATAATTCCATTAAAACGTTAATTGTAATATATAGAGACTACTAAGATTAAAATATATTTAAGTGATTAATATATATGAATTTACCTTCTAAAACATGATATGTACTAATAATTTATTTTATAAATACATTATTTTTAATATGTGAATTTAAAAAATAAAACATAAATTCACTAATATGTAGTTATAACAATCCAAATATACATTAAAAAGTATATGTGTATGAGTTTCTAGTGTATGTAGTATTAAGAATACTAGTGAGAAAGGTAACTGAAAAGTTGGTGTTAATTGTTTTATCAATTTTAACCAGTATATTAATAATGCTATGTAATATTCAATAAGAAATACTACAGAAAATGTTGGCCATATCTAAAATATCTAAATATTTTGTGGCCATTGATGTATCATTATAACATATCTGGAATTATACTATTCTGTTTAGGGTTACAAAAAATAATAATTTTACCAATATTATGTTGTATACAATCTATGGAATTAATAATCCAGATGTTAGGTTTAAACATGTGAAAATGATTTAGATTTCTGATAATATCATTACTTGAGGTATTTCCCATTGTATTGATGTAATATAAGGAATACATTCTACATGAGCATGAATATTATCTAACCCTAGTCACGAAAACATGGTAGGCCCATCAGTTGTAGCCTTACACATTTGAAACATGCTTAACAAGTGAGAAAAGAACAGTAATAAATAGTTATCTCCAGTGAAATTAAATGTCTATTCGATTTGGTGTCTTGAAATGAACTAATTTTTACTTTATATTAAGTATATATTTGTAAAATTAAATTTTAATTAAAATTATTTATTATATATAGTTATTATATATTCATGGAT
Source organism: Viscum album (assembly GCA_963277665.1). Lineage (NCBI taxonomy): Eukaryota > Viridiplantae > Streptophyta > Magnoliopsida > Santalales > Viscaceae > Viscum > Viscum album. The sequence goes on from OY728141.1 coordinate 1,577,740,521, forward strand.
ATAATGTAATATTTCCATAGAGTATCTATCACATTCAAAAGGGTATAAATGTTCCCCGCTGTTATGAAAACCATAATGTTCCATAAAGATATTCTTAAATTTAGTTCAATGGTAATATAATATTCAATGATGGGGAACAATTTTTATTTGCCATTATGTGTGAGTACCCATCATTATATGAGAATTTATATCATGTTATTCGTTCATAGTAGTCTCTATGAAAAAACGTTATGACAACAGAATCACCAATATGAATCCCACATGTTTATGTGTCCTAAGATATTATTATCCATGAGCATGATTAATGTTCCTTAGTATCTACGATTATAAATAAATCATTCCATGATACCCACACATATATATTTGTTATAAACCATAATGATAATAGTTCACGGTAAAGATGGGTATATTGGGTGTCTCACAAATAAAATGTTATTGATGTCTATGTTTAATGTTTTATTTTTTATTTTAACATTTTTAAATGTTGATATCATAACAATTATATTGAAATAAAATTATCAAAGTAAATTTTCTGTTAATGGTGTAATAAAGTTTTTATTTTAGAAATTTATAGAAGGCATATAAAATATATAGGATTATGGAATTGCTGTGAAACATTATTGATGAGATATCATGATAAAGAGATTATATTACACAATGTGAACTTAACCGTGGTTATCAACATTGAAAAACTAATATCTTACTCCTAGGTTCCTTGACCTGTTGTTGGATTTTAATCATAGACTTCAACAAATCATGCATAGTGCCAATAAAAAATAATCCAAGAGGGTTATAGGATAGGTGATTCTATTGATCTTTATTAATTTTATTTATATTTAATTTTTTGAATAAATATTATTATCAATATAGTGTAATAATTGTATTCAGGATTTTTTGATCCCAATAGTTAAATATATTTTTTTTTGATTTAATTATTTAATTATTCATAAATATAATATTAACTTATTATGTTAGTGATCAAACATTTATTCTAATATTTAATAAATTTCATAGAGGACTAGTACACTAATATTGTGTATGTTGATAAATATTAATTTCAATTTTCGTAAAAAAAATATTTATAATTGTACCAGTTATCACATTCCATGAAATGATATTATTATTATTGTTGTTAAAACATTTAAAGGTCTCAGATAAGGTTTAATATATTATTTAATGTGTGTTTTCTAATTAAATAATATTTTATCCCTAACCTTATTTCTCTAAATAAATTTGTACCTCAATTTTATATTAATAATTTGTTAAAAATTGATTATTGCAGTGTGTATTGAAATCTATATTTTTATATCAAGACTGAAGAATGCTCTATAGATTTTCATTCCTCCTCCATCAAATCAAAAACAAGAGTGAAAGAATGATTCTTCAAGCCTAAAGTAATTTTAGCAGTGACAAAGATGAACACCACATGATGATGAATCCATCATTCTAGAACTTGATAATACATTGACATTCTTTTCATATCATTAGAGAACTATTATATTACCAGTATAGGGATTATACACATCCATCCTACAATAGGAATGATGGTTGATAGAAAAGGGTTTTAGAAGATCAATATCAACATTGAATAATGATCTAAATACTGAGGTATTCAATCCTTTGATCTATTTAAATTAATTATAAATTTAATTTTAAAAATATAACCTATTGGTTATAATGACATTCTTTGTCAATATATTTTTGAAACAGTTTATTGGTGTTGTTGTCTAGTTATTGTAAAATATTTAAATAATCTATTTAATATATCAATTGTTGAGTCTGGATCAGCCCTAATAAGTGATTTAAATTGGACTAAAACTATCTTATGGGGAATCAAGAACATAACTTGGGATTATTGTTCCAAAATAATTCATCTATATGGTTCTATGTGTGAAATTGGATTAAAATTTTAATAACTTGATGGTTCGTGCTATCAAATAAATATTAATAAAACAATAAAAAATCTATATGGAATGAAATAAATAAAATCATAGATAAATTATTACGATAAAATGAATATATAAAACATCATCCAAATCAAAAACAAAATAAGGGTCAATAATAAATTTACAAAATAATTTGGTTTGAGATGGTGAATAGGTGATAAAAGAATATGCTACAAAACCTCGATGAAATAATGTATCGAAAATAGTGTCCCAAATCTATGAGAAATGATAGATTAAACCTTATATTTCACCACAAAAAAAATATGAATCATTAAAAAGAATACCCTCTTCCACTATATATAACATCAACTCAACTTCAATCCTCCAAAAAATGGTCCAAATACACCAGATAGGTGTATAATGGGGTGTGAGTAAAACATTCCTAGTAAGATCCAACCATGTGTTCAGTAAACACCATTAGTTTGATAAATACAACCAATACTAGTTTTAAAATAAAATATAAATACAATAGTAATTTAATATTTTAAAGGTATAATAAAATAAAAAACTATAGGAGATTTTAATTTTATAATTATATTCTATGCGAATAAAATTTTTGAACAAGCACCATCGGAAGTACTTAAGGTATCTTAGGATAGGGTAACCCAAAGATCGTCACATTGTTATTGTGGTTGAAACATCATAATAAAAAACATGCGAACAACTATTGTAAAAAAATTCAATTCATAGTTTTAAAGGGATACCCTTGAAATTTCCACACTTTCCAATTTATCAATGTGTTTACAACGTGTTTTTGCATTAACCAAATCTAGGTAGGGAATTTCATATCTAGTTATGCTTATCCTTTTACTCTCACCTAAATACATAGGGATCTAATGTGATATCCCACTTCTAGAAACCCAATATCATTATTCAGATCCATTTTAATTATATGGAAACTTTATTGAATATGTATCACAATGCCCTCATTTTAGCATATAAAATTTACTTTATAAATCATTTTTTTATAATTTCAAAAGAAATAAATTTTAAATACTTGAATTGTGTTTAATGGACATAAAATATTATATAAAATTCTTATAAACAATTTTGAATAATAATAAATGAGAAATTCAATCATGGTTTATAAAATAAAATAAACATATGAAACAACATTCCTAAATCAAATTAAACATCTTATTAGTAGTAATAATCCAAAATAAATGAAAAGTAAGTACCAAAAAAACTGAAAATTCCTATAATTTGAAAATAATAAAAACAAGGCCTCAATTTCCACAAGGAATAATGGAAACTATGGACTAATGAAGATTAAAACCCAACAATATGAATAAAGTCGCATACTAGGATTTCCTTGGAATAATATATGGAAAACTCTACTAAAATCATGCCAATGAGTGGAGGAGAGGGATCAATGATTTATTTTTGTTACCTACATTAAAAATTTATAATGAATGAGGGAGGGGAGGGATATAATTATCAAATGATCAATTATAAAAACTAAAATTTTATAGATCCTAGTGGACTGCATTGTTTTCTAAACCATGAGACACACCTAAGGATTTTAATATATATCTTTCATTTCAATCAATATAATGTGTTTCATAAATATATATTAATGAAACACTAAAATAAAATTAGAAAAACAATATTTGGGGAATATTATTAAAAAATTATCATAATAATAAAACTATTTTTAAATAAAAATATATTACTCAACTAATATTTCTTACATTTAGACGATAAATAATGAATTTTAATTTATATCTAAATGTATTTTTCTTTCTCAAGTAATTTTTTTTATAAAGTGTTGTATATTTTGTCATAATAAAGTAAATTGAATAGTTATAATAAAATATTATAGATGAACTAATATATTAATATTCTAAAAATTTTAAATTTTTATGAAAAAATATTGTCAATACTTAAAAGCCCCATTTATCAATAAAGATTTTTTTAATATATTATGAATTAACATTTAAAAAAATTAAATTTATAAATTTTAAAATTTATAAAATATGTTTCATTTTTTATTCATAATTTTCGTATTTATCTTAATATAAATTTTCGATATTTTTATTGAAATGTTAAATTTGGGGGAGAATAGTGAAATATTTTGATTCTGAAAATACGTTCCCTTTTATTATATTATCACAGTAACATAATCATTTAAATCTTTATAAAACATTTATTATAAATTAAATATACATTTATAAATTCATATTCATCATTTAAAAAACAATATTGTATTTATGAACTTCAAGCTTATGATTTTGGACAAATAAGAAACATTTAACAATAATAAAAACTAGTTTTTGTATCGTTATTTTAACTAAGTATACAAGAGAATGAATTCATTTTTTGATGATTTTGAAATCAAAAAAACAAGTTTTTTCAATAATAATAAAATTAATTTAATCTAAATTAACAAAAATGTAAATTTTGTCTTGATCAGATTTTTTAATCATTAGAATATATCTTTTTAATAGGTTTTACGGGTTATGTGAACTAATATTAAATTAATTATTATCATTCTTATAAATTCTATTTGAAAAAATAATAATTCCCATTTTAAATAATTATATCTGTATTTAATTTCCATTTCCATTTTATTTTGAATCATTAAATATAAATTACATATCTAAAAGTAATTTACCACAATAAAAACAAAAAAGGAAAATGTGAAAAAATCTACGTTTAAAAGAAAAACATAATTATTTAAATATATGGTTAATGTTTTATATACATTACCACTTCTTTGATTCCATTATTTTTCATTATTTGATCAACTCGACCTTTTAATAGTGTCTTGTTCTTTTATATTATTGAATAAATGACCCACCTCTCCCATATTAATGGAGTCATCCCCACCCCATTTCTCCTAACACTCTAAGCCCCTTATATATGAAAAATTCTAACAAAAAACCCCTCAATACAACTTAGTATTTAATTTATATTATTATCCTAACAAAAACACTTCCTCTTAATGAAAAGGCTTACTTTTTAAGGGTAATCTTCCATGGTGTAAGGTAGAATTCATAAATAATCCATTTTCATTTCCTTTCATTCCTTTCTTAATTTAACACCTCCATAACTAATCCAAACATGTTGAAATAATTACGTTTTTGTTATTTTTATACGTATATATTATTGTGTTATCATATAACCATTTTATACCTTTAACCCTATCATTTGAAAAATGAGAAATCCTCTTGCGTTACTTATGTATTACCCCACAATAAGTGGCGTGATCTATTATTCATAACCACCACACATGATTTCATATAAATGGGGTATTTAATAGATATATATAATATTTAAAAAATTATTAATAATTTGGAAATATAAACCAATTCATAACTAATTTCTATTCTATTGAAAATAAGAATATTGTCAGTCTGTATGTGCATACTACTACCTCCATAAATAACATATATATTTGTTCATCTAAAATTTTAATATTTCAAACTAAAATAAAATATGTTTTTACACATTAAAAAATATTAATAATAGAATTAAAAAATTTAATAATTATATCATTCTAAAGGTATCACATTCTAAACTATAATCACCCATCGATTATAGCAAGTTCTTGGTTGGTCCAAATTACCAACCTATGTGAGCAATGATATAAATTTATATCATGAATGAATATGGAAATTTTAAATATTGGTATTATTAATAATAATTGAAAATAATATTTGTTTTAAATTTCTATAAATGTTTTATTATTATTTAAATTATTATTAATATACCACCCATTGTTCATTAAAAATTACCAAAACAAGCAAGACACTGATTTCATCTCTCATAACTGTAAAAAAATATCTCATGGGATAAAGTTGTAAAATATTATTTAATTATAAAAAAATTTATTAAATTACCTTAAACTGTCTTTTAATGATTAAATTGGTATCAATTAATGAGTATTAACATCGACATTACAATACTTATGAAAAATAATTAAAATTACAAACATCTTCTGATGGAAATAAACTATAACTAACAAGTAAATGTTAATTAATAATTATAATTTAAGATTATAAATGTTCATTTAAATAAAAAATGTTTTTAAATAATGTATTATGAGAGTTATTATTATTATCAAATTAGTTATAGCATCTTTGAATAACAAGAAATAAAATTTTGGGGGTTTGAACCCGATTTCTTTTCATTGTGGAAATTTTAATTCTTAAACCCGATTTAATTTAAATGGTGTTTATAATATCTTTTTGATATATATGACGCCACTATTGTTATTTTATTCACGGGTTTTAATTTTATATTTCTACCTCACACATTCAATATTTTTCCATTAAAACATTTCATAATTCATATGTGTATTTAATATAAATTTTAATTTTTTGGGTTATGTTTTTTATACACCTAATTTAATTTTAATGGTGTGGATAATTACTATTATATATAGAATATCATGAATTATATTTTATTAATGTTATTTTATTTTCAATATACTACTCTCATTTCATGGGGTATTTCAAAAAACATATCTTAATTTTAAGGGATTCTCTTCTAAAGTTTAGTTCTTCGAGTCTTAGGAAAGAATCACCTCTTGTTTTTTTTGGGTCTATAAATCACATCACATGGATTATTTATCATCAATTTATACATGAAAATAAATTTATTTATAAACTATTTTCATTATATACCTTTAATAGGGTTTTGATTTGAAAATTTTTTATGTTGATTATATTTTTTTTACTCAAACTACCATTATCTGAGTTTTAATGTTCCATCATGAACATATTACATATATTATTCATTAATTAAACATTAATATTTTATATTGAACATTATATATATCTCAGGGAATAGTGAAATTTTTTATTTAAATATCCCCCGTTTATGAATTTCTACCCTATAAAATATGACATTTTTATGAATGATTATTAATTTCATTATATAGAATTCCCCTTCTATGTTATTATTTAATATTCCCACAAATGTTCTCTTCTTTTGAAAACATATTTTTGTGGTGTATCATGTGGGATTCATATTTCTCTTTCTTTTTTTTCAAATTTAATTTTCTTCACTCTTTTTATGATGTTTCTGTTCAATAAAGGTATTTGAAAATATTAAAATAGTTTTCATCCTTTCTTGATAACATGTTTTATCTTGTACTCTACATTAACTTTAATTTTTTTTTTATTTTATAAGATATATAATTTAATATTATTTAAAATTATGTTTTTTCAAAAAATACTAGTTAACATTATCAAAATTACTTTCTCAATTGATCTATTACTTCTTCTTTTAGAGTAAAGTTAAAAAAATATAAAAACATGTTTATTGTTTTATTTATAATATAATCTTTATCTAAAAAGGATTTATTACATTGGAAGTAAAAATTATGACATTCACTCTAAATTAAATTATATTATTTCACTTTTACGGGATTAAAAATTTGGTTTCAAATTCTCTAACTCTTGATGAATTCTTCAACGGTATTGTTCAATGTATTCTTCTGATGAAGGTGTTTATCATATATGTCAACATCCTTCAATGATTCTATTATTTCACCAGGGATATGGACTCATGATACCATAAATATTAATTCTTTTAATATATTATTAAATATAAATTTTAATTTTTATTGAAAACCGTCACTTTTCCATGGTTTAATTATTTAATGTTAAAAATATGAGAAGTTTCATGCTCCATTAAATCTCTGTCTATGGAAGATTATTCTAATAGTGGGTGGGGCCCTATTTAACAATAAAATGCATTGGTTAAGGTTTATATCTTATTAGGTGATATATTATTTTGAGAACATGATGTGGGTAGATTTTTTCAATAGTTTTTGTTGTGAATGTGATGCAGGTATCTTTTCTCATAGTTTTGATTTGTAAACATGATACCGGTAGATTTTTTCAGATATTTGTTTTGTGAATTTGGTTTTGGTGCATTATTTTCATAATTATATTATTTTAATATGATTTGTGTAAATTTAATCAAAGGTTTATCATGTGAATGTTATGTATGTGTATTTTTGGGTAAAAGTTTTGTTTAAAGGTGATGTAGTTAGCATTTTCACATGTTTATTATGTTAAAGCGATGTAGGTTTGTTCTTTCATAGGTTTTCTATGTGAGAATTATATGGGTATATTTGTACACATATTTACTTTGTAAACATAATTTTAATAGATTTATTATTATGTTTTTTCATTGACTTAATATTGATGGATTTGGTTATTATTTTTTTATAAAAAATATTATGGTATCTTTATTCAAAATATTTTCGATTCTTTTTTCTATTCCATTGATCTTTGATACAATTTTTCATGTATTTATATTGTATAACAATGATTATTCCCCATATATCATATTTATTATATCATATTCGTAAATTATTATTCCATGGTATATGATTTTCATTTGAGATCGCATGTCCCTCTCTCATGAATAATGGATTACACTTTTTGTAATGTTTTATTTTTAACAATATACATAACTTATTATAATGGTTTTAATTTTCCTTATATCTAACCTTTTACGATCATTTTATCATAGGGAGTTATTGCGATCAAACTTTTATAATTATCATATTCCCCCTGTTATTAATATGATTAAAACATATAAGGAGTCATGATATGAGTCTAGTGTGGATTAAATATTGAATAATGTTCCAAATTTTCATAAAATTAGTTCTCATGTAGATATTTCTCAAAGATACTAAAAAAATTTATCTTTATATTTTGTGTGTTTTATGTGATTTCATGTTTTACATTTTGAAATGATGTAAATAAATATATGATTAGCTTATATCAACTAATAATGTATCAAAACTAGTATTTAGATAATTTTTTTCTTGTACCAGATACAGACATGTGTTTTTGGGGAACATTAATTGGTATCAGATTAATGTTTAGTTATTTTTAGGGATTAGTTTAGTTGTATTGGATATTACATTAACAGAATGTCTATTAGAACACTAAGGATAATTCTCCATTGAGGTTAAATTAATATAGATTTTTTATAGTAGATATTAGGTGATTTTACTAAAAATTAGATCACTGTATCGATACAAAAAGTTTTTGTAAGCTCTGGAAAAGATTTACTTATGGGTAGTGACCATGTAATTGGTTCATCGTAAAGAAGATCATAAAAAAAGGCCTAGCTTAAAACCTGGTTTAATACTCATGAAAGATATGATTTGGTGATTCACATACACTTTATAAACCATTATAACAGATTTAAATGAAGTTTATGATTTCATATATTACAAGTTAAGTTTGAAAACCTAAAAGATAAATGACCATGGATAACATAGATTAATCTAAAGGAGCTATAGGTTGATCTAATTATGTTATAAGTGTAAAAAATTATCATAGGTTGAAAAAAATGTTTCATAAGAGAATATCTATTAGGATTGATTTTTAATAATATCATTAATTATGAAATTATTGGATACTATCATATAATTTTTTGAATTATTATTTTGTTGCTGATTAGATCTAAAAAATGAACCTATGAAAGGTATATCTATCAAAAAATCTCAAAAAGAATATGTTGTACTAAAATGTTTCCTAGTCTTACATATGATAGTAAGGTAGATATAAATTTTTTAATAAAATACTAACTTCTGTCTAGCTTATATACACCCATATCTATTTTATTATTTAGTTATATTTAAAATTTTGGGGCTCAATTTACTTAAGGTATAGATAATGTAACAACTGATAATTTTACTATAAATAATTCCTTTATGAAAATACAATGTATTTGATATATTTTTCTATAAGAAACACCAAAATAAAATGAGATGAAATATATAATATGGATATTAATATGTAAATTTTAATAATTATAAATATTCTATTAAATAAAATGATATCACTCAACTAAAAGTTCTCACATTTAAAGGATTAATTATTAATATTATTTAATATTAACAAAGAATGCGCATTCTCAAATAACACTTTTTTTAAATAGTTTTATATATTATGTCCAAATAAATTAAATAGATTACACTTAATATAATATTATATATGAACAAATTTATTAACAACCATTATAATATAAATTAATGTTAAATAATATTAATAATTCTTAATAATGTTATTTTTTTATAATAAAAAAAATTATTTATATTTTCATATTTTAATTAAAAAATTAATTTAAAATATTAGAATTTAAATATTATAATTTGAACTAAATTTTTTAATTTATCATGTAAAATTTATCTCCGGTTAAATTTTTTAGATTTTTTTAAAAAGCATGAACTTTTATGAGAACAACGATTAATAGAGACATTGAAAACATTGTCACTTTTATGAAATTTTCTTGGAAAAAGAATGATTTCATAGTTTATAAAAAATATTTTAATATATATATATATATATATATTAAATTATGTTATTTAAAAATATAAATATGGATTTATAAATCCCATGTTTAGCATTTTAGAAACATAACTAATATTTTATTGTAATAATATTTAATTTCAAAACATTTTCTTTGATCTAAGTATTAATGAGTACATGGGCCTCATCCCAGTTGGTGAGGACTCGACATGTGCATCAAAGAGACTCGAGATTAAATCTGGTTGAAGACATATTTATGATACCGTAGCAGTATGTTAGCAGGCATTGTAGCGGGCACTGTGGCAGAACTATAGTAGGTACTGTTTGGTACTGTAATTGCTTGAACTATTATTCCATGTGGGACTTTGGGCAACTTGTTTGGTCCTCGGGTCTTTCAAGACTTTCGGGCCACCCACGAACATCACGTTATTTGTCTCTCAAGGCCTTTAGTCCACCTTAAGGCCTTGAGGACACCCTAAGGCTTCTGATATACCAGTCTGATGATAAGGGACAAGGCTCTTGATGAGGATCAGAGTAGGGACATTCACTAAAGTATAGCTACCGGAATTGGATGAACAAGAGTTTATGGAATTTCCATCGATATCGGGCATGTGAATATTTATACATGATATCTAGTTAACCAGACATACGAAGGGGAGTGTAAATATCATGAAATGAGATTTGGAGGAGTAGTTCCAAGTTGTCTTGTCTGGGTTACTTCTTATAAGTCCTACAGGTCATGTAATTATCTCTAAACCTTCAGGACTTTTAAGGGTTCCACATCACCCTAAGTAATGTAGATTATCCAAAATAATAAAAATAGGCCTTCAAGCCTTTCATTAAACTATCAACGAGGTTGAATTTTTTTTAATGTTTTTCAATCAAATATTATATTATTTGTTTATTAAAAACCCATTAATTAAATAAAAAAATTATAATATTAATTTTTAATCTTAAATATAATTTTAAATCCTATATAGAAACTTTTTATAAAAATAATTAATTTGTGTCATATATGTTACTATCAAAATTAATTTTCATCAACCATATAAATTTTATTTGAAAAAATTGTAAAAATATGTTTTCTGTAATGTTATAATTATCAATTCATTTTTATTCATTAAAATTAAATTTCATAAGAAGGAATTAGTTACCATGGTAAAATTAGTATAATGTTAAAATTGAATAATCTATGTGTAAATTACAAAAAAATATGAGTAAAAATATGTGTTTGTGGATTTAGACACCCCATCCCTTCCTCACTCTAATATTTTCCCTTATTGGATCCACAAGAATTTTGAATTTTGAATTTTCCTTTTTTGTTATTGAAAAAATGCCACTCATATCCCATATAAAGGGAGTCATCAAACCCCCCCCCCCCCACACACAATACCACACAATCCAAAAACAATTTTATTATACGAAATTCTACCCAAAAAATTTCCAAAATACAACAATAAAATTATTAAAGCTTCGGGTTTTCTAAAAATACAACCTCTTAAAGCATTAATCCAATTTTTAATGGATATCGTCTATGGAACAAGGTAAAATTATGTTATAAATCATTCTAAATATGTTTCATTTATTATTTATCATTCTCCACTTATAATAAATCAATGTATTCATAATTTCATAATAATATAATTATAAAAAAATTGTTTTAGGCTTACGGTATAATCAATTTTCATATTCCTACAAACAATTTGAAAAATGAAAACCTTATTTTATTATGCAAGAACTATGTACTTCAAAAAAAATGTGATCCATTTTTCATAACCAAGAAACAAAAATGATTCAAAGGGAATATTTAATGAATAAATTTTATATTTAAGAAATTTTTCTAAATATAATAATATAAGATAATTCTTAGATTCTCCATTTTTTTTAAAACGATAACATAATATATGTGTAAGTGTAGACTACTGTCTCCATGATGAAACATATCACACTTTTCATCAAGAATTTTATTCATTATCTGAATATCCTAAACTATTATTAGAACACTAAATAATATAATTCCATATCATTAATAATGATACTAATATAGAGGAATAACTTTCTTAGTCATACTCACCCCTTGATTATAAGATGTTCTTGTTTGGGTCACTTTTACCACATAAGTGAACGAAGAAAAAAATTTATGTCATGGATAATTATGGAAAAATAAATTATGGTATCATTAGAAATAAATTATTAAATATAATTTTAATTATGTTTTTTGAAATTTCATTTTAATATTTATCTCATTATCAATTTAATACTCATTTTCCATAGAAACTAATAGGCACAAGCACACCATAGATTTCATCTCCAATAACAACTACCAAAAATCCAATTCAATGAAATTTTAACATTATAAGCCATTATAAATAACAATTAAAATATCCAAAATGATATCATAATAATAAAATTTACATCCAATAATCCAAATCGATATCGGTATTAGAAATATGGTGAAAAATGAAATTACAAACATATTATGATGAAAATAAACTATAAGTAACTATTAAATGTATAATAAATACTAATAATTTATGAGTATTAATTTTAATATATTTTAATGAGTTTATGAAATATGTGATTAAGAGTGTATTTTTAAAATACATTATGTTAGTGGGCATTATACAAAGTCGGAATAAAAGGTAAGGGTGTTTCATCACAATTTCTTTTCCTTGAGAAATGTTTTGTTATATGAGACTACTTTAATTTAAAAGGTGTGAATAAATACTATTGGATATATAATATCATTAATTATTTTTTATTTACTTTATTTAAATTTAAATTTATATATCTCACATTCAAGGGGGTTATATTAAAATTTTACCTAATATGTACATGTATTTCATCTCATTTTCCATTCATTGATTCATTTATTAATTTATGCACAGAATTTCATTTAAATGGTGCGTAAAATAATATTTAATATATAATATCATGATTTATCAATTATTTATGGTATTTTATTTTCAATTTATAGTTATCACCATCATGGGGATTATGTTAAAATGATTCATAATACATAAGTAATTATAGACTTAGTTTTTATCCTTTGAGACTTATGAAAAATTCATAACATATTTTATTTTAGGGTGTCCATACAACTAACCATAGATTCATTATCATAATAGTAATTATAAAATTAAATTGATTACAAAATTCATCTTATGATATACCTCTCATGGGTTTTTAATTTAAATAAAAATAGAATTATAACGAATTTTTTACTGAGAAATATCTTAATAGAGTTATAATGTTTCATCTACAAAATATTACATTTTTGGTTTCTTAAAACATCTAATTTTATACTTAATATTTTTTTAATCTAGGGAAAAATTATTATTATTTATTTACATTTTTCACGATAATTAATTTACTCCCTATATTATTATGACATTGTTAAGACAAAATCTAATTCTTTTAAATGTTGATTAATTTTAAATATTCATATTTTATATTCCCATCAACATTATATCATTTTGGAAACCTGATTATTTATTATCTCATATTGCATTCATATTTCTTCTATTCTTTTTCAAAGGTTGTTTTTTTCCTTTTTAAAAGTGGGTTTTCAATAAATGAGAAAATTCAATAGTGTAGAATCCATAAATTTCAATCTTAATAACATGTAAAAGTACCCTGAAGCTCCCAAAAATACATAAGGGTAATTTTCTATGTTTAATGGTCATTGATTGGTGTACAAAAGTAAAATATAGGATAAAAGAGTCTCAGTTTTTAATAAATATGAGTCCCTTGGATATAAAGAATATATAATTTGAAAAGCCTTCTATATTATCCTATATATATGGGTTATTTAGGTCGATACATAGGGGTAAATGGGAACTTCCTTTTCATGCATAATAATCCTACCCTTTTTTAATTCTAGACGGAATCATGTCATGTGGGGAAAATATTTTCAACTACTCGAAAGTAACCATAGTTTTGAAGATAATATACAAAAAATGTGAATAATGTACATACATATGAAAGCTGGGAAATATCCATGAATTATTGAAGAAACGAGTTTATATGAAAAATTAATGACTAATGAAGTGAGGAAGAATTCAAATATAATTATTTTTAGTAATATTAATTTATCATGTAGGGTATTAAAATTATATAAGGATATAATAATTTTTTGTTTTATGAGGGGAGGATAGAGTAAAATTGGAAGGAGTTGAATGAGTTTGAAACTAAGAAGTATGGGGAAATTAAAATGTTCAGTATTCATTTTTATCCTTAAATTACTATAATTTTCTATTTTTTCAACTTTTGATTACTATTACCTATCCAATTTTGGATTAAAACGTATTAGGGATTGTGTTATCGGAAGGATAACCATTTTTAGACACTGGAAATTATTCATAAATGAAAAATGATGTTCTTTTGATTAATAAATTTATGAATTGAGAAACATGATAGTATTCTAGATAGGATTTTCCATATGTTGTTACAAATTTTCCCTATTTACTAACATGTTTTATAAATTTAATTCCCCTTGTATTTAGTGTATATTATATTTTATGGAAAAGGATATTCTCTATGGTGAGTATCTAGTGATTGTTGAATTTTTTGTGAAATGCAATGAATTAACCATTAATTACAGAGGAGAACCTTAACCCAATTGGGATTTTCATGAGTGAGATTGATAATGTTTATTTTCTAGGTATCAGTTTATTTTTTTCATGAATGTTGGAAGGATGGATGATTCCCATGGATTAATATTTTTTAAATCTTCTAATTACTTTCAAACTACGATAAAGGATAAAGAAATAGAGGATTAATTAATTTATTAATTAAAAAAATGAGTACTTTTAGAATAGTCTTAATTATATCTAGTAACCCATTCCATGAACCCATATCCACTCATCATAATAGAAAAATATATATTTTTAATTTTTTATAACATCAATTATATTTAATTCATTAAAACCCACATTTTTACTAACTATGAAAAAATTAATATTTCAACACTATCTAGAGAAAACCAATAGATTCCACTATAATATATATATATATAATAACCACATGTTTTATTATATTTTTACACCACACCATTGATAATATTATCAATGGGTTTGGTAGCGAAACAACATTGGTCACACCTTGTTTGTGATGTCACAATTGAGACTAGTTAGTGCATTGAATATTAGGGCCCCTATGATTTGATGCAAGGATAATAAGATTACAAAACACAATAGGTCAGATAACTAGATTGTGGGAGAGATACCTTGGATAAGTATATGAATCATTCTCTTTTATTAATTGGGGTGATTCCAGAGAAAGGGATTAAAATGAATCTAATTAAATTAAAATAAGTGAATTTATGTGTTTTGGGGTGAGGGATTTTTTTACACAAGTAACTTATTTTATTCCTTTAGGGATATGAAATTTTGTTATTAGAATTATCTATTAAATTATCATCATAGTGTCCTTAAATATCATGTGATATTGTTAGTTTATGTTTTCCATTATTTTTAAAAAGATAATTATTATTTCCTTTAGTTTAGTTATATAAAACTACGAAGGATAATATTTTTTGTTTCTTAAGTGATTATATTATTCAAAATGATTAACATTTAGTGTTAATTTTGAATTTTAATAAACAATGACATTTACATAGAATAAGTATTTAGTGGAAACTATTGTAGCATTTTGAATAAACTTATATTTTAGAAATTCATTAGTGTTTATTGTCTTCCTTCTTAATAGTTGTTAAATATATTAGTAATCTAGAGAATCTTGAATTAGATTAAATCAATAGGTTCATTATCATTTTTCACAAGACATGGTATTTTTTAATGTAGATTTATGATTTCTAAAGATAAACATATTGATACAGATGGGACAAGGAGCACATTTGGACTCCATAAGTCAAACTAAATACCTGATAAAATCCTCTAATCCTTGCTATTTCTTGAGTTATTTGATTTATTAATATATTTTTGTTTAATATGGTATATTATCTATCTATTTATAATTTATTAATATATATGTGTATTTTTTGTTGATCTAATTGATATCACTTTATAAATATAATATTTTATATTTTTAACTTTTCATATCTTATTACACATGATAAGTTAAATGGTTTAATTAATAAAATATTTATTTCTATTTAATTTTTAATGAAATTATCCTAGTCTTTTATAAAAATTCAAAATATTGAATTTCTATTACTCTTCTCATTTTATGTAAAACTTTATATGGTTTTAATTAGAAATATATACAATATTTTCATAAATATTGATATTATTTATTGGTAATATATTTCTTAAATAAATGTAATGTTTTATTTTTATGAATGGTTTATTTATTTCAAAAGTGGTCTTATAAAATTTTTAGTGGTTTTTATAATGGTTTTTTATTTCCTTATTTTAATGAATATTTTAAAAGTATTCAATTCAAATGGTTTTAGAAAAAAGTGAATATTTAGGAAAAATATGTAGCTAAATTTAAAAGTTTTAAATGTGCGGGTTTCAAAGGAAAAGTGATTTTTTGGTTTAAACTAATGTCGTGGTTTTTTATTATTTTAAGAATGATTTTAGTGGTTAAATTTATATAGAGAAACATAATTTTTACTTGGAAGGTATTATTGGATTTATTTATTTATCTTGGACTATTGTGCTCTATGTAAGGTAGATAAAATTGTTTGATAGAATAATGTTGTCATTTGATTTTTTTAGTAGTCATAAAGATAGTTTCATTAGACTGATTAGGCTGATTCTATTGAATAAAAAATAGTTTGGACTTGGAATGGTGATGGATTTTATATATGAATGATGAAATTTTTTAGTGATCTGGAGGTGTAGTGGTAGATATAATTGTTGAAGTATGTCTAGGTTATAACTATTATTAGTGTGTGATTTTATTGGTTAGACTAAAATTTATGATTTTTATTTTGGGATTGAGGAAATTTCATCAAGAATCATTAATGTATTATTCTTGGGAAGGAGGAGAGGGAATCATGGGATAAGGTTTTGTCTGTATTTTAGCATAAAAAAGAACCAAATATCCTTGGTGGGGTGGCAGAAATCAATGTTTAGGAGCGGTTAGAATATTATATAGATTCTTTTTAATTAAAAGTGACTCTAGTTTAATTTTAAATTTACATAGAAGTGGGTTCTATTTCAATGGAAGGTCAATATTGGCGGAAGGTGAATCATAGTCTATGGGAAGAATATACGCATCAGAAAATTCTTTATACCTACTAAAGAAGAGTTTAGTGCCCATGTGTAGATGGATAATTGTATGAAGTGTTTAGTGGGGTTTCAAGAAGGTTATTCTAGTGTGTGTGGCCTAGAATTTTTATCTTATTCATTTATGGTCCAATTTCAATACCTTCTAGATAATAGAGAGATGTAAGCATAGTATATTAAGACTACCATAAGGAAATAAACTTCATGGAGGGTAGAGATTTTATTATTTAACTCATTGATAGAAATAAATTATCATTATATGGTGACCAATATGGGTTTATATGATCAATTTTTAAATATATAAATATATATGATTCCTTGAGTTGTGTGACATATGGTAAGAGATTATAAAAATTGAGGTGATCTATTAAGGTTTTTCCACAACTTTACTACTTGGTATTTCAGTAGTTCTATGTATCCTATGTTATTTATGCCAATATGTTTTCAGTTTTATGTGATGGACCATTAGTTTTTGTTGTTGATTTTGATTCCTGGGATTATTGTGTTTAGGTAATAAGGTATTTTTGTTTAGTAGGGTGTCCAGATTTTAGTACATAATTGGTTAAGATGTAATGGATTTGGTTTGATAATTTATGAGTTAGTATGGTTTTGTCATTGTTTATATTTCATTCATAATTATATCATTGTTAGTGTGTGGGACTTGTTTTGGCATGTTTTTGCGTACTGTTACTCAGGAAAATGCCCCCCTCTTGTAGTTTGACGCCTTCAGTGCTAGTCACCAGCCCCTGGCCTTCAGGTGGTGGTCTTAGGGTAGTCATGGCATGAACCCTAGGGGATGGTTCATGGCATTATTGATTCACATTATTATTATATTATATTATTATACTTGTATGCCAAATTGTGTATTTATAACTTCTTGAGGATGGCTTATAGTTGACAGGGTATATGTGTGAGTTGGTATGGATGTTTATTCATTGATCCTTTAGTATGATTATTCCGTATTTGCAAGATTGGTTTTGTGTATAATCCTACTGAGTATACATGTATTGTCATTATTATATATCAATATATATATATATATTTATTTAATAGGTTTCAAAGAGTATTTAAGTGACTGAGATGGATATTACTATCTCAACGCATGGAGCCTATGTTTGATTCACTATAATATGAGTTATATTTTGGTATTTAATGATAGATACATTTGTTATAATGAACATTAAATTAATTATTTACGGTTTCTATTTAAATTTATATTGAATTAATGGTGTCTTAATATTTTTTTCCCATATTTAAGGGGTAGTTCCTTCCATTTTTTTCATTCCCATTTTACTATTCTCAATCCCAATGCCTATTGGAGATGGTGTTTGGTGATCACTCTTATATATACTACCAGCACAATTACATTATAATTGGTGCTAGATCATGATAGAGTGGTATCATAGATTGTGTTTGAGAGTTAAGATTAAGATATAAGATTGTCCATACTGATGATTTTATATGTTATATCGGTAAATGATATTAATCAAATATATCATGTTACAATGTATAAGAGACCAGCTATGATAAGATCATTAAAGCTGACTCAAGTATCACAAGTCTAAAATAAGTACTAGGTATGATGATTTTGATTATATTTCAAAAACCAATATTGTTACATGAATAATGTTCGGACATTCTTCAATTTGAATTTGATTGATTCGTGAAATAAAAAATGAATTACATTAATGATGTTATGTTAATTCTGTGTCCGAATGATTAAGAGTTTGTTTTTTTCTATATATCATTGGTGGTTACCATCCATATGTAGTTCAGTTTAGCTAGGTAAAATAGTTTTATATGGTTAAATATAGGATAGTCTATGTAGTTTAGAAGAATGATTCATAGCGGATGTTTTTTCATGAGTTTAAGAAATATAGTATGGTAATGTTTGGGGAAAATTTCATTGATTAAGAGGTGGAGCACTATCTATATGGGAAAGAGATCACCTTCAGTTTGATTTATTATCATAATAAGAATTAGATATCAATATTTTTTATTATGTAGATAGTATTTTTACATAATTTGTGTTTTTTGTTTCTTGGGGAGCATGGTAATTCACTTGTTTCATGGGAATATTTCTAAATGTAATTCTATGTGGTGTTTCTTTCGTTGATGATAAAGGTTGTTTATAAACATTTTTTTATTTCTCTTCAGTAATGGAGTGTGAGTTTGTTCTAACTTTTTATTCAATTCAAATAGATTCTACATTATTCTATGTAATATTTTTTACACTAATTGACCAGAGAATTACATTTTGAGGAGGTGTTGTGTCTCACTATTTTTTATCAGGTTACACCATTTACACTAAAAACATATCAAGAAGTACTAGCTAAAGAAATTATAATGAAAATTATACATACACTATGAGGAATATCTTGAGAGGGGATTAATTATAATTTCCAATGTATTATTAATGAAAATTTAGGATCTCCTATATTTTGGTAGTTGTGGTTTCAACTAGCAAGGAGTTGGAATCAAAATTTTGCTTCAAGATTCTCATGAGTTTGGATGTTTTCTGGCATTTAATTTAAAATGAACTCATATTTTTTTAATTTTTTAGTTATTTTAAATAATTAGTTCTAGAACTTTTCCATTATTTGTAAACATTTTAATGATGTTGTTCAACTTCTTGTGTAATCCCAACCATTGTTACCCCTACAAAATTATTAACACTAGTGTTAGTAGGTCTTCGACTAGATAATAGTAGATAGAGAATGTAAATGATTTCCCCATGATTTCTCCATATTTACAGATATAAGGTTGAGAATGTTCAAATAGGTTACCATCATCCATTCTTCTTAGGTAATGTATTAGTATGTTAATAATTACATGCCACGAAGTTTCTAGTTCTATGTGTGATAGAAATAAAAAATGGTCACATCTAATTATATTATACATCTAATTGATCTATATTTTCTTGATGATATTAATATTATTTTATTACATAGTCTTAGTTCATGACTTTTTGAATCAACATGGACATGCTTTTAGTTCCCATGATATTAATCATGATACTTTTATAACAGTCTAGCTTACTTGAATCATGTTGGGGATGTGATATGGTGAAGGGGTAGTAAAAGTCACTAGGAAAATTCTTCTTATAACAGACACGACCATAAAATTTCATTAGTTTTATATATTAGGAATACTCTATATAGGTGTTCATTGATTTCATATAATGTAGATTTTAATTAATTAATGTGAAAGGAGAAAATGTTGTGTTCAGTGGGAAGTCTATCTATTAGATATATCACCAGTGTTTGGATCCCATGTATTCTCAACTAGTTAAGATGATGGTGTTTTCTGTAACAACCCAAAAATTAATTAATGGAAATTACACTTGATCTAATTAAATGTCTAATTATGTAAAATGATTATACAACATATGAACTTACTTGGTTTTATGTTTTGGATTTTAAAATACCATTATGAATTGTGACCGTTTCTAATATAGCTGTTGAACAGTGAACACAAGATTAGTATAAATATAATGATTTAACAAATCCTATTTACTCAAACCAATGAAGCGACAACCTCATCCTATAGAAGTTCCCAATATAAATCTCATTTGTCAGAGATCATAAAGTATGTTGTGTCATTGGGCTTCACTCTTGACCAAGTCCAATCCGAGCATGAATACGTTAAGCTTGAGTGGAATTGCCTATGAGAGAAGTGGAAGTTAGTAGAGATTACCACTCAAGAAATGTTATTTGAGCCACCCCAAGAGTCTATGACCATCGCGCACCTTACCCTAATGTCTTCTAAGGGGTTTTTAAGGGGTCATGTAACAAGACCCTAGCACTATGATTATGTTCATTATTCTTGTATAAAGAATATACATTCATTTGATTATTGTTACTTTGTAAATTGTTTATTAAGCACAAATACTGCCTATTATTAATGTTCAACTAAAAAATATATTTTGATAAATTAATGTATTTTTTGAATTAAATAATATTTAATTAAAAATTATTATTAGTAAATTACTTCTTTTATGTATAAATGATAGAATTATTTTATGAATACAATTGTAATATTAGTTATGATTTGAAAGCCGTTTTTTGTCAAAAGCCATGAATTATCGATAAATATAGGTTTTTATTTTAAAAGTAAAAATTCCCATATTTCGAAAAAAATTTAGATAAAATGAATATTATTTTGGAATCAGGATGTTGAAATTATCCAATGGTGAATTTTTCATAATTTTCTGAAAAATTCCAATTTTCTGGTCAAAATCAAATACCGTTTAAAAATATAATGTGTTTATGACATCATAATGACCCAATACTGATGTAATAAAATAATATAAACATTATGTTCGGCCAATATATATTTTACCATTAATATAATTTGATTTTGGGGTATGATTTATTTATTTTACAACGATTTGGTGGACCCTTCAAGGCTTACAAAACATTTTGTCCTTTTTAAATTGTTTTCTTTGAGAGTGTGACTCACCTCCACATAATACACCAAATTTTTTTTAGATTTTATGCCATTGGAAATATAATTTTTTTTACACTCTTCTTTGGAAAAACCCATGGGCCTAAACAATGGGCTGGTTTGTGATTTGGATTAGTTAAATGTGTGGTTTCCCAAACCTAAATAATAAATAATTCCACTAATTTCCTATATAATCCCACCAAAGATCTCACTTAATCTTCACTCAAAGCCTTTGGAGTTCATCCAACATCTTCCATCCTCTCTCTATAATCATCCAAATGTGCTCCAATCTCCCAAGAAGCCTCTCTGAAGCCTCTCCCATGATTTTGGGATCACACTACCAAGTAAGGGATTTCTTCCTTTCTTAATTTTTTCCAAGTTTCTTTATATTGGTATATCCAACTTATTTAAATTAAAATTGTTGGGGAATGATTTCAAACCTCCCCCATACTTCCATCTTCATGTTTTAATAATGAGAGATGCCCTTTCTCTCTCATTTACGCCTCCCATGTACACTTGTTACCCTACCAAAATTCGGTAAGGAATTTCTATCTCCTCATTTACATTAAAGAAATAATTTTGTATTACATAACTAAATTCCATTACATTTGTTGGGACACGTATCTATATAACCCCCCTAATGTTTATTTCATTTACATACGATGAGACAACCATTTCTCTCTCATCAACCATTTTTATGAATTCTTATGTCACGCTGTTATGCTACCAAAATTGTACCTTGTTTTTTCAAGCCATGATCATTGTGTAGTGAATATCATACCCATGTCTCTATCAAGGGCCTTCAAGATTATACACATATACATATTGAATTTTACTTTCATGTATTTATTCCACATTCTATAATGGTGTAATAACTTAAGATGTTGATTGATTCCATGTTATATGATTCATGTGGCACACTTATGAACGAAATGAAAAGTTTAAGAAGGGTGAACCATAATAGAGATCAAATGAATTGGGTAAAGTAAAGTATCATGATACGTCATGTGTAATGATTGTTGACTCATGCTAATTCATTTTCAATGAGGGTTTACTCATGCTTCATGTGCAATGAGGGTTCACTCATGCGTTATGTGAAATAAGCATTGGCTCATGATAATTCCATGTTAAGTGTTGTTTCCACATTTACATGTTATGATTATCATGATTTATATTGCCTTTATGTTCATGGTTCTCTTGTGTTTAATTGTTGTGCCAATTTTCTAACAAGTATTGTATTCCTCATGGTATTCCTTGTTTATTCCCTTATTGGTATTTATATCTCACCCTTTTAATATACATATCACGGTGTTATCTCATGAATTTTCAAGTATGAGGGAATGTAGTGGTCCTCACTACTAAAATTAGAGGTATTTGCGACGAGCTTTTTGTGATGGGATCCCGTCGCAAGTAGATTGTTTCAAAAAACAGCGTCGTAAATACAATTTTTTACAACCGACCCATCGCAAATAAGCCTCATATTATATAAATTATTTATTAAAAACTTTTTGCGATTGGGACGTTGCAAATAAACCTCTAATTATAAACATTATATATATACAAACATTTTGTGACAGGTCTGTTGTAATTAGTATTTGCGACGAGACTCTCATCACATCGCAAATAATATTAATAAAAAATTATATTTTAATTATTTGTGATGGGAGCTCGTCACAAAAGGTCCTATCGCAAATACTAAACATAAAAAAAATATTTAATAAAATTATGATTAATGAAAAAATTATATTATTCTTATTAAAATAATAAAAATTAAAAAATATTATTATTAATAAAATAAACAAACATTAAAAATATAATAATAAGAAAATATATTTAATAAAATTAGGATTATTAATAAAATTAATATTAATATTATTTAAATAATACAAAAATAATAAAAATATTATAATTCGCAATATTTACAAAAATATCAAAAATAAAAAATTATTATTATTATTATTAAAATAAACAAATATTAAAAAATATAATAGTAATAATAAATTTTAAAATATTTAAAATAAAAAAACTAAATTATTCAATATTTTCACCAATATAAAAGATAGAAACTATAAATAGTTCATATTATAACAAATCTTGAATTCAAATATTTTTAACATAAAAAAAACATTATGGCTCGTCTTTTGGAGGAGTTTTATGTGATGGTAGAGGATAATCCATCCCTAAACTACGATTCAAAAAACGCATGTACTCCATCTACTCGTGATGCTGTTGTACTGTTGCTGCCATCCACTACTAGAAATATGATTTATACCAACAGTTTTGGGAAAATCGTTGGTATAATTCACTAATTTGGACCTATTGCAACGGTTTGGCCAACACCATTGGTATATGTCACTTATATGGACCTATACCTTTGATTTTAGACAAATTGTTGGTATATGGGCGACCTATACCAACGGTTTGGCCAAACCATTGGTATTGAGTGTCTACAATGGACATATACCAACAGTTTGTCCAAACCGTTGGTATAGGTCCCAAAATCAATGAACCTATACCAACTATTCTCAAAACAATTGGTATAGGTACCTACCAGTAGTTTTGAGAACCGTTGTTATAGGTACATGAATTTTTGATGGAATATTCTTACATAGGACATTAAACAAATCAAAATTTAAAATACTTATAATAATACATATATATATTTATGAAATTATGTTCACAAAAGTTAGATAGGTTAGTGTATAGTTCGTTCAATCACAAACGTGAGGTACTCGGATCAAGACCAAATGAATGATTATTTTTTGAATTACATATACCAATAGTTTCATGGAACCATTGGTATAGATTTCCATATTACATATACCAAAAGTTTTCAAAAATGTTGGTATAGCTCTAGACCAATGGTTTTTGAAAACCATTGGAATATACTTATCCCCACGGCTTACTTGGCAACAATTCTCCAAACTATTGGTATAGGCTATACCAATGGTTTGGAGGACTATAAGAATGGTTCGAATCTATTCGTATAGGGTATTGTTTCAATAGTGATCGACACATATCCTCCTTGTTCCATTGTTACTACTGGTGCTGCCGACACATCTCTTCATGCTGCTTTTGAAAACTCTCTATATGCTCATCCTGTGTTCACAACTGCTCCTAATACAATGAGGCAGTAGATGATGCATCTCCATGATCTCCACTCATGATAGACAACAACATCATAGTAGTACCCTAATAAGTACCAGGAGTAAAATGAGAGTGGATACCAACTACTTGGCCCTTCTCAATGTCATACTGAGTCACCGGCATCTAAGTCACCTCATCGAAATGGTGGGCACTGGTCTGCTCAGTCGTCTCGTCCTGAGTCTTAGCCTATGTATGAGAGGTCACAGCCTCATATGACTCCTTCAATTCAAATTTTAAATTAAAATTGTGAAATTATTATATGCAGTTAATTGTCAAACTGAAAAAATAATATTAACCACAATCCAACGCTGGAAATCACGTCTAATCTCTCCTATGGATGGATCACTGTATATCATCTGATAATCATCGAACTCTGTAATATTAGGATGCTTGAATTACTACAGAAATATAAAATAAACTATTTATATTTAACGTTATATAACATATTTTAAAAAAATATACTTACTAGATGCTCTTTATGCATACTAAATTTACGACTACCACCTCGATTCGTCACCTCCTGTCTCCCTCGATTCTTTCGTCCCACTAAATATCTCCTCTGAAATCCACCACCCAACCAGTGTAAACATAATTCATCCCAAACGTGAGATGAAATGTACTCTGCTCGGTGGTCTCTACACGAATCATCAAATTCTATCACTCCTTCTTTCTTAATGGTGGTACATCTCAAATTGTACAAAAACTGATGGAAACGATCACGCATAGACTCCTGCCATGCAGCATGGATAACGTCACACATGCTATAATCGATGGGATACCATAAACGCTACAAGTAATTAATAATGTCAATTAACTAATAAAATAAATTTGAAAATAAATATTATTTATTTACATATCAGGAAATGATTGAACATGTCGCACCACACATCAATGGAAATATGTTCCCATGTGATCCATGGCTGAGAAAAATAATTGTGCAAGATAGTGCCCCCCTTTCCAATAGATACATGAAAAAAACAATGAAAATTTAATAAATAATAAAACAATTGTTATATATATTATTAAATTTAATGATCGCTAACTAAAATATATAGGTTCCCATACCTCCTTGTGTGTGGATCGAAGCCAAGACATGGACGTTGCTCGGGGATAGGGTCAAGAATCATCAGTCGTGAAATAGATCAGGATCCATCTAAAACAAAAAATTATTTTTGTTATAAGATAGTTGAAAATAATTATTATATATAGATATATACTAGTTATGATTACAACCAGTATTTAACTATGTCAATTTCCATCTTCATCCTCATCTCTATAGCTGTCAATGTCAATGTATTCATCTTCCTCCTCAGCATCATCAATATCCATATGACTTTTAGTTTCATCATCTATTTTCATTTCTAATTTATTTTTAACATCATTGACAACTTCGTCATCATCGATTCTTAATTGTGGAGTGTCATCATTGATATTCATGTCTCTTTTTGAAAAAGATGGATTTTGATTATCCTCTTGAAAATTTTCAATTCCTTCCACTTCAGTAGAACCACATTCAGTTTGAGTAAACTAATTTCCCTGAGATTTCATTTTTATCATGCTCCACAAATCACTCAAGTATCTTGAAGTAGCGCAGTACTTTGCGTAATAAATTTGATGTACCGATTGATCCAGTAAAAGTAGTTAATTTACTATAAAACTAATTTTAAATTTAATATCGACGATTCCATGTGTTGGATGAACACACAATCCTCTATCAGTATCTAACCAATAACATTTAAAAATCATTATGTAATTATGTCCTGGATAAAATAGCTCAATAATTTAATCCAAAATGCCATAAAATACTACTTTATTTTTTATGTGATGTTATCCTATCAAGAAAACTCCATTGTTAATTGTTTTTATAAATACCCATATGCATGTGTATGAAATTAAATACCATTCACCATATATGCATTATAATATTTAACCATTTTGGATGGTGAGTTATTTAATATACACAGTCTATTATCAATTTCATCAGCATGTTGAGACACTTGAAAATTTTTAAAAAAATTATCAATATAGTAAATAATAAATGTAATTGATATTAAACCAGAAATAATTTATGTTACCAGTTTTTGAAACCATTGAGAAATTTCTTTTTTATGTGTTCTCCAAGAGTAGTTGTTGTAATTTGTGGAAGTTTTTTGTTGATATGATTATCATATAACCTATAAATTATATAACTTTACATACTATAACATAAATTATATAATAAGTTATAAATGAACTCATAGTATAAATGATTTCATTTCGTTATAATTGAGCAGAACATATGTATGAGCTCTATGATATTCATCATCTAAAATTCAACGTTCATGAACACCACCGAAATCGAGATTTGGCTGATTAAAAAATAATAATTGATTATCTTTTTTGTCATTAACATTACCCTCATTTTGTCCCATGTGATTTTTCTTTGCGGGATATTGAGATTCAAAATAATGAGAGCAGAAAAAATCATATTCCTCTTGCAAATAAGCATCATAATTGAGCCTTCAACCGATGCTTTGTTACGTACTTTTTTCTTCAATTTCAACATGCATATCTCTAATGGGTACAACCATCGAAACTATACTAGACCTAAAAATTTAGCTTCATATGGAAAATGTAATATCAGATGTTCCATTGAGTCAAAGAAAGCAGGCGAAAAGATTTTTTCCAGTTTACATATAATTATAGCAATATCTTCTTCCAATTTTCATAGCGCATCAGAGTCTGTTGTCGTTGCCAATATGTCTCAAAAAAATTGTGATATGTCTGTTATCGAATCAAAAATCATATAATTCAACAAGACTCTAAATCCAATTGGAATAATTCTTTCCATTATAACATGACAATCATGACCTTTTAATCCAGTAATATACCCATTTTTAACATATCTTCCCAAATTGGAAGCGTAGACATCTGGATGCCTCAAATCAGAAATCCACTGATAAAATAATAAGCGACTCTAATTGGACAATGTATAAGTTGCTTTTGGCTTCATTAACCTCTGTGATCTGACATTTTCAAATAGGTCATGTTTTGGTCACCTGTAAATTTGAGCAAGATCTATTCATTCCATTACAAGATCTTTGGTCTTACTTGGTGTATCCAAAACTGTATGAAATAAATTATCAAAATAGTTCTTATCAATATGCATGACATCCAACATGTGGTGGATGAACAAATCATACCGATATAGAAGATCCTAAAAGATGCTTCATTTTATCCAATTATGTTCTTTCCCAAAGCCATGAATTTTTTATTGGTTTACTGTTGGCCCAAATGTGATGGGAGGTAATGAAAATACAACTGATTTTATATTTTTACCTGAGATCATTTTTTAAGGTCCATCCCTTTCAATTGTACTTTTTTTGAAATGATATTTGTTCCTTTGAAAAGGATGATCGGTTGGAAGAAATATGCGGTGACATTTAAAATATAATGTTTTTTCCATTGATGAGCATAAAGGCATTGTTTTTTTCATACTGTAAGGACATGATTTCAGACCATGTGTACTCCAGCCGAATAACATGCCATATGCCAGAAAGTCACTAATCGTCCACATCAATAGAGAGTTTAATATGACATTCTGATTCACAGAAAAATCATAAGTACTAACACCATCACTCTATAATGCATTTAATTTATCAATCAAGGGATTCAAATAAACATCAATATTTTTTTGGATTTCCTGGGATTAATAATTTCAATAAGTTATAGGGCTTCTTCATCAACATCCATGGAGGCAAATTTTATGGAGTTATAAAGATATGACAACATGTGTACTAACTACCATAAGAACCAAATGAACAGAAACCGTCAGCATAAAGACCAAATCGCACGTTTCAGGCTTCTAAAGAAAAAGATAGATGCAGAAAGTCAAAATATTTCCATGAATCACCATTAGATGGATGATTCAGTATTTTATCAGTTGAAATCTTGGTTTTGTGCCATGACGTCATTGATGTTGTGTTATAAGACATATATAAATGATGCAACCTATGTGTAAGGGGGAAATATCGCAACTGTTTTACTGGAATTGATCTAGACATCCCTGGTTGAGCATCTTTATACCTTGATTTTCCACATGTGGGACAACTATCAAACGAATCATTTTCACTACAATATAAGATACAACCATTTAGACATGCATGAATCTTCCGATAACTAAGGCCCAGATTATTTACCATCCTCTTACTCTCATAGTAATTTGTAGACCATACATTTCCTTCAGGTAACAATGTTTTAACCGAAGAAAATATCTGATCAAAATAATTGTTTGACATTTCATTATCTGATTTAATAGCCATAAATTTGTCAATTGCTTCTAATTTTCTTATCTTGGAACCAGAATATAGTGCATCTTCATCAAACCTCAACAAATCATAAAATTCGGATGGGGCCAACTTTGGAGTTAAATAAATATCATCTTGATTTTCAATTTTTTGAACAGATGGACCTGCAACATCATGTACTAAATTTCAAATCCCTGATGGATCCAGAATCAAGTTATTAGTATCTTCTCTGAAATTGTGTTCACCATGTTGATACCAAAAAACATAAGCTGGTTGAAAACCAAACCACAAGAGTTATCCCCCAACCTCTTTAAATTTGTCAAACGTTCTCAGATAACATTTTTTACAAGACACATTATTATGCCTTCTAAAACATATTACTATTTTTTACTATTTATTGTTATTTATTACTAATTATTACTAAATATTACTAAATATTACTAATTATTACTAATTATTACTAATTGTTACTAAATAATACTAAATAATACTAAACTTTATTATTTATTACTATTTATTACTAATTGTTACTAATTATTACTATTTATTACTAATTCTTAATAATTCTTACGAATTGTTACTAATTGTTTATAATTGTTACTATTTTGTACTATTTATTACTATTTATGACTATTTATTACTATTTATTACTATATATTACTATCTATTGCTATATATTACTTTTTATTACTATTTATTACTCTTTATTACAATATATTACTATTTATTACTATTTATTACAATTGATTGCAATTTATTACAACGTATTACTATTTATTACTATTATTACTATTTATTACTATTTATTTGTATTTATTACTATTTATTACTAATTATTACAAATTATTACTAATTATTACTGTTTATTACTAATTATTACTATTTATTACAATTTATTACAATTTATTACTAATTATTACTATTTATTACTATTTATTGTTATTTGTTGCTATTTATCGCTATTTATTAATATTTATTCCAAATTATTCATAATTATTTCTAATTATTACTAATTATTACTAATTGTTGCTAATTATTACTAATTATTACTAATTATTAATAATTAATAATAATTGTTACTAATTATTACTAATTATTACTAATTATTACTAATTATTAATAATTATTACTAATTATTCTTAATTATTCCTAATTATTCATAATTTTTCATAATTACTATTAATTATTAGTAATTATTACTAATTATTACTAATTATTACAAATTATTACAAATTATTACTATTTTTTACTAATTATTCCTAATTATTACTAATTATTCCTAATTATTACTAATTATTCCTAATTATTCCTAATTATTCCTAATTATTCCTAATTATTCCTAATTATTCCTAATTGTTTCTAAATACTCTTAATTATTCTTAATTATTACTAAATATTCCTAATTTTTCCAAAATATTTCTAATTATTACTAATTATTACAAATTATTCTAAATTATTCCTAATTATTCCTAATTATTCATAATTATTACTAATTATTACTAATTGATCCTAATTATTCTAAATTATTCCTACTTATTCCTATTTATTACTATTTATTACTATTTATTACTAATTATTACTATTTATTAATATTTATTAATATTTATTACTATTTTTTACTATTTATTACTATTTATTACTTTTTATTACTAATTATTACTAATCATTCCTATATTACTATTTATTAAAAATTGTTACAAATTATTCCTAATCATTACTAATTATACATATGTATTCCTAATTATTACTAATTATTACTAATTATTACTAATTATTACTAATTGTTACTAATTATTACTATTTATTACTATTTATTCCTAATTATTTCTATTTATTAGTAATTATTCCTTTTTATTACTAATTATTCCTATTTATTACAAATTATTCACATTTATTACTAGTTATACATATTTGTTAGTAATTATTCTATTTATATGTAGTTATTCATATTTATTCCTATTTATTCCTATTTGATCTTGTTTATACCTATTTATTCTTATTTATTACTAGTTATTAGTAATTATTACCAATTATTTCCAACAATTTAGAATTATTAGGATATATTACTAATTATTACTATTCATTAGTATTTAATACTGTTTATTACAAATTATTACTAATTATTACTAATTATTACTATTAATTACTAATTATTACTAATTATAAATAATTATTACTAATTATTACTGATTATTTCTAATTATTTCTAATTATTCCTAAGGATTCCTAATGATTCTTAATTATTCACAATTATTCCTAATTATTACTAATTATTCCTAATTATTACTAATATTTAGTAATTATTACTAATTATTACTAATATTTAGTAATTATTACTAATTATTACTAATTATTACCAATTATTAGTAATTATTACTAATTATTCCTAATTATTTAAAATTATTCCAAATTATTCATAATTATTTCTTATTATTACTAATTATTACAAATTGTTGCTAATTATTACTAATTATTACTAATTATTAATAATTATTAATAATTAATACTAATTATTACTAATTATTACTAATTATTACTAATTATTAATAATTATTACTAATTATTCTTAATTATTCCTAATTATTCATAATTTTTCATAATTACTATTAATTATTACTAATTATTACAAATTATTACTAGTTATTTAAAATTATTACAAATTATTACTATTTTTTACTAATTATACCTAATTATTACTAATTATTCATAATTATTACTAATTATTCCTAATTATTCCTAATTATTCCTAATTATTCCTAATTATTCCTAATTTTTCCAAAATATTTCTAATTATTACTAATTATTACAAATTATTCTAAATTATTCCGAATTATTCCTAATTATTCATAATTGTTACTAATTATTACTAATTGGTCCTAATTATTCTAAATTATTCCTACTTATTCTTATTTATTACTATTTATTACTATTTATTACTAATTATTACTATTTATTAATATTTATTAATATTTATTACTATTTTTTACTATTTTTTACTATTTATTACTATTTATTACTAATTATTACTAATCATTCCTATAATACTATTTATTAAAAATTGTTACAAATTATTCCTAATTATTACTAATTATACATATGTATTCCTAATTATTACTAATTATTACTAATTATTACTAATTATTACTAATTGTTACTAATTATTATTAATTATTACTATTTATTCCTAATTATTTCTATTTATTAGTAATTATTCCTATTTATTACTAATTATTCCTATTTATTACAAATTATTCACATTTATTACTAGTTATACATATTTGTTAGTAATTATTCTATTTATAAGTAGTTATTCATATTTATTCCTATTTATTCCTATTTGATCTTGTTTATTCCTATTTATTCTTATTTATTACTAGTTATTAGTAATTATTACCAATTATTTCAAACAATTTAGAATTATTAGGATATATTACTAATTATTACTATTCATTAGTATTTAATACTCTTTATTACAAATTATTACTAATTATTACTAATTATTACTATTTATTACTAATTATTACTAATTATAAATAATTATTACTAATTATTACTGATTATTTCTAATTATTTCTAATTATTCTTAATGATTCCTAATGATTCTTAATTATTCACAATTATTCCTAATTATTACTAATTATTACTAATTATTACTAATTATTACTAATTATCCCTAATTATTCCTAATTATTCCTAATTATTAATAATTATTACTAATTATTATTAATTATTACTAATTATTGCTAATTATAACTAATTATTACTATTTACTACTAATTATTACTAATTAGTACTAATTATTTCTAATTATTACTAATTATTCCTAATTATTTATAATTATTCTTAATTATTCCTAATAATTCCTAATTGTTTTTAATCATTCCTAATAATTCCTAATTATTTCTAATTATACCTAATTATTCCTAATTATTCCTAATCATTCCTATGTATTACTAATTATTGCAAAATATATCTAATTATTCCTAATTATTCTTAATTATTACAAATTATACCTAATTATTCTTAATTATTTCTGATTATTTCTATCTATTACAAATTATTCCTAATTATTTTCATTTATTCCTAATTATTACTATTTATTACTATTTATTTCTAATTAGTACAAATCATAACTATTTATTACTATTTATTACTATTTATTACTGTTTATTACGAATTATCACGAATTATTCCTAATTATTACTAATTATTCATATTTATTTCTAGGTATTAGAAATTATTATTACTAATTATTACTAATTATTACTAATTGTTACTAATTATTACTAATTATTACTATTTATTACTATTTATTACTAATTGTTTATATTTATTACTAATTATTACTATTTATTACTAACTATTCATATTTATTACTAATTATAAATATTTTTTAGTAATTATTCTCTTTATTACTAATTATTCTTATTTATTACTAATTATTCCTATTTATTACTAATTACCTGAATTAATACAAATTAAACATAACTATTACTAATTAAACATAACTCTAACTAATTAGCATTATTTGATATTAATAACTACAATTTACAACTACTAAATATTAATTACAAGTAATTATTTATAGGAAATTCTAGTTTTTGTTAATAATTATTAATTATTTCTAATTATTAATTATTATTAATTATTAAGAATTAGTAATGATAATTTCAATTTATTATTACAAATAAATACCGAGAACAAAACAACTTAAATCTAATTTTATTACAAGTAATCGACAATAATTAAAATTACCATAAAAATGAAATAAATTCGAAATTACATAAAATATAAATACCTTTAAACTTGATCTCCAATTGATGTAAGAAACTTCACAACTTCTGTGCAAAAAAAAGTAACTCAAAGAAATTTTCACTCTAAAAATAGAGTTTAGAGAGAGAGAGGAAGTGAGAAATGAGGGGAAGAGAAAGAAAAACGGAGGGGGTATATATAGGTTAGATTAGTTGCGACGGGACTATTTGCGATAAGATTACCGTCACAAAAGGTTTTTTTCACGACGGGCCCCGTCGCAAATACCTTTGCCCGTATTAATTGATGTCGGTGGTTAAAAAGGGTATTTGCGACGGGTCCCTTCGCAAAAATTGACTTACCGACACACCTTTTGCGACGAGACAACATCCTGTCACAAAAACCCATTTACCGCCACCAGTATTTGTGACGGGACCCATCACAAATTCCCTCCGACTGAAAAACAATTTTCGACGGGGGGATCCCCCCATCACAAATAACCTCAAGCGCTTTGGCACACAACCCGCACCAAACCACGCATTACTTTTTGCGAGGAGACCCCAAATCTCATCACAAATAACTTTTTATATATGAAGGGACGAACCCCTCATCGCAAATAACCTCTTGGATTGAAAATTTGGGCAGGAAATAATCCCTTCGCAAAAGCATGTTTTTCCTGTTGTGCATGTAAAGGAAGTTTTCAATAAAGATGTTGTATTTCAGGTTTTAAGTTTTTATGTATTGATCCTAACCCCCATGACACAATACATCTTTATCTTCTATGTTGCATCAAATGAAGTTTATGTAATAAATAATTCTATAGTGTGTAATAAAGAGGAGGGTTTCCATAGTTGGTATCAGATGATAGGTTTATTTATTTATGGGATTAGGATTAGAAAACCCTAGTGAAACCTTAGAGAGAAGTCCATGTATAATAAAAAATTCATATGTTTTGGTCGGTATTGTGTAAGTCGTTTATCAATCAAATACATCCTTGAATGAATACAAGGGGATAGAGGCGGCTCTGGCATATATGTTCCTAGGGGTGAAAACCCCGACAAGGAGTTTCGTGCTTGACCCGGGGTATCCTGGTACACGACAACAGGCCTTGCTGAACTCTTGGTTACGACGCTATTAGGGGATATGCATTGGTAAATTCACAAGCATAATATGAACCATTATTAATGTAATTAAAAAAGAAATTCCCCTAAGAATATATGATAGAAGTTAGATCATGGATAACATATATTGAAGCCTATAGATTCATAAGATAAGGAAATAAAAGCTATTTACAAGTCATCTGTTTTGTCCTTGGATTACCCCTTATGGGTTAACCCTAACATTCCATTTATTCCAGCCAATGGCCGGTAATAGGGGGACTCGTGCTAACAACCGATGTGAAGATCAATGTGCAGATTGTGCTAATGAGATGCCCAATCTTATGGGAGCAGGAATCATAAATATTATCACGATTCTCTCTCTGCTAACTCAAGCTTTGAATATAAAAATTGATCAAGAAGAACATTCAACCCCCCCCCCCCAAGAATAAACATGCCATTATCGAGAGCTTCATGAGACAAGTGCCTGCTACTTTTAATGGATCATCTGATCCCTCAATTGTCGAACAATTGATCAACTCCATTGAAAATATCATCTCTATCCTTCAATGTTCCGAACAAGAGAAGGTTCTCTTGGCTTCTTATCATATGGAGGGTAAATCTGATCAATGGTGGACATTGATCATAATTTCAAAGCCTTAGGAGGAGATCAAGGTGTTGGAATTGAAGGATTTTCAGAAGATGTTTATTGATAAATATTATCTGAGAACCCTCCGACTTAATATGGAAAGGGACTTCCTTTCCCTAATGAAAAAAGACGAAGAATCTGTTAGAGAGTATGAGGAAAACTTCACAAGGCTTGCAAGACATGCCTCTATCTTTGTCATTACCCCAGAATGCATGGTTGAACGCTTCTTAGGTGGGCTGAAACCTAGCCTATAGAATGACCTGTCGATCCGTGATGTTCACGTCTATGAGGAAATTGTCTGATGTACCATCAATGTCGAAATGGAGATCGGTGATTCTCAAGGGTATCATGGGGATAAAAAGTGTAAGCTGCATTTCAATTCTGGTAGCCTGATAGATAAATCCAATGGTGCTAAGAAGATCCATCAACCCACTTAACAAAGGCGTGGAAAAAAGCACACAGAAAATTTCATGAAGGGGACGAGGAAATGCTTTAGGTGTGGAAGAGAAGGACACCTTGCTGTTAATTTCTGACAAGAAAAACCCACAGCTGTGATAGAGGAGGGGAATGCTCCATTCGACTCTCAACTCGTTTTTTATTACTTCAACTGAAAAAAACCATGGCATCTTGCAAATCAGTGCCCTAAGCCAAGGTTTTTCGAAGGCAACCAACAACCTCCATGGTAGTAAGGGTGAGCTTTTTCCATCACTACTGTCGAAGTGAACTCCGACAACGAAGTGGTGATAGGTACGCTAGTTATTCATTCAAGAATAGCGAATGTACTTTTTGATTCAGGATCTACGCATTTTTTTATATGTCAAATGTTTAGTATAAAAATCCCAACACCACCACAAATCATGGAAGTAAAGATGTCAGTGAGTACAACAAATGGGTAAATCATTGCATCCCATGAATATTACTCTTCTCCTATAATAATTGGTGGATTGAACTTCCCGACTAACCTCATAAAACTCCCTCTGGTTGAATTTGATGCAATTATTTACATAGATATACTTTCCTTTTATAGAGCCAACAAAAATTGTCATGATAGATAAATCACTCGCCATGTGGACAATCGACCCTCGATTCTGTACAAGTACAAGGAGAATATGAATCGTCTATAGCTTTATCATCTTAACCGTGGATATTACTATACTATGATCAGGTGTATCTAGCTCAAATTATTGATTCTAAGGAGGAAACCATCCTTGAAGACATGCCTATTGTGAGGGAATTTGCTGAAGTGTTTCCCAAGGAATTTCCTAATCTTCCTCCTAGTAGAGATGTTGAATTCTTAATTGATATTTTACCTCGGGCAATGCCAATATCCAAGACTCCGTATAGAATGGATATAGTAATGAATGAGGAGTAGATGAAATAATAACAAGAGAATCATGATAAAGGGTTTATACACCAATGTGCTTCACCATGGGGTGCACTAGTCCGCTGCGTCGAGAGGATGGATGGGTTAATGTTCATTTGCATTGATTATCGTGAGATTATCAAAATCATGACAAAGAACAAGTATTATCTTCCACGAATTGATGACTTGCTTGATCAGCTGTGTGGGGCACAATACTTCTCCAATGTATATTTGTGGTTGGGATATTATCAAGTAAGGGTGAAGAAGGAAAATATCCCCAAGACAGCTTTTCGTACAAGATATGGGCACTATGAATTCATTATAATGCCTTTCAGACTCACTAATGCTCCTGAAATAATCATGGACAAGATGAATATAATATTTAGAGATTACCACGACAAATTTTTGATAGTCTTTATAGATGATATTCTAATATACTCCAAAACCATGGAGGATCAAGAGGAGAATCTAAGAACTATACTAGAGACATTACAAAAGGAGAATATCTATGCCAAGTACAGAAATTGTACGTTCTAGTGGAAGGAGGTCTCAATAATGGGTTGTATCATCACAAGAAAAGAGATAATTTTGGATCCCTCCAAGACATCTGCAACAGAGGGATGTTTGAGGCCTACATCAATAATGGATATCCATAGCTTTTTGCGTTATCTGGATATTATCGTCGATTTGTGGGAAAATTCTCACGATTTTGCAACCATCATTCCAAGCTAAATCAAAAGGGCATAATATTTTCATGGAGTGATGAATATGAAGAACATTTCAAGGAGTTGAAAAGGAGGCTTATCACTGAACCCATGGTCTCTTTACCCACTAGTGGAGAACATTTTTTTGATATTTAGTGATGCTTCAAAAAAGGGAATGGGGTGTGTGTTGATGGAAATGAAAAATTCATTGCCTATGCTTCAATGTAATTGAATGTTAATGAGCCGAATTATCCAACACATGATTTAGAGTTGGATGTGGTGATCTTTGCTATAAAATTTTGGAGGCATTATCTCTTTGGGTGGAAGTGTGAAATATATACAGACCACAAAATCCTTAAGTATATATTGACACAGAGAGTTAAACATACGCCAAAGAAGATGGTTAGAGGTGATGAAAGACTATGACTGATCAATCCATTACCACCCTAGGAATGTGAACAAGGTAGAAGATGATCTAAGTAGAAAGGACCCATTGATTCTATCATTGATAATAATTTAGAAGGATCTAATCTTCATTGATTTGATAATGATGGACATGGGAATCATAAATAAGTGAACATCATCAATAATTTCACAAATTATTGATCAACCGTATCTTTTAGAATGGTTAAAGGATACTCAAAAGGATAATGTGGAAATTCAGAAGAAAGTGGAAGCTATCAGAATATGGAAATTCTTAGAGTTCAATGTTAATGAAGAAGGAATTGTGAGATTTTGGAAAAGACAATGTCTTCCTTCAATTCCGGAGCTGAAGAAGTAGCTTTTAGATAATGCACATAGTTCAAATTTCTCTATTCACCTAGCAAACACATAGATGTATCGAGAAATCCAAGATCATTAATGGTGGGATAATATGAAAAGGGATATTGGTGAATATACCTCAAAGTGTCTAGTGTATCAGCAAGTGAAGGAAGAGAGGTAGAATTCTAAGGGGATGATGCAACTATTTCCCATACCAACTTGGAAATGGGATAACATCACCATAGAATTTGTCACTAGGCTTCTGAAGTCATCCAACGGCAATAATACAATCTGGGTTGTTGTGGATCATCTTAAAAGTCTGCACACTTCATTGAAATTCGGGATGATTCTTCATTGGATCAACACTCACAGATTTACATTAATGAAGTGGAAAGGTTGTATGGAGTACCATTATTTTTTTTATCTAATCAACATCAAAGATTCACTTATATGTTTTGGAAGAGTCGTAAACATGCCCTGGATACTGAACTGATCTTTATTAGGACCTATCATCCTCAAACTGATGGAAAATATGAGAAAATGATTCATACACTAGAAGATATGTTATGGTCAAGTTCAATGGACTTTAACGGTGGTTGGTATTAACCTCTTCCTCTAGTTGAATTCTCTTATAATAGAAGTTTTCACTCGAGAATCCTAATGGATCCTTATGAAGACATGTATGTGAATAGGTGAAAAAACCCGATATGATGGGATGAAGTCTATGAGCGTAAGCTATAAGGACCAAAAATGGTTGAAGAAATGGTGGAGAAGGTGAAAAACACTTTTCTATATATAAAGGTAGCCCGAAGTCGACAGAAGAGTTATATAGATTACCATCGGCGAGACCTTGAGTTAATAGTTATTGACATGGTATTTCTATGCATATCTCCATGGAAGAGGTCATGAGGTTCA
This sequence comes from Viscum album, assembly GCA_963277665.1. NCBI lineage: Eukaryota > Viridiplantae > Streptophyta > Magnoliopsida > Santalales > Viscaceae > Viscum > Viscum album. Next base: position 1,577,780,063 of record OY728141.1, read on the forward strand.
GATAGAAAGGGACGTTAAGTCCTATGTACATCAGACCCTTTGAGATTCTTGATCGTGTTGGGGATGTGGCCTATCAACTAGAACCTCCACCTACCATGGCCAAAGTACATGATGTCTTTCATGTATCCCACTTATGGAAGTACATACTGGACACTTCACATGTACTCTTTTAAGAGGTAGTATAGCTATAGGATGATCTTTTATATATGGAGTAAGCATTGAATATCATAGATCATAGAAATAAAGTTCTACAAAATAAGATAATTCCACTCGTCAAGGTGTTGTCGTGAAACCACATGTTTGAAGACGTGTCTTGGGAATCAGAGGAAGTGATGAAGTCGAGTTACCCGAATCTATTTTGGTGTGGGAAAATGAAATTTCGAGGGAGAACTTTCTTAAAGGGGGTGATTTTAATGACCGAAACATTCATTAATGAAAATTCCTCATAATATGATTAAATGTATAAATATGTAAAATAGATATACAACGTATGAACTTATTTGAATTTATGTTCATGATTTTAAAATATCATTAAGAATTGTGATTGTTTCTAATATAGTATTTGAATAGTGATCAAATTATTAGTATAAATATAGGGCTTTAACAAATCCAATTTACTCAGAAAAAGGAAGCAATGGCCTCATCCAGTACACTTTCCCCATACGAAGCCCATTTTTTAGAGCTCAGCAAGGAGGTAGCATCATTTGGATTTTCTCTGGACAAAGCCCAAACAGATCTTGGATACGTTATGCTCGAGAGGAATCACCCACGAGAGAAGTGGAAGTTGATGTAGATTACCGCTCGAGCGACGTTATCTGAGTCACCCCAAGAGTCTGTGACAATTGTTCATCTTACCATAAGGTCTTATGTGGGTGTTTTAAGGTTTTATGAAACAAAACCATAGTACTATGATTATTTACATTATTATTGTACAAATAATATAATTTCATTTTATTATTGTTAATTTTTAAATAGGTTTTATAGCACAAAAAATATCCTTTTGTTAATATTCAACTAAGGAATCTATTTTGATAAAATAATGTATTTTTGAATTAAATAATATTTAGTAAAATATTATTATTAGTAAATAAAATTCATTATGTATAAATGATCATATAATTTTTAAGAATACAATTGTAATTTTTTTAAGGATTGAAAGTGGTTTTTTTTTCAAAATACATGAATTTTCAATAAATGTCAATTTTTGTTTTACAAGTAAAAATTAACATATTTATAAAATTATTTAGATACAATTAAAATTAGTTTTGTAATCAGGACATCAAAATTATCCAAAGGTAATTTTTCTTAATTTTCAGAGACATTTGAATTGTTGAGTAACAATTAAATACCGTTTAAATATGTACTGTGTTTTTTGAAATCATAATGACTCAATAGTGATGTAATAAAATACTATAAACATTATGTTCGACCAATATATTTTCTACCATTAAAATAATTTGATTTTTGGGGTTGTTTGATTTATTTTACAATGATTTAGTGGACCCTTCAAGGCATATAAAACATTTTGTCTTTTTAAATGTTTTTCCTTGAGAGTGTGACTCACCTCCACTTAAGCCCCCCTATTCTTTTAAGAAGTTATGACATTTTCCTTATAAAATATAGTTTTCCACTCCCCTTTGGAAAAAACCATGGGCCAAAATAATGGGATGGGTTGTGTTTTTTATTAGTTTAATGTGTGGTGTCCCAAACCTAAATAATAAAGAATTATCTCTCCCTTCCTATATAAACCCACACAATCCCTCAATTAATATTCACTCAATGGCTTTGGTGTTCGTCGAACCTCTTATGTTATCTCTCTATAATCCTACCAAGTCACCCCAAACTCCCAAGAATCCTCTCTAAAGCCTCTCCCAATCTTTTGGGATCACACTTCCAAGTAAGGGATTTCTTCCTTTATAAATTTTGTTGTAGTTTATTTATATTTTTATATCCTTTTTCATTCAATTAAAAATACTAAGGTTTGATTTCACACCTCCCCCATACTTCCCCCTTCATGTTGGAATAATGATATATCCCTTTTCTCTCTCATTAATTCCTACCATGTACACCAGTTACCATGCTGAAATTCTATAAAGAATTTTTCTCTCCTCATTTACAATCAAGAAATGATTTTGTATTACGTATCTAAATTCCATTTCATTTGTTGGGAAATGTACCTATACGACACCCTTACCGTCAATTTAATTTAAATATTTTGAGACGCCCATTTCTCTCTCATCAACCATTTTTAATAATTCTTATCTCATGATGTTATGCTGCCGAAATGGCACTGCGTTTTTTCAAGCCAAGATCAGTTGGTAGTGAATACCATATCCATGTCTCTATAAAGGGTATTCACCTTTATGAACAAATGAATATTGAATGAAACTTTTATGTATTTATTCGACATTTTTCAATCGTGGTATAACTTGTGATGTTGACTGATTCCGTGTTATATGATCCATGTGGCACACTTATTCCTGAAATGAAATGATTATGAAGGGTGTTCCCCAATAGCGCTCCAATGCATTGAGTAAAGTATAATATCATGATACGTCATGTGTAATGAGTGTGGACTCAATCCAATTCAAATAAAATGAGGGTTTACATGTTCTTCATGTTCAATTAGAGTTTACTCATGCTCCATGTGGAATGAGTCTTGGCTCAGTCTAATTCCATATTAAGTGTTGTTGCCATATTTCCCAGTTATAATTATCATGATTTATCATGCCTTTATGTTCATGTTTCTCTTGTGCTCCATTGATATGCCTATTGTTTAACATATATTGTATTCCTCATGTTATTCTGTGTATATTCCCTTACTGCGCTTTATAGATCACCCTTTTCTAATGCATATCTCTAGGGTATCCCATGCAATGCTAAGTACGAGGGAATGTAGTGGACATGTAATGGAAATTTTCATTAAATATGTTGTATGTCATGTTTTAAGTTGTTACGTATTGATCCTAAGCCCCAAAGACACTAGAACACTCGATCTTCTACGCTATATGAAGTGAAGTTGATGTAATAAATCATGTTTAACTGTGTAATAAAGAGCAGGGTTGACATATTTTCAGTATATGATCATGAAATTATTTTTCTATATGTATTAGATTAATTTATATATGTTTTATCATAGGAGGAAGTAACACTAACCTGTAGAAATGATATATAATTTAAGATAAATTTTTATCCCAATGTCTCTCTGATTTCAATGGATCCTTGTCAGATAATAAATTCTACATTGTGTGTGTTGTGGATTCAGATTGATGATTCCATAGAGAAGGGTTACATCAAACCCAATGTGTTATCATAAATTTCACAACTATTATTCACTAAGATGTTGGATGGTATTATAAGGTTGTACATAGACTATTTAAAATTGAGTAAGGAAAATTTCATGAACTATTTCCTCTATTGATAATATATGATTTGTTCAATTACTGGTAGTGAGATTTCTTTTTTAAAATAACAATTTGTGGACAGAATATAATCTAATTAAGGTGAAAGAGGAGGATGTCCCAAATACTTCTTCTGGGTTCCTTTATATGATATTTCTGTTTGTAGTTATTTCATTTGTTGTCATGAGATATATATATATATATATAAGACTCATGACCTCTATGTTTAATTTGTTACTAAATGAGTTCAATGTAGTGTTCATAGAGGACATTATCTCAGACAAAAATTTAGAAGGGAATAAAATTTTTCTGAGTCCTTAGATACAATAAGATCTATAACAAATTATCTAATTTCATTTTATATAAGAAATATATAAATTCTATTTGGTATATAACATTCTATTATGGTTTACCGGTTGACCCAGCAACGATCAATGTATTTGCTTCTTAGGTAGAAAAAATATAATCATGGTTCACAATTTCCTTGGACATGTTGTCTATAATTATTGTCTCATGTTCATGTTTTCATATATTGAAGAAAATTTTATTGCCTTGAATAGGATGTAATTTTATTTTTCAAAACATATAGGTGTTGGTTAGCTTCCATCTACCTGATGTAGATGTTGATCAGTGCTTCTATCCTTCAATTTCTAGGGAAATGATTCAAATTCAACATTTTCTAGGAAACATATCACATGGGATTGGGGTGTTCTCTATTCGTATATTTAAATTATTTCATAAGGTCTTATCCATTTATTTCATCATGTTCTCAATAATACTACCCATGATCTTGAGATTGCAGTGGTTGTGTTTTCTTTATTGTTTTCGTGATATTATCTCATTGGTGAGTGCTTTTTTTTCTTCACACATAAAAAAATCTTGAGGTATTTCATCACATATTAGGAATTTAATATATGTAAATAATCAAATATAGAGTTCTTGTAAAACTATTCCTTTGAGTTATTCTAGACATAAGGGAAAGATAAAATAGTTGTTTATTTTCCGAGTAGTAAACAGAATAGACATGTTGTTACTATGTCGAGATATACATAAGGAGTTTTTTAGAAGAATTTAGAGTTGTATATTAATGTGGATGAGTTTAGTTGTAGATTTTTATTTAATAATATGATTTTGAATCAACACATGTTTAATTAGGTTAATAATTTTTAGTTTTTAGATCTACATGTAGATGTTTTGAATGATCATGTCATTTTTAGTGATTTAATTAAGGGACGACTAAGGGATAATCAACATCGAGTGTTGATTGAGGGGATTATTCCATTTAATGGGCCATGTGATATGTAATTTTTTTATTTTCTTATATCAGAGTTGGTTTTAAATATTTTCATATCCAATATATATCATGCTTTGGGGATTCATTTATTATAGATAGGGATTCTGAAGTCAATGGTAGAGTTTATGGTGTGATGCTTGGTTCTTCAACAGTTGAAGGTTTAAAATTTTGTTCCTAGAGGTTTGTTACATCATTTCAATATCTCAAAGTGGAATTGGGAATATATTTTGATGGATTTAACCACTATTTTTCTTATGATCAATGAAAATGTGACGCTATTATGAATATAATAGATGTATAAATGTAATAAATTCATTTACTAGTAACCAGGGAGTTGAATGCGTTGGATTCTTTTACAAGATTATATACGGATAATATAGTGATACATTAGGTGTTGAGGATGACTATATCTAATTAAGATCATTTCATTACTAGATGAGTTTATAGGGTTCTTCATCATGATTTTTTCTCTCACCTATGCCTTAATAATCATTCTAATACCCAAATAGAAAGTTCTATAATGTATACTAGGGGAAATGTTGCATGTATGTGATATATATTTTAGTGGATAATTAATAAAACCTAAACATTTGGTTATTTATTCTAACAAAAAAAATCACAAAAAAATCACTAGAATTGATCCGTTCAATCAATCATATAGATAGAATTTCCTATATCTATTTTTTATTCATGTTTAGATAATATTTGGTTCATCAACTGCATATAGTTCACAACATGATTGTGAACATTCTGGTGATTCATCGGAATATGAAGAAGGGACTAGATCAAAAGATGTTTTATACTGATTGAGGGAGGAGACCTTTTAGTTCCAGTTTGTAGTCCTAAGTTTATGAAGGTTTCCGCTCATCATGGGTTACACAAGTTCAACATTGTGTGCAATATTTCCCCACAAATTGTTTTCCATTTGAGGTGCTAAAATATATTAGTGAGGAGGCATATTAGTTATCACTTCTAATATGACGGGACCAGATCCATGATGTTTGTCAGGCTTCAAAATATTTAAAATATCATTATGATGACATTTTTTATTCATTTATTGGAGTTATTTGGAAGTGAGGATGACATGATATATGTAATTTAATGAACTGGACCCATGCTCATAAATGTTTTTCAATTAATACATACATTACATGCCCTCATTGATATCAAGAATGATATCCAAGATAATGTAATCCATAATTAAAAAAATAAATAATTATAATTTCATATCTTACATCAAAATTTTCATTTTATGTTTATATATTTTTAAAATTTTGAAAAAACAATATTTAAAAAACTCATGTTCATTTAATCGACTGAATATTTGACCACTATATTGAAATCTACTAAATCTATAAGGACTATTTAATATATCCCAAAATTTATAACACATTTTTTATCCTTCAAAACAATTCATTTGAAATTATATAATTAAAAACATAAGAATATAAACATAAATAATAAGAAAGTGGAAATGCTTGTTAAGAGAAATATATAACTGAAGTTGTGAAAAATAAAATAATGGTATACAAAATCTTGTAGGAATCATAAATATGAATAATTCCTTTATCAATAAATACTTATAGAATAATATATCCCTGATAGTAAATTAAACCTATTAAATCATAACTACAGATATCATATTGATGGAATACAAAATTTCAAATAGAAAAAAATGTTTCCAAATTCTTGTGCCAATAAACTATAAATATAGGGGGAGATATGGACACCAAAACCCATGTTTTATTATCTCTCAAATCCTTTTCATAAATCAATGGGATATAAAATGTCAAGTCCCACCCATCACTTTTTTAACACTAATTTATTCTCTATAAGAGCCTACAAGAAATTTAAAATAATTCCATAAGGAATAACAACATAAATTAAAACATTTATATCCTTATAATGAAAAATAAAAAAGGTAAATAAAAAATCAGACTGTTTTATCACTTAATAACCATAAAAATTTCAATACATCCCTAGAGAGTAAATAATATTTTTTTCATGGTTAACATCCTCCAATAAAAATGATATAAAATAATATGTTCAGACTATATCGGGTATTGATTATATGGTAAATTAAACACTGGTATAACATGATCAAAATATATCTATATGATTTATGTTTATAGTTTCAATAAAAACTTAACCCTAGTTTATGAAATGAAAATTAGAAGGAGGTTTACATAAAATAATCACACCATTGTAAAAAATACATCAAATGATATTGTAAAAGACAGGGTCAAGAATTGAAATATTTGAAATTGTGAGTTCTATCAACCAAATGATAGATATATTTATTAAAAGATAAATAATGTATCATAAACCTCATTAGTTTAAAAAAATTTATAATGACAAGGGAATTGGAACAATTATGTTAAAATATATTTTAGTAGAAAAATTTGACATTAACGTAAAATAATGATTTACATGTCACATCCATTGGTACCAATTTAAAAGATGATATTAATTATTTTTAAAGCCTTAAATATTAAAAATAATCTCCAATTATGGACACTTAAAAATACTCTATGTTTATTATGAATAAATTCCAGGAGGATGAAAAAATAAGTGAAAGAGAAAATAAAAAAGTATTTTTATTATTCTGAAAATAAATTTATCATGAATATCATTTTAAAAGGAAAACATTGATTTATATACTAAAATATATAATCATAATATGGTTATCTAAATTACTATAAAATAAACTATTTGGATACAATAACCCTATCGTGGAAGAAATATGTTCATGATGAAACAATATTTTTCATGTAAATGAGGCTTGAATAATTAATATCCCTTATTGAAAACATCTCTTTGAGGTAAGAAATATTTAAAAATAAGGTTTAATGAGGTAGAAATTTAAATAAACAAAATAAAGCAAAATAAAATAAAATTTTATAATTCCATCAACTTATGTTTAATAATTATAAGAGAAATAATTTTAACTCAATAAATGATAATTTTGTTTCTAGAAAACCTTTCAACTGGGTTCACAACTGAGTCAATAGGCCTTTGGTGTAAAGGAAATTATATTTATTAGTAAATATAATGATTAAAAAATATATGATAAATATAGATTTTTTTACTGGGAACAAACCATTAAAAAAATATTGGTGTATAAAAATAACATTTCTCAACGAAATAATGTTTGATATATATGACCATTACAACATCGGTAACATTTTAATCAGAACCCTTGAAAGATAGGGATTATAATTTAATATAAAATACAATGGATAAAATAATATTACATATATTATATCTTACATAAGTATTATATACACAAAATAAATGAAATTTGGTTCATAATACCCAAAATGTCTCAAAGATTATAATTTGAAATGAAAAATCTTATCTTGGTCTTGATTTTTTTGGCTATTCAACCAAGTATCCCGAGTACTTAAGTTATTTTCATTAAATAAATACCTCATCAATTTTTTCATAACTAAAACCACTAATAACATTCATTTAAAATCATTCTATTTATATAAATATTAGTTATTTTTACCTATTTTCAACCTCTAGTTTATGTAATAATTATCATTTTGAACTAGTTTTGTAATAGTGGTGTTAAAATTTATTAATTATAATAATTTTATTATTATTAGATCATATATGTTACATTAATTTATTTCTAATGACAATTTTTTAATATATAATTTCATTTGAGTTATTTTTTTTGTCACAATACATGTGATCGAATTATATAACGACCACATTTTAGAGATTTTTAATGAACGAAGGGTGATTTCTTAATTAATGAGTTAAATGTTGATATAACCACAACATTACCAAAAAATATATTTTAATATTTTTATCATAAATTTTTTGAAAATAATATCTCATATTCAACAATGACATAAATGCATAGTATGTTCATGTTCGTATTTAAACCCACCCAAACATTAATGCACAATGATTAATTGATGATTATGAGGTGGTTTAGTTTTCATATCATTATAATAGAAGCATAGTGGTCATATTTGGGGATTATTAATAAGATAAATAATAATTTCTAGTAATTATATTGTCTAAATAACATATAAAATCATTATATAGAAATAATTTACAATTTTTTTTATATTATTCTCATTTTAAAATATTTATTTTAGGGTTAACATTTTTTGAACTTATTAATTAAAGTTTCTAAAATTGTTAATAAAATAAACATAATAAAATCATAAAAATAATATTTATTTATTAAAATAATTTTCATAACCATCCATATAAGGTTGTGATGAAAATAAAAATGGAAATTGATCGTTCTGTAGAGGGGTTAGGCTACACGTATGCAAGGTTAACAAATTCATTTTCTATATAACAGGAGAAATTTATAATATTTTATATAACATACCAATATAAAATATTTTATAAATATCACACTTCTTTATTAATTTCATAATTGGTACTATTTCTTTACGGTGGTTAAGAAAAAAATCAGTATTACATTCTGTGGAAGTGGTAGTCCATTTACACACACGTAAATGTAATTACAAATTATATTAAGGGGAAAAAAGAAAATTTAATTATTTCTTAAACCCTTATAATAATATCATTAATTATAGAAACATTTCAAATTTCATTACATATTTTATAGAACATTATAATTGTAAATGGAATGTATAAAATAAGAATATTAATAAAAATTGTTTACTCACGTTGACACTTAGAGATTTCCTTTGACGATCCCTTAGAAATGGGTTAAATATGGAAATACATTATAAAATAAAGAATAAAATATTGTAGAATGACTATATTGGATGGAAAAGAGATTTTTTTAAAGGGGAAATCGTATTTTTGGAGTGGCATTTAAGGGTTTGTCAGAGGCTCCTTTTATAAGTGACGAGAATGAAATTTTTGTAAATATTTCAACAAAATATACAGGGAGTACATGTAAAATATGTCAGGTGTCACAAAAGGATAAAATAATTATGTTTAATGTGATATATGGTATATGATACCTCAACCAATAAATTTTAAATATGTTTTAACATATTTCAATCCCTTTACCCTTTCAATTATTACTTTTTTCATTTATGATACTACTATAGTGAAAAGTTATTTGTTATAGTAAGTTAATATTTCTAATTCCAAATAAAGTGGTACTGATTTATAATTTTTACATAATTATTACAATGTCTTAAATCTATTAAATATTATATTATTTCTATTAGTGATAAAAAACTAATTTTAAAATTCTTATTGTACAACGTATTAAATACCCTTTTCTTGGAAAGTAGTACTTATGTCCCAAAATTTTATAAATAGAATATTCAGATAAAACCAAAATTTAAAAGATTAAAAACTCAGTTAAAAAATAAATGTATAGTCTTATAAAAAGATTTCATGAGTTTAAAATTCAAATTTAATACAAATAATTTTCCAAAACTCTTATTATTTATAAAAGTGATATTTTCGCTTATAACCAAAAAATCACTTTTTTTGAAAAATAATAAAAAATAATCTTAACAATAATTTATATTGATGAATCCAAAAATTAATTTTCATTTTATCAAATTCAAAGTCTATGTTTCGTTGATTTTATATTTAATATAAAAATTATATATAATGAAAAACTATTTTTTGGGAAAATAATACTTTTAGAATATTAACCATTCAAAATAATATTTCATTTTGTTTACTAATTAATTTAGTAATAACCTATTAATCATATGAAATATATTTTATCATCATTAATCAAATGTTTCCATAAATATAAATTAATGTGACATAGTAATGAATTTTTTAAAAAAATACATTTATAAGAATAAAATGATTTTATTTTTCATGTTTGTCATACCTATTGAATATAGTTCAAATTAGAAGTATATATTTTTATTTCTAAAATTATTTTATTATTAAATAACTCATATTTTTTCCATCTAATTCAATTTATTGGTTTTAATGGTCTTAACATATCATGATTTTCTTTTGGTTCAATGTTGTGTGTGGGGTAAACTATGTAACACATTGAATTATTTAAAGTTTATTATATATTACAATTTCTAGATGTTACACTATCTAACCCTAAATAAATTCCATCATTTCAATTTGACTCACAATAACAGAGAAATTTTTATCAGAAACTCATAATTAACCATACACTTCAAGATAATCAAATTTTTATTTAAGGTATGAAATATGATTTTTATATATGAAAATTTATTTTAAGATCATTACAATAAAATAACTCCTTTATAATTTAATATTTAATTACAATAAGGTAATAAGACTTATATACATATGGAATGAATTCCTAAAAATCATAAAATTATTTATAAGATAATCATGCAACTAGGTGTTTTTATTAATAATTCAATATATATTAGATGTTGGAAATTTACATGACATATAATTTTAGTAAATCTAGAGTGAAAACACACTACCATCTAAATTAGTAGTAGTTTCATAGTATTTAACTTTTTAACATGGTTTTTAGTGAATATTTAACTTTGTGTACCTTTAATTGGTATAGAACCCCACATGATTCCCAACTCCCTTTCAATTGATGATTCATATTTTTATAGCTTCTATATTTTCATTACACTTGTTAATAAAATTATATTCATATCTACACATATAGTATTTACCTTTAACTTTATGGGAATATCCACCATAATTCTTCCCACATTTTTTAGATTTATATATTATTCATTCTTCTATCATCTTGGTCAGAAAATTTTTTATAATATTTAAACCATATTTTATCAACTCTGTTTGGGAATTTAAGGATATTCATGTTGTTAATCATAATTCATGATATCTAGTGTGTAAAAATGTCAAGATTTTTCTCTCCATCCCTAATCCCATTAGTTTTATCATTTCTACTATTTCACATTGACCATGGAATATATTTTTAAACTAGATCCTTTTGGATTTTTCTATTACAAAAACAGAAATAGTAAACATGATAGATGATCACTATATGATATTTATCAAAAAAACCCATTATAATATTTGTCTCAACATATAACAATATCATCATAACCTAGAGTTCGTATACTAAATTAATATAAACCTTAGTCCAAATTATATCACACTCAGTTTAACCTATATTATTATTTAATCACCCACAACTACATTGAGTTGGGTTCCCAAATTCTTCTTAAACTAATCCTTATAATATATAGCCCAAATTTCTATGAATATTATTAAAATATTCTAAACCTAGAAATTATTTCATTTATTCTCTCAAAATACATCATATCCTTTACAAATAAAATCATATATCTATTAAGATTTACCTTGAAATATGAATCTATATATTTTGATCAATGTTATCCATGACCACATTTAAATTTGGTTATGTTACCTAGACATATTCATATCCCTTATAGTGGTTCATAGATAAAATGTGAATTAACTAATTCTTATCCCACATGGGTGTCAAAACATGTGTGTAGTGAGTCCCCCTTGTCATAAAAAAGGTGATTATTAATTTAATACCCAATCCACCCAATTTAGGGTTATTAACACTAAAAACATCTATTTTAAAGCCTTATACAATTTTAGTATCTAGAAATGGAAGTGATTTCTAGAAGGAACACACAATATCTGGATTACCAAAACATTAGGATGTTATCTTATACACAGAATAATCTCTTAGACTTATCCATTGGAATATCACTAAATTTATCTTATTCAAACACCAAATAATAAGAGGATTATAAATTTAATTCATACACTAACCCAAATTGTTGTATATACCTTTGATAATACAATCAACCCTAACTTATCAATCATTAAAGCGCTCTTAATAAACATACTAATATCCAATCTTATCCCAAACCAACATTGATACAAATGGTGATTCTCTAAACCTGAACACCTAAGTTTAGAATTATAAATATATACTTTAGATACTCAACTTCATAATTATTTCAATCTATAATGTGACTGTCCATAATAAAAAAAATTATTTCATTTTCATTTTATACATCCCTACTATCTTTTCAGGTTTTGTTATTTATAAAATTAATAAAAAACAATAGTTTAAAAATCCTATGTTTTTGTTTCCAATATATATTTTTACCATTATATATGAAATGAATTAATCCATATTGGGTCTTTAACATCACCCATAAAATTTTATAGACATTTTATCCCTCTAAACATGTAATTTTATTACAGTACATCATAACCCCGGGAATAAAATCATAAGAAATTGGTGATCCTAAATACTTGGTAAGAAAAAAAAAATAACTAAATCTATCACTACGATAATAATTTTATTCATAATATAGAAAGAAATTTAATATAAATAATTAAATAATCAATAGAAACTGAAAGAATTATATATCCAGGATAATAAATGCAACATGGATAATAATAATTATTGATCTCGTAAAGATAGAATACATAATTTCATACATTAAAACATGATATAAAAGACTTTGTATAAGACAATATACTAATATTGGGAGTGGTATTAAAAAAACTAATTTTTTTCTTCTAGAGACCTATCTATATATTGTATGGCTGTATTATTATAGTCACCACCCATAATAATATTATGTCCATTACAGTCACTATATATGTAAAAAATGAATTTTTATGCCATTCCATAAGGAACCTATGGAATGATAAAAATAAGGCTATAAAATAATGAAAAATATAGAATTTCAAAAATTAATCAACTAGTTGTTGTCTTAAATAATCATAAATAATTTCAATACACACCTCTCTATAAAATAAATTTTCCTTCTAGGTGAACATCTTCATTCTGAATTTTGTAAAATGAGAGGTTCACAGTTTAGAGTTGAATGAGTATACAATTAATTTGATCATAGAATAAAATTATCATAATACATCCACAGAAATATATTGTAAGGTACCAAAAAAAATTCCCCTAGTGCATTGGAGGAAACTTATAAATCTATTGATATAAAATAAAAACACCATTGAAAAAAATAATCAAATGGATTATTAAAAGAAAGAATCAAGAATTGAAATTTTTGATACCATGACTTAAATAACCAAATTATATATATATATATATATATTAAATGATAAAAATTAAAATATGAAACCCATTATTTTATATCCTTTTTAAAATGATAATAGAAACAGATGAGAAAACATAAAAGGTCTTTTAGTAATTTTTCTAGAATTTAAATAAAATATAAATTAACACACTTTTTTCAAATTTATATTTTTAAATAATAAAAAGAATGATTTTAAAGAAAATTAATATTAAAAATAATCTTTAATAATAGATTTTGGTGATTTTATAATTTTCATTTTGAATAAATTTGTATATAAAGACAAAAAATATGAATGTGAAATGAAAAAAAACATTTTTATTATTTTAAAAATGTACTTATTCAAATATCACATTGTAAAAAATAGTAATTAAACATTTATTTTTAAAAAAATACCTTTATCTTTATATAGTCTGAAAAGTTACAATATAATACTGAATTACTATGAAATAACCCTTTCAAGGAAGTTGGTAGGTCAGGATGAAACAATGTAACTGAATGAAATAAGACTTGAGTTATAATCTTCCCTTTTTGGAAACATACACCGTGAGGTAAGAAATATTTCAAAAAAGTTCTTTTTTGTAGAAATATAAATAAATAATATTCTGTATAAAACAATTATATGGTATAACATAGGCAACTTATATTAAATAACCATAATAGAAACTATCATAGCTCATTAAATAAAAATTGAGTTACCAAAAATCATTACAACTGGGGGAACAACTATGCCAAAATAAATGAAATGAAAAGAAATAGATTTGGTATATTATTTATAATGAATAAAAAAATATGATAATGAAACATCCATTTTGTAATTAATGGATATTTCAATGTAAAATATAGTTCTTAATATAAACATGTCGCAATGAATTATGGTTTGAGATAATGATGCCATGCAGCATGAGTAACATTTTAATCAGTACCCATTTTAAAGTAGGGATTATAGTTGAAAATAAAAAACCATCTTTAAAACATTATTCATGATTTGATATCTTACGTGGTTTGTATATACACCACATAAATTTAATTATATGTATAATATCGAACATTTCTAACATAGAGTAATTGGATAGAAAAAATCATACCTTGGTCTGTATTCATTATGTACATGCACCAAATGTCCTAAATAAATAAATTAAGTCTATTAAATGCATACCATAGGACCATATTCAAAATTATTACCATATATAATCCAATTTTACAATTATTATATATATTTATGAGTTATTTTTTATATATTTTTATCAGTGGGTGTAATTAATCACTATCATTTTAAACTACTTTTGTAAAAGTGGTGTTCATATATATTAGTCTTAATAATCCATAATTTTTTCAAACATTATAAGGTACTGTAATTTATATTCAAAGATATTTTATAAATCAATATATTCATTAAATTTATGATATAGTTATAATACAAGAGGATAAAGTCGACGAAAAGCATGTTTTATTGATTTTTTAAAAATGGAGGGTGATTTATTAATTATTTAGTTAAATGTTAACATAACCTTCACATAACCAATTAAAAATATAAAATATAAAATTTATATCATATTTTACCAATAAATATGTTCTTATTTTCATTAATGATATAAATACATGTAATTGTTTTTGTAAGTGGTTAAACCAACCCAAACCTGAACCTATTGTTATTAATGGAAAATTATGAGGTGGTTTATTTATACTATTGTTATAAAATAAGAATAATGATCATATTTAGTGAGTATTAGTGGGTAATATAACAATTGTTATTATTTATAAATATTACATAATTTATATAAATTCATTACTTATTATGAGGATATCAGTTTTCTCATAGTATTCTTATTTTAAATGATTGATTTAACGATGATCATTTGTTGATCTTATCACTAATAGGTTCTATAATTTTTCATAACAAAACAATAATGATATCATTAAAATTATTTTTATCAAATTTTATTATTCTAATGACCAACCATGTGAGGTGTTTATGAAATTAAAATTGGAAATTAATCATTCCATAGAGGCGGTAGTCCACACATACCCTGGAATATGATTTTATTAAACATATAATGGGATAAATTAATAACATGTTTCATAAATTATTCATATAGAATAATGTATAATTATAATAATTATTTATGAAATAAATCATTATTACCATCGGTGTTTGGTGATTATGGGAATTAATACCTGATGTGTTGTGGATAGGTAGTCTCCATGCACACACACAATTTTTTTTTAGATTTTTTAAAGGGAAATTATGAAAGGGGTTAATTATTATACCCATATCTTAATAAAAGTGTTTATATAAAAAAATAATTATTTTGTTAAATAAAAATTGAGAAATTATAAATTGAAAATAAAATTACAAAGTAAAGTGGTTAATTTAAAATGATTAATAAAATAGAGAAATTAGAAATTTTCTTATAATATACCAAGGAAATTAAAGGCATATAATAATATAATGTTTAGAGAATCTTAAAAGAAAAAATCGTATTAATGGTGAAGGAAAAATTGATGGATTTCAAGAGGAATCTAAATTTTTAGATTTTTACTAAAGGAGGGTTAAGAGGCATCTTTTATATATTCTAAGAAAGGTATATTTGTAAATAATTCAACATAATAAAAGGGATCTGATGTTAAATATGTGATGTGGATATAAAATAACACTAATTGAGTGGAGGGAGAGATATAATCGATCAACTGTCTCAAGGGAAATTAAAATTTTTTTAACATGTTTCAATCCCTTTACCCATTCAATTAATACTTTTTTAATTTATTATTTTCTTATGGTAACTAATTTATAATTAGGTATTATAATATTTATACCAAAATATAATATGGTCCTTATTACATTTGATAGACCGAATTATTATAATTTTAAAAACCATTTTATTTGATTCAATTTTTGTAGCACCTCAGATTCATCTACGTACCCCTCAACATATGTATTCATTGTTTGTAAAGTGTTTGGGTGATGTTTAGGAAGGATTTAAGGAATTTTAGAGGGTTTTTATAGATTTTATGGAGGTGCATAAAATTAGAACAGTTATTAAAAATTGTAACTCTCCTATAGATTACCATGAAATGTGAGGTAGTGGGCTCTAGTGAGTTTCATGGTTATGTATAAGGTCTGGCCAAGACATTTGGTCACTTGGGTGTAACTACGCTTTTTGGAATAAAAGAAAATGCACAATTAGTAAATGATATTCTTACCTATGCACCATAACCATGAAAGGTTAAAATTTAGTTTCTATAATTGTGAATTAGATTTAGTTTTCCCACTAAAACTCTATATTTCCTACTACATCGACCCAAACATGGTTTTCTCACCTCCTAAAGAATTTTGAGACCATAACACTTGATCTAGGAGTGATATGTAGGTTTTTCATGGTGGGTCGAGGCCTGATTTTCTTTTTATGTCTCTGTTCTTCACTGTCCTTCCTTAGTTTCATTATAGTTTCACTCTTGGATTCATATATATTGACAATTGGGAAATATTCTATGATATTTTACACCAATAATGGTGATATTTGGCTATTTTGATGTCTGAGAATGACATAAAAGGCTGGTTTTTCATGTTCTAACATTATTTTGTTGAATAATTTGTTCAATTAATAATTTCTACCATAGTTTTCAAGGTATGTGGATTCACTATTAACTCTTCTTATATTAACATGATGGAATAGTTCCAATTTTTTTAAAATTTATTTTTATTTATTGTGAAATTGACGTGTATATACAGGTATAAACCCCCTTTAGTGATGGTTTTTTTATTTATGAAAGCCGGTTTTTGTGAAAAGTGTTTTTTAGATTTTAAAATGATTATTTTAAAATGTTACCCTGTTTTCATTCCTAGAAGTGGTTAGATGGTAATTTTTTTGGCAAAATAATTATTTTAAAAAAATTTCTTGAAATGGTTGATTTGGAATTGGTTATTTTCATAATGTTTGATGTGTGTTCATATGAATTATAGTTAGATAATGGTATGAAGTTCCCCCATATAAAGTGGAATATCTTAGGCTATAAACATTCTCCGATGGAAATGGTTTAAAAAGTGATGATTTGTGAATGGGTGACTCATAAATCACTTCTATTGGGAGGTCCATGGTTGCATTCATGGTTATAGGTGTGGATTTGTGGAATTGAATGTGTTTTTAAAAAATCTGAATTTAAGAGATGGTTTTTAAATAGTTATTTAGTTTATTTCCTAGAAAAATGTTTTAGTTTGGGGTGACATAACTTTTTTATAAATGTGATAAATTGTTCTATCCTTGTTTCATGATCCGGGTAGTCATTTGGGGGACAGTCACTAAGTTTCATTACTAACTCCCTACGTGAGACTTTTGGTGAATGTTTAAATATCATTTATTAAGAAAATAGTAATTCCAAGGTGTAAAATTTCTTTATTAATGTTTCATGATACTTAAGAATTCATTTTAGAGTAGGATATTTGAGCATGTCAATGGTTGTTGTCTTGGTTTCCTTCAAGTATTAGAGTTTTTTTGGTTTTTTCCATTCGCTTTATATTTTGATATTGGTATTCATTTTCAATAGGTAATTTGATATAGTTTTTTTGTTGTTATAAATTGTGTTTTTTTACAATGGTCACATGTATTATTTAGAAGTTCTTTCGTTCTATTATGTTGGTTGTTGTTTTATTATTTTCAAATGGAAAATTTTCCTACAATTGTATTAAATCCTATAGAATTTATTACCAGCTATTAGTTTCTTGGGGATGCCACATAAGGCCAATATGTATTCTTCTTCGAACCAAGACAATGATGAGAGTGATGATGTTTCAAATGTATTCAGTATTCTTCAGTTCAAGTCATTTGGTATAAGCTGTATCCATTTTGTCAGTCTTGGATTTGAAAATTCATTCTAGATTAGTTCTTGATTTAGGATGGTAGAATATAGTAGTGTGTTTTGAAATTGAAATGTGTAAAAAACATTAATTGATAACTAATTTTTATTGAACATAATGTTACTAGGGAGTTTTGTACATAAGTGTTTTGAGACACTTATCGGAGTTTCTACCTCATTGTAATGGTTTTATCTAATAAGAAGGGCATGGCATGAATAAATGCAAATGATTCCCACAAGGAGTGCATATTTTCTCTTCTGTAATTATGTACGATTTTATATAAGAAACTATATTTGAAAAGGGATGAAACTATTTTCAAATGATATATTTTGAAAAGGCCTGGTATATTGAAAAAGCATGGTTTTGATATTTTGAAAATTGTTTGACATTCAATAGCATAGTGGAATTAAAAAAAATGGGTTAAAAATGAAAAGTGTTGTTTTTTGTAAATAATTGGTGTGATAGTTTTTATATGATAAATTAGAATTTCTATGAATTTAGTTACAAGAGGGTGATACTTATGAAATTTTTTCTCTTGATAAAAAATGGATCTCAGTAGGCATCGTAGAAACCAACAGGAAGAATCTGTGGATAATATGGTTTCACTTGAGCCATAGGTGAACAAACAGATGGTTAAAATTATTCTCAAATTCATTTATTATATAAATATATGGAACATGATGGATTAACCAAGGTAAGTGGATTACTTTTCTCCATTCCAGTAATAGAATCCACTTATCATTGAGAGTGATTTGGAACAAAGGAAGGTAGAGGTTTGACTAAAAAGGAGGAATAGAATCTTAGATTTCCTTATCACACCAACAGAGCTGAAAGTCAAGTTATTTATTGACATTATGTAATATCTTTGATTCAAGTGTTGAGATTTAATTGTTCATGATAAATTATACCAAGGAACTTCATGTAATAATTTTGTATAATTTTTTAACAAAAAATTATATCATCACATGCTCTGGATTACTAGAATGAAGGAATTTTAGATCTTCAAGTAGGAGAATCTCTTAGTAAAATAATAATTATCTAAATTTATGAATTTAGATTACTATACAACCATTTTTTGCATGTTCACCCTTGAAGGAAGACATTTTGGAATCGGGGATTAAGTAATAAATTTACTCGATGATTTCCATGCTTTATATAATGTATTATACATAGTGTTTAATTGATTTAGGATAGAGGATATGGACATATCAAATTGTATTGGTGGGGGTGAATTATTGATCCCTACTAGAAATGGTGGGAAGTAAAATACTAGGAACAAGTGGAAGAGGGGCACTTAGATCCAAGGTAGTGGTATGAAATATAAATGGATGGTTGGATCGATGAGTCTTCCTCCATAACCAATGAGCATGCCCTGGTGTTTTCAATTTTTTTCCTTTAACTACATGATGTAAGATTGTATGACACCATCTATAACATTCAATAATTACAATTATAAGGGTCGTGTTTAGTGTTATTGCCAGAGTGATATGTGGTCGAGTTTTTGATTAACATCTCATCTTTCATATATGTTTACAAATCTCATCATTCACATACATCATATTCTTGGCCGAATTAATATTTATTTAAATTATTAATATATTTCAAAATGTAATTATTATTTATAAATATTAATTTAATATTTATTATGATTATTTAATAAAAACTAATATTTATTAATATTTTAAATATTTATTAATAATTATAAACAATTTTAAATATTTATAAATATTTTTTTATATTTATTTAATATTTAGAAATATTGTATTATTACTTAATTTTATTTATAATTATTTACTTACTTTTTTATATACATTTGTATTTATTGATATTTATATAATATTTATATAATATTTATTTATATTTATTTATATTTATAATATTTATGAATATTTATTAAACGTTTATTAATATTTTTTGCTGTTATTTAATTTCTTTTATATTTTTTAAATATTAATTAATGTTTTAATTAACATTTTATTAATAAGTTTTTTAATATTGATTATTTTTCAATTAATAATTATTTATTGATATTAAATTTATTTAATATTTATTTCAATATTTAATTATATATATATAGTAATACTTATTTATTAAAAAATATATAAGAAGAATGAATGGGTTTTACTCTTCCTTTAAGAACCTTAAATAAGGTGTGTCATCCTCGTTAACTCTTTTTACTGAGGGAAGATGCATCGACTAGGTTGATACATCTCCAGACCATTTTTAAAAAAAATGTCGACCCTATCCTTTTTGGGAAAAAACCCAATTTAAAATAGTTTATCGATAATTGTTTTTAGGAAGAATTGTAAAATTGTTATTTTTTGATACAACAAGTTCATTTCCTTGCTCATGAAATCTATGAAAGAGGTGTTTCTGTGGTTCCAGAAAATATAAAATCTATTATCTCTTAAAAACTGCCATATAACTTCTTCGAGATATGAGTATTCCATGGTCTGTCTAGTTATTAACAATTCATTATTAGTTATTGTTCAAAACTAGACTCTTATCAACGATTTCTTTTGAAAGATATAATATTCCATTATAATGGAACGAGGAATGACAAAAGTATTTTCAAGAGAATAAATTTCTAATTACATTAGAACCAATGATTTTTCAATAATTAAAACAAGGGTATGTGGTGTATTATGATGCTCTGGGATCATGTATGTGATTTATTCTCATACATGGAGTTCATGTCATTACTTATATCTCAGGTAAGTTATAATTTCATGAGAAGAACAAACCAACAAATTATTTGGATATTGTTGTTGAAGTCCTTGATTTGAAGACATGGAATCAGTATCACATTGGTGGAAAACTTACAATGTTTATAAATTATAAGAGGTTGAACATATCTTATAACAAAAAGATTTTAATCTAGTGCAAATAAGGTAGAAATATTATCCCCAAATTTTCTACTATAACTGGATGTATAAACTAGGTAAATTCAATTTGGTGGTGGATTCATTAAGCGGAATGTCGTATGGAATGTTGGAAAAATATTCTTCAGATAAGTGGTAGTTAATTTCATTGATATCTGACATGCACTTTGATTGTGATGACTAATGTACTATTGCGGTTTCATTTGTAATTTCTTTGGTTCTGGATATGGTGAATATGGTTAAAGAGGCACATACAATTTATTCTCAATGTGTTGTGATGAGGTCAAATGTCAATAGTGAAGATATCATTGAGGGATAGTAGCTAGATAAAAATTTAGTGTTGTGGTTTATAGAATGGATGGTTATACCATTGGCTTGTCATGAACAATTTCTTCATGCTTACCATCAGTTGATATTGGTTGTTCATCCTAGAATATAAGAGATTTATAAGGAATTAAAAGAATATTTTTTTTGGGTCAACATGAAATGGATGTTGGCAATGTTTGTTTAAAAATTACTCACTTGTTAGAAATTCATGGAAAAGCATCAGTGGCCAGCAGATATGTTGCAGTCTTTGCCAACTCCTTTCGTGGAAATTAGAGTATATAGCAATGGATTTTGTTATATCAGTCCCAATAATGTCTCTGAAACAAGATGCAATTTTGGGTTACAGTGGATCATCTCACAATTTCTCCTATTTCATTCCTATTCATCAATCTTATACATTGGATAAATTGTCAAAAATATTTATCCTAAAAGTGGTAAAGAGTCACAATGTACCAATTTCTATAGTATCAGACCGAGATCCAAGGTTTGTGTCTTGTTTATAAAAATATTTACATAAATAAATAATGACTCAATGGACAATGGGTATGACATATCATCTGGATATAGATGGAGAATCATAAAGCAATATAATATTTTAAGAAGACATGAAGTGGGCTTTTGTACTAGATTTTTATGGCTCATTAGAGGATTGCATATCGTTAGTGGAGTTCATAAGTATGAAAAATTATTCAGCCTCAATACATATATTTTATTTTCAAGTATTATATGAGAATCCTTGTCATTTTTCCCTTTATTGGGTGGAAACATGTGAGATTCTACTAGTTGGGTAGAGCCTTGTCCAAGATAAAATAGAGAAGATCAATTCGATCTCAAAAAGTATAGAGATAGATCAGATTCATTAAAAATCATACAAGGATGATCTATAACTATTTTTATCATTCAAGGTTATCGATCACGTGTTCTTTAAAATATCTCTATGTCTTGAGAAACATTGTTTTGGAATGAAGGTAATATATTCTCATCAATACATATACTTTTTTGAGATAAATTAATTGGTTGGTGAGGTGGAATATAGGTTGTATTTTCCACCATAGTTTAATAAAGTGCATAATTTGATTTATGTATCTCAGTTTAAAAAGTATCATTATGATCATGACTAGTTGTTATTATGGAATCATTTTGATCTAGAGCAGAGCGATTTATTAGTTCATGTGGTAGTAAATATTTTCGAAGGAAAATATAAATTATTTCATGTAAAAAACATTATTATTTTGTCGGTATTGTAGAAATATAGTCAGATTTAGGAAGAAACATGGGAACTAGAAAATGAAATGGCCAGGAAATGACCTGAACTATTTAGGGACATTGTTTTCATTATACATTATGGGGATAGAATGTTTATTGGTGGGGAGAATATAGCACTAGAAGTTTTAAGTAATTTACCCCTTATTTTTTTATATTTTATGTGTGTAATTTGTTAGGATGATTTTAGAAGATTTTTTCGAACTTGTAGAATATTTTAAGGGATTTTATGAAGGTTCACAGTCTGACCATGGTATGTACAAACTATGCACCATCTATATAGTACCATTGAATATAAGGAATTGGTATCTTTTAATGTTCAATTTTAGGAATTTGGTTTTTGAAATACTTATTTCCACCTAATAGTAACCATGGATTTGGTGAAATATTCATATGCACAGATAGTCTAGAGTTTTCCTAACCGCAATCCCTAACTATTCACGGATAAAAATATGATTTGAAAATTGTGGATCTGATTTGGATTTTACAATAAATATATCATTTTCCACCTAAGTAGACCCTATCTTAGTTTTCTATCCATTTAAACTCATTACATAACATTCTTCTTTATTCTAGAGACATATATTCGTGTTTCTTGGTGTCTTAAATCTTGATTTCGATGGTAAGTCTCCATTCTTCATTTTTCCATTAGTTTCTTTGAATTCCCTCTCATATATTCTTAGATATAGTCTATTTACGATATATGTGAAATAGTTGATACTAATTATGATGATATTTGTCGGTTTGGAAGTTATGGAATGAGATATAATGTGTGTTTTGGAACATCAACTCTGTTTTTTTTGAAGAAGTTCTGCAACTCTTTGTTTCTAAAATAGTTTTCAAGTTATGTGGATTCACTATTGACTCTTATTTTTAGAAAATGAAATATTAGTTTTAAATTTTTTTTGAATTTCTTTATATTGATTCTGAAATTAATTTATAAAGCTTGGTCAAAACCATCTTTTCTAATGATTTCTGGATTTTGGAAAGTTAGTTTTTCTGCAAGGTGGTTTCATTAAGGATTTTAAAATTATGATTTTAAAATTTGATCTTGTTTTGATACATGGAAAAATTTTGATGCTAATATTTCCAATATAAGATATTTTTTATTAAAATGGATCTAAATGGTATATTTGGCATTCATTTGAGGGATAATTTTTTGTGATTGTTTATTTTCATTCAGGACAGATAAGGGTATCTGGTTTCCGACTTCAAAAGTGGGATGAATAAGGGTATTAATTTTTCATGGACAAAATTTCATCACCAAGTGTTTTATTGATTAAAATATGACTCACCACTCATGGGAATAGGGATTTCAATTTAGGCATGCATGGTTTTAGGTGTTCATATGTGTAATGGAATGGTTTATACAAAAATAAGAATTTCAGAAATGTTTTATGAAGGGATGTTCGGTTGAAATTTTTGAAAAACACTTTCTCTGGAACTTCGTGGAGGTGTTATAATTTGTTAATATGTTTCAATTTTTTAATATAAATTATTTTATATAAAATTGTTAACATATTCAATCTTAGTGGTGTGATTGGGGAAGTATTTTTGGGAACACCTACCGAGTTTCATTACTAAACCCATTATTTTAAAATTTAGATAATTTGAAGATATCATTCTTCTTGACAAATTAATAGGAAAGTTATAACATTTCAGTAGTGAAAACTCAGGGTATTTGAGCATTTATTGTGGTGTTGGAGCTTGGATCATGTTGGGAGTTGTTGTTTTGGTGTGCTTAGAGTCTTAGGGATTTGTTAGTTCTTCTTCGTCTTTGTATTTTGACTTTTTTCTTCCTTTTCACATAGTAATATGATATATTTTGGTTTTTTTGTTATACTTTAAGTTTTATTAATTTGGTAACATGGATCATTTATAAGTTCTTATGTTATGGTATGTTGTTTGTGTTTGTTTTATTTTTGATGGGATATTCATCAACCAATTATATTGAATCGCTTTTCCTTTATTCCTAGTCTTTGGCATCTTGTGGGGGTCACCTATATCTATGTAGAAATTACTCTTCAACTCAAGCCAATGGGGAAGGGTATTATGTTATAAAATATGAAAGTGAAGAAAATTAATTTTAAAATAAAAAACATAAAATGTATTAAAAAATATTTTTGAAAAATATAACTTATGTTCAAAATGTAATATTTGGGTTTGTAAATTAATAACTTATTTATTAAAATTTTACATTCAATTTAGAAATATATACTATCTTAGAAAACATATTCATGTATTATAGATACGTAAAAATATACTAATAATGCCATAAAATTCATATTATTTGTAAAAACTATAATTTAACAATTCACATAAAAATTATTTTTTAGAAAAATACCAAAAAAACATCATATGAATATATTTATCAAATTAATCTAATAATAAATATCATTTTTAAAAATTAAAAATTCTATATTTTATAAATTTAACAACTAAAAAAGGGTTTGTATAATTAAAAACCATTTTTATGGTAAAATATTTTTTTAGAATATATGAAATTATCAATTATATTTCCTATTATTTACAAATTAAAGTAGTATAATCCAATTATTCTTATCAAGTATATTTTTTATCAATAATAAAATAATTATTGAAATATTAATTCTTATTTTATGGAAATGAAATATTTAGAAAAATACATTTCTAAGTATAAAATGATCGTACTTTACATTTTAGCTATACCAATTGAATTTCATTCATATTGAAAGTATCATTTTTTTATTTTATTTAATATTTAATAAATTTGATTCTCATATCCATTCTCAAAAACTCAATTAAAGGGTTCTTAATGTCTAAAAATATCATAGCTTCATTTTTATCAATGTGGCATATGGGGGAAGATATCAAACACATTGAATTGTATAAATATAAAAATATATTAAAATTTTGAGGTTTTATATTTATTGTTGCTAATTGGGATTTATAATTTTCAGGAGGTGGAATTTCTGGATAACCTCATCATCATTGGAAGTATCTTGCAGGGCCATGGTAGTGTGGAAGAATTTTTCTAAGAACACGAGTCATAAATGTGCACTTAGTATATTGAGTTCGTTTAGACATTTATTTTCTTTGATTTTGAGCTATTTAATATTTTCCTAATTTGATGGATATTATTTTTCCTTTTATTAGGATAGGTTCTAATGAAGGTTTCATTTCTATTGCAGATGTATCAATTATAAGTATTTGTAATTTCAGATCCTTGTTTCATTTCCTGGATAGTTTTGATTATCTAGGTTGAGAATTGTTTGGAATGTATCTAATAATTTGTTTAAACATTAAATCCCATTAATTTGTGAATTTTTGTTATTCAAGGTGATGAGGGGATGTCAGAGCGATAATGGTGGATTTAGATCTAAAATTTCATTTTGATGGATGTTTTGTGGTATGGAATGAAATACTGAACAAAGATGAGTTATTTGGAGGACACTGGTTTTTTATATTTTGTGTGTCACACTGTGTAGATTTAGGCTAGATTGTGACTTTATTACTTTAAAAAATAACAGGATGCATGCAATTTATATTTCACCCAATATTAATATAAAATATAGTTTTTGGTATCATATATTTTTATTACAGAATGATGGGTTTTATGAGGTTTTTTATTTAATAGTACATATTTTAAAATTTTTAAAGGAATCTATTATGTTTATATTATGTGAGTTTGGTAGTGGTGTGACTGAGTTTGGTCATAGGATGAAGATCCTTGAGTTATTCTTCAATCGTGGTCCCTGTGAGTCATCAAACACATTATCATTTGATATTATATTATGTGTGGAAGTATTGTGTAATGACTCTACCCAATGCACCATGGATTCATGGGTTGTAAATTTCTTGGGTTCTACCTTCCTTGATATAATTGTTTCATGGTTACTTTCTTAATGTCGTGGTTCTATAGAAATTTTTTAGGACTGATGAGTGAAGGATAAGGATCACATGATGATCCCCATGAGTATGATTGTCTCTACATGGAAAATTTCATTACACCATGTCATTTATTAATAGTATTTGTTATAAAGGGATCTCAAAATGATATTTATGCAGATGTCATGCCATGATTTTGAAAAGGACCAAGTATTTTTGTGATACAGACCCTATCAAGTCATGGCATCTTATTTTTTTGGAGTGATTACAAATTTGGACACCTTCAAAAATTATAACTTTTTATGTTTACTTTCTTCAAAACCTAGGCCACTTATACCTCATTTTTCATAGTTCTACATCACACTATGGTGGATTTTCTATTATAGTCTTTGTAGGGTTCATACCTTTTAATCTGACTGCTTTTTCCGACCCACTTTCCCCTCCATCCTTATTCATTTCTTCTCTTCTATATTTCTAGGAGAATATAGAAGGTAATTTAGCTTGTTTTGGTGATTCTTATGTCAATTGTTTATAAGACATCATTTTTGTAATTTTATTTAGTAGATACCTTTATGTTTGGTGATTTTTGATAATTAGATACCTATCAATATTATGGTACGATCATTGAGTCTTTAGTTAGTGTACGGGATTCGATACATCTCATCATTTATTAATGTGAGAATATAGATTTATCATGATTTGGTGTTAATGGATTTGGATCAAATATAATTTATTTATGTCTGAGTGTAGATGAATCATACTTGTATTATCATTGGGTGGATATTATGGTTTGAACAAAATAAGAAAAAGAATTGGACTAAAGGAAATTGAAAGTAAGATCATGAATATAATGGGTTTTTAAAAAATTCCTTGTTACTTTTTATATATTGAATTATTTTACTATTGTTATTAGTAAGAGAATTGTGTTTTCTACTATGAAAACCTTAGAGATTAATATTGATATATTGGATCCACCTTTCAAAATAATAATGATTATAATTAATTTGGTGTCTATAAATTTTTTATTATGGTGTTGATGTTTAAATATAAATATTGCAGCTTAACATGAAGGAATCATTATTGACTGGTTCTCAAAAGTAAATTGGTTTCATTTTTTCATCATTTTTACAGCATATGTGGCATTTTATATTTTAGTTCTAGTGGTAATAAAAAGATATTCTTATAATTTAGGATAATGATGTGTGAATTAGTTTTTGTAGTGATTGATTTGGTATTGTTGGGATTATGGTGGTTGTGGTGTGGCTAGTTATGTAGAAAGAATTTAATTTTAGGGTTTTTATGGTGGCTAATGGAATCAGTTATGTGGTGGTTTATGCAATGATGGTTTTGGTTATTTTTTAGTTATGTTATATATTCCCTTTGACATGGAATGTTTTTACAGAAAATGAAATCAATCATGGTTTATAATTGACAAATTATGCATTATTAATTGTATAATAATGATTTATAGAATAATTTTGAATTATAAATAATTATTAACGTAAAATGAATAGTGGTTTAATGATTAATTTTACATTAATAAAGATAAATGAGTCAAATTATTCATGGAATGGTCATTTTAGAAATCATAATGATGATACAATAAAAAAGGGGTTAGTTTTGTTTTTTATTTCTTTGTGTGAACAGATTGTGTTGGGTTAATGAACATAGATAGTGATAGTTGAGAACAATTGGTAATAAAGTGTTAGCAGCTGTTGAGGGAAATGATAGTACTACTTTGTTATGAACCCTTATGTTTATCTTGAATAGTAATATGATATGTCATATTTTTTTTTGATATTTATTACACACCATCACCTATGATTGATAAACATTCTATGACCCATATTGTTTTTTGGTGTCTTCTCTAACATCTAGGTTATAGAGGAATGAAATATAGGACTACTCTGTCTTCCTTCCTCTCACTTTAAGATGTAAACAGGAAAATGATGGCCTATGGTTTATATATATATATATATATATTCTATAATGTCAGGGGTATATTGTATATTATTTTTTCAGACATGGTTATGTGGTTTTGATATGGATGAATATATGCAGGTAATTCATAGTTGAGAAGGGAACGAAGTTGATGTCTTATATGTCCATGATGTTGTATTATGATGAAAATATGATGTGCAGTTATGATATTGTTTCAATATATGGCACATGGTTATAAAATGTGGTCATTTTATGAATAGTTTAATGTTAAATATAGGGGATGAGAGATCAATGATATATTAAATTGGGGAATAATAGATAAAAAATTGGGTAGAAGTGGAAGAGGGATACCTATTTATGAATATTATTTAGATATTATATTACTATACTATTATGTGATATTAAGTGAACATGACTTAGTGGGGATGAGAGTTAATTGACCATGTATCAATGTGAGTTGGTTATAATATTTATAATCATAAGAATTAGTTTTATTAGCACATTTTTAAATAAGTGATTTTCTAGAGGATCTTAATGAGTATACATATATTCTAATGAAAAAATATATTTAAATTTGCTTTACTAGTTTCCAAGAGGAATTTGGTGATCAAGGTTATATAACTGGCTTGAGGATTGGATTTACCATCAAGGTCACTGCATTTGGTGTTTTATTTCAGCATCCCATTTCAGTGGCAATGTTTTTTATGATATATGAATCTATTTGGGATGAGGTACATTTTAAATTTTATATAATGAAGTTGTTTTTTATTTCCTTCTCATGGAATTTAATATAGAAATACCTCTAATATATGTGTTTCTATATCCTTAGTGTTAACCATTTACCCAAGGCATTTTGGAGATGTGGTGAGGGGAAACTCTCATATCTACTATCATCCCAACAGTTTTACTAAAGTTGGTGTGTCATGAAATATAAAAATTTCATTATTTCTCTTTATTTTATATGTGTTTTCAATGGTTTCATAGGGTTTTATAGATTTTTTAAATTTTCCAGTGTTTTATAGGGATGTTGTATTATTTTACTTTTCTAACATTTCATTGTATATCAGGTTTTGCATGTTTTTTCATTGTAATTCATCATTTTTTGTATTTTTCTTGTTTTGAAGTTTTTTGCATTGGTTTTGATGGGTTTTCAAGTTTTTCCATGGTCTTCCCTGGTTTTCATTTGTTATTTATGATTGTTCAATGTTTTTCATTGTTATTAGGTATCTATAGGGGTTTGAAAAAAAATTCCTCTGTTTTCATGGGGATTATAGGGTTTCATAGGTTTCAAGGATTTTTAATCATTTTTAGATGTTTTAAGGGTTTTTTATGGTTTTCCAGAATTTTGTACGGTTTTCTAGGTTCTTTTGAATTTTTTAGGCTTCTAGTATTCATTACAGTTTCAATATGTTTTCATATTTTTCAATGTTTTTGTATGGTATTCATAATTTTCCATGTTATTAGGGCTTCATGAGTATTTAATATATTTTTGTGGGTTTTCTAGAGTTTAAAGGGGTTTCCATGGTATTTTCAATATATTTATTAGGTTTTTTAGGGGTTTGAAAGGGAATTTATGGAATTTCATGTTTTTAATAGGGGTTTTCATGGGGTTAAATTGTTTCTAGAAAATTGTTTTCTTTAGGTTTTTTAAATTATTTCAAGATGTTTTAGGGTTTTTATTTTTATTATTTTGATTTTTTATGGATTGAAGAGTTAATCATGGTATTTAGAGTTGAAATGGGTCTTCCATGATTTTTTTGGTTTTTAAAGTTTTCTACTTGGTTTTCTAGAGCGTTTCATGGATTTATATGATTTTCTAGATTTTTTTATGATTTTAGAGTTTTAAAGGAATTAATGGTCTCCAAAGGGTTTTAGTATTCTCATATTTTTGCAATATTTTTTTATATTTTTCCATGGTTTTGAGTGGTTTTTGGTTTTTTTCACATAATTCAGGGGTTTTTATGATTTTCATTGTATATAATTTTTTTCAAGGTTTTCTAGAGCTATATGGTCTTTAAATATTTTCATGGTTTCTTATTATTTTCTAAATTTTTTTTGGAATTTCAAGGTTAAATATTTGTACATATTGTTTCACTCTTTTTGTGTATTTCAAATGTTCTCAAAGTGTTTGTTTGTGCTTTACTAGGGGTTTCTAGTTGTTTTTTAAAAAATTATATTTTATTGAAATTACACATGGTTTTTATGGTTTTATTTGTTTTTCAATGTTTTTCTGATGCTTTCAAGGTTTTCTATTGATTTTCAAGTATTTATAGTTGTTTTAGTACTTTCACTGGTATTAATATAATTTCTACAAGAATTATTAGATTTTAAATATTTGTTATCATTTAAAAAAATTACTATTCTGAAGTATTTTCAATGATTTTCCTTATTTCTAAAAGATGATCACGAATTTATGGGTTTATCTATAATTTTTTAGGGGTTATATAATATATTTTATGGTTTTTAAGGATGAAATTTTTTTTGATTGTGTTTATAAATTTTGTAGGGCTCAAAGGGGAGTCCATGGTTTATCTGTGGATTAAATTGTTTGAAAGGTTTTCTTGGGGATTTTTTCTTTTCAATGTTTTACAAGGTTTTCTATAGTTTTACCAGGATTTCATAGACATTTCAATGTTTTCAATAGATTTATATGCATTTAGGTATTTCTAGTATTTTTTATAGGGTTTTATAATTCATTTTTAGGATTTTAAGGGATTTCTAGTGTTTTAAAAGGCTATATTAGTTTCTCTAGGTTTATTCATGTATTTATGGATTTTTCTATATATTATATGATTTTAGGGGATGTTCAATAATTTTCACTATTTTCTATAGTTTTTATGGGTTCAAATATATTTCAATGATTTTTCAAATTTTTCACTATTTTACACGGGTCTTTATTGTTTTAGGTGCACCCATGTATTTTAAAGGTATTTCATGGTTTTCCATGGTTTTTTAATGATTTATTTTATTTCTAAGATTTTTTGTTTTTTTCCAAGGATTTTAATGATTTTATGTAGTTTGATAGGGTTTTGAGGGGTTTTATTGTCTTTTTAGTGTTATTGAAAGGTTATCTGATTTTTTTCATAGTTATTATTTACATTAGTAGATTTTTATGGTTTTTACAATTTTAATGTTTTTATTAAGGTTTTCAATGTTTTAAACAGTTTTTTAAAATAGTTTCTAGGTTTTGAAGGATTGTGGAAAGATGCATAGTTTTTTCAAATACTTTTCAGGGTTTTTAGCGGTTTTAATGGTTTACTATGGTTTTTAGTGGTTTTAGTGTTTTATAAGGTTTTAAATGTATTTTAAGGTCTATTATTGTTATTCATTATTTTGAAGGTGTTTTCCTGTTTTTCATGGATTTCTATGGGTTTCCTTATGGTTTTTCGGTTTTCAAATTATTTTATATTATTTTTTATATTATTGATGATTTTGACTACTCATCTATGTTTTAAAGGGGTTTTGATAGTTTTTGAGACTTTTTCATTATGTTTCTCTTTTTAATGTGGTATTTTTAAAATATTATTTTTCACCTTTTTTCAGTATTTTTACATGGTTCTCCACATTTACCAATTTTTTTGTGGATTTCATTAACATTTTGGGTTTCAAGGATTTGTTATAGTCTTTTAGTTTATAAAAATATTCAAGGGTTTTATTATTTTCTAGGTTATTTGTGTTTCTACTATTTTATTAAGGTTTGAATATTTTTTAGGTTTTTTGAGGTTTGAAGAGTTTTTCTATAGGTTTTATTGTTTTTCATGGTTTTGGTGTAATCTACAATTTTGATTGATTAACATTGTTTCATAGTGTTTTATAGTTTTTTTAAGAGTTTTCTATTCTTTTCTACAATCTTTTCTGGGTTTTCAAAGATTTAAAGGTTTTATAGTATTTTATAGGGGTTTTAAATTAATTTTCATTTTTTATTAATTTTTCATTGCTTCTCAGTTTTTTCATTATTTTTTAATGATTTTAGATTTATTATATTATTATTTAAGGATTTTTATGGGTTTTGTGGTTTTACATGGTTTTCAATTTTTTTATACTATTTTGTTATTTTACTTATTTTCAAGGGTTTTTTGATATTTTGTGTTACTATGTTTTTCAATTTTATCTGAATTATTAACTGTTATTCAATTTTTCAGCGGTTTATCTATAAATTTATATTTTTATAGGGGATTCAATTTATTTAGTTATTTGTAGATTTTTATTTTAAAGAAGTTTATAGAGTGTATTTAATATTTTAATGGTTTTCTAGAATTTTTATTTTTTTATGTGTCTATGTTATTTTTTTGAATTTCATATTTTCTATGGTTTTTAGTGATTCAATTGGTTTTCATGGTTTTATTAGTAATTCCACATATTTTTATATAATTATTGGTCTTTAAAATATATTTCTTAATTTTTCTAGTTTTCCTGGTATTTTCCTACATTTTCTCTTAATTTTACTTGTTCTTCTTGGGTATTTTATAGTTTTTAATGTTTTCCCCAAAATTATATTATTTTTTATAGGATTCCATTGGTATTTTGGGATTTCAATATTTCTTATTGGTGTGTAGTTTTTCCTTAATTATAAATGTATTTATAATGTGTTTCATTTTTTGTCAAGGTATTTTATGTTTTTAAATGGGTCTTAGGTTTTTATGGTTTTTTGTGTCTTTAGGGACTTAGTGTTTTTTAATATTTTTTTATAATTTTTATGGTTTTCATGGGGTTTCACAATTTGAAGCGATTTTCATGTTTTCAGTGCTTCATAAGGTTTATATAAGAAATATAGTGGTTTTTTAGTGAAATTGAACTTTCTGGGTTTTTATGATTTTATAGTGTTTTTAAATGGTTTTCTAGAGTGTTAGTGTTGTATATCTTCTTTGGGGTTTTAATGGGTTTTGATGTTTCTCATGATTTTTTTAGTTTCCTAATAGTTTTTCAGGGATTTCTTATGTTTTGTATTGGTTTTACATGGGTGTTGAAGGTTTTACAATTATTTTAATGTTTTATATAATTTTTAGGTTTTTCCAAGATTTTTCATTGACTTTCATGGGATTTCT
The DNA here is from genome assembly GCA_963277665.1 of Viscum album. Lineage (NCBI taxonomy): Eukaryota > Viridiplantae > Streptophyta > Magnoliopsida > Santalales > Viscaceae > Viscum > Viscum album. Next base: position 1,577,813,922 of record OY728141.1, read on the forward strand.
ATTAATTTTAGTGCTTTTAGGTCTTTTTGTTGATTCATGGTTTTCCATGATTTTCCATATTTTTTTCATGGATTTCTTGTTATTTTTAAAGGTGATTATAATTTCACCACATTTTCTTGTGTATTATTTGTTCATTCAAGATTTTCATAGGGTTTTATGGTTTTTAGGGGTTTTAGTTTTTTTGTATCTCATGGAATTGTAGGGTTATTAAATTTTTATCTTAATTTTTCAAGAGCCATAAAATTAATTTCTTTATTTATCATTTCATAATAATTTTATTGTTTTACGGGGTTTTTTTTTGAATGATTTTATGGGGATTTAGTTCTCTTCATTATTTTCTAGGTTTTCATATAGTTTTAGGGCTTTTAGATGTTTTCTATGTTTCCCATATTTGTTAGGGATTTTAAGGGGGATTCATTATGTTTTTTCATATTTTAGGTATTTTATCATATTTCTAGGGTTTATGAATATTTTTAACGGTTTTAAGGATTTTCTGAATTTTCAATGGTTTCTAGTAGTTTTTGAGGATTTTTAGATCTTTTTAGAAATATTTTACGTTCCAAGCCTTTTATTAGTTTTTTATGGTTGTTCACGGTTTTCCATATTTTTAAAGTGGTTTAGGGAATTTTTTTAATAATTTCAAAGACATTTATATCTTTCCTGGGGTATCAAGGTCTTTTTTAATGTCATCAATTTTTTCATATATTTTAATATTTTTATGTTTTTTAAATTATTCACATAGATTTATGGTTTTCATGATTTTGAAGTGTTTTTTCATTATGTTTAGGGTATTTACTTGTCTTTGATTTATTTGAGAATTTTTCATTGTTTTTCTATGGTTATTATGGTTTTAATGGTATTTCAATATATTTCATCTGTTATTAATGTTTTCCATGTATTTCTAGGGTTTGACAATTTTTTGAACGTTAGGTGTTTTAAGGGTTTCCATTTATTTATATTATTATTATTTGTTTTTCATAGTTTTTATAATTTTTCATAACATTTCACAATTATTGTGGTATTTATTTTTTCCCCATGTTTACATAGTTAGAAAATATCTTTTTATGTTTTTAGTGGTGTTTATTGTCTCTAAATGATTTTCTATTTATCTGGGATTTTTTATATTTTTAAAAATTCTATAATTTTTTTAGGTATATTTCAAGCTATTTAAATGTTTTACCATGGTTTTATGGGGTTTTCAAGGTTTTGAATGTTCCCAAACGTTTTCTGGATTATTTTTGTTTTTGGAAATTTTCAATGATTTTCAATGATTTTCATTAATTCTAAACTTTTTATATTATTTTCAAATATTTTATATAATTATTCATTATTTTCATATGTTTCATGATTTTTAATATTTTCCTATGGTTTTTTTAAATTTTTCATGATTTTCACTACCTTTTTTGTTTTTCATGGATTTTTTTTCATTCCAAGCATTTTATAGGGGGTTCCATTGTTTTATGGTTTTTAAGAAAGAATTTAATGGATTTGGGGATATTATTGTTCTCTATGTTTTTTTGGTTTTTTTATGGTTTTACAAATATTTCAAGATATTTTTCATAGTTTTAGAGTGTTATATAATAGTGTTCACTATATATATTTTTTTATCATTTCATTATGTTTTTGAATTTTTTCTAGTTTTTTCTTGGGTTTTAATATTTTTCATGAGTTTTCATGGTTTTATTATTGGTTTAGGGGTTTGATGATTTTCTATTATTTCAAGGTTTTTCCAGGTATTCACTATTTTCAAGGATTTTTTGGGTTCTCTATTATTTTCCAATGATTCAAGTTTTTTTAGAGTTTTATAAATATTTTAGTGTTAAAAAGGTGTCTGAGCATTTTATATGGTTTCTTAAAGGATTCGGGGATTTTTTATGGTTTTCATTGGTTTTGAGGATTTTTCATCAATTTTTTAGGTTTTACATTATTTTTCATGAGTATTCATGATTTCATGGATTTTGTAGTACTTTATTGAGTCCAAATGGTTTTATTGTATTTTAAGAATTCTATAAAATTTTATATTGATTTGTAGATTTATCATAGGATCATAACGTTTATCATAAAAAATCAATAATTCCTTGAAATACTCATGAAAGCTCCAAAAACCATAGAAAACTAGGGTTTAAAGCATGTCTTGAAATCCAACAAGAAATTCTAATTGAATCCCCTTGAAAATATTTCCTGTAAATTTAGAAGAAAAATATTTTATAAATAAAAATAAAATTCAATCCAAACATTTACATCATCATAACATAATATGTTCACAATAAATCATCAAATAATTTTAACTCATAGTAAACACACCCTTACGGTGAAGGGATATCCATGAAAACATGTTACATATTTATTAGAAAATAATTTCAATGTATATACACCTACTCTATGATAAATATTCATATAGAATTATTCAGGTTATCTTCAGTAAACATATACTATGCATGAAAGTTATTTACCAGGAGGCTCTTCCAGAAGCAATGCTTCTGGCGATTTATTAAAAAAAGAAAAGAGTACAGAGGAGATGAGCGAGGTCAAACAAAGGGATTTTCCCTCATCCGTCAAAGAAAAAAAAATTAAAAATCATAATAAGACATATAATTCCAATAATCATAGTCATCAGTAGTTTCCCATTCAGATTTGGTCTTACCCTGATTAAGGATCTTAAGAAAATCCGAATTAAACATTCTTGATAGCTTGGAAAATCGAGTATACATAGTGCGAGGTGTATTAGAGTAATCCTTCCATGGCCTTCACCTCGAGGGAGTAGGAGTGTGATCAACCTCCCCTTTAGCAGACATAGGTGCATCTTTGAAGAAATATTCCCACTGCTACCTGCTGCAACCCCTTCCAACTTCGAGACATCACCCCACTTCTCAGATATCCTAGAAGAATTCAGGAGATAATGAATCTCCAGATGAAAATCAACCTATTGAACAGAGTTAAAAGTCATCTCAGCATTCTCATCACATAACAAACCTACACCGGGGATATCATTTATGCATGTATTTGAGGGGTCAGTGCAAGCCGGAGACCCTGCAGTAGAGAGAGTAATATTTTTCCCAGTCCCAACAAAGCCAGAGGGAGTAACTGCACAACCATCCATGGATGTAATCGCCTTGGAAACACCAACCAGTGCAATAGAAGGACCACCCATCGGGGAAGTAGAGTTTTACTGAAAATTAGAAGGACCATTATTGCCTCTCAATGGTGACAAGTAGACCATCAGTCCCTTCCCTTTTGAAGGAAACTGAGATTCTTCTGCAGAATCCAACGCATCATTCTTTTTGGAAGAGGTCTTGATGTTATGATCAAGGGGTTGTGACACATCCACATCATTCCACTTTGATTTCGTTCTATAGAGGTTGGATGGATGAACCTTCATCCCACATTTCTCTTAAGAAATATGTCTCCGGCATAGTTCTAATGAATTCCCAGCCGCCATACATTCATTACAAAAAAGTGGATTTATTTCATACTCAACAACAATTTGAAGTTGTTTACATATATAAATAAATAATATCATATATAAAACCCCTTTTATCATACTTGGAAAAACGAGAAACCATAAAAATAATTAATTACTTTAACAAGGATAATATATAGATATGTATAACTTAAACATAATGTATTTTCATAAAATAAAAGCACCATATGAAATTCCATATAAAAGTTATTTCACAATACCTCCTGACTCAATCAAGCATATAAGATTTAAAACCATTAAATATTTGAAAAAGAGGACATGACTAGGGTTTCACACCACCTAATGTCTTGATTCGTAAGATTTAGATGGGACAAAGTATAGGAATTGACCACCATATTCACTTGATGAAAATGAGAAACATGGATATGAGAATATTAGAGAATTAGATAATAGAAAAAGAATTTTTAGAAGCTTTTCCATGAAATATTTTATAGGTTTGCTGAGTTTTAAATAATTTTTTCATTTTTTTCAAGGGATTTAGTGGGTTTTTTGGTTTATTTAGTTTTTAAGTTATTCTATAATTTCCAATTTTTTGTGGGGTTTTAATTATTTTTTATTATATTCAATAATTTTTTAACAGATATAATGTTTTAATCTTTTCAAGGATTTTAGTGGTTTTTTAGTTTTCTAAGGCATTCGTGGATTTTCACATATTATTGTATGATTTATGATTTTCAATGTTGTTATGTTTTGTATGGGTTGTCAATTATTTCATAATTATTTCATGGTTTTTGGGGTTTCTGTAATGTTTTCTAGTGGTTTTCATGGTTCTGTATTGTTTTCAAGGATTTTTAGCTATTTTAACTGTTTTCAAAATGTTAAAGGTTTCTAATGGACATTCATATATTCTAGGGTTTCTATGATTTTCATGGAGTTTTCTTGGATTTCAAGCGATTTTTAGTGGTTTTCATTTTTATGGGATTCCGAAGACATTTCAGGTATTTCTAGAGTATTTCCCTGTTTTCAGTATTTTTTTGGGGTTATTCAAGGATTCAATAATCATTTGGATGTTATAAGGTTTTCAAAATGTTTCATGGAGTTTAAAGGTCTTTATGATATTTCTTGGTTTTTGCAATGTTATTCTTGGTTTTATAGGGTAATGAAAAATTTTAATGGTTCTTGATCGATTAATAATGATTTCTATGGTTTTTAGTGTTTTCATTTTATTTTTTTATGTTTTTAGGGTCTTCTTTTTTTAATGTCTTTTAAAATGTTTCAAATAATTCCAGTACTTTCTAGGAATTTAAAATATTTTCTAGCGATATTAGTGTTTTTTAGGTTTTTGAATTATTTTTTAGGTTTTATTTTGGGTTTTAAGTAATTTCAACAGTTTCAATGGATTTTAGTGATTCTATGGGTTTTCATTGTTTCCTAGGGTTTTCATAGTTTTTTAGGGTTTCTGAAAAATTTTCATTATTTTTCATGGTTTTTAATATTTTTCATGGATTATAATTATTTTCATTATTTTCATAGATTTACAGTGTTTTACAAATATTCATATGAATTTTCATGGTTTTTTGGTTCTTTCAGGTTTTAGAGGTTTTCTTATTTTTAAAGGGTTTATCCCAGTTATTTATGCTTTTAAGGGATTTATAATGTTTTACGGTGTTTAAAGGGTTTTTCATGAATTTTTAGATGTATTCTAGTGTTTATGTTTTTGTAGGCTTTTAATGGTTTCTAGTATTTTTCAATGTGTTCTAGGGGTTTTCAATATTTTCATTGGATTTTAAGGGATTTCATGGTCTGTTAAAGGATTTTAGGATTTATTTTCTAAATGTTCACCACTGTTTGTAAATTTTCATCATTTCTGAGGGTTTTCAAAGAATTTGTGGCGATTTATTTAATTTATAACATTTTTCTAAAAAATTCTACTATCTTCATGGATTTAAAAAAAAATTCAAGGCCTTTCTTGGGTTTTGATATTTTCCAGCGGTTTTAATATTTCTCCACTTTTATTTTTCATTTTTGATGTTTTTAATAGTTTTAATCACGTTATAATGTTTTAAAAAGGATTTCATTATTATCTATATTCTTAATTTGTTTTCAAAAAGTTTCATTTGTATCTAGGGTTTTTTATAATTTTCATTGGTTTCAATTTTCATTATGGTTTTCCATGTTTTTTTACTATTTTATAAAAATATAAAAATGTTTTACAAGACTTCTACAATTATTATAGTTTTTCGGTAGGATTTCATGGATTTTAAAGGGTTTGTATGGATTTTTCGGTTCATAAAATGCTAATGTGGTGTTTTAAACTCTATTCATATTTTTATGGTGTTCACAGTTTTTCATTAACTTTTTGGGGTTTCAATGTTTTCAAAGGTTTTCGTTGTTTATTGATTCTTTGATTGTTTTTATGGGGTTTTATATTTTTTATGGGATTTACAATATTTTCTCTCTTTTATGGTTTTATTGGGGTTTCCATTGTTTTTATATGTTCTCAAGGAATTTAAATAGATTCTAGTTGTCTTTATGGATTTCTAAATCTTTCCAATATGCTTCTAATTTTTAGGTCTAGTAGTGTTCTCATTGTTTTACATGGGGTTTTAAATTTTTTTAGCTTGATAGGGCTTCTTTAACAAATGGGTTGTTTTGGGATTTACAGGGTTTTATAGAGTTTTCTAGGTTATTCCTCTTCTTTATTAGGGTTTTTATGGTCTTCAAGGGTTTTATAAATTTTCTAATGGTTATCATGGTTTTTCAAGGGTTTTAAGGGCTTTCGAGTATACTTAAAATTTTTTTATTTCACATTATTTTCATAATTTATAAAAATTTTCATAGGATTATAAAAGATTTTTTTGTCATTTGACGGGTTTTTTGTGGTTTTCTAAAATATTCAATTGATTTTTAGGGTTTCCACTGTATTCATTCGGTTTTTAGGGGTTATCTTGATTTATAAGTTTTAAATGAGTTTTCTAGGATTTCATGGAAATATTATAGGATTTATAAGTGTTTAATAATTTATTAAAAAAACACAGGTTCTTCAATTATTTAGAAATGTTTTAATAATTTTTAAGGGTTTTCATGAGTATTTTTTCATTTTCTTCTTCATTTTGAAAAATGTCTAGGTCTTTTTAGGATTTACAATTTTTTCCATGATTTTATAGAGTTTTCAAAGATTTAATTAATTTAGAGTTCAATTAAAAAAATTCATATAAGAGATGGTTTTAATGGTGTTATGTGGGTTTATTGTGTTTTTAGTGTCTTATAAACTTTTCCATATTGTTAGAGTTTTTCATAATTTTCTAATGTTTTCATATGTTTTCAATGTGTTCAATGTTTTTTCAGGTTTTGTAGTGTTTTTAATTAATTCATAGTATTTTACATGACATTTTAGTGTTTTATATGGGTTTTCCAGGTTATTCATTATTTTATGTTTTTTTTTGGTTTTCAAGGGGTATCATTAATTTTCAATTATTTATCGTGGATTTATGGTTTCAAAAGGATTTTAAGGGTTTCGAATTTTTTTTGGGATCTTCATTATGTTAAAAAAATTCCTATATTTCTAGAATTTTTAATTTTTTGTTGGATTTTCCTATGATTATAGGGTCTTTTAATAAATTTATGGTGTTTTTATGTTATGATCATAGATTTTCATGGTGTTTTTGGGTGGGTAGAGGATTTTTTTAATTCTTTGATGGGATTATATACATTTTTAGTGTTTTAATATGTTTTTAGGGGTTTTAGGTTTTCCTGGGACATTAATAGTTTTATTAGGGCTTTTTAGGGTTTTCTTGCTCTTTTCATGTGTATATAGTGTTTCTTGGTTTTATGTATTTTTAGTGTTTTTCATAGTTTTTAAATAATTTCATGGTTTGTAAGGACCTATTTATTTTAAAATCATTTTTTTTGGATTAGTATGGCACAAGATTTATTTAAGAAGTGTTATAGGGGTGGATAGTAGAGTTTTATTTATATATGGTTTAAAAATCCCATGATGATTTTTTTTAGAGTTGTGGCTTTAGAAGTTAATCTTTTTTTTACTCGTTGATCCTAGGGTGTGAAACACCTATTTGGGGTAATTAATATTTTCTTAGAGGCTCTCTATTCCATTATTTAACCCTTTTTAGAGGGAGAGGTGACTATATGAGATTTAATATTTCCCTACATAATACAGGGTACTGAAAACACATTATCAGATGTATATTTCAGAAAGAGATTCCTTCTAGAAAACTTTGTGGGTAAAATTCTCATTTTATTGGTAATGGTTGAGCTGGGTTCAGGGGAGGATTGGTTGTGTGGTTAGATGAAACATGAGTTTCATGTTCAAACACGTTGTAGTCGATGTTAAGGTGAGTTCGAAATGTTAAGTAGAATGTCTTTTCATCATAGTGGGTCTTCATGGAAGACCATGGCCGGCCTATTCTATGTCTATGTTGGGAATCAAAAGAATATAATGTCATCTATTTCCATTTTTCAGAAGTGGTAAATTGTATGTTGAATTGGAAACTAATGTTTCATGACCCACCATTAATTGTTACTAAATTAACCAGGTAGTGGTAGATCATGGGGACCATTAGACAAAATTATTATCATTATAGTTGTCCTTCCATTTCATTCTGATATAATTTCACATTTTTCCATGACATTGCTTGACTATAAGAGAATTTTTATCACCCTAGAGAATTCATATTCTTAGCATCAGTTTCTCATAATATACTCTTATCTTGTGAAAAAATATTCTCTTCCACCCCTTGCATTGCAAGTCTTTAATACGACATGCCTTCATAGAACTATATCCATGACATGTGAGTATCTATTCATTTTTTGTTATGGATAAAAATTGAGGTAGGTGATCTAAAAAGACTTTCTTACTTATGAGTACTTATGGGGTAATCATAACATAGATTTTTTATGGGTAAATATATGGGATTAGTTTAAGAATATAATAATCCAAAATTAATAAGGTGGTTGTCATTGGATGGGGTGCTTTTTTTGTTTAAAATTTCACTTAATTCATTTTTTCCCATGTGATTTTCTAGATACAATGCAAATTTTTTATATTTATCATTCTTATTATTTATTCCATATATTAAATTTTTGGAATAAATTAAGCAATTTAAATATGGTATGATATAAACGATAATGTAGAGATATTCAATGAAATTTATATATATTCCATGGAAATATTTTAAAAAATGTTGTGTTCCCTTGATCATATCTATGGGATTTTTGTAGTTGTTATTAAATATTGTTTATAAAATTTTATTTCTATTGAAACCTATACATCAAAAGTAGATAAATTTAGGACAATAAAGAAAATACTAGTTTTTGTAATAAATGTTTAGGATTGTTGAAATCCTAAATTTGGCCTCTATAATCTTTTATCAACCAATTCTACGGGTTTGGTTTCATAATTGAGTTCTTGTAATGAAAATGTAATTTCCCTCCATGTATATACACATAATGATAAATCCCTTAGTATGAATTAATATAAAACACTAAATGGTTGGTATATTGAGAAAAGGGTGGTATGGATGTGTTAATGATGATGGTTGATGATATAGGGATACATGAAACATGTTAGGAGATTGAAACTACTAATTTCTTATTAGTTGCGAGGAGGTTGATGTTGATAAAGTTTTCATTTGATTAGTGTTGGGATTTCCTATTTATCTTGTTTCACTTTTTTAGTACTTATGTAGAGGAATTATGTATTCTTTCTAGTATATATATATATATCCTTTGAGATTGATTAGTTCAATTCATATAATATGTGTTATTATGGAATGATAATACATTATATCCAATTGATGGAATTTCTTGTTGATGGTGGGAATTATACATTAAACGGGAACCATGGATTGATCAGTCAGGATGGATGATTTTTTATAATGGGCTAAAAATATAGAACTGTAAGTGTTAAATATAAAATCACCATGTATTTTAATAGATAATTTAAATAGTAAATAAAACTTATGTTGCGTTATTTTAAATGGGTTGGTAATTGAATTTTATTATATGGTTATGTCTATTAATGGACATTTGATGCCTGTGTTCATAGTGTATTAACATCCTAGGACATAATAGTGGGTTTTAAGATTTCATTTTAAACTCTAGTCATATCTCAATTATAGGGTGGTTAGTTTCCCCCATAATAGTTTTTCTATATTTATATATCATTTTGTTATATAAATTCTTACACTCCACCACTTAAGGCGATTGGGGAAACTAATGCCTATATTTGTCCATGGGTTTTTTGGTGTATTTATTATATCTTGGTTATTGAGGGCTCGTATGGGAAACAACACCGCCAACACCACTCTTTTTTCCATGATTAGTTTTTTTATAGAAATTCAAGCTATAGTTTCTTGTTGTTAAATGATATGATCTTAAATGGGTTATAATGGCTTACAAATATTATATACATGCATGGGTGTGTTTTGGTGGCTTAATGTTATATCATATGATGGAATTTCATGTCTAGTTTATTATGGGATATAATTGTATAAATTGATGTGTATATATACACAAGGTTTAAATGGTTGTTCGTTTTAAAATATAATTTTGGGGATGTGATAGTAATGTGGTTGTGAATATGTGAATGTGGTTATGATCTCATTACATAAATGTGAAGTATTACTAGTGGAGGGGATATGATCAGTAGGCCATTAGTCAATTGGGGTTTATGGTGAATAGATTAATGTGAAACTAGATGACTAGTACCATAATTATATAAATGTTTCATTATTATGTGACTTATTTTTTTTACTTTTTGAGGAAGCCTTAATTTGGTTAAAAACATAGTTTACCTAATTTAATTAAAGAGTTGGATTCTCTATTTAATCCTAGGGGATTTAGTATTCTTATTCAATATTTTCAAGAGAGGATTCATGGATTATCATATTATGTATACTCGTATGCTCACCCATATTTATGTGTGTATGGGTATTTTTATGTTTGTGTATTTTTTAGGACACTATGTGTGATTTAGTGATCGATCTAGTCCTTACATTCACATAGAGGTGGTTTATTATTTAAAGTTGTTCTAGGTAATATCCACAAGAGCGTTGTTTGGTTTATATTTAGTTTTTTTTCATTGAATGACATTGTGTATTGTTATTGAAATAATTTATTTTTATTATGGAATTGATTGTGCATTATTATCTTTTCCTCTGAAATTTGAGGTAAATACCTCTATTTTGGGTATGTTCTATACCCTACGTTCTATCCAGCAATAGAATGACTATTGGATATATTACTCAAATATTAAACTAAAATTCAACATTATCCCGAGAGAGGTACCAATTGGAGTCATTAATGACATGGTTATATTATATATATTTTTATCGTAGATGAAATGGTTCTTTGGAATATTAATTGGGTAGGATTGAATGATATTGTAGGTAAAAATATCATATGAACATAACACATGATGTAAGAAATGGAAACTACCTAGGACATCAGATTTTATAGATCACTTTAATTCGAAGAGATGACCTTATGATTAAAAAATATACTAATAAAGATAGGTTGCTCATAAGATAGAGGCATATGTATAGATCATGTATAATTATAATTGGAGTTTGGTATTAGATTTAGTAGATAATGGGAATTATTATGATCCTTAATTAATTAATATTATGAATTATATATTACATTCTTTGGGAGTACTTACTAGTTTTCTATTTTTCATCAATGGATCCAAGTAAATTTCCATTCTATGCACATGATAATGATGTTCAACCAGATTCTCCATCATCTTACCACATATTTTAGATCAATGATCATGAATATTTGAGAATGGAGGTTCATGGGTTTCAAAATTAGGGATTACATAAATACTATAGAACAATATTGGATTAATAGATTGATTCTTAGTTAGGGTAGGTTAAGATTTATTTCAATTTGATCTATGTTATGAGGGAGATCAAGATTCTATTAGCCATTAATATGTTTTAACAAGCTTCTTGAATTTGTGGTTTTCATTATGTGGAGATTATGAGGATTTAGTAGTATCATGGGAAAAGTTCTATTTTATGTTTTTGGATGAGTTTCATTCCTAGACCATGAAGATGTCTTATTGTTAGGAGATATTAACTCTCCACCAGAGGAAATCTAATGTATAGTAGTTCAAAATCTATTTTTAGAATATATTATGATATTTATCAACCATTTTTCTAGATGAAGATGATAGGGGTTTGAATTTTACGGAGGTATTTCATTAAGATATATTGTATTAGGTCTCCTTGTTCATATTTTCTATTAATCTTGAGGTGTTGGAGAATATAGGCACTATCAGGAGGATATTGTGTTTGGTCAAATCATCATTGGCGGAGATTAATCTCTATAAACTATAATTGTGTCTAAGTGTTCATTGTTTCCTACTCATATAAATTTTCAACTAGTGGGGAGTTACTTCCAATTATTCATCATGTTTCATTAGGATTGGATGTTCTTGTACCCCTTACAGGTTGTTAGGAATTATTTCTATTTCTTCTATTGGTCACAAGAATATAAACAAAGAGTTATTTATATCCCTTAGAAGCCACTAAGGATTTGGATGTCCAACTTAGGATTAGAAATTCAAGAAGTATCCTTCAAGGCAAAATTAATAGCAGGTTACTCCATAATATGATAACTAAATAGGGGATAAGGTGTGAAGAGAACTGCCCCATGATTCCTCACATCCTTAGGGAAAATGATCATATCTTGTCCTTGGAGGTGGTCACCATTGAGTCCATAGAGGACATCATGCCAGAAATAGTCTGATTTATGACCTAGATTTACCAGTTACATGTGATCCAAACATAAATAGAGGCATTATATGCTAATATTATACCTAGGTGCATGTTTTAATTTAGTCAAGAGTTATAAACATCATAATTTCACCCATCATAGTCCATATTTTTTTACTTATGGTAGAAGTGATTCTAGTTAATGTAGAATTTATTATCCATTCTAGTGGTTGAGTTACCTTGTAATGTGTATATAGTTATTATGATCTAATTTTGGGTTATATCTCCCATCAAGATATTTTCTGTGATTAAAGGAAAAAAAATATGGCATCATCATCTACATGGATAAAATTCATACAGTGCAATATATCATGGATTTCATCTGGATTTGACTTATATTTTATGATGTTGATGGAGAGAACATTGTGATTCTGGGTGAGAGAGACCATTGAATGGGTTAGAACTGTATCAAGTCTCTGAATTCAATGAAGAAATAGATGATTTTGAGTTCAAAAAATGTTAAATGGTTTATTCTTAATATGTTGAGGAAGATTACCCTGATGTATATACAGAAGAGGTTGTATCACTACCTCTTGGGTGTGATATCACATTTAGGATATATTTATAGTCGATATTCTCTATCATATTTATTACAACACATAGAAGGGCACACTATGAAATGTATGAATTTTTTTTTATATTTTTGATCATCTATAAAAATGTATTATTCTATCTACTTTGATTCCATGAGGTACTATAGTCTTCTTATGAAGATTGAATTGATTTAGGTGATATTTATGTGTCACTATAATATTTGATTTATTAATGATCTATGTGATTAACTGATGGGAGGTAGTTATTTGTCAAAAATCGGTTTTCATGTACAGTATCATTATATTTTCCTGAAGGATGATAATATCATATAGACATCCTTCATATTTGATTATATATGATAGTTGGTTATGTTGATTTTCTTGGATTTCAGGAAAAATTATCCATCTTTATGGGACAAATGATCTCTATATCTTATATGATTCTTGATCAGTTTGTGGTGGTGTTCATTGATGACTGTCGTATGGGTTTTGGGATAAAGGAGGAGCTTCAACGATATCGATGTGCTGTTTTAGGGATTCTTAGACATAATAAACCAGTTTTATGTTAGGGAAAAAATATTTTTTGTCCTAATAGGTACATTTCAAATGAAATGTCATTTTCTAGTGAGGAGTAATCAGGGATACATTGATGATCGGTGGGGTTGTTTATTGGGTACCTCCAAAAAAATTACTGAGGTTTGGACTTTTATTGGTATTACAGACTATTAAAGGATATTTCATGTAAAATTTTCATGGATAGTGACTTCTATTAAACATTTATCCTTGAAGGATCATGATTTTTTTAGGATGATCTAGTTTTTGGATTCTTTTGAGTATATCAAAGAGAAGTTTGTTGGTGTATATGTTATCTATATTTGAAGGAAATAATATATGTACAAGGTTTATTATGATGATTCATTACTTGGATTTGGTTTTGAAAAGATTTATCATAGATAATACATATTTTATGTTCCTTGAAAGTTAAATCCCACTGAACATTATTATTCCACACTTGTAATTGAGCTTATGGTGGTATTATTTTCTTTGATGTTTTTATGGAATTACCTCATGAGTTAATTATCTTAGGTCTTCGTAAATCACAATATCAGGAGGTATATTTTTTCGAAATGTAATTTGAACATGTTATAGTGGTTCAGATAGAATTATTATAGTATTTTGACTTATATAATTCCAATACACTAGGGAAATAGAATGTTCATGTTGAAACACTTTGTGGTATGTTAAACAATTATACTTTTCATGGGTCCAGATATCCTTGGGGAGAAAGGGGGAGCAATATTGGATCCATATTAATATAGAAGTGGTTGGTAGTATAGGGAATCTCTTTCAGAAGAATGTGAAATCATCCTTGATAAATTTAGTGGATGAATCCCAGTTTGGGGATTATTAGGTGTAGGTTTGATGAGATCATATTGTTTATTGTTGTGCCTCTATGGGATGGTCTGATGATTATCATCATAGTGTGTATTTCTCGATGAGGGACTTTATTACTTTAGGGATTCATGAAGAGGTTCTATTTATGTTCCACAATTTATATTGTTTAGAACATTATGGATAATATAGTATTCCTCGTGTATTGGGAGTAATGTTTTAGATCCTTATGATGAATAGATAATTTATAGAGATTTTATCTCGATGTTAAGTCAACTATAAGGTGGAGGATGAACATCTTATTCCTAGTGGGTTGCTTTTATATGGTCTATTTTCTCTAGTGGTGGTTGGATGACATCTTGAAAGACCTTTTCACATGTTTTCCTTAATCCCATGGTGGTTATGATGTATCATTTTATTTATTATATACCACTTGATCAAGTTGGATCACATTTTTATGATTATAGAGTCTATCTCGGTGGATTTTTATCAAATAAATTATTTGGAAAAGGTGGTGTGGTTTTATGGTATTCCAAGGATAATAATATTCAATCATGGTCATTATTTCACATCTATTGTGTGCAGTGGTATATGACATGTGTTTTTTATTCATAATATATTTTCATTCATAAAAATATGATTATATGGAGTATTTTATCCATACATTGAAAGACATGGTGTGCACCAGTTTTGTGGATTATGGAGGATCTTAAGTGAAATACCTAGCCTTTGTTGAGATTTCTTGTAAAAAAAAGTTTCACTCCATCATTGGTATAAACATGATCAATGTTTTGAATAAATAAACATTATGATATATATTTATTTATCTAGATTGGGGAATATGTTTTTCTCAAACAAAAAATGGTACAAAGAATGATAGTGATGGTTTTAGAGATTAATGAGTAGATGAAGGCAGCATGGGATAATTATAATTCTTATGATGATCATAAGATTATACCTATAGTGTTTGATATTGGAAATCAAGTATTTTTAATGGAGTCTCTTCATCAGGGGCATTGATGGCTCGGTCATGTGAGTAAGCAGCCTCCCTAATTTTGTTTTTGAGATTTTTGAGGTGTAAAGTTTTATTAGTTTCATTGTGTACAAATTTTCACAACCACATTGAGGGAAATGTAACATGATACCATATAGGAATCACAACATTATTTATATCCTCATAATGAATCCCATGTAATTGTATTGGGTGAGAAGGAAGATGATGAAATTGTAATGGTCAAGGAATGGATTAACCAAATTCATGACAATCATGAGAAAGTGTTTTATAGGACTATTATATCTTTAGTTCATTCCTTTTTGTAGTATATAAGATTAGAAATGTGCAGTTTGAAATGTGATTCATATATGTGTGCTTAACACCCCAATTCGTGGGATGTTTTAATTTTTTGGGATGATTTATACTTCCATTTGTTTTGAATATGTGATTAATATTTACATTTAGAATTTATTTCCTTTCCTTTTGTTATATGTTATTTTATCTTATTATAGAAAGATCCATGTTTGAGAGGTATACGATGAGAGGTTATCTTTATATATATTATCCAATTTGATTCTTGATATTATTTTCATTGTTATGGATGGGAATCTTTTAAATGTTATCTAATATAAAGAACTAGCATTTCTAAACCCTTCCATTGTGTTTCATACTATATGGAGGTATTGAGTAATGTTTTAATGTTATTTTAAAGTTAAATAGGTGGGATTAGCTATATGGGTTCCAAAAAACCCATTGTGAGGGCTATGGTTGATGTAATTTTGGATTCATCACCCCATGAATTAGAAATTATGATTCTTTGTTAACTTGTGGTGTTAAAAAACTATTTTGGTAAATTAATATTATCTTAGAGGCCTTTAATTTCATGGTTTATCCAATTTTAAAGAGATTTTTGAAAGGATTATTTTGGTAGATTCCCTTTATAATACATGTAAAGGAATATAGGTTGAAAATTTACCTATAACCAGTCTGAAACCTTGGATATATTGGTAAAAACTATGGCTATAAGTTACAACCATTATTTCAATGGGTCATGGATTGTATTAGTGTAGATAAAATAAAAAAGATTTATCCACGGTTCTAATGGGATATTTCCACAACTGCAACCTTAGAAATAATAGTTATAGCGACGATTTTTTGAACCATGTAAATAACCCTCCTGGTTGTCCACTTGGGCTATAGGGCTATAGTTATGGTGGAAAATATGGTTATATCCCCTATAAATGATGGATATATGAATGAAATAAAACTATTTCAATGGAATTTTATCTCTATACATTTGATATATGTAACTAGTAACCATATCATTACACCACACCCAAATTATGGTATATATATATCATAAAAACCCATAAAAAGGGAAGAATACCCATGGGAATGTATCTTCCCACCGAATTTCTAGGTGAATTTTCTTTCCGTTCTTATGCGAGAATCATATTGGTTGTGTTTTACAAAAGCATGAATGTAGGTTAAGGATATAGCAATGCTATTAGGTAATCTAGGGCTATATCCTTCAATGAAACGACCTATATCCATCTTTAAAGAAAACCCGAGATATAGAAATTGGAAAAAATAATATATCCTTGTTTCAATAAAAACCATGGCCTGAGACATTGAAAACCCTACATATATACATGGTTCTAAGAAAACATTGTTTATAAGAATAGTTTATATCAGTGGTTTTATAGAGCATTAGATGCAGATTTTGAAAAAATATCTATAGAAATAGTTAAAGTCAAAATGTGGAAATAATTATAGGACATATACACAACTCTATAAAAATTGTTATAATAACCTTAACATAAATACCTAAAGCCATGGTTTTTAAATACTATAGATATAGGTTCGTGGTTATAGAGCAGTTTGTGTAAAAATTCTTGTTTTAGGTATGTAGTGTTTGAAGATATTCTCAATGAAAAATGTGGAGGATACATAACAATTATTTGGTTATGGTGTAGCTATGTCAAATTGAGGATGAGTCTTGTGGGAATGATGGAAAGTGCGATCCTTGTTAAAAACATAATGTAATGATTTATGGAGATATGAAAATGGATTGGATAATATACCCATGCTATAGAAGGTATTTATGGAAAGTTAAGGTTGGGTTTTTCTATAGTGGTGTTATGTACCAACACATAATGGTGTTGGACAAACCTATTATTTAAAGATTAATCAATTAGAAATTGATGGAATAATTAATGTTTTACAACCCACCCATGCTTGTATTGAAATTAGGTTGGAGATTGTGGATTACATAGAATATTTGACACATTTTTATTAATATATCCTATATTACTTTTCTTTCACCTACCATTTTATGTTTTCCCTTAGGTAATACATGTCTAATGGATAATTTAATGCTCCCTCATACTATCCAAGAACATGACTTCAATTAAACCTCATGAGATCCTAGATCATGAATGAATATTATCTTCTTACGCTTCCATAAATCATCTCCTATAAAACATCCCTTTATGACTCCCACATATTCCCTAAAATAAACATTTCCTACTTTTTATGTTTAATAATTGAGGTATAGGACTTAGAACCTCTATTTTATTTATCTGTAATTATGGGGGAGTGATTTCTTAATTTTTTGTTGTTAAATAGAAGGTATTAAATAGAAAATATAATAATATGGACTTATGAAATTTAGAATTATTGAATGTGGTGCTGCAATTTTTTTATAACTATTCCATATTCATGATATTTTACTCGCATTATTTTATATATAATGTGAGATTTCATAGAGGTGATTGTTTTTTAGCATAATTGACATTACAGAAATTTATTATTTAGTGTAAAGATGATAAAATAATGAATAAATTAAATTAGAAATATAATGTACTTTATATTCTATTCATGGAATATTTTAATAATGATGAAATGATTTATTTATTATGGATAATAGATGATTATAGATTTTATATTCTATTTTTTCTTTGGTTTCATGTTTTCATTAATCGATGAATAAATTTATTTTAAATTCAAAATGAGAAAGGAAAATATTGGTGTACATGATAAATGATTGGGGTTTTTATAATACCATCATTGATTTATATTAGAGAGTATACGTTTATATTATATCCTTTGATGCACCTTTTAGTTTTTTATGATTAAAATATGATTATATTCTGTGAGTCTACCTTATATTGATAAATAAATTTTCAAAAAGTAATATGAAACCTAGTGTGGATGGAATACTTGGTGAACGGTGGGATAGTTTATCATGGTTTTCATATTTATTTATGTAGGTTATAATGGGATATATGGAATATTTTCAAAGATGGGATTTTTTATTTTCCAATCTATTGTGATGAGCACAATATTTTCACTATAATAACGTGTTGTGAGTTGTATTCCTCCTTTTTCTTATTTATTTTTTTAGTTCTTACATTCTTATTTCTAATTAAATATTATTTCCTTAACTTTTATCTCTCTATTGAGATGGATTGTGTAAATTCATAAAATACCCAATATTATAGAATGACAATTAATTATAAAAAAATTATGGTAATGGGTGTTTAGGATGGTAATGATATGTTATTTTGGAACTATTAATCCATTGGGAAGTAAGATATATGATCATGGGTTAAAATCAATAACTATACCTGTTCAATATAAGAGAACCTTATATTTTTATTGTTAATATAAATTTTGACTATAATTTATGATGGTATATTTTAAATGGGAAGGTAATTAGATTGTAAAAAATGAATATGCTTAATGATTGACCTTTTATTCTTATGTCCGCATAGTATTTCCTTCCTAGACCAAAACAATGGAGGTCGAGTTTTCATGTGAGACACTAGTTATATATTGAGTCTAGGTTATGTAGTTTACCCTATAATTGTTTTTTTCTATACATATCATTATGATATATTATTTGTTATGCTATATCACATGTGTTGTTTGGGGATACTCACACCCATATTTGGAATTGGGTTCCAAGTGTTTTTCCAAAATATTAGTTTTTGAGGATATATATATAGATGAGGACTCCCCCAATCCTATATTCTCATCCATTTATAGAATTTATATAAGAATATCTAGGATATAATAGATTTTAGTTGTAGAATATTTTCAAAAATAGGCTTTAATGGATCATAAATATATGTTACCTTTCATGTGTGGTCTATAACATTTTATGGTTGTGAAATACAATATAATTATATGTGTATTTGTACATCAACTATAATGGATTAAGGAATTGTTCACATTACATAGATTTGTGATGGATCTTTGTTTTTATATTTGATTATGCAGATGAGATGGTGATGTGCCTATGATTATGTGGGTGATGTTACGATTTGAATTCAAAAATATACAGTGTGACTTATGGTGAGGATGGAATCATCAGAACATAAATCATTGGGGTTTAGAGACAATAGTTTAGTGGGTTATTGGATGTGATGTACCATATATATGTATATTTTTTTTAATTTTGATACTTAAATTCATTACTTGGTTAAAGTGCCGCAGTGTTTTTTGAATTTTAGTTTACCATATTTATGTAATAAGTTATTTTCTCTATTTATTATATATAGATTTAGAATGATTTTTCAAAATTCTGTTAAGAGGATTCATGTGTGATCTTACTAAGTATATCTGAATCTTCAATAAAATATATGTTTTTTAATGTTTTAGAGCTCATTTGTTTGTTGATGATCGTTGTTAATATCTCAAAGATTTTTTATGAGTTGTTGTAGTTTTAGGTCACATCCATAAGAGTGGTTCATGGTTTATTATTATTTTTCCATTTCATTTAATGAAATCTTGTAAGCATATTGGGATAAATTATTTATATTATGTGGATCATTACAATATTATTATTATTTTTATGGAAACATAAGATTATTCCTTGATTTTTAATGTTTTATATCCTCAATGATAGTCATTAAATCATGACTTATTTGAGGTGGGTTTCATGGATCACACCTAACTTTATCATTATCATAGGAGGGGAACCATTGGGGGTGTTCAAGAAATGGTTTTTCAAGGATTTACTTAATTTTAATGGTTTTTTCATGATATTCGTAGTTTCCAATATTTTCATGGTTTTTATTGGTTTTCTTATGATTTTCAATATCTCCCCTAGCTGATCATGTGAATTTAGGTTTGTGGAATATTATTTAGTGTTTTCTAGAATTTTTAATGAATGTATATTTTTAGGGGTTCCTTAGAATATTAAATGGTCTTTTGGAGTTTTAAGGCCCTTTAAATATTTTCCAAGGAGTGTTATTTTTAGAGTTTTTTCTAGGGTTTTCTTGAGTTTTCCCGGATTTATAGGGATTACCCCAGTTTTCCATCGTTTGTTAAGGATTTTCATAATTTTTAAAAGGTTTTTTTTCCATGGATATTAATATTTTATCTTGGGTATTAATGGTTATCATATATTTTAACCTCTTTCATATTTATTTATGGTTTCTAATTAATTATAATGGTTTTCACTTTTTATGGTTTTTAGTATGTTTCTTGAATTTTTGGACATTTAAGTTTTCACATTTTTCTTGTGTATTTTCAGTGTTTCCCATTATTATAAGGTTCTTCATGGTTTTAAATGGACTTAAATTTTTTACACGTTTTTTCTAGAATTTTCAAGGTTTTTTATGTTTTTGATTGGTTTTTAGGGTGTTTATGGGATCATAGTTTGTTTAGGATTTTGAAGCATTTTAGATGAATTTCCATGGTTTATATGGGTTTTTAAATGTTGTCATAGTAATGTAGGGTTTTCAATTTTTTTCAAGGGTTTTTGTTATTTTCTATGTTTTTCATGGGGTGTTTAGTCTGTTTCAAGGCTTTATAGGTTTCATTGTAATTTCCATGGGATTAATGGGTATTAATGGTTTCCTAATATTTAGATATTTTTTTATAATTTTTTTAAAAAATAAAATAATTTACATGATTTTCTTGTTTTTATAGGTCTTCCATGGTGTTTTCATTGTTTTATTTTTTTCTCGAGTTTCTATGGGATTCCAATAATTTTCATGGTCATCGTGGGATCCTCCAGGTTTTATTGTTTTTTTATATTATTAGTGTTTTAAATGGTTTTGTGTTGTTTCCATTAGTTTTTAATAGTTTTACACTATTTTCTAGTTTTTTTATGTTTTTCATGATTTTATAATATTTTTCATGGTTAGTAACAATTTATAGGTTTTCTTTATTTTCCAATGTTTTTTGGATTGCCCAGTGTTTTTCATATATTTACTTGTTTATAATTGTTTTATAGTTTATCATGTTTGTTTTAATGTTTTATATATTTTTTATGGTTTTCAAAGATTTTATGTTATTAGTATTTTAAGGGTCTCATATGTTTTTTTAGTGTTTTCCAAGGGTTCATTCTATTTTATGGTTTTCAAGAGTTTTTCATGTTATTTTTGATTAAAAAATGTTTTTATATGGTTTCATTATTTTTAATGTTTATTTAAATTTATAGTGTCCACTAGGGTTCCCAATGTTTTCCATTGACATCTAAAGTATTTCAGGGAAAATGGGTTTTTTCATGGGTTTTTAGGTCATTCAAAATATTTATAGTCTTTCTTTGAGTGTTTAGTGTTTTTAGAGGTATTGAAGGGTTTCACGGTTTTGTTGGGGTGCAAGGGATTTCATATTTTTTTTGGATTTCTATGGTTTAATATATTTTTTCAGAGTTTTATTTCGATTTTTGGGTTGTTTAATTATTTCTATAATATTTTTGGGGTTTCCATGATTTTTAAATCATTTCATCATTTTTAAAGGCTTTATGAAGGTTTCCTAGCTTCATAGGTGTTTTATAGTTTTTATGGATTTTTAATATTTTATTATATTTTTTGTATTTTTTAGTTTTTCTAGGGGTTTCATCGCTTTTCAGTCCACTCCAGGTTAATCTATATTTTTTTCCATTTTGTTATAGTTTTTTATTGGATTTCATGTTTTTTCAGTGTTTTCATAGTATTTATGGGTGTTCCAAATTTTTAAGCAATTCTTAAGTTTTTAATTTTATCCATAGTTTTAATGGATTATAATGTTTTTAGGGATTTTTATTTAATTTAATTTTTTAAATTTATTTATATTATTTTATGAGCGATTTATGATATTTTATTGGGTATTATAGGTTTTCAAGGAATTTTCGTGTTTTTTTATTTTATTCAAGGTTTTGAGTATTTTCTTACGGTTATCATGGTTTTCATCAGAGTTTTCTACGTTTTTCATGATTGAAAAATTATATTAATGGTTTTGATAGTTCATTATGTATTTTATATTATTTACATGTTTTTCACATTGGATTTTATAAATTTTCATGAATTTTCATATTTTTTAAGGTTTTAAAAATTTCTCTCAGGTTTTCAAGGTTTTCCATGAGTTTTAAGGATATTATATTTTTTTTCAATGTCATATAGGGGATTTTTGTTTTTTTCTATGATCCCCAGGGTTTTTCTAGGTTTTATGCTCTTATATGGTTTTGTTAAGGCTTCTTGGTTTCCCGGGTTTTCATAATTTTCTATGTGTTTTCATGGTTTTCCGTGGTTTTTAAGAGTTTTTATGGGTTTTCATGGTTTTCATGTTAATCTATGATTTGTTAGTTTTCCATGGTTTTGCCGGGTATTTCAATATATTAACAGTTTCCCCAATTTTTCTGGGATTTAATGGTAATTTTAGGTTTTAATTGTTTTCTAGGAATTTAGGGGGGTTTTGATTGGTTTTTCATAGTCATTTAAGGGGATTTAATGTTTTTTTAACTTTCAAGAAATTTAATTAATTTTCAAGGAATATCTTTGTTTGATAATGTTTCCTCCGATTATTATTTGTTTCCAACAAGTTTTCCTGGGTTTATTGGCGTTTTAAGGAGTTTTAAATATTTTTTACTGTTTTTAGGTTTTTATGGGATTTTTTTATTTTTAAAGGTTTTCATGAGATATAAATATTTTCAACATTTGTAATAATTATATTTGGAATTATAGGGATTCTTGTCTATAATTGTATTAGATTTTTTTTCAATGTTTCCCATGTTCTTATGGGATTTAAAGGGGTTTCAAGAGTTATAATGTCTTATCTAGTGATTTCTATAATTTTTTAAAGGTTTTTAGGGGTTTCCAATGATTTCATGCCTATTTAGGGTATTACTAAAATTTTCCACATTTTTTAACGTTTTTAGTGTTTGTTGGGGTTTTATAGGGTTTTTTCGTAGTCATAGAGGATTTTTAGTTTTCTTTGATGGTATTTTATAAATTTCTATGTTAATAATTGTTTTATTGGGTTTTCATATTTTTCTACCATTTTCACTATTTAATTAGGTTATCAATGTTTTATTTTTATATTATATTTATGATTTATTATTATTTTCATCAAATTCCTTATTTTTTAGGGCTTTTATGAGTTTGTAAAGTTTTAACATGGTTTCGAAGTTTTTCATTAACCATCGCTATTTTCAATAAATTTCATTTTATGATCAAAACAATTTAGGATTTTTTTAGGATTTTTATAGTTTTTCTGGTTGTTCATGTTTATATAGGTTTTTATTAATTTCTAGTTATTTTTAATTTTTTCTATACATTATCAAAAAAATTTATAATTTAGTAGAATATTCCATGGTTTTTATAATTTTATAATGATTTTAAGGGTCATTTATGATTTCTTATTGATTATCAATGTATTTTGGTGCTTTGAATGTTTTAAAATTTTCTATGAGTTTTTATATTGAATTTAGTGATTTCACATGATTCATGGTTTACAGGGTTTTCATGGTTTTCTGGGCCTTCAATATTTTTCCATGGATCTTTAAACTGTTTTGCGGTAATTTTCATGGTTTTTATGGTGAATCCGTGTTTAATTTTTTTAATATTTTCCACAGGTTTTAGATTTTTATATAGTCATTTGGGTGTTTATGAGTTTTTTCTATATCATATAGTGATTTTGTAAAATTTTTAATTTTTTTATATTTTATTTTCGTGTTCTTTCAGGGGTTTTAAGGATTTACTAGGTATTGCAATAGTTTTAAAGATTTATAAAAAATCAAAAGTTCCATGTGTATTCAATTGATTTTTATATTTTTCTAGGGGTTTTTAGATTTTCAAAATTTTACAGGGTTTCAAAAATTTATTTTTGTATCAAAAGGTTTAATATATTCTTTTTATTTTCTTTGGTTTTTTATGTTTTTTTACGGTTTTTTAGAATTAAGTTTTATTTTCATAGTGTGTCCATTATTATCAAGGTTTTATTGGGTTTTATATTCATTTAGGATCTTTTGATTTTTTAAGAATTATCTGTGTTTTGTATGATTTCCATGGCCTCGAATATTTTTTATGATTTTTCTTAGTTTTCGAGGTTTTTGGAGGGTTTTCAATGTTTTCTTGGTTTTTTATGTTTTCAAGGGATTTGATGGCATTTTATGGGTTCTCAAGGTTTTTATGAGTTTTACTAGTTTTTATGGGGTTTTAGTATTTTTTGTCTTTTATGATATTTTTAGTGTTTTAAATTGTTTCCATCTTTATAGTATTTTCCTATATTTTATATAGGGTTTAATGGTTATTAGCGTTGGTGGGGGTTTTCAACGTATTCCATAAAATATTTTAGCTTTTCATAAATTTTCTAGATTTTAGGGTTTTCTGGTGTTTTCATGGGTTTTCAAGGATATTCAAGTGGTTTTTATGGTTCTTATAATTTTATGTATTTTTAATATTTTTAGGGTGCATCATGTGTTTTGAAATTATTTTGAGATTTTTCATAGTTTTTTTTGGTATTGTAAGATTTTATGGATATTTTCAATTAATTTCATATTTTTTCAAGGCTTTTTTCAAGTATGTATGACTCTTTGGGGTTTTTAGATCATTTTATTTTATTTTCGGATTTTATATTGTTTGGTTATGTTTTTAGGGTTTTATTGTGGGTTTCATGGTTTTTTCTTAATTATTAAGGTTTTATTGATTTCTAAAGGATTTCCACTGTTTTACATAATCTTTAGGGTTTTTCACGGTTTTATCAAATTTTAAAATGATCTTCTATGTTTTTTTTTTAGAATTTTTTTTAATTTTTGCATGATTTTTCAGTTTTTATGGGTTTTTCACATTTTCACACTTTTTATAGTTCTAGGGTTTCCGATGGTTTCTAGGTATTTTATTTTTTTATAGTGTTTTATCATTTATTGTGGGTTTTCATGGTTTGTTTGGGTTTATGAGGGTTTTGTGGGTTTCTGTATATTTCAATGATTTTCATTTTTTAAATAAATATTTTTATATTCTTTGATATTTTTCTAGGGTTTATAAATGTGTTTTATGGGTTTATATGGGTTTTAATGTTTTTTTCACGGATTTCCAGGTTTTTTTATTTTTCATGGTTTTTTTGGTTCTCTATGGGTATTAAATTTATTAGGATTTTCAATGGTTTTACTAGTTTTTCAGTATTTTATAGGGTTTTATGTGGTATTATGCTTTATATCATTTTCATGGAATTATAGGTTTTTTAAGGGTTTTCTTGTTTTCAGTAGTATTATTATAGGGTTGTCATGGGTTTGCTATAGTGGTTTGTATTGTTTTTTTAGGTTTTTATATGTTTTTGTGTATTTTTTCATGGATCCTAGGGGTTTTCATGGTTTTATGACGTTATTCATGTTTTTCATGATTTTATATCGTTTTATAATGGGTTTTATGTGTTTTAAAGGTGTTTATAGGAAGTATTTTGAGGATATTTAATGAATTTTATGTTGTTTTTATGGTTTTCTACATTTTTCAACGATTCCCCTTATTTTTTTAGGTTTTTGTGGATTTATAGTGTTTTTCATGTGTCTACAATGTCTTTTATAGTTTTTCTATGTTTTTTATAGTTTATTATAGGTTTCAAAAAATATACAGTGCTTCCCGATGCTTTCTTGGGATATTCATTTTATTCAATTTTCACTGTTTATATGGTTTTAATTGGTTTCCAAGGTAATTTTCAAAATTTCCCATGGTATTACATGAGTTTTTTAGGTTTATCACCTTATTTCGGGTGTTTTAATTATTATTAAAGGGGTTTTAGGGGTTTCTTAGTGTTTTCTATGTTTTTCAGGGGGTTTCTAGGTGTTTTAATTATTGTTTTTCTATTTTCTAGGGTTCTATAAAGTATTCCATCATCTTTAATTATTTTTCAGGTTATTTAAGGTTTTTCATGATTTTTATGGTATTTTCAAGGTTTTCAAGGGTGTTTAGTGTCATTTCTTGGTTTTCTTGTTTTTAAGGATTTTATTACTTTTTAAGGATTTGAATGTGTTTATAATTTTTCTAGATTTTGTAAGAGTTTTTAAATATTTTCTATGTCTTTTAGTGTTTTTAATATTTTTCTATGTTTTTATTGCATATTTAGGGTCTCCAAGAATTTTCCATTATTTTTAAAGGTTTCTATGACTTTTATGATATTTATATTTTTTGGAATTTTCAATGTTTTTCATGGGTCTTCAAGTTTTTTTCATGTTATCCAATTCTTTTTTGGATTTCGTTGGGGTGTTTGAGGATTATATGGGTTTTCTTGGTTTTATGAATAGTTTGTAAAATTTTAATATTTTTTAAAGTTTATTTATGTTATTTTAATGTCCTCCAAAATATCTATTTTTTATAGTTCTTTAGTGTTGTTTATGGTTTTCATGGGTTTTTAGGGTTTTCAGGATGTTTTATAATTTTCATAGTCTTCTAGGGTGTTCCAAGGTATTCATTGGTTTTCAATGGTTTTCAATGGATTATAATGTTTCGAAAGGGTTTAGTTGTTTTTATTGGTTCTTCATTTTTTGGTTTTTTAAGGGTTTATAAAATTTTTATGGATTTTAATACATTTCAAGTGTTTTTACGATATTCAAGGATTTTTCCAGTTTTTAAATATTTTTATAGTTTTCATTTTTTTTTTTGGGATTTTGGATTTTTTTCTCAATTATCATAGTTTTTTAAGGTTTTCCCAAGGAGGACATTAGTGTTTTATAGGTTTCAATGGATTTGAGGGTTTTCTGTGGTTTAAAAGGGTTTTCTAGTGGTTTTTATTTTTTGAATGGGATTTCACTTTTTCTAGTGATTTCCATGATTTCATGGGTTTTCATGTTTTTCAAGTGTTTTTATATTTTTTCAAGAGTTTTTAATGTTTTTTAAGGTTTTTATTTGTATTCTTGTGTTTTGTAAGGTTTTTGAGTATTTAACTTTATTTAATAGATTTTTCAATTTTTTTAAAGGGTTCACAATGTCATAACATGTTTTCTAATGTTTTTCTTGGGGCTTAATGGTTTCTGTGGGTTTCAATGTTCTTTAGATGACTTAATGGTTTTAGGGATTTCCCTGGGATTCTAGGGGGTTTCATGGTTTGCCATATTTTTCAAGGGTTTTAATGTTTTTTTCTTATATTTAATATATTTTATGGGTTTCCTTGGTTATCAAGATTTTTCAAGGGGTTTCAAGGGGTTTTAACAGTTACTAGGTTGTCAAAAATCTTCCAAATTTATACTAGGGTTTTTTAGTTTTTTGAATTGTTTTATTTGTATTTTAGTTTTTTTAAAAGGGTTGTAAAAAGTTTCTCCTACTTTATTTATAAGTTTATTAATTTTAGGTGTTTCAAGTATTTTCTTCATTTTTATGTTCCTTTTTTATAGTTTCTCATGGTTTTTCTAAAATTTCATGGTTTTTGGGGTTTTCAAATCATTGGAAATGATGTTTAATAAATTTAAATGTTTTACATGGATTTATATCATTTTCATGGGATACATAATTTTTTTAATGATTTTTATGGTTTTTTTATTATTTTATATCTTTTCGTATTTTCATTGTTTTTTAAAGTACAATTTAATTTTCTAGGGTTTCCAAATTTTTTTTATCAATGTCAAGGTATTGTATGGTTCTACAGTTTTTTAATAGTCTTTTTGGTTTTTTATGGGTTTTCATGTTTATTATGGGTTTCTATTTTTCTTTGTTTTTATAGTGTTTTCCATAGGATTTTTAGTTTTTCCATGTTGTTTCTATATTTTTCGAGATCCTAATGGTTTACAATGGGTCTCCACGTTTTTTTGTTTTTTCATTAATTTTTAAGGTTTCTTATGTTTTTCTTTTGTTTTTATGTTTTTAAAAATAATTCAAGGGTTTTTATGTATTTTATTGTTTTTAAGGTTTTTTTCCTATTCCATGGTTTTTATGAGTTCATTGGATTTCTTGTTGTTTTCTAGGTTTGTATAGTGGTTTTATAAGGTTTTTTAGTATATTTTTAGGGTTTTTATTATTTTCTATAGTTTTGACAATATTCAAGTATTTCATAATATTTTAAGGTATCTTGCAAGGTTTTTATCATTTTGGAAGGTTTTTAGTTTCTTTCGTAGTTTTTAAGGGTTTTTGTGATTCATTTAAATTTTTTCGAATTTTATTAGATTCTTTATGATTTTCAAGTTTTTATTCTTTTTAGGGGGTTTTCTTTTTTAGGGGTTTTCTAGATTTTAAATTTTATTAAGTTTTCTTCAATATTTTTTTATG
This sequence comes from Viscum album, assembly GCA_963277665.1. Classification (NCBI taxonomy): domain Eukaryota; kingdom Viridiplantae; phylum Streptophyta; class Magnoliopsida; order Santalales; family Viscaceae; genus Viscum; species Viscum album. Next base: position 1,577,842,526 of record OY728141.1, read on the forward strand.
ATATGTCCTTGTATTTTAGATTTTTAGAGTTTTTATGGGTTTCTTGGGTTTTCCATTGTTATATAGGGTTTTTAATAGTTTTTAGTGGATTTCATTTTTTTAGTGTTTTTCATGTCTTTCCAGTTTAAAATTTTTTAAATGTTTTTTCTTGGGGTTTGAAGGTCTTCATGAGTTTTCTAGGTTCCCTACAGTTTCCTGGGTTTATCAAGGTTCTCCAAGAGTTTTCATGATTTCTCAATTTTTTTAATTTTATTTTAAAAGTTTCAATATATTAAAATATTTTTCAATATTTTATTGGGATTTCATTTTTAGGCTTTTTTGGATTTTTAATTTTTCAATGTTTTTTTCGGATTTCAACATTTTTTCAAATGTTATTCCATTTTTCATAACCTTTTCATCAATTTAATTTTATTAAATTGCTTTAAATAATATTTAATAGGGTTTTCGGGGGATCTCAATGTTTCCAAAGGTTTTTAGGGGTTTCCAATGTTTTATAGTGTTTTCAAAGGGTTTTTTTCGTTATTCATCATGTGTTTTTCAGGTTTCAGGGCTTTTAGCGTATTTTACCATTTATATATAAAATTACATGTTTTTTTTATTTTTTTCACTCGTTATTTATACTTTTTCATAATTTTTAAAGGTTTTTCATTGTCTATAAGGGTTTTACATCACTTTCATTATTTATGAGGGTTTTAATTATTTTTTATTGTTTTCTAATGTTTTTAAGGTCTTACGGATTTTCTATTTATATTTCATAGTTTTTAGTTTTTAAGGTACTAATTTTTTAGGGGTTTTCTTGGTTTTCTAGGGTTTTCCACGACTTTTAGAGTTTCTTAATTTCCCTGTATTTTTCTAAGGTTTCTAATGTTTTCCAAAGTTTTCTAGGGTCATCATATTTTTCTAGGGTTTTCATAGTTTTATTATATTTCCATGTTTTTCAAGGGTTAGGTGATTTATCACTATTTGATTGATTTTATTGTTCATTAATAGTATATGATTTATTTAGTATTATAATGTATTTTCAATGTTGTTGTGAAATTTATGAGTTTTTCAGGGTTTACTTGTATTTCTAATGGTTTGGGTGATTATTTCCCAATATTATATGGTTAGTGAAATTTTTAATGTTTCTTTATTGTTTTTAAGGGTTTTATGGTTTTCTGGGGGTTTTCTAATTATAATGGATTTTAAGGAGAATTCATCATTTATTAGTTTTTTTTTGTGTCATTGGTTTTTATAGGTTTTTTAAATTTGTCTTAGTGTGTTTGGGTTTTTCATATTTTTTAGGTTTATTAATAGTTTTATCACGTTTTTAAAGATCTTCAATATATTTCCATGATATTATTGATTTTTAGGGGTTTTTATAGTTTTTAGATTTGTCAGTATTTTATATTGTAACAATGTAGTACGATTTTTTTATTTAATTTCTTTATTCATTTTTTTTTAATTTTATGGATCCAATATCTTATTTTTTTGAATCATTTTGAAAATATTCAGGGGAAATAGTTTGTGTATAGTTAAGTGTAACCATGATTTGTGTTGGCTTCTCATCTAATAGTTGATATATAGTCAATTCATGGTATTGTGAACCATGTTTTCCATCCTTGAAAGGTGTTGTAGTTTAGCCTAACATCCAATTTATGACCAAATCATGACATAGAGTAATGTGTAGAAAAACTATATGATTTCCTAATATTGTAAAATTATTATTTTTTATTTCTATCCCATTTAATTAATGTCCCTCATTTATTTCCTATAATTTTCACTAGTGAGCATAGGGACCCTTAGGTATGACTCCTCATTTAACCCTCTATGAATATGGAATTAATTATTGACATCTAATTGGATTCTTAAATGTAAGTCTCCTATTTCACATTATTCTCTTATCTAATTATTTTACAAAATTAGATCATTCTTACTTTTTTCCTCCAAGTGACTTTGGTGGTCAAACTATATTATAGGGTATGTATGAATCATATTATTTATTATGATAGATTGTGTATAACCCCTCTCATTTCCTCCTCATTCTATATTAAAATGATTGACATCATCCAAGAATTATTGTGGTATGTGATCTAATAAAATTCCAGTCATATGACATATTTTATGGTGCATGAGTTTATTAATCCTATTTTTATACAAATTAAATTTATATTTAATATCCTTGAAAAGTTTATTAATATTATTATGGATTCCATGTTTTTCTTGTTTGATAAAATTGGTTTTACAACTGTTCTCAGTTCTTAATATTTATAACTATTTTTAGAAAAATAGTGTGTTTTTTGAAAATGAATATAGGGTATTTTATACATAAATTGTTACCATTGGTTATATTTTCACATCTAAATAATTTTTTATATAATATTTTTCATGTTTAAAAATATATTAATTTTCGTTACGGGTGTGTTTTGTATGTGTTAAAAGTTATTTATCATTATTATGTAAATTAAATGTTTTGATTATATTTATATTTTGATTTAGTTTTATTGGATTTAAATTATATTTAAAGTTATATTTTGATTGCTAAATAAATTTTAAAAAATGGATCCATGAAAGGTATTTCAATATGGAATCTAAACACCCATTTGGTAAAATGATATTTTAGGACATGCTTCGTACCCATGATGTGAATAAATCATTATGTGATGGTCTGTGTGATTTTGGAAATGTTATAATGTGAAATTTTTATCAATGGATATAAAATAATAGTAAAGGGTTGATATAATGAAAAATATTTAAATACCATCATCCCCTTTAATTTATAGTGAACTTCGTGGTAACACATTTGGGTTACATGAGTTGAATCGATAAGAAAATACCTAATCATGGTAAGGAAGCTACTATGGGTATACAATTCCATCATAGAGGCTAATCAAAATTTCCAATTTGGTCCTTATAATTTTTATTATAGGATAAGAAACTCCCTTAAAAATCAAAATATTAGGATAATAATATCCACCAAACACAAAATATTTAGCCATTTCACTCAATTTGGATCTTACTTTTGTGATCATTGATCACCATAAAACCCCCCAAGGAAATTTTTCTCTGAAGAAATTCGTAGGTTTCCCTGCCTTAATCCCATTAAAATAAACCTAGGGTAGTAAATTTTGGGTTCAATTATAAAATCTTTTCATTTAATCTCCAAACATCACACTTTTCACTTATTCATATTCATTTAATTGATAAATTTATATTGATTTAGTTTATTTTTGGATGATTCTATGATATTCACCTTTTCGATACACATGATTAGCATCTACATCATTCTTTTATGTTTACATTATGTGAATCTTCTAATCCTAAATATATTGTTTTATTGTACATATATATTTTAACATGAATGCTTAGGGATATCTCATGAAATGAAATAATAAATTGTAAAATTCCAATTCACATATCATTTTTCTTATTTAAATTTTCATATCCCTATGATTATTTCCTTGGATATTTTTATTATAAATCTTTTTTGGTTTTCAAGTTCATTCAAAAAATAGAAAATTAAGGACATATTTAGTTTTCATTAAACAATGGATGTAATAATTATGGGGGTAGGATATGTATTTATTTTAATTTCTATGTGATAATATATGGAATTTTAGTATTTATAAATATGTTTCAAAATTTAATTTTGCAGAAACCTTATAAAAGGAATTAACAGTCTCTTTAGTGGAATAATACTAGGGATAGTAAGCTTTATACCTATGTTTAATCTTTGGTGTGTATTTAGTTTCCATTTATTTATGTTATTATCTATGGTATGATTGATATATTGGATATCATTCATCATTAATCCAATAGCATGAGATCTCCATGATGTGAAGTTTCCATGGGTCACATAGAGATACTATCATTGGGTTTTTTGTATTTTAATAGTTTTTGTAACACTTCTATTTTGGACATATAATTATTCTTCTTATTTTGTAATATTTGTATGTAGATATAGGTAATATAAATGGTTTTATTTTGTTATTAATATCCTTGCATAAGACATTATATTCTTTAAACTAATTAATATTAACTTGTTTGGTTTGTATTTTCAAAACCTTAAATTAATATTATATTGAATAGAAATGACTATACACAATATCCTAGTTTATTATCGAGAAAACATTTATTTTTTTAATTTTTTTATAGGGTAAAATCATTCCCATAGTATACTTTATATACCTTAAACAGTTTCTTATATCCTATAGTGATCTGAAATTCTCTTTAAGCCTAATAACAGACTTTATCTGGTGATATTTTTGGTTTCCCAATTCCATTTTGTAACAGAAAGATATCATATGACACTTTTTTGTTTGGAAGTAATGATAATATATCATTAGAAATATGTAACTTGAGTCATGTGTACAAGGATTTCATGGACAAACCTTCATCAAAATACATAAATATCATAAATATGGTCCTAAATGCATTCTAATAAGTTTTTCATAGATGATTCATAGCCATCCAACTATTTTGATCCAAATGTAAACAATTTGATGACCCCTCAAATTTATGCAGTTTGGCCCCTTTGGATTTTTTTGTTTTTTTATTGTATTATAGGGAATTATTTTGTTTATTTGATGTTAATTGGTAAAGTAACTTGTTTATCACAAGTTATTGTATTTTTATTATTTATGATAACTTCTATATGTTTACAAAGATACTTAAATGAAATTGTTTAGAGATCATGATGGTTTTTGTAAAAAAAATGTAAGAAAGAAATAAGATCTTTTCATTAATGATTAACCATTTAAGGATAAATTTTGAGGTTTTCTAAATATAATAAGATATCTTCCAAGTTTAAATATAATTATATCTTAAAAAATTAAATTTCAATAGTTTTTTTAAAATATATTTTTAATTTATTATGTGTGACATGGAATAAATATGACGTTTTTAATTTTGTTAAATACTATGATTTATTTTCTTACTATTATAAAGATTGCAACGTTTTTTTAAGATAAGAAATATTTTATAAAAATAACTATATTGATCTTTTGGAATTTTTACAATACTTAAAATAATGTTTTTCTTAAAATATGCACAAGTCATACTCAAATGATTTACCTATATTTGGAATTGATCACTAGATTATTATTTAGTTACTTGTAATTTAAAAATTGAAGTGTATTTTGGTTGAGGATCATATTTTATGTCGTTTTAAGTATGCCTATTATATGGGTATCGCTGAATAGATGGATGTTAACATCAAGGGTTATTTCTTATGATATATTAGATGTAGTGTTTTAAATTATCGATACTACCAAGAATATGAACATAGTAGCAGAGTTAAATCATTCTATACTCTTGGATAATATCAATGAATTTTTTATTCATTAAGTACCTATATTTATTAAAGATATAGGTCCAAAGAAGGTATCTATGTCACTAGATAATATCGAAGGATACTTTAATTCTTTAAATACTCTGAAAACCAAAGGATTTAATGTTTAAATAGTCATATTTGAAAGACCATGCGATCAATGGTAGTCGATTAAAATTCAATTCTAGTTCCATAAAAACATATTACATGGGAATAAATCAATTCTATCCTTATTACATGGGATTACCTTGATCATGTGAGAGTAAAAAAAGTAATTTAAATGACGATCCTCTAGTAAGGTGATTATTTTACAAATCTAAAACTTTTTTCTCTTCATAATGTTAATAATTTCATATTTAAGGATAGATTTATTCAAAGGAGGTCTTATTCAAAGATCATATAAGTAGTTTTCCTATATAATATGACTTATTATAAGAAAATGGTTAATTGGGCCATGATAGTGGAGTCTATTATAATAAGTAATCATATGATTAGTGGTGCCTATTCTCTATATATTGTGAGAAAGTGTAATTTGACTTATCATAAGTAGATGCAAGATAAGCCAAAGAAGTAAAGTTTGTGTGAATATGGGTATCCTTCTCATTCTATTACCAGTTCTATGATTATGAAGTTATACAACCATTTCTTTTAATTATGGAATAATGGAAATATATTAAAACTTATATTAAAATGTTAAATACATGTATTCTATGCGGTTGACTACATTTTCATTAGGAAGAATATAAGATGAGTTATCATAAAATGAATATATCACAAATGAATTATAAATATTTAAAGTATTATTTTATGTATAATAGTCTAGATATGTTTGAAATTTGGTTGGAACCAGTTTAAGGAATCTTATTATTTTCACGATTATTTTAGTAATTAATTCTTTAGAATATGCACGTCTATATTTTTGGATTTTAAAAAAAATGGATCAATTATTGTTAATGATATCATATTTTGGGTATTCTCATATTGAGTTTCATTTTAAAAATGATAGAACTATATTATATATGTTTATTCATGAAATTGATAAAATATTAATATTCACTCCAAACTTTCATCATTATGAAAATGTGTTGTATCTTGTAGTGGTTTTAATGTGGAAGTTTAGTTTCATATCATCCCCACTATAAGAAAAAATTTAAATCACCAGAATAACTCAGGTTTTTATTAACCTTATAATGAACTAATATTTGTGTATCAAGTTCCACTATATGATCATCCAATAGGATATCATAAGTAAAATATGTCATATAAACCATTTATATTGAGGTACTAGAGTTAACATGATATCATTGGTGGCATATTATGTTATCTAAATCAAAAAATGGATATAATATACTATTGATTATATTAATTACATTCATGTCTTCCGATATTATTGAATCAATACTCTTTATTATTTGGTATATATAGTGCATTAATATTAGGGTTTTGATATACTGTTATTTAGAATTGAAAAATGGTTCAAGAAATTCATATATAATATTTATTTCTTTTATTATGTGCCTATTCAAGCATTTTCATCTATATTTTCAATTGAATAATTTTATTTTTTTTACATTTATATGTTAACTGGTAAAATATTAAAAGATTGGATTTCTTCCCATGTGGAAAAAACAATTTATGTTATAATTACCATATTAAATTATTGTATATAATGTTGAATCCTTAATTTGGAAAACATCTTCTAATTCACTTAATTTTGAAAATCCTCGATTCATCTATGATAGAATAAAGTGGGATGCTTAGGAGTATTATTTTACCCCAAATTCACATTTCTCTATTATTTAATTTAATGCATTATTTCCTGGATTTTAAGGCAAAGAATTTTGAATTTAAACCGATGGAGGATTAGTAGGTCGGACTATTGGTTAATAGTTATATCTATTTGTGTATAAAAAGTTTTTAGTGTGTGAGTTTATTATCTCGTGATAGATTCATAATAAATGGACGGGTTTGAGAGCCATAGAGACTAAGCCTAATAGTAAATAGCATTTTATCAAATAGAATTTGTATAATCAGCATACCATTTAAAAAATAATACTTCCAAACCATATAGTTTACCCATATTTCCAAACATTATTTTTCATTAATACTTGTTAAATTTAAAACCCTCTTTTCATTCCTCTCATTTTCAGTAGTTAACAAGAGGAGCCCTGGGGATGACTCCTACCACTCTCTTCTATTCTCATGCCCTTGAATCATGATATCTAAGTGGATTATTTAAGGTATATTTCACATTTCTTATTCTTCTCTTATCTAATAATATTTTTTCTCATATCCTTATCCCATATTTCCAAAAGAAACTATAGTGGATGAAGAAAAGATATTAATTTTTATAAATATTTGGCTTCTATAAATAAGGTGGTGTAGATACACTCTCATTTACTCATCTTCCAATATTCAAAGGATTCATATCATATATACATGATTGAAGTATTTATTTGTGTGAATTATTCATTGTTAAATGTGATGTTGTTATTGGGTTTTTACACATTTTTTTCTATCTATATTATACCTCTATGTGTTATACAATGAAAATTAATTAAGGTTTCCTAGGATTTATATTTTTTTTTCTTTTTCTAAAAGGGACTTCACATAGGTTCTTAGTTCCTTGCTATTATAAATATTTTTTATGCACACTAAGTATTTATGAATTATTTTATGAGGTATTCTGTATGAAAATTGATAATATAGGGGGTGGTCTGACTTAAAAATATTTTTCTAGAAGTTTTTTGGATGTTTTAAAGAACAATTATTTTTATTAATGGTGTGTTTGGTATGTTTAAAATTTGTTATAAATTCTTTTTTAAACTTATTTTTTTGGGATTACAATGTTTTAATTGAATTTAAATTAAATTAAATGATGTATTAATTAAATTTTTGAATATCTAATGTCTTATAAATAATTTTTTAATAGATTATATATATATATATGTAGTCTATAGTGTTTTTTTAAAAATAACCATTTTCATGAAATAATTGATACACATTACATGAATATCCCATTATTTATTTGTTGATGTAATTATAGAAATGTTATAATTTGAAATATTTATAAACGTATACTGAATTATTAAGAAGTGGGGTTTTTTGTAACCTGTTTGAATATTTTCAACACATTTTCTTACCAAGATAACATCATAAGATCATCTAGGGGTTCCATAAGTGGGATAATATAACAAACACATACACATGGTATTGATTCTACAATGGGAAAATAGAGTTCCCCTAGATATTAAACGATTTTGTTAAGGTTCTCCCTATGAATTAGAACATGTGGCCATGATACACCCTTTTATTTTCAAACATAGGGACTTGAAAATACATTAAACACTTGATCTTATGACATATAACATCTATATAAATTTAATCATGTATAAATGGAGCTCAATATAAATAAAATTATAATAATATGGCACTATAAACAATTTATAGGTTTCCCTAACTTGAGCCCCTATGTATAATTGTTGGTTGAAATACCCACTTATTTCTTTACAATATAAATAAAAATAAATTTTTAAAAGAAGATATAATATTTAATTTGTTTTAATTCATTATACTTATATATAAAACCATATGGAGAATAAATTACAATAAAAGTAAAACTACATTATCAACATATGTTGATTAAATGTTTCATGATAGATTAAATATTTTTAATTTGGAATCAATACAATGGTGTTGATCTTACTCATATATATATGAGTCAACATAATGATTTCATGAATAATTTAATAAGTTATTATCTATATAGTCATAAGTGACTCTATGTTTTGGGGAACTTTACCATTGATTTTTGTTAAAAAAATGAGTACACATAAATACACACTTTATAAATGATAAATAAATTATGAAAATATATATGTGGAATTTTATAAGTTGATGTGATTCTTCAAAATTTACAATGTCATATTTTTGTGAATGATTTTTATTAGTATAAAATTTTTATTTATGAGTGTCAATATTAAGATATATCATTTTATGAGATTCATTATAAAACTCATTCAAGTTTCTATTTTAATTTTCCTTATTTTTAACTAATGTGATAAAAGGATTATGAATAGAGGATGAAATATGATTTTTTATCATATTATTTTGGGATTATGATTCTTGGAAGAGAGAGATAAAGTAATTATTTTTCATAGAAGTGAGCAGCTAACAAAAATTTTAGTTGAGGGGCTCTAGAGATATGAAGATATACCTTTTGATATATATAAAATAAGTGATACCATACGATGGGTTTAAATTCATTGATACCATAGATCTGGTCTACAGATCTACATTAGACATTTTTTTAATGTATTATTCTTATAAAATCCTTTTAATGGATTGTTTGTCCTTTTAACTTATACACAATGTTTTCTAAAAATCTTGATGCTTTAAATATTTCATTGGTAATAATTAAAATATCAATCCCATTTTTTTTGTTTTTCTAGTTCTACATCATACAGATTATAATTTTGTTACTATAATTTTAATTTCATCATCCATATGAATTACCATTTTACTTAATAATTTAATAGGATAAATATTAGATGTTTTTTTACCTAAAATTCACCACCCCACCTCCTTATATTTTATCTTCCATTATAACTTGTGAAAATGTTATTTATTAGAGTATGTTCATAATGAAATATACAAACATAGTTTTCTATAAATTCGTAGACATAATTTTAACCTTATATTTCATGTATAAATATGTTTACATCTTTATATAATAATTTACTCCAATTGATGAGAATTCAAGATAAATTTTTCATTCCTAGTGAACTAAAATAAACATCTAAATGGTCATATAATCCATTAAAAGATTAAAATATATTCCTATCATCTTTAGATATTTAGAAAAATTAAATTATTAAAATGATGTACTAAGACATAAAAATTGTCATATGATGAAATAATATTTTAATCTAAAAAATTAACAAAATAAAATTAAAGGATAAAAATTGATCATTCCATAAATAAATAATCATATATATTAATTAACCAATGTAACCTAAATATTAATGAAGGTTTTCACCACGGAGGTTTTCTTATAGGTTTTAGGTTGCATCCATAAAAATGTAATATAATTATTCCAAAAATCCTTCATGATAATCTAGAGGGTGACATATACATCATCCCATAAAACAATGTCCCAAAAAATAATTAATCACTTAAAAATATCATAATATAAAACCTAAAAAGGGTTTTCGGTGACTTCGAACATATGATAAAACATAACAATATAATCCCATGATTTAATCTATAGCTATTTTATCAGTTTTCCATGAAATAATTCCAATATCTAATATTATCTAAACCATTATCTAATACCAAATGTAATAGACCCAAACACATAACCTTGAATTCCCTACTATAAATATAATATTTACATTTCTTTCTATGATACTAATAAATGTTGCCCAAATTCTGTCATCCCATAACTTACAACATCAAAATGAAATATTGGATCACTTACATACCTTATGAAAATAAATTATAATAGTTTTATAGAAATAGTAAAAATCTCATATATAATGATAATCATGTATTTAAGTGAGTTTTTCCCTCTATACCATGATTTTATTATTCCACAATAATTATTAAACATCTATCATAATTTTTATCCCACATGACTCTTTTTGAGATATAATTAATTTTAGATAAATATTCATAACCAATATGAGTAGAAAACAAATGAAGGGTGAGCTGAAACTCTATTTAAATGTAAATATATTCATTCAAAATTATCAGTAGTCATAATATAATCATGTGGGTATCATGACATAGCCAAATTTTATGACGAAAACATAAGATAATTCATATACATAGAAATTTCAATCATAAAACATCAGACTTGACAAAAATATTAAACATAACACATGAGTCATCTAAGTTAATAATGATGATCCATATGAAAATAGTCTTTCAGAAAATGATCCATTTGAATTTTACAAAAACATAATGAATAAACCTGGCTAATTTAGAACATCATTTTCATATCACTCTCACAATCATACTAAGAAGTGGAATAACCTACCCGGAAAATTCCAACAATCACATGGGTTAAACCTAATACCGTTTGACTCAATAACATTACCCAATTAATTACATATCTATATCAGGATCACCCATCATCATGAGCTATATCCTGATTACCATCCATCATAAAAAATTTCTCAGAACCAAATTTCTTTTAATGCATTTTTTTTACATTATAATGTCCATAGTTCTTTCGAAACATGATTTACCCATTGTAAAAAACAGTTTCCAGGAAAATAACATTGAACCAACAATAATAATTCATGATAAATAATTATTATTTTATAATCACAATATATCATACTATATTATATGTAAAACCAAATTTTTTATTAATTGATTAATATAATTTCGACAAGAAAGGTCACTAATAACATTATTGAGGAAAATAAGATTTGATATTTGAAAATCACTTTTAAAAAAAATATATACAAAATTAGGAAAATAAATTTATCTAAAAATAACCATGAATGCATGTTACAATCAGTTGATAGTCGATGATGGTGAAAAATTCTATTCATGTTTTAATTATTAAAATAAAAAAAATTGTTTAATGTTTCAGTAAAAATTAACTTCTTCATTAAATGATAAGAATATTATTTTTAAACTATGTTATAAAAATTAAAATATGAGTGAAAAATAATTTCATCTATTAATGAAGAATTTTGAAAAACATTCATGAATCAATTTTTGAATACAATTATTTAAAAAAAATTATTCTTATAATGAAATAAGGTAAATATGGTCGAATTTCGTTAAAAACATTTTTTTAATCATTTTGAGTACCAAAGAGTAGAAAATGGTATTAAAAATTCAAAATGATAGAAATATAAAGAGGATAATAAATTTTTTGATTTTATCAAATAAATATCTTATATTTTATTAAGGAAAAATAAAGTAATGGAAATCCCGATTTAAAATGGGATTGAAGAATAAATCCCTTAGCTCTTTGGTAACTTCTAAACCGTATGCTCAATGAAACAATAATATAAATTGAATCCTAAAATATCTAAAATATACATATACTTATGATATAACAAGTAAAAATGGTGTTATATGCACCCCATAAAAATAAATAGGTGCATAATATCAAACATTTATCAATAAAAGAATATTGAGATGAAGAATACTCACAAAGAAAGTATCCCATATATTAGAATTAATCAATGATTTAATTATGTGTACAAATTATAAAACCATATAAATGATATGGAAATAAAAATTAATTCAATAATATGTCATTTCAGACATAATATTTTAATAAAAAATTCATTGATGTAGAATTATATCTTAATGAATGGAACTTGTGTTAAGAAACCCCACACCACATGTCAACATTCACATAAAATCCCTTATTCATGAAATAATTTGAATTGTAACATTTAATTCCATTAAGAATTAATTATTTATGAAATAAAATTTAAAATTGGTAGTATATAAATCATATAAAAAAATTTGGTGTTTAAATTTTAAACATGGCCTAAAAAGGGGAAATTTATAGGAAGCCCCTTACTTACTGTCCAAATATTTTATATATGTCCTTTAACACCTGTATAAGAAAATTTATCAGTTATATAATTTCTTAAAGATTTTCCTTGAATTAATAAATTATTTTTAAACCATTAATCAAATTTATTTTGATGAATTATTTTATTCACTGATCAGTTATGTCAGTGTCAAGTATTTTGAAGACTTTTGGTTCATAATTTCAAAACAATTTTGGTATGTTGATAGTGGTCGAGGAAGTCATTATTACATTATATATAGAATAATAATAATTAAATAATTATATTTTCTATAAAATAAATATAATTTTAAAATCCAACCATGAATTATTGTTAGACAATTATTATTTCACTATAATCATAGAGATGGTAGGCTGCACGTATTTATGAATAATGTGTCCAATTTCTCAATGGATGTGAGGGAGTGAAGGTAAGTATTAATTTTTAATTGCCATAATTATTATTATATAATAAATATAATATTATATATTTTAATATTGTTAGATATACCATCCATGAGTTGCATTGATGAAAAACTAATCACATTGCTTTATGGAGAGGTTACTCACACGTTGGCACAAACATTGTTATCATATATCACTGGTTGGAATGGTAAGAAAATAGATGATATATTATATTTTAATAATTAATATTATTTCATGAATATTCTATATATACTTTAAATTCAACATTATAAACATCCATTAGAGGTAGGGATGGAAAAAATTGTACATTGGTTTCCAAGACTGTCGTCTATAATATACACAAAAGATGGTTCTATTTTCCATTTGATGAAAAAATGAGATTGATTAATGTTATTCTAAAAACATAATATCATATCAGTATATTTATGAAACTTATGATATTATTTCATAATTTTTATATGTGTTTTGAAAGAATTATATGAACAAATAAACTAAAACATTCATTTAAAATTTATACCTCTTCTTACAGAACATCATTTTCATTCCACCGTATGCCCAATAAGGATGGTATTAGGTTAAGACCAATAAGTCATCTTAAATTACATTATTATGGTATTTTGGCCTCCCTTTTCTGATTTAGGGTGTGAAAAATGTTTTATGGAGAGAGGAGAGGGGGTTCTATTTTATAATTGGGGGGAGGGGCACTTTTGTAATTTCATAAATTATTAAATTAATATAGATTATTTTTCATGTCAAATTGAAAATAATAGATAAATTTAGATCATTTAATTTTTATGAGTCGAGATACTCTCACTCAATAAATTTGGACATGATTAGGTGATGATTTTAACCTAATCTTTTTTCTTCAACCCCTCATTAACACTTTTGATTATTACTATAATATCAAGGTTTTTAATATTAGGGTTCAATAATGATATAATGAAATGAAAAGTGACCCATAAATAGACAATGGTTGATATGATAGACCATATTTACCTAAAATGGAAAATTATATAATTTTGATAAATTTCAGATCATTTAATAAAATAATGTTTACTATAGCGGCCCTTGTATTTTAGCATATACTATAGCAGCCCGAGTACTGTAGCAGTATTGTTCACCAAGGGGTCCCTTGGGCCAAAAAATGGGCTTTCATGCCTTGTATTATAGACACTTGTCCATGGGCCTTTGGGATATGTAGTAAGACTCCCTCTACCCGGTCTTAAAGCATTATTTGCCTTCAATAATAAATTGATGCTTCAACCCCAAACTTTTAAAAAATATTGTCTATTATAAAATGTCATTAATTGCATTTTTGGAAATTTTCATTGAATTTTAATTTAGTTTCATCAAAATAACAATGGAATTATAATATTATAAATATTACCATAAATAATATATTATTATCTACTCTAAAATTCATTTGTCTACATAATTCATCAAAAATACATTTTATTCATATTTTTTAAATTATTAACATTTATTTTTTCTCTACCTTAACAATAAGTGAGTCAGAATTATATATAAATTGAAGGTAATTATATAATGAAAATGTTAGAAATAAATTTACATCATAAAAAATAATTTACCTATTCTAAATTTAAACTTTAATATTCAAGAATAATTAAATTTTATGCCTCTGTGAACATACAATAGAAATATAAAAGTAATAGAGTATGATTTTTTATTTTTCATTACTAAAAATAATATATAGATAAAAATAAAATATAAAAGGAAAAAAGTCAAATATTAGATTTTTGGATAATTATGGATGAAATAAACTCATCAATTCTTATAAAGGGAATATTTTAATTGAATTTTAAGCCTTATCATATTAGTTTTAACCCTATTAAATTCATTTTCACTATACAGTGGTCATAAATAATTAATATGGCTACTATTCATAATGATTGAAAATAAAAGAAAAATATTTACCAAATTATAACCTCATTATTTAAAATAAGGCATTTAATTTAGGTTATTATGTTTATAGAACATTCAATTATTAATTTTAAAAAAATGGAACAACAACAAGAGTTTGTTAAGAAATTTTTTTCATGTCCAAAAATAAAGCTATACAAAATTCCGGTGTAATTATTATTAAATGTCATTAATCATATTATATCTGATTCAACAATAATTATGTTGCATAAGATAATTTGTAATTAATTGTGAATCTATTTAATGGATGGAAATTAGAGTTTTAAAAAAAATGTAATTTTAAACTATCCACTGAAAAATCAAACTTTTTAGAAGAATCATAAGATTTTACCCAAATACAATTTTTATATATTGAAATAATAAATTAAATAATATTTATAATAATTATAAACATATTTTAAATCAGTGATAACCACATTCACATTTAAATAGTTATTTTTTTATAGTATATCACAATTCTATAAAATTATGATGTTTCCTATTAATAAATTTATTGAGAAAAGTGTTGTTCTAAATTCCATTATTATTACACCCAATTAATAAATTTATTCATTGAAATTTTAATTTGATCCCAGTAATCAATTTTTTAAAATATGAAAATATCTTTTTTGAAAATATGCTTCATAAAAAGTGTTAATGAAAAATTTATTTGAAAATAGGGCAGAGAAAATACGAAGGTCATCTAAAGTAACACAATAATATATTCCCAAATACTATGAAATTATTAATTAGAGAAAATATAGACCTAGTGGAAAAAATTAATGTAGAAAATAATGATAGAGAGTTACAGAGAACATTGATCACAAGAATGTGAATGATCATGAGAAATTTAATGACCACAAAACCTTCAATAAATTATGGGTAAAAGGACATAGATTCATAAAAATTAAAGGTAAGAGGATAAATTTTTTTATTTCAATTTAATTTTTGTTGATTTGAGTAATTCCTTTTCTATTATGACCAAAAACATATATAAATATACTTACATGATTTTCATTATATCCATTAACATTATTTCATCCATTGGATTCATGTTTCAATGCATTTCCACATTCATCTAATTTTTTACATGAAATGACAAGAATTTAAGATGATATTTTATGAATTAAGAACTAAAATAAACATTAAACGTATCAAATAATCCATTAAAGGGTAAATTTTTTTTCCTCTTTTCATTATTTATTATTAAAAACTAAAATGGTTTTAATTAGGTAATAAAATGTACAATCCATAATATGAAGAAATTATAAATTCATTTATATAAGTAAATAAAAACATCATAGGATCAACAAATATAATTCTATAAATATGCAACCATATATCACAATTCAATTCGGAAACCATTACATTAATAAATTTTTTAACCTCAAATATTGTCTTATAACTTTTATCTTATATCCCTATGATTATATTTTAGTTTTTACTAAATAATCTATCATGTTAAACATAAGTGTTAAATATACCTTATCCCAAAACATGTGTCCCAAAATGTCTTTAATTACCCCAAAATATTATCACTTGAAAATAAAATGTGGTGTCGATGACATTCAACATATGATGAACCTTAATCTTATAAATACTTGATGGTCTCCATAAATCATAATTTAACCTCACATGAAAACATATTAATCTACATTGTTATATAAACCCCACTATAATACCTATTTTAATAACCTCAAACCCAGAATCATGAATCTAATGATAAAAAATAGCATTTAGATTTATTGATTTGATACTGGTAAATGTGACCCAATTTCAACAATCCAAAAACATACAACATAAAATGTAAATATTAGTCCACTTATATACTTAATTACCTTTTAGGTTTAGTTATATAGATAATTAGGTGAAAATATTTTAAAAAATTAATCATCTATATAAGTTAGTTTTTTTCCACTATACCAAACTTTTCATATTCCACATTATGTCTTCAATATCTCAAATAAAATTCATCACACATTAATCCTTTCTGGATATACTTCATTTAATATCAATATTCAAAAACTAGGGAAATGAAAAACATATGTAGGGTGAGTTTAAAGACACTGTAATATTATAAACAAGGATTGGTATTCGAATTTTATCAATTAGAACAGCATATTTAAAAGAGTGTGATAATATAATAGAAGTTTGTGAGAAAAACATAAGATAATTCATACTTATCAAAACATGGATCATAAAACATGATAAATTCCATAAATGATTAACATATTAAGGGAGTCATATAACTAAATAATCATGAGTCATGTAAAAAAGTCCCTAAAAAATAGATCAATTATAACCTAATAAAATCATAAAGAAATCATCTTGGTAACTTTGAACACCATTTTAATATCACTCTTACAATCACTATTTGAAATGGAATAGCATACTAGGAAACTTCCAATGTTCCTTTAATATTAAACTATAACCAGATATCTCTATCCCATTACCCAATAGATTTTAGAGGTATATCAGGTCCACCAATCATCAAAATCGATATTAGTATCACATATAATCACAAAAAATATCCAAGATCAATACCACAATCAAAATACCTTAAGCCTTAATTTTTGGATATAAAAATAACTATTATAATTTCATAGATTGATTTACCCACATAAAAGACATGGGTTCCATGAATAAAAATTTAAAACAATCATAACAAATCTACAAAAAATAAGGGAGGTTTAATTAGAACATATCATAGTGTAACACGAATAAAATCAAGTGTTGTTTTCATTGAGTAATTGAAATAACCAAAAAATATCATTAAATATATTCTTGAGTAAAATTCCATTTTAATTTTATAAGTCACTTTTAAATAGAAATTATATCTAGAATATTGAGAAAATATTTTTCAAAAAAACAAATATGGAATATTGTAATGTAAGATTCAATTAATTGAGTGGTTAATATGATGGGAAATTTAGTACATGTTTTATTACAAAAAAAATATTTTATTCAGGCATCTGGTCGAATGTACCCTGTTTAGAAAAAAACAAGAATATAATTTTTAAACAATGTAATAAAATTAAACAAGGGTAAAAATGACTTTTAACATTCATTTTTTGATAGTAAAAAACATTCTTGAAACCATTTAAGAAAACATGGATATGGAAGAAAAAGGATTTCTGTCCACAAAGGGAGAAATAAAGATAGATTTTCTTAAACTCGTTTTCTTAATCAATTGGATTAAAAAATAGGGTAAAATTGTTAAAAACATAAAAATATAGAAATATCCATAGGGTAATAAAAATGAAATTATAATATTAAATAACTATCATATAATAACTAAATGGAAATTCAATAATAAATAATCCAGATAAAAAATGGGATTGAAACATAAATATCTTACCACTTTGGCAACTATTTAATCGTAAAACCCATGAATGGATAACATAAAATAAATATATAAATATAATTTAAAAAAGTGATTTAGGATATATCATGTAATAAAGAATTTATATACACCTCATAAACATAAATATAAGAATATAATCAAATAATTCTCAATAATAAAAAATTGAGATGAAGTATCCTTACAAAGATTGTGTTTTCAAATTTAAATTAATCAATGAAATGATTATCTGAAAAAAATTTGAAATTATAGAAACGATGTCGGAGTAAAACAATATAAAATCATAGGTAATTTATAACATAATATTGCAATATTATTATCATGGAAGCATAAGTATAACTAAATTAATAAAAATTGAGTTAACAAACCTCTTATAACTTAGTATCTATTACATTAAATCTATTTCGGGGGAAGTTTTTTAATTGCATCATAAAATACCATGAATTATGTTTTATTCATGAAATAAAATTTAAAAGTGGTAGTATATACCCCATATAAAATAAATTAGGTTTACTAAATTAAAATTTTCCTCAATAAAGGGAAAATGAGACAAAATCTCTTTCCATGAGTATAAACTTATAATTTATGTTCATTAACTCATTTAAAATAAAATATGATCAATTATTTAAATTCCCAAGAACCATTAATAGTTGTATTTCTTTATTATTAATCCATTTATTTCTTGTATTTAAGTGACATATTTAATTAATTAATCAGTTAAGTCCACATTGGGTATTTTGTGGAAGTTCTGTTCATAATTTCAAAACAACATTGGTATGATGTCCATGGTCAAAGTGGTAATTATTACATCATATAATGAATAATAATTATTAAATAAATACAAATTTTATATAATAATTTGTCATTTAAAATAAATCATTAAATATGTTTATGAAAAATGAATTGAGTTATAAGCATGGAGAAGATATGTCGTATGTAAGCATAAGTAATGTTTGCTATTTTCAATAAACTTGGGTTAAATAATATAAGATTAAATTTATAATTATATAATTAGTTTTATATCATAAAAATAATATAATATATTTAATTACATTATATATACCATCCATGTGATGTATTGATGAAAAACGAATCACACCGCTTCCTGGTGGCAGCAATCTAAACATACGCAAAAATGATAAAGTCTTTTTTTAATGGATAAAATGGTAAAGTGAAAATATAATATATAAACTTTGTGAAGTTAATATTATTTCAGGAATATCATATATATATATAATTTAAATCAATAATTATAGACATTCATTAGACGTGGTGATGGAAAAGAATGTACATTAGTTCACAAATCTATTGTTTTTCGTATGGATGATTGCTAGTTTTATTTCCCATTTGATGGAATAAGGAGATGGATTAAGGTTATTAAATTAACATAATAAAATTTTATTATATATTATATTCTGAATATATTATATAATAATTTTTATAAGATTATTTTTGGAGTGGTAATAATGAACAAAACTAAATTATTCAGTTAAAGGATATACATCTTTGGACAACAACCTTTTCTTTACACCTTCACCACTATATGGTTTCCATCATGTAAAAACTAATACATATAGGAAATTGAAATTTATTTTAGTATTGTATTGATTTATGTTTTTACGAAAATATGGATCTAAAAATGTTTGAAGAAGATAAAATAAACGGTACCCTCTTATATGTTAGGGGAGGGGAAATCTTGGAATTTTGTATATTATTAGATTAATAGAAATAATGTTTTCATCGAAAAGTTGTACTGAATTGATATATTTAAATTATAGGAAAATGATGATATGATATAATCTCATACATTAATATTTAGTAAACTATATATTCTTTTCTCACAATAATCTATTTGTTTTAATCCCTTGTTAACTATTTTTCCGATTACTGCAATATCAATATTGTTTACTCTATTGGGTCAAAAAGTCATTATAAAAGCAAACATGAATCTTAAATGGGAAATGTTTGGTATTATAGACCATATAATATTATGTTTTATGAAAATATATTTTATAATATTATTAAAAAATTTAATAATATATTTTTTATTATAAATTATAATTAACACCATTTGGGTAACTAATCATTTAATTTCTATTTCAAGTCATCTACATAACAGTGGAATAAGAAAATAAATCTAATTTTATATAAATAATACATTACTATAGACTATTAAATTCTTGTTACACCATAATGTAACCAAAATACATTACATTAATTGTTAAGGAAATATTTACTTTGATTTTCCCCTATTTTCATAACCACAATGTGTGCATTGTATATGCATTTAAGGAAAATATATAATCACTAAAAATATAAATGAGTTATGTTAATAAAAATAATATCATTATTCTCAAAAAAATGTTTAATATTCATTCATAACTTATTTTATCCTTTTTATAAAATATAATTAAAATTTAAAATCAAAAGAGTGAGATTTTTTATTTTTCTTTACTTAATATAATATAAATGTCCAAATCTATTATAAATGGAAAAAATTCATATTTTAATTATGTGATTTTTATGAATGAAATAAAATAATCCAATTAATTAATTTCACATGTTATAATTAATTCAAATCCTTATCACAGTATTTTAAACCTTAATTAATTCATTTTACATTTACCATGGTAACAAGTATTTATTATGATTTTTATTCCTAATGAAAAAAAATAAAATAGAACTATAAAAGAGAATTGAGTCTAAAAATTTCAAATAATTAATCAAATTTTTGAAATTAAAATTTTAATTTATGGGAAATTAATTTACAAAATAACAAAAATGAAATGAAAAACACATTTTATGAAAAAAACATTTTTACGCAAAAAAAATAACATATAAACAAAATTTGGTGCAATGATGATTAAAATTTAATTAATTATATTATATATATTTAACTATTGAATAAATTAAATTAATATAAAATTCAAATCATAATTTTAATTGTTAATGAAAATAAATGACAATTTTTCAAAAATCTATACTTTTCATTATTCACCACAAAATCAATCATTTCAAAAAAATCACAAAAGTTTACCATAAGATAATTTAGATATTATTATTTCATGATTGATATGTTTTTATACTATTTCTAAAATTGGTACAAACTTATTATAATAATATCTCATAGGAAGTAATAAAAATCATTTTTGAAGAAAACATGTTTTAAAGTATAAAATGACTTATTATAAATTCAGTAATTATTTGTTTTTAATTAATCTACACATATGTATTATATAATACATGAGTATATATTTTTAATAATATGGTTATTTCTATTCATACCAAAAAATTTATGATCTAGGTAATAATTGTAACATTTAAATAGTAAAAACCTTTTTTAGTATTTTACATTTCATTTAATGTTCAGTGTTGCTAGTTAAGAAAGATATTATGTATAATGTTCTTTTAAAATCATATTTTATTAAATTATACTCAAATTAAATAAATTGAGTCCTGTAAATTTTAATTTACTCTTGTTAATAAATGTTTTATCATTTTAAGATGCCTTTATTAAAAACCAACACCAAAAAAAGGGTTAATAAAACATTCTTTTGAGAAAAGGAACTGAAAAATATGAAGGTGACATGGAAAAATTGATTAATGGGTTAATAAATAGAAATGTTTTAGTGAAATTAGAAAATATGTCCACAGAAACAAAAAAAATGTCAAAAATAATTATTGATAGTGAAATCGAACATTTATGATAAGAATGTGAATGATCATGAGAATTTCAATGACTATAAAAACATAAATCGATAAGGAGTTAAGAAGACCATTATTTAATCATAAATGAAGGTAATAGGAAAAAAAAAATTGTTTCTAGAACCTTTTCCTGGATTTTAGGATTTCCATTACAATCTTCATGAAGTATATAATGAAATATACTTACATTATTTTATTCAAAACATAAACAAAATTTCATCATATCGTCGCATGTTTTCATCAGTTTCCACGTTTATCTCATCTTTTAATCCAAATGATAATCATTAAAAATTAATTTTTAATATATGAAACACTATAATATATTTATAACATATTACATAATCCATAAAAGGATAAAATTATCATAATTAGTTATTAAGATATTAATGAAAATTGAAAATGTTATCTCTAGATAATAAAATGTATGAACTATCATATAAATAAATAATACTTTATTACCTAATATTCAATAATAAAATCAATTAAAAAACCTATATCATTCAATAAATAAATAATTATACATCCCAAATATCTTTATTAACCATAATTTTAATGAATTTTTTAACCTCAAAAGATGTCTTATAAATTTCATCTTACATCACCAAAAATGATATATCATTATTTCAAAACAATATTTCTTGTTAAACCTAAGGTTTACATACGACTAAACCCAATAAAATGCCTCCCAAAATATCATTAATCACGTCAAAATGCCATCACCTATAACCTAAAATTTTGTGATGTCACCTTTGAACATATAATAAATCAAAAACTTATAACCATTTGATTGTATCTGTAATTCTTAATTTAAACTCATGTAAAAATATTTAATCTCCGTAGTTACCTATATCCCACTCTAATACCAAATGCAATAGGCTAGAACATGTAGTCTCAAATTCTGTTCTAAAAACATAAAATTCATATTCTTGAATTTGATACTAATAAATGTGACATAATTTAGAAATTTCAAAAACATACAAAAATAAAAATTAAATATTGGTTCACTAAAATATCCAAGGACCTTTTAGGTTTATAGTTTCAGAAAATTAAGTAAAACACTTACATAATGAAACAGTTGATTATTAGTGATTATTTTTTCACTATACCCATCCTTTTTTATTTTATATTAAGTCTTCAACATCCCAAATGAAATTAGTCACACATTAATAATTTCTCAACAAAATTCATTTAACATCAATCCTTAAAACATAGGAAAATGAAAACCCATAAAAAGGTGAGCTCAAAAGATTAGTAAGTGTAAACATAATCATTACCAATTAAATATAATAAATAAGAATAAGATAAGAATTTTGGTATGATGATATAATCATCGTGTATTATCATAATAGAAGATAATTCATACAAATCATAATCTATATCGTAAAATAGGATACAAGGTATAATTCCTTAACACTAAGATATAAGTCATATAATAAAATTATAATTATCCCAATGAAAGATAAAATCTAGATAATGATCTTATTGAAATTTATTCATGCATAATGAAATAATCTTGGAGACATGGAACATCATTTATATACCAATATTATAATCATTCTTATAAAAAGTGTAACATACCAGGTAAATTACAATATTCTCTTAGGATAAACCTATAACTGGTTTACTCTATAAGATCTCAGTCAGTGTATTGGTATCACTGAGAAAGAGAGGGGGTGAATTAGTGATACAATTTTATATTAAGTTTCCTTGAAATAACCTTTCTCCCATGTTAATGATTTATTTACCCATTGATGAAACAATTGAGACACTCATCCACAAAAATACAAGTATTTTAAAGGTTCACTGTTAAATATGAATATCTACATCCATGGTATGATTTGTAAATAATCCAATACCCCAAAATCCACTAGAAAACAATCCTTGAATTACAACAAGTAGGATATACCATTTCACTTGGGGAGCACTATGTAATCAATCCTATAGTGTATGTAAACCCTCTTAGCATAAATAGGGAAAAATAATGTTTGAGTAACAACTCCTGTTACCTCTGTTTATTTTCAAATTTCAATAATGTATTATTTATAATACATTTCATCAATTTATTACCCAGAATATTGATTGAAATTCAATGAATTTGATATAAATTCAAATCAGATTATCTAGTTTAATATTCTCTCTCTTTTTTTCAAATCCGATCACCCAATATGAACTTCTTACTTTGATCATAAAATCTAATTTCCCAATAAAATAGATGTTACTCATTTTAATATGGTCGAGAAATTTTTGAACACTTACTTCCTCAGTTTCTAAATCACTATATGAAAATCTATAATTCGATTGTCCAGGTAAATCGGATGACGATCCAAAAATGGTCAAAACCTTAATACGAAGGACATATAAATTTGATGATTACAAAATGAAATAGACTGATATGTAATGTTGATATATTTTATACTATACTTTTACTTCTCTCTATCAAAACTTTTTCAAACAAAATAAAATAAGGAAAATTAATTTCTTTCCCTAGAAAGTATAATAATCTCTCCCTTCAAATTAATAATGTGTTGGGGTCAGTCTACTAAAATGTATGATATAATTCTCCCCTTTTATATGTGGATCATAGATGGTTTTGGTTGGAATACCAAAATTATTTCCTCTCATCTAAATTCTCCCATGTAATAATTTCTCTTTAATATAGGGTAAATATTGACATTATCAACTATTATCAAATCCTCTTGATCCTTCTAAAATATTTTTTCAACTTGTTATATTCCATTGAATTTATTTTCAATCATCAGTATGATCCTGATTTCCCAATCTCAATAGATTAGTTTGATTTTATTTCTCCATTCGAATTGTTGAATACGATCAGTATGATGAATCATCATCAACTCGGATAAGATGGATATCGGACCACTTGAATAGGTAAAACAACTTCTTTGAATTTCATGTTTCCCCTTGACAACACATTAATATATTTTCATTATCTCTTCTCTTGACCCACTTGTAAATAAAAAGTAATTTAACATCTTTTATATGTTTGACTACATTATTGGTCACATTCTTTTCTCTTCTTTTCATTCATTGGTCTCATGTAATTTCTCTTCTGAACATGAATTCATCTGAAATCCAATATTAAAATTCTATTAAATTTCTCATAAACAATATTCTATAATAATATTTAGCTATATCATGACTTATTTCATGAATTTGAACATATTTATGATCATCTTTTGATTCATCAAATTTACCTTGGGAATTATTGTAAATTCCCTTTCATTAAACAAAACAAATCTTCCCTTATCAACTAATATCTGATTGTCCTAAATACAATTAGTAGGAATAGGATTAGGAATAATATAATTTCGAGAACCACTCTTTCTTTCCATCCAGATCAAATAAATTTGAATACACACTATGTAACCTATTTCACTCGCCCATTATTTCATCAAGTATACATCATAAGTTTCACAAAAAACTTATTATTTTGGAGAACTACATGATTATGAAAGTGTCATGAAATTTTATTTATCATATTAATGAAGACTCTGATAATTAAGAGATAATTTATTTATCAATGAGATTTAGAGTGGATATGATAACCATTTATTTCCATAAATATTCGTCTTTAATATGATCGATCTACTTACTTTGGATTTTAAGTGAATCTGATGAGAATGTTCTTCCAACCATCTTCCCCTGAATATGATTGACCTTATTAGGCATTGTGATTCTAATTCTTTAAATAGGATGGTCAGTCTGAATTTCAAAAAATATATGTTAAGTTGATATTCCATTTCTTCAGAAATTTTTTTGAAAATAAAATATAATACTTGAATAAAATCTGTTTCCTAATCATCATTGTCCTAAAAATAACCCATTGTGATTTTTTTTCAACCATGATTCATATATCACAAAAATTTTTATAGTTAATAAATAGATTACATATCAATAATTCTAATGCAACGTTAGGTAACCCACTGTAGGAAACAAGAATCATCGACAGAAAAAACATGCAATCAAAAATTAGTTATTATGGCATCGATATTTATCTTCATTATATTTTCATCCTCAGTCATTAAACTATCCTAGAATTCTAAAAAAATTATTTCCTATAACCAACCCAACAAAAAATAAGAATAGTTTACACATAATACAATACTGAATTCACAGGATACCAACAAATCCCATTTTTTGAATGCATAAAAAAGATAGATTTATAAAATATAAAATTATTTTCTCCTTTGACAATACAATACAATGTTATGATGAGAGATGATATAGAAACACACACCACAACCTTGTTAATAAAGTGGTTGAATACCCATGATCATCCCATTTTTGAAAATGATTCCTTCATTAAATGTTTTGTGAAAATATCAGTAACCTGTTCCAATATTGAAAAATATCCCATCTTTAATTCAATTTTATCCACATGATATTAGATCAAATGATATTTTATATCAATATGTTTTGAATGGGAATGTTGAATTGAATTTTGGGTGAGATAGATTTTACTTTGATTATCAATACCCAAGATAAAGGGTAACATCACCTCAACAAGTAAATATTTTAATTGTAAATTCATGCACATTAGATTAGTAGTGTCTTGTAATGCATAAACATACTCAGGATCAACGATATTGGGAGTTACTAAATTCAATTTATTTGTATGCTAACTAACATAAAACTTTCCCAAAACGAATACTACACTAGATGTGGATCTTCTATCATCAACATTTTCTACCTAATCAGCATTTGAATACCCAAACAATTCAATACTATCTGAGCTACAATACCTGAATACAAATTCTATTGTTCCTTTTATGTATCTGATAATATTTTTTTCAGTATATAAATGTGATTATTTTGGAGAAATCTAAAATCTTTGACTTAAGGTAAAAGCATAAACACTGTCGGTTCATGAGGCAATCAAACATGAAAAACTTCTAATCATTTTCCGAACATCTTTTTCATCCACTTCATTTCCATTTCTAACATTACTCACCTATTTCCCCCTAAACGTTTTGTGGAAATTGATTTTTAGTTTTCTATTCAGATCCTCTTTGGAGGTTCTTTTGAATACATTTCTAGAGAAAGAAAAATGTAGTTCTCCTTTTGAAAAATTAGTATCCCAAGAATGTATTTAGTTTCAACCAAAAATGATATTTCAAAAACATTTTTCATTCTTTTAGTAAATATTTCATAGCTTATTTCATCATTCCCATCAAAAAAATGCCATCAACCAAAACAATTACAATGTAGAAATACTCTTGAAATTCTATGATATAAATATTCATATCCACTATTATTTTTTGAACATAATATTCATTAAGAAATCATACAATTTGGAATATCATTCCATCAGAGCTTATTTTATCCCATACAATGCCTTTTTCAATATGTATACAAAGATTTAATATTTATGAACAAATAAGTCAAAATATTATTTAATATAAACCTATCATCAAGATCTCCACTTAGAAAAGAAAATATTTAATAACCATTTGGAAGATCGTGTAACATTATTGTGCATTAATTGAAATAACGATTGTAATTGTTTATGATCATTCCACCAGAAAAAAGGATTCATCAAAATTATTGCCTTCAATTTGTGAATATCCTTTGCAAACCAATATTGCTTTATATCATATCACGTCACCTTCTTTATTCATCTTGTTCCTGAAGACCCATTTTGTAGCAATGGTGTATTGGTTTCCTAGTTTGGGTATGAGTTATCATGAATCTTTATCTTCAATCTTATCTAATTATTCATTAATGGCCTAAACCCATTCTAGATATACAAAAGATTCTTTGACATCAATCAGGTCCTCTTTTGAATACAATGAAGTATGTGTAATATAATTTTTTGGACTTATTCATTGAACCTTCTGATGTTTATCCCCAATGATATTATGAGATTCCATGTTTTTCCTCAGCCTAGGATAATATTTCTTAATATTATCATCATCACTTGAAATAGCTGAATCTAATTTTTCGTCTTGGGTAGGATTACCCTTATTGGTATCCTTATAAAAATTGTTTTCTTTTTATTTATAAACATTCATTTCTATATAAGTATGTTTATATCTCTCAACTCTTTAAATTACATTCATGTCAACAGATTCAAAAATTATTTTTGATTCTTTATTAAATAATGTATACCCTCCCTCTTCCAAATCATAGACAATAAAGATTCCATCTTCACCATTCTTTCTTTCATAGAGAAAAATTCCCAACAAAGAGTCCAATGGATCTTCATTCAAATCATTTCTAGGGATGTTTCATTTTTTATTACCTTGTACATTGTTTCAGGTTTTTAGAAAACAAGGTTAAAATATCATCATGATTTTTACACACCTAATTTTTAGAATCAGATTCACCAACTTCGTCTAAAATAAGAATGCTATTTGAATTTTCTTCCATTTAATCCTTAAGATAAATTTCACCATCAATGTTTTTTTCTTTTTATAGTTTTCTCCGTACTTATTTCATAAGCTACGAGGGAGTTATTTAAATATTCTAAAGATAATGTCTTAGGAAATATTTCTTACAATGAAGAAAAATTTTCATAAAACAGAATGGGAAGGATTCTCATGATCTTCTCAACAACTGTAGAATCTTATAACATTTCACTAGGAAATCTGATAGTGGTGACAATGTCATTTTCCCCAGTAAAGAAGTACCCAATTGATTCATATTCATCAATCTTTAAATATTCAAACATTAATCCTCATATTTTAAATTTAATTATTTACTTTTATACTACCTTCATATATGATTTTGAATTTATCACATATTCTATTGGTTATAGTAACATCTATCACACCTATGAATTCTCTTTTATAAAGTGATGATGGTAAATAATTATTGGTTCTTCTATCATTATCAAAATTCTTATTATCAATAGGGGTTATAGAAAACTTATCATTAATAAAGATGTAACCCCACTATTGTATCTTCAAAAACATCATAACTGATAGAAATGAGATAGGGAAACATTCTATGTTTCCAGTTGTGAAAATTATTCACATAAAACAATAGAATACCTTTTATATTTTGACAATTAAAATTCTCTATCATCGAAAAATATGTGACGTGAAGCTACACTATGATACCAGTTGAAAGTACCCAATAATTATATTTATATCACTCAGAGGGGGATGGGTGAATCAATGATACTATTTTATTCTTTTTTCCTTGAAAAAACATTAAACTCCTATTAAATATTTAATTCCCTTCTGAAGAAACAAATCATACACACATCCATAATAACACATGTATTTACAAGGTTTAGTATTAAATAATAATAGCTATTTCTTTGGTTTGGTATAGAAATAATCAATACCACACTATCCACTACAAAAAGAACCTTTGATTGCAATGAGTTCGATATACACATTCAATATTGTAGCACTATGTAAACTATTAAATAGTTTATTTGCACCCACATATCACAAATAGGATAAAACAATGTTGGTGTAATAACACATGTTACCTATGATTCTCTTCAACTCCCAATCATGTATTCATTGAAATAAAAAATTTCAATTTCTTACCCCAAAGATGTCAAGAACTTCATTGACAATGATATTGAATTTAAGTTCGATTTTTAAGTATGATTTTCTCACTCTGATGTTCATATTTGATCTCCTAATCCCATCAGCCTACTCTGATCCTCATATTTGATACACCATTGTGATAGTTATAGCTCTGTAATAATATGATCAAGATAATTTAGAATAATTCCTTACTCAATCTGTAAATACCAATATGAAAATCCCTGATCCAATTATCTAACTAGATCTAATGACCATTCGAATACGATGAAAAGCTGAATACGATAAATATCTAAATGTGATGATTACTAAATATGTTAGAAATATTATTAACATTGCAATATTTTATATTCTCATTTACCTTATCTCTATAAAAACTTCTCTAACAAAATCCAACATGGAAAACAAATTTCTCTCCCTATAAAGTCACAACATTTCTCTATTCCTATGAATAGTACATCTGTGTCAATACACTGAAAATTACAATGTACTTCTCCTATTTTATAGGTGACCAATGGATGGTTCTCACTGGAATCCCAAAAGCATTCCCAATTAGAAAATTTTTCCCAATTCTCAATTTCCATTGAATTTAGGGTGAATATTAAATTCGTCAACTCTTCTCAAATATTATTGATCCTTTTCTAATATTCAATAATCATCAACTCTTCCTTCCACATTATTTTCAATCACCAATATTATTCTAATTTACCAATCCAATTAGATCAGTCAAACTCTATTTCTACATTCTAATTGATGAAAATTATTATTAGGATGAATCAACATCTACTCCGATACTATAGATCTTGACCCACTTGAGGAGGCAAAAAATCTTCATCGAATTTCTTGCTTCCCCTTGACATCACATTTGTCTCATTCCTTAGATCGTCCCTTAACCTACTTTTAAATCAAACTATGTCATTCAACAACTTTTTAATGGTTGAACACACTATTGATCACAGTATTTTCTATTAATTTCATTCACAAGTCTCATGAAATTCCTTTTATGAATATGATTGCATACCAAATCTAATCAACAACTACTTTTTATTTTCTCATAAACATCATACATTCCCAGTCTTCATATTCTATCATGAATTCATTAATGAATATTTTCATATATAGGATCAAATTTAGCATCATTATATTTATATTGGAATGTATTGTAGCATTCCTTTCAATCAAAAACACCTTTATTTTCCTTCTCATCATATATATGCTTTTCAAAAATACATTTGTTCATAATAAAAAATCTAGCACCCTTATTTATTTCCATCTATATATGATCAATCTGAATACAATATCCAATATCCTTGATTTATTCTATCTAGATCTGTTCATTCAAAATATGATCTCCATCACCTCTTTTACCCCACATTATTTTATTAAGCATGCATCATATGTTTCACTACATACTTAGTATTTTTTAGTACAATAATATTAGAAAATCAACCTCACATCTGATTTATCATAGTCATGCAGACACCAATTCTTTATCAACTAGATTCAGAGTGAATCTAATGACCATTTACATCCAATAAGATTCTTCCTCAATGCGATCATTCTTCTCATTCTGGATTTAATGTGAATCTGATGAGACTATTATTCCAGCCATCTTCCCCAAAATACGAGGGACCTTCTTAGGCATTGGGCGTCTAATTCTCTAAATCTGATGGTCAGTCATAATTTCACCAAAAACAAAGGGAGTTTATTTTACCTTTCTTCATAAACTTATTTGAATATAATAGATAATACTTGAATACAATCACCTTTCTCATGAGCTACATCCTCACAATCTCTGTCACATTACACAATGAATTTGAGAGTTATATTGGATTCATCCATCATCATGAGTTATATCAAGATCACCCATTAAAAAAAATAATTTCCAAAAAACATAACATAATCATAACGCATGAAGGATTTTATTTTTCCGCATAATAATAACCATTGTTCTTTCATAACTTGATTAAATCATTGAAAACAATGGGGTTCTGGGAAAATATATTTGAAACAATAATATTAGATCTATATAAAGAGTATGTAGGGTTTCATTACAACATATACTAGTGGGCCATATGAAAAAATCATTGGTCGTTATCAGTGATGAATAAAGATACCATAAAAAGACTATAAAAACCCTCTAAAATAAAATAACCATTTTATTGTTAAAAGTATTTTCAAAAACTACAAATATCGATGATATTAGGGAAAATATATTATTTTAAGAAAAAAATGAAAATTTGTAATTTATTCTTCCATTCATTGAGTAGTCATGATAGTAGGAATTCTATTAATGTTGTAATCTTTTAAATAAGGATTTCATTCAACCATTCATTAAAAAGTACCTTGTTCAGCAAATGAGATGAATATTTTCTTTAATTATTTTGTAAAAATTAAAACATTGGTAAAAAATTCATTTAAAACACATCAATTAGTTTTCAAGAACATTTTTTAAAATAAATTAAAAAAAATGGATATATAGGTAAAAAAAACTTCAAACCGTAGATGGGAAAATAAGGTCTTCCTTTCATAAATTTTTTTTCCAATTTTACTTGAGTTCTAAAGATAAAAAACCATATGAAATCAATAACAATAACATAAATATCTATATGGTAATAAAATAAAATTGTGTTTATAAAATAAGGTTCATATAATTTCCAAAAGTAAATTCATGCATAAATAAACTTGATTACAATTTATATAAAAAAATCCCTTTCCACTTTGGTAACCATTGAATTGTAACACCATTGAACAAATAAAATTAAATTTATCATTAAATATAATTAAAATAATTATATTAATCATATTATGTGTAAAAGGGTTGTATATATACATCTTTAATATATATTTGTTCATAATATCAAACAAGTCAGAACAAAACAATATTGAGACGAGGAATCCGTAAAAAGAACATATCATTGAAGATGGAATTAACATATGAAGTGATTATATGTAATAATTATGAATAAAAAGGTAGAGTAAATAAAATATTATATTATCATAAGAAATATCACACATAATCTTGTCATAACATAGTCATTGAAGCAGAATTACGACTCAATGAATGGAAATTGAGTTGAAAATCCTTTACCACATGGTAAACTCCACATCTAATCCCATTGGGTGAAATAATTTGATATGTAACATAAAATAACATGAATTATGAAGTATTTAAAATATATAATTTAATATTTTAATTACAAAAACAATATAAAAGAAATTTTCTTTACATTATTAAAAGAACTCTTAGTGAAGGGAAATTGAGAGAGATCACAAACATTAAGTCTAAACATTCCATATATGAAATTTACCCCATGTATCATATTTTGTTAATAATTTTATTTATTAAGAAACACTACCAGTTTTAGTAATATATCCTTAAAAAATATATATCATTTATTCCAATGGTATATTTAATTACTTGGTTAGTTATGTCCACATCGTGAATTTTGATGACGTTCAGTTTACTATTTAAAAATGACTTATGCATGTTAATCGTGGTCAAAGATATCATTAGTAAATAATTTAATGAAATATAATCCTTAAAGTATTACAATTTTAATAAATTATTTAAACTTTTAAAATGGTCAAATATGTATAGTTATGAGAACTAAATTATGTTACAATGTTGGATATAGTCGATCGTCCGTACGCATGAGTGACATATCAATTTTTCAATGAAAATGGGGGAAAGAAGATAAGTATAATTTTATATTTATAAAATTATTATTATATCAAACATAACATATTAAGACTTTTTATAAAGTTATATATACCATCTTTGCGAAGCATTGATGAAAAAAGAATCAAATCACTTCTTAGAGGTCGTAGTCCACACATAGTTCTGAATGACATTATCATTTATAAATAGACATAATGATATGAAAATAGGTGATATTTTATCTATAAATATTTGAAATCATTTCATTAATATCAATTATATTCTTTAAATCCACCATGAAAAAAGATATTAGATTCAGTGATGGAAAATGACGTGCATCACATTGCGAGGAGATAGTATATCGAAAAAATGAATGTTCGATTCATTTAAATTTTTATGGAAGAAAGAGATAAATTAATGTTTTCAAAATAAAATAATAAAATATAATTATATGTTAGATTCTTATTTTCTAAAATAAAATTGTTTAGGATAGTTTTTAAAGAGGTAGAGTTAGAAATAAAACTAGAACATTCTGTAAAAATTTGTACCTATTCCTCAAACACCCTCCATATCCTTACACTCTAAGCCTTCTAAGATTATTATTATATTCAAAATATCACGTCAAGTAAGTGGTGAAGTATTTTAATAGTGGATTTGGTAGGTATTCTATGATCTAGAGTGTTTAAAATGTGTGAGGAAGAGATAAGAGGAGGTTCCGATTTATAATTGAGGGTAAGGGAACTCTTGGAATTTCATAAATAAATTAATTTATATAAATTAATTTTCAATGAAATTTGAAAATAAATTGATAAATCTAAAATATATTAAAGTTATTAGAGTAAATCCTCTAATAAAATATATTTATTTCATTTTTATGTGATGTTTTCACCTTTATCTATTTCTTTTAACACCAAGTTAGCCTTTTTGATGATTACTATGATATCTATGTTTTTAAAATTTATTGCTCATGAATGATACAATAAAAGAAAAAGTTACCCAAAAGTGGACCATGGTTGATATTATATACTATATCTCATTAACTTGGCCAATGATAGTGCACCAACCCAACTCATTTGGGCCAACCTGGCAAACAGAAGGTTGATCCTTTAAAACCCCAATCAAATCTCCAATAGGCAAAGGGGTGGTAAAAAGTGTTAAAAATGTATAATATAAAATCAGAGGAATTTTACTAATGTACAAATAATCCAGTACCCATACGTCTCAATGAAATAGATCAAATTAATAATAAAAATATAGTAATATATATATAAAACCATTCAGTCATTACCATAGAGAGAATACATCAGAGTATGATACTATATGAATAAAATGTAACGGGTAAGATTAAATTTCCACCTAGAAATGAAGTCTCTACTTGAAAAAAATGGATTTAAACAATTTTGAGAGATCCCAACTCCATATCTATATTTTTGACCATTTTACATGGTCAATTCACTCAGGTATCACTCTAATCCTCCATAATCACCACCAATCTATTTTTCATCATCATAATACATGACACATAAAAGAGAATCCTATACCGAGTTGATTATATACATACCTTTTTGGGCACCCCAAAATCCAAAATGGTGTTATAGAAAGATACCTTATAGTCTTCTCAAACCAAAGTTAGAATGAATAAAAAACAAATATATATATATTCTCAAAAATAAAGTTGAATAAGATATAAAGAGGTTCTCCATCTAACAACCCAAAAAAATTAGATGAGTAAGCATGCATGTACAAAAATACATCACGGATGCATAACATCTAATACAACATCTCCTAAATATATGTATAGGGGAATGCTTCAAACTATTGTGCTCAATATCCAATGGATCCACTCTCCATGGATGACCTTCACCTAGTTGGGTCAT
This sequence comes from Viscum album, assembly GCA_963277665.1. Taxonomy (NCBI): domain Eukaryota; kingdom Viridiplantae; phylum Streptophyta; class Magnoliopsida; order Santalales; family Viscaceae; genus Viscum; species Viscum album. Next base: position 1,577,877,850 of record OY728141.1, read on the forward strand.
GAATATAGTGTAGTACACCATTATAGATAGAGGACATGTGCCCTGAATTGGTGAGTTTCGTAACTTACTTTATAAAGAGTATGGGTAATTTGTGCCCTTGTGAAAAAAGGGGAGTATCATCCCCATGGATAGTTGAAATACTCTGTATACATTAGAGTAAATTCTCTACCTAGAATCTCTCTGATGATCTCATATTATCATTTTCATTACAAATAATATAAATAGGAATCACCTTGTAAAGAACATCTCATATCATATATCAAAATCTAAAATAACGGATATTATATTTTTTTACATAGAAAACACCTATGACAGGATACTCACATTCCCAATTATGATTCCAAATAACGAAGATATATTAGGTATAATATTCTCTAAGAAGTATATGAGATATATGATGGATCATATGACATGTTTCCTCACTTTATACTATTGACATGTCCTCTCTCGAAATGGATTCAGAATCCTAGTCCTTGTACAAGGTGTTCCCTCTAGGGTACATGGCATGTATATAAGGCCCCAGCCTTAAACCTTACTTAATCTTGAGTTATTACCAGATTACACATTGAGGATATTTTCGGGTTTAGAGTTTTGGAGAATTAGATCATAAAACATGCATTTCATTCCACATATAAACAAAGTGGTTACATAAAAATAGTATTTTTCTTTCCCATCAATGGAAACATATTTAAAATAAAACATGGATTCTTTCTGGACACTTCCTTGACACTATCATCATATCATGTACCTTTCCCTTGACCTGTGAAAAACATTTCAAAAAAACTTGGGATGAGCATAAAAAGCTCAGTAAGGGATATAAAAATATTTGGAAAGGAAACATGGGTACATATATACATAAGAATGAAATCATACTTTACCCATAAAACATAAGCACTTTAACATACCTCATCAAATCATGAATAAATCATAGAAATCATAAGACATAAAGGTAACTTGAGGCATTCATAACATTCTTACGTAGGGAGTAACCCTCTTGGTTACGTTTGGAATACCCATCACAGAATATTCCCTAAATCTCTTCGTAGAAACCTTAACGTTTCACTCCTTTGCGTTACCCAATGCATTGGAGAGCTATATCGGGCTCACCCACACTTAGTTTATCACGGAACCACCCGTCTTCATAATAATGCCCAAGAACCTCAACATAAAGGTAAACACATAAAACATGAATAAAGAAAACATAACATTTCCACCTTTCAATCACAAGATATAAATACAACACATTGATATAAAAACATTATGAAAACCATTTTCAATACCAAAATAAAAGAAAAGTAAAACATGGTATTTATTTTTCTTTAAAAAAATTTTATGGCTTGTAGAGGAAGCCAAAACTCAAATAATGGTCACGGCGGCGGAGAAGTCGTTGTCGCCGCATACGTATGACAAAAACATTCCCTTTTGTCGTTTAGTAAAATGCTTCATATAAAAAAGATTCCTTTTGGATAAACGTAAAAGTCAAAGGGGTTTATACACCGTATAAAAGAAGGTTGTGTATAAAATAAAATATGCCTCAATGAAAGGAGATTGAGACGAAGTCCCATACCTCGTGTCCGACTGGACTCGATCATTCTTTAATGTCCTGAATAACAAACTTGAGTTAATTTTTACTTCCTTAAGAACCTTTTTTAAGTTCATTATTCCTTTTATATCACTTATTTTCATGTCATGAACACTATGTAATTATTTAAGATAATAACGGTCATTTTCACGATCATTAGTACATGAGTCAAAAATAAACCCTTTATAATTACAAGTTTTTCAGGTATCCATTATATCCAGAATTATAATCATGATGTATATATCATATATATCCAGTATATACATGCATTTATAATATTACATAATCATTTATAGGTAAGAAATGAAATGCACTGTTCATGGAGACGGTAAGTCGTACGCACGCATGAACGCTACTTTCATTTCAATTTCGTATTTTATAGAATGGAATCATAATGATATAAAGGTATATTAAAAATCCAGTATAATATCATATAAAATATAATATTTCCATCCTTTATGCGTCCCACATATGGTATTTAACGAATCAAATCACTTTGAGGGGGCGGTAGTCCGCACTTCCTTAAATGAGGATATCGCGTTTACCCATAATGGAAACCATAATAGTATGCCCAAAATGAAAAATACAGAAGCTTAAGGAAAACATAAACATATTTTATATCATATATAAATATAGTTACATCTTAATGGCCACATTTTAAGGTGTTAAAAGAATTATGAACAATCATCGTTTCGGGAGGCATAAATTCACCATCCACGGAAACAGTATGTCCTTTAACCATTAGATGTAGTTCTGTGTAAGTTTTGCTCTAATCCTTCTTATAAAAACATCCTAGTATATTTAAGATACTTGAGTTGTTACAAAAGAAATGAATAAAACGATTTTAGGGGGTTGCAGAAGCTAAATAAAACAAAAGGACTCAAGTGAAGACATTACCTTAAAATCGGGTAACTCCCTTTGGTTTGAGCTCAAAGGCTTCCTTGGGAGGACTTCTGACCAAAGTGAGGCTTCAAGGAGTAATAGAGAGATGTGTAGAGACAAAATGGTCAGTGTTTGGCCGAGCCAAAGGCTTTGGGGTTGTGGGTAAGGAGGTAGAGGTGGGGGCCTTTTATAAGAGGAGAGGAGAGGCCCTCTTGGAAAGTAAAGAAATGTTACTTTATTTGAAAATGATTTTCAGATTCAAAAGGACCCACATTGATATAATTCGAGGGTAAGGTTATAAGGGTCAGAAATCCACCAATCCAATAGGTTTTGGAGATGTGTACGTCATAGATTTTACATTATTATTTCTTTTTATTTGAATCCTTTATTAATGAGGCAATCGCTGCATCATCATGATGTCATAAATAATTTAATTTATTTAAAGTCTAAAAATTATGCCAAAAATATAATATGATGTAGGAAATATTTTTATCTTTACAATTAATATTTATAGTCTAAAATATCATCTATTTAGACAAAATTAAAAATGTTTTAATCAGGTGATACATTTTTGTTATATTTACTTTCTTTAAAAAAAATAAAAAGATAACAATTCACATTCCACAAAAGTGATTCCATGGGGTCCCCAAGTTTGGTAAAAGACATCCCATGGTCGGTCATGAGACAACCAGTTGAATTAGGACACATTTTGGTGTCATTTTGTTTATTATTATGATATTATTTTAACATCCTTAACTACCCGATTTCTCATTAATCAAGATAATAAAAGATAATTACCGTCGTTACTATTCATAATGTCCGAAAACAAAAGAGTCTTGATTACATAATTTGGACCTTCTGATTCCAAATATGTAATCCATTTTACCAAATTCCAAACACATAAATTGAAATAATTGATTTAAAAATAATTCTCGTTGTCAAAACAAATAGCGGGTTTTTTTGAAACAATATCTATGAAAAGTTTGGCATTAGTTTATGCACAATTCCAAAGTAAAATTAATCCTAATGACCACCATTGGATTAAATGGTAAAAATATATTCTTATTTAACTTTAAAACCAATTCAAAAGATAACCTAATAATATAAATAAATTATATTAAAAAGCAGTTTTGATGTAAAATGCAGTATTTTTCACTATTCATTAAAAAATGAACATTGTCAGACAAATACCAAAAATTCACACAAAGTAAATTTTGATGTACCAATCATAAAGAATAAGTTTATTTTGACAAACATAGCTTATAAAATTGTCAAAAGATATATTTAATAATGGTTTTCCATCAAAAGGCAGTAAAACAATCTTTTAAAAAATATTAGTGTATTCCATGCTTAAGATTGGATTTATTTTCATTTTAAGCCTCTAAAACACTATCTAATTCATTAATAGACATAGATAAAAATATCTATTATTTATTACTTACTTGGGATGTTACATCCTTCCCCCCTTTAGAAAATTTTGTCCCTGTAATTTATTTACTTATCGAATAAATGGGGTTACTTATCCCTCATTTCATTTTCAGATTCCAATGTTGCCTCTTCCATCATGTGGATTTTCCACAAAACCTTTACCTGATTAATCACCTTATTTCGTAACACTTGCTCCTTGTGGTCAAGAATCTGGACCGGTTGTTCCTCATAAGATAAGTTCTCTTCCAGATGAACTACCTCTGGAGTCAAAACATGAGATGGATCTGGCATATACATTCTCAACATCGAAACGTGAAAAACATTGTGTACCTGAGATAAAATCGGAGGTAAATCCACCCGGTATGCAACTGATCCAACTCTCTCCAGAATTTCATATGGTCCAATGAACCTTGGACTCAGCATTCCTTTCTTACCAAATCGCATCACACTTTTCCATGGTGAGAAATTGAGAAAAACATGATCACCTACCTGAAATGTTAGATCCTTCCTCCTATTGTCTGCATAACTCTTCTACCTACTCTGAGCTGTTCTCATGTGTTTCTGAATCAGATGAACTTTTTCTGCCATCTCTTCTACCAATTCTGGTCCCACCAATTTCCTTTCACCCACTTCATCCCAGAAAGATGGAGTTCGACACCACTTCCCATATAACGCTCCAAATGGTGCCATATGTATACTGGAATGAAAACTGTTATTATATGAAAATTCAACCAAAGAAAGATGTTGGTCCCAACTTCCCTGATAATACATCGAACAAGCTCGTAGCATATCCTCCATGGTCTGAATTTTTCGTTCTAACTGCCCATCTGATTGAGGATGAAATGTTGTACTAAAATTTAATTCAGTACCCAACGACTTCTGAATGCCTTTCCAAATGATAGAAGTGAACCTGGGATCACGATCAGATACAATGGAGAGAGGAACTCCATGTAACCTGACTATATCTTTAAGATAAAAATGGAAAAGTTGATCTAGGGAAAAAGTATCTCGTATAGCAAGGAAATGAGCAGATTTAGTCAAGAAATCAACAATAACCCATATTGCATTATTACCTCGAGATGTCTTCGGTAATCCCACAACAATGTCCCTGGATATGTTCTCCCATTTCCACTCTGGCACTGGTAAAGGCTTAAGAATCCCTTTCGGTAACTGTCTCTCTGCTTTAACCTGTTGACAAGTCAAACACTTCACAGTAAAATCAGCAATATCTCTTTTCATTCCATCCCACCAGTAATACTCCCACGGATCTCTGTACATCTTTGTACTGCCAGGATGAACTGAAAACGGAGAAATATGATCTTCACATAACAACTCTCTCTTCAACTATGAATCACAAGGCACACAAAATCTCTTCCCAAATCTCAAAATTCAATCACTATAAATGTTGAATTCATGCAACTTACCTTTCTGAACCAGCTCTACCTTTTTCTGCAACTCACTGTCTTGCTTCTATGCTTGCTTGATTCTATCTCATAGAGAAGATTTCACTGATACCTGAAAAAAAAACAGAAGAACATCCTGCACCAACAACCTCTATTCCAAAGTTCATAAAATACTTAACCAAAGTATCACTTTCCAAATGCAACATTGCTAATGAAGCATTAATTTTTCGACTCACAACATCAGCCACTTTATTTGCTCTTCCCGGATGGTAATGAATTGTACAATCAAAATCCTTGATTATTTCCAGCCATCTCCTCGGTATCATGTTTAACTCTTTCTGAGTGAATATATACTTTAAAATTTTGTGATCAGTATATATTTCAAACTTTACTTCATACAAATGATGCCTCCAAATTTTTAAAGCGAAAACAACAGCAGCTAATTCCAAATCATGTGTAGGGTAATTTACCTCATGAGTTTTCAACTGTCGTGAAGCATAATCAATTACCTGATCATTCTGCATTAGGACGCAACCAAGTCCTTTCAATGAAGCATCACTGTATATAAAAAACTCACCATTCCTGGAAGATAGTGCCAAAACTGGAGCATTCACTAATCTTTTTTCCAATTCCTGAAAACTATCATCACATTCTTTTGTCCAGATAAACTTAACACCCTTACGAGTTAGCTTAGTCATTGTACTAGATAACCATGAAAAATTTCTAACAAACCTTTGGTAACAGCCTACCAAACCAAGGAAGCTACGAATCTCAGTTACATTTGTGGGTCTTGGCCAGTCTTCCACAACTTTTTTTTTACATGATCAACAGTTATCCCATCTTTAGAAACAATGTGACCAAGGAAAGAAATTTGTTGCAACCAAAACTCAAACTTTCTAAATTTTCCATATAGTTTCTTTTCTTTTAATGTTTGCATGAAAACCCTAAATCTCTTTCATGCTCCTCTTCACTTTTAGAAAACACCAAAATATCATCAATGAAAACTACCACAAACTAATCCAAGAACTCATGGAAAATTCTATTCAAAAATCCATAAATACATCAGGTGCATTGGTTAGCCCAAAAGGCATTACTACAAATTCATAATGGCCATATCTTGTACGGAACACGCTCTTCAGAACATCTGCTTCCTTTACCTTCAGCTGATGATACCCCGATCTCAAGTCAATCTTTGAAAAATATTGATCTCCCTGGAGCTGATAAAACAAATCATCAATATGAGGTAAAGGATATTTGTTCTTAATAGTGATGTTATTAAAGGAACTATAATCAATGCAAAGTCTCATTGAACCATATTTCTTTTTAATAAATAAAACATGATCACCCCATGGTGATGTGCTAGGTTGAATGAAACCTTTCTCTAATAAATCTTGCAATTGCTCCTTCAACTCTAAAAGTTTAATTTGAGCCATTCGATAAGGGGGTTTTGAAATTGGCTTAGCATCAGGAACTAAGTCAATAATAAACTCAACTTCCCGATCTGGTATTATTCCAGGCAACTCATCTGGAAAAACATCAGGATACTCATTTACCACTGGCACATCATTAATCTGAACAGTTCCTTTATTTTCAACGATGTGTGCAAGGTAACATTCATTTCCATATTTTACTATTTTCTTGGCCTCTTGATGTGTTATCAACAGTAAGGGTTCATTATTGTACAAAAACTAAAAGTCTTTCTGAAAAGAAACTTATTTAGCTCTTCAGTCAATCTTAGCATGGTAAATAGAGAGCCAATCCATACCCAGGATAACATCAAACTCTACTAGAGGTAGAACAATAAGGTTTGCAAGTAGGTTCTTTCCACAGATAAGGATAGGAAGATTCTTATAAATTCTTTTTGCCTCAACATTTCCCCTAGGTGTTTTTACCAAATGTTCAGGAGTCATTTCTTGAGATGGTATTCCCATTTTACTAGAAAAGTTTTCAGAGATGAATGAATGTGTAGACCCCGAATCAAGCAACACACTGGCATAATCTGAAAAAACAAACAAAGTACCTGATACAACTTCATTTGATGGACCGACATCTGCTGAAGATGTTGCAAAGGATTTCACCACCCCTTTCTACTTGTAGTCTAACTGCTTCCCATCACTCAAGCTCTTTGTCGGACACTCATTTGCATAGTGACCCATCTCATCACACTTAAAACATTTCACTAACTGTAAATCAAATTTGTTCTTACCTTCACCTTGATCTTTTTCAGTGCAATCACGAGCCTTATGTCCCATCTTACCACATCGGTAGAACTTTCCATAATTCAGAAGACATTCCCCCACATGCCTTTTTCCACATTTATCACAAACTAGATTCTTATATTTCATACCATCAGACATTTTTTAAGAATTCTACCTTTTCTCCTGCCACCTTGGTCTCTTCTTCTACTGGTTGTTATAGAACACTTGATCATCGGAAAACTCCATTTCCACCTTCTCAGCACATCGAACAAGATTTTCATAACTTTTAAACTCACAAGAAGCTAATTCCCTTCGATATTTTGGCTTTAATCTTGAGTAAAAACAATTAATATTACTATCAAGGTCTCGGATGAAATTTGGAGCATACCTTGCCAATCGAGTGAACCTTTCTTCATAGGTATCCATTGAGTCTTCCTCTTTCCTAAATTCAAAGAATTTTGTTTCCATCCTAAGTCGAACAGCCTTAGGAAAATACTTTTCAAGAAACATACCTTTGAATTCATCCCAGTCGAGAGCATCAATCTCATCAGCGTCCCTGATATTTTTAACCATCGACCACTACTGATCTGCTTCACCCTCCAAATGGTAAATAGAAAGACTAACCTTTTGATTTTATGAACACCCCATGACATCGAAAATCTTTTCTAGTGCTTTAATCCACCCTTCAGCTAACACAGGGTCAGATGATCCTCTGAATGATGGGGGATGTTGCCTCATGAAATGTTCCACCACTGACATGTTCCTCTGCGGTTGATCTGGATGATATCGTGTATGGATACCACCGCCATTTATCGCTTGAGTCAACTACGCCATTACTACAACAAACTGTTCAGTTCCAATTATGACCATCTCAGGATGCTAATTCGGAAGGTTATTTCCTTCTACATGCCTTCCTAGCACTGCTTCCCCGTTTCCTCTGCGGAAAACCATTCTGAACAAACATGTCTTAGATGAAGCAACATGGTAATATTTAAATACTATATCACTTCAATTTGATCATAAAAAAATATTTTTGGATAATCATTTAATAGAATTATAACTCCTAAAGTTATCTAAACTGACCTCTAATACCAACTATAAGGCCCCAGCCTTAAACCTTACTTTATCTTGAGTTATTACAAGATTACACATTGAGGATAATTTCGGGTTTAGAGTTTTATATAATTAGATCATAAAACATGCATTACATTCCACATATAAACAAAGTGGTTACATAAAGATAGTATTCTTCTTTCCCATCAATGGAAACATATTTAAAATAAAACATGGATTCTTTCTTGACACTTCCTTGACACTATCATCATATCATGTACCTTTCCCTTGACCTGTGAAAAACATTTCAAAATAACTTGGGATGAGAATAAAAAGATCAGTAAGGGATATAAAAATATATGGAAAGGAAACATGAGTACATATATACATAAGAATGAAATCATACTTTACCAATAAAAAATAATCACTTTAACATACCTCATCCAATCATGAATAAATCATAGAAATCATAAGACATAAAGGTAACATGAGGCATTCATAACATTCTTACGTATGGAGTAACCTTCTTGGTTACGTTTGGAATACCCATCACAGTATATTCCCTAAATCTCTTTGGAGAAACCTCAACGTTTCACTCCTTCGCGTTACCTAATGTATTGGAGAGCTATATCGGGCTCACCCACCCTTATTTTATCACGGAACCACCCATCTTCATAATAATTCCCAAGAATCTCAACATAATTGTATCACATAAAACATGCATAAAGGAAACAAAACATTTCCACCTTTCAATCACAAGATATCAATACAACACATTGATATAAAAACATTATGAAAACCATTTTCAATACCAAAATAAAAGAAAAGTAAAACATGGTATTTATTTTTCGTTAAAAAAAGGTATGGCTTCTAGAGGAAGCCGAAACTCAAATAATGGTCACGGCGGCAGAGAAGTCGTTGTCACCGCATACGTATGAAAAAACATTCCCTTTTGTAATTTAGTAAAACGCTTCATATAAAAAATATTCCTTTTGGATAAATGTAAAAGTCAAAGGGGTTTATACACCGTATAAAAGAAGGTTGTGTATAAAATAAAATATGCCTCAATTAAAGGAGATTGAGACGAAGTCCCATACCTCGGGTCCGACTTGACTCGATCGTTCTTTAATGTCCTGAATAATAAACATGAGTTAATTTCTACTTGCTTAAGAACCTTTTTTAAGTTCATTATTCATTTTAAATCACTTATTTTTATGTCATGAACACTATGTAATTATTTATGTTAGTAGCGGTCGTTTTAACGATCATTGGTACTAAAGTAAAAAATAAACCCTTTATAATTACAAGTTGTTCATGTATCCATTATATACAGAATTATATTCATGATGTATATATCATATATATCTAGTATATACATGCATTTATAATATTACATAATCATTTAGAGGTAAGAAATGAAATGCACCGTTCATGGAGACGGTAAGCCATATGTACGCATGAATGCTACTTTCATTTCTATTTCGTATTCTATAGAATGGAAACATAATGAAATAAAGGTATATTATAATTCCAGTATAATATCATATATAATATCATGGTTCCATTCTTTATACGTCCCACATATGGTATTTAACGAATCAAATCACTTTGAGGGGGCGGTAGTTCGCACTTCCTTAAATGAAGATATCGCGTTTACCCATAATGGACACCATAAAGGTATGCACAAAATGAAAAATAAAGAAGCTAAAGGAAAAAATAAACATATTATATATCACATTTAAATATAGTGACATCTTAAGGTTCACCTTTTAAGGTGTTAAAAGAATGTTGAACAATCATTGTTTCGGGAGGCATAAATTCACCATCCACAGAAACAGTATGTCCTTTAACCATTAGATGTAGGTGTGTGTAAGTGTAGCTCGAATACTTCTTATAAAAACATCCTAGTATATTGAAAATACTGGAGTTGTTACAAAATAAATGAATAAAAAGAGTTTAGGGGGTTGGAGAAGCAAAATAAAACAAAAGGACTCAAGTGAAGACATTACCTTAAAATCAGGTAACTCCCTTTGGTTTGAGCTCAAAGGCTTCCTTGGGAAGTCTTCTGCCCAAAGTGAGGCTTCAAGGAGTAATAGATGGATGTGGAGAGAAACAATGGGTAGGGTTTGGCCGAGACAAAGGCTTTGGTAGTGTGGGTAAGTAGGTAGAGGTGGGGGCCTTTTATAAGAGGAGAGGAGGGGCACTCTTGAAAAGAAAAGAAATGTTACTTTATTTGAAAATGATTTTCAGATTCAAAAGGTCCCACATTTATATAATTCGAGGGAAAGGTGATAAGGGTTCGAAATCCACCCATCCAATATGTTTTTGACATGTTTAGGTCATATATTTTACATTATTATTTCATTTTATTTAAATCCTTTATTAATGAGGTAATCGCTGCATAATCATGATGTCATAAATAATTTACTTTATTTAAAGTCTAAAAATTATGAAAAAAATACTATGATGTAGGAAATATTTTTATCTTTCCAATTAATATTTATAGTCTAAAATATCATCTATGTAGACAAAATTAAATTTTTTTTAATCAGGTGATACATTCTTGTTATATTTACTTTCTTTAAAAAAATAAAAAGATAACAAGTCACTTTCCACAAAAGTGATTCCATGGGGACCCCAAGTCTGGCACAAGACATACCATGGTCGTCCATGAGACAACAAGTAGAATTAAGACACATGTCGGTGTCATTTTTTTATTAATATGATATTATTTTATTATCCTTAACTACCCGATTACTCATTAATCAAGATAATTATAGATAATTACCGTCGTTACTATTCATAATGTCCAAAAACAAAAGAGTATTGATTACATAATTTGGACCTTATGATTCCAAATATGTAATCCATTTTACCAAATTCCAAACACATAAATTGAAATAATTTATTTAAAAATAATTCCCGTTGTCAAAATAAATAGCGGGTTTTTTTGAAACAATATCTATGAAAAGTTTGACATTAGTTTATACCCAATTCCAAAGTGAAATTAATCCTAATGAAAACCATTGGATTAAATGGTAAAAATAGATTCTAATTTAACTTTAAAACAAATTCAAAAGATAATCTAATCATATAAATAAATTAGATTAAAAAGTAGTTTTGATGTAAAATGCAGTATTTTTCACTATTCATTAAAAAAAATGAACATTGTCAGAAAAATATCAAAAATTCACACAAAGTAAATTTTGATGTACCAATCATAAAGAATAAGTTTATTTTGACAAAATAGCTTATAAAATTTTCAAAATATAGATTTAAAAATGTTTTTCCATCAAAAGGTAGTAAAAAAATCTTTTAAAAAATATTAGTGTATTCCATGCTTAAGATTGGATTTATTTTCATTTTAAGCCTCTAAAACACTATCTAATTCATTAATAGACATAGATAAAAATATATACTATTCATTACTTACTTTGGATGTTAAAATGTATGACTACCTAGGGTCTTGGATATACTTCATGTCAAATTCTTGTGTAATCCTTAATGTTCCCATTTACAATGGTATATGAATTGACCTTACACATGGGGCCCTAGGCGTGTGTGGTAGCACATGAATTGGATACCAAGATAGGGTAACATTTCATGTGGGACCACCCATATAGTGTGTGGTACATTTCTCTTCCAGAAAACCGAGTTTCTAATCTATGGAACTAGAAAACATTTGTTCCCCTAGACTACACACCATGTAGTTCATTTTTTGGAAAAATTGAAGGACTCAAATCTCTCTAAATAACCAAAAATTTAGATAAACCATGTCGTTTCACTACACCAAATTAGTGGGGGTCACAAGTGAACATGTATCTCTGACACATGATGGCCAATAATCTGAAATCCACTACTCATCAACGGTTGTGTCGCACCACCCATCAACATTTATGGGCCCCAAAACTATGATCGTCTCCCACATACCAGGATTCCATCTCATTATATCTCCATGATTTGAAGTTATCTATCATTACCATCACCACCACACATCCATGGGTTAAATGATGCTCAATTGAAACCTGAAAAGTCAATTCATGGACACACATGATAATAGTGAATAATGTGATGAAAAAATAGAGGAAAATAAAAATAATTTTTTTTTGTTTTTGGATGAAGATATCCTAGACAATTATAACATATTTTGGGATCATGTGATTACCATGAAATAAGTAAATATAAACTAATTTAATCAATTTAATTTAAAAATGGGGCTTGTGAGAAAAATGAAATTGCATTGATTATGAAGAAGATATCAAATCCATAATTTTCCAAATAATTAAAAGTCCATAATCCATAAAATTAAATTACCTACCTAGTTTTAGGATCAATAATTGGTGACTAATGTGTTCACCAATGATGTAGGGATCCCACTACATTTGTCTCCTACCTATCCACCACGATCTTATTGTCCTCAAATTTGATTTTATAATGATGAATGAAGAATATATGCCTCTGAGATCTCCAAGGGTTATATGGATAACCCTTGTGAAACACAAGAACATCATTTAAATTGAGGGAATTTTACTTTTGGTAATTTCAAATAAAAAATTTATAAAATTTACTTATTCTATTTAAATGAAAATATAGGATCTTCCTTTTCCAAAAACATTGCACTGACCATCTTTATTTCACATCTAATTTATAATACCTGTTCTAGATTCAACCCTAGTCTCAATAATTTTATTCAAACTCAATTCATGAGATATTCCATTAATAATAAAAAACAACATGTTCATTATATTAATATATTTATATATATATATTATAATATTAATTACAAACTCATCGGGCCTCTAAATATTACATGTTCCAAAAAAATGGTTCCAAAAATATTCCCTAGTATATTCCAAAGTCTGAAAATGAAAAAATTGTGTCACATCATTCTCCCCAAATTTATGAATTTTCTTACCAGAATCACAAGTTACAAGAAAAGGTCACGATACTGATTCTATATCTTACCCCCTTGATCCCACATGCTCTCATGCATGGTCATTTGTGTCGAAATCACAGAAATCAAGGGAATGTTCTATACCAATAGGATCCTATCATTATAATCATCTATCACTATTTTTTTCTGTAAAAAGTTGGCTCAATCCTAAATGTCTAGTTAACCCTAGTGAATAAAATTCATAGAATCATGGATGTATCCTTACAGTTATGACACAAAGAAGATATCTTTAACCTAGTCAAACAATGGTTATAGGGATAAGTGTTAAGAATCCTCAAATATACACTAGAGGATCTCAAATAGACTGATGAACATTAAGTACATCATTCTTTCCAAAAAAAAATTCATATTTTCCCCTCCTAAGGGGAATATCGTGAAAACATGGCCTCCATACTCAAACTCCAAGGCCCTATGATTTTGATTTCTGTAAGATTTATTTCATCTCTATGATTCCCTCATATGATCATGGAACACCTGAACTTTCCCTATCATTGATTGCACTATATCTGGCCCAACTAGAGATGAATCACTAATCTTAGTCTAGTATATGTGTGACTTGTAGGGTCTCCTAGTGGTCACCCATACATGGAATGAAATTGGTTCATGTCAATCATAGAGTGATAAAATTTATTATAAGAAAACTCAATAAATGGAAAGTGATCCTCCCATATCTGGCCAATGGATAACACACAAGACCTCAACATTTCTTCCAACACAAGAATAGTGTTCCCAGTTTTTCCATTCATATGGGGGTGAAACACAATACTCACCCATACCTCTATCCTAAATTATTCCTGGAGTCATCTAAACAACCATGAAGGGATGTGCATGTCATTCTTGGAGAAACAATTTAATGGTTACCTGTGAATTCTAACAATCTCCAACATGTACAACTATCTCAGAAACTCTACTAAACTCTACTTCAATGATTCAAGGAAATCTTCCAACATGTTAATTCAGTACACTATGAACCATATTAAATCATTTAATATTTATATCCATTGAGGTTCCATAAAAATTTCTATGGAACTATTATCCCATTTCCACTCTATAAAATCAAGAGGATGTACCCAAGATATTGGAAAATGGTCTGTAGACTTCAACTTTGGACATTTGAGACATTGTGAGATGAATGTTTCTACACTCTTCCCCCATAACATCCTATAAAAACTACCACTAAATATCCTTATAAATTTTTTTCATACCATGACATAAGTCCAAATGGGAAATGTAAAACTCCCTCATTGCCTCCTCAAACATCGTGACTAGAACCGTAGTTCGTCCTAGTAAAACGATGACTAGCTTCCCTCTTTCAAGAATCCAACTAGAGAATATCAAGAGGATATCAATTCAGAAAGAAACTCACAATAGATGTATCACTACTCTTCCTCTTTCATTAACTGAAGGAATAGGGTATTCAACACCATCAACCAAAGAAAATATGAAGCCCTCTCTTCCACTAGGGTTAGCTACAATGTAACCAACTGGACAGATGCTTCATGCACCAGGAGTGAATTGGAATTCCCACACTGAGAATCATCCACCACACTGCCCTTCCAAAAATGTTAAACAATCTCAAATAAATAATCCAATATTAACTAAAAAATCACCTCTCTCTCAGTTTAATATCTCTCTATGTGATGATGTAACTAATTCTTAGATGGTTTACATAATGAAAGAAGTTCTCCCCATTATATAATATCTCCACATGTTGGTGGATAAGAATACCTCTAGAAACTCTAGGTCAAGATTCATGTAGTTTTTCTCATGGTGTATTAAATGTATAACCCCATATGGAATCACTTCCTATCATTTCATCAACATGAAACTCATACTAGATCTAGAGGAATCGAAAAAAACTACCAAATCCATGCCCTCCAATGTTAGAATCAATGTATGAGCACTACCCAACATTTGTCTCAACTACATGAAAGCTCCCTGAAACTGCATGGTCCAGATAAAATGATTCAATTCAAATATTAGGGTGGTGGAATGGAATACTTGTCTATATATTTTTGGCATGATCCTTTTATAGTACCTCACCATTCCATGAAAAACATGTCACCTTTGACATTCTCTTGGTTGGATCCCATTTAAGAAATG
The DNA here is from genome assembly GCA_963277665.1 of Viscum album. Taxonomy (NCBI): domain Eukaryota; kingdom Viridiplantae; phylum Streptophyta; class Magnoliopsida; order Santalales; family Viscaceae; genus Viscum; species Viscum album. The sequence goes on from OY728141.1 coordinate 1,577,893,453, forward strand.
CATCAATATTTTCTATTCCCAAGGACAATACATCATAAAATATGACATTCCCTAGAAATTAAACATCATAGATATAGAATTCTAAATTTAAGAAATTACCATTTTTTTGGTACTCTTATATTAAGTCTACAATCATCCTCAGATGGCATATATTTTCCTCCTCTTATGCATACTAAATGAGTATGTCATCGATGAAGACATACACCAGTCATACCATGTATGAATGAAAGGTATGGTTTATAAAAAACCACCAACACCTAGAGGGTTATTATTCAAACAAAAATTCCTCACCATGAACATATTTTTTCCATAGCATCATCAGAATTACATCTTCAGAATATTATCCTCATGAACCCTCAACACGGTGTAGCCAGAACTGAGATCATTCTTTGAGAACCAAATAAATCCTACCATGTAATAAAATATCATAAATCCTTGGAAAGAAGTATTTTTTAATTATTACCTGTTTTATTACATAATAATCATCAAAATTCCTAAATATATTATTATCCTTCATCATAAAAAAATCATAGCTACCCATGGGAACACACTAGGTCTGATAAATTACATCAGATTAATGTTCACAAAATATGCCCTTATATCTCGAATCATTATGGGGGTCATACAACATTATATTGATGATATCAGTATGGTTTTGGGGTGAATTTTGATGAAGAACTCCATGTCTCAACAAAGAGGTATTCCTGGGTCATATATAGGGATGATGTACATATTGTCCTCCACAAGTGAGGGAATTTAGATTTCTGAAGAGGCCATTGTTCCAAGGTCCAAACATTCTAACAGATGGGCGATGGGATGAAGCTTCCTTCCTAAAATACCCAATTTTCCAACCATGAGATCACTCTCATCCACAAAGGATAATATCATCCCTTCTATCTGAATGCATATAACTCTTTATAAATGACAATCAATTTGAACCCAAACCATAGATGACTAATCCATACCCATGATCACATCAATGTTCTCATCATGATGAAAAAGTTTTACCATGTGAAAACATCTCCACCAAGGGATATCTTCCACTTCTGGTAGATAAGTAATATCAAATAAATTGTCACATTTGGAAATTATAGCAATAGATGTTGAAATAGAGTCTCAATGACAAGACATAGTTATCAAACTAGGTATTAAGAGATGATGGAATGACTAGAACCTATGTCTATCAAAACTAATGAAAGGGAATAATAAACATAGATTGTACCTTGTATCATCTCATCTGAAGCCTAGTTATATCGCTCCATGGCCACAAAATTCCCATATCCCCAACTTCTAACACCTAAAGCATGATGTTAGCCACCTGGTTAATTTGATGTAATTATCTTGTAGCATCATCCACAAATGACTCCTAATTAATCATAATATTATATTTCTCCCATTTTAGCACCACCTCCACCCTAAGGAGCACCTTGGCATCATAAGATAGATCCCTAATTAAGGAACTTCATTTACGATGGTGTCCCATCCATCTTCTTCCATTCCAATTCAGTGCGGTGGGTATGGGAATCTTGAGCCATGTTTCATCACTCATCACAAGAATTACATTTCCCATATCTAGGAGTATTGGACCCTCCATGTGACCCTTAAGCTGTAGACTAGCATGAATGATTCCGAGTATGGTTACACCAGTTATTCCAAGACTATGAGTTATGTAGCCTGCCCTCCATTCAAAATTACTGAATCTCATGATGTCTACTGCCAACATTAGCTTCTTGTAATACCTTTGATAAGATGATCTCTATTACTAGATCCCACTCAAGCACTCTTGCATATTTAGGTAGATAAATTTAAACTAGGTTGGTATAGATTCCATTTTTGAGGCCTTTTTCAAACATTAATTCCTAGATGAATCCATCTTATACCATGTTGAGGGAGTATCGCATAAGGTCAGTGAACCTTACAAAATATTTTTACACTGTAATATGTCTCAATAGCAAATCAAGTAGCTCTTGGATCCAAACTGAGAAATAGTATGATGGTAATAATCCTCATCAAACACTTAATGTATGTCTATCCAGAAGGGAAATGCCTCATCATGCGTCTTCATAAACAAAATTAAATATTTCCTATTTACTCACTAGAAATGTATTACTACCACAAAATACATTTGATCTCCCAGGGTCCAATCTAGTTTGAATAAATGAGCCACTGGCTCAACCAAATCCTATATGTCATGGGTATTTGGATCACTATTGATCCTAAATATCCTACGGAGCTATAATTCACATAGCTCGCTCAATATATAAACATACTCAAAATTCTCTAAAGGAACTAACAACATCCCTATAGGCAGGGGTGCAGCTATGTCCCAACCTAGAAGAAACACCTTGTCAAATAGCCCCTAACTAAATTCCTCATCCCACATTATATCAACATCACAGTATTTAATTACTCACCTGGTTTAATGCCTTCACATATACATCTAGAAAGTAATCATGACATACCATGATCATATGATTATGTATATGGGGAGTTGACTCAATAAGTATAGTCGAAGGACTCAATCCTATATGGATACTGTAATACTATTCCTCCAATATATATCTCAGTATTTTGAGTCAAAAATTAGTTAATTAGTGTTTTGGTGTATGGATACACTGGTTCCCCCACAAAAATTGGGTTTTCTAGCCAAAAATTCACACTCAAGAAATATTGGGACTATTCCCCAAAATCCCAACCAATCCCAATGAAAGGAAACTCAGAACATCATCATAATGAATGAAAAACTTTGATACTAATCTATAATGATCCAACACACTGAGGCCCTCCTGGACTAATGTAGACCAAGCTGCTACAACACCGAGCCTAACTCTAATAGGCCACAGGATACTGACAAGCACTGAGAAGGAATAATGTATAATGGGATGAATATTTTTATAATGTACTTGAATGATCGTACACATTTATCATCAATAAATAGTTCAAAGGAATAATTAAAAGACAGTAACATCTAGAGTAAAAAATGCATTAAAAAACCTCTAGGGAAAATAGAAGTGTGTGATAGTGTGAAAATAATATGTTTAGGGTAAAAATACTCATGCCCCATGAAATGATGTTCATTTCAAAAAATATAAATTAAGAAATATGGGAGTTATCTTATCAATATCTTGATTCCCAATGACCATACGTAGTCAATGCACCAACATATCATAATTCTCTACTGTAATCACCTCTGATCTACTTTTCATCTAAATAAGACATGAAACATGAGGGAAATTAACATGAAAGGTTGAGTATAAAAATAACCCATATAACACCCTCAAAACATAATTTGACTGATATAGAGCTTAATAATAGTCATCGCATCCCAAACCAATATATAAATGAAACCAAATAAATTTAAATTCTTTTAAATAAACCCAAATGAGAGATAAATGGGATCCCTCTCTCACCCCCCTTTTGAAGTAAATGAGTAACATTATAACTCATATAATTCATCACCAATTCGTAGAATAAAATTCAACATCACCAAAATCAATATAAGCGGTTCATCTCTATTCAATGTGATGAAAATGTGAGGGAGCTTGCTCTGTGACGACTCACACCTCATCAAGTCATGAAAATTAGGGATTAAACCTTCATCGATAGAGGCCACACACCAAGAATAGAGGAGTGCCCTCTCTATCAATATAAAAAGTCTAGGAGCCCACATACTAGTGTGATAGGGTAGTATCATCCCCAAGGATAGATCACCTGCACCCTTAATCAAGGTGTACCTTCTCTATCTGGAATCTATCGTATGACCCCCAATAACTGCCCTCATAAATCATTTCCAAAGGAAGAGACCTTCTTGGAACTTCTCATGTCATATTTTAAAATCCACAATAATATATTACATCATGTTATGCATGAAAAAACATATTATAGGCCACTAAATGGCCAAAATATGAATGAAAATAAAAGAGATATTAGAGGTATAGTATTTTACAAGGGGTACATGTTGAGAATGAGGAGTTACACAAAATGGACCTCAACCCGTCACTTGTTCATGTCATGCTTGTGCATTGTTTAAGAGGTCTTGTTTCTATACATAGAATTATCTATAGTGTACTCAACATGTATTATGTCATGACCCGACCCTTATCCAGGCTCGAGCCATAACTACCCCAATCCTACCTCCATAGGCTAGGGGATGATGACTAGCACCGAAGAAAAAAACTAGGAGAATATTTTTCCTAAGAAACTATACCCAGACACATATACAACTCCAAGAAATAGTTATGAGGATAATAATTTAAGTTACAACACTTCTATAAAATGGAAAACAAACATATATGCATCAACCTCTACACAGTATTGAAAAGTACATCTGAAAGGGAAAGGGGAAAAAATAACCCCCCAACTAGAAATTTAACACAACCCAAAAACAAATGAACCAGAAAAATATCTAGGTGATTCCCACTCTTGAATCCCAAGCTACAACCCCCATACACTGTCAAATAACAACGTGCCCTTAAGCTCCTATGAATCGTGATCAACCTTTCCACCATTTTCAAGGGCACACTAAATATAGACAAATCACAAAAAGGGGTGAGTATTAGAATACTCAGTAGGATTCCAAAAATGATCAAGGGAGTATCAATAGAGGTATTGAAAGGGGGATTAGTTATAGAGTACAAGGTATAAAAAAATTGAATAGAAAGATTAAAGATCCACCCAATAATTGATATGCCCGCTCAAAGAAACCCAAACGAGAGAGTAAGGGGCTCTTCATCTCACAGCTCATTACAATAAAGTGAGTAGATAAAAGTTCCATGTAAATACATATAAGATGCCTAAAACCTCATCACATATAACCAGGAAGACCATGTCAAAGTGGAAAAAATACCCACACTTCAATACTATCTTATTTTGGTGGAACTGACGCATCCGCATGGTTTTACTTCGTGTCAGCAGAATGCATCTTGATGGCGAAAGCACCCCTATTTCTCGTGAGTTATTATGTAAATCAAACCATGCCTCACCTCTGTGATGCACAGTCGAGGGTCCTCTATGAACCATTGGATACTATGCTACCCAACCCGGTGGGAGGATCAACATGATATCTCCTCAAGGACTGCACTTTTCATCTGCATGATATCTCCTCATAAACTACACTACCTGACCTGGTGGGAGGGTCCTCCCGGCATCTCCTCGGGTAATATGCTACCCGAACTGGTGGGAGGGTTATCTTGGAACTACATTGGTCATCCCTGTTGGATGGTACCTCTTAGAAAGAGGTGAGGAAAACTGGCCATCCCTATTAGATGGAACCTCTCAGAATAAGCATCGATGAACTCTGATCATCGCTACTAGATGGAATCTCACATCAAAATCATCGAGGAACTCTGATCATCCCTATTGGATGGAACCTCTCAAAAAATTGATTTTGTATTCATCAGGTACCACCCGGTTAGGCGTCGCACCTAGAACATCTCACATCATATCTCAGAATCTAGTAAGGAGGGAACAGTTGCATTCTATGTGAAAAAACTCAGGATATGGTACTCATATTCCAATTTCCAAGTTCAAAAGAAGATGATATGATATATAGAAGACTCATAAAGTGGTACACAGTGGGGCCCACACATTGTGTGGCCCCATAACATAAGATGGTCTTATACCTTTCAATACCCGGGTACTTAACATCAAATCAAGTACCCCTAGGCATGCTAGTGTACTCCTAGAGTACATGATATCTCTATCCCAAAAGGTAATGAGCACACATTTCTCATTATTAAAGAAAAGGGTGAAAACCTAATTTTACTGGAAGGCCTACTCAAAGGGAACCAAAAAAAACCAAACGTATCACACCGTTTCCATCCATGGAGAAAAACAGGCAATGTAGACTATTCATTCATCCTAAACATACATCTGATGGAAAATTCTTATATTTCCTCATTGAACTTGAATAGAATCACATGTGGCTCACACCATGGTCTCGGAACAAATTGTATGGATCAAACCATTGTGATCCTCAAGGAAAAACACACGTGATGGACAACCCATTTATTGAAAACATATGCCCAGTTTTTCATTTAACAACAACATGCGCGAACTGGGCCTCAGGGGGCCCATGCTTTATCCTTGAACTAAATATCCAAAATTTGTCTTGCATCATCTATCATAATTATAGGGTCATAGGGTCACACACGGTTCATCATTCTGACACCGTATGTGGGAGATATGTTAGATACAGGATCCCACAAAAATAACAATAATGATAACAATATTGGGTGTTTTGTGGACCTAAGATATAGAATAGAATTTAATATTAATCTTTGTACTTGAATAGACCATATTAATCCCAGGATTTAACCGCCACGAATAGTTCGTCAAACTGAGGTCGCATAGAAGAGTTACAAACAAAATTGTGTTTTTTTCAATAAAAGTAATAATAAAAGTATTTTATTATTAATACATATTTATTTATTTAATTTTCCATAATTCCAAACTCAATATATGGACCCAAATCCACCTTGTTGCACATCAGACTCAATCACCATCATTTCCCTCCATTTTTCTTTTTCGTTTTATTATTATATTATTCCACTCTTGAATCGTCTTCTTCTCAAATTTCACGATTCCTCTCCAAGTGAACCGTAGTGGCCTGCCTTACTCTGCACCCACTACGTCCACTAGAACCATTGCTACTGCCTTTGTCCTGCCATTCCATTTTTCCTCCAGTCCTCTCGCCCTCATCACCAACTGAATCCGCCTACCCCCTTATTGTTGCGTGTGCCCCCCCTCACCACCGGGTCATCACGCCATTGTGAGCAACCACATCCGTTGGGACATCGCTCCATATACCACCAAACCTCGCTCCACATGAAGCTTCTTTTCCGTGATCCATCATGACTATAACCCTCTTTGGAACCCTCACAGGACCCATACTGCGGAATCCATCAATGCACTACTCCAGTTTCGATCTATCTTGGAATGAAGTGACGAATGCAGATCTGCGATCCTTGGGTCGAGATCTTCGCATATGTATGTTGTACTCAACAAAAAATTGAGCTTTTGACCTTCTTACTTATTTGGCGATGAAGAACAGACAAAGAACACATGAAGAATAAAATAGAAAAGGTCATAATCTATGTGTGGATCGATGGCCATATTTTTTTGGACATCATCATTAGGAATCAAGGACACAAGGAATTGAAAAATAAATATTTATCATGGTTCAAGAATTTCAGTTTCAATATAAACAAAAAGAAAATGATTTAACAAGTTGTTTTTTGATCCATGAATTAATTCATTTAAATAATTTAAATTGGTGTTTATCATGAATATTTAACTAGGTTGTGTAACCCACAATGATAATTCCAACATGGATTGGAATTGCTTCCATTAATGAACAACACACTTGCGTAACGATCAGAAGAAGTTGTTGTGTTCATCACACTTCGATTCACCTGGATCCAAGGCATCGTTGTTCTTCTTTTATCATTCGTCAACGGGGTGAAGAGGATATGAGAAGAGATGGGTTTCCATCATTGGAAAAACAAAATTTTGAGGCTAACCCCTCTAATAAAATAATTTATAACATATAATTAGGTTAAAAGAAATTAATCAATTATTTAAATAAACAATTATTTAATTATTTAATGAATCATTCATGTGGGTACATAAGCCATCCTCCTAACACTGATAATGGTTATACCTTGTCTAGGGTAAAACTTATGTTATGAACAGAATGGTGGTATCAAATTTCTCATTCGAGCCCCCCATCCATGAGTTATTCAGGTTTTATCCATAAAATAAATAAATTAATAATGTAATTCATCATTTTAACATATTTTCAATGAGATAGGGGTCCGAACACCCCCACAAAAACGCATTATATTCCTCGCCTAGGGTAATCATTGTGTTCTAGAACTAACTATGACCTCAAATTGCTGATCTGATCAACTGTTCAAGAGATATCCCATTTTCTTTAGTTAATCACATGTGTATAATATAAAAAACGTAATATTTTTATAAAATTTATTTTGGGCACACCGTGCCTTAGGATCACACATCGTCTCAGTGGCTGCAATTGGAATAATATTTAGAAATATTCCAAAGTATTTTTAGGATATATACGTGTCTCTTCATTATTCCCTCCTTGAATATTTTCATCCTCAAAATGAATAACTTGGGAAATAACCTAGGGTAATGAGCCTGCACATTGTTATGCACCATCGCAGGATTATGCTAAACACAGTGTACCCTTTGAGATCATGAGATATAAAAAATTACCCAATACATTATAGATATATAACCGACCCATACATACTCTAATAAAAAACCATTCAGATGCATGTCATCTGGATAAAAGAAAATTTATCATTCCTTTATAACTTAATTAACCGTGGAAAATAAATGTGTTTCATGAAAATTCCCTCAAAAATTTATTATAATTCATCCAGAGAAAAAGGATTATGGTATCATTATAGGATATATCTTTTGAAGAACAGTTATTATTAAATGATGTTGATATTGAACCAAAATAATTTTATAAAATCTTTATAAATATATTTTGAAACAAATATATAATACATTTCTTTGCTAATAATTTAAGAAATTATAGAAAAATTAGAATATTATTTTCATTAAAAATACATGGAACCATGCAAATGAATCATGATAATGAATAATTATCATAGAATCAGGAACAGTTTTTAAATGGAAAATGTTTAAAAAACATCCCACAATTACAATGACTGTAAAAATTAAACCATATAGAAATCATTAAAAAGATTCATTTTTTAAACACTGAAAAAAATATATTTTAAAATGATATTAGAAAACATATGAGTTTGTGGAATAAAATTCCTAAAACAATATAATGAACATGGTCCTGAATGATAAATATTTAAGTCATAAAAGATGAAATAATGTAGTCTTTGGTAAAAAAACACTGTTTCTATATTTTTGAGTACAAAAAAGAGTGAAAATGGAATAAAACACTTGAAACACCCATGAATAAATAAAAAATAATAAGATATAAAGTTTTACATAAAGTAAATAATATATGGTTTCATTTATGTGAAATATAAACATAAATAATATTGAGAAAAGTGATATTGTAACATAATCCCACACAACTTTTATAACCTTTTAATGAAACCTCATTGAAAGAAATAACATGAAATAGAACAATAAATAACAATAATATAAATATTTTCATTATAAACTATGTAAAAGTAGTAATATATACCCCTTATAAAATATTATAGGCCCATAATACAAAAGATGTACCAAAGAAAGATATTTGAGATGAAAATGCCTCGCCTCATAATTATTCTTGGTAAAAAAATATAAAATCCTTTATATTAAATTATAATTTATTATAAATACATACTATAATAATATATTTATATATATAACTTTATACTTTTCACTTTAAAATTTTGAACACATTTTTTTATATTTCTTTATAAAAATTAATATTTCAGTGCAACCGATTCCATTTTCCTTGAATGTTTCCATTCAATGGTTCTAGTCTATTCTCCTTTATCATTGTTATATAATATTAATTTCTTCATTAATATCATATTTTCTTATTATATAAATTTTTACAAACATCCATGTAATATGGTCCTGAAAAGATAGACATGTTCTCCATGGATGTGGTAGTCTACACCTACGAAAGAGTAGCGTTTCTATTTTCCAATAGAAGGGTGGGAATGAAATTATATTATATAATATATTCATAAAATCTTAATTATTTCAAAAATATAATTTATATTAATTAAAACTCCTTATATGATCATCTATGTGAGCTGATGATGAAAAGTAAAATTTATTATTTGATGGACATGGTAGCCCACACATAATCATGAGTGATGTTTTCATTTTCCATTATTCATAAAAAAAAATATATAATGATTGTTACAAATATATAATAAATTTTTAGTTGAATAATTAAAATTATTACAATATTTTGAGGTCATTATGGAATAATTCAATGATGTAGAAAAAGAAATAAACCTGAAAGAATTTAGTTAACTGATTACATATTTGTTGAGTATCATCCTTTGAATCTTACATTAAATATTCTTGGGTTTCTATTTTTGTGAAAAAAAACCTATAAACATTCATAGGTTGTTATTTGTGAATTTGGTGGATCTTGGTCAGGATGATGTGATCAATGTTTGCAGAGAGGCGAGGAGAGGTGGGGTCCTTTTCTAAGTGATTGGAGTTTTACTCCTGTAAATATTTTGAGAATTAAAATATAAAAAATATAATTGTTAACGGAATGTTCAACCATTTGTCCATATTTTAAATTATATGATATGTTATGTTATTAATCCTTGATTAAAATAAAATATTTACATGTTTTATGGATATTTGTGGTCTTATATCCTAGTTTATCCCCATTTAACAATTTCAACATTTCATATTATAACATAAATTTTACTATGTCAACAATTCATTATCAATAAAAATAAATTTTAAATTGAAAAAACTAAATGTTGATTTCAAATATGGATTTTAGTTTTTTATATTTAATTTCTATTTTTGGTAGAAATTAATTCAAATACACATTTTTAAAATTTTTAAAACATATTTTTTTAAAATAAAAGTATTATAAACCCATAAAAAGAATATACTATTATTCATAGCCTCATAGTAAAACTTATATGAATGACATTTTGTTTAATTTAATATAATATATATACATTAAATTAAAATTGTTCATAAATAGTGGATAATTTAATTTATTAATATAAAAATACATTGTGGTCAATAAAAAATCATATAAAAATTCCTAACTTAAAATTTAAATGATTATTTCATAATTTAAAACAACATGATATTAAATTTATAATAGATTATTATTTTTCCATTTATAAAAAAATTTAATAATTTTTTAACTTTAAATATAATAATTTTACATTTGTGATAAAAAATAACATTTTTAAAAGAAATTTTTTTAGTGGAAAATTATTATATTAGAATTTCTTATAATTAATCCATAATTTCATTAATGTTATTGCATTATTTTACTAATTAATAATTTAATATTTATCAATATATTTTACAGATGTCATTCATTAAAATTATTTAATCTAATCAAAATGTATAACTCATGAAAACACTTTTTAGCAATTTTTATAGAATCAATGGTATTTTTATTATGTTAATTATACCCATTTTATTTTATAGAATAATTTATTTTTTCAATTTGATAATGTATATTTTTAATCACTAAAAATATTTATTCCATTAAAAATAGGACATTGAAAACATTTATGTCTTTTATATAAAATTATAAATATTAAAATCCAAAGGTGATACATTCTACCCCCTTAAAATAATTTCCCCCTCAATTTTTTTTATTATGATGAAAAATGGATGATACATATGCCTCATTATAACCTCATTTTCCCATATTATTTTATCGAACTTAGGATTCCAATAGATAATTTTTTGTAGGTTAATGGTCCTGTTTCATATCAATTTATGTCTATAATATAATATTTCCATCGGGTTTTCCTCATAGGACACATCATCCAGTAGCAATACTACCTATGATTTCATTACTTGTGAAGGGTTAGCTATGTACTTCTTAAAATGTGACAAACGGAACACATGATATACATGAGAGTGGCTCATAAGAAGTTTCAAGTTATAATATATCGTGCCAATATGATCAAAATTATCAATTAAATCGATATATCTAGGAATTAACATCCCTTTATTTCCAAATATCATAACAATCATCTAAGGAGATATTATAAGGAATACCTTATCACCAAATTTTAACTCCATGTCTCATTGAAGGCTATCATTATAAATTTTATGGTGATTCCATGATATCATTATGTCATAGTAAATATATATAACCTTATATTCTATTTCAATATCTATCTCATGTCCCAATAGATTATGCTATCCAACTTTATCCCAATATATTGTAGTTCTTAACTTCATTTTATAGAGGGCATTATAAAGACTGAATTCACGAGGGAAATATATTTTTGTAAGAAAGATAAATAGCTGCAATTATTTGGTCCAAACCACATTTGAAAAACATAGATCAATATATTATCTTATCTTTAAATATTTTTATTGTCCTCTTAGATTGAACATCTATGTTGGGACAATATGAAGTGTTAATGTAGAACTATATTTTCAATCTATATTGATATCTTCTCTAGATCATTGAGGTAAACATAAAATCTGAAGAAGATGCAATTGAGAGTGGTACTCCATACAGAGTTACCATTTACATAATGTATATCATGGTCTGTTGTTCAAGAGATATGTCTTACTTGATGGTAAGGAAATGTGCAAACTTCGTAAATAGATTGACTACTACCCAAATAGTGTAATGGAATTTTGATATATTTGGGAGTCCTATGACCGAATCGATGATGACGTTTACCCATTTTCGTATAGGTATGGGGAATGGATTCATCATCCCCTTAGAATTTTGACATTATTTCATAAATTTATGATATAGATTCCATAAACGTATGTACTCCAAATTATCCTTTTCATGTTGTCACACCAGAAATAATTATTAATATATATTTACATCATTGTGTTTCATGTATGGATAGAGAATGGTGATATATGTGTTTCATCAAATTGTTCCTTCTTAAATTATTATATTTAAGGGGCACATATCTATTTCCTGAATCCGATCATTCCAACATGGTAAAGGTTCAACTCTAGAGAAATCCATACCATCATTTACTTCTCTAAATACTCCTTTCGTGCCTTTTTAATATTTAAAAGGATTTATGTATGAATATTCATTTTAGATATAATAGATTTGTCCCATGTACTCATTATTTCTAGAAAAATCCTCTGAAAGTCATTAAGTATTGAATCTATTACAATCCCCATCAAATAAAATATAACATGAACCTTTTGACTAGATACCTTCGTTACCTTCTCATAGTGGTAATTTATTGAGAATTGAAAATCAATAATAAAATCCAACCATCTTCCTTGTTTCATATTAAAATATTTCAATGTGAATATATATTTCCATATTTTATGATTGGTATATATATCAAGTATTTCCCCATAATGACAATTTCTCTATATTATCAAATCCAATACTGGGGTATGCATCTCATAATCATTTGTAAAATAATTTTTCTCATTAGTTTTAAATTTACATGTGGTATATGTAATTACCGTGACATTATACATGAGAACACATCCAAAGAATTTTTATAAAGAATCATTATATATTAGAAAAACTTCCTTAATACATGGAAATGTACATATATAATAGGTGATAAATCTCTTCTTTACTCGATTGAAACATTCTTTACATTCCACCATCTAATGGAATATCCCTACCTTTTGTGTTAACATTATTGTTAAATTTGATTTCCATGATGAATTTCTCACTAAACGTCAATAGTATCCACATAACCCATGAAAAATATATATCATTGTTATAGTGGTTTGTTTGTTCCATTTTTATATAAGTTCTTTCATTAAAAGATATATATATTCCAATACATGTGATTACGTGTCCCAAAAAATGATACTTTCTATATCTAGAATTCACATTTTCTAAATTTGGAATTTAACTTGTCCTTTCTCAATTTCTTCAACAAAATACTAAAATGATCTCTATGATCTTCCTTAATCATTGAATATATTTGAATATAATATAAAAATATTATCAAAATTTGACCATGGTAGTCTGCAATTTTTCTATTCATCATATCCATGATTATTTTTATGGAATATTTATGTCCAAATGAATTAACATAAACTCATAGTGTGTATAATGGATACTAAAATTATTTATGTGTGTATCCTCCCCTTTGACTCTTAACTTATGATATCCATATTGAATTTCATAATTTAAAATGTATTTATCTCTATAAATTTAGGTAAATAAGTCATTAATATTTGGTAGAGGAAACTTTTTCTGGCTAGTGATCTTGTAAATTTCCACATTATCAATGAAAAGAAACAACAAATCCTATTTATTATTAATATAAAGAATAACTACACACTAATGTGACTCACTAGGGCATAATAATCAGTTTAATAGATTCTATAGAAGTTTACTCATCACCTCCTTCAACTCAATTGGGTTCATTCTACATAACGTCTTTGAAAAAGGCGTAACACACAGTATTAGTTCTATTGAAAACTCTGCTTTATGATTCAGTGGAGGATTAGTAAACCATTCTGTGAATACATCAACATAATACTATATAATAAACATAACATTATGGTTGATTTTCTCTCCAACCATTGGAAAAAAATCCCCTCATGAGTCGATATCTTCTCCCATGTAATGGATATAATTTCCATTATAAGTTTATATACATCCTCACATTCATATATGATCATATGGAGATATAATATATCAAATGTGACATCACATTGTTATTAATTGATTTGGGAACTATATATAGACATCAAATTCATGCTCAATATAACCTCAAATCTAAAATATGGTGAATAATAAGACTTATGGGATGAAAATTCACACAAACATATATCGGAGTGGAGTTAAATAAATTAGATGAAATAATCATACCATTAATATTTATTAGTGACAGTTTAAAATCAAATCCCTAAGGTGATGATGTGATACCCTTAAAAAATATCATACATTTAAAAAAGTGGGTAGAATTAGAATTAAATTATATATTTTCATATCTATAGTGGAATATAAGTTTACCATTCACTACATAATTATTATAACCCAAAATTTGATCCCATAGTCCTTCCCTTTATCTGTTGGCAAAGAAGGATTCAAAAATTGATTTTTTTTATTATCCCTTGGGTTGGTGAGGTTTTTATCATAATTACTATGATAATTATATTTTAATAATTGGTGTTTGGGTGGTATGTTTGGTTAATATTTATATTCACCCATATACCCTCATTGTTCATGTGATTTATGACCTCCTCTTCTCTATTTGAATTATTTATCAATCCCTTGGAGGAATTTTTACAGTGATTCATTCATCATTTTCAGCATAAATGATGACAAATTATCTTTCCTCCATTGGTTTTACTATTTTAATATCCTCATAAATCCATATTTAACATCTTATCCCCAAAAATATGATTATATTGATAGTCTCTATTCACCATTTATACCTTGATATCACATCAAATGATTTCTTCATAACAAGAAAAATCACTAAAAGTTGATGTATTTTAGAGACGTGATTTTATGCCAATAAAGAATAAATCAATTTTTATTTTAGGGTTGATAATAAATCTAGAATTATTCCACTCATGTGTGGTGTAATTTTCCTTATATTTAATTGTTTATAAATCCGCCTTATAATTTAGTTGAAAAAATTATCTCTTTTTTTAGTGTAAATATTTTAGGGTAAATACTTATTGAAAAATACCTTTTATACTCTTATCATGTAATGGATTCAATTTCTTCATATTTACTTCTATTATTTATAAGAGTCCTTATTGATCATCTTCACCTTTTAAATGATATAAAACCAAGACGACCCTTACACGGATTTAGAAATAGAGAACAAAAATATCATTTGTATTGCATAAATCCAGTGATCAAGAATCAGTGGGTTGGATGACTGACTAAATGTGGGTGGATATTTTCTTCTAAAGGACTTGATAGAAATATTCTTCTTCCATGGCTAGTTTATGATCCCAATACAGTTCCTATTATTATTAATTGCAATATAATGTTGATTGATCATTTCCATGAGGTTTTTTTCCCGATCTCTCATACCAATTAGTTACCCATTGGGACAATTATCATATTTTCCTTTACAGCCATTATTAATTCATTTCCAATTGGATTCAATTGTTTACAAAAATAAATTAATGTAAGGGGTGATAATTATTATAAAAGAAATATTGAAATTTGAATAATTAACTCATAAATAATGTTTATAACCTAACTTATGAACTTTTATGTTTCAATCTATGTTTTCGTTAGTAATTTTATATTTTTTGTCTTAACTTAAATATATCATAATACCTCATAAATTTTCATAATGTGAGTGTGTATTAACTAAAGGATAACTCTAGGGAGTAAAAAACCAGTTTTACAGTTTTTCATCTTTCTCATGTACTATGTAGAGATAGAGTTAATACCCAGCCAACCTTTTTCAAGGATTGTACCCCATGGTAAATTAGTGAAAAACCCTATATCCACTTATTTGTATCCAAATTGGTATTTTATTAATTTTAAACCACGCACTCAACAATTTATGAACTGTTTATGACATTTCCTATATTTATAGTTTCCTAGAGGGTTCTCACTAAATTTTTCTAAATATAATCCAAAAAATGACTAAAAAAATACCCAAGAATAACTAAAACCTACATTGACCCCAACTATAACAACATAAGAATCACTTACATAAATATTACGTAATTTTAAATTATTAATCAATAATTCATACAATAATTTATATTGTTGACATAGTGGAAGCATCGATTGGTGGGTGTTATATAAGAATTTATTTTAATATTTAATCCCCCAAAACCCTAAGTGAGGATCTTTGATGTTAAATTTATAATTAATTTATATTGATCTAATGAAAATGAATACCATGTCTTAGGTTCATTTCATCAATGAAATTTTTGTACTCTAAAAATATATATTTGGATTTCCATTATTATGATGTGATGATCCAAGGGTGAAATATATGTATAGGTTACCCAAACATGTAAGATTGATCTTAGAGAAAAGCCAATTGGCTTTTGGATTATAGCGAAGTGATTGAATTATCTTGCATCATACATGTTGGTCACTCATCCTTTAATCTTGAATGAATATCTCATGCTTTTCTCATTCCTGAGAGGAAGTGAAAAGAGTAGGAATCCAAGAGATAAGGGGAGAATTCTTTTGTGTATGATGATTCTCAATTATCTAATTTTTTATTAACCTTACACAACAGTCACTATCATCTATATATGGAGTTATGGTTTAGTTTATGATTTTATGTAATTGAATAAGAGACCTTATATTATATAAGTGTAGTTATAAAACCACATTACATGAAATTATTATGATATTAATATTTTTTATAGCAAGTGCAAACTTGTCTTGTGGTGAATATTATTTATTGATTTGAAAATTAATATTAATCGTTGATGGAGTCTTAGTCCATTTGAACTTCTCAACATTTATTAAATACTAGAATAAAATTACATTTTTCATATAAATAATTTTATTTATTCACAGTCTTGAAAATAAATATTAATTAAATATTCAATAAATATAATAAATATTTTGTTCACAAACCAGTGAAGAAATATTTATAATAAATATTCATACAATAAAAATTTTATTTGTTAATAGATAAATAATTATTTATTAACTTGTGAATATTTGAGATCATTAAATTGTGAATAAAATTAATCCTCTATATTTAGAATAATATTTATTCAAATAATAAAATTCAAATTTAATTCAATGATGAATAATAGAAAGACATAGTTTGTGGCCATCTAGGGTTCATTCACACAGGAATTAAGTGGGCTTGACCAATGTCCAGTATTAATATATAGTAATGGTTCCTGTAACCCAATAGAAATAGACAAATTTCAAAATTATGACAACCATATATGAACACTCAATATGTAATTAAATCCCTTTGTCTCAATTTCCCATCATGTAGGTTTCCCATGTGTGTCAGCAACTGATCTGCTCGATACATCGTTCTTTGAAAATCTAGAATAAATATTATTACACCATTGTATTGGAATGTATGTGATAGTTATATTTCAATAAAATGGTAGAGAAATAAACTTCTTTAATTATGAATGGGATACATCCTTTCTAGACTTATCCACTAGTAACATGTCATCTGTGACCTACCCATCATTCCCTACCTCACCACGATCATTTTTCATCCTAGTTTTTGTCATAAAATATATGTGTGGGGGACATGAAATTAATTAATTATAATATATAAGTATATGGACCATTAAACATGATTGATGAAAGGAATATATGATTACAACAAAGAATATATAATGACTACTGCTGGTTATGTTCTCATAACCTCCCATTTAGATAAAACTAATTGAAAATAACATGATATGAAGTCTCATCTACTTATGAGTAATCATTCATGACGTTATGTATACTATGTTCCACATCATAGTATTTTATCTGATGGTAAAACTACGTTTTACAAATATCATCATGGAACTTTTATGTTCTCATCATATCGATGAACTACTATAAAAGTATCAATGTGATAGACACCCTAGTACATTATCACATAATTGTTATGAATATTAACAGTAAATATGTTATAGGATATTTAAACTAAAATTCATTTTTCTGAATATAAATATAATCTTAATTATAATGTTGCTTGATTTAGGGAACCAACTCTTGAAAACTACCACTTCCCACACATCAAACCTCTAACGATTGGTTAGTTCTCACATGTAAAAAACATGCTTCTTCTGAGTATGACTAAAACCACTAGGCCTATATAATTTTTAGGGAGAGTGTTGGAAAATCCAAATCTATTTTTGGTGAATCTATTTAAAATAATATTATTAACTTATAAAAACCCCTTAATTAGTGACATGCATGAGTATCCATATCTTATTCTGTTGTCTGAATCCTGGCATATTGAATAAATCCTTAGTAAAATATTATCATAAAATTATAAATACAATTATTTAATGTTAATAAAAAATCTCAATAATGTTTAGATAGACTACTTCATAATATGAATTATAATCCACAACCTACTCAGATATTTTATATATGGAAAGTACTAACAGTAATATGTTTTTCTTAAATATTATTATATCCTTATCCGTGATACTATATCAAATTGAAGTAAACAAAGAGAATTGTTCAACTCCTTTGATCACTGGAATCAGGACATATCCAAAAACATGTATGTCATCTAGTTTTACTTTTCAATGTACTATTGGAATGTTCTAAATGAAATTCTATGTCGTTATGTTTTTTTTGTTTTATATTCACCTATTATACCTTATACATTAGTACGGTATAACATAAGTGAATATCATGGAACATGTGATGAAATCCTAGCACTTAATCTCATGAGATTATTATATTCCTCATTATCTATTCATATGTTCATAGATTTTCTATGTGAAGGATTATAGGCCAATAATAATTCACTCATGAATTATTTCAACATGTATTTTTTCAATACATGGTTATTATATTTACAATGACTAAATTGATCAAACACATGGAACTATCTTGTAGATAATATTCCTTAGAATATGTTTGCTACTTGAAGTAATATTTAGAGAAATTATCCTTCCTTAGTCTTATTAAGATATTAATACACAACACTGATTCTCTTTATGTGATCAAAATATCTAACATGAAAAACTATAGATCCCCCACGTGATGGATAATGAAAAATGTATGTCATTTCTTTCCCCAAAAAAGTTCATTAGAAAATATGAATGTTTTTTTTCAAAATAATATTATGTAATATATATCATATTGGAATTTAAATATTCCACTGACCAATTTAGTTATACCATGTAGACAGATAATATAGGTCACTTTTTTGTAGCGTTATATAGACAACTTCTATAAGGATTCGTCAGAATGAGGTTTCCTTGACAATCAGTAGACCAATATGTTGATCATCAAAGTATTCCATGAAAAGTAGAAATAATAAATGATTTAGTAATTCTGAGTGGTGAATTAGTTTTTTTCATAGAATAAACATTCCATAATCAAAAATTCTTTATTGTTACCATCTTGTATTTTCCATGTCTAGTTTCTCTTAAATACTCACTAGTAGTATCAAGTTTTATACCCATTCAAAATACATAGTACTAATTCTGGATACATTGATTATATTACATGAATTTATATATATTACTACCATATCATATTAAAAATTACTGATTATATTTAGAAATCATTATTCTGATAAAATAATACATGTATTTCCCACCACAATTACCTTGACCAATTTATTAGGTTATGAATTCCTATACAGTATGTGTCTCTAGAACTACTCATCCCACTAAGGTTACTAGAGTCCCATATTCCTATCGCAAATCACATGAATATATATCATTAACCCTATAATTGATTTCTAGTACCACTGTAATTAATGATATAGGCTTCCTTTATTTAAATATAGTTGATCCTGGCATGATGTTAATATCTATTGTGGCATTAGGCCCATATACTCTCATGCACCATAGTGTTTTGAAGTTCATCTGTACTTGAGGACATCTTAAAAAATGTTTTTTGACAAATACATATGGTAGTGTTATAAAGGATGATTATCATATAGAATTTGATATGATATCTATTAGAAAATATAGTCGTAATATGGATAGTTGTTGAACAAATATTTTCAAAATATGTATTGAAAAGATATAATGGATGATTTGAAATTTATATAAGACTCATAATTAATATTCTTTTTAAAACCATCATAATATTTATTTACATAATAAAATTTGATTTAGGGACAAAATTTACATCACATAAATGATAAATGACTAGTTGGATAAGATATACTACCAAAAACCTACTTTGATATTCCTTTTACCATGTGCACTCATTTACTTCATAGAGCCTTTCAAAAATTTCTCAGGATGTATACGAAGATACCTTTAGTTTTATAATTTTTCACATAGTTATGATAAACTAACTATAAAAGTTTTAACATGTATATTTAAATAAAAATTTTCTTTATCTAAAACATGATAAGTATTTTTTTATTGTATATCCCTATCTTAGCTCAATAGAGACAAAAAAAATTTATTAGAAATAAACAAGTAAACTAATTTTAGTTTTATTTGAAAATAAATTATATTTTCATAACACGTTATGGTTTATATAATTAATATTGAACATTAAAGGCAATGGATATGGGTCATTTAATAGTTATTTTAGCATTATATTAGCATTAATGTTCCATAACAAAAATCATTATATAAAACAATATCACATTATGTCTATCTGCACACTGAGATAAATGTTTTGGTAACAATTATTAAAAACATTAATCATTTTATTTAGCAATGATAAATTTTAATATACACATGGATGATATAGAAATCAGTCATTCTTATCTCCTTTTTAGTTCACTCAATAATTTTTATATTATTGTTCATTCCCTTTATTCAAATACATGTATCTTATAAGTACATTGTATTTAATACACAAGTAGTGAATAAAAACATGATGAATATACCAGGAGTGCTTGAAACCGGTTTCTTATTGAATTTATTACAATTTATTTTCCAAATTACATTATTTCCATATAAGAATCAAATAGCCTCATGATATTCCTTATACCATATAATGTTTGCCTCTTTGAAGGACGTCGTAAAGTATTTTTTGGCTTTTGATTATCAATAGGGTCTTCATCCTTGTCTTCTAAAATTTTAACCATGATGGGGGGAGAAACCTATTCCAACCAGTTTTTATCCACTTGGTGATGTATGGACAAACGTTTCTTTTGAAACATATCGAATTTTTATTTATGATTGGAAAATTAAGGATAATATAGGTGGTAAGTATTATAATAAAAGTTTCTTGGATATTTTATTATCCAAGTCGAACCCAAATTTCACTAACTGATCAATACAAACATTTATTTTCAATGCATGGTTTGTAGATAGATATCCTTCTTCTAGTTTACACAAAAATTGTGGATTGAGAATATTATATATTTTTATATTTTCTTTATCTTTTTCATAATAAAGAGGATAAGATAATATTGTTTAAGAATCCATGTATTTATGTTGTTTTATAAAATATAAATACATAGTTGATAAGATAAATCTAACAACATAGGTATCATCATCTACATATCTTTGGTAAGAATACTTGCCACCTTATCTCACTTTCTTAGGTAGAAGACTGGGATTAATGGATTTTAACAGAAAATAATTTTTTTGTAAATAACACATCGCATAAATGATTGAATCATATCTAGAAATCAGTATCTATTAGGAAATAACCTAAATTAATGAATAATTGAAATGATTTTGTGTTTTTTCATTCCATTTTTCTATAATAATTATAATAGATGATGAGCACTTCACTTGATTAAAAATTATGGGAGACATAGTTATAATATTAATTTTATTAAGTCTCCCACTATTTTATCATATCCCAATATCCCTCACCATTGAATGTAGATTTTCTATTTGATAAGAAATTATTATTTTAAGGATTCATATTTCTCTTTTCATAACCCCAATGATGGATCATAAATCTACTTATTGGTATTTAGTTAGGAAGAACTTTGTAACTTCAGGCTTGCAGATCATTGATCATTTGTGTGGACTCCTCAATCCTGAATTCCAAACAATGATTTTCTCAACCCCTATATCCATTATATATATTTTCAAGATAGGGATACTTATGTTGATGTAATATGTTTATGTCAACCCAAAAATTCCCTTTGAACTCCACTTTAAAAGTAAGTATACCAATGAGGATTGGTCAAACACTTAGTTCTGAGAATCTCACTCCTAATCCAGAATTTGAAGGCCAGGTATATCATAAAAATTATATGAGTAAATTTAATTTATTATGAAATTATTTTTACGTGTTTATATTTTATATTATTTTTTTCTAATAATTTAATATTTATTAATTAAATAACCATACAAGACCAAACATTTTCCTACAATCCATTTATTTATATAATATCATTTCACATTACTTATTTAATATATGTGATTATGGTATTTCACCAATATAATAAATAAAACATAAAATATAAATAATGAAATAATAAATTATCC
The DNA here is from genome assembly GCA_963277665.1 of Viscum album. NCBI lineage: Eukaryota > Viridiplantae > Streptophyta > Magnoliopsida > Santalales > Viscaceae > Viscum > Viscum album. The sequence continues at coordinate 1,577,916,160 of OY728141.1, forward strand.
AATCATAATCTTATCTGATAGTAAATATATTACAAATAAAATAAATAATCCTTTAAACTTGGGGAATGACTTCTTTTTTTGGTCATTGCATGAGTTGAAAAATTTCTCATGTACTACTATGTATCACTTGAGTTGGAATCCTCATGGTTCTATCATGAACTTCCTTCACTAACCATGGAATACTCTATTAATTACATGTATTTATTACGCACACACCGTTGGGGAAACCTAATGGAACGGATAAATTTGATTATACAAATAGACATGGACATGCATGTCCTGCATAATAATATAGGGAGGGATGACTCACAATCAATAAATTTAAATTAATAAATAATAATTTAATACTTATAAAATAAATTCTAGTAAATAATTTCCAACACATACACAAGTCTTGGTCAAGCTCCTGACTGGTCAAACATGAAATGATTATGCACTAAAATAATTGGATATATTTCATTTCTTATATGTTCTTTATTATTATGATAACCATGAATTGATTAATTATTTAATGAATCAATTAATTAAAACCCATTCATCTTAGTTATCATTAAAATTAATATGTAGATACCCATATTTATGGAATTCATGATAAAAAATTAGCAAAACCAATTATTATAGATAATTACCATAAATTAAATGTGCATTTCAAATTCTCTAAAACCATTATTGAATATTTAATCACGTAAAGTGTGAATTAAGAAAATGAGATTATAATTAATCAATAATAAATTTAAAGTTATATAATTTTATCGTTTATAGGGATAATACGCCCATGTACTTTTAATTTACATGATATGCGCCTTGGCTGTCATGTATTTGGTTTACATACTTAGGGCTTCAATATGTTTGATTAATAAGACTACACTAAACAAAAATTACATCTACATGCCCTGTATATTATTTTCATGTTGTTAGGATAAATTTCTTTTCTTAGGTGTGTAACTCTGATGGACTACATGGTTATACAATCCTGATACCTTCCTTGTATCCCTTATGTTGTGTGTCCATTGTTCTCAATAAATTGATTAGTGAGTATTCGGGATATGGTAAATAGGTATCCACACTATGTGTATAGATCATACATGTAATTTTTGTTATATATTATCTACAATAGCATTATCATGTGATTTTACCATCCATAATGACCACACAGATTGCACGATTTATGCCACAGACCCATGTAGACAACACCAAAAGTATGCCATCTAGACTCCATGTAATTTGACATCCCATGTTCTATGTTGGACTGTTCTATTTTTGGTTTTCATTAAATTCACCGCATGCAATTTACTACTTGATGTTTCATGTATCTAGTGAGACATCTAGGTGTAGTGAACATGGTTACACGATGTGTACTCTAGCTATAGTTAGTGTAACCATGTTTTACCATCCCAAAAATTGGGAACTTTCCAGTGGAATCTCATGTCATAATTCATCTATTCCTAGACCATTAAGAAATAGAAACATTCAGTGAAAATTATTAATATTTCAATAAAATGTTAATTCAAATCATAAAAAAGAACAAGTAATATGAAATAAAACAATAAAATGTGATTGTGTTAAGATAAAAAATCAAAAAAAAATTATTATAAATTTAAAACCTGACCACACTGAAACATCGTTATGTTTCTGGGAATATAGAATGCTCTAATTGGTGAGTGTTATATCAAAATATATTTTAATATTTAGTTTCATGAAACGCATAGAAATTCTATTTCACGATAAATTTATAATTAATTTTTTTAGATCTGATGAAAATAAATGACTTTTATTAGGATTTTTTGACATCGATGAAAATGTTGACAAAATAAAAAAACAATTTTTTATTTCATTTATTGAAATGTGTGGTTACAAGGGTATAATATATCTTACACTAATCCATATATTCTCCTTTGATCTCTGAGAAACTTAAATTGAATTCAAGGTTCTGTTGTGGTAAATCAATTATGTTTCATTGTTTGTGTTTATCACACACCCTTATATCATGGAAAAAATCTCTATTGTTTATCAATATTAAGAAGAAAAGATTAAAAGATGAAATCTGAAGGGAGGGAGAGAGAGAGGGAAAGGGAGAGAGAGAATTCTATTGTGAAAAGTGATTCTATATTCTTAGCTTTTTATTAAACCTAAACAATAGACACACCCATCTATTTTAGGAGTTAGGTTTTAGGTTAATATGTTACTTATTTTAATATCATCCCTTAAATAATATATTTACCATTATGAAACACCATGCCATAAAATATTATCATTATTATAATTATTATTTTATGGCTTTTTCTAGATTGAACAGTGAGAGTATTATATACTTTCTTACACATAATTATTAATCACTAGACATGATATTGAGAACAATATTTATACTAATAAATAATTTCAAATAGAAATTAATTGAGATCAATAGAAACACATATTTTTTGACCCTCTTAGATTATTTCTCATTGGAATTCTAGGGTCTTGTTTTATGTCTAAGATTATAATCAAGAAATGGTTCAAAGAATCAAAGAGAATGAAATTAATGTTGCAATAACGATAACCACATATGATTGTTCGCTATTTAATACAGTACTTTGGTCCCAATATTCCATCATATAGGTTTCCCATCTATGTGTTCAACTTATATTCTTGATATATCTTAATTTGACTATATCAAATAAACATTGTTACACCATGGAAATAGAATTTATGACATATATATGTTTTAATAAACGGTTGAAATAAAAATTTATATAAACCTATATGGGAAAAATACTTTCGTAAATTATTCATTTATAACATGTCATTTGTGATGCACCAAACATACCCAACCACATTGCGAACAAATGACAATATAATTTTAGTTAAAACTCTATGTATATGAGTCACGGAATTAATTAATGAAAATATTAAATTCTGAGGACCATTACATATGATCATAAAAAAATATCTTATGATAACAGACATGCTGAATTCCATCTAGTGGGTTTATTTCATTACCTCTAGTCTTTGAGATTTCCATGTGTGAACTTCATGAGATGAAGACTCATCCTCTTATGATTACTCCCACCTAATAGTCTATATATTGTTTTCCACATCACAATATGTTATTTTACCATAGAACTATGTTTTTTGAATATCATCACTGAACATAATGGTTTTAATTATAGTGGAGAACTGATATGACCTTATCAATGTGACATATACCCTTGTACATTATTAAATTAATTTGGTTTAGAAAAAAAGTAAAAATGTGATAAAATATTTAAATTATTTTCCATTTTTTTGAATATAAATTGAATCTAAATTATATTTTTTATCAATGGAACCAAATGAGAAAAAAATACATTCTTGAGAACCATTAATGATTAGTGTATTTGAATACCAGATACACAAAAAGAATATTTATGAACAATATTCAATATTTACCACAATATTATTATGACACGACAATCTTCTAGAATTATCATACTTAATATCCCATTGTATAATCTATGGAAGTAGAAACATAAGAAGGCGTGAGCTCGGATGGTGGATATGGGTAAACATAGGGGATAATATTTTAAGATAAAATGTTATCATATGTTTAGGGTGTCAGAACATAAAAATGGTTTATAAAGATCATACCCAAATACATAAATCTCAAATCAACACTCATGGAAGAAATCATCAACATAACATAATCCACAACAGATAAGAGTGTGTAATATCAATGAATCATGTCCCATTAGATCATAAAATTAGAATAATAATATTTCATAAGAGATTAGAATAAAATTATGGAATAAATCTAAACATAGAAATCATAATTCAAGTATTCCAAAAAATCATTATATATAAGTCTTGGGATAACCACATGTGTAACATCATGGTGTTAGGATAACAATTTGTATACCATTTTGGGCTTGGGATAACCAAATGTTATCCCGTTGATCTCATGAGATATAAAAAATATCCCATTTCATTTTAGTTCTGTATTATACCCAATCATAGCATAATAAAAAATAATTCATATGTATGGACTAAGAACATTAGAACATTTCACATTTTTTCACATCTTAATTAACCCATGAAAAATAAATAGGGTTCATGATAACTTCCACAAAACATCATCATAATACATCTATTCAATGATTTTTAGTGGAACTATTAGTTAATATCACCCCAGTGAATAAAAATGTTAATTAAATTATAGTTACAATGGTGAAAACTTATATTATAAAATCATTAAATATAATCTTTGAAAACAAAAATGAATTTTTTTAGTTTGGAAACTTCTGAAAACTATATTGACATAAAAAAGAAACAAGGATTTTCTTTGAAAGTAATGGAAACTTATAATGCACTCTTCACAATTAATAATTTTCACAATAAAATGAAATGTCTATAAGTTTTATGAATTAATAAAACATTTCTTTGAGACCCTTATAAAGAATGAAAAAATTAACTTACTTGGAATATGTTAAAAAGATAATTTTTAATAAATTATGAATAATAAAATTATATTTGAAAATTTACATTAAAAAAATTGTCGTTAATGTAATAAAATTTTAGAAAAAATATTAATAACATGGAAAGGGAATAAAATTATTCCTATCCCAAATGAAGAATGAGGTTACCTATTCTTGAAAACGTTATTTCTATCTTTTTGAGTACCAAAGTAGTTGAAAATAGAAGGAATGATTGAAAATATAGAAATAACTGGCTAATAAGAAAATTCATGGGTGTTAATAGATAAATTTAATATAATTTCATATAATTTAAACCAAAAAATATATAATCCAAACAAAAGTGAGAATGTAACATTAACCCTTATTATTTTTGAAAAGTTTAAATATAATCCTTTTGAAAGAAATAACCTTAATTCAAAAATTAATAAAATTATATAAAATAGAATTATGATATAATATGTCAAATGGAAATAATATTAACATTATATAATTATAGTGGTGTATATTTCAAAACAAGTCTGAAAGATAGAAAATTGAGAAGTAAAACCATTATATCGGACATGAACTTAGTCAGAAATCCTCTAATCACAATTATAATAAATTAAAATTTACTATAATTACATATTAGAATCATATTTACATTTATATTAATATAAATAATTAAATTAAAAAAAAATATCACCCATTTATTGAGATTTATTTGAAGAAATCAATATTTGGGTGTTAATTGTTACAGCTTCCATGCATATTTCAGAACCCAGATTCTATACCTTATACCTTGATCATCGTTATAGAATATTAATCCTTTCATAAATAACATTTTTATTTATTATATATACTTCATATAACCATACATGTAAATATGGGATGAAAATGGCATATTCTATTCATGGAGGCGGTAGTTTGCACGTACACATGAGCGACATTTACATTGCTAAATGGATGGTAGGGAAAGACATTAGATAATTTTTTACCTTAAAAAAATTATAATTATGTTATAAATATCATTTATATATATTAAATTATTCTACATGGCCATAAATTAGTTTTGGTAATGAAAAATGATATACATCACATCATGATGGTGGTTGTCCATACGTATGCATGAGTACCATTTTCATTTCTCAATTAGTTTAAAATGAGTTTTATAATGATGGTTAAGTAAGAAATAAAATTTTATAATACTAATCATACTGATTTCATTATTTCAAGGTATTTATTGAATATTATGATGAGGTGTAAGGAGAAATAATCATTAAATAAATCTTTAAAGATGATTAAATTTTCCTTGGGTATCCTCATTGGGATCTCCGATCAAACATATTTGGTTGGACTTTTGGGGAAACAAGAACCTCTAGTACATTGGAAGGATATTTTGGGAGTCATTTGGGTTGATATTAGTTCATATAATGTTCTAAACCATTTTGTATAAGAATGGAGAAGAGGATCCCTTTTATAATTAAGGGGAGTGACACTATTTTAAATATTAAGATATTTTAAATATAATACATTTCATTCTCAAAGGGAAGTGATACCATAAGAAGATATTTTTTAAAAAAGTATACATATATGTCTCAATAAATAGATCTAGTAAAATATGGATATTATTTAAATATATTTTTGGCATTATCTCAAAAATTAACCCATTTTACATATTATAACCATTACCATGATGACTTAAATTTTAACATGGTAATTATTCTTTATCAACAAAAATAAAATTGGCCTTAATTTTTTTTTTGAAATTATGATCTAAAATATGGAATCCTTTTTATTTCATTCATTTTATAAAGGGGGAAATAATTAATTCTAATATCAATTCAAAAAACAATTAAAGCTGATTTTTTGAAGAAAAAAATTATTTTTGAAGCATAAAATGAATTTATTTTTATTATATTCCTAGTAATAACTATTTTATGGATTTTTATTTGTTTTAATGGATATATTATCTAAAAATTTGATTAATATCAATAATAATTAGTGAATAATGAAAACTTTTAAGATAAAAATAAATTTTGTATATAATATCCTAGTAAATGTACTACAATATCATTTTAAGAGGTTATCATTATGATTTTGGAAGTGTTAGAAGTAGTACAATAGAATTTGTTGGAATAAATACTTTAATTTTGGTTATATGAGTCCACATTCTAGAGATTTTATTCTTATAGATCTTTTAAAGGGTATATGGGGCCACCAGCTGAATAGTTGTGTTTTTAATGTTGTAGGCATCCTTCCTGGAATTATAGAATTGTAAGTGGGAGCTAGTAACTAGCTGGTCTTGTAAGTCTAGGATAATTATTTAAGAATTTATAGTATTTTTATACTAATATAACCCTATATTAGTTCCTTAAACAGTCTTACCCATATCCAATCTTGTCATGACCTGACCCTACCCAGGCTCGAGCCGCAACTACCCCAAGCCCGCCTCCATTGGCCAGGGGCTGGCGACCAGAGCCGAAGGCTAAACAACCCGGGGAGGCCTATACCTAAGTACCTGTATACACACAGGCAACCAACTCAATGCAATAGTGTAGAGTAAAAATATAAAGTAAAGTACCAACTGCTATAAATAATCCACTAATGTGAATCAACCTCTAAACAGTACAAAGAAAGTGATGAAGGTAAACAAAAAAGTAAAGGGAAAAAACACGCTCCCAACCAGAAAAGTGCCACAACTCGGCAACAGGTAAACAAAATTAATGCATCTGGGAGAGTCCCACACCTGGAACCCTACTATGACCACTGTATGTGGTCCATGATCTTGAACCTCTAAGCTCCGCTGAATTCACGACCAACCCCTCCGTCGTCTACAACGGCACACCAAGTGCGGGCAAAGCCCAAGCATGGGTGTGTATAAAAATACTCAGTAGGATGCCCCGAAGGCTCAAGAGAGCAAAAAAGGAGGTACTGAAGAAGTGAGTAGTAGATCTAATAGAGAAAAGTAAAGGAGTACAACCTAGAGTGCAATATAGAGTACAACTCAACCCAACAAGAGGATGGTAGTAGACTCGTCCAAATTCAAGGAGAAAGAAATGGTGAGAAGATGAACTTCTCGTCGAGTCTTTGCTACCTATAGCAAGAGAGTAGACTCGTCCAACAATGAGAAGAAAGACACAGAAAGAATGTGGCATACCCTAGGAGTCTTCACCTCTCCTAGAAGGAGAGTAACCAAAACCCAAGAAGTTGTTGCTAGAAAAAGTTATATACATATCCATATGCTCAATCAAGAATCCCAAACAAGATCGTAAGGGGATCTCCATCCCATAGAGCAGCCCAAGAATGTGAGTCACCAATAGTCCCAGAAGTAAACACTATCGATGCCCATCATCCCGCACATCAGCCCAAAACTGCATGTCAAGGGGCTCAAATCACCACACCATGACACTATCCACTTTGGGCGACACTGACTCCCACGCATGGTTTTAGGTCGCATCACATGGACGCGTCTTGGTGGGGAAAGTGCCCCTCGTAATTGAGAGTTCTGGGGGAATTTCAAACCACACCAGGTCACTGCCCTGTAGTCGAGAGGTCTCCTCAAAGTCGACAGGAGACCCCCTGCCCAGTCCCGCTAGAGTGTAATCCCTGGAAGTTGACGGGTTCCCACTAGAGGGAGACCCGACAAAAGTTCACAGGTGCCACACTACCCAGTCCCATAAAAGGGTAATCCACTGGAGGGAGACCCGGATAATGTCGTCAACGAGTCCCAATGCTCAGTCTTGTAAAAGGGTAATCCACTGTAGGGAGGCTCGGAACCGTCATTTGGGAACACTTCCCAGCCCAGCTGGAGGTAAACTCGGCATCGGGGACCACTTCCCAGCCCCGATAGAGGTAAACCCGGAACCTCTCTGGCCATCCCAACTGGATGGTACAGCGGTGGCCATCCCAGTTGGATTATAGCCGACTTGTCATCCATGCTGGATGGTACCCCACTAGTCATCCCTACTGGATGGTACCACACTGGCCATCCCTGTTGGATGGTACAACTGGCCACTCCTGCTGGATGGTACCCCACTGGCCATCCCCGCTGGATGGTTCCTCACCAGCCATTCATGCTAGGAACAACTTCTATGCCAGCCCTACTGGAGACAACCTCCAAGCCAGCCCTGCTAGAAACAACCTCCTAGCCAGCTCTGCTAGAAACAACCTTCTAGGTAGAGGATTGGTGCCTGCGTAATGTGTTGGTCACACTGAATCCACAAGAACTCTACCATGGGACATGAAGCAACTCTTCTAGACAAACCATCGAGAACAGAAACAGGGAAAAACCACTCAACACTTCTGGTCAAACTAAAGAGAAATGAACAAGAGGAAACTCAACCCGACTGGTCAAACAAAGGAGAACTGAACCAGGGAAAACTCAACCCGGCTGGTCAAACGAACAAGAATAGAGCCAGGGGAAATTCAACCCAGCTGGTCAAACAAACGAGAATAGAGGGACCCTCTACATCGCAAGAGGTCAAGGTTATGCAAATCAGAACATGACATGCACATGGGGCCCACATGATGTGTGTCTCCAAGTCAACTCCAACCATGATCACAAACATTCTCAGGTACAAACAACCACATTTACCTCCAAGCATTCGCATATACTTCCCGAGTATACCACGTATCCACCCAAAAGGCTATCATGCACACGTCACCCAATGACAACATGAAGGGCGTAAACATAACAACTCCAACTTTCCACCTCATCACACTACAAGAAAACCACCGTTTAGAGGCGGTTTTTTCGCGGCGGTTTTTAAAACCGCAACTAAATGGCCAAAAAAAATATTTATTTTTTATTTTTTTAAATTTTATTTGAGGATTAGCGGCTGTTTTTTAAAATACTGCCACGAAATAGTGGCGGTTTCGGAAAAACCGCCACGAAATTAAATGAACAAAATAATAAAACACGAGAAACCCCGAAATCACTAAAACGACCATAACTTTTGATCCGGGCGTCCGTTGAAGCACCACGACCAGTCAAATCAAATCTCATGAAGAGATCTAGAGGCACATATAATAAAAACCGTGAGACGGTCTAAGGTGTGGATGATATTAGATTTATAAGAAAATTGAAAAAAGTTCTCCAACTTCAAATGGCCATAACATTCACTCTGGGCGTCTGTTTGGGCTCTACCACATATCGAATCGAAGCCAGCGAAAAAAGCTACGCACCAGTCTGACAGAAGCAAGCTCTTGTCGTGTTTTTCGACCCCAAACCCCCTTCAAAGGCCTCCAAAACCCCATTTCCATCACCAGTGTCCCGTCGAACTTGACTTCAAACGGACCTTACTTTCGATCCGCGTGTCAGTTCGGACTCCTCCACCTGCCAGATCATAGCACGTTTCATGAGCTTCATTTTGACTGGTCGCAGCGCCCACATGCACTCCTAGATCATTTGTTATGGCCTTTTTAGTGGGTATCAGGTTTGTTATGTTTTTCAATGCCTCGTTTCTAGCACCCGTTCCCCGTCAACTTTTTTTTAAATGGTCATAACTTCCGATCCGCCTGTCCATTCAGACTATTTCACCTATCAAGTCGAAGATCGTTTCAAGATCGTTGATTTGATAGGTCGCGGATCTAAAACGGACTCTCGAATCATAAGTTATCTCAGTTAATGCGAGTCCAATGTTTTTGTCTCTTTATGACCGTTTTGATGGGTTTTAACGGTAGCTCCATTTATTACTGTTTATTTGGGTTTCCATGACTTGTTATCTTTATCAATGGTTCTTTATGGGTTATTATGATGATTATGTTGAATTATTAAGTAGTTTTCCAGAGTTGTCACGAGTTTTCATGTGTTCTCATTCTTTCTAATGCCAAATTCTTCATATGCTTCTCCATCCTTTTTCATGCGTTTTCATGATTTTTCATCCCTTATCACGGCTTTCCATACATTTTCATGTGTTTCCATCATTATTTATTATTTATTATTTATAATATACTTTAATTTATTTATTATCTATTATTTGTAACTGGTTATTATTATTTATTATTTATTATTTATATTTATTAATTATTTATGTTTATTTATTATTTATTATTTAATATATATATATATTTATTAGTTATTAGTTATTATTTATATTTATTTATTATTTATTATTTATTATTTATTATTTATTATTTATATTTATTTATGATTTTTTATTTTTTATTTATTTATTTTTTATTGTTTATTTATTATTTATTATTTATTATTTATTATATATATTTATATATTATTTTTAATTTTTTATTTATACTTATTTATTAGTTATTATTTATTATTTATTATTTATTATTTATTATTTATTATTTATTATTTATTATTTATATTTATTTATTATTTATAATTATTTATTATTTATAATTTATTATTTATTATTTATATTTATTTATTATTATTTATTATTTATTTATTATTTATTATTTATTATTTATTATTTATTATTTATTTATTATTTATTATTTATTATTTATTGTTTATATTTATTTAATAGTTATTATTTATTATTTATTAGTTATTATTTATTTTTTATTATATATAATTTATATTTATTTATTATTTATATTTATTTATTATTTATTATTTATATTTATATTTATTTCTTTATTTCCTTATTATTTATTATTTATATTTATTTATTATTTATTATTTATTATTTATTATTTATTATTTATTATTTATTATTTATTATTTATATTTATTATTTATTATTTATTTATTATTTATTATGTTTTATATAAATTTATTTATTTATTATTTATTATTTATTATTTATTATTTATTATTTATTATTTATTATTCATTATTCATTATTGATTATTGATTATTGATTATTGATTATTGATTATTGATTATTGATTATTTATTATTTATTATTTATATCTATTATTTATTATTTATTATTACTTATTTATATCTATTATGTATTTATTATTTATTATTTATTATTTATTATTTATATTTATATTTATTAATTATTTATGTTTATTTATTATTTATTATTTATTAATGATATTTATTTATTATTCATTATTTATATTTATTTATTATTCGTGATTTATATTTATTTATTATTTATTATTTATTATTTATTTATTATTTATTATTTATTATTTATTATTTATTATTTATTATTTATTATTTATATTTATTGATTATTGATTATTTATATTTATTTATTATTCATTATTTATATTTATTTATTATTCATTATTTATATTTATTTATTATTTATTATTTATTATTTATTATTTATTATTCATTATTCATTATTCATTGTTTATTATTTATTATTTATTATTCCTGATTTATTATTTATTATTTATTATCTATTATTATTGAGTTTATATCTATTATTTGTGTATTATTTGTTTTTTCAGTGAATATAAATAAGTATTTTTAATTCTGTTTATTAACCACATGGCGAGCTTGTTGGAGTGGTAAAGTCTTTGGAAAATATACAAGAGTTTAGGGGTTCAATTCTCACCAAACGCAAAATTTCTTTATATTGCATGGGCATGCATGTGCATGTGCATGTGCATGTGCATGAGTTGTGCATGCATGGATAAATAAAGTAAATAAAATAATACGAAATAAATACGAAATAAAATAAATAAAGAAAATAAATAAATAAAATAAATAAATAAAATAAATAAATACAATAAATAAAATAAATAAATAAATATAATAAATAAATAAATACGAAATAAAATAAATATGAAATAAAATAAATACGAAATAAAATAAATAAATAAAATTAATATGAAAAATAAATAAATAAATACGGGAAATAAATAAATAAAATAAATACATAAAATAAATACATAAAATAAATAGATAAAATAAATAAATAAATAAATACGAAAAATAAATAAATACACACATAAAATAAATAGATAAAATAAATAGATAAAATAAATAGATAAAATAAATAAATATATATATATATATATAAATACGAAAAATAAATAAATAAATTAAAGAAATAAATTAAATATATAAAATAAATAGATAAAATAAATATATAAAAGAAATAGATAAAATAAATACATAAATAAATAAATAAATACGAAAAATAAATACGAAAATAAATAAATAAAATAAATACGAAATAAATAAATAAATAAATATGAAAAATAAATAAATAATTATATATATATATATATATATAATTAAAAATAAATTTAAAAAAAATAAAAATAAAAAAATAAAAAAAAATAAATAAAAAAACCGCCGTTAAAAAACCACCGCGAAACGTTCTGCGATGGTTTTGAAAACCACCGTGAATAGTTTCCTAACGCACGATTTCGCGGCCGTTTTTCGAAACCGCCCCCAATCGATTTAGCGGCGGTATAAACCACCGCGAAACGAAATAAAAAACTGCCGCTAAATGCCTTTTTGCCGTAGTGTCTGCCCAGACACGACCAACTAGATCTCTTCAAACATTTACTTCAATCACACTAGAGTGCATGTGATCGCACACCATGGGTTCTCCGGAAACACCGTGGAAGGAACCACCACCAGTACACCTTTCATGCTTCCACATTTAAATGATCTATTTAATGAGGCTTCTCAAATCCAAATGGTTTTTGCCGTTGTAATCCTTGCAAAAAAAAAATACGAGATAGGGTATTTCCTCTCCTGAAATGGATATCCGATGGAAAACTCGCCGACACCACCTTACACCCGAATGACGTCCTGTGATCCTGAGCCTCGGTCCAGAAAACAGTCGGGCACATCACACCATTGCTACCCCCTAGGGAAAAATCGTCAAAAGGACTGCTCACTTGAGGGGAACAGATATCCAGAGAAAAAGATGTGTTCTGACATACCAAACGTTGAGTGGTGTTGTGTGGGACCCGCATCCCGGTCCCGAAGTGCTGCCAACGGATCTCACCATTGTGATCCTCTCGGAAAAGTACACAAGATGGACTATTCACTTGTCCACAAAGGACAACCGGTGATAAATCGGAAAATCATCGCCAACTCCCAAAACGGCCCTCACGGGACCCGCACCAGCGTTCTGAATTAAAGAGGGCAGATTGCATCATTTCAATTCCCTCGGAAAAACACACAGAATCGACTACTCGCACGCCCGGAACAGACGTCCGATGGAAAAATTTTAAAGCGCTGCACACAGCTCGAAAGACGGGTCGTGGGGCCCACACCTCAACTCCGGTTTCAACGCCTGAAGCCACACTGGAAAAACTCCAGTTCAATGCCAGGGTCTCAACTCTAATGAAGGTGCTCAATTAGGATATCAGATGTGTCTACCCAGCCCAAAACAAAACCCCCCGAAAAAATGCCCGTCCACTTAACGTTGTGTCGTGCCACGGAGCCCCTCACCTCAAGAATTAAAAATCCCCGAGACCATCTCAAAATGCTTGACTTGAATCCAGGAAGTCACTGCCATAGAGGTCACACGAAACGGACACCTGTAATGAAAATTACGGGGCATCCGAATAGGGGAAGAATCCCCTCGGGCTTGACCGGCCTGGGCCAGCCCGCGCCGGGCCGCGGCTAAACTACACGGCCCCGCCATTGACCCTAGTTCCACTCAGCGCCGACTAGCCAGTGAGCCGGTTGATGCTTTACATGGTGACCCGCTGAGTGCGGGTCACTATCCACGCACTGGGGTCGCGGGCCGCGACCCCGCGGTCGTCGTTCCCCGGCGGCTCGACCTCACCTCCTCGAGCTGGCGCCTCGCCCGGCCAGCACCGCCTCGCCCTGCTATCGAACAACCCCGCCGCCCACGCCTCCACCTGGACCCCATCCATGCCGCTACGCCCCCTGGCCGGACTGCCTCGCTGGACCACCAGAGCCTCGCCGGAAGACCACAAACCACCTAAAACTTTGTCGGATAGCTGCGGACGCCTCAGAGCTCAGAATTCAAATCCGAAATATATGTCTAAAATCTCAGAACAAGTGCTACGCGATAATGGGTATAACTCGATAAAATAATGGAAAATAAATGCATATAAATTGATTCAAAGGAGGTGCAGAAGTTTAAAAAAAATAACGCACTATCCAACCTTAGTGGGAGTTGCCGGATGCTTCACCGATGGTCCGCCGGAGTTGCTGCACATCGCCGGAAAGGTGGAAGAGAGGAAGAGTTCCTCCTTCATTGGGAGGGTTTGCGCCCAGGGGAAAAAACAAGGGGGAGAAGTGTTTAAATATAAAACACTTAAACCCCCCGCCCGTAGGCCCCATACCCGAACCCTCAGCGGGGTTGTGGTTAAGCCTCCCCTTGGGTAAACACCACCTCCCGAGCGCAATGGCGGTCATGGAATTTTAATCCAACGTTCCATTCGAATGTTTTAAACGTAACATCTCAGACTGCTAAATTACAAAAACACCCATGGTGCCATTTTTCACAGACGGACCGCGCCCACAAAAATTTACCCCTTCTAGGGTAAACGACACTCTCCGGACTCAACGGTGCCCTTGGTTTTCCAATATGAGCATCCATTTAAGAGACACTTGTGTTTAACCATTAAACGAATAAATTAATTATTTAATTTATCTATTTCACGTTCCGATAGAGAGTGAGGGGTCCAAATGCCCTGTGCTGACATGTTTTATGTCGTTCCTAGGGTAAACACCCTATTTCGAACCCATTATTACATTCAGATTTCTAATCTGAAGCTATGTTTAAGAGTTATTCCATTTATATGGCGTTCCCATTGTTAACACACTAAAAAATTAATTCCGGCCACACCGGGGCTCGAAATCGCACGCCGTCTGTAGGCACTACTCTAGAATAACATCAAGGAAATTCCAAAGTCATTTATACCAAAAACTGAGTTATTACAAATCTAACAATTTCTCATGGAGGGAATCCCTTTTCTAAATTATTCTCTACTCAAAATGTTATTATATGGCACTTTAATTCTAGATCATTCGGTGCTCACTGAATTGGTATGTTTTATCTGATTTATTTTGTTCTGTTATCATCTCTTGGGTTAGTAGTGGATCTTTGTTATGTAAGTTTTATTTATCGACCATGTGATGATTCGCCTATTAATTTACATAGATCTATTGTGGATTTGGTTCCTAGAGGATGGATCTTGTTTTATTGGGTGCAGATATTATGTTCTATGAGGTATGAAATATCCTATATTCTTTTTCCAGCCTTGTGATTATGTAAACACAATTTAATGATATTAGAGTTTATTTTTAGGGAATAATATATCTTTATTTTGTGTTCCCTTTCATTCAATTTTGTGGATCCTATTTTCTCTGTTTTGTAAACCCAAGTGTGAGTTTGTTGGTTCCGCCTCTAGCCATTGTTGGTTAATCAAACATGCTCTAATTTTATAACCTGTTATTAAATGATTAATGGGATGATCTAGGGTCGTAATGATATGCATACATAAATGGGTTTTTAAAAAATATGTTCTAAGCCTTGTTTTCATAAGATAAATAGGTTTTCAAATCACAATAAAATGGTTTATGGAATTTTTTTTCAAAGAATGATTTTAATGAGAAAGGGTTGTGTGGTAATTGTTTTATGAAATGATATAAGACCATTTAAAATTTTGGAAATACCCCGAACATGGGAGATTTCGGTGCCTAGAAGTGGGTTATCCTATTGTGAGTTGTCGTTTTTTGTACGGGGTTCATTCATGGGTTGTTCAAATTCTATATAGGCCTATAGTTATTGGGTCATGATTCTAAAAAACCATAGAGTGTTCATCAATGTAGTGTTCCTTTATTCCCTTGGGAAATGTTTTTAGGGACTCATTTTAGTGTTCAAGAAAGTATTAAATTGATTTTGTTTTTTTAAAGACATAGTTGGACTAATCCTATGTTATTCTATGGGAGATCTCTATTATGATTTAATTTTTAGATTTCATTTCTATTATAGGCTACTTTTTAAAGATGATTCATGCTTTAATAAATGGTTTATTTGAAAATATTAGTTATTCAATTATATATAAAATATAAGTTGGAATTGTTAAAATGGGAAATTGTTTGTAAAATGGTTTTTATAAAAAACTGATTTTTTTATTATTTCATGTTCTTTATATATTGTGCATAATGGGATTACATGACATAGACTCACTAGGAAACAATTTGGTGGGATCCAAAAAGGTTTTTCCCCACACTCTAAAAACTCCATCATGGGTATGTATATCATTCATCTAAATATCATAATGGAAAATGTGTAACTATAAGGACGTGGGGTTTAATGTCAGTCAGGAATGGCTAGTTGGTTGTGATAAGGTTGGGTATTTCTCACATACCAAATGGAGTAGCTATCAACATTGTGGATTACCATGAGTTTTATTCAAGGAAATGTAAAATTTTTTCTGTTTTTTTCATAGTTATATTGGTACCTCTATTGGTTTATATCTATACCATATTTCCTTTCTTTTTATCTTTCTCCACACATATTCCATGTTATTATTTTAGGTTGGAAAAATAATTCCCTAAAGTAGTTGTTTTATTTTTGTTTTATAGTCACTACACATTGCAAATCAAGAGTGCCCCTTGGGTTTTTCGTTTTTCTATTTTGGAGCTTAGTATGATGGGTTGTCTGGGAAACATCATGAAAATTTAGAATCAATGGAATTTTAACCTTAAGAATTATTATAATTGGAATTTTTGGTAGCCTTGGTAAATGAGTATTGAGACATAAGAGGTATGTTATGAGTTGGTTACAAGGAATATCTCATAGTTGTAAGCCTTTTTTCACCATGGTATGTGGGGTTTCATATCTCATGTTTTGTGTTTTGATCTAGGTTTATGTTTCAACTTATATTATTTTTATATAAACCTGTATTGGATTTTTTCCCAATAGTATAATTCTATATTGGTATGTAGAATCATGATATCAAGATGTATTCTTGGTATTCCTCAAGATTCTGTAGAGGGAAATACTCCTCAAGGGAATCCTCCAATTGAAGAAAATCTCGTAGAGGTAATCATGTGGGCAGTTCATACTATGAATAAAAATATGTTTTGTGTTAATAACTAAGGAAAAGAGGCTCAAATTGGAGCTTAAGAAGACAAGTATCATGAAAAAGTGTTCCTATAATAGATAACATCATATTTTAAAGGTAGTAATGAACCTCATGAGGTGGAGGACTAGTTAGAACAAATTTAGTATATATTTGACTTCTTGGAGACACATGAATCTATCAAGGTAATGTTCTAGGCATTTAAGCTTGATCATCCCAAAAATAGGTGTTCAAGCTCTTTGGTTCTATATAATTTCCACATAGTATTGAACAAGAAAGGATTAAAGACAATTTTATTGGAATGTTTAGGCCCAAAATCCGTAATGATGTAAAATTCTATGGAAAATTATTATATTCATCTAGACGATCATTCAGGGATAGAAAGCAGCTATCATTTTTCTGAGTTGGTTCATTTTTCTTCACAGGTGGTGATTATTGACAATTATAAAGATTAAATGTAAAAATAAGTATTTACACCTAATATATTATGGAAGGTTTATATGTATAATCTCACCACCTATGTTGAATTAGTGAAATGGATATGATGGAATATATCGACATAGAAACTAATTTTGGATTGTTTGAGTTTCACCATTCACCCATTGGAACATTCAATGGCAGAATGGGATTTAGAGGAAGTGGCATGATAATAATAATGGTGGTGGAGAGATCTATAAAGAGTGTTATATTTATTATATATCTTTATTTGATTATATTTTACCCATGAACTTCTACCAATGTGGTAAGATAAGCCACACCCAATGATATTACCTGGAACAATTGATGACCTGCAGTGTATGTGGACATTGAGTTCATCTACAGTGATCCTTACAAGATTTTTTTATCCCTAAAAATGGTTTTATATAATCAACTCCAAATTGAAATTTGGAATATTTTGAATCTTCTATGTCTATAGGGTTCCATCCATAGGACTCCAAAGTGATGTTGTTTCACGTAGTGATAGTGCTTCTGAAAGAATTTAATGCGGCTCTAACTATAATGAGATGTGAAATTTTTTTAATATTATATATAAATTGGTTTATATGATATTGGTTCATTACATTAGTTTATATATTCCCATTTTATGAATTCACTGAAACTTTTAAATGATCTCATGGGCTATGTTATAGTGTTGTTGAGGCCTCTTGAAAGGGGGAGGGAGTATGAGTTTTGTTTTCCATTGTGTTCAATTTTGATAGATGATGTTGAGTTATTCTATTACTTTATGGTTACTCATCTGATTCTTCTTAATATTATAATTAGGATGTATTTGATGGTTTCTCCCTAATATGATATTGATTGTTATCATCAATGTGTTCTGTACTTTATTGTTAATGGGATCACATAGGGTTTTCTGAGAGAGTGGGAAGTGAGGTCTAATCATGTGGTACATTATTTACCAATGTGAAGTAATCTATTGACTTTTGATACAGTTGGGTCAGATGATGTATCTTCCCATGTTTATTTTCCCTTGGTTTCGTTTTATTTTTTTGTGGTCTTTATAAACTACTACTTCGGTAAACCACCATAAAAGGAGGTAGAGTTCTCCATCAATATAGTTCCTAGTACATAATGGATTTGTATACCTTATTATTGTTTGGAACCTTCTAATTTGAAATAGAATGATATCATGTTTAAAAACCTATTAGAAAATGGTATTTCATGTCCTGTTGTATTTTCATGGTTTTCCCCTATGCTCTCTTCCAAGAAGGATGATGTTTCACATCATTTGTACATATATTATCATAAGATAAAATGGGTAATAATTAATAATAAGTACCCTTTTCCCCATGTAAATTGATTATTTGGCCATTTATTATGGTAAAAGTGGTTTTCTAAAATTTCCCTCTAGTCGAGTTATAATAATAAGAGAGTTAAGTAGCTAGATATCCTAAAGACCTCTATCAGGATTTGGTATGGTCACTATAAAAATATAATGATGTATTCTGACCTAGATAACACTCCTGTAGTGTTTATGAATTTGACTGATAAGATATTCAACTAGTATCTTAACTTCTTTTTTTTTATTCTTGGGAATGATATCCTAGTCTATTAATAAACTATGAATGTGAATGAGTACCACCTGAATATAGTTTTTTTAAACATGATCATAAAATAGATTTATGAAAAGTTATCAAAAATGAAATCACTATATCTGAGAGGTAATGTTCATAGAGTACATGCTTTATTAAATCACTCTTATTTGATAATGGAAGGGTTAATGTTGTCTTTTCATGTGAATTTTTGGTAAATTAATTTTTTATATCGATATTCCTAGGCCAATATGATTGTTACTGATGGTTATAAATGTATGTTTTCAATATAGAATCACCATTTGATGGTCTTACCAAGAAAGGGTTCAAATTCTCATGGGACTCTAAATGTCAAGCATCTTTTTATGAAAATAAACACTGTCTACCATTGACTCCCAATATGAACATTCTTGAACCTAGTAAGGGTTATGTTGTTTATTTTGATTCTTATGTGGATAGTTCCAGATGAATTCATATACCAGATGACCATGTGGTGTTATAAATATCATGTTAACTATGACATCATCAGCAGAACAATCCTATTAATGACTTGTAATTTTTTATTTCCATAGATATTATTCTGTTTTGGAAACACTATATTTTTAAATGGATGTTCGCAGAAAATTTCGATCATAAAATATTGAGTTATACCTTCTCTCTTAATGACCTAACCCTTCTGAAGAATTAATATTTTTAGTACCAATCAGAATGCTTCTATGACATCATCAATACCCTTGGGAAGGGTATTGTTGTTGTTGATGATATTAGTAGGAAATTTATTTCTCATGTCATATGTGAAGTAAAATTGGTGTGTAATTTTAAAGTTTTTTTTTCAATTCCATTAGGATAAATTGGATGAATATTCTGGTTTGGTTTTGATAAGTGTTTATTATCCATCTTCTCTCATTGAGTTGATTCTATATGAACAAAAATATAATTATTATTTCAAAATATTGAGGGAATCCATATATGGTGGGGATAAAACTATTGGGAGATATCTCCCTATGATAGAATTCATTTATTTGGGAATCAGTTCATCATCCCTTTATCTGTACACAATTTGGTGATTAATTATTATAATATTTCTTTAGTATTCATTTAGTCTTTCACTATGACGATTCATTATTATATGATAGGTATTTTTTTGTGGCCGAGAATGAAGAATGATTTTTCAAATTATGTGTCTCCTTGTTAAATATTCTAATATATTAGAGTAAATCTCTTGAGACTTCTTCCATAAAAATTATTTTAGTACTAGTATGGAAATGGGATGAGGTGTCCATGAGCTTCATAGTTGGATTACCATGGACTACACAAGGAAATAATGTTGTCTAAGAGGTGATTTATTAAATGAAAAAATGAACTCATTTCATATTGATTAGGGGAACTACCATGGTCTATGATATGGGAATGTTGTTCGTATATGATTTTTTTCAGGGGTTTAAGCACTTATGTTTTTAAGGGAATTTAATTTGAGAAATAATTTGAATTTTTTCTTTTTGGTGAATGTGATGGGTAAAATGGTCATTTTAATCTATTTGATGATCTTGTATTTTTTTACCCTTCTATTAGTCCTGAAATATTATGTTTATCCTTATATAGTAGTTTGGTGGATATCCTAGTTGTTTGATTTTTGGAAGAAAGGTTAATATTTATTTAATTAAATATTACATTAATCAAGTTAATTTGGAAAGAGATATCATTTGAACAGAACATTGGATTTCAATTCTGAGTCCTCACATGTGTATGGAGTCGGGTTTTTTTCTTATTCAAGGTATATACCAACTTCCGGTTTGGGGACCTGAGAGTGGAATTTCAAATGTATTATTAGTTAATTAAGTAAAACACTCTCCACCCCCCATTTTTAGTCTTCTATGAATTGTCAGAGGTGTAGAGAACCTCCCTCATTTAATGGTTTAAAAAAGAGGATATGCAGAAGGAGGTGTTGTAGAAATTTATCCATGGTGGAGATCGATGTCCAATGATTTCTAGGAGTGTATTTGGGCCTGAAGCTTCAGCGTTTACACAATGAGTTCAGACATGATATGTGTTTTATTTCCCAATCCCGATATCTGTGATGTTTTAATGCTTTAGGGCCATATTATTAGTACTATACACCACCAGGGGGAGATATTTTTCTAATAGGGGAATAAAGGGGGATTTGAATGTTTGCATGGGTTTCCCATTTGGAAATCTGAATGAAGCATCATGTTGTTTATGAACAAACACCATCTATTCTTCCCATTAATGTGGAATCCTGATTATGAAATTACAAAAAATTTACTTGGATTACAGGTCATGTACTAGATTCATATCCATGTGGTTGAGTAATTCTAATGAATAAAATTTTGGACAACACGTAGTATAGTTTTGGTAAATAGTATGTAGTGGAACAAGGTCATGTAGTTGTGTAAAATGGAATGTGGATTTTTTAGGTATACAAATGATTTACCCAAGGTAAAAATCATGTATTACAACAAGGTAATGTGTTCATGTATAATATAAGGAACCCCATGTAAGGGGGACATAGTCATGTCAAAGTACACAACCAAACCCCATGTATGACGTGGTTATCTAGAAGTACACGACCAAACCTCTTGTATGTAGTGGTCATGTAGTAGTACTCTTATAGATCCCATGTTTACTATGAGATGTATAATTTCATTGATATTGAAGAGGTTTTGTATTACATTTAATGTACTGGGGGTACACACCGTGTACTTTCCCTTTATTCTCCTTTTGAGGCTTTTGAGTGATTTCACACCTTAGAGGAATAATTTAACACAAGAGGTGTTCATTTTGAGTTTTCTCCACATTGAATGTGATGGTAGATCCATTGGAAAATTTGAGGACTTCTAAGAAATTTTTTGTGTGAGACTTTTCATAGATATCTATTCCTTCAAAAAGTTATTTTGGATGTCTCATGTGGGTGATACATGGGATGAGACCCAGGCAGGGGTCTTGGGAATTCTTGGAGGACATAACAGGAGTTTTTCATATACCATAATTGGTGTTGGAAAGGGTCTATCCTTGGTGAGAGCTACTAGGTTGGGAATTTAAGTAATGGATATGTTGGGTGTATGGACCAACCTAGGGTGACTAGAAAAGGGTATGGGCTTAGGTCCTTCTCCCATATGAGGATTACTCCATTTTAGTCTGCTGAGGCTGTGAGATTATAGTGATTGTGTTATGAGAGGTGTGTCCCCCGATGGTTGGGAACTATCATGCAATATTAGTGGTGAAAAAGTATTGGGAGAGGTACGCCTTCACTTACATTAGGAATTATAGGATCCATTGTTGGATGCCTATACCTTTGTACTAGTTCCAATGATTCGTAGAGGGAAACATAGGTATGTTTTTCGATATAATGGTATAAGTGGGTGTTCGATTAATAAGATGACCCTATGCGGGTGCACGTGTTTGTGGAGTTTTGGTTATGGGTGTTTCCGTAGGACCCAACCCAATGTATGAACAATTTATGTTGAGATGTGATGATGGGCTTGGGCATTCCGCGAACCCTTGATATGTTTACACTTGTTATTGGTCTACATACTAGGGTTATTGTCTTATTGATAGACTATAATTCTTTGGAATATATAACTAATGATATGGGTTACCATCATTGAGAGATTTAGATTTTTGTTTCTATAGATTTAGTTCTAGATGTCGGACTTGATGCACCATATTTGAGGATTGTTGGGTAGACACTAGGTTTCACATATATGGTTCACGTTATTTTGAATGGAGATTTATATTCGATGTAGATAGAGTTTGGATATGAAATTCCCCATGAATGATCAAAGATGTATTAAATCAAGGTCTATATTTGAGGTTGGATAGGTTTTACATGGCTCTCCAATATCATGAGATATATTGTTCGACAAGATGTTTCTTACTGAAATTGATAGTAGTTTATGGTTTTAGTTTTGGACTCAGGGTCAAATCAAATTTTGTAGACACGAACTTCTACACACGCACAGATATATATATATATATATATATGACATTAGTTAAAATTTCATTCCATATACATCATGAAATTGGTGGAAATAATATTTTGATTATGTGGTTGAGATGTTAGAATGATGCTATGATAATTGACAATGATGGCATAGCATATAGAATATGATATAGAACTAAGTCTCCTAATCATTATGATGGTTCCATACTGATTCACTAGGGACCCTCAATGTTGATTCATAGTTATGTGTTGAACTGATGTTCTATGAATGATCATTTATAATGTGGGATATGTGTTAGACTGATGGTCTGGTTTTTGGTCATGTTTTAGAATTGTTTGAGTTCTTAAGATTGATGATTATAGGCACTGATTAAGAGTTAGTTAGTAATTTGGTAATGTTTGGATAAATAATCCATTTATGTGGTAGCCATTTGTTATTTGGGATGCAAAGTCTTAGAGATATTTGTATAGATTCCCCACCATTATCCAAAGAAGGTATGTTTGATCGATGTTATTAACCAATTGATTGATGAATTTTTCTATTTGTATTTATTTTAGACATGTTTTTCGAGGAATATCATATTTAATGAGTATGAACTTATGGATAAATGTTATAGGTTCGCCATTGGGGAAAGCCAACTGAAATTATTTTCTCACCCCTTGAACATGTACCCCAATGTTCATTAATATATATATATAAATCTACTTTCTGGTTGAGAAAAATTTTGTGATGGATATGGTGAAAGACCAATATTGTACAATGAGAGAGATTCTCATGTGGGACTTGATGAAAGTGTTGGAGTATCTTGAAATGATACTGGGGACTGGGTATGTGACATAGATCCGAGTTAGCAGTGGATCATGATGTATTCATTTTTTATATGAATATTTTGTATATGTGATTTCCCCTATGGGTGATCGATGCGATATGTATAGAAAGGTTGTTTTTGTTTTAACTAAATTTCAATTTATTATGGAATTATTATGTTTCATTTTATTTATTAATTCTATTTATTATAATGTGTATGATTTTTAGTTGTTTACTTTTGGTTCTCCACTCCGATATGAGGGTATAGTCTCCTAAAAATTCCACCTTAGACACCAACTATTAGTTTGTAGCCTATGTCGTATGAGTAGGGGCACATGAGGTCTTGGGGTAAACCATTTTGGGGTAATAGTTACTAGCATGAGGGATAAAGATTTACAATGTGGTATTAGTGGATTTACTTTTCTTTTGTTTTACTATTTGTGATTTAGTAGACTGGAGATATAGGTATGTGTCAGAGCCCGTGATGGATATTGGACTTCTTCATCATGAATGCATGTTCCCATACGAATATTCGGTTTCTTTGGTCTATGGTTAACTTTCATGGTTTTGGATGTTATGATTTTAATTATTTTTGGACATTGGAAATTCATATATTATTTGAATTTAATTCTCTATAGTGGATTTTTTTTGCTTATTAGAAAAAGGGATGTGTTTTGTTTTGACTCACATCTGGTAGAGGCAATAGACATCTCATTTATCATGCTTAGGAAATAGGATCCACATATTATAGGCCTACTAGTGTGTGATTTTATGTATTTCCTTCTGATTGATGGTTTTCTGGATCTACAATGATATTCTTGAATATGAGGAAGATGATGGTGTCCTTATGTACAACAGGTGTATGGACCCCAGTTGGTCTGTAGGGAATGACTATATGATTGTTAGGCCCTTTGGAGTTCTTTTTTGGGATCAATTGTGTGTCCTCATCCTCCAAGGAGCGGTTTGATGCGAAAATGCTTGGAGTGTATAACTTCCTAAGTTATGGAAGGTTGGTTTACAATATGGAGTTATTTTCATATAAGATCATAATGATGGGTATTTTGGTATGATTAGGCTGTATAATGATGGGATGATATAATTTTTTACACCCCATGAGTAGTGGCCATCTATGAATTGTCCTAGACCTAGGTGGTTGCACCTCATGACTTGTTCTAGGGCATAAATAGTGGGGCTAGGTGGTAGATCCAAGTGACTATATTTATAACTCTAGTTTAGTGAGTTAGATCAATTTGATAATTTACTATGACCTGTAAGTGGGTTTGACCATGTTGTGTGTGGTTTTGGGTGCATGAGGTATAGATGGATACATTGGAATTTTTTAAAACATGCATAAAGGGTGTATCCTAGTATACATATTATTTTCATTAGATTGCTTGTGTATTTTAGCAGTATCACATGTATACTAGTGCTCCATCCTTATGGTTTATTTCATGAGCATAATTATTGTTCAGGTTCCTATCTTAGGAAATGATTATATAGGTGAGTTTTTCCTTGTGGTTATGAGATGGATCGGTAGCACATTAGGTGATTTGGGATTTATGGATGAGGCTTATGTGTTGTGAATATTCCAAACATCAGTTGGGCTGGACAGTATAAGAGTAGATGAATTTTTTTAACCTCATACACTATTTCTTTAGTTTTGAATCATTAAATAATGATTCATTAATGGATAATAGATTTTTAAGTGTTCAAACGTCCTATTATAATAAATGTAAATGCATTACAATTAATACACATTAGTTTTCATGTTTTGGAAGTTGATGAAACCATAAATATCTTTCAATGAAGACAATTAATGGGTCTATAAAGGGGAATAATTCATTTCTTTGAATGATACATGATAGTTGTATTCCATATTAAAATCTCCCATTATCCCAAAGTATTATTTATCACTCCGTGATGGTTCTAGAAACCCTTTGGTGGTTTGGGTCCTTTCAATACAATAATGCGCCCATGGATTGTGTAACACATTCAAAGGATGGAAGATTTTTTTTCTATATAGGTGATCCACATTAAACGTAAACTATCGATGAGTGAAGATCATGCTTATGATAGTAAAGGTATACACATGTTTATATAATTCTTATTTCATAGCATTTTTATCTATTTTTGATTTATAAGGAATATTCATGATTTGATTATGATTCTAATATCATTAGATTATCTCCATAAATCCATTAATGTTATTATATCCTTGTTCTACAAAGGATCAGTGTGTAAAAATATTGTTTTAATTTTTTTTTGAATATATTAAGAAATTGAAGCCATATCATTAATTAATCTAGAAAAAAATATTTTGTTTTGATTTTTCATTGCATATGATATCCATATATAATATGGTACAATATAGTATAATCCTCAATATTTGATCTTTTTTAGGATATTATATCTTCCCCATCCAACACATTATATAGGACTAGGTAAACGGTGATACTAGCCTTGGGTGATGTCAAAAAAACAATAATGTATGTAAATAAAGTCTAAGGTCATACCTAGACATTGGGGATGATTTCCCCTTTTTATAACAACTAACCAAACAAAATATATGATTCATGACAAAAATAACTCAACTCAAATGAGAAACCAATAAAATAAAAAATATCATAGTAGTATTGAAAAAGATAAAAAATAAAACTCAAGAAATCTAAAGGATATTCCAAAATAGAACAAATGATGTGTTCTCATTCCAGTGACACCATAAGAGAAAAGGTAAGATCTAGACCTATCATAATGAAATCGCATCATGGTAATCCACTCGTGAAGTAAAAAACATTTCCTTTACATATTTCATGAAGAATAATGTATACATTTGCACCAAAGTAAATATGCGGGGGTGAGTAATCATACCCTGTAGAATTTTCAGAAAATACTTTCCAACACATGGTAGTAGGAAACGAATTCATTATATCATATTTTAAAATATATTTTTTATCAAAATGAATAACAATGAAGACTTTATCAGTTAAAATTTTATTTCTAAAGAATAAATAGTTTTCCTAATTATACTACTTAGAATACCCATTCCAAAGTCATAAACCCATAAACTCTTGTCATGTGAAAGTCCATCACTCATGAGAAATTACTATTTAATCTAGCATCTAATCACTAGGTGACCACTCTCCAGGTGAAACTATTGTGACACCACATACATTATTTAGGGTCATGTCCAATGAAAACAAACTCATGATAAACATGTATGAAAATATCCCATATCAATTATTTCCACCTAAAAAAATTCTTTCCTTTATTCATTTAATCCAAAATCATACTTTAAATAAAACTAATCCATAATTTTATAAAACTACACCTTCAATATCTTGAATTAGAGGATAAGAGAGAGAAGCTTCATAACTCTAAATAGTCCTAAAAATGGAGAATAATATAACGAAATCTCCAAATTTAGGATCAATACCATTTCCATTTAATATATCCAATCAAGATCCCATAAAACACCATAGATCATAGATATATCTATTAAGTATTAGATCAAGCATTATGTGTGGGGGAGATGGGAAGATATAAACTGAAATATAGAAAATATAGAATAAAAATTGATATTGGAGATAAAAATCACTTAGATCCATCAATTTGGATTTCTGGGTCAAAGGGAGTCACTATGATAACTCCAGAGATAAAGGAGTTAGATAGCCTAAGAGAATGAAATAGAATGAGTAT
Source organism: Viscum album (assembly GCA_963277665.1). Taxonomy (NCBI): domain Eukaryota; kingdom Viridiplantae; phylum Streptophyta; class Magnoliopsida; order Santalales; family Viscaceae; genus Viscum; species Viscum album. The sequence continues at coordinate 1,577,944,027 of OY728141.1, forward strand.
TTGAAGGCTAAAATCCATGTTAAACTCTAATTTAAAGAGAAATAAATTCATGTTTAATAGTCAGAACACATGTTTTTATATATTATATTCCATCCATGTGACATTTATAGGATAACACAAAAGGGGAATAGGGGTTTGTCATTATGTTTATAGAAAATTTATGCCATCCATGAACACCTACTTTAACAACCCGAGGTTTTATCAATGGAATTCTCTTCTTATAATTATTCATTATAGTATAATCACATATGTTGGAACAATGAAATTCCAAGTTATTAAATACTATGTAATCACTAAACATAATATTTCCACTTCTATGTTGTGAATTTTGAAAATCTGACATACACAGTTGTGATCAGTAAGATGTTTGGAGTCTAATAGAACAAACTAGATTTTTGGTGAATAGTAACCAATCCTTTTGAATAGTAACATACCCTTATTAATATTAATATGGATATTTTGAATATTAAATCGTCCAATATAATAGAAACCTTATCCATGAATGATTAAATTAAATGTAGGTATCTTGTAAGTAACAATTTGGATGTAGTAAAAGTACGGGTATATTTGTATGTCATAAACAAATAATTATAATTAATTAATTTTTTCAAAATAAATTTTGTTTTACTAAAATTTGTTCATAAATTAACAATTCTATTTCTTCTGGTTCTAAGATAATTTTATAAGTCCTTATGTATTTTTTGAAAGCATTATAAAATCAGTTTTAATTTTAAAAACTATATATTTTCAAGGAAATTATAATTTTAATTAAAAATTAAATTAATCATATTTATGAAATAATTTTGGAATAATGGAATTCATTTTTGGATTATACATGTCAAAAAATGGTTAGGGTAAATTTTTATGGGATTTTTTTGAAATACTTAAATTTTTTATAAATAGTGAAATACCATAATTTACATAATAAGATAACTACACTAATTATAGAGTCATGTATGATGTTCTGATTATGAAAGAACTATTTTATCCTATTCATGTGATAAAATTAATGTATTTATTCATGGAATACTCACAATTCCATGTATTTTGGAGAAATAATAAATAAATGAAATTAATATTGAGAAATCCTCTCTCCCCTCTACTATAAATACCACCCATCACACTCTCATTTCCTCACACCTCTCAAGATTCAGGCCTTGCCTAAACTCAGACCAAGAATAATTCCTAGCTCCTTCCCCATGTTCACGATATTCTGGTCTCATCAAAATAAAAATCCTAGCTTTTTAAAGAAGAATCTCAAGAGGATGATTCGAGAGGTTTTTCCTCTCTCTCTATTTTTTCTTCAAATTATTTTCTATTTCATGTTCATTTCGTAATCTCTACCAACCTATCTTCATAGAAATTTTATGGTAACTAAATTATTATACATATAATATAATTTTATGATAATAAAAGGATATTATATCATCCAACCCCCTTCTCTTCTTCTTTTTGTTTTTGAAAGGAAAATGTTGTTTGTGTGGTGTTAATTTGTCACCTTCAAGAATGACATGATTTCATTTTTTCTTTTCCGCCGTCATATATGGTCATGAATCCATTTTATGGATGAAAAATATTATTTTATATTTATTATATCTTATTTAATGTTATTGATCTAACTTATGTACATATTATTAAATGATTAAACATAACAAGTTTGTTGTGGTCGAAAACCGCCCAAATCAACCCAAACAATCATCATTTAATTCTTATCTAATGATTCATCCAAATGTTTTATGATATAATTAATTAAAGGATCATTTAAACATTTGTAATATCATTAATAAAATTAAATATAATTTCTATTTTTTATCCATGTTCTACACGAACTTCCATTTCTGAATACAAGTGAACCATTCAAGAAAACCATAAAAACAAATATTCTTGAATAATGTTTTTAAACTCTAAAACTCATCGAAAGACCCATAAAATAAATTAATGAAACCCTAATGAACCATATTCATGTAATAAAGGTTATTTAATTGTTTATTAATGAATATAATGATGTTATACAAGAAATTATGGAGAAGAAAACATCCAGTACAAGTTAAAAGGAAATTCTCAAAACCAACATTCTTTCCTTACGTTCTCCCTCTTTCACTACATTTTTTGTGTGGTATCTCTTAAAAAATAAATTTTCATCATTATATTAACATTTCAAGGATATAAATTGTTTCCATTTTTGATTATTTCAATAAAATGTTTTCGAAAAGAACTCTTCTTAAAAAAACACCTTTTACTTCTCACTCAAGTTTGATGGTTCTTGTATCAAGTATGTTATTCCCTCTTTCATTTGGGAAACCAATATTTATGAATGTTTTATTATCTAATAAAACCTATTAATTTCTATGGGTTATTTATTTTCATTTTTTATATATGTTCTATGTGGAATTGACTATAATTATAATTTTTGGATGCGATGGGGGTGCCCAAAATTATAAAGCGCAAAATGAATGTGATGATGAGACAAGTGCGCCCAGAATTATAAAGTGCTCCTACAAATTGGATAAAGTGATGAATATCATTAGTAAAAGTTAAATTATGTGTGAAAATGATGCTACAATTTTCCACAACTATGTGTTGAAGTTAACCATTATGACATGTTGTTTCATTTTCATGCATATCCACATTTCAAGTATTGTATTAATGCCTCCACTTATGTTCATGATCCCTTTCCTATGTTTTGTTTATGCTCACCCAATGCTATATTGTTCTTATATATCATCTTACTGGGATTTTATCTTACCCCCTTTTTATTTATCTCCTCATGTTATTATGTTCACTAAGGAGATGTCAAGGTACAATAAGAAGCTGGAGAAGATTGAATTAAAATAATGTTTATGTTTGGTGTTGTAAATGTCATGTTTGGTCCTAGTTTTCCCAAGAAACTAAACCTCTGGATCCTCAGGGTGTAATACTATTATGTTTTTTATCATTATAATGATGTAATAGTAATGTAAGAAAAGGAAGGGTCTCTATGGTTGGTATTAGAGGAACGATTTAGTAAATTTGGGAATTAAGATTAGTGAACCTTAGAGAAAACCTCTAGAAAGAGACTAAGTACAAATATTCACACAATAAGATTAACATAGGGATCCCATATGTTATTATTTTAGATTAAATCAAAAAAATAAATAGTTATTCATGACTTTTTGACTTTTATTTTGTTATAACCCATTCTATATTAGAGAATGGTGGGAATGAGGAGAAACTAGGACAATAACTCATGTGAGGGCCAATGCGATGATTTCCCAAATGAAATCCCTAGTGATTTGTGAGGTGGAGTTGAAAACTTTAGAGCGATGAATACCCAAATATCTATGATTATGATCAATAACCATAATAATGGGGACCTTCCTCTTTCACCAAAGAGGGGGAAACTGGCTATCGATTGTTTTATGCAGCAAATAACATAGAATTTTAATGGATCTTCTAATACACTAGTTGTGGAACAATGGGACAACTCCAATGAAAGGATATTTTATGTGCTTGACTATTTCGAGATAGATTAGGTCCCACTAACTTTTTATCATCTAGATGTATGGGCCGATAAATGGTGGGATTTGAAGAATAACACCACAACATTAGAGTAAATGTAAGAGATGGAAGGGGAAGAAATTCAAATCATTTTTCTTAAAAAGTATTTTCAATGATCTATTCATATAAAGATGGAGAGATAATTCATAAGGATCAAGAAAAAAGAAAGATAATTTGTCACAAACTACAATGAAAATTTCAGAATGTCTGTAAGGTAAGCATTGGGTTATCTTGTAAAAAATGATAGCAAAATTGATAGATTCATTAGTGGAATAAAACCACACATTCGAAAGGTCCTTATAATTCAATACATTGGGAGTTATGAAGAATTTTTTTGATGTGATATAAAAGTTGAGATGGAGTTTGGAGAATTTTCCCATGTCTATGGAGATAAGAAACTAAATATTGAGTTTCAAGCTGGGGGATCTAATGATAAAGGTGGGATGAAAACTCAACGACCCACTGTAACACCCCGAGCTTCCACGATACGCTTCTCATTCAATAATGCAATAGCTTGCATTGTACGCAACTTCGAGTTCTAAAACACCGCGACTAATCAAAGTAGCCGTTTTGAATAGTAATAACCACTTTTTAAAATTATAGAAATTTTATATTTCAAAATGGACTTCATTTTTGTATTCGTAATATCGAAATTATCCAAAGTTGAATTTTTTGTAATTTTCTGAGAACTTCCAATTTTTTATGAATAGTGAAAATTACTTAGAAAAAACTTTTTTTAATAAAAATAATTTATAGTGATAAATTATACTATTTAGTGGTTTTAAAGTATAATTAGAATATATTTTTACCATTTTATCCAATGGTGGTCATTAGAATTAATTTAACATTGAAATTGGACATAAACAATTGCCAAACTTTTGATATAAATTGTTTCTTAAAAACACGCTATTATTGTGACAGCGGGAATTAATTATAAAATTAATTAATGCAACTTATATGTTTGGAATTTTTTAAAATAGAAATCATTTTTGAATTTGGAATATCAATTATAGCTTATGGTGAAATTTTGGCATTGTTCTGAAAAACTTCAATTTTTGATGAATAGTGAAACCACTAAGTGGTAGTTAAATAACTGATTTTTAGTTTAAATGAAATATTACAACTTCTGTGATTTTATTTTCAAAAATCCGACATACATGGTTGTCATTAAGAAGTAAAATGTGGTTCAATGAGATTAAAATAATGTTTTTGGTGAATAGTAACTTTTAAGTTCTTAATCGCGATTAGAGGTAATTAGTGTAGTTTAAGGTAAAAATAATGTTTTAATAATATTAGATGAGCTTGACACTTGTCCTACTCCTATTGGATGAGTCATGGCCGACCAAGACAACCCATGGGTCAACTTGGGGACCCCATGGAGCCACTTTGGTTGGAAAATGACATTAATATATATTTATTTAATGTTAAAATTAAATTGACACAAACATGAGTTGTTCTACTACAATAGTTTTTAAGTGGGGTTAAACAAGTCAAAATTTTGACTATAAATATTCATTATAAAGCTAAAAATATTTCATACATCATAGTATTTTTTTTATAATTTTTAGACATTAAATAAATTAAATTATTTATGACATCATTATGATGCAACGATGACCTCATTATTTAATGATTTTAATAAAATGAAAAGATAATGTAAAATCCAAGGCTTAAACATGTCCAAAGACTATTTTAAGGGTAGATTTAGAACTCTTATCACCTTATCCACGAATTATATAAGTGTGGGATCTTTATAATCTGAAAACCATTGTATAATAATGCAACATTTCAATCTTTCCAAAAGAGCCCCTCCTCTCCTCTTATAAAAGGCCCCTACCTCTACCACCTCATTCACACATTCAAGCCATTTGGTTCGGCCAAACTCTGCCCAAATACTCTCCCAACTTCCCCTTCTTACTCCTAGAAGCCTCACTTTGGTGAGAACTCTTCCCAAGGAAGCCTTTTGCTCAAATCAAAAAGAGTTACCCGATTTTGAGGTAATGTCTTCTCTAATGTTGTTTTGTTTTATTTTTCTTCTACAACCCCTAAAATCTTTTTATTCATTTCTTTTGTAACAACACCAGTATCCTCAATATACTAGGATGTTGTTATATGAAGGATTTGAGCTAAACTTACACACACCTACATCTAATGGTTAAAGAACATACGGTTTCTGTGGATGGAGAATTTCTGCCTCACGAAACGATGATTGTTCAACACTCATATAACACCTTCAAAGGTGGCCATTAAGATGTAACTATATTTATATATTATATATAATATGTTTATGTTTTACTTATGCTTCTGTATTTCTAATTTATGGCATACTATATGATTTCCATTATGGGTAAAACGCGATAATTAAATTTTAGGAAGTGCGGACTACCGCCCCCTCAAAGTGATTTGAATCGTTAATGCCATATGTGGGATGTATAAAGGATGGAGTAAATGGTATTATACACTATATTATACAGGAATTATATTATATATTTATATCATTATGATTTCATTCCATTAAATACGAAACAGAAATGAAAGTAGCGTTCATGCATACGTACGGCTTACCATCTCCATGAACGGTGCATTTCATTTCTTACCTATAAATGTTACATAATATTATAAATGAATGTATATACTGGATATATATTATATATATGACATCTAAATCATGAATATAATTCTGGAGATAATGGATATTCTACCACATAAACAACTTGTAATTATAAGAAATTTATTGTTGACTCAAGTACCAAAGATCGACAAAACGACTGTTATTAACTTAAATAATTACATAATGTTCATAACATTGTAATAAGTGATATAAAAAGGATAATGAAATTAAAAATGGTTCTTAATAAGGTATATATTAAATCTAGTTTATTATTCATGAGGTTAAAGAACGGTTGAGTCAAGTCAGACATGAGGTAAGGGAACTTCTTAACCCAATTTCTATTCTTTGGGTTAATCTCCTACTTTCAAATTATGTCATGATATTATTATGTCATATCTTGTATTATTACATTATTTATGTCTAATTATAGTGAATACACATTATAGATGTACTTTATTTAAAAAAATTGATCTTTTTAAGGACTTCGTCTCAATCCCCTTTCATTGAGGCATATTTGGTTTTATACACAACTTTCTTTTATACGGTGTATAAACCCCTCTGAATTTTACGTTTTTTCAAAAGGAATCTTTTTTATACAAAGCGTTTTACTAAACGACAAAAAGGAATGTTTTTCTTTCTGTAAATATGCGGCGACAACAACTTCTCCGCCGCCGTGACCATTATTTGAGTTTTGGCTTCCTCTACAAGCCATCACTTTTTTTAATGAAAAATAAATAAAAAGTTTTAACTTTCTTCTATTTTGGTATTGAAAATGGTTTTGAAAGAGTTTTTATTATATCAATGTGTTGTATTGATATCTTGTGATTGAAATGTGGAAATTTTATGTTTCCATTATGCATGTTTTATGTGATACGATTATGTTATGATTTATGATAAGTTTAAACCTATTCATATGAGGAATGCATTGGACTTAATAAGTGACGGGTGGAGCCCGCTATAGCTCCTCGATGCATCGGTAGGTCTAATGAGACAAACTAGTGTTTTGGCACGAGGCCTTGACAAAATCTTATTTGTGGTCTTGGCATGAGGCATTGGCTACGTGGTTATGATAGTCTGGCATTATGCATTCCATCATTATGAAAGTGGTTAATGATATTTCATGTGATTATTCGACCAGTAGAATATTCATGTGAAGAAGTAAATGGTAGTAGATCATTTTACTTTTTCCATATTATGTTGATGTTCAAGTTTAAAAGGCTTTTTTTAGTTATACATTACCTTAAATGTTTATGTTTATTTATGAAAGCTTCCGCAATATTGTTATCCTTACTGAGCATCTGAGCTCACCCCTTTCAATGTTTTAATATTTTCCAGGATGTGAAGAAGTATTTTAGGAATGACCTGCAGGGATAGTCATAAGATGATATGAGTGTGGACTATGAAGACTTTGTTATTGTAGTTTTTCACCTTATGTTGTAATGTAACAATTATGAATGTATCTAGTGTTTCCAAGGCTACTAAACTAAACGGTCTTTCGAGACTTGATCTTTTGTGATCATGCCACTATTACGAAGTAATGCACCGACTCTGGGTAGCTGGGGTCGGGGCGTTACAGTTGGTATCAGAGGCTGTTTAGTACTAACCTTGGAAGCTAGATTTAGACAAACTCTGATTAGAGCACGTAGATCTAAGATGAACTTTGAGGATTAGTATAGAAGAACTTCCTAAAAATTTTGGTATTGTAGAGATTTTGTGAGTTTTCTGAGCAATACATCGCTGTCTGGATACGAGAAGGTAGAGGCGGCTCTGGCATAGATGTACCTAGTGGTAGAACCCGAAAACACTGCTTTGAGCAAGACTCGAATGGGAACTGGTGCACGACAACGGTCCTTGCTGCACTCTTGGTTACGACACTCCCGGGAGATATGCTTAGGATAATTCCAATTTTCTTTACAAACCACTATGAAGGGTTACGAGTATATACTTCCTCAAAGAAAACATTTTTATAATTATGGATTATATCCATAATTAGTTTAATTTATGTTAAGTGTTTTACAAGTATGGAATTATGTATTTTGATTCATAAACTAATCCAGTTTATGCCATTATTTAGAAATGGCGCCTAGTGGAAGGAATGGAAACCGTATCAATGCACGCACTCCGTGTAGGGATTGCCCTCCTGCTCAAGATAATTATGGTGGAGCTAGTGATACAACTGGTGCTGATCAGCTTCTCACCGTACTGGGACCACTCACGCAGGTTATGAATAATAACCTTACTCATATGGAGCACCCTGATCCGCAACGTGGAGGATCAATGCTAGACCGTTTCATGAGGCAACAACCACCAACCATCAATGGGAGTACAAATCCTATAGTAGCTGAGCAATAGATAAATTCCTTAGAGAAAATATTCCATGCCTTGGGGAGTAGTGAAAGGGAGAAAGTTGTCATGGTAGTTTACCGCCTAACTGGAGATTCCGAGTAATGGTGGTCACTAATTCAAAACACAAAGAAAGATGATGAATTAACAAACATGGAATGGCAGTAGTTCAAAGAGCTGTTCTTAGAAAAATACTTTCCTCGAGACCATCGAGCGGATATGGAAAGGCAATTTCTGAGTCTGAGGTAGAAGGAGGATGAGAATGTCGCAAAGTATGAGGCTATCTTTACAAGGTTAGCGAGGCATGCTGCCGATTATATACGTAACCCAAGGAGTAAGATTGATCATTTCTTTGATGGGTTAAAACCATTTCTCCATCGAGCTTTAGTATCACAATCCTTCTCATCATACGAAGATATTGTCTCGTGTGCTATCAAGATAGAAAAGGAATTCTCTAAGTCTTATGACAAAAAAGTAAAGCAAGAGAAGAAGAGAACGGTGGAACAAGAGACAGATAAAGGGAAAAAGGGAAAGAATGATTTTCTATTATGTGATAATTGTGGGAAGAATCACCCTAGTACTTGCCTAAAAGGAATGGGAGTTTGATCTAAATGTGGAGAAAAGGGTCACCAGGCTCATGATTGCAAGGGAAAGAAAGAGGCTATCAAAGTTGAATTATAAAATTGTAGAGAAATGGGTCATTATGCAAATGAATGTCCTAAGCATCAGGGAAACTTACCTCAGAAAAGGCCAAGGGATCAAGGACAATCTTATGCTGTTACTACAGTTGAAGCAGAATAACTAATGTATTGGTGCTTTTGGACTCATGGATTATATTCTGGTTATTAGAATAATGTGATATATGTATAAGGATTGTACTGCAGTACTTGTTGATTTCAGAAAGGTTTTATTATGATGAAGGTAATTATATTTTTAGTATGTGACAATAAGAGAAACTATACTTTGTTTGGGGAATCTGATAAATTGATTTTGGAATTAAGAGACCTTTTAGAGAAAGTCTGGAAAGAGGTATTTTGGATAACTATAAAGGTTGGAGTGGATTAAGTTGATCTTTGGATAGTATTGTTTAAGGTTAAAAAATTTATGAAGATTATTTTTGGAATATTATGATACTATTGTTTTAGAAAAATGACAACCTGCAGGGTGGGGCATAACCCGTCGCGTCGGACAAAGCTGTAAGAATCGAACCCACAATCATAGTGCGACGTGCCTTTATTTCCTACCACTAGCGTACAGGAAGTCCCTGATTATTAAAAAATAATTTTACTAATCTAAATGGTATGTGTTTACATTTGTAACCTTATACAACTAGGATAAGTATAATATTTTTGAGTTCTATTATCTTTTTGAGTGAAAGATGAGTTGAAGGTTGAAACTCTAATTGTCAAGCATAAATATATATATACCTATCTCTTATTCAATGAATAAATTAATTCTTAAACTTTAGTAAAGGGATATTGAAACAAAAAAATGTGTTATCCTAATACCTTATGTCTTATTGAACTGACGATATTTTAAATCAACATAGATTGAAGGCTTTGAGGCCCTCAATTTGACAGTTGATTGTAATTGATGTCCTCAATCACTCCCTACAAATATTTATGTTTTTCCTCCAATTATATGTCTCTAATTTCCACCAATGTTCTCCTAATTGAGATCATAATTGGGTGGTGACTTTTTCATTTCCCTTTCCCTCTTATTAAGGCTAAATTTTATTAATCTTATTTCCGATGTGGGTTTTCCACAAAAGGTATTTTCTCTTTTCAACCTTTTATTTTCAAAGAAAAATTTCAAATTGTGAGGACGCAATTTATTGAAGGAGGGGAAAATGTAACACCCCGAGCTTCTACGATACGCTTCTCATTCAATAATGCAATAGCTTGCATTATACGCAACTTCGAGTTCTAAAACACCGTGACTAATCAAAGTAGCCGTTTTCAATAGTAATAACCACTTTTTAAAATTATAGAAATTTTATATTTCAAAATGGACTTCATATTTGTATTCGTAATATCGAAATTATCCAAAGTTGAATTTTTTGTAATTTTTTGAGAACTTCCAATTTTTTATGAATAGTAAAAATTACTTAGAAACAACTTTTTTTAATAAAAATAATTTATAGTGATAAATTATACTATTTAGTCGTTTTAAAGTATAATTAGAATATATTTTTACCATTTTATCCAATGGTGGTCATTAGAATTAATTTAACATTGAAATTGGACATAAACAATTGCCAATCTTTTGATATAAATTGTTTCTTAAAAACACGCTATTGTTGTGACAACGAGAATTAATTATAAAATTAATTAATGAAAATTATATGTTTGTAATTTTGTAAAATAGACATCATTTTTTAATTTGGAATATCAATTATATCTTATGGTGAAATTTTGGCATTGTTCTGAAAAACTTCAATTTTTGATGAATAGTGAAACCACTAAGTGGTAGTTAAATAACTGATTTTTCATTTAAATGAAATATTACCACTTCTGTGATTTGATTTTCAAAAATCTGATATACATGGTTGTCATAAAGATTTAAAATGTGGTTCAATGAGATTAAAATAATTTTTTTGGGGAATAGTAACTTTTAAGTTCTTAATCGCGATTAGAGGTAAATAGTGTAGTTTAAGGTAAAAATAATGTTTTAATAATATGAGATGAGCTTGACACTTGTACTACTCCTATTTGATGAGTCATGGCCGACCACGAAAACCCATGGGTCAACTTGGGGACCCCATGGAGCCACTTTGGTTGGAAAATGACATTAATATATATTTATTTAATGTTAAAATTAAATTGACACAAACATGAGTTGTTCTACTAAAACAGTTTTTAAGTGGGGTTACACAAGTCCAAATTTTGACTATAAATATTCATTAGAAATCTAAAAAGATTTCCTACATCATCGTATTTTTTTAAAATTTTGAGACATTAAATAAATTAAATTATTTATGACATCATTATGATGCAGCGATGACCTCATTATTTAACGATTTTAATAAAATGAAAAGATAATGTAAAATCCAAGGATTACACTTGTCCAAAGACTATTGGATGTGTAGATTTTGAACCCCTATCACCTTATGCACGAATTATATATCTGTGGGACCTTTAGAATCTGAAAAGCGTTGTATAATAATGTAACATTTCAATCTTTCCAAAAGAGCCCCTCCTCTCCTCTTATAAAAGGCCCCCACCTCTACCACCTCATTCACACTTTCAAGCCATTTGGTTCGGCCAACCTCTGCCCAAATACTCTCCCAACTTCCCCCTCTTACTCTTAGAAGCCTCACTTTGGGCATAACTCTTCCCAAGGAAGCCTTAGGCACAAATCAAAAAGAGTTACCCGATTTTGAGGTAAAGTCTTCTCTAATGTTGTTTTGTTTTATTTTTCTTCTCCAACCCCCTAAACTCTTTTTATTCATTTATTTTGTAACAAAACCAGTATCCTCAATATACTAGGATGTTTTTATAAGAATTATTCGAGATACACTTACACACACCTACATCTAATGGTTAAAGAACATACGGTTTCTGTGGATGGGGAATTTCTGCCTCACGAAACGATGATTGTTCAACACTCATATAACACCTTCAAAGGTGTCCATTAATATGTCACTATATTTATATATGATATATAATATGTTTCCGTTTTACTTATGCTTATGTATTTCTCATTTATGGCATACTTTATGATTTCCATTATGGGTAAAACGGGATAATTTCATTTTAGGAAGTGCGGACTACCGGCCCCTCAAAGTGATTTGAATAGTTAATGCCATATGTGGGATGTATAAAGGATATAGTAATTGGTATTATAAACTATATTATACTAGAATTATATTATACATTTATATCATTATTATTTCATTTCATTAAATACGAAATAGAAATGAAAGTAGCGTTCATGCGTACGTACGTCTTACCGTCTCCATGAACGGTGCATTTCATTTCTTACCTCTAAATGTTACGTAATATTATAAATGAATGTATATACTGGATATATATGATATATATGACATCTAAATAATGAATATAATTTTGGAGATAATGGATATTCTACCACATAAACAACTTGTAATTATAAGAAATTTATTGTTGACTCAAGTACCAAAGATCGACAAAACGACCGTTATTAACTTAAATAATTACATAATGTTCATTACATTGTAAAAAGTGATATAAAAAGGATAATGAAATTAAAAATGGTTCTTAATAAGGTATATATTAACTCTAGTTTATTATTCAGGAGGTTAAAGAACGGTTGAGTCAAGTCAGACATGAGGTAAGGGAACTTCTTAACCCAATTTCTATTCTTTGGGTTAATCTCCTACTTTCAAATTATGTCATGATATTATTATGTCCTATCTTGTATTTTTACATTATTTATGTGTACTTATAGTGAATACACATTATATATGTACTTTATTTAAAAAAATGATCTTTTTAAGGACTTCGTCTCATTCCCCTTTCATTGAGGCATATTTGGTTTTATACGCAACTTTCTTTTATACAGTGTATAAACCCCTTTGACATTTATGTTTTTTCAAAAGGAATATTTTTTATACAAAGAGTTTTACTAAACGACAAAAAGGAATGTTTTTCTTTCTGTACATATGCGGCGACAACAACTTCTCCGCCGCCGTGACCATTATTTGAGTTTTGGCTTCCTCTACAAGCCATCACTTTTTTTAATGAAAAATAAATAAAAAGTTTTAACTTTCTTCTATTTTGGTATTGAAAATGGTTTTGAAAGAGTTTTTATTATATCAATGTGTTGTATTGATATCTTTTGATTGAAATGTGGAAATTTTATGTTTCCATTATGCATGTTTTATGTGATACAATTATGTTATGATTTAAGATATGTTTAAACCTATTCATATGAGGAATGCATTGGACTTAAAAAGTGACGGGTGGAGCCCGCTATAGCTCCTAGATGCATTGGTAGGTCTCATGAGACAAACTAGTGTCTTGGCACGAGGCCTTGACAAAATATTATTTGTGGTCTTGGCACGAGGCCTTGGCTACGTGGTTATGATAGTCTGGCATTATACATTCCATCATTATGAAATTGGTTAATGATATGTCATGTGATTATTCGACCAGTAGAATATCTATGTGAAGAAGTAAATGGTAGTATCTCATTTTACTTTTGCCATATTATATTGATGTTCAAGTTTAAAAGGATTTTTTTAGTTATACATTACCTTAAATGTTTATGTTTATTTATGAAAGCTTCTGCAATATTGTTATCCTTACTGAGCATCTGAGCTCACCCCTTTCAATGTTTTAATATTTTCCAGGATGTGAAGAAGTATTTTAGGAATGACCTGCAGGGATAGTCAGAATAGGATATGACTGTGGACTATGAAGACTTTGTTATTTTAGTTTTTCACCTTATGTTGTAATGTAACATTTATGAATGTATCTAGTGTTTCTAAGGCTACTAAACTAAACGGTCTTTCGAGACTTGATCTTATGTGATCATTCCAATGTTACGATGTAATGCACTGACTCTGGGTAGCTGGGGTCGGGGCGTTACACCCACATTCCAAAAATGTTGGAAGTTACTCCATGTAATCCACCTCAAAGGGACAAAGATGTTCTTCAAGTGTGGGAATTAATAACACCATTATCAATATTGTTGAAAATACATGAAAAGGAAATATAATTTAGTAGATTAAATGGGAGCACAACCCATGTTTCAATGATACAACTGTAGGAAGAAATGGCACTATGCAAGCTAGTGCACTAAACCTCTATTTCTTGAGTGTAATCAGCGTCAGTAGACACCAAATCCAAAGAAACAAGGGAAACCATATTCCATTACTAATATAGAATTGGATCAAGATAATGAAGTCATAGATGTTAAACTTCTAATTGGCTCCTGACTAGAAACAGTCTTATTTGATTCTAGTTCTATGCATTACTTTAGACAATACATGTTTTCTAGAACTATAGAATCGAAGCCCCAAAACCATGAAGTCTATATATCTGTAAAAACACCATGTGAAAAATCATTGAAACCTAAGTGTTTGACTCTTCCCCTATTGATGTATGTGGGAAGATTCTTCCAACGAATCTCATAATACCTCCCTCGGTGGAATTATACTCTATATTGGGAATAGATTGGCTATTGTTATATAAATCACATATCATCAATCGATAATAGGAAATATCTTTTCATATTCTGAACGATCCTATGATCCACTACAAATCCAAGGAATATCGCGAATCTCTTTTGAAAAATTCCCCAATGGTCTGGGTGTTGATTCCCTATGATGTATCATACCTCACCTAAATGGTTGAGTCAAAGGAAAGTTTCAACCTTGTGGAAATTCCCATCGTGAGGGAATGCAGTGATGTATTTACAAAAGAATTACCCAGACTTCCCTAGGATCATGAGGTAGATTTCTCAATGGAACTCATACCCAGAGCTACTCCTATATGAAAGTGTCTATATAGGATGGTTCCTATCAAACTAAATGAGTTAAAGATGCATCTGCAAGAGAATCTATAAAAAGTGTTCATACGCCCTAGTTTATCAACATGGGGTGCACCAGTGCTCTTTGTTAAGAAGAATGATGGAATAATTCAATTCTTTATCAATTATTGGGAACTCAACTAGACCACCATAAATAAAAAGTATCCTCTTCCATGGATTGAAGACTTTTTCGATCAATATAGAGGAGATAAATACTTCTCAAAGATGGATCTTCATTCTAGATATCATCAACTAAAGGTGAATATGGAAGATATTAAGAAGATTTCCTTCCATACAAGATATGGGCACC
Source organism: Viscum album (assembly GCA_963277665.1). Taxonomy (NCBI): domain Eukaryota; kingdom Viridiplantae; phylum Streptophyta; class Magnoliopsida; order Santalales; family Viscaceae; genus Viscum; species Viscum album. Next base: position 1,577,959,341 of record OY728141.1, read on the forward strand.
ATGATTTTCTGGTGATTCCCTATGGACATACAAATTCCCCTTCAATCTTCATGGATTTAAAGAATAGAGTATTTATAAATTACCTCAAAAAATTTCTGGTAGTGTTTATCAATGATATTCTTATCTACTCCAAGGGTAAGGAGGAACATGGAAAACACATAAGAGTTGTGTTGGTGACATTGAGAAAGGATAATTTGTACGCCAATTTTAGTAAGTGTGGATTTTGGATGAAGCATGTCACGTTTTTGGGCCATGTGATCACAAGTGAAGAAATTTCTATGGAACCTTAAACAAAGGTGATTGAGGAATGGCCCATTCCCTCTAGTGGCATATAAATGCATAGTTTTTTTTGGATTAGCTAGGTACTACTGACATTTGTGAGAAATTTCACATGATTTTCAATCTCGTAAACTAAGTTAAAAAGGAAAGGGGTAACGTTTGTCTTGAGAGAAGAATTTGACATAAGCATCATATAGCTAAAGAGAATGAAAATCACTATACATGTACTCACACTACTAAAATGTGAATAAATTTTTGGGATATAAAATGATGCTTCAAAGAAAGGAATGGATCGAATACTCATGAAAATTTATAATGTGATAGCCTACACCTCATGGTATTTGAATATCCATAAGTAGAACTACCTGAAGCATGACCAAGAGTTGGAAGCCATGATTTTTCCCTTGAAAATATGACAACACTACCTTTATGGTGAGAAGTGTGACAGATACACTTATCACAAAATCCTAACATATATATTAACCCAAAAGATGCTCAACATGCATCAAATGATGTGGTTAGAGCTAATTAATGATTACGATTTTCCTATTCCCTATCATCCTTGATAGGTAAAATAGGTAGCTAATGCTCTAAGCATGAAAATAACCAGCAACTCTATCCATGATGCAGATTGGGAAATACCCTATATTCCTTGATATTCAAAGGATGGATTTGCAAATCAAAAGGGCAGGCGATACATCCTACCTTTACTAAATGTTTGTGCAACCATCTATCAAAAAGAAGATCAAGGAGGCACAAAGGGATGATCATAGGTTAAAAATGAAGGTGAATGGAGTAATGGAATGAAAGCTTCAAAAGTTCTATATCAATGATGATGATGTGATTCAGTTTGGAATGCATCTTTATGTGCCTTCATCACCTAAGATAAATAAGATGCTATTTGACTATGCATATATCTCAACATTTTCTATCCATCTTGGGAGTACCAAGATGTACCGTGATCTCTAAGAAAACTGCTTATGGGATAACATGAATATGAAGATTGTGTAATATAACTCAGGGTGCTTTGTATGTCAGCAAGTTAATGTATAGAGAAAAAAACCAAAAGGATGATGCCACCATTGCATATACCCATGCCGAAATGGAATAATGTCACTATGGACTTTGTTATGGGTCTTCGGAAGACATCTAAGGGAAATAATGTGAGATGGGTTGAGGTTGATCGACTCACCAAGACTACCCATTTTATTGCTATTTGGGATGAACTATAACTTAAAAAACATGAAATTATATATATGAAGGATGTGGTGAGACTACATAGTGTTCCACTCTCGATTGTCTCTGATCGTGATCCATGGTTCGCATCTAAATTTTGGAGAAGTCTCCAATATGCTTTGAGTACTGAATTAAATTTCAGCACGACCTGTCATCCCCAAACTTATGGAAAGTCTAAAAGGTCTATTTAGAAACATGATGACATGATAAGATCCTTCTCTTTAGAATTAAAAGGTGGATGAGATCACAACCTCCCATTGGTTGAGTTATCATATAATAATTTATTCAACTTGTGTATTTAGATGGATCAATATGAAGCTTTGTATGAAAAGTGATATAGAACTCCAAACACTTGGGATGAAGTTGGAGAAAGAAATCTACTTGAATTAGATCTTGTGTAAGATATGATAGAGAATATTCAAGACATCTAGAAACACATCAAATATGCTCAGAGTCGGCAAAATATCTATGATAACAACCATCGAAGGGACTTGGAGTTTGAAGTTGGAGATAGAATCTTCCTTCGAATATCTACATGGAAGAGAGTCAAGTGGTTTAGAAATAAAGGGAAGCTATGCCCAAGGTACATTTTCCCATTTGTGATCCTTGAATGCATAGAAGTTGTGACCTATTACCTTCCACATCCACAAAATTTGGCTCAATATCATGATGTGTTTCATGTATCACTCCGGAGGAAGTACATACCTAATCTCCCACATATACGAATCTCAGAGGTGGCATAATTGGAATATGATCTCTATTATGGGGATTAGCCAATAAAGATTCTAGACCAGGGAGATATGGATCATCTCAACAAGAAAAATCAACTTTTCAAAGTTTCTTGGAGGCACCATGAGTTTGAAGAAGAAACTTGGGAACTAGATGAGTCGATTAAGGGGAAGTACCCTGACCAGTTTCTGTAAAATGAAATTTCGAGGGAGAAATTTCATAAGGGGGGAGAATTTAACGATCCAAAGTTTTATTAGTGGAATTACATTATTATAATTATACCTTATATTATAATCAAATTAGTATGAACAATGACATATCATGATACTAAATAATATGTGATCACTAAACATAATTTTTCCCCTTATATGTTTTGAATTTCGAAAAACTGATATACACAGTTGCGATCAGTAAAATATTTGGAGTCTAATAAAACAAACTTATTTTTTGTTGAATAGTAAAAAACCCTTATGAATTGTTACCTACCATTATGAATTGTAATATGACCCTGATGAATAGTAAATCATCCAATATAATAGTAACTTTACTCGAGAATGACTAAATAAAATTTTGGCAGCTTATAAATGACAATTTGACAATAGTTAAAGTATTGGTATTTTTGTAAGGCATAAATAAATAATTATAATTAATTAATTAATTTAAAAGAAAATTTAGTTTCTTAAAATATTTTTATAAATTAAAAATTCTATGTTTTCGGGTTTTAAGATAAATTTATAAGACCTTATGTAATTTTTCAAAGCGTTATAAAATCAGTTTTATTTTTAAAAACTATATTTCTCAAGTAAATTGTGATTTTAATTAAAAATTAAATTATTCATATTTAGAAAAATATGTTTGAAAATTGGAATTAATTTTTGGATTTTACACTTAAAAAATGGATGGGGTGAAATATTGGGAATTTCTAAAATACATGAATTTTTTTTAAATAGTGAAATACCATAATTTACAAAATAAGCTAAATACACTAATTATAGAGTCATGTATGATGTTTTTCTAATTTAATCCCAACTGGTTCGGATTCAAATGATGAAATTTCATTGTTTAGTCATGGAAGACTCACTATTACTTACCTTGCTAAGAAATAATAAATTAATAAATTTAATATTGAGAAATCCTGTCTCCCATCCACTGTAAATACCACCCTTCACACCCCCATTTCCTCACACCTATCAAGCTTCAATAATTTTCTAAACTCAACCAAAGAATCATTCCAATCCCCTCCCCCATATCCAAGATAATTTTGGTCTCATTAAAAGACCAATCCTAGCTTCTTTAAAGAGGATCTCAATAAGAGGATTCAAGTGCTAATTCCTCTTCTTTTCCCTTTAAATTCCTTTCAATTTCAAGTTCAATTTTTAATCTCTCCCCTCCTATATTCTTCTACATGGTATTGTAACTCCAGTATTATACATATACTAAAATGTTATTATACTAATGACATATTATATCATCCAACCCCCTTCTCATCTTCTTTTTATTTTTGAAAGGAAAAATTGTTCGTGTGGTGTTAATTTATCACCTTCAAGAATGATATGTTTTCTATTTTACTTTTTACCTTCATATCAGATCATGAAAAAAATTTTATGGTTTAACCAAATTGTTTTATATGTATTATATACTATTTAATTTTCTGCATCTAATGAGTGTATATTTTACTAAATGATTAAACAAAACAACTTCATTGTGGTAAAAAAACCTCCCAAAATAACCCAAACAATCATCATTTAATTAATATCTAATGATTAGTACACATGGTATATGATATAATTCTTTATAAGATCATTTAAAATTATTTAATATCATTAATAACATGAAATAACAGTTCTTTATATTTATCCATGTTCTACATAAACATCCATTATGAAGTCAATTGAACCGTTATAGAAAACCAAAAAAACAATGCTGAAAAATGTTCTTATACTGTAACACTCATCCAAAGACCCATAAAATTACATAATGAAACAATAATTAGCAATATTCATGTACACAAGGTTATATAATTGTTATGTTATAAATCTAATGTGGTCATAAAGGGCATTAAAGTGAATAAAGACTTAAAGTATAAGGTTTGTGGAAATTCTCGAATGCAACATTCTTTCATTGGGTTCTCCCTCTTTGACTCCATTTTTTGTATGGTCTCTCCATAAAAATCATTTTTTTCAGCATTATATTACCATTTATAGGATATAAATGTTTTAGAGTGGAGTTTATTTCAATCAACTGTTTCCCAAAATAACTCTTCTTTCAAAATCACACCTTTTACTTCTCACTCAAGGTTGATGGTTCTTATATGAAGTATTTTACTTCATCTTTCTTTGGGAATCCAGTGTTTATGAATGTTATCATATGTGATGAAACCCATTACATTCCATTGGTTATTTATGTTAATTTTTAACATATTTTCTATGATGAATGAATGATAATGAGAATGTTAGGATGTGATGGGTGCACCTGGATGGCATACATAGATTTTTTACAATGATTTATGCTAGGAATAGATATCAAGACTGAATGTATCATTGGCAAGATCTTTCTAGGTTAGCTAACAAAATAATGGATCCCTAGTTTGTGATCAGTGACTTTAATGTTATCCTTTCCTATAGTGATAAATTTTGACCGTCCCAATCTCCCAACTCATCAGGAGAATTTAGAACCTCAATTAAGGATTGTGAACTCATAGAGATTAATCTCACTGGTTCCAAGTTCACTTGGTATAGAAGGAACTATAATAAAATTATGGCTAGTTTATTGGATAGTTCCTTCATGAAAATATCTACTCTTTATTTGTGGGACACAATCTCTTAAATCACCTTACCCAAAATTAATTCAGACCACCAACCCATTTTGGATAGTCTTCTCACAAAAAAATTATGCATATTTTCCCTTTTAGATTTAATAATGCTTGGTCTGCAAACATAGACTGTGTGAATATCATTAATAAGTGCTGGGATTCTGTGAATCAACATAATGATGCTTTTTCTTGCATATTTATATTAAAACATATCAATCAATGTCTCAAAGGTTGGTGTAGCTCTAATTATAAACAAAAAGACAAATACATCTCCACTCTTGAAGGTGATCTTATCCAAATTAAAACCGCCAACACTACCACTGATTTCACTTTGGACCCCCAACTTGAAATCAATACTTCCATAAAACTTAATTATATTCTTTACATTAAAGACAACATCTGTAAACATACTTTTAAAATAAAATGGCTAGCTAATGGTGACAGAAACACTAAGTTCTACAATTCTCTTCGAAGAATCAAGAATGTTTGTTGGCATCTTTCCCTACTTAGAGTCGATGATACCCTTGATTACTATGAGGAGGTAATTTCAAGTCATGTGGTCTCCTACTTTGATAATATTTTTAATGGCCTACATGTAAATAAATATTTCCTTCATGAGATCATTCAGGTTCTGGTAAATGAGGAAGACAATGATTCTCTTCTTAGTGTGCCTCTCGATCATGAAATAAAATACAACGTATTTAGACTTAGCCCTGATATTGCTCCTAACCATGATGGGTTCAATAATGGTTTTTTACAACACTATTTGGAAACCATTCACTTTGATGTTTTCAAGCTGGTCAAATCATTTTTTTTCTAATGGTTTTCTTCCCTGGGGTCTTAATGATGAATTTCTCAGATTAATCCCTAGAGTGGATAACGCCTCGGAGATACATCTCTTCCGGCCCATTTCTCTCATTAAAATAATTTACAATATCATTACCAAGCTTTTTTCCAATAGACTTTCTATGTTTTTTCAATATGATTGTTTCCAGGAATAAATTTGGTTTTATCTAGGGAAGGTCTATACAAGACTGTAATTGTATTCCCTATGAATGTTCCAACACCCTAAACGAATCCATCAGAGGAGGAAATATTTCCATCAAGCTTGATATCAGTAAAGACTTTGAAAACAATGATTGGGGATTCATATTAAATGTTCTTCAAGCCTTTGGATATAATGACACATTCATCAGTATGATAAACTCCTTATTCAAATTAGATTCTATTTATATCCTTGTCAATGGATCCCCAAAGGGCTACTTAATGTGCTCTAAGGGGGTTAGATAGGGTGATCCTTTATCATCCATTCTCTTTTCTATTACGGAGGATTACCTAAGCAGATTACTCACTCGTCTCGTGGATCAAAATAATATTAAACCTATTCAGCATGCCAGAAACATAAATGTGCCTACTTATCTTCTTTATGAAGATGAATTTATATTATTCCTACAAGGTGATAGAAAAAATATTCAATATTTAAAAAAATCATTTTTTCAATATGAATAAGTTTCTGTACAATCTATATGTTGGAACAAATCATATATTTTCTTTGGAAAAAAATTATATTATCCTAGAAAGATTAAGATCATAAATAATTTAGGCTTCAAAGAAACAACCTTCCCCTTCACATATCTTGGATAGCCTATATTTTGAGGAAATACTAAATGTGTTAATTTTTCAAACATTATTGATCAAGTCAAAAATCAACTATCCTCCTAGAAAGGAAAATCCATTTCCATGGATGGATGGATTTTTTTAGTGAAATCTACGATTGTCTCCAAAATGGTCTACTCAATGATGGTCTATAAATGGACCACTGGTATTTTTACAAAAATTAAAGTTTACATAAAGAATTTAGATTGGACTAGTAGTACTCTTGAAAGGAGGCTTGTGACAATACCCTGGGACACATGTTGCAAAACATTTAGAGAAAGGCCATCTTGGTATAAAAAATCTGAAATTTTTTAATGATTCCCTTCAAGTTAGACTCACCTGGAGGTTGATTCATAGAAACACTTACTCCATTTATTTTCATAAGAATATATTTCTTACGAAGAAAAAAAGAGTAATTGTTACTACATTAATTCTTCAATCTATCCTTAAATAAATAAATCCTTTACCAAAATTATGGCTAATTCTATAGGGATAGTTTCCACTAATTTTTTTTTCAATTTTTGGCAGGATAATTGGACCGGTTTTCCCCTTATCTTTATGGTTTCTCCTATTTATCTTCCAGATAATACCATCTGATCTTTAAATGAGGTGATTCAATCTCGTACTTCTAATATTCCTGATAACATCATGCATGTTATTGATAATTACCCATTTTATAATATTAATGATTTCATTATTTAGGATCTTGTTGCAATGGTGTTCTTGATTCGAAAGGTTTTTACAATAACAGTAGGTTAAACTATGATTCAAATTTTTGCCGGTTAAAATATTCTGATAAAATCTGGACTAATCCCTCAAGACTTACTCTTATTTGGCGCATTCCTCATAATCGTGTCCCCACAGAGGTTTGTCTTCAGTCATTTGGGGTCCAAAATTGATCCATGTCTCCTTTTTTTCACCAACATAGAGAAGATACTAATCATCTGTTCTGGTCATGTGCTATAGCTTCTGCCCTTTGGAATTATATTACTGACATTTTTGACTGCACATGGTTACATCATGACACTATTAGCACCCAATTCAAACATTTTGTGGTGCTTGATTCCTCTCAAAAGATCAATAATCTCTACCTAAGTGTTGTTTCTGAACTCTTATATATAGTATGGTATGATATGAATGCTATAATACACAAAAATTGCTCATTTAATTTTAATTTAGGTTGGACATGTATCCTCATTGAAATTAGAGATGATGCTACCTCTCAAAAATCTCACTATGATAACTATGTTGGAGATTTTGAGATGCTTCATCATCTTTAAATTGATGGGATTTACAAACAAGGATGATGTACTTTTGAGGTCTTCTTGAAAGCTCCGCTAGTAGGTTAGATCAATGTGAATATTGATGGAGCTTCTAAAGGCAACCAGGGTCCTACAGGTTGTGGTGATATTTTTAAATACCACATTGGATAGTGTCATGGATGCTTCATTGGTAGTTGTGGCACTGCCATCCCTTTCGAGGCTAAAATGATGGGTATGATTCGCACTATTAATTTTTCCAATAAAAAGGGATGGGGCAACATTTGGATTGAAAGTTATTCCAACACTATCATCCATGCTATTTGGTAGGGGTGGTTCATCTTGCCTGGCCTTTGACTACTCGTTGGATGAGATACCTTGCTTTTATTCTAGAGACCAACTATATTGTAACTCATACTTTTTGAGAATAGAACATGGTTGTTGATGGTATTTCTAACAAGGGAATCAACCAGACAAAAACATGGATTGGTAACTTGCCTACTGACCTTCTCCCTTTTTATGATAAAGATTGTATAAGATTATTTACATCAGACTCATGTAGTTTTTTTTCATTTTATTTTAATAAATTTTGTCTCAGACTAGGTTTGAGGCATTACTTTCTTGAAAACAAATGTAAGAAATTGAAGGATTGTTATAGCTACTACCCCAAACCCGTAGTTCACATGGTTAGTCACATGGTTTTTCCAAACCACGCAACAGTCATTTATCTACACAGTGACTCCCAGAGTCTATTTCACGGTTTATTAGAGAGGGTTTATGGTTTTCTCTAACTATTCTTTAATCGTGAAACCCTATAAATTCTTTGAAATCATACCAAAACCATCCTGAAACTCCTATAACTCAACCCACACATTTTATAACTTTAATATACATTACCAAATGGAAATGTTTCTAAAACCATGATTATTAAATTCTTCACACAAATATGCTTTCAATCCCTTTAAAGATATATGCTTTCAGTGAATTGGAAATGTTTAGGATATTAACCTAGCATAAATTCATCCCATTCCCCTGTTTCATGATTAATTAAGATATGATTCCATAAACCTCACAACAAAAATACTATTTCCACAAAAAAATTCTATTTTTTACCCATAATATATATTATGATTTGTAGAAAACTAGAATCTAGTGTAAGATTGACCTTGTCCCATCCAATCCAATGGTCAATATCGGTCTAGTACTTATTCAATTTATCTATATGAAACAAATTGTATATGGTTTTGAATATTCATCATAAATACAATCGATAAGCTAGGTCAGTAATATTTTAAAGTATTTTTAAAGGTTAAATATATAATTGAGATAATTTACCTTGATTTAATAAAATTTGATACCATATAATACAATCTTGATTCATGAAAGCATCATCTCCCTCTTCAGATAATACCGACCAATGAATTTGATCGAGAAGAATATTTTTACTAACATTGAGTCATCACCATTCTTATTCTGATCATATGAATTTCAGTAGTCATATTCTAAACAATGATAGGTCAAAAAAATATTTTTATTTAATATCTCCCCAATAATATTGATAACAACATGGATTTCCATAAAATACTTCAAAAAGTTCCATATATATCAAGTTGTAACATTTATCAGTGAATGAGAACTCCACTAATGGTATATATGATTCTCCCATGAGCCTCCAAAATACATAACATCTGACCATATCATATCTTTTAAAATATTTATCATATATATTATTCTTTCTCCCATTTGACAATGATTATCCATTATAATGTTCAACTGAGTACCAAAAGATTACTATAAATATTACTAAATCCGAGAGGTAAAATTAGAATCTCGATCAAAGATGATTGAAAATGGTATTCCATGAAACTCTAAAACATTCTAGATATATATTTTCATATAGACTCCCACTATTTCGGATTCATGAATATGTTTAAAGTGATACAAAATTATGATCAGGTTAAAAATCACCAATTTGGAATTGTGTCTCTAAACCATTGATGGTAGAGTTGTAACAAAATATATAGTTATGTGTCCTAATTTAAAATAGGGGTAGTTAATGATTATAACATACCAGTTGGTTCTTTATGATTAGCCTTGAATACGTGACATGCGAGTCACCTCAGGACATACTCTTTGACATTCCCTTTCATACCATTCAATATGAAATTAGTTCACATTTCCTAAAACATATTATAAATTTTAAGATGAACAACCCATGTTATGATTTGGGATAAATAAAGTAGTTTTTCTTGTAAAGTCATAAGAACCACTATCTGATATTGAGAAAACAACACATAATTACCATAATATGTCTATACATTAATGGTCACCCCACCAATATGTTTTGATGTATTGGTAAGGTAATAAGGATCCATTCATTTAAAATCATTAATTTTTTCTCCCAATTTAGGAATAAGTGTCTTCATGTAAAAACATTGAGATTTTAAATTTCTCAATGCAATTCAGATATAAAAACATTTCCATTAATTTCAAGGGATCAGAAGATAATTTCTCTATTTGATTTGATTAATTTAGGGTCAAATAATATACCATATAATTTTAATTACTTGGTGAGTAAAATAAAATATTTTAGATATTTTATCTAACATCGTTGTATTATTTTTAAAATTATATGGGAAAATATGTGTTTTTAAATATAATGTTATGGGAATGTACTAAATTTATTACCCAGTAGATAATGAAAATATGTTTTTAAAAGCATGTACTACCACATCCAACTCTAAATCATGGTTTAGATAATTATTTTCATGAATTTGAAATTTTAGGGATCTATAAGATTCCACAAGATCTCCCTACATGAGAACACAATACAGTCTATAACCATATTTATCATAATAAACTACATAAATATGGAAACCTGATATTTTAAAATAGAAATCTATGTTCGATAGCATACATGATATTCCACACAAAACACAAACCAAACCATGATGATTTGAAGATGAATATTTTAACCATTCCATTAAATTTAAAGATGTGATTTGGATTTACTAATTTATGAAATATATATGTATGTATGGAATATATTTATAAATGATTTGTAAATAATCAATCATTTTTTGGTAATATCTCTTTCTTCCTCAAAATATTGTTTCTTCAAAAAGTTATTTTTATTTATTTTCATAAAAAATTATTATAATTGCTTTTTAGAATATTTAGAAAATTTATTTGATAAAATGAACTCTATTTTTATATCATGATATAAATGATAAATTAGTATGAAAGTCTTGTAATTTTCCGAAAATATATATATTTAGTGAATATTTGATATTATGGTTTTTATGAATAATTTTTATTTCTTTTGATAAAATAATTTATATAGAATTAAAATTTTTCTTTTAGTTCTATTTCAAGGTAAAATTGTTATTATTTAACAATATATATTTTAATTAACTACATTTAACATATAGTTACACCATATTTTTGTACAAGATTATTTTTAAAATTATAAACACATTTTCTGAAAATTATTTTAGAATGTACAATGTCTGTCCAATTTAATTAATTTAAACAATTCTTCAAAATAAATTATAATAATGAAATGTCATAAATAAATATATATATATATATATTAATTTAGATTCATATAATGAATATTGTTTGTTATAGATTTAAATTAAAAACATATTTTTAATAAAAATGTATTTTTTTGAAAATATTTTTCCATTATACATGTGAGTTTTATATTAAATTAAATTCATCCACCTCTATGAATTGATTCTGTAAAAATGAATTCCATATTTGGAATCATCATAATGAATATTTTTCATTCTGTTTAACTTAATTTTGGAGAAATATGAATAGTAATTGAACTAAACATTAATTATCATAATAAAAGTAAAATATGTCAATTAAGCGTAAAAGTAATTTAAAAAATACTAGAAAAAAAGTAACCCCAATCTTATGAATATTTATATCTAAATTTTATTGAAATAATTATTATATGTATTCCTTATTTTTTCCACCCAAATTTATTGTGTAATGAGTTTGATAAAAAATATATTTATATACGATAAAATACAGACTTTTATTTTAAAATAATATGAGATTTAAATTAACACATTAACTTTGATGAATTAATTGAATTTTTAAATAAATAATAATAATATTATTTTTTTTACCAAATATATTATACCATATAATTTTTATGATGTCAAATATAATTTTTATAAGGGTTCGAAAACTGTTTTTATCACAAATATAATAATATCTAAATAAATGTCGATTTTTAATTTAAAATTAAAATTTTACATATTTAAACATTTTATTTGGATGAAATAAATATTTTTTTTGGAATCAGAATTTCAAAATTATCCAATGCTTATTGTTTCATTATTTTTTCAGATATTTAGAGTTTTTCATGAGAATTTAATATGGTATAAATAAACAGTGTGTATTATAACATCAGAATAACCCAAAATATGTGTAATGAATACTATAAATGGTATCCATGAAAAAATATATGTTATACTTTTGAATAGTGTGATTTTATTTTAATTTGATTAATTATATAAATACATTATGAATCCTTATAAACCTATAATATATTTTAATGTTTTAAAATCATTTCATTAAGAGTGTGACTCAACTCCACCTGATAAAGGGTACAGTTTTAATATGTTATACCCATTTCAAAATAAAATAATTAAGGTAGTTGTTATTTTTCTGAAACAGTGGAAAATCTCATAGGAATGTTTGTGGTTTTGGTTATTCTATTATATATAGTCCAAAATCTACGTTTGAGAAATGAAAAATAATTACCCACTCATTTCCTATATAAATCCACCCAATATCCCATTTTTCATCACTAAAAATTATTGTAGAATGTCCTTAATTATATGTACCCTATATATAACCCTTAAAAAGTTCTTCCAAGATCTCAATAATCCCATCCCATGCATTTGGTGCCACACTCTCAAGGTAAGGGTTCATTTCTTTATCACCTTTATTCAAGTGCCTTATTTATCTTATGACATTTTTCTCTAATTAAATATTTATTACTATGTTATCCAATATTAAATTAAATTCCTTATTATTCCTAAATTATGTTATATCTTTTTTTCTCATTAGGCCCTTCCATGAACATTTATATACCCTTGTTTTGCTGATAAAATTTCACAATGATTTTTTATGCCAGAAAATTGAGTAGTGAATACCAATGCCCATTTCCTATCAAGGATTTTCACCTTTATAATCATATACTTATTTGTTTTTTGTATATAAATATATGTACTCAATACTGTTTTATTCTGGAATAAATTAAAATGATGAATAATTACATGTTTTTTATATATATGGAACACTTATGAATTACAATGAAATGAATGTGATGGGTGTGCCCAGAATTATATAGCACTCCAATGCATGGGGTAATGATTTAGTGTCATGAGATTTCATGAAAGAGGTTATGTGGTAAATCTAATCCATCATCATAATTTTTCCATCCTGATGTCTTAGATGTTAGCCTATACATTGATTTTTGAGGTAGTGTTTTATGTTGTTTCCATATATTCCATGTTGCCTCTATGTTATCATGGAATATCATGTCTAACTGTTCATATTTGTTATGATCACTAATTTTATGTTCAATTGATCCGCCAATTGTTTAACATGTATCAGTTTCATCGTTTCATTTTATGTTTATTCCATTATTGGTCATTATAGCTCACCCCTTTCTTATGTATGTCCCTAGGATATATCATGTAGTTTTTAGTACGAAGGAATATTATAAATTTTTTAACTAAGTTTTTAATAATTGTCGTTTATTTCATGTTTTAAGTGGTTATATAATGATTTTAATTTATAATGGCACTAAAAAAATCGATCATTCAGGTTTTACTGTGATTAGTTTTAGCTAATTAACCAAGAATTAATATACAATAAAGAGAATGATTGTCATAGTTTGTATTAATGATAATGTTGTAGTTATTTTTGTGATTATAAATAGAAAAATATAGTGAAAATCATAGATATAAGAATGAATATGAGAAAAATCTCTAAATTTTGGTTAGTATAGAGTTACTAATTTCTCAATAAAATATTTATTTTTCTTGGTACTAAAAGTTGATGGGGCTCTACAAAAATTGAAAAAAGGTGTAAAACCCAAAAACACTACATTAAGCTAGACTCGACTAGGAACCTTTTCATGATAACAAGTCTTTTTTCATACCTAGGTAGACTCCAATGGGTGATATTAAATGAAAAATAAATATGCTAATTATTTACCATAATTAATCGAAAAAATTACTTTAATAATATATGATAATATATAGATCATGGATAAAACATATTTGAGCTTAGAAATTTATATGTCATGGAAATACATGTAAGTTATAAGTTAACTCTTCAATGACATTGGATTTGTATATATGTTTTTAATAGTTTAAAAATACTCATCTCTACATCTCTTTTTATTCTAGACAATGGATGGATATAGGGAGATCTAAGTTCATGTTTAAATTACAAGGAAACACTTAATTAATAGTAGGAGTAATGTAACACCTCATGTTTTTGAAAGAGAAAATTTTGTTCGATAGTGTATAAGATACACTACAATGATCCAAAATAAACAATGATTATTTAAATATAACATTTTTAAGTTTCAATTAAGTTGGATAATATGAATTGGATTAAATTTATTATGACATATTTATCAATATATATTTCTTAAATATAATGATAAATGATTAGTAAATAATCAATTAATTTTTTATAACGTCTCTTTGTTCTTAGAAATATATTTCCTTCAAAAGATGATTTTTATATTGAAAATATTATTAATATTTTCATTAATTTTTAGAAAATATTTTCGGTAAAATAACTATACTTTTTTAACATAATAAAAAATTAACACTATGTGAAATATTGGTATTTTTCAATGAATATATATATTTATGTGAATAGTGAATAATGTCATTTTTAAGTTTTTTCTTCTAATAAATTACATTATATAAAAGTCAAATTATTATATTAATTTTATTTAATGTTAAAATAATTATCATTTAATTTTATGTAATTTAATTAACTATATTTTAATTATCTTTATGCAATATTTTAATACAATTTTATTTTTAGCATTAAAAACCATTTTTCTCGAAATTATTTTAAAATGAATATTATTTGTTCATTTTAATTAACTAAAACAACCCCTAATAAGGAATTTACCTAAATGGAATTTTTAAATTATATATATTTTTATAAATTAAAATTAATAAAATGAATATTACTAGTTATAAACTTAATGTAAAATCATCGTTTCCATAAAAAATGTATTTTCTGAAAACCGATATCCATCATGCTTTCGGGTTTTATATTAAATTAAATTCTTCCACCTATGTGAATTGATTTTGATAAAAATTATTCCATATTTTCTATCCTTTTAATTAATATTAATTAATAAGGGAAACTTATTTTTTGACCAATATGAATAGTAATTTTAGAAAAAATTAATTCCCATGGTAGAAGGAAAATATGTCAGGTGAGGGTAATTTTTTTTGACAAACACCATAATAAAAGTAACCCTAACCATATTAATATTAATATTTATTTTTAATTAAAAAAATTATTATATTTATTCTTTTTGTTTTTTACTATATAATTGAATTAGTAGTAATTTTGATAAAGAATATATTTTGATAATTTAAAAAAACAAATTCTTATTTTTAAGAAATATAAAACATCAAATAAGTCATTAATTTTGATAAATTAATGATTTTTTAAAAATAAATAATATTTAATTATAATATTATTGTTAAATATTTTTTTATCAAATATAAATGATCATATATTTTTTATGAAATCAAATGTAGTTTTTATAAGGGTTCGAAAACTACTACTGTCATAAAACCCAAAATTTCTCAATAAATGTTGGGTGTAATTTTAAAAGTGAATATATATATATATATAATTATTTGGATAAAATGAATACTTTTTTTTCAATCAGAACATCAAAATTATACACCTGTAATTTTTCACTATTTTCAGTGACAGTAAAATTTTCAGGTAAATATTATATACAGTATAAATATACGATGTATGTTATGTCATCATACTAAACAAAAAGTGAGGTAAGAAATATTATAAATAGTATCCAAGACCAAATATAAATTTTCTCTTTAATATAATATAATATTATTTTGATTTTATTAATTTTAAAAATCTATTATGAATCATTGAAAAAAGATTATATATTTTATGTTTTTAATATCAATTCAATAAGAGTATGTATCATCTCTACATGACAAGGTGTAATATTTGAGTACGTTTAAACCTTTATCAAGTAAAATAATCAAAACCACAGCTATTTGGAAGAATCCATAGGAACAACTATGGTAATGTTTGGGGTTTTGGAAATTTTATTATATAGAATCAAAAACCTACATTTGAGAAATCATATATAATTACCCACTAATTTACTATATAAACCCACCCAAGAACCCATTTCACATAACAAGAAATACTTTTATCACATCCATAATTTGATCTCCCTTCTCTAAAGTCCTCCCAAGGTGCCTCTACGATCTCAAGAATCTCTTCTAAAGAATTTGGAGTGAGAGTCTCAGCGTAGTGGTTCTTTTCTTTCTCCTCTTTATTCAAGTGTATTCTTTATCTAATGCCATCTTTATATAATTCTTAATGTTGTTATATTCTTCTAAATACCCCCCTTACAGCCCCTATTATTATTAAATAATGATACGAACATTTCAATCCCATAAATTTCTTTCATGAACATTTTCACTCCCCTGTTATGCGGCTGGGATTCTACCATGATTTTTCATGCCAAATAATTTTGCAGTGAACCCACATACCCATCTCTTATCAATGGGGTTCACATTTATGAATGTAATCTTCTTTTATTGGGGAATTAGAATTTTGTAATCTAGTATTTTTGATCATGTAATAAAATATGATCATGAATGAACCTATGTTTTATAATCTATGTAGCAAAATTAAATAAGACTTTCAAATGATAGTGACCGGTATGCTCAAAATCATATAGCACTCCAACTCATTGGGTAATGTTTTAGTCTCATGAGATGTCCTGAAAGAGATAAGGGTGTGGTAATAATCCATCATAGGACATTTTCAATAATTATGTCTTCATAGTTACCCATATCATATGTCTATAATGTAGTGTTTTAAGTTGTGACCACATTTACCATGTTGCCTTTATGTTATAATTCTATTTTATGTATTATTATTTATACTTAAGATTACCATTTCATTTATTTCCCATTTATATTATTATTATCTAAAATTTATTACTTTATTCTTATAATTCCATGTTCATTCCCTCAGTAGCCTTTATAGATCCAACTTTTCTAATGTATATCCCCGGGTTTTCCCATGAAGTTTTATGTATGAAGGAATATTATGAACAAGGAGGTTTTCAATAAAGATTATGTATTTTATTTTTAAAATGTTATTTAATGTTCTTAATTCCTAAAGAAATTATACTTCTCGATCATCCAGGTTGTACTATGTGTACTTTTATGTAATAAATCATGAATTAAAATGCAATAAAGAGAAGGTTTGTCATAATAATCCTTCCTAGGTTCTGTAAAGAATAGAATTTGTGAGAATGTAATTCATTATTTAAGCACTAAATTGGTTGATTGATAAAACTCACCCCAATGGAATAGATTTATCTTTTTCATGATTAGAATCATAGGATATAAATTTTTTGAGAAGTCAAAGACAATATGACAATAGTAACCTACCCAGCACAAAATGATGAATATCTCAATGATGTTTTTAAGTGGATTCCAAGAGGAAAAATAATATATCATTTTATGTTCTACTGATAAACCATTGTTAGATATGAATTGTAAAAGTAAACATACTAATCTTATTAAAAAATTTCATTCAGATTAATTTTCATAAAAGTGGTTCGCTCTTAAAATTCTCAACACAATGTCTAGATGTTCTTTAAATTCATTCTGAGTTCAAGAATTCAATAGTATTTTCTTGGAAATCATTGATAAAATATTTGTGGTACCACTATATGAAATGATTAATTAATTCAATTTAAATATTCAACTCATTTACAAGATAAAAGTTCATAACCATGAATTAATAATGACCATAAATACTAATAAAATAAGTTTTTTTAATATCTTCATTTGTAACCTAGAGTTGCTGATACTCAGAGCATAGATGAATTTTAGAGAACCATTAGTCACCCTCGAATTGATCAAAAAGGTCATCAATCCAAGATAAAAGATATCTATCCTTTAATGTAATACAATTTATCTTATGCTACTCAACACAGATTTTTAATAAATCATCATCCTTCTAGACAAAAATAACTATATAGTCTATGGTGAAATACATAGTTTTATGGACACATTACATTGATACAATTAAAATTAGATCATCAACTCCATTGGTTCAATTGGTTCCATTATAAAATATGTAATTGATATAGGATTTTCCCCCAAATAAGATCAATTGAAATTTCCACTTCGCTTTTAGGTTGAAAACCAATGAAATTTACATAAATTAATTCTGATATCAATAAACAATGGTAGGAAAACATCTAATCAGAATTATTTCATTAGACCCTAAATTGACCACTACTAATTGATAAGAAATATATCCAACCCTTAGTGTTAATAGTCCTACTATTCATGTATTAACATACCAATTTAAAATAAAAATATACACAATCCCATCCAAAGATATAAAATTACTCATCATGTATAACATTAGATATTTTCCATAAATGAAACTAACCAATACATTCTCATGATCATGTTTAATAAATCCATGTCTAAATTAGAAGATTCCAAATAAAACTAGTCTCCAATGACAGGTATAGGATAAGTTAAATATTTATATCTCTTACACAATATCAACATGAATGGTGTCTAGATTCCCTTCTCATTTGGAATCTTCTTGAAATTCACACAAATTTAATCAATAACCCATGAAGAAGTAAAATGATGAGATGCGCCAGTATAAAAAATAAGTACAATATAAGTTGAGTTAATAACAATGGTACCTGACATATCAAATGGATCTGATTAATCTTCTTCTATCATATTCTCATCACCATATACCATTTTACTTTCAACACTTTGTTCTTTTCTTCCCAATTGTAGTTTCAATACCTATTATTCATGGTATTCATAGAATCACCAAGGATTCCTTAGTTATAAAGATGATAACTATTATTATATAATCATATAGTCATAGTATAATATAACTGAGATATATGAGATGTATTTCTAGTAGATAACCTTGTAGTGTTATAATCCCAATGCTGGAGATGACCTATTTCACTAATGTTCAAAAAATATTGGAGTTTTCCCTAAAAATCTCACTTTATATGCTTGAATGAACCACATATAAAAAAGCCATTGTTTTCTTATTTATAATGAAAAGTTAACTGAGTGAATGGTATGATTCTATGATGGTTAATACTATTAGAAGTAGGTGTCCCTCCTAGGAGTATTGCCAGTATTAGGGCTCCCACAAGTTCCAAAAGAGAAAATGTGCATCATCCAGTTTAATTTTTATATATATCCCTTTTTATCACATTATATTTAGTAACTGTATCTTTATAATTTATTATAAAAAGTAAATATATCATAAATGAATTTCCTGTCACATTATATACTCAACGATTCCCGACTATAGTGAAGCACTAGCTTCTACTTGTGGAGAAAAAAATCTATGTTTATAAAAATACATTTAGATTTCATCATGACAATATTTTATTTGTTAAGATTAAAGAATTATACCAGTATTACTATCTTAAAGGTATGGGGATGAATTTTCTATTGAACAATTATTTATGGACCTCCCATGTCATTACGTTTCTTTATTTAGATTGGATAAATAAGTACCACCATTGGAATGCATGATAATATAGAATATAGACTACCAAATTTGACATAATATCAGAAAAAATTCTAACAAGACCAATGATATTATCCATTAATTTAATCTACAATTATTTATTTTTTACTTTTTAAATCCCCTAGAAAAATTGTTTGATTTTATTTCCAAAATTTCCAAGAATGGTCCACTTGTCATGTTTGGTCATTTCAATTTCACTTATAAATATCTTTAAAATTATGAACAATGTAGTGATTATTATTTTGGTCCACCTATTATTTAAGTGAAACCATAATCTCTATAGGACCTTCTTATGGGTTTCTTTTCCACCTTACCAGTTCTCTTTATCGAATTAATGAAAAAAACACTTAATCATCACTTACCAAAATATTCTTATAATATTCCAAATAATCATGAGTAATAATGAATATAACCAATTCTCAAATATCATAAAATATAACATAATAAATGTATCCCTAGTGAGTAGAGTCTATATAAATTCATGATCTGAAACACTGATGGGATAATCCCATGATGACAAGTTGGAAACACTCCTAAAAGTGTCTTTGAACACTTTTTGTACCCATACCACCCTAGAAATAGTATGATTAGTTAACATTGATTAGTTATGTCTCTTTATGCTATATATTTCACATTCCAATGTTTATATCCCCATGTTACCATCGCACGTTGATAGACGGACTAAGATTAATACCATTTTTAAAATCCCCACCCAACACATTGGATTGGGTCTTATTAGAGGTGGTACTAAAAATATGAGATATCCCAATACACCAAAAGCTATAAACAAATGTCATGGGATTAACAAGAAAATAAGGCAATATTTTCCCTTAAAAACATAGCCTATCAAGACAATGTTTAAACAACCATACCAATGATATGATGCTCAAGTAAATCAACGCAACTAGACTAAGAAACCAATAAGACAACAATATCATAGTAGCATCGAAAAAGTATATCAAAATGAATCATGATATCCAAAGTATGTCTTGATGTAGCAACACCAATTTGGGATCACTCTAGTCACTCCATAAGGGAAAACCTAATCTATAACCCCATCCCAAGGAAATAACATCATAATTCTTCACTTAATAATTTTGAGACCCTTCTTTTACTTATTTCATAGATAATAAAATCTTTATCCACACTTAAGTGAATATTCATGGGATGAGTAATCATACCCAATATTATTTCCCCAAGAGACAATACAACTCATGATACTAGGATACTAAGATGTTTTATCATAGTTCAAAATATAATTTATAATAAAGAGAAGAATTAAGAAGTTTATCAATAAAATTACATATTTATAAAGTATAAACATTTTATATAATTATCCTAAATAGAATACACAATCAATAATCACACACACACACACACATCCATTTCAAGTGATAGTATAATACTGCTGATCGATTACTCACTGATATTCCAAGTCTTCACTATATGACTATTCCATATGTTCCTATAGTCTGGCCCCATGCACTTTATTCAGGGACATTTTCAATACAAATGAACTCACACAAACAATATATACCATGTTCCCTAACCAATTCATTCCACATAAATTAATTATTTCCTTTAAAATTTTTATCAAAAATATTTCTTCCAATAAAAAAATCCATAATTTTAAACATTGGATCAATGGGGTTATCTAAAATTCATTTAAATTCCCCAGTATTCCACATTATAACCCAAAAGGGTTTTTTATTTTGAAATAATCTAAATATATTT
This sequence comes from Viscum album, assembly GCA_963277665.1. NCBI lineage: Eukaryota > Viridiplantae > Streptophyta > Magnoliopsida > Santalales > Viscaceae > Viscum > Viscum album. Next base: position 1,577,980,929 of record OY728141.1, read on the forward strand.
TTGTAAATTAAATATAAAAATTTAATAAAACTAATGCTTAATGATTTAGAACAATTTGGGAAGAGATATGGAAAAACTGCATATGAATGGTGATGAAAATGGATAACAATGAAAAGAAACCTCTAAACACAGTCTTTAAGAAACTTTCCATAAATAAATAAATTCAAGATCTCATCAAAACAAATCATAGGTCATAGATCTATCCCTAAATAATAAGATATAATGTTCCATGTGAGAGAATATGAGGAGATATAAAGAGAATGAGAGAAAATGGCGACTAACCATTGATTTTAGGTATCTAACTAACTTAGATCAATGAATATTGGCTGACATATCAAATAGAATAACCAAGAATTCGTAGAAGAGAAAATCATATCGAGATCCTTAGAGAATGGTTGGAAATGATAGTTTCAAGGATAAAATTAAGTAAAACAATAATTCTAGGAGCACTGAATAAACATTACATGGTCAAGATGCATTATTTAACAAACCATTCACTAACCATGACAGTATTAGTTGAAAAAACCCCAAGGGTTCGAACAATTCTGATATATGGTTAATCCAAACCATGAACCAACTAGGAATTGATACTATCACAAAAAAAATTCTTTTTTAGTCACACGAGTCGGCCAAAATGTGAAACTACATAATGACTCTGAGAGTCCCTTTCACAGTTTCTTAGTAATGGTTCATGGTTTCTTCTAACCATTATCAAATTATGTACCTCCAGAAACACATCTAAAACAAACCAAAACAATCTAGAAACTCTAAGAAGTCAACAAACCCTAAGATAACATAAAAATACATAATAATAGTGTAAATGGCCTAAAATAGGGGGTGTTATATATGTGATATAGGAAATCATTAAAAATTAATTAATCCTGAGTTTCATGAAAATATAGTATCACAATTCATCTATATCATAAAATATGGATAGATCCTTATGTTTTCATCTCTTGTGAAATATTATATTATTTGTTGAATACGATTGGTTATATTTTTTATACAATGAATGATATGAGTGGATAAATTTAGAAAAAGTTTGTATTTTATTACTAATAACCCATATTATCACTAATAGAAAACTGGTGTTTAACAGCGTGAGTATTTGTCAGTGCTATAGAAAATCACTAATAAATGAAATCTTTATCAGCGTTAATGAAACCGCTAATAAATTTAATCTTTTACCAATGCTTTTTTTGTTGATAAAGTAATCCTTTATTAGCACATTACATTTAGCGCGGATAAAGATAGATTTTATCAGCCCTTTTTAGCCCTGATAAAGGCATGATTAAATAAAAATAAATAATTAAATAAATTTAAAAAATAAGTTTAATAAGCAGTATTTAAAATATTATTAATTAAATAATTATTTGTTAAAATGAATAAATATATTATAAATTATTAAATATAAAACATTTTATTAATTAGATAATTAAAATAATTAATTTCAATAAATTGTAATTAGTAATAATAATGACATATATTGATATATATATATATATATATGATATATATAGACACATATCTATATATTTATTTTCTTTACACTAAATATCCATATATATAGTTAATAATTATTTATAATTAAAAATTAATATGAATTAAAAATATTGACTGATTACATAGTTCAATGGACGTAAAATTTAATATAACATTTTCTTTTTAAATTTAACAATGATCAAATATGTGTCATATGTATTTCACATATACATAATTAATACATTTTTTTACACAATGCACATGTATGGAACTTATCCATTTTTCAATATTGTTAAAGTGTACTAATTTTTATTTTAATCAATTTCACTCATTTTTATCTTATATGCTTATGCATGCACTTAAAATTAGATATAAATATTATTATTCATAAATATTTCTATAATTATAAATAAATAATTATAAAATTATACTAAATATATTTAAACCGAAATTTATTTAATATATATATATATTTATTATATATATATATATACTTTCAATTTTTTGTTTATAATTATAATTATAAATATTTTATCAGTGCTTAAGTAATAAATGTCGATAAAGTTATGTCTTTATCATTGCTTTTTTCTCACTAAAAAATATTTGGCTTTATTACTGCTACAAAATTAGCGCGGATAAAGATGAATTCTATCCGTGCTAAAATACTACTAAAAAATATTCCTTTTATCAGCGCTAATTAATTAAACACTGATAAAATGAGTTTTTATCATCACTTATTTGTAAGTGCTAATAAAAGTGTCCAGATCTATTTAAAAACCCTAACCATTTGAGAACCCATCATGATATCAGATGATTTTTGTATAATCCACCAATTTCCAGGGCTAATCCTTGGTTAATCAAAGCTCAAATTAAATTATCCCAGTGCCTCCCGTTGCTCAAAACATCATTGGGAATCCGGTGTTTAGTTGAAATTAGGGTTTCCAAAGTGTATTTTCTTCAACCTTAGTAGGTAGGCCTCGTGATTTTATTTGTGTAATTGTCATTTTTTTTATTTCTTGTTTGAAGATGTTATGAGTTATTAGTGGCCCCATACTTGTATACTATTTTTCTTTTATATTATGTAAAGAATGACTTGGTTATGATCCATTTTTTGATAGACTACTAATTTGGATATACTGTTTTGGTCTTTTTCAATTGTTATTTTGAATCAATGTTCTTCACTTTCATCATCTGTACAACATCATTCTCCAATATCATAATTCTTAGTTTCTAATTTATATTGATCATCAGTTGATAATATTTCCAATTATTCCTTATTTATTTATATATAGTGATCTTGGTCATTGATCCGTATTTAATATTTCCTCTTCTTATTAATACTAATGGTATCATAATTATAGTTCCATTTTTAGTGAATATGTTACATGTTAATTCCATGGATGTTCATAGTATGGTTCCCTACCATGTAATCTTTAAAATTCTTGTTTTAGTAGTTTTTTAAAAACATAATGTGGTTTATTAAGAATGGGTTAAATTATCCTGTAACCTTTATATAACCATGAAAAAATATTCTTCCATTAAAAAATCAAATAAAAAAATTATTATGTATTCATAAAAATCATTGATATCATTTTATATCACCCTTCATGTTGGAGGTTAAATTTACCCAAAAAATAACATGTAATAACCCATGGATGAGAATTATTTGGAAGTTAATTTTAATACAATATATTTATTACATAAGTATAATTATTTTAATTTTATTTTATTGAATTGGTAAATTAGTATTAGTAATTGTTTATTGAATAAGATAAATGGAAATGAAATATAAGAAATTGTTAATTACATAAATGAAATCATATATTCTATTGAAATATTTATCAGTATTGACAAATTTTGGACATCCAATCAATATTAGGACCTTTAAAAAGAGTAATTGATGTAAATTTCAAATATTAGTTGTAGATTATATTTAGGTATCCTATTTTTATTTTTTGGACAAAAATGGATGTAGAGGGGTTCCTATATAATTGAGAACGAGTGTCATTTTTTCATATAACCAATCCTAAATTTGTTATAAATAAAAATATACATCTAATGTGGAACCAATGTTTATAAATAATAGAAATGTTTTTTGAGTTACCTAAAAATATTAATGGTGGGAAGGCATCATAAAAAATTAGAAGAGGATGAGTTTTCAATAACTTTCACCATATAATAACTCATATGGAAACACCTTAAATAGTTGAGTAATTATTTTCGTAAATCCAAATTATCATTTTCTTCAAACTACTGAAATTTATGGAAATAATCAAAGGATGAGTTTTCCCTATGATAATTGTCTATAACACTCACATTTGATAATGTATATATTATGTGTATTTATTTATATATTGTTAAAAGTTAATCTTTTATGACCAAATAGAAAGAATATTAATCTAAAATAGATGCATAGTAATCATTTAAAGAATGTGTATGAAGATAAAGTTAAATTATTCATCATGTTTTCAATAGAGTAGGTAGAAAACCCTTTAAAAATCTATTTTCTATATTTACATTGTTTTTATTGAATAAAAATTAGTCTTGAAAATCTAAAAGAACATTTTCTTTATCATGGAATAGATAAAAGATATATATGTTAGAGTAAACATAGGGAAAACTGAATATAGACACCTTTTGGATTGATATTATAGTTTATGAATCATTATGTATGAATACCATTGTAAACGATGATGGATATTGTATGAATGAAATGGAAATGGAAATCGAAGATGACCTTTTTGATTGTCCAAATTTTTTTAGGAGTTAAATAGTTATTCCATGAATCCATTGTATGCAGGTTTTACTAAATACACAACATTGTCGGTTGTATTAAATTTTTATAATTTGAAAGCTGCTAGTAGATTCAGTGAAAATAGGTTTACAGAACTATTTTGTCTCTTGAATGATATTCTGCCATAACCAAATGAACAACCATAATGAAGAGTGTTAAATGAATGTTATGTTCAATGTTCATGATCTCTAAAATAATACATGCTTTTTAAAATGATTCTGTGTTATTTCACAATGACCATAAATCATTCATAAAATTAAATAAGCACGAATTCATTCGATATATGAAAATGAATCATGTCTGTCCAAATATAACTAGTAATTTTAGATCATTCGATGGTATAAAAGACTATATGGATGTCTAAAAAATGTGAGATAATTAACATGGTATACAGATACAAGAATTAACGGTGGGGACCAATTTCATCCTAAAGAATCAACTCAGGGGATGAAAGTTTATTATGAGTTTTTATATATTTGGAAATGAACCAAGAAACATTTTTCTTGCATTATCTACTGATAAAATAAATACTTTTGGTTTGTAGGGTAGTACTCATATTAAACGGCTAATCCTAATGGTAAATTATAAATTTTCACCATGGTTATTCATTAAGCGTAAACACATTATGTTGTATCACCTTATATATTGACCAATGATATCCGGTATTAATATTTATGTCTATTGGGCTCCATTGGTAGAAGATATGAAATTGATGGGGGATAAAGGTATTGTAATTTATGACACTCATAGGACTGACTAATTAACATTGAGAGCCATATTATATTGAATGATAAATGACTTTCCCCACATATGGAAATTTATAAGGCCATAGCATTAAATAAATATTTGGCTGTCCAATTTGTAAAAAATTTATATACTTAGTTCGATTGATACATTCTTTGAAGACTATACTTTTAGTACATAAAAAAATTTACCTCGATGACATAAATATTGATCCTAAATGACAACATGCAATGGGAATATAGAATAAGGTACATCACCATCTCGAGTAACTTACGATCAACTGTACAATAATGTAAAAAAAATTATTGACACATTTTAGGGAAAACCATTTTAAAAAACATTACAAAATTATGTTGGAATAAAATATATGTTTTCTTTGAATTACTATATTATTATTTTTAGAATGTTAGAAATTTTCTAGATTTCATGAATATAAAGAAAAATATTTGAGAGTGTGTTTGGGATGTTACTAAATGTTCCTAACAAAAAAATTAAGATGAAATCTAGGCTAGGTTGGACTTGATTGAAATTGGGATAAAGGATGAGTTTGCACCGGTGAAGGGTAAAATTCATAATTTTATTCCTCCAGCAGCTTACACTCTATCTAGAAAGTAAAAAAATTAATTTTTTATTTTCTTTACTAATGTAAAAGATTCACATGGTAATTCATCAAATATCATGAAAATATTACTAATGAAAATTTTTATTTTACAATGTTTTGTTGAAATATTTAATGCATGTTTAATATTTTGCATTCTGTATCAAAATGTAGGACATAAATTAACAACACTATGTTTATTTTTTTAAATCCATTTGAAATAATGTAGTAATATCAGTGATGTTTTCTATCATGAATAAGGATAATTCAGTCTTATTACGTGAATTAGATATTTTCCTCCCACCAACATTCTTTAATATAATCATTCACCAGATGGTTCACTTGGTTATAGAGTTTCAAATATGTTGTCCAATCCATTACAGATAGATGTACCACATAGAATGTTATAAGATGATTTTGAAAGGGTATGTTATGAATCGAAGTCATTCATAAGGATTTATTGTCAAAAGATATATTGATGAAGAAATTATTGAATCCTGTAGTGATTATCAATCATAAGTTCAAAGAATCAGTCTCCTAAAGTCTCGTAATAGAAAATTCATTCTCGGTGAATGGGTTTTTGGAAGAGATGTTGTTATAATTACCTTGACAATGTGTTAACAAGCACACCTTTAAATATTTTATAATAGTGAATACACTTATCCATACATTGAATCACACAAAAAATTTCGTAGATATTTGAATCTATTAAAGGATTAATAATTGATATTAAGTATGCATAATCAACATCTTATAGGATGGTTCATATTTATCATTTAAAAAGAGTTATTTGAAAATATGAATTCAATTGCTAGATGAATTCAATGGAAAGCCCTAGGACCGAATGGAAATTTTATATCTCACACTGGTTTTGTAATCAATGGTTTTATGTTCTATATAAAATAACATGATGACATTAGTCCAATGAAAAATAGTTGTGTTATGCTTTTAGATGAAGCAATTCAAAAATCTGGTTCAATAGATAAAAATCCAATTTATGAAAATATTTTATAATGTGGTATTATCGAACAGATATACGAGTTATATTATAGAATATTTATAGTGCCTATTTTCTTTTTCAAAGGGGTTAACAATATCAATGAAGTAAAAGTTGATGAAATGGGATTTATGAAGGTGAATTTTTATGTGGGAGGGGAAAATATGATCTATTTATAAAGGCATCACAAGCAGTGCATATATTTTATGTCTCTGGCCCAAAAAAATAGAATTGGTAGATTGTCTTGTTGTTGACTAAAACAAATGATGAAATAGAATAAAATTCGATAGAGGATGACACTTTCATGGGGACATCACAATCAGTTCATGTTGATCCCATGGAAGATAATTTTTTGTGTGTTAGAGGGTACTGTAAGGAGTGGATTTGGATTGTCGACAGAGGAATGAAATCCTTAAAACCATTAACAAATGAAATAGAGTTCAATGATAAAATAAAAGTGTTTTTCATATATCAGGTTTTTATTCATTAAATTTAATTCTATCTACTACATTAACATAAGCTAAATTAAATTTCTGACTACTCATCCATATTATGTCTTCAACAAATGATGATGTTTCCAATCCCTTGGAAGTAAAAACAATAATAATGGAACCACTTTAGAAATATGTAAATTTAATGTTATGATATAATTTATCTATTTTATTAAAAAATTATATAATGAAATATTGATATAATTTTCATTATTAATTATAGAGTTTATTTATTTTATAATATTTATGTGCAAGTTTCATCCCTTTTCAAAAAGAGAAACGATTCTCTATCTCCACAATCATAGAGGCAATCCTTATGTTGGTATAGTAAAATCATTTTCCCTAGAATTAATTTATTTTTTCATATATATGTTTAATTTATTTATTTTTAGTATTACTCAAAAAATAATTGTTTTCTTATATAAGAGGGTTATTTTTTCTATTTGGTGTGATATATCCATACTTTATGCATTTATAGACCAAAACGTCCACATACTTCTCTACGTCAAGACAATCTCACCCATATAGTGTTTCATTTATCAGTGTCATTCAAGTTATCTCCATATCCTTTGTATGAAGAGAAACAAGGCTGCCTATGCTCTATTATTTAGGAAATCAAGATTTTTTCATTGTAAATTTATCTTCCATCGAGTTAACGTATCATTTCATATTTATGATTAATTTATTTATTTTAATTATTACGTGTATAATAATTGTTTTTTATACAGGTGGATTATTTTTTGTTTGAGTTGGGGTGTTTTATCCATCCTTTATTCCTTTATGCACCAAAACATCCATAAAAGTGTTCTCCCTCAAAACCTTCTCACCCCTATAGTGTTGCATTTATCAATTTATTTCCGGTTATATCCACTTAATTGGGATAAAGAGAAATGATGCTACCTCTCCTCAATTACAAGGGTTATCTTGATGTTTTCACATTAAAATAATTATCCATTGAATTAATATGTAGTTTCATATGTGGGTTTAATTTATTTATTTTTATTTTCACTCACATAATAATGTTTTTCTTATATAGGTTGAATATTTTATTTATTTGGGGATATCAATTTATCATTCAAAGCATTATGCCCGAAAACATTCAAATAATTCTTCTCCATCAAAACCATTCACCTCTATAGTGTTTAAATTTATCACTTTCTTCAAGTTCTTTAAATTTCTCAATCACATAGGTAATCTTGATATTTCCATAGTAAAATATTTTTCTATATAATTAATGTATTATTTAATATTTATATTTATTTTCTTTTATTATACTATTACTAATAGTAATTATTTTCTTATATAGGTGGATTTGTTTTTTGAGTGCATGTTGATTGATTGAAGATTCTCATGTAGTTTTGGTAGTTCAAAAGGGAAATTTCATGGGATGGTATGACTCCAAGTACTTCTTTCTATTAAAAATTGACATTAATTTTTGTTAAAAAATTGACATAATCAAAATCGAGAGAACATATTTACATTGTTTTGATAAATTATGAAAATGATCCACAGTTAATTTGTGATGTGTAAGAATTAGCCTCATCTCATTCGGATACACGATGTTCTAGATATAAATTAATATTTAAATTATCTATTTCAAATATATATTTTACTTTACAAATATTAACTCACTAATAACTAAGAAAACACACTAAAATTTTAATGATAATTTAAGGAATCAATTCATAAAACTATTATCACTTGTAAGAATCAGTGTTATGTCAAACTGATACACAATGTCATCTGTATGAATTAATGTGCATGTTTAAAGTTTAAAATTTAATTTTAATAAAAAAATGCAAGTGGTGTACTCAAACCCAAGAAAACACATATAGATTGTTTTGATAGTTCAGGAAAAAAATTCATCTTTTATTTAGAATGTGTCAGAATTTGACTCACCTCAATCTTGATATGACCGGTATGACTATAATTATTTCTTTATTTAAAATTGACATTTTTTTTAAAAAACTAACCTTCTCAAAACTAAATAAACACATTCATATTGATTATATACTTTAGAAAAAATACCTAATCTATTAGAGATGTGTGCGAATCAGCCACACAGTAATCAAACATATGGTGTGACCGATATTACTCCATGTGCATGCTTTTATTTTAAGTTGACATCAATTTTTTTAAAAATGCCAACTAACCTACTCAAAAACCATTAAAATTCATTAATATTTTTAAAATAATTTAGGAAAACTATTCAGAAGTTGTTTCTGATGTGTAGGAATTATCCTCCCCTCAATCAGATACACAATGTGATCCGTATGAGTTAAAGTGTGTGTTTCAACTTTAAAATTTCATTTTAGTATAAAAAACCAGTCACATACTCAAATCCATTACACAAAATCATATTGTTTTTTATACATTAGTAAAAATATCTCTCTGTCATTTGGGATCTGTAGGAATTAGCTACACCTTAATCTGACATATGGTGTGACTGGTATGACTCAAAGTGTGTCTTTTTATTTAAATTGTCATCAATTTTAGTAAAATGGATAACTTTACTAATCAAAATCAGGAAATCGCATTCATATTATTTTGATACTCTTTGAAAAAATCCATAAGTCATTTTTATGTCTAGGAATCAGCCACACCTCAATCTGATGCATGATGTTCCTGGTATGACTCTATGTTCCTGTTATTAGTTCAAAATCAATATTTTAGTTCAAAAAGTGTCACTCACTAAAACCTAATAAAACGTGCCCATATTTTCATTATAATTTTCGAAATCAATTCAAAACACATTTTTGAGTATTGGGATTCCTTTTAATGTTAAACCAATACATGACCTGATACAAATTAGTTAATGTGTGTGTTTCCAGTTTAAAATGACATTATAGTAGAAAATAAAATGGTCATACTCAAAAAAAGTAAAAAACATTAATATTGTTTTGATACTGTAGTAAAATGATCCATAAGTTATTTGAGACATTTATAAATCTGACTCGCCTCAATCCAATTCACAGTGTGGCCAATATGACCCACAATGTGTCTTTTTATCTTGAAATATTCATTATGTAAAATTAAAAATGACATATTCAAAACCAAGAAAACACATTCATTTTGTTTTTATACATTACAAAAAATTATAAAGAAGCCATTTTTGTGAAATAGTAATTATTCACACCACCATAAAAATGTCATGTTATCTTTATGACCGAATGTGTCTATTATCCGATAAAAATCAATATTTTATTTCAAAAAGTGTCACTCACCAAAAACTGATCAAACACACTCAGATATTCATGATAATTTATTAAAATAATCAATAAGTAACATGTGACAAGTATGAATCCGTTTCATTTCAGGTTGATACATTATGAGATCATAATAATTCAAAATTTCCTGTTTTAAATTTAAAATGATAATTTTTTAAAAAGATAACTATCATACTGAAAACCGTGAAAACACATTTATATTGTTTTGATACTTTAGGAATATGATCCACAAGTTATTTGGGATGTTGAAGAATCATCCCCACTTCAATATGATGTATAATGTAAACTATATGACTCAATGCGCGACTTTCTATTTCAAATTTACATCAATTTTAGTAAAATTAAATCTTTTAGTTAATTTATTTCTGTATATTATTACTAATATAAGAATGTTTTTCTTATACAGATGTGTTCTTTTTATTGATTGTGGGTGGTTTTTTCTGCAATGGAATTAGTTGGGTTATGATTGAATAACAAGGGAACATTTTTTTATTAATGTATTTAATAATTTTTACATATGAAATTATATAAACCAATGTTTGAAATGTCTATATTATAGATTTTTTTCTTGTGTTTGGGCTGTAAATTTTAGTTCATTTAAATCATGTATTGAGAATAATTTTTGTTGATACCTGGTGTGTTTTTGGTGCAGTAGTGTGCTGTTACAACACATTGTAGTGGTGCAGCAGTATGTTGTTACAACACATTACATTATGGCCCTTTATCAGTGCTTTTAAAACTACTGACAAGGGACACATTTATCGACACTCTTAAAAGTTATGATAAATGTATACATTATTAGTGCTACTATTAGCACTAATACAAGGTTATTTATTAGTGCTTATATAAGAACTATTAATGGAATACTTTATCAGTGCTCTTATAAGCCCTAATAAAAGACCCTTTATCAGTGCTTTTATAAGCACTGATAAATAGAGCCTTTATTCGTGCTAAAAAAGGTGTGTAAAATGGTTCATATATCAATTATTTTATAATCATTGATAATTTTACAATTTATCAGCTTGTTCTCAAAAAAAATTAAAGGATCCCTTTCTCAGATAATTTTCATTGATGATTATTGACCTGGGATTTTAACCTCACTCTTGTAGTCATCACATTTGTAGGGATGATAAAGGTCAAGTACTGTGATACTAAAGGCATATACTGTAGTATTGTATTATTTATAAAATAATACCTTTCAAATAATATTTAAAATATAATATTTTATAATTTTTCATATTTTTTTGAACTATTCATGAATGATATATTTTTGGTATTTAAATAATTATATTTTCATTCCTAAATTATATATGAAAAATTCTAATTTCAATCTCATGTTTTAGAAAGATTTTTTTTATTTATTTATTAATTCCATTATAATATTCTATTTCATAAAATTATTATAAATACTGAATATTGTGTTTTCTTAGTTTTTTTATAAATTACTTCTATTATAATATTTATCTATGAATTAGATTCTAGGTATTAATTCATAAGATTTAGTTTTCATATACATTGACCATGATTGGTAAATTATGTTTTTAGATTGAATTTAATTTCAAGAAATATTTTTCACATTTTAGGTCATATAATTCTTATGATATTGATCATTCCTTCAATAAAGTATCCTCGGGTTGAGGGAATTTTTTTTTACTTCCCACTGTCCTGGAGGCGTATTCCTTATTTTATAATGTTGGGGGTTATCTATTTGTTGCTCCTATATAACTCAAGAATAGTTCTTCAATATATTATTGTTATAGTCATTTAAATGAAGTTTTCTTGTAACTTATGTATTAGATGAATTTTTTTATGTATGAATGTGTTTCAATTCCTGATCTGGGTGAGTAACACATCTTATGTGATGTGTAATGAGTTACACATTAATTATGAGCAACCACATTAATTTTGTGGGAGGGATATGGATTCCAAGACTAAAACATTATAATAAAGAATACATAATGCAATAAAATATGATAGGGTAAATTTTTTATATGATAAAATAGTTTTGAATTTAATATTCATAGGATGTATATTAAATTGGTAACAAATTTAAAGAAACCCACACAAATACTTAGTGATCTGTTAATTCCAAAGTAACATTTATAGATATCTTGATCATCTAATTTGGTAGTTTCATGTCAAAGTTGGGTACCCATGGATTATCCTGTGTATGGAATGAATGTTCTGAGGTAACCATAATAGTTAAGATCTTGTTCTTGGAATATCTATTGGTCCACACAGAGTTGAGAAACACGAACTATTATTATAAAAGAGGAATAAAGTCTAATGAATCCATATGATGTATTCGTTTTAACATTTATCTACATAACTATCCAAGAATAAATACTATTATGATTGAGGGGAGTATGGACCCAAATAATAAATCAGTGAGATGAACATCTTAGTGTATTAATTACATTAATATGGATTTTTAATCACTAAATGGATATGATGTACGAGATCATCATTTTTAGTGCGAGTAATATCATTTAAATCCATTAATAAAAATATATAAAACATTAAAATCCCCCATAGATGTGTCTTTTTTAAAGGTTATAACACTCATAAATAATATATTTTCGCAATATTTAATAGGTATGACCTATGGAATAGTTCAAATATTTTATATAATATTGATAAGTTTTATAAAATAGAATCATACCAATAATTTGAATGTCAATGTTATTGAGATCAAATTCTATGACTGGTAATTGATAATGGGTGTCCATTAAAATTTTTTCCTGATATAAACAGACTCAAATATAGGAGAGAATTCATGATGGGATAAATACATAATCATGTTGGTGTGGTAGAAAGAGTTGTTTCATTAAAAGTTGGAACTTATGACCTAATTCTACAAAGTGGATTAGTCCTATATTTATGGAACTATTATTATGTTCTCACTAAAAACAAAAAATATACATCCTTATCTTGTTTGGATAACATAGGATTTTCATTCGTTATTAAGAATGAGAGTTTTTCATTATATAATAATGAAATGTTTATGAAATTGAGAATATGGTTAATGGTTTACACATTCTATATATGGATAAACCTATTTAAAAAATTCATAATAACATTACAAGATTGATTTTAATCCCAACTACCTTTGGATTTAGCACATTGTATATTTAAATTAAAAGCACATCCAAATACTTCATATTGATGGATGTTTTAAACATTTATATTATGAATAATTTGATACATGTGAATCATATTTATTTTAGAAATTGATGATTAATAATTTCAATAGAATTGTTAACATGGTGGGCGATATGTTGGATCTCATAAATACTATTTTTTAGACTAATGTGTATATAACAAATTTGAGGATTTAGGTACATTAACACCTTTACTAGTGAATTTTTTTTGTATAGTTATTTTTTTGATGAGGCACAAGAATAAAACCTATAAAATGTATAAACAATTTCAAAATGATGTATAAAATCAAATATATGAATATATTAAGATTCTATAAAAAATTTATGGTGGTGAATACTTATTCCAATAATTTAGTAATCATAAAATAGACTATGGAAATGTTCTAAAAATCACTCCTCCTAGAACACCATGATGGAATAATGTGTATGAGAGGAATTATCCAACCTTGTGGGAATTGGTTTGATCAATGATGAGTTAGTGTAACCTATCCATTATATTCTAGGTTTTATCTCTAGATATTGATCCGGCTCTATTAAATTGTGTTTGATCTAAAATAGTAATAAAGAAATTATATGATATTTTTTAAGGGAAATATCTCTATTTTTATTTTATGGAGATTTTCGGTTGTGATGAAATTATATAATGATTTAATTATGATAATATTATATCATAATTAGATATGTTCTTATTTATTAGTTATCATAAGGAACCAATGGGAAAATATTTCTGTAACCCTTCTAAAGACAATGTGTTTATGTCCAAACATGATTATTTTCTTGAAAATTAATACATGGAGGATAATATCTATTATATGTCACACAAGAACACTTGAAATATGGTTGTATTCATTAGGAACCTGATAGATATGAATATCTCATGGAAAAATATTAATTAATTAATGATGTGGTTTTGAAAATTGTTCTATATGAATTACATGGGTGAAACAGCCTATATGCTATAAATCATGTTATATAAAGATATATATTATAGGTTTCTGATTGTAATGAACTGTCCTGGGTTACCCTCATACCCATCACCTGACCCGATCTGTCATATACCTGAACGGTGTTCCCAATCCCCACAGGTTGGCAATAGGCACCGAGGAATCAAACAAAAAAATAGGTATCAATTTCTCCCAAACTGAACAACCACAAGGAATATTTCAATAGAGAAAGAATGGAATATCAGAAGAAAAAAAAATTATATGCCATAACTGTAATGAAAATAGTTCAAATAGAACAACTGAAACCACAACTAAAAACTCCAAAAGATAAGTCTGACTGTATGGGACTCAAAACCTACACCTAGTCAAATGATGGAATGGATGAACTCCAACCATCATACCATCAGTAACCCATCTTATATAACATGAACCTCTATGACTCATTGAAATGCCTTTCCTTTCCCTTCCCTAGAAGATAAACAAAGGCTTATGCGCCATATAATCAGTGTGCAGGGTGTGAGCTCATAGTCTTAGTAGGATCCCACCTAGGTGTTCCATAACAAGTCTCTATATAACATATCATGTATGGTCATTTTGAAATATAACATGGAATGATATGTTTTAAATAATTTTTATAGAAAACATGGTGAACATTCCCCTTTTTCATAGTTCTAAAAAAACTAGGTATATCATTTCCAAATAATATTTCAATATTATTTTTCACAATAATCATCATTCATAAGATGGATAACTCAGAAATCCAAGGAGAATAAACTAGAATCACATATATAAAAACACTAATGAATAATACAGTTCTAGGAAGAATACTACTAGTACCAAAATAATCAAGTGGAAAAAACTGATCCTAGAACAACGAGCCTAGGAATAAGAGGAATAAACCTTGAGTAAACCCCCCAAAATGTTAATAACAGCCCCTAGAAAAATAGGACTAGGAAATAGAAAAAATAACCTAGGAAAACCTCATTGATAATCACAATGAAATGGACGATGGCCTCATGCTAATCCTTCTACAAAAGTAGCCAAGGTAACAAATCTTCTCTTTTTGAAAAACCCATTTAAATGTCTTGAAAATCCACTCAAATACATTTATAATTCATTTATCAAAATCCAAGGAAAACCATTTTTCTTTCAAATCCCTTTTCAACACATAAAAAAATCACGCCAATTTAATAAATCAATTTATAAATCAATTTGGAAAAGAAAACAAGTAAGTTTTTTGTTATAGGTTGGAGATGGAATGAACTACCACAAAACTCGATTGTCACACGCCCACAACAAGATCCAGAACCATGAATGAACCCCAACAACACCAATTGAGACACTAGGATCCAATCCATGAGAATATTGGTTCAAACATAAACACAAAAGGTTAGCCAAAGAGAGGAAAACCACATACTTAAAAGAAGGAATACCACCACACCACAACCAATGATGGAAAAAGGCCACCGGAATGAGATCTCACAACTGATCTAGATTAAGATGACAATAAACATCCAATGTGGATCAGCAGATCTAATAATGCAAGGCTAGGGTGCTATCGTGATCAATCACAGGGAAGAATAAGAGAAAACACTTACATGAAGATACACATTGTAGAAACAATAATGAACCAAAGTTGATCGGATAAATCCAAAAGATGAGATTCCTCTGAAGAATTCCTAGGGAGAGCTCTGGTTTGAGAACCAAGAGATATGGAAAGGATAGATAAGAGAAACTTCTAAACACCTGAATTTATCCTGGGTGATGTCCGAGTCACGATGAGTACCTCTTGGTCATGAAGTATAGTCCATGTTGGATAAGTTAGGCTAATAAACTCATCTCCTCGGCTTTGAAATCCACAATTTAACCCCTATAAAACGTGTACCAGCTCACAACATGACCCCCACATCATGTCATGAATCAGTCCCTATATACACAATGTGAACTTCAGGTACATGACCTGAAATCTTCAGTAAACCACAGAAAAAAATATTTAAAGATTCTTTATCAAAAGGGGACTGAGAAAAGGTAGAAAACTAACCCGATTAAGGTAACGAGATAATACAAAATCCCCACTATAAAGAATTTTCATTCCGGGGAAGTCATGTGGAAGATGAATCCACTAGAAAGAGATTAGGCCAGTACTCTATCATCAATGACTTCAATTCCCAAGCCTTGTGATAATCTGATCCGTATTTCCATAGAACTCTAACCAAACAAATCGACTTCCCATGCTGGACTTTCATCCGAGAATCAACAATCTCAAATAGTTTCTAAAAAATAGAGGTATTTAGCTATAACTCAATTTCTTCCCAACCCAGAACATGTGCGGGGTCTGGGTGATACTTCCAGAGATAAAATATGTGGAAAAAATCATGAATTTCTGTCAATTAAACCAAATATGAAAACCAATAAGAAACCTTCCCAATCTATTCAATGATCTCAAATGGTACAAGATATATCAGAGTAAACATTCCCTATTTTCCGAGCAGATGGTGACCTAAATAGAGAGAAACATTCATGAAAACCAAGTCACCAATAGAAAACTCCAAAAGACACCAATGCCGATCTACACATGATTTATTTTGACTTTAGACTATAACTAGTCATCATCACACCTCTGGAATCTTTTCTGACGTCTCTTGAACAATGCTTGGTCCAACTAAAGATACTTATGCCACCACTTACCAACAATGATTTAACATGCACGGGAAACTATACAACACTTAAAAGGATCCATTATGATTTATGACTGGTAACTATTATTATAAGAAAACTCAACCAGTCCCATATGGTTATCCCAAAATCCACTAAAATCCAAGACATGGGCATGATGTATATCCTCTAGGATTTTAATTAGATGCTCCATTGAGCCATTTTTCTATGGATGGTAAGTTGTTCTCAACTTAACCTAACTCCCCATTTCCTCTTGAAGACTCTTCCAGAACCCTATGGTAAGCCTAGGATCCCTTTGTGAAACAATGGAAGAAGGACAACAATTTAACCTCATGATCTATTGCACATATGACATTCCCATATATTCAACATTAGTGGTTTCTTTGATCAAAATGAAGTGAGAATACTTCATCAACAAATCAACAACAACCCAGATAAAATTTCTCCTTTAGTGTGTTTATGGAATTCCAATAATAAAATCAATGGACATCTCATCCCACTTCCAAAAAGGCACTGAAAGAGGATGAAGCATACCCGATGTTTTCATGTTCTCTACCTTTATCCGTTGGCCACTGTAATAGCGAGACACATAATCTACGATGTCACGCTTCATACCCAGCCACCGGTTTTGTCTTCTTGGGTCATTATACGTATTTTTAGCGCCTAGATGAATGGACCATTAAGATATATGATAAGAAAAAAATACATAACGTCCCACAGGTGATGGGATGAATACTCTCTTCTAAAAGTGAAGTATGAAATTTTAAGAAAGAGACCACATGAACTATCTCCCAACAATATAGGTTTTCTAGAATTTTCTGAAACTCACTATCTTGTTGTTGAATTTTCATGATAGACACCAGGAGATATGAGGATAACTGAACACTAGTCAGAACCATAACATAGACATCCTCCTGAGAACCCAAGTGAAAATGAGAAAAAATCCCCCTAATAATCTACTCTTCCTTCGATTCCAGAATAGCCTATGACCGTACCTTCCTTCATAGAGCATCAGAAACAACATTACCATTCCTCGAGGTGTAGGCGGTGTTGAAGTCAAACATATGAAGGTATTCTACCATTCATCTTTGTCTAAGATGCAATTAATTCTTGGAAAAGTTACAGTTGAAACTCATATGATCAGAGAAAACTGTGAACTTCTCCCCAAAGGGATAGTGTTGCCAAAATTTATACACATGCATCACAACAGAAGTCTCTAAAACATGAGTGGGGTAGTTCAACTCTTGTGGTCAGAGCTGACAAGGTCCATAAGCTACCACATGACCATCCATCATATGCACTCCTCCGAAACAAGCACCTGATTCATCACAGAACACCACATACCCCTTACCTAGCTCAGGTAAGATAAGAATATGTGTCGATGTTAGAAGACATTTCAATTCATCAAAAAACACTGAAAAATCAAATCCCATGATAATTTCTCTACCTTCTTTGTATGTGTGGTCAAAGGTGATGCCATCTTAGAGAAATCATTAACAAACCATCAGATGTATCCAGAATGACCAAGGAAGCATTGATTTTAAAATACATTTCATGGTTCCATTCAAGATAAAACAACTTTTACCTTCTCTTGATGATATGAAAATCCATAATCATTAATTATATGCCCCATTAATTTCAATTCTCGAATCCAGAAATAGTATTTTGAATGCATTATATATAGACAATGATTTCTCAGTATCTCCAAAACCAAAAATATATGGTGCTCATGCTCACACTCAAAATTCAATTAAACCAGAATATCATTCAAGAACCCGACCACAAAAGTGTTACAATATTGTGGGAATATCGGATTCATTAAGGCTATAAAAACTACAGGAGCAATTTTCAAACCAAAATGCATCACAAGATAATCATAATAGGCATACCTGCTTTAGAATTCCATCATTGGAATATCAGACTCTCGGAATCTTAGCTGATGATAACCCGATCAAAGATTGATCTTTGAAAACCAATTTTATCCCTTCACCTCGTCAAACAAAACATAAAAATGTGGCAAAGGATATTTGGTCTTAACCATTACATGGTTTATCATTCGATAGTGCACACAAAAATGATGTGAACCATCCATTTTCATTGAAAAGATCATATGGTATTCCCAAGTAGAAACACTAGGGAAAACAAAACCATTCTCTAATTGGTCATCGAACTGAATCTTGAGCTCCTTCATCTCATTTGGTTCCATATGATAAGAAGGCCTTGATATTGGATGTGTACCAAGAACTAGGTCAATCATGAACTCTACCTCTCTATATCTCTAGAGGCACTGGAGAACTCATTTGAGAAAACATCAAGAAAATGTAGGACAAGAACAAGAAGATCCTAAAAAGAAAACACATCATCATGCCCAAATGCAACAAAAACCAACACACTCTTGAGATATGGGTGGGATGGTCCAGCATGACCTGATTTCGGGTCTCACTCTCCTTAAAACAAATGAGAGATTCCATAGACATCATCAAATTAAACACACTGATGATAGAAAACAACTTCATATTTACAGGAGACAATCAAATCCATACCAATTATGATGTCAAACAGATCCAGATCAAGAACGATAAAATCCCATACCAACATTGTTTCAACTATTTTGAACAAAAAAGACTGACACACGAGCCCCTACTATTTTCTCTTACCAATAGGTGTCACTGGCTCTATTTAAAGGGCATAAGATCCATTGGATGTTTAATAATAACAACAAAATTTTCATATATAAATGAGTGGGAGGCACCAGTATCAAACAAGGCAGTACCTTCTGAAGCTCCAATAACGAGTGTACCTCTCACTATTTTTGGGCCTGAATCAAATTCCATCATACACTCATCTACAATTTATAAATACTTCACTTCTGAGGCATGTGGCTAGAGACCTATAGTCTTTGAAGATTTTTACTACACTACAGTAGCCTTTAGAACCAATGAACCCTGAAAATAATAAGGCGTATTCATAGACTGGAAAAAATGTTGTGTATGAGAAACATGTCCATGTCTATTGTACGTCTTCATAGGCATAAGATCAGAACGTCTGTTGTGACCCCACTTGCTGCACTGGTAGCAAGTAAGAGGCACACTGCAAGCTGTAACAGATAGTGCGGAGGAGGCTCGCTTCTGAGACCTACCTTCGCCACTTCTCCAATGATCCTGCCACTTCCTCTTCTTCACATGCACGCCACAAATGCTATCATCAGTTTGAATAGAAGAGGAAGAAATGTTGATATTTTCTTCCATGTCCATCTATTAAATCATTTTCTTATTCACTATCTCTGCATGGGTTGAAAGATTTAACATGAACACCTACAAAATAATGTCCAGTCAGAAACCATATAGGTACATTTGTGACTTCATGTGGTCATTATTTACCCCATCGGGAGTAAAATAGACATGTTCGACAAACTAGTTTGTGTAGGCTGACACCAAATGATCTCTTTGCTACAACGATAAGTAATTCAGATATTTTTCCAACATCAAAGACTCTAGACAAAACTTATGAAAGAGAATGGTTTTGAAACCCTTCTAATCAAAGCCCAAATGTTTTTCTACCTAGACCATAGGGTCCCATCCACACTTGTTAGAATCCTTGAGTCTGAGAATTGTGCACTTCACGCGGATATTCTCAGGTGTCCCCAAGAAATTGATGATTTGATCGATCATATCCATCCAATCCTCCAACTATTGAGGATTAGTTTTCCCTTTAAATGATGGTGTCTTATCGTGCAAGAACACCTATGATCTTTAACTTTCTCCTTCAGATCCTGGTTGTACTTCAACCACCACGTTCTGAACTCGTGTTAAATCTTTACCAATAGCATGGACTGCCTGTAAAATTGTCTCAATTAGATTCTGATCCATTATTGGATTCCCTTGAGGAGTATCACAAACACCTTCTTTAGTAACCCATGGAAGACATCTCAGAGGCATACTGTTGCATGCCAAAACATAATAATAGCCATACATAGAACAAATATCAGTTCAAACTTGAAAACTAATAAGAAAAAATTGATATTTCAAAAACAAAAACCAACACTAGAGGCACATATACCGACATCCCATGGTATCTTGAGTCTCGTTATGACAAGAACATCCCAAACACTTATCACAACCTACATCTCACGTCATGACAATCCTATGTCTAGTCTAGAAAACATCCTCAAAAATGATTTTTGAGGATAGAAATCCATTCATAACAAATTGTAATGAACCGACCCTAGTTACCCTCAACCCAGACACCTGATCTGATCCATCACATAGGCAAACAACATTCTCGATCCCCACGGGCTGGCGACAAGCACTCGAGCATCAAATAACAAAACCAAGGGAATGATTTTGCCCAACCTGAATAACCGAATGGAATATATACATAAAGAATGAAAGGAACATCAGAAGTCCAACAAATATATATGCCATAATTGTAAGGAAAACAACAAAAATAGAACAACTTAAACAACAACTAAAAACTCCCAAAGACAAGTTTGACTACAAAGGACTAAAAACCAATAACTACCCCAACGATTGAATCGATGAACCCCAACAATATAACCATCAACTACACATTCCATATGACATGAACCTCGCTGCCTCATTGCAGCGCCTTGCCTTTTCCTGCACTAGAAGATAAACAATGTTCTACACCCCACTGATGAAGTGTGTATGGTGTGAGCTAATTGGCTCATTAGGATCCCACTATGGTGTTCGATAAAAAAGTCTATGTAAAAAAAATTGTATTCTCATTTTTAAATAAAACATGGCATGATAAGTAGTAAATTATTTTTATACAAAACACGGTCAACATTCCCTTTTTAACACTTCTAAACAAAAGTAGGTATGTCATTTTCCAAAACATATTTCCATATCAATTTCACAAGAACCAACATTCATAAAAGGATAACTCAGAATTCCATGTAGTATAAAACCTAAGAAAATGTATCACAACACTTAGGAATACCACAGGTTTAGGTAGAAAACTACTCACACCAAAATTATCAAGTGCACAAAATTTATCCTAGAACAAAGAGCCTAAGTAGTAAAGGAATACCCCATGAGTAAGCCCAAAAAATGTCAATATCTCCCCCAAGAAAGACAGGCCTAAGAATCATAGGAAAGACCCAAGAAAAACATCCTTGATAATCACTAATCAATGGATGATGGCCTCAAGTTAAGCCTTCCACCAACGTTCCCAAGGTAACCCATGTTCTCTTTTTTAAGAACCCATTTTATTCATGAAAAGTCATTTAAATCCATTTATAATTCATTTATAAAAATACTGGGAAAATAATTTCTCTATCAAAACCCATTTCAACAGACACAACAATAATGAAAATTTAATAAATCAATTTTTAAGGAAATTTTCAAAGAAAAAAAAGAAGGTTAACTATTATAGGGTAGAGACGGAACCACCTACCTCAATTTTCAGGTTTCACAGGCCCCCAATGGGATCCAAAACCCTGAATGAACCTCAATATCACCAATGGAGACCCTCAGATCCAGTCCACCACAAGAATTATTCAATCATAAACACAAAAGTTCAGTGAAAGAGAAGAAAACCACATACCTAGAAGAAGGATTCTCGCTTCACCACAACCAACAAAGGATAAAAGGACTCCGAAATGATATCTCACAATAGATCTAAAAGAAGATGAAAAGGAACATCCAACATGGATCAGCGAATCTAATAACACAAGGCTCGAGAGCTATTGTGATTAATATCAAGGAATAATAGGAGATAACACTCACTTGAATAGACGCATTGTAGAAACAACGATGAACTAGAGCCAATCAGGTCAATCTAGAGGATGAGATACCTCAGAAAATTGCCAAGGAACATATCTGCTTCGAAATCCAAGATATATGAAAAGAATAGAAGAGTGAAACTACTAAATGAGTGAATTTGATCTGGGGGCAGGCACAGTCATAACGTGTACCTCTTGGCCATGATGTTCAGTACATGTTGGATAAGTTATGCCAGAAAACCCATCGCCTTGGGTTACAAATCCGTTATTTAACCCCTACACGATGTGTACCATCCCACAGTGTGATCCCCACATCACGAATTGAATTTGACCCCATGTACATGGAGTTTACCTCATGTACACAATGTATACATCAGGTACACTACCTATAACATGCAGTAAACCTGAAAAAATGTTTTTAAGGATTTTTAATCAAAAGGGGACTAATAAAAACTGGAAAACATACCCGATTAAGGTAACATGACGTTACACATAGACTCTACTTGGATATATAAATTGGTACAATGATAAATAATTTTTTCATGGGGAACTCCAATAAGGATGCATTTCCATTGTTTCATGGAATTTACCTTTTAATGGTCTATGATACATTAAAGTAGTTTCAAAGGAATGGTAGAATTTCTTATGCATCCACCATTTGCTCTATCATGTATTCCTTATTTTTTAGTTGAATTAATGTTTCTTATACTCTTATCATTCCTAGTAGATACTAATCTAATGCTAGTGAGAGTCACTGCATTTTTTTATGAACCCCATGATGTTCTTGATAATGAATAAATATATTTTCTTAGTTTTTATAGGAGACGATAATATATATTTAATATTAACAGTAATTCTTATTTGCATTCTAATAAAGATAACTTGAGATATCAGTATGGGTTCATGATTTTATTGAATAGTGGATCAATTAGATGGAATAATTAAAAATAAAAAATTAAGGTAAACAAGGAACTAGAGTGGAAGTACATCACTACATCAGATTTTATAAAGGAGTATGTATGATCAAAAATTTCATCTCATATCATTGGTTTTTCATATCATCAAGGGAGAAATTTGGATTTACTATGATAAGAATTGATCTATTTATCAGGTAAAGGATCCCCACTCTCACTAATGGACCAAAAATAACCTTTAAAAATACCATCTTTTAAGAGAGGTTATGGAGAGGTTTTATGAAAGGATCTTATGTGTGGCTATAGAGGAAAATGTAGAAGATCTATTAACGAAGTCATTACTACAAAAATAATATGAGGTTCATGTTAAATCGTTTGTTATACGATATATAAGAGATTGATTCTAATGGTTGTATAATGTAAAATGACTTTATTAATAATGGAAATATCCATTTATCATTCATTCATTTATAATTTATTTTACATGATCATTTAAGTGATTATCTCCTATCAAAGTACATCATTGAGTCACCCCTAACTGATAATCATCATGTGGAATTATGGATTATGATGTTATGTTAAGGTTAACATGAATAGGTTCCTATCAAAATTATAAAGGGTTGTATATAAGATATAAATAATAGATTTATGTGGTTATATGTCAACACTTATTACTTGGATACACCTGCCAAATTATATACCATGAAATTTCATATAGTCATAAATATAATTATGGGTGTATGGATATTATCAGTCCCCATTTCCTAAGGTTGGTGTGATACCAATAATGAGAACATTCATAATTGGAAAATTTTATTTTATAATCGTTGAGGTTGAGTAAATTTGGGTAAGTTGGGTATGTTTCTATTCATGTTGTTTGTAACACCCCGAGATTTTATGAAAAATATTCTTTTAATTTCATTAATGTCTTGTGTTGTATGCTACACCAAGATTACCTTGCTCTATACACAACACCATATTAGCTTGCAGTATACGCAACACTATTCTTGGATCGTGTTACACACAATTTTGATAATAGTAATTCTACGCATCATTGAGTATATATTTATATATATATATATATATTTATATTCAATATATAAATGAAATATGGTTGGATTCCGTTATACAAAACAACGAATGATTCTTTCCAAACACACAACCATGACTTGGCTTGTATTACATGCAATCGCGACCTTCCTCGATAGTGTGTGTTGTACGCAATACTGGGTTTTACTAAACAATGATATATTTTTATAATATTTTTATGAATTAGCCGTTATGAATAGTATTAACTATATTTTTAATTTTATAACATTATTATTCATCTTACACATTTTCTAGAACATGGTATAAGAACAAAATAAATTTTTCGGGTAAAATAAGTATTTTTAAAAAAATGCAGTTTTGCCGCCTTTTGATGGCGCACCCACTTTAAATCTAGTTTTGACATGATTGTAAGTTAAATATGACAAAATAAAATTCTTCTTTGGAATCAAGAAATAAAAATTTACTTTGGATAAATTTTTCGTATTATTCTGGTAACTTTCATATTTTGATGAATAGTAAAAACACGCTATATTTTAATGAAAAACAACTTTATTCATCGTAATAATTTATATGGTTAAATTATAATATTGAATGGTTTTAAAGTATAAATAGAATATATTTTTACCATTTAATATAATGTATGTCATTAGCATTGATTTTACATTGAATTCGTAGGTTAAATCAATTCAATCTTTTGCAATGTTTTAAACAAAAACCCGTTTTCATTCAACAACGGGATTAATTTTAATTTAATTTCTGCACATTCTGTGTATTGAATTTGAAAAAATTGATTCAATATTTGGAATCAGTGGGTCCAAATTATGTTAATATGCTACTTTGTATTTTTGGGAATTATGAATAGTAACTACGGTAAATTTTATTTACCATAGTTAAAGGTAAATTGGGTAATTAAGGGTAAATATAATATTATAAAATTACCATAACACATGAAAAAATTCAATTGGATGGCTAAAGGTAAACCCATATCAACTAAGGGTCAGATTAGATTCATTTTATGGACTTTTGACCATGAAAATAATTTAATTATTATTAAAACCAAAGAAAGTGACAACATGTCACTCTCTTAAATCTTATAAGTATAATAATTTTAATTTAGTGATAAACATCATAAATCTTAGAACATGAATAGTCTCCAAAAACCTAATAAAACTATCTACATCATGATAATTTGTTTAGAATTTTTAGGGATTAAATAATTGTCATTAATGGTGATACATTAATGATACAGAAATTATTTATTAATTGGAAAATAAGTAATATAGTTTTTATTGAAATAATAAAACACATTAAAAGGCCCACAAACAAGACCAAAACTTATTGGTACTGTATATATACACCTTAATCATCCAATTACCTAATATATTACCGTTTGGATCCTTATAAATGTGATTATGGAACTTATATTATCTTATTTTAAATGATGGCAAAGTTGTCACCTTCGTAATTTAATAAATATAAAAATTTAAATATTGTGATTTTAAGATGATAAATTCGAGTGCAAGTATTATTGTGAAAGGTAATAGATTTATCTTCATCATAAAATTTATTTTAAATTTTTATGCAACAAATAGGTATATTAAATAATTCTAAAAAAATGTTGTAGTGATTATTTTATTAAGAGATAAACCAAATAAATGGTTTTAAAATAATAAAATAAATATTATATGAAATATTTAATGTGATCCACTAATTTTATAGATACATATGACCTTTTATGAATCTATTAAAGCTTTTATTTTGAACATATCTTCTGTATATATTTTATTTAAATTCAAATAAATGAATAGTGTCAAAATTGACACTATTGTTATTTTATAAAAATAACATATTATAAAATTGTTTAAAAATCACAGAAATATTTAAAAATTATAAATTTAAATTTATATGGTCTATAATGTTATAATGTAAAAAATTAAGGAAAATTCACAACAAATAAGTAATTATTTGTTATAATTAAAATTTAGAATTTTATTACCAAAAATAAACTTAAATAGATTAAATATGGATAAATCCAAATTATAAGGTTTAAAATAAAATACAAACATGTCTAAATTTGATTGGTTGAAGAGATTACAACCCTATATCATCTAATCTTCGAATATGAGTCATTTTTGGAGGTTTTTAAGTGGGGTTAGATTTATTATAAATTAATATTTTTAAGAATTCCAAAGGTGCCCCTCTCCTCCCTTATAAAAGGGCACCTCCTCCCTCTCCTTCTCACACCAATTTGAGCCTTCAAGCTCGTCATAACCCTTCCAAATTATCTTCTCCACTTCCCTAGAAACATCCAAGAGGTTTTGTTCTACTTTAAAGACCAATATTAGTTCCCTAAGAGGAGGGTTCAAAGAGGCGTATCGAAGAAGAGGAAATTTCTTCTCCCGATTCTTTCAAGCTTCTTTCTTCTTCAACTACTTCTTATTTAGTTGTTTCATTATAAAGTAATAACATATGTATCACTAATATACTTATTTTTTATTATAAATATGAAACAACCCCATTTCACCTTCTATCCATCCTACGGAAGACAAAATCACCGCGCGTGCGTACGTACAGAATACCGTCTCCACACCGTGGCGTAATCTGTTTTTCCACCAACACCTTACATGGATGGGTATAATGGTGTAAAGAATAACTATACATAGATATTATAACATCATACTGATTCTGATATATTGTATCATCCACTCCAATTCAGTTTAATAATTATGGAAACGATATCATCGCTCGTGCGTACGTACGGACTACCGTCTCCACGACACGATGAGATTCATTCTCCATGTTTACCATTTAAGAATGATTATAAATTATATATAAGCAATAATAATGAAATATATGAAATTATAAAGCTACTGGATTTATGTATATATGTATTTCATCAACTTAATTCCATTCAACTCAATAAAGAAACGAAAACTGCGTTCATGAATACGTACGACCTACCGTCTCCATGAACGGTGTATTTATTTCCATTTATCGATCTATTATATATAAGTATATTATGAATATATATTCTATATAAATCATGTTTTATATTCTGTAATTATTTAATCATGATCTAAGTAATCATATGAATAATTACAAGTCAAAACACGGACGACAAATGAAATGATTTAACCCAAAACACTTCTTAACATCGAATTTACAAAAGAACGGGTCATATAAAGTCATAAGTGAACCATATATGATATCATAACAATGAATATGATTCTGTAATAAGTCAATGACATTATTTAAATCATTATACCGGAGTTTCGGATACATACGAAGCATATCAGACATAAGGTAAGGGATAATTTTGCAAATCTCATTTTTATCCGAGATTGCTTATTCGTAAGTATTTACTATGGTTATTTATATCATACATGTCCATGTTTTATAAAAGTGTTTTCATGTATGTTTAAAGTCCTTTTTACCCATTTTTGACTTTTACTACATGGTATGTAAGGAATATTTCTTTTGTTTACGTTATGAGGTACTTTTTTGACTTTTCCGACAAAAGTAGGAGGAAATGTTATTTTTAACTTATACGGCGTGAACGGATTTTTACGGTTTCATAATGCTTCATTTTAATGAATCTTACTCAACATTATTTTATGATTATATTCATCAAAATACTTTTATTTTAAAAGTTCATGGCATTTTTTTGAAAATAAATTGATTTTGATGAAGAAAGGATATTTTCCTCAAGAATTCATTTCAAATGTTTTATCAAAACCATTTCCCATCTAAGATGACATTATTTGATATGTGTATGTTTCAAGCTTAATGTCTCTATGATTTACATGGTTCACTTTTTATGATGAAATGTCCATTTGTTTTATATGGATTATGAAATGATGGGATGATGTTTATAAAACCCATTTTATTCTTTGGGTTATGATGAATGGTTTAAGTTTATTTTGTGGCACAAGTAAGAATGATTTCACTATGAGATGGGTGGGACCTATATATCCCTACAATGCATAGGGTAAAGATTTTATATCTCATGAGATAGACATGGCTGGAACGGTATGTTAATCTGGTTCAGTGTTACAGGATTGAAATGAGGAGTGAACTCGATTCAGAATGGGACATTGTCCACTAAGATGGTCTTGGCAGCAATGCCTTGGCTACTATGGAAATCATTACATGTGCTTAATGGATTCCACAATTACATGTTTTATTCCCATGCTATTTTATCATGTTTTATGTTCCATTATGATCTATTCCTTATATACGTCCATGTTTTATGTCATTGCTCAAGATTTTAATGTTTAAACATTATGTTCATGTTTTTATGTTCCAATGAATATGGTATGTTTTATTTTATCCATGCTTACCCTCACTGAGCATTTGAGCTCTCCCTTTTTATGTTTTATTTTCCCCCAGGATCAAAATAAAGGTTTTAGGTCAGGAAATAGAAAGTGGAAGATCTTTATGGGAGATGTTGAAGATCATTCACCACGATTAGAAGATTACGTTCCACGTTTCCAAAGACACTAAAATATTACGGTCCTTGTGTGTCTCTTTTTGTTATGTATTAAGTATTCCGAAAAAGTAATGTAATTTCCATGTACATCATGCTTAGGGTCTCTATAGTTGGTATCAGAGGAAAGGTTTAGTCAACCTTTGGAAACTATGATGCGAAAATGTTAGTGAGATCCCTAGAGATATTTCTAAGGTATGTCTAGGGATGTACCTAAGGATAAGAATACGTATAGGATATAGTCCTAGAACTACGGTAACGATCTTAGAATTTAACCTAACATGTTAGATATTGAGGGTGCTCCCCCTTTATTATGTTGTTTTCCCTAGCATAATTTTTTCCGCTCACACTATTCTTTTTGGGTTTTAGAAAATGACTGGAAACAGGAAGATTCATGATAATGGAGGATATGACGGAAAATGGAATGATTTTCTTCATGAGAAACCAAATGAAACGGGATCTGGAAGTCCAAAAATCATTATTATGCATAATCAACAATCTCATAATATGATCAATAATCTCAACTTTGGTAAGTTTCATGACTCGGATAATAAGATAAAGATGGAGTTTTATGATGATCATTGAGGAAAGAATGTTCAATTTCCCTCATGTAAATCATGAGGGAAGAGGCATCAGAGAGATTGTTTCAAAGGAACTGGAAGACACTTTGGGTGTGGAAAAGAAGGACACAAAGCCAGTAAGTGAAAAGGAAAAGGTTCATTTAACACCATGGACAATGATAATGGTATTGCTACGACATCAACAATGATTAGATGTTTTAAATGTCGAATGTACGGACATTATGCAAACAAATGCCCTAATGGAAAATCTCGTGAAGAGAATCAGCATGGTCATATGGGTAGTATTTATGTGGATGATGATGAGGAGACTACAAATGATATATGAGCTGAAAGAAGTGTTGAAGCTCAGTCAGTTGTTTTATAAGGTTGTGGAATGATTGTATGTTTATCGAGAGTTATGTTGTATAGTTAACGGTACTATGGAATAAAGAATCATGTAAGGATGGTTACACTATTGTTTTTCCTAAAAGTATTTGAAAGTATATGTTGAATGGTACCAGTAACCCATAAACCGGTTTTGAGAAAATGAAAAAAATGATTTCCAGGTACCAGTAACCATGGAATGTTATTCAGATATTTTTGTAAAGTAGATGATATGCGCATAATGAAGGAATAAGAAGATAATGAGATGTTTGATTGTATTCATGATCTCATGATTGATATAAGGACTAAGTGATATCATGGTTTGAGTATATAGAATTTTGAGGATTTTGGTATGTGGAAAGTGTTAACTTTTAACTGCATTCATGTTTTCACTATGGTTCAATGGGTATTCATTTTTCAAGAGAATACATGATTAAGGCCTTAGAACGTTTGTAATGTGACCAACAAGAAAAATCTTATGATATATGTGGATCAACGATGGTATTAACATACTTCTTATATGAAATCTCCAGTAATCGTTTTCACTATAATATGACAATGGACTGCAATATTATGGATAAGCCTAAATATTGGAATGGATTATGTTGGACATAAGTTAGTATTGTATAAGGATAAAACCTTTTCTCGATATTATTGATGGGATGATATAGTAATGTAGTTTAAGAAAAAGGACAGCCTGCAGGACGGGCGATAGCCCATCGCGTCGGAAAAGGCTGTGGGAATCGAACCCACAACCGAAGTGTGACTGGCCTTTATCTCCTACCACTGGCCTACAGGAAGTCCATGGTTAGTATAAACTAGTTTTATTTTATTAAGAGGTATGATATATAAAGTATAAGTTCATTTTTGGAACCATATACGATTAATCTAACCATAAGATGGAATTATAACATTTTCTAACCTTTTGTTTGAAAGAGAAGGAATAACCCAACATTCTATCACATGATCTGCTAACACATCACGAATAATAAATTCAACTTCATTTCTTTAAGGAATGAAGTGGAAATTGTTCAATTCACGAACAAAAGTGATATTGTACCAAAATCATGCAAGTATTTCTTTTAATTCATCAACTTTAGGGAAATGATCTTGAAACCCAAAAATGTTGTTCTAGTTCCCTTATATTCGATGAATCAGATGGTACCTTAGATCATCAAAAATCAATAGCTTTATGATTGTTGGATTTTTCATAGCCATGTTCTCTACCACTATCCATCAGAACATGGTGGTTAGATTTATCTTCCATATCCATATTTTCACCAATGTTCTCATACATGGAAACCCAGTGATGAGTTAATTTGGGTAAGAGTTACATTTCATACTTTAGTTTTTAAATCCATGTTTTGGTATTCCTTTTTACAATGTGGGTTTATATTAAACAAACTTTCTTGTAGTAAACCATTTATAACCCCGACGAATTTCGAAGGCGAAATTCCTTTTAAGGGGGGTAGAATGTAACACCCTGAGATTTTTTGAAAAATATTCTTTTAATTTCATTAATGTCTTGTTTTTTATGCTACACCAAGATTACCTTTCCCTATACGCAACACCGTATTAGTTTGCAGTATACGAAACACTAATCTTGGATCGTGTTACATACAATTTTGATAATAGTTATTCTACGCAACATTGAGTATATATATATATATATATATTCAATGTATAAATGAAATATGGTTGGATTATGTTATACGATACAATGAAGGATTCTTTCACAACACGCAACCCTGACTTGGCTTTCATTACACGCAATCACGACCTTCCTCGATAGCGTGTGTTGTACGCAATACCAGGTTTTACTAAACAATGATACATTATTATAATATTATTATGAACTAGTTGTTATGAATATTATTAACTATATTTTGAATTTTATAACATTATTATTCATCTTACACATTTTCTAGAACATGGTATAAGAACAAAATAAAATTTTCGGGTAAAATAAGTATTTTTAAAAAAATGCAGTTTTCCCACCTTTTGATGGCACACCCACGTTAAATCTAGTTTTTGACATGTTTATAAGTTCAATTTGACAATATAAAATTCTTCTTTGGAATCAAGAAATAAAAATTTACTTTGGATAAAATTTTCGTATTATTCTGGTAACTTTCATATTTTGATGAATAGTAAAAACGCACTATATTTTAATGAAAAAAAACTTTTTTCATCGTAATAATTTATATGGTTAAATTATAATATTGAATAGTTTTAAATTATAAATATAATATATTTTTACCATTTAATATAATGTATTTCATTAGAATTTATTTTACATTGAATTCGTAGGTTAAATCAATTCAATCTTTTGCAATGTTTTAAACAAAACCCGTTTTCATTCGACAACGGGATTAATTTTAATTTAATTTATGCAACTTCTGTGTATTGAATTTGAAAAAATGAATTCCATATTTGGAATCAGTGGGTCCAAATTATGTTAATAAGCTACTTTTTATTTTTTGAAATTATGAATAGTAGCTACGATAAATTTTATTTACCATAGTTAAAGGTAAATCGGGCAATTAGGGGTAAATATAATATTATAAAATTACCCTAACACATGCCAAAATTCTATTGTATGGATAAAATTAAACCCATTTCAAATAAGGGTCTGATTAGATTCATTTTATTGACTTTTTACCATGAAAATAATTTAATTATTATTAAAACCAAAGAAAGTGACAACATGTCACACTCTTAAATCTTATAAGTATAATAATTTTAATTTAGAGATAAACATCATAAAACATTGAACATGAATAGTATCCAAAAAGCTAATGAAATTATCCACATCATGATAATTTATTTAGAATTTTTAGGGATTAAATAATTGTCATTAATAGTGATACATTAATGATACATAAATTATTTATTAAGTGGAAAATAAGTAATATAGTTTTTATTGAAATAATAATACCCATAAAAAGCCCACAAACCTGACCAAAACTTATTGGTAGTGTATATATACACCGTAATCATCCAATGAACTAATATATAACCGTTTGGATCCTTATAAAAGTGATTATAACACTTATATTATTTTATTTTAAATGATGACAAAGTTTTCACCTTCATAATTTATGAAATATAACAATTTAAATATTGTGATTTTAAGATGATAAATTCGAGTAAAATTATTATTATGAAATGTAATAGATTTATCTTAATTATAGTATTTTAGTTTAAATTTTTATGCAACAAATCAGTATATTAAATAATTATACAAAAATGTTGTAGTAATTATGATATTAAGAGATAAACCAAATAAATGGTTTTAAAAATAATAAAATAAATATTATATGAACTATTTAAAGTAATCCAATAATTTTATAGGTATATATGACCTTTTATGAATCTTTTAACACTTTTATTTCGAACATATCTTCTGTATATATTTTATTTAAATTCAAATAAATCAATAGTTTCAAATTTGACACTATTGTTATTTTACAAAAATAACATATTATAAAATTTTTTAAAAATCACAAAAACATTTAAAAATTATAAATTTAAATTTATATGGTCTATAATATTATAAATTAAAAAATTATGGAAAAATCACAAAAAATAAGTAATTATTTTTTATAATTTAAAATTTAGAATTTTATTACCACAAATAAACTTAAATAGATTAAATAAACATAAATGAAAATGATAAGGTTTAAAATAATATCCAAACATGGCTAAATTTGATTGGTTGATGAGATTACAACCCTATCTCGTCTAATATTCAAATATGAGTCATTTGTGGAGGATTTTAATTGGGGTTAGAATTATTATAAGTTAATATTTTTAAGAATTCCAAAGGTGCCCCTCTCCTCCCTTATAAAAGGGAAACTCCTCCCTCTCCTCCTCACACCAATATGAGCCTTCAATCTCGGCAAAAACCTGCCAAATTATCTTCTACACTTCCCTAGAAACATCCTAGAGGTTCTGGTCTACTTTAAAGTCCAATCTTAGTGCCCTAAGTGGAGGTTTCAAAGAGGCGTATCGAAGAAGAGGTAATTTCTTCTCCCGATTCTTTCAAGCTTCTTTCTTCTCCAACTTATTCTTCTTTAGTTGTTTCATTATAATGTAATAACATTAATATAACTAATATACTGATTTGTTATTATAAATATGAAACAACCCCATTTCACCTTCTATCTATCCTATGGAAAACAAAATCATCGCGCGTGCGTACGTATGGAATACCGTCTCCACGGCGTGGCGTAATCTGTTTTTCCACCAACACCTTACATGGATGGGTATAATGGAGTATAGAATAACTATACATAGTTATTATAACATCATATTGATTCTGATATATTGTATCATCCACTCCAATTCAATTCAATAATTATGGAAATGATATCATCGCTCGTGCGTACGTACGGACTACCGTCTCCACGATGTGATGAGATTCATTCTCCATGTTAACCATTTAAGAATGATTATAAAGTATATATAAGCAATAATAATGAAATATATGACATAATAAAGCTAATGGATTTATGTATATATGTATATCATTTCCTTAATTCCATTCAACTCAATAAGGAAATGAAAACAACGTTCATGCGTACGTACGGCCTACCGTCTCCATGAACAGTGTATTTCTTTCCATTTATCGATCTATATATGTATATTCTGAATATATATTATATATAAATCATGTTTTATATTCTGGAATTATGTAATCGTGATCTAAGTAATCATATGAATAATTACAAGTCAAAACACGGACGACAAATGAAACGATTTTACCCAAAACACTCTTTAACACGGAATTTACAAAAGAACGGGTAATATAAAGTCATAAGTGAACCATATATGATATCATAACAATGAATATGATTCTTTAATAAGTCAATGAAATTATTTAAATCATTATACAGGAGGTTCGAATACATACAAAGCATATCGGACATAAGGTAAGGGATAATTTTGCAAATCTCATTTTTATCCGAGATTGCTTATTCGTAAGTATTTACTGGGGTTATTTATATCATACATGTCCATGTTTTTATTCAAGTTTTTTCATGTATGTTTAAAGTCCTTTTTACCCATTTTTTACTTTTACTACATTCTACGTAAGGAATCTTTCTTTTGTTTACGTTACGGGTTACTTTTTTGACTTTTCCGACAAAATTACGAGGAGAATGTTATTTTTAACTTATACGGCGTGAACGGATTTTTAAAGATTCATAATGCCTCATTTTCATGAATCTTACACCACATTATTTTATGACTATTTTCAACAAAATACTTTTATTTTAAAAGTTCATGGCATTTTTTTTGAAAAGAAAATGATTTTGACGAAGAAAGGATATTTTCCTCAAGAATTCATTTCAAGTGTTTTATCAAAACCATTTTTCATATAAGATGACATTATTTTATATGTGTATGTTTCAAGTTTAATGTCTCTATGATTTACATGGTTCAATTTTTATGATGAAATGTCCATTTGTTTTATATGGATTATGAAATTATGGGATGATGTTTATGAAACCCATTTTATTCTTTGTGTTATGATGAATGTTTTAAGTTTATTTTGTGGAACAAGTAAGAATGATTTCACTATGAGATGGGTGGGACCTATATCTCCCTCCAATGCATTGGGTAAAGATTTTAGATTTCATGAGATAGACATGGCTGGAATGGTAAGTTAATCCGGTTCAGTGTTACAGGACTGAAATGAGGAGTGAACTCGATTCAGAATGGGACTTTGTCCACTAAGATGGTCTTGGCAGCAATGCCTTGGCTACTATGGAAATCATTACATGTGCTTAACGGATGTCACAATTACATGTTTTATTCCCATGCTATTTTATCATGGTTTATGTTCCATTATGATCTATTCCTTATGTACTTCCATGTTTTATGTCATTGCTCAAGATTTTAATGTTTAAACATTATGTTCTTGTTTTTATGTTCCAATGTATATGGTATGTTTTATTTTATCCATGCTTACCCTTATTGAGCATTTGAGCTCACCCTTTTTATGTTTTATTTTCCCCCAGGATCAAAATAATGGTTTTAGGTCAGGAAACAAAAAGTGGAAGATCTTTATGGGAGATGTGGAAGATCTTTCAGCACGATTAGAAGATTACGTTCCAAGTTTCCAAAGACACTAAACTATTACGGTCCTTGTGTGTCTATTTTTGTTATGTATTAAGTATTCCGAAAAAGTAATGTAATTTCCATATACGTCAAGCTTAGGGTCTCTACATTGTTGATTGGAACATAGACAAGATGGGATTTTTCCACTCATATATTGAGTGAAAACAAATAGGTCCTTGACAAAATTAGACTATAAAAAACAATTTCCATGCATGATTGAGATAAATATGATGCCATAATCTATATGGATGATGGAAAAGTGATGTGTTAATATATTATATGAATTTAATTTGGTTTATTCATTGAACTAGAAAGTCTATATTTGAGAATCAGGAAATGATGATATGACATATACTAGATTGAAATTATCCATGTCTAATAGTAACTCGATGTCATGAAAAAAGAAATTATATAGGTATACATGTCATATATATGATATATCCTATGGTGGGAATGTTTATATAGATATATGAATATGTTTGATCAAGATCACACTAGAAACATTAGTATCGTCAGTAGCATTGATACATTTCCAGAGGCCTCTCTTTCCATATATCTCTGAAATAATAATTTTATATTCATTTTCAATATTTCTAATGAGTTTTGTGTTACACATTTAGACCTTCAGATAAGAATTAAGTTATATAAACTTTTTTTTCCAAAATAAAGGGAGTTTGATAACCATATTCAACAGATGTTACTAGGATTCACTAAGAGTTCTGTAGTTTTTCCTAAATTCTTGATTAGATTTTATTGCAAGTGGGTGATGATTGGATATGAACTTAAATAAAGTATATCATGGGCTTTGGTATACTTTGAGTCATAAGATATGATATTCCTGATATTATTATCATATTTCATTATATAATTATATCATAATAAAGAATATGATGATTCTATTTCTTATATAGTATTATACAATGACCATTATGACTAAATGTGATACATGTTCCTACATATTTTACATCTCTCTGCATAGATTCGTTATAGTTGAATCAATGGATATTGATTGTTTAATAACTACACAATTCTATAATGATCTCAAATAAAAAATTTCAGTAAAAGGAATTGTTTTATATTATGTCATGCGAACTATCATGAGATGGAATTTGATACTCTATCCTCTTCAATTGTTGAAGTTGTTCGGGGAGGGACTATAAAAGGTATATTTTACCATTATTGATTGATTATCAATTCTAAAATAACATGGATGAATATCTATTCATCTTAAATAAGTATTTCTCACTTCATAAAAGTGTACAAAACCATTTTGTAGTTTGGTATCCTCTCACTACAATAAAGGATCCATGGATGGATTAATCCCCATAGAGAAAGGAACATTTGGTCTGTTTATTTGGTGGTCCCTATAAAATGTACAAAATCAATGAAAAGAGATGGTGTTTATGGTAGTGAAAGTACATACCTATATATTTATTTGTATTATTATATAGAACGTCATTTATATTAATGAAATATTCATTATTTTTAATGGTTTTCATTTTTTATTATGTTCATTATATGATATCCCTAAACCCATCAATGTTTATTTATTTTTATGGTTTATCGATGTTTTCTAGGTTATTACTGGTTTTTTATAGTATCATGGTATTTCTAGTTTTTCTTATCTTTTCTTATGTTTTCATGGTGTTTATTTACTTTCATGGGTCTTCATAAGATTTAAGTGTTTTTAATAGTTTTAGGGTTATCATTTTCTCAGGAGATTCTAATAAATTTGATTATTTTCTATGGATTTCTTTGATTTTCTAGGTTTTTCATTATTTTATAGTCACTTTATGGATTTTTCAATGTTTTATAAGGTATTCCAACCTGTTGATTAAATTTAATGGTTTTTATTTGATTTTAGGGTTATCTAAAAGATTAATTGTTTTTAAGGTTTCTATGATTTTTTAGGATTTTATAGGGGTTTTAATGTTTTTCTATAGCACTCTTGGGTTTTTGATGGTTTTCAAAGGGTTTTCAAAAGTTTCAAGAGTTATTCAATATTTTAAAATTTTTTCCAGGGTTTTTTTGAGATTTATTAATTTTTTTATATTTTAAATGGGTTTTCATGGGTTTGAGGTGTTTTCATAGAAGCCTATTATTTTTAGGATATTCCAATGTTTATCATGGTTCTTCTAAATTTTTCATTTCTTTGTAATTCATTTCTTCACAATTTTTAAGGTTTGAAATTTTTTTAGGG
Source organism: Viscum album (assembly GCA_963277665.1). Taxonomy (NCBI): domain Eukaryota; kingdom Viridiplantae; phylum Streptophyta; class Magnoliopsida; order Santalales; family Viscaceae; genus Viscum; species Viscum album. The sequence goes on from OY728141.1 coordinate 1,578,019,506, forward strand.
TTTTCATTTTTATTTAGTGGTTTTTCCAGTTTTTTATGATTTTCATGTTTTTCGGGGATTTTTAGAATTTTCTAGGTTTGTCAGGGTCTTTTACAATGTTGAGGAATATTATGTTTTTTAGAGTCTTCATCATCTTCCCGGGGATTTCCTTAGTGTTATTTTTATTTTTAGGTGTTTCTATTGTTTAACATTATTTTTTTATGTTTTAAAGTTTTGTATATATTTTCTTGGTTTTCATAAATTTTCAATGGGTTTCAATGGTTTTCTTATGTTTTTTATTAATTTAATTGTTTCTTTTATGTTTTTTGTGTTCTATATGGTTTTCCAAAAATTTTTTCGGGTTTTCCAATCTTTATAATATTTTAACAAGATTTATATTTATTTTTAAATGTTTCTATGGATTTCTATGTCTTTCTGGTTTTCATGGTTATTCAAAGTTTTCAATGGTTTTCCATGGTCTTTGAGTGTTTTTTATGGTTTTAATTATTTTTTATAGTTTCTATAATTTTCATTGGTATTCATGGGTTTTTATAGTTTCTAGGGTTTAAAGGTATTTTAATTAGGTTTCATTGAATTTAATAGTGTTCATAATTTTCTAAACATTTTTAGGGTTTAATGGGTTTTAAGGTTTTACAAGGTTTTCTTGGTCATTCTGCTTTTTTAGTGTTTGTATTGGTATTCCAATTATTATTTGGATATTTAAGGGGATTAAGGTATTTTATGGGTTTTTAGAGTTTTTAGTGTTTTATATATTTTATAGGATTTCTTAGATTTTCTTTTTTTTATAATTTTGAAGGGTTTTGGGGTTTCCGCTGATTTCTAATTTTTCATGGATTTTCAAGGTATTTTTAGTTTTTAAGGTTTTCCATGTTTTTAGAATTTCTTCGGGTTTCCCCGGTCTTCTAGACTTCTCATGGTTTTTGTATAATTTTTAGCATTATTTTATCGGTTTTTTATAAATTTCATATTTTACATGTTTCTTCACATTTTTAGAAAAAAATTCATGGGTCTCATATTGTTTTTCTTGTTTTACTGGAGGTTTAAGGATTTTAAAGGGGGTTCTAGTGATTAATCAGTTTTTGGGGGTTTACATGGTTTTCTAGGTTTTCGTGGATTTTCTAATATTTTAATGGATGATAACATTTTTCTCACATTGACTGCAACATATATTGATATTATGGATGCTGTTCTTGGACTCAAAACAAAATTTTCAGATGGACTATATGGTTTCGCCAAACATTTCTTCTAATTCTATTGGGATGTCTTCCAAAGTGATGTTTGTAAACTGGTTAGTCATTTCATCACTGAAGGATCTCTTTCTTGAGACCTAAATTCTTATTTTATTAATTAAATTCATAATTTGGAAATTTCAAGTGATATAAGTCAATTTTGATGGGTGGATATTATTAATATTTCACACAAAATTATAACAAAAAAATGGCCAATCATCATTCTCTTATCACTGAATGAATCATATCATGGAATTAATTTAGTTATATCAAAAGAAGAATGATTTAGGATTGTATCTTTAATGCCTTTGAATGTATTAATCTTTTTTAGAAGACTACAATGTGAGGAAACATTTCTTTTAAACTAGATATCAGGAAGGCTTTCAACACAATTGACTGGGGATTTATTGGATGAATATTGTATGAGATTGGAATTCATATGAGATTCATTAATTGGACTAACAATCTTATCATCAATTGTCACATCTATATCGTTGTTGATGGATCTCTAGAAGGATACTTCAAATTCACTAGAGGAGTGAGACAAGGTGACCCCCTCTCTACTATCATTTTTCAATCTATAAAGATTATCTTAGTAGATTGATATTTCACAAAGTTAGTACATGAGAAATAAAAACAATTTGATCTGCTAGAGGTATCTCTTCCCCCTCTCCAATTGTTTTTGATTATGACATTATCCTCTTTACTCAGGGAGACCAAATGAACATCCAAAACATCATGAATATACTTCTTTACAATGAATAAGATTCTAGTCAAGAGGTCAAATGGTGCCAGTCATTTTTTTCATTGGAAAAACATCATTTCCTCTTGAAAACACTGTATAATGATGGTTCTTGTCATAAAATAAGGATCTATATCGTTCACCTATCTCTGAGTCCCAATGATTCTTAGTAGACCTCATTCTTATTATTTTGTTGATGTGGTGAGTCAAGTTAGAAGAACTCTCTCTAACTCGAAATTCATGTCTCTCTCAATGGAAAAAAGGATTTCCTTAGTTAAACATGTGATTATTTCAAAACTCGTTTAATCTTTCATGGTTTACTCTTAGCCTACCTCCACCATTAAAACAATTAATTATGTTATGAAGAATTTTTTGTGGAGTGGTAGTATTCTTGAAAAGAATATTCTTATAGCCTCTGGAAGAAATGTTTCTTTCTACACAACATGGGAGAACATGGCATTATAAACTTTGAACTTTTCAACCAATCCCTTCAGGATCATTTTATTTTGAGGCATATTAATGAGAAATCACACTCCCTTGATTTTGTCAAATCCAAATTCCTTAGTAGGCTGATTGATAAAAGGATGACATACATGCAATCCTATGATTGGTCAAGTTTTAAAAGGATTTTCCCAAAGATTAAAATAAAATCTTACTCATTAGTAAATGTGTATTATTACCATAAATTTTGGAATAAGAACTGGACATGCTCCCCCTTGATTAACTATAAAATCCCCCAAGACCCAGATACAGACTATAATTCCCCCATCAAGGAGAAACTTGAGCAGATAGACATTATGAAACCTCAAATAGATCTCCAAATTTTCTCATATAACTTTTCACAAACTGATGACATTATCATATGGGAATCGAGTCCAATGGGTGTTCTAGATTCAAATAGATTTTACAATCACCTCTAGCAAATCAACTATACTAGAATTGGTATGTTTAATAAAAAATGGCTGCAACCATCCATGTTCACACTACATTAGTGCCTCCACATTAATAAGCTTCCAGTAGAATACAACCTATAACGAATTGGCATCTCCCTCTACTATATGTACACCCTATGCCATCAATAAAAAGTTAATACAAATCACCTATTTCTGTCCTACAATACTGTTGTCTCCCTCTAGAATTCATCTTTTTCTCTATTTGAACATTATCCACTGTGTGCATCCAACGTCATGGATTTTTTTCTGCAAATATCAACAGATAATCTCATGAAGCATGTCTTCATTCTCCTACTATTTGCATGTGATGAAATCATACATCTTATATGGAAGAGTATGAACAGAAAACGACATGAAAATGATACTTTCCACCATAATGCTACGTTCACAGAGATTATGATCATGAATTAGTAGGATAACCATTTACACGATGCTAACTATGACAAATCGATCAAAAAATTTACGTTTCTAAGAAAAACTCATCTTCCTGGTAATTGTTTTAAACTGCTGGAACTATGGTGGTCTTCTGGATACCTCCATTTACAGGATGGATCAAATGTAAATTAGATGGAACCTTAAGATAATGTCCAGGGCCTGCTGGATATGGAATAACCTTTAGAGATCAAAACGGTGATTTCCTTGCAGGGGTTCATGGGTCTTGCGGAAAATAATCTTCCCTTGAGGCGGAGATGGTGGATTTTATCCAAGCAGTGGATTTTTCTCATCAAAGAAATTAGAATAAAATATGGGTTGAAAGTGACTCATTCACCATTTTCCAAGAGGTTTAAATGGGTCAGATTCATCTTGTATGAAAACTAAAAATGAAATGGATAAATTATATAGACATTCTTACTTCAATTTATTATATTATAGCTCACGTCTAGTGCGGAGCAACTCAACTTTCATATTACCTTGCAAATATGTGATCTTTTGGAATTACATGCAGTTATAATTCCAGCAAACCCTATGAAATGCTTCCAATCTTTATAATAGATAAGTGTAAAACTCCATTCATTCGACTCCTGTAACCCTATTTCATTTTCATTATATGACATTATGATGATTTATCTTCTTAAAAAATCGTTTTTTAGGTTTTATTAGATTTTTTTAATTGTTTGAAAAAAATTCGTCCTTATCATTAGTTTTAAATGAATTGTCATGTATTTAATGGTTTTAAAAGACTTTCAGATTTTTTTTATTGTCTTCATCCATATTATGGGTTTTCAAAAAAATTAACATTTTTTTTGATTTTATATTTTCTATAGTTTTTATAGTGTTTTACATTTTGAATGGGCTTTTAGTGTTTTCATTTATTTTTATAGATTCTCTTGTTTTTCACAGTTTTCGATATAATTTAGAATATATACTTTTTCTTTATTTTCAATCACTATTTTTCATATTATTTAATAGTTGTTCATATATTTCATGATATTTATTTGTTTTTAGTTTTTTAAAAAATTTACTGGTATTTTCATGTGCTTTAGTGTTTTTAATTGTGTTTTCGTGGTTTTTTAATATTTTTATATTTATCCACAATTTTAATGCCTTTTCATATTTCTTATGTATTATCATATATTTCTTACTATTTTTAGTTCATTTTTGTGTTATTCATGTGTTTCTTTATATTTCACGTTTTCTAATGTTTTTAGGTGTTTTAATGGTATTCATTGGTTTTCTTGGTGTTTTTTATGTTGTATATGGTTTTATAAGAATTTTTAGGTTTTTAATGGTTATTTTGAGTCTCTAATACATTAATGTTATATGATGGTTTCTAGGGTTTTTCATAATTTTCCATATTTATGACGGTGTTCTAACGTATTTAATGGTTTCCCATTGATTTTTGAGTTTTCTATGGTTTTCAATGTTCCCTTGTTCTGTCTTTATTTTCCTTCCATTTCATTATTTTTATAGGTTTTCTATTCTTAGTATGTCTTCCTTATTAATTAATGTGTTCTACCAATTTTTTCCATTTTTACAAGCTTTTCATTGATTTTTTGTTTTTTTTATTTTTCTCAATGTATTTCATTGTTTTCCAATAGTATTTAAATTTTAATGGTTGTATGTTTTTTTATTTTCATTATTTTTCAAGGATTTAAAGGTTTTTTAAATATTTCATAGATTATTTTAGGCTTCTTCGTGAGTTTTCATGGTTTTAATAACATTAAAAAAAATTATTTCCTTTAGGATTTATCAAAAAAATTAGATTTTTGTCTATGGTTTGAAGAGGTTTTCAATGGTTTTTAGGGTTTTAGAAAATATGTTCTATTTTCCATTTTTTCTATCGGTTTTAAAAATATTCTAGGTTTTTTATTTAAATTCTAATCTCCTTCAAAGGATTATATGGGTTTCATTTTTTTCCTATATTCTTAGTGTTTTTATGTATTTTAATTAATTTAAGGGTTTTATATGGGTTTTCTAGGTTTTGAATTGTTATTGTATGTTTTTTTCCTTTTAAATAATTTTAAGAATTTTTTAGTTTTTTCATTATATTTGAAAGTTTTCATAGTTTTCAGTATTTTTTTTATGTTTTTGAGGACTTAATGGGGTTTATTAAATTTATCATGGTTTCAAATGGTTTTAAGTACTTTTAAGGGTTTTATTGGGTTTTATGTTCATTTCAATGATTTTAAGTCTTTTATAGATATTAATGGAATTTCATTGTTACTATTTTTAGGGGGTTGCATGATTTTTTTGATTTTACATTAATTTTTATGGGTTTCTTGGATATTGTCACAATTTCATGGGTTTTTAATATTTTTAGAGGTTTTAAGGTGTTTTCATGAATTTTAACTGTTTTTATGGTTTTTTCTTATATTTATTGGTTTTAAAGGATTCATGGTTTTTGTGAGGTATTAATATATTTTATAGTGTTTATGGGGTTTTGAGAGGTTCTCATTGTTTTTCATGGGCTCTTTTTGTTACAATTGTGTTTAAGAGTTTTCAATGGATTTTTTATGTTTTCCAAATAGAAATATTTTGGATTTTAATGGTTTTCATGTTTTTTATGATTTTTTATAGTTTTCAATGGGTATTTATGGGATTTTATAGTTTTTAGTATTTTAAGGGTCCTCTATGGTTTTTTAGTGTTCCCACTAATCTCTAAGGTTTATCATGGTTTTTATTATTATCTTAGGTTTTTAAAAAAATTATCGGTTTTCACTATATTTTGGGATTTTCACATTTTAAAACTATATTCTTTTGGGTTTGAAGGTGTTTCTGGGTTTTACAAGATTTGTCTAAGGAATTTGTATGCTTTTCATGGTTTTTCATTTTTAGGGGTTTTCAATGTTTCCCTATATTTTAAAAGGTTTTACTAGGTTTTTTAGGTTATTATACTGTTTTTTATGGTTATCATATATTTAACCATTATAGATCGTTACATTTTTTTGGGTGCTAGAGGTATTAGGATAAAGTTGGAGGAATATTGTTTCCATTGTAGTTTAGATTCCATGTAATTCTCTATATTTATAGAATATACATTCTTTTAAATTAGTATTGTGTTTAATTTATTTTCTTACGCATAACATAAAACTAAAACATATAGTGATAAATTTTATTCTCTTAAAACATTGCAAAAAAATTACAGTAAAACATGTATTACATACAACTTTTAAAAATACCTATTAAAAATTCATAAATTAAAATAAATTAATAAATAGTAATGAATAGTATCATCAAAATAACGAGATCCCATGGATTATGTTCACCCGTGAGAATCGCGAATAGTATAACTAAAACTAAGATGAGAGATAAAATTTTGAAAGGATAATGAATTATGTGTAGTATGAAGTGTGACATGAGGTGTAATAATGTAATGAGTGAGTTTAGTAAGACTATATATAGAAATAAGCCCAGTTGTTATAAATATATCCATTATAAATATTCTCATTAAAAACCTGGTCGTTAGATATATTTCCATTAGACAAGCATGTATCTGATTGGTATATTAAAGTTTTTTATTGTTAGAAAAAATATGAAAATATTATATTTTAAAAATAAAAAATAATAAAACAAAATATGTAGTATTTAATTATGATATTATATTGTGAAATATCTATCTATAATAAAGATTTTATTTTTTAAATATTTATATGATAAAATTAAATGAATAGTTTCCCAGTTGATTGATTGATATTATTAAATGATTAGAATATAAATAGCTCATTCTAATTTTAATTATGTTAATATTATTAAATATTATGAGGAAAATTTTCAAAGAAAATATTTTCTAAGAGTGTTGTGTATATTGAATCCTAAAAAAATAAATCACTAGTAGAGAAAGATTTTAAATAAATGTATTGATAATATAATAAAATTAATTCAATTAAATATTGTATCACTATTATTACTAGGCCAGTAAAAAAGAATAAATTCATTTTATTCTGAAATTTCATTTTACTAAAAACATCCTTTTTGTGTGTTATGAATTTTTACATTAGGAAACTAAATATATTATAGTTAAATGATGATAAATAATATTTTTTAAATGAATAATATATTAATGCCAAATTTACGTTTAATTGATAGAAAATTAGAAAAAGAACAATTAGTATTTAAAAATTTCATTTTCATATACATTTTTTTCATTATATTTTATGTTTCCATTTCAAACTCAAATTCCCAAATTATAGATTTTTAATTTTAAAAAAATTATGATGCTATTTGTGAAGTAAAAGTAGTAAAATTGTGGATCTTGAAATAATTACCATTAGTTCAATATTTTAACATCGCCATTGATGATGCACTTCCTATTGAACAACCCAAGGATGCCACATGGAATTATTTAAGCAACAAAAATTGAATTTAACAGTTACCTTGTTCGATTAAAAATGCAGGTGAATTTCAAAAATTAATAGCGATTTCTACTATAAATAACCATTTTCAGATCCCTCTGGATCATCTACACATATATTGAGAGTTTCATGAAGTGTAAAAAACATATTTCTAGTGCAGTCATGGATTACCGATGAACCTTTCAACCTCTTGATGATCATTGCTGTGTAATTCCTTTGATATGGAAAGAAAACCTAGGATATTTAATGTAATGAGTTCATTCTCTAACTAATATATGTGAGAAATGATATTTATCACACAAATTCATTGAATTATGTTTCATCTAAATTTGATATTTCTCGGGCTTATAGTGGTAATTTGAATAATATTTGAAATTGCATTATGGACACTAAATATATACAACCATCAAATGAAGACATGAAATATATATTATAACCTATTAATTTTTCCATAAACATCATTGATATTTTTATCAAATGCTCTAGACAGAATAAATATATTATATGATAAACTATGGATCTTTTAATAGATTCGTTTCTACCACAACTATTAAATGAACCAGGAATATAATAATATTTTCTCAGAAAATATTTTTCCACTTATAACTTTATAATATTGCCAATATGATTAATAAATAAATTCAATTCCAATAATTATAAAATTTAATAATATGAATTTATTTATTTTATAGCACTCATTTTTATTCAATCATCACCTAAACCCCATGATAGGGCCCACCATGCCATAAAATCTCGTTCATAAGAATATATATGATTTTTTGGGTATGATTAATGGGTGAACCTCTAGGATCTTATCATAATATCATTGACTATTATTCCCATACTATGAGAAAAAACTAGGAACCCATTAAGACTCCTATGTAAATGAGGTATAGTCATGGTAACAATAACCTCTCCTATGAACACACACTATATAATGTAATATCTATGTCTCATGAAATCTCATAAAGATGGACACACACTTCATGACATCACACTTTTTCCATTAATTATTCAGGACAATAGTAGAACATACATTCAACTACAATGGCCACATATTTATTCAAGGTACTACCATCCAAGACAACTATCTAGATATATCTCTTTATTGTGGATATAATAAACCATATCACGTCCATTCAATTAATTTCATACCACTAATGATGCACCCAATGTAAGATAACTCACCACAATATAAATTTCATGGTATTAATCTAGAATAAATGTACAAAATCAAATGTGATACATTGATAATGATATAATTTCACAAGAACAACACATGGTCATATATAAGAATATTCAATGATAGATATAATATGTGGGGTTCCTATTACTGGGACACCCTCATGATATCATCTCTTCATTATAACCAAGTGAAAAAATTATGAGAATAAGGCATAATACATATTATCACCCAAGAATTTGCAGTAAAACATCAATTAAGACATATCAACACGATATATCTAGACTAAATGTCATATATTTAATATTTTTTTCATGGTATCTTGAGATTCTCATTATTTCTGGAAACTATTATAACCATTTCATATGACATATAATCTTTTAACATTACCAATAATATAGTACATAAAGATGTAATGAAACTATCATAGTAATATAAATCAAATTTATATATCAAACTATATACATGTTAATGTAATAAAATTCAATACAAGAGTTTAGTTAAGAGAATCCACTCACAACACTCCCTCTTTCACTAGAACTAATTGTTATCAAATCCCAATACACAAGATCTCACATTAGAATCATACATATATAAAGATAAAGATTTATTCAAGCGGTCTTCTAGGATATACTATGTGGAAACTATTTTATCTCTGACTTCACCACTAAAAGTGAAATTCAACAAGAGATGATAATTTAAAAGTAAAATATTTTTTCCTCTAGTATGACATGGGGACCCTAGAATGTACTTTTACATTTTATTATCATAATAAACAATAACTGGATCTAAACTATTTTGTAAAAAACCAGTATCTGAGATAAAGATACATTTCTAAACATCTTTATTACCTATATCAGAAGAAGCTAATACTATGATTCAATTATATATTTTTTTGATAGGGCTTTCTTCAAACTTCTCTGACTCACTACACCACTATTCAGGTAAAAGAAATAAAAATTTATGATATTATAACATCATGTTTTGTTGGAGGCTAAAAAAAGTATATAACTTTAATCATATGTCCTCATCTTATTTATACACTATGAGTATCTCCTTTTAAACCTCAATTACTTTAGTATAGTTTTTATTACTTCAAAATGTGGATCTATTAGATTAGCTTGATATATTTCCTTGAGTTTTAAATAGAATGAAATATCAAAATTAGTATATAGCTTGAAATACATGATAGAACCGATTTATGAAGAATATCGGATTTTACTAATATTTTTAATATCCTCATGTTTTTTAGGACACATATTTTAGAGATATCGATACCATGTGACATTAGAAACAACCATCTCTTGGATTGTTCTATATTGTTCCTTTTTTGTGACTCTTCAATATTTTTACTTTGACTTATCCCAAGAATCCTTAATGATATATCATTATATATCTTGATCACTATTATATAGAATCCTTTATATATGTATTTCATGTAGAATCATTCATTAATCCATATATGAAGTGACTATAAAACATTCACTTTGTTTCTCATTATTAATATTTCAACAGAATATAATAATAAGAAAATGGTGGAATTTCCACTAACCTTATTATAGACACATGAATCACATTCATTTATGATTAAACTAAATTATCATATTGGATCATCAAAAAAACATTCCATGATCTAGATAAATAACTTAATATATAAATATATCTATGTATCTTACATACTTTATTGGAACTCTTTTACATTATAATCCCATAAATTTTAATCCAATAGACATAATCAGCAAACATATCATTTAGAAAAATAATTTTTTACATCCACTTTCAAAATATCATAATCATGGACGGATTCTTCTGTAAATAATATTCTTATAAATTTTAGTATGGTTAGTGGTGACAATCATTTATCATATTCAATGCTTGGAAATTTCCTAAAACACATCACAACTAGTCATTCATTATAGGTACTTACCTTACTATCCATGTACAACATTTTCTTGAATCCCATTTACATAAAATAGGTTTTATATCATATGGATGGACTACCAAAATCCAAATATTATTTTAGAACATCTAAATTATCTTAGAATGCATGAATTATAAACATATAATAGCAATATTTCTATCTATTTTATTCTAATATGATATAGTTTCATCATTCGAGATGAGTACTGTGTCACGTGACATAGTGAAAAAAAAACTAAATCCATCTTGTTCTACAAAATCTCTTATAGACCCCTATATTACATGTTTCTCAAGAACATATTCGTCTCCGACATTAACATATTCAGACTACCCCCATACCAAATCATAATAATCCATAACTTTAACATCATATAATTATACCTTTCTTCTACTATTTCTATTTGGAATTTTTTTTTGTATCCAAAAATGTGGAATGTAATTCCATAAAACCTTTTTATCAAAATTTTTATATAGGTAACATCATTTTATTTTCATAATATGTCCTATAGATACCCACATCCAACCATTTGGAATCTGTCTTGCCATCCAGTATTGTCTTGAAAAAAACATTATATACCTATACACATTAATGAGACATATCGGGTTTCTTTATATAAAATAACTCTTATGGAATCCCATCTATTACCGTATTTGGTATTCAGTTCATTGTATAAGTCATTTTATATGGTTTAAATCCCCAAAAGGATAATGGTAGAATTTCTGGACTGACCATCAATATTACCATGTCAAGAGATAAATGACTTTTACGTTCAATGACACCATTAAACTAATGTGTACAAGAAGAAGTGAGTTGGGATAAAATCTCACACCTCATAAACAGATCAATTAAATATTGGATTTGATATTCGTTTCCATGATTAGATAAAAGTTTCTTTAACTTATTAACATTATGGATTTCCACATAATTATGGTATTCCTTAAGCATTTGACCGGATTCTATCTTATACCACATTAAATATATACAACCATTCCTACTGAATTCATTATTATAAGTAATTAGTTATGAAATCCCAACCCTATACTATATTGAAAATAAACCACATACATAATTACTAATCATTTCTAGTAGATTTTTCCTTACTCACTTCCCAGTGAAGGGTGCTTTGGTAATATTCCCATATAAACCAGTATAAATTACTTCCAGGGGTTTTAAATATGTAGTGTTGAAGAATATACGCTATATATTATATATAAACATTTCGATTTTATATGACTAAGATTGTAGTTCCATAGGTTGGTATAAAATGAGTCATCCTCACTAGTTTTTAATTTTTTTCCAATACTTGTCTTTGAAGTTCAAATTTATACAATCCATTGTTAATAAAATCCACACTACAACAAAATTTTATTCTTATAAAAGAGACAATATTAAATTCCAAACTTGAAATAAAACCAACTGGTTTCTAAACTCAACATTGAGATTATATTTCTAGTAATTGATTTTATATAATAATTTTTTTAATAAGAAAACAAAACAACTTGGAAAAGATACGTGATAATCTCCCAATACTAAGGCTAATACTATTGCACCATTTTCATATTGAAGACCCACATAAACCTTCAAGTATTCTATATTCTAATAGGTTTGTATATTTGAATACAAATGTTAATGACACCCATTGTATCCAATTCAAAACATGTAGATACATGTAGATTGTATTCAATGAAGAATATACTTTCGATGAATGTATCACCATACTTCTTCTTTCAATTTTTGAAATTATTCATCCAATGGTCCTTGAATCCACAAAAAAATAGAAAACATCCTTCCCATTTTCCTCCCTCAATAACATGGATTCTTGGAGGAGTGGTGCACTACTGTATTTGGCTAAGAAGTAGCCTTTGATGCCTTAGAAATCTCCTAACTCATTTTATTCTCCACAAGGACTACAGAGTTGGTAATCTTCATATCTTTATTATCTAGGTGAAATAAATCAAATAGATGAGGGAGAATTTTATTCCTATTATTCATGTTTTAATTATAAATAAAAGTTGAAAATACTAGTGGTAAATATACATGAATGAGATTATTCACTAGTTTTTTATTCAATTTATAACCAAGGGATTCCAATATCCGAATGTATACATTCAATTTGAGCCCATGACGGCCTATATAACTGTCTATTACTATCATAAACCGATAAAATTTACAAAATATCTCTTATATATCCTATACATCTTTCTTTTGATAAAAATTTTGGATATGGGATGGCATTTTATAGGAATCTTCATCCTCGTGAATTTTTTTATAGCCACTGGACATAAATTACAATTTGATGCACTCTATATATAGTACTTCATATAAAAACATCATATACTTTTTTATCAACATTTCATGTCCAAGTGGGGGTCTCAATAAGATTTTTATATTCCCACACAAAGTACTTCATCTATTAGAATAGTACTATGATAATGTACATATAACACTCATTAAGGTTACGGTCATTCAGGATACACTTTTAACCAAGATAGATTGTAGTTATATTAAAATGATTGTGGTGTTTTTAGTATTATCTATAAAAAATTAATTTAGTAGATTAGTACATTATATTAATAATTTATAGACATTACTAATTAATTAACCCTTAAATGACTCCCAAATCAAATACTAGTATCCATCACAACTAGATTCCAGTAGAATATTCACACGAGTATTCTAGTTCCAAGGATCCTAAAAATAACACGTCATAGTCCATGTTATGGCTATGCCACAACTCTGATAGTTTTTAGTAGGATTTGGGATGTCCACCCATGTTGACCCATAACTCCTTCAACTATTGATTAAAGTCTCAAATACTAAAAAATCATAACCATGATTTAATAAACTATTTTCCTATAAAGTAGAAATAAGTAAGATATAACTAATTATTTTCGTGAAAATTTTGGTAGGTCGACCACCTGTCTCCTAAGAACTCACATGTTTTATGTGGTGACTTCAACTAGGGTTTATGAGCACTGCATGCATATGGTTTTGTGTAAATTTACGAAATATAATGAGTTCAAGACCTAATATACCATTAATGAAATTTTATTATTCTTATTAAATATATTCATTTTAAATATAATTTTTTTTGTGTGATCAAACTTATATATTAATCACATATAATATAAAAACATGCATGTCATATTATATAATTTTATCTATTAATTCATGTTTATTATTATATGTCATCATGTAAACATAACACATTCAAATGCTAACAAACCGTGCATAAATATTAATTAATTAAATAATTGGTCATGCGTGTTAACTACTAGTTGATTCATTTAGTGAATAATTGATCATCTATGACCCTATAAGTAACAAAAAATTCCATTATTGACTTGATATTTAAGGCCAACCCATGCCAATGTGTCCACATACCATCTAGTACTTCATAGAGTCTTGACATTGTCCATGTCTTTAGTATTCCCTGTCAGTAAATATAAATAAATTGGAATATCAAATAATCGTATAGAATAAAACTTATGTATACACATTCCACTATACATATAATTTGGGGAAGATAAAATGTGTATACCATCATTTAATAATGAATTATTACAAAAAAAATTGAAATAATAAAATAAATGAATTAATGAAAAACCAGAAAAACATTAGTCGGTAAAGGATCTTGATTAGTCAATGAGAATAATAAGTGAAAAATGAAATTTAATTTTAAATAATATATTCTTGATGGAATTTAATATGAATTAAAATAACTTAATCTAAATTTAGTAGAAAAATTATATATCTCAAGTTCCCTAAATTTTTTTAAATAAATTCCAAACTATATTTTATTTGTGAATATTTAGTAACTTTTTTGGGCCCTCAAGAGCCCCCCCCCCCAAAGAGTGTATCATTATTTTGGGCCTTATTGGGGAATTTATGGTCTAAAAAGGCCCTACCTAGATATGACAAGGTTTCCCTAGTAGTAGCGCCCTATAAAAAGCATGTGTTTAAGTTAGGGGTACGACGCTCTATGCTACTTCCATTTAAAAAAAAGAATTAAAAAATAAATTCACCCCATGCTTTAATGGGGGTATCCCCTATATAAACACGTGGATGAATATATTGTTGTACATAATTATATTTTTTTATGTATATATTTGTTTAAATCCTATATTAACAGGATTTCATTTGTTTTCTAACACTAATTCCACATCAATGGGGAATCAAAACTACCTACCTGGGTACTATTCCAACAATGGATTCTATACATTACTCTATAAAGAACCACCTAAAGACTATATGTAATATATATATACAAATAATATATTTCATTTAATTATATTTTTACCTCAAAAAATCATATATTATCCGATTTAAAACATTGGAAAAATATTAATTGACTGTCTGATCTCGAATCAAAATAAAATTTATTTATATGGGAACATTATAATTTTCTTTAAAGGAATTTATCTAAATTAAATTTAAAAATATCTTAAATTATCATGTTTTCACACTAGTATCACATGATGATACCAATTGTCTAGAAAAAGAAAATTTTAATGGATTTAAAAAAATTTATCCCTGGATTAACATCGAATCATTTTCATCAATGATACACTACGGAGTAAACAACCAGAGGATCTAATTTGGAAGGATTTAAGTATAAATTCAAAATCAAAATTTTACCAAATTAAATTAAAAGTTCAAGATTGTTCCACTCATTTCTAATGATCAGTTCTTGAAGGAATCAATGGTGTATCCATCTAGATCAACCACATGTGAATCAAGTGTCTTCTGGGGTGTCCAAATTAAGATTTTTATTACTAGAACAGATTTCCAATTAACCATTTAATAACCTAATGAACATAGATATGATTACAAATGATTTATTATTCAATTATATGATGATATAATATATCATTTTCTCCTTATTTTATATGGAATTAAATTTTCAGATCAGAAACATTTTCTTTGATGGATTTTTTTCCAAAAATTTGATGATGTTATGAATAATTCTCATCCTCTTCAAATAAATTTTTTTACTCTATTTCCATATTATATCATCCTTCCAATATTATCCTTTATTATTTTGAAATAAAAATATGAATTATTTTTTTATCTGCAAATGCTCACTTACCTCTTTTAAAATTGAATATTTATCATACATTTCTATAGGTGGGTTTAAATAAACAATTAATTTAATTGAATTCTTTTTCCCATTTCACGATCATATATTTTATATTCTATTCTATATTTACATTGAATTTTTTTGTTATTTTGAAATGTTGTTTTTTTAGAATTATTATTACATAATGTTTGAAAAATTCGTCCTGAAAACACCTTAGAATTGATCTTCTTGAAAGTGACCCATAACTTGATCTCTTTACAATGATGTTAATTAATGAATCCTAATGGATTTTTTATAACTTTTTCGTCCATTATTCACTTTAATTTCAAAATATTTAAATCTATGGATTTATATTTTAATAATCACCCTCTAAATGATTCCTAAATACATTTTAAAAAAACATTATCTCATTTTTTCACTACGCTTATGTTTGGATTCACAGTTCCTCATTATCATAAGTTTTCAGGACATGCCACATTTTTATAACATATTCTTAAGAATATAAACCATGGATTATGTTTATTATCTCTTATTATAATGTCATGGGGCAGGTTATTTCATTTTATATTACATGTTATTTAATCATGACTTATGCACAAATCTAATTATTCCTTCTTTTTTTAATAAAATATTTCTCCCATGCTAATGTTTTATCACATGTCTATGATCTAATCCTTAATTTCATGTAGCTATATTTAACCGTTACATAAAATCTATTCTCGCAGCATTATTATGTTTCCTTTCCAAACGTTATGAAAATGATTATAACTTATATAAAGTTTAAAACGGTTCCTAGAGGAAATTAATTATGGAGGAATATTCAAAAGTGTTGTAAAATATATTATTTATGTAGATAATCATTAATGAACTTATCCTAATGATTCTCATGACCTTATAAACTTATTATGAGTTGTAATAATAATAACAATAATAAATATATTCATTTTTAGAATGAGATACCTCAGTGGGTATCAGATCTAGTATATAATGTATGTGGTTTTATCACTAGACCCGAGAGTGCATGACCAGGGAGCTTCATTTCACCAAGAGGGGAGACTTCATGTCATAGACTCGTGTGTAGAACTATAGAGGTTATTTTTTAAGAGAAGTAATATTTTTTGTTAATTGTCTCACACCATAGTGGATTGAGTAACTGTACGGTTCATCTTTCATGGTATGAAAAGTTGGCTACAAGAGTTAAGTGTTAAAATATTTTGAGGGAGATGTCTGGTCATGTTTTGTTAAGATAGGTCATTATGTGAAGGGTTATAATATTATTTTTGTGAGTATAAATCCATATCACTGTCAAATAAAAACACTTTTGTATGAGCTATTTACTCTAATGTATGATTACTTCACAATGCGATGATTTCAGTTGTGGTGTAGAAGAGGCATGAAATGTTTTTATTATTTTCTACAGATGGGAATCATGGTGTGGGAAAAGATACAACAATGTAGATACTAGGGGAAAAATTAGAGGTATCTACCTTTCTGGATATCTCATTTACATAATTCATATCTCAATATATTGTCCGTTTAAGGCCTTAACAAGTCTTCCAATAGTTTGGGTTCCACAACATGATAATAAAAATAAAATTGTGAACTTTTTTGATCCAGTATATTTAAAGGTAGTTTATCGTGATTTGAATTGGGGTAAAAATGGTACACATTGATTTGGTTTTTAAGTTTTATTGGACATATCCCTATCAAAGCATCACCATCACCCATTATTTCCGGATTATGTTAATATATGGAACCTTTTTAAATTCTAAATCCCATCTAAAATCATTCTATTTCTATTTTTTTCTTCAAAACATATAAAATATGAAGTCAATCCTTTGAGATATTTTTGTCAACTTTTTTATATATTGATCCATAAATTTGGATGATAAAAGTTACATTATCCATGTTGTGTTTATCTTCCCTTCCCTTTGGTTTTCTCCTTATTATACTTTATGGAATTTTTTTAGAAACAAGGTTGGTTTTGTTGGGGTAAATATGGGTGGAATTATTATATGTATTTCATTATGGTCTAGGTTATTAAGATCTTAAGAACATATTCTCATTATTTTGTCTATCTGATCCTTTACATTATTGTTCAGTGATAGATGAAGTTACAGATGAGGTTGGGTATTTCTAAATTCATCTACAATATACAATACTAATATGTGTGGATAGCTTGTTATGATCCCCTATAGAGATATTATCATGTTAGTTTATAACATATTTGGTTATAATTTTTTATTTCATTTATATGGAGGTAGGGGATCCTATGGGGTGGTAACTTGGGAATAATAAATTAAATAAATACAATAAACTGGTTAAGAAGAAACTCGGAAGGGGGAGGAGGTTCATATGTCCATTAAGGTTTTTATCATAATTTCCATGTTATAATTATTAATGAATGATATTCAATATTGTGATACTCATTATACTATTGTGGGTAAAGAACCATGACACATTTATAATTGGATAATTACATAAATAGTGTAATATAAAGGGGGTTGATGTAATTTTGAAGCGGAGGATATGTTATTTTTAATAATTTTTATTCTTGATACTGGTTTAGTTATTTATCATACCATATTTTGAATATTCATTAACAGGATAATGAGTAAAGGATAATTAAGGGATGGGTAATATAAGTAGTAGTCTGGGTTCATATTAATAAACATGATAAGTTGAATACATCTTAAAATTATAATGATGGGTTTTTCGGTATGCTGTAATGTGGATGATGTTAACCAGTAAAGTGATAGGAAAATAAGTGTGATGGAATTGAATGAATTTTATATTAATATAATAAAATATTTAGTGTTTTGAAATTAAATTATTAATGGAATATTATTGACATTTAATTATTAAATTAAATATTTGTTGATAAGAATGGTTTTTAGTGATGATTTTAAGGATAATATGCCATTGACCATTGGTAAATGCACGTCATAACTAATGTAATGAGGTTGATAAATAGTTCATGGTGGGATGGGATGTGACTTGGAAAATGTGATTGTAATTTCATATTTTCATTTTTCCAATTATTTATTTTATTCTATTGATAATGAGTTTTTTGTTGAAAGTGGTGTTTTGTGGTGGGTATTTCTATGTTATTATTTTGATATTATGGATGTGGTTTGGGGGTTATTATGTGATAAGGGGAGATCATGGATGGTATTTTAGGGGTTGTAATGGCATAATATTAGGATTAATGGTTTTCCATATCTCAAATTAAGTATAAGAATATGTGGTAGGGGTTATGGATAGTTGGATAGGGGAATAACATTGATGACCTATATTTTCCTGATAACCTACTATAACGGGGATGTGAGTATGATAAGAAATAGATGGGGGTGTATAAGGAAGGAGGATGGAATGAGGTTTATGTTCTTCATGTTTATGTTAAATTAAAAATATGTTTTGTAAGTGGGTGGATATATGGTGGTGTAGTATGTGTTTGTGGATTTTTTGTTATGGATTTTAAACTATAGTATAAGGATATGTGGTGTGTTGGTTGGTTGTAGTGTGGCGGGATGTTTTATTATGTGGCGTGATTGTTATTTTATTCTAATGTTTATGGTTATTTAGGGATGTTTTTTCCAACTAAATCTTCATTGGATGGAGTTAGAGTTTAGTTTTAGATAATAGGTGAGCCTAGTGGTAAAATTTTAATCCCCATTATTTGATTTATTGGATAATGTATATATATTTGATGATGTTTCTTAGTTTATGATTATTTTTGTGAAATAAAAACCCTTGTCTAGGGTTGGATTTTCTATTGAAAATTTATTTGGAATGAGACAGAATATGTTGTAGTAAAATGATGATATTTTGGTATATGAGGTGGAGTAAGGAGTTTTGTGATCATCTTTCTTATGTTTGTTTACTTTCTATATAAGAGTTATGTTTTCCCATTTTTTGTCACTATTATCAATTCATTTATGTTTACTGAACATGGTGATGATTTCTTAATAATGGTCCTACTAAGTTCTCTGAAGTACTCAATCTATATAGGTTTCAAAATATTTTAACGTATATTTATAATTTTATTAGGGGATGTTGTTCTATAACATCATATCCTAGGTTCCATTCCCTTGTTCCCCATGTCAGACCACCAAATGACCTCAAGAACGACTCACTATACGCGAGAGGCTACCGACTATTGATGGGGGTTTGATATTTCATTCATGGGGATACTATACCCTCTCTTATCACAGTAAAACAATAGCTGAAAATAAGAAACCATTAATGAATAACATATAATCATCAACTAAAGGAACCAATACCTGATGATGAAAAAATCAAAATATAATATCAAAACTACAGTTGAAAATATGAAATGCCAATCTATGTTCCATGTGGAAAAAATGAAAACCAAAATAAAGACACTGATAACTTTCCCAAGGGTGTTCTAAATCCTATCTGGTACCCTCATCCATGCTCTGTCCCAAATCATCCATTTAATAAAGGATTTTTTCTCTTTTCTTGTCCTGAAAACCTAAAACCTATTCAGGTACATATCAGGAAGCCCATGTAAGGTGGGAGTACAACTAATTAGGCCACCACCAACGTCGTATACAACAATATATAGTCAATAACTATTTACGCAATTGTATAAATAAATAAGTACAATGTATAAGTAAAAAACTATCAAATTTTCAATTATTCATTATCTAACCACACAAACCCTTGAGTTCCCAAGGATTCCCAAACCTCAATTCCTAATTCGGTCCATGTTAGTGTTTGAATAATTAATACCATTCATTATCATTGTTCATTTATGAATGTCTATGTTACCATTCATTATCAAAATTTATATGTTATAAAAAAATATGTCACTCTATCCATCTTAAGTAATGTGCACATAAAGATCTAACGTCAAGGGTCTAATGTGAGTGGGACTAAATAATGCATAATGGATTCCTAGGAACTGGGTGAAGATCTAACAATCTATACCCTTAGCCTAACTCCAAGAGCTCTTGTGGTCCCTTATAAGTCAATATATAAGCAATCATGGTCTTCCTCCACAAAGTCTCTTATGGTACATTGGAAAAATAGAATCTATCATAGTCTTCCTCCTCAAAGGCTCTCACAGTCCTTTAGAATAAAAAAATAGAATCTCTCATGGTCTTACTCCAGAAATCCCTCACTCAAACTCTAGTTAACCCATGTTATATTCAATTACAAATTAATCACAACTAAGTTAAATACATAAAATATCCATTTAAAAAATCATTTCATTAATTAATTCAATAATTAATAAATAATACCCATTTATGTTAATTAATCCAACAATAAATTAATCACATATTTTTTTTATCATTAATCCAACAATTCATTAATACATTCAATAAATTTCAATATCACATAATTTATTCCAATAGTTAATTATTCCAATTCAATAATAAGAATTACATAATTAATTATATAACAAAATATTACAATTTATGATTCATCATTTCAAACAAACCCCTAATTCCCCAATTATTTTATTGACCACATTAATTAACATGATTTAGAATTCCAATTTCTAAATGAACCCTAGAAATTATATAATAACATTTACATAATTTATATCAATACTATGAAAATATAATAACACAACTACTACCACTATTCATCAATGGACAATCGCCAAATAGAAATCTTATAAAATTTAGTGGTGTAATATTATATAAGAAGATCGGGATACATAAGATAAATTAGGATTAAGAAATTAAGATCACTTAAATACATATAAGAAAATAAAATCTTTGATATATATATATATATAATTGGTATATATTTAACCAAAAAATATAATAAATTCATTTAAAGAAATAGAGGATAAAGGAGGAAGAATGGAATAGAAATCGGGATGACATCCTCTTACTAGGAGGGGTGAAAGTATTTTTTCTGGACACCAATCCACCCATATAAGACATCAAGAGGGAATAGATAGATCTAAAAGGATATTAAATCTTCAATGAACCTTAGGGGTCAAATGGGGCTCATTTTTTGTATGTTTTAGGGATTTGGGTAATTTTAAAACTAATTTTTGGGTTAATTTAATTCGCGAGAATGTTTTTCTGTGAGGGGTGTATATTTTCCCACCAACCATGTTCATAAACTATGTTCCTCTTTTATATAAATTCACAGTTACTTATAATAGGGTGAATTACTTGATAAAAAATGCTCCAACCATGAAATTACACTTTTCCCATGCATTCACGGTTTGTTGGGATGAGGTGCATGGTTAGAGAAAACTATGTATCAACTATGCACTTCCCAATTACTTCCATTTTTCTCAAATTTCCACCCAAAAAAACCATACATTAAAAACCAAATGAAATTTACTCAACAAGTGGAAAATTAGAACTAGAAATTGAGACTAATACAACTCTATAAAAGTTTAAGATATTACAATCTCATCGACGTATAGAAGCTTGTCCTCGAGTTGCACTACCAAACATATTTAATATTTTATGTCAAAAAGACCAGGACACTGATCCTATGTATATGCTTCCCTTACACATGTATCCTTTTGGGAATTCCCATGTTTATACAATACATTAACTATCTATACGGTATTTCCATACAAAAATTTTACACTTCCATCCAACACATTTATAGGATTCTTCTCAAAGGACACAACACTCTTAGGATCAACATCATCCACCTCGATCACATGAGAATAGTCAAGGTTTTACCCTTGAAGATGTGACTAAGGGAAAACATCATTTAATACACCATATTTCCATGGAAGATCCAATCAGTATTCCACCAAATAGATTCACTTCAAATCCTAAAACATTCTAAATATCTCGGGTGCTAACATTCCTTATCTCTATATGATTTTTTTCCCAATTTAGGTGACACCAAAAGGAATACATGATCACCCTATATAAAATCTAGTGTTTCTCAACATATTTTAGCATATGAATTCTATCTATTCCGAGTAATATCTATATGTTTCTGAATCATTTATACCTTCTCGGATTCCATATTCATGAGACTCATTCCCATCATCTCAGAGTCACCTACATTCATCCAACATAGATGTGATCTTCATGGCCTACCATGAAGTGCCTTGTATGTTTACATCTTTATTTTTTCCTGACAAACAAATTTATAAGAAAACTCCACCAAAGTTAAGAGATTATCCCAACATCCTCCTATGTCTAGGACACATGGACACATCATATCCTCAATCACTATAATAGTATGCTCCGACTTCCTGTTTCTCCATGGGTTGAATTATTTACCCAATAAAACCTAGCTACCAAGTGCCTTTGGTAATACATTATATAAGAAAAAATTAAAGTGTGGGTTACGGTATGAAACAATATTCAATGGTTCCCCAAGAGGACCGAATATCTTTCAGACATACAAATCACTAAGATCTTCCACTAAGAAAGTCTCATGTATAGGCAAGAAATACACAACTTTCGTTAGTTTTATCACAAAAAACCAAATAGCATTATTCATCCATGTATTCCTTAGGAGACCCACCACAAATTAGAAATTAATGTTGTCCCACTTGCAATCCATAATATAAAATGACTATAGAAATTCTCTAGGTCATTGATCATCGGCCTTCACATGTTGATATGTGTATTATTATGTCAGGAATTATATTATCTCTTTTTTTATTCCAATCCACCAAAACTATTATTGCATGTTACGATACATTTTGGTCACTCCTCGATATACTTCCCACATCGAGGCATGGAATTTCTACATCACATCCTCTCACATGCTCATAGGAACAATAAGCCTATTACTGATAGAGATGATCTTATCCTCATCTATGCTTCAATATGAAGCTAAAAACCCACCTTCAAGGCATTTTTTCAATTTCAATCACTCCGGATCCTCATACTTCCAATTTCTAATATGGATAAAAAGTTTACACTCCACTGAAACTAATATAAGATTCATCAACTCCTGACTCTACTGAACAACCACATTCATCTTAGCCAGTAAATTCATTATGTTCAACACATCACTAGAGTCTCGAACTTCATGAGTTTGTGTCTTCTTGATTATGTCCACAACAAAACTTCTTTATTCCACAGTTATATATTATAGTTCCAAATAAAATGACTCTAAATACTCAACCCATTTCCATTTCTATAGATTCAAGTCTCACTACAAAAATATACACTTCATGTTCTTAGGATCTGTATACATAATAATAAATTCACCCAATAGATAATAGTAACAACAATTAAAATCATACACCACTATAACTGACATGAGGTCATGAATTGGAATTTTTTGATCATGATTACTCAACTTCTGAGACCAGTAAACCGTAAATCCACCTCCCTACATCAACACTACTCCTTGTATGATTCTAGAAGAATCACAATACACTATATACTCCTAAAATATCTCAGATAGAATCAATACTAGTGCCAATGTAAATTAATTTTCCATCTATTGGATGTCCTTTTAGCATGCTTTTGACAATTCACACTTTATTCACTTTTTGGTCAAGCTCATATGTTTCACTACAAATAGGTAAATGTCCAAAATGAACCTCAAATAATATCAAGATAAAATAAGAATGTTTTGGATATCAAAAATATTCTTAGGATGATCCCAAGATACAACTAACTATACCTTTTCTAGTTCCACAAACACACCTTCCCCCCAAGATGGTGATACCCAAGAAGTGTACACGATCAGTCCAAAACTATCACATAGATAGATTGGAGTATAGTTTATGATTTATCAGTATACATAGGATGATATAAAGGTATTGGGGATAATCATCATTAGTATTTTAGTACACAAAATTTCATCCACAAACTCTACCACAAACTGACCGCATTACGGATGTTAGATTTTGTTCATTAAGGCCATAAACCCTACTTGTGTGTTTATCAACCCAAGTGACATTAAAACAATGTCATAAAATAAATACCTATTTTCTAATGTCATATTATGTATATGAAATGTCTAAAATCTCAACAAGTGATACTCTTATCTCATGTCTATCAGGGAAAATAGGCAAGGTCCTCTCAAATGGTCAAACATTTCATTGATACATGGATGAGTATATTGGTTCTTCTCTATCATCCAAGTCAAATTTTGGTAATTGAAACATTTTTACAAACTCCCACCATTCTTCTTAGAAAAAAATAACTGGTGAACCATAAAATGATGTACATTGATGGATAATGCCATCATCCTTATACTCTTATAGATGAGTCTTGAGTTCTTGTTGTTCTATAAGTGTCATTATATATGATGGAACTGAAATGGGCTCAGACCCCAACCAGAGAACAATAGTGAATTTAATATCACTCTGAGGGGGAAATCCTGATATGTCTTTAAAAACACAACCTTATACTTTCCACTATTGTGGACTGGTAGCACAACTTATATATCTATAATCTTGAAATAGACTTGCATCCTAGGTTGTGATCTCTCCAAGTTGCTATGTAATTGGTCCTTCATTCCCATCATAGATATTCAACTCACAATGATGGATATATTTTCCATCCATAAGAGAAACAACCATCAATATCCTAGAGAAACAATCTATTAGGGCATAGAATGCTACTAAACTTCCCATATCTATAATTAGGTCACATCCTGACATTCCAACTGCATAAATATCCCACAAAAAAAGATATTTCTCATTCTAGAGATAACACCCTCTACACAAATAGATATATCATAAATATACCCTCAACTGTGTATCTATCATCATAACCCCACTCACATACTCCACCAGTGGTTTGAAACCATTAACACGTATAAAAAATAATGTAATGAGAGGAAATAGTATCAAATAAGGCACTAGATAATGTAGAAACTATGATAATAGTACCCCTCATTGTTGATGGTCCTACCATGTTGTCCACAAGTATAGGATGAATTGAATGTAAATATAAAGACCCTATTTTCTATGAAATATTTCGACACCCCAAAGATATGAGCCTATGATGACACATCCACTCTCTCCTAGAAGAACCATGTCTAGTGCCTCTACAGTCTTGTCTAGTAGAACTCTAGCTGTCAGACTGATATGGTGTAGAAGACCCCCTTCTTTCACTCTAGTTCTATCTAGCTCCTCCATCAATAACTATCTTTTGTAGTTATAGTAGAACATCTAAAAATTCCCCATGTTAATGCAGCCTTGGAACTCCACTTGTGGTTAGGTAAATTGTTTATAAAGGTGTCATGACCAACTACAATAGTTGAAAAGCGCATTAGTAAGATTTCAAGTAACTGATCCATCTTTATGGACACTCTACATCCCACTGCATTAGATAAATATTTCATTATAATGATTCATACTCTTAGAAGTCATACATCGTGACATTGTAGAAGAAACCACATGTATTCCATTGGAATCCTCATTCGCGTTCCCCGTAGATATGATAGCCTATTTCACCACCTCTGGAATCTTCTTTAGTCTGAATGTATTTACCTGGGACATAATTTCTTACTTATTTCCATCCTAAAACCACTTTATTCAGTATCCTCATCTCTTTACAACACTAGAAAAATGTTCTGATAATATTTAAACTATCCAGCATATTCTATTACAGATATACTCTCCCTAGTCAAAATCACAAACTCATCTTCTCTATTCTTCTAGAGAGCGTCTCGATAAAAGTCTCTAGGGACATCTCTTGAAAGTCATTCTATTCCATAGTCTCCCTCTATCCATAGTATATTCAGATGTCACACCATCACTTCTCCAGACCATGTAAAATATAGGAAACTAATTTGACTCTTTTATCTGTAGGTGCCTCCATTAGGTTAATTATATTCTAGAAAGAATCCATCCATAACTCAACTCCCTCAAGTCCACCCTATCCAGTAAAAGTTGGAGGGTGCTACAATTGGAACATTGTTGTCAAATCAAACATTATTTTTTCAACCCACCATGGGTATTTTTTCTATATATTTTATGATCTTAGTGAACATATCTCTAAACAACTCCCCTACCTTCTCAACTAGCACTATCAGTGCCTTTGGATACACTATTTTTAGGGTTTTTCAATCCATATCCTCATAGAATTACCATATAAACTATCATCTTGGATACATATATCTAAAATTATGAACACACACCTAATGAAACAATTCAAAAAATTATAATGTTCATATATGTGGAAACACATTAAGTCACAACCAGTCATTTCCCAAATCCTCACCACACTGTCGAAACTGAGTCTCAGTCACTACACCAAACCATTCTACACCTAGGTCCTAGTTCACAAGGGTAAATACATTCTCATAATTCAATTTTTTCATTTAGACACCAAATTATTCACATTTATTTATCAATTTTACCAATTATAATTTCATATTACGAACCATTTTATAATCAATTTTCACAGTCATGAAAATTTTTTCCAGTTAAATAAATTACACATAACCTATTTTCTCATGTGTGGTTAAAATGGTCGGTGTAAAAAATAATCTCATGTTCGAAGAATGATCCATGCATAATCAACAATCATTCATTACAAGACCATGAGAAAACTATCAAAAAAATCTGAAACAATAATCAAATCACAGCATAAGTGCATCACCCTAAATAAATAATATTAAACTATAATTAAAAAACATAAATTACAACAATCCTACCCTGGGTACCAAGGTTTCCCCCCTACATGAGTTTTCGACTCTAAATCTTGAACACTTTTTCAAGGCCCAACTATTCACAGTATCATTTCTACCCTTCCTAAATAGTGATCCAAAAAATGATAAGTGGTCTCTAATATAAAATTGTGTCATCCTGGCCTGGGTTCCATGCCCTGGTTCCTTGAGCCGATTCACCCCATGATCTCAAGCGCACCTCCCCTTATTCCAGAGGCTGCCGACATGCAATGATGGTCTGATATATCGATCCATAGGGGACTATACCCTCTTTTATCAGATTAATACACCAGTGTAAAATAATAAAAAATAAATGAATAATGTATAATCATAACTCGAAGGAACCAATATCTCAAGATGGATGAAACTATAAATTCAACATCACAACTATAGAAGAAAATATTTCATGCCATTGTTTGTTCCAAGTGACTAAAATTAAACCCAATATAGTGACATTAACAAATCCCCCAAGAAGGTCCCAAATTGTGTCAAGTTCGATAATCCAGGCTCCATCCCCAATCTTTCATCTACCACGAGACCTTATCCCTTTTTCTTTACAGAAAACACAATGTCTATTACTGTACCGATCATAAATCCCAAGTAGGTTTTGATTACTACTCAGTTGGCCGCCACCAACGGTGTCTGAAATAATATCTAGTAAATAAATTGTAGGAGTTTTATAAATAAATAATCATAATTAATAAGTAAACAATTACCACATTATCAGTAATTTTTTATTTAATTACAGAAACCATTGGTTTCATGATGATAGAAAAACCTCAATACTTACTTAGTCCTCTGATGGTGTGTGAACCATTATTAAAATTCATTATCAAAATTAATATCTGAATTTCTGTGTTACCAATAATTATTAAAATTTGTATTCGATAAAATACATAAAACATGTAACTTAGTCTGTCATGATTAATGTGCACATAGGTCTCTAACCTCAAGGGTCTAATGTGAGTGAGACGAAATGAAGAATGATATATTTCTTGGAGATAGGGAAACACTCATAGTCTTTTACCCCATACGAAATCTAAAAGAAATCATGATCCCGTGAAATTAAAAATTGAAGATCTCACTATCTTTCGCCTTGAAGGATCTCACAGTCCATTAGAATACAAAATAAATGATACCAAGGTCTTCATCTATGAATTCTCTCACTATCCTTCAGAAAATAAAATAGAAGCTCTCACGGTCATCCTCCAACAATACCTCACTCACACCCCAGTTAACTCATATGCTACACCATGCCAAAAAATTAGAACCAATTTACATTCATCCAATATCAATTTCATAAATTATTCTATTTATTAATTCAATAATTAATTAATTATACCTATTTCCATTAATTAATCCAATGTTTAATTAATAACATCAATTTTATTAATTAATTCATAAATTATTTAATATAGTCCTAAAATATCAATATCCTACAATTGATTCCAATAATTAATTCATCCAATTTAGTTTTAAACATTCAATAATTTATTCAACAATTAATTATTTTAATTTATGATTCAACAATCTGATCAAATCCGCAATTCTTTTCTTAATTAATTGAGTGTGTTAATTAATTCACTTAGGAATTCCAATTTATAAACAATGACTATAAATTATAAAATCACATAAACATAATTTATATCAATAATATGGGACATCAATAATATACCACCTCCCTCGATATATCAAGGAACAATTACCCAATAAAAATCCCACAAAATTATTTAGAGTAATGGAGTAGAATGAGATATAGTTCTATATAATAAATTAGTATTTAACATTTTAGATTGCTTAAATATAGATCTTGATATAAAATAAAAGATTGGATTTTAAAAAAATTGGAATCTATCTTAATGAAATATAGAATAACTTATCTTAAATGAATAGAGATGAAAGGAGGAGGAACAAGAAAGAAACTATAATAAGATCCTTTTTTGGGAGGGGTTAAAATCAAGGATCCGGGCTTCAAACCACCATGAAAGAATGTCTAGGTGGTATCATTATTTTTAAGTAATGATATATAATCACAAAACAATATCTAAGGTTTAACAAAATTCTATTTGGGTGAGTTTCATGTGTTCTAGGAATATTTTAAAAAAATTGGGTAATTTTAATTATCACACATGTTTTATTGGGCATAGAGTATGGTTTCCCTAACCATGTTCTTAAACTATTCAACTATTTTATAAGGGTGAATAGTTACTTCTAAGAGGGTGCATGGTTGGAAAATCATTGTGTTGACGATGCAATTTCCCTCTGTTCACATTTGGACGGGTTATAGGGTAGGGGTGCACTGTTAGGGAAAATCATTCCCCAACAATACACTAACTTATTCATTTAATTTTCTCAAATTTCCAACCAGAAATACCCTATGGTAATACTGAAATGAGATGTAATAAAAAATGCAATGGAGTACCTACAAGAGAGACTGAGATGACTCCAAAAAAGGTCATGCTATTATATTTTTGGGTTGTCAAATAACTATTGGTGGATGATCGATTTCAAGGGAGATTATTATTGTAACTATATCCTGATAATGGTATAAATTACATATATATGAAAAATAAGTTATGGGTGTAGAGACCCGTATCTTGACGTACATGGACATTACATTACATTTGCGGAATACTTAGTATATAACAAAAACACACACACAAGGATCGTAATAGTTTAGTGTCCTTGGAAACTCGGAACGTAATCTTCTAATCGTGGTGAAAGATCTTCAATATCTCCCATAAAGATCTTCCCTTTTTTTACCTAAAACCTTTATTTATATCCTGGGGAAAAGAAAACATAAAAGGGTGAGCTCAAATGCTCAGTAAGGGTAAACAAAAACAAATATCAATCACATCATATACATAAGAACATAGCTTTTGGAAATCTTAACCCGCAAAAGAGATCATAATATCATAACATGGGATAAATCATAGAAGTGAAAATGAGCTCCCCATAATCATAACATGAAACTTGAAACTTTGTGGCATGCACACATAATCATAGAAAATCATTTCTTGTTAGTCATGACTCATTGCCAAGACTATCTTAGTGGAAAAAGTCCCTTTCCGAATCGAGTAAACCTCATTTCAGTCATGTTTCACTGAACCGGTATAACCTACCATTTCAGCCATGTCTATCTCATGAGATATAAAATCTTTACCCAATTCATTGGAGGGAGATATAGGTCCCACCCATCTTATAATGAATCCTTTCTTATGTGTTCCACATAATCATAAACCATACATAATAGTGTAACCCATGTAATAAAAATGGGATTCTTAAACAACATGACATCATAAAACAATTCATATAAGATAAAGGAATTAATAAAAATATTTCCATCACAACATAGTCAAATACATGTAATAATAGGGACAAAAACAGAACCCTTTATTATCATAGATAGAAAATAATTTTGATAAAACACTTGAACTCCGTTCTTGAGGAAAATATCCTTTCTTCTTCAAAAACACTTTTATTTTCTTAACATGTCATACAATTACAAACTAAAATAATTTGATTAAAAATAAACTTGAAAACTTTTAAAGGAAGCTTCTTGGAAATAATGTTTTAAAAATCCATTCATGCCGTATAAGTTAAAAAAAACATTCTTCGTACTTTTGTCGGAAAAGTCAAAAAGTACCTCGTACGAAAAAACGACAAAAGATTCCTTTCATATTCTTTACTAAAAACTCACCGAAGGGTAAAATTGGATTTAAACTATTGTAATTGGATTCAAATAATATTACATATTTATGAAACATGGATGTGGATGATAAAATACACCCCAGTAAATACTTACGAATAAACAATCTTGGATAAAAATGAGATTGTGATATTTCCCTTAC
Source organism: Viscum album (assembly GCA_963277665.1). Classification (NCBI taxonomy): domain Eukaryota; kingdom Viridiplantae; phylum Streptophyta; class Magnoliopsida; order Santalales; family Viscaceae; genus Viscum; species Viscum album. The sequence continues at coordinate 1,578,050,862 of OY728141.1, forward strand.
CTTAGGTCCGATTTGCTTCGTAAGTGTCCGAACCTCCTGTATAATGATTTAAATAATGTCATTGACTTATTAAAGAATCATATTCATTGTTATTATATCATATATGGTTCACTTATGACATTATATTACCCGTTCTTTTGTAAATTCCTTGTTAAAGAAGCGTTTTGGGTAAAATCGTTTCATTTATCGTAGGTGTTCTGACTTGTTGCTCTTGACATTATTATTACTTATATCATGATTTACTTACTTCCAGAATATAAAATATGATTTATATATCATATATATTCAGTATATATATATATATAATAGATAGATAAATGAAATGAAAAACACCGTTCATGGAGACGGTAGTCCGTACGTACGCATGAACGCTGTTTTCCTTTCCTTATTGTCTTGAATGGAAGTAAGTAGATGACATACACATATATATATATACATAAATCCAGTAGCTTTATAATGTCATATATTTCATTATTATTTCTTATATATACTTTATAATCATTCTTAAATGGTTAACATGGAGAATGAATCTCATCGTGTCGTGGAGACGGTAGTCCGTACGTACGGATGAGCGATGATATCATTTCCATAAATATTGAATTGAATTGGTGTTGATTATACAATATATCAGAATCAATATGATGTTTTAATAACTATTTATTGTTATTATTTACACCATTATACCCATCCATGTAAGGTGGTGGTGGAAAATAGATTACACCACGGCGTGGAGACGGTATTCCGAACGTACGCACGCGCGGTGATTTCTTTTTCCGTAGGATGGATAGATGGTGAAATAGGGTTGTTTCATACTTATAATAACATATCATTATATGAGTGATACTGATGTTATTAATTCATAATGAAACAACCTAAGAAGAAGAAGTGGAAGAAGAAATAAAGATGAAAGAATTGGTAACGGTAATTACCTCTTCTTTGAAGCGCCTCTTTGAGACCTCCTCTTAGGGCACTAAAATTGGTCTTTGAGGAAGACCAGAACCTTTAGGATGTTTCTAGGGAAGTGGAGAAGAGATTTTGGCAGGGGTTGGCCGAGCTTGAGTGCTCAAATTAGTGTGAGGAGGAGGGGGAGGAGGTGTCCTTTTATAAGGGAGGAGAGGGGCACCTTAGGAATATCTCAAAATATTATTTTATATTAAAGTCAAAATCGGTTTATAATGGTTCCAAAGGGTCTTATTTCGAAGCTAAAGTGGGGATGGGTCGAAATACTATCAACCAATAAGAGTTATACAAGTTTAGGGTATTATTTTAACCTTATCAATTAGATTTAACTCTAAGTTAAATAATTTAACTTTTACCGTGTCTTTTTGTTTTCTTTCACTATATGGTTAATAGACTTACTATAACATGACAAAAGAACCCCAAATTGTTTATTATTAATATATATATCCTTATCTAAGTCATTTGGCCGAACCTTAGATTTTTAGGAATAAAATAACAATTAATAATATAATATTTGATTTAAAAACTATTTTGTGTCAATTTTGACACTATTTGATATATGATTTTTGTGAAAGTCATAACAGAATTATATGTTCGAAAAAGGTTGATTAAATAAACACTAATATATCATAGTAACCTATAAAATTAGTGGAATTCATAAAAAGTCTCAAATTATATTTAGTTTTGTGTTTATAACATCAATTATGTCAATATTTCATTAATAAGATAATTATTGCATCATCATTGTGTCATAAATAAATTAACTTATTTGATGTCTAAAAATTAAAAATAAAATACCATTATGTGGGAAATCTTTTAACTTTCTAATGAATATTTACAATCGAATTTATCTTATGTATAACCCTATATTAAAAATGGTTTAGTAAATAAACTTTGATTTTAACTCTTTTAACTCTTCTTTGAATTAAATAATAATAAATGTCCTAATCTAATCCAAGTGGGCCTAAATGATAATATTTTACACTGAAGGTTGTTTTTGGTCGAGATACACTTGTCCAATAGAATTAGGACATGTGTTAGGGTAATATTAATATCATTCTTACCCTTAACTACCCTATTTACTTTTAACCGTGGTAAATAAAAGTAAAAAGTTACTATTCACCAAAAATTATTTTCATCTCATTGAACCACATTTTACTTACTGACACCAACCGTGTCTCTCAGATTTTTGAAATTCCATTCACAGAAGCGGTAAAATTAAATTTTATGAAAAATTCAGTTTTTTAACTACCACTTAGTAGTTTCACTATTCATCAAAAATTGATGTTTTTCAGAACAATTCCAAAATTTCATCCTAAGCTATATTTCATATTCCGAATTAAAAAATGAAGTCTATTTTACCAAATTCATAACATAAAAGTTTCATTAATTAATTTTATAATTAAATCCCGCTGTTAAAACAAATAGCGTGTTTTTAAGAAACAATATCTATCAAAAGATTGACACTTGATTATGTCTGGTTTAAATGTGAAATTACATCCAATGACCAACATTGTATTAAATTGTAAAAATATATTCTAAATATACTTTAAAACCACTCAAATTAATGATTTATCACTATTAATTATTTCGATTAAAAAATTTGTTTTTAATTATAATTTAGTAATTTTCACTATTCATCAGAATATGAAAGTTGTCCGAAAAGTACCAAAATTTCACCTTAGGCTAAATTCGATACTCCGAATCCAAAAATGAAGTCCATTTTGAGAGCTAAAATTTCTAAAATTTAAAAAGTGGTTATTACTATTCATAACGGCTAGTTTTAATAATATTTTAATAGCATATCATTGTTTCGTGAAACTCAGTATTACGTACTACACACGCTATCGAGGAAGGTTGCGATTGCGTGAAATTCAATTGTGCAAGCTCCTTTTGGTGTAGCGTACAACACAAGACATTAGTGAAATAAAAAAGAATATTTTTCATAAAATCTCGGGCTGTTACATTCTACCCCCCTTAAAATGAATTTCTCCCTCGAAATTCGTCGGGGTTATAAATGGTTTACTATTCGAAAGTTTCTTTAATAGAAACCCACATTGTAAAAAGGAATACCAAAACTTGGCTTTAAAAACAAAAGTATGAAATGTAAAGATTACCCAAATAAACTAATCACTAGGTTTCCACATAAGTGAAAATATGGATATGGAAGAGAAATCTAACCATCATGTTCTGATGGAGAGTGGTAGAGAACATGGCTATGGAAAATACAGTAATCACAAATCCATAAATTTGTGACGATCTAAGGTACCATCTGATTCATCAGGTATAAGATCACTAATACAACATTTTTGGTTTTCAAGATCATTTCCCTAAAGTTGAAAATTTGAATTAGAATAAATACTTACTTTATTTTGGTACAATATCACTGTTGTTCATGCCTTGAACAATATCCACTTCATCTCTTAAATAAATGAAGTTGAATTTTTTATTCGTGAAGTGTTAGCTGATCATGTAATAGAATGACGGGTCATTCCATCTGTCTCAAACAAAAGGTAAGCAAAAGTTATTAAATATACATAATTCATTATATAGTGAGATTAATCATATATGGTTCCTAAAATGGACTTATACTTCATATATCATACTGCTTAAAACTAGCTTCTACTAAACAGGGACTTCCTGTAGGTTAGTGGTAGGCGAGAAAGGCCAGTCGCACTTCGGTTGTGGGTTCGATTCCTACAGCCTTGTCCGAAGCGATGGGCTGTCGCCCGTCTTGCAGGTTGTCCTTTTTCTAAAACTACGTTACTATAACATCCAATCAATAATATCGAAAATCTTCTATCCTTAAACAATACTAACTTATGTCCAACATAATCCAGTCTAATCTTTAGGCTTATTCATAATACTACAGTCCACTCTCATAATATAGTGACAACGATTACCAGAGATTTAATACTGTCGTTGATCCCCACATATCATAAGATATGTCTTGTTGGTCACATTCCAAACATTCAAAGTCCTTAATCGTGTATTCTCTTGAATACCTTAGTGAAAACATGAATGCAGTTAAAAGTTAACAATTTCCACATACCAAAATCCTCAAAATTCTATATACTCAAACCATGATATCACTTAGTCCTTATATCAATCATGAGCTCATGAATACTATTAAACATTTCATTTTCTCGTTTTCCCTTCATTATGCACATATCATCTTATTTCCAAAAAATATCTCAATCAATTTGAATACCACATCGAAAAATATTGCAATACTCAATGATACAACATTATTTTGGAATCCCATTACATAAACACTTAATCATTCCACCACATCATTTTCACATTCAACATCGCCAATAGTGATCGCATATGACTTCCCTTTGTCCTTTGCCTTCAGTGGTTTCTCATGTTGATCATCACTAACCCTTGGATTAGGGCATTTATTAGCATAATGCCCCATTTCCTTGCACTTGAAGCATTGAAGTGTTGGTGGTGCGCTCTCTGCAGTGTTTGCTTTATTCACATCATTAGAATTCATTTTTCCATTACTTCGACACTCAGATGCTCGATTACCTTCTTTTCCACACTTAAAACATTTTCTAGTCCCTTTAAGACAATCTCCACCATTCTTCTTTCAACACTTTGAGCATAAGGAAACATTCATCTTCTTTTCACCATTATTATGAGATTTCTCCTTGAACTCCATCTTTCGTTTCTTGTCAAAACCATGAGATGGATATGTAACACCAACTTCCATTTCTACCTTGATAGCACAACGCACAATTTCTTCATAGCTACTGAAGTCTCTTATAGATAATGCCCTTCGAAGACTTGGTTTTAGGCCATTGAAAAATCGAACAACTTTACTTTCAGGTTGGATGATAATGCCAGATGCATACCTTGCAAGTCTTGTAAAATTTGCTTCGTATATACCAACAGATTCATCATCCTTTTGCTTTAGTTCAAGAAACTCCTTCTCCATCTTTGTTCGAAGAATACGAGGGAAGTACTTATTGAAATATAAGTTCTTGAACTCGTCCCATTCCATGGACTCAATTTCATCTCTTTGCCTTGTATTCTTGATAAGATTCTACCATTGATCAACTTCACCTTCCAAACGATATACTGCTAAGATGACTTTATCATGTTCAGAACATTGAAGAACTGAAAATATCTTTTCAGTGGTACTGATCCATTGTTCAGCAACAAGTGGATCAGAAGACCCACTGAAATAAGGTGGACGTTGCCTCATGAAGGACTCAATAGAATATTGTTCCCTTCTCTGCTCATTTGGAAGTCCAGAATGATTCATAGCTTGTGTAAGTATAGCAATAAGATTTTTCACTCCATCTCCCATAACATTTGTTTGTTCAGTAGGACAATCATTGCATTGTCCATTGCATTGATCAACACGGTTCGTTCGGGTTCCAGCCATCGTCTACAACCCGAAAAGAATAGTGTGAGAGGCAAAAATCATGCTAGGGAAAACAACATAATAAAGGTGGAGTACCTTCAATATCTAACATCTTAGGTTTAATTCTATGATCGTTAGCGTAATTCTAGTACTATAACCTATACGTATACTTAACCTTAGGGACATCCCTAGACATACCTTAGAAATATCTCTAGGGATCTCACTAAAGTTATCGCATCCTAGTTTCAAAAGGTTGACTAAACCTTTCCTCTGATACCAACTATAGAGACCCGTATCTTGACGTACATGGACATTACATTACATTTGCGGAATACTTAGTACATAACAAAAACACACACACAAGGATCGTAATAGTTTAGTGTCTTTGGAAACTCGGAACGTAATCTTCTAATCGTGGTGAAAGATCTTTAATATCTCCCATAAAGATCTTCCCTTTTTTTTACCTAAAACCTTTCTTTATATCCTGGGGAAAAGAAAACATAAAAGGGTGAGCTCAAATGCTCAGTAAGTGTAAACAAAAGAAATATCAATCAAATCATATACATAAGAACATAGCTTTTGGAAATCTTAACCTGCAAAAGAGATCATAATATCATAAAATGGGATAAATCATAGAAGTGAAATGAGATCCCCATAATCATAACATGAAACTTGAAACTTTGTGGCATGCACACATAATCATAGAAAATCATTTCTTGTTAGTCATGACTCATTGCCAAGACTATCTTAGTGGACAAAGTCCCTTTCTGAATCGAGTAACCCTCGTTTCAGTCCTGTTTCACTGAACCGGTATAACCTACCATTTCAGCCATGTCTATCTCATGAGATATAAAATCTTTACCCAATGCATTGGAGGGAGATATAGGTCCCACCCATCTTATAATGAATCCTTTCTTATGTGTGCCACATAATCATAAACCATACATCATAGTGTAACCCATGTAATAAAAATGGGATTCTTAAACAACATGACATCATAAAACAATTCATATAAGATAAAGGAATTCATAAAAATATTTACATCACAACATAATCAAATCCATTTAATAATAGGGATAAAAACAGAACCCTTTATTATCTTAGATGGAAAATAATTTTGATAAAACACTTGAACTCCATTCTTGAGGAAAATATCCTTTCTTCTTCAAAAACACTTTTCTTTTCTTAACATGTCATACAATTATAAACTAAAATAAGTTGATTAAAAATAAACTTGAAAACATGTAAAGTAAGCTTCTTGGAAATAATGTTTTAAAAATCCATTCATGTCGTATAAGTTAAAAAAAACATTCTTCGTACTTTTGTCGGAAAAGTCAAAAAGTACCTCGTACGAAAAAATGACAAAAGATTCCTTTCATATTCTTTACTAAAAACTCACCGAAGGGTAAATTTGGATTTAAACTATTTTAATTGGATGGAAATAATATTACATATATACGAAACATGGATGTGGATGATAAAATACACCCTAGTAAATACTTACGAATAAACAATCTCGGATAAAAATGAGATTGTGATATTTCCCTTACCTTAGGTCCGATTTGCTTCGTAAGTGTACGAACCTCCTGTATAATGATTTAAATAATGTCATTGACTTATTACAGAATCATATTCATTGTTATGATATCATATATGGTTCACTTATGACATTATATTACCCGTTCTTTTGTAAATTCCTTGTTAAAGAAGCGTTTTGGGTAAAATTGTTTCATTTATCATAGGTGTTATGACTTGTTGTTCTTGACATTATTATTACTTATATCATGATTTAATTACTTCCAGAATATAAAATATGATTTATATATCATATATATTCAGTATATATATATATATAATAGATAGATAAATGAAATGAAAAACACCGTTCATGGAGACGGTAGTCCGTACGTACGCATGAACGCTGTTTTCCTTTCCTTATTGTCTTGAATGGAAGTAAGTAGATGACATACATATATATATATATATAAATAAATAAATCCAGTAGCTTTATAATGTCATATATTTCATTATTATTTCTTATATATACTTTATAATCATTTTTAAATGGTTAACATGGAGAATGAATCTCATCGTGTCGTGGAGACGGTAGTCCGTACGTACGCACGAGCGATGATATCATTTCCATAAATATTGAATTGAATTGGAGTGGATTATACAATATATCAGAATCAATATGATGTTTTAATAACTATTTATAGCTATTCTTTACACCATTATACCCATCCATGTAAGGTGGTGGTGGAAAATAGATTACACCACGGCGTGGAGACGGTATTCCGTACGTACGCACGCGCGGTGATTTCTTTTTCCGTAGGATGGATAGATGGTGAAATAGGGTTGTTTCATACATATAATAACATATCATTATATGAGTGATACTGATGTTATTACTTCATAATGAAACAACCTAAGAAGAAGAAGTGGAAGAAGAAATAAAGATGAAAGAATTGGTAACGGTAATTACCTCTTCTTTGAAGCGCCTCTTTGAGACCTCCTCTTAGGGCACTAAAATTAGTCTTTGAGGAAGACCAGAACCTTTAGGATGTTTATAGGGAAGTGGAGAAGAGATTTTGGCAGGGGTTTGCAGAGCATGAGTGCTCAAATTGGTGTGAGGAGGAGGGGGAGGAGGTGTCCTTTTATAAGGGAGGAGAGGGGCACCTTAGGAATATATCAAAATATTATTTTATATTAAAGTCAAAATCGGTTTATAATGGTTCCAAAGGGTCTTATTTCGAAGATAAAGTGGGTATGGGTCGAACTCCTATCAACAAATAATATTTAGACAAGTTTAGGGTATTATTTTAACCTTATCAATTAGATTTAACTCTAAGTTAAATAATTTAACTTTTACCGTGTCTTTTTGTTTTCTTTCACTATATGGTTAATACACTAACTATAACATGCCAAACAAACCCCAAATTGATTATTATTAATATATATATCCTTATCTAAGTCATTTGTCCGAACCTTAGATTTTTAGGAATAAAATAACAATTAATATAATAATATTTGATTTAAAAACTATTTTGTGTCAATTTTGACACTATTTGATATATGATTTTTGTGAAAGTCATAACAGAATTATATGTTCGATACAATTTTATTAAATCAACACTAATATATCATAGTAACCTAGAAAATTAGTTTAATTCATAAAAAGTCTCAAATTATATTTAGTTTGGTGTTTATAACATCAATTATGTCAATATTTCATTAATAAGATAATTACTGCATCATCTTTGTGTCATAAATAAATTAACTTATTTAATGTCTAAAAATTACAAATAAAATACCATTATGTGGGAAATCGTTTTATCTTTCTAATTAATATTTAAAATCGAATTTATCTTATGTATAACCCTATATTAAAATTTTTTAGTAAATAAACATTGATTTTAACTCTTTTAACTCTTCTTTGAATTAAATAATAATAAATGTCCTAATCTAATCCAAGTGGGCCTAAATGATAATATTTTACACTTAAGGTTGTTTCTGGTCGACATACACTTGTCAAATAGAATTAAGACATGTGTTAGGGTAATATTAATATCATTCTTACCCTTAATTACCCTATTTACTTTTAACTGTGGTAAATAAAAGTAAAAAGTTACTATTCAGCAAAAATTATTTTCATCTCATTGAACCACATTTTACTTACTGACATCAACCGTGTCTCTCGGATTTTTGAAATTCCATTCACAGAAGCGGTAAAATTAATTTTTATGAAAAATTCAGTTTTTTAACTACCACGTAGTAGTTTCACTATTCATCAAAAAATTGATGTTTTTCAGAACAATGCCAAAATTTCATCCTAAGCTATATTTCATATTCCGAATTAAAAAATGAAGTCTATTTTACCAAATTCATAACATAAAAGTTTCATTAATTAATTTTATAATTAAATCCCGCTGTTAAAACAAATAGCGTGTTTTTAAGAAACAATATCTATCAAAAGATTGACACTTGATTATGTCTGGTTTAAATGTGAAATTACATCCAATGACAAACATTGTATTAAATTGTAAAAATATATTCTAAATATACTTTAAAACCACTCAAAATAATGATTTATCACTATTAATTATTTTGATTAAAAAAGTTGTTTTTAATTATAATTTAGTAATTTTCACTATTCATCAGAATATGAAAGTTATCCGAAAAGTACCCAAATTTCACCTTAGGCTAAATTCGATACTCCGAATCCAAAAATGAAGTCCATTTTGAGAGATAAAATTTCAAAAATTTAAAAAGTGGTTATTACTATTCATAACGGCAAGTTTTAATAATATTTTAATAGCATATCATTGTTTCGTGAAACTCATTATTACGTACTACACACGCTATCGAGGAAGGTTGCGATTGCGTGAAATGCAAGGCAAGTCAAGGATGCGTGTTGTGCAAGATCCTTTTGGTGTAGCGTACAACACAAGACATTAGTGAAATAAAAAAGAATACTTTTCATAAAATCTCGGGCTGTTACAATGGGAATTTTTATATGTGGAATGGAAAATCAATAATACTGGTTATTAGTTTTTTCTTTATTATTATTTGGATATTATGAGGGTAATGTCTCGTATTTCTGATTTTTATGCCCTCATTACAAGTTACAAACCTGGGGCCTATTGAATGTGTGATTTGTAGGTCACACCCACCTTTATTATTATCCAATGATGGGTTTTTAGTGTGTCTATATCATGAAAAAGTTGTCACATTGACATTTGTTAAGAGTAATGGTTGATTTTTGGGAATAGGTTTAGGTGGGGAATTATATGGAGTTGGTAGGTAAGTAGTGAAACCTTAGCCAAACATTTGATGTTGACTAAGAAGTCCTCCTTGGATAGAGATATTTAAGGACATTATAATCAAATGAATGGACTTTGAAAACCTACTAAATATATTTTGGTTTATGTTTGACCATCACAGGGTTAAAATAATTTGGTGGTATATCCATCATTATCATTAACAACGTCAGCATTTTCATTCTGCATTGGAATTTTCATTATTTATATTACCCTAATGAAAATATTAAAATTATAATTAACCAAAATATAGGATTTATAAAAACCCCTATTTATTTTTGAATGTGTTGTTTCCATGATTCAACAAAATGCTTTCTATGAACTGAATTTTATTACCATTGTTAAAAAGTATAACACGTTATTACTCTTTAATGATATTAATAATTATTTTGATATTATTTTTAATGTGAAATTGATGTATATAATAAAAAAATTTATCAACATTCTAAAACAAATTTATCCAATAATAAGTTCCATGTTATACTAAAATTATATTTTCAAAACTTGTTTCATGAGTTTTTAATTATCATAAAATTAATTTTTAATGATTTACCTTCAAAAAATGATCTATTATATTCTGGTGTTAGAAATTTATTTGAAGACTTTATTTTGGTTCATTTAATTTAGTGGTTATCGGAAGATGGAAATGATCCTTAGTAACCACACATTTATTTTGATAACTCTTATATCAGTAAACATTTTCCCTTCTTTTATACATGAATTAATAAATTCTTGGAACAATTGATTGTTAAGGTTTTACGAAATGAATTAAAAATTTCATTCCATATGTAGTTTATTAGAACATAATTGAGAATTTCTAAAGGTAAAATGAAACAAGAAATAAATATTTTTCTTAAAATGAGTAAATTGAGATTTATTATCATAAAAAGGATTTATAATATGGATTAATGGTTGCATTAATTTATGTGGATAAATTCAGGAATATATGTAACATTTTAATTTCATGTTTTTTAAATTGGTTAAATGATGCATATTTCCTCAATCTTATTTTCTTGTTGATTATGTTGAATCTAAATATGAAATTAAAAGTATTTCACCCATTATGTAACAAGAAAAAAATTACATGGTTATAAAATGATTAATGGTTGTTATTTTGAGAATCTTGAGCATGATTCATATAAACAAAACATATATATTTTTTATCTTATAATTTAGCAGCGTGTTAAAGTAATTGAATTGAAATTTATGATGATTTTCTTGATATGTAATTTAAATAAATTTGAGTGTGGTTAACATTTTTTTACCTTAGTATTATTACCTTTAAGTACTCATATGATTAATGGTAAATTGTTTACTACACTAGAAAGTACCATTCTAAATTGTTATTTAATATGTTTAATTTTCATAATTATGTTCATGTTATGGGTTCTATGTTTTTTTTATTAAAATAAATATTAATTGAAAACTTGTGGTGATGTTTCCTACTTTATTATTTTGTTTTTTTTCTTCAGTGGAATTGATGTGATCAGCTTCTATGAAATGATAACCATTTAAAGATGGGAATAATTTTTTTTGTGTGAATAATGAAATTAATGAGATGTTGATCATGTTAACAATGTTCAATTAATCTAATTTCATGTTTAAAAATATGATTTATTGAAGTTTGTTGTTGTGAATTTTTTTTTCTAGTCTTCTTGGATTGTATTTATGTTTTTAACAAACCCATTTGATGGATTATATGGGTTTTGTAGGATGGTTTTCATCAGTAAAGAGGGTTTTCTATTGTGGTTGAGATGCCTTAGTTCACATGAGGAAATGTTAATTTTGTGTAGTAGGTGGTTTGATGTTGTTCTTAATAGAGAGAGATTAGTGTGACAAATAAATATTCTTTTTTAGATTGAATGATGTATCTATGATGTCTAAATTGGATATGTGGTAGTGTAATGTGTGTTTCATATGATCTATTTAAATAGTTTTGTATCTTGGTTTGTGTGTCTTCATTAAATTTTTATTTTCCTCGGTGATTTTGATTTTATTTTGAAGTTTATTTTATATTTACATTTATTTGATTTATAGATATTTAATTTGGACATCAGTCATGACATGGAGAAAAAGAAATATCAGGGTAAAGAATTGATAAATTTTTAGCAATAAGAAGTATCATTATTCCATGATGGGCTATTTATCCCTATGAAATAGAATTTGTTGTATGAGATTATTGTGTAGTTTAATTTAGTAAAGACACTAGGGTGATTCTATATCTCTTTAGTGGTTTTCTTGTTTCAGAAAGTGTCTTATTGATTTTGGCACATAAAGTGTTACAACCTAAATAAGATATATTGGGAAAAGTTTCTAGAATTATATAAGAAAGTGTTTTTTTCTCACGTATATATAAGAAATTATATTTATAGTATCCAAAGTATTTCCGAGGGGATGAGAGCATGAATAGATTTGGGAATCATTTTTTGGACCAAAATATTCTTTTCCCACATTTTCTATCTAACACGTAAGAACATGAAAAAAATTATTCTACCTTGAATTCAGATAATCAAAAATCATTCATGGTAATTCAATGAAATTCATGGATAGAGAAATGATATAGAGAGTATATTTAGGAGAATATGTTTTTTATTATACAGGTTTCCAATAAAGACCCCTCTGGAGTGGTTGGGAAGGTTGAGATGAATGAAATGAGTAAAGAGACTTGGGGTTCATGAAAGATGAGAGTTAGTTGATCTTGTAATGTATTCAATCCACGTGGATGATTATTTCTGGATTTGTTTACACTGTAAAGATAATGTTATCTGATAGAATGATTATTTAATTGTCGGTATAACTACCCTGATGTTTTTCATGCTTCATATCCTATGACAGAGGGTTTGGTGTTGGAATGTCTTGGAGTTATCTGAATACTGTAACTTAAACCCTCATGGTATATAATGAACCCATTTTAATATTTGTATGGATTGATATTTAAAATAAAATTCTATTATGTTTTCTTTTACAATTATTGAAGCTTTATATTTTAAAAAATGGGTTTGAATAATAAATGGTGTTTTTTAAAAGGAGTTTATTTTATATCATTATTGAATCAAAATGGGTTTCTAATGATTATTCAATTGTGAAGTTGGGATAATTTTAGTTGTATTTGGTTTCTCTCAATTGTGATGTTATTGATTTAGAGAAATCTCTTATGATGATGGTGTTTTCAGGTTTTTTTCTTTCATGGTAAAGCTAAAGTTATGCCATACCAGTCTCTTGAGGTTTTTTGTTAGGGAGTTTTTTAACAAGTTTCTCCCCTTAATGGATATAATTTGGTTATTCATATTCTATGGTTGGTTCTTATTATCAAGGATGATAAAAATTTAATAGGTATCTAATATAACAAATTTTACCTTTATATACTATTAATTTGAGTTTTTTGAGTTTTGGAGGTGTCTAGAGAAGGGTAGAAGAAGGGAGGTTCTCCTAAAGTTGAGATTTTTTCTAGATTGTTTATTTCATTGTGTGTATTGGGGTGACGTTTCATGGTCAGAAAAATATAGTAGAAGGGGTTTTGGTTTTGTGTGTCACTCTGGTTGGATCAAGTCATGGTGGGGTTTTTCTGTCACAACACAAAGGGAAGGTAGCCAGAGTTAAACACAAAACTATTTTGAGGGAGATATATAGTCCTAGTATGGGGAGATGAGACATGAAGTTAAGGGTTTAGAGAATATTTTGGTAAATTATAAAACTATAGTCGTTTCAGGAATAACTCTTACACATGAATTATTTACTCTTGTGTATGAGTAATTCACAACACCAATCATTTCATCATAGTGTGAAGGATGATTTTAGAGTCTGTTTTAGTTTTTTTTGAATGTGATTCATGGAATAAACATATATTCCCTAATTTGGAGACTGGGTGAATGATTATGTTCTTCTTTAATTTTTGATATCATTACACCACGTTTAATAGACCATTCCATTTTATGTTCAAGGCCTTATCGATATTTCCTAGGGTATTGGTGTTGAAGCATAGAGATTGACACCATGTCAGGATTTTCTTCACTCATATTATTTTAAAGATTGTTTACTTTGATTTAAATGGGGTTATATATCGGAGATCATAGTGAAGTTTTTGAAAGATTGAAGGACTTATCCACATCATGGAATTAACATCACCTATCATATCATGATTATATGAATTTACAATGCAATTATAAATTCAGATGATTAATTATTCTTAATTCCATTGTTTCTTATGAAACATAAGAAATTTGACATAAAACAGGGGTATATTTGAGTCATATTTGGAAGATATTTATAATTTTATTTTTATGATCAAGGTTCCCTCATTTTTTGTGAGTTTCTCTTCCAATCTCTTTGGTTTCTCCATATTCTACTATTTTATGGTTTTTGGTGATGATGTTGTTTTAGTTTTAGTGGTGATGGGTTAAAGGTTTTTATATATTTCATTGTGATCTATGTTTTTGGAAATTACTTAGTGTGTTATATGTAGTGTGTCCATCAGATTATTTTCATTATTTCATAGTGTTAATTGAGGATTTAGATAATGAGGGGTTTTCTAATCTCATTTCCAATATTTTGGAATAATTTGCATGTTTACCTTTTTATGATAAATTATAAGGATATTATCATGTAATTTTTTTATATATTTGGTTATTAATTCAGGAGTACATTTTTTTGGGGAATGGGAACCTTACTAGTATCTATCTTGAGAATAATGAATTAAATAATAATAGTGAATTGGTTAAGTATAAATTTTATGTGGGGAGGTGAGTGGTTTGTTATTTATGGGTTTTCATGAAATTTTATTTTTACTAGTTATTATTGATTGAAATTAACAACTATAATACTCTAGTTTTATTATTGTTAAGGAAACATGACACCATCATAATAGGATAATTACTTATATATGTTAATGTAAATAAGGTCACTAAAATCTAGAAACTGAGGAGATATTATTATTATTGATTGTTTTTATGGTTACTAGGTTTATTGTTTTCCTTTCCTTCTATTAAATATTGATTAACATGTTAATTACTTATTAAGGATTATAGTAGTGGGTAGGAATGTTGAATTTGTTTTTGATATTAATAGACATGATAAGTTAAATATATCATGAAATTATAGTTGTTGGTTGGTATGTAAGATGGAATTTGGATGGTGTTAATTATAAAAGTAAGGGGATAATAAGTGTGTTATAATTGAATGGATAAAATATTAATATAATAATGAGGAAGTGGGAATGAATTAAATAAGAAATCGGATAATTATTATTATTAATGAATAAATTGAATGGTTATTTCTACGTTTGTGGTGGGTGATGGTTTGATAGATAGTATGACAATAAGGATTGGTTTACGAATTGAGTATTGAATGTAATGAGGCTTGTAAATGGTAAATGGTGGGATGTGATATCATGTGGTAAAATTGTTGATGATTTTTCTGTTTCCTTTTTCATATTGTTTTTGTTATAAAAAATATGATGATTTGTTTTGTATAATGATGTTTTTGTTTGTCAATTGATTTGTTTTTATTTTGATATTGTGGAAATGGTTTTTGGGTATATTATGTGGTAAGGGGAGATGTAAAGTGGAATTCATGGGATGTAATGGCCCAACTTTATGATTCAAGATTTTGTGAATGATGGTGTGTCAAATGATGTGGTACATGGTTAGGGTCAAATGTGGTGGGTGCATGGAATGAGTTTTTTGTCCTACATGTTCACAATACAATATTGTTAAGAGGCATTGAGTATTATAAGAAATGGGAAAGGAAATATATGAAAGGATGAGGTTATGAGGCTAATATCATTCATGTTTATATTACTTGACCAAATTGTGGTGGAAATGGGTGGATATGTCATTTTATGGAATATGGTGGTGGAATTATTGTTATGGATAAAAAGTTACAGTATATGGATTTGTGGTGAATTTTTTGGTTGTTATATGGAAATGTGGTTATTGATGTATTATGTTTTATATTTTATTCTCTTGTTCCTAGTAATGATTTGGGGGGTTTTCCCAACTAGTTGAGTAGTAGTGGCCACTTAGATGGCATATAATAGTGGTGGTAAATTTTTTAGCCCTTTTATTGTAAGATTTGGTATCCTGAGAACCAACTGTTTTGTACTTTGATTACATTAATGTTCAATTATTGTATATTGTTCATTTTTCTTCATGACTATAATAATGTCCTGGAATATTTTTTGCATTGATAAGGTCATGGAAGATCCCCGATATGATGAGAACCTTAAAATGCTATAAAAATATTCTTAAATAATGTTCTACGGTTGGATGACATACATTGATAGGACACATAATATACAGACCATCATGTGAGAGTACTCGTAAGAAGATGAGACTCTCTCTCATGGAGTTCACACTTGGTAATCTCTAAGATGGTAGATTATGAGAACAGACCCGCCAATAGCAATTCTTCATGTCTTTATGTCATTGGACATTTCTATCTATGAGAGTGTGTAATGGTCCTTAGACTGTAATATTATCATTAACTCATGTCTTGACTTGCGCACTTAGATTTACTGATGAAAACCGTCATGCAGACAGTTGGCGAGAAGTAGGGTAAGTTGGGTGTGTCACGAGTGACATGTTGTTAATGGATAATTCGAGGAAGGATTTTCCCTTCAATTTATGGAAGTTGATATCTCGGCCCTTTGATTGAAATAGAATTGTTGCATTAAATTCCATCGCGATGGTGTAAACGTAGAGTTTACTTTAGGTAGTCAATGAACGACGGATCAAGCATATAGGTTTATGACACTACCATGAAACCTTCTTGATGAGATATCGAGACAAAGTGATTAAATTACACAGTAAGCATTCGTATGAGGTGATACGTCAATGCGATTTCAACTTCTTTCTCTTTGGTGCCTTAACCCGTTGCTAGACAGTAATCTTGGACTTTAGGCAAGCTCGCCTAATGCCAACGAGAAAGAGGCCTATAGGGTCAAACACTAAGTGTATTCAAGTATCTCAATTAGAATAAAGATTATTCCAGTACGTGGTTTAATAATTATTCAAGGAAGCCTAAATCATTTTAATAATGGGGGAAGAAGGAAATGAAAAACAAGATATACATGTCATGTATTAAAGATTACACGCCATGTAGTTTTTCATGGAAAACAATTACACACCATGTATTAATAATTACATGCCATGTAGTTTTCCTTATGGAAAGGAAATAAATAAATGAAGACAAGATATACACACCGTGTACATTGAATGTACTCGCTATGTAGTTTTCAATGAAAAACAAGTACACGCCGTGTATTTATTAATACATGCCGTGTATTTTTTCCAGTCGGGATTTTGAGGATATAATATTGTTTCAAATGATATTTATTATAATCAGTGTGGGAACATGTCAGTGAATTAATTATATGACATGGGGGTTTTTAATAATAGTCAATGGAATAAATAAAACGCATAACACATTTATTTATTGTCATAACTCTACAACCTCAAACCTGATTATAAATATCCTCACAACCCCAACTATTTTCCTGGGTGTGACACACAAGAGAATTATTTCAAGGCTGAAAGAACTTCTTCCACCAAGAATTCTCTCAATACTGAGTGAGATCCTCTTCCATCGGATCAAGATGATCTAAGGCAGATAACGCAAGAAAAGGTTTCTCCACGCTAGCACCCGGAGACTCCTTTGGTGACATCCCGAGATACAAGGTACACATGTGGATCACCACTAGAGGAAGTCTACACTTGGCTTCTGGGATGCAACGATGAATCACATCGAAACGTGATCAAGAACATCAAAAAAGAAAGAACACCCAAAAAATATTTATTTTTCAATTGATTAAGTTAATTATAATCAACCTCTAACGATCCTACTTTCCGGTTCCGGAACAATCTATTTCATTTGTCTATTTCTATGATTCGATCCGTGGAGACTGACGTTTATCATTGTATTGATCCCGGATTGATCATTGCTAATGACAAAAATCCAAGTGGGCACATCCACCCACGCGCATCTGCTGCGCCTGGAACCTTCAAATGGTATTAGAGTGAGGTTACAACATTGGTTATAGTAATTTAATTTTCATTGATAATTTACGCATTTATATTTGATTCAATTCGAAATAAATCGTTCTATAAATATGAATAAATGATATCTATTCTTCCTCTCTCGTTTCTCGATTCATATCACAGAAATGGATTTTGAATTTTTTTTTGACTAAAATAAAAACAAGGAACTCATCCGGAGGAGCAGCTCTTTCTGTCTGTACAACACGGGATTACACGGCGTGTAATTAAAACTACACATCGTGTACATAGGTTCAATGAACCGGCACTGGTCCGCCAAACCACGCCATGTGAACTGAATATGACTAAGTATTAATCACGCCGTGTTGACCTGAATTGAACGGCACGTGGAACCGGAATACACGACATGTATGTTCGAGCAACACGCCGTGTAGTCCGTTCCGGCCCAGATGAAACTGTGTACAAGGATAAGCCGCGTACCGCGTACATAGGATCTCCAGGCCAGTTACCGCGTAACAAGGAAGTACACGTCGTGTATGATTTATCTACATGTCGTGTACTCCAAAAATTCCAAAGTATAGAAAACACGCCAAAGACCCCGGTGCGTACTTTGGATATAGGGTGAAAAGAAATACACACCGTGTAATTATAAACTACACACCATATACTATACAGAAATGGAATTTCACCAGTTTTCCTCTAATGTACAAAGACCTGTAAAAGGAATATGGATGAGAAGAATCTCAAGTAAATTTAGAAAGTAAATTAAGATAATGAATTAATTAATTATAAGATCATAATTAATTAAATTCAAGCGCGACACATCTTAAATGAAGGAATGGTTAAAAGAATATGAATTATAAATATGCGTAAATGTCGTTGCATGATATGGATGATCATGATCTAGACCAAAGACCCTTTGTATGTGTATGGATTCATTTAAATTTATTTAATTTCAATTTGTTGGCCTGCGAGCCTTCTTCCAATAAAATGTAGGGCCTGCGTGCCCATGGTTTCTTTAATGTAAACCCATGTAATGGGGGATCTCCCAAGCCAGAGCAGACGGTTCAAATCCCGAAGCCAAGGCAAAACCAACGTAAGAAGATACAAAGGTGTACAGGTGGGAGCTTCAAAACACGAACCATCAGGTTCAAGGTGTTTTCCCTAGGCCAGGGTTAGCTTATCAAATCTGCTATATAAGTTAACCAAATAGAATCTCATGATCATGCCATCTTATTTTATTTCTGTCTGATTTCATGGTTTATTTATTATGTATGTGTTGTCGCGATAACATAATTAATAAAATGAACAAGCATGCAAAGATGGAATAGAATAAAAACCGGACTATGTGTAAATATTATCATAATATGGTTAATCACTTAATATTAACAGCCATGTGATAATGTGAAACTATGCATAAATGACTAAAATCCCTCAATACCATATTAAGTCTGACCAAGACTTCTGTTACCTGATTAAGGGAAAGACTCAATAAAACTATGTGTTTGACCAACCCTTGTTGGGACACTTACTTTTATAAAGGAAGAACTTATTAAAGGTTTCAGGTTGACTTAACCACATTACATCAAGAGAAATATCCATTTCTAGACTTCGTGTAATATTGGAGGCAAGAGTTGAGGAATTACACATCGGGATTTCAGGATTGGGGAGTCCACTCAATAGATCAAGGAACTGTAAGCTCACAGTTGGCAAAGACCTGCCAACCTAAATACCTTCAAATATCTTTACCAACCCTTGTTGGGGTTATGCGAAGGGGAATATGGATCCTTGCCACTAGAATGTCAAAGCAACTTGACATTCCGAGTTCAATGGTGAGGGCAATTGGGACTTGATAAAATAGTGGGAGAATTAATTAATTAATTTGTTATTTTTCATAAAAACATAATCAAGAAAGTACTGATAAATCTACTCTTTAAAATTTCTAGAATCAGAATGAAAAACTCATCGACCACATTTTCTCTGTGATCAATACTAGATAAAGACAATATCCTCACCGGCAGTAACTTTCAGGAATGTTCTAGGCGCCTTCGGGTTATCCTACGCCATGAACGAAAGTTTTACATGCTGGAGTCCTCCCTTCCAGATTCTCCTGCCCCAGGGGTGAGTGAAGAAGATTTCCTAGTCTATGATTAACATTTGAACGATTCACTCGACGTTCAATGTTTGATTCTATCAAAAATGTCTAGTGAGCTCATGAAGTCTCATGAAGACATGGATGCCTATATCATGCTTGAGCACCTCCTTGGTTTATACCAAGATAGAGCAAGATAGGAACGGTTTGGAATCTCCAAGGATCTATTTCAGAGAAAGCTTGGAGAGGGTGCCCCAGCCGGGCCT
Organism: Viscum album; assembly: GCA_963277665.1. Taxonomy (NCBI): domain Eukaryota; kingdom Viridiplantae; phylum Streptophyta; class Magnoliopsida; order Santalales; family Viscaceae; genus Viscum; species Viscum album. The sequence goes on from OY728141.1 coordinate 1,578,071,366, forward strand.
CATGCAGTCAAGATCATTGGCTACATTGAGCGCTTGGGGGTTCTAGGGTTTAAACTCCCTAAAGAACTGGGTACTGATCTCATTCTTGCATCACTTCCCCAGAGCTTCTCAAACATTGTTGTGAATTTCACCATTAACAACATTGAGAAGTCTCTATCTGATCTTCTTATCCTTATTCGCCAAGTAGAAAATGACATGAAGCCTGAAAAGCCTTCTGTCCTTATGGTGAATAAAATGAATGGGAAGGCGAAGAGATTTAAACCCAAGGCTTCTTCAAGACCTTCCAAAAAAAGGAAGATCGAAGGGGAGGAAAAGGAAAAAGATGTTGTTTGTTTCGCATGTGGCATGAAGGGCCACTGGAAGAAAAACATCACCCATCAAAGGAAGAAAGGGGAAGCTTCAGGTGTGTTTGTTATCAAATGCAATCTATCTATTTCTACTAATTGGGTATTATATACTTCTTGTGGTGGTCACATCTGTATCCAAATAGTGGAACCAAGTAGATTCAAGATGATTGATCGAGGGGAGGTAGATCTACAAGCATCCAACCGAGCCAGACTTGTTGTTGTAGTTGTCAGAGACTACCACCTCACATTGCCAACTGGAATGATCTTGGTGTTAAAGGGTTGTTATTATGTGACTTCTGTTACTAAAAACATTATTTCAATATCCAGATTAGATACTAATGGATTCATGTTCATGTTTGGAAATGAATGTTGCTACTTTTATAAAGATATGATTTGTTTTTGTAGGTCACATTTATATAATGGCCTTTATGTGTTAGACTACACAAACCAAGTAATGGTAATAGATGAAAAATGAAATTCACCTGACTCATACCACACCCAACTTTGGCATCAGCGGCTAGGTCATGTCAATGAGAAACATTTGACAAAACTACATCAAGAATGGTATTTAGATTCTTTCGAACTAAAACCACTTGGTGTATGTCATGCTTGTCTACAAGAAAAAATGACCAAATCTCCATTTAGTGGGAATGGTGAAATAGCTAAAGAGCTTCTAGAATTAGTTCACACATATGTGTGTGGACCATTTCCAGTTGAAGCAAGGAGTGGGTTCTCGTACTTCATATCTTTTACTGATGATTTAAGTAGATATGGATATATCTACTTAATGAGGTATAAGTCAGATTCTTTTGATTGGTTCCAAGAATACAAGAATGAAGTAGAGAACAATCTTGGTAAGAAAATTAAGAAACTCCGCTCATACAGAGGAGGAGAATATATTAATCAGGACTTCATTGATTTCTTTCGGGAGTTTGGAATTCTATCTCAACTCACTCCTCCTAACACACCGCAGTGGAATGGTGTAAGTGAAAGGAGGAACCGCACCCTGTTGGACATAGTGAGATCAATGATGATTCATGCGAGTCTTCCATTATCCTTTTGGGGATATGCATTACAAACAGAACAAATACTAAACCAAGTACCAACTAAATCGATAAATGTTATTCCATACGAGTTATGGAGAGGATGCAAATCCATGTTATCAAATTTACATGTGTGGGGTAGCGAGGTATTTGTTAAGGCCTCTTCAGGTAACAAACTTGCACCCCGATGCACAAAGTGTATCTTTAAAGGATATCCCAATGAAACAAAAGGATATTACCTATACAACCCCTCATACAAAACGGTTATTGTGGAAAGACACACAATATTCCTTTAGAGGGAGCACATATCCAATAGAGATAGTGGGAGCGAGATAGACTTTGATGAAGTCAAGGCTCAAGATACATAGGAGTTGGTAGAAGAACAGACTCCACAAAGCCTCGTGGAAGAAAAATATCTTCTAGAGACACAAGAACTACGTAAGTGCATGAGAGAGGTGAGAGAACCAGAACGATATGGTTTTCTTGACACTGAGGATGTTGACTCATTATTGGTTGACAATGATGATCTTATTACCTAAAAGGAAGCAGTTGAAGGAACAGACGTTGCCAAGTGGCAAGAAGCCATGAATTCTGAAATGGATTCAATGTACCAAAACCATGTCTGGATTTTTGTAGATCCTCCAGTTTATGTAATGCCTATTGGTAATAAAAGGGTATTCAAGAAGAAACTGGACATGGAGGGGTAATTCATCACCAACAAGGCATGACTGGTTGTAAAAGGTTTTCGAAAGTGTCAAGGAATTGAATATAATGAATCCTTTTCACCGTTTGCGATGCTGAAATCCATCAGAATCTTATTGGCCATTGCCGCTTACCATGACTATGAAATTTGGAAAATTGATGTCAAAACATAATTCCTTAATGGGAACCTCCATGAATATGTCTATATGACACAACCTGAAGGGTTTGTGACTCCAAATGATTCCAACAAGGTATGCAAGTTGCAAAAATCCATTTATGGATTAAAGCAAGCATCAAGGTCATGGAAAATTCATTTTAAAGAATCCGTAATGGAATTTGGCTTTGTTAAGAATGAATGTGAGCCTTGTCTCTATAAGAGGTTTACTGGGAGGGCAGTCATTTTCCTAAAAGAATATGTTGATGACATTTTATTAATTGGAAACGAAGTACCTGTCTTACTGTTAGTTAAGACATAGTTGCATAAATTCTTCTCTATGAATGACTTGGGCGAGGTAGTATATATTCTTGGGATCAAGATCCATTGTGATAGATCCAAGGGAATGCTGGGCCTAAGTCAAAGTACATACATTGACACGATACTAAAGAGATTAAGTATGGAAGAGTCCAAGAGGAGATTGTTGGTAGTGTCACATGGCATTCATCTTTCCAAGAAAATGTGTCCTCAGACACATGAGGAAAGAAATAGAATGGCAAGGATCCCTTACGGATCTGTGATTGGGTCAGTCATGTATTCTATTCTATATATGAGGCTATATGTTTCTTATGCATTAATTGTGGTAGGCAGATATCAAGCTGATCTAAGAGACTGTCATTGGATGGCAGTCAAGACTATCCTTAAGTATCTGAGGCGTACTAAGGATATGTTCCTGGTTTATGGAGGAGATGAGGAACTAGTCATCAGAGGACATGTAGATGCTAGTTTCCAGACTGATCAAGATTCAGACTCGATACATCTTCAGTTTTAATGGGGGTGTAGTGAGCTGGAAGAGCTCAAAGCAAAGTGTGGTGGAAGATTCTATAGCGGAGTCTGAGTATACCGCAGCTTCTAAGGTAGCTAAAGAAGTAGTATGGATGCGTAGCTTCGTCTAAGAGTGGATGTAGTACCGAGCAATAATGATCCTATCACACTATATTTTGATAATACTGCAGCTGTGGAACTTGCAAAAGAGCCAAGGTCACATCAGTGGAAAAAGAACACACTTCAGAAGTATCATCTCTTGAGGGATTTTTCTCAGAGAGGTGAAGTTGAAGTGAGCAGTATTTACACAGAAGACAACGTGGCGGACCCCTTGACTAAAGCCTTGACTCAGTAGAAACATGATCATCATGTGAGGTCTAGCAGACTAAAATTCGTAGGCAGTTGGCTCTAGTTCAAGTGTGAGTTTGTAAGGGTTGGTGTCCTAAGAACCAACTGTTTTGTAATTTGATTACATGAATGTTCACTTATTATATATTGTTAATTGTTCATCATGACTGTGATAATGTCCAGGAATATCTGTTGCATTGATAAGGTCATGGCAGATCCCTGCTATGATAAGAACCTTTAAATTATATAACAATACTCTTAAATAAAGTTCTACGGTTGGATGAAATACTATGATAGGACACATAGTATACAGACCGTCATGTGTGAGTACACGTAATAAGACGAGACTCTCTCTCTCATGGAGTTCACACTTGGTAATATCTATGATGGGAGATTATGAGATCATACCCGCCAGTAGAAATTCTGAATGTCTTGGTGTCTTCAGACATTTCTATCTACGAGCATGTGTAATGGTCCTTAGACTGTAAGATTATCATTAACTCATGTCATGACTCGCTCACTTAGATTTACTGACGAAAAGCATCATGCTGATAGTTGGCGGGAAGTAGGGTATGTTGGGTGTGTCACGAGTGACATGTTGTTAATGGATAAGTCGAGGAAGGATTTTTCCCTTACATTTATAGATGTTGATATCTCGTCCTTTTGATTTAAATAGAACTGTCACATTAAATTCCATTTCCATGGTATGAACGACATGTTTATTTCAGGTAGTCAAATAATGACAGATCTAGAATATTTTTTTATGAAACTACCATGAAACCTGCTTGATGTGATATCGAGACAAAGGGATTAAATTACACAGTAATCGTTCGTATGAGGTGATACGTTAATGTGGCATCAACTTCTTTCTATTGGGTGCCTTGACCCATTTCTAGAATGTAATCTGGGACTTTAGCAAAGCTCGTCTAATTCCAACAAGAAAAAGGCCTAGAGGGTCACACACTAAGTGTATTCAAGTATCTTAGGTAGAATAAAGATTATTCCCGTACGTGGTTTAATAATTATTCAAGGAAGAATAAATTGTTTTAATGATGGAGGAAGAAGAAAATGAAAAACAAGATATACACGCCTTGTATTAAAGATTACACGCTGTGTAGTTTTTCATGGAAAACAAGTACACACAGTGTATTAAAAAATACACGCAGTGTAGTTTTATTAATGGAAAGGAAATGAATAAATGAAAACAAGATATACACGCCGTGTACATTGAATATACTCTCCGTGTAGTTTTCAATGAAAAACAAGTACACGTCGTGTATTTATTAATACACGCCGTGTAGTTTTTTCAGCCGGGATTTTGAGGATATAATATTGTTTTAAATGATATTTATTATAATCAGTGTGGGATCATGTCAAGGAATTAATTATTCTACATGGGGGTGTTTTTAATAAGATTAAATGGAATAAATAAAATACATAACGCGTTTATTTATTTTCATAACTCTACAACCTCAACCCCGATTATAAATATCCTCATAACCCCAATTCGTTTCCTTGGTGTAACACACAAGAGAATTCATTCAAGGCTGAAAGACCAACTTCCACCAAGAATGCTCTCAAGACCAAGAGAGATCCTCTTCCATCGGATCAAGACAATCTAAGGAGGACAACTCAAGGAACGGTTTCTCCCGCTAGCACCCGGAGACTCCTTTGGCGACATCCCGAGATTTGAGGTACACATGTGGGTCACCACTAGAGGAAGTCTACACTTGGCTTCTTCGACACAATGATGAATCACATTTGAACGTGATCAAGAATATCAATGAAGAAAGAACACCCAAAAAATATTTCTTTTTCAATTTATTAAATTAATTATAATAAACCTATAATGATCCTACTTGGTGGTTCCAGGACTTTCTATTTCTATTGTCTATTTATGTGATTCGATCCATGGAGACTGACGTTTATCGTCGTATTGATCCCAGATTGATCATTGCTAATGACAAAAAGCCAAGTGGTCACATCCACCCACGCGCTTCTGCTGTGCCCGAAACCTTCATTTATTTGATTTGTTCCTTAATTCTTATTGAGCTTGTGGTATTTTAATTTAACTGATTTTTTGATAAATAAGTAAATTCATTGGTCAGAGTATAATATTGTATGAAATATTGGTTTTGAATGTGGTTGAGGGTGTTTCAAATAATGGTGGAGATGTGGAAAATGAGATGGAACTTAGAGTTTAGTGATTGTTTATCTTATGCTTATTTCATTTAAATTTAAAAATTATCCTTCAATTGCTCATTACCACTCTTCTCTATTATTACATGTTTGTTTAACATGGATGTTGAGTTTTTTATATGGATAATACTACTATGTACTCCCTAGTGGAATCCCCTCCATGGTTTTCTAAGTATTTTCAAGATAGTTTGAGTGAAATTAGGAACCACTTTTTAGGTAGAATGCCTAGAGATTGGCACATGATTGGGGTCTTTGGAGTATATTTTTCACAATCTTTCTTAAGGATTGTATACTTAAATATAGACGAAAAATGGGTTTTGAGAAATTTTATTCGTATAATTGAAATTATTTAGAGTTGTTTAGTTGTTTGTTTCATTACTATTCCAAGGATAATATGATGGAAATACATCATATTTTTTAGTTTTATACTGTTAGTGCTAGTTTCAAACTCATGACCTATTAAGGGTAGCGTCTTGGGGTCACTTCTGCATTTACAGCCATCATAGGATGGATTTATGGTTGTGTGGGTTGTGAATTGGGTTTTTAATGGATTATAGTTTTTTTGAATGGTTTATAAGGTTTTAATCAATTTTCCAATATATTTTGAGTATTTCTCATAGTTTTAAAAAATATTTAACATATTTATAGTTTTTTTATTTAATATTTTCTAATTTTTTTAGGGATTCTTCTTTGTTTCCTTGGTATTCATAAATATTTGGATTTTACACCAATTTATGGTTTTTTCTAGGATTTCCCATGTTTTTGTGGATTTTTCATGGTTTTTAGTGTTTAAAACAATTTTAAATATTATAGTGAACTTTTAGTGAAATTAAGGTGATTTATTGTTATCTCTTCTTTTAATTATATTCTATGGTTTCTTAAGATTTTCTGTTGTTTTTGGGTATTTTTTAATTTCAATTTTTTTTCTCAGATATTTTTTATTAATCATGTTTTTCATGGTTTTTCAGGTTTATTCAGGATTTTTTATGTGTTTCTTAGTTTTTAAATGACTTAAGTGGATTTAATGGGATTTGATGGATTATAGTATTTTTAAGGGGTTTTAAGTGTATTCTTATAAATTTTCTGGAGATGTAAATGGTTTATAATTTTTTAGGGACTTTATTGGTTTTTATGTTTTTTCGTGATTTTGTATGGTTTCTATGGTTTTCAATGGTTTTCAATACATTAGTGATTCATTATGGGTTTTAAGTATTTTCATGGATTTCCAATATTAATTCTAGGTTTAATGTGCTTTTAATGATTTTACAAAGTTTTTCTATATGTTTCATAGGACATTCGTTGGTTTTCCATGGAATTTTGTGGTTCTATAAGGATTTACTAGGATTTACAATTTTTTAGAATCTTTCTAAGGATTTCCACGATTTTACATTTTATTCATGGGTTTCCATGGTTGTCTCCAGTTTCATTATGTTTTCATGGATTAAACCTTAATTTTAAGGTTTTCAATGGGGTTTTACTATTTTTCTAGATTTCATAGGTTCTTACATGTTTATTTAGGGTTTATAGGTTTTTTTTATTGTATTCCAATTTTTTAAAGTGTTTTTAATAATTTTCATTGACTTGAATATTTTTCAGGATTTTCATGATTTTTCTGGTTTTTCCATGTTTTAAGGGTTTTCTCAATTTTTTTCATGTTTTATATAGTTTTATGGGTTTCAAATATTTCTAGGGTTCTCAATGTTTTAATAGGGATTTAATTTTTTATGAATTTTCATGGTGATTGATGATTATTCATATTTTAGGGTTTTATGGCATTTTCCATGGTTATTATGATTTTTTAGAGTTTCTATAGATTATTTTTGTTAACATTATTTTCATGGTATCCAAAAGTGATTCCAGGTTTTCAATGGTTTTATGAGTAATTTTAAGGGGTTTTCATATTCTCCAAAGTTCTCCAGGATTTTAGAGCTTATATTCTATTTCTTATTTTCACTATTTTTCATGGATTTTCTTGTTTTCCAGGTGTTTCAAGAGTTTTCTAGAAATATATACTTATTTTATATAATTTTTAAGGTTTGTAATGGTATACATAGGTTTTATTCTTCTCTAAGGATCATTATCGTTTTTGGAAATTTTTACAGTTTTACATGGTTTTAGTGTTTTATACTGATTGTTATGGTTTTTTTTTGATATTAAGGATTTTTAGTGGGTTTTGGTGTTATTAGTTTTTTATATGTATTTATAAGTATATATATTATTTTCATGGTTTTTAGGGTTTCTTAAGGATTTCCAGGGCTTTTTTGTGTTTTTATTATTTTCTAATGGTTGTAATTGTTTTTTGGGGTTTTTCTGTTTTCTAAGGGTTTTTTGGATTTTCTAAGATTTATGTAATATTTATAGATTTTTTATATTATTATATGGTTTTCATGGTTATTCCATGTTTTTTATTATTTTAAATGGTTTTCCTGGTTTTTTTTTGATTTTACAATGTTGATTATTTTTTCAGGCTACTTTAGGATTTTCCCTAGTTTTTCATATACCTCCCTGGGCTTTAAGAAGATTTCCCGATTTTAAGTGTTCTCTATTGTTTTTTTGGTTTTTTTTAAATTTTTACACATAATTAAGTTTCCTTTATGTTTTTCTTTATTTTTATGGGTTTTTATAGTTGTCACGATTTTTAAAGGGTTTTCAGTATTTACATGTGGATTTTAGGTTTTAAAGGGTTTTGTATGGTTTTCAATGTTTTTACTGGTTTTTCAAGGATTACAAGGTTCTTCTAGGTTTTGTTCTATTAATAAAATTCCAAAGGGTTTCAAGAGTTGTAATGTAATTTCATGGTTTTTAATTGTTTTCTAGGTTCATTCAATTTTATTGTGTATTTTTTAACATTTTCATGGGTTTCCTCCATTTTGAGGGCTTTTAAAGGTTCTTATTATTTTTCTCAAGGATATAATTGTTTTTTAGGATTTTTAATGTTTTGAAACATTTTGAAGGTATTTATTTCATTTCATAGTTTTCCATGGTTTTTAATATTTATCGAGTTTTTACTATTTTCCATTTTTTTCACTTTAAGGGCTTAGATTATCTTATAATCATTGTAATTTATATGATGATGAGTGAATATCAATATGTTATATATAAATTTTTGAGATTTTTGAAGGTTTATTAAATTTGATTTATATTTACCTTTTCAAATTTAGGATATGTTTTATTAATTAGGTATTGATTTCAAATAGCATATGAAATAAAATTATCTCACGTATTTTTTAAATTTATATATTGTGTATCATCCATGTTGTTATGCATTTATTTTTTCAATATTAAATTATTTTACACATAAAAGATGTATATTACATTGTTATAAAACATTGAAAAATATCCCTGTTACAAATCATAATGTGCATGTGTGTGTCTGTGTTTATATGTATATTATACATTTATATATATATATATATATCATTTTAATATATAAATATATATATTTAAATATTTACCTTTATAATTATTTTTATTATATAAAAAATTTAAAGACAAGTAAAATTAATTTAAGTAAATGTTTTCATGATTTTAAAAAGGTGGTCAAATATAGTATTTTGTTAAATAGAAAAGTAGAAAATGGTGTTAATGTGATAAAACATTTAAATTATTGTATAAAGGAAATAATTTTTTATAAAAATTAAATTGAGAATTCACTCTATCCATGTGAAGAACATCGTGAAATGTGGTGTAATATTGGTAATGAGTCACTACATAAAAAATGAAATTTGAAAAAACATAAAATAATATAAAATAAATAAGTATAAAGTAACACAAAATTGACAGTATATACAGAATATAAGGTAATGGGGGTGAGTAATTCATATAAGAAGAAAAAAATAAAAATTAATGTCAAATGCTAAATTGATTTTCACTATGGTAAAAGTGATTTTTTAATTAAATCAAAACATTGAATCAAATTGAAAACATGGATTCATGTTGTATTTTTTGGAAAATTAAAACATCATGAAAAGGTGGATCAATGTGTTTCATTATTATTAAATAATAATATAATTATTTTAAAATTAAAACATATACAACAAATGAACATACTTACAAAACAAACTCATGAGTTTTATATGGTCATGTGTTACATCTCAATTATAATCTCCATACCTTCAATTTTTTCTCATGTATCATTAAACCATGATTATTTTCACTGTTTTTTGAGTTTTAGAGTTCCCTTTTATTATTCCCAACATTAAATATTTATTGTTTTCCTGGTTATCATTTGTGAATATGGTGTTGTGAACTTACATCCTCCCATTTGAATTATTCCTATCTGGATGTGAACCTCTATCTCTTTCTCTGCTCCTTATGTAGAAAACAATTGATCTTTATTGACTAGGTAGGGGATTCAAAATTGTCTCTTTATTTTATGTATACTTGTTGAATTATTATGAATTTTATCACTGAAAAAATAGTAGAGATTAACCTAATAAAGATAATAATCTATAATTAGTAAAATGAAAAGAGAATTTTATTCCACATATGAATGTTATAATTAAATTATTATGATATGTGACTACTACTTATTATGATATTTTTTATGGTTTAATACCCTTACCTTTAAAAGAATATAAAATTCTTTTAAGATAAAATAAGTAATTTATATATGTTATGTTTAGGGAAATTATGAATAATTGGGTTTATTCTTTATAAATTTCTCAACGGTTTATTGAAAATATTTGATAATATATGTATATATATATCATTATTTAATCAGTCATATATTATGATAAAAAATTAGTTTTCCAAATTATTATTATTAATAATTTTCTTGAACAAATAGTAAAATGAATATAATTTTTTAAAAAAATAATGAGTGAATGCATTAGAACAATATTATTATTATTTAGTATTCCTAATTTATATCATTTTAATTATCCACTAATATTTATAACCACTTAAATAATTATTTCCCACTTCCTATAAAATATTTCAAATAGTTAAACCCATTTTGTGTTTTTTATTTGTATTATATCCTATAATGTTTTGAAGGAATAATGATGGTTATTCTATATTAATATTATTTTCTGTTTCCCGGTAGATGTGGTGGATGATGGAATGTTTGAAATTAGTAGATGGTGCTGAAGATAAGCTTGATGGTTGGATCAAGGAGAGAGAAATAATTATTTCTTAATATTAAAGCTTATTTACTTGATTTCATTATGTATGTTATTTTTTAATTATCACCTTTGGGAATATTCATCCTAGATATAATAATAGTGTCTCAGACCCCAAAATTGTAGGATGAGATATAAATGATGAAATAATTATAAGGTAGTTGTATAGAAACCATGATTTTCCATACATATGTATTACATCTTATTATATGAACATTCATTACATAACATTATGATCCTTGCTAAAACAATATAGGTTTAGTGTCTTTGGAATCTTGGATAGATAAACCACTGGTTCATAATAGATACACATCATCTCCCACCTAGTTCTTCAAAAATATCCCCCTTTATAGACACATCATAGCTAACATATTTCTTTATATATTGTGGAAATGAAAAAAAAGTAAATGGTATTCTCTAATGCTCGATAAGAGTAAAAATGGATATATCAATGAATATTTAAACATAATATCCACATAATAAGTATGATAATGTGTTATTTACATTTTAAAATAATATCTAGTAACTCATAGATCAAAAACTTGAGTCATGGAATAAATCATGGAAGTTCGTAAGTCATGAATCACAAACTGATCAAAGAACATGAGCCATAAAAACATGAAATTGGCATAAGAACATGCCATTAAAGTATGGAATAAATTTTGGCATAATCGTAATCTTAGAAATTGTAGGTCAAGTATATCAAACAAGACATTTATGACTTTTTTAGCTTGGTCTAACAGCAAGTGTACCTATTTTAAGCTTGGGATAACCACTTATGCACCCCCCCTTTTGGGATTGGGATAACCAATTGGAAACCTCTTTTTGGCTTGGGATAACCCATTATGTAGAATTCAAGCTCATAAAAAATTAGTCATAATGAAATATAAAAGAGTGCTATATAATTACAATCTCACCCATCGCATGATCATAAATCCATTCATATGTATGCCACAGGATCATAAAAACATTCACTAAAACAAAACACTGGGAATAGAAATTGAGCTTCAATAATATTTCATCATTATAAACAAAAAAATATTGAGAAAGAATAAATATGGTATCATTGTATTATATCCCCATTATATAATAAGTAACATTAGTGGATTTCATCTTATAAGAAAATTAATTTTATATATTTGTTTGAATATTTCTTGAGGAAAATACTTTTTTAATTTTGAAATAAAATATTTAAAAAATAAAAAATTAAAAAAAATTCAATAAATATTTCTTTAGAAATAACTATAGAAACATAAATATGATGCATAAAAACATTAATTTTTCATAATAGTGGTATATTTCATTACTTCCATTTATGTTAAACCAAATATTCCTTTCACATCTTTAGTAAAATGCGAATAAACTTCATTTAAAAATTGACCTGATTATTCCAATTAAATTTTTTTTAAAAAATTTATAATCGGTAAAATGAATTTTAAAATCATAGGATTATATTAAAAAACTATTTAATTTTTTTTAAACATGGACGTAGAAGAAAAATTATTTTTTATTGAAGATATAGATGAATTATTGTTTCCTAAAAACATTATTTCAATATCTTGAGTACATTAAGTGAGAAAAATGAAAAGAAAACATTTATTAATAGTAAATAACCAAAATAGAATAAAATCAATGAGATTATTGGGATATTTATCATCACATTTCATCTTCATAAACTTATTCATAAATAATCATAAAAAACAATGAGATTTTAAAATAAAACCATTACTAGTTTGGTAACTTCTGAATCATATCCCGATGAAATAAATAACCTAAAATGGCATTTATATCTGATAATTTTTATTAAAAAAATAATAAAATACATTCATGTGTACTATACGCTCGACATAAGAAATACAAGTGGTTAATATGACATGTGAATCATAGAAAAAATGTTAGAAGAAAAATTGATACCTTGATTTCACCATGATTAAAAAGGGATTCAAAACCCTTAATAATAAAGATCAATTTATTATAATTTTATAATAGGTTGTTTTAATACATATAATATAATTTAAGATCCACATATAACATTTTAACACTAATTTATTAATATTTCTTCAAAATCATTTATTTTTGGTGTTTACTATTTCGTTTCACATGAGAATTTTAGTCCGATAGTTTAGGTCCTTGGATATGGATTATGGTTCTATCATACAATAAAATTTATACTTCATATTATTTTCATATATATTAATTGTATATATTTTTAGATCCATCCATAAAATTTTTATATATAAAAATGAATTATGTCGTTCATGGAGACGGTAGTCCGTATTTACCCATGAAGGATGTTTTCAATTTTTGACAGATCAAATGAAAGGAAAGTAAATAATAATTGACCCTTTTTCATAATTATTATATCATATGTATAATATTTCATTTTTTAATATATCATTATTACCATATACGTAAATCCAAAATATAAAACTATTCACATCGGTTCATGGAGGCAATAGTCCACACATATGCATGAGTGACATTATCCTTTTAAAATAGATTAGAAGGAAATAAATTATATATTATATTTTAAATACTGAAGAATAATGAAGAAATAAAAAATCATATATAAACTTTAAACCCATCATAATAACAATCCTTGGATGGTGGTGATAGAAAATGAACTGTATCGCTCTGTGTAGGCAGTAGTCTACACAGATGCCCGAGTATAATTTCCCATTACATATGATTGAATAATGGAGAATCTTTGTGGTAAAATAAAAATAAAAAAATAAACAAATATTTATCATACTCGAGATATATTTTTTTATGAATACCTCATATTTGGAGGAACATGAATAAGAAATAAATTAACGGTGTGCGGGTAAGACGATTACCTCTTCCTTAGTAAGCCTCCTTTAACCCCATTCTTAAGGGCCCATAAAATGATTTTTTATGCAGAAAAGAAGACCTAATTCATATATAGGTGATCTTAAAAGATATTTGGTTAGGTTTTGGTCAAGTTATATGGCTCAAATTGGTTTAAAGAAAATAAAGAAATAGTTTTTTTTATATGGGAAGGAAAGGGAACAAAAAAAGTACAAGAAAGATTAAAATATAATTTGGTAATTCTTGAAAAATGATTTCAAACGGGAATATATTATAATTATAATTTTAAAATATGAAATAAAGGCTAAAATAAAATTTATAATGGTTTTAGTGCCATTTTAAACATCATCCTTGAGTTTAACGCATTTTTTAAACAATTTTATCATTAATTGTGAGAACAAATTATTCAATATTAAATGGTTATAATTTTACATATGATCTAAGAAACATCCCATAAATGGATATAGGAGGAAATTTTGACCATTTCACATCATAATATAATATTAATTTATTTTTATGGCTTTTAAATTATTTAATAAAATATTATTTATCATAATATTTCATTAATATCATTTTTGATACAATTCATTTCATTTTACATTAAGGTCATCAATATTGTTATGAAAATAAAATATAAACCATTAAAAAATAAATAAAATGATATATTTATCTACAAATATATTTTTCATAGTATATTAACAAAATTTTGTTTCATTTAATATTTTTACAATCAATTAGTTTATTTTTCTATAAATTGAATAAATATTGTATCGGCATTGCATAAGTATTTAAGGTAATTATTCAGTCACCAAAAGTTATAAATAAATTTCCATGATAAAAACAACTAATTCTTATTTCAAATAAATAATTATAACTGAACTTATACTATATTAATAGTTATGAAAAAAATTATTCACATTAAAGTTAAGAGAGTGACATTTCAAAATTTTCTATACTTAAAAGAAGATAAATTTCATTATCAAGGATAAATAGAACCATAATTCCATATATTAAAATTTATATTACCTATGGTTGTATTTATTCCATCCAATAAAATAAGGGTATGTTTTGGCATTATTTGAAGATTTTATCTCATGTGGTTAACCCTATTTTACCCATTTTAACTTTACTGAAGTGATAAATATCTATAACTGTCACAATTTATAATCAATAAAAATTAATGTAAAATATTTTCTAAATTTGGACATGATAATTAAAAATATGGTATTAATTTTTCAATATTTAGTGCTGCTAGATTTCTATTTTAACAGAAATGTGAAAAACCCCATGATAATAGCTTTTAGAAAAAATTCATTCTAAGTATAAAAATGAACATATTTGAAAATAAAAAATATAGATTATTAAAATGGTATTAATTTTATTATTCATAATATCAAAAATCATATTTAACATTAAAAATAAATTTGAAATAAAATGGGGCTTTGAAATCTCTTTATTTAGTGAAAATAAATGATAATATTTGAGAAAACTATATTTTTCAATATACATTGAAAAATCAATTATTTTTGAAAAAGATAAAAATTTTACCCAAACTGAATTCTGATATGATTATTTCAAGAAATAATTTTATTTTATAAAATATATTTTATATATTAAGAAGCAATTAATTATAATTATCAATCACATAATGTAATAAAAAATATTTTTTGTATAAAATACCTTTTGAAGTAGAAAATGACTTTACAAAAATTTGAGTTCCTATTTCCTAATAATTACTAAATAAATTTGTTTTTAGTATTATTGTTATACATGTATTTAAATTTTTTGTTACTCATATTCATAACTATTAATTCAATGGATATATTATAATGACTACATTTAAATATTAATATTTTTATAATATCTCTCAACTTGCTCTAAACTCGGTGTTGTGTGTTCAAATTAATTTTCAGTGAATTATTCCATTGAAATAAATTTTGTGGTGTTACACCCAATACTCTTAAATAAATTAATCCTTAAAATTTTTATCTCTATCATCAATGGTTAAATATTTGAAAATACATTTTTTGAAAACGCCCATCGTACAGAGGGTTAATAAAATATATTTTAAAAAGGGAATGTGGGAAACAAAGAGTTTACCTGAAATATGGCATAATCATATTCCAATTTAAGAAAAATATTGGTTAAAAGTAAAATTATATAAATGAATGTTAAAACTAGCTTCCAAGGACTAACATGGAGTGATATATAATATGGTTATGAGAAACATAATTACTAAAATAATATAAATCTATGATTGTTGAAATGACCATCGATTCATTTAAAAAAACTGAAAAGTATTGTATTTTTATTAGAAGATAAATTTTTTAATGTTTATAGATTATTTTACTTCCATTATAGAGATTAAATTAAATCAAACTTACATAACTTCTTTCCATTTCATAAGAAAAATATCGTACTTTGGTTTTGATTTGATGACATTCCACTTCATCTATTATATTATAAAATTAATATTCAAGATCAATTTTCAAGCTTAACGAACTAAAATTAACATTTAACCAATCTTGATATCCATGAATGACAATTCACTCTTTCTCACTCTAGTTTTCCTCAAAACCAAAATAGTTAGTACAGGTTATCCAATATAGAAAAATAAAAACCATCAATATCTAATACCACAATAATAACACCCAGAGTTCAACTCAATCAAATAAATAAATGGTTAATATTAAGGCTCCTCCAAAGTATTTATAAAGAAATTAAAAACCTAGAAATATAAATAATTTTATTACATATTTTTTACGATAATGTTTAACATTTATCTCATGAAAAAAATAATTTACTCAAAATGTCAAATATCAAACATGTAAATACCTTAATTCTATTAAAACAATCTAATAACATCAATAACTATAAAACCTAAATGAAAAGTATATACATAAAAAATAACATTATCATTTTTCCTTAAACAAAATCATGCATTATTGAACATATTATATAAGTCCAAAAAATTCATTGAACTTTATCAAAGATGACATGTTCCACCTTTTCATCAAATAACTAAACAATATCAAGGTTATAAATACTATCTAGATTACATAATCAATGTATGTCATTTATTTATTGTAAATAAACTTTCTTAACTCAGCCTATGGAACAAATTAGGGTTAATATTTACCATAATAATGTGTTCTCCAATAATATCATCTTACCACAAAATAGTTTTTATTGATTATATATACCATTCAATATATGTTTTCAAATTCTTAAATAAAAACAATAGTGGAATAATGATTAGATATTTCATTATTATTATAACCATAATATCATTGATATAACACTTATGCCAAAAAATTAATAAATCAAAATGTACAGAATCTTAAATACTTTCTCATCAACAATTTTCATAGAATAGTTCATTCCTTTTTCATGGATTTAACAATTGGATTAAGTTATTAAATCAGATAATTCTTTTGTTCCCCACATATTATATATTTAATTCCTTCCAAATTGGTTTCTCTATGACCTTAATATCCACACACATGACATTTCCCTTTCCTTTGAGAAATTATCATAGGTGTTCCCTCTAACATTCTTAACATGAATTAAATTAACAATTGTTTAATCTGTGGTCATTACCACAAGAACATTTATAAAAGTACATCTGCGGATTATTTTAAGGGAAATTAAACACACTAATATTTTTGTTTTTAATCAAATATCATGATAGATGATTAGGAAAAATGATAAGGTTTTTCCTTTATGTTCCAATTTAATTTAGTTTCTCATTAGGATAACTATTATATTTTCTATCACAATAATAAATAACATAAAGCCTCCTAGTTCTATCAATTATTTGAATCTAAAAACGATAGTGTTGGATGAAATAAACATATTGAGAGACCATGAAAATAATTTATATATTGTCTATATCATAATACCTTTTTTCCAATATTTTACATGATTGGTTTAACCTAGGGAATCATTTTTTATCATATACTTAAATCATTCATAATGTTTTGTAATAAAAATATAAATAATCTTGAGAATATATCCCTGGAATATAAAACCATGTGTGTTATATGGGAAAAATAAAAATGAAATAGATTGATGACAAATATAAAATTAGAAAAATATTTTGGGGGTTATTACCCCTAGATTCATCTTTTAAAAAACTATTTTCACTTATAGTTACCAGACATGGTTGTTTTTCTAAGAAAAATACACTCATTTAATTACCATATATTAGGATATTATTTTATACATATGATTTTTCTAAGGGTTATCACTATGGATTTCTCATCATAGATTCCAAAATAACAAACCCTTTCTTTGATACTAACTATATTGACCCATACACTTGATAAATATATATTATATCTTATTAAATGTATATTCATTATATAGAATAATAAATCTTTCCTAAACCATAATGATTTAGTGTATTTGGAAAACTATTCCATAAAAAACTATTCATAACTGATCTGTATTGTCATGCACTTGGTTCAGCATAAATATAACCCCTCTTAGACATAATATACTTAAGAAAATTCATTATAACCTATAGAAAGTAAAATATAATAATTATTATATCAAATAGTCATTAAAGATAAACAAGGAAGATATGGATGTTCATTTAAACATAACATGTGATTAAATGGTATGATAACATGATCATAACCTTTTAAAATAACACCAATAATTTATTAGATCATAATTTTTAGTCATGGATAGATCATGGTTGTTCAAAAAACAAAAATCAGAAACGGGTCAATGAACATGATCCACGAGGGCATAACATTGGTGTAAGATAATGTTGTAAAAGAGTTGAACAAACTGTGGAATAATAAAAATCAAATAATTATTATGTCAAAGATACCCACAATGACATTCATAATAAGTTAGTCCTATTCTAACCAACTATGTACATATATTTGTCTTGGGGTATCCTCTTTTATATATTCTTTCGGGCTTCAAACCACCTTTTGTATACACTATTTGATATTATAATAACCTCTAATATAACAATTAATCTTATAGAACATTAATATTTAGACATTTTAATATATATATATATATATATATATATTTAGTCCCACCCATCATATAATAATAAATCCATTCATATATATTCCATAGGATCATAAATAAATTCACCAATACTTATCCCATGGAAAAGAAAATTAGTTTCCTTTGTATTTTATATTTGTATCCATAATCAATCTAAATAAAGAATATAGATGGTATAATTGGTTCATATCCTTGGAAAATCATATGTAACACTAAATCATGTCATCTTAGATGAAAAATATTATATAATACCACTTCTAATATTTCATGAGGAAAATACCATTTCATTTTGAAATTACAAATTTAAAATATAAACAAATCAAGAATATGATGGAAAACATTTTATTTGAGAAAACGATGATAACATATAAAGAAATATTAAAAAATATTATTTATAATATCTATATGTTATGTTTCTGGCATATATTCTAAACTAAAGACACATTTTATATATTTTTAAAAATTAAAGACTACCATATTCGAATTATGAAATGAATATTATTTTTTAAACAATTTTTTAAAAATTGAATCATGGGTAAAAATGAAATAAGAAATTTATAGGATAAAAGTAAGATATTTTAAGAAAACAGGGAAGGGGACTAAAATGTATCTTCAACCCAAGAAAGAAATGAAGTTGCTTTTCATTAAAAAGTTCTTTTGATATATTGAGTACATAAAGCGAGAGAAATAAAAAAACATGTATTCTTAATCAATATATATTGTAAAATGAAATTTATGAGATTCATGATAGGAAGATCATAATATTTATTCACCATAACATAATCATAAACAATCCTTATGTAAAATGATATTATAACATGAGTCCCTTATCAATTTGGTTAATTTTGAATCATAAGCCCTATAAATGAAATAAAATAATGTAGATATTTATATCACTTAATTTTCATGTTAATAATAATAATAAAGGTGTTTTAGGGATTTTATAGACAACACATAATATATATTACTAGTGAATATGGAATGTGTTTCATAGAAATAAATGTGAGACGAAAATCCCATACCTTATGTTTAACTTCTTTAGAAAGAACTTTAATTATAAGTATAAAAAATTTTAATTTATTATAATTATATAAGATGTTAATATACATACATATAATATCATATATCATCCACTTAAAACATTTTGACACCCACTGATTAATAAATCCATAAAATCATCATTTCTAGGTGTTTACTATTTTATTTTTTAGCTTAATATTGGTTACATAGTTTCAGTCCTTGTACTTGGATCATAGTTCCTTCATATAAAAAAAATGTAACAATGTTGTAAATATCATTTTTATCCATTATATATATATATGTTTTTATACTCATCTATAAAGGTTGAGATGGAAAATTAAATTACATTGTTCATGGAGATAGTAGGCCGTACGTATGCATGAAAGCTTATTTGACTATTTCATGGATGGAACAAATTAATGTTATATAATAATTTTCCATTAAACAATTATTATTATAACATATATATCATATTAATTAACTAAAATTATCCTTATTACCATAAATGTAAATAGAAAATGAAAAAAACCACATCGCTTCATGGAGGTGGTAGTCCACATGTACACACAAGTGACGTTATAATTTTACAATGGATTACAAAGTAATAATATATATATATATATATATGAAATTATAGTTCAAGAAGTATAATAATTTCAATAATTTAATTTAAAAAAATTAAATCCATCTTAATAATCATCCATGAAAAATTATGATGGAGAATGAATTGTATCACTATTTGGATACGGTAGTCTATATGAACGTAAGAGCGATACATTGACTTCCACTTTCATGGAATGGAAGTTGGATATTTGTTTTTAAATCATCATAACTAAAAATAATTTTATTTATGGATACTGAATTTATTATTTTATTTTTTAAACCATTTATTTATTGGATTTTAAATAAGGAATAAATTTAAATAGTCTAGGGAAGATGATTACCTCTTCCTCAGTAGGTATCCTTTTGATCTATTCTTAAGGACACATGGAATTGTGTTTTAAGAATACTAGAACATGTTAGTTATGTATAGGTTAGTATTGTAGATAATTGGTCATGTTTTGGTCGACTTAAATGGCTCAAATATGTGCAAAAAGGAGATAAGGGTGTCCTTTTATAATGTATGGAAGTGACACACTTGGAATTAGAAAATTGATTAAAAGTAATTAATACATTTCCAAGAAAAATGATTTTGAGTGGCCATAGATTCAAATAAAACTAGTATAAGTAATAAATATACTCAAAAAATGAAATTTAGAAATTTTTGGTTTCATTTTAAAGCATATCTTTTAGTTGAACCCATTCGTTATCTAATTTTCACCATTACAGTGATTACAAATATTATAATATTAAAGGGTATTAATTTAACTTATATGTTTAAAAATTTCTCATAAATGGATTAGGGATGAAATTTTATACCATTTACAATCCTAATTTTCTAATTTAATTATTTTTATTTTTTTAAATAATTTAATTTAATGTTATTTTTCATAAATTATCAGTAATGCCATTTTTGACACAATTCATTAACATTGACATTATTGTCCTCAATATAGTTAAGTAATTTAAATCTAAACCTTTTACACATCTCTAAAATGTTATATTTATTTTAAAAATTCATGGAACATAATATTTTACCCAAATTATATTACTTTTAAATTTTTTAAATTCATTTGTTTTATTTTACTATTTATTGAATAAATATTATTTCAGGGTTGTGTAATCATCTAATGTAATATTTAAATTAGTAAAAATTATAAATATATAAAAATTATAAAAAATTAATTATTATTTCAAAAAAACGTTTAAACAACAATATTCCCTATTTAACCGTACAAAAAATAGATACATTAATGTTAAGAGTGTGACATTTTGGAATTTATTTTTTTAATATAACGTTTATTTCATTATCAAGGAAAAAATTCACTAAAATTACATATATTAAAATTTGGGGTTGCTATGGTAGATTTTATTCAATCTAGTAAAACAAGGGAATGTTTTGGGTTTATTTTGATACCTAATATCATGGTTTTCCCTATTTTACATATTTTAACATTAATGGGGTGATAAATATTCATCAATGTTACTATTTATAATAACAATAAATAAAAGAGAAATTTTTTCTAAATTTGAACCTCTTAATTCAAAATTTGTATCAATTTCTCAAAATTCATTCTTTGTAAGTGTGGAAAATAAATTTTAACAGAAATTTGTAAAACACAATAGAAACAAAATTAGAAACAAAATTATTTTTTTACGCATAAAAATTAACTAATATAAAAATAATGAATATTGATGATTTAATGGAATTAATTAAATTATTCTAAATCAAATGAATCATATTTTACCCTAATAAAAATCTAAAATATAATGGGACTTCGAAATAAATTTTTTAATTAAATGAAATATCCATATTTGAAAATTAATATTAATTACAATTCATATAAAAATCTATCATTTAAAAAAATATCAAAATTTCAAAACAAGAAAATATTGATACAATAATTTAAAAAAAAATTCAAATAGAAATTAAAAAATTTATAAATAATAAATATGTTTTTCAATAGAAAATGAAATAAAAATCAATTCAGAATAAAATTCGTTTTTGTAACATAAATTTATTTTCCAAAATATTATTTGATTATTGAGTAAGGTCGTTATATTATGCTACTTGACTACCGTTATCTATGATATATGAATGGCGCGGTTCACCATACATGGTCGCACACTACTCATTGGATAAATTTCTTAGAATCATTCATGGACCTCAGATACATTTTCACTCATGCCTACTGCGAAGCAAACATAGTTGCTGATGGTCTGGCCACCAAATAGATCAACCAAAGCATTACTTGGAGGAATGAGTTTCCAGTTGATCTTATTCACTTATTTGAAAAAGACTATAATAGGATCCCCTCCGTCCAACTTTTGTAGTTCTTTTTTTTCTATTTAATAAATTGGTTCTTAGTCTTTCACCAGGGCTTTACCATTTAATATATATATATATATATATATATATCATTAATTTTGTTATATCCATACCCAAAATATGAATGACTATATTATATCTATCTCATTTAAATAATAAAATTTCTATAACATATCTTTATTCACTTAAAGCCCAGTGTTGCGTATTAAGCACCCTATCAAGATTATTATTATTTTAAACTAAATTTTAGGTCTATTTTTATTGGTTTATAAGGATTAAAAAATTATTAATTCATATTAACGAATATAGAAATGGTAAAATATCAATGGATCATGTTGTAAATATATTATTTGTTTAATCTCCTAGGATTATTTAATTAATTGAATATTAATTCACTATAGAGATGGAATATTATAAAAGGTTTAAAGATAACAAACACTTATCAAGGAATTGGACTTTGATTCTGGTGTTATTGGTTGATCCAATTCCATAGTGATGAAAGCCTATTTTCTAAGGGGGATATTTTCTTTAGAATAAAAATAGGGTTAATTAATTACCATAGAATGGTTTTATAAGATATATATGATTATTTTTTGTTATTTCATATGCTCTACTAGAGGAGTTAGTTGGGGTAGCCCATATCCATATTTGTACATGGGTTTGGTAGTGTATTATAAGGACCCGAGCTTAAATCACTAAATAATTTTGAATTAAATGAATAATTCAAATTGAGGATCTTTTATATTTTAGAGATTTAGAGTGTTAGTTCATATCTATTACATTTCATCTCATGAATTATAATGTAGACACTTCTTATCAGATTCTATTTTATTTACAAAATAAAAATTCTTGAAAAAAGAGAGTCATGTCTACATCCATGTATTAGACAGCGTGAATTTTCTTTGATCCCATACATGACTTTATTCCACATTATGTCCTATGAAAAACATTTAAAAAAATTGGGATGAGCATAAAAATCTCAATAAGGGATACATAAAAACGGAAAACTGTTAGTTTTGTTCAAAACAACAAGTGAACCAAGAATAATTTATCATAAGTAATACTTTTCACCTTTATGAAGTTGTAAATACACTTTACTGAACTAAAGATCATTGGTTACCCTTTTGTAACCAAAATATTTCCATAAAACCCATATAACGAACACATACCATATAAAATTAACTTGGGACATAAACCTACATACATGGAATAACCATATGGTCGACTTCCACACATATTACTAAATGGAATATCCATACGGCCAACTTCTATATATATCACTAAATGGAATATACATACAGTTTAATTACATACATATAACTAAATGGAATAGCCATACAGCTGACTTCCACGCCCAATGCATTAGAGGTTATAACGTAACCACCCATCCTAGTTTATCACGACACCACCCTTCATTTGGTTTATCATGTAACCACCCATAAAATGTCCATGTATCATTATAAAATCATAACACATAAAAAAATATAATAGAAAGAAAGAATTTCCAAATTTCAATAAAAATATATCACCTAAATATTTTTACATAACAAATCCATTATCAAACCAATTTTCAATACCAAAAACCATAAAAGAGTATATATTATTTATTTTCCTTTTAAAAACAATACAGCTTGTTAAGGAAACCAAAGAGAAAATAATTATCATAGTGGTGGAAAGGTCGTTGTCACTGCATACATTAAAAGAAACAATCCTTTTTGTAGTTTAGAAAAATGATTCATAGAAAGAGATTCCCTTTAAATGAAATTCAAATTCAAATGTGTTTATACAATGTATAAAATAATGATTTCTATTAAAACAAAATATTCTTTAATGAAAGGATATTGAGATGAAGTCCCTTACCTCTTGTCCGACTTGACCCGTTCCTTCTTTAATCTCCATAATAATAAACTAAAGATAATTTCTACTTTCATAAGAACATTTTCAGGTTTATTATTCTTTTTATATCAATTGTTACCATGTTATAAACATTATGTAATCATTTAGGTTAATAATGGTCATTTTGTTGATATTTGGTACTTGATTCAAAAATTAACTTCGTATAATTACAAGTTGTTCATGTGGTCAAAATTTTATTATATCCAAAATTAAATTCATGAATTATATATCATATATATCATATATATCTAGTATATACATGTATTTATAATAGTACATAAAATTTAGATATAAGAAATGAAATGCACCGTTCATGCAGATGGTAAGCCGTATGTACGCATGAATGCTACTTCCATTTCTATTTCGTATTGTAATGGAATAAAAACTTAATGATACATAATTATAATATAATTCCATTATAATATCATATATAATTTCATTAAATCAACCCTTTATACATTCCACATAATGCATGAACGAGTAATATCACATTGAGGGGGTGGTAGTCAGCATTTCCTCAAATGAGATTATCATATTTACCCACTATGGAAACCATAAAGGTATACTATAAATAAAAAATAAAGAAGAATAGAAACAATATTAATATAATATATATCATAGATAAATATAGTTACATCATATTGGACACCGTGAGAGGCGGTTGAAGATATTTGAACAATCATCGTTTCATGAGGCAGTAGTTTGTTGTCCCCAGAAACAGTGTGTTCTTTAACAATTTGATGGAGGTGTGTTTAAGTGTAGTTAGAATACTTATCTTAACAACAACCAAGTATATTTAGGATACTATTTATGATATAAAATAAAGTAATAATAAAAGTTTAGGGGTTGTTGAAGTAAAATAAAAAAATAAAACAAAATAATTTAAGAGAAACCGTTACCATTAATTCGGGTAACTCCCTTTGGTTTGAACCAAATGGTCTTATTGAAGTGCCTTCTTCCTAAAAAAAGGCCTTTGGGAGGAATTGAGGGATTTAGGGTGCATATTTAGGTAGAGGTTGGATGAGCCAAGGTGCATGAGAGATGTACAAAATGGGATTGAAGTGGTGTCCTTTTATAAGGGAGACAATGGCCTCTTTAGGAAAGTGTGATGATATTATTTTATTATATAATGATTTTAGGTTTATAAAGGTCAAAAAATAATTAAAGTTTAAGATAAGAGTCCTCGTGGTCGAAATAAAATCATTCAATAATAATTGGACAGGTTTTGGATATTATTTTAATCATTATAATCTTATTTATTTAAATAATTTATTACTGAGGTAAACACTGCATCATTATTGTGTCATAAATAATTTTATATATTTGTTTTCTAAAAATTATAAAAAAAATACCATAAGGTATGAAATATTTTTATATTTACAAAGAATATTTATAGTCTAAATGATAACTTCTATAACCCCATGTAAAAATTGATTTACTAAAAGATATCTGTTTGTGTCATTTTTGTCTTTACATTAAATTAATTAATCTAAAGTTTCCTTATCACTCCAAAGTGGCTGCATGGGGTCCCAAAATTGATCGAAGTATTCCCATGATCGTTCATGACTCATAAAATAGGGTTTGGACAAGTTTTAAGGTTATTTTTATTAATATGATATTCTTTTTACCTTAAATTACCCAATTAACCTTTAACCGTGGTAAATAAAAGTCAAAAGTTACTATTCACTCAAAGTTATTTTCAACTAATTGAACAACATTATACCTACTAATAACAACAAGGTATGTCAGATTTTTGAAATTAAATTCCCAGAAGTGGTAAAATATCATTTAAATGAAATATTCAGCCGTTTAACTACTAATTAGTGGTTTCACTATTCATCCGAAATTAATGTTTTTCAGAAAAATTCCAAAAATTCAGCCTAATATTTGATTGATATTCTGAATTAAAAATTATTTCTTTTTTACCAAATTAAAAACATAGAAGTTGGATTAATTAATTTAAAATTAATTCACGTTGTGAAAACAAATAGCGTGTTTTTAGGAAACAATATCTATCAAAAGATTGACACTTTTTTGTCCAATTTCAAAGTAAAATTAATTCCAATGGCCACCATTGGATTAAATGGTAACAATATAATATAATTACACTTTAAAACCAATTAAAAAGATAATCTATCCAGATAAATAAATTATATTAAAAGGCATTCTTGAAATAAAATACAGTATTTTTCACTATACATTAAAAATGAATTTTATCAGAGAAAATTCTAAAAATTACCCAAAGTAAATTTTGATGTCCTGATTATAAATAAAAATTATATTTTGTCAAATATAATATATAAAAGTGACCAAAACTATATTAAAATAGGGTTCTCCATCAAAAGGCTGTAAATCATCCTTTAAAAGTAAATTATGCTTAAAATTAGATTCATTCAAATTTTATTCCTCTAAATTTTATTAGATAAATGTAAAAAAAATTAAAAAACATGTATAATCATATTGTATTTAGTTCTGTTCATTCCCACATATACAACGTCTAGGCGTTAACTACCATTTAAAATGTTGACATTATATTTTTAGTGTGCAATCTAAGATTTAAAAAAAACATGTTGTTGCTTATTAGGTACACCATCGAACATTGCATCCCCTTTAAAGTAAAGTTGATATTTAATTCAAAAAAATTAATAAATATGAAAATGTCATATTTCATTATTTATATGGGATGTTACACCCATCCCTCCTTTCGGAAATTACGTCCTCACAATTTTATTCACTTATCAAATAAATGGGGGTATTTATCCCTCATAGTATTTCCAAATTCCCATGTTCCCTCTTCAACCGTATGGTTTTTCCACAAAATTTTTAACTGGTTAATTACTTTATTCCACAAAACCTACTCTCTATAGTCAAGAATCTTGTATGGTTGTTCCTTATAAGAGATATTCTCTTCTAACTAAACTACCTCTCGACTTAAAACCTGAGATGTATTTTTCATATACATTATCAACATTGAAACCTGAAAAACATTGTGTACCTGGGATAAACATGTAGGTAAAGACACTTTGTATACAAATGATCCAACATTCTCCAAGATTTGATAAGGTTAAATGAACCTCAAACTCAACATTCCCTTCTTTCCAAAACGCAACACACATTTCCAGGGAGAAACTTTGAGAAATACATGATCTCCTACCTCAAAAGAAAAATTCTTCCTCCGGTTATCCGCATAACGTTTCTATGTGCTCTGAGCTATTCTGATGTGATTCTGAATCAACTAAAAATTTTGTGAAATCTCTTCTACCAATTCTATTCCCATAAGCTTCCTTTCACCTACTCCATCCCAAAAAAGCTAGAGTTCGACACTGCTTCCCATAAAATTCATAAAATGGAGCCATTTGTATACTAGAATGAAAACAGTTATTATAAGAAAATTCAACCAAAGAAAGATGCTGGTCCCAAATTCCCTGGTAATCTATCGAGAAAGAATGTAACATATCCTCTAAGGTCTGAATTCTTCATTCTGACTACCCATCTAATTGTGGATGAAAAGCTCTACTAAAATTTAATTCAGTACCCAATGACTTCTGAAGGCCTTTCCAAAAGTTAGAAGTAATGATGGGATCATGATCAGATAAAATGGAGAGGGGAACACCATGCAACCTAACGATCTCTTTAACATACGACCAAGAAAGTTGATCTAGAGACAATGTATATATAATAGGAAGGAAATGATCATATTTAGTCAATCGATCAAAAATAACCTAGATTGCATGATTACATTTAGATGTCTTTGGTAATCCCACAAAAAAGTCCATAGATATATATTTTTTCATTTCCACTCTAGCATCATTAAAGACTAAAGCATTAATTTCGATAACTTTCTCTCTTATTTAACCTAATTACAAGTTAAAAACTTCACAATAAAATAAAAAATACATCTTTTTATTCCATCCCACTAGTAATACTCCTGAAGATCTCTGTAAATCTTAGTACTACCTAGATGAACTGAAAACGAGGAACTATGAGCTTCATATAACAACTCATTCTTCAACTATGAATCACATGGCACACAATATTTTCCCAAACCTCAAAACATTGTCATTATCAATGTTAAATTCAGGAAACATACCCTTTTGAACCAACTCTGCCATTTTCTACAACTCACTGTCTTCCTTTTGTGCTTTCATTATTATGTCTAACAAGGATGATTCCACTGTCACCTGAAACAAAGTAGAAGAATTTTCTGCACCAACAACTTATATACCAAATTTCATTAAAAAAACCAAAGGATCTCATTCCTAATGTTTTATGGTTAATGAAGCATTAATTTTTCAACTCAAAGAATCAGCCAATTTATTTTCTTTTCCCAGATGGAAAGGATCGTGAAATCATAATTCTTGATTAATTCTAACCATATCCTCTATCTCATGTTCAATTCTTTCAAAGTGAAAATATAAACTTCAAATTTTTTTTATCAGTATATATTTCACACATTACTTAATACAAATGATGCCTCCAAATTTTTAAATCAAAAACAACAACAGCTAATTCCAAATTAGGTGTAGGGTAATTTAACTCAAAAGTTTTCAACTTACATAAAGCATAAGAAATTACCTGATCATTCTGCATAAGGACACATCCAAGTCCTTTCAACAAAAAATCACTATAAATAACAAACTCACAATTTCTAGAAGGTAGTTCCAAAACTAAAGCATTCACCCAGTTTATTTTCAATTCCGGAAAACATTCTTCAAATTATTTGGTCCCAACATACATAACACCTTTTCGAGTTAACTTAGTCAGTGGATTAGATAACCGTGCAAAATTCTTAACAAACCTTCAGTAATAACCTGCAAATCCAAGAAAACTTTGGATCTTGGTAATATTTATAGGTTATTACCATTGTTCAATAAAATTTGTTTTAGAAGGGTCAACATTTATTCCATTTTTTGAAACAATGTGTCCAAGGAATGAAATTTGATGTAAACAAAACAAACACTTGATGAATTTTCCATATAGTTTCTTTTATTTTAATGTTTTAAAAACAACACTTAAATTATCTTCATTATCCTTTTTACTTTATGAATCGTCCAAAATATCATCAATAAACCAAACCACAATTTATCACTTGAGTCAACTGAGCCATCACGGAAACACATTATTTAGTTCTGATTCTAACCATCTCAAGATGCTGATTTGGAAGTTCATTTCCCTCTATATGCCTTCCTAGAACAACTACTATATTTCATATTCAGAATACTATTCTGAAAAAATAAGTATCTTAGGTGAAGGAAAATGTTAATCTGTAAATGCTATATCATTTCAATATTTACATAAATTAATTTATAGATATTAATTTAAAAGTATCATAACTTCTAATGTTTTCTAATCCGACCTTTGATACCAACTATAAGGACTCAGCCTTAAACATTTCATATTCTTGAATTAAATTAATAATTCACATTAAGGATCCTTTCAGGTTTAGAGTTTTATAGAGTTAGGCCATATATATTACGTTTTATCTCATGAATTACAATGTAGGCTCTTCTACTTAGTATCCAATTTTTATATAATAAAAATTCTTGAAAAATATAGAGTCATGTCTAGTTCTATGTATTAGACAACACGACTTTTCTTTGATCTCATACTTCTCCCTATTCCACTTTATGTCTTGTGAAAAACAATTCAAAAACATGGGATGAGCATAAAAATCTCCGTAAGGGATACACAGAAAAGGTAAACTATTAGTTTTTTCCAAACAACAAGTATCCCATGAATACTTTATCATGAGTAATACTTTCCACCTTTATGGAGTAGTTAATACTCTTCACTGAATAAATTATCATTGCTTATTCTTTTGAAACCAAAATATTGCCATAAAACACATATAAATAACACCTAACATATAAAGATAACTTGGTACATAAACATACTAAAATGGAATAACTATACAGTCGACTTGCACACATATCCCTAAATGGAATAGCCATACGACTGACTTCTATATATATCACTGAATGGAATATCCATACAGCCAACTTCCATACATATTACTAAATGTAATAGCCATACGACCGACTTCCATACCCAATTCATTGAAGGTTATAACGTAACCACCTGTCCTAGTTTATCATGGCACCACCTATTATATGGTTTATCACGTAACCACCCGTCAAATGTCCAACTACCATTACAAAATCATAACACATGAAACAAATATAATGGAAAGAAAAAATTTCAACAATTCAATCACAATATAACACGTAAATATATTGACAGAAAAATCCATTATCAAAACCATTTTCAATACCAAAATACATAAAAGAGTATATGGTATTTATGTTCCTTTAAAAAACATTACGTCTTGTTAAAGAAGTCAAAGAGAAAATAATACTCACAGTGGAGGATAGGTCATTGTCACCACATAAATTAAAAGAAACATTAATTTTTGTCATTTAGTAAAACTCTTCATAGAAAAATATTCCCTTTGAATGAAATTAAAAGTCCAAGGTGTTTATACAGCGTATAAAAGAAAGTCGTGTATTAAAACATAATATACCTCAATGAAAGGAGATTGAGACGAAGTCCCATACCTCATGTCTGACTTGACCCATTCATTCTTTAATCTCCTGAATAAAAAAATAATGTTAATATATACTTGCATAAAAAACATTTTCATGTTTATTATTCCTTTTATATCAATTATTACCATGTTATAAACATTATGTAATCTTTTATGTTAATAATGGTCATTTTGTCGCTATTTGGTACCTGAGTCAAAAATGGACTTCTTATAATTACAAGTTGCTCACGTGGTCAAAATATCATTATATTAATAATGATATTCATGATTTAGATATAATATATATCATATATATCCAGTATATACATGTATTTGTAATATTACATAACATTTGGATACAATAATTGAAATGCACCGTTCATAGTGACAGTAAGCCATACGTACGCAAGAACGCTACTTCCATTTCTATTACGTATTTTAATGGAATGAAAACTTCAAGATACATAAGTATATAATAATTCTAGTATAATATAATATATAATTTCATTAACTCTACCTTTTATACGTTCCACATAAGGCATGAACGAGTCATATCACTTTGAGGGGGTGGTAGTCTGCCCTTCCTCCAATGAGATTATCGTATTACCCACTATGAAAGCCATAAAAGTATTATATAAATGAAAAATATAGAAGAATATAAACAATATAAATATAATTTATCTCATATATAAATATAGTTCCATCATATGGTCACAATGAGAGGTGGTTGGAGATATATGAACAATCATCATTTCATGAGACAGTAGTACGCCGTCCACAGAAACAGTATGTTCTTTACCAATTAGACGGAGGTGTGTGTAAGTGTAGTTAAAATAAATCTCATAAAAAGAACCTATTATATTGAGGATACTGGTGTTATTAAAAAATAAATGAATAAAAAGTGTTTAGGGGATTGTTAATATAAAATAAACAAATTAAAACAAAAGAATTTAAGAGAAACTGTTATCTTTAATTCAGGTAACTCTCTTTGGTTGGAACCAAAAGGGCTTATTAAATTGCCTTATACCTAGGGTAAGGCTTCTATGAGTAATAGAAGGATGTAGGGAGCTTATTTAGTTAGATTTTGGATGAGAAAATGGGCTTTATAGGTTTATGTAATGGGTTATAAGTGGTATACTTTTATAAGGGAGAGGAGGGGATCTTTAGGAAAGTGAAAACATTATTTTATTATATAATTATTTTAGGTTTCTAAAGGTCCAAAACATATTAAAGTAAAATATATAATGACTCATGTTTGATATAAAATCATCGAAAAAGAATTGGTTAGGTTTTGGATATTATTTTAATCTTCATAATCATATTTATTTGAATCATTTATAATTTAGATAAACACATCGTCATTATTGTGTCATAAATAATTTAATTTATTTGATGTCTAAAAATTATAAAAAATTACCATAATGTAGGAAATATTTTTAGATTTCCAAATAATATTTATAGTTGAAAAATTTAAATTATATAACCCTATGTAAATATTTATTTTCTAAAAAATATTTTTTAGAGTCAATTTTGTCATTACATTAAATTAATTAATCTAAAGTGTCATTATCACTCCCAAGTGGCTTCATGGGGTCACGTAAATCGATCCAAGGATACCCATGGTCGGTCATGACTCATGTAATAAGATTAGGACATGTTTTAAGGTAATTTTTTTATTATGATATTCTTTTTAGCTTGAATTACCCTATTTAACATTAACCGTGGTAAATAAGATTCAAAATATACAATTCACCAAAAGTTATTTTCATCTTATTGATCCAAATTTTACATACTAATAACAATTATGTATGTCAGATTTTCAAAATTCAATTACCTTAAGTGGTAAAATTTCATTTAAATGAAAAAGTCAGTTTTTTAACTATTACTTAGTGGTTTCACTATTCATCTAAAATTGAATATTCTGAAAACAAATATCAAAAATATAGCCCAACCTATATTTGTTATTATGAATTAAAAATGATTCCTATTTTACCAAATTAGATACATAGAAGATGGATTAATTAATTTAAAATTATTTCCGACTGTCAAAACAAATAGCGTGTTTTTAAGAAATAATATATATTAATAGATTGACACTTGTTTATGTCCAATTTCAAAGTAAAATTAATTCCATTGACCGCAATTAGATTAAATGGTAAAAATAAAGACTAATTAAACTTTTCAACCAATTAAAAATATAATCTAACTATTAAAATAAATTATATTAAAAAGATGTTTTGAATTGAAATATACTATTTTTACTATTCATTAAAAAAATGAATTTTATCAGAAAAATACCAAAAATTTACCAAAAGTATGTTTCGATATCCTGATTCTAAATAATAATTTTATTTGGTCAAATAAAATATATAAAAATGACCAAAACTATATTTAAAGAGGGTTCCCCATCAAAAGGCGGTAAATCATCCTTTTAAAGTAGATTATGCTTAAAATTAGATTCGTTCATATTTGAAGCCTCTAACATTTATTGGATAAATGTAAAAACATTTAACAAACATGTATAATAAAATTGTAGTTAGTTCCTTTCATTCCCACCAATAAAACGACTAGGCGTTAACTACCATTTAAAATAATAATATTATATTGTTAGTGTGCAACATAACATTTCAAAGAAACATGTTTTTGCATATCGGGTACGCCATCAAACATAACATCCCCTTTAAAAGAAAATTAATATTTAATTCAAAAATATTAATAAATATAAAAATGTCATATTTCATTATTTACCTAGGATGTTACATGTATTCCTAACTTCTAGGTTTTTTAGGTATTAGATGGTCGACTATAACCCTTATCCCACTCCCTCTTTTAGACATAGCACAATATGTAAAAATATCAAAGAAATAATGGATTATGTTATAGCTTATGTAATCTTACAGGTTATGATTGACCTCTATTTTACTGTATATGTGTGTGTGGTTATACCATCATTAGGTTATAGAGTATACATGTATTCAGATATAATGTCTATAGTTATTATAGGTGTATTTTGTAAAATATGCAATGGATTTACAAATATTTCATGACACATGGGAAATGGTATCTTTCATACTTAATAAATGGTTATGGGATGTGAGATAAGTTTGTGAAGGGTTGTATGGGGTGTAGGATGAGATGATGATGATGTGGTTGGGATATGGTTTCTCAGAAGAATAAAATGATTTCCATAAAGGACGAGAACATTGGACCATAAGACATTGACGTAAGGGTGACTCGTTTAATGGGAATGTGGATAAAAGGTTCCTTCCATATTTTTAAATTATTTTGGTAATATGTTTCCCACACTAGTGAGTTAACTTGTTAGTGATCCTTTGTATAGATGGGATGCAGTTCACCTAATTTGGATAAGTTTCTTCATTTTATTAACTCATCTTTAGTATGATTCTTCCATGATTTTATGAGAGGTTTTAGGGAGAATTATTTTGAGAATACCTATATTCCCTCCACTTATATATATATATGTGTGTGTGTGTGTTTCTGTTGTTCAGATCCAAATGATCTAATTAGATATCATATTGGGTGTTACTATCACAAGAAATTTTTTATGCACTATTGTAGTTCATTTTCACTAACTGTGTGTCATTTTTCGTATTTATTTTAATTCCCCATTACATGAAATTAATCTCATGTATTCGGATTGGTTAATTTATTTTGGTGCTGGAGTTGATTGGTGGATATTATCTATTATCATGAATTTATTTTTTTATTGAGGTTATTTATTCCCAGATATACATTTCATACCATTGGTATTTCTCACTAACCTTTATCCAACTAGAGGAGGACTTTGAGGGTCATCCTCATATTTACTATCGCCCAAGGAGGGATATATTAGTTGGGGGAGGGGTTGTAACATTTGTTGTTTTCATGATTTATAAATGTTTTTATTATTTTTTTCATTTTTTGTTCTTCAATATTTTTGACTATTTTTCTTATAATTTATTTGTTTTATAGTGTTTTATAAAGTTTTATCATGTGTTCTAGGGTTTCCAAGTCTTCTCTAAATACCTCAATTTTTTTTACAGTTTTCTTGTATTTCATAATTTTCTTGGACAATTCTGATTTTTTAGGGGTTTAATGGTTTTTCGTCTTTTTTCACAAGTTCTATAGTTTTCTGTGTATTTATTGTGTTTTTCAATTTTATCCAAGGGTTTTCAACGGGTTTTCAATTGTTTTCAATTTTCATATGGCTTTAATTGCTTTTAAGGTCCTTCCATTATTTTCTATAGATGTTATGGTTTTCTCAGGTTTTCAATGTTTTCAAAAAATTTACATGTTTTCTATAGCTTCATGTGTCCTCTAATGTTTTCAATTTTTTATACAAATTTTCAGGGTAATTTTCATGGTCTCTTACAAATATTAGAAATATATTCTTACATGTTTTTTTTATGTTTTTCATGGTTTTATAAGGGTTTTAAATGATTTTAGGGACCTATGGGTATTATAGGTATTTTTTTATATTCTTCAAGGTTATTTTAATTTTTTCATGGTTTAAAAAGGTTTTCCAAGGTTTTCCAAAGCCTTTACATGGTTTTTAGAATATTATATGTTATTCAATTATTTTAATAGATATTGTACGATTATCCAATGTTTCTAATAGTTTTCCTTGGGTTTTGAGTGTTTTTAATGGTCTTCTAAGATTTTATATGGTTTTGATGTTTTTCAAGTATATTCCAAGGTATATTCAGTGTTTCTCGGATTTTATAGATTGTTTCATTGAATTCCATTATTTTCTGATAGTTTTCATGGTTTTCTAGGGGTTTATTATTTTTAGGTATTTCCATGATTTTTATTGTTTAATGGGTGCTTCACAGATTTTAAGGTGTCTCGTTATTTTTATGGTCGTATAAGGTTTTGATTAAACTTTTTATATTATTTAGTTATTTAAGTGTGTTTAGTTATTCATGGATGTTCATGGTTTTTAGGTTCATCATATTTTTTCAATTTTTTTTAGGACTTTTTACATTTTCATTATTTATTATCAGTATCACGATATTTCATGTTTTTTAGGTTTTTTATGGTTTATTATATTTTTCTAGGGATTTTCGAATTTTTTTTGTTATTTAGAGTTCACAGTGTTTTTTAGGTTTATTAGGGATTTTCAAGATTTTTTTGTTTTATCGGTATTTTTCACTATTTTGATAGATTTTCTAGTCTTTAATTGGGTTTTAATATAATATTTTGGTTTAAAGTGTTTAATTGGGTTTTTAATTATTTTTAAATGCATTTTAGTATAAATTAATATTTTTTGGTTTTGTAGATTTTTCAATATTTTTTTCAATATTTTCAAACATTATTTTTGGGTTTTCAATTTTTTCATGGTTTTTAAAGGTTTTCATTTTTTAATGGTTTCAATGCTATGGATGGTTTTATAGGTAATTCCCATTTTCTTGTGTTTAAATGATTTTCTAGGGTTTTATAGAGTTTTAATGTGGTCTCTAATGGTTTTTATGAGGCTGTAGTGATTTCTATATCTTTTTATGGTCTTATTAGGCTTAAACATTTTTTCATGGGTATTCATGTGTTTTTAGGTATTATCTTGGTTTTCACGGATATTCTATGGTTTTTATGTTTTTCTAGTTGTCAAGAAATTTTATTGTTTTTACAGTTTTTTAGAGTTTTATGATTATCTATGGTTTACAAGGGTGGTTGGTGGTTGGAATGGTTTTACAGGTAATTCCATTATTTTCCTTGTATTTTGGTGTTTCCCATAGTTATTCAAGGTTTTCAATTATTTTTCAAGGTTTTAAATTAAATATGAACCTTTCCATTATTTTATGGGGGGTTATAGGGTTCTTAGCGTTTTCTATGGTCTTATAGATAATTAAATTAGCTTCAAGGATTTTCATTTGTTTTTCCACAGTTTTTATGGTTTTATAAGGTTTTATAGATATTTTTTATTCAACTTGATTTTAGGGTTTTACAGGGGTTTTCCTAATTGTTTACTATTTTTAGGGTTTTCTATTATTTTTAGAGTTATAAAGGGTTTTCTTAGGTTTTTGAGTTTTTTTTATTATTTCCATTATTTTCTAGTGTTTTTTTAGTTTCCGGGGGATTATTTAATTCATTATAATTTCTATGTTTTTTTGGGATACAAATGTGTTAGATCCATAAGGTTGAATACCCTAAGAAGGGGGTGAATTAGGGTATGAATGTCACGACCCACCTTCACCAAAAATGAGAGAAGGGATAGTAGATTGCCAATCCCTTCATTCTTTATGTTGAACGAGATATAATTACCCCCATGTCCTTCATCTAGTAGGCCCCAGAGTAGCGATTAGTGACAAGGGCAAAACATTTTCCCAATATGGGAGGCATTACCCTTTTTAGTTAACCAAGATTGGGAGAAAGAATGAGTCAACACCAAACACCACCATGTATACAAAACTCAAAGTAAAAAAACCAAACTACATGCATGTTATAATAATAAAACTGAACAATGTATAAGGACTCCGATGTACAACCCCCAACAAGAAAGGAAAAAGGATACACAGAATCCAACAACAACTCCAACGTCCAGACTAGTAAGATCCCGCACGACCTCCGTTGCCCTCCTCGAAACCTGAAAGTAAACTTAGGGTGAGCATAAAATGTATAATCAGTTGGAAAACATAAATCTATCGTGCACAGGTGGGGAGACGTCCTAAAGTCCTATGAAAAGTAAAAGAAACGTCATCTATCAAAGAATCTATCCATCCCACCTCACCGACCATGATCACAAAATAACAAAATCAGTAAGATAATAGTAAAGAACAAAACATTTGGGTGACCCGCACCACTATTTACCCCACTAGCTAGCTGATCATCCCTAACAGAAAACGTCCTGACGCTACCATGCTCTTCCTTCCTACACACACCTAGGCCCACAATCATCCACATCCCTGCCCGTATACACCTGGGCCTCATAACCACAAATCCCTGCCCGCATACACCTGGGCCTCATCCTGAAGACACCTATGAAAACAGACTGTAACCAGAATCCCTGCCCGAAAACACCAGGGCCTCATCCTGAAGATTCGTAGAAAAAAACCTGCCTAAAGAGACACGAGCTAACAACACATCAAACGAAACCTACCCGAAGAGCCTTGGGTGTAAGGTTTCCTCCAACCATCACAGCCTAGGGAAGAGGGAGCAGGAAAGAGAGTAACTAGGGGAAACACCCTTCCCCATGAAATGGGGTGTCCGACACTAAGTTCCCAATGCGGGTGGGGTACTACTAAACACAAAACATACAGTTACACATATATATACCAACACACAACCCAACCTATGGCTCCTCAATAGATACAATAAGGTGCCCAAGCACTGCTATCTCAGAAAATAGGCACACACCAAATAGTTCCAAGTTTCCCTATTCATGTTATCATTTCATAACAGTTCAGTTTGAGTTAATCCCTTCACCATAGAGAAACTAATAGGCACAATCCTAGATGAATAAAATAAAGAAGGAAGTAAAACCATCGAGTAATTTGAGCATTCACACCTGGTTCTCTTGTAAATAATAACATCAAAGTTGGATCAGTGGAAACCCTCAAAAACTAGAAGCAAAGAAAAACCCAAAAAACCATTGCTTATCCTCACATTAAATTCATTACCGTTCCACCCAGCTCATTATTTAATTTCCAATTTTATTTATGATCACAACCCAAC
This sequence comes from Viscum album, assembly GCA_963277665.1. NCBI lineage: Eukaryota > Viridiplantae > Streptophyta > Magnoliopsida > Santalales > Viscaceae > Viscum > Viscum album. The sequence continues at coordinate 1,578,110,003 of OY728141.1, forward strand.
CTGAAGCCCTGCTTCCAAACACCAACACGGCCACACAACAACTCATTCCATTTCAACCACACCATTCACAGCCCCGCTGCTCCCCCATACAAAACAAAACACATTCACCCCTTCACCTATTTCATAACTGAACCATCCCAGTATTCATAATTCATTCTTTTATATTATTTAGTTCAACTAGGGAGAACACATAAGGTTATGGGCATTCATATTCAACAGTCAAGTTTATGTGTTTAACTGATTCATACATGATTCCCATTCACCAGACGATGCGTAAATAGATCATAGCATAGATGTGCACTCAAAGGCCCCCAACGGTCATGATTTTCAGTAGGCCTAAGCCCATTAAATTTATAACAACATCATAGGGAAAGCATGTGTAAAAACATGTAACAACATTAACAAAATTCCTCGTCCCCATTATTTAACCGGTTCATATCTTCATTATCAAATTGATTAACTACCATGTGGGAACCATAGAACACCCACCCCACATGATACACAAGGACGAGAGGCAAAGGTAAGATCTCTACTTTATTGATCAAGGATCGACGTTGAGTCCTCACATGGAAATCAGAAATCAGGAGTAGTAGGAACTCCACGGAACGCGATCAAGGAAAACATCATGGGGGTACAACTCATCCGAAGGAAGGGTATTCTGAGTGCAGGGTGATAGAGAAAAAGAAACCTAGGGAGAAGAGAAGCCTTTAGGTTATAAAGTCTGAGATACAACATCCTCGGGACGGTTAAGGTATGGAGAAAAAATCGAAAACGTGGAAGAAGCTGGATCATGGGTTGACCACGTGGCTGGGCCACCCCACATGTCTAACTTAAAAGGTCCCCGCCCTTTAGGGCAATTAAAAGTGACACACACCTCATTAACAAAGGAAGGAATCCTCACAGGATGCGGTAGAGTCGTTTCTGAAAATGCGGATAAAGGAATGACCAAAACGCATGGTTTTTCATTTAAGGAGGGTACCTCACCAATCATTTTATTAAACACCATTAATGGGATTTAAAACAGGCTTAAAAGGGTCAAAACATGGTTTAAATACCAATTCATGCAAAAAGGAGGCACTACTGGAAAACCCAAGGAGAGGGCATGGGTATGCGAGGTCTACCGGTAGGCCGGGGCCACAGGTAGGCCGCGACTACCGGTAGGCCGTGACTACCGGTAGGCTGATGCTACCAGTAGGCCACAACTACAGGTAGGCTGAGGCAACCGGTAGGCCGAGGCGACCGGTAGGCCGAGGCGACTGGTAGGATGAGGCCACCGGTAGGCCAAGGCCCCCGGTAGGCCGTGGCGACCGGTAGGCCGAGGCCACCGGTAGGCTGAGGCCACCGATAGGCCAAGGCCACCGTTAGGAGTCTTAAGCTTCACTGAGAAGCTGGGATGGCATTATAGACCACCTAGAACACCCCAAACATCAAATGTTTACCATGTAATAGACCCCAATACCCCATACCATTACATAAGATACTTCTCAAACTAATCTTGTCCCCAAGAATATATGAACAAACCAGAAAGGTGAAAAGTGGGGTCCAAACAACGAACCCATAAGGATACTTCTCAGGGGAAAAACCCAGAGTTGTTTGAAAGCTGGAACAGAACCCCCTACATCCTAGAATACTCCCCCAAGAGTTATCAACCACAAACATCCACAACAAGCATAAGGATCACAATGTCCAACACCTCAGTCAGGGAGTCCCTTCCTACATGTCAGGATATTATCCGCATTGGGCGACACTGACTCGCCCGAACGGGTTTAATCGCATCCACATTAATGCTGCTTGATTATCAGTCAGGTTTTCCCATCATCACACATTCAGAAACAAAATAATAAGAACACAAATTTCATATATTAATACACAAGGTGAAACATCTCAACAAAACTCAGAACAAAAACAACAAGGAAGTAAAAACAGCTCTCTTTACTGAACACGTAACAAGGCCTCCCGCTCCCAAGTGCTCTCCTCTGGGCCACCATGCCTCCATAACACACAACCCAAGGGGATGGTTCGTACACGAAGCACTTTCTCTTTACGATCCTCGATCCGGATCGGTCGTTCTATGAAATTTGCATCATTTTCTACATCTAAATCTCCCCAATTGATGACATGGGAGTCGCCTTGTAGATATCGACGAAGTTGGGAGACGTGAAAGGCGTTGTAAACTTTCTCCAACTATGGTGGCAACACCAGCTGATACGCTACCTCAGCAACTCGTCCCAGCACTTCGAAAGGTCCAATGAACCATGGAGAGTGCTTACTCCCCTTTACAAACCTTCACTTCCCACGTCGAGGGGAAGCCTTCAAGAATACATGATTTCAAACCTCTAACTCCAAGGTAATCCTCCGACGATCGACATAATACTTATGCCGGTCTCGGGCTGCCTTCATCCTCTCATGCACGAGCTGAAAATTCTCAGTGGTTCCCTGCACCACTTCTATCCCAAGAACAGCTTCTTCCCCAATCTCTGTCAGGAAAATGGGTGAACGACATGGCCTTCCATACAAGGCCTAAAATGGTGTCATAACGATAGTGTATTGGATGCTACTGTTATAAGAAATATCCACAAGAGGCAGGTACGATAACCATAATCTCCCAAAATCTAGAACACATGCCCATATCATGTCTTCCAACGTCTAGATCGTTCATTCTATTTTCCCATATTGCTGAGGGTGGAAATCAGTGCTAAGGCGTATCTGGGAGCTAAAAGGCATGCTATAATCCCCTCCAAACTCGTAAGGTAAACCGCGCGTCTCAGTCAGAGACAATTTATTTCAGAATCCCATGCAACCGCACCACCTCATCAACATACCTCTGGGCTAAGGTTCTCATCGGGCTCGACTCCATACCCACCAAGAAGTGAGATTATTTTGTCAACTGATCCACCACTACGCAGATTGAATCACAGCCTCCCTGAGACCTATGTAGCCCTATGATGAAGTCCATCGAGATGTCATCCCACTTCCACCCGGGAACATATAAAGGTTGTAAAAACCCTCTAGTAAAACGGTGTTCAACCTTCACTTGGTGACACACTAGGCACTTAGCCACAAACTCTACCACTGCCCGATTTACCCCAGGACACCAAAACTATATCCTCAGGCCTTGGTACATCTTTGAGACCCCAGGATGTACTGCAAAATCTGAGCCATAGAACTCACAGAGATCTTCTTTACGCATCATCTCCGGAACAAAAATCCTTCCACAGAAAAACATCGGATGCTGACTATCCTCTAACAATCCCTCAAGAGCATTTCCCTGATAAACATGATCTCACATCACTTCCACCTACGAGTAACCAAACTGAGACTCTTCCACCTGCAGCACTAAAGAAGAAACTACAGTCATCTGAAATAGACAGCCTATTCCACCATGCAACTTTTCTTCCAAATGCAAGGCCGCTAACTCTTCCATCGCTCTCCAAGCATCGGTAGATTATCGAACTACTTCCTTCTGTGATTTCCACCTCTGCACATTATCCATAACATTACCCTTGCCCTATGTATAAGAGATATTGAAGTCATTGTCTTGGAAGAACTCAACCCATCTCTACAGCCTCATGTTCAGATCCTGCTGGGAAAATACATAACGCAAGCTCTTGTGATCTGAGAAGACCACAAAGCACTCTCTGATTGGGGTAATGCAGCACAAACTTCAATACGAACACCACGACAACATTCTCTAGATCGTGGGTGGCATATTTATATTCATGAGGATGTAATAGCCTAAACCCACAATAGATCACTCCTCGCTGCTGCATCAGCACACATCCCAACCCAAGGCCAGAATCATCAGAGAACACTTCAAACAATACCCCTTCCTCTGGTAATCTGAGTATTGCACCACTAACCATCTTCTCCTTTAGGTATGCAAAGGTTGTCTGGCACTGGTCTCTCCACATGAAGGCATGGTCTTTCTTAGTTAAAGTTGTCAAGGGAGGTAAAACTCGTGAGAAGTTGGGAACAAACCTCTGTTAATAGCTTTCCAAACCCAGGAAACTACGAAATTGTGCCACATTCTGGGGTGCTGCCCATGAACCGACTGCATCTCCCTTCAAAGGGTCTACTGATATTAACTTATGAGACACCATGTGTCCAAGGAAATTTAATTATCGCATTAAGAAATTGCACTTATATTGTTTCCCATAAAGATGGAGATGTCGAAGGACTCCCAAAACTACCCTATGATGCTCAACGTGCTCTTCCTATGATCTAGAGTAGATAAGGATGTTGTCGATGAACACCACAACGAACTGGTTCCGAAACTCTTAGAAGACAGAGTTCATGAGGTTTGTGAACCTAGATGGTACATTCGCAGCGCCAAAAGGCATGACTACGAACTCAAATTGGCCATATCTGCACCTGAAAGCCGTCTTTGAGATATTGCTTTGCTTCACACTCAACTGGTGGCATCTAGACTATAGATCGATATTAAATACCCAACCTTCTCCCCTCAGTTGGTTGAAAAGATCGTCAATCCTCAGGAAGGGGTAACGATTATTGAATGTCACCTAATTCAACCTCCGGTAGTCTATGAAAAGGTGTATACTACCATCTTCCTTATTTACGAAAAAAACTGGAGCACCCCACGGTGATACGCTGGGTCAAACAAAGCTCTTCTCCATCAGATTGTCAATCTGAATCCGCAACTCCCGCAACTCAGAAGGTGCCATCCGATAAGGATCCATCGAGATCGGGCGGGCACCAGGCTGTAAGTCTTTCCCAAACTCAATGTCACGTCGAGGGGATAGAGTCACAACCTCATCGGGAAATACATCAGGTAATTCTCTTACAACCTCAGATATCATTCCCTCACAACCCGCCTTCACCAAATGGAGGGAAGGGATAAAATATTTCCAAGCCCTTCCTTCTTTATGTTGAAGGAGAGATAATGACCCCTGAGTCCTGCCTTCATTAATCCCTAGAGTGGCGACTAAAACCAAGGGTATAACATTTTCACAATATGGGAGGCATTACCCTTTTTAGTTAACCAAGATTGTGAGAAAGAATGAGTCAACACCAAACACCACCAAGTATAGAAAACTCAAAGTAAAAAACCAATCTACATGATTGTTTTAATAATAAAATTGAACAAAGTACAAGGACTCTGAAGTACAACACCCAATAGAAAAGGGAAAAGGCTAAGCAGAATCCAACATCGACCGACAGCAACTCCAACATCCAGACTAGTAAGATCCTGCACGGCCTCCGAAGCCCTCCTGGAAACCTGAAAGTAAACGTAGGGTGAGCATACAAAGTATAATCAGTTGGAAAACCTAATTTTTTCCTGCACAAGCGGGGAGACGTCCTAATAACATGTGAGAAGCAAAATAAACGTCATTTATCAAGGAATATATCCGTCCCACATCAGCGGCCATGCTCACAAAATAACTCAAGTAGTAAGATAATATTAAAGAACAAAACATTTGGGTACCCTGCACCACTATTTACCCCACTAGCTAGCTGCTCATCCATAACAGAAAATGTCCTGACGCTACCACACTCTTCCTGCCCACACACACCTAGGCCTCACAATCATCTGCATCCCTTCCCGCACGCACCTGGGCCTCATAACCAAAAATCCATGCCCACATACACCTGGGCCTCATCCTGAAGACACCTAGGGAAATAAACTGTAACCAGAACCCATGCCCGAAAACACCAGGGCCTCATCCCCATTATTCTTGGGAAAACAACCTAACCAAATATTCATGGGCTAACAACACACCAAACGAAACCTAACCGAAGAGCCTTGGGTGTAAGGTTTCCTCTAGCCATCACAGCCTAGGGAAGAGGGAGCAGAAAAGAGAGTATCTTGGGGGAAACACCCTTACCCATGAATTGTGGTGTCTGACACTAAGCGCCCAACGCAGGTGGGGTGCTAATAAACAGAAAACATACAGTTAAAAATATATACCAACACACAGCCCAACCTATGGCTCCTCAACAAATACAAGTAGCTGCCCAAGCACCGCTGCCTCAGAAAACAGGCACACAGAAAACAGTTCCCAGTTTCCCTATTCTATTTATCATTCTATAACAGTTCAGTATGAGTTAATCCCTTCACTAATGGGAAACTAATAGGAACATTCACAGATTAAACAACAATAAATCAGGAAGTAAAACCATCAGGTAATTTGAGAATTCACACCGGGTTCTCTTGTAAATAATATCATCAAAGTCGGTTTAGTGGAAACCCTCGAAAAACTGGAACCAATGAAAAACCCAATAGACCATTGGTTATCCCCACATCAAATTTATTACCATTCCACCCAGCTCATTATTTAATTTCCACTTTTATTAATGTTCACAAACCAACCTGAAGCCCTGCTGCCAAACACCACCACAACCACACAACTACTCATGCCATTCCAACCACACCATTAACAGCCTCGTTGTTCACCCATCCAAATCAAAACACATTCAACCCTTCACCCATTTCATAACTGAACCATACCAGTGCTCATAATTCATTGTTTTATATTATTTAGTTCAACTAGGTGATCACACAAGGTTATGGGCATTCATATTCAACATCAAAGTTTAAGTGTTTAACTGATTCATACATGATTCTCATTCACCAGACGATGTGTAAAATAGATCATAGAATAGATGTGAAAAAAAAGTCCCCCAATGGCCGTTATTTTCAGTAGCCATAATCCCATTCAATTCATAACAACATCATAGGGAAAGAATGGGTAAAAACATGTAACAACAATAACAAACATTCTTGTCCCCATTATTTGACCAGTTATTATCTTCATTGTCAAATTGATTAACTGCTTTGTGAGAACCATAGAACAACCACCCCACATGATACACAAGGAGGAGAGATAAAGTTATGATCCCTACATGATTGATCAAGGATCGATGTTAAGTCCTCGCATGGAAACCGGAAATCAGGAGTAGCAGGAACTCCACAGAACGTGATCAAGAAAAACTTCACGGGGTACAACTTGTCAGGAGGAAGGGTATTTCGAGCACAGGGTGATAGAGAAAAAGAAAACCAGGTATAAGAGAAGCCTTTATGTTATAAAGGATGAGATACAGCATCCCCGGGACAGTTAAGATATAGAGAAAAACACAAAACCACGGAAGAAGTGGGATCGTGGGTTGGCCACGTGGCTGGGCCACCCCACACCTCCAACTTAAAAGGTCCATTCCCTTCGGTGCAGTTAAAACCGACGCACACCTCCTTAACCAATGAAGTAATCCTCACAGGATACGGTAGAAGAATTTCTGAAAATGCGGTTAAAGGCATGACCAAAACGCATGGTTTTTCATTTAAGGAGGGTACCTCACCAATCATTTAATTAAACACCATTAATGGGCTTTAAAAAAGGCTTAAAGGGGTAAAAAATGGTTAAAAACCCAATTCTCTCAAAAAGGAGGCGCTACTGGAAAACCCGAGGAGAGGTCACCGATAGGCTAGGTCTACCGGTAGACCTAGCTACCGGTAGGCCGTGGCTACCTATAGGCCGAGGCCACCGGTAGGCTGAGGCTACAGGTAGGCTGAGGCGACCGATAGGTTGCGGCCACCGGTAGGTCGTGGCTATCAGTAGTCCAAAACGACCGGTAGGCCGAGGCCACCAGTAGTTGGAGGCCACTGGTAGGCCAAGGCCACTGGTAGGCACTACTGGAAAATAGCCCTATACCCACGGTTTTGGAAAACAGTGTGTATAGGGATAATATGGGAACCAATACCCATAGTTTTCCAAAACCGTGTGTATAGGTTTCTTTTATGACCTATTCCCATGGTTTTCTAAAACAATGGGGAAAGAAACACCTATACCCACAGTTTTGGTCAGAACCGTGGGTATAGGTATTTTCCTCGAAGGCCTATACCCACGGTTTTGTAAAATCGTGGGTATAGCTTTCCCGCACTATGGCGGAAAAATAAATTCATGGGGAACAAAAATATATTTGGCGGGAAAAACTCTACCCATGGTTTTCCCGCTTATACCCACGGTTTGTATTAATATATTTAGGTAAATACAAATAATTTAACATATAAAATGTTTATCCATGTTGGTGAGGCGTCGTTCTCTACAGACTCTAGATGCGAGATCAAATCCTGCTGGACATTTATTATTTAATACAGCGAACAGAATTAATATATTAAGCATAATTTTTAACTATTTATAAATAAGCCGCGTAGTAGAGTTGGTCAGGCGCGTTGCGTTAATTGGACATAAGCGTGATCAAATACCGTTGAACTCTTATTTTCCAATAGAGAGAACTGAATTAATTTATTATGTAGATGTTATATATAAATAAATAGAAGTTGCGTAGCGTGGTTGGTCAGATGCAATTCGTTAACTGGACAGCCCCAGGAGGTTGCAGTTCAATACCTGCCAGCTCTTATTTTGTAAAAATAATTTATCCCTATGGTTTTAAAACTGTGGGGGATGGATTTGACAGCATGGAATTGCGCATGAGGATTTGGAAAAAAGCTATACCCAAAGTTTATAAGAACCTTGGGTATAGGTTGGGGACCTATACCGACAGTGTTCCAACCCACGGTTTCCAAGACCGTGGGTATAGGCTATACCCACGGTTTTGGGGGCTATACCCAGGGTTTTGAACCATGGGTATAGGGTGTTTTCCAGTAGTGAGGTCATGGCTACCGTTAGGAGTCTTAAGCTTCACCGAGAAGCTGGGATGGACTTCCAGACCACCCAGAACACCCCAAACATCAAATTTTCACCATGTAATGCACCCCAAAACCCTAAGCCATTACAATGACTAATTTAAGATTAAATACCATTCTAATATTGTTTCACTGTTAAGAAAAAAAAATCTTCTCTCTCTTTTGTGGTGGACAATATAAAAAGAAAGTAAAGCATGCACAAGACACATCAATTTTAACATGGTTCACCATCCTTGGGCTACGTCCACGGAGCATACAATGGCAATGTGTCGATGTAACAAATCCACTAAACACACACTTCTATTTACAAGGTTCGGGATAGATCAGTTCTATTCCCTGGCTCACTGCCTTTACAATGTTTAGGGTCAGCTCACTGCTTTCCCAAGTGTCACTCCCTGTTTCTATCTCTCTGGCTCACTGCCGGTGGAGCGGATCACATTCTTCCACTTCCTTTGCTCACTGCTCTGGAAAGGATCCACTCATAGTTTATAGACCTGTAGGTATCTTCATTAGTACTAATGAATACATCCTCTGTTGAATGTGGATTCTCTATTGAAGCCCAATTTTCACCCATAGATGAATCTCACTTTTCACGGAAGGTAACAGGCAATCTTCCAGCTTTCACGCATCCCTGAATCACCGCCGTACTTCAAACTTACCTGGCACCCTTCTCCAAACTAGTGTGCAATTATCGGCACACAAGTTATAACTAGAACACAAGTTCACCTCAACCTCTTGCGTGAAACAAGCTTCTACAACACCAAACATGTGTGACTCACACCGTTTTATGCCCAAACTAATATTGGAACGCAACCACCAACTATGGCGCTTCTTCAAAACATGGCACACAAGTGTCCCAAAACCACTTGAGAAACACCCCCTTTTCAACTCAAAACTTGGTCGACTCCCTTCCTTTCCCACCCAAACCACTCTGGACGTGCAATAAACAGCTGGTGCACAACTTCTTCTTGCGTGCCCACACCACCACTTGCGCGACCACCAATCCTGCTCAACGGGTGCTCTGATTTTTTTTAAGTGTTGAACTCGTACCGAATGAGAGGGGTGGACCTATATTTATAGGCATTTGGAAACAATGCATGATGGCGTGCAAGTTTCGGCATGCAAGTCTCAGTGAGCAAGTCACTTGCACGACCAACCCTAAACTTGGGAACCCCTTTTCCCTTTGTCGTATTTTTATGTTCTAATACTGAAAAACATAGGGTGCGCAAGTTTCCTCTCTTTCAAGACAACAAAGCTGAAGTCCCTTTTCCAAAACCACTTTTCTCCATTTGTCGATTTTCAGGACCAAAAACATGGTAAACACTGGAAAATGGTTCCACCTTGTATTTGCTTTTTTTTACCGCCTTCAGATCATCCATTACATTGACAACATTCTTGAATCAATCATAGATCGTTAACCATATCCCTTGAACTATACATGCCACCATGAAATCCCCTTTTTCAACTAATTTGTACATCATGGTTTTCTTTGTTAATAATCACAACACAGATGTCCACTTTGTCAACAAACACAATAACCTCAAAAATTCTAAATTGATACCTGGAGGGATTTTTTCCTAAAAAAATGTTTTTCCTGATTTTCAAAGGGTTATTATGTTTTTTCATGACATTAATGTTTATTTTATGTGTTTTCAGGGGTTAACATTATTTTCTATGGGTTTTCACGTTTTTCAAGGACTTTCAATGTTTCCATTGTTTTACAAGATTTTTTTAGAGTTTTAAAGATATTCAATTATTTTATAAGAATTTAATGTTTTTTAATGCATTATATTATTTCCTTTTGATATATTATGGGGTTTAGTTGTTTTTAATGGGGCTTATGACTAATTAATATGTTTTAGGTTTTTCTATGGTACTCAAAATTTTATATCATATTCAATGGTCTTATAATATTTTGATGTTTGTTCAATGTTTTATAATTATTTTAGTGTTTTAATTTGTATTCTATGTTTAAGGGTTTTCATAAATTATCCAGGGTTTTTTATGGTTTTTATATATTTTATATTTTCTCCTAGATTTTTCATGGTTTCCATGTATATAAATATTTTCCAATTTATTTAATGGTTCTTAGGATTTTTTTTGTGTTTTTATTTTTTTTTCATTTTTATGTTTTTTTCATGATTTTAAATGGTTTTCCTAGTTTTGCAAAAAAAAATTCTTAATTTTCCATGTATTGAGAGTTTTCAAAGGGTTTTTAGAGATTTTATTTGTTTTATATAATTATTAAGAATTTTCCATTTTGTATCTTTTTTAATAATAATACAGTATCTTACATGGTTTTTCAGGGTTTTTAGGGGTCATTAGTGTTTTTAGTACATTATAATTTTTCATAATTTTTATATAATTATTTAGGAATTTCATGGTGTAAGAACTTCATGAACATGACTAATAGAGTCATGAAGTAATTAAACATTCACATGTTAAGATAATACAAAACAGTTTTATTTGGTTAATCGCTAAGGCTAGTATAAGAAGAAAAGAAAAAAGTCTGTTAGTCATACCTAAATACCAACATTTTCACTAGTTATTGTGTTATATAGATGTTCAGACACATTCTATATGTTCTTGGAACACTTCCTTTGTATTATTTTAGTGATTGTACAATGCCTCTCTCATAACTCATCTGCTGACTCCCCCATGCTCACTACTTTGGGTGATGTATTACTTAGTTTAACTACATGAAATTTTCTACAGTATATTGGGAATTAAGTCTTTGTCCCTAATTATAAGGACTCGGCCTTAAATGTAATATAATGTTGAATTATGTTAATAATTCACATTGAGGATCTTTTCAGGTTTATATCGTTATAGAATTAGGTTATATCATTTCCATTACAACTTGAATATTATATATAGACACTTCTACCCTATTTCCATTTTCATAAAAAAAAGTCTTAAAAGAAAACAATAATTCTTTTTGTAATATAAATATTCTTGAATTATTCCTTTTCTTTACCTTGCCTTATACCGTATTAAAAATATTTCAAAAAACATGGGATGAGCACAAAAAGCTCAGTAAGGGTTATAAAATAAGGACAGAAACCATTAATCCATCAATTCATACAATCAATGAAATCATACTTTTCAATCATAAAACATAATCTCCATAACATACCTCATGAAATAATATGAATTATGATTAACATGTAGAAATAATAAATCATAAAGGAAACTTTTGGGAACCATATCATACTTACATTGTAGATTTCACAACTACATAGGGAGTTACGTTTAGAATACCCATCATAGTATATTCTTTAAATATCTTAGGAGAAACATTAACAATTCCTCTATCACATTACCGAATTTATTAGATAGGTATATCGGGGTCACCCGCCCTATGATTATCACAGAACCACCCGTATATGTAAATTATTCCCAAGAACCATGACATAATCGTAACACATTAAACAACCATACAGGAAAGATAACATTTACACAATCTAATAACAATATAATATTTCAAGACATTGAAACACTCAATACTATCTCAAAACCATTTTCAATACCAAAATATGTAAAAATATTATATGATATTTATTTTCCTTTTAAAAACATTATTGCATATTAAGGAAGCCAAATATCAAATAAAGCTTGTGGTGGCGGAAAGGTCGTTGTCACCACATACATTAAAAAGAATCATTTATTTTGTTTTTTAGAAAATTTCTTCATACAAATATACTCCCATTGAATTAAATTAAAAGTTAAATGTTATCATATGATATATAACAAAAAGACATATATAAATAACAATATGCATAAATAGAAGGATATTGAGATGAAGTCCCTTACCTCATGTCAGGCTTGACTCGCTTGTTCTTTAATCTCCTAAATAATAAACTAAAAATAATATATACGTTAATTAGAAACTTTTTAATGTTTATTATTCATTTTTATCACTTATTACCATTTTACAAACATCAAATAATCATTTGAGTGAATAACGACCATTTTCTCGATATTTCGTATTTAAGTCAAAAATGAACTTCTTATACGGACATGTTTTCCATGTGGTAAAAATTATATTATCTACATAATGATATTAATTTTTTACATATCATATATATAATGTAACACCCCAATATTTCACGATATGCTTCTCTTTTAATAATGCAATAGCTTGCATTGTACGCAAGTTCGAGATCTTAACACACCACAACCAATCAAAGTAGCCGTTATGAATAGTAATACCCATTTTTTGAAATTATATAAATTTTATATTTCAAAATAGACTTCATTTTTGTATTCGTAATATCGAAGTTATCGTAAGTTGAATGTTTTGTAATTTTCAGAGAACTTCTAATTTTCTATGGATAGAAAAAATACTTAAAAACAACTTTATAAATCAAAATTATTTATAGTGATAAATTATAATATTGAGTGGTTTTAAATTATAATTATAATATATTTATACCATTTTATCCAATGGTGGTCATTATAATTAATTTCACTTCGAAATTGGACATAAACAATTATCAATCTTTTTATATATATTGTTTCTTAAAAACACTCTATTTGTTGTGATAGTGGAAATTAATTATTAAATTAATTAAATGAACTTATATGTTTTGAATTTTGTACAATAGACAACATTTTTTAATTTGGAATATCAAAAATAGCTTAGGGTGAATTTGTGGTATTTTTCTGAAAAACATCAATTTTTGATGAATAGTGAAACCACTATGTGGTAGTTAAAAAACTAATTTTTCGTTTAAATTAAAATATACCCCTTATCTGAATTGAATTTAAAAAATCCGACATACATGATTGTAATTAGTAAGTAAAATGTGGTTCAATGGGATGAAAGTAATTTTTTGTGAATAGTAACTTTTACGTTTTATGAATCGCGATTAAAGGTAATTAGTGTAATTTAAGGTAAATATAATGTTATAATAAAATGAAATTAACTTTTCACTTGTCCTAACCTTATTGGATTAGTCATGGCCAACCAAGAAAATCCATGGGTCAACATGGGGACCCCATGGAGCCACTTGGGTAGGAAAATGACATTAATAACTTTTTATTTAATGTAAAAATAAATTTGTCACAAAATTGTGTTGTTTTACTAAAAAAATTATTATATAGGGTTATATAAGTTACCATTTCTACTATATATATTAATTGGAAATATAAAAATATTTCCTACATCATGGCAATTTTTTTATAAATTTTAGACATTAAATAAATAAATTTATTTATGACACCATGATGATGCAGTGATTTCCTCATTAATGATCAATTTAAATAAAATGAAAAGATAAGATAAAATATAAGACTTAAACATGTCTAAAACATATTGGTTGGGTGTATTTCGAACCCTTATCACCATATCCTCGAAATATATCATTGTGGGACCTTTAAAATCTGAAAAGAATTTCATAATAAAGTAACATTTCATGACATTCCAAAAGAGCCCCTCCTCTCCTCTTATAAAATGCCCCCACATCTACCACCATATTCACACCATCAAAGCCTTTTGGCTCATCCAAAATCTTCCCATATAATCTATCAACTTTCCTCTATTACTCTTTCAATCCTCACTTTGGGCGGAAGTATTCCCAAGTAAGCTTTTGGCTCAAATCAAAAAGAGTTACCTGATTTTAAGGTAATGTCTTCTCTTTTGTTATTATTTTTTATTTTGTTTCTCCAAACCCTTAAACTCTTTTTATTCCTTTATTTTGTTAAAAAACATAATATTATATATACAAGTATGTTTTTATGAGAAGTATTTGATTCACACATACAAACACCTTCATCTAATGGTTAAAGAACATACTGTTTCTGTGGGTGGCGAATTACTATCTCACGAAACGATGATTGTTCAATATTATTTTAACACCTATCATGGTGGACATTAATATGTCACTATATATATATATGATATATAATATGTTTATGTTTTCCTTATGCTTCTTTAATTTTAATTTATGGAATACCTTTACGATTTCCATTATGGGTAAATGCGATAATTTCATTTTAGGAAGTGCGGACTACCGCCCCCTCAAAGTAATTTGTATCGTTAATGCCATATGTGGGACATATAAAGTATGGATTAAATGATATTATATATGATATTATAATGGAATTATAATATACCTTTATATCATTATGATTTCATTCCATTAAATAGGAAATAGAAATGAAAGTAGCGTTCATGCGTACGTACAGCTTACCGTCTCCATGAACGGTGCATTTCATTTCTTTCCTCTAAATGTTGTGTAATATTATAAATGAAAATATATACTGGATATATATGATATCTAAATCATGAATATAATTATGGAGATAATGGATATTCTACCACATAAACAACTTGAAATTATAAGAAGTTTATTTTTGACTAAAGTACCAAAGATCGACAAAACGACCGTTATTAACATAAATAATTATATAATGTTCATAACATGGTAATAAGTGATATAAAAGTAATAATGAACTTGAAAAAGGTTGTTATGCATGTATAAATTAACTCTAGTTTATTATACGGGAGATTAAAGAACAATCGAGTTAGGTCAGACCCGAGGCAATGGAACTTCTTAACCCAATTTCCGTTCTTTGGGTTAACCTCCTACTTTCAAATTATGTTATTATATTATTATGTCCTATCTTGTATTTGTACTTTATTTATGTGTACATATAGTGAATACACATAATAGATCTATTTTATTTAAAAAATTCTCTTTGTAAGGGACTTCATCTCAATCTTCGTTCATTGAGGCATATTTTCTTTTATACACAACTTTCTTTTATACAGTGTATAAACCCCTATTGACTTTTACGTTTATTAAAAAGGAATATTTTTATATGAATCATTTTAATAAATGACAAAAAGAAATGTTTTTTTTCTTATACATATGCGGCGACAACGACTTCTCAGCCACCGTGACCATTATTTGAGTTTCGACTTCCTATACAAGCCATTAAATTTTTTAAAATGAAAAATAAATACAATGTTTTAATTTTATTTTATTTTGGTATTTAAAATGGTTTTGATGATGTTTTTATTATATTAATGTGTTGTATTGATATCTTGTGATTGAAATGTGGAAATGTTATATTTCTTTTATGCATATTTTATGTGATATAATTATGTTATGGTTCTTGGGCATTGTTTATGATATGTTTAAACCTTTTAATATAGGGAATGCATTGGACATAGTAAGTGATGGGTGGAGCCCGCTATAGCTCCTAGATTCATCAATAGGTCTCATGATGCAAACTAGTGTCTTGTCACAAGGCCTTGACAAAATATTATTTGTAGTCTTGGCACGAGGCCTTGGCTACATGGTTATGATAGTCTGGCATTATGCATTCCATCATTATGAAAGTGGTTATTGATATTGAATTTTATTATTCGACCAATAGAATATCCATGTGAATAAGTAAATGGAATCACTTCACTTTATTTTTTCCATATTTTGCTTAAGATCAAGTTTAAAAGGATTTTGTTTTAGTTATACATTTTTTTAAATATTTATGATTATTTATGAATTTTTCTTATGTATTGTTATCCTTACTGAGAATTTGAGCTCGAACCTTTATATGTTTTATTTTCCCATGATGTGAAGAAATATTTTATGACTAACCTACAGGGATAGTCTGAAGGGGATAGGAGTGTGGACTATTGAGACTATGTTATTGTGATTTTTCACTTCATGATTTAATGTAACATTTATGAATGTATCTTGTGTTTCCAAGCCTACTAAACTAATCAGTCTTTCGAGACTTGATCTTTTGTGATCATGACAATATTACGTAATAATGCACCGACTCTGGTTAACTAGGGTTGGGGCATTATAGTTGGTATCAGAGGCAGTTTAGTACTAACCTTGGAAGCAATATTTAGATAAACTCTGATTAGAGCACATACCCCTAAGATAGACATTGAGGATTAGTATAGAAGAACATCCTAGAATTTTCGTATTGTAGAAATTTTTTGAGTTTTCTGAGAAATACATCCCTGTCTGGATACGAGAAGGTAGAGGCGGATTTGGCACAGATGTACCTAGAGGTAAAACATGAAAAAACACTTTGAGCTAGACTCGAATGGGAACTGTTGCACGACAACGGTCCTTACTGCACTATTGGTTACGACACTCCCGGTGGATATGCTTAGGATAATTCCCATTTTCTTTACAAAACATTATGAAGGGTTTATGAGTATATTCTTTCTCAAAGAAAACATTTTTATGATGATAGATTGTATCCATAAACTGTTCAATTTATGTTAAGTGTTTTACAAGTATGGAATTATGTATTTTAATTCATAAACTGATCTAGTTTGTGCAATTGTTTAGAAATGGCGCCTAGTGGAAGGAATGGAAATAGTATCAATGCACGCACTCCATGTAGGGATTGCACTCCTACTCAAGATAATTATTTTGGAGCTAGTGATACAACGGGTGCTGATTAACTTATCACTATACTGGGAAAACTCACTTAGGTTATGAATAATAACTTTACTTGTATGGAGCACCCTGATCCACAACGTGGAGGATCAATGTTAGACCGCTTTATGAGGAAACAACCACCAACATTAAATGGGAGTACAAATCCCATAGTAGCTGAGCAATGGATAAATTACATAGATAAAATATTCTATACCTTGGGGAGTAGTGAAGGGAAAAGGTTATCATGGCAGTTTACCACCTCATTGGAGATGCTGATAAATGGTGGTCATTGATTCAAAACACAAAGAAAGATGATGAAGTATCAAATATGGAATGTAGGGAGTTCAAAGAGATTTTCTTAGAAAAATACTTTCCTCGTGACCATCGAGCAGATATGGAAAGACAATTTCTGAGTCTGAGACAAAAGGAGGATAAGAATGTTGCAATGTATAAGTATAACTTTACATGGTTTGCAAGGCATGCTGCAGATTATATATGTAACCTAATAAGTAAGATTGATCATTTCATTGATGGGTTAAAACCATTTCTCCATCTAGATTTAGTATCACAATCTTTGTCAACATATGAAGATATAGTCTCATGTTCTATCAAGATAGAAAAGGAATTCTCTAAGACTTATGACAACAAAGTAAAGAAAGAGAAGAAGATAACGGTGGAATAAGAGACAGATAAAAGGAAAAAGGGAAAGAAAGATTTTACATTATGCGATAATTGTGGGAAGAATCACCCTTTTACTTTCCTAAAAGGATTGGGAGTTTGTTATAAAGGTGGAGAAAAATGTCACCAGGCTCGCGATTGCAAGGGAAATAAAGAGGCTATTAATGTTGAATGCTAAAATTGTAGAGAAATGGGGAATTATGCAAATGAATGCCCTAAGCATCAGAGAAACTTACCTCAGAAAAGGCCAAGGGAGAAAATCCAATCTTATGCTGTTACTATAGTTGAAGTGGAATAATTATTGTATTTGTGTTTTTGGACTCAAGAAATATATTATGGTTATAATAATAATGTGATATATATAAGGATTGTATTTCAGTTCTCATTGTTTTCATTAAGGTTTTAATATGATAAAGGTAATCATATTATTTGTATGTGACAATAAGAGAAACTTTACTTTGTTTGGGGAATCTGAGGTTAAAATTGATTTTGGAATTTAGAGACCTTTTTGAGAAAGTCTATACAGGGGTATTTTGGATAACTATAAAGGTTGGAATGGATTAAGTTGAACTTTGGATAGTATTGTTTAAGTTTAAAACATTTTTGAAGATTATTTTTGGAATATTATAATACTATTTTTTTAGGAAAAGGACAACCTGCAGGTTGGGGGATAACCCATCGCGTCGGAAAAATATGCTAGAATCGAACCCACAACCATAGTGCGAAAAGACTTTATTACATACCACTAGCCTATAAAAAGTCCCTGGTTATTAAAAAATAGTTTTCCTAATATAAATGGTATGTGTTAATATATGGAACCTTGTACGATTAGGATAAATATAATATTTTTGTGTTCTATTATTTTTTTGAGTGAAATATGGGTTTGTGGTAATAAATTATTAAAGAATGAAAGTATACATGACAAGTATGTATATTTCCTTACGTTCTTAGTAAATCTCTTAAATAAATTCCTCGACTTTGTGAAAGGTAACTTAAAACAAAAACGTTGTCGGTTAACTTATCATACTCGGGAATCAATGATCATTTAACTAATCACAAGTTTGTGATTTTATTGTAGTTAACTTTCTCCAAATCCTGTTTTCTACAACTCTCCATCAGACCTTGATGGTTTGTTTCTCCTCCATGTCCATATTTTCGTAGAATCCTATTATGGGATATCTCAGGTGACCTTTTTACTTCTCTTTCTATATTTTAAAGTTATATTTTTATTAACCCTATTTCTGATATAGGTTTTCTAAAAAGGTATTTTCTACTTTGAACCTTTTATTTTAGAAGAACATTTTCAAATTACAAGGACGCAATTTATTGAAGGAGGAGAGAATGTAACACCCCAAACTTTTTCGAAATGCTTCTCTTTCAATAATGCAATAGCTTTCATTGTACGCAAGTTCGAGATCCTAACACACCGCAACCAATCAAAGTAGCCGTTATGAATAGTAATACCCACTTTTTGAAATTATATAAATTTAATATTTCAAAATGGACTTTATTTTTGTATTCATAATATCGAAATTATCCAAAGTTGAATTTTTTTTAATTTTTTGAGAACATCCAATTTTTTATGAATAGAAAAAAATACTTAAAAAAACTTTTTTAATCAAAATAATTTATAGTGATAAATTATAAATTTGAGTGGTTTTAAAGTATAATTATAATATATTTTAACCATTTTATCAAATGGTGGTAATTATAATTTATTTCACTTTGAAATTGGTCATAAACAATTGTCAATTTTTTGATACATATTGTTTCTTAAAAACATGTTATTTGTCGTGACAGCGGGAATTAATTATTAAATTAATTAAATATACTTATATATTTTTAATTTTTTAAAATAGACATCATTTTTGAATTAGTAATATCAAATATATCTTAGGGTGAATTTTTGGTATTTTTCTGAAAAACATCAATTTTTGATGAATAGTGAAACCACTAAGTGGTAGTTAAAAAACTAAGTTATCATTTAAATTAAAAATTTCCACTTCTGTGAATTGAATTTCAAAAATCTGACATACATGTTTTTCATTAGTAAGTAAAATGTGGTTCAATGGGATGAAAATAATTTTTGGTGAATAGTAACTTTTAAGTTTTATTAATAGCGTTTAAAGGTAATTAGTGTAATTTAAGGTAAATATAATGTTATAATAATATGAAATTAACTCTACACTTTTCCTACCATTATTGGATGAGTCATGGCCGACCAAGACAATCCATGGGTCAACTTGGGGACCCCATCGAGCCACTTTTGTAAGAAAATGACATTAATAACTTTTTATTTAAAGTAAAAATAAAATTGTCACAAACATGTGTTGTTTTACTAAAACAATTATTACATGGGGTTATTTAAGTTAAATTGTAGACTATAAAAAATCATTGGAAGGATAAAAATATTTCCTACATCATGGTAATCTTATTATAATTTTTAGACATTAAATATATAAATTTATTTATGACACCATGATGATGCAGTGATTACATCATTAATGAACAATTTAAATAAAATGAAAAGATAAGGTAAAATATAAGACATAAACATGTCTAAAACCTATTATAAGGGTGTATTTCTAACCCTTATCACCTTATCCTCGAAATATATCATTATGGGACCTTTAAAATCTGAAAATAATTTTATTATAATGTAACATTTCATGACATTCCAAAAGAGCCCCCCCCCTCTCATCTTATAAAAGGCCCCCACCTATATCGCCTTATTATCACTATAAAAGAATTTTGGCTCTGCCAAACACTGCCCATATACTCTCTCAACTTCCCTCTCTTATTCCTAGAAGCCTCACCTTGGGCATAAGTCTTCCCAAAGAAGCCGTTTGCTCAAATCAAAAAGAGTTACATGATTTTAAGGTGATGTCTTCTCTTATGTTATTTTGTTTTATTTTTCTTCTCCAGACTAGTGAAATATTTTTATTCCCTTATTTTGTAACAACACTAGTATCTTCAATATACTAGGTTGTTGTTATGAGAAGTATTTTATTTACACTGACACAAAACTTGGTGTAATGGTTAAAGAACATACTATTTCTGTGGGAGGGAAATTACTGCCTCACGAAACGATGATTGTTCAATATTCTTTTAAAACCTCTCATGGTGGCCATTAAGATGTCACTATATTTATATATTATATATATTATGTTTAAGTTTTCCTTATTCTTTGGTATTTTTCATTTATGGCATACCTTTATGATTTCTTTAATGGGTAAACGCGATAATTTCATTTTAGGAAGTGCGGAATACCGCCCCTTCAAAGTGATTTGAATCATTAATTCCATATATGGGACATATAAAGGAGGGAGTAAATGATATTATATATGATATTGTAGTGTAATTATAATATACCTTTATATAATTATGATTTTATTACATTAAATACGAAATATTAATGAAAGTAGCATTCATGAGTACGTACGACTTACCGTCTCCATGAACGGTGCATTTCATTTCTTACATCTAAATGTTATGTAATATTATAAATGAATATATCTACTGGATATATATGATATATATGATATATAAATAATCAATATAATTATGGAGATAATGGATATTCTACCGCATAAACAACTTGTAATTATAAGAAGTTTATTTTTGATTCAAGTACCAATGATCGACAAAACGATCGTTATTAACTTAAATAATTAAAGAATGTTCATAACATGGTAATAAGTGATATAAAAGGAATAATGAACTTGAAAAAGATTATTAATCAAGTATAAATTAACCCTATTATATTATTCAGGAGATTAAATAATGATCGAGTCACGTCGGACATGAGGTAAGGGAACTTCTTAACCCAATTTCCGTTCTTTGGGTTAATCTCCTACTTTCAAATTATGTCATGATATTATTATGTCTTATCTTGTATTTGTACTTTATTTATGTGTACTTATAGTGAATACACATAATATATCTATTATATTTAAAAAATTATCTTTGTAAGGGACTTCGTCTCAATCTTCTTTCATAAGGCATATTTTCTTTTATAGACAACTTTCTTTTATACGGTGTATAAACCCCTTTTAACTTTTACGTTTATTCAAAAGGATTTTTTTAGAAAAAGTGATTTACTAATCAACAAAAAGGAATGTTTTTTTTGTCGTACATGTGTGGCAACAACAATTTTTTCTCCTCCGTGACCATTATTTGAGTTCCATCTTCCTCTACAAGCCATAACATTTTTTTAAATGAAAAATAAATACCAAGTTTTAATTTTATTTTATTTTGGTATTGAAAATGGTTTTGATAATGTCATGATTATATTAATGTGTTTTATTGATATCTTGTGATTGAAATTTGGAAATGTTATGTTTCTTTTATGCATATTTTATGTGATACGATTATGTTATGGTTCATGGGAATTGTTTATGATATGTTTAAACCTTTTCATATAAGGAATGAATTGGACTTAATAAGTGATTGGTGGAGCCCTCTATAGCTCCTCGATGCATCAGTAGGTCTCATGAGACAAACTAGTGTCCTGGAATGAGTCCTTGACAAAATATTATTTGTAGTCTTGGCACGAGGCCTTGGCTATGTGGTTATGATAGTCTGGCATTATGCATTCCATCATTATGAAAGTGGTTGTTGATATTTCATGTGATTATTCGACCAGTAGAATATCCATGTGAATAAGTAAATTGAATTACTTCACGTTATTTTCGCTATATTATGCTAAAGTTCACATTTTAAAGGCTTTTGTTTTAGTTATACATTGCCTTAAATGTTTATGTTTTTTTATGAAAGTTTCGGCTATGTTGTTATCCTTACTGAGCATATGAGCTCACCCATTTCTTTGTTTTATATTACCAGGATGTGAAGAAATATTTTATGACTGACCTACCCAGATAGTCTGAAGGGGATAGGAGTGTGGACTATGGAGACTATGTTATTGTAATTTTTTACTTTATGATGTAATGTAACATTTATTAATATATCTAGTGTTTCTAAGGCTACTACACTAATCGGTATTTCGAGACTTGGTCTTTTGTGATCATGCCAATGTTACGTAATAATGCACCGACTCTGGGTAACTAGGGTTAGGGAATTATATATATAATATATATCACGTATAAATATTTATTTATAATAGTACACAACATTTAGAGATAAGAAATGTAATACACCGTTCATGGAGACGGTATGTCGTACGTACGCATGAACGATACTTTCATTTATATTTCTTATTTAATGGAATGAAAAAATAATTGTACATAGATATATTATAATTACTCTATAATATAATATATAATTTAATTAACATTATCCATTATATGTTTTTTATTTGGAATTAACAAGTCATATCACTTTTATGGGGCGGTAGTTCACACATCCGAAATTTAAATTATCGCGTTTACGCAATATGGAAACCATAAAGTTATGCTATAAATAAAATATATAGAAGTATAGATAAAATATAAATATAATATATATCAAATATAAATATTTTTCCATCAAAATGGCCACCTTGATAGGTGGAATGAGATATTTTAATAATCATCCTTTCATGATGCAGAAGTTCGGCGTCCACAGAAACTGAATGTTCGTATTCATTAGATGGAGGTGTGTGGAAGTGTAGTTTTAATAATTCTCATAAAAAAAACATAATATATTCATGATACTGGTGTTTTTTTAAAATATTCAAATATATAGAGTTTAGGGGGGTTGGATAAGGAAAATAAAAAAATAATAATTCGAGAGAAGACATTACCTTTAAATCTGGTATCTCCCTTTGGATTGAACCAAAAGGCTTTGTCAAATTTACATCTTCCAAAATTAATGATTCTAGATAGAATAGAGTGACTTTGGGAGATTATTGGATAAGATTATGGATAATCTAATGTGCTTGATTGGTGTGGGTAATGGGTTAGAGGTGATCACCTTCTTATAAGGGGGATGAGGGTCTCTTTAGGAAAGTTTAAAAATATTATTTTATTATAAACTGGATTTAGATTTAAAAAGGTCAAAAACTCATTTTATTAGACGATAAGGTGATTATTTTCCGAAATCCTCTTATAAAATGGGTTTTAGACAAGTTTTGGCTATAAAATTAACCTTATCTTTTATCTTTAACCTTAACTTCACTAATTTAACTTTTACCATGTCTTCTTGTATATTCAAAACATATATTTAATATACTTACTATAAAATACCAAGAGACCCCAAAATTGATCAATAATGACATTTTTAACATCATATATATAATTTCTACAAATAATATATTTTTAGGATTATTTTATATTTTAATAAAAAAAGTATTCATTTTAAAAACATATTTATGTCAATTTATAAACTGTTCATATCATGACATTTAAAAAAAATCTATAAAAACATCATTATTTCAAAAATACTACATTAATTAAAATTTTAGAAGTTATAATCATCCATAAAATTCGTGGATTCCATTAAAAGTTTAAAATTAAATTAAATTTAATATTTATAATCACATTTATTTAAAACATTTATTAATGAGGTAATCATCACATCATCATTGTGTCCTAAATAAATCTATATAGTTGACATCTAAAAATTATAAATAAAATAACATGATATAGGAAATATTATAATATTTCAAATGACTATTTATTTATGAAAATATCAGTTATATTACACATTATAATATTTTTTTTACTAAGTGATATTTGTTTTTGTTACATTTTCCTTCACATAAAGTTTTTTTATAGTGTCATTTTCACTTACAAGTGGCTCCTTGGGGTCCCAAAATCATCCCAAGGATACACATTGTTGGAAATGTATATTACAATAGTATTAGGACATGTGTTATGATAATTTAATATTATTATAATATTATTTTTTACCCTTATTTACAGGATTTAGCTTTTAACCATAATAAATAAAATATTTACTAAAGTTACTATTAAAAATTACTAAAAATAAAAGTTAACTATTTATACAATTTGGGATCCTGATTCCAGACATGGGATCCATTTTTTCATATTTAAAATAAACAATTTTCAGAAATTAATTTAAAAGTAGTTTTAGTTGTAAAAACCAAAAAACATGTTTTTAAAAAATAATAACTATCCAAAGATTGACATTTGTTTATGTCCAATTTCAAAGTGAAATTAATTCTAATTATGACTATTGTATTAAATGGAAAAAATATAATCTATTTACAGTTTAATACCAATTAAATAGATAATCAAACAATATAAATATATTATATTAAAATAAAATTTTAATTTAAAATGCATTATTTTTCACTATTAATTAAAAAATGAACATTAATAGAAAAATACAAAAAATTTCATCCAAAGTAAATTTTGAAGTCTCAACTCTAAAAGAGAATTTTATTTCCCAAATAGAACATATAAAACTGAGATAAAAATAGATTTAAATGGGGTTCTCCATTAAAAAGTTTTAAAACTAGATTTTACAAATTTTTGTGTCTTTATGATTAAAATTGGATTTCTTCTCATTTTAAGCCTCTAAATTATATTGGATAAGTGTAGAAACATTTAAAAAAATTATAATAATATTGTATTTATTTTAGTTCATTCTTTCCAACACAAAGTTTTGGCATTAACTACCATTTAAAATAATATTATATTATTATATTATTTTTTGGTATAACTGAAAGTTGTGTGCAACCTATGATTTAAAAGAAACTCGTTGTTGCGTGTTGAGTAAACTATATGAAATAGCACTCGCTTTAAATTAAAATTTATATTTAATTCACAAATATTAATAAATATGAAAATTTAAAATTCATTAATTACCTAGGATGTTACATCCTTCCCCCTTTTCTCAATGATAAAATTGGGCTTGGAAACATCATTAAAAGTCCCAAATTTGAAAAATAGTAAATAAAACTATCACTTTAAAAAAAAATAATTTAAAATATCACCCGAGAAAACACAAACTAAGATTCCATGAATATATGGTAATGGATGAGAAAACTATCCATTAAGTTTTGATTGAGTAAGATAGAATACATTATTAAGAAAATGTTAACAATAAGAAAACCCCAAACTTGGGATGGGTAAAATGGTATTTCATTCCCCAGTAGGAAAAGTAAACGGAAAATGTTTTTGTTTTAAGTTCCATTTAATAATTTTGGAGAATTTATTTATGAGATTGAATAAGAACATAATAAAATATATTTATTTTTCATGTACAGTTTCAACCATTAATAAATTTATACCACAAACTCATCATTTCTCCAAAAAATGATAATTCAAGATGAATTTATCACATCTGATGTGCTAAAATCAACTTCTAGAGAATAACATAATCCAAATAAGATGATCTATATTTTCCCCTATCTTTAGGCATTAACCAAAACCAAAATGATTAGTACAAGATCAAAAAATCGCCAAAAAGGTTAATCCTTTATAAAAATAAATAATACCTTTAATCTCCCAAATTCAAAAAACAATACCCAACGTTCAACAAAGACCAGTCAATACAATATTTTCCTTAAAATTAATAAAACTAATCCCGTCTTTGATAGAAATCCAAAATTTCGAAGGATTTGATCACATAGTCTATCATAGTTAATATTAACATTTATCTCTAAATAAAATTTACTACTCTTAAAGTATCATACTAAAGTGTAATAAACCCAATAACATATTATCAATGATAGGTTAATCAATTCCATAACTAACCCAAATCGCTATAAGTCCATAATAAAAACATAGATTCTTCCAAAATATTATTCAATGATTATTCCAAAAATAAAATCCCCTAGTATTCTATTTACATAATGCATATAGTGTTCCCCAAAAGAGAGAACATCTTCCAAAATAAAATTTATCACCTAATCACCAAATCATTTTTATATTCTACAGATTTTCATTTGATAAAACATAACTTATCAAAATCAACGTATTCTTGAACCATAAAATAATTTAACAAAAAACAATTAGTCATACTAACCCGGTACATCATGTAGTGTAGTGGTAGGCTATGAATCCCAATAACACTTTGGTAGCGAGTTTGAATCCCGCAACATTGTCTGGTGTGATGGGGTATCACACGGTCTATGTGATGTCATTTTTAAATACTATATAATGTTATAACATTCCCAAAAATGATAAAATTACTCGTAACATATTTTATCCACAAATTTTATCTCATACATTACATTTTCATCCCAAAAAGGAATAACCTGTAATTGCCTCAAATTCAAGGATCATATAAACCAATGTGGTAATTTACAACTATATCCATAATAAAACAGATAATTACTCCTTGGATAACAATTTCACATATCAAACATCAGGTTTACACATACTAGAAATTTTTTTCCAAAGTAATCCTATCATTAATACATTTATACATATCATCATCCAACAATCCATCAAAACTATTCAATTTATATAATTTAGACATCTTAATGATAAAACATTATTCATGATCCCTTATCCACATTTTTTTCATCTTATTATTTTGTTATTTATTCCTATAAAAATCAACCATAAAGTTCTTAGATTTTATTAATGTCAAAACATATGCTAAGAAATAATTTGTACCTATCATAGGTCATTTTTAGTTTCCTTATCTTTAATTCGAATGGGATTAGGAATTGGTTAACAAAAATTTGTATGATATTTCAAATCCCACTTCAGTACCATCATTGTAGTACATCATATTTAAAATGACCATGAACACCATATTTAAAACATTCAGTTGATACTTCGGAAATGACTTTTTCCACTTTCCTCAATTCAACTGGATGCTTCCTTTTGCAATAGAATGTTATTTCTTTATTACATTCATTAACTCACCAGAAATATCTTCCCATCCCTTTGAAGAATTATCCAAGGTGTTTCTTTCGACATCCTTGACATAGAGGTTTTTTAATATACATAACCTTATGATTATTACTGAACATCCATTGGGATTCAATTCTCACATATACGATGCCTTTGAAAAATTACCAAGGTTCAAGTGGTTAATAATGGATACAGAGAGTTGGTTAAGAATAACCAAAACTGTTATCATTGTAGCTCCCATTTCATTCGATCTCTCATTCAGAAAAATGTCACAGTTTTCTTCACATTCGTTGTTACTTTTTATCCTACTAGATTAATCCATTTACTAAAACCCAAAAGGTCAGTGTAATTATATCAGTAAAATGATCTTATACTATCTTATAATGAGGTTAAACACTAAGATAAACTTATTCATGTTATATTTAAATCATTCAATTTATCTATAATAACTATGACTCTTTCAAATATGTTAACCATTATTGTTATGTAACTTAAACTAAAATAACACATGAACCTCTAAATTGACCTAAAATTTCCTTTGATACCAACTATAAGGACCTTTCCTTAAATATTAAATTATCTTGAAATTAGTTAATAATCCAAATTGAGGATCTTTTCTGGTTTATAGATTTAGAAAATTGGGAATGAAATTATTCATAACAACTGGAATATTACATGTTGACATTTATATTCATTTTCCATTTTTTATAAAATAAAATCTCTTAGAAGAAAACAAGAATTCATTTCTTGATATAAATATTCTTGAATTATATTTTTCTCTTACCCTACCTTATACCTTGTGAAAAATATTTCAAAAACATTGCATAAGTGTAAAAATCTTAGTAGGGGTTATAAAATAATGAAAGAAAATATTATTCCTTAAATACAAACAATCAATGAAATCGTAATTTTCAATCATAAATCATATGCTCTTTAACACACCATATGAAATCATTAGATTAATTTATAACACGTAGAAATCATAAATCATAAAGATACCTTCTGGTATCCCTATCATATTTACATTGTGGCTTTCACAGTTATTTATGGGGTTACGTTTGGAATACCCATCACAATATATTTCCTAAATATCATAGGAGAAACATTAATTTTTACATTTTTCATTTTATCCAATGCATTGGAGAGCTATCTTAGGCTCACCCACCCTAGGTTTATCACATAACTAATCATATACGTAAACAATTCCAAAGAACCATAACACAGTCATAACACATAAAACAAGCATAAAGGAAAGATAATACTTCCACATTACAATCACAATATAACATTTCAATACAATGTCATAATAAATACTTTCTAAATACCATTTTCAATAAAAAAAATTAAAAATAGTATATGGTATTTATTTCCCTTTTTAAAACATTGCTTCTTGTTAAGGAAGCCAAATATCTAATAAATCTTGCGATGATAGAAAGGTCATTGTCACTACGTACATTAAAAAGACATATTCATTTTCTCATTTCGTAAAATGCTTCATAGAAAAAGATTCCATTTGAATGAAATTAAAATTCTAATATTTTTATACACCATATAAAATAAAGCTGTTTATAAATTAAATTATACCTTATTAAAAGGAGATTGAGTCAAAGTTCATTACCTCATGTCTGACTTGACTCATTCGTTCTTTAATCTCATAAATAATAAAATAAAGTTAATTTCAACTTTCTTCAAAACATTTTGGAAGTATATATTTTTTTAGACCACTTATTACCATTTATAAACATTACATAATAATTTGACTTAATAATGGTCATTTTGTCGATATTTGGTACTTGAGTCAAAAATAAAATTCTTATAATTACAAGTTTCCCATGTGGTCAAATGTACATTATTTCCAGAATGATATTCATGATTTAGATATCATATATATCATATAAATCATATATATCCAATATATATGAAATAATAATAGTACAAAACATTTGGAGATATGAAATTAAATGCACCATTCATGGAGACGGTAAGACATACGTATGTAGGAACGCTAATTTCATTTCTATTTCATATTTAATGAATGGAAACAAAATGATAACTAGATATATTATATGTAACATCATCTATTTTGAACCAGATGAAAAAGCAAAGGAAATTAAATTTTTCTGTTAACTAGGCAGCCCATTTTTAAAAAATGAGCATCAAAAATTTGTGTTTCGATAATCGACACTACGACATTAATAGAATAAAAATATTAAGTTTATTTTATTGATACATCTGTTTGTTTCCCTTAAGTAAAATTAAATAACTCTCAAATGGTGCATCATATGAGAAATATGAGAGTACCATTAGGTCTAGATCGTCTGGTTTACACTAGTTAGGGTTTAACTTGCATTTGCATTAGGTGTTTGGCACCCTCACACACGATAATACTATGTTTATTTTTAAATAATTAATTATTACGATTTTTAAATAATAAATAATTATTTTCACACAAATAGTGCATCGAATGAGAAATCTGACATCAAAAATAATTTTGGGAGGTGGGGTTTACCCTAGGTAGGGTATATCTTTTTGTGAGCGGCAGGCATTTGGTCAAATCGTACCTGAAGATAATTTAATTGTGTTAAATAATTTTATCGATAAATTAGAAATAATAATTATAATAATAATAATAATTTTGTTTTTGGTTTTTAAGATAATAATTGATAATGCACATCCACAATTAATAAGTTGTGTTGCGGTGTAAATAATAATTGTGCGATGTAATAATTGTTATATTGTTAATTATTGAATTAAATACAAATGTGCAATTAATATTTCTTAATGGCTATTATATATTTTTTTATAGTTGTTGTTTTAAAATATTAAAGGTGTCATTGATGAGTTGAATTAAATAATTATTATAATTTTAATTACTATTATTAATATTATATTGGGACAAAAACATTGTTGTATATATATATGGGATTAAATATATATATAGTTATATATACATGTCTGGGTGTATATATATGAATATGTAGATGTGTGTGTGTGTGTGTGTGTATAACACGTATATACATGGGTGGATATTTATTGTTAGTTTAGATAAAAAAATTATTAATTACATACTTAAATACATTTAATATGTCGACTTAAATCATGTTGTGGACTTTTAGGTTTTTTATCCAAATAATTAAAGTGACCTAGTTCATGCACCAACACACCCTATTGTACGTTCCAGTAAACTATTAAAATTAATTAAATGATTGTTTAGGATTTATGTAAAATATTACGTCACACCACAGCCCATCGTTCAGGTTACAAATAATTAAAAAGGTTTAAAGGAAATTAATGTATTTTAAAGAGGGATAAAAATAAATAATAAAATAGATACGGTTGGAGAGAAATTAAAAATAATTTAAATGAGGTTAACCAATTTTAATTATTTATTTCATTTCTTCCACCATTTTATTTTTATTAATTTATTTTTTTATCTCCTTTTTATTTTTCCTTTTTTTTCTTTCCTTTCCTTTTTATTAATTTTTTTCCTCTCCTCCTCTCCTCCTCCTCTCCTGTGTGTGGAACATCTCTTCTCCATTGGTGGTGCACACCACCTTCTCCTCCCTTTGGAAGATCTACGCCCCTACATTCTTCGTTTGTTTTCTTCATCGTTAGGTGCACTATGAACCTCTCAGTAAGGCTTATCCCTTGCACTAAGAATCATGCGATCTTATTCCAAATCCTTTGTGTAGTTCATCGCTGAAAGATTTTATCCTATATTGGGGTTTTTCTAAAATCTTCCATTTTCTTCAATTTTATGTCAAATCAAATACTACCATGGATCATAGGATCATATACGGCAATAAGGTAGGGAATCTACTCTCTTTCCCTCCATTTCATTACGATTTATGAAAACGCAATGTTGTGTTGTTAGTCGGTGCCTACCGGCATGATGATTATTCTCCCAAAATTATTAATAACCATGTTTTTCCTAGTTTTTTCTTCCATATTGACCATGAAATAATTTTTTTAATTTATTGCAACAATTTCGGACACCCTTTGGGGAGTGCCTATGTGGTCATTATAATTTTTGTTAGCCCAAACATTTAATTTATTTAATTTCATTTGTTGCGCGGCCTATTTTTGTTGTGTTCAATTTAAATAAATATTTTATATTAATAATAAATCTTGAATTGTTTAATCTTTGGTAGTTGGTTGTGTTGGTTAATTTATAATTAAAAATTTCCTTTATCTTAATGTTTTCACAGCCTATTTTGTTGTGTTTAATTTAATATAAATAATTTAGATTAATTATGAACTTTAGAATTGTTGGATCTTGGTATTTGGTTAGCCTAATTTATTTATTTATTTAAAGGTGCATTTTTCTGATAATGTTGATGCGATACCTTTACTTGTTAATATTTTTATACTAAAATATTTAATTTTCACTGTGTGATTCACGGGTATACCTGTTTGGTTTCAAGATGCAATTAAATTTGTTCATATCATATCATCTTCTATGTAAACATTATTTAAATTCATGGTGGGGAAATGAGGTGGGTATCGTATAAAGGGGCATGCTTATTTCCTTTGTTCCTGATAGTTACCTCTATGTGTCGGGGGTGGTGTTCTTGGCTTTACCAGACCGAGACATCCCCGGGATTTCTAATACTTATGAGTGGTAACAGTTCAAAGTGGCAATCAGAACAGATCTATTGGCAATGTGGTTAAGCCATCCTCAAATGACACTCAACCCCTTTTTGTGAGATCAGGACGGACTAAGGGAAAATCCATACAACGGGCGATACCTGTTCTTTCAAAATATTTACTTGGATGGTCTTAGTGGTATTGGATAAATGAAGGATTTTCCTTAGTGATACCTTCAGGATGGGCTCAGACTCCAACTCTCAACATGAACCTTAGTAATGATGTACTGAAGGTTTATATTAATGTCATTGTTAGTCTCTTGAGATTTGATATATTTTCGTGTATGTTTAAGAACACCTGGTTGAAAAATGAGATAGACCACAAGTTAAAGCACGAGCTTGGGGGTATGACTCTTCCTTGTTTTACCATAGTCTTTTAGGATTAATATATATGCATATGTGTATTCTACTTATAGGTACTACCTTCAGACTTTTGGCTTATGCCAAAGAAGGTGATTAGGAATGGGTGCCGCTTTAATCCCGGGACGTGTTATTTATTTCATTGCACTTAATAAATTATCCACAACTGTTATATAATGGCACACTACATTTTATTATTGCATGAAATGTAAAGGTTTAGACACTGCAGGTGCCAGCACACTGGGATTTTATCACACACCCTGATCGAGCGTCATTGACACCTGAGTAGATTATATGTTTGCAGGTATTGACAATGGGAACTGTGCTACTTCTGATTCTCGATTGATTGTTGCTTATTAGGATTGAGACTGGGGCAGAGGACTGATCCTTGATCATGATTTAGTTGTTTCACTTTGTTTCATTTCTTTTAAATTGATATCATGTCTGGGTTCTATTTTACACACATTCATTTTAGACATACATCATGGAATGAAATCATTTTGTGAGCTTCCTCACTCGAGTATTATTCAGTTGGATTATTTATATTACTTTTATTGCAGATTATTAATTTATATGATTCATCTATTTATTATTTAATTCCTATTTCTGCCTCTATGATAATACCTAGTACCAATGAGGGCATAGTCTCCCCCATGGACACAACAAAAGTCCCTTGTTGTTAGTCAGCAGCCTCTGGCGTTCGGGGAGATGTGCTTGAGGTCGTGTAACCCACCGGTCTGGCCACCATCTTAGAGATGATCCATGTTGGGGCGTTACAATGTGGTATCATAGGTGGAATTTTTTTCCTTTGTCTTACTGCTTTGGTTTGGTAGACAGGATTCTAGGAATGTGTCTGCACTTGGTTAATAGCCATTCTAGGGACTGATCAACCCATGTACGGGAAGTGAACAAGTGGCTAGGGTTGGGATTGTTATTCATGCTTTTCGATGTTACAACTGATATGATTTCACCTTGAGTGATTGGTGTAATTTCTGCTTCTTATGAATTTATAGAATTTATGATATTTTACCATTGTCCCATTCAGGTAAGGATGAAGCATTGCAAGCATCATAATAGGAACAAAAGAATT
The DNA here is from genome assembly GCA_963277665.1 of Viscum album. NCBI lineage: Eukaryota > Viridiplantae > Streptophyta > Magnoliopsida > Santalales > Viscaceae > Viscum > Viscum album. Next base: position 1,578,143,617 of record OY728141.1, read on the forward strand.
CACATGCCATGTAGTTGCATTTTGGGTTGCCTGCAGATTCAAATTTTGTGCCTTGAATTCATGCCATGCCTTGTATTTGTTTACCATTCCTGTTTAGATACAATGTTTCGGTGCTGTATTTATCATGCTACCTGTTTAATATCTTTTATTCATTTTATCATGCTTCTGTTCCTATTATCATGTCTTTGTGATTAAAATGATATTTTTATGTGATTATAACATGTATCTCTATTAACTTCTTGTAGTGACCTACTAGCTTTTTTGTTATGTAATTGGTTTCATTGCTAAAATTTATTGGTTGCCTTTGAAGAGGAGCCAAATTCGAAATACATTAAAGTGTATAGTCTCTTTTTTTGGTTGATATCTGCCCATATATCTAGGCTGATATGTGTTTGAGAATGTTATAATTTCAAATTAATTATTTAATTTCCTAAAGTCAAAACTAGGACCATGTAGGATAGTTAGTGTATGTTCCTTATGAGATAACCCGGTATGGGTGTTGTGACACTTAATAATTAAACTTTTTGTTGGGATTTAATTTTAATGAACCTAGTTCGGCTTAGTGGGATCCTGGTAGATCTCCTTATCTACTCAAAAGGAATTTATGTGACAGATTTCCTAATTAAGGACAGTATGTCAATTAATGTTTAATGTTTTAAAATGAAGTATTATAAAACAAGCCTATTTTTTCCTTGAATCAATGGTTAAGATCGATTACCATGTGTTTTGTTTTGAAAAATGGTACTTTCTTCTTTGATTAAATCATTTGATGATTAATGATTAAATGTGATTAAATATAAAGGGCATGTATATGAAACTTTTAGCGATGTCCTCTATTTAATACCTTGATATAGGGATAGTTTGTGTTTCTCCTAGATTTTATTTGGAACAGAACCTTTTGTATGTTGTTGTACCTAGTCAGACCCCCCTTTCTTAAAATGAAACCCTTGTTCGGATGGGTGGTCATGTTTTCCTTGATTTTTGTTTCGGGCTTTAGCATCAGTAATTCTCATTTACATCATGTTATGAATTCCTTATGAGTGGTTAGTTTCTTTATCTTTCGTTCAACTATATCTTCTCCATAGTGATGGATGACTTCCTACGTCGTCATCCAAGTTAAAAGAAATCTTTCTTATGTATCACCTTGGGGTAATATCTCTTCACTTAAATGGTGTTGTCGAGTACTTAATGTTGTGACAAACTGGATGAGTTTAGTGTAATCGTCATGTCTTGCACTTTTAAATATGTTTTGGGTCATCTTCATAGTAAAATGGCTTATGTGATAAAGGAATCATGTTTTTCCCAATTCTAGGGATGACTTCTAGAGATTCGGGTGTTCTAACTCAATAGCCAATTTGGTTGGACTTTCATGTCAGTTGTTTAAATGTTTTCATTATAGTAATCTCCAAATCTTTTTAGTGTACTCTTTCTTAAGTGACAAGCATGTTCCCTATCTTGCCTTCTCCCTTGTTGCACTAAGAGAGAATCGGTATTACGCCATGCTAAAACAGTAAAAGTTTTCGGGATTGTTTAGGGTGGATTTCTCAGTGATGCATGCTGACACATCAGTCTTATTGAGGATTGATTAATCTTGAGTGACCCTTGGATTTCTGTTTAGGAATTCCTGAAAAACTCTTGTATACCATCTTTATCATGTAACTTGACCACTAGGCTGATTCCGCTTTAGACTCGGTAAATGTTTCAGTATATGCATCTTTCCCTTGTACCAACATCTCACTCTTAAACATGAATTATAGACTACCTTGTGTTAGTTCCATTCACTCATGTCGTGCTGATTTGAAGTTACCCAGGACTTGTTTTCGGGCTCGGGGATTCCTAAATCAAGGAATGTCACCGGAGGTCAGGTATGAACTTCGGTGGGCGTGTTCATGGTAAATGTAAGATACCTTTAAATAAGGCATCACACATTTGTATATAAAGAACCTTCCATCTAAGCCGAGCATCTTATTAAATGTTCGGTCATAGTGCCGTGAATGGCTCTTTCTCTTGTTCAATAAAGTGGTCAGTGAAGGACCTTTTCCTGTCACATCGTCAGGTAAGACGAATAAAGTTTGTTTCAACCAGGGAATTTCAGAGAAATCTAGCTCGATTTGGTCTTTCAGGGCGATGGGGAATCGACCATTTTATCTATTTCACAAATCAAGTGATAAGTGTCACTAGAATGCTTAAGGGCGTGTCTTGTACGAAATTATAATGGAGGAAGGTGTTGTGAACTTGAATTTTCCACTTTCTTACTTTAAAACATAAGGTAAAAAGTAACTTTGGCCAAAAGTTAATGAGACAATGACATGGTTGTATCTCTAGCTGAATCTGTTTGGATTGGTATTATTTTAGTGTTTTAGTTGGAAAATGAGTGTTGGATCAGATCATAATAGCCTATGTGCCTCATGCCTAACAATTGTTTGAGTGTGCATTGGGTGTTTAGATACAAAACACAATTTTTGTATGAGACCGTATGACCTTGTAAATCATGTGAGTGTTACGTTGTTCTTGAAGGCGTCTCAGGAACAAGATGTTCTAAGGAGGGAAGGTTGTAAAATCTTGTGTTTTGAACCATATTAAAAAGCAAAGGAATTTTTTTTTTCCGTTAACTAGGCTAGCCGGTTTTAAAAACCGAGTGTCAGAACATTTTATTCCGATATTCAACACTGCAGCGTTGATAAAACAAAAATATTATGTATATTTTATTGACACAGTTGTTGGTTTCTTTTAAAAAACATTAAATAACTCTCAAACAGTGTGTCGTATGAGAAATATGAGACTAACGTTAGGTCTGGAACCCATGGTTTACCCTCGGTAGGGTATAACCTTCATTCGCATAGGGTGTTTGGCACCCTCTCACATGATTATACTATGTTTTTTAATTAATGAATTAGTTATTTTTTTAACTAATAAATAATTATTTTATCACAAATGGTGTGTTGAATGATAAATTTCACATCACTGATAGTTATGAGTCGTGGGGTTTACCCTAGGTTGGGTATAACCCATGCAAGTAGTGGAAATTTGGTCATATCTCACCGAAGATAATTTAATTGGGTTAAATAATTTTGTGAGAAAATTAGAAATAATATTTATAATTTTATTATTAATATTATTATTTGTTTTGATGATAATAATTGATAATGCACATCCAAAATTAATAAGTTCTGTCGTGGTGTAAATAATAACTGCACAATGTACTAAATGTTATATTGTTAATTATTTGAATTAAATACAAATGCGCAATTAATATTTCTTTAATGACCGTTATCTTTTATTTATATAATTGTTGCTTTAAAGTATTAATTGTGTCATTGTTGAGTTGAGTTAAATATTAATTATTATTTTAATTATTGTTATTATTATTATATTGGGACAGAAACATTGTTGTATATATATATGGGATTAAATATAAATAAATATATATATATAGTTATATATACATGTCTGGGTGTATTTATATGAATATGCATGTGTGTATATTTATATATAACACGTATATACATGGGTGAATATTTATTATTAGGTTAGATAAAATATTATTAATTACCCACATTAATGAATTTAATATATCGACTTAAATCAAGTTGTGGACTATTATGTTTGTAATCCAAATCTTTAAAGAGACCAAGGGCGTGTGCCTGTGCACCCTGTTGTGGGTCCCAACCAACTATTAAAATTAATTAAATGTTTGTTTAGGTTTTATGTAAAATATTATAGAACATCATAGCTCAATTTTTGGGTTAACAAAAATTAAGAATAATTAAAGGAAATTAATGGAACTTAAAGAGAGATAAAAATAAATAATAAAATTGATACAGTTGGAGAAAAATTAAAAATAATTAAAATGAGGTAAACCTATTTTAATTATTTATTTAATTTCTTCCACCATTATATTTTTATTATTTTATTTATTTATCTCCTTTTTTTTCCTTTTTTTATTTTCTTTCCTTTTTATTTATTTTTTTCCTCTCCTCCTCTCCTCCTCCTTTCCTGGGAGCACCTCTCCCCCCAATGTGGTGCACACCACCTTCTCCTCCCTTCAGAAGATCATCGGGCCTCTGTTCGTCGTCCATTTTTTTTACCGTTAGGTGCAATGTAAACCTCTCGGTAAGGCTTATCCCACTCACCAAGAATCATGTGATCACATTCCAAACCATTGCACAGTTCGTCATGGATGGATTTTAACCTATATTTGGGTTTTTCTAAAATCATATTTTTTCTTCTGTTTTAGGTCAAATAAAATCTTTCCGCGTATCATAGGATCATCTACGGCCATAATATAGGGCGTCTACTCTTTTTCAATCTGTTTCGTTTCTATTTATAAAAACACACCATGGTGTCGTTAGTCGTTGCCTATGTGCTTTGAGGAAATTCACCCAAAATCATTAATTAATTTGTTTCTCCTAATTTTTGTAGTTATTTGATCCTGAATTAAATTGTTTAATTTTTTTCCACAAGGTCAGACACCCCATGGGGCATGCTGATGTGGACAATATAATTTCTGTTAGACAAAACTTTTAATTTATTTAATTGCATGTGCTGCGTAGCCTATTTTTGTAGTAATCAATTTAAATAATTAATTTAGATTAATTATAAATCTTGAATTGTTGAATCTTTGGTAGTTGGTTGTGTTGGTATATTTATTATTAAAACGTGTCTTTATATGCATGTTTTTCACAACCTATTTTGTTGTGTTTAATTTAAAATAATTAATTTAGATTAATTATGAACATTTTAATTGTGGGTTCTTGGTAGTTGGTTGGTCCAATTTATTTATTTATTTAAAGGTGCATTTGTCTGCTTATGTTGAGGCAGTACATTGCCTTGTTATGATTTCTATGCTGAAATATTTAATTTTCCATATGTGATGCACTGGTATACCAGTATGGTTTCAAGCACCAATTACATATGTGGATATCTTATCTTTTTCTTTGAAACATTATTTAAATTTAGGGCGGGGAAAGGAGGTCCGTCTCATATAAAGGGTCACACTTAGACCCTACATTCCGGACATTTTACCCCTATGTGTCATGGGTAGTTTTCTTGGATTTAAGGGACTAAAACTTCCCCGGGATTTCTTATACCTATGAGTGATACCTGTACCAAAAGGGCCCATCAGGAAGGATCCGTTTGTAATGTGACTGAGCTAGCCTCAGATGAAAATTGACTCCTTTTTTGAGATTAGGACGGACTCAGGGTAAATCCATGCCATGAGCGATATTAGTCATTCGAAATATTGCCTTGGATGGGCTCAGTGGTATTGGATAATTAAATGATGTTTTGTAGTTATACCTTCTGGATGGGCTCGGACTCCAACTCTCAATTTAAACCTTAATAATGTTTCACTGAAGGTTTATATTAATTTCCTTGTTAGTCTCTTGAGATTTGAGATATTTTCTGGTATGCTGAAGCACATATGGTAGACACATGACATAAACCCCAAGTTAAAGCACAAGATTGGGGGTATGCCTCTTCATTGATTTACATTACACTTCTTGGCTTCATATATATTCATATATGTATTCTACTTACAGGTTCTTCTTTATGACTTCCGGCATAGGATGAAGCAGGTGATTAGGCACATGTGTCTCTTGGAACCCAGGCCGAGTTATTCATTTCCTTACACTTAATGAATTATATAAAATTATTAAAAAATGAAACAATTCATTTTCTTATTCACCAAATGGAAAGTTTTAGACCCCACAGGTTCTAGCCTACTGGTATTTTATCTCACACACTGCTCGAGAGTCATTCACACCTGAGTAGATAATATGTTTGAAGGTATTAACAATGTGAAGTGTGTTGCATCTGATTCATGATGGATTGTTGCTGCTTAGGATGGAGACTGGGGACGTGAAACGAGCTTTGATCATGATGTAGTTGTTTCAATTTGTTTCTTTTCTTTTTAGTTGATAGACTTATTGGGTTCTATTTTCTATAATTTTAGTTTAGACATGCATCATTTCGTGACATCGTTTTGTGAGCTTCCACACTTGAGTATTATTCAGATTGATTTTTTATATTGATTCTGCTGTAGATGATTCATTTATATGCTTATTATATTTATTATTTAATTTATATTACTGCCACTATGGAAATACCTATTACATATGATTGAATATTCTCCCTCATGGATACAAAAAATGCCCTCGCTACTAGTCGACAACCTCTAGTGTTCGGGGAGATGCGCTTGAGGTCGTGTAACCCACTAGTCCAGCCACCCTCTTAGATATGAGTTAGTTCGGTACATTACATTATAAATCTTGTATAATATAATATATAATTTCATTAACTCCATAATTTTAACATTCCATATATGGAATTAATGGGTCATATCACTTTGAGGGGGCGGTAGTCCGCACTTCCTCAATTTAAATTATTGTGGTTACATATTATGGAAAACATAAAGTATACTATAAATGAAATATAAAAGAATTATAGATACAGTATAAATATAATATATATCACATATAAATATTTTTTCATCATAATTTCCACCATGAAAGGAGGTAGGAGATATTTGAACAATCATCATTTTGTGAGGCAGTAGTTTGTCGGCCACGAAAACAGTATGTTCGTATCCATTAGATGGAGGTGTGTGGAAGTGTAATTAGAATAATCCACCTAAAAACATCCTAGTATATTTAGGATATTGGTTTTTCTATAATAGAATGGAATAAATATATTTTATGGCGGTTGGAGATGAAAAAAAAGAACATGAGAGAAGACATTACCTTTAAATCCGGTAACTCCCTTTGATTTAAACCAAAAAGATTTATTGGATTTCCGTATGCCCCAAGTATGGATTCTAGATAAAATAGAGGTATTTTTAGAGATATTTGTACTAGGGGTTGGATGAACCAATGTGATTGAGAGGTGTGAGAAATGGGTTAGATGTTATGGCCTTTTATAAAGGGAGGAGAGGCTCTTTAGGAATGTTTTAAAATATTATTTTATTATAAACTGAATTTCGATTTCAAAAGGTCCCCATATCATTTAATTTGAAGATACGAATCTTATTGTTTGGAATACTCTCATACAATGGGTTTCATAAATGTTTAGGGCATAAAATTAACCATATCGTTTAGCATTAACATTTACTTAACTAATTTAACTTTTAACATGTCCTCTTGTATATTCACACTATATGGTTAATATATTTACTATAATATGATAGGAGACCCAAAAAATGGATAATTAATGACATTTTTTTCATCATATATGTAATTTGACCGAATATTAGATTTTTAGGATTATTTCACACATAATAAAATAATATTTCTTTTAAAACTCATTTATATCAAATTATAAATAATTCATATCAAGACTTTAAAAAAAATTTATAGAAACATGATTATTTCAAAAAACCTATATCAATTCAAAGATAAGAAGTTATACTAATCAATTAAATTCATGTATGGCATAAAAATCTTCAAAATAAATTTATTTCAATATTTATAATCTCATTTATTTAAAACATTCATTAATGTGGTAGTCATTACATCATTATTGTGTCCTAAAAAAATTGTTTATTTTACGTCTAAAAATTATAAATAAAATTACAGGATGTATAAAGTATTTTTATAATTATAATTACTATTTTAGTTTAAAATATCACTTATATAACCCATTATAAAAATTAGTTTACTAAGATATATATGTTTATGTTACATTTTCCTTAACAATAAATTAATATTTATAAAGTGTTATTTTCACTTAAAAGTAGCTCAATGGGGTCCCAAAATCGACCGAAGGATGCCTATGGTTGGTCATGTATCATCTAATATGGTCAGGATGCGTTTTATAGTAATTTAATAATATTATAATATTATTGTTTACCCTTATTTACCAGATTTACCCTTTAACCATGGTAAATAAAATATTTAGAAAAGGTACTATTCATAATGACTTAATATAAAAGTTACCTATTTAAATAATTTAGACCACATGATTGAAAATATGGAATCCAATTTTCCAAATTCAAAATAGAGAAGCTTCAGAAATTATTTTAAAAATATTTCGTGTTGTCAAAACCAAAAGCGTGTTTCTAAGAAATAATAACTATCAAAAGATTGAATTTTTTTATGTCCAATTTCAAAGGGAAATTACTTATGACAAATAAAATAGAATGAAATGGAATAAATATAATTTAAAAACAATTTCAAAACATTTAAAAAGATAATCTATCCAAATAAATAATTATATTAAAAGGCAATTTGGAATTAAAATGCAGTATTTAACTATTCATTAAAAAATTAACATTATCCAAAAATTACCAAAATTTCACCCTAATTAAATTTTGATGTCCTGATTCTAAATAATATTTTTAATTTGTAAAATAGATCATATAAAAGAGAGAAATAGTGGATTTAAATGGGGTTCTTCATTAAAAGGCGGTAAAACTACCTTTTAAAAATATTAGAGTATTTATACTTAAAATTGTATTTATTCTAATTTTAAGCCTCTAAATTTTATTGGATAAATGTAAAAACATTTAAAAATTATTTATAATTGTATTGTAGTTTGTTATATTCATTCCCACCAATAAAATTGTTAGGAATTAACTACCATTTAAAATAATATTATAATATTATATTATTTTTCGGTATAACTCAACGTTTTGTTCAACGTAAGATTTCAAAGAAACCAGTTTTTGCTTGTTGAGTATGCTATCAGACATGTAATCCCCTTGAATGTAAAATTAATATTTAATTCAAAAATATTAACAAATATGAAAATGTGATATTCATTATTATCCTGGGTTGTAACACTAATTACCACGAGAATCTTCTTGCACTACATTCCTATATTGATCCACTTGAAATCACTGATAAAAAAACCACATATTTGAAAACTTCTAGTCGCATAACTCATGCACATGCACCCAACAACTATAAATACAGGAAAAATTTGGATTTTTTAAGAAAAATAAATTTTTTAAATTTATTTTCATTCGTGAAACTATACCTTGAATTTCACTTAGAATTGATAGATATAGGGAACACTATGTGTCCACGTTTTACTATGTGAAAATCTTTCACATTGTAGAGACAGCAGATCATTTTTGGAAAAATTTACTTCATATAATGGGGTTTCCACAGATTTATATAAATGGATGTACCTAAACACATTTTTCTTGTGTTCCATCCACAAATTGTGAAACTCTTATTTCAAAGATGAATTTATAGAATAATATTCAATCAAACCCTTCATGTTGTGAAACTTTCTTGTGCTGCACGTGATTGAACCTATAATTTAGGGATTCGATGGGTTTTCATGTATTTCGATTGTTTCTCTATTTTTTAGTGATTACAAGTGTTCTCATGGTTTTTATGGTTTTATAAGGGTTTCTATATTTTAAAAATTCTCTTTTTATTTTTTAGGAAGTCATATATATTTTCAGAGGTTTAAGGGGTTTATTAGTTTTTAAAGGGTATTCTAGAGTTTTTAGAAATTGTCTTTATTTTTGTAGGGTTTTCAATGTTTTCAATTTTATAAGGATTTTTTAATGTTTTCCCGGTTTTTCATAGAGCTATGGGGTTTTTAAAGACTCTTCCATATTTTTCTTCATTTTTCCTTAATATTATAAAGATTTAAAATGGATTTGTATTAGTTTTTAGGATTCGCAAGGGTCATTCATTGATTTTTTTGTTTTCCTAGAGTTTTTATAGTGTTTTTAGGATTTTATAGAATTTTTTAAGGGTTTATAGTGTTTATTTGGTTTTTTAGTGTTTTATAGGGTCGTTTAATATTTTCTAGATTTTTTAGGACATTTTCTGGTTTTCAAGATTTTTATCAAGGTTAGAATGATTTTTAGTGCATTGATGGGATTATTAAGGCTTACAAAGTGTTTTCAAGGGAATTATATGTATGTTTATCATTTTCCACGGTTTCCATGGGTTTTAAATGTTTTGATGAGTTTATCATTAATTTTATGTGGTTACAGTGTTTTTTAAGGATTTGTAGGGTCTTACATTATTTTTTTAGTATTTTCATCATTTTCCTATATTTTGAATGGTTTTTCATTTTTTATGGGTTCCTTACATATTTTTGGGGATTCCATATTTTTTCATGATTTATAATTTTTTCAAGGGTCTTATTTGATTTTCTTCTTTTTTAATAGTTTACAGATATTTTAATGAGTTTTCAGGGGCTTTCATGATTTTCATAGTCATTCATTATTTGGACGATAATCTTAGTTTTTAATTGTTTTCAAAGTTTTTCAACTTTTTATTATTTTATTCGGGATTTTATAATTATATTAAAAAAATTATCATGGAATTCTAGGGATTTTAAGGATTTATAGGGAATTATTGGATTTATCAGGTTTTCTTATGGTTTTATGGAATTTTTCGATTTTCTTATTTTTTTAAGAGATTTCATGGTTTTTTAAAAAATTGGGGTTTTCATAGTTTTTAGGTTGTTATTATTAATTAAAAGGATTTAATATATGTTTTAATATATTTGTAGTGTTATTCAGCTTTTAAATAATTCAATGCTTTCTCATAGTTATGTAGGGTTTTCTGGGTTTTTTTTATTTTTTCGTTAATTTTTCTTGATTTTTATTTTTTTAAATGGGTTTACAAGTTCTCTTAAAGTATTTTAATGTTTTCATAGTTTTTTTAGATTTTAAGGGTTATATAATATTTTCCATGGTTTTAAGTGATATAATAGGGGTGTTCAGGGTGTTTTATGTTTTATTATGGTTTCCCATGATTTTTAATGGGTTATAATATTTTCTACAGTTTTAAAATATTTTATAGTGTTTTTTAATGGGTTATTATATTTTCTCTCAAGGTATTTTGATGTATTAATTTCATATTTCTTTATCGTGCAATAAATGATTATGTTTTATGAATCCATGTTCTATGATCCATGTGGCACACTTATGCATGTAAAGAAATGTTTAAGAAGGGTGCGCCATTATAGCGCTCCAATGCATTGGGTAAAGTATAGTATCATGATACATCATGTGCAATTAGTGTTGACTCATGCTAATTCAAGTGAAACTAGGGTTTAATCATGATTCATGGGCAATGAGTATTTACTCATGCTCTATGTGCAATGAGCCTTGGATCATGCTAATTCCATGTTAAGTGTTGTTGCCACATTTCCATGTTATGATTATCATGCTTTATCATGCCTTTATGTTCATGTTTCTCGTGTGCTCTATTGATATTCCTATTGTCTAATATGTATTGTACTCTTCATGTCTTCTATATATATTCCCTTACGTGGATTTATATCTCACCCCTTTTTTATGCATTTCCTCAGGTTATCCCATGCAATGCTACGTACGAGGGAATGTAGTTATCATGTAATGGAAGTTTTCAATAAAGATGTTTTCCTTCAGGTTTTAAGTTGTTATGTAATGATCCTAAGCACCAAATACACTAGACCTCTCTATCATCAATGTTGTATCAAGTGAATGGTTTATGTAATAAATCATGTTTAAGTTTGTAATAAAAGCAGGGTTGTCACAGTTGGTATCAGAGGATAGGTTTAGTTATTTTTGGGATTAGGATTAGAAAACCCTAGTAAAGACTTAGAGATAAGACTAGGTATAATAATAACATCCCCGAGTTTGGTAAGTACTGAGTAAGTGGTTTATCAAGAAAATACATCCCTATCATGATACGAGTAGGTAGAGGCGACTCTAGCACAGACGTATCCTAGGGGTAAAACCCAAAAACATGGCTTTGAGCTAGACTCAAACGGGGAACTGGTGGACAATAACGAACCTTGCTGAACTCTTGGTTACGAAACTCCCGGGGGATATGTTTTGATTAATTCACATGCTTAGTATGAATCCTTATTAAGGAAATTAAAAAAATGCCCCTATGAATATATGTCAGAAAGTAGATCATGAAATCCAAGATTGAAGCCTATAGACTCATGAGTTAAGGAAATAAAAGTTTATTTATAATTCATCAAATTTTTTCTTTGGATTTCCCTTTATGAGTTACCCCCTAACATTCCTTTTATTCCAGCCAATGGCCGATAATAGGAGGACTTGGGCTAACAACCGATGTGAAGATCAGTGTGATGACTATACTAATGCGATGACCAATCCAATGGGTGCAGGAATCGCAAACATTGTCATGCTACTCTCTTAGCTAACTCAAATTTGAATAGAAACACTGGTCAAGAGGAATGTTCAACCCCTCCTACAAAAGAACAAGTCTCTATTGAGAGCATCATGAGACAAAGGAATCCTACTTTTAGTGGATCAGTTGATCCCACGATTGTTGAACAATGGATCAACTCCATTAAAAAGATCTTCTCCATTCTTCAATGTTCTGAACAAGAGAAGGTTCTCCTGGAAGCTTATCGTATGGAGGGTGAAGCTGATCAATGGTGGATGTTGATCAAAAATATGAAGCCTGAGGAGGAGATAAAGGCGTTAGAATTGAAGGATTTACGGAAGATGTTTTTTGATAAATATTTTCTGCGCACCCTCTGGTTTAAGATGGAAAGGGAATTCCTTTCCCTCAAACAAAAAAAAGATGAATCTGTTGGAGCGTACGAGGAAAACTTCACAAGGCTTCCACGATACGCTTTCGGCATTGTCATTACCCCCGAATGCAAGGTTGATGGATTCTTTGTTGGGCTAAAGCCTAGCCTGTGGAATGCATTAGTGATCCGTGACTTCGACAGCTATGAGGAAATTTTATGATGTGGAATTCAATGTCGATGGTCCAATGGATAAATCCAACAGTGCAAAGATGATCCAGCACCCCACTTTACAAAAGTGCGGAAAGAAGCACTCTGTAAATTGCCTCAATGGGATGAGGAAATGCTTTAGGCGTTGAAGAGAAGGGCACCTAGCTGTTAACTGTCAGCAAGAAAGACCCGTGGATGAGATAGAGGAGGGCAACGCTCCGTTCGAACCTCATCGCGTTGTTCATTGCTACAACTACAAATAACCAGGGAATGTTTCAAATCATTGCCCTAACCCAAGGGTTTTCGGAGGCAACCAACAACCTCCAAGGCAGAAAAGAAGAGCTTTTTCCATCACTTCTACCGAAGTGAACACCGACAACGAAGTGGTGATAGGTACGCTAGTTATTAATTAAATATTACTGAATGTACTTTTAGATTCAGGTTCTACGCATTCTTTTATATCTCGAATGTTTAGTAAAATAATCCCACCACTACCACAAATCATGGATGTAAAGATGTCGGTGGGTACGGAAAATGAAGAAATCATTGCATCCAATGAATATAAGTCCTCCCCTGTTATAATCTTTGGATTGAATTTCTTCAGCGAACCTTGTCATACTCCCTCTGGTGGAATCTGATGCAATACTTGGCATGGATTGGATTTCCTTATATAGAGCCAACATAAATCGTCAGGAGTGGGAAATCACACTCCATATGGAGAATCGACCCCCGATTATTTACAAGTGTAATGAGGAAGATGAATCTCCTTTATATCCATCATCTCAAGCATAGATATTACTGCTCTATAAGCACATGTAACTGGCTCAGATGATTGAGTCCAAGGAAGAAACCATCCTTGAAGAAATGCCTATTGTGATGGAATTCGCTAAAGTGTATCCCCAGGAACTGTCTGGTCTTCCTCCTGGAAGAGATGTTGAATTCTAAATTGAACTTATACCAGGGGCGCTACCAATATACAAGACTCCATATAGAATGGCTGTCGTGGATCTTGAAGTGCTGAAGAAACAACTACAGAAGAATCTGGATAAAATGTTTATATGCCCAAGTGCTTCACCATGGGGTGCACCAGTCCTCTTCATCAAGAAGAAGGATGTGTCAATGCGGCTTTGCATCAATTATTGTGAACTTAACAAAATCATGATAAAGAATATGTATCCTCTACCATGGATCGATGACTTCTCGATCAGTTTCATGGAGCACAATACTTCTCCAAGTTAGATTTGCGGTCAAGATATTATCAAGTAAGGGTAAAGAAGGAAGATGTCACCTAGACTGCTTTTCGTACAAGATACGGGAACTATAAATTCATTATAATGCCTTTCGGACTCAATAATGCTCCAGAAATCTTCATGGAATTGATGAATAGAGTCTATATAGGTTACCTAGACAAATTTGTGGTAGTCTTTATAGATGATACTCTAATATACACCAAAACCAAGGAGGATCATGAGGAGCATTTAAGAACTGTACTAGAGACATTGCCAAAGGAGAAGCTTTATGAAAAGTACATCAAGATGATTTCTAGTTGAATGAGGTCTCATTCTTGGGCCATATTATCACAAGAAATGGGATATCTGTGGATCCCACCAAAAAAGATGCAATTGAGGGATGGCCGAGGCCAACATCGGTAACAGATATCCGTAGCTTCAAGGGGTTAGCTGGATATTATCGATGATTTGTGAGAAATATCTCACTATTTTCCAACCTCTTACCAAGATAACTTGAAATGGAGTAATATTTTCTTGGAGTGATGAATGCGAAGAAAGCTTCAAGGAGATGAAAAGGAGGCTTATCACTGCTCCCGTGCTCACTTTACCCACATGTGGGGAAATGTTTGTGGTATTCATTGATTCTTCGAAGAAGGTCTTAGGCTGTGGGATAATGCAGAATGATAAAGTGATATCCTATGCCTCAAGTCAGTTGAAAATCCATGAGTGAAACTATCCAACGCATGATATGGAGTTGGCGGCGGTGATCTTTGCCTTGAAAATATGGAGGCATTATCTCTATGGGGAGAAATGTGACATATATAACAACCACAAGAGTCATAAATATATATTCACATAGAAAGAGCTTAATATGCGCCAGAGAAGATGGATAGAGCTCATCATGTATTATGACTGTTCAATACATTACCACCCTGGGAAAGAAAACAAGGTGGCAGATGCCCTGGGTAGAAATGACCCAGCGATTCTATCAATGATGAGAATTGAGAAGGATCCAATCTTCTTAGACTTGATGAAGATGGACATGGGAATAATAAATAAGGGAACATCATCATTACTTTCACAAATGATTGCTCAACCATCTCTTTTGGAATGGTTAATGGATGGTAGAAAGGATGATGTGGAAATTCATGAAAAAGTAGAAGCTATCAGAAAGGGGAAATTCTCGAAGTTTAATGTTAATGAAGAAGGAATTGAACGATTTGGGAAAAGGATATGTGTTTCATTACGTCTAGAGATGAAGAATGAACTTTTGGATTATGCACATAGTTCAAATTTCTCTATCCACCCCGGGAGCACAAAGATGTATCGAGATCTCTGAGAAAACTTTTGGTTGGATAATATGAAAAAGGAGATCACATAATATACATTAAAGTGCCTAGTGTGCCAGCAAGTGAAGGCAGAGAGGCATAAGTCTAAGGGGATGATGCAACCATTGACCATACAAGAATTTAAATGGGAGAACATCACCATAGACTTTGTCACCAGACTTCTAAGGACATCCAAAGGAAACAATGCAATCTGGGTTGTTGTGGATCGTCTTACGAAGACTACACACATAATTTCTATTCAGGAGGATTTATCATTGGATCAACTGGCACCGATATATATCAGGGAAGTGGTAAGGCTGAATGGAGTGCCACTATTTATTGTGTCTGACCAAGATCCAAGATTTGCCTCTAATTTTTAGAAGAGTCTTCAATATGCTCTGAATATTGAACTGAACTTTAGTACAGCCTATCATCCTCAAACTGATGGCCAATCGAAGCGGACTATCCAAACATTTGAGGACATGTTGAGAGCATGCTCAATGGACTTTAAAGGAGGATGAGAACAACATATTCCTCTGTTTGAGTTCCCTTATAATAACAGTTTCCACTCGAGCATCCAAATGGCACCATATGAATCCCTTTATGGGAAAAGGTGCAAAACATCGGTGTGTTGGGATGAGGTTGGTGAACATAGGTTGTTTGGACCAGAAATGGTCAAGGAAATGGTGGAGAAGGTGAAAACCATTCAGCAGCATATCAAGGCAGCCTAGAGTCGACCGAAGAGTTATGTAGATAATCGTCAACGATATCTTGAGTTTAAAGTTGGTGAAATGGGTTTTCTATGCATATCTCTGTGGAATATGGTCTTTAGTTTTGGAAAGAAAGGGAAGTTAAGTCCAAGGTACATCTCCCCCTTCGAGATTATTGATCGTGTTGGGGATGTGGCCTATCGACTAGCACTTCCACCTAACATGGCCAAAGTACATGATGTCTTCCACGTATCCCTCTTAAGGAAGTACCTACAAGACCCTTCACATGTACTCTCTTCTAAGGTGGTACAGTTGGAGGATGATCTTTATTATGAGTATGAACCAGTGAAGATCATAGATCATAGAGAAAAAGTTCTATGAAATAAGACAATGCACCTCATCAAGTTGTTGTGGAAAAACCAAAAGTGTGAAGAAGCAACTTGGGAATTGGAGGAAATGATGAAGCTAAGTTACCCACATCTGTTTTAGTGTGGGAAAAGGAAATTTTGAGGGTGAAATTTCTTAAAGGGTGAATATTGTAACGACCCAATGTTTCTTTAATGGAAATCCCTCTTGATCTAATTAAATGTCTCTTTATATAAAATTTTTATATAAAATTTCAACTTCTTTGGTTTATGTTATGAAATGTGACTGTTAATTTTATAGTCATTGAACATTGATCACATGATTAGTATAAATATAAGGCTTTAACAAAACCAATTTACTTAGACAAAGGAAGTGATGTCCTCTTCCAGTAGAATTGCTCCATATGAAGACCATTTGTCAGAGCTTCGAAAAGAGGTGGCATCTTTGGGCTTCTCTCTTGACCAATCCCAAGATAAGCTTCATCATGTAAAACTCGAACGTGACCATCTATGAGAAAAGTGTAATTTGATAGAAATTACCACTCGAGCGATGTTACCTGAGCCACCCCATGAGTCTGTCCCCAAAATACCCCTTACCCTTAGGTCTTATGCAATTATTTTAAGGGGTTATGCAACAAATCTATAGTACTATATTCGTGTACATTATTTCTTTGTATATAATAATGAATATAAAAAAAAATATATAATAATGAATATACTTTCTTGTCATTATTGATACATTGTAAATATTTTTTAAAGTGAAAATAGTGTTTTTAGTTAAAATTTAATTAAGAATTCTATTTTATTAAATTGAGGGATTTTTGAATTAAATAATATTTTAATAAATGTTATTATTATTATTATTAAATTAGTTTTATTATATATAAATGATCATATAATTTTATGAATGCAATTGTAATTTTTATTAAGGATTGAAAGCCATTTTTTGTCCAAACACGTGAATTTTCAATAAATGTCAGTTTTTATTTTAAAAGTGAAAATTAACATATTTATAAAATTATTTAGATAAAATAAATGCTATTTCTGGAATCAGGATGTCGAAATTATCCAACCGTTAATTTTGTATAATTTTCAGAGACATTCAATTTTTTAGGTAAAAATTAAATACTCTTTAAATACATAATGTGTTTTATGACATCATAATGACCCAATAGTGATGTAATAAAATACTATAATCATTATGTTCAGAAAATATATGTTTTAAAATTAAAATAATGTGATTTTTTGTTTGTTTGACTTACTTTTCAATGGATTAATGGACCCTTCATGAATTATTAAACACCTTGTCTTTTTAAATTGTTTTTCATGGGAGTGTGATTCACCTCCACATAAGAACCCCTATTATTTTAAAAAGTTTGGACTTTGACCTTATAAAATATTTTTTTCCTCTTCCCTTTTCCAAAAACCATGGGAAAAAATTATGGTATGGATAGTGGTTTGGACTAATTTAATATACGGGTTCCCAATCCTAAATAATAAAGAATCCCCTCACCTTTCTTATATAAACCCACCCAAGCTCCCACTTCTTCCTCACTCAATTCCTTTTCAGTTCATCCAACCTCTGACCTACTCTCTCTATAAACCTATCAAGGTTCCCCAAGCTCCCAAGAAGCCTTTCTCAAGCCTCTCCCAATCTTTTAAAAGCACGCATACAAGTAAGGGTGTTTTCTTCCTTTCTCATTTTTTTCCAATTTTCATTAAGTTGTTTTTTCATTTAAATTTCAATTATGAATGTTGGGGTATGGTTTTTAACCTCCCTCATACTTCCCTCTTTATGTTTTAATGATGGGAGACCCCTTTCTCTCTCATTAAATTCCCCCCATGTACACCCGTTACTATGCCGAAATTCCGAAAGGAACTTCTCTATCCTCTTTTACATTCAAGCAATACTTTTGTATCATGAATCTAAATTCCATTAAAATTGTTGGTACATGTATATATATGACCTCATTAATGTCCATTACATTTAAATATGATGAGTAACCCCTTTATCTCTCATCAACCATTTTTATGAATTATTATGTCACTCCGTTACGCTGCCGAAATCGCACCGATTTTCTAAGCCAATGTCATTGTGTAGTGAATACCATGCCCATTTCTCCATCAAGGGCATTCACCTTTATGCATATTTAATTATTGATTATAATGTTTCATGTATGAATTCTACATTCATTTATCATGTAATACATTATTATGTTTTATGAATCCATGTTTTATGATCCATGTGGCACACTTATGCATGAAAAGAAATGTTTAAGAAGGGTGCACCCTTATAGCACACCAATGCATTGGGTAAAGTATAGTATCATGATACTTCATGTGAAATGAGTGCTGAATCATGATAATTCAAGTGAAATGAGGGTTTACCCATGCTTCATGTGCAATGAATATTTACTCATGCTCCATGTGCAATGATCCTTGGTTCATGATAATTCCATGTTAAGTGTTGTTGCTACATTTCCATGTTATGATTATCATGATTTATCATGACTTTATGTTCATGTTTATCTTCTGCTCTATTGATATGCCTATTTTATAACATGTATTTTACACCTCATGTGTTCCATGTTTATTCCCTTACTGGACATTTATAGCTCACCCCTTTTTTTATGCATGTCCTCTGGTTATCCCCTGCAATGCTATGTGCGAGGGAATGTAGTGGTCATGTAAAGGAAGTTTTCAATAAAGATGTTGTACATAATGTTTTAAGTTGTTATGTAATTATCCAAATCCCCATTGACATTAGACCTCTCGATCATCCATGTTGTATTAAGTGAATGGTTTATGTAATAAATAATGTTTAAGTTTGTAATAAAAGCAGGGTTGTCACACCATAGATAGTCGGACCTCACCTTCTCAAATACATCTCACACATCCATCGTGTCTTCCCTTTATACATTTTAAAACTCGGTAATTTCCCCAATCATCCTTTTTATATTCCCCCTATTGAATACCAATACTATGGAGGCCCACGACAAATCCCCTATTGTGTGCTTTCTTTGTTCGTTCACCTAAGCCCATTGTTTTATCCCTCCTGAATCTCACATCATCCCCACATATATAATATGTCTTCCCCCTCTTATTGAGTCTCTAATACACCATTTGGTTTCAACCTAGGTTTTATTTTGTCCTTTTTCAGCCACCATTGATAATGATAGTGGTTATATATTGACTTTCTTCACACACATGTTTCTTTACCTCTTCTCTAGGACCTTAATAACTTGTACATGCTATTCTCAGTCTTTTATCTGTAGGTTAAATATTCAATGATGTGTAATATATTGGATGAAACCTCCCTGTCTCACCCTTTTTAGTTTTCATAACTCCCCCACACAACCACCCTCTATTATTCAAATTTCTCACCAGAAAATTTGGCCTAGTCTTGTTCACCTTCCTTTCTCAAGGCATGATCTTTATCATTGGTCACATATGATGTTCTATCAAGTTATCCCTCCTTTCATTATGCACCCGCATATCATTCCAATTATTCTTATATACTTATTTGTATCTAGATTAACCCTCTTCGAGGTCTCTCCCCTATTACCTACTTGTCATTGTCTTTTCCTTTCATTCAAATCACTGAACAAACAATATTGATGGTTGGTGGAATTTTGGTTATTTATTAAGACACCATTTCACCATATATTTTGGTTACTCTTCTCATGCACTATTTTACCCAGCCTTTTCAGTCTGTAAGTCATGTGTCATTTAACATGGCCATTTAGGTCCACAGTTCGGGTTACATTTCACCTTGCCTTTTGGATCTGCTAGTCAGGATTTTTTTCAACCATCCTTTTGAGTATGTTATTTATATATTGTTTCACCATTCTATCATAATTACTAAAAACTAATAAACCACAAAAACATTTGTGTTAGAAGAGATGAATATGATAGAACTCATTGAGGGTATAGGTTACAATAGGGGATATCACACCAACTCAAAAGGTAAACAAAAAAATGAATTATTATCCCCAATATATTTTTGTAATGTGATTTATTACTTAGGGAAATTTTAGATCTCGTAATGAATTATATTAAATTAATAAGTTCCTCAATAATTTTATACGAATCTAATGAAGGAATATTGGAGAAGGCTGAAGTGGATATGATTCAAATGTTGTCTTTTTTTATTATCGACACATAAATCGTGTTCCAATTATAGTGATATTTTATTATTCAAATGGGATAAAGTTTATTCCAATTTAATAGAGTTTTTGATGTCAATTAAAATCAGTTTTTATTATTATAGAACACGTTGGGAATTATATTGAAGTATTCTATAATTTTTAGTTATATTGAAATTAACTATGTTTGGAGTTTCATATGATTCATCCTATAAGACCATATAAATCATTCTATAACTATTTAAATGTCATTGGAAACATATGTACATGACATTGGTCCAGTTTATCATCCATTGTTTCATGTTTAGGATTCATTTAATCCTATGTATGATTCATTTCTCTCTGCGTAAATCAATTCCATCAATATATGATTGATTCAACTATTATACATGATTGGTCCAAATTTATATACAATTAAACACTTGGTGAGAATCATGGATTTATAAAGAATTAAAATACATGTTTTTAAAATTCTTTAGATATAACTAAAACTTGATTACAATGATGCTCTTGATGTTTGATCATGGATGAAACATAAAAAAATTGGTTTTCCAATTTAATATAATAGATGAGATGATTAAAAACCTAAATAAGAGGATTAATGTGAAGAAGATATGGGAGTTATAGTGTAACTAATTGGGAAAATTGATGTAATTACTATTACACTTCTTTGATATGAACGTAATTTTTAAAAATAAGAAGAATAAGTGAAATGAAGAAAGAGTTAGAAGTTAGTTGATGGATGTTATTTATTTTTAAATTTAAATTTCAAATTCAAATAGTTTTTTCTAATACAAGTAAAATGATACTAATATATATATATATAATACAATAAAAATAAACATTTGGATACCTATATAGTTATCATTAAAAATAGACAAATAATTTAGAAAAAATATATTCTTTATGCTATATATTTTGAAAAAACATAGTCACATTAATGATAAATTTAGTAAAATATGTTATTTCATAGTGTGTTGTTCATTAAAACTAAATACATATCTTGATACTATATATGTAGAGATGAATAAGACATCTCCACACTCAAAAACATAAAAAAGTTCATTTGGGTAAGGAATCCTCAACTATTATTTGTTATTAATATCATAGTAAATGTTTAATACACTTTTGTGTTGGATGCACTGAAGCATTTTCAAATGATATGAACTGAACATTCAAGGATAAAACCATCATGCATGTACCAAAAAGATTATTGTAGTAGATCGTGTGATATTTTTCTATTATAAATCACATTGAGGATTAAAATTGTCTTATTGAGAGGTAAAAGTTTTAAATAATCATGATACATTTTTGGAGTGAGTTTTAAATTGGTTTAATCATAACATCACTCTTTCTAATTAGTGCCAAATTTTATTTCAAAAGAAATTTAAAAAATGTAAGATCAACAATTCACACCACATATTAGAAAGGTTGTTTAATATGCCGTATCATATCCAGGTTTGATTTTTTTTTATTAGATTTGTGAATATTCAAGTTGGAAGTCATTCTCTAGTAGAAGTTATTTCTAATTTTTATTATCTATAATAGAAAATTTAAATTCAGTGAGTGATAAGGGGGTTTCCACATTTAACGATAAATGTTATGATATTTGGAATGATAGAATGTTTACATACATTTTATCCACCGGCTATATGATTTAAAAGATGAAACTAATTGATTCATCCCTCGTACTGTCACGAACCAGATCTGGTCACCACCAAAACCGGAACCAAACCCACACCACGACATGTCTCGAAGGGCATTACCGACCCCCACGAGCAGGCACAAGTGCACAATTATTGTAAAATGATAATTGGAAATGATTTACCCGAGTTTATAAAATTAAAACAACAAATGAATCCAGTAAAACAAATTTGGAATTTTAAAACCAAACATTCTTTTACAAAAAATCAGAACTCAATTAAATAGATTAATAAAACTCACCAAGATTATAAAAAAGGTAAAAAACTAAAAGGAAACATCCCAATAAACCTCATGTAAAGGGGAACCACCCTTGATCCATCTCCACAAGATTTTACCACCAAGGACCTACTAGAAACATGGACCACTGACACAAAAAAAGTACCCAACCTACAACAACAAATAATAACCAAGTCTACTTACAGCCAATGGTGTAAGTACGTTGTGAGAAAATACCAAATAGGATACCACCACCAAGACATTCCATGACATAAACATTCAATGAAGAAAATCTTGCAAGTTTTCATATATATGAAATTCTAGTTACAATTTCTAAAATATGCTACATAAAAATTAAAACACTTTTCAAGTGCTCTATCATTAAGAATCAACACTTTTAAAATCAATTTCAACACTAATATATTTTCCATACTACAATTCTATATGCCGATGGTATGCACAAAGTAACTAATGAGCATAAGCAATAGTAAATAACCCCTTACGAACTAGCTCATTTTGGGTACTAGGTACCTCAAATATCGGTGAGAGTAACAATCACAATATCCATTCTCGTGCACGAGCCACTGGTAAGAAAAATACCCATAACCTAGTGTTTACCAATAATCATCATAAAATTATTGTTAGAGTTGTAAGCATCAATTATGCTAAGTGAAACTAAGGCCAAGCCCCACGGAATCACTAGCATATAAGTACACGTCCACCCACCTAAATACCTAGTGTTTCCCCTTGTGCCCAAAAAGGTTAAACAAGTCAATAAATATACTTTGCACATGAAAATATCATTTTCACTTCTCAAATTCCCCAAAAATCCCACATGTATTCCACACAAGTCTAAAAATTCACATTTTCATTCAAATGAATTTTAAAACCATACTCACACCAAAAATAGTCCACAACACATTTTACACATCATTCACAATTCAAAAAATACGTTCACAATTTTATAAAATATTTCCCAAGATGCTAAATGTCACATAACATCCCACTCACATGTTAAATAATACCCTTTTCATAAACAAAGTTCATTTTAAAAATCACACTCATCCAAAATAGCCTGAAAACATTATTCCCACCCACATCACAATTTCATAAATCACCTAGACAAATTATAAAACATTACCCAAATTCCTTACAACATAACTGACAACTTTATGTTTCAAATACTATTTTTAGGAACACAATATCACCAAAACAATACATAAGAAACCATTTAAATGTTTGTGTAACTCATTAAATAATTTACAATTTTCAGAAAACCAACCCAAGAGGTACAACCATGTTTTGCATACAAAACCACTTTCAAAACCCTCATTGAAGACCAAAAGCATACCAATAACAATACAAAACATATTTTTCTTCTCTATCAACATTTATTAAACCACTTAAATGTTTTATACAAATTCCTCAACAATACCACAAAAGGTACACATGAAAAAACATGTTTTTGAATATCACGTTCAAGAAGTAATTCATCGTTTCACACATTAAAACCATTAAAAAACCCCATTACAAGGACCACGTGACATTAATTCATCAGAAAACAAGAATTTCCACCCCCTATAAAAACTAATAAATCTATTTCATATTTTATAAATAGACCCAAACATTTCCCCAAGAGCTATGCATGAAAATAACCCAATTCCAAGCAAAAATGAAACTACAAAATTAAAAACAAAACCCAATCCATAAAAAAATAGGTTTCAAACCGCACACAACATATTTTAAACATACTAAATTAATAATCCAAGAAATATAACTCATCTTAAAATGGTTATACAAGGAATCACCTACGTTTTGAGTCAAAACCCTTGAATCTTGGTGCAAAACATCAACTGCATCTCCGCCACACCAGAAGGAAGTGAAAATAAACCCTAAACCATAATATTTCACCAAAAATACCCAAAATCAAAACATAGGTATAAACCATAACATCATTAAACTCTACAAATTTATGAAAGAGGGAGGAAACACTAAGGAGAAGTAAGGAATTAAAGAGAGAAATACTTACCCAAAACAATATTGAAGAAAATGCCCCCCAATCCAGAAGTATATTAATTTTAAAATAGATGAAAATTTAATGGAGTTTCTAATAAGGATTAGTAGATCATTTAGAAACTAGAATATGGGGAAAAGAGTAAAAATAGAAGGAATTATGAAAGGATCAATTTTCCTCTTCGAATCTGGGAGATTTTTGAAATCCATAGATGTTTATCCCACCTTTGCAATTATATTGAGCTCTAAATTGGGGGAGGAGAGAATGGGGGAGCGCCATACATAAGTGGGTTTGGGTGGGGGTTATAATCTCAGAAAAAAAATATAATTAAAATGAGTTATTAAATAATTTAAAAATACTTTTAATCCAGGAAATGGTATTTCAGGAAGGCCTAATCCCTTAAATTAAAACTCACATTCACCATGATTATAAATTTCTAAATGGTCCAAATTAATTTGGTGGTGTTCATAGGTTAGGGTATGCCAAGTATGAATTTTAATGGATGAAAAATGTTGAAAAATTAAGTAGTTATAAAGGAATAAAAATTTATTTTTAAATCTGGAATTGGGTTCACGGTTTGACCCAAATCATGAAAACACAACAATTTCTAAAAAATTGCATTGGAAACCCCAAAAAACAACGAAATAATGGATATTAAATTAAAAATACCTTTAAAGTAATTTATGTATGTGAAAATGCTCCACAACATGAAAAATTTCCGTCCTGTATAGTTAGAGAAAGTCCAAAACAACAACCAAACCCAACTGGGAACCAAGAAGTACTCCCTTGCCAGGTTTCACCACCAAAGTCCAAAACACCTCCACTGATCAATTAAGGAAGGAATGCTCTAAAAAACAAAAAATACACAGTTTTATTGAAAGAAACTAGTATATTCACATTTTTTCCCAAAAGGAATATTCTCAAACACTATCACAACAAGATTCCATCAATTTACCTAAACGAACAACAACAACGTACAAGGTTACACTTACCTTTCTTTAACCTGAACATTAGGCCTTCTCCACTCCCAACGGTTACCCAAGGAAGGTGTAGGTAGTTAGATAGATCCAAAAAAAGACTACCTACTACCAATCCAAGACTAAGGACCAATCTGATTTACTAGTATGGGGAGACACAAATGAGCTCTCCACCATAAGAGACAACTCAAAATTTCCCGAGACAGAATCAGGACAAATATAGGGGGAAGCCCAAACAGATTCCTGGTAAAAGGGGGGAATACTACCATTAGAAATTTTCAAAAAAACACACATGAGACTCATAGTGGGTATACCCACCAAAAGAGCATAATATATTAACAACCAGTATGGGCAGGCACATAATGGCCCAACGATTTAAAAAGTAGTGTCAGTCACGCGGTTAGTCAGCATGGTTTTGGAAATCGTGCACTAACCATGGGAATTATTCTTTCCTCATGGATTCCTAGCACATGAGAACTAATAATCATGCACAAACAATGTGCTCAACCATGAAGACACTAGAGGTCTAAACTATTCATATCTTTAGACTAAGGATAGGACTTTGTACAAGGTTTTAAATGACCATAAGATTTCTCCTGACTGTGCGCCAGCTTCTCTCTAGGACCTATGGCTGGAGCTCAAAGGATTGAAGAATTTTCAGCCATGTAGTTAGGCAATGGGAAACCCCTAATCAGAACTTCTTCATCCAGTGATACAAACAACCACACCAAAAACATGGATGGGTTTTACCAAGACAACACACAATCCAAAACTCACATTACCCTAACCCGACATTTCACTAAAGTAAGTGATTCGAAGATGCACACACATCACCCCTTGTTTCCAAGGATGAGAAACGGATAGAAGAAATGATATATAGAAACACCTTCCTCCAAACAAACGATGTCACGACCTCTCGAAAGGACAGACACATATGACAAAATGAAGACTCACAAAATATTGTACGACGAAATCTTTACAATAAAACGAGCATGAGACATCACAACGCATCACTAAACATGACCAATGTTTTTTATAGAAACAATACATGGAGGGGGACCTTATACAAAATCCAAAAACATCATAGAATTCTAGATAGTGGCCATTACAGCCTGTCATGAATAGATTTATCACACTAGTGGTTGAATGAGAACCCCTTCTTCAAAGAGACTATGAAGGACCCAGAGGCTCTCTTAGGAACTATCCAGGCACTCATCCACACTAACAACCACTGACCACATCCACTTTTTACGAATAATGTATCTTAAGAAACTAAGGCCTCTTTCAACCTTACTTGAGCGCTCTTCATAAATAAGAGAATTTGAAAAACCAAGAAAGGAAATTGTGTAGACTCAATCTACAGAGCTTGAATAAAAAAGATTCATTATATTGATTAGCAGGAGGATTTTCCAATGGCGAAACAATCCGTGTTTCACTTCAGTCGCGAATTAACTCTTAATGGGGGCCTACCTTATCCAATGAGAGAACCCAAGGACCCAACCAAGATGGTCCATTGGTCAAAAGTGCGAAAAACCAGATCCAAACACATTAAGGTAACCACAATAAAGGTGTCCTGAAGCATATCTCAGAGGAGACTACTAACCGGTCTTTCTACCCAGCTTACCGACCAAACAAAAACCCAAAACATAGTTCGAACAGGAAGGTTCTTGGACTCAAAAAATCCCTCAACGTAAATTTTTTTTAAAAAACAAATAATATAATCCATCCCAAACAATTAATCATGACACAATGTTTTTCATTATAAACATTTCTTTGAAAACAAAAAGATCATCGGTTAGTGCATCCACCATACCCCTCGGCCTTACACATGCATGTTTCGGTGCCACTCTGGGCACCCTCCCCATATCCATACAGTCACTCATCCAATCATTCCATAAACCTTCTATCATCCCATATAACCCAATTCATGTGGTTTGTCATGAAAATACCAATGGTTAAAACAAAAATTATTTCCACATTTCAAAACCGTAACGGTCAACCAACACATCCTTTTTCTCAAAACTGCTATCCGCATCATCAAAATCCCAAATAAAATCTTACAAAACTTTTCATAAAAGCACCACCATTAAGAAAATAACTCACTTTAAATATATTCACATCTATTTAAAAACATCTCATCCAATTAAAATACCCTTTGATTGTTTAAAAAACTCTATTGGAAACACTTTTCAAAACCAATTTCTATATAGTTCCTGCTTTCAAAAGAGGTGTAAGCACACCATTTTCCATTTCAAAACAATTCAGAAATTAAATTCCACCATTTCATAATCCAAAAAATACCCTCTATATTTGAAAATAATGTCACAAAAACATTACTCTTCTTAAAACCATGTCACTTTACAACCAATGAGCCAAGATTTAAAAACTAATGCACAAAACAATGGAAAAGGAAACTAGTTTCAGTGGGTGACTTGTATATATGGTTGGTGGCCATATTATAATCAATTAAATGCCATATAGAGTGTTCTAAGGAATATCCCCAACTCCACATGGTTTTCCAAGCCATGTGAGAACACTGAGACCGTTAACCCAACTCTCTTTTCATTTCCCCTAAGCATCAACTATCCAAGAAAACCAAAGGACTTAGATAAATCACAAATTCTCCCAAAAACTTGAATCCCATCCTAAGGTGTGATGATTAGGCACACTACCCAATCCTGGAATACCATGTCCCAAAAATCATAACTCCATACTGTCCTGAATCTTCCCCAAATAACAAGACCCAAAGAGTTAACCCGAACCTCCTCTGATACCATTTTGTCACGAACCAGATCTGGTTTCCCCTAAAACGGTACCAAACACGGCCCACGGCATGGCCCGAATTGTGTTCCAGATCCCCATGGGCTAGCATATGTTTCTGGGTATCATAATTATAGAATTGGGAACGTTTTACCCAAGTTTATAAACTTAAAAAATAAATGAGTTCAATAAAAAAAATCTGGATATTTCAAACCAACCAATATTTTACAAATATTTAGAACTTTATTAAAATGTTTAAAGAAACTCACCAAGACTATAACAAAGGTACAAAACTAAAATCAAACATCCCAATAACCCTCGTGGAAAGGGGAACCACCCTCAAGCCATCTCCACAAGACTTCACCACTAATGGCCAGCTAGAAACTCGAACAACTAACACAAATAAAAGTACCCAACCTACAACATCAAAAAATAACCACGTATACTTACACCTAATGGTGTATGTAGGGTGTGATAAAATTTTTAGTAGTATAACAACACTAAGAGATCTCATGTGATAAACATTCAAAGAAAAAAATATTGCATGTTTTCATAAACATGAAATGCTACTTGTAATTTCTAAAATATGAAACATAAAATTAAAAGAGATTTCTGGTGGGCTATCATTAAGAATCAACACTTTTAAAAATAATTTCAACAATACTTAATTTTCCATACAACCATACCATATGCTAATGATATGCACAAAGTTACTAATGAGGACAAGCACTAGGAAATAACTCCAAGGAACTAGCTCGTTGTGGGTCCCATGTACCTCGTATCTCGGTGAGAGTAACCATAAAAATATCCATTATCGTGCATGAGCCACTGGTAGGTAAAATACCCATAACCTAGTGGTCCCCAATCATCATCATCATTATTTAGTTAGAGTTGTAAGTGTCAATCTTGCTAAGTGAAAGTGAGGCCAACCCCCATGGATACACTAGCATACTAGTACACATCCACCCACCTAGATACCTTAGTTTTCACCATGCGCTCAGACAAGGTCAACAAGTCAATAAATATACTTCACACATGAAAATATCATTTTCACATCCCAAAATTCCCAAACATACCACATGTATACCACACAAGTCTAAAAATTCAATTTTTCATTCAAATGAATTTTGAAATCTTACTCACACCAAAAGTATCCCACAACTCATTTTTCACATCATTAAAAATTAAAAACATTCAGTTAACAATGTTATAAAATATTTCGCAAGATGATAAACATCACAGAACATCCCACTCACATGTTACAGAATACCATTTTCGTAAACAATGTCCAATATTTCACATCAAACACACGCAAAACAGCCTGAAAACATGTTTCTCACCCACATCACAATTTCATAAATAACCTCGAAAAATTACAAAACATTAACAAAATGTTTTACAACATAACTGACCACATTATGTTTCAAAAACCAATTTTAAGAATATAATATCACCAAAATACCACATAAGAAACCATTTCACACTTTGTGTAACTCATAAAATAATTTACAATTTTCATAAAACCAACCCAAGAGGTACAACCTTGGTTTGCATACAAAATCCATTTAAAAACCCTCATTGAAGACCAAAACCAAACCAATAACAATCCAAAATATATTTGGAAGCCCTAATTTTTTTTTAAACCAGCCCCAAGTTTTATACAAATACCTCAAACAATACTATAAAAGGTACACATGAAAAATATATGTTTTAAAAAATCACATTCAAGAAGTACAACATGGTTTCATAGATTAAAACCATTAAAAAACACCATTGCAAGGACCACATGAAATTTATTCATTAAAAACCCATAATTTTCATCCCCTTTAAACACTGATAAATCACTTACATATGTTATAAAAAAATCAAACATTTCCCCAAGAGCCACGCATAAAAATATCCCAATTCCAACAAAAAATGCAACTACAATATTAAAAACATAATCGAATCCTTAAAAAATAGTTTGTGAACCACAAAAAACTGATTTTCAACCTACTAAATTAATAAAAAAACAAATATAACTCACCATAAAATGGTTATACATGGAATCACCTACCTTTTGAGTCAAAAACTTTAAATCTTGGTGCGAAACATCAACCACACCTCTTCCACGTCAAAAGGAAGTGAAAACGAACCATAATCCATAATATTTCACCAAAAATACCCAAAATAAAACCCTAGTTATAATCCCTAACAATTGGACACTCTATTCATTTATGAAATATGGAGGAAATCATATGGAGAAAGAAATAATTGAAGAGAGAAACACTTACCCCACATAATCTTAAAGAAAACGACCTAAAATCCAATAGTATCTGAATTTTAAAATAGATAAAAATTTATTTTATGTTCGAATAAGTATACGGGGATAATTTTGGAACTCGAATGAGGGAAAAAGTGTAAAAATAGAAGGATTTGTGAAAGGATCAATTTACATCTTCTAATCTGAATGATTTATGAAATACAAAGCATTTTCGCCCTCTTTCGTGATTCTATTGAGCTCCAAATTGGGCGAGGAGAGAATGGGGGCGCACAATAGGTACGTGTGTTCAGGTGAGAGTTTGAATCACTAAAAACACCTAAATATTGAATTCGTTATTAGAGAATTATAAAATAGTTTTAATGAAGGAAATGGTATTTCAGGGAGGCCCAATCCCTTAAATTAAAACTCAAATTCACAATGATTATCAATTTCTAAATGGTCCAACATAATTTGGTGGTGTTCATAGGTTAGGGTATTCTAAGTAAGAATTAGAATGAATGAAAAATGCTGAAAAATCAAGGAGTTATAAAGGAATCAAAATTTATTTTTAAATCTGGAATTGGGCTCGCGATTTGGCCCAAATCATGAAAACTCACCCATTTCCTAAAAAATTCATAGGAAACCCCCAAAACAAAGAAATAATGGAAATTAAATTAAAAATACCTTCAAATTAGTTCATGTATGTGAAACTTACTGAATGTATTTCCATGATAGTATAAGTCAAGATGAATATGGATAATGATTGATATATTACTAATGAAATTTATTCAACTCTTTCAAATAGTGAATTTATTATATTCAAAAAAATGAAATTGTAAAAAGGAATATGTTACATGTGTGAGAAAATGTTTGAAGATAAAAATAAAGTGTTGTGGGTAAAACTATAGATTTGTATGTTTAATTATGAAAACATCTAAATTTATGATGACACAATAGTGGATGGATTCATCACAAAGATTAACGAGTTTATGATCAGGGTTTCAGGATTTAGTGATAATATAAAAGAAACCATATTGGTTGAAATGCTCGATCACATCCTACCTAATAATTTTTCTAAATAGATCTTGGTATTTAAAGATAAATCTCCAAAAACACTCCTTCTAGATGACTTATACATAATTCAAATTTAATATTAGATGAGAGAAGACAATTTTTCTTAAAAAAACTAAAGCTAAAAATAGTTTTATTTTAAATCCTTGAAGAAAGATAAGTATTAGAAAAAGAATGATGATGTTGAAGCTAGATATAGAGATTCAAATTCTATTGAATGTGTGTCTGTAAAAATTGATAGTTTTATATCCCTTGTCTTAAGAGAAATGATAAAATAAATAATAATAATACATGGGAATTCTCCCATTAAATTATTTCAATTATGGAGTTGTTGGATACTTCATTGTCGAATCCCCAAGATTAAATAATTTACATTATAGTGGTAAAGAAGAGGAAAATCCTTCAATATTATCTAAGTGAAGTATCAAAAAATAAAATTTATGTTGAAAAGATATGAGTAAGAAGTTCTCAAAAACATAAAGGATAAACTTCATTTCAAAATAATGTGAAGATAATGAATATGATGTGGATGTTGATACTTATAGTGGTAAAATTAGAGAAAAAATGTTCATTGCTAATGTCGATGATAAATATAACAATTATGATAAATAAACCTCTAAAAGTGAATAGTAATATGATGAAATGGATTTCATGTTTAAGATAAGGATAAAATAATGTCTACCAAAGATATATAAACTATAAAAATCTATTAGAAAGTTTAAAAAGGATAGTTATCCCTCTAATAAAAATAATATGTCTTCAAAGAAGAAATTTCTATATTTTTTAAAGAGATTTATTATCTATAAGTTTTTATTTATAATATAAATAATGTTAAAAAAAATATGAATGAACCAGTGAAGCTAAAAAAATAATATTGATTATATTCACCAAGATGTGGTTAAAGCTAAAGAAGATATAAATAAGGCATATCCAAACATTCTGAAATCAATTTTACAAGTTAGTGGATGATAAATGGAGAATGTGACTTAAGGATAGTAGATAAAATCATCCTTATAATAAGGAAGTAGGTTTTAAAATGTTTTTAGGGAGTCAAAGAAGGAAGAATTTGTCATTATGACTAAGTTTGTAGCAAAATCTTTTTGCACTTTCAAAATTTTTGAACATTGATGTGGAGTTGAAATATATAACTAAAAGTTATATTTTAATGAGTAATATAAAAACTAATATAAATAATATTTCAAGAGTTTGTGGTAAATGTGTTTGAAAAATTAACTAATATTGGTTACTCTAATATAAAAATATTATAAGTACTAAATTCTTGAGAACATGTTTTATTAAAAGGTATATATGCTTTGTATAGATTCTATTAGTATTATAGATGATTTTGGAATACAAAAAAGTAGATTTAGTTCAACTTTAAACATTATAATATTACTATATGGTTCTAGAATCCATATTATATGGGGTCTTCCCTACCAAAGGAAGGATGTTCGTAAATGGGATAAGAATGATGGACAGAAATCGAAGAACATATTCAATTTCCATAAAAAGGTTTATAAAATATATGAAAAGTCTGGTCACGCTGAAATTGAATATATACTCATTACACCATCCAAAAAAATTATGATTCATATCACTGAATAGGCTCAAGAGAAAATAACAACATATATTCAGAAAGCTTTAGTTATGGTAGTGGAACTAATATCATCAAATGTTGATAATCCATAGATTCTTGAAATCAGAAAATCTTTTAACATGAACTAATATTTAAGACTCATTATATATGTTGAAATTTAAGAATAATTCCTAGTGGCCTTTGTAAATGATGATTCACTCAAGATAAAAGGAGCTGGTTCCACAATGATTGAAAAAGAAAAGATGAAATCTAAAAACACTCTATGCATTGATGGATTGAAACATAATTTATTAATTATTTATTAACATTGCGATGAAGGAAATGAAGTTTTTTTCAGGAAATATGTGTTATTATTTATGAACATAGATGGTGGATGAGTAGCGAAAAGTATAAAATAGTCTAATGTACATTTATTTCAAGTGAGTCAGGTTGGAAAATCATGATATCTTAGAACGAAAGAAGGGAAAGTTTTATTGTGTTAGAGGATTGATCATCATGGAGAAGGAAACATTAATAATATCATTAATATATAAAATTTTATTTTATTTTATTATGTTTAAGTGATAAATATATTGAATGTGATCAACATATCAAAAGGGGAAGCTGGTTAACTCCTCACGAAAAGGTAAAATTCAGTCTACCCAACTATTAGAGATCATTCATTCTGATGCTTTTAGCCTAATTAGGATTGAATAAAACAATGTAGATATGAATTTTACTTCTTTAATTGATGACCTCACTCAGATTACTTGTTTCCTGTTTATGAAGCACAAGTTACAGTACATAATGATTTTTAATATTTTTAAAGAGGTCCAGAAAATGAATGTGGTTTTACTTTGAAGATGATCAGGATGGAAAATGGTATTGAGTTATTAAATAAACATTTTAATTATTCATTGTAGTATCATGGAATTATATATTAAATATGAGCACTATACACAACACAATATAATGGTTTGTCTAAATAGTGGAACAAATGTTTAGTGGTGATAGTTTGAACATTACTGATCCTGCATGATACATCTAGAATCATTTTGATGCAAGATATTGGAGAAATAGTTAAAATTCAAATTCATTGTTTATATATCAAAAAATATTTTTGTATTAATAAGAGGTTTATTAAAAAATATTTCAATTTTTAAGTATCTTTGATTGTTTGGAAACCCTTTTGTAAACAAGGTAAAAGATTAATATCATGGTAAAAGAGAAAAGTGTGGTGTTGATGTAATTTTCCAAGGATATAATCCTAATTGGAAATGATGTCACTACTATAATTATTATTCAAACAATTTAAGTGATATAACTAGAACATTAAACTAATGAATTTTCTCTTGGAGAATAAATTTTCAGAAGTGTGGATGATGTTTTTTATCAAACCATCATAATAATTTTATGTTAATAGAGAAATTATTAAATATCTATAGTTTAAAGAAGAAGATTAAAACATTATAATTGATGAGGATCAATATCATTCATCTCATAATTGGAGAAGATGATATGATTATGTATAATATATCATTGGAGACAAAATATTATTGGTATAAATGAGAAGACCGTTGAGAACAATGGACCAATGTCCATTTTTTTAAGATGATCTAAGAGATAATAAATAATATTTGGGAAATCATGAGTTTACTTATGATATTAATGGTTATTTAAAATATATATAGAATAATAAAACATGGGAACTATCAACCAAGATGGAGAATAAACTATTATTGGAAGTAATTGTATATTCTAGAACAAGTTGAATGATAATGTTGAGATTGTGAGTAATAAAGTGGCACAAATGTCTAAGGGTTATTCTCTGGTTGAAGGGGTGTAATTTGATGATACCTTTTCAATGGTTTCAAAAACTATTACCATAATAATTTTAATTCTATTACAAGTAAAATTAAAACTATGATTTTTTAAATGGATGTGAAGTCTACCTTCTTCAATGATGAGTCATAATAAGATTATTACATTGATACACTTTATTGATTATTTTGTAGAGAAGATTTGTATCATGTATGAAGGTTATATAAGGATTTATATGGGTTGAAAAAATACCTCATATCTTTTTATTCTATGTTATACAGGTGATTAATGAAGTGAAAATTAATAAAAGGAATATTAGATAGCAAGATCAAAAATTAAGATGAAAAAGAGGTGTCTTTCATTGTTATTTTCTATATAAATGATATCAATTTTTTAATAAATGAGGTGGTTGTCTGTGAATATGTTGAAGAAGATATTAATCTGTTGTTTGAAATTTCAATACATGGTTATATTTAGTGCCTTATGGGATTACAAATTTATCAAGAGAGAGAACAAAATTTTCAATCTCAAGATATGTAAACATGGTAACTTCTAAAATGTTTTAAAATAAAGGATTAAAAGCTATCTTTTACAAAAACTTTTATGGGATCCTTGCTTCCCAAAGTGTTAAAAGGAAGGGAAGTATATCAAAGATAATTTTGAAGTGTTTATGTGTATTATTTAAATAATATCTTAAAAGAAAAATATATTTTTTGTTGTTAACCATTGTATGATGTATAAATTTCCCCAAAAAGTGTCCCATTTATCAGTGTTGGAAAGTGAATTTTTAGATACATAGGAGGTAAAATAGGTTTCTGATTGAAAGATGAAAATCAAGGGAATCATGATTTGTTTGGATAAAAATATGAGATTAAATTTTTTTATTTATGATAGAATATCCACATCTAGTTTAGTTTTATTCCTTAGAGAAATGGATTTTTTAGCACATAATGAAATAGAAATTCCATCACCTTGAGCACTATAGAGACATGATATGTGGATTCTACACATTCCACAAACGAATTGATGTGGATAATGACTGAATTTTAAGAACTAAAGGTAAAAGTTATGATTACATGTATTCTTAGATTTTATAATTAATGTGCTATTAATCCTTCAAAGAGTTTTGTTCAACATTCAAGATCTAATCACATTAATAAAAAATACAACTTAATCAAGGATCTTATGGAGAAAAATGAATTGAATTTCAAATTTATTATAATAAAATGAAAAATAAAATATGTTTTCATTAAGACACTACCTAGTGATGTAATTAAAAATATGAGGATAATGTGGTAGTTCAACCTATAAATTATATAGGATAATGTATTTTGTTTTTTCACCTCTATCGTCTTTGTATTTGGAATATTATTATAAATGGGGGAGAAAAAATAACATCAGAAATCACATTATGATTACTGTATTAATTTATTATAAAAGTGGGAGAAAAAACATACTTGGGGAGTGATCCATTATAATGTGTTTAATCTTTTATGGGACTAATATCTTTGGGTGATCATGTATTTTTAAAGAGTATTAAGAACTTTATGTTGTGAATTAATAAATGTTTATGTGTGAACTATTCTAACAATTTTATTAAACTACATGAGAAATATATTACTGATTCCAGATAAAAAAATTCATGTTTGAGGTAGATTTTATGTGATTATTATGTATTTAATATAGAATAATGGATCAATTTTTAGATCAATTTTAAATTTGTATCATTTCATTTAGTTTCCTAAATAGGACTAGGTTTGAAGAATTAATGCATATAAGTCATTATTCTATGGATATCATGGAATTATTATTCAGTGTTATTATTTACTAAATTTATTTTTATCTAGTCATATTAGAATTAATGAATAAAAATTTATTACTAATATGTTTGAGTTTGATAGTGATTTATGTTCCCTGGTTGCCAACAAAATCCAAAGGGGTGATTGTTAAGAAAAATATATTATTTTGAAGATGATTGAGTACTTGGGGAAATTTTTGGTCCTAGGATGTAGTATATGTAATTAATAAGTTAATTTATAATGTGTTATTCATCAAGAGAAGAAATATTAGTGAATGTTTATGTGGATGTTATTCTTGTGTTGTTTTTTGTAGTAAACACATAAATCATTTTCAAAATCAAGAAATGTTTTATGATTCCTTTGAGATTATGTTCATAAAAATATGTATGAGTCATCGAAGACCTACATTTTAAACATTGGACCTATGTACAAGTTATTTAGGTTTATGTGAGAGACATTAAATACATTGAATGAGTCATTTCCCTTTGCGTATGAGTCAATTCACACTGTAAATGAATGATTCTGCTATTTTGTATGTGTGATCCCATTTTGTTTGTATGTGAGACCTTGTGAGTAATTTTTGAGTTATTTACAATTAAAAATAACTTTCTAAAATTATTTAGTGTAATTTGTTCTTTAATTGGGATGATGTATTGAACCCAAAAATATTCGTACATTTTTCATTGAATAAATAGTAAGTTGAAAAGCTTGTAACATGTGTAACACCAAACGAAAATGAGCACTTACATATTATAACAGTCCTATAAAAATATTAAGATATTGATCAATTAGTATAATTATATTTTTTACTACTAAAATTTAATTATTATAAAATAAATAAGTAATATGATATGATAAAAATCATCTAATGCTAAAAGGGAGAATTTTATAAATATTTATTTCTAGTGTTGAATAATTTAGCAAATTTATCATTTATAAATGAAATAAATATGTGAACTAATAAATTAATAGTCAATTAATTATAACCTGATATGAAATAAGTTGAAGAAAACTTGATATTTTAAAAATTAATTCTTCCATAAAATCTAAATTTGAAAATTCTATAACTTCAATTTCATAAAATGAATATCATTTCTTCATAATGTCGAATTTATCATAGGATCATTTTTTGGGTTTTTTCTATTATAATTTATTTTTTGTTGAATAGTGAAACTAATGCTATTTCAAATATTGTCACATTTAGGACCTCATTCTGGTGTGAGAATGAATTTAAATCTTGTAAAAACATTTTAAAAAACATATATATTTTTTAAAAGAAAAATAAGAAATTTAAAACAATATTTTTATATTTGAAACCTATGTTTGAAATTTTAAACCTAACTGAACATTTATTCATAAAACATATTTTTGATCCTCTTCTTTAATTACTTAATTACAAGGTTACATTTAGTTTCATATTAATTTTAAAATCACATGAATTTCATTTGGTAATGCATAAACCATTAAATATATGGAGAATGAATTATATATATATTTTTATTTTAAAATAATTTTTTGGATTATAAATATATTTTACTAAAATAGTTTTTTCATTGTGTTTTGTGTAAATATATTAAAATTAATTTTCACCCCTATAGTAAATTGATATTTTAAATCATATTAAACATTTTTAATCAGAATATCCAATTTATATAAAAATTATTTTTTAATATAATATAATAATGAATAGTTACAATGATAAAATGTTTGTCACCATGGAAAGGGTAAAAATGGTTAATGTAGGGGTTAAAATAATATACATGGATTCATATTTCACTAATAATTTAATATATATATTTTTTATTTTGACCTTAATTTATCATATCTTCAAAAATATTTCAATTTGGTGACACTTTCCTAGGAAAATGACTTAATATAATATTATAGATTAGAGTATTTTAAAAAGTGTCACCCTCTCAATTATAAAATCGTTTCTATTATCTTCAAAAATCCACCCACAAAAATATCCATTATCTCAAATAATGTCTTCTAAAATATCCTATAAAATCATTTATTCATGACCAAGAAGTTCTATTCTTCATAAAAGACTGATCAATGATTCCTTAAGTTTTCTCAGAGTATATTTTCCAAAAAATTATGTTTATGTTCTTACCATGATTTGTCAAATTTATGTATTCTTAAACATCCCAAAAATATTCTATAACCATATAAATATAATTAAATAGTTATATTTACTATACATAATTTTTTATGTTAATGATACAACCATATTATATATCATTTCCTTCTAATGGAAATTGAAAATGTCTATCTTATGTATCGATAGACTAAAGCCTTTAGAAATAAATGTATTTCATTATTAATTTCAACATTTAGAGTATTTTTATATAGATATATTTAATGATTATATATGATAATTTTTAAATATTTATTATTCTATAAATATAAATTATTATCCAATTTATTTCCCACCTATTTTTCATAAAATAGAAACATCACTCATTTGCAAATTCATACTACCAACTCCACAAAGTAATGAAATTCGTTTTCCAATACCACCTCAAATGGATTTTAAAATATATATAATTATATAATAAATATGGTATTTATTATATATATTTTTTCTGGAAAGATAAATAATAATCAACCTTTCATTGTTTTCAATCATTAAAAATGAAAATGACCCTAATGTTTTTGTGCGGACTACTACTTCCATGAATTATGTATTTCATTTTTAATAACAACCTTTCCTGGATGTTTATAAAATTTTATTTATTGTATAATTAAAATATATAAGAAATAATTAAAATTTTATATCTTTTGATCCTATTTCCATGGTTCATGTACTAGAATCTCCAAATAAAAACATGATTGATCAATATAGAAGTTGACTCTTAAATGAATGATTTTAGAAAAGAATTATAAGAAAATGGGTAAATATATTTCATGAATAAATTATGTCCAATAATATGGGTAAAAATAAGGATCAATTATAAAACAATAAGAAATATAGATCTATTATACGAGAGGTTATACCACATCTGGCCGAGGAGGAATCCATGGTAAAGGTCCATGTTTCATTATCACTTTCAATAAGGATTGTGTATGACTGAACAAATTTTGTGACAATTATATGTTATTTCACTTAAATATATTTTAATTTTACTCTAGTTATTTATATGTTTTATAATTATTATTTCCATTTTCTCGCATTGGTACTCAAAACAAGAAAATTAATTTTTATAATAAAATATGGCATTATTTCTCCCTTTTGTTCATGAATATTTTTTCTCCATGTACATGTTCATTTTTTTCATCAATAATGTTATTTTTTATACATAAAAATTATAATAAGTTAAAATTAAATTTAATTTTTAATTTATATTCAAATTATTTTAAGGGAATGTTTTCATCATTTTCTATACATGTTATTTTTTATAATATTTTATAAAAATGTTAAAAGAATATTTTATTTTAACATTTATTACTTGACCATAATTTCACATCATCATATATGTTTTTTTTCATCAAGGTTATTTTACAAGGTTCTATAGGTTTTAAGAAATAATGATCACATTATTCTTGGAATTTTTTATTTTTAAATGATAGAAAAAAGAAATGGATATTGTTTTTTCAAATGCATTGAAAATGTGGTTTCATTTTATTTGTGTATATTTTTATCATACCATCTAATTTTTTACAGAATAATAGCTTATTTTTAATATTATATTAGTATAAATTATTTCAAAATTAGTGTTTCAAAAATAACCCTTACAAATTTTGAAGATTTTTACTAGTGATTTATATCGCTGTTTTTACGAAAAAGTTATAAAAGTTATAAGAAAGTTATTTTCAATTTTTTTCTTCCATTTTCTCTATAATTTAAGAAAATAATACATTACAACAATGAAATAAATCTTGATGAAATTATAGTATTCTCTTATTCATTGATTATTTCTTTCTAATACCTTATATCATTTAAAATCATTTATCTTAGTTCATTTACATTATTTAAGTTATATTATCTATCAGATTTAATTATTCTTTTGACATTATATCCATATTATTTTATTTCATGTATATATTAAGAATTTTGATATTTTATAAACCATATACAATTTTTACATATGGTTTAACTAAAATAAATTATTTAAGAATGCTACTATTTTAGGGGTGGAATATTTACATAATGTAAACATTATTCAATATAGTAATTTATTGACTATTAAGGAATATTAATTATGTATTATATTAATAATTTAATATATGACGTATATGATGTTTCCAAGAATGTGTATACCATTGAGAAGGGGGGTTTGAATAAGTTGTGATGTCTTACTATTTTATTTAAATTAAAATTAACCTTGACATCTTGTTAATGTTATAATCCTCTCAACATTATAACACAACATCAATCATATATAAAATAAATAAAGAAAGAAACATAATTTTTTACAAGGTTCGATCCCAATATGGGTATTTAGTTCTTTTTGTATTGACTTCAATTGATACATGGGTATATAAAATATAATCAAGTGAATATAAATGAGATAACCCCTTTAAAGCTTAATTTACCCCTAATAATAAAATATATTGGTGCCCATTTTTTATGATGTTTTCCTTTTTTTGGAGACAACATAATAATGAAACATTGAATATAGATTACAAAACTTTATCTAGAATCTATGTTAGGTACATTTCCGTCCAATATCTCTCCATTTAGTACACCTCCTTCTGTTTTGACTTAATTTGGTACACATTGTTATGGTACACCATTGTTTTATTATACTCTATTAGATGCACTTGTGTCTAGTTCACCTATTTCTATTGTTTCTCCAATAAAGAGATTTCCTATCTTGAAACTCACAATTATCTCTCAAAAAAATAAAAAATTCCTCTCACTTTTTTGAATAATTTTTCAAAAAATCTCAATGATCTTGTCCCATTTATATAAGTACGCTTCCTTAGAAAATAAAAGAGGATGCATAAGCTATAAATTTGGATTTCACACTCATTTAAACTTTTTTTTAATTCTTTCAAAGCACCTCAAACTATAATGATAAATTCCTCATTCAAAGGTTCCTAATATTTTAATGTCAAATAACTCTTAAATATATACCTCAAATATTGACTAGATTTACAAACATTGAGTGAATAACTTAGTATCATTATAATGAATGACTTCATGATTTTATTTTTAATGAAATTTAATCCTCCATATAATAGAAAGCATATATATATAATTATTATGGTCTGATTAGATTAGTAAATTAAACTCATTCTTCCTCTGTCTAGGGATCTTCACATGTTTCCTACATTCTATGGACACCCCAATGATTGTTCGGTGATTTTGACCAATGATTTTCTAATGGATTTTTTATCTAGTGCGTATTTTTATTTCTCATTTCAAACCTTCTTGGGACATTCTAAACATCCCTATCTAATTATCATTAAATATTGTATGTGACATAAATGAATTACATTATTTGAGAAAATCACAAGATATCATCTGTTTGGTAATATTCTTATAATCATGTTGATTTTTTAACTTAGTCTGAGATTTCCTAAAAACATATCTATGTTCGTTGGACTTTATATTTCCTATTCTTGTACAAATATTTACATGTTCATTTCATAACGATCAAAAACTAATTATTCATATAGAGTTACAAATTCTATGTCTAATCATTCTAGGACTAATCATACACTTTCTGGGTGAATCATTCCTATAACCTTCATACTTATCCATCCAATGATATCTTTAAAGAAAAATATTTTTATATCACAAATATTTGAAATTTGTATAGATTTTAAAATAATAATATTATAAATTCAACTTTATAAAAATTTAACATGTAATGAAACTTCATGAGAATGAACCATGAAAAACTTTTAGAAAAAATAATGTTAGAAACATTTAGTATGTAACGCCCCGACCCCAGCTACCCGGAGTCGGTGCATTACTTCGTAACATTGGCATGATCACAAGAAAGATCAAATCCCGAAAGACCGATTGGTTTAGTAGCCTTGGAAACACTAGATATAATCATAAAGTTTTACATTACATTTCAAAGTGAAAAACTACTACAACAACAAAGTCTTGATATCCACACTATTAACCCCTCATAATATCCCTGCAAGTCATTCATAATTTACTTCTTCACTACCTGGGAAAAATAAAACATAAAAAAGGGGTGAGCTCAAATGCCCAGTAAGGATAACAATATAGCGGAACATTCAAAAATAAGCATAAACATTTAAGGCAATGAATTACTAAAACAAAATCCTTTTAAAATTGAACTCCAACTTAGTATGGCAAAAGTAAAATGAAATGATGCCATTTACTTGTTCACATGGATATTCTACTAATCGAATATTCACATGCAATATCAATAACCACTTCCATAATGTTGGAATGCATAATACCAGACTATCATAACCACATAGCCAAGGCCTCGTGCCAAGACTACAAATAAGATTTTGTCAAGGCCTTGTGCCAAGACACTAGTTTGTCTCATGAGACCTACCGATGCATCGAGGAGCTATAGCGGGCTCCACCCGTCACTTATTAAGTCCAATGCATTCCCATATGAAAAGGTTTAAATATAACATAAACATTCGTATTAAAACTAGCATACGAAATGTCAATAATTTCACCATAAACTACGAATGGTATAAAAATAGCACATCCATAGTCAAACATATCACAAAACCTTCAATACAATATAGAAGTTTTGTATCATAATAAATCAACTTCAAATAATCTTAAAATTCATCAAAGGATGTTGACATAGATGAAATCAAAATTCTTTTTAAAGAAATATCTCCTTTTATTTTGAAATCATTTAAGATCAATATAAAATAAAACATTTTCTTTGAAAATATTCTTATAAGCTTGTATGGAAAGCTTCGACGATTTTATAACGGCGTAAAATAACCGCACCCACCGTATAAGTTAAAAAAAACATTCTTACCTCAATTCTATCGAAAAGGTTAAAAAGGACCTTGTTTTGAAAACGACGGAAAGATTCCTTTATAAACCTCTTATAAAAATTCAAACAAGGGTATAAATGACTTTAACCCGTAAAAATTGTTTTTAAATACATTTTTAAGAAACATGGATGTGGATGATAAAGATATCCCAGTAGATTATTACGTATAAACAACCTCGGATAATGAAGAGATTGTGAAATAACCCTTACCTTGTACTTTTCCTTGGTTGGGGTAGGTTAACTCCCTATATAATGGTGAAATAATTGTTATTAAATTATACAAGAATCATATATATTAATATGATATCATATATGATCTTTTAACATTGATTTGTTAATAATATCTTAGAATTATCGTCGTTTCGGGTGTTAACTTACTCATTTTCTTTTATATATTTTGTTACATAAGTCATGTTTGTTGTATCTTATTCATATCCAGAATGATATCAAGTCCTTAAACATCATTTTTAAATCATTAAATGGTAATTATACTTGAATGGATACGATGGAGAATGAATCTCATCGCGTTCGTGGAGACGGTAGTCCGTACGTACGCACGAACACTTCTTCCATTTAATTTTTATTTTAAAAGAATCAAATCCAAATGATACATAGGTATATTACTATTCCAGTATAATATAATATTTTATATATGTTACTTAAGTTCATTAACACCATCCTTTATACGTTCCATGTGTGGTATGAACGAGTCATATCATTTTAAGGGGGCGGTAGTCCGCACTTCCTCAAATGAAATTATCGTATGTATATACAACATGAAACGAATAATGGAATGAAATAAAATGGAATTACAGAAGCTTATATATAAAATATATATCATTAATATCATATTTAATTACAGTGCCATCATAATGGCCACCATGAGAGGTGGTAAGATGTATTTGAACAATCATCGTTTCGTGAGGCGTTAGTTTGCCATCCACAGAAACATTATGTTCATCATCCATTAGATGGAGTTGTGTGTATGTGTAGTTTGAATCCTTCTTATAAC
This sequence comes from Viscum album, assembly GCA_963277665.1. Taxonomy (NCBI): domain Eukaryota; kingdom Viridiplantae; phylum Streptophyta; class Magnoliopsida; order Santalales; family Viscaceae; genus Viscum; species Viscum album. The sequence goes on from OY728141.1 coordinate 1,578,188,208, forward strand.
AACATCCTAGTATATTTAGGATACTGGTGTTGTTACAAAAGAAAGGAAATAAAAAGATTTTTGGGGTTGGAGAAGCAAAATAAATGAAGATACTTTAAGAGAAATTGTTACCTTTAATTTAGGTAACTCACTTTGGTTGGAACCAAAGGACTTCTTGAAATGCTTTCTGCCTAAGGGGAAGCTTCAAGGAGGAGGAGAGGGATGTGGGGAGCTTAGTTGGGCAGAGTTTGGACGAGCCAAGTGGCTTGAGAGGTGTGAGGAAATGAGAAGGAGGAGTGCCCTTTTATAAGAGGGGTGAGGGGCACCTTTGGAAAAGCTAGAAATATTGATTTATAATAAATTCATATTCGGTTTCCAAAGGCTCCAAAGTTGACTATTCAAAGTATGAGGTGGGGATAGGTCGAACACAACTCATCCAATAGAATTTAGACAGCTTTGGGTACTTATATTAACCTTATCTTTAAGTATTAACTCTAAGTTAATTAGTTTCACTTTTACAATGTCTCTTTGTATTTTTATATAATATGGTTAATAAACTTAATATATACATCCAAGCGACCCCCAAGTGGTCCATTAATGATTAACCTATCATAATATAAGTCTCTTGGCCGAACCTTAGATTTTTAGGAATTTAATATCAATTAATAATATAATATTTGTTTTAAGAACTCTTTTATGTCAATTTTGACACTATTCAATAGTTGATTTTTGTGAAACTCATAACAGATTGATTACTTCGAAAAAAGTCAATTAAATCAATCCCAATATATCATATTATCCTAGAAAATTAGTTTAATTCATTAAAAGTTTCATATTATATTTATTTGGGTATTTATAATATCAATTATTTTAATTTTTTACTATTATAGTAATTACTGCATCATCATTATGTCATAAATTAAATAACTTATTTAATGTCTAAAAATTATAAATAAAATATAATTATGTAGGAAATCGTTTTAGCTTTCTAATGAATATTTATAATCGAAAATCCAACATGTATAACCCTATGTAAAAATTGTTCTTCTAAAAGATGTATGCTTATGCCATTTTTATTTTTATTTTAACTTTATTAATATAATGTGTCCCTACCACATACAAGTGGCTCCAAGGGGTCCCCAAATTGACCCAAGGATGCCCATGGTCGGGTATGTGTCCACCAATAAGGTTAGGACACGTTTTAGGGTAATTTTGTATTATTATAATATTATTTTTTAACCCTTATTTACCGGATTTACCCTTTAACCATGGTAAATAAAATATTTACCGCAGTAATTATTCAAAATGTCTAAAAATAAAAGTTACCTATTTACACAATTTGAACATCCTGATTCCAAATATGGAATCCATTTTCCTAAATACAAAACACAGAAGTGGCAGAAATTAATTTAAAATTAAATCCCGCTGTCAAAACAAAAAGCGTGTTTTTAAGAGATAATAACTATCAAAAGATTGACACTTGTTTATGTTCGGTTTAATTGTAAAATTATGTCCAATGATAAACATTAAATTGAATGGTAAAAATATATTCTAAATATACTTTAAAACCACTCAAATTCATAATTTATCACTATTAATTATTTTGATTAAAAAAGTTGTTTTTAATTAAAATTTAGTAATTTTCACTATTCATCAAAATATAAAAGTTATCCGAAAAGTACCAAAATTTCACCCTAGGATAATTTCGATATTCCGAATCCAAAAATGAAGTCCATTTTGAAATATAAAATATATATGATTTCAAAAAGTATGTATTACTATTTACAACGGCTAGTTTAATTAGTTGTGGTGTGTGTTAGAACTCGAGGTTGCGTACAACACAGGCTATCGCATTATTCAAAGGAAAGCGTACCGTGGAAGCTTGGGATGTTTCATTTTAATTTTTTTTTTTTGATGTCCCCATTTAGTCAAAAAGTTTAAAATATTGTATTTAAAAAGGGTTCGCTATTAAAAGTTGATAAAAGTGCAATAATGAAAATGAATTTGTTCTTGCATTATATCTAAGAAACTCATAATATGGATTCTAAAATTATAAGGATTATATAAAGTTTAAAATTTAGATAATACTATTCATAACCTCTTTTGAATGGATTTTTTTTTTGTAATTCATGGTGTGATTGAACTCGGTGTTGCGTGTAGTGCAAGTTATTGAATTATTTTGAAGAAATAACACACTATGAAATCTTGGGGTGTTACATTCTCCCCTCCTTCAATAAATTGCGTCCTCGCAATTTGAAATTGTTCTTCGAAAATAAAAGGTTGAAAATAGAAAATATCTTTGTGGGAAAACCCACATCGGAAATTGGGTTACTAAAATTTAGTCTTAATATGAGGAAAAGAGAAATGAAAGGGTTACCACCAAATTATGATCTCGATTAGGAGAACATTGGTGGAAATTAGAGACATATAATTGGAGGAAAAACGTAAATATTTATAGGTATTGATTGAGGTCATCAATCACAAACAAGTGTAAAATTGAGGTCCTTAAATTCATCAATCTATGATGATTTGAAATACCATCGGTTCAACAAAACATAGGGTATTAAGATAACTCATTTTTGACGTTTCAAAATATCATAGTTGAAATCCCACATCGAAAAATGAATTAATGAGGCCTCTATTTTAAACAAAGGGTGGAAAGTATGAATATTACCGAACATAACACATACTAGGGTTCCATGTAGGAAAATATGGATATGGAGGAGAAATCTAACCATCAATTATCTGATGGAGAGTGGTAGAGAACATGGCTATGAAAAGGCCAAAAATCCCAAAGCCATAAATTAGTGATGATTTAAGGTACCATCTAGGACAACATTTTTGTTCTAAGTTCCTTTTATTAATGTTGAGGAATTTATTTATGAGATTGGATAAGATCATAAGGAGATATACTTACTTTATAATTAGAGTTTTATCCATTAATAAATTTCTACCACAAACTCATCTTTCACTCTAAAAGATAATAGAACGTAAAAATTCTATTTACACTATTCGTATAGGGTTCCAAAATAAACGAATTTATAATTCATCTACAAGATCTTTTAATAAAAACTACATTATTTAATCCAGGACATCTCGTGGGCCAGTGGTAGGTGATACACCCTTGTCTCCCTTCGGTTGCGGGTTCAAGTCACGCAGCCTTGCCGGACGCGACGGGTTGCCGCCCGACCTCCGGGTTTTCCTTTTATGGTAATCCAAAATAATCCAAACTAGAACTATCCAAAATACTTCTGTCCAAACTCACAGTCCAACATTTATAAGGAAGGTAAACATAATATAGATCCTTTTTACCCCGTAATAGCATATGAATACCTTCATCATGTATTCTTTTAATACACTGAAACATCCCGAATTACCATATTCCTTATTGATTACATTCATGCTCCCTTATTCCATATAGAAAGCTGGATATACTTCATTAATCCAAAAATGTTTTAAACCCCAAATCATTAATCAGTTCCAAGGTATTCAAGAATATCCAATATAATTTATCCAAAACAATCACATATTATTCCAAAATCACTACCTCAGTATCAGAACTATATTATGATTTATCATTCTCTTAACCATATATTTTCCAAAAATTTATTCTGCTATTGAGTCACTTTTCTTTGTTCCACACAATCTCAAGTCCTTAATGAAATAGTACTGCAGTACAATCCTTATATACTCCATAATTATTATAACAAGTACATTGTTGATACAACACTCAGTTGACATAATCAACATAAGAACTCTAATCATTCCTCTTCATCTGTGGTAGTATCATAACTTGATTATTATCCAATAACATCATTTGCGGCATATTCTGATGACTGGGACATAGGTTCGCGTAGTGTCCAAACTCCTTGCAAATGAAGCATTGTACATTTGAAACCATTTTCTTACCCTTGCAGTCACGTACTTTGTGCCCTTTTCCTCCACACTTATAACAAACTCCCATTCCTTTCAGGCAAGTTCCAGGGTGTTTCTTTCCACAGTTACCACATATGGGAAAATTCTTTTTTTCCCTTTTCCCTTTATCCATCTTTCTCTCTTCCATCCTTTTCTTCTCTTGATTCCCTTCAAAGCCATGGGACTCAGTAAACTCTTTACTTATCTTATCAACACATGATATTATTTCTTCATATGATGATAATACATGGGAGACTATTTCTCTTATAAATTCTAGCTTAAGACCATGAAAGATATGATCCTTCCTTCTCTTTGGATCATGTGCATTGCTGGAGTCCTCATTCCTTCTACTGGGCGCCATTTCTAAACAATGGCATAAACTAGATCAGTTTATGAATCAAAATACATAATCCCATACTTATAAAACACTTAACATAAATTGAACTATTTATGGATATAATCCATAATCATAAAAATGTTTTCTTTGAGGAAGTATATACTCATAAACCCTTCATAATGATTTGTAAAGAAAATGAGAGTTATCCTAAGCATATCCCCCGGGAGTGTCGTAACCAAGAGTGCAGCAAGGCCCGTTGTCGTGCACCAGTTCCCGTTCGAGCCTAGCTCAAAGCGGTGTTTTCGGGTTTTACCCCTAGGTACATCTGTGCCAGAGCCGCCTCTACCTGCTCGTATCCAGACAGGGATGTATTGCTCAAAAAACTCACAAAATCTCTACAATACCAAAATTCTAGGAAGTTCTTCTATACTAATCCTCAAAGTTCATCTTAGGTCTACGTGCTCTAATCAGAGTTTATCTAAATCTAGTTTCCAAGGTTTGTACTAAACTTCCTCTGATACCAACTGTAACGCCCCGACCCCAGCTACCCGGAGTCGGTGCATTACTTCGTAACATTGGCATGATCACAAGAAAGATCAAATCCCGAAAGACCGATTGGTTTAGTAGCCTTGGAAACACTAGATATAATCATAAAGTTTTACATTACATTTCAAAGTGAAAAACGACTACAACAACAAAGTCTTGATATCCACACTATTAACCCCTCATAATATCCCTGCAAGTCATTCATAATTTACTTCTTCACTACCTGGGAAAAATAAAACATAAAAAAGGGGTGAGCTCAAATGCCCAGTAAGGATAACAATATAGCGGAACATTCAAAAATAAGCATAAACATTTAAGGCAATGAATTACTAAAACAAAAGCCTTTTAAAATTGAACTCCAACTTAGTATGGAAAAAGTAAAATGAAATGATGCCATTTACTTGTTCACATGGATATTCTACTAATCGAATATTCACATGCAATATCAATAACCACTTTCATAATGTTGGAATGCATAATGCCAGACTATCATAACCACATAGCCAAGGCCTCGTGCCAAGACTACAAATAAGATTTTGTCAAGGCCTTGTGCCAAGACACTAGTTTGTCTCATGAGACCTACCGATGCATCGAGGAGCTATAGCGGGCTCCACCCGTCACTTATTAAGTCCAATGCATTCCCATATGAAAAGGTTTAAATATAACATAAACATTCGTATTAAAACTAGCATACGAAATGTCAATAATTTCACCATAAACTACGAATGGTATAAAAATAGCACATCCATAGTCAAACATATCACAAAACCTTCAATACAATATAGAAGTTTTGTATCATAATAAAACAACTTCAAATAATCTTAAAATTCATCAAAGGATGTTGACATAGATGAAATCAAAATTCTTTTTAAAGAAATATCTCCTTTTATTTTGAAATCATTTAAGATCAATATAAAATAAAACATTTTCTTTGAAAATATTCTTATAAGCTTGTATGGAAAGCTTCGACGATTTTATAACGGCGTAAAATAACCGCACCCACCGTATAAGTTAAAAAAAACATTCTTACCTCAATTCTATCGAAAAGGTTAAAAAGGACCTTGTTTTGAAAACGACGGAAAGATTCCTTTATAAACCTCTTATAAAAATTCAAACAAGGGTATAAATGACTTTAACCCATAAAAATTGTTTTGAAATACATTTTTAAGAAACATGGATTTGGATGATAAAGATATCCCAGTAGATTATTACGTATAAACAACCTCGGATAATGAAGAGATTGTGAAATAACCCTTACCTTGTACTTTTCCTTGGTTGGGGTAGGTTAACTCCCTGTATAATGGTGAAATAATTGTTATTAAATTATACAAGAATCATATATATTAATATGATATCATATATGATCTTTTAACATTGATTTGTTAATAATATCTTAGAATTATCGTCGTTTCGGGTGTTAACTTACTCATTTTCTTTTATATATTTTGTTACATAAGTCATGTTTGTTGTATCTTATTCATATCCAGAATGATATCAAGTCCTTAAACATCATTTTTAAATCATTAAATGGTAATTATACTTGAATGGATACGATGGAGAATGAATCTCATCGCGTTCGTGGAGACGGTAGTCCGTACGTACGCACGAACACTTCTTCCATTTAATTTTTATTTTAAAAGAATCAAATCCAAATGATACATAGGTATATTACTATTCCAGTATAATATAATATTTTATATATGTTACTTAAGTTCATTAACACCATCCTTTATACGTTCCATGTGTGGTATGAACGAGTCATATCATTTTAAGGGGGCGGTAGTCCGCACTTCCTCAAATGAAATTATCGTATGTATATACAACATGAAACGAATAATGGAATGAAATAAAATGGAATTACAGAAGCTTATATATAAAATATATATCATTAATATCATATTTAATTACAGTGCCATCATAATGGCCACCATGAGAGGTGGTAAGATGTATTTGAACAATCATCGTTTCGTGAGGCGTTAGTTTGCCATCCACAGAAACATTATGTTCATCATCCATTAGATGGAGTTGTGTGTATGTGTAGTTTGAATCCTTCTTATAACAACATCCTAGTATATTTAGGATACTGGTGTTGTTACAAAAGAAAGGAAATAAAAAGATTTTTGGGGTTGGAGAAGCAAAATAAATGAAGATACTTTAAGAGAAATTGTTACCTTTAATTTAGGTAACTCACTTTGGTTGGAACCAAAGGACTTCTTGAAATGCTTTCTGCCTAAGGGGAAGCTTCAAGGAGGAGGAGAGGGATGTGGGGAGCTTAGTTGGTCAGAGTTTGGACGAGCCAAGTGGCTTGAGAGGTGTGAGGAAATGAGAAGGAGGAGTGCCCTTTTATAAGAGGGGTGAGGGGCACCTTTGGAAAAGCTAGAAATATTGATTTATAATAAATTCATATTCGGTTTCCAAAGGCTCCAAAGTTGACTATTCAAAGTATGAGGTGGGGATAGGTCGAAAACAACTCATCCAATAGAATTTAGACAGCTTTGGGTACTTATATTAACCTTATCTTTAAGTATTAACTCTAAGTTAATTAGTTTCACTTTTACAATGTCTCTTTGTATTTTTATATAATATGGTTAATAAACTTAATATATACATCCAAGCGACCCCCAAGTGGTCCATTAATGATTAACCTATCATAATATAAGTCTCTTGGCCGAACCTTAGATTTTTAGGAATTTAATATCAATTAATAATATAATATTTGTTTTAAGAACTCTTTTATGTCAATTTTGACACTATTCAATAGTTGATTTTTGTGAAACTCATAACAGATTGATTACTTCGAACAAAGTCAATTAAATCAATCCCAATATATCATATTATCCTAGAAAATTAGTTTAATTCATTAAAAGTTTCATATTATATTTATTTGGGTATTTATAATATCAATTATTTTAATTTTTCACTATTATAGTAATTACTGCATCATCATTATGTCATAAATTAAATAACTTATTTAATGTCTAAAAATTATAAATAAAATATAATTATGTAGGAAATCGTTTTAGCTTTCTAATGAATATTTATAATCGAAAATCCAACATGTATAACCCTATGTAAAAATTGTTCTTCTAAAAGATGTAAGCTTATGCCATTTTTATTTTTATTTTAACTTTATTAATATAATGTGTCCCTACCACATACAAGTGGCTCCAAGGGGTCCCCAAATTGACCCAAGGATGCCCATGGTCGGGTATGTGTCCACCAATAAGGTTAGGACACGTTTTAGGGTAATTTTGTATTATTATAATATTATTTTTTAACCCTTATTTACCGGATTTACCCTTTAACCATGGTAAATAAAATATTTACCGCAGTAATTATTCAAAATGTCTAAAAATAAAAGTTACCTATTTACACAATTTGAACATCCTGATTCCAAATATGGAATCCATTTTCCTAAATTCAAAACACAGAAGTGGCAGAAATTAATTTAAAATTAAATCCCGCTGTCAAAACAAAAAGCGTGTTTTTAAGAGATAATAACTATCAAAAGATTGACACTTGTTTATGTTCGGTTTAATTGTAAAATTATGTCCAATGATAAACATTAAATTGAATGGTAAAAACTATATTCTAAATATACTTTAAAACCACTCAAATTCATAATTTATCACTATTAATTATTTTGATTAAAAAAGTTGTTTTTAATTAAAATTTAGTAATTTTCACTATTCATCAAAATATAAAAGTTATCCGAAAAGTACCAAAATTTCACCCTAGGATAATTTCGATATTCCGAATCCAAAAATGAAGTCCATTTTGAAATATAAAATATATATGATTTCAAAAAGTAGGTATTACTATTTACAACGGCTAGTTTAATTAGTTGTGGTGTGTGTTAGAACTCGAGGTTGCATACAACACACGCTATCGCATTATTCGAAGGAAAGCGTACCGTGGAAGCTTGGGATGTTTCATTTTAATTTTTTTTTTGATGTCCCCATTTAGTCAAAAAGTTTAAAATATTGTATTTAAAAAGGGTTCGCTATTAAAAGTTGATCAAAGTGCAATAATGAAAATGAATTTGTTCTTGCATTATATCTAAGAAACTCATAATATGGATTCTAAAATTATAAGGATTATATAAAGTTTAAAATTTAGATAATACTATTCATAACCTCTTTTGAATGGATTTTTTTTTTGTAATTCATGGTGTGATTGAACTCGGTCTTGCGTGTAGTGCAAGTTATTGAATTATTTTGAAGAAATAACACACTATGAAATCTTGGGGTGTTACATAGTAATTGTAAGGAAACATGTTAATATTAAAGGAATGTAACTCAAACTTCTTTAAATAAATAACAACTTTATATACAATGAAAAAAAACAATTCAAAATTCTTAACAAATAAAATAATATATGAAAAATATTACAAATGTATCTTTAATCAAACACTTCATATTATTTTTAAATCTTATTAACAACACTTTTCTTTAAAAACATTAAACCATTTCCATTCTATTAAAGAGTATTTTGAAAGCACACATCTGAATTAGAAAATGTTTTTGAAGGAATTATATCTTGGAAAAACCAACCTAATTCAACTATAAAGGCCACTTAATTCCACCCATCAAAGTGGCAAGGTGCAACAAGATAATAGAAATAATTATTTTCTATAATAAAAACAATAAAAAAAAGGACAGTATAACATGGAATAAATATATAAAAAAAGATCCAAAAAAACCATGCCAAAAAAGATATTCTAGAAAAGTATGAACATATAAGAAGAACATGTATCCATGTAGCCTACCATCACCTCTAATACATCTCTCTATTAATGAAATGACAAAAAAATATAATATAGAAATCTATAATATGAAATTACCTTTACGTGGATCCTAAAAAACAATGTATACAACTTAATAGAAGAAAAAGTTGGGTGTAATTAAAAATCTTATTTTGATACCACCATAGTGTCTCTACAAGGTCTCATAACAGTAATTCAATAGTTATAATGTTTAAAATAAAAACATTTGTACTATTAATTTCCATAAATCCAAATGCATTTTTAAATAATTTCCATTAGTTTTCATAAAATCCATTCATATTTACTAATCCATGAATATGAAAATTATCTGTGATAAAACTAAAAAACATATCCACACAACATTATGTAATAAAATAATCACATATCCATGAAATAGTCCATCATGAAATAAAATTTCATACAACCTCTGGTGAATGTATCTTACCAATTATCCATGAAAATATCCATTATACGATAAAAAACCCCATAAATGAAAAAGCATAGAATATTTGGCCATATTGTTTATAAATATATACTAAAAATAACAGAAACCTTAACCAGACATACTTTAGTACCAACCAATATTTATCCCTTCCACGGTGTTTTGATATCTCAGATGTAATCCCTAGTGGTTCCAAATACCCCAGGGCCAGTTATGTATATTTACTGATGCACATAAGGGTCCCAATGTTTCATGTTTATCACAATCAACTTCAAAACCATGAACACAATTTATAAAATATTTTCAGTGCCAATATAGTATTATTTTTCATTTGAAAACCCATTTCAAAACTAAAACAACCATTCCAGTAGTTAATCAGACAATTGGTGTGATAAAACACATTTTAAAATAAAACCCCCTTTAGAACATGTATCATTACATGAAACTATTTAAAACATAAAATGAGTTCAATTCAATTAACAACCCAAAAATAATTTTAAAAGAACAATAATAAATTCATAAAATTAACTATTTTTATAGAAACACCCACCCCGATAATAGAGGTAAAATACTTCACCTTCAACAAAATTGAATGGGGAAGATTATATCATATCCTAACGATCCAATACCCACAAGAAAAAAATAATCCTCCATCAAACCCCTTAAATCAAGAATATAAATCCTCAATTGGTTTTATATGATTATATGAGAAGATATGAAACTATGATGTAATAAGAAAATGAAAATCCATTTAAAAGAGAAACATACCAAGAGTTGATCTATCAAATAATGAAGAAAAATCACCCATAATCCCATTATAAGATCCATTATATTTTTGATGAAGGATTATGTTTGTATAGATTAAGGGAAGTGGATCGATAGAGGTAAAATAAGGGATATATGGACATTTTATTAGAAATTATAACCATCATAAACTCATGAGCATGGTCTGTTGGAGAGGCCATGTGGTTAGAAGTAATTATGAACCTTATCCATTCACGCTATACAAAGCTTCTATTTAGGATGCATGGTTTGGTCGTGGGGTTACATGAACCATACAACCACCATGTATAACACCTATTATTATGTGGATAAGGTTTGTAGGGGTGTCCACATGTTTTTTACTACTATATACCCCCTTCTAAAAGTACAATATTAACTGTATGGATTCCTATGAAAACCCACATGGTTTCCCTTTACCATACAATAACTATAAACTACCCCATGGGATGTTTTTTGAAAAACTTCTAAAACATCTTCAAAGTAAGACCTAATCAAATCATGGTAAAGATAAGGGTCATAAATTACCTGTAAGAATGTAAAAAAATGAAACAATATCTACACCTTAAAATCATTCTATCATTATAGAGATCTCAAGATTCCAGAAACATAAAAATAGATGTTTATCACTATCTCATCCACATTTCCAACTCCCACATATTGTGGTTATCCCATCATCAAAATCATATTACTTGTACTAAGGTAATTGTTTTACCATGCGATACATTATCCTAGTGTTACATAGTTTAAACTGATTACTCATCAAAATTGGTATGAGGATTAAGATTAATATCCCCTCATTCAATCACATGGTAAGGATTTAGTTGAAAAATCTTCTATTTGGAAACCTAAAAAGCATCATGAATCAAAAGCATGAAATATGGTTAGTAAAACTAATATTACACCTTCCCAAGTCCCTCCACAGTCTTAAATGAAAAAAAACTTTGGTACCATCTTACTTTATATAACCAATAAAATATTTCCCAACCGTGGTGAAACATTGTGAAAACCTGATAAAAAACCCAAAACTCTAGTGTCTGGCAATCATGGGTCACATAATATTTCTAATGAATATCGGATATGGAAAACTACTTATAGATAAACTACTCCATTTTTTTGTCTTCTGCTGAATGAGACTTGTCCTTATAATAGAGCGGTCTCCCAACTATGTCAAATATAATTGATATGTACATGTATTTCCGTACAATACATCAAATTGTTTGATATTCATCGAATCTATATAACTTTTTTTATAGGAAAATTGGAAATGGGTAAAATTATTTTCCCAAGATACCCCATAATCTATCATGCACGACTATTTAATATCCTCTAAAACCTGGATATCACTCTCTATATATCCATAAATGTTTGAATGATAAGACATGATCAATTTCAACAAGGAACCCATTGCCACATGGAAACATTTTCAGAATAAATATGGTTACCATGGGTCCCTGTTAGATAAAACCATATAGGTAACCCTATAAAGTCTCAAAATCTCTCAGATCTACAATAATTTGATATGTTCGACCTTTGTTATATCCTTAATCTGTATGAAATGATGATATTTCACAATTCCTTCAATTATGACTCAAATTGATTCTTTCCCACTATTATTCTAGGGGAATAAAATGATGTAGTTGATAATAAATATTATCCCAATTCTATACATGAATTGGTAATGGTTTTAATAAACTAGTATGTATTTGGTGTTCCACATTATTTTTCTAAAAAGTTATACATTTTGATACAAATTATACAATCGAACACCTCATCCCTACCCCCAATACCGATGTCTCAAGTCATGATACATATTAATAGTCCCAATGCGTACATAGCAACATTCTACGTGACTATTTTCAATCAACTCATGACTTAGAGGAAATAGAATAACCAACCTATTACAGAAGCACAAAGATCCACTGGGAGACAGAGACCACTCACCAGTGTTCTCCCCACTATTAAGGATTTAACTTAAGAATTAACACTCGATGTCAGCCATGTATTCAAGTTGAACACTCTCATCAAAGGATATTTAACCTTTCATCAAAACCATGAACACATGTTCACCATCCTCTTCTATTCCCAAGTTTATCTCAACAATAAAACACAACAAAGTCCACTCCTCCAATGATTAATTCAGAGCATGTGTTGGAAATTTTCTTCACAACACATTAGAAACCACATTACATTTCTTAAGAGTGTATGAAATATGAAAATAAAAATCCAGAAGTTAGTTTTTAACTATCGCTATTTCATGTTCATATCCCTCCAAGTAATAATATATTTTAGTAACTTATAATCAGAAAACACTATAAACCACTTCCCAAAAAGATAGTGACAGCATGTTATGATTGAATGAATAACGAATGAAAAAATAATATCATTGGTATGATAGTTTTTATCATGACAGAATAACTTTTGATAGCCATTGGCCACTATCTATTTCCCCTAGATTATGAAACATCACAAACCCATACCAGAATAATTATATAAAATATCATAACCCAAACACTATTTTGGAAGAATCAAAACTGGTGATGAAGTGAGACACACCATCAGTTCCTCAAACAATATCTACCATTTTTTATTTGATTCAATATTTTCACCCTTATGGATTAAAGATTTCATCAATGATGTGATCTTGGTAAAATCCTAAACAAACTGCATATTATAACCAGCCAAACCCATGAATATTTAGATCCCAAAAAAATAAATGGGCTTCCCCTAGGACCTAACTACCTGTATCTTTTTTTGATACACTAAGACACCCCTCTCAATATGAAATGCCCTATAAATTTCACTTCATAGATCCAAATAATCACATTTTAGAAGAATATTATATATAATATGTCCCTTTGAAGATAAATGAATGATATCTAAATGGTCTATATGTTCTTCTCTGACTTTGAGTACATAAAAATGTATTCCATGAACAGAAGAATGATTGAGTCAAAGAATCAAATAAATATTTACTTCATCAAATCATTAAATACCATAAGATCATTAGTGTTATTGAACAAAAAAACTAGAAACTAAAAATACCCAAACTAGTTCCTAAAATATTTTTTAGTTATATCCACTAATTATAATCTCAACTCTTGGTACCATTACAAAAGTCAAATCTCTAAAACACAAAATGACCAATTAAATACTAAAAAAGATCATAAATCTTATGAAAATGTTATTTTTTTTAACTGTCACCTGATTTGACTATCAATAATCTGGGAAAAGTTTTAGACATCCATATGATTTCCTAGTAAAGAGAACAGATTAATCCCATGGTGAAAATCTATGATGAATAAATCTAGTGGCCTCTAGATCCTCATATTGACATTATGTTCCACCATCTCAATAAGTTACATTTGATAAGACTTATTTTAATTAATCATACTACAAGGGGGAAGTTCAATAGTATTATCAGCCTCTCTCCACGGTGGTAAACCTGAATAATAATCCACAAAGACCTTGGGCTGTGAAGACACCATCACATGATGTGGTAAAACCAAACAATGATCCATAAAATCTATAAACAAATCTGAAAATAAGAATTATATTACCCTAGTATAAAGAACATTTTCCCCACCCTTCCTGGTCTAGAGTCCAAATCACCTTTAAAAACATGAGAATTCCCATTAGAAGGTAAAAAATGAAGGTGAAAATTATAATATTTTATCTAGTATTCAATGAGGACCATCAAATCGAATCCAATTATCTATTTGAAGATTTAAATATCAACAACTAAAAATTATTGTATACCCTTGTTGTTTCCTATCATCACCTAACACATGATACACATGAAACCTGGTTTGAACCTCTTTCCCAAAGGCTAGAAAATATCCACAAATTATAGAATAATATAAAAACATAAACCAACCATGTCTACTAACTATGATAATATGAAATAATGATTTACCCCTGTATCAAATAATGCTAGCAACATAAGAAATGACATAAATATTGTATCTCTAATTGTAGTGGGCCATATTTGAGATTCTTCAAGTGCATACTCTGTCGCATAAGGTCACCATGTATTAACCACATAAACCTACCATTGGCATGAGGATTGGACACACCGCCTTTCTAAGCATTGGTACATACCTATAAAACCTTGGAGAGAGTATATTATACTAAACATTACTGGGATATCCATTAACAAAAATTACATAGTTTTCTGGGTTCATGAAAATAATAAAAATAATTAGGATCATATGAACAATTGGGCATGGTGTGACTACTTCTACAATGGTAGTGGAAAAGATGTTTATACCTTATAGAATCCACTGAAATTGGTCATAAAATAAATTCACCACTCTTTCCCATTATTTTCATGCCCCAAAACACACCTGGGATAACCATCACATCAATCAATGACCCACCAAAATCTATCCTTCTAACTATATCAACCTCAACCCATGCATCATTGTTAATTGCCTCTAGTAAGTATGGAAGGTACCTTATTATCATGAATGGCCAAATATCTAACCTCAACCAAAACTAAATCTTTCTAGCCTTTATGTACCAATTAGTGACTATCTTATGGGCCAGATGCACTTTACCGGCAGAACATGTCAAATACTCAAGAAAGGAAAACTCCCCTTTATCAATGGTCATATGATCTTTGATCTTCAAAAAATGTAACATTTATAGGAAACTCTTCTAGGTCAATATTTTCTTTAAATATTTATTGGCGATTTCCCCATTAAAATTGTCTTTCATGATGGCGTCCCACCATCTCTATTTCTGTCATTCGAGCATATATGTGGTGGGACCCACCTTAGAGTACTCTCATGTATTAAGGAATTTGAAGATACTCTACACATGCTCAAGAAAATTTATAGATTCCTAGGTTCCATTATCAACATAGAAGATGGGTGGATACTTCATTGTAAATACTAATCCATGGTCCATTTCTTATCCTGACTTCTTGAAACCAACTTGACCAATAGTCCAAATTGTACATATCAAAACATTCACTAAATAAGGTTCCACCTAAGGATTTTCATGTGTATCGTATCATGTAGCTTCCACTCTTGGATTTAAAATAGATCTTCTCAGAGGCATTTTCGTTGAGGAAAAAAATAAAATGACCAATTATCTCTAGTTCATATTACAAAATATTTGGACCAAAACCAATAATTCTCTTTCATTATTTAATAAATCAAGAATTTTAAAAAATATTTAATTCCCTGAATGAAAACAAACATCAAAAAGGAATATGCCACATAAATAAACATCTGATTTAGTTCATTCTAATGTCCCAAAACATTATGTCTCAAAACTAGTAATGAAATTTAAACCACCGTGCGTAACTCAAGATTGCACACTGGTGTGAGCTGGCTATGAACCCTCCCAATATTTCTACATGAATTATGATGGTCCTAACTACTATTTAACCAAGAAACAAAACTACACTAAGAAAATTTTAACACACTTTAGGGTGAGGATATCCCTCTAATATCATTCTATAATGGACCAATCGAAGTCAACTATACAATCCAACTGATCTAGCCAGTCAAAACGTTGAGCTATAACATGATAATAGAAACAAGAACTGAGTATAAGCAAAATAATATAAAATAACATCAATATAATGCGGAAGAAAAAGACAAATAAATCTTTATAACCCAAGAAAAATAGAATAAACCATAAAAGTATGACCGAATTAGAATAAAAAGTATTAGTGTGACCAACCGTCACCATAAGCAATCCTCTTATGATGGAAATGATGAAAATATGAGTCGAATTGATACAAGATTCCAATCACATTACATGGATCTAGAAAAACATCATCTACAACCATTAAAATAAAGAATTAGGGTGTGGTAAAAAGTATTAGTAGCATACCACCATATTGTCCATATAAATTATAAAAAAATAATGCATTATTTATAACATTTAATATAAATATATTTTTGGTAATAGTATTCATAATCCAAACCCAGTTCTAAATCATTTCCTCTAGTTTTTATAAATACCTTTCCTTTAAGAAAATCTAGAAATATGGAAATTTTAAGTGATAAAATTGGAAATCAAATCCACACACCACAAGGTAATTATGTAAATATATATCCATGAAATTATCCTTTATATGATACCATTAGATATAACCTCATGAGAATACATGTAAGTAACAATCTATAAAAAAATCTATCATGAGATAAAAAATTAAAATGTAAAAGCACACCGTATTAGGGCCTAACTCAAGAGAATACACACTAGACATAAAATAATCATAAACATGATAAAATTGGATCCAAAAAATATCTATTCCTTCAACATTCTATAGATATCTCAAAAGAATCACATTAGGGTTCCACAGACACTAGAGACACTAATGTGCATTAATTGATTCCCGTAAGGTTACTGATGTTAAATTTTCCAAAATAAACCATTACAAAACCATGATCAATATTTATAAAACAATTTTAAAATAAATTAATTCATCTTTAATATTTTAAAAATCATTTTCAATCCAGAACCACCATTGGAGAATTTCTGGAAACACATGGTGTTCCCAAACCTGTTTTAAAGAAAAAACATTTAAAACAAGTATTGTCACAAAAAATAATTTGAAAAGAAACCATTTTAAGTAAATGAATTACCAAAAATACTGTTGCAATAAAATTATCCAATTACTTGAATTATCTTTTTGTATTTAAATAACCACCTCAAGAATGGGGGTATAACAATTCACCTTTAACAACAATGACTACAGTAGAGTATATTGAGTCCTAATGATACATGATCCACAATAAAGACATCAATACTATATAAAACCCATTATATTTTACATACATATCCACTTAGGGATCCAAAATACAACAGTAGAAGAAATTTAACATGGATCAATGAAAAAAAGAAAAATTGTATAAAAAAGATAACATACCTTGATTTGATTCGTCATGAAAGATGGGAAACAACCTAGAATCCATAGATAGAAGCCTCTATAAAACTAAGGAATGATTATTTCAATAAAATATGATGTTAAGGGTTTATTAGTGGTTAAATTATGATCGCTAGGTTTTTTAATTAATAATTTAGATCATTGAAAATCTATATGCGCCATTTTCTGGAGAGGCCGCAAGCTCAGGAGTAACTATGTTCAATAATCCCAAAACCCATGTTTAACATATTTTGGTGGTTCTTGGATTGGATGAATTATTAATT
This sequence comes from Viscum album, assembly GCA_963277665.1. Lineage (NCBI taxonomy): Eukaryota > Viridiplantae > Streptophyta > Magnoliopsida > Santalales > Viscaceae > Viscum > Viscum album. The sequence continues at coordinate 1,578,206,142 of OY728141.1, forward strand.
CAAAAATTTTCCAACCTTGCATGACCCCTATACTACAGGGTGAATACTTTGGAGGGGTAGATTTATGGTTTAGAAAAACCATCCACCCCCTTTTAGAAAACCATGCTTGGCCACATAATTTTCTTGGATAAAACAGATAGTTTTCCTTAACCATGTTCCAAAAATGAATAGCACCATGATCCTATAGTATTTGTTATGAAAAACTCCCAAAATGACCCAAAAAAACCCAACCAATGCACGATCAAAACAATTTACAAGAAGTGCCTATAATAAAGTAAAGTAACATTATACTATCCCTCAGTGAAAATTAATTATGTGTCTTTGATAATGAAAAAATACCCCTAAATAATATCAAATTTATTATTTTTACATTCATAGATTTTTACTCTCCCTTTTGGTTATAACATTTTCCAACTATGCACAAAATATAGAGTATATAGTTTTACATATTATAATCTTTTTGTAAAAATAATAAAAAGAGATATAGGGGTACTATTTAAAAACATCATCAAGTTAATAATGGAGGATGAAATGATGTTTTTAACTTAAATCCTAAAATATTTTCTTTGGTATAAGATTAGTGAAAATGTTAGTAATTTTATCTGTTGTTAATAAATATTCGTCCATTGAAAGTGAAATAATATCTTTTATTTAATGAAATGATATTTAATATCATTTCATTTTGATCTGTAATGTTACACAAGACATTTCTAGGGATTAATTTATTTATTAATACCATAAAGAGTCTCCAATGGGTCTTCAACATTCACCCTCAAATATTAAAGAAAAACATTCATCCATACCATTTGTGTTCATGAATTGGTGCTGAAAATGTATCCTACTTTGATTTGACACAATGAAATATAATTTTTTTACTAATACATACCACATAACTTTCACCCAAGAATAAATTTACTCCTGATGTTGATTTTTAGTCATTATAATATTAATCCAAATCATAATTATTGACACCAATAAATATAAACTCAATATTCTACATTTACATTAGGTCATAATTATATTTTACAATAGTATACATGAAGATTATATTATCTTAGGTCATATAAGATTATATTTGATCACTTATCCATATTTCAAAAAAAGAAACAACTTATAAAATGTCCAGTCTTGAAGTAGTAAGATAGAGTATCTTCTTATCATATTTTCAAAATATTTCTAATTTAAACTTTATCCATCTCTATCTTTACTTATCTTCATGAAAATAAAAATAGAAGTTGAAACCTCCTTCTAATATGTCATTAAAAACTTTTTAAAAACATCTTGAATAATTTTCACATGATTCAAAAATTTATCTTCCGTTATGTTGATATTTTAATCCTAGTGAGAAGTTAAAATTTTCCAAAATATTCAAATTTTAGTTCATATTCATTTATTTAGTAAATTATTCAAAACACATATCTCTATCAATAAAAATATTATATCATCAAAGTAAACAATGTCTATTATGTAACAAGTACATAACTCTTTCATATAAAAGTTTCTATAAACATCCCCTTAAAAAAGATTAACTCCTCCAAGAAAAAATCATGTTTGGAATACTATCCACTAGGGAAATGTTTCAATCCATAAAAATCACTCATTATTTTAAAACCCATGATTATATCATTATAAATAATTTACCCACTATTAATCACAATATAAACATCTTCTACAATTTCTATATTTTAGAATAATGAGTTAACATCCATATAATAGATTTAATATCTTTTATGAATAATAATGACCAAAAATTTTTTGATTGTTTCAGGCCTTATAACATGAGAAAATGTTTCTTCAAAATCAACACCTTCCACCTGTGAATATACTTTTCAAATAATCCACAATTTATTTCTCAAAATTAACCCCTATTCATTGATCTGATTTCTATGTATCCATTTTTTCATATTCCATTCATTCATTCTAGTATAGGAACAAGATATTACGTATTATTTTTCTTAATTTTATCCAATTCCTAATTCATCACATTTAATAATTATTTATGATAAACTACATCTTAAATGAATTATGATTTTATCCATGAGATAAGTGGTGACTGAATTCGAAAACATAATTGTCGTATTCTCAAAACTGGAGTTTCCTATCCAAAAAAGATATTATCTGATCCAACATATTTTATAAAGTCTATAATATTAGTTATTTTCATTGGATCTTACCTTACAAATCTCTGGGCTAATTATTATAAAATTGTACATGATTAGGATCGTAGTCATTTTTCTTCTCACTTACTTATTCAAAAGTCATCATTCTATCTTTGTTTTCACCATTCTCATCATTTTAGTTAAAATTTGTTAAGGTGAACTATTTTTCAGGACTCTTACATTAATGGGATCTACCAACATATATGGTCATTTATTACAACAGATTTAACAATGTATACAAGATGAACATCCCACCAAAAAAACAACATTCACATTTACTTCAAACTTTCCTAAATCTAGATTTTTTATCTTTATTAAGAAATAAATCCAAAAAACCTTTAAGTATTCACCTATAGGAATTTACTTATACAAAATCCTATAGGGAGACATTTTTTATTCTAGTAAAGGGAAACATCTATTTAAAACATTAAAATATTTACTTAGGTCTTCTCTCCAAAATAAATTTTCAATATTATATTCAGTGAGGATTCTTCGTCCCATGTCAGCTATTTTTCTTCTTCCAACTACTCCATTTTTAATGTGTTTAGGGAGAAATATATTGCTGTTTAATTTTATTTTTGTTTATGTGGTACTTGAAAGAGTTACTTGTGTACACCTTTCCATTATTTGTTCTGAAATACAATATATATACACTAAAATATCTCAGATTCCCTTTAAAAACTTTTGAACATCTATAAAGCCTCTGATTAATGTTTCATGAAATTAGGCTTGTCATGTCAGTGAAATCATCATTGTAATTAATAAAAGATAAATCCCCATTTTTTATTGATTTCTCTCTTCCCACATAAATTACAGAGTTTTAGATTTTGAGGTCTGGTGGATTAGATTTCAACTTTCTTATATCATCCACTAACCATCCATCATTTTATGAATTTTGTTAAAACTAAAAACATATTCCTTTTTTAGTATTAGTAAATATATTACAACATCTACATCTGAATGTATGATCATTCTTTTTTAGTCATGATTCCAAAGTCTTCAGTTCCATATTTTTCATTCATCCTTGAATCCAAAACGTAAATAATTATATGGAAGTCTAGTCGAATAATGATTGTCATTGGTTTTTTCCCCACTAGTAACAAAATTTTCCATCTTTAAAAAAATGGATGATAAATGAATATTTTTGAATACAACTTCTTTACCATCATATTCAGATAACCCTCATTACATTGGGATTAATCCATCAAAAAAAATTTCATTCACTCAAGATTCCAATCATCAATTTTGGTTGGTCCAATTCCACTTATTCATAATGATCTATAAATATATAAATTAGATGATCCCATCTCATGTTATTAAATATTTTTAAACATGTTCACATTATCTATAATATTTGACGAACAACCATTATCAATAATTTATGGTTTATTACATTTTCAACATTTTAGACGATTATCAATAATAAGATCATTTTCTCTATTTTTCATTTTAAAAACACACTTGACATTATTGGTTTGAGTAATTTTCCATATAGGTATTATCATAGAATATTCACCATAGTCTCTTAGTTGGTCACATCATTACATTAATTTTCTTGAAGAAGTTATATTAGTTTTTCCTAAGAAGCTTTATGTTTTTTGATAATTTTTCTTTTGATGATTTTTTAACTACACAGTGTTTTTTATTTTTCATACATTTTCCCCCCTTCAATTATTTCCTTCTCTTAGGGAGTGGAATTGTGTGCTTGAAATTATATAATTTTTTATTTTATATCCCAAAACAAAAATGATATCCATTGCACCTCAATTTTTTATGAATGTATTTTTTCCATTCGATATGTGTGTTTTTATTATGTATAATTTATATCATTTAATTTCCCACATCATGTGGAATATTGATCTAGATAATAAATTGTTTACTTCCAATGAAATTCTTTATTTCTTACATCTTTTCTTGACCTAATATCTCCCACAATTGATCCTTAAACATTATTGGTTAGTAACATTAGATGAAAATTCCAGTTTAGTGGGTGTAGATGTGGTAACTGATTCTTTAGATGATTTTTTTCTATAGGTTGAGATATTTCATTGTTTAACTATGAAGTTTTTTTTAAATCCTCTTTTGTTTTAATCATAGATTTTCCTCCTCAATGAATATTGATTGTGTCATATATATCTTTTCATATATTGTATTATGTTTTTCATCAATATATTTCACAACATTACCTTATTCTTCAACATTACCTTATTTCTCAACATTCGTATTCAGATTATTAATTTATTCAATGTATGTATATTAATTTTTGGGAATTGATTATTTTCCTTTATTGTTATTCTCACCTTCCTTCTTCAATTTTTTTTGTTTTTCTCATGACATAACACATGTTATGAACTTAGTGGATATTCCCTATAGGATTCCTCATGTACTTTTATTCTTCCCTATATTAAGTGAATTATTTTCAGTTCACAAGATTCATTATGGTTATGAACTTCCCAATATTTTCATCTTTTGGTGAACTGTTGTTGGTAGATTCGTATTCTTTACTTTTACTCAACATTATTTTTTTTCATTATTCAATGATTTTATTCCTCCTAATTGATTACTTAAATTGATTATGTTTTACCCCACCATTTCTTATATGGTTTTTCTTCAGAGTCATCATAAATATATTCCCTATAAATATTTGTTTGGAAATATCATTAAAAATATTTGATGCCACTACATTCAAAATATTTAATCGGGAGTTTACGTTTTTCTTTCCCCTATACCTTTATGATAATTTTTAGAGATAAATGATATAATTATACCATTAACATCAAAATGATATTTTTTATAATCTATTTTATTGAGTCCCATTACCACATGTTAAGGATATCTGAATTTTAATATCCTCATATCATTAAAATATTCCTCTTACAAAATCTTATTTTTAAGTGTCTGATATTTTTTCATTTCATTCACAATAAGATATTAATGTAATTAATCAATGGATAAATCATCATTATTATATAATGAAGATACTATTGTATCAAACCTATCTGTAAAGATCCTCATTTATTTTTTTATAATAGTTGAATCCTTCATGAAATCGATAAATCATATGATATTTGTTGAAAATTTCATTCACTCATGTGAAGTCATTAATAATAGTTTCATCTTCCCTTACCTATATATATTCAAACATTCTTCTACATAATATTGGATTTTCTTCAACATCTTTTAAATATCCTTCAATGATTTTTTCATGTTTACCCCATATTTCCATTGATGTCCTAAGACCCATTACGTTTTATAACCATATTCTAAAAAGGTCATAAAAATAGAAATCCAATATTTTCTACCGTCAATTAGATTCCATTTATTAGTACGTGTCATAGTCTAATATTTTGATATTGGTGAATACCCTATAGGAGTTGCAAAAGTCAGCTCTAGGAAAAAAAAATAAGAAAATAAGGAATCATTATATTATCTCATTCATGATAATTTTCCATAGAATTAAATAATACATATTCTATTGACTGAGGTGAGATTTCATATGATAAGGAAAATATTGATATAGAGTAGGGAACCTAGATTCTATAATACCACTTGATGTTCACATGAATGTGTAGACCACTGAGAGGGGGGGTTGATTCAGTGGTGAAATTTTAAAATTTACCTTATAATAATATTAAACCCTATATCTTGTAATTTTATTCATACTCTCAACATTATTAATAATCCTCTCTCGTATGTGAAGAAAAATAAATAAATCAAGTCATATAAGTTTTTAAAAGGTTCAGTACAAATGTCGGTACCGTGAATATTCTGAGTTAACTCCCATCAATTAAAAAATAAACATTATGTAATGAAGTGAATAAAAACAAGACAACACCCATAAAGATCCTTCAATATCCTAAGCATAAATTATACTCATTCCTAATAGTTATAGAGTTTTTTTCATCAGTGAAAAAATAACAATAAAAATTTGAAAGTAGCATATAAAATAAATTCTATAATATTATTTTGGAACCTATTTATTCAGTATATCTGAGTATGGTACACCTCCATAATGTGTGACATATTTTGGAAAATATATTCCTACTACACCACTCTCAAATGATTCTCTATCATATTCACTTGTGTCTGATACACCTCTACCTATTGATTTTTCTCCATCCAAGAACATTTCTGGTTAACAACTCACATATCTATCTCAAAAAGACATCATAATTTCTACTCCCCTTTACATAAATATAAAAAATCCTAATTATCCTTCACCACTATATATAGAAAAACATCATCTGAAAATCATGGAGGATTTTTGAGCTCCAAATTTTAATTTCACAACCAACTCACCTTTTATTTGTCCATATTGAAAGACATAGAATCATCATATTCAACAATATTCATAAAATTTACCTATTGTCCAATTTTACAAAAATACATCAATTTATCATTGAATACTAGATAAATTTACAAAAAATTAAAATAAAAACTCATAAAATTCATAATAAATGACTTTACAATAATTTTTTAAAGCTCTTAAAACCACTATTTGGTGTATAAACATTTTTTTACAACTCCATATACTGATATGCATGATTTGGGGAACTCATCCTTCCTTTATTTGGTCATATTCACATGTATTATCTATTCCATTGATTCCTAGAAGTTCATTTGATAATCTTTATAAAAGTTGTCTGATGGATGTTCTTGTTTATTGCAAATTAAAATTTCATTGTCCAATAATTTTATGAACAATTTAAACTTATCCATTCAATGATCATTGAGGATTCCATAAAATAGAAATAAATTACTATGTCTATGAAAATCACAATTTATCCCCTATATGATCGCCTTTATCTAATCATATTTATTAGTTAAACTCAGTTTTCTGAATTACCCAAAACCTTATTCTATCTGGTGGACTTTATATTTATTCATTTGGTTTAACATTAAACATTCTCTTCTATTAAACATAAGTTAATTCTTCTTCCTCTAGAGTTACAAATTATTTGTCTAATCATTCTGGTTCTAATCATATTATATCTGATAGACTCATTCTAGTACCTCCACACTTCTCCATCCAATTATCAAATCCTATAAAAATCATAATATATCCCCAAAATTTAAAATTTATATAGTGTGAATATTTATTGTTTTTTAACATAAAGATTGTACAAAATATATCTATTTAGATACATCAGGGGATTGAACCATGACAACCTTTTAGTAAACATGATTTTATAAACATTCAGGATTAATAATGTATCATCTGAGTTTATAAGGAATGTAACTGAAACTACTTATGATAAAAAACAACTCAATTACACCTAATACAAAAAAACATTAAAAATTGTTTTTTAAAAAATAAATAAAATTAAAAAATAAACCCAAATGATCTATATAATTCATTAAATATATGTAAGTGACAAGAGTGGCCCGTTATATCTCCTCGATGCATCGGCTGGTCACATTGGGTAAATTATCATGGGTATTTGGTGTATGACATGCCTAATTTTATATGATGTCTTGCAATGATGATTTAATTGTAAGATAATAATGTCTTGATGTGAGTCATTGATGGTATGATCATGATTTTTTGACATGATATCTTAATGTAAGATCATAGTTTTTTAATATGAGTTTGTGACACCCCAGGATTTATGAACATGACTAAGTGAACAATGTTATGTTTTATAATGATTTTTCTTATTTTAGATGGTTTGTTTTTTGTACCAATTAAGGGATTGAAACTAAATATATGAAAAAGAAGGATAATAAGGACAACTGGTATACATTAAAATGTTACATTACAAAAAATACCCAAAGTAGCAAAGAACACCATGTACAAGACTTAGGATGGCCACAAAAATGATGCTAAGAATCACAACTCGAGTAATTGGATAGTAATCATCTTCTGGATCTGTTAGTGTGAAAAATATAATAGCCAAAACCACAACACACTTACTCAGTACCAATGGAATAAGTAGAGCCATCCTCCTTGGTTCAAGTGTTTTGAAAATGTGAAATGTCCCCATCTTTTTATAATGGTCCTTTATGAAATTATGACGATTATACATTTGACCGTTGGATTTAAATTGATAAATTATATCTTTTTATAAAAAAATTGGTTTTTTATAATGCTCTTATAATCTTATGATATTTAAAATATTTTAGTATATTAAAAATATTTTAATTATATCATAGAGTATATTAATTTTAAAATAAAGGAATATTCTAATAAAAGGACCTAATTGATTTTATAAAATCCTAATGTTTACCTATATGGTTGAAAATTTAGTATTTTTAACGACTTATAAATGTTTTAAAAAGTCACGTTTAAAGGGTATTTGTAATAATTTAAAAATATATCTTTTTGGATATCTTAAAATATGTATTTTGAATTAGGAAAACTATTGGTATTTTAAAAATAATTTTATTAATAAAATAGTAGAGTATTTTAAAATTTATAAGATCCTAATATTTATAAAATTTTAGTATGAAATGTATATCTTTTAAAAACGTTATATCATATAATAAGGTTTTTCACCATATCTAGAATGGGATTTTTTTTAGATTTGAAAATTATAAGTTAAAATTATTTATTAAATTGTATAAAAATTCAATTTATAATATTCATGTTTTATACTATTTAAAAAAAATATAGCATACTGTCTATTTTTTTACATGTTTATTATACTGTATTTTCTTTTTTTGTAGGTGGGGCAATGCAGGCCGTTCATCACCCCCACATTTAATCTCGACCCTTGATTTAATTTAAACCACTTAACTCATCTCTTCTCTCCCTCCAGCCATCTAATCGCGCCTAGATATAATATGGGCTATTTGTTGCATCTTCGCGCCGTCCTCTCTGTCGTCTCCTTCCTCACCTCGTGATCTGCTTCAGCACACTAGTTCCTAAGGAAGCCACGATCACCTCCTTTTCACTACTCCTCTTGACCCTCGCACATCCCACCACCAAAAGTGTTGTAGCTCCGTCTTCTCTACACCAGCCTACCCTTGGGTCGAGTCACATAGTTGCACCGAAGCTTCTATAACCCCCCCCCCCTTACACATGAAACTTTGGCGGTTTCATCTCCTCCTTCTCTCCCTCGAACTCCCAGCAAATCCAGCAACTTACCCCTAGTCTGAGATTCCTCCACAAGCTAGGTAAGGGTTCTTTCATGTTTTGTTTTCAAGAAAACTATAATATTATACACTCGGTATATATAGTTTATATATGTATATATATAACACAAACCCTACGGTTTGTAATTATTTCAATGGTTTTTTTCCATCGCGTTATCAGAAGAGTTATATTTGTAAGAGTCCTTTTAATTTTTTTAAAAATTCAGTTTTACAAAAAAAACCTAAAACTCATATTTACGTACATTGTGTATATACAGTTATATATATATATATATATATATATAAAACTCAAACCCAATCTGTTTTAGGGTATCCAAGATTGTTCAGTATGTTATACTTGGTAATATATGTTTATAAAGGTTTCTTTTGAACCTACTCTTATCGTGAATATTATTTATGTAAACCTTGTATATATAACTATATATTTATATATGTTTTTATATTTTCAAAACAATATAGTTATGGTCTTGGGGGGGTTGAATACCTATCTTTGAATGATATTTTTCAATGCAAACTAGGCCTTTGGTTTAGATACAATTACGTTATATTTTAAAACCAACATTGTTATATATTTATGTATTTATAGATTTATGAAAATTAAACCTCCATAAAGTTTTGATTCTTTTTTTACAAAATATTTGATAAATAATTAATGGTTTTTAGAACTCGAGAAATTTTAATGCGCTTTTTTATTTTGTGTAAAAAAAGACAACCCTTACATATATTCTTGATGTATATATATGTGAGAATAATTTTTGAAACCCTAATTTCAATTAATTGTTATACGTATTTGTATTTATAAGTATAATTTCCAAATCTCCTTTTTAGTAACAATTACAAGGACATAATTTTTTCTTTGATGCATGTAAGATTTAAATAAAAGATAATTTTTTTGTTTGCTAAAACAACATGTATTTTTTATATAAGTACACAAAAGTGACAATGTTTTATTAAAGAAGTTTATTTGATATTACACATGATGTGTTTTATGGTAACGTGTGTATTTTGGTTGATTATAATATATTAGAGGATTTAAGATTTATTGGATCAGGATATCATGTTGTGTTCATTTATTTTCTTATCACACAATGAACCCACTTTGGTGAATGCTATTTGTTAATCAAGATGTGGATTAATTTTTTTGCAAGATCAATGACCTATTTATCAACATAATTGATGGAATGTTTTTTATTTATGTACTTCATGTCCATAAAAAAATAATTTGTAAAGATTCATCATTTAATATTTCATATGACAACCCCTATTCATCTACCATTTAATGTGGTTTAGTAATTGTCCTTTGTATATAGGATGTTTACTAAACCAGACAATTATTTTGATTAATGATTCCATGTTTGTAATGTTGTACGTCATGTCATGTGTTTGTAGACCAATTGTATAATGGGTTTCCTTATCCATATCATTAAACACCCTACATGTATATGACCCATCATAAAAATGAACCAAGAATCAAGTTACCCAAAGTGTTATGGGACACCTTGGGTAATATGAAAATGAATGAATTATTCAAGGTGGTATGGGACAACATGAATATACAACCCTATTGAAGAAAAGTATGATCTATGTGGCTCACATGATAATAAAGATAAATTAAGGGTGCACCATGATAGCGCTCCAATGCATTGGGGAATGACTTAATATCTAGAGATGACCTTTTTAATGATACATTGGTGAATAACCATGGTAATTATATTTTAATGACACCTTGGGGATGGAACTTGATGATACAGAAATGATTGTCTCCATTAAATGTTGATGCCACATATTCCAGTTATGTTACAATTTCATTTCAAAATGATATGCCTATTATTTTACTACTCTTGTCCCAATTTTTTTTATCAAAGTTCATATGAATGACACAAGTAATGGTTAAGGGCATGTTTTGTGTTTATCACTCAATAGGATTATAACCAACATTTGAAATTAATGATGTTTCCATCACGCACAACTCTGATTATGTGTTACACTTAACTGTTTTATTTCTGCTTAAATAATCGTATGTCATTCTTGTTTATAATGAACATTATCACTCCTGTAAAAAATTTCATAATTGATTCATGTATCCCTAGGAAATATTGATTGAGCACTTTTTTGTTATGTTATAGGTGTTACTGTTTTCCTTAAGAGAATTATCTATGGATAGTTTTAAATAATGCTTTCAAAAGTTACTTTGGTTTATTCTTTTAAAAATACCTTACTGGGCATTCTTATGATCACCCTACATTTTGATTTAAAATATTCAAGTAAATGCATTTATCAGATAAAACATCCTGGAAGTTTCCAGTTTCCCAGAGCCCTAACCACACTCGTTCCTCTATATGGGACATGATGTGTGTTTATCAGTTCATGTTTTTGTTTCAAAAAACACATCATGTTCAGGGGGCACCCGCTCTTGGTTTTCTAGAATCGGGTCCTCACGGATGGTATCAGAGGGTAATGTTTGGATAACTCTGGAAAACCAGAACAGAAACAATGAAAGAAATATACATCCACATTACTAAAAAAATGACTTTTCTTAATTTTTAGATGGAAAACAAAGGTACTAATCTTTTGTCTCTCCCCACTGAGGCCCTAGACACCATTGTGTCTTTAGCAATCCGTGAGAATTTTCTAAACAATGCCCATATCCGCTTGACATGCAAACACCTATACAACGTGTAAAACTCACCATGGGTTCTCCATCTACTCCGGGGGTTAGGAATGGATTACCTCCTCATGATGATGACCCAATTTCTCTTTTATGTACATCAGGGAAGGTACCATGAGACACTTCTCCAAGTGTTCACGGTAGGTGAGGACTTTGGATTTATGACCCTTGACAATTTTCAAGAAGCTGCTACTGTCGGTGACCTCCGAGCGACCTATCTTTGTCAAATATTGAACTACGGCTTCTCGGGCCAGTTATTGGGCTTCGAAATGTTAGAATATGAGTTCACCCGAATGTATTACATACAAAAAGTGCATTATAACGTCTCCCAACATCATACCCCACATGCTATACTCAGGAGACGTCACAGGTGCCTCCATGAGGTTATCCCGAAATGATCAACCTGTGTTTGGTTTGAGGAGATAGAGAATTTTTCTTCTCTTTGTGGAGTTCGTGTAGTAAGTCATTAGGGGAAACTAAAGCACTAATATTGAACAACTTATAATTTTTTAAAAAAGTCACATTTAAAGGGTATCTATAATAATTTAAAAATATATCTTATTGGATTTCTAAAAATTTGAATTTTGAATTAGGAAAACTATGGGTCTTTTAAAAATAATTTTATTAATCAAATAGTGGAGTATTTTAAAAGTTATAAGATCCTAATATTTATAAAATTTTAGTATGAAATGTATATCTTTTAAAAGAGTTATATCAAATAATAAGGTTTTTCACCATAGCTAGAATGGGATTTTTTTAGATATGAAATTTATAAGTTAAAAATATTTATTAAATTGTATAAAAATTAAAATTATAATATTCATGTTTTATACTATTTTAAAAAAATGTAGCATACTCTCTAATTTTTTTACATGTTTATTATACTGTTTTTTCTTTTTTTTTCAGTGAGGTAACGCAAGTCGTTCATCACCCCCACGTTTAATCTCGGCCCTTGATTTCATTTAAACCGCTCAACTCATCTCTTCTCTACTTTCAGCCATCTGATTGCGCCTAGATCTAATCTGGGCCATCTATTGCATCTCTGTGTCATCCTCTCCGTCATCTCCTTCCTCACGTCGTGATCCGCTCCAGCACACTGGTTCCCGAGGACTCCATGACCACCTCTGTCACACAGCTCTTCCTGACCATCGCACATCCCACCTCTTAGGGTGATGTAGCTTCATCTTCTCTACATTGGCCTACCCTTGGGTCGAGTCACATAGTTGCACTGGAGCTTCTACAAACCCCCCCTGCCACATGAATCCTCGGTGGTTTCTTCTCCTCCTTCTCTCCCTCGAAGATTGTTGGGGGATGTTATTCAATTGGATTTGAATAAGAATATGATTTTAGAAGATTGTTGGGGGATGTTATTAAATTATATTTGAATTTGTAATTATAATTGAAATTGTTCCTTTTTTACAAAATGTTTAATGAAATTAATATATATCAAGAATGTGATAAAGTTGTATGGGTGATTTTCTATAGAATTATCATTAGAACAGAGCGAAGTGATTGAAAATTAATTTTTTTATATATATTTTGAAGAACCTTTATCATGAAGAATATGAAGAAAGTGGAAGTATTTGATTAATTTGATATTATGAATGGAAAAAATGGATATATTGATACTACATAATAAGATACAAATAACCCACCACAACCAAAAACTTAATATAATTCTTTTAGGTTGAAGTGCCTTTATTTACTACTTATTAATCATATTATTGAAAATTGTGGGAATCACATTAATGTGGGATGACTCGAAGTATTTTAAAGAGACATGTAAATTGACTTCAAGGATGAAACGTTTTCTCCATTACCAAAAACATGATTATTTAAGCTTGTGTATTATTGTTCAATTCCAAGTCACACAAAAGATACATTCCTGTGTTGAGAGGTGAACATGTTAAATTATTGTGTTCCTTGTATTGGTATCAGTTTGGAAGTGTTTTGAAGACTAAATAACTAATATTATTTAATGGAGAATATGGTTTTGAAATAAATTTAATCATATGTAATATCACAAATTTACCCCCTTATAGTGGTCTCTCAATTATCTTGTAGGTCATTAAACAATAAGAAACATTGTAGATTGGTAATTTTTCAAGGGATTCTTACCAAAAATTAATCATTTTAATCATGAACACATTAATGAATCAGTAAAATAAAATAACTTATTCATTAATGTAAACATTTTTTAGAGTAATTGAGACCCATATAGTGGAAATAACTAAATATTTTTTGGAAGATAGATAAAAACAACTCAATTAAGTGTGAAGGAAAAGAAAACAAGAAATAGATTTGTGAATTGTCAACGTTATTGGCATCCACAATATGATTTGTATAAAACAATCATTATTTGAAAGCAAGTATAATGCATCATCATTAATAAAAATAAAAACAAAACATATGGAATTGTTTATCAATGAGGTTTTAAATATATAAAATAGTTTTTTATGGTCCACAACACATGATGAAATTGAATTTCATTAGCATAAGGGTGCACAATGCACTATGTTGCACATAGAAATTTCATTTATTACACAAACATTATATATAAAAATATTTGTAATAATAAATATAATGACTAAATTTTAAAATAACACATTATTACATGAAAATTTAGTTAAAAAATTACAAAAACATGAAACAGAAATTAGTTATAATATTATATGATTTTTGTAGAAAATATACTATAAAATGTCTAACAAAATCCTTCTTTACCTAAATTATTAATTATTTAAATAATAAAATGGAAAAAAAGTTAATGTATTAAATCTTAAAATTATTATTATAAATAAATTTATATAAACAATAACATATAAAATAGAAAACAAAAAAAATTGCACTATTTACTACTATCTAGTCAACTCTGACTGCATAATAATTGGGTATAGTGTTTGTTGGTGTCGGGTATCTATAATAAGTATTTGGTGGAGTTTTTAATGAACCAAAAAAGATTATGAGTGGGGGGAAAAAAAGATAGAGAATTCAAAATTGAGACTAGGTAATTTAGAAGATAATATTGTATCTTTTATTCTCCTCTACTACTGATGATGTTAAAGAGAAAGGGGAAGATATTGATGAAAAGGTGAAATATAATCAAGTATAGAGAAATTAGGGGTGCTATTATTATAGTAAACTTATTTGGAAAGATAAGGTACAAATACAAGATAAATAAATGGTTTAGTATGTTTTTCACCATCATTGATGTCGACATGATGAAAACCAACAATGTTCCATTTCATATAAGTTAACCAAGGGCATGGTGAGGTGCAGAACACCATGGCGTGCACTTGATATCCATGTCATGAACAATAGATTACTTCTAAAAACTATGTTATACCTGAAAATGGATTTATATATTCTATTTCAAAAAAATTAATGGATAAGCCATCATCAAGTCAAACTAAATAAAAAAGACACACTAGTGGTAAAAATGAAGATAATGAACCAATTCTGATTAAAAAAGTCACTTGGTAGAGTTTAGGTGTAGAAAATATAAAGCTGAGTGTTTTGACATGTAATTATCACTTAAAATTACTTTCCATGGATAAAATATTTATCATTTTAATTGGTCATGAATACAATTATTTTTTTGACAGATATTTAATTCAAAATCATATTATAATCAAAGATGACCTTTACCTATTGAAACTTCTTTCTATCATTGTCAGATTTTTGGAATTTATAATATAATGTAAACATTCAAAATGTGTATTATATATATATATTCCAAAATATGGAAGAAGAAATCATTGATATTATAATGGAAGAGTTCTATGCATACAAAAAATCATTCAAGGTGTATCTCAATAACATTTATATAATGCTTAAATAGACCGTATAAAAGTGTTTAGTGTAGAATTGGGGAAAATGCCACTTCATAGTCAAATAATGACTTCTAAATGGCCACTAGAATATTAATATCTCTTAAAAACAAGGTATTCATTCATATATTTGTGGAAGATTTTCCAATATACACTAGCCACTGAGTTATTTATTATCCGAGGATATTATATTCGTATTTGGTGATTCAGGCAAGGGATATTCACAATAATTAAAATTAAATGGTTATGATATCATAATTAAAATATTATAATTGAGCTCATGTGTGATGTGATTGATTATGTTATGGGATATTATCTTGGGATACATGTTAATAATATTTTTCAACACATATTATTTTAAAACTGGACTCTCAACGATACCCATATCAATTATACTACAATATAGATTGAGATTATTGTAATGTTATATCTATTATACATGTCTATATCATATATGTTTTCTCTATGTTAGTTTTTTACACAAATCATACAACCTTATGGTATTTATTGAATAATAAATAAGTGAGACTGAACCTAATATAGAGGACACTTCTATTTCAAGCGTTTTTCATCATCACCAAAGATGAGAAATGATTATGAAATGTGGTATTTAGAAACATTTCAATTAATGCACTAAAAATGTTCAAAAATAAGAAATATAAAATCTTGAGGATTCCCAAGTCATTTTTCTCTATCAAGATTACTTACAAGTCTAACCATGGTTTACCGACATAGATAATATTTGTCAAATGGAATTAGTTATCCCCATTTCTCATATCAACAAAAAAGTAGTATCCATGGATGAAGTAGCTTAGATTTTTTGGGATAATAATTAACTCTTAATGATGTGTGGGAATGGAATTACACAATGAAGTGTGCACGAATAAAATTTAACTAAAATTATTAATTTATTTCATTATTCACTTACTGGAAGATATCATTGACCAGAAAAAACAATGTCCAAGATTTTATAGGATTATAATGTCTAAATATTGAATGTGATGCAAGGGAGTATATAAATTATTAAGAATAACAAAAATTGGAAATATAAGAAATAAATGAATAACCTCAATAAAATATTGTAGAGATCAATTTATTTCCATGGATGGGGTGTTTAATTTATGGATATATTTTTATTATCTTTCAATAACACATAAATCATTTTATATGTGGACTATATCTGAAAATGGATGGAAATTATGGAATAATCAATGAATATAGAAATTATTGTGCTCAAATTATTGAATTGGAACATATTTTCTTTGTTTTTTATTACTCGATTACTAGTAATTTATCTGATTACACACATCAATAGTAACCTTATATTGGGAGTACATAAGAGAGGTGGTGTAATACATAACACCAAAACCCTCATTCATCCAAAAAGAGGAGGGAATGTCATAAAACTAAGAGATAGAGAAAAAGATTATAGATGATTGTGATAATAAAAATATATTGGTTTTATAAGTTCATTAATTCACTTTTGTAATATTGATTAATGTAACAAACTTTTATAGGTTTTGTTATAAATATGGTTAGTGCATAGTAAACCATTTAACCTACCATATGAATTGCATCACAAGTTTGAACCCAAGAATATAACACTTAGGAACCCTAAATACTCTTTAAAAACTAAAAATGGGAGGAAAATACAATATAAATGTTTGAAAGGAAAATGAATTCAACGATAAGAAAAAAAGGAAAATAAATAGGTGAATAAAAAATCAACGAATGATAAAAAAAACCTTGTGCCAATGGTATTTACATATCCCTTTAAATTAAACCAACCACTCCCAAAAGAACTGTCCAAATATATTTTCCAAGATTTTTTTCCCAGACATAGAAAAACACATCTTAGTACCCCATCATTAATGTTATTTTACACTATTTCAAACAGGGATAACAAAAAATATTTCACCCTCCATGGTTACAACCAACCCATTTTCATAGTTATTATTTCACATCTCAGTGAAAAATATCTTGATCATATCACATATATGTCAAGGTTATATTATAATGGTCTACATGAAAAAAACCCAAACACCATCCAAGAACCATTACAAATAAACCCTTCATTTTTCTTTGTAAACACTCAATCCCATACCCAAATACAACATTAAAAAGGTCACATCATAATTTTGTTAAGTCAGGACCTTTTGAATTTTGAAAAAATAATTCTACACTACAACACATACTATGTTATCATCTTACCTTCTTACTAATTTTTCAAAATGCTCCATTAAACTATATTCTTACACAAATTATTTTACAATTAGTACTCAAAATAGAGTTCACAAATCCTTTCAACTCAAAACCATGAACCTAACCATGGTATGCAAACCATGGCATTTGGGGATTTTTAAAACTCATAATAAAACCATGATGTGTACGAGACTATGGTGTACCCTTCCAATTTTCCCTTAATCCCACATAAACTACAACATGGTTTTTCTTCTAAAACCAAAAAAACAAAACCAGAATATTTCAACAAACACAACAACGTCATGGTATAATAACATGGTTAAAACAAATTAAATTCCATAAACTGATCCAAACATAAACCTTTCAATATTTTCCTTATTTTTAAGTTAAATTAGTGGAAAACCAAATCACCACATGATTTTCTCACACCTTTCTTATTAAACATTCATCCCTCTATCTGAAAACACACAAAATGAATTCTGCCAACCCATTCATTTTCCCTTTTTAACCATTAATCCTTCCCATTAATGTCACACCCCCACATTCCCCATGTAAACACCCCAACCATTCATTCACCCTAATCTCCCTATAAAACCCTAAATTAACCAATCCCACCCATGGAAAACATATGTGTGTTATGTCTACATATATATACCAATAGAAACAATAAACCCCTCCAACTAAACAAACAATTTTTACTGACAAGGCCTAAATCATTAATTACCCAAACCAACAACCTTCCCCAATACTACCAGTAATAAGATTACACCATTATACAAAACTTTCATACTCATGTATATATAATGAGTTTGAGACTTCATACATCTATCCATTCATTAATATTAAGGATCTGGGATATAATTAGAAGATAGTTGTCTTGGAACCCTATAAAATAATGAGTGAGAAGATATAAGATCCAATAATTTTTTATTCCTTGGGTATAAATAATTTGGTGAGGGATTCTTCAAAGATACTCTACCTAGATAAAATAATTTTTATATTATAGGATACTTACACAAATCATATATTGAAATTAATCATTACACAAAATTCCAACCACTAAATGGTAGTGTCATTTATATAGTAGAATATGGAGGGAATGCTTAGAAAAATTTGTTTTCCTTTCTAAATTTTATATCAAGAAATTTTTGTGTGAAAATAAATTATTTTTAATTACAATTTATAATTATACTTATAGAGTGTTTAGGTTGTGATTCCTTAATACCATAATGTTGGACCATTTCATGATAATTTTGTTTTGGATTAATTCCATAGGGGGTATGATTTTTTAAATTATTTCCCTTTTCTATCATTTAGGTAGAGGATTTTGTGTAGTCAAATAAATTTGAGAAATTGGTTATGGGTACTAATGAGGAAACTATTCTCAAAAATTGAAATATCATGCTAGTGATTCATTATTCATCCATGATGACACTAAATCCATGATTTTACATCTTGTGGATCTCATGAAATGGATCATAAACATAATCATCATGATATAATTGTTTTCAAGACGGGAAGGTCAATGTATTACGAACTAAATAAAAATTCTCTTGTTATTTCAATTTAGATGGTCCTCTTCATAACTTCACAAAACTGTTGGTTAAATATTACTTAGGTACAATCATGTGTAAGAACATCATCACAAAATTAGAGAATTGGTTGTAAATCATTGGTAATGATCAACCCTTCTCATTTCACGGAAAGTTATAGTTCATAAAGTTTCAAACATTAACAATATGGTGATGAATTTAAAGATGAGTAAGAGTTTTGATTTTAAGGATACATATGTTTTTTGGAATATTGAGAAAAATGATAAATCATAGGAGATAAAATTTGATAAAAATGTTTACTTTTTGTCAATTTTTCACACAACCATTGATGTTGGATCCAGAACAATCCAATTATCCCACCTTGTACATGATTCTAGTTAAGGAGGATTATATTACTGAGACACCTAAGAACATGAAAGATATTATTATAGTTATTATGGAGATGTATATGATAGTATTTCAAGCATGAACTGTGTCAGTTTGATTATCATTGTAGGAGATACTCCCTCACCGAATATTGTATCTTTTAAAATGACACAATCTACAAAACATAAAATGAAAAAAAAAGTTTTTGAAGGTCTTGAAAAACATTACACCCTAGAATAATGTATTAGAATCAGAAGCCAAATACCCCTACCATGCACTATCTAAATATCACATATACTCACAATAGACACACCAAGTAGAAAATGTAATTAGTTGAAGTAAAAATGAAGAAGGAACATTAAGCTAAATGTTGTTTGGAAGACACCTATTCTATAGGAAATATTTTCACAAAAATAGTAAATAATATATTTCAATTAAATGATTAACTCCAATGTATAACCAAACATAATCATATGCTCAATAGAAAAAAATTATTCATATATAAAAGTGACCCCCACAACCAATTTATCATTAAATTTTTGGGGATTCCAGTTCTACTGCAATATGAGATTCATGGGGACAATGCAGCTAAGATCCACTCCTCATAGGCATCCTTCTGCTTGGTCAAATATATCAACTAACTCAACCAGTACATCCACTAAATATTGTGTTTTGATAAAACCTCCATAATTTTAGGACTATATATTATATTAGAGACTCTATTATAAGGGACCTGTTTCTATGACCACTCGTATCAGTTCCTAGATTTTAAAATACAAAATACATCTTTGACACTTGTATCATTCAAACCCCTTTTCAACTACACTTCTGGTTGATCACTAGTCTCATATCTAGTACTGGTATAATTTTATGGATGTTACTTTTTTCTATATTATTTAGCACTTAGATATAAAACAAATTCTTATACCAATACAAAAAATCGCTAACTTGAAAATTACTTTTTATTCTCCATCACCATGTACACTTGTTTATGAGTGTTATGTTCTATCACTCTCATTTCTAGTTCACTTATTTGAGTCTATGAATGATTTTATGATCTTATGAAATCTATGTTATCTAATACTAAATAAATTACAAAAATTATTTATAGTTTCTTATGACATATCCTTTGTTAGAATAATAGAGGGAAAATGTGTAACGCCCTGACCCCAGCTACCCAGAGTCGGTGCATTACTTCGTAACATTGGAATGATCACAAAAGATCAAGTCTCGAAATTCTGATTAGTTTAGTTGCCTTGGAAACACTAGATACATTCATAAGTCTTACATTACATCATAAAGTGAAAAACTAATAACAAAGTCTTCATAGTCCACACTCATATCCTCTTCTGTTTATCCCTATAGGTCATTCATAAAATACTTCTTCACATCCTGGAAAATATTAAAACATTGAAAGGGGTGATCTCAAATGCTCAGTAAGGATAACAATATTGCGGAAGCTTTTATAAATAAACAATAACATTTAAGACAATGTATAACTAAAAAAAGCCTTTTAGACATGAACTTCAACATAATATGGAAAAAGTAAAATGAGATAATGCCATTTACTTATTCACATGGATATTCTACTGGTCGAATAATCACATGCAATATCAATAACCACTTTCATAATGATGGAATGCATAATGCCAGACTATCATAACCACGTAGTCATGGCCTTGTGCTAAGGCCACAAATAAGATTTTGTCAAGGCCTTGTGCCAAGACACTAGTTTGTCTCATGAGACCTACCGATGCTTCGAGGAGCTATAGCGGGCTACACCCGTCACATATTAAGTCCAATACATTCCTCATATGAATATGTTTAAACATATCATAAACCATAACATAATCGTATCACATAAAACATGCATAAAGGGAACATAACATTTCCACATTTCAATCAAAAGATATCAATAAAACACATTGAAAAAATAAAAACGCTTTCAAAACCATTTTCAATACCAAAATAAAAGAAAGTTAAAACTTTGTATTTTTTTTTCATTAAAAAAAAGTGATGGCTTGTAGAGGAAGCCGAAACTCAAATAATGGTCAAGGCGGCGGAGAAGTCGTTGTCGCCGCATAAGTACGGAAAGAAAAACATTCCCTTTTTGTCATTTAGTAAAACGCTTCATATAAAAATGATTCCTTTTGAATAAACATAAAAGTCAAAGGGGTTTATACACCCTATAAAAGAAAGTTGTGTATAAAATCAAATACGCCTCAATGAAAGGAGATTGAGATGAAGTCCTTAAAAAGATCATTTTTTTTAAATGAAGTACATCTATCATGTGTATTCACTATATGTACACATAAATAAAGTACAAATACAAGATAAGACATAATAATATCATGACATAATTTGAAAGTAGGAGATTAACCCAAACAATGGAAATTGGGTTAAGAAATTCCCTTACCTCATGTCCGACTTGACTCAACCGTTCTTTAACCTACTGAATAATAAAATAGAGTTAATATCTACCTTATTAAGAACCATTTTCAATTTCATTATCCTTTTTATATCACTTATTACAATGTTATGAACATTATGTAATTATTTAAGTTAATAACGGTCGTTTTGTCGATATTTGGTACTTGAGTCAACAATAAACTTCTTATAATTAAAAGTTGTTCATGTGGTGAAATATACATTATATCAAAAATTATATTAATTATGTAGATATCATATATATCATATATATCCACTATATACATTCATTCATAATATTATGTAACATTTAGATGTAAGAAATGAAATGCACCGTTCATGGAGACGGTCAGCCGTACGTACGCATGAACGCTACTTTCATTTCTATTTCGTATTTAATGGAATGAAATCATAATGATATAAATGTATAATATAATTCCAGTATAATATAGAATATAATACCATTTAATCCATCCTTTATACATCCCACATATGGTATTAACGATTCAAATCACTTTGAGGGGGCGGTAGTCCGCACTACCTAAAATGAAAATATCGAGTTTACCCATAATGGAAACCATAAAGGTATGACATAAATGAAAAATACAAAATCATAATGAAAACAAAAACATAATATATACCATATATAAAAATAGTGTCATCATAATTGCCACCAATAGAGGTGTTATATAAGTGTTGAACAATCATCGTTTCGTGAGGCAAAAATTCTCCATCCACAGAAACAGTATGTTATTTAACCATTAGATATAGGTGTGTGTAAGTGTAGCTCGAATTTTTCTTATAAAAATTTCCTAGTATATTTAGTATACTGTTTTTGTTACAAAAGAAATGAATTAAAAGAGTTTATGGGGTTGAAGAAGCAAAATAAAACAAAATAACATAAGAGAAGACATTACCTTAAAATCAGGTAACTCTTTTGATTTGAGCCAAAGGTTTCCTTGGGAAGAGTTCTGCCTAATGTGAGGCTTCTACGAGTAATATTGGGAAGTTGGGAGAGTATTTTGGCAGAGTTTGGCCAAGCCAAATGGCTTGAAAGTGTGAATGAGGTGGTAGAGGTGGGGGACTTTTATAATTGGAGAGGAGGGGCACTCTTGGAAAGTAAAGAAAAGTCACATTATTATAAAATGAGTATCGGATTTTAGAGGTCCCACACTTATATAATTCGCGTATATGGTGATAAGGGTTTGAAATATACTCATCCAATAGGTTTTTGACAAGTTTAATCCTTGGATATTACATTATCTTTCCATTTTATTTAAATCGTTAAATAATGAGGTAATCGCTGCATCATCATGGTGTCATAAATAATTTAATTTATTTAATGTCCCAAAATTATAAAAAAAGTAAGATGATGTAGAAAATCTTTGTAGCTTTCCAATGATTATTTATAGTAAAAAATATGACTTGTATAACCCCATGTAAAATTTTTTTTAGTAAAATATTTCATGTTTGTGTCATTTTTTACTTTAACATTAAATAAAAGGTATTTATGTCATTTTCCAACTAAAGTTCCTCCATGGGGTCCCCAAGTTGACCCATGGATTGTCTTGGTCGTCCATGGCACATCCAATGAGGGTAGGACATGTTTCATGCTCATCTCATATTATTAAAACATTATTTTTACCTTAAACTACAGTAATTACCTCTAATCGCGATTAAGAACATAAATGTTACTATTCACCAAAAAATTATTTTAATCTCATTGAACCACATTTTACTTCTTAATGACAACCATGTATGTCGGATTTTTGAAATTCAAAACACAAAAGTGGTAAAATTTCATTTAAACGGAAAATCAGTTTTTATAAATACCACTTAGTGGTTTCACTATTCATCAAAAATTGAAGTTTTTCAGAAAAATCCCAAAAATTCACCCTAATCTATATTTGATATTCCGATTTCAAAAATGATGTCTATTTTAAAAAATTCCAAACATATAAGTTTCATTAATTAATTTTATAATTAATTCCTACTGTCACAACAAATAGCGTGTTTTTAAGAAACAATTTATATCAAAAGATTGACAATTGTTCATGCCCAATTTTAATGTTAAATTAATTCTACTGGCCACCATTGGATAAACTGGTAAAAATATATTCTAATTATACCTTAAAACCAATAAATAGTATAATTTATCACAATAAATTATTTTGATTAAAAAAGTTGTTTTAAGTATTTTTCACTATTCATAAAAAATGGAAGTTCTCAGAAAATTACAAAAAATTAAACATAAGATAATATCGATATTATGAATAGAAAAATGAAGTCCATTTTGAAATATAAAATTTCTATAATTTTAAAAAGTGGGTATTACTATTTATAACGGCTACTTTGATTAGTTGTGGTGTGTGTTAGAACTCAAAGTTCAGTACAACACACGCTACTGAATTATTCAAAGGGAAGTGTACTGTGGAAGATCAAGGTGTTACATTCTCCCCTCATTCAATAAATTGCGTCCTCACAATTTGAAATTTTTCTTTGAAAATAAAAGTTTGAAAATAGAAAATACCTTTGTGGAAACCCACATCGGAAATAAGGTCAATAAAAATATAACTTTAAAAAATAGAAAGATAAGTACAATGGTCACCCGAGATAGCCCATACTAGGATTATATGAAAATATGGATATGGAGGAGAAACAAACCATCAAGGTCTGACGGAGAGTTGTAGAAAACAGGATTAGGAGAAAGTTATCCATAAGAAAATCACAAACATGTGATTGGTTAAACGGTCATTGAATCCCCAGTTGGAAAAGTTAACCGGCAACATTTTTGTTTTAAGTTACCTTTTATAAAGTTGAGGAATTTATTTAGGAGATTTACTAAGAATGTAAGGGAATATACAGACTTTTTATGTAGACTTTCATTCTTTAATAAATTTTTACCACAAACACATCTTTCACTCTAAAAGGTAATAGAACTCAAAAATATTCTATTTATCCAAATTGTATAAGGTTCCAAATATTAACACATGCCGTTTAGATTAGTAAAACTATTTTGTAATAACCAGGTACTTCCTGTAGGCTAGTGGTAGGTAATAAAGGCTTGTCGCACTATGGTTGTGGGTTCGATTCCTACAGCTTTTTCCGACACGACGGGTTATGCCCCACCCTGCAGGTTATCCTTTTCCTAAAACTATAGTATCATAATATTCCAAAAATAATCTTCAGAAATGTTTTAACCTTAAACAATACTATCCATGGTTCAACTTAATCCATTCCAACCTTAATAGTTATCAAAAATACCACTGTCCAGACTTTCTCTTAAAGGTCTCTAAATTCCAAAATCAATTGTATCATCAGATTCCTCAAAAAAGGTAAAGTTTCTCTTTTTGTCACATAAAAAAATATGATTACCTTCATCATATTAAAACCTTAATGAAATCAACATGTACTGCAGTACAATCCTTATATATATATCACATTATTCTAATAACCAGAATATAATCCATGAGTCCAAAAGCACCAAGGGTGATTCTTCCCACAATTATCACATAATGGAAAATCCGTCTTTCCCTTCTTCCCATTATCTATCTCTTGTTCCACCGTTCTCTTCTTCTCTTGATTTACTTTGTTGTAATAAGACTTAGAGAATTCCTTTTCTATCTTGATAGCACATGAGACTATATCCTCGTATGTTGAGAAAGATTGTGATACTAAATCTCGATGGAGAAAAGGTTTTAACCCATCAAATAAACGATCAATCTTACTTCATGGGTTCCGTATATAATCTGCAGCATGCCTCGCTAACCTTGTAAAGTTAGCCCCATACATTGCGACATTCTCATCCTCCTTCTCCCTCAGACTCATAAATTGCCTTTCCATATCTGCTCGATGGTCATGAGGAAAGTATTTTTCTATGAAAAGCTCTTTGAACTCCATCCATTCCATATTCGATACTTCATCATCTTCCTTTGTGTTTTGAATCAGCGACCACCACTGATCGGCATCTCCAGTGAGGCGGTAAACTGCCATGACAACCTTCTCCCTTTCGCTACTCCCCAAGGCATGGAATATTTTCTCTAAGGAGTTTATCCATTCCTCAGCTACTAATGGATTTGTACGCCATTAAATGTTGGTGGTTTTTGCCTCATGAAGCTGTCTAACATTGATCCTCCACGTTGCAGATCAGGGTGCTTCATACGAGTAAGGTTATTATTCATAACCTGAGTGAGTTGTCCTAGTATGGTAATAAGTTGTTCAGCACCAGTTGTATCTTCAGCTCCACAATAATTATCTTGAGCAGGCGGGCAATCCCTACACGGAGTGCGTGCATTGATACGGTTTCCATTCCTTCCACTAGGCGCCATTTCTAAACAATGACATAAACTAGATTAGTTTATGAATCAAAATACATAATTCCGTACTTGTAAAACACTTAACACTAATTGAACTATTTATGGATATAATCCATAATCATAAAAAAGTTTTCTTTGAGGAAGTATATACTCATAACCCTTCATAGTGGTTTGTAATGAAAATGAGAATTATCCTAAGCATATCCCCCGGGAGTGTCATAACCAAGAGTGCAGCAAGGACCGTTGTCGTGCACCAGTTCCCGTTCGAGTCTAGCTCAAAGCGGTGTTTTCGGGTTTTACCCCTAGGTACTTCTGTGCCAGATCCGCCTCTACCTGCTCGTATCCAGACAGGGATGTATTGCTCGGAAAACTCACAACATCTCTACAATACCAAAATTCTAGGAAGTTTGTCTATACTAATCCTCAAAGTCTATCTTTGGGCTATGTTCTCTAATCAGAGTTTATCTAAATCTAGCTTCCAAGGTTAGTACTAAACTGCCTCTGATACCAACTGTAACGCCCCGACCCCAGCTACCCAGAGTCGGTGCATTACTTCGTAACATTGGCATGATCACAAAAGATCAAGTCTCGAAAGACCGATTAGTTTAGTAGCCTTTGATACACTAGATACATTCATAAGTCTTACATTACATCATAAAGTGAAAAACTAATAACAAAGTCTTCATAGTCCACACTCATATCCTCTTCTGTCTATCCCTGCAGGTCATTCATAAAATACTTCTTCACGTCCTGGAAAATATTAAAACATTGAAAGGGGTGAGCTCAGATGCTCAGTAAGGATATCAATATTGCAGAACATTTCATAAATAAACATTAACATTTAAGGCAATGTATAACTAAAACAAAAGCCTTTTAGACATGAACTTCAACATAAAATGGCAAAAGTAAAATGAGATAATGCCATTTACTTATTCACATGGATATTCTACTGGTCGAATAATCAGATGCAATACCAATAACCACTTTCACAATTATGGAATGCATAATGCCAGACTATCATAACCACGTAGTCAAGGCCTCTTGCCAAGACCACAAATAAGATTTTGTAAAGGCCTCGTGCCAAGACACTAGTCTGTCTCATGAGACCTACCGATGCATCAAGGAGCTATAGCGGGCTCCACTCGTCACTTATTAAGTCTAATGCATGCCTCATATGAATAGGTTTAAACATATCATAAACCATAACATAATCTTATCACATAAAACATGCATAAAGGAAACATAACATTTCCACATTTCAATCACAAGATATCAATACAACACATTGACATAATAAAAATGCTTTCAAAACCATTTTCAATACCAAAATAAAAGATACTTAAAACTTTTTTGTAACATCCCAAGTAATTAATGAATAATAGATATTTTTATATATATCTATTAATGAATTAGATAGTGGTTTAGAGGCTTAAAATGAAAATAAATCCAATCTTAAGCATGGAATACACTAATATTTTTAACAGATAGTTTTACTACCTTTTGATGGAAAACCATTTTTGAATCTATATTTTGACAATTTTATAAGCTATGTTTGTCAAAATAAACTTATTATTTATGATTGGGACATAAAAATTTACTTTCTGTGAATTTTTGGTATTTTTCTGACAATGTTCATTTTTTAATGAATAGTGAAAAATACTGCATTTTACATCAAAACTGCTTCTTAATCTAATTTATTTATATGATTAGATTATCTTTTGAATTTTTTTTAAAGTGAAACCATAAAATCTTTTTACCATTTGATTAAATTGTGGACTTTGGAATTAATTTCACTTTGAAATTCGACATAAACAAATATCAATCTTTTGATATATATAGTTTCTTAAAAACACGCTATTTGTTTTGACAGTGGGAGTTAATTATTAAATTAATTAATTCTACTTATATTCATTGAATTAGGTAATATAAACAACATTTTTGAATTCGGAATATCGAATATAGTTTAGAGTGAATTTTTGGTAATTTTCTGAAAAACTCCAATTTTTGATGAATAGTGAAACCACTAAGTGGTAATCAAGCAAACTGATTTTTCAGTTAAATGAAAGTTTACCACTAATGTGTATTGAATTTTGAAAATACGACATACATAGTTGTCATTAGTATGTAAAATGTGGTTCAATGGGATGAAAATAATTTTTTGGTAAATAGTAACTTTTTTCACTAATCACGATTAGAGGTAATTAGTGTAATTTAAGGTAAAAATGATATTTTAAAAATGTGAAAACACCATGACACTTGTCCTACCCCTATTGGATGAGTCATGACCGACCAAGAAAACCCATGGGTCGATTTAGGGGACCCTATGGAGCCTCTTGGGTGAGATAATGACTTTAATGCCTTTTTTTAAATAAAGGTGAAAATGACACTAACATAAATTGTTTTACTAAAACAATTTTTAGACGGGTTATACTAATCATAATTTTGTCTATAAATACTCTTTGGAAATATAAAAATATTTCCTAAATCAGTATATTTTTTTTTATAATTTTTAGACATTAAATAAATTAATTTAATTATGACATCATGATGATGCAACGATGACCTCATTAATGAACAATTTAAATAAAATGGAACGATAATATAAAATCTAAGACCTACACTTGTCCAAAAACTATTGGATGGGAATATTTCTAATCCTTATCATCTTATCTTCGAAATATATCAATGTGGGACCTTATAAATTCGAAAAACTTTTGAAAATAAAATAATAGTTTCATGATTTCCCAAAGTGCCCCTCCTCTCCTCTTATAAAAGGCCCCCACCTCTACCTAATTTCACACACACCTCAAGCCTTTGGCTCGGCCATCCCCTGACCATTTACTCTCTCCACATACCTCTCCTCATCCTAGAGTATTCCCATTGTGAATAATTCTTTTAAAGGAAGCCTTTAGGCTCAAATCAAAAAGAGTTACACTTTTAAAGGTGATTCATTCTATCATGCTAATTTGTTTTATTTTGCTTCTCCAACCCCCTAAACTCTTTTTATTTACTTCTTTTGTAACAACAGAAGTATCTTCAATATAATAGGATGTTGTTATAAGATTTATTAGAGCTACACTCTCACACAACTACATCAAATGGTTAAAGAACATACGGTTTCCGTGGATGGCGAAATTCTGCCTCCCGAAACGATGATAGTTCAAAACTCATTTAACACCTTCAAAGGTGGCCATTATGATGTCACTATTTTTATATATGATATATAATATGTTTATTATTTCCTTAAACTTCTGTATTATTCATTTATGGCATACAATTATTGTTTCCATTATGGGTAAAAACGATATCTTCATTTTAGGAAGTGGGGACTACCGCCCCCTGAAAGTGATTTGATTCGTTAATACCATATGTGGGATGTGTAAAAGATAAAGTTAATGATATTATATAAGTTATTATACTGGAATTATAATATACTCTTATATCATTAGTATTCCATTCCAGAAAATATGAAATAGAAATGGAAGTAGCATTCATGCGTACGTACGGCTTACCGTCTCCATGAACGGTGCATTTCATTTATTACCTCTAAATGTGATGTAATATTATAAATACATGTATATGATGAATATATATGATATATATGTTATCCAAATCATTAATATCATTCTGGATATAACGAACCTTTGACCAAATTAACAACATGTAGGTGTAAGAAGTCAATTTTTGACTTAAGAACCAAATACCGAAAAAATGAAAATTATTAACTTAAATGATTACATGATGTTCATAACAATGTATAAAAGGAATAATGAACTTGAAAAAGGTTCTTAAGAAAGTATAGATTAACTCATGTTTATTATTCAGGAGATTAAAGAACGGTCAGGTCAAGTCGGATACGAGGTATGGGACTTCGTCTCAATCTCCTTTCATTGAGGCATATTTTGTTTTATACACAACATTCTTTTATATAGTGTATAAACCCTTTTGACTTTTACGTTTATTCAAAAGGAATATTTTTTATACAAAGCGTTTACTAAACAACAAAATGGAATGTTTTTGTCGTACGTATGCGGCGACAACGACTTCTCTGCCGCCGTGACCATTACTTGAGTTTCGACTTCCTCTACAAGCCATACCTTTTTTTTAAAAGAAAAATAAATACCATGTTTTACTTTTCTTTTATTTTGGTATTGAAAATGGTTTTCATAATGCTTTTATATCAATGTGTTGTATTTATATCTTTTGATTAAAAGGTGGAAATGTTATGTTTCCTTTATGCATGTTTTATTTGATATGATTATGTTGAGGTTCTTGGAAATTAATATGAAGACGGGTGGTTTCGTGATAAACTAAGGGAAGGTGAGCCCGATATAGCTCTCCAATTCATTGGGTAACGCGAAGTAGTGAAACGTTAAGGTTTCTCCGAAGAGATTTAGGGAATATACTGTGATGGGTATTCCAAACGTAACCAAGAGCGTTACTCCCTACGTAAGGATGTTACGAATGCATCATGTTACCTTTATGTCTTATGATTTCTATGATTTATTCATGATTTTATGAGGTGTGTTAAAGTGCCTATGTTTTATGGGTAAAGTATGATTTCATTCTTATGTATATATGAACTCATGTTTCCTTTCCATGTTTTTTTATAACCCTTACTGAGCTTTTTATGCTCATCCCAAGTTTTTGAAATGTTTTTTACAGGTCAAGGAAAAGGTACATGATTTGATGATAGTGTCAAGGATGTGTCAAGAAAAATCCATGTTTTATTTTAAATATGTTTCCGTTGAGGGGGAAAATGAATACTATCTTTTATGTAACCACTTTGTGTGAATGTGGAATGTAATGCATGTTTTATGATCTAATTCTCTAAAACTCTAAACCCGAAAAGATCCTCAAGGTGTAATCTTGTAATAACTAAAGATTAAGTAAGTTTTAAGGCTGGGGCCTTATAGTTGGTATCAGAGGTCGGTTTAGATAACTTTAGGAGTAAGAATTCTATGAAATGATTATACAAAAGTTTTTTTATATGGTAAAATTGAAATGATATAGCATTTAAAGATTACCATGTTGCTTTATCTAAGACATGTTTGTTCAGAATGGTTTTCCGCAGAGGAAATAGGGAAGCAGTGCTAGGAAGGCATATGGAAGGAAATAACCTTCCGAACCAGCATCCTGAGATGGTCGGAATTGGAACTGAATAGTTTGTTGCAGTAATGGCGCAGTTGACTCAGGCTATAAATGGTGGTGGTATCCATGCATGAGATCAGCCAGATCAACCATAGAAGAACATGTCAGTGGTGGAACATTTCATGAGGCAACATCCCCCATCATTCAGAGGATCATCTGACCCTGTGCTAGCTGAAGGGTGGATTAAAGCATTGGAGAAGATTTTTGATGTCATGGGGTGTTCAGACAATCAAAAGGTTAGTCTTGCTATTTACCGTTTGGAGGGTGAAGCAGATCAGTGGTGGTCTATTGTTAAAAATATCAGGGACGCCGATGAGATTGATGCTCTTGACTGGGATGAATTCAAAGGTATGTTTCTTGAGAAGTATTTTCCTAAGGCTGTTTGACTTAGGATGGAAAATAAATTCTTGGAATTGAGGTAAGAGGAAGACTCAGTGGCTACCTATGAATAAAGGTTCACTCGATTGGCAAGGTATGCTCCAAATTTTATCCGAGACCTTGATAGTAAAATCAATCTTTTTTTACTCAGGATTAAAGCCAAAATATCTAAGGTCATTATCTTCTCGTGAGTTTAAAAGTTATGAAGAGCTTGTTCGATGTGCTGAGAAGGTGGAAATGGAGTTTTCCGATGATCAAGTGTTCTATAACAACCAACAGAAGAAGAGACCGAGGTGGCAGGAGAAAGGTATGAATTCTTCAAAAAAGTCTGATGGTAAGAAAACTAAGTTTCCAGTTTGTGATAAATGTGGAAAAAGGCATGTTGGGGAATGGCTTCTGAAATCTGGAAAGTGCTACTGATGTGGTAAGATGGGACATAAGGCTCGTGATTGCACTGAAAAGGATCAAGGTGAAGGTAAGACCAAATTTGATATACAGTTAGTGAAATGTTTTAAATGCAATGAGATGGGCCACTATGAAAATGAGTGTCCGACAAAGAGCTTGAGTGATGGGAAGCAGTTAGACTACAAGCAGAAAGGGGTGGTGAAATCCTTTGCAACTACTTCAGTAGATGTCGGGCCATCAAATGAAGTTGTATCAGGTAATTTGTTTGTTTTTTAAGATTATGCCAGTGTGTTGTTTGATTCGGGGTCTACAGATTTTTTCATCTCTGAAACCTTTTCTAGTAAAATGGGAATACCATCTCTAGAAATAACTCTTGAACTTTTGGTAAAAACACCTGGGGGGAATGTTGAGGCAAAAATAATTTATAAGAATCTTCATATCCTTATCTGTGGAAAGAACCTACTTGCCAACCATATTGTTCTACCTCTAGTAGAGTTTGATGTTATCCTGGGTATGGATTGGCTCTCTATTTACCATGCTAAGA
The DNA here is from genome assembly GCA_963277665.1 of Viscum album. NCBI lineage: Eukaryota > Viridiplantae > Streptophyta > Magnoliopsida > Santalales > Viscaceae > Viscum > Viscum album. Next base: position 1,578,239,236 of record OY728141.1, read on the forward strand.
TTGACTGTAGAGCTAAAGAAGTTTCTTTTCAGAAAGACTTTCAGTTTGTGTACAAGAATGAACCCTTACTGTTGATAACTTATCAAGAGGCCGAGAAACTAGTAAAAGATAGAAATGAATGTTACCTTGCACACATCATTGAAAATAATGGAACTGTTCAAATTAATGATGTGCCGGTGTTAAATGAGTATCCTGATGTTTTTCCTGATGAGTTGCCTGGAATAATACCAGATCGGGAAGTTGAGTTTACTGTTGAATTAGTTCCTGATGCTAAGCCAATTTCAAAACCCCCTTATCGAATGGCTCAAATTGAACTTTTAGAGTTAAAGGAGAAATTGCAAGATTTATTAGAGAAAGGTTTCATTTGACCTAGAAAATCACCATGGGGTGATCCTATTTCATTTGTTAAAAAGAAAGATGGTTCTATGAAACTTTGAATTGATTATAGGGCCTTGAATAATATCACTGTTAAGAAAAAATATCCTTTGCCTCATATCGATGATTTTTTTGATCAGCTCCAGGGAGCTCAATTTTTTTCAAAGATTGACTTGAGATCGGGGTACCATCAGCTGAAGGAAAAGGAGGCAGATATTCCGAAGACCGCGTTCCGTACGAGATATGTCCATTATGAATTTGTAGTAATGCCTTTTGGGCTAACCAATGTAGCTGCTGTATTCATGGACTTAATGAATAGAATTTTCCATGAGTTCTTGGATAAGTTTGTGGTGGTTTTCATTGATGATCTTTTGGTGTTTTCAAAAAGTAAAGAGGAGAATGAAAGACATTTAAGGGTTATCTTGCAAACCTTAAAATAAAAGAAATTGTATGGGAAATTCAGAAAGTGTGAGTTTTGGTTGCAACAAATTTCCTTCCTTGGTCACATTGTTTCTAAAGATGGGATAACTGTTGATCCTGCAAAAACAAAAGTTGTGGAAGACTGGCCAAGACCCACAAATGTAACTGAGATTCGTAGCTTTCTTGGTTTGGCAGGCTATTACCAATGGTTTGTTAGAAATTTTTCACGGTTATCTAGTCCAATGACTAAGCTAACTCGGAAGGGTGTTAAGTTTATCTGGACAAAAGAATGTGATGATTGTTTTCAGGAATTAAAAAGAAGATTGGTGAATGCTCCAGTTTTGGCACTAACTTTCAGGAATGGTGAGTTTTTTATCCATAGTGATGCTTCATTGAAAGGACTTGGTTGCGTCCTAATGCAGAAAGATAAGTTAATTTCTTATGCTTCAAGACAGTTGAAAACTCATGAGGTAAATTACCCTACACATGATTTGGAATTAGCTGCTGTTGTTTTTGCTTTAAAATTTTGGAGGCATCATTTGTATGGAGTAAAGTGTGAAATATATACCGATCACAAAAGATTAAAGTATATATTCACTCAGAAAGAATTAAACATGAGACAAAGGAGATGGCTAGAATTAATCAAGTAATATGATTGTAAAAATCATTACCATCCGGGAAAAGAAAATAAAGTGGCTGATGCTTTGAGTCGAAAAAGTAATCTTCATTAGCAATGTTGCATTTGGAACGTGATCCTTTGGTTGAGGATTTGATGGACTTTGGCATAGAAGTAGTTGGTGCCGGAAGTTCTTCTATTTTGTTTCAGGTATCAGTGAGATCATCTCTATCAGATAGAATCAAGAAAGCACAGAAGCAAGATAGTGAGTTGCAGAAAATGGTAGAGCTGGTTCAGAAAGGTAAGTTGCCTAAATTCAACATTGATAATGATTGCATTTTGAGATTTGGGAAGAGATTGTGTGTGCCTTGTGATTCACAGTTAAAGAGAGAGTTGTTATGTGATGCTCATAGTTCTCCGTTTTCAGTTCATCATTGCAGTACTAAGATGTATAGAGATCTGTGGGAGTATTACTGGTGGGATGGAATGAAAAGAGATATTGCTGATTTTACTATGAAGTGTTTGACTTGTCAGCAGGTTAAAGCAGAGTGGCAGTTACCGAAAGGGATGCTTCAGCCTTTACCAGTGCCAGAGTGGAAATGGGAGAATATATCCATGGACTTTGTCGTGGGATTACCGAAGACATCTCAAGGTAATAATGCAATATGGGTTATTGTTGATTGCTTGACTAAATTTGCTCATTTCCTTGCTATACGAGATACTTTTTCCCTAGATCAACTTTCCCGTTTGTATCTTAAAGAGATAGTCAGATTAAAAGGAGTTCCCCTCTCCATTGTATCTGATCGTGATCCCAGGTTCACTTCTATCTTTTGGAAAGGCCTTCAGAAGTCGTTGGGTACTGAATTAAATTTTAGTACAGCTTTTCATCCTCAATCAGATGGGCAGTCAGAACTAACAATTCAGACCTTGGAGGATATGCTACGAGCTTGTTTCATGGATTATCAGGGAATTTGGGTCCAACATATTTCTTTGGTTGAATTTTCATATAATAACATTTTTCATTCTAGTATACAGATGGCACCGTTTTAGGCATTATATGGGAAGCGGTGTCGAACTACAGCTTTCTAAGATGAAGTGGGTGAAAGGAAGTTGATGGGACCATAATTTGTAGAAGATATGGAAGAAAACGTTCAGCTGATTCAGAGACACATGAGAACAGCTCAGAGCAGGCAGAAAAGTTATGCGGACAACAGGAGGAAGGATCTCTCTTTTGAGGTAGGTGATCATGTTTTCCTCAAAGTTTCACCATGGAAGAGTGTGATGCGATTTGGTAAGAAAGGAAAGCTGAGTCCAAGGATTTTTGGACCATATGAAATTCTAGAGAGAGTTGGATCAGTTGTATACCGAGTGGCTTTACCTCCGAGTTTATCTCAGGTACACAATGTTTTTAACGTTTCGATGTTGAGAAAGTATATGCCAGATCCATCTCATGTTTTGAGTCCTGAGGTAGTTCAGTTGGAGGAGAATCTATCATACGAGGAACAATCTGTCCAGATTCTTGACAACAGGGAGCAGGTATTGCGGAATAAGGTGATTCATTAGGTAAAGGTTTTATGGAAAAACCATATGGTTGAAGAGGCAACATGAGAATCTGAAAATGCTATGAGGGTTAAGTATCCCCATTTATTCGATATGTAAATAAATTGCGGGGACGCAATTTTCTAAAGGGGGAAGGATGTAACATACCAAGTAAGTAATGAATAATAGATATTTTTATATTTGTCTATTAATGATTTAGATAGTGGTTTAGAGGCTTAAAATTAAAATAAATCCGATCTTAAGCATGGAATACACTAATATTTTTAAAAGATTGTTTTACTACCTTTTGATGGAAAACCATTTTTGAATCTATCTTTTGACAATTTTATAAGCTATGTTTGTCAAAATAAACTTATTCATTATGATTGGGACATCAAAATTTACTTTCTGTGAATTTTTTGTATTTTTTTGACAATGTTCATTTTTAATGAATAGTGAAAAATACTGCATTTTACATCAAAACTGCTTCTTAATCTAATTTATTTATATGATTAGATTATCTTTTGAATTGGTTTTAAAGTGAAACCATAAAATATTTTTACCATTTGATTCAATGGCAGACTTTGGAATTAATTTCACTTTGAAATTCGACATAAACAAATATCAATCTTTTGATATATATTGTTTCTTAAAAACACGCTATTTGTTTTGACAGCGGGAGTTAATTATTAAATTAATTAACTCTACTTATATTCTTTGAATTAGGTAATATAAACATCATTTTTGAATTTGGAATATCGAATATAGCTTAGAGTGAATTTTTTGTAATTTTCTGAACAACTCCAATTTTTGATGAATAGTGAAACCACTATGTGGTAATCAAGCAAACTGATTTTTCAGTTAAATGAAATTTTACCACTAATGTGTATTGAATTTTGAAAATCCGACATACATGGTTGTCATTAGTATGTAAAATGTGGTTCAATGGGATGAAAATAATTTTTTGGGGAATAGTAACTTTTTTTCATTAATTGCGATTAGAGGTAATTACTGCAATTTAAGGTAAAAATGTTATTATAAAAAATTGAAAACACCATGAAACCTGTCCTACCCCTATTGGATGAGTCATTTCAGACCATGAAAACCCATGGGTCGATTTAGGGGACCCTATGGAGCCTCTTGGGTGAGATAATGACTTTAATGCCTTTTTTCAAATAAAGGTGAAAATGACACTAACATAAATTGTTTTACTAAAACAATTTTTAGATGGGTTATACTAATAATAATTTTGTCTATAAGTACTCTTTGGAAAGATAAAAAGATTTCCTACATCAGGATATTTTTTTTATAATTTTAAGACATTAAATAAATTAATTTAATTATGACATCATGATGATGCAACGATGACCTCATTAATGAACAGTTTAAATAAAATGAAACGATAAAATAAAATATAAGACCAAAACTTGTCCAAAAACTATTGGATGGGAATATTTTGGAAGCCTTATCACCTTATCTTTGAAATATATCAATGTGGGACCTTAGAAATTCGAAACACTTTTGAAAATAAAATAATAGTTTCATGATTTCCAAAAGTGCCCCTCCTCTCCTCTTATAAAAGGCCCCCACCTCTACCTCATTTCACACACTCCTCAAGCCTTTGGCTCGGCCATCCCATTCCCCTTTACTCTATCCACATCCCTCTCCACATCCTAGAGGATTCCCTTTGGGCAGAATCCTTTCAAAGGAAGCCTTTAGGCTCAAATCAAAAGGAGTTACACTTTTAAAGGTGATTCATTCTCTCATGTTCATTTGTTTTATTTTGCTTCTCCAACCCCCTAAACTCTTTTTATTTACTTCTTTTGTAAAAACACCTGTATATTCAATATACTAGGATATTTTTATATGATTTATTTGAGCTACACTCTCACACAACAACATCAAATGGTTAAAGAACATACGGTTTCCGTGGATGGCGAAATTCTGCCTCCCGAAATGATGATTGTTCAAAACTCATTTAACACCTTCAAAGGTGGCCATTATGATGTCACTATTTTTATATATGATATATAATATGTTTATTCTTTCCTTAAGCTTCTGTATTTTTCATTTATGGCATACCATTATTGTTTCCATTATGGGTAAACACGATATCTTCATTTTAGGAAGTGCGGACTACCACCCCCTGAAAGTGATTTGATTCGTTAATACCATATGTGGGATGTGTAAAGGATAAAGTTAATGATATTATATATGTTATTATACTGGAATTATAATATACTCTTATATAATTATGATTCCATTCCAAAAAATACGAAATAGAAATGAAAGTAGCGTTCATGCGTACGTACGTCTTACCGTCTCCATGAACGATGCATTTCATTTCTTACCTCTAAATGTGATGTAATATTATAAATACATGTATATGATGAATATATATGATATATATGTTATCCAAATCATTAATATCATTCTTGATATAACGAACCTTTGACCAAATTAACATCATGTAAGTGTAAGAAGTCTATTTTTGACTTAAGAACCAAATACCGAAAAAATGAACATTATTAACTTAAATGATTACATGATGTTCATAGCATGGTATAAAAGGAATAATGAACTTGAAAAAGGTTCTTAATCAAGTAGATATTAACTCATGTTTATTATTCAGGAGATTAAAGAACGGTCGGGTCAAGTCGGATACGAGGTATGGGACTTCGTCTCAATCTCCTTTCATTGAGGCATATTTTGTTTTATACACATCCTTCTTTTATATGGTGTATAAACCCCTTTGAATTTTACATTTATTCAAAAGGAATCTTTTTTATACGAAGCGTTTACTAAACGAAAAAAGGGAATGTTTTTGTCGTACGTATGCGGCGACAACGACTTCTCCGCCGCCGTGACCATTATTTGAGTTTCGACTTCCTCTACAAGCCATACCTTTTTCTAAAAGAAAAATAAATACCATGTTTTACTTTTATTTTATTTTGGTATTGAAAATGGTTTTCATAATGTTTTTATATCAATGTGTTGTATTGATATCTTGTGATTGAAAGGTGGAAATGTTATGTTTCCTTTATGCATGTTTTATGTGATATGATTATGTTGAGGTTCTTGGGAATTATTATGAAGACGGGTGGTTTCGTGATAAACTAAGGACGGGTGAGCCCGATATAGCTCTTTAATGCATTGGGTAGCGCGAAGGAGTGAAATTTTATGGTTTCTCGGAAGAGATTTTGGGAATATACTGTGATGGGTATTCCAAACGTAACCAAGATGGTTACTCCCTACGTAAGGATGTTATGAATGCCTCAAGTTACCTTTATGTCTTATGATTTCTATGATTTATTCATGATTTTATGAGGTGTGATAAAGTGCCTATGTTTTATGGGTAAAGTATTATTTCATTCTTATGTATATATGAACTCATGTTTCCTTTCCATGTTTTTTTATAACCCTTACTGAGCTTTTTATGCTCATCCCAAGTTCTTAAAATTTTTTTCACATGTCAAGGAAAAGGTACATGATGTGATGATAGTTTCAAGGATGTGTCAAGAAAAAATCCATGTTTTATTTTAAATATGTTTCCGTTGAGGGGAAAAATGAATACTATCTTTTATGTAACCACATTGTATGAATGTGGAATGTAATGCAAGTTTTTTGATCTAATTCTCTAAAACTCTAAACCCGAAAAGATCCTCAAGGTGTAATCTTGTAATAACTCAAGATTAATTAAGGTTTAAGGCTGGGGCCTTATATTTGTATTTATTTTTCATTAAAAAAAGTTATGGCTTGTAGAGGAAGCCGAAACTCAAATAATTTTCACGGCAGTGGAGAAGTCGTTGTCGCCGCATAATTACAGAAAGAAAAACATTCCCTTTTTGTCGTTTAGTAAAATGCTTCGTATAAAAAATATTCCTTTTGAATAAACGTAAAAGTCAAAGGGGTTTATACACCGTATAAAAGAAAGTTGTGTATAAAATTAAATATGCCTCAATAAAAGGAGATTGAGACGAAGTCCTTAAAAAGATCATTTTTTTTAAATAAAGTACATATATCATGTGTATTCACTATATGCACACATAAATAAAGTACAAATACAAGATAGGACATAATAATATCATGACATAATTTGAAAGTAGGAGATTAACCCATAGAATGGAAATTGGGTTAAGAAATTCCCTTACCTCGTGTCCGACATGACTCAGCCGTTCTTTAACCTCCTGAATAATAAACTAGAGTTAATATCTACCTTATTAAGAACCATTTTCAATTTCATTATCCTTTTTATATCACTTATTACAATGTTATGAACATTATGTAATTATTTAAGTTAATAACGGTCGTTTTGTCAATATTTTGTACTTGAGTCATCAATAAACTTCTTATAATTACAAGTTGTTCATGTGGTGAAATATCCATTATATCCAGAATTATATTCATTATGTAGATATCATATATATAATATATATCCAGTATATACATTCATTCATAATATTATGTAACATTTAGAGGTAAGAAATGAAATGCACCGTTCATGGAGACGGTAAGCCGTACGTACGCATGAACGCTACTTTCATTTATATTTCGTATTTAATGGAATGAAATCATAATGATATAAATATATAATATAATTCCAGTATAATATAGCATATAATACCATTTACTCAATCCTTTATACATCCTACATATGGTATTAACGATTCAAATCACTTTGAGGGGGCGGTAGTCCGCACTTCCTAAAATGAAAATATCACGTTTACCCATAATGGAAACCATAAAGGTATGCCATAAATAAAAAATAAAAATTCATAAGAAAAAAAAACATAATATATACCATATATAAAAATAGTGTCATCATAATGGCCACCATTAGAGGTGTTATATGAGTGTTGAACAATCATCGTTTCGTGAGGCAAAAATTCGCCATCCACAGAAACAATATGTTCTTAAACCATTAGATGTAGGTGTGTGTAAGTGTAGCTCAAATCCTTCTTATAAAAACATCCTAGTATATTTAGTATACTGGTTTTGTTACAAAATGAATTAATTAAAAGAGTTTATGGGGTTGGAGAAGCAAAATAAAACAAAATAACATAAGAGAAGACATTACATTAAAATCGGTTAACTCTTTTGATTTGAGCCAAAGGCTTCCTTGGGAAGCGTTCTGCCCAAAGTGAGGCTTCTAGGAGTAATAGGGGGAAGTTGGGAGAGTATTTGGGCAGATTTTGGCCGTTCCAAATGGATTGATAGTGTGAATGTGGTGGTAGAGGTGGGGGCCTTTTATAAGTGGAGAGGAGGGGCACTCTTGGAAAGTAAAGAAAAGTCACTTTATTATAAAATGTGTTTCGGATTTTAGAGGTCCCAAACTTATATAATTCTAGGCTAAGGTGATAAGGGTTAGAAATCTACTCATCCAATAGGTTTTTGACATGTTCAAGCCTTGGATATTACATTATCTTTCTATTTTATTTAAATCATTAAATAATGAGGTAATCACTGCATCATCATGGTGTCATAAATAATTTAATTTATTTAATGTCCAAAAATTATAAAAAAACTACTATGATGTAGGAAATATTTTTATCTTTCCAATGACTATTTATAGTAAAAAACATGACTTGTATAACCCCATGTAAAAATTGTTTTAGTAAAACATTTCATGTTTGTGTCATTTTTTACTTTAACATTAAATAAATGGTATCTATGTCATTTTCCAACTAAAGTGGCTCCATGGGGTCCCCAAGTTGACCCATGGATTTTATTGGTCGACCATGGCACATCCAATGAGGGTAGGACATGTGTCATGCTCATCTCATATTATTAAAACATTATTTTTACCTTAAACTACATAATTACCTCTAATCACGATTAAGAACATAAAAGTTACTATTCACCAAAAAATTATTTTAATCTCATTGAACCACATTTTACTTCTTAATGGAAACCATGTATGTCGGATTTTTGAAATTCAAAACATAGAAGTGGTAAAATTTCATTTAAACGAAAAATCAGTTTTTATAAATACCACTTAGTGGTTTCACTATTCATCAAAAATTGAAGTTTTTTAGAAAAATCCAAAAAATTCACCCTAAGCTATATTTCATATTCCGATTTAAAAAATGATGTCTATTTTAAAAAATTACAAACATATAAGTTTCATTAATTAATTTTATAATTAATTCCCGCTGTCACAAAAAATTGTGTGTTTTTAAGAAACAATTTATATCAAAAGATTGACAATTGTTCATGCCCAATTTTAATGTTAAATTATTTCTAATGACCACCATTGGATAAAATGGTAAAAATATATTCTAATTATACTTTAAAACCACTAAATAGTATAATTTATCACAATAAATTATTTTGATTAAAAAAGTTGTTTTAAGTATTTTTCACTATTCATAAAAAATGGAAGTTCTCAGAAAATTACAAAAAATTCAACTTAAGATAATATCCATATTGCGAATACAAAAATGAAGTCCATTTTGAAATATAAAATTTCTATAATTTTAAAAAGTGGGTATTACTATTCATAAAGGCTACTTTGATTAGTTTTGGTGTGTGTTAGAACTCGAAGTTGCGTACAACACACGCTACTGTATTGTTCAAAGAGAAGTGTACCGTGGAAGCTCGGGGTGTTACAAAATGATTTAGAATTTTTTAAGAAATAACATTAGTTAGAATCATAGAGGGATTATTATTCCCATAACCATCAATTGTTCTAGCACCCAATATTCCACAATTTTACATGTAATGTGGTACTTCAATTTAATATGCTTTATCTTGATCTCTAATGTTAGATTCATAGTTTAGTGATTCACTCTTTTGTTATCATTTTACAACACATATATTTCTTATCATCTTCTAATTTCTCCTAGCATACCCTTTAACAACACTAACTCCTTCCATAATATCATAATTCAAAAATACTCACTTATGTGGTTGATAATGAAACTAATTGTTGTAACCAAGACATCCCACTCATGAAAATTCCTCCAAAATTAAGTTCAAATCTAGTATTTCCCTCCCATGAATTTGTGTCTCCCACAATGTTGGTATCTAAAAACCCTTACAAGGGACCATCTATTCCAAAATGGAGTTAAAGATACATTGAACCATTGAGATACTAGAAGATCCACTTAATATCCTCTCAATTTTCCTTTCCTAGAATTTTCATTTTTTAGTGAAATACTCACTTTAACTTTTATTTTTAAAATTAAAATTCTCTATAATAGAATATGATTTAACTTAATGATTATTATTGTATTATTATGTGTGAAGGATATAATTCCATTTATTTATTTCTGGATGATGAAAATCTGAAGATATGTATTCTTTTACTCTACTATATTCATATAATTTAGGAAAATAATAAGGATGAGGATTAACTTCATGATAAGATATAGAGATATGATAAGTCAACCTGAAGATAACAAAGTGGATAGTGATTTAATAACAGATGAACCCAATGTTTATAGAATCTTACCATTGTAGGTTTTTCTATAAATAAAATCATTATTTTAGGAATATAAGTAGTGATATGGTATGGGATACCTCTAAACACTTAAAATATCGTAGTTTTAATAAAGGATTTCTGTTTTTGAGTGCTTATTATTATATATTTTTTTTGAGTTTTTTCTAAGATATTTAATTTATGAGATTTATTTTTATAATATATTTATATTTCTTATTGTAATCATTGTAGTACCAAACATCATGTTAAGTATTACCTAATAAAGATATGTATTAGATTTGAGTTTCTTAATGTGGACTTCCACCGATTAGACTGATCGAGGGACTCCAATTGTGGAAGATATATTATCCAGGTCTTTAATACTAACACAATATAAAGTGTGTAAATTCAATGACTTCTAATTATTAGTAATATATACATTTCGATAGATTTAAATTAAAATATACCATGGGTCATGTCTACGATCTCATGTACACTTTAGTTTAAAATATTGGTGTGTTAATTATAACCTTTAAGATGCTTCATGGTTGTTATCCTGACACTAAGCATTATTTTTTATACTATTCAATATTTATTTAAATGTTATCTTCCTTATTATATTCATATAATGTTGTTCAATGGTTGATTGTTTATTATTCTACTATATTTTCAGTTTTATATTGGGAAACATCAGTGTACTGTAATTTTTTATTGTTGGTTTTATAACTAAGAAGTGGATTAAAATTTTGGGTTTTTATTTAAACTAAAATTAACCCCAATAAATTTACATGATACTATATATGGTAGAATACTTATTATCATGTCCTAACTCTATATTTTTCTAACCAGTTATTTTTTTCCTGATTATATTATTTGAATTTCTGTGTGTTTATTAGATTAATCTAGGTTTCTTTACACTAATAATACAATAAATAAAAATTTTCATTATATTCTAAATTTAAAGGAGTTATGAATATTTGATATTTGGATAATCAAAATCTGAATAGACTTTTTATATTTCATGGTATTGATTTTTAATTATGGGGAGATTGAATAGAGACTACTATGATTAATACTGGCCTTTAGAATTTTCTTATACATACCTAATGATACGAGATTCTTAGGTAAGAATGTATTACATTTACCAAAATTAAAAGGAATTAATTTCAGTTAAATTTACAAGTTAGAATTAATTCTATGCTCTATTCAATAGAAATATATAGTCAGGTATCATCTTGTATAACTACATGTTTAATTTAGAAAATTTTGAAGTTACTGATTTTAGAACATTAAATGTTCTAAATACAAAAATATGTATATTAATGGATGATTATAATTTTTTCATTTATTTTGTTGGTGAGTTTTTTTACCAAATACATTAAAGATTCATCACCATCTTGAATATGATAATTATCTACTCATAAAATGCTTGAGAAATTTATAGATGTATTATCAAAGGAATTGTAATCTAAGATGAAAAATATATATTAGACAATGAAAATTAGTAAACTAATTTTTGAAGATATATTTTAAAGGTTATCAAATATGAGAGTTAGTTAAAAAGGGATACATAAAAATAAAATAAAAATAATTACATGGATTTTGAATATAATACCATGTTCTTAAATAAAATGGTTTATATTTCTAGATGAAATTAGAAAATAATAATCTGATAATAGTGATATTGAACCTATTGATAAATAATCTTCAATTTGAAAAGCATAATGTTTAAAAAATATTTTATTGGTTGATTACATTAAATATATAAATGTTAAAAAAAATAAAATGTTTATAAAAATGATTCTAAAACTATTTATTATGTTTGTAGAAATCCTGGAAATTTTACAAAATATTGTTATGGGTCAAATAGAAAGTGTAATAATTATTATAAAAAATAATATTAGATAAAGTATTATAACTGTGACAACCTAACTCTATAAACCTAGATTATATTTTTTACTTTTAATTTTTTTCAATATATAAGGAATTTAACCTTGAATGATTGATCAGTTTTGTAGAATTGGTAAACTAGATACATGCATGATTCCATATTACATTAGGAATATAAAAAACCTAGTATTGGAATAATTCTTGAATTATTGATATCATTAAAAACATACTTATTCATATAATGTGGATGCGATATAAAATAATGGGTGAGATCAAATAATTATTTAGGGTTACAAACAAAGGAGTCTATCTTGAGTAAATAAGATATATTCAAAATGGATTATTGGATAATTAGAACATTTTCCATTCCATAAAAAAGATAAGTTCAATTACAAGGTCATGGATAATATCATGATAGAAAACATGTAAAAAATGAAAAATAAATTTCTAATAAAGGAAGTCCATAATTATGAACATTAATGATGAAGTCTTCTCATCCATGATATCATGGATCATACCATCATAGATTCTTAGCAATGAAATGAACCTTAATAAATGGGTAGCTCTAAGATAAAAACCCATCTAATATGGAATTCATATTAATTGATCACATGATAACTATAAACTCATAGAGGGACTATCTATAATCAGGCCCCATCCATTACATACACATCCTATGTATTCCTTATATTTTTAATTATTAATACAATTCATTTTCAAAATACATTATAATTAAAAAATTATATATATTTAATCAATAATATGAACATCAATATGTAATCAAAATAATAATTAACCACCTTGAGAAAGAGTAAATATGTCAGCATTGGATCATATCCCCTGTAACATCAATGACTCTTCTTCTACATTAGAATGCCTTTAAAATTTCAGTGGAACATTTCATGATGAAAAACCCATTTTCATTTTTGTTATCACAAATTTGAATTCTAATTTTTTTGAATATTAAAAAATTATTTGAAAATAACCATTTAAACTTATAAAAGAGTTTTTAATGGAAATAGAAGTCATGATAGAGGGAAAATACATTCGTACAATGTATCTTAAAACAATGTTACCGATCACACATTTTCTAAAAAATGTTATTCATACAATGACAATAACAGTCCTTTAAAAACATTTTTTTGAGATTTAAAAGGGTTAAAAGTTAGCTTAATAAATGTTTATAGAATATTAAAAACATATTATAAAACATTCTAATTAATATATTGACATGGAAGGAAATGTTTTGAATGAAAAACATAAAAATATAAATTTTAGAAGAATTTCCCATTCATTAACATAATTATATATTTTTTATACAACAAGATATGAAATCAAAATAAAACATTTATGACAAAAAATAATCTGATAATTAAAAATCTATATGGGTATTAATATATTATAATAACTTTATTTTTCTAAAGTAAATATGGATATAAAAATTTTTTGAATAAAATTATATTGTAACAAAAATCCCTTACCTCGTTTTCAACTTGATTCATAAGTGATTTTAACCTCCAATATAAAAATTTATAAATAATCATAATTATATAATAGATCAATATTACAACATATAATATCATATATGGTCCAATAAAAACATTTCAATATCTTCTTATTAGTTTCTAATTATTAAAATCGTTGTTTTTGAATGTTGACTCATTTATTTTTCATGTATGTTTTTGTTCGGTAGTTTTAATACATTCATTTTTATCATGGTTACATCATCCATAGAATTATAAATATTATATTAATATATTATTTATTCATTATATACATATTTATATTCATTTTTGGAAGGTATATATGACAAATGAATCACATCGCTTCATAGAGGAGGTAGTCCACACATACACACAAGAGAGATTATCAATTTTTTAATGGGTGTAAGTGTAAGAAGGTAAATGATATGTTTTATTTAAAAAATAAAAATTATTTCACAAATAACATATATATTCATTATTTAAATCTTTATAACCATCAAAAAAATTGGAGATGAAAAAAAATACACCACTATGTGGAGACGGTATGTTGTACGTACGCACAAGTGAAATTTTCATTTTCCTTTCAATAGAAATGTTATGAAAAAGAGTAATGAAGAATGAATAAGAAAATATTATTTAATGTAAGACTATTCTTTATTATATAATCGTATATATGGAATATTTTGAGGTGATATAAGAGGAAATAAAAAGAAAATACATAGTTTAGAACTATACCTCTTCTTTAAGCAACTTTCTTAGGTTCATACCTATTATAATCTTAAGAAATTATTTTGATAATAGAAGGTCTTATAAAGGATGGGGATGGATGTTAAGAAATGATTTGGTTAGGGATTTTTTGAACTAATATGCTCTTGAAGTATCATGAAGAGAGAGGTGGTGGGGTTCTTTTATAAGGGAGGGAGAGGACACACTTGTAATTTTTCTAAAGATTATAATATATTAATGTTTTAATAATTCCAAATGGATAAAAAATTACATATATTAGAATAATATATGGTTTATTTAAAATAATAATATCCAATGTGGTTTAATAAAATGTTTTTTCTTATCTTGAAGCCGTATCCCATTATTTTTAAACCTTTTAGAACTGTTTACCCTTAACCGAGGGGATAAATATTTACCACAGTTAATATTATTTATGGAGAATAATTTTGTTGAACATATTATGTAATATTAATTATGTTCATTCATAATATATAATTCAATTTACATTTTCCTACACCAATAAGTTTCCAAAATTACTTTTTATATAATTTTATAAAAAGAGAAGAAAAATGTCATCCAGACAAATTTATTTTTAAATATCAAAAGAATAAGCTTAAATTATGAAAAAATCCATTAATAATGTCATTTATTTGAATTCTTTTAATTAAAATTAAATATTAAAATTTTAAGAACTATAAAAAAATGTGACCTTTTAAACACATGAATGGAAAAATAAGTTTTTCTATAATTTTGGTATTTTTTCACTATTCAACAAAAAAATTTCCAAAATTTTATCCAAAGATAATTTTGATATTATAATTAAAATAATGATATATTTTTTGTCAAATAAAAATTCTAAAATTTGTGAATTTAGGTTTTAATCAAATTCTTGAATAATATTATGTGTATTGTATAATTGTATCCTTACGAAGAAAAGCTTACTTAATTTAAATGAATCTCTAGTATTACATTCTCCCCATATTAAAATTGTAAACCTAAATATTTATAATATATAACTTCATTAATATTTTTAATTAGTTTATTATCATAATAGATTCAGGTTCCTAGGTAGCCTCTTCTATCTTACGATTTCTCTAATGTTCCTTTACTAGCGAAGTCTTCTAATTTCTCAAAACTTGTAATCTGGTGTTAGGAATCTTAGTAGGCTCTTAATTGTAATATAATTATGGTTAAAGTTATATTTAATCGATGGTGAGAACATCTAATGAGTCTGGTATGCACATAGCTACTAAATATATATGGAATACATCATAAATTTAGAGAGGTTTGTTAGCAAAGAAAAATGGTGAACTCCATCTCAAATTACTTTTGTAATTTCAATGGGATTGTGTAAATAGGACTTCATTTAAAATTATAATTGAATATTATAAAACAATTTTCATGAATAACCCTTCAATTAAACATTATATCTAATTAGAAATTCTGAATCATCTCTTCAATTATGAATATATCAGTTTTTCTAACATTGAGATTTATTGGCATAACTCTATGTAGTTCTCAACATTTCCATTTTCTCCAAAACAAGTTTTGGGAAAGAAGATTAAATTAACCATATTCTTCCCAGGAAGATGATATATGAAATATTTTCCTGTATAACTCTTCCTATCATAAATGGGAGCTATTATTATATGGAAATTACACTAATGAGAAATACTAATCCCATATAGTTTTAAAGTCAAGTTATGATGAATTAAACATGTATTATACTATTTGAATATTCAATTTTGGCTCTCCATATATCTGAGGATGATTTGATGTTCTCAAATATATCTTAGTATCAAAATCAATTAGAATAATTTTATACAATATTTATCTAATCCTTTGGTCACAATCAAATATAAATCGAAAGAGGTTAACCATGAATTCTCATAAATTAATTAATATAGAACCAAATGTAAGGAACTCAAGTGGTTGATCTTCCCATATTGAAATTAAATGATAAGTTTTATAAAATGAAAAATAATAACCCATAAGGCATATTTCATTCTAAAATTATTCGGTAGTCTTGTGTTACGGTCCATAGTGATATCATCCCACTTCCACAGATGAATAGGTAGAGATTTAATGAATGTTTTAGAATTATTATCCCAACCTTTACTTTTTGAAAACCCTAGAATCCTGATATATAATCATTAATTTTCTATTTCATATTAACCCACTAAAAAAATCCTTCAAATCAAATTACATTTTGGTTCTACTAGGGTGTATACCAAAATTTGAGCCATGATATATATTTAAAAATTATATTTTTAGATCAAGAGTGAATTTAACACATATCCACCTTCCAAATATTAATATAAAAAATTCATTGTTGAATTATAAAAACTTCCCATCATTAATTAATTTTATTTTCTTTTGAATATTCTTAAAATCATGCTAAGAACTTTTTAATTTCTCCAATAAATATGGTTTGGAAAACATTTATATAAGATTTGAAATTAATGCTTCTTTAATTATTCCCATATCCAAATTTATTAAATATATGAATATAGGATCTTTTTGAATCCTAATTTTAATTAAAATTCAATCCTCTTTCATTTTCAATGAATCAAACACCTTATTATTATTTCTAGATTGGGAGAGTATTTAGAATCCATAATCATTAATTATTTTAAACCATAATTGTTTCCTCGTATTGAGATATTTCTAAGAGAAGACATGTTTTAAACTTTTTTTATCCATATATATTTTACATATTTCACTATAATTATAATTACTCTATATATTCAATTAAATGATTAAAAATTACAACTCAAGATATTGGGTTGGATGATTTCTTTCATGGATTTTTAACTACCTTAATGTATAGGAAACGACTCTATCCTTATGCATAAGGACACAACCTATTCCCTTCTTTGAAGTGTCTCTATATATCTAAAACCATTCCCATACTGATGGTATAGTCAATACTAGTGTATTGTCTAGTCTCCAAATTATGTCTTTAAAAAATTCTATATAATTATAAAAATAAAAACTTAGTCGCTCTATATGTCAACTTGGAAAATGGGTTTCTCAATTGGTTTTTTTAAAAAATCATCTATAGTAACCATCCAATAAATGAAAGTATATACCTTTTTTATATTTGATTCCTTTATAAATTCTTTCACTAGTATTTTATTTTGAGTATCAACTAATATTATATTCATATACATAATATAGAAGAGAAAAGAAACATCCTCAATCCAAAATTTTCTTTTGTAAAATTTTTCATATAACTATTTATATATAAGGTTATTAGGAATAATTTTTAAATGACTCTTATGATTATAATAAAATTTTTATAATATGAAGTTAAAATCAATAAATACCATAAAAATTTTAGATATAATTCTTGAATACTATATTAATTATATCCATAAAAACGTAGGGCAGATTAGTCAATCCAATGGGAATTACTATATACTCATGATGTCCATACCCCGTTTGAAATTCCGTATTTAGAATATCATATTTTTTAATACAAATTTATAATACCCTGTATTATCATGAATATTTAAAAAATATTTACCTCCTTGTAGTTGATTGAACAAGATATCCATTCAGGGAATAGGTGAATTTTTCATTATTGTAATTGAATTGATTTTCCAATAATATATGCACAACTACATAGATCAATATTTCTCTTCAACAAAAATATATTGGGATCCACATGGAAATCACTAGTGGTTGTAATTACCTTATCATACATCTCATGGAGTAGTTTATTAGTTCTACTAATTCTAATGTAACCATACACTAAGGAGTATAAGATATAGTTTTTTCATCATAGATAAGATCAAAACAAAACTAAAATTCTTTTTCAGGTGGATGACCATGCAATTATTTTGAAAACACATAAATGTATTCTTTCAAAATAGTTAAACCCCCTATTATAAGGATAATATTACCATTAATTGGTTTTGTATCCACATATAATCCAAGAATTTCAATAAGAAGAGCTACATATGGTGGATCTAGTAATGATTCAGATGACATAGTCTACCCTTTAGAGATATGATATTCCAACTCTCCATTGTGAATTGTAATATATTTTTATTAGAAATAAATTATCAAATTTTAATTTAAATTCCAATCCATACCAACGAATATATTAATTACATTCTTAGGAATAATAATCTGTTTTATATATAGGGTATATCAATTTTTCATAATGGTAATTAACTGACACATCCTTATTTCAATAATATTTCCTCTATGGGTTTTGACTAAAAACTAAATTTTTATGATTTTATGTGAATATCTATTTTTCATGTAAAATATGGAAGATATAAAATAGTGAAAAGTTTTGAAATCAAATAGACAATTATATATATTTAAGGTTGTGGTGAAGGTACATGATGATATAATTTTGGTAAATTCAACCTCAACTATTGTAATCGCATAAGATTTTCCTTCTCCTCATGTCATATTCCCTGGGTGGTTCCCTTGATAGATGGGACATTAGTTTTAATAATTCCACATATCTATAATGGGAAAAAACGTGGGTACATGTATCCTGTTTTCAAAAATCCCAAGTGTGTCTTTTCCCTCCCCAATAAAAGGCAACAACCTCTCCCACTTCCTCACACCTCTAAAACTACTTATTTTGTATAATATCCAACCAATACACTCATAAAAATCCCTTTCCTCTTCCTTTTAGACTCACTTTGGGAATAAATACTTCCATGTAACCCCATCAGTTTAAACCAAAACGATTTACTTGATTTAGAGGTAACATCCTCCCTCAAGATCCTTTCATTTATTTTCTTTCTCAACCACCTCAACTCTCCATATTAAATTATTATACAAAAAAACAATATATTAAATATAAATATTTTGTTATTAAATAGTTTGGACCTAAAAATTCACATACATTCATTTAATGGTTAATGAACATACTGTTTATGTGTATAGCAAACTACTGCCTCACCAAACTATGATTATTCGTTTTTTCTTCATCACCTCTCATGGTGGAAATTATGATGGAATATATTTTTATATTATTAGTATATTATATTTATTATTTATTTAACTTATTTAATACTTTTAAAACACACATATTTATACTTTACATTTATTGTATATATGATAATTTAGTTTGAGGAAGTGTGGACTACTAACCCCTCAAAGCTATATGATTATTTCACACCTTACATGGAATGTATTAAAGATGAGTTTAGTTAAAGTATAAGATATATTTAAAATAATAATTCTAATATAAATATAATATACTTATAATTACATATACTTTATTTTCATTATTTATTTTAATATGATAATGATAATAGAAACACCGTTCATGCATAGGTACGGCTTGCCATCTCCATTAACGGTATATTCCATTTCATAATTCTATTTTAAATAGATTATACTAATAAAAATATACTGAATATAAAAGATATTAATATCAAATTTTATATAATTTAAATTATGATATATGTATAATTAACCAAGATATAACAAACTAAGACACATGTTAAGAACAAAGCGGATATTACCCATAGGGAAACCATAACAGGGAATTTCAAACAAGTTGGTAATATAAAGTCATAATAAAACAATATATATTATTACATATCAGAATATTAATCTGTAAAATATGTATAATAAACATAAATTTTTTATACATGATGCTTATATGAGTATTAAGAGATTCAAGATACAATGTATGGTAAATTTAATCTATCTTTTTATTTCCCTCTGATACAAGTCTTATAAACCACACTTTTTGTGGGGTATAAAATAACCCTTAATGTATTACTTAATATTTATTATTTAATTTATAGGTATTTAAATATCTATTATATGATATTTTTTCACGGGTTTAATGTTTCAAATGTAAACAAATCAGTAATATTGTTTTGCCTCAATTTTCTTTCTCTGAGAGACATGTTTTGTTATGCAGCTAATTTTTTTTCAAGGTGTATATTTTTCAATTTGACATGTTATATCATGAATCTCCTTATTTTTATTATAGTTTAATATTTATGTAATTTCAATTCCTTACATGGAACGTATGATCAAAATCAACCTAGTGGTGTGATTTTATTGAAGAAATCTCATCATTTATCAAGATTGTTTATGATTATGCTATCATTAATGAAATATTATGTCTCGTATCTCAAAAAAACTCATTTTTTCATTGTAATTAGTTTATTAAAGGTACATCCATGTATTAGGACAATTTTACAAATATTTTTTACATAAAATAATTAAGAAAATTTTTTTATGAAAAATATGACCGTATTTACCTCTCTGGACATAAATTTTTTTAATTTAAGAAACCATGGTTTATAAAATGTTATATAAAATGTTTTCAAATGACACTTGAAGATAATTTTCATGGAAAATGAATTTTAGAAATTTATTTTTGGTTTGAATTATTCAATTATAAATTTTCAAATCTATTTAAAAAAAATTCAAAAATGTTTTATGTTTTAAAAAAGTTTTTTCAAAGAAGAAAGAATATTTTCCCCAAGAAATGTTTTTAGATGATTTATCAAAATAATTTCCAATATAAGATTATATCAATTGGTGTTACTCATGTATTTATATATAAATGATTCAAACTTTCCATTCATACTTTTTCTATGAATGGTTTTTGTTTTGATGGCATGTTGTTTATGAAACCTGTTTCTCTTCCAAAATTTATATTCTTTTGAAACCTGTGTCCTTTCAAGGGTAATTATTTTGATGAAATGATTATAAAAACATTATATTTTTTAATAGGTTGTAATGTTATTACATTTTTATAATACCAATTTCATTTTATGGGTTATCATATCATTTTTTCAATAATCTCACATGTTTATTTCTTTCTATATGTTATATTTTTTCCGTTTCTCTCATGTTTATGAATTTTTGGTATTTTTTCACTATGAGATGGGAGGAACCTATATCCCCCTCCAATACATTGGGTAAAGATTTATATCTTATGAGAGAGAATAATATGGTCTTGTAAATGAACCTTGACTACTTAGATTTCTATTTGGGTTAACCATGACTACCATGATGGATTGAAGAGTGAACTCATGCTATAAGAAGGATCTCGTAGTGAATCATGACTACCAAGATGGTATGGGGAGTGAACCCATACTACCAGGATGTTCTTAAAATTGATTCATTAGATAATATGGAATTCATATTATATGATTTTGTTTGTACCACAATTCCATGTATTATTCCTATTTTATGCTTTCATGGATTATGTTATTTATTTCATTATGATTTATATATTATAAACTACAATGATTCATTACCTTATTTTTTATATAACCTTTGATCTGTTGGGTATGGTGTTATATTTTCATTATAATGTTCTCATACCAGGATTATAATTAATATGGTTACATATCACTTTTGTTTACCCTTAATGATTACCTGAGCTAACACCTTTTTATGTTTCCTTCCCCAGGTTATGAAGATATGTATTATGTTTGATGTTTGAAGAAGGGCAGTAATAAAGAAAAAACTAATGAGAGATAATGTAGCTCATTTATGTACCACTATTTATGTTTCCATGTTTACAAAGGCACTAGAATAGAATGGTCTTTAGGCTTCTTATCTTATTATGTTTTTAGTATTTTGAAAAAGTTTTTTAATGTTAATGAATGAAAAGTTAGGGTCTTTATAATTATTCCTTCTATTAAAATTATTTAATGTTATATTGAAGATATAATTATAGAAAAAAAATTAGATTATTTTCAAGAAGGATAATAATATTTTGATTTAATAACCTCTGAAACAATCATCTCTCTCTACACCTCATTGAGAAGATGGTGAATTTACTGATAATTTATTGGATAATAACACTCCAATAATTAAAATTAAAAATATTGAAAATGATTATCAATCATAAACTCTATATGTTGATGTTCCTTGTAGGAAAATTATTTTTGATTAAGTTCCCTATGCTAGTGAAAAATATGTTCAATTCATATTATTTATGAAATAATTAGAAAAGGAAGTTGAGAAATAATTATATAATTTTATTGAAAAATAAATTTCACCATAGGGGTCATTAATTCACCCGTTTTTATTATGACTTTTTTCTACACAATATATTCTAAATATTCCATATCATCTTCATCCATTTAATCTTGATATATGAACTCATGTTTGTCTAAATTGGATGGTATGAATGAAATAGACATTAAAAAACATGATGAACAGAATGAAATATTTGTGTACGGGTTTCATGATTATGTCAATATTTTTTTCAGAACTCTAGATAAAAAAAATTCTTGTTTATTAACTAGATTATACCCAAATATGATATGTTGGTAAGTAGAAGAAATATGACAGTTCATAAAAATCTCAAGCAAGTAAAATAACATAGTAAGTTTAGTGGAAGTTAGATTTTCAATTTCACTTGATAAGAAAGAATGGTAGTATGACTGTTATTTTACCATATATGAATCCAATTGTAAATTTAATACAAGGTTATATAATCAAAATTAAATAATATAAAGGATAAATTCAATTAGTAGATTCAGTTACTGAGGCAGAGGGATATTTTTCAATATTCATGAGGAAGGCGAATTCCACTCTTTAAGGATGATACAATGTTCAATATATTTAAATGATCATGAAAAATATAATGACTTTATAGATAAAAAAGAGCGATTTATATATAAAATTTTCATATTTAATTCATGAGATCTAAAAAACATAAATATTATTTCAAGGAAAATGGTACAAAAATTAGTTGAGTAGGATCATAAGTTCAAATATCAAGAGTGGAGAATGGAATGGACGGATCGAAAGATCAAAGAAAAACTGGTGGTAATAAATGAGAAGAAGTATATATTCAAATATCAATAGGATATATTACTATAGATGAATTAAAAACATAATTATTAATAGTAGTTACTGGTTGTGTAATGAGAGAAAATAAAATGGCTAAAACATATGATTGAAAAAAATTTAAATAAAGGTTCACTTTTTAATATTTAATTCTTTTAATATTTTAATTGATAATGATTTAATTTTAAAAGTAATTCTATATAACATGATAAGTAATGAAATTATCTTAGTTGTTGAATATTTCTAATTAATTCATTGAAAATCTAATGCAAAAAAAAATACTCATGAATGAACACTATGAAATTTCTAATTCATTTATCAGATATTATTTATTTTTCTATAATGTATAAATCTCTTTTATCAAAATGAAGAATGAAATTTTTTTATTCATTGAATTTTTTTTGAAATTATAAGATGTAGAGGCTTTGTTAATCCCTCAAAATTTAACTTTCCATACAAACCTCAACGGCGAGACTAAGTGAGATTTTTATTTCATTATATATTTTTTCTTTCATGTTTTATTTTTTAAAATAAATTAGGGGGATAAATTTATGTTTTTTAAAAATGGTTTGACATATATATTTGATTTTTTAAGTGGATAGTTTTATGAAAAAGTTATATAATATCACATGATGAATTTAATGAAAAATTCTCATTACCCAATAAAGGGGGAGATATTTTAAAATTTGGAATCATATTAGAAACAATTTATTATCTTAAAAACATTATTTAATTATAAAAGCTGATATTTTACATGGAAATATCAATTTCATTATAGCATATGAATGTCACAATAATTATTCCTTCATGAATTAGGTTAGTCTTAATTTTTTCATTTGCATTTGTGCTTTTAAAAAAGAGGATATTGTTGATTCAAAAACATTTTTTAACTTTATTTTAATACAATAATACAGTATGTATTAATTTTCTTTAACTTATTTATTAATTTAGTTTTATTTTATATTCATGATATATGTTAGGTTAATTAATTTTGGAGGATAAAATCAGGATATTTGAATTGTATCACTAAAATATGATCACTTGATTTATGATTACTATAGTGGTGTCTATTCACATCATTAGTAGGTATAATGAGACACTAAATTCACCATATGATAATGAAATTACTATCGATCTAATTCAAACTGAACTAAAAAAGTGGAAGGTTTGACCATTTCACGTTCATTTATAAATAGATCTATTATTTAAGGAATATAAGTCGTAAAATGTAATGAGATGCCACTAAAATCATTCAATAGATTGATGTATACAATATATTTTTGATTTAGATTGATGTAGATTGTACATGTTTTAGAGTTTCTTTCTAAGATCTACTATTTTTGAGGTTACGTTATAAAACCTATGAAAATTTCTTATCATTGTTTGATTTCCAACCATCATTCCAACGGATTCCATATAGGAGGTAGATTCATGCTTCCAGTGTATTGAAGTAGTCTTTCACTAAACATATTTATTGAGAGCTTCTAGGTTTGGAACATAGATTATTTGGGGCATGGATACTAATACCTTATAGAAAGAAGAATGTTATGTCTTTTAGGGTTTATTATTATAGACCGTTAAATGGGTTAAATGTTGAGGATGCCTTATATTGGGTATGTGATCCCCTGTACGATTTAGGTTAAAAGTATGATTTGGTAATAATATCATTCAATGAGATTTAGTAGTTCTATCCTTACTATGATTATTATTTTTAACATTGTTGTTTTTTCATCTAAAATTCCACTACTTCATTAATTTTATCATAATTTAATAAAATTATTATTGTTTAAATTTCTAATCAATACATGATAATCCGAATTGTGGATGTACTAAAATTTCATATTTCCGATTTTTTTAATTCATGAGGTGGATAAAAATAATATTTTATCTTTTAAACTACCATTTTGCATCCCCTGTCCATATTTTACATTTAAATTATAGTATATTTTGGAAAATACCATAAAACTACTAACCAGAACTACCACATGAGGGATATTCGTCCCTATAAAAACCATGTTGTATATATGACTTCAAACAATTGATTCATATGGAACATTCACCTTGTACTCATCCTATTTATTCATTTTAATAACCTTATTCTTTGAACATTTGGAGTGTCCCAAAAAGGGAGTACACATAGGCTTTGACTCACACATTATGAATCTTGCCAATACATTGTAGATGTAATATGAATGATAAAGGAATAATTTTTTTTGATCTCAAGTACGTTCAAATCCTTATCTATTCCATCCTCTTTATGGAACCATGATTCTTCATCAAGAAACTTCTAGAAATTTCGTGCTTATAATCTTTCATCGTCAACCCCATAGGTCCAAATAAGAATAAATCATCAATATCGAAAATAATAATGAAAAAAAATCTATCATGATATTCATTATGGTAATTGAAATGTTCCCCAATTAATGATCCCAAGTTCCATAATAATGTTATCAAACTCAAGATTCAATTTCCTTTGTGTATACACATGATAATACTGTCTCAGCATGAGATTTTACACTAGGATATTATTAAATTCATGCAAGAAACCATCTGATTTATATTGGAATATTTATTTACCAAATCAACATAAAAGAACTATTTCTTGACATAACATTATTAAATAAAAAAAAGTCCATAAAAACTATATTGAACATTTTTTGAATAGTTGTGTATTTCAAAATATTATATAATATCAAAATTAAATCCACTATTTTGAATTGTTATAAATAATTAACAAATAGTTGTGTCCTTTACTAGCGTCTACCTTTGAATTACTCATTCAATAGATAAGTTTTTTATGAAAATTAATCTTCCCTTTTGGAAGTTCCATTGGCATCTATATATCAAAAAGATGCAAGGATACCAATAATTCTAATATTTATTACTCTCATTGTAGAGATTCAATAAAAAATTTTTCATCACTATGTCTTTCAAGATATCTATCATTAATTAGAAGAAAACATGTGACTATTGGAATCAAACCTTTTCACTATATTTATTACCCAAATATACCACCTCAACTCTTGAGTTTGTACTCCTTACAAACACCAAACTTATAAATAAATACCATAGAATTCTATTGTCTTTTAGAATTTCAATATATCGGGCGGTGGAACATATCGATGTTGATAAAAAAATTTTTTTTCCAGAAATTGGTTCCATTGAGAATCCCCTACAAACTTCAACCACTGAAAGTCCAGCCACCAGAATCATACTATTAGAAGAATACTCTGGAATGTACTCTAGGAACATCAATTTCATATAATTAGGTAAAACATTCACAATAATCACTAAACTATATTTGACATTATCTATCCTTGTAACTCAAAAATAATAATTAAAACATTAAATGAATTGAAAATAAATAAAAAGAAAATTAAATACAAAATAGAGTTTATTTTTTATGGACACTGATCCTACATATATGGAGAGAAGAATTATAACTATTATTTACATTAGAATTCTAGAACATTGAAATCATTATTACATGGAATTGGCATTAATAAATTATCTCAAATGATTGCAAAATACATTACCATGAGGTTCCACTCATATTTTAATGTTTTTCCCAGCCATTCAACCGGTTGTACCATCCATCTACATTTATGGTGATCCATCCATTATACTAAGGAACTTATAATTCACTATAGATCCACCTGGTTAGACATCCAATCACCAATATATGAAATAAGAACCATTGACTTGCTATATTATCATAAAACCAAGTTTGGAAGTCATTTAAATGAATCACATATTCATATTCTAGTTATATTACTAGACAACCACATGAATGAGAAATAGAAGATGATATCATTTAATAGCCTCATAATCACCCATTGAATAATTATTTCACTACCTTCACAATATTAAGGTGTTTACAAGAGTTCTTTCTTCTATAAAATTCACTCTATAACTCACATATGTTACACAAATCTAGATAATATCCCACTTTAATTCTTTTTCAAGAACTCCATAGAATCCTCTATCACTTTGGAAAAACAAAATCCTTTTACTTCTTCTACATTGAATTCTCAAAATCTCCTTCCATTCACCCAATTACAATAGTTGGATGATTTTACATTACATTGTCTTGAACTAAATCATTGGTGAACATATCCAATATACTTTTACATCCAATAATAATATATAACTCCAAATATTCATCTAAAAATAGCTTCCAGATAAGGAGGTACATTAAGTCAATATGCTTCATCATTTCATAGAAAAAGAGATTATTATACAATTATATTTCACTATTAATACCATTGTAATGATTTCCTCATTCTTTTTCACTTACAATCTCCCCAATTATATGAATCAACCATACCATATGCTTTCATTCCTATATTTCATCCAAATACTTTGCTTCAATTGTGGGTAGGGAAATCATATGTTCCACCAATGAAATCCAACTGGTAATGGTTCTATTAAATGTTAAAAAATAATTTGTTTTTCTCTTTTCTGAGTCATATTCATTCCAATGTTTTTCTCAATATACCCCTATAGTGGATCATATTTTATGAAACAAAAGGTAATAACTTTCACCCCTTTGATTTACTACGTGATCCAATTCATGGTTTCGAAATGTTATTTCCTCTAATTTTTCATATTCTATCTAGCCACTCATACTATATGATCTATGCATAGTTGAGTGAAAACCACTACATATATGAGACTTACCACCATTGATGCATACAATACTCTAGTAATTGCATCAAAAAATCCTTTGTCTACAGTTCTTATTTATTTGAAAATTTAAAATCACTTCCAATAGAGCATCTGTTATCTATGAATCTAGTCATTTAATTGTTTTTTACAACCATACAAATATACTATCTTTATGAAAAAAAATTATAGGTCTTCTTATCTTAGTCAATCACCATACCCGATATATTATTTGGTTCACTATGATTTTCATTTCAAAATTTCCAGAATTGTCCTTCATCTCTTGAATCTATTTAATTGACGCACCAACTAGTAAACTTCCATCCATTGATAAAAATAAAATGGTAAAATCCCTATCAAAGTACTCATTCTAGTAATATTAATGGTTTTTATTTCCTTACATGAATCCTATAACCTCCATAAATTATTTTAATTTTACTTTCAACTATTCTAGTGCTTGTTTCAAAGCATTGAGTCTCGTCTTAAGATTCTTCCCCAAGCCTTGATTCCATTGAACCATAAAACTTGCATATTTCATTTTAAATATTTCTTCCTCTTGATCCCCATGATGAAAATACATGTTCAAATCCATTTGTTCTAGATATAATATTTTAAGAGAAACTATGTTGAGAACTGTTAAAATTGAATTATATTTTACTACTAGAGAAATAAAATCAAAGAATATGATGACATCCTTATACTGAAACCCTTTGAAAACCAGTTTTACCCTAAAGAAACAAAAATAATTTTCTAGAACTGTCTTTCTAATTGATAGTTCCTCTAACTCTCTCTTGTTTTTCACAAGAATGTGAATCCAACACATTCTTCACAACTCCTAGTTTTCAGAATCTCCACGTTTAGTCATTTATTCTAGAATTTTAAATGCTATGACATCAATTAAAAGTAATAAGTTTATATTATTATTACACTTTTATATTAGATATTTATCAATTATGAACCCTACAATTACACTTGAAATTATAGTGACACTAAAACTAAAACTTATATATTTTACTCCTTTGAAACATTTTATCATGCTACACAAATTCTCAATATTTCATGTACTTATTCTATTGGTCTCATTATCAAACTTCTTATTCTTCCCACAGAGAATTTCCATGAAAAGTTTAAAAGTTAGATATATTTAGAGGCATATGAATTCTCTATAATTTGAACCCATCTATATCTCACATTTAGAACAACTTAAATCCCATGATTCTAGAATAGACCTCATGTCAGAGGTTGATCCAATTTGACTTATTTATCAATTAAAAACACCCTATATCCCCATGTCATTAATTAATCTTTCTAGATAGAATAATATTACATTATGGTGGTTAGTATCTATTGTGAATAGAAAGGGAGTGTTGCACAATATTTATTACAACAATATCCCTTAATTCTAGCTAAGGGATTCATATCATCCCCTTTACTTTGATACTAGAACAAGAGAGGGTGGATCCAACCCCTTCCATGTCATTATCCAAGTATTACATTATCATCAATTTATTTTCCTTCCAATGAAATTTCTAATTAATTATTGCATTTATACTTTTTATGAATTTATTTTTATCACCATCTCAAAGTCAATATCCAATATTTTCATCTCCATATCCCAAGAATAAACATGTATAAGATTAATGTTTTTATAAGTTATGTATTTTAAATCATCATGTTCATATTATAAACCTATAAATATGTTAAGGTGTGATATGTATGGTGTTTTATATGTCCATAATCCTTTTGGAAGCTCTTATCCCATTAGTGTATAGACCCACACTTGACATACATGGACATTACATTACTTTTGTGGAATAATTAATACATAACAAAAACAGACACCCAAGGACCATAACAGTTTAGTGTCTTTGGAAACTCAGAACATAATCTTATAATCATGGAGAAATATCTTCAACATCTCCCATAAATATCTTCTCCTTTGTTTTTCTTACCTAAAACTTTTAATTATATCATGGGGAAAAGAAAACACAAAAATGGTGTGCTCAAATGATTAGTAAGTATAAACATGGAAAACATAGAACAATCCCTAAATATTTAAACATAATAACATGAATATAAAACATCAAAATCATGGGTAATGACATAAATTTTGACAGTACATAAGGCATAGATCATAATGGAACATTAATCATGATAAAATAGAATGGGAATAAAACATTTAATTATGGAAAACCTTTAATCACATGTTATGTTTTTTATAGTAGTAAAGTCATTGCTTCCAAGACCATCATAGTGGACAATGTCTATTACTGAACTGGGTTTACTTTTCGTTCCAGCACTTTATTACTGAACAAAATTTACTTGTCATTCCATCCATGTTTATCTCATAAGATATAAATCGTTAACCAATGAATTGGAGGGAGATATAGGTCACACCCATCTCATAATGAAACCATTCTTACGTGTGCCACAAAAAAACATAAATCATTCATCACAACCCAAAGAATAAAATGGGTTTCATAAACATAATCCCATCATAACATAATCCATATAAAACAATTCAATATCATTTCATCATAAGAAAAATCACATCATGTAAATAATAGAGGCATTATACTTGAAACATAATCATATTAAATACTTTCATTTTAGATGTAAAATAGTTTTGAAAAAACACTTGAAATGAATTTTTGAAGAAAATATCCTTTCTTCTTCAAAATCATTTTATTTTCACAAAATGTCATGAAATTTTAAAGGGAAATGATTTTGTTGAAAATAATATTGAAATATTGTTGAGTAATCTTCATGAAAATAGGGCGTTATGAAACTTTAAAAATCCATTCATGTCATATAAGTTAAAAAGCATTCTACTCGTACTTTTGTTGGAAAATTAAAAAAGTTCCTCAAATGGTAAACAAAAGAATGATTACTTCCATAACACAATGTAAAATTAAAAGAGGGGTAAAAATTACTTTAATAATACATGGAAAAATATTAAACATTTTATGAAAAACATTTTTGTGGACATGGATGAAAAATATAACCCCAATAAATACTTACGTATAGGCAATCTCATATAAAAATGAGATTTGAAAAATTATCCCTTACATTATGTCCAATTTCTTTAGTATGTGTCCGAGACTCCTGTATAGTGGGTTTAAAAATATTATTAACTTGTAACATAACCATAATAATATTTATGACATCATATATGATTCACTTATGACTTTATATTACCCGTTCTTTTGTAAATTCCATGTTAAAGTAGCATTTTGGGTAAAATCATTTCAATTATCTTACATGTTTCGACTTGTTGTTCATGATATTATTACATATATCCTAATTAACTTAATTCCAGAATTAAAACATTATTTATATATAATATATTTTCATCATATAAATATATATGATAGATCAATAAATGGAATGAAATACACCGTTCCTGGAGACGGTTGGCCGTACGTACGCATGAACGCTGTTTTGGATTCATTATTAAATTGAATGGAATTAAGTAAATGAAAAATATATGTACATAAATCTAGTATCATTATTAAGTAATATATTTCATGATCATATATTATATATAATTTATAATCAAACTTGAATTGTTAATTATGAAAAATGATTCTCATCGCGTTCGTGGAGACGGTAGTTCATACGTACGCCCGAGCGAAAATATCGTTATTATGATATTAAAATCCATTATAATTGGATAGTATATAATATATAAAGAATAATAAAAATGTTATATTTATTATTTAAATCATTTATACTCATTATTATACCCATCCATATGATGAAATGTTTTAATAACAAACTACACCACCACGTGGAGGGTGTAAGCCGTACGTACGCATATGTGGTGACTTTTCCATTCATAGGATGGATAAAATAACTTATATGGTTGTAAATTTTTTATAATAACATCAAATTATATATAAGATACTAGTGTTATTATTTTAGAATGGAAACTACAACGAATGAGGAAGTGGAAGAAGAAAGTAATTTGAAATAGGTGGTGAGATATTTACCTCTTCTTCGGGTTCTTCCTTTTGATTTGATCAAAAGGGCTCCATAGGATGTCTTTCTGACTAAAGGAAGGACATTAGGATGAAGGAAAGAGAGTTTAGAGGGTATTTGGGCTAACTTTGGCCGAGCCAAATGGCATTGGAGTTTTTAATTAGAGAGAAGTCGGAGTGCCCTTTTATGAGAAGGGGGAGGGGCACCTTAGGAAAAACTTGAAATATTATTTTATAGTAAATTCATATTCGATTTATAATGGCTCGAAAGTGAATTATTTTGGGGCTAGGGTTTGTATGGGTCTAAATACTCTCAACCAATAGGTTTTAGACAATTTTAATTTTCCATTTTAACCTTTTCATTTAGATTTAACGCTTAGTTAAATAATTTAACTTTTTTTGTGTCTTCTTATATTCTAACACAATATGGTTAATAAACATTCTATAAACATCTAATAGAACCCCAATTGGTTCATTAAGGTCATATATATTGTTATATAAGTCTTTTGGACGATCCATATATTTTTAGTAATATTATATCAATTAATAATATAATATATTTTTTAAAAACTCTTTTATGTAAATTTTGACACTATTTGATACTTTGTTTTTTCTGAATCTATAACTGCATTATTACTTAGAATAAAATTCATATAACCAACCCTAATGTGTTATAATAACCGATAAAATTAGTGTAATTCATAAAAAGTCTCTTATTACATTTATATGGGTATTTATAATATCAATTCTATTAATATTTCATTAATAAGGTAATTTTTGCATCATCATTGTGTCATAAATAAATTAAGGTAGTTAATGTCTAAAAATCATAAATAAAATAATATTATGTATGAAATCCTTTTATATTTGTAATTAATATTTATTGTCAAATTTATGTTATGTATAACCTTATATTAAAATGTTTTAGTTATTAAACATTGATTTTAACTCTTTTTTAAATAAAATAATAATAAATGTCATAATCTAGTCCATGTGGACATAAAGGGTAATATTTTATTCCTAAGGTTGTTTTTTGTCTAATTAAACTTATCTAATATAATTAGGACATGTGTTAGGGTAATAATAATATCATTTTACCCTTAATTACCATATTTACTTTTAACTGTGGTAAATAAAAGTTAAAAGTTACTAATCAAAAAAAAATTATTTTAATCTCATTGAACCTTATATTACTTATTGATATCAACCGCGTCTCTCATATTTTTGAAATTTAACTCACAGAAGAGGTTAAATTATGTTTTATGTAAATTTTCAAATGCTCATAGGAGGTGGGTAAAATACGGTAAAAAGTTCAATAAATTTTTTATATATCTAAAATTATTACAAAATGTCTCCAATGAAATAAATTGAACTTATATAGGTATTTTGTATATATTGTGACGTAAAATAAATTTAAATAAAATAAATGATTATTTAAATAAAAAGTCGGTTTTAACCATTAACTCGGTGTTTTCACTATTCATCAAAAATTGAATGTTTTTGGAAAAATACCAAAAATTCACCCTAGGCTAATT
This sequence comes from Viscum album, assembly GCA_963277665.1. Classification (NCBI taxonomy): domain Eukaryota; kingdom Viridiplantae; phylum Streptophyta; class Magnoliopsida; order Santalales; family Viscaceae; genus Viscum; species Viscum album. Next base: position 1,578,272,691 of record OY728141.1, read on the forward strand.
TCTATATTCCGAATCCAAAAATTAAGTCCATTTTGAATGATAAAATTTATAAATTTTAAAAAAGTGGGTATTACTATTCATAACATCTAGTTTATATATGATTTTAACAACATATCGTTGTTTAGGGAAAATCGGTATTGCGTACAACGCAAGCTATTGAGGAAGGTTGATCTTGTGTCTAACACAAGCCAAGAATAGTGTTTTGTATACTAAAAGATAATACGGTGTTGCATTTATCACAAGATAATCTTGGTGTAGCGTACAACACAAGACATCAATGAAATTAATAATATTTCTTAGAAAATCTTAGGGTGTTACATTCTACCCCCTCTTAAAATGAATTTCGCCCTCAAAATTCGTCTGGGTTATAAATGGATTACTACTTGAAAGTTTCATACATAGAAACCCACATCATAAAAAGGAATACAAAAACTTAATTTTAAAAACTAATGTATGAAACGTAACGGTTACCCAAATTAACTCATCATGGGGTTTCCACATAGAAGAACATAGGTGAAAATATGGATATGGAAGATAAATATAACCATAAAGATAGGATGGAGAGTGGTAGATAAAATGGCTATGAAAAATCCAACAATAACAAAGCCATAAATTTGTAATGATCTAAGGTACAATCTAGGACAACGTTTTTGATTTTCAAGATCATTTCCCTAATGCTAAAAAAATTAGAATTAGAAGAAATACTTAATTAATTTTTGTACAATATCATAGTTGTTCATTCCTTGAACAATTTCAAATTCAAATCCTAATGAATTAAAGATGAATTTGACATTCGTGAAGTGTTAGCAGATCATGTGATAGAATGTTATGTTAATCCATCTGTCTCAGACAAATGGTTAGGAAAAGTTATTAAATATACATAAGTCCATCTATGGTGAGATTAATCGTATATGGTTCCTAAAATGGACTTATACATCATATATAATACCACTTAATAAATTAAAACAAATTTATACTAATCAGGGACTTCCTCTAGGCCATTAGTAGGTGATAAAGGCTTGTCGCACTTCAGTTGTGGGTTTGATTGTAGCATCCTTGTCCGACGCGATGGGTGGTCGCACGTCGTACGGGTTGTCCTTTTTCTAAAAGAATACTATTATAACATTCCAGAAATAATATCTAAAATGTTCTAACCTTAAACAATAATATATGATGTCTAACCTAGTTCATTCTAATGTTTAGACTTATCCAAAATACTTCTATCCAAGCTCATAGTATAAAGAAAACGATTACTAGAAAGGTCATGTAACGATCATATGAATACCATCATTTAACCCTATATATCATAAGATATATCTTGATGGTCACATCCCAAACATGTGAATACCTTAATCATATATATTCTCCTAAAACATGAATTACCATAGAATCTTTTTGAAAACATGAATGATGTCAAAAATAAACTCTTTCCACATACCAAATTCCCAAAATTTCTATATACTAAAACCCTGATATCACTTTGACCATATTTTAGTAATGAGCTCATTAATACTATCAAACATATTATTTCCTCCATATCCCTTCATTATGCACATATCATCTTCTTTCTGAAAATATTTCAATCACTTTTCATGGTTACCGGTACCATATAATTATTGAAAACCACCACAAACCAATACATAGATATTCCAATATTCCATGATAATAAAAATGAGATTCCACAACACTATTTTCGAATCCCCTTACATAAACACTTAATCATTCCACCACTTCGTTTCCATATTCAACATCACCAATAGTGTTCGAATGTGACTTCACTTTGTCCTTTTCCTTGAGAGGTTGTTGATGTTGATCATCATTGACCCTTGGATTAGGGAATTGGTTAGCATAATGCCCCATTTCCTTGAACTTGAAGCATTGAAGTGTTGGTGGGGAGTTCTCTACAGTCTTTTCACTATTTACATCATTAGCTACCTTATTCCCATTACTTCGGAACTCAGATACTCGATGACCTTCTTTTCCACACATAAAACATTTTCTAGTCCCTTTAAGACAATCTCCTCTATGCTTCTTTCCACACTTTGAGCATAACGAAACATTTGTCTTCTTTTCACCATAGTTTTGAGATTTTTCCCTAAACTCCATCTTTCGTTTCTTGTTAAAACCATGAGATGGATATGTTACACCAACTTCCAGTTCTACTTTGATATCACAATGCACAATTTCTTCATTGCTACTGAAGTCTCTTGTAGCTAATGCCCTTAGAAGACTTTGATTTAAGCCACTGAAGAATTGATCAACATTACTTTCAGGTTGGATGATAAAGCCAGATTCATACCTTGTAAGACTTGTAAAATTCAACTTGTATATACCAATAGATTCACCATCTTTTTTCTTAAGATCAAGGAACTCATTTTCCATCTTTTTTCAAATAATACGGGGGTGGTACTTAATGAAAAACAATTTCATGAACTTGTCCCATTCCATGGATTCAATTTCATCTTGGGGCCTTGTACTTTTAACTAGAGTCCACCACTGGTCTACTTCACCTTCTAACCGGTAAACAACCAAAATGAATTTTTCATGCTCTGAACAGTGAAGTATCTAAAATATCTTTTTAATGGTACTAATCCATTGTTCAGCAAAAAGTGGATCAGACGACCCATTGAAAGAAGGTGGACATTGCCTTATGAAGTACTCACTAGAATATTGTTCCTTTATCATCTCATTTGGAAGTCCAGAATGATTAATAGCTTGTGTAAGTATAGAAATAATATTTTTCACTCCATATCCCATAACATTGGTTTGCTCAAGAGGAAAATCATTGCATCATCCATTACATTGATCAACACAGCCCTTTCGGGTTCCAGCCATTGTCTAAAACCCAAAAATAATAGTGTGAGAGGCAAAAAATCATACTGGGAAAAAACATAATCAAGGGGAGTACATTCAATCTCTAACATCATAGGTTTAATTCGATGATCGTTACTGTAATTATAAGACTATAACCTCTACTTATACATAACCTTATAGACATCCCTAGTCATACCTTATAAATATTTCTAGGGATTTCACTAAAGTTTTCACATCCTAGGTTCCAAAGGATAACTAAACCATTCCTCTAATACCAACTGTAGAGACCCACACATGACGTACATGGAAATTACATTACTTTTTTGGAATACTTAATTCATAACAAAAATAGACACCCAAGGACCATAATAGTTTTGTGTCTTTGGAAACTCGGAACATCATCTTCTAATCATGTTGAAAGATCTTCAACATCTCCCATAAAGATCTTCCCCTTTGATTTTATTACCCAAAACCTTTCTTTATATCCTGGGGAAAAACATAAAATGGGTGATATCAAATTCTTAGTAAGGGTAAACATGGAAAACATAAAACAATCCCTAAACATTTGAATATAAGAACATGAACATAAAACATCGAAACCATGGGTAATGTCATAAATATTGATAGTACATAAGGCATAGATTATAAAGAAACATTAATCATGATAATATATCATGGGAATAAAACATGTAATTGTGTCAAACCATTAAGTACATGTTATGATTTCCATAGTAGCCAAGGAATTTCTTCCAAGACCATCATAGTGGAAAATTTCCATTGATGAACCAGGTTTACTTGTCATTCCAGCCCGGTATTACTGAACCAGATTCCCTTGTCATTCCATCCATGTCTATCTCAAGAGATATAAATCTTTACCTAATTAATTGGAGGGAGATATAGGTCCCAAACATCTCAAAATGAAATCATTCTTATGTGTGCCACAAAAAAACATAAATCATTCATCACAACCGAAGGAATAAAATGGGTTTCATAAACATCATCACATCATGTCATAATCCATTTAAAACAAATGGATATCATTTAATCATAAGAAAAATCACACCATTTAAATAATATAGATATTATACTTGAAACATAAACATATTAAATACTGTCATTTTAGATGGAAAATAGTTTTGATCAAACACATGAAATGAATTCTTGAGGAAAATATCCTTCATTCTTCAAAATCATTTTATTTTCACAAAATGTCATGAAATTTTAAAAGAAAGGGATTTTTTTGAAAATAATCATGAAATATTGTATAGGAATATTCATGAAAATAAGGTATTATGGAACCATAAAAATCCATTCACGCTGTTTAAGTTAAAAAAACATGTTCCTCGTACTTTTGCTGTAAAAGTCAAAATGTTCCTCGTATGGTAAACAAAAGAAAGATTCCTTCCATAACACAATGTAAAAGTAAAAGAGTGGTAAAAATGACTTTAAAATACATGGAATAATATTAAATAATTTATTGAAAACATTTTTATGGACATGGATGAAATATATAACCCCAGTAAATACTTACGTATAAGCAATCTCGGATAAAAATGAGATTTTCAAAATTATCCCTTACCTTATATCCAATTTATTCTATATGTGTCCTAGACTCTTGTATAGTGGGTTTAAATATATTATTAACTTGTAACATAACCATAATAATATTTATGATATAATATATGATTCACTTATGACTTTATATTACCCGTTCTTTTTAAATTTCATGTTAAAGCAGCATTTTGAGTAAAATCGTTTCATTTATCGTAAATTTTTCGACTTGTTATTCTTGGTATTATTAATTATATCATGATTTAATTAATTATATAATGTAAAAAATTATTTGTATATAATATATATTTAGTATATAACTATATATGATTGATCGATAAATGGAATGAAATATGCCGTTCATGGAGACGGTAGGTTGTACGTACGAATGAACGCTAATTTCGTTTCCTTATTGAATTGAATGGAATTAAGTAAATGAAACATATATGTACATAAGTACAATATCATTATTATGTAATATATTTCATGATTATTTATTATATATAATTTATAATCATACTTGAATGGTTAATTATGGAAAATGAATCTCATCGCGTTCATGGAGACGATAGACCGTACGTACGCATGAGCGACAGTATCATTATTTTGATATTAAAATCGTATATAATTGGATGTTATATCATATATACAGAATACTAATAATGTTATATTTATTATTTATATCATTTTTACTCGTTATTATACCCATCCAAATAATGAAATGTTTTAATAACAAACTACACCACGACTTAGAGACGGTAAGTCGTACGTATGCACGTGTGGTGACTTTTTCATTCCTAGGATGGATAAAATAAATAATTTGGTTGTTAAATTTTTATTATAACCTCCCAGTATATAGAATATACTGGATTTATTATTTTATAATGGAGACAAGAAATAAGGAGGAAGTGGAAGATGAAAGGAACTTGAAATAGGTGGTGAGATATTTACCTCTTCTACGGGTTCTTCCTTTTGATTTGATCAAAAGGCCATCTTAGGTTGGCTTTCTTACTAAAGGAAGGAATCGAGGATGAAGGGAGGATAGTTTATAGGGTATTTGTGCTGGGGTTGGCCGAGAAAATGGCATTGGAGGTGTGAATTATAGAGAAGGGGGAGTGCCCTTTTATAATAGAGGTGAGGGGAACCTTAGGAAAAACTATAAATAATATTTTATAATAAATTAATATTCGGTATATAATGGTTCCAAAGTTACTTATTTAGAGTCTAGGTTGGGGATGGGTCGAAATACTCTCAACCAATAGGTTTTATAAAAGTTTATGTTACCATTTTAACATTATCATTCAGATTTAACTATAAGTTAAATAATTTAACTTTTACCATGTCTTCTTTTATTATTACACTATATGTTTAATAAACATACTATAAACTGATAATAAAACCCCAATTGGTTCTTTAATGTCATATATATTATTATATAAGTCTTTTGGCCAAATATTTGATTTTTAGAACCATTATATCAATTAATAATATAATATTTCTTTTAAAAACTCTTTTATGTCAATTTTGACACTATTTGATATTTTGTTTTTTCTAAATCAATAACAACATTATTACTTAGAAACAAATTCATATAACCAACCATAATATGTTATATTAACCTATAAAATTAGTTTAATTCATAAAAACTCTAAAAATTACATTTATTTGGGTATTTACAATATCAATTATGTTAATATTTCAATAATAAGGTAATTACTCTATCATCATTATGTCATAAATAAATTAAATTATTTGATGTCTAAAAATCATAAATAAAATACCATTATGTAAGAAATATTTTTATCTTTCTAATGAAAATTAATAGTCGAATTTATCTTATTTATAACTCTATATTAAAATGTTTTAGTTATTAAACTTTGATTTTAACTATTTTAGCTCCTCTTTAAATAAAATAATAATAAATGTCCTAATCTAATCCAAGTGGACCTAAAGGGTAATATTTTATTTATAAGGTTGTTTTTTTTCGAATTACACTAATCCAATAGAATTAGGACATGTGTTAGGGTAATAATAATGTAATTTTTACCCTTAATTACCGTATTTACTTTTAATTGTGCTAAATAAAATTTATACGTTACTATTCACCAAAAAATATTTTAATATTATCGAACCACATTTTGATTAATCATATTAATTGTTTATCTTGGATTTTAGAAATTTATCTCACAAAAGAGGTAAAATTAAGTTTTATGTAAATTTGCAAATGCTCCTAGGAGGTGGGTAAAAGATGGTAAAAAGTTCAATAAAATTTTTATATTTCTAAAATTATTATAAAATGACTCCAACGAATTACATTAAAAATATATAGGTATTATGTTTCTATTTTTACTTAAGATAAATTTAAATAAAATAAATTATTATTTAAATAAAAAGTCGATTTTAACCAATAACTTAGTGTTTTCACTATACATCGAAAATTGAGAGTTTTCAGAAAAATTTCAAAAATTCAACCTAGGATAATTTTGATATTCCAAATCCAAAAATGAAGTCCATTTTGAAAGATAAAATTTATGAAATTTCAAAAAGTGGGTATTACTATTCATAACAGCTAGTTTATATACTATTTTAATAACATATTGTTGTTTAGTAAAAACTTGGTATTGCGTACAACGCAAGCTATAGAGGATGGTTTCTCTTGCATGTAACGCAAGCCAAGAATAGTGTTGTGTATACTACAAGATAATATGGTGTTGCGTATAGTGGAATATAATCATGGTGTAGCGTACAACACAAGAAATCAATGAAATTAATAATATTTCTCATAACATCTCGGCGTGTTACAATTAGTGTTGAAGGGATCGTGTTAATCAGATGAGAAATTGTGTTTAATACATCAACCCAATAAAATCGCATTTCGAAGTGTATTTCCATGCTCTGTTCTCTTTCCACCAAAATCAAATTAATCTTATCAAATAACCCACAATGTTTCTTTATACATGGTATAATACTTTCATTCCTTATTCTCTTATGCTGGAAAAAAGTTCTTAAAACCTATTCAGAAAATTTAGCATCTTTTTCTAGCCACAATCGCTTTAAAATACATTTGATTTCATTTTATACCATATATTAATACAAATCAAAGCCTTAAAACACATATGATTTGTGTTTCAATAAGTAAACACACACATTCATCATGGTATAATTACTGAAAGTCACAATATTCTTTTATCATCCATGATATTTGACTAGGGTAGGTCCATATACATTCGTCTATACAAGATCATTTTTTGACCTTTCATTATTCCTACACTCCAATTGATGGACACATTCTATTTCTTACACAATATAAAACTCCTATAAATTTAAAATTATAAATTATTTAACTCTCAAATTCATTTTCTTCATGAATCATCAAACCATTATCATGGAGTTTCCCTAGCCAATAGTTCCATAATTTTAATCTTTTAGAAGTTCATGACACAAAAAAAGGTTCCCCTATTCCCTTACAGTCTGATAAAGTGTTGCATAATTTTCACATATAGCTACGATAAGAGAACCGTGAGCCATTTTACACAATCCTTTTTCATATTTTATCCTATAACCCACTTCATCCAACTATCCTATTGAAATAAGATTCTTTTAATGACATAGAATATATTATAAATTATTCATCCCAGGGAAACTATCATTCTTAAAAAATAATTTCATATCCCCCTTACACACATTATAAATTGCTTCATAATATTCTAAATGTGGTCTTAAAAACCTCTAGACACATAATTTGATAGGAATCACATTTTATAAATAGAGTGGGAATTTTCTTTGGAGTTTATGATCCATGAATCCACCGGAATGTTTACACTCAAGAGTATTCTGAAACTACTCTCAAAATTTAGGTTCATGGAATTTAATCCTAAAAAAGTCTTATTCTATAATTTTACTTTTGTTGTAGAAAATATTTCGTGTGATGATGTTTTTACCATAGGACCAACATATTGGCCCACGTATAGTAAAATACCTCTACTTATCTCCTTAAAATTATATTCCAAAACCTATGACATCTTCAATGAGGTGAGTGACCTATTCTTTATAGATTTCATTTCTTGAAGGTTATTGAATATTTATCCCCCAAATATATTTACTCAATTTCACGTTCTAGATATCCTAAAATACCAAGACGAAATTTTAGAGTTACTCGCTACTGTTACCATTTGAACCTCAGATTCCATTAATTTTAAAAACAATAGTATGTCCCATACATCATATATGAATTTAACCTTCATAGACTTATATTAGATCTTAATCAACTTGATTTCATTTCCATGATCCACTATAGACATTCCTTCTAATAACATAATGTTAAAAAATAGTCACATCAAGCACAAAATAGTAGGTTTGGTATAATTCTCATGTAGATATATAAATATATATATAAATATATATGAAACTTATTCCGTAAACTCTATTATTGTCTTCCTCTCCTAAATTATCAAATCCACATTTTCGTGATATTAACATTCTCATAAAGAAAACAAGATAAGACTATTTGAGACATAATATATATTTTTCATTATTTTCCATGAGGTAAACAAGTTGAGAGAAGGATTCAAAAAATCATTTGAGGTTAAAGTAGATTTGTCTCACGATTGTGAGTATAAAGATTCAAAAAAACAAGATAAGACTGAACTTACTCAGATTCAAAATAGATATTTTTCTCTAAAATTTAAAGTTACAAAAGAAAAACCAAGGAGGCTTAGATCATGGAAAATGATAAGAAATATCAATCAAAAAATAATGAAATAGATGATTCAATAATACTATTACACCCAAGAAAAAATAAGGCTTACATTTTAAAAAGACAACATTAACATAAATATAGATAAACCTGGAGACAATCTATAGGATCAATGATTCGAGGATCATTCTAGTGTTATGGATTAAAAATAAATATATTTTATTTTTTTTCTGGATAAATATTTCTTTTAAGGACAGTGGTGAGAACCGAGGGTGAGTTTTGGTGAGCATATGGGGACAAAATATCAAATGAAGTAACTTTTTAGTTTATATGTAGAAAATCTGTCCACCAATATTACATTTTAAATTATAAAAGAATTATGTGGTATATGTATTTCATAAGGTTATAAGTATGAGGTATTCCAGAAAATTATAAGAAGATAAGATCCCTAAGCTATGAAATAGTAGTGACTTCAAGATAAAATAAGTAATAACTCAGGTACAATTTCTTTGTAAGCTGATAATTTCAAGAAAGTGTTCTTGAACATCTGGCCTGAATAAATGACAAATGCTATGAAAATAGATAATTTTGAGAAATAACTAGTTAGTAATGAATCCAAATTGGAGTAGGAGGTGAGTAATGAAAATTTCATTATTATGATTCACAAATAGGAGGTAACTTAAAAACTAAAAAATAAGTTATTTGAAAGATATGAGAAAGGTGGGAATGGTTCATATAACTATAAAACTATAAAACCATCCCAATAAGTAAGTATGAAAAGTAATAAGTTGGTACAATAAAATGTGGTTTCCATAACATTTAAAGTAAACAAAACAACTATAAATATGAAAATTGTTTAAGAGAAGTATGTAAGAAGACAACCCATCTAGGTTGTTAATAAGGGTAAAAATAATGATCTTGGGAAGTGTGATACTGTGTTGAGATAAAACTTTCATCTTACGTGTTGTATCAAAATAATAAATAAGGTACCTACTAATTCTATATTGTTATTTTTTATTTATTAGATAACTTTTATGTAATTAAAGGATTATAATGAGTGTTGTGTATATATTTTATAGTGACAGACGAATTTGAGTACATCAACCTCTTGAAGATATAGAATACGAGTACTCTATTTGAGTACTTATGAATATGATTTTTCATAACAAAAAATAAAGAAGTACATCTATTTAATTGGATAAAATTGAGAAGGAAACTTTCATTTTTTTAATGTGTTTGGAATTTTTATACAAGTTTGAAATCTTGAAGGTCAAGGTATAAAAATCATACATAAAAAAAATTGATCAAGAAATTATTGAATTATTAGTTAAAGGGAAAGTGTTGTCTTAAAAAATAATGAGAAAAATGGAGAGTCACATGACTTGTACTTGATCAGTTTTTATATTTTGTATATTTTTATTCAAGTTACTTGTTTATTTTGAACGAATATTTTAATAAAAATCCTATTGTTTAATTAGGATGGTGCAGAGAATGGTATCACATGTATAGTAATTTATGGACAACATATATAACCATGATTTTATCTAACCTTTATTTATAAATGAGGTTATGAATCATAAAAATAAAGATGATTAATCAATGATTGTTCACTAACTGGACCATATATTTTCATCCTTCTCTCAAAACTAATAATGTGGAGAAATGTATGAGTGTCTTTATAGGTAGAATCAGAGATGGAATAACCCTTTATTATTCCATTTAATTTGATATTCAATATGGGGGAGAAAAAATATTTCATCTATTCATGAATATTCAAATTACGGAGTTATGGAATTTCTAACAAATTTAATGGGGGATATTGAAGATCTCAATTGATTATTTTATCTGATCTTCAATGTTTCAATTTGTTTTTGGTGTAGTGTTGATGATGTATGGAATTTTTTACATTAATGAAATGAAATTGGATTTCATTCACGATATAGTATCCATTTTACATGATAATATGATTGATTAACTACCATGATATATAAAAATAGAATCATAAGGCTATAGCAAGAAGAACTCGAGTGGAGAAGTTTATGTTATCATGAAATTAATTTTAATTGTGATGATTGTTCTGTTAATATATAAAATACTTAAATACAATGAATGATTGGTAAAGGAAAAATTTATAAAAAAATTGAGAACTATGTATGTGGAAAAGAAGTAATGGAGGCTTGATGAGAAGTATTCAAGAATATTTGAGTAAATATTGGATTTATGAAGATCTATGTAATGGAATTTCTTCTCTTATGTAAATTCCATGTAGTTGAGTATATGATATAGATGAAATATCATGTAGTCAATTCTGAAATTTTTCTTAATTTTCAGAACATTGATTTTTTTTCAAAATAGGTGATTCTTTAACATAATAAAAATTATAGAATATATGTTGATTCACTCTATCAAATGTTACTACATATTAAATCAGTTTTCGAATTTTAATTTTTGGCTTTATAAAATAATTTTGTGACCTAATTGAATGTTATTTTGTAGATGATGTAGACCATGTAGGGTATTGTTTGTGTGTTGGTGAGGTGAACCATGTAGATGATTTTAGTCAATGTATGGAATTAAAATAATCATTTGAGAATAACATAATGGATTATATCCACATATTCTAAGAGATAATTTCTTAATCAAAAATTATAAAAAATATAACATATTCATGACAAATATACATAATTCTAAACATGTGGATATCTTGAATGACATTCAAGATTTGAAACCTGATGAGTAGATGTTGAGGTCAATCAAATTCAATATAGAGAACAACATTTGAGAGACTGAGTCATTTGATAATTTAAAATAAGTGACATTTAAGGATTTATTATAGACTTGGATATTTAAAAATAGTATGATAGAATAATGAACAATTCTTCAAGTGGTTTAAAAAAAGATTCAATTGATAATTAAAATGAGAAATAAAATGAGAAAAATTTTGACTTATTTAAATGGAAAAATATCTTGTCTATAGAAGATTGGGGAGTTCCCAAATATGAATGAAGGACTTTTTTTTGAAAAGTAACTTTACCAGTTGGTGAGAAATCAAAAATTGAAAACCCATATAGAGGAAATTAGTCTTCATAATATACCACAACATTATTCTAGAATAATTTAAACTATTTATATCCATGAACCTTATATCATACATATTGATAAAGAAAATGCATCCTTTTATGTTTATCTTTAAGAATTTATTCAAATTAGATTTTCATTATTCCCCCAGAGATATGGTAATATTCCATGATAATCATGACATAATTGAACTCATGGATTAAGATTCGGTATTGGTCACTGATCCTTGTTGATTTCTCATATTTGATAATACAATGAATTGTTCATCCATATATTTTATTTGTTTGATCCCCTATGTTAATATTTTCCAAAACATCTACCCTCATATTTTTCTTTGAATGTACAAGTAGATATAATGTGGTCACTCGAGTCTTATCCTCACTAATACCACCTATTGTTACAAGTTTGAATTGGGCATAATTAGTAGGGGAATTTTAACGAACCTACTTAATAGGTGGTATGTCATTGGGTTCATCTATTTGAATAATTTTTGGATTAGGGTATCCTTCCCAATCTAGGATATTAGAGACTCCATACAACTTTTTGTTTGGAGGCTCTTTATAGTTAATTTAACCCTACTAAGCTTGTTATTTTACTATATTTTTCATTCCCATCCTGGTAAAACTTTTATTTCAAATCTTGGTGTAGTCTTTTGAAGCCTGGAATCTATTGATTTTTTTTACTAGATATCCCCATAAATCAAAATTTTACTTATTGTTATTCTACATATCTATCTATATATTTATGTGGGCTACCATTATGGTTCACCCTCTAGTGATACCATAGGAAAATTTTCTACCTTTTGAGATTAGTCCTCTGAAACAGATGTGACATTTTGATCCTTCTCAAGGTACAATAACTCAACACCCAAAAGTGAAAAAATATTATGCACCTTCATTAAAGAACAATTAACCTTATCACTTAAGCTCAAACTTTTTTTATAGTACCTATTGGGAGTGCTATACTAAATATACCATGCCTATATATGATTTATTCTGTGGTTATTCAATAGATAGGCCCAAAGGGAGAATCCTCTAATCAGTTAGTTTGACTCCCTTTAAGAGTGGGGATACATTTATCCATTTAACATGACTAAATAAAGGTTTTCAAGAGACTATGTTCTAATATAAATGAATGAGAAAATAAATTAGCGTGGTTATTACTAGTAGAATCCAATATGTGACTCCATTTCACTATAAATGAATAAACATTGGTTGTTTGAGCATCTGACAAAGAAGGGTGTCAAAAAGGACCATCATGTATCCATTTCCATTGGTGTCTTCCAAATATGAATGGAAACCAAATATTCATGAAATATCATAATGCTATCATAAATATATGCTACTTATGAATAAAAAATTTGTGGATAAAGATAGAATTGAGAACTAACATAAATAGTTTGATGGTATTTTTAGGAGCCTTATACATTCAGTATCAAAGAGAGGATAAGTTGAGATGAATCCAGGAATTCAAGACGGATATATTAGGGACGAATGATGAATTATATTAAAATATATGATTTGAAAAATATGATATTTGAACCATGACATTACTAGATGTTTGTATCCTATAGTTGTTCAATATAGTGGAATTCTAGACTACTAAATCTTCCACCACTGTCTTACAGAATAAGAACTAGGATGTAAATTAGCAGTGCAATCACAACTCAAAATATGAAAGACACATAAAATAATAATAATTATAAGGAAAAACTAAAACTATTTTTACTTGGATTAGACTTTCCTCCCTCATTAATAATAAAACACTAATAACTCTTTCATTATAAATAAATTTTATGTTTTAAAAAACTACAATTTAGAAAGATAACATTACACCTTTCCAAATATGGTTACCAAAAAATTCAATAATTAACTACTTTTCTATGAAACATCAACAACTAGTCAACCTACATCTATATAGCTTCATTTTTGGTAAAAAAATATAATACTGACCTCAACAATATATAGTCATCCATTCATTAACATTGTTGTTTAATTTATTTTTCCACAAACAAAACTGACTCGGTAGGTACACCATTCACTATTCCCAATGACTAAACTACAAAGTATCTATCAGAAGTATGTGATTTTTTTAGAACCATATGCTTAATGTAATTTTTTCACTGAACTATTAAGGATTAGGGTATGTTATAAATTATAAACATTCAATGAGAAATTATGGAGACTTTCACTTCATATTCTCTAAGATATCGATGCTGTAAAATAGGATGCACTTCCCAAAAGACTCCCACTCGATGACTTAAGTTAGGAAATATCATTAGAATCCTCCAAAACATTATGCATACAAAATTCATTTTTTTTTTCATTTTAATATTGTATTTTCTCTTCTCATTAAACTGAGTACCACTAAGGCACATTACATTATAAGGGTTTATTTTAATAATTCATATTTTACATGTTATTTTTTATTTTTCTTCCAAGAAATTCTATTAAGATGAAATACATTTTCCTCCGAAACATTCTTAATAAAATGGAATTTTATGTCAATTTGTTACATTATTTTATAAAAAATTTATTCTTGGAAAGGTGGATAGAACTTTCACTATCATAGAAGTGTTTTCCTCATTATGATTCTTGTCAATGTTCTTTCATAAATATAATTAACCATATCAAATAATTCCTAGACTTTCTAGATGAAATATACTCTACCTTATTTTTAGACAAAGTCACCATTAGTTATTTTATGATATCTATTTAATTCTCATTTTACTAAAGGAAGAAAACTCATTGTTCTTTTACTTATGTCAGAATCACCAAAAAAATATACATCAACAAATTATTGTTAAGGATTATATTCCACAATATTAAATATTATATCTTTTAGTCCTTTCATGAATCAGATGTTTGACTTCATAGCTTCCCAATGCTCCTTCATAGGGTTGGACATTAAAGTCTTTCTAATTCAGCTATAAAGGAAATGTTTGTCCATTTATAAATCATCACACAAATCAAGATTTTTTAAATTAAGAACATGATAAGTTCACTTATTCCAAACCAAATCTTCTTTTGTATGTGATTGTTCATTGCATGAAATTAAGTGTATAATTATAGGAGTTCCAAAAAAATTATATTTTAACAATCTAAACCATTGAATTATATTATAAATGTACTCTTTATTGGATAGATCCAATGAATTGGATTTTCATCCATATTAATCCTTATCCCTGTGATTTTTTAATCTTTTCCAATACCCTTCATTTCAAATATTCTAGAAAACATATTATTTAGCTCATTGATGCTCAACATTTATGGTCCTACCAATAGCATACCATCCAAATACAGTGGGATAATTTTATAAGTTACACAATTTCAAGAATTATGATAGAAATATTATTAGAGTCTCTCTTTTTGAATCCTTCCTTATTCACTAAAGAATAATAATTTTGATTAAACTATTGAAGGAACTATTTCAGGCCATATATATTTATCTTTAGTTTTAATACATGGAAACCCTTATGGCAGTATTCACACACCTTTGGATGCTTCATATAGATCTCATCCATGAAATAAAAATAGATTAAGGTAGTCTTTATATACGTATTATCCAAATTTAACCTATTAGATTAAACAATTCGTGAGAATATTTTAACTATAAAAGGATTTACTACTGCCAAATTTTATTCTATGAAATTGATTATTACATTTTGTTTGAATTTATTCATCATAAACTATACTATATATAATCTACTTCTATTAGAATTTTATTTTAAATGTAAAAACAATTACTTTTTAATTTGAATATTTCTATTATGTAGTTCTATCATCTCCCAAATTCTATTGAATGGAATACATATCTTCCTTAATTGAGGGCTCTCACTACTTCGTGTCACTTAGAGTTACTTCCACTAATGTATATTCAGGTATACTTTTTCAATAAATAGAGGTTATACTTCTATTATCCTAGTATGTTTCCATGTTATCTTCTTCTTATAAGATCTAGTTGAGTGTACCTATGTGGAAACACATGATTCTATCCATTTTTTGATGAATTCTAATTAATCCCCTATTCTACTTCATTATGTTGTGGAGTTCTTGGGGATATTCTCTAAATCATGGTTCCATTATTTCAATAATATTTCTAGAATTTTATACCATTGTATTAACCAAAATTATATAATCATAAGAACATTAATTTTTTACCACTTTCCAATTACACC
This sequence comes from Viscum album, assembly GCA_963277665.1. Lineage (NCBI taxonomy): Eukaryota > Viridiplantae > Streptophyta > Magnoliopsida > Santalales > Viscaceae > Viscum > Viscum album. The sequence goes on from OY728141.1 coordinate 1,578,289,007, forward strand.
ATGGATTTACACTATACAAAAGCATAAAACAAATTATATTATTTTTTGAAAAAAATAAAACCCTAAATTTGACATGGAATCATCAATTAATGTGATAAATTATTGAGAACCTTTCAGAGAATGAAATAAATTTGGTACCCAAACATCCATGTGAACTAGATTCAATTTTTACGCTAAGGGATTTTTGTCATTTATATCAAATGAGAAACTTTTTTTCTTCTCAGGCATAATTCTCCCACTACTTTCAATAGCTGCATGATCAAGATTTAGAATTTCATTCCCTATTATAATATTAATTTTATTCTTACTGAGGTTGACTAGTCTAAAATTCTTGCCCTATTAATTTTTAGAGGCTGAAATTCCAACCATTTCACTCCAATATGAATTTTTTTTTCAGATTCATGGTTCTGTCTTTACTCCTCTCACCAAAACAATGTATCCCTGAGAAACATTCTAGAATACATTATTGAATGTAGTTATAAATCCATCATCCTATAACTACGAAATTGATAACAAATTCTGCATAATACATATAATGTGTATCACTCCTTCCCAAAAAATAACTCTCACATTCTACAACTAGATATTTACATCTCCCTTTCCAACCACTTATAAGGCTTCATCATCTTATAAAAAATCACTCAAAGTTTTCAATTACATAGCTTCTCATGAATTTTTGATCATCCAGTGAGTTAAAATATGCACCAAATTTATCCACACATGACTCCATGAGATTATAAATAGTGATTAGTAGACTGATACTAAATTTTAATACACTAAAAAATTTTTAACTTTTGATATATAATCCAATTATATTTCCCATGAAATTTCTAAAATTCATTTCTATATTTCCTATATTAACGTGATTCACGAAGGTAATCCCTAAACCATTAGACATTTCATGCCTCTTCTCTTTTATCGTATCTTGTATTATTGATGGTTCATTTGATGTGGTTATAATCATATTCTATTATTATTCAATGCACTAATTAAATGTTATTGTACATATATTCTAGTGAGATCACTAATAAGGATCAATTTAAAGAACCCCAAAACTAAAATATTAGATTTCCATCATAAATTTCATACCATAGTAACCATGTCATCCCAATATTCTAGTAATGATGAATGTGTTAGTATAACCCAAAATTCATCTCTGATTGTCACATCCAGTTACTCAACATGGTTTTTGATCATGTTGAAATCATTCATATGATTTTTCTTTTGACTGTACTTTTTATAACCTCAAGCTAAAAACAACTCATTTGAATCACTTTGTTCATAGATTCCATGTTTTCATACATATCAATCAAGGCCACTATAATGTAGTTTTAGTATTCTTCTCCCAAATATTAGACTAAAAATTTAATTCCATCTTCATCATCACTATGTCTGAATATTTTCTTTAGAAATTTACCAATCAATATTTATCTATACTATCTTGTTTCTCACCAATGAATGTTCAGAATCCTTCATTATTAGAACTTATTATATCTACATATTAAAGAATCCAATGTTTTTCCTATTGAATGGACTAATATGAATCTTTCCATCATTTGATTTCATTACTTCTGATGGTAGTATGATCTAATAAAATACAATATGACTATAATGAATGTGGAAATTTACATGTATTGTTGTGTGTGTTTAACAAAATATTAAACCATTGATATCGCTTATAGGGGACGAAAAACACCTTATCCTTAATAGATGATATAAAAAACTATATAGTGGAGGTGTGAGTTAACAAGAATTTTATATCCACTAATAGATTGGCATAGTTGAATAAAAAATGTTCGAATCACCCACCTTTCACATAGATCACTATAACTAGAAAATTAAGAAAAACCCATATCACTGATCAAAATATAGAACTAACACATATATGCATGAAAGGAATATAAAATAAGAAATATTGTTTTTATGTGTTTTTGACTTTTATCCTATGTTCGTGATAGAAAACAACTATATATTTTTTATTATCAAAATTATAAGTCAAAAAATGTATAATATAAAGACAAGGTTAAAATTTCATAACTTAGTTATCTAAAATTATATTTTCTAATATTTATCAATCAAAACACTAGAATATGGTTCCACCTCCTTTTATAGAGGTTCATTCCTGACCAAATAGTTAAAAAACCTCTAAAAAATGGGGTCAACCATTCACTAACATCACATTTTAGTTGATATTTCCACTAACTCAATCAATATACTATTCAGAATTCCAGAATACTAAAATAAAAAAACATCCATCAGATGTGTGTGAAGAATCTATGTCAATACACATATGTTGAAGGTTCATACATCCATTGAATGGTTAAGGATGAAGAAAACATATGAATACTAAAATTTTTATGAGTGAATATTCGGTGACACAAAATTCAAATTCTATGAGTTTTCAATGATATAAACCACTATTAATATCCCAATAAGAGATATTCCATATTATTCAACTAATTTGAGGATAATATATGTCACAATTGATTATGAAGGTGATTCAATACCATCTGATTTGTTCCAAGAGTATTCTAAATATCATAATTATGGAAATGAAATTTTTTTATTTTATAGGCACATTGTGGAGGTTAATCTAATGAAAAAATAGATATTTCTGCTACATTATCAACCTTGATAGATAATATGATCTTATGATTGAGGTTTCTGACAATTTACTAAAGAGGGAATTTTCTTGGGGTGTCTAGCAATTTGAGGAGAATAAAATGATTGGGTGTCAAACAAACCAAGGTAGAAGAGTTTGTGGACTGGAAATATAACTAGTTGATACATGAACTAATATACATGATTATAATATTATAGTGTAGAATCCAAGATCATGTTTCGAACCATCATTTCATTGAGTAGTATTTTATCAAAAACATTCTAAAATCATTGTGTTGATATCTTTCTCATTTATATTTCACATGAGGTGAGATTGTGAGATACTTTTGAGTGGATTGGGAAAATGAAATAGTTTAATAGGTTGAAGTATATATGATAAAAATTTGTTAAAATACAAGTCCACTAATTCACCCATACCCTATCAATGTTAACTAATTGGTGATTAAGATCCTAAACTAAAATGTATAACATGGACTCTAGAATGTTTAAAATAACTCAAAGTTAAGATCAATGTATTCAGAATCAATAATCCATAATCCCCAACTATAAAAAATAAAAATATCCCATACACTCATATTAGAAACTTAAAATGAATAATATAACGAAAAAAAGTTAACTAATAATGGAACCTTGGGATAAATATGGTTTATAAAAAGTCTCAATCAATGGGAAACACACAATTTTATGTGTAAATAAGAGATTACATAGAATTCTAACTTAAAAGAATAATCCAAAAAAAATCTTAGGCTTAGTGAAAACCCATCACTTCAATAGTGTAAATAAACCCTAACTCTAATTTATATTCTAATTTTGGTGATTTTATTTTCACCACCATCTGAGATCATTGAGGATAATTCCAATGAGGTCCAATCTTCATGGACATATCTCCACTTAGTCAATGGTTTCCAGTGCCTCAACTAGTCCTTTTGGTGAACAATTCATACTTCTAGATACTACACTAGTTTACAATTACTTGTTATCCTAACTAATCTTATGTAAACACTGTTATTATCTATATACCAACACATGTTATATGCTTCTGGAACATAGCCCCTGTCTTCAGGGCCTGAATCATTCAGACCACATTGCTGTCAGATTTTTATTCTAACTTTTATCTCATTCCCAGAACTAGAATGGTGTTCTAGAAGTCACTAATTTTTATAATCTTCATTAATTTTATGAAAAATATATTCCCATGCCAATACTAATAGATACCATCCATACTCAAGGTAGGTGACAACATGGTCACCATATATGAACTATTTGGGTATCCCACTATAGATCATGCTACCACATCTTCGAGACCTCCTCCTACTAATCCCACACACCCTTATCAGTATTTCATATTTTCCCCTAATATCATTGATGATGCACTGATTATAAGAATAAACACATTAACAAATATATTTAAAAATGTTCAGTCCCAAAAAAATGATATAAAAAATTAATGGATGAGAATGATTAATTAAATAAAAAATTGTGTGAATAATAAAAAGAAAAACAATATAATGAAAGGGGTAAATTTGTGTTTAATAAGAAGATAAAGGCCATGAAATAATTTATTAAGGTAATCTTATGGAAAAACCCTTAGACTTTACTTGAGGTAAGGGGTGAAGAGAAGGTATAAGAAAATGTGGACACATCTAAGGATATTTAGGAAGTTATTATTTTTATTTTGGGATACATTTTTTACATACAAGTATTTTATTATTTATTTTAGAAATCATTGTATCACATGTATCATTACTCATGGAACTATTTAGGTTTTAATTGATATATAATTTATAATATTTGTTGATGTTTTCAATATTTTAGAATAAAATTTTTGGCAACACTTGAAGAAAATGTTAGAATTGATAAATAGCAATTTAAATATTGGATTGAGGAAAATGGGTAATGCTAATGAGGGAATATTTTATTAATCTTATTAATTATTCACATATTAAATTAAAATATTAAATTATATTTTTTTATATCCCATTAAGTCAAAAAATTGGGATATCGTTGTATTTTATGTTTTGGGAAAATTCCTATGGAATTATGACTTTATTGTTTTGGAATCATTGATAAATAAGAAATATTTTATTAAAAAATTTATTATAGTTCTGGAAGGATTTTAATGAACATGAAGATAAATAATAATATTCTATTTGTTGTAATTTTTGGGAAAACATATTCAAATTTTATTAATGAATTGAAAATTAGGTGATTGAGTTATTGTAGAGAAAAACATGGATTAATGTTTTAATATTGATAAGTAGAAGATAAAATTAATATTGGATATATATGGATTTTAATATTGATGTTTTAAATTATGATTAAATGTTTTTTATTCTGGAAATAAATCTAAAGGATTAAAGATAATGACATCACATTAAATTAACCGCAGTCTTGAAAAAATATCCTTCTTCATGTCTTAACTGTCAAAAATACTATCAATAGTGCATTGATTGATAGTGATAAAAGTGTTATACTTTTGAATGTGAATATATCCACAAATATGGATAATAATTTGGGTTTATATAATTCTCAATTCAAGAAGAATTGTGGATATTATTTTCTTGCATCATCATAAGGATGATATAAATGTTATTCATATGTCATTGTTATCCTAGTTACAAGAGAATATGTGAGTTAAAAAATAATTCACATAGAAATTAAAAAATGGTTTATTTATATAAATTTTTTTTATTTTCACGATTGATTAAAATCCCCCCTGTCAAAGTATGTTTTCATTATGTTAGTTATTGAGATGTTTTGATTGTTGAAAATAAAAAACTAATTCACAAGGGATTTGATACATAGTTTTGGTAAATATTTATCTAGAAAAAAAATTATGTAATAAGTTGTTATACTACTTAATTACTTATGTTTTTAGTATACATAAATTTAATAATTTATATATTTATAAAGAACATTTAATTGAAGAAGAAAATTATATTGTGGTAGGAATCTGATCAGATTGGGGTTTTTACCTATGTGAAAGTAATGGACATGACACTTAAATGGATGGATTGAGTCAAAAACTACCACATCAAAGTCTATGTTATTGATATCTTTTTTGTTACAGTAGAGTTTAATGATAAGTTAGAATATTACAGTGGCCATTATTCATACAACACGGTGAAAAATACATAAGATACAAATTAAGTACTAATGTAATAAGTAAATTATGTTTTATTTCTATGCTACGGAATATCGGAATGAATTTAAATTAAAGAATGTTCTATTTTACTTTGGTAACTATAGAGAGAGAAGTTATTATCCTAGATAGACAGCCACCAACTAAGGTTTTTATCCCCACATCATTTCTTTTTTAGATCAATAAGTAAATATTGTTTTTAAATTTTCTGAAGATCTATTTCATGATTTTTGTGGTAATATTTTCCATTCTAGAGGATGTTATATTAGTTTTATATTGTTATTTTTTTTAATTATTTTATGTAGGTACATTTTGGTTTCTTTAGGAAATTTTATTTATAGCTTTATTTATAAAAAATTAATTATTTTGATATTTCATCCACCATTGATAGAAGAATGTTCCATAATGAGTTTCTATATCTCTTCACAACAACAAAATTGAGAGTAGAACGATGTCTACCCTGTTTTTAACTAATACCATTCATGAATAATTATTAAAAATGAGTATTGGGTTGAATTTATAATTAAATAATATTTTATACTTCAAAAATTTGTTGATAAAAAGGGATCCTAAGGATATTAAATATGATAGTGAGGAAACTAATTTGGGTTTGTCTCTTTCATAACAGGTTTAAAATTAACTATTCTTTCTTTTGTAAGGTTATTCAAACAAAGGAATGAAATTATTTCAAAAAATTGTATTTAGAAGCCTATTAATTTCTATATTTATAATCATGGTCAAAATATTTCATGGTTGTGATAATTTTAATAATTAGTTAAATAATTATCTTTATTTGTATTAAGGTTTATATTTGACTGTTCAATGAATTTTGTTATACTACTCTTTGTTAGTTGTGAGAATTGATTAAGTGTGTAATAAATTTTTAAACTCTCACTTATTCTTATGTAAAGTAACAACATTGTTGTGAGCGTCATTACTTTTTTTGTTGTATTTAGATTTATGAATCACTTGTGTCTCATTTTTATTAACCACTCTTCAATCTCTTATGATTATCTCATGAATATTATTATTCGAATGTTATGATTTTATCTCAATATGGTACTCAATATTAATGAAAAAATTGCCGGGATTTACAAGATCCTCCTTTCTTCTATGATGGTAAATGAAAAAAAGTATGTTGTGAAGTGAATTTGGTCCAAGGGTTAAGAATGAAAGTTATAATGTAATAATATTTATATAAATGTAATTTTATTTCATGTATTGTGTGTTAAACCGTAAAAAACACTATAATTATTATTATGGATAAAATAAATATATTATTAATTATTAAATGAAATGAATTATTTGTAATTTTTCTAGTAGATTTAAGAATGTAGTTATAAGAAGCCTCAAATATGTTTGAAGACTATTTTATAGTGAATCACAATTATCAATCATACAAACCTTACACATGATTGATTCTCACTAATATTATCATCTATATTAACAATTTTATTCCCTCTGTCAAAAATGAAAAATATTATTATTAAATGAAAAATAAAAAATAAATAAATAAAGAGATGTGATATTTCGTAAATCACAATACCATATAAAATATATAGAATGTGGAAATCTAGATACGGCTTAAATTATAAATTAGTAAAAACCACATACAAGTATTTCTATAAATTTTAAACATAGCATTTTTCAAGTTGATATATGTGTGAAACAACATGAATAATTTAATTATTAGACAATTATAAATGTTATTATTATAAAAATATGTTTTTAGGGTTGATTTAATAAATAATGAAAATGTATTATATAGTTACTGGACGTTAAAGAATATGAAATATTTTGAAGCAAGAGACTATATCAAAAAATCAACACCAGATAAATAGTGAACCATAAAGTGGAGATCCACTAAAAAGAAATATAATATTGAGTATTTAAATGTAATATATATAAAAATAAAGATCATGAATAAGTATTATCATTAGAAAAATAGTAGAAAATAAAATTATAATATAAATAAACATGGTGATGTGATCCAATTTCAATTTGTATGTATTAAAAAATTGGGTTAACATAAAATGTTTCAAATAAATCTAAGATATATGGGAGATTGAAAACCCCATATTAATAATTTTCACACACTTCATTGATTTCTCTGGTATGATATCCAAATATATCCAAAACCCATATAAATAAATATATATATATATATAAATATATATATATATATATCATATTAGAGGAGTATAGTGAAAATTATTATAAAAAACATTAACTCTATTGAATTATGGTGATTAATTTCACTACTATGTCATATTCTATCTAAATTTCCCTCAATTATTTTTTGTTTTATTCTCCAATATTTTTTGATCTTATTAAGTCTATTTAATTTATTTTTAATTACATTTTAAATACATCTATATTATTTTTCTATATAATTCAATGAAATACTCACCATAAATCCATCCTAGTTTGTGGTGACCCAAAATCTCATGAGTTCGATCATTTTCATTCTACCTCCTATGGAGTTCATCTGTGTTAATGGGTGTTGAATGGATGGGATTTTAAAACATTTGGTATCACAGTGAGTTTTACTTGATGAAGAAAAAATGAAACGAAAATTACTTGATGAGGATGGTTATGTTCTATTATGGCATAATCTAGGATGTTGTTGACACCAACAATGTTGAACATAGGAAGATCAGATGGTGCTAGAGTTCATCTTGTGTGTTCTCCCACTAAGGATGATCTCCATTCACACCATCAATGAATGTTAGAAGGAATCATGGGACAAATACAAGACTATACTCATCATAATTAATTGAGTTCACAATGATAATTCTAGGAACCTCCACAAAGGGTATGAAGGCATTTCATTCCACAAAAGAAAATCCATGAATGACTTCTTGATGAAGCTCACTACATTTTTTCAACCATCATAAAATCCTAGATAATTCAAATAATCATTATAGGATTATTAATGTGTATATATTTGTATTCCCCTCCATGTTCTCACAATTTTCTATTTCAATTGAGACTCTACATGAAATCTCAATTCTCTCTATAGAGGATGTGACAGGGACATTAAAAATGGAAGAAATTTTATTTGAGATAATTCACACCACCAATGATAGAGGGAATATAATAATCACTTAAGAGGGGTCAATTACATGGAGAAAGGAGCGGCATATGGGGGAGGAATCCTTTAATAAATCCATGTCTCACAACTATATCCACCAACCATCATAAAGAAAGACTAACATTGGTAACAATGAAAATGGAATGGTTGGATCAGGATATGGTGCCGGTCATGTTTTCTCAATGAAAAAATGACACAATTGTGGTAAAATGGGCCATTGGGTCAATATTTCTACATAAATTTGAAGATGTATGAGTCCCTTCTAACCTAAGGTGATGACAATGAGCCTGGTCCTCTTATTGAAAGGGAATTTACCCCAACGATGGATTCCCCATCAGTACATTATGCCACCCCCAATATTCTAAGAGTGTAATATAACACATTGGGGATGGTCAAGGGGAATAACATCTCACAAATAAATCATAAAGGGTTTATTCATGATGAATTTTAGAACCATGACGCAGTTACCATAAAATTCAATTTTGGGACACACATTGTCTTCCCTGAGTAAGAAAATGGAATCAGTGACACCCTAATGTTTGGATGCGGCTACGTGGTCAACATCGTGGTCTGTTGGAAAATCTTTTTTTCTTAAAAAAACACATGAGTATTTCATTCTCAAGGGGTTTTAATTCATCTGATTGATCACAACCAACAACATTATCATCAAACATCTTGGTGATAGTGATTTCTAGATAATGTTCGACAATGGCATCTAGAAGATTTGAAACTAGCAGACTTGCCTTCCGACCAAGGTGAAGTGATTCCTTGGATGGATGTAAAATATCATACTCAACATTGTAAAATAATTTGGCTTTATACAAGGGTATCAAAGAAGACATGTCACTTTCAAATGAGGTACAAACACCTAAATTTATAGGATCTATATATGTTATATAAACATGATATGGTGTGTGGAATTTTATAGATTGATTATGTGGATAATGTTTTTTGCAACTGCATCACTGGAAGTAGTGGTCATCTCCTTTTCTTGAGAAAGTGATTTGTCATGCAGAGCATTTACCTGACCTTGTTCACATTGACCATTATGGTCTGATCACATTGACAATGCCAAGCAGAGACCATTAATTTTTTCTTATAATTAATGACATGTGATGCTACATGGGGATCAATATAATTGAAATAGAGGACCCTGTTTTGGTTGAAATTAAATACTTTTATGAAATGGTGGATATGAATAATGGAAGAAAACTGAAGGTCCTCCTCACTGACTACAATGGTGTGTTGAATTTAGTAGAATTTTGGGAATAAATTTCCATGATTGTCATGAAATTAAAATTCAAGAATCCATATTCACTATAAATCAATGGGTACTTTGAATGACACAACCATCTGGTGGTTTCAATGGGTAAATAAATACTGAAGGAAAGGGGTCTTCCTGGGATATTTTGGGGTTAGGACGTCACAACCACTGTCTGCATCCTCAATTAATCACTAACACTATGACTTGACTAGAATAAACTATATGATGCCTAACATGGAAACAAAGAGCGGTACACTTTCTCTAAACCTTTGGCTTCATTTCAAATGTCAATTTCATGAAGGATCACCATAATAATTTGGATGATTGGGGTACCAAAAAGATTTCAATTGGGTAACAGTTTTATGCATGACATAAAATTTTCTCAATCTCATCAGTAAGTGTGTTCACGTAAGACATTATGTTTTTCTTCAATGAGGAGGAGTAATGGAATTGGCTAGATAATGGTGAACAATGTTTGTTGAGTAGTAATGTTAAATTCTCTATCTACTACACTACATTGTATATACCATGGGAGATAAGGAAAAAAACATAGACATAGTTTAGGGATCATCATCCACACCAACCAAATCAAACATTTCAGATAGTGAAACATCATGTATAGACAATGTGATGCATGTGCCATCAGTTGTAGTGGAGTTTTCCTCTCCACCATTATACATAAAATATTCACATAACATCGATTATGATGATTCCCCACTTTGGTTACATTCCATTGAGATCATCATCAAGTCCACAATGCGGCATGGGTTTTCACTATGTTATCTCAATAATATCATGACATGGGTTACAGTAAACTTGTTCCCCAAGCTGGTAAACTACAGGTCCTCAGTCACGCTTCCTCACACGCTAGATGCTACAACCTAGTAGTGAGGGTCTAATGGTGAAACAGTGGGGTAAATATACCCTTATATCTGAGTAACATAGTGGAAATTACTAGATAGAATCCATATATGTAATGAATTGATCATGAAAGAAGTAAATAAACTAAAATAGAACATTCTATAATAATAAATGGAATGTGACAATAACCCAAAAATCCTTGACATATATACAACACTAGTCACCCATTAGGTTTACCATACATACAAGAGTACATAAATTAATCATAAATACAATTACAATGACCCAATACTGACATTTAGAAATACCACATACACAGTCTTCATGACATTTTCAATATACTCTAGCCTGATCATAAGATTCCACATGAGTGACACCACTCGATCATGAAACCTTGGGCCAAAGCCCTATCCATCATGTATCTATGATCACCCGGAAAGGCATACATAAGGTCTAAACATACATTGAAGATCATGTATAAGGGTGAGAAATAATATCAGTAGGAAACTCCATCAATGAACATATAGTATGCTTCTGTACGATCCTGCATATGAAATATTCTAAGCCTAGATAAGACAGAACTATAAACAATAAATAAAACAAACAATGTAAAACCATTGTCAATTATTGTGTCTATGATCCTGCCAACTGGGAAAAGTGTTATCATGTATATCCATATTTATGTGTACATATATTTATATTCCCATAAATATACATATAAACATATATTTACATAAATAATTATATACACGACTAAGGTAAAATCACAACATAAATCGTCAAGAGCTGATCCTTGGGTCAGTAATCCCGATCATCTAGAAATATAGTGAAACATGAATTGATCTGGATTTCATACCACTCAATCTATATAGAATTCATTCAATATCTAGTTTTTATTACCAATAGACAATACATGTTTCATCCAAAACAATGAATTTCTCTAAGCAATCTAGGCCAACATATGGTCATACTCATCCTAACTCTAGGTTCACCCTTACATTACACCAATATATATAATGAAGGATTCTATATGCTAAAGGATTATACAGTAATTGGTAGCTGATATGGATGTCATTATACTCATTCCATGTAAATATAGTCTAATTTCTGAGCCCTTGGTCTCGATCCATAGGTGGTCATGACATTACCTCTTGAATAATCTCTATGGGTATGACCCTTAGGTGACCAATAAGGATATCACATAAATGAGAAACTACTCCCACCCCTTGAGTTATCTAAACAAGGAGGATATGTTCATTCCCATTACTATAGAGGGAATAATCATCCATGAGTATCCAAAAATGTGTAGTTTGAGGTCCATCACTACAATAATGTTTTTAATCAGGAATATTGTAATCAACTATATTTCATGGGATGGATTAACCATATACATGTATAATAAGATCAAAGATAGGGTATTCATCCTCATCATATGTCAATTATACAAGAGTGTGATCATCCTCAACACATATAAATATGAAGAGGGAATAATAATCCACAATATATAGTAGATTGAGGACATCAAAACTATCCTCAACAGAAACAATGGGGATGTGAAGAACATCCAAATATATATGGCTCAAGATCTAGATCCATGGAAGTACATATAAGAATACCAAAGATATAAATAAATGGAGAATATATGGAAGGTCCTAGGTAGGACATATAGAAACCCCCCAATAAATGAATAGGATGGATTCTAGTAATTATATTCAGGTATCCCAATAAATAAATAAAGACACATCGTGTTAGGATCCTCAGTCACGAAATAGAATTCCCCTTTTGTAATCACTGATATATTACTATTAAATATATGATATCATAAATAATTGATTTAGGGAATCTGAATGCATAAAACCACCAATATTTCCATGGACCCATCATATTACTTGTTCTGAAAAGGATATAAGATGACTCCAACTTTCATATCTACCCTAATTTAACAATCCACTTTAGAGTCCATCAAAAATCAGGGCACCCACATAGTCCCTCATGTTGAATCACTAAAGAGGAATCCTACTTGGGATCCTCGAGGCATACATATAAGTGAAGTAATCCTATTGAGGATCCTCAATGGTGAAGGGTAAAAGAGTAATAAAAGATGGGAATATTTAATGGTAAATAAATACATGAATCTTACATGGGATCCTTGAGATGGCACATTGGAAGGGGTATCCTATATGGGACACTCAATAATAATGTACATAGGTAGATGCATCTGTCATAGGATCTTTAGAATTGTATACATGTAAAGGAATCCAAATATAAATTTCTATATGTCATTATGTAAATGATGAAATCACATAGGGGAATCATGGTATCATTCATAAGGTAGAGGAATCCTATATAGAATCCTCCAGGTTGAAATATAAGTAGATGCATCCTATAGTGTAACCATGGAAATAACTAATCCAATTGGTTCCTAGGCCGGAAAGGCACATCTCCTAAGGGATATGTCCTAAAGGGGAAGCAAAAAAATAATTGGACATGTGATATAGATCATGTCCCATATCAGATAAATGGTCTCACTCATAAGCAACAACATGATTTAATTACTAGAGGAATATCCTCTCCTTTTAATAAAATTCTCAAAACTCTTCCTAGGTGAACAAAAGTCAACCCAAGGGGTTCACTGTCACGAACTATAATGAAAAATACTCAAAAGGAAATACTCAGGGGTCCAATGCAGACTCCTAATTATAAATTTATGAAAACCCCTCCAAATTCTAGGAATGGTTATTATATGACCTACATGCCCTTGTACACAGTGTGTACTCTAAAATACCCTCCTTGGTGTGTACATCAACTGGACTTTTCTTGTAAAAACTAAAGTACACTACATGATGGTCACGTACATGGTGTATACCCTACATGGGGTACCTTCCCATGTACCTCACATGGAATATACATGTTTATATCTTAGTCGTGTACCTCAACATGGAATGTGATCGACATAGGGTATGGTCGGGTACTCTATATGATCATGTGTCACTACATGGGCTATCTGGTTGAGTATTCGACTACATGACTGAGTCCTAGTATATGGTCCATATAAAACATACACACTGTTTACTCCTAAAATGATCATATTACCCTAATATAATTAACACATGTAATGTGTTACTTAATCTACACATCATATGATTTGGATTTTCGAATGGAAAGCCCCTAAAATCGGCCAAAACTCTGTTTTTCTTCCCAAAAGCTATAGATCTACCCACTAGGGGTTCCAATAAATCCTATAGAAGGTTAAGAAATAAAAATGGTAAATATATGGGTATTTGTGGAAAAACATTAAAATAGCCTACCTATGGGAGGAATCCACATAAGCTTTTCCCGTTTCCATGATCCACGGTTTCTATAAAGCAATTTGGCTCCTCTTGAGCTTTGCAGTTGTACCTCTCTTCCTATACCTATCTACATTGACCACCGTATTACTTTATCTCTAGGACATGTTAAAGGGAATCCCACTAGTTAATTTACAAGAATATAGGGAGGGTGAAAATAAGAAAAATAAAATGTTGAAAAAAGGATCTCAGGTAGGCCTTGATGCCCAACATGAGTTTGTGCTCCACCTAGGAATAAGTCCCCAATATGGACTCAATGGTAGAGATAGAACCATGATCCAATGATTCATTTAATGTATGTAGTTCAACGAACTTCTGTGAATAAGTTAATATTAAATGAAATAAATATAAATTATTAATTATTAATTATTCTGCTATAATTTGAATGGGTCAAAATTCCACAAAACTCTTGTAATTGGGTAAAAATCATAGTTGGGACCAAATGAATGGTCAGAAGAAATATAAAATATCATATGAAAAGTAAAATGTAATTTTTACCATTTATAAGCATTTGAAATAAAAAAATAAAATTTTTTCTCAATATTCCTAGCTGAAACACATGGTTCCTTACAGTCTCCCCACTACAGACCTTCTCGTACCCAAGATTCATTGGTGGGAAAACATGTATCCATTTCTTCCACTAAAGAATCTGCACAACCACACTATCTTGATTATCCAATGAAGAGACCCATAGAATCAATAACTCTCTTACAGAAGGGTTACTTAACTATTACTGATACGTACTCCCCACCATTAGAATAAACATATCATCATCTCAAAAACTGACATAAAGAACAATGATCAATGAAAACCCCTAAATTTCATAAAAAATTAGGGTTATTAGCCCCAAATAGCTAACAGTTCACTACTAACCATATATACTAAATTATATAGCTCTTTTAGAGTAACCACAATTAGTTTCATCATCGATCCGGTAAAATAAATTTAAAATAAGAGAATCTCAGCATATAGCTGATAATTTCTCAGTGTACTGAATATGATATCAAGATAGAGTGTGGCCATATATAACTAGGAGTATACTAAGAATATATATAATGGAATTTCGATCTCTATATGTTCCATACCCACATATATAGAGGCTATAGCTTCCCTTAACTAACACTTGATACCACATCTCTAAATAATGAGTGTCAAAGGACATCCATTGGTCTACCATATCATGGAATCTAATTCAATATCGATCAATCTTCTACCATGGAGAGAAATTTTTCATTTTACACCAATCCCAGGAAACCATACCTGCTGAGCATCTTAAAAACATTGGTCCTCAACTCGCAAATGACCTCTCACTGATTTAAGATTTAAATTTCACTTTGTGAAACTAACTCATAACTTTATCGCCAAGATCACACACCTACAAGTTTTACATCAAAGAGATAAGTTAAGAAAACTTCATGATATGTCAGTCTCATTAATCCATAATCTAATTTAGAATTTCCCTTCAATATATGGAACCTTACCCATGCCCTATTTTATTCAATGACCACCTGTTACATGAATCAATTTTAGTCATGAGCATATTTACACACTCTGCCCACTTTCTAATAGAAAAAACATCGGTCAAAGAGGCTAGGCACCTGAACAGTCTAGCCTACCGAATCCAGAATAAAATAACAAGAAACCAAGGAGCTTCCTCATAACATAAAGTCCTAAACATTCCTGTATTGTAAAAGACAATCACCTAACGTGCATCACTCTCAAAAACTTAGTGTACAATCTAGAACACTACCTAAAACGTTATCCATAAACTCGGTCCAAGATAACATGTCGGTTTCACTCAAACAAAAAAAACATCATCCTATACAGGTTTGATTCATAATTTGGGACATCTAGGTATCCCAAATATCCCTAATTATTATGCACCACAATTGGATCACAATATCTAACTACCACACCCAAAATATTAATCATATCCAAGGTAGGTAAGGATAGCAATGACCTTTGAGGGTCAAAACTATCTTCATCAGTCTACTTGGTCTATGATCCCCTATGTGAGTCATTATAAGGAACTCCTTCCTATAGGTAATGATACCTCAAAAAATAGATAATGAATTAACACCCTATTGGGTATCAATATATAGTAATCCCCTCATGTGGTCTAGTTCCTGACAATGTTCCTGGTACCTATTGACATTGTACTTAGTGATCCAACTAGATAACCACAAATGATGTTCTCTTACATATAATATCATTCCATTCTATGTAAGAAAACAATATATAGGTTTTTATAGACACTTTGAATAACTAATATTATGAAACAACACCCTAAATGGGGTTAAAAACATGGGAATAATATTCCCTATTGGCCTTCTAGGATCATTGCATCTCCTTTTACAAGGACTGATTCATCATCCTCACCACCAATGACTCACAATAGATCCAAGTATCCAATAATTATAAGGAAATATGCATATAAGTCATCAAAAATGAGTTGAATTCCAAAACAAATCTATATAACAAAACACTAACTAGGTTTTTTTGACACTTTGGATAATTGGACTCTATCATCAGTTAAATATCACACTAAAAGTCCAATAACAAGTGAATCTTATGTTCTAAATAATATTTATGAGACACCTCTTACCATTGTCGTCCAATAGTAACAATTTATCTCTATCCTCTTTATATTGACCATGATCTAGAGATCCAAAATAAATCATAGAATACACCCAACATGAGTGTCACTAAAAGAAAAATAATATAAATTTATAATATCATAGATCCAATGAAAAATTTCATACCCTATGAAAATGGAAATTTTCACTAAAATAGGTGTCCTCAATGATATAGTTCAGTATCCATTACAGGTTCCAACACATTCCTAATACTATTTTCTACCATATCCAAAATATTAAATCAAATGATGGAATGCCTCAAAAAAATGTTGTAAGGTCCCTACCTATGTTCCACTAAACCAGTGGCCCGATTGAGTTTTCCACAAGGCTTTAGGCATTCCTCCCCATACACCAAAGGCTTCCAACATGCAGTGACAGTCTGAAGAGGGTAATGTGGGGGAATTATACCCTCATATCAGAGTAACACAATGTAAAAAACCTAACTTCATCTGTTAAAGTAATAATCATAGAAAAATATATTAATTAAACTGAAATAGAACATACTATAATAATAAATTAAATACCACAACTTCCTAAACATCCAGGTCATACATACAACACCGGTCAACCACTACACCTAACATACATGATGGAATATATAAATGAAACAAAAAATAAATGTAAAAGTCTCTTTTAATAACTTTGAACCAAACCACACACTTAGTCTCTGTGACACTTCCATGATTCTCTAGCATGATCATAACAATATACATGAGCGACTACACTCGATCATGCAACCATGGTCTAAAGCCATATCTATCTTATATCTATGATTAGACTAAAAATATGAGATAAGGTCTGCACACACACCGACATTCACATAAAGGGGTGATAGATAATATATTTAGACAAAAAATAATGATCCTAGAAAATTATTCCAGAAATTCATTCTCTTGCAATATTCCCAACCTATCCAAGACACAACTAGAAATGATAAACAAAAAAAATAAAGTGAAACCACAGTCATTCCTTGGATCCATGATACTAGTAAAATGGGAGATGTTTCATCATTTATATCCTTATTTATAATTGTTTAAATATATTCCAATATATATATATATACATAAATACAAATATAGATGATTACTGTGAAATAAAAACATAAATATTCAACAATCGACCCTTGGGTATGTAATCCTGATCTTGTATACATTAGGAGAAAAGGGAATTGACCTCGATGTCATACCAATAAAGATAATTATAATTATTTTGGTCAATGATATTTTAATCCTAATAAATAATACCTACTTTGGACATCATATGAAATCTATGTGAGAAAGCTACGTCACCACAGGGAAATACTCATCATAACCCAAGGTTCACCATTACATTCCACTAATATATATAATGAAGTATTCGATATACTAATAGATAATCCTTTAACAGTTCATTGAGATATATTTCATGACACTCAGTCCATGTAAATCTAGTCTATTTTATATGTCCTATGTCATGATTCATGGGTGAACATGACATTTTTTCAGATAATCTCTAAGGATCTAACCCATAGCACATCTGTGAGGAGATCTGACTAGTGAGACCCTTCTTCCACCCCTTGCGGTCTCTAAATAGGGAGAGTATAATCATCCATGTCCCTCAGGTGATCTTAATTATCCATTAGTATCCAATGAGGTGAAACACAATATCCATCACCATATTCAATTAATTATTTAAGGAGAGTATAATCAACCTTCTTACTCCGGATAGTGTAATCATCCATGACTATAATTATATTGAGGAGAATGTAATCATACTCATCAGATATCAATTAAAGGAGAGTATTATCATACTATGTTCATATTAATCCATGGAGGGCTTATTCATCCTCAAAATAAAATTGATCATGGATAGAAGAATCATCCTCATTATACAATAAATCAATAGAGTGGAATTATCCACATCAACAACAACAAGGATGTGAAGAACGTCCAAACATATATAGATCAAGGGTTGGATCATATAAATTGCATCCCCACCTACAATAGATATAAATAAAAGGATTTCATAATTCAGGTCCTCAGCAGCACTTATAAAAATTCCAGAAAACAAAATATATATATCCTAAGAAGTACATATGGGAGTCCTAATAAATAAATTAAGATGAATTATGTCTGGATCATTATCGACCAGCCATGAAGCACCTATAGTAATCATTTTTTTGTGAGTAGTAATAATGTAAAAGTTTAAATAGTAGAGTGAGGGTGAACGAATGACTAATCCCACCACTACTTCCATAGAAACATGGGATTATAAGTTCAACACAGGTTCAAATGTGACTCCCACTACCACCTGTACCAAAAACCGATTGACTAGATTAGGGTGGTCAAAAGGGGGAAACCCACTGTGTCCTTCATCTCAAAACACTGGATAAGCATACAACTTGGGTCCTTGTGGTATAGACATATATGAAGGCATCTTGGTCGGTATCCTCAATGGGGAAGGTTAAAGGAGGAATCCTATATTGGATCCTATGATGATAAAAAATAGATGAATACTTTATGAGATCCTCTAGATGGTACAACGGAAGGGGCATCCCATATGGGACCCCCAATTACATGGTATGTTTGTATAAGAATCCCACATGGGATCCTTAGATGGTATATAGGTAAAGGAATCTTTTAACGAATTCCCCAGGTCATCATGCAAGTAATTGAATTCCATTGGGGACTCTCAGTTTCAGTAATAAGGTAAAGGCATCATAAATAGAATCCACTAAGTTGAAACACAAATAGAGACATCCTATAGAGAATACTCAGAAAAAACTAACCACATAGAATTATAGGAAAGAAAGGAACGTCTCATAAGGTTAAAATCATGAAGGGAAAGCTACACAATAATTTTTCACTAGTGATGGTTCATGTCCCATTTTAGGTAAACAGACTCACTCAGAGGAGACAAATAGAATTGATTATCAGTGGAAGAACCTATCCTTTTATAAAAACACTAAAAAAAACCTTAGATTCCTTAAATCACCCAAAGGGAATCAAAATCATGATCTATGTGAAAATATAATCACAATGGACTACTATTGGGGACAATTCTGAATCCTATGCATAAATACATTAAATCCCTCAAAAGTGTTACAAGGTTTAGTACATGGTGTTCATACCATAGTACGCTGTGTGTACTCCAAAATCTATACTATGGAATCTACTTCAACAAGACATGGGACGAAAAAACCCAAGTACATAGTGTATCAGTCATTTACATGTAATGTACCCTGCACTAGGTACCTTCTTGGGTACCGCACAGAGCGTGGAGATGTGTATAGTCTAGTTTTGTACCTCAACATGGCATGCAACCCACACGAGGTCTTTCCATGAGCATCTCACAACCATGTGTCCCTACGTGGGATTTTTGGATGGGTACACATATAAATGGATAAGTCTCAATAAATGGCATGTAAAATCCATACATGGAGTGTACTCCAAATAAAATATTCCATCAATAATAAGTACACACATCATTAGTTCCCAAATCTACACAATATGTGATTGGGAATTTTGAATATGAAACACCTCAAATCATCTAAAAATCATATTTTTCTTCAAAAAAGCTATAGATTAACCCAATAAGAGTCCAAAGAAATCATATAAGTTGTTTAAAACAAGAAAAAGGTAGATATATGGGGATTTATGGAAAAAAATTAAAAACAACCTAACTTTGTGAAAAATCTACTAGAGATTATCCTGTTACCAAGTTCCATGGTGGTTGCATGATGATCCAGCTCATATTGAGCTTTTTGGATGTACCTGTATTCCTCTCCATCTCATTATCTCTATACCTATCCATGTTTATCTTAGACTTGGACGAGGAAATCCCATGGGTGGATAAATCAGAACCTATGAAGGAAGAAATGAGAAACGGAAAATAAATAAAGAAAATAGAAAGAAAGTGGGAAAGGGTTATTGGTCAGACCTAGCCCCCAACATGGGTTTGTGCTCCACATAGGAAAAAATCCCCTTTAAACATGCAATAGAAGAGACAAAATCTCAATTAGATACTTTGTTAAATAGTTATGGATAAATGAATCTACATTAATAAATTTATATTTAGTTAATTAAATAATAAGTATCAGCTATTATGCAAAAATTAGAATGGCTTGAAATTCAAAAAAACACATGTACATGGTTAAACGCTCTATTTCGGGACCAACAGAGAGGTCATAAAATTTATTTGAGATCATACACTATAAGAAAAATATGGTTTTAACCCATATAATAATCTCAATGAAAAAAAATCAAATTTCTGTTCAAATGTTCAGTTCGAAAAAGCATGGGTCCTTACAAGCTTGACTATGATGATATTGATTTCACTATGGAAAATAATATAACATTATTTGGTAAAGAATAATAACACCATTTTTCTAAAAGGTGATTCTTGAGGAGATGATGTTGATTGGGGAAATGACACATGGGATATTTTCAATCTTATCATTGTCTATCGTTCAATTTGGATCAACTGGGTTCTTCAAGCTAAATCCCGATGAGAATGTCATTGTAGAAAAGTATAAGGTAGAGCTCATTGATAATCGATACATGCATCAGTTGGGGATCAAATTTGAGGAGGTATATTCTACTATATCATATATAGAATTAATTTAGATCCTTATTGTAGTGGTGGGAAAAGAAGGTTTAGAGGTCCATCACATGGATGTAAAATACATATTCAGAAATGGAAACATCCAAGAAGAGGTATATATCAATAAAACCCCAATATTCATCCTAAAAAACCATTACAATAGAGTTATCCAGCTCTATATAATTCTATATGGACACTTCCAAGCACCAGGGTTGTGGAATGAAGATCTTTATGGAAACATTATGATGTTAAGGTTTCACAAGAGCATCTATGATCACTCAATTTACAATTTTGTAAATTTATTATCTCATCTAATAATTGTGGTGTACATAGAAAACATGATCATCACCAACACTGAAATCACAAACATCAACATGATAAAGGCTATGATGAAGATGCTCTTTTGGATGAGTGACATTGGATTCCACTCCAACTTCCTTGACATCGAAGTGAACCAAGGTAAAATTGGTATTTCCACATTTCAATCTACCTATGTGAATGAGATATTGGGTAATAGTATAATGGGAGAGCTAAACTACTATCAAGTGAAGATGTAGGACCTCTTGAAGTAGAGTAACTCTAGAACATTCCAACTGGTCAATTCCTCTTAGTACTAGAGAATCATTAGAAGCGTCTTGTTCTAAGTTAATATCTGGCCACACATTACCTATATAGTTGTTTATGTAAACCAATTCACGGAGGAACAAAATAAAATCACCAGGCCACAATCCAAAAACTATTGCACTATATCATTGGGATATGAAACTACAACTTCCTCTATGAAATGAAAGTATGTATTCAGTCAATCCTATTGGGCTTCAGTGATAGTGAAATGGTTGTTGATGTTGATGACTACATGAACACCACCGAGGTGTTCTTATCCCTTGTAGGTAATCCCAATAGCTAAAAATCAGATAAGAAAGATATGGTTTTGTAGCTTCATAAGACATAGAGTACATTGTTGAGATGACTGTGGAATGCCAGTGCATCTGGTAGTCATGACTATTAGGATAATTTCTCTACTTAAACACCATTTCTCTGGTTCTTAATGTAAGAAACAAGTTTTCTATTACATTATGTAAGAACCCCATCTTCCATGACCAGAAAATCACATTTACACCAAATTCCATTTCATTTAGGAGTGCATTGATGGAAGGAAAATAATTCTCAAGAACAACCACACCGATGAGTAGCTCGAGGATATTATCACGAAGTTATATGGGGATGAATGATATTAGAGTTTATACATGAATATTGGTGTCGTTGATATCTGTTGAAGATGGAAATAAATTAGTGGGTGATATTATCAAATTATAGTGATTGATTTCACAGCTATTTCAAATATCCCCATATAATTTACCATTTATTATTTTTGGTTTTTTGGCCAAACATGGATAGACCTCATTAAGAATCATGAGTGGCATTTAATTAAATTTTAAATACATGAAGTTTTTTGTGTATAAATATGAATGAGAACCCCACATGAAATTCATCCCAGTTTTTGTTGCATAACACATCTCTTGAGTTATATCATTTCCCTATGTACTCCCATAGTGTTCATCTATGTTCATGGGTGTTGACCGACTATATATTTTCAACACATTCACCCACACAGTTTCATCAGACCATGGATATGAAAAACATTGATAAAAAATTTAATAAAGTCACCAAATTTTTATTGGAGCCTAGTATTTCATATGGGTTTATAATCACCATCAATATTTGATTCATAGATAGGGGCGTTGAATAAGAGAACTGTGTTTTTAAGAGGATAGTAATAACATATTAGAGATTTAGGAGTGATTATTGAACATACATAGGTGTACAATTGGCATATATATGGGAGAGTTTGAAGGGAAAGATAACATTGAATATGATTTTTATCTGTTGATGTTTATACAATTGGTCCATATTCATTTCTAGATAGGGAACCATAAAATAGAGCTATTGTGGACTTAAGATATATAGTAACCTCCCTAATTCTAATGTTACCTCCTCCCCAATAATTTTAATAAATGTGGGTTTCCATTGGTAGAGTTTTTTCCTTTTGGTTTTCATTTTTTCCCACCACTTTCTTTACTTCTTCTATTATTTCCTTCATCATTTTATGGTATCCACTAGGACCACACCTTCTGAAATAGTTACATTAATGTTTTTTACCATAATAATTGGTTCATTAATGATAGGAATGTAGAACATGGTATATCGAAAAGGATGTGTTACCTTAATGGGAGTAAATGAAATATATGTGGATTCCTG
Organism: Viscum album; assembly: GCA_963277665.1. Taxonomy (NCBI): domain Eukaryota; kingdom Viridiplantae; phylum Streptophyta; class Magnoliopsida; order Santalales; family Viscaceae; genus Viscum; species Viscum album. The sequence goes on from OY728141.1 coordinate 1,578,312,813, forward strand.
CTTTCTAGTGGAATGTCTATGTTATATTATAGAAATAATATTTTTTTCTATTATAAAATTAAATAAATGAATATTTTTTTTGGATAAAATCATTGGGATACATATTTTAAGGGCTGATAATAATATCACAAATTCATATGCGCTTTGGGATGGTAAAGATAGTGATATTTGGATTCCAATGTTTGGATTGATAATTATTGTTCACTTTGATATGCTAAACATTATATATCATAATTTCAAAAGAGTATCTCTATAAATGGTTCTGATAAACCAGTTTCAAGTAATATAGACTCAATTATGAAATATCCATGATAATTCACTTCATTATAGTTCATACCCATTTAATATTTTCATCATAGTATTCTCTCTTTTGTGTTTCCTAGAATCCTAAAGGAAGCCTAGATTTCCTATTTTCAACACTGTGTAGTACTAAAAAAATACATAAGGAAACTGTGCTCACAAGATTTTGAACACCATACTACACTTTTAATTCATCCAATTCCCATATTAATGATTTAATCCCACATGAATTCTATGTCTCTAATGGTCCTCAAAAATACCTGATCAAACTCAACTAAGTTAATAGATTCAAATTCTCTTGATTGAAATAAAATTTGATCTTCCTTATTAAAATTATTAATATTTACTACATAATTGATCCATAACGTCCATATATTCCTCAAGATTAAAAAATTAAAAAAACCACGATGAAATAATTCACATTTATGTTCTAAATTTAAGTGAGACTAAGATGAACTTCGTTAATTAGGATATATTATCAATACATTTCTAAAACATAATCATGAATTATTATAAAAAAGAATGATAGTTCATGAAATTTTTAATGTATTTGAATTAAAATAAATAGTTGAATAAGAAGGTATGATTTTTCTGTTTCCAGGTATCTAAAATATTATAAGCTTCTTAATAATAAAACTCCCAAACTTTTATATGAGTTACATATAATTACATTAAATATGACTTCTATTTCTATGGGATAAACTAAGTTCATTCAATTAGGTATATTAATTTCCATGTTTCCATAGATATAATTAAGTTACTTAATAATAAAATTATTGATATTTATTTGATAAAATTTATGAAATTACTTTGAATTGAAGAAGAATATAAGGTGAGTGATTCTTTAGTGATATCTAGTTTTGATCCCAAAGTAAATATCATTGATGCGAAATATTTTTATAAACCCTTCAACCCAATGATAATAATAACTAATTCAATAAGAATTGTAATCCTTTAAAGAAGAAAGAGTATTTTTTCAGTAAAATGTGGAATTACATTGGGAAATTTCCTCTATTTAAAGGAAAAAAAACTTCTACAAATCTTCTGGCTACAGAGAACTAGTGATGATGATATATGAAGTTAATATAACTGCAATGGTGATCAGGTTGTGGATTGACTCTAGATCACTAATGTATGTGTTTAAGGATAATATACAGTTTAGAAGATTAATCAGGAGTACTATCACAATATTAATAAATCTTGGTAATAATTCATGTCTTTTATAGTATGTAAAGGTAGTATGTAACTATATTTTACTTATGTAAAGAAGAAGACAATTTTAAATGTGGTGTTTTTTACTAAAATTAAAAGATACCTGGTTTATGTTGAATTATTTATATAAAAATTTTATCCAGGTTTTATTTGATTGTGGCATATTTATCTTGTAAAATGGTGTGTTGTATTTTCTAATAGAGTATTCTTGTAATGGGATATATCAACTATATATTAATGTTATGGAATCCTTTTAAAAATTATTTTTTAATACTTACAACATAAGCCATGATAATTTAACTCTCATTATTACAAATTCAGGAATGTTAATGATCAATTTTAATCTAATTAATTTCCTAAATGAATTAAATAAATTCAAAATATGTATGGATTTAAAAATAGATAAGAATCTATTTTTTGGTATTTAGAGAATATCATAATCTATAGGTTTAATTCATTATGATATTTTTTAGAATAATGGTTTCTTGAATAATTTGGTAATTGAATCTAGTTGTTTTCATAGATTATTGTGGTAGATATTTCTATTTTTATCTACTTAAAATAAAATAATAATCATTTTCCATGATTAATGAATAGAAAATGGAAATAAAGAATCAATTGGATATGAAAGTTGAAATTTATATATTGATAAAGGTGTGATGTATTTCATAAATAAATAAAACAAATTTTTTAAATGAATTGAATTTTACATTGATATACAACATCTTATACCCCATAATAAAATGTTTTTGTAGAAAGAATAAATTGAATATTAGTGTAAATGGTGAATTTTGTGAATAATAGATCACAATTGGCAATGAACTTATGCGTTAAAGCATTCATTACAGGATTCTATATTCATAATATAATATCCCTAAGAAAATATAAATTTTACGCACACAAAATATGTAAGGGAATTTGGCCTATCATTTCATATATTAATATGTCTGCATGTTTGGCTTATTTTACGTTTCCAAATCCCAAATGGTCAAAAGTGGGACCTACGGATATTAAAGATGTATTTGATAGATATGTTGAGAATAAACAATTATATAATGTTTCGTATTTGAAAGATAATTTTATTTTTGAATCTAGTGATATATAATTCTTTGAATATAAATTTTATAATGATAATTTATAACAGTAATTTCCACATATTTCTAGTTAAGGTACTCAATTATATTTGAATTTAATTATAGAGTGCAATATTGACACTCAAGTTGAGTCTAGAAGGATTATAAAACCATGGAATATAATTATCTTTATTCTAATTTTATATCTCTGATATCATAACATTTCATTATCAATGGTGGTAAAAATATAAATCTTCTTAATAAACAATAAATTCTTTTAACTGTAGATGATGATCCAAAATCAAATCATGAAACTATAGATTCTAGAGATGTAGCCTAATTGAAAGAGGTGATAAATGGTGAGATAGATTCCATTTTTGGAAACCATACATGGAACATCACCAACATTATAATAGGTTCAAATCCTATTTGGTTTAAGTAGGTTTTTAGAAAAAGATAGGATTCTAATCTAAACACTCAATCTTTTATAGAATGATGTGTTGTGAAATGATTATAAAAAGGAGGTTATACATTTATTTTACACTTATAAACTTGGGTATTATATTAATTTTATAATTATTTTCATGTCATTAGCATTATCACTCATTTTTTTCATTAAATGGTTGTTCAAAAAACATTTAAAACTAGTGATTTAGGTGGTGAAATTTACATGGAAAAACTAGCGGTTTTTCTATAAGGAAATTACACTAAGTTTTTATAAATTATTTTAATCTCTCTATGGTATTATGTAATAACCAATGAAATAAGATAGAATGTTTGATTATTTTGTTTTTTATAATAATTTGAAAAGAAATAATATTTATATGTGTATCTACTAAAAGTCTATAAGAGAGTATAGGGCATTGGTTTGTCCCTATGTCGATGAATTATTATTTTTGGTATCTAAAATGATTGGTATAAGGGAGAAAAAATTATATATTTCATCAATTTTTAGGATAAGTGATCTTAGATTAGTTAATACTATTATGGGAATCAAATTGAGGAAACATATTAGGGAATATTCCTTGAGGCAGAATCATTATTTAAGTAAAATTTTGAATAAATTAAATCATCCTAGTTTAAAATATTTGAATACTCTATTTTTATCAAGTATCAAGTTGATTTATAATATAGGAATATCTATAGGATAAATAAATATTCTAGTGCAATTATCTCTCTCATGTATCTAATGGGTTAATTATGCCTATTATTACTTTTTAGTGAGAAATATATGTTGATAAACTTTTAATCCATGTATAGGCTATTGTAAGTGTGTAACTAGAGTCCTTAGTGACATGGAGAAGACCAAATATCTAGGTTTACTTTAAAATGGTAACTGAGATATATTAAAAAGTAAAATTGATGCAAATTTGATTAAATATTTGGGTCATATTAAATCCACATATGGTTAGTTATTTACTCTTAGAGGAGGTGTAGTTTCTTGGGTGACAAAGAAACAAAATTGCATTTCACATTCAATCATGGAGTAATAATTTATTACACTACAAGAATATAAGAAATGGGTAAAGTGGATTATGAATATGTTACTGGATATTCACTTATTGGTAAATATTATTCCTCTTATTTAAATTCATTTTCATAGTGATAAAATAGTATTGATAGTATATAGTCATTTATTTAATGGGATGTTTTGACACATCAGTATAAGTGTTGATTATATGAGTTAGATACTATAAAATGGTACTATAACTTTTACTTATGTGAAATTTTGTAACAATATACCTGATCATTTTGTAAAATCTATGTCAAGATTGATTTTACATGTGATTAATAGAGAAATGTGGATGATACCAACTAATTAATCATTTTGTAATGGAATATTAACACTTTAGGTTAATTATAATTATTAATTTAATGTGAAAAAACTATTTGCTAAAATGATTACTGAAAATGATTGTTTTTATAATATATATCATTACAATATATCCCATTAATACATTAGGAAAAGAGGTAGCTCTTAATGAATCATTAGAACTCTTAGATTTTTGTAGTGATAATAACTGGGCTATATTATAATGTTTTTATTATATGAAATTATATGTGGTGGCAATTATTATGGGAGTTTAAGTTTTATCTTCAAAGATAGTTTATAATAGGAACAAAAAATATAGCCGTAATAGTTTTATAAATTTTTTATGATATGATTAATAATAAATTGAAATGTTTATGATGTCTATTGTGGTATCATAAATATTTATAGCTTCATGTTTAGTCAACTTCAAATATATATTCACTTTGAGATGTTTAAACTATGTATGCATTAAAATAAAAATGTTCCATTATTACTTATTACAAGGTGTAGGAAAATTTGGAGATTTATGGACTTTATAATATTTAAAAGGTGAGGGAATTCTATATTTAGGATATAATATTTTTTAAATATTATAATGTGAAATAAATTATAATAATTTTGGGGATAAGGCCTTTGATATACCATGGTTAATAAATGAGATGATAATAATTATGGGTATTACAAATTCATTTGGGATGATAAATGATAAAATGATAATTATTATGGGTCTTCAGATTTTAAATGATCAATTTCTTCATTTAAAAAGTGTTTCACTTTAAATGGGATTTAAAAAATAAATTTTGGGCAATCATCAATCAATTATGAAATCTCCAAAATAATTACCTTCATCATAGTAGAAAACAACCCCAACATTTTATCATAGTTGAATCAATAGGGGAACCTAAGGTATACTTTCAATAAATACATCAAAATTCATAACATCAATGAAACATTAAAACATAGAACAATTTTTCAGAAGATATCCTACAACACCGGCTTCAAAAAATGAAAAAGATAAGCACCCTATCCACCAAATTATATGGATTCTTGAAATCTAGTTCTAATCCTCCTTATATGTAATTAATAATTAAAAAAACCACACAATAATGTAAGTGGAAAGTAATAATAATTAACAACAGGGATTAATTTAGTTTGAATATTAGTTCTTACGTCCATAAGAGAATGAAAACGCTACATTAATTAATAGAGATGTCTGGGGTACAAGGAAACTTAATATTTGGATCACAATACTCAAAATGGAAAAATGAGTCACACTATTTTTTTCACACATTGCCTCCTCTGATACACTCCTTTAAATTTTCATCCATCCAAATCAGCAGCCTTTTCCTTTGGATCTGGATCCACCTATACTTTTGTGCACCCAAGATGGATTCCATTGAGAGGATACAACTCATCCTTTTTAAGACCATGTCATTGATTTTGATTAATACATAGTATAGGTGGTCTAATGTATTTATTATACTAGTATTAACCTGTATTCCAATCCGCACTTCCATCTATATTTCAATGATTCCCTTCAATTGAAATGATAAACTTATGATTGCCTATAGAAAACACTTCCTCAGCCAACAATACCCGGTGAATAGTGCATTTCACCATTCAAACTACCCACTAAAGACAATCTACAATTTCTACATCTATAAATCTACAATTAGTGATCTAGTGCTTCATCTTTAGTGTCCTTTTTTTAAGAGTTTCCTCCCAATTAAACTTCACCAAAATACCTACAGAACTATAATTATTTATCAAGATTCTTATCCTCCCATATAATTCATATAATTATTATGGAAAATTACTACCAATATACTATATGATCTAGAATTATACCCTTATAATACTAATATTTAACTATAAACCATCTACTATACTGCTTCTTCCCAATAAATTCCTAATGAACTTAACTTTCAATGGACCCTTTCAGTGAACTCTCATTCACCAATGTTATATTTATTGAAATCCATCCTCTTAGATTCTTCTGATGAAGGTCCTTCCGCTAGAATAGTCCAAAATAATTCCATGGTGTTGTTTAAATTTCTCCATCCACTCTCCCAAATGTTGTATCTAATTATTTTCCTTCCATGTTACCCAAGACATTACTCAAAAAATATTTCAAATACTAACCCCAATAATATCCCACTGGATTATTGTTTTCATAGTTTGAGTCCAATAGATTATCTTTAGTGTTTCATGTAATCATCAAGGAAGTATGAATTCCCTAGTAGAAACATGGTATGGGGTGTACTAAATCCTTGAGGATATTGTTTTCAAACAACTCATAACACATCAAACTTCTTTAATTTTTTCAATTATTATAAAAATAACAAACATCACTCAAAGGTGACTATGTCATTACCCACCTTGGGTGTTGGTGGAATCACCTCTTATTGAGATCAGGGTGGTATAAGTGATGGACATAAAATTACCCCCATAATTTTCTCTATAACTCTCACAATATCTTGCATATTCGCAGGTGTCTCAATCAAGTAATCTATATTTTCTACAATCATTGAAATGGTGTCCAATGTGGATGGTGTTGGGGACTTCATTGTTGGTGTTGTGGTAAATCATCTAAAATTAAACCAGTATATCATATAAAATTTCTTGATATTGATTTTACTACACACTATGGACACTGACTACTACATAATTCTTATAGTATCTCTTACCGATATTAACAATCATACTCATATTCTGTAATGTTTGAATATTCATGAATTGTATTTTTCTATGAAATAAGAGTGGTTTATCCTTCTCAATAATTTCCAATCCATTTCTTAATTTGGTGGTGAAGTGAATTCCCATGATAACCCTCAAGTAATGTTAAAATAATGGTTTTGTATAGTTTTAAGGTGGTCATTATTTAATTGAATATAACATTAAAACAATTAATTGGGTCAAAAAAATTAGAACATTTTCCTTGGATAATCATGATTCAATGATTAATTAGTTTACAATTTATTATGTTGGACCCTTGAGAGTTAATATATTTTATTTACCTTTAATATGGTTGAATAGTGTAACCCTAGAAATGAATTTTAATTTTTTAAAATGTTTTTTTGATTCAATGGATGAAAAACCATCATATCATATGTATCATTCCACAAAAATAACATAATATAAATTCTAAAAAACATAAATAATTTAATTAATATTATCCTCCATGTTCTTCCAACCAATAAAAACTACCATAAATTTGTTGAACATCAATGTGTTAATAAATTACCACATAATATCCTTGAAAGTATCCACCTATATCAAAATGAACATTAATGTTTCTAACATGACAAATTCCTAAATATTTATTCTGACAGGATAAAAAATTTATACAAGTTTACCCACTCTGGAGACCATCCAAATGACATCGACATACGATGGTCAAACATTGGAGTATTTATAAATTCCAAAAAAATAATCTTGTTGCTATCCACTTATATTAAGATGATGTTCTCTTGTTGGATTTTATTAAAGGAAATTTACACTACATATTCCAAAACCAATGGAATAAAAATCTATTGGATATTATATATTATATCTCTTTATTTTATGTATTTAAAAGACATTAGACTTCTATTTTTTATCAAGATCCTAAACATCAAGAATGTATGGAATTATGAAGTTTAAAATTCATAATATTTATAAGGGCATGAAACATTAGTATATTGGGGTAGTATGATTATTGGTGGTATTGGGTCAGCTAGTTGGTTCTAGACATTCCATATTGTCTCTTGGTTACATAAACAACACTTTTGGTTGTAAGGTTATGTTTTTATCATTGGGATATCTTATTGGGTGCCTTGCACTATGGGGTTCCCTAGTTAGGATGGGATTATAGATGTTTTTATAGGGGGGTGGGTAAATGAATTGATGAGGTGCCAGTTTGAGGAATTTTGGCGTGTGGGAGGTGGTCTTTTCTGTTGGGAAGGTTTAATGGTATTAAATGGGAATGAAATGATCTAGTTACTATATGGTTTTGCATAATTTGGGAATGGTAGATAAAATATCACAAAAACTGGTTTAAAAAATGATGTGATCCTTTGGGATTCTACTATGTAAATTTATAAATTAAAAACCTACGATATTTTTTGGGTTTGGCTCTATTTAGGGGTTTTAATTTAGCTTATCTATGATTTTAAACAATGAAATTATTAAAATAATAGAAATAGTTGTGGTTTGAGTTTTGGTTTTTAGAACAAACCCCACATAATAGTTCACTTGATGTTTATAGGAAAATTGGATGGTACACCATAACATTGTATACATCATGGTTTTGATCCATATTTTTCAAAATCCATAGATGTAACGATTTTTTAAGCATTGCTAGTCTCATGGATTTATGTTGAAAGGTTTGATGTACTCTACATATATAATGACATCAAAAATGGTTTGGTTGATGATGTTTCTTTTCCATGGTTTTTGAAAAAATTGGGATAAGGGTAAGATGACAACATAGAAATTATCATGGGTTTAAATTTATTATTTCCAAATTAACAAGGTTTATAAATTAATAAAACCATAACATGGTTTGTTTCATGACTTTTTGGGTATGTTAATGAAATGAGATAGTGGAAAATATGGGTTTGTTTGGTTGTGGTGATTTTGTAGTTTTTGGGTTTCCCCCATGATAATCAGGACAAGATTGATGGATATGAACATAAAAGGATGGAGAGTTGTATTATAAAATTTACACAAATAATACCCAATGATATGAATTTGATTTATTAAATAGGATAGAATATATATGTGTCATAAAGGATTCTATTAAGATTCTATTTAACTATATCATAATGTAAGAAACACTTTATGATTTATGATATACATACAAGACATGTGTCACGAACCAGTAAAACCAACCTTGGATCGAGATCCCATGCATTCCCATGACATAAACAAAATGTAATTCTTAATCCCTAAAGACTAGAAAAAAATTCATTCAATTATATAATACATGATGGAAATTATTTAAACTAAATAGTTAAATTAAACTAACAATGAAATTTTTATAAAATTCTAACATGATGGATCCATATGATGTACTTCCATGAAAATTCAAATAAGTAGTTTAAAATGAACCATAAACTAAGGTATTATTAAATAAGATTTAAAAAATAGTAAAAATAAAATAATAGAAAAATTAATTGGTTTATAAAACAATGGAATAAAATATAACTAACATACCTAGATCAAGATACCCTTGTGATCTGAGGTCAACCTCCACCCATTGACTAAAAACCAGCTCAAGGATCTGATAGGAATATTGATTCCTTGATGTAGTAATCATCTATATTAGTGATTAAAAATGTATTTGAAACATGGTCTACTGAAATTATGTGGTGTAAGTAGGTGTCGAGCATAATAAATGTATTAAGCATTCTTAACAAATCTTCGCATCCCCTTCATTCAAACATACCAATAATACTAGTTTAAATTACACTTTTTTAAAATAATGTTTTTAATATTTTTGGAGTAAACAAAATAAAATAAATTTTTCTCAAAATAAAAATATTATACCCAAATATAACATTTGAATAATTAATGAATCCATTTCAATTAAACATTATTAAGAACACCTTTAATTAATTATTTGAGAATTTAAATACAAAACACATAAAAATACATAAAACCAATTAATTAACATATGAACAGAACAAAGAGAGCATAAAATTAAATACTAGATAAATTTAAGGACTAAAACTATTCTGATAAAAAGATATTAAGAACCAATAAATTTCACAAATATAAAATATAATATAAATAATGATGTGAAGAAAAGTTAAGAATTGAATAAATATAAAATATATTGAAACTAGGGTTGTCATGAAAAAAAATCATAAATGTGGTGGAAGAATGATCTCAGAGAAATAGACAATTAATCATGGGTGTATCCTGAGAATTCAGTGATATAAACCTACATGTTCTTGGGTAGGAACCATTTTTTTACCTATCAACGATGTTCTTAAGTGTATAACCAACCTCCATAACCTCAACTTGCCTCATTGTTGGCACTCCTCTAGTATATTCTAGTCCAAATTTAGAGGATAAAATTCTGTCTCACATGGAATATTCTAGAAAACATCTCTCAATATCCATCTAAATGACAATGATTTCAGTGAGAATAGTGAAAATATGTGAGGTAACATTTATCACATAAACATATCTTCTCATCCCACCTCTTTATACCTTCTTATAAAACACCCTTTAAAAGGGACATAGTATATAGCGTCATCTAAAACCATAGACATATATTTAATTATATAATTATCTAAACATGACGGCTTTGAACAAGGGTAAAACATATTTAATAGAAGAAGTATTATTTAATAAATATTCTAACCTATCCATAAAATCTAAATTAGAATTTAATGTTTCCAAAACATCCTTTAAAGCATTTTTAAAACTGCTATCTTTTATAATTTGTTTTCTAAATATAAAAAGGGTCTTTGAATTATACATTATTAATAAATATATATAATCCTTTTTATAAACATATTTCCAAAATTGAATATGGTTTCAAAAACCATTATAAATACATTATATGTTATTATTGATTTAAATCCATTCTTATTAAGATGCATATACTGGTAAAGCATCAAAAAAAGTAATATTAGAATATATAATAAAAATTTATACATAATTAGTAATAAAACCCTTGAATAAATATCCATAATATTAATAAGATACCAATAGTAAAATTAAAACATACCATAAACTGAAAACAACACTTTGAAATAAATTATTTAGTTATATACACACCTTCCTAGATATCTCAAAACCCATTTAATAAAAAAAATTTCATTCCATCAATCATGTAACAGACATACATCCCAATATGAAATCATACATAATTATAATTAAAAAAATACTTTCAAAATAATCTAATTATTTATAAATCTATAACTTCCATATAACACTCTACTAATACACCTGAATCATACTGAATTTTCAATGGAAATGGTGATGGAAAAATCAATAATCCAATGATGTCTTAAGAAAAAGGAAATCATGGAAGCACCTATATTAAATGAACGTGGACGAAGAATAAAAAATTTACAATGGAGAACTAATTTCCATAACGTAACCTTCGTACAATTGAACTAAGGATACCATAAAAAATAGACTCATGCCTACACTTTTGATTTTGACTAGTAGTGTGAAAATTGAAGGGAATGAGGATTTGTAATAATAAATGGGTGGATGAGAAGTAAAACTATCCTTAGTGGATTCCTCTTGAAATCACATGAAAATAAAATGGAAATATAATGGGATGTTGAGGAGGATCTTGTCTAGGGATTACCTCAAAAGGGATCATGTGCCTAAAGAAAATATTATCATGTCCCCACATTTGATCAAAGGAAAATCCATTTTAATAATTATTTCATATATTATAAATCAAATAAAATCACATAGATGACATAATAAAAACATTATAAATAACGAATGAATGAAATAAGAGGTGTTTCTATAAGTTAATGAACCTATGATAATGGAATAGTAACAAGAAAACTAGAATAGTAATGTGATCATTAGGAATAGTAAACCAACCAATCGAATATTAATCACACCTATGAAATTATGAATAAATTTATGTATCTTATAAATTAGTATATGATATATTTATATAACTATATAATTAAATAAATGTTTCAAAAAAGGTAAAATAAGTATTGATATTTTTTTGAAGTTTGAATGTTAATTTATAGTTTTATAATTAATATATTGATTTAAAATAATTTAAATTTTCATAAAATTGATTCACTATTAAATATCTTGTTATATTATGATTATAAGATAATATTATGTGACCATAATTAATTTTTCAATGATTTTTAAAAATGGACATAATATTAAAGTATGTATTTTTTTAATAAATGATTATTTTAATTAAATATTAAATTTATATTATTTTGAAAATTATTTTATTAAAATGGAGTCCATTTGTTAATTATTCCCACCTAAAATTTATTTGGTATAAGTTTTGGTATTTCTCTAAAATAGAAGAAATTTTTTGAATAGGGAAATACGATAACTTACTATATTTATCAAATATATGAATTAAAGAGTCATGGATAATGTATGTATTAGGTAAGAACCATTTGGTTCAAACTCTCATTCTCTATTTACTGTACCTATCATAAGAATATATAGTACTGATATTTATGTTCCAAAATAATAAAACAATTAATATAATAATAATAAATACCCCTCTCCTCCCACTGCTAAAACAACCACCTTAAAAGTTATTCTCCTAATACATTCAATGTCAGGAATCATGTCTATAATAATTCAAATACTCTTAACAAGTATATCCCCCATGTCCATGATCCTTTGATATCAACAAAATACCAAACCCAATTTCTCTAAGGAGGCTCTTTGGGAGAAGAAGTTCAACCGGTAAAATCCTTTTTTGTTTTATTTTAATTTCTTTTCAATTAATTTTATTTTATTATTCAATACTCACATCCCTATACAAAAGATTCATGATAACTCCAGTATCTTTTATATACTTGATTTTTTTATTGGAATAATATGTCATCAAACCTCTTGAATCCTCATTTTATTCTCAAAATGTAAACACCGTTTTTTGATGTGTCGTTTTACTACAACCGTGTATGATGCATTTTTTCCAATTAACTCATTAAAGGATAGCCATAACAATTATGTGGTTAAAAAATATTATTATATATTTATTATTATTTTTTTGGAATGGGTATATATGGATAATATAAAATAATAAAACAAGACTACTTTCTGTGGATCTAAAATTTATTATGATCAACTAAAGTTCATCATTTAATCTTTATCTAATGAATCATTTTAATTTATATAATAAAAGGATATATAAAACCATTTAAAATTATATAGGACTGTGAATTTAATATAAATCAACTTTTTGATTTTTTCTTCCATTTTACAATAATTCCCATAATTAAACTCAAGGGAAGCAATGATAAAATCATGAAACGAATACTCATAGAATGATGAAATTGAATATTATAACTCATAAAAAATTCCATAAATGAACTTAGTAAATTATAAAAAATCAAATATATGTAAAATTGGTTCTTAATAAATTAATTAATGGATCAAATTGCATTTTTAAGGACATTATGTATCAGTACATAACACTTTCAGACGTAAGGTAAGGGATTGCCTATGACCATCATTTTTTTCATTTAGGTTACATTTTCCCTCTCTCCAACAGAGTTTAATTTTTAATTATTATTATTTAATCCTCCTTAATTTTATGATTACATTCCAAAAATATTTACCTAGATCAGTTCTTCTTTATTTGATGGGGAAATACATGTTTTATAAGACTCTATTTTCAATTCCTCCAGATTAGCAGGCCCGATTAATGGGAAATTCCCAATTTCTTATCCGAATTCAAGTACACTCCATAATCTATTTTAAATCATTTTATTAAACACACTTTTTATCATGATAAAATATCTATTTTCATTTCTGGTTTTATGAAAATAACTATACAAGTGTCTCTTTACGGGCTTTTTAATATATTCCCTTAAACCGCACTATAGAAGATCATTTATAATTTTTAAAATACACTATTTTTACATGTAATAACTTAATCTATACATAAATTATATTGATATATTACTATTTTCTTAATTAATGTCAATTTATTATTTAAATTTATTCTTTTATTGACAGCTTTAGTATAATCCTATATGTTAATCCTTATGACTTGATTACAATATTTATTTCATTACATGGGTAACCCTTATGTTTGTTACTTATGGTTGATTCATCACGTGGCACACACACTCATGAACATGTTATTTTGGGTGTTCCAAGTCAGTGCTCTAATGGATTTGGTATTGTTTAGTCTCATGTGATGTCAAGTTAAAATAAGGGTTAAACCTATTTTCTATACAGGATATTGTCTTCCATGTGCAATTGTCATGGATGTTAGCCTAGACTCACACATATTTCATGTTTCTATTATTTTTATACCTTCCGTTAATTACATGATTACATTATCTGATGTTATAAATTTTATTTTTCTTTATTTTTATTTATGTTCCATGCTATATATGTCATCATGTTATACCTTTTAACACATGTGTTTGGTTTTATTTCAATGTTTATTCTCTTATTAGGATTTTTAGATGATCGCTTTTATTCATTTATTACCCAGGTTATCATATGTAGATTTTAGGGATAAAATAGATTCATAATCTCTTTATGGAGATAAAATAAATAATGTATTTATTTTGGATTTATGATTTCTATTTATGTACCCAATATTTCAAATTCACAATACTTTACAAACCTTGGTGTGTAACTCATTGATAAATATGCTTAAAATCATGTATATATATATAAGGCTATATATGTTATAGTTTGTATCATAGAAAAGTAAATAATATGATTCCTGGTAACTCTCATATGTGATAATTGGAAAAATCATGGATCTATTCCCCCAAGGGATTTTTAAGGAAAGGGTTTCCACTAGAGATGGTGTTGTGTCTTGCCTAGGAGGTGTAGCCTCCCATCGAGTGCATTAAAAGGTATCAATTATTCTCTAATATAAATAATTCCAAAAAATTATATTTGGTATTAGAGAATAATAAAATTGGTTTGGGGAATTATGAATTGAAAACATTTTTAACAACCCTAGGGATAATTCTATCAACACAAATAACCTAGATTAAAACATAGAAAATCAAAAGTTTGGATATAATTTTCATTTACAAGTTTATACTTTTATGATAAATGTGTCCTTTTTATATTCTCATTGAATATGTTAGTAGTACCCCTAATTTTTTTTATTTTCTTAGTTCTTGCTGGGGAACAGGGAGAATACCCTCAACTATTTTCACCCTAGAATGAAAAACAAAATTTTGAGGGCGAAATTTCTTTTAGGGGGAAGAATGTAATGAACCAAAATTTTATAAATAGAAATTATTTTATTATAATTTTTTAATATTGTATAAATAACATAAAATAACATATTTAACACAATACAAACGCTATTAAATAATAATGAATGAAATAAGAAGAATTTTTAGAAGTTAAAGAACCTATTGCAATGGAATAGCAACATGAAAGCATGGATAGTAATGTGACCATAAGGAATAGTAAATGGAACAATAGGTTAGTATCCTCATCCATGAAATTATTAATAAAAATAATGTATCTTAAAAATGAAAATATGATATATTTATATCATGTTATATATAAATAATTTTTTTTATAAATGATAAGTTAAATATTGATATTTTTATGAAACATAAATATTAATTTATAGATTAATAATTAATATAATAATTTAAAATAAACTTTATTTTCAAAAAATAGATTATTATATTTATATTTTTTATCTTATGATAATAATATATTTTAATGAGACCCTATTTAATACTCCTAAGTCTCATAAAATATATTATATTTTTTTAAATTGGTAATTATTTATTGAAGGATGATTTTAGTTAAAAATTATATTTTCCATATTTGAAATATTATTTTCATAATATGGAGTCCATTTTAGAATTCTAAATGTCAACATAAATTAGTTTAATTTTTTTTATTTTTCTAAAATACTTGAATTTTTTTAGCATAGTGAAATACGAAATTTTACGGTTTTTAACAAATAAATGAATTATTGAGTCATTGATAATGTTTAGATGAGGAAATCACAATTTTTTAAGAAATATAATTCACTAATTACTTTAATTAGTAACAATAAACTACACTATTGATATTTTGGAGAAAAAATAATAAAATAATGATTATAATAATAAACAATACGCCTCTCTACCCACTATAAGTACTACCCCTCACTGCCTCTTCTCCTCAAACCTTCTAAACCATAATTCTTGTCAAAATTCTTCTAAATAATATTTTGAAGTATCTCTCCATTTTCCATGGTTATTTCTTATCAACAAAATATCAAACCAAATTTCACTAAGGAGACTCTCAAAGAGAAAAAGGTCATGAGGTAAAATCATCATTTGTTTTCTCTTAATTTCTTTTCATATTATTTTATTTTTTATCCTTTCATAATCTAACTATCCAAATGTTTAATGGGAACTCATTTATATTTTATATACTCTAATTTTCTTTGAAACAATCCATCATCAAACCTCTTTACTCTTCCTTTTATTCTAAATCTTAAAACAACATTAGTGATGTGTTGATTTAGCACCATCATTGACGATGGATTTTTATTTTCTTCTACCACTTTCAAGGCTAGACATAAAAACATTTTTATGGTTTAAATATATTTTAATATTTTTATTACTGATTATTTAATGTTTTCGAACTAGTATACATGAATAATATTAAATATTAAAACAAAATAGATCGTGATGATAAAAAATTAACCAAAATAAAGTAACATTCATCATTAGCATTTTATCGAATGAATAATTTTCATTTTTGTAAAAAACATGATATTTGAAACCATTTCATTTTTTGGAGGATAAAAAATATCCTATAACAACACTTCTAGTTTTTTTGTTCCATTTGACAAAAACTATCATAGTTAAACTCAAGGGAAAAAATCATAAAATCATGAATCGAATAATATCAGAATGACAAAATTGAATATTGTAGCTCATAAAAAATGCTATAAATGAACATAATAAATTATATTAAATAAAATAAATTTATAATATTTAATTAATTAATTAATTAATGGATATAATTTTATTATCCAATACATTAATTTCATGTGAAGAACATTATCATACATATGGTAAGGGAGTCTCTGAACGAACATTTTTTCCTTCAGGTTATGCTCTATCTCTCTCTCTATACCATTGAAAATATTAAATATTCTTATTTACTCCTATTAAATTATTTTTTATGTCAAAAACACAAGTACCTATGTCAAATATTCATTCATTTATGTGGTAATATTTTTTTTATAATGTTAACTTGTCAATTCCTCCCGATAAGCAATCCCGATTAAATGGAACTTTCCAATTTCGTACCAATTTTCAAGTACACATTATATTATTTATTGATAAAAAAATTATTTTTCTAAAAACAATCATTTTATCATGAATGAAATATCTAATTTCTTTTTTAATTAAAATATCTTTTCCTTTTCCAAATTATAGAATCTTTAATATTTTCCATTAAATCGCATTAAAGATAATCATTTAAAATGTTTCTAAAAACTAATTTTACATGTTTTCACTATATTTTGACATAAATTATAATTATTTGTTTCTATTTTACCCTATTAATTTCCATTTATTCTTTAAATTAATTCATTCATGTACACCTTTATGATACACTCATTTGTTACGACTTATGACATCATTATGATACCGATTTATTTCAATGGTTAACCCTTATGTTAATTAATTATGTTTTATTCTTAATTTAGAACACATATGAAATAACTTTTCATGATTGGTTACCCTAGATATACCTCAAATTAATTGGGTATTTTTAATGTCATGAGACATCATATTGGGACAGAGAGTAAATATAATTCCTTTATGGAACGTTTTCCTCCATGTGTAATGGTCTTGGTAGTTAGCATGGAATCATTCTTAGTTCATGTTGTATGATGTTGAAACATTCTTATGATTCAATTACTACATGATCCCATGTTATTTATATTATTATTATACATTTTTATTCATGTCCCATGACTTTTTATGTCATCATGTTATTCTTTCTAACTCATGTGATAGGCTTTACATAAATTTTTATTCTTTTACTTGTATTTTTTTCTCATTACATTTGTTCATGTATTACATAGGTTATCTTATTTAGATATATGATCTAAAATGGTGTTTTGATCTCTTTCTTAAGATTAAAAAAATGATTTTATTATTTTGGTTTCATGGTTTTTAATTATGTACATAATCTTCTAAATACACTAGACTTTACGATACTTGGTTTGTATCTCATGGTTAATTTTGTTTAAAATACTGTAACTCTATGTGTAAAAGGATGGGGATAATGTAAAGAGGACTCAAAATGGGTTTTAATTGGGAATGGAAGAAATAGATATTTGTATTTTTAAATAACTTTCTAAATCGAACTATTTATCCACATCATTTCCTAAATCATGTGCCAACTATGGGACCCCTACTAGACCTAAATAGGAAATCATATGGTTTGGAAACAAAGTTTAAACACCATGTATCCACAATGAAAAACATTCACTAGTAAATTTCATATGAAAATCACATATAGATCACATGAGTATCAAAATAATGTTATTACAGTGGGACATTAGAAACTCTTAAATTTATAACAATTCCCAAATAAAAGAGTTGACCTTAAAGAAAAAAATAAAAATAAATATATAAATAATATTATAGATAAAATGATGGTAAAGGTGTGAAATTACCCCAACCACTACATTTTCCTCCTCCATAGAGTCACTCACTTTGTAAAGGAACATGATTTTCTAAACATAGAGTATTAGGTAAGGTAACATGAAACCTAGTAAAGAAAAACAAATTATATTAGTTCATTTCTCTAAATACATGAGAATCAATAAATCCTATTTCAAAATTTAAAATGAATCGAAAATTCATATGCATAAAAATACAACTCATAGTGATTAAAAATCCATTATTTGATCTCCCCATAATATAAAAGTGACACTAATATTCTGGTTACCAAAAATGGGATTATTCTAAAATTGTGTTGTTAAAATAACCAACAAGTCTTTGGACTAAAAAATTTCTAATAGAATACTAGAGAAACTAGAATCTATTCATTTTGATAAGACAAATGGTTACTTCTCCAAAGGTGTACCGAAAATAAAATATCCCAAAATGAAAATCATAGATCAACAAGAAAAGAAAAAAATTCAAGAATAATATAAAAATTAGAAGAAAGGAATAATAAATAAAATAAAAAAAGTGGAAATTGAAATGGGATACCCCAAACGGGTTTCCCCAGATTACCACTTAGATCCAAGCTGCTAAACCATCTTTTTTCAAACTAATAGGTTATAAAAATTTACAGAGGTAATGGCTTAGAATTACCAAGAGAGTATCTTTAGAATCATAAAGTTTTCCTTCCTCATGAAACACCACTCCTCACAGGTCATGGAGGTCCACCCATTTAGCCCGACCTAGTTGAATGAGTCAATAAGAAATGATATGAAAAATGATACATCACTGAATAAATTTCATAACATAATTCTATGGATTAATTCTAAACTAAGAATTCATATAAATGTCCCAACCTATCTACAAGGGCCCCACGCTACCAGTCCACCAAGAGTATGTCCAAGGTTGACAATGAGAAAAGAATACCCTATATCCCTAAGAGATAATGGGATAAGGAACCTTCCCTAACATTAAAATTATATGAATCATCAAGACTTTTCTGAGAGTCATACATTAAAAAAATAAAACATATTCCCCCATAGATACCTAATAGAATTAAATTTCCTCAGATAAACATAATCTATAATTAAAACTATGAATCAAAAAATTAATCATAATGACTTCTACAAAAACAAAAACACCAAATAATATTTAAATGCTCTTCTAGCCACATCATTTTTAATATTCAAACCATATGTTTAAAATATTACATTATATTCTTTAAAATGTTTAATTTTAATTAATTTCATATCAATTGACACTTTATTAATTTGGGAATTTCACTTAAATGGATAACATATAATTTATTAAATCTACTATCAAACCCCAATATATACATCGCAAACATATTATTCATCTTAAATCATTTCCAAAAATACATTAAGTAGTTTTTAAAAAAATATTATATTTTAAATTTTTTGAATCCCAATAACTAAATCAATCAAAATAGAATCACCTGATTCCAAGACATAATAAATCTCCCCCTTTTTAACAAATAAATATCTTCAATACATGGCACAAAAAGATGCAATATCTAATGGAATAATACATAAAAATTTTAAATGGGTGAATGGATTTTCATTGTTACACTGTGTGGTTTTATAGTCCATTCACCAAATACAAAAAAAAATATGAGACTTACAAAATCATGTTCATGGTCACCACATGGTTTTTTTGGTCATGTTGGTAAACTGTTAACCTCACGTTCTTCGCTCATTCTATCCTCAAATATCAAAGATCCCCAAAAAATTGTTAGACACTCATAAGTTCCATGAAATAAATAATTCAAATTAGAATCCACCAATAGAATTCATAAGTAATCAAAAAATCAAGACTCAAATCCCAACCTCCCATGTTAACTCATATTTTATCATGAGAGTTGGTAATGAGGCACCTACCAATGTCCTACCTTATAAAATCAAACAATAAAATTTCTTATCTACCAATCACCCCAAATAAGAAGTTAATTGTTTGTGTTATTGTTCCTTTAACTAGTCTGAGAAACACCTAGATAGAGAACCTAAGCCAACACATGACACAACCGGATGTGAGTTCCCAATACCCATAGGCCAACAAAAAGTTCCTAGGAATCAGATACTGATTATTAGTAATTATATAACCCAATGAATTAAATTATAATAGCAATGGAATACTATCGAAATTACATTATAACACTTCTATAGGTTGAACAACCATGAAAAATACATCAATTCGTTTAAAATAAAATGTAAAAAAGGGACGATCAACGCATATACAAAACAGTGCTAAAAATAAAATAATAAAAATACTAACCTTACTAGAACTTATAAGGGAAAAAATTAAACTAACATGCCCAAATTAGATATAAATGTGACCAAAGGTCACACTCCTCCCACTATCTCAAAACACATTTATGTGGTTTTCACGAATATGGAGTCCCTGATGTGTTACTTCTATAAATTAGAGCCTGAACCGACAAGATACACTCATTCTATAGACATCGCATGGTGTAAGTAGGGGTTGATCATAAATAGCACAATTGTGTTTCAATAATGAGTCCATTCATCCCATTTTATCCAAAAATACAGTATTCTATTATGAAATTCAATATTTTCAAATAAGGTTTTTAAATTTATAGAGGAAGAAAAATAAAATCCTTTTTTCTAAAAATTAAAATATTAATACCCAAAGATTTATTTTTAATCATTAAACTATTTTTTCAGATATACATTAAAAATATATTTTATAGAAAACCACTATTGAGGATCAGTTTTATAATCACACCCTAAAACACTTAAAAATAGAGAAACCCCAGTAATCAATATACAAATAGAACATAAAGGTGAGAAAACATAATTATTAGAAGATGTTAAGGACTATAACTATACAAATAAAAGAAGGGATTTAATCATTAATATCACCAAGATAAAATAAAATAGAAATCAACAACTTAAAAATAATTAAATAATGGTATAACTATGAAATAATGTTTCATAAGAGTAATAAATAATAATGATAGAGCATAAATTTTATCAAAGTTGGATCTCAGTAAAATACATAGTTACTCTTTGGTGAATCAAAACCACTCAGTGATATGATCCCAAACATTCTCAGTCTGGAATGATCATTCAAACTATCGATAAATTTCTCAATGCTATAAAAACCAACATACTATTAATGAGTCTCTCCAATGGAACTCCTCTAGTCGGTGTTGGTTCATTGCTAGGGGATACAATACCATCTCATCAAGAAATGTATAAAAAACATCGTCTAATCATCCAAAAATACACCTAATATTCCCATGATAACAGTAAAAATACATGATGAGACATTTATCATATAATTGTTTCTACAAATCCCACATTTTGACACACATTATGCAATCTCCCTTAAAACAAACATAACATATAACCAAAAATAAACCATATGCAAATATGTAATTTTCTAATTTTACCATCACCTGAGATCTATGAAATAGGAAAACATATTTAATAGAAGAATATTTATTTATTGAAGGTTTTAATAAGAACTTAATCATAAAATTACAATTTAATGTTTCTAGAACGTTCTTTGTTAGATTTTAAAACTATAATCTTCCACAAAACATACAATTCTGAAATAATGACCTATACCCATGGTTCTAAACCGTGGGTATAGCCCCCAAAACCGTGGGTATAGCCTATACCCATGTGTTTGGGAACTTTGGGCTAGAATGGTGTTGGTATAGGGGTCTCAGCCTATACCCACAGTTTGGATAATTGTGGGTATAGGGGAGTGAAATGTGGAACATGCTGGAACAGTGTGTCACACAACAATCCCCATGGTTTTCAAACCGTGGGGTTTTTATTTTTTTTCAAAAAACTGCACTGGGGATATTTGGAACCCGCACCTCGGGCTGATTATCATGGCCACACTCCAATGACAGACCATATAACCTGTAAATTTTATTTGTTATATATAAATCTGTCTGTGTATATATATTAGTCCCATGAATTTAAATTCAAAATAAGAGAACCGCGGGATTCAAAACCGCAACTCACGCAAAGCATCGCGGCCACGCTCTACCAAAGAACCAACCAATCTGTTATTCATATTTGTTATATTTAAATGAATTTGCATATTTATATTAATATTATTCATGCGGGGTAATTAAATACAAAAAATGAGAACAATATGTTTTGAACTGGTAACCTGCAGCTTCCGCGACGAACAGTTTAGCAACCAAGCTACTAAATTCTTGAAATTATGTATTTATACTTACCTAAATATATTAATCTAAACCGGGGATAAATATCTCTCCGCCAAATCTTTTCCTTGTCCCGCCTAATTTTTTCCCCGCCATAACGCGGGACATATATACCCACGGTTCTGGAGAACCGTGGGTATAGGTCTTCTAAAAAAACCGCAATACCTACGGTATTCATGAACTGTCGGTATAGGTCTTCAGAAAATACCATATACCCACAGTTTTCTCCAAAACTGTGGGTATAGGTCTTAAAAAAACTATACCCACGGTTCTAGAATACCATGGGTATAGGTTCACATATTATCCCTATAGCCACGGTTTTGCAAAAAACCGTGGGTATAGACCTATTTTCCAATAGTGATATTTTTTAATTATCAAAATGGAAATGGAATATAGATTAAAAATAAAAAATTTAAATTACTTTTTATAAAATCTTATTAAAACTAAATATTATTTTCAAAAACCATTTTAAAACCATAAACTACTATCGTGGATTTAAAACCATGCCTCTTAAGTCACACATATGGGTAAAGCATCCTAAAAAGTCATATAATAAGACATAAACATAATTTTTACATAAATAGAAAGAAAACACATCAGAAACTATCCATATGAGTAATAAATAACAATCCATAAAATTAAATCATACAATATACTCAAAATCAAAGATTATTATAAATTATCTACTAGTCTAAACTCATTTCTAAATACTCAAAAATCATTTAAGATGGGATTTTTCTGAATTATGTCAAACATGTAAAACACACACTTCCCAATAACAAATCTCAAATAATAGAAAATCCTAATATCTCTTTTAAAACTATTATAAATATTTATAAAATATTAATTCCCATATAGAAATATAATAATACCCACAAAACATACTTAATTTTCAAATGAAATAGTGATGCAAAACTCAAGTATCCAAAAACATACCAATAAAAGGGGTAAGAAATAAAAAACTGAACATAAAGAGATTTGGCATAAAAAAACCAATCAATATGGAGGAATAAGGCCCTTAGAGAAACCTTGATACCCTATATGTATGTAAACTATAAAAATGGGTTAATTTGGCACCAAAGGTTTTGGGAAAATATATATCACATTGAGGGGGAGGATGATAAATAAGAAGAAAGGGGATAGGGAATGATAATGATTAGAATGAATCCTAACATAGATATATTTTTCATGAAATCACAATAAGTGGAGTTGAAAATTTTTAGGAACGTTGTGGGGGAGCATATACAAGGCCACCATCATGGATGATTGAAGAACTATGGGGAATAGAACCCCAAATATGGGTTTAAATTGGGTATGAGGTGAATAGAAATTAAATTTTTTAAATAAATGAGTAAGGTAAAGCTTTCGGATTAATGATCTGATTAACCATTCACCACTTAATGCACACACATTGGTAATTGGATTATCCAAATTCACATTTCAACAAACTATGTGCTATCTGTGCAAAAATGTTATGCAAAATTGAAAACCCTAGCCACATAACTATTATATGGTTAACAATGACAATATGATAACTGTGAGATAATAATAGATTTTTAACTTTAAAATAAATGCAAAATTAAATACATGAACATTAAAAAAATGAAAACAAATAGATAAATAAAATTATAGAGAAAAAATTGTTGGGGTGTGACAAAATACATGCACTGACATATCATTTCCCACACAGTTTCCTATGATTATAATCTATTATGAACAGACTATTCATGGATTAAATGATCATATAAATTAATTTTTCATTCATTAAAACATGTTGATATTGTTAATATAAATATATATTATCATGTATACTAGTAAATGTTGGTACAAACTAATGTGGATGATCATAGATTTCATGTAAGGATTAATATGACTGTATTCATATAAAAACATCATTCATCAATTACCAACCATGTTTCTAACACTTCTTCAAAAAATTGGAGTCCCCGTGATAATATCATGTATTCATTGATTGGTGTACCCACCTTGGATGTATAAAGTAATCACTTGTTACTTCATGATCATAATCGAAAACTACCCTATAAGAAAGGTTGATGGAGACCACTACAAATTCAATATAGATATTTTTTCCTCTTCATTTTTCATTCAAATTTAATTTCCTGAAGATAGATCTAGTATATAAAGTTTTTTTAGACTATATATGATTGTAATATAATCCCTTGAAAAAAATATATCGTATCAAATCATTGTTCCTCAAGGAGTAAATGTGGGTAAATCAATGCCTTCTAGAAGAATTAAATATATATCATAATTTATCAACAATAATATGTTATGAACAAATTATTATGTTTCAAATATTCATAATATATGATTAAAATATATCAAAAAATACAATATATTGGAATTATGTGGATTATAAATATTTTTTATCATAAGTTATAGTATATCATAAAATATTTCATGATCCAAGATTTGTATGAAATTACAGTATTGTGTCTTAAATATGATATATACAGAATCATAATATATGATATTTTATTTACAATTATTCCTATCATATTCTAAAATATATGTCATATATTATGATTAAACATCATATCACAAAATATAACTAGTATTTGCGAAGAATCTCACCTGTGTCAGTCATATTTTACGATTGATAACATGATTAGTAGTCATAAAATACAATATGCATAATAAATAAGGAATTTTATATGTTTTTAAAATGTTTTATATATTTTAAATTATTTAAAATTTATAAATATGTTACCATGTAAATGATGGATTTTATTGTCAAAATTAAATATAAAAGTGCATATTTGTTTCTCACGTTTTAAAAAATTAATAAAGATTCACATATGTGGACTTATTCCATTATTATTATTTTTTATTAAATTTTTTAATACATGTGAATATTGTGTATTCTTGAATTTATATAATAAATTTATTCAAGAAGATATGGCCTTTCATTTCATTCTAGTAATGAATCTATAATATTTAGTTTTTTGTTTCACTTAAACTTGTTTTTTAAGAGTTATTAGCTTTAGAATAGTTATTGAATATATTTTTTGCATATTAGGTGTTAGACATATAATTAATTGAATTATCTTGATTAGTAATTTCATAGGAAGAGGGTCTTGAGTTCAGACTATCCACTGACTATGAGGATTATCTATTATAAAAATTATGATGGTGGGTATTTGTGACATCAATCTTAATCATATGAAGATTTTTAATCTCATATAACTCTACATCATTGAATTAACGGTTAATATACCTTATGCATAGGATGCCTTCATAGATGTATGAATACACCCGGATTTTATTTTTGGGTAATTAACACAAACATGTGTGTTGTGTAAAGAGTTTCACATTAATGTGGTCTGAACACATTAGTTTGGTTATTGGAATATGAATTCCAAAACTAAATAATTAGAAGCATGCATAAAAAATGAATAAAAAACTAAGAAGATAAATCTTCATAATATTAAATGGTTACAAATTTAATATAGACATTATGTATAATAAAGTAGTGACACTTTGAAACGAAAATACTTTAAAATTTTATTTGTGAGATTCCTTCTAAAGTGAAACTTATTAAGATATCAATCATTTTTATGGGTGACCCAAATGATTAGGTGCCCCTTAATTATCTTATGTTAGTAATATAAGTAATATGGGGATCTTAATAATTAGGTGACTTATTCATGGTCTTTTCCTTTAGCTACAATATATGGGGATACATAATGGTTATGATACTATATGAAAAGATTTGAGTTTATCAATTTGATGGATTTGGATAAGTAGATATCCACTTGGTTGTCCATGATTTATATATGATATTATTTTCAACATTATTTTTTACCAGGTATAGTCATGGATTATTTATATGATCAAAATTGTTTAATTCATGGTTATATATTAATATTAGATCTCTGAATGGCCGTAATGTATGAAATCATCTTTTTTAGTTGGACTACATTATTTAAAATTTATTGATGAAATGATATAATACATGATACTCACCCATGGATATGTATTTTTTTGGAGATAATGGTATATTTCGTGATAATAATATTGAGATCCCTTATATGTATGACCTATAATACCATTAAATATTAGTATCTAGGAATAAGAAGTGTTCACAAGGAGAAGAATTTATATGCATTGAACATTAATGTCAATAAATATATTCCACCAACTCATACTCATTGGAAATAGATACTTTGAGTACATCACACGTTTTTTTCTAAAAAACATAAACTCAACAATAAATGGGAAATGTAAAAGGGTGAAGCATATCTCTTTGTAGATAATGCTGTAATATTTTCTACATTATAATTTGGTACTTATGGCTCGTATTACCCAATGGATTAATATTGGAATTGGGAATATGTTATTATGATCCCATTAAAAAAAATTATTTTGTAATCATTTTTCAAAATGGTGATGCCTTGGAAAGAATCGAAGACTCCTTTATTGAAGAAATTAACATTTACAAGTGTCTGAAATAGAGAATTTAAATGAAGTATTTTCAAAAATAAAAAATAAATACAAAGGAAGATCATATATCCAAATTATGTAAATAGTGACTCTTTTATTGGAATGTTCATCTGCCACCGAGTTAGCATCTCAAAAAACCAGGGTAATGGTATAATTGGATCCCTAAAATAATATCCTGCACACCATAAATCAATCTATGAGTCACTACATGAGATGTATCACTTCATTATTAATATCTTGAACATTGGTGGTTGAATCACTTTCACGTTAATGGTTATTTCATTCTTGTTGCTTTGAAAATGTATGTTGTAGGTTCCATAGAAAAAATTGAGAATCTATCCATTATAATCCCTATAGATAGATTTACAACCCAAAGGGTTTGGTTTTCCATTATAGGATCCATTAATGGTTACATTAATCCATACTATAAGTGGACCTTTCCAAAATACTTAAAAAATACCCATAAGATTATTTTAATTACCCACAACTCCCAACTTATATATCATCAAAAAATAATCGATAGAGTTATTTGAGAAACCTATCTATAGGGTACAAGATTTTTTAATGGTAGTGATGATTTTCACCAACGATTCATAATGATTAAAGGTTGTAGGATTATAATTGGAATAGTTTCAGACATAACCGATAGAGAATTTTAATTCTGCTACTACATTAATGGGATGGCTTGGGAGTTGTGGAGATAATGTAGCATATTTATAGTAATGGATTTGAGAGAAAATAGTGGTAGTGTATAGAATCCAAATTTTAAATAATTCATAAATAACCATTTATAAGGAATAAACAACAACATCACATAAGAAAATATAGTAATCATCCGCTCTAAGTTTATTACATAGATGAAATTTTTAGAAAATACTAATATTAATGGGTTTGAAAGAAATAATTAGTAGGAAACCTATTATCAGAAATCCTCAAGATGATTATAAAGTGAGAATGTATTATCCAAGGATTATAAAAATGTAAATCCACGTAAATTCATGATTTGTACCACTATAATTTTAATGGTAACAAATATTAGATTCTAAAATACCATTAGTAGTAATTTATCAGACAAAATAACATCATTAGGGAAAAAAAATAATTTTAATGAGGTTGTTGATGTGTTATGGTAAGTCCAAACTGGGTGAGGTGAAAAAATCATTGGTATAAATGTGGTTTTAGATAATGATATGTAGAGCACACACAAGGGAAATTATATGGTTTCTTGTCAAGTTATTAGGCCACAATCCAAGTGAAGACACCCTATTACTATTCAATGTGTAATTACATATTATGTTTGAGATTGATGAATTGATGGGTAGAAAAATATAAAAGTTCATATAATATAGATTTCCCCTCATCAGTTTATCATAAAATCATGATTTATGATAATTGATGTCCATGGAATCATTTTTCATAAGGTGTCATGTAATCCTTTCATGTAAAGCATCATGAAAAAATTAATGATCTTAATTCCGAGACCATTATTAGCAAGAGTCATACAAATTTAAACATAACAAAAAATGAAAAGTTTTCATTAAAAACTTCTTCCAAAATAAAAATATTGTTATAGAAACATTGAGGTTTTAATGGAGATAAAGGGACAATTTATATTCCATAAAGTAATAAACAAGTTTAAAAATGGTTGATTTGACCAGGAATATCCTTATATCCATAGATAGGGCCATCCCTTTTCAAGGATATGGGGGATTATTAATATGATAAAAAATTAAGCAAAATTAATTAATTTTATGTCTTCCATGAAATAGTGGGACACAAATATATGTGATAGGGAAATAACCTTCTTTGATGTTCAGGTCATTCATGATTCAAATTTTTCCTACAATAAAAAAACATTTATAAAATTAATATAATGGATTTATTCTAATTTATATTTTAACATAAAACATATTAATTATGGGAGAGCTTATCCTTAAGATAATGAATATTTATATTTCCTCCTTATAATAATAGAGTAATTACATCTTTATAAACGATATAGGAAGAGACAAAGAGATTTCGTGAAGATAAAATAGGCATGAGTTTATGTTAGCTCACAAAATGAGTGAGGAGAATACTTAAATAATCTTGAGAAACAAATAAGAGAGTGGAAGAGAGTGGATCTCCTTGTATAACTCATTTTAATCATATAATGTAGCCTTTTGGATAACCAATCATAATAACAGAGAAATGGGTATAGAAATATTTGAATTTTATCATATTAAAAATTATTATTGAAGCCAAAACAATGACGGAATGTATAGATGAAGTTACAATCCATAGTATCAAAGTACTTTTTCAAATAAATTTTAATATCAATTCAACCACCACTATTTTATTTTATTAGGATATTTAAGCACACAGAAATCTAGAAAATTAAATCTTGAAGGGTTTTACCTTTCAATAAACTAAATATATTGCAAGAGAAAAATTTATTAGAAATTATGGAATGTATATTGGAATGAATCATAGTGGTAGTCATTAAAATGGTGTTGATGTTGGTTATTGGTTTAAAATATGTATCTCATTTTAATTTTCATCATTTTAAATAACAGTAATGAACTAGGTAAGAAGTCCATGTGGGAGTATAACATTGGAGAATAAATATTTAACCAATATTCACATGTCCAAATGGATGATATTATAACTTTGATAAAAAAAATATTACGCTAAATCCATCAGGACTTGAGGCACTATGAGGCTTCAGACATTAAACTATATCATTATATTCAAATTCAAGAAGAACAAAGTTATGAGGATTAATTTCTTCATTACTAACAATGAAAAAAATAATATTAGGGACTAAATATTTTTTAATATGAGGACCATTGATAATATTAGTAAAATAAGAGACAATATGATTAATGAGTCATTCTAAATTTTCAATAATATTATCTCCTTCCTTGAGAAAGGTGAGAGGTCAAAAAATATTCTTGGATCGTTGGAGATTATTGTAAAAAATATATTATAATCTCCCTACTCAATCCACTTGATTTTGAAAATATCCATTTAAATATTAACCCTAATGGATAAAATATATTTAAATTTTCTAGTGATCATAATTTCAAAATAGAAACTAAAAGAATCATAATTGGTGGAAAAATAATTCATCTGATTAATATTGTCTTTAAGAGATGGAATTTCATAGTCAATTTTTTTAGAGATATAATTACACCAACCATTTAGTTTTAATTGGATTTTTGTAACCTATTTGGACAATAAGGTATTATATTTCATTATTAAGATCATTTTTTCTTCTATATATGAATGATATGTTTTATGGAATTTGGAATATGATAAATTATTTATATAATCTAGATATAGAAAATCATTTTTATAATATTCAAAATAAAAAGGGTATGGTTTTTTCTAATCACACCTATCATTGGGAATGGAACCCTAGATATAAAAATGATATGTTTATTCAAGGAATTCATAGTGTTAGATTTTTAGACTCATTGAATTATGAGATATTTGAAAAGATTATATTTTTTTATTATGTAAGATTACAAAATAAATTACTAGTGGAGAAAGTGCAAGGGTTTCTGGATTATTAGATCTAATACATAGTGATGTATGTAGACCAATGTGTACTAAAAAAGCTAGTGGTTTTTGGTGGTTTGTTAACATTATAGACGACTTTAACTAGTATGGATATGTGTTTCGTATGAAACAAAAATATAAACCTTTTTCAAAGTTCAATGAGTTTCAAAACAAAGTACAAAATCAACATGGAAAATATATTAATATCCTTTTGTCATATCAAAGTGGTGAATACTTAATCTAGCTTTTCATTTATCATATAATGAATTGATTATTTGTTTAAAAAATCATTCATTATAAAAAACCATATAATAATGGATCATTTTATAGGTGAAAAACATTTTTAGACACAGTTCAATCAATAATGAGTTAGTAAAACATTTATATTTCATTAATAGGGTATTATATAGAGACTATTACATTTATACTAAATCGCATTAAATCTAAATAAATCATAAAGACACCGTATATGATCTTTATAATGAAACATCATGTTAGGTATTTTCTGAGGATTTGGGTTTTTGATGAAAATGTTTAACATTTGGTTTCTTGAAAACTCAACAATAAATTATAAAAATTCTTTTTTATTGGTTGTCCCAAAGAAATTATGGGATATTATTTCTATAATCCTATAAAATAAAAAACATTTGTGCTACAACATGATGTTTTCTATAATTATGAACACAAAAATTTAGAAGTCAATGGGATGATTATTGAACATGGATAATTTCAAGACCAACAAATAGTACACATTCATTATATAGAAGTTGATCTTATTACCCAAAGAGTTGATAAATAAGAAGTGACTCAAGCTATAGAATAATTTCTATGGCCTGGTAAGATTCATTAAGTGATCATGAGTTATGTATTTGTCATAGATAATAATGACTTGGTAATGTTTTTATATGATAAACCACCACCTAATGGGAGGTCATTGTGAGTTATAATTCAGAGGAATTGTTAAATGTCATGGAATTTTAAATAGAATTTATATACACTAAACCAGTTTAAAACTATTTTAAAACTATTTGGACACAATTGAATAGGTTTGTACCATAAGGTTAAAATGGGGGTTTTTGCACAAAAACCGACATTGATGGTAGATTTTTTAACTATAAAGAAATTTTTATGGTGAAAATGTTTACAAAAAACATGTAATTGAATAAAAATAAATATATTCAGCAATTTTTATTATAATAAACATTTAGATATATATTTTTGTACCAGCTCATTCTTATTAAGAGATCTAATAAGTGGATATAAAAAACAATTTCCTTAATGATAATTTACTTGAGGTCATTTATATTATATATATATATAAGTTCATGAACATATTAATGAGTCTGCTAAGGTTGTAATATTTAATAGACCATTTATGGATTACATCAGGCTTCTGGGAGTTAGAATATATTTTTTGATGATGAAATCAGAGAGTTTGGTTTCATGAAAAACTAAGAGGAATATTGTGTGTATAAGAGAATTGATGGTGTTATTATAGATTTTATGATATTGTATGTATAGGACATACTACTTATCCAAAATCATATCCTTCCACTTTACTCATGGAATGTATTTCTTGGAAAATGCATCTCAATGAAATTCATGGGTAATGATTCCTACCCACTAGGTATAAAGATCTATCGAGTAGATCTAAAGGGTATCATTGAATTAATAGATACACTTATATTGGGAAATTGGAAAAGTGGTTTAGCGTGGAGGATAGAAAAAATGGTTTATTATTGGTATTATATGGCATGAATCAAAAGACGATTATAGATTCATCTAAAGAGTTAAAATGGACGAATATGTTTTTTTTGAAATCATGAGATTATGTTGGATTTTTTTATAATATATACTACCAAATTGATTTAGATAATTTCTCATGAAACGAGAGAGTTAAAATTATATTCCATGCATGTTATGGATGTTTTTAAAGAACGTTTTTAGTTTTCTATGTTTTTTATGGGTTCATCATTGATGATTGATTGATGTATTGAGTTACATTGATGAAGGCTTCTGTATTTAGAAGATATGGGTCTAGTATTTGGAATAAATAATATATATATATATACATGAATATGGATTTTTAAAAGTTATGTGTAAATACAAAATTTCTAACCCCCTCAAGACCAACACCTGAGCAGCCTACCAATAATGGTGATGGTCAATCTAAAATTTATCATCTGAAAGGGTTCCTGTGTGAAGTTGAGTACCTATGTAGGTTAGCATTGGAATGTGTGATACTGAGGTGTTAAGCACAATATGGTGAATAATGGAAACCCTTTATCCAGGTTAGAACCTAAAGAATTCTTAAGAGTCTTATAATATATATCATACAATAAAGGCGTGAAAGTAATGTCAAACTAATAATGGTAGACTTGAGAACTAGGATAACTATTCACTTTTAAAGATGTTTCACTAGTTAGATTAAAATTAATATTTTCATCCCTTCATCCTCCAATATCTCTGGTTACATGCATGGATAAAAAGACATTGGCATATTTTATTGATTGGAAGCAACCATGATCACATCTACATGACATAATACTAATTTTACTGATTGAAAATTGAGATAATGCTAGTTTTTTCAACATGAAAAAAAAGTTCCACCATAGAAGTTAATAATATATATTCTTAGAGATGATATTTTAATGATTTTTATGGTTCACAATGATATGTTGATATTGTTCAAAACACTTTTAACATTAGTAGTCATTACATTTACAAATCATAATAAGTTCAAATAATATACTGGTTTTAGAAATATATTGATTTTTTATTCATATATTTGTGATAAAAATATTAGACCATGATATTTGGGTTTAAATTTTTTAAATATAATAGATTATTTCATGTATAATTATTTAATAAGAAAATCTGAAATTTAGGGGAAATATTATCATGAGATCAATGTTATAGGAATGATTTATTATTCAAAAATTTGAAACAATGTCTCACAAGAATATTTTATTGGTTTATTTGAATTTCAATAGGATGATTCTAGGGATATTTAGTTATATCTTGAAGTATATTGAATATGTGTGGTGTGATATAACATATTCATTAGAGTTCATGAACTCATTCATCCATTTATGAATACTTCCCAATTAGTTATTTAAAATATATAAATGTTTCATAAATATATTTTAGTGTCGATAGAGAAAGGTTGATCATGGTATTTATCTATTTAGTTTACTATAATAAAATGGATTTTAAGAAAGGGATAGGTATAATCTTACTAATATATCTACTAGAACATAGAATAAAATATAGGGTTCTGTATATATTTAAATATATGATTTCTTTAGAAATATATAGAGAGAAGGTCTTATAATGATCACACAAAAAAGATATTAAAATAGTCTAGATCAAGAGAAGAAGGTGATAGTTTAACACTACTATATCTGGTGATAGAGGAAGAAGATCAAAGAGGGAAATTTAAATCACGGATTTATCATTATCCAGGATGAATTATTTTGTGGCTTGAGGGATATATTTACACTCAACTCTTAATAACAAAGAGATTTATTCATCCAGTTTAAATAAGGATTAGTGAAACACATTGAAGACAAAATAGTATCTTTCCATAGGTGGATACGTAAATATTTCAAGCTTCATTGTTGATCATAATGATTCCATCACGTCTATAAACTGACTGTCCCTCACTTGAGAAGTGCATGAGAGTATATAAGAGTCATTACATATGTGATCGATAATGATCCCTTTTGAAGTTAAATTCAATACCTTTATAAGAAAGTATCAAATCATTGAACACAAACACATTATTATTGTTTGCTTCATGGAGTATATAATTTGATTGAACTAGGTAATCCATGGTTCCTATGATTCTTTTATTTCATGTGTATGATGCATCAACTGAATGATTTAAAAATAATATTTTGAATAATTATTCCTTATAACATAAAAATAAGATCAAAAAATAAATAAGATAAATATTAAGAATATAATTATATTCAAAATCGGGTAACACCCTGATTCACGCCCCTCTCTATTTTTCTGAGGTCCCAATAAGTGTTATCAAAGCCTAAAAGTTTTTAAATTCCATTCAACATTAGTATTGGGGTTTATAAATTTCTTCTAATGGTTCGTTTAATGAATCCAACGTTTTTAAATGTATTAAAATTTATGAATAGAATAAGAATATGTGTATATTCCCATAGGCTTATGGTAATGATTTTATAAAGAAAATTCAGTAAGATATTGATATGAAAAATCCTAGTGATGGACTTGATAAATCAAGGATAGTAAAAATTTTGATGAAGTATCTATCAAATAATGTTTGTAAAAACATCAATCATTATGCTATTAATTTTTAGATTTATAATTACTTGGAAGTATTGTGTGGAAATTCTATTCAATATAAGGATATTTAGATGATGAAAACCTAGTATGATTATATAAATGGCTGTGATAAGATGCATGTGAACAACAATTAAAAATGTTACATTATGGGAAAAGGTAAGAATAAACAAGAATGTGGTTGTAAAAATATAAGGGGCTCTAACTAAGGTAATCAAAATTTAATTTTATTGGGTTTCTGATTCTAAACCTATAGAAGTTCCTTCGTATAAATCTGAAGATACATCTTTTATATCACCTAAATATTTTTAGGACAAATAAATCACTTCATGTGGTAAATATATAGGTTTTTGGTATAGCCAACAAGAGGTGATTAAATATTTGAAAAATGAATTTCATCTCTTATAGGATGAAGGTGAAATAAGGTATGATCTCATAATAGAATTAGAATAATCTAATGAATGATTAATAAATAAAGGAATGATTTCAAAAGAATCCATCATAAAAAATGGGTAATAAATTAAAGGGTAAAAGTGATATAATTGTAGAAATTTTTTATGAGATAAAGGAAATTATAATAATGAGAAACTATATGAAGAATACCTAAATAACCTTATAGAATATTCATTAATAATATTTAAAGATTGTATTTAGTGAAAATATTTGATTGATAATTTAGAATTTCATGTTAAATAGAAGGATCCATGGATAAATAATCAAGAGGTGGTAGATTCGCATTGTGAGGAAGAAGTCGAATATTAAGAAGGATCATTTGAAGACAAAAACAATAAGTAAAAATGGTTATCAATCTAAATTCATTAAAAATAATAGTAAATATTAACTTGTACTTGTGAAAATAGTTCTCAAATAATGATGGGATCAAAGTATTATTTTTTTAGCTGGATTAGACACAGATTGAGAATATGTAAGGAATCTATAATGCTAAGTGATGGAGGATCTACTGTAGTTTCATACCAATTGATACAACTACGTCACATGTGGTATGGTTTTGCATGAATATAATTCACATGTTCCTTTTTTTCCAAATGGAAAGATGTTGTCGCAGAAATAAAAATACTAATATATGATTCCTCACCCCAATAAATAGTATAAGATATAAATAGAATAGTAAAGAACCTATTTTATCCAAAAAATAGTTTAGTTTATTAGTCGGTGATGTAATGGTTGACTACACACTAGCCATAGTAGGTCCTCACTCCCACAATGGGAAAGGGGAGTTTCAATTGAAGAATATAAATCATAAGGTAAG
Organism: Viscum album; assembly: GCA_963277665.1. NCBI lineage: Eukaryota > Viridiplantae > Streptophyta > Magnoliopsida > Santalales > Viscaceae > Viscum > Viscum album. The sequence continues at coordinate 1,578,349,378 of OY728141.1, forward strand.
TCTATCTCATAACAAGTACATTTCTAGTATAGGAAAATGATCCCATGGTAATAAAAATCCATCATTTAGGGATAAAAAGATGATAAAATCATGATTGGAGGGGTGGTTATTTATCCTATTATATTGAATTATAGTATAAGGCATAGGTTATAAATATATAGGATAATATTTTGGTGAATAAGTTGGATACTGAAGGTAATAACTCCTTGATATTTAATTACATGGGCTTAACATCACTATTGTGAGTAGGTCTACACAAAATCATGGTCCTAACATGCCAGAATGTGGTGCACCACAAATAAGTATCAGATAGGAAATATGTCTCATATGGGCCAAGGGGGATTTTAAATCATAGAGTATAAATCATAATGTAACTCTCCATCATTTAATATAATTTTATACTGAGGGGAAGTGACCCCTAAAGATGAAAAAATCACGGTTTGGTGATCCAAAGTAATAAAAAATCATGATTATAGGAGCTTCATATTAAAATAATGAAGTTTAGTGGGTGTCTTGTTTGGTTTGGAATGGAATAATTATTTTCCAAACATTATTTAATGATTATAGTTAGTAAAGATAGATATGGTATATTTGATATTAAAGTAGCTATATTCATGGAGGAATTGATAAGTTATATTTTTATAATCTAACACAAAGGTATTATATAATAGATTTTTAGAAAACCCAATATCTAATTGGAGGAAGAGGACGGTTTCAGTAAAGTGATATCAACAAGTTTATCCCCTTGTTTAAAGATACCATAAAATATGGTACATAAAGGTGGAGATAGTTAAGGGGGTTTAATAATAAGAACACAAAGGCTATATAACATAATTTTAAATAGGTAATTCCTTGTAAATAATTGGAATACAAGGATCTAATGTTGTATAACATTTATAGTATTAACAAGTGGTTTTAATTGATTCTATAAGTTGTATGTCACTCACATATATTATTTAACATTTCTTCACTAACTATTTTTTTGAGCTTGTGATTAAGATGAACTAAAATGAAATTTAATTGAATCTATTTATTGATCTAGTTGTAATTGGTTTGTATTTATATACTGGTTAATATGTATAACATTAAAGATGTCATAGTGTAATGGCCCGACCTACCAAGGCCCTCCTAGCAAGTGGAATACCAACCACCACAACCCCAAACACACCTCCACTGGCTAGGGGTTGGAAACAAACACGGAGGATGCATGAATAAAATTATAGGTCTTTGCCTAAAGTATTTATATGCACACACCCAACCATCTCCTTACAGAAGTGATGTGGAATAATAATAATAATAAGATATAGTAACATATATAGTAAAAACCATGCATGAAATAACCTCTCTAAAATGAAAAATTATGAAATATTGTAATCCAAAATGTAAAGGGAAAAATAAATTCAAACTAAGAAATGATGACCCAACATGATAACAACTGGAATAGAAAATAGATGAGAGAGACCAAATCTTGATCTATAAGTCTGACCACCCTACAGAGTGAAAGCATCATGGTATCACTATGCAACACCTTAATCCTCATTGTTATATATGTCATCTGCATAAGACATGACATGTTCGTGTAAAGTCGATATAGGGATGAGTATTAACATGCCTATTAAGACACCCTAAAAACTGAAATAGATAGACAAGGAGATACAATAATAGTAGTCATCACAATCGAAAGAAATAATGAAATGAAAACCAACAACATATATATATGCTCATTAGGAAACAAGAATGAGAGAGAAATGAGATCTCCATCTCACAAACCATCCCATGTTTATGAGTATTCCTGCGACTCCAAGGGTCCATCATCGATTCTCAATATCCCAGATAACGGTATGCGGAAGTCACAAGGGTCCCCGCACCCTGTCAGTGCTCCATATCCCGAGGGAGAAAATTTTAAAAAAATATATGAGAACCATGACCAATTAAAACATGGGGATTACACTCAATGGATATAGGACCTACACTAATGTAGGGGAGTATTGTCTCTATATGTGTATATAATATGAGGGACCCATTCCCCAGTGATATAGGGAAGTATTATCCCCATAGACAGAGGGATCATTCCCTGAATAGGGTAGTGATATATCTATCTAAAATAAGGAAAATGGGGGACTCACACCTTATTGTGTTATAGTAGTACCATCCCCATAGATATAAGACACATGATCTAAATAGAGGAGTATCATTTCTACCTAGAATATCTCTAATGATCATTCCCGATCACTGCCATTGTTAAGAGTCAAATAAAGAAGCATACTTATTGAATCATTCCACATCATATCTCAAAGACACTATAATTTATATCATCATTTTATATGTAGAAAAATTCTCACAATAGACAACTCATAAGAAAAAACCAAGGTTTTGCCAAAATATTGAAGAATACATGAGGATCTCCATAAATCTAGTGGGGAAAAACAATAATCCACCTACATTTCATCACTAACATCTAGGAATAGAAAATAGACTACATGATTCAGATCATCACTAAAAAATTTCATATAGGATATTTATTTCCCTAAAACACACTCCCAATAAAAAATGTTTCGTAACATGTATGTAAAGTAATTTTTGGACCCAATCAATGAGTCTAAATTAAATATACATCATCTTCCTTGAAGAGGCTACCTCAATATCAAGGTTACAATAACACTGACAGATCTCCAATCCAACATCATAAAAAGAAGATACACATGATACAAGATATTAATAGTAATAAAAATATTATTATTATTTTTACAAAATATTTAACTTAAAGGTAGGATACATGTCCCCCCCCCCTCACCAAAAATTTAATTGCACCTCCCACTTATAAACCTCAATGAAACAAATTTTTCCATTTAATGTCATTAAGCCATAATTATTAAAATTATTATCATTGTTTTTATTATTATTATTTTGAACAAAAACAAAACCCTCCCTCACTTTATTCTTTTCCCGGTAAAACACAACTTAAATTCCCCCCTTTTTAATTTTCTTTCCATTTTAAAAAAATGGTATTACTATTAAAAAAATAACACACACTTCCCTCCATAGTTGGCCAAAAATTAGAGACTGGTCATCCATGATGGCACTTTGTGTATCTCATTCCCATATGATCAACCATCGTTATCCTCAATCCTAGATATATTGAAATTGTCAACCATGTACTCCAAAATGACTTGATATGTCCACAAATCACCATCCTAGTCATAATTTTCATGAACACCATGAATCTGGTGGTTCTATCACATTCAATCCCACCCATGAAAATTAAATCCATGACCCCATTTTCCATCTATAAAGAACACAAAGTAATATGTAGAGAAATTCCAAAAAAATTTGTTATACCCAACATTGTCTAACCATTTTTGGTCTATGATTTGAGTGCACCGAAAATCAGAGGGGTTTCTTCACTAAAAAAAGAATAAATTAAATAAAATAATTTAATTCATCAGTGGGATCATATGAATAGTGGGAATGAACATATCATAAGAATATAAATATATATACCTATTCAATATTTTATGAAATGAAAATTAAAACAATTTATGAGCACTTCCTTGATTATAGATATATCATTGGTGAAAAATACAGTCACTAGTGATGAGTAAAGTGCCACTAGGTTAGATTCATATTGATCCACCTCTATCTGATCATTGTTCATTGTTTTATTTCAATGTGACAATGAAGAAAAATATCCCCATCCTCTCTGATCTAGAAAGTGTTATGTAGCTAACCCTTGGAAAAAAATTAAGAGGGTATTTATATAATATTCTAATTTGGTTGTTTAATGGCACAATAAATGAATTATTTATTTATTTTAATTAAACATACCTTCAAATGGATGAAATAATCAGACATCTAGTGTCAATCAACCTTATGTAATGCCTAGGGTATATCCCATAGTCTAGATTCAACCATAGTATCGAATTATTTATTTGATACTCTATTCAAGAAATATTACATTATTTCTAAAAAATTTCATGCATTTTACTAATATATTTAATATTTTTATAAAATTAATTTTAGGAACACTAGGAATCATAATCTCATATCATCTTAGTTCCCAACCATAAAAATATTTTTTAATATATTTTATAGTTTCATAAAAATAGAATCTCAAAGTTCTCACCTCGTTAAAATATTTTTATCCCTGAAAAACACAAACTAAAAAATAGTATTGATACTAAGACCACATCCAGCTATCTTCTCTATGGTGATCACCTATGTGCTCTCATGCTACCATATAACATGAAACAAATTAATTTTTCATACTCACTAGATCCACTTTATCAATCCTTGACCACTAATGAGTACTCTGTGAAAGTAGATTTATCCTCGATATCTAGATTTCCCCAATAAATAATGTGCATTGGATTATGAATGTATCTCCCCATTTATGACACATGAAAGGAGTCATGAACCCATTCTAAATGTGGGGGTTTGTATGGGTGGTATGTTACATTGGTAACCCTTCACATTATCTTCAAGAACCCAATAAACTTGGAGGATATATTGTATCCCCATTTAAATCATTATAATCGTCAACATGAAGAGGATCTCAGGAAAACATGGTATCCCTACTCAAAATATAGTGTCTTATAATGCCAATCATCAAATGATTTATGTCATCTACATGCTTTCCACATACTCTCACAGAACACATGGACCTTATACATTGTTTCCTATATCTTCTCTGGCCTAATAAAAGATGTGTCACCAATTCCATTCAAGCATAAGGGTAGCCTAATGGGCCTCCCATGAATTAACATGAATAGTGTCATTAAAATAGTAGGGTAAAAGTTATTTTTATAAGAAGACATTTCTAAGGGAATGTGATCCTCATTATTCTTGATGATGTCTTACACATAAGCCCTCCGCATATCCCCCAACGCCTTGATAGTGCACTCGATCTTCCCATCCATCTAGGGATGGAAATTTTTACTCATCCACAATAAGGTCTCTAATAATTCTCATAGGCCTCTCTAATATAGTGATTTCAGTAGAGAATCATTGTCAAATATAGTCAATGAGGGCACGTAATGACAGTAGAAGATATCCCACACAAACAACTTCCCCAAGCTCTCCACGGAACATAGCTCCTAGATAGCAAGGAAAAGTGTCGACTTTTTATGTTAGTAAACTTAAACCTAGAAAAAATCATTGCATCATTTGGTCCATCGAATACCTATCACAATGTTTATGGATATACCAACTCATTTCCACTCTTGGATATCAAGAAGCTACAACACACCTATTGGAACCCATTGCTCATCCTTCAGCTACTAACATCTTAGACATTGAGAGTGGACCTTGTCCATGATCTACCACATTCCAGACAACAAAAACTACAACTAAAGGTCCCCATAAATCTTTCATACGCTGTGATGTACACCTAAAGGTGAATCGTGAAACTCCCTCATCACCTCCTCTAACAATGTGATCAGATCCATTATTTTCCCTTGAAAAGGATACTGTGATTCCTCACTTTAGGGAGGCCTTCTTGTGATTCTTATTTGGATATTTTTTCATGTAGGACTTCACATTAAATGTCTCAGAACAGATCCTCCCTCAAATGATGGATAATATGAGGATTCAACATCATCGACTGAATATAATTTTCACCCCTCGCATTCGCTATGGTCAGCTACAAATAATCAAACTTCCTAGAAACCTCCTCTATTTGATGATAATGGGACATCCTACTTTGAGAATATGCCACCATGTTACCCTTACCTATAGTATAAAATATGTCAAAGTCAATGTTCCGTATTAACTTCAACTATCACCTCCTTCCTATGTTCATATCTCTCTATGTGATGAAATAATAGATACAATGATGGTCTGAGTAAATAAAAATGGTCACTCCCAGAATAGAGTGCATCCACATTCTCAAAGTGAATACTCCTTCCATCTCTAGGTCATGAGTCACATAGTTCTTCTCATGGGGCCTCATCTACCTTGAACCTTATTTGATCACGATGATCCTCTGCATCAACACACACCCAAGCCATGCACAATAGGCATTAAAAGAAACTAATTACTCCACACCATCCTTCAGTATTCTCAAAATAGGATCATTATTCATCCTCATCATCAACTCTTCAAAGGCTCTTTGACACTATTCATCTAAGGATCATTTCTACCCATTCCTCTTTAGGGTGTTAAAAAGGGACGAAATCATAGGGGAGTCCTATACTAACATTAAATATTTCCTTTAAAAGATAATAAAACATTTCATCTATGATATGTTATTGGGTGTCTCTTAATAAATCACTATATCAATCTTCATCAGGTCCATAGCCAATCCATGCTAAAAAATTACATGCCACAAAAATTGAACCTCGTGGATCCAAAACTGATACTTTGATATTTTACCATAATGTTGGTTCTTCTTATGTATGTCTAGGACTGTCCTCAACTACTATTCATACTACTCATCTAACTCTGAGTAGGTGAGTATATCATAAATGAAGACTACAAAAAATTGGTTCATTTATGGATATATATATATATATATATATATTTGATTCATCATATCCATATATAGATCAGAATAATTCATCACACTAAAAGGAATCACCAGGAACTCAAAGTTTCTATAATGAAATCGAAATTGCAGCTTCAGATTATATGTCTTGTGAACACTCAACCAATGGTAGAAGAACCTGAGAATTTTTTTTGAGAATAATATAATGCCTCAAAACTAGTAAAATAGGTCATAAATCCCCAAAAAGTTGTAAATTTCTTTATTTTTTGGGGTTTACCCAATTATAATCAACACAAATATGAAATAACCTATCTTCCTACTTCATGAACAAAACAAGAGTTTATCATGGGGGGAACATTGGTTCTGATAAAATACCAATATCTTAGGTCCTTCAACTACATTATGAACTCCAAAATATGTATAGGGGCTATAAAATACAATTTAGAAGATATAAGAAAAGGTTTCTAGTGAAATTTGATGAAAAATGTCAACTCTCACCTCATAAGTAGTCTAGATCATCCTTAGGGAAGACATCAATAGAATACTCCATGTCTAAAAGAACCTAGATTAATGAGGTTCTAACATAAATAAGGGATAAACTCTCAAAAATGATGGGTTATGAGTTTTATATTCCTTATTAAAAAAATCCACTCTCTCTACCAAGAGATCCCTTTCACCCAAAATGGATAAACTCTTGTAATCTGTTTGAAGGAATCTGAATAATTTGTGGTGATAGTTACTCTAAAATCATATTCCTGAAGACTATAACATACCCAAGAGGATTTTATATGGCCTCATTCTGATGACCAAGAGGTCCCATGAGAAACTATCTCTAGAAATAGATAACTCGCACTTCTAGTTGATATGTAATACTGAATGAAATGTTCCCTATAAGAACCTAAGGAAAAAGTTGTTGGGATTAATCCAAAACTAGAAGATTCAGATCTCATAATAGGAGTTGGGAGATGAAAGATTTGTTAAAATATTTTCTAATGGTAATGAAGAAATAATAGAATAACTATAGATGATACCCCTAATAATTTCAGTATCTATTGGTTTATATGCCTCCATGGATCAAAGCTACCCACTTTTTCATCTGCTAGCTCAACAATCCCGATGATGGATGCCTGATGGCGGTGGTTATGGAATTGGATCATATCATCATTATCCACTATTATCTCTTACTTTGGGAGCCCCACCCACTCCTCTAATAGCTCAACCTCCCTGGAGGCCTCATTGGCCATGCCTAGGATAACCCTGATCATTGTGCTGCCACTTCCATGGTCGTCCATCTGCTGATATTCTTCTCTCCTCTACTCAACCGATTAGGTAGTCATGGGACATGTGACCATGTCCATCACATTAATATGTTTTCCTCTTTCTAGGATTCCATATTCCTCTATGTGATCCTTATGTTTATTGGCCATGTTCTTGATTTTGAGCATGGGTACGACTCTGGTGCCTCTATAGATATCATCAACCAGCTGTTGTAGATGGTTCATCCCTAAGATTCACACTGAAGGCACAATCTATGTGATATCCCATTATAAGAAATATATCTATCTCTAGATATCTCTCTGGAACTCTCTCATAGGTAGGGATAAATAATAATACTATGCTGGAATAAATATCTCTGTGAAGAACATGATCAAACATACTGACCTAGAAGAAGCCATCATAAACATGTTGGGGGAGTCCCATATAAGATATGTGAACCTTATGATATATTGAACTACTCTCATACTACCCTACTGATGATCTAGTGGATCATGAATCCATAATGATCACAAGTATGATTGGTAGTACTTGTTATGAAATAGTTTATGGATGTCATAACATGATAGTGTTGACTCGTCATGAATCCGTATGACTAGACTACACCTGCACTTAGATGATCTGTGGAAAATAGTGTCTTCTGGCACAACCATCTAGTCATTCTGGGTCTGCAAATATATGAAAAATTGTATCACTGAATCAATCAAATCCTATACTACATAGATATTTGTCTCACAATAGAACCCCATAATTCTTGGGTGTGATAACTCTCTCACAGTGACAATTTTGGATGAGTCGTCATCCTTATTTGTTGGTACAATATGTTGTTTGACAAGTAGAGGTGTGGTTACCTTTCTTCCAATAAGAATGATCTCATGATATGGCTCCATAACTGAGGCCTCATTAATCATTATAATTTCATCATGGTCCTAAATTTATAACCTAACTATATTTAATCATGGGGAAAACCTAAAAATAATCAAGCTACACCACATTAAGATGAGTGCGTATATATAGGTATATGAATCAAGAAGTATTATGAAAGGGAAAAAATCAAATATGATTCATGTAACAATGTTACCAAAAAATGATGGATTGTTATTCCAAGTTGAAAAGTATGTAATAAGAGTCTTAGTTCATGGTTACATTAGTCCTCACATTAGCACTATGTTCCCTAGCTTGAATGCCCCACTTGATACACTTTCAAACTATTTCCCTAAATTCTCAACAAAACCTCAAAAGTGTAAAAAACTCCAAGAACCATCCCATGGTTGAACCAACATTGATATTATTTTCCAATTACCCAACCCACTAGGCCCCTCTTGTCTGGAAAAAGGCCAGGGCACTATATTTTGAAGCATGACTTGGTCGAGGGATATCGACAAGCACCAAGATGCATAACTAAAATTAGAGGCATTTTCCAAAAGTAACTATTTGGATACACCCAACCATATCTGTGAAGAAGTAAATATTAATAATAATAAAAGAGTGTGACATATAGAGTATAGACCATGCATGAAATAACATATAGGGAATACAAAACATTGTGACTATATAATCCAACATTTAATGGAAAAAATTCAAACCCACCTAGAAAAGAAATCTCAACCTAAAAAACATCAATAGAAAATCGTTGAGAGAGATGTAATCCTTATCTCCATGATAGACCACTATACATGGTCAATTCACCCATGTTTCACTATGATCCATGTGAATAAAATTAAAACTATCCGTCATCTTCATAAGACCCAAAATTTTCAGGAAAATCCTATGTTGTGGTGACTATACACATAACCATAAGGATGACCTGAAAACTGAATGAGTGTGATAGTGGGATAAAAAAATAGTATTCTTCTCAACAAAAATAAAGAGTGAAACAAAACCTGAAAACATAGATGTATTCTCATAAATAAACCCAAATGAGAGATAATAAGGATCTTCATCTCATAGCCTAACCTAAGTTGATGAGTAGCCCTACAACTCTAATAGATAATCTTTGATTCCCAACATCTCGCGTGTCTTTTTTGAAGAATACATGTGTAGGTTTCACACCTCAACACTACTCCACAGCCCAAGGGATTATAATTTTTGAAATCAATAGAACCCACTCTCTGGTAAAATAGAGGATACAACTTAGTAGATAGAGGATCGAAACATGTGTAGGGGAGTACTATCTCTATCTATATATAGATTACCAGGGACCCATTCCCTAATGTTGTAGGCGGTACTATCTTCATATATTTTGGAAATATACCCTGAATAGGGGATTTCCATCTCTACTTGGAATAATGTTCATGGTTGACCCATGCCCTAATGTATTAGGGGAGTATTGTCCCCATAGATAGAGCACATGTTCCCAGAATAAGGGATTACCATCTCTATCTGGAATCTCTCTGATGATCCTACTCAGTCATTGCCATCATCAAGCGCTGCCCAAAGAAGAATCCCACTCTTGAAATTCATTTTCATATCTATAAATCCACTTCAATGGCTTACATCACATTTTATATGTAAAATTGATTCGAATAGGCTACTTGTTGTCCGAAATCTGAGTTTGGCCAAAAGCTTGATGAGCACACAATAATCTTCATCATTCCATTGGGATAAAATGCTAATCCACCAATATTTTATTGCAAACAATAGTTTTTTGTAAAATTGATCATGCCACTGTGACCCTGATAGAGAAATTCTCACGATATGATATCTAGTTACCCAAAATGGAATCCTAGTAAAAACACATATTTGTAACACATATTTATGATGATTTATAGGCCCAATCCAAGCCTCTTAATTATATATCCATCATTGGCCTTGAATCAAACTCTTTAATATTAGGGTTCCAATGTTGCTAACAAATTTCCAATCCAACATAACATGAAGAATTTATGATGGATACAAGATATTAAAAATGATAACAATGTTATTATAATCATTATTATAGAACATTTAACTTAAAGTTAGTTTCCTAATGGTTCTCCCACCCCCCCCCCCCCCAAATAAATTTACAATTCCTCCTCCATAAAAATATTTTTTAAGAACTTTTTTACTTTTTATTTCATTATTTCATTATTTTTATTATTAAAGAAAACACAACTCTCCCCCAAATTTATTCACGCCAAGGTTGCTTGCAGCCTCAAATAACCTATTTTTTATTTTAATTTACATATTTTAAAATTATATTATTATTTAAAAAAATTAACACCATCCTCTATGGATGGTCATAAATTAGAAAACAATCACCAATGGTGGTCTGTTACACAAAAAATGTGTCCTCCATCACCAGTCATCATCATGGTTTCCAGCTCTTTAGAAATTATCACATTCATCTTACAAAAAAAATTCATTCATCTAGGTATCAACATTATAATTTTATTTTTTCACAACCATGATTAATATAGTGGTTGAATCATCCTTGAATATAGATGGAAAAGATGAACCATGACCTCATTGGCCAATAATGAAGAACACACAAAAAATGGAGGAAAACCACAAAAAAGTTAATAAACACCATTATTGTGCCATGATTTCAATTTGGGAATAATAAAAGTGATATCAAGACATAAAAGAGAATACATTTTATAAAATAATTTAATTCCTCATTGGTCTCATGAGAAGGGTGGAAAAATGAATATCAAAATAAGATAAATATATATTCATGATCAGACTACTAATCAAGGGATAAAAATGAAATTTATAATCCCTAAATAAATTATGGTATGATCATATGTGAATAATTCATTCATAAGTGATGATTAAATACATGATGCATACACTACCCATCAATCCAAATCGATCATAACGTCATTCATCATTTGATGTCAATTTTCCAAAGAAGAAAGATCTCATCCACCTCTTATATCTTGAAATTTTTATGTGGAAAACCATTTTAAAATCATATTATGAGCCTATTGATTATAGATTTTAATTACTTAATAGAATAAAATTAATATATAAATTATTATTTATTTATATTAGATGCACCATCCAATGAATTCCTTAGTCGGACATCCAACATGAATAAACCATAGGAGGCGCATAGGGTATATTTGATGTTCCATATTCAACAGTGGTCTTGGATATTTCATTTGATAATAAATTCAAGATATATTCCATTATTTATAAAAAAATTCATGTGCATGATATTAATATATTTAATATTTTATAAAATTAATTAAAGGTATAATGGGACTCAGAATTTCACATTGTCTCATCACCTGACACTTAAAATATTTCATACTATATTTCAATGTATTAAAAGGAAAAAAAATAAAGTATCTAAAAATATAATCTATTATTTTCCAAATTTTGATCCAAATCATTAGTCTTAGAGGATTTTATGACAATTAATTTCAAAGTGGTTTAATTTCATCATTTGTTTTTGAATGGAAGTGTGTAGCTAATATATGAATAATGATTGGGAATTAAAGTTCCAATTTAGGCTAGATGATATGAGTTTGAATGTTATGATGGTTTTCCTATGAATAGTTTTTTGTTATGTATTGAGATGGGTTATAATATCTTTAAATATGGAATTCTGAAAGATTTATTAACATTTTGAATTCTATTAACTAATTTGGTGTAAACAGTATGTTAAAAAAGGGGGAGTGAAGGTGGGGTATTTATTCCCCCAAAATAAGGGGGAAATAATCATTTTCGTTTTATTTTTAGGGGAAGAGACCCTAAAATTAATCCTCCATAATGAGGAAGATTGGAAAATGCCTACTATAGAGTGAGGAAGAGGTAATTATTCCAAGTATAGAAATGAAATTTTTTTAAACCCAACGTTGTCTCTAGGAGATAGGTCCTTTAAATCTTTTATCACATATTAGTTAGAGAAAATGTTTTTTATGTGGTGTTTCATTAAAACTAAAATTAGAAACGAAATAGTGGATTGAAAAAAAACTAATCAAGAGAAGAACATCCAGTTAGGGTTAGCTTAACCCATTTCAATGTTATCCTTGCCCCAAGGTAAAACAATCTTCTTATACTAACATGGTAAGAGAGAAAATCCACAATTTCTTCCTCTCTGTCCCTCCATTGAATAGTGATCGTGGGAATAACCCTATCTGAGATATCATCATGATCTACCTTATTTACTATGTTTAAAATTGTTGTATTGGACCCTTCTAATTGAAAAAGGAAATTCGAATTGGGTCTTTTTATTCCTAAATATCCAAGAGTTCTCATTAACACGTTTACACATACAATTTATTTTCAAGAACATAACCACTTATCTCTGTGGTATTACATTTTTTATAGACATGAAATAGGTGGAGGGATATAATAGATCAATTAAATAATAAAAAATCAAAAATACAATCCAAAATTTATTACTATATCACTTGATAATTAAAATAAATATTTTAATATTTAAACTCGTTTTAGAGAAGAGATTGAGGTTTCTCTTCAATGAAATGAATGAATTAAAGCATTAGAAAAATGTTATCCTTACCTTAACATTTTAATAAATGTTTAACCTTAATTTTGAATGGTAACCAAGATGATAGGATAAGGAGAAAGCATTCAAAAACAAAACTATAAAGAATTAAGATTCTAAAACCAATAATAAAACCTCTAGTATCCATTCATGATCAGGTCCAAGGATTAGTCCTTTCACCAGTACACCTTCTTTATCTCTTATAGAAAATTTGTATTCTATTCACAACCCATAGTAAAACCATTTAGATATTATCTCTTTGGAATATTAATTCTTTTCCTTTTTCCTTAGATCTTCAGTCCTTCAAAGTTAGCATATCATAAGAAATCTGTTGATTCAATTAAATTTTTAAGTGTATCTTTATCTATAATGTTATGAAGTATAATTCATGTGGAAGTATCCTCTTTGATTGTATGCATGGTGATGTTCCAGCCCTATGTATGTACTTCTAACAACCTAAAATTGTTTATAGAGAAAATTTCTATGAAAATTTCCTAACTATTAGACAAACCGTGAGGTTCAATAAAATTGATAGACCATGATGTTAAAGTGACCACATGGCAAACAATTCATTATGCAGTAAATTCATTTCATGTTCAATTTGATGATAATGTTATTTATTTAGGGATATAATGAATTTATAATCATATCCAATCTTGAAAGGAAAAGTCAATCATTTATCTTCTTATAGTTAATCTATGTGTACCTGCGATAAATTAGATAGACATGGGTATGTCAGGATTAATGGTATTGTATTATTTTTTTGTTAGTTAAGGACTTTTTAAAATTTCATGAATAATTTAATATCTTTAGTAATTCCACAATGCCCCTTAATTATTTACTTTCTTAAAATTAAACACATCCACCATATAATTTTATCAATACATTCATGATTAAGTTTATTCTTCATTCTAATATTTACATGGATAAAAAAATTAGAAACTTACAATATAATTCATTTTCTCACTACTGACCAAAATAATCATATAATTATAAAAATTTATAATTACCTAGTAAATGATAAAATAGTGAGATTAAAACCATGATAATTCTCAATGAAATATACAAATGTATTAGCTCTATCAATTCCCATTAACGTAAACCATGAACTCTAGAGAGGTAAACATTGAAAATAATTACCAATGAAAAATCATAATAAAATCCAATGTGAGTCCCTTTTTCATAACAATGTCTCCCAAGTAATCATGACTCATTATTGCTATCGATTACATTTTTTTCAATTAATCACATTAAATTAATTATCACATCATTATTCCCCTAATAAATTATAATACCTATATTTCTAGAATATTTAACTTAAAAATTTTGTATGATTTTTAGGAAAATTTATTCTCATTCCATGTTTATACATGTTTCACCATATACTTGATTAATTTATCCATCTCAACATAATGATTCAAATATATAAACATATTATGAATGATTAATCTGGTTTGTTTTGTGCATTAAGGGTTTATAGGATTCGAATGTTAAACTTTTTAGGCCATATGAGGAGGCCTGGCTCTAAAATGAATCTTAATGCATGATTTTCATTTTCCTCTATGAATTTATTCCCTATAAACATCAATTTTATATTATCCAAAAATCACTTATATGAATTATACATGTAAATACCAAGCCTTTTATCAATTAAACAGTAGTAAATTCTCATTCCCCAATTTCATTTAGTAGGTTTCATTATTTTTTTGTTCTGCACTTGAGGTATAATGGAATTTTAATTTTTTTAGTGCTGTGAATTCTACCTAACCCAAGAATGGAAATTATTTCCCCTTACATAATATGTATTCCATCTCCTTACTTATTATCATATTTAATATTTTCTTTCAAATATATTCTCTTAGAATTGTGTCACAAATTTTATCATCTCTATGCTAATTTCAACTTTTAAATAAAAAACATTATCCTCAAAACTCGTAACAATATTTATGTTTAGTCCACCATCAAATTAAATTTTCTAAATAATCTTCATCTATCATCTTTTACACTTCTCTAATAGAATTTATTTTTCTCTTTTTGATATGGAACATTGTGTGTATTTTACTTTTTCAATAGAAAAAAATCTAATTTCAATTCAAAATATTGTTATACTTCCCTAGGAAGTCATATGAAAAATCCTGAACATTTTTATGATCTTCCCATCATTGATTTTCTCCCAAAATAAATTAAAAAATTTTTTGTTTAAAATGATTCTATAAATTCAAAAAAAATTATATCAAACAAATTGGTGGAGTTCATTGTCTCCCTTCCCTTATGCATGATTTTAACTTAGTTCTTGAAAAATTCATTGGAAACAATTATATAGGGGTAGTTTTCATATAAAATAAATTCATAAAAATATAATTCATGGATAATATGGGATACAGGAATTACTTTTCATGTAGGATTGAAAACAAGGTTCATTGTAAAAATAATGTTCTAAATTAAAATAATTTATCAATCATTTGAGCACGATGTCTTTAAATGCTCCAAGGTTATGTCTAGATTACCAAAAAAAATTAATTATTCATTATCTTGATTCTCCCAAGAAAATTGTAATCTTTAAGAGATGTAAAAGTTAGTTTAGAATCCTCATAGGTATGTTATTAAAAAATAAGACAATATATTATTTCATGGGGTTTAAATATTAGTCGTGTTTTCATGAAATTTAATTTATTTATAATTTTTAAATAAAAAAAATTCAAAATTACTCTAATGTTATGTAATAAATAAAATTAGTTTTTGAACATTATCTATGATTCAATATTTTTAAGGGTATTTTAATTAGTCTCATGTGTTTTAAAAACATACTAAAACAAAAAAAAAACAAAACCATTTTAAAAGTAAAAATTTTTGAAAAATAAAACAAAAACTTTTAGAATCCCTAATATAAAGGTAGTAAACTAAATGTTTGCCTATACCAACATAGATGATTCAATGCACTCAATGAATTTTAACATATTTAAAATTTAATTATATTTTAAGTAAAATCACAGAAGTATCTAAGTGTTAAAGAAATGTACAAGTAGATGGTATTAGTGAAAAATATATTAGATGAGTGTGATATCCTCTATTTTATCTTACAGTAAGATCCCATAGAATTTCACCATCCTATACCCTTGGATAGTGAATGTTTCATTCAATCCATACTTCAAAATACACAAAAATCCAAAAAACCATACATCATAAATCGTAAATGGACCTTCCCAACTGAAATGAAGTTAACCTAGAATAAAATTAAGTCTTGAGTTGTATAACAATATTATGTATCCAAGATGAAATTATTTTAGTAATATCATCTTATCATGTCCCTCCATTGTCTTTCCTTTTAAAATATTGGAATTTTAAAAATAATCTCTTCTAATTTGTTTAAACTCTTGCAGTGCCATTTATCTTTCCTTTCTAATTCTTCCCATGTAAAAAATTCATCTCTCTCATAGCCCAATAGGATTTATATTCCAATTCGACATGAAAGTGTAAAAAAGTTCCCATAAATTGTCTCATACAAGTTCACTCTAAAGGGGGTCTTTCAGGGTATCATATAATCCCATATGTGGTTTTAAAACCACATTATACAATCAACAACATTTATTTTTACAATATTCTCTACAATTCACTTGATCTTCATGTTGGAAACATTGGTTTCTCAATTTTTTTGTAGATGATAAGGTGTTTATATTTTATGATTCACTCTATACTTCCTCATTACAACCTCTATCCTCCCATTCTAAAAATGTGCCCTTGTTTATTTATGATGTATCTAGTCACTCCAAACCTAAAAAATATTTTATCCTTAACCAAAAAACAAAAAACATGAGCATCATCAATTCTAGTGGCTTTATCTTCCACCCACATTGAATCATAATCCACTAAAATCAAGGTATAAAATTTTACAAATGAAATGGGAATTGGTATTTTATATTATATTTCATAATATAAAAATTTCTTCAAAAACTAATTGGTATTGGAGGAATTTAATTTTTCATTGAAATATTCCTAAAAAACTAATATTATCACATTTTTTACAAAATTCATGTTTGTATTTAAAAAAAGTGGGACAATTAATTCCAAATTATTAAGACTTATTTGTTTTAATTTGAGGTAAAATGTTTCATCCCCAATGTAAAGTAGGATAACACTCAAATAAATGTTTCAATTTTACTTTTTGGAATGTAGATTCATATCATTTAATCACTAAAAACATTCCAATGAAATTGAACTTCTTGAATGTAAAATATGGTTTGAATTTTAATTTTTTAATTTAATAGGGATTTAAATGGGTTGTAAAATGAAAAGTTACCAAATAATTGACCATATCTACATACCATTGAACTTAACCTTCAACTATGAAGTTATTTTCCCCGAAAATGAGGTATATTAAGTGTTTTTGGGCTGGAATCCTAACTTTGGTTGTGTTGGGAAGTCTAATCAAGTGATCATACACTTGGTTATTAGCTCCATTCATTTATTTAATTTCTAAATAGAATTACTAAATTAGTAGAATATATCTAACTATCATAGTCTTGGATCCTACCATATTTATAAAATATATAAGGGTTGTGTTTTCCAAAAAAACAAAAACTTTACCTCCATGAAAATATATTTTGAATTTGTCCAAAGAATAGATATCTTTAATAAACTATTTCATAGTAATTGTGTAGTTAAATTAGATTGTATAATAAATTTTTTATATTAAATTATCTGAAATATAAATATCCCACCTACTTAGTTTTAAGCATAAAAAATGAGCTAGAATAGTTTCTCCCAATTTAGTGGCTATATTACCGGTTTGGTAATCAATCTCATATTTGACACATAAAATGAATTCCAACACTAATAATTAAAATTTAAATTAGTATTATTCAAAATAAATCTTACTAAAATATGTGATAAACCTCTTATATAACTCTATATGTCTTAAAAACAATCTACAAATTTTCAAACAAGTTGGGTAAGGAAAGGAACTTATTACCTATTTTTTTTTGTTTTTCCACATAAATTTTTTTCTATTATATGATTAGATAACGAAAAATTCCTCTCTAAAACATTAAATGAAAATTTTAAAAATTCAAAACAAGATTAATTTCAATGATATTTTTCAAAACATTTTTTATATTTTTCAATAAATTGTCAAAATAAATTCCAACAAACTAGAAATTAATCTAATAATACCTCCATGTAATCCCAAATATCCTCAGAGATTATACATACAATGAAACAATGAAATCTATCTAGTGAATTTCGTATATCCAATGGAATAATTATATTAGAAAACGTGTTAAAGGGTCTTTAAATGTTGGTCTTATATTGTTCTTTTGAAGGAATTAGAACTTGTAAATAATCTGAAAATCTATCTAAATATATAATGAGTTATCCCATATAATCACTCTATAATCCTATTAATTTAGGGGGAGTGGTGAGGAAACGATCTTTTTTAGTGAAATAATTTATCTTCCTATTGTATTAAAGAACTCATAATTAGTTTTGTATTTTCATGGGAGTTACGTAATTCTCTTCATTATTCAAAATAGTTATCCTAATTTTTTAGGTACTACATGAATGGGGCTAACCCATTATGAATATGAAATGGAATATATGATACCTAATTATAATATATTCTATATAACTTTCTTCAGTTCCTTCATTAAGGTGGAATTTACAATTATTTGGGCATTCCAAATAGGTTTGGAATCTACCTCAACCAAAATTTTATATGGGTATATTTTTGGACTTATACCTATAATATCACATATTCTACATCATATTTCATATAAATTTTTAATCAATTGTTTTATCATAGTATTATCTTTTTTTCAAACATATTATTACCAATTACCATAATGAATTTTTCTAATTACACGAGGTATACATAATTGAATTTAGTTATAAGTGGATTAATTAACTATTTTTGTGTTGTTAAGGGAATTAAATTAAATTGAGGCCCCCACTAATAAAAAATCAACATTATATAAATAAGAAATAATATCAGCATCTAAATCAAGAAATAAAACATTATATGCGCCATATTATTAAAAATTTAACTCTTCTTCCAATGTAAAGATAAAATTTATAGAATTTTATAAAACATTATCTTCCAATGACTTCTGATTAAAAAAGATTTCCCTAAGTATAAAAATTAATTTAACATACCAAAATACTAAAAGGGATCAACCTCATTGAGGTTGGATAGTTTCAAAAGTAAATGGTATAATAAAGGATTCCTCTTTGATTCAAAAATATTAAATTATATAGTATTATTTCCAAACTCCTTGGTAAATCTAACTTCATGGGAATTGATGATGGTTTTGTCTATATTCAAGAAATTCCCCCCAAAAATTATTGGTCAGTGTATTGGTTCCCTATCATCATCCATATTTAGCATGTTGAAATAAGCTAGAAAAACTAGGAAAGGAACTCTAATTAACACATATTTCAAAACTACTACTGGGGAAGAAGTGGATTTTTTTAGAGTCATACCACCACTCATGTGGGATAAAAATTCACCATCTCTAAACGAGTTAATAATGAGTGAAAAAAATACAATAATATATTCACATAAATTAATAAAATAATATGAAAATTTTAAAGATCCAATGGTGAATGTAAAATAAAAAGTCCATGGATTATAAATTTGGTGGGAAAATATGGTTTGATCTAGTCTGTGACACTTATTCCTATTATGATACTTTAATTCACATAAAATCACCTTTTCATTATGTAATACCCTTTGTTAAATTAAACATAATTTGGGACTTCTTTGGGATCATCGAAAAAAAGGATTTTAATACACCGTATAGAAATTGTCTAGAACTTACATCTATTGTATCTCTTAGTGAATCTATTTTAATTGAAAAAGTTTTATGGGAATAGTGGGGAAATATATCTCCTCTCTTTTTTATTCGTTTGGAGTTGATTTTCTTTTCTATTCTCCATTTGTCTATCCTTCTTTTATTCCAGTTTTTAATCTTCTGATTGGGGATATTTTCTTAATATATACCCTAATATTTTTAAATACCAAGATTTATTACCCTCATATTCTAGTTTAATTTTTTTCATTCAACTATTTTTAGTGGTGGCATTTATTTTACACTTATTTTTTTCACACTAACATTATCCTTCGGATTAGGCACTATTTTTCCATCATGTTTCCAATATTTTTTATCAATATTTTCATCATTTCTCTATACTCTTTTATTTTATTCCTAAACTAATCCACTAAAAACCTGATTATTACTGTATATTTTGGTATACACCAGTGTATGTTTATTCATAATGATTATTCTTCTCAAAATGGGGTGGATGGTAGGTTAGTAGGTTATAGTTCTTCTTATATTATTGTTCAAATGGTGGTTTGTGTTTGAATTAGTGGTTTCTTTTTGGTAATGTGGTGGTTTGGGTTTTAATTTTTGTACAGGTTTTGCCTAGTTTTACTAATTGAATAATCCATAATAGGCTTAGTAAAGATATATCCATCCATAGTTTTGTTGGAGTTTCCTTTGATAAATAATGGATGAAAAACATTATATACATTGGACTTCATCAAACTTAAGGGTGAAATGGATAGATGGTGAGTAGAAACAATATACCTTAGTTATTTCTTATTATTTGCTAAATTTTTTCAGATCCATATATCTCACCAAACTAGTTATCTATTCATGTTATGATTCTAATAATGATAATAGATCATATGTTATTAACCATTTTATTTCTCTTATGATGGTACCTCTTCTGGTGAATTATTTTGAGTTATGATAAATATTCTCAATTAGTTAATTTTTTAATACATGTTATTTTCCTATTATGGATCCCTTGGATGATGCATCTAATATATTTCTATCATTTTCCAATATGGTTTGTAAAAATAAAACAGTGAATTGGTTCACTTCTATTCATTTATATGGTTAGTTGGAATAGATGTTCATGAATATTTCCCATTACTCATTAAGAGTTTATTCATATTATTTCGTAATGGAATAAATCTCATTCCATATTTTTTTCCTAGATGTAGGAAAAAAATTTGTAGGAAGCATCTATGTAATTTATCCAAATCATAGACCTCTTTTTTATAGGTTTTAAATCCATTTATTTTCATCTCCTTTATGAAAGTAATAATGTAACATCCACATCACTTTTTTAACTACCCTTTTGGGTTTGAAAGTAGAGTAAACATTTGTAAAATCATCTATGAATATATTGGGGTCTTCACATATAAGACTATAGTGCATGAGAAATATTTTAATCAAACAATTTTTCAATTTAAAGTCATTTTTTAATTTAGTCACATCCATATGATTGTTTTTATTAACTAATTTTTGTGCAAAAAGATCTCTTAGGTTTTGTTTTAGATTTCTATCAATGATTATACTCTCAATTTGAAAAATATGATTTTCACTTGAGACTTTAGGAATTATTTGTTTAATATCAATGTGTATATTAATGTTTTTGTGTTACTTCCATAAATTTATATCAATTATAGGATCTATAGTCCAAGATTTTTGTTCGATGCGTTATTCATGAAATTCAAAATTTAGATTTCACATGGTCTTCAGAAAAATAAGGCCATGTTTTGACACATTCCGATCATTGGGTGGAGAAAAATAAATTATTCCATGTTTTAAAATACAGTGT
The DNA here is from genome assembly GCA_963277665.1 of Viscum album. Lineage (NCBI taxonomy): Eukaryota > Viridiplantae > Streptophyta > Magnoliopsida > Santalales > Viscaceae > Viscum > Viscum album. The sequence goes on from OY728141.1 coordinate 1,578,371,196, forward strand.
TAGTAGAAAACCTGTGTTTTATCTATGAAAGGAGTTATCTTAATCTTGTATCACTTATTGGTTTAAAAAAGGTGTTTTTTTGAGATGGATTCCTTTTAAAAATAAATTGGGTAATGAGATTTTTTTTAATCTAATGATGATATTGTGATCAGGTTATCTTTGGCTTAATCTATTGTAATTCTATCTTGGATCCAAGGCTAAAAAATCCTCCTATACCATGATGTTTAGAGTTAGAATCAATAATCACTTCATATCTCTCCCTTAACCAAATGGTGATGGTGATAATAACCCAAACTAAGATATTATCCTAGAACTCCCTTTTTCTTATAGGTGCATTTTCTATAGTTGACCCTCTTAGTTGACTTATTAAATTCCAAATTAGAACTTTTTATTCCTAAAAATCCAAGTGTTATCATTACCACTATTACTCATGATAGAGATCACCAATAACTTCACCACCTATCTTGATAAATTTTCATTGTATACAGACTAAAACTATTTTTTGAAAGATAATGGATCATCAACTGATGTAACAAAAAAATAATTCAAAACAATAGATAATGGAACATGATAATAAAAAAAATTGAATGTTGAATCTAGTTTAATAAAATATATGGATGATATATTTTTATTTCATAAAAGGTATTAAATCAAACATTAAAATATAGTTATGGTGAGGCATGATTTATGTGTCATTTTTTATGTTTCATAGTGTCAAGGACCATCATCCCTATAATGTGTCTTGCGTTGTAAAAAAGTAGGTCATAGCTTAAAAAATCCATAATAACCTCCATCAAGGGAGTTGTTTGTGTTTATTTTTTATGGTGAGGTGTGATCCTAGATTGTAATAATAATTCATGTGTACAGACCCAAGGGATTCTTCATTTTATGTTGAAAATATTCCAAGCTATTGATTAATTACTTTTCCATCAGAATTAAAGGGTCCTTTATTCATGATCTTCTAAAAAAGGGACACTTATGATCAAAGAAAGGATCTCATTTTCTCTAAAAAATGAGTACCTTAATGTAACAGAGTGTTTCATCAGCTCCGGTTTAAATTAATTCATGATTTAAGGGATCAAATTTGGGTCGGAATCCCTTAATAGTTTCTTAATCTACTTTGTTTATTTTGTATATTGTTTATTTTTCATGATAGTGTGATCACCTTTACTGTTCACTATATCCATAATCAGTTTTATAATATTTGTATCTTATTTATTCTTTAAACATATGGTGGTGGAGTTATTTTTAATAATAAATATGGCATTATAGTATTCAGAATATTATTTATTCTTCACAACATTCATTGATTCAATGTTTACCTATTCATTACCCAGTAGAAAAATATTCCTTCATTGATTTACATTCATTGAAACCTTATGTATAGTGAAGAATGATCTAATATATAAGGATTGTCATTGTTTAATTTTTACCCATACCTTTTATATTCAATTAAATAAGATTACATGATCCCTTATGTGATCCTTTGTTATTAATTTTTAATAATAATTTTCTTTATTTTACACATAAATGAGATGGTTATCCTTAGTACCTCCCCAACATTCATGATTCGAAAAACTATTGGGTATCATAACATATTATTTATCTTAATTTATAAATATTTATTTATAAAATTATTTTTAATATCTCGTATTTCAAAAATAGTTTTATTTTTATTCAATAATAAAATTTATCGTGGCCAAATTCATTTAGTTTATTTCAATTAATATCGTTTCAATGGAATTTCTTTTTCTTTTTTTTTGTTGCAACATAGATATTTTAATTTAAAAATAATATTATATTTTACCACACATCTCATCCTTATAAAGATTGGATAATAAATAATGTCATGAGATAAGGGTTAGTTCATGGGAATTCTTATATTATATATATTTAATTTTAAAAAACATTCCTATGTATTGAAAATTTAATAATATTTATTTTTTTATTTCAATAAATTTTTTCCAGTTGTGAAATTTTAATCAGGTCATGTATGATAATATGATTCTATAACCAAAGTAGTTTTTCTCTTTTTAACATTTTTGTAAAATAAGGTTAAAATAAATTTTATTATTATATATTGAGAGACATGTAAATCAACCCTATCAAGTGAGGTTGGAGGATAAATTTATAGTGAAGCCAATAAAAAAGATAAAAGAGATATTTTATAATTTAAATTACTATCACATGGTTTATTCATTAAAACTAAATTTAAATATCAAAATATCTATTTACTCATCAATATAGGATTTCCTATCATGGACTAATAGTAAAATAAAATAGTATAAATACTTCTAAGACCCCCCCAGCTTTATATAGAAACATTTAGTACATAAAATAATTAAAATAGAAAAGAAAAACCTAGTACACAATACTACATTTTTATCCCTTTTCTTTTGTTTAATCTCATCATGGTATAAATGATTGAAAATAGAACTGTTTTTTCTAAAATAGATTATTTCCATCAAAATGTTCCCATGGTGAGGATGGACATTTCATGAAGATGTTTGATGAAAGGATTTCTATAAAAGAACCTAAAAATATCCAGTTGAAATATAGTTTGAAAATAGAATCAAAATGATAGGTGAAACAATGACAAAATTGTGAACCAAAATTTTTTGGTGAAATGACACCGAATTAGAGGACTTGAATGGTTATGAGTAATGTTTACCAAATAGAATACCCAAAACATTGGGTGAAAAGGTTCTTCAATAGAAGCACCAAAAGGTTGTTTTTTATCAACAATTTGGATATAGCAATCATTGGTCCATGTAAATTGAATAAAGGATGTTAAATTACTTTAAAAAAATAAAATCTTGAATGAATGTGATATGAAATTGAGTGAAAAAATAAAATAATAAAATTAAGCTGAATAAAATATTTTATGTTTTGAAATTAAAATGTTAAATATTAACAGAAAAAATGATAAATAGAGAGATTGGTTATAAGTGATTAATTGATTTATAGATTAATTTAATTATAGAAACAAATAAATAAATGATTATTAAAGTAAATAAGTCCCACAATTTATTATTAATGTTAAAAATAGCTCAATAAGAGTCCGTACATCTCCCACCTCAATAGATAGAGGATTTGTTAACAAATATATATATATACACCATGAATCTAGTGTTATCCCAGAAACCTGAAAAGAAAAATACCCTTGGGTTTAGAGGTTATCAAGGAACCTTATAACATCCCACGCCGACTCACTATAAGAAATGTAGAGGGAAGGGAATGATGCAAGACCGTAGGTTCACCTTTCCATATACTAGAGGATGTTGACTAGAATTGGGGGGGTCTAAATTGGTACAATGGTGAGACCATATATAAAAAATAGAGTGAAAAATCATAAATAAAAATAATAAATTCATTAATTGATGAGAAACTGAAACATAAATAATAATAATTAAAAAAATAATAATAAATGGATACAATAATGCCTGAACAACCATGCCATATATAATACATTAAACCTCCCACTAGGTAGATCATATATACATACTAAAATAAATAAAATAATAAGTATGATATAGGAAATCACATGATAAAACTGATTTTTAAATCTAAAATAATTCAAGTATTCCCTTTAGAAAATTTTATCCTAGGCCTCATCCCAAACCTGCACCTAAAATACACATGTGAGTATCTTCTCAGGTTCCCAAGTTCAATGGAAGCCAAAGTATATCACGAGTAAAAAATTCATCATGGGACCAATAATTTAATCCTATATTAAATAATATATTCATGATGTGTTCATGTGACATTATCAGGTGACCTAAATAAATACCCATTGAAAAAAATAATTTCATGTCGATATTTTGGTATTTGACATTGGTCGGCCATAATTTCATTAACAAGGGTAAATGTGTCTCTAAGAATAATTCAAATACCATTCTGAAAAAGTAATACATCAGCTCTAAATCTATAGAAAAATTATCCATTCCTCATGGATCTAGGAAACCATACAATGAAATCTCTATCCAGTGTTCTAAACCAATAGAATCCCCTAACATGATCCACGTAGCTATAGGAAAGAGGCCCACAATAGACCTATCATAAGCCATAATTACATGGATTCTACTATCATCCGGGATCCTAAACTAATGCCACTCCTATTTTATCTTATTGACACCATGGATGAGGCACATGAAAACCAAACCAAGAACATTACATCCATAGAATAAAGGATTATCTACGATTAAATTAATAATGTATTAGGCTTAACATAAAGGGATAGATTTCATTTTTTAGGAATATTTATGACATTACAAAAGTTCATGCGTAAGGACTATAATAGTTTAGTGACTTTGGAATGTTGGGATAAAATATTCTAACATGGTTAAATATATTCAGTGTTTCCCCCAAAGATCATCCCCTTAATAACTTCTACTTAAAAAAATTATTCATAGTCTAGTGAAGGTAAACATAAGAAATGGGTGAGATCAGATTCTTGGTAAGGGTAAACAAAGGAGATACATAGGTATTACATGATCATAAGGGTATGAGAACTTCAGAATAACATTTCTAGATTATACCCAATATATAAAATATAATATATATGATTCATAGAATAAATATTGGTAATTAAAAAGATATTAATCATATTAGAATCAAGATAATAATGCATGAAATCATATCATTGGAGTAAACCATTGAATTTTGGGCAGATACATAAGAATGTAAAATAATTTCCATAGTAGTCATGTCATCGCTTCCAGGTCCATCTTAGTTGTATGGGTTCACCCTCATACCATCTTTGTTTTCATGGTTCACTCCCAAGAATTTCCTAGTATTAAAAGTTCACTCCCAATACCATATTAGTGGCTAATTTCCTTTGGTAAACCAATTTCATTCCTCGTTCCAGTCGTGTCTATCTCATGAGATATAAATCCTTACTAAAAGCATTGAAGGGAGATATAGGTCCCACCCATATCATAATGAAATCATAAATTCATGTTCCAAAAGATGAAAAACATTCATATCATAACCCATGAAATGAAATGTATATTCTGAACATGTAATCATATCCTAACATGTAAAAAAGAGATATGATTCATAACCATTTAACCACATCATAACTAGTGGAAAGAAGAGGGATTCATAAGAATATATAATTTATTCTTCACAAAAATAATTTTTAAAATATAAATAATTCTTAAAATCATTTTGATTTCAAATATACATAAATACTTATAAAATAATATTAATAACATTTTGTGAATACTATTTATTTAAAAAGGAAACATCAAAACATTTTAATACCTTTTTTTAGAAATATTTTCAAAACATATGAAAAAATATAATAAATCATTGAAATAATTATCTCTTGAAATAAAATTTTAAAAATATATAAAGTAATCATTGAAAATATTTTAAAATACTTTTTAAATATAATTTTTTTTAAAACTGTTTTCATTGAAAATACCTTTTGAAACAATGAATTTTTAGAATATTATAAAAAAAATTCTTAAACATTATTCTTTTAAAATTTAAATGGAAGCATTAATGGATGGATGGTCATGATGGTGGATAAATACATACTTTCCATGCATTTCTTTTTGTGCTGCAAAATTTTTAGAAAATTTCATCGATCAGAAAACAAGAAGAATATTTTTTTATGTTTTATCGAAATATAGATGTAAATGTATATGAGATGGAATAATACAGGTGGGGGTGAATTGTAGGTTTAAATTCTTTTTATTTAAACTCTTATAAAGAAACAATGTATAAGATATCTTAAACTAATACAATTCACAAATCCTTTTATGAAATAAAACAAAATATTATATTGGTCCTCGATATGATGAATATAAAATGATACCCTAGGTTATTAAAAACAATTATATTTGAATTGAATACGATGATCAGAATATAAAAAATGTAAATGATTCTACTGTATAGTGTATAGAATCATTTAATAAAATATGTAACGTAAATGAATGTATCATAATTATAACAATTACAATAGAAAATAATATAAATAGAAAGTGGAAATAAAAATATTCCACTTATATTAAAAATAGTAGTAGAAAAGTAAATGGATTACAATAATTTTCTAAAAAAGTGTAGGGTATCCTTTCAACTAGGATAAAAGGTATGTCTTGCCACCACCTGGGTAAGCCCTTGATACGATTATTGGAATGTCTATCTTAATATCCAGTTAAGCTCTCAGTTAAGATGTTAATTGCACCTTTGACTTCCAAATACTTGAAATCCCTTAATAAAACAATCGACAACACCGTCTTCGTATAAAAAAAAATCCCTGATTGTTATCAAAATGAACAGTGACAAAAAAATACAAAGAACTTATTTAAATACAAGAACTAGAAACAAATTGTTCACGTCTTGTATCTTCAAGGATTTTTGCATGAAGTAAATGAGAGTTTACATTGTCTCCCTCTAGAATCAAAATAGTGTCTTCTGTGTTCAATAATTCATGTCATGTATTCTCTAGTTCAAATTTCCTCCTATTTATAGGCCTCATATCCAATGATATTATTTGATTTCAGTGGTCATATTTCTCAGAAAAACAATAAGGGACATAGAAACCGAGCATTAAGATGGTAAAAAACAAAATACATGACATCATTTTTATTAGTCTATAACTAACTAAACAATATCAATTTTGTTAGAAACCAATATGCACAAAAGTGTGAAATAATGAGTATAATGAATAAGTAATGTATGATTAAAAGGATAGTGTAAAACATGTATGTGTTATTGGATTAAGATATAAGTACAATTAAATTCACGGGTAAAATATATAACATGGCTATGATGTAGATCATGGATATGAAACATATTATAATTACGATGTATAATGTGATTTCGATGTGTAATGTACTTACAATTTATATCATGGATACAATACATGATTACAATGCATGACAAGAATACGATTTATATCATGATTATGATTTATAATATGGTTATGATCTATAACATGATTAGGGTGCATATCATGATTACGATGTATAATATGGTTACGATGTATAATATTATTAGGATGCATATCATGATTATGATGTATAACATGGTTATGATGTATAGAATGATTATGATGCATTTCATGATTAAGATGTATAACATGTTTATGATGTATAACATGATTATGATGTATATCATGATTACAATGTAAAAAATGTTTATTATGTATATCATGTTTACAATGACAAACATCAATACGATACATAACATGATTGTGACGCAAAATGTGGTTACAGTGAGAAACAACATATTTGATTAGGATGAGAAACACCATATGTGATTACAATAATAAATAACATATGTGATTATGATGAGAAAAAATAAGTAATTTGTGATTCAAAAAAAATATGAATGGAAAAGTCAAAAGTCATTTTGACTCAACAATTTCCCCTTTTTGGAAAGTACAAAATAGAAAAAACTATAAAGACTTATCTCCCCCTGAGTTTAGTAACTCTTCTAAAAGTAGTAGTTAATATGAATAACTCCACCTTAGGATAAAATAAGACTAAGGATCATATTTCATTTACATTGACTTGTGAATTCTATCCCTTAATTAGGTATTCACCCTCTTTCATTCTTATTAAAAAAGAATCTTCCATATAAAGAAATTTATTCTTTTCAAAATTAATCTCCCCCTTTGTGATTTCAAAAAATATTAAGGGAATGATTTTTTTTCCTACAAGGAGTTAAGGAAACAAAGTATATGAAACAATAAAAAATATTGGAATGAAATAATTTTTTATTACAGTAAGGGTTCAAAAATTCATTCCTTATCCTTTTTTTCAAGAGATTAAAATATTAGAGTATTATCTTCTTGAACTCCTTTATATCCTCCATAAATTTGTTAAGAGTTTTTTGCTGATCCTTCAGCTTCACATCCTCTTCTTCAGTAATCCTTTCCTGTTTTCAGATCCTTTCTATATGAAGTGGATCAATTGTTCTTGTGCTTTGAGCCTTACTTCTTGGGAATTATAATCCTCCATTTTAACTCTATAGGCCTTCTCTATGATTAAAACACATTTTGATATTAAAACAATCTCATTATATCCGATTTTCAATTTTCCCTTTAGATTTTCAATCCCTTCAGAAGATATTATTTCTGAGGTAATTAGTAATTAAAATTATTCTACTTTTTCATTAAAATGAGTGACCATCTTCTGGTAGACAAAATTGATATCATTTAAATTCTTCACCAATTAATAAATAACTTCCACATGGTAAATGATATTATACTCAATTTTTTATGACTATTTAATAGCTTTCATACAAGCCTTTCTGTTATCAGCAACATGTTACATTAAAATTCACATCATGATTCAAAAACATATTCTTCAGAGTCTTAACATAATCAATTATTTGATTATGACTATCATCAATGATATATATATTGGATTTGATATTTTGTAATAAAGGTATAATTATTTCCAATCCATTCGATTCTTGTTCAATGTATTGAATTCCCTTTACTATGATTGTCTTTTTTGAATCTGTATCTTCATTGTATTTAGGGAGATCTTCAAAATGACTTTCAGTGGAGAAAAATGTAGCTAATTGATTCTGATTATTATTAGATTCTTCTTCTTCTTCTTTATCTAAGATTTGAATGAAATATTTGGATGTATCGTTTTGAGAAACAATGTTTTATGATTCATAATTAGGAGTTGGAAAAATAAAATACAAGACTTTTGATGATTCTGCTGAAATATTTTTCTTATTGGAGACTTCATTCTCTTAAACTTATTATTCTTCGTGCCATTGTTCTTATTCACCTTAATCTTATTCTTCTTTATCAGTTTATTGACTGAGAGTTTGTGTAGATGGTTGTTTAGATTCACGTTTCTCTTTCCCTTTATTTTCTAGATCTGGTTGAGTTTGAACAGCCTGTTCCTTTGTGACTATTCATGTTCTGGAATCCTCAGCTATATTAAGAAGACTATCAATATTGATAGGTTGATCCTTTATCTTCTTCATTATATTTTTTTATTTTTTTATGGTTTCCTTGGTTATTATTTTTTCATCCATGGCTTCAGTAGGGTCCAAACCGAATTGAGGACCACCTTATTTCCTTTCTTTTTTAAATTTCCTCCTCTCTACTGCAACCTCATTTGATACTGCATTTTGATTATTTTATTTCATGTTTGTTATAACCTTATCTAAATTTATTTTTCATCATGATTATTTGCATGGATTCAAATGTTTTTTACTACCTTCAACTAATTCCTTTTCTTTCCCAGCTTCAGGAACTTTCTCAAACTTTCGGATTCACGATTAAATCATAACTTGAGTCTCCTGATCGTATCCTTAATAATGATAGGCCCTTTAAAATTTTTCAGATTTGACTAAATTTATATGTTTTACAATATCAAGAATTATTCCAAATAAAATCTTAAGATAGTAGGAAATATGATTATTTGAGACCTGATTGCAGCGGATTTAAATTTCTTAATGGTCAAGTATATAAACTCCATAAGATTGAATTTCCTCATATTCACTAAGTAGTCAAGAACATAAACTTCAAACACTATCATAGTTTTCATTATAATCCTTTCTCGGTACTAGGAAACCTTGTATCAAGAGGGCCATGAGATTATTGTCATATGATATACAATTTTAATTACTCCTATAATCCTGAATCACATAAAGAGATTCATCTTCTTTCCTTTTATCAAAATTCACAACATGTTCGAAAAATTTGTGGTAATTTAAATGAGAACCTCCCTCAGATAAAACTCCTAGGAATGATTTTGCTTTGTTTGTTAAGGTTCGGAATTTCTTATCGTACATCATAAACAAGATCTTGAGTCCATTATCTATTTCCATTTTTTATAGAATTATTACACATCCTCATAAAACACAAAATCTTGATCTGATTCAGGTATTTCAATAAATAGAGATTCCCATCATTGGAATATTAATATCCTTTTCAATGAAGAATCATAAGACTCATAAAAAATTTGAGAAACAAACATTTCACCTCAAAAGGTCATAGAAGAGAAATATTTTGGAGATATTTTATTCAGATATGAAGTAGTTGACATAGACATGAAATACTTAAAAAATAATCTCGAACATTGAGGTTTTTCCTGGTTATGAAAGCTAAAGACTTCATTGATTATGAAAACTAAGGTTATGTCATAACCCGTCCCTCGGGGCCCGTGTCGTGACTACCCCAAGCCTGCCTTCCATAGGCCAGGGGCTGTCAACTAGCACCACACTGGCATATTCCCTAAAACAGGAAGGCATTGCCATTAAACCTTTACAAACACACGTTCTGAGAACACAACAAGAAGAAACTATGAAGTAAACTGTTGTAGTTAAAGTGTACTGAAGTAAAGGTTCTAGAATAAAAGCCCAACTAGAAAATTACATGCACAACTAAAAAGTGAAAAACAGCTGAAAAGGTGAAAAGTAGCTCTTGAATAATCCACCACAGATCCTACCAGAAGGGTAGGTATCGCTTACAATCATTAGTCCTTACGTCACGTCACACCAAAAGGTCCACTCTAGATCCTACCTGAAGGGTATGTATAGCTCACGACCAGTAGTCCCTACATCGCATCACATCAAATGGTACACCTAAGAGAACCGTCCAATCCTGGCTCCCTTAGCCTCGGTCAATGATGTATGTCTTCTACACAAGACACAACAAGGTATGGGAAACGCCAGTGCAGGGGTGAGTATTACATTACTCATTAGGGACCTCGAGACCTCTGAAGTTCACTTAAACTCCACAAATGAAAACCAAAAAGAATGATCTCAATCCCAAAGTACAAATCCATAGACGCACCTCAATTAGAGTCTCAGCTCAAACTAGGTTTTCATCATAGAGAAACAGGATCATGATGTTGACCCACACAAAATCTTTATGGAAGCTGATAGCCAGCCATGGATTCTCTAGGCCTATGAACAAGTAACATTCCCAGTCCAAACATCGAACACCTTGTCTACTAGAGGACTCCTCCTCTATTGAGTACAGTGGGTCTGCCGAATCACATAGAGGTGCTTCCTGCTAACCTTGAACTGCTAAGGTACTCCTCCCCAACATGTACCATGGGTTCTCTAGGTCACAAAGTCCTCTCCCAAACTGTGGCACATTGAGGTACTCCTCCCCATCATGTACCATTGATGCGAGTCACTATGATTCGACAAGTCAGAAGTCCTCTGGTCTAAGCCAGTCACAGGGTTCCGTACGTAGTGCACTTGGGAGAACATCTACCTAATTCATTAGTCATATTTCAACTAGAATGAAGTCTCACAAAGAAGTAACCTGATGATATGTCTTGTCACAAGGGTTCCATCACAACAGACAGTGTGTCAATCGAATGCCCAGTCTGTGCGTTAATGGCATTTCAGTGCCGAGGGCCCGATTAGATTCGGGAGCAATCCAACCTGGCCATACTCCAAGATTCTCCAAAACTCTAATGGAGTAAGTCAAAATGACCATCTCTCCCCAAGGACCTTGACTCCATAGATGGTTCATCAAACTGACGTCTACTTTAAATGTTAGGACCAGTTTTTTGTAACTGGTCGGTATTGGGTCCAGGTCCGGTCCACCTCGGTAGGACCAACTAGAATTGACCTAGGTCGACCAGAATTGACTATGGACTAACCAGGATAGGCTGTGGGTGTGACCACTGGGCCGTGGTTCAGCCCGCTGGGTTGTAGGCTGCAAGCCCGACCCGGCGGTGCCACCCACCCAACAGCACGGGCCGCCAGGGATACCCGAACGTGGCACATCTAGGTAGGGTTTACATGTCATGAAGCCCCTTCAGTGGGTCAACCCACGGGGGTGGACCCAACATGGAACCATGTGGTGTCATGGGTCCTCCATGTCACGTCCGACAGGTCACGACTTTGTCATCGGGCGCACCACTGGTGTGCGCCCAGTCCACCGGTTGTCGGTCGATCCGGCAACCCCCGCTCTCACTGTGGCCAATGCATGCCGCGACCCTATTGCCTCTTGGACGCACCACCGGGGGCACAGACCAACCCTTCCAGTTCCGTCGTGGTCATCCAGTGTGTCAGCCGACCTCTCTAGCTGCGCATGAAGACACGTCGCACCGTCCCTCGTGGCCGACCAGTGTGTCGTCCGCCTTCCTCCGGTCGTCGCGGCTGACGAGCAGTAGCCTCCTTTGTACATCGGCAATGCTTGATGGTGCACCACGCCTCCTCTGTGGCCGGCCGATGTCGACTGCTCCGATGACCTCCATGACTTTGTGTCGCGGCCTCCTCTTGTGGCGTGCATCAACGCGCTATCCCTAACGTAGCTGGTCAGTATCGCCACACAGTCGGTGTTCCATAGTGGTGAAAAATTAGCAAACTAGAAGAGGGTTCGGGATAGGTTTGTTAGCCCCGAAATCTCCACGTTAGATCAAAAACATTAGGGGGTTAAGGTTTTAACAAAATTTTGGAATTTAAATCAAGATAAACCCCAATAAAATACCTTATAATAACCTCCCTAAAAAAGGAAATGAATTGTGGGTCAACCCATTAGTCGGTTGACATGAATTCTTCATATTATTAAAGAACGGGGAAGAGGAAAGTCATTTAAAATGCATAAACAAATAAACCCCCTGCCTAAAATCTTTGGAGAAATGCCTGCACTTTAAGGTGGGTCGGTGTTCTTCGTTCCCGCCAGAGGTTCCCGATGACGTCTCTCACACGTCGTCATCTGGTTCGTGGTTCGGTGTCACCTATCACCTCCCATTGGGATCTGATCCATCTTCCAAGGGTTAAACATCACGACACTCCTTTATCACTTTTTTTCTTGGAAAATATATACTAGAACCTCCCCCCAAGCATCATATATATCGGAGAGGGGAAGGGTAAGTAACGATGTTGTAGTTTAATGGGGATCATCAACTAAGAAACTTCCTTATTCCCCAACGATGACGTTACTCAGTGTTGGAAGGTAAATCAATTTATTGGCTTGACACGTCATTGACCCCACCTATTTTCTTGTCCAATGGAGGATATGAAATAAAATAATAAAATTTATTTTATTTTGTTTCTTTTAAAAATTCGCAAAACATAACTTTTTCTCTGAACCTACTGCTGTAAAAATAAAGTCTCCCTTAAGCGAATCACGGTACACCTGATTCAACAGTACCCTCATATTTTTAATCTGAGCACTGGTTTAAATGTTATTAAATGCCACTCACATGTTTATTAAGAGTACCTTAAAAATGTTAAATAAATTATAAACATTCAACCTTAACCCATGTTGGTTGAGGTTAGGCTCTACTTAAAAATAACACACCACAATGAACTCAACCGTACTCTCAGATTTTCAATCCAAGTAACTGTTTAGAAGTTATGAATTTTACAATAAAATAAATGTCACTTAATTATTTTATTTACAGTCAAAAACAAACTTTTACTGGTGGCCCGCGTGGACCAATGTTAGTATCTGCCTAATGATAGAATACCCTCACATGTTTAGCGGTGGTCTCAGATTTTTAATCCGAGTTACCATTCATGAGTTATAGGCATCTTAAAAATAAAATAACTTTATTTAGTTATTTTATTTATGGTTATGCCATTTTCTAGTTTTCTCACAGGATCCATGCGCCGACTAAACTTAAGTCGTTCCTAGGGTAAACTTGCCATCCTGGACAAAACAGTTCTCTAGATTATATGATCCGGGAAACCATTTAACAGTTATTCCACTTTTTTTGGATAACAGCTTACACATGCTAATTAAAGCTTAACAAAACTTCAACAGATCATTCCATGCACTATGGGCCTCAGAATCATCCATTGATATATTTAGTGGTCTCGAAATAATTCCATATAATTAAAAAAAATTATATAAAAATTTCGGTACATTACATTATCCCCACCGTATGGATTTAGGTCCTCAAAATCCAAAACAAAGGAAAATCAAACAAATGAGGGTATTGAGCACGAATCTGAACCTCCCACTACCATTTGATCTCATGGAGGTCCCCATGATGCCACCAAACTTGCACCAGAGGGATAGACCATCAACGAAGGACTCTGTTGTATTTATACACTATCTCTACCGGGAACCCTGTAAAAGTCACCCCATCGTCAATGTTTAACATGCCCTAGTCGATAACAGGTAATAGATCATGCATGCATCTCCTCATCTGTGACACATAGAGAAGCATTATGCACCCTGCGCATCTATGGGGATAGAGATAGATGGTACGATACCTCACACACTCTATTGAGAATCTGTAAAGGTCTGATGAACCCTAGAGATGGCTTGCAGCCCCGTCCAAGCCTCCGCAATATTCATCGTGATGATACATGTAAGAATACATGTTCTCCCTATTCTAACTCCAAGGATCCCTATCTCTAGTCAGCATAATACTTCTACCGGCATTGTGCAGTCTTCACTTGCTGACATGTGAAGCATCATTATACAAACTATGCCACTGGTTCCCCATCCTTGGCTACAAGTACTGTTGCCGGAGGTCATGGTACATCTTTTCCACACCAGGATGCACTGCCGGAAGGGACCTATGGAACTCCCCTAACACCTTATCCTGTAGCGCTACCGGTACAATGGTACGTCCTCTAAAGAGGATGAAATGGTCCCCATCATCACAAAATCCAATAGGTTCTTGTCCTGAGGATATCTAAGCATGTCGACCCTTGCAATAAATGTCCCCAAGGTGCGCCTACTTGAATCGCTGATGGAGTGGGGATGTTACAGTTATAAAATGGAGGTAAGATTTTCCATCTCTATCCACGAAGGATATCTGCAGCACGACTAGCTACTCTGACACCTCACACAGTAGTTGTTGGATTGTCCTGCTGCTTAGTGTGAATTCTACCATTGTCCCATTCTTATGAGTATAGACTATCTCAAATTCATTATTCTGGAGAAACTCTATCCATTTCTATTATCTCAGGTTCAGGTCCTTCTGAGAGAATATATAGCTGAGACTTCTATGATCATTGTAAATTTTAAAATGTTCACCCATCAATTAATGTTTCCACACCTTCAAGTTGAAGACCACTACTACTAACTCCAGGTCATGGGTAGCGTAGTTCTGCTCATGATGTCTCATCTGCTGTGAGCCATTGGCAATCACTACTTACTCATACATCAGGACAAGCCCAAGTTCGGTCCCTGATGCGTCGTAGTAGACTACATACCCAACACCATATTCTGGTAGCCTCGAGATGAGGGAACTCGTCAGTCTCTGCCTCAGCTCTTGAAAGCTATACTGGCATCTCTATGTCCACGTGAATGGTTTTCCCTTCTTCCTCAATGCTGGCACAGGTGTCACAACTCTAGAAAAGTCAGTCATGAATCTTCAGTAGTAACCAGCCTAAATAGAAGTCCCACTCCCTTCAGGGTGGTATCCGTGGAAACATCTTTTGAAAATATTCCCTCCATACTCTGCCACTCTTGTTGAGAAACGAATTCCCAAAACTCCCACTACCGTGAGGGTAAGGCCAAATGACATAAGAGTGATTGGATACACCCTCATATGCTTGAGTTTATCCTGTGCTGCATGTGTTTCCTTTTTCAGTTACTAAGGAAGTCCCTATTCCAATGTTGTATATAAACCACAACCTTTTTTCCTAATACAGTCAATATGAGTATGAACTGTGGATGTCAAGTCCATACCCAAACTAACGTTGTAAGGCCTCGATGCTTCCACCAAGAGGTTACAAACAAAACTCTAGCCTCAAGGAAAAGATCCCTCTTTCAGCATATGTGTGATTATCGAGTATCCTCCCAAATATATCTCTAGATGTGAGGGTCACATCAATAGTTTAACTGGAAACTATAGGTCTTGGAAAATATTCTTGGAAGGATGAAATTATTGGTACTTATGTTTATTAATACAGAAATGAGTAGTAGACACAGACCGTACCTCGAATCATTCCTAGAGTCCTTGGGTCACACTCCTTGACCGCATGTAGCTACTCCCTTACCATATCATCCAACTCCCTAAGCCTGGTGGGGACTACAATGGGGATGTTTGAAACATGTTAAAATTTACACCACCACATGATTATCTCCTATCTCTGCTTCCACGTCTACATCCCTATAGAGTCATCTGTCCCTATCACATATTCATCCGAAAACATTTTACTTGCCCAAGTCTCAGAGACTGGTGCCAGTTTCCTTATTTCCCACTGCTAATAATCACTGGCTATATCTACTCAGACAAAGAACAATCAACCAAAAACGTTCTATCTATCACCCTAACATAAGTACTATTTCATAGAGTAATAGTGTTGGCTCGGATGTCCTTAAACACACCTCGCTCAGAAGTCTGATCCAAGAAGAACTGATGGTATCGTA
This sequence comes from Viscum album, assembly GCA_963277665.1. Classification (NCBI taxonomy): domain Eukaryota; kingdom Viridiplantae; phylum Streptophyta; class Magnoliopsida; order Santalales; family Viscaceae; genus Viscum; species Viscum album. The sequence continues at coordinate 1,578,387,478 of OY728141.1, forward strand.
TTCATCGAGTACCAAGAATGGTTGGTACGCCTCGATGAATACTCAGTTGCGGACATGTGGTCCTACTGATGTTGTAGAAGCTCTAAGGAACTCTTAACCACCTCCTCAAGATATTCCATAGATTACTGTGAGTCAGGATGTCCTTAGAACCTGAGGGGTATCTGATGCTAAAACATGTGTATAGAACTAATCCTACATGTGTCCTCTACCGGTACTGCCAGTTGTAACTACTGACCAAAGGGAAGTGATATAGTTGGCACACTACCTAAAGGTACCATCTCAGGAAATGGTCCAAGTATCGAATCCTCATTACCATGCAGACCATACTCATGGTCACATACTAGAAAAGACAAGTAACCAAGATCACAATCTACTCAACTGGTGTCCCAACTAGGTGGAAAACTTTAGCCACAGCCTCCATCCAGTCCCCAGCTGCCTGAGAATTTGTCTCGCCACGAAACCATGGAGGCCTATTCTACTATAACTCATCAAACGTGCTCAGTCGGTGTGCACCATCCGCCAGTGCAGCTGGTGGTAATTTCTTCCCAATGGGTGGTGGTGTTGCTAGTACATCACACGAAGGAACCAACACAGTAAGAGGGCCCTGCACCAGAGCCTTTTCGCTAGGTGGGCCATCATCATGTACTCTCTAGGGAATATTAGATAGTATCTACATGGTGGCATCCTGATAAGTAACAAGTGCTCCATGGTTATTAAGATATACCTGGTGAAATGACTCCAAATAAATCAAATGAAAAACTATTCAAAAACACACGCAATCATTGTTTTCATACACTGCGTTGGAAATCATAATTTAGGGTCCTGGTGTATGGATAAGTCGTCTACCTCACAATCATTTGACTCCCTGAACTAAACACCACACTGATAACACTTAACACTATTGCTTCATAGAAAAGATCAGAGTCATAGTTCTCCGGTAGAACCAAATTCCTTTGATACCACTTTGTCATGAACCGTCCCTCGGGGTCCGTGCCGTGACTACCACAAGCCTACCTTCCAAAGGCCAAGGGCTGGCGACTAGCACTGGAAAGCCGTATTCCCTAAAATGGGAAGGCATAACCTTTAAAACTATAAAAACTCATGGTCTGAGAACACAAAAAAAATCAACTGTAAAGTAAACTACTGTAGTAAAATTCTACTGAAAGTAATGGGGCGGGAATACAGGCCCAACTGGACAAGTACAAGTACAACTAAAAAGTACAAAATAGGCGAACAGGTGAAAACTGGCTCCTAGAACATCAACCACATATCCTACCTAAAGGGTAGGTATATCTCACGATCAGTAGTCTCTGCGTTGCGTCACACCAAAGGGTCTTCATGGAATCCTACATGAAGGGTAGGTACAACTCACAATCAGTAGTAATTGTGTCACATCAACCCAAATGGTCCACCTCATAGCACCATCCATTCCTGGCTCCCTCAGCATCAATCAACACTATATGACGTCAGCACAAGACACAACAAGGTGCGGGCGAAGCCCGTGCAGGGGTGAGTATAACGATACTCAATATGGACCTCGAGACATCTGAATGTCTCTCAGAACACCCCATGGGAAAACCATAAATCATTATCTGAATCAAAAATAACAAATCAATAAACACAGCTCAATTATAGTTTCAACTCAAACCAGGTTTTATCTCATAAAAACTGGTTCATGATGCTCACCCACACAAGATCGCTATGAAAGATGATAGCCAGCCATAGATTATATAGCCTTATAAACAAGTAACATTCTCAGTCACAATGTTGATCACCTTTGCTTATAGAGAACTCCTTATTTATTGAGTACAGTGGGTCTGCCGTGTCACATAGAGGCGCTTCACATTAACCTTGAGCTGCTAAGGTACTCCTCCCCAATGCGTACTATGGGTCTGCGGGGTCACACAAAGTCTCTCCCACACCATGGCCGACTGAGGTACTTTTCCCCATCATGTACCATGGTTGCTCCCCACCGTGGCCTTCTAATGTAATCCTCCCCATCGTGTACAACAGTCGTCGAGTCACTCCGAGTAGAAAATACAACAGTCGTCAGGTCTCAGCCAGTCACAGGGTTCCGTACATAGCATGCTTGGGATAACCGCTCCACAATCCATAAGTCATATTACAACCAGAATGAAGTCTCCCAAAAAAGTAACCCAATGATCTTTCATGTCACAAGGGATAAATTTCAATAGACCGCACGTCAATTGAACACCTGGTGTGTGCATTATTGGCATTTCACTATCGAGGCCCCTGTTGGATTCGGGAGCAATCTATCATGATTGTACTCCAATTTTCTCCAATACTATCATGGAGTAAGTCCAAAGGATCGTCTTCTTCCAAGGATCCCTACACTGTAGATGGTTCGTCAAACAGACGTACGGTTTAGGAGTTAGGACCCGTTTTGTGTAATAGGTCGGTACTGGGTCTGAGTCTGGTCTACCTTGGTCGGACCGTCCCGACCTTATTCGGAATGGGCTAACCTTGATTGACCTAGGTCGACCTGGCCCGACTCGGTTATAATCTAACTAGGGTCAACCCGGCCCTCTGGGCCTGGCCTGACATGACTGGGTTGTGGGTTAGGCTGTTGGGTCGTGGATTGGCCCGCTGGGTGGCAGGTCTGTCCGCTAGGTCGACCTGGTGGTGCCACCCGCCTGGCAGCATGGGTCGCCAGGGATACCCGGATGCGGCTTGTCTGGGTAGGGCTATCATATCGTGGAGCCACATAAATGAGTGAACCCTTGGGGGTTGACCCAACATGGAGCCACATGGTGCCGCTAGTCCTCCATGCCACAGTTGATGGGTCGCGGCATTACAGCTAGGCGCGCCACTGTCACATGCCCCATCCCCCGGCTCCTGGTCGATCGAACGACACCTGCCCCCACCGCAACCAACTCTGGCCACAACCCTGATCACAAATGGGTGTGCCCTACCCTTGTTGGTTCCATTGCAGTTGGCCAGTGTGTCGTTCGACCTCTCCAGCAGCGCGCGGCGACGAGAAACACCGTCACCCATGGTTGGCTGGTGTGTCGGCCACCTTCCTCAGGTCGCCACAGCTGATGAGCCACAACCTCATTTGTTCATCGGTTGCGCGCGACGACATGCCACACATCCTCTATGGCTGGCCGGTGACTGCCGCTCCAATGACCATCATGACTTTATGTTGTTGCCTCCTCTTGCAACGTGCATCGACACGCTATCCACAACGTAACCGGTCGGTATCGCCATGCCGTCAGTGTTCCACGGCGGCGAAAAATTAGCAATGTAGAAGAGGGTTCATGCTAAGTTTGTTAGGCTTGAACCCTATGCGTTAGCATGAAAACACGAGGGGGTTAAGTGTTTATGATACTCTAGAAATTTAAGTCAAGTAAAACCCAACAAAGATAACCCACACCAACCTCCCACAAAAAAGAATGAACAGTGGGTCAACCCCTTAGTCAGTTGACTAGTGTTCTTGGTGTTATTCAAGAACAGATAAGAGGAAAATCATTTAAAATGCATAAACGAATAAACCCCATAACTCAAATCATCAGAGAAATGCCGATGCTTGATGGTGGGTCACTGTTCTTCATTCCCGCAACAGGTTCCTGATGACACCGCTCACACGTCGTCCTCCAGTTTGTGGTTCGGTGTTAAATGTCACTTCCCCCTAGGATCAGGTATGTCTACTAAGGGTCCAGTGTCACGAATCTCCTTCAGCATTTCATTTCTTTGAGAAGTTTTGTCAGTACCTCCCCCAAGCTCCATATATATAGGAGAAGGGGAGGGTAAGTAAATACATTAGAGTTTAATGGGTCTCATCAATTAGAAGCTTCCTATTTCCCCCAATGATATTGTTACTTTGGGTTGGCCGGTCAAACTATTTATTGTCTTGACACGTCACTAGACCCACCTCTTTGCTTTTCCATTGGAGGATATGAAATAAATTATTATATTTTAGTTTATTTCATTTCTTTTAAAAATTCACCAAACATAAATTTTTCTCTGAACCTACTGCCGTCAATGTAAAGCCTCCCTGAAGATAATACTTGTGTTGCACATTCAATGGTGCCCTCAGATTTTTAATTCGAGCACCAGTTTAAATGTTAGAAAACACCGCTCACACATTTGCTGAACGTACCTTAAAAATTCAATAAATTATTATTCATCCACCTCGACCTACTCCAGTTGATGATAGGATTATCCTAATGATAAAATGCCAGAAAGAACTCAATGGTTCCCTCAGATTTCTAATCCAAGTTACCGTATATAAGTTATGAATTTTACAATAAAATAATTTTCACTTAATTATTTTATGTAAGGCCAAAAACTAACATTTACATATGGCCTCCGTTGGATATTGTTAGTATCTACCTAAAGAGAGAATACCCTTACTAGTTTAACCATGGTCTCATATTTCTAATATGAGTTACCATTTATGAGTTACAGGCATTTGAAAAATGAAATAACTTTATTTAATTATTTTAGTTACGGTTATTCATTTTTTTGGTTTTCTCTTAAGAGGCATGTACCAACTAAACTTAATTCATGCCTAGTGTAAAACTGCTATTTAGAACGCAATTTTTCCCTCTTATATCTGATCTAGGCAACTGTTTAGGAGTTAATCCAGTTTTTCAAAAAAAAAGTGATAATGCTTGCTAATTAAAACATCACAAAAATTTGACATATCTTTCTGGGTACTTCGGGCCTCGGAATCACGCCTCGTCAGATTTAATGATCTTGAAATAATTATATATAATTAGAAAACAAATTATACAGAAATTTTGAGACATTATAGGTAAACTTTTATTACAAACCATGCTGGCTATTAATAGAGCATCAAAACATTGAAGAAATTTAGAAGGAATTCGATGTGGGATGGGTAGAGAGGGATTCATTTATAATGTAATTTGATGTTCAAGATTAGATATAAAAGATCCAATGGTTTACAATGCCATTGAACTATTGAGGTTTTCTTTTTAAAAAATCTTATTTATAATGAATCCAATTATGAGTTAAAAAAATAATTGGAATTCCAATTATATTAAATATAGTGGACAGTATAAGGTTTTTGAAATTTTACATGTCAGACTATCAGAATAGATAAATTGGTTTGTGTATATTATTCATAGGATAGTAATATAAAAAAAATTATAATATCGAAAATAATATGAAACCAATAAAAAATAATACCGGTAAAATGGAAAAAATTGTTAAAATTGTAATATCGATAAAAATGTGAATCTGATAAGGATAAAACTAATAAAAATGAAACTAATAAAGCGTGAAACTAACAGAACAAGAATCCGATAAAATATAGAACCAATAAAACGTGAAACTAATAAAAAAATGAAACTGATAAAAAGTGAAAATGATAATAACATGAAACTGAAAAAAGTGAAACCGATAAAAACATGAAACTAATAAAATGTAAAACCGATTAAAAATGAAATTGATAAAATGTAAAACCGATAAAAATGGAATCTGCTAATAACATGAAACTGATAAAATGTAAAACTAATAAAAAAAAGTATACTCCCCTTTTAAATGGAATAGATTAATGAAAGGAGATAGTTTAAACATGAAGTAGATATGAGTGATTACATTATAGTGATAATTTTTAGCTTCTGTTTAATGTATTAAAATAAATCATAAGATAATGGGTTTGTTAAAATTTCCAAAAGTTATTCTTTAATTCAAAATAATTGTAAAATAATATCTCTCTTTTGTGTGTGGTCTCTATGAAAAAGATTCCTAATATCTATGTTTTTTTTCACGTGACTGATGTGCAGGGTTCTTCCGAAGAGCAATGGAACTAGTATTATTATGTAGTATTTTAGTTATGGAAAAACTCATCCATACTCTGTGAGTGTGTGTTTCATCCACAACACTTGATCACAATAAATTCCAGCTGCTACATATTCAGCTTCAGTTGTGGAAAGTTCTACAAAATGTTGTTTTTTTGAATGACCAATAAACTAATGAATCTCTTAAGAAATGACATGTTCTAGATGTATTTTTTCAATCAATTGTACAACCACAAAATTCATCATCTAAAAATTATTTTAAAGAAAAATCATTTTCACAATAATATAATTTTTCAAAATCCATGGTTCCCTTTATGTCGTGAAAAATTCTTTTTACTTATTTTAAATGAGATTACTTTTGTATTATGTTGATATCTTGAAAATAATCATAATGAAAATATTAAGTCTTGATGACTAGTTTTTAAGTATAACAAACTTTCTAGAATACCACTAAAATATGTTTGATCTACTTGTTTCCCCTCTTAAACAATATCAACTGGATTTGAGGTACTAATTAAACGGATTATATTTTTAGTATTGTCATGTAAATACTTTTTAAGAAGATTTTTCATAAACCTATGTTGAGATATATAGGTTCTATCTAGGTTTTAAAAGATTTCAAAAACTAAATAGATTGTTTACTAACCCATCACACTCATTTCAAACTCATATTTCATGAGATTCTCAAAAGAATCGGTTAGGGAGTGCTGAGTTGATTAAAATATTATGTTATCAACATAGATTTGAACAATCAAAATAGTTTTCTTTTCAATTTTTATAAAAAAATTTAGATCGGATGTTCATTTAGTAATTTTTTTTTTAAAATAAATCTTGTATGTCGGTCATACCCAGCTCTTGGGACTTGTTTAAGATCATATAAATCTTTGCTCAGTTTGAAAACATGACCATGATGTTTTGAGTCTCCAAAACCAAGAGGTTGTTAAACATAATTTATTCTTGTACATATCCATTATAGAAAGCACATTTTACAACCATTTGAAAAAGTTTTAAGTTTAAGAATTTTGAAAAGGATAATAGAAAAAGAATAGATTTCTTTCTAGCCACTAGAGAATAGGTTTCTTCATAGTCTATTCTCTATTTTTTATTATAACCTTAAGCAACATGTCTTGATTTATTTCCTATAATGAGTCCATTTTCATCACACTTGTTTCTAGGAACCCATTTTACTCTAATTACTATTGTTTCATAAGCCTTTCAACCATGTTCCAGACTTTATTCCTTTCAAATTCATTTAGTTCATATTGAATTTCTTTAATCTGGTCCTCATCACATAAGGCCTCATTTAATGCAGGATGTTCTATTTCATTTCTCAAGGAATTTCTAGTCCTTATTGGATGACTTACTTCACCAAGGATATTATTACAAGGATGATTCTTATGAAACAATTGATTTCTGTTTTGTAAAACATGTTCATCAACGTAAGGTAGAATGTCTTCTAGGGTTAATATTTTATAAAACCTTTCTTGGGTACTTCCATTTTCAGAAGTGTCTTAAATCAATGGTTGATAATTAGTTTGTGAAAACATATCCGTTGATGTAGGTAGGGGTTGTTTAAAAACAAAGTGATCTGTTTCATCAAATTTACCATGCACTATTTCTTCAATAGTAAAAGTGTTTTTTTAAACACTGTAATACTTAGAAGTAGTGGAATAAACTAAAAATAATCCTTAATTAGATTTCGCTTAAAATTTATATAGGTTCTCTTTAGTATGAAATATGAATAATTTTCTTCCAAATACTTCGAAGTAAGAGACTTTAGTTTTTTGGCCAGTCCATAATTCATAATTAGTTTTGTTAAGAAAACGTCGAGTTAAAACTTGATTTATAGTATAAAACGATGTACTTACAATTTCATCTCATGAATGAATAGTAAATAAGTATATAATAAACATGGTTTTTATTATTTCCAAAAGAATATGATTTATTCTTGCAACAACACTATTTTTTTGAGTTGTTTACTGCAAAAAAGTTTCAAAATATGAATTTTGGAATTCTCCACTACAATCACTTCAAATATTTATCAGTGGTAGTTATTTATCATTTTTAAATTGGGCTCTAAATGTTTTAAAATATAAATAAGATTTATATTTCTTTTCTAGAAAATAATCCCATATAAATCTAGGGTAGTCATAAACTTAAACAAATAAATAGTATTTTCCTCCAATACGGATAGTTTGTGTGGGATCAAAATGATCCATGTGCACTAACTGTGATGCATCCGTAGTTGATGCTTCACTAATTTATTTAAAGATAGTTTTATGTTTCTTTCTATATTGACAACGGTCACAGACTTTTGAAGAATTAAATCTGAGATCTGCTAAATCCATAATAAGTCTTTTCATTGAGATTTTTCAATGGTTCCTAAGGTTATAATGTCCTAACCTTATATTCCATAACTAGGATTGGTCTTCCATTTCACTTAATCAATGTAATTATTTATGCCTTGCTTCTTCTATGTTATGTGTGTATACATTCTCAGCCTACAAGAAAAGAGAATTATTTCTTAATTGGAATTTTGAAATAACCTTTTATCATCCCTAAAATTTACAAGGTAACCTTCATCACACAATTGACTTAGGCTTATAATGTTGTGCTTAATAACTTTAACAAAAAAAAAAATTTAAAATAAAAACATTTCCTAAGAGAATAATATTTCCTTTAACAATTATATTTCCTTGAGAATTATCTCCGAAGATAACTTTTCCACCTTCAGTTTCAATGATCATTTCAAAGAAATCATTGTTTCTTCTCATAGGTCAAGAACATCCACTATCCATGTACCAAATATTTTTCTTGTTGGTACTCTTTATGTTTTCTGGTAAATATAAAACAATTATATTTTCGTAACCCAGACATGTTTGGATCCAAAAAATAAAAGATAAATATCTTTATTAATCGAAATTTGTTTTTCAATATGAGCATTATGAAATCCTTAATATTTGGTTTTTTTAAGGGAAAAATTTATTTCTTAATTCCCACCACTCTAACACTTAAAAGAAAATGGGATACTTTTAAGAACAAAATAGTTGTGTCTAAATATTGGTTTTGAGCAAGAATAACATATTCCATAATTATTTCTTAGAGGATGAATTTGAGAGAACATTTTGTAAAAAAATTCATTACCGGAGGTAGTGTTTTCTAAAATTTTATCATGATAAATAATTTCAAATTTTAGTGTAATGACTATTTTTTCATTCTCACAAGAAATTATTTTTGAATTTTTTTTTCAAATATTTTGCTCTACAATAATTTTTTCAAATTCCATAGAAAGTTTATTCTTCTCAGAATTTACATCTACAAGATTTATTTAAATATATCCAAAATCGAGACTTTTCTGATCATGTTCTTTTTAAATATATGATACTTCTTTTTTAAGGATTTTTATTCTAGGATTTTTCTAATTAATCATTTTATTTAGTTTGAAATTTTTATTCTCAAGATGTTGTGAAAATATGGATACTTATTCAAAAGAAGGTATATTATTCTCTAGTGAGGATTATTATTTATCTGAAGAGTAAGAATATTTTTGAACTGGATAGTTGGAATTTAAAGATACATTTGTAAGAGATTATTAATTTTTTTCATTATCCATGAGCCAATGATTTTATATAGTTTTACTGGATATATGTCTAGTATTCTTATGACTAAAAGATTCATATTTAAAAGATTATTCAAAATAATCACCACCACTTGCAATATAATTATTATTTTATTTCAATAATTTCTTAATCTTAGACATGTAATACTTTTTCTTTTTTATTTCAGATTTTTAATCCCTTCTGTCTTTTATTTTAAGAAAAGGAAAATTTGGTCTAATCTGACTAGCTTTCTAACATTTATAAGATGTTACTTCTAAGTATTTCTTATCCTTTCTATCTTTATTTTTGAATATATACTGAAAATCTTTCATTCCCACAATCTTTTTCATTATTCGAGCAATACCATCTTGTTTATTTTTTGAATGATCAATTTCATTGGATTCTGATATAACAACATCTTTCTTAGCTTTGGATCTTGTTACCCTTTCTAGTGTATTTGTTTTATATGTATTAGTAAAATCTACACTTTCCTAACAATTCATCTTCTTATTAAAATATGAATCTCTTTTCATTCATGTCTCATGTTTGATAGAGTACCAAATAATTCATAAAGATATATTTGAGTAACATTCCTACTCTTGTCAATATCTGTCTATTTTGATTCCCACTCATTGGGAATGATATCAATTGTATTTTAAACAACATCATCATCATAAATTACTTTTTATCCCATTGATTTAAGACTATTGAATATTGTTATAAATCATTTTTGAATCATTGATACTGGTTCTCCATAGGAAAAAACAAAACCACGATATTCACCTAAAGGCTTGGATCTTCATGTTTATATATCTTTATATGTACCAAATTGTGTGGCTTCCAGTTACTTACAGATAAACTTGGATTATTTTTATGATTATATCTGACCGTATATATTCCTGGTCATAAAACATACCATATTATTGCATACCTTGTAATTTAGTTGATATTCTAGTTTCTCTTGGTTGGGGAAGGTTCTGAATTCCTTATCTAAAATTTTCTAATATTTTGTGAGCATCAAAAAATTATCTACTCCACAATTAATAAATAAATCTTCATTCGATATCTCCAGTACTCATAACCATTCACATCAAAAATAGGTGGTCTAGTTGGGGTTAGATTATCAATTGATTAAATATTTATTCCTTCAATCTTATAAAACAAATATTTTCCTCTCAACACATTAATGTAGTACATAATTATAAAAAAAGAATTTATAAAAAAATATTCCTCTTTTATAGAAATAAGTAAATATAATAAAATAAATCTGTGGAAACCTAATCTGATACAAATTTTTGGATCTAAATATAGATTTAAATGTATATGAGATGGCATAATACAAGATGGGTAAATTGTTGGTTCAAAATATTTGTATTTAAAAACTTATGAAGAAACATTGTTTATGAGATATTGAACTAATAAAACTCAAAAAGCCTCTTATGAAACCAAAAAAATGACAGGATAGGTTTTGGATCTGATGGATATAATATTATACCACATGTTGTTAAAAAAATTTATTTGAATTGAATACAATGAAAGAAATATAAAAATTTAAATGATTCTACCATGCATCATATAGAATATTTTAATAAATTATGTAATGTAAATAAATTTAACATAATTAATACAATTACAATAGAAATGAATAAGAATTGAAATAGGAAATAAAATGATTCTGTTTTTATTAAAAATAGCAGTAGAAAAGTAAAGGTATTACAATTATTTTATGCCAATGAGTTGGATATCCTTTCACCTATAATAAAAGTTCCATCTTACCACCACTTGGGAAATACCTCTATATGATTATCAGAATGTATGTCTTCCTATCCATTGACTCCCTTTATTAAAAAGTTAATCAATGCCTCTATCTTTAAAATACTTGATAGCCCTTGATACAACGATCAGCAACACCATCTACATTTCCACAGAAACCACCGATCGTTATCAAAATGATTGGTTGCACCAATAAATACAAAGAATTTATTGACATATAAAACTAGGAACAATCTTTTCACATCTTGTATCTTCATGACTTTTTGCACGATGTAAGACAGAAATTTCACCATCTCTCTCTAGAATCACAATAGTGGCTGGTATGTTCAATCATCAAAGTCTTGTTTTCTCTAGTTCAGATGTCCTCTTATTTATATGCCTCCTGTCCAATGGTCATATTTTACTTCAACGGTCATATTTCTCCCAAAAGACTCATAGGGAATTAGAAACCTGGCATTAAAATTATCAAAACTAAACAAAATACACGAAATCATTATGATTTGTATATAACAAACTCAATGACATCGATTTTTTTAGAAAACAATAAGTACAAGTGTTTGAAATAATGAGTATGATGAATATTTAAAGAATGTGTAAAAGGATAATGTAAAACATGTATGTGGTATTAGATTAAGACATAAGTACAATGAAATTCATGAGTACAAAACAAAACTCGGTTACAATGCATATCATGGATATGAAACACAACATAATTATTAGGCATAACATGATTATGATGTGTAACAAAATTACAATATATATCATGGATATAATATATGATTATGATGCATAACATGAATATGATTTATATCATGATTACGATGTATAACATGGTCATGATGTATAACATGATTACGATTCATATCATAATTACGATGTATAACATGGTTACGTTGTATAACATGATTACAATGCATATCATGATTACGATGAAAAACATGTTTATGATTTATAGCATGATTATGATGTATATCATGATTATTATGCATAACATGGTAACGATGTATAACATGATTATAATTTATATCATGATTACGATGTAAATCATGTTTACAATGTATATCATGATTATGATGAGAAACATGGATACAATACTTATCATTATTAGGATGCATAATGTGGTTACTATGAGTATCAACATACGTGATTATGATGAGATACAACATATGTGATTATGATGAGAAACAACATATGAGATTATGATGTGAAAAAAATGTAATTTGTGATTTTTAAAACAAAATTATAAATGGGAAAGTTGAAACACATTTTAAATAAAAAATTTAAACCCTTTTATTTATAAGTAAAAACCATGGGAAAGCATATTTCAAATATCATTTGATTATTGTAGAACATATTTTAAAACCATTTTAGAGAAATTTTTTTTGAAGGAATATATACTTTGGACCAAAGAGGGAGAAATGTGGAATATTTTTAAAACCCTTTCTCAATTAACATAATTACTTATAAGAGTACAAATGATACTAATAATTGATGATATCATCACTAACTAGACGGGGTGAAAATTCATAAGTGTTTTTTACTGATGAATCAAAAGTTTTTATCAATGAAATTATAATCATAAACAATGCTGATAAATGATGATATTGAATTAATAAACACATATAAATTGGTAACATTTATTCATACTCCCCATGTAAGAACATGAAATTACATTAAGCATAAAACATCATTTAAATAAGTAGATTCAGGAGATAACATGGTAAGGGGAAGTGTATATGCATCGTAGAATCATATAGGTTCAATACATGGAACATGTCTTTGAGAAGCTAAATTGAGAAAAAAATTACTTTACATATTTGGTAACATTTGAAACATAAACCCCATGAATATAAGACCATAAATCAGATGTGTAAATAACATGAAATTTTGGTATAATAATTATATATGAAATTTGTGATAGTATACACCCCACATATAATAAATAAGTGGTGAACATGGATTGTGCCTCAAAGAGATTAAAAGTTAGATGAGAAAACATTTACCATAAGTCTTGACTTTCTTCATACACATTCAGTACTCCTGTATAATAAATATATGATTATTATATATATAAAAATGTATGATATTACTATATCTAACATCATATATTATTGTTTAGGACATTATATTACACATTTATTATCAACTCCATGTTAATGTTACGTTTTGTGTAATATCCTTTTTTATATATGTTTTGACTTGTTATTCTAGATCCTCTTATGTATATAATGATGTAATTATTTATAGAATACAAATAATCATATAAATATAAAATATATTCAGTATAATAATAATTATAATATATTAAATGTGTAAGTAATGAAGAAATACACCGTTCATGGAGATGGTAAGTCGTACGTAGCCATGAATGTTGTTTCTATTTTATTGTTGTTTTCAAAGAAAAAAGTTAAATGACATATATATTTACACTATAATTACAATATCAAAATTATGTAATATTTATCATATATGTTTTCTAATCCCATTCTTAATATACTTCATGTAAAATATAAATAAATAACATAGCTTTGAGGAGGTGACAGTCCACATATCCACAACTGAAGTCATCATATTTTCATAAAATGGAAATAATGAAGCTGTGTTTTATATAATAATTAAAGAATCATAAATACATCCTAGATATCATATAAAAACATACTTTACATCATAATTTTATCCCATGATATGTGTTAATGGAAAAAATGAACAATTTCATTTCATGGGGCGATAGTCTTCTGTACACCTGAATACTAAATTCATTACCCATTAGATGAAAGTGTGTGTATGTGTAGGTAGAAACCATTGGATAAAAATATCAGTATATTGAGGATACTTTGGTTATTATATATTCATGTAATAAGAATATTTTATCAGTTGGGGAATAAAAATTCTAAAAAAGATCTTGAAGAATGATGTTACCTATTATTTGGGTAACTCGTCTTGGATTGCTCTAAAGGGATTCCTTGGTTGGATTCATAAAAAATAGGGGGATTATTGAAATAATAGGGGAGGATATATTGGTAGAATTTGTACTACACAATGTGTCATGAGAGGTTTGATAAATTGAGGGGTGTGAGTGCCAAATGAGGAGGCTTATTTCTAAATTAAATCCCAATGCATCTCAATGCATGATTTTCAAGAAGCCAAATAAGGAAACTTAGTTTACAAAATTAATATCAATACGTGATTTTCATTTTTCTCCAGGAATGGATTACCTATAAACATAGTCTTTACATTATCTCAATTTATCTTCATTGAATTATCGATGGATATCCCATGGCTTTAATAAATTTTACAATATTAATATCCCCTTCCCCTAAATCCTTTTGAAGATTTCATTCTCTACTTTAATTTTTCACTTGAATGTAGAAGCGAAATATGAATTTTTTTCTTTTTGGCATTATTTATACCTAACTCTATGTTAGGAAGTATTTTCCCTTACTTTAGATGTGTTATGTGTAATTTATTAAGAACAAATTCATTATTTCATTTCAAGTATCTTCTCTTGGAAATACTTTATAGACTCAAGCATCTCCGAGCCATTTTTAACATCTGAATAATACATGTTATCATCAAAACTCTTAATAATATTTAAGGTTAGTCCAAAAATAGATTAAATTTGTAGTATGACCTTTTTCCTCCATATTTTCCACTTCTAAAATATTATTTTTGATATTATTTGGATATGTACCATTTTGTGGAATTGAGTTTTTAATGGTAAAATCATATTTTCACATAAAAATATTGGTAGAATTCCCTAGGTTTCCTTAGGTAAAATGAAGAAAAATTTTCTAATTTTCCCATAATTTTTTTTTCTCCAAAAACATTGTACAAAAATTCTATAATTTCATTATCTAAATTCAAATAGAATTTTTAAAACAGATTGGTTTAGCTCAATTTATACCTTCCACCATGAGTGAATTCAACAAAGATCATGAAAAAAGTATCTATAATAGTTGATAGGGACAGTTTTCTTATAATTGGAATTCATAAAAAAAATAATTCATCAATAATACGGGAAACATAAATTAATTTAAATATAGGATTGAAATTAGGGTTCATTGTAAAATTTGTTTTTTTAATTGAAATAATTTCCTAATCATTTGATCAAAACATCTTTGAATGCTCCATGGTTTTGACTATATTACACCAAATATTTTCATTACTGAAGAATTTTTTATTTCTCCTAAGAAAAGGGTAATTTTAATGAAATTTCAATGTTCATTTAGAATTCTCATTGGTATTTAATTATAAAAATAGGATAATATATCATGTAATGATGATTAAAAATTAGCATTCTTTCTATGAAATTAATTAATATATAATTTTAAAACAAATTAATTTTAAAATTAATATAATGTGAATTAATCATAAAAATTAGTGTCTCATAACAGTCAAAGATTAAATTTATTAAAGGGTATTCTAATTAGTCTCATGGGTTTCAAAAACATACTAAAACTAAAAAAAGAAACCATTTTTGAAAAAAAAACAAAAAATTGAAAACTAAAAAAAACATTTACAATCATTAAACTAAAGGTACCACATAAAAAGGTTACTGACCCAAAACATAATTTATGAAATTTACTCATTGAATTTTAATTGATTTATCATTTAAGTATATTGTATGTTAAACAAAATTAGTATATAAGGATAAGGAAAGTACAATTTGATGGTATTTAATTACAAAAATGATGTAGGAGTGTGATATCCTCTATTTTATCTTGTGGTATGCTTCAATAGAATTTCACCTGTCAATATCCTTTAATAATGACTGATTGTTTTTATCCTTCATTCACAATATAAAAAAATATGAAAAGGATATACATGATTCATTTTAATTGAACCTCACAAACTTGAATGAATTTTTCCTAGAATAAACTTGAGTCTTGAGTTGTATAACAACACAATGTCTCCATGAAAGAAGTATTTTTGTAAGATCATATTGTCATGTGCCACCCTTTTCAATCATTTTAAAATCTTTTAATTTAAAAAATAATATATTTTAATTTATTTTAACTTTTGCTTCTCTAGTTATCTCTCATTTGTACCACTTTCAGAGAAAAAATTCATATCCATCACAACCTAATAGGATTTATGTTCCAATTCTACTAGAAAGTGGAAAATATTTCCCAAAAATAATCTTATATAAAATCAATCTTATGTGGGTATTTTAGGTTATATTATAATCCAATAAAGTGGTTTCAAACCTCTATCTATAATCCCTAATTATTTATTTTACAGTATTCTATAAAATTCCCTTGATCTTTGTATTGGACACATTGTCTTGTATATTTTTTATGGATGATAATGTGTTTATTTTTTTATGAACTCCATACATCATCATTAAATCCTCTATTCTCCATTATAAAAAATGTTTCTCTTGATCATTAGTTATAGATATGGTGACTCCAAACCTAAAAAACAGTTTAGCCCTAACAAAATCACAAAAAAAAGAGCATCATTAGTTTAAGTGGAATTTTCTTCCACTCACATTGAAATATAATCCACTATGAGAAAGGTATAAGAATTTCCTAATGAAATGGGAAAGGGTATCATATAGAATATTATAAAAAAAATCACAAATACTAATGGGCACATGAGGAATTTTATTTTTGAAATATTCCAATAAAATTATCATTTTCACATTTTTTTTACAAAATTAATGTTTGTCATTGAAAAAAGTAGAATAAAAAATTCCAAATTATAAAGACCTATTTTTTCTTTTGGGTTAAAAAATTTCCCCTATAAGTTAAAGTTAGATAAAACTGAATAAAAAATCCACTTGATTTCTAAAAAGGTACTTCTTATCATATAATCATTGAAAAATTTCTAAAGAAATGGGACTTCCCAAATAAAAAATATGGTTTGGATTTATATTTTTTAATTTCTTGTAGATTTAAATGGGTTTATACGTCGGATTTTACAAAATTATTAACCGTATTTTCCTACCATGTAAATTCACTTTCATAAAAGTAGATATTCTCCTCTGGAATAAGTTCTAGTACTAGTTTTTGAACAAGAATACCCACTTTAGTTATGTTGGGTAGTCTCCTCATGTGATAAACAACTTGGTTATTAGATCCATTATTTTATAGAATTTACAAATCTAATTCTTAATGGACAGGAATCCATCTTAGTAGAATTTTCTTGGAGCCTTCCATCTTTAGAAAATATCTAAGGGTTTTGTTATGACAACCCTGCTTTTTATTACAACTTAAACATGCTTTATTACATAAAACTTCACTTGATACAACAAAGAAGATCGAGAGGTTTAGTGTCTTTGGGGCTTAGGATCATTACATAAAAACTTTAAACTTGAAATACAACATCCTTATTGAAAACTTCCTTTACATGAACACTACATTCCTTCGTATTTAGCATTGCATGGGATAACCTGAGGACATGCACAAGAAAAGGGTGAGCTATAAAGCCCAGTAAGGGAGTACATAATGAATAACATGAGGAGTACAATACATGTTAGGCAATAGGCATATCAATAGAGCATAATAGATACATGAACATAAAGGCATGATAAAGCATGATAATCATAACATGGAAATGTGGCAACAACACTTAACATTGAATTAGCATGAGCCAAGGCTCATTGCACATGGAGCATGAGTAAACCCTCATTGCACTTGAAGCACGAGTAAACCCTCATTGCACTTGAATTAGCATGAGTCAACACTCATTGCACATGACGTATCATGATACTATACCTTACCCAATGCATTGGAGCGCTATCAGGGCGCACCCTTCTTAAACATTTCATTTCATGCATAAGTGTGCCACATGGATCATAAAACATGGATTCATAAAACATAATCATTTATTCCACGATAAAGGAATGTGGAATTCATACATGAAACTTTACATTCAATATGTAAATGTGCATAAAGGTGAATACCCTTGATGGAGAAATGGGCATGGTATTCACTACACAAAGACATTGGCTTAGAAAATCGGTGCGATTTCGGCAGCATAACGGCGTGACATAAGAATTCATAAAAAAAAGTTGATGAGAGAGAAAGGGGTTCCTCATCATATTTACATGTAATGGACAGTAAGGAGGTCATATATATACATGTCCCAACAATTGAAATGGAATTTAGATTCATGATACAAAAGTATTGCTTGAATGTAAAAGAAGAGAGAGAAGTTCCTTTCGGAATTTCGGCATAGTAACGGGTGTACATGGGAGGCATTTAATGAGAGAGAAAGGGTTCTCCCATCATTCAAACAATAAGAGGGCAGTATGGGGGAGGTGCGAAACCATACCCCAACATTCATAATTGAAATAAAAAGGGCAATACAACTTAAAGAAAATTGACAAAAAATGAGAACGGAAGAAAACCCCTTACTTGGAAGTGTGCTTCCAAAGGCTAGAGAGAGGCTTGTGAGAGGCTTCTTGGGAGCTTGGGGCACCTTGAGAGGATTCTAGAGAGAGTAGGGCAGAGGTTGGACGAACTTCAAGGGCTTTGAGTGAGGAGGAAGTGGGAGCTTGGGTGGGTTTATATAGGAAAGGTGAGAGAATTCTTTATTATTTAGGTTTGGGACCCCTTATATTAAAATAATCCAAACCACAAACCATCCCATGGTATTTGCCCATGGTTTCTGGAAAAGGAGAGAGGAAAATAATATTTTATAAGGCCAAGGTCCGAACTTATTAAAAAATTAGGGTTGCTTATGTGGAGGTGAGTCACACTCCCATGGAAATTAATTTAAAAAGGCAAAGTGTTGAATAAGTCTTGAGGGCTCCATTAATGCTTTGAAAAGTGAGTCAAACAAACCCAAAACCTCATTATTTTAATGATAAAACATATATTGGCCGAAACTAAGGATTATGGTATTTTATTACATCACCATTGGGTCATTATGATGTCATAAAACACATTATATATTTAAATGGTATTTAATTTTTACCCAAAAATTTGACTGTCTCAGAAAATTTTGAAAAATTCACCGTTGGATAATTTCGACGTCCTGATTCCAAAAATAATACTTATTTTATCTAAATAATTTTCTAAATATGTGAATTTTCACGTTTAAAATAAAAACCGACATTTATAAAAAAATTCACGGGTTTTGACAGAAATGGCTTTCAAACCTTAATAAAAATTTTAATTGCATTCATAAAATTATAAGATCATTTATATTTAATAAAAATTAATTTAATATTAATAATAATATTTTATTAAAATATTATTTAATTCAAAAATCCTTTAATTTAATAAAATATAATTCTTAATTAAATAATAACTAAAAACATCATTTGTACTTTAAAAACTAATTACAATGCATCAAAAATGACTAGAAATTATATTCATTATTATATACAAAAATAATGTACATGAACATGGTGCTACTTATTTGTTACATAACCCCTTAAAATAGCCGCATAAGACCTAAGGGTAAGGTGTGCGATGGTGACAGACTCTTGGGGTTGCTCGGATAACATCGCTCGAGTGGTAATCTCTATCAACTTCCATTTTTCCCGTAGACGATCACGTTCGAGCTTGACTTGATGAAGCTCAGCTTGGGCTTGGTCAAGGGCAAAGCCCAAAGACGCCACCTCCTTTCCGAGCTCCGACAAATGGGCTTCGTAAGGGGCAATTCTACTGGATGAGGCCATCGCTTCCTTTGTCTGAGTAGAAAATTGGTTCGTTAAAGCCTTATATTTAAACTACCCAGATGATCACTGTTCAACGGTTATAAAAGTAACGGTCACAAATCTTAACGTTAAACTAAAGAAGTTGACATCATATAAAAAACATAAAGAAACATTTAACTGGATCAAGAGGGATTTTCCATTAATGAAATTTTGGGTCGTTACAACATTCCCCCCTTAAGAAATTTCGCCCTCGAAATTTTCCTTTTCCCACACTAAAACAAATGTGGGTAACTTAGCTTCATCATATCCTCCGACTCCCAAGTTGCTTCTTCAAACTTGTAGTTTCTCCACAACACCTTGACGAGGGGCATTGTCTTATTTCGTAGAACTTTTTCTCTACGATCTAAGATCTTCACTGGTTGCTCCTCATAAGAAAGATCGTCTTCTAATTGTACCACCTCGGAAGAGAGTACATGTGAAGGGTCTGGTATGTACTTCCTTAAGAGGGATACATGGAAGACATCATGCACCTTGGCCATAGTAGGTGGAAGTGCTAGTCGATAGGCCACAGCCCCAACACGATCAAGAATCTCGAATGGGCTGATGTACCTTGGACTTAACTTCCCTTTCTTTCCAAACCTCACGAACTTCTTCCACAGAGATATGCGTAAAAACACCATGTCTCCGACTTTAAACTCAAGGTCTCGTCGACGATTATCTGCATAACTCTTCTGTCGACTTTGGGCTGCCTTGATATGCTGCTGAATGGTTTTCACCTTCTCCACCATTTCTTCGACCATTTCTGGTCCAAGTAGCTTACGTTCACCGACCTCATCCCAACATGCCGGTGTTCTACACCTTTTCCCATACAGGGCTTCATATGGTGCCATTTGGATGCTCGAGTGGAAACTATTATTATAAGAGAACTCAACTAGGGGAAGATGTTGATCTCATCCTCCTTTAAAGTCCATTGAGCACGCTCTCAACATATCCTCAAGTGTTTGGATAGTCCGCTCGGATTGGCCATCAGTTTGAGGATGATAGGCCGTACTGAAGTTCAGTTCAGTATTCAGAGCATGTTGAAGACTCTTCCAAAACTTAGAGGTAAATCTTGGATCTCGGTCCGACACAATAGATAGTGGTACTCCATGCAACCGTACCACTTCCCTGATATATATCCGTGCCAGTTGATCCAAAGAGAAATCCTCTCGAATAGCAATGAAGTGTGCAGTCTTTGTAAGACGATCCACAATAACCCAGATTGCATTGTTGCTTTTGGATGTCCTTGGAAGTCCAGTGACGAAGTCCATGGTGATGTTCTCCCATTTCCATTCTGGTATGGGCAATGGTTGCATCATCCCCTTAGACTTCTGCCTCTCTGCCTTCACTTGCTGACACACCAGGCACTTTGATGTATATTCGGCGATCTCCTTCTTCATATTATCCCACCAAAAGTTTTCTCGGAGATCTCGATACATCTTTGTGCTCCCTGGGTGAATAGAGAAATTTGAACTATGTGCATCATCCAAAAGTTCCTTCTTCAGCTCCGAACATGATGGGACACATAGTCTTTTCCCAAACCGCACAATTCCTTCTTCATTAACATTAAACTCTGAGGATTTTCCCTTTTTGATAGCTTCCACTTTTTCTTGGATTCTCGCATCATCCCTTTGAGCATCCTTTAACCTTTCCAAAAGAGATGGTTGAGCAATCATTTGTGAAAGGATTGATGATGTTCCCTTCTTTATGATTCCCACGTCCATCTTCATCAAGTCTAAGAAGATTGGATCCTTCTCAATTCTCATCATTGATAGAATTGCTGGATCCTTTCTACTTAGGGCATCCGCCACCTTGTTCGCCTTCCCAGGGTGGTAATGTATTGAACAGTCATAATCCTTTATGAGCTCTATCCATCTTCTCTGGCGCATATTAAGCTCTTTCTGTGTGAATATATATTTAAGACTCTTGTGGTCTGTATATATCTCACATTTCTCCCCATAGAGATAATGCCGCCAGATTTTCAAGGCGAAGATCACCGCCGCCAACTCCAGATCATGCGTTGGATAGTTTCGCTCATGGATTTTCAACTGCCTTGAGGCATAGGATATCACTTTATCATTCTGCATCAGCACACATCCTAAGCCCTTCTTTGAAGCATCACTGAATACCACAAAAAGCTCCCCACTTGTGGGTAAAGTGAGCACAGGTGCAGTGATAAGCCTCCTTTTCAACTCCTTGAAGCTTTCTTCGCATTCATCACTCCAAGCAAACTTTACTCCCTTTCGAGTTAGCTTGGTAAGAGGGTTGGACAATCGTGAGAAGTTTCTCACAAATCGTCGATAATATCCAGCTAACCCCAAGAAGCTACGGATATCAGTTACCGATGTTGGCCTCGGCCATCCCTCAATTGCATCTGTTTTGGAGGGGTCCACAGATATCCCATTGCTTGTGATGATATGGCCCAAGAATGAGACCTCCTTCAACCAGAACTCACACTTGCTGTACTTGGCATAGAGCTTCTCCTTGCGCAAAGTCTCCAGTACAGTTCTTAAATGCTCCTCATGGTCCTCCTTGGTTTTGGAGTATATTAGAATATCATCTATAAAGACTACCACAAATTTATCTAGGTAATCTCTAAAGACTCTATTCATCAAGTCCATGAATATTGCTGGAGCATTGGTGAGTCCAAAAGGCATTACTATGAATTCATAGTGCCCGTACCTTGTACGAAAAGCAGTCTTGGGGATATCTTCCTTCTTCACCCTTACTTGATAATATCCCGACCGCAAGTCGACCTTGGAGAAGTATTGAGCTCCACGCAGCTGATCAAACAAGTCATCGATTCTTGGGAGAGGATACTTGTTCTTTATCGTGATTTTGTTAAGTTCACGATAATCGATGCAAAGCCGCATTGACCCATCCTTCTTCTTGACGAAGAGGACTGGTGCACCCCATGGTGATGCACTTTGGCGTATAAACCCTTTATCCAGATTCTCCTGTAGTTGTTTCTTCAGCTCTTCAAGCTCAACAACAGCCATTCTATATGGAGTCTTGGATATTGGTAGCGCCCCAGGTATAAGTTAAATTGAGAACTCAACATCTCTTCTTGGAGGAAGACCAGGAAGTTCCTCGGGAAATACTTCAGCGAATTCCCTCACAATAGGCATTTCTTCAAGGGTGGTTTCTTCCTTGGACTCAATCATCTGAGCCAGATATGCGTGCTCATAAGGCAGTAATATCCATGCTTGAGATGATGGAGCTAAAGGAGATTCATCTTCCTCCTGACACTTGTAAAGAATCGGGGGTCGATTCTCCATATGGAGTGTGTTTTCCCTCTCCCGACAATTTATGTTGGCTCTATATAAGGAAAGCCAATCCATGCCAAGAATTGCATCAAATTCCACCAAAGGGAGTATGACGAGGTTCGCCGGGAAATTCAATCCACAGATTATAACAGGGGAGGACTTATACTCATGGGATGCAATGATTGCCCCATTTGCCGTACTCACCGACATCTTTACTTCCATGACTTGTGGTGGTGCAGGGATTATTCTACTAAACTTTTGAGATATAAAAGAATGCGTAGAACCTGAATCAAAAAGTACGTTCGCTATTCTTGAATGAATAACTAGCGTACCTGTCACCACTTCGTTGTCGGGGTTCACTTCGGCAGAAGTGATGGCAAAAGCTCTTCCTTGCTGTCTTGGAGGTTGTTGATTGCCTCCGATAACCCTTGGATTAGGGCACTGATTCGCAAAATGACGCGGTTCTTTGCATTTGAAGCATTGAAAAACGCATTGAGGTTCGAACGGAGCGTTCCTCCCCTCCGTCGCAGCCGCGGGTCCTTCTTGCTGACAGTTAACAGCTAGGTGCCCTTCTCTTCCACACTTGAAGCATTTTCTTGTCCCCCTAAGGCAATTTCCAGGGTGCTTCTTTCCACACTTTTGGCAAGTGGGGTGCTGGAATTTCTTAGCGCCGTTGGATTTATCCATCGGACCACCAGCATTGAAGTCCACCTTCCGCTTCCTGTCCCCATGATACCCATGTGATTCTCCGATCTCCATTTCAACCTTGAGGGCACATCGGACAATTTCCTCATAGCTGTCGAAGTCACGGATCGCTAATGCTTTCCGCAAGCTAGGCTTCAGCCCACCAAAGAAGCGGTCAACCTTGCATTCGGGGGTAACGACAAAGCCGGAAGCGTATCGTGCAAGCCTTGTGAAGTTTGCCTCGTACGCTCCCACAGATTCCTCATCTTTCTGCTTGAGGGAAAGGAAGTCCCTTTCCATCTTAAGACGGAGGGTGCGTGGAAAATATTTATCGAAAAACATCTTCCGGAATACCTTCCATTCCAAAGCCTCGATCTCCTCCTCAGGCTTCGTATTTTTGATCAACGTCCACCATTGATCAGCTTCACCCTCCATACGATAAGCCGCCAGGAGAACCTTCTCTTTTTCAGAGCATTGGAGGATGGAGAATATCTTCTCAATGGAGTTGATCCATTGTTCAGCGATCGTGGGATCAGATGATCCACTAAAAGTAGGAGGCCTTTGTCTCATGAAGCTTTCAATAGCGACTTGTTCTTTCTTAGGGGGGGTTGAACGTTCCTCTTGACCAGTGTTTCTATTCAAAACTTGAGTTAGCTGAGAGAGAAGCGTGACAAAGTTCGCGATTCCCGCTCCCATCGGATTGGGCATCTCATTAGTACAATCATCACACTGATCTTCACAACGGTTGTTAGCCCGAGTTCTCCTATTACCGGCCATTGGCTGGAATAAAAGGAAAGTTAGGGGTAACACATAGAGGGTAATCCAAAGACAAAAGTTGATGACTTATAAATAAACTTTGATCTCTTTAACTCATGAGTCTATAGGATTCAATCCAGGCTTTTCAGGATCTTCCTTCTAACATATATTCTTAGGGGAATTTTTCCCTTAATAAGGGTTCATACTAAGATTGTGAATTTATCAAAACATATCCCCTGGGAGTGTCGTAACCAAGAGTGCAGCAAGGCCCGTTGTCGTGCACCAGTTCCCGTTCGAGTCTAGCTCAAAGCGGTGTTTTCGGGTTTTACCCCTAGGATACATCTGTGCCAGAGCCGCCTCTACCTGCTCGTATCCAGACATGGATGTATTTGTTTGATAAAACACTTACTTAGTATTTACCAAAACTTAGGGATGTTTTTATTATGCTTAGTCTTGTATCTAAGGCTTTACTAGGGTTTCCTAATCCCAAAAATAACTAAACCTATCCTTTGATACCAACTATGACAACCCTGCTTTTTATTACAACTTAAACATGCTTTATTACATAAAACTTCACTTGATACAACAAAGAAGATCGAGAGGTTTAGTGTCTTTGGGGCTTAGGATCATTACATAAAAACTTTAAACTTGAAATACAACATCCTTATTGAAAACTTCCTTTACATGAACACTACATTCCTTCGTATTTAGCATTGCATGGGATAACCTGAGGACATGCACAAGAAAAGGGTGAGCTATAAAGCCCAGTAAGGGAGTACATAATGAATAACATGAGGAGTACAATACATGTTAGGCAATAGGCATATCAATAGAGCATAAGAGAGACATGAACATAAAGGCATGATAAAGCATGATAATCATAACATGGAAATGTGGCAACAACACTTAACATTGAATTAGCATGAGCCAAGGCTCATTGCACATGGAGCATGAGTAAACCCTCATTGCACTTGAAGCACGAGTAAACCCTCGTTGCACTTGAATTAGCATGAGTCAACACTCATTGCACATGACGTATCATGATACTATACCTTACCCAATGCATTGGAGCGCTATCAGGGCGCACCCTTCTTAAACATTTCATTTCATGCATAAGTGTGCCACATGGATCATAAAACATGGATTCATAAAACATAATCATTTATTCCACGATAAAGGAATGTGGAATTCATACATGAAACTTTACATTCAATATGTAAATGTGCATAAAGGTGAATACCCTTGATGGAGAAATGGGCATGGTATTCACTACACAAAGACATTGGCTTAGAAAATCGGTGCGATTTCGGTAGTATAACGGCGTGACATAAGAATTCATAAAAAAAAGTTGATGAGAGAGAAAGGGGTTCCTCATCATATTTACATGTAATGGACAGTAAGGAGGTCATATATATACATGTCCCAACAATTGAAATGGAATTTAGATTCATGATACAAAAGTATTGCTTGAATGTAAAAGAAGAGAGAGAAGTTCCTTTCGGAATTTCGGCATAGTAACGGGTGTACATGTGAGACATTTAATGAGAGAGAAAGGGTTCTCCCATCATTCAAACAATAAGAGGGCAGTATGGGGGAGGTGCGAAACCATACCCCAACATTCATAATTGAAATAAAAAGGGCAATACAACTTAAAGAAAATTGACAAAAAATGAGAACGGAAGAAAACCCCTTACTTGGAAGTGTGCTTCCAAAGGCTAGAGAGAGGCTTGTGAGAGGCTTCTTGGGAGCTTGGGGCACCTTGAGAGGATTCTAGAGAGAGTAGGGCAGAGGTTGGACGAACTTCAAGGGCTTTGAGTGAGGAGGAAGTGGGAGCTTGGGTGGGTTTATATAGGAAAGGTGAGAGAATTCTTTATTATTTAGGTTTGGGACCCCTTATATTAAAATAATCCAAACCACAAACCATCCCATGGTATTTGCCCATGGTTTCTGGAAAAGGAGAGAGGAAAATAATATTTTATAAGGCCAAGGTCCGAACTTATTAAAAAATTAGGGTTGCTTATGTGGAGGTGAGTCACACTCCCATGGAAATTAATTTAAAAAGGCAAAGTGTTGAATAAGTCTTGAGGGCTCCATTAATGCTTTGAAAAGTGAGTCAAACAAACCCAAAACCTCATTATTTTAATGATAAAACATATATTGGCCGAAACTAAGGATTATGGTATTTTATTACATCACCATTGGGTCATTATGATGTCATAAAACACATTATATATTTAAATGGTATTTAATTTTTACCCAAAAATTTGACTGTCTCAGAAAATTTTGAAAAATTCACCGTTGGATAATTTCGACGTCCTGATTCCAAAAATAATACTTATTTTATCTAAATAATTTTCTAAATATGTGAATTTTCACGTTTAAAATAAAAACCGACATTTATAAAAAAATTCACGGGTTTTGACAGAAATGGCTTTCAAACCTTAATAAAAATTTTAATTGCATTCATAAAATTATAAGATCATTTATATTTAATAAAAATTAATTTAATATTAATAATAATATTTTATTAAAATATTATTTAATTCAAAAATCCTTTAATTTAATAAAATATAATTCTTAATTAAATAATAACTAAAAACATCATTTGTACTTTAAAAACTAATTACAATGCATCAAAAATGACTAGAAATTATATTCATTATTATATACAAAAATAATGTACATGAACATGGTGCTACTTATTTGTTACATAACCCCTTAAAATAGCCGCATAAGACCTAAGGGTAAGGTGTGCGATGGTGACAGACTCTTGGGGTTGCTCGGATAACATCGCTCGAGTGGTAATCTCTATCAACTTCCATTTTTCCCGTAGACGATCACGTTCGAGCTTGACTTGATGAAGCTCAGCTTGGGCTTGGTCAAGGGCAAAGCCCAAAGACGCCACCTCCTTTCCGAGCTCCGACAAATGGGCTTCGTAAGGGGCAATTCTACTGGATGAGGCCATCGCTTCCTTTGTCTGAGTAGAAAATTGGTTCGTTAAAGCCTTATATTTAAACTACCCAGATGATCACTGTTCAACGGTTATAAAAGTAACGGTCACAAATCTTAACGTTAAACTAAAGAAGTTGACATCATATAAAAAACATAAAGAAACATTTAACTGGATCAAGAGGGATTTTCCATTAATGAAATTTTGGGTCGTTACATTTGTTTTCTAAAAAAATATAAACATTAACTCAAATAAAATATGATTTGAGTTTTTCCAATGAAAAAAATAACTAAAAACTCTTTCATAGTTTATTTGTAGTTGAATTAGGTTTTATAATATATTATTAATCTATAGTACATGAATCTTGTTCCAAATAAAATTATCTGAAATATGAATACCCAAACTTCTTTTCTAGAAGCATCAAAAATGAACTTAAAGGGTTATTACTAATTTAATGGATGGGCTTATGGTGGGTTTATAAATATAATATTTTACTCTTAAAATCTATTCCCATGCTCATCAGTAAAATCTATGCTATCATATTTCAAAATAAATCTTACTAAAATCCCAAATAAAACTATTTTAGAACCCAGTATGTATTAAAAACTTTCGAGCAAGCTTCATACAATATGTTTAAGGAAAGGAACTTATAACCTTGATTTTTGATTTCTTTATTGAAATAAATTTCTATTAAATTATTTGAAAAAAAATACCTCTCTCGACCATGAAATTAAAATTTTCAAAATTAAAAACAATAATCATTCCAATGAAAATTTTCAAAAAGTTTTACCAATTTTTTGAACAATTATCAAAAGAATTTCTCAAAACTAGGAAATCATCTAATAATACCTTCGATTAATAATCAATATGATCAAAGATTATACTTACCACGAGACACTAAAATGTATCTAGAAAATTAAATAGTCTCAAGGGAATCCTTTTATAATAAATGGTGCTAAAGTGAAATGCAATTTTTGTATTATCTTGGTCTTTCTGATTAATGTGAACTTGTAAATAACATGGAAATATATCTAAAAACAATAATGATTTATACCTTCGAATCTATCTAACAAAAAATATATTAAGGGGATGAAGAACTTATCTTTTATAGTGAACTATTTTATCTTTATATGGTATATACACACTCTGCAGCCATTCTGAATTCTCACAGGAGTTAATTAATTCTTTTCATTACTCATGATAGTTTATATTATTTTTTTAGGAACTTCGTGAATCATGTTGACATAATGTAAATTTGAAATGAGTTATATAATCCATGATTCTATGATATTCTGTATATCTTTCTCTGCTACCCTTATCAGTGTGTAATTTTCCCATATTTAGGGATGACTAATATATTTGGAATGTCAATCAAGCATAATTTTATATGAGAAACTTTCCGGACTTATACCTAGAATATAACATATACTCCATCCTATTTCATAGAATTTTTTTCTCAAAAGTGTTATCCTAATATTATATTAGGTTTTAGACATGTTATTAGTAATTGTGAAACATAATTTTTCTCATTACATGTGGTATACATAATATAATTAAGTTATAAGTGGTTTTTTTTAATATTTGGGTGTTGTTAAAGGGATTAAATTATGTGGAGGACCCCCCACTCAGAAAAAAATTAACTTTCAAAACATAATAAAACATATAAGCTTCTAATTTATGAAGAAAACAATTAGATTCTCCTAAAAATTAAAAATATAATCATTCTTCCTATCTAAATATAGATATTCTACAATTTTATAAATCATTATCTTCCATGTAATTCTCAATCAAAAAACATTTTACTAAGGAAAAAAATCATGTATCATACAATAATATTAAAGGGTTCAACCTAATAGATGTGGGGTAGTGTGAAAAGTGAATGGTGATCTAAATGTTTGATTATGGATTTAAATTTTTTAAATTTCATTGTGTTGTATCCAAACTCCATGGGGAATGTACCTTCATAGAAAGTGATTATGGTGTTGTCCATATTCAAGTAAGGTCTACCCAAAATCATGGGTGAGTGGATTAGTTTCCTATCCTCCTAAAAATTTTGGCAAATGTAAATATTATTGAAATTTTTTTACATGAACTCTAACTAACGCATCTTTATAAACTCATACATAAGAGAAATGGGGTTTTAGTGTCATACCACCAATATTATTGGATTAAAATTTCCCATCTACAAAAAAGAAAATATTTAGTGAGGAAAAAGCTTAATATAATAACCAAAATTTAACAAAGTATGTGAATAATATTAATATTCAATGGAAAAAGGAAAAGAAAAAGCATCTAAATCATGAAATTTGGTGGGATACTATGATGTGATCAAGTTTGTAACACTTCTTACTATTCTGATCCTCTCGTTACATTAAATTAATTTTTTTTGTAGAATACCCTTTGATAAATTTAACATAATTTGGGATTTTTTTGAGAGACTCCAAAATATGGATATTAATATACATTACATAATCTTTCTATAATTTCTATTTGAAGTTTCTCTTATTGATTTTTATTTAATGGTAAAATTTTTACTAGAATAGTGTGGTAAGATATCTCCTCTAATTTTTATTCATTTATAGGGGGTTTTCTTGTCTATTTTCCTTTGTCTATACATTTCTTACTAATATTTATTTGGGGATATTTTTCTAATATATTCCCATAAATTTTAAAATTCCAAAATTTATTATTTTTCTATTATGGTTGATTTGGTTTTGGTTAATGTGTAATAGGTGGTGGTATCTCACTCACACGTATTTTTTGTTATCATACTTACATTATTTTTTGGGTTATTCTCTATTTTTTCTAGAATTATCCATTTATTTTTAATCAATGTTTTAATCATTTATATTAACTCTTTGATTTCATTCATAAGTTCATCCATATATAAACCATATTATTACATTATATTTTGTTATGCACTGCTTTGGGGTTGTTCATAAGGTTTATTATATTGTAAAATGGGGTTCTAGTAAGTTTTTAGGTTATATGTCTACTTATATGATTGTTGAAATGGTGGTGGGTGATAGAATCACTGAATTGTAATTGATAAGGGGGGAGTATTGGGTACTAATTTTGGTAGTGGGACATCCTGTTTCTACTAATTGAAGAATCCAAAAGAAACATGGTCATGATCTCTTCATACCTAGTTTGGTTGGAATTTCCATGGATTAATGGTTAATGAAAAACATTATATACCCAAAAATTCATCAAAATATTTAGTGAAATTCAAAGATAATGATCATAAACCACATACCACAATAGGTTCTTTTGTTTACTAATTTTTTTCAGATCCTTATGTATCACAAAATTGGTTAGTTGTTCATGTTTAGTTTCTAATAAGGGTGATAGATCATAAGTTCTTACCCAGTGGATTCTTCTTGTGTTTGCACCTCTTATTCTGTATTATTGTGAGTTTTGGGAAATCTTCTAAATCATTTCATTTTCATATAATTTTAAATTTCTTTTTAATTATCTATTGGATGATGTGACTAATATATTTCTATCATTTCTCAACAGGTCTTAGTAAAATAAAACAATGAAGTGGTTCTTTTATAATTTTTGATATGGAATGCTTGGATATATCTTTTTATTCATCCCAACTAATCATTAAGAGATTATTTAGATGATTTTATAATGGAATAAATCTCTTTACATCTTATTTGTGCTCTTAGAGGTGGGAAAAAACATTTCATGATGGATCTATGTAGTTCATCCCATCTATAGACCTCTTTTGTTATTAGTTGTACAATCATTCCTTTTATTCTCATTCAAGATAAAAAATGTTCCATCCAAATCACATGTTCCTTAAGTACCTTGAATGGGTTTTAAGGGAGATTAAACATGTGTGAAATCCTATATGTTTATATTGGGGTCGTCACCAAATAGACTATTGAGGATGGGAAATATTTTAACCTATCCATTCTTTCAATTCAAAGTCATTTTACAATTCCAGAATATCTATATGATTATTTTGATTAAAGAATTATTGTGTACATAGATCTCCCATGGTTTTGTTGATATTTTTATCTGTGACTGGATTCTCAATGTTAACACTATGAATTTTACTTAATACTTTAATATTTGTTTCATTAATATCGAAGTGTAAATTAGTGCTTCAAATTTTGTGGAATAAATTTCATTCAATTACATTATAAAGGTGGTCTATATTTATGTTTTATGTCTTATTCATGCAATTATAATGTTAGATTTGGCATGGACTCTTAAAATTAGTTCCATGATTTCACACATTCTTACTATAGGGTAAAAAAAGAAATTATTCCTAGGTTAAAAAAAATATTTTTAGTGGAAACCCTAGGTTTTATCAAGGATGTGAGTGATTGTAATCTAGTATCACTTATCGGATAGGGAAATGGGGTTTTTTTTAAGATGGATTCTTTTTAAAACTTTTGGGGGAAATAAAATTTTGTATCAATCATATGATGAAAATGTGGTCAGGTTATCTTTGGAATGAACAATTGTAATTCGATCTTGAATCCTAGGTTAATCACCATTATTCTACAGATATGTTAAGAGTTAGAATCTATAATCGCTTTGTATCTCTCCCTTAACCAATGGTGATAGTGAGAAAACCCTAAATGATATATTAGCTAATACCACCATCCTTCTTTGTGAAAATGTTGTAGTTGACTCCCTTATTTGACTTACGAAATCCCTGATTAGGTCTTGTTATTCCCAAACATCCATGTGTTCTCATTACTCCTTTATAAATTATAGAGAGAAAAAATAAATTACCAAAAATCATGAACATTTTCCACTATATACATACCAAAACTATGTGGGGGAGATAGTGGATAATAAGGTAAAGTAATTAAAAATAATCCAAACCCAAATATATTCATACATGGTAATAAAAATAATATTAGAATATTGAATCTAGTTTAACATAAGATAAGGGTTGAGATATTTTTATTCAAGGAAATTTATTAAACTTATAATTACTAAAATGTTATGGTGGGTAGTTCTATGTGTGTCATATATCATTTTCCTTAGTTTTAATGACTGTCATAATCATCATGTGTCTTAATTTGAAAAAAACCATGCCATAGCTTCAAAACATCCAACACATCCTATATCTTGGGATGTTTTTGTCATTATTGTTTATCGTGACATGTGGTCATTATTTTCAATAAAAATTCATATTTAAAAACCTATGGGTTGGTTTCTTTGATATTGAAAATATTCCAATTTATTTCTTGCTTAATTTTCCATAACAAATAAATGTTTTTTTCTACTTTATCTTCCCAAAAAAATGAACTTATGATTGCTAGAAGGGTCTCCTTTTATCTAAAAAATAAGCACCTTAATGTGATATGGAGTCTCTTCAGATAAAGGTTAAATGGATTCATGATTCAAGAGATCATATTTGGGTAATATTCTATTAATAATTTCCTAATATACTTTGTTTCATCTATTTATTATTTATATTTCAAACTGGTGAGATCACATTTGTTTTCCACTATATACTTTTCAATTTCATTATATTATTATCTTATTCTTTCTTTGAACTTATATTGTTTGAGATAATTTTTTAATAATGATGGAATTATAGTACTCTTAATATTTACCATTCATTAAAACTTTCATTGAATCAAAATTGACCTATTAATTACCATCTAATAATATTATCCTCCTTTGATTTACATTTATTGAATCCTTACTTATGGTGAGGAATGATCTAACAGGTAAGGTTTATATTTGTAGAATTATCACCCATACCTTTCATAATAAATTGAATAAGATTAAATGAGGCCTTTTGTGATCCATTATTATCAATTTTTAATATTAAAATTGTCTGGGTTATACACATAAATGAGATGGTTATCATTAGTACCTCCCCAATATTTTTGATTTGAAAAATTATTAGGTGTCATAATAACCCATTTTATGTTCTCATTTCAATAAAAAAATTAGAAATTTTTCTAAAATCCCATATTTATAAAAGTGTTGGTTTTAAATTTAATAATAAAATATGTGGTTCTGTAATTAATTTAGTTTCTTTAAATAAATATTCATTCAATGGATCTATGTTTTCTTGTTTTTTAACATACAAATCTCAATTTTAAATTTATATTTTATTTTCCCATATATTCCATACCTAAAAACATTTGAAAATAAATCATGTCATGAGATATGGTTTGGTTCATGTAACTTCATAATTTTTTTCTATTTAATTTGAACGTGTTTCCTCATGTGATGAAAATGTGTTCACATTTATGTTTTTTATTTCAATATTTTTGTTTCAAATTGTAAACTCTTTATTCGTAGATTTATGAAGATATGAGGCTATGATCGACATAGGTTTTATCTTTTTAATTTTCTAGGTAAAATGATACTAAATTAAATGTTGTTCTTATATAAATAGTGACCTAGAAATCATGCCTCTCTAACGAAGATGGAGGATAAATTTATAAGGAATACAATAAAAAAGATAAAATGGAGATTTTAAATTTAAATTACATGTGAAAAGAAAGATCCACTCAAACCTAATATAAAAATCAAATTATCAAAATGCAATAACACTCCCCCCTTAAGCATGGTTTACCTATCCTAGATGCAGAATAAAATAAAATAAACAAAATTATTCTAAGACCCACCCCCCAAATCTTAACATGCCCATATTTATTACATAATATAGTTTAAATAATGAATAACATACCATCACACATTAGAAACTCTTTTTTATCTATTCTCATATGTATAAACACCTCGTGAGATATATTATTATGATAAAACTATTGTTTCTGAATAAAATATGGTAATAAAAACGTTCTTATGTCAGGGTTGGACATTTCTTGAATATGTTCAATGAAACGATAACTCGAAAAAAAACTAAAATTAGATAGGTGAAATAGAGTTTGAACAGTTGAATCAAAATTATATGTGTAACTGTGAACAAATAGTTAACCCAACTGGTTTGGTGAAATGACACCCAATTAGAGGAATTTAAATGTTAAGAGTAACTTTTCTCAAATACCATACATGAATGTTAGTGTGAAAGGGTTTCTTAATATAAGCACCAAAAGATTGTTACTTATCGACAGTGTTGAAGTAGTAATCTATGGACATTGTAAAATTAAAAAAAATGGAGGTGAATTTACTTTAAAAAAATTAAAATAAATAATAGATGTGATAAGAAATTGAGTGATGAAATATAATAATAAAATTAAGCACAACAAAATGATATGCTTTTTGATATTAAATTGTAAACTCTTTATAGAAATAAAAATCAACAAAAAGGGAGATTGATTATAATAGATTAAGTGATTGATGGTTTGAAAGGGTGAAATAAAATAATAAATAAAATATTAGTAAGGTAATAAATCTGAAAATTTGTTATGGGTATTCAATAATAGCTCAATAAGAGTCCATATGTCTCCCACCTCAATGGATTGAAGATTTTTAACACACACACACACATATATATATATATCATGAATTTAGTGTTATCCAAGAATCCTGAATAGAACCATTGGTATTAGAAGTCATCAAGGAACCATACAACATCCCACCCCAGCTCACTATATGAATAATATTTGGACTAGAATGTTACAGGGCCTCAGGTGTACCTTCCCATATACTAGAGGTTATCAACTATAATTGGGGGTCTAATGTGGTACTGTGGGGAGACCATACCCCCAAAATTAGAGTGTGAAATCATAAATAAATAACTAAGCATCATCAATTATAAATAAAAGGAAAAAATAAAAAATAATAACTAACAAAATTGAATAATAAATGAATGTAGTGAGGCATGAACAACCATTTCATACATTAAAATTTGGACCAACCACTAGGTAGATCACATATACATACTAAAATACAATAAAATAATACACTGGATCAATGAAATCCAAAGAAAAAACTCATTTTGGAATCTGACATCAACTAAGTAGTCCCACAAGACCATTTATTCCAAAGTCTCATCCCAATGTTGATCCTATAATAAACATGTGAGAGTATACTCATGTACCAATGTTCAGTGGAGTCTTGAGTATTGTGTGAGTAAGAAACTCAGCATGGGACCACTAATTTCATCCCATATTAAATAGAATATGAATGATATGTTCATGTAATGTGATCAGTTAACCTAAATAAATACCCACTAAAAAATAATTTAATGGAAATCCTTAGGTCTGTAACTCTAATATACTATAACTACTTCTACCAATGTATTGGTATCTATGAGAATGAATCGAATACCATTTCGAAGAAGTAATATGTCATCTCCAAATACATAGAAACCTTAACCATTATTCATTGATCTACAGTCCCATTCCATGGTCTCCCTATCCTAGGTTCTAAATCCATGAAAACCCCTAACATGGCCCTCAAAACTCTAAGGAGTAGTCCCATGATATACCTATCATGATATTAAATTCCATGGATGCTTCTATCATCGAGGATCCTAAACCAATGCACCACCTTTTGTATTCTATTGACACCAGGGATGAGGCCAAAATTATTTATATCAATATATCTATATCCTTGGAATCCCCAATCATAGTGGATCTAAATTATAATGACCTACGCATATCATAAATGGATATTTCATCATTTTTTAGGAATATTCATCACATTACAAAAGTACATGCCTGGGGACCGTAATATTTTTTTGACTTTGGAAACATGGAACAAAATATTCTAACTTGTTGACAGACATTCAGTGTTTCTCAAAAATATCTCCAACTTAGTACTTCAACTTAAAAACATTATTCACAACCTGATGAAGAGAAACATAAGAAAGGGGTGAGCTCAAATTCTCGAAAAGGGTAAACAAAGGAGATACATAAGCTTAACATGATCATAAGGGTCTAAGAACATGAGAATAAGATTTTGATATAATACCAGGAAAATAAAATATCATATACAAGAGTCATTGAATAATGATTGGTAGTTAATAAGACATTACTCATAAGGTAATCAAGAAAATAATCCCAAAAATCATAACATAGGAATAAGATATAGAATTTGGGACCAACACATAAGCATATAAAATTATTTCCAAAGTAGTCATGGAAACACTGCCAATGACATATTAGTAGTATGTTTTCACCCAAAATACCATCTTTTTAGTCATGGTATACTCCCATGACCATCTTATTATTCATGGTTCGCTCCCAAGACCATCTTAGCGGAAAAATTCCTTTACTAAACCGAGTTCACTCTTCAATCCATCCATGTCCATCTCATTACATATAAATTTTTACCCAATGCACTGGAGATAGATATAGGTCCCACCCATCTCATAATTAAATCATAAATACATGTTCTACTAAATCAGAAACAATCATATCATAACCCTTGAAGTGAAATTGGTATCATAAACATGTAATAATATCCCATCATGTAAAAAATAGATTTGTTTCATTACCATTTCATCAATGAATAACCTATGAAAATAATTTGGCTTCATAAGAATATAAACCATTAATGGTAAATGGGTTTCGTAAACATATAAATCAAGAAAGAGATAGGGGACTCATAAAAATACAACCTATTAAGGTGAAACGGTCTTCATTAAAATCATGTCGTCAAATCATAAAACATTCAAAGAATGAATATAAATGGAACCTTTGAATAATTTTCTTATAACGACAAGAGTAATACCAAAAAAAGTAATCTTAGAAGGAAAATAAATTTTGAGAAGCCTTTTCAAATAATTTCTTTATAGAAATTTCCTTTCTTCTTTGAAAAAAAATACTTTATAAAATATGAAATATTTTGTAAATAATATTATTATAAATAACCTTCAAAACTTATAAATAAAGATTGATAACATCTTTTTAAACCATTTTTTAAAAAAATCATGAAAACAAATTTTCATACCATTTTAGAAGAAAATATTTTTGAAAACTTATTATATGAGCATATAAATAATTTAAATCATTTTCTTTGAATATAATTTTTTGAAAACATATAATGGATTCTTTAAAAATCATTTAAAACTATTTTGAAATAATAAAATTTTTTGATAACCCATTTATTTGAAAATAATATTAGAAAAAATGAATTTCTAGAATATTAGGGAAAAAATTCTTAAAATTGAATCTTTTAAACATTCAAAGGATGCTTCAATGGACTGATGGTTGTGATGGTGGATAAATCCATACATGTCAAACATTTCTTCTTGCACTATAAAACATTTTAGTCGGAAGATGACAATAAGAATCATTTTCTAATCCTTCATTTTAAAAGATAAAACATAGTAAAATGTATTTTAAATATCATGGGATAATATTAATACATTTTTTGACATATTTAGAAAACCTTGTTTTGAAGTAACATACATTTCAGACAAAAGACGAAGGTAAATTTGGAGATTCTTAAAAAGGATTCTTAATTATCATAATTACCAAAGAGTAGATAAATTGTACTTATAATTGAATATATGAAGAGTAACCAGTGCAGAATAAAATTCATTAGTATTTGTGAATAATTTATCATAAGGTTTCTTTAATTAAATCATAATCATAATCAATCTTAATAAACAATGAGTTTCTTTTAAAAAAGTCTTACAAATTGGTTAGTTTGAATCATATTGATCATGTAAGAAAATAAAATTACATGTATATTAAAATATCATTTAAATATTTATATTTTCTATGTAAAATTCCTAATGGAATTTTATAGACACTGTATAATTATATAGGATCATAACATGACATGTGACTCAAAGAATGTAAATTAAGACAAGATTAATTTACCGATTTGGTAACATTTGAGAAATATATCCCATGAAAGATTGATCATAAAATGGATATCTAAATACACATATAATTAAGTATAATAAGAATATATGATATAAATTGGTAGTATACACATCATATATAATATGTAATAGGTGTTCATGGCTTGTGCCTTGTAATAATTAGAAGTGAGAGAAGAAAACCTTCACCATAAGTCTTGACTCTCTTTGTAAACATTCAATACTACATTATAATAAATATAAGTTTATTATAAGTCTATAGAATAAAATATTATTATATATAATACCATGTATTATTTCTTTTATTACGTTATATTAAACATTTTTTAATAACTCCATGTTGATGTTATGTTTCGGGTAATATCTGCTTTGTTTTTCGTATATCTTTTGACTTTTTATTCATGATCCTCTTACGTAGATCATGAATTAAATATTTAGAGAATTTAAAACATTGTATAAATTAATTATCTATTCAGTATATGAATATTTATAATAATATATATAAGGGGGATATAATGATAAAATACACTTGTTATAAAGAGGGTATGTCATACGTACGCAAGAACGTTGTTTCCATTTTATTGTCATTTTGAAAAGAAAAAGTTAAATAACATATATATATATATATAATTACTGTATAATTATTATGTAATATTTCACATATATGTTTTTTAAACTCATCCATAACATATTCCATGTAATGTGTGAACGAATCACATCACTTTGATGAGGTAATAGTCCTCACATCCAAAAATGAAGTTAACATATTTACAAAAAAATAAAAATAATGATGGTTTGTTCTATATAACAATTATAGAAGAATAAAGACATGAAAAATATCATATATATCATATAAAAATATTGTTTCTATGATAATGACAACTTATGATAGGAGGTAAAGAAAAAATGAACAACATCGCTTCTCAAGGCGGTAGTCCTCCGTACACATGAATGGTAAGTTAATTAACCATTAGATAGAAGTTTGTGTATTTGTAGATACATAAATTTGAATAAAAAATATCAGTTTTGAGGATACTGAGGTTGTTAAATAATCATGTTGTAAGAATATTTTTGGTGTGAATAATGAAAATATAACAAAGGAGCTTGAGGGATGATGTTGCCTCTTCTTTGGGTAACTCCTCTTAGATTGCATCAAATGGATTCCATGGTTGGATTTATACAAAAAATGAAGGATTAAAGGAATAATGGAAGATTATATTTTTGTAGGTTTGGTATAATCTGATGTGTCTTGAGAAGTTTGAGGAAGTGGGGAGGGGGTGAGTTCCCTTTTATAATGGAGGAGGAATGGAATTCTTATAAATATAAAAAACCAAACACTATTGTGAGGTCTCTATTACATCATGGGCAGCCAATAATGGATAAAATATGAGATAATAGGGTAATTAGCCAAAATAGTTTTATAAATTTATTTTTTACATTTGTCTACTATATTTGGACTCTTCAGATTTAGGTTTAATCATTATATAAACTAATGTTTACCTTAATCCTTGTAATTACATTCTCCAATATATTTTAGTAAACAAATTTGAACTTATTAGACATTATAAAATATACTGATTATAAATATTGATTCAATTTTTTAAGATTACAATCACATAAATGAAAAAAAACTAATTTAAAATTAATCCTGCTGACGTATCACGATAGTGGGTTTTTAAGGGAAAATGTTTAAAAGTTTGAAATGTTTCTATATCCCACATAAATTTAAAATTGTTTTGAATAGAATATATTGGATTAATTGAGTTATAATCGGTATAATTAATCTTTAAAAAAATTTAAAATATAATTTAACAATTAAAATAAATTTGAGGAAAAATTAATTTTGAATTAAAATTAAATGTTTTTCACTATTCATCAAAAAATGAAACTTCTTAGAAGAATTCCAAAAATTCACCCAATGTAAATTCGGATACTATTATTTAAAAATGATTTTTATATTATCAAATAAATATTATAAAAGTACCAAAAATACATATTTAAAATAGTATTTTCATTAAAATTTGGAAAAGTTTCCCTTTTAAAAAATACATCTTTTTATTCATAAAATTAGATTAATTTTTATCATATGACAATAAAATTCGTTATACGAGTGTCAAAATTATTATTAAATAAATATTTTATGAAAATTATTTGAAACATTCATCAAATTGGTTTTTTTAATTTATTGATATGAAATGGTTTTTGTACATAGAGAAACAGTTATCTTTGAAATGATTTTTTTATTCTCAAATATGTATTACATTTATTTCTGAATTTCCAATAACCAAAAGACTCATATTATATATATGTTTAAATAATATTTTCACTATTTTCCAACGAGCCTGTAACCATGTGGTACAGGCTCCTGCTTGGCATCCAAAAGACCCTGGTTCAAATCCGGGCAGGGATGAATTTTCAGGTACTATAGCAAGGAACTATAGCGGGGGCTCTGTAGCAGACACTGTAGTAGTGGTTGAATTGTAGCGGCGGTAGCACTGTAGAGGCAGAGGAACTATTGAAGGGTACTGTAGCGGCGGTGGGTACTGTAGCAGGTGATGTAGATGCAGGGGTACTGTAGCAGTACTGTTCACAGAGGGTCCTTTGGGCCAAAAATGGGCTTTGAAGCCTTGTATTCAGGCCACTTGGCCTTGGGCCTTTGGGCAAGGTATTGGGTCCCCCTCTACCCTCTAAAAAGGTATTTTCTTTAATAATAAATTGAGGATATGGTCCCAACCTTTAAAAAATAATATTTTCACTATTTAGTTAATATTATTATTAACATTCATTTCAAAGGTAAGGTAGTAACTATAATGATATTTTAATAGATCATTTAATATTATGGGGTAGTTCAGAAAAACCTAGCCATGCGAGTGATGCAATCTATAGAAGTAATTTTTTACTGTGTGAAACACAATCAAAAAATAGTTTTGCACATACATCAAGCTAATATATTATTTTTGTGTTATGAGAGCTGAAATTGGTGTTGCATGACATGCATGTCCAAATTTTTTATTTTATATAACACAATCTATATTCATTGTTCCATGAAATGAAAAATATTAAAAAAAGATAAATTAATTCAACAAAATCACAAAATCTCATGGTGTTACATTCTACCCCCATAAATATGATTTTCCCCATTAAATTCATATAGGTTTTCCTATATTTATTACATGAAAGTTCCATTGATTGAATCACACCTCGTAAAAATAAATACAAAAACATCAATTAAAATCATAAAATTTGGACCAAAACAGTTACCCAAAGTAACTCATAATTAGGTTTAATTATAGGAGAACAAAGGTTGCAAGTAAAAACATGGAAATGGAAGAGAAATTTAACTACCATGTTCTGATGGAGAGTGACATAGAACACGGTTATCAGAAATTTAACAATCAGAAATCCATAACCAAATTTGGCCTAGAAATGTCATTGACGTTACAAAAAATAATAATAAAATGAAAAAAATTAATTTTAAGAACATTTTTCCTGAAGTGAAATAATTTTCATTAAAAGAAATATATACATTATTTTAAGAAAAATCATACCATTTTTTGTTCCATGACCAACATCCACTTCATCTCTTATTCCAAGTAATAGTGGTGAATATTTCATTCCATAAGAATTAATATATCATAAGATCCATAAATATATGTATATTTCATTACATATGTTTTTAGTTATCAATAAAAAGGCTAGAACATGTTATCTAATATAAATAATTCATCATATGGAGAGATATTAGATTATTCTTTTAAAAATCATATGATGTTTTACATAAACCATTCCATAAATGTTTAACCATATAACCCATCCAAAAGGTGGAAGTCTGAAACCATGGAAAAAATTTAACTTAATTTCTCAAAAAAACATAGAATTGATCTCAATTATATAATAATGTTGATCTTGGTTTTCACATTCCAAACATGTGAATACCCTAACAATTATTCTCTTCAAACATGGTAATAACAAAAATTATGATGAATCCTTTATAAAAACATGTATTCATAATTATTTTAAGGATTAATGAATATATTACATAAATATATAGGTCATAAACTTCATCCAAGATAACAAAGCCTACTTAAAAAAACATTTTCTGTTTTGAGTTCATAAATATTGTATAATTTAATTTTTTCCATTTCATCATCTCTTTATCCATATAATATCCTTTTATCATCCTTAAGAACATGTTAAGGTTTGCCTTCCCTTAATGTATCCTTGATGTGATATTAATTTTCTTGGTAATCAGTGTCATTCAAAGCATTCATGATAATACATAAAGATAAATTTCAATAGAAAATTCCTTAAATATTTCATGATCTATATAACATAATCTTTGAAATCAAAAAAAATATACACTTCAATCATCTAAATTTATTCTCAAACCATTACTCAAGCATCATCAACATTTTCCTTAATACATTTTTCCAAGAATATAATATATAAACGATGTCTTAAGGTTCCTCAACCTCAATCCAATCATTCTTCTAATTTTTAATGTAAAAAAACTACTAGACCATACCATACCTTCAAATGAATTTCACATGCTTTTTAACCTTAGCAGTATAACCAATAATTATACCACCTCCTAGATTATCATCTTGATATTTCCACTTAGAAAAATGATTTTTATAATAATTATTATTTCACAATATTAAAGATTCAATGTTAACCGAGTTCCTTCTAGTTCCATTCATTGACTAAAACCATAAATCATAGTGTGAGAAAAACATATCACGGTGAAAAACCACAAAATCATGACAAATTACTTATAGTATTTCCAAATAATATCCCTCTGGAGTGTCAAACCAGCTGTTCAGCAAGGCCCGCTGTCATGCACCATTTCTTAATCAATTAATTCTTCATATGTTGTTTTTTAGGGTTTTTAACGTTATGTATATTTCATCTAGAGCCACAAAAAATTATAGTATCCATAAAGGGAAGTAATTTCATTGAAACCTCTCTCTTAATCCTTTACCAAAATAACATGAAATTTTATTATATTTAAATTATCATTATACTTATCCATAGAGACATCCCTATACATATCTTTATAAATATCCCTATGGGTCTCACTGTGGTTTTCTCATTGTAGTATCCAAAGGTTGAATTATTCGTTCCATTTATACCAGCTCTAGTGACCTAGGCTCACGATACATTGATACTACATTATATTCTATGTATATTTAGCACATTACAAAATTACATGCCTGAGGACCATAATAGTTTAGTTTCTTTGGAAACCTGGACGAAAAAACTCTAACATGGGGAAATATCATTAGTGTTTCCCATAATTATCTTCCCCTTTAGTACATCTACTTAAAACCATTCTTCAGAAACTAGGGATAAGAAATATAAGAAAAGGTTGAACTTATAAGCTTATTATGGGTAAAAAAAGGATATACAGAAGCATAACATGACCATACGGGTATGAGAACATGAGAATAACTTTGGGAGATCATACCAATACATATCAAAGGCAACATACATGAGTCATGGAGCATATATTGGTAGTTCATTAGAAATGGATCATTAGTGAATCAAGAGCATAATCCTTGAATGCATAGCAAAGGAATAAGACATAAAATTTATTGTATACACATAATCATATAAAATAGCTTCTATAGTAGCCAATATATCTCTACCAGGACCATATTGGTAGTAAGGGTCCACTCCACATATCATATTTGTAGTCATTGTTCATTTTCATAACCATATTATTTATCAATGTCAATTCCCAAGAATATCTTAGTGGTCAATGTTTATTTCTAAACTGAGAAACCTCCCTAATCGATCCATGTCTATCTCATGAGATATAAATCATTACCTATCTCATTAAGGGGAGATATAGGACCCACCCATCTCATAATTAAACCACAAATAAATGTTACACTAGATCATAAACATTCATATCATAACCCACGAAATAAAATCGGTATCATAAATATGTAATCAAATCATATCCTGTGGAAAATAGGTAGGTTTAATAACCATTTAATAATATAATAACCCATGGAAAGAAGTGGGTTTCATAATAATATAACCAAAGAAAGGGAAACAGATTTCCTAAAAATGTAATCCATGATAAAGAAATGGGTTTCATTAATATGTAACCTGTGAATGAGAAATAGGTTTAATAAACATCATTCCATCAAAACATAAACCATTTGAAAAATAATATAAATGTAG
Source organism: Viscum album (assembly GCA_963277665.1). NCBI lineage: Eukaryota > Viridiplantae > Streptophyta > Magnoliopsida > Santalales > Viscaceae > Viscum > Viscum album. The sequence goes on from OY728141.1 coordinate 1,578,431,863, forward strand.
CCTTTGAATCATTCCATCAAATAGTCATGATTAACACCAAATGATATCAACTTAGACAAAACATATCTCTCGAGAAATTTTGCCAATTTATTTATTAAGGACATTTTTTTCTATCAAAAAAATATTTTTAAAACATGAAACATTTTGAAAATAATTTCATTATAAAATAACCTTCAAAAATTATAATGTTTTATTGAATTTTTTTTGAAATACCATTAATTGAAATGGATGCTTCAAAACATTTATGAAAACATTTTAAAAAAAATAAATTTCAAACATATAAAATATGCTTATAAATCATTGAAATCTTTTTTATTGAAAATAAATTTTTGAAAACAAATAAATGATGCTTTGAAAATTAATTAAGAAAACATAAAGTCTATAATTTTAATAAAAAAAGTAATAAAAATGATTCTTTTAAACCCGAAAAGGATGCTCTAAAAGAAGGATGGTCAAAAGGCGTATATATTTTTACATTTCAAACATTTTTTTGCGACAAAGATTTTATAAAAGTTTGTTTATCGGAGAAAGACATGATGATTAACTTTTTTAAAACCAATTTTAATGTAAAAAATTTTAAAATTTTCTTTTAAATATCATATGAAAATATTACAACATTTTAAAAAAAAAATTTAGATATCCTGGTTTTGAAGGAACATAAAATATTGAACTAAGAGGGAGATAAAGTTGGATATTAATAAAAACATTTTTTAATTACATTATATTACAATGAGTGAAAAAATGGTACTAACACATAAAAATATCATGAATAAATAAAGTATAAAAATTAAATTATTTTTCATGAAGATGGATGATAAAGTTTCATAAATGAAATCACAATCATAAACAATCCTGATAAATGATCATATTTTTTCAATAAACTCGTACAACTTTGTTAATTTGAGTCGTACTAACCATATAAGAAAAAAATTATCTTAAAATTTCATATAATTAAGAAGATATGTGAGATAAAATGTCAAAAGAAAGGGTATTGAATCATAGAAAGATATTGGTGCATAACATGGCATCCGTCTCAAAGACGGTAAATTGAGACAAAATTAGCATACTGATTTGAAATCTTCGAAGACATAAAACCAATGAAATATATATCATCAAATTTATATATAGATATCCTTATATTTAATCATAATAATCATATAAGAAATAAATGGTCATTATACACACAACATGTAATAAATATGAGTTGAATAAGGCTTGTGCCTCATAGAAATTAAAAGTGAGACGATAAAACCCTTACCTTAAGTCTTCACTTTATTAGTACACATTAAAACCTCATTATAATAAATATATGTTTATTATACATCTAAAAAAATATCCATATCATTATATCTAATACCATATATTATTATTCTTACATGAAATTTATCATTTATTAACAACACCATGTTAAAGATACAATTTGGGAAATATATGCTTTGTTTTTCATATGTGGTTTGACATATTACTATTTATCAACTTAAATAGATCATTATTTCCTTATCTAATAAATGTAAAACATGATATTAATATCATATAAATTATGTATATGAATATTTATAATAATTTATAAAATGTAGAATTAAAAATGAAAAACACCATTCATGTATATGATAGGTCATACATAGACATGAACGATGTTTCCATTTTATAATTATTTTGAAAGAAAAAAATGTAAAAGACATGAATTTATATACTATAATTCTAGTTGAATTATTATTTTATTTTTAATATATAATTTTATTAAACCCATCCTTAATAAATTTCATTTATAGTGTGAATTAATCAGATCACTTTGAGAAGGCGGTAGTCCACATGTCTACAAATGAACATATCATATTTTAAAAAATGTAATTCATTAAGGTATATTTAATATGATAATTAACAAAATAAATAAATCATATAAATCATATGCATATATGTATAAAATAAAAAAACATAGTTTCCATCATAATTCTTACCCATTATATGTGGTTAAAGAAAAAAGAACAACAATGTTTCATAATGCGGTAGTCTGCAATTCACATGAATGGTAATTTCATTACCTATTAGATGGAAGTGTGTGTAATTGCAGTTATAAACCATATAATTACAACATATTATTATATTGAATATACTGAGGTTTTTATGTAATCATGTAATAATAATAATTTAGGGCTGCAGAATGAAAATAAAACAATGGAGCTTGAGGAAGGATATCATCTCAGTTTTGGGTAAGTCCTCTTGGATGTAACCAAAGGTATTCCTTAGTTGTATTTATTCAAAAAGGAAGGATTAAAAGACTAAGGGATGGATTTGGGGATGATATTGTATTAGGGTTTTTTAGACAATGTGTTTTAAAATTTGTAAGTAAGTGGGGGGATTAATTCCCTTTTATAGTGGAGGTGGATTGGAATTTATAAATATATAAAAATTTAAAAACAGTTGAGAGGTATATATTACATAATGGGAATATATAATTGATAAAATTATAGAAAATGGGATACTGGGTAGAAATTTTAAAATCCAATTGATTTTTCACATCTATTTAGGGTATTCAACCTCTTAATATTATGGTTTAATTAATTAGTAATGTAATTTTTAACTTAATCACTTTAGTTATATTCACTAATATTTTTTGACAAAAACTAAGTTGAACATATTAATAATTTTAAAATATTTTTATTTAAAATTTTGATTCCATTTTTAAAAATTATAATAGCATAACAGTAATTAATAAATGTTATATTAATAATGCATAAGTGTCACAACAGTGAGTTTTTATGCAAAAATGTTTAAATGTTTGGGATTTTTTTATATCCTATTTCTATTTGAAAATGTTTCCAATGGAATAAATTATATTAATTTATGTAAAATTTATATAATTAATCTTCAGAACCAAATTAATGTATATTTTATTTATATAATTAAATTAGACATATAGGAAGTAATTAATTTAAATTCAGTGTTTTTTATTATTCCTTAAAAAATGAAAATTCTCAAAAAAGACAAAAAATCACCAAAAGTAAATTTTAATTTTAAAATTTCAAAAGAAACGTTTATTTTTTTCAAAAAAAAAATTATAATAGTTTCAAAAAATATATATATAATGGGTTCTATATTAAAAGGTGGTTGAAATTCCTTTATAAAAATTACATGTTTTTATTCATAAAATTTGATTTATTCTTATATTATCATAATAAAATATATTCAATGAGTTTAGAAAATTAATTAAACATATATTATATAAACTTTAATAGAAGTATTTATCAAATTTGGTTCGTCTAGTTTATAGAGATGTAATGGTTTTTGTAAATAGAGATATAGTTTTTGTAGAGAATGAATTTATTTGTTTTCAAATAGTTATTACATTAATTTCAAAATAATTGATAACCAAAATAATATTTTTATATACATGCTTAAATAATATTTTTACAATTTAGTTAATATTCTAATTAACATTCCTTTAAATTACTTGGTTGTAAGTATAATAATATTTTAAAAACACTAGTAGTAGTACATTATAGTTTGGTGAAACTATAGCCTACCTGTTACACAAACTATTTGAAGAATTTGGAATTGGGTATAACACAATCCATACATATTTTTTCAGGCACCACAAGATAAAATAAGTGTTAAGTGTTGTGAAATATTAACATTGTGTTGTGGGAAACTCAATTCAAACATAGTGTTTTCATATAACATTGGATAAACTCATTGTTCAGTAAAATGAAATATATCAATAAGGCTAAATTTGTAGAGACCCGTATCTTGACGTACATGGACATTACATTAGTTTTGCGGAATACTTAGTACATAACAAAAACACACACTAAAGGATCGTAATAGTTTAGTGTCTTTGGAAACTCGGAACGTAATCTTCTAATCGTGGTGAAAGTTCTTCAATATCTCCCATAATGGTCATCCTTTTTTTCTACCTAAAACCTTTCTTTATATCCTGGGGAAAAGAAAACATAAAAGGGTGAGCTCAAATGCTCAGTAAGGGTAAACAAAAGAAAAATCAATCACATCATATACATAGCTTTTGGAAATCTTAACCTGCAAAAGAGCTCATAATATCATAACATGGGATATATCATAGAAGTGAAATGTAATCCCAATAATCATAACTTAAAACATGAAACTTTGTGGCATACACACATAATCATAGAAAATCATTTCTTGTTAGTCAAGACTCAATGCCAAGACTATCTTAGTGGACAAAGTCCCTTTCTGAATCGAGTAACCCTCGTTTCAGTCCTGTTTCACTGAACCGGTATAACCTACCATTTCAGCCATGTCTATCTCATGAGATATAAAATCTTTACCCAATGCATTGGAGGGAGATATAGGTCCCACCCATCTTATAATTAATCCTTTCTTATGTGTGCCACATAATCATAAATCATACATCATTGCATAACCCATGTAATAAAAATGGGATTCTTAAACAACATGGCATCATAAAACCATTCATATAAGATAAAGGAATTCATAAACATAATTCCATCACAACATAGTCAAATCAATGTAAAAATATGGATAGAAACAGAACCCTTTATTATCTTAGATGGAAAATAATTTTGATAAAACACTTGAATTGAATTCTTGAGGAAAATATCCTTTCTTCTTCAAAATCAATTTCTTTTCACAAAACATCATGCAAATTTAAAAGAAAGAGATTTTATTGAAAATAGTCATGAAATCTTTTAGAGGAAGCTTCATGAAAATAAGGCTTTATAAAACAGTAGAAATCTGTTTGTGCCGTATAAGTTAAAAAAAACATTCTTTGTACTTTTGTCGAAAAAGTCAAAATGTACCTCGTACGAAAAACGACAAAAGATTCCTTTCATATCTTTTACTAAAAACTCACCGAAGGGTAAAATTGGATTTAAACAATTGTAGGTGGATGTAAATAACATTTCATATTGAGGAAACATGGATGTGGATGATAAAATATACCCCAGTAAATTTCAAAGTACAAACAATCTCGGATAAAAATGAGATTGTGATATTTCCCTTACCTTAGGTCCGACTTGCTTTGTAAGTGTCCGAACCTCCTGTATAATGATTTAAATCATGTTATTGACTTATTAAATAATCATATTCATTGTTATGATATCATATATGGTTCACTTATGACATTATATTACCCGTTCTTTTGTAAACTCCATGTTAAAGAAGCGTTTTGGGTAAAATCGTTTCATTTATCGTAGGTGTTTTGACTTGATGTTCTTAACATCATTATTAATTATATCATGATTTACTTACTTCCAGAATATAAAATATGATTTATATATCATATATATTCAGTATATATATATATATAATAGGTAGATAAATAAAATGAAAAACACCGTTCATGGAGACGGTAGTCCGTACGTACGCATGAACGTTGTTTTCCTTTCCTTATTGTCTTGAAATGGAAGTAAGTAGATGACATACATATGTATATATATATATATAAATCCAGTAGCTTTATAATGTCATATATTTCATTATTATTTCTTATATATACATTATAATCATTCTTAAATGGTTAACATGGAGAATGAATCTCATCACGTCGTGGAGACGGTAGTCCGTACGTACGCACGAGCGATGATATCATTTCTATAAATATTGAATTGAATTGGAGTGGATTATACAATATATCAGAATCAATATGATGTTGTAATAACTATGTATAGTTATTCTTTACACCATTATACCCATCCATGTAAGGTGGTGGTGGAAAATAGATTACACCACGGCGTGGAGACGGTATTCCGTATGTACGCACGCGCGGTGATTTCTTTTTCCGTAGGATGGATAGATGGTGAAATAGGGTTGTTTCATACTTATAATAACATATCAGTATATGAGTGATACTGATGTTATTACTTCATAATTAAACAACCTAAGAAGAAGAAGTGGAAGAAGAAATAAAGATGAAAGAATTGGTAACGGTAATTACCTCTTCTTTGAAGTGCCTCTTTGAGACCTTCTCTTAGGGCACTAAAATTGGTCTTTGAAGAAGACCATAACCTCTAGGATGTTGCTAGGGAAGTGGAGAGGAGAAATTGGCAGGGGTTGGCCGAGCTTGAGTGCTCAAATTGGTGTGAGGAGGAGGGGGAGGAGGTGTCCTTTTATAGGGGAGGAGAGGGGCACCTTAGGAATATCTCAAAATATTATTTTATATTAAAGTCAAAATCGGTTTATAATGGTTCCAAAGGGTCTTATTTCGAAGATAAAGTGGGGATGGGTCGAAATCCTATCAACCAATATAATTTAGACAAGTTTAGGGTATTATTTTAACCTTATCAATTATATTTAACTCTAAGTTAAATAATTTAACTTTTACCATGTCTTTTTGTTTTCTTTCACTATATGGTTAATAAACTTACTATAACATGCCAAACGAACCCCAAATTGTATATTATTAATACATATATCCTTATCTAAGTCATTTGGCCGAACCTTAGATTTTTAGGAATAAAATAACAATTAGTAATATAATATTTGATTTAAAAACTATTTTGTGTCAATTTTGACACTATTTGATATATGATTTTTGTGAAAGTAATAACAGAATTATATGTTCGAACCAAGTTGATTAACTCATCACTAATATATCATAGTAACCTAGAAAATTAGTGGAATTCATAAAAAGTCTTAAATTACATTTATTTTGGTATTTATATTATCAATTATGTCAATATTTCATTAATATGATAATTACTGCATCATCTTTGTGTCATAAATAAATTATATTATTTGATGTCTAAAAATTACAAATAAAATACCATCATGTAGGAAATCTTTTTAGCTTTCTAATTAATATTTATAGTCTAATTTATCTTATGTATAACCCCATATTAAAAATGATTTACTTATTAAACTTTGATTTTAACTATTTTAACCCTTCTTTAAATAAATTAATAATAAATGTCCTAATCTAATCCAAGTGGGCCTAAATGGTCATATTTTATTCCTAAGTTTGTTTTTGGTCGAATTAAACTTGTCCAATAGAATTAGGACATGTGTTAGGGTAATATTAATATCATATTTACCCTTAGTTACCCTATTTACTATTAACCGCGGTAAAAAAAAGTAAAAAGTTACTATTCACCAAAAATTATTTTCATCTCATTGAACCACATTTTAGTCCTTGATATTAACCGTGTCTCTCGGATTTTCTAAATTCCATTCACAGAAGCGGTAAAATTAAGTTTTATGCAAAATTCAGTTTTTAACCTACCACTTAGTGGTTTCACTATTCATCAAAAATTGATGTTTTTCAGAACAATGCCAAAATTTCATCCCAAGCTATATTTCATATTCCGAATTCAAAAATGAAGTCTATTTTACCAAATTCATAACATAAAAGTTGCATTAATTAATTTTATAATTAAATCCCGCTGTTAAAACAAATAGCGTGTTTTTAAGAAGCAATATCTATCAAAAGATTGACACTTGTTTATGTCTAGTTTAAATGTGAAATTACATCCAATGACCAACATTGTATTAAATTGTAAAAATATATTCTAAATATACTTTAAAACCACTCAAATTAATGATTTATCACTATTAATTATTTCGATTAAAAAAGTTGTTTTTAATTATAATTTAGTAATTTTCACTATTCATCAGAATATGAAAGTTATCCGAAAAGTACCAAAATTTCACCTTAGGCTAAATTCGATACTCCGAATCCAAAAATAAAGTTCATTTTGAAAAATAAGATTTACTGGATTTCAAAAAGTGGTTATTACTATTCATAACGGCTAGTTTTAATAATATTTTTATAGCATATCGTTGTTTAGTGAAACTCGATATTGCGTACTACACACGCTATCGAGGAAGGTCGCGATTGCGTGTAATGCAAGACAAGTCAAGGATGTGTGTTGTGCAAGCTCCTTTTGGTGTAGCGTACAACACAAGACATTAATAAAATTAAAAAGAATATTTTTTTATAAAATCTTGGGCAGTTACATTCTACCCCCCTTAAAATGAATTTCGCCCTCGAAATTCGTCGGGGTTATAAATGGTTTACTATTTGAAAGTTTCTTTAATAGAAACCCACATAGTAAAAGGGAATACCAAAACATGGCTTTAAAAACTAAAGTATGAAATGTAACGATTACCCAAATAAACTAATCACTGGGTTTCCACATAGGTGAAAATATGGATATGGAAGAGAAATCTAAGCATCATGTTCTGATGGAGAGTGGTAGAGAACATGGCTATGGAAAAGCCAGTAATCACAAATCCATAGATTTGTGATGATATAAGGTACCATCTGATTCATCAGGTATAAGAGAACTAGGACAACATTTTTGGTTTTCAAGATCATTTCCCTAAAGTTAAAGAATTTGAATTAGAATAAATACTTACTTTATTTTGGTACAATCTCACTGTTGTTCGTGCCTTTAACAATTTCCACTTCATCTCTTAAATAAATGAAGTTGAATTTGTTATTCGTGAAGTGTTAGAAGATCATGTGATAGAATGACGGGTCATTCCATCTGTTTCAAACAAAAGGTTAGCAAAATTATATACATAAGTCGATCTATAGTGAGATTAATCACATATGGACTTATACTTCATATATCATACTGCTTAATATAATAAAACTAGTTTCTACTAAACAGGGACTTCCTGTAGGCTAGTGGTAGGCGATAAAGGCCAGTCGCACTTCGGTTGTGGGTTCGATTCCTACAGCCTTGTCCGAAGCGATGGGCTGTCGCCCGTCCTGTAGGTTGTCCTTTTTTCTAAAACTACGTTACTATAACATCCCATCAATAATATCGAAAATCTTCTATCCTTAAACAATACTAACTTATGTCCAACATAATCCAGTCTAATCTTTAGGCTTATACATAATACTTCAGTCCACTCTCATAATATAGTGACATCGATTACTAGCGATTTAATACTGTCGTTGATCCCCACATATCATAAGATATGTCTTGTTGGTCACATTCCAAACATTCAAAGTCCTTAATCGTGTATTCTCTTGAATACCTTAGTGAAAACATGAGTGCAGTTAAAAGTTAACACTTTCCACATACCAAAATCCTCAAAATTCTATATACTCAAACCATGATATCACTTAGTCCTTATATCAATCATGAGCTCATGAATACTGTTAAACAATTAATTTTCTCATTTTCCCTTCATTATGCGCATAATATCTCAATCACTTTGAATACCACATTAGACCAATTCATAAATATTCCAATACTCCATGATAAAACATTATTTTGGAATCCCATTACATAAACACTTAATCATTCCACCACATCATTGTCATATTCAACATCGCCAATAGTGATCGCATGTGACTTCCCTTTGTCCTTTGCCTTAAGTGGTTGCTCATGTTGATCATCACTAACCCTTGGATTAGGGCAATTATTAGCATAATGCCCCATTTCTTTGCACTTGAAGCATTGAAGTGTTGGTAGTGCGTTCTCTGCAGTGTTTGCTTTATTCACATCATTAGAAAACCTTTTTCCATTACTTCGACACTCAGCTGCTCGATGACCTTCTTTTCCACACTTAAAACATTTTCTAGTCCCTTTAAGACAATCTCCACCATGCTTCTTTCCACACTTTGTGCATAAGGAAACATTCATCTTCTTTTCACCATTATTCTGGGATTTCTCCTTGAAATCCATCTTTCGTTTCTTGTCAATACCATGAGATGGATATGTAACACCAACTTCCATTTCTACCTTGATAGCACAACGCACAATTTCTTCATAGCTACTGAAGTCTCTTATAGCTAATGCCCTTCGAAGACTTGGTTTTATGCCACTGAAAAATCGATCAACTTTACTTTCAGGTTGGATGATAATTCCAGAAGCATACCTTGCAAGTCTTGTAAAATTTGCTTCATAGGTACCAACAGATTCATCATCCCTTTGCTTCAGTTCAAGAAACTCTTTCTCCATCTTTGTTCGAAGAATACGAGGGAAGTACTTACTGAAAAACAAGTTCTTGAACTCGTCCCATTCCATGGACTCAATTTCATCTCTTGGCCTCGTATTCTTGATAAGATTCCACCATTGATCAGCTTCACCTTCCAAACGATATACTGCTAAGATGACTTTATCATGTTCAGAACATTGAAGAACTGAAAATATCTTTTCAGTAGTACTAATCCATTGTTCAGCAACTAATGGATCAGTAGACCCACTAAAAGAAGGTGGACGTTGCCTCATGAAGGACTCAATAGAATATTGTTCCCTTCTCTGCTCATTTGGAAGTCCAGAATGATTCATAGCTTGTGTAAGTATAGCAATAAGATTTTGCACTCCATCTCCCATAACATTTGTTTGTTCAGGAGGGCAATCATTGCATTGTCCATTGCATTGATCAACACGGTTCCTTCGGGTTCCAGCCATCGTCTAAAACCCATAAAGAATAGTGTGAGAGGAAAAAATCATGCTAGGGAAAACAACATAATAAAGGGGGAGTACCTTCAATATCCAACATCTTAGGTTTAATTCTATGATCGTTAGCGTAATTCTATTACTATAACCTATACGTATACTTAACCTTAGAGACATCCCTAGACATACCTTAGAAATATCTCTAGGGATCTCACTAACGTTTTCGCATCCTAGTTTCCAAAGGTTGACTAAACCTTTCCTCTGATACCAACTGTAGAGACCCGTATCTTGACGTACATGGACATTACATTACATTTGCGGAATACTTAGTACATAACAAAAACACACACTAATGGATCGTAACAGTTTAGTGTCTTTGGAAACTCGGAACGTAATCTTCTAATCGTGGTGAAAGTTCTTCAATATCTCCCATAAAGGTCATCCTTTTTTTCTACCTAAAACCTTTCTTTATATCCTGGGGAAAAGAAAACATAAAAGGGTGAGCTCAAATGCTCAGTAAGGGTAAACAAAAGAAAAATCAATCACATCATATACATAGCTTTTGGAAATCTTAACCTGCAAAAGAGCTCATAATATCATAACATGGGATATATCATAGAAGTGAAATGTAATCCCAATAATCATAACTTAAAACATGAAACTTTGTGGCATACACACATAATCATAGAAAATCATTTCTTGTTAGTCAAGACTCAATGCCAAGACTATCTTAGTGGACAAAGTCCCTTTCTGAATCGAGTAACCCTCGTTTCAGTCCTGTTTCACTGAACCGGTATAACCTACCATTTCAGCCATGTCTATCTCATGAGATATAAAATCTTTACCCAATGCATTGGAGGGAGATATAGGTCCCACCCATCTTAAAATGAATCCTTTCTTATGTGTGCCACATAATCATAAATCATACATCATTGCATAACCCATGTAATAAAAATGGAATTCTTAAACAACATGACATCATAAAACCATTCATATAAGATAAAGGAATTAATAAACATAATTCCATCACAACATAGTCAAATCAATGTAAAAATATGGATAGAAACAGAACCCTTTATTATCTTAGATGGAAAATAATTTTGATAAAACACTTGAATTGAATTCTTGAGGAAAATATCCTTTCTTCTTCAAAATCAATTTCTTTTCACAAAACATCATGCAAATTTAAAAGAAAGAGATTTTATTGAAAATAGTCATGAAATCTTTTAGAGGAAGCTTCATGAAAATAAGGATTTATAAAACAGTAGAAATCCGTTCGTGCCGTATAAGTTAAAAAAAACATTCTTTGTACTTTTGTCGAAAAAGTCAAAATGTACCTCGTACGAAAAACGACAAAAGATTGCTTTCATATCTTTTACTAAAAACTCACCGAAGGGTAAAATTGGATTTAAACAATTGTAGGTGGATGTAAATAACATTAAATATTGAGGAAACATGGATGTGGATGATAAAATATACCCCAGTAAATTTCAAAGTACAAACAATCTCGGATAAAAATGAGATTGTGATATTTCCCTTACCTTAGGTCCGACTTGCTTTGTAAGTGTCCGAACCTCCTGTATAATGATTTAAATCATGTTATTGACTTATTAAATAATCATATTCATTGTTATGATATCATATATGGTTCACTTATGACATTATATTACCCGTTCTTTTGTAAACTCCATGTTAAAGAAGCGTTTTGGGTAAAATCGTTTCATTTATCGTAGGTGTTTTGACTTGTTGTTCTTAACATCATTATTACTTATATCATGATTTACTTACTTCCAGAATATAAAATATGATTTATATATCATATATATTCAGTATATATATATATATAATAGGTAGATAAATAAAATGAAAAACACCGTTCATGGAGACGGTAGTCCGTACGTACGCATGAATGCTGTTTTCCTTTCCTTATTGTCTTGAAATGGAAGTAAGTAGATGACATACATATGTATATATATATATAATTCCAGTAGCTTTATAATGTCATATATTTCATTATTATTTCTTATATATACATTATAATCATTCTTAAATGGTTAACATGGAGAATGAATCTCATCGCGTCGTGGAGACGGTAGTCCGTACGTACGCACGAGTGATGATATCATTTCTATAAATATTGAATTGAATTGGAGTGGATTATACAATATATCAGAATCAATATGATGTTGTAATAACTATGTATAGTTATTCTTTACACCATTATACCCATCCATGTAAGGTGGTGGTGGAAAATAGATTACACCACGGCGTGGAGATGGTATTCCGTACGTACGCACGCGCTGATTTCTTTTTCCGTAGGATGGATAGATGGTGAAATAGGGTTTTTTCAGACTTATAATAACATATCCGTATATGATTGATACTGATGTTATTACTTCATAATGAAACAACCTAAGAAGAAGAAGTGGAAGAAGAAATAAAGATGAAAGAATTGGTAACTGTAATTACCTCTTCTTTGAAGTGCCTCTTTGAGACCTCCTCTTAGGGCACTAAAATTGGTCTTTGAAGAAGACCAGAACCTCTAGGATGTTGCTAGGGAAGTGGAGAGGAGAAATTGGCAGGGGTTGGCCGAGCTTGAGTGCTCAAATTGGTGTGAGGAGGAGGGGGAGGAGGTGTCCTTTTATAGGGGAGGAGAGGGGCACCTTAGGAATATCTCAAAATATTATTTTATATTAAAGTCAAAATCGGTTTATAATGGTTCCAAAGGGTCTTATTTCGAAGATAAAGTGGGGATGGGTCGAAATCCTATCAACCAATATGATTTAGACAAGTTTAGGGTATTATTTTAACCTTATCAATTAGATTTAACTCTAAGTTAAATAATTTAACTTTTACCGTGTCTTTTTGTTTTCTTTCACTATATGGTTAATAAACTTACTATAACATGCCAAACGAACCCCAAATTGTATATTATTAATACATATATCCTTATCTAAGTCATTTGGCCGAACCTTAGATTTTTTAGGAATAAAATAACAATTAGTAATATAATATTTGATTTAAAAACTATTTTGTGTCAATTTTGACACTATTTGATATATGATTTTTGTGAAAGTCATAACAGAATTATATGTTCGAACCAAGTTGATTAAATCATCACTAATATATCATAGTAACCTAGAAAATTAGTGGAATTCATAAAAAGTCTTAAATTACATTCATTTTGGTATTTATATTATCAATTATGTCAATATTTCATTAATAAGATAATTACTACATCATCTTTGTGTCATAAATAAATTATATTATTTGATGTCTAAAAATTACAAATAAAATACCATCATGTAGGAAATCTTATTAGCTTTCTAATGAATATTTATAGTATAATTTATCTTATGTATAACCCCATATTAAAAATGATTTACTTATTAAACTTTGATTTTAACTATTTTAACCCTTCTTTAAATAAATTAATAATAAATGTCCTAATCTAATCCAAGTGGGCCTAAATGGTCATATTTTATTCCTAAGTTTGTTTTTGTTCGAATTACACTTGTCCAATAGAATTAGGACATGTGTTAGGGTAATATTAATATCATATTTACCCATAGTTACCCTATTTACTATTAACCGCGGTAAAAAAAGTAAAAAGTTACTATTCACCAAAAATTATTTTCATCTCATTGAACCACATTATAGTCCTTGATATTAACCGTGTCTCTCGGATTTTCGAAATTCCATTCACAGAAGCGGTAAAATTAAGTTTTATGCAAAATTCAGTTTTTAACCTACCACTTAGTGGTTTCACTATTCATCAAAAATTGATGTTTTTCAGAACAATGCCAAAATTTCATCCCAAGCTATATTTCATATTCCGAATTCAAAAACGAAGTCTATTTTACCAAATTCATAACATAAAAGTTGCATTAATTAATTTTATAATTAAATCCCGCTGTTAAAACAAATAGCGTGTTTTTAAGAAGCAATATCTATCAAAAGATTGACACTTGTTTATGTCTAGTTTAAATGTGAAATTACATCCAATGACCAACATTGTATTAAATTGTAAAAATATATTCTAAATATACTTTAAAACTACTCAAATTAATGATTTATCACTATTAATTATTTCGATTAAAAAAGTTGTTTTTAATTATAATTTAGTAATTTTCACTATTCATCAGAATATGAAAGTTATCCGAAAAGTACCAAAATTTCACCTTAGGCTAAATTCGATACTCCGAATCCAAAAATAAAGTTCATTTTGAAAAATAAGATTTACTGGATTTCAAAAAGTGGTTATTACTATTCATAACGGCTAGTTTTAATAATATTTTTATAGCATATCGTTGTTTAGTGAAACTCGATATTGCGTACTACACACGCTATCGAGGAAGGTCGCGATTGCGTGTAATGCAAGACAAGTCAAGGATGTGTGTTTTGCAAGCTCCTTTTGGTGTAGCGTACAACACAAGACATTAATAAAATTAAAAAGAATATTTTTTTATAAAATCTTGGGCTGTTACAAAATTAATTTGAAAAAAAATATATTTCACAAAATACAAGAGAGTTAAATTAATCCATGGAAGCCCATATCATACCCTATCCTAAAATCCTTGAAGGATCTAGACATCGAGATCCATATCTATGAAAACTATCATCTATACCAAATCAAAAAATTGTATCCCAACCATGTACCCAACTTTATATCCATGGTTTCCAAACAATTCACATATTCCCCTAGGGACCATTCAACATATAAAGAAAATTCATGGGATGGATGAATTTCCATTGGTATCATCAATGTCTATAGTCCCTTAACCTCCCCAAACTAGTATGGGTTCCTTGGTGACACTTGATACCCAATCACATTCACAGACTTGGGTTTGTTTTGTAAATGAGGCACTTAATGGGTCCCCTCCATCTCAGTATAGTAGAGGCACCCTCACATGGTTCATTGTCTCTAGACCTATTCTTATGTTAATGCTTAACACACTAGGACAATATGTCCCAAGGCATCATGAATAGGGTAACATAGCCTCAATGACTACATAAGGTATTCCATGTAGGCAATAGTCAAGAGATGGACACAACACATATTGATCCTCATGGTCACTTTTTTTTCTGTCCTCTCAACCAAAACAATCCCAATTATCATAAGGTTTTTACACTTCGATATGGTCAAATCGTATAGGATGGGGTCTCTCTTCTCATAGTTGTCTCAACAAGCCCAAAATAATCTAGTAATATAAATATCCATTACGTCTTGGACTACCTAGGACCTCTAGTATAGACTCACATCATCATTTGAGGTTTCTCATTCCCCTAAACTTGGAAATAGAGTTTCATTATGTTCCACTTCACCTCATGAGAGGTCTAGAGGCTATCCAGTATCTCAAATATTAGTGCCGAATATTGGCACCTAATTCATCAAGAAAGCGTAAATTGGTTGCTCATGACCCCTGGTTCTCACCCACTCTAAGTAAATATTTATTTAAATTTAACATTTTCTTTAATTATCTTAACTCATGTAATCACCCTCTATGTTGAGCTCAAGAACCCACGTGGAAGATAAAGAAATAAATTTTATAGGGAAAGTACATGAGACCAACTACAATTTACTAAAGACTTCCATATTTATCTTGAAAGGTCAATAATAGATTCTATGTATTGTAACACCCAACGATTTCATAGTATGTTATTTTCTTTAATTCAATTGCTTGCGCTACACACAATACTGAGTTCGAGCGCACCGCGACTTACCAAACTAGCCGTTCAAAAGTGGTTATGAATAGTATTAACTACATTTTTAACATAATATAATCCTTATAATTTTAGAATCTATATTATGAGTTTCTTAGACTTAATGAAAAAAAACAAATTTATTTTTTTCAGATAAAAGAAGTATTTTTTTAAAACGCAATTTTACCACCTTTTAATGGAGAACCCTTTTTAAATCCAATATTTGAATCTTTTATATATTCAATTTGACAAAAATAAGCTTCTTCTTTAGAATCACGACATAAGGATCTAGTTTCAATAAATTTTTGGTGTTTTTCTGATAACTTTGATATTTGGCTGAATAGTTCAAAATACAAAATTTTAACTGAAAAATACATTTTTAATAAAAATAATTTGTATAGTTAAATTATACATTTTAATATTTTTGAATTATAAATAGATTATATTTTTACCATTTAATCCAAATTTATTTATTGGATATCATTTTACTTTGAATTTGAACATAAACAAGTATGGATATTTTGTTAGTTATTATTTTTTAAAAACATGCTTTTTGGTTTTGACAATGGGAATTAATTTTAAAATAATAAATGAATCTTCTATGTTTTGAATTTGGTAAAATATATTTAATATTTTAATTCATAATATCAAAATTATCTTAGGGTGAAATTTTTGTATTTTTCTGAAAACATTCAATTTTTTATGAATAGTGAAAAACATTACGTTATAGTTTAAAACCAACTTTTTATTTAAATAATTAATTGTTTTTATTTAAGTTTATTTTAATCCAAAATAGATATATAATACACATATAAGTTCAATATAATTCATTAGAGTCATTTTATAATAAAAATAGATATATAAAAGTTTATCGAACTTTTTACCGTCTTTTACCCATCTCCTAGAAGCATTTTCAAATTTACATAAAACATAATTTTACCGCTTCTGTGAGTTGAATTTCAAAAATCCAAGAGAAATAGTTGATATTAGTAAGTAAAATTTGGTTCAATAAGATGAAAATAATTTTTGAGGAATATTAACTCTTTACTTTTATTTACCACAGTTTAAAGTAAATAGGGTAATTAAGTGAAAAATGATATTATTATTATCCTAACACATGTACTAATTATATTGGAGAAATTTAATTTGAACTAAATCAATATTAGTAATAAAACATTATCCTTTCGGTCCACTTGGATTAGATTAGAAAATTTATTATTATTTAATTCCATGAAGAGTTAAAAGTTTTAATTTCAACGTTTAATAACTAAACCATTTTTAATATAGTGTTTCACATTAGATAAATTCTACTATAAATATGAATTATAAAGCTAAAAATATTTCCTACATAATGGTATTTTTTAGACATTAAATAATTTAATTTATTTATGAAAAAATGAAGATGTAGTAATTACCTAATTAATGAAATATTAAAATAATTGATATTATAAATATCCAAATAAATGTAATTTGAGACTTTTGATGAATTAAAATAATTTTTTTAGGTTAATATGAAATTTTAGGGTTGGTAAGATTATTTCTGTTTGAATTAATAATTCTGTTATGAATTTAGCAAAAACAATAAACCAAATAGTTTCAAAATTGACATAAAATAGTTTTTAAAACAAATATTATATTATTAATTGATATTCTATTGCTAAAATTCTTAGGATCAACAAAAAAACTTATATAATGATATGTTTATCATTAATGAACATCTTGGGGTTCGTTTGGAAGTTTATAGTATGTTTATTAACCATATAATATAAAAATACAAAGAGACATGAAAAATGACATACTATTTAACTAAGAGTTGAATCTAAAATATAAAGATAATATAGAGACCGAAACCTGTCTAAAACCTATTGGTTGAGTGTTTTATACCCATCCCCACCTTAGAATTTTTATAATAAATTTCGGATCCATTATAAACTGAAAAGTATTTTATTATAAAATAATATTTCAATCTTTTCTTAAGGTGCCCCTCACTCCAATTATAAAAGGGTGATTCCCCTTATCTCAAATTCACACCTTCAAATCCATTAGGCTCGTCCAAACCCTGCCAAAATTCCTCACAACTCGTCTTCCTTCATTCTAGAGGCCTTACATTAGTCAGAAAGCCAACCTAAGGATCCCTTTTGATCAAATCAAAAAGAAGAACCCGATGAAGAGGTAAATATTTCATCACTTCTTTCAAGTACATTTTTCTTCCACTTCCTCTTTATTTGTTTCTTATATTATAGAATAATTACTCTATTATAATATATATACATTGATAAATATGGTACAACCATATTCATTATTTTATCCGTCCTATGAATGACATGTCACCATACGTGTGTACGTACGGATTACCGTCTCCACGTCATGGTGTAGTTTATTATTCAAACACTCATCATTTGGATGGGTATAATACTGAGCATAAATGATGAAAATAATATATATAATATTATAATGATTCTTTATATAATATATTCCATCCAATTCTATGTGATTCTAATATCAAAAAATTGATATTGTCTCTCGTGCGTACGTACGGAATATCGTCTCCACAAATGCGATGAGATTCATTCCCCATCGTATCCATTCAGGGATAAATTTCATTTGATGATTAAAAATAATATTTAAATATTTGATATCATTATGAATATGAAAAATATGCATCCCATCCATAACAAATTTGAGTCACATAACAGAGAATATAAAGTAAAACGAATCAGTTAACACCTGAAACGATGATACTACAAAAATATTATTAACAAAGCAATATTAGAGGATCATATATGATATCATATTTTTTTATATTGTTATTTTATAATTTAATAACAATTATTTAACTATTATACAGGAGGTTATATTACCCTCGACCAACTAAAAGTACAAGGTAAGGGGTATCTTATCTCACATTTAATTCTGTGAGATTTCCATTGTTCACCACTTATTTATTGGATGTGGGGTATTATGTACTTCCATTTGATATATATATTATCATGATTCACTTTATATTCATTGTATTTTGTGATACATTTTGTGTTTATTAACTTTTGGTCATATGACCCGATTTATTACAACGAATTAAGGGTTTTCAATCTCACTTTTTATTTCCATGAGATTCATGCTATATAGGCCACTATTTTATTGTGTGTGGCATATGTACTATAAATGATTTTATTCTAGGTGTAATATAATTTAATTAATGAGTATTTACATCTTCATTGTATGAACCTTCTTTCATGGGTTGTATGTTTCATAAGTTACCAAATCAGTAAGGGCATTTCAAATTTCAATTTCCACTCCGTGGGCTTTACATATACTTCATTGATTATTTTACTCCAAGATTATGTGTGGAATAACTGTTTATTATTTATGTATTACTTTCCTCTGCCCTTTTTTTGGCTATAATTTTGATACACATAATTAATACATTGATAATTTCTCAAATCATTGATATAAACTTGATCTTAACTCAATTTCCATTCATTGAGGTAAACATCTAAGTCATTGGTGTTGTCTTTACAACAATATGTGTGAATGTACTCTGATTTATTTACAATAAATATCCATTCATATTGAGTGTATTTATATTTTTCACACATAATTATGTCATTTATTTATCCTTTACCAAAGGATATGGTCTTTTTAAGGGATTTCATCTCAAATTACATTCCATTGAGTCTTCTTTGTTGTCGTGCGCCAACTAACTTTTTTTTGGGTTATACACTATCCATTTACATAGAATATCATGAATCCTTTTACTCTCATGATGTTATAATGTTTTTATTACCTCAATTATTTTCATTCAAATTTCTCTCATTTTGTTAGGAACTATAACTAAAATAACATTTTTAATGTTTTAAAATTTTATTCTTCTAAAAATTTCTCATTAATGTCCAGGTTTTAAAAATGGTTTATGGTTTTATTTATATGGACCTTAGTGTTTTAAAATTAAAATTCCTATTAAATGTTGTAAATTGGTATGAGACAGTTTTATTCAAAAATCTATTTTAAATGGCTTCTTACTAAACAGGGAGACTTTTAAATGTTTTCATGAAAAAGGTAGATATTTATCACAAATAGTTTTGATGAATATTTTTGTCTATGTAAATATCATTGATCATTCTCAATTGAGGTTAATATATTATAATACAATCATACATATTGTATTGAATGAGTTATGTTTGACTATGGATGTGATATTTTTATACCATTCTTGGTTTTTGGATAAATTATTGACATTTCGTATACTAGTTTTAATACTAATGTTTATATTATGTTAAAAAAATTTCATATGAGGAAATCATTGGACATAGTAAGTCAGGGGTGAATCCCACTATAGCTCCTCGATGCATTGGTAGGTCTCATGGGACAAACTAGTGTCTTTTCACAAGGCCGTGACAAAATTCTTATTTGTATTCTTGGCACAAGGCCATCAATATGTGGTTATGAAGTCTGGCATTATGCATTCTATCATTATGAATGTGGAAATTGATATTGAATGTTATTATTCGACTAGTAGAATATACATGTGAATAAGTAAATGAAATTATTTGATTTTATCTTTTCCATATTATGCTGAAGAAAAAGTTTAAAAGGATTTTTTTAGTCTAATACATTGCCTTTAATATTTATGATTATTTATGAAAGATTCTGCTTTATTGTTATCCTTATTGAGCAACAGATCTCACACCTTTCTATGTTTTATTTTTCCTAGGATATGAAGAAGTATTTTATGACTGACCTGTAAGGATATTCTATGGGATTTCAGTGTTCTATATTGAAACAATTTTGTTGTATTTTTTCAGTTTTTGATTTAATGTATACCTTATGAATGTATCTAGTACTTCCAAGGATACAATACTAATTGGTCTTTAAAGACTAGGAAATTTGTGATCATGCCAATGATAAATAATAATGCACCGACTTTGGGCTTCTGGGGTCGGGGAGTTACAGTTGGTATCAGAGAATGTTTAGTACAATCCTTGGAATCTAGATTTTGATAAACTACGATTAGAGCACATTACCTTAAGATAGACTTTGAGGATTAATATATAAGAAATTCCTACAATTTTGGTATTGTAGAGATTATGTGGGTTTTTTAAACAATACATCCCTGCCTGGATACGATCCGGTAGAGGCGGCTCTAGAACAGATGTACCTAGGAGTGAAAACTCCGACAAGGAGTTTCGGGCTTGACCATGGGTATCTAGGTACACAACAACGGGCCTTAGTGCACTCTTGGTTATGAAACTCCCAGGGGATATGCTTAAGATAATTCACATTCCCTTTATAAACTGATTTGAAGGATTTTAATATAAGATGAGAATAAATAAACATCATTAATCCTAATGTGTTTTAGATTGAAAATAAGGTGTTATGATATTCTCTAAATGATTTTATGACTCACACTATTCATTCTTCTGTTAGTCAATGGCTGGATTCCAAGAAAGTCATAGTAACATTGAACATGATATACAATGTGGGCACATCAATGTAAATGTGAAAAATAATGTATTTTTGATAGGTGTAAAAGATATAATGTTCATTCCAAATTAGTTTCCCAAAAAAAGGATCAACAAAATATATATTAACCAACTCCTAGACTCAACAAAGAAGAGAAAGGTGGTGAATTATAAGAGCTCCAATAGTGGGGACCATGGAGAAAAGAAACCTCAATTTCCACCATACATGAAATGTGGAAAGAGACACCTATGGAAGTGTCTCAATGGAATAAAAAAATTCTTTATGTGTGGGAAAGAAGGACATAAATTAAATAATTTCCATGGAAAAATGAAGAGTACTATGGATGAGAATAAAAATGATCCCAAGAATCCACTTACAGTCATTTTCCATAAATGTAGGGGACTTGGGAATTACCTGAGTGAATTCCTTATTATATAGGATAACCCCTTGGTCATGGAATAACCATTGTGGAAATAAATGGATGGATAAATGTTTAGAAGTATTAGTTCTCTTTGTTGATAGGATTACTTTGGAAGACTTTCCTCTTATGTGTTACCCTTCAGTTTGTTATGTGAAAATTCTATTTTAGGATGAATTGTGTTATCTATTGTGGATATAGTTATAAATAAACATTTGGGTTTATATAATCCTTGAATTTGTGGAAATTAAATGTTATTAAATTTTGGGATGAAAAGGCGAGGTATGAGATAACATTTGTGGTGAATGTAACACCCCAAGATTTCATAGTGTGTTATTTTTTTAAAATAATACAATAACTTGCACTACACGCAACACCGAGTTCAAGCAAACCATGACTTACCAAACAAGCCATTCAAAAGAGGTTATGAATAGTATTAACTAAACTTTATATAATCCTTATAATTTTAGAATCCATATTATGAGTTTCTTAGACATAATACAAGAACAGATTCATTTTCAGTATTGCACTTTTATCAACTTTTAATAGTGAAACCTTTTTAAATACAATATTTTAAACTTTTTGACTAAATGGGGGCATCAAAAAAAATTTAAAATGAAACATCCCAAGATTCCACGGTACGCTTTCCTTTGAATAATACAGTAGCGTGTGTTGTACAAAACTTTGAGTTCTAACACACCACAACCAATCAAACTAGCCATTATGAATAGTAATACCTACTTTTTAAAATTATATATATTTTATATTTAAAAATTGACTTCATTTTTGTATTCGGAATATCGAATCTAGCCTAAGGTGAAATTTTGGTACTTTTTGGATAACTTTAATATTTTGATGAATAGTGAAAATTACTAAATTTTAATTAAAAACAACTTTTTTAATCAAAATAATTAATAGTGATAAATTATTAATTTGAGTGGTTTTAAATTATATTTAGAATATATTTTTACCATTTAATATAATTTTCGTCATTGGACATAATTTTACAATTAAACCGATCATAAACAAGTGTCAATCTTTTGATAGTTATTATCACTTAAAAACACGCTTTTTGTTTTGACAGCGGGAATTAATTTTAAATTAATTTCTGCCACTACTGTGTTTTGAATTTAGAAAAATGGATTCCATATTTGGAATCAGGATGTTCAAATTGTGTAAATAGGTAACTTTTATTTTTAGACATTTTGAATAATTACTGCGTTAAATATTTTATTTACCATGGTTAAGGGTAAATCCGGTAAATAAGGGTTAAAAAAATAATATTATAATAATACTAAATTACCCTAAAACGTGTCTTAACCCTATTGGTTGATACATGGTCGACTATGGGCATCTTTGGGTCGATTTTGGGACCCTATGGATCCACTTGTAAGTGATAATGACACTTTATTTTAATTAAGTTAAAATGAATACAAAAATGACACAAGCATATATCTTTTAGAAAAACAATTTTTACACAGGGTTATATATGTTGGATTTTAGATTATAAATATTAATTAGAAATATAAAATGATTTCCTACATAATTATATTTTATTTATAATTTTTAGACATTAAATAATTTATTTTATTTATGACACAACGATGATGCAGTAATTACTATAATAGTGAAAAAATAAAATAATTGAAATTATAAATACCCAAATAAATATAATATGAAACTTTTAATGAATTAAACTAATTTTCTAGGATAATATGATATATTAGGATTTATTTAATTGACTTTTTTTCGAAATAATCAATCTGTTATGAGTTTCACAAAAATCAACTATTGAATAGTGTCAAAATTGACATAAAAGAGTTCTTAAAAGAAATATTATATTATTAATTGATATTAAATTCCTAAAAATCTAATTTTCGGCCAAGAGACTTATATCATGATAGGTTCCTCATTAATGGACCACTTGGGGGTCGCTTGGATGTATGTATTAAGTTTATTAACCATATTATATAAAAATACAAAGAGACATTGTAAAAGTGAAACTAATTAACTTAGAGTTAATACTTAAAGATAAGGTTAATATAAGTACCCAAACCTGTATAAATTCTATTGGTTGAGTGGTTCTAGACCTATCCCCACCTTAACCTTTGAATTATCAACTTTGGAGCCATTAAAAACCGAATATGAATTTATTATAAATTAATATTTCTAGCTTTTCCAAAGGTGCCTCTCACCCCTCTTATAAAAGGGCACTCCTCCTTCTCATTTCTTCACACCTTCAAAGCCTTATGGTTCGGCCATACTCTGCCCAAATACTCCCCCAACTTCCCTCTATACAACCAAGAGGCCTTAGTTTGATCAGAAAGACAACCTAAGGATCCCTTTTGATCAAATCAAAAGGAAGGAACCGAAGAAGAGGTAATGATTTCACCACCCTTTTTCCAAGTTCCTTCTTCTTCCACTTATTCTTACATTTTTGTTACCATTCTAAAATAATAACTCTAGTATCATATATATACTGTGATGTTATTATAAATATGGTACAACCATATTCAGTATTCTATCCACTCTTTGAATAACATGTCACCATACGTGCGTACGTACGGCTTACCGTCTCCACGTCGTGGTGTAATTGTTATTCAATATATTAATATTTGGATGGGTATAATAATGATGTGTAACTCATGTAAATAATAAATATAACATTTTAGTGATTCTTTATATATGATATACCATTCATTTATATATTATTTTAATATCAAAAGAAAGATATTGTCGCTCGTGCGTACGTACGGACTACCGTCTCCACGAACGCGATGAGATTCATTCTCCATCATATCCATTAAAGTATAATTATCATTTGCTGATTTAAAAATGATGTTTAAGGACTTGATATCATTCTGGATATGAATAATATACAACCTATCCATTACAAACATGGCTTACGCAATAAAACATATAAAAGAAAATGAGTAAGTTAACACCCGAAACAATGATAATACAAAGACATTATTAACAAAGAAAAGATAAAAGATCATATATGATATGATATTAATATATATGATTCTTGTATAATTTAATAACAATTATTTCAATATTATACAGGAGGTTAACCTGCCCCAACCAAGTAAAAGTACAAGGTAAGGGATTTTCTTATCTCACTTTCAATTCCGTGAGATTTCCATTGTTCGCCACTAAATTATTGAAAGTGGTGTATTGTGTACTGCCATTTGATATATATTATCATGATTCTCTTTATATTCATGTTATTATATAATCATTTGGTGGTTATTAACTTTTGGCCATACGACTCAGTTGATTACAACGTGGTAAGGGGTTTTCATCTCACTCCTTATTCCTGTGAGATTCATGCCATATTGCCAACATCACCTTTTGTGTGGTGTATGTACTGCCCATAATTATATTCTTTGTGTAATACACTCTAATTTATGTGTATTTACATATTCATTGTATGATACCTCTTTCATGGGTTGTATGTTTCATAAGTTACCAAATTGGTAAGGGTTTATTTCGCAATCTCTTCATTATCCGAGGTTGTTTATACATAATTATCTACTGGGACCTCATTATCATCCACATCCATGTTTCTTCAAAATGTATTTCAAAACATTTTTAATATTTAAATGAATATGGGTTAAAGTCATTTATACCCTTGTTTGACTTTTTATAAGAGGAATCTTTCCGTCGTTTTCAAAACAAGGTCTTTTTTAACCTTTTCGACAGAATTAAGGTAAGAATGATTTTTTTTAACTTATACGGCGGGTGCGGTTATTTTCCGCCATTATAAAATCGTCAAAGATTTCCTTACAAGCTTATAAGAATATTTTCAAAGAAAATTTTTTATTTTATATTTCTCTTAAATGATTTCAAAAATAGAAAGAGATATTTCTCTAAAAAGTATTTTGATTTCATCTATGTCAACATCCTTTGACAGATTTTATGATTATTTGAAGTTGATTATGATATAAAACTTCCATATTGTAATAATGTTTTGTGATATGTTTGACTGTGGATGTGCCATTTATATAGAATTCATGGTTCATGAGTAAAGTATTGACATTTCGTATGCAAGTTCCAATAAGAATGTTTATGTTATATTTCAACCTTTACTTCATATGAATGTGTTGGACAAGTATGTTCCATGTTGGGGACTGATTAAAGTAAGCCCTCCAGGTTGGGGACTGGTAAAAGTAAGCCCTCCGGTTTGGTCACCGGTTATTAGAGGAACTCCGGGTTGGTGTCCGGTTATTAGAGGCACTCTGGGTTGGTGTCCGGATATTAGAGGCACTCCGGGTTGGGTTCCGGTTACAGTTAGCCCCAAGGTCTTGGGACGAGGCCTTGAAAAGAAGTTAAAGTTTAGCATTATGCATTCCATCATTATGAAAGTGGTTATGGATTTTTCATGTGATTATTCGATTAGTAGAATATCCATGTGAATAAGTAAATGGAATTATTTCATTTTACTTTTTCCATACTATGTTGAAGTTGAAGTTTAAAAGGCTTTTGTTTTAGTAATGCATTTCCTTAAATGTTTATGCTTATTTTGAAAGTTCCGCTATATTGTTATCCTTACTGGGCATTTGAGCTCACCCCTTTTCTATGTTTTATTTTCCCCAGGACGTGAAGAAGTAAGTTATGAATGACCTGCAGGGATATTATGAGGGGATAATAGTGTGGACTGTGGAGACATTATGTTGTTGTAGTAGTTTTTCATTTTATGATGTAACGTAAAACTTATGAATATATCTAGTGTTTCCAAGGCTACAAAACCAATCGGTATTTCGAGATTTGATCTTTCTTGTGATCATGCCAATGTTATGTAATAATGCACCGACTCTGGGTAGCTGGGGTAGGGGCGTTGCAGTTGGTATCAGAGGAAGTTTAGTACAAACCTTGGAAGCTAGATTTAGATAAACTCTGATTAGAGCACGTAGACCTAAGATGAACTTTGAGGATTAGTATAGAAGAACTTCTTATAATTTTGGTATTGTAGAGATTTTGGGAGTTTTTCGAGCAATACATCCCTATCTGGATACGAGCAGGTAGAGGCGGCTCTGGCACAGATGTACCAAGGGGTAAAACCCAAAAACACCGCTTTGAGCTAGACTCGAACGGGAACTGGTGCACGACAACGGGCCTTGCTGCACTCTTGGTTACGACACTCCCGGGGGATATGCTTAGGATAACTCTCATTTTCTTTACAAATCATTATGAAGGGTTTATGAGTATATACTTCCTTAAAGGAGACATTTTTATGATTATGGATTATATCCATAAACTATTTAATTTATGTTATGTGTTTTACAAGTTTGGGATTAGGTATTGTTATTCATAAACTAATCTAATGTATGCCATTGTTTAGAAATGGCGCCCAGTAGAAGGAATTAGAACTCTAGCAATGCACATGATACAAAGAGAAAGAAGGATCATATATTTTATGGTCTTAAGCCAGAATTTACATGAGAAATTGTCTGCCATGTATTATCATCATATGAAGAAATAATATCATGTGTTGATAAGATAAGTAAAGAGTTTACTGAGTCCTATGGCTTTGAAGGGAAGCAAGAGAAGAAAAGGGTGGAAGAGAGAAAGATGGATAAAGGGAAGAGGAAAAAGAAGAATTTTCCCATATGTGGTAACTGTGGAAAGAAACACCCTGGAACTTGCCTGAATGGAATGAGAGTTTGTTATATTTGTAGAGGAAAAGGGCACAAAGTACGTGACTGCAAGGGTAAGAAAATGGTTTCAAATGTACAATGCTTCATTTTCAAGGAGTTTGGACACTATGCGAACCTATGTCGCAGTCATCAGAATATTCTACAAATGATGTTATTGGATAATAATCAAGTTATGATACTACCATAGATGAAGAGGAATGATTAGAGTTCTTATGTTGATTATGTCAATTGAGTGTTGTATCAACAATGTACTTGTTATAATAATTATGGAGTATATTAGGATTGTACTGCAGTACTATTTCATTAAGGACATGAGATTGTGTGGAACAAAGAAAGGTGACTCAACAACAGGATAAATTTTTGGAAAATATATGGTTGAGAGAATGATAAACCATAATATAGTTCTGATACCGAGTTAGTGATTTTGGAATAATACATGATTGTTTTGGATAAATTATATTGGATATTCTTGACTACCTTGGAACTGATTAATGATCTGTATATTCCATTATTTTTGGGGTTTAAATTTTTTTTGGATTGATGAGGTATATCCAGCATTCTATATGGAATAAGGGAGCATGAATGTAATCAATAAGGAATATGGTAATTCAGGATGTTTCAGTGTATTAAAAGAATACATGATGAAGGTATTATTATGCTATTACGTGGTAAAAAGGATCTACATTATGTTTAACTTCCTTATAAATGTTGGACTGTGAGATTGGTCAGAAATATTTTGGATAAATTCTAGTTTGAGATTAATTTTGGATTTCCATAAAAGGACAACCCGGAGGTCGGGCGGCAACCCGTCGCGTCCGGCAAGGCCGCGAGACTTGAACCCACAACCGAAGGGCGACAAGGATGTATCACCTACCACTGGCCCAAGAGATGTCCTGGATTAAATAATGTAGTTTTTTTTAAAAGATCTGGTAGATTAATTATAAATTCGTTTATTTTGGAACCCTGTACGAATAGTATAAATAGAATTTTTTTTACGAGTGAAAGATGAGTTTGTGGTAAAAATATATTAGTGGACAAAACTCTAATTATAAAGTAAGTATATCTCCTTATGATCTTATCCAATCTCATAAATAAATTCATCAACATTAAGAAAAGGAACTTAGAACAAAAATGTTGTCCTAGATGGTACCTTAAATCATCACTAATTTATGGCTTTGGGATTGTTGGCCTTTTCATAGCCATGTTCTCTACCACTCTCCATCAGATAATTGATGGTTAGATTTCTCTTCCATATCCATATTTTCCTACATGGAACCCTAGTATGTGTTATTTTCGGTAATATTCATACTTTCCACTCTTTATTTTAAATAGAGGCCTCATTAATTCATTTTTCGATGTGGGATTTCAACTACGATATTTTGAAACGTCAAAAATGTGTTATCCTAATACCCTATATTTTGTTGAACCGATGGTATTTCAAATCATCATAGATTGATGAGTTTAAGGACCTCAATTTTATACTTGTTTGTGATTGATGACCTCAATCCCTACCTATTAATATTTACGTTTTTCCTACAATTATATGTCTCTAATTGCCACCAATGTTCTCCTAACCGAGATCATAATTTGGTGGTGACCCTTTCATTTCTCATTTCCTCATACTAAGACTAAATTTTAGTAACCCAATTTCCGATGTGGGTTTTCCCACAAAGATATTTTTTATTTTCAACCTTTTATTTTTGAAGAAACAATTTCAAATTGCGAGGACGCAATTTATTGAAGGAGGGGAGAATGTAACACCCCAAGATTTCATAGTGTGTTATTTCTTTAAAATAATATAATAACTTGCACTACACGCAACACCGAGTTCAAGCACACCATCCTTACCAGACAATCCATTCAAAAGAGGTTATGAATAGTATTAACTAAACCTTATATAATCCTTATAATTTTAGAATCCATATTATGAGTTTCTTAGACATAATACAAGAACAGATTCATTTTCAGTATTGCACTTTTATCAACTTTTAATAGTGAAACCTTTTTAAATACAATATTTTAAACTTTTTGACTAAATGGGGACATCAAAAAAATTAAAATGAAACATCCCAAGATTCCACGGTACGCTTTCCTTTGAATAATACAGTAGCGTGTGTTGTACGCAACTTCGAGTTCTAACACACCACAACCAATCAAACTAGCCGTTATGAATAGTAATACCTACTTTTCGAAATTATATATATTTTATATTTCAAAATGGACTTCATTTTTGTATTCAGAATATCGAATCTAGCCTAAGGTGAAATTTTGGTACTTTTTGGATAACTTTAATATTTTGATGAATAGTGAAAATTACTAAATTTTAATTAAAAACAACTTTTTTAATCAAAATAATTAATAGTGATAAATTATTAATTTGAGTAGTTTTAAATTATATTTAGAATATATTTTTACCATTTAATATAATGTTGGTCATTGGACATAATTTTACAATTAAACCGAATATAAACAAGTGTCAATCTTTTGATAGTTATTATCTCTTAAAAACACGCTTTTTGTTTTGACAGCGGGAATTAATTTTAAATTAATTTCTGCCACTTCTGTGTTTTGAATTTAGAAAAATGGATTCCATATTTTGAATCAGGATGTTCAAATTGTGTAAATAGGTAACTTTTATTTTTAGACATTTTGAATAATTACTGCGGTAAATATTTTATTTACCATGGTTAAGGGTAAATCCGGTAAATAAGGGTTAAAAAAATAATATTATAATAATAATAAATTACCCTAAAACGTGTCTTAACCCTATTGGTTGATACATGGTCGACCATGGGCATCTTTGGGTCGATTTTGGGACCCCATGGATCCACTTGTAAGTGATAATGACACTTTATTTTAATTAAGTTAAAATGAATAAAAAAATGACACAAGCATATATATTTTAGAAAAACAATTTTTACATAGGGTTATATATGTTTTATTTTAGATTATAAATATTCATTAGAAAGATAAAAATATTTCCTACATAATTATATTTTATTTAGAATTTTTAGACATTAAATAATTTATTTTATTTATGACACAACAATGATGCAGTAATTACTATAATAGTGAAAAAATAAAATAATTGATATTATAAATACCAAAATAAATATAATATGAAACTTTTAATGAATTAAACTAATTTTCTAGGATAATATGATATATTAGGATTGATTTAATTGACTTTGTTTGAAGTAATCAATCTGTTATGAGTTTCACAAAAATCAACTATTGAATAGTGTCAAAATTGACATAAAAGAGTTCTTAAAACAAATATTATATTATTAATTGATATTAAATTCTTAAAAATCTAAGGTTCGGCCAAGAGACTTATATCATGATAGGTTCCACATTAATGGACCACTGGGGGGTCGCTTGGATGTATGTAGTATGTTTATTAACCATATTATATAAAAATACAAAGAGACATTGTAAAAGTGAAACTAATTAACTTAGAGTTAATACTTAAAGATAAGGTTAATATTAGTACCCAAACCTATCTAAATTCTATTGGTTGTGTGGTTTTCGACCGATCCCCACCTTAACCTTTGAATTATAAACTTTGGAGCCATTAGAAACCGAATATGAATTTATTATAAATTAACATTTCTAGCTTTTCCAAAGATGCCCCTCACCCCTCTTATAAAAGGGCACTCCTCCTTGTCATTTCTTCACACCATCAAAGCCTTATGGTTCGGCCAAACTCTGCCCAAATACTCTCCCAACTTCCCTCTCTACAACCTAGAGGCCTTAGTTTGATCATAAAGCCAACCTAAGGATCCCTTTTGATCAAATCAAAAGGAAGAAACCGAAGAAGAGGTAATGATTACACCACCCTTTTTCCAAGTTCCTTCTTCTTCCACTTCTTCTTACTTTGTTGTTACCATTATAAAATAATAACTCCAGTTTCATATATATAATGTGATGTTATTATAAATATGGTACAACCATATTCAGTATTCTATCCACCCTTTGAATAACATGTCACCATACGTGCGTACATACGGCTTACCGTCTCCACGTCGTGGTCAAATTGTTATTCAATATATTATTATTTGGATGGGTATAATAATGATGTGTAACTCATGTAAATAATAAATATAACATTTAAGTTATTCTTTATATATGATATATTATTCATTTATATATTATTTTAATATCAAAAGAATGATATTTTCGCTCGTGCGTACGTACGGACTACCGTCTCCACGAACGCGATGAGATTCATTCCCATCATATCCATTCAAGTATAATTATAATTTGCTGATTTAAAAATGATGTTTAAGGACTTGATATCATTCTGGATATGAATAATATACAACCTATCCATTACAAACATGGCTTACGTAATAAAACATATAAAAGAAAACGAGTAAGTTAAAACCCGAAACAACGATAATACTAAGACATTATTAACAAATCAAAGTTAAAAGATCATATATGATATGATATTAATATATATGATTCTTGTATAATTTAATAACAATTATTTCAATATTATACAGGAGGTTAACCTACCCCAACCAAGTAAAAGTACAAGGTAAGGGATTTTCTTATCTCACTTTCAATTCCGTGAGATTTCCATTGTTCGCCACTAAATTATTGAAATTGGTGTATTGTGTACTGCCATTTGATATATATTATCATGATTCTCTTTATATTCATGTTATTATATAATCATTTGGTGGTTATTAACTTCTGGCCATACGACTTAGTTGATTACAACGTGGTAAGGGGTTTTCATCTCACTCCTTATTCCCGTGAGATTCATGCCATATTGCCAACATCACCTTTTGTGTGGTGTATGTACTGCCCATAATTATATTATTTGTGTAATACACTCTAATTTATGTGTATTTACATATTCATTGTATGATACCTCTTTCATGGGTTGTATGTTTCATATGTTACCAAATAGGTAAGGGTTTATTTCGCAATCTCTTCATTATCCGAGGTTGTTTATACATAATTATCTACTGGGACCTCGTTATCATCCACATCCATGTTTCTTCAAAATGTATTTCAAAACATTTTTGATATTTAAAATATTATGGGTTAAAGTCATTTATACCCTTGTTTGACTTTTTATAAGAGGAATCTTTCAGTCGTTTTCAAAACAAGGTCTTTTTTAACCTTTTCGACAGAATTAAGGTAAGAATGAATTTTTTTAACTTATACGGCGGGTGCGGTTATTTTCCGCCGTTATAAAATATTCAAAGCTTTCCTTACAAGCTTATAAGAATATTTTCAAAGAAAATGTTTTATTTTATATGGATCTTAAATGATTTCAAAAATAGAAAGAGATATTTCTCTAAAAAGTGTTTTGATTTCATCTATGTCAACATCCTTTGATGGATTTTATGATTATTTGAAGTTGATTATCATATAAAACTTCCATATTGTAATAAATTTTTGTGATATGTTTGACTGTGGATGTGCCATTTATATAGAATTCATGGTTCATGAGTAAAGTATTGACATTTCTAATGCTAGTTCCAGTAAGAATGTTTATGTTATATTTCATCCTTTACTTCATATGAATGTGTTGGACAAGTATGTTCCAGGTTGGGGACTGGTTAAAGTAAGCCCTCCAGGTTGGGGACTGGTAAAAGTAAGCCCTCCAGGTTAGGGACTGGTAAAAGTAAGCCCTCCGGTTTGGTCTCCGGTTATTAGAGGAACTCCGGGTTGGTGTCTGGTTATTGGAGGCACTCCGGGTTGGTGTTCGGTTATTAGAGGCACTCCGGGTTGGGTTCCGGTTACAGTTAGCCCCAAGGTCATGGGACGAGGCCTTGAAAAGAAGTTAAAGTTTAGCATTATGCATTCCATCATTATGAAAGTGGTAATGGATTTTTCATGTGATTATTCGATTAGTAGAATATCCATGTGAATAAGTAAATGGCATTATTTCATTTTACTTTTGTCATACTATGTTGAAGTTCAAGTTTAAAAGGCTTTTGTTTTAGTAATGCATTTCCTTAAATGTTTATGCTTATTTTGAATGTTCTGCTATATTGTTATCCTTACTGGGCATTTGAGCTCACCCCTTTTCTATGTTTTATTTTCCCCAGGACGTGAAGAAGTAAGTTATGAATGACCTGCAGGGATATTATGAGGGGATAATAGTGTGGACTGTGGAGACATTATGTTGTTGTAGTAGTTTTTCATTTTATGATGTAACGTAAAACTTATGAATATATCTAGTGTTTCCAAGGCTACTAAACCAATCGGTATTTCGAGATTTGATCTTTCTTGTGATCATGCCAATGTTATGTAATAATGCACCGACTCTGGGTTGCTGGGGTCGGGGCGTTACAGTGAAATTATGTTATAGTTATTTTGAATAATTTATCTCATTTTGGGAATATTATAAAATATATTTTTTGAAAAAGGAAAGCACGCAGACCATGTGAAAACCCATCACATCGGTCAATTCTCTATGAATCGAACACCTAACCATAGTGCAATTGGTATTTATCAACTACCACTAGACTACGTGAAGTCCCTGGTTAGTGTGACTAATTGTTTTTAGGTAAATTATTTTATTGATCAATAATAAGTTAATTTGGGATCTGATGTCTTATCAAATGGATATCCTTATTATAGGAAAATGATTTGGGGATTAAGTGATAAATTTTATTTTGGAAGAAGTTCGCTCCAGCTGGAATAATATATGCCTATGAAAAATATAATACAATGGGATTTTATATGAGGAGTAATGGTTGAGTTTTATCTATGTTATTATTTTAGATTTATAGTGATTTGGGTTATTTATGGAAATGATTAACCTATCATAGAGAATATGTGATTAGGTTAATTACTTTTTTAGTATGCAACATTAATAGTAGTTGATGTTATTTGGAAATACAATTTAACGTGTAAGACTGTGTAATAAATTTCTTCTATGTTTAGGGTTTCGATATTAGTTTGGATTATATTGATGGATTTCAAGGACAATTGTTAATTGAATGGTTTTTATTTAACTTTGGGTATTGTTGGTTTAATTTTAGAAATTAAGATAGGTATTTCTTTCTCGAAAGGATTATCCTATTTGGGGATCATATGATCTTGTACTAACCATTTTGGTTTTGGTTAATATCTAAATACAAGGTAAATATATATAGTTTATCAATTGTGGATTATGTGATTCTCCAAAGTTGATTCTAGCACTTAAAGTATGACCAAGTCATCTTGAATACTCATCGTTTGAAAAAAATGAGGTAGTGGTTGAAATGTATTAAATGATGAAACTCTACTTAAAAAGTAAGTATATCTCTTTATTTTCTTTAGTCAACATCATAAATAAATTCCTCAACTTTATGAAATGTAACTTAAAAAAAACTTATCCATTTACTTTTGTCACTAGGATACTAATGAACGTTTATCTTATCACAAATTTGTGGTTTTCTTATTGTTAACTTTCTCCTAATATTGTTTCCCTCCACTCTCTACCAGAACATGACACTTGTATTATCTTTTATATCTATGTTTTCCAACATGGAATCCTAGTGTGGGTTATCTCGGGTGACCTTTGTACTTCCCTTTCTTTATTTTAAAGAGATAGTTTTATTTATTATTTTTCTGATGTGGGACTTTTAATAAAGTTCCCCAGTCCAATTTTAAATTTTCGAGGACGCAATTTCCAAAAATGGGGAAGAATTTAACACCCCCATATTTCATTGTATGTTATTTTCTTTAATTCAATATCTTGTGCTACACGCAACACCGAGTTCGAGCGCATCACGAATTACCCAACTAGCCGTTCAAAAGCGGTTATGAATATTATTAACTAAATTTTGAACTTAATATAAACGTTATAATTTTAGAATCCATATTATGTGTTTTTTAGACACAATGAAAAAAAAATCATTTTTTTCAGATAAAAGAAGTATTTTTTAAAAAATGAATATTTAGCGCCTTTTAATATTGAACCCTTTTTAAATAGAATATTTGAAGCTTTTATATATTAAATTTGTTAAAATAAACATCTTCTTTATAATTGGGATATAAGAAGTTAATTTCAAAAAAATTTGGTGTTTTTCTGATAACTTTCATTTTTTGGTGAATAGTAAAAATTCTATATTTTAACTGAAAAATACTTTTTTAATCAAAATAATTTTTACTGTTTAATTAAATATTTTAATGTTTTTTAAGTAGAAATAGATTATATATTTACCATTTAATCCAATTATATTCATTTTGAATAATTTCACTTTGAATTAGAACATAAACAAGTATCAATCTTTTGTTAATTATTATTTCTTAAAAACACACTTTTTGGTTTTGACAATGGGAATAAATTTTAAATTAATAAATGAAACTTATATGTTTTGAATTTGGTAAAATAGGCTTAATTTTTTAATTCATAATTTCAAAATTAGCTTAGGGTAAAATTCTAGTATTTTTATGAAAACATTAAAAAAAATTATGAATAGTGTAAAACACTGCGTTATTGTTTAAAACCGACTTTTAATTTAAATAATAAATTATTTTATTTAAATTTATATTAATTAAAAATACATATATAATACCTATATAAGTTTGATATAATTCATTGGAGTCATTTTATAATAAAATTAGATGAATAAAATTTTAATGAACTTTTTACCCTCGTTTACCCACCTCCTAGGAGCATTTGAAAATTTAAATAAAACATAATTTTACTGATTCTATCTGTTGAATTTCAAATATCTAAGAGACATGGTTCATATCAGTAATTAAAATGTGGTTCAGCAAGATGAAAATAAATTTTTCTAAATAGAAAATTTTTACTTTTATTTTCCATGGTTAAATGTAAATAGGGTAATTAAGGATAAAAATGATATTATTATTACCCTAAAACATGTAATAGTTGTATTGGATAAGTTTAATTAGACCACAATCAACCTTATGAATAAAATAATATTTTATTGGCCCACATGGATTAGATTAGGACATTAATTATTATTTAATTCAAAGAATTGTTAAAAGTGTTAAATTCAATGTCTAATAACTAAACCATTTTTAATGTTGGGTTACACATAAGATAAATTCTACTATAAATACATATTAGAAATATACAAAGATTTAATACATTATTGTATTTTATTTATTTTTTTTAGACATTAAATAATCTAATTTATTTAGGACACAATAATGATGTAGTAATTACCTAATTAATGAAAAAGTAAAATAATTAATATTATAAATTTCAAAATAAATGTAATTTTAGACTTTTTATGGATTCCACAAATTTTTTAGGTTAATATGACATTTTATATTTGGTTATATTAATTTATTTTGAAGTAATAATTCTATTATAAATTTAGCAAAAACAAAATACCAAATAGTGTCAAATTTGACATAAAAGAGTTTTTAAAATAGATATTATATTATTAATTTATATTTTATTCTTAAAAATATATGTATCATCCAAAAGACTTATATAATGATAGGTTTTTCATTAATTAACCACTTGGGGTTCTATTAGAAGTTTATAGAATGTTTATTAAACAAATAATATAAAAATACAAAGAGACATGGTAAATGTCAAACTATTTAACTAAGAGTTAAATATAAATGATAATGATAATATATTGAACCAAACCTATCTACAACCTATTGGTTGACTGATTTTCAAACCATCCCCACATTATCCTTTAAGTTATTTATTATCGAGCCATTAGAAAGAAAACATTATATTATTATAAAATAATATTTCAATCTTTTCCTAAGGTGTCCCTCACTCCTCTTATAAAAGGGCACTTCCCCTTCTATCATATTCACACCTTCAAATCCATTAGGCTTAGACAACACCTTCCCAAATATATTCAAAACTCTCTTCCCTTCATCCTAGAGGCCCTACTATAGTCATAAACACCACATAAGGTGCCCTTTTTATCAAATGAAAAGGAACAACTCGACGAAGAGGTAAATATTTCATCACCTCTTTCAAGTTTTTTCTTCTTCCACTTCCCATTTCTTTGTTGTTTATATTCTAAAATAATAAATACAGTATCCAATGATTCCATAAACTAAATTATAGTCTTCTTCTTCTTGATTTTAAAGGATGCATTTCAAGAGAATCACATTCTAAAAAATCCCAACACCTTTCTATCTATACTTTCTCATTCATATTGTTTCATTGATTCTTTCTTAACATACATCAATGGAACTTCTAGGACTTTATGAATGATTTATCTTCTAACTAAATCCTATAAAATCTAAAATAAAAGGGTCCTCTTTCAACTGAAAAAATCATTAAAAAACTATCTTAATAAAGTTTTAATTAAACCTCTGAGATATACTTTAAAAACATATTATAGAAAAAAACTTCGAAACGAAATCATATATACACCATCATGTATATCAAACAAAAAAATATTAAATTTTCTTTAAAGAACCCAAAAATACATTAAATTTAAAAGTAAAACATTTAAAATCAACATGAGGATTTTAGAATCAACTTTATATAGAAATTGTTTTCTCTATTGAATATTTGAGCCTCTAATAATAGTAGAGAATGTTTCTTAAGTTTTTCCTAATTGAATTTTTGAGCCTCTAATAAATAACCCCTGATCAGATACTGACTATTGATAATAATTAACTAAACATAAATTTAAAAAAGTAAGATCAATAAAATCAATTTGGAAGAAGATGACTCTCGAAATAACTTTTTAAACATTAGTGTACCAAAACTAAGAAGAATCATCTCACCATATTCACTACACCATGTTTCCCAAACTCTATAATGTCCACTCAAAAATCATAAAAATATTTTATGAAAAATAATAAATGAAATCATGTAAAGAATCAAGTGGATTTTATATGGTCAAAAAATTTTCCATTTCACATAGGAGACACATTATAAATTTTTTTTTTCATAATGTGGATTATGGAATCAACCTTTTCATTTTTTAAAAATATTTTAGATAGGTCATTTGGGAATTTAGACAAATAATTTCTATATAAGGAATTAAAAATATATTTAAGCCAATACCCTAGAGAAAACCCTTTTTCATTCATTAGAAAATAAAAAATAACAACCTATTTAGGAGAGAACCATTTAATTTACATAATAAAATTGATAAAAAAAATTATAACCTATATTTGAAACTATAATAAATCATGATTTTAATTTAATGGATTAAGCATAGAAAATTCAAACATAAATCCATCACTTTTGAAATGGATGGTGTTATTCAACCTCAAAATGTCTATATAAGACCTAAGAGACTGAAAGAAACCCTAAAACCATAAAATCCCTAAATAAAGATAGATTCAATACAAACCTGAGGTCATCAAGGTCATATTATAAAAAGAACCAGAAGGATAATCAAGAAAAAAATAGAGGAATGGATTTATATGAATTTCCATTGAATAATTAGCCTCAAAACATAAATATATCGATGGAAGTCACTATATTGTATATGGAATACAAGAGGTGTGTTGACTTGGTGAGAGGGAGTCGGATGGTGGAAAAGAAACCCCAAAAGGGTATTAATCTATATAGGGAAACTTTATAATTCTAAAAAAAATTAATTATACCTAGAACAAGTCATGGCCATGATGCTTTCATTATAGATGCAATGGCCTTCAGACTCAGCATAATCACGTTCATGGTAGGTACTTCACAACTATCAATAGTTAATATATGATTTCTGACATTCTCTTTTTGATTTTTCACATTAGTTATTATATGTCATTATAGAAGGATGTTTTTTAAATATTTTTTTTAATATAGGTTAATTAAAATTGATGTTGTGAATAAATATATATTTGGGTTCTTGACATTATTTATTATATAACTAACAAGAAAAATGAATTAACATATTTTTTTATTTTTTAATCTAGTAACCAATGTGAAAAATATTTTATCATGTCAGTTTTTTAAAATAACCATTGTGGTAAAAATATCATATTAGTTATTAGATAACTGATGGGAAAAAATAGAAGGTATTTTATTTTTCACTTCGGTTATCCAATAATCAACCTGAAAAACAATTTTTTTCACAAAAAATTAATTCATTCAT
Source organism: Viscum album (assembly GCA_963277665.1). Lineage (NCBI taxonomy): Eukaryota > Viridiplantae > Streptophyta > Magnoliopsida > Santalales > Viscaceae > Viscum > Viscum album. Next base: position 1,578,471,467 of record OY728141.1, read on the forward strand.
CCTCACTAAAAATAGTCAAAATTAAAACACCAAAAGAATGTGTATCATAGAAACTAGCATAGAATCTAGTAAAAGAGACATACAATTGATCTTTCAAATTAATAATATATATTAAAAACAAACAAAAAAATAAATTAAACCTTTAAAATTATTTTCCTATTAAACTTCTAAATTTTTTCAACTCATGCACACTATATGACTATGGGTTATCAAAAAACTAAAAAAAGAAATAATTTAACATGTATTTTCAATAAAAAAAATAAAATATTAAGGAAAAAATTATAAAGATATCTAACCTTCTTGAACATTGTAATTATTTGGTATAAATTATTTTATAGATAAATTCTAAATCATAATATCAACATTTTTTATTCTTTCTTATTGATAGAAATGATTCTCTCAATAAATAATATTTCAAAATTAAATTTTTATGTAATCTATCCACAATTTAGTAATTGTAAATGAATATTATTCTTAGGTTGGATAAATTTGATCTTCGTTCTCTTCTTTCATATCGTCTCTCTAAAGAAATTCCATGCCCTATTTGAAAAAAAATATGAATTGAATAAATTTTTGTTATTATAATATAATTTTTTTTTTAAAATTTTCAAAATTACATGTTCAATACATTATTATAATTTTTTCTCACGTCACCATTAGGTGAGTATGTTTAGTACAATGTCTACTCAATTTGAAAAAAAACACCCAACATATAATCACCACTTATATATAAGAAATTTTTATGTGAGTTGTGACTATATTAAGACATATATAACACTTTTTTTGAAATATGATTCATACTATTGAAGATAAGGTAACATTTATTACTTAATAATTTCATTCTTTTAAAATATTTAAGTAATATAAATTGTTCTATCTGCATCAATCACTATCCTATCCATAAGGGATATAAAATGTGGGTACATAAATACATATACACATGAATTCTAATTCTCTATAAAAATTTTATAACAATACCTAATACAAAACCAACATGATTTTAATTTTTTTATTAAATTAAATTAATATAAAAATTGTTTTAATTGGTATAAAAGAAAAAAATTACCATGATTATTCCCAACTAACCTTCAGCGACAGCTCTATGATATAACTTTTCAACATCCCACAGTCACTGTAGACCCATAAATAACAAATTCAATTGGAATCTCTTAAACATCCAATAACAATTTTGAATATGTTTACAATCTGTCAGGATATATATAATATGAATCTAAACTCAAAACACATTGTATTTTTGGTTTTCTATCCTGTAATTATTTACCTTTATTGTATTCCACTAAAAAATTAGATAAATATATATACAATAGAATGATGAAATATATTTAGCATCAAAATAAAATAAAATATAAAATATATACATACCTCTATGGTAATACATCAAAGAAGTCTATATGTACAAACTAAAAAATTGTTGGTACATTGTCCTAATGTACTCACCTCATCTGTAGGATATGGTATTTTTGATGATCTATCTATAATATCATGTATAGTGACCCTATTATTCTCTATCTCTATATATGGATGAGGGATGGTATCACTGATATAAAATATCATCCCATATGAAACAATATGCTTGGCATCATCATCATATAACTCATTGTAACTAGTATGTTGTGGAGGTGGGGTGTGGGTGTAGGATAAGAAGGATTGGGGTCTGTAAGTGGATATATATGAGTAAGATAATTATAAGGAGTGGGATCTCCTAACGGACGTGGTGTATTTAGATTAGCTGTTTGAAACTTTATTTTCACGTCTGCAAATATAGACTGCATTGAAGCTCTGATCTTATCCTCATTCACCACATGAGTATCCTAAACTTTGGATTCCAAAAATAATATTTTTTTATAAAAATCCTCCATTGAATAATCTTTCGAATGTGGAAAATATTTTTTTACTTATACACATATATGGTACCATCAAACATGAATTAGGTGTTCAAGCATTACTAATGGTTTACATAAAATATCATGTCTACTATTAGTAATATTGACCTCATATTTTCTCTTCTCCTCAAGAAAATCATGAATGAAATGTTTGAAAAAATCTATAATGAATCTGAATATACAAATTTTGATTCAGCATAAACAAATAAAAAAAGTAAGAATATTAAAATACTCTCAGATACAACCCTCGACTCTTCCCTTATATATTTCCCTTCTTTTAACAAATGATCCCTCTTCAATTTTTCATGTTAAGTGGGGAGAGGAGGGGAAACCTTAGAAGACCGTGCATACTCATCTCTCATAATTAGATGTTTTTATGATATTATTTATTCTTCCAATAACATATACCCTCCGTAAGATATTGTATGATAGTATTTTTTTATAGAATGTACATACTACTAAGATCTCCTCAAATACTATAAATTAATAATTAATAATAAATAAATCAATAACATGTAAATTAATATAAAAAACTTCTAAAAGGTAACATTGCACTTACCAAAAAATATTCTCATCTTCTACATTCAACAAAATCCTTTCATGGATCTTCATATATAAATGTATAAATATCACATAGGTTATGATTTTTTGTATCCCCAAAACTGAATTTCTGTTTTGAGGGAAAATTTAAAATCCCTCCATCTTCTAGAATCCATTGGTAAAAATTTCCTTCTGAATCCTCAAGTATCGAGTATATCATATGTCATCTGATAAGAAGTGTATGAAAACTATATTACTATAAAAATTTAATAATAAGTAAAATAATAACAATATAGCTTCCCAATATGGTCTCCAATAATTTTGGTAATTTTACTTTTTCAACCCTTCTCCAATTATCAAAAAAGATACTATCGTTGTGTTTACCTTGAGCTACGACAATGACATTGATTGTTTTTTGGATTTGACCTCTAGGAATATCAGTATCATCAAAATATATGGGCATCCACTTGTCCAATCTACTAGAAATTGAGAATTTTGGTAAAAGTGTGGTGCCATATTTACCAACCCTAAAACTCTTTCCCCCTTAGAATTAGGTTTCTCATGTAAATAAGGATGAGGAAGGCTCATCAATTGGATCAAGTGTATGTTCCTCCCCAGTTGTATAAGTATGATCATCTCTAGAATTATTTGTGGGATTATATGATTTATCTATCATTATCCTAAAAATCAAATTAAAGAAATATTACTAAAAAATATACAAATCTAACTATTACATTCAATGATAATGAAAAAATGAAAAATTATCAATCAAAATGAAAAATATACCAAACTGAACAAATTTTAAATCTTATTTTGTATAGTTAACTAAAATGATAAAAATACTCATGAGATATAAAGTGACATTAATGAATAAATAAAATTGTCTAAATTTTGGGTTAATATTAAGAAATATATATCCCAATATATCATTTTCCCATATAAAAGAATTTTTTTTTAATATACTCTTATAAAATAATTTTTTGGTTTTATTTAATATATTAAATTTAAAATAATTGGTTTTCAGAAAAAACAAATAATAGAAATGTTACATAAGGATAAACATGTTAAACTCAAAAAACAAATCTAATATAAACAAAATTTTTATCTTTTTAGATATAATATATTTTTTAATGAAGAAAATAAAATTAAAATAACTAAAAAATTATGGAATTTAAAATAGTAAACCACAAATAAACATATATTACCTGTAATATTAAGAATGTACTGCTGGATTTATTTCCCAAATTATTTTTTCATGATTGTTCCATATGGAATAAACCATGACTATGATGTGCTCATTAATATTATTTATTATTTTTTCCATGGATGTAGGGATCTCACATAAGTCATTATCTTCATCATGTCTATCATCACCAAAATGACATTTTTACATTGTAAAAAAATAGACTAATGCATATTATATTGATCAAGAACATAGAAAATTGGGATTACTTATGTTTCCATTACAAAATAATTTTTTGTGTATTCCAATTTATTCAGATTAACTAGTGTAATCACATACTCATTTTATCTTAAACTATTTTTACAAAGAGACAAATTATAGTTAAACACAAGAACATGAAATTTAATGTAATTAACCTCCCATTTTTCTTTTGTGACTCCATAGTATTTTGCTTATGTGGATATTGTTTTTTTGTATTTGGCACTGAATAAATGTGTTTTTCTATGAACACTAATTCACTACAATTCTGAAATGCACTTCTATTGTCTTGGTCTATCGTATGAAATGTATATCCATTAAGTTCATACCGGAACCATGGTATCAAATTTAACTATGCACAACCCACAAACCATATTGATGTTTCTAATGTATATAATCTTCAAATCAGGCTCTATTTAAACTATTGAAGAAAAAAATTCTCATTCAAAATCCACATATATTTATTTTTTGGATAAAATTATTTCAATGCATTAATATGAAATGTTTTATATGGTTGAGCATCAACTATGTTATTAACAATTTATAAGTGATCTTTTTTTATCTGATCACCTATTAACGATTTGACTTTAAAGCTATGTATCCCCTTCACCCCATAATAAACATGTTCATGGAGATATGTAGATAAATCTATTTTCTCCACTACAAACAAATAGCTTATAAAAAACTCTACAACCACCACATAAATATACTTCTAATCAATAGATGCTTTAAGTTGATATGGATTCATAACATTCCCCTTTAATATCTTCATATAAATTTCCAAAAGAATCATCCAATTTAGATATCTAGGTCCACAAAGATTTATTTATCACTCCAAGTGAACCATTAAATTCATCATGATATAAAAAGGGTGGAGGAAGTTACATTGCCCATTAAAAAATTATGGAAAACAATTTTCTCTTCAAAGTGTTCAAAGAATTAAAATTATTCACCTTATTGAAAATTGAATAGAAATAATGACACACATTCATGAGAGTCATTATGACACATATGGGAAATATTTCATGCACTGCAACTGCTATAGGATGTTATATCATGATGTGACAATCATGATATTTCATACTTGTAAACATCAAGTCCTATAAAGACAAAACAATTACACTCAAAGAATAACCATGTGGAACTTTGATATCATGAGGCCACTAAATAAAAAAAATTCACTTTTTTGGTTAACATTTGAAAAGATGGGGTTATGAATGTTTTACTTCCATTAAGAGTGAGAGAAAACTCCAAACGTATTCCCATTGAGAGTAAGTCAAATCTTTCATTCAACCCATATTTAGTCTTTCTGTTAATATCAAAAAATGTTTGAATAAATCTATTATATATATTATTCTCTAAATACATGAAATCCAATTTATGTTTGATTTCATAATATCTTCAATATAGTGGCACAAAAAATATTGTCCGTTTATTATAAATATTCCTAGCATTGAAAGATTGGTGTGTCATTCCAAATATCACATCAATTTTATTCACCCTCTCAAAATACTAATCAATGGGTAAATGTTTTGTAGTAATATCAAATTCATGTGACCCGTTTATATCATATTTTAATCTTATATAATTTTGATCTATAGAAAATAACATTCGATGACCCAACTATACTATTTTATCCCATAATGTTGTTGATAAAATGAAGAATGTTTTTCACAAATTGGAAAAGATTTATTCCCCTTAACACTGTATCTAGACAACTTTATATATGATGGGAATTCATTTATAGTGAATGTAATAATTTCATGTAGTTAAAAATATTCCATTTTTTACTAATCATACACCCTTATTCCTTCCTCCTATAAAATATTCCAATCATTAATTAATAGTGACAAGAAAACGTCAACATCGATTTTGGCTAGTTTTTTTCTAGATGTCATTAAAATCATCATAGAAAAATTTCAATTCATAAAAAATCAAGGAGATGAGTTTTAAATTACACATAAAATATTTCATGAACTATGTGTGCTATTATTGAATTGATATGGATTCATTCCATGTGTGAACCTCCAAGTGTGAGATCTCTGACTCCATTTCTTAATGTAAAAAATGGTGATAAATTTTCTTCAACAGTGGACAATCATCCAGATTTCATAATTTTTTATAACATATATGCCAATAATTATTCCATATTAACATTTTTTCATCATGAAAATTTGAAAATAGATGTTTCAAACAATGAATTATAAGAACATACCGAAATTCCTTGGCAGGGGTATCTGTAATGGCTAAATCAACCTATGATTTTTCATTCAACTTATACCATGACATCCCACATTTAGGACACCCTGAAAAAAAATTTCATTCCATCTTGTAATGAACATTTTCAATCATGAAGGCACGCATTTTTTTGTACCATCATCCCATTGGACACAATATTTTCTTTGGATTATAATGTGAATCATAAAGACCATTGTCTTCAAGAAGAATATATTTCAATAGTTATAGAAACTCAATAAAAACCATGTCACTCCTTCCATGATTCTCCTCCAAGTTAATAAATATTAACATCAATGATAAAATCATAAATTCTATACAAAATTGATACAATGGTTTTCGGCATCACTATATAGACTCTGTTTCTCAATTTCCCCTTCTTCAATATCACGAATCATTTCTTCAATTTGATAAAAAATGTCATCTAGAAAATCATCATCATCCAGAGATCAAAAAATCAACCCAGTATCACCATGAAAAATCCTATGGTTGTAAATTTTTATAATACCATGATAAATTAAATGACCATTGATCTATATTATTTTCAAATTATTCGTGTTTAAACATTTTATTCATATACAAAATAACATATCGTTGTTTGGAACAATCCATTTTAAAAATTCCAAAAAAAACATCACCACATTCCTCATATTCATCATGAAACACTCTTTTCATGAGGTGTGGGAAAAAATATTTAATCCCCCAAAGAGTGTAGTATGAATGGTAACTATAATTATGTTCTTCAAGAAGCATTATTTTAAAATTTGTGTCACTTAAAAAATAAAATGTTTGAATGTTTTTTAATAAATAAAGAGGTTTTCTTAAGAAGGCTTGGGAATTTAATATGAGATAGAAAATATTGGATTTAGGTTGGGTTTTTCAATTTTTGATGTCATTAGATTTTTTAAGAAAATATGATTCCATTGGTTTTAGAAAAAATAATTAAGGGAATTGAATATTAATTGTTTCTTCGTTTCACCTTTGATTTAACTATTTATCAAAGTGTAGAAATCTTAATGGACTAATATTAATTACTCAAGAAATAAAAAATATGGTATTTATTTTCCTAAATAATCAAATTAATATATCTTAATTTCTCTACATGATTTATCAATCATCAAATAACTCCCTTAGTTGATTTTCTTCACAGATTTACCAATCGGTGTAAAAATTAATAGATCAAGCAAGGGTATAATAATATTTAAATAAAATCAATTTAATATTTTAGAATAAATCAAAATAAAATTTTATTTAATTTAAAAAAAAAATTAATAAAATTCAAAATCATTCATTTAAATTAAAATAATTCCTTTGAATAAAACATTAGAAACTCAAACATCACAAAATGGGGTCCCCCTTCCCTTTACCCAATCACAAAGGATTCTACCCCTCCATGCAAGGTGGAGTCATAAAATTAATATAAAAAATAAACATAGAGGAAGGAATTATGAATTAATAACATTTAGTAAGATGTTATCTTCCTCTTGGATGCTTTCCGCTGGCTGGAATGGGATGTGAAGGAATGATTTGAGAGGTAAGACATCCTACCCTTTTATAGGCAGAATTCTCTTTCCGATGTTGATGCGTTTTACCCCCTATTCATGACTTTATTTCTCATTTCATCCTTCATAAATGATGTTCATAAATTTATTTTCTGTCTCCCCTGAAAATATAAGAAAATATAGCCACCTAATATAGGAGTTATGGAATTTTCATTGAATAGTACCTTTTCTAGATGAAATTTCCTGGAAGCTTCTTTCAAATGTATAATGATCAATAGCTGCATTAATGGATTAAAACCTCCATGGAATTTAATGGGTGAGCGCACCTATTATTCCTATTCTATATTCAGCTGGAATCACCTAAATTGGAGTGGTGGAGTCCGAGTAGTGCATCTGTTACCATGGTGGGGTCCATGCAATCTACTCGGAAAACTTTCCAACATCAATGAATTTTTTGACCCACTAGATGGATGATTCAGCTCTTCGTCTAGAAGATAATCTTAAAGGAAATAATATCATGATTTTTAAAGATAGAATCACCATATTTGGAATTTTATTTTTTATGAAATGACAGAAATACCCTAGTATTTAAAATCTGTCAAAACCCCAGAATTATGAATTCTCCAAAATTTTTCTCATTTTCATTCTAAAATTAAAATTACCCATTATTTTAATAAAACACTTAAATAAATGTGTTTTAACATTGAAAAATATTAAAAAAAATAATCATTATTTGATTAAAAATATGCACATAAATTTTCTCTGTCATATCACTTCATAGAAGTGTAGTAATCTAAATTTAACTCAATATTATCTTTAAAAGATATATATAAAATATTTATTCCTGATAAACCAATTTAAAATTTATATCCAAGATTTCATGATTTTAAAGTAACACAATTTTTAAATTTAAAACAAAAATATATGTATTTGAAAATTACAATTATATATTCAAGAAAATAATGGAATATATGTTGTAATAGAAATGGTAAATCCTAAAAAGATATGCATGGAGGTAAATTAAAAAATTAGAAATAGATAAAACATTCTCTCATTTTTCATTTTATTCTAATTTAAATTAGATCAAACATAAAAGTGAATATTGTTTAATAGAATCCAAATCAAGATCACATTTTCCATTTTGATTTGTATATTTATCATCAAATTTTATAAGAAACGTTTTTGTATAAAATATCCAAAAATTATTAGTTGAAACAATAATTCATACAATAATATAATCATATAGTAGAGCTAAAATAACATAATGATTAATTTGTAATGTGGTATATATATAATTAGTATTATATATTATTTATGTCTAGGGTGTTATCAAAATTGTGCAAATAATATTAAGTAATATTTATTCTAACACTACTACAAAACTAGCATTTAACAACACTGCTATTAATCAGCACTAGAAAAAATGATGATAAATGGATTATTTGTCAATTCTAAAGAAAGAACTGATAAATTTAACATTTTAATAGTGTTTTTTAGTGCTGATAAAGGGTACCCTTGGTCTGCTTATTATTTATAGCATTGAAAAAGAGTACCCTTTTTAGTAGTGTATTTTTAGCACTGATAAAGGTTCAAATAAATAAACTGAAATAATTAAATAAATTACAAATAAAATATGATTTTATTAAACAAATATCACAAATTTTATTAATAAAATAATTATTAATAAAAATGAATAAATTGACTATAAATTATTAAATAAAAAAATTCTAATTGGATAATTATAATGAATAATGCAATTAAATTATATATATTATATATATATAATAATCTATATAAATATTATATATATATTAAAAAAATTATGCACTTTACATTAAAAAGTCATATATTTTTTGAATAGTTGTTCATAATTAAAAATTAATATGAATTAAAAATATTAACTAATTTCTTAGAAATGGACATATAATAGAATATCTTTTAATTTTTTAATTTAACTGATATCAAATGTGTGTTATATTGATTTCACATGTACATAATTAATGCATTTTTATATACAGATCCCATACTAACAAAATATCCATTATGTCAATATTTTTAAAGTGTACTTATTATTAATTTATTGAATTTCACTAAATTTTAAGATATATGCATGCACTTAAAATTAAATATTCTTTAATAATGTTAAAAATCCATTTTTCAAAAAATATTTATAAATAAATATATTTATAAATATACATTTAATATATTTCTAAATGTATATTTTCTATATTAATATAATTATATATTTATTACTATAAATAAATAAATTGTTTATTTAAAATTATTTTTATAATTATAAAAAATAATTATATATATTTCAATATAATAAAATTTAGAATAAATTTACTAAAATAATGAATATATTTACTAAATTTATATTTTTATTCATATTTATTTAATATATATATATATATTTATTTATTTATATAATGATATAAATAAAATTTTATAAAAAAATTGTACAATTATAAATAATTAATTATAAAATTTAAGTAAATATATTTAAAAAGTAATATATTTAATTTATTTAAATTTATATATATTCATTATGTATATATAAATTTTTACAATTTTTTATTCAGAATGATAAATATAAATCCTTTATAAGTACTAAACAGAGTGATAATAAAATTGATATTTATCAGTGCTATAACTTCAGTACGAATAAAGATTGATTTTATCAGTGTTTATTTGTAAGCTTTGATAAAATTATCTCGATCAATTTAACAAACCAAACCATTTGTGAACCCATCAGGATATCAGAAGTTTTCTTCGGAATCCAACCACAATCAGCACTCCTTCTCAGTGAATTGATGCTCGAGTCACACCACTCAACTGCCTCCATTTGCTCAAACATATTTTCTGACATTTGGTTTTTTAATGCATTTTGGGTTTCCGAATAGGTTATCAAATTTTCATCAACCTAGTGAGGAAGGCCTTCTGATTTTATTTATGTGTTTTATGTTTTGTTTTTGATTACTTCTTCTATGGTTTGTTTAAGATCTATTTTTATTATCTATTTTTTATGATTTGTTTGTTATTTATTTTTTAGGGGATGATTTGTTGTTCATCTTTTGTATTAACTACCGATGTATGATCTGTTGTTTATATCTGACAATAATCAATGGATTTATTAATTTTTGTTTTTCTATTATGTTTTATAACTTATTAATAAATAATTTTATCATATATTTATATAAATGTGTAGAAATTTTCATATATATTCATGTTTATTGAATATTGATTTGAGGAACATTGGTGGCTCTTTAATGATTATATATATGTTGACCCCTTTCATGGATACCTCAGTGCACATACAGCTTTAGATGATATTTTTCAAGGACCAAGTGAGTTGTGTGATTTATATTCCTCTATTAGTTATATGTATTATAGGATATAGTTTTTCATTGAATTCACTATGTTCCTTTTCTTTCTTATGGATAATATTCAAAGGGAAAATCCCCAGTTAAGCACATGAGATTTTATCACATCAAGCCTTCACTTTTTGAATCACTACGGTTCCTTTAGTTCACGTTATATTTGAATATCATTTTTTATCTATTTGATATTTATTATAGATATTAAGTTAGTTTTTATAGTTTTGTAACATGTATGTGCATCTATATATCTATTGCATCATTTATTTCCATATTGTTTTTTGTCTAAAAGGTACACTTATATCAGGTAATGGTGATTTTGGGTCTACATGTTAATTGACTCCAAGGGTTATGAAATAATTTTTTTTCAACCTCTTAAACTTATTGTTTCTATTTGGGGAGAACCTCCCACTTATGGGTTTTTTACATAGAAAGTATAAACCATCCTTTAATGAAATTAAGCAGTGTTATGGGTCATATAATGATCTAACCTAGTGTTGTTTGGGTAATTCAGGCTACAGTCATTACACTATCCGTATTCCAGTTGACACAGATAAAGATTAGTGATAATGTGATTTAATATCTTCCTTTATTTCTCTCTCATTATCATATTCTTCAAGTTGATTTAGTAGAGTGTATCAATCCATGTTCATATCATGAATCATCATATCATATACATAACTAAAAAAATCATTCATCCAAAATATGATGCATCCCCTTCGTGTATTATTTAGGCATCCTTCTCACCCTCACTCTCTCTATGTGGTTGATAATCAAGTATAAGGGATTATAAAAAAATAACTTCTACTATTAGTTTAATATAATTTGTTAGTGTCCATACTACATCTATAATTTTACAATGGATATGGGATTCTCTTTCTGAAAAAAATAAAATAATATATATTACATTTTAATAATTTATGATAGCGAAGTTATTAAGGATTATATTATATCTCCAAAAAAATTTAAAATCCCACAATCCCTTTTTATTGGATTTGTAATGTCCAGGAACATAGATATTATTTTATAAATGATCCATATTTCCCGTATCATAACCCAGATAAGAATAATAGAGGGAGTAGCATCCCAATCCTTAAAAGGTGGAAACAAATTTAGAAACAAGAACATAGTTTTGAAAATCATAGCCTTCATTAAATTAGTAAATCCCTCTAGAAAATATTTAATCATTTCCTAAAAAATAAACCAATATGATAACAAAAAAATGATGGTTATCTCCCTTTTATCATTATCATTATTCCTTGATCCATGAAACCACTGATCCAGTTGATTAAATGGGAGTTTATTATTCTTATTAATCATATTTTAGTTTCTTATTACTTGTGAATTTCCTGTCTTATTTTTTCATTTTTTAGGGGATTAAAGAAAGATTTTATGTGGAGTAATTATTTTTTTAAATTAAATTACCCATTTTCTTCAACATATCGAAATTCTTTGAAAGAGTCAACTATTGAGTTACCATTATTATAATTTTTTGGAACTTTTTCTTTTTATAATTAATTTATTATATATATATATATATTTATATATTTTATAAAATTAATCTTTTATGATCCTAATAGGATGGATATGAACTGAAAATAGATTCATGCTAATTTTTTGACAATTGAATATGAAAATGGAGTTAAAGAGTTTATCAAGTTTGTATGAGAGCACGCAGGTGGCCCTTTTAAAAAAATTTGACCTTCTTTATTTGGTTTTAATTGAAGAAAAATTAGTCTAGAAGAGTTAGAAGAATATTTTATTTTTCACATAATAGATCAAAAGGTATATATGTTATACTAAACACGGAAAAAAACTAAATGTGGACAAAAATTTGGATGATACTACTATTTATAAATCATTTGGTATGAATACCTTTGTAAAAGATGATGGAGATCATTTAGAAGAAATGAAAATAAAAAATTGAAAATGGCCTTCTTGATAGTCCAAAGTTGTTTGAGAAGTTAAATTGGTGTCCCAATAACACATTGTATACCGGTTGTACTAAATACACAACATTGTCAGATTTATTAATGTTATGTAATTTAAAATCTTGTAGCGGATGGAGTGACACGTGATTTATAGAACTACTTGGTCTTATAAAAGATATTCTACCAAAATAAAATGAACTACCATGATGAACATATGATTCTAAACAAATGTTACTTTCAATGGACATGATCACTACATTCTTGTCCAAATTATTGCATATTATTTCACAAGCACTATGAATCACTCATAAAATGCCCTTAGTGTGGCATAGATCAATACATGAAAAATGGATCATGTCCTTAGAAACCTGTATGGTACTTTCCAATAATTCCATGTTTTAGAAGCCTATATGGATGTCAGGAAACTATGAGATAATTAACATGGCATGAAAAGAATAGAAATAAAGATAGGAAATACATCTTCCATCATATTATCCTCAATGGAAGAAAATTTATTACAAGTTTCTTGAATTTGGAGATGACCAGAGAAACATTCATCTTGTGTTACCTCCAAATGGAATAAATCCTTTTGGTGTATAGAGTAGTACTCATAGTACATGGCCCGTCATGTTAGTGAGTTATAACTTTCTACCATGGTTATACATGAATTGAAAATACATTATGTTGTCTCTACTTATATCTAGACCATAACAACCCAGTAATGATATTGATGTCTATTTGGCTCCAATGACCAAAGATCTAAATTAAATGTGGGATAATGGTTTTATAATGTATGCTTCACATAGAATTGAAGAATTCATAATGAGGGTCATGTTGTGTGCAATGATAAATGACTTCCCCGCTTATGTAAATTTATTATGGTATAACTTTAAAGGAATGTTTTGGTGTCCCATTTGTTAAATATTCACATACTCAGTTCTACTGAAATGTTCCTCGAAGACTTTGTGTTTAGGACATCAAAATTTTTTACCTCGAAGACATAAATACCAATCCTGGAAAACATCATTTTTTGGGAGTGTTGAAAAAGGTAAAACAACATCTCCATTGATGGGTTATAAACTATTAAATATGTAAAAAAATGTTGACACTTTTATTGGTAAACCATTTTATAAAAACCTTACAAAATTCGATAGGAAGAAGATGTCAATTTTCTCTAAATTGCCATATTATAATTGTTTGTATGTCAGAAATTTTTTTGATGTCTTGTATGTAGAAAAAAATTTATTTTATAGTGTTATTTGTACGTTACTAAATGTTCCTAAAAAATGAAATATGGAATCATGGATAGGTTAGACTTGATTTAAGTGGGAATAAATTAAGAGTCGGAACATGTGAAGGGTAAAAGGTAGAATTTTCTTCCTCTAACATCATACACTATCTATACAAAAAAAATATCAAATTTACCATTTTCAATCTAGTGAAAAATTTCCACAGGGGTACCATAAAATATCCATAATTTCGTGTAAATATCTAAATTGAAGTTACAATGAATAAAATCCCTTAAAATTTATGTTTTGATGCAATATTTAATATATGATGCTTTCTATTTCTTTCCACCTCAAAATGAATGACATACATTAATGTGACTCTATTTCTTTTTTTGAAGACAAATGTAGTATTGTTGTAAACCTAGTGGATTCTCTCATCATTAATATAGAGATTCAAATCATATTATGTGAATTAGAGATGTTCTTCCCACCATTATTCATTGATATAATGGTCCTTCTGATGGTTCACTTGGTCATAACGGTTCAATGATGTCATATTATCCCTTAATGATGCATATACCTCATTGAATGGTATATGAAGATTTTGATAGGGTATGTTAAGAAACGAAGTCGGCCAGAAGCGTGTATTGCATAACGATATAATGTTAAATAATCTATTGAATTTTTTTCCGATTACCTATAATATGTTTAAATCGGTAGTCTACCAATTTTCTGTCACAACAAATGCCTTATTGGAGAAGATATTTTCATATGAGTGGTTGTTATAATTACCTTAACAGAGTGGGGGAAGGCACATATTTACATATTATATAATACTGATGATGTTAATCCATATATTGTAGCCCAAAAATAAATTCTTAGAGATTTGAATTCATCAGGGGGTTAAGGATGGATATCAGATACACATAATCAACAGTTTATAGAATGGTTTAGAGATCAAAATTATAAGAAGATATCAGAAATTCAACATCTAGCTAATGGATTGAATTCTAATGTTATATCTTAGATTGGTTTTTTAATCATTAGTTATAAATTATATATAAAATAGCATGATGACTTCAGTATGATGCAAAATTGTGATGATATGCCTATGGTTAAAGTGATGCACACAACTATTTCAGAGGATATTAATCTATTTTATGGAAATATGTCATGTTTTTGCATTATCAAACTGATATACGGGTTGGATTTACAAAATTTGATGTATTGTTTTAATGTTGTAAATAGGTTGATAATATAAATGGAGTGAAATTTGTCGAAATGGGCTTTATGAAGTTGAATTTCAGTGTAGAATGGGAAAAATATGTGTCATTCATAATGGAATCACATATTTTTCAAGTATTTTATGTCTCTGGTCCAACAAAAAAGAATGGGTGAATTTTCCTGTTAGTGACTAAAACAAATGTTGAGTTAGAAGAAAATTCAATCGAGGATGACCCTTTCATTGGGAAATCATAATCAATGCATGTCGGTCTAAATGAATAAAATGGCGTGTACATTAGAGGAGACCACACAGAGGGGATTTGGAATCTTGATAGAGGAACCAAATACATGAAACCTTCAAAAAATTATGAGGGTTCAATGAGAAGGTAAATGTTTTTTTAATATATTATGTTTTTCCTTATAATAATATATTTTCTCTATTGTAGTAACATTTCCTAAATTAAACTTTTCACTACTCAAGTAGACAACTTCTTCTACACATTATGATATAACCAATACCTAGGAAGAATAAACTATAATGTAGGAAACCACTTGTAATGATGTAAAAGTAATTTTACAATACACTTTCACTATTTTGCCAAAAAATAATTTAATAGAACACTGATTTAATTTTCATTATTCCATGAAGAGTTTGCCTTTTTTATAATATTTGTACCCATATGTCATGCCATTTCAAGAAGATAAATGACACTATCTCTGCTCAATCACATTGGTAATCTTGATGTTTTCTTAGTAAAATCATTGTCTATATAATAAATTCATTGTTTCATTTTTATGTTTAATTTATTTCTATTTAGTGTTTCTCACATAATAATTGTTTTCTTGTACACGTGGATTATTTTGTTCATGCTAAGATTCTAGGTATATATTTCATGCCTTTATAAACCAAAACATCCACATATTTCTTCCACCTCAAAACCATTACTACACTACAGCAGTACATTTATCACTATCTTTCAAGTTACATATACTACCTTTGCAGGAAAAGAAACAACACTATCTCTTCTCAATTAAAGAGGCAATTTTGATGTTTTCAGAATAAAATATGGTCAATAGAAATAATGTATTGTTTCATATTTATGTTTAATTTATGTCTTTTTAGTATTAATCACATAATAATTGTTTTTTATATAGGTTGATTATTTTTTGGAAGTTGGAGAGATATGTCTATCTTTTATTCCTTTCTGCACCAAAACATCCATAGAGATTTCCTCTCTCAAAAACTATTCACCCATATAGTAATTAATTTATCACATTCATACAAGTTACCTCCACTAACTTTGTAGAAAGAGAAATGATGTTTCATCTTCTCAATTATAGAGGTAACATTGATGTTTCCATAGTTAAAACTTTGTCCATAGAATTAATTTATTGTTTCGAATTTTTGTTTAATTTATTTATTTGTATTATCACTCACATAATAATTTTTTTCTTATACATTTGGATTACTTTTTTCAAGTTGGGGTTCACTACCCATCTTTCATGCCTTTCTATTCCAAAACATCAACATACATCTTTTCCCTCAAAACATTTTACCCATGAAGTTTTGAAATTTATAAATACCCTATATGTTCCTTCCACTTATCATTCATATAGATAATATTGATATTTTCACAGTAAAATAATTTTCCATAGAGTTAATTTATTTCTTCGTATTTATGTTTAATTTATTTCTTTTTAGTATTACTCATAGTTATTGTTTTCTGATACAAGTCAATTCATTTTTTTAGTTAATGTGTTTGTTAAAAGACTCTCATGGTGTGTTGGATGATTGACAAATAAAGTCAATAGAAATTATGGTAACATTGACAATTATGATTGTTTTTAAACATTGGGACGTTTAGGAATCAGCCTCACTTCAATATGACACACGATGTGACTGGTATGACTCCAAGTAATTTTTTTTTATTAAAAATTGACCTACATTTTAGTAAAAATTAAAACTGAAATACTCAAAACTGGTTAAACATATTCAATTTTTTTTGATAATTTAAGATAAAAATCCCTAAGTCATTTGTGATGTGAAATAATTAGTCGAACCTCAATTTGATATACGATGTGCCCGATATGACTCAATGTGTCCATTATCAGTTTAAAATTGACATATGACTTTAAAAAGTGTCCCTCACTAAAAACTGATAAAATTCACTCATATTTATTTTCATAGTATAGTGCATCGATTCATAAATAATTTTTGATATGTAGGAATCAATATCACATAAAAACGGATACACAATGTGATTAGTATGAGTCAAGGTGCGTGTTTCATGTTTAAAATTTCATTTTAGTAAAAAATAGAAGTGACGTACTAAAAACTAATAAAACAAATTAATAATGTTTTAATACATTATTAAAATTTATCCATAATTAATTTGATATGTATATGAATCAGCTACACCTCAATCTGGTGCATGTTGGGATCAGTATGAATCTAAGTGCATCTTTATTTAAAATTCACATCAATTTTAGTAAAAAAAATGGCCTACTCAAAGTAGAAAAAGACATATATATTGTATTGATACTTTATTACAATGAATCATATTTGATTTGAGATGTGAATGAATCAGCCGCCCCTCAATCTATTGCATAGTGTGACCGGTATGAATCTATGTGTATGTTTTTATATAAATTTGACATCAATTTTAGTAAAAATGTTATTCGAACTTCTCAAAATAGAGAAAACACATTCACATTGTTTGAATTATTTGTGAAAATTATCTATATGTCATTTTCTATGTGTAGGTATTAGCCATACCTCAATCTGGTACAAAATGTGATTGACATGATCCAAGTACTTGTTTTAATTTTAAAATGAAATTTTAGTAAAAAAGACATGTGATGTACTCAAACCCAATAAAACACATTAATATTATTTTGAAACATTCAAAACATGACCCATATGTCATTTGGGATGGGTAGGAATTAGTGGCACCTCAATCTAATACATGGTGTGACTGGTATGACCCAAAGTGCTTCTTTTTTTAAATTGTCATCAATTTTAGTAAAACGCCAACTAACCTACTCAAAACCAATTAAATTCATTAACTTTGTTTAAATACTTCATAAAAAATATCCATAAATAAATTTTGATTTGTAGGATTCAGTTGAACCTCAATCTAACATACAATGTGATCACTATGATACAAAGTATGTGTTTCAATTTTAAAATTACATTTTAGTGAAAAAGACATTTAACGTACTCAAAACTGATAAAACATGTTCATATTGTTATGAATCTTTAGTTAAATAATCCATAAGTCATTTGGGATGTTTAGTAATCGGTTACAACTCAATCCAATGCATGGTGTGACCAGTATAACTCGAAGTGCATCATTTTATTTAAAATTTTAATCAAGTTTAGTAAATAATCCAACTAACCATTCACAACTTAGTAAATGAATTCAAATTGTTTAACTGATTTAGTAAAATGATACATAAGTCATTTTTTATGTGTAAGAATCATCCTCACCACAATAGTATATGAACTGTGATCTGTATGAGTTAGAGTGTGTGTTTCAAACTTAAAATGACATTTTAGTTAAAAAAAGTAGGTTACGTACTCAAAACTATCGAAACTGATTAATATTATTTTTAAAAATTATTAAAATTATATATAAGTAATTTGGGATATCTAAGAATCAATTTCGCCTCAATCCAACATACAGTGTGACCAGTATGACTCAAAGTGCGTCTTTTTATTTAAAATTGTCACTAATTTTACTAAAATTAACTACTGTCCTACTCACAACCAAGAAAACACATTTAGATTGTTTTGATAATTCATCAAATCAATAAATAAAACATTTTTTACATGTAGGTCTCAGCCACACCTCAATATAATACACTATGTTACCAGAATTACTCAAAGTGTCTGTTATCAGTTTAAAATCAACATTTTGGTTCAAAAGTTATCACTTATTGAAAGATGATCAAAAGCACTGAAATTTTCTTGATAATTTAGGATAAATATTCATAAGTAATTTATAACATGTAGGAATATATTTCACTTCAAATTGATACAAGATGTGATCAGAATGAGTCAAAAGTGTCTATTTCTAGTTTAAAATGACATTTTACTAAAATAAATTGACATACTCAAAACCGAGAAAAAATGTTTATATGATTTTGATACTTTCTGAATATTATCCTCAAGTCATTGAAGATGTTTTGGAATTAAAATGACATCATTATGATGCATTTGGTAATTACTATTACTCTAAGTACATCTTGGTATTTAAAATTGGCATCAATTTTGGTAAAATTAACACTTTTTGATAATTTATTTCAATATATTGTCACTTACATAGAATTGTTTTCTTATAAAGATAAATTTGTTTTCTATTTCAGGGTTGGTTTTTTTAGAAATTTTATGACTTGGTTCAGGATTAAATGATAACGTAACATTAATTTTTTTCATTTTATTTAACAATTTTTATTTATGTAAGTGCGTAAACCAATGTTTGAAATGTCTATAATATAGTTTTTTCCTTATTTTTGTGTTGTAAATTTCATTTAATTTAAATAAAATATTGGTACTTATTTTTATTCGTATTTGTTTTGTTTCTAGTGATGTGGTGTGCTATTACAACACATTACAGTGGTGTTGCAGTGTTCTATTTTAGCACACTACAATATGGACCTTTATAAGTGATTTTATAAGCATAGATAAAGGAATACATTATCAGTGCTTGTATAGGTTCTGATAAAAGAATAATTATCATCTATTTTATAAGAGTTGATACATTGTTCCTTTAGTGACAATAAATTAAAGCACTGATATATTACCCATTTATCTATACCTTTTCAGCGCTGATAAAAGACCAAGGCTTTTAACCTTGCTCAAGTTTTTAGTGCTTTTCTAGCACAGATGGAGTCTATTTCTAGCATTGTTAAAGGCTAGTTTTTTAGTAGTGTAAGACAATTGGTTTTATTTTAATTTAACACACAAATAACTCTCATATTAAATAGTACATAATACTTATTTTTATACAATAAAAATCAAAAAAATTAGAGGGTCGGTTTATTTTAGTGTGAATACCTTGTGATGTATGTGTAATTCCATGAAAATATACCTATGAGGATATAACATGATATGTAAAGGAACCAATTTATAGTTCATATTTTTTATTAGCTTAAAATTTCAACATTATGTTAACAATAACTCATAATATTCAGATTACAAATTTAACAAATTATTTTTGAAGGTAAGAATATGCTTACAGAAAAAAGTGTTGATATGAATATATACTAGTCATGTAATAATGTATATTGAGCTGTATGAAAATTGAAATGTTTGTATATATTAAATTCTAAGATTACTAGGTCACTAATAATTTTATAACACTAATTAAAATATATCCATTTATTTGGAAGTGTATGCATAAATAATGAATGATTCAAAAACATCATTCAAATAAGAACCATTTTGAGATTCAATGTTGAAATTTAATATTGGGTTTAGTATAAAAATCTATGAATAAATTTAGTTCAAATACCATTCTATATAAAATAAAAAGACCAAAATTAATATTTGATTCAATCCACACACGTTTTCACTTAAATCAATGCATTATTAAGTTATATGAAGGCGGTTATGTGAGATTTGAGATGAGAATATCTATATTCGAATGTGAACTGGTGGGACTCATGAAAATTATGGGAATAAGAACATGGTAATGCGATATTTATGAATATACAACAAAATAACAATGTTATGACTTTTGTGACATTGAATGTCTAGAAGAGAGGATTGATGTGTGAGGCTTTACTAAGAGTGGAGATGATCGAATGCGCAATAATGAGTCTGATGAAACTTGAGGATATATGAATATGGAATACCAATATTCGAGCCCACCAGATTGAAGAAACATGGGTTAGGGATCCCAAGTGATAGAAAAACTACATCATTCATGAGACAAAACCAAAAAAAATGATTCAAACTAGTAATTCATATAATTTTTAATGATATATAGTGTCATTTATAGAATAAATGACTTGATAAAGAGGTGTTATCACATTAGTTATTATGAAACTGACATTATAAAGCAACATACCTGGAATTTTCACATCGATTAAATAATAACCGATGTCAAAAAAGAATTTAAATCACTTTATCACATCATTTATATAATAGCTGATGTGATAAATCTAGATAAATTCATTTCTCACGTCAGTAATGACTAACAGATTTGATAAGGCTGACTTAATCAATACTTTTTATACTACTGTATAAAAATATTTAGAAGAATTGTAGTCATGACTAATACACATTTTCTGGGGTACCGAAATACTTCATACCCTATATGGTCATTTCATGAGGCCCTTAATTGCGGTTCTAACCAATCCCCCTCAATGCCGATAAAAATTAGGCATTACACTTAACAAG
Source organism: Viscum album (assembly GCA_963277665.1). NCBI lineage: Eukaryota > Viridiplantae > Streptophyta > Magnoliopsida > Santalales > Viscaceae > Viscum > Viscum album. Next base: position 1,578,493,256 of record OY728141.1, read on the forward strand.
TAGTAACCCACTAAGGTCCCACCTAGTAGTAGTAAGTTGAGTGTTCCACCAAAATCCCACCTCTAACAATCCTAGGGCTAATGACTAATATAGAGTAGAGAAACAAAAATCTTGGAGACCTTATATCGCATCGCTTCTTTTTTTTACATAAATTTTCATTACATGGTCGAAAATAGTGGATCTTATCAAGTATAGTTTCATTGAAAAAAGCTAAATAATACAAGAAAACATAAAATATTCTTCTAAAATCACTTGGAATACATACTTATAGGTTCACTCTAGGTGAATTTTACTGCATCTGATATCCTTTTGACACATTTCAAAGGAAAGGGGTGAGTGTGATGCCAAGTAAGTGAATATTAAAGAGAGTCATATTGCATGTGATCTTGAGACATATCAATAGGTATATGAGGCATAAAAATAAGGCATGTGAAAGAGGAACTTAATAATAATAACATGAATCATGACATTGAAGAGTTTTTATGAAATTTAAATGAAACATTGATAATTATATCACCAAGGTGTCATAACTGATAATTTCCAAGGTTACTCGCCAAGGTATCATAAACCATGTCATCTCTATATATAAAAATTATTTTCCCAGATAATTGGAGGATTATAAGGGATCAAACTTCTTATGTATTAATATAATGTGATCTAAATAGGTTATAACAAATTATTTCAGGACAATCAATGGAGAATAAAGTATGGATTTCTTATCAAAGATTTGGCATACAAAAGAGCTTCAATACATGATCGTTACGTAATTTGTAACCCATGAAAGGAAATTTGGTTTTCGTATATTTAATTACCCAAATAAAAAAGTAATTTTAAAATATATTTGAATATCCATTGAAAATAAAAGTGTTTTGGGTATTCAAATAAACTGAAAAATATAATTTCTCATGTAAAATAGGTAACGTTTAGATGAAAATTTGGCAACATGATGGGTATAAAACATGGTTTTAGAAAAGTGGAAAATGGGAGTGTAGAAGAGTATACCATTAGTAAAAGGTAATTTGTACAGTAATGGGATAATATAAAATAGACCAAAAGAAATTTTCTTGGATATTGGAAGACATACAACAAAAAGGACTCTTGAATGAAAAAGAGAAGTGGAGATTTCCCTTACATCAAAGAGTTACTCATAGATCCTGAGAAATAGGACCTTAGGGGCTTGAGGAAACCTTGGGGAGATCCTTGGGAGGAAAAATAACTGTAAATTCATGGAGGATTGATTGAGGGTGGGATTAAACAATGAAATTGGTGGTTATATATAGGAGAAGTGTAGGAATTGTTTATTAATATCCAAATATAGATCTTGGAAAACTATGTTGTCAAAAGGTCCAAAAACATTGGCATGCCCATGGATTTCTCACATTGTTTTGGAAATTTAGGTAAAATTTTATGTTATTTTGATCCCCTTAAACATAAAACCATTTTTCAATACTTCCTTTGGCCTACAAAATTAATGATTTTACAAAGTAATGTTTTTTAAATCAAATTTTCTATTGTTGACTTTGGATATCATCTTATTGTTTTAGAAATATATTAAATATATTAAAAAACATAATATCTATGAAATAATGTGATTTAGGTCAGGTATTGTGTTTAATTAATTATTACATAATTATGACATAAATATGATTTCAAAAAATATACTGAAACCCAAAAACTATAATTTTTTACTTTTCATGAAATAAATTAATTATCATAGAAAATAATCATAAATTAACCTAACCCAATTTCCAAATGATTACTCCAAAAATGATATTTATTTTATAATGAGAAATATCTAAATATGATAATCATAACTTTTGAATATAAAAACTCCTTATTTATTTAAAAATAGATTTTTTAAGGCGCAATAGCTTTTTTGAAACTTATAAAAAATATCCTATGAGTTTATAAAATTATCTTGTCATTTATTAATTAAATAAAATTGTTTTAAAAAACTATTTAATTAGAAAAATGATATATAGAATACCTTGGTTTATTTTAAAAATTTAAAATATTTTCTAGAAAAATAAAATTGTGTTTTATTTGAGTCCAAAAATCAATATATCAAATTCATCTCAATTTAAAAATTATTTTATTAGAAAAACTGTTAATAATTAGAATTTTTATAGTAAAAAAAATATTTATACCAAGTATTTTACACATTATGTATGTTCTTGACATGTATAACTTTATTACACATGCATACTCCCAAAGGGTAAGGTGTGTGATGGGGGTAGTTTCATGGGGTGGCTCTGCTAACATCGATCGAGTAGAAATCTCAACTAACATGAACTTATCCTATATGAGATTTTCTTCAACATTAAACTATTTAATATTATCTTGGGCCTGATCAAGGGAGAGCCCTAGTGACACTACCTCTCTCCCATGTTTGAAAAAATGGGCATCAATCTGCGTGACTCTACTAATTGAGGTCATTAATTCTATTTTCTGAAACATTTAACAATTTTAATTAAAACATATAAACAATAATAATAAAAATAAAATTAAAAACCAAGGATATAGTTTCCAATGGTCATATTCAGCAATGGTCATATTGAACAATAGTCATATTGACTGATGGTCAAATCCCAATGGTCACATTTCCCATTATACCGTACAAATACCACTTCTTTGTTTCACTCAAAATTCAATACAATTTATTTTAAGGTTATATTTTCATTTCCTGATATTTTGACTTGTTTACTAATATTTTTTATAGATACTTTTTTTCTATGGGAGCAATGATTCAAGTAGACTGGATCGATCTATAACATCCCATTTTAGCTGTTCAATTTTTTTTAATGTTTGGCGTTTAAATTGGTTTCATAGCTGACCAATGTATTAATCATTGTTAAGAATATGAAATTTTTTAGTAAATATTTATTTCATAAACGTATGAAATTATATAATATGTATTAAATATTTTTTTCAAAAAAACTAATATAAATTTTAAAAAATATGGTTCATTAAATTCTTTCCCCTTAAGAAATTTTATCCCAGAAATCTCAGCTAATTTTCTCAGTTGAGAAATGGTGAGGGTGTTTATTTCTAATTTACTCCTGTGGTTCCCATGTTTCTTCTTAATATTTATGATTCTTCTATAAAATATTTTTGAGATGGGTAATCTTTTTTCATATAACATTGTCTCTACGGTCCAAGATATCCACCAGCTACTCCTTATAAGATAAGTCATGCTCCAGTTGTACCACCTCTAGATTTAGTACATTTAATATATCAGTTATATACTTCCTCAAGAGAGATACATGCAATACATCATGAAATTGAGATATATTTGGTGGATGTTATAGCTGACAGTCAACTTCTTCTATGTGATCAAGGATTTCAATGGGGCCAATGTACCAAGGGCAATGATTGTCTTAATATCTAAATCACATGAATCTCTTCCATAGTGATATTTGAAAGGAAATAATTTCCACAACATGAAAATCCATGTCCCTACTATGGTTTTTAGTATATATCTTTTGTTGAATCTGAGTGGCCTTTAAATGATATTGGTTGGAATGAACCCTTTCTTTCATCTCGTAATCATGATCGTACCCATGTAGTTTTCTCTCCCCAACTTCATCCCATCATGTAAGAGTTCTAAATCACTTCCCATATTGATCTTCATATGGTTCCATTGGAATACTCCAGTGTAATTTTTTTTGTATGACTACTCAACTAATGTATGGTGTTGATCACATCCTCCTATAAATTCCATTAATCATGTTCTCAATATGTCTCCAAGTGTCTAACAGTTATTTTAGATTGGCCATCAGTTTGGGGGTGATATGACTTTCTAAAATTCAATTCATTTCTTAAATTATTTTAAATAAGTCTCTAGAATATAAATTTGAACCTTGTATCAGGATCAGAAATGATAGAAATAGGAACCACATGAAATCCAATAACATTTTTTATGTATATCATGGCATGTTGTTCCTGAAATCAATCTTCCTGAATAGTGATGAATTGGGAAATCTTAGTGAGATGATCCACTATAACCCACATCGCATTTTTTTTCATGGGATGTTGTTAGGAAACTAGAGAAGAAGTCTATAGTGATATTGTCCCACTTATTTGTTAGTATGGGTGGTCATTGTCATACCCCTTTAAGAATCCATAAATCTAACTTCACATGTTGACACACAAATCACCTTTTTGTGGGGTCAGCAATATCCCTCTTCGCATTATCCCACCAATATTGATCACAAAGGTCCTTATAAAGCATGGTTATACGATGATTTATAGAGAATTTGGAGTTATGTTCTTCATCTATTAAATCATTCTTTAGCTTTGGGATAAATTACACACATTGTCTTGTATTAAATTTCAATACACCTTCTTGATTGATATTAAACTCGTGAAACATCTCATTCTTCATAGACTTTTTTTATAACAATATATCTTCTATATGATATTTCTTGATCTTATCATGTAATTATAGTTGAGAAATAATTTTGGATAAGTTTTATAATTTCCTTTACCCTAAAATTCCCATTTCCAGTTTTACTAAGTCCTTGATCAACGTAACTCCTTGAATCCTCATCATTTCTACTATAAAAATTCTATTCCTACATAATATATAAGTTACTTTGTTTTCTATTATGGGGTGAAAATGAATTAAACATTCATTGTTTTTAAAAAGTTTCAACCATCTCCTTTTACTCATGTTCAATTCCTTTATCTTGAAAACATACATATAACTTCGGTGGTTTATGCATAGGAAAATTCTTAGCTTGAGGATTTAACTATTGAGATGCATAAGAAATAACATTTTCATTTTTCATGAGGATTCACACATGAACATTTAGATAAGATTCACTATAAATAAGTAATACTTCTTCAAAAAAGGGTAGACTTAATATAGGTTCAGTAACCAATATTTTCCTTAGTTGATATAAAAAATATTCAAAATCATTTTTTATAATGAAAAAAAATCTTTTTTTTAGTTAACTTGGTTATTAGATAAGGATTCCATGATTTTTTCACATTCTTCATATAATATCCAGAAAAACCAAGGAAACAACTAATCTCATCTACCATTGTAGCATGAGGTCACTCTACTATAGACTTTTTCTTCACATGGGTCAATTGAGATTCATTCGTTTGTTTTAATTTTCCCCAATAATGAAACTTAATATAATCAAAATTTTCATTTTCCAAGTTTTCCAAATTGATACTCCTTCTTTATAGTTCCCAAGATAAATCTTATATGATCATCATCCTCCTCAATTTTTTTTAAGTATTTCAAAATTTGATCAGTAAAAATTACCATGAATTTATCAAGGAACTCATTAAATATTTTATTTATAAAATCCAATAATATGGAAGGAGAATTAGTCAAGATGAAGGGAATAACAACAAATGTATAATTCTCATATTTTTTCAGAAGGTAGTCTTTGGAATGACTTATTACTTCATCCTTAAAGGATGATGCACATATTAAATGTCAATCATGGAGAACAATTGAGAACCACAAATATGGTTAAATAAATCATCAATACTCTTGAGTGGGTACTTTTACTTCACTATGATCCCATTTATTTTTCTATAATCAATAAATATCCACATTGATATATCTTTCTTATTCACAAAGAGAAAATGTTCTCCCCATGGAGACAAACATAGTAAGATAAATCCCTTCTCTAAAATATCATAACATTTTACTTTAATTCCTCTAACTCTTCATTTTCCAATATATATGGGGCCTTTTATATCGTCTTAGATATAGGTATATGTGAAGTGGATAAATTTACCACTCTTTTTGGTGGAGTTCAAGGTAACTCTTCAATAAATATGTAAATGTATTATTGAATGGTGTGGATATTCTTTACCTTTATACTTTTATTTCCTTCCCCGTCTTCACATATCATATCTATAAACAAATATATGGGGGGTATTGTAGATAACATTTAGGCTGGGATAAATCTCCTTTGAAAATAAATTTAGGTTTTTTATTCAGGAATACTGATATTTCGTTACTTTTTTCATTGATCATATCATTCTAATTTAAGATCTAGTCTATCTATAGTATAGTGTTTAATCCCACCATGGTAATGACAGCTCTATTAGTGACGATAATGTACTAACCAAAGATAGTAATATAGTTTATATACATTATTACATCTAGGATAATACCACTAATAGTATTCATGGATAACACTACTTATAGAAGTTCATGGAATAATTATATATTCTTTTTAGACTTGGATGAAACAAATGAATCCATAGAACTATAATCTAACGAAATACATTCTATCTTTGAGAGAAAAAAGAGTATACCTTTCACCATGTCATTCGAATCCTCCACTTGTTCCATCGTAATAGAAAATCCCAACCTTGATCCCCTAGAATTTGATAAGGTTGATGGTGGTTCCCCAACATTATCGTCTAATTTGTTCATTGATAAGAAAAGTGTCCCATTTGTGCACACTTGAGGCATTAAACATCGGGTTGGGCATGCATCATTTTCCATTTTTCTTTATTGTTGATAATTTTAGGCCTCACCTCACCATGAAGGTTTTGAGATATATGTTCATCTCTTCTATACTTCTAGTATTTTCCAATCCCATGTAAGAAGTTCCCAAAATGCTTTGTCCCATATTTTTTCAGTTGTAAAGTTTCACTTTTTTTCTCATCCTCTCTAATCAATGTTCTTCCCTGAGTTTGGATTTATTTTTATCTCCTTATCATTATAATTATGTGACCATTGAGTCTCTATAAACTCAAATACAACCTTTGTATCACTCTAAATTATCTCCTCATACATTTCATAGTATTTATTTTCTATATTTCTATACCGATGGGGTCTCAGACCACTGAATAATCTATAAACCTTTCCTTTTGGATCCATAAAAAAGATGGAGGTATATTGATAAATTATTCTAATGTTATTCTCATAGCTTCCCACCAATTTATTTTACATTTACTTTAGTTTTGTAATTCCCTCTCTATTTTTGTTCACATTTAATGGGGGAAATTGTTATTGAAAAATATTTCTCTAAACTCTTCCCCTTCCATAGCATTGATCTCCCTATATGAGTTCATGTTTTTAATCAGTGTACTACACTTATCATCTTCTACTTATAGGTAATATTCTATTAGGGTGACTTTCTATTTACCTAAACAATATAGTATATCAAAGATATTTTCTATAGCGCTTATCCATTGTTTAGTAATCAAAGGTTCAGTAGATCCACTGAAAGAATTTAGTCCTTGAAACATAAAGGACTCAATGGAAATTTGTTCCTTTTAAGTTGAATATGGTCTATAGATTTGATTCAATTTATTTTTCATAACTCAAGTAAGTTTATTCACCATATTCATTAATTTTTCTACTCCAGCATCCATCAGAACATCATCAGTGCATCATTCATTTCACTCATCATTTACAAGGTTCCTCATATTTCCCAACATTTTTCTAAAAGAATAAAACCTTAGTGAAAAGCATGTTACCTTTTCAAATATTATTATTCAAACGGGATTTTATGTATTAAAATATAATTCATAAATATGTTATTTATCTCCTCTAATAACATTTACATTTTTTGTACAACCTTCATAATGGTTCATAAAAATCTTGTTATTAACAAAACATATCCCATGGGAGTCAAATCAGGAGTGTAGAAAGGACCATTATTAGGCACTAGTTCTCATTTTATTATAGATAAAATTGGGTTTTTTTGGTGTTACCCCAAGTTACATCTATACAATAGCCACAACTACATGTTCGTATCTAGATAGGGTGTTCCTTTCTTAGAAACCACTTTCTTAATACTTCACAAAAATACCAGTATGTTTTCCTATATTTAGACTTTTTCCTAGGGTACTACAAAATGTTTTCATTTCCTATATTGAGAAAATAACTAATCATCCCTATAATAAAAAATGTGGCACTCCAAATTTTTATTACATAACTTTTCATTTCATCGAAAAAAACAGAGGATATTTTCAAGTTATGTTTCTTAGAAAAATGTTACATAATACAAGAAGTCATAAATAATTATTATAAAACCAATTGAAATACATCTTCATGGGTTCACTCTTGGTTACCTTTACTACATATCATATCCTGGGGACACATATCAAATAAAAGGGGTGATCATGAATCCCAATAAGGGAATGAGAAAGGAAGATATATAGCATGTGATCTTGAGAAATATCAACAATAACATGAGGCATAATGATAAGGAATGAAAAATAGGCACATAAATTAATAAGACCATAAATAATAACATATAAATGCATATAATACATTAAATGAGGAATTATTTAATAATATCACTATGGATTATCACCACAGTTTCATAAATGAAAATTACTAAGGTTATTCACCAAGGAGTCGTAAAATATGGAATATCTTTGTATTAAAATAATTACACAATGTATTAAAGAGATAATAGGTCACACCCTTCACATGTATTAATTTCATGTGACCCAATTATATCATAATAAATAATTCCATTAATAACCCATAGAGAATAAATAATGATTTTCTTAAAATAAAATCATTGCTTTCAAAAGACATGATCATTAGGTCATTTATAGCCCACAAAAAGAAATTTTGGTTTCATATATATAAATCCCCCAATAAAAAAGTTTTTTATTATATTTGAATATATATTGAAAAGAAAATAGTTTTTTAAATTCAAATAAAAATTAAATGAAAATTTCTCATATAAAATTGGAAAATGTGAGGAAAAAATCTTATAGTGTAATAGGTATAAAACATGGTTTTAGAAAAGGGGAAATGGGAGGGGAAAGGGTCTCCAATTTATTAATGAAATTTTTTAATGTAATGGTATAATATAAAGTGGACATAAATTAATTTTCTTGGCAATTGGAATACATGCAAAAAAATGACTATTTAATGTAAAATGGAAGTGGTGATCTCTTTTACCTCAAATAGTTACTCCTAAATCTTTAGGAATGGGACCATGGGGGATTGAGGAATCCTTCGGGGGCCTTGGGAGAACAAATCACCCCAAATTCATGTATAATGGATTATTAGTGAAGGTAGTTAGATAAATGGGTGGGTATTTATAGGATAAGTGGAGGATTTTTCTACTAATTCCAAAATATAGGTCTAGATTAACTAGGTTGTGGAAAAATGAAAAACCATTTGTTTACTTATGGATATTGTTCATGGATTTGGAAATTTAGGTTAAAATTTATGTTATTTTAATTCTAAAAAACCAAAAATAATTTTTAATACTTTTTATGGCATGAAAAACTAAATATTCTACAATTTAATGTTTTCAAAAAAATCATTTACTCCATTTTAAAATTTGGAAAGCCACTTTTAGTTTTAAAAATTGGTTAAATATATTACCTTACATAATATTAATAAAATAACCTGATTTTGGATGTTTGTTGTGTTTAATTAATTATTAAATAATTATGACATAAATATTGTGTCAAAAAATATATGAAAACCTTACAACTATATTTTTTACTATTAATGAAAAAAATATAATATTTTAGAAAATTCTCATAAATTCACCCTAACCTAATGTAGATGTGATGATTTCAAAAATGATTATATTTAAACATAAAAATTAGATAAATATGATAATTGTAACTTTTAAATGAAAAAACCTTATTTATTTTAAAATATCAATTTTTAAGGAATAATCAAATTTCTAAAACTTATAAAATAATCCCTAGGCTAATATAAAATTATTTTATCATTTACTATTCAAATTAAACTGATTTAAATGTATAAATAATTAAAAATAATAATATTCAAAATACCTTGGTTTATTTTAAAAAAATTATAAATTTTTTATAAAAAATGAAATTATGTTTCATTTGCGTCTAAAAATAAATTTCTTAAATTCATCTCAAGTAAAATATATTTTATTAAGAAAAACTATTTTTAAAAGGAATTTATGGAATAAAAAGTTTATTTATACACAGTAATTTACACATTATGTAACTGTTGGTTGGAGTGGATACTCAAGAGGGGGGTGAATTGAGTTCCAATTAAAATTTCTGTTCAAAAATATTTCTTTTAAAAACCCCCAATTTAAAAACAAAGTTAAACTGTAGTGAATCTATACAGAGTGTAAATGTTCAATTAGTTTCTCAAAGATTGATTAGGTCTTAGTTGACTTAATCTGAAGATTAAATGAACTTTTGAAAATAACTTATAGGTTTGAGTATAAATACTTGCTAATTTAACTATCAAAGTAGCTTTAAAATAGTTTTGTATGCCAAAGTAATAGCAACGGAATATTAAATAAATATATAGTATACTTATAGACTTAAATTAAAATGCACAGCTGAGTTAACCAAGAGGTCCAGTCTCAAGCCGAGACTTAGTCCTCTCAACAATTTATATAAATTGATCCACACCCTAGATCAGGGGTAAACAACAGTACAATACTGTCCAGGTCCAAAGACCTCTACCATAGTTCTTCGTGGGAAAAATATACAACAACACATAGGTTGTCCAGGTCTTACTCGACCTCTACCACAATCCATAGTGGGAAAAAAAGGTTTATAATGTTTGAGTGAGGATTTAAGAATCCTCCAGTTTAGCACTAGAGGCATTATGTGTGTAAAATAAACAGGGTACACACACTGCTCGAAATGTAACTAAAAGAATAACTAAGAAATATATGTCAGAGTTTAGAAGTGGTTTAGTGATTAGCAGTGCATCTCTGTACTGGTTTGGTTTATCAGAAAAGCTTTTGATTCCTTCTCTAGTTTCTTGTTCAGAAAACAGAGTGTCGTTTTCTTCCATGTATCTTGGTCCAGCTTAGCAGCCTGAGTGCATGAAGTGTTTTTGGTAGTACTTCACTCAAGATGCAGCTTGTGTTCTCCTCTAGAAAAAGTTTATTCGTGTATGTCCAGAATTCAAAGATTATGGATGTAGACTAGTGAAAAATGCTCCACATTTGAATGTTTTTCAGATCTTGTCTCTTTCACCCTTCGTGTGTCTTCTTAGTGCCTTGATTCTCTCACTTTCAAAAAATGTGTATTGCACGATCTTTTTCTGTACCTTTATAGCATTCAGCTTCGGAAAAAAAAATTTCTTTTTTCATGGGTACTAGGTACGGTTCTCTGACATTGAAACAGAAATCATTAATTAACATTAACTGCAATAAAAACATCAAATGTAACTGTTACCTTAATAAATAAATAGTATGAAGAGAATAGGGTTTGACTAGTTGGTCAATCATTAGTAGCTCGTGTTTTTAAATGTGTTTGGTGGATATTGTGTAGGAGGTCCTTCCATCGGTGGCTCTTTAAACTTGCATCGGTAGCTTGTTGGTATCGGTAGCTCTATCTATTAGTAACTCCTTCTATCGGTAGACTTTCTCTATCGGTGGCTCGGTAGACTGGTTCTATCAGTAGCTCTTGATCCATCAGTAGCTGTTGCACCATCGGTAGCTCCTTGTATCGGTAGCTGTTTCCACTCGTATTTGTAGACTTATACTATCAGTAGACATCTATCGGTAGCTATCTATTTATCGGTAGCTCTGATCTGTCTGTCGGTAGTTCTTGTTATCAGTGACTGTTTGTACTCGTATCAGCAGGATTACTTTATCGGTAACTACGGGTAGAAATGCACGTCGGTAGCTCTATACATATCGGTGACCTTTCTGTATCGGTGACTCTGTCTATCGGTAGAATATGTCTATCGGTAGACTGAGTACCGGTAGCTCTTTATTAGTAGCTATACGCAGATCAGTGACTCAATACTTTTCTGTTTTATGAAAAACATATCAGAATGGGTTAAAAGAACTTCAGAACTCACATAAACATCGACAGACATGGATTAACATATCTCAGGGATTATTTTAATACAATTATCACCTTGATCATAGAATCTCATAGGTTTGAAAGAATTAATATATAGATAATAATTAATTGGTATTATTAAATTATATGAAAGCATGATTGGTATTATCAAAATAGGTGAGGTCAAAAATCTCCCCCGTTTTGATAATCACAACTTATAAAATTATAGTTTTAAAATAGTGAGAAATTGTATTAGAGGATATATAATTGAATTCAATTTTCTCAGAGAAAACAGAATGTTATAGAACATAATTTATCAGAGGTAGAATTGAATTTGATTGTATCATAGATAAAAGAAAATGCAATGATATCAGAGGTAAAATTTAGTGCTATCAGATAATTAAAATAAATGGTATCAAAGGATGAAAGTAAAAGCACTAGTATCAGCAGGGTATGGCATGATAGAGAAAATGTCTCCCCCTTTAATACTCTATCCCCCTCTGTAAAATCCTGGTAAAATATTTCTCCCCCTTAATATCCATGTAGAACATTCATGTATAACATTTCTCCCCCTTTGTGATAATCAAAATGTCGGAAACAATAAGAAATAGAAAAAGTAGCACAATGAGAATGAAAGGAAATCCAATTGTATTAGATGTTTGCAAAAAGGTACAGAGACATAACACAAAATACAGTGGATTCATATCAAATAGTCTTGCCACTTGTTCAATCCACATCCTCAATGTGAGATTTTCCTTTTGGTTCAGAAGAGGATTCAGGTGAAGTGGAAGTAGGTGAAGGCTTAGGAATTCTGGAAATGACCATTGGAGGCTGAACAACTGACATTGTGCATAGTCGGTACTAAGTAGTTATTTGAGTAATCATCGGTGTAAGGATTCAAATTTCTTAGACACGAGTCATTTGAACTGGAGAAGCAACAGAGGTAGAGGCAGACAAAGAAAGAGGTACAATTATTTTCCTAGCATCAACATTCAGAAAAGGCAGCAACAGATTTCTGAAGTCCATAATTATTCCTCTTCCTCTCTCCATGGAAGATATGAATTCATCATTATTCTCCATAAATTTGTCCAATGATGGAGTCAATTCTCTTAGCTTGATAACTTGTTCTCAGAATGATTGATTGAAAGGAGGCAGCTTCATATTTTCTATCAGAAGGATGAAGTGACTGGTCATTTGGGTCTTTGTGTAAATCTCTGAGAAATAGGAGTCCACCTTTTCTTTCACTTCTTTCTAAGTGAAAGAAGCTTCTCTCATATAGTCTTGGACTATCTTCATTATCTCTCAAGCAGAATCTTTGGTAGAAAGTACTAGTCTACTCAACTCAGATGAGTCCACAGCGCCACTGGTTGAAGCTAAACCAAGATCCTCCTTTATCATAGCTCAAATTTGATTCAAATCTACTGAGGGTTTATAGGAAATAGAACCAACATAGAAGGTTAATTTTTCCTTGAAGTTCTTGGTCAACCCCCTGATAAGATTTTGAACTTGTGAATCCTGGGTTTTAACATGATCTTTCATGGAAGTTTTAAATCTTTAGAACACTGAAACCATCTGGCTTACCACACTCTTGACGTAGGCTAAGTCCTTGTCTGCTTGGGATTTTGAGCTCATGTAAGAGTCTATTAAAACAACAGATTCCTTTAGAGCTACAAGATCTTCTTCAAGTCTAGAAACTTGAGCATGGAAGTCTTTGAATTCTTCCACTATTTCTGCCATGAATATAGGCAAATTACAACCTAGAGAGAGTTCAAATGACATTTCCAACATCCTCATCTCTTTAGAAAAACTGTGCTTAATCTCAACAACTAAGGCACTAAAAGATTCATTCAGCTCATCCTTGAAGGATTCTAGATCAGCCCTGGTGATAATATCAGCAGGTGCAACTGTAGTGGTTACTCTTTCAGATACTAAAATGACCACTGATTCAGTCATGATTGATTGAACTGAAGAGACCAGAGAGACATCCATCTTCTTTACCTCTTCCACAAAGCTGTCCTTAATCTTTTTCTTCAAAGTATCTTGGTCATGCATTCTGAACACATCGTCAGGCAACAACTCAGATTCAATATTATAGATAATCTTTGGTCTATTGTGAGATACTTCATTATCTGATTCTCGATAGTCTAAACCACATACTACAAAACCTGGGTCTTCTGCCCAATCTTTAATTCCAACAGCCACTGTATCACTAACAACATTGGTCTGATGCTCCCCCTCAATGGGTGCATCCTCAAGTAAAACAACCGCATTTTTAGCTGCATTCTCAGTAGGTCTTCCATCCTGAGGAGAATCTTCTAATATTATTTCCATCTCTGTAGCAGCATGAGTTTTTTCCAAAATAGGAAAGGGAATGTCAAATTCATTTGCATCATTAACAGGAATTAAATATTGTCCAATCACTATACTAAGACTCAAATCAGCTGACAGAGATGCTTTACTCTCATGAACATCTTCTTCGTTCTGTACAGCAGCCTCTTCAATAGCCTCTTCAACAGCCTCTAAAGCAGCTTCTTCCTTTTCTGATTTTTGTTGATCAAGATTTTCAGGAGCTGGGCTAGGAGGTAAGTCGGTGTCTCCTCCTTCATCAGCAGAGGACTCTTCCTCTTCTGAATCATCATTGTATTCTGGCTCCTCTTCATGAGGTCCCAGACCTAGATCCCTCACATCCATTGGTCTTGAAGGATGATCCACATGATTCAATTTTTCATACACCTTCTAGTCATTATTGACCCATTATCTTATCCAAGGGTTCCAATTGATCATCATGTATTTACAGACTGTGGATGTAATAAAAAAGTTATTCTTGACTACTACTGTCTCACCTTGAGACTCAGCTACCCCTTTTACTTTAATCATCACAGAGATCAACTTAGCAAAGAATAGGGCATTTGTCTTTGATTTCAACCTTGTCATGTCTTCCATTTGGATCATCAGCAATCTGCCCAAATTAACTTTTACAGAATTTCTTAAGATGTGCAAGAGATAGATATCCTGATATCTCAAATTGGAAAAGTCTCCTCTCCTCGGTATCAAGACATGTTGAACAAATTTGAACATCAATCTGTTAACTCCATCCATTTCTGCAGCAACTACTTTTCTTTGACTTCCATCACCAGTCAGTTCTTCCAAAGCAGTCTCATAATCGAAAATATCACTGGTAGGTGGCATGGCTCTCGAGACATATTCAGATATACCTTCATGCAGAACTTTTAATCACTCAGCCCATTAAATAGATGAAAACGGCATATCCTATCCATTCACAAAAGATATTACTCTATTTTTATTCTCAGAATTTTCAATGGTCACAAGCTTGTAAAATTATTTTACTAATTTTGGAAAGTAAGAACCATTTTTGTTTGAAAAAAACTCTACCCATTTTTGATCTTCAAGTACTTCAAGTAATAAGGATTTGATAGGGAGAAGCCAATCTACACATAGCTCATTTTCGATCACAATAACATGATTTTGGAGATGAGGATTCACTGGTCATCTTATCGACCTAGTTCTAGTAACACTACCACTTGCTTCTTGCTCGGTCTTCTGCTTCTTTGTTTTTGGCTCAACAGAGTCATCTATGATGGTAGGAAGATTAGTATTTTCCATCTCGAATTCAATGGATTTAGGGTTATCTAAGGATTCAGGAGCTACAGTTTGAGGGTAAATGTTTGAGGCTCGATGAATTGAGAAGTAGCTAGGACTTTAGTTTTATCATTTAGGAATCATAAAATAAATAAATAAAATGAAATAAATTAAAAACAATTCAGATTTTGGTGGCAGACAGATGTTTTAAAATAGTGCACTCATCAGTGAGAATTCCAATCAGTGAGGTTACATTAGTGAGAATTCACATCGATGAGGATTTCACTTCGGTGAAAATTTTACATCGGTGAGGTTAACTACCGATCAAGGTTAAACATACCTAACTCATTTCTAACGTAACTTAACCTATCCAAACTCAAAGGTTTAGGAAAAATGTCGACTAATTGATGTTCAGTTCCCATAAGCTCAAGAGTAATATCACCCTTTTGGTAATGATCTCTCAAGAAATGGTGCCTTAAATCAATGTGTTTGGTCCTAGAGTGAGACACAGGTTTCTTCGAGATATTTATTCCACTAGTGTTGTCATAGTTGATTGAAATGTTCTTAAAGTCATATCCATAGTACAAAAGAGTGTGTTTCATCCACAGAATTTGTGCACAGCAACTACCAGTAGTTATGTACTCTACTTCAGCAGTGGACAACGCTACAGAATTCTGCTTCTTACTACACCAAGATACTAAGGACTTTCCCAATAAATGACATGTTCCAAAAGTGATTTGTCTATCCAACTTGCAACCAGCAAACTCAACATCTGAATAACTTATCAACTCAAAGGACTACCCTTTTGGGTAAAACAAACATAAGATTACAGTATGTTTAAGATACTTAAAATATCTTTTAATAGAAAGTAAATGAGGTTATTTCGGGTTATCTTGAAATCTTGCACACATACACACACTAAACATAATATCTGTTCGACTAGCATTAAGGTAAAGTACGCTTCAAATCATACCTCTGTAATTGGTTTGAACCACTGGTTTCCCAGTTCCATCTGCATCCAATTTACAGATTGTACTCATAGGAGTTTCACTTTCCTTAATACTATCCAAACCAAAACGTTTTAAAAGATCCTTTCTATATTTAATTTGATTCAAAATAAAACCATTTTCATTTTGAAACACTTGAAATCCAAGAAATTTTTTATGTTATCCCATTAAACTCATTTCAAAATCATTTTTCATACTCTTTGAAAAATCAGTACATAAAGAGTGTTTGTAAGATCCAAAAATGATATCATCAACATAGATTTGTACTATTAGAACATATTTAGAAATTTCATTAATAAAAATAGTTAGATTAGCAGTCCCTTTAGTAAAACTTTTTGAAATAAGAAAATTACTAAGTCTATCATACGAAGATCTTGGAGCTTGTTTTAAGACATATAAAGCATTATAAAGTATAAAAACGTGATTTGGAAAATGAGGATTAGTAAATCCGGGTGGTTGTTACACAAAAACATCTTCAACAATGAAACCATTTAGAAAATCACTTTTGACATCCATTAGATATAACTTGTAATTCAGATGAGCAGCATATGCAAGTAAGATCCTAATGGATTCTAATCTAGCTATAGGTGCAAAGGTTTCCTCGTAATCTATACCTTCTTCTTGACTATATCCTTGTGCAACTAATCTATATTTGTTTCTAACTATGTTTCAAGACTCATCAACTTTGTTTCTAAAAACCCATTTAGTGCCTATTGTTAAAGTGTCCTTAGGTCTGTCAACGAATTCCCAGACATTGTTTCTTTCAAATTGATTTAACTATTCTTGCATAGCCATTACCCAAAATTCATCATTGACAGCATCATTGAAATTTTTAGGTTCTCGCTGTGAAAGAAAGGCTTGATGTTCAACCTGGTTTATTAGAGAAGCTCTAGTCTGTGTCCCTCTATCAAGATTACCAAAAATAGCATCCAAAGCATGATTCTTTAGAATCCTTGTTGACCAATGAAAGGTAGGACTAGAAATTTCAGGTTCATCTCCATGTTCGGGTTCCATAGCAGCAGATTCTGGAATATGTCCAAAACTGGATATTTTTAAAATAGGTTCTTTAGATTTATTATTATGGTTCAGAACAATCAAATCTTCTTCATGATTTTCAAGAGAGGTTTTAGGCTCATGTGGATCGGTTTCATCATACTTGATGTGAAAAGATTATTCCACACATTGGGTTCTTTTATTAAAGACTCTACATGCTTTGCTAGTTTATGAATAACCAAGAAAAATTCCTTCATCACTTTTAGAAGCAAATTTTTCCAGATTATCCTTTGTATTAAGAATAAAAACATTGTAGCCAAAGACTCTAAAGTAACTAACTTTAGGTTTTCTATTATTCCAAAACTCATATGGTTTATTCTTAGGAACTGGTCTAATTAAGACTTTATTAATAATATAACAGGCTGTATTCACAACATCTGCCCAAAAATAAACAGGCAGGTCATATTAATTAAGCATGGTTCTTGCTATTTCATGAAGGGTTATATTCCTTCTTTCTACTACACCCTTCTGCTGAGGTGTCCTAGGAGCAGAAAAGTTGTGACTATAGACATTGTGTGTGAAATAAGATTCAAAATCTTGATTTTCAAACTCACAGCAATGATCACTTCTCAGATTTTTAATCTTAAGTCCACTAATATTTTCTACAGATTTGGAGTATTTAACAAAGTAAGAACAAGCTTCACTTTTGTGATCCAAGAAGTATACCCAAGTATATCTAGAAAAGTCGTCTACTAAGACATTAACATAGTGCTTCCAATTTAAACTAGAATATCTAGAAGGTCCAAACAAGTCCATGTGAACTAACTCAAGATGTTGAGAAGTAGAAACATCATTCTTTGATTTAAAAGAAACATTATGTTGATTTCCCTTTTGACAGGGATTACAAACTTTGTAATTTGAGAATTCAAGCTTAGGTATGCCTCTAACCAAGTTCTTTCGAGTTAGTTTTCTAAGTGAATAGATGTTACAGTGTCCTAATCTTCTGTGACAAAGCCAATATTCTTTAGTAAAATCATTTAAGCAAGTAACATTTTGCTTAGCTAAGGAATTTAAATCAATAGAATAAACATTTATATTTCTCCAGAAGAGAATACTAAAAATTTTCAGAATAAAAAATATTACAAGAATAATTTTCAAATTTCACATTAAATCCATCATTACATAATTGAGAAATACTTAGAAAGTTATACTTCAGTCCATCAACAAATAAAACTTTAGAAATTAAAATTGAATCAGTGTTACCAATCTTGCCTAGGCCGATGATTTTTCCTTTAGAATTATCATCAGAGGTAACATGGCCTCCTTCAACCTTTATTAAGCTCTTGAAGCATGAATAATCTCCAGAAATGTGTCTTGAACATCCACTGTCCAAGTACCATAACTTCTTGTGAGAACTCTTCAAAAAGGTTTCCTATAAAATAGATTTAGATGGAAAATTACTTTGGTACCCATATCTTCTTGGGTCCAGATAGGTTAGAAATAAAAGCCTTAGGTACCCATGTTTTTCTTATGGGTCTCATATAATTTACAAAATCCAAATATTTTGATAGATAGACATTATTTGATCTATAACCATATGAATAACTAGTTGAAGCATAGGAATTTTCAGAACTGGAATAAGCAGAATTTTGTCCAGACTTAGAGATAAATCAAGTTTTAGTGAGCTGTCTCTGTCCTGGTTGGTATCCCAAACCAGTAGTGTATTTAGGTGCAACTTGCATACCTAAAATTTGAGTTAGAGTTTCCTTTCCCTTCGTGAATTTTTCTAAGTCCTTTCTAATTTTCTCATTAGACATTTTCAGTTCAGTATTTTCCTTTAACAGTTGAGAATTCTTTTCTTTTTTATATCAAAGGCAGATTTAGCACTGACAGTGAGAGCATCCTGTTTCTTTAGTGTCTTATATTTGTCTTTAAGTTCATTACATGTTTCTTCTAGCATATTGCAGTATTCAAACAAATCATCCTTAGACATATTTTCATCATTGTCTGAATCACTGTTATTTCCAGAATAATAATCATTTAGAGTAGGGGAAATAGGAACCTCAGAGGTATTGGTCAGGAAGCACATGTTGGCATGATTCTTTTTAGAATCAGAAACTTCAGATTCACTTGTGCTGTCCTCCGAAGCACTCCAGGTTGCTTTGACAGCTTTCTTGTACTTCTTGTCCTTATAGTAATATTTATTTTGGACATTTAATTTTGAACAACAAGCCTTGATGTGTCTATTCCTTTTACACTTATAGCAGACTATTTCATTATCCTTGTTAGCTTTCTTCCAATCCTTTTTCCAGTGTCTCTTTTTGTCATACTTTCCTTTATAGTTAGCTTTCCTGAAGAATTTCTTCTTCCTATAAAACTTCTTGAATCTCATGGCTATTTGTGCCATCTCAGCATCACTATCTGAGTCTGAATCTTCACTTGTTGAACTTTCAGTTTGTATTTGCATTTTATCCTTGTCTTTACTCTTAGAGGAAGTAGACTTGAAGGCTACAGATTTTCTCTTGGGTTTATCATCCTCCTCCTTGTTTACCTTTAGTTCTTCCTCATACATCATAAGCTTAAGAATAATCTCTTTTACAGGAAGTGTGCCAATGTAACATGACTCTCTGATTGAAATAGAGGCACCTCTCCATCGGTCTGGCAGACATCTCAGTATCCTCATAATTTTTTCCTTTGGTTGAACAACCTTTCCAAGTGAACTCATTGTATTGAATATATCATTAAACCTAAGATACATATCAGATATAGGTTCATCAATATTCATTTTAAAATTATCATATTTAATAGTATAAGTTTTCAATCGCATTTCCTTAACATTTTTTGTTCCTTCATGAGAAACACCTAAAGTATCCCATATTTCATAAGCAGTTTTGCAAGTAGATACTCTATTAAACTCTTCATCTCCTAAAGAACAGTACAGGGAATTCATAGCTTTACAGTTATTATTGTAATCAGTCTTTGTAGGTTCATCCCAATTTGTTCTTTCAGTTTTTGGAATTATGTATTGAGACACTATAGCAGTCCAAATATCAAAACCCATACTTTCTTAATGAATTTTTATTTCTAGTTTCCACTGGGCATAATTGGTACCATTGAAGAAAGGTTTCTGGTTAGTAGTAGCACCCTCTAATCTATTATCCATAGATAGATTTTAGAAAATAGCTTTAAAGAGATAAAATTTAGAACTAACAGAAATTGAAGATCTTTAAAGATGAAACTAAAATCATAGTTGAAAAAAAGTGTATTTCAAAAATCCTTTATAAAAAACACAACCTCTGATACCAAATGTTGGTCGGAGTCGATACTCAAGAGGGGGTGAATTGAGTTCCAATTAAAATTTATGTTCAAAAATATTTCTTTTAAAAACCCCCAATTTAAAAAAAAAGTTAAACTTTAGTGAATCTATACAGAGTGTAAATGTTCAATTAGTTTCTCAAAGATTGATTAGGTCTCAGTGGACTTAATCTGAAGATTAAATTAACTTTTGAAACTAACTTACTGGTTTACAATAAGTATAAATACTTGATAATTTAACTATCAGAGTATATTTAAAATATTTTTGTATTTCAAAGTAATAGAAGCAGATTATTAAATAAATATATAGTATAATTATAGAATTAAATTAAAATGCACAACAGAGTTAACCAAGAGGTTCTGTCTCAAGCCGAGACATAGCCCTCTCAAAAATTTATATAAATTGATCCACACCCTGGATCATGGGTAAACAACAATACAATATTTTCCAGGTCCAAAGACCTCTACCACAGTTATTCGTGGGAAAAAACAAACAATAGCACATAGGCTGTCCAGGTCATACTCGACCTCTACCACTATCCACATTGGGAAACAAAGGGTTATGAAGTTTGAGTGAGGATTTAAGAATCCTCCAGTTTAGCACAGGAGTTAGTATGTGGGTTAAATAAATAGGGTACACACACTGCTCAAAATGTAAATAAAAGAATCACTAAGATAAGTATGACTGAGTTTAAAAATGCTTTAGTGATTAGCAGTGCAGCTCTGGACTCATTTGGTTTATTAGAAAATCTTCCGAGTCCTTCTCTGGTTTCTTGTTCAGAAAAGAGAGTGTTGTTTTCTTCCTTGGTTCTTGGTCGAGCTTAATATCCTGAGTGCATGAAGTGTTTTTGGTAGTCCTTCACTCAAGATGCATCTTGTTTTCTCCTCTAGAATAAGTTTCTTCGTGTATGTCCAGAATTCTTGGAGTATGGATGTCGACTAGTGAAAAATTCTCCACATTTGAATGATGATCAGCTCTTGGATATTTCACCCTTCATGTGTCTTCTTATTGCCTTGATTCTCTCTCTTTCAAAAATTGTGTATTGCACGCTCTTTTTATGTCCCTTTATAGCTTTCTACTTCGGTAGAAAAGAATAATTACTTTTTTGCATGGGTAGTAGGTACAGTTCCCTGACATTGAAATAGAGATCATTAATTAACATTAACTGCATTAAAAACATCAAATGTAATCGTTATCTTAATATATAAATAGTATGAAAAGAATAGGGTTTGACTGGTTGGTCAATCATTAGTAGCCTGTGTTGGTAAAGGTGTTCGGTGGACGTTGTGTAGCAGGCCCTTCCATCGGTAGCTCTTTGAACATGCATAGGTAGCTTGTTGGTATCGATTTCTCTATTTATCAATAACTCCTTCTATCGGTAGACTTGCTCTATCGGTGGCTCGGCAGAATTGTTCTATCATTAGCTCTTGATCCATCAGTAGTTATTGCTACATCGGTATCTCCTAGTATCGGTAGTTGTATGCACTCGTATCGGTAGATTTATACTATCAGTAGACTTCTATCAGCAACTATCTGTTTATCGGTAGCTTTGATCTATCTGTCGGTAGTTCTGGTTATCGATGACTATTTGTACTAGTATCAGCAGGCTTACTTTATCGGTAACTACTAGTAGACATGCACGTTGGTAGCTCTATACATATCAGTGACCTTTGTGTATCGGTTACTCTTTCAATCGTTAGACTATGTCTATCGGTAGACTGAGTACCTGTAGCTCTTTATCAGTAGCTATACACAGATCAGTGACTCAACACTTTTCTGTTTTATGCAAAACATATCAGAATTGGTTAGAAGAACTTCAGAACTCATATAAACATAGATATACATGGATTAACATATCTCATGGATTATTTTAATACTATTATCATCTTGATCATAGAATCTCATAGGTTTGAAAGAATTAGTATATAGATAAGCATTAATAGGGATTATCAAAGTATGTGAAAGCATGATTGGGATTATGAAAATAGGTGAGGTCAACAGTAACTAATGTTTGGACATATATCCACTTATTAACCTCTCATACTCCTTAATGGTTAGGTGGGCTATGTTGGTAGTTTCATGGGGTGGCTCAGCTAACACCAACCGAGTGCTAATATCCACTAACATGAAATTATATAATATGAAATTTTGTTCATGATTAAATTATTTAAGATCATATTGGTATTTTTCAACGGTGAACCCCATTGATTCTCCCTCCCCCACCCCCATTTTGGACAAATTGGCTTCAAATGGCATAAATCAACTGGTTTAGTTCATTGATTCTCCTTTCTATATCAATTATCCTTTGTCATTTCTTCTTATAAAAACTAATTTTAATGGTATAATTATCAACCAGGGGAATTTTTCTAATTGTAATATTGACCAATGGTCATATTTACCAATTATCATAGAATATTTGAATCCCAACTATCACATTTCCCTTTATACCCAATAAATACCACTTCATTTTTTCACTCAAAATTCATTAAAATTTCTATTAAGGTTTTATTTTCGTTTTCATAAGAGGTTGAATGGTTTATAGATATTTTTTTATATTTATATAACACTTTTTGTGGGAGTGATGATTCAAATAGATTAGGGAAATCCTTAATTCCCCATTTTAGCTATTCTATTTTATATTTTTTATATAGTTGATATGTATGGAATTTCAATTTCCCTCATAGATGATTAATGTAATGATCATTATTAAAGATTTAATTCTTTTTTGTTTCAATTTTTTTGTATGTGTATGATACTATATAATATCACAACTAGAAAAAAAAGTTATGACCACTGACCTATAGCCACAGTTTTAAAACCGTGAATATAGGTGGCTACAACCACGGTTTTGTGGCCTATAGCCACAGTTTTAAAACCATAGATATAGGTATTTTTCCATGGGCTATAGCAACAGTTTTCAAAAACATGGATATCCACCATACATATAGCCAGAGTTATTTTTCCTATAGCCATAGTTTTTAAAATCGTGGCTATAGGTTGTTTTTTGAAGGGTTGTAGCCACGTTTTTTTAAAACCATGGCTATATAGCTCCCACCCTTGTGAGATAGAAAACATTTCTTGCCAAAAATATTGTCGGGAATAACTATTTCTACTATTTTTAGGATATTTCCACAGTTCCTAATAATTTATAGAACTTATTATATATATATATACACACAAAATCCCTGGTGATGTAGTGATTAGGGTACTAAAACATGAAGGGAAGGTGCTCGAATCAAATCTAGATAGGCACACATTATTTTTAGGCTATTGACATGGTTTTTTAGGGCTTTATCCACATTTAAAATAGTAGTAATAGGACAGCTATTTCCACAGTTAAAATCATGACCATAGGTCAGAACCTACTGCCATAGTGATAGCACCCACAGTTGGGAAAAATCATGGCCTTAGACTATAACCATGATTTTTGGTCATATTGCCATTGTATTTAACCATGACATTAGCCAATTTTTCTATTTGTGTATATAACAAAAATTTATTCAGGAAATAAAAATAATTTGAAAACCTTATGTGTCATTATAACTTAACCTATAAAAAAACATAAATAGTCTCAAATATCCAATTCACATAGAATGGTATTACACTACTAGGATATAATAAGTTCAACCTACTAAACTAAAATTGATACATGCATGAGACATCTACCGATATCAAAATAGATAACTCGAAAGGATACCGTAATGTAATGAGGGTAAAAATACCTACCCAAAATCCAAAAAGAATAATTAACAATAAACCAAGATGAAGAGGCCCTCGCTAAAATCTGGTTCCAAACAAAAAAATCATCTTATATCATTATATCTTACTATTGGAAAGCTCTACCTACACTGTATCCCCAAAAATTTCTATGTTTTGATGCCAAAAAAATCCATGTCAACTCCACATCCACATGAACATATCTGACTTGTGCATCAGCTATTCATAAAAAACATTTGTGGTCCAAAGGATAATGATTGAGGGATTATAAACATACTAATTGGGAATCCTAGGAAATGAAAAATAATCACAAAGTAACATGTTAACAAAAATATCATAGTACTACGAAATATCCTAAAGGAATCAAGAAAAAAATCCAAATATGCTTAACCCCAAGAAGTATCAGATATACTAATATGTCCTAGTTATCATATCTATAACCATTAAGATTATGCCATATAAGAAACTAGAGGTTCTTGGAACACGTAAGAGATGAAAAATATTGAACTCAATATCTAGTTATGAAGTACAACTTGAAGGATCTCTTCATTTTGATTCATCACAATTCCCAAATAAGTTAATAATGAATAGAAATATAGTAACCAAATCACCTCTAGAATCCAATAAGCGGATCCCGATCATCCCTAAAGCATGTTCACCTTCCAAGGTATAATGAACTACCAAACTGTAAAGGTAAAATATAGGTGTTCAAATAGAAAGACACTTATCCCCCAGTATGGTCTCAATCCTCTCAAGAAAAGACTAAAACAATTCAAACCAAATTTGAAGACACATTTTATGATGGAATTTAAATCAAAGATAGAGGATCACACTCTGGGTATATGGGTATTGGTGACTTGATTGATGTCTCACCAATAAATATATGATATCACTTTGGGACACTTGGGGGATACCAGAATCCATCAATGTTTGACTCATGGATAGAGGTTCATGCCTTGGGAAATAAGGTGGTACCCGACACCATCATATTTTGAAATAAAATTATAAGATCACACCTTAGGCCACAAGGGGATACCTACCTCCGTCGAAGTTGGAAACACAAATAGAGGATCCCAGACTTAGCTACATAAGGATGGCTGAATCTATTTGTATATTCCAATATGAGGGTACCACACATTTGGATAAATGTAACAAGATACTTCAACCTATCTATGAAAAATGAATAGTAGATAGTCTCTTAGGTCCCTATTACAAGATTCCCAACTATATCCCTGATTGACCTAGAAACGTGGTATAATTCATCATTAGAAGTGTGGTGGGATTCTTGACCTTGTCTAGGGGAATCAATGAATCTACCACCTCATCCCATATGGAACCCTACTAAGAAAGGACCACTCAAACATCCTAATCAATGTTAAGGGAAAGTACCAGACATGTCCAAGGGGTACATGGGGTGTCACCCCAAGTCATCAACCCAGTTATATGTCTCTCGTCAAAATGGAATGAAAAAGAAAAAATAGACAACGTGTGAGATTATTCACATGATGTATAGGTCCATTTTTGGTTCTAGGTGTGTTCCTAGCTTCACCATTCTCATTTTAATGCGGGTAAAAATTTTTGTATCATATTTATGCATGGAATGATATCCACCTGAGATCTTTGGGCATATAACTCATGTACACACTGAGCTAGATCTTTAGTGTTAGACGTTGTGTGGGGCCAGTCACATAGTCATGTGATATTTAACTCCGTAACAGGATATATCAATGATTCTCCCTCAAAACACAACATGCATTCCTCCAAACTACATATCATGTAGTCATGTAGTTTCTATAATCTTAGCTTTTGTTGAATGCTTCACTGTTTTTGTCATATCATCCCTAATTATTATCATAATACCTAAAAACCGTGTTCGTTGAGATTAATGTAATACCGAATATCATAATCTATCCACCTTTCATCTGATAAATAAATCTTCATTGATTACTATGTGATTCTCATGTCCTTTATCATGAAACAACCACCTTGTTACTTTCTTGAATCCCCATAACCATGAATAATCTTCCACCTTGTTTTAATCCTCGATGATTAACTCATAAAATGATTAAAGGAATGTAAAATTGCTCACGTAAGGAATTTTTATTTGGTAAAAAGTTAAATCACTGACCAAATGAAATACTAGTAATGGCCAGATTAAAAATGGAAGGGGAAATCTATAAACCAAAAAATTTAAAATCAATAACAGCCATATGAAATTAATTAATATTTATAATCTAGGCATATGAAAATATAGATACATATTTCATTTTTTAGAATCAAAAATTCTCAAATACTAGGTTCAAAATAAATATAAATTGACAAGGATTATCAAATTTCAATTCTAGATTAAATTCATAGAAGAATTAATATGTAATAACAATTATATCAAAACAATGATAAAACCAAAAAATATCCCAACCTAGAAAAGGATCATTCATTAGAGGATAATAAATCTTCATTATAGCCTTAGTTTTTTCATCATCATTCTGAAAATAGATCATGAATTCCATCTTAGAACTGATCCCTCAACTTGAATCCCTTTTCAAATTCATTTTCTAACCTTAGTCTTTCCATTATGTGGATTTCATCTTAAGAATCTCTCTGGGTTAGGCGAATAACCATAGAGTAGTTTCCAATTAGTGATATATGATGATAGATAATTACCACAAGGAAAAATAATTTAATTTAATTTAATTAGATGATTAATTGATTTTACTATTCCCCTGAATGTGTCTAATTGTGGGGCCTGAAGCGCACATAATGTGTCTTTTTCTAAGTTAAAACAAATATTTTATATTCAAAAACTACCATAGATTCCATATCCAAGACTCTATTCAAAAGATATATGCATTTCATAAGAAATAATCCTATTACAAAATAATATTATATAATATTTTAATTATATTATTTCAGAGGATCGACAACCCTAATTTTTCTTTTTTGGATTTACCCAAAATTAAAGACCATACTTTGGATCCAAAGTAATCCTCAAGAAAAATCATAGGTTCCCTACTCAGGTAAAATTACAAATTAACCACTGTAAAGGTCTTGGTACTCTGAAATTTAAAACATATAGCTAATTCATAATAAATCAAAATCTGGGTCACCACATCCTCCTCACCATAAAAATTTTTATCCTCAAAAGGGGTAAAATTGGAGATAGAAAAACAAAATCTCAAAAACATCACTACAAAAAAACCTCAATCCGTCAAATGAAAATCATCTACGTTTAGAGATTTAAGATCTATACGAACATAATACATCTTCACCTAAGATAGATAACCCCTACTACCATATATGAAGATACTAACTCTAGTCCATTTTGATGAAAGATGAGATTGGAAACATAAATCTTCCCTTGGCTTTTATTACTCTTGATTTATACTCCATTCATGTGTTGTAATGAATGGACCCATGTGGACTTGACATATCACTTCATTTAGATCACCACAAGGCCTCAAGTGAACCTCCATATATGATAGAAAATACTAACTAGTGGTGAAAATTAGAAACAATACAGTGGAGAGAATATTCCGCTGATTCAATGTACAACAGAACTGTAAAATAACCAAATAGATACACATACATAAACGACATCAAAGTATGAATAAAAAATTAAAATATGAAAAAAAAATATTCTATATGAAATGACAAGGTGGAATACTGAAAAAAAAATTCTTGATAGAATATACAAAAATTGTTATTTTATTGGGTTTCATTGCATATACATAGAGAATAAGAGAAAATAAAAGAAAAAAATAAAGTATCAACTTCTATCCTCATGGCATACCACAATCCTAGTCTCTAATATTTTTCAATATACACAAAATAGATCCTAAGAATACAAATGAGTAGTCCTTCTTAATCAACCAATCCTGATTCACATTTATATCCATTTTTTTCTTTTTCACAATATAAATGTAGAAATAAGGGACTGCATATGCACTAAAGTGTCCATATAGTGGGTGAGGAATAAATCTTAGTAGTCCACCCCCAGTGGTGATCCTAACATCTAATTTCATATTAAATGGTGGCAATCCATTATATGGAAAACTAGTTGAATAAGAAGACTATCATATAAATAAAAAATTACATATAAATATAATTAGTCCTCAGGTTATAAAAAGACACCCGAGATCGAACAAACCTGCATCAACGAGTGCCAAAAAACTTTGAAAAAATGGCTCACCAAGACAAAAAAACATATATCATGTGTTTATTCTATATCATAAAGAATATATCAGATGAATAATCTTAAAAAAACATGAATTATGGGCCCTAGGGTCCCACCTTATGTGTCCAAGATTACAATAGACCACTACAAGGCTCAAGGACTCTGAAAACATGATCGGAAAAAGAAATAAGAAATAAACCATATTGAGAGGACCTACCCAAGTCTCGGTATTCTTGGGGAACCAACTAGGATCTTTCATGATGAAGGGCTCAATATCAACACTATTTACTATACAAAACACTCAATACCATGAAATTACCTTGTTAGAGTGAAATCCTAACTTGGGGTTGTGCTCATCCAAATAAACCACTATCTCCATAGGTCCACCTAACACCAAAAAAGAAAGAATATAATCATATAACACTAAGGACTATTTCCCAATCAATTAATTTCACAAAGGTATCCTCATGTAACCAAAACATGAGATTGATCATCCTCAAACATCCTCAAAATAAAATAAAAAACATGTTTCGATCAAATTTGAAAACCCATCACTAATAACACAGCCATAATGTGATCATACCACCAATATATTTATTCTAAGGTGACACATAATGTTTACCTTGCTAGAACTATCATTTATCCACTCCTGGTAAATGAATCATAGGGAACCCTTGGTCCCCTAGATAACATGTTATACACCATGGGTTAGTCCTATTTTGAAAACATTATCTAAAACTCATGTACCTAACATAACCACATACATTACCTCACCCATAGGTTCAACAATAATGAATTCTATACCTATAATGGAATTACCAAGAAAAACAGTAATGAAACCCAATTGAACACTGATAAAAAAACCCACCCACAAGGGAATCCTTGAGAAACAATATATCGGAATGGAAACTATCATGGGTCACTTAGACCTAGATAAATTAACTCATTATAGTAATCTACCATACTAGACACCCCACGACTTCAACCCAGCCCAAAGGCTCCACCTGAATTAAATATTAAGTAAGATTTCATATACCTCAACCATTCAAACCCACAAAAACCAAGTCTAAATCCTAACTCGCTCAAAAACAATGAATCTACCACCAACATACAATTACCATCCCAAGAACATCATTCTATACCCCCTTGTAATTTCCAATACAATTCACCACTTGATGTCACCCAATGAGAAGAATATAAAGAACCTCAATGAATTTCCTTTGTATCCCTTCTTCCATGTTATCCAAAAAAATCATGACCCTCTCTAGTGTTGTATAAGACATCTCCCTCAATATATCTCTCAATACAAACCTTATAGGAAAACCCCACTACACAAAACTCACCCAGAGAGTTCTAAATCAAAAACTATATGATGTACCTTAAATCTATCCTTGACAAAAAAAAGCACCTAATGGTCATCCAGTATCCACTATAAGATTATCACAACACATCCATTTTAAAAAAAGCACTGATAATAGACCAATCATGGGTCTAATTCCAATTAAATGGAAAAAATCATATCTCCCCCTATTTTCTCTCTATATTGATAATGAACAAATAATTTGTGTCTTTAAATTATAAGCCAAAACTGTCTGTTTTCTGGGGAAACCCTCTCAATACATCCAAATCCCCCACTCAATAGCCCTAAAGGGTCTCTTATTAAACCTAAAGTCATTTAAAAATTACAGAAATTTTTAAAAAAAAAATTAAAATAATCAAATGATCAAAATACTGAACACCCGACCTACCTAAAGGTGAAACTATAGACTATTTAATATTATCTCCATGCTCTTCAAAAACCAAAGGCACATGTCTCACACTATATGACTGAATGAATTAATTTACAAAAATCTATAATTAATTATGTAAAATAAACAAAATATGATTAAATGAAAAAAAAATATTACTAAGGTTCTTTTGATTCCAAAAACCATGATAAACCTGCTACAGGAGGCCCACAACATACCCCAACAACCAATCTGGCAAAACTCGCTAAAAATCAATGCATAATTACAATGAAATTGTCACCAATTTATTTTAAAATTCAATAAAATCCCCCCATAAATCATACCTTCACCATAATGATGAGTGAAGACACGTGTTTCTCATATTGGGATATTCTCTTACCAGGACACATTGAATCCTCATCGCTCCCATTCGATTAAACCCTGTTATACCCGAATCAACACTAAACCCTAAATGGACACATCCAAAATAATTGAGGCTGAGAGGGATTGAATATCGTTGGTAGTATAGGAATAATCATAGTTCAAATCATTGAATAATTCACCCAAAACCTCCCCAAAAAATAGGGAATTGAAGGAAGAAAGGACAAACTAGTGGCCATTGGTCCATGCATGAAAGGGGTGAGGAAAATATAGGGGGATGTCTAAAATCCATAGGGGGAAAATAATTTATCCTATTTAGTGGAAATCAAGTATTCCTCATGTTTTTTTTCAAAAAAAAATTCCAAACCGTGCACTACTAATTTGTTATTAATTATCCAATACAATCACCCTTCCCCAGTTTGACCACATGGATTACCAACCCATGAAAAAGAACACTTGAACCCCTATAAAACATCTAAACTATTGTTTCATGGGTAGACTACAATTTTGTACATGTTGTGCATGTTGGACCTGGAGGCCAAACAACCCCCACCATTTCTATAGAACCCACATAGTTTTCTCCCAAGAAAGAACTAATATTGAACATGAGTCATGAACTATAGAAACTAATTGAAATATTCCTCTAACATTAGAGGGTCACATTGTTTGTACTATATTGTGCACACAAAACTATGAATCAGGGTAAAACCCTTTATAAAATTATAACATACACTAAAGAATAATGAAACTAACTTGATAAATCAGTCCACATACCATTTATTAAACCACACCCAAGTCATTTCCCACATGGAATTTCCACTCTAAAAATTTTATTTTGAATTTTATTATGCCAAAAAATCCCTCAACATACCAAAAATTAAAATTTAATCTGAATTTAATAACTTATAACAATATAGATCATTAAAATATTCCCACCATAACTTTTATCTACCATGAAAATACCTAGTGGTCAATAAACCTAAAATCCCAACATATCATAATCACCAATTCATAGACAAGAAGTCATGTTCTACCTCTAAATGCAAGGTTTCATTTCACTATGAAACTCCATCCACCAAAACAATATGGAGCGACCTTTCTCAAAAAAAAAATTACTCAACCCCCAAACCATCTATACCATTTCTTCAATGAAATTACCATTGTGGTTTCCTCCTTATTAAATCTGAATCTAATAAATACGCAATTATCAAACCTATTTGGTATAATTCTCCCAAAAAATTCATTCTTAGTTGTCGATGCAGCCTCAAACCCTTTCAACATGAAGGTCACACAAACACTACTCTGAACCCGATGCAAAAAACCACAATCCATCCCAGACCACATCTAAATTTCCAATATGGAACTCTGGACGAAACCAGATATACTCTTATCCACCTACATACCAGTATTCAAAAGCCCCTATAATCAACCCCCAACCGGGAGGATACATCCCACAATATTAGTTTCCTTATTTTATCTCTACAAATATGACACTAATATCCACATATTATGCAACTTGTATCATTAAATATGATTAGTAGATATGTCCAAACTACTCGCATCAATGTTCCAACTTGATAACAACAACCACCACTCATTATTTACTCATGGGGAATGATGTCAGATACACCGAAAACCCATTTTTTTAGAGAAAATAATTCATGGTAACCTTACAATATTTTTGGGTTGATTATTTTTTTTGACAAAGAATGTTTTCATGGTTAGTTGTGGAGTTCCAGATACCTTTTTGAAAAGTTATATAGACAATGATCCAAGAAACTGTAATGGATTCCCTAGAGGTAGTACTGAAATGACATATAAAAGGTGGAATTGTTTCCCAGTGTTTTCAAAATATTATGTGTCCAAAACATGGAGGCTAGATCAATCATTTCCAAATCCAGATTTCCCTGAATGTCTCATAAAATTATGGAAATTGAATTAAATTCTTAAACATTGGAGTTTTGTAAGGGTAAGGATTTTCACAAAGGAATTCAGTGTCATGAAGGATGGGTTTCATAATGGTCTGGTTCATCCTAAATAAGCAATGAATAATTGTACAACTCCATAACTATAGGAAGTGGAGCATTGATAATGCACCAAGGGTTGATTGTGACTCTATAGGACTATGAGAAGCTTATAGAATAGTGAAATGTTCTTAGAGCTTCAATAAATAGAAATATTCCGGAATGATAATGGAGACCATTAAAAAAATGTAATGAAGTGGATGAGTGATTTTAAAATGGGAAGAAACACCTACAAATAAGCCTCTACCCCCTCAAAAAAGAGATCAAAACATATAAAATATTCCATGGTTCTACATACATGATGTTAATTTGTAATGGTTTTTCTTACACAAATGTTTACAAATAAATGATGTATGCAAAGGCTATATAATCCAAACAAAAGTTTTAATGTCCCAAAAGGCTATATAAGATAATAAGAAGTTGTGAGATTCATGAAATTGTTGATATTTTTGAAGGATAAGTGTGATTTGTAAATGGTAGGAGATTTTAAAAGGATAAGAGGGATGTGTGAAAGGAAGGTTCTTCACAACTTTTTTTTCATCTTCGTGAAAGGGTTGAGCTTCATGAAATATGTGAGCATCACGAAAGTGTTTAGAAGGGATTTCTTAGAAAATCATTGGAAATTTGGTATTCATTAAGTGAATGAAAGTGGGACTTCAATATAAAATATACATATATTTGGGAATGAATTCATCACTATTAATGAAGGGACCTACATGTCCATAAATTGTGTGAATCCATTCCAAAGTAGTGTGAATCTAATGAAGAAGAAGAAGAAGGTGATTCTTTCCACTGGATGTGATCCATAGAAGGAAGATTGGGGGATTGATCATTGGGAAGCATTGACCTGGCCCTAAACATGGTAAAGATGTGATAATGGAAATAGATGTGATCTAGGCTGAACCTTGAATTGGAATTAATCTTTCATAAATTTGGTACCACAGAACATGATCGTTCTATGCTTTGTGGATGTACCCTTGTGGGGATGAACCATGTTAATTTGTTGTGTCCTTTTTCATTCTATTTTATTTTTCATTTCAATGCATCATTATAATATATAGAAGGAATGAATAAAATCTTCATAAACACTTAAAAGAAAATAGAGTGAGCCTTCTAATAAAGAGGATAAGATCAAGTGGGGAATGTAGTACTTCAAAAAGAGTATACATACCCTGATTCACCCCCCCCCCAGTATCTAAACTCTTTTTGGGAATAACAACTTACAATAAGAATGAAATCCTATAATAGTCTATGGTTTGATCCATACTATAAGGTTTCCCTTACTCTTCCACTCGAGTTTCGAACTCCACGTGTCCACCATGGAAACACTAATTTAGTTTTCGCATGACCTGAATAAACACAATGAACCCACACACATTCCACAAACCAAAAAAAACACATAACTAGAAAACACATTCCCTAATTCCCAAAATACTTAGACTCACTCGAATAAAATGGGTTCACATTCTCATTTAACCCAACCGCTAAAATAAACTTATGATCACATGAGACACATGATATAGATCCTAGATAATTCAACTAAACCATTGACTATGATCCACATATAGGTCATCTCCAACAAAGAGAAGAACCCTTGGAGCTACACATAAAAAATGAGGCACCTCACCAATGAGATAAATCTCCAGACAAGACCACCCACCACTAGGGAATATTCTAAACCACAAGTGTCTAATAGCCCACCACACCACACCACTATATGTGGAACCAGAAACAAACAGGTCCTGGAATCCAACCCAATCATCCCAACCAAGTCTTCCTCGAAACTAGGAGCACTCATAGTTCTCCACCTCTCCAGCCCAAGGAATTCACATTCCTATCCACAAACCTTCTCCAGAAACAAAATACATCCATGGGGAAACTATATTTTCATCCAAAACACCTCTCATGTGTCATTTCCCTCATTAAAAAACCTATAGGGAATCCAATTCCCACACTAACGCACTAGGGTCTCCAGCATACCTCATTGAAGGGGCTGCATTTTCATCACCAACACACTCCTTTCCAAAATATCCACATGGTCCATCATCTTAAGAAAAAAATTTGAGGTAAAATTTAGTAGAATGTCACTAGGACACTCTATGGTACAATACCATAGTGGTTGCTGCTAAAACATTAAACAAATAAACCATTATTATTAGTGAAATAACACACAAGAATTCATATATCATGTGAATATAATGAACATATAATGATGTATATACACTAGCCTCTTGCTATCATGATATGATTCAAATACTCATAAACTATAAATCCACAAACTAAAGTGCATCAAACAATAAGAAATAATAAAGTCATAAAAATAGAACCCAATAACTATAATCCCCTCACCGTATAAACCTATACATTCCATCATAGAAGGTGTTTCGGATTTCCCAATTTGGAGTCCATCATAAGGTCTGACACATCCTTAATCCACCTATATACAAACTTTGAAAATCATAAAACAACATTGGATTTGAAAACAGTTTACTATTATTTGACCTTGTTTTACCTAACCCATAACCTGATCAGGATTTCCATAAGGCCTCAACCACACCTCCCCACACACCGTAGGTTTTTGAATAGTTGGGATGGTTCAAAATGATACATTAGGGAGAATGTACCCTAAAATCAGAGTAAAATTATGGTAGAAAATAACTAAACACTTCCACATACATTAAAAAATGAGTAAATATAATAAATAAATATAATAAATGACATTAAATATCAAATGAAAATGTGAAATATAGATTCATGGTCATTATATATCATACAAAAACTGATCACCCACTAGTTCGGTCAAATATATATAAAGAATAAGTGAAAACATACTAATCAAAATTTAAATTCTCTACTTCAATATCTAATATGTACCTCAAACTTGGTATCAAAAAACTATAAATATTTTATATGAAAAGCCTCAAAATCCACATGAGTAGTCAAGCTTGATCAAGAAAAAATAAGTACTAATCCCATCCACTATGCATCATGTACTCAATCTAAAATAGGAAATTAGGGTCTATAGGTGCACCTATATGCTAGTACAGGGGGAGAGGAGAAGTCTTAGTAGCCCAACCACAATAGTAAAACTACCATCTTCTATCATATGGAAGTGTTTGCAGACATGATATTCCCAGCCTGGTGGAATGAATAAAATTAGTATATAAATAAACAACGAGAAAAAAACATTAATCCTCGATTTTTAATTAGCCCCACAAGATAGTCCAAAACTATTTCATCTAATTTTGAAAAACATTGAACATGTGGTCCAACATGCTATTACACACACATAAGGTGTTTCTAGTATATATTATGGATGCTTCTACACATCTAACATTAATAGGCATGATGTACGGGCCCTGGGGTGTCATCAAAGGTGACCAAGAAAATAGAACACCGTTATCATGCTCTAAGACTCCAGTAACATGATATGAACTGGATAAAGGAACACTAACCACACTAAGAAAACATTCCCCAAGTTTTGATAGTCCTATAAAACTAATTAGGATCTGTCTAGATCTTGAGGCACAATTGTAGCCCTAGGAACAATGAAAAATGTTAGCAAATAGGGAACCAAATCCCATGTTAAAGCGAAATATTGTCTAGGAGGTACACTCTTCCAGATCATCCATTATCTCCCAAGGACTAACTAACACTAGAAAATAGTGAAGAACATTATATAAGACTCTCAAAAAATTCTATATCCCAAAATATCCCAAAGGTATCCCCTCACAACCAAAACTGAAGAAAGAACATTGTAAAGAAACAATAAAATAATCCATAAAATATAGGTGAATAAAAAAACCTATCACTAGGAACATAAATAGAATAATATCATAACATTGATCTCTTGTTTCTATGGTGACAACCGAAGTTTCCAACAATGAAACCAACAGTGACCCTCTTAGGGTAATTTAAACATAAGGCACCCTTGGTACCCTGGATCACTTCCATCAAACTATAATCTAATACCAACATAAAATCCAAATTAGGTAACTATGGAACCTTAACCAACCATGTTCATCACCTCAGCCACAAGGGAATCCTTAAGTTACAGCAAACCCATAAGAGATTTCTGAACCATCAATCAGTGTCCCCCAAATGATCACCTTTTAGAAACCTTCCCAGAAGGGAATCCTCAAGTAGAATTAGACCCATAATATAATTTCCAAGTGTCACTTAGACCCATCCCAACCATCACCCAATGAAGCCATGTCATACTTGACCCCCCATGGTGTTTACCTATCCCAAAGGCTTCACTTAAACTAAAATATAAGAAAGTGGTCTAAAACCTAAACTTCTCAAAATCTAAGAAACTGGGTCTAAATACTCACATGACCAAAACTGCAAAAACTGAGCCTCACATCTGGGAACAATCCCAAGAACCACAGCCCAGTCACCCATTGAATTCTTAATGAAATTAACCACTTTATCATTACTTCTATGAACCATACAAATAAATTCAAGAAAACCCATTGGCATCCCCCATGCCAAGTCATCCAATAAACTCATGAACCACGGCTCGGTTTTATACGACATCAATATCAAGAGAGCTCTCAACCCAAACCACAAGGGAAAACCTCACCACACACCACCCACCTAGAGTATTCTAAATCCAAAAACCTCTGTTATCGCCTCCTGTCTATCCTTAACCAGAATAAAGAACCTCATGATTAGCCTCTAACTGCGATGATGATCTAACACCACATTCCATAAATTAATCACTAGTAATGGAAAAATCATAGTTCTAATGACAATTTAAATATTAGAATCTTATATAATATCATATTCCTTTCTTGTATCTCTCTATAAATAAATAACACAAAAGGTGTTTCCTTAAATTAATTTCCATGATATAGGTTATTCTGAACATAAACCACTCTATTAGACATACAAAGACCCCACTAATCAAATACATCTCGAAGATACCCTCATGGGGATCTAGAAAACCCATAGTAATTTTTTTGTTAAAGACTTTAATAAATGACTATTAAAAATGTAAACATAATAATGAATAAACACTAGACCTAACACATGATATGACTGTTGAATCATTACGCTTGACTCCATACTCCACCAATACCCTAAGAACCGTTCCCACACCACATTTAGAAAGATTTAATTATAAACATTTATAATGAATTATTCAAAATAAAAAAAATTATAAATTCCAAAAGGATTTTCTAGGAACTAACTCTTTCTGAAACCATGACTAGTCACCTTTAGAAGGACATCAACATCCCCTCAAAACTAATCTAGGAAAAATGCCTAACAATTATCACCCAATTACATGGAAATTATCATTTAGGAAAAATTCTTAACAATTAACACCCAATTACATGGAAATTCTCATCAATATAATTGGAAATTCATGAAAAAAACATCGAGAATAATAAAATCTCTAAAATGATGAGTGATAGTGTAGGTTTTAAGTATCCTGATATCCTCTCTCCAAGACACATGGGAATAATACAATCACTAAAATGATGAGTGATGTTGTATGTTTTATGTCTCCTGATATCCTCTCTCCAAGACACACGAAATCCCCATTTATCACAGTTGATTCCTCCTTGTTATGGTAGAATTAGCACCAAACCCCTAAATGGGAACCTAAAACAATAATGAAGCTGAGGGATAAGGAATAATGATGTCAATAGAGGAATATTCCTACTTCAAATCACCATATAACACACCCCAAACCACCATATATCATAGTGGATTGAAGGATGAAAGGAAAGTACAAAAGTTTTGATTATTTGTGACTATGTATTAGTGACAGAATCCCATCATAAAAAGTAATTTCTGATGGGAGTCCCTCACTAATACACCATGGGAAAAAAGGCATCACAATTGTGGTTATTTTCCATGGATCATCACAAATAGGTATTAATTGCAATGGATGTTCCATCCATCGCAAATAAGTAATAATTTTTTTTAATATATCCAATTATGGTGGTCTGTTGCAATTTATTGATTTCAATTAATTAATAGTTTTTTCAAAAAAAATCTTAATTAAAAAAACTAAAATTAATTTATAAAATTAATTAATATTAATTTATAAAATTTAATATATATATCTATTAAAATAATTTTAATATTAAAAAATTAAAATTAATTAATAAATTAAAGAATTAAATATAATTACATATAATTAAAATTAAAAATTGAAATTAATTACACAAATTAAATAATATTTAAAAATGAATAAATTTAAAATTAAGTAAATTAATTAAAAAATAAATCTGTTTAAAAAAATATATTATATTAAAAAATTTAAACCGTTTAATATATGTAAAAGTAATTAAAAAATTTACAAATATTTATAAAAGATTAAAAAAATTAAATAAAATATTAATATAGACATAAAAGTAATACATCATTTCAAACCTGATATGCTTGTTATACCAAATTAAGGAGCAGTCATAAAACTTCAAAAATTGTGAACTGTCATCAGGTGGAGGAGGATCACTCAAAAGAAGAGGGGTAGGAAACTATATACCAACAACACACACAAGTCTTCACATATTCTCCATCATCAGATCATCTCTCAGTTGTTGTTGCTCATGATCCCCCTCACTCCCTCTCTTCATCAACATTATCCTCTCCTCCTAAAATTTCAATCTATCCCCATATTGTTTAGAAGATGATGGAATTGATTATGACTCCCCATGAGCTCTCTTCACACTCGCTGAGACCATCACAAAAGTTCCATAATAACCTATAGGTGATAGTCGAGAACCAATACTAATCACCTAGACATTCTTGATAGACTCGAATATCATCTATATCCTGACCCCATCATAAAAACCCAAATCACAGGTGGAACATTATTCACTCTCGGATTGAATATCCCATGAATGAGAAGTCATAGCCTCGTATGTTTCATTGAAATATAATGAAAACTCAGAATAACAATAAAATTAATCTCTATGGAATTTTTATAAATAAATACTAACCACAATATGGAATTGTTGGTCGTTTAAAACATCCCCTATATGGGGATCAATATACATATTCTTAAACACTTCAAACTCTACAATATATGGGTCAATAACTATCTGTATAATATAACAAACATGTTATATAAAAATCATATATACATTGATAAATAATACCACATACAATATATTGTTGATGTATTCCAAATATACGACATGCATCCCTATATGTGACCTCTTTCCTCCCTCGGATCTGATGTCTAGATGATAACCTCCACCTAAAAGTACCTCCCAACCAGAAGGATTAAAATTTCTCCCTTACCTGAGATGAGATATAGTCGGGTTGATAGGATACACTAGACTGGTTGAAAACAGTAACACAAGCATTATCGACAGCTCGCATTCTTCTATTTTGTAGAAACTGATAAAAACACTCACATATACAAATATCCCATACCTCTCAGATAGGACCTCAAGAGCTATTAGAAATCAGAAAAAATAAATTCTATAGGACAATTAAAAGAAATATATTAGTAATTATATATATTTAAATAAGTATAGATTATTTAATAACATAAAATACAGTGGTTGATCATCTTGTGATGTGCGATGATGTGAATCAGGTCCCAATACACCTAAGGATCGGAAAAATAATTTCTTAGAATCACCCTAGCCTTCCCAATAGCTAAATGCAAGAAAATATGCAAATAGAAACAAATAATCATAAAATTATTAACAAAATCCTTACATAAAGTAAATATAAAATTAATATCGTAATCAAATTAACATACCTCTGTAAAATAGGATCAAATAAATAGATGGTCATCACTCTAGAATAAAATCTAGAATGATTAATCAAGAAAGACCTCACCCCCTCCTAATATCTGCACCATCTAGAGGCTCATCTAAATTAGGCTCACTAGGAGTAAGTCTAGTATCTATCAGAGAATGAAGTAGATCAACATGATAATATCCCGCAATCTAAAATAAAAATTATTACCTGTAATAAATTTTAAATACACATATCAATTTTAAAATAACTAATAAATACTAGAAAATAGCGTTCTTACTTTTAACAAATTTTTAATAAAAATATCAAATATAAAAAAACTAACAAATATCATAATATATAAATTACCTATAACTAAAGACCTGAATATAGTACATCGATCAAAATATTATTTAAAATTTTCATCAAGATCAATGTATTCATCCTCATCTTCTTCATCCTCAACTACTATATGACTTTCAGTTTCATCATCCCTTATTACTTCATCAACATTATCTATATCATCAGCATTTACCTGAGGGGCTTCGTCATCGATATTTATATATCCCCAGTTAAGAGATGTATTTTCGTAGGTTTTTTGAAAATTTTTAATATGTTTCACTTCCAAAAAACCATTTTCGTTTTCAATAAACTGATTCTCACATGATTTTATTTTTATCACACTCCAACAATCCTTCAAATATATCTAATCATAATAGTAATTTGCATAGTAAACCTGAGGTGATTTATGTGCCAACATAAATGGTTAATTTCATACAAGAAAAATGTTATATTTAATTTCATGAACTCTATATTTTGGATGAACTCATAACCCTTGATCAGTATCAAACCAATGACATTTAGACATTATTATATTTTTTTGCCAGATAACATAACTCAATTATTTCATCCATCATACCATAAAAGCCAACATTAATTTCTTTATGATGGAATCCATTAAAAAACACCATTATTCACTAATTTCTTTAGTTTCCATATATACATGTATGGACTCAAAATCTGTTAACCACATGCCAATTATAAGATTTTACAAATTTCCATGGAGGGTTTTATAGTGCACATAATTGACAGTAAATTTTATATTCATGTTTTGTTACCTAGAAATAATAAAAATTGTTAATAATAGATATTATTTTAAAATTGAAATATTATTCCTTCTAAAGAAACATAACTTACTAGCCGCTGAAACTAATATGTAAAATTTTCTTGATGACATTCATTAAGAGAAGAAAATGTAATTTTTATAAATTGTATTTTGATATTGTCATCATATAGTCTATAAAATATTTAATTTTAATAAAGGTATATTTTATAAATATCTAAAATAATAATAATAAAGTGTTAGTTTATGCACAAATCATTTCATGTGTTCAAAATTTTGTAGAACATGTTTATGAGCTACATACTGTTCTTTTTTAGTAAATAATCATTTATGATGACCAACAAAACCATGCTCGGGATGAATAAAAACAACCTAATGATGTCATGTGACAACATAAAAATTTTCCTCATTGCGACCCATGCGATTATGTTTTGAAGGATATTCTGACTGAAAATAATAAGAGCATAAATTTGAAATTTCCTTCTGTAAGTACGCTTCTGCAATCAGCCCTTCAATATGGTTATTTTTTATGTAATTTCTTCATTAATTTTTGTATAATTCACTAAAATAGATACATCCTCAAGAATTTTACTGGACCTCCACATTTAGCTTTATATAGAAAATTCAATATTAAATGTTTCATGGAATCAAAGGGTCTCAATAAGAATTTTTTTCCAATTTGCCTAAACGTAAAGGAAAATATTTTTCTAGAAAACTCAATACATCATAATCTGATGTTTCCACAAAAATGTAAAAGAAAAAAATATGATATTTCAAAAAAAATGTCCCAGATTGAATAATTGAGCATCTCTATAAGACCAATAGGATGTAGTCTTTCAATTATGACATGACAGTCATGATTTTTTAACCTAGTAATTTAACAATTTCTAATGTAATTAGAAAAATTAGAAGCATAACCATATGGTAACCTCTATC
This sequence comes from Viscum album, assembly GCA_963277665.1. NCBI lineage: Eukaryota > Viridiplantae > Streptophyta > Magnoliopsida > Santalales > Viscaceae > Viscum > Viscum album. Next base: position 1,578,535,712 of record OY728141.1, read on the forward strand.
ATATAATAAATTGATAGAATAATAAACAATTTACGTTATTAAGTGATTAAGATACTTTTGACTTCATTTATTTGTGAGATCTTTTATCTTCAAATAATTGAGGTTTTGGAGGACTAAAAATATAGGCAAGATCATACTCTTCCATTAAATTATCTTTTGTCTTATTATTTGTGTCCAAAATGATATAAAATATGTTATCATAAAAATTATCCTCAATATACATTACATATAGCATGTAATGAACCAACAAATCGGACCAATATAGAAGGTCCCAAAAAATATTGTGCTTTATCTGATTATAATCCCTTCCAAAACCATTTATTTTTTTGTTCATGTATGTTTGGTCCAAAAGTACCATGAGGTATTGTAGAGATAATAGATTTTCATAATTACCTGATAGAAATTATAGAGATTCAACTATTTCAATTTTATATTTTGTAAAATTATTTGTATTCCTTCGAAAAGGGTGATCCATAGGAAGAAATATTTGATGGCAGTCAAAATAATTAACCATTCTCCCATTACAAAACACAAATACTTTCTTCTCATCCATTAATTATATACATGATTTTATACCTTGTGTGCTACATCCAGATAACATTCCATAGAAGGAATGTCACTGATCATCCATAATAATGCATCCTTCACTATAAAATTATTTCATGAAACTATATAAAATAATGTTAGAAAATTTTTCTTAATGAAATTAAGTCATCAATTAGTGGATTAAAATTAACATAAATATTCTTCTTTGGATGTCCTAGAATTAATAGTGTAATATATATATATATGTAGTTCCTTCATCGACATCTAATGAGGTAAGTTGTAATGAGTAATAAAAATACGGAAACAACAAATTGACTAGCGTAAGAACCAAATGGACAAATACCATCAATGGAACGGTACAACCATATGTTACGAGGTTCTAAAATAAATGAATGTTGTATCTAATAAAATTTTTCTCAAGAATCATCATTAAATGGATGATTTAAGATTTTAATGATGGAAATATTTTATTTATTCCATGGAATCAATCCATTTATATTGAGAGACATAAATAAACACTCTAAATTATGTGTAATTATAAAATACCTCAAATATTTCATAAGAACACAGTAAATTCCTTATTCTGACAATTTATACATTGATTTTCCACATGATGTTAAATTAACCAAGGATTTATAATCACCATAATATAGGATTAAACCCCTTGAAAATGTATATATTTTCAGATAACTTAGAACCCAATTATGTACCAATATCTTACTTTTTTAGAATCATGGAGGTAATGTATTTCTATTAAGAAAAAAAAATTCACCAAATATAAAATCTGATAAAAAAAATTGACATTCTAAAATCTGATTTAATAGTCATAAATTTCGTAACAGTTTCAATATTTATCATCTGGAATCCCAAATATAAGACCTTCCTAATAGATTTCAAATAATTTTAAAACTGATAAGGTATTGATTCATGATTTGGGAAATCATTCTGAGTTTTTGTTCAAGGAATATATGGACCAGCAGCCTCATGTACTAAATTTTGAAATGATGGATCTGGAACAAACAAATATTTATTTTCTACTGAATTATTTTCACCATGTTGATACTAAAAAATATAATCATTTCGAAACACAAATTCAAAAGATTATGTCCAATATTGTCAAATGTCTTCAATCTATAAAGATCACATTTTTGATATTAATATTTAATTGTTCCTTCAGAAACAAAATCATAATTCAATGATGAAAATTATATAAAGGTTTCAACACCTTCAATATAGACATGATTTATACAAGATCCATTTGGATTTTTGAGATGATTTATCCAATCATGATCACATAATTGAAACTGGTGTCTACTTTCTCAGTCCATAGTTATATAAAACACCAAAAAATGATAATAATTATTACTGATAACTTTTAATATTTTTAAATTATTTTATTTTAACACCTTAAACTATTATATGTTGTATGATCGGAGTGAGGTGTTGGGTTAGCCCTGGACTATAGGGCCCGTAGAGTCTCGACGCAGATAGAATAAAAATATTAAACATATTATATAAGACACAATATTTTTTTTGAAAATAATATAATATCTCTCAAATGAAGTCTGATATAAGAAATTGGAGACCACTATTGGGTCCATGATGTGGGGATTACCCTAGGCGCGACATAACATTTGTGAAATTCACGTGTTTAGTTACATTTAATGCGATGGTAATTCATTTAATATTTTTATTATAATTTATTATTAAAATATAAATTATATTTCAAGCTATGCATCATATGAATAATCGAAGACCATCATTGGGTCTCGGATGTGGGGTTAAACACAGTCGCGACATTACATTGGTGAGAATAGGGTTTTTAGTTAAATTTCATGCTAGGGTAATTCATTTAATATATTTTTTATAATTTATTATTAAAATAAAAATATTTAAGTGTCAAACTATGTATCATATGAAAAATTAGAGACCACCATTAGGTTCATGATTTGGTTTTACCCTAGGTACGATGTACCAATTTTTCCTATCAAGACTTTGGTAACAACAATAATGATGATAATCCCATTTGATATTTTTTTTATAATTTTCCATAAAAAAATTGAAGTATCTCTTTAGAGGTGTATCATTTTAGATATTTGTGCCCATCATTAGATATGAGATATCGGGTTTACCCTAGGTGTTAGATAACATTTTTTGGCATGTGTTGTTTGGTAACATCACAAGTGTGTGTATCATTTTTATGAATTTATTAATATTACCTATATATATATAACTTTATATATCACAACGTTTATATATATTATTATTAAAAACTATTTTAATTAAAATAAAATGTTAGTGAATTATTTTGAATTTTTAATAGTTATTATTTTCTGTAATTTTTGGAAAGGTTTGATTAAGAATTTAGTATTTACTATTTTATTTTTTAATTTTAGTAGTATGTAAAATTATTTATAATGTAATATGAATTATTTGATTTTAATATCTGTTTTTTAAAATAAATATTGCTAATATTTAACTATTACTAGTATTTTATATATTATTAACATATTTTAACATATTTTCATAAATTCGTCAAATTTTGAAATTATGAATAATAAATTCCAAATAACACTAATATTTTTTGTTCATTAAAAATATTAAATAATTAATTACTAATTATTATAAATTATGTGAAGATTATTATTATTTATTTAAATTATTATTACATTTTTATAGATATTATATATATCATGAATGCTTAATTAATATAAATACCTCAAATATATATATTCTAACACATTTTAAAATAAATATACATTTATCCAATCTATATAAAAACCAATATAAATATGTATATAATGATACATTATAGGTTAAATCACATAGAGGTAATTTTGATTATAAATAAATTTGAACATTTTTAATTATTAATTTATATAGATAATTACAAAATGATTTTGAGTTAATAATTTTGTAATAATATTTATTTTGAAATGATATTTATTTTGAATAAAATTTTCTGAAAAAAATATGCATTATAACAATTGTGTGCTTCATGTGTTTGTAAAAAAATTATATAAATTATTAATACTTGTTATTTTAATTAGTACAAAAATTATATGATTTATTATTAATTTCTAAAAGATGTTAAATTTTTTATTTTTTTTACAAATTATTTTCATTATTTTTTAATTTACACTAATATTTAAAATTTATTAATAATAATGACCCTATAATAATTAAATATTATAAATTATTTAATTATTTTTACTAGTTATTTAAATTAATACTACATTTTTAATTATTAATATTTTTTGAAATTTTTTAATAATTCCTTGTAATTGTTATATTTTTTAAAAATTATTACAAAAGTTATCTTAATTTTTATTAACTATTTTTTTATGAAATATTACATATTTCAAATTGTTACTATTTTTTCTTTAAACAACATTTAAAAAATTTATATTAAAAATTCTTGTAAATAACATTTTTCTAAATGAAATCAAATCCCACAAAAACAATTGCAACCCATATATAATGATGCATTCATTATATGATAAATTTATAAGTTTAATGATCAATTAACCATAAAATAAAATAATTAACACCCAAATAGAAATCTATTTTGGAATACAAGAATTATAAGAATTATAAAACAATTTTTGTGATTATTTTTTTGTGTTACATTTTTTCATTGTCCTATTTATCCATGGAATCTAAAAACCAGAACAAGTGGATCAATTCTCAAATTGATCAATTTTGGAATAAAATCATAATAACACTTTTAAAACCCAAATATATATATATATATTAACTATAAAATAAAACTGAAATCAACTCTTACAAAAAAAATTACACCCAAATAGAAACTAATAAATTTATATTAACCATAAATAAAAAAATAAAAAAAATGGGTAAATTGATTAACTAAGGTTTTGACCAAACTATTATTAATGATATTGAATTGAAATATGTAAAAAATGAAGAACAACAGAACTTGATTATGTACCTTTTAGATTTGAGTGGGGTGACTCGTGTTAGTGTTGCGTCATAGTTGTGTGGGAGAAGGACTAGTGAAATTGTAACACCGCGACCCCTCTAGAACGGAGCCTGTGAATTACATGTTATATTTTCATGGTTAGAAAGAATGAAAATACCAAAGGAAATATAAGTTTAGTAGTCTTAATGAAACTAGATACATAAACATAACTCAAATTACATTGGATAAGGTTACAAAATTCAATACATAACAAAAACTAAAAACTGCATCCACAAGAACACCATAAGTGATCTCCACTTCATCTCCTGTTAAAGGTATACTATGAAAGGGGTGATATCAAATGCTCTGTATGAGTTACAAAAAGCGGAATCATGAATTAATAACAACTGAATCATAAAAAAATATGGCATGGTGAATAAATGAAAAACACGCGCCATTAATAAACAGAGAAAGGCCCTCTATCCTAAGATTTTGTCATTGTGAAAACCACATGGATAGTAAAAATTGATAATGAATAAAGAGAATTTTTATTAATTGGACATCATGTATCTGGCACATGAAACCATAAAATCATTAAGATGGTTTAGTTTTGTGGGTAAAAACCCATCTGATTTTTGGAAACAAACTCGAAGGGTTTGTCGCTAAATGATTTGTCTCATGAAACCAACTGATGCATAGAGGGGATATAGCAGGCCCCACCTACCATTGAATGTCCAAATCATTCTTTATACATTGATTCAATACAAGATAAATATGCCTTTTCAATAGATGCATAGAGTAGAGTATACATATTCATCAATACTTTCATAATTAAAATAACTTTCCAAATAACCAATGTATGTAAAATGTTATACGGTTTAGAAAATAAACATATCCATGATATGACATTATGGATATTTAATATAAATATATTTTCAAATGAAAATTGATCTCAAATGGGAAGTAGGTACAAGACAGATGGATTATTAGGTGCACCACAGAAAGATGGTCACAACAAAATTACAGTTGAGACAAAGTCTCTTACCACAATATTATCGGTCGAATCATATAACCAAAAATTAATAACCCTCAAATGAGTAATTTAATAACATGAATATAAATATAATCTTGTTTATATATATCAAATGTCAGTACACATATACAACATACATGAAATAAGTGGCGAAAAAATAAAATCTCACAGAAATGAAAGTGAGATGAGAAACCCCTTACCTTATGCACGAGTGTGTTCTTTATTTGTTATAATTACCTGAATAATAAAATTTAACTTCATTAGTTAATAACTCCAGAACCTTATATACATATAATTTATTTATTATCACCTTATATGGTTCATTCATGGCCATTTTATCGGTTTATAAGGATCAATTTTCTTGTTTTGGAGGCATTTTCTTCCTTAGTATTCATGATTTGTTTACCTATTTTCATGAATTGAAGTTCATTTGAAATGTATTTAAAAATACATAATTGTTAATATATCTTATTAATTACATTAAGATTATATAAATTATTTTGGGTTTTATACCATGATGATGATTCATTAGTTAAAAGATTATTACAAATATTCAGATTAACTTGATCGTTCGGTTCATAAAGAACTTGTTTTGTGTTATTATCTTATATTATGAGTGTATAAGTAATAAAAAACATTAAAGAGATTAAATAAATATATTCATATCTGGTAAAAACATTATAATTCTTTCATGACCAGTAATGAAGGAGAAATTTAAGAACGAAACTCTATCGTCCACAAAGGTTATAAATTGGAACCTCATGGACGTTGGTTTCGTTTAAAAAAATAAAAGGGGGTGCGTAAGGATATTGATGATAGTTATTACATTCACATGATATAATTCCATTATATAGATGATACTGGAGTTATTCATGGTCATTTGGACAGAGGAGGTGTAGAGATAAAAATAAAAGAGTTGAACCTGAAAATAAAAGAAAAGGTGAGAGATCCCTTATGAAAATTCGGCAGCCTAACAACATTGCTTAAAATTTCATAAAATGAAATGATGATATCAAAAGGGTATCTCATCATATTGAAATCAAAAATTAATGTAATAAGAAAACATAAAATCAAACCCCAATATATGATAATAGAAAATCAAATAGACAACATAAAGGAAGTGTTGACTAAAAGAAGAGAATGAAGGATTCCCTTACCTTGTAGAGTAACTCCTAGATCATGAATGATGGGACCTTGGAGGCTTAAGTAACCTTGGGATGAATCCTAGAGATGTAATACCGCCATATCTTTGAGGATATTTAGTTTTTAATATAATAAAACGAAGGGGGTGAGTGGGTATTTATAGTAATTAAGAGAGAGTTTTTTATTAATTAAAAGGGACACCTCCTTAGTGGTTTTCACAAAACCATGGGAATTCCCAAGATATTTTTCCGTTGATTAAGCTACATGGGACACCTAATGTCATAATATACTGTAAAAAGTCTTACAGCCCTTTATATTAATAATTAAATCATTATTATGTCATTAAACTACCGAAAACTCAAATTTGTATTTTTACTATTCACAAAAAATTCAAGTATTTTAGAAAAATCCAAAAAATTCACCCTAACCATTTTTGAACGTGTAGAATTCAAAAATGAACTCCATTTTTTGGAAATAATTTTATAATTATTTTTAATTTCATTTTTAAATAAAATCAAAGTTAACTCGAAAAATAAAAATTTAAAGGTATAATTAGTTTTGTATTACATTGAAAAATTAATTAACTTCTCATTATCTTATTTCCTTAAGAAAATAAAATATTTTCCTAATTTACTATTTATAAGGTTCATATTACTATTCATATTACAATTCATAATGGTATGTTACTATAATCAAAAAAATCAAGTTGGTTCTTTCAGACTCCAAACGACTTACTGGTCACAACTCTAGATGACTGTTTTTCGAAATTAAAAACATTGAAGGGGAAAATTTCTGTTTAATGGATAGAATATAACATTATCTTATAATGTTTTGTTTCACACAAGACATAGTGCTTCATGAAATATGGGCTATATAATGAATAGAAAGTATTTAAGAGAAATATACCATAAAATGATTGGGGTTTTATATTATTCCATCCTTTGGAAATTTCATCCTCGATATTTTTTGTATAATTCCCACCAATAAGATGTGGGTGGTTCTTCCTCATGAAATCCTCTAGTTCCCATTTTTCTTCCTCTGTATTTCTGTTTCTCTGAAGAACCATTACTAGACGAGTTTCCAGATTTCTCAATACCTGCTCCCTTTGGTCAAGAATACAGATAGGCTTTCCACAATATGACATATCAGGTTCCAGTTATATTTCTTCATATTTAAGTACATGTGTTGGGTCTGGCATGTAATTCTTTAACAATGACACATGAAACACATCAATAACTCTGGATAGATTTTGAGGCATCGCTAAATAGTATGTTACAACTTCGATTCTTTCTAGAACTACAAATGGGCTGATGTACCTAGGACTCAGTTCCCCTTTCTTACCAAACCTTAGGACACCCTTCCATGGAGATACTTTCAGAAAGACATGATCTCCATATTCTAATTACAAATCCTTCCTCCAGTTGTCATCATAACTCTTCTGCCTACATTGGGAAACTTTAATATGGGTTTGGATTGTCTTCACTTTTGCTTTGGTCTCTTCAATAATTTCTGCGACTATAAGTTTCCTCTCACCAACTTAGCCCCAACATGTTGGAGTTCGACATCTCTTTCCATATAATGCTTCATTTGGAGCTATTTGAATACTAGAATGGAAACTATTATTTTAAGTAAATTCCACCATAGGAAAGCATTGACCCCACATACCTTGGAATTCATGAGATCATGACCTCAGTATGTCTTCTAGTGTTTTAATAGTCCTTTCAAAATATCCATCAGTTTGTGGGTGATATGCAGTACTCATACGAAGATCATTAATCAAAGCCTTCTGGAAACTTTTCCTTAATTTTAATGTAAATTGGGGATCTCAATCGGATACAATTGAAAATGGTTCACCATGAATTCTTACAACTTCATTAATATACAATTTTGATAGGCGCTCAAGTGGTAAATCCTCTCTTTTAAGAAGGAAATGTGCTGATTTTGTGAGACGATCTACAATTACCCATATTGCATCGTTTCTTATAGGTGTCCTCATTATTCCAGTCATAAAATCCATCGTAATTTTATCCCACATCCACATAAGAATAGGTAATGGTTGCATCACTCCTCCAGGATGTTGTCTCTCTGCCTTCACTTGTTCACAAACTAGACACCTTGACATATAGGCCACAATTTCCCGCTTCATATTATCTGACCAAAAATATTCCTTCCGATCTCTGTACATATTGGTGCTACTCGGGTCTATAGAAATATTTGAGCAATGGGAATCATCTAATAGTTCCCTTTTATATTAGATACTGATTGAACACATAACCTCTTCCCAAATTTTAGAAGTCCTTCTTCATACACGAAGTCAGCCAGTCTCCCATCCTTGATAGCATTAATTTTCTTGTGCAGATTCTCCTCATCAGATCAGAAGCTTTTTATCTTATCTAATAAAGATGGTTTAGAAAAAATTTGAAAGAGAAAATATGTTTCCCCTACCTTAACAATTCCCATATACATATTTAGTAGATCCAGAAATATAGGATCTCTCTTAATCCTCATTTGAGTCAGAAGGCCATGATCCTTCCAACTTAATGCATCAGCCACCTTATTCGCCTCTCTATGGTGGTAGTGTATTGAACAATCCTAATATTTTAGTAACTCGAGCCATCTCCTTCACCTCATGTTGAGTTCTTTTTTGTGTAAAAATGTATTTCAAACTCTTGTGGTCCATATAAATCTCACATCTTTCTTCTTAGAGATAATGCCTCCCTATTTTCAGAGCAAAGATTATGGATTCTAATTCAAGATCATGAGTTGGATAATTTTACTCATGGGTCCTCAACTGTCTTGATGCATAGGCAATAAATTTATTGTTTTTCATAAGGAAACAACACAACCCATTCTTTTATGCATCATTGTATATAACTAATCCATCATTTCGAGGTGGAAGAGTAGAAATTGGAGAATTGACCAATCTTCATTTAAATTCATTGAATCATTTCATAAAATATTTTGTCCACACAAACTTAACTCCTTTACGTGTGACCTTGGTCAGTGGGTTAGCAAGTCGGGTGAAATTCTGAATGAAAAACTGATAGTAACATGCTAAGCCAATAAAACTGCGTACCTCGGTTATGTTTGTTGGAATTGGCCAATCTTGGATTGCCTTTGACTTTGCATGATCAACTAGGATTCCATCCTTAGAGACAATATGTCCTAGAAAAGAAACTGATTGAAACATGAATTCACCCTTACTAAATATCCCATATAATTCATTTCTTCTAAGAGTTTCTAGAATAATCTGTAAGTGATCCTCATGGTCTTCATAGATTTTTTAGTATACTAGGTTATCATTGATTAATACCACAAAAAAATTATCAAGATATTCCATGAAAAATCTACTCATTAAATCCATGAAAATAGATGGTGCATTCATTAGTCCAAAATGGATCACTGTAAACTCATAATGCCCATACCTGGTTTGAAATGATATTTTTAGAATATCTTCATTCCTCACACAAAGTTGCTAATATCTGGATCGAAGGTCAATCATTGAAAATTATTGAGCTCCATGAAGTTGGTCAAATAAATCTTCAATCCGGGGTAGATGATACTTGTTATTTATTTTAATAGAATTCATTTCCCTATAATCAATGCATAGACTCATGGAGCCATCTTTTATTTTGACAAACATGACCAGGGATCCCTAGAGAGAAACACTAGGTTGAATAAATCCTTTGTCATTCAACTCCTCTAGTAGTTTCTTTTTCTCCATTTACTCCACAGTGGCCATTCTATAGGGGTTCATTGATATAGGTCTTTAATCATGAATTAAGTCAATGGAAAACTCAATTTCATGCTCTCTAGGATATCCAGGAAAATCATCTACAAACATATCAATGTATTCTTGCACTATATGCACTTCTTCAATTTGAATATTTCTTTCCCCACCCATAGATATTGGGTTCTTTTTCTCTCCAATAATTGCATTCAATAGAGCTACTGGGGTGGGTCTAGAAAATAATCAGATGGAGAGGTCTTCTATCTAAAGATAAAAGATTCCACACCATTTTAAAAAATTGAAACTTCCTTTTTCTTGCAATAAATATTCACATCATAATTTGACAGCCAATACATATCGATATTATATCAAATTCAGTCATTGTTATGATGATAAGGTTAGAAAATAACGCATGTTTAGGTGTCACAAGGGGGACTAGTCGACATGCCTTTGTTGCAATGATGCATCCCCTTGGATTTTTGACTGAAAAATCCTTTATTAAATCAAATTGGACATGTCTAATTTTCTTGAAAAAATGGGAAGATATAAATGAATGTGATGATCCAGAATCAAATAAAGTGTTGGCAAAGTTTGAGGAAACAATAAAAGTACATGCCACCACACCATTAGGAACATCAAATTCCATGGGTGTAATCGCATAAGCTCTCCCTTGTTCTCTTGGTTTTTTATGAGGCATGTTTCCTTTGGGCTTAGGAGACTCATTTCCATAGTCTCCCATATATCTAAAATTGTAGCATTGAACATCATCAAATTGTTTCTTCCCCTTGAATTCATGAGATAGATGACCCTTTTCTCCGCACTTATAGAAAAATACCATTCCCTTTAAGAATTTCCCGAGATGATTATTTCCATAGTTTTCGCATAATGGGAATTTCTTTATTCCCTTGTTCTTCTTTAGAACTTCACCTTTCCCTTGGTTATCAGAGTACCTCATCTTATCTTGGTTCCCCTTGAAGACATTTTATCTTTCAAATTACTTCTCTGTTTTGATGGCACTTGATACAATTTCATCATATGATGAAAATTTTTAAGAATCCAGTGCCCTTCAAAGACGTGGCTTAATACCTTAAATGAAATGATCAACCTTGTCTTATAAGTCATGTACGTAATCTACGACATACCTGGATTTCCTTGTGAAGGTAGCCTCATACTCTGCAACATTGTGTTCTTCCATTTGATTTAATCCAAGGAATTTTCTCTACATTTCAGTTTTTTGCTCACGAGGGAAATATTTTTTTAATAATATTTCCTTAAAAGTCCCCCATTCCATATCTTCTATATCATCTTCCTCCGTGGTATTCTGAATCAAGGACCACCATTGATCTGCGTCTCCCTTAAGACAATATACTACCAGTAATACCTTTTTTCATTTAATTTTACTACCATGTATATCCTTTCAAGGGACTTGATCCATTTCTCAGTAACCACTCGGTCAGTAGTCCTGTTAAAAGATGGGCACATCTACCACATGAAACGATCCAACACAGGTGTGGAATGGTTATTCATTACAACCTGAGTATGTTTCCCCAATGTGGTCATGATTTGATCTGCTCCAACATTGACTGTATTGACTTACATAATAGGGAGATCCCTACTTTTCCCTTGAGTATTGATTCCCCTTCTTCCATTAGAAACCATTTCTAAATAATGGGATACACAATATTAGATTTGAATCTCAAATATAAAAATACTCAACATCGATTGAAATTCTATCCATAGATAATCTTATAAAAATGGTTTCTCTAAGGAAAATTTACATTAAACTCCTTCATAATGGCTTGTAAAGAAACTTTGAATTATCCTAAGCATATCCTCTGTGGGTGTCGTAAAAAAGGGTGCAACATGGCCCATTGTCAAGCAGCAATTCCCATTCGAGTCTACCTCAAAGCAGTGTTTTCGGGTTTTACCCCAAGATACATATATGCCAGATCCGCCTCTACCTGCTCATATCCATTCAGAGTTGTATTTCTTGAAAGATCTACATAATCTATTCCTTACCAAAATACCAGGACGGTCTTGTATGTTTATCCCCAAATACTACCTTAGGGATTTGTTCCCTACTATATATGTTCTACTCTAGTTTCCATGTTTTCTACTAAACTTCCTCGGATACCAACTGTAACACCCCGACCCCTCTAGAGCAGAGAAAATTCATTAATTGTTATATTGGAACGGTTATAAGGAATGAAAATCTCAAATGAAAAATTATGTTAATAATCTTGGAGAATCTAGATACATAAACATAACTCAAATTACATTGGAGAAGGTTACAAAATTCAACACATAACAAAAACCAAAAACGGAATCCATAGGAACTCAATAAATGATCTCCAATACATCACCTGTTGAAGGTATAAATTGAAAGGGGTGAACTCATATGCTTATTAAAGGTTAAAAATAGTGGAAGAATGAATCAATAATAACTAAATCATAATCAAATATTCCATGGTTAATAAATAAAAACACACCCCATTAATAAACTGATAAAGGGCATGCATCCATAGATTTTGTCATAGTGAAAACATAATGGATAGTAAAAACTGATAATGAATAAAAACATTTCTTATAAATTTGAAGTCATTTATCTCGTACATGAAACCATAATACCGTTAAAACGGTTTAGTTCTATGGGTATAAACCCATCTGATTTTTGGAAACAAACTCGAATGGTTTGTCACCAACTGATTTGTCTCATGAATCCTAACGATGCATCAAGGGGCTCTAGAAGGATCTAAAAACCACTACATGTCCAAATCATTAATTATACATAGATTTAATACAAGAATAATATTCTTTTTAGATATTCGTATATAGTAGAGTATATAGATTCATCAATACTTCCATAATTAAAATAACTTTCCAAATAAACACCGTATGTAAAATGGTATACGGTTTAGACAACAAAAATATCCATGATATGATATTATGGATATTTTATACAAATAAAATTTCAAATGAAAAGTGATCTCAAATAGGTAGAAGGTACAACATATAAGGATTATTAGGTGCACCAAACAAAGTTAGTCACAACAAAATAGTAGTTGAGACAAAGTCTCTTACCACAATGTAATCAGTCTAATCATATGACCATAAATTAATAACCCTCAAATGAATCATTTAATAACATGAATATAAAGATAATCATGTAATTATATATCAAATGGAAGTACACATATACAACATATAACAAATAAGTGTTGAACAATGAAAATCTCACAGAAATGAAAGTGAGATGAGAAACCCCTTACCTTATGCTCGAGTGTGTTCTTCGTTTGTTTTAATGACCTGAATAATAAAAATTAGCTTCATTAATTAATAACTCCAGAACCTCTTATACATTTAATTTATTTATTATAACCTTATTAGGTACATTCATGGCCCTTTTATGTCTTTAAGATGTTCAATTTTCTCATTTTGGAGTCATTTTATTCCTTAGTTTTCATGATTCGTTTACTTGTTTTCATGAATGTAAGTTCATTTGAAAAGTAGTCAGACATCCAGAATTGTTAATATATCTTATTAATGACATTAAGTAGATATAAATTATTTTGGGTTATATACCATGATGATGATTCATTAGTTAAAAGTTTATTACAAATAATCGGATTAACTTGGCCTTTTTGTTCATAATGAACTAGTTTTGTATTGTTATCTTATATTATGAGTGTCTAATGATTCTAAAACATTAATGAGGTGAAATACATATATTATTATCTTATTCAATCATTAAAATGGATTCATGACCAGTAATGAAGGAGAAAGTGATGAACGAAATTTCAATGTCCACAAAGGTTATAAATTGGATCCTCATGGATGTTGATTTCGTTTATAGAATTAAAAGGGAGGGAGTAAGGATATTGATGATTGTTATTCCATTAATATGATATAATTAGAGTATATAGATGATACTAGATCTTATAATGGTCATTTGGATAGAATATGTGAGTATATAAAAATAAAAGAGAAGAAGTTGAAAATAAATGAAAAGGTGAGAGATCCCTTATGAAAATTTGGCAGCCTAACAGTGTCACATAAAATTTCATAAAATGAAATGATGAGATCAAAAGAGTATATAATCATATTGAAACAAAAAATTACAGTAATAAAAACACATAAAATTAAACCCCATCATATGAGAACCAAAAATCAAATAGATAACATAAAGGAAGTGTCGACAAAAAGAAGAGAATGAAGAATTCCCTTACCTTGTAGAGTAACTACTAGATCATGAAGGATGGGACCATGGGGGATTAAAGACACCTTGGGAGGACTCCTATGGAGGTAATAACACCAGATATTTGAGTATATTTAGTTTTGAATGAATGAAAACGATGGAGGTTGAGTGGGTATTTATATAATTAAGATAGAGTTTTATATTAATTTAAAGGGACACCTCGTTAGTGGTTTTCGCAAAACCATGGTCTTTCCCATGGTATTTTCCCATGGGTTAATCCACTTGAAACACCTCATGTCATAAGATACTGTACCCAAGTATACCATCCCTTTAAATTAATAATTAAATCATTATTATGTCATTAAACTACAGAAAACTCATATCTGTATTTTTACTATTAACAAAAAATTCATGTATTTTAGAAAAATCCAAAAAATTCACCCTAACCATTTTTCGACATCTAGAATTCAAAAATGAAATCCATATTTTATAAATAATTTTTTTCTGTATTTTAACTTTAATTTTTAAATAAAATCATAGTTAATTCGAAAAATAAAAATTTAAATGTATAATTAGTTTTGTATTACATTGAAAAATTAATTAACTTCTCATTATATTATTACCATAAGAAAATAAAATATTATCATTATTTACTATTTATAAGGGTCATATTACTATTCATAAGTTTATGTTACTATTCATCAAAAAATTGAGTTGGTTCTATTAGGCTCCAAACGACTTATTGGTCACAACTCTAGATTAGTGTTTTTCAAAATTCAAAACATAGTAGTGGAAAATTTATGTTTAATGGATAGAATATAACTTTCTTCTATATTGTTTTGTTTCGAAAAATACATAGTGATTTATTCAATATGGGATATCTAATGAAAATAAATTATTTAAAAGAAACATACCATAAAATTTTGGGGGTGCTATAAAAACAACATGATGGAGTGTCAGAGTGATTTGATGGTGCAGTGAGCACTACAGCGGTGAAAATGTGTTATGTGGAGGAGGGGTGGAGCTATGACAATAGTGAAAAAGAGAAGGAATAAGATAGGATAAGTATGAATATTTCACATAAGTTAGATGGATTTATTTTTTACGAAGGATTATTTGAGACAGAATTATTTCCATAAAAAATAATCAGTTTGTCAAAATTATTTGCCGTGGGAATTTAATTTTTTCACAAATACATCTTGTCTAACAGAAAGTTGCAAAGAAATTATTATTCTCTCATATATTCGTGTCAAAAAAAAATTTCGTTCTAGGTAGTATGAATCTCCATAAAAACTATTTGCAATGGAACAATTTCTTCCATTGTCAAAAGTTATTATTTGCAACCGAAGAATAATTTTATCACAGATTTTCCAAGTTCAGGAACTATTTGTGATGAGCCATTTTCCCATCTCCAATATTAAAATTTATAGTAGTGGGAGGAATTTAGATACCTTGATCCATATTTTTAAGGGGGAAGGAAAAGGATGGGGATATCTATAATCTCAAGGGGGTAAAAAGTCAATTCCCGCAAAATGAAAATAAATCAAGCTACACAGATTGGCAGCACATTTTTTTAAACCAATTTCTAGTCAAAGTCCAAAACCACAATCATCACATGGGTTTTCCACAATATTTACCCAACTATGTTCCAACCATTCCAAACCAAACTAGAACCCCTTTGTAACTTATACATGTTTTTCACATGGTTCATCTGCATCTGTGCACAAGCCATTCACCCTAGGCCTAATGGAAACTCACACCACATAGTTTCCTCTAAAATTTGCATGGTTTCTTCTAAATAATGCACAAACTATGAACCTATGTTGTGCACTATACAAAAAAACTAAAAACTCCTATCATTAGAGGGCCTCATAGTTGTTGCTAAATCATTCATACCAAACTGTGCTCCTAGGTGAAAACCCTTCTAAAAACTACAACTTACACCTGAACTTCCTAAAACATGATTGAACACCCAAAACACCTCCCACTCCTTAAAACACCATGAAAAAATTTACAATAAGGTACACATATTATTATAATTAAAATTCAAATCTGAATTCATTGAATGATCCCCCAATGGGGAAACATTCAAATTTCATTTAAATTTTATAACTTATAATGATATGTATAATTACAAATTTCATCTAATCTCATGAGATTAGATATACCAAAAAAAACTAATTCTATTTATCTAAAACATTCCACCAAAAAGGAATAATATGGATGAAGAGTCTCATTCCCCACCCTTTTAAATAGAATCCCAAGTGGGAATCAAATAGGGAATCTCATCAATGTCTCAAAACCACACTATGCACTTACCCAATTATAATGTCATCATTGAAGAATTTTAAAGGCTAAATTCTTTTCAAAAATATAATCAAGAACCACTTTAATCACTTTTTAGAAAGGAATAGGTTTCATCATTGTTATCTTATAGCACAAGAGATGAATAGGCCTTCCAACCAAACTCGGCCACCAGTATCCATGATAGTTTCCCATTTTCATTATGAACTTATATATGTTCTCACCCTCTATCAAATATATCTAGATAAGGTTTTCATCACTTGTTTTTTATTCTATAAAACGGAAATTTTTCATAATAAACATCTCCTCCAACTAATAAACACAACACCAATTCTCAGTGTGATACCCAATCAACTGCATTTCAAAGGTGGTTGCCCTGATTATTCAGATTACATTTCTTTGTCAGCATAAAATCAAAATAAAGAACATTATTTAGTGAAAAACATTTACAATAACTCAATAGAAATTCCTCCCTCACATAAATATAGGTTTACAAGGGATGAGTATCTTAAAATGAACCATCGGCCATGATACACAAATGACCAAGGTTTACTAAAGCGATCTTCAATAAAAATGATCGTCATCATACCAATCACATGCACTGAAGAGAAATCACTATACACATAAGAGAGTTGATAACATTCTCTCCACATAAATGAAAACGTTCCAGTCCCACTACACTATTAGTTCTACATTATTCCCATAACATTCTTCACACAAAATGAAGTTATGAGGACATCATCATTGATGGAAGGTAAGAAATATCACACTTTCCTAGCAAGAATCATCCACCTTCAGACAACTGATCACAATATTCCCTCATTTTATAAATATATATTACTTTACCAGATAATTCTAAACAACATTAAATGGCCACACTACTCTAATATACTCTTCCACTATAAAACATTGAGTTTTACAAGAAGTAAAACTATGTTCAATAACGTATACAACACGTAATGTTATGCCTAAACCCATCCTAAAATATTATTATTTAAATTTGATTGATATAAAATACCTATTAAATTAGCATGTATGAATATTAGTAACTATTATATGAAATATATATAAAGTTACTACTCATTATTGATAACTTTTTAGTAAATAATCACTCAAAATTTTAGTAGTCTTTTTATTCTTCAAAAATACGATTTCTCTAAAAAATGATTTTTATTAATTTTTATAGGAGAATATTATAATTAATTTTTTTTAATTTAAGAAATTGTATTTTATAAAAAGGGTTTTATTTTTGAACTCATCATATCACATTCATCATAGGATGAAATTTTTTGATTTTTCTAAAAAATATTTTTTATTAAATAGTGACAAATACTGCATTTTGTAAATCATTAATTACATTATAATAAATTAAATAACATAAAAGTCCCATTATTCATTGAGTTTTATTTAAAATTAAAATAAGTATTATTTAGTTATATTTAATCTTTTTAATTATATTTTAATCATAATTATTCCATATTTTGGTATAAGTTCATTTTTTGACTTAAAATGGAATTTTTCTAAAAAATCAAATTTTGTCACATCTCATAGATCTAATCATAAAATAAACTCTGAATCATATGTAAATATAATATTTAAAAAATTATTTCATGTCCAGAATCAAGAGGTCCAAATTTTTAAATAGGTTCCTTTTAATATTAGTTATTATGAATAGTTACTTTATTAAATAATTTTCACCACTGTGTGGGTAAGTCAGCTAATTGTGGTTAAGAATAATATGATAAGGATTTAAAATTGACCCTAAAACTTAATTTTATCCTATATTATAATTATATTTCATCCATGTCTATAAATTTCATTAATATATGGCCACTTGGTTTGATATTTCATTGAATTTTACCTTGATAATTTTTATGTTAAAGAAAATGAAAAAAACAATTTCTTGCTTTTTTAAAAATAAAATTTTGTGATAGAGAGACGGATGAATAATATTCGGTAATAAATATTAATTTTAAAGATAAATTATTTTTTAAATCATTTTAATTTGTTCTTTATTTTTATTGATGAATTAATTACCTTAATACATTCATATTGCCGATAAAATATTTTTTATAATTAATATTAAAATAAAGTAAATGATTTTAAGAATATTATAAGTTATATAATTTGAAATAATTATTGTGTTTTATGAATTTTTTATACAAATATAACATTTTAGTTATGTTTAAAAGTATTTTATTTTAATTTCATTATATTCTTGTTGTTTTCAATGAGAATTTAAATAAATAGTTCAAAAAAATGTCAATAATGATACATTATAAAGAATCTTATTTTTTAAAATGATATAAAATTCCTAAATATAAAATATTTTTTAAATTGATTGGTAAACAGTTTAAAATATCAACCATGGTCCATTTATTTCCCAATTTCCTTTTATCGTAACTATATTGACCTCTTAAGTGTAAAAACATTGTTATCACATTAATTTTCAAAAAGGGTTAACATTGGTTAAAAAAATTGAAAATGAAAAAAAATAGTATAAACTCATCCAAATTTTATTGGAGGTTATTATTTATTCCCATACTCATATTTTATTATAATTACATTATTTTGGATCTGAATTTACATGAAAATTAATTTAAATTAATTTAATATTTTAAGGTATACCAAAAGTGACCCTCCCCTCACTTATATAGGGGAACCTCTTATCCTCCTTTATTAACACAAAAAAGGATTTTGGATGGATAATACCTACCAAAATACATTAAATAATTACCTTCCCACGTACCAGAGTACTTGGTTTTATTAGAAAACCCTCTTAGAGGTTATTTTCATGTAAACCAAAAGTTGTTATCCAAAGAAGATGTATCATTCTAAACAGAGTGTTTTTGTTTTAATTATTTTTCCACCACCTCCATATAATTTTCAACAATCTTGATATAATAAAATCTATATCTAACATATAATTATATTATATTATTTTAAATTCATAACATACATTCATATCATCTTCCATCAAATGTGAAATGAAACCATCATTCATGTGTACAATAGACAACCGCCCCACAAACCGATATGATTTATTTTCCATCATCGCATGTCATAGATGTTTATAATGATCGATTTAATTTATATACAATTTATGTTAATGAAATATTTATAAGTATATTAAATAAATATATCATATATTTTCTTATATTTCCATTCATTCAATGGTGATAATGTTATTCATGCATATGTGTGGATTACCACCTCAATGAAGAAATGCGATTCGTTTTTCACTACTACATCACATAGATATAATATATATTTTTATCTAAAAAATATTATATTCATGATATATTCATAATTATTTAAGGATGAAATAACATTTACCTTTTTTCTATTATTACCTTTTAGAAATAGAAATTCTACTCATGCATACATACAACCTACCATCACTATGATTGTAAATTGGTTCATTTTTCATGACCATTGTTCATGGTTGGTTTTAAAATTATTATTTATATGTAAAAAATATAATTATATCATGCTTTTTATTTTTTATATGATTAAATAATAATCCATTTGATCTTATTTACCATACTAATGTTATTTTAGACATATGTTAGGAATATTGTCAAAAATATCTGATATGAACCTAAGTGATTAAGTTATTGAGTATAACATAATAATAAATAAAATAAATGGAATAAAAAACATGAAATAATATCTTACTAAATAAAATAATTGACATAATTTTATTATATAGTACGATAAAGAACATGTGTCATTATTTTAACTAAAGGTAAGGGGTATCTCTGAACCACCATTCACTTTGGGGTATGATTTTTTCTATATAGATTTCTTTCAATCCCACATTTAAGGTATGTAATTCTTTATAATTTTTGACATAATCCTCTCACATATATACATATCCTATTCAATCATCCTTTAATGTGGTAATAAATTCATTATGATCATTTATCAAATACCCACTTTAAGAATTAATTTTGATTATTATATGAGGCGTGATTATGTAACCCATTTTATTTCCATAGTAAACTCTTATATTTATGAATTATGATTGATATTATTATTTTCTGTAACACATACCCAGGAATATGTTATTATGGGTGAGCCCAGACATCACTCCAATTAATTGGGTAAATATTTTTGTATCACGATACATTATTTATAGGATTAGACGGTTAACCTAATCAACTATAGGACTCTTCCCTCTATGTGATGTTATCTTGGTAGTTATCAATTACTTATTATTATTCCATGTTTTGTGTTTCATAAATGTTTCCTAAATTAACAATAGATTATGTTACCATGATATTTCTTTTATTCTCTCATGTGATTACTCATTAGCCTTCTCTTTTATGATATCATGTTATGCATGTGACTAACATGTTATGATCCCATACCATGTTTATTAACATACTGGGATTCTTTGCCCACCCCATTTTTATATGTATTCCCCAAGTTATAACATGAAATTTTAGGAGCTCTAAGGGATTTAAGAGTTTATTTTCAATATTAAAATAAAGATTCCTTATCTTCATGTTGATATTTTACATGCCTAGTCATCCAAATATACTAGGCCTTTTCGATCATTTTTTTGTATTAATGTATATATTTGTTAAAAATAATGTAATAATATGTATAAAAAGTATTGGATTTATATATAAAATTACAACCATGTTTGGATACTACAAGTAGATATGGATATAGAAAATTTTTACCTAGAGGTATCAACATTAGAATTGGTGAATTAGAAATTTAATCGATCATCAAATGGTGCATGAAAAAGTGGACTTACTTCACACTTGGTTAGACACTCTAAGGGGGTATTTTTTGGTAATTAACAAACTCTTTAAAAGCCATTAACAAAAACATGAAAAAATTTATAGGTTAGATAACCAAATAGGAAACACTAACATGGATAATATAGATTTAAAACCATAAAATCATATTTTATAATATACTTATCACTTATAATTTATTCTTTATAGGTTTTTTATTTCCCATTTGTGTGTTTATTAGTTAATGTATTGTAATCTTTTTCTATATTTAGTAAATGTTGGTAAATAGTAGAAACCATTCCAACAAGAAATGTAATATTAAATGTGATTATTTCCATAAGGATATTCTAATTCTTATGGGGGAATTAGTTGAGAACATCATGGTAGTACTGGATCAACTAGATCATGTTATGAATAATAACATTAATCATGTGGAACACCATCCTTATCCTATGAATTAGAAAGTTGAAGTTATGTATTTTATGTTACAAATACCTCATACAATTATTGTATCTTTTGATCCCCTAATCATGGAAAATGGATTAAATCCATCGATAAGATATTCTTGGTCCTATAACACTCAGGTGAAGAGAAATGTTTTTTCATCACTCATCACATTGAGGGGGAAGTCGATTTGGGGGAACCATGATCCAGAACATGACTTCCAAAGTGGATTTGACTCTATTTTATTAGAACAATATATAAAAATATTTTTCAATTATATTTTCCCGAGACTCTCCCTTTTAAAATTGTTAGGGTGTTTCTCACACTGAAGAAAAAAAGAAGAAGAATCTATCAAGTCGTATGGTGAAAACTTTGCAAGAATTACGTAGTGTGCCTCTGAATTTATCATCAATGATAAAAGTAATGTGGAGAACATATTTAAGGGGTTAAATATGAGTCTATTAAAATATTTATCAATTCAATATATTAAAAAATATGAATATATTTTCAGTTGTACCAACAAAGTTGAAGTGGATATTTGTGACTCTCATTGGTCTTGTGGTACAGTAGTCAAAAAGCATAAAATGGAGTTTTATTCTAGATGATTAATAAATAAATATCATGGATGAATTAAAACCCACACTCCCTCATGCTAATGGTGTGAGAATATTCACCATTGAAATTGTCTTAAAGGAACCAGAAGAGACCTTAAATATTGAAAAGAGGGGAATCAGGCCAATCAATGCTAAATGGATATGAAGAGTCCCACTAATGTCATAGAGGAGAATAAGGTTCATATCAATACTCAGATTTTGATAAAATTTAGAAACTATAAATAACATGCTCCCTATGAAATCCCATGTAATAATCCAAGTGTGATCAAATGAAATCAACGAACATAACCTCCAATGCCTAAATAGTAAGGAAGGGAATATTCTATCACAATTGTTGAGGTGGATCCTACTAATCATGTGTTCATAGGTATGCTTAATATTTATTGATGAAAAGTTAACATGCCTTTTTATTATGGTTCCTTGTATTATTTAATATCTTTCATGTTTATTATAATTATTTAAACAATTCCTAAAAACATGGGGGTTCATCAATCTATGAGAGAAAAGAATGGATAAATTTTTGCATCCCAAGTATATAACTCCTCCCATGACATTAATTATGGAGTGAATCTAAAAAAAATATTATTTTACTTCCTTTAATAGAGTTTAATAATATATTGGGCATGGATTGTATGTACTTATATAAATCCAACATCAACTTTTGAGATGTGGATATCACTCTTTAGGTCACAAGTCATACTCTGATTAAGTACAAGTGTTAGGATGAGGTTAGATCTCCCCTAGATACTTCTACTCCAATGTGGATATTATTTATTTATAATAAAGCATGTATATCCAAAAATAATGAGACAAAATAGATAATAATTATTAAATACATGTCCATTATGATTGATTATACTAATGAATTGTAAAAGACTTGTCTGGTCTTCCTCCTAGTCAAGAGGTTGAGTTCCCAATTGAACTTATACCTAGATCTCTACATGTATCCATGAATTCTTTCAGAATGACCACTAAAGAGTTAGAATAACTAAAAAAATAGTTACAAGAGAATCTAATAAAAGGTTATTGTACTTATAAGGACCTGACCTTAAAAAATTACATAATCTTGAATTAAATGAATAATTCACATTGAGGGTCTTTTCAGTTTTAGCATTTTAGAGAGTTATGTCAAATCTATTATATTTCATATCAAGAATTAAATAGTAGAAACTTCTACTCAATATCCATTTTTAAAAAAAATACAAATTCTTGAAAAAAATGGAGTCAGGTCCAATTCCACGTATTAGACAGAAAGCCTTTTCTTTGATCCCATACTTGACCATATTCCACTTTATGTCTTGTAAAGAACATTTCAAAAACCATGGATAATAATAAAAAGCTTAGTAAGGGATAAAAAAAGGAAAATTGTTAGTTTTTTTCATAACAACAAGTAAACCATGAATACTTTATCATAAGTCATAATTTTCAACTTTAGGAAGTAGTAAATACTCTTCACTAAAAAAGATCATTTCTTACCCTTTTGTAACCAAAAGATTACCATAAAACCCATATAAATAACACATAACATATAAATGTAACTTGGGACATAAACATACTTAAATGGAATACCCATAGGCTGGACTTCCACACATATCACTAAATGGAATAGCCATATGGCCAACTTCCATAACCAATGCATTGGAGTTTATAATGTAACCACCCATCCTAGTTTATCACGACACCACCCGTCATTTGGTTTATCATCTAACCACTCATCAAATGTCCAATTATAATTATAAAATCATAGAACATACATCAAATATAAAGGAAATAAAACCTTTCCACATTTCAATCAAAATATATCACTTAAATATATTTACAGAAAAAATCCATTATAAAAAACATTTTCAAAACCAAAATACACAAAAGAGTATATGGTATTTATTTTCCTTTTTAAAACATTACGGCTTGTTAAGGAAGCCAAAGAGAATGATAATACTCGTGGTGGCAGAAATGATGTTGTCACCGCTTTTGTTAAAAGAACCATTCCATTTTGTTTTTTAATAAAACACTTAATAAAAAAGATTACCTTTGAATGAAATGAAAATTCCATGGTGTTTATACAGCGTAAAAATAATGTAATGTATTAAAACAAATTATTCCTCAATGAGTGGAGATTGAGACGAAGTCCCTTACCTCGTGTCCGACTTGACCCATTCGTTCATTAATCACCTGAATAATAAACTAAAGTTAATTTATATTTTCTTAAGAATCTTTTTCAAGTTTATTATTCTTTTTAAATAAATTATACCCATGTTATAAACATTATGTAATCATTTAAGTTAATAATGGTCATTTTGTCGATATTTGGTACTTTAGTCGAAAATGGACTTCTTATAATTACAAGTTGTTCATGTGGTAAAAATTTAATTATAGCCAGAAAGATATTCAGGATTTATATATCATATATATACAGTATATACATGTATTTATAATAGTACAATACTTTTGGATATAAGAAATGAAATCCACCATTCATGGAGACGGTAAGTCGTACGTACGCATGAACACTACTTCCATTTATATTTAATATTTTAATGGAATTAAAACTTAATGATACATAATTATATTATAATTCCATTATAATATCATATATAATTTCATTAACTCTACCCATTATACATTTCACATAAGGCATGAATGAGTGATATCACTTTCAGGGGGTGGTTGTCCGCACTTCCTCAAATGAGATTATCGTATTTACCCACTGTGGAAACCATAAAGGTATTATATAAATGAAAAATAAAGAATCATAGAAACAATATAAATATAATATATATAATATATAAATATAGTTCCATCATAATTTCCACCATGAAAGGTGGTTGGAGATATTTGAACATTCATTGTTTTTTGAGGTAATAGTTCGTCGTCCACAGAAACAGTATGTTCTTTACCCATTAGTCAGAGGTGTGTGTAAGTGTTGTTCGAATCCTTCTCATAAAAAAACCTATTATATTGATGATACTGGTGTTTTTATAAAATAAAGTAATAAAAATAGTTCAGTGGATGGATAAGTAAAATAAAACAAAATAAAACCAAATAATTTAGGAGAAACTGTTACCTTTAATTCGGGTAACTCCCTTGGGTTTGGACCAAAAGGGCTTCTTGAAGTGCCTTTTATCTAGTGGAATGATTATAAGAGGAAGAGTGGGATATATATACATCTTATTTAGGTAGTGGTTGGATGATCCAAGGTGCTTGAGAGGTGTAAGGAATGGGTTATAAGTGGAGTCCTTTTATAAGGGAGAGGAGAGGCTCTTTAGGAAAGTGTGAAAATGTTATTTTATTATAAAAATTATCTTCGGTTTCAAAAGATCCAAAAATCATTAATGTCAGGATCAAAATAAAATCATCTATTAAGAATTGTATAGCTTTTGGATATTATTTTAATCATTAAAATACTATTTATTTAAATCATTTATTAATGAGGTAAACACTACATCATTATTGTGTCATAAATAATTTATTATATTTGATGTCTAAAAATTATAAAAATAATACAAAAATGTAGGAAATCCTTTTTTCTTTCCAAATAATATTTATAGTCTAAAATATATCTTATATAACTCTATATAAAAATTAATTTACGAAAAGATATTTGTTTATGTCATTTTTGTCTTTACTTTAAGTTAAATTAAATAAAGTGTCATTATCACTCTTAAGTGGTCCATGAGGTCCTAAAATCGACTCAAGGATTTACATGGATGTAAATGACTCATCATGTAATGTTAAGACAAGTGTTAAGGTAATTTTGTATTATTATTATATTCTTTATACCTTGAATTACCCTATTTACCTTTAACTGCAGTAAATAAAAGTCCAAAGTTACTATTCACCAAAAATTATTTTCATCTTATTGAATCAAATTTTACTTACTAATAAAAAACATGTTTTTTGGATTTTCAAAATTCAATTCACAGAAGTGGTAAATTTTCATTTAAATGAAATATTTGGTTTTTTTAACTACTACTTAGTGATTTCACTATTCATCAAAAAATTGAAGTTTTTCAAAAAATTACCAAAAATCTGCCTAAGATATATTTGATATTCTGAATTCAAAAATGATATATATTTTAAAAAATTAAAAACATGAAATTTTCATTAATTAATTTAAAATTAATTCTTGTTGTCAAAAAATAGCATGTTTTTAAGAAACAATATCTATCAAAAGATTGACACTTGTTTATGTCCAATTTCATAGTGAAAATAATTCCAATGACCACAATTGGATTAAATGATAAAAATATAATATAATTACACTTTAAAACAAATTAAAAAGATAAGATAACAATATAAATAAATTATATTAAAAGAATATTTGAATTAAAATACATTATTTTTCACTATTCATTAAATATGATTTTTATCTTATTAATACCAAAAAATTAACCAAACTAAATTTCGGTGTCCTGATTCAAAATAAGAATTTTATTTTATTCCAATATAACATATAAAAGTGACCACAATTAGATTTAAAGAGGGTTCTTAATCAAAAGGTGGCAAATCATCCTTTTAAAGTAAATTATGCTAAAAATTATATTCATTCACATTTTAAGCCTCTAACTTTTATTGGATAAATGTAAAAACATTTATCAAGCAAGTATAATCATATTGTAGTTAGTTCTGTTCACTCCCACCAATATAATGGCAAGCCATTAACTACCATTTAAAATAACAATATTATATTATTAGTGTGCAATGTATGATTTCAATGAAACTCGTTGTTGCGTATCAGGTACGCCATCGAACATAGAAACCCCTTTAAAGTAAAATTAATATTGAATTAAATAATATTAATAAATATGAAAATTTTGTATTTCTTTATTTACCTGGGTTGTTACATCCTTCCCCCTTTTTGGAAACTGCATCCTTGCAATTTTATTCACATATCAAATAAATGGGTGTATTTATCCCACATAGCATTTTCAGATTCCCACATTGCCTCTTCAACCATATGGTTTTTTCACAAATCCTTTACCTGGTGAATTTCTTTATTCCACAACACTTTCCCTCTACGGTCAAGAATCTGTACTGGTTTTTCCTCATAATAGAGATTCTCTTCCAACTGAACAACCTGTGGACTTAAAACATGAGATGGATCTAGAATATACTTTCTTAACATTGAAACATGAAAAACATTATGTACAAGGAAAAACGTGGAGGTAAAGCCACTATGAACGCAACTGATCCAACTTTCTCTAAGATTTTATAATGTCTAGTAAACCTTAGAACTCAACTTCCCCTTCTTACCAAAACGCATGAAACTTTTCCATGGAGAAACTTTTAGAAATACATGATCACCTACCTTAAAAGAAATATCCTTCCTTCGGTTATCTACATAACTTTTCAGACTACTCTGAGTTGTTCTCATGTGCTTCTGAATCAACTGAACTTTTTTTTCCATCTCTTTTACCAATTCTAGTCCCATCATCTTCCTTTCACATACTTCACCCCAAAAAGCTGGAGTTCGACACTGATTCTCATATAATGCATCAAATGGAAACTAGAATGAAAACTATTATTATAAGAAAACCCAACCAAAGAAATATGTTGGTCACAAATTCCCTGGTAATCTAGTAAACAAGCACATTGAATATCCTCGAAGTTCTAAGTTATTCATTCTGACTGCCCATCTAATTGTGGATAAAAAGTTGTACTAAAATTTAATTCAGTACCCAATGACTTATGAAGGCCTTTCTAGAAGATAGAAGTAAACCTAAAATCATGATCAGATAAAATGGAGAGGGGAACACCATGAAACCTGACTATCACTTTATCATAAAACCGATAAAGTTGATCTAGAGACAATGTATCTTCAATATGAAGTAAATTAGCATATTTAGTCAATAGATCAATAATGACCCAGATTTTATTATTACCTCGAGATGTCTTCGGTAATCTCACAATGAAGTCCATGGATATATTTTCCCATTTCCACTCTGGCATTGGTAAATACTGAAGCATTCTTTTCAGTAACTACATCTATGCTTTAACATGTTTAAAATTCAAACACTTAATAGTAAATTCAACAATATCTCTTTTCATTCCATCCCACCAGTATTACTCTCGATGATCTATGTAAATCTTATTACTGTCAGGATGAACTGAAAATAGAGAACTATGAGATTCACATAACAAATCATTCTTCAATTGTGAATCACAAGGCACACATAATATTTTTCCCAACCTCAAAACACAATCATTATCAATGTTATATTTAGGAAACTTACCCTTATGAACCAACTCTGCCTTTTTCTGCAACTCACTGACTTCCTTCTGCACTAGCTTAATTTTTTCTGATAGAGATGATCTCACTGACACCTTAAACAAAACAGAAGAATTTCTAACACCAAATAATTCTATGAAAATGTTCATCAAATCAAAAACCTAAGGATATCATTCCAAACATAGCATGGTTAATGAAGCATTACTTTTTTGAATCAAAGAATCAGCAACTTTATTTGCTTTTAGCGGATGGTAAAGGATTGTACAATCATAATCCTTGATTAATTCCAACCATCTCCTTTGTCTCATGTCCAATTATGTATGAGTGAATATATACATTAAAATTATTGGTTAGTATATATATCACATTTTACTCCATAAAAATTATGCCTCCAAATTTTTAAATCAAAAACAACAGCAGCTAATTCCAAATCATGTGTAGGGTAATTTAACTTAGGAGTTTTCAACTGACGTGAAGCATAAGAAATTACTTGATCATTCTATATAAATAAATAGCAAAGTCCTTTCAACGAAGCATCACTATAAGTAACAAACTCACCATTTCTAGCAGGTAGTTTTAAAACTATATCATTAACAAAATATTATTTTCAATTCTTGAAAACAGTCAACACATTATTTGACACCTTTTCGAGTAAACTTAGTCAGTGAACTAGATAACCATGTAAAATTATCAACAAACCTATTGTAATAACCTTCCAAACCAAGAAAACTATGGATCTCAGTTATATTTGTGGGTCTTGGACATTCCTCACAACTTTTGTTTTAGAAAGGTGAACAGTTATGCCATTTTTTGAAACAATGTGACCAAGGAATAAAATGTTTTGTAACCAAAACTCACTCATTCTTAATTTTCCAAACAATTTCATTCATTTTAATGTTTTCAAGACAACACTTAAATGAATTTCATGCTCGTCTATAATTTTATAATAAAAAAACTATCATCATTAAAAAACCACCATTTATCACTTGATTCAACTGAGCCATCACTGAAAAAAATTATTCAGTTATGATTTTGACCATCTCAGGATGCTGATTTGGAAGTTCATTTCCCTATGTATTCCTTTCTATCACAACTGCTCTATTTCTTCTTCAAAAAAACCATCTTGAACACACAAATATCTTAGGTGAAGCAACATGGTAATTTTTAAATTCTATATCATTTCTATATTAACATAAATTAATTTGTGGATATTAATTTAACAATATCATAACTTCTTAAGTTGACTAAACTAACCACTGATACCAACTATAAGAACCCATCCTTAAGAAATTACATAATCTTGAATTAAATGAATAGTTCACATTGAGGATATTTTCAGGTTTAGAGTTTTAGAGAGTTAGGCCATATCTATTACATTTCATCTCTCGAATTACTTAGTAAACACTTCTACTCAGTATCAATTTATTTTACAAAAGAAAAAATTTTGACAAAAAAGGAGTCATGTCTAGTTCCATGTATTAGATAGCATGACTTTTCTTTGATCCCATCGTTGAACCTATTCCACTTTATGTCTTGTGAAAAACATTTCCAAAACATGGGATGAGCATAAAAATCTTATTAAGAGATACATAAAAAAGGAAAACATTCATTTTTTTCAAAACAACAAGTAAACCATGAATACTTTATCATAAGTAATAATTTTCAGCTTTATGAAGTAGTAAATACCCTTCACTAAATAAAATATCATTTCTTACCCTTTTTTAACAAAAATATTACCACAAAACCCATATAAATAACACATAACATATAAAGGTTACTTGGAACATAAACATACTTAAATGGAATAACCATATGGTCGACTTCCACACATATAACTAAATGGAACAACAATATGGCCAACTTCCATACCCAATGAATTGGAGGTTATAACGTAACCACATGTCATTGTTTATCATGGCACCACCCATAATTTGGTTTATTAGGTAACCACCCATCAAATTTCCAAGTATCATTATAAAATCATAACACATACAACAAATATAAAGGAAAGAAAAAGTTTCCACATTTCAATCACAATATATCACTTAAATATATTAACATAAAAAATCCTTTATCAAAACCATCTTCAGTACCAAAATACATAAAAGAGTATATGAAATTTATTTTCCTTTTTAAAAACATAACGGCTTGTTATGGATGCCAAATAGCAAATAATACTCATGGCGGTGGAAAGGTTGTTGTCACCACTTATGTTAAAAGAAACATTCCTTTTTTTATTTTTAAAATGCTTCATAGAAAAAGATTCCATTTGAATGAAATTAAAATTCAAATGTGTTTATATTTCATATAAAAGAATGTTGTGTATTAAAACAAAATATTCCTCAATGAAAGGAGATTGAGACGAAGTCCCTTACCTCGTGTCCGATATGACCCGTTCATTATTTAATCACCTGAATAATAAACTAAAAATAATTTATAATTCCCTCAGACCCTTTTTCAAGTTTAACATTCCTTTTAAATCAATGATTACATTTTTATAAACATTATGTAATCATTTAAGTTAGTAATGGTCTTTTTGTCGATATTTTGTACGTGAGTCAAAAATGGACTTCTCACATTACAAGTTGTTCATGTGGTCAAAAGATCATTATATAAGGAATGATATTTATGATGTATATATCATATATATCATATATATATATATAGAATATATATGTATTTATAATAGTACATAACATATGGATATAATAAATGAAATGCACCGTTCATAGAGACGGTAAGCCGTATGTACGCATGAACACTACTTCCATTTCTATATTGTATCGTAATGGAATGAAAAATTAATGATACATAAGTATATTATAATTCTATTATAATATCATATATAATTTTATTAACTCTACCCTTTATACGTTCCACATAATGCATGAACAAGTCATGTCCCTTTGAGGGGGCAGTAGTCTTCACTTCCTCAAATGAGATTATCGTATTTACCCACTATGAAAACCAAAAAAGTATTATATAAATGAAAAATACAGAAGCATAGAAACAATATAAATATAATATATACCATATATAAATATAGTTCCATAAAAATGGCCACCATGATAGGCGGTTGGATATATTTGAACAATCATCATTTCATGAGACAGTAGTTCGCTATCCCTAGAAACAGTATGTTCTTTACCTATTAGACAGAGGTGTGTGTAAGTGTAGTTCAAATCATTCTACTACAAACTAACTAGTATATTGAGGATACTGTTTTTGTGATAAAATACAGTAATTAAAAGAGTTTATGGGGTTGGAGAAGTAAAATAAAACAAAATAATTTAAGAGAGATTGTTACATTTAATTCGTGTAACTCCTGTTGATTTGAACCAAATTTTTTTTTGAAATGCCTTCTTCATAGGGGAAGTCTTCAAGGAAGAATATAGGGACGTATGAAGATTATTTAGGTAGAGTTTTTATGAGCCAAGGAGCTTGAGAGGTATAATAAATGGGTTAGAAGTGGTGTCCTTTTATAAGGGAGAGGAGGGGCTCTTTAGGAATGTTTGAAAATGTTATTTTATTATAAACTTATATTTTGTTTCCAATGGGCCTAAAATAATTAAATATGAATATAAGATGCCTCATGGACTAAATAAAATCATACAATATGAATTGGAATGGTTTTGGATATTATTTTTATCATTATAATATTATTTATTTAAATTATTTATTAATGATGCAAAAACTGCATCATTGTTGTGTCAAAAATAATTTAATTTATTTGTTGTCTAAAAATAATTAAAAAATATCATAATGTATTAAATAATTTTATATATCCAAATAATATTTATAGTTGAAAAGATAACTTATAAAACCCTATGTAAAAATTAATTTACTTACAGATATATGTTCATGACATTTTTGGCTTTATTTTTTGTTAATTAAAATAAAGTTCATTTTCATTCTTAAGTCGCTCTATGGAGTCCCAAAATAGATCTGAGGTTTCCTATGGTCATACATGACTCATATAATAATTTTAGTACAAGTGTTACGGTAATTTTGTATTATTATGATATTCTTTTTACCTTGAATTACCCTATTTACCTTTAACCGCGGTAAATAAACGTCAAAAGTTACTATTCACCAAAAATTATTTACATCTTATTGAAGAAAATTTTACATAAAAATAACAACCATTTATGTAGTATTTTTGAAATTCAATTCAAAAAAGTGGTTAAATTTCATTTAAATGAAAAAGTTAGTTTTTTAACTATTACTTTGTGGTTTCACTATTCATCAAAAATTGATGTTTTTCAGAAAAATACCAAATATTCAGCCTAAGATATATTTGATATTCCAAATTCAAAAATTATTTCTATTTTAAAAAATTAAAAACATATAAGTTTCACTAATTAATTTAAAATTAATTCCCATTTTCAAAACAAATAGCGTGTTTTTAAGAAACAATATCTATCAAAAGATTGACGCTTTTTTATTACTAAATTCAAAGTGAAATAAATTCCAATGACCACCATTGTATTAAATGGTAAAAATATAATCTAATTACAATTTAAAACATCTAAAAATATAATTTAACAATATAAATAAATTAGATTAGAAAGTATATTTGAATTCAAATACAGTATTTTTCATTATTCATTAAGAAAAGAATTTTATCAGAAAAATATCAAAAAATTAACCAAAGTAAATTATGGTGTCTTGATTCTAAATAATAATTTTATTTTTTCAAATAGAACATATAATGGTGAACAAAACTATATTTAAAGACGGTTCACCATCAAAAGGCGGTAAATCAACCTTTTAAAATAAATTATGCTTAAAATTATATTCATTCACATTTTAAACATCTAAATTTTATTGGATAAATGTAAACACATTTAACAAACATGTATAATCATTTTTTAGTTAGTCTTATTCATTCCAAAAAATACAACACCTAGGCGTTAACTACTATTTAAAATAATAATATTATATTCTTCGTGTGCAACGTAAGATTTCAAAGAAACTCATTGTTGCGTATCGGGTACGCCATCGAACATAGAAACCCCTTTAATGTGAAATTAATATTTAATTCACAAATATTAATAAATATTAAAATTTCATATTTCATTATGTACCTACGATGTTAGAATACTCCTGAGTGATTTACCGTGGGGTGCACAAATCCTCTTCATCAAGAAGGATGGTTTCGTGATCCTTTATATTGATTATCTTGAACTCAAAAAATCATGATAAATAAAATGTATCCCCATTAATAGATAAAAAACTTTTTTGGCCAACTAAATAGGGAACATTATTTCTCTAAGGTGTACCTTCTGTTAGGATATCAACAATTAATGGTGAAGAAGTAATATTTTTTAAAAAATTACTTTTGAATAATGTTTGGACACTATGAGTTCTAATTGATTCCCTTGAAACACAATAATTTTATAGAAATATTTATTAACATTGTGAATTTTTTCTTTAGGGATTAAATTTAAAATTTTCTTGGTATTATTTATAAATGATAATATAATATACTCAAAAAGAAAGTAGAAGAATGATAATAATTTCAATACTATGCTAAAAAAATTTAAAAAGAAAAGCCTTATAAAAATATAGTAAATGTGATTTCTGTATATAGAAAGTAACATTTTCTTGGAAATTTTTCTCCAGTAAAGAGATATCTAGGGACCCTTCTATGAAAATGGTAATTCAAGAGTGGGTTAGATCATCATCTATAAAATATATTCATAGTTTACTTGGACTATTTGTATATTACTTATGATTTGTGAGAAAGTTATTTCGATTTTCAAACCTAATAACCCAAATTTATTGAAAGGGGGTAATGTTTTTCTGGACCATTGAACATTTATAGAGCTTTAATAAGTTGAAATGGAGGCTTATCACAACACCATTCTTCATGCTACCATCATGTGATGAACTTTTTGTGGTATATAATGATTCCTTGAAAGAGGTTTTGGGGTATGTACTAATGAAAAATGAAAAAGTGATAAAATGCATCTGAAGGTAGTTTAAATTTCATGAGACGAACTAGCCAGCACAAGATCTGGAGTCGGATGTAGAGAAGTTTTTTTTAATTTGGTCTCATATCTTTATGGAGATAAGTTTGAAATATATAAATATGTATTTTTACATAAAGAGACTAATATTTTCCTTGATTATTGTTATAGATGATCAAGTACAATGACTTCTCAATCCATTACCATCCTGGAAAAGAATCCAAAGTTGAAAATTATCTAAGTAGAAAGGATCTGAAAACATTATTTATGAAGATAATTGATAAGGATTTAATCTTATTAGACTAGAAAAGGACTGACATGGGAATCATAAAGAAATTAATATGATCATTTTTTCTCAAATGATTTCTCAATAAAACCACATGTTGAAGATAAGGATACATAAAGATATGATGTGGAAGTTCCAAAGAAGGTGGAAGTTATAAGAAAATATAAATCCTTAAAGTTAAAAATTTATGAAGAGGTATTTGTTTGATTTTTTCACAATAATGTGTTCTATCATATTTTTAGATAAATAAAAATATATTTAATGAGACACTTAACATGATATTTCCATCAACCAAGAGTTAATGAATATGTATTGAGATCTCCAAGAGAAATATTAGTTGGAAAATTCAAATCAGGTGATCATAGAGTATATATAAAATTTTCTGGTATGTCTTCAAGTGAATCATCAAAGGTAAAAGTCTAAGGGTTTTATGTAGCCTTTACCCCTACCTACATGGAAATGGGAAAAATCACTATGATCTTTTTCATCGGTCATCCAAATACATCAAGGGAAAATAATTCCATATGGGTTGTGGTGGATCATATTACAAAAAAACGTCACTTAATTGAAATTTCAGGGGAATTATCACACAACAAAATTTCATGGATATACATCAAATATTGTGGTGATGCTGAATAGAACACAACTTTCGATCTTATATAACAAAGATTAGATATTTACCTCAATGTTATAGAAGAGTCTCTGATATGATCTAAGTACTGACTTAAACTTCAATGTGAATTATCACCCCCAAATGATGGCTAATTGGAGAAGACTACCCAAAAACTAGAATACATATTGAGAGAATGCTCGATAGACCTCAAAGGAGGATCATATTAACATTGTATTTTGGTTTGTTTCCCTTAAAATAATATCATTTATTCAAGCATCAAAATTGATCTTTACGAAGCCCTTTATGGAAATAGTTTTAAAAAACCTACTTCATAAGATGGAGTTTTCGAATTCAATCTATTGGCATATAAAATGGTAGAGGAAGTGGTAGAAATGGTCAATACTATTCAAAAAATCCTCAGGGCTTCTTAGAGTCAATAGATGATCAATACTCACAATGAGAAATGATACCTCGAGTTTGAGGTTACGAATAATTTTTTTATCAACATATCTCTATGTAATAGAGTTTTGAGATCTAGGAATAAATGAAATCTAATAATATGGTACATAGAACACTTTGAGATTATTGATTGCATCAAAGATATGGATTTTTAACTAGAATTTTTACCAACCATTACTCAAGTACACCATGTATTCCTTGTATCCTTCAATATAAAGTACATATTTGATCCCTCGCATTTAATTAAATTATAGGATCTATAGTTGGAAAATGATATCCCTTATAAAGAGGAGTGAGTGAAGGACTTAGATAGTAGATATATATTTCTAAACAACAAGACAACTTACCAAGTTAAAGTACTATAGTAGAAACATAAATATGAAGAGGTAACATGAGAACCAAAAGAATCAATGAATTATATGTACCTTAAATTATTTTTACCATAGTATGTAATATAAAACATTGAAGGATAAATTTATTAAGGTGGAATAATGTAAAACCCTTAGTTTATTTTAAATGACAACTATTTTTTATAGCTTATATGGCATGCAACAGTCTATCTAATAAAATTATTAAATATTATTATTTAATTATGACCAATTTAACCAAGAAATTAAATTTGTGGCTATGAATATGATTAAATTATTTAAAACACATCAAAACATTTATTTCTCAATATTGATAACTTCTTATTAAATAATCACACATTTTTTAGTAAAGTCGTTTTATTCTTCAAAAAAAAGTTTTTTTTTGAGATATTATATTTATTTCATTATATAATAGAATATTATAATAAAATTTTCAAACTTCTAGAAATAGTATTGTCACGACCCGACCCTACCCAGTCTCGAGCTGCAACTACCCCAAGCCCACCTCCATAGGCCAGGGGATCGGGACAATCACCGAAGGCTAAACAACTTGGGGAGGCCTATTATTGAGTACCTGTACAGACACACGTATCACACTCAATGCAGAAGTGCAGAGTAAAAGAAAAGTAAAGTACCAACTGCTATAAATAAACCACAAAGTGCATCGACCTCTAAACAGTACAAAGCAAGTGTTGAAGGTAAACTAAAAAGTAAAGGGAAAAAACACGCGCCCAACCAGAAAAGTGCCACAACCCAACAACTGGTAAACAAAAGTGAAATAGGTGGGAGATTTCCAAACCTAGAACCCAAATAAAAACACCACACGCGGTCCAAGCTCCCGAAATCCTAAGATCCTCTGACGTCATGACCAACCTGTCTGTCGTGTGCAAGGGCAACCCAAGTGCGGGAAAAGCCCAAGCAGGTGTGAGTATAAAAATACTTAGTAGGATGCCATGAAGGCTCGAGGGAGAAACAAAGGGGGTACTTAAAATGTGAGCAGTATATCGAATTGGGAAAATTAAAGGAGTACAACTGAGATTCCAGTAAAGGGTACAGTAGAGTGTCCAGCTCAACCCAACAAGAGAAATGAGGTAGACTCGTCCAGACACAAGGAGATGGAAACGGTGGGAAGATGAACTTCTCATCGAGTATTTTATACATATAGCAGGAGAGTATACCCATCCAACCACGACAATCTAGACACAAAAATCACATGGCATACCCCGCTCGTCTTCACCTCTCCTGGAGGGAGAGTAACCAAGCCCATGAAGTGGGTACTAAAACAAGGTATATACATATATATGCTCTGTCAAGAAACCCGAACAAGATCGTAAGGGGATCTTCATCCCATAGCTCAACCCAAGAAAGTGAGTAACCAATAGTCCCAGAATTAATCTCCATCGATGCCCAGCATCCCGCACGTCTGCCCCAAACTGCATGTCAAGGGGCTTAAATCACCACACCTTGACATTATCCGCTTTGGGTGGCACTGACTCGCCCACACAGTTTAAGGTCACGTTGCAAGGACACGTCTTGGTTGGGAAAGTGCCTCTAGTACTTGAGAGTTCTGGGGGAGCATCAAACCACACCTCGTGACTACCCCACAGTAGAGAGGTCTCCTCAAAGTGGACAGGAATCCCCCTTCTCAGCCCCACTGGAGGGTAATCCCTAGAAGTCGGCGGGTTCCCACTGGAGGGAGACCCAAAAAAAGTGGACGGGTGCCACACTGCCCAGTACCATAAAAGGCTAATCCACTGGAGGGATACCCGACTAAAGTCGTCGACGAGTCCCAATGCCCAGTCCCGTAAAAGGGTACTCTAATGGAGGGAGGCTCGGAACCGTCATCGGGGACCACTTCCCAGCCCAGCAGGAGGTAAACCTGGTATCGGGGACCACTTCCCTGCCCCACTGGAGGTAAACCCAGAACCACTCTGGCCATACCTGCTGGATGGTACTACTCGGTGAACACCCCTATACTGGCCATCCATGCTGGATGGTAACCCATTGGCCATCCCTAGTGGATGGTAACCCACTGGCTATCCCTGCTGGATGGTACCGTGCTGGCCTTCCCTGTCGGATGGTACCCCATTGGCCATCCCTGCTAGATGGTAACTCACCGGTCAGCCCTGCTGGAAACAACCTCTTGGGTAGAGGATCGATATCCGCGTAATGTGTTGGTCACACTGAATCCACAAGAACTCTGCCAGGGAACATGAAGAAACTTTGCCGGCCAAACCATCGAGAACAGAACTGGGGGAAAACCACTCAACCCTGCTAGTCAAACAAACGAGAACAGAACCAGGGAGAAACGCAACCTGGCTTGTGAAAAAAACAAGAAAAGAACCAGGGGATACTCAACCCGGCTGGTCAAACAAACGAGAATAGAACTAGGAGAAACTCATCCCGGCTCGTCAAACAAATGAGAACATAACTAGGGGAAACTCAACCTGGCTGGTCAAACAAACTATAATAGAGGGACCCTCTACACCACAAGAGGTCATGGGTACGCAAAGAAAAACACGACACGCACATGGGGCCTACAGGAAGTGTGGCCCCAAATCAACTCCATCCAAGCGCAAAAATGTTCTAAGGTACAAACAACCTCATGTACCTCCAAGCATTTCCTTATACTCCCTGATTATACCCCATTGCAAGCCCAAGGGCTATCGTGCACATGGCACCCAATGTCAATGCAAAAAAGGCATAAACACAACTTCGCCAACCTGATTCCTCCATGGCCTTAGCATGGCCAACCACATCTCTTTAGACATCAACTTCACTCAGATGGGAGTGAACGCGACCTCTTGCCAAGGGTTCGCTTCCGAACGCAGCTAGAAGAACCGCCCCCAGAGCACCCTTCATATTTCCACATTTAATAAGATCACGTTAGATGCTCCGCTCGCCTGAACAGATTACACCGTTGTAATGCTCACGAAAAAACACGCGAGATAGACTACTTACCGCCTCAAACTGATATCCGATAGAAAATTCAACAACAGTGCTTTATGGCTGAACAACGTCCCAGGATCCCAAGCCTCGGCCCCGAAAAAAGTCAGGCGAATCGCACTATTGTGATCCCCTTTGGAAAACACATCAAAAGGACTGCTCACTTGAGTGGAACAGATATCTGGAGAAAAAAGATGTATTCCTCTGCACTGCACACGAGCGGTGCTTCATGGGACCCGCATCCCGGTCCTGAAGCTCTTCCAACGGATTGAACCACTGTGATCCTCTCAGAAAAGTACACAAGATGGACTATTCACTTGTCCAAAACAGAAACCCAGTGATAAAGCTGGAAATCACCGCCAACTCCCAAAAATACCCTCACGGGACCCACACCTATGTGCGGAATTTAAGCAGGAGGATTGCACCACTGCAATGTCCTCAGAAAAACACCCAAAATCGACTACTCGCACGCCCCGAATGGACGTCCGATAAAAAGTTGCAAAGCGCTGCACGCAGCTCGAAAGACGGGTTGTGGGGCCCACGCCTCAACTCCAGTTTGAATGCCCAAATCCACACTGGAAAACTCCGGCTCAACACTAGGGTCGCAACGCCACTGACGGCGCACAATTCAGATATCATATGTGTTTGCGCTGTCCAATACAAAACCCCCGGAAAACACCAAACTACTTAAGGGTGTGTCGCACCACCGAGGCCCCTATTTTGGGAGTTAAAACCCCACGAAACAATCTCAAAAAGTTCTTCTTGACGATAGTAAGTCACTGCCGCAGGCAGCAAAAAAACAGACACCCGTAATGAAAATTGTGGGCATCCGAAGAGGGGACGAATCCCCTTGCGCTGGACCGCCCTGGACCGGACGCTCTTACCAGCATTGGCCGGCCCGCGGCATGACCGCGCAGGCCGGCGCTGAACCGAGGTCCACCACAGATCAGATCTCATGGCGATGATTGTTTTTCCGCATGAAGAATGGCCGAGGCGGGTCTTGTTCCCCTGCTGGGATCGCGTGCTGCGACCCCGGTGCTCCATTGCACATTGGCGACCTCGGTCTCGCCGCATGGAGCTGCCGTGTCACCCTGCCTGGAGCCGCTACCTCACGCCGACGCCCCCAGCTCACCCGGCCATCGTCCCAATCAAGCCGAGCCACCCGCTCGCTGAGCTGCCATGTCACCATGCTGTGACCACCTGAGAGCCCGCTGGACCACCAACCTGAACCCCCAAAACCGCTCGGAGAAGCTCCAAAACCAACGAAAAAAACACCAAAACCCCGCTGACCTTCGGCAGACAACCGCGAATGCCTCGGGACTCAAATTTTCAAACCTAAATAGGCATTGGAAAGACCATAACATATGCTACGTGATTATGGGCTTTGCTCAACAATTTAAAGATATTTGATGCATAAGAAAATTCGAAGAGAGATGTATGAATTGAAATACTAAGAAAAAAACTCTACCTCTGTGGGCGTTGCCTGACGCTTTGTCGTCGATTTTCCTTCCCCGTAGCCGAGATCTCCTTGATTGGAGAGGGAGGAGGAGGGCGTTAGGAGGATCTATCCTTGTTTGAGCTTCTTACACCAAGAGGTGCCAAAGGGAGGGGAGGAGGAGAAGGGGGGAGATGGGTTATAAAGAAAATTAATTAAAATGTTTAATTAATTTAAACCCCCAAAATGACCCGCATCCGAAACCTCCGGCGCGGTCAAAATCAAGCTTCCCCTAAGGTAAATACCACATCCTGAGCACAACAGTGGCCTCGAAATTTTAATCTGATCCTCCGCTCGAATGTTATAAAATTTAATGTTTGAAGCCGATAAATTAGGAAAACGCCCCTGGCGGAATTTTGCATAGAAGGCCCACGCCCACGAAAGTTACACCCCCTATAGGGTAAACAGCATGATCCGGACTCAACGGTGCCCTCATTTTTCAAATCTGAGAAACCATTTAAAAGATACTAGCATTTAACCATTAAACGAATAAATTAATTATTTTATTTAACCATTTAACATTCCGGTAACGGGCGAGGGGTCCCAACGTCCTGCGCTGACATGATTTATGTCGTTCCTAGGGTAAACACCCCATTTCAGACCCATCCGTACACTCAGATTTCTGATCTAGATCACTGTTTAGAAGTTATACCATTTATTTGGCGTTCCCAGTGTGAACGCACTGAATGTTTAATTCCGGCCACACCGGGGCTCGGAATTGCACGCCGTCTGAAGGCGCTGCTCTGTAATAACATCAAGAATATTCCAAAGCCTTTCATATCAAAAACAAGGTTATTATATCATTCCCTCATTCAAACTTTTCATCTTAGAAATGAAAAACCAGGGAAAACTCATGGTATTAAGCCTGCACCTGGCTCTTCCGTACCCAGAAGAACTCTTTCACAGTCCTATGCCACCTTACACAGACCAAAGGATTTGATATTTTCACGCGAGGTTGGCCCATGCCGATGACGTGCATAAGAGCATGCATAATTCTTTCGGGTGAGTCACGTGGGAAATGTCGTGCACCCACTCCCGACCTTGGGGTTAGGGCAAGGCGGTAGGGAACCTTGCCACCCCTTCACACAGTCTCAAACGGCCCGAAGGATCTCAGGGGTAGCACACCTCCCCGACAGAGCCCCTACGTTGCACACTGTGACGGGAATCATTGTTTGGACCTGGGACAATGCTCGGTGATTCCCTCCTTCAGAATATCCATATGGTGAAACACCCACATATATCTGGTCCCGCAAGATTTCATAGTCGATGTCTCACAACCAACACACTCTTACATGCTCGGAAAATGATGGAGTCGACACCATCGA
The DNA here is from genome assembly GCA_963277665.1 of Viscum album. Lineage (NCBI taxonomy): Eukaryota > Viridiplantae > Streptophyta > Magnoliopsida > Santalales > Viscaceae > Viscum > Viscum album. The sequence continues at coordinate 1,578,578,087 of OY728141.1, forward strand.
CTAACGGAAAAAGTTTCCACGCATTTTACTCTACTGACACTGGGTTACACTAATGCCCCACATCACCCTGGTAACAATTCAAGCAAGGAGCAGGGAGATAAGAATTTCACACACAGAGTCTAACAATTCTACTAAAAAAATTAGAAGAGTCGTAAAGAGTACCTTTTGTCACCTCATGCTATGAAAGATCGTAGACATCCAAAGATCACAGCTGTCTGTGGTCCCAACTGTCTGCTCCCGGAGCCTAACGTGGACCGCCTAGTAGTGATGGGAAGACCTCATAAAGTCGTCCCCCATGACCAGATCCTCCCACTCCTCTAGAAGCACCACCTCTCTGGGGGCTACTCCGATCACTGCGCTGCCTTGTCCACGGTGGTGCACATACTGCCTGCCCGATATTCTCAGCATTCCTGGTCGGGATGTCCTGTGCCAAATGACCTCTGCCATCGTAAACATAACACCGACTCTCTCTGAGCCGTACTGGTGCCCTCCGGCGCCACTGTGGTTTACAACCAAGCCCCTAAGTCGGGTTATCGGAAAGCCACTTGCGTCGAGGTTCTGTCAGCCGACGCCCGCTAGCTGTGGCAGACGTCCCGTCTCTATCGAGCCTGCTGCCACCACCAACTATAGGACACGACAGGAAGCTCTCGGTCACCAGTGCCTAGTCTAGAACCCCGACATAAGTGGGAATGACCAAGGGTACTATGATAGAACGAATCTCTTAGTGGATACCCTACTCAAACATCTGTGTTCGGAAGTTACCGTCATGGACCAAGTCCGGGTAAAAGAGTGCACAGTCTGCGATACTAGTAGTGTACTCAGCCACTGTCATCCCTCCCTACTGAAATTGCAGGAGCTCCTGAATCCGAACGGAGTGTATGTAAGAGGGGATAAACTCCTCATGAAACAAAAACTGATAGTCACCCCATGAAAGCGATGACTCGTCAAGAAACCAAGTCACCAGACTCCTCCAACACCAAGCTGCTCTGTGGAAAAGTTTGGCGGCCAAAGCCACCGTAAGATCTGTCAGCGTATGCACAAGCCTGAAGAGGAAAACCACTTTCTCGAGCCAAACCTCTGCTGCCTGAGGGTCTGGATCACCACTGAACCTCATCGGTCTCTAACACTGGAACTCACGGTGCACGCTCAACCTGCGCTCAAGCTCAGTCTGCTCTGCTGAAGATGTGTGCTTCCCACCAGGTGGGGGTGCATCTACCGGCCCACCCGGATAAAGGGACTCGCATGATGGGTCCTGGACTGATGCCTCGTAGCTCGCAGGGTTGTCGTCACGAACCAAATCTGGTATCGTGGCTGGCTGTCTTCATGGAGAAATCCTGAATATTATCAAGGAGTGTTGCAGTCAGATGATCATATATGTTCATAACAGTAACAATAATGGAAAGCTGACTCAAGAAGGACAGTCAAGACTCAATCCTATGTGATGAAAAAACTAATTTTCCCTATAAAAAGTGTCTCAGCATGCCGAGTAGACAAGAGGGGTATCAGAGTCCTAGTGAATGGATATGTCGGCCTCCGCACCATCACTGGACTCTCTGGCCTGAGAGCCGTTCTCGAGACACATCGACATTGTTTCCCTAAAACCCAACCAATTCCTTTATAGGGACGTCCAAATAATGTCCCAAGGAATGAACCACCTCTGATACAACTTTGTCATGACCCAAACCTACCCAGGCTCGAGCCGCAACTACCCCAAGCCCGTCTCTAGAGGTCCGGGGCTGGTGACAAGCACTGAAGGCTAAACAACCCAGGGGGGCCTTTGCCTAAGTACCTGTACACACACATGCAACACACTCAATGCAGAAGTGAAGAGTAAAATAAAAGTAAAGTACCAACTGCTATAAATAATCCACAAAGTGCATAGAACTCTAAATAGTACAAAGCAAGTGTTGAAGGTAAACTTAAAAGTAAAGGGGAAAAACACGCGCTCAACCAGAAAATTGTCACAACCTTGTAATATGTAAACAAAAGTAAAATAGCTGGGATAGTCCCACACCTAGATCCTGACTACGACCATTGCATGCAGTCCATGCTCCTGAACTGCTAAGATCCTTTGACGTCATGACCAACCTATCTGTCATCTGAAAAGGCACACCAAGTGTGGGCAAAGCCCAAGCAAGGGTGAGTATAAAAATACTCAGTAGGATGCCCCAAAGGCTCGAGGGAGAAACAAACGAGGTAATGAAGAGGTGAGAAGTATATATAACAGGTAAAAGAAAAGGAGTGAAACCGAGAGTGTAATAAAGAGTACAGTAGAGTGTTCAGCTCAACCCAACAAGAGAAAGGAGGTAGACTCGTCCAGACACAACGAGCTGGAAATTGTGAGAAGGTGAACTTCTCGTCGAGTCTTCACTACCTATAGCAGGATAGTAGATCTGTACAACCATGAGAATATAGACACAGAAATCATGTGGCATACCCCGAATGTCATCACCTCTCCTAGAGGGAGGGTAACCAAGCCCAAGAAGTGGGTACTGAAACAAGGTATATACATATATATATGCTCTGTCAAGAAACCTAGACAATATCGTAAGGGGATCTTCATCCTGTAGCTCATACTAAGAATGTGAGTAGCCAAAAGTCCCCAAAGTAAACACCATATATTCCTAGCATCCCGCATATCTGCCCCAAACTGCAAGTCATGGGGCTCAAATCACCGCACCTTGACATTATCCTCTTTGGGCGGCATTGACACACCCACAAGGTTTTTGGTCAGATCGCAAGGACGCATCTTGGTGGGGAAAGCGCCCCTCATACTTGAGAGTTCTAGGGGAATTTCATACCACACCTCGTCACTGCCCCACAGTCGAGATGTCTCCTCAAAGTCGACATGTGACCCCCTGCCCAGCCCCGCTGGAGTGTAATCCCTGGAAGTCGACGGGTTACCACTGGAGGGAGACCCAGAAAAATTCGACGGGTGCCACACTGACCAGTCTCATAAAAAGGTAATCCACTGGAGGTATACCCAACTAAATTCGTCGACGAGTACCGACGCCCAGTCCCGTATAAGGGTTCTCCACTAGAGGGAGGCTTGGAACCGTCATCGGGGACCACTTCCCAGCCCAGCTGGAGGTAAAACCGGCATTGGGGACCACTTCCCAGCCCCGCTAGAGGTAAACCCGAAACCACTCTGGCCATCCCTACTGGATGGTACTGCTCGGTGAACACCGTTGTACTGGCCAGCCCTGTTGGATGGTAACCCACTGGGCATCCCTGCTGGATGGTAACACACTAGCCATCCCTGCTGGATGGTACCGCACTGGCGATTTTTGTAGGATGGTACCCCACTATCCATCCCTGCTGGATGGTACCTCACTGGATATCCCTGCTAGAAACAACCTCCTGGCCAGCCTTGCTGAAAACAACCTCCTGGGTAGAGGATCGGTGCCCGCGTAATGTGTCAGTCACACCGTATCCACAAGAACTCTACCAGGGAACATGAAGCAACTCTGCTGGCCAAACCATCGAGAACAGAACTATGGGAAAACCACTCAACCCTGATGGTCAAACAAAAAAGAATAGAACTAGGGGAAAACTCAACCCGGCTGGTCAAACAAACGAGAGCAGAACCAGGGGGAATCTTAACCCATCTAGTCAAACAAACTAGAACAGAACCAGGGAAAACTCAACCCGGATGGTCAAACAAATGAGAACAGAACTAGGGGAAACTCAACTTGGCTGGTCAAAAAATGAGAACAGAGGGACCCTCTATGCCGCGAGAGGTCAGGGGTATGCAAATAAGAACACGGCATGCACATTGGGCCCACACGACGTGTGGCCCCAAGTCAACTCCAACCTAGCACACAAATGTTCTCAGGTACAAACAACCACATGTACCTCCATGTGTTTCCGTATACTCCCAGAGTATACCATATTTCCAGCCCAAGGGCTATCATGCACACGACACCCAAAGTCAATGCAAAAAGATGTAAACACAGATTTTCCAACCTTCTTCCTCTACGGCCCTAGCATGTCCAAACACATCTCTTTAGACATCAACTTTACTCACACATGAGTAAACGAGATCTCACGCCAAGGGTTCGCTTCTGAACTTAGCTAGATGAACTGCCGCCAGAGCACCCATCATATTTCCACATTTAATAAGATCACATAAGAGGCTCCTCTTTCCTGAACAAATTACACCGTTCTAATCCTCGGGGAAAAACACTCGAGATAGACTACTTACTCAACTCAAACAGATATCCGACGAAAAAGTCGTCAACACTGCCTTATGCCCGAACGACATCCCATGATCCCGAGCCACGACCAAAAAAATAGTCTGGCGCATCCCACCATTGCGATCCCCTCGGGAAAACACGACAAAAGGACTGCTCACTTGAGTGGAACGGATATCCGGAGAAAAAGATGTATTCCGCCGCACCGCACACGAGAAGTGCTCCGTGGGACCCTCATCCCAGTCCCGAAGTGCTGCTAATGAATCCCACCATTTTGATCCTCTCGGAAAAGTACACAAGATGGACTATTCAATTTTCCAAAATGGACACACGGTGATAAAGCTTGAAATCACTGCCAACTCCCGAAACGGCCCTCGCGAGGCCCGTACCAGTGGCTGAATTAAAGCGGGTGGATTGCGCCATTGCAATGTCCTCAGAAATACACCCCAAATCAACTAATAGAATGCCCCAAAAATACATCTTATGAAAAAGTTGTAAACTGTTGCACGCAGCTCGAAAGACAGGCCATGGGGCACATGCCTCAACTTCGGTTTCAATGCCTGAATCTACACTGGAAAACACCGGCTCAACGCCAGGGTCACAACGCCACTGACGGTGCTCAATTCGGATAACGTATGTGTCTGCGCCACCCAAAACAACCCCCCCCCCCCGAAAAATTCCAAACTACTTAATGGCATGTCGCGCCACTGAGGCCCCGGTTTCGGGGGTTAAAACCCCCGAAACCCTCTCAAAAAGTTTGTATTGACGCCAGGAAGGCACTTCCACAGACTACACACAAAATGGACAACCGTAATGAAAATTATCGGCGTCCGAAGAGGGGAAGAATCCCCTTGGGCAGGATCAGCCGGTCCGCTCGGCCTTGGCCAGCCCTTGTCGGCCAGGCCGACTCCCAGGGTCGGCCCGCGGCTCACCCTCGCAGCCCGGTGCTGACCCGCGGTCCATTGCCGACCGGCCCTCGTGGGGTTGGTTCTTTTGCCGCGTGAAGACCCGTGGAGGGCGGGTCTTGTTCCCCCACTGGGGTCGCACGCCGCGACCCCGGTGCTTCCTTGCACCACGACGAGCTTAGCGTCGCCGCCTGGAGCTGCTGCGTCGGCCCGCCTAGAGTCGCCGCCTCTCGTCGACGCCCCCAGCTCACCCGGTCATCGTCCCAATCAAGCCGACCCGCTCTCTCGCCGAGCCATCGTGCCGGCCTACTGCCACCACCTGAGAGCCCTCCACAACACCTACCGGAACTCCCAAAACCGGCCAGAGAAGCTCCAAAACCTCCGAAAACACCAAAAACTCGCTGACTTTTGGCGGACAACCGCGAACACCTCGGGACTCAGATTTTCAAACCGAAATAGGAGTTAGAAAGAAAAGAACTCATTCTACGTTATTATGGGATTCTCTCAACAATTTAAAAGAGATTGAACACATAAAAATCAATTCGAAGAGGGATTTATGAATTGAAATACGAAGTAAGAACCCTGCCTCTTTGGGCGTTGCCCGACGCTTTTTCGTTGATCCGCCTTTGCCGTAGATGAGATCTCCATGATTAGAGTGGGATGAGGATTGTGTGAGGAGGAGCTATCCTTGTTTGAGCTTCTTCCTCCAGGAGGTTCCAAAGGGAGGGGAGGAGAATGGGGGGAGATGGGTTATAAAGAAAATTAATTAAAACATTTAATTAATTTAAACACCCAAAATGACCCGCATTTGAAACCTATGGCGCGGTCAAAATCAATCCTCCCCTAAGGTAAACACCACCTCTTGAGAACAATGGCGGCCTCGATATTTTAATTTGAGCCTCCTTTCGAATGTTATAAAATTTAACGTCTGAATCCGCTAAATTATGAAAATGCCCCTGGCCGCATTTTTCACAGAAGGCCCATGCCCGTGAAAGTTACACCCCCTCTAGGGTAAACAGAGGGCTCCAGACTCAACGGTGCCCTCAGTTTTCCAATATGAGCAACCGTTTAAGAGATACCTACGTTTAACCAGTAAACGAATAAATTAATTATTTTATTTATCCGTTTAACTTTCTGGTAACGGGTGAGGGGTCCAAACGTCCCGTGCCGACATGCCTTATTTCATTCATAGGGTAAACACCCCATTTAGAACCCATCCGTTCATTCATATTTCTGATCTGGATCACTGTTTAGGATTTATCTCATTTATTTGGAATTCCCAGTGTGAACGCACTGAAAATTTAATTTTGGCCACACCGGGGCTTGGAATTGCACGCCGTCTGAAGGCGCTGCTCTGGAATAACATCAAGAATATTCAAAAGTCTTTTATAGAAACAACCGGGTTCATACAACTATTTTATAAAAATTGTTTCACTTTTAATACCAATAGTTCAATATTTTCTTTAGGTGATATTTTTTTGGATTTTTCTGAAAAAGTGATTTTTTAGTGAATAGTAAAAAAAATACATCTTTTCAAAACATTTTCATTTATTTTTAATAAATTTTGTAATTTGAATGTACCATTGTAATTTTAGTTTTATATAAAATTAAGATAATAATTATTCAGTTGTATTTAACAAATCTAATTAAATTTGAAACATCTTTATATCATATTTTGATATAAGTTAATTTTTGGGCTTAAAAAGGCATTTTTCATAAAATTCGCTTTTCATCGTGACTCACAAGTTTAATTTTAAATTAAATTATAAAAATTAGGTGAATTAAATATTGAAAAATGGATTCAATATTTGGAATCATGAGTTACAAATTTTATAAATACTTCCCTTTTATTTTCAATCATTATGAATAGTAATTGTAGTAAATAATTATCACCTGGGTAGGGGTAAATCTGGTAATTATGGTTAAAAAATAATAAGGAATAAAAAATGACCCTAAAAATTTACTTTATCATATTGGATTTTTCAGTTATTCTATTTCCATCCAATTATCGAATACATGGAATCTCGGTGGTATATTTCTTTGATTTTTACCCTTATAATATTTAAGTAAAACATGAAGAAAAAAATATCACATTCTTGTTTATAATATCTATAATATTTTGTGATAATGAAAAAAGGATACATATTTTATATTATGAATATTAATTTTATGGAAATTACTTCTTCATGGTCATTTATTTATAATTTTTAGTGTTGATATAATAACCTTAAATGTGGGTGTAACGATGATACGATAATCATTTAATTAATTGGAAGTTAAAATCCATGTTTTTAGAAATGTTAAAAGTAATTTAATTTTAAATAATTATTCTTTATTTTGAATTTTATAGATATATATAACGTTTCATTGATTTTTTAATGTATTATACATCAATTGTCTTAATTTCATGGTTTTTTCAAATTCAATTTAAATGACTAGTTCCAAAAATGACAGTATGATATTTTATAATAAATAATATTTTGTTAAATGATTTAAACGTCCTAAAAATCAGATAATTTTCCATGTGACTAGTATATGGTTTAATATATATACCATTATCAATTTATTTTCAAATTTTCTGTTTATAGAAACTATCTTCACCCCTAATGTGTAAAAACATTATTATTACGGTAATTGTGAAAAAGTGTTAATGCGGGTTAAAAAAGAGATAAGGGTGAAAACCTAATATAAAATTACTAAATTTTTATTGATTGATATTGTTTTAACCAATAATAATCATATATTAATATTATATCAATGTTTCCTTTTGAAAAAGAAAATTTATATATATATTAATATAATATTTTACGAAATTCAAAAAATGTCCCTCCCTTCACTTATAAAAATGAACCTCCTCTCCTCTTTTCTTCACATATACAAAGCAATTTTTTTTGAAAAATAACAAACATAATCCATTAATTACATAACTTCCTATGTCTGAGAGTCACTCATTAGATTATAAAACCCTCTTAGAAAGGATTTGTATGTAATCCTAATGAGGTTTTCCAAAGAAGAGGCATTGTTCTTAAACATGCATTTTTGTTTTATTTATTATTTTACCTACATAAACTATTATTAATACATGATGATATAATAAAATAAGTATTTTACATAGAATATTTTTTATTATGTTAATTTAATAACTTATATTAGTCTCATCCTCCATCAAATGGTAAATGAAACCATCGTTTATTTTTATGTAGACTACTGCCTCGTGTACTAATGTGATTTCTTTTCCCCATAACCACTCATAGATGTTTATAATGAAAGAATTAATTAATATATATGATATTAATTTCATATTTATCATTATTTAAGAGTAATATATCATATATTTTCTTATTTTTCATTCATCAAAAGATGATAACTCAATTCATGTATATGTGTGGATTACCACCCCATAAAGAAATGTGATTTGTTTTTTATTTCCACATCACATGAATGGTATATATAAGTGTATTTAAAGAAATAATTTAATATTTATTATGTAATTATTATTATATAAAGTTAAAATAACACTTAACTTCTTTCCATCATGACCATTGAAAAATATAATTGTTACTCATGCGTACGTACGACCTACCATCTCTATGAGTGTAACGTAGTGCATTTTTCAAAACCATGTTTCATGGTTAGTTTTAAAATTATAATTTATATATGAAATTTATGACTTTCTTCTGATTCTTATTCTTATTATTATGAAATAATAATCTCTTTAACCTTATTCGACTTACCAAATTTATTTTTACATATGAGCTGAATATCATCAAAGCATCCGACAGAAACCTAAATGATTAAGAAATTTAATGTAACATGATAATAAATAAAAATAAAATATTAATAAACCTGAAAAGGGTTATTAAAAAACTAAATAAATAACATTATTTAATTAATCAGAAAGATAAATAATGTATTTGATGATTCAGACTCAAGATAATGGATCTCTCAAAACCACCCTTTCATTAAGTTATGGAATTTTTCTCTCAAGCTCACTTTATCTCTCTATATATCTATTTTATGTTATGAAATTATTATAAATAAAATATATATTATTCTAAAAGATATAACTATCATATTATACCTTCATTTTATGGGTTAATATAATCCTTATTGTCATTTCTCAATTAACCTCTTTAAATAAGCCTTTTTGATTGTGATATAGGGAAATATTATGCATTCCGTTTTCATTCCATTGTAAATTATTATGTTAATGAATTATTATTCGTTTCCTTTTTTAGGAACACTTAATCATGAACCTATAATGATGTTTTCACTAATATGGTGCTCTAATTCATTGGTTAATGATTTTTCTCATGGTCTGTTTTGTATGTGATTAGGCAGTAAACCTAATCCACTATATGCCTCTACACCCCATGTGATGTTGTCTAGGAAGTTTGAATTTAACAATTATTATTTAATGATTTATGTTACTTACACATTTCCTTCATTTAAATGATACTATGATACTATTTTTTTATTTTATTCTCACATATGATCACTCACGAGCCTTCTATTTTATTTTATCATGTTAGACCTTTGAGTCACTTGTTATGTTTCCTTATCCTGGTTACTCCATTATTAGTATTTTTATATAACACCTTTATTATTATTATTCCCTAGGTTACCCCATGATTTTTTAGGAGCTTCATGTTATTTAGGATCTCATTATGGATATTGAAATAAATATTCTTTTTTAGTTTGATGTTTTTTGTACCTATTATTCCAAATACACTATTCATTTTTGTCATTATTTTATTTAAATGGATATTTATGTTAAATATAATAAAATAATATGTGTAAAAAAGTATGGGTATCTATATCCTCCACAAAAATTTTTCATTAATATCCAACCCACTACATGAATCAAATTTTAATGCTACAAGAAACTGAATGCATGATGGGATTCACTATAAATCATATCAATGATAAATTTAGTTTAATACATTTAAACTCCATGAAGGTGCTCACAATCACTGGTCTGTGGGATGATGCACATATTGGATTATCATCAAGGATCCACCATATATCACCCTTATAAAGCATCATTTCATTACTCAACATTCATAGGAAGGAAATGTCGCCCATATGCATAAGGTACATGAATATAGGTTTACCAACTTATGGGAATATAACCTAACAACCATGTGCTTAACACTTCTTTCCATACCAGAGGGGTCTTGACCGCTTCCATAACTCACCTTACTAAGACAAACATCAACAACTCAATATTCTCATGGAGGGTAACCAAATCATATTATGTTGGATACCATCACAGCTCTTCTCTAACGTGATGGAATCTAAAAAATACCTCTTCCTCCACTAAAGGTAAACAGACTCCACAAAAGGATGAGCGGTTAATACTCAACATTAATAGAATTTTTTTTGGATAAATAGGTTCTAACATGAAGTTACACTTGACTATATAAAATTGGAATGTATTAAACTATGTGGACAATTAATACATGCGTAAAATGAAATAAGGCTCTATGGGTAAATAGACACAAGTCAATATTTTCCTCAAATCAATTACGATCCAATAATTGTAATGCACTACATATATCATCCTAAAATATAGGTCATCAACAATTTATAGTGGATTGGAACCAACCAAAGGATGGTGTTTGAGGATGTTAATCCATATCATGTTTAATTCTATAACTTTTCACAAATAAATTCCCATCAAACATCAACTCCTAAAACAACGAGATGTTTATATTCACCATCTATATCAAAGAATTATGTCCACATTACTACTTTTTCTATTCTTAATGGAGAATCTAGACATCCCAAAAAATTAGGGCCTATATCTACCAATACCATCTTATTTGAATTAAGAATAGGTGGAATTTCAATAAGGATCAACCCCAACTCAAAATCATTTCACCTGGAGATTTATGAGTCACCGAGCTCAAAACACTACACCATTAAAAACATTCCCATAAGACACCTCATAAATCCCACATTCCCTAATTGGTAATTAAACACATTTATGCCAACTAATGAAAGGTTCAATGATGTTTGTTAAAAAATAAATTTCTAAAAATGCCTCAAATAGCAACCATAGTAGGGAAGTTATATTATGATTTTGAGTAAAATATCATTCCCTAATATTTCAAATTATTGTATTATAATATCAAAACACAAACTAAAATTCAGGGAGAAAAATTATGAACTAGATAGAAAGTGATCCCATAATCTAGTTTATCCCCTATCACCACATGATCAGGTTTCACTCAAAAACATCGGAGCCCTCTAACAATGAATACATGCAGCGTAACTAGTATACTTGTAGTCTCATCCATCCAAAAAGGTACTACCATCTTATAAATAATAAATATCTATGTTATGAACAAGTGGAGAGAGACTACCTTACATCATGGGTAAGTACGTATACTGACTGAGCCTTAGTAAAAAATACATCATCACTCACAATCCAGTGGGGAAAGGCCCCAAAACAGGCATGGAATCATCATATCCTTACTTCTATACCTAATTTGGAATTTAGTGGGTATAACCCTTCAATCAATAAGACACACTTGCAAGTGTTAGAGATTATCTCGATAATATGACATAGGAAAGACATGATGGATCATTCCTATCCACTATATGGTGTATATACCAACTTACTCATACCCAAAAATCAATTTAATTGGTTTCTGAGTTCACTAATATGATACCAGAGTATGGGTGAAAGGATACATTGGTCATCATAAAAATACTAGTTTCTCTATTACATTAAACAAACTCAATACCCCCTTAACATCATTATCCTATTTTCCTAAACCAATACTCATATGACTATAATCTCTAAACAATATCCAGAGGAAAAAACCTCTTTGATACAAATCTGACAATAGTTGAACCACTGAGGTCCCACCTTCTTAGAGGTATGACAAGTGTCCCACCCCAAGTCTACCTCCAAAAACATAGGGGATGGTGACTATCTCTGATTATGTAATCCCACAAATGGAAGGAATTATCCTATAAGGGTCTCATATATGCAATTAAAGGTAATATTAACACCAAAAACATATAATTAGTGTATCCAACTAAACTAAAAGAAACTAATGAATGAGACATACATTGAGGTACACATAAATAACTAGAAGGAATAACATAATGTAATGGGGGGATACACACCCAAAATCCAAAAAAGAGAACCGATAGCCGACCAAGATAAATAGGTCCTAACTATAAGATTCTTTTAAACATTATTATCATTTGAAACCATTGGCTCTTGGTACCACTATGATCGTCCTACACTGTATCCCCAATAGTTATTTGGTGTAAACGCCAAATAATCCATGTCAAATCCATATCCACAATAATATATATGACCTATGCACCGTATACATAGAATCAATATTTTTATGAACAAGGAACATGTAGGGGTGATTATAAACATGACTAGTAGGTTATACTGAAAACCACAAATAATTATAAATAAAGACAATAGCTAAAATATCATGGAACTAAGAAGTATCCAAAAATAATCAATAAGGAAAAAAATAAAAATATTTTCAAACGCTAAAATTTTCAAGGATGTTAATAAAACCTAGTCATCATAGCACCAACCATCATGACCCTATAGTATAAGAAACAAGATGTTATAAGAATGTTAGAGATACCCTAAGATATAATGCCTATATCCATCTAAGAACCACATCTAAAATGAAACCCATGGTTTGCTCAGGAGTTAGAGTCCCATAGAATTCATTACTACAATACCTTCTATTAACTATTCCACCACTAGAATCCATGAAGGGGATCCTTCTCAACCCTAATGCATGATCACCTTCTAAGTGAGAACATTCTACATGAGGTTAAATGATAAACCTATGTGTTCTCACAAAAAGTACACAAATAATACAGTAATTTCTTAGATGTCTCGTGAAACACCCAATGGAAAAACACACCTCACCAGAAAAAACCTCATATTAGGGAATTCAACTCATAGATATAGGATTATACCCCAACTACAAAGGAAAAATTACTTCAACAGAGTTTAACTCAAAAAATGAGGTTCACACCCTAGGCCAAAAGGGGAAACATGAACCCATTAGAGTTCGACTCCAAAAATGAGGTTCGTATCCTAGGTCATAGTGGGATACCTGACTCTATTGGATTTTAACTCATAGATAGAGCATCACACCATGGGAAATTGGGGGATACCTAACTCTATCAGAGTTTGAATCATAGATAGATGATTCTTACTTGGGATAAATAGGGATACCTAAATCCACTTTTACTATCCTATGGTATGGGATCACACATCATGATAATGGGATTAGGATACCTGACCCTTCCCAGGGAAGAAGGAATAGAGGATTTGGACCCTATGACCAATGAGTGGGTACCATACTCTATCCATGATTGACCCATATAAGGGATTACATATCCTAAGTAGTATGGTAGGATACGTATACTTATCTAATGGGATTAGAGACTCTATTGTTGCATCCCATATTTAAACCTACTAAACGGGATCACACAAACATCTTGATCAAAGATAAGGGAAGGTACCCAACATTTTCATGGGGTACACGGGGTATCACCCCATGTCAAAAAACTAGAATTATTACACTATTTAACATAAATTGAGAAATTATAACAACACAATGTGTGTGTTTATACACAAAATATGTGGGTTTGGGTTTGGTGGTTGGTGTGTGTGCCTTACTTTTTATTCATGTTCTTCAAAGGGATACATGGGGTGTAGCCTATATATACCTGAGGTGTTATCCACCTAAGAAATTTGGGCATGTTACTCCTAGAAATATAGTATTTTACTTCTAAGGTCACTTGATGTGTGGGACCAACCACAACATCATGATATATATAACTCATTTGGAAACCAAATGTTTTATCACCCATGAAATGAAATAAGTGTTTTTTAAGAACTACATACCATGTAATTATGGATTTTAAAAAATCAAAGATTCTACCAAAACATTTACTACTTCCACCATCCCATCTATTATTATCACTGGAAACCCAATAAACTACATTGACTAGGATCAATGTGATGTTGGGTACTAGATATCAGACACCCTAAATTGGAAAAATTAACCCATGTCATCTCTCTTGTTATTCGTATGTATTGGATCATGAAATGGAATCCTAATTCCTTAAATGAATCCCCAAAATTGTGAATGATCCTCTAACATGTTGTAATCATTTATTCTAAAGATGAAACAATGATCCATGGTAATTATAATCAATCAAAAAACAATTTTTTCTATTGGAAAAATTTAAATCACTAGAAAAACCAAATACCAGTGATAAATAAAGGAAGAAAATGAGGGTAAATCCATAAACAAAAAAAGTGAGAATAAAAAATGACCATACATGGTGGGAAGTCATCTAAATTAGGCAATTTAAAAGAAAAAATAAATATTTTAATTTCCTAAATCAATTATTCCAAAATAATAGGTTCAATTTAAAAATAAATTAACAAGGATTGGTAAAGGCCAATTAATAATTAAATTCATAGAATAATTAATCCATAAACACAACAATATAGATGCCTAGATAAATACACAAAAAGAATACCTACCTTGAAAAGAATTTATTATTAGATAATAATGAATACATTACGTGTCCTTGGTTTTTTTATCTTTGTTTCATTAATTGATCATTGGTGTAATTGGGGATTTGATCCTACCCCTCAAACAACATATCAAAGTCTTCATTAATCCACAATATCTACACTACAGGGATCTCCTATCAATAATCTCTCTAGGTTATATTGTAAACCCTAGAAGAGTCAAAAATGTTATATATATAAATATAGGCAATTATGTCATGGGAAAATTAAATAATTTATTTTATTCATTTAATTAACTCATTTTGATCCACCCACAACTACATCCCATCATGGGGCCCAATGCGATCAAAACATATGTCGTTCCCTAAGAAAAACCCATGTTTTGGATTCATCCATGGTATCAGTTTCAACATTTGAGACTCCATTCATGTGATATAGGTGTTTCTTAAGAAAAAATTGTTTTATAAAACAATAAAAATATTATATTCTTATTATATTATTTTTTAGGCTTCATAATATATTCTTTTCTATATTGGCATAACCAAGGGGAAAAACCCAAACTATGATACCAAAATAAGCCTCAAAATAATATATGGTTTTCTACTAGGGTATAATTTTTGTTACACCACTAGAATCCTCTGGGTCTCTGAAAATTCAAAAATGGAGTTAATTAAAAATTATACAATATTCAGGTCACAAAAAACATTGAGAAATATCGAGAAGTGAAAACCTATGTTGTAGTCATGATGGCCTACAGATCTAGAATCTTTGATACGTGGTCGTTTCATGACCACCATAGTCATGGTCATAGAACACGTATATATTTATTTTTAAATTACTAAACACCTAAAATATCTTAAAAAATATAAAATTTATTTGAATATGTAAAAATTAAAATAAAATTGAATGAAAAAAATGTAATACCAGAAATTAATATCAAGGGTACGACACTTTATGAGTAAGAATAATTTAATTTTTTTAAAATAATATAAAAAAACAATTTCAAATTATAGTAATTATAGTATATTAGAATATATATTTTACCAAAAAATTAAATTTATCATATTTAAAATGTATAATAATTTTTTTCAATTTTTCAAAATCCCAATATATTTGAAGTTTTATATATATAATTTTTCAAGTTTGTAATAGGATGTTAAAATATTTATTTATCACAAAATTGAAACCCGCTAAAATTATTTTTATATATCATAATTTAACTTTTTATGTATTAATTTTATTTTTTGAGTTGATTTTTTTTTTATAAAATGTAAAATTTTGTATTTTCCATTAATATATTTGTATATATAGTTTTTTATTCAATTATTTTTTATTTTTAGTGTGTTTTTTTTTAAATATTTTTAAATGAATCACGTTTTAAAAAAATGAGATAGAGATAAAGAGTGATCTTTTATTTTTTGACATTGAAATTGAATTAAAATATTTAAGGTTGGTTCGATGGTGAAGTGATGTGGGGGGGTTCAATCATCTATTGTGATGAATGTGTGTGAGAGAGAGAGAGAGAGAATATTTTGAGGAGATAGTGTGGTTTTTTTTATGAGGTGACGTCTAGTGTTGGGTAGAGATGTGAAAAAGGGATGTCTGAACAGTAGGTCTATAAACTATCTCTATTCCATGAAAATAATTTATGTTGAAATATATAATAAGAAGTCATATAACAATATAATTATATTTAGTGGAACCTTGTGAAAATATTAATATTTTAAATTCTTATTTTTTTTATTATAGAAGTGAAAATAATAAATTTTCCAATATGCCAAGTTTGGGCTATGATACACACAAATTTTTAATATCTTATCTATTTTAGGTGTGTTCCTCTTTAATTATTTAGTTTATCTTCATTTATTTTTCATAAACTATTCTAACCTTTGTAATTTAACCTCGTTTCCTCGTAAAAACATTGCTTCTTAAGTGTTTAGTGGATCACAGAATTTGAGTTAATGGATAACTAGTGGTGTCTTGCAGTATTGGGGATATTATAGACCCACTAGAAAACAAGTGGGCTTGGGAATCTTGTATCTCTCATAGGAGACCCATAGACCATATGGTGGGGTCTACAATCATGTAGGAGTGGCTGTGTTGGTCCTGGTAAGAGTAATTAGTGAAAAAATCATAATACCCCCTAAAAACCCTCATTTAACCCTTTTAATCTCTATTTACAACTCTAATTTATGATTTTTGAACATAATAGGTTCTTTAAGGCTCTCATGGTTTCTTTAATACCTCTACTTGATCTCGTGATTCATTATTCAACCCATAAATCATGAATCATTATTTTAATCTTGGATTTTTTTCTTCCTCATGGATCCTCTTATTTCACTCATAATAGGATCTTTGAATCTCTATCTATAGGATAATGTTGTGTTGCAAATTGATCTAATTCTTGATCTTAGTTTTTTTCTTCTACCTTTCTTTAGCTGGGGGGTGTAAAATAAGTCCGTATATTCTAATTTTTTATCTAGTATGTGCAACCTATATGATTGCACTCACATGTTGTGTGCATGACCTTTAATAATTGTAATTGTTTAATTATTCATTCCTAGACATACCATGAATATTATTATGTTCGTTTTCATTGAGACTATGAATTTTGGCCACTTGAGAAGTGTGATAAATTTTTACCTTAGGTTGGAACATAGAATTTATAAACCTAGAGCCTAATGTTAAATTAGATATTTATTATGTATTTAATCAATGATGTGATTTTTCTTAGCATGTGAATTGATATAATTGGAATATTAAAGAATCACTTGGTTTGAAATTGTTTAATTGGATTAT
The DNA here is from genome assembly GCA_963277665.1 of Viscum album. Taxonomy (NCBI): domain Eukaryota; kingdom Viridiplantae; phylum Streptophyta; class Magnoliopsida; order Santalales; family Viscaceae; genus Viscum; species Viscum album. Next base: position 1,578,595,531 of record OY728141.1, read on the forward strand.
AATTGGATTTAAAAAAATGTCATCATGTCATATGGATATAATGACTTGTGAATTTTAACTGGGGATAAATAGAATGTTTTGTATAATTTTTACAATTATAATAAAAATACATAAAATGGAATTATAGGATAAGTTGTTGATAATTGGTAATTTGGATTAATTAACAAATTTGGAATATCGTAACATGATGGGAATATTTATTGAATTGGAAGTCATTGGATCTTTTTTCTTTTCTTTTTGAAATCATTGAATCACCCTTACAATGGTAAATGTACCATGTGAACATGTATGTGGACCCAGTATGAGAATAATCATTATTTAGGGTTATTATTTATAATTTCCAAGGTAAATTTTCCTTGGGAACATGTATGTATCTCTTTTGTGGGAATCCTAATAGATACCATTAATACATGGATTTGATACTTCTCCCTTATCGCGTGTAATGCGCCCTAGGAAGATATAAGTTTCTCTAGCATGGGAATTCTCAGAAAGTACATTATTGATGCTCATGGGTGAGATGTATGGTTATTTGAAACACAGTATTAGTGATGAATCCTAGGTAGATTAATCCACCAAGGGAAATTTTTATTGGGACCCTTGATACATGGTGTGGTTGATTTATCCACTATATAAGAATCCATCAATGAATATAGATATCTGACATTATGTTGAAGCAAGATTAGTTGGTTCCAGGTGGCAACCCAAAGAATGAGGGTAAATGAGTTATATGATGATATACATTAATTTATGAATCAATGGAACTATTTATCAAACTGCTACATGAACTATTTGGTTAGACTGGATTGTTTAGAAACATTGGGTCTCGACCCACTCAGTTATACTCACACCTTATTTGGGACATCACTTCATTCAATGAAAGACATTAAGGATGTAGGTATGAATATGGGAAATCAATTTTATGTTTGATTGATTAATTTTATGGGTGATATTGGAGCATAGAGGTATGGTTGGGATGGGGTTAAAGACTTGGGTTTTTTTATTCCTTATTACAGTGTTTGTTTTTAATTGTTTATATGTATGACTTTCATCATAAGATTTAGTTTTCATTCAGTGTGCATGAAATGATCGATTATTAAAAAATTTATTGTTGGTATTCATCTTTTATCAACTTGATATTTATGTCAGTATTGATTTATATTATTTTTGCTATAATTTTTACATTCTTCCAAAGTGTATTGTCTCCCCACTATATTCTTTAGACCCTCAATGTTATTATACAATCTCTAGCATGTGGGGAGGAACACCTGAGGTCACACAACTACTTATGTTAATCACATGAGGGATAATTGGGTTAGTAATGTCAAAAAGTTGTATCAAAGTTCATGAATTTTCTATTTCGTTACTATTTGGGGAAGGTAGATAAAAGACTAGGATGTGTCATGACATGGTAATTTTATAACGCATGGGAGTAGTTAACCAATGTATAGGGGAAAATAAAAGTACCTTGGGATGTGATCACTAATATTTATGTTTATTTTTTATATCTGTAATTTTATTTCACCTTGGTTGATTCACTTTCTCTATGATATTATTGATCATTAAGATTTTACTCATGGGATAGTATGACCTGAGGTGAGTATGCATGCAACATGGTAGGAATTTAAGGAAATTTGTTGACATGAATTTTTCATGAGAGGGAAATATTAATTTCATGTGAAATTTATACCTATCTAAATTATGAAAATAAATCCCTTGAAATATCTAATAAAATTAATAAATGAAACTGTTATGTAATTCTTATTCACTTTTTAAGCAATGTTTCAGAGGACACTTATGCCGTTGAATTCTATTATTGTCTTGTACTTATTAGGTTGAAATCATTATTTACCAAGTTATCTAAGGAGTGTTTTAACCATTGTAGAGAAAATTACTCTGTATCTACTTTTGTTAGAGTGTTAGAATGGTTATAATTAGAGTATTCCTCACAAAAATCATCCAAAACATCATGTGGATTTGGGGAACTATATGGATGATCATATTCATGATAGTTTCACACGAGTCATAAAATCCACATAGATGGAGAATACTCACATTTTTTCTTGAATGTATGCTATTAATAGAGAGTTTTAGCTACAACACCTAACCACATTCACTAGGTAGGTCTTCCCCCATGTTAATGAGTTCTAGATTTAGTCTATCACGATGAACCCCAAACACCTAAAGACACTTTCATACATAAGGCTAAAGTTTGATACATATTTGATATGATGACAACCTAAGCATTTGTTGTACATCATAATGAAATATAGATTGTAATAGGATATTACCTAAAAGGATTTTGAGGAAAATTTCATGGGTCACTTTAATGAAGAGACACTGAGGAATGACTGGGTTCATAATTTCAAACACTTGGTGTAAGAGAGAATGTCGGTTATAAATTAAACTATAAATTTTACCGACTTGTAGTGTTTTTATATATCTTTATAAACTGATGAGTTAACTAGGTAAATGAACTTCCTAGATGTTCTTTGATAGGAGTTCAAGTCTTAGGTGAACATATTTCACCGTAAAATATTTTTTTTACATAATGAATCATGTTATTATTATGGATTGGAACCAAAATAAGGCACAGATTTGGGGGTAGGTTATCTCAGCAAGATGATCAGGTAGCTCTTCTTTAGGTAGGAATAAGTTTTGATATAATATTTTATTCTTGTAAAATAAAGGGAAATGAATTTATGTGAGTGGAAAGATTTATTAGGACCAAGACCAGGGTAAGTGGTTTTAGTGTGTTACGGTTGGCCATTGGAACTTCTAGTGTCCTTTCCATATAGTGGATTACTACAGCTAAAATAAGATTGGCATCCTGTAAAACTTTTATAGGGTAAATTAGAAGTTGAGTGGTGGAAGAGGAAAAAGATAGACACTAGAATCTTGGATTGACTCAGATACCCCTCGAAAGACATGCAGATGGAGTTCCACTACACACTTGAGTTCGGGTAGGGGATGTAGTCCCCAACACTATAGAGGTAGTACCATTAGAAGGAAGTACCTCATGGGAGTCATATTAGAGCCTTGGGAAGAGGGGTGAGTCAGATGTATGCAATATAGTCTACTCCTACCAATCAAGATGTAGGGCCTTCCATTTTTAGAGGTACATTTCTATTTTCATCTAACCCTTCTTGTATTTTAATTGATACAGTAGCGTCAAATTCATTTTTATCTACTAAATTCAAAAATAACTTGGATTTGGATATGGAAGTATTTCATGGGCTTATGACTATTGATGTGATGTTGGGGGTGAGATCATAATTCATCAGATGATTCATGGAGTGTTCTCTTTAAATTGGTGTTTTTCATTTTATTTGGGATAAGTATGATCAAGAAATATATGGGTTTTATTTTATTCTATGTATGGATTGGATAATGTTTAAAAGCATTATATTGACTCATATTAGAGGGGAGTGACTTTTCTATCTCAAAAAGGGAGAGGCTATATTAAAAGGGTGAATTGGATAATTGTGTTGGTCATAATAGAAAAATTATGTACTGATTGGATTATCTCACAGCTCATAATGAAATCCTTGTTCTAGGTGATGGTGAGTTGCAGCAGAGTACCATTTCTCTAGTGGTGGACCATATTAAAGATTTATTTCCTAAAGAGTTATCCATTATACCTCCAAGATGGAAATTTACTTCATTATAGATATGGTGTAATGAAATGAACTAGTTTCTATCCTACCTTATAGAATGGATCTAGTGAATATTCAAGAGTTGAATGTTTGGTTAAAATATATAGAAGAAAAAGGATTCATACAACTTAGTACTTTACTATGTGGTTCTCCTATGTTTTTTTCAACAAGGATAACGGGACATGTGACATATTTTTGTATTACTAAAAACTAAAAAAAATGAGGGTAATTATTATGTATCCCCATCTATGAATTAATGATATCTTAATCATTTGTTAAGATCCTAGATTTTATCCAAGATTTATTTGAGGTTAGGGTACCATCAGTTGAGTGTGAGGCCATGTAACATACCCTTGACTAATTTTAAAAGTGGGTATGGCTGGTAATGGTTTATGGTGATTTTATTTGGTCTAATGAAAAAACTGATGGTATTGATGGCCTTGATGAATTAGATCTTCCATTCATTTCTAGACTAGTTTGTAGTGATTTTTCTTAATGATATATTATTGTACTTCTAGTCTAAAGACGATCATGATCAACTTCTTGACATCATCCTGGGTACACTGAGAGAGAATTAGTTACATATCGACATATATAAATGATACTTTTGGTTTGAAAATTTATGATTCTTGGCAATTTTATCTCATAGGATAAAGTTTCAATGGACCCAGATAAGGTTTCCGTTGGGGTATCTTGGGAACTAACAAAAAACAAATTTGAGATTTAGAGCTTTCTAGTTCTGAAATTGTATTACTGTAATTTCATTTAGAACATATCCCATCTTGAAGAACTGATTTCTTATTGACCAAGAAAGGGGAGGAGTTTTTTTTAGATTATTATGATGAGGTTTTCATGGAATTCAAGAAAAGGTTGAGCTCAACACTAATCTTCACCATACCTAATCTATGTAAGGAGTATATCATGTGTTATAATGCATTAGGATTTATACTCTAATTATTTCTGATGTACGAGGATTGATTGGTTGCTTATGGATCTATATAGTTGAGGAATCATGAGAATAATTCCCCCACTCTTTATTTTGAGTTGGTAATGGTAGCATACACACTGAGATATTAGTGACATTATCTGTTGGGTGAGAAGTTTTTGGCATACACGTATCATAAGATCCTTAGATATATATTTTTTTAGTGGGACCTAATCCTTTAGAATAGGAGGTCGGTCAATTATCTATATTATTTAGAATTTGAATTATAATACACTCCAAGAAAGGGTAACATTATTTCTAACACCATGAGTTAGATGATGAAGTCAGATTCATTTTGGGAATCTTTTGAAGAGTTGATATTTATGAAACTCTTTTCTAATACGATTATATATGTTCAAGTTTCTTAGTGGAGAGTCACTCTGACATAAAATATTTTTATACCCATTCATCTAGACTAGATAAATAAAGGGAAGTCATATGATTCAAATGAATTTTTTGTGTGGGAAAACATTTATGATGTGGATCCATTATCAAGATGGTCTCTTGAAAGTGAGTATTTTCTTCTTGTCCATGGTTATATCTGGGGTCGTGCGGGCTTGCGTGAGGATATTATGAGGGAATTATATTATTATAAATGTTTAATTCATCCTAGTTTGAGAATGATATTTCATGATATCTGTAATAAGTACTGGTGGATGTAAATAAATATGTAGATATTTTAATTTCTACATGATGTTTAACCTATTAGCAGGTGAATTCCATGTATGAGAGGCATGATGAGTTATTGAAAACTTTGATTGTTCCTGAGTAAAGGATGTATGATGTCACTATAGATTTCACCTGAGTCTAACCAAGAAACCCTAGAAAATGATTTAATATGGGTGATCATGGATCAACTAATGACAGTAACCAACATAATTTATATTATGGACATCCTCACCTTTTATTATCTGTGATACATATTTTTGTGAGATATATCTCGATCCAATTGTATTATTTGGAGTATCATTTATGGTTGAGATCCCCATTTCACATCATGGTTCTAGATGGATATTCAGAATAAAATCGTACCATATGTCCTTCTAATTATATCCTACCATCATTATACTAATGAAAAATATTAACTAGAAGTTAAAATTATAGATGATATTTTACAAGATGGTGTTCTGAATTTCAATGTTTCTTTAGAGTAGAATCGGTAACATGTTGAGTTTTCTTATAATAATAGCTTCCATTATTCAATCCAAATAGATACTTTTGAGTTTTTACATGGAAGTTTATGATTTTATTGTATTTACTAGTAAGAAGTATGTGATTCAATACTTTTTCGAAACAATGCTTGGGAAATAGATTTGTGAGTGGGTCTAGTTGGTCAGGATGTGGTTGGAAACCACATAGATATGGAAAAAACCATATTCTAACCCTTAAATTTATCCTCTATAGTTTTATTTTTGTCATCATGTTTTTATGGGTCTCTTAGGATAGGGAAACACCATATATAGAATCATGGAAAGCTATCACCCAAGTTCATTGGGATATTTGAGATAGTAGGGATGGTTGGTCTAGTGGCCTACGGATTGGATCTTTCATAGAACTAAAGTTCCATGAATGATGTGTTTCACATGTTATGACTTATGAAATATGACCTTGACCCTTCTCACTATCTAGTTTTTGATTTGTCCTTTGAGGAGCACCTTATTCATATCATGGACCATAGTGACAAGAATCTATTAAGAAATATTGTTTATCTAGTGTGAGTGAAATGTCATCAAGGGAATGTGAATGAGTTTTCATGGGTGACGTGGTCTAATTTATGAGCATAAAAGAACTTTTTATTCACTAATACCCCCACAATGATTCTTGGGAGCACAACTCATGGATGAGTTTTTATACAGTCATGAGGTGGTAAAATCCTATCTTTTTTTGGAACATTTCTCTTTAATTTTTTGGTTGAAACTCATTGATTTTTATAACCATTTTAACCATGGTAATCAGGCTTTGTTATCTTGTAAAATCAGTATATTATAGGTGATTTATTGCTTAGAAATTCTTAGTTAGCAAAATAATGGAGGTGTTTTGTATTTTTGGGGATATAATAGAGCCACTATCTAATAAGTGTAATCCATTGGCAAGCCAATGGGTTGTCTAGTGTCTTTGTAAAGTAACTACAGTCCCACTATTTAACTGGAGGGCTCAGTAAATGTGGGCCTCTTATAGGAACCCACCTTCTAGAAAATGGATACCTACTAGCTAGTAGGTTGGCTCTCTGTCTATGGAGGCACACTGGTGGTTACCACCGGCTAACTGGTTGCATCGAGTTGGGATAGAGTAATTAGGGTAAAATCACAACCCCCCCACCGGAAACCCCTATTTAATCCTTTTAAACCTCATTAATGACCCTAATATAAGATATTTAAAATTCTATGGTTTTCTAAGGCTCTTGTAGCTTCTCAAACACATCTCTTTAATCTGTTGATCCATTCTCTGGCTAGGAGAACTTCGATCAGCATATTATTCTTGGAAATTATTGAATTCATTGTGTATTACTCTTATATATTATTATTTTATCCTTTCCCAAATATATCAATCGACTACCATAAGAGATTGTGTTTTTTCACACTAATCTAGGGCCCAATTTTTATTTCCATCTTTTACATTGAATTTGGTGGATTGTTTAAAATAACTCTTTAAATTCTGTTTTTTTCTCTAGTATGTGAATCCAGTGTGATCATTCCAACACTCCATTAATGAAAACATTAATAATTAAAATTTATTATGTATTCATTAAAAGACATCCCTTAGATCTTGTTGGTTTTTTTCATTATTGAAATCAGGACACGTGGAAACCAGAAATGTGTGCCAACTATTTACCATAGGTTTGACCTTGTAACATATGAACCAAGGCCCATGTATTAAATTGGTAATTTTATTAACAAAGTGAATAGGATTATATTATGAATTGATGTAATTTTATTAATATTGAATCCCATGGATTGAATGTTGATAATTGGCATGTAATTAGATTTTCTAGGATGACATGATGGAATATGGATATAATGACTTTTGAATAGTAATTGGGTATAAATGGAATGTTTAATATAATTTTTAAAATTATTATGAAAAATATTATCTTTTCATGTTTAAATAAATGTTTGATAATTGGTAATTTTGATAGATTAACCAGTATTGAATATCTTAAAATGCTTAGAATGTTTTATGAATTGGAATGCATTGGTTGTTATTGCTTTAGTTTTTTAAATGAGTAAATAAACCTTGGCATGGGTAATGTTCCATGATAACACATAGCCCCATAATGGAAATTCATATTCGGTTCAGTTATACTTTTCCCCTAGAATGGGCAATGTGCCATGGGAACATCTAAGCAGCTCTAACATGAAATTTTACAAATATTCCATTTATAAATAGAATTGATACTTCACCCTTTTCATTGGTAATTCATTATGGGATAATTTATGTTGATCATTCATGTGAAATCCTATAGAGTCGATTATTGATTCTCTAAGGTGAGATGTATGGTTATTTGAAACATTATATGGGTAATTCAACATAGGTAGGAGAAACCACCAATGTCCATCCAAATTGGGACCACTGATATATGGTGTGGGTGATTCATAATTTATAAGAGAATCCACCATTAGATATAGATATCAAAAATCATACCAAACCAGGTATTGTTAACCCCAAATGAAAAACTGGAGCTCAAAGGTCAGTGGGTTATTTGAGGTTCTACATTTATTTATGAATTAATGGACCTATTAAACGTGCTATTTCATACATTATTTATTTAGACCATGCCTTTTTGACATCATGGGTGTTGGGCTACAGAGTTTAACATAGACCAAATTTGGGATGTCGTTTTGTACCCCAATAAGCATCATGGATGTAGGTATGGTCATGAGAAAGGGGACCTATACATTATTGATTAATTTTATAGATGGGGTTTCATAATTGAGATGGGACCAGGCATGTGGTTGGGGAGTGGGGTTTTTGGATTCTTTATTATGGATTTTATTTTTTGTTGTCTACTTATATGGCTTTCAACACAACATTTAGTTCACATTCAGCATAGCAGGACATGGTTTATTATTATTATTATTATTATTCATATTGTTGGTATTCATATGTCATCTAAATGTGATGTATTTCATTATTTATTTATATTATTTTGGTTGTAATTCATATTATATTCCAAAGGGTGTATTCTCCCCACCGTATTCCTTAAATCATCCCTACTACTCCGTTGTCTTTGGAATATTTGGAGGTGCACTTGAGGTCATTTAACAATCCATCTCAGCCACATGAAGGAGGGAAGGTGAGATTACATTACAATATTCCATATTTAAAATATATGAAATAAAGTCAGTTATATACAATAAATGATGATCATAACAGAAAATATTTATTGATTTAGTAATTAGTTTCAATATAGTAATGTCTTAACATTTCAGAAATGATAATGTGATTCATGGAAAGGTTATAGAAGGTTTGATCACCATAAAATATCTAGAGTGAAAAGAAAATTAATATCTCTAATAGGATTCTCTAATGTCAATATCACCATGAAATTTATAATGAATTAAAAATATCTCAAGGTTTTAACAGCAATAAATAATGATTTGATAACTAACATAACTATGAAATATCAATGAAATTACAAATTATCCAAAATTGGATGAATAGATCCATCATAGTTAATATTCAAGAATTTCGATAATGGTCGGCTCAATAATTTAGACAATGTATCTATCATGAAGGATATTTTTCTAGTGTTATTTGAGAGTTGGAGAGAAACAATGAAATTTAACATTCATTAAATATCCTTGATGAATATATTATGAGTTGGAAATGAAGTTATAAATAATAATTTTTTCACCAACTTCTAAAAAAAATACTTGTTTAAAAATCTCAAAAAACCCCTATATATTTTATTCTATATATTTGATATGAAACAATTCTTATCGTGGCTTGGTAAATTAAAATTTCTCTAATTTTACTTGCTTCAAAGTCAATGGGAAAGAATCAAATAGGTCAAAAAATTAAATTTAAATGATGACTTTTATGAGTCAATGTGTTTACCACTAGGGCTCCTATTATGGGATGGGAGACACATATCCTTCCATGGGACCATGACCATGGATATAAATGAATCAATACCCCTACTAATCAACATAAATCTTAATTATGTCACTATTAGTGGTCATGATCAAAAAACATTTCATTACATAAGTGAGGTAAAAATAAGAACATATTCTATGAGAGATAAATATCCAACAAGAGGTAAGGTATGTTCCTTAAAAAAATGTTATTTTAAACTATTTAGTCCTCAATATAGAAGAGGTATTTTAGAGAAACAATAATGTATCAAAATAAGTCCCACATACTTCCTATGGTTGTTAGTGTTTTGAAATCCCATCATATCATATATCCATGGGGAAAACCTATATCAACATCATGGGAGATGAAAATACATTTTTTATATTGTTGTTTTTATGAATCCCAATAACATATATCCACGATTGATTGAAATAAATTAATCTATAAAAAAATGTGGAACTTGGGGTTATGTGGTGTTTTTTTAAAATAGATAACAATGCGATAAACATGATCATAAGACTTTGATTGGATTTGGTTTCTTGGATTATACAACATTAATGATATTATTATATAGATATTCTATACATAGAATAAAGAGGTAATTCCAAATGGAAGATCCCTAACATAATCTCAGTCTTGATAATAATGTCATGGAAGGGGTGCCTTCCAATAATACTTATATGGAAACATTGTATATAAACCTCATGATTTGTTGAATAAGGGTGAGTGAAAGATCCAAATCTTGTAAGGTATCGATAATAAAATACTAGAAAAGGTGATAGAAATATTTCTCTAAGACAACATTGATTGTCATCCTTCCTTTATAAACTAATTCTTCATAGAACGAATGACTTATGGGGCTACTATTATGTCATTAGAGACATGTATACTTTGATAAAAAATTTCATAAAATCAAAATTATATTTCATTCATCACCTACTGAAGTATAATGTTGATGATATTTTTAACCATTTTTAAGGAAGAATTCAAATACTAATTTGGTGGAAGACCCCAATGTTCAAAATTATGTCATATTTAGTTGATGAGTTTTATGTTTCATGGGTAGCAATGTGGATGATTGTGGTGAATTTTAGTAATAGAATTGTTCTTTATGGGGTGAGATATTATATATTTATTCATATGAGAATTCCACTTTTCAAACATTGATTCATAATATCAAACACATGGCATGAAGTTAAATGCATCCAAGCATCCATTATGTTGGTCCCATTATGGTTAATTTGAAGTATATATTTATTTCCTTTTTATAATTTGATCTCTATATTAGGGTATGGAAGTATATATGTTAACTATTATGAATTTTTGGTAGGGATTGTCTTGTAAGGGACCTATTATAGTTTATGGTGGTTGTGAATAAAAAATTTATATATTATTATTTAATGAGAGATTATTTATGGTGATACATGGGTTGGTATATGCTTTTTAGGTTCCTTATCTTGGTAAGGAAATAATGTAGAGAGCTCCATGTAGTACAAATTTGTTGGGCCTAACCTTGGGTGTATGATAAATTTAAATATTTATTGATTAATAATTTTCCATATCCACACATAGAAAATATATTCGTATTTCATGAATTGATCTTGATTTTTAGGATGACTATACAATGTCAAAATACATCCACATGTATGCCATATGTAAATTTCTATCTCATGTTATTGTAAATTAAAAAGATTAAAATTAATTGTGGGATTGGGAACTTATAATTTAGGTGATGTTCATTGGTAAAGTTGGTGATTGTATACCATTTTACAGTTTTATGTGATAGTTTCATGATAATCACCTTACACCTTTCCTTAGGCTTACATTGAGTTATTTTTTAGGGTTATTCTAGTTATATTTACATGTTGCTTGTTATTGTGATTTTTTTATGTCGGGTATATATGAATTCATTTTTGTGTTATTTTTAATTATTCTATGACTATATAAATTGACATGTTTTTCTAGTTTGAATGTAGTGATTATTGGATAAGACAAGTTCTTAATGGGTAATACATCTCATGTGTGTGTCTCATGATCTCAAATTCTACTCACTATCCCTTAATTTATTAGAGGTGGGCTTGGATGGACCCATATATAGTTTAATCACTATTCTAGGATGGGGTCATGGTTTTATTATTTCATTATAGGGTGGTACCAAATATAAGATGATATGGTTTTGTCTTGTATATAGATTAATCATGGTAAATTATTGATTTTTTTTAGTTATGGTGTGATATGGCCCCTCACAAGTAATTTCAGTTATGTACCAAATGGGACCAATGTTGATGTAGATTCCTTAATTAAGTGGTTTTTAATGATTATAGGATTGATCAGTGAGATAAATATATCCAACACATGTGACATAATTGAATTCTAATCCCCCTTATACATGTCATCGAGAAAATAGTGTGTAAGTGTTAGGTAGTGTGATTTTATTGATATAAAATTTTGAGGTGCATTTTGGACTTGATTAGATGTTGAGAAACTTATGAGAGATGACATTATCAAATATTATTTTTATTCAATGAAAATTAACCACAAATTTTAATATAAAACCAGGGAAATTATCTCATTTTTGTTACATTTCTAAATCACAAATTGAATTGTTAAATGGATTTAATCATGATTTTTAGTTAATTTTATCATTTTATTGAAATAATGGAAAATCCATATATTGATTCTATTTTTAAACTATTAACATTATTTTAAGACATATTTTCACTATTTTAAATCAATTTCATAATAACATGGATACAGAATATACTAATATTTTTTGTTCAGGGTTGTAGGATTATGAAAAAACAAAAAAAGATATGATAAATAAAATAGTAGAGGAATCAATGAAATATGTAAAAATTTATATATTTTAATATGATATGGATGATATTTTTTATTATTAGTGAGAAATTTATAAAAAAAATCATATTCTATGTTGATGTGTGAGGTTCTTTAAGAATAATTATCCATGGGTAACATATTTTTCAGAAAAAAATGATAATGTTTATTATCTTAAGTTATGGATATATAAATTATTTTTATGAGAATAATATGGTGCATATGATATTTGTTTAAGAGGGAGGTGGATACAAATGATAATTTTCAAAAAACCTGCTAAAACATATGATATTTTATATAGGGAAGATCATATATATCATATTTTCTAAGTTAGAAAATGAATATGTAAGCTATTTACACTCAATGAAGAATAATATATGAGATAAATTTTCCTATTATATATCTTATACAAATCTTATTTAACTTCTCCAAATATGGGAGTGATGATGTGTAACATATTCTTTTCTAGTGGTGGTTTCCTGTTTCTGGTATTTGGACATAGTGAACTTTTAATAGTTAATAAGTAAGATAAGTGTTTCCAGTGTTGGGATGCCTAATACTATTTACATAATAAAATTATAGGATTTTGTTACACCGTAAAGGAATGTGTCATGTGTGGAGTACTCAGTACCCCCAAAAGATGAGGCAATTCTTGTACACTTCCCATTTCTGGATCACTCTAGAATATTATTCGCGAAGAACCAAAAATATCAATGGGGTAATTATGAGTTCTAAATGATTATAATGTAAGTTATTACCCAATTAAATTTCTATTCGTTTTGTTCTAGTCCAAATCATTTAAGGGGTTGTTGAAAAATTCAATGTGTTGTAAAAATATTAATAAAGAAGACCAGAGATCATGGGGGAAGCTTGGGAAGGAAAAAGATCAATGCTATAAAAAAAAGATTGAAGTTGGGAATTTAAGATAATTTTTAACATTCATGTGGTAAAATCTAGTAACTCATATGAGATTCATGATTTTTTTTGAAACCATAAAAAAGGTAGATGAAGGATACAATAATACAAAGATAGTTTGGTATATCATATGTGGATTAGATAGCTTTCATTAGATTCATCTTATTTTTTATTTCAATATCTCATTATTTATTTGTTGGATATTGTGGCATAGATAAGGGTAAAATCCCCTATCCCCTATTTTGAATTATAACGAGATTTTATTTTCATTCCTCTTAATAATATTTCCATGAGAGTTCAGCGTTTTTATATGAGCAGTATATAATAATTATTGTGAATGTGTATTAATCATCTGTTTCTTCTCATAATCTGGTTTTCATATAATACCACCTCGATCTTATTTCATTTCTTATGTGGTGGATTGGAGTAATGATTGATCAAGGAGTGATTGAGGGTTATTAGCTATAGTGGGTAGGTGAAAGATGTGCTGTAGTGATAATTGATTAAACTACCTAGATGAACACATAAGATATATAGTAAGTGAATCAAGGTATTTAATTACTTATTGAGAGTAGAAAGGGGAGATAATTTATTTATGATAATTTTTGATAATGTGTATAGGGAGAATTATCCACATTCTTCCCATGATTATTTTTTTCAAATTTTCTCTCATGAATGTCTTGTATGTATTAACTAATTAGGACAACCCATCACTTTATTACAAGTTAATTCATGATTTATTCCATATGAGTACACATAATACTACCCAAAATATCTATAAGACTCATATATTTAAAAATTAGGTACATTATATAACAAATTAAAACATGGGATACAATAACATTTTTGTAAACTTCCTTGACATGTTCATATTATTCCATCTTACTTAAAACTATATTAGATTACATGGGGTCATACATAAGAAACGGGTGAGCTATAATGCCAAGTAAGGGAATAAATAATGAATAACATGATAAAATTAATAAATGTTAGAAAATATTCACACCAATGAGACATAAAAGGGGTTACAATCATAATCATTAACAATGATTCATGGTATAGCATGATAATCATAAAGGAAACATGAAAATTTTGGAGACAATTTAAAACACTATATCATAAACATAGGTCAATCATAAATTCCATGAAATCATGAAATAAAAATTACCGTGATGGATTAGGTTCACATAAAAATACCTTTCATGACATTTCATGAGCATAAAACATTACCCATTGCATTAGAGTGCTATATAATTCTGGGTTCCCCATTCACTTTCATTTCATTATCAATCATAAGTGTTCCACATAGATCATACTACATGGATTGATTCATCGTCATATTTTATTCCATGATCAAGGAGTTCAGAGTCCATAAATTTAAGTCCCCACTCAATAAGTATAAGTACATAAAGGTGAACAACCTTGATAGAAAATGGTACATGTATTTACCACACAATTGTTTGGTATGGAAAATCATAGTAAATTTCATCAATAAAATATGGGAGTATAAATGTTCATAAAATGGATTAATAAGAGTGGAAAGGGTCTCTAATATTTTAGGAATAATATTGGAAGTAAGGACATATGGAAAAACCTATACCAATATTAGTAAATTAAGATAAAATATAATTACCCAACCTTAAAACATTACATAATCTTGAGTTAAATCAATAATTAAAATTTAGGATCTTTTCAGGTTTAGAGTTATATAGAATTAGGTAATAAAATATTACATTAGATATCAAAATATTTCTAGGTAGACACTTCTAATCTATCCAATTTTTTTAACAACAATAAATCTCCTTAAATAAAACAATAATTCCTTTCTTGATATAAATCTTCTTTAATTTTTATATTCCATTAACCATACTTATACCCTGTAAAAAACATTTCAAAAAATTGTCATGGGAATAAAATGACAATTAAGGGTTATAAAACAAATAAACAAAACTTTATCCCATAAATACATACAAATCAATGAAATCATACTTTTTAATCATAAAACACGTGATCTTTAACATACATCATGAAATAATAAGATTTGTGAATAACACATATAAATCATAAACCATAAAGGTAACTTTTTTCATCCATAACATACTTACATTGTAACTTTCATATCTAGATAGGGAGTTACATTTGGAGAACCCATCACAGTATATTCTATAATCCTCTTATGGGAAACATTATTGTTTACCTCCGTCATGTTACCCAATGCAAATGGACAGCTATCTCGGGCTCACCAGCCCTAGGTTTATCCTGAAACCACTCGTATATGTAAACAGTTCCCAAGAAAAATAACATAATCATAACACATAAAACAAGAATAAAAGAAAGATAACAATTCCACATTTCAATAATAAGATATCAGTTCATTATATTGAAATAATGAATTAATTTTAAAAAAAACACATTTAAAACATTTAAAAAGAAAATTTCTGAATCAAAGAGCTTTATACCACTTTGAAACATTTAAAGTAAATACATTTTAAAAAATTTATGTCCATATAAATAAATCTTCAAAACCATTTTTGAAACATCTACATTAACGAGAGATATTTAAAAAAATTAATCATTAAAACTTTTAAAACGATATTTTAATTAAAGAGACTCATAACACTTGAGAAACACTTAAATAAAAATAATTAAAGAATGATATCAAAAAATTTCTTAAATATCTTGATAATAATGAAATTAATGATATTAAAATTCAAAAGGGCTTTATATACACCTTATTGGATAATAAAGGTGTACAATTTCAAGATATGCCTCAATGAAAAGAGATTGAGACATAGTCCCTTGTGAAAATTTAGTAGCCTAACAGCGTCACTATAAAATTCATAAAATGAGTTGATGGGAGAGAAATTCAACTCTCATTACTTGTACATAAAATTTACAGCAATAAGTATATATAAGAACATATCCAAACATGAAGAAATGTAAATTAAAATACATAACATACAAAAGTATTTGACTAAAAGAGGAGGGTGAATGTTCTATTACCTCGGGTATGACTTGTCTCATATGTTTATTGTTATTCCTAAATAATAAGCTTAAGTTAATTTATACTTTCATGAAAACCTTTTTAATGTTTATTATTCCTTTTATAACACTTATTACCTTGCTACAATAATTTGTTAATTATTTGAGTTCATATCAGACATTTTGTCGGTGTTCAGAACTTGAGTCAAAAATGAATTTTTTATAATTACAAATTGTCCATGTGGTCAAAATTCCATTATCTCCATAATTATATTCATTATTTAGATATCATATATATTATATATATATATATCAATTATATATATATTTATAATAGTCCATATCATTTTGATATTTGAAAATGACGTGTGTCATTCATGGAGATGGTAAATTGTACGTACGCATGAATGCAACTTTGATTTCATTTATTCATTTTGAAATGAATGAAAAACAAATTATAAATAGGTATATTATAACTCTAGTATAATATATATGTTATATAAATTTATTGATTCCATCCTTTATATGTTCTATGTATAGCATGAATAAGTCATATCACTTTGAGGGGGCGATAGTCTGTACTTCCTTAAATGAAATTATCATATTAATAAAACATGAAAAGAATAAAGTTTTGTTATAAATGATAATTATAGAATAATATAGATAAAATAAATATCATATATATCATATATAATTACAGTGAAATCATAATGTCAATTGAGAGTTGGTAGGAGAATATTGAAGAATCATCATTTCGTGAGGCAGTAGTTTGTTGTCCACAGAAACAATATGTTCTAAACCCATTAGACAAAGATGTATGTAAATGTAGTTATAAACCTTATCATAACAAAAAAATATTATATTTAGGATATTGGTTTTGTTATTTAATAAAATAAAAAGAATATAATAGGGGGTGAAGAAGTAGAAAAATGGAAAGGTATTTTAGAGAAGATGTTACCTGTTAAAACGTCTGACTCTCTTGGATTTGAGCCAAAAGGCTTTATTTAATTGACTTAATCTTATGGGAATGATTCTAAGAGGATTAGGGTGATTTTTTGAGATTATTATTTTAGAGTTTGGATGATCCAATGGACTTGAGAGGTGTGTTTAAAGGGTTAGAGTTGGTGGCCTTTTATAAGAGGGAGGAGTGGGTCTTTAGGAAAGTTTGAAAGTATTATTTTATTGTAAAATGATTTTCAGTTTCAAAAGTTCCAAAACACATTAAATTAAAATATAAGATTAACATAATTAAAAATTAATTCATCCAATAATAATTAGGTTTTAGATATTTTTTAATCCTTAACATTTTTATTTATCCCATTTTTTAACTCCTACCGTTTTATCAAACATTTAACACTTTGAGATTCAAAATAGTTACCAAAAAATGAAACATATCCAATTAGAGAGTCATTGATAAAATTAGATACTTATGATAACTATTTCTGAATCATATATTTTTTGAAATTTTATAATATTAAATAAAATTTTTATATTTTAAAATATGAATTATGTCAATGTTGACACTATTCATACCATGACTTTTAAAAATCTTTAACAACCTTATTGATTCAAAAAAAAAGTTCATTAATAAAAATATAACAAGTAAATACCATCAAAAATATTCTTGTATGACATAAAAATTAAAAACTATATTTATTTTAACATTTATAATATCATTTATTTCAATCCTTTATTAATAATAAAATCATTGCATCGCCATTGTGTCACAATTAAATTTATTTATTTAATGTGTAAAAATTATAAATAAAATACCATAATGTAGGAAATATTTTTATCTTTATAAATACTATTTATAGTCAGAAATATCACTTATATAACTCCATCTAAATGTTTTTCCTTAAAGATATATGTTTATGATACATTTCCCTTAACCTTAAATTAATTTTTATAAAATGTCATTTTCACATACAAGTGGCACCATGGCGTCCCAAAATCAACCCAAAAATTCTCATGGTAGTAAATGTATCATCCAATATGGTTGAGACATGTTTTAGGGTAATTTAATATTATTATAATATTATTTTATTACCCTTATTAACTGATTTACGTTTTAACCATGGAAAATAAAATATTTACTAAAATTACTATTCATAATGTCTGAAAATAAAAGTTACCTATTTAAAAAATATGGACCTCCTGATTCCAAATATGGAATCAATTTTTCAAATTAAATAAAAAAAGTTTTAGAAATTAATTTCAAATTAATTCCCATTTTCAAAACCAAAAAGTGTGTTTTTAATAAGTATAAACTACCAAAATATTGACATGTGTTTATGTGCAATTCCAAAGTGAAATTTCATTAAATGGCCAACATTGGATTAAATGATAAAAATATAATCTAATTAAACTTTAAAACTAGTAAAAATGATATTCTAATAATAAAAATAAATTAGATTAAAAGGACGTTTTGAATTAAAATGCAGTATTTTTCATTATTCATCAAAAAATGAACTTTATCAGAAAAATACCAAAATTTCATCCAAAGTAAATTTTGATGTTAAACTTATAAAGAAGAATTTATTTTTTTAGATATGACATATAAATGTAAAAAAAATAAATTTAAAAAGGGGTTTTCATCAAAAGGCGGTAAAATGACCTTTTAAATAATATCAAAGTATTTCATCCTTATAGTCGGATTCATTGTTATTTTAAGCCTCTAAAATTTATTGGATAAATGTAAATACATTTAACAAACATGTATAATAATATTTTAGTTATTTATGTTCATTTTAGCCAGTACGAAAAGTATGCTTTAACTACCATTCAAAATAATATTACTATATTATTATAATTATTATTTGTAACTCAAAGTTGTGTGAAATGTATGATTTCAAAGAAACCTATTGTTGCGTGTTGAGTACGCTATCAGAAAAAGTTTCCTATTTAAAATAAAATTAATATATTATTCATAAACATTTATAGATATGAAAATATATTATTCTATAAATACCTGGGTCGTTACATCCTTCCCCCCTTTTGGAAACTATGTCCTCGCAATTTTAAAATTGGGCTAATAAACTTCATTGAAAGTCCCACATCAAAAAAATATTCCATAAAACAATCACATTAAACGAAATAAAGAGAAGTACAAAGGTCACTCGAGATAACCCATACTAGGATTCCTTGTCTGAAAACATGGATATTGAAGATAAACTAAGTGTCCAGTTCTGATGGAGAGTGATACAAAACAAGCTCAAGAGAAAGTTAACAACAAGAAAACTAAAAACTTGTGATGGGTTAAACATCCATTGGTTTCCCAGTAGGAAAAGTAAACATATAACATTTTTGTTTTAAGTTCCATTTTATAAAGTTATAGAATTTATTTATGAAATTTACAAAGGACATAAGGAAATATACTTACTTTTGAAGTAGAGTTTCATCCTTTAACATGTTTCTTCCAATAACTCATCATTTCTCCAAACGATGAGTATTCAAGATAACCTAGTCACACCTGAAGCACTAGAATCAAATTTATAGAATTACATAATCCAAAAATGATGATCAATTTATTTTCCCTATAGACATTAACCAAAACCAGAAATTGTTAGTAAAATATCAGATAATCCACAAAAAGGATTGTTGAGTCAATAAGGTTTTCCTTATGACTTTTCCATTCCTTCTTGTTTTGAAAATCACAAACACCTTATCTTTAAGAAAATCACTTTTATAAGAAAAATTTCTTTTATAAGGAAAATCTATTTTGTAAGAAAAATTATCCTTATCATATTTTCATCCATATTTTTCTTAATTATAAAATTCGGATTCATTTTTTTTTCTCCGAATTGTTTGAAACATTGATATGAAGAATTCTGTTTTAGGATCCGAATTCTGGACAAGAACTGTAATAAAGTTTTACTCCGAAATCCAGATGAGAACTGTAATGAAGATTCATTCCGAACTCTGAATACGAACTCTAATTAAGTTCTACATCAGATTCAGGATACGAATCCTTATGAAGTTTGCATTCAGAATTCTCATTACGAATTCTGATGATGAATTCTCCTTATGAATTCTGATGATGAATTCTCATTACGAATTCTGATGATGAATTCTCATTACGAATTCTGATGATGAATTATCATTACGAATTCTGATGATGAATTCTCATTATGAAACCTGATGATGAATTCTCAATACTAATTATGATGACGAATTCTCATTCAAAATTCTCATTCTGAATTCACATATTAAACAGAATATGATCATCTTTGTTTTATACACTCCGAATCTATTTAGACTCCGAAAATTATTTTGGTTAGACTCTGAACTTTCATTTTTCTTACGCTTTTATAATTTGTCTACTCTTTAATATAATTTTTTCACTCCGAACTTTCACTCCGAATCATCACTCCGATCTTTTTAGTTAAGACTTAAAACGATGTCGTACATTATCTTACACTTATTTTGTTATAAAACGATGTCGTCTATTCTGTTAAGAACTAACCGTTGGTTAAGTTACACGTGTACAGGTCCCTCCGATTTTTAAGGAAAATATGACCTTTGGAAAGGAGGCCAACCTTACCTATAAATAAGAGCTCATTTGAAAGAGCTTAGTGCTGAAAGGCTAACTGATGGATAACTTCTTCGAAATCGTGCATACATGTTGTTGAAGTGATTTCTAGAGAGAGAGGCTCTTATTAACTCTCAATGCATTGTGCGACTCCGAATGTTGATGATTACATTCGAGGACTTCCGGGTATAGGAAGACAGAGGTTCTGACTACCTTGAAGTTGATGGCTTCCTTGCTGAGGAAGACAGAGGTGAACAACTACCTTGAAGTTGAGGGCTTGCGGGGATAGCAAGAAAAAGACTCTGATCTTCGTATAGAGGGATTACCCTGGTGTGGGTAAGACAGACTTTCTTGAATGTATAAATCAAGGGACCTTTATCCAAGGTTGTTGGATACCCTTCTCTTTGGGTTAAAAGACTTATATCTTGTTACTTGTAGTTTTACTACTTGTTTATTTCCGCTGCATTTTGTATTATAAGGAAAGTATAAATTTCTTATACTTCCTTACTTTTACTCAGTTTCATTTAGATTCTATACGCTTTAAGGTAGAATCTCATATTGTAATCTTTTGTTAAGTTTAAATTTCCAGAACCATATTTCTGAAACCTACTTTAGGAATCTCTTTCTAAGTTTTCATTTGGTATTAGAGGTGTTGTGAATTTGCTAAGGTTAAACCTTGTTAAACTTAGCCCTTTCCTTTGCTTAAGGAAACCATAGTTATTCATAACCAACTTTAAAGGTTCCAAAGGAATTTTTAAAGTATACAATTCACCCCACTCTTTTAAATTGAGCATCTACATCACTATTTCGATCCTACAATTGGTATTAGAGGAGGTCTCTGAAATACTTGTACTCACGTATAAGTTTTTCTTGCTCACTTTCTTAGTCCGAACTTTCCCATTCCGAACATTCCCATTTCGAACTTTCCCATTCTGAACTTTTTTATTACGAATCTTTTCTACTAAAAAGTTTGTGTGCCGAAGGTTATTATAAGTATGGCAGGAATTAATGTTGGTTCTATTGATAATCTAAATCCTACAAGACCACCAATCTTGGATGGCAATTACTATGTGTACTGGAGAGATCTAATGAAGACTTTTGTTATCAATACTGGAGTAGACAATTTTGTTATGCTTACTGGAGATTATAAAATTCTTGACAAGGAAGTTTGAACTTTTACTAACCAGGAAAAGCAAGAGTATCTACTCAATTATAATGTATGAAATACTCTACTTTGTTCAATGACCAGAAATATATATAGCCAAATTTCTTCTTGTGAAGCAGCTAATTGTATCTGGAAGAAATTAGTGGTTACACACTTTGGAACTTAGACTAGGGGAGCTATGCTTAGAGTTGAATATCATGGCTTTAACTTTCCTTACGGGGAACCAATTTGTAATGTTCAATAGATATTTATGACTATCGTCAATAGCTTAATGTCTATGGGAGAGAAAGGATTAGATGATGAATCTCTTGTGGATAAGATAATTTATATCATTCCTAATGAGGGGGAATCCAAAAGAACTGCTATAGATGAGAACAGGAAGGTCACTCGAATTTTCCTTGATGACTTATTTGGAACTCTTCTCCAACATGAAACTAGAATGAAGAGGGATGCTGAAAACATCAAAAAGAAAAATGGAAATGGTACTTTTGCTTTTTCAAAAACATCAAATCATATGAAAGCTAAGACTCCTGAGAGAGTAACCAGATCCAAGTCTAAGAAGATGATAGTTCAGTCAGATTCTAGTGAGAGTGAAATATCTGAAAATGAATTAGCAAATCTTGCTCGAAGGATGAACAAGATAGCTGGCCAGAGAAATTTCCAATCCAAGTGTAAGAAAAATGAAAGGAAAGAATAGAAATATGGAGAAGTTACTTGTTATGAATGCAAGAGATCTAGACATATTAGACCAGATTTCCCTATTCTCAAAAAGAAAGAAAGGAAAGAAAGGCATTCAAACAGGAACATAAAGAAGCATTATAAAGCCAATGCTAAGAAAGTTTTGAAATCCAATGATACCTGGAGTACCAGTGGTGGTGATTCTTCAGTTGAATCTTCTGATTATGAATCATCAGGACAGAAGAATATTGGTCTTATATCCAGATTACCTATTGATAATCATTTTTTATGGCTAAGGTACGAAATGCTGAATCATTGACCAATGTTTCTTTAAATTTTAATGATAGTAAGTATTATAACTCTTCTAATGAAGAATCCTCTTCTGATGAAGAAAATTATTTACCTACTTATGAAGAAGTCTCTAGGTTTGCTGAACTTCATGAAATTGAGAATTTTAAACTCAATAAAAAACATGATTAGGCAAACTCTAGGAGTTATATTCTTACAAAAGAGATATCAGATCTTTCTATAGAACTCGATAAGAAAAATGCTGATTTTGAAATTATTTCAAAAAATCTTGAGGAAGTAAGTTCTGAGAAGAATAAACTTTCTAAATAATTAGAAAAAGTAATTTCTAAGAAAAATGTTTTCGAGCCTAGCTCTAGCTCTAAAACTAATGGTTTTGAGGATAAAAACTTGGTTATAAAACTCAAGTCCGAAATTTTTTCCTTAAAGAAGTGTTTATCAAACTTTACCCATGGTAAGGAAAATTTTGATAAAATGTATTCCCAAATACGACCTCTAAGAAATAAATCTGGATTTGGTTATACCAATGCAAAACCAATTTTTAGTAACAATTATTTCGTTTCTCAAAGTGCCCCATTTTGTACCAAGTGTCAATGTGGTGGTCACTATGTAATGAATTGTTCCTTAAACAAAACCCAATCTCTAGGATTTCACAGAGCTTAATTTTCTAAGAAGATGTGGATACATAAAATTTTATTATCTGGAAATCTCGGATCCAAGAAAGTTTGGATACCGAAAGTCTAATTATCTTCTTGATTTCAAGAAAATAAAGAAATTACCAGAAAAAATACATGGTACATGGATAGTGGATGTTCCCGGCACATGACTGGTAACAAAAGATATTTTGAAAAGATTATCAAAACGAAAGGAGGAAAGGAAACTTTTGGAGATAATGCTAAGGGAGAGATTGTTGGTATTGGTAATATTGTTCTTCTTGGTAAAACCTTGTTTTCAAATGTTCTTTTTGTTAAGGGTCTTAAGCACAACCTCATTAGCATAAGTCAATTATGTGATGAAGGTTACCTTGTGAATTTTAGGAATGATAAGTGCTTAGTTCACAATTGCAAGGAATAATTTATTCTCTCATCCATTATGCAAGATAATGTTAACACCTTGAACCTAGAAGACCTTAGAAGCCAAGATTTACCTTTCCTAAGTGCAATGGAAGATCATTCCTGGTTATGACATAGAATACTAGGTCACTGTAACCTTACGAACCTATGTAAAATCTCTAAGAAGAAACTAGTTAAGGATCTACCGGAGCATAGATTTGATTCTTCTAAAGTTTTTGATCCTTTTTAATATGGAAAGCAACATAAATCTAGTTTTAAATCAATCGGTAAAGTCTCAACAACCGATGCAATATAGTTTGTGCAGATGGATCTTTTCGGTCCAACACAAACTGGAAGTATTGGAGGCAAATACTATGTGTTTGTTCTAGTTGATGATTACACTAGATTTACTTGGGTCTATTTTCTAGCAAAGAAGTCTGAAGATTTTTATTATTTCAAAAGTTTTAGAGATCAAGTTATAAATTAGAAAAACCTTCCTTTGAAAACTATTCATAGTGATCATGTAGGAGAATTTCAGAATTCTAATTTTGAAACTTTTTGTAGTAGAAAAGTTATTACTCACAATTTTTCAGCACCTAGAACTCCTCAGAAGAATGGTGTAGTTGAAAGAAGAAATAGAATTCTTCAAGAGATAACTAGAACCATGTTGAGTGAATATTCTCCAGCTAGACATTTCTGTGCTGAAGCTGTAAGTACTACTTGCTATACTATAAATCGAGTTTTGATTAGACCTTTTCTTAATAAAACCCCTTATGAGTTATGGAATGGTAGAAAACCAAGACTATCATACTTCAAGTTTTTTGGTTTCAATGTATTCATTTTGAATACTAAATATAACTTACATAAATTTTCACAAAAATCTTATGAAGGAATTTTCTTAGGTTATTCCACAACATCTAAGGCTTATAGAGTTTTTAATAAAAACACTTGTACTATTGAAGAAACAGTGCATGTAAAATTTGATGAGTCTGATCCTTTTGTTTTTAAACCATCCCAGCCTACATCCTCGGATGTGTTTTCAAAAACTGATTATCAACCTTTGATAGAAGAATCTTCTGATAAGGAAAATGTTCAAGAAGATACTTCTGAAACATTTACCCCAGAAGACTTTCTACCCTATGTTGATATACAGGCTTTTAAAAACCCAAATCAGGTGTTTCTTAAGAATCATCCTAGTGATAGTATCATTGGTGATGTAAATCAACTCATAAGGACTAGAAGTTCCTTATAAAATGAAGTAGAACATCTAGCATTTCATTCCCAATTAGAACCTAAAAGCACTGATGAAGCTTTAGGTGATGATGATTGGATCAAAGCCATGCAAGATGAACTAAATTAATTCGAAAGGAATAAAGTCTGTACTTTTGTTGAAAGACCTAAGGAAACTTCTGTAATTGGAGTAAAATGGGTTTTCATAAATAAATGTGATGAAAATGGAGTCATAGTAAGAAATAAAGCTAGACTTTTTGCTAAAGGATATAATCAGCAAGAGGGAATAGACTATGAAGAAACCTATGCTCCAGTATCCAGACTTTAATCTATCCGTATTCTACTTGCCTTTGCAGCGTTCTTTAATTTCAAACTTTTCCAAATGGATTTGAAATGTGCTTTTCTTAACGGTTATGTTCAAGAGGACGTTTTTGTTGAACAACCTCCTGGGTTTGAAGATACAAAACATCCTGATTATGTTTGTAGACTTACCAAAGCTCTGTATGGCCTTAAACAAGCCCCACGAGCATGGTATGATAGACTTACTGGATTTTTGCATCAAAATAACTTGGTTAAGGGAAATGCAGATCCAACCCTTTTCATAAAAAAAGATAAGAAAAATGTTTTGATTGTTCAAATTTATGTTGATGACATCATATTTGGTTCAACTCACCAATCTTTGACCAACTCTTTTGCAAGTCTAATGAAATCTGAGTTTGAAATGAGTATGATGGGTGAGTTAACATTTTTCCTTGGTTTTCAAATTTCTCAAAAACTAGAAGAAACCTACATATCTCAACATAAGTATATTAGAGATCTTCTTAAAAAATATGGTTATGACAACACTAAGAGTAAAAGTACTCCTATTGGTACCTCAAACTCTTTAGATCTTGATGAAGCTGGGAAACCAGTAGATCAAACAAATTTTAGAGGTATGATAGGGAGCCTACTATACTTAACAGCTAGTCGACCAGACTTAAGGTTTTCAGTATGCTTATGTGCAAGATATCAATCCAATCCTAAGTAATCACACTTAAGGGCAGTAAAAATAATTTTTCGCTACCTTAAGGGAACCATGGATATAGGATTATTTTATACTTCTGGAAATGATTTTATACAAAAAGGCTTTTCTGATGCTGATTTTGGTGGATGTAGAATGGATAGAAAAAGTACATCTGGAACATGTCATTTCTTAGGAGATTCATTAGTTTCTTGGTCCTACAAGAAGAAACATTCTATAGCACTCTCCACTACTAAAGCTGAATATGTAGAAACTGGAAGTTTTTGTTCTCAAGTGTTGTGGATGCAACACACACTCACAGACTATGGCTTGAGTTTTACTAAAACTCACATTTTTTGTGATAACACAAGTTCCATTGCCTTTAGTAAGAACCCTGCACATCACTCCCGTGCAAAACACATAGATATTAGGCATCACTTTCTTAGGGATCACACACTTAAAGGAGATATTAATCTTCCGTTTATCGGAACACAAGATCAACTTGCTAATATTTTCACAAAATCATGGCCTTATGATAGATTTGAATATATTAAACAGATGTTAGGAATGATAACCGTAAGGTAATCCTTATTAATTAACTTTCTGTTGAAAAAGTCTCTTTACAGCAATATACTCTTTTTCATAGGGGGAGTACATCTGATTGTTAGAGTAACTAAATTATTCAAAGATAGTTTTTCAAACTTTTCGGAACTAAAATTCCGGAATGGGAATTTCCAGAACTAAAACATTCCAGAATGGATATTTTCGTATAGAAAACATCTGGAATGGAAATGTTCGAATGTAAAACATTTGGAATGGAAAATTTCTTACTGGTATTTTCATTATGGGATTTTCGAACCGAATATTTCATAATAAGTTTTTCATTTTCAAATTTTGTAATGAAATTTTCGTACTGAGTTTTCCTTACTGAGTTTGTTTTTCGTAATGAGTTTTTCGAATTTTTTCTTTTCGTAATAAAGATTTTTTTGTAGTTTTCGTAATAATGTTACCAATTACGAATAATCTTCCTAATCCAATCCAACAGGTATGATTTCCTTACTCATGTTTTCGCAATCATAATTTACTTGCTGGAATTTTCTTATATTTTGTTTTTAGATTATAGTTTTCTTAAGTCTTTGTTTTAATAAAAACCTCAAAATATCAGATTCAAGAGAATTGGTTTTCGACCGTGAGATATGATCTCAGCTTATCACAACTGTTCGATCAACCGTGGAAGTTGAACCGTTTTTTCGTTGACTATATAAAGGGGACCCCAAATGGTTATCCCACATCGGTTTTCAAGCTCCAGCGTCTCGAAGCTCTACCTCTCTGTTTGAAGACCGTTCCAAACCTCAGCTTTTTCTGTTCCGAACTTCTCATAGGACATTAGATCCGAATATTTGTGGAAGTAGCTTCTCAAGACATGTCTTCCTCTAAGCTGATTTCGAATTGGTTAGTATATAGAGAAAGGCTGGTTCATCCAGATTTCTTCAACAAGTATGACTCTCTTATTTCCAAGAATGTTAAGCTAAATGGTTGGGAAGATGTTGCGGTGTCAAAACCCAGGAATCAAGATGAAGTGTATTCATATTTTCTTATAGAGTTCTATGAAACAGTATCCTTTCAAAAGGATGATGGAAGGGAGAAGTTGTATTTTAAGTCTTATGGTATGACTTATAAGCTTTCATATGCCAAGGTAGCCAGCTTGGTAGGTCTGAATAATGAAGGTGAAGCAGAATTCATATCTCATGTATTGCCAGATTTAAAAGGTAGCTTCGACAAGGAAAAATCTTTAGAAACTCTCGGACTGGCAGATGACAAGGCTCCGAAGATTTCCTCTCTATCTACAAATTTCCGGATCCTAGAGTTATGGGTACAAGGCCTTATCGTACCGAGGAAGGGTGATAAAGATAGCTTAAGGAAGAGTGAGATCTACATCCTAGATTTTTTGATAAATCTGAGGAATTTTAATTTGATGAAGCACATTCTTATCACTCTTGAGAATGTGAAGAAAGGAAATCTGAGTGCTCAGATTATAATGTATCCAGCAAACCTCTCGAAGTTGATAGTTCGGTGCCTTGAGTCTTTCAAGGAGGCTTGCAAGTCTAAGCCAAGAGTTTGCAAGATTATTTTGGCGAGTGATGGTACACTTAAAATAATGGATGTAGCTTTTGACAAGAAGACTAGTCAGTTTGTTGATTCACCTGCTCAAGAAGAAACAGTTCTGAAAGTTTCTGATCCAGAATCCTCTAAGCCGTAAGGAAGGGAAAGTTGAAAGAAGTGCAAGTAGAAGCAGAGAATCCCAAGTCTAAGGAATTTCATTCCGCACCTCCAAAACCAAATAAGAAGAGAGCTTACCCAGATGAGGCAGTTGCTAAATAGAGGGAGATCAAAGAAAAAAGAGTGCAAGGGGAGCCTCAGTTTGGCTTGGACCCTGCGGAGGCTAAGGCCTTGAAGGAAATAACTGCGGATGAGCTCGAAAAAACAAGCGAAAGAAAAGAAGCTCAAGAAGAATATGTCTGAGGCTGAGGTAGCTCAAGCTTTGTTAAAGTTTAATGAGATGGTTTCAGCAAACATTCCTATTCTGAGATATTTTTCAATGGCATCTCTACCTGAGACTCCAGGAAGAGACTTTGTTGCTCCGGAAGAGGCAATAGCTAAGCCTATTGAGGAAATAGAGTAGATTGAGCATGTAGAAGAAGAAGAAGTTGTTGCTGAAGGAAGTGGTGAAATTAGAGATGTTTTAAAACAAGTAGATGATTATAAGGGGACTCCTTCAAAACATTTGTCATTTCGAACCTCAGAAGATGAGTCTTCTAAGCTAGTCACTCCGGCAATGGAAGAAGAGAAAGGATAAGAAGAAGTAGCTTATCATGTAGAGGATGAACAACTTATACAAGATATTTCTCAAATAGAGATTGTAGATGTTGGTGGTCAGAAAGTTCCTGATGTGGAAGACAATATTGTTCAAGTTTCTGATAGTGAAAAGAGACCTCCGAAACAGGATTATATTCCGAAAAGAGACAAGGGAAAGAAAATTCATGCTGATACTCCAAGATTAGTAGTGGTGAAGAGAAAGGAAGTTGGTAGTTCTTCAAAGAGAAATCTTGACCATGTTGAAGAAGAAAATTCTCCAAGCAGAGTGTCGGATTCGGAGTCATCTTCATTGGGGCATGAATTTGTTGTTCAATCATTAAAGAAGCTGGTAAGTTCTATTCTGACCTTCTCAAGCATTGATTCAAGATGTCAGATGCTCCAACATGCTTTGAATCAGAAATCAGACTCTGTATCTATGGTTATGGACAAGTGTGTTGAAATAGAGGCTCAGTTAAAAACGTTCTTTATCGGCTATGAATCCGAAAAAAGATCTTGCAAGAGGATGACTAGCTGGTCGAGGAAGACTGTAGAAGAGATGAGGCTATTTGATGAATTTCAAGACAATGTTAAAGATGCTTTTGAGACTGAGGACAGGAAGATAAATGAGGTGACTTCTTCCTTTGAATAGAAGTTGACAGATGAACAGAACTTCCAGATTCAAGAACTCAAAGATCTAAATGGAAAGCTAAATTCTATCTCTCAAACTGGAAGTTTGAAAGGGATCATCGGATTGAGTTTGAAGTGAAATTGAAGGCTCAGGAAGAAAAGATTAAAGATCGGGAAGAAAAGCTTCAATCCCAGGAAGAAAAGATTGAAGCCCAAAATTCAAGAATTGTTGTGTTATAGAAGCAAGCTGAAAAAGATCATAAAGACATAAAGAAAATAAAGACTATTCTTAACGGTCTCATGGTGAAAGAAAAAGATCTGAAATAGTTAAATCCGATCTTTTGTTGTATCTAAATTTCTTTGTTGTTGAGCCTTTCAAACTTAATGAAAATTTGTGCTTGCTCATTTCGTTTGTTGTTGCTACGAATTTTTCAGGTACTTTGTTATATTTTCCATTACCTCGAATTCTTTTTGAAAATCACAAAGGGAGAGAAAGAAAAGATCCTTATGAAAAAAGAACTCTAATAAGAGCTTATCTAAGGGGGAGTTTTTCATTAAAGAAGACTTTCTTATTCATAATGAAATGTCACTCTAGAAATCTAGAATACGATCCTTAGAGTTTCAAAGCCTAAGGGGGAGTTAGTCGTATTCCTCAATATCCTTAAAGCAAAGGGAGATAAGCCTTAATGTTTTTCATTCTTCTTAGAATTTCTTTTTCAAGGATGTTTGTGATTTCCAAAAAGGGGGAGATTGTTGAGTAAATAAGGTTTTCCTTATGACTTTTCCATTCCTTCTTGTTTGGAAAATCACAAACACCTTATCTTTAAAAAAATCGCTTTTATAAGAAAAATTTCTTTTATAAGGAAAATTTCTTTTGTAAGAAAAATTATCTTTATCATATTTTCATCCATATTTTTCTTAAGTATAAAATTCAGATTCATTTCTATTTTCTCGGAATTGTTTGAAACTTTGATATAAAGAAATCTATTTTATCATCCGAATTCTGGACAAGAACTGTAATAAAGTTTCACTCTGAAATCCAGATGAGAACTGTAATAAAGTTTCATTCCAAACTCCGGATATGAACTCTAATTAAGTTCTACATCAGATTCAGGATACGAATCCTTATGAAGTTCGCATTCTGAATTCTCATTATGAATTCTGATGA
Source organism: Viscum album (assembly GCA_963277665.1). Taxonomy (NCBI): domain Eukaryota; kingdom Viridiplantae; phylum Streptophyta; class Magnoliopsida; order Santalales; family Viscaceae; genus Viscum; species Viscum album. Next base: position 1,578,626,590 of record OY728141.1, read on the forward strand.
TGAATTCTCATTACGAATTCTGATGATGAATTCTCATTATGAATTCTGATGATGAATTCTCATTACGAATTCTGATGATGAATTATTATAACGAATTCTGATGATGAATTCTCATTATGAAACCTGATGATGAATTCTCATTACGAATTCTGATGAAAAATTCTCATTCCGAATTCTCATTCCGAATTCACTTATTAAACAGAATCTGATTATCTTTGTTTTATACACTCCGAATTTATTTAGACTCCGAAAATTATTTTGGTTAGACTCCGAACATTCATTTTTCTTACGCTTTTATAATTTGTCTACTCTTTAATATATTTTTTCACTCCGAACTTTCACTCTGAATCTTCACTACAAACTTTTTATTTAAGACTTAAAATGATTTCTTACATTCTGTTACACTTGTTTTATTATAAAACGATGTCGTCTATTCTGTTAAGAACTAACCGTTGGTTAATTTACACATGTACTGGTCGCTCTGTTTTTTAAGGAAAATATGACCGTTGGAAAGGAGTCCGACCTTACCTATAAAAAGGATCTCATTTAAAAGAGCTCAGTGCTGAAAGGCTAACTGATGGATAACTTCTTCGACATCGTGAATACATGTTGTTGAAGTGATTTCTAGAGAGAGAGGCTCTTATTAACTCTCAAAGATTTGTGCGACTCTGAATGTTGATGATTACATTTGAGGACTTCCGGGGATAGGAAGACAGAGGTTCCGACTACCTTGAAGTTAAGGGCTTCCATTCTGAGGAAGACTGAGGTGACCAACTACCTTGAAGTTGAGGGCTTGCGGGGATAGCAAGACAGAGACTCTGATCTTCATATCGAGGGATTACCCTGGTGTGGGTAAGATAGACTTGCTTGATTGTATAAATCAAGGGACCTTTATCCAAGGTTGTCAGATACCCTTCTCTTTGGGTTAAAAGACTTATATCTTGTTACTTGTAGTTTTACTACTTGTTTATTTCCGATGCATTTTGTATTATAAGGAATGTATTACTTTCTTATACTTCCTTACTTGTACTCTATTTCTTTTAGATTCTATACTCTTTAAGATAGAATCTCATATTGTAATCTTTTGTTAAGTTTAAATTTCTGGAACCATATTTCTGGAACCTACTTTCGGAATCTCTTTCCAGGTTTTCATTTGGCATTAGAGGTGTTGTGAATTTGCTAAGTTTAATCCTTGTTAAACTAGCCCTTTCCTTTGCTGAAGAAAACCATAGTTATTCATAACCAACTTTAACGGTTCCAAATAAATTTTTAAAGTATACAATTCACCCCCCCCCTCTTGTAAATTGAGCATCTACATCACTATTTCAATCCTACAAGGTTAATCTTTTATAAAAATAAATACTACTCGTAATCTCTAAAATTGAACAAACAACACCAAAATTTCAACAAAGACCATTCAATAAACAATTATCATTAAAATCCTTCAATATAATCCAAACTAGGATTAAAACCCAAAACTCATAAGTATTTAATAACATAGTCTTCCATAGAAAATTTTATCATTTATCTCAAAATAACATCGACTACTCTTAAAGTCTCATAGTGAAGTGTAATCAACCAAATCACACATTCTCTATGATAGTTCAATCACTTCCATAAATAACCCAAATTACCATATATCCACAATAAAGACCTAGATTCTTCAGAAAAAATCAACCATTACTTCACAAATGAAATTCCATAGTATTCTATTTTCCTTAGGCATATAGTGTCTTCACAAAAGATAGAATGTATTCCAAAATAAAAATTATCACTTAATCACCAAATCATTTTCGTATACTAATAAAATCCATTTTATAAAACATATGTTCCCATAATCAACTTATTCCTGATCCATAAAATCATTTAACTAAAACTAATTTGTCATACTAACTGGGGACATCACATAGTCCAGTGGTAGGCAATAAATACCAATCACACTTTGGTTGTGGGTTCAATTCCCATAGGTTTGTCCGATGTGATGGGTTGTAACTCAGTCTGAATGAGTCCTTCTTTCAAAAACTATATAATTTTATAACATTCCAAAAAATGAGATAAATTCTTCAAAAATAACCATAACATACTTTAACCACAAATCTTATCTCATACCTCTCATTTTCATCCCAAAAAATTAATAACCTGTAATTCCTGCAAATTCAAGGATCAGATAAACCAAAATTGTTCATTATAACTATATCCTCAAAAGAAAAGATAATTCTTCCTTGAATAAAATTTTGACATATCAAACATCAGGGATAAACATGCTAGAAAAAGTCTTCAAATTTAATCCTATCATTAATATATTTAAGCATATCTTCATCCATAGATCCAACATAACTCTTCAATTCCTAAAATGTAGACATCTTAATCATCTATGATTCTTCAAGATCATTTATCCATGTTTTCTTATCTTATTCTTTTATACTTCCTTCCTACCAACAAAATCATGCATAATGCCCTAAGATTTTTGTAATGTCAAAACATATGCTAGGAAATTATCCATTCATTTCATTGGTCATTGTCAGTTTCCTCATCCTCAATTGGAATGGCATTAGGTAATGATAAAAATATATTTGTAAAGTACTGCTAATCCCATTCCTAAACCTTCATTGAAGGATATCTATTTGTATAATGAACATGGACACTATATTTAAAGCATTCAATTGATCCTTCAGAAATAAATTTTTTCCCTTTCATGGAGTCAACTGGACGATTCTTTTTTTGATGGAATGTTCTTTATTTTGGACTTCATTAAAACATCTATAGCATCTTCTTGTCCCTTTGAAGCATTTTCCTAGGTGTTTCTTCTCACATCCTTGACACAAAAGATTTTTAATATACATAAGTTTATGGTTATTACCTGAACTCCCATTGGGATTCATTTCTCGTATATATTATGCCTTAAGAAAGCACCAAGGTTCAGGTGGTCAATCATGACTCTAGATAGTTGGTTTAGAATAACCACAAGAGTTCTCATTGTAGTTACAATTTCATTCAGTTTCTTATTCAAAAAAAACCATTGATTCGTTCACATCCATTGATACATTAGTTCCTGTTAGATCCATCCATTTACTAAAACTAAAAAGGACAGTGTGATTATATCAGTAAAATAATAATTTAATATCTTATATGTAGGGTAAAAACTAATATATACTTATTCATGTTATCTTAAACCCATTCATTTTTTTTAAATGACTATACCTCTTTCTAGTATTCTAACCATTATGGTTATGTCACTTATGCTTAAATAACACCCTAACCTCTAAAGTTATCTAAACCAACCTCTCATACCAACTATAAGGCCCCAGTCATGAACATTAATTAATATTGAGTAAAATCAAGAATTCAAGTTGAGGATCTTTTCAGGTTTACAGTTTTTAGACAATCAGTTCATAAACATTACATCTCAAAAGATTACAAAGTAGAAACTTCTACTCTGCCCAATTTTTTTCACTATAAAAAAAATCTTCAAATAAAATAGGAATTGTTTTCATGATATAAATCTTCTTGAATTATTACATTCCCTTATCCTTCCTTATACCCTGTGAAAAACATTTCAGAAACATGGGATGAGAATTAAAATCTGAGTAAGAGTTATAAAACAAGGAAAGAAAACATTAGACCATCAATACATAGAAATCAATGAAATCATTCTTTTCAATCATAAAACATAATCTCAATAACATACCTCATTGTTTCTCCACGAATCAGATTGGAGTGGACCGACGCGCCCCGACCGTCGATCTTATGGAGGGTTGAGCTCCGCATGATTATTAAGGTCGGGTATATCAGTCTTATTTTTGAAACTCCCAACAGTTCCATATCCAATGATATGTGGACCTTCTTTCCGAAGGCAGGCGTTCGATGGGTTGATTCGGCCAGTGATGCTTAAGAACTCACATTGGTCGAGTGGATGGGAAGTCGGGCTCATCGCACCCTTTGGGGGGAATTATTGCCTATTCCGGGACTCTCTTATATATTTAAGACGTGTTCATGTCTTTATGAATCATTGTTTTATACCAAAGAATATTATCCATGGATTACCCTTGGTTAGAAATGGTCAGCTGAATGCAAGGATTCGGAATCATTTAGGCCTGAGTTTTACCATCCCTCGTTGGGGTTAATGACTCCGAGGAGTTTGGACTCATTGAGATGGCATTAACTTGAAGCCTCATAACTGGGTGCTCTGAAGATTATTGTCTTTCAGGGGGGACAGGTAACGACATGAGTGTTTGGATCAAACCCCTGATATGGGCTTCCTATATATCCTCCTGAGAGGAATCAAAATCCACGTAGTTCGGTACAGGTTGTGTTGGAGAACTGATTAGGATGGACCGAGGGTCCGATGGGTAGTGGGATTGAACCCTATGAAGGCTTCCTACCTACCATGCTTTGACATGGATCAAAGTCCTCATAGTTCGTAGTAGGTGGTGTCAGGTTTGGTGCTTACTCTAAGCCCACGTGGGTCATGCTCGGTGTGAGAAAGAAGAGGCAGCAGAGACCTGACGATCACGTCGCGAAAGGTGCATCCATGGGAAGCAGAGTGAGGCTTATGCATGGAGCTGCCTGAAGGAATGGAGATTGGGTCTTACTCAAGGATGGAGGCCTGATGGTGAAAAAGCCCACAGGTAGAGGGAAAGGATACCCTTGTTTCCATCTCCCCTCTTGGTTCCTGGCATCGGAGAAGTACGGAGGTGCATGGATGCTAACTCTTGCAAGAAGGGCTAGGGATTACACCGAGGAGGCTTCCCCTTCACTCCTAGAAGAGAGGAGAAGTGCCCACCACTAGATCTAGAGGGAAATGGAAGCGGGGTCCCCAAATTTGGCAAGTGGATTGGCAGAAAGGGGCTACCGGGCTTGGACCCCGCATTACCGTGGGAATGTGAACCCAGGAATGCTTCGGGAATCCACTCAAGGGCTTGAGAAACCCCTTCTACCTCGCCTATCATGGGTATGTGAACTCACGGAGGTTCTCTGATGCTCCTAAAGGTTGCATCATAGAGGTCGTGTGGCTTCGGTGGATGCCTTGTCCTGGGGCCGATGAATGGGCCAGCGAGGGGGTTGAGAATGGTCATGCCGGATTGGAAATATTTTACATGAATCGGGGGATGGGAACACCAAAGGAGTTGGTGGGACATACAGGTGTATGGGGAGTGGCTCCCTTTGCATTGGAGGGTTCTACGCCATTGGATAAATCATCCGCGAACCAGGGTGGTCCGTGGACTGACAGGAATCCCGCGTACCAGGGTGGTACGCGGCTTCGGGTTCGGCCAACGTACCAGGGTGGTACGCGGTGGAGTCTGTGCGAGCAATGGAGATCAGGGGTGACGTCGGTTAGTGGTTTGTCAGTTATGTCTTCACTCATATAGGAGGGTGCTACACAGTATGTCGGATCGAAAAAGGTGCAGAAATTCCATTGTCCGCAGGGAGCACATCCGCGGAGGGGCCATGGTTCGCGGTCTTTTTTCCCTTTTTAAGTTTGTGGTTCACCAATTTATTATGCATTTTCGGTTCCTTGTTTATTCGTTCCTAGTTTCATACCTGTTCTAGTTCGCGAATTGGAACTTCACTGTTTGTGAAATCCTAAGCTCCTTCCTCCAAAATCCTTCCACCCGAATCTATTCGATCCTCTCCTTTTCCCCTCTCCCTCAATATGCTTTTATAGAGGGGGGAAAGAGGTGGATCTGTGGCCATGCGACACATTTTTCGGAGTCTCATGACTGGAACTCAGGTTTATAGATGACTTGGTCAATCGTTTGCAGTGGAATTGATCCTCAAACCAAACTAGGTCGAGGAATGCTTCGCGGCTGCGTAGGGCTCCGCCTCTATTCCAAAAACGACGGTGTATGCGGTCCGGGACAGTTTTTCATAGTTCGTGGTTGGGGTAGTTTTGGATGGTGGACCGGCCTGACGCTCATCCTTTTTCGCGCCTGTGGAGGCCTCCCGCCTCCATTCGGTGAACGACAGCGGTCTGCGGAGGAGGCAGACTGCTGAACTGGCCTCATACCATCACCGTTGGACTAGTACGCGGACCGGTCGGTCTTTTTATGATTTCTTGGTTACTCTTCATATTTTTTCACAATTTCTTAAGGGAAATTGCGTCGAATCCCCTCTTGATTTAAGGGGATTATCATCATACTTTGTGGATTTTTCGGACCCCACAAATTCCCTCCATCGAAATAGGGTCCGATCAGAATGAAGAGGAGACTATTCTGATGTAGAGTGGTCCTGAAATATGGATGGTTTTCGGTAGAGGGGTGGACTCAGTAGGGGAGCACGCCTATACATATGGATGAAACTTCTCCTTTTTCCCTTACCAGATTCTTTACAAAAATATTTTTGTCTCCGTGTGTGTTCTCCTTCGCGAAATTCCTCGTCCGCGAACCTTTCTCCATTTCCACAAAACATTATTCATTCACATCGACCTTCATTCGCAGACCAAGCTCCCAGCCATGAACCAACACTATTAATTAATTAAAAAGTAAGTTACAACGGGCCACGTAGGAACTCGCTATGTGGTTTTAGTGGTTTGCAATCTGAAAATCTTCCAGACATTGAAAATTTCTTACGTCCTCCAGATTTAAACATTCAAATTCAGGATTGAGATTCGGTGGAGCAGCCTGGTTCATGGTTTTCTGTCCAATGATCCACGGGCCAGAGAACCACAGACTTCTTCCGCATAGGGTTAGTTCGCGGGACACAGCCGTCACGAACCACATTTGAAGGCCTGCTCGCAGACCATGTCCCGAAGTCCCCCTGACAGAATACTTTGCATAATACTTGGTATTTTTGTCCAAATTTTTATTATTTTAAACCATCCATCTGTCTGGTTTTCATAATGCAGGGAGAAAATATTGTTCCTCCTTGCCCTGCACCCAGGCCTGCAGTCGAGCCTCTCCCAATTGGTGATCAACACCTAAAGGATGTGACCAGCTCTGTTTTGGATAGAATCTGCCACTCCCCACTGCAACCTTTCCTTGACAGCATGCTCTCTAAGTCACAACATGAGTACACCTTTTTCAATAGCCTTCCTGCCTACGGGTTCGTTTTGCTATCTGATACACTAATTTTGGTACCATCTCGTGACAACAATCCTGCAGCATGGATTTTTACTAGTACTATCCCTTGATCTGTGACATCTTCCAGAGGGTGGCCTCTCCCAAAGGATACAGCTACCAGATTTGGGTTGAATCTCCTACATGTGTCCCTGCCAAGAGAAAAACACCAGCAAGAGGGGGCAATTCACTATTACTGGAGCATTTCCCATAAAGCTATGGCGAACAACCAGCATGGCTGGTCAGTGGACCGGGACCTCCAGCCCAGGGGGCATTTATGTCATTGGACTGGGGGTGGCCCTTCTGGGTTCACCAGAGCTATGCGGTGTTTGAAGTGGAATTGCGATCTGTGGGCTTATATAAAGCTGCCTTGGTGTCCCATACCAATACCCATCAGCCCCATGCCCTTGCCAAGCAGCTTATGAGATGTTGGAGTCTGGATACCAACACATTCCATCTGGTCCATGGGGAGGTGGGTATCACTTTTTGGGATGTTTTCCGGATTTTGGGGGTCCCCATTGTTGGGGGCATGTATGATGAATTCCGGCTTCCCCCTTCTGTGTGTGACGACGAAGAGAGGACTCCTCCCTTGGTGAAGCAGCTTATTGGTCAAGCTTGGAAGCATTCAGAGGATACATCTCTTAAACAGTGTGTCCCATATCTGGACTGGATCAAAGATTTTTTCAGAGAGATCAAGTCCATTTCTCTTCCCTGTAGGCCCATGACTTGTCCTACGATGGAGTCCCAAAGGTAGAGGGGCAGCTATTGGATGATCCTGGAGGAGGGCCAGTTCAACAACTAGGGCTGGGAACTGGTGCCAGACGTTGACCGACTACTTCACTTGGTGGCATTTATGGCCATGTTCTTTAGTGGCTGGCTGTTGCCCGTACGCAATACTAGTGGTGTACAAGTCTCCACTTTTGTTATAGAAGAACAGCTAGCTACTGGAAACGTAATCAACTTTGATGTCCTAGTACTAGAAAAAGTTTATTGGTTTCTAGGGAATATTACCAAGGGGAATCATCCAAACCGAGTAGCTGGCCCTTTTCAAATCCTCTGTGTATAGATGAGAGTGCATATTAAGAGCTGCTATACTTTTATAAAACCTTTTTAGATTCCGGGTACCACATTCTGGCCGTACTTGCAACTAACTAGCGGGGTTATGCCCGAAGAGTGGGTGACCCAAGAGAAATATGGACAATAGACGGTTCAGAATATGTTTTTTCTGTCAAGTCGGATCTTGAGTAAGGATCATTTCAACTTCTAACCATATCCCTCTCCGATCGGTGCAATTAACAACACCATATCAGAAGAATTTAGCAAGCGGGGATACCTCTTTTCCCTTCGAGAAGGAACTCTGGTGGCTCATATCAGTGGGGAGCTGATCTGTGAGGGGTACGTGCCATTCCGATTCAGACATCAATTTGGCTGTGTCCAGGCATTGTGTCCTCCCGCACTCAATGGCGCCTACGGGAACTGCCATCTAATGGTGGCCAGACAGTTGTGGTTAATCTTCACCCAGGAGGATACTACCTATGAGGTTATGTCCCCCACGCTTGCAGACTCCATGCCATTCTTATCCAAGAACTATGCTGACTCCTGGGTGCAATCGAACCCGAATGGCCAGTTAGGGTTATGGGTGCCCACCATCTCAAGTCCTAAGGCATCGAAGGGAAAGAGGAAGCAAAAGGGAGACTCTGATCCAACCAGGCTGGGAAAGTCTCTCTGAAATCCCGTTGGTCCCGTGCTTTCGGGGGAAATTTTAATGGGCAGAGGTGTATTCTCATATGCCCTCAAAGCCACCCAGAGAGAGTTAACCATCCTTACAGATGTTGCCTTCCTGATGGCCTGGGGCCAATGGGATAAATTCAGAGTTCGGTCATCCTTTCGTAGCCAGTACCCTTGTTCTTTGTGGAAACATCTCCAGGATTCCTAAGTGGTTTTTGATGAGTTAGGATACATATATACTCATGTTGACATTCTTTATAACGTGGACCCAGAGAGGGCCAAGTGGTATCTCCAAGACCTTGAGGCTTATGTTCATGCACGTCGGGGTTATGTAGGGTTGACTCATCGAGTCTAGGCCATTCTGTGATTAGTGACAGATGAGTAGGAGGAAGAGAGTGATCACTCTTCAGGGGGCATTGATTTTGGTGGTTCCCCCACTACGAATGAGGCAAAGTAATTTCCCCTCACGTCCATGAGGTCTCACACACAGGTAGCTCCAGAGAGTCCTAGGGCAGCGGTGAGATCTGGAGAACAAACACCGTTTTCGGCGCTTCCACCAGCCCCTACTGCTCCCCGGCCCTCTGAGGTCAATCCCCCTCGGCTAGCCATTCTTGTTAAGGCCACATTTCTGGATGCTTGTAGGATTTGGGATTACCTGAGGTTCAGTGGCTCGGATGAAGCGGTTTGGGCGTTACTCCAAGTGAGCCTTCTCAAACTTTCGTGTATTGGGACTATCTTAGCTCCTCCTCACCAGCTGTTGGAAAAGGATTTGGACGAAATAGTCTCCTCATTGAATGTGATGGTTGCAGACGTACATTCAATCTGAAACCGGCTTTATGGGTCTAATCGGGTGTCTATGATGATAAGACATCCCGAATCGTCTGATCTCGAAGAAGAGGTTCCCATGCACATCCATTCTGGTTTTCTTACTCCATTACTGTGAAGGTTCTAAAGTTTCTTTCCTTTATGCTGGGTGCTGAGGAATGCCAATCGGAAATTCCATCCCTAGAGTACACTCCCCATTGTATCGTCGTAGGCGAACACGTGCCTTTGACCATGGGGGTCATCAAGGAGGGGTATCCTAGTTCAGCTGAGCACATGGAAGTGACCATCACAGATCCAACCAAGGTCTTTCCTCCTCCTGCTCCTCCCAACATTCCGAGTGGAGAATTTTCTCCAGGGAAAATCCAAAGACGTCGGTTGGCATCCCGATTATCGGAATGGGTCATCCAGGGGACGTTGGGTAATCATGAATCATGTTTCCTCGATTACTGACTCATATGTTCTGATTCTGTCACTCATTAACTGTTTTGGCACAATTGTATAGGGACAATCAGAGACCTGGTTATGGCTGCCCAAGTGGTTGTACCTTCTTCCCCTTTATTATCTTAGGGACCACTTGCAGCCACACCTGAGCGTGACGAGATAGCGGGACCTGCTGAAGGGGCTAGTGATATGGTAGCTTTCCTTCTGCCTACATCAATCAGAGATATGTCAGAGGAGGAACACATGTAAGCCGAGACTCCCATTGATCAAAAAGCCTCTACAATTGTGGGGGTGGATGGGGTGACCAGGGTTATATAGGGGGCCCTAGATCTGATGAGTCTAGCCACCCCAGTTCCGACTGATTCCATTTCGATGGAGGAAGAGCCTGTTATCAGGCCGGTCGTTGGAAAGCCAGAGCGGGCCATCATTCCGTTCACCGGGGGATTACTTTCCCCGAGCTTAATCTCTATATGCGACCTCTTGGGGAAATCTCTGGGAGTTGCTGGCCTCGGGTGTGGCCGTCATTCCAGGGCACCTCTGGGGTTCCCAGGACTCCCTTGTCGCTTAAAGATGTAGCGTCTTCCTCGAGCAGCAGTGGCAGCGTAGAGCCTGAGGGCACTGACGCCTTGATGATCGGGGGTAATCTTTTTAATCTCTTCCCACGGACCCCATTATCTTTCCTTTTTGATTAAGGATACTTACCTCTCTTATTGACTTTTGGGCTTTAGGACCATGACCTTCGGCATTGGTGATTGTGTCGTCGGATCCAATCGTACCCGTGACCACAACCACCGGGGGCGAAACTGTCGCGGCGTTGGAGTTTATGGGTGTGGCCGCATCGGGTCCCTCCCTAGTGATGTTCATCCCAGAGTACGTGTCTTTGTATGGGAGTGATTCTGAGCTTGATCAAAGAGTCCTTTCCAGTCCTTGACCTACTCGCCATAGGGCATGGGAGAATATTTGGAAGCTGATTCCTCATACGCCCCTGGTTGAGATGCTGACTAAATTGTCGAGGTTGCGCAACCTATTTATGCTACTGGGATTTGACGGCTTTGACTGTCATGGTATTTATGATATATTCAAGCAGAATTTCGCTAACTGGGAGAAGCTGGGTGATCTCAAAACTCGCCTTTCTACTGCTCAATCTGAATCCTACCTTTTTGCGACCCAACAACTTTGCCTTACAGAATCTCATGATCATGTAGGGGTAGTCATGAGACTTCAAGTAGAAGTCATTATGTAGCGTTCTCAACTGGAGGTGCTAATGAGGGACATATAGCAGTTGCAGTAGGAGGAGACTAATGTCATGGCCATAATTGAAGATGGGTAGAATCAGGTGGAGGAGGAGATGAGGGAGAGACCAAAGGCGGTACAGGAGGCGGAAGCGTTGCAGGATGGTGCAGAAGCTGAGATAGCCTTTCTACAGAATCTCTATCAAGAAATCGAGGATTCTCATCAACGCCTGATACATCTTTATGAATCCGCCGATAACCTCTTGTAATAACCTTTCATTCAAGAGGAGGCTCCAGATTGTGGATGCCCTTCTCATCAATTTTTCTATAGAACAAAGAGACGTTTCTCCTTAGCGTTCTTGTTGTCTATTCCCATGATAGAAACCATTTTTCATGATTTATGTGTATGATAATTCGCGGAACTTAGAATAATCATAGTTTAGGAAAATTGATATAAATGATCTTTATCTTTTCCTAGACCATGGGATCCAGCGAGCATAGTTTGACTGTTGCTAGGGTTTTGTAGAAAAACCCCACAAACTTTTTGTATTTTTTCTTAATACCCTAATTTTTCCAGGACCCATTTGGTGTGGACTCAGCTGGTATGGACCGACTTTTTCGTTGTTCACCCTTTTCGGGTTTTCGGCCTAACGGGATTTGTGCCTCTTTTTGTGAGTGGTTTAAAGTCCCACCGACAACACTATCATTACTGATGTTTTAGGTCGAACAGATTTGACCAAATATGGTGGGGCGAGGTCCCTGAAATGTTTTGGTTGAAAAATAGATGTCTCAATACCTTTTAGATGCACGTGGGGGGAATATGTTTAGATTTGAATGACATACAGAGCATGCCTCAAGGAATGGGATCTGTATCGGTGTGAAGAGGTAGGAAAGAATTACCTAAGGCAGAATTGCCTTTGGTAGATGAGCCAGGGGGCGGTCAATATGCAGAGCTGCTAAGGGCATGGTATGCATAGTCGTGAAAAGGTGTCTTTAAGTCAATGACTGTCCATTTCCGATGGCCCAAGGACTTCATGGAAGTCAAGCTTATGGAAACCACCATGGCTGGCTTGAAAATAGAATGTGATGTCTGAAAGGGTTTTAGAACAACTGAATTAATCAGGATTGCGGACACAGGGCCCCTATCCTATGAATTTAGTTAGCGAGAAGGACGATTGGAGCTTGACGTATTTGAATGTCATGCAGCTGCGACATTCTTCAAAGTGGAATGGCTTCTCCTGGTTCTCGGTAATCTTTTCAAAGATGTTCCACCATATTCAGGCAGGTTTATGAAAGAGGTTGGTAAACTGATTCTAAGAAGGATTCTGAATCCTGGGATATATATGGGGGCTCAAAGGCCAAGAGGCATATGGAGAGAAGAATTGCCTATGGAGATCTTGCCTTGGGTAGACGAGCTAGGGGAAATCAATATGCTGAGTCTCTTAGGGCATGGTATGCATAATAATGAAAAGGAGTCCTTAGGTCAATGATTGCATTCTCCCGATAACAGGGCAACTTCATGGAAGTTTGAGATTTGGGACCACCTGGGGTGGTTTATAAGGGTCTGGCTCTTTCTGGGTACGGAGTATGATTTATGTGGAGATGGTGCCTGGATACGGGAGAAACATTGGGGCTAAATTTCCCAGGAATGAGTGATGTCATCCCTTCTCAGGCTAGTGTGAGATGGTGGTTTATGCCAGTTTAGCCCATGCACCGAGGGACAGAGGAAAACCTATATTCCTGACTGAACCCACGATAGTTTTGACCATGTAGTTTAACGTCATGCGGCAAGGACGGGGGGAATTTTAAATTCTGTGCAGTTTAACGCCATGCAGTAAGGATGGGAATAATTTTTGAAGATGCTGTGCAGTTTAACATCGTGCAACAAGGACATGGATGCATTTTTAAATCCGGGAAAATGCATACCATTGGAGGAATTTCTCTAGATGCTTAATTCTTGGTCTTTGCAGTTTCTCACCACGCGGCAAAGACATGATCTTTGCAGTTTTAATCATCATGCAGTAAGTACATAGTATCAAAGTCCACTCTTGATCAGAATGTAACTGGGCATGAACATCTCGGCATGTCCTCAGACGTGGAGGAGGGTTGATGGTGTAAACCATGGTTTCAGGGCTTCTTGGATCAGGAGAGATGATACGGGGGCTCTGAGGCTGGTAAGCGCACGAGGCTAGGAAGAGTGTCGCCCAAGGAAATCATTCCCTTGGTAGATGGGCCAGGGGCCATCAATATGCAGAGTCGCTGAGGGCATGGTATGCATAGTCATGAAAAGGTGTCCCCGGGTCGATAACATTCCATTTCAGATGGCCATGAGTGATTATGAGGATCCACGATTGACTTGGACACATAGTCTATTGTTTGGTAAGGAAATGTCTGGACATGTTGGGGATGTTCGTCCCAAGTTGCTGTCAAAACATGAAGAGTTTACCCTACTGATTGATATTTCGCATGGGGTATACCTTTACTACATGCAGTTTAACGTTGTGTGTCAAGGACGAAGTAATCATAGTTTAACGGTCATAGAGTTCGGACCATCGGGTGACCATCACTACAATCACCCAGATGGAAATTGAGTTCGGATTCTCTGATATACTTTGAACATGTGTGAGGGAATGAGGGTGTAAACTGTAACTTTGGGGATTCCTATATCAGGAGGTATGGCGTGGGGGCTCTGAGGTAGGTCGGCATACTGGTTTTGGAAGAGTACTGCCTGAGGAAATCCTGCCTTTGGTAGACAGGCCAGGGGCCATAAATATGAAGAGCCGCTGAAGCCATGGTATGTGTAGTCATGAAAAGGTGTCCCCAGGTCGATAACTTTCCATTTCTGATGGCCATGAATTATTATGAAAATCCAAGATTTCTCATAGTACAGAGTTTGGCATATGAGGATAATGGTGTTCAGGCATACAAGAAACATCTCCACCACAATTTCCTATCAAGTCAAAGCAGTTTAGCCCTGTCTTGATGTTCATAGATGCATGTCGTAATGCTAACCACCAGCGGACACATAGGCTAACCAGGTAGGGATACCCTGGAAACATTTGGATGTGAGAGGGAAATAAACTTGTAAACCACTACTCCATAAACTTTTGGATCGGGAGATATGATATGGGGGCTCTAAGGCCGGTAATCGTATGGAGATAAGAAGGGTATCTCCTAAGGAAATCTTGAAAGACTGGCTAGGGTCTATCAATATGTAGAGCCGCTAAGGGCATTTTATTCATAATCATGCAAAGGTGTCCACAGGTTGATAACATTCCACTTCCGATGGCCATGAGTGATTATGAAGATCCGCAATTATCTGGGTCATGGAGTCTGATGTATGGAGAGGATGCATCCAAATGCATGAGGAGTATTCCCATATTGTTTCACCATATATCTTGGGTGGGTCACGATGAAGTCCATGAAGTTTAAAATTGTGTAGTGAGGATGAGGTCCATGCTATTTAACGTCGTGTAGTAAGGACGAGAGGTATATATACCTGTGTTTTCTTTTCTCGGTGGCTGGGATAGGAGATAAGATCCTAGAAGCTCTACGTATCATGTGAGGGAAGGAATCAAGCCACATGTAGTTCTCTTTGGAGTAAACCCCGTGCAGGTCTTGTCCTTACACAGGGGGAAGGGGGCACGTTTATTTTAATATTTTTTTATTTTTTTATTTTCTTTCTTATCTGTGCAGTTTAACATCATGAGGCAAGGACGAGGATCACAGCCCATGCGGGTCTGGTCCATACACGAGGGAAAGGGGAATTTTTAAATCTTCTTGTCCGTGCAGTTTGACATCGTGCAGTAAGGATGAGGAATACACCCCGTGTAGGTCTGGTCCATACATGGGTGAAAGGGAATTTTTAAATCTTCTTATCTGTGAATTTTAATGTCGTGCGGTAAGTATGAGGAATACACCCCATGAAGGTCTAGTCCATACATGGGGAAAGGTAATTTTTAACTTCTTCTCCGTGCAATTTAACATCATGCGGTAAGGATGAGGAATACACCCCATGCAGGTCTGGTCCATACACAGGGGAAAGGAAATTTTTAACTTCTTCTCCATGCATTTTAACGCCGTGCTGTAACGACGAGGAATACACCCCGTGTAGGTCTGGTCTATACATGGGGGAAATGGTATTTTTAACTTTATTTGGGGATGGTTGGGCTAGGATGGGGGATCCTGGAATCGCTACGCATTCAGCAAGGGCAGTAATCAAGTCGTATGTAGTTATTTGAAATATAATACACCCCGTCCAGGTCTGGTCTATACATAGGGGAAGAGGTAATTTTTCTATCTTTATTATCCGTGCAGTTTAACCTCATGTGGTAAGGACGAGGAATACACCCCAAGCAGGGTTGGTCCATACACGGGGGAAAATGGAATTTTTTTGTTTTATTCGGTGGTGGCTGGGCCAGTATGGGGAATCCTGACATCACTACATATCCTGCAAGTGTAGGAATCAAGTCGAACGTATTCTTGTTGAATCCACACAGTTTAATGTCATGCAGTGAGGATGAGGTACTCTTAGTTTAGGCTCATAGTGTTTGGACCATTGGGGCTTGGCATTTTAATATCTTGCTGCTTATATGAAGTACTATTATTTTAGGGACATAGAGTTTGGACCGTTGGGGCTTGGCAGTTTTATGTCTTGCATCTTGGACGAAGTACTCTTATATTAGGGTCATAGAGTTTGGACCGTTTGGGCTTGGCAGTTTAACGTCTTATAGCTTGGACGAATTACTCTTAGTTTAAGGTCCTAGAGTTTGGATAGTTGGGGCTTGGGAGTTTAATGTCTCGCAGCTTGGATGAATTACTCTTAGTTTAGGATCATAGAGTTTGGACCGCTGGGGCTCGGCAGTTTAACATCTTGTAGCTTGGATGAAAACATCCTTTAATTATGCGAAATATTTATTCAGAAACCTCACGTTTGTAGGAGCGGTGGTGAATTTATCATCTATGGAGATCAGGGATACGCTCCGTTGGAGTAGACCTTGTGTATAACATAAGGTCCCTCCCATTTGGGCTCCAGATTTGGAGTGTTCATAGGGGAAGGAGGTTAACTCCATCGCATTTTTCAATAAATACTTTATGAATCTCAAATTCATTTAGTGTTCTGGACACATATACCGGTTTTGATATGTTGTTCCATGACAGCATCTTCATCCTGATCGGTGAAGGAAATAACCACATTGCATTCAGTCGGGCCAGTCTCCATTCAATAAATCTCGGTGGAAGCTCCCTCGGCTTGAAAATCCTGGGGGTCGAGAAAGGCTTCTATAAGTTCTTACCTGAGGTCTGCTGACAAACTCAAGGCATCCAGTATTGACAGTTTGGCTGGTACCGTCACCAGCTCCTTAAGGATGCCGTATTTCTGTTCCAGCGGCTGACACTTCTCCAATGGCGTGATATTTTTTGCGGGCATCTTGGGAGTTGGAATACATGACGAGGAAGGACTGGCTATGGGGTCAAATGTAGATGATGTCCCCACGTTCTGGGGACTCGTCCCGGCCGGTCTATTTGTGCACACTAGGTGGCTAGACACTTGTTCCTCCTCTGATGGGTACCACATAATAACAAGGTCAGTGTGGCCGCTTGTGGAGGTGGAGGGATATTCTTTCTCCTGTTGAGTCTGTTGGAGGGATCTCCCATGGGTTTCCATGATATTAACAGTTTGGGCTGGGGTATAACCATAGGGATGGTTTTGGCCGCGGCTGTGTCTCCCCTGGTATCCTCTGCTTCTGCGATTCCCCCTCCTGACCCTTTTCATTGAAAACTCGGGTTCTTATCCATACCCTTCGTTAGTAAATGATTCAGTTAGATGAATGACATTAATGGAACCAAAGATTAACTCATCATTCTGTGACAGGTCAACCTGGTCGGTTGTCCCTGATAGTTCTGTTTGGCGGGTCGGTGCCCTTGGCACCAAGTTTGGGGGCATAAAATTCGACAGTGTCGGGGATAACATTGGCTTCCATGCGGACTGTTCCTCTTGCGCTTGTCTCCTCTATTATATATTTTTCCTAGATGACCGGCTCGTGGAGGGTAGTGAGGGTGACATTGTCGGCTGTGCAGCATTAGGGGTTGTTGGTGGCAACACTGGCTACTGTAGTTGGGCTCGGAGTATGCCCTGGGCTCAAGTGACAGTCTTCCGGGTCATCGAATTATCAAATTTCCCCCCTTTTTGCTAGTGACTTCCTGCCACCCACCCCCCTTGTTAGATTAAATGGTTAAAATATACGTCACATGTGATCGGGGTGGTTGTAGCACAACCTGTCCAGAGACTACCATCATTTGTAGGAGGTCTTTGAAGATGAAGCATTCTCAAATACTATGCCCCAACATCCGATGGTAGGGAAAGTAATCTGTTATGTCATTGCAATAGACTTCTTCGGGCTTCCTTGTCTCTAGGAGGTGGAGGAAGATTAAATTCATGGTAGTGATGAAATAGCCGCAGACTTGGTCCTATCTGAATGAGTATACTTTGTGTCTTCATTCCTCAAAATGGTTCCTCTTTGATCCTCTCTGATCATCCCGCTTAGGCGGAGGCGGCCACTGATATACAGAGGGCCCTTGACAGTTTGTTGAAGGCCTGAGTGGTAGAGCAGGCACAGGGGATGGATTGAGTGTGATAATGGAAACTTCATCTCTAACTGTTCTCTTTGTAGGAGCCTGTGAGGCTATTCGGTAATTTAGATTAGTCCACTATAGGGAGTCATAAATTCTATGGGCAATGGCAGAGAGATTACGGAAGCTGGTGGTGCACTCCCCTGGTATGAGTGGTGTTCGTAGCTCATCTCGAATGTTATCAATGAATTTTTCCAGTATCACATCTTGGGACATTGGCATGTTCAAAGTGTAGGTCAAACCCTTCCATATTGTGATGAATTTTGAGACCCTCTCATTCTCCCTCTGTTTACAATTCATGAGGTCGCTGACTATTTTTTTAGGCAGTTTTGAGCTGAAGTGGAATAGGAACTACTGTCGAAGGTCTTCCCACCTCTTTATCGACTGAGCTGGTAGATTCATGTACTAGAAGAAGTCAGATCCTTGCAAGGTCCATACGAAGCATTTGAGTTTCACTGCTTCTTATTGTTCTGGAGTCCCCATCATAGGGTCGCACTTAGACACATAGTGCATCAAGTGTTGTTCCAGATCGCCTGATCCATTGAAGATAGGGAATACAGGGCTCCCAAAATTTGGTGGAAGAGGCGTGTTGCTCACCCAATCTAGGTAGGGATTTCAATCTGGATATAACGAAGTGCTTCGACCTTCCATTACTTCCAATCGAGCTGTCAGTGCCTCGATGGTGCTGGCAAGTCCCTGGTTTACATCCTGTTGGGCCCAGTCTTGGGCAGGTGCAGCCCAAGGAATTGCTTGAGGGTCTGGATCAGCCGGCACCAAGGGTGCATATTCTGTTTGGGACAGCTTCAGAGGGTTCATACGTACTTTCTCCGGTTGCTTCTTGAGTAGAGGGAAGTTTTGGTATTCACCCGAACCCATATTCAGGTAGTTGGACAGACCATGCTCCTCATTTGGTGTGCAAAACCTGGGTCTTTGAGGTGCACTTACTGGGAGTTCAAGGTGTGGCTCTTCTTGGTAAGCTCTTTCAATAAGATGATTCCTCTAGATCAGCTCGACTTTAAGCCACCACAATTCTTTCATTTCCTCTTCCTGTCAAGCGAATCTCTCTTCGAGCATGAGCGGCTCATTTTTATCAAGAGTTTGACCCGAGTTTAGGGTAACTGATCCTTTATACTTATCCTTGTTGGAAGCTCGCAGGGTAGGCAGAGAAGGGTGGATGGATGGGCAGCCATATTTAGGGAATCCCTCCGGCTCCGGGTGTGCACACCTGGTGGTTCGTTGTGAGTCACAGCCTGATTGGAACCATCATCTATCGATCCATCCAGATTTGCTTCATCTCTGGTATTACCTGTGGGGATAGCCTCTATGGCATTGAAGGATGCGTATCACGGGGTGGTGGAGATATCATCTTCCAAATAGGAAGAGCATCTCCTGTGCCTTTATCTAGTCATCCCCTTCATATTCTATGATTTCTTTCAGACTTCATGACGAAGGGTGACGCGGAGAGTTCTTTGATGTGACCTTACGGTATGCATCCCTCTTGAAGGGGATGATGATTCAAAGGATGGGATAGGGCAGGAACCTCCTCTTCCAACTGTCCTCCCCATACAAGAGAATACTGATTCTCATGGGGGAGGTTGTTGTTGTGGTGGTAAAAATGCTCCCATCCCCGAGGTATGGGGTTGGATCCATTCCCTAAACGCTGAGTCTCTTCCCATTTTTATTGCTCTTACGGGGGATTTTGTTGCTAAAAATTCCCCAACCCTGGAGGCTGGGGTTGACCCTGGATTGCGGCATCGGCTATTTCTATCCCTATTTTACTGATTTCTTGCACCCCCATTCAGGGGTGAACTGAATCTGAGGCCAATTCCATCTGTGAATCAATCCCCTCTGGGGAGGCGAGCAATGACTGGTGATTGGCCTCTCTTAGATGAGAGGCTTGTTGTATGCTTTCGGTGGACTGATTCAAGAGTTGTTTAAAGGCTTGTTCCCATCGGGCCTGACGCTCCTAGGACTTACTCAAGGACCGTCTTTATTGGGTGTGTCGCCTTTCGCGAACAGGGAGACCACTCGATTGCTGTCTTGACGTGACGACGTTGCAAGATATTACACCAAACGGGTTCCTCTGTGCGGGGAGTAGAGTGAAATGCAGAGATCCATGTTCTCCCCACCCTCTGATATGGACTTCTGTTGGGGTGTCACAAATAAGATGACACAATTGGTGTAGTGAATGGAGGCAGGCTAACTCAGGGTTCCCTTTACGCATCTCAGGTCGCGGTTGCCACGCTGAAGGAAGAGCTTCCAGGTCAATGCAACACAAGAGGTCTCATATTGTCTTGAAATGGTCTACATACCCATCGTAGGGCATGACGCTTTATTTTAGCTGGTGGAGGGTTTTCCATATATTGGAGCAGATGTCGTGCACACATTCATCTTAGAATGTCCTGGGTATGTCGTATTGAGAGGTGGCCATGTGCCAAAACATAACTGGTATATCATCTCTGGCCAGTCATTTCCTCAGGTGAAACATGTCGGCATACTCCTCCGCATGCGATTCCACTACTTGGTCAGCCCAACTGAGACGCTCACTGATAGTGTGGTCGGGGGCAGTGGGGGATGATAGGTGTTGAATTGTCATGTGGGCAGTTCCGGGGCAGTTCTAAAGATGAACGTGGTCCCAGACCATCTCTTGATTGAAGAAGGATGTCGTTAGAGATTGATTGGGAATATGACATGCTTGAACTCGTCTCTCTGAGTTCCTCGTCATATGAGGGACTTTCTGTGCTTAATTCAGTAGGGGAAGGACCTTCCTATCGATATGAAATGTTACTTAGGGGAGGACCTTCGCAATGGAGATCGCAATGGTGAGGACTACCATTACAGCTGCCGCAAGGGGAGTGTCTGCGGGGTACACCCTGGGGAGGGGCCTTCAGAATGCACCGCAACAAGGGGAGGGCCTTCTCGTTTCCTGACATATCTATGGGGAGGACCTCCATTATTCGTTTCATAATGGTGAGGGATACCATTACTACTTGATGCCTCACTACAAAGAGGACTTTTGTAGTGCATACCCTGGGGAGTACCTCCAAGGCATGTAGCATTTTTACGGGGAGGTCCTTCGCAACAAATTCCATCTTGGTGAGGATGACCATCATGGTTGGACGTTCAATGTGTATCTTGGGGAGGACCTTCAAGACACAATGCGACAAGGGGAGGACGTTCTTGTTGTTTGGGGCCATTGCGGGGAGGACCTTCGCAATGGTGGCTGCCATGATGAGGACTACCATTACAGCTGTCACAGGGAGAATGTCTGCGGGGTACACCTTGGTGAGGGCCTTCAAAATGTACCGGAATAAGGGGAGGTCCTTCTCATTTCTTGACGTCTCTATGGGTAGGACCTTCGTTATCAGAGTGGAGAGGACTTAAACTGTGAACTAATTCCTAGCTTCACGGAGTGTCGTTGCAACGTAACCCCTGGGGAGGACCTTCAGGGCAGGCCATGACAATGGGAGGGGCTTCTTGTCATGATGAGATGTCACTGCGGGGAGGGCCTACACAGTTGTGACTACGATAGCGAGAAATACTATCATAATCTGTGGTCTCACTACATGGAGAGTGTTTGTAGCATATACCACAGGGAGGACCTTCAGGGTGGACTGATGTAATTGTAGGGCCTTCTTGGTACTCAATCTTCTGGCCACGTAGAGTGCTGTCGTGACTCACATCAAAAGAGAATCTCTCGTGATTGATCATTATATGCCCGTGGGGGAGGCCCCTGTGGGTGCTCTGGGGAGGACCTTCAGAGCTGCTGGTAGCGACATTGCGGGGAGAACCTTCACAACTGATACTTCCACTCCTATAATATGTTAATGGGTGGGAAGGGTTCTGAGCCTTTGATATGCGCTTAGCAGCTTTGGGAACCCCAGCTTCCAGTAGAGCAAAGTCATGAACCCACTCTTTATTTTCCAGGTTCCTTCAGCACATTAGTGGCGCTTTTCTGCGGGTAGTGGGGACCGTCTGCTGTTGATAATGGCCTTCACCTTTGGGTCCCTTTCTAATTAGGTCCCTTGATGCAATCGGGATATGCCGATGAACATCTTGACTTTTAGTAGGGATATATATGACTACTCTGTAGCATCCACCATGATGGATGGGTGTTCCCTAGTTGGAACGAGTGAAGATGCTCGATCTAGTTTCCCTTGTATCGTAGAATATGGCCAATTACCCTCCTGGGTGGAAGAAAGGATGCAGATCTGCTTCGAGGCGGCTGTCTCGTCTCCTAGATGAGTCACCTCAATTGGGGAGATGGGCTCACGGGATCAAGTCCTTTTTGTTGCTCATTACACAATCACATTATGGAAAGTCTGGAAGATATGATATGGGATCGATACCTACTCCTCCATCATTTCCAAGATATGTATAGAGACATCTTTGGATGGAATGGGTATGAATGCCCATTCTGGGTTCAGAGTAGGAATATCCTGCTCTGGTCCTCCGACGGTTAGTGGGTAATGGCAATTATCCTATGTCGAGGAAGGTGAACGAATCTTCCCCTATGTCAAGATATGACGGTTTATCTCTCCATGTTCCACCAAATCGGGATGGCAGACTTTGCTTGCATCCGCAGGGAGCTGGCCCTGCATATGTCGGTTTCCCACCGTATCGAGTCGGTGGCCTTTCTTGGCCAGGAGACGCGTCCTCCTATTAATTGCCTCCATATCTGGATGGCGGGATTTTTTGATCATCAACACATCGGGATGGTAGGTGTCAAGAGCATCTGCTAGGGACTAATCCTACAAGTGCTGGGTCTCCACCATGTCTGGTTGGTGGGCTTCATGACCCTGGGTCGGGAAAGGTGTCTGTCAAGTTGGTGTCGTCCTGTTTGAATGATGGGCTTGATGGAGCTCGGTGGGGATCCGTGCCTCCTCGTATGATGCCGCTACATTTGGGTGGTGGACTTTGGAGGAGCGGGCAGGTGTATGTGTCGGCTTGCAATACGACTCGGTGATTGGGCAGCAGAGCTCCTCCTCAGGGACAAGGGTGATGGCCAGTCCTTGGTTGTATGTTTTCCGCCCTTGGCGGGCGGTCCAAGGGACCGGGGATCAGGGAGAATATGCATGGATCCTCAGGGCTACATCCTCCCTAGTGTGAGGATGTTAAGTCGCAGCATAACTGTGATGATGACTTCCAGCGGGGGACTTAGATTGAAAACCCCTTTCAGCAGGGATAAAGTCCTTAGCGTCGACCTCATCTGCATCCCTAAGATAAGGGAGGTACGCGTTGTCCCGTTTCGGGGATAGCCTCCCTAAATGGTTCGAGACGGCAAAAGGAGATGTCTGGATCTGCTTTCACAGCCGCTACTAGGAATGAAACCAACAGTTCTTAGCGAATTAGAGGACCTGCATGGCCGCCTCCACCATCGGGAGAGCACCATTCATGTGGTACTCTCGGATCAGCGCATCCGAGACCCAGCGTTGGAGGCTCTGGGTAGGTGACAGGGTCCTCCATTAGTGAGGATGTTCGGTCATTGCGTACCTTCAAGCGCGCACCAGCGAGTTCCTCAGTGATGACATTGGATCGAAAGGAGTCATGTGTGGTACCTGTAAAAATATTTTAACAAATACAAACAACAAACCCGTCAAAGCATCATATCATGATCTCATGCGTAATTAATGACCATTCTTGGCCCTCCTTGTGAGTATAATGGGGAATGGAGTGGGATTAGGTTAATCCCATCATGCTTGGATAAATATTCACTTCGGGTTCACCATTTTTCTGTTTTAGCACGAATCGAATTGGAGTGGACCCACATGCCCCGACCATCTATCTTATATAGGGTTGAGCTCCGCTTGATCACTAACGTTAGGTATATCGGTATTAATTTTGAAATTCCAAACAGTTCCATATCCAATGATATGTGGACTTGGTTTCCAAAGGTAGGCGTTTGCTGGGTTGATTTGGCCAGTGATGCTTAAGAACTCACATTGGTCGAGAGGATGGGAAGTTAGGCTCATCGTACCCTTTTGGGGGGAATTATTTCCTGTTCCGGGACTCTCTTATAGATATAAGATGTATACACATGTTCTTGAATCTTTGGTTTATATCCAAGCATAGTTTCCAGGGATTACCCCTTGTTGGAAATGGTTAGCTGAACGCAAGGATTCAGAATCATTTAGGCCCAAGGTTTACCATCCCTCATTGGGGTTAATGACTCCGAGGAGTTTGGACTCATTGAGATGGTGTTAACATGAAGCCTCATAACTGGTCACTCTGAATTATATTGAATTTTAGGGGGGACAGGTAATGACATGAGCGTTTGGATTGAACTCGTGATATGGTCTTCCTACATATCCTCATGAGAGGAATCAGAATCCACATAGTTCAGTGGAGGTGGTGTTGGTGAACCGACATGAGGATGGATTGAGGGCCCGATGAGTAGTGGGATTGAACAATATGGAGGCTTCCTACGTACCATGATTTTACATGGATCAAAGTCTTCGTAGTTTGCAGTAGGCAGTGTCAGGGTCAGTGCTTACTCTAAGCCCACGTGAGTCATGCTCGGTGTGAGAAACAAGAGGCAGCAGTGACCTGACGATCACGTCACGAAAGGTGCGTCTATGGGAAGAGGAGTGGGGATTACACATGGAGTGGCCCGAAATAATGGAGTTTGGTACTTACTCCAGGATGGAGGCGTGATGGTGACAAAGCCCATAGGGAGAGGGAAAGGATACCAATGTGTCTATCCCCTCTCTTGGTTCTTGGAACTGAGGAAGTACATAGGTTCATGGGTACTACCTCTTGCAAGAAGGGCTAGGGGATTACACATTGGTGGATGCCCCTTCACTCCCAGAAGAGTGGAGAATTGCCCAGCACCAGAGCTGAAGGGAAATGGAAGTGGGGTCCCCTAATTTGGTGAGGGGAGAGGCATAAATGGGTTTTCGGGCTTGGACCTCGCATTATTGTGGGAATGTTACCCCAGGAACGCTTCAGGAATCTGCTCAAGGGCCAGAGCAACCCTTTTGCCCTCGCTTACTGTGGGTATGTGAACTCAAGGAGGAGTTATGATGTGCCTGAAGGTTGCATCATACAGGTTTGGTGGCTTCGATGGAGGCCTTGGCTTGGGGCCGATGAATGGGCCAACAAGGGGGTTTCGAATTGTATGGCTAGATTGGAATGATTTTACTTGACTCGAGGGGATGGGAACACCGAAAGAGTTGGCGGGCCATACGGGTGTATGAGGAGTGGCGCCCTTTGCATAGGGGGGTGCTACGCGGCTGGAGAAACCATCTACAAACCAGGGTGGTCTGCGGACTAAAATGAATCCCGCGTACTAGGGTGGTATGCGGCTTCAGGTTCGGCCCGCGTACCTGGGTGGTACGCGGTGGAGTCAGTGCGAGAAACGACATCCAGGGGCGACGCCAGTAGGGGGTTAGTCAGTTTGGGCTTCGCCCATGTAGGAGGGTGCTACACAGTACGTCGGATCGAAAAAGGTGCATAAATTCCCTGCTCTATGAGGAGCACATCCACGGAGGGTCCATGGTTCGCGATCTTCTTTTTTTTCCTTTTTAAGTTCGCGGTTCACCAATTTATTATGCATTTTCAGTTCCTTCTTAATTCGTTCCTAGTTTCATACCTTTTCTGGTTCATGAATTGGAACTTTGCTATTCGCGAAATCCTAAGCTCCTTCCTCCAAAATCCTTCCACCCGAATCTATTCAATCCCCTCCTTTTACCCTCTCCCTCGATCTGCTTTTATAGAGGTGGGGAAAGAGGTGTATCTGTGGCCAGGAGAAACCTTTTGTAGAGGTCCATGACTGAAAACCCGGTTTATGGATGAATTGGTCAATTTGCTGTGGGGTTAATGAACCGCGAACCAAACTAGGTTGAGAAATGCTTTACGGCTGCACACGACTTCGCCTCTATTCCACGCACAACAGCGTACGCGGTCTGGGCCGGTTTTCGCGGTTCGCAGCTGGGGTGGTTCGGGATGGTGGACTGGCCAGGTCCTCGTCTTTCTTCGCGCCCACCGAGGGTTCCTACCTCCATTCCGCGAACGACAGAGGTCCGCAGAGGAGGTGAGCTGCTGAACCGGCCGCGTACCATCACTGTTGGACCTGTACACAGACCGATCGGTCCTTTTCTGATTTCTTGTGTGCTCTTCATATTTTTTCAGAATTCCTTGAGGGAATTTGGGTAGAATCCCCTCTTTATTTAAAGAGATTATCATCCTCCTTTGCAGATTTTTGAGGAACCTACACTCATGAAATCATAAGATTTATGAATAACATGTAACGCCCTGACCCCAGCTACCCAGAGTCGGTGCATTATTACATAACATTGGCATGATCACAAGAAAGATCAAATCTCGAAAGACCGATTGGTTTAGTAGCCTTGGAAACACTAGATATATTCATAAGTTTTACATTACATAATAAAATGAAAAACTACTACAACAACATAATGTTTCCACAGTCCACACTATAATCCCCTCATAATATCCCTGCAGGTCATTCATAACTTACATCTTCACTTCCTGGGAAAAATAAAACATAGAAAAGGGGTGAGCTCAAATGCCCAGTAAGGATAACAATATAGCAGAAACTTTCATAAATAAGAATAAACATTTAAGGCAATGTATAACTAAAACAAAATCCTTTTAAATATGAACTTTCAACATGGTATGGCATAAATAAAATGAAATAATGCCATTTACTTATTCACATGGATATTCTACTAATCGAATAATCACATGCAAAAATCAATAACCACTTTCATAATGTTGGAATGCATAATGCCAGACTATCATAACCACATAGCCAAGGCCTCGTGCCAAGACTACAAATAAGATTTTGTCAAGGCCTTGTTCCAAGACACTAGTTTGTCTCATGAGACTTACCGATGCATCGAGGAGCTATAGTGGGCTCCACCCGTCACTTATTAAGTCCAATGCATTCCCATATGAAAAGGTTTAAACATAACATAAACATTCGTATTAAAACTAGCATACGAAATGTCAATAATTTCACCATAAACTATGAATGGTATAAAAATAGCACATCCATAGTCAAACATATCACAAATCCTTCAATACAATATAGAAGTTTTGTATCATAATAAATCAACTTCAAATAATCTTAAAATCCATCAAAGGATGTTGACGTATATGAAATCAAAATTCTTTTTAAAGAAATATCTCCTTTTATTTTGAAATCATTTAAGATCCATATAAAATAAAACATTTTCTTTGAAAATATTCTTATAATCTTGTAAGGAAAGCTCTGAAGATTTTATAACGGCGTAAAATAACCGCACCCGCCGTATAAGTTAAAAAAACATTCTTACCTCAATTCTGTCGAAAAGGTTAAAAAGGACCTTGTTTTGAAAACGATCAAAAGATTCCTTTATAAACCACTTATAAAAGTCAAAAAGGGTATAAATGACTTTAACTCATATTCTAGTAAATAGTAAAAATGTTTTGAAATACATTTTTAAGAGACATGGATGTGGATGATAAAGAGATCCCAGTAGATTATTACGTATAAACAACCTCGGATAATGAAGAGATTGTAAAGTAAACCCTTACCTTGTACTTTTCCTTGGTTGGGGTAGGTTAACCTCCTGTATAATGGTGAAATAGTTGTTATTAAATTATACAAGAATCATATATAATAATATGATATCATATATGATCTTTTAACATTGATTTGTTAATAATATCTTAGAATTATCGTCGTTTCGGGTGTTAACTTACTTGTTTTCATTTATATGTTTTGTTACGTAAGACATGTTTGTAAAGGATAGGTTGTATATTATTCATATCCAGAATGATATCAAGTCCTTAAACATCATTTTTAAATCATCAAATGATAATTATACTTGAATGGATACGATGGAGAATGAATCTCATCGCGTTCGTGGAGACGGTAGTCCGTACGTACGCACGAGCGACAATATCATTCTTTTGATATTAAAATAATATATAAATGGATGGTATATCATATATACATAATCATTAACATGTTATATTTATTATTTACATTAGTTACACATCATTATTATACCCATCCAAATAATAATATATTGAATAACAATTACACCACGACGTGGAGACGGTAAGCCGTACGTACGCACGTATGGTGACATGTTATTCAAAGGGTGGATAGAATACTGAATATGGTTGTACCATATTTATAATAACATCACAGTATATGTAAGATACTGGAGTTATTATTTTAGAATGGTAAGAACAAAGAAATAGGAAGTGGAAGAAGAAAGGAACTTGGAAAAGGGTGGTGAAATCATTACCTCTTCTTCGGGTTCTTCCTTTTGATTTGATCAAAAGGGCTCCTTAGGTTGGCTTTCTGATCAAACTAAGTCCTCTAGGTTGTAGTGAGGGATGTTGGGAGAGTATTTGGGCAGAGTTTGGCCGAACCAAAAGGTTTTTAAGGTGTGAAGAAATGAGAAGGAGGAGTGCCCTTTTATAAGAGGGGTGAGGGGAACCTTTGGAAAAGCTAGAAATATTAATTTATAATAAATTCATATTCGGTTTCTAAAGGCTCCAAAGTTTATTATTCAAAGGTTAAGGTGGGGTTAGGTCGAAAACCACTCAACCAATAGAATTTATATAGGTTTGGGTACTTATATTAACCTTATCTTTAAGTATTAACTCTAAGTTAATTAGTTTCACTTTTACAATGTCTCTTTGTATTTTTATATAATATGGTTAATAAACTTACTATATACATCCAATAGACACCCAAGTGGTCCATTAATGATTAACCTATCATGATATAAGTCTCTTGGCCGAACATTATATTTTTAGGAATTTAATATCAATTAATAATATAATATTTGTTTTAAGAACTCTTTTATGTCAATTTTGACACTATTCAATAGTTGATTTTTGTGAAACTCATAACAGATTGATTACTTCGAAAAAAGTCAATTAAATCAATCCTAATATATCATATTATCCTAGAAAATTAGTTTAATTCGTTAAAAGTTTCATATTATATTTATTTGGGTATTTATAATATCAGTTATTTTAATTTTTCACTATTATAGTAATTAGTGCATCATCATTGTGTCATAAATAAAATACATTATTTAATGTCTAAAAATTATAAATAAAATATTATTATGTAGGAAATCTTTTTAGCTTTATAATGAATATTTATAATCTAAAATCCAACATATATAACCCTATGTAACAATTTGTTTTCTAAATGATATATGCTTGTGTCATTTTTGTATTCATTTTAACTTAATTAAAATAAAGTGTCATTATCACTTACAAGTGGATCCATGGGGTCCCAAAATAGACCCAAAGATTCCCATGGTCGACCATGTATCAACCAATAGGGTTAAGACACGTTTTAGGGTAATTTAGTATTATTATAATATTATTTTTTTAACCCTTATTTACCGGATTTACCCTTAACCATGGTAAATAAAATATTTACCGCAGTAATTATTCAAAATGTCTAAAAATAAAAGTTACCTATTTACACAATTTGAACATCCTGATTCCAAATATGGAATCCATTTTCCTAAATTCAAAACACAGAAGTGGCAGAAATTAATTTAAAATTAATTCCCGCTGTCAAAACAAAAAGCGTTTTTTAAGAGATAATAACTATCAAAAGATTGACACTCGTTTATGTTCGGTTTAATTGTTAAATTATGTCCAATGACCAACATTATATTAAATGGTAAAAATATATTCTAAATATAATTTAAAACCACTCCAATTCATAATTTATCACTATTAATTATTTTGATTAAAAAAGTTGTTTTTAATTACAACTTAGTAATTTTCACTATTCATCAAAATATGAAAGTTATCCGAAATGTACCAAAATTTCACCTTAGGCTAAATTCGATATTCCGAATCCAAAAATGAAGTCCATTTTCGAATATAAAATATATATAATTTCAAAAAGTAGGTATTACTATTCAAAACGGCTAGTTTGATTAGTTATGGTGTGTTAGAACTTGGTGTTGCGTACAACACACGCTATCACATTATACAAAGAGAAGCGTACCGTAGAAGCTTGGGGTGTTACATTCTCCCCTCCTTCAAATAATTGCGTCCTCACAATTTCTAGGGTATTACTGTATAAAAAGACTCGGGTGGTTCTTCATCATAAGTTCCTCGGGTTCCCACGTTGCCTCTTCCATCTTATGGTTTCTCCACAAAACTTTTACCAGACGCATCGTCCGGTTTCTCAGCACTTGTTCTCTCGTATCAAGAATCTTGGCGGGCTCTTCGCAATAAGACAGATCGGGTTCCAGTTCTAATTCTTCATAGGTGAGTACATGCGTCAGATCAGGCATGTATTTCCTCAATAGAGATACGTGGAACACATCGTGAACTTTGGAGAGACTTGGCGGCATTGCCAATCGGTAAGCTACAACCCCAATTCGTTCTAGAATTTCGAAAGGTCCGATGTACCTGGGACTCAATTTACCTTTCTTACCAAAACGTATGACTCCCTTCCACGGAGATACCTTCAGAAAAACATGATCACCGACTTGAAATTCCAAATCCTTCCTTCGATTATCGGCACAACTCTTCTGCCTACTTTGAGCTGCTTCGATGTGATTTTTGATTACCTTCACCTTTTCCACCATTTCCTCCACCAGTTCTGGGCCTACAAGTTTTCTTTCACCAACGTCATCCCAACAGGTTGGTGTACGACATCTCTTTTCGTATAACGCTTCATATGGTGCCATGTGAATACTTTAATTGAAGCTATTGTTATAGGAAAATTCTACCAGAGGTAAATATTGATCCCACATACCCTGAAAGTCATGTGAGCAAGATCTCAACATGTCTTCTAAGGTTTGAATAGTCCGTTCTGATTGTCCATCTGTCTGAGGGTGGTAAGCAGTGCTCAAATGAAGTTCAGTATCCAGGGATTTCTGAAGACTTTTCCAAAATCTTGAAGTAAAACGGGGATCACGATCAGAAACAATCGATAGGGGTACTCCATGAAGTCTCACAACTTTATTAATGTATAGTCTTGTTAGACGTTCCAGGGGTAGATCTTCTCTTATAGCAAGAAAATGTGCTGACTTGGTAAGACGATCAACAATAACCCATATTTCATCATTGCTTCTAGGAGTCTTCGGTAGCCCCATGACAAAGTCCATCGTAACATTGTCCCATTTCCACTCCGGTATGGGAAGAGGTTGCATGAATCCTCCAAGCTGTTGCCTTCCAGCTTTCACTTGTTGACAAACCATACATCTTGACACAAAATCAGCAATCTCCCTCTTCATGTTGTCCCACCAAAAATGTTCCTTCAAATCTCTATACATTTTGGTGCTCCCAGGGTGTATAGAGAAATTGGAACTATGAGCATCATCCAGCAATTCCCTTTTTAGATCAGGTATATTGGGAACACAAAGTCTCTTCCCGAATTTCAAAATTCCATCTTCATACACAAAGTCTCTCAATCTCCCATCATTCACAGCTTTAATCTTCTTTTGGAATTCTTCATCATCGGTCTGAGAACTCTTAATCCTTTCTAGTAAAGATGGTTTGGCAACCATTTGAAAAAGCATTGATGTTTCACCTTCCCTGGTTATTCCCATGTCCATCTTCACTAGATCCATGAAAATTGGATCCCTTTCAATTCTCATATTGTTCAAAACTCCATGGTCTTTTCTACTCAAAGCATCTGCCACCGTGTTTGCCTTCCCTGGGTGGTAGTGTATCGTACAATCATAATCCTTGAGTAATTCAAGCCATCTCCTTTGCCTCATGTTGAGTTCTTTTTGTGAGAAAATATACTTCAAACTCTTGTGATCAGTATAAATCTCACATTTTTCACCATAAAGGTAGTGCCTCCATATCTTCAAAGCAAAGATCACTGCTGCTAACTCGAGATCATGAGTAGGATAGTTTTGTTCATGAATTTTCAACTGTCGTGATGCATAGGCAATAACTCTATCATTCTGCATAAGGACACAGCCAAGTCCTTTCTTCGATGCATTACTACAAATAACGAACCCATCATTCCCCGATGGTAGAGTCAATATAGGAGCATTGACTAATCTTCTCTTCATTTCTTCGAAACATTCTTCACACTGTTTTGTCCAAACAAATTTAACCCCATTACGTGTGAGCTTCGTTAATGGGTTAGACAATCGGGAAAAATTCTGGACGAAACGTCGATAATAACCTGCCAAACCAATAAAACTACGTACCTCAGTTATACTCGTAGGTGCTGGCCATTCTTGGATTGCCTTGGTCTTAGAAGGATCAACAGAGATTCCATCTTTAGAGACAATATGGCCAAGAAAAGAAATCTCCTGAAGCCAGAATTCACACTTGCTAAACTTCCCATATAATTCATGCCTCCTCAGAGTCTTCAAGATAATGCGCAAGTGATTTTCATGATCTTCGTAGGTTTTGGAGTATACCAAGATATCATCAATAAATACCACCACAAATTCATCGAGATACTCCTTGAAAACTCTATTCATCAGATCCATGAATATAGAGGGTGCATTAGTCAATCCAAACGGCATTACAGTAAACTCGTAATGCCCGTACCTGGTTCGAAATGCTGTTTTCGGAATGTATTCCTTCTTCACACACAACTGATGGTATCCAGATCGAAGGTCAATCTTTGAATAGTATTGAGCTCCATGCAGTTGGTCAAATAAATCATCAATACGAGGTAGGGGATACTTGTTCTTTATCATTATAGCATTTATCTCCATGTAGTTGATACATAACCTCATAGATCCATCTTTCTTTTTAACAAAAAGAACAGGGGCTCCCCATGGAGAAACACTAGGGCGAATAAATCCCTTATTACTCAATTCCTCTAGTTGTTTCTTTAGTTCGACTAACTCTACAGTGGCCATTCTATAAGGGGTCTTCGATATAGGCCTTGATCCAGGAATCAAATCAATAGAAAACTCAACTTCTCGTTCTGGAGGATGTCCAGGTAAATCTTCTGGAAATACATCTACAAATTCTTTCCCAACAGGTACATCCTCTATTTGAACATTCCTTTCCTCACCGACAATTATTTCATTCTCTTCCTCCCCAATAATTGAATTAAGTTGAGCTACTGGGGGTGGATCTAAATAAGAATTAGGTGGTGACGATTCTGCTCTAAAAATAAGGTGCTCCTTATCATTATCATCAAGAATCGTAAACTCTTTCTTCTTACAATAAATCTTCGCATCATAGTCCGAAAGCTAGTCCATACCGAGGATTATATCAAACTCAATCATAGGTATGACGATGAAATCAGCAGATAAAGAAAATTTATGTGCTCTAATGGGGACTGATTCACAAAACTTTGTTGCAACTATACTTCCCTTAGGAGTTTTAACTGACAACTCCCTTATTAAATCAAATTGGAAATATCTAATTTTCTTAGCAAACTGAGAAGATATGAAACAATGCGATGATCCAGAATCAAATAATGCATTTTCTAAACTTGAGGAAACCATTAAATTACCTGCCACCACGTCTTTCGGAGCTTCTACCTCAGCAGTAGTGATAGCATAAGCCTGGCCTTGATCCCTTGGCCTTTTCTGAGGTAAGTTCTCCAGACGCTTAGGGCATGCATTTGCATAATGCCCTATCTCCCTGCAATTTTAGCACTGAACGTTGGTAGCTTCCTTCTTCCCCATGCAATCATGAGCTTGGTGGCCTTTTTCACCACACTTGTAACAGACTCCCATTCCCTTCAAGCAAGTACCAGGATGTTTCTTCTCGCATTTACCACAAGATGGATATTCAACCTTTCCCTTCTTCCCCTTATTTCCATTCCCAGATTGATCAGCAGGTCTCTTCTTCTCTTGCTTTGCTTTAAAGTCATAAGACTTAGAGAATTTCTTTTCGGTCTTGATAGCACATGATACAATGTCTTCGTACGATGAAAAGGATTGTGAGACTAACACTCGATGGAGAAATGGTTTTAACCCATCAAAGAAACGATCAATCTTACTTCTTGGGTTACGAATATAATCACCAGTGTACCTCGCTAACCTTGTAAAGTTAGCCTCATACTTTGTGACATTCTCATCCTCCTTTTGTCTCAGACTCAAAAATTGCCTTTCCATATCTGCTCGATGGTCGCGAGGGAAGTATTTTTCTAAAAACAGATCTTTGAACTCCCTCCATTCCATATTTGATACTTCATCATCTTCCTTCGTATTTTGAATCAATGACCACCATTGATCAACATCTCCAGTGAGGCGGTAAACTGCCATGATAACTTTTTCCCTTT
The DNA here is from genome assembly GCA_963277665.1 of Viscum album. Taxonomy (NCBI): domain Eukaryota; kingdom Viridiplantae; phylum Streptophyta; class Magnoliopsida; order Santalales; family Viscaceae; genus Viscum; species Viscum album. Next base: position 1,578,660,717 of record OY728141.1, read on the forward strand.
CACTGCTCCCCAAAGCCTGAAATATTTTCTCTAGGGAAAATATCCATTGCTCAGCTACTATGGGATTTGTATTCCCATTGAACGTTGGTGGTTGTTGCCTCATGAATCGATCTAACATTGATCCTCCACGCTGCGGATCAGGGTGCTCCATACGGGTAAGGTTATTATTCATAACCTGAGTAAGTTGTCCCAATATGGTGATTAGCTGATCAGCACCAGTTGCATCACCAGCCCCACTATAATTATCTTGAGCAGGAGGGCAATCCCTACATGGAGTGCGTGCATTGATACGGTTTCCATTTCTTACACTAGGCGCCATTTCTAAACAATGGCATAAACTAGATCAGTTTATGAATCAAAATACATAATCCCATACTTATAAAACACTTAACATAAATTGAACTATTTATGGATATAATCCATAATCATAAAAATGTTTTCTTTGAGGAAGTATATACTCATAAACCCTTCATAATGATTTGTAAAGATAGTGAGAGTTATCCTTAGCATATCCCCCGGGAGTGTCGTAACCAAGAGTGCAGCAAGGCCCGTTGTCGTGCACCAGTTCCCGTTCGAGTCTAGCTCAAAGCGGTGTTTTCGGGTTTTACCCCTAGGTACATCTGTGCCAGAGCCGCCTCTACCTGCTCATATCCAGACAGGGATGTATTGCTCAGAAAACTCACAAAATCTCTACAATACCAAAATTCTAGGATGTTCTTCTATACTAATCCTCAAAGTTCATCTTAGGTCTACGTGCTCTAATCAGAGTTTATCTAAATCTAGCTTCCAAGGTTTGTACTAAACTTCCTCTGATACCAACTGTAACGCCCCGACCCCAGCTACCCAGAGTCGGTGCATTATTACATAACATTGGCATGATAACAAGAAAGATCAAATCTCGAAAGACCGATTGGTTTAGTAGCCTTGGAAACACTAGATATATTCATAATTTTTACATTACATCATAAAATGAAAAACTACTACAACAACATAATGTTTCCACAGTCCACACTATAATCCCCTCATAATATCCCTGCAGGTCATTCATAACTTACATCTTCACTTCCTGGGAAAAATAAAACATAGAAAAGGGATGAGCTCAAATGCCCAGTAAGGATAACAATATAGCGGAAACTTTCATAAATAAGAATAAACATTTGAGGCAATGTATAACTAAAACAAAAGCCTTTTAAATATGAACTTTCAACATGGTATGGCATAAATTAAATGAAATAATTCCATTTACTTATTCACATGGATATTCTACTAATCGAATAATCACATGCAAAAATCAATAACCACTTTCATAATGTTGGAATGCATAATGCCAGACTATCATAACCACATAGCCAAGGCCTCGTGCCAAGACTACAAAAAAGATTTTGTCAAGGCCTTGTGCCAAGACACTAGTTTGTCTCATGAGACCTACCGATGCATCGAGGAGCTATAGCGGGCTCCACCCGTCACTTATTAAGTCCAATGCATTCCCATATGAAAAGGTTTAAACATAACATAAACATTCGTATTAAAACTAGCATACGAAATGTCAATAATTTCACCATAAACTATGAATGGTATAAAAATAGCACATCCATAGTCAAACATATCACAAAACCTTCAATACAATATAGAAGTTTTGTATCATAATAAATCAACTTCAAATAATCTTAAAATCCATCAAAGGATGTTGACGTAGATGAAATCATAATTCTTTTTAAAGAAATAACTCCTTTTATTTTGAAATCATTTAAGATCCATATAAAATAAAACATTTTCTTTGAAAATATTTTTATAATCTTGTAAGGAAAGCTCTGAAGATTTTATAACGGCGTAAAATAACCGCACCCGCCGTATAAGTTAAAAAAAACATTCTTACCTCAATTCTGTCGAAAAGGTTAAAAATGACCTTGTTTTGAAAACGATCAAAAGATTCCTTTATAAACCACTTATAAAAGTCAAAAAGGGTATAAATGACTTTAACTCATATTCTAGTAAATAGTAAAAATGTTTTGAAATACATTTTTAAGAAACATGGATGTGGATGATAAAGAGATCCCAGTAGATTATTACGTATAAACAACCTCGGATAATGAAGAGATTGTAAAGTAAACCCTTACCTTGTACTTTTCCTTGGTTGGGGTAGGTTAACCTCCTGTATAATGGTTAAATAGTTGTTATTAAATTATACAAGAATCATATATAATAATATGATATCATATATGATCTTTTAACATTGATTTGTTAATAATATCTTAGAATTATCGTCGTTTCGGGTGTTAACTTACTTGTTTTCTTTTATATGTTTTGTTACGTAAGACATGTTTGTAAAGGATAGGTTGTATATTATTCATATCCAGAATGATATCAAGTCCTTAAACATCATTTTTAAATCATCAAATGATAATTATACTTGAATGGATACGATGGAGAATGAATCTCATCGCGTTCGTGGAGACGGTAGTCCGTACGTACGCACGAGCGACAATATCATTCTTTTGATATTAAAATAATATATAAATGGATGGTATATCATATATACATAATCATTAACATGTTATATTTATTATTTACATGAGTTACACATCATTATTATACCCATCCAAATAATAATATATTGAATAACAATTACACCACGACGTGGAGACGGTAAGCCGTACGTACGCACGTATGGTGACATGTTATTCAAAGGGTGGATAGAATACTGAATATGGTTGTACCATATTTATAATAACATCACATTATATGTAAGATACTGGAGTTATTATTTTAGAATGGTAAGAACAAAGAAAGAGGAAGTGGAAGAAGAAAGGAACTTGGAAAAGGGTGGTGAAATCATTACCTCTTCTTCGGGTTCTTCCTTTTTATTTGATCAAAAGGGCTCATTAGGTTGGCTTTCTGATCAAACTAAGTCCTCTAGGTTGTAGTGAGGGATGTTGGGAGAGTATTTGGGCAGAGTTTTGCCGAACCAAAAGGCTTTTAAGGTGTGACGAAATGAGAAGGAGGAGTGTCCTTTTATAAGATGGGTGAGGGGCGCCTTTGGAAAAGCTAGAAATATTAATTTATAATAAATTCATATTCGGTTTCTAAAGGCTCCAAGGTTGATTATTCAAAGGTTAAGGTGGGGATAGGTCGAAAACCACTCAACCAATATAATTTAGACAGGTTTGGGTACTTATATTAACCTAATCATTAAGTATTAACTCTAAGTTAATTAGTTTCACTTTTACAATGTCTCTTTGTATTTTTATATAATATGGTTAATAAACTTACTATATACATCCAAGCGACACCCAAGTGGTCCATTAATGATTAACCTATCATGATATAAGTCTCTTGGCCGAACCTTAGATTTTTAGGAATTTAATATCAATTAATAATATAATATTTGTTTTAAGAACTCTTTTATGTCAATTTTGACACTATTCAATAGTTGATTTTTGTGATACTCATAACAGATTGATTACTTCGAACAAAGTCAATTCAATCAATCCTAATATATCATATTATCCTAGAAAATTAGCTTAATTCATTAAAAGTTTCATATTATATTTATTTGGATATTTATAATATCAATTATTTTAATTTTTCACTATTATAGTAATTACTGCATCATCATTGTGTCATAAATAAAATACATTATTTAATGTCTAAAAATTATAAATAAAATATCATTATGTAGTAAATTGTTTTAGCTTTCTAATTAATATTTATAATCTAAAATCCAACATATATAACCCTATGTAACAATTTTTTTCTAAAAGATATATGCTTGTGTCATTTTTGTATTCATTTTAACTTAATTAAAATAAAGTGTCATTATCACTTACAGGTGGATCCATGGGGTCCCAAAATAGACCCAAAGATTCCCATGGTCGACCATGTATAAACCAATATGGTTAAGACACGTTTTAGGGTAATTTATTATTATTATAATATTATTTTTTTAACCCTTATTTACCGGATTTACCCTTAACCATGGTAAATAAAATATTTACCGCAGTAATTATTCAAAATATCTAAAAATAAAAGTTACCTATTTACACAATTTGAACATCCTGATTCCAAATATGGAATCCATTTTCCTAAATTCAAAACACAGAAGTGGCAGAAATTAATTTAAAATTAATTCCCGCTGTCAAAACAAAAAGCGTTTTTTAAGAGATAATAACTATCAAAAGATTGACACTCATTTATGTTCGGTTTAATTGTAAAATTATGTCCAATGACCAACATTATATTAAATGGTAAAAATATATTCTAAATATACTTTAAAACCACTCAAATTCATAATTTATCACTATTAGTTATTTTGATTAAAAAAGTTGTTTTTAATTAAAACTTAGTAATTTTCACTATTCATCAAAATATGAAAGTTATCCGAAATGTACCAAAATTTCAGCTTAGGCTAAATTCGATATTCCGAATCCAAAAATGAAGTCCATTTTCAAATATAAAATATATATAATTTCAAAAAGTAGGTATTACTATTCATAACGGCTAGTTTGATTAGTTATGGTGTGTTAGAACTTGGTGTTGCGTACAACACACGCTATCACATTATTCAAAGAGAAGCGTACCGTAGAAGCTTGGGGTGTTACATAACACATATAAAACTTTAATCGTAAATCTAACTTGTGACATCCATAACATATTTAAATTATAGCGTTCACCACTACATAGGTAGTTATATTTGGAATACCCATCAAAATATATTCCCTAAATCTCTTTCTAGAAACATTAACGTTTACCTCCGTCATGTTCCAAATTCATTTGAGATCTATCTCGGGCTCAACCACCCTAGGTTTATCACGGAACCACCCATATACATAAACAATTCCCAAGAACCATAAAATAATCAAAACACATAAAACAAGCATAAAGGAATGATAACATTTCCACATTTAAATAACAATATATCACACCAAGATATTGAAATAATCAATTAATTTAAAAAAACACAATTAAAACATTTAAGAAGATGAATTTTGAATCAAAGTTTCATATACCACTTTGAAACTTTTAAATGAATTCAATTTTAAAGCAATAAATTTCTATATAAATAAATCCTAAAAACCATTTTGAAAACCTATACATTAATGAGAATTATTTAGAAAAATAAGTATTTAAAACATACAAAATGATGTTTTAGTTAAAGAGTCTCGTAAAACTTGAGAAACACTTAAATAAAAATAATTAAATAATGACATAAAAAACATTTAATTTTTTGAGAATATAGAAAATTATGATATAAAAATTCAAAATGGTTTTATATACGCCTTATAGGATAAAAAAGGTTCCCAATATCAAGATATGCCTCAATGAAAGGAGATTGGGACATAGTCCCATATGAAAATTCAGCAGCCTAATTGCGTCAATTTAAAATTCATAAAATGATTTGATGGGAGTAAAAAGGGTCTCTCATCACTTGTACATAAATTTTACAGAAATAAAGATATATAAGAACATATCCAAACATAGGAAAACAGAAATTAAAATACATAACATAAAGAAGTCTTTGACTAAAAGAGGAGGGTGAAGGGTTCCCTTACCTCGATCTTGACTTGTCCCGTATATTCCTTGTTCTTCCTGAATAATAAACATAAGTTAATTTATTCTTTCTTAATAAAATTTTTAAATTTTATTATTCATTTTACATCACTTATTACCTTACTATAACATCTAGTTAATTATTTGATTTTATATCGTATATTTTGTCGATGTTCGGAACATGAGTCAAAAAAGAACTTGTTATAATAACAAATTGTCCATGTGGTCAAAATTCCATTATCTCTATAATGATATTCATGATTTAGATATAATATATACCATATATATCCGGTATATATTTATTTATAATAGTCCATATAATTTGGATATATGAAAATCAAATGCACCGTTCATGAAGACGGTAAGACGTACGTACGCATGAACGCTTCTTTCATTTTGTTTTTTCACTTTAAAAGGAATGAAAAACAAAAGATACATAGGTATATTTTAAATTTAGTATAATATATATGTTATATATGTTACATAAGTCATTAATTTCATCCTTTACACATTCCATGTGTAGCATGAACTAGTCATATCACTTTGACGGGCGATAGTTCGTACATCCTAAAATGAAATTATCATATTTATAAAACAAGAAAAGAATAAAAGAATGATATAAATGATAATTACTGAAGAAAAGAGATAAAAAAATATCATATATATCATATATAATTATAGTTCCATTATAATGGACACCATAAGATTTGGTAGGAGAATATTAAAAAATCATCATTTTGTGAGGCAATAGGTCATCGTCCACAGAAACTTTATATTCTATACCAATTAGATGAAGGTGTGTGTAAGTATAGTTTGAATCCTTCTCATAAAAAAACCTAGTATATTCATTATATTTATTTTGTTATGTAATAAAATAAAAATAATATAATAGGGAGTGAAGAAGTAGAATAATCTAAATGAATTTTATAGAAGATGTTACCACTTAAAAAGTGCACCTCTCTTTGATTTGAGCCAAAAGGCTTTCTTAAATTGCATTATTCCTAGGATAAAGATTCTAGGAGAAATATAGGGATGTTGTGAGATTCATGGAATAGAGTTTGGATGATAAAATGGGATTGAGAGGTGTGTGTAATGGGTTAGAGTTGGTGGCCTTCTATAAGAGGGAGGAGGGGCTCTTTAGGAATGTGTGAAATTATTATTTTATTATAAAATTATTTTAGGTTTAAAAAGGTCCAAAACACATCAGATTCGATGATAAGATGAATATAAGTAGTAATAAAATCATCCAATAATAATTGGACAGGTTTTGGATATTTTATAATCCTTATCATTTTTATTTAACCCTTTTTTTACTCTTACTGTTTTATCAAGCATTTAACACTTTATAAATCAAAATAGTTACCAAAATATGAAAAATATCCAAATAAAGATTCACTAGTAAAATTTTAGAATTATGATTACTATTTTCCTAAATCTTATATTTATTGAAATTTTATAATATTTAATAAAATATTTTATATTTTAAAATATTAATTATGTCAATTTTGACACAATTCATATCATGACTTTTTAAAAATCCATAACAACCATATTGATTCAAAAAAACATCTTTAATACACAGATAACATGAAACTATCATCCAAAAATGCGTTTATGACATCAAAATAACAAAATTACATTTATTTTAATATTTATAATATCATTTATTTGAATCCTTTATTAATGAAGCAATCACTACATCACCATTCTATCATAATTAAATTTATATATTTAATGTATAAAAATTATAAATAAAATATGATGATGTAGTATATCTTTCTATATTTCTAATGATTATTTATAGTTGAAAATATTACTTATATAACCCCAAATAATATTTTTTACTAAAAGACATATGTTTATGTTTTATTTTCAAAAACTTTTAATTAATTTTAATAAATTGTCATTTTCACATACAAGTGACTCCATGGGGTCCCATAAGCAACCCAACGATACCCATGGACTTACATGTATCATCCAATAGGGTTGAGTCATGTGTTAGGATAATTTAATATTATTATAATATTATTTTTTTACCCTTATTTACCGAATTTACGCTTTATCTATGGTAAATAAAATATTTAGTGAAGTTACTATTCATAAGTTCTAAAAAAAAGTTATATATTTACACAATTTGAACCTCCTGATTCCAAATAAGAAATATATTTTTCCAAATTCAAATCCCATAAGTTTTATGTATTAATTCCAAATTAATTCTTGTTTTCAAAACCAAGAAACATGTTTTTAAGATGTAAAAACAACCACAACATTGATGTGTTTATGTCCAATTTCAAAGTGAAATTACATTAAATGACCAAAATTGGATTAAATGATAAAATAATAATATAATTAAACATTTAAACCAATTAAAATTATAGTATAAACATATAAATAAATTAGATTAAAATGTATTTTTGAATTAAAATGCAATATTTTTCATTATTCATCAAAAAATGAACTTTATCATAAAAATACCATAATTTCATCCAAAGTAAATTTTGATGTCACTATTAAAAAGAAGAATTATATTTTATAAAATAGGATATATAAAGGTGAAAAAAACTATATTTAAAAGGTTTCACCATCAAAAGGTGGTAAAAAGACCTTTTAAAGAATATTATAGTATTTAATGCTGAAAATCAGATTCAATCTTATTTTCAGCCTCTAAACTATTTTGGATAAATGTGAAGACATTTATAAAAATTGTATAATCCTATTTTATTTTCTTATGTTCATTCCAACAAGTAAAATATATTATCATTAACTACCATTCAAATTGATAATAATATTATTATTTTTTGTATAACTCAATGTTGTGTGCAATGTAAGATCTCAAAGTAACCTGTTGTTGTGTGTTGATTACTCTATTAGAAAACATTTCCTATTTAAAAAAATTAATATATTATTCATGAATATTAATAGATATGAAAATTTATTGTTCTAAAAATTCATGGATTGTTATATAAAATGCATAAGATAAAGAAGATACCTGAATAAAGAGTAGAATGAGAGGATCTCTCACTAAATTTCAACATCGAAATGGGTGTTCATAATGGTCTATGGGAGTGATTAATGAGATTTAACTATATATATAATCATATATACATAAAATTTATTATAATGGGGATAGGTATATATATACCACAACATGAAAAAATGGAAATTAAGAGGCGTAATATAAAAGGTGTTATTGAATGAAAAGGAGAGTGGGAGATCCCTTTCGGAATTTCAGTATAGTAACGGTTTAGGTAAAGGTGAAAATGAGATAGGATAAATGATATCTAGTTCAAATAAAGTAAATTATAAAGTAATATAATGTTTATAAATAAATTAAAATATAACCAGATGAAATTAAAAATACTAATTTCAAAGAAGGTGTTTGAATTGAAAGGGGGGGGAAATGTCCCTTACCTTGAGAGGGTGATTCAAAAAGGTTGGTATGCACTTCTTGAGAGATTTGGGGATCCTTGGGAGGACACTATATAGGGTATGCAAGATTAAGAACATAATAAAATGTTTTTTAGTGGAGTTAAATTCTATATTTTGTGGGTTTATATGTGAAATTAGTGGGGAATTCTTCATTATTTCTCAAACAATGATTGTTGAATCTATATAATAAAATATTCAATAGCATAAACCATGCCATAATTTTTCCCATGGTTTCTACTATATGGGGGTATTTTTATTTATTATATAATTCAAAGGGCTAAACATAAAAAAATATTACCTTTTCAGATGTGGAAGTTAGTCATTTCCTTAAAGAAATGATTTTAAAACCTTAAAATATATTATATGTTTTGTAGGATTCACGAAGGATTTTTAAAATTAATAAAATGAACATATAATAAAATTATATTAAATTTTAAACATGTATTTTTTCATGGATACCATTTATAGTATTTATTAAATATTTTTTGGTTTTTTATTATGTCATAATACACACCCTATATTTATAACATATTTGATTTTTAAACAAATAATATTCTATCTTCAAAATTTATGGAAAATTCACCATTGGATAATTTTGACATGTTGATTAAAAAAATAATATTCATTTTATAAATTTAACTTTATGAAAATATTTATTTTATATTTTATGACATAATCTACAATTATTGAGAAATGATGACTTTTTTTACAATAACCTTTTTCGAACCCATATAAAAATTACATTTGACTTCATAAAAATTATAAGATAATTAAGTTTTAATAAAAATTAACTAATAATAATATTTTATTAAACTTTTTTTATTTTAATAATCCATTAATTCATTAAAATTAATTTTTTAATTAAAATATCATATTACTTAAATATACATTTTGTATTTTATCATACCCAAATTTAATTTTTGAAAAACTGATTTCTTAATCATTTATAAAGTTAAAAAATGCGGAAAATATAGAATCATAATATATTTATGAAAACTAAATATAAATATTCATACTATTATGGTTACTTTTTTTCTTGGATTTTTTAAATTATTTTATCCATAATTAACAAATTTATCTTTTACCGTGGTAATATATATTTACTATAGTTGCTATTCATATTGATAAAAAATTAATTTAACCTAATTACCTAATATTAGTTATGATGATTCCAAATATTGAATAAATTTTATAAAAATCAATTCATATTAGTGGAATAATTTAATATAATTTAACACTTGCAAGCATGATGGAAAGCGGTTTTCTGAAACAATACATCTTTAAGGAGAAAAATTATATTATTATAACTCTATAAATAGTAACACTAATTATATGAATTTAAATTAATAAATATAGATATATAATTTAAAATTTTAATTTATATCATTTCTCATTAGGAATTATTTCATGTTATTATAATAGATAACATTATGCAATTAAAAACAGATTTCAGAAGAAAAAAACATTTTTAACCCTAAAAATAAACATAAAATAAAATATATCATAAAGATTATTTAAATGTAATTAATTGAATTAAATATCACTAAATAATACTTATTTTACCTATAAATCACATTAAAATAATATCGGTTGTTTTATGGAACTTAATTTATCAAAAGAAAAACATTTTTACATAAAATGGTATTTTTTATTATTCAATGAAAAATCTATATTATTCAGAACAATAAAAAAATTTCACCCTTGTTTAATTTATATTTATTTATATTAAAAAATTAGTTAATTTTATCAAATATATTTTTGAATTTTCAATAAATTAATTTTAAAATATTTTTCTGAAAACAAATAAAACATCATTTTTATGAAAAAATGCTTTTGAAGTGTCAATTGACATTACCAAAATTGATGATTGTTTCCTAATAATTTATCAATATATTGAGTAAATATATATATATATATAATTAATTAGTTAATAATAATAATAACTAAAAATTTAATATAAAGGTTAAAATGATCATATTTAAATAATGATTTTTTAGTTGGGTTCTGTGTAGTGTATCATAAACATTATCAAACATAGTCTTCTGTTTTAAAAACTCATGGTGTTATATTCTTACCCTATTTATTAAATTTTATCCTATAAATTTAAACTTGAAATTCGTAATAAATTCTTTGACACTTTAAAATATATTTATTTTAAAACCCACATCGTAAAAATGGGTAATAAGACATCTACTTTAAAAGAGAGAAAGGGAAGTAAGAAGGTCATTACATAACTAGGTTTCCAAGTATGAGAACATTATTGAAAAGTGAAAACATATACATGGAAGAAAAAACTAACCCCAATTAACTAATAGAGTGTGATAGATAACATGTATAATAGAAACTCAATGTGCACAAACCCATTAACCTTTGATTGGTGAAAAATTCATCAATTCATCAGAAATTATTATAATATGACAATATTTTTGTTTCAAGATTCACATCCTAGAGTTATGTATTTACTTTTTCATTTTCTAGTAACATAAGTAAGTATAAATTCTTTACAATAATTATTTCATCGATTAATCAATTTCTACTATAATCTCATCTTTCTTCAAGTGATTCATACACAAGATGGCGTTTTTTATTTCTAAAGCACTAGAATAATCTTGTAACGAATCATATAATCTACTAAATAATAACAAGGTCTCCCTCTTATAATCACAAAATCCATAATTGGTACCATAAATTAAAAAAATACCTTAATAAATTTACCTCTAATTTTCCAAAAAATTATCCCAAAGGTTTAGCATAGATCATTCCTTAAATAAATACACATTTATGACACTAATAACATCAAAATTAAAGAATGTTTGAACCTCACTGGTTGTCTCATTCCCTTAATATTACACATAAAAATACATAATATAATTCTTTTCTGGTATTCCTATTCGGTATATATATTGTAAACAAATAAAATATCTCTTTAAATGTTATTAATCACCTAAAATTCAAAAATATTTGATCATGTATTTTCTTTTCCGCAAAAAATACTTAATCAAATAAATATTCAAAAATTTTATCAATAATTTCAATGATTGTACTTAGACATATCATCCTGAGAATCATTAGGTTTATCCCTAAATCAAACACCTATTAATGGTTATTAATCCCTTGATTTTATATGTTTTATTAAATACCACCTTATTAGTAAATCACATTTATTGGTAACCAATATCATTCAAAATATGCTTCAAATCGTTAAATAAAATCTATTAATGATCAATCCTTATATGCTTCATGGTTCTTATATCAAAAATTTCTTTTATATTCTAATTATTAAATTAAAAATTCAAATACCAGTAAATAAACTTTTTAATCTTTTACTTCAAGGATTTTTATAGCATATGTCCTTATTATAGGATTTATCCCTTGGATTATTTAATTGACTTAGATAATGACCATATTTTCCACACATAAAAAATAAAACAAAAAATGATGATGTAGGATTATATTTATTCCTTTTCCTCGCAAACATTATTTTTTAGGGAAACAAGCTACATTGTGCTTGATTTTCTAACACATAAAATTTCATTGAGTTCATTTGTAGAATTTTCCTTGGTGTCACTTCACACATTTTTGACAGGCAGGAAATTAAATCGTATTTCCTTTAACGATTTTATCAGATGATATTTCTTGAGATATAATCCTCATCTTATTTGATTTATTTAGACCATAACATATGATCCAGTTTTTAATTATGATTTTTGACAGTTGGTTGGGCAGAATCACAATATGCCTTACTTGAGCTCCTATCATGTTAGACATCTCATTTGGGTGGTCAACCATTTCCCATTATGTTGGCCGATGATTTGATTCTCTTTATTTCTTTCTATTGACTAGAATAAAAGGATAATTAGGGATGATAATTTTTAAACTATTAAACAAATAAACAGTAATCAAATAACATTAATGGGATAACATTAAAATGACATAAACTTCCTTAACATATGAATCTCTAGGATTAATCTATGTTATTGATTAATTATTTTTTGACATATAATCTTATGGTCATTATTTTCCCCCTAAAAATTGTTTATAATGATATTTTGGATTTAGCAAAGAATATCCCCTTGGAGTGTGAAACCATATTTGCAATGAGGCCCACTGTCTTGCACCAATTCCCAATCGAGTCTATCTCAATGCAGGGCTTTTGGGTTTTCCCCTCTAGATACATCTATGTCAGATCCACATCCAATTTTATTATCCTATCATGGATATATTTTCATAATATCAACTTTCTAGACACTTTACCAAAATTTTGGGATGTATTCTTATGTTTAGTCTTATCCCAAATATTTTTATAGAGTATTCTAACCATAATACCTAGGATAACTAAACATTCCTTTGATACAAACTATAACAACCAAACACTTTTGTACATGTTAATTAATGATTTAATACATAAGAGTATTCATAACAAACCTCAAAATATTGATAAGTATAGTGTATTTGGGGTCTAGCTACATTAGATAACAAATTAAAACATGGTACACAAAAAAAATTATTTAAAACCTCCTTTACATGATCATATTATTCTTTCATACTTAAATCTACATAGAATAACATGTAGTTATACATAAGAAAGGGGTGAGATATAAAGCCCAGTAAGGGAATAAATTAATTCATGACATGATTAAAGTAAAATATTTTAGTCATTAGGCACATCAATTACACATAAAAATGGGTTAGAATCATAAACATGAACAATGAGAAATGATATAACATGATAATCATAAAGGCAATATGGGAATTCTGGAAACAAATTAAAACATTGCATCACAAACCTAGGTTAAGGATAACTACCATGATATCATTATGAAAAAAGTATCATGATGGATTAGGTTCACTCCCAAATCTATTGTGTAGCATCTCATGAGACTAAAGAATTACCTGATGCATTGGAGACTATATATAATTCTAAGAACGCACTTTCATTTAATTTTCATTCTTAAGTGTGTCACATAGATCCTAAAAAATTGATTCGTTAATCATATTATTTTATACCATAAAAATGAGTGTGGACTACATACATGTAAGTGAAAAATAATTGTAGGTGCATAAATGTGAACACCCTTGATAAGAAATTTGTATGGGTAAACACTACAAAATTATTTGGTATGGAAAGTCATAGGGAAATTTCGACATTATAATGAGGGCGTATAAATGTTCATGGAATGACTCAGTAAGAGTGTAATGGGTTTATCATAATTTAGGAATCATATGGGCATTAAGGGTATTATGGTAGAACATATCCCAACACTAGTAAATGAATAGAAAATATAAATGATAAATAAGAGACTTGAATAAAGAGGAGAAGAAAAGGATCCCACTAAATTTCGACATTGTGAAAGGTGTACATAAATGTCAATGGGAGGGATTAATGGGATTAAAAGGGTTCTATCATAATTTATAAATAAAATGTAAATTAGTGGGATATGTAATAACATATACCAAAATAAAAAAATGGAAATTAATCGGCATAACATAAAAGAGGTGCTTGAATAAAAATGAGAGTGGGGGATCCCTTACAGAATTATGGCCAAGTAACGTCTTAGGTAAAGGTCAAAATGAGAGAGTATAAATTATATACAATTAAAATAACATCAATTATAAATTAATTTAATGTTATTAAATTATTGAAAATATAACCGATTGAAATTAAAAAAGAATAATTTCAAAGAAGGTGGTTGAATTGAAAGGGGGATAGGAAGGTCCCATACCTTGAGTGGGGGATTCAAATAGCTTGGTATGAGATTCTTGGGATATTGGGGTCACCTTGGTAATATTTATGTGAGGTTATGTAAGATTATGGATTTTTTCAAATTCTTTTGAGTAAAGATAAGTTGGAAGGAAATGAAAGGGGAATAATTTATTATTTCTCAAACATAGGTTTTAGACTCTATATAATAATATAACCAAAACCAAAAACCTTGACATGGTTTTTACCATGGTTTCTAGAAAAGATGAATGTATATAATTATTTTATATTTAAAATTTCTTATCTTATGAATATAATACCCTTTCTAATCTGTAAGTGAGTCATTTCCTAAAATAAATTATTTTAAAACCTTAAAATATATTATTGGTTTGGGTGGATATATAAAGGCTTTATAAAAATTATGATATAAACAAAAAATCACATTATTTTTAATGTTAATCACATATTTATTCATGGATAAAATTTATAGTATTTATTAGATATTTTTATGGTCATTATGATGTCATAATGGACACCTTATATTTATACCATATTTAACTATTTTTAGAAAATTCTACTATCCTAGAAAATTATGAAAAATAACTAAAGGATAATTTTTACATGCTGATTAAAAAAATAATATTCATTTGAGAAAAATAGTTTTTAAAATATATTACTTTTATATTTTAATATAGAATCAACATTTATTGATAAATGTTGGGTTTTTCAACAATAACACTTTTTAAACCCTTATTAAAATTAAATTTGACTTCATAAAAATTGTTTGATCATTTATATTTAATAAAAAAAATTTAATAATAACATTTTATTGAAACATTATATATTTAATTTATCCATTAATTAATAAAAAGTAATTTCATAATTTAAATTCCATATTACTTTAAAAACAATTCTTGTTATATCATATCAAATATTATTTGAAAAACTAATTATATAATTATTTATAAATTTAAAACGGAAAGGAATAAATATAATAATCATTTATATGAAAATTTAATATAAATATTTATACTAGTAGGGATAATTTTCTCTATCTCTCTTGTTTTTATGATTATAAAAAACATCTCTTATGATATAAATGAATTTAATGTGTTTTGATAGCATTTTATAATACAAGGAAGTTTGAAAAAAATTGGATAAGTATTGGAAAGTCCGACTACCATAAATGACACACCATTGAGGACAGTTCATTACGGTACATGAAATTGTCATGATAAATTTTTTGATATGTATGGGAAAGACCCACCATTAGAGACAAGTCACTATTAGGATAAAAATTTGGCTATGTATGGAAAAGACCAACCACTAGAGGATGAATCACTATCAGACACAGTCATCTCCAAATTTGAAAAATTATTGAGATGACCTACCACTAGAGAAGACTCATTTTATAGTCTGACCTAATGTCAGCCTAACTCACTATTTGCCTAACTCACCAGTAGCTTAAGTCACCATCGTAATTTTAGGACTGTTTAGAAGAGTCACCAAATGTATTTCTATTTATTTTGAATTAAGTATTTATAATGGATATATTATCAGATTTAATTCTGATATTTTTTAAATTATTGTTCTTAAATTGTTGTAGTAATGAATTAAAGTTTGAGCCAGTTGATCCATAAGTTGAATAGAGGATCTAGATGATTATTTATTCCTAATGCTAATATATTTGGAAGTAGAATCCCTCATGGATGATATAGAGAGATATACGGATCACAAGTAAGAGTTCTAGAATATTGAAATGACTATATATTTCTATTAAGTGTCTGACTTCCTAAAAATATTTACACAAATTATCCATACCTTTGATCAATTGTAGAATATTAAACCACATCAAACATTAAGTTCCATTAGTACATTTAAAAAAAAGAGATATCATTATTCATTGTTTTACTATAATTTCATTGAAGAATAATTCGATATTCAATCAAGCTACCTCCAAGGAGTCTCATGTTTCTGATTATATCAGATCGAGCATCACAACCTTCTCTACATTATAACTTTCTCTTTCTTATTACTACATTTTCATTTAGAGAAATGTGTGATTTAATCTATATATTAAAAACATGAAATATCTCATACACATTAACTATATGATAGTGTATATATTATTTAACTTTATTTTCAATTGTTAACTCATGTGTTGTGAAAGAGGTACTTATGTCACCAAAGTTTATTCGCTTCCTATAGTTATTGTGGAAGAGTTCCCTTCCCGGATTTGATAGCTCATGAGTTGTTGTGTATACCTGATCTAGGTTGTGGATCAATATTATTTTTTACAATTTTCGTGGAATGGTATGATCCCCAAGTGGAGATGATTATTTCTCAGATTGAGACTGAACCTCTTGTATTTACTTCACTATGTTTTTTTCTACTTATTTTCTATGATTAAATATGAGTTTTTTAAATTAAAAAAACACTACATTGATATTTAATATTAACTTGTGTTTATATAAGGTTTTGATTAAGTAAATTTATTTCAAAAGTGAAAATATTTTTCATATTATTTTAACTGATACTTAATCACTCATTGAGAAATAATCTAAAAGTTCAACATATATATCGATCTTCTATTTTGATTAACTGGGTTGTTTTAATTATTTCATGTTTTTATTTAAACCTGTTTTGAACCAACAAAAATTGGGTACTAAAATCACCCCCTCTTGAGATACTCACTCTGATCAACATTTGTTATCCAAATCAGTTTTCAAATATATTCAACTGTTATTTTAGTTTTTTTTAGATTATAAATTTATATCAAATCTAAATTTAGTCCTTTAAATGGATAAGAGACAAAAAGGTTTTACTACTAACAGACCTCCCATTATTATTAGACATAACTATGATCAATGGAAGACAAAATGAAAATTCTTATTAAAATAATGGGTTTTGAAATTTGGTTTTCTATAGAGGATAAATATGAATTTACTACAACCGTTAGAGCTACATGTGCTGATGATAGTAAACATGCTTATAATCGAAATTTCAATGCCTTGAATTCTCTTTACTATTATTTAGAAGATAAAAATTGAAATAGGATATCTTCTTGTAAAAATTCTTATCAAATATAGGATATAATAGTTATTTCACATGAACGATCTAATAATGTTAATGAAATGATATTGAACACTTATATAATTAAATATGGTATATATAAAATGAGACATGATGATATGGTATCTTATATGTATATCATTTTATTTGAGATATAGAACACAAAGAGTTCAATGGTGAAAATAGTGTGAGATAAATATCAAATCATGTGACTACTGAGATGTCCTCCAAAGAGATATAGAGGTACATCTGTTTCAATAAAGGAATCATGTGATATCAATAAAATACCTATCAAGGAATTGATTGGGAAGTTGACGAGGTATGAGTAAGATCATAATGATAAATGTGAAAAAGGATGATGAACATATGAGGAAAGCTATTTACATTAAGACTAATACATCTAAAAATGAAAAATAAAATTTTCAAGCTGAAAGCTCTAGTTATGAGGAATAACTAGCTGAAAGTGAGGAATAAATGGACCATTTATCCAAAAGTTTTAATAAATTGTACATGAAGAAGATATTTTTCATAAAATCTATCTATAAGCAAAATTATAATAATATAGTGTATTTGAATAAAGACTAGAGATGAAATGAAAATTCAAATGATATTACATGTTATAAGTGTAAGAGAGGAAGAAATATTAAGGATGGTTGCCCTAAGTTGAAGTATAAGAATATGTGTGAGGATAAGGATATAAAGTACAAGAAAGCAATGAAATCAAAATTTAATGCCTCTAAGGATATATTTAGTGACTTACACTCAACTCATGAATAAAAACATAATAGAGAAAATATATTCTTTATGACAAATATTTCTAAGGTACCTACTGTATCCCCTATACATAATTCTGATCATTCTAAAAATGAAAAAAAATGATTATGATATGCCCAAAGAGGAAACATTTGAGTACTAAAATATGCTTGAAGATACTTTTAATGAAATAAACAATTTAAAATTTCTGAATAGACAACATGTTTTATTTACTAGTGTTTGAACAGACCACACCATAGAAAAATAATATAATTATCAGTTGTTGAAAGAAAATATAAAAATGAAATTATAAAATGTGAAACTAAATAAATAAATAGATATATTTACAAATTTAAGATAAACTCTCACTCAAATATTATGAAAAATACTCTTAAATATATTAGTGGGCTACATTTCCAACCCAGGCTAAGAAGATTTGTTAAGAGGACTTTTGTTCCCAAATCCACTTCATGGAATTATAGTGAAGATTTGTATTCAAGTGAACCTAATAATGTTTTTATTTCAAAGAGTTTAAAATATAATTATATTAAACCCATCATGAAAATATGGATTCCTAATGACTTAATCACTAACATATCTAGACCCAAGAAAACCGGGTAACGAAATCATTCTTTTTATAAATGTTGTTTTGTAGGAAAATTACTTGAAAATATCCTCTAAATAATATGGCTCTTGGAAAGTGAATTATCCAAACATATTATAGGTTAATACTGATTCTTTAAGAATATAGTAAATGTTGACGGTGTACATGTCACCTTTGGTGAAAATTATAAAGGAAATATCCTTGGTCATGGTTGAATTCTTATCACTATCTTAGTTTTAATTTATAAAGTACTTTATATGGTTTAAAATATAATCTTATTCGTATTTCATGGTTAGGTGATGATGGTTTTCATTTAAAGTTTTAGAAAAATTACTGTATTTTTTTAATTATCAAAATAATTAAGTATTTTTTGTTTTTAGAAATGATAATTTATATGATGTTATTATGGATTATTTAATTTATCAAAACGTTTCTTAATTAAGTGACTTTCAATGTGAATATTGGATTTAGAATATGAGACTAGGACACTATAACATTGAATCAATTATAAATTTTACAAAAAAAGGGTTATTTAGAGATCTACCAAAAATTTAATTCTCAAATGATAAATTTTCTGACCCTCATCAAAGAGGGAAATAGAAAAATATATCTTTTAAATTAATAAAATAATTTTTAACTTCTCAACCTCTTCAGTTTGTTTACATTGACTTGTTTGGACCATCTAGAATTTCTAGATTAAATAGGAATCACTATGTCTATGTACTTGTTGATGAATTTTCTAGGTATACCTGGGTAAGCTTTTTAGCTCAAAAAAGTGATTCTTTTTCTTATTTTACCAATTATTCTAAATCTATAGAAAATTTGAGTGGACCTAGATTTAAAACCTTAAGAAGTGAGAATTTCCACGAGTTTAAGAATCCATAATTTGAATCCTTTTTCTCATAAAAAGGTTATATCCATAAACTATCTTCTACTAGGGCCCATATGTATAGTGAACTAGTAGAAAGAAGAAATATAACACATCAATAGATAGAAAATAAAATTCTTAATGAATGTGAATTACCTGTCTACTATTGGTTAGAGGTTGTGAAGATAGTCTGCTGTGTAGTTAATAGAGTTTTAATTAGACCCATTTTAAATATAACCCATTATGATCATTGGAATAATAAAAATCCTAAGTGTAATTAATTTATAATATTTTGTTCTGAAGTCATTATTATTAACACTAAGGATAATCATGAAAATTTTTCCTCTAAATGAAATGAATAAATTTTCATGGGTTATTCAACTTATAGTAAATCCTATATATTTTTCAAGAAAATAACCATGATTGTGGAATATTTTTACATTTCATGTTTGATGAGATAGATCTAGATGAACCTATTATTCCTTCGTAAAACCATGAGGTTGATTTATCCACCTTGAATATAAATTCCAAACTTTTTGATTCTATCATGGAACTTGCAGAAAAATCATCCAACTCTGAAGAACTTCTATAATCTAAACCTAAACTTGTAACATACCCTAAGATGACCAAAACTAATTTTTCTAAAGATATTATGACTTGTAAATAACATCCATTTTGTGATGTTTTTGGATACATGGATTGGGTTAATCAAACTAGAGCTTCTCTAACAAACCAGGATGAACATATAGCTTTCTTTTCACAGCTTGAACATAAGAACATCACTGATGTAATAAATGATAAATTTTGGGTAATGGATATAAAAGTATAAATTAATAAAGTTGAAATAAATAATGTTTGGAAACTTGTTTATAGACTCAATTACACCGTCATTATTGGAAATAAATGGGTGTTTAGAAATAAGATTGATGAATCTGGAATAATTATAAGGAACAAGGCTATTCTAGTTGTACAAGGTTATAGTTAAGAAGAGGGTATAGACTATGAATAGTCGTTTTCACATGTATCCATACTTGTAGCCAATATAGTACTTCTAACCAATGTAGCACATCTTGATTCAAATATTTATCAAATTAATTTCAATAGTGCATCCTTGATGGGTATATAGTTGAGGATGATTTTGTTGAACAAATCCTTGATTTAAAAATACTAATTTTCCAAATCATGTTTTCAAGTAAACAAATGATTTATATTTTAAAAAAAATATACTATAGTATGGTATGATAGTACTAGTTCTTTTCTAATTTCAAAAGTTTTTTCAATTGGTGTAGTTGATCTTACCCTATTTATAAAAAGGATTCCAGAAATATGTTTTAGTTATTCAATTATTTGTAAATGATATTATTTTTTGATCTTCTAAAAATTATTTATGGACCAATTTTTCAAAGATTATGCAAAATTAATTTGAAATGAGTTTAATGGGTGAACTAAAATTAATTCATGGTTATTATATTTTTAAAAATATATAAGTAATTATTTTAAATGAAATTAAATATAATAAAGTGCTTTTAAAGAATTTTAGTTTTGATAACACTAGGAGTAGTGACACTCTAATGAGTACCACCTATAAATTAGATCTTGATGGAGCTAGAAAATTAGTGTATCAAACCAATTATAGAGGCATTATTATAATTTTCATCTAATTATCTTCTAGCTAAAAAGGAATTATGTTTAGTGTGTTTACATGTGCTTATTTTTAATAAAACCCAGAAGAGTCACAATTTCATTCTATAAAAAGGGTTTCCAAATACCGCAATTATACAACTAGTTTAAAACTATTTTATCCTAAAGGCAAACCAATTGACCTAGTTAGTCATCTAGATGATGATTTTGGGGGTTTAATATATGAGAGAAAAGGCACCTTGGAAATATATCATCTTTTTGTAAAGTCATTAGTTTCTTGGTGTATTAATAAACAAATATTTTTTGCATTTTATAATACATAATTTGAATAAAAATATTTAATAAGATACTATTTTGATATTTTTTGGATGAAACACAGTTAACTAGACTATGGATATCAATTCCGACATGTAAATATAAATTGTGACAACACTAGTACTATAAATATTTCTAAAAAATGATTTATCTCACTCAAAAACAAAACACATTAAGATAAGTCATCACTTTTTAAGATACCATTTTCAAAAGGTTGATATTACTCATGAATATATTAGAACTGGAAATCAGCTTGCATATTTTTTAATTAACCCTTTGAATTAAAAAATAATTAGCTATATAAAACATTAATTATCCTTCATTAACTTTGGTTAAACTTATTTTTACAGGAACCACAATTGGTGTTCACCCACCAATGGTGTTTACCCTCTATTTGTGTTTACCCATTATTTTTATTTTCCAATCATTTGTGTTTACCCACCATTAGTTCTTACCCACTATTAGATTTTACCCACCATTGGTGTATACCTATCATAAGTGTTTTTCAAACCATTGAACACAACCCAATGTTTCCAAATTTCCCACCATTAGTTTTTAACCATCTGCTCTAATTTTTATTTATGGCCTATTTTTTTAATTTCAATAATATTTAAATTTTATTTTCTTGATTGATTTAAAAATCCATAAATGATATAAATTAGACACTTATCT
Organism: Viscum album; assembly: GCA_963277665.1. Taxonomy (NCBI): domain Eukaryota; kingdom Viridiplantae; phylum Streptophyta; class Magnoliopsida; order Santalales; family Viscaceae; genus Viscum; species Viscum album. Next base: position 1,578,683,319 of record OY728141.1, read on the forward strand.
AGTTTGAATTCTCTAACACCCTTATGCTTTTCCCTAAAACACCAACATTACGCTTTCTCTCTCGATCATTGGCATTCCCTTGACATCATTCAAACCTCACGAGTTGTTCACCATAGTTAGAGGGAAGAGAGTCAATAAATCATCTTCTTATGAGTCACACCCTTAAAATAAGTAGAAAAATATTTGGGCCATCCATTTTTTGTTGAGCAAGTAAACACGAAGATTGAAAAGAGAAATGTGGTACTTGAGAAGGAGGTTCATGATGAATTAATAGTTTTAATAAATTCATTGGTTCTTAATGTTTTACAATATTATGTATGGGTATATTGGTTCAGTAATATTGAGATACACTTCTATCCTAGATTAGTTCACCAGTGATAGGCTAGGTTAGAAGAAAAATAAATAGGATAAAAGTTGTTTTATCTTCATAAAAATTGAAAATATGTATGAAATTACCTCGTAATGGTGTTTCAAAAAACTATCAAGGAACTTTTCCCAGTGAGAGTGATAAATTTGTATATAATGATTCCCTTGAAAAATTGAAAAGAGATGGGTTAGTGAGAAAACTAGCTTCTACTGAGTTGATGGTGCATTTCATTTTGTTTTCAATTTTATTAAACATATGATATTCCCAAGTAAATATTATTTCAACACAATGAGGTATCTATATGTACATAATTTATGTCTTATGAAGATAGGTGAAAAGATAACCCTGTGTAGATACCGTGTGGTTAGCATGATAGAGATGTGAAAGACATCTTATAGTTTGAACTCCCTAATTTACATCATGTTCATCTTGGCCATACTGATGTTTGTGGGATTGGTTGACAAGGAAGAAGAAGAATTCATGGTTAAATGTGTAGGATTTTTCATGAAAAGGGTTATTTGAAAAATAATCAATATAATTTTTAACCCATGGAAAAGACAACATGTTCATTATGGTGAATGAATATATTAGGATTTTAATGATATTTATCATTTAACTAGACCGAAGAATATTGTGGATCCTAGATTCATACAAAATGTGATGGTTGAATACTCTTATGATGAAGAGGAGGATGGTTCCACTGGTAATGACCAGTATGAGTTTTTAGTGGATGAAGGTAGTAAACCAAATATGTCTATGAATTCTATAGCTATTTATTATGGTGCTCCTAGCCCTCCTATATATCTCCATGTTTGAGAGACTCTTTTAAAAGAAGGAAGTGAAAAATAATAAACCTAATTTTATTGTGAAGATAATTTCAAAATCACCTCTTAATATTCTAAAGAAAATTGTGAGAATATTGATGATGAAGGAGAAGAAGAGGGAGAAGATGAAGATGGAAATGGAGATGAAAAAGATAACATAAATAGAGATGGAGATGACAATGATAGTGGTTTAGACCATGATGGTCTTAGTGAACACATTGGTGCTGAAGATATTGGTATTCCTCATGAACAAATTTCTTCTCCAATTTACCAATTGTTTTTTAATCTAAAGAGTAACCCATCTTAGTTAAATATATGGATATTTGTAGTAGAGCTGAATATAAATAATATATTGAGTGGGTGGGATCCATAATCTTGGATAGTAACCATGTTAATACAATTTATTTAGACTATTTTGTGCCTATATCTGGTATTCATAAGGTTAATGAGAATAAAACTGATGAAATATCAGTTGAAGAGGGAAAACTAATGTTTAAGAATCTAATAAGAAGTTATGTGTTGTCAAAATAGTTGTTAAACATAAAATTATTATGACTTATGGTAAGTATTATGTCTGTTTGGGGTCCAAGCTCTTGAGGAATGGGAGAATTACCTTAGTTATATATGACTAAGCCTAGAACACACTGATTCAGATAATGATGGTAGTACAAAAAATAATGGTGGACATTTTATTCAAGAAATGATAGATTCTATTGGAACATTGGTATAAAAAATAGATGTTGCAAGGGATTTTTGGATAATTGATTCTAATGTTCCTTCACCTGTCATTTCATCAGTTACAGTTTAAACAACATCTAGAGCTGACTAAAAATCTTTTAGATAAAGTATTATCTCTGATTTTGGTGTGTTATTTAGAAATCAGGTGCCTCATGTCACTACATTGAGTGAGAGATATACAAGGTGTCTCCTTGAGCTGATGATACAACACATCCAACCAAATGTGATGCATCACATTAAGTAAGTGAATATAATTAATAGGAGGATAGAAAATGAGATTGAAACTTTATATCTATAGTGGATGAGATGATATGTTTATTTATAGATTCTATGGATTTTTTGATAGAGTGGGTGGAAAATCATACTTTTAAAGATTCTACTAAGAGTGATACACCTCATCATTTTTATGTTTAAATGATCAGTTCAGTTGTTAGAGAAGAGATTTATGGTGTTTTGGGGGATGTACCTAACCTACCTCAAGAATTTTTGAGACAAATATGACATAACAGTGATCATGTGTATATGATATTTAGAGTGTATATGTAGGATATGAAAGCTGATAGAGAGAAAATTACAAAGTCTATACAGTGTTACCTTTCAAGGATTTATAATAATCCTGGGATTAACTCTCATTTAAAATTTATTACTGAGAACATTAGAATGCCTTCGGTCACTCAAACCATTAAAGAACAATTTAATCAGTTGAAAGTGATGACCCTAGTTCTCAAGTTGTTCATAGAAGTTAAAAATAATTATTTTGTGCCATGTAAATGGGAGTAAATAAAATTATGGACTTCATAAATCTCATGAATACCTTTCATAATTTTTCAATAACTACAGTGGTCGCTCAACATTCCATTTTGGTCAATACCCATCTCACCACTTCAACCTTTTCTTTATATTTTTTCAGTCCAGGTTGTACAAGATGTCAAAATTCACCTTTACCTTCTCACTTTTATCCTTTTAGTATAACTCCTTGATAATATATCGATTATCTTAGGCCTATCATTATTATAGAGACTCTTTTTTTACCGGATTTCAATATATCCAACCATATAATTAACTCAATATCCACTGATGTGCCTTCTACTTATAACAAGGGGAAGGGAAAAACACCTCTTGATAATATTTTTTATTAGACCTTCAATATTTGATAATTATTTTTTATATAAATTTTTATTGTATCACTTATTTCATTTACTTCAATTTCCTTTTTCAATTCCAATTCTCTTCTTATTCATATTATTTTTCTTTGCATTTCCTATTTTATTTTTGATTATTGATATTCTCAAAATGGTGAGACTGCATCTATATAATTTATTTAATTTATTTATTCATTTTATATTGATTTTTCCTTGATACCATCCTTTATAGTTTTTTCCAATGTTTCTTTAGTACCAATGAATACACTATTCTATTTATAATATTGTCTTTCATAACTTCATTAATGATATTTCTTTTGATACCATTTTTGATTAATTTATTCCTTTGTCAATGTGTTTTTATTCTTCTTTACTTACCTCTAATATTTATCACTGTTTAACGACCTTGGATACTATTATTATCAAACTCTCACTATATATTTTTAAAGTCCTAATCTAATCTATTTTAAAACCTATGTTTATTCTATACATGATTTATAATAATTCCATGATTTCGGATTAGAGGAGATTATTGGAACCCATTTTTAATGATCAAAAAATCATGTCTCTGATGATATTAATGAGTCTTATGCTTTATGATATAATTTTATAATATAAGTAAGTTTAGTGAAATTTTTATGAAGTATTGGAAAGACCCTCTAGAATACATGACTCACTATTGAGGATGAGTCACTTCCAGACATGATGCTGTCTGGATGAACATTTGGATATGCATGGGAACGGACCACCATCATAGAAAAGTCATCTTCTGGATGAAAATTTAGCTAAGTATGGAAAAGACCCACATCCATAACATGACTCACCATTAGAAATTATTCACCTCTAAATTTAGAAAAGTGTTAAGACTACCAACCACCAAATAAGACTCATCTTTTACTATAACCTATTATTAGCCTAACTAACCATTGTCCTACCTCACCACTATCTAAAGTAATTATCATAATTGTCATGCCATTCTGAAGTTCCACCATCACTATTTCTATTTATTTAGAATTAAATATTTCTAATTATTATATTATCAAATTTATTGCAAATATTTATGTTAATGATTATTCTTAAACTATTGTAGGAGTGCATTAAAGTTTGGGCCAATCAATCAGTTTGAGTGGTAGAGTATCTGGATGATTCTTCTTGCATGTTGATGATATATTCAGAAGTATAATACCTCATGTGTGATTTGATATATATAAAAAGAACATATAATAGATATGGAATATGTAAATAACTAGAGAGTGTTCTAAAGTGTGAAACTTGAAAATAGCATTACATAAAGAATCCTAACCAGTGAGAAATAGTAAAAGATTGGTGCACATCAAACATCTCGTTATGTTCCTACAATCATAGCAAAGAGATATTACATCACTCTATTTTACTACACCTTAAGAAAATAAAGACTCGTGCTTCACTTTAAGCTAGATCCATGGAGTCTCATATTTTAGAGCACAATATACTGAGCATCACAACTTTCTCAACATATTTAACTACTCTTTCTACTTAATGCATTTACATTTTGAGTAGGGTATAATTCACTCTATATATTAAACCCATACACACTGTATCATGTACATTAGCAAGAATATACTAGATATTTTCTTTAACTTCCTTTTCACTTGTTAACCCATGTGTTATTGAAGATGTCCTTGTATAAGTCGAGTTTATTCTTTTCCAATGGTTGTTGTGGAAGAGGTCCATGTGTAGCCTATAAAGCTGGTTAGTTAATGTTTATACCTGATCGAGGTTGTGGATTAAGATTATTTTATATAATCTTCTTAGTAGTTGGTGATTTCCAAGTGGATATTATTAGAACTTGTTTTGATACATAACCTATTATGTTTATTCATTAATGTGTTTTGTTTTTTTCTTTTCTACACTTTAAAATGATTTTTTTTTAATTGTAAAAAAACAACTGATTTGATAGGAAATTTTAAATAGTTTTTATATATGTTTTTTATTATGTAAATGGATCTCAAAAGATAAAATAGTTGTCATATTTTTTTTATCTGAGACTTAATTACTCTTTGAGAAATATCTTAAAATATCATAACTCATATCGATATGTTATTTTAATTAATTGAGTTGTTTTAAATTTTTGGGGAATTTAATTACATTTATTATAAACAATTTTTTTTGAGTAATCAATTCACCTCCCCACTCTAGTTGAGATAATCACTCTGACAAATAACTTTTTTTATAATCAGTGTTAAATTATTTTCAACAACAAATAACCAATTTTCCTTTTACTTTGGTAATAAATATTTACTATAGTAACTATTCAAATTTTTTAAAAATTATATTGAACATAATACCTAATATTAATTTTGATGATTAAAAATGTATAATATATTTTATAAATAAATTCATGTAGGTTGAATAATTTAATTTAATATAATACTTTGAATCATGATGAAAATTGGTTTTCTAAAAAATATTTTTTTAAGGAAAATATTATTTCATTTTAACTCTATAACTAGTAAAATTAATTATATGAAATTAAATTCATAAAGATATATATATATATATATATAATATAAATATTCCATTTATATCATTTCTTATTAGTGATTATTTTAAATAATTAAATCGAAGAAAATTATACATTGTATAACAGATTTCAGAAAAAATGGGTTTTTAAACCTAAAAATAAACTTTTATTAAAATCTGGTATATATATAATTTAAAGGTAATTAATTGAATTTTATATAACTAAATAATACTTATGAAACCTTTAAATCAATTGAAAGTAATATTTCAACTTTTATGTTACTTAATGAATAAAAAAACACAATTTTACATAAAATTATATTTTCACTATTCATTGAAAATTCTATATTTTTGAAAAATCCAAAAATTTCACACTATTTTAAATTTGATATTGTGATATTAAAAATGGATTTAATTTTATCAAATAAATATCATAAATGTCTTATAAATTATTTAGAATATATTTTCACAAAAATAAACAAAACAAACATTTTTGATGAAAACATATTTTTGAAGAGTAAATTGGAATTACCAAAATTGATTTATTTTTTACTAAGAATTTGTCTTTATATTTAGGAAGTATATATAAATATATATTCTATAATGTACATAATCTTACTCAAATCCAAAAATTTAAAAGACAAGTTAAATTGGTCATATTCAAATAATCATTGTATGTGTGGGTTCATTGTAGCGTATTAAAAATGTTTTAAAACATAATATTCTATTTTAAAAACACATAGTGTTACACTATTTGACATATTTTTCTGCTATTTCTTATAAAAGTAAATATTAATCTGTTATTATTGCTGTGAAGAACATTAATGAGCATCCCCTTCCCCAGGGTGATGACCTCGGTTACCTCTATATTGTATTCTATGAGAAATATAAATTAATAATTATAAGAGACCTATGACATAATATTTCATCAAATACCTATGGTGATTTTAGTTTTTATATATATATATTTATTATTTACCTTTTTTACAGTTTTGGTGTTATAGGCATTTAGTGGGTCCATGAATCCACTTTTGGCTCAAAGGTGAATCTAATCCATATAAAATATATTTACTGTAATTAAATGTATAAAACAACAAAGTGAAATACTATTTGTATAATACATTAAGGTATAATGATATGACTCCATATTTTTTATTTATCTATAGAGTACAATAAATATTTTTTACAATATCATAAATCCATGATTCAGAAGAAATGGGAAATTAGAGTGTTTAAATGATACGAAAAATAGTTTCATTTATTGAGTAGGTGAAAATGGGTTTTTTGAATTCCCAATGGTCACATAGGGCCATTGAAAAAAAATTATTCATCATCCCATAAACTCTCCTTCAAGATAGATTGAATGAAAAAATTCTAGCATCCTTTACATTTGATATGTAGAAGTAAATTCTCTGATAAATAATTTAATAGAATGGAGATATGTTTCAAATGTGGGGAAACAAGTTATCGAGCTTGATATTATCTTCAACGAACGAACTAATGACATATTTGGGATCATGTTAGGATTTGGAAAGATGAATATAATTTTTTTCAAAATTCCCAACCAATTCTGATATTTTTCTACTATATTGAAGTTGGTAATTTTGTTATCTGTTGTCCCAAAAAAGGATTTTAGATAGTAATCAACATTAGTAAACACCAAACCCATGAAACCTAGCACATGCATATATGTAATATCCCAAAATAAGATATATAAAATATGTATTGAAATTATTTATTTACTAGTCATCATCCTTATCTAGAAATTAATTCCATTGAAACCCAACTATCAATGCAAATCACCACAAATGACAACCACAATAGAATAACTTTAGAACACAATAAAAATAAATGAATTACCATTAAAACAAAAACATTCACTCGACTGAGAATTAGAAAACCCAAAAGAAAAAAATTAACCAACATAATGCCACCTTCAATACCTAAAAAACCAAACCACCACCTAGGAATTTTTTCCACCCTTCGAATGGTCACCACCATGTTGGGTCGCAACTTCTTCCAAAAAAAATTTATTAGACCTCTCAAGAATCCACAGTAATATTATATCATAGATACAATATTGATGATATATTTTTGTGAACAAGGGATTATAAAATAGAGTAGTGGGCATCACATACCAAAATATGATTTAAATGAAAGAAAAAAACATGGAGTAAACACTAATTAAAGAAAGGAAACAATACTCAAAATGATCAAAACAATGAAAGAACAACCCCACAGTTAAAATAAATGATCCAAATATAGAAAAAACCACGATAAATCCACCATCAAACATGACCACCATTATTTTCTCAAACCTCCCTAAACACCAAACATGGTTTACTTCATGGTGGGTTATGAAAACATAAAATAGGTGGAGCATATCTAGTATGACCACATCAGAGAGAAGAAAAAACCACTATCACACCAAAAGTGGGAGGCACTGACATAGGGTTACTCACTAGATCTTTTGTAAAGTGAATTTGTCCAAAAAATCTTAAATCACTATGCATGACATCATGTCTGATGATTTATGGGTCAATAATGGTGTGTAAGACTAGAATAGTAGAAGTAGATGTTCCATTAATTGTGATCACCACCTACAATATGTTTTATCCTCCACCAAGGGAGGGGGGAACATAAACAAAACCAAAATAAAAGGAAAAACTACAATTTAAACATACTAAGATAACATATTGAATAAAAACCCCATTAAACAAAAAACAAAGTAAAAAAAACATGAATAAATATATGAAATAAAACCTAAAGGGAAAATGATTTTAAATTGTTTTTGAAATATTTAATATTTTTATTTTTTAAAGGGGAATGTTTTTTTGGAATCACACATTTAAAAGTGATAAGAGTATTGTTTTATTTATTAATGGAAATATATTTATTACTATTTAAAAGTAATAAAGGAAAAAATGTGTATAATTATATATTAGATACAACACAACAATATCCATGCATGCGTGCGTGCGTGTAGGCACACAAAGACATGGAGTGTCATAATTTTTCATGACAGATCGATGGTTATTTTTGGTTTAAGACCTTGCCTAAATGGGTATGTTTGTTGGGTCAACATAGTTCATTGAATGGGTATGATATGAACCATATATCATATTGGAGATGATCTAAAAAACATAACAGTTCTCTAGTTGGTGTGATTTGGGACACTTAAATGATCTAGTGTGATGGACCAAACATGATAAAATCTAAATATAATATAACTTTTTAAAAAATACCATTCCAAATATACATTTTTTCTAATTAATTTTTAAGGGATACTCTCTTCAATGTAATTAGGTTGATTATAGATCAACTGTTGTATCCAATATATCATTCATCAACAATCCATAGTACTACCATTGTGATTGGGGTGAATCTGATCTTTAAAGAGAGACAATAGAATGTGCCTTGGTGATCTCTATATAATAAAATCCAAATTATTGGTCAATTCCTTTATCTTCTAATTTCCCTTAGAAAACATAATATTCAATTCAATTAACAAGTATATATAGTTACTCAACAATGAGATGAAGGAGGATAAATTCAATGCAAACAAGTTAAGTTATGGAAAATGTGAATGCACATGCAACATGTAACTCTCAAAGTTGTGTAAATTATTAAAACATTATATACATCCATAGATAAATATTAAATTCATAAATTTTCACACACAACACAAAAATAGGACAATGATGGTATCATGTGTTTACGGAATATACTAAACACATTAGTCAAGGACCTCTTCATCACATATCGACATCCTCCAACTGTAAAGGATATATAGGATGAATTAGAGAAAAATTACTTCCTTGTGGTAGTGAAAAGAAAAAAATTCCTTGAAACAATGGTTATTTCAAACAAAATGGAAGATATTAGACCTATCATAGAGTAATTCTATGAAATACATTTCATCTTGTAATACCTTATAAAAAACAAGAATATTATGAATGATGTTATTATTGTCACATCCATAATAAATATCCTTTATCCTTAGAATAATTTTAATAATTATTTAAAGAATAAAAAGGCAGATATTTCTCAAAATGAGTTACTTAACTACCTTCATGTTGAGGAGGAATATAAAAATCATGAGGCAAAAAATGAGCCAAAGGAAAATAAGTATAAGGACCCTGTAGTGGGAGAGTATATCCATATGATTCCTTAAATTGAGAAAAAATATAAACCACTAATCAAAAGGAATGGTTTAATTCAAGACTATAAAAGGGGATAACAATTTTGTATCAAGCCAGTAAACTTAAAACACTAATGTTGTCTCCATAATAATAAATATGGAAACAACAATTCAAAAGAGTATTTTATATCTATGATATTTTAAGTGAATGTGATCAAGGATAACTCTTCATGGGGTAATTCTTCCATTAGTACATAACACGTGTGAAATAAAATATATCTCTTTAAGAGGATTGAATCGATGAGATAAGAGACATTTCTCTTCAGGGGTAATTCCTCATAAATAAACGTATAACGGGAGAGAGTGGATGATCTTGAGTTTACCTTGGGAAATCTCATTACCTTAAATGATATATTTTATGTTTCTAAATATTATAAGATTTGAGTGTCAGGGATATTGTTAAACAAGATTTTTTTAAACATGTATTTGATTAAAATAACATTGTCTTATCCCAGGTTGGTATGTTTGATGTAAATTGTCACCTATGTAGTGGATAACTCAAAATAAAAAAAATACCATTTCTAATAACATTCTAAAGTATTTTTATTTATGGAAGAATTGTCTAGGTCCTATTAATTTTTATTAAATACATGATATGTCAAAAATGTAATGATTACCTAGAATTAATAAAACTAGTAATAAATGTGTTACTTTCATGAAAAATAAAATAATTATGATATCATTTCCGACTATTGAAAAGAAAAGTATCCTACGGGAATTAATACATGTTATTGTATGTGTTTTACATGATAAACCAACCATAGGTAATAAAAGTTAATTTCTAACATTTCTTAATGATTATTCTAGATTTTACCAAGTCTGTCATTTACATACAAAAAATTAAGTTATAGAAAAATTTTGCATCTATATAAATTTCATTTAAAAATGCATTCTTATAATTAAATTCCTCAGATATGATATGGGAGGTGAATATAGTATGCCTTCATTATTTTAATCACTAAGGATCATACATCAAGTGCATACTCACTATTCACCTCAAAAAATTATGTATCTATGATAAGTAATATAACATTAATGGAAATTTTTAATTCCATGATGTCAATCTTAGGTCTCTTAAAATGTTTTTTAGAGATGAATTACTAACTATTTGGCATGCCCTTAGTTGTGTTCACAAAAATATGGAAGGCTATTACTCCATATAAATTATAGATGAATAGAAAAAAACATAAATTATTTAAGGGTTTGTCGTTGTTATTCAAATTTAAGAGTAGTTGACCTAAAAAGAGAAATGTTTGTTAAAAATTGTATTGACAAAATATTTCATATATATGAGAATAATTAAGATGCGTAAGGATTCATAGTTGTATAATCAAATAATTCACTAGTTGTTAATGTAGTTATTGAATAAGGAGATGATATATTTTATGAATCTAGATTTACCTCTTTTCCTAATAATGTCCAAATAGTGAAATATAGATTAAATAAAAGATTATCTCAAGAAGATATGGTCAAGGAGATTCATAAATGTAAACAAAAATGGATAACCAAGATATATTAATATGATTCTTTTATTTACTCTTTGGAATGGATAGATGATAGTATTGTTCCAAATACTATGGTTTTCTCTCAATTAAAATTTTGAAACAAAACAATTCAAAGAAACTCTGCCATATTCTAATAATTCTATTTAGAAGGAATCCATAAATGATGTAATTGACTCTATAACCAGGGATAATACTTTTATATTAGTTTTAGTTCCTCAAGGATAATAACATATATTTTTTAAGTTGGTATTTTTTAGAAAACAAAACATCAATGGTATGATTAAAAAATATAAATTTAGATTGTTAGGTAATATGTTTACTCAAAATGAATGAATTTATTATTTTGATATGTATACTCATGTGGCTAGGACTAATTTTAGTACATTTATTATCACTTTATCTTCAATATATAATTTATAAATTCTCCATATGTATGTTAAGAAATCAATATTAATTGGTGAATTAGTTGAGGAAATATATATGGAATAACTAGAATGATCCATTGTCTCTGATAAAGAAAATATGGGTTATAAATCAGTAAGGTCCCAATATGGTTTCGAAAAGGAATTAAGTAAATTTCATGATAAATTTAATGAAATAATATTATTAATAGGATTTATAGTCAAAAAAACTGATAAATATGTTTATAGTAGGTTACATAATAACTATTGTGTTTTTATATTATTATATATTGATGAAATACTTATATTTAGAACTGATATGAATCAAATAAATGATAAAAATCATATTTTATCTAGAATATATGATATGGAAGACTTAGGTGAATCTATTTTTGTTTTGGGAAAAAAATTCTTTGAAATAATAATTTCATTCTCCATTCTAAATCTCATTATATTTAAAAACACTTAAATAGGTTTAGAAAATTTAATTGTTTATCAGTTTCTACCCCATTTTCTTTTAGGATTTAGATGTTACAAAATAATGGAAGAGATATTTCTCAATTCGACTATTCTTGGGTGATCGGGTATCTCATGTATTCCATGACATGTACAAGCCCGGACATTTCATGTGTTTTTGGAATATTGAGTAGGTATATGAGTAATCCCGTTTATGCACAATGAGATGTGGTAAAAATATTTCTCAAGTATCTAAATAGTTTGATGAATTATTGATTATTTTATAATATAAACCCAATGTTACATAATTTTTTTTATATTTAAATCTAGATAACTAATCTAGAGGATCACTCTTATGTGATTGGTTGGGTTTTTATAATTGGAGGTGGGGTTATTTCTTTTGGTTCAAAGAAAAAAACTTGTATAACAGACTCTATAATTACTCATGAGTTTATTTATTTAAAAACCACAATAAATTAGGGAAAATTGATTAGATATCCTATATCAAATCTATCACCGTTTCCTATACTAAAATATATAGTTTCTATACACTATGATAATTAAGCTGGATTTTCTAATACATACAATAATACTTGTAATGGAAATTCAAAACATATTCGTCTTGAAAAAAGCTACATGAGGCAGTTGATACAAGATGGTACCATAACTATGGACTTTGTTAGATCAATCTTGAATTTAGTGGATCTACTGACAAAGGGAATTTAAAGGGAGTTGTAATACCAAAATTTTTTAGGTATGGGTTTAAATTCCATTTAAAAAACTGACTAATGATGGGACCTCAACTAAACATGTGCTAACTTCACTTTTATAAGTTCAATGTAGAAAATTATATCATATCTGTGAAGAAAAAGATAATGTAATATTACATTTCAAGAAAATGGTTTTTGGTTCGAATGAGGAAAATGGGGTTGAGTTTAAAAAACTTAATGACCAATGTATTTCAGACAATTATTGAAACATAGGAAAATAATTATTTCAGTTATGTGAATGAAGGATTGGGGAGTCCCCAAATAGAATATTAATTTGGATATCAAATATTATTGAAAGTATAAGTGACACATGGCTATAGTGGTTTCTAGGAATAGATGAAGAACCAAGGAATTTGAACAGACATGTGCAGAGTAGATCTGGTTGATATTAAGAGTTACATGATTAAAGAAGTGTCCACCTATTTCTCTATTCAACTTTCATTTGTTATAAAATATAAAGGTTCGAATATAGATATACCTTTATTTATGAATGATTTTTCCAAGAGATTATGTTTCATTATTTTTAAAATGTGGTTTTAAATTTTTAAAATGGTGGGGGTTGTTGGATTTTATTTTTTCAATATTATTTAGTTGTCCTATTTTATGTTTTAAAGGGGATTTGTTTTTGGTAATCCCATATTAGAAAGTGGGAGGAGTTGGGTCATCATTATTAATGGAAGTATCATTATTAAAATTTTAAATTAATAAATGAAAAGTGGTTTACTCTAGTGTAGGATGGTCTACTACACTATCCATGTCTGTGTGCATGTGCATTCATAGTTGCGTAATGAAGTGATTTGATGGATCACTTTACCCTTTTCACTCCATGTCAATATGAGGTGATAATAGGTGCATTAATTTTTCATGATAGATTAGTGGTCCATACTATTTTTGGACCAGGACCGAATGGGTATGTCCACATGGTCATCTCAATTCACTGAATGAGTACGATTTGGATTTTCAATCAAATCTTGGATGGTCTAATGGATTTAATAGTTCTCTAGTAGGGGTGATATATATGGTATCTTACCTTTTTATTACATAAAATTTTCATTATATAGACCAAAAAAGGATCTTTTATAGCTTAGTTTCATGGGATTCAGGAATATAATACATGAAAACTTAAAATATTATTCTAATCCACTTGAAATGATTCTTCATGGGTTCACCCTAAATTACTTTTACTACATCTCATATCTTGGGGACATTCATCAATGTAAAAGGGTGATCATGTATCCTGGTAAGGTAAAAACAAGGGACACATTTATCATGGGATTATGATGCATAACAAAAAGAACATAGGGCATAACAATATGTTATAGACAAGAGAACATGATTCATTCCATAATAAAAAGAAGAAGAGTCATAACATGGAAATGTGAATACAACATTTAAAAGAGACATTAAAAATCATATCACTATGATTTATCACCGAGGTGTCATAAATCCAAATTTCAACGGTTATTCAGCAAAGTATAATAAAAAATTTCATCTCTGGAGATTAAATTATTTACCCAATGCGTTGGATCACTATAAGAGTAAACCTTTCATAGGTATTAATTAAGGTGATCCAGATATATCATAATAAAATATTTCAATAATAACCAATATAAAATAAATAATGGGTTTCTTAAAAAAAATCATGGAGACCAAAACTTCTTAAATACATGATCATTATGTTATTTTTAACCCACAAAAAGGAAATGTGGGTTTTAAATTGGTAAATGATAAAATTAAATAAAAATTATGACTAGGTGATTACTAATGGAAAATTAAAAGGTTTGGGTATTCAAAAAAATAAAATAAATGATAATTTATTAAGAAAAAGTTAATAATTTGAGATGTAAATTTGGCATAATGATGGGTATAAAACATGATTTTATAATAGTGTAAAATAAAAGGGTAAAAGGATCTCGCATTGATAAAATAACATTCCTATAGTAATGGGATAATAAAAAGTTAAATAAAATGAATTAAATTTTAAAAAATCGAATGCATACAACAAAAGTGAACTTGAATGGAACAGTGAAGTAGAGATTTCCCTTACCTTAAATTATTGTTCCTAAAACTTGAGGATGGATCCTTGTGGGATTTAGGACACATTAAGGGAACTCCTTGGTAATATAAATCACCATAACTTCATATAAGATTATTAGGAGTGTATGTAAAAGGTGAAATGGGTGAGTATTTATATAAAAAGAGGAGTAATTATTTAATGATTTCCAAATATAGGTCTTGGAAATCAAGGATGTAAAAAATGAAATAGAATTGACATACCCATGGTTTATGCTCTTGGTATTGGGAAATTAGGTCACATTTTTTGATATTTTAATCCACTAGAACTGAAAACCATTTTTAATAGTTCTTTGAGCATGGAAAAATAAATTTTCTAAAAAGTAATTTTTTGTAAATCAAAATTTTCATTTCGGATATTAGAAAGTCACGTATTGGTCTATAAATTTGTTAAAATATTTTAAAATAATTAAAAATAATAAATTAACAAATTTTAGGTCATGAATTGTGTTTTCTTAATTATTATATCATTATGAAATAAATATTATGTCACAAAACATACAGAAAATTGAAAACTATATTTTTACACATAATGAAAAAATAAATTATTTTTGAAAATTCTCATAAATTCACCCTAATCTAGTTTCAAAATCTTATTTTAGATATAATATTTATTTTATCAGAATAATTATATAAATATGATAATTTTAACTTTTAAATATAAAAAACCATATTATTGATAAATAGTTTTTTTATGGTACAATTAAATTTCATATATTTATAAAAATTCCCTAATACAATTTAAAATTCCTTTTAAATTTATATTTAAATAATATTGTTTTATAAGAATACTTTATTAAAATAAGTATTATTAAAAATTATTTAGATTATTATAAAAAAATATCCTTTTAAAAAATCGAATTATGTTTTACTTGTGTCAAGATATCAATTTATCAAATTCTTCTCAATTAAACATATATTTGTTTAAAACAAACTATTCTTAAAATAGAATTAATTAAATTAAAAATTTATTTATATAAAGGAATTACATTTTAATTAACTAAGTCCTGGACTTGTAAACCCTTATAACACCTTCATAATCCCTAAGGATAATATGTGTAATGGTGGTTGTTCCATGGGGTGGCTCATATAAGATTGACTGAGTGGTAATCTCGACTAACATGAACTTCCCCGTAGACAATTTAATTAAAACTTCAATTTTTGAATCATGGATTGGGATTGGTCAAGGGAAAATCCTAGTGATGCTACATCTCTCCCAAGATCTGCCAAATGGATATCAAATGGTATGAATCTACTGAACAAGGCCATCATTTCTCATTTTTGCATCAATATTCCTTTGTCATTACTAATTCAAAATTCAAATTATAACTATAAAATTATTACTAAAAAGTATAATTTCCAATGGTCAAATTTACTAACAATTATATTGACCAACGGTCATATATCAACAATGGTCATTTAATGGTAAAATCCCAATGGTCACATTTCCATTTATATACTATAAATAACACTTTATTATTTCACTCAATATTCACTAAAATCTCTCTTAAGGTTGTATTTTAATTTTTTTAATATTTTGATTGGTTTATAGATATTTTTTTATTTCTATAGTTTTTTTTAGGAAGTTGATTCTACCAGATTGGGGGGATGAATATTTTCCTATTTTAGATTCTCTATATTATTTTATTTTTCCTAATTATAATGTCTGGTATTTTAATTGATTTCATAGCTAACTATTATAATTATCATTATTAATGAAAAATGGTTTTCTTGTTTCCTCTATATTTTTTACAAGTATAATATAATATTACACACATTTTCTTAGGAAACAAATATCACATAAAAATTATGGGTGATTGCATTCTTCACCCCTTTATAAATTTCTTCCCTGAAATTTAAACACATGTTCTCCAAAAAGAATATTTAGGGAACTTTTTTTTCATGGATTCCTTTGGTCCCCATGTTTCCTCCTCAAACCTATATTTCCTCTACAACACTATGAAAATTTGGGTAGCCTTGTTAAATAGAAATTTGACTCTATGGTCAAAGATCTCCACTGGTTTCTCCAAATAAGAGATTCCATGCTCCTCTTATATCACCACTAGATTTAATACGTGTGAGGGATAAATCATGTACATCCTTGAGATAGATACGTGGAATACATCATGAACTAGATCCAGATTTGGTGGATGTTCTAGCCAACAGGTAATTGCTCCTATGAGATCATGGATTTAAAAGGGTCCAGTTTACCTAGGTCTAAGGTTCCCTTTATTTCTAAATTTCATGGCTCTATTCCACTGTGATATATGGAAGAAAAATTTTTATTCAACATCAAACTATAATTACCATCAATGATTTTCAGAATGGCTCTTTGCCCGACCTTATGTATGTTTTTATATTGTTGGATGTAAGGAATATTTTAAATCATCTTTTTCACAATAGCAGGCCGATGTATCTTTCTATAAAAAAATTTATCCCAACAATAATAGGTATTCTATATTACCATATAAAGATTCATATGGTTCTATTTGAATACTCAAGAGGAAGATGTTTTAGGAGAACTAATCTAATGGTAGGTAATGATTCCATCCATCTTTAAATTCCATTGAGCATGTTCTCAAAATATCCTTATGTGTATGAATAGTCCTTTTAGATTGGAAGTCAGTTTGGGGAAGATAGGCCATACTAAAATTCAATTAAATATTTATATCACGTTGAATAATTATCTAAAATTCAAAAGTAAACCTTTCATTATGATCAGAAATGTTTGAAAGTGGAAACCCATACAGACACATCACTTTATGTATACCTTGGAAAGTTGGTCAAAAGATAATTCTTCCCAAATAATGATAAAATGGGAAGACTTAGTGAGTCAATCCTTTATGAACCATATTGCATTATTTCTATTTAATGTTCTTTGGACACTAATGATGAAGTCCATGGTGATATTTCCACACTTCTATGATAGTATGAGGAGTGTTTGAAATACCCTATTAGAAATTTTTCACTTCTCCGTCATTTATTTTCATACCAAGAACCTTTTAGTATAGTCAATAATCTCCTTTTTTCTATTATCCCACCAATAATGATCACAAAAGTCCCTATGTATTTTAGTGCTTCTGTGATGTATAAAGAATGTAGAGTTATGTCCTCCACCTATCATATCCTTCTTTATCACTGGGATATATGGGACATATAGACTTGTATGAAATTTCAATACATTTTTTTGATCAATATTGACCTTGGGAAACTTCCTGTTATTTACAATCTCTATCTTATTTGGTAACAAATTATCATCTCTTTGAACACTCTTTATATTATCTAGTAATGATGGTTAATAAAACATTTCGGATAGAAATGATGACGTACCTTCTCTTCTGATTCCAATAACCCACCATTGTAGTTCCTTTATTAATGGATCTCTAGGAATCCTATTCATTTCCCTCACAATATGGTCTTTCATACTTAATTTATCCATGAATTTGTTTTCTCTCCTGGGGTGATAATAAATTAAATAGTGATAGTATTTAAGAATTTCTAACCATATCCTTTGTCTCATGTTCATTTCCTTTTTCCGTGAATATATAAATCAAACTCTAGTGGTCTGTGTATATATCACATTTCTCCCCATGAATATAGTGCCTCTATATCTTTAAATAAAAAATAACTGACGCTAAATCCAAGTCATATGTAGGATAACTCTATTCATGAGGCTTTAACTGTTGAGATGCATAAGCGATTACCTTATCACTCTATATGAGGATTCACCCAACCCCTTTCAGAGATGCAGCACTAAAAATACCAAATCATTCTCTAATACAGGTTATAGTTAAAAAGGATACAATAAAAAATCTCTCCTTCAGTTCTTGGAAACATTATTTCCAAACCTTTTTCCATATAAAATTATCTCTTTTTCATATTATCTTAGTTTGTGGATTATAAATTCATGATTTTTTTTCATAAACCTCCTATAATATCTTTCTCATACAAGGAAACTATTAATCCTGGTTACTATTTTAGGATGAATCCAATTCTATACATCCTTTTTCTTTTTATGGTTAACTAAAATTCCTTCATTGGATACATTGTTCCCCAAAAATTAATCATTTTTTACTGAAATTCACATTTTTGGAATTTTAAAAAGATATTAACCTTCCTCACTATTTTCCATATAACCCCTATGTGATCAGCATGCTCCTCAAAAATAATTAAATATATCAAAATATCATCAATAAAAACTATGATGAATTTATCTAGGTAGTACATAAATTCTATATTCATCTAATCCATAAATTTTAGAGGATAATTAATCAAGATGAATGGAATAACAAAAAACTCACAATGCACATATATTATTTAGAAGGAATTTTTTGGAATATATTCTTTCTTCACCCTCAATTGATGAAACCAAGATCATAGGTCAATCTTAGAGAAGAATTGCGCCCCATGAATCTGGTTAAATAAACCATCAATCCTCAAGAGATGGTACTAGTCCTTCACTATGATCTCATTAATTTCTCTATAATAAATGAATATTTGTATTGAATAATCTTTCTTCGATATAAAGAGAACTGTTTATCCCCAAATAAACATGTTTAGTAGGATAAATCCCTTGGCCAAAAGATGTTTATGTTCTTTGTTTAACTCCTATAACATCACATTTTTCATACTATATAGGTCTTTGATTTCGTCTTGGATTTATATATGAGTTAAATGGAGAACTCTAACTATCATTCTAGGGGTGGTCCAGGTAACTCTTCAAGAAATATATCAATGTATTCCTAAATGATAGAGATATTTTCTATCATTATATTTCCATTTACTTCTCCAAATTCACTAATTATCTCCATAAAAAAGTATATGGGAGGTGCTTCAATATAAATCTTGATTTGGTATATCTCTACATTAAATATTACTTTATTTTTTCCATTAAATACTTCTAAAATTTACTATCTCATACTATTGGTCTAGTATTATACATTGAGTGCCAATTCATACCTTGTATAGCGATGAATTTCACCATGGGAATCAGTACTAGATTTTAGCTGAGATTTTACAATCCAAAGTATATAGTAGATTTTCAATACACAATTATTTATAGGATAATACCTCTTGGAGTATTCACTAGTAATGTTAGTTTTATATGTTCAGGGATTTATTCTATATTCATTTCAAACATGGATGAAGAAAATGAATTAATAAAGCCAAAATCCAACAAAGTATATGCTAGCTTTGAGATCACAATAAGTGTACCATCCAGAAAATCATTTAGAAACTCTAATTTATCATTCTTGACATTAAATTTGTAACCTTTCTCTATTGTATTATAATTAGGTTGATGGTGGTTTCCCTACATTATCTTTATATTTGTAGATTGATTGAGAAAGTGTCCTAGCATCCAACACTTGAATCATTAGACTCTGGGTTGGGCCTACAACTTCTTCCCTTTTTCATTAGTGTTTTGAAGATGAGAAATCACCTCATCACAACAGTTCCAAACTATATGGTCACCTCTAATACAATTTTATCACTTTACAATCCCATGAATTTAGTTCCTTGAATGATTCTTCCCATATATGGTTCATGTCGGAAGTTTCACTTTCTTTCCTCCTCTTTCATGATCAATGTTCTTCTTTGATTTTGGCTCCATTACTCCCTTATTTTCTTTTCAAATATGTGGCCACTATGTCCCTCCAAATTATAATTCAACATTCATAGCCCTAAAAATTATATCTTCATATCTTTCGTAGTCTGGATTTTTTAAATTCCTCCACCGATGGGGTCTCATTACACCGAAGAATATATCAACCATTCCCTTAGGATCCATACAAAGATAGTGGTAAATAGAGAAAGTATTTGAAATTTCATTTCATAGCTTTCCAATAATTATTTTTCCATTTGGTTCAGCTCTATAAATCCCTTCTATTTTCTTGTTCACATCGAATGAGGAAAATATTTATTGAAAAAGATTCCCACGTATTATTCACAGTCCATTACCTCGATCCCCAATATTGGATTTTTGTTTTTGATCAGTGACCACCACTGATCATAATTTACTTCTAAGTGGCGTATTAATAGGGGGACTTTCTATATAATTGGACAATAGAGTATAGAAAATATTTTTCTATAGAGGTAATAAATTATTAAAAAATTAATGGGTCGATAGATCCACTAAAATAAGGAGGACATTTATGCGTGAAGGAATCAATGTACAGTTGTTCCCTTTGATTTTAATTTGGTATCTCAACTTTATTCAAGTTATTATTCATAGCTTTAGTTAGATTATTCATCATCCTCATGAATTTTTTTTTCCAACTTCCATCGAAATGACATCCATGCATCATCTATTAAACTCATTATTTATGTAGTTCCACATATTTACCACCATTTTTATAAAATAATAAAACCTTAGTGAGAAACATTTTACTTTTAGGAATATTATACTTCTAAAGGTATTGTATATATTAAAATATCATGCTAAAATATGTTACTAATCACCTCTAAACCAATTATATTTTCTATATATCCTTTATAAAGATTTATTAAAATATTGTGATTAGCCAAACATATCCCTTAAGAGTGTCAAACCAAGTGTGAACCAAGGCCCATTGTTATGCAATAGTTTTTTTATAGATTCTAGATAAGTGAAGTTATTTTGGGTCTTACCCCTAGGTACATATATTCCAGATCTACATCCACTTGTAGTATCCATACAAGGATGTATTTCCCTAGAAACCACTTACTTAATACTCACCAAAATACCAGAATTTTTTATTATATTTAGACTCTTCCGAAAGATTCTTTCTAAAGATTTCAAGTACTAATTTACCAAAATAACTAATCCTTACATTGATTTCAACTATGGAATCTGGAATTTTTATTACATAAATGTTTCATTACTTAGAAAAACACAACTGATCCATTAAAGTTTAGTTTCTTGGATATCGGGAACATAATACACGAAACCATAAAACATTCATTGAATACACATTAATGGATTCTTAATGGATTGACCCTATGTTTAATAATACATCTCATATCCAAGGGAAATTCATCAAAGGAAAGGATTGAGCTTGAGACCAAGTAAGGAAAAAATAAGGGAGGCATTTAACATTTGATCTGGATGCAAATCAACAAGAACATGAGGCATAATAGTATGGTATGAATACGATAAAAATAGGAATATCGTCATAAAAATAACATGATCCATAACA
The DNA here is from genome assembly GCA_963277665.1 of Viscum album. Lineage (NCBI taxonomy): Eukaryota > Viridiplantae > Streptophyta > Magnoliopsida > Santalales > Viscaceae > Viscum > Viscum album. The sequence continues at coordinate 1,578,705,473 of OY728141.1, forward strand.
TGGAAATGTATCCACAACATTTAAATGAGATATTCATAAGCATATCACCATGGTTTATCATCAAGGTGTCATAAATCAAAATTTCCATGGTTAGTAACCAAGCTAGAGTAAAACATATCATAATAAGATATTAAATTCATTACCCAATACACTGGAGTGATATCAGGGTGAACTCTTCATGTGTCAGAATTAATGTGATCCACTTAGATCATAATAAATTGTATCATTAATAATCTTTTGAAAATAAGTAATAGGTTTCTTATTAAATTCATTATGACAAAAGTGATTATAGATATGATCATTGCATCATTTTTAATCAATGAGAAAAAAATATGGGTTTCTTATTTGTAAAACCTGAATAAATAAATAATATTTACAACTTGTTGAATTCCTATGGAAAAATAAGAGCTTTGGGTAATGAAAAAAATAAAATAAATGATAATTTCTCAAATAAAATGAAAAAATTTGAGAAATAGATTTGGCAGCATGATGAATATAAAATGTTGTTCTAGATAAGGGTAAAAATAGAGTTGAAAAGGGACTCTCATTGATAAATAATATTTTTATAGAAATAGGAAAATAAAAAGTGTAAAATAAGAAATTATTTTGGAAAAATATATCACATTCCACAAAAAGTGAACTTCAATGGGAATGAGGAGTGTATATTTTCCTTACCATGAAGAGTTGTTACTAAAACATAAGGATTGATCCTGGAGGTCATGAAGATACCTTTGGAGAACTCCTCGGGAGAACACCTTGAGGGAAAAAATAACTAAATACTTTTTGACAATGGATTGAGAGTGAAGCGTATTGTTGAAATTGGTGAGGATTTATAGGAAAAGTTGATGAATTTTTTAATAATTTTTAAATATAGGTCTTAAAAATATTAGTTATAGAAAATAAATAACAAATGGATTACCTATGTTTTTTGTACATGTTTTTTGTAACTTTGAATCACATTTTATGATATTTTAATCCACAATAAACAAAAACAATTCTTTAATACTTATTTTATAATGAAAATTGAATTTCCCACAAAGTAATATTTTCAAAAATAAAAAATTACCATTTTAGAATTTGGAAAGTTTCTTATATATGCAGAAATTGGATAAAATCTATTAAAATACAAAATATTAATAAACTGGCATAATTTAATCCATGGATTGGGGTTAATTAAATATTACATCATTATTAAATAAATATGATGTTATAAAAATACTAAAAACCCCTAACTATATTTTTACTTTTTCTAAAAAAATAAAGTATTATAGAAAATCCTCATAAATTCACTCTAATCTAATTTTCATGTTATAATTGAAAATATAATATTTATTTTATCAAAATGTTTATCGTAATTTCATAATTTTAACTTTTAAATATAAATATCCTAATTTATTAAAAAATTGTAGTTTCTAAAGCACAGTCAAAGTTTTGTGATATATAAAAAAAATCTATCGTATTATAAATTTATTTTTTCATTTATATTTAAATTAGAGTGTTTTAAAATATATATTTCATTAATGAAAATATTATATAATAACTCATATTCTTGTAAAAATTTATATATTTTATAAAAAGTAATTTTTTTTATTTGTGTCAAGATATAAATTAGTCAAATATATATCTATTAAACATAGATAATTTTAAATAAAAATTCAAAAAATTGAATTTATGGAATAAAACATTATACAAGGTAATTACACATTAAATTCCTAATGATCTGACACATCACCCTATATAACCCAAACATACCTTCTAAGGGAAAGGTGTGCGATGGTGGTAGTTTTATGGGGTGGCTCTGCTAACATTGATTGAGTGGTAATCTCCATCAACATGAACTTATTTTAAAGGTAATTTCATTCAATATTCACTTGTTTATTATTGGGTTGGTCTTGGTTAATGGAAAACAGCAATGATACTACCTCCCTCCCATGTTTTGACAAATGGTCTTCAAATGGCATGACTCTACTAGTCTAGTCCATTATTTCAATTTTTCACATAAATTTTTATTTTTCATTACTACCTATAGACACTTATAATAATTATATAATTATTAAAAAAGTGTATAATTCCCAATGTTTCAATTGACCAATGGTTATATTAACCAATAGTCATATAACTATCAAATCCACATTGTAAATTTTCCCTTTATATCCTATAAATACCACTTTATCATTTCTATCAATATTCACTACACTTCCTCTTAAGGTTATATTTTCATTTTATTATGATTTTAATTATTTTACTATTATTTATTTTATTTATATAGTGTTTCTTATGTGGGGGATGAATCGAGAAGATTGAGTTTCCATATTTTCTTATTTTGGATTCTCAAATTTATATTTTTTCTCATTTGTAATGTTTGGAATTTTAATTGGTTTCAAAGATGAATAATGTAATGATCATTATTAATGGAAATATTTTTTGTTGGTCCCTTAATATTTTGTACATGTATAATATAATATAATATTATATACATTTTCTTAGGAAAAAAATTTCATTTACAAAGCCCAGGTCATTACAATCTGTGCCACTTAATCAGTTGGGTGTGTTCGAATTGATAGGATTAAATATAGAAATAATATACCTTTCTATAAAAGGTATTATATATTTAAGACGTGTTAATTAAAAAATCATGTTAATTTCATTTTGATTTTTATTCTGATGAACACCCAAATTTATATTACTAATAAATTAACATTATGTGATTTTGAGGATCTTAATTAAAAGAATAATTATTCTTATTTAGCAAGATAATTCAATATTTAATCAGTGGGAGACAAAGAATTTTCTCAAAGGAAAAGTATTCTGGATGAGGTTAATAAGTGATCTGAACACACTATTTGTATCTTACATTAATAAGAAGAACATATGGTTTGGGTAGTCTATTTTTAGAATAAAATAATGGATCAGAAACTCTATGTTTGGAAATAAACCTACATTTTGTGATTCTCTATAGTTACATTTATAATCAACCATACATTTTCAACCGTGCTTTTTGATTTTATCACAACACAAGAAAAACCCCATGTATGACTTTGAAAAAGATGGAGTTTTAAATTATGGTTTATTTTTAAGTATTCTATAACAGTATCATTGGATGAAAAACTCTCTTCAAATGTATTTACAGAATAATAAAAATGCATATGGTAAAAATATTAAATCACTCATATTTCTATGGGATGTTATGACACTATTTGAATATTCTGAATTCAAATATCATTGATTAACTATGTGATATATCTAGTGCTCTTTTTTGTAAATGAAGTTTTACCATAATGGTAAACAACATGATTTTTATCTTCTATATATAATTATATGTTCTTCTTCTAAATAGATATACATACATAGAGTGATTTTTTTAAAAAGAAAATAAGAATGTATCATTTATTTTGAATATACACTTTAGTTACATACATGTTTTGATCCTTGCTTGTTCGTCTACTATTGTTTCTTCTGTATTTCACTATTACTCTTCTATCATAGTTAAACAAAGTTCTTATTAGATATAATCTTTCGATACATACATGTTTTATTATTTACTATTTTTTCCCTACTACCGAATAATGAAATCATATTTGATGTTAAAGATCTTGATATTGTTGTGTTCTGTTAAATATCATATAAAACTATCAATTTTTTATGCAACTCTATTCCAAATGTTTTTCAACTTCTACATCTGGATATAATATATTTTTTAGAGTACTAGTGGCTCATACACAGTCACTATTGGAGTTTTAGATTCTCATACTATGCTTTGGAGTCTTCCACTCCATGTAAAAAAACTATAGTCCCTATAAAAGCGATTAAGTTAAGGTTTAATCTACCTTTAATCAGTTTTATAAGTCCTTATATTAACAAAATTCTAATGAAAATAAAAATCCTCATGAAGATAGGGTTTTTTGAGTAGACTATGGAATCTTTGTTCCCTGAACCACTATGAATCATCATGTTTTTTTCTTTATTTATTTCTTCTTCTCACTTGTCTTTAATATAGAAGGAAATAATATATTTAAACTCAAGAAATGTTTTTGGTTTATTTCATATTTTTATGGAACACAACTCACCCCCCCCCCTCTTGTGTATTCTTCTTCACTATTGTGACAAAAAAAATTGGTATCAAATGCTGGGCTCTTTTGGATATACATATCCTTCTGAAAATATATAAATATTCAGTTGTCTCTATATGATATCAATAAAATTAGTCAAATGTTTAGGCTATTTTGGAATAATAAATATCTCTTTTGACTCTAACAAGTTTGACTTAAATTGCTAAAAAATCATTTATCAATAGATGATCTTAGAGCTGGTATGGGGATAATTCTAGCACCTTATTTTAATGGTAATAATTATGGATAATGGAAAACACTCATGATTATTTATTTTAAAAAATCTTGGGTTAATAGTTTATCAAAAATATGTAAATCCTTATGAAATTCCGGAAGGTGATCTGGAAAAATGAAATAATGATCAAGAAAGAGATTAGCATTTTAATTCGAGAGCAATAAATGGTATTGTTTTTGGATCAAGAACTAATGAAATTAATCTATTTTCTTAGTGTTTTTCTTAATAATAAATGTAGTAAAATAGTGTGGGACTGTATCAGTGAGGGTACTGTAGCAGTACTATTCACAGAATGGGTATTGGGGCTAAAATTTGGGCCTACGGGCTATGTAATGGGAAAAATTCCCACTAGGCCTATGAGCTATATAATGGGTCTCCCTCTACCCAGTTAAAGAGGTATTTTCTTTTCATTAAAAATAAATAATGAGGCTTCGGCCCCATCCTTTAAAAAATGTAGTAAAATATTACTATTTATTATGAAATAACTGATAATTTTAGATAAGAAATATACAAGACTTCAATATTCAATATTGATACTTTTAGGATTTTTGAATATGAGATCATTACTCGAATGGATGGAATATTGACTGAAGCTTCCAAGGATATTGTTGCCTTGGAAGAACTAATTAAACAATCAGATCGGGTTTTAATTGTTCTAAGAGTTTTAACTTCTAAATAGAATAGAATATATGCTTCTATCCGTCAATCTATATTGCTTAAAGAATTAAATATTAAATAAATGATTGGAACCTTGATGATGAATTAAGATGATATACATGTTGATGATAAAAATAATATTTCTAATAAAATATATATGTGTCACTTAGAATTACACTGTACAGATCATCTAATTCAATTTAACTGGATTTAAGAAAATAATTATCATATCATGCTAAAATATTTGTAAATTTTTATATCAAGTGTAATAAAAAAGATAAAGAAGATAGATTCTAGGAATGTAATGATATAGAGCACATGAATTCTAGTTGTATAGTAAATAAATCTCAAAGGAGATCAAATTAAAATATGAAATGAAAGAAACTCATGAATACTAAATGGAGTGACACTTCTATATCAAGTGATGAATCTACCAAAAAATTATAATCTAATCATAGAAATGAAATTGTAAGTATATGCCTTATGGATCATAATGATGAGGTACATACTTCTAATTTGAAATATCATTGTTTTTTTATGATGGACTTGATAAATATTGTTTTATGCCTTAAACGAATCTAAATCATCAATGAAGGGGTATAAAAATATTATAACATATCATGTTACTCTTTTTAAAAATAAAGAATGTTTAACAATCTATACATAAGATTTTAAATTGAAATGTTCTTTTGATCTACATAAAAAATAAAATAAAGAAATACTAAAAGAATGTGGTAGGTTGAAACAAGCCTAAAGTATTCTTATTAAAGTATAAAACTATTCAAATAATGTTATTTTTAAAATTAATATACATAAAGGTACACTAGAAATACTTAGTAATGGAGAAAACACACAATTATTAAGAAATTACTTTGTTCCTCGTTAAGAAATAAAAATAATGCCTACTGTTAAGTGTTTTTATTATAGAATAAACAGAACAGATAGTCAAGGAATTATTTTATATTCATTTTAAGATTTGGTTTCAATGCATAATCTAGTTTATACAAGGTGAAAGAAACTTTATATACTTATTAAATTTATTTATTATATTATATTTTTCATTAAGTTTCTAAAATAATTTTTAAACACTTTAGAATTTTATCTGAATGTAAAAAAACTGAAAAATTTTAGTTTTTATAAAAATTTAATGTGTATATATCATTTAATTTTTTTTAAAATTTTATATTTTAAGGGGATCATGAAGTAATTTTTTATTTTAAAAAAAAATAGATTCATTAAAAACTATATTCTTTGTTTCATCTTTATTGTAGTTAAAATATATTTTTAATTTTTTATTTATAATAAATTTTATTCATTAACATAATGCCTCCTTTTAGAATAGTTATCTTATGTAAAACTATATTATTTAAAATTATGACCTGAAATGATTAATCTATATTTTTCTTGAAAATGAGAAGTGTTTTCAGTAAATTTTGTGAATGAAATGTAACATCTTACCCTTTCAAACCCTATAATATTCTTCTTAAAACCTCTTAAATTGTTTATCTTTATTCCTAAAAATATCAATTTCAAAGACTTATGAAGAAACAAGTCCAGGAAAAATAAAGATTCGAGCTCATAGAAAACTCATTTTAAAAGCAAAAAGTGAGGTAACCCATCTTTTAATATTCGTGTACAATAGTTATTTTTATTTATTACATATTATTTGAAAAAATATTATGGAAAATATTTGGAAGTTCTTGGTTTTTACGAATCAGAAGATTCATTGTCACATGTTCTTAAAGGTGGAATGTATTCTGAAGAGAATTTATTCAAAATTATTCTTTTAAGTAAGAAATTAGTGAAGCTAATTTATTATCAAAAGGAATATAGTATGTAATGTGAAGTGTTTCAAAAAAATCTATTTCAAAAATATTTTCTGATAAAATTCAAAGGGTGTATTAGAATATAAGTGAAATTTCGATTTATAAGTAGGACTATTAAGTGTTTAATGTGGGGATGATAAGTCAAATGAAGTCACTCAGATGAGAATTTCATACAAAGTTAGATAATGATGAGTTAAAAAAATATAATTAGATAATTATCAACTTCTTTATTGATTCGATGATCTACATAGGTTTAAATAATAATAGAACACATATTAAGAGTTCCAAATACTATAAATAAAAAAAGTTCAAATTTTGTAGATTCCAAATGATTCATATAATCCTTGAAAAATCCATAATTCTTCTTCATCTATATATTTTATTCAATTTAAATATTATTATTTTTATTCTCTTAGTTTAAATATTATTTATCTATGTTTAAAAATGCTATTGACTATTTTTTTTATATCTTTTTGAGGTCACAAAAAGGATGGGAGATTTATACTTGTAATTATTTTTTAAATGGGGAGAAATCTAACTCAAATTTATATTTATAAGGGGAAGAAATGTTCTTGAAATTTATTTATATTTATATATGTAAAAAATTCATCTATACTTTATTTTAATTTTAATATTTGTTTTATGGGTTTTTTGACCTAAAAAAGGGGTAGATTATTGAGTACATGTTGATCATGAAATTTCATTAATTTATTTTTGATTTTGATGCTCATAAATACTCACATTTATATTTCTAATAAAGTTACATTAGGTGAATCTTAAGATTTTAATTAATAAAAAATTTACTCTTATTCTGGAAGAATATTCAATCCTTAATCTGTGGGAGCATATTTTTTTTCTAAAAGGTAGAGTATTCTGGATGATTTTTACAAGTGATCTGGAAACACTGTTCATACCATATGTTTGTAATAGGAATGAATGGTTTGGGAACCCTATATTTTGAATAAATTTATGGATTAGAAAACCTAATTTTCTATGAAACCCTACATTTTAGGAATAACATTACAATTCAATATCCCTACTTTAGTAATCAATTGTATGTAGTCAACTATACTTTTGGATTCTTTTGCTACGCAAGACAAAACCTATGTTTGACATCGTCAAAAATGGAGTTTAAAATTATGGTTTGTTTCTTAATTTTCTAAAATGGTTTTACCAGAGGAAAATTATTCCTTAAATATGTTTAAATACTGATTTAAATTTTTGTGGTCAACAAATTAAGTCACTCATATTTCTATGGGATGTTATGACTCAATTTGAATATTCTGAATTCAAATATCTATGATTTTTTATGTGATATTTCTAGAGATGTTTAACATTATAGATGTTCAGCCATCATGATAAATAATAATATTTTAATCTTCTATATTTAATCATCTATTATTCCTATTAATATATATAAATACACATATATATATATATTTTAAAAATAAAAATTTTTCATTGCCTTTGGAGATACACTTCGGAGACATACATGTTTTGATCAGTGCTTGTTTGACTATTGTTGTTGCTACTGTATTTCACTATAAATCTACTATTGTCGTTCAAAAAAGTTCTAAACATGGATACTCATTTGATACTTTTATGTTTTATCATATTTATAGTGTTTTCTCCAATTCTAAATAAATAATTCATGTTTGATGTTGATGATTTTGTTTCTACTATGTTATGTTGAAGATCATATACAACTATGAACTATTGTCGCAACTATGTGAAGAATATGATTCAATATCTATATCTTGATCTATTATTTTTTTAAGTATTTTTTTTCTTATACTCAATCATTTTTTGAGTTTAATCTTCTTAGACAGTGTGACGAACCATACAAAGGTTCCCTTAAAACTGACATGTGACTTGTTTTATCACATACCCAAAGGGTGTTTCTGATAACCATGGGATGGTGACAAGCACCCAAGTATCGAACAACACAACAGAGGGAATGATTTTTCTCAACCTGAACAACCACATGGAAGAAATATATAAATAGAAAATAAATTGAAGAATACTAATGAATATATATTCCATAACTGTATGGAGACAGTGGAAACATAAAACTTCGAAAGTTGTGAATAACTCTAAGACAGGTCGAATAGAAAATGTATAAAAAATAGCTACTTAAAAAAGATGCTATGGATGAACTCCCACTATCTCACCTCTAGATACCCAACCAGAATACATGAACCACACTACCTCACTCTGGCTCCTTGCCTTTCCCTACACTGGAAGACGAACAAAGGTCTACACACCACTGAAGAGGTGCGCAGAATGTGAGCTAATTGGCTTAGTAGGATCCCACCCAGGTTCTCTATAACAAGTATATGTATAGAAAAACGTTTATTCTCATTTTAAATAAATACATGGAATGATAATAAGTAATTTCATTTTATGTAAAACATGGTTAAGATTTCCCTTTTTCCAAATTTATAATCAAAAGTAGGTGTATCAATTTCAAATAATATTTACCATATCAGTTTTCACAAGCATAAACATGTATGTCAAGGATTACTTAAAAAGACAAGAAATCTAAAATAGAATCACATGTATCACAACACCAAGGAATAATACTGGTCCTGGCCACAGACTACTCATACCACAATAATCAAGTGCAAAAATCTGATCCTATAATAACGAGCCTAGGAAGTATGAGAATATCCCATGAGTAAACCACCCAAAATATCAATATTAGTCCCCCTAGAAAAAAAGGACTAAAAAATAGAAAGGTACCAAGGAAAACCTCCTTGATAATCAAAAAACTATGGATGATGGCCCCAAGAAAATACTTCCCCCTAAGTACCCAAGGCAACCCATGTGCTCTTTTTCACAATTCATTTAAATGGTTTGAATCTCATTTAAAATTCATTTAAATGGTTTGAATTTCATTTAAAAATCATTTCAAAAATTCTGTTTCAATGCTTTGAAAATACCTATTTTCCTTCCATTTATCAATAAATTGGGAAAATATTTTTTCTTTTGAAAAATATTTTTAACACACACAAAAAGATCATTCCAATTCCATTTATAAATAAATTTATAAATCAAGAACAATCAAGCTTGTCAACATAGTATAGTGACGGAACCACCTACCTCAAATCATGGGTTGCACATGCCTGTAACAGAATCCAAAATCCACAAAACCCAAAAACATCAATGATGTCCCTCTAATAAAATTCACATCAAGATTTATTCAATTTAGATGATCAGTGGTTAGTGAATGAGAAGAAACACACATACCTTAAAGGTGAATGCTCACCGCACCACAACAAATGTTAGAAGAGACCTCCAAAATGAGATCACATAATGGATCTTTAAGAAACCAAGATTAATTACCATCTTTAATCAAAAGGATAAAATAATTAAACCCTATTATGCTACCTCAATCAAAATACATGAAGATATGGAAAGTTATCTTACCCAGAGATACACACTTCCATCATAACGGGGACCATAGCTCAAATGGATCGATCTAGTAGGGGGTGAGTCTCTCAAAAATGCACCAAAACTACCTTAGGTTAAGATTCATGAATTACTGATGAAGGAATTGAAACAAAAAAACCTCACACTATCTTTAAAAACATGATGTTGGTTGTTACATGATGTGTAACCTAGGTTCAAGATGTGTAACTTCCATATCTCACATACATCAAAAAACCCATTTCCTCGCATTAAAAATTTTTAATTGAAAATATACACGATTTTTAATCACCATTCCCAACATTTAATAGTGCACATCATGATATATTCTTTCACAACATACATCTAGTACTCATTACAAGGAGTTTAACATAGTTACACAGCATGTTACTACTCTGTAGCCTACGAAAATGAATGGTTATTAGTGAATATCCAAAAAATCTTTACCTTCACCATTATATTTATCCTCCCAATCTCAAAGGAGGAGAAACCGTGATTAGTTCAAATTTATACCTAATAATATGGTAACATGATGTTACAAAATTCCCACTATAAAGACATTATACCCACAGGAAGTCATGAAGAAGATGTAATTTCTTGAAAGAGATTAGACCACTACTCCATCATCAATGACTCACATTCCAATGATCCATGAGAATATAATACTTGTTCCATAGAACTCTGACCAACAGAATCAACTTCCCATGAAAGAAATTTATCTGAGAATCAATGATCGCAACAGGTTTTTCCAAAAAATAAGCATCCTGCTCTAACTCAATTACTTACCAACTTAGAACATGAGCGGGATCAGGGTGATACTTCCTGAGATGTGATATGTGGAAAATATCATGAATTCATTTCAATTGAATTGGAAATCCCAATATATAAGTAAATTGTTCAATACCTTTTGAGATATCAGATGGTCCAACATATCTCATAGCCAACCTTCCCTATTTTCTAAGATTACGGTGATCCAAATGAGGAGAAACCATCAAGAAGACCCAGTCACCTATAATAAACAACAATGGATGATGTCGTAGATCTACATAATATTTCTATCGACTCTGGACTATTACTATACATCATCGCACGGCCTGATTCCTTACTGACATCTCCTAAACCAGACTTGGTATGACTAAAGATACTTCACCCATATCTTCCCAATAAAGAAGTTATCTATACAGGTGACCTTACAATGCCTCAATGGAATCCATTCTAATTTATGACTGATAACTATTTTTATAAACAAACTCAACCAGTACCAGATTACTATCCCATGATCCTCTAAAATCCATGACACATACACAGACCATATCCTCTAGTATCTGAATTACACACTTCTTCTAACCATCTATCTATAGATGGTAAAGTGTCATGAACTTGATCTGAGTTCCCATTAAATCTTTAAGACTCCTATGGAACCTTGAGGTAATACTAGGATCCCTCTCTGAACTAATAGCAGAAGGAATCACATGGAACCTCGTGATTTACTTCAAATTCATCTTAGCCATATCATCAACCTTATTGGTGTCCCTGGTCAAAATTAAATGAGAATACTACTTCAACCTAATTATAACCACACAGATATGATTCTTCCTTCAAGGAGTCTGTGTAAATCCAACAACAAAATCCATGGGTACCTCATCCCATTTTCAAACTATCACTTGAAGAAGATGAAGTAAACTAGAGGGTTTCTAGTTCTCCTCCATTATCTATTGTCAAGTGTAATAATGAGAAACAAACTATGAAATGTCTGGATTCATACCCAACCACCAGAATTTCCACCTCATGTCATAATACATCATTGTGGTGCCTGGATGTACGGACCATGAAGAGTTGTGAAAAGAAAACAATACATAAATCCTCATAGATATTGGGATGATAATTGTTTTCCGAAATTGAAGCACACTATCTGAAGAAATTTACCAACCCAAAATAGTCTCTCCACCATAAAGTCTTTCTCAAGTCTTCTGAAACTCATGATCCTATTACTAAATCTCCAAGATAGACTCTAGGATAGATGATGATAACTAAACACTGTTAAAAACCATTCCGGAAACATCCTCTTGATCATCTTGGTGAAACTGAGAGAAATCCCCATAGAGTTATACTCCTCCATCGATTCCAAGATAGCTTGGGATGGTACTTTCCAAATAAGAGTGTCTGCAACAACATTTCCCTTTCGTTGGGTGTATGTGATATTTATGTCAAACATATAATGGTATTCTACCCATCACCTCTATTTGAGATTCAAGTCTTTCTGAGAAAGGATATAACCCCGACTCTTATAATCAGAAAAGACCATGACCATTTCCCCAAAAAGTTAGTACCTCCAACACTTAAGTGCATGCCTGAATACCGCAAGCTCTTAATCGTGACTGGGTTAATACTTTCCATTCGTTCAGATATGAAGAGAGTCATAATATATCCCATGGTCATCCTCCATAAACATGAATCCCAATCTATAGCTCAAAGTATCACAAAACACCACATGATGCTTACTGGGCTCACGTAATATCATAATAGGAGACTACGTTAAAATTTGTTTCACATCATCAAAATAAGACTGAATGTAACACCCCAGGTAAATAAAGAGTATGACATTTTCACATTTATCCATATTTGTGAATAAAATATTAATATAACTTTAAAGGGGACGCTATGCTCGATGGCGTACCCAACACGGAAAAACGAGTTTATTGGGAATCTTACGTTGCACTCTAATAATAAAATAATATTTTTTAAATGGTAGTTAATGCCTAGCCGTTGTAATGGTGGGAATGAACAGAACTAACTACAAAATGATTATATATGTTTTTATATTTATCCAATAAAAAATAAAGGCTTAAAATAAGAAAAGAATTCAATTTTAGGCATATATACTCTAATTTTCACTAAAAGGCCGAACTATCGCCTTTTGATGGAGAACCCTCTTTAAATGTAGTTTTGGTCACTCTAATAAATTCTATATGACCAAATAAAACTCTTATTTGGAATCGGGACATCAATGTTTACTTTGTATAGATTTTTGGTTTTTTTCTGATAAAGTTTATTTTTTAATGATTAGTGAAAAATGTTGTATTTTAATTCAAAACCTCTTTTTAATCTAATTTATTTATATGATAAGATTATCTTTTTAATTGGTTTTAAATTGTAAATAGAATATATTTTTACCATTTAATCCAATGGTCATCATTGTAATTAATATCACTTTATGATTGGACATAAACGAGTGTCAATATTTTGAAAGATATTGTTTCTTAAAAACATGTTATTTGTTTTAACAGCGGGATTTAATTATAAAATTAATTAATGCAACTTATATGTTATGAATTTGGTAAAATAGAAATCATTTTTGAATTCGGAATATCAAATATATCTTAGGGTGAATTTTTGGTATTTTTCTGAAAAACATCAATTTTGATGAATAGTGAAACCACAAAGTGGTCGTTACAAAATTTGATTTTTCGTTTAAATGGGACTTTACCAATTTTTTGATTTGAATTTAAAAAATCCAATTTAAATGATTTTAATTATTAAGTAAAATGTGGTTCAATGGGATGAAAATAATTTTTGATGAAAAGTAACTTTGAAGTTTTATTAATCGCGATTAAAGTTAATTAGTCTGATTTAAGGTAAAAATGATATTATAATAAAATGAAAATATATTGACACTTGTCCTAACCCTATTGGATGAGTTATGGCCGACCCAAACAACCCATGGGTCGATTTTGGGTAGCCCATTGAGCCACTTGGGTTTGATAATGACATTTATGCCTTTTATTTAAAGTTAAAATAAAAATGTCACAAACATGATTTGTTTTACTAAAACAATTTTTACATGTGGTTATACAAGTCATAATTTTGACTATAAATAGTCATTGGAAATCTAAAAATATTTCCTACATCATAGTATTTTTTTATAATTTTTATACCTTAAATAAATTAAATTCTTTATGACATCATGATGATGCAGCAATGACCACATTATTTAACAATTTAAATAAAATGGAAAGATAATGAAAAATCTAGGACCTACACATATCAAAAACCTATTGGATGGGTGGAGTTAGAACCATTATCACCATATCCTCGAAAAAAATCAATTTGGGACCATTAAAATCAGAAAACCATCTGAAAATAAAGTAACATTTTATACTTTACCAAGAGTGCCCTTCCTCTCCTCTTATAAAAGGCCCCCACCTCTACCACCTTACCCAAACCTCTCAAGCCTTTGGTTCGTCCAATCTCTGATCATTTTGTCGCTACACATCCCTATCCTCATCCTAGATGCCTTAACTTAGTCACGAAGCTCTTCAAGAAACTCTTTTGGTTCAAACCAAAGGGAGTTACCCAATTTTAAGGTAATGTCTTTACTTGTGCTCTTTTGTTTTATTTTTCTTCTCCAACCCCCTAAACTGTTTTTATTCATTTATTTTGTAACAAATCTAGTATCTTAAATATAATAGGATGTTGTTATAATAATTATTCGAGCTACACTTACACACACCTTCATCTAATGGTTAAAGAACATACTGTTTCTGTGGATGGCGAATTTCTGCCTCACGAAACGATGATTGTTCAACACTCGTATAACAGCTTCAAAGGTGGACATTAAGATGTAACTATGTTTATATATGATATATAATATTTTTATGTTTTACATAAGCTTTTTTATTTTTCATTTGTGGCATACCTTTATGGCTTCCATTATGGGTATACGCGATATCTTCATTTTAGGAAGTGCGGACTACCGCCCCCTCAAAGTGATTTGATTCGTTAATTCCATATGTGAGATGTATAAAGGTTGGATTTAAAGTTATTATATATTATGTTATACTGGAATTATAATATACCTTTATGTCATTATTGTTTTCTTTCCATTAAAGTATGATATAGAAATGAAAGTAGCGTTCATGCGTACGTACGGCTTACCGTCTCCATGAACGGTGCATTTCATTTCTTATCCTCAAATGTAATGTACTATTATAAGTACATATAATGGATATATATGATGTATAATACATATAAAGGATTAATATAATTCTGGAATTAAAAATATACACATCTCTCATTTATTTTTAATTCCATTAATATGACATAGAAATGAAAGTAGCGTTCATGCATACGTACGGCTTACCGTCTCCATGAACGGTGCATTTCATTTCCTACTCTTAAATGATTATCTAATAATATAAATTCATGTATATTCTTGATATATATGATATATATGATATCCAAATCATGAATATCATTATTGAGAAAATGGATATTTGACTACGTGAACAACTTGTAAATAAAAGAAGTTCACTTTTGACTTAAGTACCAAATATCGACCAAACAAACATTATTAACTTAAATGATTACATAATGTTTATAACATGTAAATAATTGATATAAAAGGAATAATGAACTTGAAAAAGGTTCTTAAGCAAGTAGAAATTAACTCAAGTTTATTATTCAGGACGTTAAAGAACGATCGAGTCAAGTCGGACCCGAGGTAAGGGATCCTACTCCTCTCTTTCTTTTTAAGTACGCTCTTTTATGTCATTCCTTTTAAAGATCATCTTTCATGTTATTGGGATGTTATTTTATATTAATCTTACTGTAATTTTTATGTTCATATGATGAGAGACCCTATTCTCTCTCATCAATCCATTTTGGATGTTTTGAGTGGCGCCGTTAGGCTGCCAAATTTTCGTAAGAGATCTAACCTCTCTCTTTCTTTTTAAGTACTCTCCTTTATGTCACTTCTTTTAATCTCCTCTTTTTTATGTTGGGGGATGTTATTTTATATTCCTATTTCTATAAAATTTATTTTAATATGATTAGATACCCTATTTGATCTCATCAATCCATTTTTGTATGTTTAATGTGGCGTCGTTAGGCTGCCGAGTTTTCGTAAGGGATTTTTCATCTCACTTTTATTCCCATGAGATTTATGCTAAATTTGACACAATTTCCTTTGAGTGGTGTATGTACTGCCCATTATTTCACTCATTGTGTAATATACTTTCATTTATGAGTATTTACATCAATGTTGTATTGTCCTTCTTTCATGGGGTGTATGTTTCGAAAGATACCCATGTCGGTAAGGGAACCTTTTACCCTCCTCTTTTTAAAAGACTTCTTTTGTTATGTATTTTAATTCACATACTATTATATTGGGATATGTTCTTGTATATCCTTATTGATTTAAATTTTATTTCCATGTGATGAGATACCCATTTTATCTCTCATCAACTCATTTTCTGAATTTTGTAGTGATGCCATTAGGCTGTCAAATTTTTGCAAGGGAACTTCTTAACCCAAATTTGATTCTCTGGGATAAACTTATACTCCTTGAATATGTCGTTCTATGAATATGTGTGAATAACCTCTGATTTTTTTACACTTAATATCCACTTATATTTGGTGTATTCGTTTGTCACACATAATTATGTAATTAATTTATCCTTAAGCCAAGGATACTGTCTTTATAAGGGACTTCGTCTCAATCTCCTTTCATTGAGGCATATTTCATTTTATACACAACTTTATTTTATACGGTGTATAAACCCCTTTGACTTTTACTTTTATACAGAAGGAATATTTTTCTATGAAGCGTTTTACTTAACGACAAAAAAGAATGTTTCTTTTAACGTACGCGGTGACAACGACCTTTTCTATTGCCGCAAGTATTATTTGATCTTTGGCTTCCTCAACTAACCTTAATGTTTTTAAAATAAAATAAATACCATATACTCATTTATGTATTTTGGTACTGAAAATGGTTTTGATAAAGGATTCTATTATGTATATATATTTAAATGATATATTGTGATTAAAATGTGGAAATGTTATCATTCCTTTATATTGGTTTTATGTGTTATAATTTTATAATGGTGCTTGGACATATTACGGGTGGTTACGTGATAAACCTTATGAAAGGTGGTGTCGTAAATACCAGGACGGGTGGTTACGTTATAACCTCCAATGCATTGGGTATGGAAGTCGGCCGTATGTCTATTCCATTAAGTATGTATGGAATTGGCCGAATGGCTATTCCATTAAGTGATATGTGTGGAAGTTGACCTTATGGTTATTCCACTTAAATATGTTTATGTCCCAAGTTACCTTTATATGTTATGTGATCTTTATATGGGTTTTATGGTAATGTTTTGGTTACAGAAGGGTATGTAATGAAATTTTATTCAGTGAAGAGTTTTTAATACTTCTAAAAGGTGAAAAGTATTACTTTGATAAATTATACATGGTTTACTTGTTGTTTTGAAAAACTAACAATTTTCATTCTTTGTGTATCCCTTACTAAGCTTTTTATGCTCATCCCAAGTTTTTGAAATGTTTTTCACAGGACTTAATGTGGAATAGGGTTAAGGATGGGATCAAGGGAAAGTCATGCAACCTAAAACATGGAACTGGACATGTTTCTTTTTAAGAGTTTTTATTTTATGGAATCTTAGTAAAAGTTTCTACTTTGTAATCTTTTCAGATGTAATAGTTATGTCATAATTCTCTAAAACTCTAAACTTGAAAAGATCCTCAATGTGAATTATTCATTTAATTCAATATTAAGTAAGGTTTAAGGCCAGGGCCTTATAGTTGGTATCAAAGGTCGGTTTAGATAACTTTAGAGGTTAGGGTATTCTTTAAGCATAAGTGACATGACCATAATGGTTAGGATTTCATAAGCAGTCCTAGTTTTAGATAAAGTTAATGAGTAATTATATCTTAGTGTTTATCTTCCTCTTTAGTACATGATGGTTTTGTTGATATACTCACACTGACCTTTTTGGTTTTAGTAAATGGTTGGATCTAGCAGGCACCAAAGTAACGGTGGATGTGAAGGAAACTATGACAGTTTTCTGAGTGAGCAACTGAATGATATGGGAGCTGCAATGAGTACTCTTGTGTTTATCCTCAACCAACTATCTAGAGTCATGATTGACCACCTAAACCTTGGTGATTTCTATAAGGCATCATATATGCGAGAAACAAATCCCTACGGAACTACAGGTAATAATCATAAAGGTAAGTGTGTTCAAAAACCTATGTGTCATAGATGTTGAAAGAAACACCTAGGAAAATGTTTCAAAGGGACAGAAATATGTTATAGATGTGGAAATTAAGGTCATAAAGCAAGAACCTGCCATGGAAAAAGGAAGCATCCAGTTGACTTGAGGAAAGGGAAAGAAGTTCTTTCTGAGGGATCAATTGAATGTTTTAAATGTGGTGTTCATGGTAATTATGTAAACACATGTCCTATGAAGAAGTTTCGTGAATGGGATCACCAATATCATACAAATACTCGTCTACCAATACCTAATTTCATTCTGATTGAGGATGAAGAAACTGACAATGACCAATCAAATGTATGGATTATTTCTTAACTTTTTATTTCTATTTTGGAATCATAGGATATGATTCATGATTTTGTTTAAAGGAAAGAATTATTTCAGAATAAGTTGGAAAGGAATGGTTAATGGATCATGAAGAATGTTGAATGAGTAAGAAGTCAACATATAAGGGCTTCAAGAGTTATGGTGAAATTATTAAGAGTATTAAGTGTCTTTTGATGATGGGGTACATTAGATGACTTTTTATATTATGTGTAACACTAATGTTTGATATATGAAAATTTTATTCAAAGAATATTAATTTGTTCTTTTGTGGACATAGTTATAAAGAACCATTTGGGTTTATATGATCCTTACTTTCGAGGTAATTATGGGTTACTATATGTAATGATGGAAAGTGAAAGTCATGAGATAAAATTGAGGTTAAATTACATTATGGTTATTTTTCAAGATTTTATCTCGTTTTTGGGGAAAGTTTTATGAATTATGTAGTTTTGGAAAAAATGACAACACGCAGACCGTATGACAACCCGCCGCGTCAGACAAGACTGTGGGAATTGAACCCAAAACCAAAGTGCAATGGGTATTTTTCGCCGACCACTGGACTATGTGAAGTCCCTGGTTAGTTTGACTAATTATTTTTAGTTAAATGATTTTATGAATTAATAGTATGTTGATTTTGGGATATCTATGGAAATTTATTAACTTATCATGGAGTATATGTGATTAGGTTAATTACTTTTCAATGCGAGACTTTAGGAGCACCTGATGTTTTTTGGAGATAAATGTTACGACTTAACTTGGAAGACTATGTGACTAAATCCTTAAAATATTTGGGTTTCAATCTTTGTTTGGTTTAATTTGGGGAATTTTATAGAAAAATTGTTTATCGAATGGTCCTCGTTGAACTTTGGGTTTTGATGGACAATTTTGGAGATTAAGAATAGATTTTCTTTATATAAAGGGTTATCCTTTTCTGGATTATCTGATCTTGTACTAACCTTTTTGGTTTTGGTTTTGGTTAGAGTCTAAAGACATGGGAAGTGTATAGTTCTCTTTTTCGGATTAGGTGATTCTCTAGAAATTGATTATCGTACTCTTAATGCGAACAAGTCTTCCTAAATACCCATCTTTTGTAGAAAATATGAGTTTGATTAAGGAATCTAGTAAAAGTTGAAAGTCTACATGACAAGAAAGTATGTTTCATTATGATTTAGTTAAGCTCAAAAAATAAATTCCTCCATGAAAAGTAACTTAAAAAAAAATTTCTGTTAAATTTTCCTACTGGGGAATCGAATACCGTTTAACCCATCACAAGTTTGTGATTTTCTTATCGTTAACTTTCTCCTAGACATGTTTACTATCACTCTCCATCAGAACATGACCCTTTGTTTTTTCCTCCATGTACACATTTTCATACTTGGAATCCTAGTATGGGTTAACTCAGTTGACCTTTGTACTTTCCTTTCTTTCTTTTAAATTGATATTTTAATTTACTCCTTTTCTGATGGGGGGCTTTCAATGAACTATCCAAGCGCAATTTTAAAATTGCGAGGACGCAATTACCAAAAGGGGGGAAGGATGTAACACCCCAGGTAAATAAAGAGTATGACATTTTAACATATATCCATATTTGTGAATAAAATATTAATATAACTTTAAAGGGGACACTATGCTCGATGGCGTACCCAACACGCAACAATGAGTTTCTTGGAAATCATACGTTGCACTCTAATAATAAAATAATATTATTTTAAATGGTAGTTAATTCCTAGCCATTGTAACGGTGGGAATGAACAGAACTAACTACAAAATGATTATATATGTTTTTATATTTATCCAATAAAAAATAAAGGCTTAAAATAAGAAAAGAATTCAATTTTTGGCATAAATACTCTAATTTTCACTAAAAGGCTGAACTATCGCCTTTTAGTGGTGAACCCTCTTTAAATATAGTTTTGGTCACTCTAATACATTCTATTGGACCAAATAAAACTCTCCTTTGGAATCATGACATCAAAGTTTACTTTGTATAGATTTTTGGTTTTTTTCTGATAAAGGTCATTTTTTAATGAATAGTGAAAAATGATGTATTTTAATTGAAAACCACTTTTTAATATAATTTATTTATATGATTAAATTATCTTTTTAATTGGTTTTAAAGTGTAAATAGAATATATTTTTACCATTTAATCCAATTGTGGTCATTGTAATTAATATCACTTTAAGATTGGACATAAACGAGTGTCAATCTTTTGAAAGATATTGTTTCTTAAAAACACGCTATTTGTTTTAACAGCGGGATTTAATTATAAAATTAATTAATGAAAATTATATGTTATGAATTTGGTAAAATATAAATCATTTTTGAATTCGTAATATCAAATATAGCTTAGGGTTAATTTTTGGTATTTTTCTGAAAAACTTCAATTTTGATGAATAGTGAAACCACAAAGTGGTCGTTACACAATTTGATTTTTCGTTTAAATGGGACTTTACCACTTCTGTTATTTGAATTTAAAAAATCCAATTTAAATTATTTTCATTATTAAGTAAATTGTGGTTCAATGGGAAGAAAATAATTTTTGATAAAAAGTAACTTTTAAGTTTTATTAATCGCGATTAAAGGTAATTAGTGTGATTTAAGGTAAAAGTGATATTATAATAAAATGAAAATATATTGACACTTGTCCTAACCCTATTGTATGAGTTATGGCCGACCGAGACAACCCATGGGTCGATTTTTGGTACCTTATGGAGCCACTTCGGTTTGATAATGAAATTTATGCCTTTTATTTAAAGATAAAATAAAAATGTCACAAACATGATTTGTTTTACTAAAACAATTTTTACATGTGGTTATAAAAGTCAGAATTTTGACTATAATTTTTCATTGGAAAGCTGAAAATATGTCCTATATCATAGTATTTTTTTTATAATTTTTAGACCTTAAATAAATTAAATTCATTATGACATCATGATGATGCAGTGATGACCTCATTATTTAACGATTTAAATAAAATGGAAAGATAATGAAAAATATAGCACCTAAACATGTCAAAAACCTATTTTATGGGTGGATTTCTAACCCTTATCACCTTATCCTAGAAACACATCAATTTGGCACCATTAAAATCCGAAAACCATTTGAAAATAGAGTAACATTTTATACTTTACCAAGAGTGCCCCTCCTCTCCTCTTATAAAAGGCCCCCACCTCTACCACCTTACCCACACATCTCAAGCCATTTGTTCGGAAACGCTATGATCATTTTGTCTCTCCACATACCTCTACTCATCCTAGAATTCTTTACTTAGGCAGGAATATCTTCAAGAAACTCTTTTTGTTCAAACCAAAGGGAGTTACCAAATTTTAAGGTAACGTCTTCACTTGTGCTCTTTTGTTTTATTTTGCTTCTCCAACCCCCTAAACTCTTTTTATTCTTTTATATTGTAAAAACTCCAGTATATTAAATATACTATGATGTTTTTATAATAATTATTCTAGATACACTTACACACACTTTCATCTAATGGTAAAAGAACATACTCTTTCTGTGGATGGAAAATTTCTGCCTCACGAAACGATGATTATTCAACACTCGTATAACACCTTAAAAGGTGGCCATTAAGATGTCACTATGTTTATATATATTATATTATATTTTTATGTTTTACATAAGCTTCTGTATTTTTCATTTGTGGCAAAACTTTATGGCTTCCTTTATGGGTATACGCGATATCTTCATTTTAGGAAGTACGGACTACCGCCCCCTCAAAGTGATTTGATTCATTAATGCCATATGGGGGATGTATAAAAAATTGATTTAAAGTAATTATATATTATGTTATACTGTGATTATAATATGACTTTATATCATTATTGTTTTCTTTCCATTAAAGTATGAGATAGAAATGAAATTAGCGTTCATGCGTACGTACGGCTTACCGTCTCTATGAACGGTGAATTTCATTTCTTATCCTCAAATGTAATGTACTATTATAAGTACATATAATGGATATATATGATGTATGATACATCTAAAGGATGAATATAATTCTGGAATTAAAAATATACACATCTCTCATTTAGATTTAATTCCATTAATATGACATAGAAATGAAAGTAGCGTTCATGCGTACGTACGGCTTACCGTCTCCATGAACGGTGCATTTCATTTCCTACTCTTAAATGATTATGTAATATTATAAATACATGTATATTCTGGATATATATGATATATATGATATCCAAATCATGAATATCATTATTTATATAATGGATATTTGACTATGTGAACAACTTGTAAATATAAGATGTTCACTTTTGACTTAAGTACCAAATATCGACAAAACAAACATTATTAAATTAAATGATTACATAATGTTTATAAAATGTAAATAATTGATATAAAAGGAATAATGAACTTGAAAAAGGTTCTTAAGCAAGTATAAATTAACTCAAGTTTATTATTCAGGACGTTAAAGAACGATCGAGTCAAGTCGGACCCGAGGTAAGGGATCCTACTCCTCTCTTTCTTTTTAATAACGCTCTTTTATGTCATTATTTTTAAAGATAATCTTTCTTGTTATTGGGATGATATTTTATATTACTATTACTTTAATTTTTATGTTCATATGATTAGAGACCCTATTCACTCTCATCAATCCATTTTGGATGTTTTGAGTGGCGCCGTTAGGCTACCGAATTTTCGTAAGAGATCTAACCTCTCTCTTTCTTTTTAAGTACTCTCCTTTTTGTCACTTATTTTAAGCTCCTATTTGTTATGTTGGGGGATGTTATTTTATATTCCTCTTTCTATAAACTTTATGTTAATATGATGAGATACCCTATTTGATCTCATCAATCCATTTTTGTAAGTTTAATGTGGTGTCGTTAGGCTGCTGAGTTTTCGTAAGGGATTTTTCATCTCACTTTTATTCCCGTGAGATTTATGCTACATTTGCCACAATTTCCTTTGATTGGTGTATGTACTACCCATTATTTTACTCATTGTATAATATACTTTCATTTATGAGTATTTACATCAATTTTGTATAGTCCTTCTTTCACGGGGTGTATGTTTCGAAAGATACCCATGTCAGTAAGAGAACCTTTCACCCTCCTCTTTTTAAAAGAATTCTTTTTTTTATGTCTTTTAATTCGCATACTATTATGTTGGGATATTTTCTTCTATGTTGTTATTGATTTAAATGTTATTTCCATGTGATGAGATACCCTTTTTATCTCTCATCAACTAATTTTCTGAATTTTGTAGTGAAGCCATTAGGCTGTCAAATTTTTGCAAGGGAACTTCTTAACCCAAATTTGATTCTCTGGGATAAACTTATACTCCTTGAATATGTCGTTCTATGAATATGTATGAAAAACCTCTGATTGTTTTACACTTAATATCCACTTATATTTAGTGTATTAGTTTGTCACACATAATTATGTAATTGATGTATCCTTAAAACAAGGATATCGTCTTTGTAAGGGACTTCATCTCAATCTCATTTCATTGAGGCATATTTCATTTTATACACAACTTCATTTTATACAGTGTATAAACCCCTTTGACCTTTACTTTTATACAAAAGGAATCTTTTTATATGAAGCACTTTACTAAATGACAAAAAGGAATGTTTCTTTTAACGTACGCGGTGAAAACGACCTTTCCGGTCGCCGCGAGTATTATTTGATCTTTGGCTTCCTCAATAAGCCGTAATGTTTTTAAAATAAAATAAATACCATATACTCTTTTATGTATTTTGGTATTGAAAATGGTTTTGATAAAGGATTATATTATGTATATATATTTAAATGATATATTGTGATTGAAATGTGGAAATGTTATCATTACATTATATTGGTTTTATGTGTTATAATTTTATAATGGTACTTGGACATATTACAGGTGGTTACGTGATAAACCATATGACGGGTGGTGCCGTGAATACCAGGTCTGGTGGTTATGTTATAACCTCCAATGCATTGGGTATGGAAGTCGGCCGTATGGCTATTCCATTAGTATGTATGGAAGTTGGCCGAATGGCTATTCCATTAAGTGATATGTGTGGAAGTCGACCTTATGGTTATTCCACATAAGTATGTTTATGTCCCAAGTTACCTTTATATATTATGTGATTTTTATATGGGTTTTGTGGTAATATTTTGGTTACAGAAAGGTAAGTAATGAACTATTATTCAGTGAAGAGTTTTTACTACATCGAAATGGTGAAAAGTATTACTTTGACAAAGTATACATGGTTTACTTGTTGTTTTGAAAAACTAACAGTTTTCATTCTTTGTGTATCCCTTACTGAGATTTTTATGCTCATCCCAAGTTTTTGAAATGTTTTTCACAGGACTTAATGTGGAATAGGGTCAAGGATGGGATCAAGGGAAAGTCATACAACCTAAAACATGGAACTGGAAATGTTTTTTTTAAGAGTTTTTATTTTATGGAAACCTAGTAAAAGTTTCTACTTGGTAATATTTTGAGATGTAATAGTTATGTCCTAATTATCTAAAACTCTAAACTTGGAAAGATCCTCAATGTGAATTATTCATTTAATTAAATATTAAGTAAGGTTTAAGGCCGGGGCCTTATACTGAAGATTTACATCCCATGTGAATTTCACTGATTTCATGGTGAGGGACGTCAAAGGTGATGCCAGGTTAGATAAATCCTTGATGAACATTTGGCATTATCTAGAAATACCATAGAAGCACTTGATTGTAAAAACATTCTATAATTCCTTCCATGAAAAAATGGCTTTAACCTTCTCTAGATCAGCTGATAAGAAATGCTCAAAAAAACTGGGCCATATCAACTTTACTTTGTGAATATAGAAAAAAAATTAAATCTTTATATAAAAACATTGAGTTCTCAAAATTTCTAGAACTAAACTGAGATGGTGATCATGCTCACTCATGAATGTTGAATAAAACAGAATATCATCCACAAACACTACCAAAAAGTGTCGATTTGTTGGGGTAATATCATATTCATCAAAACTATAAGAATTTTAGCAACTTTAGTTAGACTAAAATGCATCACAAGAAATTAATAGTGGAAATACCTACTCTTGAAGGTTGTATTCGGTATTTTAGACTATTGAACCCTGAGCTGATGATAACCTGGCTGAAGATCAAACCTCAAAAACCACTTTTCACCCATTAAAAAATCAATCTAATAATCCACATGAGGCAAATGATATTTTATCCTAACCATTACTCATTTAAATATCTGATAGTCCACACATAACCAAAGTTAACCATCTTCTTTCTTGGCAAAGAGAACATGGGTTTCACAAGGTAAAATTCTAGGGAGAATAAATCCTTTTTTAATTGGTCATCTAACCGAATATTGAGATCTTTTAGCTCCACTAGTTTTATAAAATAAAAAGGTATCAATATCGGCTATGTACATGGAACCAAATCCATCATAAACTCTACATATCTCTCTGGAGGAAGCTCAGAGAGACCGTCAAGGAAAGCATTAGGAAAGTCTCTAACAACAAAGGGAAAATCAATGAAAGTTGATACATGATCAGGATCAAACACAATAGAAGATAGAAAAATCTTGGGCTCTGGGTTAGAAGGCCCGCTTGACCAGACCTCGGGTCCCACTTCACCCGAAACACATGAGAGTTCCAATCGGCAGTAAAAAATGAAACATGCCTATGATAATAATCAACCTCTACTAGATGAGAAACAATCTAATCCATACTGATGATGATGTAAAACAAATCAAGATCAAGAATGATAAAATCTCATTCTAACTCTATATCGACTATCTTCAATGAACAATAACACTGAAACCCCTTTTCTTTCCTCTTTCCAAGAGGTTTCACTAACTCCATTATAAATGAAATAAGTTCCCTTGGATGTTTAAGTACATAAGAAAAATGTGAATATATAAATGAGTGGGGTGACCAATATCAAATAAGGAAATTGTTATTGAATATGAAATAAGGATAGTACCTCTCATGATTTCCAGACTTGCATCAACATCCACTAGACACTCATCAACTGTGTAAAAATGCTTAACTCTTGAGGCATGTGGCTAGATATCAATAGTATTTGAAGCTATTGACTACACCATAGTAGCCTTTCGAGATGATGAACCCTGTCCATAATGAGGTGTAGTCATAGCCTGAAAAAAGCATTATAGATGACCATCTCATCCATAATTATTACACATATTCGTGGGTATATGACATGAACGTATGGTGTGTCCACCCTTACTGCAATGATATCATGTCATAGGCACACTGGTAGCTATGATAGATGATTCATAGGAGGCTTGTGGCTGAGACCCACCTCCACCACATCTATGATGATCTTGCAACTTACTCTTCTTCCTATAAAAGCCACTGAAGCTACAACATGATGGAAGATAAGAGGTTGAAAATCCAACGTTTCCTTATATATTTATTTCTTATATAATAGATCTGTCTACCATCTTTTCATAGGTATAATGTTTCAACTTAAACACATGTTATCTAATATCTGGTTGAAAACCCTACAGGTACTTCCGAGCCTTCAT
Source organism: Viscum album (assembly GCA_963277665.1). NCBI lineage: Eukaryota > Viridiplantae > Streptophyta > Magnoliopsida > Santalales > Viscaceae > Viscum > Viscum album. Next base: position 1,578,732,640 of record OY728141.1, read on the forward strand.
TTGGTCATTATTCACCTCATCTTTGGAAAAAATGAACAAGCTCAGAAAAAAAAAATTCTACATTGACACTAAACACCCTCCCTATTATAAAGATAAGGACTCCAAAGACTTCACCAGCATCAATGACTCTAGAAAAACTACTGAAATAATGGGGTTTTGAAACCCTTCCTATTCAAGTCTACATTCTTATCTGCTTGGACCATTGAATAACAACATCACATTCTGAATCCCTCAAGTCTGAATGCTACACACTTCACCCAGATATTCTGGTGTGTCTCTAGGAATTCGAATATTTGATCAATACTATACAGCTAATCCAATGCCTATTTTGGTTCAATCCTCCCTTTAAAGGATGGTGGATTCTCTCGTAAAAACTCTTATGATCGATCTCTCTCTTTTCTAACTCATGGTTGTACATCAACCACTTTTTCCTGACCTCGTGGTATATATTGATTGATAGCATAGATTTTACATATGGTAGTCTTGATGAGGTTCTTATTTATAGGTGGGTTCCCTTGAAGAGAATCTGCGTTATCTTCCTAAAGAACTTATTCAAGATGTTTCAGATGAATACTACTACACACTAAAACGCAAGATTGTTCCCACAATTGAAAAAATCTCAGTTCAAACTAGAATACCCATAAAAAATAACATATATTTTTAAAACAAAAAAAATACTAAAGACACACATCCTAACATCCCATGGAAACTTGAGTCTCATTACGACAAAAGCTAGTGAGGCACTTATCACAATATACCTCCCAAGTATCGACCATCCTATATCCAATATAAACACTGTCCCAAGACATGGAATCTTGATGATAAACCTACATCTAATAACAATCTATGATGAACCAACCCATGTTACCCTCAAACTTGACACCCAACCCATTCCATCACATACACAATTGGCATTCCCAAACCCCCTAAGCTAGTGACAAGAACCTGGGCATTGAGAAACATAATAGAGGGAATGATTTCACCCAAACCAAATAACCATATATCATAAAAATATAAATATAGAAAGAAAAATTGAAAGACTAATGAATATATATTCCATAACTGTAAGGAAACAATGGAAATAGACAATAGAAAAAATAAACCAAAACATCATGACAAGTCTAATAGAAAAGGGATAAATTCCAAACAGCTACTCCATGTGATGGTATGTATGTACTCCCACCATCTCACCACTAGCTACCCAACCAGCTGACACAAACCCCACTGACTCACTATAGCACCCTTCTTTTCCCTACACTGGAAGAAAAAACACATGTCTACACCTCACCAAAGAAGTGTGAAAGGTGTGAGATTAAAATCGTAGTAGGATCCCACCCAAGTGTTCCATAATAAGTATTTGTATAAAAAAATCATGTATGGTCATTTTAAATAAAAACATGTCCTAATAAGAAGAAAGGTAGTTTTATAGAAAAAATGATAAAAATTTCCCTTTTTCATAGTTCTCAACAGAAGTAGGTATATCAATTTCAAATCATATTTTCCATATCAGTTTTTAAAATCTTAAACATTCATATAAACAATAACTCAAAAATCCATGAAATATAAAAACAAAATCATGGGTATCACAACTCCCAGAAATACTATAGGCCCAAGCTGAAAACTACTGGTACCACAATAATCAGGTGCACAAATCTGATCCTAGAACAATGGGCCTAGGAAACAGAGATATACCTTTATGAGTAAACCCCCCAAAATGTCTATATCAGTACCCTATAACAAAGGTCATTAGAAACATAATAAATCCCAAAGGTAAACCTCCTTGATAATCACAAAATAGTGGATGATAGCCCCAAGATAAAACTTCCACCTAAGTACCCAAGGTAAACTATATTCTCTAGTTTACAATTCATTTCAATGATTTGAAAACCATTTCAAAACCATTAAAAAATTTCATTTAAATTCTTTAAAAATACCCATTTTCTTTCAATTAATCAATAGATAGGGGGAAAATTCTCTTGGAAAACTCTTTTCAACACACCCAATAATATCATACTAATTCTATTAATAAATTAATTTTTAAATCAAGAAATATCAAGTTTATTGACATAGTATATAGATGGAACTACATACCTCAAAACTTGGGTTGCACATGCCGGTAACGAATTCCAAAATCAATGAAACACAACAACATCAACGAAGGACCTATAATCGAATTCACATCAAGATTGATACAATTTAGAAGACAGGGGTTGGAGGAAGGGAAGAAACTCACATAACTCAAAAGTGATTTCCCGCCACACCACAACCAATGGAATAAGTGGCATCCAAAATGAGATCACACAATGGATCTAGAAGAAACTAAGAATAGTTACCAACATTAAACAAAGGGATCTGATAACGCATCCTTAAGGAGCTACTATGATCAAAAGAACCAAATAAATAGAAAGGAAACTTGCCCTGATAGATACAAAATTATCAAAACGGAGATCAAACATCCAATAGATCAATCAAGAAGGGTTTTAGTCACTCAAAAATGCACCCAAACTACCCTAAGTCGACATCCATGAAGAACTAGTGAAGGAATTGAAACAAAATAGTTGCACTTTGAGTTTAAAAACTGGATGTGGGGAGTTATATGACATGTAACCTAGGTTCAAGGCATGTAACTACCACATCCCACATACGCTGAAAACCCCATCGACTTAGATTAAAAAATCCATCATTTAAACCATATGTGACTTGTAATCCACAATAACGATGTGTACTAATTCATAGTGTGATATTTCCTTTCATGACATATATATATCATTCATTACACTTCAGGTAACATAGTTACATGGCTTGTAACTAGTCTTCATCCTTTAGAAACAAAAAATTATTAATTAAATCCTAACAAATATATTACATCACCATTATAGGCATCCTCCCAATCTCAAATTAGGGGGGAAACCATGATGTGGTCAAGGGAGCAGTTGAAAAAATGGTAATGTTCTGCTACAAACTGAGCTGTAGAGTATTAATTTTTCTATAAAAGATTCATAAGGCCTTGTAAAATCATTGATTATAGGGTTCCAACTACATGCACTGAGTTATATAATTACCTAGAGAAATTACTTACTATTTAAAATCACCACGCTCTTGGAGATAGCATTGGTGAGTGGACTAAAGTATCTTTTTTCCATGAACCACTATATATCAGTGTGTTATTTTCATTAGTTATTTATTCTACTCACTCATCTTTAATAGAGAAGGTAATAGTCAATTTAAACTCAGAAGGTATATTTGGTCTCTATTATATTTTAAAATAACACAATTCACCCCTTTGTGTCTTTTTTGTCACCGTTCTAACCTAAAATTATACCCATTATAATGGGTAATATGACTTATCAATATTTATTCCTCCATTTATATAGAATAGATCTTCAATAAGATAGTAAAATTACTTACAAGTAATCAATTCATTCCTTCAATTTCCAAATTTACTATGATTCCCCAAGAAGTCATCATCAAGAATCAATGTCTCTTTTTGGGTGTGTAATAACTAATACCTTTCCAAACATCTCTTATTTGCAAAGCCTCTTAAACAGATACTATTTATAATGTACGTGGGTCTCATATTTTCCAACTTTTGTATCCTAATGTGGATTCATGAACAACCCATGGTACTACCATTGTGGTGGGGTGAATCTAATCTTTAAAGAGGTTGAAAATATAACATGCCTATGTGATCTCCATCTAATACCATCCAACATAATGACTATAATCGCTATCCACAAATTTCTCCGAAAATTTTAGGAGTAGATTCCACCATCATAGATGTGGAAATGCTCAATAATGTGATGAAAGTGGATTTTTTTTGAAACAATTTGAAGAGGTATAAAATGATGATGCCCTTGCTACTTGAAACTCCTATTATGGTGTGTGTTTTCTCAACTATGTATCCCCCCACATTCTAAGATGAGATGCATCATGTTTCCAAAAAAAGAAAAAAAATGGTAGAATGATCATATCATGTATTGAGGTAACATAATTAGCGATTTGGTCGATGATCACTTTGATACATATCAGCATCCGCAAACTGAAAGGAGATATGGTATTACCTGGAGAAGAAATACATCCACTATGACGTGGCATGTATGAAATTCCTAGAATGTAATTTTATTTCATACAAATATTTATCGCAAAATAATTCTATAAAATACAATACATCTTAAAACGTGTTAAGAAAAAAATATGGACATGAATGATACAATCATTTTTCACATCCATCATTGATATTATCCATCCTTAGAAGTGTGTTAAAAATTATTTATATCAGAAGAAGGAAGATATTTTCCTTAATGATCTTCTCAATGACCTGAAAATTAAAGAGGAATATAAAAATAATGGAGAAGATAATGATCCTACGGATGAAAAATATGAGGTCCTCATGGTAAAGGTAGTGGATCTATCCAGGGACTATATAACACCAAGATATTTTTATTAAATATTTATCATTAAATAATTTTATTTCTTTTAGATATTGTGTAACATGCAATAATGATTTTTTAATAACCATTTAGAATTAATAAACTATTATTTTCCCTAATCTTATTACCATTGGATTAAAGAGTATGAATAGTAATAAATAAATTATGAAAAAATATTATGTAAACATTTATAAAGTTAATTCATTAGTTATCAAATGATTAGAATTAAAAACCAAAATTCTTTGATAATAAAAGTTATGTTTTTGCTCAAAATTTTTTTACATGTGTTAAATTCACCTTATATCATAAAATTAAATTTTATCCTATTTGTGAATTAATTTAACGAAATTTATAAATTATTTCATTGATCACTTTTTTATAACATTTAAAAAATATTAAATATTTTTTTAATCATAGGACAAAACTAAATATAGTGTTATGCTTAAAATTTTAAATTTTTTGTAATATAGTTTTTATCAAATTTAATGCATTAAATTTAAAATTTATTTCCTCCACATATAGAAATAGAATTTTTTAAAATGGATTCTATATTTTTAATGAGGAGTTCTAAATTTTATAAATTGGATGGTAAAATTTCTCACCTCGGTAAAAGGTAAATCGAGTTATTCTCGATTATAAATAATTGATAAGGCCATAAATTCTTTAATTCTTATTTTATGAATCTAATTATTACTATATTTTTTTATGATTGAAATTTAGTTTTTTAGTGGACACTTGTTTATGAAAATGACTTATATACGATTCAAATCAAAGGAATCTAGAAAATGTAACTCACTTAATTTTTAATATCTCATTTGTATCCACATGGGGAAAAACAAGTTATGAATGAATATAAGTGTTTATTTTTATATTAATAAAACTCTTTTCATGATATAAATTTATGTAAAAAAATTATTAATTGTATAATAACAAAAATTTATTATGCAATGTCGAGGCAGTATTTCTCTAATTAAGGTCAATATATAATAAATGATTTTAAAAATATTAAATGTGATATAATTTTAATGACTTAAATTTTCTCATGAATTTGATATATATATATATATAATATTATTTAGTTTTAATAGCATTATATTTTAATTTTCCTTTTTCTTGAAGTATTTTAATTTAAATTAATTGAAAAGTTTCAAAATTCACAAAAATGATATTTTATCAAAATAATATTTTATTAAATTTTTTAAAAATAATAAAAATATTTAAATAATACAATGTGGTTTGGATATGGTCTAAAATTTTATAACTTTTTTATTTATGGTTGAATTTTAAACATAAAATTTAAAAATTACAACCCTTTAATGTTGGAATGATGTTATAGTTGTTAAATTTTATATAGGTTAACTAAGGGTTAATCAAAACGATAACATTTAAAATTAAACCCAAACTTATATAAATTATATTATTCGATGGTATTACAAACCTATACAAACTTATTTTTTAATTCATTTCTATTTGGAGGTATTTCTCTTAAGAGTGAATTTATAATAATTTTATCTTTTTTCAAATTCCCAAAATGCCCCTTGCCTCAATTTTAAAAGGGAACCTCCTCAATAACATTATTAAACCAAATTTTTTATTTTATACTGACCATTATCTACCAATTAATCTTATAAAATTCATTATAAAAATTGTAAAGGTTTTTTCTTCCCCAAATACCCACCGTGGAGCTCCTTTGAGAATATCTAAAGGAGTTGTTTCAAAGAATATGTAATGTCCTTAACTGATCACTTTATTTTCCTATAATTATTTACCTTCTATAAATCAAAATTATTTATAATAACATGATAAATTAATTGTCCTAAATATTCTAAATTTTTATTATTATTATTAAAACACAATTACACACCCTCTTTGCCATCAAATGAGAAGTAAAAGTATCGCTCAATGTATGTACGGCTTACCATCTCCACGTAGCGATACAATTTATTTTTCATCACCATATTTTATGGATGGTTACGATAATAGATTTAAGGTATGATTAAGATTTTAATGACATAATTATTATTTTTCAATAATAATATCATATCTAACTTCTTATCATCTAATCCTTTGAGAAGCGATAACGTTGTTCATGTTTATGTGTGTACTACCACCTCCATGATGCAATGTGATCCGATTTTCATTTATATAATACTTGGATAGTGATAAGGATTAATTTTATTATTATATAGTAAATATATAATGAAATAACTATTTTGGAGTAGTGGGTTATTTTTTACTTTTCTTACATTCCATTTGTCAAAAAATGGAAGCAGTGTTCTTGAATAAGTATAGAATATCGTCTCCGTGAATGGTGAAATTCATTTTTTATCTCTATTTTTTATGAATTATTATAAATATTTAGATAATAAATATAAATTATGTTGATAACATAATTAATATTATGGAAATTACGGAACCATGATCAATGTATAACGAACGGGGGTACCGAATATAACCATGCTTCAAAAACGAAGAATGTATCACCCATAACTGTGATTTTAAAAACAAATTATTAACAAACAACTAATAATATTTCATAAATAAATCATAAATGGTATGATAGATATGAATATTTTCATTTAATACATCTATAATAAATAAATATTTATTAAAGATGTGTTTTTAATGTGATTTAGGAAAGGTGGTACTTGAGGTAAGGGTTTAATTTCACAATATCATCAATTTTCGTGATTGCTTATATTGAATTTTTGATATGGAATGTTTTTATTCAATAACTATATTTTACATTAATTATTAAAATAATATTTATATTAATATAAAATACTCTATTCAATACATTTAAACCCTTGTCTTAATTTTTACGAAGCAGTTTGAAAAGAATCTTCTTTTCATTTTCCTAACAATGTACTTTTTCACAATTTTAAAATGTGTGAAAAGAATATTTTTAGAGCTTATACTGCATGAATTTTTTTTTCCACCATCTAGAATAAATTTTTATTTGATTATTTACTTATAATTTTACATGGTTATTTTCAAATAAAATTTTCTCCTTTATATGTGTACAATTTTAAAAAAAATAACTGATTTCAAAGTTGAAAGGCTATTTTCCTCAAGAAGTATTCCAATTAATTTTTCAAAATCATTTTCCTTCTAAGATAGGATTCCTTGATATTAATATTTTCTTATTGGGGATATGATCAAAAGATACCATTCTTACTCTTTATTTGGATGGTTAATATTATTGTTGAACCCCTTTATTTTTAATTTATTTTGAATTGATAAATATTTCTACGACTCATTTTCTTTATAAGAGTTATGATATGATGATGCGATGAGTGTATTATATTGTGTCACACATATTTATGGATTTTATTATGTAATGGTCTGTACCTATATATCCCTCCAATGAATTGGTTATAGTATTGTATCTCATGATATAGTTATAGAAAACAAATTTAAGTGATTGATCTGTTATGGGAAACAAGTCAATGTACTTGATCCATTTTGGGAAACAAGTCTATGCTATTAATTCACTATAAGAAATAGGTAATCAGTCCCAATTTGATGGTCTTCATAGTTAGCCTTGAAATTTTAAAAGGGTACTTATGTTTATTGTGGTTCCAAATACATTTATGACTTGAAACTATGGTTCATGATTGTGTTATGACAAGTTCTCATTCTTATGATTTATATATTTTGATAGGATAATGTTTTATTCCATAACTCAAGTTTATGTTCTTTTTTATATTTGGTGTGAACATTGTATGTTATGGTCATGATCTCATAACCAAATTCTTATCTCGTGATTTCAAATGATCATGGATTTATATCACCCATGCTTACCATTACTAGGCGTCTAAGATCACCCTTCTCTTATATTTTATTGACCTAGGTTATGAAGAATGTTTTTAGTCGGGTATTCCAATGAATAGTACTATGAGGAAAGATATTTATAGAATACTAATATTTTATATCATGTTTCCAAATACTCCAAAATTTCATCGTTTTAGTGTTAATGGTATGGTTATGTATTGAATATTCATCTAAATAAATGTAATATTTTTGTTTTAAAATACTAGGCCACTATGCCCCCAAAGGTGAAAATCTAAAAATCACCATTTAAATGGAAAGGTGGAATTCCTGAATAATAAATGGGCATGATACTTCTATAGAAATACATGACAGTTCAAATGAGATAGTTGTCACCATGTGAATAAATATGGAACCAATGATTCAAAATAACTATTTGTATCTATGGTCTTTGATGTGAGTTTTATCTGGGATAATGCTTCTAAGTGGATTGATTCTGGTGTTACATGACATGTGTTCAACTAAAAATATATCTTAAGGACTATGTTGTCAATCAAATATGGGATTTATCTCTACATGGGGAGCTCTTTAGGTATTAATTTACAAGGAAATAGAGTTGTGCATCTTGATTTTACCACCGGAAATATCCTCACATTAAATTATGTCTTGTATATGGATATTTTTGAAACATTTTCTTAGGGATATTTTTAATGGAGAATGGGTCTTAATATTATTCGAGGAGGACATTTTTTTGTTATTCAAAGGTGAGATCTTTATTTTAAAGGGTCACTTTTATGATGGATTGTTAAAAATAAATTCAAATATTGTTTCATTATACTTGATATAGTCATTTTATTTATGGAATAATCATTTATGTCACATTAATTATAAAAAATTAATAATATGACAAAAATGGAATTATTTCCGAGAATTAATAAATTAAAAGATATTAAATTTGTAACAATAATGAAAACTATAATAGTTAGTAAACCATTTCAAACTATATAAAAGAATGATAACTTGATAGAATTAATACATAGTGATGTATGTGATTTTCATACTACACCTAACATAAGTAATAAAAGTTACTTTGTGACTTTTATTGATGATTATTCTTTATTTTTTCTTGTCTATATTTTACATGTTAAAGATGAAGTTATACATAAATTTTGTATCTATAAAAATGAGATTGAAACCCAATGTGGGATTAAAAATAGATTCTTATGATTTGGTAAGGGAGGTGAATATTATAGTCCTTCGTTTTTTGAATACCTACGTATCATACATGAAGTGAAAACTCCCTATTCAACTTTAAATGGTGTGTTTGAGGGAGTTAATTGAACATCAATGGGAATGGTTGACTCCATGATGTCTATCTCTAGTCTCTCAAAGGGTTTTTTTTGGAGAGGACCTATTAACCATGTGTAACATCTTAAATCGGGTTCCAAAAAAATTACAAGATATGATATTTTATGAATTATAGAATAATAGGGAACAAAACCTAAATTATATAAATATTTGGGATTTCTATGAAATTTTAAGTGTACCTAAACCTAAATGGGAAATGTTTCATAAACGATATGTTTATGGAATATTTCTTGGATATGCATAGAATTCAACAGCATATAAGTTCATGGTTATAGAATTAAATTATACAGTAACTATTAATATAGTTATTGAATCAAGAGATAATATCATTGATGATTCTAGGTTTACCTCTTTACCTATGAAAATAAAAATACAGGAATTTGGCCCAAATAAAAGTGTTTCTAAAGAAGATACTATTGATATGTTTTGTAAAAGTAAACAACCTCGAATTCCAAGGACATATGGATCTAATTTCAATATGTACTTTTTGGAAGGAAATAATGATTGTATTATTATATAAACATTGATATTTCAAATTATATAGGCTGACTCAAAAGCAATCAAATATTCTATTTCGTCTTCTGATACATCTCTTTAGAAGGAATCCAAAAATGGTGAGATTGAATTTTTTACCCATAACAATACTTGGAAATTTTTTATCTTCCTTAAGGTACAAAACCTATAGGTTGTTAGTGGGAATATTGAATAAAATGAGAAGCTGGCAGTACAATTGAAAAATATATTGCCAGATTGGTATCCAAGGGGTTTACTCAAAATGAACAAATAAAATATTTTTAAACATATATCCCTAGGGCTATGACTGATTCAATTATAATTATTCTTGATTTATCTTCCATATATAATTTTTAAATTCACCAAATGGATGTTAATACAACATTATTAAATGATTAATTGTATGATGAAGTATATCTAGAATAACAATAAGGATTCGTAATGTCTTGTAAGGAAAATAATGGTTAAAACATGTATGTCCCTTAGATGGTTTAAAAACATTAAAATAATTACATTTGTTAAATAATATTATCAAATATATTTGTAGTTAACAAATATGGTAAATGTATATATAGTAGTTTCCAGAATATCAGTGTCTTATTATTTGTTTATATATTGATGGCATAGTAATATTTGGAACTGATATGAATAAATTAAATCAGGTTAAGTCTATTATATCTAGAAAATCTGATATGAAATACTTAGGTGATCTAATTTTATTCCTAGAATCTAAATTTTTCTAAACAATAATTTCATTCTACATTATCTAACTCAGTGTATTGAAAATGTCTTAAAGATGTTTGAAAAAATGGATTGTTCACCAATTTCTACCCCATATACTTCTGGGAGTAGGACGCTGCCGAATATTGGAAGGTATGTTTCTCAACTAAAATATGAAAGGGTGATTTGGTTTCTCATGTATTCCCTGACATGTATAAGAACTGAGATTTTATATGTTATTGGAATGTTGAGTATGTATATGTGTAATCAAGGTTATGCACAATGGGTGCATTTAAATGAGTAATCAAGTATATAAATGATTTTATATATTATATTATATATTATAGTGGAAACCCAAATTTATTATAAGGTTTCTCTAATATGAACTAGATAACTAATCTTGAGGATAACTCTTCTATGAGTGGTTTAGTTTTAACCATTGGAGGTGTAGTGATCTCTTAGGGTTCAAAGAAACAAACTTGTTTAAAATAATATATAATGGATTATGATTTTGTTTCTTTTGAAGATAGTTTAAAGAAAGTAGAATGGATTATATCTATTTTCTTAGATATACCATTGTGTCCAATGTAGGTATATTTGGTTTCTATACATTATGATAGTAGAGAAACATTTTCTAGGACATAAAATAATACATGTAATAGAAAATTGAAACACATTGGTCTTATACAAGCATTTTATAAAACATAATATCATAGCTATGAAATTTGTTAGATAAATATATATTTTAGTGGATCCACTAAAAAATGTTGTTAGGTGGTTTGGGTATACAAAACATCCATAGGGATGAATTTAAAGTCCTTGTTATAAAATCACCATTGATGGGACCCCAACTTAACATTTTATGACGTCTCCTATATAACATCAATTTAAGAAATTCATTCATATGTGTGAAGTAAAATCCAAATGTATATAACATCATAATAAAATGTTTTTGTTCCATGAGGAAAAGGATGGGGGTTTTAATAATATTAAGGAACCAAGGATTTTAAACAAGTATTAAAAGATGGGAATACCTTTTAGTTCACTAATGTAAATGTAGGTGGGGGATTCTCTAAAAAGATTATGAATTTGGCCCCCAAACTTTTAATAAAGGATATGTGAAACATGAACATAATGGTTCATGGGGTATATGAAGAAATATGGAATTTGAACTGACTTTTGTAAGAGGAATATGGTTGATAATAACAATTACACGTTCAAGATAGTGCCAAGCTCTTTCTCTATTCAACATTGATTTGTATCTACTATATGAAGGCTCAAATCAAGAGATATATTTATATATTCACAATAATTCCATAGTGTATTATTCGTGATTTTAAAAATGATGTTTAAAATATTTTAAAATTGTGGGGTATTTCTAGATTTTAAATTGTTTTTAATGTATTTAGTTGTTTTATTTTATGTTTTAAAGGGGGTGTTTTGGGGATCCTCACACTATAAAGTTGGAGGAGTGGGTATTTCTTGTTAATGAATGTATCTTTATTACTATTTAATAGTCATAATGGGAAAGTGGAGATAAACCTATGAGTGATGGTGAACCACACCATCCATGTGTGTGTTAATGTAAAGGTGTAATGTGAATCATTGATGGCTTGCTTTCCACGTATCACACCCTTTTAATATGAGTTTCTTGTAGGTGCCTTGATTTTTAATGATATATTGGTGGGTAATATGAGTTTAGGCCAATGCCCTAATGGGTGAATTCAGTGGGTCAACCCAATTTGCTTAAGGAGTACAATATGGACCATCGATCAAATCAAGGATGATATAACAGACATAATGGGTCACTATCATGGGAAAACTATGCCCTTATTCGATCAGGTGTGTTCAAATGGACATTATTAAATATGGAAATTATATAGATTTCTATAAAACATAGTATACCCATTTTAATGAGTGTTATGAGTAATCTGAATGGATTTCACCATGTCTAAATAGTTGATCCTCCAATGGATGGGAAAATTACTTCAATACAATCAAGTAACTCCTCTAATACCCCCCTTTACCAATAATACTCAAAATCCCTCATAAGGAATTAAAGGAACTTTTTTGTGTGTAACAAAAATATCATTTATAGAGTTATCTTATTTTTAAATCCTCTTTGAGGAATTCTCTTCACAAATTACTTGTGTCGAGTATTGAGTGATCGTTGTATCCTAAATAGGATTAACTCGTAACCTATAGTACTACCATTATGGTGTCGAAAGGTCAACTCTTAATGGGAGAGAAAACATAATACCTTCAGTGATATCCATATACTATAATCCAAATTAAATTTTATATCATTTATCAACTAATTTCTTCTACAATCATGAGAGTATATTTTGAAAACTTGGATATGGAGGAGATTGACAAAGGGGTGGAAATAATATCAAGAGGTAGAAAGAAGTATGTACTTGCTACATGAAACTATCAAAGTGTTGTACATGATCTCAACTCTATGTCCCCTTAAATATGATAATGAGATGCATCATGTTTACTAAAAAAATTGGATAATTATGATATAATTTGTTGGGGGAACATACTCAATTCTTTATCCAATGACCTCTTTGACACATATCAAAACCTTCCAGCCAAAAAGGATATATGGGGTTCCTTGGGGAAAAATTACATCATTGAGGACGTAAAAATTATGAAATTCTTAGTAAAATATTTTATTTTATAAAAAATAGTACATATTAGATCTATCATAAAACAATTCTATGAAATATGATGCATTTTATAACACCTTAAGCATTATTAGAAGAATATGGATCATGTGATCACTTTCATATATGTCATTGATAAGCTCCATCATTCTTAGAAGATTATTAGACATCCTATAAATAATTAGAAAGAATATATTTACCTTAGTGATTTAATAAAATACCTAAAAATTGAGTAGGAATATAAAAAACATGTGGGGTAAAATGATCCCAAGGATGATAGATACACAGTTTTCATGGTGGATGGAGTGGATCCATTTGGGTCCTCAAAGGGAAAAAATGTTTCAACCATCATTCAAAATTAACGGTTCGATTCAAAAATAATAAATTGCACTACTACTTTTTCATGTTAGCATACTTCAAATAGGAATGTAATATTCTTAAGAATAATTATTCAAAAATTAATTCAAAAGAGAACTTTGATTCCATGAACTTCAAATATAAAGTGATCAAGGAAAACAATTATTGGTTGATCAATTCCAATGCAACATGACATGTGCGCAACAACAAAATCTCTCTGGAAGAGGGTATAATTAATTAAAGATGGAAGATCTCTCTACATGGGGAACTCTATAAGAATAAACATGAAATGTGGTGGATTGGTTGATCTGATGTTTAAATTGAGAAATACACTCTTCTTAAATGATGTGTTGTATGTGACTGAATTTTTTTGGAACTTATTCTCAAAGAGATTCTAAAATATTTATGGGTTTAAGATTATATTTGAGGGAGATAACTTTTTTCTTCCCAATGGTTGTATCTTTTCTTGAGAGGGTCCCTTTTATGACGGATTATTAAAAATAAAAAAAATTGTTTCTTCTTAATTTCTAGAGTCGTTTTGTTTACGGTACTATTTTTTAGGTAACATTAATTTTATGGAAATAAATTATATGTGAAAAATCAAATGATTAAATAGATTGACTAAAAGTGACATTAAATGTGTAACTATAATGTAATCTAAAATTTTTTGAAAACCAATTCCTACTATATAAATGAAAATTAATTTTCTAGAATTGATACATAGTGATGTATGTGATTCTCAATATACACCTTTCATATGTAATAAAAGGGACCTTGTAAATTTTATTGGTGATTATAAAATATTTTTTCATGTTTATCTTTAATATGATAAATATGAATTTATAGATAGATTTAGTATCTATAAAAATGAGGTTAAAACCGAATGTGATCATATAATTAAATGCCACAAATCCAATAGATGAGGTGAATACTACATTCCTTCATTTTTTGAATGCCTATATATCATAAATTAAGTGGTAGTTCCTAATACACCTGAGTAAAATGGTATAGTTGAGAGAATGAATAGAACATTAATGGAAATGGTTAATTCTATGATGTTTATCTTAGGTCTCTCAAAAGTTTTTTGGAGGGTGGTATTATTAACTATGTGGAACACCCTAAATAAGGTTCCTAAGAATGGGTTGTATGTGACTCTATATGGGTTATATAAGGATAGGAAAAAACCTAAATTATTTAATGCTCTTGGTTTTTCATGAAATTGAATGATTATCTGAACCTAAAAGGTAAAATTTTTAGTAAAAGTGGTACTAATAACATATTTGTTATATATTTTGATGAATTAAAAGGCTTATATATGAATTTTTGTATAATCAAATGAATTAGTAGAGTCTTAATATAGTTATTGAATCAAGATATTTTATTTTATATGAATCCTAGTTTACCTAATTAATTAAGCAAGTATAAATATAGTGATATTTCTCAAATAAAAGATTATGTCAATATGATACTATTTATGAGGTTCATAAAATTAATTGAACTCAGATACCTAATAAATATGGATCTTATTTCTCTATATACTTGTTTGAAGAAACTAATTATAGTATTTCTACACAAACTCAGGTTATTCTCAATATAAAGTCCAACCCTAAAAAATAAAAGAAGTTATGACCCATTCTAATGCATCACACAATAAGGAATCAATAAATGATAAAATAGAATCTATAGATGGGATAAATACATAGATATTAGTTGATCTTCCATCAGGTTTACAACCCATATGTTTTAAACGGGAATTTATATGAAAAAAAAATCTATGGTATAATTGAAAAATATAAATATTGATTGGTAGAAAATGGTTTTACTCAAATCGAATGAATATATTATTTCAATGCCTATGATCTCATAGATATGAATCCTTTTATTTGAATTCTTTTTTCCTTGAGTATTTCATATATATAATTTATAAATTCTACAAATGGATGTTAATAATGAATTAATCAATAGTGAATTGGGTGAAAATTATATATGGAATAACCATAATGATTATTAGTACTTGGTAAATAAAATAAGGTATGTAAATTGGTATGTTCCCTAAATGGTTTAAAATAAGCTCTAAAATGATGGAATGATAAATTTAATGAAATGGTCTTATAAATTGGATTTTTAGTTAACCAATATGTTAAATGTGTTTACTATAAGCTACATAATATCCATGGCATTTTTATTTTTTATATGTTGACGACATACTTATATTTGGAATATATATGAATAAAATAAATGATGGTTGGTATATTTTATGTAGAAAAATTGATATAAAAGACTTAGGTGAATCTAATGTTATTTTGGGAATCAAAATTTTTATAAATAAGAATTTCATTCATCTTTTTGAATATCATAATATTGAAAATGTATTACATAGTTTTGACCAATTTGATTTCTCATCGGTTTCTAACCCATATGCTTCGGGAAGTATGATGCTACCAAATTTTGGTTGGTATGATTCTCAGTTTGAATATACAAGGGGATCTGGTGTCTCATGTTTTCCCTGAAATGTATAATAAATGAAATTTTATATGTTATTTGAATGTTGACCATGTATATGTGTAATCCAAGTTATGAATAATGGGATGTGGTTTAATGAGTAATCAAATATCTAAAGGGTCCTTGGATTATTGTATATGTTATAGTATAAACACAAGGGTATTAGAATGTTTTCTGATGTGAGCTGGATAACTAATATGGAGGACTAATCTTCTTTGAGTGTTTGATTTTTTACACTTATAGGTGGATATATTTTTTTTGGGTTTGAAGAAAGAAACTTTTATAATATAATCCACAATGGATTATGAGTTTGTTGATTTAGTATCTAATTGAAAGGAACAATAATTGATTAGATCTATTTTATCAGAACTACCATTGTGTCTTATGCTAATATCTCTAGTTTTTTTACACTATAATGGTCAAGAAACATTGGTGAGGACATAAAATAACACATAAAATGGGAAATCAAGGCACATTGTTCTCAGATGTAGTTATGTAAGGTTATTCATACATGAATGTATCATAATTGTGGAATTTTTATTTATTCCATAATTTAGTAAATCCACTAAAAAGGGAATTTAAAAGGATTCAGTATTAAAAAATCCTTATTGATGGAATTAAATACCTTTTAAAAAATCACCAATGATGGGACATTAACTTAACATGTGATGAATTTTCATATATAAGATAAATCTTGAAATTTATATTATGAGTATGAATGAAAAAATAAAATGTATATTAAATCCTAGTAAAATGTTGGTTGGTTCCCATGAGGAAAATGGGAGTGAGTTAAAACTTATAATAAACCAAAGATTTTAAGAAAATGTTGAAACATGAGAACACTTTTTTGGTTCTCCTTTGTGAATATAGAAGTAGGGATGCTCAAAAGTGATTATAAATTTTGATCTAAAACATTCATGAAAATATAGGCGATGGATGGCCATACCGGTGTCCAAGAGTAGATAAATAACTATAGAGTTTGAACAGACTTGTGGAAGATAAATCAAGTTCATAACAAGAGTTAAATGTTCAAGGTAGTGGCCATCTATTTATCAATTAAAAATTTATTTTTATCTACTATATAAAAGGTTAAAATATATAGATACCTATATTTATGCATGTTAATTCCAAGAGGGTTTGATTCTTTATTTTAAAAATGATGTTTAAAATATTTTATATGGCGGGGGATTTTTGGATTTTATGTTTTTTAAAAATATTTTTCTATTTTATTTTATGTTTTAAATGGATTTTTTTGGAATCCCACATTGGAAAGTTGGTAAATTGGGTTATTCCTTATAAATTGAAGTACATTTATTACTATTTAAAATTAATAAAGGAAAAAAGAGGGTATAATCTTGTATGGGATGTTGCAATTCACCATCCATGCACTTGCATGCATGAAAAGGCACAATGTGGGGCTTTGATGGTGCACTTTTCAATTTTCATGCCACATCGGTGTGAGGTGTTTAGAGACTCCTTGATTTTTTTTCATGATGAATTAGTGCGTCATACCAATTTAGGCCCAATCCTAAATGGGTATGTCTAATGGGTCAACCAAAATCATTGAATGGGTATTATCTAGACCATTTATTAGATCAGAGATGATTTAACAGACATAATAGTTCACTAACAGGTGTGATCTACTTGACATAATCAATCAGGTGTATCGAACTGATAGGATTAAATCTGAAATAATAATCTTTTCTAAAAAAGGTACTATACCCATTAGAATGGAAAGGATGACTTATCCAAATAGTTTCTTCCATTTCTATAAAATTAATCCTCTGATGGATGGGAAAATTACTTCCAAGAAATAAATTCCCTCCTCTAATCCCCCACTTTATCAGGATTCCTAAAAAATTATTCCATAAGCAATAAAGGTACTTTTTCGGTGAAAAATAATAAATCAATTTCCGTAGCTCTCTTATTTTCAAATCCTTTTTAAGGGATACTCTGAAAAAAGTACTTATATCATGTATTGAGAAACTATTGTATCCTAAAGTGGATTTGAAAGAAACCCATAGTATTACCATTGTCGTGGGGGGTATCCATTTTTAAGGATTCTGATAATGTTACATGGTTTAGTGAGTTTCATCTATTGCTATCAAAAATAAATTACATATCATTTATCCATGAATTTTTTCTATAAAAACCACACCTATGAATTGACAAAAACACCTAAAAATGTAGAGTATGAATTAAATTGATCTTGGAAGTGACACCATTACCACTACAAGGTGATTCAAGAAGAAATCCTAGATGTTGTGAGGATGATAGAGGGATAGTGATCTGAATAAACTGAGAGAGTAGTGATCCATCTCTAGAAGAGTTATATTTCCCCACATATATTATATTATATCTAACAAATAAATTTATTTAATTTCCTATAATTACAATTTTAGTGTCTTTGAAAACATGAACATTACATGAAAAAAAGTAAAACAAAATTTATTATATAATCTTATCGTAATTTCCAAATAACATGATATATTCATACATTACACTACTCATAATAATCCTAATTTTCTATGTAAAGGGAAACATAAAAAATGTGGGATCATACACTCAGTAAGTGGATCGGGAAGGAATAATGTCATGTCAATGAAGAGTCATTCATCAATCCTGAATTAGATAGCAATATAAGAATGAGAAATATTTTCAATTATAATGATGAATTAATAATGGAATAATCATCATAGATTATAAGTAATCAAAATTGATTTTTAGGTATCATCATACAATATATTATATCATCATGGAATATAAAGTATCATCAAAAAACATTATGTAAAGAAGGAATAAGTAATTAATGATATCTAGACCTCATAAACATACTATAGACTCATCACCATGGTACCATAATCCCATTAACAGGGATATTCATTATAGTATCGTAACCTTATTTTAAAGTCTCATCACCAGGATATCATATAAATCTTATAAAGGATCATCACCAAGGTATCATATAATTAAGGCCAACTGCCAATACTTTATAGTTCCTCTAAAGATTAATCATTTCCCAGTATATTTAAGGGATATGTAATTTCATACCCACTAGTAACTTATCAATAATATCAACTAAATACTCAAAATAAATACACAATCTCATAACGTAAGAAATTTATAACATGAGATAAATCTTTAAAGTTAACCCATGAGTAAGAGAGTTTGTTGTAAATCTATGAAATACCCAGTTAGTTGAAAGTTATGTCTATCTTGGTGAATAGTGGTCAACAAATTAAGGGAGTATAAAGTTTCCTAATTGATGGGTTCAAAGTGAAAGTAAACATCATTACATGGAAATATTTTAATGGTTATCAATTATTTTATAAGGAAAAAATTGAGAAAAAATCTATCAGTGTAATTGAATGATATTTCAACATGTATAAGAATAAATTAAAACAAAGGCAGTGATAGATATATCTCTTCATTCATATATAAAATGATTATATTGAATGACATATGAGTTCTTAAATAATATGTTTAATGAGAATAATGGAATAATTAATCATCTTATAAAAGATTAACATGAATGTATTATCAAGGTATCAATTGAATACATCAATATAGAATGAGACATGAAAAAATTGATTTTAAAGAGGTCTACGAAGAGACTATAGATCAAATGAGATCCTGATATAGCAATACACGTATGCCTTGAGACTCCCCCCCACAGAAACACACAAACACACATGGTCATAATTACATTTTTGAACTACAATTTTTTAACATTTCTCTAAAAGGAGACATAAATATTTGATTGAAAAAAAGTTATTATTATAAATACAGTACATGGAGATATCATAAGTTTCACATGATGATACAAAAAAATGGATGTTACATCAATGGATATAAAAGAATAATTGAATAAGAAATTGTACATTAAAATAATCACTATAAAGGAACATCAAAATAGAAAATGAAAATAGAGAGAGATACCCTTAACTTATGTGGATCACTCTCATAACATGAGGAATATCAACCTTATAAACCTTCATAACCACTTAGAAAGCGATTAGAGATATATTATAAAATGATACACATTCTATAAATCTTTATAGTGAAGATAATTAGGCGTTGGGGTTTCTATATATTGTGAAATTGGGATAATAAAAAAGTAATTTTATGTTATTTATATAAATATTTTTATTATATTTTTATTATAAATTTTTTAATAGATTCTCAAACAAAATATTTTAACATATAACCCATGATATTTGACTAAATTTTTTTTTATTAAATTTAAAAAAACTAAACAACATAATGATATCATTTGAATAAATTATACAAGATATAGAAGTAAAAATTGATTTTAAATATAATAAAATATGATTTCTACTTTAAAAATTTACATTATGGTTAAGTGGTCGAGTAAACTATTTGAAAATTATTTATTTGAACGATAACACAAATATTAAGTTCATTAAATTATAAGAACAAGTTATTGAATCTTTTTTACATTCATACACTTAGAAAATGTGTTGTATATGTAAACCATATTGAAATATTCATATAAAATATGATCAACTCATAAAATTACCAAAATTACACCATTACCCAATTTCAATATTATGACTCAAAATTTGATATCCATTTTAATAAAAATCACTTATAAATATGAAAAATTAACTATAAAATAAATATTCAAGAAAATAGTTTTATTGTAACAAACATTTTTCATATCTACTACATTAAAATTCCTATGAAAACATTAGTTTTCTCTGGGATACCTTATCCATTTTCAATAACTATGTTATGAAAAAATACCCATATTATAACCTATAAATTCCATATATTCCCAACATATTTCTCAAGTTATTTTTATTCAAAAAAATTTCCACTTCAAAAATTATTATTTTTTCCCTTGTTCTGTTCTTTTTATAGTTATGATGTTAATTAGATAATTAGTCCATGGAGAATTATTTCATAAATTTATAACATTTATCTATATTTATTATCCACTATTACTTTTATCATTTCTATTTAATATTTATATTTGGTTATAAAAATGAAATAGAACTTATAATTTCAAGTTTATTTATTTAATTTTATATTTGGTATTTGTTTTTGTGATATATTTAATTATAAAAAAAATAAAAAATAGATAAATTATCAGTTATCACATTATCATATCTATACTTTTTACCCCAGAATTTAAACCATTCCTTAATTTAGAATATGTGACGGTAATTTTCTTTCAGTGTGTTTTATGGATCCCATGTTTCCTTTTTTCACTTGTGATTTATAAAAATAACCAATACTAATATATTTATCCTATTTTAAAGCACTTATTATATTTCATCAAGGATCTAGATTAATTAATCTTTATATTAGAAAATAGTATTTGGTTTAACTCCATTAGAACTGAGTATATGTGGCGATTCCAAAATATCCCTCATCAATAGTGGAACATGTAAAATATCATAAACACGATGATGGTTGAGTGGTAAATCCAACCAATATGTGACAATTGAAATTCACTCTAAGACATAAAATATATCAATGTACCTTGGTAAGAAATTCTCCTTCACTTAAAATATTAATGTTCATTTCCATAGTGATATATAACATCTCATTACATTCTTCCAGGTATTTATTATCTATCCTCTTTGTTTGGGTGTGTTTCTAGAATTTCGAGGATGGGTTGAATATATGGTGAAAATGATGAAAAGTTTTGATATGTGTGTTTTTTGAGTTAATATATTTTGATTATAAATTTTTTAATGGATTAAGAGTTTTTCCTTTTGGGTTTAGCTTGAGTTGGGGTATTTTATATGTTTTTCTATAGAATATGTCTACCGGATACATTCAATTCATGAATTTGTTAAACAACGTGAATCTATTGTAGGGAAGATTTCGTTAATATGGTTTATAGAAAGAAAATTTTATATAATATAAAACTGGTTCACCTTTAGAAAATGTTGATCGAGATTAATTCAACCTGGGGAAATTCCTTCTTCGGTATATTTAGTAAATTAGGAAATTAATTCCATGAAAGGTATTCATGTTGTGAAAGTTTGGGGCTAGAAGTTTTTATCATGATGAGTGTGTGATTTTATTTTCGTTTGATTTGGACATATTCTGTCTTGAAAGCTAGGATCTCTTCTAGACAATGTTTGGGATCTCTGCTCTCTTCGAATTGTACTATTTAGTGGTTGATCTTTGTGTTGGTTACACTGTGTCCCATTGGGTAAGTGACCTTTTTTAATTTTTGATCTATTATTTCATAATATAATTATTGTGATAAATTTATGAATCTATTAACCTTTTGGTGAAATTTTTCTTAATCCTTTCTAGAATTGTTGTCAAATTATCTTTTGACAGTTGGTACTTATTTAGATGTGGTAAAACAGGTGTGTTCTTATTGAGGCATGTGTGAACAAACCTCTCTACCAAAATTTTTTGTTATGTAATATGGTTCTAAAGTATGAGAATAATTAATAGGAAATCTGTTTAAGATTTTTTTGTCCTTCTGGTGGTTTTGGTTCCCATTTCTTTTGGTGTGTGACCCATGTTTGATGTTAGTGGATATATTTGTAGCCTATTTTTGATGAGCCTTGATTTTTATGGTTTGATAAATTATTTTATAAATAAAATGGAATTATTCAATGATTTATGTGTGTGTATTCAATTGATTTTTTGGTAAAATATTGTATTCCTCATATTTTGTTAAAAAAACAATTTTCAAATAATTGTGAAATGTATATATGAAATGGGTTTCAAAGAATGGTTTTAATAGAGTGGTTTGGAAAATGTTACAAATGGAATGTATTGTGTACTTGGGTGGAAGGTGTGCTAATAACCCCCTTCTGTTGATATTGTTGGTTAGTTAAATCCTGGGGTGTTCCTCTTCTATATATGACTTTTTTTCTAAGGACTTGTTAGACCTATTGGGGGGGTTCAGTTGATGGGATATTTCTTTACTCTATATATTCGATGCATATTACAAGAGATGTTATGTGTGTGATTTTTTATGATTGGTTATGAGTGTTCTAGCTATCCTAGACTATAGTGATACTTTGTGTTATGTTACCTACACTTTTGGACTTTATTACTTGGACTTGATTACATACTCTTATATATGTGATAATATTTTAAGTTTTTTACCTCGATGATTTAGAACTGTGGTGAAAGTTGAATTTTCTACCATGATTTTAATATATTTTTCTCTACATATAATCATGTATTTTTCATTAATGTTAACTTTTAGAATAGTCAAATTTTTATAAAGAGGCTTATTATGGAACACCAAGGTGAGGTCCTACTAAACCTATTTAGATCACTCCATGCACACCCCTTTAGTGGTACATAGACTGTGTTATCAATTTCATGGTAGGGAAAGGTAAGACACTATAGTGAGCCGATGAGGTTTCTATCAGATGAATTTGGGTAGGTGCTGGTGGGATGGTGGGATTTTTCTCATGATATCAAAATTATTATTTGCTTCTCATTTTGGGTTTTGTCCTTTTTTGTTGTACTCATACCTTGGATTTGTTTAGATACTTTTAATTTGTATCATTTTCACTATCTCCTTTTAATTAGTAAATATAATTTTCATGTTTTCTATTAAACTATGTATCTATTCTATGTTTATATGTTCCATACTGTCTAACATTGGTTTTGTGAAATCATTCTCTCTGGTTTTTTTTTACTAGATACTAGTCTCCAGCCTGTGGGGATTGGGATTTCCCTTTGGGTAAGTGGTGGATAAAGTTGGGTTATAGTTTATGAGGGCATCTATATCAATTAATTATAGTTTGGAATAAATTTATGCTTATGATTAGTCTATGGAATTTCATAGATATGAGATAAGATTTTTTGAACATTAGAGGTAGTTTTTTCTCAGTTCCTAGATATCTCTTTCTGTGAAGAGACACAAGTTACCATTGGATGTTGCAATATGTGTCTCCTATGTTGAGTTCATGACCTTAATCTCAGTTTTTTCTTATATGTTTCTAGTTTGAACTAAAAAATTGTATCCTTAGATAATTTTTTATTTTCAATGTGAAATGATATACATCTAAGACATCATTCATGTGTTCCATAGGAGGGTGTAGCGAATTAGCCTCAAGGGAATCCTCCATTGGGTCATAATTTTCTAGAGACTATTGTGCGAGAAATTCATGTTATGGGATAAAATGAATTGTATATCCATAACATAGTTTTTGTGGTATATCCAGGATATGGGAGAGGAATGGATTGATATTATGAGCTCATATATGAGAAACTATAGTATTTTATAGGTATCAATAATCACCAATAGGTGGAGGACTAAATATAGAATATTGATCAAATCCTAAACCTCCTAGATACACCTGAGAATATCAAATGAAGTGTGTGATTTTTAGACTCGATTGTCCCAACAAGAGATGGTGGGATTCCATGGTATAGGAATATAGAAACATAGGATAGTACAAGAAGGGTTTAAAGACCCTATTAGTCTAGTAGTTCTATCCAAAGTCTCTGATGGTTGAAAATACTATAGAGTTAAACTATTTTCCTCAACAAGTGTGATTAGTGTTGGAAAATCCTAATAAATTCATAGATTTGGTTCATTTTTTTCCATAGGGAGTAAATAATGAACATATTAAGGCTCATAATTACCTATAGTGTTTTTGAAAAAATATTAGATTGCAAGTATTCATGATGAATATTTCTACCTAAACATAGACAGTAAATAGGGAAATGATTGAAGATATGGGTATAGAAGGAATGGATGGATCTTTTGGACATTCTCTTCCACCCAGTGGATGGTTCAGTGCATATAGGGAAAGAAGAGGAAGTGATGTGATCATTGCAGGGGTGTTGAAGGTTTTTTATATTATAGGAGTTTTTATTCATCATGAGGTATAGCTATTATTTTTCCCCTAAATTAGTATTAGTATGGAAAGATCAAGGACACCCGGTGTTCTTGTTCCACCTTTCAAATATGTGCAGTTCTTGTGGCCACTACATCTATTTATAGAGGTTATGTAAGGATATTTCTATACCCAATTATGGTCATGGAACATTATCTCGAAATTCCCCTACAATTTATTCAAATGCATAAAATTTTATAGGGATCCAACCATATAATTCCAGATTAATAAACCATTATACATTGGATGTGTATCCAATTGAGGTTTTTGTAGGTCTAGTGAAAGTGAGATATACCATATTTATTGGATCTTTAGTAGTGACTACTTAATTTGATATTGGTTCCACCAAATAATTTATTTTTTCTCATTTAATTGATGTTCCTAAACATCAAACGAATCTCAATACCCATGTTATGGAGTTAGAAACACCTATTGTGAATAGGAAAAATAAAATGTTTCAGTGATCCTTTTCACTATTTCTAGATGATGCAGAGTAATCATAGGATATCCTCATTCTTGATCTAGATTTTTTTTTCAATATAATTTGAATGGATTGGATTAACACTCATTGTGATGAGGTTGATTGGTATTATCATCATGTCTTGATTATGGGTGCTAATGGGAGTTATCAAGTGTTTCAAGAAGAGTGGGATCCAATGTATTTTCATGTAATACCATTCATCCTAGATCTTAAGAGTCTGTTTTCAACTATTATAGTTGATCTCGAGGACATTTATTCTTTTTTTATCTTACTATAGTTGTTTGGGAATGTCCTAACATTTTACCGAAGGACATCTCTAGTATTCCTCTGGAGAGGGAGGTGGATTTTTTGATTAACCTAGTTTTTGGTATGTATCTGATCTTGATACCCTCTTATCGTATAGAAATACTGAAACTAGAAAATCTTATGATTCAATTAGATGATCTAATAGTGAAATGTTCTATTCCCCATAGTGTTTCACCTTGGATATCCCTAATTTCCTTTGCCCAGATGACTGATAGTTCACTTCAATTATGTGTGGACTATCAAAAGTTTAACTGTGTTTTGGTAAAGAATAAGTATCATTTTCCCCTATGAGGATGATTTCTTGATCACCTAAATAGAGAAAAGTGGTTTTCAAAAATTGATCTTCGGTCGAGTTATCTTAATCTTAGGGTTCAAGACTCTAATATTGAAAAGACATATTTCATGATCAGGAATAAACATTATAAATATATTTTTATGCCTTTGGGTATCACTAATTCCCATATGGTTTTTTTTTGGAATTTATGAACTAGATATTATATCAGTATCTCAACACTTTTTTGGTAGTGTTTTTGGATGATATTTTGCTTTATTTGAGATTTGAGTGTGAAAATCAGTGCCATTTATATTTGGTTTTGGAAATCCTTAGGTTTTACCATTGGTATGGAGATCTATTTAAATGTAGTTTGTATATATACAAAGTGAAATTATTAGGGAAATCAATTTATATACATAGCTAAGTTGTTGATACTGATAAGGTGAAGGTTGTCTTATCATGGTAAGATCCATGAACCATATTTAAGATTTATATCTCCCTCAGTCTTTCTTGATACTATTAGTTATTCATTAAATTTATGAAATTTTTTATCACTATTTAATACACTTACAATAAAATGGGTTATGTTCACCTTGGGTGGGAAATATAAATCTTATTTTGATGAACTGAAATAGATTCTAAATTCAGATCATATTTTATTCTTACATGAGACCGGTAAGGGGTATATGGTATATTGTTATGATTTCGATGCTAGTATTGGTTGTGTACATATGATGGGTGATCAGGTTTCAGCCTATGGTTTTTGGAAGCTTTGGAAACATAATAAGATTTACCCCACTTATGATTTGAATTTTTTCATATTTATGCATGCACTTAATTATTTTTGTCATTATCTCTTTGTAGTGAGGTTCATATTATTTTCTGAACATAATAGTCTAAGCTATATCTTTTATTATAAATACATGAATCTCATATAGAGGCAGTGGGTAGAATACATTTATACATTTGACATCTACATCGCCTCTATCCCAAGGAATGGGAATGTCATTAAAAATGATCCTTGTAGGGAAATGATATCATACAGTATTTTAGAATTGAAGGAAGAGTAGAATCATATTGGTCTATTCACTCTATTTCATCTAGATGCTCATGTAGAGGTTTCGATCATTGTTCAAACCAGTGTTCAGTTATCCTCATAACTTATTGAGTTTTTTTTATGGTCAGTCATAGGATGGCATGTTTAGAGGAATTTGAGAAACACTTTGTGGTGGAAAGACCGTTTCTAGTTGGTGTCTACCTTCTAATGGTATTATCCTATTTGGGGATCAGATTTTTATCCCAGTATTTGTGAGTAGATTAGTTTTTTTTGATATTATATTTCTTCATTGTTTTCCCATCTATGAACTATGAATATATATTATGATATGAGACGTTGACTCTAGTGGCTGGATATAAAGCACAACATTATAGATTATGTGTTTTTCTGTTACAGGTGACAACATATAAAGGTAAATAATTTGAGACCATCATTTTTATATGACCACATCTAGGGATAGATAGGAAATGGTATGAGGTCTCCAAGGATTTTTTTTCATTAGATTAACATAGACTACCTAAGGGAAGAAAGCTATCTTACTGGGGATTGATCAATTGATGAAAAACACTCATTTCATTCTATTTAGATACACCACTAAATATAAAGATGTGGGTAATATGTGTATGAAGGAGGTTGTGAGGTTACATGAGGTTCTCTCTTTAATTTCACTAAATAGGGATCTGAGTTTTAACTCCCAGTTCTGGAAGTGTCTATAAAAGGTAATGAGGACTCATGCAGAGTTTAGTACATCTTAACATACAAAAAAAGACGGTCATAAGGATAATTCTA
This sequence comes from Viscum album, assembly GCA_963277665.1. Classification (NCBI taxonomy): domain Eukaryota; kingdom Viridiplantae; phylum Streptophyta; class Magnoliopsida; order Santalales; family Viscaceae; genus Viscum; species Viscum album. The sequence goes on from OY728141.1 coordinate 1,578,760,735, forward strand.
TTTAGATCCTAGAGGATATTGTAACAACCCTATAATTTTTGAAAAATTATTTTTCTAAATATATTAAATTTTATACAATAGACTGTGTTACACGAAAGAATGAGTATTAACGAAACATGACATATTATTAATGTATTATTATTTAATATATTAGCTATCACATAGTCATTGGAATAGAAGGTATAAATAGAATTAACTAAATTATAAAAATATATGGTTTACAAGTTTTTGTAAAAAAAAATTATTTGGTGACCAATAATTATAAATGAAAATAAAAACAATTTGTTATTAAAGGAAATGATTTTATGAAAAACTAATTTTATACACAAAAATGTGTTTTATATAAATAAATTAATTAAATCAGAATAATTTAATTTTTTAATGAAAGTTCTATATTATATATTCAATCAAATGTTTAACATCCATCCTATTTTTTTCTAGGCATGAGATAATAATAAATTTAATTTTACTCTTATAATTTGTATTTTTTCTAAAATGTAGTTTTTTCACCTTTTTTACACTTATTTTATTTTTTTACACTTTTAGAATATATATTTAAAACAATAAATTAATTATTTAAATAATAATTTAAAATTTTTCTTTAGGTGGATTTATATTATCTTTCTGAAAAGGTAAATTTTTTATTAAATAGTCCAAAATACTTTTGTTTATTAAAAAAGTTGTATTTTAATTCAAAGAATTTATAAGAAAAATTTTATTTCAATATGGTTTAAAAGAAAAAATAGATCAATTATATATCTTGATATCCAATTTTATTAATTGGAATCAATTTCAAATTATACTTTTATATAATAATGTTTTAATCTATTGATGATTTTCTCTTTGGAAACCGTTTTTTGTCACGACTATAGGTTTAATTTAATGTTACATTTTTTTCAATTATATGAATTTAATTTGGTAAAATGTATTACATATATTGAATTAGAATAATTTTTATTATATAATATGATCCAATTATTTTTTTATAATGAATAGTAATTTTTTAATGCGATTATAGTTAAAATATGTTTTTCAGGGGTTAAACTAAAAAGATAAGGGGTAAAATGACCTATAAACTTGTCTAACACTCATTCGTGGCAATATTTTTACCCTATAATCTCTTCTATTTTATAATGGATCATTTTTTATCCTTATTCATGTGAAAAACATGTGTACACAGTATTATTTTAAGAAAATCAATTTGTATCCTCTCCTCCAGTTATAAAAGGCCACCACCTCTCCTCCCATATTCACACATCCAAAAAAGTTGGTTTAGACAATACCTACACAAATTTATTCCTTAATTATCTTCTGACATCTTAGATCACTTGATAATTTTATAAATCCTATCTGAGAATGATTTAGGTTAAACATGAAGCGGTTGTCTGAAGAAGAGGTAATGTTTTTAACTATGCATTTTTGTTTAGATTATTCTTTCAATTCCATCAGATTTTATTAAAATATTATAATATAATATCACAAATATATCCCATTTACTGTCATATTATTATTTTAATGTAATAACTTATATCTTTCTCCTCTTACATCAAAATGGAAATGAAACTGTCTGTCATGTGTATGGTAGATTACCGCCTCGTGAACTGATGTGATTTGATTTTCATTTTTTTACTTGGATGGTAATAATGATATATTACAGGAATATATATGGTATTATTTAAATAATTATACCTATTTAATAAATTTATAACATATATCTTCTTAATTTTTATTTCATGGAGGATACGATAATGTCGTTTGTGTGTACGATGGTCTACCGCCTCATAAAGTGATGTTATTAATTTTTCACTAACACTTTTCATGGAATGTAATAAGGGTAAATTTAATGAAGATATTTTATAAATATTAAATAAAAATTATTCTTGAAATGTGTCATATAATTTATCTTTATTTCATTTCATTTGTCAAGAAAATTGAAACAACATTCTGGTGAATGTACGAAATACCATATTTATAAACGGTGAATTTCATTTTCTATCTATAAAATTTAGTGATTTATATAAATGAATATATAAATAATATATATGATATTTATATCATGGTTAATATTATTTAGATTGTGGAATCATGATTAAAGTAATAGTACTAAAAATAACATTTTAAAACATACACAAAAAAAGTTGTTATTACCCGAAATATGATTTTAACAAAGAATTGCTAATAACCGGGTAATAAAAGGTCATAATTAAATCCTATATGGTATTATATATATAATTATTGTTATTTAATATATTTACAATAAAATTATAATTATTATAAATTAGGTTCAAATGTGTGTGAAGGACTTTGAGACTTATAGTAAGGGATTTCGGTCTCACATTTTTCTTCTGTAAGACACAGGCCATATTCACCACCTATTTTTTTATATAGTGTATATAATAACCATGAATATATTTTATGAATATTATTACGAAAATTATTTATATTTACATATCCAATTGAGGATCTATCTTTTATGGGGTTTACGGTTCGAAAGTTACCAAAGCGGTAATGGATGTTTGTCGCAATTTTCCTTATTGGAGACAAATGTCATGTTATGCACCTATCTTATTTTAGGGGGTGCATATAAATAATAATTGACATTTCATATCATTAATTTATCTGTTCTCATGATATTTTTATTTTAGTTAATTCTATTTTTTAGTGGGTCTTATGATTCAATTTTTCCAAAGTGGTAAGGTTGTTATGATACAATCTCATCATTTGTCTAGATTGATTGTATTTATGCTTTCTATGAAAAAGTATTATAATTAATCACTCAATAAACTCATGAATTTTATTTTCCTATGGTTAGGTCATGATAAAACACTATTTCCCTTCATTTTTCTCTCTTTATTTACTAAATAGTTCAAAATCATTTTTCGGTGAAAAATCATCTTTATTTATCTCTTCGATTGATAACCCTTTTTATTGCAAATCCTTTTTTTCAAAAAAAATAGAAAATATTTTAATGTTACTCATGGATTTCTTGAATTCATTTTTGAACTTTTTAAAATTTTATAAATAAAATTAAAAGGAATCATCATGTCATTTTCAAATCAAGGACCATTTGGATTTTATGAAAAATGTTAAAGGATTCATTATTCTAAAGTGTACGGAATGAATGTTATTTCCCACTGTTATGACCAATATTTTTTTAAAGATTAATCAATAATTTTCAATTGGTATTTTAATAAAAAATTATTTACAAAATATTTTTTCGATTTTTAATTTTGAAAATATTAATTTCCAAAAAAGTTTTTTCTCTCAAAAAATTGTTTAAATTATTTTTGAATCTTCCCTTATAAGATTCCAAGGTTTTTTTCAAATGAAATGATTTTGAAAAATAATTATGTTTTAAAGTGTTTTTTTAGTGGAAATGATGTGTTCCTTATGAAATTTTAAAAGTTTTCTTTCAAAATCATTTTCCATCTATGATAGAATCCTTTGAAGTTACTTATGCTTTACTGGGGATAAGATTGAATAAAACTATCCATATTGTTTATATAGATGGTTAATTTTAATGAAACCCATTTATTTTTCATGGGTTATTCTATGGTGAATTTATTAAATATTTATAAAACCAATTTTCTTTACATGAGTTATGATATGATGATAGGAAGATAGTTTAATGATATTAGGAACACATAATTGTGGTTTTCATTATCAAATAGGTGGGACCAATATCTCTCTCTAATTAATTTAGTAAATCTATCTATCTCTTAAGATTCCAATGGGAAAAATTTAATGAGATTGATCCACTATAGTTAATAGGTGAGTCCTGATCCACTATAAGAAATAAGTGTATCCGGACTCATAATGGAAAATATGTGATAATTCATGATTCACTATGATGATGGTTGTAGATAACCTAAGCTTGATGTACATGGACATTACATTACTTTTTCAGAATACTTAATACATAACAAAAACAGACACACAAGGACAGTAATAGTTTAGTTTCTTTGGAAACGTGGAACGTAATCTTCTAATCGTGGTGAAAGATCTTCAACATCTCCCAAAAAGATCTTCCAATTTTTGTTTCCTGACCTAAAACCTTTATTTTGATCCTGGGGGAAAATAAAATATAAAAATGGTGAGCTCAAATGTTTATTAAGGGTAAGCATGGATAAAATAAAACATACCATATTCATTGGAACTTAAAAACATGAACATACTGTTTAAACATTAAAATCTTGAGCAATGACATAAAACATTGAAGTACATAAGGCATAGATCATAATGGAACATAAACCATGATAAAATAGCATGGGAATAAAACATGTAATTATGGCATCCATTAAGAACATGTAATGATTTCCATAGTAGCCAAGGCATTGCTGCCAAGACCATCTTAGTGGACAAAGTCCCATTCTAAATCGAGTTCACTCCTCGTTTCAGTCCTGTAACACTGAACCGGACTAACGTACCATTCCATCCATGTCTATCTCATGAGATATAAAATCATTACCCAATGAATTGGAGGGAGATATAGGTCCCACCTATCTCATAATGAAATCAATCTTACTTGTGCCACAAAAAAACATACATCATTCATAATAACCCAATAAACAAAATGGGTTTCATAAACATCATTCCATCATCACATAATCCATATAAACGAAATGGATATCATTTCATAATAAGAAAAGTGAAACCATTTAAATCATAGGGACATGATACTTGAAACATACACATATGAAATAATTTCATCTTAGATGAAAAATGGTTTTGATAAAATACATGAAATAAATTATTGATGAAAATATCCTTTCTTCTTCAAAATCAATTTCTTTTCACAAAATGTCATGAAATTTTAAAAGAAAGAGATTTTGTTGAAAACAGTAATCAATTATTTTGGAGGAAGCTTCATGTAAATAAGGTTTTATGAAACCGTAAAAATCCTTTTATTTCGTATAAGTTAAAAAAACATTCTTCCCGTACTTTTGTCGAAACAGTCAAAAAAAAAGTACCTCATAACATAAACAAAAGAACGATTCCTTACATAACATGTAGTAAAAGTCAAAAAGTCAAAAATGGGTAAAAATTCCTTTAAACATACATGAAAACACTTTTATAAAACATGGACATGGATGATAGAAATAACCCCAGTAAATACTTACGAATAAGCAGTCTTGGATAAAAATGAGATTTGCAAAATTTATCCCTTACATTATGTCAGATATGCTTTGTATGTATCTGAACCACCTGTATAATGATTTAAATAATTTCACTGACTTATGACAAAATCATATTCATTGTTATTATATCATATATGGTTCACTTATGACTTTATATTACCCGTTCTTTTATAAATTCCATGTTAAAGAGTGTTTTGGGTAAAATCGTTTCATTTGTCGTCCGTGTTTTGACTTGTAATTATTCATATGATTACATAGATCACGATTAAATAATTTCAGAATATAAAACATGATTTATATATAATATATATTCAGAATATAAATATATATAATAGATCGATAAATGGAAAGAAATACACTGTTCATGGAGACGGTAGGTCGTACGTACGCATGAACACTGTTTTCGTTTCCTTATTGAGTTGAATGGAATTAAGTAGATGAAATACATATATACATAAATCCAGTAGATTTATAATGTCATATATTTCATTATTATTGCTTATTTATTCTTTATAATCATTCTTAAATGGTTAACATGGAGAATGGATCTCATCGCGTCGTAGAGACGGTAGTCCGTACGTACGCACGAGCGATGATATCATTTCCATAATTATTGAATTGAATTGTAGTGGATGATACAATATATCAGAATCAGTATGATGTTATAATAACTACTTATAGTTATTCTTTACACCATTATACCCATCCATGTAAGGTGTTGGTGGAAAAATAGATTACGCCACGGCGTGGAGACGGTATTCCGTACGTACGCACGCGCGGTGATTTTGTTTTTCGTAGGATGGATAGAAGGTGAAATGGGGTTGTTTCATATTTATAATAAAAAATCAGTATATTAGGGATAATGATGTTATTACTTTATAATGAAAAAACTAAAGAAGAAGAAGTTGAAGAAGAAAGAAGCTTGAAAGAATCGGGAGAAGAAATTACCTCTTCTTTGATACGCCTCTTTGAAACCTCCTCTTAGGGAACTAAGATTGGTCTTTAAAGTAGACCAGAACCTATAGGATGTTTCTATGGAAGTGTAGAAGATAATTTGGCAGGGTTTGGCCGAGCTTTAAGGCTCAAATTGGTGTGAGGAGGAGAGGGAGGAGGTGCCCTTTTATAAGGGAGTAGAGGGGCACCTTTGGAATTCTTAAAAATATTAATTTATAATAAATCTAACCCCACATAAAAACCTCCAGAAATGAATCATATTATAAGATTACATGAGATAGGGTTGTAATATCATCAGAAAATTAAATATAGACATGTTTGGACCTTATTTTAAACCTTATCATTTTGATTTATCCTTATTTAATCTATTTAAGTTTATTTGTGGTAATAAAATTCTAAATATTACATTATAACAAATAATTACTTATTTGTTGTGAATTCTCCATAATTTATTACTTTATAACATTACAGACCATATAAATTTAAATTTATAATTTTTAAATATTTTTGTGATTTTTAAACAATTTTATAATATGTTATTTTTATAAAATAACAATAGTGTCAATTTTGAAACTATTCATTTATTTGAATTTAAATAAAATATATACAGAAGATATGTTCGAAATAAAAGCTTTAATAGATTAATAAAAGGTCATATGTATCTATAAAATTATTGGATCACATTAAATAGTTCATACAATATTTATTTTATTATTTTTAAAACCATTTATTTGGTTTATCTCTTAATAAAATAATTACTACAACATTTTTGTATAATTATTTAATATACTTATTTGTTGCATAAAAATTTAAAATAAAATCCTATGATGAAGATAAATATATTAAATTTAGCAATAATACTTTTAATCTAATTTATCATCTTAAAGTCACAATATTTAAATTGTTATATTTATTAAATTATGAAGCTGACAACTTTGGCATCATTTTAAATAAAATAATATAAGTGTCATAATCACTTTATAAGTATCCAAACGGTTATATATTATGTCATTGGATGATTAAGTTGTATATATACACTACCAATAATTTTTGATCAGGTTTTTGGGCCATTAATGGGTATTATTATTTCAATAAAAACTATATTACTTATCTTCCACTTAATAAATAATTCACGTATCATTAATGTAGCACCATTAATGACAATTATTTAATCCCTAAAAATTCTAAATAAATTATCATGATGTAGATAATTTTATTATATTTTTGGAGACTATTCATGTTCGAAGTTTTATGATGTTTATCACTAAATTAAAATTATTATACTTATAAGATTTAAGAGAGTGACATGTTGTCACTTTCTTTGGTTTTAATAATAATTAAATTATTTTCATGATCAAAAGTCCATAAAATGAATCTAATCCGAACCTTAGTTGATATGGGTTTACTTTTATCCATCCAATAGAATTTTGTCATGTGTTAGGGTAATTTTATAATATTATATTTACCCTTAATTACCCGATTATCTTTAACTATGGTAAATAAAATTTACCGTAGTTACTATTCATAATTCCCAAAAATAAAAAGTAGCATATTAAAATAATTTGGACCCACTGATTCCAAATATGGAATCCATTTTTTCAAATTCAATACACATAAGTGTCAGAAATTAAATTAAAATTAATCTCGTTGTCGAATGAAAACGGGTTTTTGTTTAAAACATTGCAAAAGATTTAATTTATTTAACCTACTAATTCAATGTAAAATCAATACTAATGACATAAATTATATTAAATGGTAAAAATATATTCTATTTATACTTTAAAACCATTCAATATTATAATTTAACCATATAAATTATTATGATGAAAAAAGTTGTTTTTCATTAAAATAAAGCGTGTTTTTACTATTCATCAAAATATGAAAGTTACCAGAATAATATGAAAAATTTATCCAAAGTAAATTTTTATTTCTTGATTCCAAATAAGAATTTTATTTTGTCCAATTGAACTTATAAACATGTCAAAAACTAGATTTAAAGTGGGTGCGCCATCAAAAGGCGGCACAACTACATTTTTTTTTAAAAATACTTATTTTACCCGAAAAATTTATTTTTTTCTTATACCATGTTCTAGAAAATGTGTAAGATGAATAATAATGTTATAAAATTAAAAAGATAGTTAATACTATTCATAACGGCTAGTTCATAATAATATTATTATAATATATCGTTGTTTAGTAAAACCTGGTATTGCGTACAACACATGCTATCGAGGAAGGTTGCGATTGCGTGTAATGCAAGGCAAGTAAGGGTTGCGTGTTGTGAAAGAATCCTTCGTTGTTTCATATAACAGAATCCAACCATATTTCATTTATACATTGAATATATATATATATATACTCAATGTTGCGTAGAATAACTATTATCAAAATTGTGTGTAACATGATCCAAGAATATTGTATCGTATACTGCAAGCTAATACAATGTTCCGTATAGCACAAGGTAATCTTAGTGTAGCATACAACACAAGACATTAATGAAATTAAAAGAATATTTTTTATAAAATCTCGGGGTGTTATAATGGTCTTGGTAGTTAACCTTGATATTTATAATGATTTACTATATTTATTATTCTATCACACTTTTATGACACGATAATGTGGTTAATGATTGATTTATAATGATTTCTCACTCTTAGGGGCCATGTTTTTTGAAATGAAAATGTTTTATTCCAAGACTCATGTCTATGATCTATGAAATATTGTCTATTAACATCATAAGTTATGTTCATAATAACATAACCTTATACTTATATAATTATTTCATATGATCATAGATTGATGTATTATATGTTTACCCTTATTAATTATGTGTTATCACCCTTCCTCATGTTTCCTTCCCCAACTTATGAAGAAATGATCATGTAGGGTATGCCTAAGAGAACTATTTTGTGAGAAGATCATTTTTGGAGATGTTGAAGATCCTTTTTTAAATAATATGATTGTGTTTTTAGTCTCAAATGACGCAAAACTATTATGTTCCTCGAGAATGAATCTTTGATATGTATTGAATATTCATCTAAAAATATGATATATTTAGGTATAAAAATCATGGGTATCTATAAATATTATTCTTGTATGTGTCTTAGATTTTTTTAGATCGTGTGACGGCCTTCTGGTATTGGTTGAGTTTTCTTATAACAACACATATCTGTTGTCAATCAGAATGTCACCCTTAGAGGTTTTTCATGGTCACCCATGAAGGTCACCACTTTATTGGGAAGTGGTGGGAAAGGACTCTACATAGTCTCATTTAGGGGACACGAGTGAGGATTTAGGATATACGTTAACGTCCAATTGTAGATCAGAGTTATAAAAAACATTTTTGGATTGTTGACATCATCCCTTGGAGTTTTCCATTGGTGATTAGGTTTTCATGAAGTTTTTTCCTTGTTGGGTCAATATCATCTTAGAAAATATGGAAATTTGGATCTCAAATATGTTAGACCATTTGGGGTCATTGATCTTCTTCGGTAGGTTTCTTATCGGTTGGAATTTCTAGATCAGTTGATAGATATTCATGATATTCTCCACATGTCACTAAAAACTATATTTTGGTGATGTTTCTTGAAAACATCACTAAATTAACAATGTTTCCTGTAAATGTCGCTAAATTAACAACTTTTTTGTGAAAATTATGCTAAATTAGCAACATTTCATGAAAAAAACACTAAATTAGTGATATTTCCGGAAAATATCTTTAAATTAGCGACGTTACATGAAAACATTTCTAAATTGATGAAATTTTATGAAAAATGTTGCTAAATTGGCAGTATCTCGTGAAAAAATGTCTCTAAAGTGATGGTGTTTCATGAAAAACATCGCTTAATTGGTGTTGTTTCCTACAAACGTAACTAAATTACCAACATTTCAAGACGAATGTTTCTAAATTAGCGATGTTTCCTATAACATATCACAAAATTAGTGACAATTTCATGAAAATTCGTTTATTTAGAAAAATTATTAAAGAAATGTCACTAAAAATTATTTTTATATAACTCATTTTCCTATATTGATATAAAGACATATTTAGATATATATATATATATATTAATAAATATATTTGTGGGTGCCTATGTGTGTGTTTATATATATATATATATATATATATTTATTTATAAATTTATATATGTGTGTCTGTGTGTGTGCATTTTACATATATATATGTATATATATATATATAAATATTTATACATAAAAATACATATATACATTAAATTCAGTCATGTTTTTAGGAAAATATGGTTATTTTAGTAACTTTTTTACCAATGTTATAAAATGTGGCAAATTATATATATATATATATATATATATATATATATATATGTACACACTACCGTTATAGGTGGATGGGGTGGGTTTGGGGTAGCAGTGGTGGGGTCGAGTCCCCGGGTTGGTTTTTTTGTGGGGTGTTTTCTTTGTATTGTGTGTAAGCTTCCATTAGGCAGTTATAACCCCCTTATATATATACACACAAATATATATATATAAACATATATATATAAGTATATATATTAATATAAACAAATAATATATTCACATATATATATATAGATACAGATATATGTATAATATAAACACACACACACACAAATATATATATATATATAATATAAAAATATAAATAAACATGAAATATAAACACACACACACACATATATATATATATATTATAAATATAAATTATAACCATATATATATATATTATAAACATATATATAATTAAAATATAAACATATATATAAATATAACATAATATAAACATACATATATAAACATAAAATATAATATATATATATATATATATATAATATAAGCATGTATATATTAATATATGTATATTAAAATATAATAAATATATATATAATAAATTTTAAATATTGAAGTGTGTTTATATATATTTATATAACATAATACAATTAAATATTTTAAATTTAGTTACGTTTTTAAAAAATGTGACTAAATGAGTGATGTTTGTACCAGTATTTTAAAACATCACTATATATATATATATATTAAAATAAACATATATATAACATATGCATATAAATATCTAAAAACATAAAACTTATACACACACACCCAAATATATAAATTAATATTTTAAATGCTGAAATCTATTTATAAATAAATATATATATATATATATATGAATTTAACAAAATACAAATATTAAAACATAAATTAAATGGGTATGTTGGTGTTGTGTTTCCTTCTAAAGATTGATGTTCAAGGTTTGAAGCTATGGCCTTTAATTTTCACTGTGGGCTTGCGCAAGGTAAGTGGGACATAGCGAGGAAATGTGTTCAGGCACACTGTGGGGGATGTTGAGCAAACTTGTAAGGTAAGGGACAAAACAGGGGGGTACTTGGGGTTATCCTCGGCATAAGGGAGAGTGGGCATGATAAATAACAGGGGTATGAAATGGGGACTGGGGGACTCAAGGGGTAATAATGGAGATCCAAGGGTAAAGGGAAATTGAGGGGGAACTATATTAGAATGGGATGGGAATATGGGGACTCAAGGGGGTCGTTGTACTAGACTGGATATTGAATAGGGGTACCAAATGAGGTGGGAAGAGGGGGACTCAAGGGGGAACTAGATGCGAATTAGGAATAAGTGTGGTGGGGTAGCACCAAAGTGGGAGCTGTGTATGGGAAAGGAATGGGAAATATGTGGTGGAACTAGAAAAGATTTTTTATAATAATAATAAAATTTAAAAAAAATTCAACCAATTTAACAATAATATTTTGTTAAAATTTAAATTTTTTTTAAAAAAACGGTAAATGAACCATAATTTACTAACGTTTCTAGAAAATTTCGGTAATTTAGCTGTTACTAAATGGTGGAACCCATAAAATTAATTAATTACAAAAACTATTTACTACCATTTTCTAGAAACATGGGTAAATGATGTGTCGCTCAATTAGAGATACCTCATTTAGTGAGGGTTTTGGGAAACGTCGGTAAATGACTTATTAGTGTTTTAAAATGTCTCTAATGCAAAAAAATTTACTAATTTCCATTTTTTATAGTGTTCCAAAACTCAGGAAGTGTCATCCTGATCCCTCTCGGGTTTTTAGTTGGAAAGATATTTAGTTACTGCTGGATTTTCCCATTATAGAGCATCATATAGAAATCATTGATTCTCAGGTGAAAGTCTTAAATGGGAATTATATTCATTTTTCCAGAGTGTTGTAGCAATAAATATTTGATCCTCACAAGACTAGGTAGCACGAAACATCAATGAGTTCAACATGTCTTCATGAGGATATAAATTCTTATGTTGTGGAGTTTGTGACATCATGTTTCCTTATTTCAAGTATTTCATGTATATCCTCTTTATTTGGTTGTTTTTGGGACTTTCAGGGATGAAGATATCTTTTTAAGGAAAATGACCTAAATTTAAGGGATTTATGTTATCTTAATTAATTGAATTATTGTATAAATGATTTAACGGATTTAGATGATATCCTTCAAGGTCTAGTTTGAGTTGTGGTATTTTGTATATTCTTCTATAGAATCTTCCTAATATACACATTCACATCCTGAACTGGCAGCATGATATGAATCTGTTGCAAGGATGATTCCTTGAATTTAGTTCATTGTATGAAATGTTTTCAATCTATGAAACCATTTAATATCATGAAAAGGTTAATCAAGATTAATTCAACTTGTGGTGGCTCATGTTTCAGAACATTTTCTAAATCATGAAATGTATATCATGAAAGGTATTCTCATTGTGAATGGTTCAAGGCCATCATATTTTATCATGCTATACATATTACATTATTATCATTTAACATCCATGTATTCTCTCTATAATCTAAGGAGCTCCCCTAGGTGATTTTGGGGATCTCTGCACTATGTGAGTCACATCATTCGACTCCTGATCTTCATGTTGGTTACATTGTGTCTCTTTGATTAAGTTGTATTTTTTTTCTATTGACGTTAGTCATAGTGGTGATGGTTTACTATGTTTTCAAATCTATTGACCTTGTGGTGATATTTTTATTGATCATTTCTTGATCTTTTGTGTGATCAACATTTGGGGTCTGATGGTTTTATGGTTGTGTGTGGAAGATGTGTGGTTCTCGAGGTATGTGTGACCCAACCTCTATGACGACATTTGTTGTTATGTAATATGGTTCTAATGTATAATAATAATTGATAGGGCCTCCATTTTTTGTTTTTTACCTTCCAGTAGTTGTGGATCTTGTCTATTTTTGTGTGCCATCCAATTTTGATATAGGTGGTTTTGTATCTAGCTGGTGTTGCATGAACCTTGATTTAACTATTTATATAAATTGTTTTAAAAATAAAATAGCAAGATTAATTGATTTATTTATGTGTGTGTGTGTGCAAGATGTTTTTTGTGAAAATTTGGGTTTCCCTTGTTTGGATAAAAGAAATGTTATTTTCAAATCATTGTGAAATGGTTTTAAGAAATGGATTTAGGAAATGGTTTTTAAAAATGGTTTTTAAAAATGTTTTTGATGGAATGGTTTGGAATGTTTGACACACGGTAAGCCTGGGAGACATAGGTGGATGGTGAAGAAAAAGGCCTCATCCATTGAAACTATCATGGTTTCACTCATGGGGGTGTAACACATGGAAGATTTTATGAAATATTTTCATTAAATAATTTAATTCTTCAATATCTTTTATTTCACGCAATCTTGAGCTTAAACGAACCACAAGACACCATTAGTATAATATGAACATTATAACTTAATGGTTAGGTTAGCGAGAATAAATATAACTAACTTATTAAAATGGATGGTGAATTCATTGGGTAGTAATTATTTGTTAAAAATATAAATCAATTGTATATTTTGATTTTTGTATGAGTAAATTGAGTGAATTATAATTACTAACCGAAATTAATGAAATATATATAATTTTATAATTAATATAATATTTTTGATATTCATCCAAAAAAAATTCCTTGGGTATTAATAAACCCTATTTATGTCTAAAAACCTATATTTTTTAAAAGGGAATTTTACCACATTTTAATGATAAACCCTTTTTAGGGTAAAAGTTTGACACATTAATAATTTTTATATAAAAACATAAAAATATTATTTTGAAGCAGAATATAAAAATTTACATTGAATGATTTTTTTAATATTTTTGGAATAACTTTCAAGTTATGATGAATTGTAAAAATACACTAAATTTTAATTGAAAACAACTTTTTCATCAAAATAATTAATATGATTAAATTATAATATTGAATGGTTTTAATTTATACATAGAATATATTTTTATCATTAAATATAATATATGAAATTAAAATTAATTTTACAATGAATTAAAATGGAAAAACATTTCAATATGTTGCAATGTTTTAACTTTTAAAACATATTTTCCCTTTCCAAAATTGTGATTAATTTTAAATTAATTACTAAAACATATATGATTTGAATTTTGAAAAAATTAATCCATATTTAGAATCATTAGGTATAAATTATGTAAAAATATTACTTTTATTTTTAGGCATTGTGAATAGTAACTTTAGTAATTTTTATTAATATGGTAAAAGAGTAAATCAAGTAATTAAGGCTAAAAATAATATTATGAAATTATCCTAACACTTGTCCTAATATCATTGGATGATTTTGTTTTGAACTAAATAATACTTGTTTCTAAATGATGTCCTTTGGAATCCACATTTATGAGATTAGGAAATTTATTTTATTTTATTTAAAGAATAGCTAAATATGTCTCACTCAAATTTTATTTAATATATAATTTTTAATATAATTTTATATAGAAGATAAATTCGATTATAAATTCTCATTAAAATATAATTTTTTTTTCTTTATCATCAAAATTTATTTTCTTTTTTAGGAAATAAAAAATCATATTAAAGGCTGATACATTGTTGATGTAGAAATTATTTAATTAAGGAAAAACCAATAAATTAATTGTTATTAAAATGATAATAACCACTAAATACAGAATAACTTTACCAAATAATATTTTTAGAGTTTATATCCACTATAATCATCTAATGGTCTATTTATTGGCCATTTGGATCCATATAGAAAAGACTATAACACTTATAAATTTTTATTTAAAGTGATGTTAAAGTTTTCGAATTCATTTTAAATAAATAAAACATTTTTAATATAGGATTTTTGATAATATATATTCTACAATAAATATTCCTATGAAGTATATAATAATTATCTTCATTATAGTATTTTATTTTTAATTTTTACTCTTCTAATAACTATGTTAAATAATAACACAAATCTGATGTAGTAATAATTTTATTAATGGGGATAATAAATAAATGTTATTAAAAATATTAAATAAATATTCTTTGGGATAATTAATTTACCCAATAAATTTTTTCGACAACCTTCCCCTCTTTTTAATATAAATTTTTCTTTGAAGTTGACGTGTTTTCCTTATATTTTTAATAATCAATTAATAGTATATTATCAAAATTGACGTTATTAATTATTTATCAAAATAACGTATTTTTAAATTATTTAAAAATCATAAAACATTTTAAAAAAATATAGTAATTATAAAATGGTTAAAAATGTTTCAAATTATTCATTTTTGGTCTAATTGACTTCAAATAATTAAAAATTTCACGATTTTAATATTCTAATGTTAATTACTTTAGTTAAAATTTAATAGAATAACTAAGTATTAATTAAAACAAAAAGGTTTAAATTGCTAGAAAAACTTCTATAAATTTTTTTTTCGATGATATTACAGCACTATATCATCTCAATTCTAAATGGGGTCATTTTTTAGGTTCTTTGATGTGGTTTAATTTTATTATAAATTGATTTTGTTTGGAGTTTCCCAAAGTGCCCCTCACCTCAATTATAAAAGGGAACCTCCTCCATCATTTCATTACAACTCATTGATCCTCAAATCTCATAAATTACCTATAAATGTACATTCTAAATATCCCTAGCTATATTCTAGAGGTTTTGGTCTTCTCTAAATACCAACTGTAGTACTTTAAGAGGAGATTTAGAGGGAGCACATCAAAGAAGAGGTAATCTCCTCTACTGATTCATTAAAACTTATTTCTTCTTCTACTTCATCTTCATTATTTGTTTCATTAAAAAGTAATAAATCTAATACCACTCATATAATAATATTTTATTATGATTATGGAACAACCATATTCTACATTTTATGCATCCTACGAAAAATAAAATCACCATGCGTGTGTACGTACGACTTACCCTCTCCATGTCATGGCATAATTTTTTTTCACCACCACCTTACTTGGATGGGTATAATGATGTAAATTATAACTATATATTATTATAATAAAACAGTATTTATTTTAAAATATTATACATCATCCACTTCAATACCATTCAATAATTATGGGAATTGTATCATTGCTTGTGCATACGTACGGCTTACCGTCTCCACGATACGATGTGATTCATTATACATAATCATCATAAAAGAATGATTATATAAATGAATTCAATGAATAAATATGATATATATTATACTAATATCATTTTTTAAATGATATAACTATAACCTAAGAAGAGTATCAATAAATTATCTGACAAAACATGTGTAAGAAATTAAAGAAGTTAATACCCAATGGGCGAGTAATACTGTTACTAAAAAACTAATAATAATACTTTCATATATGATATCATTAAAAATGAATATGATTCTTTAATAAGTAAATGAAATTATTTAAATCATTATTTAGGAGGATTGAATACATTCCAATGATATCAGACCTAAGGCAACAGATAATATTTCAATCTCATTATTATCTGAGATTGTTTATTCATAAGTATATACTGGGGTATATTAATCATCCAGTCCATGTTTCTAAAATATGTATTCCAAATTATTATTTCTATCCTTTTACAATTTCTTAATGTCAGTTTTACATAATTTTTTAATTTTTATTAAATGGTATGAAAGGATTATTTTTTTATTTTTTGATATGAGGTACTTTTTGACTTATCTAAACAAAATATGAGAAGAATGTTTTCTTTTAACTTATACGGCATGATGAGTTTTTAATTTTTCATAAGATAGTATTTCCATGAATCTTCCATGATAATATTTATAGTTTATTTCTAAATAAATTCATTTCTTTTAATGTTTTGTGTCATTTTGATAAAAGAAAATGTTTTTTGAAGAAGAAATGATATTTTCCTCAAAAAATAATTTCAAATATTCAATCAAAATTATTTTCCATCTAACATAGAATTGTTTAATATGGTTATGTTTTAAGTATATTATCCATTTTATTCTTATGTATTTACAATATTTTTATGGAATTATATTTATAAAAATCCTTTTTTATGGATTATGTTATGATGGAATGATGTTTAAGAAACCCATTTTATTCCTGGGGTTTTCTTTGATGAATAATTTTAGTTTTTTGTGGAAAACATTAAAATGATTTAATTATGAGATGGTTGGGACCTATATCTCCCTCCAATTAATTGGTTAAACATTTATATCTCATGAGATAGATAGGGTTGGAATAGGAAATGATCTCGATTCAGGAATACATGGATAGAATGAGGAGTGTGATCGGTTCATTAATGGGTTTTGTCTACTATGATGGTCTTGGTAATGAGACTTGACTAATATTAAATGATTTTATATTCTTATGTATATGAAACATAATTTTAAGTCTTATATTATTACACTTGGTATTACATTCATTGATTCTTAAGAAATTTTATTATGTATCCCATCACATGATATCTCAATCTTTTATATACAAGATAAGATTTTAAAATGTTATATTCTTATGTGTTATGATTATGATAACCTTTTTTATGTTCCTTTTCCCCAGTTCATGAAGAATTTAATTAAGTAATATATGTCATAAATGGGTCTTGTTATGAAGGAATAAGTGGGAGACAATTTAGATGTTTTATGAACCAGTTGTTTATGTTTCCCAATTTCTAAAAACACTATACTATTACAATCCTATTGTTAATTTGTTATATTTTTTAATGAATATTATTTTATTTTGAATTAATATCTGTGTATGTCAATTAAGGGTTTATATAGATTGTATCAAAGGAAATGTGTTGTTAACCATTGGAAACTATGATGAGAACACCATATAAAGAACCCTAAGGATATTCTGAAATTAAGGACACAATCCTAGTGTTTTAGAAATGATCATGAATAATCTAGGATAAAACATAAAATATACTAAATTGAAATTTTATTCTTTATTACATGTTTTTACCATTATGGTTAGTGTTTCTCATAATATTCTTCTTGGTTTTAGCTAATTGTAGCAACCTAGAGGAACTGCATTAATTCTGAATGCAATGAGAAAAGAAATGATTGTCCTCCTATGAAATATAATGTAATGGGGGGTGGAATGAAAAACCAAGTTTCTATGATCACACAACCTTCTCAAGATATGAATCATACATGAATTGAAAATAAACACATGTGGGAACAACATTCTGTCGAGTCCATCATGAGGTAATATCCACCTTCTCTCAGTGGGTCTTCTAATCCACTAATGGCTAAATGATGCATTAGTACCACTGAAAAGATATTTTCAGTTCTACAATGTTTAGAACATTATATAGTCATCTTGGCAGTCTATCATTTGGAAGGTGAAGATGATAAATGGTTGAATCTTATCAAGAATATGAGGTAAAGATATGAAATTGAATCCATGGAATGAGACATATTAAAGAACTTATTTTTAAATAAGTACTTTCCTTATAATCTGGGGAAAAGGATGTAGAAGGAGTTCCTTGATCATAATCAAAAGGATGATTAATACATTAGAACCTACGATGAATATTTTACAGGACTTGATCTTTTTTTAGGATATCATCAATTAAGGGTCATGAAGGAGGATATACTAAAGATAACATTCCGTACAAGGTATGGAAACTATGAATTTATAATGATGCCTTATGGTCCTACTAATTCACTTGTTATCCTCATGGATCTAATGAATATAGTCTTTAGAGACTATCTCGATCAATTTGTGTTAGTATTTATAGACGTTATTCTGGTTTACACAAAGAGAAAGTAATAGAATGAATATCAATTGAGAATTATACTAATGACCCTAAGAACGAATAATCTTTATGAAAAATTTACCAAGTGTGAATTTTGGATTCAAAAAGTTTCATTTTTTGTTCACATAATCTAAATAGAGGGGATATCTATGGTCCAACAAAAATAGAAGTTATTGAAAGATTTCCAAGACCAACAATGGTAACAGATATCTAAAGTTTTGTTGGTTTGGATGTATATTATCGATGTTTTATGAAATATTTATCACAAATATCTAACCCACTCAGCAAGTTTACTCAGAAAGGAGTTATGTTTGTATGGATAGATTAATGTGAAAATAATTTCAAAATGATATAAAAAATGTTATCCAGTGCACATGTGCTCACACTACCTTGTTGTGGAAAAAATTGGGATCTATAGTGATGAATCCAAGAAGGGTTCGGGATATATTATCTTGAAAAATGATATGGTGATAGGTTATGCCTCATGAGAATTAAAAATCCATGAGAAAAATCATCCAACGCATGATTTGGAGTTAGATGAATTAATAATTTCACTAAAGATATGGAGGCATTATCTTTATGGTGAATGGTGTGATATTTATACTGATCATAAAAGTATAATGTATATTTTAACACAAAAGGAGATAAATATGCATCAAATAAGATTTTTGGAGTTGATTAAAGATTTAAACTTCTTAATATATTACCACGTTGGGAAAGCTAACAAGGTGGAAGATGCCTTGATTCGAAAGGACCATGTTAGCCTATCCATGATGAGGATCACAAAAGATACAATATATACTGATTTTCAAAGGATGGATCTTGAAATTTTAAAGGGAAGAAATATTATCTTTCTAAAATGAATGTCCAACTATATATACATGTAATGATTATGGAGGTTCCGAATAAAGAGGTAGAACAACAAAAGAATGTGATAAATGTTCCTAAATTCAACCTTGATTGTGAAGGAATAATAAGTGTTGGTAATTGGGTTTGTATTAGTCCCATATAATAATTAAAGGAGGAGTTGTTGGATGAGGCTCATAGTTCTTCATTCTCTATTAATCCTAAAAGCACAAAGATGTATTGGGACATGAGCATGTATTTTTAGAGGGATGTAATGAAAAGAGATGTTATAGAATATGTCTATTAGTGGTTCGTTTGTTAGCAAGTTGTGTTTTTTAGACATACGTCTAAGGGGATGTTACAACCATTACCCATGACACAATGGAAATGAGAAAACATCACTATAAACATTTTCCTCAAAATTCATAAAACATCTAAAGGCCATAATTCTATATGGGTTGTAGTTGATATCCTTATGAAGATGTAACACTTAATTTATACTATAGAGGATTTATCTCTTGATCATATTTCTAGGATATATGTAAAGGAAGTGGTAAGATTTCATGGAGTACCACTGTCAATTATATCAGATCAGTATCCAAGGATTACCTAACATTTCTAGTAACATCTTAAGTAATATATGGATAAAAAGATATGGTTCAACACTGTTAATCATCCTCAGATATATGGTCAGTCTTAGAGGAATATTCAAACTCTATAAGTCATGTAAAGAGCTTGCTATATGGACTTCAAAGGTGGTTGGGATCAACACCTACCTCTAGTGGAATTTTCTTACAACAATAGCTTTCACTCTAGAATTCAGAACCCACCTTATGAAGCCCTTTATTGAAAAAGTTCAAAACTCTAACTTCTGTGGATTAAGTTGGGGAAAGATATCTTTTAGGGCTGGTTCTTATTGATAAAATGTCAGAGAAGGTCATATCTATTCAACAACACATAAGAGCATATTAGAGTAAACCAAAAGTTATGTTGACAACCGATAAAAAGTCATATAGCCTAATAAGGGTGATAAGGTGTTTCTATTAAAATATTTTTAGGATAGAGTAATGATATTTGAAAAGAAGGAAAAATTGAGCCCTAGGTATATCAGTACTTTTGAAATTCTGAAGCGTATTGGGAAGGTAGCTTACTGATTGACGCTTCAACCGAATCTCTCTAAAGTTCATGATGTGTTCCATTTATCTCTATTAATAAAGTATGTACCTGATATTTAACATGTACTAATGTAATAATTTCTACCATTTTAGCAAGAATTTTATTATGAAAAACAACTAATAGAGATTTTAGATTGTAGTGAAAAAGTTCTAAGAAAGAGGACCAATCACTCAGTTAAATTTTTATGGTTGATCCACCAATTTGAGGAAGCTATGTGTGAACTTGATGATGTGATGAAAAAGAGGTATCACCATCTATTTGTATCCAAGTGAAGAATTTCAAGGGAGAAATTCAGTTTAAGTGGGGTAGAATGTGACACCCAGATATTTTTATGAAATATTTTCTTTAAATAATTTTAATTATTCAATATATTTCATTGCACACAATTGAGAGTTTAAACAAACCATGAGATTCCATTTTTAAAAAAAAATCACATTATAACCTATCCTTTATGTTATATTGAATAAATATAACTAAATTATGAAAATTATTGTTGAATTCATTGGCTACCAAATATTTATGAAAAATAGTAATAAATAATATAATTTTATTTATGTTTGAGTAAATTGAGTGAATTAAATTTTGTAAATTAAATTAATGAAAGATATTAATTATATACTTAATAAAAATATATTTTATATTCATCCAATATAAATTTGTGTCATTGGATATGAAAAAACACTATTTTATATATAAAAACACATATTTTTCAATAGGGTAATTTTACCACATTTTAATGGAGAAACTTTTTTAAAGTAAAATTTTGACACATTAATAATTTTTATATGAGAAAATGAACCCCTTTTTTGAATAGTGATATCAAAATTTACATTGTATTAATTTTTCATATTTTTTGAAAAACTTTCTTGTTTTTATGAATAGTAAAAATACACTAAATTTTAATTGAAAATAATTTTTTTCATAATAATAATATATAATGTAATGTTATAATATTTAATTGTTTTAAATTATAAATAGAACATATTTCTATCATTAAATATAATGTATGTCATTATCATTAAGTTTACATTGATTTCAGATGTAAAAAAATTTCAATCTTTTGCATTGCTTTAACTTTTAAAACTCATTCTCTCTTTCCAACCCTGAGATTAATTTTAAATTAATTATTTTAACTTATGTTATTTGAATTTTGAAAAATCGATTCCATATTTATAATCATTAGGTACAAATTATTTAAATATCTTACTATTATTTTTTGGCATTATGAATAGTATCTTCGGTAATTTTTATTAATATTGTAAAAGGGTTGATCAGATAATTAAAGTTGAACATAATATTATGAAATTACCCTAACTCTTATCCTATTATCATTGGATGAGTTTGTTTTGACCAAAATCATTCTTTGGTCGAAATGGAGTCATTTGGAAGCCACTTGGATGAGATTAAGACATTTAATTTATTTTATTTAAAAAACAATGTTAAAGATGTTCCACTCCAATTTTAATAACTATATAATTTTTAAAATAAGGTTATAAAGAAGATAAATTATATTATAAATACTAATTTTAAATCTAATTTTTTTTATTTATCATGGTAATATATTTGTAATTTTTATAAAATAAATAATTACCTTAAAGGCTTATGCATTGATGATGCAAAAAAATATTTAGTTGATGAAAAATTAATTAATTAATTAATGTTAAAATGATAATAACCATCAAAAGACCCAGAAACTTGACCAAATATTATTTTCTAAGTAAATATCGACCAAAATAATCCAAGGGTTGAGTTATTGACCATTTGGATATATATAAAAAAGATTATCACACTTATAATTTCTTATTTAAAGTAATGTTAAAGTTGTAGCGTTCGTATTTTAATAAATACAACATTTTTAACAGAGGATTTATATTCTACTATAAATATTCACATGAAATATAGAATAATTATCTTTATTATATTATTTTATTTTTAATTTTTTTTCATCATATAAATATGTTAAATAATTACACAAAACTGATGATGTAATTTTTTATCAATAGAGATAATAAATAAATATTATAAAAAATTATTAAAATAAATATAATTTGTCATAATTAATTTATAATTTTTTTATAGATGAAATAATCCTCTAATAAATATAAAGAAAACATTTTTTTCTAAATTAGATTGTTATGATTATATTTTTAATGATCAATTAACAGTATAGTATCAAAATTGACATTATTGATTATTTATCAAAATAATGTATTATTAATTTATTGAAAAATTAGAAAATGTTATTGAATATATATAATAATTATTAAATGGTTAATAATGTTCTAAATCATTCATTTATTGTATAATTGATATCAAATAAGTAAATATTTTACTCCTTTAATATTGAAATATTTGTTACCTTAGTTAAAATGAAATATAATAAATAAGTGTTAATTAAAATGATAAGGTTTAAATTGATATAAAAACATGTATATAGTTTATTTTCTAATCATATTATAACAGTATCTCATAGAATCTTATAAATTGGGAAATTTTGGAGGATTTGGATGTGGTTTGATATTATTATAAATTAATCTATATTTTTTGAGTTTTTAAAAGTGCCCCTCACCTCAATTATAAAAGGGAACCTCCTCCATCATTTCTTCCATACTAATTGAGACATCAATCTCTGAAGAGAATATATTAATTTCCCTTATAAAATTTTCTAGTTACATTCTAGAGGTTACGGTCTTCTTCCAATACCAACTCAAGTGCTTTAAGAGGATATTTAGAGGGATCACATCAGAGAAAAGGTAGTCTTCCCTACTGATTCATTGAACATATTTCTTCTTATAATTATTATTCATGCATTGTTTAATTATAAATTAATAACTCTTGTGTCACTTATATACTTATACGTTATTCTGATTATGTAAGAACCATATTCGACCTTCTATCCATCCTATTAAAAATGAAATCACAACGTGTGTGTACGTACGACATGTCATCTCCACACTATGGTGTAATCTATTTTTCACAACCACCTTACATGGATGGTTATAGTGATAGAAATAAAAACTATATATTATTATTATAAAATTATATTTATTCTGTAATATTATACACCATCCACTTCAATACCATTCAACAATTATGGGAATTAAATCATCGCACGTGCGTACGTAAGGCTTACCATCTCTAAGATGCGATACGATTCATTCAACACGATATTCATTAATTAAGGATTATATAAATAAATTGAATGAATAAATATGATATATATTATACTAATATAATTTTTCAAATGATATAATTATAACATAATAAGAGTAATGCGAACTTATCAGAAAAAATCATGCGTAAAAAAAAATTAATACTCAATGGGTGAGTAATAATGTTACTAACAAACTGATGATAATTTTATCATATATGATATCATAAAAAATTTCTATTATTATACAAGAATTAAATTAAATTATTTATATAATTATACAAGAGTTTTATATACATATAAAGGATATCAGACCTAAGGTAAGGGATAATTTCACAATCTCATTATTATTTGAGATTGGTATACGTAAGTATATACTGGGGTATATTTATCATCCCTGTCCATGTTTTATAAATATATATTTTTATCTTTATACAATTTTTTGATGTCAATTATACCCAATTTTTAAATTTTTATTAAATGGTATGAAAGAAACCTTTTGTCATTTTTCAACATGAGGTATTTTTTGACTTATCCGACAAAAGTACGAGAAGAATGTTTTCTTTTAAATTATAAAGAATGATATTTTTTTAATATTTAATCACACCAAATTTCCATGATAATTACTTTAAAATAAATAAAGGTTATTTTGTATTAAATTATTATATTTTAAAATTGTTTTTCATTTTGAGAAAAGAAATTATTTTTGAAGAATAAAGGATATTTTCCTCAAGAATTAATTTCAAGTGTCCAATCAACATTATTTTCCTTATAATATGAAATTATTTTATAGAGTTATGTTTCAATTATAATATACCTATTATTATTATATTTTTATTTTTTTATGGAATTCTATTTATTAAATTCATTTATTTTACATGGATTCTATTATAATGGAATGTTGTTTAAGAAAAACAAATCCTTGGGGTATGCTATGACGAATGATTTATGTTTTTGTGGAACCCATAAGAATGATTTCATTATGAGATTGTTTTTACCTATATCTCTCTTCTATTCATTGTCCAAGGATTTATATCTCATGAGATAGAGAGGGTTGTAACATGGATTGTTCACGTTTCAGTAATATAGGGTTGGAATAAGGAGTGATCATAGTTTAGTAATGGAAGTTTTCTACAATGATAGTCATGGTAATGATCCTTGACTAATATGAATTTAATTTACATTCTTATGTGTGTGACAAGAAATTTCATGTATTATGTAATGTCTTTTGTGATTACGGACATTTATTTTTATGAAATTTTATGATTTATTCTAAGGCATGATATCATGATATTTCATATGGAGGATAATATTTTAAAATGTTATGTTCTTTTGTGTTATAATTATTATATGATTGATATGTCCATGTTTACCCTTACTAATCATATGACGTCACCCTTTCTTAGGATTCTTTTCCTTGGGTCATGAATATGGGTGTTAAGTTAGATATGTCAAAAGGGGTATAGTTATGAAGAAATAAGTGAGAGACAATGTGGATGTCTTATGAAGCAGTTGTTTATATTCCCAATTTCTAAAGACACTATACATATATTTTCTTATCATGACTTTGTTATATTTTCTAATGAATATTATTTAGTTTTTAAGTAATATCTATGTAATTAAGTTATTGGTCTCTATATTTGGTATCAGATAAAAGGTATAGTTAACCTTTAGAAACATGGATGAGAAATCCATAGAGAAAACCCAAAGGATATGCCAAAGTATATGTTATAATATTATGATTTTAGAAATGATCGATAATAACCTATTATAAAACCTAAAATGTCCAAAATTGAAATTTTATTCATTATTATTTCGTTTTTCCATTAGGGTTAACGATACTCATATTATGCTTTTTGGTTTTAGTCAATGGTTGGAACTTGGAGAAACCTCATTAATCCGAAATGTGTTGGGAAATATAACGATTTTCCTACTAATCAACAGAATGTTATTGGACCTGGAATAGAAAACATTTTTTATATGCTCACATAACTTTCTAAAGATATGAATCAAACAGAAAATTAAAATTAATAAGGAGGGAACAATATTATAATTATTCCTTTATGAGGTAGCATCCACCTTATTTTAGTGGGTCTTATGATCCACTAATGGATTAATAATGGATTAGTACCAATGAAAATATACATTCAATTCTACATTTTTCAAAACATGATAAATTCATCTTGGGTGTCCATCATTTGGAAGGTGAAGCTGATCAATGTTGAAATCTTATCCAGAATAGAAGTCAAAGAGATGAAATTGAATCCATGGAATGGGACGAGTTGAAGAACTTATTTATCAATAAGTACATTCCTCATATTCTTCAAATAAATATGGATTAGGAGTTACTTAAAATTAATCACAATAATGATGAATCTAAGGTTAACTATGAATAATTTTTTTAAGACCTTCTAGGTATTCCTTTTGAATTATTATCCAATCTCAAAGTAAAATTGGTTGATTATTTAGTGGTTTGAAACAAATTTTTTTAAGGGAATTACCCATAAGGGACTTTAATAGCTATTATTAAATCATTCAATGTGGTCTCATGTTCGAGATGGAGATTGGATTAACCCAGTAGTCCTATAGGTTTGATAAGAATAGGAAAATTGAATTCAAGGGAAAATCTAAATACCGCACTGAAAATAAGATAACATTTCCATTATTCTAAAAGTGTGGAAATATACATGGATTAAATTGACATAAAGGCAATATAGAATTTTTTTTAAGTGTGTAAATGAAGGTCATTGGGTAGTTAAATGCTGAAGTGATTGGAAAAAGTTGTCTAATGATCTGAATAATGAAAAGGCTACACATAATGAACCGCATACAAATCAATGTTACAAGTGCAAGTAAAATGAGAAATTATTCCAATAAATTATCTAATCCAAGGTTTATTGATGATAGTCTATGTGAGAAAACTCTTAAGGCCGAAGATAAATTTATATCTCATACATTCACTTTCAGTGATGTGGAGTAAGATAATGAAGTGGTGAAAGGTACACATACCATCCACTATAATGTAAACAATGTTTTATTTGATTTTCTATCCACCCAAACATTTATTTTTGAATAAATTTCTAATATTATCTCTATATTACATCAATAATTAGATGTTGAGTTAGTTTTGACAACTTCTAATGGAACAACGGTCACAACAAAATTTTATATTTATTCTCTGGTTGAAGTTTGTGGGAAAGTGATTCCTGAAAATCTTGTGATCCTTCCTATAGTGGAATTTTATGTGATTGTTGAAATGTATTAACATTATATATATGGATCTCATATAAATTTTCAAGGAAGTTAAGTCACATTTCATATTCCTGATCAATCTACGACCATCTATCGATTCACGGATGAATATGACCTTCCAGTAGAACTTTATTCGATCTTATTTGTATTTATTCCTATAAATGAAGGTTATCTATTTCAAATGGTTGGAGAGAAACTCAAAATCAAAAATTAACACGTTTATGGAAATTTTTATTTATTTTTGGAAGAATTGATAGGTCTTCCACCAAATCGTGAAGTTGGGTTTTCAATAGAACTCATACCGGGTGCAATACCTATTTCAAGTACACCATATAAAATAAACATAATTGTGTTGTAGGAATTGAAGAAAAAACTCCAAGATAATCTTGAAAAGTTATTTATATTCCCTAGTTCTTCACCTTGGGGTTCACATGTTTTGTATGTTAATAAGAAAGAAATATCAATGAGACTATGTATTGATTATCAAGAACTTTAAAAGATCAATATTAAGAAAAAATATCATCTTCCCCACATTGATGACTTATTCAACCAACTACATAGAGAAAAATAATTTTCCATGATTGATCTTTAATTACAATATCATCAATTAAGGGTCAAGAAAAAGGATATACCAAAGACGGAATTCCTTACAAGTTACAGATAGTATAAATTTATACTGATGCATGTTGGTCTTACTAATTCCCCTAATATCTTCATGGATATAGTTCATATATTCTTTATAGACTATCCTAATCAATTTGTGGTATTTTTTATAGATTATATTCTAGTTTATTCAAAATGATAAGAATAGAATAGATATCACTTGAGAATTGTACTAAAAACCCTCAAAAAGGATAATATTTATGAAAAATTTACCAAGTGTGAATTTTGGATTCAAAAAGTTTCATTTTTGGGTCACATAATCTTAAGAGTGGGGATATATATGGATCTTGCAAAAATAAAAGTTATTGAAAGTTGGTTGAGGCCAACAATGGTAACTGAGATGTGAATTTTTCTTGGTTTGGTTGGATATTATCGACGTTTTCTGAAATATTTTTCCTGACTATATAATCCACTCACCAAGTTGACCCAGAAAGGAGTTAAGTTTGTATGGATAGAGGAATGTGAAGAGAATCTAAAAAGAAGGTCAGTCAGTGAACATATGATCACACTTCCTTGTAGTGGAGAAAAGTTTTTGATCTATAGTGTTAAATACAAGAAGAGGATGGGATGTGTTCTAATGAAAAATGATATTGTGATAGCTTATGTGTCATGACAAATGAAAATACTTGAGAAAAATTACCCAACTCATAATTTGGATTTATCTGTGGTAATATTTTCACTAATGATATGGTGGAATTATCTTTATAGTGAAAGGTGTGATATTTATTCTAATCATAAAATTTTAAATTATATTTTCTCACAAAATTAGATGAATATGCATCAAATAAGGTGGTTTTAGTGGATTAATTATTACAACTTATCAATACATTACCACACTGGGAAATTGAACAAGTCAAAATGACCATGTTAGCATATCCCTAATGAGGATCACAAAATATCCAACATTTATTTATTTTCAAATGATGAATCTTAAAAGTAAAAGGAAGGGGAGAAATATTATCTTTCTCTAATGAATGTTCAACCATATATACATGTAAAGATTAAGAAAGATCCAAAAAAATATTTTCAGCTACAAAATGAGGTGATAAATATTCCTATATTAACATTGATTTTGATGGAATAATAAGGTTCAAGAATTGGTTTTTTATTCCTCCCATACTAGAAATAAAGAAGGAGCTATTGGATGAGGCTCATAGTTCTTCATTATCTATTCATCCTGGAATCACAAAGATGTAAAGGGACCTGAAAGAGGATTTCTGGTGGGATGAAATGAAAATAGATGTTTCCAATTATGTCTCTCACTACATGCTTTGTCAGAATGTTAAGCCTGAGAGAAAAAAGTATAAGGGGATATTACAACCATTACCCATAAAAAAATGGAAATAGAAAAAATCACTATGGACTTTTTCATTGGACATCCCAAAACATCTAAAGGCCATAATGTTATATGGCTTGTAGTTTATTTCCTTATGAAGTCGGCACACTTCCTTACTATTAGAGAGGATTTCTCTCTTGATCAGCTTTCCAAGATATATATAAAGTAAGTGGTAAGATTTCATGGAGTACCACTTTCCATTATATCTGCTCGGGATATGAGATTTATCTTGAAGTTCTGAAGAATTATTCAGCAGGATCTTGATACATAATTATGTTTCATCACAATCTATCATCCTTAGATATATGGTTAGTCTAATAATATAATTAAAACTCTATAAGTCATTTTGGGAGATTGCCCAATGGGTTTCAAAGTTAATAGGGATCAACACCTACCTTTGGTGTAATTTTCATAAAACAATAGCTTTCACTCGAGTATTCATATGGATCCTTATGAAACCCTCTATAGAAATTAGTTTATAACTCCAACTTGCTGAGATTAAGTTGGGTAAATAAATCTATCAGTACCTGACCTTATTGTTAAAATAGAAGAAAATGTCAGATCTATTCAATAACACATAAGAGCAGCTCTGAGTCGACAAAAAATGTTATGTTGACAATCGATGAAAAGACATAGAGTTTTAATTGGTACACAAGTGTTTTCTATGAATATCCCTCTAGAAGAGAGCAATGATATTTTTAAATAAGGTCAAACTAATCCCTAGTTATATCGGTCCTTTTGATATTCGGGGTTGTGTTAGGAATCCATCTTACTAATTGGTGTTTCCATAGAATTTATCTCATGTTCATGATGTGTTCCATTTATCTCACCTAAGAAATTACATATCTGGTTCTTCACCTGTACTAAACTCAAAATTTGTACCACTAGAGAACAATCTTTCTTATGAAGAACATCAGATAGAGATTCTGGATTGTATCGAAAAGGTTCTATGAAACAAGATCACTCGCTTTGTTAAAGTTTTATTGTGGAACCACCAACTTGAGGAAGATATATGGGAACATTAGGATGTGATGAGGTAGAGTTATCCTAATATGTGTGTATCCAGTATACTAATTTAGAGGGTTAAATTCAGTTTAATGTGGTCGAATATCAAACCTTGAAGTTTTTTTGATATATTTTCTTTAAATAATTTTAATTCATCAATATCCTTAATTTCATTCAATTAGGAGTTTAAACAAACTATCAAACTCCATTAGTATAAAATTACCATTATAACTTATCCATTAGGTTATCAAAAATAAATATAACTATCTTATTAAAATATATGACGATTTCATTGGATACCAATTATTTATGAAAAATATTAATCAATCATATGTTTTTATTATTATATGAATATATTAAGTGAATTAATATTAGTAAATGGAATTAATGAAATATATATATTAGATACTTAAAAAAAATTGATATTCATACGATAGATATTTTCTTCATTGGGTATGAATAAACACTCTTTTTATTATAAAAACATATATTTTTCAAAAGGGTATTTCAACCGGCTTTTAATGGAGAACCCTTTTTCAAGTAAACTTTTAACATAGTAATAAATTTTATATAATAACATAAAACTCTTCTTTTGATGTGGGATATAAAAATTTACTTGGGATGATTTTTTTGATATTTGTTGAATAACTTTCATGTTCTGATGAATAGTAAAAATACATTAAATTTTAATTCAAAACAACTTTTCTCATCAAAATAATTTATATAGTTAAATTATAATATCTAATTATTTTAAAGTATAAATATAATATATTTTTATCATTAAATATAATATATGTCCTAATCATTAATTTTACATTGAATTCGGATGTAAAAACATTTCAATCTTCTGCAATGTTATAAATTTTAAAACATGTTCCCTATTTCTGAAAACAGGATTAATTCCAAATTAATTACTACTAATAATATTCATTGAATTTTTTAAAATGGAATTAATATTTTAAATATGTTGGTCGAAATTAAGTGAATATATTCTTATTATTTATGTGGATTACTAATTGTATCTTCTGTAATTTTTATTAATATGTTAAAATGGTAAATCAACTAATTAAGGGTAAAAATAATATTATGAAATTTCCATAAAAATTTCTTAATATAATTTGATGAGTGTGTTTCAACCTGAATTATCCTTGGGTATAAATTATTTCTTTTGGAATCCACCTTAATGAGATTAGGACATTTAATTTATTTTTTTAAAGAAAAGTGAAATATTTCTCACTCAAATTTTAATAACTCTATCATTTTTAATATAAAGATATAATGAAGATAAATTTTCATATAAATAGTTTTTTAAATATAATTTTTATGTATTTATAATGGTAATTTATTTTTAGTTTTTAAGAAATAAATAATTACCTTAAAAGATTATACATTGATGGTGTAGAAAATATTTAATTGATGAAAAATAAATTAATTAATTTTTATTAAAATGATAATATCCATTAAAAGACACATAAACTTTACCAAATATTATTTTTCGAGTATATATAGAAAAAATTCATCCAAGAGTCTAGTTATTGATGATTTGGATTCATATAGAAACTATTATGACACTTATAATTTTTTTAATTAAGGTGATGTTAAAGTTGTCACATTCATGTTTTAATAAATACAACATTTTTAATATAGGACTTTCCAGAAGATATATTCTACTATAAATATTCCTTTAAAATATAGATGAATTATATTTGTTATATTATTTTATTTTTAATTTTTGATTTCAAAAAATATATATGTTAAATAATTACACAAAATTGATATTATAATTATTTTATTAATAGATATAATAAATAAATATTATTAAAATTATTAAAATAAATATAATTTGGGATAATTAATTTATAGAATGGACTTTATTGTTGACCTTCTCCTCTTATGAATATAATAAAATATTATTTTTTGGAATTTAATTTGTTTTCTTTATATTTTTAATAATCAATTAATTATATCGTATCAAAATTGACACTATTGATTATTTATCACAATAATGTGTTATTAAATTATTTAAAAATAATAAAATATTTCTAAAAATATAGAAGAAATATTAAATGGATTAAAATAGTATAAATTACTCATTTATAGTCTAATTTACATCAAATAAGTAAATATTTTACCCTTTTAATGTTGAAATATTTGATACCTTTGTTAAAAGTAAATATAATAACTAATTGTTAATTAAAATTATAAGGTTAAAATTGAGAGATAAAGTTGTCTAAAATTTATTTTTTGATGATATTACAACCCTATATCATCTCAAATTAGCAATTGGGACAATTTTTAGGTTTTTGGATGTGGATTTATTTTATTATAAATTAATATTTTTGTTTGAATTTCCAAAAGTGTCTCTCACCTAAATGATAAAAGTGAACCAAATCCCTCTTTTCCTTACATATTATTGAGACTTAAAGCTCATCCATAACCATCCAATTTTCCTTATAAAATTCACGAGTAACATTATCTAGGTTTTTTTTCATAAAATACCAACTCTTGCACTTTAAGAGGAGATTTAGAAGGAGCACGTTAGAAAGTGGTTATCTCCTCAACTGATACTTTCAAAATTCATTCTTATTCTACTTTATATTCTTGATTTGTTTAATAATAAATTAATAAATCCAATATCACTTATATTCTAAAATGTTATTATGATTTTGGAATAACCATATTCCACATTCTATCTATCCTATGAAAAATGAAATCACTACGTGTTCGTACTTACGACTAACCATCTCCACACTATGGTGTAATCCATTTTTTACCACCACCTTACATAAATGGGTATAATTATAGAAATAAAAACTATATATGATTTTAATAACATGATATTTATTCTGCAATATTTTACACCATCCACTTCAATACCATTAAACAATTATGGGAATGATATTGTCGCTCGTGCGTACGTACAGCTTACCATCTCCACGATGCGATGTGATTCATTCTACATGGCCTTCATTAAATCATGATTATATAAATGAATTGAATTAATAAATATGATATATATTATGCTAATTTTATTTTTTAAATTATATAACTATAACTTAAAAATAGAAATAAGAACTTATTCGAAAAAACATGCGTAAGAAAATAAAAAGTTAATACCTGATGGGTGAGTAATAATGTTACTAACAAACAGATGGTAATATGATCATATATGGTATCATAAAAATTACTATGATTATGGAATTATTCAGTGAAATTATATAATTAAATAGGATTTTTTGATATATACAAAGGATATCAGACCTAAGGTAAGGGATAATTTCACAATCTCATTATTATCTGATATTGTTTATACATAAGTATATATTGGGTTATATCTATCATCCATGTCTATGATTCCTAAATATATATTCCAAAATATTCTTTATATCCTTATAAAATTTCTTAAAATTAAATTTTTATTATTTTTATTAAGTGGTATGAAAAGAATATTTTTTGGTTTTTAGTTATGAGGTACTTTTTGACATATCAAACGAAACTATGAGAAAATTTTTTTCTTTTAACTTCTGCGACATGATGTGTTTTTAAGATTTCATGAAACCATATTTCCAAGAATCTTCCTTTATAATATTTCATGTTTATTTTAGAGGAAATTATTTTCATTTAAAATTTTTTCACATTTTGAGAA
Source organism: Viscum album (assembly GCA_963277665.1). Classification (NCBI taxonomy): domain Eukaryota; kingdom Viridiplantae; phylum Streptophyta; class Magnoliopsida; order Santalales; family Viscaceae; genus Viscum; species Viscum album. The sequence continues at coordinate 1,578,794,951 of OY728141.1, forward strand.
AAGGAAAAAAATTAAGAAGAAAGGATATTTTTCATCAAGAATTAATTTCATGTTTTCAATCAAAATTATTTTCCATCAAAGATGGAATTATTTAATAGGGTTATGTTTTAAGTACACTATAACTATTATTCTTATGGTTATTTTATGTTTTTTAAGGAATTAGATTTATGAAATATATATTTTCTATATGGTTTATGTTATGATGGAATGATATTTAAGAAACCCATTTTATTTCTTAGGTTATGCTATGATGAATGATTTATGATTTTATATCACACATAAGAATAATTTAATTATAATATAGTTGGTACCTATATCTCCCTCTAATTAATTTCTTAGAGATTTATATCTCATGAGATATATGGGGTTAGAATGGAAAATGATCTCGGTTATGTAATATAGGGAAGGAATGGGGAGTGAGCTCGGTTCAGTAATGAACTTTATCTGCTATGATGGTCTTGGCAATTATCCTTGACTAATATGAAATGATTTTTTTATGATTATGTGTATGACACAAAATTCAATGTTTTATATTAGGACTTTTGGGATTACGTTCGTTGATTCTTATGAACTTTTATGATTTATTCAATGGCATGATATCATGATATTCCATATACATGATAAGATTTTAAAATTTTATGTTCTTATGTGGTATGATTATGATATGATTGATATCTTCATGTTTACCCTTACTAAGAATCTTAGTTCACCCTTTCTTATGTTTATTTTATTGAGGTCATCAATAAGGGTATTGAGTACGATATGTCAAAAAGGGGTCTATTTATAAAGGAATTAGCCAGAGGCAATGTACATGTCTTATGAACTATTTGGTTATGGTTCCTAGTTTCTAATGACACTATACCTATACGTTCCTGTCGTGAATTTGTCATATTTTGTAATGAATATCATTCAATTTTAAATTAATACTTATGAATTTAAAGTATGGTCACTATAGGGTGTTAATAATCTCCCTAGTCCTATTACTCTCGGTAAATTTTAGATCTTTTGGGGGGTACACTTTTTGGGGAAATCCATTTCTCTCAAGATTCAATTCATATATATATGTGATGAATGTGACTTTATATGTGTGGTTATGAGTGATCTAAGTAGAATAACCTATATTTATCCCTGGAATAATGTTACCTATTATTTTTCTTTCTATTACTTGGCATTGATTACATTATTTGATATATTTGATATGCTTTGAAATATTTTTCCCTGAATTATTTAAAACTCTAGAAGAGGGGAATGTTTTAACATTATTTTGATATAAGAACTATTTAACTAATTGTCGTGATTTCTTTCTTTAAATTTGACCATGTTGGAATGTTTATATAGAGACATATTATGGAGCACCTAAGTGGGGTCCTACCAATCTAGTTTTGATCACACCGTGCGTACCCCTTAGGTAGTGCATAGACCTTGTTATTTCATTTGATACTAGGAAAGTCAAGGTACCATGGTGAGTCATTGAGGTTTTTGTTATTCGGGTTTGGGTTTCTAGTGGTGAGATAGTGGGATTTTTCCAATGATATCGTATAGAGTGGTTATTTCTTGTTTTCGTATTTGTTTTTTTCATTGGCCTTATACCTTGGAGTTATTTAAAAAAAATTAGTTGTATCATTTGTACCATATTATTTTTATTATGGAATATATTATCTATATTTTACCTTCAAATTTTTCAATCATCTATGTATATATTTACCATGTTATCTGCTTTGGTTTGGGTGATACTATTTCCTCTAGTTGTTTGTTAATGATCAGGTTCTAGTCACCAGCTCATAGGGATCAGAAACCCCCTTTGGGTAACTGGTAGATCGGGATGGGTTCTAGTTTGTGAGGGTATCCTAGTCAGTTCATTAAATGATATCATGATAAAGATAATATCCCTAACCATGAATCTTGTATCTCTCTATAGATTCTCAGTATAAATCTTTTATTGACTATGTTATTATCTTTTATTATATTTTATGATTTTTATTAGAACTATGATTTTTCACAACTAGAAACAAATTTTATTTTTTGGTTGTTTTCAATCCACACTAGTTTGATCAGGGAGTATACAAGCTAAGTGACCATACAGTGTAGGTGTACTTAGTGTTGAAAGTGGTGTCATTTTTCAATAAAATGGATGAGATTCGAAAAAAATATATTTATAGGACTGACTCTTTACAAATATCAAAAATGAATGGGCTACATAAAGATTGAAGTTTCATAGAGATGAGGAGCTTCCTGATGGAATCTATTTTCACAAAGGAATGAGTTTCGTTATTAATTTTTGAGCTCTGATTGAAAGACAGTAATCTACATAATAGTGAGAAGCTTTCTGAATGGAATAATTTCACCGAATATTTGAAAAAAATTGGAGATTATTGAACATGAATGACAAGGTTTGTGAAACGTTCATGGTGATATTAAAATATTCAAAAACAAGAAATGTGTATAAATAAGTGGACACTCGTCATTTGAAGACTTGAAGAGAGTTTGTAAAAATGTTGAGTCTCTGTAATTTTTTGAATATCATATGAGAATATAATTCTTTTTGAATCAGTAACTCTCAATGAGATGAATAATAAAAAAATTGATAATAATGCATTTACTCTAATGAATTTTAGTAAAGGGGTCTTCATGAAGAGTGAGTGTTTCATGAAATTTTGGAGTTTTGTGAGTGATGGGAGCTTCACAAAGGTTGGGAGCTTTGCGAAAGTAGGTAGGTTCATTAAAGCTAAAACATCTCTGAAACAAAATGGGGTTTCACGGTGTATTTAGTTTCATGAAAGAACCATACATTAATAGAATGTTTTAAATTTCTATTTTGAGTGAAAACCACATTAATGTGCATCAATTTTGTATGAATGTGAAATAAGTGACACATGATAATTAGGGAAAAAGAATTATTCCCAATCTATTGAGGTGGACTTCAAGTCAATAAACTATGTAATGATTCACCCAATACATTGATTAGGGGGGTTATATAAGTGATACAATAGAGGTGGTTTGATAACCCTAAAATTGTTTTAATGATAGTGATCGAAGAATTTAGTGATCATGTATGATATTTTTTTAATCCACAATATCAAGTAATGTTTATTGGATTCATGTGTAACCAAAATATTATCGACATATTCTCCTTGGACTTTCCCTTAGTGGTGAACCAAGTAAAACTGATGTGTTGTGTTTAAATTTATACATATTGGTTTTTAATACTTTCATGATTCGATAACAAGTTCCTACCAGTGTGAGGATAAGATCCATCTCATTGAAATAAAAAATTTAACACCATGATTCACCACTCCCCTCTTAAAGTGTTCTATGGCCCAACAAATTTGTATCACCCTTGTCTTATTTTTCTTATTGATAAAGGTCATACCAAATTAGTTTAATTTTTATAACATCATCCCAAAATGTTGTTGTTCAATATCTTATTCCATAAAAACCTTCATATGAATCTATTTGTATGATTGGGTGGAAACTATTATTATTATAGACTTAAATTAATATAATATATTTGTCCAATATTTCTTGAAAATCAAGATAATAAGATTTTAGCATATCCTCCAATGTTTGGAAGGTTCTTTAAAATTGACTATTAGTTTTTAAAAGATAATTCATGACCTGATTTACCATTGTTTTTAATGTATTTTGATTTCCTCTTCCAAAATTTATGGAAAACATTGGATTTTGATAAAAATATAATTGAAAATTACACACCATGTAGCCATATTACTTCTTAGATATATATATATATATCAACAAGATCTTAGAGGTATAAATTCTATTATATATATATATATAATGGATAAACTTAGTTAGTAGTTTAAAAGTTACCTATATCAAATATTAACTTTTGGATATATTATGAGATTCATTAGAAAAATCCATAGTGTTTTTATCCTACTTCTATATAGGTATAGTTAATGGTTTCATTACTCTCTTAAGTGGTTGTTATTTTTTTTAACATATTGGCATAACAGACACCATGTAGTGTATTCACCAATATTTATTGTATGATTATCCAATGAACAATGCTCTTCTAGATCTATATACATTTTGTGGTCCGACGATATATATAGAATTATTAGATATGAGATTCATCTAGTATCTATTTCATTAAATTTTAATTATATATTTCTTTAATTATTTCATATAGTAACAGCTTCTCTTCAAATATGATATTCTTTAATATTAGAGGATCATCTCATAGAACATCCTGGATTTTCTTTAGTGATGATAGTAGGATGGTCATTTTTTTCAATGATGTTTTCCAATAATTTTTAAATTCCATGTATATATTTACTAAACCCTATATTAATTTAATTTTTTCAATCCTCATCAGTGCAAGGAGAACTAGATATTTTTTTATTACTGAATATGCTAACTTCTTTTCCTTTACAGGGTGATAATGAATGATACATTCATAATCTTTACAAATATCTAATTTTCTCATTTTCCATATATTTAATTATTTCTCTATAAATATATATTTTAAATAAATTTATTATATATATATATATATCACACCCTTCCATATATATATAATGTCTCTATTTATTAAGAGAAAATATTACCACATCTATCTCTAAGCCACAAATGTGATGACTCTAATCATGATTCATTAATTGTTGATATGTGTAGGATATCAACTTTACATAAAGTAAATGCCCATGATTTTTCATTTATGCGTAATTATAGATAAAATTTCGTTCATTTATTCAAGGTAATTTCAACATGGGTACACTAACTAACCAAATATTAAACTTTAGGAAACATTATTTACAATACTTTTATTAATAATTTTGACCCATTTTTTAATTATCTTGGTTACTAGGTTGGTGAGTCCTGAAAATAAATCATTACTTTTTGATAATTTCCAAATAATACTAGAAATGTTTGGATCAATATTATTGTTGTGGGATGAGACCACTTCTCCAAAACGTTTTTCATTATAGGACCAATGGATATTCATTCACTTGTTACAACATGTCTTAGGAATTCCACTTATTGAATCCAAAATTTAAATTTAATAGACTTGTAAAATAACCTCTCTTTCGTTATATTTTATAGTAAAAACATTTTATGATCCTCTTACTCCTCTCATTTGTAAGTTTTAATTTGAACATAATCAATAAAGGTCACCAAAAAAATTCATGTTAATCTATAGATACTGTATTCACCTAATTTATAAATATCAGAATATCATTTTTTACTCTAATGGGAGTGAAATAGAACTCATATTTCCCAATATGTTTTTCAAAATGTACCCTCTTAAATATCATCTTTATTCACCTTTAATTTATGATGACTAGATCGAGGTTAATCTTAGAGAAAATTTTGGAACCACAAAGTTGGTTTAAAAATTGTCAATCCATGAAAAATTCTATTTATTCTTCTTAATACTTTTATTGATCTCTCCATAGTTAATGTATATAAGTCTTGATCTATCCTTATTCATTATAAATAAAAAAGGTGTTCCCTAAATTGATGCTTTGGGTATTATAAAACCATTATATAAGAGTTATTTTAATTGATTGTTTAGTTATTCAAACTCCATTTGTATCGTACTATATTGAGTGGTTGATATGGATTGTGGTCCACCTATGAGTTTAGTAAAGATTTCAACCTCTCTAACCATGGTATGTTTATATAATTTATCTAAAAATACATCAATATATTCCTATACAGTTCGTATATCTCCAATATATTCACCTTAACTTAATTTCTCTTATTCTGTAATAATTTTTCTATAATATTCCATATAGTCTACCTTCTTATAAGAGTCTGGCATAAACAATTCACCTTCAAAAATGATTTTAACTTATCCTTTTATAATAATATAAATTTATTTAAATCCATAACTATTAATTTTATTAAACATTAAGATCTAATATATAAAGTGTATGATGTCAAAGTCCTCCATCTATATCATTAATAAGTTTTTAATAATTCCTCACATAGTAAAATCAATAAGGTGATTTTTAAACACTATTGTTTAATTTATAGACACGCATGGATTTTTAACTGATAGCTTAACTTTTAGTAACTCATGTATTGATAAGATATTATTCATAAATTTTATTGAAATAAATGAATGCATAAAAATAAAATAAAATTGCATGTTTTCTAGATTTGATGGAACAATGAGAGTCCCTTCTATTATATAATTTGGATCCTCAACTCCAAATATAATTATTATGAAGGAATAAATATTTTTTTGAATATATGGTTAATTTTATACTAATTACCTTCCCATATGGTTTTATTATAAAACTCATTAACAAAATTCCTGTTCTCACCACTTCTAAAATATATCGCCATCAATTATTCTTATACATTTGTTTTACATTATCAGCATTAAAATTATATATTTGATGTTTTATACGCCCATGAAAATCCTTAGTTGTATGGGTAAATTTCAGACACTTAACATTTTATACTTCGAAGCCAAAAAATTCCCAATTCTTCTTCTCACACTTTTTACTTATAGGTATTTTAAAAAAAATCCTTCCTTTATTTGATCTTATTCTGTCTCATTACTATACGCCACATTTCTCTTCCTATAAATTTATTTTATAGACGACTAAGAGTGCTTAAACTCTATTTCCACCTATAAAATACTATTAAACACCTCTTCTTAGATAATGATACTTAGAGACATAGTTGAGACCAGTAAAAAATTGTCAAATATTACTTTTAACATTTATAATAACTCAAGATTCATACCTAGATTACCTCATTAAGGTAACCTCATATATCCCAACTAACCAATCCTTGATATGGTTTAGTTTAATAAATTTTATCTTCATCATAACATGTAATATACAATGGAAAATATTTCTAATAAATTATATATTAAATATTTTTTATTCTATATAGTTAATTTCTTATTTTTTAATCATTTTTTCATCAATTTCTATAACTGATTAAATCCAATACATGTTCTTCCTCTTTGATATATCTATCATAGAAAATACATTCTTTAAACAATCATTCTGTTGTTTGGAAATCCAGATATCCATGGTCCCCCTAAATAAGGGTTGTCATTTCCTCATGAATTAATTTATCAAATAAGATCCATGAATATGTAATAAAAGATATTGATCATGGTTTTTATTATTTTCTATGATTTGACTTTTAGGATATAAAAAAACTATGATTTTCTCAACACCCATTTAGTCATTCCTTACATTGTTCAACACATTATTTGTTGTTCATGGTTTCACATTAAGTTCTTCAATAGATATTTAGAAAATAAATTAAGATTAAATAAATACATAATATTAAAAAATTTCATTTAACATATAACCCATAAAAAATAGATTTAATACCTATATTATAATAAAATTATACTTATGTAAAGACCTGGGTTTTCCATGTAATTTTTTTTAATTATATGGAATTTTTATGAGTCTGCGTAAATTGAAGGCACCTGATTTCGAGGCCCGATATCCCTGAAATAAATTTATGAAATTTTTTTAAGGTACATTCAGAAAACGTGCAAGCGGCTTTTTCTTACTTTTGAACTGGTGCTCAGATTAAAAATATAAGGGCACCATTGAATCCGCAGCACCGGGATTCACTTAAGGGGGAATTTACTTTGGCTAGGTCTAAAGAAAAAATTATGATTTGTGAAATTTTAAAAGAAATGAAATAAAATAATTTTATTATTTTATATTGTTTCTTCTCCACCAACAGACAAGTGGGGAATGTGACCCGCGATGTGTCAATCTAATAAATGCATTGACCTGTCATTATTATGTAATAAATTTGTTGAGTAATTAGAAATATTCTTAATCATTGAGCCTCCATTAATTCCCCACATAGTTACATACCCTCCCCCTCTTCTATTTATATGGAGCTTATGGGGAGGGGTCAGCATAGTTTCACCAAGAAATGAAGTGTTGAAGGAGTGTTGTGACGCCAAACCCTTAGAGGGAAAAGTTTATCCCAGTGGCAGGTGATGAGTGACACCGAACTGCGAACTGAAAGATGATGTATGACCAGCATCGTTGGGAACCTGTTGCGGGAATGATGAACAATGATCAACCTTCAAGTGCGGACGTTCTCCCACGGTTTTATGAGGTAGGGGTATAATTCTTGTTTATTGAATTGAATTTTTATTGAACCCATCAATTCTCCCTATTTTTTATGAGCTAACATAGAGGGTACGGGCCTAACGAACACGGCCCAGACCCACCACTATCTTGTTATATTTGAGCCTTCATGGAAGACCATTGGTGCGGCGGAACCAACCGGTTATGAAGGAGAAGGCACACCGACGCACATCGCAAGATGAGGTTGTGGCACAAAGCCACAACGGTCAGCACTGGCCGACCGAGGAGGGATTGAGGCATGTCATTGTGTGATGCTGATAAACAATGTTTCACATCTCATTAGCTGTGATGATTGGAGGAGGTGGCCGACACACTGGTCAACCATGGAAGGAGAGGGAAGTGTGACCAGTGCACCGCTGGAGGACCTGGGCCACGGATCATCTGCCATGACGGACTGGAGGAAGGTGGCTGACACACTGGCCATCCACAGGTTGTAAAGGGGTGCACCGTTTCCCGCAACTGGAGAAGTTTTCCGGTATGTCGGCTGACTATGACGAAGTTGGCAGGACATGCTCCAGCGGGTCCTGCGTGCCACCCGGTGGTGCTGGGTGATGCCACTTCTTTGAAGAAGACCGAATGGCCTTAGGCTATTCGGGAAAAATGGGGGTCTCTAACCTGGTGTCAGTGAGGGAAGACCCCATTGAGGGATGCGCCTCACGTGGCCGGGTAGCCTACCCAGCGGGCCGCACATCACGCGGCCGAGCAACCTGCCCAGTAGGCCACGCTTCACTCGGTCGGGCCTCCTGCCCAGCGGGCCGCGCTTCACGCGACCAGGTCACCCTTTGTGGGCCTCTTCTTTGTGGGCCACTCTTAGAGGTAGATCCACCCCTTGTGGGACATGACAGACTTTGGCCCAGCGGGTCGACCCCACCGCGTCCCAGCCCAAGACGAGTCGGGCCAATTCCGACCAGACCTAAACCCAACCGGGCCCAGAAACACTTAAAGGGCCATATCTTGAGAACCAGACGTCTGTTTGATAAACCGTATGTGGTTTTGGAATCCTTGTATTGAGACATTCCTTTTGGTATATTGTTCTTGAGTTTTGGAGATAGTTGGAGTATGACCAGGTTAGATCGAACCCAAATCCAACCAGGCCCCTAGAACTAAAACGCTTACAACTCACAGACCGGGCATCTGATTGATGCACCGTCTGTCATTTTGGAACCCTTATGACATGGAGGTTCATTGGGTTACTCCTTTGTAGAGCTTAGTGTTATTCAAGTTATGATCGAAATATCAAGGGAAGATTCTATAGAACTCAAGCGCATCAGGTTTGAGGAATACAGTGGTTGGCATTGAGGAGGAGGTAGGAGACATATCATACAGAGGTCAGTGCTCAGTGATCCTGTGTGGTTCAGTGCGTACCAATCTTATGTGGGTCAGATCCTGTATGGGTTAGTGCTCAATGATCCTATGTGGGTTAGCGCATACCGATCCTGTGTGGGACATATCCTGTGTGGGTCAGTGCTCAGAGATCCTATGAGGGTCATCGCATATCGAACATGTGTGGGTCGGATCCTGTGTGGGTTATTGCGTGGGTTATTTACCTATCGATTTTGTGTGGGTCAAATCCTATGTGGTTCATTGTAGGGGTCAGTCACCTATCGATCATGTGTTGGTCATATACTGTGTGGGTCAATGGGGGTTAGTTACATATAAATATTGTGTGGGTCAGACTCTGTATGGTCAGAATTAGTGCCTCTTGACAGAATAAGATGATCTAGATTCGCGAATAATCATATGTACTTCTTTACTTCACTAATACCTATTTTGATCTGATACTCTATATGAACTAAGTATTTTACCTGTGTAGTACTTATATCTTTATTGTGTTACCTATGTGGTACTTCTGCCTTTGTGGTGTTACCTTTCTGGTATACTTCCCTCATGTATGAGATGAGTTTATCTTGAGAACTTAGGTATTTTTATGGGAATATACCTAAGTAGAGATGATGTATTACTTTTTGGTTTTTCCTTTGTGGAACTTTAGGAGACCTACGGGGTCTCGGGGTCCCTACTACGTATTTTTATACTGACCCCTTCATGGGCTTCACCCGCACCTTTTTGTGTCTTGTGTAGATGATTTACAACATTGATTAAGGCTAAAGGAGCCACGACTAGACAGTGCTCGGAGGTGGACCATTTGGAATGACGTGACGCAGGGACTCCTGATCATAAGCAGTACCTACCCTTCAAGTAGGATCTATGGTGGAAGATCCAAGAGCTTCTTTTCAACTTTCACCTATATGTACTATTCAGTTGTGCTTGTACTTTTCCTATTGGTCTTGTATTCCAACCACTTTTACTTCATCAATTCTTTACTACAATTGTATACTTCATTGTTGCATGTTGTTGCATTCTAGCCGGTGTGTTTGTACAGGTTTAAAGGCAATACCTTCCCGTTATAGGAATACGCCTTTCTGGTGCTTGTCTCCAACACCTGGCCTATGGAAGTTGGGCTTGGGGAGTCACGGAACGGGCCCCAGGGGACGGGTTTAGATAAAGTGGTATCAGAGGAGTTGGTTCTACCAATGAACTAGGACTTTGATCTTTTCAATGTAGCAATAGTGTTTTGTGTTATGTGTGTGGTTTTTAGTTTGGGGAATCCAGGGTTGGTGCGGCAGCCAATGTATCCATACACCAGGACCTTGAATTATGATTTCTGACTTAGTATATGGAAACACTGATTGCGCATGTTTTTGAAGAGTTTATCTTGTGATCTTTTGAGTCATCTCACAAGGTATAACTTATTGACCATGGAACACCTATCTTTATCAAGGACGATACCACATAAATAGACATCTAGGATTCCTGAGAGAGTACTCGATGATGGTCCACTGAGTGATGAGGCATCGGTGCAAGGCTCTCTTACGGCGTTAGCACCTTTGGGTGGTGTACCAGCAACACCACTACCTGTTGGACAGTTGTTGCCACCAACCCCCAAATAGAGGGTTCACACCGACTGAGCATGATACATGATTTTCAAAGAAATAGGCCTCTAAGGTTTTCAGGAGAGATGGACACGTAGGTGGCTGAGGACTGGATGGAGGATGTAGTCAGAGTTTTCTGCTTTTTTGGGACACTAGATGACCTTATGGTGATCCTAGCATCCAATCTCTTTTAGGTAGCAGCAGGGAGATAGTGGAGCTTGATTCTCCAGTTACACAACAAGGTGACCCTCATCTATGTGGAATTCGAGAGCCTTTTTAGGGCAGAGTTCATCACAGCGACCTTATGCTCTATGCGTACACAAAGTCTATCGCACTTATAGCTGGGTAGCATGACTATAGCCCAGTACTCAGTGAGGTTCACCGATCTCTCCTGCTACTCCGCCGACATGGCACGAGACCCTTTCTGTAGGGCCCGAACCTTTGATCATGTTATTCAATGGGAGATCATAGAATATATGATATCTCTCAGCATTCTAACGCAGGATGGGGTGCTATAGTGAGCACTTTTGGTGGAGAGCATTCTAGCTGAGCAGACACCGTCAGTGAGACCCACCACCGAGCGAAATGTACTAGAGTCATCTGCAGCTTGTAGTAGGCAGATGACACTGAGGTCCAAGCAGACCAGACCTTCAGGTGGATGACCCTGGTATGTAGGGTCCGAGGTGTGGATTTCATGAGGAGTAGGAGGTCATTCGGGAGGCAGGGTGTGCTTCACGTGCGGCGGGCAAGGTAACATAGCTCACGAATACCCGACCCACCGTACAATCTACCATCAGATGGTCAAGGACTGCTAAGGTAGAGACATATGTTTGATCAATAAAGTCCACAAGAAGCAGGTAGATGTGGTACAGGAGTTGGACGTGCAGTAGGCGATGTGCGGCGATACAAGGTTCTACCGCCACCAACACCAGTTGGTCCACCCTGACCACAGAAAGCAGGTGGAAAGGGACGAGCTCAGCTCCAGGCAGCTGAGGCCTACAACCATGGAACTTCAGATATAATTATAGGTATGATTTGTGTCAGATCCACCTTAGTTGCACTACTTAGAGACACAGTTGACAATCACTCTTTTATTTCAACAACCCTCGTTCAGAGCTAGGATATTCTGGTGGAGTTGTGGTCTTGATCCTTATGGCTAGAGACTCCTACAAGAGAAGATTCGGTGATTACACATAGGTGTTGGTGGTGTGAGCTTACTCTAGGAGGCAGGAGCTTTGGCTGGGATATCCTATTAGTGGCGTCAAGGCCTTATGACTTCATCTTTGGTATGGACTGTTTATCCACAGTCCAAGCTCAGATTGACTATATTTGGCGTAAAGTGCGGTGTGTGCACACAGATGAGACCATGTTTTCCTTCACTGGTGAGAAGGGAACCTTTGCAGTATAGGATGGACTTACATAGAGGAGGGTATATACGATCACACATCATTTTGATAGCCTTACCCTCGGGAAGTAGATGTTGAGAGCCCAAGATATCATTTAGTGGTGGACCAGTATGCCAATGTCTTTCTTGATGACTACCTCCATGGAGATAGGTAAACTTTTACATCAAACTGTACCCCAGGATAGAACCTATATCTACACTAGAATATTATATGGCTCATGTAGAGCTTCATGAGTTATAGGTATGGTTAGAGGACTTGCAGAGAAAGGAGTTCATAAGGACCAATATTTCCCTATGGGCAGCCCTGATCTTTTTCGCCAAGAAGGAATATGGGAGTTTGAGACTCTGTGTAGACTATCGGCACCTGAACTAGGTGACTATGAATAACAAGTATCCAATACCAAGGATTGATGTTATTTTTGATCAACTAATGGGAGTTTGTTTGTTTTTGAATATAGAACTCAGATCAGGCTATCATTAACTCAGGATACGAGATGATGATGTATTGAAGATGACCTTTAGATGTCGGTTTGGCCACTATGAGTTCTTGTTTATGTCGTTCAGCATGACCAATGCCCCAGCAGTTTTCATGGGACTCATGAATAGGATCTTCCTACCATACCTCGATCACATTGTCTTATTCTTCATTGATAACATCTTAGTGTACTCATCAACGGAGGAAGAGCATACCTATCATTTGCAGATAGTTCTGGATACACTCCGAGAGTATCAAATTTATGGTCAGCTCTCGAAGTGCTTGTTCTGGATATGAGAGGTCCACTTTCTAGGACATGTTATCTCAGAAGATGGAGTTGCATTTGATCTCGCAAAGATAGAGGTTTTGATTGCTTGGGATCCACCCAGGAGTGTGACTAAGGTGTGGAGTTTCTTACGGTTGGATGAATACTACCATTGATTCGTGCCTAGCTTTTCTAGAGTTGTGGAACCCTTTTTAGAGTTGAATAATAAGGGAAAACCCTTCATATGGATGAAGAGATGCCAGCAGAGTTTTCAAGAGCTAAGGAAGTGACTGACGAGTGCCCACATCTTGAGCCTACCATAAGGGGGAGTTGGGTATGTAGTCTACTATGACACATCAGGGACCAGAATTGGGTGTGTCCTGATGTAGGAGTGAGCAGTGATCGCCTATGGCTTTCGAAAGGTGAGGAAACAAGAGAAGAACTATGATACCCATGACCTTGAGTTAGCAGCAATGGTCTTCTTCTTGAAGGTGTCGCGACATTACTTGATGGGAGAGCATTTTACAGTCTACTATGATCACAAGAGTCTCAGGTATATCTTCTCTCAGAAGGACCTAAACCTCAGATAGTGGTGATGGCTAGAGATCCTTCAAGACTATGACTATGAGATAGTTTATACTCCTAGGAAACAAAAATTGGTAGAAGATGTACTCAGAATGAGGTCTTGTCTACAATTGTTGAGCGAGGAAATAGAGCAGATATCCACATTTCTGATATCCTTCATGGATGCAGATGGAGCAGCTTAACTCCATTCTATGAAAGTCACTCCCCCACTCCTCCAATGAGTTAGGGAGGCGTAGCTTGGGGACATTGACTACGAGGTCCAGCATGTTCAGATATCCTCAGGATAGGGACCTGATGGATTTTCTGAAGGTGGGGAGCATGTTATCTTTTTCAGAGCATGTACCATGGTACTGGTGGCACTACGAGAGGAGGTGTTAAAAGAGTTACATATGTCCCCTCTGGCGGCACATCATGGTGTAGTGAATATTTATCAGGACCTCCAGTGTCAGCACTGGTGGCTAGGAATGAAGAAGGATGTAGCGGAGTTTGTTTCCTGATGCCTCACTTGTTAGTAAGTGATGGCTATGCATCAAGTTCCAAAAGGCTTACCACATCCACTAGAGGTGCCATAGTGTAAGTGGGATGGAATCCCCATGGACTTTGTGACAGGGCTTCCACATACGTCTAGGGGACATGATTCCATTTGGCTAATCGTGGACCGACTCACCAAGTCATCCCACTTTGTACCCATTCATGAGTAGGGATCTATTGAAGGTTTGGGATGCCTCTACGTACAGAAGATTGTATAACTTCATGGGGTGCCATTGACGATCGTCTCTAACCATGACACATGATTTATATCATAGTTGTAGAAGGGATTACAGGAGGTGTTCAGGACTCAACTATGTTTGAGAACCGCCTTTCATCCTCAGACAGATGGTCAGACGGAGCAGACCATTCAGACACTGGAGGACAAGCTTCATGCTTGCATCCTAGATTTTGGCTGCAGTTGGGAGGATCACATTCCCTTGGTGTAGTTCGCATACAACAAAATTTATCACTCCACCATCCATATGGAACCATTTAAGGCCTTGTACGATCGACCTTGCAGATCACCTCTATGCTAGATAGACCCAGGGGAGTCAGCACATATGGGTCTATAGTTGGTACAGGCTACCACTGAGAAGGTGCAGGTCATCCATGAGCGGATAAACACTGTATAGAGTAGATAGAAGTCTTATGCTAATTGGAGACAGAGACCTTTGTAGTTTTAGGTGGTAGACCACATTTTCTTATGATTCTATCATCGATGTAAAATATGGAGATTTGGCCGAGGCAGAAAGTTATCACCGAGGTTTATCGGACCTTTTTTGATACTTTGGAGGATTTGTGAGGTGGCATACCACTTGGAACTACCACCATAGTTGGAGAGGGTGCACGATGTCTTCCACATATCCCAACTGAGGATATATGTGCATGGCCTATCTCACATCATTGACCACAACAAACTAGACTTCGCTGATGGGTCGATGATTATAGAGGTTCCAGTAGATATTGGGGATCAATGTGAGTGGGTCCATTGTGGGTGGTTGATACCTCTAGTGCACGTTCACTATAAGCACGGGAACCTCCAGGAGAGCACATGGGAACATGAGGCTCATATTCATGCTCAGTACCCCCATTTGTTTCTTTAGACTATTTTTTTGGATTTCGGGAATGAAAATCCCGAAGGTGTTGAAAATGTAAAGACCTGGATTTTCCATGAAATGTTTTTTTAATTTTATGGAATTCTTATGAGATTTTGAAAATTAAAGGTGCCTGATTTAGAGGCTAGGTGTGCCCGAAATAAATTTTGGAACTTTTTATTATGGTACGTTCAGTAAACGCATGAATGGTATTTTATAACTTATGAACCACTAATCAGATTAAAAATCTGAGGGCGCCATTGAATCTGCAGTGTCAAGGTTCGCATAATGTTGAATTTACATTGGCCGTAATAGGTCTGGAAATAATGTTATGTTTTTTGACTTTTTAAAAGAAATGAAATGAAATAATTTTATTTTTTTATTTTCTTTCTTATACACCACTGGAAAAGTGGGGTATGGGACCCATGATGTGTCAAGACAATAAATGTCTTGACCTGTCAATATTAAGTAACGACATCGCTGGGAAATTAGGAAGGTTCCTAATTATTGAGACCCCAATAATTCCCCATGTCGTTATCTACCCTCCCCCTCTCCTATTTATATGGAGCTTGAGGAGAGGGGTCAACACAGCTTCTCCAAACAGTTAATTTCTAAAGGAGTTCTGTGATGCCAAACCCTTAGAGGACGGATCTGATCCCAACGGGAGGTTATGGGTGACACCGAACCACAAACCAAAGGATGATGTATGAGAAGTGTCATTCGAAACCTATTGTGGGAACAACGAATAATGATCCACCGTCATGAACGAACGTTCTCCAATGGTTTTACGAGGAAGAGGTTCAATTATTGTTCATCCAATTGAATTTTTATTGAAACTCTCTATCCTCCCTCTTGTTTACAAACTAACGCAGAGGGTGTGGGCCTAATGAACACAGCCCAGACCCTCTGATATCTTTCTATCCTTGCACCTCTGTAGAAGACCGTCGGCGCGATGGCACCAACTTTCTACAAAGGAGGCTGCACGCCGACACACGTCTCAAGAGGTAGTCATGACAAGCCACGACGGTCATCAGAGCGGCTAACACCGGCTGACCGAAAAAGGAGTGCGGCATACCATTGCACACCACCGGTGAACAAAGGGTCACAGCTCGTCATCCGTGGTTATCAGAGAAGACGGTTGGCCCACCATCCAGCCGCAGAAGGAGAGGGAGGCACGACCAGCGTGCTTTGGGAGGACTCAGGTCGTGACTCGTCAGCCGTAGCATACCAGAGGAAGCTAGACGACACACCGTCTGGATGCGGGTGGTGGAGCGGCGCACTGTTGGGCGCCGCTGGAGAAGTTAGCTAGCATGTCGGCCGTTCGTGACAGAGTCAGCAGTACCTGATCTATCGAGTCTCGCGGGCAACCTGGCAACGCCGCGTGGCGCCACTTCTATGAAGATGACCGAATGGCCTTAGGCCATTCGGGTAAACTGGGGGGTTGCTCCCCCTGTGGCGGCTAGGGTGGGCCCCCTTGTGGTTCAAGCCTCACGCGGCTGGGCTGCCTGCCCAGTGGGCTTCCGCCTAGCAGGCCGGGTTTCACAAGGTCGGGCCGCCTGCCCAGCGGGCCACAACCCTTGCATACCGGACCGACCGGTCGGGCCTCCACTTTGCGGTCTACTCTCTATGGGTTGGGCTGTCATTGCGGGCTTCCCATTGAGGGCTTCCCTTTGCAAGCCGCCCTTTGCAGGCCTCCCTTTGTAGGCCATGCTTTGTGGGACACCCTATGTGGGATGTCCCCTTACGGTCTAGGTTGCCCCCTTGTAGGCCAGGCTGGACCTTGGCCCAGTGGGTCGAGCCTGCCATGGCCCATCACAGACTGGGACAGGTTTGGTGAGTCCGACTAGGTCGGACTGGACCCGGGGCCAACCAGGCCCAAAAACACTTAAAGGGCCATATCTTGAGAACCAGACGTCCGTTTGACGAACCGTCTATGGTGTTGGGATCTTTGGATCGGGGCTGTCCTTTTGTTATACTCCTCTTTAGTTTTTGAGACAGTTGGATTATGGCCGCGCTGGATCTAACCCAAATCCAATCGGCCCCCCAGAACTAAATTCCTTATAACTCACAGACAGGGCATTCGATTGACGCATCGTCTGTCGCGTTGGAACCCTTAAGACATGGTAGTTCTTTAGGTTACATTTGGTGGAGTTTAGTGGTGGTCTAGGTATGGATATTCTCTTGAGGGATGATTCTACGGAACTCGAGCACACCAGGTGTGGGAATCCAATGGCTGGTAGTGAGGCGAAGGTTGGAGAAATATCTTACCGAGGTCACCACTTAGAAATCCTGTGTGGGTCATCTCATACCGATCTTGTGTGGGTCCTCACTCAGTGATCCTATGTTCGTCAGCGCATACTGATCTTGTGTGTGTCAAATATTTTGTGGGTCAATGCTCAGTGATCCTATATGGGTCAGCGCATATCGATCATGTGTGGGTCAGATCCTATATGGGTGATTACGGGGTTTAGATACCTATAGATCCTATGTAGCTCAGATCCCGTGTGGGTCATTGCAGGGGTAAGTTACCTATTGATCTAGTGTTGGTCAGCAGGGTTTAATTAAATATCGATCCTATGTGGGTTAGACTCCGCGTGGCCCGAAGTAGTGCCTCTTGATAAAATAAGATGATCTAGATTTTCAACTAATCACCTGTACTTATTTACTTCACTAATACCTAGTTTGACCTGAGACTCTGTTTTAACTAAGTCTTTTACCTGTGTGGTACTTCTGTCATCACGGCATTACCTGTGTGGTACTTTTACCTTCATGGTGATACCTTTGTGGTATACTTCTCTCATGTATGAGGTTAGTATATCATGATAACTTAGGTATTTTTATGGGCATATAGCTAAGTAGAGTTGATGCCTTGCTTTGTGGTTTTTCCTTTGTGGAACTTTAGGAGACCTACAAAGTCTCGGGGTCCCTACTGAGTATATTTATGCTCACCCCTAATAGGCTTTTCCCACACCTTGTTGTGTCTTATGCAGATGACGTACATCATTGATCGAGGCTGAGGGAGCCAGGACTTGATGGTTCTCAGAGATGGACCATTTGGCCTGACTTGACGTAGGGACTTCTGATCGTGAGTTGTAGCTACAAGTCAGGTAGGATCCATGGTGGATGATCCAGGAGATTGGTTTCACCTTTCAATTTTTTTAACTTTTCAGTTGTACTTGTAATTTTCTAGTTTTCCTTGTATTCTGTTCCCTTTTACTTTCAGCACTCAAAATGGGAGGGGAACTCACTAGAACACAACTCAAAAAGATCCATGAAATGATATGGATAATATCCTCAAGCCACCACTGCAACCATTTGTACGAGAGGAACCATAACAACCAGATCCACCATCACCATCACAGAACACCTTGACTTTAACTGGGTCGTAAATAACAATGTATACATACAACTAAGGGTGTATTATGTTGTGTAACAAAGCCCCGTAAGATTTTAACCAAAAGGGATTCCAAGCTATAAAATTAAATTATAAATCTCATTAATTTTTAAGCATAAAATTATAAACATATTAACAGAAAAATTTAAAAAAAATTATATAATAAAATTCCAAGAAAACATGCATATCAATTATATCGAAAATAAGGTCCATTGTATGCCGACACTGATTGCCACATCAAAAGAGAGAACCACATCATAATAAATACCTATAGGCTCTAACAATAGTGGGACCCTATGAAACTCATATCTTAGTGAAATTGTTTTAGCAACCATATCCTAATGTATCCTCATGCATAAGCCACATGATGGGAATCCATCCCAAGGCCCACTGGTATCCAATCATCATCAAGTTTAGTTAGTGTTGTAATTTAAATCCTTATAGAAGAAACCGAGCCTCGGTCCTACTAACCCTTCTTGTGTACTAGTCTTAGTCCACCCACCTAGATACCTAGGCCTCCCTTGTGCTCAATTTACATTTCACTTGTCACATAGTTCAAAAAATCTATATTAAAACATCATGAGTCACAGATAAACATGATAAACCCCCATTTTTCACAATAAAAGACTCTTTCAAAAAAATACGCACACCAAAACCTTTTGGAAACACACCTATCACTACTTTCACAATTATAATAAAAATTTATGAAGCACAATAGGATGAACAAGTGATTCAAAACAAATTTATTTTAGAAATCCATCTTTCAACCCATATGCACCACTAAATTTTAAAAAAACATATTAAACCACACAAATAATTAATACAACACATTCAAGGTGTAAATAAATCATAAAAAACTCATTTTATAATGCTAAAACATGGAATCACCAACCTCAAGATTGGATGCATATGAAATCTGATGTAAAACCACAATTGTACCACAAAGGAACCCTATATAGAAATGATCAAACCATGAACATAAATATTTTCCCCAAAAAACCATGATTCTACCCAATTTAGGGAAACCAACCCTCTAAAGGAAGTAGAACCTAATAAAGAGGAAAGAAATACCTTGATTAAGGAAGAAATCAAGAAAAGATTTAATTACATGATGATTATTGATGAACTAATGCCAAATCCACCCAAAAATTGATGTTCAAGGTAGGGAGAGGGCAAGAATGAATCTCGTAGGGATGAAAATCCCATGCGGTTCAAATTGGGGGTGTTTTGGTGTTAAAATTGGGGAAGGGTAGAAAAGTAATTTTCAAATTTAAATGACCTTCATAGACAGCACATTTACCCATCATGGTTTTCAAAACAGCCTAGTAAACCATGGGGTCTCATCTATGCATGATGAAAATGGCTGCATGGTTTCCTAGGGGAGGGTATCTATCTATGTGGCAAGTTGTGTGGCCTGAAAAATGCCACTCTCTCTGGAAAACGGTTTCTCCTAGACTGGTGAATGATTTCCCTTAACTGTGTGCCAACCATGATCTACCTTTTATAGGGTCTAAAAACTCCATATTCTCTAAAAACATTTATGAAATATATTGTATAAATAAATGAACAGAAAAAAAAAATACCACAAAAAAATCATGGATGAGATAATTCTCCCCACAATGAAAACATTTTGTCCCCAGAATTTCATCCAAAAGTTTGATCAGAGAAAAAAATTGATATTACTCTCTAACCCAAGACTTATACTCTCATGTCTCATGCTAATCATTACCCTGATACAAATTAACTCTGACCAATGGAATGTACTTCCCCTGAATCACTTTCTCTTAGAAATCCCCAATCCACAATGGCATCTCAAACATAGAAAAATCATGTTCTAATTCCAACTCTTCCAAATTAAACACATGAGATGAATCTGTATTATACTTATTCAACTAAGATACATGGAACATTCCATGAATTGATGTCAACTGGGAAGGAATAACTAACTAGTAATCCACATTTCCAACACTCTTTGTAACCTACTTGCCTGATCTTAGCTTCCCTTGCTTGCAAAGATGGTGGTGACCCAAGCGAGGAGCCACATTCAATATCACCTGATCACCAATAGAAAATTCAAAAGCTCAGAGCCTCTGATCGATATAACTGTTATATAGGCTCTGAAATTTTAACAAATATTTCCTAATCAACCAAACCTTCTCATACATCTCCTGCATGGGACATGGCCCCAACAATGAGGTCTCACCCACATCAATCCAACATAAAGGAGGCCAACATGGCCAACCATAAAGCACGTCAAAAGGATCCATTCAAATTGAGTATTGGTAACTGATATTATAGGAAAAATCAATTAACCCCAAATTGTTTTCCCATGAGCCTCTAAAGTCCAACACACATTTCCAAAGCATGTCTTCCAAGATATGATTTTCCCACTCTGTATGACCATCCATTTAAGGATGAACTGTCGTTCTATACTTAATCTATGACCCTGTTACCTTATAAAAGCATTCCCAAAACATTGAGGTAAAATGGGTGTCCCTATCTAAAATGATAGCTAAAAAAACACCATTCAGCCCCAATATCTCATAGACATACTACCATCCCAATTCATCCATCTTCACTGAATCCTTGATCTAAATAAAATGGGTAGACATAATGATAAGGTCATTCACTACCCAAATGGAATTCCATCTTTGGGGTGTATGATGTAATCCTATAATGAAATCCCCGGGGACCTCATACCATTTCCAAGTAGAGATGGGTAATCGCTATAGAAAATAGGTGGTCCTTTGGTTCTCTGAATTAACCTGTGAACATGAATAACATCAAGATACAAAATAATCTATGCCCTGCCACATAACTGGCCACCAAAACTGATGACACGCATCATAAAACATTTTACTTATACCATGATGAATGGAACCATGATACTAGTCGCAATCCTAAATCACCATATTCTGCAATGAAAATGGCCCCATGAAATGACCCATAAAGAAAAAATATCCCTTAGGATACAACTATCACACACTAGGAACCTCTCTACTATTTTGGAACTGTGTAGAACAATGACACAAATAATCACTCAGCTACTCCCATAAAATCAACTCCATAAGGGAAGGTTTCAACTACACATTGAAAATAATGGACTTCAATTGTGCTCCTCAGTATCTAAATGAATTTGAGCAAAAAAGACCATAAAATTCCGATCATCACTAGACTCTTTCAGGTATTTCACTGGAAAATTTTTACTTAAATGATTTTCTACAGCATTTCCTTTTCTAGGGGTATAGAAGATATCAAAATCAAACCCCTGAAGGTACTCAACCCAACACAATTTTTTAAAATTTATATCCTTTAGAAAGAAAAAGTAGGATAAACTATTATGATCCAAGTATACCACAAAATTCTCCCCAAATAGATAATAACACCACATAATTAGGGAATTCATCACAACGGATAATTACAAGTCATGAGTTGGGTAATAATTTTCATATGGATGAAGTTGGAGAAAACCATACACTACCACATCCTCATCCTATATGACAATGCTCCCATGTCTTATACCTGAAGAATAATAGTAGACTTCATATTTCTTTCTTGACTTTGTCATGATCAAAATAGTGGTTGTGGTCAACCACCTCTTAATCTCATCAAATGATGGCTGATATTATAAAACTCATTCAAAATTCATCCCTTTCTAGGAGAGCTTCATCATGGGTGAATCATGCTAAGATAAATATCTAATAAACTGCATGTAATAGACTATTTGGCCCAAAAAATTTCTGATATCGAAAAAATTATTCGATTGTTCTCACGATATCACTGCACTGATCTTATCAGGTTACATCAAAGCCCCTTATTCTGAGATCACATCACCCAAAAACATCACCTACCTAATCTAGAATGTGAACTTGGAAATATTCTTATAGAGAAGATGATCCCAAAGAGTGGCCAACAATATTATATAATGTTATTTGTGATCCTCCTTGGTCCCTCAGTATACTGGGATTTCATCCAAAAATACCATGATGGAGGTACTGAGATACTGATGGAACAGTCATTTCATAAGCACTATGAAATCCTTTGGATCATTTATTAATCTGAAAGGCATGAACAAATACACAAAGTGGTTTTACATACTTTAGAATGTCTTATTCAGAACATCCTCCTCTATGACTTTGATTGGATGATACCTAGAACCAAATTCAATCTTAGAGAACCACTTCTCCCCTTAATCTGGTCTAAAAGGCCATAAATATTAGGAAAAGCATATTTACTCTATATTTTAACCTTATGAAGCTTTTGATAATCAATACATAACTAGAGAGATCCATTTTCCATCTAAGAAAATAGATATTGGGTGGCATAAGGTGAGATGCTCAGATGAATGAATCCTTTGGATTCCAAAATCATCCATTTGTACCTTTAATTCCCATAACTCTATGAGGGACATAGAGTATGATTAAAAAAGACATCAGATGTGTTATTGATGCCAAATCAATGTTAAACTCTGCATCCTGATCAAGAGGAAAACCCCAAAATTCTTCGATTAATACCTTTGGAAACTCATCCGCCATAAGAGGTAATCCATTCATAATACCACCACCATTTCCCTCTAAAATGAGTGATGAGATCTGAAAAATAAGACTACCCAACTTCAGAAGTGAAGTTCTATCACATCCCAACTTAGGATCTTATCCCTGAAAAACCTGGTTACTTCCATCAGGTTTTAGAAAACTCTCTTCCCAGCGATAAAAATACATGTGAACCTAGAGACACAACATTCAATCCATACCAAGGATCATGTCAAAGAGGTACATTTCCAAATTAGGAAATCCCATTCTAGCTTGACCCCTGACATGGTGAGTGAACAATATGGACACATGAAATGATACTCCTTATTCTTACTAATGTTTGTCAACAAATCCATCCCATATGGAATAAGCACAGTGGATTATTTCCCCAAAAAGAGATAAAATAAATAGAGGTACCAATATATAACAAAGAAGAAACTATATACGATCCAATAATAACATTACCTCAAACTGTTACAGGTCCTACATTAGGTTCCATCAAAGATTGATCTAGAGCATGGAGATTCCATGTCTCTTCTTGAGCCTGATAATGGACACTGACCTACCGTTCTTCCTTAAACACACAATGTTTAAAAGAAGATCCAACATTGCTTCCATGACCACCAAACCCAGAACATGCCATTCTGGATGGATTTGACTGGCCTGACATTCCCCAAACAATCTATATATCCTAACCTATTCTAATATGTTCATTCCACCTTGAAAAAATTCTAAAAGTGTCCCATTGTCCCACATCAATGTCATGGTCTGGGTGGAGCTGAACACACAGACCGCACATGAAACCCCATTCCTCACTAATGCCATAAGACTGTACTGGCATCTAAAGTCACATAAGAAGGTAGTATGGAAGGATGGAATGGACTACCAGCTCCCCAATTTTCTCTCTCATTACACCTCCTCTTCCTTTCAGATGAACTATTGTTTCCCTTTCCCACTACTGAAACTCCTCTAAAAAAACTATACCTCTCATTATGATTGATCTCCACCATCAAATCATGATCAACCACCTATGAATAAGTCTAAAACCTGAACAAGAAGACATTAGATTAGATATCCATATGACACCTCATTGAATACTCTTCAATCTTCATTAGATCGTTGGAAACCACCTCAAGTGAAAACAAAACCAACTCAGTGAAATGATCGGTATACTCCATCATGGTATGATCCCCCAAGTGAAGAACAAAAAATCCTAGGGTCTTGTCAAAGGTCAAGGTTTCTAAGTAATACTACTTGTTGAAGAAACCTTGAAATCCTTCCCACCCATTTTATCGTGCCTCCCAGCCCAAACCACTGATTCCAACCACCTCTAACTAGGACCTTTCAACATGAACGATGCACACTTCACCTTAACTACCTTTTGACTGTTAAGAAACCCAAAAATACCCTCTATTTCATCAATAAACTCCTCTTCCTTATAGTTATTCATGCTTCCACATAAGTAAAGAGTATTTTTATTGAGAAACTCCTATTATTTTTCCATTCCATGACCTGGTATGGCTTCCCCAACATGAGGAGGACCAAATCCTACTCCATGACCCAAAGCTTGTACATCCTGAACCACAGATTCCACTAGTCTATGATTATTTAGTTATATAGAACTCTCTTTATCCTCTTCTCATGGTTTCACAAAAAGTCTCTAGGGTGGAATATTAATACATCAAGCAACAACCATAAGTAAAAACTATCACTACACCATTATGAACATTTTTAGTAACAAAAAAAATTCAAAACACTTCCATAGATCAAAACATACCCACATCCATCATAATAATAATCCAACTAAACCACTTCTACCTGTCCCTGTGTCTATATATAGTTTCCACCTTGTACGTCTCACCTAGAAGAGAATAAAATCATATTTCTAATGTCCTATGGAAACTAAAGGCATGTTATGAGGTGTGTTGGATAGACACCCCACTTGCAACTAGAACCTCAATCCCTAAAAATTCAATATATTTTCTCTTCAGACTCTCCCAAATAAAATAACCCCAAGAAATGGTGAAAACATAGATCTGATACCATTTTGTTACAAACCAAGACAGGGTTCCAACCAACTTTAAACCCAATCCAACTCGTGGAAGGGCCCGAAGGGCATTCCCAATCCCCATGGGCTGGAAACTAGTGTCTGGGTGTCACAAATAATGTTTCTGAAGGATTACACTAATTATAAATAATCATGAACAATAATCAAAAGTAAATTAACATAATATGATTAATACCCATATCAAATGATACACATCAGTTTTAAGTAAAAAAATTACAACTTTAACCAAAAAACAAAAAAATGCCAAAATGGGAGGGGACCTAACTACACCAAAAATCAAAAACCACCATGAAAAGAGAGGGAAAATACCCTCAGGCCACCTCCAAAACCTCCTCCAAGAGAGGAACCCTATAACTGGATCCACCATCACCACTACGAACACCTTTACATTACCTATTTTATACATAACAATGTCTATATTCACCCAAGGTCTGTATGTAGGGTCCGAGATGAACCCTAGTAGGATTCCACCCAAAATAGATTCCATTCTATTGCATTTAAATAAAAATCACATGAATGTTTTAAGTATGAAATTATAAACATATTAAGGAATGATTTTGATGGAAAAAAATTTAGGAAAAAATATTCAAAGAAAACATTCCTTGTAATTGTAAAGAAAACAAAGTCGATTGTATAAGGATGGTTAGAACTGCATCATAAGAGATAACCACATCATGAGAAATCCCTATAGTATATAGCTCTAGTGGGTCCCTAAAAACCTTGTATCTCGGTTAAAATTGTATAGAAACACTATCCCATGGAGTCCCCATGCATGAGCCACTAGTGTGGGATCTATACTAAGGTCTAGTGGTCACCAATAATCATAAAGTTTAGTTAGTGTGGAAATGTTAATATTTCTAGAAGAAACTAGTCCTCGAACCACCTATCCAACTAGCGTACTATTCCTAGTCCTCCTACATAGACACCTAGGATTCCTTTGTACTTAATTTTTATTTCACATGTCGCATAGATCACCACTATCACATACACACATCAAGAATCATGGGTACACATGAGAAACCACCATTTTTCATAGGAAATCTTCATTCAACCTCATACGCACACTAAAACAATTTAGAAACACACTTTTCACCTCATACATAATTTATAGAACACATTTATAAATCACAATGATTAATAACATATTGATAAAATTTTATTTCATTTAGAAAACCATATTTCAACCTATACGCACCTCGAAACCTTTATAAAAGACATTTCATACCACACACAAAATCTATAGAACACATTCAATAACAAAAAAAGAATAATAAAATCATTTAATAATTAAAAAATATGGAATCACTTACCTCAATCTTGGAAACTTCTAGAATTTGGTGGAAAACCACAACTATACCCCAAATGAATACTATAAAGTCAAGATCAAAACATAAACATCATGATTTGTCCCAAATAATAATGATTCAAGCCATTTATGAAACCCAACCCGTTGTAGGAAATAAACCCCAAGAAACTGGGAAGAAGAACCATAGAGGAATGATGAAATCAAGAAAACTGTGACTTACTTAATGATTCTTGAATATCCAAGACCAAATCTACCCAAAAAATGAAGTTCAAGGGGGGGAAATAGGGAGAGGAGTAATATACTAGGGATTCAAATCCTGTATGATTTGAGTTATAAGTAGTTTAGGGTTAAAATTTGGGAAGGGTATAAATTTAATTTTATGATTTTAATGTCATGGATAGACCGCACAATTTTCTGGCACAGTTTTTCGAGCCATGCAATAAACTTTCAGTCTCTTATATCCAAGAGGAAACTGGTCGCATGATTTCTTTTTGGAGGGTTAATGCCTACGACGAAAGTCGTGCAGCCTTAGCAGTACCACTATCTTGGGTGAATGGTTTCTCTTCGGTTGGCGTATGGTTTCTCCTACCATGATCCACCAATTGTACGGTTCAAAACTCAATTTTTCATCAAAAATAGCGAGGAAAACTAACAAATAAATACAATACCAAAAAAGAATACTTCAAAATAAAATCATGGATGTAACACACCAAACATGAATTATAAATAAATATAAGGATGAGATTGATCATCAAAGAGCATGAGGAATTAATTACTGAAGAAGTATCATATATGATAAGTAATCATTATATATTATATGTTATCAACATGGAATATATGGAATAATAACACAACATATGTAATAATAGACTAAGTAATTAATTACATCAAAATATTTTAATCATATTACTAGGGTTCATCGCCATAAAATTACCAAGCCTCATCACCATGGTATCATAAACATCTTACCAATTCTTATTAGCATGGTATCATAAACATATTACTAAGGCTCATCACCAAAGTAACATATTATTAAGACCATATTCCAAGATAGTATCACATGATGTATTTATGAATAATTTAGAATATGATAGGAGTCTAGATCTTATTTTTATTCCATTGTGTTCTTTAGTGCTCTAATTTCTTAAATTCTACCTTAATGTGATTTAATTTGTTATCATGAAAATCTTACAAAATGGAATTTCTATTAATTGGTGGTCCTATTAAGAGGATAACATAATGGTATTTGATTTGAGAATGAATTATCTTATTCTTGTTATTTGGAATATATTTCTATTTCATTAGATGTTTTAATTCCTTATTTTTTATAGGAATGTGATTTTTGAAAATGAATGAAAACACTAGGCCTCTGATCCCACTAAGAATAAAAATGTAAAATTCTATATAAAAATGTGTTAGATTGGGAAATATAGTAAATCATTGACTCTATAATAAAGATATTTTATTTGGATGATAATTTGTAGTTGATCCAATATCTCTATACTTAAGAGTGTTTTTAATAAAAATACATTTATTTTTAAGTGTTTTGTGACACAAATCTCTTCTCCTTCCCCTAAACCCTATCACTCACTCACTATGTTGGATATAACCCTTTCTGAAGTATGTACATTATCAAGATTGGATCGATCATTATAGGATCATTAATTTATATATGGTTCATTGATTATAATTTCCTACCCACTTGTGTATTTAAAATTCATTTTTTTGTTTAAATATTCATCATTGTTGATTTATTCGCATCATATACAAATAAAAATAACCATCTTGATGATATAACCCTTAGAACCCAACTATCCACATTATGGATTAAGATAATCTTTAAAGAATATTTTATATAAATTTTTACATATTTGTATATTTTATAGGTATTAATGTTTGATTTATGATGAAAAAATCCCATTATTGAAATATTTGAGAAAATATGAATCTAATACTAGAATTTAAATATGTTTAGTATTTGTAAATTTTATTCACTGATGATGAATGGTGGTGAAATTTTGGTAAATACAAGTCCATTATGGTTTCTAATAGTTGATATGTGAAAAGAAAGAGACAACCCCTTCATCTATTCCATTTTAATTAATAATAAAATTGTTTTATTATAATATAATAATATATATATTTTAGAATACATTTTCCCCCCAATTAAGGTTGTAGAATTTTGGGTATGGGTTTGGGATCCACCCTATATTGATAATATAAAAACATAGATGCCCAATGATGTGCCTAGGTGAGGGATGAGGGTTGTCCACATGTTGGGTGAGATCTATAGTAAAGTGGGAGGCCTCACTAGGTTTGTTGGGAATTTTCAATTTAATAATATAGAATCCTTCCCAAGTGGTCGATCTGGTTTTAATAAATGATTGTGGGGTTGAGGGGGTTGGTGACAAATGACCCTTCCCATTTATATTATTAACTTTTTTGTATTTTATAATATGTATAATTAATAATATATTTTATCATAAAAGTTAATAAACCTATTCTTTATCTTACATTAGATTTATGATATGTCTTTAGGACTATGATCATGAAATTGGGATGAAATGTTCAAAACCCATATCTACATGGTGATTCTGACACATGGAAAGGTCATTAGGACCACTACAAAGGCCCTTCCTTTTAATGATCCAAAAATTAAATATTTTTTATTTGATATATATTTAAGATAAATAAATAATCTATTTTAGTCCATTCTACATGTATATAAAAATTAATAGGTTTTTAATATCATTGATGATCATTTAAGATTCATTTGTATATTTTAAATATTTGAATATATAGATTGATGTTTAATCATCCTACTTACATTTTTTAGGATATGGTTATGTACATTTTCATGATTTGAACACATAAATGTCATTCATTAGGTCATTTGAAGCTCATAAGATGAAGATTTTTATAAATTAATATATTGGATATGAATATTTTTAAATTTCTCTTGACAATTATATCTATAGAAATTGCACACTAGAAACTCTTGGTGGGACCCAGTATTTTGTCAAATACCATTAATATCCTTATAGATAGATAATACAACATTATATGATGTTTTGTAAATTTTAATTACAAATTAAAACAACGATGATCTTTTAATGGGTTTGATAAGCTATGAATCATTAATGATTGTTATAAGATGAAAAATAATTATAGATAACATCTATGTTAAGAAACCTAATTCTATATGATATTTTATTTTAAGACACTCTTGTACATCAATTTCTTTCTTATTGACTAGTAGTGTGAAGAATTTGGTTCCATGATAAGTGGAAAAAATATTTAAATGTTGACTTAAAGATCCTGGTAGGATAACTGACTGATGAACAACATTATTTTCAGGAGTTGATAACCCACATGATTCACTGTAGAAAAATAATTTACAGAGCAATATCTTCTTAAATTATTATGTAGATGGTTATTTGTTCATACATTATACATAATAAATCCAGAGTGATGATACTAATAAAGTTGGTTTGAGACTTTTCAGTAAATTATTGTTATTTAACATGAAATTCCTACATTAGTATAACTCATGATTTAGGAAAGTGTAATGATGTGTGAGATTTTATGGTTTCTAATGTTGATGAGGTAGATTAATTTTATCGACATCTGGAATTCCGATAGTGATGATGAATTATAATTATATTGGTTATGATATGGAAATTTTTTTGTCACATGGACTCTTGTATGAAAAAAATTATGTTGTGAAATTTAGACTAAATATAGAATATGGGGTCAAGTAATATGGATTTTTATGTGAAAAATCATATTGATCCATTTCTTGTACTCAATTTATATGGAGTAAATGTCCCTTGGTGGTTTTTACTATAATTAAATACAATATTTCTCACTCAGTTCTCTAGGATAGAGGTTTGATATCCATTGAGGTGTTGATCTAATAAAAGACTCATGATTTTATTCTTGGTGATTCAGTGAAATGTGGAATGTTAGTTATTATTTAACTCATTATTTTCTTATTAACTTGGATTCTTTGAAAAAAAACACCACCTTTGTGGATGACATTTGAGTGAGAATCGAGTGGTCATTTTTTATATGACTACCATCTATATATATGGTTGGAGGAGTTCTATATTCTATTGAGGGATACAATACCATGAGGTGTAGAGACCCGAAGCTTATTGTACATGGACATTACATTACTTTTGCGGAATACTTAGTACATAACAAAAACACACACACAAGGATCGTAATAGTTTAGTGTCTTTGGAAACTCGGAACGTAATCTTCTAAACGTGGTGAAAGATCTTCAATATCTCCCATAAAGATCTTCCCCTTTTTTTTACCTAAAACCTTTCTTTATATCCTGGGGAAAGAAAAACAAAAAAGGGTGAGCTCAAATGCTCAGCAAGGGAAAATAAAAGAAATAAAAATCATATCATATCTTTATGAAAATCAAAACCTGCAAAAGAAATCATAATATCTTAACATGGAATAAATCATAGAAGTGAAAATGAGATCCCCATAATCATAACATAAAACTTGAAACTTTGTGGCATGCACACATAATCATGGAAAATCATTTCTTGTTAGTCATGACTCATTGCCAAGACTATCTTAGTGGACAAAGTCCCTTTCTGAACCGAGTTCACTCCTCGTTTCAGTCCTGTATCACTGAACCGAAATAACCTTCCGTTCCAGCCATGTCTATCTCATGAGATATAAAATCTTTACCCAATGCATTGGATGGAGATATAGGTCCCACCCATCTTATAATGAATCCTTTCTTATGTGTGCCACATAATCATAAACCATACATCATAGCGTAACCCATGTAATAAAAATGGGACTCTTAAACAACATGACATCATAAAACAATTCATATAAGGTAAAGGAATTCATAAAAATATTTCCATCACAACATAATCAAATCCATGTAATAATAGGGATAAAAACAGAACCCTTTATTATCTTATATGGAAAATAATTTTGATAAAACACTTGAACTCCATTCTTGAGGAAAATATCCTTTCTTTTTCAAAAACATTTTTCCTTTCTTAACATGTCATGAAACTTTAAACTAAAAGAAGTTGATTAAAAATAAACTTGAAAACTTGTAAAGGAAGCTTCTTGGAAATAATGTTTTAAAAATCCATTCATGCCGTATGAGTTAAAAAAACATTCTTCGTACTTTTGTCGGAAAAGTCAAAAAGTACCTCGTACGAAAAACGACAAAAGATTCCTTTCATACGTATTACTAAAAACTCACCGAAGGGTAAAAATGGATTTAAACAATTTTAGGTGGATGGAAATAATATTACATATTGAGTAAACATGGATGTGGATGATAAAATACACCCCAGTAAATACTTATGAATAAACAATCTCGGATAAAAATGAGATTGTGATATTTCCCTTACCTTAGGTCCGACTTGCTTTGTAAGTGTCCGAACCTCCTGTATAATGATTTAAATCATGTTATTGACTTATTACAGAATCATATTCATTGTTATGATATCATATATGGTTCACTTATGACATTATATTACCCGTTCTTTTGTAAATTCCATGTTAAAGAAGCGTTTTGGGTAAAATCGTTTCATTTATCGTAGGTGTTTTGACTTGTTGTTCTTGACATCATTATTACTTATATCATGATTTACTTACTTACAGAATATAAAATATCATATATATTCAGTATATATATATATAATAGATAGATAAATAAAATGAAAAACACCGTTCATGGAGACGGTAGTCCGTACGTACGCATGAACGCTGTTTTTCTTTCCTTATTGTCTTGAAATGGAAGTAAGTAGATGACATACATATGTATATATATACATAAATCCAGTAGCTTTATAATGTCATATATTTCATTATTATTTCTTATATATACATTATAATCATTCTTAAATGGTTAACATGGAGAATGAATCTCATCGCGTCGTGGAGACGGTATTCCGTACGTACGCACGAGCGATGATATCATTTCTATAAATATTGAATTGTATTGGAGTGGATTATACAATATATCAGAATCAATATGATGTTTTAATAACTATGTATAGTTATTATTTACACCATTATACCCATCCATGTAAGGTGGTGGTGGAAAATAGATTACACCACGGCGTGGAGACGGTATTCCGTACGTACGCACGCGCGGTGATTTCTTTTTCCGTAGGATGGATAGATGGTGAAATAGGGTTGTTCATACTTATAATAACATATAAGTATATGAGTGATACTGATGTTATTACTTCATAATGAAACAACCTAAGAAGAATAAGTGGAAGAAGAAATAAAGATGAAAGAATTGGTAACGGTAATTACCTCTTCTTTGAAGTGCCTCTTTGAGACCTCCTCTTAGGGCACTAAAATTGGTCTTTGAGGAAGACCAGAACCTCTAGGATGTTGCTAGGGAAGTGGAGAGGAGAAATTGGCAGGGGTTGGCCGAGCTTGAGTGCTCAAATTGGTGTGAGGAGGAGGGGGAGGAGGTGTCCTTTTATAGGGGAGGAGAGGGGCACCTTAGGAATTCTTAAAAATATTAATTTATAATAAATCTAACCCCACTTAAAAACCTCCAAAAATGACTCATATTCGAAGCTTAGATGAGATAGGGTTGTAATCTCATCAACCAATCAAATTTAGACATGTTTGGATCTTATTTTAAACCTTATCAATTAGATTTAACTCTAAGTTAAATAATTTAACTTTTACCGTGTATTTTTGTTTTCTTTCACTATATGGTTAATACACTTACTATAACATGCCAAACGAACCCCAAATTGTTTATTATTAATATATATATCCTTATCTAAGTCATTTTGCCGAACCTTAGATTTTTAGGAATAAAATAACAATTAATAATATAATATTTGATTTAAAAACTATTTTGTGTCAATTTTGACACTATTTGATATATGATTTTTGTGAAAGTCATAACAGAATTAAATGTTCGAAACAAGTTGATTAAATCAACATTAATATATCATAGTAACCTTGAAAATTAGTGGAATTCATAAAAATTCTCAAATTACATTTATTTTGGTGTTTATAACATCAATTATGTCAATATTTCATAAATAAGATAATTACTGCATCATCTTTGTGTCATAAATTAATTAAATTATTTTATGTCTAAAAATTACAAATAAAATACCATTATGTAGGAAATCTTTTTAGATTTCTAATGAATATTTATAGTCGAATTTATCTTATGTATAACCCCATATTAAAAATGAATTACTTATTAAACTTTGATTTTAACTATTTCAACCCTTCTTTAAATAAATTAATAATAAATGTCCTAATCTAATCCAAGTGGGCCTAAATGGTCATATTTTATTCCTAAGTTTGTTTTTGGTCGAATTACACTTGTCCAATAGAATTAGGACATGTGTTAGGGTAATATTGATATCATATTTACCCTTAGTTACCCTATTTACTATTAACCGCGGTAAAAATAGTAAAAAGTTACTATTCACCAAAAAATTATTTTCATCTCATTGAACCACATTTTAGTCCTTGATATTAACCGTGTCTCTCGGATTTTCGAAATTCCATTCACAGAAGCGGTAAAATTAAGTTTTATGCAAAATTCAGTTTTTAACCTACCACTTAGTAGTTTCACTATTCATCAAAAATTGATGTTTTTCAGAACAATGCCAAAAATTCATCCCAAGCTATATTTCATATTCCGAATTCAAAAATGAAGTCTATTTTACCAAATTCATAACATAAAAGTTGCATTAATTAATTTTATAATTAAATCCCGCTGTTAAAACAAATAGCGTGTTTTTAAGAAACAATATCTATCAAAAGATTGACACTTGTTTATGTCTAGTTTAAATGTGAAATTACATCCAATGACCAACATTGTATTAAATTGTAAAAATATATTCTAAATATACTTTAAAACTACTCCAATTAATAATTTATCACTATTAATTATTTCGATTAAAAAAGTTGTTTTTTAATTATAATTTAGTACTTTTCACTATTCATCAGAATATGAAAGTTATCCGAAATGTACCAAAATTTCACCTTAGGCTAAATTCGATACTCCGAATCCAAAAATGAAGTTCATTTTGAAAAATAAGATTTTCAGAATTTTAAAAAGTGGTTATTACTATTCATAACGGCTAGTTTTAATAACATTTTAATAGCATATCGCTGTTTAGTGAAACTCGTTATTGCGTACTACACACGCTATCGAGGAAGGTCGCGATTGCGTGTATGCAAGGCAAGTCAAGGATGCGTGTTGTGCAAGCTCCTTTTGGTGTAGCGTACAATACAAGACATTAGTGAAATAAAAAGAATATTTTTCATAAAATCTCGGGCTGTTACATTCTACCCCCCTTAAAATGAATTTCTCCCTCGAAATTCGTCGGGGTTATAAATGGTTTACTATTCGAAAGATTCTTTAATAGAATCCCACATCGTAAAAAGGAATACAAAAACTTGGCTTTAAAAACTAAAGTATGAAATGTAACGATTACCCAAATAAACTAATCGCTGGGTTTCCACATAGGTAAAAATATGGATATGGAAGAGAAATCTAACCATCATGTTCTGATGGAGAGTGGTAGAGAACATGGCTATGGAAAAGCCAGTAATCACAAATCCATAGATTTGTGATGATATAAGGTACCATCTGATTCATCAGGTATAAGATCACTAGGACAACATTTTTGGTTTTCAAGATCATTTCCCTAAAGTTGAAAATTTGAATTAGAATAAATACTTACTTTATTTTGGTACAATCTCACTGTTGTTCGTGCCTTGAACAATTTCCACTTCATCTCTTAAATAAATGAAGTTGAATTTGTTATTCGTGAAGTGTTAGCAGATCATGTGATAGAATGACGGGTCATTCCATCTGTTTCAAAAAAAAGGTTAGCAAAATTATATACATAAGTCGATCTATAGTGAGATTAATTACATATGGTTTCTAAAATGGACTTATACTTCATATATCATACTGCTTAATATAATAAAACTAGTTTCTACTAAACAGGGACTTCCTGTAGGCCAGTGGTAGGCGATAAAGGCCAGTCGCACTTCGGTTGTGGGTTCGATTCCCACAGCGTTGTCCGAAGCGATGGGCTGTCGCCCGTCCTGCAGGTTGTCCCTTTTTCTAAAACTACGTTACTATAACATCCCATCAATAATATCGAAAATCTTCTATCCTTAAACAATACTAACTTATGTCCAACATAATCCAGTCTAATCTTTAGGCTTATACATAATACTGCAGTCCACTCTCATAATATAGTGACAACGATTACCAGAGATTTAATACTGTCGTTGATATCATAAGATATGTCTTGTTGGTCACATTCCAAACATTCAAAGTCCTTAATCGTGTATTCTCTTGAATACCTTAGTGAAAACATGAGTGCAGTTAAAAGTTAACACTTTCCACATACCAAAATCCTCAAAATTCTATATACTCAAACCATGATATCACTTAGTCCTTATATCAATCATGAGCTCATGAATACTATTAAACATTTCATTTTCTCGTCTTCATTATGCGCATATCATCTTATTTCCAAAAAAAATATCTCAATCACTTTGAATACCACATCAATAAATATTGCAATACTCAATGATACAACATTATTTTGGAATCCCATTACATAAACACTTAATCATTCCACCACATCATTTTCATATTCAACATTGCCAATAGTGATCGCATGTGATTTCCCTTTGTCCTTTGCCTTCAGTGGTTGCTCATGTTGATCATCACTAACCCTTGGATTAGGGCAATTATTAGCATAATGCCCCATTTCCTTGCACTTGAAGCATTGAAGTGTTGGTGGTGCGTTCTCTGTAGTGTTTTCTTTATTCACATCATTAGAAACCCTTTTTCCATTACTTCGACACTCAGCTGCTCGATGACCTTCTTTTCCACACTTAAAACATTTTCTAGTCCCTTTAAGACAATCTCCACCATGCTTCTTTCCACACTTTGTGCATAAGGAAACATTCATCTTCTTTTCACCATTATTTTGAGATTTCTCCTTGAACTCCATCTTTCGTTTCTTGTCAAAACCATGAGATGGATATGTAACACCAACTTCCATTTCTACCTTGATAGCACAACGCACAATTTCTTCATAGCTACTGAAGTCTCTTATAGCTAATGCCCTTCGAAGAATTGGTTTTAAGCCACTGAAAAATCGATCAACTTTACTTTCAGGTTGGATGATAATACCAGAAGCATACCTTGCAAGTCTTGTAAAATTTGCTTCATAGGTACCAACAGATTCATCGTCCCTTTGCTTCAGTTCAAGAAACTCTTTCTCCATCTTTGTTCGAAGAATACGAGGGAAGTACTTACTGAAAAACAGGTTCTTGAACTCGTCCCATTCCATGGACTCAATTTCATCTCTTGGCCTCGTATTCTTGATAAGATTCCACCATTGATCAGCTTCACCTTCCAAACGATATACTGCTAAGATGACTTTATCATGTTCAGAACATTGAAGAACTGAAAATATCTTTTCAGTAGTACTAATCCATTGTTCAGCAACTAATGGATCAGTAGACCCACTGAAAGAAGGTGGACGTTGCCTCATGAAGGACTCAATAGAATATTGTTCCCTTCTCTGCTCATTTGGAAGTCCAGAATGATTCATAGCTTGTGTAAGTATAGCAATAAGATTTTGCACTCCATCTCCCATAACATTTGTTTGTTCAGGAGGGCAATCATTGCATTGTCCATTGCATTGATCAACACGGTTCCTTCGGGTTCCAGCCATCGTCTAAAACCCAAAAAGAATAGTGTGAGAGGCAAAAATCATGCTAGGGAAAACAACATAATAAAGGGGGAGTACCTTCAATATCCAACATCTTAGGTTTAATTCTATGATCGTTAGCGTAATTCTATTACTATAACCTATACGTATACTTATCCCTAGGGACATCCCTAGACATACCTTAGAAATATCTCTAGGGATCTCACTAACGTTTTCACATCCTAGTTTCCAAAGGTTGACTAAACCTTTCCTCTGATACCAACTGTAGAGACCCGAAGCTTATTGTACATGGACATTACATTACTTTTGCGGAATACTTAGTACATAACAAAAACACACACACAAGGATCGTAATAGTTTAGTGTCTTTGGAAACTCGGAACGTAATCTTCTAAACGTGGTGAAAGATCTTAAATATCTCCCATAAAGATCTTCCCCTTTTTTTTACCTAAAACCTTTCTTTATATCCTGGGGAAAGAAAAACAAAAAAGGGTGAGCTCAAATGCTCATAAAGGGAAAATAAAGGAAATAAAAATCATATCATATCTTTATGAAAATCAAAACCTGCAAAAGAAATCATAATATCTTAACATGGAATAAATCATAGAAGTGAAAATGAGATCCCCATAATCATAACATAAAACTTGAAACTTTGTGGCATGCACACATAATCATGGAAAATCATTTCTTGTTAGTCATGACTCATTTCCAAGACTATCTTAGTGGACAAAGTCCCTTTCTGAACCGAGTTCACTCCTCGTTTCAGTCCTGTATCACTGAACCGAAATAACCTTCCGTTCCAGCCATGTCTATCTCATGAGATATAAAATCTTTACCCAATGCATTGGAGGGAGATATAGGTCCCACCCATCTTATAATGAATCCTTTCTTATGTGTGCCACATAATCATAAACCATACATCATAGCGTAACCCATGTAATAAAAATGGGATTCTTAAACAACATGACATCATAAAACAATTCATATAAGGTAAAGGAATTCATAAAAATATTTCCATCACAACATAATCAAATCCATGTAATAATAGGGATAAAAACAGAACCCTTTATTATCATAGATGGAAAATAATTTTGGTAAAACACTTGAACTCCATTCTTGAGGAAAATATCCTTTCTTTTTCAAAAACATTTTTCCTTTCTTAACATGTCATAAAACTTTAAACTAAAAGAAGTTGATTAAAAATAAACTTGAAAACATGTAAAGGAAGCTTCTTGGAAATAATGTTTTAAAAATCCATTCATGCCGTATGAGTTAAAAAAACATTCTTCGTACTTTTGTCGGAAAAGTCAAAAAGTACCTCGTACGAAAAACGACAAAAGATTCCTTTCATACGTATTACTAAAAACTCACCGAAGGGTAAAAATGGATTTAAACAATTTTAGGTGGATGGAAATAATATTACATATTGAGTAAACATGGATGTGGATGATAAAATACACCCCAGTAAATACTTACGAATAAACAATCTCGGATAAAAATGAGATTGTGATATTTCCCTTACCTTAGGTCCGACTTGCTTTGTAAGTGTCCGAACCTCCTGTATAATGATTTAAATCATGTTATTGAATTATTACAGAATCATATTCATTGTTATGATATCATATATTGTTCACTTATGACATTATATTACCCGTTCTTTTGTAAATTCCATGTTAAAGAAGCGTTTTGGGAAAAATCGTTTCATTTATCGTAGGTGTTTTGACTTGTTGTTCTTGACATCATTATTACTTATATCATGATTTACTTACTTCCAGAATATAAAATATCATATATATTCAGTATATATATATATAATAGATAGATAAATAAAATGAAAAACACCGTTCATGGAGACGGTAGTCCGTACGTACGCATGAACGCTGTTTTTCTTTCCTTATTGTCTTGAAATGGAAGTAAGTAGATGACATACATATGTATATATATACATAAATCCAGTAGCTTTATAATGTCATATATTTCATTATTATTTCTTATATATACATTATAATCATTCTTAAATGGTTAACATGGAGAATGAATCTCATCGCGTCGTGGAGACGGTATTCCGTACGTACGCACGAGCGATGATATCATTTCTATAAATATTGAATTGAATTGGAGTGGATTATACAATATATCAGAATCAATATGATGTTTTAATAACTATGTATAGTTATTATTTACACCATTATACCCATCCATGTAAGGTGGTGGTGGAAAATAGATTACACCACGGCGTGGAGACGGTATTTCGTACGTACGCACGCGCGGTGATTTCTTTTTCCGTAGGATGGATAGATGGTGAAATAGGGTTGTTTCATACTTATAATAACATATCAGTATATGAGTGATACTGATGTTATTACTTCATAATGAAACAACCTAAGAAGAATAAGTGGAAGAAGAAATAAAGATGAAAGAATTGGTAACGGTAATTACCTCTTCTTTGAAGTGCCTCTTTGAGACCTCCTCTTAGGGCACTAAAATTGGTCTTTGAGGAAGACCAGAACCTCTAGGATGTTGCTAGGGAAGTGGAGAGGAGAAATTGGCAGGGGTTGGCCGAGCTTGAGTGCTCAAATTGGTGTGAGGAGGAGGGGGAGGAGGTGTCATTTTATAGGGGAGGAGAGGGGCACCTTAGGAATTCTTAAAAATATTAATTTATAATAAATCTAACCCCACTTAAAAACCTCCAAAATGACTCATATTCGAAGCTTAGATGAGATAGGGTTGTAATCTCATCAACCAATCAAATTTAGACATGTTTGGATCTTATTTTAAACCTTATCAATTAGATTTAACTCTAAGTTAAATAATTTAACTTTTACCGTGTCTTTTTGTTTTCTTTCACTATATGGTTAATACACTTACTATAACATGCCAAACGAACCCCAAATTGTTTATTATTAATATATATATCCTTATCTAAGTCATTTGGCCGATCCTTAGATTTTTAGGAATAAAATAACAATTAATAATATAATATTTGATTTAAAAACTATTTTGTGTCAATTTTGACACTATTTGATATATGATTTTTGTGAAAGTCATAACAGAAATAAATGTTCGAACCAAGTTTATTAAATCAACATTAATATATCATAGTAACCTAGAAAATTAGTGGAATTCATAAAAATTCTCAAATTACATTTATTTTGGTGTTTATAACATCAATTATGTCAATATTTCATAAATAAGATAATTACTGCATCATCTTTGTGTCATAAATTAATTAAATTATTTTATGTCTAAAAATTACAAATAAAATACCATTATGTAGGAAATCTTTTTAGATTTCTAATGAATATTTATAGTCGAATTTATCTTATGTATAACCCCATATTAAAAATTATTTACTTATTAAACTTTGATTTTAACTATTTCAACCCTTCTTTAAATAAATTAATAATAAATGTCCTAATCTAATCCAAGTGGGCCTAAATGGTCATATTTTATTCCTAAGTTTGTTTTTGGTCGAATTACACTTGTCCAATAGAATTAGGACTTGTGTTAGGGTAATATTGATATCATATTTACCCTTAGTTACCCTATTTACTATTAACCGCGGTAAAAATAGTAAAAAGTTACTATTCACCAAAAAATTATTTTCATCTCATTGAACCACATTTTAGTCCTTGATATTAACCGTGTCTCTCGGATTTTCGAAATTCCATTCACAGAAGCGGTAAAATTAAGTTTTATGCAAAATTCAGTTTTTAACCTACCACTTAGTAGTTTCACTATTCATCAAAAATTGATGTTTTTCAGAACAATGCCAAAATTTCATCCCAAGCTATATTTCATATTCCGAATTCAAAAATGAAGTCTATTTTACCAAATTCATAACATAAAAGTTGCATTAATTAATTTTATAATTAAATCCCGCTGTTAAAACAAATAGCGTGTTTTTAAGAAATAATATCTATCAAAAGATTGACACTTGTTTATGTCTAGTTTAAATGTGAAATTACATCCAATGACCAACATTGTATTAAATTGTAAAAATATATTCTAAATATACTTTAAAACTACTCCAATTAATAATTTATCACTATTAATTATTTTGATTAAAAAAGTTGTTTTTTAATTATAATTTAGTAATTTTCACTATTCATCAGAACATGAAAGTTATCCGAAATGTACCAAAATTTCACCTTAGGCTAAATTCGATACTCCGAATCCAAAAATGACGTTCATTTTGAAAAATAAGATTTTCAGAATTTTAAAAAGTGGTTATTACTATTCATAACGGCTAGTTTTAATAACATTTTAATAGCATATCGCTGTTTAGTGAAACTCGTTATTGCGTACTACACACGCTATCGAGGAAGGTCGCGATTGCGTGTATGCAAGGCAAGTCAAGGATGCGTGTTGTGCAAGCTCCTTTTGGTGTAGCGTACAATACAAGACATTAGTGAAATAAAAAGAATATTTTTCATAAAATCTCGGGCTGTTACATGAGGTGTCTTCATATGGATAGGGTGTATTCATCATGTTACCCCGTCCATGGGTAAACTGTGTCCTGGTCGATGCATGTTCTTAAAGCATGGTTTTTTAGTTCTTGTCTTAGTGATATATTGTTCATAGGGGCCCTTATATATGAATGTAAAATGGCATGTGTTATATACATAATAATTATTATTTAGTGAGTGTAATTATATAATTATTTTGGTATTGTAAAATATTTAATCAAGGCATAACATAATATTTTTATGTAGATAATATTTTGATAATAGTGTGATTTCTCTTTTTTTTTCTTTTTACACACCTTGAAACTAGTTTTACATAGGGTTGAATCATTTATGTGGATAATTGTGCAGAATGTTATTTATCACCTATACATGTTCAATAGAGTGTTTTGATCATGTTATTATTTAAATTATTATGTTTAGTTTGTGATATTGGTTGGATGTCAATGGCTATAGAGGAGCATTGGTGGCATCGACTTGGTGTCTTTATCAGGGTGATCACATTGTTATCTTTCATGTCGTGTTTTATTTTTTTTATATTACAATATAGGATGTTTATACTTAAGGTTTGTATAGTTTATTTATCTAGTGTTGAATTGTTTAAAATTATTCCATTAATTCATGGTTTAAATTTCATACCATTTGAGTATTTCATTGATGTATATTGTCGATAATTTTTCATGGTTAGAAAGTAACAAGTTTTTAATGGAGGTAATACCTCCCATTATGTGAGTGGATACTTTAGCTGTATTCATTATCCCATGGACCAATAGAGGATAGCTTGGGGGGTTTTCTTACCAACACCATTGGTTTATCTAGGTGTTCCCCATTAGGGTTATCATGTGTAAAATGGGTATCAAAGAATTAATATTGAGTTTGAATCTAGAGAAATGTGAGTTTTTTATTTTAGAATAAATAGGGAAATTATTTTTTGAAGTATCATGGTTTTGTCGATCAAACCTAGGAACCCAAAAATATAGTATGATATCCAACACATTGTTACAAAAATTTATTTATTATCTACTAAATAACTTGATACATTTACCATTGATTTAATGGTATGGTTAGGGTGGAGAATGAATCATATAGATTTAGGTCATGAATTTTTATATTTTATTGATCTTGGAAATATTTTTTAATGGTAATATTATTGTAATTTTTTTAAATATATGTATTTTATACCATGATTTTCAGCACTGATTCTCATGAGAGTGATCAACTAAAGTGCTATAAAATTTTTGTGTCATTGATAGTAGATATTAGTGGTTGAGAGATAACTAATAAAGGTTGAAATGAGTGATCACAATTATCTATTATTTATTGTATCCTTTTTGGTATCACCATTTTATTATTGGACTAATGATATAATGATATTTTATGTTTGGGTCCGTCATTTAGATCCCTTTCTATATTTCTTTTATGGTCTTGATTTTTATTATATTTTAATGATTTTTATTTAGGAGTAGTGGGATGATTTTTGTGTTATGTATGAGTCATATGTGTTGATTAGGTAATCTTTGAGTATAATGAGGATTCCTAGATAAATATGTATAATGAAAATACACCTTCAACCATGAAGTGGATTGTGCTCACTTTGAAGGTAAAATAATTCAAGATGGTGTGGTTCCTAGTTGACTTTAGTGTATAATGCTACTTGTGTATTATAGTTAACATGAGTTTAAATGATATATCCTTTGTATATAACATTGAAAATATAGTTTCTATGGTGGATACATGAGTATATTTATGATCTATTTATAGTGATCTTGTTTCATGGATTGCAAGTAAATGATGGGAGCAGTTCATTTATCTCAGATGTGGGAAAATCTAGTGGTGATAATTTCTTTTATTTACCTTAATGGTAAATGTTTGTGAGATATGTGTTATTCGTGATAGTGTTTATTAATATGTAATTTATCATTTTATATGAGATATGGTGACACTTTCACAATAATATGAGTGATGTGATTTAGAGGACTCATTTTTAAGAGTGTGGTCTCGATGGAGGATACTAGATAATTAAATCACATTTGAACTTCCCTCAACATGCTAAAATAAGTTATTCGTTTTGAGATCACTAATGTGAGGGAATGGATAAACAACAATGTGGTATGTTATTTTTCATTATGGGTAAAATATCAAGACCTATCTGACATTTTGATTTCCCTTAATTTTGATGTAAGATATATAGATCGGAATTTATATTATGTCTTCATAAGGAGTAGGAAAGATATAGTACCATTATGGGAAAATTAAAGGGATATTTGAGGATGGTATCTTATTTTATACATATCAATATAGAAACAACTAGGTATAGTGGGATTAATCAGAAGTCGATAGGGGATGTGATTCATTAGATTTTGGCCAGAGATAGTTTGAGTTTTTCAAAAATTATCTTGGGATCTAGAATTGACAAATATTTTTATTATAAATATTTTTATGATCATACGCTCCATATATTTTTTATGGGTCCCTAATACCATATTACATTATATATAAATAATAACTATACCTAGGTCATTTTATGTTGTTAATGATAGAAAGGATGATTAAAGCCGATATGATGCATGTTTTAAGTTATAGGGGTTTACAAATGACTGATTTGTAGGTGATGATGTGAGTCTTCATGAGTACCGATATTACTATTATGAAATGATTATGTTGATGTTATCCTATTTTTTTTAGTTGGATAAATAAATTTTATTTGTTTATTTGATGATAATTAATGATTATGATGATCCCTGGAAGAATTCTATCCTTAGATCATGTGATTCATTGATTATTTACAACTTTATGTGTGAGTGATGAATTAGTTTTTAGCTATGTGAAAAATATGTGATCATACAAAAGGTATCAATGATGAGATCTGAAATAGTTTCCCATTATAAGAAAATTAACTTTAGATACATTTTCTATAATGGTAGAGAATTTTATTTTCTTCATTGGAGATGAATAATGAAGTT
This sequence comes from Viscum album, assembly GCA_963277665.1. Taxonomy (NCBI): domain Eukaryota; kingdom Viridiplantae; phylum Streptophyta; class Magnoliopsida; order Santalales; family Viscaceae; genus Viscum; species Viscum album. The sequence goes on from OY728141.1 coordinate 1,578,839,823, forward strand.
ATCCTGACCGTAAAGTAAAATTATTGGGATAGTTTAACACTTTTTGGTCGGTAGTACCCCAGGTGTTGTCATATCATATATGGAGTTCTAGTGATGATGTTGTTATGAGTGTGGAATATGTCATTCTATTCATAGATAAGATACTCATTTTTTGAATGGTTAAGGTTGAGTTATGAGTTTAGAAGTTATTTTTAGTCCAATCCTTTAATTTATTATGATAATAATGGGGAATTTATGTGATACATATCATAAAAATTATTTCACATTTAGTAAATCATGATAACATTTTCTAAGAGGTCATTGATTTATTAAGTTTTTATACTTATGTAACAAATTTTTAGAAGCTATTATTCATCATATGTATATATTATGATCATATAAATATATGATATTGAGTTGAGGTGGAGTGATTTTGAGGTTACATTTGAATTCTCTATGAATTGTTTTCTCTGAAACATCATAGTGCTTCCTAAGGATTTGGAATATTTGGTAATATTTAAGCATGCTATTTTATTATATTGTGAATAAGTAGACATAATAATCTATTTAGTCTCATATGGATGTGTAATGAGTCAACAAGCTAACTTTTATGAATATTGGATTGAAATAGAGACCTTTATGTGTTATGATTTCATAAACCCCGATCGATAATTTGAATTTGGTTTGACCTACTTCAATTACTATCATTTATAGTAGATGAATTCATAATAACTTTAGTGATTCATAACCCCGAATTTTTATAGGTTTCAAATCACATTTCATGGGATTAATTGAGTTAATAAAAGACTTAATTGTTTAAATATCAACAATGATCTATAGTGGGATAGTAATAATGTGAACGAGGATTTAACTAAGCCTGTGTTTCTTGATCACATGATATTCAATAAAATATGATGATGTTTCATGGAAAATGTTGGAGTATAATTATTTATATATGTATTAAGTTCTTCTCATACTAGTGTATTTTTATTTTATAGGACGAAAAGTTTTAAATTTGGGAATGTTTTTTATTTTCTAAATTCTCTATTAGAATGATTTATCCTATGATCAAGGTTCCCCTTCATCCCACCAGTTTTTTAGTTCATATATTAATTTAAATTATTACTTTTTATGATTTAATTTTTTACCATGAAAAGTTTAAAGAAGGATATAGTTACTGGTTTTAAATCCCACTAAGTGGGTAATGTCTTGAACTTTAATTTTAAGATAAATTATATTATTCTTTTTATTTGGAACCCATTTAAATTTATTAGATATACTAATGTCTATTTTTATTAAATGATGCTCTTTAATTATTTAGTTTAGTTCCAGATGAATTTTATAAATGAAATTCAAAAAATGGTTCTTTTATCCCACTAAGGTCACAACATTCAAATATTTTTCCTCATATTAAGGCTATATATAATAAAGTGTTGTAATGATTTCTTGATTGTAATTTATGATTTTGATTAAATGATCTAAGATTATTCAATTTATATTTAGGCTCAATTTTTTATTCAGGTAGAGGACTTTGAAGGTTGTGACAACACATTATTTTTATTGAATAACATTACGTTCAATATTGTATATGACATGCAACACCAAGCTTAAATGAACCATGACATATTATTATCTAAAAATGAATTTTATATCCTAGCTAATGAATTGGAAGCTATGAATAAGAATAGAAACATTATGAAATATATATATATATAAATTTAATACTCAATAATTTTTTTTGATTAATTATTAGGAAATAAGATTTCAATATTTCTAAGTAAACTCATATAATTCCACAAAAATATGTTTTCTTCAAATATGATTTTTATTTTTTTTTGTAAGAAAATATTTTATTTAATTTTTAAAACATTTATAATATTTATTTCAAAAAACTAAATTAATTTTTGAAGTAAAAATTTCAAAATTATCTAAGATTTAATTTTTAAGAAATTTCTACAAAGAATGATTTCTCAACGTACAGTGTAAATATTGATTTTTATTGAAAATCTTATTTTTTGTTTAAATAATTTTATTTGAAAATGTTTGAAAAGTAAAATTAGTTCTCATATATGATGAATAGTCAAATTAAGTTTATTTAAATCAATTTTATGGTTTAATTAGTTATAAAAATATTGTTATACTTAAAAACAATTCCAAAAAAAAACTATTTTTATGCGTTATAGGTATTAACCACAAATTAATTTATGCCACTTCTATAAAGTAATATTAAAAAATGGATTTTTTAATTGGAATTATTAGTTTTGAATTTCATAAAAAGTTACCTTTTTTTAGTCAATATTAGTAGTAACCAAAGTAATATTTTTCACCTTAGTAAGGGTAAAACGAGTAAAATAGGGTTAAAACATTGGGATAAGTAATTAAAAATTATCTAAAATATACCTTTATACTATTTATGGATGTATTTTTCCATGTACATAAAATTATCTAATATATATCTAATTATTTCCATATTTTTTTGATTGTGAACTTTATAGTAATTTATGTAAAAGATAACGTTAAAAATGTCACACTCTTGCCTTTATTGTCACTGATATTTTTATTATATGGGTAAAAAGGATATTTTTTAGTTTTGAATGTTTATTTTTATGTTAAATTAATTTTAATTATCATTTTATTTTTTTATTTTTTAGTTATTTAACTGTAACCCTAAATGCCGACGCAAATCCAACATATTATTTATTCAACTAATATAAAAATAAAATAAATAGTTTTAAAATTTTTGAATGTAATAAAATTTTGATGAATTTTTATATTCCTAAAATATATAAATATAACATTTTAGATATTTGTTAAAGTTTTTTATTCACATATATTTTATTTCATGTTGTTTTTAAAGTCAAAATATTTGAACAGTGTCAAAAATGACATTAATAATATTTTATGAAAAATAATATTCTATTAAATTTTTTAAAAATCATAAAAATATTAAATTTTAGAAATTATATTTATAAATGGTCTAAATGATCATTAATTTTCCATTTCAGATTCAATTTTTACTATATAAGTAAAATTATAACCCTTTATGATTGAAAAATATATTACCACGGTTATGGTTATAATAAATTAATGAAGGGGTTAAATTAAAATAAATGGCATAAAAACCCACATAAACCTTCCCAAATTTTATTTTTTAATGATATTTTAACAACATCATACGTTATAATTAAATCTAAATCCATTTGGAATCATTTTGTCTTAGAAAGAATTTATTTTATTTTATTCTTTTAAAAACTTCAAAGAGTGCCCCTATCATAACTTATAAATGGGCACCACTCATATCTCTTCATTACACTAATTGGATCCATTTTGGACTAAAAAACATACCAAATAACCTTATCAACTTCCTTATCCATTACATAGAGTTTATGGTCTTCTTAAAGGATAATTCCAATGGTCATTGAGAATGGATCTAGAGGAGGCCTACTGAAGAAGATGTAATCATCTTACCCAACCCATTTCAATTTGTTTCTTCTTATAAATCCTCTAAATATATGATATTATTCATAAAATAATAACATATATATCATATATACACTGATAGGTAATTATTATGATAAAACCACCTTTATTTTCTCTCATTTTCATCAAATAGGAAATGAATGTATCACTTGTGAATATGTATAGCTTACTATCTCTACATAGTGATAAAATTCATTTTCTATCACGATATTTTATGGATAGTTATTATTATGGGTTCAATATTTACATATGATATTTATGACATGATTAATAATCTTTAATTATAATATTATATCTACATATGCACTTTCCAATATGTTGTAAAATTATAATTTTTCTCATGTGTATGTTTGGACTACCACCTCCATGAAGTGATGTAGTTTGTTTTTAATTTTAAATTTACATGGATAGAAATAATGATATATTTAATGAATACATGTATCATATATGATTTAATAATTATACTAAAAAATTGAAATATTATTTATCTTTCTTTCTTCCCATCCATTGAAAATTTAAAATAGTGTTCACGCATACGTATGGCCTACAATCTCCATGAATGGTGTAATTAATTTTAATATGTTTTAAAGATTAATATATATATATATATAATGAATATATATCATATTTATATCATTATTGAAATTTTAATAATTATTTAACTATCATCAAAGTATAAGTAATTGAATTACCAATCTGAAATTCTCATGAAAAATGAAACTCCTAGAACCTGAAAATGGTGATTTTAATAATTAATTATTAATAAATGGATGTTGAAATGTCATAAGTGGATAATATATGATATTATAAGTATTTAAGTGATTCTAGTACATAATATAAATATAATAAACTTTATTTTCATGGAGTTTCGATCTTCTTCAATGCAATTCGAACTTAGCATAAGGGTTTATCATCTCAAATTGACTTCTTTTGGACATATTTCATGTTATACATGTATATATTTTATAAGGTGTATATACACTCCCTATGAAATGTTTCATAATTAATATCCTTATATTGATGATATTAAAAGTTTCCTATGTTCTTATTCTTTCGGGGGGATTATGATTCGAAAGCTACCAAACCGGTAATAGTTTTTTTGTTATAATCACATTATTTACCATGAATTTTTATGATTAAGTTTCTAATGAAGAATTCAATGATCTAATTATCAATAATATCTTGAATTTTGATCACCTATTATTTTTTCTAGGGAATTATTTTTTTTAATTTCATTTTTCTCCTTTTAAGTACTAAACAATTTGAAAGAATATTTATAAGTAAAAATCCATTTTATTTCTCTTCTCAAAAAAAAATTTCTTCCTTCTCCTAGTTTTAAAAAAAAAATCAAGAAATTTTTTATTCTTGTATTATTATATAAATTAATTTTAACATTTGATTAAATGTATACAAATTTTTTTGAAAGAAATCTTCTTTTCATTTTCTTAATGAGGAACTTTTGACTTTTTTACTAAAAATGAGAAAGGAATATTTTTTAGTGTACATAGAAAGAATGGAATTTCCATTCATCATGACTGATCAATTATTTTAGGATTCTTTTAAAAGTTAACAATGTTCTTTTCAAATAATTTTTGTTCCATAATATTGAGGAAATAATTAGATTTTAAATAATTGATTTCAAAATAAAAATTATATTTTACTAAGAAAATATTCCATAGTTCTTTTAAAATATTTTCAATTAATGATGGAATCATTATAATTTTATATATGATTTTTTAGGGATGTTATCCAATGATATCATTGGTATTCTTTATCTATATGATTTATGACTTTTATTATGATATTATCATGACACTCATTTATTTTTTCATGGGTTATGATATATGATGAATGAATTATGATATTTTGAAACACATATGACTGGATTACTATTATGTGATGGTTGGGTCCAATATTTTAGACCAATGGATTGGGTAAATATGGATACCTCATGGGATAAATTTGTTGTGTGGGAACCCGATTTGATGTTCATGACTTTATGTGTGGACCTGGTTTCCAGGTCCATAAGATTATATACTGACCTAGTTTTCAGGTCAATAAGATTATTTGTAGACCATGGTTTCAGATCTATAATTTTATGTATGGTTCTATATTTCATGTCCTAAAGATAATTTTTCAACCTAGTTTTATGTCCATAAGTGTATACAGGGTTCTAATTTCATATCTTTACCTAATGAGTGAACCTATATCTATTTATACATTTTTACAGTATTATAATATTATGTTTTTTCTAAACTCTTATCTCCAGTTTTTCTCTCATGTAATGTTATTTGATTCTTTTATGATTCATGTCTTATTAATTTCCAATATTTTTTCAGTAACTAAATATTGTAATCTATTATATATAAGGTATGTTTTTAAAATGTTAATCTCAAGTTATAATAACATTATACTCATGTAATAATAACATTATACTCATGTTATACATATGTTATCAATGACATATCCCTAATTTACCATTATTAATCATTTGAGCACACTATTTCTTATATTTCCTATCCTCAGGTTATGAAGATAGGTTATAATTAGTGTATTTTTAGAATAGTACTATGTGGGAATGTATTTTTGGGAGATATTTAAGATAATTTTGGGAATAAGAGTATTTTTTATTTTATCATCAAAGATATAAAATCATTATGGTCTTTAGGTATGTATTTGAGACATATATTGGATTTCATAAATTACAAAGTAATATCAAGATATGATTTTTTTTGTCACTATATCTAGTATCATAGTATGTTTTAGTCAATATTTGGAGATTAATATTAGAGAACATTGGTGAAAATCATAGTTTTAAGCGTAAATATATTATTATATCCCAAGGTTTTTATAGGATGAATATTAGGTGAGTTTCCTTACAATTCATACTTGTTTGGACACAAAAATTTTACTTTATTTTGGAATGGATGCATCTTGGGGTAATAAACCCAAAAGGTTTTTACTATATCTCTACTATCATTCTAGTGCACGGTTACGATGGCCTTACTACGCACCTAGTTTAAAATTCATGAGGGATATGCATCAGTTAACTCATATTTTCCTTACTAACCCTATAAATAATTTGAATATACGATAACCAAGTATAGCCTAGGTCAAAACAATGTGTCGTATATTGAAAATAAGGTTTCTTAATTAAAACATTATATGAATTATTCTTCATCATAATATTATTTCTTACTATAACTATTTTTTCTTAAAAATAGTTTTTGGTTTTTTTTAGTGGCTATAACCGGAATTAATATAGTGAATAATGAATGTAATGAAAAATTCAATGACCATCATTATGATAAACTGAATGGATTAGGATTTGGGATACAATATTTTGTGATTATGCTCACTCAACTCTCTCAAGCTATTACTGGTGAAACAATTCATGATACACTTATAAATTTTTTAAGGTGGGATAAATATTTCATTGAATATTTTATGAAAAATTATACACCCTCCATCTACATGTCATCTCATCCACTTTTTTCTAAGAAATGAATCACTAATATGAAATAGATATATTACATTCTTCAGTTCTTGGACTATGAAAAAACTTTCTTAGTCATTTATATGTTTGAATTCAAATAATAATAATAGTGTAATATTATTATTAGTATTAAGAATGTGTAATAAATTTAATCCATGTAATGGGATGAGTTTAAGAGGATATATTAAGTAATTCCTCTCCCATATTCTATGTAAAAAAATGGAAAAGTAATTCCTTGATCTTAAGTAAGAGGATAATGAATATATTGGTACGTATCATGAAGATTTTACAAGTAATTCAAAGTATTATTCTGGTTTATTTCTCATCGATGATATAATATTTTATTGATTCTTTAGTTTTTTGAAACAATTTCATTGAAAGGAATTATCTATAAGGGTATTTGGAAGCTACAATGAAATTGTTTAATGTGCACTCAATGTGGAAATGGAAGATGGAAACTCTCATGGTTCGAGTGATAAGAAAAGGACGATTGAGTTTCATAATTAATATAGTTGTATGTCATGTGGAGGGAAGATAATTTTTCAAACTCCTAAATTCCAAAAATGTGGGAAGGATAACTCAGTTCAATGTCAAAATAGAATAATATTCTTTTTTTAAGTGTGGTAATCTTAATGTCAAAGTGATCTAAAGAGGAGAGTCAATGAGATTAATAGAGATATCTCAATATAATACACCACTCGTAATTTAGTGTTATATATGTAAGTAGTTTGGGAATAATGAAAATCAGTTCCATAATATAAGTCCTAATGAGGATAATAACACATAAAAATCATCGAAGATTAAGGAAAAAAGGGAAATCTTAAACAATTATAGCATTTTATGTGAGTTATGATAATTATTACACACTAATCCTACGCTCTAGATCTGGGTATTCCATGATGATGTTTTTTTAAATGATCCATTTGAAAATATTATTATTATCCTTTTGTAAAATATTATTTTATTCAAAGTATTGAAAATCTCTCTCTTCATAGATTCCATATAAATATATGGAATAAAGAAATGATATTTGATATTCTGAATCAACCTATGATTGTTTATCGGTTCAAGGAGGACCCCAAACTTATAATAAAAATATTATTTTCTATAAAATGGTATTATTTGAGGAATAATGGGTGATTTATCTTATGGAAGCATATTCTATTTTATTGCAACTTTATTTTGGAAAATTAATAGTATATTTTGAGAATAAAGGATAAAGGTATATACATTTTGGTAATAGGATTTATGAGTGATTAAAATTATTTCAAGATAATTGTTATGTTGATCATGGATGGATATAAAATCAAATCATTCTAAAATTTGGGTTTTAATCTTTACCAGGAATATCTTGGTAGAGCCTGAAGGTTAACTATTTAAGAAATAGATTAAGTTTAACTTTGGGTGTTATTATTGAAATTTGATAGTTTAATTTATTATAATTATCCTATTGGAAAACATATGATAAACATTTTGGATTTGTTAAATATTTAGTTAAATAATAAAAAACTTTTCATAATTTTATGACTCTTATGATCTGTTAAAAGTTAATATTAGTTCTTAAGTAAACAAAAAATGCATCTTGAATATTTATTTCTTGGAGTAAGTGATGAAGTGGAAATTGATCAAATCACAACAAAAGGATGAAATTGTGATTATGATATGAAAAAAATAAACTAAGTATATTTTCATATGTTTCGTATACTAATAATAAAACATTCCTCCAACATTAAGAATGTGATCTTGAATGAAAATGTTGTAATTTTACCTTAATTTATGATGAACCGATAGTCTTACACCCATCAAAGATTTATGGTTTTATAGTTGTCAACTCTCTCCTGACCATGTTATACATCACTCTATATTAGTCCTTGGGTGTTTGTTTTCTCATCCATGTCCATATTTTTATTTCCCATTAATTCTCTCCTATTTGGAAACCTTGTTTGGTTTTATTCCAGATGGCATTTTTATTTCCCTTTCCCTTTTTTAAGAGGATGTTTTACTGACCCTTTTTATTATGTGGATTTCCCACAAAATAATTTTCAAACATCTAACCCTTGATTACCAAATAGAATTTCAAATTATGATGATGTAATTTATTAAAGGGGGGATAATTTAATACAAAATAATTTTAAAATCATATAATTATGTTCTATAGTGTATATGACACCCAAAACTACCTCTAAAAGAACAATGAAATATTATTATTTAAATATGATCATTCTAACCTAGTTATTGAATTAGAATGTGAGAATAGTAACAATTACATTTTAATATATATATATATATAAGGTTCATATTCAATAATTTATTTGATTAATTCTTAGGAAATAAGAATTCAATTTTTTGATAAATTCATATTATGCTTCAAAAATAGGTTTCCTTCATACATGATTTTTATTCTTTTTGTGAGAAAATATTAAATTTAAATTTTAAGACTTGTTGAATTTTTTTTATAAATTAAATTCATTTTTGAAATTAAAATTTCAAAATTATTAACTAATTAATTTTTTATAATTATATATATATATATATTTTGATGAATATTAAAAATGATGATTTTCAATGAAAACTGAATTTTTATTTCATGTACTTAAAAATTTACATTTTATTTTAAAATATTAAATATTAAAATTAGTTCTCTTATATTATTAATAATACAATTTAGTTTTTGGAATAAATTTTAAGGATTAATTGGTATAAAATATTCTTATATATAAAAAAGGATTTTTTTTCTGGAAAACAGTTTTTCATTGCATTATACATTTTTATCTTAAATTAATTTTCGGCGCTTCTAGAAATAAATTTTGGAAAATTTGATTTAATATTTAGTATCAAAAGGTCTAAATTTGGTAAATATTTCACTCCTTTTTTATTCTATATGAATAGTATCCACAATAGATTTTTGTCACATCAGTAAAGGAAAATGTGTAAAAAGGATTAATACTTTAGGATAAGGCAATGAAATTTCTATAATACTTTACTTTATCCTATTTTATGGGTGTATTTCATCCACTTCTAAAAAATTCTAAAATATATTTCCACTTGGTTCCATATTTCTTGGATTATGACCTTTGTATTAATTTAAGAAAAATATAATGTCAAAAATGACACACTCCTAACTTTAATATCTCAAATATTTTGTCATAAGGATAAAAAGAGGTTACATTAGGTTATAAATGTTTATTTGAAATATAAATTAATTTTATATATCATATAAATTTATTTTTATTTATATGTGATTTAATAGATACCTTAAAGGTGTACACAACACCGACACAATATTTATTAAATTAATAGAAAAATAAAATAAATTATTTTTAAAAATATTAAAATTAATACAATTTGGATGAATTATTTTGTTAAATAAATTTTTAAGATAAATATAACATATTATATATGTGTGAAATTTATACATTGGAATTAAACTTCTATCATGTTGTTTTCAAAGTCAACATATGTGAGTTGTTAAAAAATGACATTAATTATATTTTATGAATTTTTTTTTAAAGGTCGGGGCCGAAGCCTCATTTATTATTAAAGGAAAGAAAAGACCTATTTTAACTGGGTAGAGGGAGACCCATTACATAGCCCGAAGGCCCAGTGGGAATTTAGCCCATTAAATGGCCCGTAGACCCATTTTTTTGGCCCGAAGCCCATTCTGTGAATAGTATTGCTATAGTACATGCACTACTATAGTACTGCACATTACCCACCACTACTACAGTACTCTGTCGCCGCTACAGTGCCCTGCCGCCGCTACAGTGCTCGCCATTGCTACAGTACGCCGCTGCTACAGTACTGCTACAATACCCTGCACCCAATGGGTCTTGAACCCCCATTTTTCATGTATATTTAAGGGGTGCTTACCACTAAGCCAAACCCCAACTACTTATTTTATGAAAATTATAATTTTATTAAATTGATTAAAAATTATAATATGATTGAAATAGGAAAAGTGTGATTCTAAATGGTTTATATTATCATCCTTTTCTATTTATAATCCAACTTTTATCTTATAAGTAAAATTATATCCCTTCAAATGTGAAAAATAGATTGTTGCGGTTAGGGTTACAATAGGTTAACTTAGGGTTAAACAAAAACATAATCTTTAAAACAATAGCTCAACCTATAATGATTTTTTTGGTTGATTTTTTTTAAACCACATACAACATTATATTTTAATATCTATTGATTTGGAATAATTTTTTTAGAATAACTTTATTATATTATAATCTTTTAAGAAATTTAAAGAGTGCCCCTCTCATCTCTTATAAAAGGGAACCCCTCTTTTCCCAACATTACACCACTTTAAGCCATATATATTTTCCAAAACCTAAAAAATTATCTAATAAAATTCAATATCCATTAATTAGATGTCTTTTTATTCATAAATATCCATTTAAAGGGTCTTTGAGAAGTGATCTAAATGAGTCCTACCAAAGATGAGGCTATAATCTTACCCGACCACTTTCAATTTTATATTTTTCTTGAAAAAATAATAATTAAATTATTTTTTATATAGTTAAATTTTAATATTATTATAAAAAAACAATTATTCAACCTCTTTTATAATAAATAGGAAGTGAAAATATCACTCATGTGTGTGTACGAATTTTCATCTCCACATAGTGATACAATTTATTTTACATTGTTATTTATAATGGATGGTTATTATGATGGGTTTAATATTTATATATGATATTTATTAATAAAAATATTCTTGTTGATGTATAATATCATATCTACCTACTTACTTTATAATCCATTGGAAAATGATAATGTTTCTTGTGCATACATGTCGACTACCACCTCCAAGAAGATTTGGGTCTGTTTTTTATTTCTGATTTACATGGATGGTAATAAGGATTGATTCAATTAATATATATTATATATGATATAATAAATATTCTATAAAGTTTAATTAATATTTAACTTTATTTCATTCTATCCTTCAAAATTTGAAAACAACATTTATGTGTATGTACGGTCTACCATCTCCCATAATGGTGCAATTAATTTTTATATATTTTATGAATTATTGTAAATATATATATATATATATTGAATATTTATGATATTTAGAGCATGATTAAAAAAATTTAGATGATGGAACAATGATAAAAGTACAAGGTCCAGAACTACCAAACTGAAATTTTCAAGAAAAATGAAACGGTTAACACCTAGAAACAATGATTTTAATAATGAATTATTAATAAATGGTTGTTGAAATATTTTAAGTAGATAATATATGATACAATAATTATGTAAATTATTATGTTATGTAATTAAAAAAATTAAATTTTATATAAATGATTTTAGAATCCCTTCATTGCAAATTGAACATGAGGTAAGGGTTTATCGTCTTAAATTGTCTTCTTTGGGACATATGGTATGTTATGAACCTGTATTCCATTATAAGGAGTATATATAGAAACATTGAATTGTTATATAAAGAATATACTGATGTTAAAAATATTTAAGGTTTCATTCTATGTTATTATTTCATGAGGATTATTATTTAAATTTTTTTAGGTTGTAATGATTTTATGTTATAAAGTAGTTTTTTAATAGGATTCTTTGTGATTGAGTTTCCAATGATGAATTTCGTGATCTAATTCTCAAGAATATCATGATTTTACATCCAATATATTTATTTTTTGTATAATACATGTTTCCTTTAATTTTCATCTAATTAAGTACTCAAGATACTGAGAAAATGTTTTTAAGTAAACAAATCAACATTATTTCTCCTTTAAATTGAAAGTCCTTTTTATTATATACTCTTATTTTATAAAAATGATTTCAATAATTTATTTATTCTCCTATGATTATTTGAACTAATTTTTACCCATGATTTACTTTTTACAAAAAATGTTTTAAAAATAATATTTTTTTCATATTCTGAATGAGGCTAATTTTACTTATTACAAAAAACATGAATGGTTTATTTAACATACACGACATGAATAAAATTTCCCAGTATCATGACTAATCAATGCTTTGAATTTTAATTTAAAATTTTCCAAGGTTATTTTCAAATAAAATATTTTCCGTAATATTTTTTGATTTTTTTTATATTTTTAAGAAATGATTTCTAAATGATAATTATATTTCCCTAAAAAAATTCTATAGGTTTTTAAAATCATTTTCATCTAAAGATGTAATCATTTGATGTTACATATGTTTTAAAAGTTAAATGATTCAATTATTTCTTCATTGTTATTTCTTTGTATAGTTTATTTTTATGATGATGAAAATACTTTGAAGACTATTTCTTTCCCACAGGTTATGACATATGAAAAATGATTTATGGTCTTATGGTGAACATATTATTGGATTTTGATTATTTGAGGGTTGAGTATATTAAATATCTCCAATTAATTAATTAAATTGGGATAACTCTTGATATAAATATGTTATGAATGAACCATATTTGTTGTTCAAAATTTTATGTGTGGATCAGGATTTCATGGGCATGATATTATTCATTGAACTGGGTTTCATGTATACAAGTTTATGTATGGTCATTGATTTCATATCCCTAATATTATTTATGGATATGGTTTCATTTATACAAGTTTATGGGAAGGATTAATTTCATATAAATTACATAATGAGTGATCTTGTTTCTATTTATACATTTTCACTGTGTTATAAGCTTAATTTTTTTTTCACATTCCTATTTCTCTGTTATACTATCATGTTTTATTTCTTTTGATTAATATAAGATTCATTTCATATGAATTACCAATCTTTACACCATGACTCAAGATTATAATCGATGATATGTACGGTATGGTTTTTAAATTTTAATCTCATGTTCTCATACCCATATTCTCATGTTATGATTAAGTGATCATTAATATATATCTTATTTTCCTTCAATGTGAATATAATCTCACCATTTATTATTTTTCCTTTCCCTGGATTATAAATAAAGGTTTTATGTAGGGTATGTATAAGAAGAGTACTATGTGGGAAGATCGTTTTAGGATATGTTGACAATATTTCAATAAATAAGAAGTTATTTATCTAGTCTATAAAGGCAATAAAAATTTATGTTCTCTAGACAAGTATTTATAACATATATCGTAAACTCATCTATTAAGATGTAATATCCAAGTATGAAAAGATTTGGGATTATAAAGGTGATTCTATAGTCATCACCTAACTCTTGTATCGTCTATTTTTTGAGTCACCCATTTATGATCCATCGGTAAATGAATTTCATATCATGATGATGATTCTTGATTTTATGTATTTTATTTGATTAATTATTTATTTATGTGTATCTTTCATTCCATATAATCCTAACAAGTATGTAAAAAATGTTTTGGTCTGTTGTGTAAAAAATATAACATATTTTCTAGATTATCTTACACTGATATTCTTGACTCTTTGTTTTTATACATGTATGTAATTCTCTAGTTATAATATGAAATAACTCAGATATATTTTTTAGCTAATAATATGGGTGCCTTATGATAAGAAAAATTGGATATTCTGACAGATGAGGAATTAAGTGACCAGAGGATAACCCGCTAATGATGATATCATAGATAGAAAAATAATCAATATATAAGAATTATCAAATAAATCATGTATTTTCATGCATAAAACATCACATTGTGGCCTTCACCAAAATATGGTTTACATTTACTCAAACCATGATATAATTATTGCCACTAATTCATGATTTAAATTTAGTTCTTATCTATTAAAGATGTTAAAAAATATAATATTAATAATTTATATGCATTAATATTAAATAAGGTATTACATAATTAATAAAAAAATAAAATATTTATCATGAGATGTTATAACATTTTATTATGTAAAATTCAATAAAATAATTGATACATACTAATTCCATGCGGATTCAATACGATTTTTCCATGACATGGTTTTTTGCTTGTGGTGATGAGATTCCAAATGGATATCATGAAATTTTTTTCTCTTAACAAGTTATTTAAAGTAGAGGTTTTCTCAAAGGTAACACTTCCACAACAATGTGTTATTATTTTTTCCATGTCATGGTTTTTTCATGGAAGTATAATTCATAAGAAAAATGGAAAATTTTGGTCCAGAATATTATTTAAAAAACATGATTTTATACTTCATTGTTTTTTTACATAAAAAACTACATTGTGTTTCCATAACCAAGTCATTTTAATAAAACTATAACATAAAATGTGATATGTTTATATACACCTCATTTTGGTACTAGACTACTTTCACCTAGATTAAATTTTCAATATTTATCTTATTTATTCTACAATTACCCAAACTCTTATACCACTATAGGTTTTATAATACATTTTTAAATCCAAAATGAAATGCAAGAAAAAAATTAAACAACTGGGTTAACTGACATAGAAAATGGTAAAATAAAACTAAAATTAACCTATTTCTATATCACTAGTAATCTTGAATCTAGGAAATAAATGTGTTTTATGGAGATCTATTAGTAACTGTAATAATTCATTAACCATTAAAGGTATCCCCTATCCAAATGAAATAACCAAATTCCTTATCAAGATCTCTTTTTCTCTAAAAAAATCATGTTACAAACACGTATAAGTTTAATTAATATAATATTAAAGGTGATATTTCCTAAATAATTTAAATACATGATGTGTTATGTCATTTATCACAAGGTATAATATAGACATGTCATATGGTATGACATATAGAAACTAAGGCATGTGATATTTCATAGCTTTGGTGTATCATTCAACACGACTTGGTGATATTGTGGAACAACCTTATCATGTAAGTGGAATGTTAAAGTGTCAAAGTTTTACACTTCCATTGGTTATCATTAATTTGTGTTTCATAAAATGAAATACACGGGATTAGTTTTTCATTAATGTGATAAATTCTTGAATAAGTCCAAGCATTAAATCATACATTAGGGAACATATGATTTTATTCATATAGAATGATCAAGGGATACATAAATAGGGAAAAACCATCAGGATAATAAATTTAATTCCTAATAAAATTTTCAGACCAATTATCTCATCCTCACCCAATCTCTCTTCTTACTTCCTCCTTTTCCATGTGAGGTATTGTAATATTGTGGAGAAAATGAGGGATCTTCATATATGATGGTTGATTCATTTTCATCCCATGGATACACTATGGAGGAGGGACTTATTTTTTCTACCTATTTTCATCTTCATCAAACATATTGATTGAATTAATTAATAGAGGTGTCGACTAGTTCAAGGTACACATATTGTTATTCATTTATGTATAACATGGCTTCAAGTTTCAAACATACTGATCACGGTATTAAAAGTTTATAATCAATTATACTACATTGAATAAGTGTTAATCTATGTTAATAAGCCCAATAGTGTTTCTAGGGATTTACAACAGCTTTTGATTAATGAAATAATGTTTTAAAATATATAAAACATGATATTATATTGATTTCATAATGTATTTCATTAAATTTAAATGATTATTTGTTTGGTTTCATTTGGATCATAACATATGGTATAGGATATCTATTGTTACATCACAGTTCACACACTTTGGTTTTATACATGTCGTAATATACAATATCAAGATGTCATAATGGATGATCATATTGCTTCATGTTCGAATAATAGTGCATCGTACCGTAAATATGATATATTTGATGTCATAAGTAGTGACATCTTATGTTATGAATGGTTTAATACTAAGTATGATATATCATAAAATCATTCTATATTAGTCATATATATGGCCTGGTTAGCATGGTTTAATCTTACATGTGCTATTATTATAAGTTGTGGTGTATATTCATATGACATGTACTAGATTAATCCTATATATTGCCATTTTAAGCCAGTGGGGATTAATCCTACGCAGACACCCCAATGTGAAGAGTAAATCCCACAGAAGATAACTTTTTACTAGTTTAATGTAACATGTGATATTTCTTTACACATTTTGTTTAATATTATGTGAGGCATTTTTGTTGGTTTTAATGATCTGTAGTTTCTTATCACTAATTGTGATTGCCCAAGTCACTAAGATATTTATAGGTAGCCACCCAATGTTATTTTTCATTAAGTAGGAAATTTATTATCTTTCTAAATCAATGATATAAAGAATATACTCTTCCTTGAACATGTGGTACATCATGGTTAATGATATAGTTTATATAGTTAAAAATGTTATACTAAGAAAAAATATTTTTATTAAAATTAAATTAGGAATTGAGATATATAACTTATATGTTGTTTATAAATTATTTTAAAAGGTGTTTTATTAAATTAATTTAGTCTATAAATGTTTTTAAAAATTATTCAAATATAATTTGTTTATAACTAAGTAAATAAAAAAATTTAGAATATTGTTTAAATAAACATTCCATAATATTAAATGTTAAAATTAAATACCTTTCACAATTTAAATGATATGAATTATAATTTAGATTTTATATGGGAATTATAAATATAATTTTAAATTATTTATAAATTAAAAAATAATTCCATATTTAAAGGAGTTTGAATTTTAATTAAGAATTGTACATAATTATTAATTTTAATTATTCAACTTATAAGACTTATTTGAGAAATTATTTAAACCATATCAAAAAGTGTTTTGATAATTATTATCAATTGTGTTCAGATAATTTTTAAATTTGTGATATTTAGATTAAGAAAAATTTTCTACATAATATAATTGTAATATAAAATTTTTATATTACATTTAATATCATAAATTTAAGTAAAATTCTACATAATGAATTATATGAAGGGGTTCATATTAGACGTGAATATAAAGTGTTTATATTTACTTTACATTAGTTTTAGTAGAGGGCTCATGAGGGGGTGAGTTAAGAATCAAATAAATTTTTTTATTTTAAAAAATCTTAAAACAAAATCACCTAATTTAGAGAATTTCCCATATAACTAATATAGCACATTTGTGTAATGTTATACTTTTAAAATATTTCCCTAGGGTATGATCTAAACCTAGTTAAAATAGTTTAAAATCACTCTAACTTTTGAAAAAACTTTACTCACACCAAAAAACATGTATATATATCATTAATAAAAGCTAACTACACGAGTATAATTTTTCAAACAAAATTTATTAAATCTTATCAATAAAAATATTTGATAAATAAATCATTGAATGAAAGTCAATTTAACTTTGTGTGAGAAAAAATATATTAACCCACAAAAGAATTTTTTAAAACAAGATGTTCAATTACAATATGGGACGTAGTTCTCTCCGCTTGATAGTAACCCATTTTCATGCATGTTTTTTAAAATCAATAAAATAATCCAAAACAAGGATTGGGTTTTATAAGAAAAAACATCACATAAACCTGTCTAGGATAAAATAAGACTCTTCTATAGTCATTCGTTAGATAACATGTATAAAAACAATAATGGAGTATTAGATTTATTAACTTTATAGTATATTAGAAGTTACCAATAAATAGAAAAACATCACATGCACAACAAGAATGTAAAGAAAAAATAAATAGAGCAAAATGAGTGAAAATATATTTTCCAAGCACTTCAATATCTAGTCAACCTCAATTCATGAATTTTCATTAAATCTACCTTTAAAATAAGATGAAATAATACTTTGGAGCATCTACATATATGTGACGGGGATGTGTATAAAACATAGTATCATTGGTCGAAAGCTATTAGGTTTCCTCATATTCTTCACTCATTTTTTAAAATGGTTATTACTCATATTAATACATTAATATTCAATTATCCATTGTGGGATAATCATAATTAAATCCTTATACTGATCATAATTTATCAAATTCTTAAATTCTATATCTTTCATTTAATGTTTATACAATAACTATTCAAATAAATAATATTTTATTCTTGGATAGATATGGTTGAAGTAGGACCATACTTAGGTATTATAGTAATAGTCTCACAAAAGGTTGTTAACATGGTCATATAGAGGCATGAAAGCTGGGAACTGAAGAAAGCATGGTAGTAAGGGTATAGAAGAAAATGAAAGTGATATGTAAACTACTATATAAGGAAGAGTAAATATTTATAATTGAAGATCCATTAGTATAATCATTAAATTGATATTTTACTTGGAATTCAATACATTCCTGGAAAAAAATTGATTCTACCATGTACAATCAATAAAGATATCACGTTTTCACCTTTATTGAACACACAATCAATCAACATAACACACAATCGATATATTTCCTTCGAACTGATGGTCTAACACTTAGACAAATTTGATATTTTTTTCATATAATATGGTCTTCATTGACAGATTTTTAGTGTTCTAGGTGATCCTTTATGAATGATCTTTAATCATGGTAAAACATTAATTCACTTCATGAAATATGTAGTACTTTCATGGAAGATTCAATTTCCTTATGGAAGAAAAATTTTCTACACATGGATAAACATTTGTGTTTTGGAATATGAAAACATAGAATATTTTATAAAAAGTAAATATTTCTTTCATAAAGAAAAAAATTATTAAAATTATAACAATCAAGATTTAGGATCCTAAAAATACCGAATTTCAATATTAACCCTGCAATATACCCCTTTTAATGATAAAAAATAATGACATTAAAACATAATAATTATACGAATTTATAATATATTGTGTCATTAAATTTCTCAAAGATATAAAGTATCAGAATAAAATAAAAAATGAATCAGTAGGATCAATTTAAACCTTCAAACAATAAGATTTTATATATGGTATTAAAGATATAAATTATTAAAAAAATTCAAACAGGAATATTAGATATGTGATATAAGAGACACAAAAAAATAGATACTAAGATCTAACATCAATGATTTTCTCTCCATATGGGATTATAAAAAATTTTGATACGGGAAATATAAAATAATGGAATTGATGAAAATAAATAAAATAAAAAACAATAATTAACAGGACCAATGAAAAATATTCAAATATAGTTAATAATAGTCAAAATATTACAAGAGACAAATAATATATTCTTAATCTGAGTTCCCAATCAGAATATGAATAATAATTATCTCAAGGGTAATAATGATCAATTGGTTGTTTATCCTTAGTGGTAGAAGGCTTGGGTGCATGTTTAGGAGCAGGTGCATGAGGCTTAGTAAAAATAATCCATTTAATAACTACTCAAGGATGTTTCACTACCACAACAGGCGTACAAAAAAAGGTGATGAGGTAGGAAAGATAAAAGTAGTGAAGGGAGATGGTGAAGAAGAATAATAAGAATTGATATAATGGGGAAAAACATGGCATCACAACACCAATATTAAAGGAATATAAGAAGGGTTCCATCAGCTTGTAAATATCACTAATATCATGACTACTATACCCCACTTGAAATAATTTCTACTTCTCTTCCAAAAAAATTTTCATTAGAGGATCTAGGACTATAAGATGGCCCAGTTTTTTCTTAAGACCCCATTTCATAGGATGTACTTTGAGATTCTTATCCATATTTCTAAACAATTAATTAAGATCATATTTGGTAAAGATCTTAGATATGTATTCATTGATAAATTTATATATAAATTTTTCTCCATTCTAGTCTAATAAAGATATAAATTTACTAAATCATATATTTATTCACCATGATTTTGTATATCCATAATAGCAACCTCATGTGATCTTGAAGTTCCTTTATGGATAGACATTAGTTTTTCTCACACAATTTTTCTTTCAACAGCACCATCAAACTTTATGAGAGAAAAGGATATAGGAGAATCCCTTTAAAATTATAAAAGATTTATTAACTGATAGAAAATTATAATATGAATTTGATCTAAATTAAATATCAATAATTCTGAATATATAATAATAACTCCAACATATGTAAACAACCATTTATTTTATTTTTCTAGGTGACTAATTCAGTTAATTAAGTAAGGATGGAACTGAAGAACAATTAAATATATAACCATTGACATTTCTTCTTCCTTGGTATCCTAAAAATAGTTCCAAAATAAAAAAATAGTTTCTTCATCATATTCAAAAAAATTCACATGAAATTAATTCATGTATTATCATGTAATATGGATAGAGGGTATAGATAGATTAATTGATAGAACTAAAGAACCCCAACCACTAGAGGTTTCACTAACAACCACTAAAAGATCTATTTAGAATAAATAATCCACTTTCTTGACATTTCTAATTTTGGAATATTCTCTATATAAAGATCCTTCTTAAGTATGTGAGATATTAGGAATTCTAGGTCCACTATGATCAGGTGTACTCCCCCTATCACTATCACCATCATCAGAATATAAATGCCCTCCCTCACGATATTCCTCTCCTTCTCTTGGAATTTGGGTATACCCTATTTCAGAGATCAAATGTATGATTTCAAAAAATATTTTCTCACTAACTATAAAATTCTCAACAAACTCAAAAACAGACCTAATTGGTTAAAATTCCACATTATCATCTAACTCTTGACTATCAACATCAAATTCATACATTGATTTCTCATCATATGGTACCCTAACTGATAGTGTTGTGTCTTCAAACTCATTGTCACTTATCTCTTCCTCATGATAATGTAGCGACAAATAATATTCTTAAAGACTATAATATACATTATATGATTTAAGATTTGAACTCCTACAAACTTAATCATTGCGAGTGAATTTTCATATTTAAAATCGGGAGGTTTTTACAGTCATTTGGGGAAAATAAATGAATCATTTTAAAAAAATTAAATGAAAAAAATAGATCTAAAATAACATTAGTTCAAATAACCAACTAAGATCATTCAAGCTAACATTTCATAGAACCTATAATATCATGGAAGATAGGTTTCTATAGATTATACTCCATTATGAAATATAGAATTCATAGAGGTTACACTTAAAAATGATTAAAGGTCACTATTGTTCAGAACTATTATAAATTAATTACAACAGTCTTAGTTATAATCCAAGGTCAGTATAAAAATATAATTTAAAGAATTATAGATTTTTTTCACATATAATTATTAAAAATAATAAATTAAACCATTACAGGACATCATTACAGTTTCAATAATAATAATAATCAATGATAATTTATCATTCCTAATTTATAATTTAATATATTATAATATATCAATAATCAAATGATTTATAAAAATATTAGTAATTTTCTCTTACATGCCTATGAATTGGAGATTTATATCACCATTTTGCAAATGATCACTCAAAAAGTGATGTCTTATATCAATTTGTTTTGTTTATGGAATGTGATATTGGATTTTTTGAAATATTAATAGCACTTTTATTGTCACATTATTGGGACATGTCAAAATTGATACCCATATTCAAGTAAAGTGTGTTTCATCTATGAAATCTATGCACAAAAATTCCATGCAACTATGTACTCCACATCAATAGTTGACAAATCAATAGAGTTATTTTTCTTACTACACCATAATACTAGATACCTTCCTAAAATGTTACATGTACCATGATTTCTTTTCCAATCTAACTTATAACCACCAAAATCAATATCTTGATAACTAACTAGTTCAAAATCATGTCTTTTGGATGTTAACATCATGAAATTTGTTTTATCTTTTAGGTATTTTAAAATTATTTTAACTGCATTATATTGACATTCCCTATAATTTTCTTGAAATCATGCACAAAAACATACACTATATATAATGGAAAGTTTAGTAGTATTCAAATATAGTAAACTCTCAATCATACCTCTCTAACTAATTTGGTCAACTAGTTTCCTAGTTTTATCCAAATCTACATTACAAATACTAATCATTGTTGTATTACTACTTTTAGTGATATACATGAAAAAAAAATTAAATGATATTTTTTGTACTCTCTTTGATTGAAAATAATCCCATCCATATTTTTGAAAATTTGAAAAATAATAAATAATTTTAAATATTTCGTCATAAACATTTCAAATTAATTTTCTAGAAGTTTTCAAAATTCAATAAAAAAAGATTTTTTTGATGATCAAAAAATTATATCATAAAAATAAATTTAATCCATCAAAATATCTTTTGAGATCCTTTTAATAA
This sequence comes from Viscum album, assembly GCA_963277665.1. Classification (NCBI taxonomy): domain Eukaryota; kingdom Viridiplantae; phylum Streptophyta; class Magnoliopsida; order Santalales; family Viscaceae; genus Viscum; species Viscum album. Next base: position 1,578,862,802 of record OY728141.1, read on the forward strand.
AAATAGCAGGATCAGTTGTTCATTTTGAAAACCCTTTTGAAATTACAAAACTAATGATTTTATCATTCCAAAATCTCAGAGCCTATTTTAAAACATAAATATTTTTTGAATGTTTAAAAACTTGATTCAAAAATTAAGGGTTTGAAAATCTATGGGGTTATGATAAAACATACATAATAATATAACCATTAAAGAATTTTCTTTTTACATTCATTTGATATAATTTCAAATTAAGATGAGATGCATAAAAAAGTAGTATTATGATGGATTCTAGTCTAGCTATAAGATAAAAAGTTTTTTCATAGTCAATACCATTTTATTGACTATAACCTAGTACACCCAACTAGATCTTATTTCTAACAACACTAATAGATTCATCAAATTTTTGACTATATACCAATTTGGTGATAATTTTCTCATCATCATTATGTCATTGAACTAGTTCAAATACATTATTTCTTTGAAATTGGTTTAATTATTATTTCATATATATTAATCAATGTTAATCATTGATTTATTCATTGATATTCTTATCTTAATGTTGTGATAATATGGATTAATGTTCATCCTAGTTTCTCAGGGAGACTCAAGTTTGAGTTTCTTCTTTAAGATCACCTACTACAACATTTATAAGGTGATATATATGAGTTCTAAAGGTTCATAGAATTGAAATATCTAGTTCTTCCAGGTCTTCTTTAGGGTCCAGTTGGTAAAATTGGTCTAATATAGGAGATTTATCATGTAAATCGGAAAGTCAAACAAACTTTTTGACAATTTTAATTATTTTCAAGTTTAAAATATCCTCCAAAAGACTTCCTAGGTTTCCTTTAGGCTCATGTAGAACTATCTCATAAAAAATGACATGTGAACATTCTTCCACCACTTTAGGTCCTTTATGAAAAACTCTATATGATTTTCTAGAAGATTAATAACCAAAGAGAGTTTCATTATCACTCATAAATGATATTTTTTTCAAGATTCCATCTTTTATTAAAAATAAATTCATTACAGCCAACAAAACTGAATTAATTTATCTTATTCTCTCTATTATTACATAATTCATACAGATTATTATTTTAAAGATACCTAATTTAGACTTTATTAATTATTTAACAAAGTATGGTAATATCATCATCCAAAAATTATGCAGGTAAATCTTATTCATTAAGCATTTTCAGATCTATTTTTAAGGGTCCAATTTCTTCTTTAAACTACCTCATTCTAATAAGGTCTTTGAAGAGTAGATAAGTTATGATTATAGACATATTTTAAAGATAATGTATCACATTTTTTATTCTCAAATTAATAACCACGATTACATATCAATGTTTTAATAGTAAATCCATTATGTTTCTCAACTAATTAAGTATATTATGAAAATATTTACATGCCCCACTTTTATGACACAGGAAATATGAGAATATGAATCTTTAAAAATAATCAACAATAACATAATAATAATACATTTTGACTAAACTAGAAACTCTATATGGTCTTAAAAAGACTATTTGTACAAACTCATGGGGTTGAGAGGTAGAAACCTATTTCTTTGGTATAATATAATTTTTTGTTTCCCTTTTTATAAGGATAACACTCTTTATCTTTAGAGATTTTGAGTTTGAGTAGATCCTTCAATAAATCCTTCTTAACTAGCTTCCTAAGTGATTATAAAGTCTAATGACCAACTATCATATGAAAAAACCATGATTCTTGAGGAAAATAATTTAAACAAGAAACATTTTGAGTAAATAAAGAGTTCAAATCAATATCATAAACATTATCATTCCAAAACAAGGTTACCAATAAATTAAAATAATAACCATAAATCTCAGAAGAATTGTTATCAAACATGAAATGATGGTCATCATCACATAATTGATAAATACTAAGTTGATTGTATTTTACACCATCAAAAAATAAACTTTATAAATAATAAAAAATTTAAAATTACAAACATTACTAATTCCAATAATTTTTAATTTTTCATTGTAATTGAATGTTACATGACCAGCATTTAAATTAGTTAATTTATTGGAGTTTGAGAAGTCTCTGTTCATGCTTCTGGAACATCCATTATCTGGATATAATAAAAAATTTACTAGATATCATGAATTTTGTACCATGAATTTAATTAGATAAGAAATGATATTGGTACCCAGAACTTCTTGGTTCAATAGAATATATAAAATAACAATTTTGGAATCCATATGTGTTTTACAGGATTATTGAAATTTTTATTAAAAGATTTAAATGAATTATAAAAGTAATCCTTTTGGGACCAAACTGAGTTGTCCCATAACTATATATTTTTTTTTAATTATTATATTTGGGAAAAAATATGTTTTTTAAAACATTATTTATTATCATGATTGATATCCTAAGTTATTTTTTATTTATAAGTTTTATGATCACCTAAAATGTTATCTTGATCTTTAGTACCATTAGTGAACTTTCACAGATAATTCCCAATTTTCTGATTACCTAATTTTAAATCCTTACTTTCCATTAATATCACATCATTATTTTTTTTCAATACAAATATCAGATTATTAAGTTTCAGATAGAGAATATGATTTCATTATATTTTTATATTTATCTTTTATCTCATTCATCGTGTATTAAAGATTAGATAATAATTCAAATAACACTTCATTATACATAGTATAGTCAACATTACATTCACATTCATAGAAGATAGAGGAAATAGATGTTACCTCATTGGAAGAATCTGTAAAACATATATTTTTCTTTGGACAACCATTATACCTGCTTCAGTATGAGTCATTCAAACTATCTTCGGATGCACTTTAGGCGGGATTCATTTCCTTTTAGGGTTTCTTCCCTTTTTCCTAATGTTTTATTTTATATTTTGAATTAGGAAAATATACCTTGATTTTCCATTTTATTTTTCACTCTTAAAAGGTTACTTTACCAAATTGCTCATCCTTTTTCCATCTTTATTTCATGTTATACATTCCATTATAGTTATATTTCATAACTAAATTATTATTCTTGTAGAATTTTTTAAATGTTTTGGAAATTTAATCCATATTTTAATCATTATTTTTATTAGATTTTCTTATACTGGTTTTTTCACATTTGATAACTTCCTTCGATTTTTACTGAGATTCTTTAAATTCAATTGAAATTTTGGCTTTAGCATCTTCATTTTTCACTTTTAGTTATTCCTCATACATAATTAGTTTTTTAATTAGTTCGTTTACTATTATTTATAGGATATAACATTATTTTTAACGGTGAAAACTATTCCTCTCTAATGATCATGTAGACATTTCAATATTCTCAGTACTTGATCTTTGTTATCCACCATTTTTCCAAGTGTAACAATGGTATTAATGACTGCTAAACATGAGATACATTTCTAATAAATTTTCATTTTTTTCAACGTAAGTGAATTTTATTTAATGTTTTAGATATTAAATCACAATTCTTTAATATTATTGTTGTCTTCATTAGATACAATTAATGTATCCTATGTTTGAAAAGTAATATCACAAGAATATATTCAATTGAAGTCATAATACCTTAAATAATAATAGAAATAAATCATTTATTTTTAATTATAATCATAATTAGATTTAGTTTCATCACTCTATTATTTACTATGATATTATGGATTTTCATGTTTATCTTTTATAATTTTCCATATATTAAATCTCATGCTCTGAATATGAATTTTAATTTTGATTTTTAATTGGGTAATGTTTTGACCATAAAGTCAGTAGGTCTATTACTAACAGTTCATTCCATTTTAATGGTGTCCAATAGGATAGAATAAAAAAATAGAAACAAATATATGATTATCCAAAAACCATAGAGGTCAAATAAAAATATAGAGAAACTTTTATCATTGATACCAAATGTTGGTATGAGTGGAGTGATCGAGAGGGGGGTGAATTGAGAATCCAATAAAAATTTCTATTTAAAAAACTATTAAAATAAAATCCCCAAATTTAAAAAAATGAGTTAACTTATATAGTATGTTTATATTAAATGATACTTTTAAAAGTTTTCTCAAGGATTTAATCAGAAACCAGTTAAAATAATTTAAAATAACTTTAACATTTAAAATAATTTTACTCACACCAAACATTGTGCATATATATATATCCCCAATAAAAGGTACTTATTAGAGTATAATTTTTTAAATAAAAGTTATAAATTATTATTAAAAATAATATGTGATAAATATATCTTTGAATGAAATATGATTTAAAACCATTTAAAAAAATTAATTAATACACAATAGAAATTTTTAAAACAAGATTTTTGATTTCATCATATAACTTAGTCCTCTCAACTTGATAGTAATCCACTATCAATCATGTTTAACAAATCCAATAAACTGATCCGCAACTTGGATCAGGTTTTATAAGTATCAAATGTTCACAATTTAATACAACATAAAACCATACACATCAATTGTTATTCATGAGATAAAATTAATCAAAATAATAAAGAAGTATCAAAGTACTTATATTTATAGTATAGGAGAATTTATTAGTAAATAAACAAGAAGAAAAAGCACAACTAGAATGTAAAGAAAAAAATAAAGGGAATACAAATAGTAAAAAGTGTGTTTTGGTACAACTTAATCTCTAACCAAATATTATTGATCAATTGTCTTTAAATTAATCATGTAAATTAGATGAAATGATCCTTCAAATATTATACTGAAATTTGGCAGTGAATTATAGAAAAAATCAGAATGAGAAAAAAGTTATAAAGTATTTTTATATTTTTCACTCACTTTAGTATGTAATGCTTCCTTACATTTATACACTATTATAAAATTACCAATTAAGAAATAATCATTAATAAAACCTTGTATAGATAATAATTTATGAAATTCATAAATGTTCTGAATTTTATTTACAATTCATAAACCATCTGTTGTATTAAATAATATTTTAGTCTCTAATAGACAAGGTTGAAGTAGTTCCATACTTAGGTATGAAAGGAATGGTCTCATGGATGCTTAACAACATGATCACATAAGGGTACATAAAAAGGGAATCGAAGAAATCGCAAAAAAAAAAGAGAACATAAAAAAAATAAAATATTGATACTTATTTATACATAATAACAAATCCTTATCAAGGAAGATCAATTAATACACACTGTCAATCGAGACTTCAACTTATGATTAATCCATATTTTTTATAAATTTGGTTCTATCACACATGGTCAATTGAGATTTCAAAATTTCACTTGGATTAAATATACATTTTATCATCATAACACATGAATTATGGATTCCATTCACATAGATTATCTAACACTTAATGAAATTTGAGATTGTATTCATGAAATCGGTCTGTATGGATGCTTGTTTATTCTTATAGTTGATCCTTCAATGAATATCTTATTCATGGTTTCATGAAACTTTTTGTAACATCCTAGGTAAATAAAGAACATGAAATTATAATATTTATTAATATTTTTGGATTATGTATTAATTTTACTCTAAAGGGGATGCTATGTTTGATGATGTACCAGATACGCAACAACATGTTTCTTGGAAATCTTACGTTGTACACAACATTGAGTTATACTGAAAAAATAATAATATAATATTATTATTTTAAATGGTAGTTAATGCCCACCTGTTGTAGTTGCAGGAATGAACATAACTAACTAAAAAATGATTATACATGTTTTTTAAATGTTTTTACATTTATCCAATAAATTTTAGGGACTTAAAATATGAATGAATCTAATTTTAAGCATGAATACTATAATATTCAGTAAAAGGTTGATTTACCGCCTTTTAATCATGAACCCTAATTAAATATATTTTTGGTTATATTTATATGTTCTTTTTTACAAAATAAAATTATTCCTTATATTTGGGACATCAAAATTTACTTTGGGTAAATTTTTGGTATTTTTCTGATATAGTTCATTTTTTTAATGAATAGTGAAAAATATTGTATTTTTATTCAAAAGTTCATTTTAATATAATTTATTTATATGGTTAGATTAAATATATAATTGGTTTTAAAGTGCAGTTAGAATATAATATTTTTGCTATTTAATCTAATGTTGGTCATTGGAAATAATTTCATTTTGAAATTGCACATAAACAAGTGCAATCTTTTGATAGTTATTATTTCTTAAAAACAAGCTATTTGTTTTGACAACGTGAATTAATTTTAATTTAATTAATTCAACTTATATGTTTTGAATTTTTTAAAATAGGCATAATTTTTCAATTCAGAATATCAAATATAGCTTAGGCTGAAATGATGGTATTTTTCTGAAAAACATAATTTTTTTATGAATAGTTAAACCACTTAGTAGTAGTTAAAAAAATAGTCTTTTTCATTTAAATGAAATATTACCACTTCTGTGAATTTAATTTCAAAAATCTGAAATACATGGTTGTTATTAGTAAGTAAATTTTGGTTCAATAAGATGAAAATAATTTTTATTGAATAGTAACTTTTGACTTTTATTTACCACGATTAAAGGTAAATAGGGTAATTTAAGGTAAAAATAATATTGTAATATTTTATAATTACCTTAACACTTGTCTTAACCTTATTGTATGAGTAATGGGCGACCATGGGAATCCTTGGGTATGTTTTGGGACCCCATGGAGCCAATTATTAATGATAATGACACTTTAGATTAATTAATTTAATGTAAAGGAAAAAATGACATAAACAAAAATATTTCAGTAAATTAAATTTTAGATGGTGTTATATAAGTAATATTTTTGACTATAATTATTTATTTGAAAGATAAAAAGATATCCTATGTCATCGTATTTTTTTATAATTTTTAGATATCGAATAAACAAAATTGTTAAAGACACAATAATGATGCAGTGTTTACCTCATTAATAAATCATTTATATAAATATGATTATAAATATTTAAAAACATCCAAACCCTGTCCAATTCTTATTGGATGATTTTATTTATACCATGAGTCATATTATCTTTGACTTTAATTAGTTTTTTAATTTTAAAAACTGAATATCATTATATAATAAAATAATATTTTCACACTTTCATAAAGAGACTCTCCCCCCCCCCTTATAAAAGGACACCACTTCTAACCAATTTTTCACACCTCTCAATCCTTTTGTCTCATCCAACCTCTGCCTAATTAAGCTCCATAAATCCCTCTCCTCCTCCTATAAGCCTTACCTTAGGCATAAGAGACTCCAATAAGTCCTTTTGGTTCTTACCAAAGGGAGTTACCCAAATTAAAGGTAACAATTTCTCTTAAATTCTTTTGTTTTATTTTGTTTTATTTTATTTTATTTTACATATAAAACCCCTAAAATATTTTTATTCCTTTATTTTATAACAACACCAATATCCTCAATATACTATAATGTCGTTTTGAGAATTTTTTGAACTACACTTACAATCACCTCTATCTAATGGGTGAATAACATATTGTTTCCATGGATGGAAAACTAACGCCTCATGTGACGATGATTGTTCGATTATCTCCTACCACCTATCATGGTGGCTATTGTGATGACACTATATTTATATATTATATATATTATGTTTATGTTTTCTTTATGCTTCTGTATTTTTAATATATATAATACCTTTATGGTTTCCATTATGAGTAAACACGATAATTTCATTTAAGGAAGTGCAGACTACTGCCCCCTCAAAGTGATATGACTCTTCCATACCATACGTGGGACATATAAAAGATGGAGTTATTTAAATTATTAATGATATTATATTGGAATTATAATATAACTATGTATAATTATGTTTTCATTCAATTAAATTTCAAAATAAAAATGAAAGTAGTGTTCATGCGTACGTACGACTTACCGTCTCCACGAACGGTGCATTTCATTTCTTATCTCCAAAATTTAATGTACTGTTATAAATACATATACATACTAGATTTATATGATTTATATGATATTTAAATGATGAATATCATTCTTTAGATAATGGAATATTGACCACATGGACAACATGTAATTATAAGGTGTTCATTTTTTACTCAAGTACCAGATATCGACAAAATGACCATTATTAACTTAAATGATTAAATATTGATTGTAACATGGTAATAAGTGATAAAAATGAATAATAAACTTTAAGAAGTTTTTTAATCAAGTATAAATTAACTTATGTTTATAATTCATGAATAATAAATAACAAACAAGTCAAGTCGGACACAAGTTAGGAAGATTTCTTATCTCACTTTCAATTCCGTGAGATTTCCATTGTTTGCCACTTATTTATTACAAGTGGTGTATTGTGTACTTCCATTTGATATATATTATCATTATTGGATTTATATTCATTTTATTCTGTGATTAATTTGGTGGTTATTAACTTTTGGTCATACGACTCGATTTATTACAACGAAGTAAGGGTTTTTCATCTCACTTTTTATTCCTGTGATATTCATGCTATATTAGACACTATTTCCTTTTCTGTGGCGTATGTACTATCCATGATTGTATTAATTCTGTAAAATAATATCATATTTGGGTATTTACATCTTCATTTAATGATCCTTCTTTCATGTGGTGTATCTTTCGTATGTTACCCAATCTGTAAGGGAACCTTTCACCCTTCTCTTTTTAAAAGGCTTATTTTTGTTATGTCTTTTAATTTACATATTATTATGTTGGGATAATATTATAATATATCCTTATTGATTTAAATTTTATGTTCAAGTTATCATATTCCCTTTTTATCTCATCAACTCATTTTATGAATTTTAATGTGACATCGTTAGGCTGTCAATTTTTTGCAAGGGAACTTCTTAACCCAATTTCAATTATTTGGGTTAAACGTGTACTTATTGAATATTTCATCCTATGAATATGTGTGAATGAACTCTTATTGTTTTAAACATAATATCCACTTATATTGAGTGTATTTATATTTTTGAAACATAATTATGTAATGGATTTATCATTAATTTAAGAATACCATCTTTATAAGGAATTTCATCTCAATTTACATTTACATTGGGACTTCATTGTTGTTTTGCACCAATTAACTCTTATATGGTGTATATAATATCCTTTTCCATATTATATCATGAAAACCTTTATTCTCATGATATTATAAAGTTATGATTTAAATGTTTTTCCTAAATTATTTGTATTCAAGAGTCTCTCATTGTGTTAAAAACTCTTTAACTAAAATATCATTTAAAATGTTTTAAAGATTTCTTATTCGAAATTTTTATCTTTAATTTCCATGTTTTAAAAATGGTTTTGATTATTTCTTTATATAGACATTAATTTTTTAAAATTAATAAAACCAAAAAAGTGGTATGGGACATTTTGATTCAAAAATCTCTTTATTAAATATTTTTAATGGTTTTGAAAATGGTTTCATAAAGCTTTGCTTAAGTCAATATCTTGAAATGATATATTCTGATTGAAATGTGGAAATGTTATCTTTCATTTAAGATTTTTTTATGTATTATTAATATATTATTGTTACTGAACATTGTTTACGTATATGGGTGGTTCTGTGATAAACCTAGGGTGGGTGAGCCCGAGATAGGCCTCCAATGCATTGGGTAATGTGACAGAGGTAAACATTAATGTTTCTCCTAAGAGATTTAGGGAATATACTATGATGGGTATTCCAAATATAACTCCCTATGTATCTGTGATAGCTACAATGTGTGTATGTTATATATGCCACAAGTTTCCTTTATGATTTATGATTTCTCTGTGTTATTCATAAATCTTATGATTTAATGAGGTATGGTATGATTGAAAATTATAGTTTCATTGATTTGAATTTATTGATGGGTTCATGTTTCATTTCCATATTTTATAACCCTTAATGATCTTTTTATGCTCACCCCATGTTTTGATTTTTTTTGCACAGGACATAAAGATGAATAGGGCCAAGATTGTAGTCATGGAAAAGTCATGTTGTCTAAAACATGGAACTAGACATGTTATTTTTTTAAGTTTAAATTTTATGAAAAAAATAGATACTGAGTATAATTTTCTACATGTAATATTCATTTTGTTATGTAAATTTTATGACCTAATTCTCTAAAACTCTAAACCTGAAAATATCCTCAATGTGAATTATTCATTTAATTCAAGATTATGAAATGTTGAACTCTAGGTCCTTACAGTTGATATCAATGGTTGGTTTAGATAACATTAGAGGTTAGGGTTTAATTTAAGCATAAGTGACATAACCATAATGGTTAACATAATAGAAAGAGTCGTTGTTATTTTAGAAGTGATAAATGGTTGTTACATTTTGGGCTGCAAAATGAAAGGTATTAGATAACCTTTGACGATAAATTATGTTATGGTTATTTTTGAGTAATTTTTCACTTTTTTTGTTATGTTATGAAATTGTATAGTTTTTGAAAAAGGACAACACATAGACCATGTGACAACCCATCGTGTTGGAAAATTCTTTGGGAATCAAATCCACAACAAAAGTGAGATTGGGATTTATCACCTACCACTAGACTACGTGAAGTCCCCGGTTAGTATGACTAATTATTTTTAGTTAAATGATTTTATTGATCATGGATAAGATTATTTGGGATTACATGTTTTATCAAATCTGCATTCTTAGTATAGGAAAAATTATTTGGTGATTAATTGATAAAGGTTATTTTGGAATACATTCTCTCTTTTGGGAACACTATATGCTTAAAGAAAATAGAATACCTTGCGATTTAAATAGTAGTGTAATGGTTGAAATATTATTTTGTAAGAATATATATTGATTTGGGTTATTTATGGAAATGATTAACCTATCATGGAGAATATGTGATTAGTTTAACTACACTTCAGTATAGGACTTTAAGAGTAGTCAATGTTTTGGGGATAAATATTAAGATTTACTCTAGAAGACTATGTGATTTAAATCGTTCTGAGTTTTGGTTTTCAATATTAGTTTTGATTATTTTGATTAATTTTAAGGACAATTGTGTATTGAATGGTCTTTATTGAACTTTTGATAATTTTTGTTCAATTTTGGAGAATAATAGTAGTATTTCTTTTTATAAAGGATTATCCTTTTGGGGGATTATACAATCTCGTACTAACCATTTTAGTTTTAGTTAATATATAAAGATAAGGAAAATATTTTGTTTATCTTTTTTGGATTATGTGATTATCTAGAAGTTCATTATATAACTTTTAATGTGAACAAGTCATCTTGAATACTCATCATTTGGAGGAAATAATATTTTTTGTTAGAAATCTAGTAAAGGATGAAATACTACATGATGAGTAAGTATATTTCCTTACGATATTATTCTTGTTATTAATAAAATTCTTCAAATATATGAAAAGGATATTGAAGAAAAAAATATATAAGTCCTCTTTTATCATCAGACTTTTACCCAACCACAAATTTAGGGTATTGTGGTGGTTAACTTTTTGTGATCATGATCTCTATCACTCTCTATTAATCTATGAGAGTTAGTTTCTCTTATATATCCCTGTTTTCATGGAATAATAGTATCTTTTGTCTCTGGTCACCTTTGTACATATCTACCTTTATTTTAAAGTGATAGTTTTATTGACTCTTTTTACGATGTGGGACTTTCAATGATGTTTCTGAGCCCAATTTTAAAATTGCGAGGACGCAATTTCTAAAAGGGGGGAAGGATGTAACATCCCAGGTAAATAAAGAACATGAAATTTTAATATTTATTAATATTTTTGGATTAAGTATTAATTTTTCTCTAAAGGGGATGCTATGTTTGAGGATGTACCTGATAAGAAACAACAGGTTTCTTTGAAATCTTACGGTTTACACTACACTGAGTTATATTGAAAAAATAATAATATAATATTATTATTTTAAATGGTAGTTAACGCCTAGTTGTTTTTGTAACATCCCAAGTAAGTAGTGAATAATAGATATTTTTATCTATGTCTATTAATGATTAAGATAGTGTTTTAGAGGCTTAAAAGGAAAAAAATACAATCTTATGCATGGAATACACTAATATTCTTAAAAGATTGTTTTACTACCTTTTGATGGAAAACCCTTTTTAAATCAAAATTTTGACAATTTTATAATCTATATTTGTCAAAAAAAACATATTCATTATGATTGGGACATTGAAATTTACATTGGATAAATGTTTGGTATTTTTCTGACAATGTTCATTTTTTAATGAATAGTGAAAAATACTGCATTTTACATCAAAACTACTTTTTCATTTAATTTAATTATATGGTTAGATTATCCTTTTAAGTGGTCTTAAAGTGTAATATGAATATATTTTTACCATTTAATTTAATGTTGGTCATTAGGATTAATTTCACTTTGGAATTGGGCATAAACTAATGCCAAACTTTTCATAGATATTGTTTCAAAAAAACCTGCTATTTGTTTTGACAACGAGAATTATTTTTAAATCAATTATTGCAATTTATGTGTTTGGAATTTGGTAAAATGGATTACATATTTGGAATCAGAAGGTCCAAATTATTTAATCAATACTCTTTTGTTTTTGGACATTATGAATAGTAACGACAGTAATTATCTTTAATTATCTTGATTAATGAGTAATCAGGTAGTTAAGGATAATAAAATAATATTTGAATAATAAAAAAAATGACACCAACATGTGTCCTAATTCTACTGGTTGTATCGTGGCCGACTATAGGATGTCTTGTACCAAACTTGGGGACCCCATGGAATCACTTTTGTGGAAAGTGACTTGTTATCTTTTTATTTTTTTTAAAGAAAGTAAATATAACAAGAATGTATCACCTGATTAAAACATTTTTAATTTTGTCTAAATAGATGATATTTTAGACTATAAATATTCATTGGAAAGATAAAAATATTTCCTACATCATAGTATTTTTTTCATAATTTTTAGACTTTAAATTTATTAAATTATGTATGACATCAATATGATGCAACGATTATCTCATTAATAAAGGATTTAAATAAAATGAAATGATAATGTAAAATCTATGACCTACACATGTCCAAAACCTATTTCATGGGTGTATTTAGAACCCTTATCACCTTACCATCGAATTATATCAATGTGGGACCTTTTGAATCCGAAAATCATTTTCAAATAATGTAACATTTCTTTACTTTCCAAGAGTGCCCCTCCTCTCCTCTTATAAAAGGCCCCCACCTCTACCTCCTTACCCACACTTCCAAAGCCTTTGGATTGGCCAAACCCTGCCCATTTTGTCCTTACACTTACCTCTATTACTTTGTGGAGCCTCACTTTGGGCAGAAGTCTTCCCAAGGAAGCCTTTGAGCTCAAACCAAAGGGAGTTACCCGATTTTAAGGTAATGTCTTCACTTGAGTCCTTTTGTTTTATTTTGCTTCTCCAACCCCCTAAACTCTTTTTATTCATTTCTTTTGAAACAACTCTAGTATATTAAATATACTAGGATGTTTTTATAATATGGATTAGATCTACAATTACACACACCTACATCTAATGGTTAAAGGACATACTGTTTCCGTGGATGGTGAATTTATTCCTCCCGAAACGATGACTGTTCAACATTCTTTTAACACCTTCAAAGGTGGACATTGAGATGTCACTATATTTATATATGATATATAATATGTTTATGTTTTCCTTAAGCTTCTGTATTTTTCATTTTGGGAATACCTTTATGGTTTCCATTATTGGTAAACGCAATATCTTCATTTAAGGAAGTGCAGACTACCACTCCCTCAAAGTGATTTTATTCGTTAATACCATATGTGGGACATATAAAGGATGGAGTTATGATATTATACTGGAATTATAATATACCTTTATATCATTATGATTCCATTCTATAAAATATGAAATAGAAATGAAAGTAGCGTTCATGCGTACGTACGGCTTACCGTCTCCAAGAACGGTGCATTTCATTTCTTACCTCTAAATAATTATGTAATATTATAAATGCATTTATATACTAGATATATATGATATATATGATATGTACATCATGATTATAATTCTGGATATAATGGATACATGAACAACTTGTAATTATAAAGGGTTTATTTTTGACTCAAGTACCAATGATCGTTAAAACGAACGTTATTAACTTAAATAATTACATAGTGTTCATGAAAAGGCAATAAGTGATATAAAAGGGATAATGAACTTGAAAAAGTTTCTTAAACAACTAGAAATTAACTCAAGTTTATTATTCAGGATATTAAAGAACGACCAAGTCAAGTCTGACATGAGGTACGGGACTTCATCTCAATCTCCTTTCGTTGAGGCATATTTTGTTTATAAACAACCTTCTTTTATATGGTTTATAAAACCATTTGACTTTTAAGTTTATTAAAAAGGAATATTTTTTATACGAAGCATTTACTAAACGAAAAAAGGGAATGTTTTTGTCATACATATGCGGCGAAAATGACTTATCCGCCGCCGTGACCGTTATTTGAGTTTCGGCTTCCCCTACAAGCCATACCTTCTTTTTAAAAGAAAAATAAATACCATGTTTTACTTTTATTTTATTTTGGTATTGAAAATGGTTTTCATAATGTTTTTATTATATAAATGTGTTGTATTGATATCTTGTGATTGAAATTTGGAAATGTTATGTTTCCTTTATGCATGTTTTATGTGATACGATTATGTTATGGTTCATGGGCATTATTATGAAGACGGGTTGTTCCGTGATAAACTAAGGGCGGGTGAGCCTGATATAGCTCTCCAATGCATTGGGTAATGCAAAGGAGTGAAAAGTTAATGTTTCTCCGAAGAGATTTAGGGAATATACTGTGATGGGTATTCCAAACGTAACCAAGAGGGTTACTCCCTAAATAAGAATGTTATGAATGCCTCAAGTTACCTTTATGTCTTATGATTTCTATGATTTATTCATGATTTGATGAGGTATGTTAAAGTGATTATGTTTTAGGGGTAAAGTACGATTTCATTCTTATGTATATATGTACCCATGTTTCCTTTCTATATTTTTATATCCCTTACTGAGCATTTTATGCTCATCCCAAGTTTTTTGAAATGTTTTTCACAAGTCAAGGGAAAGGTACATGATATGATGATAGTGTCAAGGAAGTGTCGAGAAAGAATACATGTTTTATTTTAAATATGTTACCATTTATGGGAAAGAAGAATATTATCTTTATGTAACCACTTTGTTTATATGTGGAATGTAATGCATGTTTTATGATCTAATTCTCTAAAACTCTAAACCTGAAAAGATCCTCAATGTGTAATCATGTAATAACTCAAGATTAAGTAAGGTTTAAGGCTGGGGCCTTATATTTGGTATTAGAGGTCGGTTTAGATAACTTTAGGAGTTAGAATTATATTAAATGATTATCCAAAAATATTTTTTTAGGGTCAAATTGAAGTGATATAGAAATTGAAGATTACCATGTTGCTTCATATAAGACATGTTTGTTCAGAATGGTTTTCCGCAGAGGAAATAGGGAAGCAGTGTTAGGAAGGCATACAAAAGGAAATAACCTTATGAATCAGCATCCTGAGATGGTCATAATAGGAACTGAATAGTTTGTTGCAGTAATGGCACAGTTGACTCAAGTGATAAATGGTGGTGGTATCCATGCACGAGATCAGCCAGATCAACCGCAGAGGAACATGTCAGTGGTCGAACATTTCATGAGGCACCATCCCCCATCATTCAGAGGATCATCTGACCCTATGTTAGTTGAAGGGTGGATTAAAGCACTGGAGTAAATATTCGATGTCATGGGGTGTTCAGACAATCAAAGAGTTAGTCTTGCTATTTACCATTTGGAGGGTGAAGTCGATCAGTGGTGGTCGATGGTTAAAAATATCAGGGACGCCGATGAGATTTATGCTCTTGACTGGGATGAATTCAAAGGTACGTTTCATGAGAATTATTTTCCTAAGGCTGTTCGACTTAGGATGGAAAAGCAATTCTTGGAATTGAGGCAATAGGAAGACTTAGTGGCTACCTATGAAGAAAGGTTCACTCGATTGGCCAGGTATGCTCCAAATTTTTTCCGAGACCTTGATAGTAAAATCAATCGTTTTTACTCGGGATTAAAGCAAAAATATTGAAGGGAATTAGCTTCTCATGAGTTTAAAAGTTATGAAAAGCTTGTTTGATGTGCTGAGAATGTGGAAATGGAGTTTTCCGATGATCAAGTGTTCTATAACAACCAACAGAAGAAGAGACCGAGGTGGCAGGAGAAAGGGAAGAATTCTTCAAAAAAGTCTGATGGTAAGAAATATAAGTTTCCAGTTTGTGATAAATGTGTTAAAAGGAATGCTGGGTAATGTCTTCTAAATTCTGGAAAGTGCTACCGATGTGGTAAGATGGGACATAAGGCTCGTAATTTCACTGAAAAAGATCAAGGTGAAGGTAAGAAAAAATTTGATTTACAGTTAGTGAAATGTTTTAAGTGGAATGAGATGGGTCACTATGCAAACGAGTGTCCAAAAAAGTGATTGAGTGATGGGAAGCAGTTACACTACAAGTAGAAAGGGGTGGTGAAATCCTTTGCAACTACTTCAGCAGATGTCGGGCCATAAAATGAAGTAGTATCAGGTACATTGTTTGTTTTTTCAGATTATGCTAGTGTGTTTTTTGATTCGGGGTCTACACATTCTTTCATCTCTAAAAACTTTTCTAGTAAAATGGGAATACCATCTCAAGAAATGACTCCTGAACTTTTGGTAAAAACACCTGGGGGAAATGTTGAGGCAAAAAGAATTTATAAGAATCTTCCTATCCTTATCTGTGGAAAGAACCTACTTGAAAACCTTATTGTTCTACCTATAGTAGAGTTTGATGTTATCCTGGGTATGGATTGACTCTCTATTTACCATCCTAAGATTTAATGTAGAGTTAAAAAAGTTTCTTTTCAGAAAGACTTTCAGTTTTTGTACAAGAATGAACCCTTACTGTTGATAACTTATCAAGAGGCCAAGAAACTTGTAAAATATGGAAATGAATGTTACCTTGCACACATCGTTGAAAACAATGGAACTGTTCAGATTAATGATGTGCCAGGGGTAAATGAGTATCCTGATGTTTTTCCTGATGAGTTTCCTGGAATAATACCAGATCGGGAAGTTGAGTTTACTGTTGACTTAGTTCCTGAGGCTAAGCCAATTTCAAAACCCCCTTATCGAATGGCTCAAATTGAACTTTTAGAGTTGAAGGAGCAATTGCAAGATTTATTAGAGAAAGGTTTCATTCGACCTAGCACATCACCATGGGGCACTCCTGTTTTATTGGTTAAAAAGAAAGATGGTTCAGTGAGACATTGCATTAACTATAGATCCTTGAATAACATCACTGTTAAGAACAAATATCCTTTTCCTCATATCGATGATTTGTTTGATCAGCTCCAGGGAGCTCAGTATTTTTCAAAGATTGACTTGAGATCGGGTTACCATCAGCTGAAGGTAAAGGAAGCCGACGTTCCGAAGAATGTGTTTCGTACAAGATATGGCCATTATGAATTTGTAGTAATTCCTTTTGGGCTAACCAATGCACCTATTGTATTCATGGACTTAATGAATAGAATTTTCCATGAGTTCTTGGATAAGTTTGTGGTGGTTTTCATTGATGATATTTTGGTTTTTTCTAAAAGTAAATAGGAGAATAAAAGACATTTAAGGGTTATCTTGAAAACCTTAAAAGAAAAGAAACTTTATGGATAATTCATCAGGTGTGAGTTTTGGTTGCAACAAATTTCTTTCCTTGGTCACATTATTTCTAAAGATGGGATAACTGTTGATCCTACAAAAACAAAAGTTGTGGAGGACTGGCCAAGACCCACAAATGTAACTGAGATTCGTAGCTTCCTTGGTTTGGTAGGCTATTACCGAAGGTTTGTTAGAAATTTTTCACGGTTATCTAGTCCAATGACTAAGCTAACTCAGAAGGGTGTTAAGTTTATCTGGACAAAATAATGTGATGATTGTTTTGAGGAGTTGAAAATAAGATTGATGAATGATCCAGTTTTTTCACTACCTTCAAGGAATGGTGAGTTTGTTATCTACAGTTATTATTCATTGAAAGGACTTGCTTGCATCCTAATGCAGAATGATTAGGTAATTTCTTATGCTTCACGACAGTTGAAAACTCGTGAGGTAAATTACCCTACACATGATTTGGAATTAGCTGCTGTTGTTTTTGTTTTAAAAATTTGGAGGCATCATTTTTATGGAGTAAAGTGTGAAATATATACTAATCACAAAAGTTTAAAGTATATATTCACTCAGAAAGAGTTAAACATGAGACAGAGGAGATGGCTGGAATAAATCAAGGATTATGATTGTACAATTCATTACCATCCGGGAAAAGCAAATAAAGTGTCTGATGCTTTGAGTCGAAGAATTAATGCTTCATTAGCAATGTTGCGTTTGGAACGTGATCCTTTGGTTAAGGATTTGATGAACTTTGGCATAGAAGTTGTTGGTGCAGGAAGTTCTTCTATTTTGTTTCAGGTATTAGTGAGATCATCTCTATCAGATAGAATCAAGCAAGCACATAAGCAAGACAGTGAGTTGCAGAAAAAGGTAGAGCTAGTTCAGAAATGTAAGTTGCCTGAATTCAACATTGATAATGATTGCGTTTTGAGATTTGGGGAGATATTGTGTGTGCCTTGTGATTCACAGTTGAAGAGAGAGTTGTTATGTGAAGCTCATAGTTCTCCGTTTTCAGTTCATCCTGGTAGTACTAAGATGTACAGAGATCTGCGGAAGTATTACTGGTGGGATGGAATGAAAAGAGATATTGCTGATTTTACTGTGAAGTGCTAGACTTGTCAGCAGGTTAAAGCAGAGCGGCAGTTACCGAAAGGGATGCTTCAGCCTCTACCAGTGCCAGAGTGGAAATGGGAGAATATATCCATGAACTTTTTTGTGTGATTACCGAAGACATCTCTAGGTAATAATGCAATCTGGGTTATTGTTGATCGCTTGACTAAATCGGCTCATTTCCTTACTATACGAGATACTTTTTCCCTAGATCAACTTTCCCATTTGTATCTTAAAGAGATAGTCAGGTTACATGGAGTTCCCCTCTCCATTGTATCTGATCATGATCCCAGGTTCACTTCTAACTTTTGTAAAGGCCTTCATAAGTCATTGGGTACTGAATTAAATTTTAGTATAGCATTTCATCCTCAATCAGATTGGCAGTCAGAACGAACAATTCAGGCCTTGGAGGATATGCTACGAGCTTGTTCGATGGATTATTAGGGAAGTTGGGACCAACATCTTTCTTTGGTTGAATTTTCATATAATAACAGTTTTCATTCCAGTATACAGATGGCACCATTTGAGGTGTTATATGGGAAGTGGTGTCGAACTCCAGCTTTCTAGGATGAAGTGGGTGAAAGGAAGTTGATGGGACCAGAATTGGTAGAAGAAATGGCATAAAAAGTTCAGCTGATTCAGAAACACATGAGAACAGCTCAGAGTAGGAAGAAGAGTTATGCAGACAACAGGAGGAAGGATCTATCTTTTGAGTTAAGTGATCATGTTTTTCTCAAAGTCTCACCATGGAAAAGTGTGATGCGATTTGGTAAGAAAGGAAAGCTGAGTCCAAGGTTCATTGGACCATATGAAATTCTGGAGAGAGTTGGATCAGTTGCATACTGGGTGGCTTTACCTCCGATTTTATCTCAGGTACACAATGTTTTTCACGTTTCGATGTTGAGAAAGTACATGCTAGATCCATCTCATGTTTTGAGTCCAGAGGTAGTTCAGCTGGAAGAGAACCTATCTTATGAGGAACAACCGGTCCAGATTCTTGACCACAGGGAGCAACTGTTATGGAATAAGGGGATTAATCAGGTAAAGGTTTTGTGGAAAAACCACATGATGGAAGAGGAAACATGGGAATCTGAAAATTCAATGAGGGATAAGTACCCCCATTTATTCGATAAGTAAATAAATTGCGGGGACGCAATTTTCTAAAGGGGGGAAAGATGTAACAGCCCAAGTAAGTAATGAATAATATATATTTTTATCTATGTCTATTAATGATTAAGATAGTGTTTTAGAGGCTTAAAATGAAAATAAATACAATCTTATGCATGGAATACACTAATATTCTTAAAAGATTGTTTTATTGGCTTTTGATGGAAAAACCTTTTTAAATCAAACTTTTGACAATTTTATAATCTATATTTGTAAAAATAAATATATTAATTATTATTGGGACATTGAAATTTACATTGGATAAATTTTTGGTATTTTTCTGACAATGTTCATTTTTTAATGAATAGTGAAAAATACTGCATTTTATATCAAAACTGCTATTTCATTTAATTTAATTATATGGTTATATTATCCTTTTATTTGGTATTAAACTGTAATCTGAATATATGTTTACCATTTAATCCAATGGTTGTCATTATGATGAATTTAACTTTTTAATTGGGCATAAACTAATGCCAAACTTTTCATAGATATTGTTTCAAAAAAACCCGCTGTTTGTTTTGACAATGAGAATTATTTTTAAATCTATTATTGAAATTTCTGTGTTTGGAATTTGGTAAAATGGATTACATATTTGGAATCAGAAGGTACAAATTATGTAATCAAGACTCTTTTGTTTTTGGACATTATGAATAGTAACGACAGTAATTATCTTTAATTATCTTGATTAATGAGTAATCAGGTAGTTAAGGATAATAAAATAATATCATAATAAAAAAATGACACCAACATGTGACCTAATTCTACTAGTTGTCTCATGGCCGACCATGGGATGTCTTGTGCTAAACTTGGGGACCCCATGGAATCACTTTTGTGGAAAGTGACTTGTTATCTTTTTATTTTTTTTTTAAAGAAAGTAAATATGACAAGAATGTATCACCTGATTAAAACATTTTTACTTTTGTCTACATAGATGATATTTTAGACTATAAATATTCATTGGAAAGATAAAAAGATTTCCTACATCATAGTAATTTTTCATAATTTTTAGACTTTAAATTTATTAAATTATTTATGACATCATGATGACGCAGTGATTACGTCATTAATAAAGGATTTAATGAAAATGAAATGATAATGTATAATCTATGACCTACATATGTCGAAAACCTATTGGATCGGTGGATTTAGAACCCTAATCACCTTAACCTATAATTATATCAATGTGGGACCTTTTTAATCCGAAAATCATTTTCAAATAAAGTAACATTTCTTTACTTTCCAAGAGTGCCCCTCCTCTCCTCTTATAAAGGCCCCCACCACTACCTCCTTACCCACACTTCCAAAGCCTTTGGCTCGGCCAACCCCTACCCATTTTGTCTCTCCACATCTCTATCTTACTCCTTGAAGCCTAACGTTGGGCAGAAGTCTTCCCAAGTAAGCCTTTGAGCTCAAACCAAAGGGAGTTACCCGATTTTAAGGTAATGTCTTCACTTGAGTCCTTTTGTTTTATTTTGCTTCTCCAACCCCCTAAACTCTTTTTATTCATTTATTTTGTAACAACTCCAGTATCTTCAATATAATAGGATGTTTTTATAAGAATTTTTCGAGCTACCCCTACACACACCTACATCTAATGGTTAAAGGACATACTGTTTCTGTGGATGGTGAATTTATGCCTCCCGAAACGATGATTGTTCAGCATTATTTTAACACCTTCAAAGGTGGCCATTAAGATGTCACTATATTTATATATGATATATAATATGTTTATGTTTTCCTTAAGATTCTTTATTTTTCATTTTGGGCATACCTTTATGGTTTCCATTATGGGTAAACGCGATATGTTCATTTAAGGAAGTGCGGACTACCGCCCCCTCAAAGTGATTTGATTTGATAATACCATATGTGGGACATGTAAAGTATGGAGTTATGATATTATATATGATATTATACTGGAATTATAATATACCTTTATATCATTATGATTCAATTCTATAAAATATGAAATAGAAATGAAAGTAGTGTTCATGTGTACGTACGACTTACCGTCTCCATGAACGGTGCATTTCATTTCTTACCTCTAAATGATTATGTAATATTATAAATGCATGTATATACTGGATATATATGATATATATGATATGTACATCATGATTATAATTCTGGATATAATGGACACATGAACAACTTGTAATTATAAAGGGTTTATTTTTGACTCAAGTACCAATGATCGTAAAAACAAACGTTATTAACTTAAATAATTACATAGTGTTAATGACAAGGCAATAAGTAATATAAAAGGAATAATGAACTTGAAAAAGGTTCTTAATCAACTAGAAATTAACTCAAGTTTATTATTCAGGATATTAAAGAACGACCGAGTCAAGTCAGACCTGAGGTATGGGACTTCGTCTCAATCTTCTTTCGTTGAGGCATGTTTTGTTTTATACTCAACCTTCTTTTATACGGTGTATAAACCCCTTTGACTTTTAAGTTTATTCAAAAGGAATCTTTTTTATACGAAGCATTTACTAAATAACAAAAGGGAATGTTTTTGTCGTACGTATGCAGAGACAATGACTTCTCCACTGTCGTGACCATTATTTGAGTTTCGGCTTCCTCTACAAGTCATACCTTCTTTTTAAAAGAAAAATAAATACCACGTTTTACTTTTCTTTTATTTTGGTATTGAAAATGGTTTTCATAATTATTTTATTATATCAATGTGTTGTATTGATATCTTGCGATTGAAATGTGGAAATGTTATGTTTCCTTTATGCATGTTTTATGTGATACGATTATGTTATGGTTCTTGGGAATTATTATGAAGACGGGTGGTTCCGTGATAAACTAAGGGCGGGTGAGCCCAATATAGCTCTCCAATGCATTGGGTAATGTGAAGGAGTGAAACGTTAAGGTTTCTCCGAAGAGATTTAGGGAATATATTGTGATGGGTATTCCAAACGTAACTAAGAGGGTTACTCCCTATGTAAGAATGTTATGAATGCCTCAAGTTACCTTTATTTCTTATGATTTCTATGATTTATTCATGATTTGATGAGGTATATTAAAGTTCTTATGTTTTATGGGTAAAGTACGATTTCATTCTTATGTATATATGTACCCATGTTTCCTTTCCATATTTTTATATCCCTTACTGAGCTTTTTATGCTCATCCCATGTTTTTGGAAATGTTTTTCACAGGTCAAGGGAAAGGTACATGATATGATGATAGTGTCAAGGAAGTGTCAAGAAAGAATCCATGTTTTATTTCAAATATGTTTCCATTGATGGGAAATAATAATAATATCTTTATGTAACCACTTTGTTTATATGTGGAATGTAATGTAAGTTTTATGATCTAATTCTCTAAAACTCTAAACCTGAAAAGATCGTCAATGTGTAATCTTGTAATAACTCAAGATTAAGTAAGGTTTAAGGCTGGGGCCTTATAGTTGTAATGGAAGGAATGATCCTAACTAACTAAAAAAATGATTATACACGTTCATTAAATGTTTTTACATTTATACAATAAAAGTTAGGGACATAAAATATGAATGAATTTAATTTTAAGCATGAATAATCTAATATTCAGTAAAAGGTCGATTTTCCGCCTTTTGACCGTGAACCCTTTTTAAATATTGTTTTGGTCATTTTTATATGTTCTATTTTACAAAATAAAATTATTCTTTAGATTCAACTCATCAAAAAAATGGGTAAATTTTTGTATTTTTCTGATAAAGTTCATTTTTAATGAATAGTGAAAAATAATGTATTGTAATTCAAAAGTGCCTTTTAATCTTATTTATTTATATGGTTATATTATCTTTTTAATTAGTTTTAATGTCTAATTAGAATATATTTTTACCGTTAATCTAATTTTGTTCATTGGACATAATTTCATTTTGAAATTGGACATAAAAAAGTGTCAATCTTTTGATAGTTATTAATTTTTAAAAACAAGCTATTTATTTTGGCAACGAGAATTAATTTTAAATTAATTAATGAAACTTTTATGATTTGAATTTTATAAAATAGACATCATTTTTGAATTCGGAATATCAAATACAGATTATGCTAAATTTTTGGTATTTTTCTAAATAACTTCAATTTTTGATGAATAGTGAAACCACTTAGTAGTAGTTAAAAAAGATGACTTTTTCATTTAAATGAAATTTTACCACTTATGTGAATTGAATTTAGAAAATACACCATATATGTTTGTTATTAGTAAGTAAAATGTGGTTCAATAAGATAAAAATAATTTTTGGTGAATTCTATCTTTTGACTTTTATTTGCCGCAATTAATGGTAAATAGGGTAATTCAAGGTAAAAAAAATATTGTGATAATTTAGAATTACCTTAACACTTGTAATAACCTTATTGGATTAATAATTTCCGACCATGGTCATCATTGGGTCTCTCTTTGGACCCCATGGAGCCACTTATTAATGATAATGACACTTTAGATTAATTAATTTAATGTAAAGGAAAAAATGACATAAACAAAATTCTTTTAGTAAATTAAATTTTATATGGTGTTATATAAGTAATATTATTAACTATAAATATTAATTGGAAATACAAAATTATTTCCTAAATCATTGATTTTTTTTTTAATTTTTAGATATCGAATAAATTATATTATTTGTGACACAATAATGATGCAGTCTTTACCTCATTAATAAATCATTTAAATAAATAAGATTATAAATATTAAAATATCATCCAAATCCTATCCAATTATTATTATATTATTTTATTTCTACCATGAGTCATATTATATTCAACTCCAATTAGTTTTGGTCCTTTTGAAATAGAATATCATTATATAATAAAATAATATTTTCACACTTTCCTAAAGATCACCTCCCCCCTTATAAAAGGACACCACTTCTAACCCATTACTCACACCTCTAAAGACTTTTTTCTCATCAAAACTCTGCCCCATTAAGCTCCCTAAATCCCTATACTCCTCCTAGAAGCCTTACCTTAGGTAGAAGTAACTTCAATAAGTCCTTTTGGTTCATACCAAAGGGAGTTACCCAAATTAAAGGTAATAATTTCTCTTAAATTATTTTGATTTATTTTGTTTTATTTTACTTCTACAACCCATAAACTCTTTTTATTATTTTATTTGATAATAAAAACAGTATAATCAATATAATAATATGTTTTTATGAAAATTATTCGAACTACACTTACACACACCTCCATCTAATGGGTGAGTAACATATTGTTTCTGTGGATGGAAAACTGACGCCTCACGAGACGATGATTGTTCGATTATGTCCTACCACCTATCATGGTGGACATTATGATGACACTATATTTATATATGATACATATTATGTTTATGTTTTATTTATGTTTATGTATTTTTAATTTATATCATACAATTATGGTTTCCATTATGAGTAATCTCGATAATTTCATTTGAGGAAGTGCGTACTACTGCCCCCTCAAAGTGACATGACTCGTCCATACCATACGTGGGACATATAAAAGATGGATTTATTGAAATTATAAATTATATTATACTTAAATTATAATATAAATATGTATGATTATGTTTTCATTCAATTAAAATATAAAATAGAAATGAAAGTAGCGTTCATGCGTACGTACGGCTTACCGTCTCAATGAACGGTGTATTTAATTTCTTATCTCCAAAATTTTATGTACTATTATACATACATATATATACTGGATATATATGATTTATATGATATCTAAATTATTAATATCATTCTGGTGATAATGGACTATTGACCACATTGACAACTTGTAATTATACGGTGTTCATTTTTTACTCAAGTTCCAAATATCGACAAAAAGACCATTATTAACTTAAATGATTACATATTGTTTATAACATAGTAATAAGTGATATAGAAGGAATAATAACCTTTAAAAAGGGTTTTTAATCATGTATAAATTAACTTATGTTTATAATTCAGGAATAACAAAGAACAAACAAGTCAAGTTGGACACAAGGTAAGAAGATTTCTTATCTCACTTTCAATTCCATGAGATTTCCATTGTTCGCCAATTATTTATTGCATGTCTTGTATTTTGTAATTCCTTTTGATATATATTATCATTATTCTATTTAGATTTATGTTTTTCTTTGTTTAATTTTGTGGTTATTAACTTTTGGTCATATGACTCGATTGATTACAACGAAGTAAGGGTTTTTCATCTCACTTTTCATTCCTGTGATATTCATGCTATATTGGCCACTATTTCTTTTTGTGCGGAATATGTACTGTCCATGATTTTATTCATTGTGTAAAATACTATAATTTTTGTGTATTTATATCTTCATTGAATGATCCTTCTTTCATGTGGTGTATCTTTCGTATGTTACCCAATCAGTAAGGGAACCTTTCACCCTCCTCTTTTTAAAAGACTTCTTTTTGTTATGTCTTTTAATTTACATATTATTATGTTGGGATATGTTTTTATATATCCTTATTGATGAAAATTTTATTTCCAAGTGATGAGATACCCTTTTTATCTCATCAAATCATTTTCTGAATTTTAATGTGACGCCGTTAGGCTGTCTAAATTTTGCAAGGGAAATTCCTAACCCAATTTCAATTATTTGGGTTAGACTTGTACTTCTTGAATATGTCGTCCTATGAATATGCGTGAATGACCTCTGATTTTTGTAAACTTAATATAAACTTATATTTAGTGTAATTATATTTTTCTCACATAATTATGTAATTGATTTATCCATAATTTTTGGATACCATCTTTATAAGGGATTTCATCTCAATTTACATTTCCCTTGGGACTTCATTGTTGTTATGCACCAATTCACTCTTATATGGTGTATATACTATCCTTTTCCATATTATACCATGAATACCTTTATTATCATGATATTATAATGTTCCGAATTAAATTATATGCCTCAATTATTTGTATTCAAGAGTCTCTCATTGTTTTAAAAACTCTTTAACAAAAATATCATTTTAAATGTATTAAATATTTATTATTCTAAATATTTATCTTTAATTTACATGTTTTAAAAATGGTTTTTATTATTTATTTATATAGACATTAATTTTTTAAAATTAATAAAAGAAACAAAGTGGTATGGGACACTTTGACTAAAAAATCCCTTTATTAAATATTTTAAATGGTTTTGAAAATTGTTCGATAAAGCTTTGATTATGTAAATATCATCAAATGATATATTGTGATTGCAATGTGGAAATGTTATCTTTAATTTATGCTTCATTTCTGTGTTATAAAAATTATATGGTTATTGAACATTGTTTACGTATATGGGTGGTTCCATGATAAACCTAGGGCAGATGAGCCCGAGATTTTCCTCCAATGCATTGGGTAACGTGGTGGAGGTAAACATTAATGTTTCACCTAAAAGATTTAGGGAATATACTCTGATGGGTATGACAAATTTGAATCCCTATATATTTTTGATAGCTACAATGTAAGTATGTTATGTATGCCACAAGTTACATTTATGATTTATGATTTCTCTGTGTTATTCATAAATCTTATGATTTCATGTGGTATGTTATGATTGAAAAATATAGTTTCATTGATTTGAATTTATGGATGGGGTAATGTTTCCATTCCTTATTCAATAACCCTTACTGAGCTTTTTATGATCACCCCATGTTTCGAAATGTTTTTTACAAGACTTAAAGATTAATAGGTTCAAGGTTGGAATCAAGGAAAAGTCATGTTGTCTAAAACATAGAACTATACATGTTATTTTTTTATGTTTATATTTAGTGAAAAAAAAGATACTAAGTAGAATTATATACATATAATATTCATGTTGTTATGTAAATGTTATGACCTAATTATCTAAAACTCTAAACCTGAAAAGATCCCCAATGTGAATTATTCATTTAATTCAATATTATGTAAGGTTTAAGGACGGGTCCTTATACTTTTCTCTCTAAAAGATTTATTAATCACACAAAATATGAATTTTCCTTGTTAAAGAAAAATTTTCTTAGTATGGAATAACCATTGGTCTGACAGAATATCCCAATTTAGCATATTTTATCATAAAATATATTTCTTTCATAAAATAAAAAATCTATTAAAATTACAATAATAGTGATTTTGGATCAATAAATCAAGGAATTGATGGCTTAATAAAACACTTTATTATTTTATATCCATAATTCAAATCATAAATTATAAAGTGTTTATAATTAGATTTAATTTATGAATTGTTTATAAACTATTTTTCTCAAGATTGAATATATGAATTTATCATTAATTTAAAATTTATTCCCTCATTTTTTAATATATATAAATTTTTTATATTATGAATATTTCTTTATTCTATTGATTAAATTGTTAAAATACTTTTATAAATTGATATTCATACACACAAGTAGTTTCATTCAATGTATGTTAATTGAATTTAGTTTTCCGATTGTTTAACTATGAATTGTTCAAGTGTGTAAAGGGTTACACATCAATAAGATATGATCATATTAATTTGGTGAAAGGAATATGATTAAAACTAAATCATTAAAATAATTCACATATGTAAAGGTAATACATGAGATAAGATTTTGAGATTAAATCCCCATTAAAAATACTAAGTGTTAGATTCCATCCAAAGAATGTATCAAGACCTCAATCATTCAATAGGTAGGTTCTACTAAACCTGGGTGACCATGGATTAACTTTGGTAAATCATGGTGAAAATTAATCACTCTAAGAGTTAGGTAACCGAATTCAAAATTGATCTTTTAATTACACTTTATTGGGAACCCTTAAGTGTGGGGATATTAGAGGATTGATGTTGAGTTTATCCATGTGATGGATAGGAGAAAGTGTTATTCACTCAACCATCCAAGACTCATATTTGATGTGGTGGTAATTATTTCCTACCTAAATATCTAAGTCATTATAGGAACACTAAAGTAGACTCATTTATTAGTGAAATGTGGATCTTTACCCACTAATGGACATGTTGGTTTAAAATGGAACATTGATTTTTTTGGGTAAAGATTTAATAAAACTCTTTATTAAACATTTATAAAACATGAAACTCATCTGATAAAAGAATATATTGTAGATAAATGATATAATTCTCATATAACTTTCCTTTGAGATAAATCTTTTAAAGTATAAATTTAATCCATGTAACATATGGTATGAAACTTAATAAAAGTTTTTAAGTATATAATTTCAATGTGTTAGAACAATACCCTTCGGAGTAACCAATTTTTGAATTCATTCAACACTTGGAGTAAAGATTATCATGATAATAATATAGAGGTACACATAACATTCTAAATTAATTATATGAAAAATGATGAAATGGATTTTAGTCTTCACTCATATATTCAATATGACAGGATATATTAATTATATAGAGTGAACAAAGGTTTCCTTAATTCTTTTTCTAGATATGATAATATTTTTATTATCATTAGTAGAAATGTTCCCATAATTTTAATGAGTTAAATAAATGATTACCAGATTTGATAAAATTGTTTAGTATATATTAACTATGCATATGATATATATGTTTTGGTATTATATTCATAGTATAAGTGGAAAAAGTTCGAACTAGAAGAAGAAAAGTTATTTGTAATGTTTAAAATATTTCTTTGAGTAGCTAGTATATATCATTGAAACCTAAAAGTAAAGTATAAAAATGGGAAATCGATTCCATAGGATGGAATCATCAGATTATATAACCTTTTTAAAAGGGAGAAAAAAATTAAAAAGTGGATTATGTGGGATAAAAGAATTTATCCATATGTTTTTTAAAATTTGGGGATTTGATCCCTCTATATTGAATGGAATATTTTAAAGAATAATATTCATTTCAATAAAATTATAGAAATTCATATATTTCTATATAAATTATTTAGAAAATACTTCCTTAAATATTCCTACTAAATGGAAATAAGATTTATTCCTTAAACACAAATGAGTTTGTGTATCTTAGTATGATATTATAAAGAGAATATAGTGTAAGTTCCTGAGACCGATTATTTTGGATCCCGTACAAAATAACGTTGTATATTTTTTTATAAAAAGTAACTAGAAAATATATAGTCATTTACATTTGAGAATCTATTCTAGTTTAGGATTTGGGGGAAAAGGACCACTTTTACACATTATCATAGTTATGAAAATAAATAAAAAATTTATAGATAATAATTTTCCCATTCTAACTTCTTGTTGAATCTTATCTCTTTGAAGCATCTAAATGATCCTAATTTTTTTATGAAACATAGGGTGAGAAAATTTTCCTAGTAAATGATTTAAAAAAACTAGTAAAAAACATTTTAAAAATACCTTTTGAAAATTTCTTTTTGAAAATTTCTTTTGAAAATAACTTTTGAAAATACATTTTGAAAACACTTTTGAAAATATAATATATTTAGAAATGCTTTTTAAAATCCTTTGACAACATGATTTTGAGAATGCCTTTAAAAATATCTATTCCTTTAAAATAATAAAATACTTATGCTTTTAAAAACAATATGATATCTTTGAAAATACATCCATAATTTGAAAACATTATAATACCTATAAAAATAATTATGTAATTTAAAAACATTATAATACCTTTTTAAATACTTATGTAATTTAAAAAATTATAATACTTCTTGAAAATACTTATGCTTTGAAAATTTATTAAAATAATCTAGTAATGTTTCAAAAAATATTAAGAATTCCTTGAAAAAAAAACTATTTGTCTACTTCAAACATTAAAGGTTTTCTGGTCCTACACTAATAGAAATATCACTTATACCCATGGTTTAAAATAATTAGTATAGATCATAAAACGGTGGGTATAGGCTATACAAATGATTTCATGAACTGTGGGATACCAAGGTGTTAGTATAGATCTATAACCATTGTTTTATAGAAACAATGGGTATATACCTATAAAATTCCATAATACCCAAGGCTTTAGTTAAAAAGTTGGTATAGATTATAACAGCACATATAATATACCCAGGGTTCATTGAACCGTGGGTATAGATGCTTCTCCTAGAAGCACAGCAGCAGCCCGCCATCCTACTTCTTACGATCCCACAGTATCCATCCTTTATACTTCCTATAACATCCCACCTTCCAACCTATAAAAACAATACAAACTAGAATACAAAACATTTACATACCAAAACCACGGTATATGGAAATTAGATCCCTAACGACCACCTCAGAAGGTATCATATCCAACTCACCATACTATAACTACCAAGACCTACACCATAGATGGAATACTATCCAACCCAAAACACACATCAATCCATAATCATTCATCATCCATGGTTATCATGAGTATCCTACCCAAAATATTCAATAGGTGACAGTTCACATAACAACCAACACATCCCTTATGAACATTCATGGTTGTAATGAACACCTAAAGCATATCACAACATCCATTCCATAATAACTCACAGATCTATGGTGTTTATGACCACCAAACTCATATCAAAACCTCCATATATTCATCATGATTTCAAACCCATAGAATAATTTTTTGCACATCATCCCACATAACCATGGTTAGAATACTTTCCAAACCCATTACGCATATCTCATCCCATCACATACTGCTAGCATGTGGTTGGAATTCTCCCCAACCCACCATACTGTTAAATTTCACGAGATTTGTTGGCATAGACCCCAAGTCATATGTTGTCTAAATGCATTTATTATACCAAAAATATGAATTTAAATAATAAAAAGATGTCGTTATTAAAAATTTACCTGGTATAATAATTCAATAATCACACATATAACCCATGGGTCACATGGGTAGGAAAATCACATGACATAGACACACACTAATCTATATCACATTTCCTTATGGATACAATAATTTTAGAGTTATAATATTATTCACTCAAAATTTTACACAAGACAAGGGTACCTATCATGGTCTACCTAGCCACATCACATAATATGGGTATTCAAGGTCGTTCAAAACATATCAAGATTATATAAAAAATTAATTTTCATGGATCAACAAGATTATATTGGATTTGGAATGATATTTTCCAATAAAGTGTCAAATATCAATCATTTTTCAATGGTTTTGGCTAGACGAATAAATGATGGAACCATTTATTTGACTAAATTATTAGACGGAATGAAAACTGTAGGAATTATAACATCTAAATGTTTTGTGAATATCTTCTTCATTCAGTGAGATAGATTTGATTGAAATCAAGAGGGATCATGCATAAAAAATATTGGGAGGACTAAACTATTGTGAAACTTATTATTAAGGATTATATATTCCCTCATTGTATCAGTTTATTATATTATAAGATCATATGTGTCTCAGATTTCACTGATCTCAATTTTTTTCATACAGGTGAGGGTCAGTTAAAGTTTCTATTACAGAAGTGGATTTCAGATGATATTATAGGATTCATGAATCTTTTTTACCATGTATAAAATCTTTTGATCACATATTTTCACGAAATTTTGTTATAATTGGCAACAATTTGACCAATTTAACTACTCTTCACTCTGTTGGAAAAAGTTGATTGTCTTGTTTGAATATGATGACCAAGTTTGAGTTTGACTATGTTTTCTTAATAATATCAAATAACCTAAAATTTTCTATAATTATTTCTATATTGTAAACTATTTTTTCGTTAATAACCTATAGTTTTTCTTGCTATCAATAACATGAAATGAATTCAAAATCAAGAATGACCAAAGAAAAACATAGAAGATGAGGAAGGGATAACTCTTATGTGTTTCAATAAAAAAACTTATGTTCATGGATTAGGAGGGAGACTTTGGAATTACACATAAATTATACAACCTTAAAATTGTGTAAAAATATGAATACACAAGAAAACCCATAAAAATGTATAGATTATAAGGAATTATGGAGTCCAAATTAGACCATTCACTTGGAGGACTTCACTCATTCCCAATGAAGTCATTGGTTGTATCTAATGCCACCATAGACTTCCATTTGATGATTTGACATAGATTTGGACTTCTTATAAGCCTGATCAGCTTCAAATCTGGTGAAAATAAAATACACTCTACGACTTCATTATAGTAATGTAGTGTGTTTCTTCATGTTGGGAAGGGTTCTGCTCACATTTTTTCTATCCTATTAATTACTCATTTTACTCCTTTCTTGATAGGTCACCTCTTGATTGAAAAATGTTCATTTCACCCCTTTTTTATTGTTTGTTAATTTCTATTTAACCCTTGGAAAAAATTACAACCCTTAGTAAAGAGGGGTGTATGAATTACCTTCACTGCTACAATATCTTATACATCACCTACAACTCTAAGAAGGTGGCCAGGCAAAGAATTTGTAGAATTTAATTTTAGCTGAAAATGTCGAAAATGATTTAAAAAATTACTTTAAAGAAAAAAGGGTCAATGGTGGATCAGATTGAACATATATTATGTGGCACACACACTAATTTGATAATGTTTCAATTGTCATGTTACCCTATGATTTTGGAAAAGAAGTCAATTAGAGCTTCATACACTGTCAGGTTACCCACTGGTATCGATGTAGCTTGCAGACTTAGTGAAAACGGTTTATAGAACTTGTTTTGTTTCTAGAAAAACACTTAACACTTAAATTCTATAGAAACCACTTCATTGAATGAAAAACACTTTTTTGATAACCATCCTAGACTTATCATATAGGATAAGTAAATAAAACATTTTGTGTAATACCTTATCCATTGGGCATGAAGCTTCTGGAGGATCATTGTTCCTCTAAGAAAGAGCTATTTATGACAGAAAACCTCTCATCCCTATAGATACAATATTCATGGAATGTGACATTGAAAATAGTTTAAAATTTATTATAAAACACAAGTGATACCTATATGAGTTATTTCAGCATCAGATCCACCACAAAGAATTATATCCTGAATATACCACAAAAAATAATCCCATTAAGTTATAAAACAATTTATCCAACACAATGTATTCTACAAGTACTATAATGAAATTTAAGAAATATCTTGTGAACATAAAACCAATTATAAATCTCAAATGAAAATTTGAGACATCAGAAAGAAATAGAGAGAGACATACCTGTCAAAATAATATTACCTTCATAGAGGGATGTAGTTCATTATCCGGGGTTGTTGTAGCCACAAAGTCTCCACACAATACAATATCATGTTCCCCCACATCATCACCATCAAAATAACACAAAATGTGTTTCTACAAACATAATTTAGTTATAAGAATAAAAACCCTACATTTTTCTTTTTATAATTAAGCCATGACTCCCTCTGTAATTCAACCATCTTCTAGTGACTTATTTACTGTTGTTAGTGAATAAATCAATAATTTTTTAGCCCTAATTAAAGCTTTTATACAACATATATATCTATAGATAAGGAATTGATTTTCCAAAAATTCTCTAGCAAAGATAGTATTAGAATCAAAATACAGATTCTATCGACAATTATAAATGAAACGGATATAGTAACGGTCTAACCATTCGAAATTGAGCACAATAAAATGATTATATATTTCTTATTCCACTAACTCCATCAAGAAGATTGGGGTATAAAACATCGGGATCATGTCTAATAGGGGTTACGATACCCATTCCATTCACCACAAGTCTCTTTTTTTAGTAAGATGTTGCTACCAGGTTTTAACTCCCTCAATGGGTTTATTGGCCAACGCCATGCTACCGCCTGAGAAAATTCATGAATTTAATATAAACACCAACACCATTATTTGTAAAAAGAATAATCTATTTTTGTACTTGGGCCTATTTTCCTCTTTGCAACAATTCAAAAAGCATGAAACTTGATTGAAAAAATGTTTCAAATTCCCACTCATGGTATCTCAAATAACGATCCAAAATCCTGGAGACAACAAAAAAAGGTTGAAAAAAACAGAAACTCCAACACAAAACAAACCACACTGTACTTGTAAATCAAATAAAACATACATGTATATCTTAATCTATACAAACAGTTAGGTCATGTTCTTAAAGTACTTGTACAAGTCTGTTTGCTAAGTCAAACAATAGAGGGGATTAATATCCCCACATCTCCAGCATCCCCATCCCCATCCCCATGTCCATCATCATCAGCAGCAGCAACATCATCACTAACATCCTCACCAACCGCACCATCAGTATCATCATCATCAGTCTCATCTCTAACAGCAGTATCGGAAAACATTATCACCACCAAAATCTCTATCTCCACTACCGTCATTGCTGCTAGGACCCTCATTGGAATCACCCGAGGCATCATTTAAAGAGTTCATTGACACCATACATGAATTAAAAGTAGTAGAAGCCTCTGATGTTAGTGACTGAATTAAAACTAACATAGCCTTCATGAAATTTTCAGTCATCATCTTACTTCTTTCATGACCTTGTTTTCTTCTTTCACGCTCCTCTAAATCTATTTTTTGCCTCATCTTCTTCTAAATTTTTTCTTTCCAACTCCAAGGTCTGAGATGCTTGATAGGAGCTCGATGAGGTACAGTACCTATAGGGGATGATGTTTTTTCATAGTCTACATCGAAGTCTCTTCAACATCTCCACACCTAACACCTAACTCAAATGATCATGTTCCCTTTATATTTCAGCTTCCTTCTTATTGAGGTCCTCCAAGGAAGACTGTTGAAATTATTAACATATTTTATTTTTATTTTCATCTAAATATTTTAAATAAAAATAAAAAAATTACAATCTTATCTTGTGTTTGTGCATTTACTACACATTAATTATTTTTTCCCTATTGGAGAAAAATAATTTTTCATGAGCTACAGGACCTTCAATGCCCAATACAACTTACTGTAATTGAGAAATGAACTAATCTATATTACAACCATATATGATAAATTCACATATCTAGATTTAAGTAAACCGCATCACAAACATCAAAACATTGACGTAAATGACACTCAAAAATGATTTATGTTTCTCAGAAGTGCTCTCTAGAGAATTTTTCTAATTTTGTAAAAACAATAGACAAGACTTATCATGGTGGTATAAGATTTCATTACTAGGAAACATGGAATAACCAAGGGGAAGCCATGGTGAATTTATGAGGTCATGTTATTAATGAAATAAATTAGTGAATGAAAATCTATCAATGGTTCCAATAAAAAACATGTACGAATACATTTTTTGGTGTTTATTTATTGATGTCATTTCTTCTAGGTACTAAGGTGTGTGCTCTTGGGTTTCATCCAATTGGCCATGAAAACGTAACTAAGTAACAATATAAATTAGGACATTATTTTAATTCATATGAATGTATATGGTGATTCCCATGCTCGGGCATTGTATTGTGCCCCATTGTGTGTAGATATGTCATTTCATCCTTTTCCATTTTTCTCATTAACATTTCTTAAAAAAATAAATATATTTAATAAAAATTAAATTATATATGAAAACATTTAAATATTGGTAGTACCTTAAACTATTTAGTCTTCCAATTTGTGATCATATTTTGATATTGACTTTCTGGACAGTCAAAGTATGTTGGTAAACCCTCTAAATCAGTACCCACTCTGCTTCTCCAACCAATATGTAACTCATACTTGTATGACTGACATAACTCTCCAAGGTCCATCAAAATTGAATCTTTGGCATCTTTACTGTCAGGAATGTTAAAACAACTCTGAAATGAACATGTTAATCCATATAAATAAATTACTAATATAGATATAAATTTATAAAATTTTATTACCCATATCTGCACCCATGCCATATCCTTGATGTCATCACTAATATGTCTCAATGAGACCAGTTACACTAGAATGATATAACATTATTTGGATAAAGTGTCCATGAAACTTCTACACTACCTGGAATTTTTACCTACCATTTAATACTAAGGTTTGTAATCCACCATAATCTGAGTTTCATGATTCTATGATTCCCACATATGAGTGATCCCATTTCACCTACTTGAATATTATAATGAATAAGATAAGAGTTGGGGTAAGAAGAGTTATGTTATGATATAATAGTAAAAAATGTAATGATATAATTTGACACAGCTATAATAAAAAAATCTGATGTAGGATCCTGAATAGGTTGTGATGCATCTGTGGACTATGTTGGATCAACAGCCTCTGATGGAAGTATTTGTTCTACTACATGATCTATATGATCTTCATACACTAGAGTGGAAACTAACAGAATAGAAAAATTATATGTAAGATGGGTGGTAGAAAAAGGACAAGGTGTAGAAAAGTCATAATATGGGTTAAAGGTCTAGAGATACATGAATGGATATAGAAATGGTAAATGTGGGTACATCGGTCGAGTCGGTGTAGACATGGAATGGAAAGAAGAGGATAAATGATATCATGATAGGGGCATGCATGGGAACATCCCATGAGTCTCAAGAGGATGATAGACTTATGTGTTAGATAGGATTTCCACTGATGCGACAGTGTGGGTTGTGGTAATATAGGTGCTCTATCTAGGTCTAGGAGGATCCTTTCCCGGACCCATGCTAGTAGGAGGAAACTCTGGAATTGTATATCCTTAAAAAAATTGATAAAGAATATGAACATGACATTATATGTAATGTATAAGAAAAATATTATAGTTATTATACTCACTAAAGTTAACCCATGCTCATTCCTATCATGATCAACATAAAATAATCTCTTCATCCAAGCTTCTATAGTATTCTCCATAATATTCATAAGAATGAAATGGAAATTTTCTAGAAATAGTTTTTAAAAATCATGCATATAACATATAACTAAAAGAAGACAAGCAATGTCGTAACCTATTTCATTAATAATAATTTAGAACCAATTTATATATTTTTTAAAAACCCAATTTAAACCCAATTTTCTTAATTTGAATAAATATAATTAATTTAAATGAACATAAAAATACTAAAATAGACATATCATTCCAAACTAAAACATAACAAAAGTAATTACATTAATACCATCCTGAGAAACTCATGTTAAGGTAAACTTATTGAACTCTAAACATATGTGGTTGATTATATATATTACCTTCCACTACCTCAGGTTCAACATAAACTCTCACAATGGTACAATTTGAGTCATAAAAAGAAATATTTTGGTCAACACCAATGGAGGTATCAATGGTGGAAATTTAATCCCCATCATCATTAAAAATATGTCTTAGAATTACATCATTAATGACACTTTAATCAGGTCTCAGATGTTCTTTCACATAAAACACTTTTTTTACCATTGATTATAAAATGTACGGTTCATCAGTATGTAGGAATTGACTCTTGTCAATAAATCTAAACCCACAATAATAAATAAATGGACCATATCCTATCATTGAATCAAACCATTTACATTTCATCATAGTGACTCGGCCTTGAGAGTAGTAATCCAATAACAATATTTTCTCTGTCAGTCCATAATAATACACATCTTCATGTCAAGGTCGAAAATCTGATGCACTATCATAACAATTCATTGTAGAAGATAACATTACACCATCATGTTGTGTTCTGATTTTCATTGTTGTATAAATTATAACTAATTTATATCCATTTATTATTAAATGTTTTCATTCTTGAACCAAATAATTTGGACCAAAATCCAATGCTCTTAATTCTTGAAAAATTGAGTGAGTAGGTAAAGTCCATACCTAAAATAGATATGAGTAATACAATTAAATAAATATCTATATTTTAATCAATTTAAATTAACGGGCATGCCTTTGATTTCAACAAATCCAGAATCACTTGGTAATGCAAAGCCTCTCTCCTTGAGTGCAATGATCGATGAACTCTAGCAGAATATACACTGTACAGGTACTGTAGTAGAACTATACACTATACAAGTACTGTAGCCGAACTGTACACTGTACAGGTACTTTAGCGGACTGTACACTGTGCGGATACTGTAGCAGTACTATAGCAGGTACTGTACGGTACTGTTGCAACTGGAACTATTCACCTTAGGACACTAGTTTGGGCTTGGAGTCCTTAAGGATTTCAGGCCACCCCTGACTTCTGGTCAGTAGGGATTTTAGGCCACCTTTAAGGCCCTCGGGCCACCTCAAGGCCTTTGGGCCACATGTAGTTTCCCCAGACACACTACAAAAAACGAGCAGCCCCAGAATAGGATTCAGATCAGGTGCACTTAACAGAGAAGAGCCAAATGGATTTGTTAGAATGAGAGGGTATGGCTATGCCATCGGGACCAGTCTATGATTGCACAAGAATCCTATCCAGACGGTCATGCAAAGGTGGAGAGCTACTATCATGACACAAATGTTGGGGAGGGGAGATTCCTTGTACATAGTCTGGTTGAATTTCTTAAGACCTTCGGGTCATGTAATCTCCTAATCCTACAGGCCTTGTAATCTCTGAGCCTACGGGCCTTGTAAGGGTTCCCCCTCAACTCTTGAAATAGGGGTTATCAAAAATCAATAAAAATGAAGGCCTTCGAGCCATTCAGGCGGACATAGTATGAGATAAAATATAGATATTCAAATTACTTACTTGATATATTCATAGATAATACCATAGTTAAACAAGAATATGTGATGTGCCGCATCTCAATCATCAAATATCAATGTAACCAATGTATATGACCCATAAATCTGTCCTATTTGAGGATGAGATAGAAATGAGGAAAGAATTTCCCCATACTACTCATCTTCATTTCTCATTGGCCGATTATGTCTTGTGCTCCCATCAGACAAATACATTGAACAAAAATACATACATTATTGGGCCAGATAACCCCTCACAATGGAACCTTTAGGATAAATCTTGTTTCGAACATATGATTTCGTTATAAACTTATTTATTTTAGTGGTATACATCCACCAAAAAGTGACTGGTCCCTCAAGAAGTCTCTTAGTTGGAAGATGAACTTTTAAATGAAGCATCCTTGTGAAAAAGAATAAAGGGAAAAGAATTTCCAACTCACATAGAATTAATGATGATTATTACTAAATTTTTATCAAGAATAACTTAGATTACCTTTTATCATAGAGGTCTCTCAAAAATGAAATAACTGAATCACTTCCACCCTGACATTATTGGATAGAAATTTATGAATTTCTATTGGAATCAATCAATGAATAATGATTTGATAATCATGTGTTTTTAGGGATTTCAGTTTCAAATCTATTTTGTATACTTGTTTAGATATGTTGCTAGAATATCCATCATGAACCTAGATATTCTCTAATAATTCTCGAAATTGATCTTTCTCTAGTGGTTTCATCACATAAGAAGTGCAAGGAAGGTCCCATTTGTTTTCTCCAATACACACAGGATGCAGTTAAGGTCAAATACCATAATCCAACAAGTCCTGATGTGATTGGAATTCATATTTGGTCTGACCATTGATATTCAAAATAATTGAAAGAAACATTTCACATATATTTTTTTCAATATTCATATAATTTAAAAATTTAATTAAAAATTGGTAGACCAATATAGAAACTAAGAAAAATACTTTTCTTTTTCCAATTATAAGTGGATTTAGAGTCAACGCTCTTCTTCTTTTTAGATTCCAACATACCTTTACCTTATAAAAAATGAAATATTTAAATTTATTAAGAACATTACTTATTAAAATATGTTGAGGTGGTTGTTCAGTATCAACAATATTATCAAACCTTCGACTATTCTTCCTGTATTCATGATCCATTGGCAAGAATCGTCGATGCCCCGTGAAACTAAGACTATGATGATATTTAAGACATATCAATAATTTATAATTCATACGAAAATGACATGATATTTTTTCAATCATTAGACACATAGAAATAATTGCATAATCATGGAAATTATTTATAGTTCATAGAAGGTCATCACACATCTGAAATGTATTCTTTGCAGAAGAATAAAATGTCTACACAACCAAATCCTAAAGTTGTGTAAACTCTCTTATTAAAGGCTGCATGAAAACATCTATATCATTACCAGGATCAAAATATCCTAATATAAATATATTTAAGAAATTGAAATGTTTTTTCATAAACATCTATGGAGAAATATTATAAACATGAATAAAAAATAGACATGTGCTGTGAGCAGTAATCATCTAACCAAATAAATCAAAACCATCACATGATATACCCAACCTGACATTTTGAACCTTGGCTGCAAAATCAAGATGTTGTGCATCAAATTTCTGTCAATCTAATCAATCTTTAGGATAAACCAACTAATCATTGTCTTTAATACTATCAGCATCATGTCATCTCATATTTTTTGAGATTTCTATAAACAAGAATAGATTTTGAAGTCTGGGAATCAATGTAAAGTGACACATGACTTTCTATGGAACACGAGATGGTGTTCCATCTACATTTGTCTTCCATCAAGATTTACCACATTATTCATAATCATTAAAGTTAGCTGTTTCATTCCATAATAAACTAAAATATTATGTGCATGAATGGACTTTATTATTAGCAAATCCAAGATGCTTAATTAACTTTCATACCATGAAATGATTTGAGGGAATATCTTCCACATGAGGAAGCATGTCATTAAAAATGTAAGAATATAATCAATGGAAGTATTAGAAATTCTATACATGGTTTTCCCATGATATAACCACATTAAAAATTCTAACTTTTTCATTTTACTACATTCCAGATATACTAGAGTCCTATCATCATCAAATAAATTTTTTACTCTCTCAACATCATTATCTTCAGTATTTTCCTCATGTATATTAATACCATTTCCTTCTTGAACTAACATTCTATCTCTCTCAGGATAATGCACTAATGTAAATCGATCAAATATCAAATTCTCCATTCCACTTATTTCATTGCATTTATGAATAGTAGAATATTGACTTGTCTCTCCATGGAGATAGAAAACATAATATTTTGTTTGAAATATAAATAATTTTATATTGAAGCAAACTTCTTTTCAGCTTAACCATGGACATCCAACACATTTATATCATGGAAATTGTATACAATCTATATCTGAAGAATTGTTAAATAAAGAATCTAAAAAAGTCTACGAATTATTTTGAAACTCGGTTGGAATCCGATTAGTAAATTACATCCAGCTTCTATCCATTTTATAATAAATAAAAAATGTTATCTTCCAATCAACAATGTAAATCATAATTAAAAAATTTCATTACAATCAATTTTATTATTAAATTAATTGAATCATACTAGTGGCTATTAAAAAAATTAATAAGAGAAATAACATATTCTCTAAGCGATGAACAATATCTATTTTTAGCACTGGATTCAAAAGTGTAAGACGCGGAACTCATATTTAACAATTAAATGGATGGATTTACTTATGGATATATTTGGTTATTTATTTTAATTATGTTTTCACCATCATTCATAATCTCATTATGTGAATATCATCTTTCTCAATTAATTATTTAAAAAAATACAAAAAACTTGTATGTTGTGTCGATAATGTCATGTTTTAAAATAAACTATTAAAATATCCTAGATTTGGTAAATAATAAGTTTATAACTCTTATACTCCCATGGTATTATGTGTAACGTATAATACTATACATAATTAATAATTCTTTTGGTCTCTATAATATTTTATGTTCAATAGTGAAACACTAAGATCATAATTCTTCTATAATCAATTGTGAATAGTCATTAATATCAAATATATTAGAAAATAAAATTGCAGAGGAAAGCTCCAAAAAAAAAATTATTGTTATTGTATATAACCAAACAACACCATCAAGAGGTAGTGAATTGAAGATGAAATAAAACCCAATTTTTATACCTCCCGATAATAAAAGATTATTAGAAGACAAACTTTCTAATCAAAAAAATATATCATAGCATAAAAAAATTAATAAAATGGTATGTACTATAAAACTTTATTCTGTTAGAACATAAAAACATAATAGTTAAATCTAATTCACATTTCTATTTAAAGTACCTTATTTTTTATCACCAATTTCAACCCTTTCATTATGAGATATAAAATTCTTACTTCTATCCTATAAGGGGATGGAAAACATGGTAAAACATAATGGGCCAATGAAGGTTCCTTGTTTGTGTTAGAGTGGTATGTTTCATTCTAGTTGAACTATACTATGATAATTTTATCATCCCATATCTCGCTTGAATTTAACATACAATCCCTTTTTTAGATCCTTTAAAATATAAAATTATTAATTTTTATAGTCCCTAATCTAATGGAGTTATTTTTTAGTGGTCTATTATTGGGTCATGAATTACTCCTACAATCACATCCATAACTAAGATGT
This sequence comes from Viscum album, assembly GCA_963277665.1. NCBI lineage: Eukaryota > Viridiplantae > Streptophyta > Magnoliopsida > Santalales > Viscaceae > Viscum > Viscum album. Next base: position 1,578,905,892 of record OY728141.1, read on the forward strand.
GAAACAAGTGTCTTGTAATGAAGTTAAAATATATAGTACCTCATAGAATCATAAAATATAATTTATTTATAAGCATCAAAGTCCATCTAATAAACTATAACCATGTATAGTACGGTAGTGGGGTGACTTGGTCTTATTTTAGGAGCCAATAGAGGTGTTACACCATTGATAATGTGGGGGGTAAATAAGTTGATATTTTTATAAATTTTTCAATATAGTGACATTGACCACTATTAAAATATTAGGATCGAATCCATTTTTTTAAAATTTAACCTTACCCAGATGTAGTAAATATTAATAGAATAGGGACACAATATTATTACATGCTTTGGTCTCAAAACTAGAAAAATCCTTTCTATGATAGGTAAGATGTTCCAATTATATATTAACAAATATAATCCCAATTAGTTACTTTATACAATATTTTCTAGAATAGATTCAAACTATGTATTCTATAATCTTACCGGAATAAAAACTTCACACAATCCAATAAAAAAAATTTCAAATAAAACAAGAATTATAACTTTAGTACTCTTATTTGAATTACAATAGTTGAAAAATATTATAATTTTCTATCCTCCAAGATGAACTGAGTAGCATGTGGTTACCTATTAATGATTCCTAACAATAGATAATTTCATTATTGCTTGGTATATGTAAAATATCACTAAATTAGATACTGTTTAATGTCTATAAATTCTTAACATCTCGAATATATGATTATTATATTGTACATCAAATTATATTTAGATAAATTATATGATCCATTCATAGAATATGTACCATATCTCATGTTGTTGGTTAGATAATTTTATTCTTCATGAATTTTTATTTCACAAATAAATTAAATGGAGTTAATTATTCTTAAACAATATTGACATAAAACAACACACGAATGGAAATGTTATTCAAGACAGACCTCACACACATATATATATTTCTTTGTGAAGGAAAATAATTTTTCAAAATGAATCCTTCATATAGTGTTGTTATTTAATTAAAAAATCATCCAAGAGAAAAATAAAAAAAATACATTCTTTTTAATGACATCTCTAAAAAAGTTTCAACACCTTTCCCATGAGTTAATTTCAAATTTATAAGGTACTTTGAATCTAAATAACACTTTATAATTTAATAAAATATGGTTACCCATTCAACTGTATGTGAATCCATAAAGAACATCACATTTATTCATAAACTAGTTTCCCTTCACATAAATCATGTACATATTTAAAGAGTATGCATTAGATAACATTTTCACTTGAAAATTATAACACTCTATTAACATGAAAACTTAATCCATAAAGCATAAATGGCATGAATGATTCTACACATAGAATATTCTTAACATTTTAATAAGGTCATATTGATTTCACATAGAATACGGTATTCTTTATAAAACTAGAAACACATCATATATTATTCACCTAAATTGTAAAGAAACCATTTTTCAGGGTATCTTCTATGTGAACTTACACTTATTTATATAGAAAAACCTAACAATGATAAAAAAAATTCATGTTTTGAGAAAATCTATACATGTCCACTTTAAAAAAATACTCAAACTAAAATCATGTATCCTAAATCAAACTGTATTAAATATACCCAAATAATATATAATAAATCTAACTGTTTTAAATATTATAAATTTGAAAAAAAAAATCAATAAGATATGAAAGTTAAATGAAAAAATATGAAATCATTCAAATCGAATCAATAAAACTCAAACTAAACTTGAATCAATTAACCATAGTAGAAGAAGGATTAAGGACTCACGGTCAAATATGAAAAGAATCAGAAAAAAAAACAAATCATATAAGGGGATACATGACCAAAGGGGACGCTCAACCTAGGGAGATGCTCGACCATAGGGGATTCACGAACTATTAGAAAGGGATGATCAATCTAGGGGGGATGCTTTTCAGGTGGTGGAAAAACAGCTCGACCTAGGGGGATGCGCGGCCTAGGAGGGGATTCTTGACAAGTTGAGGAGGAGGATATGGTATACGCATTAACTAGAAGAAGAAGAGGGGTGGGGTTGTGTGTCGACTGGAGGAGTAGAAGGGGCGCCGGGTGTAGGAAACGCGCGGGGGGGGGGGGGTGCTGCGGACCAACAAGTTAGGGGGGGAGTGTAGGTGGGGGAAAATAGTCTCCCCTTTATACCAACGATTTACTAAAAATGGTTGGTATAGATTTTCTATACCCACAGTTTAATAAAAACTGTGGGAATTGATAAACCCTAATCAGGCTATACCCATGGTTTACAAAACCGTTGGTATGGCTTTGTGGGGTTAGCCCCTATTTCCTATAGTACTACCCATGAACCTTTGGTATGGGTTTACTCCCCACTTCCCTTTCATTTTTTCAATGTCTTAGTGGAATATTATTATATAAAATTTGATCTTTACTTTATATATATATATATATATATATATATATATATATATTCACTGCAGTTTTTTCTTCAAAAAAATGATAATGAATTCATACATTTATATAAATATAAATATATATATATACTTTCTTAGGGAAACATCTTCTATATTTGAATAAACCAAATATCATGATAATTATGCTTTTCATACATTGATAGTATATTAATTAATATCTATGTTTTTAAAACATCCATCATAAACTCAAGAAATATATTTTATTGAAAAATAACATAAAAGGTTAAACTTTATCTTTTAAAACTCATCCTTTCATAAGATAATTAGATACACATTTAATTAATTAAATATATAATATATAAAAATATCATTTTAAACATAAAATAATAGTGTGAATGTATGAATCTCCACATAAAATAATAGTAATTTTGAAATTATTATATTCCAAAAATAATAATTTTAAATATATATATTTATAACTTTGATTTCTTATAATAATCATAATAAAAATAAATTATATAATTCAAAAAATGTTTTAAAAGTAATATTTATTTAAATAAACCTTTCATCCTTGTATAATTTTAAAAATATCAACTCGTGTAAGAAAACATTAAAAACATGGTACATGATTTCAAACTGTATATTAATAGTTAAATGTGTGTGTGTACACATACATCATTAATTATAAAACTATTATTCGTTGAGAATAATTTAATTATTACATAAAATATAAAAGGGATTTAAAAAGTAAGAATTAAATTATCCCTTAACATGAATTAAAATCATTAAGATATTAACTTGAAAAACATGAAAACAACACATACATATTTATATGATTGAATAAAATGAAATGGAAAATAATATATAGATGTACATATACAACTTTAAAATGTAGATTTGGAATTTAAATACAATATATAGGAAAATAAAATACATCCTTACAAATAATGGGGTTTTAAAAATTAAAAAAATGAATATATAGATTTTGGAAAATAATTATAGTTTTTAAAATAAATAAAATAATCCCCTTACGAGTTGGAAACCAGAAATGGTTTCTTCTAGCATGGGGTGTTCACACTAAAGGAAGGTAGTGGATAATTCATCATTTAAGATGGGTGATTGAACCAAACGGAAAAAATAAGAGAGGGAGTAGAGGGGAGGCTTGTCATAACCTCTTCCAGTCAAGAGAATAGGGTCTACCGGTGAGATAATGTTCTTATATATATATATATATACTATATGGGTTTGGAGTCCATATTCCAAGGGAATATGAGATAATTGAAGGTGATGATTGAAGAACTTTAAACAGTGTTCTATCAATATATGTGTTGTAATAAAGGTGTAAACAATATCATTTCTTCGGGTATACTCATTCTAAAACTGGGTAAAATGAAAGGATTTAATTGGAATTATTAACTTTACTAGTTTTTAAATTGTTAAATGATTGTGAAAAAGTATTTGTTTTATAGCAAATTATTCTTCAAGAAGAAATAATTGAAACTAGTTGGTCGAGTTTTCCAGTCTGAACACCTACAATTGGTAGATCTTCATATCTTTAGTTCTGTTTGTTACAATGGGAAATCCACAGTGGAGTAGAGAATTGTTTTTAGTTTGATAAATTTTGTGTTTTCTTGTGGTGAAAGAAGATAGAAGGAGTTCCTTAAATAGTTATGGTGGCTAGAAAGGTGTTTTTTATGGAAAAGGGTTCAAGGAATAGCGATGGAAGATTTTTTTGAGGTAAAAGATAACCAGGAGCAAGATCGGATGACGTTGGTGATCTGATCTAATGTTCACAATATAACCGATGTGTAAAACTGTGAACAGTAACATGTGTTCCCACATCAAAACATTGAAAGGGTTCCTTATTTCATATAAATGAAACCATGAAATTCTAATGGAAAAACGAATAAGAGAACTTATACACAGGCCAATAGGAAAACTCGCCTAACCTATATATTCCTTGGCCCTATACATAGGACTGAAGAAACATAGTAAGAATTATGCCCAACTGGTTGTACATATACGACCACTATGAAGCTGGCTCAATTAACCCTCCCCACTCAAGGTTTATGGAGTTGTCTTTGAGCTATCATCATAAAAAGATCTTTTTTTAATAAATATATTAAACTTTATGCCTTGACACAATCTAAATATTAATCATGCATTTTTTAAAACAATTATTTTTAGACTTATATCACTTACAGTAAATTAAAATCAAGTTACTTAAAAGCATTTTTAATTATTTATTGGAAAAAACTACAACTTATAATTGAAAATAATAATTTATTTAATGTAATCTAATTTTAATAATCGTAAATAAATATATTTCTCAATAAAATATTTTATTTATTAAAAAAAATTAACATGTTATATTAATATTTCATACTATTATTATTTCTATCATTGGAATTTTGGAATAAATTAAACAAATAATTTATTTCTATATTTATAAATCATTAAAATTACTTACATATAACTTTAATTTTAGAAATGGATTTGAGAAACATGTAAAATATATTTACATAGAATTTATATAAAAATAATTTTTGTTAAAATATTATAATATAATAAAAACAATTATATTAAGATGTTAGGTTTTGAGAAAATTGTTTTTAAATAAAAATTATTATATTCAATATTATTTTAGGAAAATTAAATTAAATCTATTAGTATACATAAATATTCCTTAATTGGACAAACGTAATGTTTTATCTCAATTTATAAAAAAATTGATTATGTAAATTATTTAAGTTTAGGTTAAATTATACGATGTTAACTTAAATTACAAAACATATCATTTAATCAAAAATTATTAAAATTATTAATTTCCAAGGTTGTTACATTCTACCCCCTCAAACATCTTTCCATCTTCGAAATTCATATAAGGAAAATTGTGAAAATACATTTTTAAAATTTAGAAAATAAGAATAAATATAATTTTATTTTCTAAAAGGAAACTTATCTTCCTAGAAGTATTAAATTTTTCCTTAAACTGAGAGTTATAAAAAATATTGTTACTAAAATAATATACTTAGAATCATAACCTATTTTTAATCAAACATCCAAATCTACAAAGTTATCTAAACTGGTCCTCTAATACCAGTTGTAAGGCCCCGAGTCCCACTCTTCCAGATCTGGTACAAAATAATGAGGTATATTTTTTATAAAAAGAACCTGAAAAATATAGATTCATTTACAACTGGGGATATTCTACAGTCAAGGATTTGGGGGAAAAGGTACATTATTGTAGATTATCAGAGATAAAACAATAAATAAAAAGGTAGAGATAATACATTTCTCTAGCTAGATCTTTATTCAAGGTAATATCCTTGAAACATTTAAATGGCCTTTAAAACTTTCGATTAAACATAGGGTGACAAAATTATACTATTAAGGGGTTTTAAAAAAACCAGTGAAAACCCTTTTTATTAATCCCTTTTGAATATACCTTTTGAAAATACCTTTTGTAAAAACATTTTGAAAATATAATATCTTTAGAAATACTTTTAAAAATCTATTGAAAACATGATTTTGAAATTTCCTTTAAAAATAATTATGCTGTGAAAATAATATAATACTTTTAAAAATACTTATGCTTTTCAAAACATTATGATTCCTTTGAAAATAAATTAATAATTTGAAAACATTATAATAAATTTTTAATAATTATGAAATTTGAAAACATTATAATACCTTTGAAAATAAATACATAACCTGAAAACGTTATAATACTTTTTAAAAATACTTACACTTTGAAAATTCTTTAAAAAAAATATACTGATTTTTCAAAAAATACTAAGAGAGAATTTGAAAAATAAAGCATGGGGCCACATAAAATATTTATTTATTTCTAGGATTACCCAATTTCCTTACATATGGCTTCACTTCCCACTTTTCCTTCATGTTTACAAAGTCCAAGATTGAAATTTTAATAAAAACATTTTTAACATGTATATATATATATTCACTAGATTTTTCGCTTTAAAAATATTATAATTCGTTAATAAATTTATATAAATTTATATATATATATACTTTATAGGGAAACATATTTTAGGTTTGGAGAAACGAGTTCATGTGATAATTATACTCTTCTTAAATGCATGGAATGTTAATTAATAACGGTGTTTTTAAAAATTCTTTTATAAACTCAAGAAATAGATTTTATAAAAAGGGGGAAAATGTTAAACTATATCTTTTCATACTGTTCCTTGAATAAATTAATTTTACACCCACTTAATTAATTAAAAATGTGATATTTGAAAATATCATTTTATACCTAAAATAATGGTGTAAAGGTGTAAAGTTTCACATAAAATAAAAGTAATTGTGAAATTACTATTCACATAAAATAATTCTTTTAAATATATAGATATATAATTTTTCTTTCTTAAAATATTCATAAGAAAAATTAATTATACAATACTCATAATTATATAAAACTAGAAATTCAAAAAAAAAACATTTCATCCTAGCATTATTTAAAAAATATATAAACTTTTGTAAGAAAACATAAAAAATTGGTACATGATTTCAAACCGTACATTAATAGTTAAATGTGTGTGTATATAAACACATACATAATTAAGTATAAAAACTCATATACATTGATAAATATTTATTTAATACATAAAATATAAAGTGTTATTAAAATATAAGATTTAATGTATCCCTTAACATGAATTTAAATCATAAGAATATTAACTTGAAGACTTTGAAAATAATACATGCATATATATATATACTTGAAAAACATGAAATTAAAAATTATATATATATATATGTATGTACATATACTCTTAAAGAATGTAGATTTTTAATTTTTAAATGATATATAGGTAAATATAATATATCTTTACATAAAATGGGGTTTGGGAAATTAAAAATAGAATATATAGCCTTTTAAAAGTGAATATAGTTTTTTTTAAATAAAATAGTCCCCTTACTTGATGGAAACCAGAAATGGTTTCCTCTTTTCTTGGGGTGTTCATAATAAAGTAAGGAAATGGATTCTACCTTTATTGAGCTCAGTGATCAAACCAAAATGAAAAAATAAGGGAGGTAGTAAATAGAAGTCTTGGCTTAGACTCTTCTAGTCACGGGAATAGGTTCTCCCAAGGTGCTGATGTTTGAATATATGAACTACATGGGTTCAGAGGCCATCATCCAATGTAATCTAATATACTTTAATTTGATGATTTAAGTCCTTTAAACTATGGTATATCAATAAATGGATATTAATGGAGGTGTAAAAAAAGATTTTACATTAGCTGTACACATCCTAAAACTGTGAAAAACAAAATGATTTCATTTTAAATAATAACATTACTCCTTTTCAAATTGTTAAAAGATTGTGAAAAAGTATTTTATCTCTGGCCAATTCATCTTCAAGAAGAATAAATTTTCACTGTTGGGGTGGTTTTCCTTAGTCTAAACACTTAAAATGGGTAAATCCACATATCATTGTCCATGTTTGTTTATATGGGAAATCCACAATGGAGTAGAGAACTGTTTCTAGGTTTATCATGCTATTATTAACTTGTGGGGAAAATAGATCAAAGAAGTTCCTTCTATAGAAATGGTGGATGGAAAGGTATGGATTGGGGGAGAATGATATGAGGAATAGTGAGGGATGAAGGTCATGAGGTAGAAGACATATGGTAGTATGATTAGATGAAGGTCATGATCTAATCTGATGGTCATTATATAAGCAAAGTGTTAAACTATGAAAAAAACTATGATTTCTTGACCCCACATCGAAACATTGAAATGATTTCTACTTTCATATAAACTAAACCATGACATTTGAATGAAAAAATTAATAACGGGCCTTATACATGGGCCAAGAGAAAAACTCACTTAACCTATATATGCCTTGGGCCTTATACATGGGCATATAAGTACAGAGTGGGTGTTATGACCAACCAGTTGTATATACCCAAACACTATGAAGCTAGCTCGGCTGACCCTTGCTACTTAGGGTTGATGGATTTGTCTTTGAGATAGCTTTATAAAAGGATCTATTTTTTAAATTACTATATTATTTTGTAATCCTTCATAAAATCAATATATTAATCCTGAATTTTTTAAATAATTGTTTTTAAACATATAACACTTACATTAGATTAAAATCACATTACTTAAAAACATTTAATCTTCTTTATTGGAAAATACTACAACTTATATTTAAAAATAATAATTTATTTAAAGTAATCATATTTTGATAACTGTAAATACATGTGTTTTTAAGTAAAAACTTTTATTTATTAAAAACAATTAACAAATTATATTAATAATTCATATTATTATTATTTCTATCCTTATCGATTTTAAATACATATAACAAAAAATTTATTTATATATTTATAAATCATTCTAATTATTTACTTATAACTTTAACTTCAGAAATGAATTAGAGAAACATGTAAAATATATTTACATAAAACTTATATAAATATTTGTTTTCTTAAAAATTCTTAATTTAATAAACTCATATTATATTAAAAAAATTGGTTTTGAGAAAAGTATTTTTAAATAAAACATCTTATATTTAATATTTTTTTAATAAAATTAAAATAAATATATATTAGTATACATAAATATTTATTAAACGGATAAAGGTAAAATTTTATCTTAATTTATAAACAAATCCAAATTTGAATAAATAAATAATTTATGTTTTGGATAAATTATACTTTTTTGTTTTAATTACAAAACAAATCATTTAAAAAGCATTAAAAAAGATTCATTATTTCTTGTGGAGTTATATATAGTGTCTAAGTGGATAGTGGGATTATATTTTCAACATAAAGAAGTTAAAAGTTGAAAAATTAAATATTATTCTAGTAAAATTGAATTTCAATTTATATACTAAATTTTTTAGGGTATGTCATTAAAGGATGAATATAAATAGAAACATTGATTGGCAAAATATTTCAAGAAAACAAATAAATGGAATTGGTTCCAAAGTATGATGATGATGATATACTTATAAATTTTTCTAGGTAGAAAATAGAAGTTATTAACATTGTGGTAATTTATGTTATAAAGCTAATAAGTTTTTATATTTTCAAGGAATTGAACATTATGAATATGAGTCCTAAGTCTCACCACTACTCATACTAGATTGCCTCAAATATGTTACTCACTAAAGAGTTTAGTGGGAGGGTTTTATCATATAGTCAAATAGAGGTGTGGAAGAAATTTCATATAGATATAATTACGATAAAACCCCTAAAAGTGTATAAAACATATGGCTAATAGGGTACTTTATCATATATGATACATTTTAAAAGTGATTATGTATGGTTTTGTAAATATTCTCAAAAGATTTTAAGAATATAAAATATATCATTTTATAAAAAAATGAAACCTCCACTTTATTATTCTTCCATGTTGGATGCATATGTGTGTGTATCATTATGTGGAGTGATAATTGAAATCTCAAAGTAGGAATTTATGTTATCCTTAACTGATATTCAACATAGATAACTATAGGTTATGAAAAATTTTATGTTTCAGATGAGGATGATTCCTTTATCAGGATTTGGAATATGCTAATGAGGCAAAAATGGGTTTTAGGCACTAGTTAACCCACAGAATATACCGCATGGAGTATAATACACTATGTCTTTGGTATACATGGTGCCCATGGTTTATATTTAGGGTCTCTGTAACTATGTTTAGTGAGATTCAAAAAATTGGAACCTTCATACATTCATATCTTTCATATGGAATGCTTGATTATTAACTATGGAGAGGGTTATTTAGTATGTTGTTGGTCATTTTATCACATGGAACTTAAGAAATATTGGATTTTCCTCTCTTAGGATGAGTATATAATAAGTTCCCTTGCTTAAAATAAACTAAGGTTGTGTATATGTGTATTGTATAGTACATATGATGTTCTTATATATTTTGGTGAGGAGCATGTGATATGCTTATCCGTAAAGGTGAAGAACATGTAACGTATTCATCAAGATGTTCATTATATGCTTGGATATTAGAGAACATATGAGTAGCTGAATGGGATTTTTATACTTTACGTCCCATGTTCTCTCAATGTCATAGAAAAAATGACCATATGAAAATTCATGCTAAAATATTTGGTAGGTAGTGGATAGAGGTATAGACATACATATGATTGATGTAGATCAATCCCAATCCCATTTAATCTTGAGTAAAAATAATTACTTTCTATAGTATAATATTTTCTTACATTTCTAAATTTGGTAGTTCATATTTATTTTCATCATTATAATGGCCCATGGGGTCATAATTTTTGGTTGACTGAATGGGGATTGATTTTGACTCCTATTTTTCTCTAAAAGTATATTTTTTACCCAAAAGAAGTTTTAGATATATATTCACAAGATGTTTCAAATGATTTTATACCATGTGATGTTAATTATAACTTTAAAATTTGTTTTGGATAAGATATCAATGGTTATTCTATATGATATAGAATATGATGGAATGGAAAAAATCATATGGGGTTATAGTTCATGTAAGATATTGAAGGAGATATGCACTAAATCCTGTTCACATATGATATATTTTGTTCTATATCATAATGTATAATATACTTATATTTATGAGAGATTAAATTTTTATATTTTTTAACATTTTTTTACTCTTCATAATCCTAAAATTAATTTAAATCCTGGAAAAATCGTATATTTTTTGGTTACTTTTCAAATCTAGAAATCAATTATTTAATGGCCTCAATTGATTACTATTATTGATTACACAATTTTTTAGTTAATTGAGAATTCATTAATCTTTAATTAAACTAAAAAAGGATTTTTTAAATTGATATTTAATTGTTTAAAACATTCTATAATTATAATATGAAATATCTCAAATAGGAGTTTGTAATTATTATTTTCATTTTAAATTAATTGAAATCCAAGAACTAATTCAATGATTTTTCTAGATATAATTGTTAAAAGGATAATATTATGAATCTAATAGTTTATATCCTTTCAAATTAAATTGGTAAAAAATACTACACTAAAATAATATATATTTGATAAATAGACTGAAGATGGAAATTTAGAAAATGTCTCAATCATCTGTAAGAAGACCAATCTTTCATGACCTTACCACTATGCTTGTCTTTTTTCCATGATTCCCCCAATAAACCCTCAATGGGAAATCATATATTCCATGTTCATGTTCCCTACCCAAAAACTAAAATCCAGAGTTTAACTTTGAGGTTTTTATAATTGTTATAATGGACTAAGCTTACCAATTAGATTTGGATGATATTTATAAATAAAAGTTAACATTTATGGATGATATGATGTCAAAGACCAATTAAAGTAGTTCAGCTAAGTCCGATCCAACTCAAATGAAGAAAAAATAATCTCAAAATAAGGATGGATACTATTAAAAACTATTGATGAGACCAAGATATTTTATAACAGAATATGGAAAATTGAGGCTGCATATAGCTCAAACTTTTAATCCCTCTAAATACCTAATCCTCTTTAATCTGCAATAGAATATAAAAATTTAATTGATATCTTCGGTTGGATGAACTGAATTCTATGACAAGAAATATTCCATTAATGTTGGATTATATTGACATTAGATGTAGGACATGCATCTATTGAGATTTAAAATTTAGATGGAGTTATAGCATGAAGACAATTAAATAAATGAAATTGTTCTAAACTAAGAGAAATTGATAACTAAGGTGGAGCTAGGGTGAATAAATACTGAAGTCATCATAGAAGAAAAATAGATTGAAAAATCTAGTGGTGAATCTTAGGAGTTGATTGATTATAACATGATTTTGATGATTGAAGCTAAGATTCAAATTGAGATCTAATAAATGCAAAATGATTTTGAAGATAAAAATTGATTTGGTATTATGATAAGCGAAATCAGAAGTGTGAGATTCCTATAATGTTAGTGCTAGGAAAGACGCAAGATCTAGAGATTATATTTGTGATTATTGGATTTTGTGTCAGATTATATGATCAATAAATATATGGGGGTATTGATAGCTTTTCATTGTTTTAGTATAAAGTTTGAGATGAATTAATAAAGGGGTTTTAAGTATATTATAAATCCATTATAGTTATAGATCTATGAGAGTTTGATTCTTTCCATCAAAGGAAACCTAAGGTTAGCATTCAAAGATATTCTAATTGTGAATTCATTTTCTAAAGTGATCCTAAGTATTATTCTAAGTATCTACATTGGACCGTGATTGAATTTCTAGAAAAAAGATGAGGAACCTCTAAATAGATATGAGTGAGACTAAAGCTACGAATCATTGGAAATAAGAAAAAAATTATAGATTTAAGATTACTGAAAAATTATAAAATAACATTATAGATCATGGTTTCCAATATAGGCCAACCAAACCCCAAATTTTGGGACAACTAGGACCAACCTCCAAGCATGCCAATCCTACATTAATAGACCCTAAACTAGAATCACATTCATTATTTTATCCTCTTCACTTGAACACATCAAAAATATTATAATATTCACTACACTTCGAAGAATCAAAGCACAAAGGCTTGAGAATACTCTTACAGGATACAGAGCTTGATTGAGGGAAGAATTTATGATATGGTAAGATTCATAAATATTCTCTCAAATGAATCCATATCCACTATCGGCCATGACCCATGGGCAGAATTTGAGGAAATACCTGTTTAATAGAGCTCGTGACACTAAACTTCCTATAAAAGAGAAGAACACTTAGGATTTCTATAAATATCTTCCCAGTTTCTTGATAGAGAATTATTTGGCATCATTCTATTATATCTTGAAACATATTTAGTTCCTATATTTAATTTCAATTCTCTATTATGTTCATTGTTTAATTGTTTTATTATTTTTATCTCCTAGTTATCTATGTTTTATTAATCTATTAATCATACTAGTAATCACCCAAAATTCATTATCATGGAGAACTAACTTGCGGGCTTGGTCTTTAGGGGATATTTCACTAGAATTCGAAATCCGTTCTTTGAATTTTAAAATTTATAATTTTCATCCATGATGTTATAGCGAGTGTGAGAGAAGTAGATAGATTTTAATATTATACTCTTTTTAATGAACTATTATGTTCATCAGCCTATTAAATCTTCACTCCCCCCTTATCGTGGTCTATATAGAATACAAGTGGAGTTTTGTGGACTTGTGTATGGATAGAGATGGATTATCTTTGATCACTACATTCCCATCAAATGAAATTATGGATTAGGTTGGAGGTATATACATTGGAAGGTTTCTCTTATATGTTTAGTTCCACAATTTAGATAGAAAGGAGAAATCAGTGATTACTTATGATCTTATTTGTAGGTGAGAATAAATTTTATAATGGAGAACCCTCTATAATCTAACCTAGGGCCATTCCCTTTAACTATGAATTTGCGTGTATGTTGTCTATAATCAATTATCATCTCATAAAATAATAAACCAAACACATAAACATCATTCCTTCTATGTTTTTAAACCAAAATAAAATGGAAAATAATATTAATATGTGATTGAGGACTATGAATCTCTGACCATGCACAACTCCTTGGGAGATGACACTGGTCATCCATAAGGCTTGATTCTATATTTATTTTTGATTTTGTTTTGATGCGGCCATACAATTGTTTTCTCACCAACTTGTCACCATTTTCAAGGAGTTAGGTCATAATATTCACTATCCTCGATCACCTGCAAAAGATTTATTTCCTTCAAATTAAAATTTTAAAATAATGGATGTCGACTCACCATCTGAAATCATTGTAACATATTTTTCAATAGAATTAGGGAGTTGTTCAATAAGCTTAGACGATGTATATTTCATTTAATTTATTGAATAAATTAAATAAATCATAACACAATTCTTTTGGGAAGTGGTGGTCATGAAACCTAATGATTTTTCTTATTTCTTCCTAAATTATATGTAAAAGAGTTGGATAAGAAATGTGATCTTTGAGGATAAGAATTCACACCACAAACATTTAAATAAGAAATTTAATAGGTTGAGGATAACCTTGATGATGCACTATCTACCTCCAAAAGTGAATTTAAAATAATGTTTCATTTGGGGTGATAGTTTTTTATTGATTCTTTGAAGGAAGATAACTCCAATTTAAAATCACTTTATCTTAATTTTGAAAACTCTAACATGTTAATATATGCCTTGGTTGTAAAATAATAAGATAACATGTGTGAATAAGTATAGGATGATTTCAATTTGGCATTTATTAAAGTATATGTAGCTATATTTGAATAAATGTAAGAAAGATAAATAGAAATCCTAATCCAGCAAGAACAACAAGAGTCCCCATATGTCATCCTTGTAGCACCACAAGAAGATACTTTCTATATTGTTAAGGTGATTTTCTGAATAAAATTATTTAATATGATATCTAAGATAATGTAAAAATAAATATTTGTGGGAAGATCAACATGTGATGGTTCATAACATAGAATATCCATCTCTTGAAATACTGGTGATAATCCCTATGTTTTCCTAATATTAATAGTTTAAATTATAGCACCTCTTAGGGGGGTTACCCAATATTATTCCCTCCCTTCTTTAATTTTATTTTATATTTAATCATGAATTTTAATATTGAATAATTCTTTAATTAAATTAGTTTTTATTACAGTAAATGAATTGGACTGCACTTCTATAGATCATTGAAGACTAATCGAAGCCAAATAAAAAGTGGAATCACTTCTTCCTAATATTGTGCACATTCAAAGTAATAACATCATCCTAGTTGCCTCTTCTCATTATACCTTAGTATTTAATATCCTTTCATAAAATCTATTTTAAATATGCATAATAGTGTTTGAAATTACATTGAGGATTTAGTTGAAACTAAATGTGGGGGAGGGGTGACTTGAGGCTACATTTTTCGGTATCTTTTCTTTGATATGATTTTTATAGAATTTATATTTGAGTCTAATTTTGAAATAAAAATGAAAATAAAAAATTTATAGAAAAACAACATATAAAAAAATATTATATATATATATATATATGATTTGTTTTTCTATGTTTAATAAAGCTATTTTTATACAGTATTTTATATGAATTTTCAAACTTTTATTGACCTTAATGTTTCCTTTACTATTGATGATTGCACGATATCTTTTAAGGGGGTCCATTAGACCTAAATTGTAATAGTTAAATGATTTTTGAATGAATTTTCAACTAAATTCTTTAATATTTGGTGTTTGAACTATTAAAATGAGTGTAAGTGAAAAGATATTTATAGATTCATAATAATAACATGAGGTCACTAGATTTTTGAACTTAATTCATGGTAATTGGCATATATAAAAAAAATAAAACTTCTTGGATCCAACTCAAAATAAATTGATAGAATCCCTTGAAAATAGATTAAAAATAGTAATTGGAATCCCATGACGAATCTCTGAGGCATTATGTGTTGTGTGTGTCAGTAAATAAAATCCATTTGTGAATATTCATTAAGTTTCTTCATAGAGTGTTTTTTTCATACATGAATTTGAAAAAAAAATTAAAAAATAATAAGTGACTAATTTCCAAAAATGATTTGATATAGTAAAAATTAGGTAGTAAGTTAAAGTCACATAGGATAAATTAAACTTCAGGGAATAGGTGAATATATGTTTTATTTCGACACTAGTTTGTGTATTTTAAATTTCTAAATACCATTCTTTATTTGGAATTTTTTAAAATGAATTCATAGCAAATAAATTACTAATATTGTAATAGTTCAAGTTTTGGGGAGAGATGAGAGATCAAAATATCAATATTTTAAACTATTTTTTCCTATTTATAACCCCATAATTACTTTAAATCCTAGGAAATTCATACCTTTTTTACCTTTTCAAATATAAAAATCCTTTTTTAAAGGCCTATATTTAGTATTATTATTGATTACTCAATTTTAATGTTAATAAAACATGACATAATACTAGAATTAAATGGGTTAGTGGTTTTTAAATATTATCATTAATTGTTTGAAACATTTTTGAGTTAAAATGTGAAATAGATCAAATGTGAATTGGTAATTATTTTTTTCATTTTAAATTAATTTAAATCCATGAATAGATTCAATGATTTTTTTGTACACAATTATTAACAGTCCAATATTCTGATTCAAATTGTTTATATTAGTTTAAATTAAATTAAAATATAAGCCTTCACTAAAAATTTGTGTGTTTGGTATTCAGGTTGAATATGTAAATTTGGAAAAAAAACCTATGCTTTTGTAAAATCCAAACCTTTCACAACCTTTCCACTATTCCTTTAATTCATCCATAAAAAGCCCAATCAACCCTTTACCAGCAATCATCTATAACATATTCATGTTTCCTATGTAAAATTCGAAAAGGGGTATTATTTTGTGCACACCCTCATCGTTCAGTGCCAAATGCTTCTATGAGGCCTTATTCCATGGGTCCCAATCTCCCATGGGGGTTCATCCATGATTTTTTCATCCATTTCTATTAGGAGACTAAAAGAAATAGTTAAAATTTTAAGGTTTCTATTATTTTGAAGATTGATTGAGCCTTCTGATTAGATATGAGTGAGAAAGATAAACAAAAGATAATGTTTGTGGATGAGAAGAAGATAAATCCTAGTTAATTGAGGTTATCCAAGTACGATACAACTCGAATGAAGAACAAACAAGCTCAAAGGATATATGAATACTATTCGAAACTATAGATGACACCCTATCCGTTTTAACCAGATTTGAAAATTTAAGGATGCATGAATCTTGAACACTGATGATCTATTGAAACTGAATCCTCATAAATTAATGGTGGAATATGAAAATTTAATGAGGAGATTAGGTTGGATGAATCGAATACTATAATGAGACACATTTCATTTATGTTGGACAATATCAACACTAGATGCAAGACAAGTGTCGACTAAGATTCAAATTTGAGATGGAGTCATAGCATGAAGCTCATCAAAGCTGGGAAATGATTCCAAATAGAGAGGGATGGATAAAAAATGAATATATAAAATTAAGAAAAAATGAAGTAAATGTAGAAGAATAAAATATCGACTAATTAAATGGTAAATCTTTGGAGATAATGAATTGATACCTAAGGTCAATGATCAAAGTTGATATTTGGATTGAGTTCCTCTAATGTTCAAATGAGTTTTAATCTTAAAAATACTTTGGGATTACAATAGCTAAAATCATAAGTGGTGATTTAATGTAATTCTAATTCTAGGGAAGACCTGAGATATTGATTTTAGATATTTTTTCTCTAGGTTTCCTGTATTATTATAGGATCAAGAAGATGTTCGGGTGTGGATAGCTCCCAATTATTGTGGTTGAGTGTACAATATAAAGTTTAAAAGAGGTTTTTGATATATTTCCAAGATGATATGGATGAGGATCCATATGAATTCTACTATTTAGGTCAATGAATAACCAGGTATGACATTCAAGGTCATCCAAATTATAAATTCATCATCTAATGTGTAACTGAGTATGCTTCAAAGAAAAAAATCATTGGATAATGAATAAATTTCTATAACGAAGTTGTGAAATATAGAAATATATATGAGTGAGAATGACGTGGTATCACCTAAGTGATAATAAAATAATTCTTATTAAAGACTACAGAGAAAGTAAAAAATAGAATAATGGGACCTTGTTTCCATTATAGCCTAACCTAGACCCAAATTCAGTAATGACTAGGCTTAACATCCAAGAAGGTCCCAACCTACTTCAAGCTATCCTGAACTAGTATCATGTTTATCATTTTTTTCCTATTCATGTAATTACATTGAATTAAGTATAAAATTTACTACACTATGAAGAACCAAAGCATAGTATTTTGAGATTATTATTGAAGGTTATAGACCAAAATCATGGTAAATATTTTCTAGCTCAGAATATTCATAGAAATTACCACAAATAACTATGTGTCCACTATCATCCATAACACGTGGAAGAATTCTTAGGAAAAATAATTTCAATAGATCCTAAAACACTGAGATTCAGGAAAAATTTATGGATTCTTAGGATGACTATAAATGCATTCCTCTCACCCAGTACACAAATAATTTTTATTTGCTAATTGTAGCTAGAAACTTTTTTAATTCCTATATTTAATTTTATTTTTTTATTTTGTTCATTTTTAAATTATGTTTTTTTTTCTCCCTCGGTTCTCTATGTTTTCATTATATATATGTCACACTAGTGATCTCAAAAACTCCATGATCATAGATAACTTACTTGAATTATTGGTATACATGGGAGATCACACTGGTATTCTAAATCTGAGCTTCAAATTTTTTAATTTATAATTATTATCCCCAATGTTATATTGAATGTTAGAGAAGTAGATAGATGATAATAATATAATCTTTCTAATGAATAGTTTAGTTATCCAACAAATTAAATCTTCTCTCCCTCACTTCTCTTGGTCTACATATCATGCTAGTAGAGTTTTGTAGACTAGGTGATGAATATAATTTGATTAAGCTGGGTGGATGGTGATTTCTTGTCAGTGATCGTGGAATTCCCATCACATTACACTATGTTTGAGGTGGTATGGATATATAAAGGGATTTTTCCTATATATTCAGTTTCATAATTTTGATATAAATTAGAAAATTTTCACTATTTATGATCTCATTATTGGGTGTGAACAAATTTGAGAATAAATAACTCTTTTTGATCAAATTTAGGAACATTATTTTTTACACCAACTTTGTGTGCATGTTATATGTATTATAATTTTCATCTCATAAAATTTAAAACCAAGAAATTTATCCTAAATACTTACATGTTTTTAAATAAAAATAAAAATAACTAAAAATATTAATAATTTATTGAGGATTTTAAAAACTCCTCCACACACAACTCCATGGAAGATAACCTCGGTCAGCCACCATGATACATTATAGATTTATTTTCAATTCCATTTTATAAGGCCCCATGATAATATTCTCCTCACCTATCATATGGTAGGACATATAAAAATCAATACATGTTGTATTTATTGTTTTGGGCATATCTTTTAATATGATATTGAGATATAACAGCACTTCTTGGAAATGATTGTTGAATATTAAAAAATTAACATTCGACACTTCCACTATATATCATTAATAAGTGTTTCAATATATAAAATTCATGGTAGATACATTTTATTCATGAGATTAATGCTTGATAAGGATTTATCATTAACTTATAAATTATGTAACATATGATTTAATGCACGTAGTTGGGTTGTGGACTATATAAATAAAAAACACCATCAGTATGGGAATGTTTATTCATAATAAATCCTTCATTTTGATTCTCTCATTCTCTCCCTATCTCTCTTTCTCATTCCTCCTTTTACATATGAGATACTATAATCTCTTCTAAATAAGTAGGGCCCTACCCATACAATGGGTGATTTGGTTTTTCCCCATAGATACACCATGGATTAAGTATGTATTTTGAATACCTATTGTGATATTCATCAAGACAATTGATTGAAGATAATATCATAGGCATTGATTAGTGAAAGGTATATAGCGTCTTCTTTATTTTAGGTTGGTTTCAGGTTTCATGTGTGGTGATCCTGAGATTAAGTGTTTATAATTTCTTCTATTACCGTGATTAAGTGTTAATCTATCATAAGGAACAAAGCGTAGAGAATGAGATATATTTTCAACCTTTCAAAATAAATCAAGTGATACCAAATGAAAAACTAACATTTCATTGTATAATTCAATATCATTCTATATATATAATTCAAGGTTTTATTACATATGATTTATTATGAAGACTATTGACCCTTAATATAAGAAAAAAAATCAAAATATTAATTACACTAATCTTCAATCATAGAAAAACAAAAACATGTTTGTTGAAAAAACAAGAATAGTATAAATTTAGGTATACCTTACACAAAATATATCTGAAAATAAATAAATATATATATATATATACATATATATTCATATATACTTTATGTTGACCACATAAGTGGCATCCATAGGTATCCCATCTCTAGAAGTATCTATGGATTGAACGTATCACTCATTATACAAGTGGTGTCTCTATTCTCATATTATATGCTACTAATTCTTTATGTAAAAGAAAAATGATGGAGAGAGAATCAAGATAGAGAGTCTTAAAAATGTATTGATCAATAAAAACCACTTCCATCAAATGTCATAGGGATTAATATAGACTCAAGGATTCTCCATTAATGATCATTCATTTACTTATTAATTATAATTCATGAGTAAAGGAATTAGCCTCTTCATCTATCTCATCCATAAATATTGACAATCATTTCCCATGTGTATTACATCTCATGTAATGTATTAATAAATGATAACCATAATTGATATTTTTAGGGTGTTTTTAAACATTTATATTCAGAGGTAAAAGAATATCATTCCATGGTTATAGAATACAATTTTCATAGCAGTAAACTTATATAGAAATAACATGAAATCCCACGAATTATAATCCAACCAATCATAACCCATGATTGGTGAGATAGTATGATTGATTCATTAATTATGTCTCACAACATAAAACGTTCTTATGAAATGATATATAAGGTTAGTTAATTTCAAGAATTATGATTTTTCTATATGGTATTATATGATTCCATAAAAACATCACATGAAAAATGGGCTTTGGGTCATATTCCACTTTCAATGTCCCACTTTCACTAAATACTCATAGAATTATGTGTTATTACACACTATATTATGTTTTATATGATAAATTTACAAATAATATCTAAAATTATTATGGATATATTCCAAAACAAATTGTAAAGTGCAATACCTCATGTCCTTACAGGCTATGAAGTTCGTAGGGAATTTACGTTTTTGTTTTATTGGATAGTTTTTTTATAATATAGAAAAAGAATAGAGTTCCAAGATTCTAAATATACTAAAATTATTTTTTTTTATATGGGGTTCATGGATGGAGTATTGATTTGGGAGTTTAAGAGAGTTTAGAAGGAAGAAAAAATGGTCGGGGCACTTCAAAATTGTTGTAGTAGACGATTCATAACATGATCAAAGGGGTCACTCCATGAGTGTTCTATGACAAGGAAATCCCTCCTTCCAAGGTGGTTCACAACAAGAACTTTAGGTTCACATCATTTGGAAATGTTATATAGTTTTTAAGAGAAAATATAGGCTTATCCACTTATTTTTGGGTAAAAAAACACACATGAGAGAGGAGAATAGACGGCCCCTACCACTCTCTTCTTCTCCCTTGATTATGGGTGGTTATTGGTGGAAATTTTTAGTGATTATGGTAAATATAATCCTAATTATTTTTATTCCCTTAATATTTTTAAAATTTCATAATTTCAATTTCTAGGTTTGCTTTTAATTCCTCTAGAGCATTGTGGAATCATAATAATTGAATGATTATTTTATATAGCCTAGCTAGATTTCATCATGATATATTGTTAGTATGATGCCACATTCAATTTTGGAAATATATTTCACCACAATAGATTTGAAAATATTTTTGGATTATATTAATTTTTTTTTGGAAAGCAATCAGTTGTCAGGTGATATATTTTATTCTAATGATAGTGTTAGGGGTGTGTTACGGACCCTCCAGGTGTGGTTGGTCAAGGTTATGGAAATGCAGCGGTGCGTAGGGACTTGTTTGATGACTATTCCAATTTAGTTTAAATTTGTTAATTAATTATAATTTTTTATAATTAATTATTTGTTGTGTATGGATTGAGGTGGGATATCGGGTGGCATTTCATGCTTGAATGAGACTTGGATGAGTTTGAACAGTGAGTTATGTTACAAGGGATTAAAGGGAAGTAACACCGTGTTTGAGGTGTGTGGTACTATATACCTACCATCATGTTTTATGCATATTTTTAAATGGAATGTGATATTTTTAGTGGCACCACTTTAGGTAGTCGACTATTTTAACTTATTTAAATTGTTTAAAATTAAATTAAATGCATGTTGACAAAGAAAATTTCTTGGCCTTGATGGACCTTAACCACTGGCTGGGTTTCATTTGCCATCAATGGTTTATTCCTTGAGTATTATATTGTTAACTATGATGTATAAACCCTAAGGTACATGAAACTGTTTTTTTTTCAATGAGTGTAATGTATATTTTCTCATAGTAGGATCCCTTGGATACCTCTAGGTTGAGTTTAGTGTTATGCCAGATGGATGGCCTAGGGGATGGTCATGTAAGACCTAAGAGACTCCCTTAAGCCTTTGGGAATGTGAGTGGAATATGAGGTATTACCTCCCCATTAATATATAATGACTTGGGTGGGATGACCGTGATGTAATGGTTGTTTAGGTTTGGTGTGAGGACCATCCTAGAGAAGATAGTTTATATTAGATGGGCATTCTTTCATCTCTTTGGACTTATGTCAGCGTGACTTGTCTAAGGAGGCCAGTGATTCCATATGATGATCATGTTGTGATTAAGGTATTTATTACCCTAGAGTGATGGTGGTTGACTTGAGGGATGAGAATGTGATATAGGAGCCACATGGGATGTCCTGTCTATGATGTGACCCAACGGTCCCCAGTAGGTTCCCCTATGAGAAGTTCTCCTCTAAGAGGGTGTGTATGGTAAATTGGTGGTGAATATTCTATGTCACATGCTTGATAGTACAACCTCATATATGATATGAGTTTGGGTAGATGGAAACCCCTTTAAAGAATCCTATGATGCCTCAGATCAGGGTTATATGCCTAGTGTTATATGGATTTTCAAGGGAAATCCTCCTAGGAATTATCTCAAAGCCTCATATTTTGTAATTCCACGGGTGATCACCCTTGGGTTCGATAATTATGCCTGGTATTTTGGAAAAACAAGGTTTAACCCCATTTTTTTAGGTAATGATTCATGATCTATTGGAATAAAAAGGGTGACATGCCTCTGTTTCATCCGTGATTCATGATTACTTGACTACATAGGATCATCCTCCTAGGAATCGATAGTGTTTCCTAATGAATTTTAATTCATTGGGTGATTCCTTTTTTGGTATTTCATGATTAATTAGAATGCCTTGGGTGACTTCCCTAGGTTTAGTAGTATTGTTGATTACTTATAATACCTTGGGTGATTACCTTGAGTTAGGCAGTACTTCCTAATTACATAGATGACCTAGGGTCACCCCATGGAGATCAATAGTTAGGCTTGATACTTTTGAATACCTATGATGATCACATAGGGGTAGTTGTACTCACATTATTATGTTGGAATGGTCATGTGACATGCTAATATACACTCTGATGTTGGTTGAAGAAAGTATGGTTGATCGGGGTCTCAGGCCTAACGATCAATAGTGGGTGATTATTTATTTATTTTATCAAAATTTATTTTATTCAGAGAATATCACAAGCACATGTAATTAAATTTTCAATGTTTATTGGTCCACATTTGTGGTTCCCTAATGATTTTTGAACTTACACAATACTCAATATTCCATTACTGCAAGGTAGCAACACACATTCTCATTGAATTGCAAACACAAGTTGGGATGAGTCCCAGGATGCAAGATCGAGTTGGATAGGTTGATTTATGCTAGATATCATGATGTGGTATTTCACGGAGTTACGGTATATCCTTTTATTTAATTATTTTGTTTTTATCATATATGTTCTTGGACCAATGGGTAATTTTTCTTCTATCTCTACATCCCCAATTTATTTATTATAATATGTTCAGTTTTCTTATTACATATACATATGTTGATATGTATAATTATTGATTATTTATTCATGATTTTTCACTTTGATATGTGGTTATAGTCTCTCTATGGTACTACCTTATACCCCTACTACTAGTTGGAAACCTTTGGTATATAGGGAGACTCACCTGAGGTGTCACGAACCAACCCGGGTCGACCCTGAACCGGTCACCTGAGCCGGCCCGCGACATGGACCGAAGGGCGTTCCTGATCCCCCCGGGATGGCAACTAGTGTCAGGTATAAATGTTAAAACATTGGGAACGATTTGGTCCATAAAAGATAAAAAAAAGTAAATAATAATAACCAGAACAAAAGCACTAAACTCTAGCAGTAGAAAGAAATAAAACCAAATAGCAGGCGTACCTCCATGTGACCCTTCGGTCACCTCCCAACCAAGGCCAACATTGATCCAAAAATGAGAAACTCA
This sequence comes from Viscum album, assembly GCA_963277665.1. Taxonomy (NCBI): domain Eukaryota; kingdom Viridiplantae; phylum Streptophyta; class Magnoliopsida; order Santalales; family Viscaceae; genus Viscum; species Viscum album. The sequence goes on from OY728141.1 coordinate 1,578,930,412, forward strand.
GTCAAGAAAACTTGAACAAGGGAAACTTGTGACTGAAATGATAATAAAAGGCGTGAGCATTAAAAATGCTCAGTAGGGATGCCAAAGTAAACCACAGAATCCAACCAAGACCACTTTCCAGAAACAATCCCAAAAAAACACTAGTTTGCACATACAAAGATAGAAGAATAGGGTTTTCATGTTTTAAAGGAAAAAGGATCCTGGTTTACCATTTCAAAAACCAACACACTCCACAAACCATTTTCCCCAAACAATGCATTTCATGAAAACTGAATTTCAAATCCATGTTTATCACATTTTTGCAAAAGAAGAACAGGTGATAAGTAATTGCTGGAAACCAAGTGCAAGTAAATGTAAACAAGAAGATATAAGCAATAACCATGGGTGATCCTAAACATCCCTAGAAAACCCCTGGACGTACTCGGTTTCAGACTACCTACCGGCGTGGTACTCCATAGTCAATAACCAAATGGCCGCCCTAATAGCCAACCAGTGGAATGCCCCACATGGCCTATCTACCAAGGGGTAACCAACCCATCTAATTGGGGTTGGCTAGCAACTATCGCTCGATATTCTAAAGGACGCCCAGGAACCCATGGTGTTTTCGATAATACTGTGTAAGTAGGAGGCCCTCGAATGCGTGACTCATCTCACAGCACTTGCCAACCCATTACACGGACACCACTACACGACAACCCTCGATGGGAAGTCCCCCTGTAGAGATTCCCACAAATATGTATATATGAAATTCTTTCACATTAAACAAGGTGCCAACCAGGCCTTCGTAGCCTGTGCGTTTTCAAAACATTTTGTAAATGAGTAAGGTTGCCAATCGGGCACACACACTTTTCCCAAAAGTCAGTACAAGCACCCCATACAAAAACCAATACCAATCAGGCCATCAAACCGAACAACCATTAAACTCACACCAAAGGCCAACCCGGACAACTTCTTTTCATCCCTCTTTGAAGTACCAAACCATTTCATCAAAATCCTATCCTTAAAAAAATATAGTTTTTATGTGTCATTTTCATTTGGAGGCACATCCATGGGAGCACCTAGTGCTCCCATGGATGTGCCAACATCCAACTACACATCTAGTTTTTTGAAAAAACACCTTATAAACCATTTTCATAAAACACTTAGCATTGAAACCAAACCCAATTCTTTCACAACACTTTATAAAAGCAATTTGCATCTTTCAAACCAACCACCATTACCAAAACTTTTCTAAAACAACCTATTGGTTCATCATTTTTTCAAACAAACACACCAAACCAAATATTACATTTCCAAAACACAAACACAATCAATTATAACCAATCACATCACAAGGCACTCAATTTAACTTTACCAAGAACCTATGCATTTCATATAAACCAACATCAAAATCCACTTTCAGAAATTTAAAACAACAATAAAACTATGTCAGATGATTTTCATAAACACAACAGAAATGCAACGATATAAAATAATTAATTGAAAACATTCTAGTGCTCAAGGTTTGAATCAAAAAGGGGAAATGGTTGGAAACACCTACCTCGGTTAACCCATGTCCAAGACCCACGCTCTTCCAATAGTAACCATCTTCCCACATCACACAGTCATGCACACGTGTCTTTGATGTGCATATATACATACATATATATATAGACATATATACACTATACACCTATATACCATAGGTATATATGTCCTGCAATGCAAATAGAGAGACATTGATAAATTAATAATTCTGGTAAAGCCAACTATGGACCAGATATAAGACCTCAAGGGTCCGCAACTCTATTTCACATTTAAATTGGCATAAGAATATATAAAAATGCATAAATATATCCTTACGCAAATATCGGTGATAAACATAGTCGCGCTCACCCGCGGTTGTCGGACTGTGATCCAGCTGTCCTGACAAGCTGCTCGCACAACCTTGAACATATAAACATGTCACCACAAAAAACCCAAATCGTAAAAATTATACTCAACATAATAAATGGAAAATTTCACCTCGATGATCCTACCACATCGAGGAACCAATTTGGATAAAGAACTCGCGGTATGCATAATCGAAAGGATGGGGGTTTCAAGCTGCTAGGGAAGGCCAAGAAGCCACTTCACGATGAAGGGAAGAAACTGTAGGGAAGGGATAGCAGGTCACGGTGTGCCTCATCAGAAGGGAGGTATGGATACTACGCCATAGAGGGAGGAGAGGCTTGCACCTTCTGTCCAGATCATGCTTCCTGGGTTGCATAGTAGGGAGGGGAAACCAGAGGAGGGTCCAGCCATGGGGGGGAGAGGGAGGAGAACTGCTGACTGGAGAATGGACGGTGGCAGTTCGCCGGACCAGATCCCGACAGGAGGGGGTGGCGCCGGTGCGGTCGGGTGAGGGAGCAGGGGGCTGGCTGATGGCGGGCTGGAGGAGGTGGACGGCGAGGCAGCGACGAGAGGGCCGGTGAGGCAGAGGGGGAGTCAGTGGGGTCTTGGAGCGGTGTCGAGGGGGGTGTGGCGCGGTTGGCCGGTGAGAGCGGAGGGGGAGCCGGTGGGGACAGCGCGGCAGGGGGAGAGGAAAAAGGGGGGGAGGGGTGCGGCCCGTGGCCATCAAAGGGAAAAGGGGGGGGTGCCAGGTTAGGGTTTCTTATTTTATTTTATTTTTCATTTATTATCTTAATAATAATAATAATAACAATAATAATGATGATGTTGATTAGTTAGTTTTTAATAATAATAATTATTATAATCAAAACATTTATAATAATAAAACCATTTTAAAAAAATAAACACACACATATATATATATACATACATATATAGACATATATACCTATATATAAACATATATAAACATATATATATACACATATAAACATATATACACATATAAACATATATATATACACATAACGTTAAAACATAAACATATATATACATATATATACACATATATATTTATTTATTTATCTGCTCAACCAACTAATTTAATAATGTTAAAACTGGATGACTGTGCGGTATTCGCGCACCGTACGGTACCCAAGCGTACTACAAGTGGGCTGCATGTACCCAAGTGGAAATCACGTGCCCAAGCAGACTGCGCGTCTTAAACGTATGGTGTTCGTGCACTATCCCAAAACATAAACTCATCCCAACATAAAAAAAATTAACCGGGACTCACCCGCAATTATGCAAAATCACCCGACGCCAAGAGAAATGAAATAAAAAAATGAATAAAAAACGGGTGTGACAACTCTCCCCACCACAAACACTTTCTTCCCCTAGAAAGTCACCAAGTCAATAGTTAGCATAACTCGAGTCTGTGCCCTGGAAAAATCAGAAGAAAATGAGAGGCTCGGGGTGACCATTACCAACACAAGTCACACCCGACCAACTTGAGTACAATCATTGTCTGAGGTTGAGGGGAGAACACAAGAGGGTTCTCCCCACCACAGAAATTTACTAACACAGAGACCATGAAACTGGAACACACCACCCCAGGGGGGGAAACGTGGGAACTCCCCAAACTGAACTCATCCCAACTTTTCAATGCTAGTGGAACAACTCCACCACTAGGATTAAAACTATTCTGGGAAAAACTGGAACACTTAGACACCGGGAAGGAGGAATTCCCTACAAAACTGAAACACAATAAATGAAAAGCCATGGAGAGGCGTCTGGCCTAATAAAGAGACCAGAAACGACACCCATTAATTTTGAAAAACCAAATAACCCCCTAACGTACGCAGTTGAGACCATCCCCAAGATCAAAACGGGTTCGTTTAGTCACAGACCCGACACCTTTCAAAGAATTTGAACGATTTAGAAACTATACCAAGAGAAAATGAGGCCACTTGGATTGCAGTTGAACAATCTCATTGCGTAACCACAACAAGGATGAGATTACATTGACGAAAATAATTGAACAAGAAAACATTGGATATCTCCCTTCATAAGGCTGAAAACATGGACCAGACCAAGGTTCCACACACTCTTGGCAATTCTTGACTGTGCGCGAGCTTCACCCCGAGAACTGTGATTAGGGCTCTGATGGCTGAAGCATCTTCTGCCTCACATTCATCCATTTGCATCCTCCTGTCCCCAACTTCTTCTCCTCAATGATTCGAACGCCAATGGCAGTGGCACGTTTTCAAAGGGATGCAAGATGATGGCTTAGATTTCCTAAAGAGGCTACACTAGTGGCGCATAAGAGAATAGTTAGACAACCTGGAAGTCGGCACCGACGAAGATGATGTCTCGGTGACAGGTTCCTCTGGCATGCACTCCTTGCTAGATGGGGAACCCTCACTAAAGACAATTACCGTCAAACACACCCCAAACATCAATGATGGAAAGACTTTTCACCTTCACTAGTCCAAAACTGGACCCTCAAATAAACCTAAGACGGTACGAACCCTAACAACCCTGGGAGTTCCCAATAGCCTGAAGACCCACTCTATTTTCACAACCACACAACTGCCTCTAACATACTTTGATTACTTTGATCGATTGGAAACCTAAAAAGGAACTAAAAACTAGGCATGACTCATTAGCAACCTTAGCAACCCTTTTGGGTGGCATACTCCAAACAACACGAAAAAAACACAACTGAAAACGTTATCTAGCCAAAACTCACTCAAAGCAACAGCCTGATCCAACGGCAACAAACTCATAAGATAAACATATTCAAAAATTAGTAAAAAAATTTATTTCCCAAAAACCGTCATTTCTTTTAAATTTTAAAACCCACCTATGGCCCCTTATGGACTTTCACATGTGCGTTCACCCAATCCTGGCTTCATCGCTCATGGAAAAGTGCTCTCATGCACTCTCTGCACATATCGATGCACATGTGATCCTCTATAAGGAAAACCAAGGTTCGAACATTTATTTCCCTTATCAAATCCAAACACACAGTCAAACATTCCAAATTAAAATAGTCCCACTTTAAAAACCCAGTTCACCAATTTCAAAACAATTTAAAAGAAACAATTTTCTTTTTCTCCATTTTAAATTCTCTTTCATTTTTAACACACGGTCGCATCAACCAACATCAAAACGAAACACAATAATCAATAAACCACCAGAATGAGGAACTAGTGCATATGCCTAACTCAGCGACATGGTGGTGAGCCATATCCCAAGTAAGGTATATCACTGAAAGGACCTTGAACTGGACACTTGAACTCCACATGGGTCACCACCGCAAGTGAGGCCACAACATGAACCAGTTCGCCTTCATTATCATCCATCAAACCATAACAATCAAAGGCAAAAGACACAAAACCCAGACTACCCCTGGTAACTCAGGTCTCGTCATGGGCAGTGGTGATCAAGCATCAACCCGTAACCTACCTCCTAAGTCCCGAAAAATCCGAATCTCCTTCTACTAGACATCCCAAATAACAAGAACCATCCCTCTAATACCATTTTTTCATGAACCAACCCAGGTCCACCCTGAACCGGTCACCCGAGCCGGCCCGCGACATTGCCCGAAGGGCATTCCTAATCCCCCCAAGATGGCAACTAGTTACGGGCATCAAAGTTAACACATTGGGAACGATTTGGCCCATAAAAGAAAAAAAATGTAAATAATAATAACCAGAACAAAAGAACTAAACTCTAGCAGTAGAAAGAAATAAAACCAAACAGCAGACGTACCTCCATGTGACCCTTCGGTCACATCCCAACCAAGGCCAACATTGCTCCCAAAATGAGCAACTCAGCCAAGAAAACTTTAACAAGGGAAACCTATGACTAAAATGATAAAAAAAAGGTGTGATCATTAAAAATGATCAATAGGGATGCCAAATTAAACCACAGAATCCAACCAAGACCACTTTCCAGAAACAATCCTAAAAAACAATAGTTTGCACATAAAAAGATAGAAAAATAGGGTTTTCATGTTTTAAAGGAAAAAAGGATCCTGGTTTACCATTTCAAAAACCAACACATGCCCCAACTTGTTTTCCCCAAACAATGCATTTCTTGAAAACTGAATTTCAAATCCATGTTTATCAGATTTGTGGAAAAGAAGAACAGGTGATAAGTAAATGCTGGAAACCAAGTGAAAGTAAAAGTAAACAAGCAAATATAAGCAATAACCATGGGTGATCCTAAACAACCCTAGAAAAACCCTAGATGTACTCGGTTTCAGACTACCTACCGGCATGGTACTACATAGTCAATAACCAACTGGCCGCCCTAATAGCCAACCAGTGGCATGCCCCACAAGGCCTATCTACCAAGGGGGAACCAACCCATTTAATCGGGGCTGGCTAGAAACCGTCGCTCGATATTCTAAAGGTCACCCAAGAACCCATGGTGATTTTGATAATACTGTGTAAGTAGGAGGCCCTCGCACGCATGACTCATCTCACCGCACTTCGCAACCCCTTACTCGGACACCACTACACGAAAACCCTCGAAGGGAAGTCCCCCTGTAGAGATGCCGACAAATATGTACATATGAAATTATTTCACATTAGACAAGGCTCCAAATGGTCCTTCACAACCTATACATTTTCAAAACATTTTGTAAATGAGTTATGTTGCCAATAGAGCGCACACACTTTTCACAAAAGTCAGTACAAACACCCCATTAAAATCCCAATACCAAATGGGCCTTCAAAATGAACAACCATTAAACTCACACCAAAGGCCAATCGGGACAACTTCTTTTCATCCCTCTTTGAAGTACCAAACCATTTCATCAAAAACCTATCATTAAGAAAATATAGTTTTTATGTGTCATTTTAATTTGGAGGCACATCCCTGTGAGCACCTAGTGCTCCCATGGATGTGCCAACAACCAATGTCACATCTAGTTTTTTGAAGAATCACCTTATAAACCATTTTCATAAAACACTTAGCATTGAAACCAAACCCAATTCTTTCACAACAATTTATAAAAGAAAATTTTTTCTTTCAAACCAACCACCATTTCCAAACCTTTTCTAATACAACCTTTTGGTACATCATTTTATCAAACAAACACACCAAACCAAATCTTACATTTCGAAAACACAATCATTATCAATTACAACCAAACACATCACAAGGCACTCAATTTAACTTTACCAAGAACCTATACATTTCATATAAACCAACATCAAAATCCACTTTCAGAAATTTAAAACAACAATACAACTATGTCAGATTTTTTTCATAAACACAATAGAAATGCAACGATATAAAAGAATTAAATGAAAAAATTGTAGTTCTCAAGGTTTGAATCAAAAAGGGGAAATGGTTGGAAACACCTACCTCGGTTAACCCATGTCCAAGACGCACTCTCTTCCAGCAGTAACCATCTTCACATGTCACACAGTCGTGCGCACGTGTCTTTCATGTGCATATATACATATATATATATATAAATATATACACCATACACCTATATACCATAGGTATATATGTCCTGCAATGAAAATAGTGAGACATTGCTAAATTAATAATTCAGGTAAAGCCGACTCTGAACCAGATAAAGACCTCAAGGGTACGCAACTCAATTTCACATTTAAATTGGCGTAAGAATATATAACAATGCATAAATATATCATTACCCAAATATTAGGGATAAATGTAGTCGCGCTCACCCGCGGTTGTTGGAGTGTGATCCAGCGGTCTTGCCAAGCTGCTCGCACAACCTTGAACATATAAACATTTCACCGCACTAAACCCAAATCGCAAAAATGATACTCAATGCAACCAGAGGAAAATATCACCTCTATGTTCCTACCACATCGAGGAACCAATTTGGATAAAGAACTCATGGTAGGCATAATCGGAAGGAAGGGGGGTTTCACACTTCTAGGGTTGTCCAAGAAACTACTACACACTGAAGGGGAGAAGCCGCGGGGAAGGGATAGCATGTCGCGGTGTGCCTCATTAGGAGGGATGTATGGATACTATGCCATAGAGGGAGGACAGGCTCGTGCCTTCTGTCTGGATCGCGCTGCCTGGGTTGCGCAGCAGAGAGGGGAAACCAGAGGAGGGCCCGGCCATGGGGGGAGAGGGAGGAGCACCGGCAGCCGGCGGAGGTTCACCGGACCAGATCTGGATGGGATGGGGCGGCGCCAGTGCGGTCGGGTGAGGGAGCAGGGGGGCGGGCCGACAGCGGGCTAGCGGAGGCGGACGGCGAGGCGGCGGTGAGAGGGCCGGCGAAGTAGAGGGGGAGCCGGCGGGGTCTGGGAGCAGCATCGATGGGTGTGTGGCGTAGTCGTCCGGCGAGAGTGGAGGGGGATTCGGCGGGGACAGCGCGGCCGGGGGAGAGGAAAATATGTGGGGGAGGGGTGCGGCCTGCGGCCAGCAAAGGGAAAAGGTGTGTGCGTCAGGTTAGGGTTTCTTATTTTTTTTCATTTCTTATCTTAATAATAATGATAATAATAATAATGATGATGATGATGATGATGATTAGTTAGTTTTTAATAATAATAATTATTATAATCAAAACATTTATAATAATAAAACCATTTAAAAAAAATAAACACACATATATATATACATACATATATATCCATATATACCTATATATAAACATATATGAACATATATATATACAAATATAAACATATATACACATATAAACATATATATATACACATAATGTTAAAACATAAACATATATAAAAATATATACACATATATATTTATTTATTTATCTGCTCAACCAACTAATTTAATAACGTTAAAACGGGATGACCGTGCGGTATTCACGCACCGTACGTTACCCAAGCGTACTGCAAGTGGGCTGCACCTACCCAAGTGGAAATCATGCGCCCAGGCAGACTGCACATCTTAAACGTACGGTGTTCACACACTATCCCAAAACATAAACTCATCCCAACATTAAAAAAATTTGAACCGAGATTCACCCGCACTTACGCAAAATCACCCGACCCAAAGAGAAATGAAATAAATAAAATGACTAAAAAACAGGTGTGACATGAGGTCACATGGTGAACTCATCTAGTTACTTCTACTAGTGAGTTAGGTTGATACATTACAAAGTGGTATCATAGTTGTGTATTTATTCATCTTACTATTTAGGTTATGGTATCAATGATATATAGGAATGTGTTAGAGTCTGTGATGGAAACTAGGTTGGTGTGTCATGAACACCTATTATGGTAGGAATTTTAGGTTTCCAGGGGCTTGGGATTGATATTCTAGATTTTTTATTTTGTAGTTATATGATTTTCACCTTAGTTGATGCACATGATGTTATTCAAATTTAATATTTATTAAGTATTTTATTATATTGGATTGCAGAAAAGAGGATAATTATGGATAAGAGTCTATTATAGATGCAATAGATATCACATGCATCATGTTAGTTATATCAAATTCACGTGAAATGTAGACCTACTAGTGTAACATTTGTATCATTAGAGACAGATACCCAGTTCTTTAAAGTGATAAAATAGATCGTACAATGTTTTACCATATATTTTTATAGCTAAATTAAACCCAAATAGACCAATATATATGTATATATATATATATATTATGGATGTTCATGTGGGTCTATGGTAAGATGATTGATGATGAGGATGGAGATGCAGTCCTATGTGGCAGGAAGGTGCAGTAAACCGGGTAAGTCGATGTAGGGATCGAATGACCTTGTGACAAACCCTTTGTGTGTAATTATTTTCTAGTTTTGGTTACGTAATGTGTTATTAAAAACCAATATTTTTTCTCATATATCTTGTAATGATACTCTGTTTAACCAAATTTTCTAATGGTGGTTCATTGGATATCGATCATCATTAAGGTGATGATGGTTGTAGGTGATTTCTTATGAGGTGTGACCAAATCCTTTAGATAGCAGTATGATTGGTATATTATTATAGAGGATGGGTTACTATGAGTGGGACAATGATATTACAATATTCCTTATCATTAAACCCTATGTGGATTTTTAGCCTATAGGTTGAGTTATTTAAATTTTAAAGAACAACCTCTATGGGGGTTTTTCATATATCTTGGAATAAACTTTTATCTAATCAAAAAAAAATTCTATGATTCATTAACATGAATTTATTATGGATATTTAATCGTTTATAAAAATTTTTACTAATGGGTTTTGATTCTAGAGGGAGCAGTCTTGTAGGTAGATAATTGATAAGGATTAGTGCCTGAGTTAGCTGATGAATTGGAACAAGGTTCTTGATAGATGTATTAGTATGGAACCCAGGAGTGGATATTTTGACATGTTATATGTTGTGTATTATTTTATATGGTAATATGGATAATGAACTATGGTTCATGGTTTTTGAGATTTTTTTATGTTGGACTAGGTTGGAGACCTAGATACACATAGATTTGACTCAATATATTTAGTGAGTCATTTTAAATAATTTAACAAGGGAAACCAGGGAAAGAGTTAGCCCAATAAATTTAACACACTTATAGGGTTTTGAGAAAATGGTAATGTTGGTTTCCTTGGACACATTATAAACAATTCACTTAAGTACTCATTATTTTGGTATTAAAGATAGTTTTCAACTGAAATTCTAGTTGAGCTCCTAGCCCCATTGATTCTAGATGTGCTTTAGGAGTGCGATGAAATAATAGGTAGAAGCTTCTAGTTTTAGTATGAAGTTTGATGGAAGATAAGAATGTGGTTAATATCATAGTAGTTATTCCCATTTTATGAATAAGATAATCGAGGGTGCTTCTAAATTGATGAGACTAACCTGCATGTGATCATGGTTAGTGTTTTTGGTGTGAGAGCCTAGTTTTCATGTGACTATAATCATGGGATCATGAGTTTGGTTAAGTGATTAGGTGGTATAGGAGAATACACCTATTTCTTTTGGATGAGATCAAGGTAATGAACAATGGATATGCATAGTGCTATTGAGTTTGGAATTAGTGAACAAACATGAGCAAGATGAGGATCAATGGAATAAATGATATTATTTTAGGATTGGTTTACCATGAATTAGTTATAAATTATTTTAAAAATAGTTTCCTAGGAATTAATGATAATGAGAAATAACCCTCCATTATTTAGGGAACATTGTAATTGGATTGATCCTGATGACACGAAAAATCTGAGAATTAACCCTTTTTAGGTATTGAAAGTATGTTGACTGCATCCCCATAGGATTTAAACACATCTATTTATGATCAAACATAATGAGGATAATCTATATAGTAGTTTTAAGGTGTGAACCCCATTTTTGAAGGGTTTCTATGGATGTAGAATTACCACAATCCCAATAGATTGGAGTGGTAAATTAAATGATGTTCCTTATAAGCACTAGGTTATGATTGAAAATGGACACACCATATGTTATATTCAATGACGGATAAGTAAAAGGCCATAGATAATGGGAATTTGGGTGGTTATAGAAATTATAATAATACTTATATGGTAGGAAGCATCATATCATTCATGGGTGAACAAAATTCATGTTTTAAGGGTCGTGAATGTAGTCATACTAGTCACTAGATGGTTGAGGTGACACCAGGGTACATGTGGGTTATAAGATATGATGTAATATGGTTCCTTGATGACTAAAATATTCATGATTCAGGTGGATTGATGGATGCATTCAGTGTATTGGAATTGAGTTCTTGGTCATCTCGGTGTGAGTTGAGGGTGATTTTTAGGTAATCCATGATTTGTGTCATGTTTTCGAGGGTTAACTTGTTTCATCATGTAATTTAAGGGGTGAAACCCAATTTTATCACGTAGTTAAAGTGGTGAATAATGTGTATATAAGTAATGAAGGTTATATTTTTTGTATAAATTCTTTGGAATTAAGGAGTTTTGATACTATAGAATGAGATACTAATATGACCCTATGTGTGGGGTTTTACAGTGGAAATACTAGTTTGGATTCAGGAATTTCATTTAAGGATGTTCCAGTGGGTGTGACCTAGAATTTTGAGTATAGTAAAATGGAAAAAGTTTGACTAGTTTTATGCTTCAGGTTAGTTATACTGAGAAAGAAACTATTTCAAGAGTGTTAAGTGGGATGTGTCTGGTAGGTCGTTGGACCACTAAAATATGCATTTTAGTAAGTGGTTCTAATGGGGGTTAACATAGTGGATCGAAGTCATCCATTATGAGGTACATCTTATGGTTGGGTGAACCATATTCTAGGTGATGAGGTTTTGTATGAAACAAGGGTGTCTCAGGATATATGGTCATTTTAGAACACCATCTAGAAGTTTTGATGGTCATATAGAGAAATGGATTGGGTTTGGTTGTATAGTCAACCTTTCATTTATATTTTTGAAATGAAAACGCATTCGGCATTCAAGGATCAAATGAAATGGGTAGGCCATAAGTTGAAAAATCAATTAGTTCGGGTTTGTTGGTTGAATGGACAACGATACTTCTCAAGGATAAAACATTTTATGGTGGGGAGATTGTAATACCCTATATCTGAACATGTTATGAAACCTAGGATGAATTTCAATTTTCATTTTGGTGTATGGTTCATTTTTAGAATCGAGACTCAAACATGAGTTCAAGCATTGAAACATATTGAAATGGTTTTTTAATAGGGTTTCAAGGATTGGGTGATGACCTTAGAGTTTGGGATAGCACCAAAGGAAGGAAGGATACTATAAAATTGACATAGAGTACCATTTACATCATGACCAAATGGGTAACACCATGAATTCTTGGGGATAGGGGGAATTACCCTTACCATGGTGGGGAATAGTGTGAATTATAGGTCCATTTCAAAATGCTTTGTGAAGTTCTTTATTTAAAGTGAAAATGGAATAATTTTCCACCATGCTTTGTTTTGGATCGAAGGAGCATGTATGTGAGGGGAGAATGATTGTCCCCTCCCCTTGTCTTCTTCCCCCTTGATTTGGGGTGGTTCTTGGTGGAGGTTTGCGATGATTTCTGTTAATACCATCTCTACTATATTTAATCGCTTTTTGTGTGTTGATTTGTGAATTTTTTTATAGGTTATGAGTTCTAATCTTACCAGACCATGTTGGAAACAGACTTTTCAGATAGAGATTTTATGTAGCCTACCTAGTGGGCACATTAATATGTCATCTACATGCTTCCACTTTCTTTTCTGATGAGGTATGCAACCATGGTGTATTTTCAATGATTTTTATCTTAAATTAAACTATTTTTTCAAAAAATTAGGTATCATGTGATTAGGTTTTTTCTCAGGATAGTTTCAAGGGTATTTTTTGGACCCTCTGTGTGTAGTTGGTTGAGATTCCAATGATGTACTGGTTCTAGGTGATTTGTTAAATGGATATACCACTTTGGTTAATATTTATTAATTAATTATAATTGTTTATAATTATTTATTTTTAGAGAATGGAGTGATGTAGAAGATTTTGTGGGGGTACAGGCTCAGAAAAGATTTGGATGAGCTTGGGCAATTAGTTTATTAACTGAAGATTGAAGGGAAATAATTTATATTTTAATTTAGGTGTCTCTGAGTACCTACTATTGTTGTTTATGCCTATTTGTATGTCTCATGTTATATGTTTGGTCACATAACTTTAGACATTAATTCATTTTAAATTCAAAAAAAATTGGTTTAATTAAATGTATATCGATAAAACAAAGTTCCAAGGCCCGAGTTCACCTTGGGAATCATATGGGTTTCTTGATCATTGATGCCCAAGACCTTGAGTATAATATTTTTTCATGTGACCTATGGACCTTGAGAGGTGTACACACGGTTTTGTTCAATGAGCATGATGTAGAGGCCCTAGTAGTAGGAGGCCTTAGAGACCTCTGGGTATAGGTTATAGATGATATTGGAAGAATGGACTAGGGTTTGGTCAGGTGATACCTAAGAGATTCCCTTAAGCCTTTGGGAAAGTTATTTTCCCATAGGGTGTTCATTCCCCACTAAGACAAAGTGAACTAGGTTGGTAGACCTTAATGAGATTGATGGTTAGGTTGTGTGACAAGACTATCCTAGAGATGAAATGGGATGTGAGATGGGATTTGTTCTATATCATAGTAATTAATCTAGTGTGCCCTATTTAATAATATTAGTAATGCTACATGATGGTCTTAATAAGACTAAGGGATGTATTACCCTGGAGTGATCAGTGTTGAACGGGGGGATGAGAATGTGATATAGGATCCACATGAATTGTCCTGACCATTATGTGACTTAGGGGACCCTAGTAGGTGACCCTATGAGATATTGAACCTTGAGATGGTACATATGTAAAATTGGAAGTGATGATTTTAGGTCATGTTCATTAGAGGATGAACTTAATTGTTAGATGGGTCTGGGTAGATGGAAAACCCTTGTGAGATTCCTAGGATTCCTCATATCTTTCTTGTATGTATACAGTTATATAGATTTCCTAGGGACTGTTGGGAACAACTTGGACGGATAAGGAAGTAAGAAAAGTTTTCTGTTACAGAGTGTTGTTTTTTGTTTTCAAAGAAGCTAAATCAATTCACTATGTAAAGGAATTGGAAACTATGAAGATGCTTTTCTGATTTGTATTTCACAAATATCATAAGTTTGGATAACTTGTGATGCAAGCCGTATGAAGGATAGTGAGAGTAAAGAAGTGTTTTTGGCAAAGTAAATAAAGTTGCACACAAGTCAAAATTGGCGCGCAAGTGTGGTGTGAAAGTATATGTGGCGTGCAAGTGTATGTTGCACGCAAGTCATATTTCAAGATCATCCCATCAAAATATGACAAAGGAAATTAAGTGGCGCGCAAGTATAAGGGGAGAGCAAGTGTGTCGCGCAAGTGTATGTTTCGTGCAAGTCATATTTCAACATCGTCATATCAAAATATGAAAAAGGAAATACAGTGTCACACTAGTGAGGAAATTTCATGCAAGTTATGAAGTTGCACGCAAGTATTGGAGCGGCGTGCAAGTGATGGAAAGGCGCACAGGTGATGGAGCAGCGCACGAGTGTATGTGGCACGCAAGTCACCAAAATGCCTATAAATAGATGACTCAGCTCCTCATTTTTTAATGTCCAACACTTAATAGAAAATTTGATCTCTGATCACGCAAGTAGTAGAAAGTGGTGCGCAAACTAATGTGGCATGCAAGCTGAGGCTTATTTATATGGTGTGAAAGTAGGGTGGCGTGCAAGTAGGGTGGCGCGCAAGTAGTGTGATGTGCAAGTAGAAGTGGCATGCAAGTTTCCAAAGGTGCACAAGTAGGGAGGTGTGTTCAAGAAGTGTGTTGCGTATAAGCCAAAGGTGGCTTGCAAGCTGTGATTTGTGCCCAATAGTGGTGCACAAGTAGTTAGTGACGCGCAAGTAGGTATGTGTGCAAGAAAGAAGGCACATAATCTGAGTGGTGCGCAAGAAGGTGGTGCACAAGCTGAGAGGCGCGAAAGCTGAGTGGCATGCAAGCAGGTGGCACACAAGTAGGGAGGCGTGCAATCAGGGAGTGGCGTGCAAGCTGTTTTCACCAGGAGGTTCTTACCAGCTTCTTTGTAGGAAAGTGAAGAATTGTTTTGAAAGATTTGATTTTTGAAAGTTCATTAAGAAGCACAGAATCATTATATTACCCTATTTATGATAAGAGGGAGCACACACACTATTGTATTGTTTTCAAAGTGCTACACGAGTGTAAGGGTATATCCTACTAATTGTATTCCACATCAATGGATTGTTTTCTAGTGGATTGTGTGGTACTGGAATGTTTCAGTATCATACCAAGGATGTAGCTACTCTTGTTGAGTAGTGAACCTTGTAAATCTTGTGTTCTTTTGGTAGTATGTGTTCAGCAGGGAAGAAACTCTTTAACAGGATGTGAAGGTTGTATCAAAAAATAGGAAACATAAAAAGAAAAAGATATCACTGATTCACCCCCTACCCCTCTCGGTGATACTTGGATCCTGACTGGGAACTTCAATTTGTATTATAGGGACACGTTCCCTTGGTTTATTCTCTTTGCTAAAGTGGTTGAAGAGAAGTTATGATAGAGAATCTAAATTGCATGAACAGAAAGGGGATTCCAGTTATTTATGTAAAGAAATATCACATATGGAAGGACATAATGATGCATTATCTTATGTCTCTTAGATATGATGTTCTTGAAACTTCAATAGATGGATTTCCTGCTATTTATGACAAGGTTCCTCTTACTCATGTTGATAAGAAGAATCTTGAGAATGATGGAAAATATAAAAATGTGTTACTCTCATCTCTTTCTGAGAGTGAATTTTTAAGATTGAAAGGTGTTTCTACAGCCAAAGGAATCTGGGACAAATTGAAGAACATCTATGAAGGAAATACAAAAGTGAAGAAGGCTAAACTACAAATTTGAAGACAGAAGTATGAAGACTTGAAAATGGGAGAATATGAATATGTTGGAGATTTCTTTACCCGGATAAATGATATTGTCAGTACAATCAGATGTCTTGGTGAAATGTTAGAGGATTCTACAGTTGTCTAAAATATTTTGAGAATTCTGCCTGACAATTTTGATGCTAAAGTGTCTTCATTAAAAGATAGATACCCTGAAACATTATCTTTGGTTGATTTTCATAGCACTCTCATTACTTATGAGATGGTAAGGGAGAATACTATGATGGGAAAAACAAAAACTGGTAGAGAAATGTTATTCAAGGCTACAAATAGAGATAAGCCAAAGAAAACTCTTATTGAAGATGATGTTGGTAAATCCGATTCTGAAGATGAGGTATGAAAACATTTTGATGAAATTTTATCCATTTTTTATGAATTTGAAAAGAGGTATAGGGAAATACAAGGGTAAACTTCCCTTGAAATGCTTTCAGTGTGGAGCCATTGGTCACAATGCAGTCGACTATCCTCAAAAGAAAAAAGAAGAATACAGTGATGATGATAACAGAAGGCCAAGAATGTTGTGGAAGAAACAAGCTGACAAAGATAAATATTTATCAAAGGTGAAGGATAAAAGGTTCTTTAAATAAAAAAGAAGAATATTTTTAACTAAAGATTAAGATGAAGAATACAGGGAAGATGAATCCAAGAAATAATTTGCTCAAAAAATTAGAGAGAATACCTTTATTACTGCAGTGAAAAATGAAGAGTATGAGAGAAAAAATTCAGAAGAAGAAGAAACTCAACTTGAATATCATCTGAAAGAAGAGTCGAATGAATTCTTGAGGAAGATCATAAGTCTTGAGAAGGAAAACAACAAGCTTATAAATGAAAATTCCACATTAAATAATCAAGAAGGTTTTACTAATATGAAAATAAAGATGGAAAAGGAGATTGATTATCTGAAAAATTCTCTTGAGAATACAAAGAATCGTAATGATCATCTTGAAGTAATGCTGAAGGAAAAAAGAAGAAGAGTTGGAACTTGTCCAACAGAAACTTTATAAAGCTAAAGAAATGAATATCAGTTTCCAAAATTCAATCTCAAAAGTTGTTGAATGTTCCAGTAAGAATAAACCAAACAAGGATCCACAAAAGTAACCTTCAAATGTCGAAATGAAAGAAAGAACTAGCTCTAATAAGAACAAGGCTATAAAGACCATGTATGTGGTCAAATTCAGAAATGATGATAAATTATAAGTGCATAAAAATCATGAGTCAAGAAAGACTTATAATAATTCTGGTGCTGTTAAATCTGAAACGAAAAAATGAGTTACAAATTAAAACATGAAGGTTGATGGTCAGCATAGCTCTATTAAGACGGTTTTTGAGAAGCATGTTCACAAATCTGGTCAGTATAAAAGTTTCAGAGGCAAATATTCTTTCTATGGTTATTGCTCATATTTTGGTGGATTCGGACGCATGGAAAATAAATTTTTCCACAAGTTTTGAAAGACAAGGATTGAGGGGGAGTCAATCCTTTCAAAATAGAAAGTCTCCAAATAAATTTCATAATATATTTGAGAAGACTACTGTGAAATATGAGAATAGGTTCCAACCACTGGAAACTATTTGTGAAAGATGTGATCGACCTGGAAATCTTGCCAAGGGATGCCTTACTGTGTTACCAGAGCAACAAAATATTCTTAATAATTCTCAAAAGGAAGATTTTTTAAAACATGAAAGGCACATGTTTGATAAGTCTGAAAAGAAAGAGTTCATGGTTGTCTGGCCAGAACACATTGACCTAGCTAGAAAATTGGAGGAAGCACAACAGAAAGTGAAGGTAAAGGAAGAACAAAAAGCTCTTGTTGTCAAAATAGCTTTGAAATCTACAAAAAGAGAAAACCCATGTATTCTTGATAGTGGATGTTCCTCTCATATGATAGGATACTTAAAGCTGTTTAAGAATGTGAAAGTCTTCAAAGAAGGAACTATTACATTTGGAAATGATGAATCTCTGAGAATCAAAGGTATTGGATCAGCCATCATCGAAAAAGAAAAAATGAATCTATGAAAAAATTATATGTTGATGGGTTGAAACATAATCTTCTAAGTGTTTCAAAACTCTGTGATGAGGGAAACAAAGTTATATTCAGAAAATATGGGTTCATTTTGAAATGTGAAAATGATGGAAATATAGTTACAAGAGTCCAACATACAAAAGAAAACTTGTTCCAAGTTGGTAAAGTACAAAATTCTTGTTACATGGGCATGGTGGATGAAAATCAGTTATGGAATAAAAGACTAAGACATATGTGTCAAAGAAACATGTGTAAGTTATCAACATGAGACAGTGTCTGAGATATACCTGATTTATCAAGAAGAAGAGATTAGTGCTGCACTATTTGTGAAAAAGGGAAGATTACAAACTCTTTTCATAAGAGATTTGAAATTCAGTCAAAACAACCCTTAGAACTTATACATTCTGATATATGTGGACCAATGAGGATGAAATCAAAAAATGAAGATAAGTACTTCATTACAATCATTGAAAACATTACTCGCATTACTTGTGTTATGTACAAGAGACATAAGTAAGATTCTCAGAAAATGTTTAAGAGTTTCAGGAGGAAAACAAAGAAGGAATGTGAGTATTCGGTCAAGAAGTTGAGAACTGATAATGGGGAAGATTATAAGAATGAAGAGTTTGAATGTCATCTTGAGAAGCATGGAATTCGGCATGAGTTCAGTTCACCATGAACACCTCAAAAAATGGGGTTTCTGAATGAAAGAATCAAAGTTTGGTGGAAATAGGGAGAACTATGTTGCTTGAGCATAGTCTTTATCATTATTATTTGAGGAAATCCATGAGCACTATTCTGTATATTCAGAATAGATTTTTCTTTAGACCAAACTCAGATATGACTCTATACGAAATGTTCTATGGAAAAACTCCATGTCTGAAGCACATATGAGTTTTTGGGAGTCCATGCAATATAAAGAAGAAAGGTGGAAACCTTGGAAAGGTTGAGAAAAGAGGAGATGAAAGAATTTTTCTTGGCTATGCTCTAGAAGGAAGAGGATATAGATGTATCAACAAAGAAATAGGAAGAATTATTGATTCTTCAATATAAAAGGTATTGAAAATGCTGAGAAAGAAAACCAGTTATATGTTGATGTGGAAGTTGAGAAAGATAGAGAAGCTTTTGTTATTGATTCTGATAATGATACAAACTGTGTTAATCCTACCGGTGAAGAGTAATCCGACTCAAAAATCTCGAGTGATGAGAATTAAGTTTGAACAACTCATCCTAGGTTGAATAAATAGGTGGAGTCTCATTATATTATTGGAGATAAACATCAAAGGGTTCAAACAAGAAGAACAATGAATGCTATATCGCAAACATATATTTATTCGAAAGTTGAACTAAATGATGTAAATGAATTATTTTAGAATCCAGAAAGGGTTCATGTATGAATGAAGATCTCGATCAGATAGAGAAAAATGATACATGGGAACTTGTACCCAATCCAGACAACAAGAACATTATTGGTACAAAGTGGGTTTTCTGGGACAATCTGAATGAAGAAGGTAAAGTAATAAGAAACAAAGCATTATTTGTTTGCAAACGGTATACACAAATTGAAGGCCTTGAATTTGATGAAACCTTTTCTCTAGTGGCACGATTAGAAATAATTAGAATCTTTCATGCTATTTCTGCACAATGAGGTTACAAAATCTTTCAAATGGATGTAAAATCTGCATTTTTGAATGGTGACCTTGACGAGGAAGTTTACATTGATCAACCTTGTGGATTTTTTATTAGAAAGGATGAAAGTTATGTGTACAGGTTGAAGAAGGATTTGTATAGGCTAAAATAGGCTCCAAGGGGATAGTATTCTAAATTAGATACTTTCTTGAAGAAGATGAATTTTAAGAAAGGTAGAGTTGATAGCAATATTTACATCAAGGAGTTTTAGGAGTTTTCACTGATCATTATTGTTTATGTATATGACATTATCTTTGCTGGGAATGATAAAAGATCATGTGAAAGATTTTTTGAGGAGATGAAGTAGTTATTTTACATGTCCATTCTGGGTTAAATGAAATAATTTTTTGCGTAAAAAATCTTATAGAAAAAGAATCACGTCTTTCTGTTTCAAGAAAAGTATGATAAGGAACATTTGAAGAAGTTTGGCATGGAAAATTCGAAACCAGTTTCTACACCTATTTCAGTGGGAACCAAGTTGTCTAAAGATGGAGAAATCAAGCAATTTGATCAGAAAGAGTTTTGAAGATGATTGGAAGTCTATTTTATTTGACTACCTCAAGACTTGACATCGTCTATGTTGTCACATTATGTGCAAGATTTCAGACTTCTCCTAAAGAAACACATCTGATTGCTGGAAAAAGAATTATAAGATATATAAAAGGCATAATAAATTTTGGAATCCGGTATTATGTATCAGGAAATATTGATCTATTGGGGTATTTTGATGCTAATTGTGAAGGGAAATGTTGATGATCGAAGATCCACCACTGGCGGAGTTTTCTTTCTGGGGAAAATTTTTGTTATTTTGTATAACAAGAAAGAGAATTCAGTAACTCTTATCACAGATTAAGCGAAGTATGTTGCTGCTACATAAGCTGAAACTCAACTAATGTGGATGAATACTCAGTTACAAGATCTACTTATTGAAGTAAAGCTACCATTTCTCTTAGGTTTTCATAATCATAGTGCAATCAATCTTGTAAGAAATCTGGTACAAAATTATCGTTCAAAACACGTTGATATAAAGTACCACTTCATCAAAGAGAAGGAGGAGAAGAATTAATTAATGCTGGAGTACGTTCCTACATCTGAACAAGTGGCTGATATATTCACAAAACCTTTACCAAAGAAACCATTTTCAAAATTAATATTGAACATGGGTGTCCAACCTCCTTCTCATCATGGTTAAGGTATGTGTTTCTATCCCCACTCTCATCTTTCCTTTGGATAGTGTTGTCAAGGGGGATAATTATTTCTTAAATCTATCCTTATAGATGCATGCATAAAGGGGGGGGGGGGGTTGTGGGTAAGCTGTTAATCCATCATGTATGTGTGTGAACTATTCTAACAGTTTGTTGGAGTGCTTGTAGGAAACAATGTCGTTTTCTAGGAAAGTTGAAGATGTGAAGAATGATGAAGTAGAAGCATGAAAGATGTTAAAAAATGCCTAATTAGAAGATTGAAAGATGTTCTGAAGAAGGATGAGGAGGTACGCTCATGAGATTTCATAGTCACTATTTTTTGACAGCATTGTTTTGGCTGTCAATAATTCTTGTTTTCTACAATGAGTTAGCTCGTGTAGTCTTAGAATTGTTGATAAGTAATACATTGCTTAATGTTACAAGTTCAGTGATTTATGAATCATTGTTTACAACAAAATCCAAAGGGGGAGATTGTCAGGACCAAGTTGGACGGATAAGGAAGTAAAAAAAGTTTGCTGTTACATAGTGTTGTCTTTTGTTGTCAAAGAAGATAAATCAATTCACTTTGTAAAGGACTTGGAAACTATGATGATTCTTTGATGATTTGTATTTCACAAATATCATAAGTTTGGAGAACATGTGAAGCAAGCCTTATGAAAGATAGAGAGAGTAAAGAAGTGTTTTTGGCAAAGGAAAGAAAGTGGCGCGAAAGTCAAAAGTGGCGCGCAAGTGTGGCATGCAAGTATATGGGGCGCGCAAGTCAAAAGTGGCGCACAAGTGTGTCATAAAAGTATATGGGGTGCGCCAGTGTATGTTGCGCATGAGTCATATTTCAAGATCATCCCATAAAAATATGAAAAAGGAAATAAGGTGGCGCACAAGTTAAATATTGGCGCGCAAGTCAAAAACTAGAGCACAAGTATAAGGGGCGCCCAAGTGTGTCGCGCATGTGTATGTTCTGCGCAAGTAATATTTCAACATCTTAATATCAAAATATGACAAAGTAAATAAAGTGCCGCGCTAGTAAGGAAATTTCGTGCAAGTGATGAAGTGGCGCGCAAGTGCTGGAGTGGCGCGCAAGTGCTGGAACGGCGCACAAGTGCTAGAGCGGTGCGCAAGTGTATGTGGTGCACAAGTCACCAAAATTCATATAAATAGATGACTCGGCTCCTCATTTTTTAATTCTCAACACTTAAGAGAAAATTTGAGCTCTAATCACGCAAGTAGTAGAAAGTGGGGTGCAAACTGAAGTGGTGCGCAAGCTGAGGGTTGTTTATAAGGTGCACTAGTAGGGTGGCACGCAAGTAGAATTGGCGCGAAAGTTTCCTGAGGTGCGCAAGCAAGGAGGTGTGTTCAAGAAGTGTGTTTTGTATAAGCCAAAGGTGGCACACAAGTTGTGAGTTGTGCCCAGTAGTGGCACTCTAGTATTTAGTGACACGCAAGCAGGTAGCCGCGCAAGCTGGAAGGCGCGCAAGCTGAGTGGCGCGCAAGCAGGTGGCGCACAAGCTGAGAGGCACACAAACTGAAAGGCACGCAAGATAAGTGGCATTAAAGTAGGTGGCGTGCAATCTGAGGGGTGTGAAAGAAGGTGGCGCGCATGCAGGGATGTGTGCAAGTAGGGAGCGGTGTGCAAGCTATTTTCACCAAGAGGTTCTTACTAGCTTCTGGGTAGGAAAGTGGGGAATTGTTTTGGAAGATTTGATTTTTGAAAGTTCATTAAGAATCACCAAATCATTACATTACCCTATTTGTGCTAAGAGGGAGCACATGCACTATTGGATTGTTTTCAAAGTGCTACATGAGTGTAAGGGTATATCCTACTCATTGTATTCTACATCAAAGGATTGTTTTCTAGTGGATTGTGTGGTACTAAATTGTTTCTGTACCATACCAAGGATGTAGCTACTCTTATTGATTAGTGAACCTTGTAAATCTTGTGTTCTTGAGGTTGTGTGTGTTCAGCAGGGAAGAAACTCTTTAACAGCAGGTTAAGTTTGTTTCTAAAAATAGGAAACACAGAAAAAGATATCACTGATTCACCCACTCCCCATCATAGTGATACTTGTATCCTGATTGGGAACATCATGTATAACCACCAATGAATCAGGTTATAGATTGGTATTTTGGAATAAAAAGTTTGATCTTCCACGGGTTCGATGATTATGACAAATATTTTTGAATGAAAAGTGTGATGCCCATTGGATTCGATGATGATGCCTACTCTTTTGGAATTTTAAGTCTGACGTTCCTTGTGTTCAGTAGTGATACATGATTACTTTACATACTAGGATCATCCTCCTAGAAATTGGCTATATTTACTAATAACTTGAAACAAATAGGGTGATTACCTTTGGTTTCATAGTAATTGTCCATTATATAGAATGCCTTGGGTGATTCCCTTGGGTTCAGAATTATTTTATGAATACTTATATGACCTTGGGTTATTCCCTTAAGTTTGATAATGTCTCACAATATCTTAGAATTCCAAGGGTGATTCCCTTAGGTATTATTATTATTTTTTGATTGTTTATATCACCCAGGGTCAATCCCTAAGGATAAATAGTTATTCATGATATTTTGGACCACCTAGGTTGATCTCCTAGGGGTTGGTGTATTCTCTTTATTGGGTTGGAATGATCATGTGATGTTCTTAGAGACACTATAGAATTGTTCAAAGAGGGTATGGTTAATATATTTTATGGGCTTGAGTATCGACAGAGGTTGTTTATTTATTTCTTTCAATAGTCATTTATTTATTCATAGCATGTCACATACACATATCACGGCATTTTCAATACGTAATTTACCTCATTGGTGGTGCCCAATTGAGTTTTTTACCCACACCCTACTTATACCACCATTACACTGGGGTACCTGAGTATATTATCACATGGTTGTAGGCCTAGGTTGGGTTGATACCCAAGTTTCAAGATCAAGTGGGACAGCTCGGGTTGGGATGGAGATTGAGACAAGGTTATTGTAGACCCTTGAATTTAATTTTTTTCTTATCTTATATATTTTGTAATCCTAGTGGGAAATAGATATTCTATGCAATCATGTCAGAATTTTATTTATTAAAACATTTTTAGTTTGTTCATTACTTCTATATAATCTGGTATATAAGTTTCTTAGTTATTTATTCATGATTGTGAACTCTGATATGGGGGTACAGTCTCCCCATGGTACAACATTATACCATCGCTCTTAGTTAGTGGCCTCTGGCACACAGGGAGGAATGCCTGAGGTCACATGGTGAACCAGTTTTTTTACTGATCATAGTGAGTTAGGTTAGTACATTATATAAGGCTATCATTAACTTCACATCATATCACATCATATGTTATTCCTCATTATTACCCATCTAAAACTTCTTCGGATAAAATATAAAACACTTTTAGAGTTACTCTATAATTAAAAATAAATTTGTATTCATTAAATCATAATGTGTAACCCCTTGATACATTATAGTGTTGAAAGAATATGAATAATCAAATCTATAAATATAAAAAAATAGAATTATCTATAAAAGTGTCAATGCTACTCAAGTTATAAAGGAATCTAGTGAGATCACCATAAAACACATGAAACTCAGTATCTCTGTCCACAAGTTACATTTCATACTAGAATTAAATATGATACATTCCCTTTGTCCAAGACATTATGTCACTATGGGACATTAAGTTTGTCAATATCATATATATGACCCATTTGTTCATAAATCTCTGAGTATAGAATGAACTATTCATTGAATACATCACATTTAATTCATCATTATTGACGAGTACAATACATTACCCTCATATATATAGATAATAACATCATATATACTATCTAGTTGTGGTCACATACTCCCTAATTTATATCAATTAAGGTCCTGGATATCATGATTCTTATAGGAGAGGAAAAATTCCATCTTAGATGAGCTCCAATTGACAAAAAGATCCATAATATACCCAACCACCCCAAATTAGCTAAGTTTTAATGGATTATGTAATAATAATATATAAATAAGAAGGTTCACATGCTAGTAATATAGAAAACCTATAATTTTAAACATGTCATTACATGGTTTTATGCATACTTATCCATCAAATTACAAGACAATGATCATAAAGTCTATTGTATTAGAGATTAGGTACATAATTAAACCTCATGTTTCCAAAATAAGATTATATTTTATCTAATGTTCATAAAGAGATAATACTTACCCTGATCCCTTACATATTAATATGATAACCTAGGTGAATACATGTCACGACCCATCCTTGGGGCCCGTGTCGTGACTACCCCAAGCCCGCCTTCCATAGGCCAGGGGCAGGCGACTAGCACCAAAGGCGTAAATCCCAAAAGTAGGGAAGGCGTTGCCTTTAAGAAGTAACATACACAACAGAGTACGCAAGTGATGTAAAAAATAAGAAAAATTGAATAAAAGGAAAGTGCTGAAGAAAATGGGCTAGTATACAAAACCAACAAAAAGTAAAGTACAACTGAAAGGAAAGTACAACAGTAGAAAGTAAAAACAGTAGCACCGAGTCGTCCTCCGGAAATCCCACCTGAAGGGTGGGAACAGATAGTCTCCTTGGCTCCTCAGGTCTGGCCTTCCGCTCTGTGTACGCCCCTCCAAGTGTCCCACCTCTGAGTACCATCTAGCTCCACAATCCTCCACCTCGATCAGTTTTGTCTGTCGTTTGCATCCAACACAACTTAGTGCGAGCATAGCCCGTGCAGGGGTGAGTATACGATACTCAGTAGGGACCCCGAGACCCCCGAAGGTCACTCAGAATCCACGAAGGATAAACCACACAGGAAAGATACAATCAAAAAGTATCAACAACACTACTTAGGTATATTCCCATACATATACCTAAGTCATCATTTATAGTTCAGTTCCAGCTCCAGAGCCCAAACACAACCCAGTCCACATAGGATAGCACAACCCAGTCCACACACGAAAGCAAAACCCAATCCAAATAGGAAAGAAACTCAACCACATCAATGATAATGATAGAAAATCAAGACTCAGCTCACATAGGTATACACTTCGTAAGGCGATAGAGATGATCAGATGTAGCCACTGATTCATCTATGTTGTCGGACCCACAAAGGATACAAGACCAGCTAAGCTGTCAGACCCACACAGGATACAAGACCAGCTACTCTGCGAGACCCACACAGGATACAAGTACAGAGGTCAATACTGTCGGACCCATATAGGATACAAGAATAGTAGTAATCGCCGTTGAACCCACAGAGGATTACAGTACGGTCTTCATCGCTGTCGAACCCACAAGGGATTCCAGTACAGAAGTCAATGCAGTAGCAGCCAGCTCTAGGGTTCCCACATATAGCATGCTCAATTCCAGGAGGGTCCGCTCCACGAGCCAAGTGGTTTGATACATCAACTGTGACGATTTCTAGAGTTGATGTATCACAATGTTCCATCTCGTCAAATGAAACTCAACGCGACAGACGGTGCGTCCATCGGACGCCCGGTCTGAGAGTTATTGGCTTTTCCGTCCCAGGGGCCCGGTTGGTTTTTAAGCTAAAACCAACCCAAACATACTCCATCTGCGCCCAAACCTCAAGCTTAGTAAGACAAAAGAACCTTCTCACTAAGAGAAATTCAACAAAGTCGACGGCATGTCAATCGGATGTCTGGAGCTCAAGTTATAAGCATTTTCGCTCCGAGGGCCCGGTTGGTTTTGTGTTCGAACCAACCCGGCTATACCCAATGTTCTCCTAAAAATTGATTGTAATAAACCGAAACGGCCATATCGATTCAAGGATCCCAACTCAATTGACGGTACGTCGATTGGAGGTCTGTAGCCCAAGATATGTGTGAAACACCGAAAGAGGTCTGAAATTGGGGGTCTGGGCCCAGCCCGACCCGGCCCCACCCCCTGGGTCGGCCTGAACCAGGTCGACCCGACCCGGGTCTGGGTCCGGCCCGGTAAAGCGTGGCTCGACCCGGCTGGGCGCGGCCTGGCTGAGGGGGGGGGGGGGTGCGCTCGCTCTGCCAGCGGACCGAGCAGGGGGGACGCGGTCCCCCCTCCTTTGCGCTCCATGGACACGGCGCGTGGTCGCCGCGTACCTTTCGGATCTTTAGCGGTCACGGGATTCGACCGCCTGCCGCCGCGGCTTCATCCATGGTGGATCCTTCCGGCTGCGCGTAGGGAGCGCCTTCCGCAGACCACCAGACGCACTTCAGTGGTCCGATTTCCCGTCATATGCGTCTATGGCTCTCCAGGGAGCCGTTCTTCACTGCGACGGATTCCATACGTCGTTGCGGTCCCTTTCCATTGTCGCCTGTCAACACACTGACAGAAAAACAAACTGCAGAGGGTCACCGTCCATGTTTGTTCGGCCCGCACCCTCCACGTTAGTTGATAACCAAATGGTCTAACAACAAAAATGTTCAAGGAAAAACAAGGCACAAAAATTAGTTAGGATTGAACTTAATTCCCAACAATTTCCCCTCAAATAATAATCCCCAACCCGCAATTAAAACATGGGAATATTATCATTCTCAAAATAAACCCCTACCTCTTAGTAGTTCGTTGTTGCGCGTTCTTCCTCAAGGGGGTTAAGGAGTTGGCGTCACTTTCCGGCTCCGATATTCGAAAGGCATCGAAGAAGAAGAGGTTTTATCGACGTTCTTTGTTCTTCGCTGGGGCGGAAGTCAGTCAGAGGTTCACCAGAGAATCCTCCAATTTCTTTTCTCCACATATTCTCGATGTGCCAAAATATAAAAAGGGGAACGTCGCAACATTTCCATAATGGTGTCATTGAAGCATCATTACACTATGAGTTTAAAGATCCATTAATGAGCCTCATTGATGGGCATCTTCACCGCCCTATCGCCACCCTGCCACCCAAAAAGGGAGAAGGATAAATAAAATAAAATATTTCATTTAAATTATTTTATTATTTTTCTAGAAAGGTCTGGAAAATAACTTTTTTTCTCAGCCCTTGTCAGGCATAGATAAGACATTTCTAGGAGAAACTCAGTGTTCTAAAATCAACTGTGGCCTGAGATTCCAATTCTTAGCACCGGTTCAAAAAAAAAATAAAACACCCACTCGCTCATTCACTGAACGTACGAAAGTTAATCTTCGAAAATTGATTTCGGGCACACCGGACCTCAGAATCAAGCGCCGTCAGAAACTACATACTTGAAAAATTCCAAAGTATTAAAAAAATTCCTTGAAATATCCAGGTCTTTACATTACTTCCACCTCAGGGCTTTACATCCCTGTAAAGCTATAACAAAAACTAGGGGAACAAATGAGGGTACTGAGCATGCATCTGAGCATACCGCTCCCATGTGCTCTCCTGGAGGTTCTCGTGCTGCCACCTAATGTGCACTAGAGGAATCGACCGTCCACGTAGGACCCGCTCCTGTCAATCCTCGATCTCCACCGGGACCTTCGAAAAATTTCCCCATGATTGATGTCCAGCTCCCCATGATCGATGATATGCGTTGGGTCATGCAGGTGTCTCCTCAGTTGAGATACGTGGAAGATGTCATGCACTCAGTGCAACTGAGGTGGTAGAGCGAGGCGATAAGCCACCCCGCCTATCCTTCTGAGAACCTGGAAGGGTCCGATGAAGATCGGAGATAACTTGCCACCCCGGACAAATCTCGGTATTCCACGTCGAGGTGAGACCCATAAGAAGACGTCGTCACTATCCTTAAACTCCAGTGGTATCCGCCTCCTATCATCATAGGACTTCTGTCTGCTCTGAACTATCCTCATCTTCTCCTGGATGACCTGTACCATCTCTGTCGTGGCCTAGACCATCTCTGGTCCTACAAGTGCGGACTCCCCAGGGTCTTTCCCGAACAGAGGTGATCTGTAGGTTCGGTCGTACAGTGCCTCGTATGGTGCCATCCCGATGGTGGAGTGGTAGCTATTATTGTACGCAAACTCCACCAAGATTATATGATCCTCCCAGCTATGACCAAAGTCAAGGACACATGCACAGAGCATTTCCTCGAGAGTCTGAATAGTCCTCTCCGTCTGACCATCCGTCTGTGGGTGAAAGGTGGTGCTCAGGCGTAGCTGCGAGCCAAACGCCTCCTGAAACCCTTTCCAAAGCTGGGAAGTAAAGAGAGAATCTCGATCGGAGATGATAGATGATGGAACACCATGAATCCATACGATCTCTTGAATGTAGAGGCATCTCAAGATCTCCACTGAGCCCTGCTCTCTGATAGGTAATAAGTGGGCCGACTTGGTGAATCGGTCTACAATCACCCAAATGGATTCGTGTCCTCTAGAAGTATGTGGAAGCCCCAACATGAAATCCATGGATACCTCGTCCAACTTCTACTCCGGGACCTCCAATGGTTGTACCAATCCTGCTGGTAACTGGTGCTTTGCCTTCACCTACTGGCAGGTGAGGCATCGTGAAACGAACTCTGCCACAACCTTCTTTATACCCGGCCACCAGTGCTATTGTCTGAGATCCTGGTACATCTTCGCTACTCCTGGATGTACCGCTAATGGGGAAGTGTGAAACTCTCTCGACAACTCCTCCTGTAATGCAACTGGTACCATGGTACGTCCTCTGAAAAGGATGACGTGCTCTCTTCCTACAGAGAAACCATCAAGTGCCTGTCCTGAGGATATCTGTGCACATCGCATCCCACATTCTACGTCCCCACACTGTGCCTCTCTGACCCGCTAAAGAAGTGGAGGAGTGACTGTGAGGGACTGAAGATAAGATGCCCCATCACTATCCACAAATGATATCTGCAAAGTGGCTAACTTCTCCATCGCCTCTCCAAGTAGCTGGATGCCCAACCTCCTGCTGAGGGCACCAGCTACTACGATCCCCTTCCCAAGAGTATAGAATATCTCAAAGTCATAATTCTGGAGGAACTCAAGCCATCGCTGTTGTCTCATGTTCAGGTCCTTCTACTAGAAGATGTACCTGAGACTCTGGTGGTCAGAGTAGACTGTAAATAGCTCACCCATCAGATAGTGCATCCACATCTTCAAGGAAAAGACCACTGCTGCTAACTCCAGGTCATGGGTAGCATAGTTCTGCTCATGCCGCCTCAACTGTCGTGAACCGTAAGAGGTCATTGATTGCTCATGCATCAGGACACACCTGTGTCCGGCCCCTGATGCGTCACAGTAAACTATGTACCCTACGCCCTCCTATGGTAGCCTCAAGATGGGCCATTGCTCAATCTCCTCCTCAGCTCCTGGAATCTCT
Organism: Viscum album; assembly: GCA_963277665.1. Classification (NCBI taxonomy): domain Eukaryota; kingdom Viridiplantae; phylum Streptophyta; class Magnoliopsida; order Santalales; family Viscaceae; genus Viscum; species Viscum album. The sequence goes on from OY728141.1 coordinate 1,578,960,839, forward strand.
GCTGACATCTGTCTGACCACACGAAGGGTTTCCCCTTCTTCGTCAAAGCTCAAAGCGGTGTTACAACCATAGAGAAGTCTGGTACAATTCTCTGATATTACCCAGCCTGACCTAGGAAACTTCACACCTATGCCACGCTCTTGGGTGGCTCCCAAGAAAGAACCACCTCGACCTTCGTGGAATCCACTCCAACTCCCGCCTCAGAGATGACGTGCCCCAAGAAGCAGACCTCTCGAATCCATAACTAGCACTTTGAGAGCATACCATAAAGCTGGTGCTCTCGGAGTGTATCCAGTACAACCCGTAAGTGGTAGGCATGCTCCTCGGTAGTTGAGTAAATCAGTATATCGTCAATAAAGACTACGTCAAACCAATCCAAGTAGGTCTGTAAGATCCTATTCATGAGGCTCATGAAAAATGATGGAGTGTTGGTCACACCAAAGGGCATGACCAAGAACTCATAGTGGTTGTACCGACACCTGAAGGTCGTCTTCTGCACATCCTCGTCCTGAACTCGGAGCTGATGATAGCCTGACCTGAGGTCTATCTTCAAGAACCAACATGCTCCCTTGAGCTGATCGATGAGGTCTTCAATCCTCGGAAGTTAATACTTGTTCCTCATAGTTTCCTGGTTCAGGTGACGATAATCGACACACAGTCGGAAGCTCCCATCCGCCTTCTTGGAGAACAATATCGGGGAATCCCAGGGTGAAACACTAGGTCAGATGAATCTATTTCCATGAAAGTCCTCCAATTGTACCTGTATCTCTCGAAGCTCGGTGGGAGCCATCCGATATGCTGGAGTGGATATCGGGGTTGTCCTAGGGTACATGTCAATATAGAAGTCTACCTCTCAACGATGAGGTAGTCATGGAACGTCTTCAGGAAAAACGTCTGTATACTGATCCACCACAACTGGAAATCTTGGACTCCACACGTCAACTGCTCCTAGGATGATACTAGCCAACTGATTAGTGATCGACTGTCCTCTCCTCTACATGAGTCCATCCTGTGCTGAAAAGGCTCCCTTCTCACCGGTGAAGGTGAATCTGCTCCTGTCGGTGCAGATACACCACACCTTGCACCTAATATAGTCGATCTGAGCATGGACTGTAGATAACCAGTCCATACCTAAGATGACGTCATAAGGACTCGACGCCGCTACATGACGATCCCAGCTGAAGATCCCACCTCCTAGAGTAAGCTCACACTGCTGGAACAGGTGCGTAATCGTCGTGTCTACTCCCGTAGGAGTCTTTAGCCACAAGGATCGAGCCAACGGCTCCATCAGAATCTCCGAGCTCCGAACAAGGGCAGTGGCAATGAAATAATGGATCACACTAGTGTCTATAAGAACTACATCAAGGGTGGAGTAGACATAGATAGTACCTTGAATCATCTCGGGTGCGCCGTGGTCGTAAGCCTCTACTTCCTGGAGCTAAGGCTACCTCTTCCTGCCAGCTCTTTGTGGTCGGGGTGGACCTCTTGGGGGTGGTGGTGGTAGAGCCTCGAAGCGTCGTCCACCACCCACTGCTCGGCCAGCTCCTCTGCCTCATCCTCCTACTCCCTGCGGACCACCACGGTCGAACCTCTACCTCTACCTAGGAGGTCCCTCCACTGTCTTCTGCTCATCTGCATGGCGGGTCAGGCAGTCACGGGCCATGTGGCCCTGCCCGCCGCATGCATAACACTATCTGCTCCTCAGAAGGCTGGCTCTACGCTGTGTGCCCCGCACTGCCAAACCCATGTCCTGAGGTCACCCACATAAAGGCCTTTTTCTCTTGGACCCCTGTGTCCTCTATCAACTGCCTGCTGCGGAAGACTCCACTTCGTGTCGTCCTGCGGTTGGTCTTGCTACTAATGGATGCTCGGCGAGAAAGCTCTCCCCTAGCAGGGCTCACTTCAACTCCCCCGCCTGAGTTGGGATGTTGAGTGGAATCGTCGAAGCTCTGATCTCATGCCTCATCCCCTGCTTAAAGGTTCGGTCCCGGAAGAATGGGTCGCGTACCATGTCTGTGGAGTAGCGTGAGAGGTCGGTAAATCTCGCCGAGTACTGAGCTACCGACATGCTGCCCTACCGCAACTGTAGTAACTCCTGGATTCACACCACACGAGGGTGGATGGAATGAACTCTGAGAATAAGAGGCTCTCTAAGTCCATCCAAATTAGAGATGCCTCATCGGGCACCTAGATTATCAGGCTCCACAATCTACCTGCTACTGGGTGCAGGAGACTCGCGGAAAGGATCACTATGAGGTCTGTTGGTGTCCCTACCAATCTGAAGACTCTGACGATGGCCTCCATCCAATCCTCGAATGCCTGAGGATCCGTCTCTCCACGGAACCTAGGTGTCCTCTGCCTTTGAAACTCATGCAACGCGCTCAGGCGGCGTGCACTCTCCGCTGCTGGGGCGGGTAGCATCGGTGGCTCGGTGGGTAGAGGTACCGCAGGTGCCTCCACTGTAAAGGGGACCTACACCGAGGCCTCGTCACTCGGTGGACTGCCATCTCTCACAATGCTCTGAACCCTAGCTGTCTGCCATTGTGGGGACATACTGAAAAGAAACAGGTTTGCCACGGTTAATACAGTATACCTGGTGAGATGACACAAAATAATCACAAAGATAGCTTTTCAAACACACATGCAATCAATGTTTTCGTGTACTGAGTTGGAAATCAGAAGTCAGGGTCCTGGTGTATGAATATGTCGGCCGCCGCACCAACACTAGACTCCCTGGACTGATAACCACACTCATTACTCTATACATTATTGCTTCATGAAGAAGAAATTATCAGAGTCCCGTGTTCTGCGGTAGTACCAACTCCTCTGAACCAATTTGTCATGACCCGTCCTCTAGGCTCGTGCCGTGACTACCCCAAGCCTGCCTTCCATAGGCCAGGGGCTAACGACTAGCACCAAAGGCATAAATCCCAAAATTAGGGAAGACATTTCCTTTAAGAAGTAACATACACAACAGAGTATGCAAGCGAAGTAAACACTAAGGAAAACTGAATAAAAGGTAAGGGATGAAGAAAATGGTCCAGTATACAAACCCAATTGAAAGTAAAGTACAACTAAAAGGAGAGTGTAACCGTAGAAAGTAAAAACAGTAGCACCGAGTCGTCCTCTGGAAATCCCACCAGAAGGGTGGGTACAGATAGTCTCCTCGGCACCTCGGGTCCGGTCGTCCGCTCATTGTACGCCCCACCAAGTGGTCCACCTCCGGTTAACATCCAACTCCACAAGCCCCCACCTCGATTAGTGTTGTCTGTCATCTACATCCAACACAACTTAGTGCGGGCATAGCTCGTGCAGGGGTGAGTATACGATACTCAGTAGGGACCCCGAGAGCCCCGAAGTTCTCTCAGAATCCACGAAGGATAAACCACAAAGGAAAGATAAAATCATGAATTATAAACAACACTACTTAGGTATATTCCCATACATATACCTAAGTCATCAGTTATAGTTCATCTCTAGCTCCCGAGCCCAAACACAACCCAGTCCATAGAGGAAAGCACAACCCAGTCCACACAGGAAAGCACAACCCAATCCACACAAGAAAGCAAGTCAACCACATCAATGATAAATATTGAAAATAAAGACTCAGATCACATAGGTATACACTTTGTAAGGAGATAGAGATGATCAGATGTAGCCACTGATTCATCTAAGCTGTCAGACCCACATAGGATACAAGACCAGCAAAGCTGTTGGACCCACATAGGATACAAGACCAGCAACTCTGCTGGACCCACACAGGATACAAGTATAGAGGTCAATATTGCCGGACCCACATAGGATACAATAATAGTATTCATCGTCGTCGAACCCACAGAGGATTCCAGTATGGTTTTCATCACTGTCGAACCCACGGAGGATTCCAGTACAGAAGTCGATGCAGTCGCAGCCCGCTCTAGGGTTCCCGCACACAGCATGCTCGATTTCGGGATGGTCTGCTCCACGAGCCAAAGGGGTAGATACATCAACTATCATGAAGTCCAGAGTTGATGTACACCACGTTTTGTCTCGTCAAAAGAAACCCAACGCGACAGACGGGGCGTCAATCGAACGCCCGGTCATAGAGTTATTGGCTTTTCCGTCCGAGGGGCCCGATTGGTTTTTAAGCTAAAACCAACCCGAACATACTTTAGCTATGCCCAAACCTCAAGAGGAGTAAGACAAAAGAACTTTCTCACAAATAGTAATTCAACAAAGTCGACGGCACGTCAATCGGATGTCCGGAGCTCATGTTATAAGCGTTTCTACTCTGAGGGCCTGGTTGGTTTCGTGTTCGAACCAACCTAGTCATACCCAAAGTTCTTATAAACCTTGAGTGTAATATACCGAAAAAGACTGGCTCTATTCAAGGATCCCAACTCAACTGACAGTACATCGATCGGAGGTCTGTAGCCAAAGATATGTGTGAAAGACCAAAAGATGTCCAAAATGGGGGGTCTGGGCCTGGCCCAACCCAGCCGAGGGGGGGGGGGGGGTGCGCTGGCTCGGCCAGCAGGCCGAGCAGGGGGGGCACAGTCCCCCCTCCTTTTCGCTCCACAGATGCGGCGGGCGGTCACCGTGTCCCTTCAAGATCCCGCGCGGCCACGGTATTCGACCGACTGCCGCTGCGGCTTTAGCCGCGGTGGCTCCTCCCTGCGGCGTACCGGGGCGCTGCCGCCTCCAGGCGGCCTGCCAGAGCCGGCAGCCTCCTTCGGCCGTCGGCACCGCCGCGCCTTCCGCGGACCACCAGACGCACTCCAGTGGTCCGATTTTGCCGTCTTCTGCGCCTGTGGCTCTCCCGGGACTCGTTCTTCACTGCGACGGCTTCCATACGCCATTGCGGTCCCATTCCATTGTCTTTCGTCAACACGCGCACAGACAAACAAACTGTGGAGGGTCGCTGGCCGTCTTTGTTCGGCCCGCGCCCTCCACGTTAGTTGATAACAAAAGGGTCGAACAACAAAAATGTTCAACTACAAACGAGGCACAAAAATTAGTTAGGATTGAACTTAATTCCCAACAATTTCCCCACAAATAATAATCCCCAGCCCGCAAATAAAACATGGGAATATTAACATTCTCAAAATAAATCCCTAACTATTAGTAGTTCATTGTCGCGAGTTCGCCTTCAAGGGGGGTTAAGGCTTCGGCGTCGCTTTCTATCTCTGATATTCGAAAGGCGTCAAAGAAGAAGAGGTTTTCCGGTATTCTTCGTTCTTCGCTGGGGCGGGAGTCCGTCAGAGGTTCGCCAGAGAATCCTCCAATTTCTTTTCTCCACATAATCTTGATGTGCCAAAATATAAAAAGGGGCGCGTCGCAGCGCTTCTATAATGGTGTCATTAAAGCGTTGTTATGCTGTGAGTGTAATGGTCCATTAATGAGCCTCGTTGATCTGCATCTTCACCGCCCTGCCGCTGCCCTGCCACCCAAAAACGGAGAAGGAAAAATAAAATAAAATAATTCATTTAAATTATTTTATTATTTTTCTTGAAAGGTCCAGAAAATAAATTTTTCTCTTCGCCCTTGCCGGTCGAAGATAAGTCATTTCTAGGAGAAACTCGGTGTTCTGAAATCAACGGTGGCCTCAGATTCTTATTTCGAGCACCGGTTCAAAAAAATAGAAGTCCCACTCGTTCATTCACTTAACGTACCCAAGCTAAACTTTAGAAATTGATTCCAGGATCACCGGGCCTTAGAATCAAGCGCCATCAAAAACTGCGTACTCATAAAATTCCAAATTATTAAAAACAATTCTTTGAAATTTCTGAGTCTTTACAATACATAAAAAAGGTATGAGCTAAAAATAACATTAATTAAATAAAAATTAAAATAAATCTTAGCACATGGGTTAGAAGGCATAACATAATGATATAAAAAGGTGTGGAACATGATTAAACATATAGAATCGTAACATTTAGAAAATATAATCAAATAATAATAGAATAATAGTAATGTGGATGAAACATAATACATGAATTTTACATGATTCAAGGCCCATTGCACATTGAGGATCATGATTCAAGGATAACATCCAAGACCGTGTCACATGGAGCACGAGTCAAGGCTAACCACCAAGACCATTTCACATGACACCTTATGAGGCTAAAAATTATCCAACGAATTGAATATCTATCTAGGTTCTCCCATAATAACATGTTCATGAATATTTTTTCCACAGAAATAATCATACATAAGAAATCATAAATAAACATAAGGGCTACCCCTGAAATAATTGGGTATCATAATACTGTCAAAAGACATATCCAAAGGGAATACCATAATAGTGTCCATGAAAGGATGGATTTAAAACCTACATGGAAATTAATAAGGTAATATAAGAATAGATAATTATAAGTTATGTCAATTTGAAGTGAAAACATGTAAAAATAGTATTTAAAAATCTTTTCAAAAGAACATTTTAGTACGGTTTAAGGGAAACTTTCATCATTATTTAAAATCAAAAAAGAAACAATTGTTTGTATAAAACCAGAATTGAAACAATATAGTTTTTAATGATAAAATGTGTGAGTTTATAAAAATAATGGTGGATTAAAATAGATTATTAAGTGCACTTGAAAATGGGTATGATATCTGGAAGTTCCCTAGATTCAGGCTTGATTATTGGGAAGAATTGAGAAGGTAACCTTATTAAAACATGTATTACCCCCATCAAATAAGTATGATATGATATGGATACATGATTTTTGAAATTAGAAATATAATTTATAATAATTAAATAAAAGTAAATAATATTTACACTGTCTAAATTGATAAAAAATATAACCTGAAATAAATATGGATGTTTGGAAAGGATCCCTTTTCATATGTCCAAAACAGTTCTACAATTGATCTTAATGTCCTAAATAATCAAATTAAATACATTAATTAATAATTCCAGAACCTTTTCTACATGTAATTGATTTATTATAATTTAATGAAGTTAATTTATGGCTTTTTTGATAGTTATGATGTTAAATTCTATCATTCGAGAGTGTTTGTTTTCTTAGTTTTCATAATCGATTCACTTGTATATGAGTATGGAAGTTCATGTGGAATGGATATAATTCACTAAAATTGAAATTTTATACTATTAATTAACATATAGAACTTTAATTGGTATTATGTTTTTTTTCTATATATCAGGATGAATAATTAGATAACATGTTAATGATAATCGTTTGGATTAATTTTAGTGGGTTTTCGATTACAATGAACTTGTTTTGTTCTATTATTTAATATCATGTAAATATTGTGGTTTCAGAACATTACATAAGATATTATATATATATATATATATTATATAACCATTTAAACCCTAAAAAGGTTATGGTTACCATATTTGAATATGGTAATAGAAATTGAAAACCTTTCATCCTTGAATGTGATAAATTAACACGTCATAGACCATGCCTTCGTTTTTTAAACAAAAGGAAAGAGGAAAGAATTGAAAGGATTATTCCATAAACATAATAAAATTATATTGTATTTAAGTAATTTTAGTTATCATTCGATTTGAAAGAGTGTGTGTGAGGAGATAATAAGAAAAGAAATAACTTGAAAAGAAAAGAAAAGTGGAATTTACCTCTTGAATTTCTCCTCCTTGAGAGCCTCCTTAGGGAATGTTTTTTTTTCTATGGATGAAACCAAGAGATCCTAGACATGGGGTAGAGTTTTGGGAAGAGTATTGGGAAAATTGGATAATTCATAACTCTTATAAGGTTTGAGGAGAAGAGGTGGTATTTATAGTGGATGATACGGGTGTTTCCTAATTATTTTATTCACTAGTTTATTATTTTTATCAAGATGAGAAATAGTGTCGATTATTATGACTAAATATAGTAATTATATAATTTGATTTTGAACCAATTGTGCTTATATCATCCATGACTCAAGGAATATGGTATTTACCTTATAATGTATATATACAGTAAATTGCCATATTTTACTATTCACAAAAATTCAAGTATTTTAGAAATATTCCAAAAATTTACCCTAATTTTTTTTAATGTTTAGAATTAAAAAATGAACCCCATTTTATGAAAAAAAATTTATAAATATGAGAATTTAATTTTTAATTAAGATTATCATTTACTTGATAAATAATGATTTTAAAATTATAACTAATTTTATAACACTTTTAAAATTTAAATAAGGTCTTCAAAAATTATATTATAATCATAACATAAGAAAATATTAATTTATGAATACATTTTATGAAAATACATTTTCTTTTAAATTATAAAATTAATCGTAATATTGTAATTAAATATTTATGATTTATAAAATACTAACACATAATTAAAAATGTTACGAAAATTTATTTACTTAAACATTGATATAATTATATCATATTTTCATTTATTTGATACACAAATTTTATTTATACTTTCATAGGTAATTTTACTATTCTATTGGCCACTTTACTATTCATACAGGTCCCAATAATATTCCAAATGTCAAGTTACTATTTAATTGGTATAGGTTATTTAACTTCTAGAAATACATATTATTTCATTTATACATCCTTCATAAATTTTATATTGTAATCTAAAAACAGTTGTGGGTACTTATCCTTTATCGCTTCCTCAAGTTCCCATGTTGCCTCTTCATACGTATAGGTCCCAACTCTGACATGATCAATGATATCGAAGGGGTTGATGTACCTGGGACATAGATTTCATTTGTTCCCATATCTAATGATCCTCTTCCATAGAGACATTCCATGTAATTCCATATCTCCAACATTAAAATCATATTTTCATCGAAGATTTTCTACATAGCTCATCTATCAACTATAGGCTTCCTTGATGTGGTACTAAATAGTTTTCATTTTTTCCACCATTTCTTTGACCATTTCAGGTCCTAACAGTTTATGTTCACTAACCTCATTCCAACATACCAATTTTCTACATATTTTACCATAATGGGCTTCAAATGGATCCATTTGGATGCTTGAGTGGAAACTATTATTGTATGAGAATTTGACTAGTGGGAAATTTTTGTCCCATTCGCCATTGAATTACATCAAACATGATCTCAACATGTATTATAGTGTCTAAATCGTCCTCTTAGAGACATCAGTTTAAGGATGATAGACCGTACTCAAGTTCATCTCAGTTCTTAGAGCACATTAGATAGTTTTTCAGAACTTGGAGGTGAATCTCAAATCTCGATCTGATTGAATCGATAGTGTTAATCCATATAGCCTTACTGATTATTTGAAGAATATTATTTCATGTTGATCCAGTGAGAATTCCTATGGAATTAAAATAATGTGAGCTACCTTTGTAAGATGATCCACTAAAACCCATATTGCATTGTTTACCATGGATGTCTTTGGGAGTCCAGTGAAAAAGTCCATGGTAATGTTCTCCCACTTACATGTTGGTATGGGTAGTGGTTTCATCATCTTCTTATACATTTTTATTTTGTCCTACACTTACTGACAAACTAGGTACTTTGATGTATATTTAGGGGTATCCTTCTCCATATTGTCCCCCCAAAATTTATCCCAGAGATCTTGATACATCTTTTTGCTCTATGTGTGAATAGATAAGGTTGATATATGTGCACCATTCATAAGATCATTATTTATCTCTTAATTGGATGGTACACAAATTCATGACCCAAATCTCACATATCCTTCCTCATAAATTTTAATCTCTGAATATTTCCCCTTTCTCACAGCTTCCACCTTCTTCTGAATTTCCACATTATACATTTTAGAATCCATTTTCTCTATAAGGGATTTTTTGGGAATCATTTTATAAATGATTTATGATATTCCTTCCATAATGATTCTCATGTCCATCCTTTGAAAGTATAATAATATTGGATCCTTCTCAATTCCCACGATTGATAAAGAGGCAGGATCCTTTCTACATATTAGAACTACCACCTTATTTTCCTTACCAAGAAGGTATTGGATTGAGAAGTTATAATCCATGATGAGCTTTAACCATATTCAGTAGTATATATTAAGCCCCTTATATGGGAAAATATATTTGAGACTCTTGTAATCAGTATATATCTCACACTTCTCCCCATAGAGATAATGCAACCAGATTTTCAATGCAAATATCATTGCTACCAACTCTAGATCATGCATGGGATAGTTTTTCCCATGAATTTTCAACTACCTTGAGAATTTGGTTACCACATTATCATTTTTCATCAGTAAATAGCCTAATACCTTCTTTGAAGAATCAATATTCACCATAAAGAGTTCCAAACTTTTTGGAAGTGTGAGTATTGGTGTAGTGATAAGATTCTTCTTCAACTATTTTAAGTTTTCATCACATTATCTCATCTAGACAAACTTTACTTCCATCCAAGCCATCTTGGTCAGTGGGTTTTACAATCATGAGAAGTTATTCACAAATCTTCCATAATACCTTTCTAGATCAAGGAAAATACATATATCTATTATAGATGTTGTCATGGGACACTCTCTTATTGTCTTTTTCATAGAATAGTCCATATATATTCCTTTTCTAGTGATACCTTGACCAAATAATGATACTTCCTCCATCCTGAACTCACATTTACTGTAATTTTCATTTATTTCATCCCTTCTCAAAGTCTTCATCATAGTATTCAAATTCTCCTCATGCTCCACATTTCTCTGGAAGTATATTAGAATATCATCAATGAAGAATACCAAAAAAAATCGAGGTAATCTCTAAATACACTATTTATTAATTCCATTAAAATTGATGGAGCATTAGTGGGTCCAAATGGAATCATGATGAACTCATAGTTTCCATACCTCATTTGAAAGGAAGTCTTGAGAATATATTCCTTCCTCTCCTTTAATTAGTGAAATCCAAACTAAAGTGACACCTTATATAAATAAATTCTCCCATGTAGCTGATTTAAATATTCATTATTTGGGGAAGTGGATACTTTTTCTTTATAATGATTTTATTGATCTCGTGATAATCAATTTAGAGGATCATTGATCGATCCTTCTTCTTGGTGAAGTAGACTGGTTCACCCCATGGTGAAGCACCAGGGTGTATAAAACCCTTATCCATATTCTCTTGTAACTACTTCTTCAGTTCTTCTAGGTCAACAATGATCATTCTATAAGGTTTCATTGATATTGGAAGATATCCAGTAATAATTTCAATTAATAATTCAACATATCGACTATGGTGAAGACTAGGAAACTCTTCGGGGAACACATTAGTGCAGTTACTCACAATGGGCATGTCATCGAGAATGATTCTATCCTTTGTATCAATAAATTTGAGCTAGATATTATTTCTCCTATTGTTATAATATACACGCCTGAGATAATTTTTCTGGAGAAGATTCATCCTCCTCCTATGACTTGTAAAGAATTGGAGGATGATTTAGGATGTCAAGAGTGATCTTCTTTTGCAAATAATTTATATTGGCTCTATATAATGATACCCAATCCATGTTCAAAATAACATCAAAATCCACTAAAGAGAGTATGAAAAAATTACTAGGAGGTTCAGTCCACAAACATTGGTTATGGAGGATTTATATATTTTGGATGTGATAATTTCCCAATTTCATGTTCTCAGAGATAACTCAACCACTATATTTTAAGGAAAACATACAAGATATGAAAGAATGTGTAGAACTAGAATAAAATAGTATATTCATTATACTTTAATGAATAATTATATTAACTATCACCACATTATTTTTGGGATACACTTCAATAGTAGGGATAGTATATGCTCTTCCTTGTTCCCTTGGAGGTTGTTGTCGTTGATTCCCTCCAATAACCCTTGTCTTAGTGAAATGGTTTTCGTAATACCAATGTTTTTTGAAGTTGTAAAATTGAACTATAGTTTGGGTGTTGATATAAAAAAAATTCCTCTTCCTGATTAATGGGATTCTTCATATCCCATCAATAGTTATTATCTAGATTCCCCATTCTTCCACATTTAAAACATTTCCTAGTTTCCTCTAGAATGTTTCTAGGACGCTTCTTCCCACAATTTTGACACATGGGATATTGGGTTTTCATTCTATCATGGGATTTATTTTCTGATCCATCCATATTAAACTCTACTTTCCTCTCTTTTTTCACTGGTCCCATGACACGGTTGGAAGTATCTAATACCCATTTCAACCAAAAGGGAATAGAGCACAATATCTTCATAGATATAAAAGTCTCAAAATGGAAAATAATTTTGTAGACTTGGCTTTAGTCTGATAAAGAAGATATATACCTTACTTCTGATGATAATGAAAAATTCAGAGGCCTATCTTGAAATCCTTTTGAATTTTTCCTCATATGACCCGGTTGACTCATCATTCTTTTGCTTCTATCTGAGGAATTCGCTTTCCATTTTTAGATAGAGGGTTATGGGAAAAACATTATTTAAAAATATTTTTTTGAAATATTTCCACTCTATGGAATCAATTTCCTCCTTGGAATTCATGTTTTTGATTAGTTTCCACCACTGATCATTTTCCCAATCAAAATGATAGACCACCAGTAGAACTTTCTCTTCTTCTAAGCACTGAAGGAGAAGGAATATATTTTCAATCGATTAAATCCATTATTCTACAAGGAGGTGGTTAGAAGATACACTAAAAAAGAGATCACTTTTCTACATGAAGGATTCTATGGAAAATTTCTCTCTCTTAGGAGAATTAGATTGTTCCACATGATTCAAGTTATTATTCATAACTTGAGCAAGTTGAGCAACCATTTTCATAGTGTTTTGATCACCTATTCCCATTATATTGGGCATATCATTAGGGAATGTTTACATTTCCTAACACATTGATTATTGGTATGAGTTTTTATATTCCCAACCATTAACTAAGATAAAAAAAAGTACAATTAGGTTGATTTAATACATAACTAATAAGCATAACAAAATGAATCTTTGAATATAAAAGGATAAACTTGTAGAGGAAATGTATATCCTATCTTATGATTCCCTGTATTTCAATTCATATTATCCATGATCTTTTTACTAAAATTTATTCTTAATAGAATATTTTTTTATTCCCTTAATAATGGTTCATGATGATCTTATGAATTTACCAAAGCATATCCCTCGAGAGTGTCAAACTAGGTGTGCAGTAAGGCTCGTTGTCATTTTCCAGGTTCCCATAAGTCAATACTGAAATACCTTTTAAGTTTTTTTACTCCTAGGTACATTTGTTCCCAAATCACGTCCACTTATATTTTCCATACATGGATGTGTGTTCTTGATAAACCACTTAATCTGTACTAACCAAAATTTAGTGATGTTTTCTTATAAGCAGTCTTATCCCTAGGGTTCTTACTAAAGTGATCTATTCTTATTCTACAAAAATAAATATAACTTTAGATGATACCAACTATAGATACCATATTCTCTCAAACATGTCCTTACATGATTTTAAGCATACTTAACCTTAAAATTACAATCCAAGGATCATAAATTCTAGTGTCATGCGGACTAGGTACATAATTAAACACAAAGATTCTAAAATAAGAACTTGTTTTATTTAATATTCATAAAGAGATGCTATCTTAATTTGAGACCTTAAATATACATAAGATAATCTAGGTCAATACATGAATAATGGGATGATCTTAAAATCCTAGTAAGGAAAAACCATTAAAATAAAACTTAGCACATGGGTTAGAAGGCATAACATAATGATATAAAAATGCCTGGAACAAAATTAAATATATGGAATCATAACATATAGATCATGGAATCATATAAACATGGAATGAATGTAATGTGGTAGAAACATAAAACATGACATTAACATGATTCATGTCTTATTGCAAATGGAGGATCATGAGTTAAGTCTAACCACCAAGACCATTGCACATAGAGCACCGATCAAGGGTTACCACCAAGACCATTGCACATTATGTATCATGAGAAAAAAATTATCAAATAAATTAGAGTGCTATATTGGAACACCCATCATAAAAAATTTATAAATATTTTTTCCACATAAGGAATCATATATAAGCCATAATACATACACATAAGTATTACCTATGGAAGGAATTTTGTATCTTAATCATGTCAAAATGCATATCAAAAGGGAATATCATAATAGTGTCCATAAATGGACTGATTTAAATCATAAATGGAAATTCATAAGGTAATATAGTCATAGATAATTATAATTTATGTCAAAATTAAGTGAAAACATGTAAAAATAGTGTTTTAGAAACTTTATAAATAAAACATTTTAGTACGATTTAAGGGAAACATTCATGATTTTTTAAAATGGAGAAGGCATAATTGTTTATAAAAAAAAGAATTTAACCTGTATATATTTTCAAGATAAAATGTTTTATTTTAGAAAAATAATGGTTGCTTAAAATAGATTATGAAGTGCACTTGAAAATGGGTACGAAATTGGGAAATATCCCTTGTATCAGGCTTGCTTATAGGGAATAATTGGGAAGGAAATCCGATTAAAACATGTATTAACCCATAAAATATGGATGATATGGTCTGGATACATAATTTTATAACATATAAATAGAATTTATAATAATTAAATAAAAATAAATAAGAGTTACATTGGATAAATTGGGAGAAAACTTAACATGAAGGAAATATGGAGGTTCGAAAAGGTTTCCTTACCTTATGTCTGAAACTGTTCTGCACTTGATCTTAATGTCCAAAATACTCAAATTATATTAATTAATTAATAATTAAAAAAACATTTTATAAATATAATTTATTCATTATAATTTTATTACGATCATTTATGGCCTTTTTGATGAGTCAAAGTGTTCAATTTCGTCGTTCAACGGTGTTCATTTTCTTAGTTTTTATGATCAGTTCACTTGTATATGAGTATGAAATTTTATGTAGAATGGGTATAATTATCCAAAATTGAAATTATATGTTATTAATGAAAAAAAAATGAATTGTTATTATATATTAATTTCTTCTATATATGAGGATGAATCATTATATAATAAGTTAATGATAATCGTTTGGATTAATTTTAGTGGTTTTTCAGTCACAACAAACTCGTTTGGTTCTATTATTTAATATCATTTAATTATAATGGATCCAAAACATTACATAAGATATAATAATTATATTATAACATGTTTAAACTGTAAAAATGGATTCATGGCTATCCTTAAAGGTGTTAAAATAAATTTAAAACTCAACGTCCTTGAATGAAATATCGTAACACATCACAGATGATGTTTTCATTTTTTAAATGTTGAGGGGAAATAATTTTTGATAGATTATTCCACAAACACAAAAACAATTTGTGTAAATGTAAGTTAGTATATTTTTTATTCCATTTGGATGAGGGTATGTGAGTATAGAATAATAAAATAAAGAACTTGAATAGAAAATAAAACAAAAGAAAAGAGGAACTTGTCTCTGGAATTTATCTTCCTTGAGAGCCTCCTTAGGAAAAAGGTTTTAGAGTTTTGATGAGACCAATAGCTCTTAGACATGGGGTATAGTTTTTGAAATATTATTGGTCAGAAGTTTTACAATTTTCAAAGCTTGTAAGGTTGGAGGAGAATATGTGGTGAGGAGTGGTATTTATAGGGGAGGAGAGGAGTGTTTTATCATTGTATTATTCATTACATTATTATTTTTCTGAAGAAAAGAAATAATGATGATTATTGCCACTAAATACATTAATTATATCATGTAAGTTTTATAAAATGGTTATTACATCATCCTTTCCCCAAGGAACAGTGTATTTAACTTATAATGAATATATATATATATATCATAAATTACCGTATTTTAATATTAATCAAAATCCAAGTATTTCAGAAAAATCACAAAAAATCACCCTAACCATTTTTTAATGTGAAGAACTAAAAAATGAACCAAATTTTATGAAAATAATTTTATAAATATGATGAAATTATTTTTAATTAAAATCATCACCTACTCAAAAAACATAGATTTTAAAATTATAACTAATTTTATAACACTTTGAAAATTAAAATTAGGTCTCATAAAATTATCATATAATCATAAGAAAAAAAATTAATTTATGAATACATTTTATAAAAAAAATATTATTTTAAATTATAAAATTAATCAAAAACTGTAATTAAATATTTATGACTTATAAAATAGCAACACTTAATTAAAAAAATTAAAAAAAACTATTTACAAAAACTATGATATAATTATATCATATTTTCATTTATAAGATACCCAAATTATATTTATACTTTCATATGTAAGGTTCCTATTCATTTAGCCTCTTTACTATTTATACGGTTCACATTACTATTCCAAAGTTCAAGATACTATTTCATCAGTATAGGTTCCTTAACTTATATAAATACCTTTTATTTCATTTATCCTTCATTTATAAAGTTTATATTATGTTATTTAATTTGATTTATACTAAATTACATGCCACACCTGGATTTTCAATTACATGCTTTGATTAGAATCCTCTCTTGGATCTTAGATTTCTCTTGGTTTCCGGGTGTTTCGGGTTTGAAATTTTGGTTCCTCTTATATTTTTGATCTATGACCATGGTCTTAGGGGTATTGTATGATACTTGGCCTCATGTTTTTTAAAATCTTTGGTATTAGTTTGTGGTATTTTGGATTTGGTTTTGTGACACTTCTAGTGTCACCACTTGTGGGGTATGTTTTGAAGGTGGTTTTACCCCTGAGTTGGATGAGTTTTGGGGTGAAAAAGGATGGTTTCATTTAGGAATTTTCTCCCCTAATTTTGCTCTATCGATCCCCATTGGTTTCCCAATTATACCCCCCCAGAAATTGGAGTATAATGGCTTGGTTTTGGGTGGCCATAACAGACTGCACGGTTAGGCCGCCCGGTTTACTAAACCATCCCGGGGTGTCCAGGTCATTAAAATCTTTTTGAATTTCCAATTTTCCCCTCCTAGAAATAATTCTAATTCACCCCATTCTTCCCCTATTCGAATTTAGAATCCATGGGAGGCCTCTAGGGTCCATCAAGCTCCTATAGAACACATTTTTTATGGAGGATCTTCTGGAGAAACCTCAAGTACTTTCAATTAAGTGAATTCCATAATGGTTTCATCCATCTTACTTTAGATTTATTTCCTATTTCATGAATTTCATCATGTCTTGAAGTTATGGTTCGAACATAGGGTTTGATTTGGAGTTTTTTGGTCAAATCTTGTGGTATAGGGATGGATTTATCTTTCTTTTAGTGAATCAGTGGTGTGGATGATGTTTCACACCATGTTTTGAGGGTTTAAACACAAAAGGTAGGTGATTCCATATGTAACCATGTTATGATGAGTTAGCATTCTTGTTTTACTAATTTATCATGTTCCTAATATTTTTTTTGTGGTACCAAAAATATTTATGATGGATTTGGTTAAGCGTTTAATTTTATAGTTTCATTTTAGCTTGAAATTTGGTTTTTTTATGTGTAACTCTTAGGGTATTATTTGGGTGTAATTTAAAACTTATGAAATTGGTTTAATAAATATTTTTGGGCAGAAAATTCTTCTTTGTGAGGGTCTTGGTGTGCCTTTGGGTTTAAAATAGGGTTTTTGAGTGGGTTTTAGGTGCAAAACCTTTTCTTTCTCTTTGAAAGTGTTTTATGAAAATTTATGTTTTCTTCTGTATCTTTTGTGGTACTATTCGAGGTAATTGTATAACACTTGGGAGTGATTTAATAAACATTTCTAGGGATTAAAATTCTTTTTTGGGTTGGTATCGGTATGGTTTTATCCATGAATGAGGGCTTTGAAATGGGTTTTGTGTGCGAAGCATAGTTACCCCCCTTGGGTTTGTTTTATGAAAATTGTAAATGTTTTATTTGGTTAAACAAAGTGGGAAAAGGGTGTATATGTATTTTTTGGTGAGTGTGATCACCTTTTATGGGTTTTTTAAATGTAAGGTGGTGATTTAAGATGTCAAAATAAATTATAATGTTTTATAAAGTACAGAAATATTTTATTAAATGGAAACAGATGTGTGAAACATGGTTGTGGGCTGTTTTGTGTGAGTGTGTTGTTCAAAATGAATTTTTTTGATGAAATAAGTATTCTGTGATATGTGAGTGGGATGTTATGTGATTTGTACTATCTTGGAAAGTTTTTATAATTTTTTTTAAAGGAAGTGTTAAAGAAATGTAAAAAGTGTTGTGGGTTATTTTTTTGTGAGTATAATGTCAAAATGCATTTGAATGAAAAAGTGGAGTATGTGAGTTGTGTGATATACATGTGGGTTTTTCAGTGAATTTTTTTTGTGGAAGTAATATTTTTATGTGCAAATTATATTTCGTGGCTTGTTGAATTTATTGAGCACAAGAGGGAAACCTAGGTATCTAGGTGAGTGGACGTGTACTAGTATGCTAGTGATCATGTGGGGTATGGCCTCCATTTCACATATATGGTTTGAATATTACAACAATTAAAAAACTATGATGACGATGATGATGGGGGACCACTACGTTATGGGTATGTTCCCTATTAGTGCCTCGTGCATGAGAACAAATATTTGTGATGGTTACATTCACTGAGATATGAGGTACCTGGGACCCACAATGAGCTAGTGCCTTGAGGTTATTTCCTATTGCTTGTGCTCATTAGATACTTTGTGACTACCATTGTAATATGGTATGGTTGGTTGGAAAATTAATTATCATTGGAATTATTTTTTAAAAGTTTTTATTATTTAAAATATCCCACTTGAAAACTGTTTTATTTAAAGTTGCATCTTTTTATAAAATTGTTACAAGCACTTCATGTTATGAAAACTTGCACACTTTTCATCTTTGGATGTTTATCACATGGAATCTAATAGTGGTGGTATCCTAAAGTGATTTGGATTTCACACTACTTACCCCTTTGGAAGTAAATAAACTTGGTTATTTTTTTGTAGGTTTGGGTACAACTATTGTGCCAACGGTTCAAGTTTTTAGCGGTCCATCGTGATTCGGTGTTTTTGAGATGGCTTGAGGACGGTACCTATTGCCATGTAGAGGTTATTAGGATGTATTTTGGTGATTTTTTACCTTTTTAATGGCCTTTAAACATTTTTTTATATTGGGTAATTCAATTCTGAATTTTAGTAAAAGATGTTTTGGTTTGAAGAATCCAGATTTGGTTTCTTGGTCTTATTTTTTGTTTTAGGTTTATAAATTTGGGTAAATCATAACAAAATTTCATTTTATGATACCCGAGAACTTTTTCCTACCCATGGGAGTCAGAAACTCCCTTCGGGCCTTATCACTGGTCAGTTCAGGTGCCAGTTTTGATGGAGACCAGATTAGGTTCATGACAAAATGGTATCAAAGGTGGTTCAGGTTAACTCTTTGGGTCATGTAATTTGAGGAAATGTCAGGATATTCTAGAGTTAGGATTTTTCAGACTTGGTATTCGAGTTATGAGTAGTTTCCCTGATCACCAGACCTCATGAAGGGATTCTATTCCCCAGGGGAAGTTTGGATTTATTGTATTCCTTTTGTTTTCATGGTTTGATAATGATTCGACGAAATGAAAAGAGAGTGGGGTTAATGGTCTTAGTGAGCTCACAGGGCTTGAAAAGCCATGTAGACTGGGGATATTTACCTATAACACCTTCTGTGATGATGAAGTGATTATCATATGGCCTCCAACCATAATTCCATGTCATCCACCGAATCTAGTTTCCCCTCGGACTGTCTTCTGCCATTTAGTTTTGAAATCTTGGAAGTTTGGTTTTAAAGCAAAAATGAATTGGTTTTGAGAAGCGTAATGTTTTTGTGAAATGAATTTCAAATAAAGTGGAAATGGTTAGATTTGTGAAATTGTGAAACTGAGTTTTCAAAAACAATTTGAAATGGATAATGGTGTGTTTACACCTCTTTTGGAAACAGAAACTATGTTTAATTTGGTTTTGAAAAAGTGTTTACAATAGTGTTTTCTAAACTATTGAAAGGTGTTTCAATGGGAAGAGACGTTTTGAAATTTATGTGAATGACTTGAAAGTGAGTTATTATCTAAATTTTTTGCCTTCATAAAACTTTTTTAAGCTGTAAACTGGAAATTTGATCTCGTGGTTAGTGGTCTTGAGAAAAATGATGTGTTGCTTGACCATTTTGGTTTTGAAAAGTGGAAATAAAATTTATTTAACCCACAGTATACCCATGTGTGACCACATGCATGGGGTTATATAGGATTATGGATGGTTAATATATTGACTGGATGAGTTCTAGGATAGATATGATGAGGATTCCCAGTGTGGCACAGAAACATGTATGTGTGAGGCCCATGGGGTACCATTGGGGGATAGGCTTAATATTGAACCATTTTTTCAAGGAAATGTTTTTATAGGAAGAAATTATGTCTTGATGACTTTATTAGGATGTGGTGTATTATTTTTTTTTGAAAATTTTGATGTTGGGGGAAGTTTTGAGTCCAAGAACCCCTCTTGTTTGAACCATGTTTGGGGTTTGTGTTTTGTCGGTAAGCTGGGTTAAAGGGATGGTTAGTGGACTCTTCTCAGAAATGTTTCAGGATGACTTTATGGTGGTTCCCCTCATATGTTTGGATATCTTTTGTGGTATGTATTTCCCAATTTACTAGGTTGGTTGGGTCCTTGGGTTATCTTGTTGGATAAGGTAAACCCCCATTAAGGGTTAGTGCACGACTAAAGTGCATCCCGGATTGTTTCTCCATTAGAAAACCTTCCAGTTGATCAATATAAGGAATATTTTTTTGAGATTTGGAGATTGAGTTTACACCAGTTCCTTTATTCGTTTTGTGGACCCTATTGTAGCGAGAGAGTTCTCATGGAATGTTGAAAGAGACCTTAGTTTCTTAAGTTACTCGATTCATCAAAGGTGGAACTGGTTTGGGGTTGTAAGTGTGGATGAGTATCTGGATGGTGACTAAGAAGGCAATTGGGTCCTTCGTAGTCTCTTCTAATCAGGAGTTCATGTTAAAAGAAAAGTGTGGGAAATCTGGTGAGAGGCTGTTATGGCCACTTTCTAGAATTCTATGATGTTTGGGGATATTATATTAGGTCCCCCTCCATGTATTATTTATATCACTTGCAATGATCATGTCCGATGACGCCTTGTGATGTTGTGTGCCTGTTTGACAGTAAAGGTGAAGTTCATGCAGTCCTCTGAGAGTCTCTATTATGTTGTGAGTATGTCTCCCTTGGAAAAACTTCAAAATCCTTTGTTTCAGAGGAAGGTGTTTATATGTGTCATTTCCTTCAGTTTATTTTCACCCAAAGAAATATGGTGTGATGTGTGTGCATATTTGAATCCCTTGTTTATGTGAAATTTTGGGTTAGGGTAAAGTGAATTTGGAATTTATTATGTATGGGTAAACTTATCAGGGTTTTTGGAGTGGTTTTTTGTAGCATCAGAAGAAGAAGTTCCAATTAGGGGGTTTCCAAAGCCTAACTACGAGTTTGAATATGCTTCAATAATTTGAGCTCTAGAAAAAGGATCCGGAGTGAAGCTAGCACGTAGTCAAGGGAAATACCAAAGTCGTTGAAACCCTTATATGAAATCCTATCCTCAGTATGAAATATAGGAATATTTTAAACCTCTAGTGTTGTTATCTGGCTTATGTTGTTCATGTTTGGTGAAATGAGGTGAAGGGTCTTGTGCCCATGTTATCGCCCAATTTAGTTCTTTTCCCCTTTAGTTTCCATTGAGTTTTTTTGAGTATGGTTGGGAATTTGGCTATATAGGTTGAGTTCATGGTTTTCGCATGGTTATTAGTAATTATCCCCTAGAAAACCATGCAAGTAGAAGGATCAACATGGTTATCACACAGTTTCTCGAACAGTGAAGATTAACCATGCGGTCATCCCGAATCCTTAAATTTGGGTTCTTCCTATGTTGTACCAATCTGGTCGGTTAAGATGGTTGGTTCTTATAGGGGGGTCACCTACTATGATTCTCAAGTATGTTCCTTCATAAATTTTGAATGGAAGTTTAACCCTTTTATCGGGGAGTCCGTTCGGGCCTCCCCCTTTTGGTGTCCTAATCCTGTCCCAGGAAATATTTGTGTTGTCTATTATGGTGGGGATCCCATTTGTTTATCCCCATACTAGTAACTCATATTGGTCCTTGGTCTTGGCTTGGAAGTAGGTATTCTTGTTCAGAACTATCTAACTACCTTCATCTTCTTTGGGTAAACAGTGGGATTAGAGAATTCACAACTATCTGGTTATATCAAGGTAAGTGTAACCTTGTTTGTTATTGTTGTTTTTTTGGGTAAATTTCTGGAATCGTGTTCAGATAGTGTTAGAGGAGTTTTATTTTGTGATAAAATCTAAATTTTCATGATCATTGTAGGAAAGTTATATATGTCTTGGTTTGTGATAGTTTTCCTTCCTTAATTTATCAATAGAGGTTTTTTACCTCTTGGGGAAAAGCTTGGCAAGGGAGTCCATCTATGTTTATCTATTGGGGTTGGTTGTTTCTTTTCCCTTGACATGGATTTCTAGTTGTGGAATTATTTATGGTGGGAAATAATGTCACATCCGGATTTTCAATTTCATGCTTTGATTAAAATTTTATTTTGGATCTTAGCTTTCTCTTGGTTTTCATGTGTTCTGGGTTTGAATTTTTTTCCTCTTATGTTGTTGATATATGAAATTGGTCTTAGGTGTATTTTATGATACATGGCCTCATTTTTTCCAAATTTTTTTTATTAGTTTTTGGTGTTTTGGAGTTGGTTGTTTGACACTCTTAGTGGCACCACTTGTGGGGTAAGTTGTTGAGGTGGTTGGTACGCATGAGTTGGATGAGTTTTTTGGTGAAAAGGATGGTTTAATTTGAGACTTTTTCTCCCATATTATTGTCCTATCATTAACCCTTAGTTTCCCCCTTATAACCCCCCCCCCCCCAAATTATAGGATAATGTCTTGGTTTTGGGAGGCCAGAACAGGCTGCACAGTTAGGCCGCATAGTTTACTAAATCATGCAGGTAACCTATGTAGGGGTGTCCAGGTCATTAAAATCTTTTTGAATTTCCCATTTTACCCCCAATAATAAATCTAATCTAACCCATTATTTCCCCATTCAACCCTATCATCCATGGGATGGCTCCATGATCCCTCAATCTCCTAAAGAACTCATTTTTCATGGAGGATTTGACAGAGAAACCTCAAGTTCTTTCAAGTAAGTGAATTTCTTCTTAGTTTTTAATATCTTACTTTAGTTTTATTTCCCCTTTCTTGAAGTTCCTCATGTATAGAAGATAGGTTTTGAACCTAGGGTTTGATTTGGTGTCTATTTTGTCAAATATTGTGTTCTGGGGATGGATTTATCTTCCTTGTGGTGTGGTGGTGGTGCAGTAGATGTTACACACCAAGTTTTGAGGGTTTCAACACAAAAGGTAGGTGATTCCATGTGTAACCATTTTATGAGAAGTTATATTTCTTGGTTTATTAATTTATAATGTTACTAATATTTTGGGTGGTGTGAAAACTATTTATGATGGATTTGGTTAAGCGTTTAATTTTATCATTTCATTTTTCTTGAAATTGGGTGTTTTTCATGTGTAACTCTTGGGGTATTATTTGGGTGTATTTTATAACATATGAAATTGGTTTAATAAATATTTTTTGGGATTAAAATTATTATTTTTTAGGGTATTGGTGTGACATTGTTTTTAAAAGAGGGTTTTTGAGGGGGTTTTAGGTGCAAAACCTTGTCTTTCTCTTTGAAAGTGTTTTATGAAAATGTGTGTTTTCATGTGTATCTTTTGTGGTACTATTCGAGGAAATTTTATACCACTTGGGAGTGGATTAATAAACATTTATATGGATACCAATTCTATTTTGGGTTTGTATTGGTATGTTTTTGGCCTTGAATGAGGGAATTGAAATGGTTTTTGTGTGCGAAGCATAGTTACACCCCTTGGGTTTGTTTTATGAAAATTGTAAATGTTTTATTTGGTAAAACAAAGTTGGAAAAGGGTTTATATCTACTGTTTAGTGAGTGTGTTCCCCTAATATGGGTTTTTTAAAGGAATTGTGGTGATTTAATATGTAATAAATTTTGGAATGTTTAATAAATTGCTGAAATGTTTTATCAAATGCAAAGAGAGTTGTTAAACATGGTTGTGGGAAGTATTGTGTGAGTGTGTTTTAAAAAATGAAATTTTTTGATGAAATAATTTTTATGTGATATGTGAATGTGATGTTATGTGAGTTTTAATCTTTTGGGATATTTTTAAAAAATTGTTTAAAGGATTTCTGGAAGTGTTAAAGAAATGTAAAAAGTGTTGTAAGCTATTTTGGTGTGAGTATGATGTAAAAATGCATTTGAATGAAAAAGTGGATTATGGGACTTTTGTGATATACATGTGGGATATTCAGTTAATGTGTGATGTTTAAGTTGTATTTTCATGTGAAAATTATATTTTGTGGCTTGTTGAACCTATTGAGCACAAGAGGGAAACACAGGTATCTAGGTGGGTGGATGTGTACTAGTGTGTTAGTGATTCCATGGGGTTTGTCCTCAGTTTCATAGAGCAATTTTGACGCTTAAAAAACAAACTAAAATATTATTATGATGATTAGGGACCACTATGTTATGTATATTTTCCCTACTAGTGGATCATTCACAAGAACTGATATTTGTGATGGTTACTTTCACCGAGATACAAGGTTCCTGGGACCCACAACGAGCTAGTTCCTAGGGGTTATTTACTGTTGATTGTGCTCATTAGATAATTTGTTCCTACCATCGGCATTCGGTATGGTTTGTTGTAAAATTCAGTATCATTGGAATTATTTTGAAAAGTGTTTATTCTTTAAAACAGGCCACTTGAAAACTGTTTTATTTAAAGTTTTATCTTTTTAGAAAATGGTTAATAGAAATTCATGTTATGAAAACTTGCATACTTTTCATCTTTGAATGTTTATCACATGGAATCTCTTAGTGGTGGTATCCTACTGGGATTTGACTCAAACCCTACTTACACCATTGGGTGTAAGTATGCTTGGTTATTTTTTTCACAGGTTTGGGTACAACTTATGTGCCAATGGTTTGGGTTTTTAGCGGTCCATTGTGATGCGGTGTTTTGGAGATGGCCTGAGGGTGGTGCCTCATTCCATGTCAAGGTTCTTAGGCTGTATTTGTTTGGTTTTGTAACTTTTTAATAGTCTTTAAATATTGTTTAAAATTGTTTCATTAAGTAATGAATTTTAGTAAAATAGGTTTTGGTTTAAAACATCCATATTCAGTTTCTTGGTCTCATTTGTTGTTTTATGTTTATAAATTTGGGTAAATATTTCCTATTTTTTTATGATTCCTAGGAAATTGTGCCATGCCAAGGGAATTGGGAATGCCCTTTGGGCCTTGTCATGGGCCATGTCAGGTCCCGGTTTTGATGGTGACCAAATTCAGTTTGTGACATTACATAATTATAAAAAAGGTATTTCCATTGATAAAAATTTGTTTTGTTACAAGATATCCATCCAAAATTAGTTAATAGGGACCAAATATAATCCATACACCCCTAGTATAACAAATACATAGTGGATGAAACTCTATGTGATAAACATATTGGGTTATCTAGAACACACAAAAACTTTTTATAAATCATGACAATATTCTATATCTCATACAATAATCCTACTCACTCTAACCTGAACATTTCACCATAAAATATAATACCCCATAACAAAAATCAGTTAAGGATAACTCAAAGTCATATATTTATTGGTCAATTATAATTACACATCATGAAATGTATATATATATATATATGTGTGTGTGTGTGTGTGTGTGTGACCGACATGTAAAACTAATAAAATAGATATTTCCTTCTATATGACATAAATAATACTCTAATAACACTTTTAATAATATTTAACAAAACCCAACATAATAACTTATCTACCATTTGATATATGATAGTTTTTCAGATCTTCCATATGTTTATTGTGCTTTTTGGGGTTCAGATAACACATTAAATTTATATGTAATTCATACTACATATCTATGTGACCATATAATAAAACGGTCCCACTAAACTCTTTATTAAGTAACATCTATAAATAAATAAATTTTTAATAATTGAGATATTTATGAATCAAATTCTTAATTTTTAACACCTTGAACACATTCAAACTTCTAAGCTTCACAACATCAAACTTCATGATGTCAACTTATTTTGTCTACCTATAAATACTTCTAATTCCAAAACCATCATACATGTAACATATTCCTTCAATTGTTTTCTTAAAATAATATATCTATTTACATTAATATTTTCTAGAACAATTAAACTTCTTTAGGATAAACTAGAATTCACATTATAATTTAAATTAGCATAATCCTTTTAGGGAATAATGATATTAACTTTCTAATGGTAACAATATGAATGTATCCTTTGAATTTCTCTTTACCATAACATATTCTAAACTCTTTAGGATATTATGTTATGGTCACTTTTGGCTAGTATAATATTTTATTTGATAAATTTTAAATTCTTAAGTCCAAAAAGTATCCCACTAGACTCTTAAAAAATCTATTCTATTTAGAATATCAAGCTAAAAATAAAAACTCTATTATGCTAATAAATAAATCATATTTTCTTTTAGTGGGAATATTAGATAAATAAAATATTGATTCAACATTAGGTTCTTGTGTTTTATGTGTTTGAAATATTTTCCTTTTAATATATGACAATTTATCAAAATATTTACCAAATGGGTTGTGAGAACATCTTCCCTCATATTTTAACAAACATATAGATAAAAATTTTATCCTAAATAAAACAATTTTATCATTTTCACCCTTTCAAAAAATATATTATAAAATATGTTGAAACATAAACCATGTGTATATAATTATTCATCTAATTTTTTCATAATAACATTTTTTAATGAAAAAATTCTCTTATAAGATAAGAGAAATTAGATAAAGATAATAATCCTCTTCTAGGATCCATTTGAGTTTTATAAGGTCATTTTCATTTAAATATTTGATTTAGAAACACCTGGTGCAAAGAACCTGACCCTATTAAATCATTTTCTGTGGTTAATTTATTACATTATAACTAGATACAATGAATCACATCCTGAAGGGCCAAATATTTTAGTTGTCTTGTAAAACTGGATAGATAATTTAATATCACATTACCAATTAAAACATAAAATAAAATATATTACTTTATTTTTGTACAATATTATTTCCTTTAGCATACCCATATGTATCAATCATAAAAAATTCCATGGAATCTAAGGGAAAGGAAACATAAGAAAGGTTGAGCTCAAATGCTCAATAAGGGTATGCGTATAGTGGAAGATGAGAGGAATAAATAAGGCATAATAAAAATTTAATGGTAAATATCTAAAAACACATTCCATCTAATAAATAACCTGAACATTAAGAATAATATGAAATTAATAAATACAGATCAAATGGCTCCCTAAAAATAGTCACATGATTTTGAAACTTACACATGGATATTATAACTAATCAAATAATAAAGTGGACATAAATAACGAGTATCATAATGAGGTGATTCATAATTCTAGAAATCATAAACATACCATAAAGGCTTTATTCCATGACACTTATATAAATGGGTAAGGCCTCGTCCAAATACCCAATCTAGTTTGCCTCATGAGACTTACTAATGCATTGAGGGACTATAGTGAGCCTCACCTATAATATACTAAGTCCAATGCATTAATAATATGAAAGGGGATAAATATAATCCACGTAAACATTCTTATTTAAAAAATAGAATATGAAATGTTAATAATCTCATGAATCAATCAACATAATCATAAACCATCCAAAGTAATATGATGAATAGTATCAAAATAGTACATCCTCTGACCAACTGATCAGTAAATATCCTGATAAATAAGGTGGGTGGTATCATTATATATATCCTTATAAAAATATTCAACAAATTATATTTACATATATTAAAATAATTTAAATATATCACTGGAAGATTCAATGAAGAAAATACAATTTTCATTCTGAAATCCATTATTTAAAGTCGAAAAAAATTCCAAAATATTATGGAAAATATTTTCTTGAAGATAGACTTGAAAATTATGAATTAATCTTTAATAAATGGTATTTCATGGTAATGGATAATTACTTACAAATTATATAAGTCAAAAAAAATTCATATCTCATTATTGTAAAAAGGTTAAAAATACCTTGTTCAGAAAATATCAAGAAGATTCTGTTGAAACCATTTTGTAAAAATTTAAAAAATGGGTTAAAATTTATTTAATAAACAATTTATAATGTTAAAAACATTATTGAATTTTTTTTTCATAAAACATAGATATGTAAGAAAAAGGTTTTTTGAATAAAGAGAGAAATAACGTAAGATTTTATTAAAGACATTTTGCATAAATTTTAAGTACCAAATAGAGAAAAATGGTAAAATTGCCTAAAAATAATTAGTAAATATAGTATAATAAAATTTTTTGGATTTAAGATATAAATATAAACTAATTCCTCCAAGTAAGACATAAACATAAACAATCTTAATTAATGATAAGATTATAAAAAAACCCATACCTTGGGTCTGATATCCTTTTTACACGTTTAAACCTTATATTAAATAAATATATACTTATTATAAATCTATTTTTAATCCATAATAATATATAAAATTCCATATATTATTTACTCATAATATTTTATCACCATTTTATTAACAATTCCTTATTAGAATCACTGTTTCAGGTAATAAATCCTTCATTTTTCATATATGTTTTGGTTCGGTGGTTTTGGTCATTATAAATTGACCATGGTTCTATGATATAAATAATTTGAAAAATATATATAAATATGATATATATTCATTATATATTTATTTAAACTAATCCATAAAACTTAGAGATAGAAAAATGAATTACACTCTTCATGGAGACGGTTGATCATACGTATATAAGAACGTTGTTTCCATTTTTAATGGATGAAAAAAATTAAATAACAATTAAAAATTAATATATATATATATATTCAAAAAATATTCATTAAATATATCAATATTACCATGCTTATCAAAATAAAATTAAAAACGAAGTGCATCGCTTTGTGGAGTTGGTAGTCTACACGTACGAACGAGCGACAACATCATTTTCAAACATATTTGAAGGTAAGAAGGTCGATATGATATTATTATTCCATAAGTATGATTATATTATATATAAAATATAAACCCATAATAATACTCATCCATCAAATATGGTGATGAAAAATGAATAGTATCGTCACGTGGAGACGGTAAGTCATACGTACGCATTAAAGATAATTTCACTTCTCGTTTAATAAGAAAGAAGGTGGATAATAGTGATTTAATAACCATAATAATATTTAATTATATTTATGATAATTAATTCATTATTTTATGATAAATATTATAGATTTAGTGGAGATATAATGAAAAATAAATTTAAAGAGGTCGGGTAGGACAATTGTCACTTCTTCAGGAGACCTCCTTTAGATCCTTTCATAAGGAACCTAGGGTTGGTCTTTTAAGAAGACCAACACCACCAAAAATTTTATAAGGATTTTTTTAAGAATAATATTTTGGTATTGACCTAACGAGGTTTCTCAAAGTGGTGAAAATAATTTAAGGGGTGTTTTCTATAATTTAGTTCATGGGCACTTTTGGAATTTCTTAAAAATAAAATAATAATAAAATCATTATCTAGCCCAAATTCCTCCAAAAAGATAAGACTTTGACAATAATATATATTAGGGTTTAAATAACATTAAAAAAATAGGTTTTAGTGGTGTTTTAAACCTTATCATTTGTTTTAACCCCGTAGTCAACCTGTGCTAACATTATCCGTGATAAAGTATTTTTCACTCTTAAATGGTTAAAATTTTATATATAAGTTAACTTTTTACACATAAATGTAAATGTATTATATTATAGAACATATTTTATCCCCTTTTAATCCTTAATTATTTTAATTATATTTAATTAATTTAATAAAAAATTATTTTAAAAAATTATTATTAATGTCAATTTTGACATTATTCATTTAATTTGACTTAAAATACATAAATATAAATCTTTAATTTGAATATAATCATTTAAAACAACAATAATATGCCATACTATTCTATAAATTTAATGTAACAATATAAATCATTCAAATTATATCACTTTTAATATTTTTAAAATCAATTATTTTATCTTCCATTAATTGAATAAATATTGCATCGGCATTGCATAAGAATTTAAGGTAATAATATAATTAGTAAAAATTTTAAAATAAAATTCATCACAAAAAAAATCCATTAAAATGAAAATATACATTTATTTTCATTCATATATTTCTTTTTTCCCTATGTGGACACATAATATATATTTAAAACTAAGAGAGTGACACTTTGTAACATTCTTTACTTTAAATATAATATTGGTAATTTTCATGGAAATGTGTCCATTAAAAAAATAAATTTTGATACTAACGTGATAAGGGTATAATATAATTCATCAAAAAATCATTATAGTGAAAAATTATAGCCTTATCACTTAGTTGTAACCAAGATAACTTGATTTACCCTTTACCAGGGTGATATATTTTACCAATGTTACTATTCATAAAGCCTAAAATTAAAAAGGGACGTGTTTAAAAAATTTTAACATACTAATTCCACATATGAAATCCATTTATAAAATTCAATATATTTAAGTTGAAGATTTTAATTTTAATGTAATTTTTCAAGATGCGATGAAATCATCTTTTAGAAAATTATAGTTTTTAAGCATAAAACTGGATTTATTCATATCATATGCATAGAAAAAATATTATATGACTGTTAAAAAAATTAATATAATATATATATGTGTGTGTGTGTCTGTGTTTAACTAAAATAATTCACTAATTGTTATTAATATTATTTATTATGATAAAAACAAATTTCACACATAAAAATCATTTTTTATAAGGACACTTCTTTTACTTTCAAATGGTCATTATTTTTATTTACAATCCATTGATAAATAATGAACTTATTCTATAATTGTTTAAACAATATAATTTTCATTGTTATGGTATTCATATTCATACCTTCCAATTTAATGGGTAGGATATAATGGTATACTATATTATAGTTCATTTAAGCTCGGGGTTGTGTAGATTGCAAGCTATCAAAGACATTAAATTTATTTAAAAATAAATATATGATAAAGTATCAGGGTGTTACATTCTTACCTAAAAACGATCATCGTCGATGTTTCTAGATTTCCACCTCTTGAAAAATATTTGGGTATTTTTCATAATAATTTCTTATAGTTATCACATCGCCTCTTCTATCTTATGATTTCTCCAAAGTGCCTTTACATGTTGAGTCATATGATTCCTAAACACTTATTCTCTTGTGTCTAGGCACTTCACAGTAAGATAGTTCAGGTTCTATTTATATATCTTCATATGTGATCATATGGTTTGGGTATGGAATGTACTTTCATAATAAGGATATATAGAAGACATCATGTACTTTAGAGAGACTTAGTGATATTTCCAAATGGTAATCCACATCTCCAATTATTTCTAGGAATTTTAAAGGTCTAATATACCTAAGGATCAATTTCTAGTTCTTATGGAACCATATAACACCCTTCGATTGAGACAATTTCAAGAAAATTTTATCTCCCACTTGAAATCCCAAAACTTTTTTCTTCTTATCAGAATACATATTTTCCCTAATTTGAGCTTCTTTGATATGGGTATTAATAGTATTTATATTTTCCACTTTCTCCTCAACATGTTTGGTGTCTATAATCTTCCTTTAACTAACTTAATCCTAACAATTTGTATTATGAAATATCTTTCCATATAATTCTTCATACAATTCCATTTTAATACTTGAATGGAAGCTATTCTTATAGGATAACTTTACCAAAGGTAAATAATGATTCCACATAACTTTAAAGTCAATAGATAATTAACTCAACATGTCTTATAATGTTTGAATTGACCTTTCATACTACCCATAGGTTTGAGGATGGTAACCATTTCTTAAATGAATCTTGTTATAAATAGTGTCACGAACCAGGCCGGGTCGTCATCCGACCCAACGCCCGACCTAGTTCACGACATGGTCCGAAGGGCGTTCCCGATCCCCACAGGCTGGAAACTAGTGTCGGGCATCAAAAAAAACTAGTTGGGAATGGTTTGGCCCATGACAAAGATAAATAAACATAAACTGAACAAGCAGATAAATAAAGGAAAATAAACTGAACAACGTGGTAGAAGAAAAATGAATAAACAAAGAAACGTGACATACCTCAGGTGACCCTGTGGATCACCATGGTATGAAAACCACACTCGCTCCCAAAAGCGATCCAAGATTGAATCCTGTAACTGAAAAGTAATGTAGGGTTGAGTACCGAGATGCTCAGTAGGAAATCCAAAATATAACCACGTCTTTTGCATTCGCCTTTATTAAAAAATCCAACCATGCCAGTTTGAAAATAAGATATAATAAAATAATTTTTCCCTTATTTTGAAATTCAAGTAATGTGTTTGCATTTTCAAATAATGAATTTCACTCTTACTACATTTTCAAAATAGGTTCCAAGTATGCATTAACATTTAAAAATTAAAAGAAACTAGTTTGGAATAAAATGTGATTTTTACAAACAAGACACCAGGTATGAAACTACTGAAAAGAAAGTTACATCACAAGCAGCTTGTCACAGATGAGCACTATGGGTAATCCCTATAGGTAGTTAGAACATGTGGGAACCTAGAGACCTCGTACCTCAGTGAAACGTGGCTTAGAAGACCATGACCCTCAGAAAACGTGGCTTAGAAGGCCACGACCCTCAGAAAATGTTTCTTAGAAGACCACAACCCTCAGAAATTCATATGTTTAGTTAGTGTTGTTGCGTCAATCCTGCTAGAAAAACTGGGACAAACCCCTGCCGTGTCATCTAGCGTACTAGTCCTGGTCACCTACCTAAATACCCGGGTTTTCCATTGTGCTCTATTTCAAGTGATGGTGAGTTTTTTTTATCATGCAAACATATATGAACATAAAATTTTCTTTATCAAAATCTCATTCAACCTCTCAACATTTTTCTTCCTCCTTAAGCACATTCCCCCTCTTTCACGGGACACAATGCATAAACTTCAACGTTAGGCACATCATAACACTTTCAACATACAAATCATTTTCTAAAACCAAGGGGGCGTGCCTCAAGAGAGGTTTTTCTTTTCCATAAAACATTCTTAAGGTTCCAAATGTGCTTTATTACATAAAGGGTATACTTTTTTCAATTAACTTGCCAAAAGACCAAACACCTTTGGAAATACACATTACCAATTCAAAACCACTTTAGGAAATTAATTTTTTTAAGAAAGGTCACTTAAGACTGATATCATTAAAAATGAATTTCAGTTTCCAATGCAAAGGAATAATCATTTCTAGCAACCGTAACCTGATTTCACAACATGTGTATATAGCGTAAATGTAAAAAATATTTTTAAAACAAGCAGGCAATTATGAATCTCAAATTAAAGGCATAGGCATAGAGGACCTACCTCAAACATGTCGCTATCTGTCAATGGCCACTCGAACCGACACTTGGCGCACACACGCACATGCATTTATACATATATATATATACACCCCGAGCTGCATTACACATATTCCCCGCGCCATGAGAGAATATGTACAAAGAGGACATATATATATATATGTGTGTGTGTGTGTGTGTGTGTGTGTGTGTGTCTTACCCTATGCATGTACATGTACGATGCCTCGACACGCGCGTCCCAAAACCAATGAAGCAAGGCCCAACGCACTACACATATAATTTAATAAACAATATAAACACTTGAATGATCTACAAAACATTTCAAAATAACGCATCAAGGGTTAGCACCAAAAGAAAATCATTCAAAACATCATTTTTAATACCAAACGCGCCAAGATGCAACACCAAAACACCAACTTCAGCCTACACGCATTTTAATAGACGAACTGCATAGTTCAAAAAACACTGATAAACAATTCGGCATAGGTTTTCCACAGAAAAGTTTCATGCGCAATGCCTAAAGACAGTACCAGCAAAAGCAAACGCACCCAACCCTCAAGAAGAACTAGATTCACAGCTTTAATGTCCTTAAATAAATCAATTCCAGAAGTCATAAAACAACCATGAATGATGCAAAAAAGGACATACCTCAAAAACACCCAAATCCCTTTTATTTAAAAAAAAGCACACTAAAACCTTTTGAAACATCATTCGCTTCACTTACACAAATCAAAATAACCAACTTCATGATTTATAAATTAACATCAAATAACACAACATGGGTTTTCCTCAAAAAACACACCCCATTAGATACAAACATGCTATAAAATACCAAGGCATACTGAACTTCTTCAATACTAGTTTTGCTCCAAACGGATCAACCACATAACACCAAATTTATTTAAGAAAGTAAAATAATTCACCAAATAAACACAATTCACAGTCATAAAATTAATTAAAGAATATCCTAAATTAATTAAACAAGCAAATTAATTCATCAAACAAAACTTATATGTGGAAACACTTACCATCAGTGTCAAAACATCAAATTCCGACGCAAAACTTTGATCACGCGCCAAACGCACCACAAGAAACCACAATTTGACCCTAATTCAAGAATTGGAACCAAAAACAACACAAGAAAACCAAAATAGCAACCCTGAAAACATAAAACCCCAAAATTAAGATTAAGCCACAATGAAGAAATTTAATAATACTCACCCGAAGACCATGGAGAACCCGCTTCTCTTGACAGTGGTGGCTAAAATCGGCCTCGACGGAGCCTGGAGGAACCGAAACAACAAAAATCAATCAAAAAGAGAACCCCAAAACATGTTAGGGTTCGGCCAAGAAAAGTGTTCTCCATAAAATAAAATAAAAAATCAAAATAAGAGAAGGGGGGGCAGAAGAGGCTCACTGAAGGGATTCACTCGCCAAAGCAGGAAGAGATTTGATCGTCGGAGTGGAAGAGAGGCGTCCCGGAGCTCCCGATCGGCCAGGTCATGTGAACATGAGAGTGGGGAGGCCAGGTTGCGTGAGCAGGGGAGGGGGAAGCCGCCGCAGGAGAGCCATCACCAGAGGTAGAGGGAGGCGCACCGGTGGCTTCGGCTGGAGGGGGAGAAGAGGAGCGGGAGAAGGAGGGTAAGGCGGGGTAGCGCGAGCAGGAGAAGGCGGGGGGGGGGGGGGTGCTGTGCGTGACACACAAGGAGGAAAAATAGCAAGGAAAAAAACAAGAAAAGAAAGGGGAAAAAATAAAAGAAATAAAATAAATAAGATAGAAAATAAAATAAAATAAAATAAAATAAAACAAATAAACCCTTAATAAACAATAATAATAATAAACTTGACAAGGATTTTAATAAACTCCAATAATAATAATAATAATAATAACTTAATAATAATTATTATAAACTAAACAATAATAATATTTTTATTAGTAATCATAATAAAAATTTTAATAAATTTAATATGATACTAATAAACTTGATATACTTAACAAAATTAATGGAGAGTTAATAATAATAACTTAATTATAATTACACTATATTCATAAACTTGGTTAGCATAATAATAATAACATTAAAATTTACCATAATTATAATTATTAAAATACATCATTAAAATCATTTTATTTATCTATCTTGAACATGAGGCAGGCTGCACAGAGACCAGGGAAAAGCCGCATAGCTTTGAAAACACACTTCCCATGCACTGGATGTTGTCAAGGGCAAAGCATTCATTCGTCAACAAAATGCAAAAAAAATTAAAATAGGCTTGATCCACAGCTCGATAGAAAATTTCAAAGTCTGATAAAATAATAAAATAATATTAATTTAAAAGTTCGGGTGTGACAATTATCCCCACCACAAAAACTTTCTTCCCCCATAAAGTCGCCCAGCCAAACGAGGAATCAAAATTGAGTTAGAAACGGGACTAGACCCACAAAAAACACGAACATGGTGTGACTTTTCACTCCACCAGTCACACCAGACCAACTCTGAGGGAAACTGAAAAGAGAAGAACCATCAGGAAATGAGGAGGGTTCTCCCCACCACAAGAACACGACTAGCACAACCAACATTGAGACTCTCAGCATGAGTTAACTCTGGAAATGATAACTTGATCCAAGAGGAAACCGCCACACAGACCAAACATCGAAGAAGGCACAACGAGATTCATGGTGGGTCTCCCCACCATTTAAGAACTGTCCAGCTTAAACCAACCAGTATAGACCGACATGAGAACTTCCAACCCAAACCAGAAACCACTGACAGATGAGAAAACCCACAGAATAATTCTACCAAATAACGGACTTAACCATGACTCATCATTCCCATAGGAGATAAGCATCTCCAAAACGAGCATGTACTAAAACAAAACAGGTCACATTTGAGGAGGCGCAACTACCGGAATTACAAAAAGACGAGATCACCATGCCTTCTTACAACCACAGTGGGGTGATCAAAGAACAAAGACTACAACAAGAAAAAGAAACTTTTATGCCTCTTACGGCAAAATAGAACCTTCAAAGATGGGAGAGCTACAATAGGGAAATTCTGACCGTCCCCATTTCATTATTGGAGACAAAAATTAGACCAAGGTGACCCACACCCAATGTTTCCTGACTGCGTGAAAAGATTCACTCCGAGACCTATGGCTGGAGCTCTAATGTCTTGAAGCATCTACTACCCCACAGTCAGGAGCTAACATCTGTCAGTTGAGACTCTTTCTGACGTTTCCGCTAGCAGAACCTCTCTATGTTCCCCAAGTAGCCACACCGACATCAAGTCTTCAATGGATGACGATGAGGTGACTTAAAGTACCCAAACCGGCCACAAAAGAAGCGAACAATAGAGTGGCCCGACTAATAGAAGATGGAATTGATGAGAAAACTTGTCTGAGATGGGTTCCTCCGGCTCACTCTCACAGAATGGGGAACCATCCCAAACACCAAAGGGAACCGGTCCTTTAACAATAGACGAAGACCCCACACAATAGAAACTTTAACTGATTCCATGACGTTATCTTTGGAGAAAAGGAAACCAACATCTTGAGATGCCCAACTTAGGCCTTCACTATTCGTTGGCCTTGCTGGACACTCACGAGCCTTGCTGCTTCCCTTACCTTCACTTCCACAAATATAAACCATCAAACGAGAGTGGTCCTAAACACCTTATAATACTTAGCATCATGAAATGATTCTAAGATTATCTCCTCCACCAATCCCAAGTTTCACCTTCAAATGGACATGAACAAACACAGACTCTCTTAGATTTGGGAGTTTCCAATAACCTGAAAACACCAAAAATTTCACCAAGCCAATCCGCTACCTTTGATAGATCATGATCACCACATAATATGAACAACAACTGAAAAGAATTCAATTCCACCACCCCACTAAGAGTCTGGGTAGAACCAACAACTAGAAGAGGCTCACTAGAAACTTCTGGGACTTTTCTGGGCAGCATACTCAAAAACAAGAGGCAACAAACCGAATCAAAACTCATCATAAATCAAAATTCCACACCTCAATCACAAATGAAAGATCAAACTCAAATCACTATTCCAACCACAATTCAATATGTCAAAACCAAGAACCCATGAAAAAGAATACCCAACACAAAAAGAGAACGCTAAACAATTTCTCACTCAGTTTTCTAAAAATCTGAAAACCCTTTTTGAAAACCGTTTTTCAGCAACCAAAACCACTCAAATATCCACCATTGATATCCCATGAAGTCTCACACATACATATCCAGTGCTAGCTCAAGCACCCATCCACTCACATCACCAATTTCCCCACTTGCCACATGCACACCTCAATGTATGTGATCACTCATAGGAATACCAAGGGTCAATTCAAGACACTTCTCATTTCCAAAACAGACCATTAAGCACAAAGCACAAATTCCCAACCAATTGAGAAAGTCACTTATCATTAAAGAAACACATTTCAAAATTCCAAAACTTCTTCCATTTCAAAAACCATTTTCCACTCCAACAACCATATTCCCTTTTGAAAACACCTTCACAAAAATGCATTTTCATTTCTGAGATCTACTCACACCAACCAAAATGAAGTTCAAACATAACTCACATAAAAATTTCCAAAAATAAGGGACTAGTGGCTATGCCAACCTGGAAACATGTCTTAGCAGAAAATGCTCCGAGCGGGAATCCACCACAAGAAGTATCTTGAACCGTGCACTCAGGCTGTACATGGGTCGCTACTCCATGCATGCTCATCGCGTAACACCGGATCACTTCCCTTGTCATCTCTCATCCACACAGAACAAACAAAAGAAAAACTCAAATCTCATACTACCCTTGGAAACTCGAGTATTGGGACGGGAAAGGGTTCATGATGTCCTTCCCGCACCTACCCCTCGAGTCCCGACACACTTAATCACCAAGCTACTTGAAACCCCAAATAACAAGGGCCTCCTCTGATACCATTTTGTCACGAACCAGGCTGGGTCGTCATCCGACCCAACGCCCGACCCAGTCTGGGACATGGCCCGAAGGGCATTCCCGATCCCCACGGGATGGAAACTATTGTCGGGCATCAAAACAAACTAGTTGGGAACGGTTTGGCCCATGTCAAAGATAAATAAACATAAACTGAACAAGCAGATAAATAAACGAAAATAAACTGAAAAACGTGGTAGCAGAAAAAGGAATAAACAAAGAAACGTGACATACCTCAGGTGACCTCGTGGATCACCATGGTACGACAACCACACTCACTCCCGAAAGCGATCCAAGACTAAAACCTGCAACTGAAAAGTAAAGTAGGGTTGAGCACCGAGATGCTCAGTAGGAAATCCAAAATATAACCACGTCCTATTCCTCCTCCTTTTTTAAGAAATCCAAACATGCCAGTTTGAAAAAAAGATATAATAAAATAATTTTTCCATTCTTTTCAAATTCAAGTAATGAGTTTGCATTTTCAAATAATGAATTTCACTCTTACTACATTTTCAAAATAGGTTCCAAGCATGCATTAACATTTCAAAATTAAAAGAAACCAGTTTGGAATAAAATGTGATTTTTATAAACAAGACACCAGGTATGAAACAACTAAAAAGAAAGTTACATCACAAGCATCTTGTCACAGATGAGCACTATAGGTAATCCTTATAGGTAGTTAGAACAAGTGGGAACCTAGAGACCTTGTACCTCAGTGAAACGTGGCTTAGAAGACCACGACCCCCAGAAAATGTGTCTTAGAAGGCCACGACCCTCAGAAAACGTTGCTTAGAAGACCACGACCCTCAGAAATTCATCTGTTTAGTTAGTGTTGTTACGTCAATCCTGCTAGACAAACCGGGACAAACCCATGTCGTGTCATCTAGCGTACTAGTCTTGGTCACCCACCTAGATACCCAGGTTTTCCATTGTGCTCTATTTCAAGTGATGGTGAGTTTTTCTTTATCATGCAAACATATATGAACATAAAATTTTCTTTATCAAAATCTCATTCAACCTCTCACCATTGTTCTTCCTCCTTAAGCGCATTCCCCCTCTTTCACATCACACAATTCATAATCTTCAACGTTAGGCACATAATAACACTTTCAACATACAAATCATTTTCGAAAACCAAGGGGGCGTGCCTTAAGAGAGGTTTTTCTTTTCCATAAAACATTATTAATGTTCCAAAAGGGCTTTATTACATAAAGGGAATAATTTTTACAATTAACTGGCCAAAAGACCAAACACATTTGGAAATACACATTATCAATTCTAAACCACTTTAGGAAATCAATTTTTTTAAGAAAGGTCACTTAAGACCGATATCATTAAAAATGCATTTCTGTTTCCAAAGCAAAGGCATAATAATTTCTAGCAACCGTAACCTAATTTCACAGCATGTGTATATAGCGTAAATGTAAAACATATTTTTAAAACAAGAAGGAAATTATGAATCTCAAATTAAAGGCATAGGCATAGAGGACCTACCTCAAACTTGTCGCTATCTGTCAATGGTCGCTCGAACAGACACTTGGCGCACACACGCACATGCATTTATACATATATATATACACACCCCTAGCTGAATTGCACATATTCCTCACACCATGAGGGAATATGTACAAAGAGGACATATATATATGTCTTACCCTATGCATGTACTTATAGGATGCCTCGACACGCGTGGCCCAAAACCAACGAAGCAAGGCCCAACGCACTACACATATAATTTAATAAAACAACATAAACACTTGAACGATCTAAAAAACATTTCAAAATAACGCATAAAGGGTTCGCACAAAAAGAAAAACATTCAAAACATAATTTTTAAAACCAAACGCGCCAATATGCAACACCAAAACACCAACTGCAGCCTACGCACATTTTAATAGACGAACTACATAGTTAAAAAAACACTGATAAACAATTAGGCATGGGTTTTCCATAGAAAAGTTTCATGTGCAACGCCTAAAGACAGTACCAGCAAAAGAAAATGCACCCAACCCTCAAGAAGAACTAGATTCGCTACTTTAATGTCCTTAAATAAATCAATTCTAGAAGTCATAAAACAACCATGAATGATGCAACAATGGACATACCTCAAAAACACCCAAATACCTTTTCTTTAAAAAAACAAAATCACACTGAAACCTTTCAAAACATCATTCGCATCACTTACACAAATAAAAATAACCAAATTCATGATTTATAAATTAACATCAAATAACACAACATGGGTTTTCCTCAAAAAACACACCCCATTAGATACAAACATGCTATAAGATACCAAGGCATACTGAACTTCTTCAATACTAGTTTTGCTCCAAACGGATCAACCACATAACACCAAATTTATTTAAGAAAGTAAAATAATTCACCAAATAAACACAATTCGCACTCAGAAAATTAATTAAAGAACATCCTAAATTAATTAAACAAGCAAATTAATTCATCAAACAAAACTTATATGTGGAAACACTTACCATCAATGTCAAAACTTTGAATTCCGACGCAAAACTTTTATCGCGTTCCAAACGCACCACAATTAACCACAATTTGACCCTAATTAAAGCATTGGAACCGAAAACAACACAAGAAAACCAAAATAGCAACCTTGAAAACATAAAACCCCAAAATTAAGATTAATCCACAAAGATGAAATTGAAGAATCCTCACCCGAAGACCATGGCGAACCCTCTTCTCCTGAAAGAGGTGGATAAAACCGGCCACGACAGAGCCTGGAGGAACCGGAACAAAAAAAAAATCAATCAAAAAGAGAACCCCAAAACATGTTAGGGTTTGGCCAAGAAAAGTGTACCCATAAAATCAAATAAAAAATCAAAATAAGGGAAGTGGGAGGCAGAAGAGGCTCACCGAAGGGATTTTCTCACCAACGTAGGAAGAGATTTGATCACCGGAGTGGAAGAGCGGTGTGCTGGAGCTCCTGATCGGCCAAGTCGTGCGAACAAGAGAGTGGGGATGCTGGGTTGCATGAGTAGGGGAGGGGGAAGCTGTCACAGGAGAGCCGTCATCAGAGGTACAGGGAGGCGCGACGGTGGCTTCGGCTGGAGGGGGAGAATAGGAGCAGGAGAAGGATGGTAAGGCGGGGTAGCGCGAGTAAGAGAAGGCAGGGGGGCTGTGCGTGACGCACAGGGAGGAAAAACAGCAAGGAAAAAACAAGAAAAGAAAAGAAAATAAATAAATAAGATAGAAAATAAAATAAAATACAATACACTAAAACAAATAAAACCTTAATAAAAAATAATAATAATAAACTTAATAAAGATTTTAATAAACTCCAATAATAATAATAATAATAATAACTTAA
This sequence comes from Viscum album, assembly GCA_963277665.1. Classification (NCBI taxonomy): domain Eukaryota; kingdom Viridiplantae; phylum Streptophyta; class Magnoliopsida; order Santalales; family Viscaceae; genus Viscum; species Viscum album. Next base: position 1,579,002,604 of record OY728141.1, read on the forward strand.
TAATAATTATTATAAACTAAACAATAATAAAAATTCTATTAGTAATCATAATAAAAATTTAAATAAATTTAATATGATATTAATAAACTTAATATACTTAAGAAAATTAATGGAGAGTTAATAATAATAACTTAATTATAATTACACTATATTAATAAACTTGGTGAGCATAATAATAATAATAATAAAAATTACCATAATTATAATTATTAAAATACAAAATTAAACTGATTTTATTTATCTATCTTGAACATGAGGTAGGCTGCACGGAGACCAGGGCAAAGCCGCATAGCTTTGAAAACGCACTGCCCATGCACTGGATGTTGTCAAGGGAAAAGCATTCATTCGTCAACAAAATGAAAAAAAAATTAAAATAGGCTTGATCCACAGCTCGATAGAAAATTTCAAAGTCTGATAAAATAATAAAATAATATTAATTTAAAAGTTCAGGTGTGACAAATAGCCTTTTGAATACTTTTCTTGAAATCGAATTGTAAATAATGGATCATGACCAGACACAATTTAAAGTGGTGAACCATGAATATTATAACATTCTTAATATAAATTCTTTCAACGAAATATAGAGGTAAATATTCTCTTATAGTTAGTAAATGTGTATATTTGGTGATCCAATAAACAATAAACCATATTGTATCATTGTTTTGAGGAGTATTTGGTAATCTAGTGACAATATCTATTGTTATAACATCCCATTTCCACATATAAATTGGTAGAGGTTTAATCACTGATCTCAGATTCTATCTCATCCTTCTCCTACTAAGAAACAAAACATCTTGACCCATAATAAGAAATTTACACCTTTATATTATCCCACCAAAATTTTCTTTGAAATATCTACACATCTCAGTGTTACCAGGGTGTATAGAGACATTCTTGGAATGAGAATTAACTAATAGTTACCTCTTTAGATAATGTATAGATATGACACATTGTGCCTTCCCTAGTTTTAGAACACCATATTTATATATGAAGTCTTCCAATTAACCATATTTTATGGATTTAATTTTCTTTTGAAAATTATCATCATCAAGCTAAAAACTTTTTATATATTCCAACAAATAAGGTTTTCCAAATCATTTGAAAAAAGAGTGATGTTTATCCTTTCATAATAACTCCCAGATCCATCTTTACTAAATCCATGAACATAGTATAATGACTCAATCTTATCATACATGGAGATTTCATCATTTTAGATGAATATTCATCATGTTAAAAAATAAATGCCAGAGGATTGTAACAGTTTAGTGTCCTTGTAAATTTAGAAACATAATCTTCTATATTAGTGAAAGATCTTCAACATGTCTCATAAAGATCTTCCCCTTTATTTCTCTCACTTAAAACCTTTCTTCATAACCTGGTGAAAGGGAATATAAGAAACGGGTGATCATAGATTTTTATTAATGATAAACAAGGGAGATGTATATTCATAACATGAGCATAAGGGTATGAGAACATGATCATATATTTATAAGATCATACACAAAATATCAAAAATAATAAACATGAATCATGGAATAAATATTGGTTATTTCAAATAAATAATTCATAATATAATCAAGTGTATAAGACATGAAATCTGGACATAAGAATAAGACATTAAATTTTGTAAGACACATAAGCATATAAAAATTATTTCCATACTTGTCGAGGATTTATTCCAAGGTCGTCTTAGGGGAATGGGTTCTTTCCCTAAACCATATTGGTAGTCAAGGTTCACTCTTATAAAGACCCATAAATTACATGTAATTTTTTTTTTAATATATGAGAATTTTAAGAGTCTGTGAAAATTGACGGCAAGTGAATCTGAGGCCCAGAGTGCCCGGAATGAATTTCTGAAATTTATTTTGGGTATGTTCAGTAAACGTGCGAGTGAGATTTTCTAACTTTTTAACTGGTGCTCAGAATTGAAATCTGAGGGCACCGTTGAACTCGCAATGCCGGTATTCGCTTAAGAAGACCATCACATTGACCGCAGTAGGTCGACGGAGGAAGTTAGCTTTTCACAAATCTGTGAAAGAATAAAATAAAAATAAAATTGTGTAACAGTTTTTTTTTTGAACTCCTTGTGCATGTTGAGAGGTGGGGATCACCAGAATTAAACCTCCCCTTGAGTTTATGGAGGTGGGGACCACCGAACCTAAAACCTCCCATGAGAGTTTATGGTGGTGGGGACCGACCGAGATTAAAACCCCTTTTAACCTCCCACTTAAATGAGGTAAATTCTCTTGAACATCCCCTTGATTAATTTTGCCACCACCTTTTTAATGAATACACCAACTCTATTAATTAATTATTCCAATTTGAAATCATGCCAACATATTTTATTATATTGGCTACCTTTTCTTTTTGGTGGGTTGGGAGAAATTAATGGTTGGAAAAGGAAGGAGCCTTGGGAGAAAATCTCTCCAATGAAGAATACCAATGAAGAATGCTTCACCTTTAATGAATTCTTCTCCAAACTCCATCGAAGGATCGCCGACGAGGAACATCTCCACCGATGATCGAGGAGACGCTGACGTCACCGACATCCGTCTATCCCCAATGACGTCGTCTCCTTCCTCGCAACCTCTTTCAAAAAATCAAACGAGGTAGGGGTTATTTATGAATGATTATACTTCCCATGTTATTCCCTTCTAGACAAAGAGCGGATGTTTTCTTTTTCTACGGGTTGGGAATAATATTTGTCAGGGGTTGTGGAGTTTGAAGTTCTTGATTCAAGTTTTTGTTGAGCCATTTTCTACTATTAAAACGAGGAGGGTGGGGACCAAACAATCATGGCCCGACCCCTCCATCTTTCTTCATTTTCTTTGTGTGTTCTTCGTGATAGTGACGAAGACCTAAGCCGGAATTTGGCACCGGTGGAACACGAGAATGGTGGCCGACACCACCGTCGTCCACGATGAAGGCAACGGTGCCGCCTGGTGGCCACATCCACCCCGCAGCTTCCACTGTCTATGGCCACCACTGACCGTGACCTCCACCGCCCCACAGCCCCTACTACCCCGCGGCCTCGCCGCGCCGCCCAGTGGCCTACTGCGCCGCCCAGCGTCCACGCGGTCCTGCGGCCCTCCGCGCCGCTTGCGGCATCCGCACCCATCGCGGCCTCCGCGGCCATTGCAACTATCGCGCCGATGCCAGGCCGGGCCGGACCCAGCGGGTCGGGCTGGGTTGGTTCAACTGGGTCGGACCGGACCCGGACCTGTTTCGACCCCCACATGCACTTTCAACCACATCTTTGGCACCGGGTGTCCGTTTAATGTACTGTCTGTGGCACCGAAAACTTTTGAATGAGACGGTCCCTTTGAAAATACTCCATTGTAGATTTGGATAATTTTTTAGTATGGTCGGATTGGATCGTGCACGAATCCATTCCGGCACTCTGGACTAAAATTCTAATAACTTACATACCAGGCGTCTGATTGTCGCAACGTCTATTATGTTGATACCCCTATGATGTGGCGGTCCATTCAGATACTTCTTTATGAGATTTTATATAAGTTAGAGTATTGACCAGTGGCTTGTGGAGCGGACCCTCTCGGAGACAAGCGAGTATAGTACGGGAACCCAATAGCTGGTTGTGACGTGAAGAATGAAGAGCAATCATGTGTGGGTCAGCACCTAGCGATCCTCTGTGGGTCAGCCCCTAGTGATCCTGTGTGGGTTAGAACCGAGAGATCCTGTGTGGGTCAGCACCTAGCGATCCTCTGTGGGTCAGCACTGAGAAATCCTTTCTGGGTCTACCTCTTAACAGAGTAAGATGATTCAGTGGTTACATCTAATCATCTCTACTACTGTAAATAAATTATACCTAGTGTGAACTGAGTTTTTACCTTGTGGTATTTTTCCTTTGTGCTAATAACTTGGTGGTATTCTTCTATGTGGTGTGCCTGTGTGGTACTTGCCTTCATGGTATTCCTTCCTTTTTGGATCAGTTGAGCTTTGGGATTTTGAGTTGGAATTTCTGATTCCTCATGATTGAGATGGGTATATTTGATAACTTAGGTATATGTATGAGAATATACCTAAGTAGGTATGTTAGTTAATTTCATGCTTTGTGGATTATACTTTATTGATTTTTTGAGACCTTGAGGTTCTTGGGGTCCCTACTGAGTATCGTTATACTCACCCCTTCACAGGATATGCCCACACCTTGTTGTGTTTGGTACAGATGACGGATAGCGTTGACTAAGGACGTGAGTACTAGGACTAGAGGTAGCTCGGATGTGGACCTTAGACGATGCGTACCATAGAGATGACGGATCAAGATCTGTACCTACCCTTAAGGTAGGATCCTTGGTGTGTGTTCACATGAGTTGTTCTAGTTTACTTGTACTTTCAGTTTCTTGTACTTTCCAATTGGGCTTGTATTCTAGCCCCTTTTTCTTACTATACTCACTCTATTTTCTATTCAGTTTACTTGAGTTCATGTCTTTATTTGCACTTGGTTGCATGTGCTTATAGGTTATAAAGGTAATTCCTTCTAAGTTTTAAGAATACGCCATCGGTACTATTCACTATCCCCTAGCCTATGGAAGGCGGGCTTGGGGTAGTCATGGAACAGGCCCTGGGGCACGGGTCATGACAAATTGGTATCAGAGGGAGGTTCTACCATAGAACATAAGACTCTAATGTTTCTTTTTAGTGGCAATAGTGTTAAGTGTAATGAGTGTGGTTATCAGTTTAGGGAATCATTTGTTGGTGCAACAGCTGACGTATCCATACACCAGGACCTTGACTTCTGATTTCTTACTCAGTGCACAAAAACACTGATTGCATGTGTGTTTTGAAGGGTTTTCTCTATGATTTATTTAAGTCAACTCACCAGGTATAAATTTTCTACTGTGGCGCACCAATTTCTTTTCAGGATGCCTCTATGAAGATATCCATCTAGGGTTCCGAGAGTTGTACGCATTGATAGCCCACCGAGCGATGAGGCCTCGGTGCAGGGCCCTCTTCCAGTAGAGGCACCAGCGGTACCATTACCTTTTGGCCCACTGATGCCACCAGCCCTAGTAGAAGAGGGTGCACGCTTCTTGAGTGCATTTCACAAGTTCCAGCGCCAGAGGCCACCCAAGTTTAGGGAGAGATGGACCCACAGACGGTTGAGGATTGGATGGAGGTCATGGTGAGAGTCTTTCGACTAGTAGGGACACCGGCCGATCTCATGGTGATCCCTAATGATAGCCTTCTACAGGCATCAGTAGGAAGATGGTGGAGCATGATGCTCCAGAATCACGATGAGGTGAGGCTTATCGGGGCAGACATCAAGAGCCTTTTTCAGACAGAGTTTGTCCTAGTGAATCTTCACGCAGTGCGCATACATGAGATACTTCATCTGCAGCAGGGCAGCTTGACAGTGGCTCAATACTCAGCAAGGTTCACTGACTTCCCACACTACTCCAATGATATAGTGCGGGACCCAATCTTCAGGGCTCGAACCATCGAGTAGGGAATCATGCTAGAGATCAGGGGTTCGATGATCTCACTCAGCATCACGATGCAGGTGGGGTGTTAGAGTGATCCCTTTTAGTGGAGAGTTTCCTTGCAGAGTAGTCACTAGTAGCAAGACCCACTACCATTCATCATTTAGCAGATTCTTCAGCAGCTGGAATCAGACAAATGACACAGAGGTCCAAAAGGACCAGACATTTAGGTGGACGACCATAGGATTTAGGATCGGTTGTGTGAGGCACATGAGGCAGAGATAGATATTCGACCGAGGAGGTCTGCAGGGAGTAGGCGGACATGGCAGAGGAGTTGTCCATGTAGCTGGCAATGGGTGATGATTTGAGATGTTACTGCCACCACCACCAGGAGTTCCACCCCGACCGTAGGGAGCATGTGGACAGGGGAGATCCCAGCTCCATGCAACTGAGGCCTACGATCACGGTGCTCTAGAGATGGTATGAGGTATGATCTGTGTATACTCCACCTTAGATGCAGTACTTATAGACACACTGGCTCGATCCTTATGGATAGAGACTCCTACAGGATTGGATTTGACAATTATGCACTGGTTCCGACAGTGTGAGCTTACTCTAGGAGGCGAGAGCTTCGGCTGGGATCTCCTAATAGCTGTGTCGAGGCCTTACGACATCATCTTGGGTATGGACTGGTTATCTAAAGTCAGTGCTTAGATTGACTGTATTAGGCACAAAATGTGGTGTGTCTGCATGGATGAGACCATGTTTACCTTCACCGGTGAGAAGGTAGCCTTTGCAGCATAGTATAGACTTACCCGGAGGAAAGTGCAGCCGATCAATTATCAGTTGGCTAGCCTTACCCTCGGAGCAGTTGATGTAGAGAGTCTGAGTTATCCTGTAGTGGTGGACCAGTACGCGGATGTCTTCCCTGATGATGTTTCAGGTCTACCTCCTTTTATATAGGTGGACTTTTACATTGACTTGTATCCTAGGATGACACTGATGTCTACATCAGCGTATCATATGGATCCCGTGGAACTTCATGAGCTATGGGTATAGCTGGAGGACTTACAGGGGAAGGGATTCATTCGACCCAGTGTATTTTTTTTGGGCATCCCCAATTTTGTTTTCCAAGAAGGCGGATGGGATCTTGAGACTCTGTGTCAACTATTAAAGCCTGAACCAGGTGACCATGAAAAACAATTACCCACTTCTGAGGATTGGCGACCTCTTTGATCAGTTGAAGGGAGAACGATGGTTCTTGAAGATAGACCTCAGATCAGGCTATCACCAGCTCAGAGTGCGAGACAAGGATGTGCATAAAACATCATTTAGATGTCAGTACATCCATTAAAAGTTCTTGGTTATGTCATTTGGCATAACCAATGCTCTAGTAGTGTTCATGGGACTCATGAACATGATCTTCTAGACATCCCTTGATCGCTTTGTAGTAGTCTTCATTGATGACATTCTGATCTACTCAGCTACTGAGGAGGATAATTCCTATCATTTTCAGGTAGTACTAGACACACTTCGAGAGCAATGGCTTTATGTTTAGCTCTCGAAGTTCTAGTTCTGGATCTGAGAGTTTCACTTTCTAGGACATGTCATATCGGATGCTAATGTTGCAGTGGATCCATCGAAGATTGAGGTTGTACATGGTTGGGAGCCACCTAGGAGTGTGACGGAGGTACGAAGATTCTTGGGCTTGGATGGATACTACCGAAGTATTTTTCTAGATTTCTCCATATTTATAGCACCTCTAATAGAATTGACAATGAAGGGTAAACCCTTTGTGTGGTTTGAGAGATGCCATCTGTGTTTTCAGTAGCTGAGGTAGAGGCTGACTAGTGCCCCCATCGTGAGGCTTCTAGAGGAGGGTATAGGGTATGTAGTCTACTATGACACACCAGCGACCAGTCTAGGATGTGTAATGATGTATGAGCGAGAAGTGATCACAAATGGTTCTCGATAAGTGAGATAACACGAGTAGAACTATGCTACCCATGACTTGGAGTTAGCAGCAGTGGTCTTCATCTTGAAGATGTGGTGACATTACTTGATGGGTGAGGGCTTTACAGTCTACATGGATCACAAGAGACTCAGGTATATCTTCTATCAGTAGGTCCTGAACCTGAGACAACGACGTTGCCTTGAGTTCCTCTAGGAAAATGACTTCGAGATAGTCTATACTCCTAGGAAGGGGTACATTGTAGCAGATGCACTCAGCAAGACATCTGGTATACAGCTACAAGGCGAGGTGATGGAATAACTGGCCGCTTTGCAGATATTATTTGTGGATAGAGATGGAGAAGCTTTGTTTCAATCTCTTACAGTCACTCCCCCACTTCTTCAACGATTCAGGAAGGCGCAAGATGGGGAAACTGACTGTGAGACCTGATGTGCTCATATATCCACAGGATAGACACCTGATGGATTTTCTGAAGGTGGGGAGCACGTCATCCTATTTAGAGGATGTACCATGGAACCAGTGTCACTTCATGAGGAAGTGTTGAGGGAGTTCCACACATCCCCTCTAGCGGTACATCCAGGAGTGGAGAAGATGTACCAGGATCTCCAATGATAGCACTAGTGGGCGAGAATGATGAAAGCAGTTTCAGAGTTTTTCTCTCAGTGCCTCACTTGTTAGCAAGTGAAGGCGGAGCATCAGGTACCATCAGGATCAGTTCAGACTTTAAAAGTCCCATAGTGGATGTGGGATGGGATATCTATGGACTTTGTTATAGAAATTCCATGTACATCCAGGGGACATGACTCGATTTGGGTGATCGTTGACTGACTCACCAAGTCGGCTCACTTCCTACTGATTAGAGAGACGGGTTCAGTAGAGATCTTGGGATGCCTCTATGTGCAGAAGATTTTGCGGCTACATAGAGTGCCCTCGACGATTGTCTCCGATCATGATGCACGTTTTACTTCACGACTATGGAAGGGTTTGTAAGAGGATTTCAGGATGAAGCTTCCTTTGAACACTACTTTCCATCCTCAGACGGATGTCCAGACTGATCAGACCATTTAGAACCTCGAGGGCATGTTGCGTGCTTGCGTCCTCAACTTTGGTCGCAGCTTGGAGGATCACTTCCCTTTGGTGGAGTTTTCATACAATAATAGCTATCACTCCACCATTGGGATGGAACCTTTTGAGGCATTGTACAGAAGACCCTGAAAATCACCTTTGTGTTGGACTAACCCATGGGAGTCAGCACTAGTGAGACTAGAGATGTTACATGCTACCACAGAGAAGGTGCAGATCATCTAAGAGTAGATGAAGACTGCGCAGAGCAGGCAGACGTTGTATGTTGACGGGAGGTGGAGACCACTGGAGTTAGAGAATGGAGACCACGTCTCTCTACAGATCTCACCTTGACCAGGATTATGGAGATTTGGCCAAGTCAGAAATTTATCTCTGAGGTTAATTGCACCTTTTCATGTCCTCAGTAGATTTGGAGAGGTGGCTTACCTCTTAGATCTCCCACCTCAGTTTCACCGAGTGTACGACATCTTCCACGTATCCCAGCTGAGGAGATACGTTCACGACCCTTCTCACATCTTCGACCATAATGAGCTGGACGTTGATGATGAGGTGACTTTAATGCAGGTTCCAGTAGAGATTGAGGATCAACAGGAGCGGTTCCTTCATGGGCGGTCGATACCCTTGATGCGTTTTCACTGGAATCATGGGAACCTCTAGGAGAGCACATTGGAATGGAAGGCTCAGATACATGCTCAGTACCCCCACTTGTTTATCAAGTTTGTGATGTGTCTTATGAGAACGTAAAGCCCTGAGGTGGGGATAATATAAAGACCCAGAAATTCCATGTAATATTTTTTAATAAATGGGAATTTTACGAGTCTGAAAAAATTGACGGCATGTGATTCCGAGGCCCGGAGTGCCTAGAATGAATTTCTGAACTTTATTTTGGGTACATTAAGTAAACGTGCGAGTGGGATTTTGTAACTTTTGAACCGGTGCTCAGAATTGAAATCTAAGGGCACCGTTGAACTCGCAGTTCTAGTATTCTCTTAAGGAAACTTTTACCTCGATCATAGTAGGTCAATGGTGGATGTTATCTTTTCACATATTTGTGACGGAATAAAATAAAAAAAAATTGTATAACATTTATTTTTATTTGAAACTCCTTGTGGATGTTGAGAGGTGGGGACCCCCAAAATTAAGCCTCCCCTTGAGGTTATTTAGGTGGGGACCACCAAACCTAAAACTTCCCATGATAGTTTATGGTGGTGGGGACCACCCAAGATTAAAACCACTTTGAACCTCTCACTTAAATGAGGGGAAGTCTCTTGAAATTCCCCTTGATTAATTATGCCACCCCCATTTTTAATTAACACACCAACTCAATTAATTAATTATTCCAATTTGAGATTATGCCAACAAATTTAATTATATTGGATACCTTTTCTTTTTTGTGGGTTGGGGAAAATTAATGGTTGGAAAAGGACGGTGCCTGGGGAGAAAAGCTCTCCAACGAAGAACACCAATAAAGAATGTTTCACCTTTGATGAATTATTCTTCAAACTTTGTCGAAGGATCACTGTTGGGGAACATCTCCACTGATGATCGAGGAGACACCGACGTCACCGACATCCGTATATCCCCAACGACATCATCTCCTTCCTCACGACCATCATTGATAAATCAAACGAGGTAGGGATTATTTATGAATGATTATATTTCACTTGTTATTCCCTTCTAAACAAAGAGCAGATGTTTTCTTTTTTTGAGGGATGGGAATAATCATTGTCGGGGGATTGTGGAGTTTGACGTTCTTGATTCATGTTTTTGTTGCGCAATTTGCTACCGCTCTAACGTGGAGGGTGTGGGCCAAACAAACATGGCCCGAATCCTCCACTATTATTCATTTTCTTTTGTGTTCTTCATGATGGTGATGCCGATCGGAGTTGGAATTTGGCACTGGTGGAACACGAGACCGGCGGATGGCACTACCGTCGGCCGCGACGAAGGTGACGACGCAACGGTGATGCCCCGCGACCACCGCTGCCCCGTGGCTTCCGCCATCTGCAGCCACCGCTGCCCATGGCCTCCGCCGCCTCACGGACCGCCGCACCTCCCCGCAACCTCACCGCGCCGCCCAGTGTCCAAGCCGCCCCATGGCCCTCTACACCGCACGCGGCCCTCTGCGACCCATCGCGGCCTCCGAGCCCCTCGCAGACTACGCGGCCCCCCACGGCCCCTCGTGGCCCTCACGGACACCACGCCGCTGCCAGGTCGGGCCGCCCAGCATGGGCTGGGCCAGACCCAGTGGGTTGTGTTGGTCCAACTGGGTCAGGCCGGACCCAGACTTGTTTCGACCCCCATACGCACTTTCGGCCAAATCTTTGTCAATGTGTGTCTGTTTGATGAACTGTCTGCTGAGCCGAAAACCTTGGAGAGATATGTTCCCTTTTAATATAACCCTCTGGAGATTCGGATAAAGTTAGAGTATGGTCAGGTTGGATCGATCACAAATCCAACCGGGCCCTCGGGAATAAAAGTCTAACAACTTACACACCGGGAATCCGATTGATGCACCGTCAGTTGCATTGAGACCCCTATGATATGGATGTCCTTTGGGATACTTCTTCATGATAATTCATGGTAGTTGGAGTATCGACCAGTGGTTTGTGGTGTGGACCCTCCTAGAGACAATTTAGCGTAGTGCGGGAACCCAATAGCTGGTTGTGACATGAAGAATGAAGAGTGATCATGTGTGGGTCGGCACCTAGCGATCATGTGTGGGTCAGCACCATGTGATCCTCTATGGGTCAGCACCTAAAGATCCTATGTGTGTCATCACCGAGCGATCTTGTGTGGGTCAACACCTAGCAATCCTGTGTGGGTCAGCACCGAGCTATCATGTCTGGGTCTGCCTCTTAATCGAGTAAGATGATTATGTGGTTACATTTAATCATCTCTACTACTATACTTAAGTTATACCTGGTGTGATAAGATTCTGTACCTTTTGGTGTTTCCCTTTGTGGTAATACCTTGTGGTATTATTCTAGGTGGCATACCTCTGTGGTACTTGCCTTCGTTGTATTCCTTCCTTTGTAGATCTTTTGATCTTTGGGCATTTGAGTTGGACTCTGTTATTCCTCATGATTGAGATGGGTATACTTGATAACTTTGGTATATGTATGGGAATATGACTAAGTAGGGTTTTCAGTTAATTTCATGCTTTTGGGATTATCCTTTGTGGATTTTGTGAGACCTTGAGGGTCTTGGAGTCCCTATTGAGTATCGTTATACTCACCCCTGCACGGGCTATGCCCAAACTTCATTTTGTTTGGTGCAGATGATGGACATTGCTGACTGAGGATGTGAGTACCAGGACTGGAGGTAGCTCGGAGGGGGACCTTAGACGAGGAGTACCGCAGAGACGACCGATCGAGAGTTGTACCTACCCTTCAGGTAGGATCCTTGGTGGGTGTTCATAGGAGTTGTTCCAGTTTTCTTGTACTTTCAGTTTCCTATACTTTCCAGTTGTGCTTGTATTCTGGCCCCCTTTTCTTACTGTACTCACTCTATTTTCAATTCAGTTTACTTGAGTTCGTATCTTTTTGTGTGCTTGGTTGTGTGTGCTTACAGGTTATAAAGGAAATGCCTTCCCAGTTTTATGGAATAGGCCTTCGGTGCTAGTCGCCATCCCCAAGCCTATGGAAGGCCGGCTTGGGGTAGTCACGAAATGGGCCCTGGGGGACGGTTCGTGACAAATCCCATGACCATCTTAGTGGTCATGGTTTATTTCAAGACCATGTTAGCTGAAAAGTTCCTTTACTGAACTGTGGTCACTCCCCATTTTACCATTTCTATCTCATTAGATATAAATATTTACCCAATTAATTTAAGGGAGATATAGGTCCCACAAATATCATAATGAAACCATACATACATGGGTTGTAATATTATAAACAATCATATCGTATCCCATGAAATGAAATCGGAATCATAAAAATTCTATCATATCATAACCTATAGAAAAGAGACAAGTTTCATAACCATTTCATCAATGATATCCTATGAAAAGAAGTGGGTTTTATAAGTATATAACCCGTTAATGAGAAATGGATTTTATAAACATATAACTCCTAAAAGAGAATCAGGTTTCATGAAAATATAACCCATAAAATATAAATAGGTTTTATGAACATAATTTGATCAAAACAAAAACTATTCAGTGAAATAATATGAATTTAACCCTTGGATCATATCCTCATTAAGGCATGAGTGACACCAACAAATGTCATATTAGATGGAACATAATTTTTCAAAAATCTTTTAAAATCACTTCTTGAGTAAATAATCCTTTCATCATTGAAAAAAAATACTTTTTAAAACATAAAACATTTTTAATACCATTTTATTTGAAAATAAACGTTAACACTTATAAATTAATATTGAAAACATTTTAGAAAAAATTTTCCTTGAAAATTTATAAAATAATCCTAGAAAAATAAAACAAACTCGTGGAAAATCTATAAAGGAATCTTGAAAAGATTTTGAAAAACCTTACTCCTTCAAAACATATAAATTAAGTTTCAAATCATTTTGAAAAACAATTTTATTTGAAAAAATAAAAAGAATCTTGAAAACGTTTTGAATTGTTTTCCCTTGAATACTTATAAAAGTATCCTAAAAAACTTTTGTAAACCATTTACATTGAAATATTTTCAAGGAATCTTGAAAACATTTGAAAAAAATTTCCTTGAAAACTTATAATGGAAGATTAAAAACATTTAAAAGAATTTTTAAACATAAAACATTTTTTAAAACATTTTTCAGTGAAAATGTCTTTTTAAAACATTTAAAATAATCATTAAAAAATATTTGAAACACTTCTTCAAAACATTTTTGAAAACCATTTTCTTTGAAAACCACTTTAAAAACTATGAATGTACAAAATAATATGAAATATATTTCTTAAAAAAAATAAATTTTATTAACTTGAAGAGGATTCTTAAAAAATGACAGTCGTGAATATGGATAAATCCATACATGTCACACATTACTTTTTTTCCTTAAAATGTTTAGAAAATTTCATAGATTATAAAATGACAAGAAGATTCCATTTTTAAAAACCTTTAGTTTAAAAGGTAAAACATGGGTAAAAATTCCATTTAAAGATCATGGGAGAATAGTAAAAAAAATTGAAATTATTTTTAGTCAACATGGTTTTGAAATAATAAAGATCTTTAATAGAGACTTTTTTTAATACATTGAAATATTTTTATACATATTTTTAGGGTTAATCATTGAGACAGAATGTGGTTCCATGGCCCGGTGTTGCTGATATTAATTTTATAAACATATTAAATTTTTTTTATATTGTGTGTGTGAAACATTTTAAATAAAGGGGGATAAACCTTAAACAAAAGCTCATATCAGAAGTATGAGACCATGTTTGAGTTTGGAATGTGATGTTTACCCTAAGCGCAACATAAAATGAGTTAGTACTGGGTGTTTGGACTCCTCAATCATTGGAAGTATATTAAGTGGATTAATTAACTATTAAATTAGTTAACTAACTAATTTCAATGAGAATGATAATTTGATATGAGTGTCACATTGAAAAATTCTATAGGGTAATCCATATAAACTATGGGAGATTTCTAGAGCTCTCTCTTCCTCCTCCATTGGTGAATAATGTTGGGCAGTGATGAAACTTTGGATCAGAGAAGATCATGATATAGTGAATGCAGCGACTCCTCTCGATCATTGGTGGATGTGTTCTTTATCGAATATTGAAACATAATCGAGGTAGGACTCTTCATTTGGTGTTTTTATGACCTTTTATTAAAAAAATTGTATCTCCATCCATTTTCATGGATTAGGACCAATTTTAAGTTAATTTCATGTGCCTTTGTATTAAAATTAATTTTTTCAATTATTTCAAAACCCTGGGATCCCTATTCTTGATTGATTGACCAAGAATGATTAGCATAAATCATTTAACCTTCTTCATGTGATTTTACCCCTTGTTTCCTCACTTTCATTGCATATTGGGCATTGAAGTCCTAGTTTGATAATTTTTCGGTGGTGTCGATCCCAATCAGACCCTTGGATTCATAGCAGTTTCATGAATAAATATATGATCAATGAACTGGTAATAGATATGGAATTATTGTGAGGTGTGGATTATCTTTTTGATGATTAAAGATAAAAAAAATTGAATTTAGAAACCTTAGTGGTGTGAAGAACGCATAGAGAAACCCCCATGATTAATGGTCACCATTTTCTAGAAAATGATGCTTGAAATTCGTAATCTATAGCCAGATCTGTATGTTTCAGATGAATTCAAGGAGGGGTTGAAGGTGGATCAAAGAGATTCAATCATAGATCATGGATCTAAAATTTTTGGCGAATTCTTGGCTATCGTCCATATACAAACATGAACACATGGCGTGTATCCCCCCCAGCGGTAGTTCCTAGGGTTTTAGAAAGGATAAGGATGACACAAAGTGTAGTAATCCTACTCGCTATGTACCCATTCCCCAGATAGAAACCCGTGTAAAGGATCACATGGGTTGGAAACTATGTGGAAGTATATGGTTAGGTATATAGTCATGGGTTTTCGTACACATACATAGGGTCTCGTACATAGACACATGGTCCGGTACACAGACATGGTGAGAAAGACACGGCTCGGTCCTGATTACCTTGGACACTCCATGTAGTCCACTTACATGGAATGCACTAAAATATGGGATGGAGCCATGTTTTGACAAAGGGCATGGACTGGTGGTGGAGTGGGACCACTAGTTATGTGGGTCCCCTCACACATCGTGTACCCCTTAACCTCTTTTGAGGAAACATCAATAATTCATATCTTTTTTATTTAAACTTGGAGTTTGTCCCTTGAATATCCTATCCTGAGTGTTTTATGCGTAGAACATGATGGTTCCCTCAGTTATATCTTTAGAGATATGATTGAAATGTTCCAGGCATAATGATTATAATGGTGATCCCTGATGATGGTAGCAATCAGAGCGAATAACCATAGACTACTGAGTTTTACCCTCCAGTAAATCTAGGTAGTGGATTCCTCAATCCTTATAGAAGAACCCCCTCCCATAATAATGGGCATAGGTCCTCTACAAATACCTTTTAAGTGGAACCCCCGACCAGGTAGGGTGTATGTCCTTGACTTCCACTTAGATCCTCCTACTAGGTAGGGCATGGATTATCGATGACCAAAAGTGGTACCCCTATCATATCAAGGTGTGGGTCCTGAACTTCCGAGTGGGATCCCCCTACTATATATGGTATAGGTCTTTAATTTCCTAGAGTGGTACCCCCTATCATATCATTTCAAGGTTCCTCATAACACTAGAGTGGAGCCCCCCCCCCCCCCCCCCATTTACATGGGTGTCGACCCTCTATAGATACTTATATAATGTAACCCCTCTCTCGCACTAGGATGTAGGTCCTCTACTTTGAGTTAGTACCCCCTCGATTATGTGGTGTAGTGACGAGGCATGATTACACTTACACAGTTACCACTGGGCATCGTTGATGGATTATTGGAAATGTTGGATACTCTTCTTCATGGGTTGAGTTTTGAGATGGAGATCCCCTTACTCACTTTTATTGGGATTCTTTAACTGATCATATATATATATATATATATTCTTCATTTGTGTGCACACCTTGGATTTGGTTACTCTCCTTCTAGGAGAGGTGAAGAAGATCGGGTTATGCCGCATGCTTTCCTTGTTCAAATTCTCATGATTAGATGATTCTACTCTCCTATTATATTTGGTGAAGAAATGATAACTAGTTCATCTACTCATCGTGTTTATCCCTTTGTGTTTTTACAAGCTTAATTTTAATCTTGGCTGGGTTGATTTGTACTCTTTCACTATATCTTGTGATATCTACTAACTTTATCTTCCTATTTTATCTATTACTTCTCTCCCTTCTATTTTTAGGGTGTCTTATTGCATATGTATATACTCACCCCTACATGGGATTTTCCCACACGTTACGTGTCTTGTGAAGATGATATATATGTTGAACATGACATTATAGGAGCTTAGGGATATTGTGTACTTGGACCACATATGGTGGTCGTAGCTTGAGATTCAGGAGTTGGGCTCTCTTAGCTATTTAATTTTTCCATTTTAGTCAAGTTGGGACATATTTCTAGTTGGGAATATATATTTTTTCCTTTACTTTTTGGTTTAAACTATGGTATTTTTCTACTATATATAGGTTCATGCATGCTTGGTTTACTTTATAGAATGTTTCATATTATATTGTTTCCCTATGAACTTTTTCATTGAGATAGTTGAGTGTGTGAATATAGGTAATTAGGAAAAGTAATCACTTAGTTAGTTATTCCTTCAGTGCTTGTCGCCACCCATGGCCTATGGAGGCAGACTTGGGGTAGTCATGACTCCAGTCTCGTCTTGGGTTAGTTAATGAAAAATTGGTATCACGCTATGTTCATTCCTTTGTATATTTCTTGGACTACTCCCCTTAAGTGGATTTTGATGGGTTTAGGGAAAAGGGCCAAAGTGTCTCCAATGTGCCTCTATGTCCAAGAAATCATGTGATGGTGCGGCGGTTGGCATATCCATTCACCAGGACTCTAGCTACCTATATTTCAACTCTTCATGCTGAGACATTTGTTACAGAGATTAATGGTGCATGCATTATATAGGATTGAGTCTATGACTTTATTTATTGAGTTATATCCCCATATATATATATATATATAATCATCTGATAGTGGTATGTCTTGATAAATATCATGATGCCACTTCAATGATATCCATATAGCATACATGTTTCAGTTCATGGCGACATTCCAATGAGCGATGATACCTCGGTTCTGGGTTCATCTCGTGATCACCTTCATCTAGGTGGGTATGTAGAAACAATTTTTATGTAGCATATCATTCTATAAGGGCCAAGAGGATGCTTGAAGGCTTAGAGCACTCTGTGAGTTCTAGCGTCAGAGGCCATTGTGGTTATGTGGCTATCTAGATCCTTAGGAAGCATAGGATTGGCTAGAGTCAATGGTATGTATCATCATGCCTGTTTGGATCCCGATGGATCAGGTGGTTTCACTACCAGCTATCCTTTTCCATGAAACAATTAGGCATTGGTGGATCCTTTCTATAAAGATACATGATGTGTCGACACTCTAGTGGACCAACTTCCAATAGTTGTTTCGTGAGGATTATTACCCCTATTTCTTGTACTCAGTCTGGATCTAGAAGCATATGAAGTAGTATTAGGGAGGGATGATGGTGGCTGAGTATGCAGTGAGGTTCATAGACCATACACGGTACTCTCTTGTCATGATCTGGGATAGCTACTTCCGAGCAAGGAATTTTGAGTAAGTACTTCGCAGAGATATACGATATAGCATGGTGTCTTGTGCATCCCAACCTATGTTGGGGTGTTGCAGTAGGAATTTGTGACAAAGATTTTTATTTTAGTGGGATTCCAGATAGGTGGATCTAGTAGCGAGATCCATACATACGAGTTATCTACAGCAGCTAACATACACCAAGAACTTGGATCTCAGTACAGAAGACCATCCCATGATAAGGCTTAGGAGCATGGTTATAGGAATCACATAGGACTAGATAATCCTAGAGAGGTGAGTTTTTTTACTTGGTATGGGTGAGGCCACATGGTGTCAGACTACCCGACCTGACGTGATGAGCATCAGAGGCATAAATCTGATGGACCACCATGAAAGAGGTAGCACCGGGATTAGTAATCTCCCAGGTGAAGACAGGGGTGGTTCTAAGTGAGGCATAGCTGGTAGAGAAAAATGAGGAGTTGTGGTTTGTGGAAGTCTCTATGATATCCTTCCACCACCACGACTAGGCGTCCCATGTCAGGCTTAGGGAGATGACAGTCGAGGCCATGGAAAGTTGTAGGCTGTTTAGGTTTAGGATCCCATAGTGCACAAGATGATAAAAGGTATGATCTTTGTGTTTTCTAATCTTCCTTTAGTGTTAATATACACATGTTCCAATTAATCCTTTATCTCTATACTCTTGATGTGAGAGTTGGATCTCCTAGGTGATTAGTTACCCCAACAGCTTCATCTTGAGGTTTTTACAGGGAAATCTTCTTTGGTATCTTTAATCTACTAGTAGTGCGAGATATCTCTTGGTGGACAGATGTTCATGTAGGACTTCTTGGTCATCATGATGTAACCCTATGACATCATCTTGGGTATGTATTTTATTTCATGGTTCTGTCCTAGAACAAATTTCAATGCATACAAGTCATATACCTACACACTAATGATATGATATTATCCTTTTTCTGGTGAGAGATATCTCATGGTTGGGAAAGTGGGTTCTATGATCATGAGGTTGCATCCCATCACCCATTAGTTAGCAAGTATATCCCATGGTTTAGCAGGATCATTCGACATATAGATTCTTTTGTTAGTGGAGGATAAAATAGAAATCTTCCCCAAAGACGTTCCATGATTACCTCTGAAGGGGGATATAGATTTTTTCATTGAATTGAATTACAACACTAGTATGATATATTATATGTCATATTGGATGACCCCTAACGAGCTATGGGATCTATGGATACAGTTTGAGGACCTTTTGATAGAAAGTTTTCAATATACCTAGTGAGTCCCCCAAGGAATCTCCAATGTTGTTCTTGAAAAAATGCATATGTGATCTTGTGACTCTACTTGTATTATTGTCATCAAAATCAAGCCATGATAAAGAAAAAGTTCCCCTTTCTAAGGATTGATGACCTATTTGACTATTTGTGAGGTGCGAGGTTTTTCTAGATGATCAATATTAGGTCCAAAACCCACTAGTTGATGTTTTTCAAGGATAATATTCCAAATTTAGAATTGTGATGTCACTACGAACACTATGAGTTCTTAGTGATTCTCTTTAGGGTGAAAAATTCCCCCATCATCATTACGTCTTTGATGAACTAGGTCTTCCAACCTTACTTGGACCAATTTTGTTTCCTTGAATGATGAAATACTTATCTAATATGTATTAGAGGAGGATCATTCAGAATACATGAGGACGTTCCTTGGATTTTATTGAGAGACCCAACTTTACAGAAATCTCTCGAAGTTCTAGTTATGGATTCATGAAGTTCACTTTCTAGGGAATGTCATTTCTGATATTGGTTTAGCAGTAGATCTAGAAAATAGAAATGTACTATTATCTTGGGATCCATCCAATAGCATGTCATAGGTGATGTATTTCTTGGCTTGGAAGGTTACTACAGAATATTTATGGAAGACTTCTCCAAAAACCACATCCCCTTTGACAACCATGATGCAGAAAGAGTAGTTTTTTACCTAGTCTGAGCAATGCCAGAGGGAGTTTTAGGAGTTTAGGTTGAGGCTAAAGACGAAACGTATTCTAATGTGTGACTACCAGAGGAATTTGTGGAGTAT
This sequence comes from Viscum album, assembly GCA_963277665.1. Taxonomy (NCBI): domain Eukaryota; kingdom Viridiplantae; phylum Streptophyta; class Magnoliopsida; order Santalales; family Viscaceae; genus Viscum; species Viscum album. The sequence continues at coordinate 1,579,022,498 of OY728141.1, forward strand.
GTAGTGTATTGAGATTACTTAGGAGCTATTCTTAGCTACATTTTGATGCAACAACAAGCAGTTATCTCATTCGGGTCGAGGCGGTTTAGGAACCACAAGAACAAATCTGAAACTCATGAACTATATATGGAAGTGATAGTATTCTCCCTAAGGATGTGGAGGCACTACCTTCTGGGGGAGTGCATTGTGGTTTAATTGGGCCAACATAGTCTCAAGTACATCTTTAGGAAGAGAGACATGAACTTGAGATAGTGGCACTAGTTGGAGTTACTTCAGGACTATGAATTCGAGATAGTGTTTACTTCAGGTAAGGGAAACATTGTAGTATATGAACTTATCAAGAATTCACATGCACTCTTAGTGAAGTAAGCTTCATAGTTGTTAGATTCTTTGCAGCTGACCATAGTGGAGTCGGAGGGTATGGCTTTTTTGCAGTCGATGTTGTTGACTCCTTTGCTACTTGAGTGTGTGAGAGAGTCCCAGCTAAGAGATATTTACTGTGTGTTCTTACGTGATCATATATCCATTTCAGACTCATAATATAAATATTTTGAAGGAGGGAATCATGTTATCTTATACCAGGGGAGAATAGTAGTTCCAGTTTAGTTGCAGGAGGAGTTAATGTGGGATTACCAAAACTATTCACTACCTATACATCCCAATGTGGGGAATATGTATAGAGACCATTGGTGACAATTTTGGTGGTACAAGATGAGAAAAATAATACTTAAGTTCATCTCTCGGTGCCTCACCTATCATTAATTGAAGGATAAACACCATGTTCTGGAAGGCTTGTTATAGAACCTTGATATCCCATAGTGAAAATTGGAAGACATATCCATGGAATTTGTCCCGGGGATTCCACGCACATCATATATCCATGACACCATCGGGGTGATAGTTGAACAACTCACGAATTAAAAAAAAACTTGATACCAAGGAGTATAGTTAGGTAGAGAGTTTGGAGCAGTTGTACATTTGATAGATCGTTCACCTTCATGGGGTTCCCTTCATTTTTATCTCTGATCGTGATGCTCAGTTTATGTCAAGATTGCAGAGAGGCCATTATGAGGAATTATGGGCCTAGATGAGGATGAGTACAGTCTTTCACCCCCCATACTGATTAGTAGACCGAGTGCACTATCCATGTGTTTTAGGATATCCTAAGAGTGTGCATGTTATACTTAAGCTAGAGCCGGGAGGAATACTTTCCTTGGTAGAGTTTTCATTCAACAATAGATACAACTCTACCATCATCATGGAACCTTTTGAGTCCATTTATTGGAGACCCTACAGGTCACCCTTGTGTATGACAGAGATTGGAGAGTCATATCTTGTGGGCCTAGAGATGGTGCAGCTGATGATGAAAAAAATTATGGTCATCTATGAGCGGATGAGGATGGCCCAAAGTAGAAATAAATCATACATATATCATCATCTTAGTCCCTTTGAGTTTGAGAAGGGAGATTGCATTTTTTTGATTGTCTCCTCATGATAATGATTTTGAAGGTTCAGATGATGAGGCGAGCTATCCCAAAGGTTTATCAGGTTGTTAGAGATCATGTAAAGGGTTGGTTATGTTTCTTACCACCTTTCCTTACCAATTTATCAATAGATAGATCATGAAATCTTTCACATGTCACAACTGAGGTAGTATGTGCTTGTCCCCATGAATTTCATCGACTGGGGTGATATGGACATCGAGGTTGGAGCCACATTTACGGAGCACCTGGTGGAAATCGAGGATCGGTAGGAGATTACACTTCATGGATGAACCATCCCATTTTTTCGTATGTTTTGGAAGAATGGGAATGTGTTGAAGAGTTATTAGGAATGGGAAAAAAATGTGCAGGCTTAGTGTACCAAGTTTTTTCATAGTTTCTGTTTTTTGTGGATGAAATGCGTGAAAGAGGAAATAATGTAGAGACTTTGTTTTTTTCTTGTCGGACATTGAAATATTTATATATATATATATATTTCTTGATCTAGTCACTAAGAAGGCATGTAATTCTATGTCCCAGTGTGCCCAGAATTAATATTATTAAAATATTAAATATATTTTATATTATGTGCACATAGCTTCTTAAGGAAAATGAGATAACTCTTAAATGGAACCTCATATCAGAAATCTAAGACCATGGTTGAGTCTGTAACATGATTTATACCCTAGTCGTGACATAGAATTATTCGACATGGGGTGTTTAGACTCCTTAAATTCTTGTAGTATGTTAAGTGGATTAATTAATTATTAAATTAATTAATTAACTCATTTCATCACAATAGATAATTCAATATGAATATCGCAAGACTGGATTCTACAAGGTTATCCACATACACCCTATGAAAATTCTGAAGCTATCTCTTTTTATTTTATTAGTGAAACATTTCATCAGACGTTGAAACTCTATATTAGAGTAGATCGAGATGCAACAAACACAGTGTCTCCTCTTGGTCATTGGTATACGTGTTCTTCATCTATGATCGATCCATATTAAAGTTAGGACTAATATTTTGGTGTTTATAAGTCCTTTGATTAAATTTTGAAGCATATACATCATTATTATTAGATCTGCAGTAATTTTTTGACAATTTAATGCACCCATGGGTATAAATTAAATTATTTTTATTTTTTTTCTAACCCTATGATCTCTGTTATTGAATTTTTGGACAAGAATTCTTAACATTGATCATTTAACCTTTGTTCTTGTGATTTTACCACTTGTTTCTTCACGTTTATCATTGATTGGACCACGAGGTCTAGGTTCGACAATTTCAGGGAAGTAATAATCCCATTTATACCCCCAGATTCATAGTGCTTTCATGAACAAGGAGAGTATTGAAAAAGAGATCATAAATCTAGGATGTTTTCATAGCATGGATGATCATTTTGATGATTAAAGATCATAAAATTTTATGTATAAACCTTTTTGGTGAAATGATACTACAAAGAAACCCCCATGAGGAAAAATGGTTTTTTTCTAGAGAATGATTGCCGGAATCCAAGATCTATGGCTAGATCCATAAGTTTTGGCGGGATTCAAGGTAGGATCTAAGGCAGATCGAGAAAATTCAAGAATAAATCGTAGATCATAAATTTATTAGGAAACCCTACTATATGACTTGTAAAAATATGAACACATAGTATTTCTCCCCCCAGTAGAGATGGATAGAATTTTGGAAAAGATAAGGATTACACTGCGTGTAGTAATCATATATGTGGCAGACCCCTTCCTTGGATAGGAACCCGTGTAAACGATCACATGGGTGGAAAACTATGTGGAAGTACATAGCCTGCTACATAGACATGGGGTCTGATACACAAATGCAAGGTTCACTACAAGGACATGGGGTTCAGTACATGGACACGGGGTACAATACATGGACATGAGGTCCATTACATGGACAAGATGAGCATGACATGGCCTGATCTCAGTTATCCTGGACATTCCATATAGTCCACCTACAAGTCATGCACTACTATATGGGATGGAGTCGTGTGTTGGACAGCGACATGGGCGGGCAGTGGAGTGGAACCACACACTGTGTGGGTCCCCTAACACGTTGTGTAACCTTGTACACCTTTTGGTGAAACTTCAATCATATGTACCTTCTTCATTTGAACTTGGGTTTTCGTCCGAGAATAGTATATACTGAGTTTTTTAATGTAGAAAACGATGGTTCCCTCAGTTTCCTATTTGAATATAAAATGTGAAATTTTTTAGGCATGAATCTTATGGAGGTGATTCCCTATGGAAATAGTTATCAGGTCGAATCACTAGAGACTACAGGTTTGTATCCTCCTATATATCTAGTTAGTGGAGTGCTCAGTCCTTATAGTGGGACCCTCCATCAGCATAGTCACAGGTCCTCTGAAACTACCTTCTGAGTGGAACCTCCTACTAGGTAAGGCACTGGTCTGTAATGACCTTGAGTGGCACTCCACTGTGATACTAAGGCATGGGTCCTCAACTTTTGAGTGGACCCCCCACCATGTAGGGTGGAGGTCCTCAATGACCTAGAGTTCCCCCCCTCGTCATACTAGGGCATGGGTCCTTGACTTCTGAGAGTAACCCCCTACTAGATAGGGTGTGGATCATAGATGACCTAGAGTGGTACCCCCTGTCATACTATGGTGTGGGTCCTCATGGAATTAGAGTGGAACCCCCCATTAGCATGGGTGTGGGTCCTCAATAGATATATGTAGAGTGGAACACCCTGACACACTTGGGTGTTTGTCATCTACTTCATGTTGGTACCCCCCCCCCCCCCCTAATATGCTGCATAGTGATGAGGCATGGTTAGACTATCATGATTACTGCTGGGAGTCATTGATGGATTCTTGGAACTGCAGGTTACTCTTATTCTTAGGATGATCTGTGAGATGGATATCCACTTAATCTCTTGTTTGGGAATCTTTTAAAAATTATATATTTACTCTTCTTCTATATCAACATCTTGGATTTTGTTACTCTCCTTCAAGAATAGGTTATGATGTGTGGGGTATTCCATGTGAATTATTTGTTTAGCCTCTCATGATTTGATGAGTCTACTATTCTATTATAAGTGGAGAAGACTTGATTGGTAGTTCATATACTCACTGTGTTTATATCATTATGTTTGGATGAACTTACTTTCACTCTTGGTTGGGTTGGGTTGTACTGTTTCATTGTATCTTGTGCTATCTATTGTATTTATCTTCCTATTGTAAATATTACACCCCCCCATCAGCTTTCGGGGTATCCTACTAGGTATGTATATACTTACCCATTCATGGAATTTTTCTGCAGGTGTCGTTTCATATCCAGATGATGGTCATGTTGATATTTACTTTAGAGGATCTTAGAGATGCTAGGTGTTTGGACCGCGTATGGTGGTCATAGTTTGGGATTCAAGAGTTGGGTCTCTCAGCTATTTACATGTTCTAGTATTTTTTGGTTGTCGAATATTTATTTTTGGGTGTGTATTTTTCCCCTTTACTTTTCAGTTTACACTTTTTTACTTTTGTACTATCTTGAGGTTCATGCATTCTAGGTTTTCTTTATATCATTATTGTATCTTTTACTCTTTCCCTCTGCACTTTTGTATTGATATAGTTGTGTGTGTGTGCCTAGTTTCTTAGGAAAAGGTCTCCCCAAGTTATTTTGTCTTTGTAACTTTTCTCCACCCCCGGGTATATGGATGCGGGCTTGGGATTGTCATGGATTGAGCCCCATCTTAGGTCGGGTCGTGACATTTCTGATCGAAGAGAGGGATAAAGTCAAATTCTAAAAAAACACTTTTTTATTATTATTATGTACCAAAGAGTGGAAAAATGTTACCATTACATGAAGATATCATGAATACACAAATGATAAGGAAACACATGATATTTATTTATAGATGAATCAAAATCCATTGAAGCATAATCATAAACAATACAGATAAACTATGAGATTGTTGCAATAAAACTTTACCACTTTGGTAACATTGAATAATAATCCCCATGAAATAATAACATTATATAAATATTAATATATCATAAAAGTAATTAAATTCATGAAATAACATTTCAAATATAATTATATACAACTCCTAAAAGAATGTAGGTTCATAACATAACATGAGTCTCAAAATAATAAAATTGAGACAAAAAATAATTTGCAATTGGGTAAATTTTAAACCATAAACCACATGAAAATAGAGATGATCAAATGGATATATAAATACCCATAAGTTTAAGTAAAATATTCATATAATACATTCATGGTAATTATACACACCACATAAAATAAAATAGTGGTGAATAATGCATAAGCCTAACAAGAATAAATGTGAGACTAGATATCCCCTTACTACTTTAGTAACTTTTTTATCGTGACATACATGAAAGAATGACATAAACTGAAAAAATAATTATCCTAAAATAAATTATATTCATGATATAACATGTCATATTCCATAATATACACCATAGAACATGAAAAAGTTGTGAATATAGCATAAATCCCATAGAAATAAAAGTGAGATGAGAAAACTATTACTTTAAGTCTTGACTTTCTTTGTACATGTTAAAACCTCATATATAATAAATATAAGTTTATTATACATCTACCACATAACCATATTCTTATATATCATACCATATATTATTTTATTATGACTTTATATTACCTTTTTATTAATAATTCCATGTTTAGGTTATGTTTCAAGTAATAACCTCTTTGTTTTTCGTACATGATTTGACTTGTTATTATTGGTACTCTTACTTAGATCATTACGTACTTATTTTTATAATATCAACCATGTTATAAATATCATATATATTCATTATATATGTATTTATTATAATCAATAAAATATATAAATACGAAATGAAATACACCGTTCATGGAACATTGTTTCCATTTTCTTGTTGTAATTTTAAAGAGAGAAAAGTAAATAACACACACACACACAGATATATATATATATATATATATATATATATATCTGTGTGTGTGTGTTTGTGAGAGAGATAGAGAGTGTGTGTGTGTGTGTTTGTGTGTGTGTGTCTATTATATTTTCAGTAGAATTATAATATCATATATATCATATAAATTCATTAAACTCGTCCTTAATACCAGAAACACTGTCAGAAGATAACCCCCTGACCATTTATTAAATTAAAAGAAAATGACAGTAAGAAAGTACCACAAGTCACAAGAGACAACTACATACAAAGAAACCATTCCCGTCACCATATCCCTGATAAGAGGCTTCCTCTAGTGTGGAGAATTCCCATTCGGAGCTCTCATAATGCTTCAGAACTTTAGCATACTTCCTTCATAGATTCATTTTTTACAAGGATAGAAACTTATTGTTTCCAATAGAGGACCCGGTGGACACCGACTTTGGTAAGTCATAGTAGTTCTTCCTCGGCCTTCTTCATGATGAAATAGTCATGCCTTCATGATTCCCAATCATGTTCTTCCCCCAGCCTATACAATCTCACTATTCAAAGGCTTGGTCAAACTTCTATCATTCTCCATGTCACTATCTGAGTAATCCCCCCATTTTACAGAAATATGAACCTCATAGATTCCATCTTTACCTCGTCAGCCTTTCTGAGATTAAGTATTAGGTTCAATCATGGCCAGACACTTAGGTCGCTCCTATAACTCGTGACCGTCCATAGACCTCTACTACAAGACCAGTATCTCAATTCCATCCTCCGGAGAAGTGATCCCCGGCTGCATATTTCAACCTTCATCCATTGGAGAACCCTCCTCCATGGTCTCCTATTCTAATCCCTGGAACCGATTTCCGATCTCAATTGCAGTCACTACACCAACATCACCAGCCTGGTTTTGGGACCCATCAGCAGCTTCCAACACCTCCACGGGAAAACTCTTACAATCTACAACACTAAAGCTTGCCCCAATCATAGGCTCATACCCCTTGTTATCACCAGCATCCTACCTGCTAACATCCACCTTCATACAGACCTCTTTCTGGGATGCCTTTGTGTTCACCCTTACACCTGATGGCCTCCCCATATCACCAGCACCAAGGCCACCAGTGACAGTAGACTGCCTCACCCTAACCCCCATATTCAAATCACTCTTAAGCTGACTAAACACCGAATCTACCAATAGATTGGGGAGTGCCTCACCCCCCGATCTCACTGTATTCCGGTTCACCAGGCCATCCACATTGCCAGAATAACCACCCACTGCAGGCCTCTGTCCAAGGGACCTAATTTTCCTCTCCCTCGGGTTATACATCCTCCCGATCGTTGCTTCACATTGACACTTAGAGAAAAGGTTCCCCAAACGACATAATTTAGAGAAATAATCAGACCAAGATTCAAAGACAAGGGCCTTCTTCCATCAGAATTCCACACCCACTGTAACCCAGATCCACTTCACCGCAGGCTTTGCAACAACCACCTCAACACAGAGATGGGGATTGATCGGATGACTCACCATGGAAGTTCGAACATCATAACAGAGAATGTGGCCCACCATATTACCAATCATACAGATAATCACAGGATTTTGAAATTGTAGAGGATGATGAGGAAGACATATCCATGTCATAGTGGTGGAAGGATCACGATTCATAAATAAATCAATAGACCATCGAAGGAGGAAAAACTGATAGCCGCTGCAACGACGAGGGGCACTGGACCAAGATCAGATCAAATACTCTTCTAAAGCAAAACAAATCATAAATTAGAGTTTATCAAGAATACTGACGACAGAACAGTCTTGAAAATTCTATTTTCCGAAGACGAAACAGTCAAAATCATCAATTGAGGCGGTAGTTCGTTGTACACACGAACTATGATTGTGTATCCCATTTGATAGAATTTTGGGTGAGTGTAAGTCAAACTCTTAACATAAAAACATATTCATATATTGAGAATACTCATTTTATTATTTAATCTTATAATAATAATAATGGGTGGGGTGTAAAAAAAATTAAACATAAATTCTTCTAGAAGGACGTTACCTCTTTTTTGAGTAATTTTTTTTGGATTGAAAAAAGGACTTCCTTGTAGGATTTATTCCAAAATTTAGGCCACCGGGATGAATTTATAGAATTTGGGAGGATATTATGAATTTTTTTTCTGATCCAAATGGATTTAGAGGTCTTTGTATGTGACGGGGTGAGTTACCTTTTTTATAGTGGAGGAGGAGTGGCATTCTTGTAAATATAAAATGGTAAACACTATCGAGTTACATCATGTGCCTTTAACAATTTTTAATTTTTTAAAAAAGGGAGTATAGGGTCTAAATATTTCTATAAAATGGATTTTAAACATTTTCTAGGTTATTTGGACCCTTAAGTTAATGTTTAACCACTAAAAAAACTCGTTTTCACCTTAATCGTTGTAATTAATTTTAATTAATTTCACTAATATTTTTGGTCAAAAATTTAGTTGAAATATTAAAAATTGGAAAATATTCTGAATCAAAATATGGAATCAATTTTCCAAATTTGATACACATAATTGTTTGAAATTAATTTAAAAATAATCCCGCGCATGGGATGAGACTATGAGTTTTAAACTAAAAAGGTTCAAAAGTTAAAACTATTTTAATATCTAATTTCAATGTGAAATGGGTCTCAATGACCTAAATTGGATTAATTAAAATAAAATTTAATGAAATATACTTTCAAAAAAAATTAAAATATAATTTTTCTCTGCAAATAAATTAGAGTAAAAATCAGTTTTCAATTAAAATTTGGTTTTTGTCACTATTCATCAAAAATGAAACATCTTAGAATAATACCGAAAATTCAGCCAAAGTAAATTTTGAAATTATTATTTCAAAAATGAAACATATTTTATCAAATTAAAATTATAAAAGTGTGAAAATTTATATTTAAAATAGATTCTCCATAAAAAAGTGATAAAATTACCTTTTTGAAAAATACATCTTTTTATTAATAAAATTAGATTTATTCTGATCTTACACTTATCCAATCTATTGGATGAGTGTAAAAAATGATTTAATAGGTAATATATACATTTTATTAGAAAAATTCATCAAATGTGGTCTCTTTAATTTATATTGATAAAGAGTACTTTTTTTCTTAGAAATGGAATTTCATTATTTATAAATAGTTCATACTTTTATTTCTTTGTAATTGATAACCAAGGGAATCATTTTATATACACGTATAAATAATATTTTCACGCATTAGTTAATATTATTTGTAACGTCCATTAAAACTTATAATTGGTGACTATAATAATATTTTAGTAACAATATTATAATGTTTATTATAGTTTGGTAACATTTTTCCTTTCTTGTAACAAAATGTTTTGAAGGAACTCAACATTGTGTGTAACATAAGCTAGGCATAGTGTTGCATGTACCAAAATTTCATATAATTGTTTCCTATAGAGGAAACTTATCTTGTTATTTCATATAGTGAATGTCAAACTTTATGCTTTCATATAAGAAAAGATATATTCAGTTTTTTGAGAAATGAAAAATATAAAAAAGATTTAATTAATTTGAAATAAATTCACAAAATCTCAAGGTTCTACATTTCCCCCCTATAAAATTAATTTCACCCACGAAATTAATCTGGTTTATCTATGGTTTAATACTTGAATGTTATTTTCATAGAAACCCACATCATAAAAAATAACACTAAAACATTCTTTAAAATAGAAAAGTTAGAAACAAAACGGTTACCCAAATTAACTCATAACTAAGTTTTCACGTAAGAGAACATAGGTCGTAAGTAAAAAAATTGAAATGGAAGAGTAATATAACTATCAAGTTATGATAGAGAGTGATAAATAACATGTTTAAGAGAAAGTTAACAACCACAAATCCATAGCTCCAGGATGCTTGAAAAAGGACATTGATATCATCAAAAATAATGATAAGATGACCAAATTTAATTTTAATATCCAAAATTTTAATAATTTTCATGAGAATATATACTTACTTCATTTAATTATAATCTCACCCTTTAGTTGTGTCTTGAACAATAATCTCTTACTCTTAAAAAGAAGGTTAATTTTTTATGTCTGAAGTGCTAAAAAATCATATGATCCATATATAGAATGATAATTTAGGCCATCTGTATTTAGTTATAAACTTAATAAAAAGGTTATCATAGGTTATCCTATATGCATAAATAATCATATGGTAAGATAAACTCTAAAACCTCTTCCAAAGTTTATCTTAAACAATTATACAAGTTGTAAACCTTATAACCCTTCTGAAGGATGAGAATAAAATTCTTTAGAAATATGGTCACTAAATTAACTTAAAAGTTTTCCTCGTATATCATAAGGTAGCTCTTTGTTGTCACATTACAAAAATTTTAACACCTTTACCATGTATTCTCTTAAAATATGGTAATAACATGAGTTTCCATAAAACCATATTGAAAACATGTTTGATTTCTTATTCAAAATAATATTGATATATTCATTAAATCAAAAATGTTTTAAACATCATCCATGATAACACTGACCACTTTTTCAAAAAAATTCCTTATACATATCCAAGGTAATCAGTACTATCCAATTTACTCATTAATATCCAATATATCTTTATCTAGACATCATTATCTCAACATCAAGAGCATATTAAGTGTTATCTTTCCCTTAATCTTGTGCTTTCCATGAATATCACATTTCCATTAAATCATCTTTCTATTCCATTTGAACCATTCAAATCATTCTTCTAAATCCTAAGAAAAAAAATAAAGTAAAAAATCCATATATATTTCACATTCATAATTCTTGATTCCAAATACATAGACACTTAGATTACACCATCCTTAAGCCAATAACAAGGCTACCTCATCCTATTAATTAATAAATATTTCCATTCACATTTCACCTGTAGTCTCATCATCAATAGAAATATAACCATTACTCATACTACCTTGTGGATTATCTTTGTGAGCTTTCAACTTAGGAGATTGATTTTCATAATTCCCATTCATTCCACATTTTAAAGCATTCAATTATAGATGACGTCTTAAGGAGGCCATTGTTTTCATCTATTATGTTAATTGAACTCTTAATTTTCCTTTTATAGATTCTTCATTTGTTTTTTTTTCATTTCTATAGTCAAAACATGTTCTTGGTCCTTTAAGACATTCACTTTTTTAACACCCCAAACTTTCACGATACGCTTCTCTTTCAATAATGCAATAGCTTGCATTATACGGAAGTTCGAGATTCTAACACCCCGCGACCAATCAAAATGGAAATTATGAATAGTAATACCCACTTTTTGAAATTATATATATTTTATATTTAAAAATGGAATTCATTTTTGGATTTGGAATATCGAAATTAGCCTATGTTGAATTTTTTGGTATTTTTCTGAGAACTTCCAATTTTTTATGAATAGTGAAAAATACTTAAAAAAAAAATTTTAATCAAAATAATTTATAGTGATAAATTATAATATTGAGTGGTTTTAAAGTGTAATTAGAATATATTTTTACCATTTTATCCAATGGTGGTCATTATAATTAATTTCACTTTGGAATTGGATATAAACAATTGTCAATCTTTTGATATATATTGTTTCTTAAAAACACGCTATTTGTTGTGACAGCAAGAATTAATTATAAAATTAATTAATTCAACTTATATGTTTGTAATTTTTTAAAATTGACATCATTATTGAATTTGTAATATCAATTATATCTTAGGGTGAAATTTTGGCATTGTTTGGAAAAACTTCAATTTTTGATGAATAGTGAAACCACAAAGTGGTTGTTAAAAAACTGATTTTTTGTTTAAATGAAACATTACCACTTCTGTGATTTCATTTTAAAAAATCCTACTTACATGGTTGTCATTAGGATGTATAATTTGGTTCAATGGGATTAAAATAATTTTTTGTTGAATAGTAACTTTTAATTTTAATTAATCACGATTAAAGGTAATTAGTGAAATTTAAGGTAAAAATGATATTATAAAATTAAGAAAATACCTTTACACTTTTCATACCTCTATTTTATCAGTCATGGCAGACCAAGAAAATCCATGGGTCAACTTGGGGCCCCCAGGGAGCCACTTTGGTAGGAAAATGACATTAAAAACTTTTTATTTAATGTTACAATAAAAATGTCCCAAACATGAGTTTTTTTACAAAAAGAATTGTTAAATGGGGATATACAAGTTATATTTTTGACTATAAATATTCACTAGAAATATAAAATTATTTCCTACATCATGATATTTTTTTTATAATTTTTAGACATCAAATAAATTAAATTATTCATGACACCATGATGATTCAGCGATTATCTCATTAATTAACGAATTAAATAAAATACAGAGATAATGTAAAATAAAAGACTTAAACTTGTCCAAAGCCTATTGTATGAGTATATTTCGAACCCTTGTCACATTATCCTTGAAATATATATGTTTGGGACATTTAAAATCCGAAACTCATTATATAATAAAGTAACATTTCATTACTTTCCAAGAGTTCCCCTTCTCTCCTCTTATAAAAGGCCCCCACCACTACCACCTTATTCACACCTTCAAAGCCTTTTGGCTCGGACAACCTCTGCCCAAATACTCTCTAAACTTCCCTATATTATTACTATAAGACTTACTTTGGGCATAATTCTTCCCATGGAAGCCTTTGGCTCAAATTAAAAAGAGTTACCCAATTTTAATGTAATGTCTTCTTTTATGATCTTTTGTTTTATTTTGCTTCTCCAACCCCCTAAACTCTTTTATTCCTTTATTTTATAACAAAAACAGTATCTAAAATATACTAGGATGTTTTTATGATAATTATTTGATTTAAACTTACACACACCTCCGTCTAATGGTTAAAAAACATACTGTTTCTGTGGGTGGTGAAATACTGCCTCATGAAACGATGATTGTTCAATATTCTTTTAACACCTATAATGGTGGCCATTTTGATGACACTATTTTCATATATGATATATATATTATGTTTATTTTTTCCTTATTCTTCTTTATTTCTCATTTAGGGCATACCTTTATGATTTCCATTATGGGTAAACATGATAACTTCATTTTAGGAAGTGCGGACTACCGCCCCCTCAAAGTGATTTGAATCGTTAATGCCATATGTGGGATGTATAAAGGATGGAGTAAATGGTATTATACATTATATTATACTGAAATTATATTATACCTTTATATAATTTAAACTTCATTCCATTAAATACGAAATAGAAATGAAAGTAGCGTCCATGCGTACGTACGGCTTACCGTCTCCATGAACGGTGCATTTCATTTCTTACCTCTAAATGTTATGTAATATTATAAATGAATGTATATACTCGATATATTTTATGTATATGATATCTACATCATGAATATAATTATAGACATAATGGATATTTTAACACATGAACAAAGTGTAATTATAAGAAGTTTATTTTTGACTCATGTACCTAAGATCGACAAAACGACCGTTATTAACTTAAATAATTACATAATGTTCATGACATGGTAATAAGTGATATAAAAGGAATAATGAACTTGAAAAAGGTTCTTAAGCAGGTAGAGATTAACTCTAGTTTATTATTCAGGAGGTTAAAGAGCGGTCGAGTCAAGTCAGAAACGAGGTAAGGGAACTTCTTAACCCAATTTCGATTCTTTGGGTTAATCTAATAATTTCAAATTATGTCATGATATTATTATGTCCTATCTTGTATTTGTACTTTATTTATGTGTAATTATTGTGAATACATATAAGAGATCTATTTTATTTAAAAAATGATCTTTTTAAGGGAACTTCTTAACCCAATTTCCATTCTTTGGGTTAATCTCCTACTTTCAAATTATGTCATGATATTATTATGTCCTATCTGGTATTTATACATTATTTATGTGTAAATATAGTGAATACACATAATAGATATATTTTATTTAAAAAATGATCCTTGTAAGGGAACTTCTTAACCCAATTTCCATTCTTTGGGTAAATCTCCTACTTTCAAATTATGTCATGATATTATTATGTCCAATCTTTTTTTTGTACTTTCTTTATGTGTACTTAGAGTGAATACACATAATAGATCTATTTTATTTAAAAGAATTATATTTATAAGGGACTTCATCTCAATCTTCTTTCATTGAGGCATATTTTTTTTTATACACAAATTTCCTTTATACAGGGTATAAACCCCTTTGACTTTTACTTTTATTCAAAAGGAATATTTTTATACGAAGTGTTTTTACTAAACGACAAAAGGAATTTTTTTTTCTTACGTATGCGGTGACAACGACTTCCTTGCCACCATGACCATTATTTGAGTTTCGGATTCCTCTACAATCCATAACTTTTTTTTAAAAAATGAAAAATAAATACCAAGTTTTACTTTTCTTTTATTTTGGTATTGAAAATGGTTTTGATAATGTTTTTATTATATCAATGTGTTGTATTGATATCTTGTGATTAAAATGGGGAAATGTTATGTTTCCTTTATGCATGTTTTATATGATATGATTATGTTATGGTTTATGATATGTTTAAACCTGTTAATATGAGGAATGCATTGGACTTAATAAGTGATGGGTGGAGCCTGCTATAGATCCTCGATGCATCGGCATGTCTCATGAGACAAACTAGTGTCTTGGCACAAGGCCTTGAAAAAATCTTATTTGTATTTTTGGAACGAGGCCTTGGCTACATGGTTATGATAGTCTGGCATTATGCATTCCATCATTATGAAAGTGGTTATGCATATTGCATGTGATTATTCGACCAGTAGAATATCCATGTGAAGAAGTAAATGGAATTATATCATTTTATTTTTGCTATATTATGTTGATGTTCAAGTTTAAAATGATTTTGTTTTAGTTATGAATTGTCCTAAATGTTTATGTTTATTTATGAAAGCTTCCGCTATATTGTTATCCTTACTGAGCATCTGAGCTCACCCCTTTCAGTGTTTTATTTTTCCCAGGATGTGAAGAAAATATTTTTCGACTGACCTACAGGGATAGTCTGAAGGGGATAGATGTGTAGACTATGGAGACTATGTTATTGTGATTTTTTACTTTATGATGTAATGTAGGACGTATGAATGTATCTAGTGTTTCCAAGGATACTAAAATAATCGGTCTTTCAAGACATGATCTTTTGTGATCATGCCAATGTTACGAAGTAATGAACCGACTCTGGGTAGCTGGGGTCGGGGTGTTACAGTTGGTATCAGAGGCAGTTTAGTAATAACCTTGGAATCTAGATTTAGATAAACTCTGATTAGAGCACATATCCCAAAGATAGACTTTGAGGATTAGTATAGAAGAACTTCGTAGAATTTTGGTATTATAAAGATATTATGAGTTTTCCGAGCAATACATCCTTGTCTGGATACAAGCAGGTAGAGGCGGCTCTGGCACAGATGTACCTAGCGGTAAAACCCGAAAACACCGCTTTGAGCTAGACTCAAACAGGAATTGGTGCACGAAAATGGGCCTTGCTGCACTCTTGGTTACGACACTCCCGGGGGATATGCTTAGGATAATTCTTGTTTTCCTTACAAACCACTATGAAGGGTTATGAGTATATACTTCCTCAAAGAAAACATTTTTATGATTATGGATTATATCCATAAATAGTTCAATTTATGTTAAGTGTTTTACAAGTATGGAATTATGTATTTTAATTCATAAACTGACCTAGTTTATGCCATTGTATAGAAATGGCACCCTGTAGAAGGATTGTGAACTCCAGCAATATGTATGATCCAAAGAGTAAGAAGGATCATATCTTTCATGGTATTAAGCCAACATTTAGAAGGGAAATAGTCTCCCATGTATTCTCAACATATGAAGAAATAGTATCATGTGTTAATAAGATAAGTAAATAATTCTCTGAGTCCTATGGATTTAAAGGGATGCAAGAGAAGAAAAGGATGATGGATAAAGGGAAGTGGGAAAGAAGATTTTTCCAATATGTGATAACTGTGGGAAGAAACACCTTGGGACTTTCCTGAAGGGAATGGGAGTTTGTTATAAGTGTGGAGAAAAAGGACACCAAGTGCGTGACTACAAGGGTAAGAAAAAGTTTTCAAATGTACAATGCTTCATCTGCAAGGAGTGGGGAAACTACACAAACCAATGTCCAAATCATCAGAGTTTGCCCCAAATGATGTTATTGGATAATAATCAAGTTATAATACTACCACAGATGAGGAGGAATGATTAGAGTTCTTATGTTGTTATTAAATAATTTTGTCATTTTAGTGTTGTATCAATGGTGTAATGGTTATAATAATTATGGAGTATATAGTATTGTACTGCAGTACTATTTCATCAAGGACTTGAGATTGTGTGGAACCAATAAAAGTGACTCCACAGCAGGTTAAATTTTTGGAAAATATATGGTTGAGAGAAAGATAAACCATAATATGGTTCTTGATCCCGAGATAGTGATTTTGGAATAATACATGATTGATTTGGATAAATTATATTGCATATTCTTAACTTCCTTGAAACTGATTAATGATTTGTATACATTTTTGGATAGGAGTATATCTAGTATTCTGTAAGGAATAAGGGATCATGAATGTAATCAATAAGGATTTATGGTAATTCAGGATGTTGTAGTGTTGTAAAATAATACATGTTAAAGGTGTTCACATGTTGTTACGAGGAAAAAAGGATCTTCATTATGTTTACCTTCCTTATAAAATTTTGAATGTGAGTTGGACAGAAGTATTTTGGATAACTATAAAGGTTGGAATGGATTAATTTGAACCTTGGATAGTATTTTTTAAGGTTAAAACATTTCTGAATAATATTTTTGGAATATTATAATACTATAGTTTTAGGAAAAAGACAACCTACAGGTTTGGGGATAACCCGTCGTGTCGGACAAAGCTGCGGGAATCGAACCCACAACCATAGTGCGACAGGGATTTATTACCTACCACTAGCCTACAGAAAGTCCCTAGTTTTTACAAAATAGATTTCCTAATCTAAATGGTATGTGGTAATATTTAGAACCTTATACAATTAGGATAAATTGAATATATTTGAGTTTTGTTACCATTTGGAGTGAAAGATGGGTTCGTGGTAAAAATTTATTAAAGAATGAAAGCCTACATGACAAGTAAGTATATATCCTTACGTTCTTAGAAAATCTCTTAAATAAATTCCTCAACTTTATAAAAGGTAACTTAAAACAAAAACGTTGTCGGTTAACTTTTCCAACTGGGGATTCAATGATCGTTTAATCAATCACAAGTTTGTGATTTTCTTGTGGTTAACTTTCTCCTAATCTTGTTTTCTACAACTCTCCATCAGACCTTGATAGTTTTTTTCTCCTCCATATCCATATTTTCATAGAATCCTAGTATGGGATATCTCGGATGACCTTTGTACTTCTCTTTCTTTCTTTTAATGTTATATTCTTATTAACCCTATTTCCGATGTGGGTTTTCCACAAAGGTAATTTCATATTTTCAAAATTTTATTTTCGAAGAACATTTTCAAATTGCGAGGACGCAATTTATTGAAGGAGGGGAGAATGTAACACCCCAAGATTTCATGATACGCTTCTCTTTCAATAATTCAATAGCTTGCATTGTACGCAAGTTCGAAATTCTAACACACCGCGACCAATCATAATGGCCATTATGAATAGTAATACCCACTTTTTGAAATTATATATATTTTATATTTCAAAATGGACTTCATTTTTGGATTCGGAATATCAAATTTAGCATATGTTGAATTTTTGGTATTTTCTGAGAACTTCCAATTTTTTATGAATAGTGAAAAATACTTAAAAACAACTTTTTTAATCAAAATAATTTTTAGTGATAAATTATACTATTGAGTGATTTTAAAGTGTAATTAGAATATATTATTACCATTTTATCCAATGGTGGTCATTAGAAATAATTTCACTTTGAAATTGGACATAAACAATTGTCAATCTTTTGATATATATTGTTTCTTAAAAACACGTTATTTGTTGTGACAGAGGGAATTAATTATAAAATTAATTAATTCAACTTATATGTTTGTAATTTTTTAAAATATACATCATTTTGGAATTTGTAATATCAATTATAGCTTAGGGTGAAATTTTGGCATTGTTCTGAAAAACATCAATTTTTGATGAATAGTGAAACCACTAAGTGGTAGCTAAAAAATTGATTTTTCGTTTAAATGAAACATTACCACTTATATGATTTGATTTTAAAAAATCCAACATACATGGTTGTCATTAGGATGTAAAATATGGTTCAATGGGATTAAAATAATTTTTTGGTGAATAGTAACTTTTAAGTTTAATTAATCACGATTAAAGGTAATTAGTGAAATTTAAGGTAAAAATGATATTATAAAAATATGAAAATACCTTTACACTTTTCTTACCTCTATTTTATGAGTCAGTACCGACCAATAAAATCCATGGGTCAACTTGGGGACCCTATGGAGCCACTTTGGTAGGAAAATGACATTAAAAACGTTTTATTTAATGTTAAAATAAAAATGTCCCAAACATTAGTTGTTTTACTAAAACAATTTTTAAATGAAGTTATACAAGTCATATTTTTTACTATAAATATTAATTAGAAAGCTAAAAAGATTTCCTAAATCATGATATATTTTTTATATTTTTTAGACATTAAATAAATTAAATTATTTATGACACCATGATGATGCAGTGATTACATCATTAATTAACGATTTATATAAAATAAAGAGATAATGTAAAATCTAAAAGTTACACTTGTCCAAAGCCTATTGGGTGAGTATATTTAGAACCCTTATCACCTTATACTCAAAATATATAAGTGCGGGACCTTTAAAATACGAAACTCATTATGTTGAAGTTCAAGTTTAAATGGCTTTTGTTTTAGTTATACATTGCCTTAAATGTTTATGTTTATTTATAAAAGTTTCCGCTATATTGTTATCCTTACTAAGCATCTGAGTTCTCCCTTTCAATGTTTTATTTTTCCCAGGATGTGAAGAAATATTTTATGACTAACCTACAGGGATAGTCTGAATGGGATAGATTTGTGGACTATAGAGACTATGTTATTGTGAATTTTCACTTTATGATCTAATGTAAGACATATGAATGTATCTAGTGTTTCCAAGGCTACTAAACTAATAGGTCTTTTGAGATTTGATCTTTTGTGATCATGCCAATGTTACGAAGTAATTCCCCGACTCTGGGTAGCTGGGGTTGGGGCGTTACAGCTTTGGTGATTCTTTCCACATTCGCAATTGAAAGGAAACTAAATCTTCTTTCCTCTATGGTTTCCATTACCTAAACTCTCAGTGAAATCTTTACTTCTCTTATTTGGTGAGTCTAATAGTTGGTTATGTTACATATTGTTAATCATTTTCCTTGAATACTGATTATGCATGATCATAAAATCCTTCACTCTAGTGATCATCCCATTTGACTGCTCATTAGAAAATTATCCTGCACATTCAATGTTAAACTAGTTTTTTTTGTTCCCTCCATTTACTAAAACAATAAAGAATAGTATAACCAGAACTTATCATAGTGGAAAACACATAATCAGGAAAAATCACTTATAGGGTGACTAAATTATGACACCGTCATCTAAATATATGAGACCTTAGGCTTATCCATATAGACATCTCAATATATATCCTTATAAATATCACTAGGAATATCACTAAACTTTTCTCATTCTAATTTCAAAAGGATGAATAAACCTTCCCATTAATTCCAAATATAGTGAGCAAGGCTAAAAATAAAGGTATATTTCATCAGTTTAGATGAATATTCATCATGTTACAAAAATACATGCTCAACGTCCATGATAGTTTAGTATATTTGGAAACCTTAAAACATAATCACTACTGGAATTTGGTCTTTTCCCAACGGTAGTATACCAACGGTTTACTTAAACCGTTGGTATAGTGAGCCTTTGCCAACGGTTTCATCAAACCGTTGGCAAAGGGAATTTCGGTGGACCCTTTCCCAACAGTTCACTGGAACCATTGGGAAATGGGTGCTAAACTCACACATTTACCAACGGTTCACTGGAACCGTTGGGAAATGTGTGCCTTTGCCAACGGTTTTTATAAACTGTTGGCAAAGGTTTTCCCCAAATTCCAGATCTCCATCTCCTCTCCCCATTCGGACAGAGCCCTAATCTATTCGCTCTACTGCTCTCGCGAACCCCATCTGACTCCACTGCTCTCGCGAATCTGAACACCAGCACCCCCCATCCCAATAGGTACACCCCCATACGAATAGGTAAAATTTGATCTCAACCATATTGTTGTAGTTGTTTTAATGAATAGATTTTTTCGAGGTGTTTGGTTTACTTGATTATTGAAATTAATATCTAAATAGGATATTGTTTGTGTTTGTGAATACTTATTTAATGTTTTTATATTCTATGTTTGGAAGGAGAGTGTTAAAAACAAGTAAATCAGAGTTGGGGGAGGCTATCGTGAACGTTTACATATTTTGGATAATGGATTGTGGGAATTATGGATTGTGTTCAAACCAATTTGATATGTTTTGGATAATGGATTGTGGGGGTAGGGTGTGTCCACGGGGGTGGGTGGGTTATCCACGGGGGTGGGTGGGGCTGTCCACGGGGGTGGGAAAGGCTGTCCACAGGGGTGGGCGGGGCTGTCTAGGGGGTGTGGGCTGTCCTGGGGGTCTGGGTGGGGTGTCCTGGTGGGGGAGGGGTGTGTGGGGGTGTCCAGGGGGGGTGGTATGTCTAGGTGGTGGTGGTGGGGTTGCAGGGGAGGGGGGTGTGGGCTGTTTGGGAGGGTGGGCGGGGCTATCCAGGGGGGTACGGGGTGTCCAGGGGGGTATGGGGGTGGGCGGGTTGTCCACAGGGGTGGACGGGCTGTCCATGGGGGTGGCCAGGCTGTCAAGGAGGGGTGGGCGGGCTGTCCAGGGGGGTGGGTGGGCTGGCCACGGGGTGTAGGGGTGTCTAGGGGGGTGGGTGGGCTGTCCACGGGGGTGGTTGGGCTGTCTAGGGGGTAGGGGGCATCCACGGGGGTGGGTGGGTTGTCCACGGGGGTGGGCGGGGCTGTCCACGGGGGTGGGAAAGGCTATCCATGGGGGTGGGCGGGGCTGTCCAGGGGGTGTGGGCTGTCCTGGGGGTCTGGGTGGGGTGTCCTGGTGGGGGAGGGGTGTGTGGGGTGTCCAGGGGGGTTGGTATGTCTAGGTGGTGGTGGTGGGGTTGCAGGGGAGGGGGGTGTGGGCTATTTGGGAGGGTGGGCGGGGCTATCCAGGGGGTACGGGGTGTCCAGGGGGGTACGGGGGTGGGCGGGATGTCCACAAGGGTGGACGGGCTGTCCACGGGGGTGGCTGGGCTGTCAAGGAGGGGTGGGCGGGCTTTCCTCCGCTCCTGTGCTCTCGCGAACCCCCCGTCCGAACATCATCGACCCCCATCCGAATAGGTACACCCCCCATCCGAACAGGTAAAAATTGATCTCAATCAAGTTGATGTAGTTGTTTTAATGAATTGATTTTTCCATTAATTAAAACATAAACACTATGGTTCCATTTTTATAGAAGCTTACATGCCAATGGTGGACAATTTTATAATTCATATAGATTCTATTATTTTTAGATTTCATCTCTTATGGATATGTGTTGGTTTTCCACATGGAATGCCTTGACTATCTACTTGTCATGATAGAGGGTTTCTTTTGGAAATTTACAATGGAAATTACATGATCCTATAAAAATTTTGATGAATTTTCCTAACCTAGATGGATTGTCTGATGTTTCTCTAATGGTCAAGGACGGAATGTTTGGAGGACATCACAAGTCCTGACTGGTTGATCCTAGAAGCAATTTCATGATAATGGATGTAATTCTTATATGGAATCTCTTGATTTTGGTGATCTTCTCCATTTTCATCAAAAGACATGTTTGACACACTGGGAGGGAAACTCTAGAGTCAGTGTGACATGTCTTGATGGGTGATTTATGTCCATAGTGACATGATTTGAGGACATCACATGACCTAGTTGGTGAGCCTGGAGGGTGTTAAGGGAGCCATCTAACATTCCTGACATTTAATATGAGACTGAGATAATATTTATTGATTCCCCTATATAGAAGGAGATACATATCTACTGGAAAACATGTGGTCTGTATGGTGAGAATTAAAGGCTTTTCATTACAAGGGGGGCATATTCATGGGTTCCATTTGATTTTATTTGACATGTCAAGGGGACAAAAAATGATCAAAATAGGTTTCCAATGGAATGTATTGTGAACAGGATGAAATTTCCTAGTGCAATAAAATTTCATAGGTGATGCATGTTATGAACATTAGGGTCAACATACATTTCCTTCACCTTAGTCTCCCATATTTTAGTATTTCATCCATCCTTTTATCCCAAATTCCATAGATTTATACATTATTTTATTATATTAGGTCTCAAATTATCTAAAATATGTGTTTGATGTTCTTCACGTGACCTATCATAATTCCTTCTCATAATCTATAGTGATCATGGGAAGATCCCATGCATGATTCATGATCACTCAAATTATTCTGCAGATCATACATAATGGAAGCCTTACAGGATGTGAGATGATTATATCTATGAAATCTACTCAGGTACCTGGTGAGGAAGTGCATATTAATTCAAAAAGGTAAATCGTATATGAGGATACCCTACTAATATGGTTATGGGATGAGGCATGCTCTGATGTAATAACACATTAAGTTCTTGTTGGTTTTACATTTTCTCAATAACACATTAGTATGTTTTTTTCACATGTGTAGTTGATACCATGATTATTTTATTCCTTTATCGTTTACTTAAATGTATTTTCTATTAAATTTCAATCCTATTGAATTGTTTATGACAAAATGACTTATATGAATTCTTTTTACAGAATGGACAGAAGATGGATGTATGAAACCGATCGTATCTCAAGCGATTTTCAAAACAATTTGGAGAGGTTTATAGATTTTGCATTTCACAATGCTTCAGATAGTGGTCGCATACACTGCCCATGTTCCAATTATGTTGGTAGACCTTGGTTGAGTCATGAAGAAGTCAGCTACCACATAACCAAAAATGGTTTTCAAGAAAACTACTTTGTGTGGTATCACAATGGGGAGAAAATGAAATATCAAATTGGTGATGATCGAAATGAAAGGACTGGAATGGAGAATTTGTTAGATGATCGGTTTCCGTTTATTCGTCATCATGAAAAAGAAAGGATTTCGACTCAAGAAGACGTCGATATGAGGACAACTGATGCATCTAGTGAAAATGATGATATTGATAGGGTGAAAAAATTGAATGATGCTGCCACGACTCCAGTATATCGACAATGCGATAAAATGAAAAAACTGGAATTTTTAATCCGATTGTTTCATGGAAAAACTATGTATGGGATTTCTAATACAGAAATCGATTACATTCTTACCCTCTTGAAGGATTTACTTCCAGATGATGCAGATATTCCCTCAAACCACTATATGGCATGGAAGTTAGTTGAAGAACTTGGATTTTCCAGAAACAAAATTCATGCTTTCCCGAAATATTGAAGTTTATTCTGGGAAGAAACCACTGAACAAAATGAATGTAAAAAATGTGGCACATCCCGCTGGAAGTCAAAATCTGATGGAACACCATCCCGCGTTCCACAGAAAGTAATGTGGCAGTTTCCATTGATCCCCAGACTCCAGAATCTTTTTATGTCTGATGACATATCAATAAAAATGAGATGGCATGATACCGAGAGAAATAAGACTAATGATGAGTTGGTTCATCCTGCAGATGGATTTGCATGACAGAGATTTGATGCTCGACATCCTGATTTTGCAGCTGACGTGCGTAATGTGAGGCTGGGTCTTTCATGCGACGGTTTTAATCCGTTTGGGCAGATGCTTACTTCGCACAGCACATGGCCAGTTTTTATACACATTTATAATCTTCCCCCATGGTTGTGTATGAAAAAATCTTTCTCTTTCATGAGTATACTCATATCTGGTCCATCTGATCCCGGCATTGATATTGATGTATACATGCAACCTTTAATAAAAGAGTTGAAACTTCTTTGGGATGTGGGTGTGCGCACATATGATGCATGTTCGAAAGACATATTTCAGATGTGTGCTGCGCTTATGTGGATGATCAATGATTTTCCAGCTTAGGCAATGATGTTTGGATGGAGCACGAAGGGAAAACTGTCATGTCCAGTTTGTATGAAGAATACACGATCAAGAAGACTGAAACATCGTTGTAGTTTTAGTTTTATGGGACATCGACGATTTTTGCCAAAGGATCATCCATATAGAATGAATCGTCGAAGATTTGATAATACTATAGAGACCGATGATCCACCTCAGCGTATGTCTGGAACTGATGTGCTTAATGAATTGAAAGATTTCAGTTTTTCATTCGGTAAGGGTCAAATGAAATCTGGAAAGAGAAAGAATGTTTCCACAGAAACCTGTTACAATTGGAGGAAGAGGAGTATCTTTTTTTATTTGCCTTATTGGTCAACCAATTTGCTACGTAATTACTTAGACGTAATGCATATTGAAAAGAATATATGTGAAATGTTGCTTTCAGTTCTTCTAAATGTCAAGGGGAAGAAAAAAAGATGATTTACGATCTCGACGTGACTTGGTGGATTGGGGCATCAGACCAGAATTGCATCCTGTGCGTATCAGTGAAAATAAATGGAAACTTACATGTGCTTCTTATGTGATGACACCTACTGAAAAAAACAATTTCTGGAAGTATTAGAAACTATTAGAGTTCCTGATGGCTATTCAAGCAACATATCTAAACGGGTCAACAGAAGAGATTTGAAGCTAAAATCTTTGAAGACTCATGATTATCACGTTCTACTGCATGAGTTGCTTCCAATAGAAATCCGTCATATTTTGTCCAATAATGTAAGGGTGGGTGTTATTCGGTTGTGCCATTTGTTTAGAGATCTTTGTTCTATGAAGTTGTCCAAGTCTTTCTTGAAAAAAATGTTGACAGATTCCCCATTAATTTTGTGTGAGTTGGAGAAAATATTTCCCCCATCATTTTTCACATGCATGTTGCATCTGACTGTCCATATTCCAACTGAAATACTTCTCGGAGGACCATTTTCTTTTCGTTTGATGTATCCAACTGAAATAAATATGTTCACATTAAAGTCTTATGTTCGAAACAAGAATCATCCCGAAGGTTCTATCGTGAACGGTTACTTAGCTCAAGAATGTATGGATTTCTGTTCGATGTATTTGTTTGATCTTACTACAAGAATGAACAGACCAATGAGAAATGAAGAAAAACAATATGAGCAAATTGAACCCAGTTTTCCATCACTTACTCAAACAGGAGGAATTCCTGGATCATATACATTGAAGACATTAAGCCACGAAGAGCGGGAGATGGCACATCGCACAGTTTTGTTCAACTGTGATTTGTTCGATGACTATATCAGGTAACAAAATTTAATATGTATATCTTACATATATATATCTGTTAAACTATTCATATTTTTTATCTACAGGGAACATAAAATAATGATAAATAGGAAGCATTGTTCTTTATCTTTGAGAAGGAGAGAGACTTTGCATAGCAAATATTTTTCTGCTTGGTTAAAATTGAAGGTAAAAATATTACTGTTTAAATTAATTATTTCAATATTTACTTAAGTTTAACAATCATTTATATTGCAGGTATTGAGTTTGTCTGCTGACTCTGTCTCTTAGGAAATAAGATATTTGGCTTTTGGTCCTAATACCGTGGTTCATGACTGTAAATCAATTATTATCAATGGGTACAGATTTATTGTCACTGAATGAGCCAAAAACATGAGAACACAACATGATGGTATTATGGTTACTGCCACAACAGGTTGTTATGCCAGTGCATCAGATAGTAGACCGCGACTTGAAAATGTGGGTTATTATGGAGTCGTTAAGAAAATAATAATATTGGATTATTACTCTCATGGACGAGTCACAATAATGAAATGCCATTGGTTTGATTCGATGACGATACATGGCACATTTATTGATGATTGTGGATTTCATGTAATTAATATGACCCACACTCTTGCTACCGAAGAACCATATGTGTTGGAATCAATGGCTAAACAAGTTTTTTATGTCAAAGATCAACTTCAACCTGAATTTGGTCTCATAGTTGAAGTAATTCCAAGACATATTTTCGATGATGCTGATGATGGAATTGACACTGTCCCTATTGCCATTGGAACCAATCCATTTATTTCGTTTGATGACTCCAATAGCTCAATTTTCAGAGTTGATTGGGAACCTGAAGTTGTTGTTGGAAATATATAGAATCATTCATCCATGTTCTCAATTATTTTGGTTTACCTCGAGTTGGGTTGTTAAGGTTGGTAATATTCATATTTATTTAGTATTGATCACAAATATGTTTTAGCTGACTTGACCGTTATGTGAATTTTCAATGTTTATTGGTTGCTGTTTTATTTGAATTTCATTTTCTAATTTGGAATTGAACTGTATTCAAACCAAATCAAACAATATTTCTAACTTGGTGAACATTACAACTTGTATGTTTTATTAAATTCATTCAAGATCTTCTAAAACAATTGATAGCTAAATTACCAATGAATCCCCTCATTCCCTCATATATTTAGTTTTTTGGTTTACACATTAATTTCATTTTTCTAATTAATTACATATTTGTTTTAAAATGCAGGAAATGCAGCCAATTGAAGAGAGACGAAGAAAAAAAATGGCAGAGAACAATCGTCGGATGGAGGAGCTGGGTGTTCCACCATTAGTGCCTACAGTGAGTACTTTATTTCAAATATATATATATATATTTACAGAATATATAATGTCATGTGATTAATTTTTTTGTAAACTTTTTTGTAGGATCCACCGTTATGTCGACAGTCATTCGACGAGGAGCCTTGTACTGGTCCTAGTACTCAGGCCGGTGGTACGAGGAGGGTTCGTACCAGAGGTGGACGTAGAGCTGCACGTGCCCGACTAGACCCTGCCCCTCCCACTGACATTTCAGCCTTCCCACATTCTGATCCCGGTGTGTCGTGAGGGACACATGGGGTATTTAGGCCTCCCATGTTTTCGCTACCTTCTGCATCTTCTGCCCCATCATTTTCACATCCCATGATGATTCCCACTCCCCAGTCAGCATCAGGTCATACAGTTGTTCCATCTTTTTTTCCTTCTACTTCTGTCTCTCCGAGCTTTTATATTCCATCGTCTTCGACTCCTGTTCCACCAGAGGGTGTTCCATCAGGTTCTGTGGATCCGGCACCACTCATTGACCAGACTAGTGCAGGTATATTTATAAACCCTAACAAATTTTTATAGAAATATTTATTTTAATTATAACATGTTTTGATAAAATATTTGTTTTTCTTTCATGACAGATACATCTACTGACAGGAGGCGGGGGCGGGGCCATACACGCATGCATTCGGTGTGGAACCATCGCACACAGGTTATGGTGGAATATAATGAAGACAATCAGATGGTTGAGAAAACATGGCAGAAATATCGGAGTTTTCTGGCGACGCTTTCCAAATACTCCGACATCATTCTCGTCAGCCCGCTGTCATGGAGACATTTGCCACATGAGGTCAAAGATAGAACTAGGGCAGAGATATGGGTAAAAAAATCTGTTGTATTTAATGCCATGAATTATTTTTGTATTTATATGAATTAATATTTTGATTTCAGCTTCGATTTAATTTTCCTGATGGTGAGGGTGCATGACTGGAACGTCTAAAGGATTTAGGCAAGATTTGGAGAGCCTACAAGCATGAGCTGTATATTGGCTGGCATGCTAGAGTTGGAACTGAGTTAGAGGCGGTACCAGTCGTGGATGATTGTCCTATAGAGCAGTATCGTCAGATGATTACTCATTGGACGAGTACCCAGTTTAAGGTATGAATTACATTTGAGGTATTTAAATAATAACATTCAAGTTTTTCATTAATATTATCCTTTTCATTATCGAATTTTATTTAGGAATCATCTGGAAAAAATAAAAAAAACATTGATGCAAAAAAATACATCCATACACTAGGATGCATGACGATGCCGGATCATGAGAGGTAGCAGGTATGACTATTGTTTATAAGTTTTCTTTACGACTTACATTTTCTTTTGTTTCCTCAATTATTTAATCATTTGCTAAAGTTTTTATATAACTTTTTTTTTCAATGTCATTGTAGAGGCACGTACAAAATATTGAAGGATGTGTGCCTCGAGCAAAACTGTTTTGCTCGAGTAGACAAAAAAAGGATGGAAGTGCTGTCAACGAAGAGACTCAGCAGCAGATTGTTAGTTTTAATCTGTTGATTTTATATTTTAATATCTATTTTGTAACTTAATAATATATTTATATTTGTAACAGGATGCTTTAGAGGCCCTCGATGCCCAAGAAGTAGACAATTTTGGGCCATCTGATCACTTACATCACGTGTTGGGAGAGGATCATTATGGCAGAGTACGCTGCTGACCTAGGTTAGTCCCGATGAGGTATTGGCCTGCATCAGGTACGAGTTGTAGTGCCACCGAGCTGCAGCAAGTTAGGTCACAGGTAGAACAGGCTGAGAAAAGGGCCATAGAGATGGCAGAACAATCTGCTAGGGAAAACAGTGCATTTATGAAATTTATTGAAGTTCTACGTCCAACACTTCTAGAAGAGGCCAGCCCAGCGATTGATGAATACATGTCATCGATACATTCTATATATGGTGCACCAGGTGGCAGTTCCAGTGGTGGTCAGGCCGATGTCCAGCTTGAAGATAATGATGGCGAGGAGTCTGATGCAGAAGAGTAGGGAGATGAGGAGGGCGAGGAGGAGGGCGAAGGTGAGGAGGAGGAAGCTGTGGAGGGTGAGGATGATGAGGAGGACGATGACGAGGGTGATGATGATGATGATGATGGTGATGGTGATGCTGATGTGGGACATATTGATCCGTTACATTTTTGACTTATATTACTGAGATTTGATGTTTAATCTATTCTAGTTGTTTGTTTTATCAAGACTCATAGTATAGTATTGGAGTTGAGTTATTTTTATATATTGTCTGTTTTTATGGATGTTTTTGTCTTTTAGTGGTTGTGTGTTTGAGAACTCCCTGGACAACCCCCCTCATTCTTGGACCCTGGACAACCCCCCTCCCCCTTGGACCCCGAACACCCCCCAAACACCCCCTGGATAGCCCCGCGGACAGCCCCCTGGACAACCCCCCATACATCCCCCCACCCTCCACCCTGGACCCCAGATAGCCCCCCGGAAGCCCCCCGGACAACCCCCCCACCCTCCCCCTTGGACCCCGGACAACCCCCCAAACACCCCCCGGACAGCCCCCCGGACAGCCCCCTGAACAACCCAGGACAACCCCCTGAACAACCCCTGAACAACCCCTGAACAAACCCTGAACAACCCACTGAACAACCCCCGGACATCCCCCTGAACAACCTCGTATAGCCCCCTGAACAACCCCCAAACACCCCCGGACAGACCCCGCACAGCCCCCCCACCCTCCTCCTTGGTCCTCAGACAGCCCCCCGAACACCCACCAGATAGCCCCCCGGGACAGCCCCCGGAAAGCCCCTCCACCTTCCTTAATTTCATTAGCTCTGAAATGTTTCATAGCACGATCAACTAAAATCTAATCCATACTAAATATGATATAAAAATATTCTATATGAATTTCCATAAGATTTTAAGTGAAAACAAAAAGTGACATACGAAAAACTGAACAAACGCATTCGAAATGTGTTGATGCTTTAGGACAACGATCCATGGGACATATGTGATGTGTACGAATCAACCCCGCCTCAATCCGAGGCGCGGTGTGTCCGGAACAACTCAAAGTGTATGTCTTTTGTTTCAAAAGGACATCATTTTAAGTGAAAAACATCAACTGGCATACGGAAAACCGGCCAAACGCATTTGGATTGTGTTGATACTTTAAGACAACGATCCATGGGTCATTTGAGACGTATACAAGTCAACCCCGCCTAAATCTGAGATGCGGTGTGGTCGGGACCACTCTAAGTGACTTTCTTTTGTTTAAAATGGACAGTATTTTAAGTACATATGGAAAACCAACCAAACACATTCAGTTTCTGTTGAAACTTTAGGATAACGATCCATGGGTCATATGTGACATGTACGAGTCAACGCCACCTCAATCTGAGGCGTGGTGTGACCGACACCACTCAAAGTGTCTCTATTTTGTTTAAAATGGACTTCATTTTTTGTGAAAACAACAAATGACATACGGAAAATTCACCAAACGATTTCAGAATATGTTGATAATTTAGGATAACGATCCATGGGTCATATGTGACGTGTACGAGTCAACGCCACCTCAATCCGAGGCACGGTGTGGCCGATACCACTCAAAGTGTCTCTATTTTGTTTAAAATGGACTTCATTTTTAGTGAAAACAACAAATGACATACGGAAAACTGACCGAACGGATTCTGATTGTGTTGATACTTTAGAAAAATTATCCATGGGTCATATGTGACGTGTACGAGTCAACCCCGCCTCAATTCGAGTCGTGGTGTGGCCGACACAACTCAAAGTGTATGTCTTTTGTTTCAAAAGGACGTCATTTTAAGTGAAAAACATCAACTAACATACGGAAAACTGACCAAACGCATTTGGATTGTGTTGATACTTTAGGACAAAGATTCATGGGTCATTTGAGACGTATATGAGTCAACCCCGTTTAAATCCAAAATGTGATGTGGCCGGTCCCACTCTAACTACGTCTCTATTGTTTAAACGGGACAAGATTATAAGTGAAATAAACAACTAACATACGAAAAACCGACCAAATGCATTCGGAATCTGTTGAAATTTTAGAAAAACGATCCATGGTTCATATGTTACGTGTACGAGTCAACTGCGCCTCAATCCGAGTCGCGGTTTGGCCGAGACCACTGTAAGTGTATCTATTTTCTTTAAAATGGACTACATTTTAAATACATATGGAAAACCAACCAAACGCATTCTGATTGTGTTTATAATTTAGAAAAACAATGAATGGGTCATGTGTGATGCGTATGAGTAAACCCCGCATCAATCCGAGGGGCGGTGTGGCCGGCACCATTCAAAGTGTCTCTCTTTTATTTAAAAAACACTTCATTTTAAGTGAAAACAACAACTGGCATACGGAAAACTGACCAAACGATTTTAGAATATGTTGATACTTTAAGAGAATGATCCATGTACGAGTACGAGTCAACGCCACCTCAAAACGAGGCGCGGTGTGGCCGAAACCACTCAAAGTGTCTCTATTTTGTTTAAAATGGACTTCATTTTTAGTGAAAACAACAAATGACATACGGAAAACCGACCGAACAGATTCTGATTGTGTTGATACTTTAGCACAATTATACATGGGTCATATGTGACGTGTACGAGGCAACCCCGCCTCAATTCGAGGTGCGGTGTGGCCGGCACAGCTCAAAGTGTATGTCTTTTGTTTGAAAAGGACGTCATTTTAAGTGAAAAACATCAACTAACATACGGAAAACTGACCAAACGCATTCGGATTGTTTTGATACTTTAGGAAAAATATTCATGGGTAATTTGTGACGTGTAAGAGTCAACCCCGTCTAAATCCGAAACATTATGTGGCCGGTCCCACTCTAACTGCGTCTCTATTGTTTAAAAGGGACAAGATTATAAGTGAAATAAAAAACTGACATACGAAAAACTGACCAAACGCATTCGGAATCTGTTGAAATTTTAGGACAACGATCCATGGGTCATATGTTACGTGTACGAGTCAACCGCGCCTCAATCCGAGTCGCGGTTTGGCCGAGACCACTCTAAGTGTATCTATTTTCTTTAAAATGGACTGCATTTTAAATACATACGGAAAACCAACCAAACACATTCTGATTGTGTTTATATTTTAGCACAACAATGCATGGGTCATGTTTGATGTGTACGAGTCATCCTCGTGTCAATCCGAGGCGTGGTGTGGTCGGCACCATTCAAAGTGTCTCTCTTTTATTTAAAAAACACTTCATTTTAAGTGAAAACAACAACTGGCATATGGAAAACTGACCAAATGATTTTAGAATATGTTGATAATTTAGGAGAACGATCCATGGGTCATATGTGACGTGTACAAGTCAACGCCACCTCAATCCGAGGCGCGGTGTGGCCGACACCACTCAAAGTGTCTCTATTTTGTTTAAAATGGACTTCATTTTTAGTGAAAACAACAAATGACATACGGAAAACCGACCGAACGGATTCTGATTGTGTAGATAATTTAGAACAATTATCCATGGGTCATATGTGATGTGTACGAGTCAACCCCGCCTCAATCCAAGGCGCGGTGTGGCCGGCACAACTCAAAGTGTATGTCTTTTGTTTCAAAAGGACGTCATTTTAAGTGAAAAACATCAACTGGCATACGGAAAACCATCCAAACACATTCGGATTATGTTGATACTTTAGGAAAACGATCCATGGTTCATTTGAGATGTGTACGAGTCAACCCCGCCTATATATGAGATGTGGTGTGGCCGGTACCACTCTAATTGTGTCTCTTTTGTTTCAAATGGACAAGATTATAAGTGAAATAAACAACTGGCAGACGAAAAACCGACCAAACGCATTCAGAATCTGTTGAAATTTTAGGACAACGATCCATGGGTCATATGTGACGTGTACGAGCCAACCCGGGTTCAATCCGAGTCACGGTGTGGTCGGGACCACTCTAAGTGACTTTCTTTTGTTTAAAGTGGACAGTATTTTAAGTACATACGGAAAACTGACCAAACGATTTCAGAATATGTTGATACTTTAGGAGAACGATCCATGGGTCATATGTGATGTGTACGAGTCAACGCCACCTCAATCCGAGGCTTGGTGTGGCCGACACCACTCAAAGTGTCTCTATTTTGTTTAAAATGGACTTCATTTTTAGTGAAAACAAAAAATGACATACGGAAAACCAACCGAACGGATTCTGATTGTGATGATACTTTAGCACAATGATCCATGAGGCATATGTGATGTGTACGAGTCAACCCCGCCACAATCTGAGGCGTGGTGTGGCCGGCACAACTCAAAGTGTATGTCTTTTGTTTCAAAAGGACGCCATTTATGTGAAAAACATCAACTGGCATACGAAAAACTGGCCAAACGCATTCGGATTGTGTTGATACTTTAAGAAAATGATCCATGGTTCATTTGAGACGTGTACGAGTCAACCCCGCCTAAATCCGAGACGCGGTGTTTCCGGTACCACTCTAAATGTGTCTCTTTTGTTTAAAACGGAAAAGATTATAAGTGAAATAAACAACGGACAGACGAAAAACCGACCAAACGCATTCAGAATCTGTTGAAATTTTAGGACAACGATCCATGGGTCATATGTGACGTGTACAAGCCAACTCGGGCTCAATCTGAGGCGCGGTGTGGTCAGGACCACTCTAAGTGACTTTTTTTGTTTAAAATGGACAGTATTTTAAGTACATACGGAAAACCAACCAAATGCATTCGGTTTCTATTGAAACTTTAGTAGAACGATCCATGGGTCATATGTGACGTGTACGAGTCAACGCCACCTCAATCTGAGGCGCGGTGTGGCCGAAACCACTCAAAGTGTCTCTATTTTGTTTAAAATGGACTTCATTTTTAGTGAAAAAAATAAATGACATACGGAAAACCAACCGAACGGATTCTGATTGTGTTGATACTTTAGAACAATTATACATGGGTCATATGTGACGTGTACGATTCAACCCCGCCTCAATTCAAGGCGCGGTGTGGCCGGCACAACTCAAAGTGTATGTCTTTTGTTTCAAAAGGACGTCATTTTTAGTGAAAAACATCAACTAACATACGGAAAACCGACCAAACGCATTCAGATTGTGTTGATACTTTAGGACAAAGATTCATGGGTCATTTGAGACGTGTACGAGTCAACCCTGTCTAAATCCGAAACGCAGTGTGGCCGGTCCCACTCTAACTGCGTCTCTATTGTTTAAAAGGGACAAGATTATAAGTGAAATAAACAACTGACATACGAAAAACCGACCAAACTAATTCAGAATCTGTTGAAATTTTAGGACAACGATCCATGGGTCATATGTTATGTGTACTAGTCAACCGCGCCTCAATCCAAGTCGCGGTTTGGCCGAGACCACTGTAAGTGACTTTCTTTTGTTTAAAATGGATAGTATTTTAAGTACATACGGAAAACCAACCAAACTCATTCAGTTTCTGTTGAAACTTTAGTAGAACGATCCATGGGTCATATGTGACGTGTACGAGTCAACGCCACCTCAATCCGAGGTGCGTTGTGGCTGACACCACTCAAAGTGTCTCTATTTTGTTTAAAATGGACTTCATTTTTAGTTAAAACAACAAATGACATACGGAAAACCGACCGAACGGATTCTGATTGTGTTGATACATTAGCACAATTATCCATGGGTCATATGTGATGTGTACGAGTCAACCCCGCCTCAATTCGAGGTGTGGTGTGGCCGTCACAACTCAAAGTGTATGTCTTTTGTTTCAAAAGGACGTCATTTTAAGTGAAAAACATCAACTAACATACGGAAAAGCGACCAAACGCATTCGGATTGTGTTAATACTTTAGGAAAAAGATTAATGGGTCATTTGAGACATGTACGAGTCAACCTCATCTAAATCCGAAACGTGATGTGGCCGGTCCCACTCTAACTGCATCTCTATTGTTTAAAAGGGACAAGATTATAAGTGAAATAAACAACTGACATACGAAAAACCGACCAAACGCATTCGGAATCTATTGAAATTTTAGGACAACGATCCATGGGTCATATGTTACGTGTACGAGTCAACTGCGCCTCAATCCAAGTCGCGGTTTGGCCGAGACCACTCTAAGTGTATCTATTTTCTTGAAAATGGACTACATTTTAAATACATACGGAAAACCAACCAAACACAATCTGATTGTGTTTATATTTTCGCACAACAATGCATGGGTCATGTGTGATGTGTACGAGTCAACCCTGCGTCAATCTGAGGCACGGTGTGGCCGGCACCATTCAAAGTGTCTCTCTTTTATTTAAAAAACACCTCATTTTAAGTGAAAACAACAACTGTCATACGGAAAACTGACCAAACGATTTCAGAATATGTTGATACTTTAGGACAATGATCAATGAGTCATTTGTGACGTGTACGAGTTAACCTCGCCTCAATCCGAGGCACGGTGTGACCGGTATCATTCCAGGTGTATGTATTTTGTTTAAAATGTATATGATTTCGAGTAAAAATATATGGTGTACAAAAAACCAATCAAATTATGAATTGAATTCTGGATTCCACATATGATTTTCATCTATATTTTAAATTGAATTATAAATGAATAATGTATGTTTATAATTATGTTATGAATTCTAATTTAATTATGGATGAGTATATTTCCAGGATGCATTATATGTGTTGGTTGGTTGGTTTTCATTATTTAAATGTGTTAGTTTGTTCTCTATATGTATGCATTGTATATGTGTTGCAGTTACAATAATTGGATTGAAAATTGAATTCAAAATGAAAATGGAATTGAAAATGAGCCCAAAACAGACCTGGTGTGCCAAAATGAGCCCAAAACAGACCTGTTGTGCAAATTGCAGGCTGCTGTGCAATTTGCACAGCAAAGCCTATGCCAACGGTTTCAAACCATTGGCATAGCCCATATGGAACTGTTTTTACCAACGGTTCAAACCGTTGGGATAGCTTTTGGAATTGGGGTTTTTACCAATGGTTCTACTAACCGTTGGTAAAAACCTTTCCCAAAGGTTTGAAAACCGTTGGGAAAGAAAATATTAATGGGATTCCCAACGGGCCAAACCGTTGGGAAAGGCTTTTCCCAATGGTTTGGCACAACCGTTGGGGTAGGTTGATTTTTTCTAACCTATTCCAACGGTTCCATGTAAACCGTTGAGAAAAGCCTTTCCCAACGGTTTACTTCCCCACGGTTGGCAGAACTGTTGGTATAACATATACCAACGGTTCTGCAGCCTTCCCCAACGGTTCAGAACCGTTGGGAAAGGATGGATTTCCAGTAGTGAATCTTCCATATTTTTAAAAGATATTAAACATCTCCATTAAATATCTTACCCTTTAGTACTCCTACTAAAAACCTTTCTTCATAGCTGGTGGAAATAAAACATAAGGGGTGATCTCATATTCTTAGTAAGGGTAAATGAGAGAGATATGTAAGCATAACATGAATGTAAGGGTATGATAACATGTTATTATCATTAAAAGATCACACCTGGCATATCAAATATCACAAATATGAATCATGAAATAGATATTGTAATATCATAAGACATGAACCATAAAATAATTGAGAGGATAATCCATTAAATCATAACATTGAATAAGATATGGAATTATGGAAGACAAATAAACAAATAAAAATGATTTCCATAATAGTAATGGATTAATTCAAAGACCATATTAGTTGAATTGGTTCGCTCCCAAAACTATATTGGTGGTCATGGTTTTCTCCCATTAACATATTAGTAGTCAAGGTTGACTCTAAATACTATCTTAGCAGACAAAGGTCTTTATTGAACTGAGTTCACTCCCCTTTTCAGTCGTGTCTATCTCATGAGATATAAATTTTATCCCAATTCTTTAGTAGGAGATATAGGCCCCATCCATATCATAATGAAATCATGCATACATGTGACACAATGATCATAAAAAATCATATCATAACCCATGAAATTAAATATGTATCATAAATATGTCATTATATCATAACTTATGGAAAATATACTGGTTTTATAACCATTTCATCAAATCATAACCCATGAAAATAAGTTTATTTCATAATAACATAACCCATGAAAGAGAAATGGGTTTCATAAACATATAACCCATGAAAGTGAAATGGATTTTATAAACATATAACCTATGAAAGAAAAATGAGTTTCATAAACATCATGCCATCAAAACATAAAAAATTTAGAAAAATAATATAAGTGGAACCCATGGATAATATCCCTAGTAAGGCATGATTGACACCAATGGATGTCATCAAATATGGAAAATAATTTTTGAGAAATATTTTAAAATCATTTCATGAGAAAAATATTATTTGTTCTTTCAAAAAAAAATTTAAAACAAAAAACATTTTGGAAACCAATTTCATTTAAAATAACTTTGGAAACTTATAAATTAATCCTAGAAACAATTTCAAAATCATTTTCCTTGAAAAATCATAAAACTAGCTTGAAAACATTTTGGTAACCTTTTTCTTTGAAAACTTATAACAGAAGTTGAAAACAAATTTGAAAATATTTTTACTAAAGAACTAATAAAAGAAGTATGAAAAAATTTTAAAAAACTTTTTCTTTATATTTTTTTAAAGGAATCTTGAAAAGATTTGGAAAAAAACTCATAAAAATGTATAAAATAAGATTTAAAACCTTTTGAGAAACTTTTTCTTTGAAAACTTATAATGGAAGTTTAAAAAAATTTAAAATTTTTACTTTAAAACTTATAAAGGAAGATGGAAGGCATTTAAAACAAATTTTAAACATAAAAAATTTATAAAAACATTTTTCTTTGAAAATAGATTTAAAAACAAATAAAGGAAGGTTTGAAAATTATTTAAAACACTTCTTGAAAACCTTTTTGGAAACCTTATTTTTTGAAATCCACTTCAAAAAATATGAATGTATGGAAAATTAGGAGAAAAAACTTTCTTAAAAAAGTAGTCTTGTAAACATTCAATGGAAGATTCAATGAAATAATGGTCATGATGGCGTAGAAATCCGTACATGGCAATCATTCCTTTTGCTCTGTAAAACGTTTAGAAAAGTGCCTTGATCGAAAAACAAAAAGAGGATTAATTTTTTAAAAAATATTTTCTAAAAATGTTAAAAAATTGGTAAAAATGTATTTTAAATATCATAGGTTAATAGTAGAACATTTTAGAAAATAATTTTAGAAAACATGGTTTTGAAAAAACATAGATTTTTTACTAGAGAGATAGATAAGGCTAGATTTTCTTAAAAATAATTTCCTAATTTTAGTAAGTACCAAAGTGTGAAAAATGGTACCATTACATGAATATATCATGAATAACAAGAGGATAATAAATTCATGATATTTCATTATATATGGATCCTAATATTTCATCAATTGAAGCATAATCATAAACAATCCTGATAAATGATGAGATTGTAGCAATAAATTGTTACCACTTTGGTAACTTTGAATCATAATACCAACTAAATAATAACATTAAATGAAGCTTAAAGTATCATGAAAATAATGAAATTCTTTATATAACTGGTAAAATATCATTATATATACCTCATATAATAATGTAGGTGTATAACATTACATGTGTCTCAAATAAGAAAATTTGAGACAAAGAGTATCTTATGATTTGGTAACTTTTAAAGCATAAAACCTATGAAATAGAGATCGTAAAATGGATATGTAAATAAAAATAAATTTATGGATATTAATAATAATATAATACATTCATGGAAAACATATACACCACAAAAAATAAGCGAGTGGTGAATAAGGCATTAGTCCTGAAAAATAATAGTGAGACTAAAAAACCCCATACTATAGGTGTAACTTTTGAATAATTAGATCCATGAAATAATAACATAAATTGAAACTTTCTGAATCATCTAATAAATCATATTCATCATATAATATTTCATGTATAATTATATACACCACACAATATGAAAACGTGGTGAATAGAGAATATATATCAGAGAAATAAAAGTGAGACGAGAAAACTCTTACCTTAAGTCTTGACTTCCTTTGTACACATTAAAACCTCCCGTATAATAAATATATTTTAATTATAAATCTAAAACATATACATATTATTATACATCATAACATATATTATTTTATTATGACCTTATTTTACTCATTTATTAACAATTCCATGTTTAGGTTATGTTTTGGGTAATAATAGCTTTTGTTTTTTGTACATTATTTGACCTCTTAGTCTTGGTCCTGTTACTTAGATCATGATTTTATTATTTAAAGAATGTAAAACATGGTATAAATATCATATATATTCTATATATATTTATGTATAATAATTAATAAAATACATAAATAATAAATGGAATACATTGGTCTTCAAATGGTGGGTCGTATGTATGCATGAACATTGTTTAAATTTTCTTTTCATGTTTTTAATGAAAGAAAAGTAAATGATATGTCTGTGTGAGTTCATGTGTATTTTATTTATAGTATAATTTTTATGTCATATATATCATATAAATTCACTAAAACCATCCTTAACACCTTCAATATAAAGTGTGAATGAATCACATTGCTTTGAGGAGGCGGTAGTCTACACGTCCACAAGCAAAGTTATCATATTTCTGAAAAATAAAAAACATGAAGGTACATGTTATATAATAATTGAAAAGGAATAAATAAATCATAAATATATTATATATTATATAAAAATTATAATTTCATCATTATACCCAACCTTTAATGGTGGCAAGGGAATAACGAATGAATGGGTTTGTGAGGCGGTAGTCTGTCATACACATGAATTATGATTATGTATCCAATTTTATGGAAGTGTGTGTAATTGTATGTAGAACCCTTAATAGAGAAAAATATCCATATATTTAGGATAAATATATTATTATATAATCATTTAATAATAATAATTTATTGGTTGGAGAAAGAAATTAAATAAAATTATTTGTGGAAGAATGTTGCCTCTTCTTTGGGTAACTCTTTTTGGTTTGAACAAAAGGGACTCCTTGGTTGGATTTATGGACAAATTGAGTCCTCAAAGATGAAGGTATGGGATTTTATAGGATATTATTTTAGTCTATGCTCAGTCCAAATGTTTTGAGGGGTTTGAAGAAGTGAGGGGTGAGTTCCCTTTATATAGTGGAGGAGGAGTGGTAATCTTGTAAATATACAAAGATAAACACCATTGAGATATCTCCCTTATATAATGTTCCTCCAATAATAATTAATTTTATAGAAAATTTAGTATTTCTTCCAAATATTTCTATAAAATGGATTTTTTACAAGTTTATAGGATATTTTTCCCCTTAAGTTAATGTTTAACCACTAACTAAACTAATTTTTACCTTAATCGATGTAATTAATTTTAATTACTTTCACTAATATTTTTGGTCAAAAATTAAGTTGAAATTATTAATAATTATTATTTATGATGAATATAAATATGGAATCCATTTTTAAAAATTCAAAACATATAAGTAGATCAAATTAATTTGAAAATAATCCCACAAGCTGGATGAGACCACAGGTTTTTAAAGTCAAAAAGTTCAAGAGTTTGAACTATTTTTATATCAAATTTCAATGTGAGATTGTTTGAAATTGCCTAAATTGGATTAATTCATGAAAAATTGAACTAATTATAATTTAAAAAAAATTAAAATATCATTTTACTATATAAATAAATTATATTAAAACCCATTTTTGCAATTATAATTCAGCTTTTTTAACTATTCATCAAAAAATAAAACATCTCATAAAAATAACAAAAATTCACCCAAAGTAGATTTTTATACTATTCATTAAAAAAATGAAGTTTAGTTTTTCAAATAAAAATTATAAAATTCTAAAAAATTATATTTAATATAGGTGCACCATTAAAAGGCTGTAAGATCACCTTTTTGAAAAATTCATTTTTTTTATTCATAAAATTGGATTTATTCTTATCTTAATCCTATCAAATATTTTAGATGGGTGTCAAAAAAATTATTGAGTGTGTAATATATAAATTTTATTAAAAACATTCATCAAAAAATTGTTTTCTTAATTTATTGTGATAAAGATGAATAGTTTTCTTAGAAAATTAATTTCATAATTTTCAAATAGTTTTTACTTTCATTTCTAACTAATTGGTAACCAAATGAATCCATTTATATACATGTGTAAATAATATTTTCACACATTAGTTAATCTTATTTTTAAATTCCATTCCAACATCTAAGTGGTAACTATAATAATATTTTAATAACAATATTAATAGTATATTATAGTTTGGTAAAACTCAGCCTTGCTTGTAACGTATGTTATTGAAAGAACATGGAATTATGTGTAACATAATCCAAAAATAGTGTTTTTGGTACCAAAAGTTAATATCAGTGTTTCGTGTAGTGAAAATTTAACTTGATATTTCATATAATGCAAACTAAACTTAGTTTTGTTCATATAAAAAATCTATATTTAGTGTTGTGTGAAATATAAAATATTAAAAAGATTAAAATAATTCGAAAATCATTCCCTAAAATCTTAGGGTGTTACAAATAGGATTCTTGTTGATCCTCATTTTTTGTTAGAACACCATGATCTTTCCTACTCGATGTATCTTCTAACATATCTTCCTTCCCTATATGGAAGTGTATTTATAAATCATAATACTTGTGTAGCTCAAGCCATCCCATTTTTCTCATGTTGGGGTCTTTCTATGAAAAGATGTATTTTAACTTCTTTTGATCGGTATATATCTCAACTTTTTCCCCATAGAGATAATGTCTCTAAATATTTAGAGAAAATGTTATTATTTGAAACTAAAGATCATGGTTTGGATAGTTTTATTCATGAATATTTAACTACCTTGATGCATAGGAAATAGATTTATCATTATATATAAAGATACAACCAAATCTCCTCTATAATGCATCACTATTTATTACAAATACATAGTTTTCGGATGGTAGATTCAAAATTAATGAATTCACAAATATCCTCTTCAATTTTTCAAAAAATTCTACAAAGTCTTTTTCCATATGATCTTAACCCCTTTACAAGTAATATTGGTTAACATGTTATACAAACGAGCAATATTTTGAACAAATAACCTACAGTACCCTTCCAAACAAATGAAAATATGTACCTCGGTTATGTTTTTGGGTGTGGTAAATTCTTGAAAATAATTTTTCTTTATAGGATCAACTGAGATTAAAAAATTGGAAAAAAATATGGATAAGAAAAGAAACATTCTAAAACTAGAATTCACACTTCCTGAATTTTCCATATAACTCTTTTTTTTAAGAATATAAAGAGTGAACATTAAGATATTTCCATATTCCTCATGGATCATAGTATACACCACTATATCATCAATAAATACCACAAAAAATATCAATATATTCCTTGAATACTCTATTAAACTGGTCCATAAAAACAAAGTGTGCATTAGTCAATGAATATTGCATTACTATGAACTCGTAAGGTCCATACCTTATTCATAATAAAGTCCCTAGAATATCATCATTCTTTGCATGTTATTGATGATACCCATAACGAAGGAAAATTTTCAAAAATATTGATCTATATGAATTTTTTTGAATAATTCTTCAACGTGAGGTAGAGGATACTTCTTCCTTATCATAATATCATTGATTTCACTATAATAAATGCTTATTATCATATATCCTTCTTTTATATTAACCAAAAGAATAGGGTATCCCAAGTTGAAACACTAGGGTAGATAAATCCCTTATTATAAAACTCTTATAGTAGTTTCCTCAATCCCTATAACTCCACAATGGACATTCTATAATGATTCTTTGATATAGGTCTTGTAAAAAGGATTAAATCATTAGAAAACACAACTTACTGCTCTGGTGGATATCTAGGTAATTTCTCAAGAAATAAATCAATTTATTCCTATACAATAGTTACATCCTCAATTTAAATAATACATTTTCCATATATAAATTATGTATTTTATTCTTCCCCAAGAATCTCATTTAGACGATCTGTTGGGGGTGGATCTATACATTACTCTAATGGTAAAGTATCCCCTTTAGATATAAGGAATTACACGCTTCGTCATGAATTGTAATTACA
Source organism: Viscum album (assembly GCA_963277665.1). Taxonomy (NCBI): domain Eukaryota; kingdom Viridiplantae; phylum Streptophyta; class Magnoliopsida; order Santalales; family Viscaceae; genus Viscum; species Viscum album. The sequence continues at coordinate 1,579,065,816 of OY728141.1, forward strand.
TTCTATTTGTTATAAATTCTTTCATCATATTTTGAAATCCAATTCATAAAAAATATTATATAAAAAATAAACCACAAGTATAATAATAAATTCCCCAAATAGGGTAAGTTTATATGTCATAATGGGAATAGACTAACACATCTTTATTGCAATGAGACATCCACTAAGAGTCTTAAAAGATAACTCCCTTCTTAAGGTTTTGGGTAAACATATAGTTTTCATGGAAAACTCATAAGATATAAAAGACTATGAAGTCCCATAATCAAATAAGGCGTTAAATAAATTTGAGTATATGATTAATGTACCTGGTACCACATCATTTTAAACTTCATCCTCAATAGTTTTGATCACATAAGCTTATCCATACTCCCTTGACCTTTTCTAGGGAAAATTAAATTGATGAAAGGGAATATCATTGTCATAGTTACCCATTTCCTTATAGTTGAATCATAGAAATTTGGAAGCTTATTTTTTCCCATTAGATCGTGATCATGGTGGAATTTCTCTCCACACTTGTAGAAAAAGCACATTCCTATCAATTATGTTACATGGTGTTTCCTTCCACATTTATTAAAAGTTAGTAATTCTACCCTTCCCTTATTTAACATATCCATATTTCCTATTTTAAAGATCCCATTATCCCAATTTATATATTTATTTCATTAAGATCCATAAAAAATTTAGATTTGTCACTCTGTATGGATAGAACATGATATTATATTCTCATATGATAAGAATTTTTTAGAGACTAGTTCACTTTGAATGTTTGTATTAATACTATTAAATGAATGGTAAATATTTATTTTTAAATTATATAAGTTGTCTAAAAAGTGAATTTATAACCATGTAAAGTTAACTTCATACTTATAAAAATTTTAAAATTATTTTTATCTTAGATTCCGAAATTGTCTCTCTATGTTATCTTACTGTTATTTAAGAAAATATTTTTCTTAGAAAATTTCCATAAAATCCTTCCATTCCTTGCTCTCTATTTAATCCTCATCCTTGGTGTTTTGAATCTATGATCACAATTGATATGCATCCCTTGAGAGTTGATAAACATCCATGAAAACCTTCTCCGTTTTATTACTCCCAAAAGTGATAAATATCTTCTCTATAGAACTTATCCATTTCTCTGCTAAAAATTGAATCATAGTTTTATTGAATGATGTATCATTCTAGTGTATGAAGTGCAATAACATTATTAAACCAAATTTTTAATCTATAGGTTGATCAATATGAGCTAGGTTATTGGTCATAACCTGAGTTAGATTCCTTAAAATAATTATAATTTGTTCATCTCCATTTCTAGCTTCATTATCTTTCCTAAGAGGGAAATAAATTCATGTATTATGCACATTGATATGATTTATATTCCTTCTTCTAAGTGATATTTATAAAAATGGAATACACTATATTATATTATGAATCATAATTTATAATTTCGAATCTAGTGAAAAGTGTAATATAAATTAAAATGTTATATATAACTAATCCTAAAATCATAATATTGGTTTCTTTTGGAATATTATCAATTTCTATCATAGGGTTAAGTTTACTAATCTATGTTTTCCTAAATTTAGTTCCAAAGGTTTCTACTAATCTTCCTCGGATACCAACAATAAATACCCCAACCCTAGTATCCTAGAGTCAATTGTTACTTTATTATATTGCCACTAGATATAAGTAATCGCATCCTAAAGGATTGAATACTTTAATAGTCTTGGAAAACTAGATACATAATTGAATCTCACATTACAAAGGAATTATTTAATTAAAATTTTGTGTTTTCTTTGTGTACACCATTATTTCATTAGTACATCCCCATGTATATATCATAGAAGTGTTCCTGGAATCCTACGTAAAGGAAACATAAGAAAGGGTAAGCTTATATGCTCAGTAAGGGTACGTATAGAGCTGATTATAATATAAATAAATAATTTATAATAAATATATAAATATAAATATATTAAAAAACATTACATCTAATCATTTACTAGATCCTGGAGAATAATATGATATGAATAAATGAAGATCAAATAATTATATATAAATAATCACAAGATCTTGAATCATATCCATGTATATAATAACTAATTAAATAATCATTTGTACATCAATAAATAATCTCATAATTTGTAAACTCATAATTTTGGACATCCTAAACATCCCATCAAGGCCTTATTCCAAGAAATATTACATAAATTAGTAAGGCCTCATCTAAATACCCAAGATAGTTTGTCTCATGAAACTTACAGATGCATAGAGGGGATGTAGCAGGCCTCACCCATCACTCACTACGTATAATGAATTACTCAAATAAATGGGGATAAATTTGACCAATTTTAACAATCATATTAAAAAACTATCATATTAAATTTTAATAATTTTCCCAATTAATAAGCATAATCATGAACTATCTAGAGTAATATGGTGAATGGTGTCAAAATAGCACATCCCCAGTTAAATGGAACATAAACCATCTAGATAAATAAGTTTTATGTTATCGTTAGAGTTTATCCTTAGAATAATATTTAAAAAATCATGTTGAAATAGGTACAAATACATTAAAAATATCACTAGAAAATTTCCTGAGGAAAATACCTTTTTCATGTTGAAATCACTTATTTAAAGTCTAAAGTATTTCCAGAATATTAATTAAAACATTTTATATGAAAATAAACTTGTAAAATTTTAAATTAATCTTCAAATCAATAAATTTTCTTGATGGTGGGTAATTTTATACATGTCATATATGTTAAAAACCATTTGTTTCACTATATTATAAAAAGGTTAAAAGTACCTCGTTTAGAAAAAAATTAAAATTCATTTTGAAATATTTTGTAAAAAATAAAACATGGTTAAATATTTATTTAAAAAATAATTTTTAATGTTAAAAAACATTCTTGAAAATATTTTTATAACATATGGATATGGAAGAAAAAGGGGTTTGAACTGACAAGATAAATAAAGTAATCTTTTCTTAAAAACATTTTATCAATCATTTTAATCAACAAAGATAGAAAAATGGTAAAATTAATTGAAAATTTAATTAATAATTATGTTATAAAAAAAATTATTTAATTTAATATATAAATATAAAACAATTATTCAAAGGGATACATAAACATAATAAATCTTGAATAATGATGAGATTGTGAAATAAACCCACAACTCAAGTTTGATTTCCATCATACCTGTTAAAACCTATTTTATAAGAAATATATACTTGTTATAAATCTATTAAAGAACCATAATATATATATATATAATATAATATTTACATATAATCATTTATCACTTTTTTATTAGCAATTTCTTAATAAAGTCATTTTTCTGAGTAATAGCTATGTTTTTCATATATGGTGTGGTTTGGTAGTTTCATACCTCATACTTTTATCATGGTTAAATCATCTATATAATGTTAAAATTGATCTAAACATAATTTATATTAATTATAAAGGTATTTATATTCATTCATAAAATTTATAGATAGAAAAATGGATTGCAGTGTTCATGGAGATAGTAGGTCATACGTACGCATGAACGTTGTTTCCATTTTTTAATGGATAGAATGAAAATTGGTTAATAAATTTAATCATTTCATAATATTTTTTATAACATATATAAAATATATATTCATTAAATATATCTTTATTACTATCCATTGGAAAATTAAATAAAAAATGAACCGCATTTTATCGTGGAGGCGGTAGTCCACACAAACTGACGAGCGACGTTATCATTTTCCAATGGATTGGAAAGTAATAAGGTAGGTGTCATATTATTTTTAAAAAACAATGAATATATCATAAATATCATATATATCCTTAATAAAACCATAATAATAATCCATAAAATGTGGATAGTGAAAATGAATTGTATTGCTACTTAGAGATGGTAAGTTGTACGTATGCATGAGAGAAAATTTCACTTCCAATTTGATGATAAATATGGGGTATAATGGTAATTTTATAAACATAATAAAATTTTATTATATTTATTGTATTTAATTTATTATTTTATGATAAATATAATTGATTTAGAGGATTTATAAGAAGAAATAAATTGAAATAGGTTGGGTAAGACGATTGCCTCTTCTTTGGGAGACCTCTTTTAGATCCTTTCTTAAGGAACCTAAAGCTGGTATTTTGGGGAGTCCAGAACCACAAGAACAAATATAATAATGTTTATAATAGTAATGGATAGGTATTTTTAGATATAGTTTTCTAAAATTGGTGCAAATGAGTGAATGAAGGGACGTCCTTTTATAATTGATGTGAGGGGCACTTTTGGAATTTCTTAAAAGAAAAAATTATAATAAAGTCATTTTCTAGAAACAAAATTCCACCAAAAGGATAGGTATTTTAATATAATTGTAACACCCAAAGCTTCCATTGTATGCTTCTCTTTGAATAATACAATAGCGTGTGTTGTATGCAACTTCGAAATCTAACACACCACAACCAATCAAACTAGCCGTTATGAATAGTAATACCCACTTTTTGAAATTTTATAAATTTTATCTTTCAAAATGGACTTCATTTTTGGATTCGGAATATTGAAATTAGATTAGCGTAAATTTTTGATATTTTTTTGAAAACATTCAATTTTTGATGAATAATGAAAACACTGAGTTATAGTTTAAAACTAAATTTTTATTTAAATTATTATTTATTTTATTTAAATTTATTTTAGGTCAAAATAGATACATAATACCTTTATAAGGATAATGTAATCAATTGGAGTCAGTTTAAAATAATTTTAGATATATAAAAATTTTATTGAACTTTTTTCTATCTTTTACCCACCTCTTAGAAACATTTGAAAATTTACATAAAACTTAATTTTACCACTTCTGTTATTTGAATTTCAAAAATCCAAGAGACATGGTTGATATTAGTAAGTAAAATTTGGTACAATAAGATGAAAATAATTTTTTGTGAATAGTAACTTCTTACTTTTATTTAGCACAGTTAAAAGTAAATAGGGTAATTAAGGGTAAAATAACATTATTATTACCCTAAAACATGTCCTAATTCTATTGTATAAGTTTAATTCGACCAAAAACAACCTTAGGAATAAAATAATATCCTTTAGGTCCACTTGGATTAGATTAGGACATTTATTATTATTTAATTCAAAGAAGAGTTAAAAGAGTTAAAATCAATGTTTAAGAACTAAAAAATTTTTAATATAGGGTTACACATAAGATAAATTCTAATATAAATATTAATTAGAAATATAAAACAGATTTCCTATATAATTTTATTTTATTTATATTTTTCAGACATTAAATAATTTAATTTATTTATGACCCAATGATGATGCAGTAATTACCTAATTAGTGAAATATTAAAATAATTGATATTATAAATATCCAAATAAATGTAATTTGAGACTTTTTATAAATTCCACTAATTTTATATGTTAATATTACATATTAGGTTTGGTTATAAGAATTTTTTTCAAAGTAATAATGCTGTTATGAATTTAGAAAAAACGAAATACCAAATAGTGTCAAAATTGACATAAAAGATTTTTGAAAAGAAATATTATATTATTAATTGATATTATATTCCTAAAAATATAAGTTTCAGCCAAAATAGTTATATAATAATATTTTTATCATTAATGAACTACTTGGGGTTCTCTTGGAAGTATATAGTAAGTTTTATTAACCATATATTATAAAAATACAAAGAGACATGGTAAATGTAAAACTATTTAATTAAGAATTAAATCTAAAAGATAAGGTTAATATAGTTACTCAAACCTGTATAAAACCTATTGGTTGAGTGTTTTTCGATCCATACCCACCATATCCTCTAAATAATCCATTTTGGATCCATTAGAAACCGAAAATGATTTTATTATAAAATAATATTTCTAGATTTTCCTAAGGTACCCCTCACCCCTCTTATAAAAGGGAACTTCCCCTTCTCTCTAATTCACCCTGTAAAAGTCATTTGGATCGGTCAAACCCTACCCAAATACCCTCTAAATTTTCCTCCTTTAATCCTAGAGTCCTTACTTTAGTCATAAATCCATCCTAAGAAGCCCTTTTGATCAAATCAAAAGGAAGAACCCAAAGAAGAGGTAAATATTTCATCACCACTTTCAAGTTCCTTTCTTCTTCCACTTCCTCTTTCTTTGTTGTTTCCATTATAAAATAATAACTCCATTAAATTCTATATACTATGATTTTATTATAAATATGGTACAACCATATTAATTTTTCTATCCATCCTTTAAATGACATGTCACCATACGTGCGTACGTACGACTTACCATCTCCACGTCATGGTGTAATTGTAATTCAATACATTATTATTTGGATAGGTATAATAATGTTGTGTAATTGATTTAAATAATAAATATAACATGATATTGATTCTGTATATATGATATACCATCCAATTATATATTATTTTAATATCAAAATAATGATATTGTCACTCGGGCGTAAGTATGGATTATCGTCTCCACGAACGCGATGAGATTCATTCCCCATTGTATCCATTCAAGACTAATTTTCATTTTATGATTAAAAATAATATTTAAAGACTTTATATAATTCTATATATTAATAAGATAAATCCCATACATAACAAATATGACTCACATAATAAATAATATAAAGGAAAACAAATCTGTTAACACTCAAAACGACGATTATACTAATATATTATTAAAAAAGAAATGTTAAAAGATCATATATGATATCATATTAATGTATATGATTCTTGTATAATTTAATATCAATTATTTCACCATTATATATGAGGTTAACCTACCCTCTAACAAGGAAAAGTACAAGGTAAGGGTTAATTATACAATCTCTGTATTTTCTAAGGTTGTTTTTACGTTAGTATATACTGGGACCTCTTTATCATCCACATCCATGTTTCTTAAAAATGTATTACAAAACATTCTTACTATTTTATAGAATATGAGTTAAAGTTATTTATACCCTTGTTTGAATTTTATAGGATTTTTATAAAGGAATCATTTTGTCATTTTGAAAACAAGTTCATTTATAACCTTTTTGACAAAATTAAGGTAAGAATGTCTTTTTTTTACTTATACGGCGGGTGCGGCTATTTTCCGCCGTTATAACATCGTCGAAGATTACCTTACAATATTATAAGAATATTTTCAAAAATAAATGTTCTCATTTATAATTACATGACTTTTAAATGATTTCAAAATATAAATAGATATTTATCTAAAAATGTATTGATTTTATCTCTGTCAACATCCTTTGATGGGTTTTAAGTTTGTTTGAAGTTGATTTATTATGATACAAAACTTACAAATAGTATTGAATTTTTTGTGATATGTTTGACTTTGGATGTGTTATTTCATACCATTCATGGTTTATGTATATAGAATTGACATTTTGTATGATAGTTTTTATATGAATTTCTATGTTATGTTTAAATCTTTTCATATGAGGAATGCATTGGACTTAGTAAGTGACGGGTGGAGCCCACTATAGCTCCACGATATATCAGTAGGTCTCATGAGTAAAAATTGTGACTTGTAACACAGCCTTGACAAAATATTATTTCTGGTCTTGGAACATGGCCTTGACTATATGGTTATGAAAGTCTGGCATTATGCATTCCATCATTATGAAAGTGGCTATTGATATTGCATGTGATTATTAGACTAGTAGAATATCTATATGAGTAGTAAATGGAATTATTTTGATTTATATTCTCCATATTATGAAGAATATTATATTGAAAAGGATTATCTTTTAGTTTTATACATTTCCTTAAATTTTTATGCTTAATTATGAAAGTTTCCGCTACATTGTTATCCTTACTGGGCATCAGATCTCATCCCATTCTATGTTTTATTTTTCCCAGGATGCGAGGAAGAATATTATGACTGACCTGTAGGGATATTCTATGGGTTCTATGTGTTGTCTATGGAAACAATTTTGTTGTTGTTTTCCATTTTATGATATAATGTAAGCCTTATGAATGTATCTAGTACTTCCAAGGCTACTAAACTAATCAGTTTTTAGAGACTTGATCTTTTCGGATCATACCAATGATACGTAACAATGCACCGAATTTGGCTAACTGGGGTCGGGGAATTACAGTTGGTATCAAAGGATGTTTATTATAAACCTTGGAATCTAGATTTAGATAAACTCCGATTAGAGCACATTACCCTAAGATAGACATTGAGGATTGGTATAGAAGAACTTCCTAGAATTTTGGTATTGTAGAGATTTTGAGAGTTTTCCAAGAAACACATCCTTTTATGGATACGAACAGGTAGAGGCGGCTCTAGTATATATGTACCTTGGGGTAAAACTCAAAAACATAGCTTTGAGCCTGACTCGAACGGGAACTGGTGCACGACAATCGTCCTTGTTGTACTCTTAGGTATGACACTCCTAGGGGATATGCTTAGGATAATTCTCATTTTATTTAAAAATCATTATGAATGGTTTATGAGTATATAATTCCACAAAGATAACATTTTTATGATTATGTATTATATCCATAAAATGTTCAGTTTATGTTAAGTGTTTTAAAAGTATGGATTTATGTATTGTGATTCATAAACAAATCCAGTTTATGCTATTGTTTAGAAATGGCACCTAGTGGAAGGAATGGAAACTATATAAATGCACACACTCCATGAAGGGATTTCCCTCCTTCTGAAGATAATTATAATGGAGTTAGTGAAGCAACTGGTGCTGATTAGCTTATCACCATACTGGGACAACTCACTCAGGTTATGAATAATAACCTTACCCGTATGGAGCTCCCTGATCTACAGCATGGAGGATCAATGTTAGATCGCTTCATGAGGAAACAACCACCAACATTCATTAGGGGTACAAATCCACTAGTAGCCAAGCAATGGATAAATTTCTTAGAGAAAATATTCCATGCCTTGGGGAGTAGTGAAAGGGAAAAAGTTGTCATGGCAGTTTACCGCCTCACTGGAGATGTTGACCAATGGTGGTCATTGATTCAAAACACAAAGGAAGATGATGAAGTATCAAATATGTAATGGGGGAGTTTAAAGAGATTTTATTAGAAAAATACTTTCATCGCGAACATCGAGTGAATATGGAAAGGCAATTTCTGAGTGTAAGGCAAAAGGAGGATGATAATTTCGCAAAGTATGAAGACAAAATTACAAGGTTAGTGAGGCATGATGCAGATTATATACGTAACCCAAGAAGTAAGATTGATAGTATCTTTGATGGGTTAAAATCATTTCTCTGTTGAGTATTAGTCTCACAATCCTTCTCGTCGTACAAAGATATTGTCTCATGTGCTATCAAGACAGAAAAAGAATTCTCTACGTCTTACGACTTTAAAGAAAAACAAGAGAAGAAGAGATCTGTTGAATACTCTGGAAATGGAAAAATGGGGATGAAGGGAAAAGTTGAATATCCAACCTGCAGTAAATATGGGAAGAAACACCCTAGTACTTGCATGAAGGGAATGGGAGTCTGTTACAAGTGTGGTGAAAAAGGCCACCAATCTCGTGATTGTAAGGGGAAGAAAGAGGTTGTCGATGTTGAATGAAACAATTGAAGAGAAAGGGGAATTATGCAAATGAATTTCCTAAGCATCAGGGTAACTTACCTCAGAAAAGGCCATGGGATCAAGGCCAAGCTTATGTTATCACTACTGCTAAGGTTGAAGCTTCGAAAGATGTGGTTGCAGGTAATTTAATGGTTTCCTCAAGTTTAGAAAATACTTTATTTGATTCTAGATCATCACATTGTTTCATATCTTCCCAGTTTTCTAAGAAAATTAGATATTTCCAATTTGATTTAACAAGGTAGTTGCCAGTCAAAACTCATAAGGGAAGTATCATTACAACAATGTTTTGTGAATCAGTTCCCATTAGGGCATATAAATGTTTTTTATCTGCTAATATCATCATCATACCCATGATTGAATTTGATATAATCCTTGGTATGTATTGGCTTTTGGACCATGATGAAAAAATTTATTGTAAGAAGAAGGAGGTTACTATTTTTTATGACAATGATAAAGAACAACTTATCTTTAGAGAAGAATCTTCACCACCTAATTCTTTTCTAGATCTACCCCCAGTAGCTCAACTAAATTCAATTATTGGGGAGGAAGAGAATGAAACAACTGTCAATGGGGAAAAGAATGTTCAAATAGAGGATGTACATGTTGTGAAATAATATATTGATGTGTTTCCCAAAGATTTACCTGTACATCCTCCAGAATGAGAAATTGACTTTTCAATTGATTTAATTCATGGTTTAAGGATCATATCGAAGTTCCCTTGTAGAATGGCCACTGTGGAATTAGTGGAACTAAAGAAACAACTAGTGGAATTGACTAATAAGGGATTTATTATCCCTAGTGTTTCTCCATGGGGATCTCCTATTCTTTTTGTTAAGAAGAAATATGGATCTATGAGGTTGTGCATTGACTTCAGGGAGATCAATTCTATAACAATAAAGAAAAAGTATCCCCAACCTCGCATTGTTGATTTATTCGACCAAATTCCTGAAGCTCAATACTTTTCAAAGACTGACCTTCGATCTGGATATCATCAGTTGTTTGTGAAGAAGGAAGATATTCCGAAAACAGCATTTCGAACTAGGTACGACCATTAAAAGTTTACAGTAATGCCTTTTGGATTGACTAATTCACCATATATCTTCATGGATCTAATGAATAAAGTTTTTAATGAATATCTTGATGAATTTTTAGTGGTATTTATTGATGATATCTGGGTATACTCCAAAATCTATAAATATAATTAAAATCACTTGTGCATTATCCTGAACACTCTTAGAAGACATGAATTATATTGGAAGTTTAGCAAGTGTGAATTCTGGCTTTAGGATATTTATTTTCTTGGCCATATTGTCTCTAAGGATAAAATCTATGTTGATCCTTCTAAGACAAAAGCAATCCAAGAATGGCCAGCACCGATGAGTATAACTGAGGTATGTTGTTTTACTGGTTTTGCATGTTATTATCAGCATTTCATCCAGAATTTTGCCCGATTGGAAAACCCATTAACCAAGCTCACACGTAAAGGGGTTAAATTTGTTTGGACAAAAGAGTGTGAAGAATGGTTTGAAGAACTGAAGAGAAGATTATTCAATGGTCCTATATTGACTCTACCATCGAGGAATGATGGGTTTGTTTTTTATAGTGACTCATTAAAGAAAGGAGTTGGTTGTGTCCTTATGTAGAATGATAGAGTTATTGCCTATGAATCACGACAGCAGAAAATTCATGAGAAAAATTATCCGACTCATGATCTTGACTTAGCAACATTAATCGTTTCTTTGAAGATATGGAGACATTATTTCTATGGTGAAAATGTGAGATATATACCGATAACAAGAGTTTGAAGTATATTTTCTCACAGAAAAAACTCAACATGAGGCAAACGAGATGGATTGAACTACTCAAGGATTATTATTGCACGATACACTACAACCTGGGGAAGGAAAATAAGGTGGAAGATGCTTTCAGCAGAAAAGATCATGGAGTTTTGAACAAGATGAGAGTTGAAAGGGATCCAATTTTCATGGATCTAGTAAAGATGGATATGGGAATAACCATGGAAGGTGAAACATCAATAATTTTTCAAATGGTTGCAAAACCATATTTACTAGAATGGATAAAGAGTTCTCAGACCGATGATGAAAAGTTTCAAAATAAGATTAAAGCTGTGAATGATGGGAGATTGAGTGACTTTATGTATGAAGATGGAATTTTGAAATTTGGAAAGAGAATTTTTGTTCCTGATATACCTGAACTAAAAATGGAATTGTTGGATGATGTTTATAGTTTCAATTTCTCTATACACCCTGGTAGCACTAAGATGTATAGAGATTTGAAGAAATATTTTTTTTGGGACAGCATAAAGAGGGTGATTGCTGATTTTTTGTCAAGATTTATGATTTGTCAACAACTGAAAGTTGGAAAGAAACAGTCTGGAGGAGTCTTGCAACCTCTTCCCATACCTGAGTGAAAATGGGATAATATTATGATATAATTTTCCATGGGACTACCAAACCCTCCTAGAAAGAATAATGAAATATGGGTTATTGTTGATCGTCTTACCAAGTAAGCAAATTTTATTGTTATAAGAGCGGATTTACCACTTGAACGTTTAGCAAGACTATATATTAATGAAGTTGTAATACATCATCGAGTACCACTATAGATTATTTCTTATTTTGATCCATGTTTTACATCAATATTATAGAAAAGTCATCAAAAAGCCCTAGATACTGAAATTCGTTTGAGCACTACCTACCACCCCCAAACTGATGGACAATCAAAATAGCCTATTCAAACCTTAGAAGACATGTTGAAATAATTCTCACTTGACTTTCAAGGTATGTGGGATCAATATTTACCTCTGGTATAATTTTCTTATAACAATAGCTTTCATTCAAGTATTCATATGGAATCATATGAAGTGTTATATGGAAGGAGATGTCACACACCAACTTGTTGGGATGATGCTGGTGAAAGAAAAATCCAAGGCCTAGAACTTGTGGAGGAAATGATGGAAAAGGTGAAGGTAATACAAACCCAAATCCAAGCAGCTCAATGTAGACAGAAGATCTCTGCTGATAACCGAAGGAAGGATTTTGAATTTTAGGTAGGAGATCATGTTTTCTTGAAGGTATCTCAATGGAAGGGTGTTATACATTTCGGTAAGAAGAAAAAATTGAGTCCCAGTTACATCAAACCTTTTGAAATTCCAGAATGAATTGAGGTTGTAGCTTACCATTTGGCAATGCTTCCAAGTCTCTTCAAAGTTCACGATGTATTCCACATATCAATGTTGAGAAAACATATGCCTGACCCAACACATGTACTCACCTATGAGGAATTAGAACTGGAACCTGATCTGTCTTATTGCGAAGATCCTATCAAGGTTCTTGATACAAGAGAATAAGTATTGAGAAATCGGACGACTCGTCTGGTAAAAGTTCTATGGAGAAACTACAAGATGGAAGAGGCAACATGGGAACCTGAGGAACTTATGATGAAGAACCACCCGGGTATTTTTATGTAGTATTACTCTAGAAATTTCGAGGATGAAATTTTTTGATGGAGGGGAGAATGTAACTCCCCAATCCTCCATGGTACGCTTCTCTTTGAATAATACAATAGCGTGTGTTGTACACAACTTCTAGTTCTAACACACCGCAACCAATCAAACTAACCTTTATGAATAGTAATACCCACTTTTTGAAATTTTATAATTTTTATCATTCAAAATGGAATTCATTTTTAGATTCGGAATATCGAAATTAGCTTAGGGTGAATTTTTGGTATTTTTCTGAAAACATTCAATTTTTTATGAAGAGTAAATAACACTAAGTTATAGTGTAAAACCGAATTTTTATTTAAATAATTATTTATTTTATTTAAATTTATTTTAGGTCAAAATAGATACATAATACCGATATAATTTCAATGTAATTAATTGGAGTCATCTTAATATAATTTTAGATATATAAAAAATTTATTGAACTTTTTACCGTCTTTTACCCACCTCCTGGGAGCATTTGAAAATTTACATAAAACATAATTTTACCACTTATATGAGTTGAATTTCAAAAATCTGAGAGACATGGTTGACATCAGTAAGTAAAATGTGGTTCAATAGGATGAAAATAATATTTGTTGAATAGTAACTTTTAACTTTAATTTACCACTATTAAAAGTAAATAGGGTAAATAAAGGTAAAAATTATATTATCATTACCCCAAAACATGTCCTAATTCTATTGGATAACTGTAATTTGATCCAAAACAACCTTAGGAATAAAATATGATCCTTTAGGATCACTTTTATTAGATTAGGACATTTATTATTATTTAATTCAAAGAAGAGTTAAAAGAGTTAAAATCAAAGTATAATAACTAAAACATTTTTAATATAGAGTTAACCATAAGATAAATTAGACTATAAATATTAATTATAAAGATAAAAATATTTCATACATAATCGTATTTTATTTATATTTTTTAGACATTAAATAATTTAATTTATATATGACATAATGATTATGCAGTAAAATCCTAATTAATGAAATATTAAAATAATTGATATTATAAATATCCAAATAAATGTAATTTGAGACATTTTATGAATTTAATTAATTTTTTATGTTAATATGAAATATTAGGGTTGGTTAGATGTATTTTTTTCAAAGTAATAATGTTGTTATGAATATAGAAAAAACAAAATACCAAATAGTGTCAAAATTGACATAAAAGAGTTTTTAAAACAAATATTATATTATTAATTGATATTCTATTCCTAAAAATCTACGGTTCATCCAAAAGACTTATATAATGATAGGTGTATCATTAATGAACCACATGGGGGTTTTTTTTAAGTATATGGTAAGTTTATTAACCATATAATATACAAATACAGAGAGACATGGTAATTGTCAAACTATTTAACTATGAAATAAATCTAAAAGATAAGGTTAATATAGTGAACCAAACCTATTTAAAACCTATTAGTTTAGTGTTTTTCAACCGATACCCACCTTATCCTTTATATAATCTATTGTTGAGCCATTAGAAACCGAAAATTACTTTATTATAAAATAATATTTCTAGCATTTCATAAGGTACCCCTCACCCCTCTAATAAAAGGGCACTTCCCCTCCTCTCTAATTCACACCTTAAAATCCATTTGGCTCGTCCAAACACTACCCAAATACCCTCTAAACTGTCCTACCTTCATCCTATATTCCTTTCTTTAGTCATAAAACCAACCTAAGGAGACCTTTTGATCAAATCAAAAGGAAGAACCTGAAAAAGATGTAAATATTTCATCACCTCTTTCAAGTTCCTTTATTCTTACACTTCCTCTTTCTTTGTTGTTTACATTATAAAATAATAAATATAGTATCTTCTATATACTGTGATTTTATTATAAATATGGTACAACCATATTCATTTTTCTATCCATCTGTTTAATGACATGTCACCATACATGTGTACGTACGGCTTACCGCCTCCTTGTCATGGTGTAAGTGTTATTCAATACATTATTACTTGGATGGGTATAATAATGATGTTTAATTGACTTAAATAATAAATATAACATGATAATAATTCTATATATATGATATAACATCCAATTATATATTATTATAATATCAAAATAATGATATTGTCGCTCATGCGTACGTACAAATTACCGTGTCCACGAACGTGATGAGATTCATTCTGCATCGTATCCATTCAAGACTAATTTTTATTTTATGATTAAAAATTATGTATAAAGACATGATAAAATTCTGGATATAAATAAGATACATCCCATCCATAACAATTATTACTCACATAACAAAGAATATAAAGGAAAACGAATCCGTTAACACCCGAAACGATGATAATGTTAAGAAATTATTAACAAAGAAATGTTAAAAGATCATATATGATATGATATTAATGTATATGATTTTTGTATAATTTAATAACAATTATTTAACCATTCTACTAGAGTTTAACCTACCCTCTACTAAGTAAAAGTACAAGTTAAGGGTTAATTCTACAATCCCTTTATTATCCGAGGTTGTTTTTACGTAAGTTTCTACTCGGACCTCTTTATCATCCACATCCACGCTTCTTAAAAATGTATTTCAAAACATTCATACTATTTTATAGACTATGTTTTAAAGTCATTTATACCCTTGTTTGACTTTTATAATATTTTTATGGAGGAATATTTCCGTCTTTTTTCAAACAAGGTCCTTTATAACCTTTTCTACAAAATTAAGGTAAGAATGTCTTTTTTTACTTATACGGCGGGTGCGGTTATTTTCTGCCATTATCACATCATCAAAGCTTCCCTTATAAGCTTATAAGAATATTTTAAAAAAATAAATGTTTTCTTTTATAATTACATTACTTTTAAATGATTTCAAAATAGAAAGAAATATTTCTCAAAAAAGGTATTGATTTCATCTATGTCAATATCCTTTGATGGATTTTTGGTTTGTTTGAAGTTGATTTATTATGATACAAAACATCCATATAGTATTTAATGTTTTCTGATATGTTTGACTCTAGATGTTTTGTTTCATACCATTAAGGGTTTATGGATAAAGTATTTACATTTCGTGTGCTAGTTTTAATACGAATGTTTATGTTATGTTTAAACCTTTTCATATGAGGAATGAATTGGACTTAGTAAGTGATGGGTGGAGCCCGTTATAGCTCCTCGATGCATCGGTAGGTCTCATGAGACAAACTAGTGTCTTGGTAAAAGGCCTTGAAAAAATATTATTCATAGTCTTGGCACAAGGCCTTGACTATGTGGTTATGAATGCCTGGCATTATGCATTCCATCATTATAAAAGTGGCTATTGATATTGCATGTCATTATTCGACTAATAGAATATCCATGAGAGTAAGTAAATGACATTATTTTGATTTATATTTTCCATATTATGATTAAGTTTTTGTTGAAAGGTATTTTTTATTGTTTTATACATTACCTTAAATGTTATTTCTTATTTATGAAAGTTTCCGCTATATTGTTATCCATACTGAGCATATGAGCTCACCCCTTTCTATGTTTTATTTTTTCCACGATGCGAAGAAGTATATTATTACTGACCTGCAGGGATAGTCTATGGGATCTCAGTTTCGTCTATGGAAACAATGTTGTTGTAGTTTTCCATTTTATGATTTAATGTAAACCTTATGAATGTATCTAGTACTTCCAAGGCTACTAAACTAATCGGTCTTTCAAGACTTGATCTTTTGTGATCATGCCAATGATACGTAATAATGCACCGACTCTGGGTAACTGGGGTCGGGGTGTTACAATAATATAGTATGGGGTTCAAATTACATTAACCAATAATATTATTATAGTTTTAATTGGAGTTTTAAACCTTATATTTTGGTTTAGCTTTTTAGTTAACCAATTTTAATATTAAGCGCAGAAACGTATTTTTCACTCTTAAAGGGTTATAATTTTACATATAAGATAACTATTGACTCATAAATGAAAAATAGATTACATTTTAGACTATATATTATCCCACTTGTCTTATTTTTATCTTTTAATTATTTTAAAATAATTTAAAAAAATATTATTTTGATAAATAATAATTAATGCCAATTTTGAAGCTATTCAATTAATTTCACATAAATAAATAAATAAAAAATATTGTTTCTAATATAATCATTTAAAATGACAATTATTTTTCATAATATTCTATAAAATTCATGTAACACTATAAATCATTCACATTATATCACTTTTAATATTTTTAATATCATTTGTTTTATTTTTCATTAATTGAATAAATATTGTGTTGATGTTGGATATGAATTTAAAGTAATAATATGATTAATAAAAATTATAAATAAATTTCCATAATGAAAATAATTTCATTAATATAAAAATAGAAATTTATTTTCATTCATATCTTTTTCCCTATGTGGACACATAAGATATATTTAAAACTGAAAGAGTGACACTTTGTAACCTTTTTTATTTAAATAATATATAGGTGAATTTTATCGTTATTTTTAAATTAAAAAAATATAAAATGATCATATTGTTATAATGGTAATATTTAACTCATATAATAAAAATTATAATGAAATTTTTTTTCTTATAACATAGTTTTAATCGATTAACCTGGTTAACCCTTTACTGAGGTGATAAATTTTACCACGATTGCTATTCATAATGCCTAAAAATAAAGGAGACCTATTTACCTAATTTTTATATCTTAATTAAAATTTTCAAATCTATTTTTTAATATTTTATAACTATAAATGGATGAAATTAATTTTAATATAAGTTCACAAAATGTGATAGAACCCTATTTTAGTGAATTGCAGTTTTAAGAATAAAACTATATTTGTTCTTATACAATGTATAATTAAAATATTACATGAATGTTAAAAAAAAGATTAAATATATATTTTATATATTTATTTAAAATAATTCTATAATAGTGATTAATTTAATTTATCAGTATAAAAACACATTGTGCACACAAAAACAGTTTCATAAAAACACTTCTTTTACTTTTAAATTATCTTTATTTTTATTTCTAATCAATTTATAACCAATGAATTTACTTTATAACTGTGAGAACTATATAATTTTAAAATTTTAGTTACTACTATTCATACCTACCAATTTAAAGACTATGTTATAATGGTATACTATATTACAGTTCATTTCGACTCAAGGTTGCGTTTATCGCAAGATATCAAAGAGTTTAAATTTATTTAAAAATAAATGTATCATAAAGTCATATGGTGTTAAATTTTTTTGGTAAATGAAATTAAAAATAAAATCCTTTTCAATTATTCCATTTATTATGAACATTTATTTACTAAAAAAAATTTAGTATATATTTAGTATCACATACCCATCAAAGTTAAAGAATTTATTTCTATAACACTAACACCTACCATAGACATTCCCTAAAGTTTCATAAAATACTCTATGTGTCCAAAATTATTTCTTCCTATCGAATAATTACTCCTATTTTTTCTTAATTTAATGTTTCTATAAAATTTATTGGATACATAGTTAAACTTAATTTTACTCTCAAACTAACTTTCCTTATAGTTTAAAATATTTCCCACTTGAACTGTCTACATAGAATCAGAACCTAGATATCATTTTCTTAGTTCATTTATACTCAAAACATGAGAATATCGGGTATATTTTTCTTAAACTCAACCATATTTTGGGAAAAATTTTATAGATGATAATAATATGAATTACTAAACAAAATAATTCCTTAATAAGATCTCAATATCCCCCTGCCATTAGCATACATGATGAGTGTAAAATCATAGGGACATTATCAAAAAAAAATTAAAACTGAAATATCAACCTAGTGGATGACCTGGGTAATATCTCAAGGATTTAGGGCTAGGATCATTAATATCTAATACTTATATTTTATTTTGTTTTTTTATTAATTTTTAGTGTGTTAGAGATGTTGAATGATGTTTTTTATTTTATGAATTTGAAATAAAAGCAATGAACAAATAGATCTAGGTTAGGGTGAAAGGGAATGTACATTGGTTTAATTACAAGGGATATCATTATATGTCATTGTTTTCATCCAATAATCATGTGATAATCATTCCTCAATTTACCTTCTCTATATTGATTGTAGTACTGAATATATGGGAGAAACATACATCTGCATGTCCAACCACACCTTCTCCATAGTGCATTTTTAATGAACGCACTCAATCAAGGAATTTGTTACCTAACACCCAAATCCATCATATATCATCCATCCATAAAAATATATAGCTCTTCTAGTATAATTTTTAGACTGAGATAAGGGAGGGGAGAGATTATTTGAAAAATTAGAGAATACAAAAACTTATGGGAAAGAGAAAGTGATGATCATCTATATACTTCTATCTCATTCACTATTCTATTTAGGATGAGAATAAAAAACCATCGAATTAAAAATCATGCATATTTAGTTCCTATAAAATATCCCCTAGGACCCTAGCCATCAAGTTATGTCTCTATAATCATAGAGTTAGAGATATTACTAGCACAACACTCAGATTGAGGAAACATAGAGAACTGGCTGTGAAGAATAACAACATCCTTAAACAATGAAAATAATATATAATTTATATTAAATGTAGTACTTATAAGAGTTTTTATCTATAATCACCATATTCCAAATACAATCTATTGGGATAGGGGAAACATATTTATAGGCATCACGTGTGTTATTTATCTTTTACAATGAATTTTAGTGCCATGGTATCATCTCTCCTTCTATATCGGATAATATACACAAGTTCAACATTGAGGATGAGGATCCTTTTAGAGGAAAACTCTTGAACATTATCTTGGATTCAATTTATTCCCTTGATCTAGTTTTATATAAATTCAAGAAGAATCAAATTGTACTTGCTTCACTGTATTAAAACCATAGTGGAAATCAAGTTTATTTCAATATGCTCATATAAGGGGATAAAATGATGCACATACTGTCGGGGCATGGGCTAATTTCAAATATGATGGGAATGATTGAATAGTGGGATTATACAAAATAGTTCAAGGAAATCACCATATTTTCATTGAACATTTCTGTGTGTTTTAATCCATGTTTAAAATCAGTGCATTGGGAACTCATTGAGGTCCAATCATCTTCAGTCACTTCAATGAGTGTGGATAAGTGTGGGAATCATGGTCTTTAATAAATTTGACCCTATTTATTCATAGATAAAGTAGTTATTAATTGAATGTTTTACATTAATAGTAAAACATTATAAATTTTTGTAGGACTAATCATGGTTCACCAACTCAAAATAATGTAGCTAAGTATATTCCTAACTATAAAATCATGAATATTTTTAATAATTCTAGTCATGTTTCTATATGTAAACCTACTCGCAATTTTAAGATAATTTTGTATGTTACATGTTATGGTACATATAATTTATAAATAACTATGCTTGTGATATTGCAATATGAGTGTTAAGACTTCAAAATACAGGAAAAATATATTTTCAATCAATTGTTCATTAGATTCTCAAGAATTTTGAATGGAATGGATGTACTTAGATAAACAATAAGAATTAATTTTATGCTTGAAAGTGTTATTAGAAGTCAGCCTAAGAAGTTTCATGCTAAGAAGGTATTAATTGATAAAATAAAGAAACTCAAGGAGTAAATTCTTGATGAACTAATTAGTTTACTTCTGAAACATGATCTTGAGTTTAAAAAAATTTATAATGACAGTAATGATAAGAAAAATAGTGTATAATTTAAAACCAGTTCTACATATTCTAGTTCCTCTGATTATGATCCATGTACTTTAACTAATGTAAATATAGGATAATTAAGTTCATGAAATGAGTATACAAATACATTAATAAGAAATAGTCAATAAGAGACATATATTAATTCCGAAAGGATGACATAAGGTATAATAATAAAAGTATTATTAATATGAATGTATGTAATTTCGATCTTACAGGTTATGAGTGAAATAATAAATGACACATAAAACCTATCCATTTGAGGCTGAAGAATCAAATAAAAGATTATTTTTTTAATAAGAAAGAAAAAAATATATATGGCTTATGGAGTGGTAGTGGAGGTTAAAATTCAAGTGATAAATCTGAAAGTGTAAAAGAAACTAGTAATCTTTAATTTATGGGAAAATATAATAAGATTTCATTTTATCCTTCCCAATCTTTTTTCAAGTTAATTGAGTACATTTGCAAATAAAGAAGAATATATTTATTTATTGGGTAACTTTCATGAATTTAGAAATTAAATTCATGATTTTGATTCTGATTCCAATGGAAAACTCAATTTTGGATGCAATATTCCAACTATTAATGAATTATACAATAAGATAGATGAGTTATAGAATATGGAAATGGCCATTAGATATGATTATATAAAACTAAAGAAGGATCATCAATATTTTTAAGCGAGAAAATGATGATGATTCTGATGTATTAAATCATAGAGATGAAAATTAAAAGTTGAATAAAGTGAATGAAAATATTAATAACACTACTTAAAGCTCTAATGTAAATGCTTTTGATTATTTAGAGAATATTATAAAAGAAAACAGTAAGCTCAAATTTAAAGTAAAAATTCAATGGTAACCCCTAAAAACTTATTTTCAAGGGAGAGATAGTTATGAAAAGGTGATGTAAATGAATATAATGAAAAAAATAAGAATAATGTACTTGGTTATGATGGGATACTACCTTAGATATACAAAAACCACATTTTAAAGGTAAAAATTATAGTATTTCATCTGATAATTATTTTATGTGTGGTTCTTTTGGTCATTATGCATCTAGTAATACATTAATGTTTGTACAATCACTTATTCACAAAAAATATTATTTTGTATAAATCTACTTTTATATTAAATTTTATAACCCTTCTATATCATGGGATCACAATGGTTCTTATACAAATCTAATTATATTGAAATAGCTTTACATGACCAGTTAAGAATATTTCTTATGTTCAATGAGCATGATTTAACATCTTTATTATTTGATTCACTCGCATACATTAAACTGATTATTTTTCTAATATTTTTTAATATTTTATACTTTATTTAATTTTATTAACTATCTCATGGGTCCTTGTAGTTTTTTATAGGATGAGATTACATTTTGAGGCACATTACCTATTATATCATTTTGAAAGAAGAAACTTGGTTTGAGGGGATATTTTAATGTTTATATTTTCTTTATTTAAGAGTTTTGGTATCTTTTTATTATTATTCATAAGTTTAGGGTGATTTATTAATTTAAACTCTTTATCATTATTTTTATGTTTATTATGTTCATATATTTTCTAAGCATGGTGGTTCACTTTTTATTTATTATGATTTATTTTTTAGTATCATTTTTTCCTTAAATTATGGGATATTTTCATGAGGAGAGTATGTTATCATGTTAATATATTTTCTTTTCATGAACCGCTCACTATTATTTTTTATCCTTATAAAAATGGGGAGAAATATTCTAGTTTTATTTTATGGGTTTTGTAATTATCATAGTGGGAGTCAATTTTGAGTGACGATTTTCCAATTTTTTTATAATTATCTAACTCGTTAATTTATTTTTTACTCTTATTATTTATTCTATTATTCTCATATTTTATTTTACGGATTTTATGATCATTTTTTGAAATGAAATATGTTATTGAAGAAAATAATGATGTCGAATCTGATGGAATAATTTTCTTAAGTACAAACCTTTACACTGGAATAATTTATTCTTATTTTTATAGAGTTTTCACAAATTCATGACCCATATAAATTATAGTGAATGTTGAAATTTAATATTACATGCTAAAGTTTTACCTTTATTATTTATTGAAGAAGTATTATTTTACACTTTTAATTTTATAATTCATCTAATTATATACCTATATATATTCCTAGATGTTCATTGTATATATTTAGTAAACTATGATGATTTTGACATTTAGAAAAGTGATTAGCCCTTAAGTATATGGGGGAAAAGTCCATATATAACTCTTACATATTTAGTAATAAGAATGATATTACTTTTATATGTTTTGTATGAAGTGAATCTTTAGTTTTACTTATTAATTATTTATTAATAAGAGTTGGTATTTCACTAAGTGAAAGACTCTTACGTGTTGATCAAAATATAGATATTCAGAATTTCAGTTCAAAAAATGTTTTAGAAGATATACTCTTACATATCTTAAGTGTTCTACATAATTAATTATTTATCACCGATTACAATTGAATTTTAAATCATATGATAAGACTGATGACCTGGATTATGTGATTAAATTTTCAAATGGTTTTAATTTCAATGGAGATAATTCATGTGATTATTAGGATTATTAAAAATGATTTATATCGATTATATTAGAGTAATTAATGTTGATTATTATGGTTTATTTAGTTAAGATTTAAATACTTATTTTAATTTTAGTATAGGCTTTTGATATAATTATGGATACTCACGTGTGAAGTTGTATCGTTGAATATTAAGGAAGACTATTTGTTGGATTTATCCATTGTATTCATTTTTTATTTAAATTAATGTTGAAGATACTATGAGTATATGATAAGAGAGAAATGAAACATGTCAACACTATTTGACATAGAGTGATAAAAGGTTTGGAAGCTATATTTTTTGATAAACTACCTTTGTTGTATTGCCTCGGCCTCATCGTTTCATATACTATGACGGCTTGAAGCTTATTATTCTTACACCAGTAACATCATTCACATCATTCCATTAATTTTTATTAAGTTTGGGGTTGAAGAGTCATTTATATTATTAAAGAAAAGCAAAGTCCTCTTTTGATGGGGTAGAGGGAGACCTATTACATAGCCCAAAGGCCTAGTGGGCATGTATAACATTACATGGCCCATAGGTCCAAATTTTTTTCCAAGGCCCATTATGTGAATATTACTGCAACAGTACCCATCTGCTATAGTACCTGCAGCTGCTTCAATGTTTGTCGCCGATACACCGCATGTTGTGCTACAGTACCCTCCATGCTACAGTGCCTCAGCTGCTATAGTTCCACTACAGTACAACAGTGACCTATGACCAATGGGTTTTGAACCCCCATTTTTAATGTAGGATTATGGGGTTCTTACCACTAATCCAAACTCCAACTAAAAATCATTCCATTAGTTTAATTGTTTCATATTTCATTTGGATTCATTTTCTACATAGTAAAATTTTATTTGGGTTATGTTCACTCATTATTCCTCTGTAAAAGGTATTTGTTTTGGTTATAATTTCCTAAACAAAAAATACATACACATTTCATTCCTTAGGTCTGGAAAAAGGAAAGGGGTTTTAGTTCTGCCTTCATAAAATTGAAGGCATGTTTTATTCTTCCTCCACTTAAAAAGGGAAGGTTCTTTATTTGTGCCTCCAAGGGTTCAAAAGGAAATATTTTTATTTTGTGCATCTATGGTGAAAAAATGAATGTTGTAAATAGTTTCCACACTCCATTAATAGTTAATTGTTTATAGTGTGTACCATACCTCTTGAGGAGTAGAGTGGTGTGGAGAGTATATATAGGATATTTTTTATCCGAGCTAATATAAAAATTTTTGTGTTCAATTGTTCTTTATAATTCTATATACACTCTTCTCACTCACTACACTTATTATTTATCTATGAATTTTATATTCTTATTGTCAACATAATTCCACATGTTTTTTAAATTACTCTGACTACTTTAGGATAGAAAATTCAATCCCCTCAACTTTTCTCTTTCTTTCTCTATCTAGGATCCTATATTTTCATGACATAATATTGTATGTGTCAACATAACATGCCATGAAATATTTTTATTTTTATATATTCCTTTATCATTTATATATTTAATAATTTTTACATATCTTTATAATATATTGTTATGATTTTATTTTTCTTTCCTCAATGTAATAATAAGTATATAAACTATAATTTGATAAGAAACGTCATGTAACCATTCATAACATGTTATGTGCAAGTTGTGTGTAGTTATATACAATTATTATTTTAAGGTTTTTTAATTATATATATATATATATACATATTATATAGTTTCAAATTTTCAAAATTATATATTATGGATATTATTTTAGTTATTTTATTCCTTGTATATGAGCCAATACATACACACATATTATACCATGTGCCATTTTTTATATATTATATATAACACATAATATGTTTTTCATTCATTTATACCTTTTTTATAAAAATGTTATAATTTTAAACTAATAACAAACTAAAATTTTTTCTATAATAAATTAACATTTCGTTTATTTAAGAATATTAAATATAATTTTTAATATTTAAAATTACTTTTTAAAGAGATTATTTTTTTTATTATTAATACATGTAGTCTGTTTTAGTACCACTATATTTTATAATTATATTAAAAATTAAATTTCCTAATAAATTTAAATATTTTTCATGAAAAATTAATCTTTTTTTCTATATACATATCTATTATTAATTTTGTTTTAATATATTTCTATTTGTTAACTTTTAAATTTAAATGTTATTTCTATTAAAAATGGTTAGTGGATGGATTGATTCAATTTTGTAAAAAATTAGGTAAATTGTTTTATCTGTTAATCTATATTATATATTAAATGAATAAAAAAAATTGTGTTGAGATGGTGATTGAACAAAAATTGAAACTAAGAGGAATTTTGAAAATGAAAATGCATGATCAATTATATGTGATGTGAAGTGTTTAAGAAGAATAGAGTCAAATCATTATAATATAGATGATGATCTAAATATACTAGTATAAAATAAATAATACTGGAAGTATATAGAAAGTATGAAGGGATAAAATGTCATATTTTTATCAAAATATTGACATATATACAAGGTATGTAAATATTATAATCAATGTGTATCTCCCATGTGAAGTCCAATGGTTATAATGTTACAGGTTATATAAAATGAAATTTTTTTATATGTTAAATTTGTTTATATGAAGTGGTTTTGTTTGGAAATGAACACTTATCTTAATATTTGATTTATGATTTTTATATAAAAATTATTCATAACACTCCCCCTTGGTTGTCATAATTTCCCAGAATATCATATTACCTTCAATTAAAAAACCCTTATGGGAAACATTAAGTGAAGTTAATGTAATTGAATTTCATGTCATGTTTCCTCATTAAAAACTTTATCAGGAAAACCCTATGGGAAAAAACATGATGAATGGAAAAAGATAATAGTATTCCTTACCTCCTCTTATAAAACCACAATAGACATTTTAGTCTTTTCATCCCAATTTTATAAATCAATTTCTAAAAATTTTAAATTGGAAATGACTTTATGAACAAATCTTTAGGGTTATCATAATACCTTATTTATTATAGATAAAGCTCACCATTAATTTGAAGTTTATGGGAAACAAATTATTTTGGTGAGCTATGTTTTGTTCTATATCCTTTAATATACTCACCCCTCAATTTCATTATACAAGTATAATTATCCTCATATAATAGTGTGGGATTATCATTACTCAAATCTAAACCACAATTATTTTTTATATGATGAATAAATGATCATATCCAAAGACATTCAAGTCTTCCTTCACGAATTTAATTCAACTCATCATGATTAGAGGAATTCATATAAATGATTTGTATTATATAATTATATGAAATAGAAGTTCCACCATATTTAAAAAAATATCTAGTTTGTGTTCTAGATTTATGTGGATCAAAAAATATCCAAAATCGACATAACCAACAAAATTTGGTTCTAAACATTAAAAATAAAAGAATATTTGATGAACATATATGTAGATTTATCTTAATATTTGTTTGATTACATTCTAATTTTAATGTGTGGGATAAAAATTTTACCAAGATAATAAATTCCCATAAAATTATGTGTACATATATATGGTCTTATATTATTTTTAAGGTACATTATTTTTCCAATGGTACTCAAATATAATAATCTAGGACCAAAAATTTCATTATTATCCTCTCATGGTCATAAAGGAACTTTATCTTAATAAAGAGATCGTACAACCATTGGTGTTATTAATGGATATAATTTGTCTATACCAAATCATTGTATCACTTTTTTAGTATGTGAAGATTTATGAATAAAAATTCCATCTTCAAGATTGAATATTTTTAATCCAAGGTAGAACATTGTCCTTCCAAAGTCATTCATTTCAAATTATATCTTTATATATTATTTTACTTTAGAAATTTCATCATATGTCCACATAATATTCAATTCATCAATATATACTAAAATAGGGTAAAACTTATATCCACTCCTCTTAATGAATACACATTGAAAAATTGGATCATTTTTATAACCCACTTTTTTTAAATATTCAAACAAATTTTTAGATCAAATATTCCCTAATTACTTTAGTACATATAATTATTTATTCAACATAAGAGAATAAAGATATTGAGATATAAAATATGTATTTGTAATTATGAATCCTTTTATGATCTTCATATAAACATCATTATTAACATTACCAAATGGGAACATATTCACAACATCTATCAATTGTATTTTAAGATGTTCATGTCTAAAAAAGTCATGATATACTGAAAGGTTATTACAACCATTAAAAGATATTGTTTTCATCATAACCAACCATAGGCCTTTTTGAGAAACCTTAAGAAACTAGTTATGCTTTATATCTCATAACTTAAATATTATCATTTCACATTCTCAGAAAATTTAAAATTATAACAAAGGGATTTGATACCTTCTAGGGTTTTCAAAATCAACCCAAAAACCTCATATTTAGTGAGGGAGTTTAATTAAATTTAGATTACTACTTTCCATTTATCCCATTCTGGTCTATCATGACATTCATAAGTTATTTTAGGTGATTCATCACCTTCAAAAATTTGAATTGTCATATTATCTTAAAACATGTCATCAATAGTGATCTCTACTCAGTTCCAACATATTCCAACATTAGTAAAATTTATATAAATTTCATCTAGATCATGATAATGTACTTATGGAAGATTATTTTCTTAAGTAACATAAAATTAAAGTGGATCTACTTTATCCTTGGGTTTATTTATTTATTCAACCAACATGTATTGTTTCCCATTCCATTGAATTGTATTACTTATCTTTTGAACCGAGTGATCTTTTATAATTCAAATGTGGATTGGAATCATTGTTTATTTCACTATAAGATTGTTATTTGATAAAATCTATTATGTCTGATTCATTTTTAGTTAGTATATATGATTTTGTAACTCATTTTAAATCACTGAATGCATTGATAATTTGATTTGTGAAATTTTCTAAATTAATGATCTTTTAAACTTATAGTTTTCTCATATTTATATGAGGATCAAGATGCAACAATGAATTAATTTTATATGATATGTATTTCTATGTCAATTGATTTCCCACTTTAATATTGGAAATATTTTTTTATCATATTGATAATCAATAAATCTTGTTGTAATAACATTTCTTTTCATTGTATCAATATACTTTATGATTGAGGGAGATTAAAAACCAACATAAATATCTAATCTTATTTGGGTCCCATTTTTATTTATCATGGGGGTGATATTGGAACTTATACCACACAATCAAATGCTCTTAAATATGAAATATTTGGTTCATAACCACAAGTTAATTGAAAAGGGGAATATTCATGATATCTTGATGGCCTTATTAGAATTTTTTCTACTGCATGAAAAATTCCTTATTGCCATGCCAAATGGGAAAACTGTGATTTCACAATAAATAGTCTCGAGATATGTTAAAATCACTATATAAATGATCCAACTAGACCAATTTGAGTGTGAACATGAGTTACATGATGATGAACACTTATTTTGTTTTTCATGTTATAAATATTAAAATAATTTCATCATTATTCACCATCATTATCAAGATTAATATTATTGATTGAATAATCTAATGATTTTCCCTTTAACCACATTATTTGGGAAAATCTATTCATGAATTTGGGGCTGTGAGTTGATAATAAGCACACATGGGACCGTATAGTATAGGAATCAATCAATATCATAAGATATGTAAATGTGTCACATGTTAGATGGATGGAACACAAATTTCACCATGAATTATTTCCATAATCATGGGGGATTCAGCCTCAATTTTTATAATGTTGGTCTTATAATCAATTTTCCTAGAGAAAAAACAGTGCATGAGAAATGATTGGGTGTAAGAATCTGTTACCAACTAATGGATGATCATGCATGAATTTAGATATTTTATTCATAATTACTAATCCTAGATGACCCAAATAGAGATTACATATAATAAATGTATAACAGTCGATAAAATTTTAGTTTGTTGTGTTTTATTTGATTGTACATATATTAACATGTTAAAATTCAGAGGAAGACTTGGAAGTTTCTCTTGAATCAAATAGTGATCATTATTAATGTTGGTTATGTAAAGGTATTCAAAACCTAATTTATCCATTGTCTCTATGTGATATCCATATACCACCTAGTTTTTAAATATTTTAATTTCTAAAGCCTTCAATTAATTTCTCATTATTGGTTAATATAATAACCTGAGTACTTTCCAATTTATTATTGATAAAATATTTCTCATATTTAAAAATTTTATGTATCATGGCACTATCAATGAGGCAAATGTCTTAATAATGGGAATTATTATTTTTGAAGTATTTCATTATAGCTATTTCTATTAAAAAGAAAATTATACATGCATATTAGAAATAAAAAAAATGTAAATGAAATAAACCATGAAATATTCCCCAAAAATCATTAAAAATTCAAAAGTGTGTCTTTATCTCAGTAATTTATGCATTATAAATATTTTTGATACCTTTAGGGTTTTAATAATAATCATAGATATCAAAAATCATAATTTCATCATCATATTTCAATACTTTTTCCATGAATTTTTCATTGGTTCTCTTCTATATCCCTTTTAATGATTGTTTATAAAGATCAATAAATTCTTCCATGTATGAAAAGTAAAATACCAGTGGCCCTTCATACCACACTGAAAGAATTCTAATTCATTGTTATTAATTTTTTCATATATGGTTGTCATTATATGACCACTTTAAATGGTTCTCTTTCCACTCCTCATTGATTATATAAACACCTTGAGAAAATTATTTTCCTCAACATTGACCATGTTGATGACTTCCATGACCATGGTTATGAGCAGACAACTTTTCTTTAAGAAATGATGTTGCAATATTAGGATGGTATTCATAATTACTCATCAGAATTTCACTATTTTTTTCTACAATAAGAGATTAAATTCATTATATTTTTGAAATACTTTTTTATAATATTTTTGTTTCATAATAATGTTTTATATAAGAAATGTAGGGAAAATATTTTGATCATATCAGTTTCGGTAATTTTTTCCTCACATACTTTTAATCATGATGTAATTTTAACCATCATAGAGTAATATTCAATAATTGATTTAAAATATTGTAATATTAATTGACTTCAATCATATCGTGCTTTTGGTAGTATTACTGGTCATGGGTGATCATATCACTCATTGGGGTTTTCCATAACATCAAGGAATCCTTAACTATTATGTACTCATTCTTTAAATCCTCAAGAATGTGAAAAATGAAGGAATGATGGGGCATTACATGGTCTTTAAATAGTAGATTGATTTTCGACTTTGATAATCTCAGCAAGGATGTTTTCATATAAATGTGTCTTAGTATCCAAATTAAAGGACAAGTAATTATTTAAAAAAAATTCAAGAGGATTAAAACCCATCTTGGATATATTCATCTTGTAAAATATGAATTATAACTTTTTAATAACTTTTTTAACAAATTTTTGATAATAAACTGATCGAATATTGATTTAAATAGTAATAAATTTCAAAAATAAAAATACATGCTTGATCGTAGGTGAAATAAAGCATACAATTGAATTTTTTTATGACAATGGTGAAAAAAATATAATAATTTAGAAGAATAAGGACAAGAATTTGAAAAATTGTGAAGGGTCAAAGATCACATTTCCATTTTCATAGTGATATATATATATATATATTGTAAAATAATATCATAATCAATGGTCAAAATCAATCATGGACTCCCATATAAAATCCAATGTTCAGAATGTCAAAAGTTGGATAAAATTTAAGGCTGGCCATATTGAAGGTTTGACTATATAAAGTTTTTTTTGTGAAATGAATAGTTATTTTAATATTTGATTTATGGTATCCAAATAATAATTATTCATAAAAAAAATGGGTTCAATTTTTTTAAAAAAAATAATATTTTAAAAAAAATTCTTCTATAGAAATTATAATCAAACCCAAATATGAATTAATTTAATATTAAAAAAATCATGTACCCTATTCCTCTCGAGGGGAATTATCCTCACTCATAGATTGAGATAAATTTTATGTGAATTTTCTTTTAAAATTTATTATATATTTACAAAATTTATAATAAATTCATCTCATCATGCATATGAGTTAAATTCCAAAGATGAGATAAATTTCAAAGATGAGGAAAATTTCATATATTAATTATTTTTTTAAATATGTTTTATTTTTCATGATATTTTCTTATCTCATATAGGAGAGAAAAATCAATTTATAAATTAAGTTTATGAAAAAATTATCTCATTTCATCAATTATAATTTTTTGTTATATAAACATTTATTCAAACCAATCTAGGGACAATATCCTTTTATTAAGGAGAGGAAACTCTTTTTTAACTAAGTTTAGAGTGAACCCATTACATGCCCAATAGGCCCAGACATTGCATCATCTAAAGGCCTCAAGGCATGAAGGCTTAAGAACATGGGTGGACCTAAGGCTACTATAAGTTCAATGATACCCATTATAAAAAATTGAAATCATACAAGAAATATATATCATCTCTTACATTAAATTAATGTTTTTTATTTAAAATTACATTACCATAATTGAAATTTATCTAATTTTGATAATAATATAAATTTCATTTCTAAATGGATATCATTGTATGTAAAATTTATCTAATATCATACATGAGATGAATTTTTATATTATAAAAGATATATCATTATAAAATAAATTTATCTTGTCTCGTAAATGAGATAAATTCCATTTTTTATTGTATAGTACATTTAAGATATCTTTCATGTAAGATAAGTTTTTTTAATTATGCATAATTATACATGAGTTCGATTTAATTTTTAAAAAATATAATATTTTATGTGAAATTTATCTCATATTATACGTGATCGGAATTTTATTTTTTAAAATATTTATTATTTTATATGAAATTTTTGATATCTCGTACATGAGATAAATTTAATTTTTTAAAATATAAAACAAAGTATGTGAAATTTGTTTCATCTCATGGTTGTCATAAATTTTAATTCTGAAAACAATTATTATTGAAAGTGAAATTTATTTTACCTCATTTATGTGATAAGTTCATTTTATAAAATATGTATCATTGTATATTAAATTTATCTCATTCTACAGATTCAATAAATTTTATTTCTTTGAAGATATAATATAATGTGTGAAATTTATAACATCTCATATTTGGATATTTTTTGTTTTTTAGAATATGTTTCAATGAAATTAAAACTTCTTTCAACACAGGCATTGGATAAATTCTATTTTATAAAAAGAGTATAGTTATATATATAAAATAAATCTCATATCACACTTGATATAAAATTTATATTTTAAAAAATATAAAATAATATGTGAAATTTATTTTATCTTGTAAATGATATATTTTTATATTTTTCAAAATATTTATTATTTTATTTGAAATTTATTTCATACCATATATGAAATAAATTTCAATTTAAACAATATACATAATTAAAAATGAAAATATATATCATATGTTACATGTGATCAATTTCATTTTTTAAAAAAAATGGTACAAGAAAATATGAAATTTCATTTTTTAAATATATAACCCAATATGTTAACATTATCATTCTCATACATGATATAAATTTAATTTCCAAAAATGTATTATTATTTAAATTTATCTCATGGAATATATGATATAAATTTTATTTTCTAAAATATGTATCATTATAAATAAATTTTATCTCGTCTCGTATCTTATAATTTTTTAAAAAAAATTAACAAATTATATAAGATAGTGTAATGTCTTAAAATACAAATCATTATATGTGAAATTTATTATATCTCATTTATGAGGTAAATTTTATTTTAGAAAAGATTTATAATTTTATATGAAATTTATCACATATCATATATAAGATAAAATTCATTTTTAACTGATATAATATTGTACGTAAAAAATTTCTCTTCTTTCTAATGTGATAAATTTTATTTTTTAAAAATGAAACATTTTAGTTGTATTTTTTTCATTTCATATATGTGATGAATTCTATTTTTAAAATAGGTATGATTTTATATTAAATTTCTATAATTTCACACAAAAGATAAAATTCCATTATTTTTTTCAAATATTATTATAATTTTATAATATTTTACAATAAAATTACCAAACCAACAACCTGAAAAATAATTAGTGTAAATAATATATCATTTTCTATAAAAAATATCTCACTTTTTACTAAAAATGAATGTCTTTTTCTAAAAAAAATAATCTTTTTATGAAATTTATCTCCATCAATACAAAATATAAATTTCATCTTATAAATGTTAAATTATTTCACAATAAATTTATTTAATTTCATATATTACATAATTTTTTGTTTTTTAGTAACATCATATAAATGATCTCACATGTGTGATACATTCTATTTCATAAAAAATGTATTATTGAAAATGAAATATACCTTATCATGAGATAAATTTCATTTATTTTTTAAAATTATTTGTATAAATAATAGTATTTTTCTATTCTAATATTTATTTTACATTAATATAAAAATGAATTTTATGTTATTGTCTAAGTGCGAAAAATTTTATATAAGAATTTTAATGATTTTAAATTTTTTATAAAAAGAAATTTTCTAAAATAAAATTTATCTTGTCGAAAATTAAGGATGTTAATGGGCACTAGATAATTGGGTACTCGACCATACCCAACCTGATAAAATAGGGATTGGGTTCCTCTCAATCAGTCCTAGGAAGTGTTCAATATTTTCAAATAATACATATTTATTAATTAGGTTGGGTTCAAGTATCATTTATAGGATACTCGAAACCAAAATACCCATGTGTGTGATTTAAATAGAATAAAAAATTGTATTTTATTAATTATTTTTTATAATTATTTAGTTAAAACATATTAAAATTTCATGATAGAAAAATTATTGATAGTTGGGTTTAGTTTTGGATGAATTTGTTTTGATGAGAAATTGACCAAAAAACGTATGTAAAAGGTAAGATTCATTTCAGATAGAATCATAAAAAAAATTTATTTATTAATAGCTAAAAAATAAATTTATCTTATAAAGGAACAAAAAAATCATCTATTGATAAAAAAATGGGTGAAAATAACATATTTTCCCATTTTTATATCTATTATATTATTATATAAGACTATTTTTATACCATAACTTCTGGGAAATAAATTATATATAAAAAAATTAAAAAATATTTTTTAAGAATTTTATTATAGATAATTTTTTTGTGGAAGACAATATTCAATCTATATTGTATAAAAATAAAAATTTACTTTTTTATTTCCTCGATATAAGTTTACAAATGGTCTGGGAGGGTGAATTAAAAATTAAAAAATTTAGATATATGATTATAATAAAATTTATTTGAGGATGATGATTTTTTATTAGTGAAAAATATAAATAATATTACAACACATTGTATTAACAACAACCACAGTAAATTTACAAATTTTATCCAATTATATTATTTTTTAAAAACTATATATTTTTGTAAACATTATTAAATGGTATATATAGAGTAGGAAAAAAATACCACTTTAAAAGTAAAAATAATAATAGTTAAGGCTGTTATTATATTTTGTCAAAAAAAATCCTGAATCATACCAATATACTTATTTAAAAAGGGAGAATAAAAAATAACCTTATTTCTGGAAAAAAATTGTGGATGGATGAGAATAGTTGTGAATAGATTTCCCAAAAAGAATTTCTTAAATCATTATACTTCTTTGGATCTTTTTCTTCATATTTAAAATAATCCACAACTAATATATTACCATCTTTTTAGGTACTACTACCCTCTACCTACACTGCCCAAAAAACATCCTTTAGCATTGGTTTTTTTCCCTACATAGTAGCGATTTAAACAGCCAAAAATCCATTTAGTAGTGTTTATATAAATCATCATGTATTTCACTATTGGTAATAAATTAGCATTGGTTTTAATTTAATTAGTGGATTTTTAGGGAAGTGTGTTTATATATGGAAATGTTTTGTTATACATTTAGTATTAGTTTTTATTGTAAATTTTTTTAATAAATCGGTAGAAATCAACTAACTACCCCCCTATAAAATTTAGCGATGATTCCTATTAAAAACAATTTACAATAACTAATGATAAATTGAACAAATTTTTTAAAAATATTTTTTACTTTTATTTAAAATTTAATAAACTGTTACTAAATATTCAATATTATTAAAAAAATTAATTTTAAAAAAAATAATTTATGCAATATAAAATGAAACATAATAATATCTGATTAAAACATTTAAGACCTACTAGACTTTTAAAATAATAAAAATTATTAGTAGAAAAATTTATAAATAATAATTTTAAAATAATAATTAATCTAAAATATAAATATACAATAATATAAAAACACATATATACACTAGACATCCATTTATCAACATCCACTACATAAGTCAATAACCCTCTTTCATAAAATCAATTATCTTATGTGAAAAATAGATCAAAGATCCACCCTCAACCCATCACATAGATTTATCCACCTCTAATACATTATACCACCTATATAGCTAGCCATATCATTCATGAAACCAATTATATCACCAATGTATCAACAGAAATAAACAATATAAAAATAAAAACAATTAAACACAATAAATAATAATTATAGTTGACTACAGGTTAATGTTGAACCATAACAGAAAAACTATATACCATCATGATTTCCTTCTAAATAGTGATTAGAATTAGAACAATCAATCACCTTCCTACTACCAACATATACCACCTCTAATACAAAACAATAACATTTAAGGATCCTAAAAAACTGGTATAGAATATTTTCGAAAAAAATTAACATGACATTTTTTACTTTGTTAAAAAAACATATTACACTATAACATAAAAAAATGATATATCAACCCACATGTCATGGATAAAACTAAGATATGAAAATTATCTAGGAAACCAAACCTCTAAAATCACCCAGAACACTTTGAAAATTTAAAATTACCTATTTAAGATATGATTCAATACTCTAAACTCAAAATGGATGTTTTAAAAAAAATCTACAAATACGTTAAATCGATATGTTGTGTTCTTTTAATGACTAAATAAGATATTTTCAATGATTTTTTTGTGGCCTAAATTCCTATATTTCAAAAAATATATATATTTTTCCTATTATTCCATGCAAATTTGAGATAATTTTCTTAGTTTTGACCCCCTGACGCATGTATTTAAAGACTTAGATATCATTAAAAAATATTGAGTAATTATGAGCACATCGTAAAATGAATTTAAATTTGTTTCTCATACACATCACAACTGATTCTATAATAGTTTCCCCAAGATTTTACACCAATCTGAGGTTGTTTTGTGTGGTTCTAATCATTACATGTTTGTTTTAGTGTTTTAAAACACAAAAAATGTACTTGAAGACATTACATGAAAACCATCAATTATATTGATGTGAATTTAGTTAAAAAAATTAAAATCAATATAGGTCATAATCATAGGATTTTAAGGATATTCTAGGTCATTTTCTTGGTTTTGACCCTGTGAAGTGCATTTTTAAAGACATTCATATCATTAAAAACTACTTGTTTGTTAATTCTAAGAAAACAACATATAGAATTAATATGACATTTACTCGTACACATAAAAATGATTCAATAATATTTTTTTTCATGATTTTATACCAATTTGAGATCATTCACTTTGGTTATCACTATTACATGGATTTTTTCAAGTTTGAAAACACACCAAAATAATTTACAAACAACCCATGAAAACTGTCAACCAGATTGATGTGGAATTTGTTCCTCAAATTTTAAAAAATAAATACATATTAATTTATTTATGATTTCATGATAATATTTGATTTTTTTCGATTTAACCCCATAAAACATGTTTTTAATGACTTTAATATCATTAAAAACTACTTATTTGGTAATATTGATCAAACCACATATTGGGTTGTGTGTCATTTACTTATACACCTAAAAAATTATTCAATGATATTTTAAACAAGATTTTATGTCAATCCAAGGTTTTTTCTATGGATATAACCATTACATTCTTGTTTTAGGGTTTTAAAACAAAAAATAAATACTTTAAAAAATCCTAAGAAAAATATCAATATGATTGATGTAGCGTAAATTCATACATTTAAAAAATAAATTTATGAAAATTTTATTTTGATTTAACAGTAATCTGAGATCATTTTCTTAGTTTTGACCCCCTAACACATGTTTTTAAAGACTTTTATATCATTAAAATAGTATATCGAGTAATTTAGAGGACATATCACATATCCTTGATTTGGATTCTACTCGTATATGTTAAAAATGATTCTTAAATAGTTCTACCATGATTTCATACCAATATGTGGTCAGTTTCTATGTTTCTGGATACTATATAGAAGTTTTAGAGTTTTAAAACAAAAATATATATATTCTTACATAAATCTCAAAAAAAACCTTCAATCAGATTTCTGTGGAATTAGTTACAATATTTCAAAAATCAATATATAGTCATTGTAATTTCCTTTCCCATATTCCACCAAACTGGCGCCTCGAGCTAGTGTGCCACCTGACCTCAAGTGTGCACCCTCCTATTCTAGAGGCTGCTGACTAGAAGTGGGGTTCTAAAGTGGAACTATGATGATATTATATCCCAATATCATAGTGCACAACCAAAAGTAAATAACCAAATATCATACACATGAGATTAAGTTAAAATAATATATAAACTGAAATAAAATCTTGTTGTAATAAGATAAAATACAGTAAAGGCCTAAATTCCCAATTCATACATATAACTAACCACCCAACGAACTAGTTACATGACATACCAAAAATAAAATAAACTAAAAAGGGTTCCCCAAGAACTTTAATCTAAACCCATATAATCACCTAAAAATATCTAATATGTCCCTCCCAAACTCAACATGGTCTTTATCCCAAACCTATGCCTATAATAAACATGTCAGAGATTCTTAGTAAATGGAGGCCTGAGTAGGGTGTGAGCACAACTTTGTAGGACACCACCAGGGGTGTCCAAAAAACCCCAGTTATTACAATAGTGTATGAAAATATCTACTTTGTCAGTAAATTAATAATATAGTTAAATAAAAATGTTTCACCATTAAAAATTGATCATTATCCTTTTATTCATTTGGGTTCTACCAGGTCACCCAAACAACTTAACCTTCTTTGGAGAGGCTGAAAGTAAAATCCATATACCATAAGGGTAAAAACTTTAAGTCACAAGGGGAAATTAATATCTAAATTACTTTAATTCACTTTAACTCGAAGCATTAATCCAAGTACAAAAACTAAGGATTCAGAATGACATGTAAAACCATCCTAATCATATATAGTTCTAGTGGTGGATTGAGAATTAGTCTTGAAACAATACCATTGATGAGGAATCCCATTTCCAACATCCTAATCACCTATATGTAACACTGTGTCTATACCCTTGGATTCATGAGAATTAGTCCATCATCCAAAGACTATGTTTCATCGAAGTTCTTAGAGCATTAGTTTGTCCCACCCAGAATCATGGATGAGGAATTCCATGTCCAACATCCTAAACTATATATAATTCTAGTGGTACCTAAATAATTAGTCTACCATCTATACCATGGATGAGTAACTCCATTTCTGAAATCCAAATCCATTCCATAATTAGCTAATTCTATTATTCAATGTCAAACATTTTTAATAAATTTTAAAAAATAACATCAATGGTGGAAAACCATTCATTTACCAACATTAAGTACCTTTTATCATTCCATCAATACCAAGTTCCCAATGGTCCTTTAAAACCAAAAAATAATTCCTTAATAAGGCCCAACTACTTCACATCCCATAAAATGTTAAAGCCATATATCCTTATTAAACATATTCCCCCCCCCCCTTCTTAACATGGGTCTTTCTCATTTGAAAATAAAACAGGGTCCAAGACCTTTATTCCCATTTAAACCATTACAAGAGTCATCCTAGAATTTTCAAAAAAAAGGTAACCACACACTCATTTCAATCCACATCTGAAATCCATTTAAAATACCTTTTTGTAACCCACTTGGAGTTCAATACCTCATTTCAACATAAGAATCATTTCAAAATGTATATTTTCACCTTTTCACCCAAATTTGGTCAAAACCTAATCCACGCATTTAAAATCATTTAAATGGACTCATAGGCATTTCAAAAAAAATATAGTACATAAAACATTTCAATTAATCCTTCCAAATAGTTATAAACATTTATTTTTGGGCTCCACCAAGTATCCCTTGACCATTCATTCAAACCAAACAATTATCTTAACCCAATTAAGCTCTTAACCCACTTAATTTACTATATATAATTTTGTGTTATCATTTATAAAAAATGGAACAACCCATGGGTGGTTGTAGGTTCAGTCTTAAATCACCAACCTATCTAAAGGGATTTGTAGGAGTTACAAGGTATCAATATAAAGCCCATAACCAGATTACATAAGCATGGAAGGAAACACACAACATTTGGACTTTAAGGAATAACTAACATTCACATGTAATACAATTAAAAATTCTATGGGTAAATCTCCTTGACCACCAAACTTATTTCTAAATATTTCCAAAAAAAATTCAAAACACAAAGAACTTAACAAGGCTCAAACAAGAATCATCCAAACCCCTCAGCACTCAACTAAGACCATCACCAGCACTCAGTCTTCAGCATCAACTAGGAAACCACAATTAATTAATTTTAAAAAATATATTTAATTAATAAATTAATCTGTGATGTAGTATAATGTTATAAAACACATAGGGACAATCAACTCTTATTGAAACTCTAAGAAACCACCACGGGAAGTCCAAAAAAACTCCCTACACCATTCCAAGGAAAATTTTCTAATAGTTGATACCATTTCAACACTTAATTAAATTAATTAATTAGTAAAAACCTAATAAAATTCATTATTAACACAAACTTTAATGACCCCCCCCCCCCACCACCACCACATAAATGAACAAAATTCATCTTAGGATCCCCTCTACCCAATATAACAAAAATCCCTATCATCCTTGGATGATTCGACCATGATCCAGTGGAATCTGAATCAAATCCCCGACCTCTCACAACATAAATTAGGAAGTAACATGGAAAGAGGGAAAGGTATGGATTATGAAAATAAAAATCACATTAAAAACTGAAAAACACCATGAAATAACCCTCAAATCGAAGGAGGAATAAGATAATAAAGAGGTCCGGTGAGCCCCTGGTTCATGCACCTCTATTGGGGGAGAAAGGTGGTGCAATGGAAAAACACTCAAGGGGTATTTTGGTCATTTAGAATATTTAATAAAAATCTAGGTAGTTGAATGGTTTGGCCACATGGGTCTCCAAGTTATGCACTAATTGTGCACCCCTACTATCTAACACTCGTTCCCTATATAATTAGGACGCACTATTACATCCCACATGAAGCAAAGCACATATTTTTCCTAAAACTGAGTTCATTCCATATATTAGGCCTTAGGACCTCCTGAAACTTGTGCATTTTCTTCTTTTCCCTACATATTTTACCCCAAAATTATTCTTGAACCATGAAACTCAACCATTTATAGTTTAAAATGACCTGAAAATGTCCTGAGCATCAAGGTGTCACATGGTTTCTACTAAACTATAAAAACATTCTAGAAAGCTCCAGAAATCCCAAAACATAACCCTAATCCTCTAATACTCATCCAAACACTTGATCTACCTCTAAAGCCTCATTACACATCTCAAAACAAAACTTTTAGGCATTCCATCTCTCAAAATTCTATTTAAAGTATCAATTCAAAATTTGAATTGTGTATTAAATGGAAAATAAATATCCTTTTGAAATTTTTAACCCATATGGATGCAGTATCAACCCCCCCCCCCCCCACAATACTTTTAATCCACTATAATTCACAATATTCATCCATCATCACCACCCAAACTACGTTGGTCACCTGATTTTAACCAACAACCTCATTTAACATTTGATGGCCTAAAACATTACCAAGGAACAAAATCTAACTCAAGGTCCTCAATCGACCAAAATCTTGATCCAACATCCATTTCAAAAATAGAAACATCGTGATGGAACTTACCCAAGTCAATCTAATTAAAACACTGACTTTTTTTATCACCTGGTAACTTATCAAAATTATGGTGCTGCCCACCCTAAACCTCAACTTATCACTAACAATTTCCCACACGTAGAACCTTATTTATTTTAAAATATAAAAATAACCTTGAAATCAAACTCATACAACCCACCCAACAAGGTTTCCAACTTATCATTCCCTACCATAATCAATAATTTCAACACCATGATCACCTATTCTCATCATCAAAAACCCAAAAAAGTATATTCATACCTATCATCCATGAAAAAACTAAGAATATGACAAATTATTCTTGAAAACACAACTCAAAATCGAAACACACCTTTCATTCCCAAAACTACGTGATAGATATATCTTGAAACCTTATGTACCCACATTTTCTAGTAACCCAATTCTGAAAAACCACTTTTGATTCATTCCCAAAGTTCTTGACTCCTTCCAACCTATCTCAATCTCACGTGATCATAATGCCTCCACTCCCAAAGGCATTCCACAACCAACCAAACATTCCGACTAGAGTCCATACCCAACCCTTTGTGAGATTCTATAGTCAGATCCTCTACTAACTCAAAACTATAGTTGTGTCCTATTTCACACATCATCGCTACCAACAAAAGATCCTAAAATTACTTTTTGGTTTCACTTCGAGACTAAATCCAAGTGTCATATCAGTCATCTTCCACAATTTCTTTCCCAT
This sequence comes from Viscum album, assembly GCA_963277665.1. Classification (NCBI taxonomy): domain Eukaryota; kingdom Viridiplantae; phylum Streptophyta; class Magnoliopsida; order Santalales; family Viscaceae; genus Viscum; species Viscum album. Next base: position 1,579,108,042 of record OY728141.1, read on the forward strand.
TAGCATTCCCTATGAAATATAAGCACGACCTTCAGTAGTTATTTACAAGAATCACAATTACACCATGAATGATCCATGAATAGTTACACAAACCTACAACCCTTACAATATGAGGTTCATATCTCCATTACTAAAACGTAACTCCCCACTAATGGAGTGTCATTTTTATTTCCTCACTCAAGAAACTCCAACCACCACAGTGTAACATCACAAGTATTTATAGAATAATAAATTTTAATATATATTACTATATTTGAATTTAATATTAATTTAAAGGGGACACTATGTATAATAGCATACCCGACACACAACAATGGGTTTCTCCGAAATCTTACAGTGCACACAACATTGAGTTATACTGAAAATTATATAATAATACTATTATTATTTTCAATGTCAGTTAACACATAAATATTGTGTTGGAGGGAATGAACAAAACTAATTATAATATTATTACACATGTTTGTTCAATGTTTTTGCATTTATCCAATGAATTTTAGACGCTTAAAATGAGAATGAATCCAATTTTAAGCATAAAATACTCCAATGTTTTTAAAAGTTCATTTTACAGCCTTTTGATTGGGAACTATAAGGCCCCAGCCTTAAACCATACTTAATCTTGAGTTATTATAAGATTACACATTGAGGATCTTTTCAGGTTTAGAGTTTTAGAGAATTAGATCATAAAACTTTCATTACATTCAACATTTAAACAGATTAGTTACATAAAAGATAGTATTCATTTTTCCCATCAACGGAAAAATATTTAAAATAAAACATGGATTCTTTCTTGACACTTCCTTGACACTATCACCATATCATGTACCCTTCCCTTGACCTGTGAAAAACATTTCAAAAACTTGGGATGAGCATAAAAATCTCAGTAAGGGATATAAAAATATGGAAAGGAAACATGAGTACATGTATACATAAGAATGAAATCATACTTTACCCATAAAACATAAGCACTTTAACATGCCTCATAAAATCAGGAATAAATCATAGAAATCATAAGGTATAAAGGTAAGTTGAGGCATTCATAACATTCTTGCGTAGGGAGTAACCCTCTTGGTTACGTTTGGAATACCCATCACACTATATTCCCTAAATCTCTTCGGAGAAACCTTAACGTTTAACCCCTTCACGTTACCCAATGCATTGGACAGCTATATCGGGCCCACCCGCCCTTAGTTTATCACGGAACCACCCGTCTTCATAATAATTCCCAATAACCATAACATAATCGTATCACATAAAACATGCATAAAGGAAACATAACTTTTCCACGATTCAATCACAAGATATCAATACAACACATTAATATAAAAACATTATGAAAACAATTTTCAATACCAAAATAAAAGAAAAGTAAAACATGGTATTTATTTTTCTTTTAAAAAAAGGTATGCCTTGTAGAGGAAGCCGAAACTCAAATAATGGTCATGGCGGTGGAGAAGTCATTGTCGCCGCATACGTACGACAAAAACATTCCCTTTTGTTGTTTAGAAAAATGATTTATATAAAAATATTCCTTTCGGATAAATGTAAAAGTTAAAGGGGTTTATACACCGTATAAAATAAGGTTGTGTATAAAACAAAATATGCCTCAATGAAAGGAGATTGAGACGAAGTCCCATACAAAGATGGTATCCTTGGATTAAGGATAAATCAATTACATAATTATGTGTGAAACACTAATACGTCAAATATAAGTGGATATTACGTGTAAAAAAATCAGAGGTTATTCACACATATTCATTGAATGACATATTCAATGAGTACAATCTTATCCCAAAGAATCAAAATTGGTTTAAGAAGTTCCCTTGCAAAAATTTGACAGCCTATTGGCATCACTACAAAATTCAGAAAATGAGTTGATGAGAGATAAAAAGGGTATCTCATCACTTGAAAATAAAATTTAAATCACTAAGGATATACAAGAACATATCCCAAAATAATGTTATGTTAATTAAAAGACATAACAAAATAAGTATTTTAAAAATAGGAGGTTGAAAGGTTCCCTTACCGACATGGGTATCTTTAGAAACATACACCCCATGAAAGAAGGACAATACAACATTGATGTAAATACTCATAAATGAAATTATATTACACAATGAGTAAAATAATGGGAAGTACATACACCAAACAAAGTAAATTGTGGAAAACGTATCATAAATCTCATGGGAATAAAAGTGAGATGAAAAATCCCTTACGAAAACTCAGCAGCCTAATGGTGCCACTTAAAACTTACAAAAATGGATTGATGAGATCAAATAGGGTATCTCATAAAATTAACATAACTTTTACAGAAAGTGTAATATAAAATAACATCCCCCAACATAACCAAGAGGAGCTTAAAAGAATTGACATAAAGGTGAGTACTTAAAAATAAAGATAGAGGTTAGATCTCTTACGAAAATTCGACAGCCTAACGGCGCCACTCAAAAATTCCAAAAATGGATTGATGAGAGAGAATAAGGTATCTCATCATATGAACATAAAAATTACAGTAAGATTAATATAAAAGAACATCCCAATCACAAGAAATATGAGCTTAAAAGGAATTACATAAAAGAGTGTACTTAAAAAGAAAGAGAGGAGTAGGATCCCTTACCTCGGGTCCGACTTGACTCGATCGTTCTTTAACATCCTAAATAATAAACCTGAGTTAATTTAAACTTTATTAAGAACCTTTTTCAATTTCATTATTCCTTTTATATCACTTATTTCCATGTTATAAACATTATGTAATCATTTAAGTTAATAATGTTTGTTTAGTCGATATTTGGTTCTTAAGTCGAAAGTGGACATCTTACAATTACATGTTGTTCGTGTGGTCATAGGTTCATTATATCTAGAATGATATTCATGATTTCGATATCATATATATAATATATATCCAGAATATAAATGTATTTATAATATTACATAATAATTTAGAGGTAAGAAATTAAATGCACCGTTCATTGAGACGGTAAGCCGTACGTACACATGAACACTACTTTCATTTCTATGTCATATTAATGGAATTAAAACCAAATGAGAGGTATTTATATTTTAATTACAGAATTATATTCATCATTTATATGTAACATACATCATTTATAATAACTTTAAATCCATCCTTTATACATCCCACATATGGCATTAACGAATCAAATCACATTGAGGGGGCGGTAGTCCGCACTTCCTAAAATGAAATTATCGTGTTTACCCACAATGGAAACCATAAAGGTATTCCACAAAAAAAATACAGAATCTTAAGTAAAACATAAACATATTATATATCATATATAAATATAGTGACATCTTAATGGCTACCTTTTAAGGTGTTATATGAGTGTTGAACAATCATCGTTTCGTGAGGCAGAAATTCGTCATCCACAAAAACAGTATGTTCTTTAACCATTTGATGTAGGTGTGTGTAAGTGTAGCTCGAATTCATCTTATAAAAACATCCTATTATATTTAAGATACTGAATTTGTTACAAACGAAATTAATAAAAAGAGTTTATGGGGTTGGAGAAGCAAAATAAAACAAAAGAACACAAGTGAAGACATTACCTTAAAATCGGGTAACTCTTTTTGATTTGAGCTCAACAGCTTCCTTGGGAAGACTTCTGCCCAATGTGAGGCTTCTAGGAGTAATATAGGGATGTGTAGAGACAAAATGGGCAGATCTTGGCCGAACCAAAGGGTTGAGAGGTGTGGGTAAGGTGATACTGGTGGGGGCATTTTATAAGAGAAGAGGAGGGGCACTCTTGGAAAGTAAAGAAATGTTAATTTATTTTAAAATGATTTTTGGATTTAAAAGGTCCCAAATTGATATAATGAGAGGATAAGGTGATAAGGGTCTTAAATATACCCATAAAATAGGTTTTTGACAAGTTTAGGTTTTAGTTTTTACATTATCTTTTCATTTTAGTTAAATCGTTAAATAATGAGGTAATCACTGCATCATCATGATGTCATAAATAATTTATTTTATTTAATGTCTAAAAATTTTAAAAAAAATACGATAATGTAGGAAATATTTTTATCTTTCTAGTGACTATTTATAGTCAAATATCTGACTTGTATAACCCCATTTAAAAATTGTTTTAGTAAAATAACTCATGATTGTGTCATTTTTACTTTTACATTAAATAAAAAGATAATAATGTCATTTTCCTTCCAAAGTGGCTCCATGGGGTCTCCAAGTTTAACCATGGATTGTATTGGTCGGAAATGACACATCCAATAAGGGTAGGACATGTGTCAAGCTCATCTCATATTATTAAAACATTATTTTCACCTTAAATTACACTAATTACCTCTAATCGCGATTAAAAAATTACAAGTTACTATTCACCAAAAAATTTATTTTAATTCCATTGAACCACATTTTACTTATTAATGAAAACCATGTATGTCGGATTTTTGAAATTCAAAACACATAGGTGGTAAAATTTCATTTAAACGGAAAATCAGTTTTTATAAGTACCACTTAGGGGTTTCATTATTCATCAAAAATTGATGTTCTTCAGAAAAATACCAAAACATCAACCTAAGGTATATTTGATATTCCAAATTCAAAAATTAAGTCTATTTTACAAAATTAAAAACATAAAATTTGCATTAATTAATTTAATAATTAATTCCCGCTGTAAGAGCAAATATCGTGTTTTTATGAAACAATAAGTATCAAAAGACTGACACTAGTTTAAGTCTGATTTCAAAGTGAAATTAATTCCAATGACCAAAATTGGATTAAATGGTAAAAATATATTCTAATTGAACTTTAAAACCAATTAAAAATATAATCTAATCATATAAATAAATTATATTAAAAGGTGTTTTTGAATTAAAATACATCATTTTTCACTATTCATTAAAAAATGAACTTTATCGGAAAAATACCTAAAATTTACACAAAATAAATTTTGATGTCCCGATTCTAAAGAAGAATTTTATTTTGTCAAATATAACACATAAAATTGTTAAAAGGTGGATTTAAAAGAGGTTCGCCATCGAAAGGCGGTTAATCGACCTTTTAAAGAATATTAGAATGTTTATGCTTAAAAATTGGATTCATTCGCATTTTTAATCCTCTAATATTTATTGTAAAGAGTAAAAATATTTGACAAACATATATAATCATTTTTTAGTTAGTTTTTTTCGATCCCTCCATTACAACGGCTAGGCGTTAAATACCATTTAAAATAATATTATTGTTTTATTAGAGTGCAACGTAAGATTCCCAAGAAACTCGTTGTTGCGTATTGGGTACGCCATCGAGCATAGCGTCCCCTTTAAAGTAATATTAATATTTTATTCACAAATATGGATAAATATAAAAATTTCATATTATTTATTTACCTGGGGTGTTACATCCTTCCCCCCTTTTGGGAATTGCGTCCTCGCAATTTTAAAATTGGGCTTGGAAACATCCTTGAAAGTCCCACATCGGAACAAGAGTCGGTAAAACAATAACTTTAAAATAAAGAAAGAGAAGTACAGAGGTCACCCGAGTTAACCCATACTAGGATTCAATGTATGAAAACATGGACATGGAGGAGAAAACATAGGGTCATGTTCTGATGGAGAGTGATAGAAAACATGTTTAGGAGAAAGTTAACCACAAGAAAATCACAAACTTGTGATGGGTTAAACGGTATTCGATTCCCCAGTAGGAAAAGTTAATAGACAACATTTTTGTTTTAAGTTTCTTTTTATTGAGGAATTTATTCATAAGGAAACATAATCACTTATCATGTTGACTTCCAACTTTTATTAGATTTCTTACACAAACTCATATTTTCTCCAAAATATGAGTATTTAGTAAGACTTGTTCACATTAAGAGTACTATAATCAACTTATATAGAATCACCTAATCCAAAAAAGAGAACTATATACTTTTCATGTCTTTAGACTCTAACCAAAACCAAAACCAAAAAGGTTAGTACAAGATCAGATAATCCAGAAAAGGATAACCCTTTATAAAAATAAAATCTATTCTTAATCTCTAAAATTTGTCCAACAAAACCCAAAGTTCGAAGAGGACCATTCGATAAACAATTTGTCCATAAAATTATTCAAAGTAAACCAAACTAAGATTGAAACCCAAATATTTGAAGGATTTAGTCACATAGTCTTCCAAGTTAAATCGTAACATTTATCTCCAAACAAAATCAGTTGCTCTTAATGTCTTGTATTGAAGAGTAATTAACCTAATCAAATATCCTCCATGATATATTAATAAATTTCCATAGATAACCCAAAATCAACTTACTATTAATTCATAAAATCATCTAACTAAAAATAATCAGTCAAACTAACTAGGGACTTCATATAGTCCAGTGGTAGGCGATAAATACTAGTTTCACTTTGGTTTTGGGTTAGATTCCCACAGGTTTGTCGGACGCGATGGGTTGTCACACGGTCTACGTGTTGTCCTTTTTATAAAACTCCAAAAATAACCCTAACATGTTTTAATCTCAATAGTTTCCTTATACCTCTCATTTTCATCCAAATCCGTTACGATCTCAACATCTTAATTCTTGAAGTCTTATTTCACCACCATAAGATAAAATAAAACGATTCCCAAAATGAATAACAGCATACCTTGATCATGGCGTCCACTCGGTTTCATCGTCATCTTGTTCACGTAGGTGGAAGTCCCATGCATTACAACAATTATTTAGAGATCCTTCAAAATAATTTGCTTCCTTCATCCAAATACACCTTGTACAACATGGGTCATATGGGTGTTCACAGAAAAACAGTTTTGGAAAATAATCATGTATGACATATAATTCCAAAACATCTGATAAAACATGATTTCTATAAAATAGTTGGACAGAATTTGAGTTGAAACTTTATATTATTGTTCCTTTTAAAATACCATAAGTATGTGCTGAGAGACTATATTTTAAAAGAAAATATAAATAGGTTGCGCAAGGGTCTCCTTCCTCAGCACCATTTTTAAAATCATAATATGCTTCAAATTCTTGTGATAAGGTAAAATATTTGAAAATACCTTGATAATATATACCTTTCTTGAAAGTATGAGAATATTGTGAAAATAGTATTTGTCTAAAAACAACCCATGATCCACGATGATAGTGAGGTATAGAGGAGGTGTTTGACATCTCAAAAAACTGCTTGCAAGTGAGTTGTATGCTTGAAAAATTTTCACAATCATCCGAACATGACTTTGCAATAATTATTGCAAGCATGTCATCAGGAAGTGATAGGAATGTCATTTGAGATCCTTCTCCTTCCATTCGTAACTGACTTTACTTGTCCTGAAAAAAAGTTATAAAATAAGGATTTAACTGAAATAATAGATATAGGGACTAACCATGTGTCTAAAAAATTCTTAATCCCTAAATTTGTCTAAACTAACCTCTGATACCAACTATAAAGCCCCAGCCTTAAACCATACTTAATCTTGAGTTATTACAAGATTACACATTGAGGATCTTTTCAGGTTTAGAGTTTTAGAGAATTAGATCATAAAACTTGCATTACATTCCACATTTAAACAATGTGGTTACATAAAAGATAGTATTCATTTTTCCCAAAAATGCAAACATATTTAAAATAAAACATGGATTCTTTCTTGACACTTCCTTGACACTATCATAATATCATGTACCCTTCCCTTGACCTGTGAAAAACATTTCAAAAACTTGGGATGAGCATAAAAAGCTCAGTAAGGGATATAAAAATATGGAAAGGAAACATGAGTACATGTATACATAAGAATGAAATCATACTTTACCCATAAAACATAAGCACTTTAACATACCTCATAAAATCAGGAATAAATCATAGAAATCATAATACATAAAGGTAACTTGAGGCATTCATAACATTCTTGCATAGGGAGTAACCCTCTTGGTTACGTTTCGTATACCCATCACAGTATATTCCTTAAATATCTTCGGAGAAACCTTAACGTTTAACCCCTTCATGTTACCCAATGAATTGGAGAGCTATATCGGGCTCACCCGCCCTTAGTTTGTCACGGAACTACCCATCTTCATAATAATGCCTAAGAACCATAACATAATTGTATCACATAAAACATGCATAAAGGAAACAGAACATTTCCACTTTTCAATCACAAGATATCGATACAACACATTGATATAAAAACCTTATGAAAACAATTTTCAAAACCAAAATAAAATAAAAGTAAAACATGGTATTTAATTTTCTTTTAAAAAAAAGGTATTTCTTGTAGAGGAAGCAGAAACTCAAATAATGGTCACAGCGGCGGTGAAGTCGTTGTCGCCGCATACGTACGATAAAAACATTCCCTTTTGTCGTTTAGTAAAAAGCTTTGTATAAAACAGATTCCTTTCAGATAAAATTAAAAGTCAAATGGGTTTATACACTGTATAAAATAAGGTTGTGTATAAAAAAATATATGCCTCAATGAAAGGAGATTGAGACGAAGTCCCATACAGAGACGATATCCTTGGATTAAGGATAAATCAATTACATAATTATGTGTGAAAAACTAATACACCAAATATAAGTGGATATTAAGTGTAAAATAATCAGAGGTTATTCACACATATTTATATAACGACATATTCAAGGAGTACAAGCTTATCCCAAAGAATCAAAATTGGGTTAAGAAGTTCCCTTGTAAAAATTTGACAGCCTAACGACGTCACTACAAAGTTTAGAAAATGAGTTGATGAGAGATAAAAAGGGTATCTCATCACTTGGACATAAAATTTAAATCACTAAGGTTATATAAGAACATATCTCAATATAATGTTATGTGAATTAAAAGACATAACAAAAGATGTCTTTTAAAAAGAGGAGGGTGAAAGGTTCCCTTACCGATATGGGTATCTTTCGAAACATACACCCCGTTAAAGAAGGACAATAAAAAATTGATGTAAATACTCATAAATGAAAGTATATTACACGATGAGTAAAATAATGGGCATTACATACACCACTCAAAGGAAATTGTGGCAAATGTAGCATAAACCTCACAGGAATTAAAAGGAGATGAAAAATCCCTTACGAAAACTCGGCAGCCTAACGGCGCCACATAAAACTTACAATAATGGATTGATGAGATCAAATAGGGTATCTCATCATATTAACATAAAGTTTACAGCAATAGGAATATAAAATAACATCCCCCAACATAACAAATAGGAGCTTAAAAGAAGTGACATAAAGGAGAGTACTTAAAAAGAAAGAGAGAGGTTAGATCTCTTAAGAAAATTCGGCAGCCTAACAGTGCCACTCAAAACATCCAAAATGGGTTGATGATAAAGAATAGGGTCTCTCATCATATGAACATAAAAATTACAGTAAGAGTAATATAAAAGAACCTCCCAATCACAGGAAATATGAGCTTAAAAATAATGACATAAAATAGTGTACTTAAAAATAAAGAGAGGAGTATGATCCCTTACCTCGGGTCCGACTTGACTCGATCGTTCTTTAACGTCCTGAATAATAAATTTGAGTTAATTTACACTTTATTAAGAACCATTTTCAAGTTCATTATTCTTTTATATCACTTATTTCCATTTTATAAACATTATGTAATCATTTAACTTAATAATGTTTGTTTTGTAGATATTTGATTCTTAAGTCGAAAGTGGACTTCTTACAGTTACATGTTGTTCGTGTGGTCAGAGGCTCATTATATCCAGAATGATATTCATGATTTAAATATCATATATATCATATATATCCAGAATATAAATGTATTTATAATATTACATAATCATTTAGAGGTAAGAAATGAAATGCACCGTTCATGGAGACGGTAAGCCGTACGTACGCATGAACGCTACTTTCATTTCTATGTCATATTAATGGAATTAAAACCAAATGAGAGGTATGTATATTTTAACTACAGAATTATATTCATCATTTATATGTAACATACATCATATATAATAACTTTAAATCCATTCTTTATACATCCCACATATGGAATTAACGAATCAAATCACTTTGAGGGGCGGTAGTCCGCACTTCCTAAAATGAAATTATCGTGTTTACCCACAATGGAAACCATAATGGTATGCCACAAAATAAAAATACAGAATCTTAAGTAAAACATAAACATATTATATATCATATATAAATATAGTTACATCTTAATGGCCACCTTTTAAGGTGTTATATGCATGTTGAACAATCATCGTTTCGTGAGGCAGAAATTCTTCATCCACAGAAACAGTATGTTCTTTAACCATTTGATGTAGGTGTGTGTAAGTGTAGCTCTAATGATTCTTATAACAAAATCCTAGTATATTAAAGATACTGGAGTTGTTACAAAAGAAATGAATAAAAAGAGTTTAAGGGGTTGGAGAAGCAAAATAAAACAAAATAATACAAGTGAAGACATTACCTTAAAATCGGGTAACTCTTTTTGATTTGAGAAAAAAGGCTTCCTTGGGAAGACTTCTGCCCAAAGTGAGGATTCTAGAAGTAATAAAGGGATGTGGAGAGACAAAATGGTCAGAGCTTGGCTGAACCAAAGGCTTGAGAGGTGTAGGTAAGGTGATAGTGGTGGGGGCCTTTTATAAGAGGAGAGGAGGGGCACTCATGGAATGTAAAGAAATGTTACATTATTTTAAAATGAGTTTCGGATTTAAAAGGTCCCAAATTTTTATAATTCAAGGATAAGGTGATAAGGGTCCGAAATATACCCATCGAATATGTTTTTAACAAGTTTAGGTTTTAGTTTTGACATTATCTTTTCATTTTATTTAAATCGTTAAATAATGAGGTAATCGCTGCATCATCATGATGTCATAAATAATTTAATTTATTTAATGTCTAAAAATTATAAAACAAATACTATAATGTAGGAAATTTTTTTATCTTTCCATTTTTGACTATTTATAGTCAAAACTCTGACTTGTATAACACTATTTAAAAATTGTTTTAGTAAAAAAACTCATGTTTGTGTTATTTTTACTTTTACATTAAATAAAAAGATAATAATGTCATTTTCCTTCCAATGTGGCTCCCTGGGGTCCCCAAGTTGACCCATGGATTGTCTTGATCGTCCATGACACATCCAATAAGGGTAGGACATGTGTCAAGCTCATCTAATATTATTAAAACATTATTTTCACCTTAAATTACACTAATTACCTCTAATCGCGATTAAAAACTTAAAAGTTACTATTCACAAAAAAATTATTTTAATTCCATTGAACCACATTTTACTTCTTAATGACAACCATGTATGTCGAATTTTTGAAATTAAAAACATAGAGGTGGTAAATTTTCATTTAAACAGAAAATCAGTTTTTATAAGTACCACTTAGTGGTTTCACAATTCATCAAAAATTGAAGTTCTTCAGAAAAATACCAAAAACATCACCCTAAGCTATATTTGATATTCCAAATTCAAAAATAAATACTATTTTACAAAATTAAAAACATATAAGTTTCATTAATTAATTTAATAATTAATTCCCGCTGTCAGAGCAAATAACGTGTTTTTATAAAACAATAATTATCAAAAGATTGACACTAGTTTAAGTCCGATTTCAAAGTGAAATTAATTCCAACGACCACAATTGGATTAAATTGTAAAAATATATTCTAATTGAACTTTAAAACCAATTAAAAATATAATCTAATCATATAAATATATTATATTAAAAAGTTTTTTTGAATTAAAATACAACATTTTTCACTATTCATTAAAAAATGAACTTTGTCGGAAAAATACCAAAAAATTACACAAAGAAAATTTTGATGTCCCGATTCTAAATAAGAATTTTATTTTGTCAAATATAACACATAAAATTGTTAAAAAGTGTATTTAAAAGAGGTTCGCCATCGAAAGGCGGTTAATCGACCTTTTAAAAAATATTAGAATGTTTATGCTTAAAAATTGGATTCATTCACATTTTTAATCCTCTAACATTTATTGTAAAGAGTAAAAATATTTGACAAATATATATAATTATTTTTTTAGTTAGTTTTGTTCATTCCCGCCATTACAACGGCTAGGCATTAACTACCATTTAAAATAATATTATTTTATTATTAGAGTGCAACGCAAGATTCCCAAGAAACTCGTTGTTGCGTATTGGGTACGCCATCAATCATAAATTCATCTTTAAAGTAATATTAATATTTTATTCACAAATATGGATAAATATAAAAATGTCATATTCTTTATTTACCTAGGGTGTTATAGGAACCCTTTTAAAAAAATAGTTTTTGTCAATTTTATATGTTCTATTTGATAAAATAAACTTCTTCTTTGTAAAATATACATACAAATTTACTTCAGATGAATTTTTGGTTTTTTCTAATAAAATCCTTATTTTTATTAAGAGTGAAAAATACAACATTTTAATTTAAAACAGCCTTTTCGTCTCATCTATTTATATTGTTAAATTGTATTTTTAATTGGTTTTAAAGTTTAATTAGATTATATTTTCACCATTTAATCAAATTTTGTTCATTTTATGTTATTTAACATTGAAATTAGATATAAACACATTTCAATCTTTTGATATTTTTTACTTCTTAAAAACACACTTTCGGGTTTTGACAATGGGAATTAATTTTAAATTAATTTCTTCCAATTTTGTGTTTTGAATTTGGAAAAATGGATACCATATTTAGAATTAGAAGTTCCAAAAAAATTTACTATGTACCTTTTATTTTTAGACATTACAAATAGTAACTTTAGTAATTATTTTTATTTACCATGGTTAAAGGGTAAATCTGGTAAATAAAGGTAACAATAATATTATAATAATATAACACTGCCCTAAAACGTGTCTTAAGCTTATTAGATGATATTTGTAGAACCATGATCATCCTTAGGATTAACTTTTGGCATTTGGGATACACTTGGGTGTGAAAATGACATTTTATAATATTTAATTTAATGAAAATGGAATTATTACATAAACATGTATCTTTTAACAAAAAAAATTATTCTAGGATTATATAAAAAATATATGTGAATATAAATGGTAAAAAATCTAAAAATATTTCCAATATCAAGGTATTTTATTTAAAAAAGTTACATTAAATAAAAAAATTTATTGGTGGCACAATGATGATGTAGTGATTACATTATTCATGAAATATTCAAATAAATGATAGTATAAATATTAAAATAAATGCAATTTTAACATTTTTATGGCATAAAATAATATTTTTGAAGATTATGAAATTTTATATTTAAGTTAATTCTTTTTTTTTCGAAGTAATGAAATTGTTATCACATTAAAAAAATCAATTACTAAATAGTGTCAAAATTGACATAAATGTGTTTTTTAAAACAAATGCTACTTTATTAAATTATATAATAGTCCTAAAAAATAATATTCATCCAACTGACATATATAATTTTTAAAATCTCATTAATTATACAATTTTGGTTATCTTTTCATTCTATGGTAATTATATTAACCATATATTATAAAAATATAAGAAGACATGGTAAGAGTTAATGTTTTTAACTAAGGGTTAAATCTATAAGATAAGGATTAATCTATGACCTAAACTTGTCTAAAACCTATTAGTTGAGAGGATTTAGACCCATACTCATTTTATCCACAAATTATATCACTTTGGAGCTATTATAATTCAAAATCATTTTTTAATAAAATAATATTTCAAGACTTTCCAAAAATTCCCCTCCTCCCTTTTATAAAAGGCCACCACCTCTATCGACTTACTCACACCTATTAAGACCCTTGGATCATCCAAATTATACTGAAATAAGCTCCAAAAATCCTTTTTTTACTACTAGGATCCTTACATTTGGAAGAAGTCAATTCAAGAAAGCATTTGGGCTCAAAATCAAAAGAAGTTACCTGATTAAGGGGTAACGTCTTCTCTCAAGATCCTTTCCTTTATTTTCCTTCTCCACTCATTATGATATTATTATTCTTTTATTACATTAAAAAACCATTATAATAAATATACTACATTTTTTATGAGAAGTATTAAAACTACACTTACACACAACTCCATCTAATATATACGAATATATTGTTTCTGTGTACGAGAACTACCGCCTCACGAAATAATGATTGTTCAATTTTATATACCACCTCTCATGGCATCCATTATGATAGAAATGTGTTTATATTATATATATATTGTATTTATATTGTTTTTATTCTTCTTTAATTTTTATTTACAACTTACCTTTATGCTTTCTAGGATGTGTAAATATGATAATTTAATTTGAGGAAGTGTGGACTACCACCCCCTAAAAGTGATATGAATCGTTCATCCTATACATGAAACGTATAAAGGATTATTTTATTAAACCTATGATACATACTTGACATAAATATAATATTTTTATTATAATATACATTTACGTAATTTTATTATAATTCTTTTTATATGATAATGAAATGAAAGTAACGTTCATGCGTACATACAGCCTACCGTCTCCATAAACGGTGCTTTTCATTTATTATATCAAAATTTTATGGATATTATAAATACATATATACTGGATATATATTATATTTAAATCATGAATAATATTTTGGAGATGATGTACTTTGACTACATGGAGAATTTACAAGAAAACGAGTTCATTTTGGACTCAAGTACAGAATATCCACAAAACGAATCATATGAACATAAATAATTATATAATTTTTATAACATGATAATAAGTAATATAAAGTGAATAATAAATTTTAAAAAGGTTATAAATAAAGTATAAATTAACCTATGTTTATTATTTTTTAATATAAAGAACGAACAAGACAAGTCAGATTCAAGGTGAGGGACTTCGTCTCAATCCCCTTTCATTGAGGCATTTCTTGATAATATAAACCTTTATTCTTTTATAAGGTGTATGTAAAACCACTATGACATTTTATTTCCATATTTAATCTCTACTAATGTTATTTATAGTTTTTTTAAATGTATTAATTCATTAAGATTAATATTTAAATATTCTAAGTGGTATGAGACACCTTGAACATTCAAAAATTTAATTATCAAATCATCTTCTTCATGATATTAGTTTACATATTAATTATATGGATATAAAAATATTTTTAAAATATATTTTTATATATTTTAATTTAATTCAAATATTTTCAAAAAGGATTATTTTATATGGAGAATTTTACTTTCTTTACAAAATGAAAAAAGGAATGTTTTTAACATATGCAGTGACAACGAGTTCTTCTCCACCATAACCGTTATTTGATATTTGGATTTCTATATAAGTATTAATGTTTTTAAAAGGAAAAGAAATTTCTTATTACCTTTTTGGGAATTTTTTTAGGGAAAATTATTTTGAAATTGGATTGACTATTTCAATATCTGAAATGATTACTTTTGATTTCCAATGGAATTTTATGTGTAAAATGTTGATATTTTTAATCATTTATGTGTGATGATTATATAATGGTACTTGGAAATTTGATGGGTGGTTCCGTGAAAAAAAAGTATGGGTGGTTACATTATAATATCCAAGTTTTGAAATGTTTTACACTGAACATAAATAAAAATGAAATCATGTATGGGATCAATGGAACGTTATCATATTAAAACATGAAACGATACAATGTTTCTTTTTAAAGAGTTTTTTAAAAAAAAATAATGATAGTGAGTAGAAGTGTCTACTTATAATATTTATTTTTATATGTTTGATTAATTGCCTAATTCTGTAAAACTCTAAACCCGAAAATATCCTCAATAATAATTAAAGTCAATTTTTGACTTAACTCAAGAGTAAGTAATGTTTAAGGTTGTGGCCTTGTAGTTGGTATCAAAGGATAGTTTAGACAACATTGGATATTAGGATGTTTTCTTAAGAGTTAGGGATATCATCATGGGTTTACAATTTTAAGATATATCATAAGTTCAATGTACAAGAATCCACTTTTGAGGCTTTATGATCTATAATATTAAGGTGACTAATTGTATTTTTGAATACATTCACCTTTGAATAAATTTGGGGTTATTAATTTTTGTAATGAAAAATGTGAGATATGAGATAACCATTGTGGTTAAAATTTGATATGGTTATTTTTGAAGATTTTATCTCATTTTTGGAAATGTTATAAAATTATATGGTTTTAGAAAAAAGAAAACCTGCATGTTATGTGAAAACCCATCGCGCGTCTGGAAAGGCCACGATAATCGAACCCACAACCAAAGGGTGACAAGGGAACAACAACTACCACTGGCCTATGTGAATTCCCTGGTAAGTATTAATTATTCTCTTTAGTTAAATGATTTTACGGATTAAAAAAAAGTTTTCTTGGGAATTTTTTTTATCAAATGGATATCCTTATTTTAGCAAAATGATTTGATGATTAAGTGATAAATGTTATTTTGTAAGACATTCAATCTTTTGGGAACACTATATAGGAAAAAAGAATACTATGGGATTTTATTTGAGGAGTAATGGTTGAATTTTATTTTTGAAGAATCTATATTTTTATTATGTAAAAATGAAAATTTGGGTTATTTATAGAAATTATTAACCTATCATGGAGAGAATTTGGTTAGGTTAATTACTTTTTGGTATGAGACATTAATATCGGTTGATGTTATTTGAAGATAAATGTGAATATTTATCTTGGAAAACTATGTGATAAAATCCTTCTGAGTTATGGGTTTCAATATTAGTTGTGTTATTTTGAAAAAATGTAAGGACTTTTGTTTTTTGAATGGTCTATGTAGAACTTGGGTATTAATGTTGAATTTTGGAGATTGAAAGTAGTCCTTCTTCTAATATCAGATTATTATTTTTAGGGAATTATCTGATCTTATCCTAACCATTCTGGTTCTAGTTAATGTATCAAGACATGATAAATAAATAGTTAATCAGTTATGGATTATTTTATTCTCTAGAATTTGATTCTAGCACTTTAGGTCTGACCAATTCATCTTAAATACTAATCCTTTGGAGAAAAGATGATTTTTTGGTAGGTATTTATTAAAGGATGAAACTCTACTTGACAAGTAAGTATATTTCCTTATGTTCTTAGTCAAGATCATAAATAAATTCTTACACTTTATGAAAAGGATATTAGAACAAAAAAATTACCTATACTATTCCTACTAGGAAATAAAATACCATTTAACTCATCACTAGTTTATGGTTTTCTGGTTGTTAACCATCTCCTGATCATGTTTTCTATCACTCTCAATCAGAGCAAGATGGTTAGTTTTTCTTCCATATCCATGTTTTCCTAAATGGAATCCTAGTATATTTTATCTCAGGTTACCTTTATAATCCTATTTATTTCTTTAATGTGATAGTTTTATTGAATCTTTTTTTGATTTGGGATTTTCAATGAGGTTTTCGAGCCAATTTTTTAAACTGTGAGGACACAATTTTCGAGAGGGGTGAATGATGTAACTTCCTATGTATTTATAGAATAATACATTTTTATATCTATTAATATTTTTAAATTGAATAATAATTTAAAGGGGAAACTATGTATGATAGCATACCTGACAAGCAACAATACGTTTCTCTAAAATCTTATGTTACACACAACTTTGAGTTATATCAAAAAATAATATAATAATACTATATTTATTTTAAATGTTAGTTAAAGCCTAACTATTATATTGATGGGAATGAACAGAACTAACTACAATATGATTAGAAATTCCCTCTAAATGTTTTTACATTTATCAAATTATTTTTAGAGGCTTAAAAATATAATTAATCCAATTTTAAGTGTAAAATACTCTAATATTTTTAAAATTACATTTTACCGTCTTTTGGGGGGGAAACCTTTTTAGAACTAGTTTTTATAACTTTTATATGTTTTATTTGATAAAATAAACTACTTATTTATAATCAGGACATCAAAATTTACTTTGGATGAAATTTTGGTCTTTTTCTCATAAAATCCATATTTTTATGAATACTAAAAAATACTGCATTTTAATTCAAAACTGCATATTCATATCATTCATTTATATAGATAAATTGTAATTTTAATTGCTTTTAAAGTTAAATTGTATTTTTTTTATCATTTAATCCAATTTTGGACAATGTAAATTATTTCACATTGAAATTAGACATAAACACATGTTAATCTTTTGATATTTTTTACTTATTAAAAACTCGCTTTCTAATTTTGACATTGGGAATTAATTTTAAATTATTTTCCCCCAATTATGTGTTTTGAATTTGGAAAATTCGATTCCATATTTATAATCATAATTCTCATATTGTGTAAATAGTTACCTTTTATCTTTGTACATTATGAATAGTAACTTCAGTAATTATTTTTATTTACCATGGTTAATGTGTAAATCTAGTAAATAAAGGTAAAAAATAATATTATAAAAATATAAAACTACTATAAAATGTATCATAATACTATTGGATGAGATATGTCTAACCATGATCATCCTTTGGCCCAACTTTTTTTATTTGGGAGCCACTTGGGTTTGAAAATTACATTTTATAATATTTAATTTAAGGAGAAGGGAAATATATCATAAACATATATCTTTGAATAAAACAATTTTATTATAGTTATATATAATAGATCTATTTGACTATAAATGGTAATTAAAAATAATAAATTATTTCCTAAATCATGGTATTTTATTTATAATTTTTATACATTAAATAAATAATATTTTGTGACACAATGATGATGTAGTGATTACCTTATTAATGAATGATTCAAATAAATGATATTATAAATATTAAGATAAATTTAATTTGAACATTTTGATGTTATCCCCGAATTTTTTGGATGATTATGACATATTATATTTAGTTTAATTCTTATTTTGAAGTAATAATGTTTTTATGACTAACAAAAATCAATTACTAAATAGTGACAAAATTGACATAAATGATTTTTTAGAATGAATACTAAGTTATTAAATAATATAATAGTCCTAAAAATTTAATATTCAGTAAAATGAGATATATAGTGTTAAAAATTTCATTAATGATCCAATTTTGGTTTTCTTTCCATTTTATAGTAACTATATTAACTATATATTATGAAAATACATGAAGAAATGGTAAGAGTTGATGTTTTTAACTAAGGGTTAAAGCCAAATGATAAGGATAAATTTATGACATAAACATCTAACAAACCTATTGTTTTGGAGGATTATGACCCATCATAATATTATCCTCTAATTATATCACTTTTGATCTATTAGAATTTGAATATCAATTTTTAATAAAATAATATTTCAAGACTTTCCTAAAATTTCCATCCTCCCTCTTATAAAAGGCCACCATCTCGGCCCAATTACTCACACCTCTGAAGCCCCTTGGCTCGTCCAAATTCCACTAAAATAAGCTCCCAAAATACCTTATTTCATCCTAAAGTCCTTACCTTGTGTATAATTAAATTCAAGAAATCCTTTTGGCTCAAATCAAAAAAAGTTACCTGATTTAGAGGTAACGTCTTCTCTCAAGATCCTTTCCATTATTTTCCTTTTCTACTCACTATTATCTTCTTATTATTTGATTACATAACAAAAAAATTATTATAAATATACTAGGATGTTTTTATGAGAATTATTCAAACTACACTTACACACACCTCTATCTAATGGACATGAATATACCATTTCTGTGTTTGTTGAACTATTTCCTCATAAAATGATGATTGTTCAATTTTCTCCCATCACCTATCATTGTGAACATTATTATTAAACATTATTTATACATGATATATATTTTATTTATATTTTATCTATGATTCTAGAATTTTTATTTAAAACATATCTTTATGCTTTCCAAGATGTGTAAATACGATAATTTCATTTGAGGAAGTGTGGACTACCGCCCCCTCAAAGTGATATTACTCGTTCATGATATACATGGAACATATAATGGATGATTTTATTAATCCTATGATACATGAATGAAATAAATATAATACTTTTATTATAATATAAATTTATATCATTTGATTATTATTCTTTTGATATGAAAAGGAAATGAAAGTAGTGTTCATACATACATACGGCCTACCGTCTCCATGAACGGTGCATTTCATTTCTTATCTAAAAATATTATGGATATTATAAATACATATATACTGGATATATATGATATTTAAGTAACAAATAATATTTAGTAGATTATATACTTTTGACTACATGGAAATTTTACATCCAAATGATTTTATTTTTAACTCAAGTATCGAATATCGAAAAAATGACCCATATGAACTTAAATAATTATATAATTTTTATAACATGATAATAAGTAATATAAAATTATAATAAACTTGAAAAAGGTTCTGAAACAAGTATGAATTATCCTAAGTTTATTATTCAAGAATAAAAAGAACGAAAAAGTCAAGTCTGATTCAATGTAAGGGACTTTGTCTCAATCTTCTTTTGTTGAGGTATTTCTTGATAATATGCCACCTTATTATTTTATAATGTGTATATAAAACCACTATGACATTTCATATACATAATTTATCTCAACTAATGTTATCCAATGTTTTTTAAAATGTATTAATTCATGAAAATTAAGATTTAAATGTTCAAAGTGGTATGGGACACCCTGAACGTTTAAAGATTTAGTTATAAAATATTATTCTTCATGATATTAATTTACATATTTATTATATGGATATAAAAGTATTTTTAAAATATTTTTATATATATTTTAATTTAATTCAAATATTTTCAAAAGGAATCTTTTATACGAAGCATTTTACATTCTTTACAAAATGACAAAATGAATGTTTTTAACATATGTGGCGACAAAGATTTCTCCGCTACCATAATCATTATGTGAAATTTGGATTCCTCTATAAGACTTAATGTTTTTAAAAGGAAAATAAATCTATTATTACCTTTTTGGGTATATTGTTATTTAAAATTGTTTTGAAAGTGGATTGACTATTTTAATATCTTTAAAGGATTACTTTTGATTGAAAATTAAATTTTATAAGTGAAATGTTGATATTTTAAATCTTTTATGTGTGATGATTATATAATGGTACTTGGAAATTTGATTGATGGTTACATTATAATCCAAATATGGGTGGTTACATGATAAAAAATGATGGGTTGTTCTGTTAAAACCAAAGGATGGGTGGTTACATTATAACTTCAACTGCATTGGGTATGAAAGTCAATTGTATGGCTATTACATTTAGTGATATGTGTGGAAGTAGGCTACATGGTTATTCCATTCATGTATGTTTATGTCGTTATATGTTATATGTTTCTTTCAATGGGATTTATGGTAATCTCTTGGTTTCAAAAAGGGTAAGAAATGAGGTTATATTTAGTGATGTATATTTACTACTTATTAAAGGTGAAAAGTATTACTTTCTAATAATGTATTCATGGTTTTCATGTTATGTCAAGACTAACATTTTTCCTTCTCTGTGTATCCCTTACTGAGATTTTTATGCTCATCCTATGTTTTGAATTTTTTTAACATAACTTAAAGAAGAATAGAGTCAAGTATGGGATCAAGGTAAAGTTATATTGTTAAAACATGAAACGATACCATGTTTATTTTTAAAGAGTTTTTGTTTATAAAAAAATGGATAGTGAGTAGAAGTGCCTACTTGTAATATTTATGTTGATATGTATGAGTTATGGACTAATTCTCAAAAACTCTAAACCTGAAAAGATCCTCGATGTGAATTAAATTCAATTGTTGAGTTACCTCATGATTAAGTAGAGAATAAGGTCGGGGACTTACACACAGACTACATTCCATTCACTGTCACCTAAAAATTGGAAGTGGTAATCTCTCTCTCACTAGATAAAAAAAGGATAACTTTAACCTATCCTTGGCTTCTGATAATGGTTACCACAGTATTCAATAACATCTAATCCATCACAAGGACCTTCTCATAGACCGTTGTTAGTGCACCTCCACAAAACAACTCCAATTACACCGCTCTATGAGTACCAACTCCCGGGAGGCCCTCCATCAAACCATAACCGAAATTAAGTTATCTAGGAATATACCTATTTCCCTCCTAGAATACTTAGGACAATGACAATATAATGGGCATCATCATCTCTATGTTAAGAGTACGTTAAGGCATCATGATGAATACCACCTCCACTTATCCATTTCCAATGCCGACTCAATCTACAGGGACATTTCAAACCCATCCAGAGTTCCAAGGACTCCTTATCCACAAGAATCACATCATTCCCACATCAGTTCTCGACCTATTCACAACTTCCTACATCAACCAAGAATCTCAGCTCGTAATCTCACATCTTCTGATCCAAAAATCAATCTCATAGTGAATCTCCCTTGATCATGTCTCCAATATCCCTATAATTCTCAATTGTTACCCACTATTATGTAACCCAACCGAATAACCTATTTAAAACCTCATTGAGTCGTGTCTCATGAAAACTTGGCTCACAAGCCCTATTCACTGGTCTACATTCCCCACATGCCCATATCACACAAGGGAACCCATGGTGATTTCTAAAACCAAAGTCAACTAACTGATTCAAAACCACTAACACATCTACTCAAATCTCAAGAATCATCTAAGAGTTCCACTAAAATCCCTTACACATCACTGCATTCCTAAAGATGCATCCTAAGCCAACTGGGCCAGACACCTAACTGACCCTTCCTTTGGAAATTGCATGAACCAAAAAAAACATCAACATTCAAAGTTCTTTCCATCCTAAGGAAACCATACATCTATGCACGTCTCAGGATGTAAAAATACCAGGTATATCTTAAATGTACATTCATCACCCAATGAAAACTTACACTTATGGTCTAGCTCAAATCCATCAGGCACATCCTGCCTACACAACTGTCACCCAATCTAAGAACCTATATAATTATTCCCCTTTATAAACAAACAACAAGGCTAAAACACTAGCACTCAATTTCTATTTCTCAAAATCAAAATAATCTAAAGTTCCAAAACCTCATACCTGGTTTCATCCAACATGCACCACTGTCAAATGTACCAGAATATACATTCATGCCTCACACACAAAAAGTCACTTACAACCCATCCAACCCCTCTCATGGGCCATCCAAAAAAGCCACAAAACACTAACTCCTTGAACAAGAGTCATGTAAGGAAGTTCACTAGTCTCTCCCACCTAGCCCCACTGATAATGTCTCACAGTAAGTCTCTAGGTCAAAGCACCTCGATCTATTACAATTCATAAAATGCCACAACTCATAGGCTATCAAAAATTCTCATATCAAAATATCACACGCCATGATCAAGTCAAATCTCCCATATTTAGGGTCTGATATACAAAATTCACCACTTTCCAAACCATCTTCCCACAACCAGGGCACCTATCCTATCTGAGAATCTACACGGCAAACCACTCCCACGAGGACTAGGCCATATATAGTGACACATATACAAGTACCTACATTCGGAAAAAAACCACCCACTATTAGAGAAATCTTCCTCTCAGAGCATCCACACATTAGAACACTCCTTGGAGGACCCGGAAATACTACCAACATCGAACAAAAATCACCCACAAGGGGTCCAATGATCCTATAATTATACCATAATAACCCACCAGGTTCACTGTACCAACCATGTGTGAGGACTTCACCAGTGTCCTCAATGAAAATCACCTCACCATAGATCCACATAACCTGCCGTAACAAGGAAATCTATAAAATCATACACCAGAAGGCCTATAACATGTGGATCTTATATGGTAGTCATGATGAATGAGATGCCTCTTTCCTCTACAATCCAAGAGTCAAAACCAAACCATCGGCTTCCTGCCAATGGGAAAAGAGCCAAAAATCCATCATAAGTCATCAAATCCAAAAAAAAACCATGTGTCTCACTCAAAGAGAAAATCATATACAACCATAACATCAAAAATAAAAAAAACATCAATCTTAGCACCTGGTAACTTGGACTTCCTACTGAAATAGGTGTTTTTGATGCACCAGACTGATATCCATGATAAGATCTAAAACATTCTTATATATCCAGTATACCAACCCCCAAATAGTAAAATAATATGAAATTAAACACCTTCAATTACACTTTCTAACATCCCAGCTCGGATTCCACTAAACACGTGCCCCAAGATGGTGCACCACCTAACATAAAGCATACCACCTCATATGGCACAGGATACCAACTAGCAGTGGGGATCTCATGTGGAATTGTGAGGAGACAATACCCTTATATCATAGTTCACACCAAGAAGTAAATAACCAAACACTACGAGAAAAACTGTTATTTGCGACGGGTTGACCAACCCGTCGTAAATAACCAATTATTTGTGACGAGAATAGGCACCCTGTCGAAAAAACGTACGCGCAGATTGGCACAGTTTGCGCACCAAACCGCGCGAAAAGGAATTTGTGACGTGTTGGAATCGCCCGTCGCCAATGCCGAAAGGTGGTAAAACCTAGTTGCGACAGGAAATCCCCCATCGCAACTAGTTCGACCCCCGAAGGGTATTTGCGACGGGAACCGTCGCAAAAAACCGGTGGTGGTAAAAACCTATTTTGTGATGGGATGTTGTCCCATCGCAAATAGTGTGTCGGTAGGTTACTTTTTGTGATGGGCCCCATTGTAAATAACCTTTTAACCGCCGACCATAATTAATACGGCCAAAGATATTTGCGACGGGACCCATCGCAAAAAGTACTATTAGCGACGAGACTCCTATCACAAATACTGTCATCGCAACTAATATAACCTATATATACCCCCCTCTGTTTTTTCTTCTATCCTCATGAATTCCTTCTTCCTCTCCTTATGTAAACTCAAATTTTAGAGTGAAATTTTTTGAGAGTTAGCATTTTTTATGAAGTTGTGAAGCTGCCAACGATTATAAGAGATCCAGTTTAAAGGTATTTTTGTTTTATTTAATTTAACATTTATTTCATTTCATTATATTAATTTTAATTATTGTTGATTAGTTTTAATTATGATAGATTTAAATTGTTTTGCGATAAGTATTTATTTGTAATAATAAAATTAAATTATTAGTTCTAATTCTTAGTAATTAGTATTAATTAATAATTATTAATGATAATTAGTAATGTAAATAAATAATTAGGGGTAATTATTAATTAGTAGGTATATTTTGCAGTAATTAATAGTAATAACAATAATTAGTAATAATTAGAAAAATAGTAAAAATATTAACAATTAGTAATAAATAGTAATAATTAGTAATAAATTGTAATAAATACTAATAAATACTAATAAATAGTAATAAATAGTAATAAATGCTAATAATTAGTAATAAATACTAATAAATAACAATAAATACTAATAAATACTAATAATTAGTAACAAATACTAATTAATAGTAATAAATACTAATAAATACTAATATATAGTAATAAATACTAATAAATAGTAATAATTAGAAAAAAATAGTAACAAATATTAACAATTAGTAATAAATATTAACAATCAGTAATAATTAGTAATAAATACTAATAAATAATAATAAATAGTAATAAATACTAATTAATACTAATAAATAGTAATAAATACTAATAAATAGTAATAAATAGTAATGAATACTAATAATTAGTAATAAATACTAATAACTAGTAATAAATACTAATAGATACTAATAAATACTAATAAATAGTAATAAATACTAATAAATAGTAATAAATACTAATAAATACTAATAAATACTAATAAATACTAATAAATACTAACAAATACTAATAAATACAAACAAATAGTAATTAATAGTAATAAATAGCAATAAATAGTAATAAATAGTAATAATTAGTAATAATTAGTAATAATTAGTAATAATTGGTAATAATTAGTAATAATTATTAATAAATACTAATAAATAGTAATAAAAACTAATAAATAGTAATAAATACTAATAAATAGTAATAAATAGTAATAAATAACAATAAATACTAATAAATACTAATAATTTGTAATAAATAATATTAATTAGTAATAATTAGTAATAATTAGTAATAATTATAAATAATTAGTAATAATTAGTAATAATTAGTAATAATTAGTAATAATTATTAATAATTAATAATAATTAGTAATAAATGCTAATAAATACTAATAAACACTAATAATTTCTAATAAATACTAATAATTTGTAATAAATACTAATAAATAGTAATATATACTAATAAATAGTAATAAATAATAATAAATGGTAACAAATACTAATAATTAGTTATAAATACTAATAAATAATAAATAATACTAATGATTAGAAATAATTAGTAATGAATAGTAATAAATACTAATAAATACAAATAAATAGTAATAAACAGTAATAAATGGTAATAATTAGTAATAAATTGTAATAAATAGTAATAATTTGTAATAAATAGAAATAAATAATAATAAATAGAAATTAATAGTAATAAATAGTAATAAATAGTAATAAATAGAAATAAATAGAAATAAATTGTAATAAATTGTAATAAATAGTAATAAACAGTAATAAATAGAAATAAATCGAAATAAATAGTAATAAATACTATTAAATACTAATAAATAGTAATTAATACTAATAAATACTAATAAATAGTAAAAATAGTAATAATTCGTAATAATTCGTAATAAATACAAATAATTCATAATAAATACTGATAAATAGTAAAAAATAATAATAAATAATAATAATTTGTAATAATTCGTAATAAATGGTAATAAATAGTAATAAATGGTAATAATTAGTAATAAATGGTAATAATTAGTAATAAGAAGTTGTTGTAATTATTTATCTTCTTTTTTTGGATATTGTTTTTATAATTTCAAATTATTCAAAAACATAATGATTCTATATTTTGTAGAAAGATATAGAACAAGGAAGTCGACAACAATCATTATTAGATGATCACGCTTGCAAAAATCTAATGGTTCTGGGCGCAGCGGAAGCTTGCTGGTTGATGTACCCACTTGGCTTTTTGTCATTGACAATGATCAATCCAGGATCAATACGACGATAAACACCAGTCTCCATGGATCGAATCATAGAAATGGACAAAGAAAATGAAAGTCCTGGAACCACAAAGTAGGATCGTTAGAGGTTGATTATAATTAATATAATCAATTTAAAAGAAATGCCTTTTGGGTGTTATTTCTTCGTTGATGTTCTTGATCACGTTCAGGTGTGATTCGTCGTTGCGTCATAGAATCCATGTGTGCACTTCCTCTAGTAGTGATCCATACGTGTACCTCGTATCTCAGGATGTCGCCAAAGGATTCTCCGGGTGCAAGTTTGGAGAAACCTTTGCTTGCGTTATCTACATTAGATCGTCTTGATCCAATGGAAGAGGATCTCTCTCAGTCTTGAGAGCATTCTTTGAGAAAGAGGTTCTTTCGGCCTTGAAATAATTCTCTAGAGATGTTCTGAACAACAATTCTCTTGTGTGTCAGAAAAGAGTTGGGGTTGTGAGGATATTTATAATTAGGTTTGAGGTTGTAGAGTTACGATAATAAATAAACACGTTATGCATTTTATTTATTTCATTGCCTATTATTTAAAACCCCTATGTAGAATATTTAATTCCTTGACATCCTCCCATGCTGATTATAATAAATATCATTTAAAACAATATTATATCCTCAAAATCCTGACTGGAAAAACTACACGACGTGTATTAATAAATACACGACATGTACTTGTTTTTCATTGAAAACTACACGGCGTGTACATTCGATGTACACAGCGTGTATATCTTGTTTTCATTTATTCATTTCCTTTGATAAAGAAAACTACACGGCGTGTAGATAAATAATACACGGCATGTACTTGTTTTCCTTGAAAAACTACACGGCGTGTAATCTTTAATACACGGCGTGTATATCTTGTTTTTCATTTCCTTCTTCCTCCATCATTAAAACGATTTAGGCTTCCTTGAATAATTATTAAACCACGTACGAGAATAATCTTTATTCTACTTGAGATACTTGAATACACTTAGTGTGTGACCCTCTAGGCCTCTTTTCCCGTTGGCATTTGGTGAGCTTGCCAAAAGTCCAAGATTACTATCTAGCAACAGGTCAAGGAACCCAAGAGAATGAAGTTGACACTGCATTGACGTATCACCTCATATGAATGCTTACTATGTAATTTAATCCATTTGTCTCGATATCTCATCAAACAGGTTTCATGGCAGTGTCATACACCTATATGCTTGATCTGTCGTTCTTTGATTTCCTGAAATAAACTTGTCGTTTACACCATGGCCAGGGAATTTAATGTGAGAGTTCTATTTCAATCAAAGGGATGAGATATCAACTTCCATAAATGGAAGGGAAAAATCCTTCCTCAACTTATCAATTGACAACATTTCACTCGTGACGCACCCAACGTACCCTACTTCACGCCAACTATCTGCGTGACGGTTTTCGTTAGTAAATCTAAGTGCGCGATTCAGGACATGAGTTAATGATAATCTTCCAGTCTAAGGACCATTACACACGCTCGTAGATAGAAATGTCTGATGAAAACAAGACATGTGGAATTTCTACTGGAGGGTTTGGTCTCATAATCTCCCATCATGGATATTACCAAGTGCGAACTCCATGAGAGAGAGTCTTGTCTTCTTACGAGTACTCACACATGACGGTATGTATATTATGTGTCCTATCGTAGTATGTTATCCAACCGTAGAACTTTTTTAAGAATATTGTTATAGCATTTCAAGTTTCTCATCATAGCAGAGATCTTCCATGACCTTATCAATGAAACAAATATTCTAGGACATTATTATATTATAGTCATGCAGAACAATGAACAATATATAATAAGTGAACATTCATGTAATAAAAGTACAAAATAGTTGGTTCTCAGGACACCAACCCTTACAAACTCCCACTTGGACTAGAGCCAACTGCCTAAAACATTTAGTCTATTAATCCTCATAGGATGATCATGTTTCTGCTGAGTCAAGGCTTTAGTCAAGGGGTCTTTGATGTTGTCTTCCGTGGAAATACTACTCACTAAAACTTTACCCCTCTAAGAAAAATCCCTCAAGAGATGATACTTCTGAAGTATGTGCTTTGTCCGCTGATGTGACCTTGGCTATTTTGTAAGTGCCACCACTGTAGTATTATCACAATAGAGTGTGATAGGATCTTTATTGCTCGGTACTAAATCCAGATCTTGGATGAAGCTTTGCATCCATACTGCTTCTTTAGCTACCTCAGAAGCTGCGATATACTTGGACTCCACTGTAGAATCTGCCACCACACTTTACATTGAGCACTTCTAGCTCACTACAACTCCATTCAAACTGAAGATGTATCTAGTCTGCGACTTCAAGTCATCTTGATCAGTCTGGAAAATAGCATCTATAAGTCCTCTGATGACTAGTTCCTCATCTCCTCCATAAACCAGGAACATATCCTTAGTACGCCTCAGATACTTAAGGATAGTCTTGACTGCCATCCAATGGCGGTCTCCTGAATCAGCTTGATATCTGCCTACCGCACTAAATGCGTAAGCAACATCTAGCCTCACACATAGCATAACATACATGACGGACCCAATCGCGGATGCATAAGGGATCCTTGCCATTCTCTTTCTTTCTTCATGTGTCTGAGGACACATTTTCTTGGAAAGATGAATGTCATGTGACACTGGCACCAATCCCCTCTTGGACAGTTCCATACTGAATATCTTCATTATCTTGTCAATGTATGTACTTTGACTTAGGAACAACATTCTCTTGGATCTATCATAATGGATCTTGACCCCAAGAATATATGTTGCCTCACCCAAGTCTTTCATGGAGAAGCATTTATGAAACCATTCCTTAACTGACTGTAAGACAGGTACTTCGTTTCCAATTAGTAATATGTCATCAACATATACTATTAGGAAAACGACTGCACTTCCACTAAACCTCTTGTAGACACAAGGCTCACATCCATTCTTAACAAATCCAAATTCCATTACAGCTTCATCAAAACGATTATTCCAAGACCTTGATGCTTTATTTAATCTATAAATGGATTTCTATAACTTTCATACCTTTTTGGCATCCTTTGGAGTCACAAACCCTTCAGGTTGTGTCTTTTAGACATCTTCCTGGAGGTTCCCATTAAGGAATGTTGTTTTGACATCCATTTACCAAATTTTAATGTCATGGTAAGTGGCAATGGAACATAGGATTCTGATGTATTTCAGTATCGCAACCCGTGAAAAGGTTTCATCATAGTCAATTCCTTGACACTGTCTAAAACCTTTTGTAACCAGTCATTCCTTATAGGTGTTGAATTTCCCCTCCATGTCCAGTTTCTTGTTGAATATACATTTATTACCAATAGGCTTTACATCAACTGGAGCGTATACCAAAATCCAGACTTGGTTTTGGTACATGGAATCCATTTCAGAATTCATGGCTTCTTTCCACTTTGAAACGCCTGTGCCTTCAACTACTTCCTTGTAGGTAAGAGGATCATCATTGTTAACCAATAATGAGTCACCATCCTCAGTGACAAGAAAACCATATCGTTCTGGTTCTCTCACCTCTCTCGTGCTCCTACGCAGTTCTTGTCTCTCTGGAACAGATTGTTCTTCCACGGGGCTTTGTGGAATCTGTTCATGTACCAAATCCTGTGTATCTTGAGCCTCGACTTCATCGAAGTCTATCTCGGTCCCACTATCTCTTTTGGAGATGTGATCCATCTTATGGAATATGGTGTGTCTTGCCACTGTAACCTTTTTGTCTAAGGAGTTGTATAGGTAATATTGCCTTGTTTCCATGGGATATCCTATAAAGATACACTTTGTGCCTCGGGGTGAAAATTTGTTACCTGAAGAGGCCTTAACAAATTCTTCGATACCCCACACATGTAAATTCGATAACATGGATTTGCTTCCACCCCATAGATCGTATGGGATACCATTTATCGATTTAGTTGGTACTTGGTTCAGTATGTGTGCTGCTGTTTGTAATGCATATCCCCAAAAGGATAATGGAAGACTCGCATGACTCATCATTGATCTCACCATGTCTAACAGGGTGTGGTTCCTCCTTTCACTTAAACCATTCCACTGAGGTGTGTAAGGAGAAGTGAGTTGAGATAGAATCCCAAAATCCCGTAAGAAATCAATGAAGTCTTGATTAAGATATTATCATCCTATGTCTGAGTGGAGTTTCATAATATTCTTACCAAACTGGTTCTCAACTTCATTCTTGTATTCTTTGAACTGATCAAAATAATTTGTCTTATACCTCATTAAGTAAATATATCCATATCTACTCAAATCACCAGTAAAAGTTATGAAGTATGAGAACCCACCCCTTGCTTCAACTGGAAATGGTCCACACACATCTGTGTGAACTAATTCTAGAAGTTCTTTAGCTCTTTTACCTTTCCCATTAAATAGGGCTTTGGTCATTTTGCCTTGTAGACACGCATGACATACACCAAGTGGTTTTAGTTCGAAAGAATCTAAATACCCATCTTGATGTAATTTTGTTAAACATTTCTCATTGACATGAACTAGCCGGTGATGCCAAAGTTGGGTGTGGTATGAGTCATGAGAATTTACTTTTTCATTGATTTCCATTACTTGGTTTGTGTAGTCTAACACATAAAGGCCATTATATAAATGTGCCCTACCAAAAAAAATGCTATCTTTATAAAAGTAGCAACATTCATTTCCAAACATGAATATGAATCCATCAGTATCTAATATGGATACTAAAATAATGTTTTTATTAACAAAAGGTGCATAATAAAGACCCATTAACACCATGATCATCCCAGTAGGCAATGTTACATGGTAGTCTCTGACAGCTACAACAACGAGTCTAGCTCCGTTTGCTGCTCGTAGATCCACCTCACCTCGGTCAATCTTTCTCAATCTACTTGGTTCCTGTATTTGGATACAGATGTGGGAACCACAAGCAGTATCTAATACCCAATTAGTAGAAACAGATAGATTGCATTAGATAACAAATGCACCAAAAGCTTCCCCTTGCTTCCTTGGCTGGGTGCAGTTTTTCTTCCAGTGGCCCTTCTTGCCACATGTGAAACAAACAGCATCATATTCCCTTGCCTCCCCTTTGATGTTACTTTTCTTAGAAGGCCTTGAAGAAGCATTGGGATTAAAGCTCTTCACCTTCCCTTGTCTTTTATTCACCATGAGGACAGAAGGCTTTTCATGATTCATGTCATTGTCCACTTTGTGAATAAGGATAAGAAGATCAGACAGAGACTTCTCAATGTTTTTCATGTTGATGTTTACAACAAAGTATGAGAAGCTCTGGGGGAGTGATGCAAGAATGAGATTGGTACCCAGTTCTTTGGGGATTTTAGACCCTAGAACCTCTAAGTGCTCAATGTAGCCAATGAGCTTGACTACTTGAGGCCCAGCTGGGGAACCCTCTCCATGCTTGCTCTGGAATAGAGCCTTGGAGATCTCAAACCTTTCTTGTCTTTCCCTCTCCTGGTATAAACCACAGAGATGATCAAGCATGCTATAGGCATCCATGTATTCATGAGACTTTATGAGCTCACTAGACATTGATGATACCATCAAACATTGAACGTTGAGTGCATCGTTCAAATGTTGATCATAGACTAGGAAATCTTTATCACTCACCCCTGGGGCAGGGGAATCAGGAAGTGAGGACTCCAGCATGTAAAACTTTCGTTCATGGCATAGGATAATCTGAAGGTGCCTAAACGATTCCTAAAAGTTACTTCCAGTGAGGAAGTTTTCTTTATCTAGAATTTATTGTAGAGAAAATGTGTTTGACGATCTTGTCATATTTTTTTCTACAATTTAGAAGAGCAGAATTACCAGTACTTTCTTGATTACATTTTATGAGAAATAAAAAAATTTATTAAGTCTCCCTCTATTTTATCAAGTCCCAATGGCCCTCACCATTGAACTCAGAATGTCCAGTTTCTTTGACATTCTAGTTGCAAGGATCCATATTCCCCTTCGCATAACCCCAACAAGGGTTGGTAAAGCTATTTGAAGGTATTTAGGTAGGCATGTCTTTGCCAACTGTGAGCTTACAATTCCTTGATCTGTTGAGTGGACTCCCCAATCCTGAAATCATGACTTTGATTTCCTCAACTCTTGCCTCCAATGTTACACCAAGTCTAGAAAGGGCTACTCCTCTTGATGTAATATGGTTAAGTCAACCTGAAACCTTTCATAAGGGCTTCCTTTATAAAATTAAGTGTCCCAACAAGGGTTGGTCAAACACAAAGTTTTATTGAGTCTTGCCCTTAATCAAGTAACAGAAGGCTTTTTCTGACTTAATATGGTATTGAGGGATTTTAATCTTTATGCGTAGTGTTGCATTATCAAATGCTTGTTAATATTAAGTGATTCTTCCTTAAGTGATTAACCATGTTCTGATAATGTTTACGCATAGTCCGGTTTTTATTTTATTCCATCTTTGCATGCTTGTTTATTTAATTAATTATGTGATCGTGACCACACATACATAATAAATAAACCATGAAATCAGACATAAATAAAATAAGATGGCATGTTCATGAGCTTATATTGGTTAGCTTATCTAGCGGTTTGATAAGATAACCCTGACCTAGGGAAAACACCTTGATCCTGATGGTGCGTATTTTGCAGCTCCCACCTGTCCACCTTTGTATCTTCCTGGTTTGGTTTCGCCTCAGCTTCGGATTTCGAACTGTCTCCTCTGGCTTGGGAGATCCTCTATTTACATGGGTTTACATTAAAGAAACCATGGGCACACAGGCCCTACATTTTATTGGAATAAGTCTCGCATGCCAACAAATTTAAATTAAAAAAATTTAAATGAAACCATACACACATACAAAGGGTATTTGGTCTATCTCCTGATCATCCATAGCATGCAATGACATTTACGCATATTTAGAATTTTAATTCTTTTAATCGTTCTATTATTTAAGATAAGTCGCTCTTGAATTATATTTATTATGATCTTATAATTAATAAATTATTTATCTTAAATTCCTTTATGAATTTCCTTGATATTCTTCTCATCCATCTTCCTTGTACAGGTCTTTGTACTTTTGGAGGAAACATGGTGAAATTTCTAAAAGTACACGGCGTTTAGTTTATAGTTACACAGCATGTATTTCTTTTCACCTTTTATCCAAAGTACACGTCGGGGATTTGGCATGTTCTCTATTCCTTTGAAATTTTGGAGTACACTGAGTGTAGATAAATCATAAACGGCGTGTACTTCCTTGTTATGTGGTGACCTTCTGGGCGATCCCATGTACACTGAACATGGATTCTCCTTGTACACGGTTTCACTTTGTCCAGATCGGACTACACGGCATGTTGCTCCAACATACACGCCGTGTATTCTGGTTTCCACGTGTCGTTCAATTCTGGTCAACACGACGTGATTAAAACATAGGCATAATCAATTCACACGGCGTGGGTTGGTGGACCAGTGCCGGTTCGTTGAACCTAAGTACATGGCGTGTAGTTTTAATTACATGCTGTGTAATCTCTTGTTGTACAGACAAAAAGAGCGGCTCCTCTGGATGAGTTCCTCATTTTTATTTCAATCCAAATTAAAATTAAAAGGTTGTTTCTATGATATTAATCGAGAAACGAAGGTGGAAGAACAGATCTCATTTATTCAGATTTATAGAATGATTTATTTCGAATTGAATTGAATATAAATGTGTAAATTATCAACAAAAATTAAATAACTATAATAAACATTGTAACCTCGCTCTGATACCATTTAAAGGTTTCGAGCGTAGTAGAATCTTGCGGGTGGATGTGCCCACTTGGCTTTTTGTCATTGACAATTATCAATCTGGGATCAATACGACGATAAACGACAGTCTCCACAGATCAAATTATAGAAATGGACAAAGAAAAGGAAAGTCCCGGAACCACAAAGTAGGATTGTTACAGGTTGATTATAATTAATTTAATCAATTTAAAAGAAATAACTTTTGGGTGTTCTTTCTTTGTTGATGTTCTTGATCACATTCTTGTGTGATTCGTCATTGCATCATAGAAGACAAGTGTAGACTTCCTCTAGCGGTGATCCACACGTGTACCTCATATCTCGGGATGTCGCCAAAGGATTCTCCGGGTGCTAGTGTGGAGAAACCTTTGCTTGCGTTGTCCACCTTAGATCATCTTGATCCGATAAAATAGGATCTCTCTCGGTCTTGAGAGCGTTCTTGGAGGAAGAGGTTCTTTCGGCCTTGAAAGAAATCTCCCGAGATGTTGTCCACAATGATTCTCTTGTGTGTCAGAAAAGAGTTGGGGTTGTGAGGATATTTATAATCAGGTTTGAGGTTGTAGAGTTGTGATAATAAATAAACACGTTATGCATTTTATTTATTTCATTGACTCTTATTTAAAACCCCCATGTAGAATATTTAATTCCTTGACATGCACCCATGATGATTATAATAAATATCATTTAAAACAATATTATATCCTCAAAATCCTGACTGGAAAAACTACACGACGTGTATTAATAAATACACGGCGTGTACTTGTTTTTCATCAAAAACTACACGGTGTGTACATTCGATGTACACGACATGTATATCTTGTTTTCATTTATTCATTTCCTTTTATAAAGAAAACTACATGGAATGTAGATAAATAATACACGATGTGTACTTGTTTTCCATGAAAAACTACACGGCATGTAATCATTAATACATGGCATGTATATCTTGTTTTTCATTTCCTTCTTCCTCTATCATTAAAAAGATTTAGGCTTCCTTGAATAATTATTAAAACATGTATGGGAAAAATCTTTTTTCTACTTGAGTTACTTGAATACACTTAGTGTGTGACCCTCTAGTCCTCTTTCCCGTTGGCATTAGGCGAGCTTGCCTAAAGTCCATGATTACTGTCTAGCAACGGGTCAAGGCACCCTAGGGAAAGAAGTTGACACCACATTGACGTATCACCTCATATGAATTCTTACTGTGTAATTTAATCCATTTTTCTCGATATATCATCAAGAAGGTTTCATGGTAGTGTCATAAACCTATATGCTTGATCTGTCGTTCTTTGACTTCCTGAAATAAACTCGTCATTTACACCATAGCCATGGAATTTAATGCGACAGTTATATTTCAATAAAAGGGCCGAGAAATCAACTTCTATAAATGGTATGGAAAAATCATTCCTCAACTTATCCATTAACAACATATCACTCGTGATGCACCCAACATACCCTACTTCCCACCAACTGTCTGAATGATGGTTTTCGTTAGTAAATCTAAGCGTGCGAGTCATGACATGAGTTAATGATAATCTTCCAGTCTAAGGACCATTACACACGCTCATAGATAGAAATGTCCGATGACACCAAGACATGCGGAATTGCTACTAGTTGGTCTATTCTCATGATCTCCCATCTTAGAGATTACCAAGTGCGAACTCCATGAGAGAGAGTCTCGTCTTCTTATGATTACTCGCACATGACGGTCTGTATACTATGTGTCCTATCATAGTATGTCATCCAGCAGTAGAACTTTATTTAAGAATATTGTTAGAGCATTTCAAGGTTCTCATCATAGTGGGGATCTTCCATGAGCTTTTCAATGCAAAAAATATTCCAGGACATTATTATATTATAGTCATGTAGAACAATGAACAATATATAATAAGTGAACATTCATGTAATCAAAGTACAAAACAGTTGGTTCTCAGGACACCAACCCTTACAAAATCAGCATAGATATCGAAATGGTTCTGGTTTAAATAATATATATATTGAGGGTATTGAAGCTTTTTTATCATTTTCATCATCGAAAATAGAATTTTTTTTAGAAGGCACAATTTAGTACCCCTGTAAAAAATGTACTATGAGAATGATTGAAACATTTGACAAGGTTGGGGGATATCTCTTACAGTTTTGTTTTCAAACAGATTATATTATTTGGTATCAACATGATAAACACAGTTCTAGATAAGATACTAATTACTTGATTCTAGATCTATCACGGTTTAAAAATTTAGTACATGATGTTACAGGTCCATCTGTTCAACAAACTGAAACTCAATATGTTATTGATTTAACTCCTGAGTTAGAATCATCTGAATTTTATGATTTGTTTAGGTCTGCTGAGGATGCATTATATTCTGGTTGCATGATAAGAAAATTATAAGCTTTTGCAAAATTTATGGCTATTAAATCAAATAATGCAATATCAAACAACTGTTTTGATTTGATATTTTATTTGGTTAAAACAATATTACTTAAAGGAAATTTGTTTCTTGTAAATTACTATAAGAGAAAGAGGTTGGTTCATAATCTGGGCCTTATTTATCGGAAGATTCATGCTTGTGCAAATGATTGAATCATATATTCTCATGGAAATGATCTGTTGGATAGTTGTCCCACATGTGGACAATCAAGGTATAAAGAAACTGTATTGGGGAAGTCTGGATTGACTAATGTGAAACAGTTGAGATATTTCCCCCTTACACCCAGGTTGCAGTGTTTGTTTATGTCTCAGAACATAGCGTTAATGATGTCATAGAAGAAAACCTGGATTTTAATCGATAAAAGCTTGAATCATCTATCTGATGGTGATTCATGGAAACATTTTTGACCAGTTGAATCCATCTTTTTCTTTAAAAGCCCGAAATGTGCGATTAGGTCTTTCTACTAATGGTTTTAGTCTGTTTGTTCTTATGGTAGTCAGTATTCATGTTGGCCTATCTTAATAACTCCATAAAATTTAACTCCATGGATGTTGTTGAAGGATCTCTATATATTTTTTAACTTATTAATCCTAGGAAATCCGAAAAATAATATTGATGTTTATTTGAAACTATTGATTGATGAGTTAAATTCATTATTGAGTAATGGCTTTAAAACATATGATGTTGTTGTGAAACAAAATTACATATGAAAAGATGCAATGATGTGGATGATTAGTGATTTCCTGGCATATGGCATGTTATCTGGAAATAGTACACATGGTCCAAAATCATGTCCTCACTGTATGAAAGACGAAGAAGACTTTATTCTCATCAATAGAGAAAAACCTTGCTATTTTTAATGTCATTTCATATTTCTTCCAAATGATCATCCTTTTCGGAGGAACAAATCTCATTTCAGAAAAGGAATAATTGAAATTGATGATCCTCCAAAAATGATCTCAGGTACAAAGCTAAAATCAATTGTATTTTCATTACCTCCCATCACATTTGGGCCAACAGTAAACCAACAGAAAATTCATGGCATTGGGAAAGAGAATAATTGGATAAAACAGAGCATTTTTTTTGGATCTTCCATATTGGTCTGATTTGTTAGTCCACCACATGTTTGATGTCATGCATATTGGGAAGAACTATTTTGATAATTTATTTCATATAGTTTTGGATACACCATGTTTGACCAAAGATAATGTAAAGGCACCATTAGATCTTTCCTAAATTTGCAGACGACCGGAACTTGAACTGTTTAAAAATATTAGATCACAGAGGTTAATAAAGACAAAAGAAGATTATACACTATCCAAAGACTGTCTCTTATTATTTTTTTGTGGATTACAGATTTGAGACTTCCAGATGGTTATGCTTCCAATTTTGGTAGATGTGTTAAGAATGGTCATATTACCGAATTAAAAAGTCATAATTGTCTTGTTATAATGGAAAGACTTATGCAGATTGGATTCAGAGGTTTATTGAATTCTATGATTTTTGATTTGATAATAGACATATCATATTCCTTTCGAGACATTTGTGCGGCAACAACAGACTATGATACACTAAGTAAGCTGGAAGAAGATGTTTTTATCATTATATGTAAACTGGAAAAAAAAATTCCCACCATATTTCTTCACTCAATTGAACATCTAATATTACATTTTCCACATAAAGCTAAATGTGGAGGTCTAGTACAGTTTATATGGGTGTACCCATTCAAGAGATGTATGCATAAATTGAAGAAAAATGTACGTAACAAAGCATCAGTTGAAGGCTCAATTCCTTATGCTTATTTTCAAGAGGAAATTGCTTTTTATGCTCTCGTTATGTTGAATCTGAATATCCCTCAGAAACACAACCATATGGGACTGAATGAGGGGAATTATGATGATGAAATGGAAAATCAATTCTCAGTTTTTAATCAGCCAGACCATAGCTTCAGTGGAGTTCATGAATGATGGATTTTAGATGATGAACATCATAGAGGTCATACATATGTTCTACTCAGAAGTAAAGAAATGACATCATTTTTACTGTAAGTGCTTCTATCACTTATTCTATAATTTATGTTATATTAAGTAAACTTATTTTATTTATAGGTTATATGATAATCATATCAAGACCCAGCTTACACAAATTACAGTAGCTTCTCTTTAAGAACGCTGATAGAAAAAAAAATTCTCAATGGTTTAAAAAACTAGTAACATAAATTATTGATGGTTTAATATATCAATTCTATTTATTATTTATTATATTGATAATTGTTTTAAAAAATTTCAGGGTTCTCAACATGCTGATAAAATTGATAAGTGACTATGTATATTGAGTAACCCACCATCCAAAATGGTTAAATATTATAATTCATATGTGGTGAATGGTTTTCGATTTCATACATGTGTATATGGGGAATCAAAAAAACAATGAAAAATGGAGTTTGATTGAGAGGATAAAGTCATAGAGAAACTGAAGTTGACTTTTATGGTATGCTGGATGAAAATATTGAACTGTGTTATCTAGGGAAAAATTACATAATAATGTTTAAATGTCGGTGGTTGGATACAAAGAGAGGCTAGCATGTTCATCTGATTCACAGAATTTTCGATATTAAATATAAAATTCTTCTTATTGTAAATGAACCATTTTTACTGACTCAACAAGAACATCAAATATATTATGCAAAGTAATGTGCTACTTCAAGAGACATGAGTGATTGGTGGAGCATAATAAAAATTAAATCTTGGGAAAATAAATTTACTCAAAATGAATGTGGTTCCAATGAAGTATAAGGAATTGATATTTTTGAAGAGACTACTAAAAATATATCTTTTCCACAAAGAGACATGAATATCGATGATGACACCCCAAAATTAAAGGTCGATAGTGATGATGATGTTATTGATGTTACAAATAAATTTTAAATGGAAAGATATGATGAAATTGAAACTCATATGGATATTGATAATGCTGATGATGAATATGAAGACATTGAAATCATCAGATATGAAAATGATGATGAAAGATAAAATTCACATAATTAAATGTTGTTTATAATCATTACTAATATATATCTATATGTAATAGTTATTTTCAACTATTTGCTAATAAAAATAATTTTGTGTTTCATATGGACCTTGATCTATTTCATTAGTTGGATGTGGCTGAGATACCTTTGGATGAGGTGGATTGGGATCATATAACCCTCATCCTACTGGTAGTTCAGGGGCTATGCGAAGGGGGTGTGGTCTTGTCCGACTGATGATTCTTGACCCTATCCCCGATACACATCCACATCTTGGTTTTGATCCATGCACGCAGAGGTATGATAACCTGTTTATTTTAGTTAGATTTCATTAATTTATTTATATAATAATTCTTTGATTATTTTTTCTTTTTTCACAGTTTTACGCATGTAGCTATTGGACAGGAGAGCGCTATCTTGCACAATTTTTTTTCTCATCCATGGATCACATGAGAATAGATACCCGTTGATGTGTGTCTTGGAATGTTCAATTGTTGGCTGGTATATAAATAAATAATTATTATTTAGAAATTTATTTCATTAATAACTTGATATTATAAATTATTTGTAGGGTTTATGGTATCTCATCGATGATAGCATGCATTGCGCTATCCACGGGGCATGGGAGGAGTCTATGTGTGAGTGTTTCCATCAGTTTTTGCACAATTTGAGAAGGACAACCATTAAGAAAGTAGGAGTAACAATATTTGATGAGTCATTTAGAGACCACCAACCAAAGTACATTTAATCTCATGTTTGGGATGGATTATTTTCACACTGGTTGAGTGGTGGATTTCAAAGGAGATCTTCATTGGTCTGGTAGAACTGGGGGAGACCGGAGGTGACACATTGAGCTAGTAGCCGTCATTCAGTACGCATGAAGGACATCTGGTAAGTATATTTTTTAAATATTTTATACAATATTAAATATAAATAGTTTATTTTATATTCATATAGGCAGTCGAGCATCCCAATATTATGGAGTACGACATTTATCAGAGAATGTATAGTGATCCATCCACTAAATAGATTAGAGGTGATCCCCCGCATCAGATTGGGGACAGTATTATTTCATCTTCAGTTTAAAAATTAACTACATATAATATTTTCACTATTTTAATTTCAAATTGAAACTGAAGGAGTCATATGAGGTTGCGGCCTCTTAGACACGGGCTGAGAGTCAGGTCGAGATGGCTGATCAGACTAGTGCCCACCATTTTGATGAGGCGGCATGGATGCAGGCGACCCAGTATGCCTTTGAGAAGGGTCGAGTAGTTGGTATAGACTATCATTTGAATCCTAGGAATTATTATGGTATTTTTATGATGTTGGAATCCAGCTCTAGAGGATCTCGTGGAGAGCCATCATCATCTTGTTCATAGTATCAGGAGCAGTTGCGAACTCAAACTAAGCTTATAGTGAGTTTGTATAAGCAGCATGAAGAGATGTGTCGATAGCAGCATCAACACAAGGAGGATATGCATCGTTGGCTGCAACAGAAGCAGTAGCATCATGAGGAGGATATACGTCAATGGAAGTAGCAACAACACGAGCAGATGGAGTACATGCACCGTCAAACTTGTAGTTTAGGGATGGATTTTTCTCCACTATCTCCTCCATCTCCTCTAGCTCCTCCAAAATACTATCCACCCAGTGATTTTTTTTGTTCGGTTAAAAATATTTGAATTGAAAATTTGTTGTAATATGAACTATTTATAGTTTTTGTCTTTTATATTCATGCGAATATTGCAGATTTTTTTTATTTTTAATATTTTAATATTTATTATTTGTATTATATTTTTTAATGATTGTTTATTTTA
Source organism: Viscum album (assembly GCA_963277665.1). Lineage (NCBI taxonomy): Eukaryota > Viridiplantae > Streptophyta > Magnoliopsida > Santalales > Viscaceae > Viscum > Viscum album. The sequence goes on from OY728141.1 coordinate 1,579,149,986, forward strand.
CTAATCATAATAATAATAATTTATGATTTTTTTTCAGAATATTGAGTATATTAATATTTTTTTATTTTTTTATTATTTTAATAATATTAATATTTTTTTTCATTAATCATAATTTTATTATTTTTTATTTTTATTCAGTATTTGTAAATATTGATAATTTTAATTTATTTTTTAATTTTTTTATTTTAATAATATTAATATTATTTTTTCTTTAATCATAATTATATTTTTTTTAATTTTATTACGTATTTACGATGGGGGCTCGTCGCAAATAGATTATATATATATATATAAGAGTTTTGCGATGGGTTGCTTTACCATCGTAATAACTTAGTTATGACGGGCATGTCGCAACAGGTTTATAAGAGGAGAGTTGGGGTTAAAAGAGGGGAGTTTCCCTTTAATTATCTGGGTATCCCTCTGTTCCGGAGAAGGGTGAAACATGTTCATTTAGAGGGCATTGCTCTAAAAATTAGCAATCAGTTGGAAATTTGGAAAGGAAAAACTATGTCTCAGGATGGTAGAATTTTCCTTATCAATTCTATTATCAGTTCTATGTTTGTATATTCTTTTTCTATTTATAGATGGCCAAGGTCCCTTCTCAAGGAATTGAGTGGATTGATTCGTAATTTTATTTGGACTGGTACAACACATCAAAGAAAACATTTCACTATTGTTTGGAAAGACTGTATAAAACCAGTGAACATGGGAGGAATGGGAGTTAAGGATATCAGAATATTCAATGACTCCCTACTTCAAAACTTCACCTGGAGACTTTTGGCCAAGCCTGATTTTTCCCTTGAATTTCTTGTTGGTAGGTTTGTTGAAAGATTACAAAACAGAAAATGTATGTATCTGAAATCTTCAGTTTGGTCTTCAATTAGAATCACATATGCTACGATTACGGCTCAATCTGTATGGCTAGTCTACCCCGGCTCACATTTGAATTTCTATAAAACTCCATGGTTATCCTCTCCTATTAAGGATTTTGCCATCATTCCACCTGCTTTGAAAAGTATGGCCATATATTACCTTCAGGGGAATACTATTGTTTATGACTTTATTCTTAGTGATCTATATGTTGAGATCATTAATTATTCCTATGTTGACACTGCTGTTTTGATCTGGAAACTGTCTCTTAATGGATTCTTCTCCAGTAGGGACTACTAAAAGCTTATGTGTGGCATTCCAACTAGCATACCTTCGTGGGTGGAGGCTGTTCGCAGGCCTTATATTTTCCCGAATGATTCCATACTAATCTGGAGAATCTGGAAGCACTATTTACCTATCCAATCTACTTTGCAGCATGCAGGTATCAGCTCTGCTTCGGTATATTTCCTCTACCTTAAGGGTGATGAATCCCTAATGCATTTGTTCATTCGATGAAATTTTGCTACTCGTTTATGGACTTATTTGCAAGAAACATTTCAATGTTGTGTCAATTTCTACTCGATCGAATCCCTATTTTGCTCTGTCCTCCAGTCTGTATTCAGTGATCAATTTAAATCCTTGCTGATTGCTGCCACTTTCTCGGTTATATCTTACATATGGAAGTCTTTAAATAGACTGGTCTTCAATAATGGCATGCCCAACTTTCGTTAAGGGGTCATGGTGATTCATCGAAACATTAAACTTGCTTCGATGAATCAAACATATTCCATGAACAATGATATTTCTGATTTTTTTTCTTTTGAGAACTCTTGGTGTTAGTGGAAGGGAAATGAAGCCAAGAATGTTGAAGTACATTCGGTGGATTTCGCTCATCCCTGATTAGTTAAATGTGATTATTGATGGGGCGGCTTCCAGTTCACCGGGTCCTACTGGGTGTGGTGGAGTATTTAGAACCCATCGTGTCACGACCTATCCTCGGAGCCCGTGTCATGACTACCCCAATCTCACCTTCTATAATCCTGGTGCTGGTGACTAGCACCAAAGGAATAAATCCCGATAGAAAGGGAAGGCATTGCCTTTATAAGTAAACAAACACCACAGAGTATGCAAGCTGAAGTAAACACTAAGTAAACTAAGTACAACAGTAAGTGCTGGAAAGTAAATGGGCCAGAATACAAACCCAACTGAAAGTAAAGTACAACTGAAAAGAAAATACAACAGCAGAAAAGTAAATTAGCAACTTTGAGCTGTCTTCTGGAAATCCCAACTAAAGGGTGGGTATAGATAGTCTCCTCTGCTTCTCGGCTCCAGCCATCCGCTCCGTGTACGTCCCATCCAGTGATACACCTCCAGGTGCCGTCCAGCTGCACGAGATCCCACCTCGATCAGTGTTTTACATCCTCTGCATCCAACACAATGTAGTGCAGGCATAGCCCATGTAGGGGTGAGTATATGCTACTCAGTAGGGACCCCGAGACCCTCGAAGGTCTCCCAGAATCCAAGAAGGATAAACCACAAAGGAATGACACAATAATTAACTAATAACCAACTCTACTTAGGTATATGCCCATACATATACCCAAGTCATCAATTCCAGCTCAGCTCCAGCACACGAGCCCAAGTCAAACCCAGTCCACTTAGGAAAACATAACCCATTCCACATAGAAATTCAAAACTCAATCCACACAAGGAAGCACAACAATCATATTGATGATAATGATTGTAAGTTAAGACTCAGCTCACACAGGTATACTCTTCATAGAACGATAGAGATGATCAGATATAGCCACAGATTCATCTAAGCTGTCGGACCCACATGGCATACAAGACCAGGTAAGCTGTCGGACCCACAAAGGATACAAGTCTAGCTACTCTTCCGAACCCACATATGATACAAGTACAGAGTAAAATACTATCAGACCCACATAGGATACAAGAACAGTAGTCAAGTAATGCCGGACCCACATAGGATACAAGAATAGTATTCATCACCGTCGAACCCACAGAGGATTTCAGTACGATCGTCGTCGCTGCCGAACCCATGGAGGATCCCACTACAGTCGTCATCGTTATCGCAATCGTAGCCAGCTCTAGGGTTCCCGCACACAGCACGCTCGATTCCAGGAGGGTTCGCTCCATGATCCAAGGGGGTGATACATTAACTTTCACAAAGTCTTGAGTTGATGTATCACAAAGTCCCATCTTGTCAATAGGAACTCATCACGACAGACGGCCCGTCAATCGGACGCCCGGTCTGAGAGTTATTGGCTTTTTTGTCCTAGGGGCCTCGTTGGTTTTTAAGCCATAACCAACCCGACCATACTACATCTTTGTCCAAACCTCAATAGGAGTAATCCAAAAGAACCGTATCACTAAGAGGAATCCATCAAAGTTGATGGCACGTCAATCGGACGTCCGGAACTCAAGTTATAAGGGTTTCTGCTCCGAGGGCCTGGTTGGCTTCATGTCCGAACAGACCTGTCCATACCCAAATTTCTCCTAAACCATTATTGTAATATACCTAAATGACTGTCTCGGTCCAAGGATCACTAGGCAACTGACGGTGCATCGATCGGAGGTCTGTAGCCCAAGTTATGGGTGTTTGAACGGATCTATCCAGAAATTAGGGGGTTCAGGCCCGGTCCGACCTGGCCCGATAACCCCGAGTCGGCCTGTTAGGGCGTGGTCCGGCCCGGACTATCTGGCACGACCCAGCCTGGCGCGGGGGTCTGGCCCGGCGCGGGCGGCCCAGCCCGCATGGCCAGTGGCTTGGCCTTTGGCCGAGGGGGATGCGGGGGGGGGGGGGGGGGGGGCGCTGCCCCCCTTGATTGAGAAATCGCCGTCCAATTAAGGCCGGCCTTATTTGAACCCGCAGGACCCGAAGGGTCCGGCCTCCAGCTGGCGCCAGCGGCCGGCTCAGCCGGCCGCTCCCTTAAACCGCCGCAGCCTGAGGCTGCGACTCGTCCCCGTCCGGCGCGGCACGAAGGCGCGGCACCCCTCCGCTACGGCCCGCCCCAGTCGCGGCCCACCCTCAGCTGCAGCTTCCTTCGGCCTCACCGGCGCGGTGCGATGGCGCCACACTCATTCTCCGCGGCCCGCTCCAGCCACGGTTCTCTCATTCCTGCATGGTGCGACGACACTGCGTCGCCTCCTTTCCAAACCACAACGAAGACCAAAAACAAAGGGGGGAGGAGGGTCGACCGTGTTCGTGCGGTCCGACCTCCTCCCATTATATTGATAACAAGCGTCCAGGAAATAACGAAGAATGTCAAAATAATAATCCTTGAATGATGAAACAACCCCTACCTCAAAGTAGTTCGCGGAAGCTAGCATCGCAGAAAATGGAGTCGCCGGGGTGTGGCTCTGATTACGTCGATGGAGAACGTCTGAGGAGGAAGCGGCGTCTCCCTTTCTTTGACGCGGAGAGAAGATGGAATGGTGTGACAACATTCTTCATCGAAGCCTCGACGTTCTTCAACGTAGAAGATGAAGTTTTTCTAGACTTAGAGTATTCTCTCCCAAAATCTCCACACAACGAAACAATCCCAATAAAATAAGGCTTTTCTTTATTTTATTTCTTATGCCAACATTTTTAAAAAATTCAAAAGATGAATTCACCAAATTAATTTTGAGTTGTCAAAATTAATGGTGTGCTAAGTTGGAAACATTAATGAGGGGTTTGAGGAGTTAGAATAATATGAAGGGGTGGGGCTCGTGTGGGACCCACCTCACAAATATCTTAATCAAGAGGGGTTAGGATTTTAGTGGGTCCCACCCCAACTCCCAAACCTATGAATTAAACCACATATAAAGGAGAAATAAAATTTATAACATAAATTTATTTCACTTACACTTAAACCACATTTTTAAACAACTCTTCCCGAGAAAACGCAACTCTAGTAAAAGTCTTCTTAAGCAATTACCGGCGTTGCGGTTTCATCGGTGCCCTCAGATTTCGATTCCAAGCACCGGTTCAAAAGTTATAAAAAACACACTAATTCATTCACTGAACGTACCCGAGCTAAACTTCGGAAATTGATTCTTGGCACACCGGGCCTCGTAATTAGGTGCCATCAGAATCTGTGTACTCGTAAAATCCCAAAGAATTTAAGAAAAAAAATTCCTTGAAATTTATGGGTCTTTACATTACTCACACCTCAGGGATTTACATCCCCATAAAGATTCATCACAACTAGGGAAACAAAAGGGGGTACTGTGCACGCATATGAGCCTCCCGCTCCCAACTGCTCTCTTGGAGGTTCCCGTGCTTCCACGTGATGCATACTAGAGGGATCGACCGCCCACGTATGACACGCTCCTATTAATCCTCGATCTCCATTGGGACCTCTGCAAAAGTCACCCCGTCATCAAAGTCCAGCTCCCCATTGTCGATGATATGCGTCGGGTCGTGCACGTATCTCCTCAGCTGAGATACGTGGAAGACGTCATGCACCAGGTGCAACTGAGGTGGAAGAGCCAGGCGATAAGCCACCTCGCCAATCCTACTGAGAACCTGGAATGGTCTGATGAAGCGCAGATATAACTTGCCACCCTGACCAAATCTCCGTAATCCACGCCGAGGTGAGACCCATAAGAAAATGTGGTCACCATCCTTGAACTCTAGTGGTCTCCACCACCTGTCAGCATAAGACATATGTCGGCTTTGAGCTGTCCTCATCCACTCCTAGATGATTTGAACCTTCTCAGTCGTGGCCTGGACAATCCTTGGTCGTACAAGTGCTGACTCCCCAGGGTCTGTCCAGCACAGAGGTGATCAACAAGGTCGGCCGTACAGTGCCTCGTATGGTGCCATCCCGATGGTGGAGTGGTAGTTGTTGTTGTACATAAACTCCACCAAGGGTAGTTGGTCCTCCCAGCTACGACTAAAGTCAAGGACACATGTACAGAGAATGTCCTCGAGATTCTGAATGGTCCTCTCCGTCTGACCATCCATCTATGGGTGAAAGGCGGTGCTCAGGTGTAGTTGCGTCCCAAATGCCTCCTGCAACCCCTTCCAAATCCGGGAAGTAAAACGAGCATCTCGATTGGAGACGATAGATGATGGCACAACATGAAGCTGTGCGATCTCCTGAACGTAGAGGCGTCCCAAATTCTCCACTGAGACCTGCTCTCTGATAGGTAAGAAGTGAGCCGACTTGGTGAGTCAGTCGATGATCACCTAAATGGAGTCATGTCCTCTGGAAGTACGTGGAGGTCCAGTCACGAAATCCATAGATATCCCGTCCCACATCCACTATGGGACCTCCAAGGGTTGTACCAAGCCTGCTGGTACCTGTTTCTCCTCCTTCACCTGCTGGTAGGTGAGGCATCGAGAAACGAACTCTGCCACAACCTTCTTCATACCCGGCCACCAGTGCTGTCATCTGAGATCTTGTTACATCGTCGCTACTCTTGGATATACCGCTAAAGGGGATGTATGAAAATATCTCATCACCTCCTACTATAATGAATCTAGTACCATGGTACGTCCTCTGAAAAGGATGTCATGCTCACCTCCTACAGAAAATCCATCAGGTGCCTGACCTGTGGAAATCTGTGCACACCGCGTCTCACAATCATCGTCCCCACACTGTACCTCTCTGACCCGCTGAAAAAGTGGTGGAGTGACTGCAAAAAGCCTACCCCATCTCTATCCACAAAGGATATCTGCAATGCAGCTAGCTACTCTGTCACCTTTCCAAGTAGCTGAATGTCCATCCTCCTGCTGAGAGCATCGGCTACTACGTTCCCCTTCCCAAGAGTATAAACTATCTCAAAGCCATAGTCCTGGAGGAACTCGAGCCATCGCCGCTGTCTCAGGTTCAGGTCCTTCTGCGTGAAGATGTACCTGAGACTCTGGTGGTCAGAGTAGACTGTAAAGTGCTCGCCCATCATATAGTGCCGCCACATCTTCAGTTTGAAGACCACTACTGCTAACTCTTGGTCATGGGTAGTGTAGTTCTGCCCGTGCTGCCTCAACTATCATGATCCATAGGCAATCATTGCCCTCTCCTGCATCAGGACACACCCGAGTCCAGTCCCTAATTCATCGCAATAGACTACGTACCCTACTCCCTCCTCCGGTAGCCTCAAGATGGGTGCACTGGTCAATCTCTGTCTCATCTCCTGGAAGCTCTTCTAACATCTATCTGACCACATGAAAGGTTTCCCCTTCTTTGTCAAAGCTAAAAGCAGTGCTGCAACTCTGGAGATGTCTGGCACAAATCTCCGATAGTACCCAGCCAGACCTCGGAAACTCCTCACCTCCGTCACGCTCCTGGGTGGCTGCCAAGCTAGCACTGTCTCGATCTTTGCAGGATCCACCGAAACTCCCACATTAGAGATGACGTTCCCCAAGAATTGGACCTCATGTATCCATAACAAACACCTTGAGAGCTTACCATAAAGCTGTTTCTCTCGGAGTGTGTCCAGTACAACCCGCAAGTGGTAGGTGTGCTCCACCTCAGTGGTCGAGTAAATCAATATGTCATCGATGAAGACTACAACAAATCGATCGAGGTAAGGCTGGAAGATCCTATTCATGAGACTCATGAACACTTCTGGAGTGTTGGTTATGCTAAAAGGAATAACCAAGAACTCATAGTGTCCATATAGACACCTGAAGGCCATCTTCTGCACATCCTCATCTCGATCTCTGAGCTGATGATAACCTGACCTGAGGTCTATCTTCGAGAACCATCATGCTCCCTTGAGCTGATCGAAGAGGTCTTCGATCCTTGAAAGTTGATACTTATTCTTTATGGTCACCTGGTTTAGGTCACGGTAATCGACACACAGCCGCAAGCTACCGTCCTCCTTCTTGGCGAACAAAATTGGGGAAGCCCAGGGTGAAACACTCGGTCGAATGAATCTCTTTCCCTGCAAGTCCTCCAGCTGTACTCGTAGCTCTCGAAGCTCAGCGGGAGACATCCGATATGCTGGAGTATATGTCAGGGCTATCCCAGGGTACAGGTCAATATAGAAGTACACCTCTCTATGAGGAGGTAGTCCTGGAACGTCATCCGGAAAAATTTCTTCATACTGATCCACCACAACAGGAAAACTCGGACTCCACACATCAACTTCTCCTAGGATGAGACTAGCCAATTGATGAGTGATCAGATGTCCTCTCCTCCGTGTGAATCCATCCAGTGCTGAAAAGGCTCTCTTCTCACCGGTGAAGGTGAACCTGCTCCCATCTGTGCGGACACACTGCACTTTGCGCCTAATACAGTTAATCTGAGCATGGACCGTAGATAACCAGTCCATTCCCAAGATGACGTCGTAAGGCCTCGACGCCGCTACAAGAAGATATCAGCCGAAGCTCTTTCCTCCTAGAGTAAGCTCACACTGTCGTCACCATTTCGTAATCATCGAGTTTAATCCCGTAGGAGTCTCTAGCCGTAAGGATCGAGCCAACTGCTCCATCAGAATCTCCGAGCTCTGAACAAGGCCAGCGGCAATGAAATAATGACTCGCTCCAATGTCTATAAGAACTGAAGAAAGGGTGGAGTAGACACAGATAGTACCTCAAATAATCTCTGGTGCACTGTGGTCATAGGCCTCCACTGCCTGGAGCTGGGCCCGTCTCAGTCCGCCAGCTCCCTATGGTCGGGGTGGACCTCTTGGTGGTGGTGGTGGTAGAGCCTCAAAACGTCGTCCACCACCCGCTGCTCGGTCAGCTCATCTGCCTCATCTACCTTCTCCCTGCAGACCGCCACGGTTGAACCTCTGCCTCTTCCTGGGTGGTCCCTACATGGTATGTTGCTCGTCTGCATGTTGGGTCAGGAAATCACGAGCCATGTGGCCCTGCCCGCTGCATGTAGACCATTGTCTGCTCCTCGTAAGGCTAGCTCTGCATCGTGTGCCCCGCACCTCTAAGCCAGTATCCTGAGGTCATCCGCCTGATGGCCTGGTCCGCTTGGACCCCGGTGACATCAGTTGACTTCCAGATGCAGAAGACTCCGCTACGTTCCGCCTTGGAGTTGGTCTTGCTGCTGGTGTAGGCTCAGCAAGAAAGCTCTCTATAAGGAGGGACCACTCCATTACTCTTTCCTGTGTAAGAATGCTGAGGGAGATCATTGAAGCCCTAATCTCATTCCTCAATCACTGCTCGAAGGTCCGAGCCCAGAAAAATGAGTCCCATACCATGTTTGTGGAATAGCGTGAGAGATCGGTAAATCTCGCCAAGTACTGGGCTACTATCATGATGTCATGACAAAACTATCGTAGCTCCTAAATACGTACCGCACGGAGGGTGGCTGGTACAAACTCCAAGCGAAAGAGGATCTCGAAGTTTGACCAAAGAAGAGATGTCTCGTCGTGCACCTCGAGCATCAGGCTCCACCATCTACCTGATGCTGCGTGTAGGAGACTCACTGCAAGGATCCCCATGAGGTCAGCTGGTGTCCCCACAAACCTGAAAACTCATACAACAGCCTCTAGCCAATCATTGGCTACCTGATGGTTCTTCTCCCCACGGAACCTGGGCAGTCTCTGATGGTGAAACTCGTTCAGTGCACTAAGGCGACACGCACTCTCAGCGGCTGGGTATGGTGGCATCGGTGGCTCAACGGTTAGAGGTATCGTTGGTGCCTCCGCTGTAAAGGGGCCCTGCACTGAGGCATCGTCACTCGGTGGGCTACCGTATCGCACAAAGCTCAGAACTCTAGTTGGCTGCCATCGTGGGGCCATCCTGAAAAGAAATAGGAGCACCACGGTCAATACAGTATACCTGGTGAGCTGACATAAATTAATCACAAATAAATCTTTTGAAACACACATCCAATCAATTTCTTCATGCATTGAGTCGGAAATCAGAAGTCAGGGTCCTGGTGTATGGATACGTCAGCCACCGCACCAACACTGGACTCCCTGGACTGATAACCACACTCAATACCCTTAACACTATTGCTTCACATAGAATAATGATCAGAGTTCTGAGTTCTGCGGTAGAAACGAACTCCATTGATACCAATTTTTCACGACCCTTCCTCGGGGCCCGTGGTGTGACTACCCCAAGCCCGCCTTCCATAGGCCTGGGGCTGGCGACTAGCACCATAGGCGTAAATCCTGATAGAAAGGGAAGGGATTGCCTTTATAAGTAAACAAATACCACAGAGTACGCAAGTATAAGTAAAAACTAAGTAAACTGAGTACAGAAGTAAATGATGGAAAGTAAATGGGCCAGAATACAAACCCAACTAAAAGTAAAGTACATCTGAAAAGAAAATACAGCAGTAGAAAAGTAAAGCAGCATCTCTGAGCTGTCCTCGGGAAATCCCACCTGAAGGGTGGGTATAGATAGTCTCCTATGCTCCTTGGCTCTAGCTGTCCGCTCCATGTACGTCTCGTCCTGTGATCCACCTCCAGGTACCGTCCAGCTCAATGAGCTCCCACCTCGATCAGCGCTGTCCGTCGTTTGCATCCAACACAATGTAGTGCTGGCATAGCCCGTGCAGGGGTGAGTATACGCTACTCAGTAGGGACCCCGAGACCCCCGAAGGTCTCCCAAAATACATGAAGGATAAACCACAAAGGAAAGATAATATAACAAAGTAATAACCAACCCTACTTAGGTATATGCCCATACATATACCCAAGTCATCAATTCCAGCTCGGCTCCAGCACACTAGCCCAAGTACAACCTAGTCCACTCAGGAAAACATAACCCATTCCATATAGGAATTCACAACCCATTCCACACAGGAAAGCACAACAATCATATCGATGATAATGATTGTAAGTTAAGACTCAGCTCACACAGGTATACTCTTCGTAAAATGATAGAGATGATCAGATGTAGCCACTGATTCATCTAAGCTGTCCGACCCACAAAGGATACAAGACCAGCTAAGTTGTCGGACCCACAAAGGATACAAGACCAGCTACTCTTCCAGACCCACATAGGATACAAGTACAGAGTCAAATACTGTCGGACCCAGATAGGATACAAGAATAGTAGTCAAGTACTGCCAGACCCACATAGGATACAAGAATAGTAGTCATCGCCATCGAACCCATGGAGGATTCCAGTACGGTCATCACCGCTGCCGAACCCACGGAGGATCCCAGTATAGTCGTCATCGTCGTCGCAATCACATCCAGCTCTAGGGTTCCTACACACAGCATGCTCGATTCAAGGAGGGTCCGCTCCACGAGCCAAGGGGGTGATACATCAACATTCACAAAGTCTTGAGTTGATGTATCACAATGTCTCATCTCGTCAATAGGAACTCATCGCGACAGACGGCGCGTCAATCAAACGCCTGGTCTGAGAGTTATTGGCTTTTTTGTCCTAGGGGCCTGGTTGGTTTTTAAGCCACAACCAACCCGACCGTACTGCATCTACATCCAAACCTTTAGCGGAGTAATCCAAAAGAACCTTCTCAATAAGAGGAATCCATAAAGTTTATGGCACGTCAATCGGACGTCCGGAGCTCAAGTTATAAGCGTTTCTGCTTCGAGGGCCCGGTTGGCTTCGTCTCAGAACAAACCCAACTGTACATAAAGTTCTCTGAAACCTTATGTTTATATACCGAAACGACCGCCTCGATCCAAGGATCACTACACATCTGATGGTGCATCGATCGAAGGTCTGTAGCCCATGTTATGGGCATTTGAATGGATCTATCCGAAAATTAGGGGGTTCGGGACCGGTCCGACCTGGCCCGATTCCCCTAGGTCGGCCCATTAGGGCGCAGCCCAGCCTGGCCTGGCGTGGGGGTCCGGCCCACCATGGGTGGCCCGGCCCGGCATGGGCGGTCCGGCCTGGTGCGGGCAGTCTGGCCCGGCGTGGGCGGCCCGGCCCGCGTGGCTGGTGGCTCAGCCTTCGGCCGAGTGAGATGCAGGGGGGGGGGGGGGGGCGCTGCTCCCCTTGATTGAGAAATGGCCGGCCAATTAAGGTCGGCCTTAATTGAACCCGTGGGACCCGAAGGGTCCCACCTCCAGCTGGCGCCAGTGACCGGCTCAGCCGGCCTCTCCCTCGAACAACCGCAACCATAGGCCGCGGCTCCTCCTCGTCCGGCGCAGCGCGACGGCGCCGCACCCCTTGGCCGCAGCATCATTCGGCCTCACCGGTGCAGCGCGACGGCGCCGCGCTCCTTCATCGTGGCCCGCTCCGGCCGCGATTCTCTCATTTCCGTGCGGTGCGATGGCACCGCGTCACCTCCTTTCTAAACCACAACGAAGACCAACAACAAATGGGGGAGGAGGGTTGGTCGTGTTCTTGTGGTCCGACCTCCTCCCATTATATTGATAACAAGCGTTCAAGAAATAATGAAGAATGTCAAAATAATAATCCTTGAACAATGAAACAACCCCTACCTCAACGTATTTCGAGGAAGCTAGTGTTGTGGGAAACGACGTCGCGGGGTGTGGCTCTGTATACGTCGATGGAGAATGTCTGAGTAGGAAGCGGTGTCTCCCTTTATTTGATGCGGAGAGAAGGTGGAGCGATGTGACGACGTTCTTCGTCGAAGCCTCGGTGTTCTTCAATGTAGAAGATGAATTTTTTCAAGACTTAGAGTATTCTCTCCCAAAATCTCCACACAACAAAACAATCCCAATAAAATAAGGCTTTTGCCTTATTTTATTTCTTATGCCAACATTTTTTACAAATTCAAAATTTGAATTCACCTAATTTATTTTGAGTTGTCAAAATTAATGGTGTGCTGAGTTGGAAACCTTAATGAGGGGTTTGAGGAGTTAGAAGAATTTGAAGGGGTGGGGCTCATGTGGGACCCACCTCACAAATATCCTAATCAAGAAGGGTTGGGATTTTAGTGGGTCCCACCCCAACTCCCAAACCTAGGAATTAAACCACCTAGAAAGGAGAAATAAAATTTATAACACAAATTTATTTCACTTACACTTAAACCACATTTTTAAACAACTCTTCCCGAGAAAATGCAACTCCAGTAAAAGGCTTCTTAAGCAATTATCGGCGCTGCGGTTTCATCGGTGCCCTCAGATTTTGATTCTGAGAAACTGTTCAAAAGATAGAAAAAAACCACTCATTTTTTCACTGAGTGTACCCAAGCTAAACTTCGGAAATTGATTCCGGGCATACCGGTCCTTGGAATCAGGTGCCGTCAGAAACTACGTACTCGTAAAATCCCAAAGAATTTAAGAAAAAAAATTCCTTGAAATTTACGGGTATTTACACATTGGGGATTTGTTAAAGGCTCCTTCTTCCACTATGTTGGGCATGCTCAAGCGATTGAGGTAGAACTGTGGGCGATGATAAAGGCCATCAGGTACGCGGCTCGTTATGGTTGGTGTAGAGTATGGATGAAATCGGATTCTTCAGTTGATGTCCAGATTTTGAAGGATTGATCCCGGAATGTTCATGGAGGATTTTGTCTTCTTGTAACTCTTCTCTAAATCTTATTGTATGGTTATTCCTTGATGTCTCTCATGCTTGTCGTGAAGCAAACCAGGTTGTTGATGCCCTCTCCAGAAGGGCTATCATGGAGGTTAGTTCTAGTTGGTCTTTTGTTCTACCAAACTACTATGATAGTTTGGTTAGGAATGATTATGATGGTGTCTTTCACACCAGGATTTGTAAGGATCCCCTTTTTTGTGTTTCTCTATACTGTTTATCTTTTTATATAATAATTTATTGGGAGAAGGCCTTTGCCTGTCTCTCAAACCTTTTGGCTATAAGCTATTTTAGACGGGATGCCGACCTGTCACAAATACTTTTTCTACAGGCCCATCGTGAAAGGTTCTTGTATATATAATGTATTTAATCAGAGATCTATTTGTGATGGTATCAATTCCCATTGCAAGAATTATTTGTTGTGATGGGCCCATCACCAAAAATACTAGTTGCGATGCTGTTTTCTACAATGGGCTATTTGCGATGTGACCCCGTCTCAAAAGAGTTTTTGTGACAGGATCCCTTCAAAAATAGCCCATCGCAAATATCTAAAAATTCATTAGTGAAATATCATAATCACTTTATTAAGAAAATTTAATGAGTACACTGAAACTGAATAATTCTATAATAATATGAAATAAAGTAATGGACAAAATGATCATGTCATAAATATCACCAACTTCCCACTGGTCTAGTATCATAGCATACCTAAAATAAAATAAACTACAAAATGCTCTAGGGAATCTCTAAGACGAACCCATCCAATCACCTGAAACTATTCAAGTTATCCCACTTGACCATGTAAAACTCAACATGGCCCTCAACCCAAACTTGTGCTTGTAATAAACAGGTGAGAGTTACTTGAGTACCCATGTGAATTGGAGGATTGAAAAGGGTGTGAGTATAACTCAGTAGGACACCATCAATGGTGTATAAAGAAATACCAGTCAATACAATAGTGTATGTAGATATCTATAGGTGCATTAAATAAATAAGGTAGTAAAATAAACATGTTTCACCATTTTGAATTTTTCATTGGCCTTTTATTCATTTGGTTTCTACAAAGTAACCCAAACAACCAAAAATACTCCAGCCATGCCGAGAGTCCAAGCCATATAACATAGGGGTCACAACTTTAAATCACAAGGGTTAATTCATTTCTCAATTATTTTTATCAAGTGCACCTTAGAGTGTTAATCCAGGTACTCAAACATGGGATTTAGAATTCCATGTTTGACCATACCAATCCTATATAATACTAGTGGTACCATGATAATAATTCTAGTACATATACCATCGATGAGTAATGACATATCTAACATCCTAATCCCAAATATGGAACTCCATGTCCATACCCATGGATTCAAGAGCATCAGTCCATCCATCAAAAACTATGGTGCATCGGGGAGCCTAGGGCATCAATTTGGCCCGCCCAAAACTGTGGATCAGGAATTCCATATCCAACATCATAAATAGCAAATAATATCATTGGTTCCATGAACATTAGTCTAGCACCTATACAATGGATGAGGAATGCCATGTCAAACATCATAATCCATTCCATAATTATTCAATTCCATTATTCAAGGTAAAACATTCTTTACCTTATGAACACATTAACATCAATGGTTCACCACCATTCATTTACCAACATTCATTACTGTTGGGAAAAAATCCCTCGCGGTAACATTGCAGTATTTTTGGGTTGTTTGTGTTTGTTGACAAAGAAAGTTTCCATGAAGAAATTGTCGAGTTACAAATAATTTGTTGACAATACTTGTTGACAAAGAACAATGACAAAGGAAAGGATGATCTGGAGGTGGTACAAAAGAGCAGTACAAGGTGGCGCCATTTCCCAATGTTTGCCAAATTTTTGGGGTCCAAAATTTGGAGTTTGGTGAGCATCAAAAAAATAGGATTTCCATGAAGATTATATTTCTATATGGCGAAGGCATGAATTTCGCGAAGAGAGGATGCATGGATTGGATTTCGCGAAGACCAGAAAATTGGAGGTGGTGATGCTTCGCGATTACGTAAAATCTTCGCGAACGGCAGAGTTGAAGTGCAGCGCGGCAGTGAAGGGCTTCACAGAGAAGGCACAAAGGAATATTAACGGTAATGATCCGTGATTATGATGAGCTCCGCGATCGGAAAATTGCTGTGGTGCTTCGCGATTTTGAAAGAATGCTAGCGGAAACTTTGGAGCTTCGTGATCGGCAATGACGTGGCATGGACTTCGCGCGGAAAGTTCGATGGTTGGTGGAATCACCTATAAATAGAGGCCGACCCCCTCGAGAGAAAGAGAGAGAATTTTCAGAGAAGATATTTTTCTCTCGGATTGCGAAGTTGGTTCACGTAGCCAGTGTGCTTCGCGAAAGAGGAGCTTCGCGATGGCTATTGTAGCTCCGCGAATGTTGTGAGATCCGCGTTGGTTCAGTGAGCTTCGCGATGGAAGTTTCTCTGAAAAGACTTGAGCTTCTCGGTAGTACTTCGCGATTGTGCTTCGTGGTTGTGCTTCGCGAAAAGGCAGGAGATTCGCGAAGGCTTGTTTGAGCTTCGTGAAATTGGGAGCCTAGCGAAGTAGGGTTCTTTGCGAAGGTTTTTCCAATGGAATTACCTAGTGTTTTAGAGGCAAAGGGGTATTCATCAGTGGATGAAATTTGGACTTTAACAGAGCATCTATCTATAGTTGAGGATGCGTGCTTTCATGCAAATGAAGAGACCTACAGGTCTATAAACTGTGAGTGGATTCCCTTCTAGAGCAGTGAGCTTAGGAAGAGGAAGAAGGTGATCTTCTCCACCAGCAGTGAGCCAGAGAGAGAAATAGGGAGTGACCCTTGGGAAATCAGTGAGATGACCCTAAACTTTGTAAAGGCAGTGAGCCTGGTCATATAAGTGATATTGCCCGAACCATTGTATCCACATCTAGTGAAGAATAGTGGAATTAGGTACGACTGGCAACTTGTCGGCGTATGCTCCTTGGACATTTCCCAGTGAGGGTGAACCAAGTAAAAATCTCTGTGTCTGCCTGTTTACTTCCCTACGTTGCATTTAAAGCATCATCATCAGATAAAGAAGAAAATAAGTGATCATAATAAACACACAAGTGCAAACGAAGTGACCCTTGTAATAAAGAGGTCAAGATCTAGTTGGATATGAAGAACATTGAAAAATAATATCCATACCTTGATTCACCCCCCCTCTCCGGGTATATAGGCCCCTATTGGTCCTAACAATTGGTATCAAAGGGAAGGTTGCTTTTATCTGACTTGTTTGCTCCGACTTGGTGTAGTCGATTTGTGTAGTTAAAGATCCAGTCGATTCCTATCTCGGTGTTCCATAGAGAAGGAAAAAACATCAAAGAAGAATCAGAAGTCAGGTGGAATTCTGCAGTGTGGAAGTGTGTATGGATAAAGTGTGATTCAACTAAAAGAATAAAACAGCTTACCTAAGGAAGGTCTGGATGAATTTGATAGGGAAAATATTGATTCACTCAATCATGATGTTGGAATGAGTGAAGTACATGAGCATAAGAGTGATACTGAAACAGAAGAAGAAATTGAAGGAAGAATAGATATGCGAGTTGAGTTAGATGCTTCGATTGAGGAGATAGATGTTTGGAGAGCTAAAACAAAGAAATCTAACAAATTTGTTCATGATGCGAAACTCTATATGCAGCAGCAGGAAGAAGAGAAGTCTGAGTTGATGGAAGAAATTGAGAAACTCAAGTTATCAACACAAGATAACTCCGAATCAGTTAGTGAGTATAAGCTTAAGATTGAAGAACATAAAAGGGATATAGATGGATTGAATAGAAAAGTGAAAGATCAAGTCAATTGTATCAAAGAACCTGAAATTTCAAGTGACGTTAGAAACACTGATGAAATTAAATCTAAAGATATTTGGATCCAAGCACTGGAAACTGAGATAAAAAATCTAAGAAGTTTGAATCAAAGGTGTATTGACGTAGCTACTGATCTGAGGGAGAAAAATGATTCTCAAGATGAAGAATTGTGAAAGACATCTACAAAGGTAGAAAAATCAATAGCTGATGTCAAGGGAAAGAATCTGAACACAGAAGAGATTCAAAACATGAAATCTAAAAATGATGATCTTGTGACATAGCTTTCTGAACTATTTCAAGAGAATCAAAGGCTACAACAAGAGAATTAATGTTTCTCAGATTTCTATTTCTCAAGAAAAATTGAAGGTAAAGGAGAAAAGTGAAGTGGTGGAAAAGCATACACAAGAATTGGAAGTTGAGATGAGTAGAGGAAAGTATCTCAAGAGAGAACTTTATGCTCAACTTGAATCGAGTGAAATAAAGTTTCATAAATTGAAAGAGGATATAGAATTAGTGGAGAAGGAAATAGAGAAATTCAATGCTAGAGGAAATCCTAAAATGAAGGATGCCTTGCACTTATTATTTTATTATCCTTCGGTAGGTGATGATGAAATGAAAAGAAAATTTTCTATTTCTGAAAAGGGGCAAGAACAAATTCTCTCAGCTCAAAGACCATACAGTTTGGGAAAAACTGGTATTGGATTTGATGAATCACCTCCCATGCATAATAGAAAGATATCTACGAATAGTTCCTGATGTGAACAAAACCCTACAGGTACTGGAGATAGGCCTGAGAGGACAGTTACAAAAAGAAGTGACGACATGTGCTATTTCTACGGGATTCATGGCCATACATCAAGCTTCTGTTTAGAGGCTCTGGAATACATTTCTAGCTGTGAAAATAGAAACTTTCATAAATATGAGAATAAGAAGAAGTGTCATGAGAAAACAGAGAGAAGTGTCTCTCAGAGGAAAGCATCCATTAGATGCTATTACTGTGGAAGAATGGGACACACCATGAGTATGTGTCAGGAAGCTCAAGAGCCCCGTGTCAGAAGAAGAACTCAAGGTGTATCATCATCTCGACATAGAAGTGACGAAATGAGGTATGACTTTGATGGAAAATGTTTTATATGTTCAGATTATGGGCATTTGGCAAAAAATTGTAGCAAGAAGAACACAAGAAGGGAAAGGGAACTCGAAAGGAGATTATCGACTCCAATGATGAATAATGAGAAATTATACACTAAGAGACAAAGTGGCAAGGAGAAGAATATTCTTAGACCCTCGAGGGAATCACATGGAGCTGAACGAAAGGTGTATCAGTCACCTCATCTGTTATACTCAAAACAGCTCTCATAGAGAGAATGTGAACAAACCTGGAAGATTAAGGAGAGATCTACTCCAGCTATGATAAAGAAGAATAAATGTTCAATGGAGGACTCACCACCAGTGAAAAATAGTGTGGTGACTCAGACATCTGATAAAATAAAGATGAACAAATAATGTAATGAAAAATTCATAGGCCATGTTCCACAGTGAAAACTGGAAGAAGATGCAAGATCCTTGCAATGGTGGAAGAAGTAAGGGAATATGGAAAGAAAAGATATTCCTGCTCAGAGTAGGAGTCAAGGGAAATGGAATTTTAGTGGAACATCAAAGACGGAAATGTGTACTAGTGGGTTTAAACCCCAAATGGTGAGAAAGGCCAGGCCTACAGAACCTTCATATTAGAAAAAGACTCAGCATGCAGGTAATGAATGCTTAGTCATATGGCCAGAGCAGTTGAAGTTGGCCAGGCGGTGGAAGGAATCAAGAAAGGAATGTGATGCGCTCTAAGAAATAATCAAAGGGTTGACCCATCAGGATCAACCACTATCCTCGTCTTGAGGATTAAAGAAAAACCCCCTCTCCCTATGAATATTTATGCTATTAACTGATGATTCATGTGTTTCAGGTTTTAGGGAGATACGATCCAAGGGGAAGTGGCATCTAAGGATGCGAAGTGGAGAGGTGATATGCTCTAGAGTTTCAATTGATTCAAATAAGGTACTAGAGTTGAAGAATAAAGGGAGCAACAGAGCATAATAGGAAGTGATTGTGTTATTAACTTTATATCTTGTTTCCTACACTGAGTTTCAACTCAGTAGGCTTAAAGATTTTGTTAATGGCTCAACTCTGAGTGGAAGATGAGAACGAATAGATGATTAAGGATAAGAAGAATTTTTATGGGTCTAAACAGTGGACCTAACCCCAGGAAGTGTTTCATAACATAGGGGGATCATTAAATAACAGAATCAGATGAAAGAGCCATCAAAGCAATAATAGGATGACCCATCTCAGACATTCCCTATCGAGGGAAGAAATAAACATAGGGAGAAGCAGCAATAATCATGCATCTCATGCTTATATTTTTTTGATATGACAATGTGGTATCAGCTGACTACTTTCAGGATACCAAGAAGCAGTGAGGGAAAATCAAAGGTGTGTCAACAAAAATCTGAGAGAAGAAGTTCAAAGAAATGACATCATTGAACAATGACACAGCCACAAGTTTTAGCTGAAAGAAATGAATCCACTAAAAAATTAATCAGTGAGGAATTTCCTGATGAATGTGTTGAGGAAGAAAGAAATAAAGGGGGAGCATAAGTGATTGATGCCGATTCAGAAAAGAATTTGACATGGGAGATTGTTTTGAGGTTAGCAGATAAAAATGACATCGGGGCTAAATGGATCTTTCGTAATAAGATGAACGAAGATGGTATAGTGATTCGAAACAAAGCACGACTGGTGTGCAAAGAATACTCCAAAAGAGAGGGTACTGGTGTTGATGAGATATTTGCACCAGTTGTAAGGCTGGAGACAATCAGATTATTCCTGGCCATTGCAGTGCAAAGAATGTTCAAAGTGTTCCAGATGGATGTCAAGACTGCATTTCTAAATGGGTTTCTGGAAGAAGTGGTGTACATTAACCAGCTAGATGGTTTTCTCATTCATGAGGATGAGAACAGAGTTTTCAGGCTGAAAAAGGCATTATATGGGCTAAAACAAGCACCAAGAGCATGGTACTCACGGCTTGATCAGTACTTGAAGAAGCTTGGTTTCTAGCGTGGGGGAGTTGATTACAATCTTTATTTCAACAACAATAGTAATCAAAGGATGATGGTGCTGGTCTATGTCGATGACATAATATTTTGTGGATCAGATGATGCTCAGTGCAGACAGTTTTCAGAATTCATGAAAAATGAGTTTGAAATGTCAATGATTGGAGAGCTAACATTTTTCCTTGGTCTATAGGTGACATAAGGAAGGAATGGAACATTCATTTCTCAATCCAAATATGCCAATGAGGTATTAAGAATGTTTGGCATGGAAAATTCCAAGGAGATGAAAACTCCGGTTGCTACCCGGATGAAATTATCAAAAGATGAGGATGGAAAGGAAATTAATATCACCGAATACAGGCAAATTATGGGAAGTTTGTTGTACTTGACCGCGACAAGGCCTGATATTGTTTTCGCCACATACCAATCAGTGAGATATCAGAGTAATCCCAAGGAAAATCTCATGCTCGTAGTGAAAATAATACTTTGGTATATCAAGGGAATGGTGGACTTCATCTTGACATACAATGAAAAATATCAGACAGAGTTATTGGGATGTACTGATGAAGACTAGGCCGGTTCAGCAGATGACAGGAAATCAACATCTGGAGGTGCATTATATCTTGGAAAACTATGTATTTCTTGGCTAAGCAAGAAGAAAGATTGCATTTCGTTGAGCACCGTGGAATCTGAGTATATTTCGGACACTTGAGAATGCACACAGTTATTGTGGATGAAGCAGCAGCTTGAAGATATGGGAGTTGATGTGAAGTCTCCGATCGGAATCCAGTGCGATAAATCAAGTGATATCAATCTTAGAAAAAATCCAGTTCATCACTCAAGGACAAATCACATTGAGATAAAGTATCATTTTATCAAGGAGAAGGGTGAGCAGGGAATCGTGATGTTGGAGTATGTGCCTACAAGGATCCAGGTTGTAGACATTCTGACAAAGGCCTTACCCAAGGAAGCATTAGAAAGGTATCGACTGGCTCTGGGAGTTCAGTCGATTCCCTGCACTTGAAATAGTGTGGATGTGGGACCCCCCCCCCCCTCTCCCCGAGGTATGATGTGTTTTTCCCTAATGTGCTCATATGTGTTCTCTACTATGTTAACGACTATAAAGGAGTGACCTTTGGGTTCATTGAAAAAGGGGGAGAAAATAGTGATTGTTCAAGGTGGAGACAATGTGTCTATACGAGAAATAATGAAAGATATGGGGAGAAGCTGACCAGTGGAGAAGCCAGATAGGGGGAGAAATGAGAAAGAGGGGAGTATTAAATCTGACGCTGCTAGAAGTAATCGATCAAAGCATAGATATCACGACAGGTGAGGATCGTGATAAAAGCAGAACAGTGGTGTTGGAATGGTAAGAGAAGGTTTCCAACTATCACCGATTGGGATCAGTGTGGTTCTACAGTTGGTATCAATTTATGAATTGGTATCAGGTTGGAATCGACAGTTGGTGTTTGATTTGAAGTGATTCATTGATGAACTTTTCATACTACTCTTGTTTCTCACGCCGAACATTGCTCATGTGGGCTTAGAGTACGTGTAAAGAGAATCCTTGAATGCTTTCAGAATCTCAAGAGGCGAATGGTGGTAGCGGCTGGAAGAATATTCAGTGAGGTATTAACGTGCAGAAAATCTTTCTGAGAATAGTTATAAAGAAATGTCAACAAACCCAAAGGGGGAGATTGTTGGGCAAAAATCCCTCACGGTAACATTGCAGTATTTTTGGGTTGTTTGTGTTTGTTGACAAAGCAGGTTTCCATGAAGAAATTGTCGAGTTCCAAAGAATTTGTTGACAATCCTTGTTGACAAAGAATGATGACAAAGGAAAGGATGATCTGGAGGCGGTACAAAAGAGCAGTATAAGGTTCCGTCATTTCCCAGTGTTTGCCGAATTTTTGGGGTCCAAAATTTGGAGTTTGGTGAGAATTGCGAAAATAGGATTTCCATGAAGATCATATTTTTATATGGAAAAGGCATGAATTTCACGAAGAGAGGATGCATGGATTGGATTTCGCAAAGACCAGAAAAATGGAGGCGGTGATGCTTCGCGATTACGTCAAAGCTTCACGAACGGAAGATTGGAAGTGACTCGCGGCGGTGAAGGGATTCGCGAGGGAGCTTTGCGGTGAAGGCCCGAAGGAATATTGATGGTAATGCTCCGCAATTATGACGAGCTCCGCGATCAGAAAATTGCCGTGGGGCTTCGCGATTTTGACAGAATTCCACTGGAAACTTTGGAGCTTCGCGATCAGTAATGACGTGGCGTGGACTTCGCGAGGAAAGTTCGAGGGTCGGTGGAATCACCTATAAAAAGAGGCCAACCCCCTCGAGAGAAAGAGAGAGAATTTTCAGAGAAGATCTTTGGCTCTCGGATTGCGAAGGTGGTTCGCGTAGCCAGTGTGCTTCGCGAAAGAGGAGCTTCGCGGTGGCTATTATAGCTCCACGAATGTTGTGAGATCCGTGTTAGTTCAGTGAGCTTTGCGAGGGAATTTTCTCTTCAATGACTTGAGCTTCCCGGTAGTACTTCGCGGTTGTGCTTCGTGGTTGTATTTCGTGAAAAGGTAGGAGCTTCGCGGAGGCTTGTTTGAGCATCGTGAAATTGGGAGCTTAGCGAAGTAGGGTGCTTTGCGAAGGTGTTTCCAAAGGAATTACCCAGTTTTTAAGATGCAAAGGGGTATTCATAAGTGGATGAAAGTTGGACTTTAATAGAGCATCTATCTATAGTTGAGGATGCATGCTTTCATGCAAATGAAGAGACCTACAGGTCTATAAACTGTGAGTGGATTCCCTTCCAGAGCAGTGAGCTTAGGAAGAGGAAGAAGGTGATCTTCTCCACCGACAGTGATCCAGAGAGAGAGAAATAGGGAGTGACCCTTGGGAAAGTAGTGAGCTGACCCTAAACTTTGTAAAGGTAGTGAGCCTGGGCATAGAAGTGATCTAGCCCGAACCATTGTATCCACATCTAGTGAAGAATAGTGGAATTAGGTACGACCGGCAACTTGTCAGCGTATGCTCCTTGGACGTAGCCTAGTGAGGGTGAACCAAGTAAAAATCCTTGTGTCTACCTACTTACTTCCCTGCGTTACATTCAAAGAATCATCATCAGATAAAGAAGAAAATAAGTGATCATAATAAACACACAAGTGCAAACGAAGTGAGCCTTGTAATAAAGAGGTCAAGATCTAGTGGGGCAGGAAGAACTTTCAAAAAGAATATCCATACCCTGATTCACCCCCCCCCCCCCCCACTCTCAGGGTATATAGGCCCCTATTGGTCCTAACAATTACCCTTTATGATTTTATCAATACTAATGTCCCAAAAGGCCATTAAAACCAAAAACAAGCCTCAACAAGGCCCAACCCCTTTCACGTGTCATAAAATGATGCAACCAAACATCCTTATTAAATTTTTTGAAAAATTCCATTCTTAACATGGGTGTTTATCTTTTAAATCCCAAAAAGATTAAAGACCTTAATTTCCATTTAAACTATCACAAAATCTATCATAGAATTTTAAATAAAAAGGGAACCACACACTCATTTCAAATCAACATTTAAAATCTATTTAAAACCCCCTTTTTTAAACCATGTGGAGTTTAACACATCATTTAAAAATATATATTTTTACCCTTTTTGATCATAATTAGGTCAAAAAACCAAATAACATGTTTAAAAACATTTCAATGGCCTCGTAGTAATTTCACAAAAGTATAGTACATAAAAAATTTCAATTCACACTTCCAACATGTTAAAAAAGTTTATTTTCAATATCCACCACGTATCCCTTAATAATTTATTCAATCCAACAAAAAATCTTAATCTAATTATGCACATAACCCACTAACATTACCCTTTACAATTTCATTTTACCATTTTCAAAAAAATGGAACACCCCATGGGTCGTTGTAGGTATGGTCTTAAATCACCAATGGATCCAATAGTGTCCTTGGCAGGCCCAACGTATCAATACAAATCCTATAACCAGATAACATAATCCAAGGAAGAAATCACACAACACATATATATATGAAAAAAAATTATCAAGACTATGGGTAAACCTATTATACAACCTATCTTATTTCTTGATCATTATAACAAAATTCAAAGCACGATAGCCTTGATAGGACCCGTCCAAACATCGTTCAAACCCCTCACCACCCAACCGAGCTTGTCACCACCACCCGTGCACTAGTCTCACACCAAGAAGCCAAAATTAAATAATTATAAAAATATATAATTAATTAACAAATTAAACACTGATGCAACATAATGCTGGAAAACTCATCGGGTTAATAATCTATTATTAGAACTCCAAGAAACTACTACAAGAGGTACATATAGACTCCCTACACCATTATTGGGTAAAATCCATAATATGTGATACCATTTCAACGTTTAATTAAATTAATTCACTATGAAAACTTAATAATATTATCCATGAACAAATAACTTTGATGAAACTCTAGGTAACAATGTGTAGAATTCACCTCAGGATCTCCTCTACCCAAGCCAACCAAAATCCCCATCATCCTTGGCTGATTCCACCATTATCCAGTGGAATCAGAATCAAATCCAAAAGCCTATAAATCAAAAATTATTAAGAACAATGGAAAGTGGGAATGTAAAGAACGGGAAGATAAATATCACCTTAAACTCTGAAGAATCACCATGAACTCACCCCCAAATCAATGGAAGAAAAAGAAGAGTAAGGGGTTTATGAAGCCCTTGGTTTGTGAACCTCAACTGGGCGAGAAAGGGGGTCGAATGGATAAAAATAAAAATGGCGTATTTTGGTCATTTCACACCTTTAATGAAATTTTGGGAAGTCACGCAGTCTTACTACAGGGATTATTAACCTATGAACAAACTACACATCACCTACTATCTAATACCCATACCCCACAAGGTTAGGCTTCATGGTTTGAAAAACTGTGTGCCAACCGTGCTGTCAATATTGCCTCCCTTCAGTATCAAGGTGTACAGTTTGTCGGAAACTAAGTGCATCCCATGCACCATGCCTTATAACCACCTCAACCTCACACGGTTTCTCCTTTTTACCCACATTTTTTCCCCCAAAATATGCCTGAATCAAGAAACTTAACCTTTTGCAGTTTAAAATGAAATGAAAATGTCTTGAACAACATAGTGCTCAACGGTTTCTCTTAAACCATGAACACCAAATGATGCACCCCTTCTATAAAACTCCAATACTACTGAAAACTAACCTAAATCTTTTGATACTCATCCAAACACCCAAGATACATCTCAAGTGTCACTCTTTGTCTAAAAACTACACTTTGAGGCATTCTAACTCTCATATTTCTATTCCGAGTCTTGATTCAAAATTCAACTCATCTAGTAACAAAAAAATCAAAATCATTCTTAAATTTTTTACCCATCTAGATGCGGGATATTATATTAATTTTCCTACGATGTTATGGTAATCAGACGTTGTTTTCTTGGTTCTTACCCCCTGTAGGACTTTTTTAAAGACTTTCATATCATTCAAAACTGCTTATTGAATAATTCTGAGAAAACTACATGTCATATTGATGTTTCTTCTACTCATACACATCAAAAAATTATTCACAATAGTTTTCCCATGATTTTAAGCAAACATGAGCTTGTTTTATTTGGTTCTAACCATAATATTCATATTTTAATGTTTTAAAACACAAAAATGTGTTTAAGGACATCTCAAGAAAAAAAATCAATAAAATTTATGTGGCGTCTATTCTTATATTTTAAAAATAAATCTATGGTATTTTTCATTGAATTTCATATATATATGAGGTTTTTTCTTAGATTTGAACCCAAGATGGTTGTTTTTAAAGACTTTAATACAATTATAAACTACTTATGGAGTACTTTTGATAAAACTACATGTCATATTGACATGAAATCTACTCTTACACATCATAAATGATTCAATGATAGTTTTACCATGATTTTATGTCAATATGAGTCCATTATCTATGGTCTTAACCATCATACACATGTTTTAGTGTTTTATAAAATAGAAAATTTATACTTATGGATATCTTTAGAAAACCATCAATTAGATTAATTTGGAGTCAGATCTTAAATTTTTCAAATCTATATATAGTCATTTTCCTATGATTTCATATATATATATATATGATGTCGTTCTCTTGATTTTGACCCCCAAATTCATGTTATTAAAGACTTTTATATCATTTTGAATTTCTTGTTTAGTAATTTCGATCACACCACACATCGAATTGTCTTTCCATCTTCTAATACTTTTCAAAAATGATTCAATGATATATTTATAATAATTTCACATCAATATGAGGTATTTTCTATTGTTTTTATTGTCACATGCATGTTTTAGAGTTTTAGAACATAAAAATGAACTTATGAGAATCCTAAGAAAATTTTCTATTGGATTTATGTGTCTTTAATTCCTGTAAATCAAAAACAACTACGATCTTTGGCCTATGATTTCATGCCACTCTGAAGTTTTACCCTTGGTCTTAACTCCCTAATGCATGTTTTTAAAGACTTTATTGTCATTATAAAATAATTATTATGTAATTATGAGTGTGTTGCATGCCTAATTGACATGAAATCTACTTTTAAAAATCAAAATGATGTATCAATTTTTTCCCATTATTTCATGAAAATTTGAGGTTATTTTCTATGGTTATGACTGTTACATGTATATTCTCTATTTTTTTAACACAAAAAGTGTTCATAAAAAAATCCTGACAAAATTTTCAATCATATTGATGTGGCTTCAGTTCTTATATTAAAAATATCACCCTATGATTGTTATACTCTGATTTCACTATAATATAAAGTCATTCTGTTTGTATTGATCCACAAACATATATTTTTATAGACTTTCATATCATAAAAACTTATTATTTTTGTCATTATGGGAAAACCACAAATCATATTGATGTGAAATATACTCATATACATCAAAAATTATACAAAGAATACATTCATGAAACTTTAGGACAATTTATGGTTTTTTCTATGGTTTTGATTATTATAATCATGTTTTAGAGTTTTAAACCACAAAAAATGTTCTTATAAAAATACAAAAAAACCATGAATCAGATTAAGGTGGAGTCAGTTCCTAAATTTTAAAAATAAATATATTATCATTTTCTTATGATTTAATGGTAATTCAAGGTTTCTTTCTGGGTTTCGACCCCCTAATGCATGTTTTTAAATATCTTCATATCATTAAAAACTGATTATTGAGTAATTATGAACACATTGCGTGTTGAATTAATATATTTTCTAAACATACACATAAATAATAATAAAAATATATTTTCCTAATGATTTTATGCTAATTCAAGGTTATTTTCTATGTCTATCACCATTACACACATGTTTCATAGTTTTAAAACATAAAAAATGTGCTTCTAGACATACTGAGCAAACCATCAATTAGATTGATGTGGTTTAAGTTATTATATTTCAAAAATAAATATAATATTTCTTTTATTTTTATTAAATAGAAATTTTTTTAATCATTTTATTGGTTTTGACCTCCTTACACATGTTTTTAATGGCTTTTGTATCATTAAAAAAATATTATTGAGTGATTCTAAGAAAAGTGCTTGTCGAATTAAATTTTTGTCTACTAATTCTCATAAAAAATGATTAAAAATTGTTATATCATGATTTGACAGCAATATAAAGTGTTTTTATATTCTTATAATTCTTACACACAAGTTTTAGGGTTTTTAAACACAAAAAATGAACTTATGAATATCCTGATAAATCCATCAATTAGATTGATGTGGTGTGATTTCCTATATTTTAAAAATTAGATTTCTGTGATTTCATGTTAATAAAAGATCATTTTATTTGTTTTGATCCTCTAATGCATGTTTTTAAATACTTTTATACCATTATAAATTTCTTATTGAGTAATTTTAAGAACATCAAATATCATATTGAAATTTCATCTTCTGGTATATGTTACAAATAATTCAACAAAATTTTTCTCATGATTTCATGTAAATAAGATTTAATTTTATATGGTTTTTACCATTATGAATTTTTTTATAGTTTTAAAACACAGAAAAATGATTTTATGGACATCCTCAGAAAACCTTCAATCGTATTGATATTGTTTAAGTTCCAATATTTCATTGTTCATTGTATTTTTTAGATAATGCCTAGAAAATAATATTTTCATTAATTAAAATTTTAATTTTCTTGTTTTTATGTTTGTAAGTTACTCTAAAATATGAAAATACCTTATAAGATATATCCCTATTAATATAAACAAACAATTTCCACAACTCATGAGACATATAATGTGATCTGAGAAGTGTCACTGAACTGATATGATAATCTCCACTAAAAATTATATCCATTTCTTGTACAAATTTTTCATGATCCACAGGAGTGAAATAGAGTTAAGGATATCAAAATAAAAACCATATAGAAATAGAACAACATAACACTTTATAAGTGTATTAATAATTTTACCCACACCTTTTGAATTTTTCATCACTGTATATTAAATTAGTATTACATTTATTTTATTTTGAAATACCTCATTCTTCCAAAATATGAGAATATACCTCTATAATTTAAAATTAACAGGATGTCTCACCATCTTGTTAGAAAGATTCCCAAAAATTTATCTATATATTTTGGTATTATCACTAGTAAGTACCCCAAACTCATCAAATGGAATGATAATTTTAAAGTATTTTAGGTCCCATATATCATTTATTTTGATATTTTTATCTCTTCTATTATCATTATTATATGTTTCACAAAAAAATTAAATAGTTAGTAAGAAAATATATATTTGTTACAATGTCATACATACAAGTAATGGTAACACATGAATATCCACTTAATGGAGGAATGAATCACTCGTCCACCACTATAGGTTCATTATATCGGGAGATACCAATAACATTTAGGTAAGCCAATAGCTCACTTATAGTCTTTCGTATAGTGGAATCACTCAGATCCAATAAAGGAGGAAGTAGAGGTAGTGTTCTCTAAGATGATGGCCTACGAGGACCTCAAAAAACATTTTTCTCATAATTCCTTCCTTTCAAACGAATTAGAATATATTCAATGTATAAAAAAGATTTATTATAAGAATTATAAAATCTAAAAAATAGAAATATATATATATATATATATTTGGAACACTTATATATATGCGAAATTGTAATATAGTTTCATATCCAATTTATAATTATAATTATATTCATATTTTTGTCCTCATTGTTATCAACCTCTATTGAGAAGTGTACTTCTTCATTTTCATCCTCCATTATAAGTTCCATTAATCAATATTTTCTGGGACAAACTATTGAATGTTTTGTGATTTGTGAAGTTCACTCTCACTAATTACCAATTTTGTTTCATTTACCATATCATAAAATATCTTTGTTTTAATATTACAACAAAACTCTAACCTTTTATCTATGAAATATAAGGAAAACACGCTATAGTTGAGGTTGAATTGTAGTTTGAAAAATAAAATCGAAATTTTAATGTCCTCAAGATTTAAAAATTAACAGAAAAATAATTTCAAACATACGCACAAAAATAATCAGAGTAATATCAATGTAATTCACAATAGTTGGAGGATCAGTATTTCATAGTTAATTATTAAAATAAGAAACAAAAAATAAAATTAAACAGTCATAATTTTAACAATTATCAAGAAGTTAAATAACATAGTGGTAAAAAATGAGGTGTATTTATTTACAAATCATGAACCCATAAATGATATTATTTAAAAACTAATTTTTAATGCAAAGTAAAATAAAAAAAATTAAACCTATTTAAAGGTATCATCGACTATAGACCTATGGAAATTTATCTGATTCTACAAACTAGAATTTTTGTTATAACATAAAATCTACATGAATCCCTAGATTATCCCAATCAAAAATTCCCTTCACTTTTATAAGAAGAAGCTTCGTATTCCTGATTCTATATTTTCAATATTGATATCATAATAATTCCAACAAAAAAATCTTATATAATTTAAAATGAATCCATCACACTCATATTCTCTAAATTGGATCTCAAAAAAACAATCAAAATATCTATAGTCAACATGCTGGTGATGACTTCAAGTGATTATGAATTTTTAAATATATCCTCTAACTTGTTGCTTATGTCTCCAAATCCATGAAGTGTGGATCTATTTATAAATGGATTTAAATGATCATATTTTTTATTCTTCAAGTTATTTTATAATGAAATAATTTTATCCTATTTTTCATCTTCTGATAGACTTGGCATCCCACCTTATCTATCGATGAAGTCAATCTACACCACTAAAATGATTAGTTTAACCTGTTTTTAATAAAACATTAAACCATAAGTATTTTAAAATTCCTTACATCATAGAATTATCAAAACTAATAAGACCATCGATATTTTATAAAACCTTAGGTTATTGGTATATCACTTTATGGTTTTACATTATGCACACACCAATGATAAAAAAACAAATTTAGGATATATCTAAAATACTTAATAAATTGTATTGTGATTTAAAAAAAAGGTAAAGTGAGTCTATGAATCAATAATCTACCCATTTTATAAAAATCAAAAATATGGATGAAATAATAAAAGATATCATAATTTTTAAAAGAAAAACTCTCTCTTATTTCAATAGATGTCGGTGAATTGAATAAATATCCCCCCTTATATAAATAATGAAGTGAAAATAGTCTTTCAATATAGAGTATATATTTTACTTTGAAAAGATTCTCTAATAATTTTTTATTAAAATTTTCCCCAATTTGAGATTTTCAAAAATAATTATAAGAAAAAAATTAAGTAATTTTTAAATACCCCCAGTTAAAATATCTCTTTTCAAGAAAAAATATACTTTAAGATTTTCAAAAAAATTAAAAATAGATAGTGAATATCCCTCATGAAATGTGTACGGAGTTCTAGTTAAAGTAATTGTATTCTTATAATTCCAAGGATAAAAACACCTTTCATATACAAATGGAAAATAATAAAATTAAATAGGAAAAAAAATTAAGCAAGGAAATATAAATAAGTATAATAAAAGAATTCAATTAACTATAATTATTTTGATTTTAGAGACCAAACATAGAAAGTAAAAATATATAGGTTGTAAAAAATTGAAAAATTAATCCTTATTAAGTAATTTTTAAGCTATATAATTCATCTTTTAAATATATTTTTGTTTTATCATCATCATTTCATCCTATATATTAAAATTGTAGTCTTTATCTTATAGTTTCTAACTAAAATTCTTGATACGGTTAACTGTTTCAAATTCAAGATATTCTAAATTTTAATTTTTCTCATTCACCTTCCATTCAGGATAATATATATTTTGAAGTTTTCTGTCAATTTTTTGTTTTTTGAGAAACCTTCAATTTTTTCAACTCATTAGTAGTGGAATAATTTTCATTAACTTTATAAAAAACCATTAACAAATTATTCATTTAATTATATTAATTTACAAATAATATCATAATTCTGATGTATTGAAATAGATTCCTTGTCAATATATTTGATATAATTTTCCTGAAATATTATATATTTATAAAAATATCTCAACTTCCAACCAAGTATTTTTATTTCTTACTTAAATAATTTAAAGCATCATTTTTCATCAAAAATTGAATCAATAATTTGAATTTTAAACTTTAAAACCTAAATGTGATTTAGTTATCCCTAAAACAAATTGATTTGTGTGCTTAAATATTTTATCATAGCATCCATGTTTTCAAATTTATTCAGTAAATTTAAACAAGAATTGATATTATGATCAAAATATTGACCAATCACACTAGTTTATGATTCTTATGAGCCATCAAATATTTCTACTCTTTATAAAATTTCTATATAATCAACCGGTTGAACTGCTGATGTTTTTTCTTCCTCAGGGTTAAACCCCTCAACCTTAAGTGATTTTTTATCTAACTTTACACCATTTTTTCTCATTTTATTCCTCCTTATATTTTTATTTTGAATATTTTTATGTAGAATATATTGAACTCTCCTTTAATGAGCTTGGTTCCTTAGAAGATTCTTTCATTTCTTCTAAAGAAGAAGGTAAGAATGATTTAACTAGTGAAAGGCATTTCACTACTTTATTAGAAATATCTTATATATATTCCTGATCAAATATTTCCTTAAATATTTTCTCTTATGTGGTGAAAAATTCATCATTAGGGACTACTGGTATTTATTTAAATGAGTTCTCATGGAAAAAATATGATGGGTGTTATTATGGTAGAAAAAATTTATATGTATCAATATAAATAGTACCTTATGGCCCACTATCCTCTTAATGTGGTAGAGATATAGTGGAAAATATTTATAGAACTTATATTTTAGATTTCCCCCTTTTCTTGGAACTTAATTTTCTATTCAATGGTTATTATTTAGCAACATACTCTTTAATAATGTCTAAAGGTAAAATAATATGAGCAACATGTGAATCTTTGATATTATAAGAATTCAATTTTCTTTTTCTTATCTTATTCAAAATTCATATAAGTTTATTCTCTTAGAGATTTTACATTTACCTTATCTAGAATAAAAAATATCCTTCTATTATCCCTTTCATCCTTTTCCTTTTTTTCTTTATCAATAGATTTCTACTTTGAGTCATTTTACTTATCTATAAAACTCTGAATCACTTCATTGGAATTTTTTTCTAAGATATCTTGTTTCTTAGCATTAGGAACTTTTGATTTCTCCTGATTCAATAATTTTAATGCCTTTTCTCCTTCTTTTATAGCCTATTGGAAAAAATAAGATCTAGTGATTTCATATTCTCTATGATTTTATCAACAACATCATCCTTACCATTCTTAAAAGATTTTTATAATTCCAGAAAAACCTCTACTAAATACTTTTATATAAATCTATTCTCAATAAAACCATATTTCAACCCATTTCTATATATTATTTCACAATTTATTGGATTTATATAATTCTATCTAGAAAAGATTCTTTTTTAACATTTTCTACTTTTAACATATTTACAATAACCATGTTCAATATTATTCTATACAACATGATTTTCAATTTGACCATTTTAGTATATATGGACTTCATATATGTCTTTATAAACTTATCCATTTCAATTTTACTGATATTTATAGGAAAAAATACTATATAAACATCTTTAATTTTTAATTTATCAATTTTTCTCTATTGGATAAAATAATGGACCCATTAAACTAATATGGGTACATCGAGTGATAATTTTTCATCCTTATGATCATTTTCATTTATATAAAAAATATTTTTTTCAATATATGATCCCTTGAAATATCCATATGATTCTCATAATTTTTTTGCTAAAAAAATGATTCCCCTTCAATGGAATTCATAGAAACTAAGAAAACCTCCCAATAGATAATGTAATCTTATGTTTAAACAGAACAAAATTCATCTGATTAACTCCACTATCTTCTCAAAAATTTATTTATCTATAAAATTCTTTGATAATAACAAGGTGAAATAACTCTACTTCTTCCATTGGTAAAATGAAATATTTCCAACCCTACAATATGATAATATCTTTCAACATGAAATCAAACTTTTCAAATAGATTTAGATATATTAATCTATCCTATATAATATCTCTATAAGATATTTCTTATTTAGAACCATATAACGTCCTGAGAATTTACAAATAGATTTAATATAAAATTCATGAAACAATGAGTCTCTACAAAAAACCAATTTTTTATAACTGCGATAGTAATCATATTTTTTCCACCTCTGTGATTTGAATTTTGAAAAACTAATATAAAAAGTTGCGTTCAGTAAGATATTTAGATTTTTATAAGACAAACTTAATTTTTGTTTAATATTAATGAATCTTAATCGACCAAAAAATAGAAACTTCACCCATGAATGTATAAATATAATTTAGACATCATAAAAGTGAAAAAATGATCATATTATAAGTATTGGTATTTTTGTATGTCATAAATATTTTAATTACAGTTTTATGATTAAAATAATAATTTTAAATGTAAATTTATTTTCATAAAATTTAATAATAAAATTTTAATTTATTGTCTTGTGGTTATAAAATAATTTTATGGCACCGTGATTAATTTCTCAAGGTGTTATAAAATGAGTTATATTTTTAAAGTTTTTTTCTTTGAAATAAATTAGTATTTTATTAAAACATTAAATGAAAAATATTTAGAAAAATAATATCAAAAATTTATTTCATTTTTGAATTCAATGTATTAATATTAGGTTATGGAAAATTTATGATATTTTTATAAATTGTTTTGTTTTTCAGTGAATAGTTAAAATACAGTTTTGAGTTTCGGTGTGTTTAATGACATCATTAATGATGTAATCCTGATGTAATGATTATGGTAGACTTTTGAATTGTAATATATGTTATGAGTTGTCCCAAGTGGCCAATACCATGGGAAAATACCATGGGCAAGCCCATGGTTTTTCAAATACCACCGATGAGGTATCCCTTGGAAATTAATAAAATATTCCCTCACTTTTTCTATAAATACCAAACCATTCCTTCATTACATTCATTAAAAATTAATCCTCAACAAATATATATTCCTTTTACCTCTCAAGTAGTACTCCCAAGGTTCCCTCAATCCCCCAAGGTCCCAACATTCATGCTTTCGATGTTACTCTTCTAGGTAAGGGAACCTTTCACCCTCCTCTTTTAAGTCGTGACTTCCTTTATGTTATGTATTCTAGATTCCATTTTATTATGTGGGGGTATGTTCTTCTATATTAGTATTTATGTCCATTTTATGTCCAAATTATTATATACCCTTTCTTCTCTTATCGACTGAATTTCTGGATTTTTATGTGATGTCGTTAGGTTGCCAGATTTTCTTAAAACAAATTACATCTTCTATTTTTGTTAAAATTTCCTTTTCATATGGTATGTCATTAAATAATCCATACCATTTTATTATTTATTTTTATTCTATAAACATACTATATTATGATTTATTTATGAGGTGATCACCCTTTTCCCATCAATTTTTAATATTTTCTAAAACCATGTTGTATAGTAGTTATGTTGTAAAATTTGCATCTCAAAATATCTCTCTTTTTCTCAAGAAATTATCTTATTTTATTTATGTTAATACTCAAATATATTTCCATTTCTAGGTGTATTAATCAAGAAATTTAAGTAACCAATTTTATTTTTGGAATTTACAAACATATAACCCTCACTCCCTTTTAATGGGTTATAAATGACATAATTATCTTGTTTTTAAGCACTTTTTAAAATGTCACAATTTTGATATGAAACCCACTTATTTTATTCTATTTTGGATATTTATGAAATTTTTTATTATTATACATGTGTCTCACTTGAAAATAAATATATATTAAGGGTAAACCATGATACCACTCCAATACCTTGGGTAATGAATTTAATCTCTAGAGATGACAAGTTCCACGATACCTTGGTGAATAACTTTGGAAATTTTTATGACACCTTGGTGTGAACCTTGGTGATACGGTCATGGATGTCTAAATTAAATTTTGTATCCAAAAATTAAATTTATGATTCATGTTATTTTTATTATAATATTCCTATTTTTCCATCTCCCATGTCTTTATGTTTTTCATCAAGTTCTTATTGATATCACAAGTAAACTGATTCCCTTACTTTCCTTACTGGGCCTTCCGCTTACCCTTTCCTTTGATGTATGTCTCCAGGTTATGAGATGCATTAATTTTACATATGATTATATTTTCAAGAATATTTTCAAGGGGATTAAAAATATTGTTTTATGTTTTCAGGTATTGTGCTCATGATTTCCAAGACATTAGACTTTATAATCCTTTGTTTGTAAAATGTATTGATAAGTTATGTAATAAAAAGGTAGGATTCCATTGTTGGTATAAAAGGATAGTTTAGTTATTTGTGGATATTAGGTGATGAAAATTTTATAAAGAACACTATATAAAAGTTTAAATATAGTAAAACTTTTTGGTATTTTGGTGAAATATTAATTAAGTGGTTTCTGAAAAAAATTAATCCATTTCTGGATACGAACAACTGGATGTGGGTATGGCACAGGTGTACCTAAGATTAAAAACTCTAACAAGGAGTTTTAGGCTTGACCTAGGGTATCCTAGTACACAACAATGGGATTTTCATCAATCCTTGTTTGACACTTCTGGGGGATATTTTCGATTAATCCCAAGATTTTGTTGAGCCATTCTGGAGGATTTATATGAAAAGTAATTTTTTTTAGAAAATGAATTTTTAGGACACAATAGTAACAAATTACTAGTAACAAATTACTAAGAAGAGACAATTTTTAGGACACAATTTTTTAAAGGGGGGAATAATTTAACAGCCTAAGAATTTAAAAATAGATTTAATACTGAATTCATGAAATGCTAAGTCTCTACAAAACACTATTTTTTTATAAATGAGCCTGTAAACCTAATTTTCCCACCTTTTTTATTTGAATTTAAAACAACTTATATACATGGTTGCATTTACTAAGATATTTAGAGTTTGATAAGACAAACATAATATTTACTTAATATTAATGAATAGTAAATTGACCAAAAAATAGAAACTTATCCCATGAATGTATAAATATAATTTAGACATCGTAAAAGTGGAAAAAAAAATCATAGTATAAGTATTGGAATTTCTTTATGTCATAAATATATTAATTATAAATTTATTATTAATTTAATAATTTAAAATTGAAATGTATTTTCATAAAATTTAATATTAAATTTTTACTTTATTGTCTTATTGTAATAAGATAATTTTATGAGACCATGATTAATTTCTCAATGTGTTATAAAACGAGTTATATTTTTAAATTTGTTTTCTTTAAAATAAATTATGATTTTATTTAAAAATTAAATGAAAAATATTTAGTAAAATATTTTCAAAAATTGATTTCATTTTTTAATTCAGAGCATTGATATTATGTTAGGGTAAATTTATGAGATTTTTATAAAATATTTTGTTTTCGGTGCATAGTAAAAATACAGTTTTGAGTTTTGATGTGTTTAATGACATAATTAATGATGTAATAATGATGTAATAATTCAAGGACACTATTTAATAGTAATATATATTATGAGAGTCCTAAGTGGCCAATACCACGGGAAAGATCTTGGTTTTTCAAATACCACTAATGGGGTGTCGCTTTGAAATTAATAAAATATTCCATCACTTTTGCTATTAATACCAACCCATTCCTTCATTACATTCATTATAATTCATCCTAAATGAAGCTCTAGTATTTTTACCTCCCAAGGAGTCCTCCCACGGTTCCCTCAAGCCCCCCAAGGTCCCAACTTTCGAGCTTTCGAAGTTACTCTTCAAGGTAATGGAACCTTTCACCCTCCTCTTTTAAGTCATGAATTCCTTTATGTTATGTCTTCCAATTTCCATTTTATTATGTGGGGGTATATTCTTATATATAATTTTTAATTATGTTTCCTATTGATTATATACCCTTTCCACTATCATCAACTGATTTTCTAGATTTTTAAGCGAAGTCATTAGGCTGCCAAATTTTCGTAAAACAAATCGCATCTTCTATTTTCATTCAAGTTTCCTTTTCATATGGTATGTCATTAAAATATCCATACCATATTATTATTTATTTTTATTCTTTACCCATAATATATTATGGTTTATTTATTATTGGGTGACCCTTGTCCCATCTCTTGTCAATATTTTCTAAAACCATGTTGTATAGCCATTATGCTGCAGAATATTCATCTCAAAATCTCACTCTTTTTCTCAAGAAATTATCTTATTTTATTTATGATAGTACCCAAATATATTTTCATTTATATGGGTATTCATAAAAACATAAAAGTGACCTATTTTATTCTATAATTTACATATATATATCCCTCACTCCCTTTCCATGGGTTATAAATGACATAATGGTCTTGTTTTTATGCACTTTATAAAACGTCACAATTTTGATATGAAGTCCGTTTATTTTATTATATTTGGGTTATTTATGAAATGTTTGATTTTTATACATGTGGATCAAATGAAAATAAATACATATTAAGGGTTCTCTTTGATATCTCTCTAATTCAATGGATAAATAATTTAATCTCAAGAGAAGAAAAGTTTCACGATACAGTGGTGAATATCCTTTGTAATTTTTATGACACCATGGGGATGAACCATCGTGATACATTCATGAATATCAAAATTAAATGTTCTATCCACATATTAAAGTTATTATTCATGTTCTTTTTATTATTATATAACTCTTTTTTCATTTCTCATGTCTTTATGTTTTTCATTAAGTTCTTATTGATGTCACAATTAAACTGATTTCCTTGCTTTCTTTACTAGGCCTTCTACTCAACCTTTC
This sequence comes from Viscum album, assembly GCA_963277665.1. Lineage (NCBI taxonomy): Eukaryota > Viridiplantae > Streptophyta > Magnoliopsida > Santalales > Viscaceae > Viscum > Viscum album. The sequence continues at coordinate 1,579,188,583 of OY728141.1, forward strand.
CTTTGATGTATGTCTCCAAGTTATGAGATGCAGTAATTGTACATAGGATGAACTTTTAAATAAGATTTTTAAGTGTATTTAAAATATTTTTTTAATTTTCATGTATTATACTCTTGATTTTCAAGACACTAGACTTCAAAGATTCTCAGTTTGAAAATTATAATGAAAAGTTGTGTAATAAAAATGTGGGATGCCATAGTTAGTATCAAAGGACATTTCAGTTATTTGTGGAAATTAGGTGATGAAAACTTTATGAATATCCTTATATAAAAGTTTAAATATATGAAAATTTTTAGTTATTTTGGTGAAATATTAAGTAAGTGGTTTTTAAACAAATAAATCTTTGTCTGGATACGAACAAGTGGATGTGGCTCTGGCACAAATTAACCTAGGAGTGAAAAAATATGACAAGGATTTTTGATCTTGACTCAGTGTATCCTAGTACACGAAAAGGTTCCTTTCTTCACTCCACGTTTGAATCTCTCTAGGAATATGTTTGATTAATATTTTGTTGAAATATTATGAAGGATTAATAGGAAATGTAATTTTTGTTAAAGAATAATTTTTTTAAGCTTGACGTGTTTAGACATAAAATTAATTTAGATTTATAAGATTCATAATAGTAATAAATTGATAAAAATGGAAAATTACGGGGATGCAATTTCTTTATGGGGGAAGAATGTAACACCCCAAGAATTTATAAATAGATTTAACACAAAATTCATGAAACACTAGGTCCCTACAAAACACCAATTTTTTATAATTGAGCCAGTAAACATAATTTTTCCACCTCTATGATATGAATTTTGAAAAACTGATATACACGGTTGTGTTCAGTAATATATTTAGACTCTGATAAGAAAAACATAATTTTTGGTAAATTGTAATGAATAGTAATTTGACCAAAAAAATAGAAACTTCACCCATGAATGTAAAAATATAATTTAGACATCATAAAAGTAAAAAAATGATCATAGTATATGTCTTGGTATTTTTTTTATGTCATAAATATTTTAATTAAAATTTTATGATTAATATAATAATTTAAAATGGAAATTTATTTCTATAAAAATTAATAATAAATTTTTAATTTATTGTCTTATGGTTATAAGATAAATTTATGAGACCATGATTAATTTCTCAAGGTGTTATAGAACGAGTTATATTTTTAAAGTTGTATTCTTTGAAATAAATTATGATTTTATTTAAAAATTAAATGACACATATTTAGAAAATTATTTTCAAAAATGGATTTCATTTTTCAATTATGAGCATTGATATTAGGTTAGAATTTCTTTTAAGGTAGTGCTTTGGTCAAAGACCAAAGCATAATTTATTGATAATCAAAAAAGGATTACAAAATGCGAAAGGAAGGGATTTTTTTACAATCTCTATCAAAAAGATATAATCGGTCAGGAGAAATAGAGTCCAGCCAAGTCATGGTTTGATGGAATCCTTTGTCGGCTAGAGCATCAGCAACGGCATTTACTTCACGGTAGGAATGAGTAGCTATATAATCCATCCCATGGAGAAAATTAAGGCAGTTCATCCAACGAGCGGTGAGTAACCAGGATAGATGGATGTTGCCATTCTAGATGGCATGAATGATAGTGGTTGAATCACTTTCAATCCATAGTTTTCTCCAACCTTTTTGAAGAGAAAAATCAACTGCATGAATGACGCCGAGAATTTCTGCCTCTAGAGATGAAGAGTGAACACATCCAACAAAGAAACAACCCTGACATTGACCAGCTGAGTCTCTGAAGATAGAACCACAACTGGCAGGACCAGGGTTGCCTTTGGAAGCACCGTCAACATTCACTTTGATCCATCCTAGAATTGGAGATCTCCAGAATACCTCAAGGGAGCGTTTCAGCTTTGGGAAAATGCCTGGAACATTAAGATGACGAAGGACCATAAAGTCACCAACGGAGTTGCTGCAACAGTTCTTTTGAGTTGTGGCTGCTTCATGAATCGCAAGAAGAATTCAGGACTTCCCTTCATTAATATTGAAAGAGTGATTATTGTGAACGATATCATTTCTAACATACCAAAGTTCATGCAGGAGTTTCGCCACTACCGTAAGAAACATATTTTTGACCTGCAGAGAGGCATCATGTCTAGTGCAATTACAAAGAAACAAAGAAATTGAGTCATTAATGGGCTTTCTGCAATTAAAAAAGTCAATGATGTAGTTCCAAAGTGCAGAGGCCGTTGCACAAGATAGAAATAGATGATTGGAATCTTCCTTGTTCTGGTTACATAGTCGACATTTATAACATAGATAAACACCAAAGGTTTGAAGACTAGTTTCCATAGGAAATCTATTGTGCGCAATGCGCCATATAAGGGTGAGTCTGGAAGGTTTAATCCAGAATTTATTAAATTTATTCACCCAGAAAAAATTAGAATCCTGATCAGAGAAATTATAATTATAGTAGCTTTTAGAATCAAGAATTCCATTAGAAAAAGGTTCCCAAATAAGGAAATCACCAGCAGAAGAGAAAGTATAATTCTCAATGGCTTGCATTATAATATCAGGGAGATCACAATCAGGAGATTGTAAGACCTCCTTTATAGACTGATTAGTATCTTCGGGAAGATTACAAGAGGGTAACAAAGAATTCATAGGGCTACCACACAATTTTCCGCACCAAAAATTGATGGAATGATCAGCACTGACAATCCATCTAGAATTTTGCATGATTTTGTGATAAGAGTCCCGGATGGAAGGCCAGATGGAAGAGTTAATGAAATTAAGATTTCATTTTAAAAGCTTAGAGAAAAACCTAAGTTTTATAAATTCAGTAGCTTTAGAAGAGGAGTTAATGATGCGCCAAGTAAGGAAGGCCTGAAGAACATCATTGAACAACTTTAAATTTTTAATACCAATTCCACCATTAGCAATGGGTTTACAACAAGAATTCCAAGGAATTGTAACAAGATTATTTTCAAAAATCCTTCCAGACCAAATGAAGTTTTTAATATAAGTATTAATTTTCTTTAAAATACCGACGGGCCATTTATAGACCATAAGGGAATAGACCATTTTAGAAACAATGGTTGAATTGACCAAACAGATTCATCCATCCATGGAGAGAGACTTCCCTTTCCAATTAGCTAGTTGATTTGTGATATGAAAAATGATATTAGAAAAATAGGTAGTTTTAGGACGACCACAGAATAGTGGAACACCCAAATAAGTGAAGGGTAAAAGGCCCTCTTTAATACCCAGGTAATTTATAATACTAGATTTCCTTCTTACAGGAAATATATTTCCAAAATAGATATAAGATTTGTCTCAGGAAATTGCTTGACCAGAGACATCATCATAGTGTGATATAGTTTTCTTGAGAGCATGTAAATTTCTTTGATCCCCTTTTATGAATAAGATAATATCATCAGCATATAAAAGATGGGTGGGGGAATTTATGTTCCTGGCCACCTGAATAGGATTAATCAAGTTTTGCTCAACCTGGTGGTTTATGAGTCTGCTAAGGTAATCTTCAGCAATGACAAAAAGGATGGCAGATAGGGGATCACCCTGCCTGACACCTTTAGTGCATTTAAAGAAACCACGAGGGGTACCATTAATCAGGATAGAGATGTGTGTTGAGTGAAAGAGAGTCTTGATTCTACCAATGAAGAAATCATTAAAGCAAAAAAAAATTAGAACTTTATAAATAAAATTCTAATCAATGGTGTCAAAAGCCTTTCTAATATCTAGTTTGATGGCCACACACCCACCTCCAGTTTTTTTGTTTAAAGTATTCGTACATTTAGAAGCAATAAAAATGCAGTCCTGAATGGATCGCCCTTTGATAAAGCCAAATTGGTTCCAAGATATAATTCTATTGCAGATAGGTGCTAGTCTATTTGCAATATTTTTTGTGATAATTTTATAGATAGAGTTAATCAGAGCAATATGTCTGAATTGGTGAATCTTAGCAGCATTCTCCACTTTGGGTATTAAAGTTATGAATTGAGCATTGATACCATGAGGAAGAGATCCATGAGTGAAAAAGATCTTAACATGATTACAAACATCATTATGTATTATATCCCAATGATTTTGGAAAAAACCGTTATTGAATCCATTCGGGCCAGGAGCACTGTCTGGGTTGAGACCAAAAACAATGTCTTTAATTTCATGATCGAAGGGAGTGCTTAAAAGGGACTTATTTTCACCTTCATCAACCAATAAAGGAATGATGTCAGGTTTAAGATCAAAATTTCTGTCCGGACCATTTAAAATATTATAAAAATACGAGGTAACAAGATTCGTAATGGCCTCTTCAGTTTTAATGACCATGTCATTATGAATAAGCATAGAAAGAGGACGACTGGCCTTTCTAATTCTTTGAAGGCAATTATAAAATTTAGTATTACGATCACCATCAGTAATCCATTTAGTTCTAAACATCTGTTTACGAATATTATCCTTAAAAGTGAGTAAGGAGTTAGGTTTAGAAGAGATATTAGCTTCTAACTTAGGATCCAAAATGAAATCAGAGTTAGTTTTCTGAGTTTGGAAGCGACTGAGTTCATCTTCAAGGTAGGAGATGTCTAGATCTATTTCGGAGTTTGAATTTTTACACCAACCTTTGAGAGCCTTCTTAAGAACTTTCAATTTATATAAACAAGCCAAAGAATCCTTATGATGCTTCATGGAGTTCCAAGTGTTATAAATAAAAGTAACACAGTCAGGATTCGATGACCAGGCATTATTAAATTTGAAGGGAAAGAAAGGTTTTAGATCAATCATGAGAAGATTAACAAGGATAGGATGATGATCAGAATTGATTCTGGGGAGAGTAAATCTAGATATTTTGTCCCAAATATCAAGGGCCTTCATATTCACAAAGGCTCTATCAAGTTTACTAGCAATGTTCTTGTTATAATGTTTTCTATACCAGGTATATTTTGCACCAATAAGATTAATCTCAAAGAGGTTACAGTCATCAATAGTAGATTTAAACTCTCTAGTAGAAATGGAGAGATGAGAGGGACCAATTTTTTCAGAAGGGGAAAGAATGGCATTGAAATCACCTAAAACAATCCAAGAATCTTGGATATGATTAGCAATATCAAGAAGTTCAATCCATAATATTCTCTTATCCTGATACCTATTTTTGGCATAAACAATAGTACAATAAGTATGTTGGCCATTCCATATGAAGTCACAAGTAAATTGCTGGTCAGAAATTCTAAAAATGTTAATATTTCTTAAAGAATTATGACAGAAAATCCACATTGAGTCAACTTGAGAGCTGCTATTACAGGAACCTAAAAACTAAAATTGAGTGCTCCAAATCTCATAAAGTTCATTTTAAAGGTGACTTTAGGTTCAGAAATTGCAAAGAGATGTGGCTTATGAGTAGTTAAAAACCTCCTAAGAGTAGTGGAGGTGTCATTGTTGGCAACCCCTTGACAGTTCCAAAAGAGGATATTCATTTCCATTTGTGTTTTGGGTTAGAACCCTTATTCTTTTTTTATTTACCAGAACCCTTCTTTTTTTGGGATCTTGTAACAACTGAGAAAGAAGATGATTTATATTGACTCCCATCAGTTTCAGAACTTTGAGACGAATCAGATTTCAAATCAGCATGTTGAATAGAAATAGGATCTGAAGTATACATTGAAATAGTAATGTCCAATTCGTGAAACTATTCAGCACCATGAGCAGAATCCTTTTCCAAGATAAGAGGCAGAATAGGGATGGTCTGAAGGGTCTCAAGAATAGCATCATGAGCATGAAATTTCTCAGACTAAGAATGAGGCTCATTCACATTCTGTACAGTTTCAATTTTAGTAGGATTTGAGTGATTAGATACAGAAAGAGGGTTATTTTCATTGTTTTGATTATCCAATGAAGGGTTAGAAACCATCCTATTACCCAAGAAGTGATCAGAATCTTGAACATATTTAGGAATAGGAAATGGGGAATGTGGATAATTACAAGCCAATATAGTATGATCAAGACCAACATTAACATTGATATTTGGTTAGAATGAATTTATGAGTTTTTTATAAAATGGTTTGTTTTTAGTGAATATAAAAAATAGATTTTTGAGTTTCGGTGTGTTTAATGACATCATTAATGATATAATCAGGATGAAATGATTCTTTTCAACTTTTGAATAGTAATATATGTTATTAGGTGTTCCAAGTGGCCAATACCATGGCCAAATACCATGGTAAATCCCATGGTTTTGAAAAAACCACCAATGAGGTGTCCCCTGGAAATTAATAAAATATTCCCACACTTTTTCTATGAATACCAACCCATTATTTCATTCCTTTCATTATAAATTAATCCTCAACAAAGATCTAGTCTTTTTACCTCCCAGGGAGTCCTCCCAAGGTTCCCTAAATCCCCCTAATGTCCCAACCTTCGTTCTTTCAAAGTTACTCTTCAAGGTAGGGGAACATTTCACCCTCCTCTTTTAATTCATGACTTCTTTTATGTTATGTCTTCTAGTTTCCATTTTATTATGTGGGGGTATGTTATTCTATATCATTATTTATTTCTATTTTATGTCCAAATGATTAGAGACCCTTTCCACTCTCATCAACTGATTTTATGGATTTTTAAGTGACATCGTTAGGCTGCCGAATTTTTATAAAAAAATCACATCTTCTATTTTCTTTAATGTTTCTATTTCATATGGTATGTCATTCAAATATCCATACCATGTTCTTATTTCTTTTTATTCCTTACTCACACTGTATTATGAGTTAACTATGAGTGGGTTACCCATTTACCATCTCTTTTCAAAATTTTCTAAAACCATGTTGTATGGTTTTTATGCTGTTGAATTTTCCTCTCAAAATCTCTCTCTTTTTCTCAAGAAATTCTCTTATTTTATTTATGTGAATACCCAAATATATTTTAATTTATAGGGGTATTCATCAAGACATAAAATTGACCTATTTCATTTCAGAATTTACATACATATAACCCTTACTCTCTTTCCATGGGTTATAAATGACATAATGATCTTGTTTTAAGCACTTTTTAAAACATCACAATTTTGATATAAAACCCATTTATTTTATTCTATTTGGGTTATTTATGAAATTTTTTATTATGATCCATGTGGATAAAATGAAAATAAATATATATTAAGGGTTTTCCCCGATATCTTTCTAATGTATTGAGTAATGAATTTAATCTCTAGAGATGACAAGTTTCAAGATACCTTGGTAATAACCTTGGTAATTTTTATAACACCTTGAGGATGAACCTTAGTGGTACGTTCATGAATCTCTAAAATAAATGTTTTAGAAACATATTAAATTTATGATTTGTGTTCTTTTTATTATGATATGTGTCTTTTTTCATTGCTCATGTCTTTATGTTTTTCATCGAATTCTTATTGATATCACAAGTAAACTGATTCCCTTGCTTTTCTTAATAGGCCTTCTGCTCATCCTTTCCTTTCATGTACATCTCCAAGTTATGGGATGTTTTAATTTTACATAGGATTAAATTTTCAAGAAGATTTACAAGGGTATTTTAAATATTGTTTTATGTTTTCATTTATTATTATACTGATTTCCAAGACTCTAGACTTTAAATATCCTCTCTTTGTAAAATGTAATGAAAAGTTTTGTAACAAAAAGGTAAGATGCCATTGTTGGTATCAAAAGAAAGTTTAGTTATTTGTGGAAATTAAGTGATGAAAAATTTAGAAATAACCCTATAGAAAAGTTAAAATATTGGAAAGATTCTTGGTATTTTGGTGAAATAATAAGTAAGTGGGTTCCGAACAAATAAATCCCTCACTGGATATGAACAAGTGGACGTGGCTCTGGCACAGATGTACCTAGGAGTGAAAACTCTGACAAGGAGTTTTAGGCCTAACCCTGGGTATCCTGGTATATGACAACGGGCCTTACTACACTATTGGTTTGACACTCTTAGGGGATATGTTTGATTAATCACAAGATTGTGTAGAACCATTATGAAGGATTTACAGGAAATGTAATTTTTATTAAAGAATTTTGTTTAAGCATGATGTTTTCGGACATAAAATAAATTTAGAATTATAAGATTCATAATAGTAACAAATTACTAAGAAGAAAAAATTATGAGGATGCAATTTTTTTAAGGGGGAAGAACGTAACACCCCATTAACTTACAAATAGATGTAATACAGAATTCATGAAACACTAAGTCTCTAAAAAACACCAATTTTTTATAACTGAGCTAGTAAACATAAATTTTCCACCTCTGTGATTTTAATTTCAAAAAACTTATATACACAGTTGCGTTCAGTAAGATACTTAGAGTATGATATGGAAAACTTAATTTTTGGTGAATAGTAATGAATAGTAAATCAACCAAAAAATTAGAAACTTTACCCATGAATGTATAAATATAATTTAGACATCATAAAAGTGATAATATAGACATAGTATGAGTATTGGTATTTTTGTATGTCAGAAATATTTTAATTTAATTTTTATGATTAATTTAATAATTTAAAATCAAAATGTATTTTCATAAAATGTAATCATAAATTTTTATTTTATTGTCTTATGGATATAAGATAATTTTATGGGACCATGATTAATTTATCAAGGTGTTATAAATTGAGTTATATTTTAAATGATTTTTTCTTGAAATAAATTATGATTTTATTTAAAATTAAATGAAAAATATTTAGAAAAATATTTTCAAAAATGGATTTCATTTTTGAATTTAGAGCATCAATATTATGTTAGAGAAAATTTAAAATATTTTTATAAATTGTTATGTTTTTCGGTGAATTGTAAAAATACAGTTTCTAGTTTCGATGTCCTTAATGACATCATTAGTAATGTAATCATGATGTAATAATTCTGGTTGATATATGAATATTAATATACTTCATTAGGTGTCCTAAGTGGAAAATAACAAGTGAAAAACCATGGGAAATCCCATGGTCTTTTAAATACCACCGATGAGGTGTCCCTTGAAAATTAATAAAATATTCCCTCAATTTTTCTATAAATACCAACCCATTACTTCATTCATTTCATTCAGAATTCTTCCTCAACTAATCTATAGTATTATTACCACCCAAGTATTCCTCCCAAGGTGACCTAAATCCCCCATGGTCCCATCCTTTGATCTTTCGAAGTTACTCTTCAAGGTAAGGGAACCTTTCCCCCTCCTTTCTTAAGTAAAGACTTCCTTTATGTTATGTCTTGTATATTACATTTTATTATGTGAGGGTATGTTATTCTATATCATTCATTCTGTCCATTTTATGTCCAAATTATTAGATACCCTTTCCGCTCTCATCAAATTATTTTATGTATTTTTAATTGATGCCATTAGGCTGTCGAATTTTCGTAAAAGAAACCACATCTTCTATTTCCTTTCAAGTTTCCTTTTCACATGGTATGTCAATCAAATATCCATACCATGTTCTTATTATTTTTATTCTATAACCATACTATATAATGAGTTATTTATTAGTGGGTTACCCTTGTCCCATCTCTTTTTAATATTTTCTATAACCATGTTGTATAGCTGTTATGCTGTAGAATTTTCGTCTCAAAATCTCTCTCTTTTTCTCAAGAAATTCTCTTATTTTATTTTTTTGAATACCCAAATATATTTTCATTTCTAGGTGTATTCATCAAAAAAATAAAATCGACCTATTTGATTCTATAATTGACATATATATAACCCTCACTCCCTTTCCATGGGTTATAAATGACATAATGATCTTATTTTAAATCACTTTTTAAAATGTCACAATTTTGATATAAAACCCATTTCTTTTATTCTGTTTGGGTTATTTATGAAAATTTTGATTATGATCCATGTGTCTCACATTAAAATAAATAAATATTAAGGGTGTTACATGGTAGCACTTCAATGCATTGGGTAAATAATTTGATCTCTAGAGATAAAAAGTTTCACGATACCATGGTGAATAACCTTGGTAATTTTTATTGCACCTTGGAGATGAACCTTAGTGATACGTTAATGAATGTATAAATTAAATGTTTTTTCAAACTATTAATGTTATGATTCATGTTATTTTTATTATTATATTCCTATTTTTCCATTGATCACGCCCTTATGTTTTTCATCAAGTTCTTGTTAATATCACAACTAAATTAATTCCCTATCTTTTCATACTATCCCTTATGATCATCCTTTCCTTTGATGTATATATCTAGGTTATGAGATACATTAATTTTACATAGGATGAACTTTTCAAGAAGATTTTCAATGGGATTTAAAATATTTTTTTACGTTTTCATGTATTATGCTCTTGATTTCCAATACACTAGAATTTAAAGATCCCCTGTTTGTAAAATGTAATGAAAATTTATTTAATAAAAAGGTGGTATTCCACATACCATATCTTTATCAGTAGATGAAAATTAATATCTTAAAATCAGAAAAAATTTCACAATAGAGCTATGGAGAAAATATCAAAATCACTATGTTTCTACCTATTAATATAAGTATTTGAGTTATTATAAATTAGAATTTATTTTCTAAGATCCAAAGGCTCATATCTCTTCATGACAACATCATATGATGTCATTTTTATTTTAAGAGTAGAAATTTTCCAATTTCCAACAATTTTTTTAAAAAAATTTGATAAATATAACATTTATTCTAAAATTTAGACAAATCGTTATAATTTTTGTGAAATGAAATATAATAGTTATAACTATCAAGAAGTTTTCTTTTGTTAGGTTGATTTATCTTCATCTCTAAAATATGTTTCAATAGAAATTTAAACATGGGATTTAAAAGTTCTCCATGAATTTAAATTTATTTATTAAAAAGTTAACCAAAAAATAAAATAAGAAACTACCCCTAAATATAATGAATTGATGCTTATATATAAATTAAAACTTTAAAATATTGAAACTACTCAATACATACAACACATTGAAGATTCTTTTTAAGTAAATGTAAAAAAAATAATAGGCATTGGTGATATGTTTTAATCTACCTATATATATCACCTTCAAGTCCTTATAATTATTTTTTTTGTTAAATAAAACACTTTTAGTTAATAATTATTTTCAAATAAAATCTTAAAAACCAATATTTGAGTATCTCTCTAATAATAATATGTAGAAAGTTCCATTGAGAAAAATATTTTTGTTCCCTAGAATGATTGAACTCTACTTAGATAAAAAAATTATAGATTCCTCCACATTAACACAAAGTATATAAGGCTAATTCACTAGTCATGATTTTTTTTTTGATAATTTAAAATTATATAGGTTTAAATTCCCAATTCAGATATAGTTTTTAGGTCTTATATTTCTATACATTTTCTAAAATTATTTTCTTCTAGGAGTAATCTTAGTCTGTAGCTTATTTATAATCTCAATATCATCCTTTTGTTTGAAAAAATAATTCTTATCTTGAGAAAAATTAATATTATTTGATTTATCATTCTTATCACTTATCTTCTTCTTATTATCTAGATTAATAAGAAATTATGGTGTTTTAACTTTATTTTCTTCCTTTTAGATCATTGGTATGTTTTGTAATATTCTTCTTTGATTAATCCATCTAAGATACAAGTTTTCAATCCTTATTTATTATTTTGGTATGTTTATTCACAACTTTCATAAAACTAACCTTTATTTTGGTAGTTTCACCTTTAATATTAGTGTTATGTTTATACTACGTCTTATACATGATTTCAAATTTATAAATATAAGAAATCATTTTTCAAAAGTTTTAGGGGCTCTATCATCATCATAAAAACTACATGAATTCTCATCATTAGTTTATTTCTTATAAGTATAAACAAATTAATCTTTGGTTATATTGGTTAGTGATTTATTAGTTAGTCTTCCTATAATTTTTTCCATTATTTTCAAAAAATATGGTGATCTTTTTACGATTATAACTTTATTCTGATTATTTATTTGAAGTAGTGTCACCTTCTCTTGTGCTCCATGAGTCTATAGATTTTAAAATTTTCTTCATTTTCTTCTTGCAATATCTTTTAGAATATTTTTTTCTTTCATATTTATCATATAGAAATAAAGTCGAAAATAATCTAGTTTTTTACATTAATAACATATAAACTATGTATAATCTTTCTTATCAAACTTATCCTTTTTATTTCTTCCATATTTTAAATAATATATTTTTAGATTATAGTATTAAAATCCTTCTTTTCATATTATCATGTTCACCTTCGGAAGGTTATCCTTTACTATCATCTTATATATTTCTTGAAATTCTCTTAGATGAACTTGGTTTACATTCTACGAGATTATAAGTTCTAGTGGTTGTAAAATCAGCTTTATTATTCCTTTTAAATTTTAATATATCTATTTTTAAATGATGTTCATATTGAATAAGAGTTCTAGTAATATCATCAAAACTACACTTGGTGATATGCTTATTATGAAAAAAATAGTTCTCTTAGATTCAAACTCCTTAAGTAAAATGTATATAACTTTCTCAACAATCTGATCACAAGATAATTCATTTTCTCCAAGAAACTATAATATGTTCATGATAACTATAAATAACTTATTTATTTGAGCTATAAATACATTACGAAGAAAATATAATGACTGATAATCTTTTCTAATCTCGGCTCTTTTATTTTCAAGAACTTTTGAATTTCTCAAATGATTAATTTCAAAAAAAAATCTAGATACTGAAAGTTGTTAAAAAAGAAGAAACTTATCAATATATTATTCCCTAAATGTAACATAAAAATATTATCATTGACTCTAATGTTTAACAAAAATCTATCTGTCTCTTCTTTAGTAAGAGTATAAAATTCATTCTCTAGAATTTTTTAATTACTCATAAACATAATAAAATTTTAAAATCCTATAGTGATTATGAATATTTCAATTATATAATGACAGTAATAAAAATAATTTAGATAAAATATAGGATTTTTTTAGATTAATATTGTTCATATATCCAACATCATTTCCTAACATTGAGAAAAAAATCATTTCTCTATTATAGATTGGTATAAGGAAACTAAATAATTGAAAATATGATAAAGTATAGAAATATTAGACAATTAGATCAGGATCCATATCATGTGTAGAGACTAGATATGATACCGAATATTTTCCCAGAAATAGATGAATATCACAATATAATATGGGTGGATTTTAGTTTTAAAAACCACTATTTTTTTAACATCATCAAGTTTTAAATTCTAATGGAAACAAAATTTATAATATACCAACAAAAATAATTAGAGTTATATAAAAGTAACGAATAGTATTGTTTTGATCAATATTTCACAATTAATAATTAAATTAATAAACAAAATATAAAATTAAACAATCGTAATTTTAAGAAATACCAATAAGTGAAATAACATATCAGAAAAACATAACATGGAGGGTTTATTTACAAATCAAGTTCCCCTAAAAGATATTATTTAAGAACTCTATTTTAACCCAAAGTAAAATAACGAAACTTAAACTCATTTTGAGGTATCCTTGACTTTATAACTATGTAAAGGTATTATCTTATATAAACCAAAATCTTGGTTTTGTCTTTTACTCTACATGAATCCCCCAATCATTTTGATCAAAAATTTATTCCTGCTTCTACAACTATATTCACAGTATTCCCACTTTAACTAGAATCTTGATATCACAAAATTACAATATAAAAATATTGGTTCATATCAAATGAAGTCCCCTCACACTCATATGATATAAGAAGAATCTAAAAAATAAAAATAATCATAATAAATCTATTAAAAATCTATTAATGAATTCAAGTGATTGAAATCTTTTAGGTATACCTTCTAACATGATACTTGTGTCTCTTAATCTATGATGTAAAACTCAACTTATGGAAGTTCATTAAATAGTTGGATTCCATGTTCTTCAAGTTCAGTTATAATGGAATCTATAGTAGTATAGTTTTCATCTTCTAATGGAATCGGTATCTAACCATATCAATTGATGAAGCTAGTACGCACCTCTGCAGTTATTATTTCAACCTATTTTTTATAAAACCTTAATTCATTAGTATTTTAAAATTTCTTTGGTCATTTGATTTTTAAAAATCGTCAAAACATTAGTATTTATTAAAACCTGAGGTCATTGGCATATCATTTAACGCTTTTATATTCTTCACACATCAATGATAAAATAATAATCTTATGTTAAATCTAAAATATTAATAATGTATATTTTGATTTACAAAAACTTAGGTAAAATGTGTCTTTGACTCAATACAACCATTATGTTCATCATCATCCATATAATAAAAAATATTTAATGATTAATACAATATAAATAGCCCATTCTCATCATTCTCACTTGTATGGATCAAGTGAAAGAAGTTGACATAAGTAAAATATAAAGAATATTTCATTATACCCCTATCAATGTTTACCAATTTGTATTTAAATAATACAACTAAAAATTGACCATGATAGTTTAATTCAATGATATCAACCACCTTTATGTAGTATCACACCTCTAAAAGTATAAATATTCAAATATTTGGAGTTCTTAATCATTATCCTTGTTTAATTGAATGAAATTAATGACATGGATATTGTAGGAATTGAATATTTTGGACTGTCTTAGAGGAACTCACTCCAAAAACTTCAAATCATTTGACATCTCAGGTCGATTATCAACATCCATTATCTAAACTCTAAGATATGAGGTATTATTTTTATCATATAAAAAATATAAACACATCAATAATTTAAATATGAGTATGTTCTTACAATACAAAAAAACCATTTAATAATATCCTTATTAACAACTTATGTAAATTCCATCTCATTTCTATCTTGAACCCTTAATCATCTCTTTGTATGGAATCTCAATTCTTTAATAAATTTATCTTCAATATTACTACTGAGTGAAACATATCTTTCTTTAGTAACTTATATCTAGTCAATAAAAAATTTGATCCCTTTTTAACCGGCCATCCTATAGTTGGAAATACCCATGGATGTTTTTTTGAATGAGAAATATTTAATATTCATCAAAAAATTTGACATGATTTAATCTAGTCCCAATTTTATCCAAATACCTAGAATATAAGGTCATATAATCTTTTTCTATGTAATTTATAGCAATAGAGCCTTCTGTTTGAGCTTTATTCTACACATATGACTTCAAATAACCTAACTACATTATACGAAACATAAGATACATATAAAAAAATTATGCAATGATTTTATAAAATAAAATCATCAATTAAAATAAAAAAAATATTAACATACCTCTTAATTAGTTATATACAAAAATAGCGTACAGGTCCCTGATGTTTAGATTCCCCAACCAAATGAACAATCAAATGAATCATGGTAGTTAAAAATAAAGTATGAAATAACATATAACAAAGTGTTAACATAATTCTTTCATGATGTTTTCAAGATTAATTAGATTTAGATTTTTTTTTGAGATGTTCTCTAAAGAAGGTGAAATACTGAACTATATCTATAGTAACTATTTTTAGGTAATGTATTGCATAATGCTAAGGGTAGAGACTATTCCATTAGAATATGTGAGTCCTGAATTTTTAATCCATGTAAATTTTTATGTTTTAAGTCAACACAAAATGAAATTATAATAGAATCTACATCTACAAATTTTATATTATTTAATGCTTTAATGAATAGGTCTTTCTCATCATTTTTAATTGTACAAATATCTGAAGGATACTTTACATTATTATTTTCCCATAAACCATGATTTGTATATATTTCTTCCATGTCCTTATGATCATTAACTTGATCCTTCGATTTAATATGCTCATTAATAAATGAAAAAGTTACATTTTTATGGATTCTCTTCTGAGTATGCAATATTTAAAGATTATGATGTAGCAATTTAAACTCCAAATATAAAATTTTGAAAAATATACTTGTTTTATTCTAATTCTGTGTTCCAACTTCTTCAGATATTATATCACATACCCTTTCCACCCCTTCTTTAAATTTATTACATGTTCTAAATTATAAAGTGATATTCATTAATTGTCTCATTATTTATAAAACAAATAAAACCATCAATGAATTTGTTAATTAAATATCTATATTAAATTATGTATTGTTAAACTTTAATTTATGAGATACATCAATAAATTGATGATGAAACAAAAATCATTGTTTTCTGATATGTTGTGATCATTGAGGTTCAAAATAAAAATTAAAAATAGGGAAATCCAAACATTTATGAGTGTTACAACTAAATATGTTTCCTAGTATATAAAATTCACAAATTTTCCACATTAATGAAATATGCATTTTTAAAAAATTTCTTATTGGTTAGTCAAATTCTTCTACACCATCATCCCATAATTTTATAAATTTGTTGAGTAGATTCTAAAGGTATAGATCAATTTCATTTACAAGAATTTTATTTCCTATAATAATCATAGAAAAAATGAAATTATTCTTTTTCATATGTTTTTAAAGAGGTATATTATATGGGAGAAAAAAACTGTTAATATTTTATAATTAGTCCTCAAATTAGAAAAAGGTTTAAAACTATAAAAAGCCAATCCCCAATGTTAATTCCTTGTATCAAAAGAAATTTTAGATATAATAAATCAAACATCATTCATACCATTGAATCTTTTAGGTGTCGCATAAATTCAACATTATTACTTTATATAGGCTTCCACTTTATGTCATATCTGATCTTAGATGAAATGAATAATATTTACAATGTTGTTTAAAAGGAAAGTAATAAAATACCTTCATGGTATTTTCATTCTTATTTTTCTTGTTGCTGTTACATTAATTTGTACTCTTGTCGCTGCTCATTGATTTCCATATACTTGTATGAAATATGTATTCTTCTTTATCAAACTCTTCTCCCCAATAATCCATGCAATCATTAGGGAATTCATGTATTTTTATATAATAAAGGCCAATATTATTGATTATTTTCTTCATATCTTTTAATGATGAAAGGATATTAGCTTCAACAAATGAATTGGGAAGAAACACCAAAAGCATGGACATAAAATTTTCAATAATTACATAGAGACACTTGATATAGTATAACATAAGTAGAAAAAATAGCTTTGAGTAATTAGCACACCCATAGTACAATTATTTATTTATGTCTTCAACTAATTTATAAATCTTTTTATCAATGAATTTATAAGTACGATTAACCCACTTAGGATAAACTAAATTTCTATTGAGATATTAAAATCTATTTCATTGTTTCATTCAAATCCAAATGCATTATTTATCAAGTTTCAAACCAAATTATCCTCTGGAAGGTCACTTTATGTTTCATTGACAAGATATTTTCTACTTTTTCTTTCTATGAAATTTGATTCACCATGCCAAATCCAATGTGCACATCAAGTAGAAAACTATTTTAACACCATGTGTTCGTATAATTTATTTTTATTAAACTATTTTTGGAATTTATAATAAATACAAAAACACTTTATTCTACCATCCACAGCATTATTTGCAATTTCACAATATAATTTTTTCAAACCCTTAGCATATTGAGCTCTATTTCAAGGTAAATTAATAAAAAATTTATCCAAACATATTGGATTACCACATTTATTCATATAAATTTAAAAATAAATTTATAAATATTTAATCAAATAATTATAATTAATTCTTAATATCATTGTGTAAAAAATCAATAAAATAATACTCATATGAAAGCTCAGTTTAAACAAGAAGATGAAAAATAAATTACATTAATTACTAAAAATCTATAAATTGATTTTAATAAATATGTATTAATATAAATTCAATATAATAGATGATAGTTAAAACCCCTTAAACACTACTTGAAAGTTTAGGGGTCAGCTATCTTGGGAGAAGGCTCGAAAGGTAAGAGGATAGAGGCCAATGAGAAGAGGGAAGAAAATTGTATGGAGGATGGAGAAGTGAGGGAAAATTTTTGCATCAAATAATGTTTTGGGTATTTGGGTTTAGGTAGAGGAGGGGATAATAGGTATGGGGTCAAGGGATGGGGTCCCAAGGAGAAGGGTGTCACTGTCGGGGACAGAATTGTAGGGAGAAGGGTTGTCATCGGGGGTCTCCACCATCAGGTATATTAGTAATAAGACGAACAACCTCTATTATGGATATATTCTATATAAGTTTGGGGTTTGAGTTTATATCAATTGGATAAGGGGGTACATATTTTTGGGTTTATGGGGGTGATTAGGTTATTAATAAAGATTTTGTGGCAGTTTTAGGAAAACTGCTAGTAAATCTAAATATATTTAAAATAAAATTCCAGTGATGAAACTGTAAATATACTTAAAAAATAATAAATATGTTTGAATTTAGTGTTTTATTAGCATCCTAAACTAAAAACCATTTAAAATTTATCTATTTATAGTGTTGGTGCACTAAATATTTATTTATGAGTGCCTTCATAGAAGATTAGGAATAAGTGATATTATAACTAGATCTTTTAATGGAGGAACTGGAAGTTCTAATCTAATCAATTTATTTTCAAAATCTTCTACCAAATATACTGTAATAACTGCAGACTTCAAGAAAGAATCCAAAAGCTACAGAAAAAAGTTTTATACTCTTAAATATTCATGAATATAAGGTGGATATTCAAATAACATGTTGATAATTTCTAAAAAAAATGATATTTGAAAAACAAATTCACTCTTACTTAAAAAACCCCACCTAATTCTTATCCATCAAGAAGTAAGGAAATAATAATGATTATATTTTTTTCACATAATTTTGGGTACTATAAAACATACACTGTCACAAGGATATAAAGGCTACTCATGTCCATCACCCTTAAAACACCCCTAATATCATAATATTTTGTCAGAAAATAACTACATTATTAGGGAATTAAATCAGACACAGTTTAAAATATCAATAAATATAAATAAATTTCCATGTTCACACTCAATTTCACCTTAATATGATGGTATTTGAAAATAATATAATAATTATATAACATATTGAAACTATAATCTAAAATACAAAAGGTAGTTGATGATGGATAAAATAATAGGAGGAATAAAAATTTAAAATATATATAAATAGCATGATTTAATGGTAACTTCACCACCTTATAAACATATAGAGTAATAGTAAACCAAATAAATTCTATCCATGCTTGTGTAAAATTCAATTTCATCTTTTTGTCCATGTTAACTGAAGGAAGGACCCAAGCATAGTGTTGATATGAAATAACAAACATAATATAAACAAAAAGGTCAAATGAAATTTACAATGATTTCACATATTATAGTGGTTCCAACAATTTTTTTAATACAACATAGAAAAATATCACTTATCCATGATGCATACAACTATAAAATCATAATAGTTACAAAATTAATGCCATGTATATAGATTACACCACTGTCATATGTATTTGGATTTTATAGACCACCTTTACTTTTTATGGGCTATGTATTTCCATTTGAAGCACCTTCAAATGATTATCCTAGTTCACATGAAAATCCAAAATTATTATTATTCTACTCAACTAGAAATAAATATTCACATGGTATTTGATGAATTTCTAGTAAAGAAATCATCTAATTATGGGACACTAAATTCAAATACATAATAAACATGATATAAGGAAAAGAATATAATTTTTAAAACCATTATAATAATAACAAAAAAAAATTATCTTTCTCCTAAAATATGTATGAGATTTGTTTTAATATCTTATCCTCTAAAAATAACATGTATCATGAAATATTTCTTAAAATAAAATGCATTATACTGCCCATGCAATTTCAATGTTTATATTTCTAGGTTTCCATGTTACTAATTCTATTCGTGAAAGTGAACACTTAGGTTTATTGGTTGGTTTTATATCCCTTGCTCATTTTATTGAAAATAATTAAACAAATCATTATGTTTAAAATGATCTTGTTTATCATGCACAGAGTAGTGGTGGATATTGGTGTATTGAAATCATAATGAAGGAATTCACGTAATCTTAAGAAAAAAATAAAGAAGTTTTAGTATTTATAAAATATCATAATTTTTAGAGGTTATATTGATGTGAGAATTGTTTTGTTAATATCCAAGATATAGGTATACTAATTGTATAGAGACACTAGTAAAATTTAGATGTTTTATACATGAAATAATGGGTACAGGGTAATATCATATGAATCATGGCATAATCAATATACTGGTTATTATGATTCCACTACTATCGTCACAACATATATTTTCAAATTAAAAGGTAATATTAATGTATTGAATCATTATATTGTATTAAACACTAAGAGGGGGTGAATTAGGGTGTAGAAGATGCAAATGATTCCTCCTTGATTATGGATCTTGTTCTCTCACATTGAGTAACACTTCATTTTCTCTCTATTATTTTCTTCTCAAAGAGTGATGAAAGTAGTAAATGACATGATTGATTTTACATCATTCACCCACATGAGGATAATTCTAAGGAGAGTGAATGATAATGTGATTTCATACAAAATTTAGTAAAATCTCACTGCAATACAAGTATAAGTTTATAGCGGTCTCATTGACCCTCTTAGTTCACTTCTATGAACAATTGTAGAACTCACTATCCTCTTTTAAAAAAGGAATCACTACTCCATTTGTTGAAAATTTTTATATTCATACAAATATGATGAAAACATACACCAAGAATATCATTCCTATTTAGTACATAAAATTTCAACTTCTAGTGAGAAAATAAGACTCTTGTAATTCCACCTTCTTCTACCTTAAGCCTTCTAGATGATATCTAGAATAACACCATATTCTTCTTCCTTTTGTTTTTTCAAATTCATTATATATATTTGAAAATTTTAATGCTATTCTCTACTTTTAAATCTCCCATTTCATGTTCATCCCCCCAAACCAATGAATGCATGAATTATGGCCTACAAAAACTAATTTGAAACCTCTAATTAAGTGGTGGTTACAACTTTCATAAATATCCAAAGAAATATGTCATGAATTTTCTTCATATTTGTAAATATATCATCAAAACAAAATGCACCATGCCTTGTTGCAAATAACCTGGCCATTTTTTCATGTACACACCCAAAACCAAGGGAATAACCTTTTGATGGAATCATTTTCACCCTGGTAGACTAAAAATGAGCTACAACCTCTGAAATAGTCATAGTGTCACTCATTGGGGATCAAAGGTAAATACCTAGAGCACCACACCTTCCACTACTCCTATATCATACTACTTGTGGATGACTGGTAAATGCACAGATCACTATACTAGGTGAAATGTAATGGTCTCACCTATGTAAGCTTCCTTCAACTGAGTTCTTGGTCAGGTATTCGTCTCTATAGAATGGTGAAGATATATTTCTAGTTTTTTCTTCAAAATGGTATGTAACACAGCTTACACCTCAATTTTCTGACCATTTCTCATTGAAAATCTACTTATCAACCATGACCACCACCAAAACATGTGTGGTCCCTCCACATTAATTATTTTACATATATGCATAGGGAAATCACCATGGGGACCTCCACAAGTGTGTTCCCTTCCAGTTCCCATTTTAGGAAGGTTCATCTCAACATTCCCTAGAAAATTGGAATGGTCCTTCCTGGGATTACCTCCACCTTCACCACACCCACTGATTAGGTCATGGTATTGGTTGTGGTGAATCTCTACTTCAAAAAACTTCAGAACCACCTTTATTTAAATTTTCGGCAATCATTCTTCATCAAACTTGTCAAAAAACACAACCCAAAAAGCAATTTTAGATATTTTTTCTAACAATCACCCCCTTTGGGTTGCTTGAAACACTTCAAACACTCCAAAAAACAATTCATCTTCCTTTGGAAACACTAAAATTCTTATTCATAAATATTACACCTTAATATATGGATATTTACTGCATAACATATTAATACATGATGGAATAGTATAGTTATAGTACCTTTGGAAACTCGGACACATAATAAAATAGTCCATAAGTGAGCTACGTCATCTCCCACTATGTTATTAATAACTAAAACCCTTCTTTGACATATCATAAATAATAGTTTTCATTATAACCTATGGAAATGAAACATAATAAAGAGTGATCTAAGATGTTTAGTAAGTCTAAACAGGGAAGATATCAACATATCATGATTATAAGAGTATAAGAACATGAGAATAAAATTTTAAAACCACACTCTACATATCATATATCATAAGCACGAGTCGTGGAATAAATATTGGTAGTTCATAAGGCATTAATCATAATAAAATCAATAAATATGAACTATGAGAACATAAAATTTTCTTAAGGAATAGATTTGTGCCATAAAAATAAGCATAGAAAGTCATTTCCATATTAGTTCAAGGATCATTACCACGACTATCATAGTGTAATGGGTTCACTCCATTAATCATAATAGTAGTCAAGGATCACTCCCAAGACTACCATAGTAGACAGAATCTCTTACTGTATGGGGTTCACTCACCATTCTAATCCTATATTTCTTTTGAGATGTCAATATTTACCCAATATATTGGAGGGATATATAGGTCCCACCCATCTCATAATTAAAACCACACATACGTGTTCCATAAGATCATAAAAAATTCATCATATTATAACCCATGAAAAGAAATAGATTTTACAAACATTCCATCATAACAAAACCTATGGAAAAGTAACAAGTTTCATAATCATTTCATCATTACAATAAAACATGACCCATGGAAAAAGAAGTGGGTTTCATAAGATTATTTCATCATAAACATAAACCATTAATATAAATAATAATAATTTTATCCTTTAATAATACCCCCAATAAATTATAAGTAAAATCAAAAGATTTTATTTTAGATGGAAATTATTTTGAATGAAAAAAAACATGGAAAGTTTCTTGAGGAAAATTTCCTTTATTTTAAAATCACCTTTTTAAAATTATAAATTCATAAAATATTAGGGTAAACCATTTATTTAAAAATAAAATTGAATATTATAAATTATTATTCAAAAAAAATAGTGTTCTTTCACCCAGGGAATTCTTTTCATGTTATATATGTTAAAATAAATATTCCTTTCACATTTTTTGGAAAAATCCAAACAAGACTTGTCTGGAAAAATAAATGATTCTTTATTTTATAAAACATTGTAAAAAGTCAAAAGTGGGTAAAGTTTATTTTAAAAAATCATTTGGGTAATATCAAAACATTTCTAAAAACATTTTTAGAAAACAGGGATTTGGAAGAAAATGGGTTTTCAAATGAAGTTAAAACATGAATTCATCGTAAATAACTATAGTATAATAAAATAAATGATTTTAAAGAGAGATATATCTTAATATTTTATTATTTTAAGTATAATTATGAATAACCCTAACAAACGAAAAGATTGTATCACAAAACGCTTACCACTTTGGTAATTCCCATGAAAAAATAAAAATGAATAAAACATAAAATATATTGATAATAAATAAATTCATGATATTAAATTTAAAATGGTATATATATGAACCTCATAAAATAATATAGGTGTGTAACAAAACACTTGTCTTAAAGAAGGAAAATTAAGACAAAAATCCCTTTCCTTAAGTCTCGATTTCCTTCTACACATTAAAACCTCCAATATAATAAATATAAGTTTATTATAAATCTATTTAAGAACCATAATTATATATAACAAATCATATTTTATTTTCTTATGACCTTTTATTACCCATTTATTAACAATTCCTTGTTAAAGTCACGTTTTGGGCAATAACTGTACTATTTTTCAGTTATGTTTTGATTTTTTGTCCTCTTATTTTCATAATGGTTCCATCATATGTAGGATATTAAAAATTATATTCCTGTAATATATACTAATTATATATATATATATATATTAATCCATATAATTTAGATATATAAAATAAAATACATCGTTCATAAAGATGGTAGGTTGCATGTATGCATAAACAGTGTTCCTATTTTCTTGATGGATTTAAATAAATAAATTTAAATAATATATTATCATTAAAAAATAATTTTTATTTCATATATATATAATATTTTTATTAAAATCATCCTTACTAACTTCCATGTAAATCGTGAATGAATCACATCACTTCGTGAGATGATAGTCCCCCGTACACATGAGTGACATTATCATATTCCCACAGAACGGAAAGTAAGAAGGTATATGTGATATAATAATTATAGAAGTATAATAATATCATATTTGTCATTTATAAACATTTAATCAATCATTATATCTACTGTGAGTGGTGGTGATGGAAAACAAATAACATCAGTTCGTGAGGCTGTAGTTCATCGTACATACGAATGATGATTTTGTATGTCATTTGATAGAACATGAGACAGATATAGGTCATTACATTAACATAAAAGAATATAAGTGTATTTAATATTAAAATATGATAATATCATCCTTTTTAATAATAATTCAAGTATTTATATGAATAAATAATATAAAATTCTCTGTTAAGGATGTTGCCTCTTCTTTGGAAAACATCTTTTGGTTTCCACCAAAATCCATCCTAGGTTGTATTTCTGAAAACAAAAATAAGGATTATTGAATGAAAAGAAGTAATTAATTAAGGGATTCAGTTAGTTATTTTTTTAACAAATTGGTTTTGAAATTTTGAATAGAAGAGGAGGGTGGGTGCCCTTTTATAACTAAGGTGACTGGGACACTTGTGATTTTTGAAAAGAAAAAGGTTTACACATGTTTTTTCAAATAAAATATAGTCCAAAATGGAATAAAATGAAGTATTAGATATGATAATCACTAAATATTTCTATAAAATTATTTTTGGAAAAGTTTTATTTCATTTTTAACTCGTATATTTGTCATTTAACCCCCTGTAAACCCATTTTTTCCACAACCATGGTGAATAATTTTTTCTTATTTTTCAATTAATTATGGTGAAAAGATAATTTGACCTTATTATATAATTTAAATTAAGATTATTCCATATATTTAATATATTTTTAAAATTTTCATTCACATAATTAGAAAATTTAAAATTAAAACTAAACCCGAAAATGCGGTGAGAAAATGACTTTCGAAAGAGAAAATGTTCAAATGTTTACAAAGTTTTCATATTAAAATTTATTTTGAAAATTATTTAAATGACCTAAATTATATTAATAATAATTTAATTGAACTAATTTTACTTTTAAACCATTTTTTTGAAAAATAAACTTATAAATTTTTTAAATGAAACAACAGTTTTCAATAAAAACCAGTATTTTTAATTATTCATTGAAAAATTAATATTTTCATAATAATCCCAAAACATAAACCTAAGATAATTTTGAAATTATTATTTCAAAAATTTAGTTTATTTTACCAAATTTATTTTCTAAAATTTTTAAAAATTAATTCTCAAAATGAAATAAAATACACTTTTTAAGAAAATCGTATTTTCAAAACATATAAATAGTTTATCAAAAATTAGTTATTTTTTATCAATATTTTTTATTTATATAAAAGCACTAAACATAATATCTAAAATTTGTTTATTCATATTAATTGTACCAAGTTTAATGTTCAGGTAATAACATTCATGTTTAAATAATAATATAAATAGTTTTTTGCAGTTTGTTAAAACTTTGTGTCTCGTGTAATGTTACCTATCGAAAAATAAACTATTTTATTTTGGAAAAAAATATTTTGTAAAATATCAAGGTGTTAAAAAGAGTACCTATAAGAAATATGGGTGAAATTTAGTGAGTTATTTTGGATGATCTTGGTCAATATATAGTTCTCAAAGTGTGTGGAGAGGTTAGGAGAGGAGGTTCTCTTTTATAAGTGGGGGGAGTGACACTCGTGTAAATATTAATAGATTTAAAATAATATAAATTTGTTTTTACAAGGAAAAAAAATTTCAAATATGAGATAGTTTAAGCTTTAGATACACTCATAAAATAATATTTATAAAAGTTTTTTATTTTTTTGAATATTTATCTCTTAGTTTCGCCCCCACATTAACCTTTTTAACCATTACTATGGGGACAAACTTTTACCGTGGTAAATACTCTATATGAATAAAAATTAAATTAATCTCAATAAAATATTTAAATATGATTATTCCAACTATGGAATCCATTTTCTAAGATTAAAGTTTTATAATTGGTATAAATTAATTATAATATAAGCGCACAAAACTATTAAAACAGATTTTTATAAAAAAAAAAATTTGTCTAAAAATTAATTTATAATTATTTAGTCCAAAGAATATTGATTAGTGGTGCTTAAAATAAAGGTTTTTTACATTATAAATATCAAAAATAAATGGGACCTTCCAACCACAGTATTAAATGCAATGATCCATTAACAGTTTTTAATTAGAATAAAATATAAGTTATGTTCCAAAAATTCAACCATGGGTATAAAAATTCCAAATAATGTTTTTCAATAATTTATTTTACTCATTAAACACATATTAGGTTGATAAAAAGGTTTTATAAAATTTTAAATTAATATTACATCATGATGATGTCATAAAAGTTATGGTATTTGTAAAAATGGTATTTCTCTCTCTTCAATAAAAAATCAACCATTTAAAAAATATATTAAATATTCAACCTAAAAAATTAATATGATGAATCTGGAAATTAATATAATTTTATAAAATAAAATTTCTGAAAGTGGTAGAAAATAATTATAATATCCGTACACAAAACATGTAAAAACCACGTTTATAAAAAAATATTTTTGAAGAATTAAGTGAATTTATTATCATTCCTTACCTAGTAAAAACAATTCAATGATTGTAAATTTATTTGATTAACTTTATAATAAATAAATTTCATTAAAATCATAAATCAACCATGGTTAATTTAATTTATTAATGTAAAAATACATTGCATTGTTAAAAAATTTCTGAAAAATATCTCCTTACACCATTAAATGGTTTTATCTTCATTTTTAACAAATTAATAATCAATTTAGGAATGATTATTCATTATTTTCATGTAGAATAATTAATTTTTCAATAAATTTTATACTCTAATTAATATAAATTTATCTTTTAAAAGAAACATATAAAATATAAATAAAACACGCTTTTATAAAAAAATTCCCCTTTTAAACTTTAATTGTTCAAAGTCTTATATGATTTTATTATTATTGTTTTAAAATGAGTACTTATTTCTTAACAATTGATCATAAAATTTTTATTAAGAAATATTTTATACATTTACATTATAATTCTTTTACTCATATCCATACCCATCAATCCAATGGTTAGGTAATAATATTCATATTTATATAATAATATTTCTATTATATATCACGATTCATTTAAGATCAGTGTTTCATGTGGTACACACTATTGAACATATAATTCAGTTAAAGGAAAATAAGATAAATCTCATGATGTTACATCTTCTGGATCAACCTCCTTTACTATGTATTTTAAAGTCACCAACCTACTCCTAAACTACCAAGGAAAGACCCAATTAGGTGTTTATGTTTCTAAGAAATAAAAGAATAACATGCAACCCCTAAACATGTGCCAGTGGTTTCTAAACACTCCCCTCCTAATACAACCTATTTATTTAAAAAATTGCATCAATAGTATGGATATTATCGATTATTAACCTAATCAATAATATAAAAATAGTTTAAAACCTTAAAAATGATTATATTCAATGAATTAAACAGTCTCCAAGAACTAAAATAAATTAATAAGAAAAGATATTTTATTCAATAATTCATGAGGACTATAGAATAACAAGGGAAACCATCCCTTCCCCAATTACTCATAAAATTACTCCTCCATTTGAAGGGAAACAAAGTATAAATGGGGAGAAGAAGGAATTATCAAACTAAAGCCAATAAAAAATTTAAAAAAATGACATAAAAGTAATAAAACATTCTATTGAAATAAATCACAAATGTGTCCCATAGATCCTTTCTCTATAATTCCTCCTTCTATTATAGAGTCATGTAATCCTCTTTTGACTATTCAAACCCATTATATCTTCTCCTTTTTGAAATCTTTATTATTTTCCTCTTTCCTTGGATCTTTCCCCTTCATGATTTGATCTTCTAAGAAACTCAACGATTTCCATTTTAGAGTAACCAAAAAATTATACAAGAATAAATATACTTGGAATCCTCCTATCGATAAAATTCATGCTGATATAGTATCCCTATGTTTTAGTTTGAAGTTTATGTGGTTTCACGAAGCCTACACAAGACCTACAGTTGATCATTATAAGTTAGTTTTTTGAAAAGTGTTAGATTGATCATAATTTTCAAAGGCATAGATTGAAAAAGATGTGAAAGTAAATTTATGATAGACAAGTGACCATGATGAAGGCAAGTGACCATGTACCAAGTTCAATGCATGGTCAATTGGATGGTAGTGTGGTCGATGGATGACATGAATTGTTGATGAGGTTTCCTTATACGGTTGATTGTCTGTGACATCGTTAGTTGTATTACACATTTGATCACATTATTACTTTTCATAACTTTCATTTGTGGTTAATGGATTGAATGTGTGGTAACTTTACCCAAAGTTAGTTGAGTACCTTGCAGTTGATGGAGTGACCATGCAGTTTTTTAAATAAACATGTGGTCAGTTTAGAATTTCTTCATATGGTCAATCTCTTCTTGCAGTTAATGGATCAAAAACAAGAAAAAAGTGAATGTATGACATATTATTTATTCGATTGATTAATGAATTTGAATAATTTTTAGCTATAGTTGGTTGTCTGTAGAAATCCAAGAACTCCCAGATCTTCTTTGATTTCTTCAAAATATCTTCTATTCACCTACAAATCATCATAATACCATGGATTAGATATAGGATTTATTCTAATAATTTTCAAATATCAAACATGGGCTTTAATATGTTTTCTATCTAAATACTAAAATTATCTTATAATTCAAAGATGTAAAAATTACCTGATAAATAATAAAGTAGTGGGATAAAAACCATGAAAATACTCACTAAAATATATGAAAGTATTGTATCTAGAAATTTCCCCACTCTTAAACCTTAGGCTCTACTCTATTAAATTTAATAAATCTTACCCATTAAAAATTTAGTCACTAGACAATGTAAATTCCAATTTTTAACACCATATTTCTTACAATATCTTGAATTCTGATGGGATTTTGAAATTCAAGAAGAATTTAAATTTCTAAATTAGTATTTGGGTTGATTTTATAATCAGGATTCATAACTATGCTCGGAGTCTTGGAAAACCTCCAGAGAGGTGTTTGGGACTTGGTCGGAAGCTCTAAAGTCATCTTGGGGGTTTGGATGAGCCTTGGGATAGGTTGGGTGGCTGTTATAGCTAATACTATAGTAGTTCCACCAATTCATCAGTAGTGTTTGGAAGTGGAAGAAACTACTTCTTGGAGCCACTAGCTAGACGGTGGCCTCCATCAGCATGATGGTGGGATCATTAAAGGGGGAAATTACTCTTTTATCTCTTGGTATTTTAGAGGGGTAACCATATTTTCTTACTCCATATCTCTCATGTACTCAGGCCCCCCTCGATTCTCTTTCCCATCTGATTTGGGGTGTTTTTAGGCCGTTATTCAGCATTTTGAGGTGTATATTTTGATTTAGTAAACTCCTTGGTCCTTCCGCTATTATCATTTATAATTTTTAGTTTTTTTGGTTTAGGGTTTTGGATTTGATTCTATCGGAGCATGGTGGAATCAGTCGAGTGACTTATGGATTTTACTCTACCAAGAAAGTTGGTGACCTAGGATGTTTCCCACATATGGTGGTTCATAGTTTAAGTTAAGGTATATCATTCCACTGATTTTCTCCTGTTTTTCATTAAAATTGATAACTTTTTATGAGGAAATTGATGGTGTAGTTTAGATATTTTTTTGTCTTGGGTTTGGTGGTGCATATAGGGCAGCTGGAACCTCATTTCTTAAAGAATAAAGAATCATGGGACATCTGGTGAGTATTCTGGCTTTATATTGAGTTGTAATGTAATTAATTAATTATTTATCAATGATATATTTAATTGATTAATATTGTTATATTCAAGATAGTGGCTCAGAATGTTGAGACATGATTGGTTTCATAAATAAAATATTGGAAAGTCTTGGACGGTCCTTTTTAACTGTTTTCAGCCATTAGAGCCAATATAGAAAATCTTTGAAATGAGGTAGGTGGTCTTCCATAAATTCCCCCCCTAAGTAATTTGATAATGTGTATATGTTTCATGATGTACTTGAGTCCCACCACTAATGGCGAGGGACCTATAATTAATTTATTATTCAATTGAATTTTAAGTATCTTAATTAAAAAATTTAAATTGTTTAAAATAAATCTTGTGCTTTTGTCTATATAAAAAGGGAAATGTGATGAGGGCCACTTTCTGCCCTTGGTAATTTGATAAATTTCTTGGTTTTCATAGGTTATGACCTTACTAATAATACCTTTCCTTATATTAAAATAGACCCTGATAATATCCTTAAATTGAGAATGGGTGAGATAGACTAATTTGATAAATAATTAAGTGATCTCATGACCTTATTCAAGCAGGTGGGTTTTCTTGAACTAGTATGGTTAGCCTTGGGTGTCATTCATGACCCGAAACCAACCACCTAACTCTATTAATACCATAAAGGTTATGACATGTTATAGGTTACATATTAAAGGTGTTATTTCTCTTAGATATGGGCTTCCGCCTTGGGTTAAGTCTTGGATGGGATCCCAAGTAGGGTACCCTGATCATGTTCATACCTTGGTAAGGTAACGTTAGGAATGGGTAGTAAATAATATTGGCATTCCCCTAAATCATGGATTAAGTATCACATGTTCTAAGGTCGTCATCATAACACGATGGGTTTGAGAATTCACCCAACCCTCCATCTTCAAGTTGAGTATCAACTATTTTATCAGCTAAATTGTAATTAGATAGACTTAGATAAATGTAAATGAACTAGTATTTATTTAGGGGTGTTCTTCCATTGACTAATTTTTTGATTTAGTCTAAGGTAACTATAGACCCGGACCTACCTATCTACTATATCGTATATTGATTCCTCTAAATTGTAAATGTTACAAACTGATATGATTTATTTTTTTATAATAATATATATAGTTATACTTGTGTGTTGGGATGGATGAAAATAAGTATATATCAATTTGGAGTCCCAACATATTGTGATCCACATTTTATTTAATAAAAATAGTCATTAACTATAATTTAATGTTTGAATTAAAGGATATTAATGTTTTTATGTCCTGAAATGCTTGATAATCTCAAGATATAATAATCTAGGCTATCATTACTATAATATCTAGGGTTTATAGGATTACTCCCTATATCAAGAAATAAAATATGTTTCTAGGGGAATCTAAGAAACCCCACTTAGCTAGCATGTCACCTAGGATTATTAGAATGCAAGGATCCATATAATTCTAGAGCTTGTTGGGTGGATTCATTTCTCCCAAGAAAAGGATGATTGTGTCATCTGTAAGGTTGATGATGATTACCTTTATTGGTCTTTGGTATACTCCCTATGATCAAGTTGATTCACCATGATTGCATTTCCCATAGTTGTCTGGGAATAGGATGATGATTTAATGGTTAACAGGTGCCAATTTATCATCATATATCAAGTGATTTTTCATAATATATTTCATAAAGGTCATCCCCTTAGTAATTCATTCTTGTTTCCAAGTCATTATTTTTTATGGACTGGGACCTAGGAATCTAACATCTGACTAGAATAGGTAACATTGAGACACTCATTGGGTTCCACTGGTTACTCAAATCTTGTATAGTAGGCCTAGAAAACCTAGTATTATACTCAATGCCTTAATTATAATATATGTATATGAAACCTAGAATTATAACTAATATTTAGTGGAGGTGATTACAGTTGATCTTAGGGCTAGAATAGAAATTTCTTTGTGGTGACGTATCTTACTGAGAGACCTCTCTGAAGCTGGAAAAAGTGTGTATGATTATCCTGGGTAGACATCAAGCATGAGGTGTGGCCTTGTTTATTTAATTTATTTTCCATAGTTATTATTGTTATTGTTATTATTATTTCATTTAGTAATCCACATTCGCATACACTGCATTTGCTGGTTGCGTACAAGGTCGTGTTAGTGGTGCACTGCTGAGTTTTTTACTCACTCCTTATTCAAGCCACCATTTTATATGGGTACCTAAGGAAACATTAACTCGAATGCCAAAATAGGTTTGGGTTGAGGCCTAAAATTTCATGGTTGAGTAGGACTACTCATATGACACTGGATTTTATAATTATTTATTCTTGGGATATCAAGGATCTAGTTTCTTTTAATTAATTTTATTATCGTATGTATATTTCACCATCCTAGTGGGAATTCAACAGATGCATGGCATGCTTGTTTGGGTCTTTACTGTATATCATGTTTTATTCTTGGAGGGTTATTATTTCTATGTACTCTAATTATTTAATAATTTGGGAGATATCTAGTTATTTTTTATTATTGTACACATTGATGTGGGAGTATAGTCTCCCCGCTATACCATCTTAGACCCCAGGTTCTAGTTAGAAACCTCTGACATACGGAGAATCATGCTTGAGGTCATGTGGAAAACTAACCTGACTACTTTTCATATAGTTAACCATGGTGGGATATTAAAAAATGGTATTTGAGATGTTACTTACCATTGTTTTACTATTTTGATATGGTAGATAAGAGTTTTACCAATGTGTTGGATCCATTTATGTAATTAATACTGGTGAATAAAGACCACTTTTTTCAGTACGAAGTCTAGGTTACTAGGGATATGATATTTATGTTCATGGTTTTAAATGTTATGGTTTGTATGATTTTGACATCAAGAGATGAACTTGTGGTTTGGAATTTTATCATTTATTATGGATTTATGGCTCTTAGATCATTTTTAAGAACCTTGTGATTGATGTTAAATCGTTTTCGATAGATTCAAGTGTAGGTACTCTAACACCCTGAGAGGGGAGGGGTGAATCAGGGTGTCATATTTTTCTTTTAAAGTGAAAGTGTTGTGCCCACATTGGTAAGAAATTATTAAACATGTCTGGTGTAATCATGAAGAAATAAAACATTCTAGTTCAAAGAGACAACACAACAGTTTTACTTGTTTCACCACTAAGGGCTAGTACAAAGAGCATATTCCAATAGTGTGTCGGTCATTCCAAAATCTATTAATATTTACTATTTTTTGAATTTAGATGTTTAGACGTATTCACTCTATTATAGGCACATTGCCATTAATATTTTTCAGGGATAGAACACTGCCTCCCTCAGAACACTTTCATTGACCCCTTATCTAACTTCCTTATGAGAACTCTTACTCATATTGATGACTTGAAGGTCTATTCATTAAATTCGAATTTAAGTCATTATTCTTGAATAGTACGACACTCTTCATGCATCGATGTTTGGAGTTGATGCACTTGAAATCACTACTTACTTAAACCAGATATCCAATACTAATGTTTGAAATCTCCTTCATGATGTTATTTCTCATATCTCACAACCTTTATGAATCAAGATACCTTCACAGAACCCTAATTCATCACAGAATAACCAGTCATCAAAAATCTCCTTTTTCTGAGATACCTAAGCATTGTCCAGGACTAAGATAGTTTTTTCACAATGCTTATGCTCACAATGAATACTTGATTCATGAATCTATTATCCTTCATTAATTAACAGTGATCATACTTTTCTCTAATTTTTTCATCTCATATAATATTGGATGGCCTTCTATTTATAGGCTCATCCATTCGTGATGATCCCAACCCTCTAGTAGATTTCTCATGAACCTATAAATTCATTTTTTGGAAGCACAAAACTCTAGATTATATAAAAAATTTAACCCTATAAAGAATCTTCTCATAGTTGTGAAGATTACCATCAACCCCTCATTCATTTACGATGTTCTATATCTCACAGTCGCAGAGCTTACTGGAAACCCATCATGATGTTCTTGTTTCTTATTCGCGATGCTCCAACTATTCACAAACCTCATCCATTGTGAATCTTAGTCTTAACAAAACTCATTCTTTTACCATATTTTAGAATATTCAAACCAAGAAAACCACATTTCATGAATCTTGATCCTTCCTCTTGATTTTGTGCCCAGAAATTTTGAAAACACTAGGAAATGATGTCACCGTCAACACTATAGTTAACTTGTATTGTAAGATCACTTTCCTTGAAAAATCCCTAATCAACCAAGTGTGGATTAAAAAAACAAACAGGACTATATTTCTAGAGTAACCAAAATATTATACAAGAATAAATCTACTTGGAATCCTCCTATCGATAAAATTCATGCCGATATAGTATCCCTATGTTTTAGTTTGAAGTTTATGTGGTTTCACGAAGCCTACACAAGACCTACAGTTGATCTTTATAAGTTAGTTTTTTGAAAAGTGTTAGATTGATCATAATTTTCAAAGGCATAGATTGAAAAAGATGTGAAAGTAAATTTATGATAGACAAGTGACCATGATGAAGGCAAGTGACCATGTACCAAGTTCAATGCATGGTCAATTGGATGGTAGTGTGGTCGATGGATGACATGAATTGTTGATGAGGTTTCCTTATACGGTTGATTATCTGTGACATCGTTAGTTGTATTACACATTTGATCACATTATTACTTTTCATAACTTTCATTTGTGGTTAATGGATTGAATGTGTGGTAACTTTACCCAAAGTTAGTTGAGTACCTTGCAGTTGATGGAGTGACCATGCAGTTTTTTAAATAAACATGTGGTCAGTTTAGAATTTCTTCATATGGTCAATCTCTTTTTGCAGTTAATGGATCAAAAACAAGAAAAAAGTGAATGTATGACATTTTATTTATTCGATTGATCAATGAATTTGAATAATTTTTAGCTATAGTTGGTTGTCTGTAGAAATCCTAGAACTCCCAGATCTTCTTTGATTTCTTCAAAATATCTTCTATTCACCTAAAAATCATCATAATACCATGGATTAGATATAGGATTTATTCTAATAATTTTCAAATATCAAACATGGGATTTAATATGTTTTCTATCTAAATACTAAAATTATCTTATAATTCAAAGATGTAAAAATTACCTGATAAATAATAAAGTAGTGGGATAAAAACCATGAAAATACTCACTAAAATATATGAAAGTATTGTATCTAGAAATTTCCCCACTCTTAAACCTTAGGCTCTACTCTATTAAATTTAATAAATCTTACCCATTAAAAATTTAGTCACTAGACAATGTAAATTCCAATTTTTAACACCATATTTCTTACAATATCTTGAATTATGATGGGATTTTGAAATTCAAGAAGAATTTAAATTTCCAAATTAGTATTTGGGTTGATTTTATAATCAGGATTCATAACTATGCTCGGAGTCTTGGAAAACCTCCAGAGAGGTGTTTGGGACTTGGTCGGAAGCTCTAAAGTCATATTGGGGGTTTGGATGAGCCTTGGGATAGGTTGGGTGGCTGTTATAGCTAATACTATAGTAGTTCCACCGATTCATCAGTAGTGTTTGGAAGTGGAAGAAACTACTTCTTGGAGCCACTAGCTAGACGGTGGCCTCCATCAGCATGATGGTGGGATCATTAAAGGGGGAAATTACTCTTTTATCTCTTGGTATTTTAGAGGGGTAACCATATTTTCTTACTCCATATCTCTCATGTACTCAAGCCCCCCTCGATTCTCTTTCCCATCTGATTTGGGGTGTTTTTAGGCCATTATTCAGCATTTTGAGGTGTATATTTTGATTTAGTAAACTCCTTGGTCCTTCCGCTATTATCATTTATAATTTTTAGTTTTTTTGGTTTAGGGTTTTGGATTTGATTCTATCGGAGCATGGTGGAATCAGTCGAGTGACTTATGGATTTTACTCTACCAAGAAAGTGGGTGACCTAGGATGTTTCCCACATATGGTGGTTCATAGTTTAAGTTAAGGTATATCATTCCACTGATTTTCTCCTATTTTTCATTAAAATTGATAACTTTTTATGAGGAAATTGATGGTGTAGTTTAGATATTTTTTTGTCTTGGGTTTGGTGGTGCATATAGGGAAGCTGGCACCTCATTTCTTAAAGAATCAAGAATCATGGGACATCTGGTGAGTATTCTGGCTTTATATTGAGTTGTAATGTAATTAATTAATTATTTATAAATGATATATTTAATTGATTAATATTGTTATATTCAAGATAGTGGCTCGGAATGTTGAGACATGATTGGTTTCATAAATAAAATATTGGAAAGTCTTGGACGGGCCTTTTTAACTATTGTCAGCCATTAGAGCCAATATAGAAAATCTTTGAAATGAGGTAGGTGGTCTTCCATAAATTCCCCCCCTAAGTAATTTGATAATGTGTATATGTTTCATGATGTACTTGAGTCCCACCACTAATGGCGAGGGACCTATAATTAATTTATTATTCAATTGAATTTTAAGTATCTTAATTAAAAAATTTAAATTGTTTAAAATAAATCTTGTGCTTTTGTCTATATAAAAAGGGAAATGTGATGAGGGCCACTTTCTACCCTTGGTAATTTGATAAATTCCTTGGTTTTTATAGGTTATGACCTTACTAATAATACCTTTCCTTATATTAAAATAGACCCTGATAATATCCTTAAATTGAGAATGGGTGAGATAGACTAATTTGATAAATAATTAAGTGATCTCGTGACCTTATTCAAGCAGGTGGGTTTTCTTGAACTAGTATGGTTAGCCTTGGGTGTCATTCATGACCCGAAACCAACCACCTAACTCTATTAATACCATAAAGGTTATGACATGTTAGAGGTTACATATTAAAGGTGTTATTTCTCTTAGATATGGGATTCCGCCTTGGGTTAAGTCTTGGATGGGATCCCAAGTAGGGTACCCTGATCATGTTCATACCTTGGTAAGGTAACGTTAGGAATGGGTAGTAAATAATATTGGCATTCCCCTAAATCATGGATTAAGTATCACATGTTCTAAGGTC
Source organism: Viscum album (assembly GCA_963277665.1). Classification (NCBI taxonomy): domain Eukaryota; kingdom Viridiplantae; phylum Streptophyta; class Magnoliopsida; order Santalales; family Viscaceae; genus Viscum; species Viscum album. Next base: position 1,579,225,466 of record OY728141.1, read on the forward strand.
GTCATCATAACACGATGGGTTTGAGAATTCACCCAACCCTCCATCTTCAAGTTGAGTATCAACTATTTTATCAGCTAAATTGTAATTAGATAGACTTAGATAAATGTAAATGAACTAGTATTTATTTAGGGGTGTTCTTCCCTTGACTAATTTTTTGATTTAGTCTAAGGTAACTATAGACCCGGACCTACCTATCTACTATATCGTATATTGATTCCTCTAAATTGTAAATGTTACAAACTGATATGATTTATTTTTTTATAATAATATATATAGTTATACTTGTGTGTTGGGATGGATGAAAATAAGTATATATCAATTTGGAGTCCCAACATATTGTGATCCACCTTTTATTTAATAAAAATAGTCATTAACTATAATTTAATGTTTGAATTAAAGGATATTAATGTTTTTATGTCCTGAAATGCTTGATAATCTCAAGATATAATAATCTAGGCTATCATTACTATAATATCTAGGGTTTATAGGATTACTCCCTATATCAAGAAATGAAATATGTTTCTAGTGGAATCTAAGAAACCCCACTTAGCTAGCATGTCACCTAGGATTATTAGAATGCAAGGATCCATATAATTCTAGAGCTTGTTGGGTGGATTCATTTCTCCCAAGAAAAGGATGATTGTGACATCTGTAAGGTTGATGATGATCACCTTTATTGGTCTTTGGTATACTCCCTATGATCAAGTTGATTCACCATGATTGCATTTCCCATAGTTGTCTGGGAATAGGATGATGATTTAATGGTTAACAGGTGCCAATTTATCATCATATATCAAGTGATTTTTCATAATATATTTCATAAAGGTCATCCCCTTAGTAATTCATTCTAGTTTCCAAGTCATTATTTTTTATGGACTGGGACCTAGGAATCTAACATCTGACTAGAATAGGTAACATTGAGACACTCTTTGGGTTCCACTGGTTAATCAAATCTTGTATAGTAGGCCTAGAACACCTAGTATTATACTCAATGCCTTAATTATAATATATGTATATGAAACCTAAAATTATAACTAATATTTAGTGGAGGTGATTACAGTTGATCTTAGGGCTAGAATAGAAATTTCTTTGTGGTGACGTATCTTACTGAGAGACCTCTCTGAAGCTGGAAAAAGTGTGTATGATTATCCTGGGTAGACATCAAGCATGAGGTGTGGCCTTGGTTATTTAATTTATTTTCCATAGTTATTATTGTTATTGTTATTATTATTTCATTTAGTAATCCACATTCGCATACACTGCATTTGCTGGTTGCGTACAAGGTCATGTTAGTGGTGCACTGCTGAGTTTTTTACTCACTCCCTGTTCAAGCCACCATTTTATATGGGTACCTAAGGAAACATTAACTCGAATGCCAAAATAGGTTTGGGTTGAGGCCTAAAATTTCATGGTTGAGTAGGACTACTCATATGACACTGGATTTTATAATGATTTATTCTTGGGATATCAAGGATCTAGTTTCTTTTAATTAATTTTATTATCGTATGTATATTTCACCATCCTAGTGGGAATTCAACAGATGCATGGCATGCTTGTTTGGGTCTTTACACTATATCATGTTTTATTCTTGGAGGGTTATTATTTCTATGTACTCTAATTATTTAATAATTTGGGCGATATCTAGTTATTGTTTATTATTGTACACATTGATGTGGGAGTATAGTCTCCCCGCTATACCATCTTAGACCCCAGGTTCTAGTTAGAAACCTCTGACATACGGAGAATCATGCTTGAGGTCATGTGGAAAACTAACCTGACTACTTTTCGTATAGTTAACCATGGTGGGATATTAAAAAATGGTATTTGAGATGTTACTTACCATTGTTTTACTATTTTGATATGGTAGATAAGAGTTTTACCAATGTGTTGGATCCATTTATGTAATTAATACTGGTGAATAAAGACCACTTTTTTCAGTACGAAGTCTAGGTTACTAGGGATATGATATTTATGTTCATGGTTTTAAATGTTATGGTTTGTATGATTTTGACATCAAGAGATGAACTTGTGGTTTGGAATTTTATCATTTATTATGGATTTATGGCTCTTAGATCATTTTTAAGAACCTTGTGATTGATGTTAAATCGTTTTCGATAGATTCAAGTGTAGGTACTCTAACACCCTGAGAGGGGAGGGGTGAATCAGGGTGTCATATTTTTCTTTTAAAGTGAAAGTGTTGTGCCCACATTGGTAAGAAATTATTAAACATGTCTGGTGTAATCATGAAGAAATCAAACATTCTAGTTCAAAGAGACAACACAACAGTTTTACTTGTTTCACCACTAAGGGCTAGTACAAGGAGCATATTCCAGTAGTGTGTCGATCATACCAAAATCTATTAATATTTACTATTTTTTGAATTTAGATGTTTAGACGTATTCACTCTATTATAGGCACATTGCCATTAATATTTTTCAGGGATAGAACACTGCCTCCCTCAGAACACTTTCATTGACCCCTTATCTAACTTCCTTATGAGAACTCTTACTCATATTGATGACTTGAAGGTCTATTCATTAAATTCGAATTTAAGTCATTATTCTTGACTAGTACGACACTCTTCATGCATCGATGTTTGGAGTTGATGAACTTGAAATCACTACTTACTTAAACCAGATATCCAATACTAATGTTTGAAATCTCCTTCATGATGTTATTTCTCATATCTCACAACCTTTATGAATCAAGATACCTTCACAGAACCCTAATTCATCACAGAATAACCAGTCATCAAAAATCTCCTTTTTCTGAGATACCTAAGCATTGTCCAGGACTAAGATAGTTTTTTCACAATGCTTATGCTCACAATGAATACTTGATTCATGAATCTATTATCCTTCATTAATTAACAGTGATCATACTTTTCTCTAATTTTTTCATCTCATATAATATTGGATAGCCTTCTATTTATAGGCTCATCCATTCGTGATGATCCCAACCCTCTAGTAGATTTCTCATGAACCTATAAATTCATTTTTTGGAAGCACAAAACTCTAGATTATATAAAAAAATTAACCCTATAAAGAATCTTCTCATAGTTGTGAAGATTACCATCAACCCCTCATTCATTTACGATGTTCTATATCTCACAGTCGCAGAGCTTACTGGAAACCCATCATGATGTTCTTGTTTCTTATTCGCGATGCTCCAACTCTTCACAAACCTCATCCATTGTGAATCTTAGTCTTAACAAAACTCATTCTTTTACAATATTTTAGAATATTCAAACCAAGAAAACCACATTTCATGAATCTTGATCCTTCCTCTTGATTTTGTGCCCAGAAATTTTGAAAACACTAGGAAATGATGTCACCGTCAACACTATAGTTAACTTGTATTGTAAGATCACTTTCCTTGAAAAATCCCTAATCAACCAAGTGTGGATTAAAAAAACAAACAGGACTATATTTCTAGAGTAACCAAAATATTATACAAGAATAAATCTACTTGGAATCCTCCTATCGATAAAATTCATGCCGATATAGTATCCCTATGTTTTAGTTTTAAGTTTATGTGGTTTCACGAAGCCTACACAAGACCTACAGTTGATCTTTATAAGTTAGTTTTTTGAAAAGTGTTAGATTGATCATAATTTTCAAAGGCATAGATTGAAAAAGATGTGAAAGTAAATTTATGATAGACAAGTGACCATGATGAAGGCAAGTGACCATGTACCAAGTTCAATGCATGGTCAATTGGATGGTAGTGTGGTCGATGGATGACATGAATTGTTGATGAGGTTTCCTTATACGGTTGATTATCTGTGACATCGTTAGTTGTATTACACATTTGATCACATTATTACTTTTCATAACTTTCATTTGTGGTTAATGGATTGAATGTGTGGTAACTTTACCCAAAGTTAGTTGAGTACCTTGCAGTTGATGGAGTGACCATGCAGTTTTTTAAATAAACATGTGGTCAGTTTAGAATTTCTTCATATGGTCAATCTCTTTTTGCAGTTAATGGATCAAAAACAAGAAAAAAGTGAATGTATGACATTTTATTTATTCGATTGATCAATGAATTTGAATAATTTTTAGCTATAGTTGGTTGTCTGTAGAAATCCTAGAACTCCCAGATCTTCTTTGATTTCTTCAAAATATCTTCTATTCACCTAAAAATCATCATAATACCATGGATTAGATATAGGATTTATTCTAATAATTTTCAAATATCAAACATGGGATTTAATATGTTTTCTATCTAAATACTAAAATTATCTTATAATTCAAAGATGTAAAAATTACCTGATAAATAATAAAGTAGTGGGATAAAAACCATGAAAATACTCACTAAAATATATGAAAGTATTGTATCTAGAAATTTCCCCACTCTTAAACCTTAGGCTCTACTCTATTAAATTTAATAAATCTTACCCATTAAAAATTTAGTCACTAGACAATGTAAATTCCAATTTTTAACACCATATTTCTTACAATATCTTGAATTATGATGGGATTTTGAAATTCAAGAAGAATTTAAATTTCCAAATTAGTATTTGGGTTGATTTTATAATCAGGATTCATAACTATGCTCGGAGTCTTGGAAAACCTCCAGAGAGGTGTTTGGGACTTGGTCGGAAGCTCTAAAGTCATATTGGGGGTTTGGATGAGCCTTGGGATAGGTTGGGTGGCTGTTATAGCTAATACTATAGTAGTTCCACCGATTCATCAGTAGTGTTTGGAAGTGGAAGAAACTACTTCTTGGAGCCACTAGCTAGACGGTGGCCTCCATCAGCATGATGGTGGGATCATTAAAGGGGGAAATTACTCTTTTATCTCTTGGTATTTTAGAGGGGTAACCATATTTTCTTACTCCATATCTCTCATGTACTCAAGCCCCCCTCGATTCTCTTTCCCATCTGATTTGGGGTGTTTTTAGGCCGTTATTCAGCATTTTGAGGTGTATATTTTGATTTAGTAAACTCCTTGGTCCTTCCGCTATTATCATTTATAATTTTTAGTTTTTTTGGTTTAGGGTTTTGGATTTGATTCTATCGGAGCATGGTGGAATCAGTCGAGTGACTTATGGATTTTACTCTACCAAGAAAGTGGGTGACCTAGGATGTTTCCCACATATGGTGGTTCATAGTTTAAGTTAAGGTATATCATTCCACTGATTTTCTCCTGTTTTTCATTAAAATTGATAACTTTTTATGAGGAAATTGATGGTGTAGTTTAGATATTTTTTTGTCTTGGGTTTGGTGGTGCATATAGGGAAGCTGGCACCTCATTTCTTAAAGAATCAAGAATCATGGGACATCTGGTGAGTATTCTGGCTTTATATTGAGTTGTAATGTAATTAATTAATTATTTATCAATGATATATTTAATTGATTAATATTGTTATATTCAAGATAGTGGCTCAGAATGTTGAGACATGATTGGTTTCATAAATAAAATATTGGAAAGTCTTGGACGGGCCTTTTTAACTATTGTCAGCCATTAGAGCCAATATAGAAAATCTTTGAAATGAGGTAGGTGGTCTTCCATAAATTCCCCCCATAAGTAATTTGATAATGTGTATATGTTTCATGATGTACTTGAGTCCCACCACTAATGGCGAGGGACCTATAATTAATTTATTATTCAATTGAATTTTAAGTATCTTAATTAAAAAATTTAAATTGTTTAAAATAAATCTTGTGCTTTTGTCTATATAAAAAGGGAAATGTGATGAGGGCCACTTTCTGCCCTTGGTAATTTGATAAATTCCTTGGTTTTTATAGGTTATGACCTTACTAATAATACCTTTCCTTATATTAAAATAGACCCTGATAATATCCTTAAATTGAGAATGGGTGAGATAGACTAATTTGATAAATAATTAAGTGATCTCATGACCTTATTCAAGCAGGTGGGTTTTCTTGAACTAGTATGGTTAGCCTTGGGTCTCATTCATGACCCGAAACCAACCACCTAACTCTATTAATACCATAAAGGTTATGACATGTTAGAGGTTACATATTAAAGGTGTTATTTCTCTTAGATATGGGCTTCCGCCTTGGGTTAAGTCTTGGATGGGATCCCAAGTAGGGTACCCTGATCATGTTCATACCTTGGTAAGGTAACGTTAGGAATGGGTAGTAAATAATATTGGCATTCCCCTAAATCATGGATTAAGTATCACATGTTCTAAGGTCGTCATCATAACACGATGGGTTTGAGAATTCACCCAACCCTCCATCTTCAAGTTGAGTATCAACTATTTTATCAGCTAAATTGTAATTAGATAGACTTAGATAAATGTAAATGAACTAGTATTTATTTAGGGGTGTTCTTCCCTTGACTAATTTTTTGATTTAGTCTAAGGTAACTATAGACCCGGACCTACCTATCTACTATATCGTATATTGATTCCTCTAAATTGTAAATGTTACAAACTGATATGATTTATTTTTTTATAATAATATATATAGTTATACTTGTGTGTTGGGATGGATGAAAATAAGTATATATCAATTTGGAGTCCCAACATATTTCGATCCACCTTTTATTTAATAAAAATAGTCATTAACTATAATTTAATGTTTGAATTAAAGGATATTAATGTTTTTATGTCCTGAAATGCTTGATAATCTCAAGATATAATAATCTAGGCTATCATTACTATAATATCTAGGGTTTATAGGATTACTCCCTATATCAAGAAATGAAATATGTTTCTAGTGGAATCTAAGAAACCCCACTTAGCTAGCATGTCACCTAGGATTATTAGAATGCAAGGATCCATATAATTCTAGAGCTTGTTGGGTGGATTCATTTCTCCCAAGAAAAGGATGATTGTGACATCTGTAAGGTTGATGATGATCACCTTTATTGGTCTTTGGTATACTCCCTATGATCAAGTTGATTCACCATGATTGCATTTCCCATAGTTGTCTGGGAATAGGATGATGATTTAATGGTTAACAGGTGCCAATTTATCATCATATATCAAGTGATTTTTCATAATATATTTCATAAAGGTCATCCCCTTAGTAATTCATTCTAGTTTCCAAGTCATTATTTTTTATGGACTGGGACCTAGGAATCTAACATCTGACTAGAATAGGTAACATTGAGACACTCTTTGGGTTCCACTGGTTAATCAAATCTTGTATAGTAGGCCTAGAACACCTAGTATTATACTCAATGCCTTAATTATAATATATGTATATGAAACCTAGAATTATAACTAATATTTAGTGGAGGTGATTACAGTTGATCTTAGGGCTAGAATAGAAATTTCTTTGTAGTGACGTATCTTACTGAGAGACCTCTCTGAAGCTGGAAAAAGTGTGTATGATTATCCTGGGTAGACATCAAGCATGAGGTGTGGCCTTGGTTATTTAATTTATTTTCCATAGTTATTATTGTTATTGTTATTATTATTTCATTTATTAATCCACATTCGCATACACTGCATTTGCTGGTTGCGTACAAGGTCGTGTTAGTGGTGCACTGCTGAGTTTTTTACTCACTCCCTGTTCAAGCCACCATTTTATATGGGTACCTAAGGAAACATTAACTCGAATGCCAAAATAGGTTTGGGTTGAGGCCTAAAATTTCATGGTTGAGTAGGACTACTCATATGACACTGGATTTTATAATGATTTATTCTTGGGATATCAAGGATCTAGTTTCTTTTAATTAATTTTATTATCGTATGTATATTTCACCATCCTAGTGGGAATTCAACAGATGCATGGCATGCTTGTTTGGGTCTTTACTGTATATCATGTTTTATTCTTGGAGGGTTATTATTTCTATGTACTCTAATTATTTAATAATTTGGGCGATATCTAGTTATTGTTTATTATTGTACACATTGATGTGGGAGTATAGTCTCCCCGCTATACCATCTTAGACCCCAGGTTCTAGTTAGAAACCTCTGACATACGGAGAATCATGCTTGAGGTCATGTGGAAAACTAACCTGACTACTTTTCGTATAGTTAACCATGGTGGGATATTAAAAAATGGTATTTGAGATGTTACTTACCATTGTTTTACTATTTTGATATGGTAGATAAGAGTTTTACCAATGTGTTGGATCCATTTATGTAATTAATACTGGTGAATAAAGACCACTTTTTTCAGTACGAAGTCTAGGTTACTAGGGATATGATATTTATGTTCATGGTTTTAAATGTTATGGTTTGTATGATTTTGACATCAAGAGATGAACTTGTGGTTTGGAATTTTATCATTTATTATGGATTTATGGCTCTTAGATCATTTTTAAGAACCTTGTGATTGATGTTAAATCGTTTTCGATAGATTCAAGTGTAGGTACTCTAACACCCTGAGAGGGGAGGGGTGAATCAGGGTGTCATATTTTTCTTTTAAAGTGAAAGTGTTGTGCCCACATTGGTAAGAAATTATTAAACATGTCTGGTGTAATCATGAAGAAATCAAACATTCTAGTTCAAAGAGACAACACAACAGTTTTACTTGTTTCACCACTAAGGGCTAGTACAAAGAGCATATTCCAATAGTGTGTCGGTCATACCAAAATCTATTAATATTTACTATTTTTTGAATTTAGATGTTTAGACGTATTCACTCTATTATAGGCACATTGCCATTAATATTTTTCAGGGATAGAACACTGCCTCCCTCAGAACACTTTCATTGACCCCTTATCTAACTTCCTTATGAGAACTCTTACTCATATTGATGACTTGAAGGTCTATTCATTAAATTCGAATTTAAGTCATTATTCTTGAATAGTACGACACTCTTCATGCATCGATGTTTGGAGTTGATGCACTTGAAATCACTACTTACTTAAACCAGATATCCAATACTAATGTTTGAAATCTCCTTCATGATGTTATTTCTCATATCTCACAACCTTTATGAATCAAGATACCTTCACAGAACCCTAATTCATCACAGAATAACCAGTCATCAAAAATCTCCTTTTTCTGAGATACCTAAGCATTGTCCAGGACTAAGATAGTTTTTTCACAATGCTTATGCTCACAATGAATACTTGATTCATGAATCTATTATCCTTCATTAATTAACAGTGATCATACTTTTCTCTAATTTTTTCATCTCATATAATATTGGATGGCCTTCTATTTATAGGCTCATCCATTCGTGATGATCCCAACCCTCTAGTAGATTTCTCATGAACCTATAAATTCATTTTTTGGAAGCACAAAACTCTAGATTATATAAAAAATTTAACCCTATAAAGAATCTTCTCATAGTTGTGAAGATTACCATCAACCCCTCATTCATTTACGATGTTCTATATCTCACAGTCGCAGAGCTTACTGGAAACCCATCATGATGTTCTTGTTTCTTATTCGCGATGCTCCAACTATTCACAAACCTCATCCATTGTGAATCTTAGTCTTAACAAAACTCATTCTTTTACCATATTTTAGAATATTCAAACCAAGAAAACCACATTTCATGAATCTTGATCCTTCCTCTTGATTTTGTGCCCAGAAATTTTGAAAACACTAGGAAATGATGTCACCGTCAACACTATAGTTAACTTGTATTGTAAGATCACTTTCCTTGAAAAATCCCTAATCAACCAAGTGTGGATTAAAAAAACAAACAGGACTATATTTCTAGAGTAACCAAAATATTATACAAGAATAAATCTACTTGGAATCCTCCTATCGATAAAATTCATGCCGATATAGTATCCCTATGTTTTAGTTTGAAGTTTATGTGGTTTCACGAAGCCTACACAAGACCTACAGTTGATCTTTATAAGTTAGTTTTTTGAAAAGTGTTAGATTGATCATAATTTTCAAAGGCATAGATTGAAAAAGATGTGAAAGTAAATTTATGATTGACAAGTGACCATGATGAAGGCAAGTGACCATGTACCAAGTTCAATGCATGGTCAATTGGATGGTAGTGTGGTCGATGGATGACATGAATTGTTGATGAGGTTTCCTTATACGGTTGATTATCTGTGACATCGTTAGTTGTATTACACATTTGATCACATTATTACTTTTCATAACTTTCATTTGTGGTTAATGGATTGAATGTGTGGTAACTTTACCCAAAGTTAGTTGAGTACCTTGCAGTTGATGGAGTGACCATGCAGTTTTTTAAATAAACATGTGGTCAGTTTAGAATTTCTTCATATGGTCAATCTCTTTTTGCAGTTAATGGATCAAAAACAAGAAAAAAGTGAATGTATGACATTTTATTTATTCGATTGATCAATGAATTTGAATAATTTTTAGCTATAGTTGGTTGTCTGTAGAAATCCTAGAACTCCCAGATCTTCTTTGATTTCTTCAAAATATCTTCTATTCACCTAAAAATCATCATAATACCATGGATTAGATATAGGATTTATTCTAATAATTTTCAAATATCAAACATGGGATTTAATATGTTTTCTATCTAAATACTAAAATTATCTTATAATTCAAAGATGTAAAAATTACCTGATAAATAATAAAGTAGTGGGATAAAAACCATGAAAATACTCACTAAAATATATGAAAGTATTGTATCTAGAAATTTCCCCACTCTTAAACCTTAGGCTCTACTCTATTAAATTTAATAAATCTTACCCATTAAAAATTTAGTCACTAGACAATGTAAATTCCAATTTTTAACACCATATTTCTTACAATATCTTGAATTATGATGGGATTTTGAAATTCAAGAAGAATTTAAATTTCCAAATTAGTATTTGGGTTGATTTTATAATCAGGATTCATAACTATGCTCGGAGTCTTGGAAAACCTCCAGAGAGGTGTTTGGGACTTGGTCGGAAGCTCTAAAGTCATATTGGGGGTTTGGATGAGCCTTGGGATAGGTTGGGTGGCTGTTATAGCTAATACTATAGTAGTTCCACCGATTCATCAGTAGTGTTTGGAAGTGGAAGAAACTACTTCTTGGAGCCACTAGCTAGACGGTGGCCTCCATCAGCATGATGGTGGGATCATTAAAGGGGGAAATTACTCTTTTATCTCTTGGTATTTTAGAGGGGTAACCATATTTTCTTACTCCATATCTCTCATGTACTCAAGCCCCCCTCGATTCTCTTTCCCATCTGATTTGGGGTGTTTTTAGGCCGTTATTCAGCATTTTGAGGTGTATATTTTGATTTAGTAAACTCCTTGGTCCTTCCGCTATTATCATTTATAATTTTTAGTTTTTTTGGTTTAGGGTTTTGGATTTGATTCTATCGGAGCATGGTGGAATCAGTCGAGTGACTTATGGATTTTACTCTACCATGAAAGTGGGTGACCTAGGATGTTTCCCACATATGGTGGTTCATAGTTTAAGTTAAGGTATATCATTCCACTGATTTTCTCCTATTTTTCATTAAAATTGATAACTTTTTATGAGGAAATTGATGGTGTAGTTTAGATATTTTTTTGTCTTGGGTTTGGTGGTGCATATAGGGAAGCTGGCACCTCATTTCTTAAAGAATCAAGAATCATGGGACATCTGGTGAGTATTCTGGCTTTATATTGAGTTGTAATGTAATTAATTAATTATTTATCAATGATATATTTAATTGATTAATATTGTTATATTCAAGATAGTGGCTCAGAATGTTGAGACATGATTGGTTTCATAAATAAAATATTGGAAAGTCTTGGACGGGCCTTTTTAACTATTGTCAGCCATTAGAGCCAATATAGAAAATCTTTGAAATGAGGTAGGTGGTCTTCCATAAATTCCCCCCCTAAGTAATTTGATAATGTGTATATGTTTCATGATGTACTTGAGTCCCACCACTAATGGCGAGGGACCTATAATTAATTTATTATTCAATTGAATTTTAAGTATCTTAATTATAAAATTTAAATTGTTTAAAATAAATCTTGTGCTTTTGTCTATATAAAAAGGGAAATGTGATGAGGGCCACTTTCTGCCCTTGGTAATTTGATAAATTCCTTGGTTTTTATAGGTTATGACCTTACTAATAATACCTTTCCTTATATTAAAATAGACCCTGATAATATCCTTAAATTGAGAATGGGTGAGATAGACTAATTTGATAAATAATTAAGTGATCTCATGACCTTATTCAAGCAGGTGGGTTTTCTTGAACTAGTATGGTTAGCCTTGGGTGTCATTCATGACCCGAAACCAACCACCTAACTCTATTAATACCATAAAGGTTATGACATGTTAGAGGTTACATATTAAAGGTGTTATTTCTCTTAGATATGGGCTTCCGCCTTGGGTTAAGTCTTGGATGGGATCCCAAGTAGGGTACCCTGATCATGTTCATACCTTGGTAAGGTAACGTTAGGAATGGGTAGTAAATAATATTGGCATTCCCCTAAATCATGGATTAAGTATCACATGTTCTAAGGTCGTCATCATAACACGATGGGTTTGAGAATTCACCCAACCCTCCATCTTCAAGTTGAGTATCAACTATTTTATCAGCTAAATTGTAATTAGATAGACTTAGATAAATGTAAATGAACTAGTATTTATTTAGGGGTGTTCTTCCCTTGACTAATTTTTTGATTTAGTCTAAGGTAACTATAGACCCGGACCTACCTATCTACTATATCGTATATTGATTCCTCTAAATTGTAAATGTTACAAACTGATATGATTTATTTTTTTATAATAATATATATAGTTATACTTGTGTGTTGGGATGGATGAAAATAAGTATATATCAATTTGGAGTCCCAACATATTGTGATCCACCTTTTATTTAATAAAAATAGTCATTAACTATAATTTAATGTTTGAATTAAAGGATATTAATGTTTTTATGTCCTGAAATGCTTGATAATCTCAAGATATAATAATCTAGGCTATCATTACTATAATATCTAGGGTTTATAGGATTACTCCCTATATCAAGAAATGAAATATGTTTCTAGTGGAATCTAAGAAACCCCACTTAGCTAGCATGTCACCTAGGATTATTAGAATGCAAGGATCCATATAATTCTAGAGCTTGTTGGGTGGATTCATTTCTCCCAAGAAAAGGATGATTGTGACATCTGTAAGGTTGATGATGATCACCTTTATTGGTCTTTGGTATACTCCCTATGATCAAGTTGATTCACCATGATTGCATTTCCCATAGTTGTCTGGGAATAGGATGATGATTTAATGGTTAACAGGTGCCAATTTATCATCATATATCAAGTGATTTTTCATAATATATTTCATAAAGGTCATCCCCTTAGTAATTCATTCTAGTTTCCAAGTCATTATTTTTTAAGGACTGGGACCTAGGAATCTAACATCTGACTAGAATAGGTAACATTGAGACACTCTTTGGGTTCCACTGGTTAATCAAATCTTGTATAGTAGGCCTAGAACACCTAGTATTATACTCAATGCCTTAATTATAATATATGTATATGAAACCTAGAATTATAACTAATATTTAGTGGAGGTGATTACAGTTGATCTTAGGGCTAGAATAGAAATTTCTTTGTGGTGACGTATCTTACTGAGAGACCTCTCTGAAGCTGGAAAAAGTGTGTATGATTATCCTGGGTAGACATCAAGCATGAGGTGTGGCCTTGGTTATTTAATTTATTTTCCATAGTTATTATTGTTATTGTTATTATTATTTCATTTAGTAATCCACATTCGCATACACTGCATTTGCTGGTTGCGTACAAGGTCATGTTAGTGGTGCACTGCTGAGTTTTTTACTCACTCCCTGTTCAAGCCACCATTTTATATGGGTACCTAAGGAAACATTAACTCGAATGCCAAAATAGGTTTTGGTTGAGGCCTAAAATTTCATGGTTGAGTAGGACTACTCATATGACACTGGATTTTATAATGATTTATTCTTGGGATATCAAGGATCTAGTTTCTTTTAATTAATTTTATTATCGTATGTATATTTCACCATCCTAGTGGGAATTCAACAGATGCATGGCATGCTTGTTTGGGTCTTTACTGTATATCATGTTTTATTCTTGGAGGGTTATTATTTCTATGTACTCTAATTATTTAATAATTTGGGCGATATCTAGTTATTGTTTATTATTGTACACATTGATGTGGGAGTATAGTCTCCCCGCTATACCATCTTAGACCCCAGGTTCTAGTTAGAAACCTCTGACATACGGAGAATCATGCTTGAGGTCATGTGGAAAACTAACCTGACTACTTTTCGTATAGTTAACCATGGTGGGATATTAAAAAATGGTATTTGAGATGTTACTTACCATTGTTTTACTATTTTGATATGGTAGATAAGAGTTTTACCAATGTGTTGGATCCATTTATGTAATTAATACTGGTGAATAAAGACCACTTTTTTCAGTACGAAGTCTAGGTTACTAGGGATATGATATTTATGTTCATGGTTTTAAATATTATGGTTTGTATGATTTTGACATCAAGAGATGAACTTGTGGTTTGGAATTTTATCATTTATTATGGATTTATGGCTCTTAGATCATTTTTAAGAACCTTGTGATTGATGTTAAATCGTTTTCGATAGATTCAAGTGTAGGTACTCTAACACCCTGAGAGGGGAGGGGTGAATCAGGGTGTCATATTTTTCTTTTAAAGTGAAAGTGTTGTGCCCACATTGGTAAGAAATTATTAAACATGTCTGGTGTAATCATGAAGAAATCAAACATTCTAGTTCAAAGAGACAACACAACAGTTTTACTTGTTTCACCACTAAGGGCTAGTACAAGGAGCATATTCCAGTAGTGTGTCGGTCATACCAAAATCTATTAATATTTACTATTTTTTGAATTTAGATGTTTAGACGTATTCACTCTATTATAGGCACATTGCCATTAATATTTTTCAGGGATAGAACACTGCCTCCCTCAGAACACTTTCATTGACCCCCTATCTAACTTCCTTATGAGAACTCTTACTCATATTGATGACTTGAAGGTCTATTCATTAAATTCGAATTTAAGTCATTATTCTTGACTAGTACGATACTCTTCATGCATCGATGTTTGGAGTTGATGAACTTGAAATCACTACTTACTTAAACCAGATATCCAATACTAATGTTTGAAATCTCCTTCATGATGTTATTTCTCATATCTCACAACCTTTGTGAATCAAGATACCTTCACAGAACCCTAATTCATCACAGAATAACCAGTCATCAAAAATCTCCTTTTTCTGAGATACCTAAGCATTGTCCAGGACTAAGATAGTTTTTTCACAATGCTTATGCTCACAATGAATACTTGATTCATGAATCTATTATCCTTCATTAATTAACAGTGATCATACTTTTCTCTAATTTTTTCATCTCATATAATATTGGATAGCCTTCTATTTATAGGCTCATCCATTCGTGATGATCCCAACCCTCTAGTAGATTTCTCATGAACCTATAAATTCATTTTTTGGAAGCACAAAACTCTAGATTATATAAAAAATTTAACCCTATAAAGAATCTTCTCATAGTTGTGAAGATTACCATCAACCCCTCATTCATTTACGATGTTCTATATCTCACAGTCGCAGAGCTTACTGGAAACCCATCATGATGTTCTTGTTTCTTATTCGCGATGCTCCAACTCTTCACAAACCTCATCCATTGTGAATCTTAGTCTTAACAAAACTCATTCTTTTACAATATTTTAGAATATTCAAACCAAGAAAATCACATTTCATGAATCTTGATCCTTCCTCTTGATTTTGTGCCCAGAAATTTTGAAAACACTAGGAAATGATGTCACCGTCAACACTATAGTTAACTTGTATTGTAAGATCACTTTCCTTGAAAAATCCCTAATCAACCAAGTGTGGATTAAAAAAACAAACAGGACTATATTTCTAGAAAATAACCACATTGGTTACAATAATCTCCCCCTTTAGGTTTTTTGGAAATCTATATAAAAATTAAATAAAGCACTAGTCACTATCAAAACCTAATATGCGTGAAAAAAATCCAACACTCTTAGTATATATGAGAAAATAACAGTGTAGAAAGAAATATGGGAAGTATGAATTGGGTTCTCATGTTTTGGAATGCTTAAATATGTTCAACCTAGGCTTTTAGAACTCATGACACGTAATTATCATTGTGTCACAGAGGCATTACATACTATTTTCTCATAACACCTTATTCTCATCATGTCACAGAATTGTTGCATGGTTTTTCAAAACCCTATTACCATAAAGCATTTATAAAATTGAGTTTATCCATTTTATCCATTATCCCCCTTTGTAAATAAACTCAAATAACATGTATTTCTACTTTTCTACCTTAAAACAAACTCCCCATCAATCGTATCTCCCCCGAAAACCTATATCACTTTCATAAACAGATTAAAATAGTTAAAAACATGGGAAGAGGGGAATAATCATAAAATCCTCATGCATTGGGAGGTATAAGAACACTAATGTTCAACCAAGGTTCCCTGAACACATGTGTTTCCAATGGCCTGGTCATAATTCCAGCCACTTAGTCATCAGTTTCAACATGATATATTTGAACCACACCTCATTCAACTTATTCCTTGATGAAGTGATATTTGATTTAAATATGTTTTGTATGAGATTTTTGAATAGGATTCTTCATATAATCAATCATGCTTATATTGTCATAGAGAATCACCATTGGTTTTTTCACCTCATCACCAATATCAGTCAGTTGTTTCTCCATCCTCAATATATGAGTGCAAGCCTTCATAGAATATGTATACTCTGCTTCAATCATACTAGGAGTAGTTTTTTCTTTTTTCTTACTCAACAATCCCACACATTTCTTACCAATAAATAATTCTCCACCACTTGTGGACTTTATCTCCACCACATCTCCAATCTAGTCTACATCATAAGATCTTTATAATTCAATATCTATTCCATTATAAATGTATAATCCAAAACTGAGAGTACCTTGAATATATCTCATGATTCATTTAAATAACAATCAAATGATCTTTCTTCATATTAATTTTAAATCGAGGTGCTAATCATGTTTCAAAGACAATATTCATCCATTTCATATTCATGTATAATGAGATTCCAATGATTGTATTATATAGGATGGGATCCAAATATGTCACATCCTCGTGATTTCCAAGTTTTATTCTAACTATAATCAGAGTCGACATTGGTTTGGAGTCATGCATGTTAAATTTATTTATCTTCTATTTTGCATATTTTTTATGAGAAATAAAGGTGTAATCCTTCATCTGAATCACATGTATCCCCAAGAAGTATGTGAGTTCACCAATCATAGATATTTCAAATTCTTATTTCATGTGTTTATAAAATAATTCCACTAATCCTTGATAACTTCTACCAAAAATCATATCATCCACATACACCAGCACCATGAATTTATCTTTGTGAGAATTCTTCACATATAAATTATGGTCAACACATCCTCTTTTAAATTTGAGATTCTTAAATAAGCATCGAGTTGAGAATACCACAATCATTGTGACTACTTCATACCTTAGAGAGACTTCTGTAATCTATAAACCTTGGTCACATAATTTTCAATAAAAAATACCACTTTTTTTTAGTGTAGTCTTCTTCTTCAAGAACTCCATTTAAGAATTTGATTTTTACATATATCTGATAAAATTTGCAATATCTCTGAATTTCGATGGAAATAAAATGTTTTATAGACTCTATTTTAGCTACTAGATCAAATTTTTCTTCTACAAAAATTATTTAAATCTACGAAAATCCTTTTCACACTAAGTGTTTCTTGTTTCTGATCACATTTTTAACACCTCAAGCTTCCACAATATGTTTCCCTTTGAATAATGAAATAGCTTGCATTGTACGTAATTTTGACATTCTAACACACCGTGACAAATCAAACTATCTATTATGAATATTAATACCCACTTTTTGAAATTTTATAAATTTTATCTCTCAAAATGGACTTCATTTTTTGGATTCAGAATATCGAAATTATCCTAGGGTGAAATTTTGGTACTTTTCGGATAAATTTTATATTTTGATTAATAGTGACAAATTATGAGTTTGAGTGGTTTTAATGTATATTTAGAATATATTTTTACCATTTAATACAATTTTGGTCATTATACATAATTTCACAATTAAACTGGACATAAATAAGTGTCAATCTTTTGATAGTTACTATTTCTTAAAAACACACTTTTTGTTTTGACAGTGGGAATTAATTTTAAATTAATTTTTCCACTTCTATGTTTTGAATTTGAAAAAATGGATTCCATATTTAGAATCAGGATTTCCAAATTGTGTAAATAGGTAACTTTTATTTTTAGTCATTTTGAATAATTACTTCGGTAAATATTTTATTTACCATGGTTAAAGGGTAAATCTGGTAAATAAGGGTAAAAAAATAATATTATAATAATAATAAATTACCCTAAAACGTGTCATAACATTATTGGTTGATACATGTCCGACCCTGGGCATCTTTGGGTCGATTTTCGGGCTCCATGGAGCCACATGTAGATGATAAGATCACTTTATATTAATTAAGTTAAAGTAAACACAAAAATGACATAAGCATATATCCTTTAGAAAAAAACTATTTAAATAGGGTTATATATGTAATATTTTTGACTATAAATATTTATTAAAAATCTTAAAATATTTCCTACATAATTGTATTTTATTTATAATTTTTATACATTTAATATTTAAATTTATTTTTGACACAATAATGATGAAATATTTTCCTTATTAATGAATCAATCAAATAATTGGTATTATTAAAGTCAAAATAAATATAATTTGAAAGTTTTGATGCCATAAACGAATTTTATTGGTTAATATGACATTTTAGGATTGCTAAAATAAATTTTTATTGAATTAATAATGTTTTTAAGACTTTAAAAAAATCAATTATTAAATGTTGTCAAAATTGACATAAATGAGTTTTTAAAAAAAGTATTATATTATTAATTTATATTATATTCTTAAAAATATAAGGTTCATCCAAAGGACTTATATAATGATAGGTGTATCATTAATGGACCACTTGGTGTAGCTTGTATGTATTTAGTAATTTTATTAACTATATAATATAAAAATACAAATTGACATGGTAAATGTCAATCTAATTAACTAAGAGTTAAAACTAAAGGATAATATTAATATAATGACTCAAACCTGTCTAAAATCTATTTGATGAATTGATTTCGACCCATCCCCAACTTATAAATTGAATAATACACTTTTGAGCCATTAGAAACTGAATATGAATTTATTAGAAATTAATACTTTAAGTTTTTCCTAAAGATCCTCTCTTCCCCTTATACAAGGACACAACTTCTAACCAATTCTTCACACCTTCAAAGCCTTTTGGTTCAGACAAACCCTACCCAAATACTCTCTTAAATTCCCTTAATTCGACCTAGAGTCCTTAGTTTTATCATTAAGCCAACCTAAGGAGCCCTTTTGATCAAATCAAAAGGAAGAACCTGAAGAAGAGGTAATGTTTTCACCACCCTTTTTCATGTTCCTTTCTTCTTCAACTTCTTCTTTCTTTGTTATTTAATTTATAAAATAATAACTCCAGTATATTCTATATACTTTGATATTGTTATAAATATGGTACAACCATATTCATTATTATATCCATCCTTTGAATGACATGTCACCATACGTGCATACGTACGGCTTACCGTCTCCACGTCGTGGTGTAATTGATATTCAAAAACATTATTATTTGGATGGGTATGATAATGATATTTAATTGATGTAAATAATAAATATAACATGATAATTATTCTTTATATATGATATACCATCCAATTATATATTATTTTAATATCAAAAGAATGATATTGTCGCTCGTGTGTACGTACGTACTACCGTCTCCACGAATACGATGGGATTCCTTCCCCATCATATCCATGAAATTATAATTCTCATTTGATGATTAAAAAAATGTTTAAGGGCTTTATATCATTCTGGATATGAATAATATACAACCTGTTGATAACAAACAGGGATTATGTAACAAAATATATAAATGAAAATAAGTAAGTTAACACCCGAAACGATGATAATACTAAGATATTATTAACAAATCAATGTTAAATGATCATATATGATATAATATTAATGTATATGATTCTAGTATAATTTAATAAAAATTATTTAACCATTATACAGGAGTTTAACCTACCCTTAACCAAGGAAAATTACAAGGTAAGGGTTTATTTCACAATCTCTTCATTATCCGAGGTTGTTTATACGTAATTATCTACTAGGACCTCTTTATCATCCACATCCATGTTTCTTAAAAATGTATTTAAAAATATTCTTACTATTTTACAGAATATGGGTTAAATTCATTTATAACCTTTTTTGACTTTTTATAAGAAGTTTATAAAGGAATCTTTATGTCATTTTCCAAACAAGGTCCTTTTTAACCTTTTCGACAAAATTAAGGTAGGAATTTCTTTTTTTAACTTATACGGTGGGTGAGGCTATTTCCCACCATTGTAAAACCTTCAAAGCTTCCCTTGAAATCTTATAAGAATATTTTGAAAGTAAATGTTTTACATTATAATTATGTTACTTTTAAATGACTTCAAAAAAAGATATGTTTCTCTTAAATAGTTTTGTTTTTATCTATGTCAATATCCTTTGATGGATTTTAATATTATTTGAAGTTGATTTATTATGATACAAAACTTCTATATTGTATTGAAGGTTTTGTGATATGTTTGACTGCGGATGTGTTATTTTTATACCATTCATGGTTTATGGAGAAAGTATTGACATTTCTTATGATAGTTTTAATATAAATGTTTATGTTATGTTTAAACCTGCTCATATGAGGAATGCATTGGACTTAGTAAGTGACAGGTGGATCCCTCTATAGCTCCTCGATGCATCGGTAGGTCTCATGAGACAAACTAGTGTCTTGGCATGAGGCCTTGACAAAATCTTATTTGTAGTCTTGGCATGAGGCCTTGGCTATGTGGTTATGATAGTCTGGAATTATGCATTACATCGTTATAAAAGTGGTTGTTGATATTGCATGTGATTATTCGACTAGTAGAATATCCATGTGAATAAGTAAATGGAATTATTTCATTTTACTTCTTCCATATTATGATGAAGTTCAAGTTTAAAAGGCTTTTGTTTTAGTTATACATTGTCTTAAATGTTTATTCTTATTTATGATAGTTTCTGCTGTATTTTTATCCTTACTGAGCATCTAAGATCACCCCTTTCAATTTCTTATTTTTCCCAAGATTTGAAGAAGTATTTTATGAACGACCTGTAGGGATAGTATGAGGGGATATGAAGACAAGATATTGTTTTTGTTTTTGTTTTCACTTTATTATGTAATGTAAGACTTATGAATGTATCTAGTGATTCCAAGTCTACTAAACTAATCGGTCTTTCGGTACTTGATTCCTTGTAATCATGCCAATGTATTAATATAATTCACCAACTCTGGGTAACTGGGGTCGGGGAATTACAGTTGGTATTAGAGGAAGTTTAGTATAAACCTTGGAAGATAGATTTAGATAAACTCTGATTAGAGCACACAACCATAATATAGACTTTGAGTATTAGTATAGATGAACTTCCTTGAATTTTGGTATTGTAGAGATTTTATGAGTTTTCTTAGAAATACATCCATGTCTGGATATGAGCATGTAGAGGCGGCTCTAGCACAGATGTACCTAGGGGTAAAACCCAAAAACAACGCTTTGATCTCGACTTTAACGGGAACTGTGCACGACAACGGGCCTTGCTGCACTCTTGGTTATGAAACTCCTGGTGGAAATGCTTAGGATAATTCTAATTTTCTTTACAAACCATTATGAAGGGTTTATGAGTATATACTTCCTCAAAGAAGATATTTTTATGATTATGGATTATATCCATAAACTGTTTAATTTATGTTAAGTGTTTTAAAATTTTGGGATTAGGTATTTCTATTCATAAAATAATATAGTGTATGCCATTGTTTAGAAATGGTGCTTAGTAGAAGGAATGAGAACTCCAGCAATACGCATGATCCAAAGAGTAAGAAGGATCATATCTTTCATGGACTTAAGCCAGAATTTAGAAGGGAAACAGTCTCCCACGTATTATCATCATATGAAGAAATAGTATCATGTTTTGATAATATAAGTAAAGAATTCTCGGAGTCCTATGGCTTTGAAGGGAAGCCAGAGAAGTAAAGGATGGTAGAGAGAAGGACAGATAAAGGGAAGAAGGTAAAGAAGGATTTTCACATAAGTGATAACTGTGGAAAGAATCACCTTGGAAAATTCTTGAAGGGAATTGGAGTGTGTTATAAGTGTGGAGAAAAATAAGACCAAGTACGTGACTGCAAGGGTAAGAAAAAGGTTTCAAATGTACAATGCTTCATCTGCAAGGAGTTTGGACACTACGCGAACCAATGTCCCAGTCATCAGATGTAACGCCCCGACCCCAGTTACCCAGAGTCGGTGCATTATTACATAACATTGGCATGATCACAAGAAAGATCAAATCTCTAAAGACCGATTGGTTTAGTAGCCTTGGAAACACTAGATATAATTATAAAGTTTTACATTACATTTCAAAGTGAAAAAATACTACTACAACAAAGTCTTCATATCCACACTATTAACCCCTCATAATATCCCTGCAAGTCATTCATAATTTACTTCTTCACTACCTGGGAAAAATAAAACATAGAAAAGGGGTGAGCTCAAATGCCCAGTAAGGATAACAATATAGCGGAACATTCAAAATAAGCATAAACATTTAAGGCAATGAATTACTAAAACAAAAGCCTTTTAAAATTGAACTTCAACATAGTATGGCAAAAGTAAAATGAAATAATGCCATTTACTTATTCACATGGATATTCTACTAATCGAATAATCACATGCAATATCAATAACCACTTTCATAATGTTGGAATGCATAATGCCAGACTATCATAACCACATAGCCAAGGCCTCGTGCCAAGACTACAAATAAGATTTTGTCAAGGCCTTGTGCCAAGACACTAGTTTGTCTCATGAGACCTACCGATGCATCGAGGAGCTATAGCGGGCTCCACCCGTCACTTATTAAGTCCAATGCATTCCCATATGAAAAGGTTTAAACATAACATAAACATTCGTATTAAAACTAGCATACGAAATGTCAATAATTTCACCATAAACTATGAATGGTATAAAAATAGCACATCCACAGTCAAACATATCACAAAACCTTCAATACAATATAGAAGTTTTGTATCATAATAAATCAACTTCAAATAAGCGTAAAATCCGTCGAAGGATGTTGACATAGATGAAATCAAAACACTTTTTAGAGAAATATCTCTTTCTATTTTTGAAATAATTTAAGAGTCATATAAAATAAAACATTTTCTTGAAAATATTCTTATAAGCTTGTAAGGGAAGCTTTGACGATTTTATAACGGCAGAAAATAACCGCACCCGCCGTATAAGTTAAAAAAACATTCTTATCTTAATTATGTCGAAAAGGTTAAAAAGGACCTTGTTTTGAAAACGACAGAAATATTCCTTTATAAACCTCTTATAAAAAGCCAAACAAGGGTATAAATGACTTTAACCCATATTCTTGTAAATAGTAAAAATGTTTTGAAATACATTTTTAAGAAAACATGGATGTGGATGATAAAGAGATCCCAGTAGATTATTACGTATAAACAACCTCGGATAATGAAGGGATTGTGAAATAACCCTTACCTTGTACTTTTCCTTGGTTGGGGTAGGTTAACCTCCTGTATAATGGTGAAATAGTTGTTATTAAATTATACAAGAATCATATATATTAATATGATATCATATATGATCTTTTAACATTGATTTGTTAATAATATCTTAGAATTATCGTCGTTTCGGGAGTTAACTTACTCATTTTCTTTTATATGTTTTGTTACATAAGCCATGGTTGTTGCATCTTATTCATATCCAGAATGATATCCAGTCCTTAAACATCATTTTTAAATCATCAAATGATAATTATACTTGAATGGATACGATGGAGAATGAATCTCATCGCGTTCGTGGAGACGGTAGTCCGTACGTACGCACGAGCGACAATATCATTCTTTTGATATTAAAATAATATATAAATGGATGGTATATCATATATACAGAATCATTAACATGTTATATTTATTATTTACATGAGTTACACATCATTATTATACCCATCCAAATAATATTATATTGAATAACAATTACACCACGACGTGGAGACGGTAAGCCGTACGTACGCACGTATGGTGACATGTTATTCAAAGGGTGGATAGAATACTGAATATGATTGTACCATATTTATAATAACATCACAGTATATGTGAGATACTGGAGTTATTATTTTAGAATGGTAAGAACAAAGGAAGAAGAAGTGGAAGAAGAAATGAACTTGGAGAAGGGTGGTGAAATCATTACCTCTTCTTCGGGTTCTTCCTTTTGCTTTGATCAAAAGGGATCCTTAGGTTGGCTTTCTGATCAAACTAAGGCCTCTAGGTTGTAGTGAGGGATGTTGGGAGAGTATTTGGGCAGAGTTTGGCCGAACCAAAAGGCTTTGAAGGTGTGAAGAAATGATAAGGAGGAGTGCCCTTTTATAAGAGGGGTGAGGGGCACCTTTGGAAAAGCTAGAAATATTAATTTATAATAAATTCATATTTGGTTTATAAAGGCTCCAAAGTTGATTATTCAAAGGTTAAGGTGGGGATAGGTCGAAAACCACTCAACCAATAGAATTTATACAGGTTTGGGTACTTATATTAACCTTATCTTTAAGTATTAACTCTAAGTTAATTAGTTTCACTTTTACAATGTCTCTTTGTATATTTATATAATATGGTTAAAAAACTTACTATATACATCCAAGCGACCCCCAAGTGGTCCAGTAATGATTAACCTATCATAATATAAGTCTCTTGGACGAATCTTAGATTTTTAGGAATTTAATATCAATTAATAATATAATATTTGTTTTAAGAACTCTTTTATGTCAATTTTGACACTATTCAATAGTTGATTTTTGTGAAACTCATAACAGATTGATCACTTCGAAAAAAGTAAATTAAATCAATCCTAATATATCATATTATCCTATAAAATTAGTTTAATTCATTAAAAGTTTCATATTATATTTATTTGGGTATTTATAATATCAATTATTTTAATTTTTCACTATTATAGTAATTACTGCATCATCATTGTGTCATAAATAAAATAACTTATTTAATGTCTAAAAATTATAAATAAAATATCATTATGTAGGAAATCTTTTTAGATTTCTAATGAATATTTATAATCGAAAATCAAACATGTATAACCCTATGTAAAAATTGTTCTTCTAAAAGATGTAAGCTTATGCCATTTTTATTTTTATTTAAGCTTTATTAATATAATGTGTCATTATCACTTACAAGTGGATCCATGGGGTCCCAAAATAGACCCAAAGATTCCCATGGTCGACCATGTATCAACCAATAGGGTTAAGACACGTTTTAGGGTAATTTAGTATTATTATAATATTATTTTTTAACCCTTATTTACCGGATTTACCCTTAACCATGGTAAATAAAATATTTACCGCAGTAATTATTCAAAATGTCTAAAAATAAAAGTTACCTATTTACACAATTTGAACATCCTGATTCCAAATATGGAATCCATTTTTCTAAATTCAAAACACAGAAGTGGCAGAAATTAATTTAAAATTAATTCCCGCTGTCAAAACAAAAAGCGTGTTTTTAAGAGATAATAACAATCAAAAGATTGACACTTGTTTATGTTCGGTTTAATTGTAAAATTATGTCCAATGACCAACATTATATTAAATGGTAAAAATATATTCTAAATATACTTTAAAACCACTCAAATTCACAATTTATCACTATTAATTATTTTGATTAAAAAAGTTGTTTTTAATTAAAATTTAGTAATTTTCACTATTCATCAAAATATAAAAGTTATCCGAAAAGTACCAAAATTTCACCCTAGGATAATTTTGATATTCCGAATCCCAAAATGAAGTCCATTTTGAAATATAAAATATATATAATTTCAAAAAGTAGGTATTACTATTCATAACGGCTAGTTTGATTGGTTGTGGTGTGTGTTAAAACTCAAGGTTGCGTACAACACACGCTACTGTATTATTCAAAGAGAGCGTACCGTGGAAGCTTGGGATGTTTCATTTTAAATTTATGATGTCCCCATTTAGTCAAAAAGTTTAAAATATTTTATTTAAAAATGGTTCACTATTAAAATTTGGTAAAAGTGAAATACTGAAAATGAATTTGTTCTTACATTATGTCTAAGAAACTCATAATATGGATTCAAAAATTATAAGGATTATATAAGGTTTAAAATTTAGATAATACTATTCATAACCTCTTTTGAATGGCTTTTTTTTGTAAGTCATGGTGTGATTGAACTCGGTGTTGCGTGTAGTGCAAGTTATTGAATTATTTTGAAGAAATAACATACTATGAAATCTTGGGGTGTTACATTCTCCCCTCCTTCAATAAATTGCGTCCTCGCAATTTGAAATTGTTCTTCGAAAATAAAAGGTTGAAAATAAAAAATATATTTGTGGGAAAATCCACATCAGAAATTGGGTTACTAAAATTTAGTCTTAATATAAGGAAAAGAGAAATGAAAGGGTCACCACCAAATTATGATCTCGATTAGGAGAACATTGGTGGCAATTAGAGAAATATAATTGGAGGAAAAACGTAAATATTTATAGGTAGTGATTGAGGTCATCAATCACAAACAAGTATGAAATTGAGGTCCTTGAATTCATCAATCTATGATGATTTGAAATACCATCGGTTCAACAAAACATAGGGTATTAGGATAACACATTTTTGACGTTTCGAAATATCTTAGTTGAAATCCCACATCGAAAAATGAATTAATGAGGCCTCTATTTAAAATAAAGAGTGGAAGGTATGAAGATTACCGAAAATAACACATACTAGGGTTCCATATAGGAAAATATGGATATGGAGGAGAAATCTAACCATCAATTATCTGATGGAGAGTGGTAGAGGACATGGCTATGAAAAGGCCAACAATCCCAAATCCATAAATTAGTGATGATTTAAGGTACCATCTAGGAAAACATTTTTGTTCTAAGTTGCTTTTCTTAATGTTGAGGAATTTATTTATGATATTGGCTAAGATCATAAGGGGATATACTTACTTTATAATTAGAGTTTTATCCATTAATAAATTTCTACCACAAACTCATCTTTCACTCTAAAAGATAATAGAACGTAAAAAAAATTTCTATTTATACTATTCGTACAGGGTTCCAAAATAAATGAATTTATAATTCATCTACCAGATCTTTTAAAAAAACTACATTATTTAATCCAAGACATCTCGTGGGCCAGTGGTAGGTGATACACCCTTGTCGCCCTTCGGTTGCGGGTTCAAGTCTCGCAGCCTTTCCGGACGCGACGGTTTGCCGCCCGACCTCCGGGTTGTCCTTTTGTGGCAATCCAAAATAATCCAAACTAGAACTATCCAAAATACTTCTGTCCAAACTCATAGTCCAACATTTATAAGGAAGGTAAACATAATATAGATCCTTTTTACCCCGTAATAGCATATGAATACCTTCATCAAGTATTACCATATTCCTTATTCATTACATTCATGCTCCCTTATTCCATATAGAATGCTGGATATACTTCATCAATCCAAAAATGTTTTAAACCCCAACAATGATGGAATATACAAATCATTAATCAGTTCCAAGGTAGTCAAGAATATCCAATATATTTTTTCCAAAACAATCACATATTATTCCAAAATCACTACCTCAGTATCAGAACTATATTATGATTTATCATTCCCTCAACCATATATTTTCCAAAAATTTATCCTGCTATTGAGTCACTTTTCTTTGTTCCACACAATCTCAAGTCCTTAATGAAATAGTACTGTAGTACAATCCTTATATACTCCATAATTATTATAACAAGTACATTGTTGATACAACACTCAATTGACATAATCAACATAAGAACTCTAATCATTCCTCTTCATCTGTGGTAGTATCATAACTTGATTATTATCCAATACCATCATTTGCGGCATAGTCTGATGACTGGGGCATAGGTTCGCGTAGTGTCCAAACTCCTTGAAAATGAATCATTGTACATTTAAAACCATTTTCTTACCCTTGCAGTCACGTACTTTGTGCCCTTTTCCTCCACACTTATAACAAACTCTCATTCCTTTCAGGCAAGTTCCAGGGTGTTTCTTTTCACAGTTACCACATATGGGAAAATTCTTCTTTTCCCTTTTCCCTTTATCCATCTTTCTCTTTCTATCCTTTTCTTCTCTTGCTTCCCTTCAAATCCATAGGACTCAGTAAAATACATGATATTATTTCTTCATATGATGATAATACATGGGAGACTATTTCTCTTATAAATTCTAGCTTAAGACCATGAAAGATATGATCCTTCCTTCTCTTTGGATCATGTGCATTTTTGGAGTTCTCATTCCTTCTACTGGGCGCCATTTCTATACAATGGTATAAACTAGATCAGTTTATGAATCAAAATACATAATCCCATACTTATAAAACACCTAACATAAATTGAACTATTTATGGATATAATCCATAATCATAAGAATGTTTTCTTTGAGGAAGTATATACTCATAATCCCTTCAATATTATTTGTAAAGAAAATGAGAGTTATCCTAAGCATATCCCCCGGGAGTGTCGTAACCAAGAGTGCAGCAAGGCCCGTTGTCGTGCACCAGTTCCCGTTCGAGTCTAGCTCAAAGAGGTGTTTTCGGGTTTTACCCCTAGGTACATCTGTGCCAGAGCCGCCTCTACCTGCTCGTATCCATACAGGGATGTATTGCTCGGAAAACTCACAAAATCTCTACAATACCAAAATTCTAGGAAGTTCTTCTATACTAATCCTCAAAGTTCATCTTAGGTCTACGTGCTCTAATCAGAGTTTATCTAAATCTAGCTTCCAAGGTTTGTACTAAACTTCCTCTGATACCAACTGTAACGCCCCGACCCCAGTTACCCAGAGTCGGTGCATTATTACATAACATTGGCATGATCACAAGAAAGATCAAATCTCGAAAGACCGATTGGTTTAGTAGCCTTGGAAACACTAGATATAATTATAAAGTTTTACATTACATTTCAAAGTGAAAAACTACTACTACAACAAAGTCTTCATATCCACACTATTAACCCCTCATAATATCCCTGCAAGTCATTCATAATTTACTTCTTCACTACCTGGGAAAAATAAAACATAGAAAAGGGGTGAGCTCAAATGCCCAGTAAGGATAACAATATAGCGGAACATTCAAAATAAGCATAAACATTTAAGGCAATGAATTACTAAAACAAAAGCCTTTTAAAATTGAACTTCAACATAGTATGGAAAAAGTAAAATGAAATAATGCCATTTACTTATTCACATGGATATTCTACTAATCGAATAATCACATGCAATATCAATAACCACTTTCATAATGTTGGAATGCATAATGCCAGACTATCATAACCACATAGCCAAGGCCTCGTGCCAAGACTACAAATAAGATTTTGTCAAGGCCTTGTGCCAAGACACTAGTTTGTCTCATGAGACCTACCGATGCATCGAGGAGCTATAGCGGGCTCCACCCATCACTTATTAAGTCCAATGCATTCCCATATGAAAAGGTTTAAACATAACATAAACATTCGTATTAAAACTAGCATACGAAATGTCAATAATTTCACCATAAACTATGAATGGTATAAAAATAGCACATCCACAGTCAAACATATCACAAAACCTTCAATACAATATAGAAGTTTTGTATCATAATAAATCAACTTCAAATAAGCGTAAAATCCGTCGAAGGATGTTGACATAGATGAAATCAAAACACTTTTTAGAGAAATATCTCTTTCTATTTTTGAAATCATTTAAGAGTCATATAAAATAAAACATTTTCTTGAAAATATTCTTATAAGCTTGTAAGGGAAGCTTTGACGATTTTATAACGGCGGAAAATAACCGCACCCGCCGTATAAGTTAAAAAAAACATTCTTATCTTAATTATGTCGAAAAGGTTAAAAAGGACCTTGTTTTGAAAACGACAGAAAGATTCCTTTATAAACCTCTTATAAAAAGTCAAACAAGGGTATAAATGACTTTAACCCATATTCTTGTAAATAGTAAAAATGTTTTGAAATACATTTTTAAGAAAACATGGATGTGGATGATAAAGAGATCCCAGTAGATTATTACGTATAAACAACCTCGGATAATGAAGGGATTGTGAAATAACCCTTACCTTGTACTTTTCCTTGGTTGGGGTAGGTTAACCTCCTGTATAATGGTGAAATAGTTGTTATTAAATTATACAAGAATCATATATATTAATATGATATCATATATGATCTTTTAACATTGATTTGTTAATAATATCTTAGAATTATCGTCGTTTCGGGAGTTAACTTACTCATTTTCTTTTATATGTTTTGTTACATAAGCCATGGTTGTTGTATCTTATTCATATCCAGAATGATATCCAGTCCTTAAACATTATTTTTAAATCATCAAATGATAATTATACTTGAATGGATACGAAGGAGAATGAATCTCATCGCGTTCGTGGAGACGGTAGTCCGTACGTACGCACGAGCGACAATATCATTCTTTTGATATTAAAATAATATATAAATGGTTGGTATATCATATATACAGAATCATTAACATGTTATATTTATTATTTACATGAGTTACACATCATTATTATACCCATCCAAATAATATTATATTGAATAACAATTACACCACGACGTGGAGACGGTAAGCCGTACGTACGCACGTATGGTGACATGTTATTCAAAGGGTGGATAGAATACTGAATATGATTGTACCATATTTATAATAACATCACAGTATATGTGAGATACTGGAGTTATTATTTTAGAATGGTAAGAACAAAGGAAGAAGAAGTGGAAGAAGAAATGAACTTGGAGAAGGGTGGTGAAATCATTACCTCTTCTTCGGGTTCTTCCTTTTGCTTTGATCAAAAGGGCTCCTTAGGTTGGCTTTCTGATCAAACTAAGGCCTCTAGGTTGTAGTGAGGGATGTTGGGAGAGTATTTGGGTAGAGTTTGGCCGAACCAAAAGGCTTTGAAGGTGTGAAGAAATGATAAGGAGGAGTGCCCTTTTATAAGAGGGGTGAGGGGCACCTTTGGAAAAGCTAGAAATATTAATTTATAATAAATTCATATTCGGTTTATAAAGGCTCCAAAGTTGATTATTCAAAGGTTAAGGTGGGGATAGGTCGAAAACCACTCAACCAATAGAATTTATACAGGTTTGGGTACTTATATTAACCTTATCTTTAAGTATTAACTCTAAGTTAATTAGTTTCACTTTTACAATGTCTCTTTGTATTTTTATATAATATGGTTAATAAACTTACTATATACATCCAAGCGACCCCCAAGTGGTCAATTAATGATTAACCTATCATAATATAAGTCTCTTGGACGAACCTTAGATTTTTAGGAATTTAATATCAATTAATAATATAATATTTGTTTTAAGAACTCTTTTATGTCAATTTTGACACTATTCAATAGTTGATTTTTGTGAAACTCATAACAGATTGATCACTTCGAAAAAAGTCAATTAAATCAATAATAATATATCATATTATCCTAGAAAATTAGTTTAATTCATTAAAAGTTTCATATTATATTTATTTGGGTATTTATAATATCAATTATTTTAATTTTTCACTATTATAGTAATTACTGCATCATCATTGTGTCATAAATAAAATAACTTATTTAATGTCTAAAAATTATAAATAAAATATCATTATGTAGGAAATCTTTTTAGATTTCTAATGAATATTTATAATCGAAAATCAAACATGTATAACCCTATGTAAAAATTGTTCTTCTAAAAGATGTAAGCTTATGCCATTTTTATTTTTATTTAAGCTTTATTAATATAATGTGTCATTATCACTTACAAGTGGATCCATGGGGTCCCAAAATAGACCCAAAGATTCCCATGGTCGACCATGTATCAACCAATAGGGTTAAGACACGTTTTAGGGTAATTTAGTATTATTATAATATTATTTTTTAACCCTTATTTACCGGATTTACCCTTAACCATGGTAAATAAAATATTTACCGCAGTAATTATTCAAAATGTCTAAAAATAAAAGTTACCTATTTACACAATTTGAACATCCTGATTCCAAATATGGAATCCATTTTTCTTAATTCAAAACACAGAATTGGCAGAAATTAATTTAAAATTAATTCCCGCTGTCAAAACAAAAAGCGTGTTTTTAAGAGATAATAACTATCAAAAGATTGACACTTGTTTATGTTCGGTTTAATTGTAAAATTATGTCCAATGACCAACATTATATTAAATGGTAAAAATATATTCTAAATATACTTTAAAACCACTCAAATTCACAATTTATCACTATTAATTATTTTGATTAATAAAGTTGTTTTTAATTAAAATTTAGTAATTTTCACTATTCATCAAAATATAAAAGTTATCCGAAAAGTACCAAAATTTCACCCTAGGATAATTTTGATATTCCGAATCCAAAAATGAAGTCCATTTTGAAATATAAAATATATATAATTTCAAAAAGTAGGTATTACTATTCATAACGGCTAGTTTGATTGGTTGTGGTGTGTGTTAAAACTCAAGGTTGCGTACAACACACGCTACTATATTATTCAAAGAGAGCGTACCGTGGAAGCTTGGGATGTTTCATTTTAAATTTATGATGTCCCCATTTAGTCAAAAAGTTTAAAATATTTTATTTAAAAAGGGTTCACTATTAAAATTTGGTAAAAGTGAAATACTGAAAATGAATTTGTTCTTACATTATGTCTAAGAAACTCATAATATGGATTCAAAAATTATAAGGATTATATAAAGTTTAAAATTTAGATAATACTATTCATAACCTCTTTTGAATGGCTTTTTTTTTGTAAGTCATGGTGTGATTGAACTCGGTGTTGCGTGTAGTGCAAGTTATTGAATTATTTTGAAGAAATAACATACTATGAAATCTTGGGGTGTTACATCAGACTATGCCTCAAACGATGCTATTGGATAATAATCAAGTTATGATATTACCACATATGAAGAGTAATGACTAGTGTTCTTATGTTGTTATTTTGGAATTATTTTATTGAAGTGTTCTATCAATGATGTACTGGAAATAAATAAGGAGTGTACTTTAATACTATTTCATTGAGAATTTTAGATTTTATGGTACTAAGAAAAGTGACTCTACAGAAAGTTAAAATTTTTGGAAATTACATGGTTGAAGGAAAGATAAACCTTAATATGGCCCTAATATTGAGGTACTAATTTTGGAATAAGATATGGTTCATTTTGGTAAATTATATTGGATATTCTTGACAACCTTGAAACTGATTAAAGATTTGTATATTCCATAATTATTGGAGTTTACAACATTTTTTAATGGATAAAGTTTATCCAGTATTCTATAAGGAATGTGGGAGCATGAATGTAATCAATAAGATTT
Source organism: Viscum album (assembly GCA_963277665.1). Classification (NCBI taxonomy): domain Eukaryota; kingdom Viridiplantae; phylum Streptophyta; class Magnoliopsida; order Santalales; family Viscaceae; genus Viscum; species Viscum album. The sequence goes on from OY728141.1 coordinate 1,579,258,958, forward strand.
TTTGGTAATTCAGGATGTTTCAGTGTTCTAAAAGAATACACAATGAAGGTATTCACATGCTATTATGGGGTGAAAAGGATCTACATTATGTATACCTTTCATATAAATTTTGGAATGGGGGTTTACAGAAGTATTTTGGATAAGTATAAAGGTTGTAATGGATTATATTTTACATTGGATACTATTGTAAAAGTTATTTTTGGATATTTATAAAAAGGGAAACATGCAGACCGTGTGACAACCCATCGCGTCGGACAAAGCTGCAGGAATCGAACCCACAAACATAGTTCAATTGGGATTTATCACCTACCACTAGACTACGTGAAATCCCTAGAGTGTATAATGTAGTTTTATTTTTTTTAAATGTTCTTATAGATGAATTATAAATTTATTTTTGGAACCAGTTATGGTTACGATAAATAGAATATTTTTGAATTCTATTACCTTTTGGAGTGAAAGATGGGTTTTTGGTAAAAATTTATTAAATAATGAAAGTTTATATTACAAGTAGGTATATTTCCTTACGTTATTAGTAAATCTCATAAATAAATTCCTCAACTTTATGAAAGGTAACATCAAACAAAAATGTTGTCGGTTAACTTTTCCTACTTGGGAATCAAAGACCGTTTAACCAATCACAAGTTTGTGATTTTCTTGTAGTTAACTTTCTCTTAATCCTATTTTCTACAACTCTCCATTATACCTTGATTGTTTGTTTCTCCACCATATCCATGTTTTCATAGAATCCTATTACGGGCTATCTCGAGTAACCATTGTACTTCTATTTCTTTCTTTTAAAGTTATATTTTTGTTAACCCTATTTCCGATATGGGTTCTCCAGAAAGGTATTTTCTATTTTCAACCTTTTATTTTTGAAGAACAATTTCAAAATGTGAGGACTCAATTTATTGAAGGAGGGGAGAATGTAACACCCCAATCTTCCACGGTACGTTTCCCTTTGAATAATGCAATAGATTGCATTGTACGCAATTTCGAGATTCTAACACACCGTGACCAATCAAACTAGCCATTATGAATAGTAATACCCACTTTTTGAAATTTTATAAATTTTATCTCTCAATATGGACTTCATTTTTGGATTTGGAATATCGAAATTAGCCTAGGGTGAAATTTTGGTACTTTTTAGATAACTTTTATATTTTGATGAATAATGATAAATTATGAGTTTGAGTGTTTTTAAAGTATATTTAGAATATATTTTTACCATTTAATACAATGTTGGTCATTGGACATAATTTCACAATTAAACCAGACCTAAACAAGTGTAAATCTTTTGATAGTTATTATTTTTTAAAAACACGCGTTTTGTTTTGACAGAGGGAATTAATTTTAAATTAATTTCTGCCACTTCTGTGTTTTGAATATGGAAAAATGGATTCCATATTTGGAATTAGGATGTCAAAATTTTGTAAATAGTTAACTTTTATTTTTAGACATTTTGAATAATTACTTCGGTAAATATTTTATTTACCATGGTTAAAAGGTAAATCCGGTAAATAAAGGTAAAATAATAATATTATAATAATAATAAATTACCCTAAAACGTGTCCTAACCATATTGGTTGATACATGTCCGACCATGGACATCTTTTGGTAGATTTTGGGAGCCCATGGAGCCACTTGTAGGTGATAATAACACTTTATATTAATTAAGTTAAAGTAAATACAAAAATGACATATGCATATATCTTTTCGAAAAACAGATTTAACAGAGGGTTATTTATGTTATATTTTAAACTAAAAATATCAATTAAAAAGATAAAACAATTTCCTACATAATGGTATTTTATTTATAATTTTTAGACATTTAATAATTTAATTTATTTATGACACAATAATGATGTAATATTTTCCTTATTAATGAAAGAATCAAATAATTGGTATTGTAAAAGTTAAAATAAATATAATTTGAAAGTTTTGATGCCATCCACGAATTTTATTGGTAAATATGACATTCTAAGATTTATTAATTGGATTTTTTTAATTAATAACGTTTTTAAGACTTTAAAAAATCAATTATTAAATATTGTAACAATTGACAAAAATGAGTTTTTAAAACAAGTATTATATTATGAATTGATATTATATTCCTAAAAGTCGAAGGTTCGGCCAAAGGACTTATATCATGATAGGTGTATCATTAATGGACCACTTGGGGAATCTTGGATGTATATAGTAATTTTATTAACTATATAATATAAAAATACAAAGTGACATGGTAAATGTCAATCTAATTAACTAAGAGTTAAAACTAAAAGATAAGTTTAATATAATGACCCAAACCTGTCTAAAATCTATTGTTTGAATGTATTTCGACCCATACCCACCTTATAATTTTAATAATCCAATTTGGAGCCATTATAAACCGAATATGAATTTATTATAAATTAATACTTTAAGTTTTTTCCTAAAGAGCCCCTCTTCCCCTTATAAAAGGACACAACTTCTAACCAATTATTCACACATTAAAAGCCTTTTGGTTCAGCAAAACCCTACCTAAATAATCTCTAAAATTCCCTCACTCTAACCTAGAGGCCTTATTTTGATCAGAAATCCATCCTAAGGAGCACTTTTGATCAAATCAAAAGGAAGAACCCGAAGAAGAGGTAATGTTTTCACCACCTTTTTTCAAGTTCCTTTCTTTTTCAACATCTTCTTTCTTTGTTATTTACTTTCTAAAATAATAACTCTAGTATCTTCTATGTACTGTGATGTTATTATAAATATGTTACAACCATATTCATTATTCTATCCATCCTTTTAATGAAATGTCACCATACGTGCATACGTAAGGCTTACCGTCTCCACGTCGTGGTGTAATTGTTATTCAAAAACATTATTATTTGGATGGGTATGATAATGATATGTAATTGATGTAAATAATAAATATAACATGATAATGATTCTTTATATATGATATACCATCCATTTATATATTATTTTAATATCAAAAGAATGATATTGTCGCTCGTGCGTGCGTACGGACTATCGTCTCCACGAACGCAATGAGATTCATTCCCCATCATATCCATGCAATTATAATTCTCATTTGATGATTAAAAATAATTTTTAAAGACTTGATATCATTCTGTATATGAATAATATACAACCTTTCCATAAAAAACACGGCTTATGTAACAAAATATATAAAAGAAAACAAGTAAGTTAACACTCAAAACGATGATAATACTAAGATTTTATTAACAAATCAATGTTAAATGATCATATATGATATCATATTAATGTATATGATTCTTTTATAATTTAATAACAATTATTTAACCATTTTATAGGAGGTTAACCTACCCTCAACCAAGGAAAAGAACACGTTAAGGGTTTATTTCAAAATATCTTCATTATCCGAGGTTTTTTATACGTAATTATCTACTGAGACCTCTTTATCATCCACATCCATGTTTCATAAAAAATGTATTTCAAAACATTATTAATATTGTACAGAATATGGGTTGAAATCATTGATACCCTTGTTTGAATTTTTATAAGAAGTTTATAAAGGAATCTTTACGTCATTTTCCAAACAGGGTCCTTTTTAACCTTTTCGACAAAATTAAGGTAAGAATGTATTTTTTTTAACTTATACGGTGGGTGCGGCAATTTTCCTCCATTGTAAAATCTTTGAGTCTTCCCTTAAAAAATTTTAAGAATATTTTCAAGGTAAATTTTTTATTTTATAATTATGTGACTTTTAAATGACTTCAAAAAAAGAGATATTTCTCTCAAATAGTTTTATTTTTATCTATGTTAACATCCTTTGATGGATTTTAAGCTTATTTGAAGTTGATTTATTATGATACAAAACTTACATATTGTATTGAAGGTTTTTTGATATGTTTGACTATGGATGTGTTATTTTTATACCATTCATGGTTTATGGAGAAATTATTGACATTTCTTATGCTAGTTTTAATATGACTATTTATGTTATGTTTAATCTTGTTCATATGAGGAATGAATTGGACTTAGTAAGTGATGGTTGGAGCCCGCTATAGCTCCTCGATGTATCGGTAGGTCTCATGAGACAAACTAGTGTCTTGGCATGAGGCCTGGACAAAATCTTATTTTCATCCTTGGAACGAGGCCTTGGCTACGTGGTTATGATAGTCTGGCATTATGCATTACATCATTATGAAAGTGGTTGTTGATATTGCATGTGATTAATCGACTAGAAGAATATCCATGTGAATAAGTAAATGGAATTATTTCATTTTACTTCTGCCATATTATTCTGAAGTTCATGTTTAAAAGTATTTTGTTTTAGTTATACATTGTCTTAAATGTTTATGCTTATTTATGATAGTTTCTGCTGTATTGTTATCCTTACTGAGCATCTGAGCTCACCCCTTTCAATGTTTTATTTTTTCCAGGATGTGAAGAAGTATTTTATGAATGACCTTCAGGGATAGTATGAGGGGATATAAAGACAAGATGTTGTTATTCTTTTTTTCACTTTAATATCTAATGTAAGACTTATGAATGTATCTAGTGATTCCAAGGCTACTAAACTAATCGGTCTTTTAGGAATTGATTCCTTGTAATCGTGCCAATGTATTAAAATAAGGCACCGACTCTGGGTAACTGGGGTTGGGGCGTTAAAAAATTTCCATGCTCAATGAATTTGTTTTTAAAGTTCCACTTTATTCTAATAGCATTGTGATTTTTAGGTCTCTTAGTAATTTCCCATGTCGTGTTCTTATCAATCTGATCTAGTTTTTCATTCATGGCCTTAACCCATGATTCATCCTTACGTACTTCTTCAAAATAGGTTGGATCCATGATTGGTAGAAAGACATAATGTGATTTATTCCTCATTCTCCTTGTTTATACGGGTGTGGTCCAATCCCTAATGATGATGGATTTATTAATTTCTTATCTTATATTTCTCTTATGAGGTTCTGATGAGGTTTATTTAAAAATGGTTTCCTCTTCTGATTCTTCTTTTGAATTGTCATCATTTGGTGTTACTCAATTTTTCTGCAAGCCTTCTTCTATTCTTACATTTGAATCTAACCCTTATCCACTTTCATCTTCATATTCTATCATATCACCATATAAACTTCTCGAGGTATGTGTGGTTTTATATTTAATGTTCTTGACATCACTACTTTCCAAAATTCTTCCAAGATGGTTATTATAACATTTATAGGCTTTACACTTCATTGAATATCAAAAGAATATTCCCTCATCTACAACATCACCATACTTTCTTTGATTTATTTCATTGTTTCATATGAAAATTTTACTTCCAAAAACACAAAAAATACATTATAGAGGGATTACTTCCATATCATAACTCATACGGTGTATTGGTTTCTATTATAAAAATCCTTATTTGATTTTGAGTGTACACTGCTTCTTGAACAACCTCTTTCCTGTAATAATGATAGATATGGATCTTAATGAGCAAAGTTCTTGCCATATTGTTCACCTATCTATTTTTGTGTTCAATAACTCCATTTTTTTGTGGGGTTATAACCATATCCACATAATTATTTGTTCCATGCTTTTATTGGAAATTTTCAAATTCAATGGATGTGTATTCTTCTCCATTATCAAATTGTAGAACTTTGATTATACAACGAGTATCATTCCCATCTGTTCGACGATAACTTTTCCGGAAATCAAGCACATTTTGTTTCCTATGTATAATAATTACACAAAAAAATTATACTATAATCATCAATAAAAATAATGAATTACCTATCTCTATATGTGTCTACCACATTTATTGGACCACATACATTTGTGTGGATGTGATCAACAAGATTTGATGCCATTTTATTTTTAAGTTGATATGAACATCCGAATATCTTTCCTCAAATGATAGAATCACATGTATTTTCTTGTTCAAACTTTATATTGATAATATCAATGAATATGTTCTACATAGATATATTTTTCATTCTCTTCTAGTTAATGTTACCAAGCCATTACTGCCACAAGTTTTTTTCTTCTTCAACTTTCAAGTAACAAATGTTCTCTTTACTATCAACCTGGTATAAATTACAATCTATTTTGTATCCCTTCATTAGATGATTTATTATCTTTCCTTTGATATTTCACCCCTTTTTATTAAATGTCACTAACATTCCAAATTAAAAAAGTTGACTCAAAATCATGATATTGTGATGCTAACCATCCACATAGAGAGCATCAGTTTTTCTAAGCGTGTTATTTTATAGTTTTATACTTACACTACCTTTGATCTTAAGAGTACCATCATTGTATAATATCACTATTACATAAACCCTTTTCTTAACATTATTTAATAAGTTTGCATCTATCATCATATGGGATGAGAATTCACTTTCAAGAACCCAAGTGATGTTCTTTGTAGCTTTGAGAGTTATTTCTATAAGGTTGGATTTCTTAATTTTATTTTTTTCCTTCCATGAGATACTTGATTGATTAGAGGATAAATATTTCCTTTACAATCACTTTTCTATATAAATGGGTTCAACTTAATCATATTTTTATTCCAAGGAAGAATACATATTTTCAAGAGAAACTCTACCTGGTTGGAAGGTATTGACTTTTCTCTGAGTTCTATAGGAAATGTTTCATCATTTCCTTTTCCTAAATTAAATAGATTTATGTACATAGTAGGAACAATAAAAACAATATCCAAAGACACTATTTCTTCAATATGATTAAGTATATGGTCACATTCCTCTTTGTTGACTTACAAGTGCTTCCCCATTCAGATAGCTCATTGCCTCTTCACAATATGACATTGTATTTCCCAAAAATCCACAAAATTGAAATTTCATAAGAGGAAATTTCTTCTAACATAAATTCCTCATCATGTACCATTATTTATTATAAGTATTTGACTATATATCATTTCCGGATACTTGATTATAATTTCTATCTCTCTTTTTAGTTTGATCTGAGGATTTATTTTTTAGTTCATCGGGTACCTTTGTGCTATGTCCAACATTCTTCTTCCCTTAATTTTGAATCATTTAATTTCCATCCTTTGAAATTTTAGCATCACATCCAATTAAAATTTTCCCATACTTATGGATCATTGATCATTAAAATCCTTTTATACTCATTCAAACCCACACTTAGATCTTTATAACATCTTTGTATTTGAGAATATTCTAAACTATAATTTCTTCTTTGTTTCCCTTGAATTTAATTCAGTTTCAATTTTACTCCTTAGAGTTAAAACATATTCTTCAATCCCCTCAACTGCCTTGTATTTCTCCTCCAATCAAGATGTAATTTCATTAATTAATTTTTCCTACTCTTTAATTCCGATATTAAATTACACAACATCTTTTGAGCTTTCAAGATATATTGAATGTTATTTTTATCCTTATTGTAGTCGATAGATTTACAGTTCAAGTTAATCAACTTACTTTGATTACTCTTCCAGAATGGATCTCATATCTCTCTTTCTATTTCTTTGATTTTCAATCTTATCAAGATCATCTTCAAGTTCCAACTTGATATCAACAACACTAATCAACTTATTATCTTTATCTTTGTCTTTATAAGGTTCAAAATTTTAAACTATAGCCATCATAGATGCTTGGGTTTTAGATTTAAACTCTGGTTCTTCATCCTCCAATATGTCATTATCATCTGGTTCTTCATTATATATGAAGCTATTTCACTGTAATTTATTTTTTGGTCTTATGTCTCTTTTTTGGGGAAACCTTTTTCGAGGCTTCTTCATGATTCCTTCTTTACTTTATTCATCATAAAAAATCATTGATCACTAGAGGAAATGTTCCCAACTCTACCAAATAAAGAATAAGATATAGGAATCTTCTCTTCAAATATCCCTTTGCATCTATTTAATTTATTATAAAATAGATAAATAATTTCATCTTACACATTATATTTATCAATAATATCTCTATAAATCTCATTTCCCCATGTCATTGAATAAATATTCTTTTATTACTCTATTTGTTGAATATTAGGGTTTCACTATCATTTTATTAGACACCAGACTTCTCAGCAGATCATCTAGTGAATTTGTAGACAGATCCCTTTCATCAAGGGCTGACACTTTTGGATTGTATATAGGTGGAATCCTTATCAATATTTTCTTCACAATTTCAATATCTCGTATTTCTTCACTACGTCCTCATATTTCTATAACAACTTCAGTAATTAGATTAAAAAAGGTATATGAATTTTCATCAGGGTGTATTTTAGATCATCAAACCAATTGTGGAAAACATAGAGTTTGGTCTCATTCACTTTGTTATAACCTTCATATATATTTTCTAGTTTCTCCCAAATACACATGGAAGAATTTAAACTCATAAACTTAAAATAAATTTTATCATATAGAGTTGCAGTAAGGGTATTTTGTGCTTTGGCATCTGTATCAAATATTTTCCTATCTATTTAGGTCATAGAAAATCTTGTTGAATTAGTGACCAGAATCCCCTGAGTAGTGGAAAAGAGAACTTCCATACCAAGGGATCTTAGATGAGATATTATCCTATTATTAAAAATTTGGATGTTTATTCCATCAAATAGGGGGAATCCCCTAACATTTACTTAATTCTCCATGAAAATAATAGAAGAAATATTTAACTCCAGCAACCTGTATTCTCTGATAACACTTAGAGGACATCAGAACACTCTGAGAGGGGAGGGTTTAATCAAGGTTTCAATATTTTCTTTTAAATAAATTGATCTTGTTGCCACATTAGAAGGAACTTTTTAAAATTTTCTGATATAATCATGGAGTAATCAAACATTCACCTGAAAATAGAAAACATAGTAGTTTTACTTTGTTCACCACTAAGGGTGAGTCTAAGGATCATACCATGACAGAGTGTTGGTCATAACAAAATCCACTAATATTTAATAGTTTTGGAATATATAATTTTAGTTTCAGTCAATCTATCCCTACCACACGGATTTTATATGATTTTAGGGATATCATAATGTCTCCCATGGAACAATTCCACTTAATCCCCCTAGCCCAATGCCTTGGGAGGAGTCTTACTTATCTTAATGGCTTGGAGGTTGATTTAGTAGATTGAAATATAATCCTTTGTCCCTAACTAGCATGAGACTCTTGTTAAATCGATGTCATAAGTTGAAGCACTTGAAAGCACTGTTTACTTAAACTATATGTCCAATACTGCAGTTTTTGAAGCTCCTTCATGAATATCCTTCATGTAGCTCCCAACCTTCACGAAGAAAACTCCCTTCGTGGAACCATAATTTATAGTAGAATAACTAGTCATCACGAAAACTCATTTTTATAGATACCTAAGAATTGTTCAATACTAATATAGTCTTTTCATGATGCTCAAGATTACAATAAATACTTTATTTAGGAAGCTCTTAGTCTTTGATAATTAAGAGTGATTTCTCCTTTTATCCAATTCTTTTCATCTCATGTGAAGTTGGGGTAGCCACCTATTTATAGGCATATCCATGCACGATAGTTCCACGCCTCCAAAAAAAATTTGTAAACCTCTAAATTCATGTTTTTGAAGACCTTTCACTCATGATCCTCAAGTGAAATTTAACATGATCTTGAAGCTCCTCATATTCATGAATATTACCATCAAACCTTCATCCATTCACGATTCTCAACTTCTAATAGTCATAGATATTACCTTCAACCCATAACATCGTTCGTGATACTTGTTCTCACTGCTCCACGTATTCAAGAATCTCAAAATTTGTGAAACCTATTCTTTGAGAAACCCATTAGTTTACCATATTTGAGAATATTCAAAACCCATAAAACCACATTTCATGAATCTCAATCCTTCCTCCGGAATTTTAGCCCAAAAATTTGGAAAACACTAGGAAATGATTCCACCTTTAACATTGTAGTCATCATGTACTATAAGATCACTTTCCCTGATAACTCTCTAATCAAAATAGTGTGGATAGGCATCAAACAAAAACCATACCCCATTTCTAGAAAATAACTACCTTAGTTTCAATAGCATGAGGCATCGCATGCATCATATCATGTTTATAGGATCCATATTCTGTAGGCCTATTAGTGAGTGATTTCACTGATGACTAAGGATTGGTTGTTTAAATTGTCAACAACTACTCATAATTAATTTCTCTATATAATTACTTGGTAGAATTATACTTATCTAGGATTATTTGTGTATATATTTTCTTCTAATGATAGTTCATGTGGATCTATGATGAAACTTTAGATGATGAGGATGATGGTGCATTCCTTGTGCACGAGAGGTTTTATGACCCTAGCTAGTTGGGGTGGGAATATGGTACCTAATAAATGGACCCCTAATGAAATATTTTTATTCATTTTGGTGATTTAATGTTTAATTAACTGCCTCTATAGTGTTTTCCCACAAATATTGGAATGAAATTATACTTTACCAAACTATGGATGGGTGTTCCCCTTATTAAAAAATCATCTAGTATAATTTCATTACATATGTCTAGAGTCAAATGGTGAGTTATAACTCTCTATGGAGAGACCCGATAGGGGTGGTCAGAGAGCATCAATTCCTAGTATTCTGATTCTTGGTAGGTGATTCCTTAAATGGTTAAGGAACTAAAATCCTCCCTTAATTTTTTTGGTTTAGTAATGGGTTTCATTTAAATGATATTTAAATTGAAACTTATAAGGTGTTTCCCTCTATAACATGGAATCTAAAACCCATATAACTAAATCCATGTTGGTATATTTTAACTCCTTTATATTTTTTTGTAATTTGAATTTTATATTGTGTACTAGTCGAGGTGGGAATGAGGATTTTTTCTTTGCGTTATAATAAAAAAAATATGAACTATATGTGGTCACTCTAGCTATGGGAAGTGGTCAATGTGTGATTTAATCATAAATGAGACCTCATGAGTTGGTGTTTAGGAATATAGATGCAGTGGGTTGAGATGAGAGCATGGATTTAATTCCAAGATATGTGAAATTGGGGAGAGGTTTAACCTATGGTCTAGGTGCATGGACATAGTGTCCCTGACATGAGGCCTAACAGGTGAGGATAGATGGGGAACATAGAGACTATTACTTTGACTTAGACCCTAGTGAGTCGATATTCAGTTTGATCAAGGGAAACCAATTAGAGTGGTCAGTCTGAGATGGATGTTTCCTTTGAGGAAAAGGACATATACAAGATTCATTATATAAAACTGATGCATGGGAGGTGCATGGGGTTTAGGAATTAGGAAAGATGACGCATTAGGTTTCTAAGAAAGTACCTAGGGTTTATTGGTATTAAGACCCACTTCAATAAGAATATTTATTTGGGTTTCTTTTACTTTTTACTATTAGTGTGTTTTTAGTAGTGTGATTAGAGTGTGGATGTAGGATCATGATTGAAATGGTATTGGGAGGTTTCTAAGTGTGTGGGTGATGTTGAATTGTTTTTTACTATAGATGAGAACCTATAGTTATAGAATAATACTGTGAGTCAGACAATCGTTTATTGGACTATGGAAAAGCTGAGGTCCTTAATTTAAAGATGAGTTCTTAGGGATCTCTTGTAATATTTAAACTGACATATCATGGAGCATGGTCGACTTGACCTTTATGGCATATGTCTCACAAGAGTGTGAGTTGGGTTCTATGTTTGGGTGGTATGGGAGTGTATTCCCATTACATTTGAGAGTTAGGCACAATGTGTGTTGGTTACACATGGTACCATTGAGGCATGGAATTGGTGGTGGTCATGAGTGGGCCTCGGTTTGATGGTAGTTAATGAGACACTTATGGTAATTATGACTCATAGATTCAGGAAAAATAAAGGAAGTTCCCTACCGATGAGGGTTTTTTCTAAAAATGAATCAGTTTTTATGATATATTTGACTCAAGGATATATATTGACACGTATTATTAGAAATATGGGGTTTCATGGGTCATTTAAAATAAATTATTTCTTTGATTTAGATGAGTGTGTCTTGGGAGGATTCACACGTGCCTAATGGAAAAATCTACTAAGGAATGACTCATGGATGGTGACACAGTTATCATTTTTTTGGTGAGTTCCATGGATACCATTTCCATATATCAAGAATGAGTGATAGATCATGTTGACATTGATACTCAAAAATGATAAGGTTTCAACCATGTAAATTGTTATGTTTAATGATGGATGGTGCATATGATGTGGTGAATAGGAACATACCATGTTGGTGCAATGATTAGGATACACATAAGGTGGGGATTATGATGTGAGCCCCATGAATGTGACCCTCATGTGAGAAGGTCTGTGGGAGTGTGGGACCAATTATTCAATGATATTTTTTTGTTTTAGTTGTCAATGGATAAATAGACCTGAGTGGTAATGGATTCCTTGGTGAATGTCAACTAAAGGTTTGGATATGGTATCAAGTGGATTCTGGGAATGAGGTTTAGAATTATATTGATTTTTAACAATCCAAAGGTGTTGGATCATGAATGTATTAATACTCATGGAAATCATGACATGGGATCGGTTGAAGAGTGATTCAAGTGTGGACTGACACCAGGTGTTGGACAAGGACTTTGGTGAGTGTGCTTGGATGATTATGGGATTCCACCATGCTTAAAGGCATCATGATTGAGGTTTTAGTGATGAGTTGGGGGTTGAGTAGATTTTTTCCATAAATACTCAGCTATAGAAGGTATAATATACATTTTGTATAAGATAGGATGTAGTGAACTGAGAACCTCATTGATAACATACTATGGGATGTGATAGTAATGTTTTGGGGATTGATTTTTTTCAAGGAAAAGCCAATGAGATCATGTTTTGAGATTGGTCAATTGAGATTTAATTGTTTCTAATCATAATTGAGGATATGGAATGACGTCCCCATGTCTGATTAGGTAAAGTGAGTTGAGAATCATGTCAAGAGCAACATTAGTATTCTAGGGGTGTGTTTTGGAATGAAATTTTGATGGAGGATGCACTATGATAGAAATTTTTCATTAAAAGAAAGAACATGTGGATAGGAGTACTATAGGTCAGGTGATGAATCATGTGATGACATGGTCATGTATTAGAGTATACGCTCTTGGGTAAGTTTCATCCTGATGTTCCAGTAGAGGTTACAAGTGTTGTATTGAGTTTTGATGGGTTAAGTATCTTATGTTAAAAGTTTCAATTTGGAATCACAATAGGATTTATGAGACCAAACATGGTTGTATGAGTAGTAACTTCATGGATAAGAAAGGTCAAGATATTTATTTCAACGCCCACTAAGACTTATCGATGGTGAAAAGTAAAAATGGTTGGAAAATTATAGATCCCGTATCTAGATGAGCTTTAGAATTTCAAGAAGATTTAGAATTTTCAAATAAGTTTTCAGGTAAATTTTAGAACCAAAAATAGAAATTTTTCTAAGGCAATGATCACCTCAAGAGAGGTGTTTAGGGCGTAGTTGGAGGCTTAGGAGTCATATTGGGGGATCAGAAAAGTCTTGGGAGATGTAGGGTTGCTGCTGCATCCAATGTTGTAGTAGTGCCACTACTTGAAGCCACTAGATTACTGGTGATCTCATTAATGGGGGAAATTACCCATTTCTCCCTTATGTATTTAGAGGGTTCAACCCCATTTTCTTCGCCCCTCTCTCTCGCACATTCAAGGAGATCTCCCACATCTTTCCCCTTTGACCCCCTTTGATTTGGTGTGTGTTGAGGCCATTCTTATGTGTTTTGAGGTTCTTCTTTGACTCTGATAAGCACCTTAGACCTTCCCCTCCATTATTTTATAATTTTGAGATTCCTAATTTATGATTTTATCTATGATTACACTGAATCATAGTGGAATTGGTTGAGAACATAAAGTATTATTCCCTACCTAGGAATATGGTGACCTAGGATTTCATTCGTATCTTATGGTTCATCGTTTATGTTAAGTTACATCGTAATATGTATTTTTATCTTCTTTTTTATTAAAACGTAAATTTTTTAATGGTGAAATTAGTGGTGAAGGTTGGGTATATTTCTAGTCTTGGGTTATTGGGTGAATCAGGGGTAGATGATTCCCCATTGCTCAAAGAATTAGAAATTATGGGTTGTTTGGTGAATATTTCAGACTTATGTCGAGTTGGAAATTTATTATTTATTTATTTATAATTATTTTAGTTTATTAATTATTATTTTTTCTTCAAGGTAGTGGCTCGAGATGTTGAGATGGGCCCAATTTCTCAAAGAAGACATTGTATACACCTGTAAAAGTCTTGACAGCTGTTGTCATCCCATGACACCAATTTGGAAATGCTTCAAAATAAGTTAGGTGGTATGTATTACTTTCACCTTAGCTAATTTTCTAAGTAATATGTCTTACGTGATGTGATAAGGTCCTTCTACTAATGGTTAGGGGCCCAAAATTAATGTATTGTTCAATAGAATTATTTAAAATGCTTAAATTACTGAGTTAAATTGTTTGAAATAAATCAAGTTCTTATTCGATATATATAGGGAATGGTTCTAGGGGTCACTTGAATCCCTTGGGAATCAAATTAATTCCTAAATCATCATAGTCCATTTCCTTACTAATAAACAAATGAATTATATTAAAATAGACATCGAAGGTGATCTTTAGACTTAGAATAGGTGAAATTGACTTATTGGAACAACACTTAGGTGATTTCATGACCTTCTTCAAGAGGGTGGTGTTTCTTGAACTAGTATAGTTGGTCTTGGGAGTCATTAATGACTCTAAGACCTACTGATTAACTCTATTGAGGCCATAAAGGTCCTAATTTATTAGAGGGTATGTCTTAAGGGAATTCCTTCTCTTAGAGATGGGATATGGAATTGGGATAAGTCTTGTAAGGGACCCCGATAAGGTTGCCACAGTCATATTCAAACACTAGTAAGGGAATACTGGTAATTGGTAGTGATAACCAGTGGTATTACCTTAAATAATGGACTAACAAACATAACCACTAAGACCACAATCATAATAAGATGGGTTCAGACATTCAAACAACCCTCTAAATCTAAGTTAATTATTAACTATTTTATCAAAGAAATTATAATCGGAAAGACATAGATAATTATAGATGAACCAGTAGTTCTTGAGGGATATTCCACCCTCAACTACTTTTATGACTAGGTGCTAAAGTCTCTAAGGACCCAGACCGACCAATCTATTATATCAGATGTTGGTTATGCCAAATCATAAATGTGATAAATTGATATGATTTATATGTTTATAATAATATATATTTATACTTTTGTGTCTATATGGATGATAATAATTATATATCAAGTTTGATTCCCGACATATTGGGATCCATCTCTTAATTAATGAAAATTTTCATTAACTAAAATTTAATGTTTGATTTAAATGTGATTAATTATTGTAAAGCCTTGGATTACTAGTGATCTCAAGATCCAATAATATATGATATAATTACCATAATTCATAATGTTTATTAGATTCCTCCATGTATTAAGAAATAGTGGAGATTACTGAGTGTATCTTGAAAACATCTCTTAGTTATCATATCACTTAGGATGCCTAGTACTCTAGGATCCAAATAATGCCATATTTTTTTGGGTGGATGCATTTAACCTATGAATTGGATATTTGTGACATTCATAAGTTCGATGATAAACTCCTCAATTTATTCTTAGGATACTCCCTATGATCATGTGGATACGCCACGATTTCATTTCAAATAGATTTCTGAGAATGGGCTATTAATATATTGATTGATGGGTGTCTAGTTATCATATCATATCATGATAGTATTCCTTATATATTTCCTAACGTATATCCCCCTTTTTATTCATTCTGGTTTCTAAGTCTTTATTTCTAACATACTAGGACCTAGGAATCTGACATTATAATAGAATATAGAATATTGAGATGTCTTCTGGGATCTATTAGGCACTCACAACTTGAGTATTATGGCTAGGATGATTAAAACCCTACTCTCTGACTTACTTATAGGATATTGAGATGATACCTGGTATTTTAACTTATATTCATGGGATGAGAATTTGAGGGATCTTGAATCTAGGACGAATATCCTCTTATGGTGATGTGGCCTTCTTAGAGACATCTCTGACACTGGCCAAAGCATGTACGACTGTCCTAGGTGGGCATATGGCCATAGGTTCAACCTTGGTAATTTAATTCATTTTTTGTAGTTATTATTATTATTTATTTTATTATTTAGTTAAGTAATATATATGCACATCCACTACATTTAATGGCTATGTATAGGGCCTCATGGGTGGTTCCCTACTAATTTTTGTACTCACACCTTGCTCATCCCATCATTTCACATAGGTACCTAACCATATGTTCACTTGGAAGTTGGCATAGGTCTAGGCTAAGTCCAAGGATAGCATGGTCGAGTAGGACTGGTTAGATGAAATTAGAGTTTTGAATGATTTTGGCTCAGGATATTGGGGATGCAGTGCCTTTTATTTACTTTTATTCAGATATGTATATGTCACTGGACTAGTGGGAAGTCAATGTATCTATGGAATGGTTGTTTGGGTATGTAATACATATCATATGTTATTATTGTATGATTATTATTTATACTTACTCTAATTATTTATTGTTGTTTATGGTTTGGGTGGTTTTTTATTATTTTTCAAACTAATATGGGGGGTATAAGCTCCTCATCATGCCATTTTAGTCCCTAGCTTCTAGCTAGTGGCCTTCGGCATATGGAGAGGCACACATGAGGTCATGTGGAAAATAGGTTTGGTTACTGTTCATAGAGTAAACCAAGGCACATTTATACCTACCTTCTCACAATATTTCACTCAACTATGAGTTTTATTTTTTTCCCATTCCAAGTTTATAAAAGTTTCATCATATTATTTATAAATTTACTCATCTACACCCAATGATTCAAGTAATTTTTAATATAATGAGGGGTTAATCAGGGTTTTTATTTGGTTTAACAGTTGGTAGGATTTAAATATAAAAACATTAAAGATGAAGGAGAAGTCTTGGATATTAGTTGAATCTAAATGCATGATTTTTAGTTTCCTATAAGAATGAATAATTCCATACCTTTCTATTCCACAAACTCATCTCACTTATTTGAATTATCTCTGTAATATAATTTATTTCATCAATTAATTAGTATAAACATTCCCTTCCTTTGTTTCCTGCAGTAGGTTTCATTATTTTTTTCTTTGGTTCTTCTATTAAAGTCAGAGAGGGAATTTAGAGTTTTTATGGTAGTTATGAGACCTAACTTGACCTAGATTATGAATTGTCCTCCTTTCCTCATGTTGTAATCCAAGACCTCTCTTCCATATTTTCATTAATTTTTCTCCACCAGCTCCTCTGAATAACACATTCAAGAAGGTTACAACTCCAATAGTCTTATGAAATCCTCTCCATATTTTTTTTGTTGGATATAGCATTTTATAATTTCAACATCAATGAGTATATATATTGCTTATTTACCCATTTATGTCATTGTTTTAGACTATATTTAGATATTAATTTCTTTTCAGAATCACATTTTTTATAGAAGGATATGGACTTTTTCACTTCAAAATAGTTAGGGGATTTCATGGAAAGCCTTGGATGATATTAAGATCATTTTTCTATTATTACCATCATGATTTTTCTCCAAAAATTGTAGAACAAAATTTGTAGTAAATTCTTATATAAATTAAAAAATATATTAGACCAAATAATTTTTACAATTCCTTTTCCCCCATCCTCGACACTTGAGTTGAACTTAGAACTTACAAAATATTATAGACCAATTAGATAGGAATATTTATCCTATAATGTTGCTTCCTAAAACATTCTTTCAAGGATTATATGGGATATAAAGATTAATGTATCGATAGAACTAAATTAGTGTTCAATGTAAAGGGGGTATTTTCATTCAAAAAAATGCCTCAATCATTTAAAGCACATGGTCCATGAATTATTTAAGGTTTTAATTATATTACATACAAAATTATAGTTATTCAAGCATGTCTTGGTGCTCTCAAAAAATATGGAATTGTAAACAGAATGGGAAAAATGGTTTATAATACTTATAGGTAAGTAATTAAAAATATAGGTCAGTATATCATGGAAGGAGTTTCAAGAATCAATGGGTTTTTAATTAAAATCTTCTATTTATAATTTAAAATAAAAAACATTTAATAATTAATCTATAGTTAGTTGATGCATAAAAATAGTTTCTTAACATTTTCATGGATTGAAATTTTTCAATGGTATTCTAGTTGAGCTCATGGGTTTCAAAAACATACTAAAAATGAAAAACAGCCATAAAAATTTTAAAAAATATATAAAAGGAAAAAAAATCAAATGTATTAAACTAAAAAGGTTCCCTCCCATACACTTAATTGATGCAGTATCTTCAATGCATTAAAACTAATTTATCATTAAAATAGATTTTTAATGGAATTAAAGAATGAATTCAAATTTTGAAGATAGGTGCACCCTAGTAGTATTAATTGATAAGCAGGTTGGATGAGTTTGATCTCCTCCAGTGATTCTTAGGGTTGATTCTCAGGACACTTCTTCAGCCTATTCAATTAATAGTGAATGGGTTATGGTTTAATTCTTTCACAACCTATAAATCATCATAAGAGTGTACATTGGTATCTATAAAAGGGTCTTCCTATCTATAAAGAAGTTTACTCAGTATCAACTTTATCCATATGTTATATAATAGAACATGGTCTCCATACTAGAACTCTTATTGTTGAATAAAATTCTCATGAGTCACTCTTGCATTTTACTAATATAATTACAAATTCTCAAAGATTTATCTCATAATTTATTCCAAATATTTTAACTAGAATTTTCCCTCTTTTCCATATTTATCCATGTCCAAATTTATTTCTTTAACATCTCAATATGATTTGTGTTCTAGTTATTTTGGTATATGTTAAATTTTCTCATAAATAAATAGGTAAGGTATTATTAATATGGGTGTATATTTTTTATCTTGTAAGCCCAAAATTTTCATTCCAGACTTTGGATCTAGTCTTTCCTATTTTTTATATAGTTCTTCAAAATTCCCTTAATTTCTCAATTTGGAACTACATCTTCCTCATTTTTCTATGGATGGTAAGGGGTGGATTCTTTTTCATATGATCTATATTTCCTAAAAAAATTACTCAATAAATATATTTAAACATTGAGTCCTATCATCATTGATGATTTCTCTAAGAATTCTAAACTGACAAAAGTTGTTAGACCTATCAAAAGCACACACGACCTTGGAATCATCAGTTTTGGTAGCCTTGGATTCCACCCATTTAAAAACATAACCTATAAAAATCATAATATAAGAGATAAAAAAATACATGGGAAAGGGTTCCATAAATTTTATTCCCCAAACATTAAAAATTTCACAAAATATTATCATTTTTTTTGGAATTTCTTATCTCTTCAAAATATTTCTAGTAAATAGGCATTTTTCACTTTTTCTTACAAAAATAATGGGAATATGTAAACAAATTGGGCCAATAAACTCTAAATTAAAATTATTTTTTTGTAGTTATTTTTGGTATAATGTTTTTCCTACATTATAGAGTATGAAAAGACTAAAAGATTTACTTAATTATACATTCAGACTAATATTTACTTATCACTTGATCATTATAAATTTTCCACATGCATGGGTCTTCCCAAATGTAAAATTTTGAACTAGGTTAAAGTTTAAAATTTTTATAAGAATTAAAATTAGATGATACCTTTGAAGTGACAAATTAATGTAGCATGTTTTTAAACTAGGGTACTTATCCTTTAACCTAATACAATCATTCTCTGAGTATGTGTTCATTCACTAGGTCCTAATCTAGAATTTTTTTCTTTAGTGATATTGAATAATATAATTTTGTGATTTGCAACCTAATTTTAAGCTCCCTTATTTACATTAATCTACAGGTTTAACTATTAATGTATTAATATCCACTAGAATAGCCACATGTTAGCATTCAATTTCTTTATTATGTATCTAATAGATGCATGGTAAGAAAACACAATGAGTTTAGTTCCATTAAAATAAGATTTGAATTTATATAAAGAATAAATAATTTTAATAAATTTTTTTTCAATACTTTTATAGTTTATATGGGTATAATATAATATTCTTAAGGAATAAAGAGATACTTTTGGTCGACTTTTAATTATTTGGGATAACATATCCCCCAGGGCATGATTTTAGGCATCCCAGGGCATGATTTTAGGCATCCCATAGCATCTCGAAATAGTTCTCCTAGTTGGGCAGTAGTATCACTAGTGGGGAAACTAATCTTCTTTTTAGTTCATCAAAAGATTACCTAGATTCAATATTAAAATAAAATTCATATTATTAACCAAGAGTTACAAAGATAAACCTTAGTAAATCCCTTGATAATAATCATGTAAAACCTTACATGTCCTAGAAAAGATCATGTGTGTTTAAAAAAATAGTTAAGTAAAATAATTTATCACTTCAATTTTTTATTTATCCACCTCAATGAATTTTTTTTTATCAGATTCCCTAATACTATTCTTCTTTACACCATAAAATGTGACTTTTCAAAATTCAAAACAATATTTTTTGTGCTCATTTTCAAAAAAAAAGATCTATATTTCTTAATCATTGATCAAAATAATTTCCAAAAATCAGTAAATCATCCAAGGATACCTCCATAACGTACTCAATGTGGTATAATAATATACTTATCATGAACCTATGAAATTTACCCAGGGAATTTCATAATCTGAAGGGTGTCGTTTTTTAAGAAAATGTTTCAAATGAATGGGTAAAGGTAGTCTTCTCTGAGTCCTCTAGGGTAATGGGAAACTAAAGATATCCTAAAAACCCATCCAAAAAGAAATAATTTTTTTCCCTACCAACCTATCTATAATATGATCAAATAATGTTATGGGGAAGTGATATTTCTAATTAACTCAGTTCAACTTTCTATAACTAATACGCACTCTCCAACTATTTTCATTTCTCATTGGGATCATTTCATTTTGGTTATTTTTTATAATGATCAAACTTATTTTCTGTTGAACTACATATATTGGGATAACACACTATGATTTAGAAATTAGGTAAATGATTCATTTTTCAAATAAATTCTTTATATTTTTTTACTACCTTTATTATTAAGGGATTTTTCCTCCTTTGGGTAATGCCTAATATGTCTGTAGTATCCTTCAATTAGAATTTTATGTGAGAAAGTTTTTGGAATAATTCCTAGAATATCCCCAAAATTCTACCCCATTGCATTAATATTCACCTTAAAAAGAACAATAAATTTATTTTATTGGTTTTAGGATTGTTTTTTATAAATTATTACTGGTAAAGTTTTCCCTTAATTAGGTATGCATATTTCAAATCCATGAGTGAAGGTTTTAATTCCATATTTGAGGCTTCTTCAAGGAATGAAATCATATTTTTATTTATGACTTCCATTTTTCTTATTTTATGAACACAAAATGACATGAATGTTTACTCATACTTAAATAAATAACTAAATTCTTTAAGGTATTCAAAGGATACACCATCTTCCAATATGGAAATGGGTTATTTAAAATTCTATATAGATTCATCCTCCATGGAATTTTCAGTTATTATGTGTTCCTATAATTTTTAGATCTCATGAAAAATACCTAAATATTCAATAGTTTTATCTTCTTAAAAGTGAAAAAATGTATGTTTTGGGTGGATGGCTCAAGGGTGATTCATGGAGTCGAATATATTTAAATGGGTTATGATGACTCCAAATTCCATGGTGAGTTTTCGTTCGTGGACATTGATGATTGTATTATATATATTCATGAATAGTCTCCCAAACAATATGGTTGAGTTTTTTGGGATATTATAATCCTTCATGCTAAATAAATAAACGTTTTTTGGGAAGATAATACCTTGTAATTTCTTAACTACAACCTCCAACATTCTTGTTGGAAATACAATGGATGGGTTTTCAAGTTGTACCACCAATATTTTGGTCTTCAAGTATCTTATATATAAATTTATAGAAATTGAGTGATACATTAAATTTTTGGAAGAACCTAAATCAAACAAATTATATGCAAAAATTAAATATCCAATGGTAAAGGTGTTAAAAAAATTTATGGATCTTACATTTTTTTTCGATGATTATAGTCGAATTGGTGCTAACATACTTCTTCCAAAATTAATCATTTCATTCCAAGGAAGGATCAACATTTTGGGGAAAAGTTACATAATAAATTTAGAATACCTTGGAATATGTTTGAGTGGTTCAAGAAGGAAAATATTAATATATATTTTATGGAATGTTTCTAGAATTTATCTTTGGAGTTCTTCTTCATGAGTCTTTTTGGACTAAATTATTCTGGATGGGAATAAAAGTAGGAGATCCCACTCCTCCATTTATTATCTTTTCAATTTCATCTCTATCCTCCAATTTTATTGTATGGTTATTACACCATCTTCATTATTTTTCTATTTCTTATTTGCATGGTGGTCGGTTAATTCATCAATTAAGTAATTCCTCATATCCGTACATGTGTTAAATTTTAAATGTGAATTTGAATATTTGAGTTTGGTGGATGGTTTTATTTTAAAACTAGGATCTATCATTGAATTTTTGGAGTTTTTAAATTCAAAAATATGTGTTTTATAAATTGAGTGAGGCATTGGTGGCGTGCTGGCGGCTCAAATGACCCTCATGAGAGAATGGGTGGTTATTTCTACCAAAAACTACAGCAACCCACCAGTCAGTCAGTAAGAACCACCAGGTAGTTAGTGGGGGATTTTATGAAGTAAAATGACTATTTCTTCCTCTCAAACGTTAAAATGGGAATCCCCCACTTCCTCTCTAATTCAAGTGAAATCAATTCAGATGGCCTTCCCTCTCCCACCTCCCCTATTGTGGTTGAAATTTTGATGCAATTTAATGGTGGATGCAAGGTATGGCCTTCCTCATCTCCATCCACTCTTATTCCTCCTTCGTCGTGCTAGTTTGGATAATGTTTGGTTTTGTTTGGAAATGGATATATCAACATATAAAGGTAAAATTTACTTATTCCTTCGAAACATTCATATAGTATTGCTAGATAATGTCCCAAAATTATGTCCACTAGTCATCATTCATTATTTCATCAAAGGTATGTCACACCATGGATTGATTTAAGGTTTTCTATTTAAATTAAATAAAATTAATTATGGAAATGATTTTTGGACTTAGGTATTTAGACTATATTGGTACCAAAAAATTTGTGTGCCTCTCTTATCTAATAGGAATTGGTTTTAGTGTGATGTAATGAACCAGTGAGTTTTCCCCAAATATGACTATTTATATTAAATTTTTTAATTAATGATAAATGATAAAATTAATTTATTTGAGTGTCATGGATTGAGTTAGGATCCTAGGTGTTTGGTTTAGGTATAATTTATCTCACACATACCTCAGATAGACTTGGTAGTGTTATTGGACCTTGTAAATAAATTAGGAATATTTGGTTGAGGTAGGTGGTCTCATGTATACACCAAATGGTTTTTGAATTTGATTATATACATTCTAGCATAAGTTATCGCCACATAAGGGAGATAGAAATTTGTGTAAAATAAATTTTTAAATTAATTAAATCAATTTCCAAATTGGTAATTAATTTAATTGTTAATTTAATTAAATGAGATGACAGTGGATGGGCTGTATAAGGTGTCCAGGGCCACTATGGGTGCTTGAACACTAGTTGATTGCCTTGGTAACTAATGTAAGAATACATAAATTATTAAATTACAATTACATGGGATATTTAGACCCCTTGATAGGCGTGACTGGTCCCGATATGACCTAATGTTCCTTAAGTAGGAGCTTGTGGCCACAGACCAATATAGGTTTGACAATACTTAGGATGAATGGACTTAGTAGGTGGAGTAATAACCCTTGAGGTGTTTTTATCCTAGGTAGATATAACATAGGTATAATAGGCTTTAGTATGATGAGTGTAATGATCAGGGATAACCCTTTTGTTTTTAGAAGCATCATGAGTTATCTCCTCTGACCTTTTCCAATGCGGTGTGTTTTGGGTAACCTATGAGGCTATGCTATATTTATGACACCTTTTAGGGGTTTGATATCTTTTTGTGAGATGGTTTATTTCTTGAGTGAATTTCTTGAGACTGGGTACCTCTGTTAAGGTACATCAATCCATGTAATTACCAAAATAATTCCGAAGAGTGTGCCTCATCCATGATGAGATCTAGAGGACCCTAGTGGGAAACTTAATAAAATTGACCATAGTAAGATAGTATGTTTGGGTATGGATAGTGATTATGGGTTTGGTAATTTTCCCAACTAGTTTTGTTGTTTTTATATTATTTTTCTTTTAGGGATAGGGGTTTCCCAATTTCATTTCCTAGAATATGGATCATGGACTTGATGCTTTGAAATGGGAAGATTCCAATAAAGGAGGTATTTATTTATGTTTGGAAAACACCTATAAGGGTAATATTTTATTTATTAATGAAAAAAACCATAGGTTTTATCTTTAACTATGCATAAATAACAACATTGGGTTGGTTTCTGTTACCTTTATCAAAGAAAACTCTCGTAGGGTAGGTCTATGATACCTAGTTGAGAAAACTCCTATAGGGGAGGTCTGTGATACTTATAGTCTTATTCCTTTTGATGATAAAACTTCTATATGATATGTAGTGATACTATTAGTTGGGTTTCCATGGATTTGGGGATGGTTTTGATCTTGTATATTATGATCGAATATCCTAGGATAATTTCATTGGTCTATTATACTCGATATTTATACTATGTTTGGGTCTGTTATATGGGCTGGCATGGTCGTCACGACATACTCAAAGATATTTAGGCACTATCCAAAGTATGTGTGGTTGATTTGGATAATAATACTAATGATTGATAGTAGTTTTTTTTTCATTTATTTTTCAAAGTTTATTTATTTATCTACACATGTCAGATGAACATATCACTGTATTTATTTTCTATGTATAGTGTTATGTCATTGGCTCCCTACTGAGTTTTGTACTCACACCCTACTCAGGTGGCCACTACACATTGGTACTCGAACAATCTTCACTTGTTGTAGTAATGGTTTAATGGAAGCCAGTTTCGCATGATCATGTAGGATGTCTCATATGAGATCATGATATTGATGTTATGGATTATCTTGGTGATGTAAGAGGGCCTAGTTATATTTTATTTTATTTTATCTATTCAGTATATGTTATCGGTCCTGTGGGGAGCTTTTTTTTATAATTGTATTCACTATATCACTACTCTTATTGGATTATATGTTTATTTATTTATGTATACTACAATGGTGTGTTGTTTTGTATCATTATTTTATTGTTCAAATAAATATTTCATAATGACTCGAGAGGGGTTGAATTGAGTAACTGAAATTTTATTCACCAAAAAACACCCTCTATAAAGGAATGAATGATTATAATATTCTATTATAACAAAATATAAATGGATTGAAATTTTTTAAGAGAAATATAGAACAAGGAAAACTTGAAGTGGTTCGAGGAACAAAGAACCCATAGTCCACACCACCAACACTATACTTCTCGAGTTTGGTGATTTTCAATAGACTAGTACTTTTCTTAGGGACATCCAAACTAATTGAAAGAAGTTTTCAATTGGTACAAAGGTCCAATATAATTCAACTAAGATCTACCTTTACAGGACCTATTCATGGTTTTAGTACACTCAAAAATGAGTGTCGATCATTGCAAACAAGAAAATAAATATTAATGCAGGTTCAATACACAGTTGCAAGAAACAACTGATAGATTAAGAAGAAATTTCTAGAGAGAAATAATTCACTAAAATATAAGTTCTATAGATTCCTTAATTGAAAAATATAATATTTTATGAACAAAAATATAGATGATCAGAATTGATCAAGTAGCTAAGCAAGTACTATGTGTGTGTCTATATGTATCAGCCTATTGTATATCTTATCTCTCTTTTATGCGTATGTAAGTTGTCCATTTAAATATACTCTTTTGAGTTTAAAATAAGAACACTTTTTAATCCAATGATTGATAAAAATAATCATTTTAAAATATGAAGCAACAATATCTTAATTAGTGTGTGTAATTATCTTCTAGATATGGAATAAACAAATATGGTAAGATGTAGTAGATTGCATGTTCATCAGATTTTTCTGTTCATGGAAATAGAATATTTAATAAATTTAAAATTCCTTTATTTAGTCTATTTATTTTCTAATAAACATAAAATAAAGAGTTGAATTTTCAAAATATACAACAATGATAAAGAGTGAATCTAAAAAACACTCTATTTATGAGGATGAAAAAGTATTCCTCTATAAGATAATTTTATTTTCCTAAGATAGATTTTTATAAGTACTATTATAATATGATGATTTGATTATTATAAGATAAAATAGAATTTATAAGATAATAAACTTATCATATCTTTTACTTGAAAACATAAAATATAATTTACTTAAGAAGTTCATTTTCCTAAGATAAATTAAAATCCTAATTAGAGAAATGACTTTACTGAAAATCCTTCTTCTTTGGATTTATAAGCACAACTTCTTTCTATATGACAATTAATCTTCACCATAAGATAAATTAATTACACTGTAATGAAATCCTTTTATACTAGTCTTGCATAAGATAAAATCCTTTTACTCAAAATAAAATTTCAAAAAAGTGATGAGTCTTTCCATAAGATAATTCTTTATTACATAAGGTAAATTTAGGCATGTAAGAGAAATTCCTTACGTGTAATTTTAATGATAAATCAAGGAATTAAAATGAATTAATAATAAGAGATGATCTTGAAAAACTTAAGATAAAAATATTAGTAAAATAAATGAGTATTTTTTTACCATCAAAGTATAGATGAATTTATGAGATGTGGTGGAAAAACATAATTATGTCCAACAATATACCCCTTTTTGATGATCACAAAACCCAAAAAAATAATCAATGGGATCTAAAAAATAAAATTATTGTGTTGATTCTTAAAAAAACCCTAAATTACTCCTATAAATACTCCACATTTTTTTGATATCAAAAAGGATGGTAGAATTTTATAGAAAACAAAGTTGATGTAGCACATTAATATATCGAAATGATTTGAATATAAAGTACTAAAATGAATAAGGTTTCTAATGGAATTAAGAAATAAAAAATAAAAGAATAAAATGATAAAAATAACTTAGATAATAATTATCCTTTAATAAAAACATCAGAAGGGTGACTTTTAGGATGAGGCTTCTTGAAATATTTAGATTTGTTGGGTGGAAAAGATGAGGTAGGAAAAGGAGTACCAGCACTTTCACCACACAAACTAGTTAAGTGGGATATCAAATCTGAATTTTTCTCTAAGTCTAGCTCTTTCATGAGGAAATGTTTTAGATATAATACCCCAAATTCATTCATAATATTCCTAATCACTAGTTAAATAGTATCTATCTATAGAAGGGAACCAAATCTTTGGGGAGGTGACAACATGAGTTGAGGATTCGGGAACAAGTTTCTAATGCTCCCCTGTATACATGGTAGTAGGATAAAATATCTATTTTAGTAATTGTGAGGAAACTTGATGGAAATCAGGAAAATTAGGCACAAGTTATCATCAACCAAAAAATTAAAAGATTTATTCCACACACATGTCGATACTCTTTATAAAATAATTACTGTAGAATTATAAAATAACACCAAAATATTTCCATAAATCATAGATAAAGGTACTAATAGAACTTTGAAATTTTGAATTACATGGAAGAATACTAATTAAACATTTCATCACATCCATATAACTATATGATAAAATAGAACCATTAGTCGTAGGGGAAAGTACAACTGGAATAAGCTAATTAATAGCTATGACTTCTTTACCATTCTTTAGAGTAGACCTCTCAATGGTTACGCAAAATTATCATCTTTAAATAATGAGGAATCAGTTGAATGACACAAGATAAATAGAAGATAAATTTCTATAATCTTTCTTCTAAAAAAATAAATGTTATTGGAAAGTGAATAAACCATCTTTTTTAGTCTAGTTACAATAAATCTCATATACTTCAAGGTCTTTTTAGAGATTTCTTTGATAGAAGATATATTATCATAAACTAAACTTCTAAAATCCTTCAAATCCTTTTAAATATTTTGAAAAGTGCTTCTATGAAAACAAATAATGCTCCCAATATCAATAAAAAATATCTTTCAACCACTTGAACATTCCCTATAGAAATAATATCACATTACATTGAAGCAATTTTGGTAGTGAGGGAGTAAAGTTCCAGAGATAAAAATTATATAATTTCTTCTATAGAATATTGGGAAACCGATCATTCCTTTGATGATACAATAATAATTTCTCCATGATATGAATCTGAAAGAGATTTTATAATTCACTTTAGACTATCAAAATCAATATTAAATATTGATCGCACCATGATTCACTATTTCATTTCCACCCTTACACAACTGTGCTAAACATTTTTTGTATTGTACTTTTAAAATATAATAACAAATTTAAATTCATATTTAATTAATTTATTTTGTTTTTATCACTTTTAAAAGGGTAAATTATACTTGTTTTGATATTTTCATTGAAGGTGGAGGTGATTTGGAGACCCCAGAGATGATCTAGGAGAATAATGGGCCAAATTTCATGGTATCCCATAGACATCTATCCACTTTTTTACTATTAATAGAATTAAGTGCATAAAAATGGGATGAAAATTTGTGTCCCACTTCAAAAAATCATGGGATACAACTCTTCCCAAGTAATATAAGCTTAATTAGGCTATCTGGGGACCCGTCCAAACCATTCTGTCCAGGGGACAGAATCTACCAAAATTCAAAAGTTTTTTTCAGTATTTTGACCATATCTCCCAATACATATGTATAATGGCCAAAATATTTGACATGGAGATATTAAAGGGGACATCCAAAAACTCTTCACTTTTTTTCCAAGTTGTGATATGGCTTTATACTATTCCAAAACCGAGACACAAGTGGTATCTCAAAAATAGGGTGCTTAAAACCATGTCCCATTTTGCCTATAAAAAGGAATCAAGGGAACCTCATTTGGAAGTTCAAACTAGGAGCCAAGATCTACCATTTTGGAGTCCTATAGAAGTATCTTCATCATCCTAGAAGTTATGGAGTCCCATATCCTCACAGGTGGGTCAAGGATGAAGGAGTTCCACCCGACTTTCTTCCTCCTGTTGACGTCGGGCTAAATGGTGGGAATTCGTTGGGAGGGAGCTACACACATGTCAAGGGAGTTCCAATGCATATTTTAGTTATTGTTTTGGATTAATTTGTGGGTTTAAAAATTTAATTCCATTAACCTTACATTATTTCATATTTGAATTCTTTTTTTGATACATGCAAATGTTAGACTCTTATTTTCTAACCGATTGGTGTGAGGTTTTGAGTGTGTGACTTGTGTTGTTCGGATTAGACCAAACAAAAATCCTCTTAATACCTACCTTCTTGAGATTTATGTATTATTTGGAAGATATTATTCCATTAATAATAATTGGACCTAGAAAATATGATTGTCACTTCAAGATTTAGTTCTTTAAGAATTGACATAAATGCTAAGGAATTAATCAAGATTACAATTAATTTTAACCAAAGAACTACTCCAAACCTAAATAAATATCTATTAAAAGTGATCTTTAACTATGTGTAGTGAGATCACAATGAACCCTTTGTCTCATATTTTTCAAAATCCACTTTCTTTTTCAATTGTTAAACTCCTTAAATTAAGTTATTTTCTTTTAACTATTTTCAAATCACACCCCCCCCCCCCATTTTAGTACTTTTTATTAAAAATGAATACTATAAACCTAGAAATACTTCTTGAGAGATGACCTAGGTTCTTCCCTATACTATAAATCAATCTTAAAATCATAATCAGTTTGATGTGTCACAACAAGGTGGTCAATTTTTGGCACCGTTTCCGGGGAGCACTTTTATTTTTAGTGCGTGTTTTTATAATTTTTTTTAAATTTTGTGCATATTTATTTGTATGATTTTATACCTTTACCTATATTTTTTAGTTATGATTTCTTTATTTTGTAGGTTTTGTGCATGAAGAATTGTAATCCATGAGATTTACCACCTTTCAAACCCAAACCGGAGAGGATCCTACGTCAGAGACACCAAGACATAGAAGAGATCCCTTTGAAGGAGGATACACAAAACATAGAAACTCTTCTTGATCCTTCAACTTATTCTTATAGAACTGACCTCAAAACTAAAATAAAATTGTATAAAATGTATGAAAACAAAAGAAAACTAAAATAACTAACCTCACCTGATGTCTATATCCAACCCACATACATTCAATTACAAGGAGAGGCACCCAATTTTGAACTAAAATGTATTTTAATTAATCTATTACCAAGATTCCATGGACTTCCAAGAGAGGATCCACCAAAGCATTTAAAATAATTTCATACTATACGTTCTAAATTAAAACCTGCAAATTTGGATGATTAACAAGTAAATATTAGAGCATTTACTTTTTCATTAAAAGACACTACAAAAAACTGGCTTTATTATGTTAATTCCCCAATAAGAGGCTGGGCGGACATGGAACACCTTTTTCCTGAAAAATATTTCCTAGTCCCTCGAACCACAAAAATATGGAAAGAAATAAGTGGTATAAGACAATATCAAGGGGAAACACTTCATGAATATTGGGAATGATTTAAAAGATTATGTTTAAGTTTCCCACTCCACCAAATAAGTGATCAACTTTTAATTTAGTATTTTTATGAAGGTTTAATTCTAATTGATAATAACATGATTGATGCTGCTATAGGTGGCACACAAGTGGATAAAACCCCAATTTCTAAAAATACCCTAATCGATAACATGTCACAGAACACTCAACAATTCGGTACAAGGTCCAGTATACCCATTCAAGGTGTCCATGAGGTGAAAAATACAAAATTCAAGAAACATGTGGACACAAAGTTTGAAGAGGTAAGTACCATTCTTCGATAACTTTTTCATTACTAAGAGAAATCCAAATATCCTCCTCCCATCCATTATGGTATATGTTATTCTCACACCCACTACTATGACCAATTCCCCCAATTGAGAGAATCTTCTGAGAGTTGTGAGGCAATATTTCCAGGTTGCCCCTATAGGAAACCCCTTAGGCAAGAACCAAACTATCCATCCAAATCTATGTAGAAATAAAACCAATCTTATAGTAAAGGTGGTATTCAAACAAACTTCAACAATAATGGAACCAACAGGGTCAGAGTAGTCATCCACCGCCACCACCCAGAAACCCTCAACCACCCAAAAAGACTTTCTAAAAACCCCCTCCAAAACCTGATCATAGCCTAGAAGATATGATGAATCAATTGGATGCCAACAATCTCCAATTCCAAAAAACCACGTAGGTAGCCATACAAGACCTAAAAACCCAATTATTCCAACTAGATAACTCAATGGGGGAAATTTAAAGTCAAGGGTCGGGTAAAATACCATGTCAACCATTATTCAACCCTAGAGATAAATTAAATGTTAGTGTGGTTACTATTTTGTGTGCAAAACTACTATAAAGTTGAATGAATCCTCTATTAGAGTCATACCATCTAGAGGAAACCCCCCATCCCAACCATTAAAAAATTTCCAAATGTTGAAAAACCTTGTCTAGATAGAATCCCTTACAAAGGAAAGAGTGTGTATGTAGATGAGTCTCTTAGCCAACCAATTCTTCTTCCATTTCCCCAAAGGGCTACCCAACCTAGAAAAAAAGGAAACTGAACTCGATAAGAAAATTTTGGAGACTTTTAAAAAAGTGTAGGTAAACATCCCCTTGATTGATGTTGTGAAATAAATTCCAAGATATGCTAATTGTTTAAAGGATATGTGTACACACCGAAGTCGGCATCATGGAGATGAAAAGGTGAGCTTGGGGAAGAATGTATCAGCATTGATATAGCCATCACTTCCCACCAAGTTCAATGATCCTGGGACATTCTTGATTCCACACACCATAGGGGAGTATTCAATTTCCAATGCTATGATTAATTTTGGTGCTTCTATAAATGTGATGCCTCACTCTATTTACTCTACATTGTAGGTTAGGGAACTGAATCCAATTATAATTTTCATTCATCTAGAAAATAGGAGTACAACACACCCTTCTGGTGTTCTAGAGGATGTTTTTGTGAGAGAGAAAATTTTAATTTTTCCTACAAATTTTTAGGTGCTTAAAATAAAAGATGATTGAATGAATGGACATGCCCCGATTATATTGTTGTTACCCTTCTTTAAAACCACTAAAACCATAATTAATTTCCATAATGGTATATTATCTATGGATTTTTGTAGTGACATTTTCCACTTCAATATCATTGATTCAATTAAGCACCCCTTAGATAAAAATTACTCTCTCTGTTAATTCAATTAATATACACCCATACCCTAAAAAACTTCATTTCATTCCTCTAATCCCCTTTCTAAGTTTACTTCATTGATAGAAATGTTAGAAAATGATTCAGGCATTGATTATTTTAGTGGTCTAGAGAAATGTAATTCATGTTTGTTGATTGATGATTTTTAGAACACTCGGGATAACTTAATTATCAATGATACTGCAAAACTTGTAAAACCTAATTCCTATATTGAGGATTGCACCATTTAGTAGTTAGATGAGATCATTAACCTCTCAATTTCACACAAACTACCATAAATCCAAAATCCATCTGAATTGTAACTGAAACAACTACCTTAAGATATAAAATATTCATATCTTGAGAATAGAAACAAGTTTCCCATCATCATTTCTTGTTCACTCCCTCCTGAGCATGAATTGCAACTTCTTGAACTTTTGAGGTAGTATAAAAAAGATTTGGGATGGACACTTGATAACATTCCTAGTATTATCCCATTAATTTGAACACATCATATTTTATTAAATTAAGAGGCTAAACCAGTGAGGCAGGAACAACATAGATTGAACCCAAACCACTTAGATGTTGTAAAAAGAAGGTAACAAAATTATTTGCTTCTAGAATCATTTACCCCATCTCTAACATCCAATGGGTTAGTCCCATTCAAGTTGTTCCTAAAAAACATGTCTTACTGTAATTAAAAATTAAAATAATGAATTGGTTCAAAATCACGTGAAGAATAGTTGGTATGTTTTTATAGGCTATTGCTGACAAAATCAACACACTAGAAAGGACCATTTCTTATTGCCATTAATTGACTAAATGCTAGAGAGGCTAGTGGGGGAGTCCCATTATTATTTTCTTTATGGGTATTCTGGATACTTTAAGATCCATATTTCCCATCAGGATTAGGAAAATACAACCTCTACTTTCCCCTTTGGAACATTTTTATATAGGAGGATTCTATTTGGTATGTGCAATGCTCATGGTACTTTCTAGCGATGCATGGTTAGTGTTTTTTTGGATTACTGGGAGAATTGCATGGAAGTATTCATGGATTATTTCACTATTTATGTATCCTATTTTGATGAATGTTTTAGTAGTCTTTCTTTAATCCTACGTGGCTATATTGAAAATAATCTCATATTAAATTATAAGAAATTCCATTTCTTGGTGCAACAAGGTATAGTTTTGGGACATGTAATTTATGGGGATGGTATCCAAGTAGATAAATCAAAAGTGGATGTCATTTCTTCTCTACCATTCCCCAAAAATGTATGGGATGTGCGGTATTTTCTAGTTCATGTTGAATTTTACCATCATTTTTTTCGTGACTTTAGTAAAATTGCACTCCCACTCTCCCAGTTACTCCAAAAATAAAAATAATTTTTTTTATAAAGAATGTGAGGAAGCCTTTAATAAGTAAAAATGGTGTATCATGTCACCCCAGATAATCCAACCACCTCAATGGGATTTACCGTTTGAGATAATGTGTGATGAATCTAACTATATAGTGGGGGAGGTATTTTCATAAAGGGTCAATCAAGCTCTACATGTCACTGCCTATGCCTCACATAATTTAGACCATGTCCAAGAGAACTACACCACAACTGAAAAATAATTTATTACCATTTTTTTTCCTTGGATAAATTCAGGTCTTACCTTTTAGGTTCCAAAGTCATTGTGTTCTCAGACCATGAAACCCTCTGGTATCTTCTTACGAAACCGGAAGCCAAGTCACGTCTCATTTGTTGGATGCTCCTCTTTTAAGAATTCAATCTAGAAATTAGAGATAAAAAAGGAGTAGGGAATTTGGCGGCTGACCATATCATTAGGATTCCCCCATCCTCAGACATTGAATCATCCCCCTGTATTCCTATAAACTACATGTTTCCCGATGAGAAATTGTACCTAGGTAAAGATGTTATTCCTTCATTTTTTGAAATTGTAAATTATTTGGTGGCCTCTTTCATTCCAACTGATTTAAATGAAAACCAAGTTAGTCATCTAAAACAAGAGTTTTGTTGGTACATTTGGGATAACCCCTACCTCTGACCCACATGTTGTGATCAATTCCTTAGGAGTTGTGTTTCTGATAGCAAGTGTCGGTCTGTCTATAGATTCTTCCACACTCTTTCTTGTGAGGGCCACTTCAGTCCTTGACAGACTGATCACAAATTCCTTGATTCTGGTCTCTTTTGTCAAACACTTTTTCATAATTCCTATGATTTTTGTAAATCTTTTTTGATTTGTAAAAGAATAGGTAATGAATCTAAAATAAATGAAATTCCATAAAAACCATTTCCATTTAATAACATTTTTTATTTTTGGGGTATTGACTTTATGGGGAAATTTCTCAATTCCTTCAGTAACTTGTACATTCTTCTAGCAGTTGATTATGTGTCAAAATTGGTAGAGGCACGATCTAGAAGGACTAATGAATCAAAGGAAGTTGTTAAATTTTTGAGTACCCAAATCTTTTGAAGGATTGTATTACCTAGGTTCATCATCAATCACTATGGCTTTCATTTCTACAACCGAACAATGTAGTCACTTTTGCATCGGTATGAGGTCAGTCATAGAGTGTCTACTGCATATCACCCACTAACCAATGGTCAAGTTGAGGTGTCAAATAGAGAGGTAAAACAAATTCTTGAAAGGAAGGTTCAAGCTAATAGGAAATATTTTAGTCTTAGACTTTTTGATTCATTATAGGCTTTCCATATTTATTTTAAAACCTCAATTGGAATGTCACCTTATAGGCTTGTTTTTTGAAAGAGTTATCACCTCCCTATTGATATTGAGCAGTGGCCCTATTGGGCCATCAAACAATGCAATTTTAACATTTCTGGTGGAGGTGCTCAAAGGCAGTTGTATATTCAAGAGATGGAGGAAATGAGAATATATGCATATGAGAACTCCAGGATTTATAAGGAGAGAACCAAGGATTCCCACAACTATCTCATATATCAACGTCAGTTCCACATTGGGCAGAAGGTCCTCCCCTACAATGTAAGGATGAATTTGTATCCATATAAGCTTCGTTCTTGCTAGTATGTACCATACACAGTTACAAATGTCTCTTCATTTGGTGTTGTCAAGTTTCAAAATAAGAAACCAAGAAAACCTTCACTATCAATGGGAAATGGCTAAATCACTTCCATGAATCCATTTTGGAGTCCCTAATGGAGGAACTCCATGTTCAAGAAGCAATCTATGAATGACACTCACCAAGTTTTATTCTTCCTTCTCACATTCTCTTTTATTATAGTGAGGACGCTGCACACATTTGGTGTGGGGCTATATTCCTAGGTTAGTTATGAATTTTCATCATCTTTCTTCATTTTCTCTTTTTAGCATGCAAAATTATATTGTAACTTTACCCCCTTTCCCACTCTCTCACATTTTTGTCTGAATATTACTTTTTTTATGACCACTTTATCATTGAAATTGATGCCCATTCAATCATGAAATTTATGAAAAATGAATGTGGAATTTCTGAATTTCATGTTGTTTTAACTTTAAAAACATTCAGATGAAATGTGCATTTCAGCAGGAATTCAATAATATGGTGTGAATTTATTTTGAAATTTAATTCTTTTTTAATGACATAAATGGTTTTATCATTTTCAAACCATTGAGAATAATGGTGCCCTTTTTGGGAATAGTTTAACGGAAAATTGTTTCCCTTAATCTCTCTATGCATTTTTTCCCCCAACCAGGATGTGTGAAATTTTCTAACTTAATTTAAGGTAAATATAAGTTAGGTTGATTTTTCTTTACATTCCAAAATCATTTTTCCATAGGTTTTTTCCTTATACAATTTATTTCATTATTGTACCAGATTGACCTATGTGTGTGTACCTGTTATCTTACTATTGTATGCCCTAAAAAAGGGTTTTATATTGGGTAGGTCAAAACAGACATTTCCTCAACTTTTTATCTTATTATAACTTCTACAATTAGTGTAATGAGGAGATCAAACACGGTTTGGGAGAAGAGTGGGAGATTCATTCCAAGTGCAACTTTTGAAAAAAAAATGAGAGAGTGATGAAATGTATATAATATGGGGATATCTAGGTCAAGATATTATGGTTTTACATCTAGGAATAATTAAATGATTTGGTCTTTAAATTTGATTGAAAATGATGTGAGGCAAGTTCGGTGGAAAGGATATTGTAAGTAGACAATTATTAAAATATATTATATTTTCTCGATAGAAAGTGGAAAGAATATCATGAAATGGTTGTGACACACACATGTGGAGAATTAGTGACATGATTAAATTTTAAATTATTTGCATTGATTGGTATTATTCATCTCTTGTAATTTCATTTAGATATAATTTTTTAGAAGAATTTTTCCATGATCACTAAGAATAACTCCTCAGTGTGATTTTTATTTTGACTACATTTCAATCAGGAATTAGATTTTAATTGAATGTTATATATTTATGAAGTTTCAAATATATACATGCATAATTTTTTTAAATATGAATTTTCCCAGGAGTGAAAATGTTTAGGTGTGGGGATGTGGTCACATCCTGATTCACTGTTTCATTTTCACCCTTACACCATTGTGCTAAACTTGTTTTGTATTGTAAATTTCAAACATAAAAACAAATTTTACTTCATATTTGATTAATTTATTTTGCTTTTATCACTTATAAACGTGTAAATTGTACTTGTTTTGATATTTTTGTTGAAGGTGGAGGTGATTTGGAGGCCCTGGAGATGATCTAGTAGAAAAATGGGTCAAACTGCATGGCATCCCATGGACATTTGTTCACTATTTTGATTATAAAATGAATTTAGTGATTACAAATGGTATAAAACTCTGTGTTACACTGAGAAAAATCATAGTATACAACTATTCTCAAGGAACCAAAGACAAATTCGACCATTTGTTTGGGCGCACAAACCATTCTATTCAGGGGACAAAATCTACCCGAATTCAAAAGTTTAGTTTGGTGTTTTTTTCATATCTCCCAATCAAAATGTCTAATGGCCACAAAACATGACATGGAGATATTCAAGAGGACATTAAACAAATATTATCTTTCTATAAAGTCATGATACATATTTATACTATTCCAAAACCAATACACAAGTGGTATCTCAAAAATAGGGTGCTCAAAACTATGTCCTATTTTGGCTATAAAAAAGGCATGATGGGAACCTCATTTGGAAGTTATAAATAAAATCCATGATCTTCCATTTTGGAGTCCTAGATGAGTCTCCTCATAATCCTAAAAGTTATGGATGCCCCTAACTTCATAGGGGGTCGAGGATTTAGAAGAAGCTCCACCTGACTTTCCTCCTTCTCTCGATATCGGGCTAAATGGTGGGCGTTTGTTGTGAGGGAGCTACACACATGTCCAGCAAGTCTCGATGCATATATTAGCTACTTATTTGGAGTAATTTGGGTGTTTAAAAATTTCATTCCATGTACCTTACATTATTTCATATTTGAATTCTTGTTTTGATACATGTTAATGTTATGCTCTTAATTTCTATTCGATCGATGGGAGGTTTTAAGTGCGTGACTTGTGTTGTTCCGATTGGACAACACAATAATCCTATTAGTAATCACATTCTTGAGATTTAAATCTCATTTTGAAGCTATTATTCATTACATATTCATTTGACTTTGAGAATATGATTGTTACGTCAAGGTTTAGTTCTTAAAGCACTGAAATAAACGTTTAGGAATTAATCGGGATTCCAATTAATTTCAACCAAATAATTACTCCAAACCTAGATGAATATATAAGTAAAATGAACTTTAAATGTTTGTATTGAAATAAAAACGAAACCTTTGTCTCATATTTTTCAAAATCCATGTGGTTTTTCAACTATTAAACTCTTTAAGTCAAGTTATTTTATTTAAACTGTTTTCATATCAACCCCCCCAGTTTTAGTAATTTTTATAAAAAACGCATACTCTAAAGCTACCAGATCTCCTTGAGAGATGACCTAGGGTCTTCCATATATATAAATAAATATTAAAATAATAGTAAATTTGACGTTTCATGATAAAGCAGTCAAATTTTGGCATCGTTTCTAGGGAGCGCTTTGGTTTTTGGTGCGTGTTTTTTATAATATTTTTGTATATTTTTTGAATATTTTTTGTTTTATATTATACTTTACCTATATTTTTTCATTCTAATTTCGTTCATTTGTAGGGTTTTTTCATGATGCGTTTTACTCTGGGATATTTACCACCTTTAGAACCTGAAATAGAGAGGATCCTGCATCAGAGACACCGAGACACAGAAGAAAACCCTTTGAAGGAGGACTCACAAAACATCGACACTCTTCTTGATCCTTATACTTTCTATTCTGGAACTAACATCAAAACTGAAATAATATTTTATAACATGGATGAAAACAATAGAACAATAAAATAAATAACCTTGACTAATGTTCATATCCAACCCACATACATTCAATTATAAGGACAAGCACCCAATTTTGAACTATAATCTGATTTAATTCAACTATTACAAAGATTGCATGGACTTCCAGGAGAGGATCCACACAAGAATTTAAAATAATTTCATACTATGTGTTCTAAATTATAACATTCAAATTTTGATAAATAACAATTAAAGTTTATAGAATTTACTTTTCCATTATAAGACACTGCAAAAGATTGGATTTATTATGTTAATTCCCCAATAAGAGGTTAGGCGGACATGAAACATCTTTTTCTTGAAAAATACTTCCCAGCCTTTTGAACTTAAATAATAAGGAAACAATATGTGATATAAGACAATATCTAGGGGAAACACTTCATCAATATTGTGAAAGATTTAAAATATTATGTTCAAGTTTCCCACAGCACCAAATGTGTGATCAACTTTTAATTTTGTATTTTTGTGAAGGTTTAATTACATTTGATTGTAACATGATTGATGTTGCTGTAGGTGATGCACTAGTGGGTAAAACCCCAATCGCTGCAAGGAACCTAATTGAGAAAATTGCACACAACACTCAATAATCTGGTACAAGGTCCAGTATACCCATTACAGGTGTCCATGAGGTGTAAAATACCAAATTTTATAGGAAGGTGGACAAAAATTTCAAAGAGGTAAGTACCCTTCTTTGAAAACATTCTCTTTCCCAATGGAAATTCCAATCACCTCCTTAAATTCATTGTGGTACATGTTCTTCTGACACCCACTACTCTGACCAATGCCCCCAATTGAGAGAAATTTCTAAGAGTTGTGAGGAAATATTACTAGGCCACCCCTATAACTAACCCTTTAGGAAAGAAACATTCTATCCATCCAACTCTAGGTGGAAAGAAAACCAAGCCTATAGGAAAGGGGTATTCAAACCAACCTCAACAACAATGGAACGAATAGGGTCAGATTAGTTATCCACCACCACCACCTAGAAACCCTCAACCACTATAGAGGGTTTTCTATCAAACCCCTCCAAAACTAGATCATAGAATAGAATATAAGATGAAGAAAATGACTTCCAAAAAATCCAATTCCAACAAACCACTCAGGCTACCATAAAATACCTCAAAACCAAATTTGGCTAACTAGCTAACTTAGTGGGGGAAATTCAAAGTCATGGGTCTAGTAAACTCCCATCTCATTCATTAGTTAACCCTAGAGATAAATTAAATGTTAGTGACATAACCCTTATGAGTGGAAAACAACTAGAAAGTCAAATTAATCCTCCATTAGAGTCATACCCTCTTGAGGAAACCCCAATCCCAACCATTAAAAATGTTCCAAATGTTGAAAAACCATGTCTTGAGAGAATCCCTTAAAAAGGAAAGAGTGTGTATGTTGATGAGTCTTCTAGCCAACCCATGTCTCTTCCATTTCACCGTATGGACACCCAACCTAGAAAACAAAAGGAAACTAAACTCGATAAGGAAATTTTGGAGACTTTCAAAAAATTATCGGTAAACATCCCCTTGATTGATTCTATGAAAAAAATTCCAAGATATGAAATTTTTTTAAAAGATATGTGTACAAATCGAATGTGAATTCAAAGTGATGAAAAGGTGAGCTTGGTGAGGAATGTATCAGCATTGATAGAGTCATCACTTCCCAACAAGTGTAATGATCCTGTGGCATTCTCAATTCCATGCACCATAGGGGATTATTATTAGTCTGTTTCTATGATTGATTTTTGTGCTTCTATAAATGTGATGCCTCACTCTGTTTACTCTACATTTTAGGTTGGGGAACTAAAGATAATTGGAATTTTTTTCATCTAACAAATAGAATTATAACACACCCTTCTCGTGTGTTAGAGGATTTTCTTGTGAGGGTGCAAAATTTTATTTTTCCTACTGATTTTTCTATGCTTAAAATGGAATATGATAGGATGAATGGAAATGCACTGATTATATTGGGGATAACTTTCTTGAAAGCTACTAAAACCATAATTAATGTCCATAATGGTACATTATCTAGGGATTTTGGCAGTGACATTGTCCACTTCAACATCCTTGATTCCATGGAGCACCCCTCAAAAGAACATTCCTCTCTCTTTGTTAATTCAATTGATGTACACCCATCCGCTAAAAAAACATAATTTCATTCCCCTAATCCCCTTTCATAGTTTTCTTCATTGATATAAATTATATGAATTGAATCATGCATTGATAGTTTGAGTGGTTTAAAAAATGTAATGCACGTTAGGTGATTGATGATTTCTTGAACATTGAGGATCACATAACCATCAATGCTACTACTAATCTTGTAAAATATCATTCCTTTATTAAGGATGATACCATTGGGAAGTTAGATGAGATTATTGACCTATCACTTTCACACACACTCCCATAAATCCAAAATAAAACTAAATTATAACTGAAAACATGCCTCAAAATTTAAAATATTCATATATTGAGAATGTAAAAAAGTTTCCCATCATCATTTCTAGTTCACTCCCTCATGATCATGAATTGTGACTCCTTGAACTTTTGAGGGAGTATAAAAAAGCTTTGGGATGGACACTTTCTAACATTCTTAGTATTATCCCATCAATTTTATCACAAAATATTTTATTAAATGATAAGGCTAAACTAGTGAGGTAGGCACAACATCGACAGAACCCAAACCT
Organism: Viscum album; assembly: GCA_963277665.1. Taxonomy (NCBI): domain Eukaryota; kingdom Viridiplantae; phylum Streptophyta; class Magnoliopsida; order Santalales; family Viscaceae; genus Viscum; species Viscum album. The sequence goes on from OY728141.1 coordinate 1,579,300,413, forward strand.
CCTAAAAGTTGTGAAAAAATAGGTAACAAAATTGTTGGCTACTAGAATCATTTACCCCATCTATGACATCCAATAGGTTAGTCCCGTTCAAGTAGTTCCTAAAAAACTGGTCTTATAGTAATTAAAAATAAAAATAATTAGTTCCAACTCATGTACAGAATAGTTGGCTTGTCTGTATAGACAATCTCACACTAAATCAACACACTAGGAAGGACTATTTCCCATTTCCATTCATTGACCAAATGCTAGATAGGCTAGTGGGGAAGTCCCATTACTATTTTCTTAATGGTTATATTGGATATTTTCATATTCATATTTCCCCTGAGGATCTGGAAAAGACAATCTTTACTTTCCCCTTTGGTACATTTTTATATAGGAAGATTGCATTTGGTCTGTTAAATGCTCTGAGTACTTTACAGAGATGCATGGTCAGTGTTTTTTTTGTTTACTTGGATAATTTCATGGAATTATTCATGGATGATTTCACTATTTATGGATCCTCTTTTTATGAATGTTTGAGTAGTATTAATTCAGTCCTACATCGTTGTATTGAAAATAATATCATATTAAATTATGAGAAATTCCATTTCATAGTGCGACAAGGTATAGTTTTGGGACATGTAATTTCTGGGGATGGTATCCACATAGATAAATCAAAATTGGATGTCATTTCTTCCCTACCATTACCCAAAATTGTATAGGATGTGTGGTATTTTCTAGGTCATGCTGGATTTTACCGTCGTTTCATTTGTGACTTTAGTAAGATTTCACTCTCACTCTCCTGGTTACTCCAAAAAGAAAAAGAATTTTATTTTGATAAAGAATGTGAGGAATCTTTTAATAAGTTAAAATGGAGTCTCATGTCACCCCTATTAATCCAACCACCTCGGTGGGATTTACCATTTGAGATAATGTGTGACGCCTCTAACTCTGCAGTTGGGGAAGTCTTGTCAGAAAGGGTCAATTGAGATCCACATGTCATTGTCTATGCCTCACGTACTTTAGATTATTCCCAAGAAAACTACACCACAACTAAAATAATTTATTTATATTTTGTTTTCCTTGTATAAATTCAGGTTGTAAATTTTATGGTCAAAACTCATTGTGTTCTCAGACCATGCAGACCTCGGTATCTCCTTAAAAACTAGAAGCCAAGCCATGTATCATTCTCTGGATGCTCATCCTTTATGAATTCAATCTACAAATTAGAAATAAAAAAGGATCATAGAATGTGGCGACGGACCATATCATTAGGATTCCCCCATTATCAGGCCTTGAATCATCCCCTTGTATTCCTATAAATGACATGTTTCCTGGCGAGCAATTTTACTGAGTGCTAGATGTTATTCCTTGGTATGCTGAAATGGTAAATTATTTGGTCGAATCTTGCATTCTTACCGATTTCAAAAAAACCCAAGCCAACCATCAAAAACATCAGTCTCATTGGTACATTTGGGATGACCCCTACCTATGGCATACATGTAGTGACCAAGACCATAGGCGTTCTATTCCCAATAGAGAGTTTTAGTCTCTACTTAGATTCATCCATAGTATTTCTTGTGGGAGGGCCTCTTTGGTACCCAATGAACTGCTTGCAAAGTCCAATATTATGGTCTCTTTTTTCTAACCCTTTTTTGGGATTCCTATTATTTTTGTAAATCTTGTCCTACTTGTCAAATAATGGGTAATGTCTCTAAAATAAATAAAATACCAAAACAACCATTTTTCATTCATGAATTTTTTTAATTTTAGGGTATTGAATTTATAGGGACATTTCCCAATTAATTTGTAAACTTGTACATTCTTCTTGCAGTTGATTACACATCCAAATGGGTCGAGGCACGAGCTACAAGGACTGATGATTCTAAGGTAGTTGTAGAATTTTTGAGAACCCAAATATTTTGTAGGTTTGTCTTACATAGGTTCATCATTAGTGACCAGGGTTATTATTTTGGCAACCGAACAATGCAATCATTTTTGCATCAATATGGGGTTGGTCATAGAGTGTCTACTATATATCACCCAAAAACTAATGGTCAAGATGAGGTGTCAAATAGAGAGGTAAAATAGATTCTTGAAAAAAATAGTTCAACCTAATAGGAATTATTAGAGTCTTATACTTGATGATTAATTATGGGATTACCGTATTTATTTTAAAACCTCAATTGGAATGTCACCTTATAGGCTTGTTTTTGGAAAGAGTTGTCACCTCCCTGTTCATATTGAGCAGTGGGTCTACTGATCCATCAAACAATGAAATTATAATATTTTTGGAGTAGGTTATCAAAGGAAGTTACAGATTCATGTGATGGAGTAAATGATAATATATGCATATGATAACTCCTAGATTAATAAGGAGAGAACCAAGTCTGACCACAACTGTCTCATCCTTCATTGTCAGTTCCACATTGGGTGGAAGGTCCTCCTCTAAAATGCAAGGCTGAAGTTGTATCTAGATAAGATTTGTTTCCACTGGTTTGGACCATACACTATTACTAATGTCTCTCCATTAGGTGTTTTCTAGGTTCAAAATAAAGAAACTAAGAAAACCTTCACTGTCAATGGGCAATGACTGAAGAACTTCCATGAATCCACTCTGGAGTCCCCGATGGAGGATCTCCATGTTCAAGAAGCAATCTGTGAATGAAACTCACCATTTTTTATCCTTCCTTACCACATTCCTTTTTATTACAGTGAGGACACTACACACTTTATGTGTGGGGGTATGGTTATATTCCAAGGTTAGTTCTGAATTTTCATCGTCTTTCTTCTTTTTCTCTTTTTAGCTTGCTAAATTGTTTTGTTACTTTACCCCCTTTCCCTCTCTCTCACCTTTGTGACTGAATATTACTTTTTTATGCCCAAATTATCATGGAAAATTGTTCCCATTAAATCATGTAGGTTATGGAAAATGAATGAGGAATTTATGTATTTCATGTTGTTTTAACTTTAAAAAAATATGATGAAATGTGCATTTCTGCAAGACTTCAATACTATGGTGTGAATTTATTTTGAAATTTAATTCTTTATAGATGATATAAATGGTTGTATCATTTAAAAACCTTTGAGAATAATGGTGCCCTTTTTTTGAATTGTTTAAGGTAAAATTGTGTCCCTTAATCTCTCCACATATTGTTTCACCCAACCTTGATGTGTGAAATTTTCTTGGTTAATGGAACATAAATATAAGTTAGGTTTATTTTTCTCTACTTTCCAAAATCATTTTTCCATACATTCGTTCCTTATCTGATCTATTTCATTATTGTACTAGATTGACCTATGTGTGTGTACCTATTATCTAACTATTATACACCCTAAAAAAGGGTTTTATATTGGGAATGTCAAAACCCATATTTCCTCAACTTTTTATCTTATTATAACTATTAAAATTACTATCGTGAAGAGATCAAACAAGGTTTTGAAGAAGTGTGTGAGATTTGTTCCAAATGCAACTTTTGAAAAAAAAAATGAAAGGAGTGGTAAAATGTATTGAATATGGGGATATCTAGGTTGGGATCTTATGGTTTGACTTCTAGAAATACTTAAGTGAGTGGGTCTTGAAATTTGATTGCAAAGGATTTGGGGAAAGTTCGGTGGAAAGAATCTCATAAGTATACCATTATTAAAATAACTTATATTTACTCAATAGAAAGTGAAAAGAATAGCATGAAATGGTTGTCACACACACACATGGATAATTAGTAACATGATTAAATTTTAAATTATTTTCTTTGATAGGTATCATTCATCTCTTGTAATTCCATTTGGATACAATTTTTGAGATGATTTTTTTCATGATCACTAAGAATAACTCCTCAGTGTGACTTTTTCCTTGATCACATTTCTATAAGGAATTAAATTTTCATGGAATGATAAATCTTTATAAAGTTTAAAATATATACATGCATATTTTTTTTCAATATGACTTTGGTAAGTAGTGAAAAATTTTTGGTGTGGGGGTGTGATCGCACCGTGATTCATTTTTTCATTTTCACCCTTACACCATTGTGCTAAACTTGTTTTGTATTGTAAATTTCAAATATAAATACAAATTTCACTTCATATTTGATTAATTTATTATCTATTTATCAATTTTCAAAGGGGAAATTATAATTTTTTTTATATTTTCGTTGAAGGTGGAGGTGATTTGGAGGCCCTATAAATGATCTAGTAGAAAAATGGGTCGAACTGCAAGACATCCCTTGGACATTTGTCCACTGTTTTGAGTATTATGATAATTCAGTGAATCTAAATGGGATGAAACTCTGTGTTCCTCTGATAAGAATCATGGGATATAACTCTTATAAAGGAACCAACTCCAAATTTGGTCATCTGTTAGCCCGCCTGTACCATTATATTCTGGGGACATAATCTACCCTAATTCAGAAGTTTAGTTTAGTTTTTAGACTATATATCCCAATCTAGATGTCTAATGGCTGAAAATTTTGACATGTATATATTCAATAATACATTCAACAAAAATTCTCTTTTAGAAAATTCGTGATATTTATTTCTACCATTACAAAATAGAGACACAATTGTTATCTCAAAAATAGGGTTCTCAAAACCGTGTCCCATTTTGGCTATAAAAAGGTACCATGGGAACATCAAATAGAAGTTATAACTAGGAGACAAGATCTACCATTTTGGAGTCCTAGAGGATTATCCTCATAATACTAGAAGTTCTGGAGGCCCCTATCCTCATAGGTGGATCGAGGATGAAGAAGGAGTTCCACCTGACTTTCCTCCTCCTCTCGATGTTGGGTTAAACGGTGGGTGTTCGTTGTGAGGGATCTACACACATTTCAAGTGAGTTCTGATTCATATATTAGATAATGATTTGGAGTAATTTGGTTTTTTAAACATTTTATTCCATGTACCTTACATTTTTTTCATATTTGAATTCTTGTTTTGATACATGTGAATGTTATGCTCTTAATTTCTAATCGATTGGTGTGAGGTTTTGAGTGCGTGACTTGTGTTGTTCTGATTGGACCGCACAAGAATACTATCCATTCCCAACTTCTTGAGAGTTAAATCTTATTTGGAAGCTACTATTCCATGCATAATCATTGGACCTTGACAATACGATTGTTACATCAAGGCTTGGTTCTTTAAGCATTGAAATAAACGCCTAGGAATTTACTCGAGAGTCCAATTAATTTAAACAAAAGAATTACTCCAAACCTAAATGAATGTATATGAAAAAATAACTTTTAATATGTGTGTTGAAATAAAAATGAACCCTTTATCTCATATTTTTCAAAATCCCCTTGTTTTTTCAACTATTAAACTCTTTATGTTAAGTTATTTTCTTTAAACTATTTTCAAATCACCCCCCTTATTTTAGTACTTTTTATTAAAAACATATACTCTAAACTAACCAATTCTCATTGATAGATGACCTAGGGTCTTCCATATACTATAAATCAATCTTAAAATAATAATTAATTTGGCGTTTCATGACAACGCGGTCAAATTTTTGCGTCGTTGTTGGGGAGTGCTTTTGTTTTTAGTGCCTGTTTTTTATAAGATTTTTGAAAATTTTGTGAATATGTTTTTATTTTATCTTATACCTTTACCTATATTTTTTCATTCTGGTTTATTTATTTTTTAGGTTTTGTGCATGATGCATTCTACTCTATGAGATTTCTCACCTTTTGAACCTGAACCAGAGAGGATCCTACATTAGAGACACCAAGACACATAAGATAACCCTTTGAATGAGGACACACAAAACATCAACACTCTTCTTAATCCTTATACTTTTTCTTATGGAACTGACATCAAAACTGAAATAAACGTGTATAAAATGGTTGAAAAAAATATAACACTAAAATAACCAACCTCTTCTGATGTTTATATCCCACCCACATACATTAAATTACAAAGAGAGGCGCCCAATTTTGAACTATAATCTAGTTTAATTCATCTATTACCAAGATTCCATGGACTTCCTAGAGAGGATCCACACAAGATTTTAAAAGAATTTCATACTATGTGTTCTACATTATAACCTATAAATGTGGATTAAGAACAAGTAAATCTTAGTTAATTTCCTATTTCATTAGAAGACACTGCAAAAGACTGGCTTTGTTATGTTAATTCCCCAATAAGAGGTCGGGCGGTCACAAAACGCAGTTTTCTTGAAAAATACTTCCCAGCCTCTCAAATCGCAAATATGAGGAAATAAATATGTGGTACAAGAAAATATCAAGGGGAAACACTTCATGAATATTGTGAATGATTTAAAATATTATGTTCAAGTTTCCCACACCACTAAATAAGTGATCAACTTTTAATTCAGTATTTTTATGAAGGTTTAATTACAATTGATCGTAACATGATTAATGTTACTGTAATTGGTGCACTAGTGGATAAAAACCCTATCGCCACAAGCACCCTAATTGAGAACACTGCACACAACACTCAATAATTCAGTATGAGGTCATGTATACCCACCTGATGTGTCTATGAGGTGAAAAATACCGAATTCGAGAATAAATAAGACAGAATGTTTGAAGAGGTAAGTACCCTTCTTCGAAAACTTTCTCTTTCCCAGGGGAAATTCTAATCTCCTCCTCACATACATTGTGGTATATGTTCTTTGGACACCCACTACTCAGACCAATTCTCCCAATTAAGTGAAACATGTGACAGTTGTAGGAAAATATTTCCAGGCCACCACTATAACCAACCATTTAAGAAAGAACCATACTATCCATCCAAATCTATGTGGAAAGAAAACCAAGCCTATAGGCAAGGGGGTATTCAAACCAACCTCAACAACAATGGAACCAATAGGGTCATAGTAGTCATCCATCACCCAGAAACCCTCAACCACACTAAATGGATTTCTAACAAACCCCTCCAAAACCCAAGCATAGCCTGTAAGATATGATGAAGAAAATGGCTACCAACAATATCCAATTCCAACAAACCACTCAGCCAGCTATACAATACCTCAAAACCCAATTAGGATAACTACCTAACTCGGTGGAGGAAATTCAAATTCATGGGTCGGGTAAACTACCATCTTAATCATTAGTCAACCCTAATGATAAAGAAAATTTTAGTGAAATCACCCTATGGAGTGTAAAACAACTATAATTTCAAATGAATCCTCCATTAGAGTCATCCCCTCTTGAGGAAACCCACATCCCAACCATTAAAAATGTTCCAAATGTTTTAAAATCATGTCTTGAGAGAATCCCTTCCAAATAAAGGAGTGTGTATGTTGATGAGTCTCTTATCCAACCCATTCCTCTTCCTTTTCCCCATAGGTCCACCCAACCTAAAAAAAAGAAAACTGAACTCCACAAGGAAATTTTGGAAACTTTCAAAAAAGGTTCAGGTAAACATCCCCTTGATTGATTTTATGAAATAAATTCCAAGATATGAAAAGTTTTTAAAGGATATGTGTACACATCGAAGGAAACTTTGTGGTGATGAAAAGGTGAGCTTGGTGAGAAACATATCAGCATTGATAGAGTCAACACTTGCCATCAAGTGCAATGATCTTGTGATATTCTCAATTCCATGCACCATAGGGGATTATTAATTTTCCATTACTATGCTTGATTTTAGTGCTTCAATAAATGTGATACCTCACTCTATTTACTCTATATTGTCGGTTAGGGAATGGAAGCCAACAGGAATTTTTGTTTATCTAGAAAATCAGAGTACATCACACCCTTATGGTTTGTTAGAGGATGTTCTTTTGAGGGTGAAAATTTTAATTTCTCCTACTGATTTTTCTATGATTAAAATGGAAGATGACAGGATGAATAGAAATGCCCTGATTATATTGGGGAAACCCTTCTTTAAAACTACTAAAATCATAATTAATGTCCATAATGGTACATTATCTATGGATTTTGGGGGTGTCATTGTCCACTTCTACATTCTTGATGCCACGAAGGAACTTTTCAAAGAACATTCATCTCTCTCTATTAATTCAATTAATGTACACCCATCCCCTAAAAAAAGTTCATTTCCTTCCACTAATCCCCTTTATAAGTTTTATTAATTAATATAAATTCTAGGAAATTATTAATGCATTGATTTTTGTAGTGGTTTAGAGAAATGTAATTCATGTTTGTTGATTGGTGATTTCTTGAACACTGAGGATCACTTAACCATCAATGATAATGAGAAGCTTGTAAAAGATCATTCTTCTATTTAGGATGATACCATTGTGAAGTTAGATGAGATTAGTGACCTATCACTTTCACAAACACTCCCATCAATCCCAAATACAATTTAATTAGAACTGAAAAAACTTCCTTGAGATTTAATATATTCATATCTTCAGAATTGAAACAAGTTTCCTATCATCATTGCTGGTTCACTCCCTCCTAAGCATGTATTTCTCCTGTTTGAACTTTTTAACGTGTATAAACAAGCTTTTGGATGGACACTTGCTGACATTCCTGGTATTATCCCATCAATTTTCACACATAATATTTTATCAAATGATGCTGCTAAAAAAGTGAGGCAGGCACAACATCGATTGAACCCAAACCTCTTAGAAGTGGTGAAAAAATAGGTAAAAAAATTATTGTCTTTTGGAATCATTTACCCCATCTCTAAGAGCCACTGGGTTGGTCACATTCAAGTAGTTCTGAAAAAACTGGTCTTATTGTAATTAAAAATAAAAATAATGAATTGGTTCCAAATATTATGTGGAATAGTTGGTGTGTATGTATAGACTATCACCCACTAAATCAACACACTAGGAAGGAATATTTTCTATTTCCATTCATTGACCAAATTATATAGAGGCTGGCAGGGAAGTCCCATTACTAGCTTCTTGATGGATATTCTAGATACTTTTAGATTCATATTTCCCTTGAGGATTAGGAAAAGACAACCTTTAGTTTCCCATTTGGTACATTTGCGTATAATAGGATTCGATTTGGTCTGTTCAATGCTCCGGGTAATTTCTAGCGATGCATGTTTAGTGTTTCTAGGGATTACCTAGAGAATTTCATGGAAGTATTCATGGACAATTTCACTATTTATGGATCCTCTTTTGATGAATGTTTGAGTAGTATCTATTCAGTCCTAAGTCATTGTATTGAAACAAATCTCGTATTAAATTATGAGAAATTCTATTTCATTTTGTGACAAGGTATAGTTTTGGGACATGTAATTTATGGGGATGGTATCCAAGTAGATAAATAAATAGTGGAAGTAATTTATTCCCTACCATTCCTCAAAAATTTATGAGATGTATAGTATTTTCTAGGTCATGCTATATTTTACCATAGTTTCATTTGTGACATTAGTAAGATTTCACTCCCACTCTCCTGGTTACTCAAAAAGAAAAAAAATTGTTTTTGATAAAGAATGTGAGGAAGCCTTTAATAAGTTAAAATAGAGTCTCACTTCACCACCGATAATCCAACCACCTTGGTGGGATTTATCATTTGAGATAATGTGTGAAACCTATAACTATATAGTTGGGGAAGTCTTTTCACAAAGGGTCAATCGAGCTCAACATGTCATTGCCTATGCCTCACATACATTGGACCCTACCCAAGAAAACTACACCACAGTTGAAAATAATTTCTTTCCATTGTGTTAGCCTTGGATAAATTCATGTTGTATCTTTTATGGTCCAAATTCAATGTCTTCTCAGACTATGAAGCCATGTAGTATCTCCTTAAGAAACCGGAATCCAAACTACATCTCATTCGCTTGATACTCCTCCTTTAAGAATTAAATCTAGAAATTAGAAATAAAAAAAGAGAAGAGAATGTGGAGGCTAACCATATCATTAGAATTCTACCATACTATAACATTGAATCATCCCCCTATATTCTTATAAACAACATTTTTCTTGATGAGCAATTTTACCGAGGGAAAGATGTTATTCGTCGTTATGCCGAAATGGTAAATTATTCGGTGGAATCTTGCATTCATACTGATTTTAACGAAAAAAAATCCAGTAATCTAAAACATGAGTCTCGTTGGTACATTTGGGATGACCCCTACCTATGGAGCACATGTAGTGATCAATACCTTAGGCGTTTTGTTCCTGATAGTGTGTTTTAGTATGTCTTTAGAGTCTACCAAAGTCTTTCTTGTGGGGGACACTTTGGTCCCTTATGAACTGCTCGCAAAGTCCTTGATTCTAGTCTCTTTTTTCCCACACTTTTTTTGGATGCCTATGATTTTTTTAAATCTTGTCTTCCATGTAAAATAATGGTTAATGTCTCTAAATGAAATTAAATTCTACAACAACCATTTCTCTTTTATGAAATTTTTTATTTTTTGGGTATTGGATTTATAGGGACATTTCCCAATTACTTTCGAAACTTGTACATTCTTCTCACAGTTTATTACGCGTCAAAATTTGTAGAGGCATGAGCTTCAAGGAATTATGATTCTAAGGTAGTTATAGAATTTTTGAGAACCCAAATCTTTTGTTGGTTTGGCTTACCTAGGTTCATCATTAGTGACCAGGGTTCTCATTTCTACAACCAAACAGTTCAATCACTTTTGCATCAGTATATGTTCAGTCATAGAGTGTCTACTGTATATCACCAATAGACCAATGGTCAAGTTGAGGTGTCAAATAGAGTGTTAAAATATATTCTTAAAAAATAGTTCAACCTAATAAGAAATATTAGAGTCTTAGACTTGATGATTCATTATGGGCTTACCGTATTGATTTTAAAACCTCAATTGGAATATCACCTTATAGGCTTGTTTTTTGGAAAGAGTTGTTGCCTTCCTATTGAGATTGTGTAGTGGGCCTATTGGGACATCAAACAATGCAATTCTAATCTTTCTGGTGCAGGTTCTCAAAGGAAGTTGCAGATTTAGGAGATGGAGGAAATTTGAATATATGCATACGAGAACTCCTGGATTTATAAATAGATAACCAAGGCTTCCCACGACTGTCTGATCCTTCATCATTAGTTTCACATTAGGAAGAAGGTCCTTCTATACAATGCAATGTTTATGTTGTATCAAGATAAGCTCTATTTTTGCTGGTTTGGACCATACACTATTACTAATCTCTCTCCATTTGGTGTTGTTCAAGTTCAAAATAAAGAAACCAAGCAAACCTTCACTGTCAATGGGTAGCGGCTGAAGCACTTCCATGAATCCATTATGGAGTCCCCGATGGTGGAAATCCATGTTCAAGAAGTAATATATGAATGAAACTCGCCAGGTTTTATCCTTCCTTCCCACATTCTCTTTTATTACAGTGATGACACTAGACACTTTAGGTGTGGGGGATGGATATATTCCTAGGTTAGTTATGAATTTTTATCATCTTTATTCTTTTTCTCTTTTTAGCTTGTTGTATTTTATTGTTACTCTACCCCCTTTACCTCTCTCTCACCTTTGTGACCTAATATTACTTTTTTTATGCCCAGTTTATTAGGGAAGATGATGCCTATTAAATCCTAGAAGTTATGGAAAATTCATGTGGAATTTCTGTATTTCATTTTGTTTTAACATTAAAAAAATCCGATGAAATGTTCATTTCAGTAAGAATTCAATACTATGGTGTGAATATATTATTAAATTTATTTCTTTGTCGATGATATAAACAGTTGTATCACTTTGAAACCATTGAGAAGAATGGTTACCTTTTGTGAACAATTTAAGGGAAAATTGTGTCCCTTAATCTCTCCACACATTTTTCACCCAACCATGATGTGTGAAAATTTCGTACTTAATGGAAGGTAAATATAAGTTAGGTTTATTTATCTTTACTTTCCCAAATCATTTTTCCATACGTTTTCTCCTTATCTGATCTCTTTCATTACTGTACTAGATTGACCTATGTGTGTGTTCTTCTTATCCGACTATTGTATGCCCTAAAAAACAAAAAAAAAAGTTTTGTATTGGGTGGGTCAAAAACTACCTTTACTTAACTTATTATCTTATTATAACTATTAGAGTTAGTGTCGTGAGGAGATCAAACAAGGGTTGGGAGAAGAGTGTGAGATTTTTTCCAAGTGCAACTTTTAAAAAAAATAAATGAGATGAGTGATGAAATGTACAAAATATGGGGATAATTAGGTCAAGAGATTATGGTTTTACTTCTAGGAATTCTTAAGTGAGTGGGTCTAGAAATTTTATTGCAAATGATGTGGCGAAAGTTCAGTAGAAAGGAACTTGTAAGTAGACAATTATTAAAATTACTTATATTTACTCGATAGAAAGTGAAAACAATAGCATGAAATGGTTGTCACACTCACACATGGATAATTAGTGACATAATTAAATTTAAATTATTTTCTTTTATTGGTATCATTAATCATTTAGAATTTAATTTGAATACAATTTTGAGAAGCATTTTTCCATGATCACTGAGAATAACTCCTCGATGTGATTTTTTCTCTGATCACATTTCTATTAGGAATTAAATTTTCATTGAATTAATAAATATTTTTGAATTTGGAAATATATACATGCATAATTTTTTGAAATATTCCTTTTCCCAAGAGTGCAAATGTTTTTGTGTGGGGGTGTGATCGCACTGCAATTCACGGTTTCATTTTTACTCATACACCACTATGCTAAACTTTTTTTGTATTATAAATTTCAAATATAATAAAAACATTCACTTCATAATTGATTAATTTATTTTTTGATCACTGTTAAAAGTCTCAATTATACTTTTTTATATTTTCATTGAAGGTGGAGGTCATTTGGAGGCCCCAAAGATGATCTAGTAGAAAAATGAGCCAAATTGCATGGCATTCCATAGACATCTTTCCACTTTTTTGAGTATTACGTAAATTGAGTGCATTAAAATGGGATGAAAGTTTTTTTCCACTCCAAAACATTATTTTCTACAACCATTCTCAACGAACTGAATCCCAATTCATTCATCTGGTGGCCTTTCTGAACCATTCTGTCAAGGGAACATAATCTACCCCAATTCAAATGTTTAGTTCGGTATTTTGACCATATCCCCCAATAACGATTTCTAATGGCCTAAAATTTTGACATGGAGATATTAAAGAGTCTGTAAAATAACTCTTATCTTTTTTCCAAGTCATGATATGGCTTTCTACTATTCCAAAACTAAGACACAATTGGTGTCTCAAAAATAGGGTGCTCAAAACCATGTCCCATTTTGGCTTTAAAAAGGACAAAGGGCACCTCATTTGGAAGTTCGAACCAGGATCCAAGATCTAACATTTTTTATTCCTATAGGATTATACTCATTATACTAGAAGTTTTGGAAGCCCTTATCCTCAGAGGTGGGTCATGGATGAAGAAGGAGTTCAACCTGATTTTCCTCCTCCTCTCGATGTTAAGCTAAAGGGTGGGCGTTCGTTGTGAGGGAGCTACACACATGTCATGGGAGTTCTGATGCTTATATTAGCTAATAGATTGGAGTAATTTGTGTGTTTAAACATTTAATTCAATGTATCGTACATTATTTAATATTTTAATTCTTCTTTTTATACATAGGAATTTTATTCTCTTAATTTCTAACCGATCAATGTGAGGTTTTGAGTGTGTGACTTGTGTTGTTCTAATTGGACAACAAAATAATCCTTTTCATACCCACCTTAATGAAATTTTAATATGATTTGGAAGTTATTATTCCATATATAAGAATTTTATCTTTAAAATATGACTGTTACGTCAAGGTTTAGTTCTTTAAGCATTGAAATAAATGCTTAGGAATTAATCAGGATTCCAATTAATTTCATCTAAATAATTACTCAAAACCTAAATGAATATCTATGAAAAATGAACTTAAAATGTGTGAAGTGAAATAATAATTAACCCCTTGTCTCATATTTTTAAAAATACACTTGGTTTGTCAACTATTAAACTATTTAAGTTAAGTTATTTTCTTTAAATTGTTTTCAAATTAACCCCATGTTTTAGTAATTTTTATTAAAAATGCATACTCTAAACCTACAAATTCTCCTTGAGAGAGGACCTAGGGTCTTCCCTATACTATAAATCTATCTTAAAATCATAATAAATTTGACTTGTCACAGTAACACAATCAAATACCATATCAGATTAATCAAATTGTATTCTTTTGATATACTCAAGTTGAGATGCCAATATCTTCTTTATAAAGTCTAAATCATCCTTTAAAACTAAATTTTCCTTAGGAATATAAATTTCATTTCTAGATTCTACCAATGTAACCCTAAAATAATTAAATTCAATCCACAATTAATTGAACTGATATGGAATTCAATCACTATAATTTACAACATCAGTAGTGTGCACCTTATAGATATTACGGCCAGCTTATTCATGAATATGAGAAGTAAATTCTGAATTTTATTATACTTATTGGTTCTCTTCTACATGAGAGGGTTCAAATGACACTCTCTTATTCTTCCTCTTAATCCCAAATAGAACTTCCCTTTCAGAAACTTCTTCTTCTTTGTAACATCCTATGATTTTAAAAGAAAACACTATATGATTAAATGAACTACTAAATATGATGTGACCTTTATAAACTAACCAGTAAACATAATTTTACCACTTCTGTGATTTGAATTTTTAAAAACAGGCATACACGGTTGTGATCAGTATGTTTTTAAAAGTCTGATAAGACCAACTTAATTTTTGGTGAATAGTAACATACCCTTATGAATAGTAATGTTACGCTTATGATTAGTAACATACCCTTATTAATATAACCTCACCTATGATATTGTATATATAATATTTAATTAATAGTATGGTATACCCATATCTTGGAATAAGTAAATAAATCTTTTAAAATTGTTATTTTTAAATAAATTTTATTTTATTTAAACACTAAAATTCTCATATTTAGAAGAAAAAAATTAGAAAATGGAGTTCATTTTTGGATTCTACACAACAAAAAAATGGTTAGGGTTAATTTTTGGTAATTTTATGAAATTCATGAATTTTTTATAAATATTTAAATACGATAATTTAAAAATTAAGCTAAATACTTGATTTATGGAGTCATGGTGATGTTTTTTTATGTAAGCACACTTATCTCAAATTCACATGTACTTATTAATATTTTTGGTCTTGTAATAATATCTATTTCTTGTCTTGTGGAAAAATAATAAAATAATGATTAAAATAACAGAAAACTCATCCTCTCCTCCACTATAAATACCACCCATTTCCCCCCTCTTAATCCCACACCTCTCAAGCCTTGATCATGGCCTAAGTTCTTCCAAATAATCCTCTAAATTCCCTTACCCACTTCCAAGACCTTTTGGTCTCACCAAAATGCCAAAAACAATGGCCTTAAGAAGGATCTCAAGGAGAAGAGGTCAAGAGGTAAACATCCTCTTTTGTTTTCTTTCTATTCTTTTTCATTTCCTCTTCTGTTCTTTTTATTTCCTCGCCTCACCATATCCAAGAGAAATAAATGATCCATTTTATTAAATATTCTATATGTAATCATTTTTTTGGAAGATTCACCATTATACTTCTTCACTTAACCCACTTATTCTAGAGATTAAAATACTATCTGTGATGTGTCGATTTACCGACATCATGGATGATGTGATTTCAATTTCTTTTACTTCATTCAAGAATGGTTATGAAACAAATTTTATGGTTGATCCATATTATAATTTATGTATTATATCTTCTGTAAGGTTCTGTAATCTTTTTTTACACGTGATATTAATTTACCAAACAAAATGAGTCTATTATTATCAAAGAACCACCAAAATGATCTAAATGAACATCATTAATGTTTTAACTAATGAATAATTATCATATCATAATTCAAAATAATAAATGGTATAATTTAATTTTAAGGAAACATGAAAATAAAATTTCATTCCACTTCATATGTTTCTCTTACAACCAACATGACAATCCTTTAGGAATCACTCATGGAAACCATGTAATGCACGCACCCTAAAACAATAGAACTAACAAAATATTATTAATGAATGGGTGGAATGATTTTATGAAATGATCTTGAAAGGTGTTATAAATATTAATATGTTTATTTAACATATTAATAACACTATTTTAACCTTTATATAGGAGGTTTAAACATGTTTTAAGGAATTCAAACCAGAGGTAAGGGATCCTCTCTTTCTCACTTTTATTCAAGAATAACCCCTATGTTATTCCATTTTATTTTTTTATTACAAATGATGGTGTATATGTTCAAACCATTCCCACACTAATCTTATGATTTATTAATGATGATATACCCAATTTATATCTCATTAAACCCTCTCATGTACATCCATTACCATGAGGAAATTTTAAGGGAATTATTAACCCAATTTCTATTCTTTGGGTTAACCTTCTCCTTTGTTCATTATGTGGTATTGAGATTATTTGTGTGATGAATCATTATTTATATTATGCTTTATTATGTGTATTTATATTTTATACACATATCCATTACATTCTATAAATTCTCACACCAATTATATTTGTAAGGTAATTTCCTTTTAAAATCCATTTAAAAGTCTCTTTAATGAAATTTAAAAATATTTTTCATATGTCATGAGTAGTTCTGCTGATTTCATGATGATTTATTACTATGATGTTTCCATTATTTTTTGAAATGGTAATTTTTTATGAAAATTATTTCATTATTATGTGCATAATTTTTATATTTTAAATGTGATTTGTTTTATGAAAAAGGGAATTTGAAAAACATTAATGTGTTTTGCTCAAGGGTTAAAATAATTTATCAAGTGTTTTATTCCTGATATGTTTCTTGGACATAGTGATATTGGGTTGATCACATTATAACTTAAGAAATATTGTGTTGATCCCATCATAGATCAAGATATGTGGGGTTGAACCCATTATAGCTCATGATATGTTGGGTTGAGCCCATTATAGCTCAAGTTATGATGGGTGAGCCTCGTTGTATCTCTCCAATGCATTGGATACTCTAGAGATGGAGGTTGACTTAGTGTTTATTCCATGTGTAAGGGTGATTATAAGAGTGATATGGAAAATATATACCAATAAAACTACATGTCGTTTCTATGCATGCCTATAAGTTTTTTATGAAAAGGGATTTTAAAGGGTTTTTGTGTTTCCACTAGACTAACAATTTTTTATTTTTTTTTTACCTTACTGATATTTTTGTGTTCATCCCATGTTTTTTATAAAAATTCATCCTATTCCTTATATGTTCAAAGGATAGTTAAGGTGCTACTATAGATGAATCCAATTAGTTATATTGTAATTATTTTTTTTAAACTTTGATTCAATATGTGTAAGTTGTTCTCAAATTTTCTTGAACCTATACTTGATAAAGTCTTCATTTTTATAATGTACTGTGAATTTTTCAGTTATCTATTATAGAAAATAATATATAAAATGTTTTAATACTGAATCTAAAAGTGTGGGTTCAGGGATTTACAGTTGGTATTAGAGGAACAGTCTAGACAAATCTGGAGATTAGATGTTGTTGTTTTTTAGAAATATTTAAGTGTTAGTGTTTACTTTTAAACTTCTAGTTAATTAAGTACACATAAAATATAGTTTTTCAGAATTATCAATTTTTAAATTCCGAATTATAAGTATAATGAATGAATTGTGAGGGCGCAATTAATTTAATGGTGGATAATGTAACATCCCAAGATTTTAAAAGAAAATTAATGTTCATAAATGAACTAATAAATACTATGTTACCTTTATAAACTAACCATTAAAAATAATTTTTCCTCTTTTGTGTTTCGAATTTCAAAAAATAGACATACAAGGTTGCGGTCAGTATGTTTTTTAGAGTTTGATAAGGCCAACTTAATTTTTGGTGAATAGTAACATACCTTTATGAATAGTAATGTTACATTTATGAATAGTAACATAAACTTATGAATAGTAACCTCACCTATGATGGTATATATATATGATTTAATTAAAAGTATGATATACCCATATATTGGAATAAGTAAATAAATGTTTTAGAATTGTAATTTTTCGAATAAAATATTATTTTATTTAAGAACTAAATTTCTCATATTTAGAAAATTATTTTGATAAAATTGAGTTCATTTTTTGATTCTACCTGATGAAAAATATTTGAGTTGAATTTTTTTTGATTTTCTGAAAAACATGAATTTTTGATGAATAATAAAATATGATAATTTAAAAATTAAGCTGAATACTTGATTTATGGAGTCATGGGTGATGTTTTTATGATGTAAGAACACTTATCTCAAACTTACATGAACTTATTACTATTTTTGGTCTTGGAATCATAACTATTTTATGTCTTGTGGAAAAATAATAAAATAACGATTAAAATAAGGGAAAACTCCTCCTCTCCTCCTCTATAAATACCACTCATTTCTTCATTCTTCCTCCCACACCTCTCAAGCCTTGATACTTTTCTAAATTCTTCAAAATACTTCTCTCAAGACCCTTCCCCATGTCCAAGACCTACTGGTCTCACCAAAAGTCCAAAACCAAGGGCCTTAGGAAGGATCTCAAGGAGAAGAGATCAAGAGGTAAACGTCCTCTTTTGTTTTCTTTCTTTTCTTTTCATTTTATTTTATATTCTTCTTCTTTATTAAGATCCCCTAATACAAGAGGAATGAATGATATAATATCTTACATATTCTATATTTCATCATGTTTATGGAAGATTCTCCATTATACTTCTTCTCTTCTCCCACTTATTCGAGAAATTCAAACATTATTAGTGATGTGTCGATTTACGGACATCGTGGATGATGTGATTTCAATTTATTTTACTTCCTTAATGACTGGTCATGAAACCATTTGTATGGTTGAACCAAATTATAATTTATTTATCAAATCTTATATAAGGTTTTGTAATCTTTTTTTACATGTGATATTAATTTACAAAACAAAATGAGTTCATTATTATCAAAGAACCGCCAAAATGATATAAACGAACATCCTTAATGTTTTAACTAATGAATCATTCTCATATTAGAATTAAAAATAATAAATGGTATATTTTAAGGTTAAGGAAACATGAAAATACCATTTTATTTCAATTATTTGTTTTCTCTTACAATTGACATGAAAATCCTTTACAAACTGCTCATGGAAACCATGTAATGCACGCACCCGAAACAATGGAATTAACAAAATATTATTAATGAATGGGTTGAATAATGTTATAAAATGATCATTAAAGGTGTAATAAACAAGAATATTTTTTCTATAAAATATTAATAACACTATTTTAACCTACATACTGGAGGTTTCAACACATTTGAGGAGAAGACAAACACGAGGTAAGGGATCCTCTCTTTCTCAGTTTTATTCCAGAATTACCCCTATGTTATGCGCTTTAATTTTTTATTCCAAATGATGGTGTATGTTTTAAAACCTTTCCCATAATTATATTATGATATATTAATGATTATATACCCAATTTATATCTCATTAAACCCTCCCATTTAAATCCATTACTGTGATGAGATTTCATAAGGGAATTCTTAACCCAATTTCCATTCTTTGGGTTAACCTTCTACTTTATTCATTATGTGGTATTGAGATTATTTTTGTGATAGTTTTTTGTTTATATTATGTTGTATTATGTTTATTTATATGGTATACACATATCAATTATATTCTATTAATTATCAATCCAATTATATTTGTAAGGTACTTTCCTTTAAAAATTCTATTAAAAGTATTTTTAATGAAATTCAAAAAGATTGTTTATATGGCATGGGTAGTTCTACTGATTTCATGATGATTTATTACTATGATGTTTCCATTATAATTTTACATGGTAATTTTTATGAATATGATTTCATTATTATGTGAACATTTCTTATATTTTAAAGGTGATTTGATTTATAGAAAAGGGAATTTTGAAAACATTAATGTGTTTTTCTCAAGGGTTCAAATGAGTTATCAAGCATTTTATTCATGATATGTGCCTTATACATAGTGATGTTGGGTTGTTCCCATTATAGATCAAGATATGTTAGTTTGAGCATATTATAGCTCAAGATATGTTGGGTAGATCCCATTACAGCTCTTGATCTGTTGGGTTGAGCCCATTATAGCTCAAGATATGACGGGTGAGCCCCATTATTGCTCTCCAATGCATTAGGTACTCCAGGGATGGAAGTTGACTGAGTAGTTATTCCATGTGTAATGGTGATTGTAAGTGTGATATGGTAAATATTTCACATGGTAACTACTTGATGTTTCTATGCATGCTTTGAGTTTTAATGAAAATGGTTTTTATGTTTCCACTAAAATAATGATTTTTCATTATTTATGTAAATTACTGAGGTTTTTGTGCTAATACATTGTTTTTAAAATATTTCTCATAGGATTCCTTAGATGTTCATAGGATAGTTAAGGTGCTACTATAGATGAATCCAATTATTTATATTGTAATTATTTTTTTAAACTTCGATTCAATATATATATGTTGTTCTATAATTTTCTAGAACCTAGATCAGAAAAGATCTGCATTTGTATGATGTACTGTGTATTTTTCAGTTATATATTATACAAAAAAATTTACAGCATGTTTTAGTATTGAATCCTGAAGTTTGGGTTCAGGGCTTTACAATTAGTATTAGAGGAATGGTCTATACAACATTGAAGATTAGACATTGTCATTTTTTTAGAAAAATGTAAGTGATATAGTTTACTTTTAAACTTCTAATTAATTAAGTACCTATAAGAAAATATTTTTTCATAATTATCAATATGAAATTCAGAATTATAAGTATAATGAATGAATTGCGAGAGCGCAATTCATTTAAGGGGGGATAATGTAACATCCTATTATTTTAAAAAGAAACAATTTGGGGTTAAATGAACTACTAAATACTATGTTACCTTTATAAACTAACCATTAAACATAATTTTTCCACTTCTGTGCTTTGAATTTCAAAAAATGGACATACACAGTTGCAATTAGTAAGCTTTTTAGAGTCTGATAAGACCAACTTAAATTTTGGGGAATAGTAAAATACTCTTATGAATAGTAATGTTACACTTATGAATATTAACTTTCCCTTATGAATAGTAACATCACCTATGATAGTATATATATAATATTTAATTAAAATTATGATATACCCATATCTTGGAATAAGAAAATAAATGTTTTAAAATAGTTATTTTTTGAATAAAAAATTTTTTTTATATAAAAGATAAAATTATCATATTTATAAAAAAAATTTGAGAAAAAAGATTTCATTTTTGTATTCTACATGTCTAAAAATGATTTGGGTGGAGTTTTAGTGATTTTCTAAAAAACATGAATTTTTAATGAATAGTGAAATGTGATAATTTTAAAATTAAGCTAAATACTTAATTTATGGAGTCATGGATGATGTTTTGCTGATGTAAGAACACTTATCTCAAACTCACATGCACTTATTACTATTTTTGGTCTTATAATCATAACTATTTCTTGTCTTGTAGAAAAATAATAAAATAATTATTAAAATAAGGGAAAACTCCTCCTCTCCTCCACTATAAATACCTCTTATTTCCTCCCTCTTCATCCCACACAACTCAAGCCTTGAGCCTTGCCTGATTTTTTCCAAATACTCTTATCAAGCCCCTTCTCCATGTCTAATACCTACTAGTCTCACCAAAAGGCCAAAAACAAGGGCCTTAAGAGGGATCTCAAGGAGAAGAGATCAAGAGGTAAACATCCTCTTTTTTTCTTTCTTTTCTTTTCATTTTATTTTTTATTCTCTTTATTTCCTAACATCCCCTTGTCCAAGAAGAATTAATGATCATATATCATAAATATTTTGGATTTCATCATGTTTATGGAATATTCACCATTATACTTCTTCTCCTCTCCCACTTATTCTAGAAAGTAGAACACCATCCATGATGTGTCGATTTACCGACATCGTGGACGATGTGATTTCAATTTCTTTTACTTACTTAAATAATAGTCATGAAACCATTTTTATTGTTGAACCAAATTATAATTTATGTATTATATCTTATTTAAGGTTTTATAGTCTTTTGTACTTGTGATATTAATTTAAAAAACAAAATGAGTTCATTATTATCAAAAAACCACCAAAATGATCTAAATGAACATCATTAATGTTTTAACTAATAAATAATTCTCATATCTGAATTAAAAATAGTAAATAGTGTAATTTAAGGTTAAGGAAACATGAAAATACTATTTTATTTCACTTCTATATTTTCTCTTACAACAGAAATTAAAATCTTTTACGAATCGCTCGTGGAAACTATGTAATGCACGCACCCAAAACAATAGAATTAACAAAATATTATTAATTAATAGGGGGAATGATGTTATAAAATGATCATTAAAGGGTTATAAACATTAATATGTTTCTATAAAATAATAATAAAACTATTTTAACTTTCATACAGGAGGTGTAAACACATTTGAAGGAAGTATAACCCGAGGTAAAGGATCCTCTCTCTCCCACTTTTATTCAAGAATCACCCCAATGTTATGCCCTTTAATCATTAATTCCTAATGATGGTGTATGTCTTCACATCTCCCACATACTGACCTTATGATATATTATTTAAGAGATACCCCCATTTATATCTCATTAATCCCTCCCATGTACATCCATTATCATAACAAAATTTTGTAATAGAATTCTTAACCCAATTTCCATTATTTGTGTTGACCTTCTCCTTTATTCATTATGCAGTTTTGAGATTATTGGTGTGATTAATTTTTGTTTATATTCGTTTTTATTATGTGTATTTATAGTTTATACACATATCCATTCCATTATATTAATTCTCAATCCAATTATATTTGTAAGGGACTTTCCTTTTAAAATTATTTTAAAAGTATCTTTAATGAAATTCAAAAAAGATTGTTTATATTGCATGAGTAGTTCTACTGATTTCATGATGATTTATTACTATGATGTTTCCATTATATGTTGACATGGTAGTTTTTTATGAATATTATTTCATTATTATGTGAACATTTATTATATTTTAAAGGTGAATTGTTTTATGAAAAAGTGAATTTTGAAAATATTAATGTGTTTTTCTCAAGGGTTCAAATGAGTTTTCAAGAATTTTATTCATGATATGTTACTTATACAGAGTGATGTTTATTTGATCCCATTATAGATCAAGATATGCTGGTTTTTTCCCATTATAGATCATGATATGTTGGGTTGAGCCTATTATAGCTTAAGATATGACGGGTGAGACCCATTATACCTCTCCAATGCATTGGGTACTCTGGAGATGGAAGTTAACCGAGTGGTTATTCCATACATAAGGGTTATTGTAAGATTGATATGGTAAATATGTCCCAAGGTAACTACTTGATTTTTCTATGCATGCTTTGAGATTTCATGAAAAGGGTTTTAAAAGGGTTTTCATGTTTCCACTGAACTAATGATTTTTCATTATTTATGTACATTAATGGGATTTTTGTGCTCATCCCATGTTTTTAAAATGTTTTTCACCAGATTCCTTAGATGTTCAAAAGATGGTTAAGGTTCTACTATAGATGTATCTAATTAGTTATATTTTAATTATTTTTTTTAAACTCTAATTCAATATATGTAAGTTTTTGTCTAATTATCTAGAACCTATACTGGAAAAGGTCCTTATTTGTATAATGTACTATGTATTTTTCAGTTATTAATAATACAAAAACATATACAACATCTTTTAGTACTAAATCTAGAAGTTCTAGTTCAAGTATTTACATTATTCCTCTTCTAATCCAAGAAATTAAAACCCTATAAATAAAATTGTCTCCCTTTTTATTCTCCATTCATCCTCAAAGAGTCTAGAGACTTCAAACAAAAGATCTTCATTACAAACTATTGAGATGGTCTTTTCTTGAAAAATACCAAAAATCCCTATGATGGTCATAGCCAAACCATATCTGGTTGTTGAAAATAGTACAACCAAATCTAGAATAGTATTGTCTAGAATGTTTTCTCTATAAAATCAAGGATATATATCTTTAATTACAATAGACTAAAATAAACCACGGTTCACCACTGATTCCACTCCCTGACTAGCTTCCTCAGTTATAATAGTAAATTTGGGTTAAATATCATAATATATAACCACTCTAACTCCTCTTCTTCTATCATTCATAGTTACATCATCTAAAGGGTCTTCCAATTCCACACTGGCAGCAACTTCTTCAGCACTTCCAAAAACTATGATTTCTTTGTATTTGTCCCCCTCAACCTGAGTAGGGGTTTCTTTAACATCATCACAAGATCTAATGCGAAATAATTTCTTAATAGATAAACTCAATTATTATCCACTTCTCTTTAATACTCCAATTATATGCTTTTTCAACCCATAACCACAATATTCCATAACATCATTTAACCAAACACTACTTTTTATAAAAACAAGCATAAAATACATCAATGAGGATAGAAATTAATAGTATTTTTATAAACATGAAACATTTATTTCATGATATATCTTTCTATATTGAAGTGTTTCTTTATAAAAAATAGGTACATCAAGGAAATATCTTTAAATAGGATCCTCTCAAACTCACTAACTCATCGAGTAGTTATAGATTGAATGAACATAACAAGAACCTTCCTTTCTATCTCTAGGTATTTTTAAGTCTCCTTATATATATCTATGACTAAAAACATAAACTTCATAATCTCAAGAGGAATTAACTCATCAATAAAAACAAGAGAGTTATTTAATTTGAAACATAACTCATGAGAACATCGAAAAACCCCATCCATTTCCACCAAATACGTCTGGAAATCTTTATAAATCACCATTGATGTGACTAGGTCTTTGTTATATTTAAAATGAAATACAATATACTCATATAATTATCATACTTGTTTCTAAAATATAACTTTATCCACTTATCATTATAAACATACTCCCATCCTTAATTATTTATGACTTTATTCAGCTGCATGTCCATTCCATCCAAACCGCTAAAATCTAAAACTTCCCTGCAAAGTGCATTCCTCAATGTCCCTAGTTTATTAAAGTTTTTGATGGTAATACTATCAAAATTATTTATCATTCCCATGATCAGAGAATAAAAAATAATCTAGGTTCAATTATTTAGGGTAAAAATGGTTTTAGAATGAAAGAATGATGCTCTAATGTTAATAAGGGTTCATTGTTTTCATGTGAATAATGATTTTATCTCTCTCTTTATTTCAAGATATAATAATGGTCACATATAGTGATGTGAAACAATAATCATAACAACCAAGAAACATGTCACGTTATTACAAGTCAATAAATAAAATATATACCCTAAATACACAATTAAAGATAAAGAATAAATCTTAACTAAAAATAGTAATCTTTGTAAAAAATAAGAAAATACATAAGTATAATGAAATCAATTGAAAAAAAGAATACTAATTCAAATTTGATGAAATAAAATCAATTAAACGGCAGTGGTTTAGTAAAAATATATGATAATTTATTTTATATACCAATGCATTTGAACAATATATCCACCTTTTATGAATGATCTCAAACGAAGTTATGCCTCAAATCTATATACTTTGTTCTGGAATAGTTTATTAGAGTTTTTGAAAATTTTCAGGAACTAGTGTTACCAAATTTTATTTTGATATGATCAAAATTAAATCCAAAATCCATTAGGTTTTTATTAACCCAAAACACTTGTGCACAAACACTACCAACTGTAATGTATTCAACTTCTATGGTTGTAATGAAATAGAGTGTTGTTTCTTACTAGACCATGAAACTAAATATTTTCTCAGAAAATGATATATTCCTGAGGTACTATTTTTATCTATTCTACACCCAAAAATATTATTATCTAAAGATGAAGTTAAATCTAAGTCATTGGTTATTAGAAAAAGAAATAAAAATAGAAATTTTTCCTTTTAAATATCTTAAAATTATTTTGGTAGATATCATATGGGATTATTCTAGGTTTGATTTAAATAAAGCACAAGGAAATATTGAAAACATAATTTATAGTATACTTTTTAAGAGATAAAGTAATCTCCCAATTATTCTTCTATATAGCTTATTTTAAACTAGTATTCTAGCTTCATCAATGTCTATATTAATATTAAAACTTATAAGAGTTGAAAAAGTTATACTATTTTAATGTCAAAATCTTTTAAGTAATTTAAATATATATTTTATTTGGTTTAAAATATTTCCAAAATATATTTGGTAAATTTGAAATCCAAAAAAATAGATAACTCGCCCATCATGCTCATCCCAAATTCTTTTTTCATTAGTTTTTAAAATTCACTACACTTTTTTAGGTTTGTTAAATTGAAAATTACATCATCAATATAAATTTTTACCAGTAAATCAATTTTGGATCAATCCTTCTTAAAAATAGTGGGGTATTCCAATCTTTAAATAAGACCACTTGATAAATAAAATAACTTAATCAGTTATACTAAGCTCTAGGGTCTCGTTTAAGACCATAAAAACTCAGGTAAGTTTCAATAAATAATTTTTAAAGATAGGGTTGAAAAACCATGAGGCTATTTAATATAAACTTTCTATATTAAAAATCTATTTAGAAAAGAATATTTTACATCCATATGATAAAAATTAAAATTTATATAATATTCATAAACTAAAATGATTCTAATGGATTATAATATAGAAACAAGAAAAAAAAATTACTAGTAATTTATTCCTTCTTTATTTTAAACTTTGGAAACTAATATGGATTTATTCCAAGTGATAACACCTTGATTATACTGTTTGTTCATAAATACCCATTTATTTCCAATAAAATTATAGTCAGAGGGTCTATTAACTAGCTCTCATACCTTGTTCCTATTGAACCAATTTAGCTCTTCCTGCATAGAAACTACCCAATTTTAATCATCTATGTATTATTCTATGTTTTTACATTTAAGTTAAGAAATTAATTCATAAAATTAATCAATTTTTCCTAAACTTTATTTATTCTTAATACTTATATCTAGGTTTCCTGTAGTAGTTTCTAAAATATTTATTTCAAGGGTTCTAGGATGTCTAAGTAGAACACTTTTAGGTTCATTGGTTCCTTTCCTTTCAGGAATAGATTTTTTATAATCATGTACTAAATCATCATTGTTTTTATTCTCAAAAGGATTTTAAAGTCTCAAGTTATTCATTTAATCACTTAAGTTAAAAAATTAATTTTTTTTGTAATAAAAATGATAACTTTTATAAAATTTCACATCAGTAAATTATTCAAGTATCCTTGAATTTTTATTAAAAATTATATAAGATATAAAATTAGTAAAATAACCTAGGAATATTCCTTTATCAACCATTAGATAAAAATTTTCAAGATTGTTCTTAGTATTCAAGATATACACTTTTTATATAAAAAATTTAAAGTATTCAAACTTTGTTTTCCTATTATTCTGTATCTCATCGGGTGTTTTATTTAAATTTGGTCTTAATATAACATTGTTAACAACATATAATTTTTTCTAAACAACTTCAAGAAAAAAAATGAGTTGTCATTTTAAATTCACATAACATTGTTATATAATTTTTTGAAGTTTTTTATTCTTCCTTTCAACAACACCAGTTTTTGAGGTGTTCTATGAGAGGAAATGTCTGTTTATTACCATGTTTTGAGAAAAATTAATTAAATTCATGATTATACCCCATGGTCATTTATCAGATAAATAATTATATAATCTTATTCATTTTTAAATAGTTTTTAAAAAAAGGAAAAAATAAAATATGATTCACTTTTAAGACTCGGGAAATAGACACATTTAAATCTTGAAAATTTATCAACCAAAAAATTTACCACCTAGGCTTATTGTTCTAGTAAGTTTATACATATCTATAATGATAAGATATATGGTTATAGAAGTAGAAACCAAATTTATTAGTTTTATTTCTTTTTTTACTTTTTCATTTTTCATGCATTACATATTTTCTTTTTTGAAATTTATATTGAAGAAAATAAGAAATAAAAGTTAATTTGGATAACTTTATCAAGGAATAAACATTGAAATGTCAAATATTCCTAGGATATATCTATGAATCATAAACATTATAATTAAAAAAAGTTTATATTTTTTCTAAAAAAATAATTAATATATAAGGTAAATACATTTATTGTTCTGGGTACATTAAGTTTAAGTAAATTATTCTTAAAAATAGAACATGCATTATTACAAAATCAATTGAATATTCATCATCACAAAGTTTAGAAATACGTATCAAGTTGTCTTCAAGCCTTAAAAATAAATTACATTGCAGAATAGTTTTGGTTGGGGATCTCCAACTAATCCAATATCTACTATCTTTCCTTTATAATTGTCACGAAATATGGAATATCCTCCATCAATCTTAGATAATGAATGAAAATTGGAAAAATATCCAATCATATATCCTAAAAAAACAATATCCAAAAAGCTATTTTAATTTTTTTATGTTTTGTTTACATATAAAAAAATCAACAAAAATATATTTTTTGGTTCCCAATTTCTCTTAGGTCTATTAGTGTTAGCTATTCAAGATTTAGGAATCCAAATCTGCTTAAATTTTCCATTATTTTTTGAATTAAAATTAGATAAATTTATAAAAATAAATGAATTATTTATTATAGAAACCTGAGGGTTTATTAAGAAATAATAATTTTCAAAAATATCATTTGTGACACATTGAATGTATGTAATATTAGATATATTTATATTTTTGGAACTAGGTATAAATAAATTTATACATCTTGGTTTTTTCTCCATTAATTCATATGCTATATTTTTTATTTTCATTGTTATTACTAATGACTTTTTTTAAATGTTCCTTCCCCTTAGTAAAAACACTTTCAACATCCTTTAGATTTTTAACTTCAATATATAATTCTTTTATTATTATTTTCATGGACAACACAACTAGAATAAGACTCATATTTTTTAACTTTGAGTTAAAAAATATGTATGTTTAAATATTCCTTTTAATTGATAGTGGAATAATATAACTTATTTAGAGTCTTTTTTTCTTTTAAAATATCATAGTGGTATTTTAATATAGAATAGTACTCATTTAGATTATCATAAGATCTTTTTTAGGTTTAAATTCAAAAGGAGAGTAATAAGTAGAAAGTACATCATCAGTTAATGTTATTAAGAACATATTTTCCTTATGATTAGATACTTTAGATTTAGAATCAGAATTGAATTAATTATTAGATTCCTCTGAGGCACACTATGTATACTTCATAACATTATTTTCTTTGTTCTTATAGCCATACTTTTTTAAGAACTTACTTTCAAACTTCTTATTGTCTTTCTATTTAGGATAGTCTTTCTTGATGTGTCCAAGATTCTTACACTCATATCATTTAAGTTATTTGGTATTTCCATCATATTTTTTTTGTTTTTTATTGATTTTTTTAATCCTTTCCCCCTATTTTATAACTTTTTTAACTTATTTTAAATTGAGTAAGCTCATCACTTGACTCTAAATTTCTTGAAGTTTATTCATGAGATGAGTATGAAATTTATACATATTTTTTTTTATTCTAATCCTTTGAAGTATATGCCTTTAAAGAATCATTTTATCATCTTATTATCTCTATACTCAGCTTCCATATCATCTTTGTACGTCATATATAATATCCTCAAACCCATACTCCAATATCTAGTGCTAAAACATAATATTTATATTTTTGGATTTGATACCAATAAATGTGAACCCATTTTATCTGTAACATCCCAAGTAAGTAATGAATAATAGATATTTTTATATATGTCTATTAATGAATTAGATAGTGGTTTAGAGGCTTAAAATTAAAATAAATCCAATCTTAAGCATGGAATACACTAATATTTTTAAAAGATTGTTTTACTTCCTTTTGATGGCAAACCATTTTTGAATCTATATTTTGACAATTTTATAAGCTATGTTTGTCAAAATAAACTTATTCTTTATTATTGGGACATCAAAATTTACTTTCTGTGAATTTTTGGTATTTTTCTGACAATGTTCATTTTTTAATGAATAGTGAAAAATACTGCATTTTACATCAAAACTAGTTCTTAATATAATTTATTTATATGATTAGATTATCTTTTGAATAGGTTTTAAAGTGAAACCATAAAATATTTTTACCATTTGATTCAATGGTGGACTTTGGAATTAATTTCACTTTGAAATTCAACATAAACAAATATCAATCTTTTGATATATATTGTTTCTTAAAAACACGCTATTTGTTTTGACAGTGGGAGTTAATTATTAAATTAATTAATTCTACTTATATTCTTTTAATTAGTTAATATAAACATCATTTTTGAATTTGGAATATCGAATATAGCTTAGAGTGAATTTTTGGTAATTTTCTGAAAAACTCCAATTTTTGATGAATAGTGAAACCACAAAGTGGTAGTCAAGCAAACTGATTTTTCAGTTAAATGAAAGTTTACCACTAATGTGTATTGAATTTTGAAAATCCGACACACATGGTTGTCATTAGTATGTAAAATTTGGTTCAATGGGATGAAAATAATTTTTTGGTGAATAGTAACTTTTTTTCATTAATCGCGATTAGAGGTAATTAGTGTAATTTAAGGTAAAAATGATATTATAAAAATGTGAAAACACCATGAAACTTGTCCTACCCCTATTGGATGAGTCATGGCCGACCAAAAAACCCATGGGTCGATTTACGGGACCCTATGGAGCCTCTTGGGTGAGATAATGACTTTAATGCCTTTTTTTAAATAAAGGTGAAAATGACACTAACATAAATTGTTTTACTAAAACAATTTTTAGACGGGTTATACTAATCATAATTTTGTCTATAAATACTCTTTGGAAAGATAAAAAGATTTACTACATCAGGATATTTTTGTTATAATTTTTAGACATTAAATAAATTAATTTAATTATGACATCATGATGATGCAACAATGACCTCATTAATGAACAGTTTAAATAAAATGAAATGATAATATAAAATCTAAGACCTAAACTTGTCCAAAAACTATTGGATGGGAATATTTCGAAGCCTTATCATCTTATATTAGAAATATATCAATTTGGGACCTTATAAATTCTAAACACTTTTGAAAATAAAATAATATTTTCATGATTTCCAAAAGTGCCCCTCCTCTCCTCTTATAAAAGGCCCCCACCTCTACCTAATTTCACACACTCCTCAAGCCTTTGGCTCGGCCATACCCTGCCCATTAACTCTCTCCACATCACTTTCCTCATCCTAGAGGATTCCCTTTGGGAATAATCCTTTCAAAGGAAGCCTTTAGGCTCAAATCAAAAGGAGTTACACTTTTAAAGGTGATTCATTCTCTCATGTTCATTTGTTTTATTTTGCTTCTTCAACCCCCCTAAACTCTTTTTCTTTACTTCTTATGTAACAACACCAGTATCTTCAATATACTAGGATGTTTTTATAAGATTTATTCGAACTACACTCTCACACAACTACATCAAATGGTTAAAGAACATACGGTTTCCGTGGATGGCGAAATTCTGCATCCCGAAACGATGATTGTTCAAAACTCATTTAACACCTTCAAAGGTGGCCATTATGATGTCACTATTTTTATATATGATATATAATATGTTTATTATTTCCTTAATCTTCTGTATTTTTCATTTATGGAATACCATTATTGTTTCCATTATGGGTAAACACGATATCTTCATTTTAGGAAGTGCGGGCTACCACCTCCTGAAAGTGATTTGATTCGTTAATACCATATGTGGGATGTGTAAAGGATAAAGTTAATGATATTATATATGTTATTATACTGGAATTATAATATACTCTTATATCATTATGATTCCATTCCAGAAAATACGAAATAGAAATGGAAGTAGCGTTCATGCGTACGTACTGATTACCGTCTCCATGAACGGTGCATTTCATTTCTTACCTCTAAATGTGATGTAATATTATAAATACATGTATATAATGAATATATATGTTATATATGTTATCCAAATCATTAATATCATTCTGGATATAATGAACTTTTGACCAAATTAACAACATGTAAGTGTAAGAAGTCTATTTTTGACTTAAGAACCAAATACCGACAAAATGAACATTATTAACTTAAATGATTACATGATGTTCATAACATGGTATAAAAGGAATAATGAACTTGAAAAAGGTTCTTAAGCAAGTATAGATTAACTCAAGTTTATTATTCAGGAGATTAAAGAACGGTCGGGTCAAGTCGGATACGAGGTATGGGACTTCGTCTCAATCTCCTTTCATTGAGACATATTTTATACACAACTTTCTTTTATACGGTGTATAAACCCCTTTGACTCTTACGTTTATTTAAAAGGAATCTATTTATACGAAGCATTTTAATAAACAAAAAAAGTGAATGTTTTTGTCGTACGTATGCAGCGACAACGACTTCTCCGCCGCCGTGACCGTTATTTGAGTTTCGACTTCCTCTACAAGCCATACCTTCTTTTTAAAAGGAAAATAAATACCATGTTTTAATTTTCTTTTATTTTGGTATTGAAAATGGTTTTCATAATGTTTTTATATCAATGTGTTGTATTGATATCTTTTGATTGAAAGGTGGAAATGTTATGTTTCCTTTATGCATGTTTTATGTGATACGATTATGTTGAGGTTCTTGGGAATTATTATGAAGACGGGTGGTTCCGTGAAAAAATAAGGGCGGGTGAGCCCGATATAGCTCTTCAATGCATTGGGTAACGTGAAGGAGTGAAACATTAAGGTTTCTCCGAAGAGATTTAGGGAATATACTGTGATGGGTATTCCAAATGTAACCAAGAGGGTTACTCGCTATGTAAGAATGTTATGAATGCCTCAAGTTACCTTTATGTTTTATGATTTCTCTGATTTATTCATGATTTTATGAGGTGTGTTACAGTGCCTATGTTTTATGGGTAAAGTATGATTTCATTCTTATGTATATATGAACTCATGTTTCCTTTCCATGTTTTTTTTATAACCCATACTGAGTTTTTTATGCTCATCCCATGTTTTTGAAATGTTTTTCACAAGTCAAGGGAAAGGTACATGATAAGATGATAGAGTCAAGGATGTGTCAAGAAAGAATCCATGTTTTATTTTCAATATGTTTCCATTGATGGCAAAAAAGAATACTATATTTTATTGTAACCACTTGGTTTAAATGTGGAATGTAATGCATGTTTTATGATCTAATTCTCTAAAACTCTAAACCCGAAAAGATCCTCAAGGTGTAATCTTGTGATAACTCAAGATTAAGTAAGGTTTAAGGCTGGGGCCTTATAGTTGGTATCAAAGGTCGGTTTAGATAACATTAGGAGTTAGAATTCTATGAAATGATTATCCAAAAGTTTTTTTTACATGGTCAAATTGAAATGATATAGCATTTAAATATTACCATGTTGCTTTATCTAAGACATGTTTGTTCAGAATGGTTTTCCGTAGAGGAAATAGAGAAGCAGTGCTAGGAAGGCATACGGAAGGAAATAACCTTCCGAACCAGCATCCTGAGATGGTCGGAATTGGAACTGAATAGTTTGTTGCATTAATGGCGCAGTTGACTCAGGATATAAATGGTGGTGGTATCCATGCACGAGATCAGCCAGATCAACCGCAGAGGAACATGTCAGTGGTGGAACATTTCATGAGGCAACATCCCCCATCATTCAGAGGATCATCTGACCCTATGCTAGCTGATGGGTGGATTAAATCACTGGAGAATATTTTTGATGTCTTGGGGTTTTCAGACAATCAAAAGGTTAGTCTTTCTATTTACCGTTTGGAGGGTGAAGTAGATCAGTGGTGGTCGATGCACTACTGGAAAAACAGGTATTTGCGACGGGCTATTTGCGACGGGAGCCCGTCGCAAATAGCCCGTTGCGGAAAACGCCGTCGCAACTAAACTTATTTGCGACGGGACCGTCGCTAAAGCCCTTTTTTGCGACGGGCATTCTCCCCGTCGCAAATAGTATTCCGTATTTTTGTAAAAAACTTTTTAAACAGTTATTGCGACGGGCCCGTCGCAAATACCTTTTGCGACGGGACCCGTCGCAAATAGTTTTTGCGACGGGCCCGTCGCAATAACGTTTTTTTTAAAAAATAAAAAAATTAATAATACTAGTATTTGCGACGGGAACCGGGACCCGTCGCAAATACTATTCATAGTAATTGCGACGGGACCCGTCGCAATTACTCTTTTTAAAAAAAAATAAAAAAATATTAATAATACTAGTATTTGCGACGGGCATAGTATCCCGTCGCAAATACTATAAAAAAAATAAAAAAAATAAATTATTAATAAATTATTTTAATTAATATAATAATAGAATTATAATTTACAAATGAAAATAATAAATTATTTTAATTACTATAATAATAGTAGAATTATAATTCAAAAATAAAAATAATAGAATACTAATAAATAATTTAATTAATATAATAATATTTTAATTATAATTCATAAATAAAAAAAATATTAATAAGTTATTTTAATTAATATAAAAATAATAGAATTATTTTACATTCAAATATTAAAATAATTCAAGTATTACAAAAAAATAATTAAATTATAATATTATAAAATTTTAATATATATATAAAATTTTAATATATATGTAAAATTTAATATTATAAAATATAAATATTATTATTATTCATATTAATATTGTTATTTAAAAATATAATATTATTAATATTTTATAATGAGACAGAAACTACGAATAGAAAAAAAAAATATTTTGATTTCACAAATTTTATAACAGAAATACAAACTCTAATCTGTAGGAGGGGGGGGGGGAGGTGGGGGATCTGCAGATGGTGGTGGAGGAAACTCCATCCCTAAAGCATGAGTGAGTCGGCGCATGTACTCCATCTGCTCCTGATGCTGCTGCTGCCACCGACTCGTCTGCTCCTCGTACAGCTGCTGCTGACGTCGACGCTCCTCCTCATGCTGCTGACGTATCTGCTCCTGCTCCTGTCGGAGACTCTCTATCTGTGCAGTCTGAGATCGCAACTGCTCCTCATACTGTGTAGAAGAAGATGCACGAGCTCCCCTCGAGCTGGACGCCGACATCGCAGCACTGCCATAATAATCTCCGGGAGTCAGTCGAGAGCCGATACCAACTACCCGGCCCTTCTCGAAGGCATACTGGGTGGCCTGCATCCATGCCGTCTCATCAAACTGACGGGCAGTGGTCTGATCTGATGACTCGGCCTGACTCTCAGGCCGGGCCTGTGCCGCTGCGGCCTCATATGACTCCTATAGTTGCAATTTAAAATTAAAATTGTGAATATATTATATGCAGTTAATTTTTAAACTTGAAAACAAATAATACTGACCACGATGTGATGCTGACGATCACCTCTGAGCTCCCCAGTAGCAGGATCACTATACATCCTCCGATATACGTCGTACTCTGTAATATCGGGGTGCTCGACAGCCTATAAGAATAAAAAATAAACTGTTAATATTTATAGTTATATAAAATATTTATAAATAATGTACGTACCAGATGCTGTCTATGAGTACTGAAAGAACGACTCCCAGCTCGATGAGTCACCTCCTGCCTCCCCCGATTCTGCCTCCCCACCGATGATCTCCTCTGAAAGGCACCACTCAACCAGTGCGCACATAATCCATCCCATACATGGGATGAAATGTACTCTGGTCGGTGTGCTCTACATGACTCCTCAAAATCTGACACTCCTGCTTTCTTCATCGCAGCTTTTCTTAAATTGTGCAAAAACTGACGAAGGCGATCACGCATGGCCACCTCCCATGCCTCGTGGATGGCGTCACGCATGGTATCCTCGATCGGATACCATAAACCCTACAAATAAATCAAAATATCAAGTTAGAAATGAAATAATTTTCAAAATAAAAATTATTTATTTACGTACGTACCAACCAATGGCCGAACATGGCCTGCTGCACATCAATGGGAATCTGCTCCCATGTGGTCCACGGCTGAGAGAAATAGTTGCGCAAAATAGCGCTGCCCTGTCCGACTGCTATATGCGAAAAACTGAAAAAATAATAAACATTTATTATGTGAATAGATTAATGAAATCTTAGTCAAATTCACAGGTTATTACACAGGTTATCACACCTCCGGGTGCGCGGATCAAACCCAAGACGTGGACGTCGCTCGGGGACGGGGTCAGGAATCATCAATCGTGCAAGACCGCGCCCCCTCCGCGTACTCCCTGGAGCGCCTGCAGGCTGAGGGTCATCTGCCAGCAACTCATCCGCATCGAAAGGCAGGTCAGCCTCCGCCAACTCACGAAATGTGGCCTCGTCCATCTGAAACAGAAAATGTTAATATTAGCAAATAATTGATAATTACTATTATATATACATATATA
The DNA here is from genome assembly GCA_963277665.1 of Viscum album. Lineage (NCBI taxonomy): Eukaryota > Viridiplantae > Streptophyta > Magnoliopsida > Santalales > Viscaceae > Viscum > Viscum album. The sequence goes on from OY728141.1 coordinate 1,579,336,642, forward strand.
TACATATTATGATTGTATATAAATACCATGGAATTCTATAAGTGTTCATCTTCATCATCATCTTCATATATGTCAATGTCATCTTCATATTCCTCCTCAACATCATCGATATCCATTCGAGTTGCAGTTGCTTCATCTCTTACCATTTCAAATTCATGTGTGACATCATTAACATCATCGTCATCACCGACTCTTAAATGTGGGGTGTCGTCATCGATACTCATATCTCTTTGTAAAAAAGATTGATTTTGAGTACTCTCTTGAAAAACTTCAATTCTTTGCACATCAGTGAAAGCACATTCACTTTGACTAAACTGATTGTCTCGAATTTTTATTTTTATTACACTCCACCAATCAGTCAAGTCTCTTGATGTTGCACAGTACTTTGCATAATAAACCTGATATGCCTGTTGAGCCAATAAGAATGGTTCATTTACTGCGAGAACACTTTTACATTTAATATCGATGATTCCATGAGTCGGATGAACATGCACGCCTCTCTCTGTATCCAACCACCGACATTTGAACATGGTTATGTAATGTTGTCCAAGATAACAGAGTTCAATGATTTCATCAAGCATGCCATAAAAGTCAACTTCATTTTCTCGATGATGAGATCCTCTCAAGCTAACTCCACTGTTCATTGTTTTTTTCGATTCCCCATATGCATGCATGTGGAATCGAAATCCATTCACCACATATGCATTATAAGTTTTAACAAGTTTGGAAGGTGGGTTACTCAATACACAGAGCCGTTTGTCAATTTTATCAGCATGTCGAGACACCTGAAGATTTGTGAAATAATTATCAATATAGTAAACTATACATTGAATGAGTTGTTAAATGATAAAGAATTTATGTTACCATTTTTTGAAACCACTGAGAGAAATTTTTCAGTCGCCGTTCTTCGAGAGCAGCTGCTGTAATTTGTGGAATTTGTTTCTTGATATGATTATCATACAACCTATAAAAACCAAAGTTATTTACTGTAACATAAATGATAGAATAAGTGATATAAACACTTACAGTACAACTGATGTCATCTCTTCACAGTTGAGCAGAACATACGTATGAGCTCTATGATGTTCATCATCTGAAAGCCAGCGTTCAGAAACTCCACCAAAACCAAGCTCTGACTGGTTGAAAACAGATAATTGATTGTCGATTTCATCAATATTCCTCTCATTCCGTCCCATTCGGTTGTGTTTTGAAGGATACTCAGATTCAAAATAATGGGAGCAGAAAAAAGATATTTCCTCTTGCAAATAAGCTTCTGCAATAGATCCTTCAACAGATGCTTTGTTGCGTACTTTTCTTTTCAATTTTTGCATGCATCTTTCAAATGGGTACATCCATCGAAACTGTACCGGACCTCCACATTTGGCTTCATATGGCAAATGTAACATCAAATGTTCCATTGAGTCGAAGAAAGACGGCGGGAATATTTTTTCCAGTTTACATATAATTACAACAACATCTTTTTCAAGTTTGCCTAGAGCATCATAATCTGCCGTAGCCGCACAAATTTCCCGAAAAAAATGAGACATGTCTGTTATGGAATCCCAAATCACAGAATTCAACAGACCTCTTAATCCAATTGGTAGAAGTCTCTCCATTATAACATGACAATCATGACTTTTCAATCCAGTAATATGACCATTCTTTACACATCTACCCAAATTGGAAGCACAGCCATCTGGAAGTCTCAAATCTGCAATCCACTGACAAAATAATAAACGGTTTTCTTTAGACAGTGTATAAGCTGCTTTTGGTTTCAGTAACCTTTCTGTTCTGACATTCTCAAATAGTTCCAATTCTGGACGTCTGCAAATTTGGGCAAGATCTAAACGTGCATTTACATTGTCTTTGCTCTTTCCTGGCGTATCCAAAACTGTATGAAACAAATTATCAAAACAGTTCTTCTCAATATGCATGACATCTAACATGTGTCGGACCAACAAATCAGACCAATATGGCAAATCCCAAAATATGCTACGTTTAATCCAATTGTGTTCTTTCCCAAAACCAGAAATTTTCTGTTGGTTTATTGTGGGACCAAAAGTGATGGGAGGTAATGAAAATACAACCGATTTTAACTCCGAACCTGATAGCATTTTTGGAGGTCCATCCCTTTCAACTGTTCCTTTTCTGAAATGAGATCTGTTTCTGCGAAAAGGATGATCAGCTGGAAGAAATCTGCGATGACAGTCAAAATAACAAGGTTTCTTTCCATGAATGAGCATAAATGCTTTGTTCTCTCCCATACAGTAAGGACATGATTTCTGACCATGTGTACTCCAGCCAGATAACATCCCATAAGCCGGGAAGTCACTTATTGTCCACATCAATGCTGCTCTCAGTATGAAATTCTGTTTCGTTGCAACATCATATGTACTGACACCAGTACTCCACAATAAATTTAATTCATCAATCAATGGCTTCAAATAAACATCAATATTTTTCTTCGGATGTCCTGGAATTAGTAAAGTCAAAAAGATATATGGCTCCTTCATCAACATCCATGGAGGTAAATTATACGGAGTTAAAAAAACAGGCCAACATGAATATTGACTACCATAAGATCCAAACGGACAGAAACCATCAGTGGAAAGGCCCAGTCGAACATTTCTAGCTTCTAAAGCAAATGATGGATGCACTCTATCAAAATGTTTCCATGAATCACCATCGGCTGGATGATTCAAGCTTTTATCGGTTGAAATATTCTCTTTATGCCATGACATCATTGTCGCTGTATTCTTAGACATGAATAAACGCTGAAGTCTGGATGTAAGCGGAAAATATCTCAACTGTTTTACAGGAATCAAACCAGACTTCCCGTGTTGTCCTTCTTTATATCTCTGTTGCCCACATGTGGGACAACTATCCAACGACTCATTTTCCCCTGAATATAAAATGCAGTCATTTGAACATGCATGAATCTTCTGACAAGTAAGTCCCAAATTTCGAACCAACCTCTTACTTTCATAGTAATTTGCAGGTAAAACATTTCCTTCGGGTAACAGTGTTTTCAGCAAAGAAAATATCTGGTCAAAACATGTGTTTGACATTCCGTTATCTGATTTGATAGCCATAAATTTTGCAACTGCTTCTAATTTGCTCATCTTGCAGCCAGGATATAATGCATCCTCAGCAGACTTCAACAACTCATAAAATTCAGATGGTCTCAACTCAGGATTTGAAGCTATATCATCCGGAGTTTCTGTATGTTGAACAGATGAACCTGCAACATCATGTACTAAATCTTGAAACTGGGATGGATCCGGAATCAAGTTGGTATCATCTGCTCTGGAACTGCGTTCACCGTGTTGATACCAAAAAACATAATCTGCTTGAAAACCAAAACGCAAGAGATGTTCCCCCACTTTGTCAAACGTGTCAAACGTTCTCAATGCACATTTTCTGCAAGGGCATTTTATCTTTCCTTCTGAAACAAATTCTGAATTTGATGCCGCAAATGATAAAAAAATCTCCACACCCTCTATATATACTGGATTTAAACCAGAACCATTTGGATTTCTACGTTGATTTATCCATATGCGGTCATCTAATAATGACTGTTGACGACCTCGTTGTTCCATATTTTTCTATAAAATATAAAAGCATTACTGGTTTTGAATAATTTGTTAGAAAAAACACTCAAGCAAGGATTACTAATTATTACAATTTATTACTAATTATTACAATTTATTGCTAATTATTACTATTTATTACTAATTTAGCAATACTTAGCAATACTTAGCAAAAGGAAAACTGCTTGAATAATGAAAGGAAATTTGATAATCATCGTTGTGGAGATGGTTATAAATTTTCCCTTCATTATCCAAGCAGATTTCGTTTACTAATTATTAGTAATAAAAAAAATATTATCAATATTTACGAAAAAACAATATTAATATTATTAAAATAATAAAAAAAATTAAAAAATATTAAAATTATCAATATTCAGAACAAACTTTGTTCTATTATTAACATGTTCAAATCTTAAAGGGTCGTCAATTGTCAGGTCATGCGCAATAAAAAGTTTGTGTCAGCCATGTCTAATGTAAACTCTATAATTGTCCTTGCATGGTTGATCACTTCGCAAGTAATGTTGCAATCAGACAAACCAAGTCATTCCCTTCTTAACTATAAGAATTATCTCACATGAACCTTTACATAGATCATTCTTCCTTAAAAATTTGAGGGGATATCATTATTTTTCCCTTAAATTTTCAAGGAAGAATGGTCTATGTAAAGGTTCATGTGAGATGATTCTTATAGATAAGAAGGGAATGACTTGGTTTGTCTGATTGCAACATTACTTTTGAAGTGATCGACCATGCAAGGACAATTATAGAGTTTACATTGGACATGGCTGACAGAAACTTTTTATTGCGCATGACCTGACAATTAGCGACCCTTTAAGATTTGAACATGTTAAGAATAGAGCAAAATCTGTTGTAAATATTGATAATTTTAATATTTTATAAATTTTTATTATTTTAATAATATTAATATTTTTTTCATAAATATTGATAATATAATTTTTTTTGCTAAGTGTTCTTGAGTATTCCTGAGTATTCCTGAGTATTCCTGATTATTTGTGAGTATTCGTGAGTATTCGTGATTATTCGTGAGTATTCGTGATTATTCGTGAGTATTCGTGAGTATTCGTGAGTATTCGTGAGTATTCCTGAGTATTCCTGATTATTCCTAATTATTCCTAATTATTTGCAATTATTCCTAATTATTTGCAATTATTGGTAATTATTGGCAATTATTGGTCATTATTGGCAATTATTACTAATTATTCCTAATTAATCCTAATTATTCCTAATTAATCCTAATTAATCCTACTTATTCCTACTGATTCCTAATTATTCCTAATTATTACTAATTATTCCTAATTATTGCTAATTATTACTAATTATTGCTAATTATTTCTAATTATTGCTAATTATTTCTAATTATTGCTAATTATTTCTAATTATTTCTAATTATTGCTAATTATTTCTAATTATTGCTAATTATTGCTAATTATTGGTAATTATTTCTAATTATTTCTAATTATTCGTAATTATTACTAATTATTGGTAATTAATACTAATTATTGGTAATTATTGCTAATTATTGGTAATTATTGCTAATTATTGGTAATTATTGCTAATTATTGGTAATTAATACTAATTATTGGTAATTAATACTAATTATTGGTAATTATTACTAATTATTGGTAATTATTACTAATTATTGGTAATTATTACTAATTATTCGTAATTAATACTAATTATTCCTAATTAATACTAATTATTCCTAATTATTGTTAATTATTCCTAATTATTACTAAATATTGTTAATTATTCCTAATTATTACTAATTATTGTTAATTATTCCTAATTATTACTAATTATTGGTAATTAATACTAATTATTGGTAATTAAAACTAATTATTGGTAATTAATACTAATTATTGGTAATTATTACTAATTATTCCTAATTAATACTAATTATTGGTAATTATTACTAATTATTCCTAATTAATACTAATTATTACTAATTATTGTTAATTATTCCTAATTATTACTAATTATTGTTAATTATTCCTAATTATTACTAATTATTGTTAATTATTCCTAATTAATACTAATTATTGGTAATTAATACTAATTATTGGTAATTAATACTAATTATTGGTAATTAATACTAATTATTCCTAATTAATACTAATTATTCCTAATTAATACTAATTATTCCTAATTAATACTAATTATTCCTAATTAATACTAATTATTCCTAATTATTACTAATTATTGTTAATTATTCCTAATTATTACTAATTATCGTTAATTATTCCTAATTAATACTAATTATTGGTAATTAATACTAATTATTGGTAATTAATACTAATTATTGGTAATTAATACTAATTATTGGTAATTAATACTAATTATTGGTAATTAATACTAATTATTCCTAATTAATACTAATTATTCCTAATTAATACTAATTATTGGTAATTATTACTAATTATTCCTAATTAATACTAATTATTCGTAATTATTCCTACTTATTGTTAATTATTCCTAATTATTACTAATTATTGTTAATTATTCCTAATTATTACTAATTATTGTTAATTATTCCTAATTATTACTAATTATTGGTAATTAATACTAATTATTGGTAATTAATACTAATTATTGGTAATTAATACTAATTATTCCTAATTAATACTAATTATTCCTAATTAATACAAATTATTGGTAATTATTACTAATTATTCCTAATTAATACTAATTATTCCTAATTATTACTAATTATTGTTAATTATTCCTAATTATTACTAATTATTGTTAATTATTCCTAATTAATACTAATTATTGGTAATTAATACTAATTATTGGTAATTAATACTAATTATTGGTAATTAATACTAATTATTGGTAATTAAGACTAATTATTGGTAATTAATAATAATTATTTGTAATTAATACTAATTATTTGTAATTAATACTAATTATTCCTAATTAATACTAATTATTGGTAATTAATACTAATTATTCCTAATTAATACTAATTATTCCTAATTATTCCTAATTATTACTAATTATTCCTAATTATTACTAATTATTCCTAATTATTACTAATTATTCCTAATTATTCCTAATTATTACTAATTATTCCTAATTATTGTTAATTATTCCTAATTATTACTAATTATTGTTAATTATTCCTAATTATTACGAATTATTGGTAATTAATACTAATTATTACGAATTATTGGTAATTAATACTAATTATTGGTAATTAATACTAATTATTGGTAATTAAGACTAATTATTGGTAATTAATACTAATTATTTGTAATTAATACTAATTATTTGTAATTAATACTAATTATTCCTAATTAATACTAATTATTTATAATTAATACTAATTATTCCTAATTATTCCTAATTATTGGTAATTATTACTAATTATTCCTAATTATTCCTACTTATTACTAATTATTCCTAATTATTCCTAATTATTCCTAATTATTACTAATTATTGTTAATTATTCGTAATTATTGTTAATTATTCCTAATTATTACTAATTATTGTTAATTATTCCTAATTATTACGAATTATTGGTAATTAATACTAATTATTGGTAATTAATACTAATTATTGGTAATTAATACTAATTATAGGTAATTAATACTAATTATTGTTAATTATTGGTAATTATTACTAATTATTCTTAATTATTGATAATTATGAGTAATTAAATGAATAATTATCAATAATTAGAAATAATTACCAATAATTACAAATAATAACATTATTAATATATTTTATTATTAATATTAAAATAATATAATTTTCTAATTTATATACAGTTCTTTTTTCATCTGTGCGTTTTCTATCTCCACATACAAATAATACATGTGAAGACAGCAAACACACAGATGAAAAAAGAACTGTATATATATAAAAAATTATATTATTTTAATATTAATAATAAAATAAACTAATAATGTAATAATGTTCTTATTCCTAATTATTGGTATTTATTACTAGTTATTAATATTTATTCTTAATTATTAAAAATTATTACTAATTATTCCTAATTACCATATAAACAATTAAAAATAATTAAATTACAACTAATTAATAATAATAAAAACTAATAAAAATTAAAAATAAATAAAAAATTAAAATGAAGATAAATACCTTGAAAATTGATCCGTTCTGGTCGTTCTTCAAAACTTTAATATCGGCTCCGGAGAAAATACTTAAACTAGAGAAAAACTCAACTCTAGAAATATGATTCTGAGAGAGAGAGAAGATAAGGAATGAGAATGAAATGAAAAAAACGGATGGGGGTATTTATAGGTTAGATTAGTTGCGACGGGCCCATTTGCGACGGGATTCCCGTCGCAAATAGTATTATTTGCGACGGGTCCCGTCGCAAATACCTTAGCCAACATTTATTACGGTCAACCGGTAAATAGTTATTTGCGACGGGTCCCGTCGCAAATAACCCTCTGCCGACATAGTATTTGCGACGGGGGAATATTCCCGTCGCAAATACCATTTACCGCCGCCGGTTATTTGCGACGGGGAAATATTCCCGTCGCAAATACGTTTCCCGCGATTTGGCGCGCATCGCGGGAAAACTATTTGCGACGGGGAAAAAAATCCCGTCGCAAAAGCCTCCTTATTTGCGACGGGAAAATACCCCCGTCGCAAATAATTTTTTAACATGACTATTTGCGACGGGATTTATTCCCGTCGCAAATAACCCGTCGCAATTGGTCATTTTTCCCGTAGTGATGGTTAAAAATATCAGGGACGCTAATGAGATTGATGCTCTCGACTGGGATGAATTTAAAGGTATGTTTCTGGAGAAGTATTTTCCTAAGGATGTTCGACTTGGGATGGAAAAGAAATTCTTGGAATTGAGGCAAGAGGAAGACTCAGTGGCTACCTATGAAGAATGGTTCACTCGATTGGCAAGGTATGCTCCAAATTTTATCCGAGACCTTGATAGTAAAATCAATCGTTTTAACTCCGGATTAAAGCCAAAATATCGAAGGGCATTAGCTTCTTGTGAGTTTAAAAATTATGAAAAGCTTGTTCGATGTGCTGAGAAGGTGGAAATGGAGTTTTTCGATGATCAAGTGTTCTATAACAACCAACAGAAGAAGAGACCGAGGTGGCATGAGAAAGGTAAGAATTCTTCAAAAAAGTCTGATGGTAAGAAAACTAAGTTTCCAGTTTGTGATAAATGTGGCAAAAGGCATGCTGGGGAATGTCTTCTGAATTCTGGAAAGTGCTATCGATGTGGTAAGATGGGACATAAGGCTCGTGATTGCACTGAAAAAGATCAGGGTGATGGTAAGACCAAATTTGATTTACAGTAAGTGAAATGTTTTAAGTGCAATGAGATGGGTCACTATGCAAAGGAGTGTCCGACAAAGAGCTTGAGTGATGGGAAGAAGTTAGACTACAAGCAGAAAGGGGTGGTGAAATCCTTTGCAACTACTTCAACAGATATCGGGCCATCAAATGAAGTTGTATCAGGTACTTTGTTTGTTTTTTCAGATTCTGCCAGTGTGTTGTTTGATTCAGGGTCTACACATTCTTTAATCTCTGAAACCTTTTCTAGTAAAATGGGAATACCACCTCAAGAAATGACTCCTGAACTTTTGGTAAAAACACCTGGGCGGAATGTTGAGGCAAAAAGAATTTATAAGAATCTTCCTATCCTTATCTGTGGAAAGAACCTACTTGCAAACCTTATTGTTCTACCTCTAGTAGAGTTTGATGTTATCCTGGGTATGGATTGGCTCTTTATTTACCATGCTAAGATTGACTGTAGAGCTAAAGAAGTTTATTTTCAGAAAGACTTTCAGTTTGTGTACAAGAATGAACCCTTACTGTTGATAACTTATCAAGAGGCCAAGAAACTTGTAAAAGATGGAAATGAATGTTACCTTGCACACATCATTGAAAATAAAGGAACTGTTCAAATTAATGATGTGCCAGTGGTAAATGAGTATCCTGATGTTTTTCCTGATGAGTTGCCTGGAATAATACCAGATCAGGAAGTTGAGTTTACTGTTGACTTAGTTCCTGATGCTAAGCCAATTTCAAAACCCCCCTATCGAATGGCTCAAATTGAACTTTTAGAGTTAAAGGAGCAATTGCAAGATTTATTAGAGAAAGGTTTCATTCGACCTAGCACATCACTATGGGGTGATCCTGTTTTATTTGTTAAAAAGAAATATGGTTCTATGAGACTTTGCATTGATTATAGGGCCTTGAATAATATCACTGTTAAGAACAAATATCTTTTGCCTCATATCGATTATTTGTTTGATCAGCTCCAGGGAGCTCAGTTTTTTTCAAAGATTGACTTGAGATCGGGGTACCATCAGCTGAAGGTAAAGGAGGCAGATATTCCGAAGACTGCGTTCCGTACGAGATATGGCCATTATGAATTTGTAGTAATTCTTTTTGGGCTAACCAATGCACCTGCTGTATTCATGGACTTAATGAATAGAATTTTCCATGAGTTCTTGGATAAGTTTGTGGTGGTTTTCATTGATGATATTTTGGTGTTTTCAAAAAGTAAAGAGGATCATGAAAGACATTTAAGGGTTATCTTGCAAACCTTAAAAGACAAGAAATTGTATGGGAAATTTAGCAAGTGTGAGTTTTGGTTGCAAAAAATTTCCTTCCTTGGTCACATTGTTTCTAAAGATGGGATAACTGTTGATCCTGCAAAAACAAAAGTTGTGGAAGACTGGCCAGGACCCACAAATGTAACTGAGATTCGTAGCTTCCTTGGTTTGGCAGGCTATTACCAAAGGTTTGTTAGAAATTTTTCACGGTTATCTAGTCCAATGACTAAGCTAACTCGGAATGGTGTTAAGTTTATCTGGAAAAAAGAATGTGATGATTGTTTTTAGTAATTAAAAAGAAGATTGGTGAATGCTCCAGTTTTGGCACTACCTTCCAGGAATGGTGAGTTTGTTATCTATAGTGATGCTTCATTGAAAGGACTTGGTTGCGTCCTAATGCAGAATGACCAGGTGATTGCTTATGCTTCACGACAGTTGAAAACTCATGAGGTAAATTACCCTACACATGATTTGGAATTAGCTGCTATTGTTTTTGCTTTAAAAATTTGGAGGCATCATTTTTATGGAGTAAAGTGAGAAATACATACCGATCACAAAAGTTTAACGTATACATTCACTCAGAAATAATTGAACATGAGACAAAGGAGATGGCTAGAATTAATCAACGACTATGATTGTACAATTCATTACCATCCAAGAAAAGAAAATAAAGTGGCTGATGCTTTGAGTCGAAAAAGTAATGCTTCATTAGCAATGTTGCGGTTGGAATGTGATCCTTTGGTTAAGGATTTGATGGACTTTGGCATAGAAGTTGTTGGTGCAGGATGTTCTTCTGTTTTGTTTCAGGTATCAGTGAGATCATCTATATCAGATAGATTTAAGAAACCACAGAAGCAAGACAGTGAGTTGTAGAAAAAGGTAGAGCTGGTTTAGAAAGGTAAGTTGCATGAATTCAACATTGATAATGATTGTGTTTTGAGATTTGGGAAGATATTGTGTGTGCCTTGTGATTCACAGTTGAAGAGAGAGTTGTTATGTGAAGCTCATAGTTCTCTGTTTTCAGTTCATCCAGGCAGTTCTAAGATGTATAGAGATCTGCGGGAGTATTACTGGTGGGATGGAATGAAAAGAGATATTGCTGATTTTACTGTGAAGTGTTTGACCTGTCAGCAGGTTAAAGCAGAGTGGCAGTTACCGAAAGGTATGCTTCAGCATTTACCGGTGCCAGAGTGGAAATGGGAGAATATATCCATGGACTTTGTTGTGGGATTACCGAAGACATCTCGAGGTAATAATGCAATTGGGGTTATTGTTGATCGCTTGACTAAATATGCTCATTTCCTTGCTATACGAGATACTTTTTCCCTAGATCAACTTTCTCATTTGTATCTTAAAGAGATGGTCAGGTTACATGGAGTTCCCTCTCCATTGTATCTGATCATGATCCAAGGTTCACTTCTAACTTTTGGAAAGGCCTTCAGAAGTCATTGGGTACTGAATTAAATTTTAGTACAGCTTTTCATCCTCAATCAGATGGGCAGTCGGAACGAACAATTCAGACCTTGGAGGATATGCTAGGAGCTTGTTTGATGGATTATCAGGGAAGTTGGGACCAACATCTTTCTTTGGTGGAATTTTCATATAATAACAGTTTTCATTCCAGTATACAGATAGCACCATTTCAGGCATTATATGGGAAGCGGTGTCGAACTCCAGCTTTCTGGGATGAAGTGGGTGAAAGGAAGATGATGGGACCAGAATTGGTAGAAGAGATGGCAGAAAATGTTCATCTGATTCAGAAACACATGAGAACAGCTTAGAGCAGGTAGAAGAGTTATGCGGACAACAGGAGGAAGGATCTCTCTTTTGAGGTAGGTGATCATGTTTTTCTCAACGTTTCTCCATGGAAGAGTGTGATGTGATTTGGTAAGAAAGGAAAGCTGAGTCAAAGGTTTGATGGACCATATGAAATTCTAGAGAGAGTTGGATCAGTTGCATATCGAGTGGCTTTACCTCCGAGTTTATCTCAGGTACACAATGTTTTTCACGTTTCAATGTTAAGGAAGTACATGTCAGATTCCATCTCATGTTTTGAGTCCAGAGGTAGTTCAGCTGGAAGAGAACCTATCTTATGAGGAACAACCGGTCCAGATTCTTGACCACAGGGAGCAAGTGTTACGGAATAAGGTGATTAAGTAGGTAAAGGTTTTGTGGAAAAACCACATGATGGAAGAGGCAACATGGGAATCTGAAAATGCTATGAGGGATAAGTACCCTCATTTATTCGATAAGTAAATAAATTACGGGGATGCAATTTTCTAAAGGGGGGAAGTATGTAACATCCCAAGTAAGTAATTAATAATAGATATTTTTATATATGTCTATTAATGAATTAGATAGTGGTTTAGAGGCTTAAAATAAAAATAAATCCAATCTTAAGCATGGAATACACTAATATTTTTAAAAGACTGTTTTACTGCCTTTTGATGGCAAACCATTTTTGAATCTATCTTTTGACAATTTTATAATCTATGTTTTTCAAAATAAACTTATTCTTTATGATTGGGACATCAAAATTTACTTTCTGTGAATTTTTGGTATTTTTCTGACAATGTTCATTTTTTAATGAATAGTGAAAAATACTGCATTTTACATCAAAACTGCTTCTTAATCTAATTTATTTATATGATTATATTATCTTTTGAATTGGTTTTAAAGTGAAACGATAAAATATTTTTACCATTTGATTCAATGGTGGACTTTGGAATTAATTTCACTTTGAAATTCGACATAAACAAATATCAATCTTTTGATATATATTGTTTCTTAAAAACACGCTATTTGTCTTGACAGCAGGAGTTAATTATTAAATTAATTAATTCTACTTATATTCTTTTAATTAGGTAATATAAACATCATTTTTGAATTCGGAATATCGAATATAGCTTAGAGTGAATTTTTGGTAATTTTCTGAAAAACTCTAATTTTTGATGAATAGTGAAACCACTAAGTGGTAATCAAGAAAACTGATTTTTCAGTTAAATGAAAGTTTACCACTAATGTGTATTGAATTTTGAAAATACGACATACATGGTTTTCATTAGTATGTAAAATGTGGTTCAATGGGATGAAAATAATTTTTTGGTGAATAGTAACGTTTTTTCATTAATCGTGATTAGAGGTAATTAGTGTAATTTAAGGTAAAAATAATATTATAAAAATGTGAAAACACCATGACACTTGTCCTACCCCTATTGGATGAGTCATGGCTGACCAAGACAACCCATGGGTCGATTTAGGGGACCCTATGGAGCCTCTTGGGTGAGATAATGACTTTAATGCCTTTTTTTAAATAAAGGTGAAAATGACACTAACATAAATTGTTTTACTAAAACAATTTTTAGACAGGTTATACTAATCATAATTTTGTCTATAAATACTCTTTGGAAAGATAAAAATATTTCCTACATCTGGATATATTTGTTATAATTTTTAGACATTAAATAAATTAATTTAATTATGACATCATGATGATGCAACGATGACCTCATTAATGAACAATTTAAATAAAATGAAACGATATTATAAAATCTAAGACCTACACATGTCCAAAAACTATTGGATGGGAATATTTCGAAGCCTTATCATCTTATCTTAGGAATATATCAATGTGGGACCTTAGAAATTCGAAACACTTTTGAAAATAAAATAATAGTTTCATGATTTCCAAAAGTGCCCCTCCTCTCCTCTTATAAAAGGCCCCCACCTCTACCTCATTTCACACACTCCTCAAGCCTTTGGCTCGGCCATACCCTTCCCATTTACTCTCTCCACATCCATCTCCTCATCCTAGAGGATTCCCTTTGGGAATAATCCTTTCAAAGGAAGCCTTTAGGCTCAAATCAAAAGGAGTTACACTTTTAAAGGTTATTCATTCTCTCATTTTCTTTTGTTTTATTTTTCTTCTCCAACCCCCAATACTCTTTTTATTTACTTCTTTTGTAACAACACCAGTATCTTCAATATACTAGTATGTTTTTATAAGATTTATTCGAGCTACACTCTCACACAACTACATCAAATTGTTAAAGTACATACGGTTTCTGTGGACGGCGAAATTCTGCCTCCCGAAACGATGATTGTTCAAAACTCATTTAACACCTTCAAAGGTGGCCATTATGATGTCACTATTTTTATATATGATATATAATATGTTTATTCTTTCCTTAAGCTTCTGTATTTTTTATTTATGGCATACCATTATTGTTTCCATTATGGGTAAACACGATATCTTCATTTTAGGAAGTGCGGACTACCGCCCCCTAAAAGTGATTTGATTCTTTAATACCATATGTGGGATGTGTAAAGGATAAAGTTAATGATATTATATAAGTTATTATACTGGAATTATAATATACTCTTATATCATTATGATTCCATTCCAGAAAATACGAAATAGAAATGGAAGTAGCGTTCATGCGTACGTACGGCTTTCCATCTCCATAAACGGTGCATTTCATTTCATACCTCTAAATGTGATGTAATATTATAAATACATGTATATGATGAATATATATGATATATATGTTATCCAAATCATTAATATCATTTTGGATATAACGAACCTTTGACCAAATTAACAACATGTAAGTGTAAGAAGTCTATTTTTGACTTAAGAACCAAATACCGACAAAATGAACATTATTAACTTAAATGATTACATGATGTTCATAACATGGTTTAAAAGGAATAATGAACTTGAAAAAGGTTCTTAAGCAATTATAGATTAAATCAAGTTTATTATTCAGGAGATTAAAGAACGGTTGGGTCAAGTCGGATACGAGGTATGGGACTTCGTCTCAATCTCCTTTCATTGAGACATATTTTATACACAACTTTATTTTATACGGTGTATAAACCCCTTTGACTCTTATGTTTATTCAAAAGGAATCTTTTTATATGAAGCGTTTTACTAAACAACAAAAGGTAATTTTTTTGTCGTACGTATGCGGAGACAACGACTTCTCTGCCACCGTGACCATTATTTGAGTTTCGGCTTCCTCTACAAGCCATACCTTATTTTTAAAAGAAAAATAAATACCATGTTTTAATTTTCTTTTATTTTGGTATTGAAAATGGTTTTCATAATGTTTTTATATCAATGTGTTGTATTGATATCTTGTGATTGAAAGGTGGAAATGTTATGTTTCCTTTATGCATGTTTTATGTGATACGATTATGTTGAGGTTCTTGGGCATTATTATGAAGACAGGTGGTTCCTTGATAAACTAAGGGCGGGTGAGCCCGATATATCTCTCCAATGCATTGGGTAACGCGAAGGAGTGAAACATTAAGGTTTCTCCGAAGATATTTAGGGAATATACTGTGATGGATATTCCAAACGTAACCAAGAGGGTTACTCCCTACGTAAGAATGTTATGAATGCCTCAAGTTACCTTTATGTTTTATGATTTCTATGATTTATTCATGATTTTATGAGGTTTGTTAAAGTGCCTATGTTTTATGGGTAAAGTATGATTTCATTCTTATGTATATATGAACTCATGTTTCCTTTCCATGTTTTGTTATAACCCATACTGAGTTTTTTATGCTCATCCCAAGTTTTTGAAATGTTTTTCACAGGTCAAGGGAAAGGTACATGATAAGATGATAGATTCAAGGATGTGTCAAGAAAGAATCCATGTTTTATTTTCAATATGTTTCCATTGATGGGAAAAAATAATACTATCTTTTATTGTAACCACTTTGTTTAAATGTGGAATGTAATGCAATTTTTATGATCTAATTCACTAAAACTCTAAACCCGAAAAGATCCCCAAGGTGTAATCTTGTGATAACTCAAGATTAAGTAAGGTTTAAGGCTGGGGCCTTATAGTTGGTATCAAAGGTCGGTTTAGATAACTTTAGGAGTTAGAATTCTATGAAATGATTATCCAAAAGTTTTTTTTATATGGTCAAATTGAAATGATATAGAATTTAAAAATTACTATGTTGCTTTATCTAAGACATGTTTGTTGAGAATGGTATTCCGTAGAAGAAATAGGGAAGCAGTGCTAGGAAGGCATACAGAAGGAAATAACCTTCCGAACCAGCATCCTGAGATGGTCGGAATTGGAACTGAACAATTTTTTGCAGTAATGGCGCAGTTGACTCTGGCTATAAATGGTGGTGGTATCCATGCACGAGATCAGCCAGATCAACCGCAGAGGAACATGTCAGTGGTGGAACATTTCATGAGGCAACATCCCCCATCATTTAGAGGATCATATGACCCTATGCTAGCTGATGGGTGGATTAAAGCACTGGAGAAGATTTTTGATGTCATGGGGTGTTCAGACAATCAAAAGGGTAGTCTTGCTATTTACCGTTTGGAGGGTGAAGTAGATCAGTGGTGGTCGATGGTTAAAAATATCAGGGATGCTGATGAGATTGATGCTCTCGACTGGGATGAATTCAAAGGTATGTTTCTTGAGAAGTATTTTCCTAAGGCTGTTCGACTTAGGATGGAAACGAAATTCTTGGAATTGAGGCAAGAGGAAGACTCAGTGGATACCTATGAAGAAAGGTTCACTCAATTGGAAAGGTATTCTCCAATATTTATTCGAGACCTTGATAGTAAAATCAACCGTTTTTACTCAGGATTAAAGCCAAAATATCGAAGGGCGTTAGATTCTCATGAGTTTAAAAGTTATGAAAAGATTGTTCGATGTGCTGAGAAGGTGGAAATGGAGTTTGCCGATGATCAAGTGTTCTATAACAACCAATAGAAGAAGAGACCGAGGTGGCATGAGAAAGGTAATAATTCTTAAAAAAAGTCTGATGGTAAGAAAACTAAGTTTCCAGTTTGTGATAAATGTGGCAAAAGGCATGTTGGGGAATGTCTTCTGAATTTTGGAAAGTGTTATCGATGTGGTAAGATGGGACATAAGGCTTGTGATTGCACTGAAAAAGATCAGGGTGATGGTAAGACCAAATTTGATTTACAGTTAGTGAAATGTTTTAAGTGCAATGAGATGGGTCACTATGCAAATGAGTGTCTGACAAAGAGCTTGAGTGATGGGAAGCAGTTAGACTACAAGCAGAAAGGGGTGGTGAAATCCTTTGCAATTACTTCAGCAGATGTCGGTCCATCAAATGAAGTTGTATCAGGTACTTTCTTTGTTTTTTCAGATTATGCCAGTGTGTTGTTTGATTCGGGGTCTACACATTCTTTCATCTCTGAAACCTTTTCTAGTAAAATGGGAATACCATCTCAAGAAATGACTCCTGAACTTTTGGTAAAAACACCTGGGGGGAATGTTGAGGCAAAAAGAATTTATAAGAATCTTCCTATCCTTATCTGTGGAAAGAACCTACTTGCAAACCTTATTATTCTACCTCTAGTAGAGTTTGATGTTATCCTGTGTATGTATTGGCTCTTTATTTACCATGCTAAGATTGACTGTAGAGCTAAAGAAGTTTCTTTTCAGAAACACTTTCAGTTTGTGTACAAGAATGAACCCTTACTATTGATAACTTATCAAGAGGCCAAGAAACTTGTAAAAGATGGAAATGAATGTTACCTTGCACACATCATTGAAAATAAAGGAACTATTCAAATTAATGATGTGCCAGTGGTAAATGAGTATCCTGATGTTTTTCCTGATGAGTTGCCTGGAATAATACCAGATCAGGAAGTTGAGTTTACTGTTGACTTAGTTTCTTATGCTAAGCCAATTTCAAAACCCCCTTATCGAATGGCTCAAATTGAACTTTTAGAGTTAAAGGAGCAATTACAAGATTTATTAGAGAAAGGTTTCATTCTACCTAGCACATCACCGTGGGGTGCTCCGGTTTTATTTGTTAAAAAGAAAGATGGTTCTATGAGACTTTGCATTGATTATAGGGCCTTGAATAATATCACTGTTAAGAACAAATATTCTTTGCCTCATATCGATGATTTGTTTGATCAGCTCCTGGGAGCTCAGTTTCTTTCAAAGATTGACTTGAGATCGGGGTACCATCAGCTAAAGGTAAAGGAGGCAGATATTCCGAAGACCGCGTTCCGTATGAGATATGGCCATTATGAATTTGTAGTAATGCCTTCTGGGCTAACCAATGCACCTGCTGTATTCATGGAATTAATGAATAGAATTTTCCATGAGTTCTTGGATAAGTTTGTGGTGGTTTTGATTGATGATATTTTGGTGTTTTCAAAAAGTAAAGAGGATCGTGAAAGACATTTAAGGGTTATCTTTCAAACCTTAAAAGAAAATAAATTGTATGGTAAATTTAGCAAGTGTGAGTTTTGGTTGCAACAAATTTCCTTCCTTGGTCACATTGTTTCTAAAGATGGTATAACTGTGGATCCTGAAAAAACAAAAGTTGTGGAAGACTGGCCAAGAACCACAAATGTAACTGAGATTCGTAGCTTCCATGGTTTGGGAGGCTATTACCGAAGGTTTGTTAGAAATTTTTCACAGTTATCTAGTCCAATGACTAAGCTAACTCGGAAGGGTGTTAAGTTTATCTGGACAAAAGAATGTGATGATTGTTTTCAGGAATTAAAAAGAATATTGGTGAATGCTCCAGTTTTGGAACTACCTTCCAGGAATGGTGAGCTTGTTATCTATAGTGATGCTTCATTGAAAGGACTTGGATGCGTCCTAATGCAGAATGATCAGGTAATTACTTATGCTTCACGACATTTGAAAACTCATGAGGTAAATTACCCTACACATGATTTGGAATTAGCTGCTGTTGTTTTTGCTTTAAAAATTTGGAGGCATCATTTGTATGGAGTAAAGTGTGAAATATATACCAATCACAAAAGTTTAAAGTATATATTCACTCAGAAAGAATTGAACATGAGACAAAGGAGATGGCTAGAATTAATCAAGGATTATGATTGTAAAATTCATTACCATCCGGGAAAAGTAAATAAAGTGTCTAATGCTTTGAGTCGAAAAAGTAATGCTTCATTAGAAATGTTGTGTTTGGAACATGATCCTTTGCTTAAGGATTTGATGGACTTTGGAATAGAAGTTGTTGGTGCAGGAAGTTCTTCTGTTTTGTTTCAGGTATCAGTGAGATCATCTCTATCAGATAGAATCAAGCAAGCACAGAAGTAAGACAGTGAGTTTCAGAAAAAGGTAGAGCTGGTTCAGAAAGGTAAGTTTCCTGAATTCAACATTGATAATGATTGCGTTTTGAGATTTGGGAAGAGATTTTGTGTGCCTTGTGATTCACAATTGAATAGATAGTTGTTATGTGAAGCTCATAGTTCTCCGTTTTCAGTTCATCCTGGCAGTACTAAGATGTATAGAGATCTGCGGGAGTATTACTGGTGGGATGGAATGAAAAGAGATATTGCTGATTTTACTGTGAAGTGTTTGACCTGTCAGCAGGTTAAAGCTGAGCGACAGTTACCGAAAGGGATGCTTCAGCCTTTACCAGTGCCAGAGTGGAAATGGGAGAATATATCCATGGACTTTGTTGTGGGATTACCGAAGACATCTCGAGGTAATAATGCAATATGGGTTATTTTTGATCGCTTGACTAAATATTCTCATTTCCTTGCTATACGAGATACTTTTTACGTAGATCAACTTTCCCGTTTGTATCTTAAAGAGATAGTCAGGTTACATGGATTTCCCCTCTCCATTGTATCTGATCGGGATCCCAGGTTCACTTCTAACTTTTGGAAAGGCCTTCAGAAGTCGTTGGGTACTGAATTAAATTTTAGTACAGCTTTTCATCCTCAATCAGATGGGCAGTCAGAACGAACAATTCAGACCTTGGAGGATATGCTAGGAGCTTGTTCGATGGATTATCAGGGAATTTGGGACCAACATCTTTCTTTGGTTGAATTTTCATATAATAATAGTTTTCATTCCAGTATACAGATGGCACCATTTCAGGCATTATATGGGAAGCGGTGTCGAACTCCAGCTTTCTGGGATGAAGTGGGTGAAAGGAAGCTGATGGGACCAGAATTGGTAGAAGAGATGGCAGAAAAAGTTTAGCTGATTCAGAAACACATGAGAACGGCTCAGAGCAGGCAGAAGAGTTATGCGGACAACAGGAGGAAGGATCTCTCTTTTGAGGTAGGTGATCATGTTTTTCTCAAAGTTTCTCCATGGAAGAGTGTGATGCGATTTGGTAAGAAAGGAAAGTTGAGTACAAGGTTTGATGGACCATATGAAATTCTAGAGAGAGTTGGATCAGTTGCATACCGAGTGTCTTTACCTCCGATTTTATCTTAGGTACACAAAGTTTTTCACGTTTCAATGTTATGGAAGTACATGCCAGATCCATCTCATGTTTTGAGTCCAGAGGTAGTTCAGCTGGAAGAGAACCTATCTTATGAGGAACAACCGGTCCAGATTCTTGACCACAGGGATCAAGTGTTACAGAATAAGGTGATTAAGCAGGTAAAGGTTTTGTGGAAAAACCACATGATGGAAGAGGCAACATGGGAATCTGAAAATGCTATGAGGGATAAGTACCCCCATTTATTCGATAAGTAAATAAATTGCGGGGACGCAATTTTCTAAAGGGGGGAAGGATGTAACATCCCAAGTAAGTAATGAATAATAGATATTTTTATATATGTCTATTAATGAATTAGATAGTGGTTTAAAGGCTTAAAATGAAAATAAATCCAATCTTAAGCATGGAATACACTAATATTATTAAAAGATTGTTTTACTGCCTTTTGATGGAAAACCATTTTTGAATCTATATTTTGACAATTTCATAAGCTATGTTTGTCAAAATAAACTTATTCTTTATGATTGGGACATCAAAATTTACTTTCTGTGAATTTTTGGTATTTTTCTGACAATGTTCATTTTTTAATGAATAGTGAAAAATACTGCATTTTACATCAAAACTGCTTCTTAATCTAATTTATTTATATGATTAGATTATCTTTTGAATTGGTTTTAAAGTTAAACCATAAAATATTTTTACCATTTGATTCAATGGTGGACTTTGGAATTAATTTCACTTTGAAATTCGACATAAACAAATATCAATCTTTTAATATATATTGTTTCTTAAAAACACGCTATATGTTTTGACAGCGGGAGTTAATTATTAAATTAAATAATTCTACTTATATTATTTTAATTAGGTAATATAAACATCATTTTTGAATTCAGAATATCGAATATAGCTTAGAGTGAATTTTTGGTAATTTTCTGAAAAACTCTAATTTTTTATGAATAGTGAAACCACTAAGTGGTAATCAAGCAAACTGGTTTTTCAGTTAAATGAAAGTTTACCACTAATGTGTATTGAATTTTTAAAATCCGACATACATGGTTGTCATTAGTATGTAAAATGTGGTTCAATGGGGTGAAAATAATTTTTTGGTGAATAGTATTTTTTTTTCATTAATCGCGATTAGAGGTAATTAGTGTAATTTAAGGTAAAAATGATATTATAAAAATGTGAAAACACCATGAAACTTGTCCTACCCCTATTGGATGAGTCATTTCAGACCAAGAAAACCCATGGGTCGATTTAGGGGACCCTATGGAGCCTCTTGGGTGAGATAATGACTTTAATGCCTTTTTTTAAATAAAGGTGAAAATGACACTAACATAAATTGTTTTACTAAAACAATTTTTAGACAGGTTATACTAATCATAATTTTGTCTATAAATACTCTTTGGAAAGATAAAAATATTTCCTACATCATGATAATTTTTTTATAATTTTTATACATTAAATAAATTAATTTAATTATGACATCATGATGATGCAACGATGACCTCATTAATGAACAGTTTAAATAAAATGAAACAATAATATAAAATATAAGACCTAAACTTGTCCAAAAACTATTGGATGGGAATATTTATAAGCCTTATCATCTTATCTTAGAAATATATTAATGTGGGACCTTATAAATTCGAAACACTTTTGAAAATAAAATAATAGTTTCATGATTTCCAAAAGTGCCCCTCCTCTCCTTTTATAAAAGGCCCCCACATCTACCTCATTTCACACACTCCTCAAGCCTTTGGCTCGGCCATACCCTGCCCATTTAATCTCTCCACATCCATATCCTCATCCTAGAGGATTCCCTTTGGGAATAATCCTTTCAAAGGAAGCCTTTAGGCTCAAATCAAAAGGAGTTACACTTTTAAAGGTGATTCATTCTCTCATGTTCATTTGTTTTATTTTGATTCTCCAACCCCCTAAACTCTTTTTATTTACTTAATTTGTAACAAAACCAGTATATTCAATATACTAGGATGTTTTTATAAGATTTATTCGAGCTATAATCTCACGCAACTACATCAAATGGTTAAAGAACATACGGTTTTCGTGGATGGCGAAATTCTGCCTCCCGAAACGATGATTGTTCAAAACTCATTTGAAACCTTCAAAGGTGGCCATTATGATGTCACTATTTTTATGTATGATATATAATATGTTTATCCTTTCCTTAAGCTTCTGTATTTTTCATTTATGGCATACCATTATTGTTTCCATTATGG
The DNA here is from genome assembly GCA_963277665.1 of Viscum album. Lineage (NCBI taxonomy): Eukaryota > Viridiplantae > Streptophyta > Magnoliopsida > Santalales > Viscaceae > Viscum > Viscum album. The sequence goes on from OY728141.1 coordinate 1,579,359,287, forward strand.
GTAAACACGATATCTTCATTTTAGGAAGTGCGGACTACCGCCCCCTGAAAGTGATTTGATTCGTTAATACCATATGTGGGATGTGTAAAAGATAAAGTTAATGATATTATATATGTTATTATACTGGAATTATAATATACTCTTATATCATTATGATTCCATTCCAGAAAATACGAAATAGAAATGGAAGTAGCGTTCATGCGTACGTACGGCTTACTATCTCCATGAACAGTGCATTTCATTTCTTACCTCTAAATGTGATGTAATATTATAAATACATGTATATGATGAATATATATGATATATATGTTATCCAAATCTTTAATATCATTATGGATATAACGAACCTTTGACCAAATTAACAACATGTAAGTGTAAGAAGTCTATTTTTGACTTAAGAACCAAATACCGACAAAATGAACATTATTAACTTAAATGATTACATGATGTTCATAACATGGTATAAAAGGAATAATGAACTTGAAAAAGGTTATTAATCAAGGTGAGATTAACTCAAGTTTATTATTCAGGAGATTAAAGAGCGGTCGGTTCAAGTCGGATACGAGGTATGGGACTTCGTCTCAATCTCCTTTCATTGAGACATATTTTATACACAACTTTCTTTTATATGGTGTATAAACCCCTTTGACTCTTATGTTTATTCAAAAAGAATCTTTTTATACTAAGCGTTTTACTAAACAAAAAAAGGGAATGTTTTTGTCGAACGTATGCGGCGACAACGACTTCTCTGCCGCCGTGACCGTTATTTGAGTTTTGGCTTCCTCTACAAGCCATACCTTCTTTTTAAAAGAAAAATAAATAGAATGTTTTAATTCTCTTTTATTTTGGTATTGAAAATGGTTTTCATAATGTTTTTATATCAATGTGTTTTATTGATATCTTGTGGTTGAAAGGTGTAAATGTTATGTTTCATTTATGCATGTTTTATGTGATACGATTATGTTGAGGTTCTTTGGCATTATTATGAAGACGGGTGGTTCCATGATAAACTAAGGGTGGGTGAGCCCGATATAGCTCTCCAATGCATTGGGTAACATGAAGGAGTGAAACATAAAGGTTTCTCCGAAGAGATTTAGGGAATATACTGTGATGGGTATTCCAAACGTAACCAAGAGGGTTACTCCCTACGTAAGAATGTTATGAATGCCTCAAGTTACCTTTATGTCTTATGATTTCTATGATTTATTCATGATTTTATGAGGTGTGTTAAAGTGCCTATGTTTTATGGGTAAAGTATGATTTCATTATTATGTATTTATGAACTCATGTTTCCTTTCCATGTTTTTTTTATAACCCATTCTGAGTTTTTTATGCTTATCCCAAGTTTTTGAAATGTTTTTCACAGGTCAAGGGAAAGGTACATGATAAGATGATAGAGTCAAGGATGTGTCAAGAAAGTATCCATGTTTTATTTTCAATATGTTTCCATTTATGGGAAAAAAGAATACTATCTTTTATTGTAACCACTTTTTTTAAATGTGGAATGTAATGCAATTTTTATGATCTAATTCTCTAAAACTCTAAACCCGAAAAGATCCTCAAGGTGTAATCTTGTGATAACTCAAGATTAAGTAAGGTTTAAGGCTGGGGCCTTATATTATCCATTAAAAAATAAAACATAAAATGGAGATATTATATCAATTCCAAACCCTATGACCTTTTAGGTTTATAAATTTATATAATTAGGTCAAACTATTAAATAATAATACCATTTTCTTTAAGTGGGTATTTTTTCCATTATTCCAAGCTTTTATTTTTTATATATTAAGTTTTCATCATTGTTCTTATATATCTTTAAACCCAGTTAAAAATTTTAAAAACATGGGATGATCCAAAACAATACTAGTAAGGTAAATATACAATGATGGTTTTAAACCCATTAGTCCATTCCAAAACCATGAGATCATATAAGAGAGTTTACCTTTACATGATAAACTCTAATATCAAGTAATCATTTACTTTCACATGAAATCAACTTTACTACCCAAATATTTTCATAAAATATTTTATAAGAAAACATACAGAATAAATCATAATCATTATGGTTTCTTAAAAAACATGAGAACCCATGAAAAACATTTTTTTGAAAACATACCATTTTACCCTTAAAGTAAATACCAATTATTTTAAACAAACTATCATTATCTTACCTTAAGAATTAAAATGATTTCCATAAAAAATTAATTAAAAAGAATAGAAAACGTAATGTAGGTGAATTGGTATATCATCTTCATATAGTATTTATATGAAATTTTATCATAATCCTTAAAAATGGTATAACCTACTCAATTAATTCCAATATAATTATCCTGAGGAAATAATCACTACCAAATGTATCAGAGAACTATATCAGGCTCACATTCCATTATAAAAAATTTAAAACAGCCATAATCTATATAAAACACTTAAAATATTATATTTCTACCATTAAAATCATAAAAATATAATTTTGAACCCATATTAAAAACAATTTTAGATATTGATATATCCCTTTCCATTAAAACCAAATTTTCAAAACTAAGATACATAGAACAAAATAAATAAGGATATTTATTTGAATTAAATTTTGGTTGGATTGAGTAATTCAATAGGATTTTAATTGAGTTCCCAATAATATTTCTATTAGAAACACTTTAAAACTAAATCCCTAAAGTTAATTAAAAGTTATAGTTAATCAAAATAGTTGAATTATATAAGTTTGATCATTAAAATAATTCCTCAAAGTGGTATTAGGTTTTAGTTAAAACAATATTTCAAATCACTTTATGTTTTGAAAGTATATTACTTAATCAAACACTTTATATAGACATATGTTAAGACTAAATATCAAATTTTTATTTATAGATTTAAAAAAAATACAGTTTTAGATTTGAAATGAAAAAAAAACTAATAAACGCATAGAAAAATAAAAAAAGATCCAGTCTCAACCGAAGACATAATCCCCTCTCCTTGGATATCACATTATTCCAAGAATATTATAATAATAATATTCATATCCACAATCTATATATGGTTTTACAATAAACAGTGCACACAGCTATCTAGGCACAAAGCCTCTTCCATTGTTCTATGTGGAAAAGAAAATAAATATTCGTCACACATGACATCTTCAACAACTATTTACAGGAATACAAATAAAAATAGTTTGAGAAAATATCAAGTATTCTCCATTTTGATTACATGAGATAGTGTGTACAGATAAAGAGAGTATAACAACACACTACTAAATATTAAACAATAAAGTTAAAAGAGAAATATATGGAAATATATAGAGTGTGATGAAGCTATATCTCTGATGCTTTGATTATTCTGTGTCCTTGATTTCTTCTTTAGAATGAGATCTGAAAAGTTTTTTTAGTAAGTCCAGAAAAACAGAGTGTCATAGAAAATGTTTCTGAATAATTCATCTATTATTATCCAAGTTTCATCCAATCTTCATAGTAATGGATCATCATCCTCTTCACAATTGAATTATTCTTTAAAAATATATAGTAATAAAAATCCATTTAATAATAATCATCCTTAATTAAATTATTTTATGCTCAATTTAATGTTTCAAAACAATCTGTTTGAGATTTTAAATGCTCCACTGCTAAGTTGGGCATGGTAGGTTGTCTATACTTAAAGTAAGGTCATATGAGATCTTGGAAACTTTTCATGGTCAGATAATGTAGGAAGGAGGTTCAGTAGGTTCTTCACTTCATTTGGTCAACTCATTTCTTCATGCAGTCAGCTTTCACACAGTTAACTCACTACTTTATGTGGTCAGCTCACTTTCTAATGGGGTAAGTTGATGAATTTGTGTTGTAATATTTTTATTCATGTGGTCATTACATTAGAAGAATAATATCATTATATCACGATAAAAATTTACACATTACATTTCATGGTAACATGATTTTTTCATATGGTCAGATAGTTTCTTTATTATGGTAAGAGGACTTCCTTCTTATGGTAAGGTGACTTCATCCTTGAGGTAAAGTGACTTACTCTTTATAGTAAGGTTACTTTCTCCTTATGTTAAGGTTAATTCCTCCTTACGGTAAGGTGACTTCCTCCTTATGGTAAAGTGACTTCCTCCTTGCAGTAATGTGACTTCCTTCTTGAGTTAAGATTAGAATTGGATAGATTTCATTCATCTGTCTCACGGTAAGCAATTCGTACACATACGGTAAGGTGAAACATAGTGTCTGGCAAGGTGATATGGTCACCTGACCTTCACACATTAAGGTTTCACGATAATCTTTATACTTATCCATATTTTTAAATTCTTCTGTAAAATATTTTCTTACAGAAAACACAAATATCAATAATAATAAGATAGACATGATTTAGGATCACTAAAATTAGGTGGTGTTGGTATAAGCCAACAATATCCTTCTTTTTAATGATTAAATCTCATGAAATGTAATTTGAAATGAATTAATGCATCAAATAAGTATTTTCAAAGGATTAAAATAACTATAATAAATTTAAAAAATTATGAAAAAGATTTTCATATTTAATGAATGGTAATCAAGTATCAGAGTACAAAATTCTACCCATGGTCACATTATTTATTCAATGAACTCTAATTTACTAAAATTCTCCCCCTTTTGAGATTATCAAAAATAAATACAGAAGAAACAAAGAGAGAATATTAGTAATATATCAAAAGAGATATTACAACATAAGAGTACAATGAATGTAAAAAGTATCCATATGAGAAATCCTAATTAGAATTGGAATTAGGTTTAGCTATGATATTTGAAGGAAGGATAGGGTCTTTTCCTTTGAAAGTAAAAGTGGGAGTAGATGTAGAGTTAGGTGAAAATAGATATAGGTTCTCTAAGAACAACACACCTTGAAACTAGTCTATACTACTAAAATACTTGGGGAGGAGTAATTCCAAAAGGATTGATTATAATGGTTGTTTTACGATGAGATAAAAGAACTGTTGAGGGAGAAATAACAACATAATGAGAGGTAAAAAGGTATGGTTACATCAATTGGGTAAACTCATTGGAATCTTAAAAACCATGCTCCAAGACATGAAGGAAATCATCTCAGTACTCCATGAAGGTTTCCAAAATATGGTTCATATCTTTAATATTCTCAACTTGAGACTTAAAATCTTGAGTCATAGGAGTCATTTTTAAATCCAATGCAAGAGTTTTAAACATCCCTCTAAAATTGAAATTTTTAAATATTCTGATAAGATAATTATAAATTACTCTTTTGATTTTCTATCTATACTGAAAAGCTATTTTATTATCCTCAAAAATAAAAATGAGGGTCTTAGAAGAATAAGTGTGAAACCCATCATATACAGCTTCATGATTTTTGGTAAATTCTACATAAAAATATTACAACTCAACCTAAAATGATAGTGTGATTGTTCCTTCATCATATTTAGTATTAAAAGATACAGGTGATGGTTGAAACACTTCATTCATGAATCTATGATCCTATTGAATAATCATATCTGAATTATCATCTTCTAATAACCCTATATGAGATCTCATATCTCCAATCCAATTATTTATCATCTATATTTTGAAATTAAATCTGGGCTGGAGATAATTCATAACCCTAGTAACAACTTTATAATGATCCTAAATACTCACATTGTTTACAGAATTTAAAAAGTTATTAAAAGTTATTTTTATTATCCCTAACATATTTTGTTTGAATATAACCAGGTCATACTTAGTGACATATGAGAAGGATGGAATAGAAGGTCTATGAATATAAGGAGATGGGTCACTAGCTTAATGCCTACTATATACTTTAGGTAAACTCTCTAATGGACTATGTCCCATAGTCTGGTCCTCAACACTAGTAGAAAATTCAACTACATCATTGTGTAAATATTCAACGGTATTCTCATGATCAAAAAATTGATATGTTTAAATCCTTTCTTGAGTATCAACTTCGAAAATCAAATATCATTCCAAGGTTCTTTGAATAGAAAGAGTGGAAGGTCCACCATGTCCCAGTGGACTACCTCCATGATCTCCATAATTTGAAATAGGATAATTTAGGCCCAATCCAAAAGATCTATGGGACTTCTCCCTTTGAGAAGGTGCATCAGGTAATGGTTTTCTAGGGGTACTTCCAATAATCGAAGATCCCCCTAATTTATACTCATCATCATTAGAACCAAATGATTTATCCAACATAGGCTCATCAAAAAAATTCTAAGCAATATTCTTCATTAAGATAAACAACCTCTATTTATTCTTCTTCCTTAACTGCTTATTCTTTACTGACTTCCTTTTCCTCTTATTTTTTAGAAAGAGAAACATCATCAACATAATTTTCAATAATTTCATTAGGTTCAAGACCTATATCTATAAGATATCATGGTCTAACTAGATAATTTAATAGATTAAATTTCTAATATAATTTATTTGGGTTAGTTACCCATTGTTATATCTAATGGTTCAGTTAAGTTTAAATTACTCACAAATATTTTGTGTCAAATTGATTCTGTCAGATGTAGTTACTTTATCCTCTTCTTGGGAAACTAATCCTTTGAATTATAGTAGAGTGTAAATTAATAAAGGATATGTTAAGAATCTAAACATTGAATTTATCTAACATAGATCAACCAATTCCTTATAAAAAATCTTCATAGATTGATCTATTCACCATTCTTTATTAAAACTAGGGAAAACAAATATCCATGTCTCAGAATACTAAAATATCCTTTTCTCAGAAAAATAACATGATAATAAACATAACTAAAATTCTTCATTCACCACTTATATAGATAATAGTGGATCTTCTAGGAGTTTCATTCCCAATGAGTTCATACAGGGCATTCAAAAAATTGAAATTTGGATGATTGATAGTATATGAACTTTGATAATCTTTATACTCACTCTTGTGCAGAATTCCCAAAAACAATTCCCAAAACTTTGATGAGAATTTAAAAACCTCACCATTAATACTTGATTTTAATTTTTCCTTATTTTATCCAAGAAAGAATTCAAGAATCACATAAAAATATATGAAAAGTTTTGGATATAAGGGTCTACCATTCTTTTTAAAACATTCAACCCATCCTAGTTTCTAAATCATGTTATTGACTAGTGACTAACTTGACTTTAACGACTGAGAATCAAATTTATTCCTTATAGAAACTGAATGATTAAAAACCTAAGGGTTCATTGGCCCTACTAAAACACTTGAGTTAGACTTTATATTCTTCACCTTATTCAAAGTAGGTGACTAAACTGAAAAATTATATTCTTAATAATGCTTCATCCTTATAATTTTGTTTCGATATGATATCTTTGATGTTTTAAAAAAATGGGTATAATAGATATATTCTATATGAGATATAGTGGGAGGTTTGAGATGATATAAAATGACCAAATCATAATATCCTAAAATGATAGAGGATGTCTAGATAAAAAATATAGGTACCAGTTTAGATTCAGATTTGAATTTTTAATTTAAATTATTTGGGGATTAAAATGATATTCTTAAAACAAATTCCACTAAAATATTTTTATGAGGAAAATCAAAGTAAAAAATAGAAACAATAAATTTGATTACCATAGATTAGTAAATATCATAATCCCAGAAGGTATGATAAACATAATACCAATAAATTCAAGAGAAGAACATATTGCCTCTATTTACGATAAGCATAGTGATTGTATAAGAAAATTTTATAAAACATGTTCATGGTATGTAAGGTAAACATATGAAAATAAAGAAAATTCATGGTCACCCTACTGACTGTGTGGAATAAAATTCCTAGATTTTTAAATAAGCTTCTTATATTTTTAAATAAGCTTTGAAAATAGAAAATAAAATATTTTAACATTAAAATAAAAATCCAATAATCTAAACAGAATTTATCACACCTAATTCATGTTTGACATAGATGTATCTGTCAACACTCAAAGGCTTTATAAAAATATCAGAAAGCTAATGTTATATACCTATTAATTCAAGATTTATATCACCCTCATTTTAATGAAATCTTAGAAAATGATGTCTTATATCAATATTCTTTTTCTAGAATGAGATATAGGATTCTAATAAATAGTTTTCACAATAGTTTTATCACATTTTTTGGGGAAATGTTTGAATTTATTTCCATAGTATAGTAAATTGTGTTTCATAAAGAGAATCTATGCACAATAACTTCTTGTAGCTATGTACTTATCTTCAGCAGTGGATAATTCTATAGAGTTCTTATTTTTACTACACCGTGATATTAGATACTTCCCCATAAAGAGATATGTTCCAGAAGTTATTTTTCTATATAAATTACAACAACCAAAATATCCATATGAATAACTACCTAAATCAAATTTTTGTCCTATGGAGTAAAACAACCCTTTGTTGGTTGTATTTTTAAGGTATTTAAAAAATATTTTCACATCTAAAAGATGTGATTATTTTGGGTTTTATTGAAAATGATCACATATAAAAACACTAAACATGACATCTATTTTGATAGTAGTTAGTTATATTAATCTTATAGTCATACCTCTATAAGTGTTTGGTCAACTAATTTCCCATCTTTATTAAGATCCAAGTTTTTATTGGTACTCATATGAGTATCACAACCTTCAGTACTATCCATACCAAAATGTTTTATAAGATATTTGGTGTAATTTTTGGATTTAAAATAATTCATTCCTTATTTTCAAAAAAATTGAAAACCAAGAAATTATTTAAGTTTTCCCATTAAACTCACATTGTGAATTTTTTTAAAATTCAGCACGCAAAGCATTTCTAGGATATCCAAAAATTATATTATCAATATAAATTGGTAAAAATAAAACAGTCTTTGAAATTATTTTAATAAATAATGTTGGTTTAAATATATATTTAGTAAAATATTTATAAATTAGAAAATATATAGGCCTATAATACAAAGCTTTAAGAGCCCATTTTAAACCATATAAAGATTTGGTTAATTTTAAAACATGGTTTGGAAAATGTGGATTTTGAAATATAGGGGTATTCGATAAAAAAATCCTAAAAAATATAACCATTTAAGAATGCACTATTGACATCCATTTGATACAATTTGAAATACAAATACACTACTTAGGAAGGAAACATCCTAATAGATTCATGTTTAGCTGCTAGTGAAAAGGTTTTCTAAGATCTAATTCATTCTTCTTGACTATACCCTTATGAAACCAATCTTGCTTTATCTGTAACTATAGTTATTAATTTATCAACCCTGCTTCTAAAACCCCATTTAGTGATAATAGTTAGGTAGTCTTTATTTCTATTCACCACTTCCCAAAATTTATTTCATTAAAATTTATTATGTTCTTATTTCATTTCAATCATCCAAAATTCATCATTAATTTCATAATTAATGTTCTTAGGCTCAAGATGTGATAAGAATGATTTATGTTCAACCTAGTTTCTAAGAGAATATCTAGTTTGTGTTCCTCTATTTATGTCTCTAACTACATCATATAAAAGATATCATATATGAGTCCTAACAGTTCTAGGAATAGAATGGTTGGTTATATCATTGTCTTCTACAGGTTCAGGTTCATGTTGTTCCTCAGAACAAGATGATTTTTCTTCTTATTTCACATTACTTTTAGAAGGTTTACCATTTATAATCAAATTTTACAGATCATCTTTAAGGTGTTCAAAAGGGGTATTAGGTTCATGTAGACCCATTTCATAAAATTTTACATTAACAGATTCTTCCATAGTCTTTATCATTTTATTAAACACTCTATATGATTTACTAAATTTTTAGTATCAAAAGAAAATTCCTCCAACACCCTTGGAAGAAAATTTTTCAATATTATCATTTGTATAGAGAATAAAAACTTTGAAACCAAAAACTATACAGAAATTAACTTTTATTTTTCTTCCATTTCGTAATTCATAAGGATTTTTCTTTAAGATAGGTCTTATTAAAAATATATTAATTATATAATATGTTTTATTTACAAATTGTTCCCAAAAATAAACAGGTAATTCATACTCATTAAGAAAGGTCTGTAAAATTTCTTAAAGGGTTATATTTCCTCTTTCTACTAAACTATTATATTATGGGTCTTGGGATCAGAAAAGTTATCAACATATATATTTTGTGAGAAAAAATGATTTAAAATATTTATTTTAAAACACAAGACCATGATCGCTTCTTAGAGTCTTAATTCTATCTCCACTATGATTTTCAACATATTAAGAATACTTGAAAAAAAAGTAATAAGCTTGACTATAGTGAGCTTGAAGGAATGCATGAGTATATATAGAAAAAATCATCTATTAGAATATAAGCACAAAGCTTCTCGTTTAATCTAGAAACTATAGAAGGTCCAAACAAGTCCATGTGAACCAATTCTAGGTGTTGATAAGTTAAAAAAATTTCTTTGATTTAAATTTAATTTTCTATTGTTTTCATTTTTAACATGGGTTATAGACTTTATCATTTGGGAATGATAATTTAGTAATATACTTGACTAAGCATTTTCTAGTTAACTATATAAGTGAATGAATATTTAAATGGTCTATTATCCTATGTTAAATCTAAGATTATTTGTGAATGTAACTTTGATAGAAAATATTCTGAGAAATCAATTAATCTAAATTAATAGTATAAATATTATAATTTCTCAAAGAATTAAAAACTAAATCATTTTAAGAATAAAAAATATTGTACGAATTATAATGAAACATAACATGAAATCAATAATCACATAATTGTGAAATTATAAGAATATTTTATTTCAATCAATACATAAATAAAACATTAGAAGATAAAATAGTATTAGAATTACCAATTTATACAAGACCAATTAACTTGCCTTTGGAATTTTCACTGAAGGTGACATGTCTACTATAAAATTTGATTAAGTTCTTGAAGCTATGATAGTCATGAGTAATGTGTATAGAAAAACCCCTATAGATATACCATAGGTTGTTACTAGAACTTTTCAAGTAGGTTTTTGGAAAAATAAATTTTAAACAAAAAATGAATTTGGTACCCAAATTTTCTTAGATCTATAAATTTTAGTAATAAAAGTTTTTGGAATCCATAATTGTTTCATTGGTTTCCTATAAATAAATTTTAGGATTTTGGAAATAAAAACATTATTTGGTCTATAAGAATAAAAACTAGTAATAGAATTAGTATAACTTGAAAAATGAATATTTTTTTAATAATACCTCTCTATCCAAGATGAAAGTATATTCCAGTAACTTATTTAGAAGTAGTTTTCTATCCAAGCATCTAAGTCAAGGTATTTCTTAAATTTGTAAATATTTCTCGATATTTCTTTAATTAATCATTTTATAATTTTATCATGGTATTCTCTTTCAATAGTTGACCATTTCTTATCCTTTTTTATAGTAATATCAGTCATAATACTAACATTCTGAGCACACTACTTATTTAAACTTTTATATTTATCTTTAAGTTCATTAAAAGTATCCCCCAACATTATAAAATCTTTATTAATTTCCTAATTATACATGTTTTATTCACTTTTTTCGTTTTAGAAGGATTATAAATATGAACATTATATGCGAGAAAAACATTAGATACCTCATATGTGTTTGTCATAAAACACATGTTGGCTCTATCATAGTTTTATTCTCTACTTGAATATGATTCACTCAAGCTATCCTATGAAGCACTCTACATTTCTTCCATAGATTATTTATTCCTCTTATCATTTTACTCATATATATTCTTAAATTTTAGCTTAGTTCATTAATATTTGACATAAACTTTCCTCTTGAATTCATATAATATTATCTCATTTATAGTATCATCATTTCTCCAATACTTTCACCAATTACCTCTATTGTCATACTTTACTTTATTACTAAGTTTTGTGAATAACTTATTACTTTTATATTATTTTTTGAATCTTCTATCCAAGTGGTACATTTTTTCATCACTATCAGTGGGTGACTCTTCATCACTTGAGCTGTCAGTTTTGATAATATATTTTTTCATTGAAGAAGTAATTTTGAAAGCTACATATTTTCTTTTTGGTTCATCTATTTCTTCCTTTACCACTCATAGTTATTCTTCATACATAATTATATTTACAATAAGTTTCTTTACTAGAAGTGTACTAATTTCACACAATTCTCTTATTGATATAGATTTCCCCCTCCATATTTCTAGTAAGCATATGAGAAGTCACATAATTTAATATTTATCATTTATTTTCCTTCCTAGTGTATTAATTTTGTTTAATATCTCATTAAACGAAAGATAAATATCAGATATAGACTCATTCAGCTTTATCTTAAATGTTTCATATTTAATAAGGAAATTATTTAATCTCATTTATTTAATAGTAGATGTTCCCTCATGAGAAATATACATTATATCCCAAATTTAAAATGTGTTAGAACATGAAGATATTCTATTATATTCATATTCACCTAAATTACAGTATACAGAATTCATAAATTTACAATTAAGGTCATATATAGTTTTATTATCATCTCTCCAAATAACTCTTGTAGTTTGATGTTTTTCATATTTATCCTTAATTGCTATCCAAATATAAAAATCTATACTTTCTAAAATACTTTTAATTTTAAACTTCTTCTAAGAATAGTTAGTGCCATTAAAATTAGGAGGATGATTATTTTATGTTTCTTCTTATTTATTATTATGTATACAGAACTGAATTTAGAAATAATTTAAATTGAATATCTTTAAACGAAAACTAAATTACAATTAAAAATATATTTGAAAAGAACCCCTGACACCAAGTGTTGGTTTGAGATAGTAACTCAAGAGGAGGTGAATTGAGTTCCCAATAAAATTTCTATTAAAAACACTTTAAAAATAAATTCCCCAAGTTAACTAAAAATTACCAGTTAATAAAAAATGTATAATTATATAAGTTTGATATTTAAAATAATTATATAAATTTGATCTTTCAAATAATTTTTCAAAGTGGGATTATGGATTAGTTAAAAAAATGAAATAACTTTAAATTTTGACACTATATTACTTATTCAAACACTTTATATAGACATAGGTTAAGACTAACTATCAAAGTAATGATTTTTTATAGATTTAAACAATAAATACAATTTTAGCATTGAAATGAAAAAAATCTAATAAAAATAGAGTGAAATAAAACAAGGGGTATAATCTTAGGTTGAGACTTAATACCCTCATCTTGGAAATCACCTACTACCAAGAATATTATTATAACAATATTAAGATTCACAACCTAGGTCAGTTTTTACAATCAACATCTCACACGACTGTCCAAGAATAAATCCTCATCCACTATTCTAAATGGGATGGAAAAAAAAATACAGGCCATATTGGGCCACTTCCACCATTATTTATGTGAATAGAAATAAAAATAGTTTCATAGAATATTAATTATTCTCCTTTTTTAAATACAAGAGATAGTGTGTACAAATAAACAAAGTACAACAACACACTTGTCAAAATTAAAGCATAAAGTGAAATGAGTAAGACATAGATAGATCAAAAGTATGATGTAGCTCTATCTATGAATCTTTGATTTTTATGAGACCTTGAGTTCTTCTTTGGAGTTATCTCAAACAATTTTTTCAGTAATTCTAGGAAAATATAGCCTTATAAAAAATGTTTCCAAAGAAATCATCTATTATTCTCTAAGTTTCATCCAATGTTCTTAATAGAGAATCATCATCTTATTCCCAAATTATTATGTATTTAAAAATATATATTCATAAAGAAATATTTTTAAGAATAATTATCCTTCATTAAATCCTATGATGCTCCATTTAATGGGTTAAAACTAGCCATTGGAGATTTGAAATGTTCCAAAGCTAAGTTAGACGTGGTAGGTTGTCTTTAATTGAATTATAATCATCTGATATCTTGGAAACTTTTTAGATTCAAATAATGTGTAAAGGTGATGAGGTAGGTGCATAACCTCATATGGTCATCTCATTACTTCATGTGGTTGGCTCACAGCTTCATGTGGTTACCTCACTTTCTCACATGGTAAGTTGATGAATTTGTGAGGTAAGCTTTTTCTTCATGAGGTCACTACATTATAAGAATAATATCAGTATATTACTATAAAAATTTACACATTCATTGGTATGTTATCATGATTTCTTCATGCATTTAGGGGTTTTCTTTCATACCATAAGTTTACTTTGTTCTTGCGATAAGGTGACTTCCTTATTATGGTAAGGTAATTTAATTCTTGCAAAAATGTCATACTTGGATAGATTCCATTCATCTATCTTATGGTAAAATTTTTATGTACATATGTTAATGTGAAACATAGAATATTGTAAGGTTATATGGTCACTTAACCTTCAAATGGTAAGGTTTCATGGTAATCTCTATATTTATCCATTTTTACAAATTTTCTAGTAAACTAGTTTCTTACAGAAAATACAAAGATCATTAATAATAAGATATACATGATTTGGGATCATTAAAATAAGAAGGTGATGGTCTAAGACAACATAATATATATAATCTTATAAATTAATCCAAAATAAAATAATGGTTTCAACAGTGCTAAAATTGGTTTTCATTGTATACTTCAAAATAGAACATTTTTTCCTTTTGTGAATAAATTCAAACCATATTGTATAAAATAAATAAAAAGAATCCTTTTCAAAAACTTTTAAAGAAAGTAAAATTGGGAATAAAATGTTATTTATAATTTATTTATGTCAATATAAATACATCCATGAATGTATTTTAAGAATATTTCCAGGGATTAAAATATTTAAATAATAAATTTATAAAACATTTAAAATGAGGTTTTAATATAAGGTGTCGCTTATGACTTGATAACTTTTGAACCTCTTAAACATTAAAGTAAAAAACATCAAATGGATTTGTAAAAATTTTAATTTTTATATAATAATGTTAAAATATGTATATAATATATTCTATACACAACATAAAAGAAAATATGTGGTGAATATAGTTTAAGTCATAAAGAAAGTGAATTGACACTAGAAATCACTTGCCTTAAATATTGTCTAGTGTTATAAGTTCTTTAAATCTTGTATAAAAATATATATTAGTTATTTCATTGAATACAGTTTCATTACATTATCATTATCCATTTTATTTCATTTATGACCATGTTAGTTACTTAATCAGTTAAGTTTACATTGGTTGTTTAAAGACGTTGGATCATAATCCCAAAACAGTATTGGTAGGATGGCCTTTTTTGAAGGGTTCATTATTAAATCATGTCTATAATTTTAATCATGATATTATTATCATTTTTTTACATTAAATTCAATTTTATAACAATCCATGAAAGGACTACATGAAAAAGCACATCACTTCGTGGAGGGGGTGGTCCACATGTTTGCACAAACGATGTTACAATTTTTAAATGGATGTAAATGTAAGAAAATAAATGATATATTATCATTATAGAATTATAATTAGGTCAGTAATATGTGATATATTAATTAAATCCGTTATAATAACCATGCTTGCAAGGTGGTGATGAAAAATGAAACACATTGCTTCATAAAGGTGGTAATCCACACGTATGCACGGGTGGTGTTTTCATTTCCCATAGGATAGAAAGGGGATGAAAAATGTTTGTGAAATTAATATAATAAAATCTCATTATATTGAATATATTGATGTTATTATATCAGTGTGATAAGAATATAATAGAAGGAGTTAGAATAGAAAATAAATAAATAAAGAACCTGGTTAAGAGTTATACCTTCTTCTTTACAAAACCTCCTTTGTATTGAAGTTAATAACTTTGTAAAAGAGTTTTATGGAAATAATAATGTGTTTTTAATATGTTAATTAAATTTTAGAGAGTTATTTTGTTATATATTTTAAATAAAAAACTAACTTTATTTTTTTTATAAATTGTTGAAATGAGTCCCTTTTATAGGAAACAATCGATGATGTTTTCATCAATATTTAGTATTTAAGGGTCAGTAATGTGACTATAAAATACCATGTAGATTAAAAACGGTCAAGGGATTAAATTTTAGAACATATGAAATCCAGTTTGTTGATTTATGTAGTTTTAATGACTTTTAAATCAATTAATAAAATATTTTTTTATCATAAAATACACTTAAAGTCATTTTCATTCTTAACATATTATCTTGAATCTAAAAATAACATGAAAACACCATTATAAAATATAATAATATCCATTATACATCTTAAATATCTATAAAATTCTTTGAATATCTAAACTCAAGTAAATATTATCATTTTTAATATTTTTTAAATCATTTACTAAATTTTTCTTCTGTTTTCCTAAACAAAGCGCCATAGCGATATAAATGTTTTAGTTAGTTATAATAATTTTAAAAAAGAAAAATAGATTATTAAAATAATAATAATTTAATTTAATTCACTATTAAAATTTAGTTTCATTCAATATTTATGTTCACTCACACATGTGTCATGAAAACTTATAGAATATGTTATTTTGACATTTCATAGCATTGTAAGAACAACAAAAGAATTTGGATAATTTTCTTGTTATATAACTCCCAAAATTAATAACTATTAGTTCATATCATCTATTACAGATCATATTAATTAATAAATCTGATAAAAGACTACTTAATTCTTAAATATTATATTTAGGACACCAGGTTTGACTTTTCCAGTGTTGGGTAAGTACTACATAGACATTGAAAATTAATTTTATATTTATCATCAAATAAACTATAATTTATATATTTTGAATTATTTTTGTACTATATTAGTATTATATTATCATACATTATTCCTTACATAAATTTAATAACTTTTTATATCATATTTATGTCTTAGATATATCATAAAAGAAACTATATTTCATAAAAACTGTATTTTTTTATTATTCACAAAAATATTAATTTCTTCATAACAATATCAAAAATTAATCCTAGGATAGATTTTAATTTATGAATCCAATAATTAATTTCATCTCATAAAATTTAACTCCTATAAGTGGAATAAATTAAATTTAAAATCAACCCTCAAAATGTGATGATAAACTGTTTTCTATCAAAAAATGCATTTATAGGTAGAAAAATGTTTTAATAGAAACTTTAATCATAATTTTAATAAAAATAAAATTATTTGAATTATTTTTAATAAAAATTAACTAATTAAATTTGAAAAAAAAATTGGGCTTTGTAAATACATGAAAAGAAATGACAGTTTAAAATAAAATCTATATTTCACACTATTTAATAAAAATGATATTTTAAGAATAATCCCAAAATTTCACCCTAAGATAATTTTGATATGCCTATTTAAAAAATGATATCCTTTTATAAAATAAATTTTCAAAAAGTTTAAGAAATTGATTATAATATTCACTCAAAAAAGTATAATAAACCATTTTTGATTAAATCAATTTTTTAAATCAAAAATTGACTATTGAAAACTGAGAACTTATTTATTATGAGTTAATCAATACATTTTCATAATATAAAAATTTTATAAAATTTTTTTATAATTGGTTATTTTTATTAAAACCTTACAATTTTATGACTACTTTATAATGGTCACATTTAAATAATAATATTTCTATAGTATATCGCGATTACTTAAAACTCAGTGTAGCGTGTTAAGGAATCGAGCATAGTGTTATTTTAAACTAAACTTCTGGCATGTTACATTATACCCTCTTAAATAAATTTTATCCTTAAAATTTCATTTCATTCCTTATGAAAATGGTTTAAAACATTTTTTTAAAATCAGTTCCAAAGATTGGATATAAAATATACAATCATGAAAGGAAATACCTTTTTGTTATTAAAAAATACCTTTGTCAAAAACTCTTGTCATAAAATGGGATAATAAATAATTGTTTTGAAAAGTGTAAAATAAAAATATGAAGGTCACCTGAAATAACAAAAAACTATGTTTCTAAATAGAATAACATTAGTGGGAAGTGAAAATATAGACATGGAGGACAAAAGTAATGTCCAAATAATAATGGGGAGTGATATAAAATGCGATCATGAGAATGTTGTTGACAAAAAAACCATAAATTTTTATGGGATAAATAAGACCATAAATTCATCATAATTTAAGGTTAATGTATAAAATATTTATTTCAATATCATTTTCCTATAGTTGAGGGATTCTTTTACCATCAAGGTAGAGAACATGATAAAAATACCTACTTGATTTCATTCCATTTCATAAGAACTATTTTTTCCATTAGTTATGATTCAATCAATTTTCACTTATATTTCATATCTTACTCTATGAAATTAATATTCAAACTTAATTTTTCATACTTAAACCTCTAAAATAATATTCTAACAGATTACAAGATTCATAAAAGGATAACAATTAATGTTTCTTTCCTTTAGACATTAATCAAAAACAAAATGGTTAGAACAAGTTAAGATAATATCCAATATGAATAAACCTTCATATGAATAAATGGAAAATTAATCTCCAAAGCCTTGATAATCACACCCAGATATTAACATAAATCATTCGATAAATAACAAACCTTAAAATTCTTAAAAATGTTCCTATCCAAGTTCAAGACCCAAAAAATTAGAAATATTTGATCACATATTCTTCCAAGATAAAAATAATATTTATCTCTAAATTAAACCAATCACTCTTGAAGTCGAAATTAAATAATCTACATTCCATAATCATATAATCTATAAAATATAGTTATATTTTCCATAAAAACTGAAATCTCCATAAATCCAAACTAAATTCATATATATTTTCAAAATATAATTCAACATTTATTCCTAAAATAAAATATCATATTAGCCAAAATTATTTCCATTTACCATAATAAAATAATTTTTCCAAAAAACTAAAATTATTCATAAATAACTTTAGTCACATGGTCATCAAATCACTTTTCAAAGAGATCATAACACTTTATCCCCATTAACCATAATTACCTCTACATAAAAGATAATATTCTCCTTAAAGGTTACCAATAACATTAAAATTATATCTATTTAATATAAAATAATTATTCCTCAAATAAATTTTTTACTAAAACACATATTAAGCCTATGGTTTGTATTAACATAAATTCCTCCCAAAATACTCTTAGTCGTCTCAAAATATCATCACTTAAAGCCTAGAAAGGGGTGTTTATGCCTTTTAACATATGATAAACTTTAAACTTATAAACCCATGATGATTTCTATAACTATTAATTAAAAATCACATGAAAACATCCTAATTTACAAAGTTATTTATACGCTTATTTGATACATGATAAAATAGCCTCAAACCCGTACTCCTAGATTCGGTTCTAAAAACATAATATTAAATTTATAATTTTGATACAAACAAACATGGAAAAATTTTACCCCTTAAAAACATAAAACATAAAATTGAAATATTGAATCAATTAAATACCCAAGGTACTTTTAA
Organism: Viscum album; assembly: GCA_963277665.1. Lineage (NCBI taxonomy): Eukaryota > Viridiplantae > Streptophyta > Magnoliopsida > Santalales > Viscaceae > Viscum > Viscum album. The sequence goes on from OY728141.1 coordinate 1,579,378,650, forward strand.
GTTTATAGTTTTAAAGAATTATGAAAAAACTCTTACATAATAATATCCATTTGTTTAAGAGGAAAATTTTTCCAATATAAAAAGATTTTATTTTTCCATATTAAGCCTTTATTATTATTCCTAATAATCCTTAAACCATGTGAGAAAAATTTAAAAATTTGGAATGATCAAAAAAATATTGGTAGGGGAAATATACAAAGAAGAAAAGAAACATGTTGGTCTATTTCAAAACCATAAGATCATATAATATTGTTTTCCTTTAACATAATAAAATTTGATATAAAATACTATTTTACTTATACATAAAATCAGATTTACTTCCTAAGATTTTCATAAAACACTTTTTAATTAAAAATAAATAAAAAATTATAATTATCATAGTTTCTTAGAAAACAAGAGAACCCATGAAAAACATTTTTCTAAAAACCTACATTTTTACCCTTTAAGGGAAAAATCTTTCCTTAAAAAAGATAATTATATTACCATATAAAAATAAAATCTTTCCATGAAAACTCATTATAAATCATATAAAAGTTATATAATTTCCTTGTTAAATCATCTTCATATAACCCTTAGAAGAACCCTGGAATAACCTACTCAGTTAATTACAACATAATTCTCCATAGAACATAATCATTGCTCAATGCATTATAGAGATATATCAGTCTAACCTTTCATTATAAACAATTTATAAGGGCCATAAAATATATAATACACATAAAATATTTAATTTAAATCAACAAACTCATAAAAAACTTTTGAACCCATAAGAAAAATAATTTTGGATATTAATATATCTTTTTCATTTAAAACCCAATTTTCAAAACTAAAATACGCAATACCAAGTAAAGAAGGGTTTTTCTTTAAATAAAATATAGAATATTATAATGGAATATAAACATAAAATAATGGTTTTAGTGGTGGAAAATTCATAAACTTCATATACATTAAAATAAATCATTACTTTTTTACTTTGTAAATAAAATAAAAACATCCTATATAAAATATGTAAAAATATTCCCTTTGAAAATCCTCTGAAAAAATTAAAAAGATACATAATATTTCCTTAAATTTTATTTATATCAATATAAATACATTCATAAAATTATTTTATGAATATGCACATCAAAAAAAATATTTATAAAATAATACATTAAATCATTTAAAATGAGGTTTTAAGGAAAAGTATTTTTTTACAACTTGATAACTTTTGAACAATTGAAACATTGAGGGAAATAACATTGAACATATTTGTAAAAACATTAATTTTTAGATAAAAATGATAAAATACATCGATAAGGTAGTGTATACACCACACAAAATAAAACATGTGGTGAAAATATTTGAGTCGAAAGACCTCCCTCTACCTTTGATTTTGAAAATCATAATTCACATTTTATATGTTTTTATATTTATAATGTTTATTTTTCCTGAGTGATAAAGTCTTTTGTATAAAGGTATTAATTTTTTACTAGATATATAATTTTAGTTCTATCATACTAAAATTTATAATGTATATAGTTTGACATGTGCAAATTACATCAGACAGATGTATATAAAGTCCATCAAACAAAATTCTTATAAAGTCCATCAAATGGAGTTTTAAAAATTCCATATGATGGACTCCATCAAATAGAGACAAAAAAATTTATATTATGAACATTTACTAATCCTACCAGTCAAAGATGAACAATTTTACTTGATGAATATCTATTATTTCTACTAGATAAAATACTTAAATCTTTGTAATGATGCTTTACTGAATGACCCTCAAACATAGAGATGTTGTCTTGGAACCCTCAAACAAAGAATGAGTTTTTATAATTCTCTTGAATCTGATCCTAATAAGTGAAGAATCTGATTTATGGTGGAATTATTATATATAAGACCACAACCTAGTTAGAGAAGAATATTTTATATACCAACGAATTAAAGTTTCTACTGAAGTGTTGTAACATCTTGTTCTAAGTGTTCTTCTTTTTAATATTTGTAGATTTTTCTTAAGGCATCATTTTTTGGGTTATATTTATAAATTTCATAATATTGTCTATTTTATTTATTATTTTTCTTATTGGGTGGATAAAGGGATCTTGGGGATAGAGAGATAAAGTTTGTCTGATTATCCAAATCAAGGGTTCTTTGGAAGAGGGAAATGTTTTTTTTTGTTTTTCTAATTGAGGGGTTCCTAGTCTTAAAAGATAGACCTTAAAAAGTTTAATTAATGGATACCTAAAGTCAATTTAAGATACTTCCTTGTCACTTGAGGTTAAATTGAATATATTTCTTATAGAAAGATATTGTAAATTTGTTACATTATTTAATAAAATTTATATACTTTGTTAATATTTTTTTATAAGTTTTACATATTTCATATATGCATATTTTATAAAATTTTATATTGTTTTTTATAAACTATTTCAAACTCTTGTTACAAATTTTATCGATACAACTATTTTTCTGAAAACCTTATTAAAGGTTGTGGGAAAAATATATGTTTAAATTTTTATAAACTACATTCACCCTTCCCACCTATTGTGGTACATTGAATACTATTAGGATCTAAAATTTGTTACCATGGCTGGTTTCTAAGTATATATTTTTTTCATTAATCATGTTTTTAGAAAAGAGTATTTTTTTCTTTAAGATGGAAATATTTTATATTGGGACTTTAGAGAATATTAATCCTAGAAGGAAACTAATCTTTAATGATGTTGACTATGAATACTGGTGAGATAGAATGAATAATTGTTTTATTAATACTGGTTTAGATTACTTTATGTATTACTATAAGTTATATGATTCCAAATAAGGAAGTTACAACTTTAAGTAGAGTGGAAAAGGAAGAATATGAGCTAAAATAATATGTTCAAAATAATTTGTTGTGTTACATGAAAAGAAATTCTTACAATTAGATTTCAACTTTTGAAATAGCTAATAATGTTTGGAAAAGACAAGATATTACTAATTTTTTAGGTTTTAATGTTTTGGAAACCATAAGATTTGTGTTGCATGCATATTGTTAGGAATTTTATTTCCAACTAGGTGGATTATTTACCCAAATGCACCAATGTTTCATGATTATTTTTAATAGCAGTCCCTCGGGGAAAATGAGTTATTCAGTAAGAATTTTATAGAATAATATAGTTGATATTATTCCTAATGAGTGATAATATAATCATACAGAGATAGGTGATATTAAGTATCTAACTAAGATGAGTTTAGATGATATAGTTGAAAATCTCATAAAATATGGGAATGGGATAAAAAGAAATGCTAAAAAAGAAAAGAAAAATAATGAGGTTTCTTTTTCTTAAATATATATAGCTATAGATATTAAATTTAAGCCTAGTGATAATGTTTCTAAATATTTTAAATCTAAGAATAAGGTGAAGGTTGAATCAAATTCTATTTCATTATAAGAAAGTAAGAATAAACACACTCGGTTATCTAAGAGGATGAATAGGATTGTCTGAAAGAAATAATTTAATTACATGTATACGAAAACCATAAAAAATGGTAAGAATGATACTTATGAGATTATTTGTTATGAGTGTAAGAAGAAAGGACATATAAGGTTAGATTTCCTATGGTTTAAGAAGAAATAGAATGTTTCAAATATTTATTATAATAAAAAAGGAATGAAAAGTTTTAAATCATCATATACTTGGAGTGATAGGGGAGGATATAATTCTTCAGAGAGTTATTATAATAATTATAACGCCCCGACCCCAGCTACCCAGAGTCGGTGCATTACTTCGTAACATTGGCATGATCACAAAAGATCAAGTCTCGAAAGACCTATTAGTTTAGTAGCCTTGGAAACACTAGATACATTCATAAGTCTTACATTACATCATAAAGTGAAAAACTAATAACAAAGTCTTCATAGTCCACACTCATATCCTCTTCTGACTATCCCTGTAGGTCATTCATAAAATACTTCTTCACATCCTGGAAAATATTAAAACATTGAAAGAGGTGAGCTCAGATGCTCAGTAAGGATAACAATATTGCGGAAGATTTCATAAATAAAAACTAACAATTAAGGCAATGTATAACTAAACAAAAGCCTTATTAAACTTGAACTTCAGCATAATATGGCAAAAGTAAAATCAAATAATGCCACTTACTTACTCACATGGATATTCTACTAGACGAATAATCACATGAAATATCAATAACCACTTTCATAATGAGGGAATGTATAATGCCGGACATTCTGAAACATTTTGTCAAGGCCTCGGCCAAGACGTCTAAAATGATTAAGGCCTCGGCCAAAACCATAAATCAAATTGGGAAAGGGCCTCGGCCAATTCCACGTCTAGTTGTCTCATGAGACCTACCGATGCATCGAGGAGCTATAGCGGGCTCCACCCGTCACTTATTAAGTCCAATGCATTCCTCATATGAATAGGTTTAAACATATCATAAACCATAACATAATCATATCACATAAAACATGCATAAAGGAAACATAACATTTCCACATTTCAATCACAAGATATAAATACAACACATTGATATAATAAAAATTCTTTCAAAACCATTTTTAATACCAAAATAAAAGAAAGTTAAAACTTTGTATTTATTTTTCATTAAAAAAATGATGGCTTGTAGAGGAAGACGAATCTCAAATAATGGTCACGGCGGCGGAGAAGTCGTTGTCACCGCATAAGTACGGAAAGAAAAACATTCTCATTTTTCATTTAGAAAAATGCTTCGTATAAAAAGATTCCTTTTGAATAAACTTAAAAGTCAAAGGGGTTTATACACCGTATAAAAGAAAGTTGTGTATAAAACCAAATATGCCTCAACGAAAGGGGATTGAGACGAAGTCCTTAAAAAGATCATTTTTTTAATAAAGTACATCTATAATGTGTATTCACTATAAGTACACATAAATAATGTACAAATACAATATAGGACATAATAATATCATGACATAATTTGAAAGTAGGAGATTAACCCAAAGAATAGAAATTGGGTTAAGAAGTTCCCTTACCTTGTGTCCGACTTGACTCAACCGTTCTTTAACCTCCTGAATAATAAAATAGACTTAATACCTACCTTATTAATAACCATTTCCAATTTCATTATCCTTTTTATATCACTTATTACAATGTTATGAACATTATTTAATTATTTTAGTTAATAACGGTCGTTTTGTCGATCTTTGGTACTTGAGTCAAAAATAAACTTCTTATAATTACAAGTTGTTCATGTGGTGAAATATCCATTATATCCAGAATTATATTCATGATTTAGATATCATATATATCATATATACAATATATACATTCATTCATAATGTCACGTAACATTTAGAGGTAAGAAATGAAATGCACCGTTCATGGAGACGGTAAGCCGTACGTACGCATGAATGCTACTTTCATTTCAATTTCATATTTAATGGAACGAAATCATAATTATATAAATGTATAATATAATTCCAGTATAATATATTGTATAATACCATTTACTCCATCCTTTATACATCCCACATATGGCATTAACGATTCAAATCACTTTGAGGGGGCGGTAGTCCGCACTTCCTAAAATGAAATTATCGCGTTTTACCCATAATGGAAATCATAAAGTATTCCATAAATGAGAAATACAGAAGCATAAGTAAAACATAAACATAATATATATCATATATAAAAATAGTGACATCTTAATGGCCACCTTTGAAGGTGTTATATGAGTGTTGAACAATCATCGTTTCGTGAGGCAGAAATTCGCCATCCACAGAAACCGTATGTTCCTTAACCATTAGATGTAGGTTTGTGTAAGTGTAGCTAGAATCCTTCTTATAACAACATCCTAGTATATTTAGGATACTGGTGTTGTTACAAAAGAAATGAATAAAACGAGTTTAGGGGGTTGGAGAAGAAAAATAAAACAAAACAACATTTGAGAAGACATTACCTCAAAATCGGGTAACTCTTTTTCATTTGAGCCAAAGGCTTCCTTGATAAGAGTTCTGCCCAAAGTGAGGCTTCTAGGAGTAATAGAGGGAATTTGGAAGAGTATTTGGGAAGATTTTGGCCGAGCCAAATGGCTTGAAAGTGTAAATGAGGTGGGAGAGGTGGGGGCCTTTTATAAGTGGAGAGGAGGGGCACTTTTGGAAAGATTGAAATGTTACATTATTTCACAATGCTTTTCGGATTCTAAAGGTCCCACACTTATATAATTCGAGGCTAAGGTGATAGGGTTTAGAAATATCCTCATCCAATAGGCTTTGGACAAGTGTAAGCCTTGGATTTTGCATTATCTTCTCATTTTATTTAAATCGTTAAATAATGAGGTCATCGCTGCATCATAATGATGTCATAAATAATTTAATTTATTTAATGTCTAAAAATTATAAAAAAAATACTATGATGTAGGAAATCTTTTTAGATTTCTAATGAATATTTATAATCAAAATTTGGACTTGTGTAACCCCACTAAAAAACTATTTTAGTAAGACAACTCATGTTTGTGTCAATTTACTTTTAACATTAAATAAATATATATTAATGTAATTTTCCAACTAAAGTGGCTCCATGGGGTCCCCAAGTTGACCCATGAGTTGTCTTGGTCGGCCATGACTCATCCAATAGGAGTAGGACAAGTGACATGCTCATCTCATATTATTAAAACATTATTTGTACCTTAAACTACACTAATTACCTCTAATCGCGATTAAGAACTTATAAGTCACTATTCACCAAAAATTTATTTTAATCTCATTGAACCACATTTTACTTCTTAATGACAACCATGTATGTCGGATTTTTGAAAATCAAATCACATAAGTGGTAATATTTCATTTAAATGAAAAATCAGTTATTTAACTACCACTTAGTGGTTTCACTATTCATCAAAAATTGAAGTTTTTCAGAACAAGGCCAAAATTTCAACCTAAGCTATGATTGATATACTGAATTCAAAAATGATGTCTATTTTACAAAATTCCAAACATATAAGTTTCATTAATTAATTTTATAATTAATTCCCGCTGTTACAACAAATAGCGTGTTTTTAAGAAACAATTTATATCAAAAGATTGGCAACTGTTTATGTCCAATTTCAATGTTAAATTAATTCTAATGACCACCATTGGATAAAATGGTAAAAATATATTCTAATTATACCTTAAAACCACTAAATAGTATAACTTATCACTATAAATTATTTTGATTAAAAAAGTTGTTTTAAGTATTTTTCACTATTCATAAAAATTTGAAAGTTCTCGGAAAACTACAAAAAATTCAACATAGGCTAATTTCAATATTAGGAATACAAAAATGAAGTCCATTTTGAAATATAAAATTTCTATAAATTTAAAAGGTGGTTATTACTATTCATAACGGCTACTTTGATTAGTTGCGGTGTGTTAGAACTCGAACTTGCGTACAATGCAAGCTATTGCATTATTGAAAGAGAGGCGTATTGTGGAAGCTCGGGGTGTTACATTCTCCCCTCCTTCAATAAATTGCGTCCTCGCAATTTGAAATTTTTCTTTGAAAAAAAAAAGGTTGAAAAGAGAAAATACCTTTGAGGAAAACCCACATCGGAAATAAGGTTAATAAATATATAACATTAAAAGAAAGCAGGATAAGTACAAAGGTCACCCGATATCGCCCATTCTAGGATTATATGAAAATATGGATATGGAGGAGAAACAAACCATCAAGGTCTGATGGAGAGTTATAGAAAACAGGATTAGGAGAAAGTGTAACCACAAGAAAATCACAAACTTGTGATTGGCTAAACGGTCATTGAATCCCCAGTTGGAAAAGTTAACCGACAACATTTTTGTTTTAAGTTACCTTTTATAATGTTGAGGAATTTATTTAGGAGATTTACTAAGAACTTAAGGGAATATACATACTTGTTATGTATACTTTCATTTGTTAATAAATTTTTACCACAAACCCAACTTTTACTCCAAATGGTAACGGAACTCAAAAATATTCTATTTATCCTAATTGTATAAGGTTCAAAATGTTAACACATACCATTTAGATTAGTAAAACTATTTTGTAATAACCAGGGTCTTCCTGTAGGCTAGTGGTAGGAAATAAAGGCCTGTCGCACTATGGTTGTGGGTTCGATTCCTGCAGCTTTGTCCGACGCGACGGGTTATGCCCCACCCTGCAGGTTGTCCTTTTCCTAAAACTATAGTATTATAATATTCCAAAAATAATCTTCAGAAATTCTTTAACCTTAAACAATACTATCCATGGTTCAACTTAATCCATTACAACCTTAATAGTTATCCAAAATACCTCCGTCTAGACTTTCTCTAAAAGGTCTCTAAATTCCAAAATCAATTGTAACATCAGATTCCCCAAACAAAGAATAGTTTCTCTTATTGTCACATACTAAAAATATGATTACCATAATCATATTAAAACCTTACTGAAATCAACAAGTACTGAAGTACAATCCTTATATATATATCACATTATTCTAATAACCAGAATATAATCCATGAGTCCAAAAGCACCAATACATTAGTTATTCTGCTTCAACTGTAGTAACAGCATAAGATTGTCCTTGATCCCTTGGCCTTTTCTGAGGTAATTTTCCCTGACGCTTAGGACATTCATTTTCATAATGACCCATTTCTCTACAATTGTAGCATTCAACTTTGATAGCCTCTTTCTTTCCCTTGCAATCACGAGCCTGGTGACCCTTTTCTCCACATTTATAACAAACTCCCATTCCTTTTAGGCAAGTACCAGGGTGATTCTTCCCACAATTATCACATACTGGAAAATCCTTCTTTCCCTTTTTCCCTTTATCTGTCTCTTGTTCCACCGTTCTCTTCTTCTCTTGCTTTACTTTGTTGTCATAAGACTTAGAGAATTCCTTTTCTGTCTTGATAGCACACGAGACAATACCTTCGTATGAAGAGAAGGTTTGTGATACTAAAGCTCGACGGAGAAATGGTTTCAACCCATCAAAGAAACGATCAGTCTTATTTCTTGGGTTACGTATGTAATCTGCAGCATACCTTGCTAACCTTGTAAAGTTAGCCTCATACTTTGCGACATTCTCATCCTCCTTCTGCCTTAGACTCAGAAATTGCCTTTCCATATCCGCTCGATGGTCACGAGGAAAGTATTTTTCTAAGAAAATCTCTTTGAACTCCCTCCATTCCATATTCGATACTTCATCATCTTCATTCATGTTTTGAATCAATGACCACCATTGATCAGCATCTCCAGTGAGGCGGTAAACTGCCATGATAACTTTTTCCCTTTCACTGCTCCCCAAAGCCTGAAATATTTTCTCTAGGGAATTTATCCATTTCTCGGCTACTAAGGGATTTGTACTCCCATTGAACGTTGGTGGTTGTTGCCTCATGAATCGATCTAACATTGATCCTCCACATTGCGGATCAGGGTGCTCCATACGAGTAAGGTAATTATTCATAACCTGAGTGAGTTGTCCCAGTATGGTATTAAGTTGATCAGCCCCAGTTGTATCTCCAGATCCACAATAATTATCATGATCAGGACGACAATCCCTACACGGAGTTCGTACATTGATACGGTTTCCATTTCTTCTACTAGGGGCCATTTCTAAACAATTGCATAAACTAGATCAGTTTATGAATCAAAATTCATAATTCCATACTTGTAAAATACTTAACATAAATTGAACTATTTATGGATATAATCCATAATCATAAAAAGGTTTTATTTGAGGAAGTATATACTCATAACCTTTCATAGTGGTTTGTAATGAAAATGGGAATTATCCTAAGCATATCCCCCGGGAGTGTCATAACCAAGAGTGCAGCAAGGCCCGTTGTCGTGCACCAGTTCCCGTTCGAGTCTAGCTCAAAGTGGTGTTTTCAGGTTTTACCCCTAGGTACATCTGTGCCAGAGCCGCCTCTACTTGCTCGTATCCAGACAGGGATGTATTGCTCGGAAAACTCACAAAATCTCTACAATAACAAAATTCTAGGAAGTTCTTCTATACTAATCCTCAAAGTCTATCTTTGGTCTATGTGCTCTAATCAGAGTTTATCTAAATCTAGCTTCCAAGGTTAGTACTAAACTGCCTCTGATACCAATTGTAACGCCCTGACCCCAGCTACCCAGAGTCGGTGCATTACTTCGTAACATTGGCATGATCACAAAAGATCAAGTCTCGAAAGACCGATTAGTTTAGTAGCCTTGGAAACACTAGATACATTCATAAGTCTTACATTACATCATAAAGTTAAAAACTAATAACAAAGTCTTCATAGTCCACACTCATATCCTCTTCTGACTATCCCTGCAGGTCATTCATAAACTACTTATTCACATCCTGGAAAATATTAAAACATTGAAAGGGGTGAGCTCAGATGCTCAGTAAGGATAACAATATTATGGAAGCTTTTATAAATAAAAACTAACAATTAAGGCAATGTATAACTAAACAAAAGCCATATTAAACTTGAAATTCAGCATAATATGGCAAAAGTAAAATCAAATAATGCCACTTACTTACTCACATGGATATTCTACTAGATGCATAATCACATGAAATATCAATAACCACTTTCATAATGAGGGAATGTATAATGCCGGACATTCTGAAACATTTTGTCAAGGCCTCGGCCAAGACGTCTAAAATGATTAAGGCCTCGGCCAAAACCATAAATCAAATTGGGAAAGGGCCTCGGCCAATTCCACATCTAGTTGTCTCATGAGACCTACCGATGCATCGAGGAGCTATAGCGGGCTCCACCCGTCACTTATTAAGTCCAATGCATTCCTCATTTAAATAGGTTTAAACATATCATAAACCATAACATAATCATATCACATAAAACATGCATAAAGGAAACATAACATTTCCACATTTCAATCACAAGATATAAATACAACACATTGATATAATAAAAATGCTTTCAAAACCATTTTCAATACCAAAATAAAAGAGAGTTAAAACTTTGTATTTATTTTTCATTAAAAAAAATGATGGCTTGTAGAGGAAGCCGAATCTCAAATAATGGTCACGGCGGTGGAGAAGTCGTTGTCACCGCATAAGTACGGAAAGAAAAACATTCCCATTTGTCGTTTAGAAAAACGCTTCGTATAAAAAGATTCCTTTTGAATAAACTTAAAAGTCAAAGGGGTTTATACACCGTATAAAAGAAAGTTGTGTATAAAACCAAATATGCCTCAACGAAAGGGGATTGAGACGAAGTCCTTAAAAATATCATTTTTTTAATAAAGTACATCTATAATGTGTATTCACTATAAGTACACATAAATAATGTACAAATACAATATAGGACATAATAATATCATGACATAATTTGAAAGTAGGAGATTAACCCAAAGAATAGAAATTGGGTTAAGAAGTTCCCTTACCTTGTGTCCGACTTGACTCAACCGTTCTTTAACCTCCTAAATAATAAACTAGAGTTAATATCTACCTTATTAATAACAATTTTCAATTTCATTATCCTTTTTATATCACTTATTACAATGTTATGAACATTGTTTAATTATTTTAGTTAATAACGGTCGTTTTGTCGATCTTTGGTACTTGAGTCAAAAATAAACTTCTTATAATTACAAGTTGTTCATGTGGTGAAATATCCATTATATCCAGAATTATATTCATGATTTAGATATCATATATATCATATATACTGTACATAAATTCATTCATAATGTCACGTAACATTTAGAGGTAAGAAATGAAATGCACCGTTCATGGAGACGGTAAGCCGTACGTACGCATGAACGCTACTTTCATTTCAATTTCATATTTAATGGAACGAAATCATAATGATATAAATGTATAATATAATTCCAGTATAATATATTGTATAATACCATTTACTCCATCCTTTATACATCCCACATATGGCATTAACGATTCAAATCACTTTGAGGGGGCGGTAGTCCGCACTTCCTAAAATGAAATTATCGCGTTTTACCCATAATGGAAATCATAAAGTATTCCATAAATGAGAAATACAGAAGCATAAGTAAAACATAAACATAATATATATCATATATAAAAATAGTGACATCTTAATGGCCACCTTTGAAGGTGTTATATGAGTGTTGAACAATCATCGTTTCGTGAGGCAGAAATTCGCCATCCACAGAAACCGTATGTTCCTTAACCATTAGATGTAGGTGTGTGTAAGTGTAGCTCGAATCCTTCTTATAAAAACATCCTAGTATATTTAGGATACTGTTTTTGTTACAAAAGAAATGAATAAAAAGAGTTTAGAGGGTTGGAGAAGAAAAATAAAACAAAACAACATTAGAGAAGACATTACCTCAAAATCGGGTAACTCTTTTTGATTTGAGCCAAAGGCTTCCTTGAGAAGAGTTCTACCCAAAGTGAGGCTTCTAGGAGTAATATAGAAAAGTTGGGAGAGTATTTGGGAAGATTTTGGCCGATCCAAATGGCTTGAAAGTGTAAATGAGGTGGGAGAGGTGGGGGCCTTTTATAAGTGGAGAGGAGGGGCACTTTTGGAAAGATTGAAATGTTACATTATTTCACAATGCTTTTCGGATTCTAAAGGTCCCACACTTATATAATTCGAGGCTAAGGTGATAGGGTTTCTATATATCCTCATCCAATAGGCTTTGGACAAGTGCAAGCCTTGGATTTTGCATTATCTTCTCATTTTATTTAAATCGTTAAATAATGAGGTCATCGCTGCATCATAATTATGTCATAAATAATTTAATTTATTTAATGTCTAAAAATTATAAAAAAAATACTATGATGTAGGAAATCTTTTTATATTTCTAATGAATATTTATAATCAAAATTTGGACTTGTGTAACCCCACTAAAAAACTGTTTTAGTAAGACAACTCATGTTTGTGTAAATTTACTTTTAACATTAAATAAATATATATTAATGTCATTTTACAACTAAATTGGCTCCATGGGGTCCCCAAGTTGACCCATGGGTTTTCTTGGTCGGCCATGACTCATCAAATAGGAGTAGGACAAGTGACATGCTCATCTCATATTATTAAAACATTATTTGTACCTTAAACTACACTAATTACCTCTAATCGCGATTAAGAACTTAAAAGTCACTATTCACCAAAAATTTATTTTAATCTAATTGAACCACATTTTACTTCTTAATGACAACCATGTATGTCAGATTTTTGAAAATCAAATCACATAAGTGGTAATATTTCATTTAAATGAAAAATCAGTTATTTAACTACCACTTAGTGGTTTCACTATTCATCAAAAATTGAAGTTTTTCAGAACAAGGCCAAAATTTCAACCTAAGATATGATTGATATACCGAATTCAAAAATGATGTCTATTTTACAAAATTCCAAACATATAAGTTGCATTAATTAATTTTATAATTAATTCCCTCTGTTACAACAAATAGCGTGTTTTTAAGAAACAATTTATATCAAAAGATTGGCAACTGTTTATGTCCAATTTCAATGTTAAATTAATTCTAATGACCACCATTGGATAAAATGGTAAAAATATATTCTAATTATACCTTAAAACCACTAAATAGTATAACTTATCACTATAAATTATTTTGATTAAAAAAGTTGTTTTAAGTATTTTTCACTATTCATAAAAATTTGAATGTTCTCGGAAAATTACAAAAAATTCAACATAGGCTAATTTCAATATTAGGAATACAAAAATGAAGTCCATTTTGAAATATAAAATTTCTATAAATTTAAAAGGTGGTTATTACTATTCATAACGGCTACTTTGATTAGTTGCGGTGTGTTAGAACTCGAACTTGCGTACAATGCAAGCTATTGCATTATTGAAAGAGAGGCGTATCGTGGAAGCTCGGGGTGTTACAATAATAATAGTAAGGATCAAAAGTTTATGGGTTTTAATCCTATAATTCCAATGAATATACAATGCTACATGGAAATTTGATCTACTGAATACCTTACCAATTTAACATTAAATGTTAATTATCCAAAATCTAATAATGAATTTAGTACTACTTATTTTGAAGAAGAAAATTTTGTTACATATTAGGATTGGTATAATATACCTAGAATTGAATATGTGACTAGATATGCTACATTATTGGAGAAAATAAGAATAATGTTATGAAAGACTATGATCTGGCTAAGGAGGAAATTTCTAAAGAAATATATAGAATTTCAAAACTTACATTAGATATTTTTAATCTTTATCCAGTGTTAGATAAAAAATATAATTTTATTTCAACTCATGATGATATGAATCTAGTTGTAAAACTAAATTTTGAGATACTAATTCTAAAAAAAATTGTCAAATTTTACTTCTAGGAATTAAAATTTTGATAACCTTTACAGATAGTTAAAACCTCATCAAAATACTTCTGGAATAGGTTTTACATTAGTAAAACCACATTTTCAGTCTAAAAAAGAGTGCACTCTTTTGTAAAAAGATTCAAAGAGGTGGACGTTGGAAAAAATATTCTATAAAAAATGTTCAATCATATAGATTTCATAAAGATTATATATCTAAATAATTGGAAACTTTTCAACATATGAAATTTGGGAATATGTGGATTCCAAAAAATTATTTTCTAATAATTCTAGAACAATGAAATTCTAGGTACCAAAATGTTACTGTTTTGTATTTCAAGGAGAAAGGATTGTTGCCAAAATCCAAAATATCTAGTACATGGGTAATAGTTGTTCCAAACACATGATTGAAAACAAAAAGTTCCTATAGAATATTATTAAGAGAAAGGGTGGAAAAGTAACATTGGGAGACAACACTCAAGGGTAAATCTATAGTATTTTTGGTATCAAAATTCTTGGTAAAGATTTAATTTTAAATGTTTGATATGTTTTTTGACTTAAGAACAATCTCATTAGCATAATTCAATTCTATGATGAAGGTTATCTTGTGAACTTCAAGAATGATAAATCTACTATTTAATGTTCAGATGGTAAATTTATTATTTATGCAGATGGGAATGATAATATTTACACCTTAAACCTATTATAAATTATAATATAAGATCTAAATTACCTAATTGTAATGCAACATAAATCTTGGTTTTATAATAGAAGGTTAGGTCACTATAATGTAAAAACTTCTTTCTAAACATTCTAACAAAGTATTGGTTATATATCTACCAAATCAAATGTTTAGTTCTTCTAAAGTTTGTAACAATTATCAATACGGTAAACAATATACATCAAGATTTAAATATATTATTAAATTATTAACTTGTCATTATTGACCTCCCCAATAAGAGTACCCATTCTGGAATGGAAATGAGAAAATGGAGATAGTAACCACCTAAGCCCCACCTTCAGTAAGCTTTGGGTTGGTGACTAACACCAAGGGTATAATAAACATACAAATGGGAGGCATTAACCTCTAAGAGAATATGTAGAAGAGAGAATTAAAATAGATATACCAATCAAATACTTCTTGGATATATATAAAATAAAACCCAATTTCATACATGTAATGTCATATAGTACTAAATCAATTGAAGGGAAATTTGTAAGTACCAAAATGGTAAACTCAACAGTAACCATAAAGCCCAAAACATTTATATAAAACTTCAAGCTAATAATATTGATCTTAATATCCAAACTTCTCCTAATGTATTGAAAATAGTTTATATATAAGTACGGTGATAATAATAGTATACTTAGTAGGATCTTACCTAGATCCTCTCGGGAAAAAGATAAAGAAAGAATACTAAATCCCAATGAACAACAAGTGAAACTAACTCATCATCTAAACAGGTATACTAAGTTCTAAGCCTCTCAATTTTTATCTATCACTAAGTATCACATACAAGGGATCATATAATATGATAAATTAATAAGGGTACCCCATTACCACCTCCCCACTTTTTTATGCTCTTCCCCAACATCATACATCCTGATCCATGTCTCTTCAAAAGTAAGACAGCCTAAAGACAAATGGGCTAATTATCAAAACTTTCACCTCATGCATCACATAGTCACATCATTCCAAATAACATCACCATATAGTAACCAAGTATTTTTTGGGATACACCACAGTCCATATGACATATATTATACATAGAGTATTATACCTCAAGTCATCACATCCCATACACTGTGTAAGGTACCGAATGTCATCACAACCTATACATTACATACCAATAATAATACTTTGGATATTTTATCTTTAGATATATTTGTATGAAATAACCATAAGCAATTAAATCCCTCTACACACATATATAGGAAACTAACCATCATGCATACTATCACATTATACTACCAAGAGGAGAGAGTAGGGCTAGAGGGGGTAATCATTCATCCATCCTCCCACCAGGAGGTCGGGGAAAACACCTTACCAAATTCAACTATGTTTTAGTCACCCTAACTGACATGGGTGGGGTAGTTTATGAAATCAAAAAAATTATAGGATATAATATAGCTCACAAACACACTATGGTTATAACCTAGTCTTATAATCAATTGTAGCTAACATCTCTCATACTCCTGGTTTCCACTACTAAGAACTAGATATCATAAAATCACACAATTATTTGATGAGATACATTATTTATTTATTTATTATCATTTAATTCCATTAATTAATTCAGTAACCATTAAATAACCATCAAAATTATTATTGAAACATTTTATTAGACCATGAAGTGGATTCTATTCCCCCTACCCATAATCCAAACCGATTCCATGGTTTCTCAAGATCATATCCTTTCATTACATCCACACCAACCACATGGGTTAAGTGACTTATAAAATATTATTAACATATTTCCATAAATTCTGGGTACTCTAGGAAAGCATTCTAATCTACCTTGAAGAGATAAAACCAAGAACATTTTATTACCTTAAGTAGTGGGGAAAGGAAAGTAGATAAATAAACAACATGGTTATCCATCCATTAATAGATTCTTTAATAGAAAGAATCTATATCAAGCACAACAAAATTTAATCCCAACATCAACCCATTCCATCATATATGGTTCTATCCCTACGAACCATATGAATATCCCCATGCATCTCACTATTATAGGTGTTGATTATTGCCACATTATTTAGGTATTCCCACTCATATTTCATCAGTCATCCCAAGATCAACTGTCTCAGGAACATGTCACATCACATAGCAAGGCCCACATCTAGAGAACATACCATATGGTAGTAGACAAATAAGCATATTCAACAGGTTAACTTGGCATAAAATAATACATTTGGCCTTCACATACAATCGGTCACTCACGATCCCCAACTTAAGGCATCCACCCTTTATAAAAAAATAGTCCCTCTTAGCTACAAAGATTATATTTATCTAAAAAAATTATTTTATTCTATCTTGAATTAACAGAATCATTATTCATAGGTTCAAACTATGGTCAACCTAAGGAATTGTCTATAACAAGTTATCACAAGTAATTAAACATGATTCCTAGAATTTACCATTCTTATCAAGCTTTATATAATAACAATTTTCATTTAACATGCCTTTAATTGTTGTCGTCAACAACATTTAACCTGATTTACACTCTTTTTAAATTCCATTCACACATGGAATAGAATATTCTATTAGACATGCATACTTTAATCATTTTGATTACCATAAAATTATAATAAACATTTTATTTCTTAAACATGACTCTTTAATTATTTATACAACTATGTTAACTCTGTCTTGATGTTATTTACCAATTCCAACATGTTAAACCAAGTATAACAACATGTTAGACATAGTATAACATATATAGCACACTATATAGAAAAACATGAGGCAAACCATTATTACTGTGGAAAACATATCAACATGTGATCACAAATTCCATTATTTAATATAGTTTAATATTTATTAGGTTAATTACATTTCTATCTAATGGGATAAACCATGGTTAATTTACAATATCACATAAATAAAATAGAAGCAACGAATCCCCTACGTAGAAATAATCAACATTATTCATATGACAACAGATCAACGTTATAGGCCTCTGATCACCTCTCCCATAAGAAAATTTATATCCCAAATATTTCATTCCATGAAAACATCAAAAAATTACAAATAAAACTCCATAAGAATAGAAAATATTAAATGAAAAAGCATTGAAAAAAGAAATAGGAGGAAACAAGATCAAATAGAGAGAACCCACTATAAAATGAGGTTGATCATTCCTTGGATCACCATAGATAGATCGTGAGAATTTGGGTCTTGATCACTATCCAAAAGGGATTAAAATCCATAAAAGACTACTCTAGGGTACTTAGGATTTGGGTGGAATAAGAGGAAGAAAACTAGGTTTGGGGGACTTAGGTTATTTATAGGTATAGAGAAACTTAAAGAGGCTATGAAATAACCCCATAAGACACACCATAATTCACCTAGGCTAAGGAATAATCAGAAGGGACTACACTGTAGTTCCCTTAGTCAAAGACATTTATGAGTTCCATGGGTAGATCCTACTGAAGGGGGTATGGGGGCTACAACATAGCCTTAGACACCATACCATAAAACCCCCTTCTCCAAGAAAGGGACTATTCTACAACCCTTTTGCAACAATTTAACTACCCCCAATTTTTCAATATCCTCAAAAACCCTTATTCCATAGCCTATCTCCTCCACACCACATTTCTCAACCACTAAAGAAGGGTCTATATTGTATCCTACCTCTATGGTGCATCCAATCATGAAAAGTAAATAGTCTTATTTCCTCCTCCTGATCTCCCATATACCAAAAAACACCACACTAATCTGAAAAATATTGGCTTACAACACATCCAAAAAACTCCATTCCATATCCTTTCCAAAAATGGTAGTGCCCCACCCCCTTCATCCAAACACCCTCCAAATATTATGGAGCCTCATCTAGGTGCCTATAACACCCAAAATTCACAAAGGTAATAGATTCTGGGATATGGTACATTTCATAATATACCTCTAAAAACATTATCATTCCTGAGAATTCAAAACCAGTACAGATAAAATGAAGGTAAAATGGGTTTATCCAAATATCCACCTCACAAGATACCTCTTAAGGATATAACCATCATAAGATCTCAACCACCTCATCAGAGGATCAAGTGAAAAATTGTGCAACAAAAAAAAACCAAATCCTAAAACACTCTCTAAGTAATACACCTCTCAAATGAGATCAAGGTTTCTAGAAAACAATAAGATTGAAACCGTCCCATAAACCAAAATGGCAATGTCAATAAAATGGTCAATGTTATAAGAGAAGAGTTAAACATAGAACAGATTAGGGTACATGGTGTATATTTATCACTCATGTTCATAGGTACTCTCCTTCATGCCTATGTACTACCACAAGACACATACCAAGGGTATAGCACACCCACAAAACACCTTTTCTAGTTAGTCCTATATCTTCACAAGTTGGTCCTCAAAGGTCATATCATCGTCAATATCGATATAACCCCAATCGCTTTTGTGAAATTCATCATGAAGATAATGACTGCTCTATGATACATGAAAAGCATCTGGTATCAATCTCATCTGTGAGGTAAGTGTTATCTAATATCCCAAAACTCCAACATAAGAAAACACCTTGAAATTCCAAACAAACCAGAGAGAAATTTTACTCCCATGACGAAACCTTCTTTACCCACGATGAGAAGTCACCTTCAAGAACAAATGATCTCAAATTTCAAACTCTAGAGGTCTCCTCCTATGATCATCATATGATTTATGATGATCCTACACTGATTTCATCCTTTCATGAATCACATAAACCGTATTTATCGTATTTTGTACCAATTTTATCTCAAGAATTGATGACTCACTAACCCCAATCCAACCCAATGGATAATGGATGTTTGATTGTACAAAGCTTCAAATGGTTCCATATCGATGGTGGAGAGAAAAATATTATTGTAAGAAAACTCAACCAAATGAAAATTTTGTATACTCGAACCTCTAGAATCCATGACAAAAGAGCGCAACATATCTTCAAGAGTTTGGATGGTCCACTATGTCTGAACATATTTATATCAATGGAAATTAGTTATAAGGAATATATGATATCCAAAATAATTTTGGATTCCTTTCCACACCCTAGAGGTAAAATGAGGATCATGATTAAAGATGATCAATCTTGACACTCTGTGGAGTCTTACTACCTCTTCTAGATAATGCCTCGATAAAACCTCTACTGAGATCGAATATCTAACCACTATAAAGTGGTATGATTTTATCAAAATATCTAAAATCACCAATATAACATCAAAATATCTCTAATATCAAGGAAAAACAGTAATAAAGACCAATGATATGCCATCCCTCTTCCACTATGGAACATCTAATGTATAGATAAAACTATTGGGAACAAAAGGCTCTTCCTTCACCTTCTAGTAGACCAAACATCGAGACACAAATTATATAACCACATGCTTCAACTTAGGCTATTAAAACTTACCTCTTAGAGCTCGTTATATCTTTGAAATGCTGGGATATACTACCCAAGGTGATCTATGTGACTCATTTACACCTCATGCATTTCCAAAGTGATCAAAATCATCCCCTAGAATAATACCTAGTGATTTTCATCCTTGGACCAACCAACAAGGTATCGCTAAAAACAACTTGGTATCTATAGACCTCATCCCCCAATTAGGATTCCTCCGCCTACTACACTGAATTCTAATACACTATTATTTGTAACAGACAACCTCTATCATTATCCCACCCCATATCAAGATACATAGTTGAGAGTTCTTCCACTACTCTCCAAGATTCTCTAGATCCATACATAACATCACAACATAAATTCTTTCTCAACACATTAGTCACAAAATTCCCCTTTCCTGACATATATTAAATCTCTAAGTTGTAATACTTTAATAATTACATCCATTTTGACTACCACAAGTTCAATCCATGCTAGGAGAATACATAAATCATGATCTTATGATTAATGAAATCCACAAAACACTCATTGTTGAGGTAATGTCGCCACAACTTCAAGTAAAACACAATTGATACGAACTTGAGATCATGGGTGGCATAGTTAATCTCATGGGGACATAACTATCATGAACCATAAGAAACAACCTATGTCTACTATATAATAACACAAACCAAAAAAAGACATGAAGAGACATATAAAACCTCAAACTAAACTTCATCTACTAGAAAACAAAGGAATGGTGCACTAAACAACTTCTCTTTTAGGTACTCAAAATATTCTTGAAACTGTTCATTCTATGATAATTCTTGATACTTTCTAGTCAAAAATATCAAAGGAGTTGAAACCTAAAATAAATTGTCTACAAAACTCTTATAATAGATTTAACTACGAATAACACTCTATACCTTTGAAACAATATTTAGGGTGGCCTAAGAAACAACCACTTCTATCATTGAAGAATCTAAATATAATCCTTGATGGGATACCACATGTCCCAAGAAAAAAACTTCTTGACCCCAAAAATAACACTTATAAAACTTCTGAAATAGATAATGATGAATAATAACTTCCAACATAGCATGAAAATTATCATTATGATCCTCCTTGGATGTGGAGTACACAAGGATGTCATCGATGAAAACCACCATAAACATATCCAGAAACTCTCTGAACACTATGTTAATCAAACCCAAGAACACATATGGATAATTCACGTCACCAAAAAAACATCACAATGAAATCATAATTCTCAGGATGACAATACAAAGAATTTTTTAGAATATCGTTACCCTTCAGACACATCTAATGATATACTAAACATAGTTCAATCTTCGAGAACCAACTTTCTCCTTTCATCTAATCAAATAAATCATCAATCCATGGAAGAGGATAATAGTTCTTCACTATCACTCAGTTTAAGTTATGATGATCGATATAAATATGCAAACTTCCATCATCCTTCTTCATGAACAAAACTGTTACTCCCCATGGTGGCACACTTAGCTAAATAAAACCTTACTACAAGAAATCATAAAGTTGTACCCACAACACTCTCAACTCAATAGTCACCATCCTATATAGAGAAAATGAGATAGGAGTAATTACAAGTTATATATTGATCCCAAACTCGGTCTCTCATTGAAGGGGTAATTCCAAAAACTTATTAGGAAAGACATCATGGCATTATTCCATAACTGTGGGAAAATATATCGACTTAACCTCTGAAGAACTCAGCATCAGCTCATCCATCAAGGAAGAAATTGATGAAACACACCTATGACCCTTATGAGTTTTTTCCTCTCTAATGAATGTTGTTGTATCTCAATCGACATACCTATCTCCTAAATAAATCCAAAATATCATAAAAAAAATATAAAAAATACATTCCAAGGATGATGTGATAAGGTTTTATCTACAAATATAAGAGTTTTACCAAAGAGTGGTGTTACCCTACCACTAGCTCAAAGTCTCTACATACTTCATACAAGTCTCCTCGACCTCTAACTAGAATAGTAAACACCAAGAGAACTGGAATCTTATCTACCTCAATTCCCAAACCATGGATTAGGGTAAGTGATATAAAAAAGTTTGGAGATTCTAAATAAAAAAATGAATGCATCCATATATAAAAACTAAAAGGGTACCACAGATGATGTTTTAATCTCCTTGCACTAGAAATATTAGAGTAAAGTTGATCATGACCTGCTCTATGGACTCTCTAACCCATCTGATGACCACCTCCATATCCATGATCTACTATATTAGGAGTATGAGAATCTTAGGGATATGCTCTACCTTCCCTCATATCCTCTCTACTGATCCCAAACTGAAATACCCTACTCTTGTTGCCTTGGTTTAAACTTCCTCAATAGAGGATTATAAAGAGACACAACTAGTGCATGCTAACTACTCAATAAGGCCAGGCGCTATTTCCCCTGATGGATTCAAACTTTGTAATAAAAATATGTGTCTGATCCCTTGGTATATGTATGAGAGCCTCCACCCCCAGAGAAATGAGATAATGAGGACTAAGACCTTCCCCCACCTGACTGAAAACTCTTCTATCTAGGAAAATAGGAACCCCTAACCATAGCTATACTTCATGAAGAATCCTGAGTACTCCCCCATCATAGTTATCTAGTTTTAGATATCTCATTCCCAACAACCTTGGCTATTTCTAGCACCTAGAGATAAGTCAAAAACATAAATAAGGTGACTTTGTGTTGGGTATCTAGATGAAAATATTTCTCAAAATGTCTTTACCAAGCCTCATTATTTTGAAACATGTCTAAATATTATCAAAAATAGATCCTAAAATGGATCAAAAACTCTCCCACACTGAAACTCCCTTATAGAAAGGTAAAAATCTCCTGGTGTTGGGCTGAATTTGTGGTATAAGAAAGAAACACATCTTGAAAATGGTCTCAAAACTTCTCCCATGAGATAATAGACTCCACATGATCCCCAAGGAACAAGATCCATCACTATCTCGTCACTCCACATAGCATCATCATATCCAATGAAACTTAGTGCTTCCTAGAACGGATCAAACTGAAGGATATATCAACCTCTTCTAACTAATCCTCTAGGACTATGTCTGAAATGTTTCCCTCATACTTTTATATACTCTAGAACTAAAAATATTAGAATATACTCATCCATGTGTCATCATCATTGACCTCTACTATGTGTAAATATAATGTCACATCCTACTGAACATATTTTTCATGAACCTGATGAGGATTCCAACCTAGATCCATGCCTACAAAATAACAAATGGTTAGATTTCTAAACATAGAATAGGGAATAATTAACATTAATTAATTATTAATTTCATATTATTGTTTTATGTTTTAACCTATCTTAAGGTCTAACAATTACAAACATAGGCAAAAATAAGAATTATTCATGATCCTTTACTAGGACTCTAACCCAAAATTAGTATCACTTCATTTAGTAAGATTGGAAAACATAAAGTTTCATGCATCATATCACGGAGGGACAAATCCCTCAACCTAAACCTCTCATACCATGTTGTTATAACCCCCATACCCTTAAAGATAACCCTTCATTGGCATTAAATAAGATAAGGGAGATTGTGACCACCAGATTCCCACCTTTAGTAAGCCCCAAGTTTGCGACTGGGACTGAGGGTATCCTAAACATACAAATGAGAGGCATTGCCCTCTAAGAGAACATGCATAAGAGAAAGATAATATAGATGCACCAATAAACACCATATTGGATATATATATATAATAATAATAAATCCAATTTCATTCATTTAATTTCATATATTATTGAATCAACTGAAGGGAGAACTACAAGTACCAAAAAACTAAACTTAGAAGTGACCACGAAGCCAAAATAGCTCTTGTAAATCTGCAATCTAGTAATATCAAGACTGATATTCACCCTACTCTTACTAACCATCAATTTTTTTTATATATGTAGGGTGATCATAATATTATACTCAGTGTGATCCTCCATAGATCCTCTCTTATAAAAGATAAAGAAAGAATACTAAATCCCAGTGAATAACAAGTGAAACCAACTCATCACCAAAACATGTATACTAAGTTCCCAACCTCACCATGGATATATCTCACCAATTATTACAGAAAAGGGATCATATAACAAAAAAATCAATAATTTTACCCCAATACCTCTTTTCCATTAGTTTTCTACTCTACCCCCAACATCACATGTACTGATCCAACTCTCTCTAAATGTAAGATGACCCAAAGACACCTGGTCACAGTATCGCAACATGCACCTCATGCATCACATCATCCCACATAACATCACCATAGAGTAACAAATTGTTTTTTAGGATCCAACATAGCTAATAGGATGTGTATTTTTCATCCGGTATTATACCTCAATCTATTATATCCCATACACTGAGTAAGGTACCTCAATCTATCAAATCCTATACACACCGTACCAATAATAATCCCTTGGATACTATATATGGAGATACATGTGTGTAGAATAACCACAAGACATTACAACCCTATATACACATATATAGAAAACTAACCTCTATGAATACCAACACATAATACTGCCAAGATAAGAGAGTGAGGCATACGGGGGTAGTCAGCTATCCATCTCCCACTAAGATGTTAGGGAAAACACACCCCCATAGTCGACTATGTTTCAGTCACCCGAACCGATGTGGTTGGGGTATCATATGAAATCACCAAATGTATAAGATATAATATAGATCACAATGACACTATGGGTATAACCTAGTCTTAGACTCGACTATAACTAACATCTTTCAGACTCTCAGCTGCCATTGCTAAGAAATAGAAATCTTAAAAGTACACAAGCATTTAAAGAGTTTCATTAATTACTTCTTTATTTTTTATCATTTACAATAATTAATTTATTTATTAACCATTAATTAACCATCAAAATTATTCTATAAACATTTCATTATCCAACAAAGAGGAGTCCATTCCCTCTAAGAATAATCCAAACCGAGTCTTTGATTTCTCAAGATCATCTCAGTGCATTCCAATAACATCAGCCCCATGGGTTAAGCCATTAATTAACCATTATTAACATCCTTCGATAAATTCTATGTAATCTAGGAAAACATCATAATATACTATCAAGAGATGCAATCAAGAATTTCCAACTTCCTCAAGAAGTAGGGAAAGGAAAGAAGGTAAACAAATAACCAGGTGATTCATCCATTAATAGATTCTTTAATAGCAAGCATCCAACTTAAGCACGATAAATGGTAATCCTAGATTTAACTGATTCCACCATCCCTTGTTCCATCCTCAAAACCCACATGCATATCCCCATGCATCTCTGAGTCATAGGTGTCTATTGCTACCACATCATCTAGGCCTCTCTACACATATCTCAGTAGCCATCCCAAGATTATTTCACATCACATAGCATGGATTGTATATAGAGCACATCACAGAATATAGAAAACATATAATCATAGTTAATAGGGAAACATAGCCTAAAAACAAGTCATTCATCCATTACGTGTAAATGACAACTCATAGCCTCTATCTCAACACATCTATCCTTTA
This sequence comes from Viscum album, assembly GCA_963277665.1. Lineage (NCBI taxonomy): Eukaryota > Viridiplantae > Streptophyta > Magnoliopsida > Santalales > Viscaceae > Viscum > Viscum album. The sequence goes on from OY728141.1 coordinate 1,579,404,590, forward strand.
TTAGAAAATGGTCACTCTCAACCCCAAAGATTTATCTATATCAAACAAACAATTTTATTTCATATTTAATTAACTGATTCATTATTTACAAGTTCCAACTATAAGAAACCTAATCCATCAGCTACATAAAGATATCAAAAGTAATTAAGCATGCTTCCTAGAATTTCTCAAACTTATCAATCTTTATAGAATAAAAAATATCATTTAACATGACATTAATTATTATCATCAATAAGAATTAGGATGCTTCACGTTATTTTTCAATTCCATTAACACATTAAATAACACGTCCAATTAAACATGCATACTTGTATCAATTCGATTAACATAAAATTATAATAATGCCATATTTACTGAACAATACTATTTAATTATTTATCCCACTAATTTAATTACAAATTTATATTATTTACCAATTCCAACATGCTAAAATAATCAAAACAACAAGATATAAATTATATAACATAGATAGAAAAATATCTAACAAAACATGAGGAAAAACTTTATCATGATAGAAAACACATCAACATGCAATCACCAATTACATTATTTAAGCTGATTCAATATTTATTTTCTTAATCACCAATTCCATGTTCAATTGATTATTTCACATAAATAAAATAGAAACAATGAATCCACTAATTTTAAAGCTTTAATATTCTTCACATGAGAACAGATCAACATCCCGAACCTCTGATCACCTCTCTCATGAGAAACTGCATCTCTCAAATACTTCATGTCTTGAACAAGCCATCAAAAAAACAAATAAAACTCAATAAGAATTGTGAGGACTAAATTCCAAATCATGGAAAGATGAAACAATAGAAAATGATATCAAATGGATAGAAACTGCTAGAAAAGAAGGTATATCTTACCTAGGATCACCATAGGTCAGTCTCTAGAAATTATGGATTAATCCCTATTGAAAGGGGATTCAAGGATTTTGAAAAACCACTCTAAGATTATTAGTTTTCAGGTAGAAGAAGTGGAAGAAACCTAGTTTCATGGGTCTCAAGTGTATTTGTAGGAATAGAGAAACATAAGGGAAAATAATTCAGCCCCATATACCACACTATAGTATACCTTCGCTATGGAATTGTGGGAAGAGACTACACAGTAGTCCCCCTGATCAAAGTCATTTCTAGGTTCCACAAGAAGATCATATTAAAGAGGTTTTGGGGGATATGGTGTAACTATAGTTGCCACACTACATAACAACCTTCTCGAAGAAAGGGACTAGGTCGCAGCCCACAACCCATGGTGTAGATAACCTCAATTTAGTAGTAGCCTCAAAACCATTACACCACAACCTGGATTCTCCACACTATAGTTCTTGACCACTGAAGAAGGGCCTACACCATAGCCTACCTCTATGGTGTATCCAATCCTGAAAAGGTAGTATCCTTATTGCCTTCTCTTGAGCTCCCCTACACCACAACATTACACACCACACTATAGAGGCCATAATTATAGTGCATCCAAAATATCCATTACAAAGCCTTTCCAAAAATGGTAGGGACCCCCCCCCCTCATCCAAACACCCTCCAAACATCTTAAAACCTCCTTCAGGTGCCTCCAAAACCCAAAACTCACAAATATATGGGCTTCTAGGATCTGATCCCTTACAAAAAATCAGAAACTATATAGTTAGTGAACATGGATTTATTTAGTTCAACACAATTTGGAATTATTGGAGTAAAATTCTATGTATATGTCTGGGTTGATGAATATACTAGATATACACGGGTCTATTTTATATCTAAAAAATTAGAAGTTCTTTTTTGTTTTAAAAATTTTATAACCCATGTTAGAAATGAGAAAAACTTACCTTTGGTTACTATTTAAATTGATCACGGTGAATAATTTGAAAATTTTGATTTAGAAACTTTTTTTATTAAGAAAGCTGAAGTTCCCTTGATCAGTATAGAATCATTGAGAGAAGGAGGGGTGAATCAGTGATCCATTTTTCTTTTATAGGAAAATTTCTTAACTTCATAAGGAAACTTTTCATTACATATAAAACTTGTTATAGTTATCATCCACTCAAATATAAATCTCAACCTCACCTTTCATATGAAAAAAAATATAAAGAGTGATCTGCATAATTATTTACAAGGTTCAATACAAAGATCTACTCCTTTCCATGTTGGTTATTCTCCCCAAAATCAATTATTTAACTATCATATTTGTGGATTATAAAGGAACATGAAATAAATTTTTAAACCCCTAGTAATAATTCATTTAACTAACCTTGGTTCTATCTCCCAACAATCATCTCTTCAACCATAGTTTTTCATTCCCCTCCCCCCAACACTACACCGAAGTAATCATTTAGTGGTATTTTTTTCATTTAGTTGTGGTTTAAACCACCACTAGATCATGTGCCAGTAATAATTTAACATTGGTTTTCCAAAACTAATATGGAACGATTTAGCGATGGTTTTTTAAAACTAGGAGAATCATTTCATTGTGGTTTACACTATGAATAAATCATTTCTGGGTGGTTTATTTTTTGTATTTTATTTTTTATTTTTTATTAACATAATTAATTATGTGTTTATTTATTCATGTATTATTTATTTATTACTTATTATTTATTTATTACTTATTACTTATCATCATCTATGCATGTATATACACATGGGATGCATACATGCATCTTCCATGCAGAAATTCACTATATATATGTGTTGGGTGAGATTTGAACCATTTACCTCTTGGTTATTCTACAAAGACTTTACCACTCCACCAAACTCTTCTTATGGTGAGTAAACATAATTTAATATACTTATACATATATACATAAAAAACAAATAATAACATTAAATAATAATAATAAGTAATAAAAAACAAAAAAAATAATACATAAAAATAAATACGAACTAAAAAATCAAAAATTAATAATTAAAAATTAATAAATAAATAAGAAATGATTAATAAATAAATAAGAAATAAACAAGTAATGAATAAATAACGAATAAATCATAAATTAATAAAAAAAGAATAAATTAGTATATGATAAATATATAATAAATAAATAATAATTAATTAATTAATAATTAATTAATAATAAATTACTAATACAATAATATTAAAATAATACGAAATATTTTTTAATAAATAAATAATACATCAATTGTAGATTAATAATTAAAAAATTAATAATAATTTATTAATAAATAAAAAATTAATATACAATGAATAAGTAATAAATAAATACACAAATAAATAAATTATTAATTACTAATTAAAAATTAAAAATTAATAATCACTAATAAATAATTATTATTAATTAATAAGTTATAAATAAATAATTAATAAATTAAAGATAAATTTCTAATTATAAATTATTAATAAATACATAATAAAAAGTAATAAATGAATAATAAGTGAATAATAAATTATTAATAAGACAATAATAAATTAAAAATAAATATATAAAAATAAATAATAAATAAAGATTAAATAAATAAATAAATAAATAATTGATAAATAATAAATTAATAATACATTAGTAATAAATAAATAATAGATAAGTAATGAAAATATGCTAATTATAAATTAATAACAAATAATAAATAAATACTAAATTAATAATTAATTAAAAATTTATAATAATTTATAAATAATATGCAGTAATATAAAATAAATGTATAATAAATATTAAATCAGTATTGACAAAATAATAATAATTTAATAATAAATAATAAACTAATATATAATGAATAGTTAATAAATTAATAAATAATAAATAATACATTAAAAATAAATCAATTGTAAAATAATATTAGATTAAAAATTAATATATAAACATTAAATTAATAATAGATAAATTATAAATAAATAATAAATGAATAAACAATAAAAACTAATAGAGAAATAATAGAGAAATAAGAGATAAATAAAAAATAAATAAATAAATAATACATCGTTAATAATTTAATAAAAAATAATAATAATAAAATTTAAAATGAATAAAAAATTCTTAATATTATTTAATAATATGTAATAATTAATAAGAAAATTACAAAATGTTAATTAATAATATTATATATAATAAATAATGAATAAATAATAATATATTATATATTATAGATAATAAATAATAAATGAACAAATTACAAATGCAAAAATAATAAATAGTAAATTAATACTAAATTAATAATAAATAATAATTTAAGAATAAATAATATATAATATATAATACATAATACATAATAAATGAACAAAAAATAAATAATAAATCGATATAAATATCTATGAACATATATACATATAATGAAATTTACCTAAATATTTATAAACACTCAATTATGTTGCATAAATATATATAAACATAGACGTGTATATATTTTTATATTAATATAAATATGTATATATAAACACAATTAAATATAAATACATATATATACCCATTTATAAGATATAAAAATATATAAACATTAATACATATAAATAGTTACAAATGTATATAAAATATTCACAAATTCATATAAATATCCATTCATGAATACAATTATATATAATTTTAGATAAATATTGATAAATATATATATATTACAAATAAATTTACATAAATGTATAGAAATACTTACAAATATATATATATATATATAATAGATCATAAATCACAAAAAGAGGGTAAACCATTACAATTGAGACACTATTAAATTAATAAGAATGTAAATCCATAAAATAAAATCATAGACATCCCAACAAGAAAATGAAGACGCTCTTAAATGAATCTGAAATATCATCAAATGTTCAAAAATCATGGTATCTGAACAAGAAACTCAATTTTGGAGAACTTATAGATATTTTTGACCTTGATAAAACTATGATCAAGTTCCCCTAGTAAACATGACATAAATCTCATCACAATCATCAATTTGATATGTGGTAGAGTTGAAATAGACACCCAGATCAAAAATTATAGTTGTTTGAAGTTCAAGTTTGATTTCCAACTTCTCTTAGGACTAAAATATTTTTTATTATATTAATAATTACAAAATTATTATCTAATGTGATTTTATCTCATTTAATAAGCTTTAATTTGAATATTTGTGGGGTTAAAATGGAAACTTGGATCAAAAGTTAACTTCATTTGATATTAAAACTTGATTTTCAATTTATCCATGAACTAATTTAAGTTTCACATAATTTCTAACTAATATTTATACATAATTAATAATTAAAACATTTTAATAAATTAAAAAATTAAAAAATTAAAAATAATTCATATTATAAATAATTAATCATAGTTAAATATTTAATATTTAATATTTTTCCTTAAATTTAGTGGTGCTTTTTAAAAACCAACCACTAATTTATGATGATTTTTCAGAAGCACCCCTAAAAATTATTTAAAAAGTTAAAAAAAAGTATGGCTTAGCATCGTTTTTTAAAACACCATCACTAAAATTAAATAAAAAAATAAAATAAATTTAGTTGTGGTTTTAAATAATATCTTGAAATAAAGTTTTTCATATAGTATAACTGCCCTAAATATATCCTCTTTCTTCATAGCTGGTTATACCCCCATCCACAACCCTTTTTAGTAACTAGTTATACACCTAACTACAAGATCTTTTTTATTTTCTTATTCATTGTAGAATGATCTTCACTTTCTCCAAAAGAAATTTGAATAAATTTTACCTATGTATAGCCATCAAGATCTTCAAAAAATATCTTAAGAGTCTGTTGTCCATGAAACTTACTCCTGGTCTTAGTAAGACCTATATATGCTCAATCTTAAATTTTCTAGATCTTCATCCAAAAAACTGCTTTGAAAATGTTCTTCTGATTGACACTGTCTGGTATTACCTATATCTAATGGATCTTTATCTAGTCGGTCTCCATCTGTTTCTTCTTAATACTATGCAATTCAGTTCAGTATACTATGTTCATCAACTTTTTCCAATGCTTCTCTATCTGAATAATAAAGTTCATGTTAGTGTTCTTTCTTCATCTTTGACTGTGTAGGAACTCAATCAGATACTCTCACTATTTACTATTTATCCGATGGATATCAGATCAGTGAAGCTTCTACATCGTTCAATGAAAACATAGTCTAATTAAACTTAGTATGATGATCTTCTATTCTAAGTTCTTTGGCCTGATGATTCTTCTTCATCAATCAAGTAGGAACTTGATTGAAAACTTATAGTGAAAATTCCACTTCTCTGTACTTAAACAGTGTTCTACACATAATATTCATATGATTTAATCCCTTGATATATATGTGCCTCTATAAGTTTTGGTGGGAAAATAATTTTATTTTCCTACTCAATATAGCTTTGAATTTCAAAACATTCACTCAATTGAATTTTAAAGGTCACCTATTAACTCTTCTAAAACATTCTCAAACACACATGAAGTTTCTTTAAATACCTCCCTTTCTTTGAAATTCTTTAAACATGATATTAACGAACATCTGATAACATCCTTAACCTTTATATATAAGCATATGTTGAATTTTCATCTCATTGTTGTCATGTTAATGACTTTACATAGTTTATGTAAAGCTCCTTAGAACTCGTACTTCTGGTGTATGTCAATTTTTTCCTTTATTATGGATTCTCTATCTAATGGTACACCTTTGTCATTCTCTAGATGATGAACTCACAAACACTCATAATCTGATGAAACAACTCTATATTCCTACATTTTATTGACTTAAAAACATTCACCATTCAATGAACCTTCGTTCGGTTTCCCCTTTCCTACGAGACCTTCATTTGATGTACTCAGCATAACTTTTTCTGATGAAATATCATTCCTTCATCTGGTTGATCTTTTTAATTCTATTGAACTGGTTCTCTTCATATGTAACCTCTTATGGATTACTTGGAAAGCCTTTTTCCTATCGTTCTACCTTAGCAACTCAAACTGGTACATCATTATAGGATCATTCATCTGATGAAATCATATACCACATTTTGATGTTCATCCATTTGTTTCCACTCAAAATTATCTCATATTTTGTATACCATTATCTTCTTGGAGAACTCTCACATTTAACCATATGATGTCATCACAAATTTTCATATGTTTAATCTATCCAATGGTACTTAAATCATTTCAACTTCATTTATATATCTATATGGTTCCTTCATAATTATTTCATTAAATACTTCTCCCACTTTCTTCATTTTTAACATGTGTTTTTTCCATCTAATAATACGCACAACTTTGTACAGCCTGTAACTCAAACTTTTTAACTTAGACCTTCATCCAATAACATGAGTTTGGTTTATCTAATCACATTATTTTTTTGGTCTGGTCACATTATGTAATTTCATACAAATAGTTTGTTCTATAAATCCATCTTGATCTTGGAATTATCTCACTTTTTACTTATCCCTTTTTTTACTTCTATCACTTTTTGGAATGTTATAAAAACTCAACTTAGATCATGGTAAACTTCATGAGGTTAGTAACTTAAACAACATCAAAACATTATCTGAATTTGTAACGAAACTTTCTTACACTCTATAAGGAAAGTATCTTATACCTCATAAGGAAACTTCCTTAACCTCTATAAGGAATTTTTTTGAATCAACTCCATAAACTTCTTCTCTCAACTATCTTTATAAACATATATTGACATATTTACAACAAATACAACTAAAAACACTTTGCAATAATAATATCCATCTTTTTTTGTTATAAATAACCCAATTAAAACTCCAAACATCCTATAATATAATATGTGTTCTTAGGACTCTCATATTGATTTTTACATCTCCCCCTATTTTACTTCTCTCCCTTATTGGCAATCAAATAAAAAGATAACATAGTGAACATATTAGTACATCTTTCTTCCTCGTAATCTTGAAAAACGTTATCAAGATAAAAATTGTATCACATGATATTTTTTAAAAAATATCCTTTAACTAAATAACTCTATGTCTACTTAGAATAACACGATGTAGAAAATTATAGTGTATAATCAATGTTTTTTATATAAAGACTTCCATGTAATACATTCTTCAAGCTTCTTCTGATGTCTTTATATTATTGGAAATCTAAAGAAGTTTATTAATAAAAATCCTACATCCAATCTTAACAAACATATCAAAACATTTCAAGTGTATAATCACAATTCCCCCAACATCTCATCTTTCTTATTATCTCTAATTTTTTTTAGAAAATTGTTCTGCTCATACCATAGCTTCAGCTTTACTCCCTATCAAGGGTACCACAACTTTTGTCATCATAGTTGAACCAAAGTTTCAAGATTGATTTCTTAAACTTTATATAAAACTTTTATATCATTCAAACAGCATATTTACTTATTATCCTTCAATTCCTGGTATTTTAGTACAAATTATCATGTTTATTGGGAATAAAAATGTACCTCGGTGTTCCTTAGATGTAGTTTTTGGAATGAGAATCTTATCTCAGTCTAATCTTCTTCTTTTTCTTATAATTTTGATCTGATGTAATTTATTTCATCTTAACTATAGAATCTTCAAAGGAATCTATCATCTTCTCTTTATCTTTTATAACAGCTTTGTTACCATGATTTTGTAACATCATTTTATTAATTTATTCTTGGGTTAGTAATATAGTCATACATTTTTTTGTAACATTCTCATATTTCTCACACATTTTGCATTTATTTTAAATATTTAACTTTCTATATGTTGATAACATGTTATCAACATTGCTCTCATTTTCTAAAACCTATTTATTTCCTTTTTATAAATAAAACTTTTGTGATTAGACTATATTTATATCCATATTCATTTGATCTACCCAAATAACTAATTACTCTTTCTTTCATTTCTCAAATTTCTTACCCTGGTCGGCTTTTTTAAACTTATCGCATATTTTTTTTGAGGTGTTAACATTCTTGACTTCTTGAACTTTTTTTTCTCATAACCATACATTCTTAGAAATTTTTTTCTTCTTTTTTCATTATATATCCCCCATTGAATCATACCACTTTCTTGGTAGAGACATACTATACCAATATTAATATTCTCCATGCCTAAAAACTCCACAATACCAATAATGACTTCTAAATCTTGATCTATCAGACTGATAGTATTACTTATATAAATTTTTTCTTATTTTATTTTTAAAAACTGTGTGTTAATTTTATTAGTGAGATACTTTCTTTATGAATTACACTCTTTCATATTGGAAAATGACTAGTAGAAACCTACTTTTATGGACCTTTATTTTCACCATCTTTAGAAGTTTCACCTTTAAACTCAATTAATTTATGAATTCATATCTCATCTTTATTGAATCACTTTGTGTTACAATAAATATTGAATCTATTTTTGAAAACTATTCTTATTTATCTAATAAAATTTATTTCAACAAAATTAATATATTGTTTAATTCATCCAACTTTAACTTGTTCTACTTATATACCTAAATAAGTTTTGTGTCTAACTTGTTAACATTCTCCTTCACAGCTAATGTTTCATTATAACTATTCAATTTTCTCTCAAGTTATTCATATTTTATTTTATGATCTCTAATCACAATAAGGTTTATCTATTCCTTTTTTATTCACTCTCTATTCTCAAAAAATTTCTCCTTAAATTATTTTTTCAACTTCTTCCTTTACTTCTTGGGTTGTCTAAGTTACTTAAGAGCATCTTCCAAATTTTCTTTAACTATCCACTAAATTTTTATTATATCTTCACCATAATCATCACTATATAAATATTCACTTAATCTTCTTACATGATATAATAAGTTGACAAGATAATAATATTAATTTTTTGGAGGAAGAATTATCCTACTCTCTTTCACTCAACAAAAGTTTCTTCTTGTTTCTAGGAAACTTTTTCTTATGTTTTTTATACATATTTTTCTTAGAATTATTATAATATTATTCTCACTTATAATATTAATACTACTTAGGAAAATAACATTTAAATTTTCCTTTATCATTACAATTTCAACATTTAAGATAAATTTTAACTTTATGTTTCCAATTTCCCTTATTGTATCTTTTTGAAAAAATAGTGAAGATTGTGTTAAAGTTCTCTTCATTTTCCTCTAAATTTGAACCACTTGATTATTTTACAACTTCTTTATCTCTAATATTTCCTTTTAAAAAAGCTTCAAGATTTATTTATTAATTATCCTTGTTTTTAAAGACTATTGTTTCCTCATCAAATATGCCATATGAATTTTCTAAACTTCATCAAAAGATAATGTTTCTCAATCATTTATATCTAACACTCTGGAATCAAATATATCTGGAAATTTTTCTCATTAGTTTTTTAACGATGGTTGAATCTTCCAGCTTCTCAATGAAACCTATGATATTTATAAAAATTTCATTTAATCTGGTAAATTATTCTTCAATAATTTTTTTATCATATTAACAACTTAGAAATTACTATTCTAGATTTATAGTTTAGTTTCCTTAACATTCTCATTTCCTTCATAACTACTTCACAACTTATCCCATATTTTTTTATACATTGGATATATAATAATATTTGTATAAACTTTATATATAAGATACATCATCATTGAATTCTAATGTTTTACATCAACCTCAAAATTTATCTTATCAGCAACTATCATAGAAACTTCATAAATGGGAGGAAATATCACTATTGCATCACCTCTAAATTTGATCACAATTTATTGAATATAGGATAAAATAACATTATTCCAATATTGATAGTTTCTACCATCTAATATAAGAACACCCATGTTGTTCACTGAATTTATATTGTCTATCCTCAGTAGATAGTTTAATATTTTGGAGGGAACCTAGTCTCAGATAAAAATTGAAGTTACCTTGATCAATGTAGTATCACTAAGAAAGGGAGGGGTGAATAAGTTGCCACTTTTTATTTTATAATAAATTTTAGTAACTTCTTAAGGAAAATTTTCCTAATCTATAAAACTTTTTAGATTTATGATCTACTCAAATATAAATATCAAACTTACCTTTAATGTGAAAAAATATAAAGATGGATTAGTGTCAGATATTTACATAGTTCAGTACAAAGTCCTACTCCTTACCATGTTGGTTATTCCCCCAATATGTATTCTTTTACTATTTTATTTCAGGATTACAAAGGTATGAGAAGAAAAAAATTATATCCCCTAGTAATAATTCCTCTAACTAATCCTAGTTTTACCCCTTGAAATCATCTCTTCTAACATAGTTTATTATACCCCCCAACTGCCCTAACTATATCCTATTTCATCATAGCTGGTTATACCCCCCAGTCTGCAAGCCTTTTCAATAATTGGTTATACCCCCATAGAAAACGGTATTTCTTATTGTTTTTTGATCTACCATAGAAATATATTCTCTTTCTCAATAATTAAGATGGATTACATTTACTTGTGTATAATATTTAATATATTTAAAAACTATCTTAAGAGTCTTTTGGAATTAAAACTTCTTCCTGATCTTAGGAAGACTTGGATATGATCAGTATAAACTTTTCTTGAACTTCATTCATAAAAATTCCTTATCAATGTTCATATATTATAATTTTTTGATATGTATTCTATATGATGGATCTCCATCCAATTTTTCTCCAGCTAATTCTTCTCAATACTATGTGTTTCAGTCTGGTGTGTTATATTCTGAAAATCCATTTGATGAATCCATATGATGCTTCACTATCTAATAAATAATGTTTGATCTCGTGTGTTTCCTGCTTCTTTGACTAAATATAAACTCAATTGGTTACTCACACTATTTTCTCTTTATTTGATGGATCTTGGATAGATGAAAATTCTTATTCATTCAAAGAAAACTTAGTCTAATGAAACTTGGACCAATTATCTTCTATTCAAAGTTCCTCGACCCAATGCCTCTTCTTATTCAATTAAGTATGAAATTTATTGTAAAATCAGAGCATAAATTCTTTGGTTCTTTCTCTTATTTGTATAATAATAGTATTCTATACACAATATTTATATTTTTTTATCACTTTATTTAGGTGCACCTCCATATGTTAGGATGGAAAATCAAATGTATTTTCCAACTAAATGTAACTTTTAATTTCCAAGATTCTACTTAATTTAGTTTCATGGGGTTCTTCTTAACTCTTTCAGGATATTCTAGAACACACTTAATGTTTCTTGAAAGATCTCGCTTTCTCCAAAATTCTTTAAACTCACTTGAAAAAATATACATTGAATGTTCTACTCTTCATGGTCATGTTAAAGACTTTACATAGTTTATATAAAGATACTTAAAACTCCTTTGTCTTGTATATGTCTATTTATTTCCATGATTAGGGTGTTACTGTCTAATGGTACACCTTTATCATTTTTCAGCCGATGGATTCACAAACATTCATCATCTGATAAAACAACTCTAGCTTCCTTCGTCCAATGGACTAAGATATTTTTTCCATATGATGGACTTATTTTTTGTTTCCCCTTCATTAGGAAACCTTTTTTAGATGTACTCATCATAACTTTTTTCAATGAAATATCATACCTCTATTTGATAGATCTTCATAATGATATTTGGTTGGTGATATTCAAATTAAACCTCTGACCAATAATATGTAAAACCTCTATTTGATCATTTTCCCTTAGCAAATAAAGTCGGTACAGCATCATAGGATTTCCCATCCAATGAGATTATGTACCTCAGTCTCATGTTCATCTATCTAATGCCACTCAAATCTATCTAAAACTTTGTATTCCCTTCACAACTTGGAGAACCTTCACATTTCTCTATCTAAAGACATAAAAAATATCTATCTATTGGATATTTTCAGTAGTACATAACCATTAAAACATCATTTACATATCCCTCTGGTACCTTCATAACTCTTTCCTTACATACTTCTCCCCCTTTGTTCATATTTCAATATAGGGTCTATCAGTACACTAAAAAAATTTGGCCTTTAATAATGTTATTAAAAGGGATTTATCAGTGTTATTGAAGCAATGATAATGCAAGAAATGTCAAAGGGTTGTCTTTAACAGCACCATCAAGAATTAGTGATAAATGCACCCTTTAACAGGGTTGAAAAAAGTGTTGATAAAGGGGAACTTTATGAGCACTTTTCTTTAGCGCTGATAAAGGGATACTTTAATAGTTATTTTTTTAAAATAGATAAAGTCTCCCTTTAACTAATATTTTTTGGTGCTATTAAATAGTGCCTTTATTTGCTCTAAAAAAGCATTGTTAAAGTCCCCCTTTATTAGTGCTTGTTTTTAAGAATTGTTAAAGGTTTGAAATTTTGTTTTTGTTCAGACCTATCCTTGAACCACCATTTATCGGCATTTTCCAGCCCCCTTTATCATCACTTTTCACCCACTAACCCAGGAACTTCCCCCCACCCCTTTTATGAGAACTTTACATAATTTTATCCTCATGTGTGCACATGTATTTGATTCATGTACCTCTTCTTTGTAGCTTGAACGCCTTTACCACTGCACCGTGTTGTTTTATTATCTATTTTACTATATATATATTATTCACATATTTATATAATTTTTTTTAAATAAATCTATAAAATATTTGTTTTCTTTAAATACATTTTTATAATTACTCTATGTATATTTGATATTTGGATATAAATTTTATACATTAATACATGTATAGTTACATATTAACATATAATAGAATATTAACATATAAATTTATTATATTATATTTATAAATATTTACTATAAAATATATTTATATAATATATTTAAAGATAATGATAATGATTTATTTATTAAAATACATTTATATATGATATATATGAAAAATACACACACACACATATTAACACACACAGGTATAACTTCAAATTTCTCACTTACACATAAAAATATTTATATAATATGTATTTATTTACATATATTAGAATATACATATACATATATATTTGTTTATTAACAGACACATGTTTATAAATATGTATTACTTATATAGATATATATATACATATTAATGTATTTTTATAAGGTAAAGAAAATGGGTAATTTTTTAATTTAAATAAAATGAATATTAAATATTTATTTTATATATTTAAAAATACATTTTTACATAAATATTTTGATATTTGTATTTATATAAGTGGTTTATTATAAGTAAATATATGAAAATATGCATATATTTTATTATAAATAAAACTAAATTGTGAAAGTTGATAAAAATTAAAAAAAATTATCAATATGAATGTAAACCCTAGGAAAAAATTTATTTTCCACCAAAAAAAACATGTTGACCCCATTAAACAAGGATGAAATCCCATCCAAAGTTAAAAAATGGGATACCCTGACAAAAAACTCACTTTTAGAGGCCTTATGGGCCTTTTTCCCTAAAAAACATGACCTGAGATTCCCTCAATTTCTAGGGTATATATCTCACCGCAAGATTATATTTGATATATGGTAGACCATAAAGAGACACCCAATTCAAAATTTATGGTCATTTGAAGTTCAAGTCATGTTTCCAACTTATCTTAGACTATTCATTAGTTCATTTAATTTTTATGTCATCCAACTGTAATTAAATTACTACTACTCAATAATAATTAGAAAATTATGAATTAATATTATTTTTAAATTATTTTATATGTCATTTTCACTAAATATATTATATATTAAGTGTAAATCCTAATTTATCCTTATCTAAAACTTATTTAAAAAATATATATTGTATTTATATCAATATAAATATATATTGTATTTATATCAATATAAATATTTTATTATTTTAATACTTTTTTAATAAAATATAATTTTTTAATAAAATATACCATTTATCAGTTCTAGTAAAAACACTGATAAAGGACCCCCTTTATTAGTGCTTTTTTACTAGTGATGGTAAAGGTACTCCCTTTATCAGCACTTTTTATTAGCATTGATAATGGGGGGCTTTAGTAGTGTTTTTTTACAATCGTTAATAAAGGGCCCCCTTATAAGAACTTTTAGCTAGCATTGATAAATCCTAGCACTAGATAAAACCAATTTTTTAGTTGTGGAATGATAATATACACAACTTTGTATAGCCTCCAACTCAGACATTGTAACTCATACCTATGTCTGATAACATGAGCCTGGTAAATCTAATCACATTATTCTTTCTATCTGATCACATTACGAAACTTTATACAAACTGTCTGTTTTATAACTCTAGCTTGATCTTAGACTTCTCTCACATTTTATTTCTCCCCTTTTTCACTTCTGTCACTTTTTACAAAGGTGCACAAACTCTTCATGGATCATGATAAAATTCATGATATTATAAACTTGAAGAACAATAAAACATCATCTAAAATTTTAAGGAAGCTTTGTCACACTCCATAAGGAAAATTTCTTACACCTCATAAAGAAACTTCTTTAACCTCCATAAGGAATTTGTCTTAATAAACTATAGCAACTTATTCTCTAAAATTTTTATACAAAAACATATTATCATATTAAAAAATGGAACTAGACACACTTTGAAATAATAAAATGAATGATACATAACTTATCAACTCCTAGAACTCCTCAGAAAAATAGTGTGTTATAATTAAGAAATAGAATTCTTATTGAGATTACTCGAACCATGTTGAGTGAATACATAGTTACTAAACATTATTTTTGTTGAATTCATTTTTAATACTTTCTATATTAAAAATCATGTTTTAATTATAAATTTTCTTAATAAAACTCTTTATGAGTTGTGGATAGGAAGAAATCAAAAACTTTTTTATTTTAAAGTTTTTGGATGTAAGGTATTCACATTTAATACTAAATATAATTTACCTAAATTTTCTCTAAAATATAATAAATTAATATTTATTGGCTATTTTATAACATATATGGATTATCATGTTTTTAATAAAATAACAAAAAATTGTTTAGGAAACAATTCATTTTAGGTTTGATGAAACTGGACCTTTTTTCAAAAATCTTAAAACCACATCTTTGGATTATGTTTAAAAAACTATTTTCCAACCCATGTTGGAGAATTATCCAGATAGAATAAAAACTAAAGAATTAATCTCTAAAGTTTTACCTCTTGAATAAATTCAACCTTTTTGAAAAATAATATTTTATAAACCTAATAAATCATATGATATTAAAGAATCTTCCCACTAATATTATCATCGGTGACGTATATCAACCAGTCAAAACAAATAGATCCTTAAGAAATAAATGTGAACATTGAGAATTCTTATCTTAGTTCGAACCTGAAGCACCTGATGAGGACTTAAGTGATGAAAATTGGATAAGGGAAATGCATTATAAATTTAATTAATTTTATTGAAACAAAGGTTTTACTTTAGTAGAAAAACCTAATTATCTTCCATTGATTAGAGTAAAATGGTTTTTCCACAAAAAATGTGACAAAAATGGAATTATAGTAAGAAATAAGGAAAGTCTTGTTACTAAGGGATATAATCAACAAGAATGCATAGATTTTGAAGAAACTTTTTCTGTAGTATATGGTCTCAAATCTATCTATATACTTCTAGACTTCATGGTATTCTTAAATTTTACACTTTATTAAATGGATATTGAGTGTGAATTTCTTAACTGATATATTCATAAATAATTCTATGTGGAAAAACCACCTAGATTTTTAAAATAGAAAATCATTGGATTATTATTTTAATCTTACTAAGGCACTCTATGGACTTAAATAATCCCCCATAGCCTTGTATAATAGACTTACTAGATTTTTACTTCAAAACAATTTTCTTAAGGGAGTTGTTGATCCATATATTTTTATTATTAATGTTTTAAAAGAAATTTCCATTTTCCAAATTTATATTGATGAAATTATATTTGTCGCAACTTAAAAATATCTTTATAATTCCTTTTTAGAACTTCTGAAATATGATTTTGAGATGAGAATGATAGGTGAACTAATGTTTTCCTGGGTTTTCAAATGTCTCAAAAACTAGAAGGAACCTTCTAATCACAAAAAAGTATACGAGATCTAAAACCTTTTAGATAAATGACTAGTATTTTATTATATATTATATCCTTATGACCATACATAATGTTTTTTGTATTCTTATGTGTAATAATTCAAGAAAATACAAAATAATCTAATATTAAAGCTACGAAACAAATTTTCATTATTTTAAAGGAAATTTAGATCTTGGATTATTTTATTCTTCTAGAAATTATTTTTAACTAAAAATTTTTTTAGATACCGAATTTTGTGGATGTAAGATGAATAGAACAAGTGCATATATAACCATTCATTTCATAAGAGATGATTTAGTTTCTTACTCTTATAAGAAACAAAACTCATCAACACTTTCCACTAAGAAAACTAAATATACAGTAGTTAGAAGTTTTTGTGCTCAAGTATTTTGTATTCAACACAAGATCATAAATTTTAGAATGAGTTTTAGTAAAACTACAGTTTTTTGTGATAACACAAGTGTCAGAGTTTTGTCTAAAAATCTAGCACATCACTCACAAGAAAATCACATAGATATAAGATTCCACTTCCATCAGGATCACACACAAAAAGGAGATACTTTTATAGGGTTTATCAAAATTTAATAATAACTTACTGATACTTTAATAAAACCATTAAATTATTATATATTTGAATATATTAAATATAATGTTGGCATGATCAATATAAATTGATCATTTATCTACTTCTTGTTCGCATACCTCCCTATATTAAAAAATTACTTAAAAAGGGGGGCACATTTCTTCCCATTTTTTTCATATGTTTTTCTTTATTTTTTTTCTTATAGTGTATACAAAAATATCCATATATATTTTTTAAGAAAAATTTTAAGACCCATCGTAATGAAGTTTTTTAAAAGTTTAATCAAAGAAAATCTTTCCTCTAAATTTTCCTTATGTATATGAGTTCTTCATATTACCGGAAAAACTTTCTCATGAAAGTATATTTAAAAATTATATAAGACGAAAACGTTTCATTCCTTTTTTATAAATTTTGATAAGGAAACCTTATTAATAATGTTACAAACTTTAAAATTATATCAGAATAATGTTTGTTTGATACAAAATAAAAAATTTCTAACAAATATTACAAAAGTTTGAGTGTTCAAAACATACAACTTTATTAAAATGATTACATCATTATCTTTTGTGATTTAATCATAGTTGTTGGATCTAATTATAATTAAAACAGTCAATCCTGTCAATTATATATAGTAGGTGTGGATTAAAATTTTCTTTGTACTTATTGAATCTAAGGAGAGATTTTGTCAGTTGGTTTTTCTTCCATCCATTTGATTCTATGGTTCATAATATTTTCTTCAAGTTCATCTATTCAATCTTCATGGTGAATCAAAATGATTTTTTTTTCAAGGAAATTTTTTAAATAAATGTTCATTGATAGAATTTTGTTTGAAAGGTATGAGTACCTTTTAAAATTAGAAATTATTTTCTAATTATGGGAATCTCTATGTATATATAAAGAATATTTTTATTTATATTACCCAACCAATGTTCAAGAATTTTATATAGCTCATACTTTAATGAGTTGGTAGGGTTAAAGAATGTTTCTTTCTAACTATTTGGAAAACATTATAGTTTGAATATTAAGAAAAATGTTGAACATATGGAAATACCTTTTGAAGGGGAATATTATTTTGTTACTCACAATTTTCCTGATAATATTGGATCTTTTTAAAGGTCCTTATCCAAGAAATCTGTATTTTATTATTATGGGAAGGTAAGGAAACTATCACATCTTGCACTGAACATAACAATTATTTCAGTGTGGGTTCAAAATTATATTATTTTGAGTAAAAGTGATAGGGAAACCTTGAAAGTTTAATATATTTATATCTTTTACTTCTTATGTAATGTTAAAATTTTTAAACTAGTGAAGTTTATGTATAATTATATAGAATCTATCAAAACTAGAACATTCAAGCTCAAAATACTTCTTTATAAAAAGTTTATTAACAAATATTTGGTGAGGTTCATGCAAGAAAAAAATCTCAAGAATAAATTCATTACCATTAGAGTAAAGTTTTCCTATTTTAGTGATTAAACCATTGATAACATAACAATTAACTATTTTCGTATTATGAAAAATTTTATAGATAGTGTAATAAAATTTCAATCCACTAAAGAAGTTGAGGTTATCAAATGTTAGTAAATTCTCTATAATGTATCCTTGTTTTCCTTTAAATAAAAAAATATTTAAAATGAATCTTTCAATGACTTAATAAAGAAAAAATGATAATAAGGAAGGATATCATGGTTTTGGACTAGATGTTTCTAAGTCAAAAGTTATGGAGGAACAAATTTGTGATCAGTTAAAATAAGATGAAAGAATGAAGAGTAAAGTATACAAATAAAATAAATCTAAATTATATAAATATTTAATATGTTAAATAGATAGATAAAATGAAGGAGTGGAGAGGAATGAGGAATTGGTTCCTCCATCCAATTATGTGGAGAAGGAAAAACATGCTCCTTTTTCTGTAGCCCCTCTTTTTATTGCTCGTCTATCCATTACCTTGACATAATCTTTGACAATTTATTCTAACTAAGTTCCTACATCAATTATAAATGAAAAATTTAAGAAAGTTGTGGCATAAATTTCAAAATATGTTAATCATATTTTTGTTCAAGTATTTAGAAAAGATATTATAGAAGTTACTAATAAACCTTCTCATCCCAAATAACTTCATAGAGTATCAAGGAAGAATAAATAATTAAGGAATTATTAGGAAGTTATAAAATCTATAAAGGTAGATTTAGATATCTATGAATCTTCATTTCATACCTCAAAATCATTGACATCTTAGTCTAACGAAGATGTATCGATTAATTCTCAAGAAGAAAAAGAATCTTTAAAAAATGAAAAACATTCCTCAATAGAAAAGAATTGGATCATGATCAAACTATTGAATAGGTGGATGTTATAGATACTTACTAATATCTTTTCATTTAAAAAGAATAACTTATTTTTGCAAGAGTTAGAGAGTCTGTTTTTTAGAAGTTTCAAGTTAATACACTAACTCTTTCCCAAGTAAGTGATCTAAAAGAACTGAGATGAAAATGAATTAATTTAATGAAGAACTTAAAAGGCTTAAAAGTATTATAAAAATATTTATATAAATCAATTATTAATGAAAATATATTCAAGGAAAAGTAAAAGTAATTGATGGATTGAGCTACCTTAAGAACAAAATTTAGAAAGTCATCCAAAATGAAGTCAAGATCAAATATCTTAAAATAAATTCCTCAATTGAGTTCATAAATATGAAAATTATTTTGTAATGGATGAATCATACATAATAAAATATCAAGTTCTTTGATGAAAAGTTATATGGGATAAATGTTGAAACCAAAACAATTTCCAAGTATGTTGAAAATATCAACATTGAAGTTAGAGATCATACACTAGCTATTGATGATCTTAAGACTCTTTACATATAGAAAGACTTAGATATTTCCAATAAAAATAAGAAAACTTAGATAATAGAAGAAATGGTTTCAATGTTAGAATTGAAAGATGAATAATTTGATAAGACACTCAGTGATCGAAATAAGATAAAGTAAATTATTTAAAATATTATAAGAAATATTAATTTGCTTAAACTCTTGATGTTTTTTAATAATCAATAAAAGTTTTCGTTCACAATTTTGGATGAGTGTGGATACATTTACATTATTTTGGATAAATGAAATATTTTCTTAAATAATTACATTATTTTTATAAATTTTTTAGAATTATTTCAGAACATTTTAGGAAATTCATATATACTAAAACTCTTTAATTATACATTCTTTTCAAAAAAATAACAAGGGGAGAGTAGAGCACTGAATATTTGTGTAGGTAAGGGTAAATAAGTTTTTAAAAGTTTATATTTAAATTCTTATATTAAGTGTTTTTTATTTTGATTTTCAAAAAGGTAGAGATTTTTGAGTTGAAAGACATCCTTCTACCTTTACTTTTAAGAATACCAATTCAAACTTTATGTGTTTGTATGTTTCTAATGTTTGTCATTCCAAAAATATAAAGTGTTTTACAGGAAGGTATTAATTTTTAATAGATGGAGAATTTCAATTATATCAGATAGAAATTTATAAAGTATATTGGATATAAATGTACAAAGTACATCAGATAGATATATAAAAATTTCATCATATAGATGTCATAAAAATTCCATCAGATAGAGTTCTACAAATTCCATTGGATAGACTCCATCAGATAGAGAGATATAATGTTTCTAGATGGACATTTACTAAGACTACTGGATGAATGTAAACAATTTTACTAGATGAAGATTTATCTTTTTTACCAGATGGAAATTTTAAAGGTTTGTAATGGTGATTTAAAAATTGACCATCAAATATAGATATGTTGTGTTGAACATATTGAGTGAAGAAGAAGTTTGAACGATTTTGTTGAAACTGATCCTGAGAAGTACATAATACAATTTTTAGGGGAATTATTATAAATAGGTCTTCAACCATGGGGGAGAAGAATATCTTATATACCAATGATCAAAAAATTATTGTAACATCTTTTTACTAAGTGTTCTTCATTTTAATCTTTAGACAGTTTTCTTACAGAATTTTTTATGAGGTTATCTTTTTAAATGCCTTAAGACTATATGTTGTAGTTTTTGTTTGTATGATATTGTGAATTGAGTTATCTTGGTCTTATAAAGATAGGGTTTTTATAATTGAATTGATCAACGGTTCATGAAGATAGAAAAAATTAGTTTTTTCAATTATTCTAATTGAGGGATTCTTAATCTTGGAAGACATACCTTACGATAGGTTAATTAATGGATTCATAAATTAAGTGAAGAGATTTATTTATCAATTGAGGTTAAGTTGAACATATTTCTTATAAAAGATACTATAATTTTTTAAAATTATTTAATAAATATTTTATTACTTAATTATTATTATTTTTAAAAGTTTTACATATTTTTTGTGTATGTTTTAGAAAGGTTTATATTTTTTTGTGTAAAAAATTTCTTACACTAGTTATAAAGCGCATAAATGTAACTATTTATCAGATAAAGTTTAATAAAGGTGTTTGGAAATTTATATGCTTAAATTTTTATAAACTACAATTCACCCCCACCTCATCCCCTATTGTAGTACATTGAATATTATAGAGACCCAACCCCAGAAGGCCCGAAACCAATGTCTGATATCAATTACATTGGCATGATTATAAGGAATCAAATCCTAAAGGATAAAGAGTTTAGTATTCTTGGTAAACCATATACATACATGAGTCTTATATTACAAATTAATACACTAATTACAACATAATTGTTTTTATAAATAACTTTAAGGTTAAATTTATTCCATCTATTATATCCCTACATATCTTTCATAGTACACTTCTTGGATTCCTTGAGAAATGAAACATAATAAGGGTGGTCTCAAATTATTAGTAAGCGTAAAGTATATAAGAAGTAATAATGAATAAATATAAATAAATCAACATGGCAAGGTAAATAACTAAACATGAATGCCAAGTAATCAATAGGCTAAAAAGGAAGTGAATAAGCATAAGGCAGGGTAAATAAAAACACATGCCATTCAAATAAATAGATAAGGAAAAATAAATATAGAAAGGTAAGAATTTGGAACACATGTGGAGAAATCAATTAACTAAAAATAAAATCCATCCATAGATATGTCAATGAAAAACCTCTTGTAAAAATTATAAATGAATCTAAATGAGTGAAATAATTAATTATTGGGTGTCATGTCTAAGGAACATGAAAACCTATACCGTAAAGACATTTAACAAGATGGTTTAAAAATAAATATAGAACCCTATTTAATTTGTGTAAAGAATTTTTCTAATGAGAACTTATTGATGCATCGATGAGCTATATAAAGACCGGACTCCACCCATTATTTCTTGTCCAAAGCATTCCTCATATCAAATAATGAAAATAAATAATATGTCTTATCAAATATCTATATTGAATAAAGAATAAAAAATTATCAATATTTCACTAAAGAGTCAAATAACTATTAAAGTAGACATTGTATATAAAATGGTATATGGTTAAGCAATAATAATATCTATGATAAATGAAATGAATAGTTTCAGAGAAATTCAATGTTCAATGATCATATGAGATTGAATATTTCAAAGGGACTAACTAATAAATCAATGAAGTGAATGTCAATATTATCCTTGTACAAATTAATTATAAACCCTCCAAACAAATAATAAGTATAGTATCAATAAAATATATCCCAAGTGGAGTAAAATATAGGTTTGTTGTTATTGATGAATAGAAATGAAAAGATCTTTTAAAAACATTCTCGAGGAAAATATACTTTATTTTTTAAAAACCTTTTGAAAAACTTTTTCTTTTAAAACCACTTTTGAAAAAAATGTCTTTAAAAGTAACCTTTTAAGCATCAAAATAAAACTTCAATGAAATAACGGTGAGTAATTCTATACCTTCCGTACAAGGAAAAAATAATATTCTTTTTTCACAGTAAAAAGGGTATAAAAATTACTTGTTCATAAAGTGATAAAAATATTCTTTTGAAAACATTGGTAAAATAAAAAAGAGTAATTTTTTTGACTAAATCATGTTAAAAAAATTAAAACCATTTTATAAGATGGGGTTTTTAGAAGAAAATATGTTCTTCGACTAAAGTGAAAAATAAAGTCGGGTTTTCTTAAAAAGGTTTTTTAAACTATTTTGACTACCAAAGAGTGGAAAATGGTAATATTGATTAATAAAGGTCATGAATAACTATATGGGATGAAAATTAATGGTTTTATTAGATAGTTATCAAATAATTTCATATTATGGAAATTTAATTTTAAAAAATCATGAATAAAATGATATTGTAAAGTAAAACCTTGATAATATTATAATGTAGGAGTGTGAATAAATCAATTAATAGATTGTTTGTATCAAATATAAATCCACATATATAGGAGGAAATTCATAAATAGATAGTAAAAGTCATTATACATGTGATCATAGAATATTAATGAAAATGAGAAAGTAATCTAACCCAATGAAAAGAAATTGGGTCATGAAATTATTTTCCTCTTTCACTACTACAAAATTGGCCTTTAATAGAACTAAAAAAGGCCTTATTAGTGCTAGAGAAGTGATGACTACTGAAGAGAGATTAAAATCCTAAGTATTTTATCAGCTCTAAAATAGTACTGATAAAGGATCTATTTATCAGCACTTTTAAAAGTGCTGATGAAGGGGTATACTATAGTGTTATGTACCAACACAATACAACAATAAAAACTCCAAAAAAATAAGAAAAATAAAGTATGAATATATAATTTAAATGAAGAGAAAATAAGTTGGCCTTATTTTCTTGGTTTTAGCGATGTGATGCACGATTTAAACTAAAATGATACTTATATATTGAAAAAACACACTTTGAGTCATATATATCACATTGTGCATTATATTTAGGTGAGGATGGTTCTTACACATCTCAAATGACTTATGGATCATTTTTCTAAAGTATCCAAATAATCTGAGTGTGTTTTCTTAGTTTTGAGTACGTCACTAGTCTTTTTTACTAAAATGTCATTTTAAACTAAAAACATGCACTTTGACTCATACCTATCACATTGTGTATTGGTTTGACATGATACCAATTCCTACACATAAAAAATGATTTATGAATAATTTTCCTAAATTATAAAGACAATATATGCATGTTTTCTCTACTTTCAGTGAGTGACACTTTTTAAACTAAAATGTTGATTTTAAACTGATAATGAACACATTAAGTCATACCAAACACCTCATGTATCAGATTGAAGTTAGGATTATTAATACAAGTAAAAATGACTTATGGACCATTTTTATAAAGAATGAAAACAATCTGAATGTGTTTTATCAGTTTTGAGTAGGTGAGTTTTTCTTTTTATAAAAATTAATGTGAATATTAAATAAAAAGATGTGCATGGAGTCATATCTATCAAATAATGAGTCAGATTGAGGTGTGTATAATTCCTACACGTCTCAAATGAATTATAGATCATTTTTATAAATTATCAAAATAATATGAATGAATTTACTCAGTTTGGAGTATATCACTTTTCTTTTTAACTAGAATGTCATTTTAAACTAGAAACACACACTTTGACTCATACCGCTCAGATCGTGTATTAGTTTGATGTGAGACTGATTTTTACATGTCAAACGTGACTTATGAAACAATTTAATAAATTATTAATTAAATAAAAATTTGTTTTCTTAGATTTCAGTGAGTGATATTTTTGGAATTAAAGGGTCGATTTGAAACTAATAAGGAACACGTTGAGTCGTACCGGGCACATCATGTATCGGATTGAGGTATGGCTTACTCCTACATGTAAGAATGTCTAATGTATAATTTAAATAAAGTATAAAAACAATATAAATGTCTTTTATTGGTTTTGAGTAGGTCATTTTTCCTTTTTATTAAAATTGATGTCATTTTTAAATAAAAAGACACACTTGGAGTCATACCGGTCACACTGTGCATCAAATTGAGGTGTAGATGATTCATACATATCTAAAATAAATTAAGAATCATTTACCTAAAGTATAAAAATAATTTTAATGTGTTTTATTAGTTTTTAGTATGTCACTTGTCCTTTTAATTAAAATTAATGTCATTTTTAAAAGAAAAATATTCACTTGGAGTTATATCAGTCACACTATGTGTCATATTGAGGTAAGTATGATTCCTAAACATCTCCAATGTCATATGTATCATCATCCTATAGTATAAAAATAATACAGATGTGTTTTATTGGTTTTGAGTACGTCACTTTTTTTTACTAAAATGTCATTTTAAAATGGAAACACAAACTTTGGCCTATACTGATCACATCGTGTATCAGTTTGACATGACATTGAATCCTATACATTGAAAATGACATATGAATATATTTTGTAAATTATTAAGTAAATATGAGTGTGTTTTCTTTTATTTTAGTGAGTGAAATATTTTGATCTAAACAGTCAATTTTAAATTAATAGTGGACACATTGAGTCATAGTGGTCACGCTGTGCGTTGAATTTTGGTGTGACTAATTCATACACATCTTAAATTAGTTATGTATAATTTCCCTAAAGTATAAAAACAATCAGAATATTTTTTTTCTCTATTTTGAGTTTGTCACCTATCTTTTTTACTAAAATTAATGTCAATTTTAAATTAAAAGAACCACTTGGAGTCATGTTGGTCACACTGTGTGTTAGATTGAGGTGTGGATAATTCATGTTCCAAAGTCTCAAAACAATCCTAAATACCAATGTTACCACACTTCCATTTTATTTCTATGTCAAACTACTAACACCACATATTGACTTGATGTTCTTAGCCAAAAAACCATTCTCATTGTTGAAAGTTAGAAGAGAATATTCTTTCAACAATGATATAGTTTGTTTTATACAATAACATTGAATCAATATGAAGTGCTAGAAGTTTGACAAAGAAATACAATGAATCTATAAATGTGGTTACATTGTACGAAAAAAATCATTTTATCTTTTTTTTTGGCTTATTGTAGAAAGTTTAAATAAAAATATAACTTCCTAAAATAACTATGAAAAAAACTTAATAAATATTAGATAAAATTGATAAGGAAATTAACTTAAAAATATTAGATAAAATGATGGAAAAAAATAATTAAATTAGTAATAATTCACATTTTTCTGATGTTTGTATAAATTATTAACTTATTTTCTTATTATTATTATCTCATTTGAAATCTCAAAGTAAATTCCCTCACGAGCATGAGTAGCTTCGAACAAACCAACCCAAATCAAAAAAAATAATCTACCTATACAAGAAAACAATTATTATATGAGTAATGCTAAAAAAATAATTTAAAAAAATATGAAACAATACATTAATTCTATGGATAATGATTTTATTATGCAAACATTGTTGACTATAGGGATATGTTTATGGTAAAGCATTAAGGATGTTGAAAAACACAAATAGATATCTCCAAATAATCAATCAACAATTGAGGGGGTGAGGAGAAGATAAGATACATTGGATTGAAGATTTTAATCGTTTGATAGAAAGTAAAGATATCCTATTGGGTTCATAAAATATTCATGTTTTATAATAAATAAGTAAATAAACATAAGACATTCAATATCAAAGGTGAATTCCTCCAATTTGTGATAATTACATGGATGTTAATTAGAGATTCCAAAAGATGAAACCAAAAGGAAATGGTAAAGAATGATCTGTTTTTATATGGATTAAAATAAAACATACATAGTTTTTATTAGATGTGTGATGAAAGAAATGAAGTTATTTTTTAGAAGTATTACTTAGTGGGTTATCATTTCAAATACGGATATATTTTTATCAACTGTGAGAAATATAAGAAAGGGTAAAATAAATTAATAAAATTTCATTGGGGATCAGAAAGTTATAGTGAAATGGCATAAGACTCTACAAAAAACAGCATTTTTCCAAGTATGTCCAAAATCATTTAGATAGGCTAAAAAGGATTATAATTAGATAAAATATATTCATGAGTAGCTGGATCTGAAAAAGAATAATGTGACATAAGGATATTGATCTGAATAAAAACAATGAAGGCTTCTTATGAATCAATTTGTTACATATACTGTTATAAAAAATGTCCATTAGTTTAAAAATACATAATTTTTTTAGTTATTTTTTTCCTAATTCTATAAAACTCTTAACATAAAATTTCATGGTAACATATTATAAAGAAACATTTTTTTATGTCATGTAATTGATATGGTCACATATTTGGGGCATTATATCACCACTATGACTTAAAAATGGATTTATGTTTATGTTAGTAAACTATAAAATTCATTAGAATTAATAATCCATAGTGAACATAGCACATCATTATATTATTAAATCCAAACTAATAAACTTGACTTGAATTGGGATTATAAAGGTGTAATGATTTTATCCACGAAAAATAATTTTTATTTTAACAAAATATATTGTATTAAAAAATATTTATTAAATTTACATCAATCAATTTTAATATGTTATTTTACCAAAATTAGTTAAATCTAGTGGTATAATATTTATTCTTTATTGATTTAAAATATTCTTTAAAATTTAATTAATAGAAAACATTTCTTGGTAAATAAGTTACTTTTAAAATAAAATATCAAATTTATAAAAAATTTGATCAATCCTAAAGGATTGAGAATAATAAATTCTATCAACAATTTACTCTTCTTCTACACCATGTAATAAAACAGTATTTTGTTTCTTAAAACACTATGATTTTTATGTTTTTTCTAGAATATGACTCATTCTAATTATTTTTTTTTCTAACTATATTTCAACAACCAAAAACAAAATATCAATTAAATTTTATCTCAAAATTATTTTTCTTTTATAATATACTCTATGGATTATAGAACCTTAAACATATTTATTTTTTATTTTTATAGAATTTATTCAAAAATATTTAAATTACAATTGAAATATTTCAAAAATAAAAACTAAAAAAAATATATTATTTTAATAAGTAGTTAAATAAATAAGATAACAAATCAAACATATATACAGTTTTTCTCATCTAATTTTATTGATTCATCAAGATAATTTGATTGTTACATTTCATAAGTGATCCCTAAATCTATCCCATGCCTCATGAAATAGTTCATTGTCATCCTAAATAAATCAATTAATGTTACCCCATATTTCAGTTCTCATTATCCTCGGAAAAAAATTCATGAAAAAATCATTATATAGTTTTTCTCATGAGTCAGATATTTCATCATCCATTTTTTTAAAAACTTTTAGAATTACCTTTCAAATATAAGGGGATAAACCTATATTTCAGTTCCTCATCACTCTACCCTCTTAGTTATAATTTCTTCATGACATAATATAATTCCCCAATGATGTTAGATATTTCATCAGCCAAGTGATTTGAAATGTAATATTCCAAACCACTAACAACACTGACCACTATATAGATGATTTTTTCAAACTTTTATGATTGCAAAGAGGTAGATGTCATGGAACATAGGTATCTAGAGCCTATTATACCTCAAGACATCATGAACCAACATTGGGTTTGATATGTTTCAAGTCGTACAGCACCAATGTTGACCCAAGGATACCCACATGATATCGGGGAAGACGATACTTCAATATATCTAAAAAATAATGAATTTTGGGTTGTTTTATTATAAGATAGTGCAATTAGACTTGTTGGGATACATAGATGTGGGTTGAGAAGGTTCAATAGACAATCGAGAGAAATTAGAGATATCGAAAAATGTGGATTTCATTCGAGCCATGGTTGCGTTGAACCCTAGAATCACTCGAGACTTGAATTAGAGATTCAGAATAGTGAGAGCCTCGATTCTAGACTAGATTTGAGTTTGGATTCAACAACAAGGAGTGTTGATAGAAGTTTGCTAACATGGACATCTTCGAATATCAATAACTAGTTCGTGATGGTTAGGGTTCTTAAAAAAGATTGTGACACATTTGTCAACACATCAAAAAAAGCGCTGATAAAGATAACTTTTATCAAAGCTAAGTTAATAAGCACTGATAAATACTTAAAATACTTTTTTTTAAATAATACTTTTTTAAAAATGTATACTTATTATATATACTTATAATACTTATAAAAATACTTTTTATAAAATAATAATTTTATAATTATTTGAATATATAATTATTTTTTTTATAATTATAAAAATAGTTTTTAAAAAAAAATAATATTTATATGATTATATATTTTTATATAATTATATATATATATATAAACATAGTAAATATAACCATTATTTAAATAAATTTGTTATAATTTTTTATTTATTTATTTATAATTATATAAATACTTTTTTAAAAAATATTATTTATTTATTTATAATTATAAATATATAAAAACAGTAAATATACTTTTATAAATATTTTTTTTACAAATGTATTTTTAACATTATTAATGAATATTTAATCTTAAGTCCATGCATGTTAAAAGTGAGAAAAATTGATTAATTAAAAATGAGTACAATATTGAAAATTTGGATAAGTTTGATTAATATAACTAATTAAAAAATGGATATATATTGAAATAAATATGAATACATATTGAAAATATTAAAACATAGTGAATAAATATATATAAAATAAATAATATAATGTGAATAAATTCTAAAAAAATAGGTGTTCATGTATGTATATAAAAAACATTAATTTAGTATGTGTGAAATCAATATAATATGTTTAACCTATGCTATAAATTGAAAAATTAAATGACATTCAATTATGTCCATTACTTGATGCAATTAGTTAGTATTTTTAATTCATATTAATTTTTAATTATAAAACATTATTCACTAAATATATTACTATTTAATGTAAAGAATAAATAATAATTGTTTTTTTTAATCATATTTATATACGTTAATATATATATCTATATAATTAATGTATACTATTTATTAACATTATCGATAATCATCTAATTAATAAAATATTTAATATTTTTGTCAATTTACTTATTTTTAATTTTAATTTGTTTAATTTTCATTTTAAATTTATCAATATATTTAATACATACTATTTATTAGTATTTATAATTTATATATAGTACAATCAATTTATTCATTTTTATCAATAGCTATTTAATTAATAAAATTTGTAATGTTTTTTTAATAAACTCATTTTTATTTTTTATTTATTTAATTATTTCATTTTATTTATTCATACCTTTATCAGTAATTAAAAATTATTGATAAAGGATTCATTTATAAATGCTAAAAATATAGCGCTGATAAAGGATACCCTTTATCATAGCTAAAAATAAAGTTCAGATAAAGGGTACACTTTATCAGCACTAAAAATAAAAGCACTAATAAAGGGACCCTCTATTAGCGCTAAAAATAAAGAACTAATAAAGGTTTAAATTTATCATCTCTTTATTTATCATTGATAAATATACTATTTATCAGCATTTTTTTCTAACTCTGATAAATACCACCGTTGTTAAACTCTTGTTTTGTAGTAGTGTTGGTTACTTTTAACTCAAATCACCTTAGATGAAATAATTCTAATTGAAACTACAAATATCATGAATAATCATTGAATCATGATATTATATGACAAGTTGAAAATATTTCAACCATATATAAGAAAATAAGTGCACAATAATAAATTTATTGTTTCAAGAGAAATTTAACAATCACAAAGGGTAGTGGTATTGCAAAGATAATCATTATAAACATTCTTGAGGAGAATAATCTTTAAACATTCCAAAGTGTCTCATAACACTTTGAAACATTTGACTAATAATATCCATCAAGTAATAACATTAAATGAATCGTAAAATGTAATTATAAATAATATTTTCATGACATAACATTTCAAATGGCAGTATATACACCATAAAAAAGAAACTTGGTACATAACAACAAATAAGTCTCAATGGAATGTAAATAGAGATAAAATCCCTTACCTTGAGTTTCCTTTAAGGTGAAAGTAATTTAACTTCCTATATAATAAACTTATGTTAATTATTTACTTTATTGAGAACCTTATTCATGTTTATCATTACTTTTATTTCACTTATTACCATGTTTTATACAAATACTTAATCAATTAAGTTTACATCGAGTGTTTTGACCAAATTTGGTTTACATGTCAAAAACAACATTGGTAGGTTAACTATGGTCAAAAGGGTTATTATATGACATATATATAATAATAATCATTATATAATTATTATATTTATACATCAATTAAACTTTTAAAATCAATCATTAAATATGGTTATGAAAAATGAATCAATGTTCCAATCATGGAGACAGTAGATCGTACTTACGCATGAGTAACATTTCTATTTTTCAATAATCATTATGGAAATAAGGTAAGTAACACTTTATATTTCTATAATTATAATTATATAGTAAATACCATGTTATTTAATCATATATAATTATATGTATAATTCTTAGGATGTAAAATGAATCACATCATGTCGGGGAGGCGGTAGTCCACACGTCCATGAACGACGTTATCACTTTTCAAGTGTGTGAAAGGGTAATAAAGAAAATGATATATCTAGAAAGGTAATTATGTAATTAATATCATATATATGTTTTGTATGTATCATATATTTAATTATAATCATCCTTTATAAATTCCATGTTTCATGTGAATGAATCGCATCGCTTTGAGGGGGTCATGGTCCACACTTCCACAAATGATGTTATTGTTTTTACACAAAATGGAAAGTATAAATATATATGTTGTAAAAGAATTAAATAATATTAAATACTTAATAAATATCATATATAACACATAAAAACATATTTTCTATCATAATTACCAACCATTAAAGGTGTTAAATAAAAACGAACAACTTTGTTTTGTGAGGCAGTAGTGCGCTGTACACATAAACGGTAATTTTGTTACCCATTAGATGAAAGTGTGTGTATGTGAAGGGATAAAACTTAACATAAAAAATAGTATATTTTGGATAATATTTTTTTATATAATCATGGAATAAGAATATTTTAGTGAGTTTAGAATTGAAATAAAACTAAAAAACATGAGGATTTTAATTACCTCTTATTCAGCTAACTCTTTTTGGTTTGCACCAAAGGGATTTATTTCATTGATTTCTTAACAAGTTAAGGCTTATAGGTTTAGTGTAGATATTTTTAGGAGATATTTGGGTAGATCTTTTTCGAGCTAAAGTGGCTTTATAGGTGTTATTAAGTGGGAGGAGTGGAGTCCTTTTATAGTGGAGGAGGAGTGACACTCTTGTAACATTTTGAAAAAGAAATTACATACAAATTTTTTACATTTAAAGTGGATCCAATGATGGTAAAATTTAGATAAAAGTGGTTATATGTTCTAAATATATCCATAAAATGTATTTTATAAAATTTTGAAGGTCATTTTGTCCCTTAAGATTTAGGTTTAGTCTTTTATTAAGCTTAATTTTTCCTTAATCATCGTAATTAATTTTAATTACAATCACTAATATTTTTGGTTAAAAACTAAGTTGAAATTTTAATACATTATAATTTATTATTATTCCAAATATATAATCATTTTCTATAAATTCCAATCACACAATTGGAATAAATTAATTTTAATTTAATTTTAGAGATGGGGCGACAATGCGGGGTTTTGAGGTAAAAATGTCTAAAAGATTGGTATTCTTTTATAGATAACTTCAAAGTGAAATTGATTCCAATGACCTAAATTGGATCGATTTATAACAGTATTATATAATTAAACTTAAAAACCAATTTAAAATACAATTTATCATTTTAAATGAATCTTATGAAAAACCAGTTTTGAACAAAAATTCAGTATTTTTCGATATTCATTAAAAATGAAACTTCAAAAAAATACCAAAAAATAACGCTAACCTATTTTTTATGTTTCTTTCTCAATTATAAAGTTTATTTTGACATATATAACATATAAAAGTTCAAAAAATCAATTTAAAATAGTTTCACCATTAAAAGGTGATAAAAGTGACTTAATAAAAATATTGTATTTTATTCATAAAATTGAGTTTGTTCTTATCTTATGTATATCAGATCTATTGGATAAGTATAAATATTATTTTATTTAATATAATATATATATATATATTATAATAATATCACTCACTGATTGTAATTAATTAAATTTGTTATGATAAAATATCTTTTTGAGCATAAAATAGTTTAATATAAAATATTTAATTTATTTTCTATTAGATATTATATCAATTTATAATTTATTTGTAAATAATGAATTCCTATTATATTTTTGCAACACATATATTTTCATAATTTATTTAATACCATTCATAATGGCTAGTTTATGTCTTATTATATTAAATAATACTATTTTAAAAATATATTATTGTTCAGTAAAACTTAGTCTTACATGTAACGCAAGCCATCAAAGAAACTCATTATTGTGTATGTCCCATTAAAACTCAGTATCACGTGCATTGAAAGCTAAAAATTATATTTAATTTCTTTAAAATATTAAATATATTGTAAATTCCAGGGATATTATATTCTCTTACGTGCTTAGTGTTGTGTGCCATACATGTTATGTTCCTACTTTAGATTTTTGGGGCGTTACATTCTCTCCATCTTAAATAAATTACATCCTCATAATTTAAACTCAATATTGGTAATATATTATTTTATATTTCCTATTTATGAAATCCCACAACATGATAAGGTTTTTTTAAACATCCTCTATAAAATTAATAATGGGAAATACAAAGGTCAGGTAGACTAACAAATGACTAGGTCTCTAAGTTGGAGAATGTTAGTGGTAAGTAGAGATATGAACATAGAGGAAAAAACATAAATATTGATAAGGATTTATTGAGGAAATAAATCCCAAACAAGTGAATGATTAATAGAAAGTTGTGGGTATCAAAGCCATAAATCTGCAATGATTTTGAAGAGCATCAGTTCAACAAAAATTAAGGTATTAGGACAAGATTTTTGTTTGAAGATTATTTTCCTAATGTTGAGGAATTATTTTACAACCTATGTATACTTACTTTAAATATTTCTATAAATATAATTTCAACATTTGGTTATGCTTTGATCAATTTTTCAATTCATTTAAAAATTAATTTTGATGTCTGAAGCTCTAAAATAAACATTTAACTGATTGTAAGCCCCATAAAAGAGAAAAAAATCTAAGTATTTGTCTCTAACAATTATCTAGAACTAGTATGCCATGGACATTAATCTCTAAACCTAAAAATTAACACTTATAGATTATCATCAGTATCTATTTATCTAATTTTTCAACTAAAAACAATAACATGTTAACTGGGACATTGTGTAGATCAGTGGTTGTTATCAAACCCTCATCGACCTTCAGTCATGGGTTCTAGTCCTGCAGCCTTTTCAGATTTGATGGGTTGTCACCCGACATATAGGTTTTCCTTCTCTAAAACTATACTAATATAATTTCCAAAAATATGTATGGTGGAAATCCTTGAACTAAGTTTAATCACTAAATATCCTTTTAAAAAAGTTTTTTAATACAAACCTAATACATAAATAATTCATCTTCTTATTTTCACATAGCTCCTTCCTTGGTCTAGAGTTTATCTATAATGTTATTTATAATATTTCTTAATCATGACAACTTATCTTAAATCTAAAACACTTTAGGTTTTACCTAGGTTATTCCTTAACATTATATATACAAATCCATTATAATGGTTTTTAAAGAAAATGTGAATTATCATAAGCATATCCCCTATGAATTTTAAACAACGTGTGTAGTAAGGCCCATTGTAATGTAAAAGGTTATGCCGAGTCAGGCTCGACACACCTTCTCGGAGTTGTTACTACTAGATAAATCTATGCCAGAACCACATCCACTTATAGTTTTCAGATAGGGATATATTTCTAGGAAGACTCACATAATATCTACTTTACCAAAATTCAAGGGTGTTCTTCTATACTTATCCTTAAATTCTACCTTAGTGTTATATTATCTAATGTATGTTTTTCTAAATCTAGTTCCCAAAGTTGCTACTAAACTTCCTCTAATACCAAATGTAGTAAACCAACCCCAGAAATCCTGAATTTGGTGTCTGCTATCAATTGTTTTCTACATTAATACCTCAAAATAAAATATATTTATTTCCAAAAACACTTTTGAGGAAAAGTGAGAAATTGTAGCAGTTATACAAAGTATTTTAAGCATATAAAGAGATGAAAAAGTGGTTAAAAATAATAAATAAATTATTAGAGTCACTTAACTTGTATAGCCTTTAGTAAAGAGCATGTACCTTCATGTTTGGATCATATCGAAGATCTTCAAAATGATTATCCAAATTTTCCCACGTTTGGAAGTATTCCTCTGTATTATCTTTTCCTCATTGAATCCTCATGAAATAATTTTATCTTGTTTGTTGATCCAATATCTTTGTTCCTCGTTAAATTACACACATATTTCTCTCTCTAGGAGTCTATCATTCACATCCTCTGAGGCCTTGATCTAGATTGGATCTAATTGAATAGCCGATCTTTCTTTACTTTACTAATCTTCAATTGATGTTCCTCCATTATTTTCCTTGGATCTTCTGGTAGACTTGTTTTCCATTGGCTTTAGTAGATGATAGTTTCATTTCCAACCTTTAGTAGTCATGATAAACTAGATACATAAATGTGTCTTGTATTACAAATTAATACACTAATTAAAACATATTTTTACCTAAATAACATAAAGGATAAATTTATTCCATCTAGTATATCCCAAAGTATCTTTCATAGTATGCTTCTTGGATTCCTAGTTAAAGGAAACATAATAAGGGTGATCTCAAATTCTTGGTAGGGGTAAAGTATGGCGGAAGAAGTAATAAATCAATCAGAATAAATCAACATGATATATTAAATAAATAAACACACATACCAAGTAATCAATATGATGAAAAGGAATTTAATAAGAAATAAGGCAAGGTAAATTAAAACACATTCCATTCAAATAACTTGATAATGAAAATTAAATATGGAAAGGTAAGAAGCTGAAACAAATTACAGGAAATCAATGAACTGGAAATGAAATGCGTCTATAAATATGTTGACACAAAATCTCATAGAGAAATTATAAATGAATCTAAATGTGGGAAATGCTTAATTTTTAGACATCATGTCTAAGCCAAATGAAAACTTATACTGCCAAGACCTTTTAAAATATGTTTTAAAAGTACATATAGAAACCCATTTGATTTTCACAACTTATTTGTATCATTAGATCCAATCGATGAATCGATAAGCTACATAAATTCTGGGCTCCACCTTCCATTACTAATAAAAATAATTCCTCATATCAAATAATGAAAATAAATGATATGTGTTATCAAATATTCATATTGATTAAAGCATATGAAATTATAAATATTTCCCCAAATAATCAAATAACTATCAAAGAAGACATTGTATGTAAAATGGTATATGGTTTAGGAAATAGTAATATCCATGATAAATGAAATAGATAATTTGGGGGAAATTCAATGATCAATGGTCATGAGAGATTGAATCCTTCAAAGGGTTTAACAAATAAGTCAAGGAATTGTGAAGAACCTTTGTGGTTTTTTATTTTAAAAAAGTTTTGTACTTGTTGATAACTAACTATCCTTGAAAAATAGTGTTTTTGTTTTCTAGGAATAGGACCTAGTCCATAGTAATGAGGTTATTTTTTAGACCCAGGTTTTTGTATTGAGTTGTACCGCACATAGATAAATTTAAGAAGATGAAGTTGTTAATCAAGAACTTTATCATATTCAGGTGCATTGGCATGACATTAAAAATAATTGAAATCAAAGGAATCAAAAAAATGAAGTTTTGGATTTTTTTTCAGAAGAATAAAGTGAATTTATGTGTTATAAAGTTTTCATAATTTCTAAAAAAATCATATGATTTTTTTCTTATCAAAAAGTTATTCTAAATAAAACTTTCATGGTAAAATATTTTGAAGAAATGGTGGATAGGATTGAGTAATTACAGAGTTGAAAAATGAGATTCACATTATAATGGGAATTACATCGTAATGATATGAGAATGAAAAAAATGTTTTCGAGCATATGGAAGAAGAAAATCATACTCATATTTTCGTACTTAAATTTTCGTATTGAAATTTTCATACTAGGAAAATCGTACTGAGATTTTCGAACTCATATTTTTGTACTCAGATTTTTTATAATCGTATTTTTATACATATATTTTCATACTGTGGAAATCATATTGAAGTATTCATAATGAATAATTAATTATAATAAATAAAAAATCGTAATGAGTTAAGAAAGAAAAAGATCATAATGGTATGAGAAAGAAATGAATTGTAATGAAACTGAGAATGAAAATGAATGTAATGAGATGAGAAAGAAAAATATTGTAATGATATGAGAAAGAAAAAGATCATAATGATATAAGAAAGAAAAATATCATAATAATATTAGAAAGAAAAAGATCATAATGAGTTGAGAAAGAAACATATTGTAATAAAGCTGATAAAGAAACAGATTGTAATGAGCTAAGAAAGGTATAAAGAGTTAAAGTGGTCAAACATGAATTTAAATTTTGTGTAAATCATAGATAAATGTAATTGGGTTTGAAGAATTCAAAGTTGATGTTTTAAATGATAGATATTTTTGGATATTTTGATATTTGGGGAAGTGGGTAATGTTTCCAAGTTTCCCACCATTATTTTTTTTAGTTTCCTATAAATATTTTCTCAAATAATTTGTTTATCTGAAACATTCACACATGTGAAAAAGGTGAAGTGTTGTAGAATTCAAAAGTGAATGTTCTCATCTAATTGAAAAGGAATTGAATTGATAATTCTATCACAGATTGAGTTTTGTATATTGAGAGTGAGTTTATCATTTTTTAGAAAATTGGATCCAGTATTATCGTATTCATAGAATTGGATCCAACATTATCATATTGAAATAATTATATCAAACCAAATTAGACTGAGGATTCGTACTAAGTAATTATGGATCAGATCCAACAAAGTATTTATTATTTTTCTAGGCTCAATTTTTTTATAAGAAAACATTGTAAACTTAAAGGAGTCATTATAATCATTCATTTCGAGAGATAGAAGGTGTCTAATAGGAGTTGTTACAAGTTTTATTAACTTATTCTTAATAGTGTATTTCCATAGACCCATGATAGTGGCTATGGAAAGGATGTAGGTTCACACACTAAGACCAAACCTTGTAAATCTTATGTAATATACTTTCTTTACTACTTTTTCATGAATGAGTATTTACTAAAATTTTATAAGGAAATAAATATTAACAGTTTGCAGGGTTCAAGTTTCTAAATGTTTTGAAACTTATAAAAAGTGAGAAACTAATTCAACCCCCCTTCTTTGTTTTTATTCAATTATTTGAAACTTCAAAGTGATTGTGAATACTAACCTTGTACAAATAAATTATAAACTATACAAAAAAATAATAAGAATGGTATTCATAAAATATGTCACAATTGGAGTAAAATAATTGGTTTTTGTTGTTGATGAAGAGAAATAAAAAGATATTTTAAAAAAATGGAAAATATCCTTTGTTTTGAAAAACATTATAAAAAATCCATTTCTTTAAAAAAAATTCTTAAAACATTTTCCTTAAAAATTAACCAATTAAACATGAAAAGGAAACTTTATGTGATTAAATTTGTACCTGTCATATGAGGTAAAAAGTACATTTATTTTTCATGGTAAAAAGGATAGAAAAATTCTATGTTTGGAAATTAACAATAATATTCCTTTGAAATCATTGGTAAAACAAAAAGGGGTAAAAATTTATTTACTAAATCATATTAAAAACATTTTTGAAAACGTTTTTAGGAAAAGGGGTTTTTATAAGAAAATATGTTCTCCAACTAAAGAGAGACATAATGTCAGGTTTTCTTAAAAACATTTTCTAAAACATTTTGAGTACCAAAGAGTGGAAAATGGTATTATTACTTAATAAAGGTCATGAATAACCATATGTGAATAAAATTAAATGGTTTATTAGAAAATGATCAAATAATTTCCTATAATGAAAATTTAAGTGTAAACAATCATAAAAAAAATGAGATTGTAATGTAAACCCTTGAGAAGATTATAATGTAGGAGTGAGAATCAATAAATGAGTAGATTATGTGTGTCAACTGTAAATACTCATATATAAGGGGAAATAAATCAATAGATAGTAAAATTAATTATACATGTGATCATATAATATTAACAACAATGAATAATTAATATAACCCAATGAAAAAATGGGGTTACGAAATTATTTTCCACTTGGTAACTTTTAACTCAAATCCCCTTAGATGAAATATTTCAAACTGAAACAAAAAGAATATCTTGAAGAATGATTGAATCATGGTATTATATGAAAAAAAATCATATTTTCACCATATATATGAAATTAGGTTCACAAAAATAAAGTTATTTTTTAAATAGAATGTTAAAAACCACAAAAGTAAGTGAGATTACAAAGATAATCATTAAAAACTTTCTTGAGGAGAATAATCTTTAAAAATTAAAAAGTGTCCCATACCACTATGAAAAATTTGAATCATAATATTAATGAAGTAATAACATTAAATTAAACTTATAATATCATGATATTAAAGAGTTTCATGATATAATATTTCAAATGGTGGTATATACACTATATAAAAGAAACTAGGTTTATAACAATAAATAAGTCTTAATAGAATGTAAATTTAGATGAAATCTCTGGTGAACATAATTTAACTACATATATAATAAATTTATGTTAATTATTTACTTTATTGATAAAAATTTTCATGTGTATCATTAATTTTAATTTACTTATTAACATTTTGTATACAACTACTTAATTAATTAAGTTTAAGTCAGGTGTTTTGACCAAATTCGGTTTATGTGTCAAAAACAACTTTGGTAAGTCAACTATAATCAAAGGGTTAATTATATAACATCTCTATAATAATAATAATGAATTAATTACCGTATTTACATATCAATTATACTTTTATAATCAAACATTAAATATGTTTTTGAAAAATGAATCAACGTTAAAATCATAGGGACGATAGGTGGTACGTACACATGAGTAACATTCCCATTTTTCAATGGTCGTTATGGAAATAAGGTAAGAGACACTATATCTTTATAAAATTATAATTATATAATAAATCAAATTTTATTTAATCATATATAATTATATTTATAATTCTTTTTATGTAAAAGGAATCACATCATATCGAGGAGGTTGTAGTCCACACACCCACGAACGACATTATTACCTTTTAAGTGTGTGAAAGGGTAATAAAGAAAATGATATATATATTATATTTTCAGAAAGTTAATTATTTCATGAATATAATATAATGGTTTTTTATGTCACGTATTTTTAATTACAATCATCCTTTATCAATTCCATTTATCGTGTGAACGAATCACATCGCTTTGAGTGGGCGGTAGTCCACACTTCCACAAACGATGTTATCATTTTTACACAAAGTATAAAGTATAAAGATATGCATTGTAAAAGAATAAATAAGATTAAATACATAATAAATAACATATATAACATTTATAAAT
The DNA here is from genome assembly GCA_963277665.1 of Viscum album. Lineage (NCBI taxonomy): Eukaryota > Viridiplantae > Streptophyta > Magnoliopsida > Santalales > Viscaceae > Viscum > Viscum album. The sequence goes on from OY728141.1 coordinate 1,579,445,573, forward strand.
ATATTTACCATTATAATTCCCAACCATAAAATGTGGTAAAGGAAAAATGAACAACTTCATTTTGTGTGACGTTAGTTCACCATAAACATAAACTATAAGTTTGTTACCCATTAAAAAGAAGTGTGTGTAAGTGTAGGTAGAACCCTTAAAATTAAAAAGAACTATATTTAAGACAATATTTTTGTTATATAATCATGTAATAAGAATATTTTAGTGTGTGTATAATGGAAATAAAACTAAAAAACTTGAGGAATTTTGTATAACTCTTATTTGAGAAACTTCTTTTTGTTTTCACCAAAGGGATTTCTTGGATTACTTTCTGTACAAGGTGGGGATTCTTGGTTGATGGTAGGGGTATTTAGAATCTATTTGGGTAGATATTTGTTCAAAAAAATTGGATTGAGTTGTGTGAGTAAGTGGGAGGATATGGGTCCTTTTATAGTGGAGGAGGAGTGGCACTCTTATAATATTTTGACAAAGGAATTCCATACACATTTTTCACATTGAAAGTGGATCCAATAATTGTAAAATTTCAATAAAATTAGAGATAGGGTAAGAAAATTCATACAAAATCTTTTTTACAATTTTTTACATTATTTTGTCCCTTAAGATTAAGGTTTAGTCTCTTATTAATCTTAATTATACCTTAATCGTTGTAATTAATTTTAATTAAATTCACTAATTTTTTTGGAAAAAAACTAAGTTGAACTTATTATAAATTATAAATTATTATTATTAAAAATATGGAATCAATTTTTTCAAATTCTAATCACATGATTGATAGAAATTAATTTAAATTTAATCCTACATACGGGGTGACAATGCAGGTTTTTAAAGTAAAAAACATCCAAAAGTTTGGTATATTTTTATAGTCAGTTTCAAAGTGAATGTTATTCCGATGACCTAAATTTTATTAATTTATAAAAATATTATCTAATTATTCTTTAAAACCAATTTTAAATATAATTTTAACATATAAATAAATCATATTAAAAAATAGTTTTGAACTAAAATTCAGTATTTTTCATTATTCATTAAAAAATGAATCTTCATAGAAAAATAAAAATATCAATATATCCGAATTTTTTATGTTTCTATATTAAAGATGAATTTTATTTTGACATATAGAATCTATAAAATTTCCAAATATTCAATTTAAAATTGGTTCTCCATTAAAAGGCTATAAAAGTTCCATAATAAAAACATAGTATTTTATACATAAAATTTGGTTTGTTATTATCTTATGTCTATTGAATATATTATATGAATATCAAAAATATTTGACTGAATATAATATATATATATATATTACATTAATATCAATCAATAATTGTAATTAATTTAATTTATTAGGATAAAATATCTTTGTGAGAATAAAAATAGTTTTCTATAAAATATTACCTTTATTTTCAATTGGATATTATATTCATGTTTAATTAATTTTTAACTAATTAATTCATCTTATATTTTTTAATCTATATATTTTCATAAGTTAGTTACTACCATTCATAAAAGCTAGTTTGTGTCTTATTATATTAAATAATAATATTTTAATAATATATTATTGTTGTGTAAAACTCAGCCTTGCATGTAATGCAAACCATCGAAGAAACTAATTATTTCATACGTCTCATGCCAACTCAGTATCATGTTCATTGAAAGATAAAAATTATAATTAATTTTTTTAAATAGTAAATATATTATAACTTCTTTGGATATTATATTCTCTTAAGTTCTTGGTGTTGTGTTTCATACATGATATCAAATAAATTGTTCATACATTAGATTCTCAGGGTATTAAAAATACTCTTACAATCTAACAAGACTATCTTAATTATCAAATAAATGAAATTGAGACTTTAAACCACTTACCTTAAATACCATCCAGTTTCGTATGTTGTTTAAATCCTAAATAATAAAATTATTTAAGTTATTTACTTTCATAAGAACCTTTTTCATGTTCATTTCATTATAATTATCTCTTTTATATACTTTATGATAATTTTTTATTTTGTTACTTAATCAAGTAAGTTTTCATTGGATGTTTTGAGGATGTTATGTTCATAATCCCAAAATAGCTTTAGTAGGATGACCATTGTCAAAGGGGTCATTTTTCCATAATATCCAGAATCTTAATCAATGCATTATTATAATTTCTAAACATTAAATACACTTTTATAACCATTAATTAAAGGAATACAAGAAAAATTAATCGCATCATTTCATGGAGGTGGTGGTCAACACATACGCACGAACGACGTTATCATTTTTCAATGGATGAAAAGGTAAGAAAATATATGATAAATTATCTTTCTAAAATTATATAAATTTCATTATTATCCTATAAATTAATGAAATCTATCATAATAACCATCCTTAGAAGGTGGTGATGAAAAATGAAACACATCACTTCGTGGAGGTGGTAATCCACATGTACGCACAAGCGATGTTTTCATTTCCCATATAAAGGAAAAAGAGATGAAAATGGGTTTTACCATTAACAAAAAAAATATAAGTATATCTAAGATACTTATTTTATTATATCAGAATCATAAGGATATATTTTAAGGAGTTAAAATAATAAATAAAAATAAAGAACTCAGTTAAGAGTTATACCTTATTCTTTAGAAAATCTCTTTTGGATTGAGCTTGAGGACTTCAGAAAAGAGTTTTATAGTCATGATAATGGATTGATAATGTGGGAATTAAATATTATATAGGTATTTAGATATATTTTTGAGATAAAACTATAACTTTATTAGTTTTAGAAATTGTTTAAATGAGTCCCTTATTATAAGAAAAAATAAATGGTGTTTTTGTAAATATTTAGTCTTTAAGGGTCAATAATGTAATTATAAAATAATAAGTGGATTAAAAATGGTAAATAGATGAAATTTTAAACCATATGAAACCAAACCTGTTTATTTATATAATTTTTATGACTTTTAAATCAATTAATAAAATATTTTTTATCATGAAATACACTAAAAGTCATTTTCATTACTATCATTTTTTCTTGACATTAAAAATAACATGACAGTGCCAATTTAAAATATAATAACTAATAATATCCTTTATCCTTCCTAAATATCAATAAAATTCATGTAATATCTAAAATCATCTAAATATTATCATTTTTAATATTTTAAAAATCATTTACTTACTTTTTCTTTAATTTTTCTAAATGATGCGCCATGATGGTGTAAATGTTTTAGACAATTATACTATTTTTAAAAATTAAAAAAAATACCATAATAATAATTTATTTTAGTTAATCATGAATTTTTAGTTCATTCAATATGTATATTTACTCACATATATGTCATGACATCTTATTTAATATGTTATTTTGACTTTTCTCACTGTGCGCAAGCACTGCATAGGCATTTGGATAAGTTTTTGGTTATATAACTAAAAAGTCATATCTATAATTCCATAAAATAAATTACAAATAATATTAATTAATAAATTCTATCAAATACTTCACCATTCTAAAATATTATCTTTAAGGAACCATATTTTACTTTTCTATTATTGTGTAAGCATTGTGTCGACACTGAAAATGATTTTCATATTTTTCATGAAATAAATTATAATCTATGTGTTTTAAATTATTTTTGAATTATATAGGTATTATATTATCATAAATTATTTGTTCCATAATTTATATAAATTTTTATAGTATAATTATGGCTTTTCGATTTCATAAAAGATATTGTATTCCATAAAAGCTGTGATTTTACTATTTACTAAAAATTTAACTTCCTCAGAAAAATCACAAAACATTCACTCTAGGAAATATTTAAATTTATGAATCCAAAAATAAATTAAAGTTCATTAAATTAATTTTTTATAAGTGTTAAAATTTAATTTTTAAATAAACCTGTAGAACATGATGAAAAATTATTTTCCAGACTAATGCATTTTTAATTATAAAATTTTTTTACACCAAAATTAAGAATATTATTAATTTTAATAACATTAATTATATTATTTTTAATCAATATGAATTAATTAATTTATAAATATAATTCAAAAAAATATTAATTTTAAAATTATTTAAAATAAATGACATTTTTATATAAAATCGTTCTTTTCCACAATTCACTGAAAAACCAAGCTTTTTAGATTAATCCCAAAAATTTAACTTAAGATAATTTTTATATGATAATTTAAAAAAATATTTTTATCAAATAAAATTTCTAAAATTGGAAGAAATTAATAATAATATTCACTGGAAAAAAAATCAACAAAACCCATTTTTGATGAAAACGTATTTTTGATGTTTAAAATAACTTTTATAAAAATTGCATACTTATTTATTATGAATTAATCAATAAATTTTCATTACATAAAACATTTATACATGTTTTTCATAAATTGGTTATTATTATTCGAAGCATATAATTTAGTGGTTGGGTTTTAATGGTCACATTTAAATAATAATATTTTATATAATATATCACAATTCACTTAAAGTTTGGTGTTGCGTGTTATGTAAGATATTGAGAATAGTATTTCTTAACTGAATTTTTAGAATGTTACATAATGAGTCTTCTAATGAGATATGTTATTTTATAATATTTTACATTATTATATTTCTTAATGGCATCTGAAATTCCACTCCATTTGGATGGATGATTTCTAAGAACTTTAAGAGCTTGATTGGGTTTAAGAATAAGAGTTCTTAAGGCCGCCATATTGTTTATAATCATAGTCATCCTTCTATTCATTCAAGTGATTATCTCACCATCAATAATTATAAAGTTTTTAAATTTTTTATTTCACATTATTAGTACCTTTATAATCTACTGATATGTTTTTCCACATTTCATGTGTTACAACACCTTAAGAAACTTTGTTGAACTCATCTATACCATGTCTAGATATAATAGAATTTATATCTTTGTATTTTAAATCATATTTGGATTATGAAGTATCATACAATGTCTCAAGTTCGATCTTAGAAATTCCATGTGCTTAACTACCTTCAAATAAACTTTTAGACCATGATTTTTCAAATAGATAATCTGATAAGTCTTTTATCATGCATAGTTTTTACCATTAAAATATGATGATCTAACCATAGAAATTACCTCTCTATTTTCATCTATTTCAGAGATTTAAATATTATCTTTTTAAATTCAACCTTTTATAATTGATAACTCAAGAATCTTATCCTTTGATACCAATTTTTGGTCAGATAAATGATGCATTGTGTGTCAAAAGGGAGGTGAATTGATTTCTTGAAATTTTCTTCACTTTAAGACACCCTCTCTAAAGGAATTAACAATTATAATTTTATGTTATCACAAAATATAAATAAAATAAAAATAGTAAGAGAAAGATATAACATAGATCATTTATAGCAGTTTTGGGCACAAAGATCCTCTATTTTACTCCACCAACACATTACTCCTAGAGTTTGCTAATTTTTACGAGACCAGTAATTTTCTTAGGGACAAACTAACTAATTTCAAGATGTCACTTGGTAAAATGGTGCATGATATTTCATCTAGGATATCCCTTTACAATACCTATTCATGGTCTTAGTACACTCAAAAATAATGAGTGTAGATCATTAAAATGATAAAAATAATTATTGACATTGGTTCAATACACAGTTTCAAGAGACAACTAAAATATGAAGAAGAAACATCTAGAGAGAAATAATATATTCAAAGTGTATATCTAGATATTCTTCAATTGAAAAATATTATCTTATAAGCATAAAAAATAGATGATCAAGAATTGTCTGTTTAGCTTATAAAGGACTATGTTTGTATCTATCTATATATGTCTCTTGTTTATATTCTCTTTATTTCAAGCATTTGTTAGTAATACTTTTTTTATATACTATTTTAAATATTAACTAAGCACACATTTTAATCGAATGGTTGAGTGAAATAATCCTTTTGAAATTTTATGTGATAAGATCATAATTAGCTTGTGTCTTTTTTCAAACATGGCATGAACAAAGATGGAGGGATGTAGAAGATTTAATATTCATCATATTTTTTCATTCATGGAAATAAAGGATTTAATAAATTCAAAAAAAAATTATTTAGATAACTAATTTTATGATGAACATAAAATAAAGAGTTTACTTTTTATAATATATTTAAATAGAAAAGAATGTATCTAAATGATACTCTAACTCTAGGGAGGAAAAATGATTCATCTCTATGATAATTTGATCTGTGTAAGGTAAATGTTAGAATGTAATATTCTATTAAGATAATACTAGAATTTTAAGATAAAATATATTATATAAGAAAAGGGACTTATCATATATTTTTCTTGATAACATATAAAATAATTTACTTATGAAGTTATTTTCATAAGTTAAATCAAGATCCTCATAAGAGAAATGACTTAACTAAAAATCCTCATTTATAATTCTGATCATGAATTTTTATTCTATAAGAAAATCCATATAATCCATAATAGAAATTACTTATGTCATAATAAAACTCTTTTATTCTAGTATTTCATAAGATAATATCCTTTAGCACAAACTGAAATTTATCATGGGTGATGTGTTTGTCCATAAGAGAATTCTTTATCATGTAAGATAAATTCATGAACATAAGAGGAATTCCTTATGAAATTTTATGATGATAACTCCATGAATTTAAATGAGTTAATAATAATATATATTATTCTCAAACACTTGATATAAATATATTAGTAAAAAATAATATTTTTGTTAGCATAAAAATATTTATGAGTTTATGAGATACGGTGGAATAACATAAGTCTATCTGACATCTTGTTAATTTATTTATGATTTTGGAATCTGATATAGCTTCCCCATGGTATCTTCCCCGTGTTACATGATTATACCCCCATTTCTATTCATCATCCTCTAGAATTATGGGAGGTGTTCCTGAGGTATGATAGTGACCACCAATATGGACACTGATTAGTGTTCTAGGGTGGCGGGATGTTACAAAGTGCTATAAGAGTGATTTATTTTATTTTTTTCATACTATTTATGGATACAGTATATAGGATATTTAGGAAGGTGTTGAATCTTATTATTAAACTCAGTTTGGTGCATCTTGAATAGCTTTCTTAAAGGAAGTCTAGGTTACCTATGGGTGTGAGATTGATGTTCTTAGCTTGTGTTATTATGGATATTTATAATTTTCACCTAGTGTACCACACATGAGGTTCATTATTTTTTATTTGTGATTTATGATTTATTATATTTTGGACATTAGTCCATTAATAATATACCATATATGGAATTTGGATCTTTACTTGTACAAGTAAGATACATCTCATGAATCATATAAGGAACATAGGATCCATATGATATATAACCCTATTAGTGTGACTATTTTCACAGATGACTGAGTCTTAGTTGTTTAAAGTTTCAGAAACTGCTCATATAATGTTTTCTTGTATAAGTACTTGGTGAAACTCTACTCAATTGTACCAACTTGTATTCATACAATTTTATTTTAGTGGAAAGTATTATAGATCCTATAGTGAGATGATTGGTGATAGAAATAGTGACAAAATACCTTTAGATGGGGACTAGTGGAGTACCTAAGGGGTCAATAATGGTAATTAATTCTTTTGAGGCACACCTTGTGAGGGTGTGTATTATGTAGGTTTAGTTATTTAAATTTCAAAAAAAACCCTATATTTTTTCACATATAGATTAGAATTATAATCTTTCTAACCAAACTAGGTATCCTTGGTTCCTTGATGTGGATCATATAGGATGATTTCATGGGGACTAAATTGATGTATATCTCTCAATGGATTAGTCTTTTAGAAGGATTCTTTGTGAGAATTAATGTCTTGGTAGGTGGTTGGTTTGGCATGGGATTTCACTATAGAGGTGATACCCTTGAGATGGTGATGAAATCTGAGTTATCATATGGTTATGGACAGGAACAATGTGGTGTTTCCTATAAGTTATATCCCTAGCGAGACATTGGTTTATGAGTTAGGTGGTAGGATTTAGAGGTCCTAAGATACAACTCATTTTTTAGTGAGATGGATCCTTGTGATGATCAAGGAAAAACTTGGAGAGATTTTTCCTAAGATTAGTGGTTTTGTTGAGGTTGGGAGCACAGTAAGGTTCTTGCATTTGATATTGGTTCACGAGAGGTGTTGTTGAGTTATAGTAATGGAATTGTAGTGGTTAGTTTTGAAGAGAGTTTCCTAAGGTACTTTTGGTTTATTGAGACTGACATGTCGTGTGGAATGGTTAGTGTTTTGGGACTATGAGCCTTAGTTGATGGTGTATGACTAATCAGGGCATGAGTCAGGTTCAGTGTAATTGGTCACAATATGGTGTTCAACCCATGGTTTTTTTTTATGAAAATTAGGTAGTGAACACTAGATGTGTGTGGGGCTTGGGGAAATATTGATGAGATGATTGTGGCTATGGTGAATTATAGATTTGGATAGAAATAAGGGGTGTGGCCTCGGTATTGGATTGATGTCAGGAATAATATGATGGAAGGGGATAATTGCATTGATCATGGCTCAGTCTGAGTGGCACATGTGTGTGGGGATTGAAGATTGATTAGTTACACTCAAGAAATGGTATATGGAAATCTATATGGTGGGGAGTGAAACATCATTCATCGAGGGGTGAGACCCTCATTATAGATCAGATATTGGTGAATTTCATGGAATCCATTCTCGTAATGTGTGAATGGGTGGTAAACTATGTTTCATATCATTACTCGGGTGAGATAGAGGTAGCTTTGTCCAGTCATCATGTGTGGGGATAAATAGAGTGTGGGTTGTGACGGTTGAGGTGTTAACATGGTGATGATATGATAAGGACACTCTTATGGTGAAGATCATCCTATCAATCATCGATGATACAAACCCATGCAGGTAGGTTTGGGATTTTGGGAGACCAGTTGGCAGAAGGTTCTGATGAAAATTGGATTCTAATGACTGAGTCTTAGTTTCAGGATTGGAATAATTTGAAATTATCCAAGAGTATTGGATTTGAGGTGTGTTAGTGATATTGGTATGGAAAGGCACAAAAATCATTTTGATTGTTTGGTGTATCAACCATGTAATTTCTGTTGAGTCAATAAGGTTTTCCTTATGACTTTTCCATTCCTTCTTGTTTTGAAAATCACAAACACCTTATCTTTAAGAAAATTTCTTTTATAAGGAAAATTGCTTTTATAAGGAAAATTGCTTTTATAAGGAAAATTGCTTTCTTAAGGAAAATCGCTTTTATAAGAAAAATTATCCTTATCATATTTTCATTCATATTTTTCATAAGTATAAGTTTCGGATTCATTTTCTCGGAATCATTGAAACTTTGATATAAAGAATTCTGTTTTAGGGTTCAGATTCTGGACAAGAACTATAAGGAAGTTTCATTCCGAATTCCGGATATGAACTCTGACTAAGTTCTATTCCAGATTCAGGATACGAATTCTGAAGAAGAATTCTCATTACGAATTCTAATGAAGAAATCCCATTCCGAATCCTCATTACGAATTCTGAAGAATAATTCTCATTACGAATTCTAATGAAGAAATCCCATTCCGAATTCTCATTACGAATTCTGATGACGAATTCTCATTACGATTTCTGATGACGAATTCCTATTCCGAATTCCTATTCCGAATTCTCATTCCAAATTCACCTATTAAACAGAATCTAATTATCATTGTTTTATACACTCTGAATTTATTCACTCCGAACCTTCACTACGAAGTTTTCATTCCGAACCTTTTTGTTAGAGTTTAAAACGATGTCGTACATTCTGTTACACTTGTTTTGTTATAAAACGATGTCGTCTGTTTTGTTATAAACTAACCGTTGTCTAAGTGACACGTGTACAGGTCCCTCCGAACTTTAAGGAAAATATGACCGTTGGAGGAGGAGCCGACCTTACCTATAAATAGGAGCTCATTTGAAAAAGCTGCGAACGGATGGATGAACAATTTGGACTTTGTGCATACATGCTGTTGAAGTGATTTTTATAGAGAGAGTCTCTTATTAACTCTCAAAGCTTCGTGCGACTCCGAATGTTGGTGATTACATTCGAGGGCTTCCGGGGATAGGAAGACAGAGGTGCCGACTACCTTAAAGATCGAGGGCTTTCTTGCTGAGAAAGACAGAGGTGCCGACTACCTTAAAGATCGAGGGCTTTCTTGCTGAGAAAGACAGAGGTTACCAACTACCTTAAAGTTGAGGGCTTGCGGGGATAGCAAGACAGAGACTCCGATCTTCGTATCGAGGGCTTACCCTGGTGTGGGTAAGACAGACTTGCTTGAAAGTATAAATCAAGGGACCTTTATCCAAGGTTGTTGGATACCCTTCTCTTTGGGTTAAAAGACTATTATCTTGTTACTAGTAGTTTTACTACTTGTTTTTATTCCGCTGCAATTTGTATCTTAAGGAAAGTATAACTTTCTTATACTTCCTTACTTACTCTGATTAGTTTAGATTCTATACGCTTTAAGGTAGAATCTCATATTGTAACTTTTGTTAAGTTTCCATTTTCGGAACCATATTTCCGGAACCTACTTTTGGAATCCCTTCCCAAGTTCAGTTCGGTGTTAGAGGTGTTGTGAATTTACTTAGTTTAACTTTGTTAAACTTAGCCCTTTCCTTTTCTTAAGGAAACTCTAGTTATTCATAACTAACTTTAAAGGTTCCAAAGGAATTTTTAAAGTATACAATTCACCCCCCCTCTTGTATATTGAGCATCTCATATTATATTCCGATCCTACAATTGGTATCAGAGGTTGGAAACCTCTTACTATATACCATTCTTACATTTGGTATCAGAGCCAAGGTTACTGAAATACTTGTACTCACATACAAGTTTTTCTTGCTCACTTTTCTATTCCGAACTTTGTCATTCCGGTTTATCCATTCCGAACTTTTCTCATACCGAACTTTGTTATTACGAATCTTTGCTACTAACAAGTTTGTGAGAAAAGTTATTTTTAGTATGGCAGGAATTAATGTTGGATCAATTGACAATCTGAATCCTACAAGACCACCTATCTTTGATGGTAATGATTATGAATACTGGAGAGATCGTATGAAGACTTTTGTTATCAATACTGGAGTAGACAACTTTGTGATGCTTACTGGTGATTATAAAATTCCTGACAAGGAAGTCAGAACCTTTACTAACCAGGAGAAGCAAGAATATCAACTCAACTATAAGGTACGCAATACTTTATTATGTTCAATGACTAGAAATATATATAGCCAAATTTCTTCTTGTGAAGCAGCTAATTGTATATGGAAGAAGTTAGAGGTTACACACTTTGGGACTTCTAAGGTGATTGAGACTAGAAGAGCTATGCTTAGAGCTGAATATCATGGTTTCAATTTTCCTTATGGAGAACCTATCTGTAAAGTTCAACAAAGATTTATGACAATTGTCAACAGTCTACAATCTATGGGAGAGAAAGGTTTAGATGATGAAGCTCTTGTGGACAAGATAATTGATATTATGCCCAATGAATGGGAATCCAAGAGAACAGCTATAGATGAGAACAGGAAGGTCACTCAAATTACTCTTGATGAATTATTTGGAACTCTTCTACAACATGAGACCAGAATGAAGAGAGATGCTGACAACATCAAGAAGAAGAATGGAAATGGTACTGTTGCTTTTACTACAACTTCGAATCAGATGAAATCTAAGACTCCTGAGAGAGTAACCAGATCCAAGTCTAAGAAAGTTATTTTCCAATCCGAATCCAGTGAGAGTGAAGTTTCAGAAAATGAATTAGCCAATCTTGCTCGAAGGATGAACAAGATAGATGGACAGAGAAACTTTCAATCTAAGTATAAGAAGAAGGATAGGAAAGATAAGAAAGATGGAGAAGTTACCTGTTATGAATGTAAGAGAGCTGGACATATTAGACCAGATTGTCCTATGCTCAAAAAGAAAGAAAGGAAGGAAAGGCATTCAGACAGTAATAGGAAGAAGTATTACAAAGCCAAAGCTAAGAAAGTTCTGAAAGCTAATGACACCTAGAGTGCCAGTGGTGGTGACTCTTCAGATGAATCTTCTGAATATGAATCTTCAGGACAGAAGAATCTTGGTCTTATAGCCAGATTACCTATTGATAATCATTGTCTTATGGCTAAGGTACGAAATGCTGAATCTTTGACCAATGTTTCCTTAAATCCTAATGATAGTAAGTATTATAACTCTTCTGATGAAGAATCATCTTCTGATGAGGAAAATACTTTACCTACTTATGAAGAAGTCTCTAGATTTGCTGAACTTCTTGAGATTGAGAATTCCAAACTCAACAAGAAACTTGATAAGGCAAACTCTAGGAATTCTATTCTTACTAAAGAGATATCAGATCTTTCTAAAGATCTTGATAAGAAAATGCTGATTTTGAAAGTATTTCAAAAAATCTTGAGGAAGTAAGTTCTGAGAAGAATAAACTTTCTAAAGAGTTAGAAAAAGTAATTTCTAATAAAAATGTTTTCGAGCCTAACTCTAGTTCTAAAACTAATGATTTTGAGGATAAAAACTTGGTTGTAAAACTCAAATCCGAAATTTTTTCCTTAAAGAAATGTTTATCAAACTTTACCCATGGTAAGGAAAATTTTGATAAGATTTATTCTCAAATACGACCTTTAAGAAATAAATCCGGATTTGGTTATACCCATGCAAAACTAGTTTTCAGTAACAATTATTTTGTTCCTCAAAGTGCCCCATTTTGCACTAAATGTCAATGTGGTGGTCACTGGGCAAAAAATTGTTCCTTAAACAAAACCCAATCCTTAGGTTTTCATAAAGCTTACTTTTCTAAGAAAATGTGGATACCTAAAATTTTATTGTCTGGAAATCTCAGATCCAAACAAGTTTGGATTCCGAAAGTCTAACTTTGTTCTTAATTTCAGGAAAATAAAGAAAGTTCCAGCAACAATATTTGGTACATGGATAGTGGATGTTCCCGGCACATGACTGGTAACAAAATCTTTTTTGAAAAGATTATCAAAATGAAAGGAGGAAAGGTAACTTTCGGAGACAATGCTAAGGGAGAGATTGTTGGTATTGGTAATATAGTTCTTTTGGGTAAAACTTTGATTTCAAATGTTCTTTTTGTTAAAGGTCTTAAGCACAACCTCATTAGCATAAGTCAGTTATGTGATGAAGGTTACCTTGTGAATTTTAGGAATGATAAATGCTTAGTTCACAATTCCAAGGAAGAATTTATTCTCTCAGCCAATAGGCAAGAGAATGTTTACACCTTAAACTTAGAAGACCTAAGAAGCCAAGATTTACCTTGCCTAAGTGCAATGGAAGATCATTCTTGGTTATGGAATAGAAGATTAGGACACTGTAATCTTAGGAACCTATGTAAACTCTCTAAGAAGAAACTTGTTAAGGATCTACCGGAGCTTAGAATTGATTCTTCTAAAGTTTGTGATCCTTGTCAATATGGTAAGCAACATAAATCTAGTTTTAAGTCAATCGGTGAAGTCTCAACAACTGATGCATTACAGTTGGTGCACATGGATCTTTTTGGTCCAACACAAACTGGAAGCATTAGAGGCAAATACTATGTGTTTGTTCTAGTTGATGATTACACTAGATTTACTTGGGTCTATTTTCTAGCAAAGAAATCTGAATCTTTTTCCTATTTCAAAAGTTTTAGAGCTCAAGTTAAAAATGAGAAAAACCTTCCATTGAAAACTATTCATAGTGATCATGGAGGAGAATTTCAAAATTCTGATTTTGAAACTTTTTGTAGTAAGAAAGGTATTACTCACAATTTTTCAGCACCTAGAACTCCTCAACAGAATGGTGTAGTTGAAAGAAGAAATAGAATTCTTCAAGAGATAACTAGAACCATGTTGAGTGAATATTCTATTTCTAGACATTTCTGGGCTGAAGCTGTAAGTACTTCTTGTTATACTATAAATCGAGTTTTGATTAGACCTTTTCTTAATAAAACTCCTTATGAGTTATGGAATGGTAGAAAACCAAGACTTTCCTACTTCAAGGTTTTTGGTTGCAAAGTATTCATTTTGAATACTAAAGATAACTTACATAAATTCGCACCAAAATCAGATGAAGGGATTTTCTTAGGTTATTCCACAACCTCTAAGGCTTATAGAGTTTTTAATAAAAATACTTATACTGTTGAGGAAACGGTACATGTAAAATTTGATGAATCAGATCCTTTTGTTTTTAAACCATCTCAACTTACATCTTCGGATGTGTTTTCAAAAACTGATTATCAACCTTTGATAGAAGAACCTTCTGATAAGGAAATTCTTCAAGAAAATACTTCTGAAACATTTACCCCAGAAGACTTTCTACCCTATGTTGATGAACAGGTTTTACAAAACCCAAATCAGGTGTTTCTTAAGAATAATCCCAGTGATAGTATCATTGGTGATGTAAATCAACCTTTAAGGACTAGAAGTTCCTTAAGAAATGAAACAGAACATCTAGCATTTCTTTCCCAATTAGAACCTAAAAGCACTGACGAAGCTTTAGGTGATGATGATTGGATCAAAGCAATGAAAGATGAACTAAATGAATTCGAAAGGAATAAAGTCTTGACCTTGGTTGAAAGACCTAAGGAAACTTCTGTTATTGGAGTAAAATGGGTTTTCAGAAATAAATGTGATGAAAATGGAGTCATTGTTAGAAATAAAGCTAGACTTGTTGCTAAAGGCTATAATCAGCAAGAAGGAATAGACTATGAAGAAACCTATGCTCCAGTAGCTAGACTTGAATCTATTCGCATTCTACTTGCCTTTGCAGCATTCTTTAATTTCAAACTTTTCCAAATGGATGTGAAATGTGCTTTCCTTAACGGTTATGTTCAAGAAGAAGTTTTTGTTGAACAACCTCCTGGCTTTGAGGATACAAAACATCCTGATCATGTTTTTAGACTTACCAAAGCTTTGTATGGCCTTAAACAAGCCCCACGAGCATGGTATGATAGACTCACTGGATTTTTGCTTCAAAATAACTATGTTAAGGGAAATGCAGATCCAACCCTTTTTATAAAGAAAGATAAGAAAAATGTTTTGACTGTTCAAATTTATGTTGATGACATTATATTTGGTTCAACTCAGCAATCTTTGACTGACTCTTTTGCTAGTCTAATGAAATCTGAGTTTGAAATGAGTATGATGGGTGAGTTAACATTTTTCCTTGGTTTTCAAATTTCTCAAAAACCAGAAGGAACATACATATCTCAACATAAGTATATTAAAGATCTTCTTAAAAAGTATTGTTATGACAACACTAAGAGTATAAGTACTCCCATTGGTACCTCAAACTCTTTAGATCTTGATGAAGCTGGGAAACCAGTAGATCAAACATCTTTTAGAGGTATGATTGGAAGTTTACTTTACTTAACAGCTAGTCGACCAGACTTAATGTTTTCAGTATGCTTATGTGCAAGATATCAATCCAATCCTAAGGAATCTCACTTAAAGGCAGTAAAAAGAATTTTTCGCTACCTTAAGGGAACCATGGATCTTGGATTATTTTATACTTCTGGAAATGATTTTGTTCTAAAAAGCTTTTTCGATGCTGACTTTGGTGGATGTATAATGGATAGAAAGAGTACATCCGGAACTTGTCATTTCTTAGGAGATTCATTAGTTTCTTGGTCCTGCAAGAAGCAACATTCAGTTGCACTCTCCACTGCTGAAGCTGAATATGTAGCAGCTGGAAGTTGTTGTGCACAAGTGTTGTGGATGCAACACACACTCACAGACTATGGCTTGAGTTTTACTAAAACTCAAATTTTGTGTGATAACACAAGTGCCATTGCCCTAAGAAAAAACCCTGCACATCACTCCCGTGCAAAACACATAGATATTAGGCATCACTTTCTTAGGGATCACACACTTAAAGGAGATATTATTCTTCAGTTTATCGGAACGCAAGATCAACATGCTGATATATTCAAAAAATCATTTCCTTCTGATAGATTTGAATATATTAAACAGAAGTTAGGAATGATAATCGTAAGGTAATCTTTCTTAATTAACTTTCTGCTGAAAAAATCTCCTTACAGTAATAAACTCCTTTTCATAGGGGGAGTACATTTGGTTGTTTAAAAAAAAGTTTTTCAAAATTTGTTTTCAAATTTTTCGGAACAAAGATTTCCGGAATGAAAACTTCCGGAATGAAAATTTTCCAGAGTGGATATTTTCATACAGAATAATTCTGGAATGAAAGTATTCGTATTGAAAATTTCTGGAATGAAAAACTTTCGTACTGATATTTTCATAACGGAACTTTCGTACTGAATCTTTCAAAACAATCTTTTTATTTACCATTTCGTATTTACTTTTTCGTATTGAGTTTTTCGTATTGAGTTTTTCGTATTGAGTTTTTCGTATTTAGTTTTTCGTATTGACTTTTTCGTAGTCGTCTTTATATTACCCATTACGAATAACTTTCCTAAGCTAATCCGAAAGGAATGATTTCCTTACTGAAGTATTCGTAATCATATTTTACTTGCTGGCGGTTTCTTATATTTTGTTTTCGGTTTTTGGATTTCTTAATTCTTTACTTTAATAAAACCTCAAAAAGACCGGATTCGAGATTTCAACCGTTAGATCTGATCTCAGATCATTCTAAACCGTTAGATCAACCGTGGAAGGTGAACGGTCATCCCATTGCCTATATAAAGGGGATCCAATTTCTCGTCCCACATCGGTTTCAAGCTCTTGCGTCCTGAAGCTCTGACTCTCCAATTTAAGGTCGTTCCGAACCACAGTTTTCTCCACTCCGAACTTTAGTCTTCTCCGTTCCGAACTTCTCAGAGACTTCAGATCCGAATGTCTGCAGAGTTAGCTTCTCAAGAAATGTCTTCAACCAAGCCTATTTCTCAGTGGTTAGTATACAGAGAAAGGTTAGTTCATCCAACTTTCTTCAGCAACTACGATTCTATCATTTCGAAGAATATCAAGTTGAATGGCTGGGAGGATGTTGCGGTATCAAAAACCGGCAACCAAGATGAAGTGTACTCAGATTTGCTTGTTGAGTTTTATGAGTCAGTTGCTTTCTTCGAGGAAGATAATAGAGAAAAATTTTCTTTCAAATCGTATGGCAAGACATATAAGCTTTCTTACACCAAGGCTGCAAGCTTGGTAGGGTTAAGTTATGAAGGTGAAGCTGAGTTTATTTCTCACGTATTTCCAGACTCCAAAGGTAGTTTCAACAAAGATAAGGCCTTAGAAACTCTCGGACTTGATGATGACAAGGCTCCGAAAATTGCAAACCTATCTACAAACTTCCGGATTCTGGAGTTATGGGTACAAGGGATTATCGTACCGAGAAAAGGTGATAAGGATAGCTTGAAGAAGAGTGAGATATATATCTTAGATTTCCTGATAAATCTAAGGAAGTTTAACTTGATGAAGCATATTCTTCTTAATATTGAAAATTTGAAGAAGGGGAATCTGAGAGCTCAGATCGTTATGTACCCAGCAATATTGTCAAAGCTCATAGTTCGGTGCCTAGAATCTTTCAAAGTAGCCTGCAGTTCTAAACCAAGGGTTTGCAAGATCATGTTGCTCAGTGATGGCACGCTTAAAAGAATGAATATATCTTTTGACAAGAGGTCTGGGAAGTTTATTGATCTACCTCCTCAAGAAGAAGTGGCTCTGAAATCTGCTGATCCGGAATCATCCAAGCCAATAAGGAAGAGAAAGCTGAAAGAAGTGGAAGAACAAGGAGAAAATCCCAAGTCTAAGGAAGTCCACTCCGCACCTCCAAAGTCTAAGAAGAAGAAGACCTATCCTGATGAGGTTGTTACTAAGTAGAGAGCTAACAAAGAGAAGAGGAAAGAAGGGGATCCGCAGTTCGGATTGGACCCTGCGGAAGCTAAAGCTCTGAAAGAGAAAGCTGCTGATGAGCTCGAGAAACAAGCTAAAGAAAAGAAGCTTAAGAAGAAAATGTCAGAATCTGAGGCAGTTCAAGCGTTGTCGAAGTTCAATAAAATGGTTTCAGCAACAATTCCAGTTCCGAGAACTTTTTACCTGGAATCTCTACCTGAGACACCAGGAAGAAATCTTTTTGCTCCGGAAGAGGCTGTTGCCATAAATACTGAGGAAGTAGAGCAAGTGGAACAAGTTGAAGAGGCTGCTGAAGGAAGTGGTGAGACAGGAGATGTGCTAAAACAGGTAGATGAGTACAAGGGAACTCCTTCGGAACACTTATCACTCCGAACATCTGAAGCTGAATCTTCAAAGTTAGTTACTCCAGTAATGGAAGAAGAGAAAGGAGAGGAAGAAGTTTCTTATCATGGAGAATAAGAACATCTTTTCCTTGATGTTTCTCAGAAGGAAAGTGTAGAAGTTGCTGCTGAGGAAGATGATGTTGTTCAAGTTTCTGATAGTGAAAAGAGAACTCCAGAACAGGATTCTATTCCGGAAAAAGATAAGGGAAAGAAAATTCTTACCGAGACTCCGAGCTCAGTAGTAAGAAAGAGGAAGGAAGCTGGTAGTTCTTCTAAGAGGAAGTTGGAGCTTATTGAGGAAGAAAACTCTCCGAGCAAGATTTCAGATTCGGAGTCATCTTCGTTGGGGCATGATTTTGTTGTCCAATATTTGAAGAAGTTGGTAGGAACCATTCCAACCTTCTCTAGTATTGACTCTAGATGCCAGATGCTCCAACATGCGTTGAATCAGAAAACCGACTCCGTATCGATGGTTATGGATAAGTGTGTTGAGATTGAAGCTCAGTTCAAAACATTCTTTGTTGGTTACGAAGCTCATAAAAGATCTTTTAAGAGGATGAAAAGCTGGTCGAAGAAGAATGTGGAAGAGATGAGGTTGCTTGATGAGTTTCAAGATAATGTTAAGGATGCCTTTGAGACCGAAGACAAGAAGATTAATGAGCTGACTGCATCCTTCGAAGAGAAATTGACAGAGGAAAAGAACTTTCGGATTCAGGAAGTGAGAGATCTGAATGGAAAGCTCAATTCCGTTAATCAATGTTGGAAATATGAAAGGGATTATCGGATCGAGTTTGAAGAAAGGGTGAAGGCTCAGGAAGAGAAGATGAAAGCTCAGGAAGAAAAGTTGAAGGATCAGGAAGAAATAATTGAAGCTCAGTCAGCAAGAATAGTCGTCTTAGAGAAGCAAGCAGAGGAAGATCACAAAGGCTTAAAGAAGATCAAGACGATTCTTAAGGGGCTAATGTCGAAGGAGAAAGATCCGAAATAACCAATCCGATCTTTTTGTTGTTTTTTTTCGTTGTTGTCGAAATTCCAATTTTTAATGAAAGTCGTACTTGTTGTTTCTATTGTTGTCATTACTAATTTTTCAGGTACTTTGCTAAGTTTTTCCATTCCCTCCAATTCTTTTTGAAAATCACAAAGGGGGAGAAGGAAAAGATCCATAAGAAAAAGAGGAACTCTAATAAGAGTTTATCAAAGGGGGAGAAAGAAAAATACCCAAGGAAATAGAACTCTAATAAGAGTTTGTTTAAGGGGGAGTTTTTCTTAAAGAAGACCTTCTTATGAAACATCACTCCGGAAATATGAATATGATCCTTAGAGTTTCAAAGCCTAAGGGGGAGTTAGTCGTATTCATCTATATCCTTAAACCGAGGGAGATAAGCTTTAATGTGTTTCTTTCTTCTTGGAATAGCTTTTTCGTAAGGATGTTTGTGCTTTCCAAAAAGGGGGAGATTGTTGAGTCAATAAGGTTTCCTTATGACTTTTCCATTCCTTCTTGTTTTGAAAATCAAAAACACCTTATCTTTAAGAAAATTGCTTTTATAAGGAAAATTGCTTTTATAAGGAAAATTGCTTTCTTAAGGAAAATCGCTTTTATAAGAAAAATTATCCTTATCATATTTTCATTCATATTTTTCTTAAGTATAAGTTTCGGATTCATTTTCTCGGAATCATTGAAACTTTGATATAAAGCATTCTGTTTTAGGGTTCAGATTCTGGACAAGAACTATAAGGAAGTTTCATTCCAAATTCCGGATATGAACTCTGACTAAGTTCTATTCCAGATTCAGGATACCAATTCTGAAGAAGAATTCTCATTACGAATTCTAATGAAGAAATCCCATTCTGAATCCTCATTACGAATTCTGAATAAGAATTCTCATTACGAATTCTAATGAAGAAATCCCATTCCGAATTCTCATTACGAATTCTGATGACGAATTCTCATTACGATTTCTGATGACGAATTCCTATTCCGAATTCTTATTCCGAATTCTCATTCCGAATTCACCTATTAAACAGAATCTGATTATCATTGTTTTATACACTTTGAATTTATTCACTCCGAACCTTCACTCCGAAGTTTTCATTCCGAACCTTTTTGTTAGAGTTTAAAACGATGTCGTACATTCTGTTACACTTGTTTTGTTATAAAACGATGTCGTCTGTTTTGTTATAAACTAACCGTTGTCTAAGTGACACATGTACAGGTCCCTCCGAACTTTAAGGAAAATATGACCGTTGGAGGAGGAGCCGACCTTACCTATAAATAGGAGCTCATTTGAAAAAGCTGCGAACGGATGGATGAACAATTTGGACTTTGTGCATACATGCTGTTGAAGTGATTTTTAGAGAGAGAGTCTCTTATTAACTCTCAAAGCTTCGTGCGACTCCGAATGTTGGTGATTACATTCGAGGGCTTCCGGGGATAGGAAGATAGAGGTGCCGACTACCTTAAAGATCGAGGGCTTTCTTGCTGAGAAAGACAGAGGTGCTGACTACCTTAAAGATCGAGGGCTTTCTTGCTGAGAAAGACAGAGGTTACCAACTACCTTGAAGTTGAGGGCTTGATGGGATAGCAAGACAGAGACTCCGATCTTCGTATCGAGGGCTTACCCTGGTGTGGGTAAGACAGACTTGCTTGAAAGTATAAATCAAGGGACCTTTATCCAAGGTTGGTGGATACCCTTCTCTTTGGGTTAAAAGACTATTATCTTGTTACTAGTAGTTTTACTACTTGTTTTTATTCCGCTACAATTTGTATCTTAAGGAAAGTATAACTTTCTTATACTTCCTTACTTACTCTGATTAGTTTAGATTCTATACGCTTTAAGGTAGAATCTCATATTGTAACTTTTGTTAAGTTTCCATTTCCGGAACCATATTTCCGGAACCTACTTTTGGAATCCCTTTCCAAGTTCAGTTAGGTGTTAGAGGTGTTGTGAATTTACTTAGTTTAACTTTGTTAAACTTAGCCCTTTCCTTTTCTTAAGGAAACTCTAGTTATTCATAACTAACTTTAAAGGTTCCAAAGGAATTTTTAAAGTATACAATTCACCCCCCCTCTTGTATATTGAGCATCTCATATTATATTTCGATCCTACAATTTCATTAAGATTTAGGTATGGAATTTGGCGAGTGTGTATGAATGATCAAGGAGTGTCTTCTGGGGTAGGGGTATCAGGATCAAGTGTTCTTGTAATGTGCTAGTGGTGGAAGCTGAAATTTTTTTATAAAATGTGGACTGAGGAGTTTTGAATTTTATTCTTATGTTTAATTGGATGGATTGATTTAGAAACTGAATTAGCCACATCGTTTTGGATATGATAAAGTTGCTTTGGTAATCAACCAGACTTTTTAACTAAAAATTGGTATATTCCTGGCTTATGCATGGATGACAGTTATGCATCCATTCATATTTTTAATTCATTAATGAGGATGGGTACAATAATTTAACCAATATTATCATGTATTTTTTGGATTCATAGAATGGAATCCACACTAGGTGCATCACTGGAATGTAGAGTTGGTATTTCAATAAGCAATTCTAATGGTGGGAGGTGTCGGGCATCAGAAGTGGCCATTATGAGTTAAGTTCTATGGTGGGGATCACCATAGGATTTATGGGTAATTGAAAAATAGAACCATTGGTTTGTAAGGATATATAGGATAAGGTAAATATTTTCTTGGTATTTTGGTAATGATGGAGTACCTTTGCTTAGGTTTCAGTGGTCTTAGCACTTCAAAACAGAGGTTGTGCCTTGGATGTTCTATTGGAATTTGAGAATGGAATGAGGTCATATGTCTTTTAATTTGTGGTATAAATAGGTTAGGTTGTGTGGATGGATGAAAAATAAGGTTTATCAAGGATGATAAGTGTTGTGGTGGGGAGTTTTAGTGCCTTGTGTTTGTACCGGTGTGAAATTTTCAAGAGGATTTTTAATCTTTGAGTTTGGTGGATAGTTCGATTTGAGGAACATGATTTGGAATCAAATTATGAGAGTTTAAAATCCCAAAGGGGGTATTTTTTACATGTAATTAGGCTTACGTGGTGTATTGAGGAATCTAAGGAGCCTCGGGAGTGGTCAGGTGTCTTATGTAGCTAAACATTACAGTAAACCAGCGGTCAACCAATAGGCACCAATGACTAGTCAGTGGGGATTTGAAGATGGAAATTACTATTTTCCCCCTCAAATGTTAAGAGTTAGAAACCCCTTATTCCTCCCTTTTTCAAGGACCCCTAGATCGGATGGCCTCTCCTCTTCCTCTCTTATTTCCCCTTCTTTTGGGTGGGATTTTGAGGCAATTTCATGGTGGATGTAAGGTATGGGATTTATCATATCCCTTTTTTCTTGTTCCTACTTCACCACACTGAATTGGGAAATGTTTTTTTAGGTAAAAAATGGTTATTTTACCAAAGACTAGTAAAATCACCTGATATCTATGAAGCTTCCATGTATCCATGCGAGAGGACATCCTGAGATGACTTCCACATATTTTCATTCATTATTTTTTCAAAGGTACGTCATGATATAGATTAATTTAAATGTTTTAAATTTAAATTAAATTAAATTAATTACAGAAATGGTTATTAAAATTAGGTATTGATCCTATATTAGTATTGTAGATCTATTACAGGCATCCCACAATTGATTGTACTTGGTTTTGGTGTGACGTAACAACTCAATGACACTACTGGAAAAGTTCCCTATACCCACAGTTTGAAACTGTGGGTATAGCCCATTAAACCATGGGTATAGGTTATACCCATAGTTTGATGAATTGTGGGCTCTCTAGGTGTGGGGATTTCCCTATACCCATGGTTTTACAGAAACTATGGGTATAGCCCGCTGAAATTTCAACTTACCTAGGGTTCTGGTAGACCATGGGTATACATCTATGCCCACGGTTTGCAGAACTGTGGGAATACATTTTTACAACAGAAATTAGATACCCATGGTTATGTAAACTATTGGTATAGAGGGTTCTGTAGTAGCATATTTACCCACGGTTTAAGAAATGAAGGTATAGAGGGTTCTGCAGCAGCATATTTACCCACAGTTCTCAAACTGTGGGTATAGATTGTTTTCCCAGAAATAGTAGCTGCTCTGCTGGAAAAACCCCATGCAGCCCCTCTCTTCCCCCCTATATAGACACCCCCCCCCCCCCACCAGCACACCCCCTCCCCCTTTCACACACCCCCACTCTCCCCCTAGACACCCCCTACAGCCCCTCTCATCCCCACTGGACAGACCCTCCCCCAACACACCCCCTCCCTCCTTGCACACCCCACTCTCCCCTACAGCCCCTCCCTTCCCCCTAGATAGACCCCCCCCCCCCCTCCCTGCACACTCCATACTCCCCTTCACAACCCCACTCTCCCCCTAGACGCCCCTTTCAGCCCCTCCCTTCCCCCTATTCAACCCCCCCCCCCCCCCCAGCACACCCCCTCCCCCCTTGCACACCCCCACTCTTCCCCTGGACACCCCCTATAGCCCCTCCCCCTGGACAGACCCCCCCCCAGCACATCCCCTCCCCCTTTTCACACCCCCACTCTCCCCTCTAGACAGAACCCCCTTGCATAACCCCCCCCCCCGGACACCCCCCCTTAGACACCCCCTCCCCCTAGAAAACTCCCCCCTCCTGTACAACCCCCTCCCCCTACACCATGCCCCCTCCCTACGGACTCATAGAATTCCCCCTCCCTACCCCCTACACACTCTTAGACAACCCCCTCCCCTTGTACCCCCACACCCCTGCCCCCCCCCCCCCCCCCCCACCCACCCCCTACACACACCCCTGCCCTCTTCCCCAGCACCCCCTGACCTCTTCTCTAGCACCATCCCCCATGAATACTTATAAAGCCCCCCCCCCCACTGCCCCTTCCCATAGCACACCCCCTCCCCCCTCATCCTCATCCCCTGCACACACCCATGCCCTTTTCTCCAGAAGCATCCCCCCTCCCATGAATACCAGTAAAAACACCCCCCCCCCCCCACCCTGCACACCCCCCACTACCCCCCTCCCACTGCACACCCCCCCCCCCCCTCACCCTACACACCCATCCCCTCCCCCATCACCCTTCCTTAACAGCATAATTTATGTCATTTAACATACATAAAATCTAATTTTCTAATGTATTGGAACTGGCTTGGAAGCTTCATGGTAAAGACCAACCATTCTAAGAGTGTTGGGGCTTCCATTTTGGTTCTAATGTAAAATTTCTAGTAAAAAATTTATAAAATATGAATTAAAAATGGGGTGAACATGACTCTCTATGTGGCGTGTAGTGGATTTTTGACTGGAGGATAAATTTCTTGAACTGTATTGCCACATGAGGATTAATGTTCATGTTTTTGGTGCACTGGAGAATCTGAAAAGGAAGAAAACATGGAGGGAGTGGGAATAAAGGAGGAGGATGTTTGGTATTTTTTTTTGTGGGACACATGTGAAAGAGCTTGAGGGTGGCTATTGTATCCAGTTTCATAAATTTGTTGGGAGCATTTAGTAGTTTGGTAGAACATGAATCAAAATAAAATGACCCCCTACTCCAAACTATTATCTGCAATTAAGCACATACCTTTATCAAGATCCCTGTTTGGAAAATCCATTCAATAAAAATGTTGTAGATATAAATATCTGTGGGTATTCCACAATTTTTATTTCTTCAAAAACCATAAAAGCATCGCCCTTTCAAGACACAGACCATAGATAACAGCATTATAACAGTAATAGTTGACATAAAATCCTATAAACCTCAAATCCATAATAAGATCCAAAGAAAGCTCAGTATGTCCATCAATGAAAAACCCATTGATATATATACTATATATTACTACAATAGGTTTCATACCATTGATTTTTAATTCTTTAAAAATATCAAAAGCTTATTCAAGATCAATTTCACACTTCCCTCGATGCCGC
Organism: Viscum album; assembly: GCA_963277665.1. Taxonomy (NCBI): domain Eukaryota; kingdom Viridiplantae; phylum Streptophyta; class Magnoliopsida; order Santalales; family Viscaceae; genus Viscum; species Viscum album. The sequence goes on from OY728141.1 coordinate 1,579,470,703, forward strand.
TTACAATTAAAGTTCATCATAATGGTGTAGGTGTAAACATTTGGTGATGGTCCAGACATCGTTAATTCCTTAAAAACATATTTGATGAATTATATTTCAAGTTTTTTAGCCAAACACTTCAGTACAAGAAAAGCTATTTTGAGCCCCCGCCATTATTTAAACCATAGTTAAAAATTATAAAGACTATTTGATGAATTATAAAATAAAACAATATTGTACATAATAAAATTTAAGTGAAACACATATAAAACATGTTAACATATATGATAAAATTGTTTGTTGCAGAGGAAGGGGTTGACTACAATTCTATAAAACATAGGTGTGAAACTAAAAGGTTAAATTAAACCTAACCCATGAAAATAGAAACCAAAAGAAAATTTTCAAAGTCAAATGGGTCCAAAGAGATTAAAATTAGTGAAACATACCTTCAGGAAAGAAAAGATCCATGGAATCTCATACCTGCAACCCTACTACAAATAACGTCATGAAACCAAACACATCCAAAGCTCCAATCATACATGAGCTTATAACATTTCCATGAACACTGAGTTACGTAGCCAAAAAACACCAAAAGAAAAAAAAAGAATCATTGGTTGTATAAAAAGAATTACCTTGCATACTTTTTTGCCTCTAAAGCTCAGTTTTCCATCACGAACATAATTCATTAAGGCATTAACAATATCAAATGAATGGTAACAATATCTCAGACATCCTGAAAAATCAGTGCATTTTTTTCTTAAACGATAAACAAAATAAGCACATGATTATTGTTGTATCAGCGACATCATATAACATGTTCCATGTTTTACAAAAAGTGTGGGATTACATCTGATCTGGAATTATTTTAAACAATATCTTATGTAACTTCATAAACCAAGAAAAACCCAGTGGAGAGTAAAACAAATAGAAGAGTACATGAAAGAATGCAGTGAGTCATCCTAACTTTATTATTATTGATCATAGTCTTGTAAAACCAAACACTCCTTATGCTGAATCCAAGAATAATAATTTATAATGTGTCTTATATGAAATATTTCTCTATTCTTTCCCCTCTTAAAGCCTTGTAATACAATGCAAATCCATTCGGTGTATAACACCTTCCATGTTTCGTACTAGGATCACATGTATGCTAGCACTAAGATGGAATAAAAAGAAGTATTATATTGGAAAGGTGGAGAAAATGAAATCATCTTGGAAAGATAATAATGGCATCAAATAACATGTTCAAAATTTTACTTTATGATAAATTTTATATAATGATCAGGTAAGTCCAATACTTTCTATCATGAAACTACCATACAATTGAACATTCAATTCAATTTCTTTACATGTCATTTCATTACATAAGGTTCCATTAATGATAATTCTATCACATTCAAGGAAAAATTACACACATGGCCTAAAAATTTCTATCTCCATTCAAATAGAACACAAATTCAGGGAGTGGGGTGATAAGAGGGGCATACAGACAAACAATTGATGAATGCTCAAGTAGCTCAGAAATTCACAATTATGCCAAAAAAATCCATCTTCACAAAAATTGATAGAAAAATATTCATATAGATTACCAAATTTTCACCAGAAATATTTTGATCTCCTTGATCCACAGGAAAAGAAGTCTCAAGATATATAGAAGAAATAACTTTACAATAATCATCTAAAACAAATCATAGATCTTGTGCCACATTGATTAAGTTTTAATCTTGGTCACACAATTCTTAAGAACCTTTTCACTGAATCTACTAGAAATGGTAAACCAACTTACCCCCCCCCCCCCGCACCTAGCCCCCCCCCCCCACACACACACACACCCCAGCACCCAGCCCCCACTCCCCTGGCACCCAGCCACACCCCCTGCACCCAACCCCACCCCCTGTACCCCCCCCCCCAACCTACACCCCCACTACCCCCTTCCCCCCTCCCCCTGCACCCAACCCCACCCCCAGTACCCCCTCCCCCTACATCCATCCCTACCCCCTACACCCATCCCCACCCCCTGAACCCCCCCCCCCCACCATCAGCACCCCCACTACCCTCTTCCCTCCTCCCCCCTGCACCTACCCCCCCCCCCACCTGCACCCCAACTACCCCTTCCTCCCTCCCCCATGCACCCACCCCCCCCCCCCCTCTCCACATCACCCAGCCCCACCCCCTACACCCATCCCCCCTCCCCCTGCACCCAGCCCCACCCCCTACACCCAGTCGTACCCCCCCCTGCACCTAGCCCCCCCGCACCCTTCTTACAAAGCTTCCTACAAACCCAAAAACTATCTACCATGTACCATATCATTCAGGGACTTGGGATCTCAAAAAACCCAACTAGTTCAATAAATAGATCAACTTTAGATTACACAAAATGAAAATTTTAGAAATAACAACTGAGGAATATATTCCTTTTTAACTAACATTAATTTAGACTTGTCAATTCAATAATTTATGAAAAAATAAAGAGATAATAAATGGAATCAAATCTCACTATATGGGATATAATTTAGAGATAAGTATTCTATGGTAGTAAGGTAATCTCTTACCCATATGCGTGACTAAGGATTCTTAATGATAGATTTATGTAAATTCATGTGAAAATTTATGCAGAACTTTTTAGAAGAAAACAAATTAACCATTCTCATCCATACAAAAAATCAATTCAAGTTCTTAAAGTACATACATAAGTCACCCTAATAAGTCAAAAATGGAGGGTATTAATATCCCCCCATCACAAACATCCCCATCCCTATTTCCATGCCCATCATCAACAATATCATCATCATCAGCAGCAACATCGTCCGTAGCCTCATCACCAACTGTAGCATCAACAACATCCTCACCACCAACAGCTATGTTGCCACCACCATCTTTGTCACTACAACCCTCATTGGCACCACCCGACTCATCATTTAAAGAGCGCATTGATGCCATATATGATTCAAAAGTAGAAACAGCCTTTGATGTAAGCGACTGACTAAAAACTACTATATCTTTCATGAAATGATCGGTCATCAGCTTCTTTCACGATCCACTAAAATTATTTTCTTTGCCTCGGCTGCTTCAGCAAGAGCGATTTCCAAATTTTGTTATATGGTGGATAACATTTTTCCAGATTAAACATGGTCTTCCGACACATTTATATCATGGACACTGTATAGAACCTCCATCTAAAGAATTTTCAAATGGAAAATCTAAAAAATTATGCAAATTATTTTGAAATGCGGTTGAAATTCTATCTGTATCATGCATCATGCTTCTATCAATTCTATAACAAGAAAAAAAAGTTATCTTCCAATCAAAAATGTAAACCACAATTAAAAAAGGGATCTGTACTATAGAAAATAAAACTATTAGAACATAAAAACATAATAGTTAATTCACATTTGTATTGAAAGTGCCTTTATTTTTATAACCAATTTCAACCATTTCAGTATCAAAGACAAAATTATTACCTCTATCCTATAAAGGGATGATAAAAAAGGTAAACCCTGATTGTCCAATAAAGGTTTCATGTCTATGATAGAGTGGTATGTGTCATTATAGTTGAACTAAGGGAGAGATGAAAAAGTTTGTCCTCCCTTAGGTGTAACATAAAAAAAATCAACTTTTAACATTAAAACACACCCTTAGACATGAGTTATTTCATTTAAAAGCAAGGAAGAGATATAAAAATCAGCCATCATCAAAAATATTTTAAATGAGCCCCATAGTCATGTAATTTAATATTTTCCATGGGTAAAATTTTAATTCAAAGAGGGAAAAGAAATTTAAAGAAAACCACTTCATCTCCAAGAATTAATGAAAATCATTTAGATAATTTATATAAAACAATCATGGGTATCAAATATTGGTATAAATATAAAAGTAGATGAATTTAATAAACTAAATCACTTCATTAATTTTTTTAATAAAATAATTACCAAGAAACACCTACTACATACAAAGTAGAACAATTCACGACAAGACTCTTTAAAAGGAAAAGGTCATTCTGGTAAAATAAATGAATTTAAAATCAATTGAAAAGTAAAATACATGTTATTAAATTAATATATAACACTAAATTTTACACACATTGTGATTAGTGTTCTCATAAGAAAAGAAAATGAGGTAAATTGAAGTGAAATGACTAGGGGAATCTCCCTTGGGATTTAGGTAATGTCTTATGTATCAAATATCATCGATTGCTATTTTTGGATTCTTATAGCATACCCTCATTTAATTTTGAATGATGAATTAACTGGATTAGACTTGATCTATTTGGTTGAAATACCTCCATCATAATCTATGGGTTATTATACTACCATTCTTCTAAATTTCAAGGATGGTTCCTTGATTTTAGACTAAAAGAATGGATTAGGAAGAATGGAAAGTATCACTTATGAGTTTTATTGAGAGAAAATGCTATATAAGCCATATGGGTTTTCTAGGATTATTATTCCCTTGGTTTCCTTGGTTGTTTACATTGTTACTATTTAAAATTTGACATGTAACATGACTATAGACTCGCCAGTGATGGAAAAAGTATATTAAAAATGATGTTGAGTGCCATTGTAGAGATCAAGCATTAGTAATATTTTTATTACACTTTAACTTAAATTATAAATTTGTCAAATATTAATACAATAATTAATAATTCAATATTAAATCACATCTCAATGAAAAAAACAATTGAATTTTAATTTTAGGGACACCATCTTTTGAGTCTTACTGAGTTATAATAAAACCCTACACTTTCTACCATGGAAGTCGGGCATCTGAGTTGTTATCAATACTATATTGTATATTTATATTTGGGAAAGCACCTGATGTTTTTGATTGCATGGTTTCTAAGACTAAGCATGGGTGTGGGGTCTAGGTTGATACTCAAGACCATTTTTCATAGTTTTCATAGTTTTATCTTTAGATATTCCGGTTATATTTTTTTTAATTACAAGGGATATTTTATTCACTGAAGAAACAATACAAGGAATAAACACAACATGATTCCAAAAATGAGAGGAAAACAACAAACAGAATCGAGGCAATTCATTTTACAGCTTATCCTAGCCTATCCCAGTACAAAGGTTTCTCAAAAATAAATCAAAAATGAGTTGATGTCTTTCAAACGAAAACCTTGGAAAACAAATCATCACCAGTATAAACAGATCCATGATTACTACATCCTCATTCCACTTTCATGGAGTTGAAAAATTGTAGAATAGTAATGGCTGGGTTTAAAGGATGGTGTAAAAAACAACAATCTCCAGTTACCAAAGCCTAGTTAAAAACAAACCCCAGTTAACAAAGCCCGCAATTCCAACTAGTAAGCCCTGAACAAATAACTGCAGTTACCAAAGTCCAGTTAAACCCCAGCTACTAAAGCCACACTTCAAACTATTAAGCCCCTGAATAAATCACACCAGTTGTTCTAGTAAATTGAAACATGAATACAAAAAAACACTCCAGGTTCAGTAAGGGGATTAAGGTTTCAACCATTTGTGTATATTTTCAAGTCTGTAAGAATAAAATTGTGCATACTACTATTGATCATGATGATAATTACTTTCAACCCTAAAACGCATTTATGATTGTCCAACTAGCTTCCAAAAACGATTTGGGGCCTTGACTAAAATCTCTTAAATAATATAAATTTGTCATGCTTTAAAAGAAACAAACCATGATTAGATCATTGAAATGAAAATCCAGACAACCTCTCCTTAAATAAGACTCAATTCCAACAAATTTTAGTGTTAGAAGTTCAATTATAATCTATGAAAATCAAAGGCATGAAGTGTTAATGTGCCCAAATATTTGAAAATTTCATGCTCCTTCTTGTTAATTTTATGGAAACTTACAAAATTAGCTGCATGCACCAAAGATTATGCAGTCTTAACTATATAAAAACCTTTACATGCTCTAAACATCTTGTCATGTAACCTTTGTGTCTTTTACAAGCAATTTGGCACATTTATGTATAAAAAATATGCTAACACATATCCAAATGCCACCAAAACCTCAAGCTTTGAACCATAATAGAAAGATGCAGCAGCCTCCATTGTCCATTAGGAGAGCTTTAATAGGGAGAAATAAAATATGTAGTGCATTAAGTATCACAGGCTAATAACTTCTTTCAATCCATAAACCCAGTTGTTTCCTTAAAAAAATTTAACTAGAGATCCAAATCCATGGGCAACAATCCATTTTCAGACTCAACTCATATCATTACCCTCAATAATGGACTATTATTGCTTCAAACCATACTTCAAAGAGATGCAGGAATCCAAATTAATGACCTTCAGACATCTAATTAATACATATCACAGCATCGTCACCAAATCAGATCTATGCCAAAGAAATTCAAAGATGACCAAACTGCAGTGCTAGCCACACCAGAATCCTTCAACCAATAAAAACTAAGCTTTAAACAAGAACACCCCCACCCCCAACAATAAACCAAGGTAGCTTCATACAAAAAAAAAATTATGCAATGAGAATCACTTAAAATGTTGAAATAGCTTTGACAGACCTCTAATAATATGATCTGGAACCACCACATCCCATATAAATGCTACAACCCATGATCCGATTTGAATATTAATATGAATGTATTGCATAAAATTAATTTTTTATTGTGTGGATTATTTTGATTATTTTTGAAACATTTCATATTGTCATTAAATGTATTATTTACATACGTTTATATTAGTATGTTTATTTCTAAAGTTTTTTTAATCGAATATGAGGGTATAGTCTCCCATCATACTACTTGACACCCTCAATGTCAGTCAGCATCCTCCATCATATGGGGCGGAATTCCTGGGATATTATATATACCAATGGTGCAAGCCCCAATTAGTTGTAGGACCTATTAAAATGTTATTAGAGGTTTTTTTAGTCTTACTATTTTGGAAAGGTACAAAATAGAATAAGAATGTGTCAAGACATGGTATAGAGCTTTTCCCTAGGACTAGCCAATCCATGTATGAGGAAATTCCATGTTATCTAGGACTAAATTTCTATTTATACTATTTGATTATTTAATTTATCTAATTTAATTAAAATTTCACTTATCTAAGCCCTTATTGTGGAATATTTGGGTTAATATAAAATTTTAAAGTGTAATGAAAATAATTGTGAATTATATATATATATATATATATTGGTGACATGGTGGGTAATAGATGTAGACCCTATGTTTGGGTGGTTGGGGATATTGAGAGTTCCAGAGTTATGTAGTATCCCTATGATAAAGAGTCTCTAAAACTATAGTGAATTTTTATGTAGGTCACAGTGTGAGTGATCTTGTTTTGAGATGTGTAGTTATTACTTGTAAAACTGTTGGTTTATGCTTGACCTGGGAGTGGTTATGTCAAAATTAAATTCAATGGGTGGTTGAAACATAAAAGTAAGTATTTGGAATGTTAAATGCCTGGTTACCTTGAGATGGGGATAAGTTCAACCCATAGTTATGACCACTGTTTGGAATAACATGTGGAGTAGGTTTGAGAGAGTGGTTATCTTATTTAGCATGACTCTAGGTTTGGAATTTAGTACATTATGACCTTTGAGGGTAACCTATCAGACTGGTTGGATATTTTTATAAACATTTAGGTGTGTGAGGCATAAGTAAAAAACTTTAGTTTATGATATCAATTCACACAAATTTAACAATGTATTTTTGATAGGTGTGTTAGGTGACTTGGGTTCTCTAAGATAAATACTTATGTTCTAGTTCTTTAATCCTTATAGATGGTTTCGAGAAGGGAAGTATCATTCAAATTCATAGCCTAGGTGACATTGGTACATGTCAATTAGAAAAACTGCATTCATGGTGGATAGGATTTCAGGTGTCCATGGGTAATAACACTCTTAAAAGAGTTTGGGTTCAGGAATATGGAGATACTTGGTGATCTTGAGATGAATACACTCTGTGAGTTAGTGTTTCGATAGAGTTTATAGTTTTCAATGGAAAATTGATTATGTGCATGGCCCTATAAACTCATGATAAGCTTTTATAATAGTGTTGAGAGTATGAATGAAATCTAGTTGAATTATAAAATGATGATATAATTATGATTTTTCATTTACATGGTTTGACATGGTGAGATGCCTATGGTTTCAAGATACAATAAGGGTGCTCTATTCTTGGTGAGATTGAAATATAGAATAGGAATATATAGTTTCTAGGACATATGGGGATAGTATAGATTAAATGTGGTTCATTGGATCTTGGATATAGTATTTAGGTTAATTTTGTGAATGAGAATGTAGTTTCTAACTTTTGATGTAATCTTGGAGCCACCCATGTGTGGAGATACAATATATCGTTTCAATTGTGAAGTAGGGTTACACTACATCATGAAAACTAAAACATGGAGCTGGATTGATCTTGAATTGACCTGAAAATTAAATATTTCAAGGGTTTTATTGGTGTTGTGGAAGGTATAGACCCAAATATTTTTCTTTATAGTATAAAGTATCCTATATAGTGAAAAGAAAAGAAACACAAGGGATTTTTAGTGATCAATTAATGGGGGAATCAATAATATATATATATATATATATGAGTTATGATTTCTATCTCAGTAGATTGGAGTAGTTCCTAGACTATGTTGCCACAATTCTAGAAGAATTTAATCTCTTAGTATAGAATATGGCCTCGGTGGTAGAGAACGTCATGCATCGACACTAGCACTGGAAAAAAGATGTGAAAGAGATGGTGTAATTTTATAGGTATTTTACTGGAGTTTCTCTATTCCTGGAGGATAAACTACAACTCGACAATAAAGGGTCACACTTGATTATAGAGTAGTCTCAAGAGTGATTAGGTGCAGTTGATGATTAAAAGACATTAGAGTTAAATTAAAAATTGGAAATTAATATGGTTGGCATTATGTGAGAACCAATTTAAACCAAGAATGGAAGGAGACATAGATAGAGAATATTTCTACCAATGGGAAATAAAAATCAGTCTCTTAATTACCTGTATTCAATGATAGGGGCTCAAGCAGCTAGGAAATTCATGAAAAATTTTACTTCCACTACTATGAATAATCAACTGAAATGAAATAACTTATGGATCATAAAATTAGGAGGAACATATGGGAGAATTCTTGGAATGTTTATGTAAGAAGGGCATATTATAAAGGACCCCAACAACATGATCATAAATTAGTAGTGTTTTTTATTATATCCAAAGAAAAAAATGAAGAGGTATAAAACATTGTAAATGAAAAAGGATGTTGCAATAAATATGTGAGGAAGTATAATTTACCTCTAATATTAATACTTATTTATTAAATAAACAAAGAAAAATAGTAATTGTGTAGTCAAATTGTTGCGGCTATTAACATGATCCAAAATTAGTATTGTTTTCGGTTATATCCAAAGAACAAAATGCAATGTTTAAAACATTGTAAATGAAAAAGGATGTTTCAATAACAATGAGAGGAAGAAAAATTTTCCTCCAAGATGATTTCTTATTGATTAAATTAAAAATGAAAAATAGTAATTTTTTAGTCAAATTATTGAGGCTGTTGATATAAGAATAAGTGATTAGTTTAAAAAGAATAAAAAAGAAAGGTGAAGAAATTTCATACATAGATGCTAGAGCTGGGGGTAGGGAGGCAGAGGCCAGGATGGGATGTTGCCGGAGCTGGGGGGAAGTCGAGGCGGAGTTGAACGCCGAGAGGAGAGGGAGTCGAGAGGGAATTTTTCTAGAAGAGATGGAGCTGAGAGGGGGGACGTCGATGGATCTTGGGGCAGGGAGATGGAGGCCAGGACGTTGAGGTTGAGGCGAAGGCCGAGAGGGAGGTCGGGAGCAGAGGCGGAGGCCGGGGAGGGGAGGAGATGGCCGGGATGTGGTGTTCGGATGGATGGGAGGCAGAGGTGGGTGAGGGGAGGAGAGGTCCGAGTGGTAGAGGTCGGATGGCTGGGAGGCGGTGGTTGGGTAGGGGAAGAGAGGTCCGGGAGTCGGGGAAGTGAGGAAGAGCGAGATAGAAGAGCGCGATGGAAGCGAGGGTAAGGAGGAGAGTGATGGATGAGTGGAGGAGCATGATGGAAGAGGGAGGAGGAGTGCTATGGAATTCAGGAATTGGGGATTGGTTACCCACAGTTTTAATAAAACCGTGGGAATAGATAATAAAAAAAGAGATATCCCCATATTTTTTCTAAACTGTGGGGATAGATGCATGGGGAATGATCCCCTTTCCATTAGTATGAGTTTTTGTTTCATGTGCTGATTTATATTGAACTGTTTAGTTAATTTTAAATGATAAAATTAAGTTATCTGGATGTAATGGGTTGAGATAGGATTGAAGGTGGTTAGTGTGGGTTTTTTTAGCATTGATGGACCTCTATAGGTCTTGGAAGGCCTACAATACATTATAAATAAAATAGGAATTTTCGATTAAGGCAGGTGGTCTCTCATGCCTGATCAATAGTTTATGCATTTGATTATTTTCATTGTGGAATGTGGTCTCTCTGCCATAGGGTAATCAAACTATAAGTTACATAAATTTTTAAATGAATTAAATCAATTTACAATTGGTAATTAGTTGAATTGTTAATTTAGTTAAATTAAATGACTATGTATGGATTATAAAAGGTGTCCATGGCCAATGTGGTCCCTTGGAAACCAACCATTTGCCTCATCCACTGATATTTGAAGGCTTAAATGATTAAATTATGATATATTATGATATTTACACCTGTTGAGAGATGTGAGTGGGCTTGGTATGACCTAGTGGACCTTGAGTAAGAGGATGTGGACACCTCCCTATAGATTTGTGGCATAACTTTGGATAGGATAAGTGAGAACCCTTGAAGTATGTTTAACCTAGGTAGATAAAACTTATATTGGGTTAATGAATTGATCTAGGATATATTTTTTTAGATGGGACACGATCCATTTCTTCTGACCTTTTCCAATGTGTTGTGTCTGAGGTGGACTATGAGTTCATGTTCTATTTATAACATTATTATGCAGTGTGACATCCACCATGAGATGGAATTTTCCTCAAGTGACCTACTTGAGATCAAAAACCACCAATAGGGTTTCTTCGCCCATGTAATGAACTAAAAAACCCTAATGATGGTTCCTTTCCCATGATAAAAAACTAAAAGACCCTATTGGGTTCCCTAGGGATGTTGACCCTAGTGATAGGGTGTGTTTGGGAATGGGTAGTTGTAGCACCCCAAACATTTTATGGTATGTTTCTCTTAAAATCATTGTATTCATTAGATAGCTTATATTTTATGAATCATTGAGCCTATGTGGAACAAAACATGGTTACATATAATATATCGTCAAAACCTAGCCGTTAAACTTAAATTTTTCAGCTCTGTTATTTGAATTTTAAAAATCTGACATACACGGTTGTGTTTAGGATAATATTTAGAGTTTGATAGAATTAACTTAATTTTCGGTGAATAGTAACCAACCCTTATGAATAGTAACCAACCCTTGTGAATAGTAACCTACCCTTATGAATAGTAAATTACCCTTATTAATATTTATATGTCTCTTATGAATGGTATCCATACCCATGAATGTATAAATAAATTTAGGCACCTCTAAAAAAAGATGAATATTTTAGGTGTTTATATATTTCCATTAAAAAATGATTTAATTAAATATTTAATTAATCATATTTAGAAAATTATTTTTGAAAAATGAACATAATTTTTGGATTCTACATGTCAAAAAATTGTTAGGGTAAATTTTTTGGGTTTTTCTGAAATAATTGATTTTTTGATGAATAGTAAAAATGTGATAATTTACGATAAATGATAAATAAGAGATTTATTGAGTCATTGATGATGATCTACTGATGTAAGCCTAATTGGTTAGAAGTAACATGAATTTATTACTATTATTGGTCATGTAATACTCACTATTTTTTGTCTTGAGAGGAAATAATAAATTTATGATTACAATATTAAGAAAACTCTTCCCCCCTCCACTATATAAACTGCCACTCACCCCCTCTTCCTCCCACAACACTAAAGCTTCAATCCTTGCCTAAATTCTGATCAAACAGCTCCCTAACCTCCTCCCCCATGTCCAATACCTGCTGGTCTCATAGAAAGGCCAATATCAAAGGCCTTAATGAGATTCTCAAAGAGGAGTACTCAAGAAGTGAACCTTTCTTCTCTTTTCTTTCAATTTCTTTTACAAAGTTCCATTATTTTGTTCTCCCTTCTCACCTACCCTAATCAAAATTCCATTATAATTCCAGTACCTTAAATATAGTGGATTTTCATTTTTCTAATGGAATATTTCATCACAATCTCTCTTTTCCCCTCCTTTTATATAATAAATGCAAAAACCGTCCGAGATGTGTTAATTTATCACACTCAAGGAAGACGGGTTTTTAATTTGAATTACTATCTTAAATACTGGTCTTGAAACATTTTCAATGGTTGAAAAAAGTCATAATATATTTATTTTATCTTTATTAATTTTTTTTAATTCTTAAATATTCATAATATGATATAATAATACAAAACAAGTTTATTGTGCACAAAACCACTAAGCCAAATGCAAGCGTTTATTTTTAACTCATCGAATGAGTCATCCTCATGTTATATAACCAGAATCATTATAAGATAATTTATATATATTTAATTTCACTAATAATTTATATTAAAAATTCTTTATGTTTAACCATATTTCAAACAAACATCCATTCACGAATACAAGTAAACGGATCATGAAAACTAAAGAACAAAATGCTACCAAAACAATAAAATTGAATCTATTAAACCATCAAAAAGGCCATTAATGAACATAATAAATTCATAACATATAAATTATATTTTTATGAGGTTCTGGACTTATTAATTAATGAATCTATATTTGATTATTCAGGTCGTTAAGAACAATCAAGAACGCCTTCAAGCATAGGGTAAGGGATCCTCTCTCTCACTTTTGTTCAAGAATTTACCATATGTTGTGCTATTTTATTTTTAATTCATAATGATGGGGCATGTTTTCACACCTCCCCCATACATCCCTTATGTCATATAAATAATGGGATACACCTTTACCTCTCATTAATCTCCCGAAAGAACACTCGTTACCTTGTTGAAATGTTTGTAAGGGGTTTTCTCATCTCACTTTCAATTCTGTGGGATTTCTATTGTTTGCCTATTATTTCTTATATGTGGTATATTTGTACTGGAATTTGATATATATTATCATGATTATTTTTATATTCACGTTATTCTGTGATTTATTTGGTGGTTATTAACTTTTTTCATACGAATCAATTGATTACAACGTGGTAACGAGCTTTGTCTCAATTTTCACTTCATTGTGATTTTCTTAGTATTGTGCACCTACTCTTTCTTATGTGGTGTACCTAATGACCATTTGAGATCAATTTTCAATTGAAATTATATTCTATTTAAATATCCATATTCTCATATCTTGGATATGATTATTTTCTAAGTCGTATACCATTTTACTTACGGTATTTATTTTGAATGTTGTTTTGACTGTGGACATATTGATGAATCCATATCCTTTATTCTATATGGATAATGTAAAGTCATATTGGTATTTTGTTTAATCTATGTATAAAGAATTATTTGGATGTAGTGGTGGGTGGGGCCCTCTATATCCCCTCGATACATTAGTAGGTCTCTTGAGACAAATCAGTTGGCGACAAACCCTTCAAGTTTGTTTCCAAAAATCAGACGGGTTTCTACCTGTAGAACTAAATCATTTCTACGGTATTATGGTATCATGTGCCAGATGCATGAAGTCCAATTAATAATCATTCTCTTTATTCATTATCAGTTATTACTATTCATGAGGTTTTCACTATGACAAAATCTATGGATGCAGTTTCATTCTCAGTTTATTAAAGGCGTGATTTTTTCATTTATTCATCATGCCATATTGATTATGTCAAATTGTTTACAATTCTGTTATTATTGATTCATGCTTCTGCTATTTTTAACCCTTATTGAGCTTTTGATCTCAACCCTTTTATTATTTACTTTCAACAGGTGATGAAGAGAAGATCATATATTTAGTTCTTCTGGATGTTGTTTTTAGTTTTTATTATGTATTGTATTTTGTAACCTTTTACAATGTAATTTGAGTTACATCTAGGTATCTAGTTTCTTCAATACTACTAAATTGATCATTCCTTAGGGATTTTCATTCTTTATAACCATTCTAATGTACTTATTAATGCACTGACTTCGGTTTAGAGGGGTTAGGATGTTATAGTTGGTATCAAATGAAGTTTAGTAGAAAACTTGGAAACTAGAGTAGGAAATGTATAGTAGGGAACAAATCCCTAAGGTATTATTTAAGGATAAACATTCAATAATATATTTTTATTTTGATAAGGAATAGATTATTTGAATTATTCTATAAAATTTATCCTTGTATGGATATGAGTAGGTAGAGGTGGCTCTGGCACAGATGTACCTAGTAGTGAAAGCTCCGACAATGAGTTTTGGGCTTGACCCGGGGTATCCTGGTACATGACAACGGGCCTTACTGCACTCTTGGTTATGAAAATCCTGGGGGATATGCTTAGGATAATTCATATTTTTTTTTTAAATCCATTATGAATGATTACAATGTAAATTATTCCTCAAAGAAAACAATTTTTTGATTATGGGATTATCCATGCGTAGGATCTCAATTTATGATAAGTATTTTGTTAAGTTAAGATTATACATTATGATTCCTACCCTAATCTAGTGTGTTCCATTATTTAGAAATTGAATCTATTGGATGAAGGGGAACCAATACTCATGGGCAAGGTACGGATCTCCCCACTGAGCAAGTCAACACAGTCAATGTTGGAGCAGATCAGATCATGACCATATTGGGAAAACTTACTCAAGTTCTAACAAATAACCATTCCACACCTGTGTTGGATTTTTTCGTGCAGAAGAAGCCCCCATCTTTCTATAAGACTACTAATCCATTGGTTGCTTATAAATGGATCATGTCCCTTGAAAATATATTCATGTAATTAAGATGCCATGAAAATTAAAAGGTAGTACTGGCAGTATATTGTCTCAAGGGTGACACTGATCAATGGTGGTCCTTGATTCAGAACACCACAGAGGAAGAGGAAATAAAAGATATGGAATGGACGACTTTTAAGGAAATATTCTTTGAAAAAATATTTCCTTCATGATCAACAAACTGAAATGAACAGAAAATTCCTTGGCTTAAAGTAAAGGGAAGAAGACAGTGTTGCAGAGTATGAGGCTACCTTCACAAAGCTAGCCCGGTATGCTATAGATTACAAACATGACTCGGTAGACAAGATTGATCATTTATTTGAAGGTCTTAAGCCAAGTCTTTTAAGTTCACTGGCTTCTCAAACATTTTCATCATATGATGAAATTGTATCAAGTTCCGTCAAAATAGAGAAGGAATTTTCTAGATCAAATTTGTTCAAGGAAACCCAAGATAAAAAGTGGTACTCTGATAACCAAGGGAATGGTGAAGTGCCAAAGAAGAACAAGGGAATGAAGAAATTCCCCTTATGTGAGAACTGTGGAACTAATCATCTATAGAAATGCTTGAAAGGCATGGGAGTCTTCTATAAGTGTAGAGAAAAGTGTCATCTATCTCATGAATTCGAGGGGAAGAAAAAATTTGATGATTTTCAATGCTACAATTTTAGAGGTATGGGACAATATGAAACTAAGTGTCCTAAATTCCAAGGAAACATGCCTCAGAAAAACCCAAGAGAGAAAGGGAGAGCTTATTTGATTACAACCATGGAAGTTGAAGTTCCTAATTACATGGTAGAAGGTACTTCAATTGTTTCCTCAAACTTAGCCAACACATTATTTGATTCTAGATCATCACATTCATTTATATCTTCCCAATTTTCAAAGAACATTAGACATGTACAATTTGATTTAATAAAGGAGTTATCAGTTAAAACTCTTAGGGGATGCATCATTGAAATAAAGGCATGTAAACTAGTCCCCATAGTGACACATAAACATGCTTTAGTTGCTAACCTTATCATCATACCAATGACTGGCTTTGATATAATTCTCAGTATGAATTGTCTGTCAAACTATGATGATAAAATTTATTGAAAGAAAAAGGAAGTTATGATTTTTTAAAATGGTGTAGAATCTTTTATTTTTAGAGTAGTGACCTCGCCACCCGATTCTTATCTAGACCCTCCCCCAGTAGCTCTATTGAATGAAATTCTTGGAGAGGAAGAGAAGCCAATATCTATGGGTGAGGAAATAAATCATCAAATTGAATATGTGCATATAGTTAAAGAATATATTGATGTTTTTCCAGAGGATTTACCTAGACATCCTCTAGAGTGGGAAAATGAGTTTTCCATTGACTTAATTCCTGGTTCAAGACCTATATCAAAGACCCCCTGTATAATGGCCATTGTGGAATTAGTGGAGATAAATAAAAAACTAGAGGAATTGAGTGAAAAGGGATTTATTCATCCTAGTGTTTCTCCATGGGGAGCCCCTGCCCTCTTTTTCAAGAAGAAAGATGGATTCATGAGGCTATGCATTTATTACAGGGAAATAAATGCTATTATGATAAATAATAAGTATCCTCTGCCCCGGATTTATGATTTATTTGATCAAATTCATGGAGCTAAATACTTTTAAAATATCGAACTTCGATCCAGATATCATAACCTATGTGTGAGGAAAGAAGATATTCCTAAGACAACATTTTGAACCAGGTATGGGCATTATGAGTTTACAGTGATGCCTTTTGGACTGACAAATTAACCCTCTGTTTTCATGGATTTAATGAATAGAGTTTTCAAGGAATATCTTGATAACTTTTTTGCGGTATTAATCGATGATATCCTAGTATACTCAAAAAGATATGAAGTCCATGAGAATCACTTGTAGATTATTCTGAAAACTCTTAGAAGAAATGAATTATATGGGAAGTTTACCAAGTGAGAATTCTGTCTTCAATCAGTTTCTTTTCTAGGCCATATTGTCTCTAAGGATGGAATCCTAGTTGATCCTGAAAAGAAAAAGGAAATACAAGAATGGATCATGCCAATAAACATAATTTAGGTACACAATTTTATTAGGTTAGTAGGTTACTATCGGCATTTCGTTCAGAATTTCACCTGACAAGCTAACCCACTAACCAAGATCACACGTGAAGGTGTTAAGTTTTTGTGGACAAAAGAATGTACAGAATTCTTCAAGGAATTGAAAAGAATATTGGTCAATGCTCCAATTTTGAATCTTCCATATAGAATTGATATATTTTTAATATACAACGATGCATAAAATAATGGACTAGGTAGCGTCCTTATGCAAAACAATAAAGTTATTGCTTATGCATCAAAACTATTGAAGACTCATGAGAAAAATTATCCAACTCATGATCTTGAGTTAGCAGTCGTAATCATTTCTCTGAAAATATGGATACATTATATCTACAGAGAAAGATGTGAGATTTATACAGACCACAAGAGTTTGAAATACATTTTCACACAAAAATAACTCAACATGAGGCAAAAGAAATGGCTCTAGTTATTGAAATATTATGATTGTTTAATACACTACCACCTAGGAAAGGTGAATAAAGTGGCGGATGCATTATGCAGGAAAGATCATGGACTTCTGACTCAAATGAGAGTTGAGAGAGATCCTAAATTTTTGGATCTACTAAAGATGGATATAGGAACTGTTAAGGAAGGGGAAACATCTTTTCTCTTTCAAATGATTGTTAACTAATCTTTATTAGAGAAGATAAAAATCTCTTAATCTGATGATGAGAATCTGCCCAAGAAAATTAATGCTATCAAGGATGGGAGATTGGCAGACTTCATGTATGAGGAAGTAGTTCTGAAATTTGGGAAGAGGTTATGCGTTCCATCAGTACCAGAGCTAAAAAGGGAACTATTAGATGATTCTCATAACTCAAATTTCTATATGCACCTGGGTAGCACCAAGATGTGTAGAGATCTGAAGGAATATTTTTAGTGGGATAATATGAAGAGGGAAAATGCTGACTATATGTCAAGGTGTCTAGTTTGTCAACAAGTGAAGGCAGAGAGACAACATCTCAAAGGGTGATGCAACCTCTAACTATTCCAATATAGATGTGGGATAACATTACGATGGATTTTGTCACTGGACTACCAAGGACACCTAGAAGGAATGATGCAATATGGGTAATTGTTGACTGTCTCACAAAATCAGCACATTTATTTCCAATAAGAGAGGATTTACCACTTGAGCGTCTGGCAGGACTTTATATTAATGAAGTTGTAATACTTCATGGTGAACCTCTATCGATTGTGTACGATTGAGATCCCCAGTTTACATCAAAATTATAGAAAATTCTCCAGAAGGCTTTGAATATTGAGCTTCGTATGAGTATTACTTATCACCCCCAAACTAACGGACAGTTTGAAAGGACCATTGAAACTCTGGAAGACATGCGGAGATCATTCTCTCTTGACTTCCAAGGTATTTGTAATCAATACTTTCCTTTGGTGCAATTTTCCTACAACAATAGTTTCCATTCTAGTATTCAAATGGCTCCATATGAAGGGTTATATGGAAAGAGATTTCAAACATGAACTTGTTGGGACGAATTTGGTGAGAGAAAACTTATAGGCCCCGAACTTATTGAAGAGACCATGAAAAAGGTGAAGACAATCCAAGCCCATATTAAAGCATCCCAAAGTAGGTAGAAGAGATATGATGACAACCAGATAAAGGTTTGGAATTCCAAGTGGGAGATCATGTCTTTCTAGAATTATCTCCATAGAAGGGTGTCTTAAGGTTCGATAAGAAAGGGAAATTGAGCCCCAAGTACATCGGAACATATGAAATTTTGTAAATAAACAGATTTGTAGCTTAACGTTTAGTAATGCCTCCAAGTCTCTCCAAAGTTCATGATGTGTTCCATGTGTCAATATTGAAGAAATACATGCCAGACCCAATGCATATACTCACCTATGCAGAAATAGAACTGGAACCTGATTTTTCATACTGTGAAAAGCCTACCGGTATTCTTGTCATGAGGGACCAGGTATTGAGAAATTGGACAACTCATCTAGTAAAGGTACTTTGTAGAAACCAGAATATTAAGGAAGCAACATGGTAACCTGAGGATGTTATGAAGAAGAACCACCCACATCTTTTTAGTGGTCTTTATACATAAAATTTCGAGGACGAAATTTCCAAAGGAGGGAATAAGGTAGCACCCCAAACATTTTATGGTATGTTTCTCTTAAAAACAATATATTCATTAGATAGCTTATATTTTATTAATCACTAAGCCTCTATGGAATAAAACTTGGTTACTTATATGAGATACCCAAAACCTAGCCATTAAACTTAAATTTTCTAGCTCTGTGATTTGAATTTTAAAAATCTAACATACACGGTTGTGTTCAGGATGATATTCAAAGTTTGATAGAATTAAATTAATTTTTGGTGAATAGTAACATACCCTTATGAATAGTAACCTACCCTTATGAATAGTAAATTACCCTTATAAATAGTAATATGACTCTTATGAATGGTATCCATACCCATGAATGTATAAATAAATTTAGGAACCTTTAAAAAAAGATAAATATTTTAAGTGTTTTTATATTTATATTAAATAATGATTTAATTAAATATTTAATTAATCACATTTACAAAATTACTTTTGAAAAATGGAATTCATTTTTGGATTCTACACATCAAAAAATGGTTAGGCTAAATTTTTGGTATTATTCAGAAATAATTGAATTTTTGATGAATAGTAAAATGTGATAATTGACGATAAATGCTAAACAAGGGATTTATTGAGTCATTGATGATGATATGATGATGTAATCCCAATTGGTTCGAATTAACTTTCATTTATTACTATTCTTGGTCATTGAATACTCACTATTTCTTTTATTGAGAGGAAATAATAAATTAATGATTATAATATTAAGAAAACTCATCTCCCCTCCACTATATAAACCACTGCTCACCCACTCTTCCCCCCACACCACTCAAGCTTTAATCCTTGCCTAAATTCTACTAAAATAGCTCCCTAACCTCCTCCTCCACGTACAGTACCTTCTGGTCTCATCAAAAGGCCAAAATCAAAGGCCTTAAGAAGATTCTCAACGAAGAGTACTCAAGAGGTGAACCTTTCTTCTCTTTTCTTTCAATTTCTTTTACAAAGTTCTATTATTTTGTTCTCCCTTCTCACCTCACCTAATCCAAATTCCATGATGATTCTAGTACCTTAAATGTATGGGATTTTTATTTTTCTAATGGAATATTCCATCATAATCTCTCTTTTCCCCTCCTTTTATACAATAAATGCAAAAACTGTCTGAGATGTGTTAATTTATCACACTCAAGGAAGATAGGTTTTCAATTTGCATTACTATCTTCAATACTGGTCATGAAACCTTTTCAATGGTGGAAATAGGTCATAATGTATTTATTTTATCTTAATTAATTTTCTTTAGTCCTTACACATTCATAATATGGAATAATAATACAAAACAAGTTTATTGTGCACAAAACCCCAAGCCAAATCCAAGCGTTTATTTTTAACTCATTGAATGATTCATCCTCATGTTATATAACATGAATAATTATAAGATCATTTATATATATTTAATTTCACTAATAATTTATATTAACAATTATATATGTTTAACCATATTTCAAACAAACATTCATTCATGAATATAAGTAAATGGATCATGAAAACCAAAGAATAAAATGCTACCAAAACAATAAAATTGAATCTCTTAAACCATCAAAAATCCCACTAATGAACCTAATAATTTCCTAAAATATCAATTAAATTTTTATTAGGTTCTTTACTTATTAATTAATTAATATAAATTTGATTATTCAGGTCGTTAAGAACAATCAAGAACACTTTCAAGCATAAGGTAAGGGATCATCTTTCTCACTTTTGTTCAATAATCTCCCCTATTTTGTACTATTTTATTTTTAATGCCTAATGATGGGGTATGTTTTCCCACCTCCCCCATACTTCCCTTATGACATATAAATAATGTAATACCCCTTTACCTCTCATTAATACCTCGCAAGAACACTCATTACCATGCGGAAATGTTTGTAAGGTGTTTTCTCATCTCAATTTCAATTCTGTGGGATTTCCATTGTTTTCCTCTTATTTATTATATGTGGTATAGATTTACAAACATTTGATATATATTATCATTATTCTCTTTATATTAATGGTATTATATTATTAATTTGGTGGTTATTAACTTTTTGTCATACGACTCAATTGATTACAACATGGTAACGATCTTTGTCTCAATTTTCACTTCATTGTGACTTGCTTAGCATTGTGCACCTTCTCTTTCTTATGCGGTGTACCTAATTCCCATTTGAGATCACTTTTCAACTGAAATTATATTCCATTTAAATATCCATATTCTCATATCATGTATTTTATTATTTTCTAAGACGTATACCATTTTACTTAGGGTGTTTATTTTGAATGTTGTTTTGACTGTGGAAATATTGATGAATCTGTATCCTCTATTCTATACGGATAATGTAAATTCATGTTTTTCTTGTGTTGAATCTATGTATAAATAATTATTTTTATTTTGAGGTGGGTGGGTCCTTCTATATCCCCTCGATGCATCGGTAGGCCTCATGAGACAAATCAGTTGGCGACAAACCCTTCGAGTTTATTTCCAAAAATAATACGGGTTTCTACCCATAGAACTAAACCATTTTTATGGTATTATGGTATCATGTTTCAGATACATGACATCCAATTAATAAGAATTATCTTTATTCATTATTAGTTATTATTGTCTATGAGTTTTTCACTATGACAAAATCTATGGATGCAATTTCATTCTCAGATTATTAATGGCCTGAATTTTTCATTTATTCACCATGCCATATTGATTATGTAAAATTATTTACAATTAGGTTATTATTGATTCATTCTTCTGATATTTTTAACCCTTACTAATCATTTTAGCTCACCCCTTTCATTATTTACTTTAAACAGGTGATGAAGAGGAGATCATTTATTGAGTTCTTGTGGATGCAGTTTTTAGTTATTGTTATGTATTGTATTTTGTAACCTTTTCCAATGTAATTTGAGTTACATATATATATGTAGTTTCTTCAAGACTAATAAAATGGTCATTCCTTTGGGATTTTCATTCTTTCTAACCATTCCAATTTACATAGCAATACACTGGCTCTAGTCTAGATGGGTCGGGGTGTTATAGTAGTGATGGTGGGTTCAAGAATTCAACCAACTAGTGTTATTATTTTTATGTTATTTTCTTTTTGGGGAATTTGGTTTCTCAGTTCTGTTTCCTGGATTCCAGATCATGAGCCTAGGGTAAATATTTATTTATATATTTAAAATTATCTTAGAGGCATTCTTTTATTTATACATGGTAAAATGCTTTTAGGGGTGGTATTTATCTATGTATAGAAAATTACCTTGGGGAAGTTCGTGTTACCTTTGGCTGAGAAAATTCCCTTGGGGCAGTTTGTGTTACCTTTGGCTGAGAAAACTACCATAGGGGAGGTATGTGATATCTGACTGAGAAAAATCCCACACTGATGGTCTATTATACTTATAAGTTTATGACCTTGGTTAAAAAAGATCATATGGGGGATATATGTGATACTATTAGTGGGGATTCCATGGATTTGGATACTGGGTTGATATTATATATTAGGATAGATATTTATTGGTGTATTCCCAATGTCTTTGATACTCAATAAATATACCTAGGAGTCTTGGGTCTTTTATATGGGTCGGAATGGTCATTGTGACATACTTAGAGACACTCAAGCATTGGGAAAAGTCAGTTTGGTCGGTCATGGTCATAGACATGAGGATCAATGGTGGTTGTTTATTTATTTATTTACCATCAATTATTTCTTTATCTAAGTATGTCGCATGCACATATCACTGAATTTACTAGATATGTATGGGACTATGTTGGTGGTTCTCTACTGACTTATATACTCACATCCTTCTCAAGAATCCACCTCACTTGGGTAATTGAGCATCCATCACTTGTTACATGCATATGCTAGTGGAGGATAATTTTAAATGATTGAATAGGATTTCTCAGATGAGATCAAGAGATCAAGGCTATGGTTTGGATTTTTGATGCAAGAGGTCCTATTTTTATTATATTTTTAATATATTCTATATATTTGATTGGTCAAATGGTTGATCTTTTATGTATGACTATTTTCATTCATCACTATTCTTAGTGGATGATATGTTTATTTATTTCTGAATACTCTGATAGTTTATTGTGGTGTATAATTTTTTTATTTATTAATGATTTTGGAAAATGAAACTGGGGTTATAGCCTCTCCATGGTACCTCTTTATGACCTCAAGGCTAGTTAGTAGCCTCTAACATTTAGGAAAACACACTTGAGGTATAATAGTCATTATTGTTTCGGACACTAATTAGTGCTCTGAGGTGGAAGAACATTACAAAGTGGTATCAAAGAAGTTGATATTATTTTTTCATACTATTTTAGGATATGGAAAATAGGATAATTATTAATATATTATATCATATGATGAAACTCTATCTACTATGTCACAAATTTCTTTATCAATTGTAGTATAGGTTAACGATGGTGTGGGATTGATATTTTTGGCATGCGTTATTATGGTCATTTTGATTTTTCACATAGTTTGACATACATTATGTTCAGGATTTGTGATTTAGGATTTATTAAATTCAATCCCTTTTCCCATCCATAAGATTACATATATGTATTTTTTATCTTGGCCTGTAGAGGTAAGAGGCATCTCATACATCATATTAGGCATGTAGGATCCACATGATATATAGGCCAACTAATGTTCTTTTTTCACTGATGATTGGGGCTCAATTTTATAATTTGTAAACAAATTCTCATCTAAAACTTTCCTGTATAAGTACTTGGTGGGATTCTACTCAGCTAGACAAACTTCCATACATATAATTTTATTCTGGTGGTAGGTATTATGGATCCTATGGTGAGATTATTGGTGTAACGTCCTGGTTCCGGAAGCCACCCAGAGGCACCCCGTACCCGGTTGGTCACATGGCTTCAAGCGTATTTCCTCGAACGCTAGAGGCTGCCAACTAGCAGTGAGGGCCTTGGGTGTGATAGTGTGGAAACTATTCCCTCATTGGAAAAGTACACAGCAGAAGTAAACAACACATACAATAGCGGAAGCAGTAAATGTCCAACAACAGTAAACAACAGAATACTAAAACAATAAACAACTAGAGAACACACATATATATGAAAGTATGCATGATACATATGTCTAGGAAAGTATCCAAACAAGTCACAATGTTGAATACAATACTAAACCAAAGTACAAAGAAAAATAGATAAGCAACGCCTCAACATCGCAAGACTCGGCTTGGTCCCATGTTCTCCTGCTCCAATGACATCAAGAACCTGAAGTCAAAGGGCACTTTCCCTTGTCTATACCTGCAACAATATAATCTATTTGGGCCCAAAATCATGACCCAAATAGGGTGTGAGAATAAATACTAGTAGGAAACCACCCGAAGATCTGTGCCTAACAGTCACTGAGCATATGGCAGGTAATGGTACAGTAAACAGGATGATACACAATAGTAAAAAATCCACAGACCAACAAGCAGCAGTGAAGCAAAAAAGCTAACCACAAACAAGAATACCTCTGGTAAGTACTCACATCCAACCCCTCTAGTCCTATCCAAGAAGTACCAACAACCCTCTGGGCAGTACACTCATCCTAACCCCTCTGGTTTGGTCATATGAATTATAAGACGCACTGAGGAAGCACGCTCAGTCAATTCCCCTTATAGTCTAAGGTAGTCAGAGACTCTCTAAGGAAGATCATGCGGTCTAATCCCCTTATAGCCTCAAGTTATAGAGACTCTCTGAGGAATCTCACTCAGTCAATTCCTCTCATAGCCTCAGGTTGATCACAGACTCTCTGAGGAAGCTCACTCAGTCAATTCCTCCTATAGTCTGGAATGGTTTAAGGAAATTCAAACAAAACAAAGACTCTCCGAGGAATTTCACTCGGTCTACCCCCGTATAGTCTATAAAGCTTAAGACTCTCTGAGGAAGCTCACTCAGTCTATCCTCATATAGTCTATAATATCCATGACTCTCTGTGAAGCTCACTCGGTCTATCCCCTATAGTCTATAGTGTCCAAGACTCTCTGAGGAAGCTTATTTGGTCTATCCCCTTATAGTCTATAGCACCAAGTTCTCACGGCCCTATCCTAGTTAGTGAATAATAATTCTATATTGTCAATGTAAGCCTATAGAGATACTTGGATAACTAGTCTACAACATAACAAGCATGTCAGGGAACATTACTCCATCCTACGGTCACAAGGCATTGAAAACAGGTATAACGGCCAAAGGCTGAACAAGACCAAAAGGTCGTAAAAAGAACTAGGCATGGGAAAATCATCCAAGAATAGAAATTATCCTTATACATATCTAAATTACCCCTACACAAGCATACAAGAAAGTTAGGAAAACAACAAGGGTAAAACAGTAATCACGCAATACCCTGTTCAAGTGTATTGGTGTAATTTGCACATAATACTCAAGGACTTTGAATGGAAAGGCACAAACCACCTACCTTGATGCTAGGAGATCGATATACTTGAACCATGAGGAGTTAAACTTCTTATAATGTCGTATATATAAGAAAACACACAAAACGTTTAATCCACGATAACTTGTAAAAGATTAGGAATTGGAAAATGATGCTCTAGAAGAAGGAAGAGATTACCTATGTGGTTCTAACGCAACTGACAGAGGTCGATTTGGGGAACGGAAGGAGGCTCGGGGGCTCAGAAGAGATTCAAGGTCATACAGGATACTCTCGGTCAAAGAATCTGGAGAATAAGTGTGTTCTAGAAATTAGACGCGACCCCGGTCCGTTTAATGAAAAAAAAAGTACACGGCGTGTACTTTTGAAGTACATGGCATGTACTAGGCTATTCCGTACTTCGCTTTAAGTGGCCTCCACATCACCCCTACATGGCCATGTGTGTGGCCCAGACACGGTCTGCACACGGCCTCGTGCGGCAAGGGAGTACATGGTGTGTACTCATAAAGTACACGGCGTGTACTTCAAAAATTTCAAAAAACTCATATTTTATCAAAAACTCTATAAAAAGGAAAACCATACCTGAAATGAAGGTCTGGGTTCTTACAAACTTCCCCCCTTAAAAAAATCCCTCCCTGAATTTCCCTACCGAGGCATGAAAGAAGAACCCCTGAACAGCTCCGACCACTGTGATCATACATCGGCCTCCCTCTCCCAAGTCTTTTCTTATACTCGCTCGTGCTTCCATAGAACCCATACCATAGGAATAGACTAGCCACAGAGAACCTTCGTACTATGATCGAAAATCTAGATAGGATGCTCCTCAAACGATGCATCCGCTTCAAGCTCAACCTCCTCAGGTTGAAAGACATGAGATGGGTCTGAAAAGTAATGTCAGAGCTGAGAAACATGGAAGACGTTGTGCATAACCCGGTACCTCTGAGGTAACTGCAACTGATAGGCAACCATCCCAACTCTCCCCAACACCTCAAACATCCCGACTTATCGTGGTGAAATCTTACCCTATCTCTGAATCCTCTTGTGTCCCAACCGCGGGGCGACATGCAGGAAAACCTAATCCCTGACCTCGAACTCCATAGGTCATCTCCGATAATCAGCATAAGACTTCTGTCGAGACTGTGATGTAGCCATCCTCTTCTGAATCAACTCTATCTGCTCTGAGGTCTCCTAAACAATATGAGGTCCCAGCAAAGCTACCTCTCCTACCTCCAGCCAGCATAAAGGTGATCGGCATGGACTACCGTACAAAGCCTCGTAAGGTTCCATCTGAATAATTTCTTGAAAACTATTATTGTAGGAAAACTCCACAAGAGGTATATGCTTCTCCTAATAACCTCCAAAGTCCATAATGAAAGCTCGAAGCATATCCTCAAGCACCTGAATCGTACGCTCGGACTGGCCATCTGTCTGGGGATGGTAAGCTGTACTCAAAAGTACCTATGTACCCAAGGCCTTCTGAAGCCCATGCCATAACTGAGAAGTAAAGAACACATCTTTGTCTAAAACAATGGAGTGTGGAACTCCATGTAGAAGTACAATCTCTTGGATTTACAATCGTCCCAGCTCATCAACGTTGAAGGTCTCCTTGATCGACAAGAATTAAGCAACCTTCGTAAGCATGTCGATGACAACCCAAACAACATCATTCCCTTGAGGAGACCTTGGAAAACCGGTCACAAAGTCCATCGCGACATCATTCCACTTCCACTCTGAAATGGGTAACTGCTGCAAAAGATATACTAGCCGTTGATGCTCTGCTTTCACCTGCTGACAAGTGGAACACCTCATGAGAAAACCAGAAACATCTCTCTTCATACCTGGCCATCAATACTAATGGTGTAGATAACAATACATCTTGGTGACGATAGGATGAACTTCCTAAACTGAGGAATAAAAATCCCACATCAGCTCCCCGTGTATATCTGCTGGCACCCATACACATACCTGGAAATGAAAGATCTCATCCTCACCTACTATCCATCCAGGAAGAGGGTCCCCTCCTGACACAATCTTCTGCAAGACTAGGCCTTCTGAGTCTGATAGCTACCTCATAAGTATCTGATCAAGAAGACTAGAGTTAACAGCTACAGAAGATAGAAAATTCTGCCCCTATCTGTCGTGAACCTCTAAATGCATCTTAGAGAACAGAGCCATAAGCTTCCACTCACTACTGGCCTCCTAAACTACCGATATCTGAGTTCTCTTGCTCAATGTGTCAACCACTACGTTGCCCTCCCCAGGTGTATAGGAAAGATCAAAGTCGAAGGACTGAAGATACTCGACCCACCTGCGCTATCTCATATTTAGATCACGCTAAGTGAAGATGTACTTGAGACTCTTATGGTCGGTAAACACCACAAAGTGCTCTCCCAGAAGGTAATGTCTCCAACAGCGTAAGGCATGAACAATATCTGCCAAATCCAGATCGTACGTCGGGTAATTCCTCTCTTGTAGCCTCAACCGTCAAGACCCACACGCAATGACTCCATCTCCCTGCATAAGCATAGCTCCCAGCCCGATACCTAAAGTGTCACAGTAAACCATATAGCTCTTTCCCAGTTCTGGTAAGACTAGTATCGGGGCAGACGTCAACCTCCCTTTTTAGCTCCTGAAAGGCTGACTCATTGGAATCTGACTATAAGAACTTTTCCTCTTTCTTGGCCAGACCTATCAGTGGTATTGCTAGGCATGAAAAGTCTTGTATGAAACACCTGTAGTATCTAGCCAGCCCTAGAAAACTTTGCACCTCAAAGAAATTCTCCGGATACTCCCAGGAAACTACATCTCTCACTTTATGTAGGTCTACTGATACTCCTATCTCTGAGATAACATGACCCAAGAAGTGAATTTGATCCATCCAAAAGTGTCATTTCGATATCTTAGCATAAAACTGATGCTCTCTCAGTGTACTCAGAATGATCTCAAGATGGGTAGCATGGTCGTGTAGAGTTTGAGTGTATACCAAGATGTTGTCCATGAAAACCACCACGGAGGAATCCAAGTATGGATGGAACTCTCGGTTCATCAGTGCCATGAAAATTGAAGGCGCGTTTGTGAGACTTAACATCATAACCATATACTTGTATAGACCATACCTGCTCTGAAAAGCTGTAAGAGGTATATCAAATGGTATAACGTGCAACTGATGATAACCGGATCTCAAGTCAATCTTCAAGAACAATCGGGCTCCTTGAAGCTGATCGAAGAGATCATCGATCCTTGGAAAGGGATATCAGTTCTTGACAGTCAACTGGTTTAGCGTCTGATAATCCACATCAAGCCTGAGGGTGTTGTCTTCCTTCTTCGCAAACAGGATAGGAGAACCCAAAGGAGAAGTACTGGGTTGGATGAAACTCTTTTCCTGCAACTCCTCCAACTACTTCTTGAGCTCCTGTAACTTAGGTGTATCCATCCTATAAGGAGGAATGGACACTGGTGCCGCTCCTGGCACGAGCTCAATCAAGAAGTCTACCTCACGCTCCGGAGGCAAACCTGAAAAGTCCTTTGGAAAGACATATCTGGAACGATCTACCACTGGAGGAAAGTATAACTATGAAGTCCCCTGGTCATCCAGTTAAAGACTAAAAATCTGGGTTGTAACTCCTCCTAGCCCATGATGCTTAGGTCCTGCTCAACTCGCCTGTACATCCCACTCACCTCTATAAAGAAAGGATCCACCCTCTAGTGATACGAAACTCACCCTACGGCGATAGAAATAGACGACTGCCTGGAAGGGGACTAACCAGTCCATTCTGAGAATGAAATCATAGCTCGACATATCTAGGACATAGAGGTCCCATAAGAAGTGATACCCTGCAACCTCAAGATGGCACTCTCTACACTAACGTACGCTAACTGTTCTAGTCCCCAATGGTGTATCTAGAGTCAATGTATCGGCAGAGGAAAAGATGCAGAGCCCAAGGCTATCCACAATAGCAACAGAGATAAATCTATGTGTAGCACCAGTATCAAAATGATCTGAAGATAAAACTGAGGCTACTAAGATCGTACCTTAAACTGTGGAAGGTCTGGGATCCTGCTCCTGATGGGTCTTCTCCACAGCGAATGTTTGGCTTGTACCGTGGCCCTGCGACCCTGGCTGACCACTCTATGCTGGTCCAGTCTATTGTCGTTGGTAACCTGGTGACTAACCACCATGGTCACAACCTCCACCTCGGCCTAAACGTCTAGAAGAACTCTAGTTTCCAGACTGATGAGAAACTGGTGATGCATCTCCTAAACGTAGGGTCATAGAAGAACCCCTACCACCAGCTATAGGTGATAAGATCTGACAAAAACGCTGAAGATGGCCCATCTTGCTGCAATATCGGCACTCCATAGGGTCTTTATGGAACTGCATCCTAGTATTCCCACTCCTCATGCATTGGTAGCATACAACCTGGCTGCCCAAAGATACATTCTACCTACTCTGATCTCCTCGAGTAGACTCCCTGCGGTGCTTCCTGCTATCAATAGGAGGAAAACTGACTTTGGATGTCGAACCGCCCTGGCTCCCTGCTCCAGAAGCCCTCAGATGAGGCTCCATGATCAGTGCCTGGTTGATGATAGAGGATATCAAAGTCAACCTAAAGATGTTCACCTGCAAGCGGATGTCGTGCCTCAGACCATACTCAAACTTCTGTGCAAGTAACAACTCATCACCTCCTGGAATCGGCATGAAACTCTATAGCTCAGTAAAGCGAGATGAGTACTTCATAATAGAAAGAGTTCCCTGCTCCAGACTCATAAACTCCTAGGCTCTATTGGCCCTCAAGGTATTCGGGTAGAAGTAATCATAGAAGATGTTCCAAAACTCATCCCAAGTCATACTCTGCTGACGCCCTGACTATGAGATCACCTCCCACCACCTCTTAGCGGGGCCTCAGAACATATAGGTAGCGAGCTTCACCCTCTTCTCTGGAGGTATCTCTAAGTGCTCGAAAATTGTCAGTGTGGCCTCTATCCACGACTTTGCATCCTGAGGTACTCCATCCCCTAAGAAATTAGGAGGAGGATGCTGCTGGAAAACCCAATTCAGCTCTAACATCGACGGGGCAGGAGGTGGTGCTCCATGGAAGGTCTGTATAATCCTTAGAATGTATTCCCTAAACTACGCATCAGCGCCAGCAACTGGTATAACTGCTGGTGCCAAGGTTGGCAGAGCAGGAGGATCTACAGGAGGTTCCTGATCGGCCATATCTGGTGTCTGATCACCGTCTGGTAGGTGACGTACAACCGGAGGACGTCGCGGTGGCATAACTCTGAAAGGTCAAAAGTACAACTTAGATTAGGATTATCAAAGACTGAGAATACAGGAGTACATGATGGGGAAAGGAGAAAGAAACATTCAAATTTTACAAAACACGACTACATGGTGTGTTCTTTTAAGCCATTCACATGGGCATCTACTTCTTCCACAACTAGTCGTGTAATGCCCCAACCACACGGCGTGTTTTCCCCACACACGGCATGTACTTGAACTCTATTTCCATGCCCGAGTCTCCTTACATGGCTAACCTACATGGTCCCCTTAATCCTAGACTACACGGCGTGTTCACGAAGGATACAGTATGTACTAGACAAGGTTTCAATGACCCGTATTGTTAGTTACACAGCCGGATACATGGTTCACTCTTACACGGCATGCTCCCTGAGAACACGGTGTGTACTTGAATGTTTTCCCTGACCCCTGTTGTTTGTGACATGGTTGGGTTCTCAGGTTACATGGCATGGCCTGTGATAACAGGACACGGCGTGTATAGTCAAAGTTTCATCCATCTGTGTCGTTAGCCACACGGGTAGACACACGGTCACTACAACATGGAGTGTATGTATCGTACATGGCATGTTCCTGAAATTTTTTCACAAACATGTGTTTCTTCCCACACAGTCAGTGACACGGTTTAAAAACTACACGGTGTGTATTAATAAAGCACACACCATGTATTCTGGGATTTTCTGGGCAGTAGCTCAGAAACTGCTCTGAAGCCTAGAAAACACAGAAAACAAGTGTTAAGGTGCCAAATTCTGATCCGTGAGGGCCCATACTCCCCATGAATCAATGCTTGGAATCTTATACAAGTTATAACAAGGTAACCATGCAATGATTTACCAAATTCCGGTCCATGAGATGGAATACCCTCATCTCATTGGGTTGCGGTAGAAATAGAACCGTAATAACAACAACGGTAACAACACAAACCATGTGAATCACCGAATGGTGAAATCATATCAACTGTAAAAATTGAAAAACCTAAAGAAATTGCAATAAATGAGGTAGATTGGCTTTTCCCTGTACACGGGTTAGCTACTCTCGGGCACAACTTATTACCAAGTACCTATTCCATCCTATCCCTGGCTATAGGCTCCAAATAGTAAGTCAAGAGAAAAAAATTCCTCTGATACCACTTTGTAACATCTCGGTTCCAGAAGCCACCCAGAGGTGCCCAGTACCCGGTTGGTCACATGGCCTCAAGTGCATTTCCCTGAAATCCAGAGGCTACCGACTAGAAGCGAGGGCCTTGGGTGTGATAGTGGGGAAAACTATTCCCTCATTGTCAGAGTATACAGTAGAAGTAAACAACACATACAATAGCAGAATCATTAAATGTCCAATAATAGTAAACAGCGGAAGACTAAAATAATAAACAACTCGAGAACACACATATATATGAAAGGATACATGATACATATGTCTAATAAAGTATCCAAACAAGTCACAATTCTAGATAAAATAATAAACCAAAGTAAAAAAGAAAAACATATAAGAAACTACTCAGCATCGCAAGCCTCGGCTTGGTCCCATGCTCTCCTGCTTTAATGCAATCAAGTACCTGAAGTCGAAGGGTGCTTTCCCTTGTCTATACCTGCAGCAATATAATCTGTTTGGGCCCAAAAGCATGACCCAAATAGGGTGTGAGACTAAATCCCAGTAGGCAACCACCTGAAGATCTGTTCCTAATAGTCAGTGAGAATATGGCAGGTAATGGTACAGTAAACAGTAAATAGTAAACAGTAAACTGGATGATACACAACAGTAAACAATCCACAGACCAACAAGCAGCAGTGAAGCAAATAGCTAACCACAAACAGAAATCCCTCTGGTAAGTACTCATATCCAACCCCTCTGGTCCTATTCAAGAAGTACCAACAACCCTCTGGGCAGTACACTCATCCTAACCCCTCTAGTTTGGTCATACGAATTATAAGACTCTCTGAGGAAGCACACTCAGTCAATTCCCCTTATAGTCTAAGGTAGTCACGGACTCTCTGAGGAAGATCACGTGGTCTAATCCCTTTATAGCACCAAGTTCCAGAGATTCTCTGAGGAAGCTCACTCGTTCAATTCCCTTTATAGCCTTAGATCGATCAAAGAATCTCCGAGGAAGCTCACACGGTCAATTCCTCCTATATCCTAGAATGGTTTAAGGAAATTAAAATAAAACAAAGACTCCCCGAGGAAGCTCACTCAGTCTACCCAGTATAGTCTATAAAGCTTAAGACTCTCTGAGGAAGCTCACTCGGTCAATCCTCATATAGTCTATAATATCCAAGACTCTCTGGGAAGCTCACTCAGTCTATCCCCTATACTCTATAATGTCCAAGACTCTCTGAGGAAGCTCACTCGGTCTATCCCCTTATAGTCTATAGCACCAGGTTCTCACGGATCCATTCCAGTCAATGCATAATAATGCTATATGGAAAAATCAAGCCTACATAGCTACTTGGATAACCAATCTACAGCATAACAAGCATGTCAGGGAACAATACTCCATCCTACGGTCACAAGGCATGAAAAACAAGTATAAAGGCCAAAGGTTGAACAAGACTAAAAGGTCGTAAACAGAACAAGGCATGGTCAAAACATACAAGCATATAAATTATCCTTATACATATCCAAATTACCACTACACAAGAATACAATCAAGGAAGAAAAACAGCAGGGGTAAAATAGTAATCACGCAACACCTCGTTCAATGGTATTGGTGGAATTTGCACATAATACTCAAGGACTTTGAACGGAAAGGCACAAAACACCTACCTTGATGGTAGGATATCGATATACTTGAATCACAAGGCTTGAATCTACTTATAATGTCGTAGATCTATGAAAAAGCACAAAACATTCAATCCAAGATAACATGAAAAAGAGTAGGAATTGGAAACCAATGCTCTAGAATAAGGAAAATCTTTCTGTTGCGATTCCAACGCAACCAACGACGGTCGATTCTGAGAACAGATGGAGGCTCGAGGGATTAGAGTAGATTTTCACCCATATGGGATGCTCTCAGTTGAAGAAGCTGGAGAAGAAGTGTGTTCTAGAAATTAGAAGTGACCCCAGTCCGTTCAATGAAAAAAAGAGTACACGATGTTTACTTTTGGACTACACTGTGTGTACTAGGCTTTTCTGTACTCCGCTTTAAGTGGCCTCTACATCACCCCTACATGGCCATGTGTGTGTCCTAGACACGGCCATCACATGGCCTCATGTGGTAAGGGAGTACAAGGCATGTACTCATAAAGTACACGGCGTGTACTTCAAAAATTTCCAGAAACTCCTCTTTTCTCAAAAACTCCAGAAAAAGGAAAAACATACCTGAAATGAAGGTCCGAGTTCTTATGATTGGTGTCAATGGTGGTGATATAGTTCCTTTAGCTATGCATGAGTGGCGTCTTTGAGGGTTCAATAAGGGTAATTGATTCCTTTGGTGCATACCCTATGAGGGTGGTTATTGTGTAGGTTTAGTTATTTAATGTTTCAGTAGTAATATATATGATTTTTACCATATATGTTAGAATGATACTCTACTTAGCCAAACCAGGTGACCTTGGTTCCTTGACATGTATTGTCTAGGATGATGTCATGGGGACCATCTTGAGTTTTGGTTCTCAAGGGATTAGACATGTGGGGGAGGCTCGATGAGAATTAGTGCTTCGTAGGTTTTTGGGTTGGCATGGGGTTTCACTATGTGGGAAATACCCTTGAGTGGGATTTGGAATGATATTTTTCATATGGTTATGGGTAGGAACCATGTGGTGTTTTCTGTGAGTTATGCCCCTAGTGATACATTGGTTTATGGTCTAGGTGGGAGGACCTAGATACCCTAATATAAGAATCATTATTTTGTGATTTGGATCCTTTTTATGATCGACGGAACCCATAAGAGTGTTTAGGCTGGGTTTAGTGGTGTTGTTGAGGTAAGGAACCTAGGTAGGTTCTTAAGTTTATGATTGATGCATAGGAGGATCTTTTGAGTTATGGTTATGTATTGGTAGTGTCTGGTTTTGAATAGAGGTTCCCAAGGACCTTCTAGTTTGTTAAGAATAGAGTTTCATTGATTATGGTCAGTGTTTTGGGCTTTTGAGCCTAGGTTGATGGCATACTAATCATTGGGGCATGATTCAGATTTAGTGGAATTAGTCACAGTAGAGAATTTTACCCCTAGGTTTCAATGAAAATGAGGTAGTACACATTATATATGTGTGGGTCTTTAGTAAATATTGATGATTTTATAGAAAGTTTATTCACCTGGAGATTTGGATGGAAATAAGGGGAGTGGAATATTCATTGGTATAGTGCTATTAATGGCATGATAGAGGGGGGTGATAACATTAAGCATGGATCAAGATGAATGGTATTCGGGTATAGAGATTAGATATTGTTCAATTATGCTCAAGAAGTGATATAGGGGAAGTCATCTAGTGGTAAGTGCACCATTAGTCGTAATATGGAGATTCCCTCATTATAGAATGTATACTAGTGAATTTAATGGAATATGTTCTCAAAAAATAAGAACATGTGATTAATTACATTTTATATTTTTTGCTCAGGTGAGATTGAGGTAGCCTCATCCAGTCATCACATACATGGATAGACAAAGTGTTAGTCATGATGTTCCAAGTTTTAACCTAGTGATATGATGATAATGGAACTCTTATGGTGAGTATTATTCTATCCATCACAAGTGATATGAACCCATGAAAGTAGGATCATAGTTTTGAGATACCGATTGGTGGACAATTATAATTTCAATTGGATGCCAACATCCAGGTGGGTACCTGGTATAAATTCATTTTTTTTATGGGTAGAGTGTGATCATTGAATTCAATCTTGAAATAATTTGAGATGATTTGGGTCAATTGGATCAGAGGTGTGTTACTGATTTTATTATATTAAGGAACAATGGATTATTTTTATTGGTTGGTGTTTTGTCCATGGAATTTAATCAATAGTTGGATATGGACTTTGGTGAATAAATACAAAAAATCAAGGGGTGTCTCATGGGGTAGGGACACCTAGATCAAGAGTTTTGATAATGTTTTGGTATTGGAAGATGATAATTTATAATAAAATTTAGCCTGATGAGGTTTCTACTTATGGTCCTTTATGTAATTGGATTCCTTTGGAAGCCAAACTAGGTACATAATTTTGGATACAATATAGGTGTTTTTGTAACCACTAGAACTTTTTGAGGAAAAACTATATATTCATAGCTTATGCATGCATGAAGGTTATGAATCCATCCTGGTTTCGAATTCGATAACAAGGATGGGTATCAACATTTTATAGGTGTTCTCATGTATATTTGGGAGTGGTATGATGGAAACCACAAAGGAATATTGTTGGAATGTGGGGTTAATGCATCAATAGGAAATTAATATGGTGGGAGGTATTGTGGTTCAGAAGTGGTTGTGATGAGGTAAGTTCTATAATGGGCCAATGGGTAATTGAACAATGATACCATCAGTGTTTCAGGATAGATGGTATTGGGTAAATATTGTCTCGATGTTTTAGTAATGAAAATGGACCTTGGTACGGGTTTTGGCAGTCTGGGAACTTTGAATTTGAAGTTTTTCCATGGATTTGATACAGGAATTCGAGAATGGAATGAAGAAATTTAGATTTTAATTGGTGACTAACATAAGTCAAGTTGTGTGGTTGTATAGACATCGATACTTCTTGAAGATGAGAAGTGTAATAGTGGGGATTTTGTAATGCCTCATGTCTGTATAGGTGTGAAATTTTCAAGAGGAGTTTGAATCTTTGAGTTTGGTGGATGATTCAATTTGAGAATAGAGATTCATAATTAAATTTTGAGAGTTTGAACTTCCCAAAAAGGTTTTTTGATATGGAATGAGGCTTAGATGGTATCATGAGTTCTTAAAATATCCTAAAGAGAGGTTGGGTGGTTTCAGATACCAAAATCTTTAGAAAACCATCAGTTTTCTAGTGGAGATTTTAAGTAGAAAATGACTATTTACCCCCTTGAATGTTAAGTTGTGTCAACCTCCTCTTCCTCTATTATTCAAGAACACCCAAGCTATATGTCCTACCTTTTACTCCCTTCATTCCCCCTTGTTTTGGGTTGGATTTTATAGTGATTTCACATTGGATAAAAAATACAGGATTCCTTATCTCCCTATGATATTGTTTCTCCTTTGTTGCACTAATTTGGGAAATGTTTGGTTTAGCTCAAAAATGGAGATTTCAGTAAAGAATGGTAAAATCATTCGATTACTTCAAAACTTTTATAAATCTTAGTTAAAGGACATCCTGAGATGACTTCTACCTAACACCATTTATTTTTTCATCAAATACACATCACGTAATAGATTGGTTTAAGGTTTTACATTTAAATTAATTTAAATTAATTATCGAAAAGGTTATTGAACTTAGGGCATTGTCATGGATTGGTAATGAGAATCTACTACATTCCCCCCACAACTAACACGACTTGGTTTTTGTGTGACACGATAACCTAGTGTGTTTTCAAAGGTTATGCCAATTTATATTAAATTGTTTTGTTGATGTTAAATGATAAAACTAATTTATGTAGGTATCATAGATTGATATAGTGTATTGGGTGGTTGGTGAGGGTTTGGTTGACCTTGGATGGACCTCGGAATGATTTGGAATAGTTTTAGGCCTATGTAAATAAATTAGGAAGCTTTGGTTGAGGTAAGAGCTTTTACATACACACCCTATGGTTTATGAATTTGATTATTTTCATTATAGAATGTGGTCTTTCTGCCTTAGGAGATCAACCTCTAATTTAAATAAATTATTAAATGAATTTAATAAATTTCCAAATTAATTATTTTTTGAATTTTTATTTAATTAAATGATATGACTATGGATGGGATACACAAGGTATCTAGGGCCACCGTGGGCCCTCAGACACAAGTCGGTTTCCTCAGATATCGATGGTCGAAGGATTAAATAATTAGATTATAATTACCTATAATATTTAGTCCCATTGAGAGGTGTGACTAGGCCTTGTATAACCTAGTGTATCTTGAGTAGGATCATATGGCCACTTCCCTATAGAGGTGTGGCATGGCATGGGATGGAAATCCTTGGTAGGTTGAGTGAGAACCCTTGAGGTATGTTTAACCTAGATAGATAAACCATAGGTTGAACAATATTGGGTTGGGTGAGAGAACTAATCTAGGATGACCTTTATTTTTTAAAATGGTCCATGATCTATACCCTCTGGTCTTTGTCGATGTGGCATGTTTCGGGTGTCCTATGATGTTATGTTCTATTTATACCACTATTGAGGAGTGTGACATCCCATGTGATATGGGTTATTACCCAAGTGACCTTATTGAGACTGAGGACCCCCAATAGAGTTCCTTCACTCATGTAATGACCTAAAGGATCCCAAGAAGGGTTCCTCACTCTTGATGAGACCTAAGGGACCTCAGAAGGTTCCCTAGTGTTATTGAACATAGTGAGAGGGTGGGTTTGAGTATGGATAGTGATGATGGGTTTGGTTGTTCAACCAACCAGTGTTATGGTTTTTATGTTGTTTTCATTATCAATCTTATTGTTTTATAGTTTTATTTCTTATAATTCTGATCATGATCCCAATGATATGTAATAGGGAAACACTTGTATAGGTAGTATTTATTTATGAATAGAAAACACCTTGAGTGGTGGTATTTTATTTATGCAAGGGAAAACACCCAGAGGGGATATATTTATCTATGTATATAAAATTTCTTTGGGTCAGTTTATGTTACCTTATTTTTATAAAATTCCCTTGGATGGTTTTTTTTACCTTTGGATAAGAAAACTTTTATAGGGGAGTTTTGTGATACTTGGATGAGAAAACTCCCATAGGGGAGGTCTGTGATACTTATGGGATTATGCCCATATTTTATAAAACTCTAGTAGTTGTGGTTTTTGGAACTATTAGTGTGGGTTTTATGAATTTTTAGGTGGGGGTAATCTTGTTTATTAGGATGGATCTTTCAGGGAGAATTGCATAGGTTTGTGATACTTGATACGTATAACGGGGAGACCTAGGTCCATTATGTGGGTAGGAATGGTCATCATAATGTGCTAAAATACACTCAAGAAATGGGAAAAGAATGTATGTTCGATTAAGGTTACATACCTGAGGATCAATTTTGGTTTTTTATTTATTTTTTTATTAGTAGTTGTTTATTTATCTAAAAATTTCACATGAACATATCACCACATTCACTGGCTACGTAAGAGACCACATTGATGGTTCCATACTGAGTTATGTACTCACACCATACTTGGTCATCCACTGTACTTGGGTACCCAAGAATCCCTCACTTTTTTCAAGCATAGGTTAGGAGAGACCATTTTTTCATGATCGATTAGGATATCTAGAATGAGATTAGAAGATTGAGGTTATGGTTTGGATCAATGATATTGGAGGGCCTAGTTGTACTTTATTTTATCATATCTATTTTGTATACATGATCAGTCTAGTGGGTGGTTTTTGTGGTATGAATTTATACCCTACATCATTATTTTTATTGGATTGAATGTTTATTTATTTCAACATACTCTGAGGGTTAGTTTTTTTGTATGATTTTCGGTTATTTTTTATGATTTTGGACTCTGATATTGGGGTTATATCCTCCCCAATAAACCTCCTTAGACCCCTACTTCTCATAGGTGGCCTCTAGCATTTAGGAATACATGCCCAATATAGAATAATGACCAATGGACTAGGAAATTATTAGTGGTATGAGGTAGAGAGATGTTACAAAGTGTTATCATGGTTGTTGATTTTATTTTGACTTACTATTTTGAGATATGGTAGGATGGATATTTATGAATGTGTTGGAGCTTGTGATGAAAATTGATTTGGTGCATCACAAACACCTTTCATGGGGGAAGTATAAGTTACATGGGGTGTGTTATTGATGTTATTGTCTTACACTATTATTATTATTTGTGATTTTAAACAAGTATAACATACAAGAGGTTTGGGATTTGTGGTTTATGAGTTATTGGATTTTGTAACTTAGTCCAATTGTAAGATGAGGGATATGGATTTTGTCTCTTAGATGGTAGAGGCAAGAGGAATCACAAGCATCATATTAGGTATGTAATATCCACATGATATATAATCTTTTTAGTGTGATTATTTTCACTAATGAGTAAGGATCTTTTGTTTAAAGTGTCTGCAATTAATCATACAATGTTTTCCCATATAAGTACTTGGTGGAATTCTACTCAGCTGGACCGACTAATATACATGTAATTTTATTTTGGTGGTAAGTATAATAGATCATTGAGTGAGACAATAAGTTATGATGAGGTACTATGGTCCCTTCTGTGTGGGGTGAGTGGAGACCCTGTGGGGTTGGTATGGTTAATTAGTTCCATAGAGGTGAACCTTGTGAGGTTGAGTATTATCTAGGATCAATTATTTAAAGTGATAGTAACAACCTATATGGTTTTTTCATATATATATTAGAATAAAAATTTACTTAACCAAACCAGGTGACCTTGTTTCCTTAATTCAGATAGTTTAGGGAGATATTTTGGAGAACATCATGAGTTATGGTTCTCTAGGTAGAAGTCTCATAGGGGTATTCTCATTGAGAATTAGTGCCTTATTAGGTTCTTGGGTTGGAATGGGATATCACTACATATGTGAGACCCTTATGGGGGAATTGAAACATCAGGAACTATATAGTTATGGGGAGGATATGTGTGGTGTTTTAGTGAGTTATTCTCCTAGAGAGGACTTATTTTATGGGTTAGATGGGAGGACCTAGAGACCCTAATATATGACTAATTATTTAGTGATTCAGAGCCTTGTGTTGATCAAGGGAAACCCATGAAATGTTCTTTCCTGGGTTTATTGGTGTTGTTGAGGTAGTGAGAATAGTTAGGTTCTTGCATTTTAGATCAATACACGAGAGGTACTTTCAAGTTATAGTTATGTCTTAGTGGTGGATGGTTTGGAAGTGAGGTGTCTAGGGAACTTATTGTTTTTGGAGATTGATGTTTCTGGGGGAATAGTTAGTTTTTTTGGCTCATGATCTTTATTTTATGGCATGAAACTCACTAGAGCATGAGTCAATTATAGTAGAATTTGTTATAGTAGGGAATGTGACCCCTAGGTTTTGATAAAAGTGAGTTAGTGAATTCTATATATGTATGGAGATTAGGGAAATGTTGATGAGATACTTATAGGTGTGGAGACCTAGAGATTTGAATGTAAATAAGTGGATTAGACTATGCATTGGGATAACACCAGGAATGCCATGATAAAAGGGGATGATAACCCTGATCATGGCTTAGGATGAGTGGTATATGTGTGTGGGGATTTGTTATTATTCAATTATTCTCAAGAAGAGATATAGACAAATATTTACGGTGGGGAGTGAACCATCAGGAATTGGAGGATGAGGCCCTCATTATAGACCAAATATCAGAAAATGACATAAAACAAATTCTAAGAAAGAGGGAATGGGTAGTAAATGTCTTTTTTTTATTTTGTCTTAGGTGAGATAAAGGTGGGATCATTCCGTCATCACGTGTGGGGATAGATGAAGCGTGGACTATTATGGTCAAGGTTTTAACCCAGTGATGTGATGATAAGGGCACTCTTATGGTGGGGAATGTCCTATCGATCATGAGTGATAAGACCCTATACAGGTAGGGTTATATTTTTGGGAGATCGGTTGGTAAATGGTTCTGATGGGAATTGGATGGAAAAAACTAGGTGGGTGCCAAGTATAAATTTTGTTTTTCTAATTGGTGGTGTTTGAGAGTCAACTTTTTTCTTACAATAATTTGAATTTATATGGTTTCATTGGATTAGAGGTTCATCGGTTATCTTGGTATAATAAGGAATGATGGTACATTTTGACTGGTTGGTGTTTCATCCATGGAATTTCATTAATATTTGTAGATGGATTTTAGTCTACATGTGCGAATGATTAATTGGTTTATCCATGGGTAGGGACACTGTGATCGGGTGTTCTAGTAATGTGTCGATGGTGGAAGTTGAGGGTTTAATAGAAAATTTATTTGGTGGTTGTTTGAATTGAAATATTTCATTTAATTAGATGTAGTGTTTTATAAACCAAATTAGGAATTCCATTTTGGATATGATGGAGGTGTTTTAGGAATCAATCTGAATTTTTGAGTAAAATACAATATATTCTTGAATTATACATAGATAAATGTTATTCATACATCCCTATTTTTAATTTGATAATGAGGATAGATACTGGAATTTAATCAGTGTTCTCATGTATGTTTAGGTTTGGTAGTATAGAAACTGCTCTGGGGACATCATTGGAATGTGGAGGTGGTGGTTTGATGGGAAATTTTGATAGTGTGGGGTGTCATGGTTTAGAAGTGACCTTAATGAGTTAAGTTCTATGGGGTGGACAACCATATGCCTAATGGGTTATTGAATGGATACACTATCAGTGTTTTAGGATA
Organism: Viscum album; assembly: GCA_963277665.1. Lineage (NCBI taxonomy): Eukaryota > Viridiplantae > Streptophyta > Magnoliopsida > Santalales > Viscaceae > Viscum > Viscum album. The sequence continues at coordinate 1,579,513,037 of OY728141.1, forward strand.
GATGGGCTCGGGTAAATTTATTCTATGTGCTTCAATAATGAAACAGGCCTTGGATTTGGTTATGTAAATTTGGGAACTTTGAATTAAAGGTTGTGCCTTAAATGTGCTTCAGGCATTCAGAAATGGAACAAGGTTTTTTGGATTTTAATTGGTGACCGATTTGGGTCATTTTGTGCAATTGGATGACCAATAAGACTTATTTAGGATAGAAATTGTTAGGGTTATGAGTTTTTAATTCCTTGTGTCTATAAAATCCTGAAGTTTTTAATAGGAGTTTGAATATTTGACTTTGGTGGACAAGAAAATTTGGGAACTAGGATTTGGGATTGAATTTGGAAAGTTTGAACATCACAAAAGAGGTGTTTTGGGTGGGGAATGAGGCTCAAGTGGTGTTATGGGGGCTTGGAGGAGCCTCAGGAGAGGATGGGTGGCTATTATATCCAAAAAAAATATAGCTAACAATTGGTTTGCCAGTGGGAGCCACCATCTCATTGATCTGTCTTTTATGGGTAAAAATTATTATTTTCTCTCTTAGATGTTAAGAGGGGGTATCCCTCCCTTCCTATTTTGTTTGAGCACACTCAGTCTGGATGGCCTCCCCTCTTCCTACCCCCTTGTTTTGGGTGGTATTTTGAGGTAATTTCATAGTAGATAAAAGGTAAAGGCTTCCTCATCTCCATCTATTATTTTTCCTCCTTCACCATGCTAATCTAGGTATTGTTCTTTTTAACACAAAAATTACACCATAGAATGGTCAAATAGAACAATTCCTTTGAAAAATTCATGTTGCATTTGTAAAGGATGTCTCATAATAATTTATTCCTATCATTGATCATTATTTCATAAAAATTACATCATGTTGTATATTTATTTATGTTTTCAAATTAAAATTAAATTAAATTAAATTAATTATATAAATAGTTCAAGTAATTATGGATTAGGATCAGATTGATATTGGGGATTTATTGAAGGCCTCGCATGGTTGATAGGACTTGGTTTTAGTGATATGTGATGACTATGTGATTTTTCATCTGATATACCAGTTTATATTAAAAACTTTTGTTAATGTTTAAAGATAAAAATAATTTATTAGGGTGTCATGGGTAGAGATATGACATCTATTGGTTGGTTTGACTTATTTTGATCTTGGATGGACCACATAAATCTTTTTCAGAGTTACCAACCATTGGAAACAAATCTGGAATCTTTGTTTGAGGAAGGTAGTCTCGCATACAAAACCTATAATTTTTTCATTTAATTATTTTTATTGTGTCATGTTTTCTCATCACCTTAGGGTGATCTACCTCTATGTTAAATATTTTTTTAAATTAATTGAATCAATTTCTAAATTGATTATTAATTTAATTTTTAATTTAAATAAATTATATTATTATGGATGGATAGAATAAGGTGCCTTGGGCCACTATGGGCCCTTGGACACCAGATGGTTTCCTTAGCCACTGATGGTCAAAGGCTTAAATGATAAAATTATGATTCTATATGATATTAAAACCCCTTGAGAGGTGTGACTATGCTCAATATGACCCAATGACCCTTGGGTAGGAGCCTTTGGACACCTCCATGTATAGGTGTGGCAAGACTTTGGATGGATGACCCGGGTAGGCCTAGATATAACCCTTGAGGTATGGTTAGCCTAGGTAGATAGACCATAGGAAAAACCGTCTTGGGTTGGGTGAGAAGACTAATCTAGGATGAACTTTTTTTAGATGGGTCATGAGACATCTCCTATGACCTTTATCAAAGTTCCTTGTTCTGGGTGTCTTGTGAGGTTATGTTCTATTTATAACACCATTAATGGATGTGACATCCCTCATGAGATGGTTTATTCCCCAAGTGACCTTCTTGAGGCAGATCACCCCCAGTAGGCTGCCTCCACCCATGTAATAACCTAAAGGACCCCAAGAAGGGTGCCTCACCCATGATGAGACCTAGGGAACCCCAATGGGTGCCCTAGTTATGTTGACCCTTGTGAAAGGGAGTTTTGGATATGGGTAATGATGATGGGTCTGAGCATTCAGCCAAATAGTGTTATGGTATGTTGTTTTCCTTTTTGAGATTGTGACTTCCCAATTTTGTTTCTAGAATATGGTTAATGATCTTGATTATATTAAATGGTAAAAAATATATAGTGGGACTATTTATTAATATATAGAAAATAATAATAGGGGATGGCATTAATTTAGGCATGGGAAACACCCATAGGGGCATTCTTTATCTATGTAAAAAAATAACATTGGGGAGGTATATATTAACTTTGGATGAGAAAATTACCTTGGGTAGAATTTGTTACCTTTAGATGAGAAAAATCTTATAAGGGAGGTATGTGATACCTGGATGAAAAAACTCTCGTAAGGGAGGTCTATGATACTATTAGTGGGTATTCCATGGATTTGAAGATAGGTTAGATCATGTATACTATAAGAAACATTCTAGGAGTATTTATTAGGTTTTTGATACTCGATATGTATACCAAGGGGACCCAAGCCTATTATATGGGTTGTAAAAATCATCATGACGTGCTTAGAGACACTCAGGCACTGGATGTAGAAGGTATGGTCGATCAAGGTCACAGACCTGAGGATCTATGGGGGTTATTTTTTATTCATTTTTAGTAGTCATTTATTTATCTGATTACATCACATATACATACCATAGCATTTAGTAGCTATTTATAGGAATATATTTGTAATCGCACACTACCTGAGTGGCCACTACACTTGGGTTCCCAAGTGGCCCTCACTTATTAAAAACACTGGTTTGTGGAGGTCAGTTTTTCATGATTGAGTAGGGTATCTTGAATGAGATATTGAAATCTAGGTTATGATTTTTCTCGATAATATAGGAGAGACTGATTCTATTTTATTTTATTTTATATATCCTATATATGTGATTGTTCTGATGGGAAATCATTATTATATGATTTTATTCCCTCTATGTTTATTCTTATTAGAAGATAATGTTATTTATTTATGAAAACTATGATGGTTATTTATTATTTATGATTCATGGTAATTTATTTATGATTTTAGAATTGGATACTGGGGGTATAGACTTTCCACAATACCTCCATAGACCCTTGCTGATAATAAGTAGGCTTTGTCATTCAAGGAGGTGTGCCTAAGGTACTGTAATGACTATCAATCCAAGCACTAATTTTTGTTTTAGAGTAGCGTGAGGTTACAAACTGGCTCCTATTGGGTTTTTTCAGGTTTCCCATTGGCATGTTCTTTAAGGATGGGTTGTTCTTATTGTTCAAGTTCAAGACTATCAACTCCTTCTTTACTAATTGGTTAGTTTTATTACAACTCTAGTGTGGTAATGGTATTTATTTCCTATCCACTAATTATTATTATCATATTCACAATTTCCCTCAGATTAGGGATTTTTTGGGCTGGAAGTTTACCTCAATCATTGGAAAAATATTTCATCAATCTACTAAATTGGTTCTTTAATTCATCTATTTAATTCCTTAGTATTTCAACTCTAGGTTCTTTCTTCTACTATATAGGTGGTTTTTTCACTAGAAAATGGATTCTCATAGGGTTTCTTTTTCTAAAAATGGGGTTTTAATATATGGTTTGGTTTTAGGGCTATTTATAGGTTTTTTATAAGTGTGGTGGGTGTTGGTGTTGTTGGTTTTTTTCTTATAATGGGTGATAATTTGGGTACTAATTTTGGTAGGTGGTCTATCTTAGTTCTGCTAGTTTTCAAATACATATTAAACTTGGTGAGGCTCCCTTCATCTTAAGTTTTATTGGAATATTCCTGGATAAAAATTTGATTTACAACTCTCCATTACTTACACTTCATCACACTAGTTGGTGAAATGATTAGGGGATGCGAATAAACCACATACCATAGTTGGTGGTTCTTTTTTACATATTTTCTTCACATCCATTTGTATCTCCAAACTGGTTATCTCTTGTGCTAAATTTTTTTGAGTTATGAGAAATATTTTCAATCAAGAATTTTTATTTTTCTAGTGATTTTTCAATCAAATCTCATTTGAATTATGAATCCAAAAAAATCTATCATTATCGAGAATGAATTGATCAAAGAACACAAGGAAGTGGTTCTATTATATATCTTGATGGGTAAATCTAGAAAAAAAAATATTTTTGAACTTCTCTTACTACTCATAAAGAGATTATTCGAATACTTTATTGATGGCATAACTCTATATCCTAATATATATGCTCTTTGAGGTGGGGAGTAATATTTACATAAATTATCTTTGAAGATCATCTCAATCATGGACTTCACCAAGTTATGGGTTTTATAACCATTCATTATCATCTTCTTAAAGTAAGAAGGAAAATTCACTCCCCTTCACTTTACCTCATCCACTCTTTGGGGTTTATAAGTAGATCAGACATATTTTAATGCTTATATGTTTATTTTGGGGTCTTCACCTACAAGACCATGAAACTAGGTAAGTCCTTAGATCAAATAAATTTTTAATTCAAAGTCATTTTTCAACTCATGCATAACTATATAGTTATGTTGATTATAAAATTGAGGTGCAAGTAAGTCTATGAGGGTCTAGTTGGGATTTTCATCCATGATGACAAGCTATAAATGAACACTTAAGGTTTCAGTCAAGTCTACAAGACAAATTTTGTTAAATCCTGTTTGAAAATTTAGGTTTCTTAATTTATTCAATGTATTTTATATTATGGGGTCAAAATAAAAAAAACTTATTATAAGTTCACATCATTAAATGTTAAAATTAATTTTATAGAACTTACTCCTCCGTAATTATGCTAAGTTTTTAACACACACTTTTCATGGGGCATGTAAAAGTAAATTTATTACCTAGGATAAATGTAGTATTAGTATAAACCTAGTGTTATATACTAGAGAGGATTTCACAAAAATTGGTTATCACTTTTTTATTAGTTGAAAATGGGTTTTTTTATTTGTTTATTTTTGAAAAAAAAATCCTGTAATTTAAACAATAGTTTAAAAATAATAAATGATAAGGGTGAATGTGTCAAGGTCGGATTTCCTCTTCCAATGCGATCACAATCCTAAAATAGTTTTACTTCTCTCCTTGTTAATTGATTTGTGAAAAATTAATCTATTTATTTATCAAAAAACCTTAGGCTGAATGATATTATATAGATTTACTTAAAACTAATTTATTCTTCGCCAATGTAACACCCCAATATTTTATGATATATTTCACTTTAATTAAATTTAATTTCTTTAATAGCTTTCTTTACATGCAACAATGAGCTTAAAAAACCATGATAAACTATTAAAATATTATGTGATAGTTATATCATTTTTTGAAATCATCATGTTGATATTAGATTAATTCTATTTTTTTATTATTCTAAAATAAATTAGGTTTCTATGAATAGTGAAAGATATTGATTTCTGTAAAATTGTCCTTTATTTTCATTAAATCAAGTAATTTAAAAGTACCATTAAATTTTTTATTTAGTATTACATTTATATATTATAAATTTGTTTTAATATAATCTAATTAATTCCATTATGATCATAATTTTACATGATTATTATATAAGTCAATTTTTTTGGCTTAAAACACATTCATATGGAAAACTATTTTTCATCGCATATTTCTGTTTTATTTTAAAATTAATTTGTGAAAATTATATTATTTTAACTTGATAAAATGGATTCCATATTTTTAATCATAGGGTTAAAAATTTTCAAATAGTTCCCTTTTAATTTTCGACATTATGAATAGTAATTGCAGTAGAATTTATCATTGTCATACACAGTAAACCGAGTAATTAAGGTTAAAAATAATTCGATAAGGCATTAGAAATCCATACAACACTTATATTTATTTCATTTAATGAGATTAATTCAAAAATTTATATTATAAATTCAAATATATTTCATTTCGGTGTCATTTTCATTTCATAATGACATTTATATTATTTTAAATAATGAAAAATTTAAAATGTCACTCTCTTGCATTTAAATTTATCTTATAAGTTCACATAGGGATAAAAATAAGTTTTGATTGAATATTAATGTTTATTTTTTTCATAATGAAACTATTTTTATGATGTTAATTTATTTTTAATTTTTAATGATTATATAATTATCTTAAAATATTATACAGTGTTGATACAGTGCTTATGCAAATAGTGGAAAAATCAAAGAAAATAATTTCAAAAACATTAAAACTAATTTTTTTTAGGATTAATTATGGTTAAAATAATTTTAGTTAATAATAATTTATTATTAATGGTTAAAAGGATTATATTCAAATTCTACCTTTTTATTAATGTATTTAACTTCAAATTAAATGAATAATGACAAAAATGATATTTTATATTAAATAATATTTTATAAAATTATTTAAAGATAATATAAATATTAAAAGTGGAAAATTAGGATCATAAATGGTAAAATATTTCATACCTTGTCCATTTATGATAAAATTGTTAACTTATAAGAAAAATGGCGACCCTTTAATATTGAAAAATTCGTTAGTACAATTAGGGTTAAAATTAGTTAACGAAGGGGTTAAACCAAGTGATAAGGTTTAAAATAACACTTAAAACTATCTAAATTATATTGGTTGAATTTACTTCAACCATATCTAATATTATATTCGAAATTCAATCCATATGGTTTCACTTAATTCCATGTGCGTCCTTTCATTCACTATAAAAATGCACCGCATCCCTTATCTTATATACACCACCTAGAGCCTATAAGATAAATAAAACCCTAAATAAAACTCTTATAAATATCTTTACTCAATTTTTAAATGTTTTTTTCTTCCCAAAAAACCAACCCTAGGTCCCTTAAGAGGATATCTAAAGGATCTCTTTCAAAGAAGAGGTAATCATCTTCACCAAACACTTTCATTTTTCTTCTTCTTTTACCATCTTCAATTGTGTCATAGCCATTAAAATATAATAATACCAATATATCCTATATACACATATTTTATTATGTTGATTTCATAATATTTATCCATCTTTTTCTCTATCAAATGGGAAACAAAACCATCACCCATGTGTACAGCAGACTACCTTCGCACGAACCGATGTAATTTGTTTTCCATTACCACATAACAAGGATTTTCATATTTATGGAACTAATGAATATATATGATAATTATAAAATAATTAAAATTATTTAATTATAATATATCATCTACTTTCTCATACATCCACCTATTAAAAATGATAATGTCGCTCGTGAGTACGTACGGCTTACTGTCTCCATGAAACAGTTTGATCCATTTTTCATGTGAGTTTCTCACGAATAATTTTAAATATGTATATAATTAATATTTATGATGTTAATATATTGATTAAAATTATATATATGATATAAAAATAATTAATATACAAGGACCATAACATCCAAATCAAAACATACCTGAAAAATGAAGCAGTTAACACCCGAAGAAATAAAAAACATGTTGTTACCAAACAGGTGATAAGATGTTATAAATATATCATATATGATATTATAGATGTATATATGGTTATGTTATGTAGGAATAATAAAAATAATTTTATTATACCATAGGTTAAAATCACTTATTAGGAAATTCAAACTTGAGGTAAGGGATGTCGTCTCAATTTACACTCCATTGAAACATGTTTGGTATCATGAACATGTTAATTTTTATTTGGTGTATATACTAATAATTTGATTTATTAAACATGAATAAATATTTATTAATAATTATTAATGTTTCAATTCAAGTTTAAAATTTCAAGGGGTTTTAATATAAAAGTTACTAAATAGGTAAGAATTCATTTTATAATCTCTTTTTTTTAGTTCTATTATTTTCATTGACAGAATCTTATAATATATCCTTATTAAAATCCATCTATATTATTATCCTCTATATATTTAATGAGTATACATATTTTATTCAAAATTTTACTCTTTTTTCACTTGAATCAAAAGAATTATTGTTAAAAATTAGATTTTATTTCTCTTTTGATCGGATATATTTTTATTCTATGTCCATATTTTACGAAATTATATTACAAAGTTCCTACTTATTCATGAAAAATATTTATTAAGAATTTTTTTTGTTATACTTGACTTTTTACAATGTTTAAGAGTAATATTTTTCATTTTTTCCTAAAGGGTCATTTTTTATTTTCTTTACAAAAATTCAAAATGAATGTTTCTTTTTTATGTATACAATATTAATGTATTTTCCCATTTCCATAACCATTTTATGATATTTAGATTTTTCTATAAGTTTTCAATGGTTTTATAATGAAAATAATTTAATGAAATTTTATTTTAAATTTTTATCTTATATTTTCTTCTATTCTCTATAATACTTTACTTTACTATGAAATATATTTCTTTAATGAATTTAGAGATACCTTTTATCTCTTAATAATTTTATCATCGTTAACATTATCTTGAAACATTCACTTTATTGTGAAAATTTTTTATTAGAAATTATATTTCTCTTAAATATCCATATTCTTTGTATCATGAATATGATTATTACCTAAACTTAATACCATTTCTACATATGGTGTTTTACTATGAATGTTATTCGATTGACTGAGGAAATTTTAATGTTTCGTATTATTTACTCAATATGGATATTTATTGATATGGTATGTTATATATTAATTAAATTGGTCATTAAATATACGAGGAATGAATTGTACATGTAGTGATGGGTGGGGCCCAAAATTACATGGTCCCTCGACGCATCGACAAGTCTCATTAGACATACCAATTGGCCAAACTTATTAAATGGTTTTTTGGTGTATACCAACCCATCGATTAAACTATCTTGGAACATGGCCTTTACAGTAATAAATCATAATTTATAAAATCATGATGTATAATATTAAACATTTATTTCATTGAGAATTCAGTTATTATTATCCATGAGATTACTGCATTAATATTATCCATGTAAGTATTTTATGATCAAGTATTGATTAAATGGATTGTGTTTTTAGTTATTTACCTTACCATATTGATTATTAATTATTTATTCATGATATCTTCCATTTTACATAACCCTTAATTAGAATTTGATCTCACTATTTATTTATTTTACATTCCCTTAGAAATGAAGAATTATATTATGAATAATATCAAGGATGTGAGAATGTTTCTTATGTTATGTTGTTTTTATATATCCAATGTAATATGGGAATCATGTCTATATCTAGTTATTCAAGATTACTAAACTGATCAATCCATGATGATGTGATCCATTGTATATTATTCCAATATAATAAAGTATATATTGGCTCTAGGTTTCTAGAGTTGTGATTGCTACAATCAACCTTCCTTCATGTGTATATCAAAGTTTGCAACCTATTCCCAAACAACCAAGAAAAAACCTAATCGATTGTTTGTGTTCTCAGAAAATATAATAGTAACTTGTAACCCCTAAAAATATGCCAATGATTTCAATACACTCACCTCCTAATGCAACCTTTTCATTCAAGACAAACAACACCATAAGGAGGGAGATTATCTATTGTAAATCTAAGAAGTAATATCAAACTATTTCAAAACCATAAACATAATTATATTAAAAGAATTAAATATTCACCAAGAACCAAAATAAATTAAAAGGAAAAGTACTTTTATTTAATAATTCATGATTGCTCGTGAATTTCAAGGGAAAACCTTCCTTTCCTTAATCACTCAGAATATTACCCCTCCATTCAATGGGAAACGGAGGAGAAAGGGGAAGTAGAAGGCATTATGAAACAAAAGAAAATTAAAAAAAGACAAAAAAGTATCAGTAAATTATCTAGTGTTAACTCATGACCAAGTATGAGGGATCACTTCTCAAAAATGTATTTATCTTCTCTTACTGAGTCATGCCCTCCTTCCCTTTCATCTAATCAAACTTTCATGATCTTATCCTTTTTGAAATATTTTTTATTTTCTTTTTTCCTCATATACTTCCTACTTCATGATTTGATCTTATAAGACGCTTGTAGTTATCCTTATTTTGTGTGATCTAAATATTATACTTGATTAGATCTATGTGGTTACCTCATATTGATCACATTCACACTAATGTTATATTGCTATGTTTTGGTATAAATTACAGGTGAGTTTCATGAATCCTAGATGTGATATGTGTTAGATTTTTAAAGTTTATTTTTATTAAAGTTTAGGATTAACTATAAGGTGGAAAGGAATGGATTGATCATTAAGTATGAGTGACCACATGACAGAAAAGTGATGGTATGGTAGGTAAGTGACAATTTAGTATGTTCAATATGTGACTGGTTAGATGGTTATGTGGCTGATAGATGACATACATGGTCAATCAAGTTTCTTCATGTGGTTGATTTTATTTGTAATAGTTGTTTGTATTGTATGTGGGGTCACTTCAATACATTGATTAATTTTAACTCTTGATTGATTGAGAAAATGTACAATCACTCCTCATACAGTTTCCTTGATGTTAATGGAGTTAACGCGTGGTTGGTTAAATTTACATGTGGTCGATTGAGAAATTATTTTTTTGGTAAATATCTTCTTGTGGTTTATGGATCACCCACACAGTAAAAAAGTGACAATATTTGGTTTCTTCAAGTGATCGATTTTGGATTTTGAAAAATTTTCATCCATAGTTGGTTCTTTATAACATTCTCAAAACTCCTAGATCTACTTTTATTTCTTAAAAATATCTTATAGTCAACTAAAACAATAATAAAAATGATACATATTAAATTTAGGCTTTATTATAATAATTTCCAAAGATCAAATAAACAATTAAACTCAAGTTTTAATCTATTTACTCAATAAATCCCAAAATAATCCTATAATTTAAACATGTAAAAATTAACCGATAAATGATAAAATGGTGGGATTAAAAATAGAAAAATTAAAAATTAAATATATGAAATTATTGGATCTATAAAAGACATCATACCCCTATTTTTGTGCCTCCCCATAGTCATATGACTCCCGCCCAAGTCTAGGTCACGTGTAACGTCCCGACCCGGGAGCCACTAAAATGGTTCCCTGAGTCGGTGGGTCACATAGCCTCAAGTGTGCTTCTCTATACACCAGATTCTTACAACTAGTAGAGAGGTTATATGGTGGTATATTGGGGAGATTATACCCTCAGTAATCAGTGTAGAACAAAGGTGATAATAATATAGATAAATAGAGGAAATAGAATATAATTGATTGTGCAGTGGAATAAATAACAATAATCAACAGTAGAAGATAAACATCAAAAAATTGGTATTAATAATTAATCCATAGGTCGAGTCATATAAAAAATGATTTCATGTCATGATGATCTATAAAATGGGGGATACGAGAATACAGAGCACAGGAATAGACAATATGCTACACAATAAGGGAAAATAACAAAAATACATCTTCACTAGATTTAATAGCATGGGATCAGTCCTCAACCCCTTTCTCTCATTCTATAAGTAAATCAGATCAAGCATCCAGGACCAGGTACCAACGGTCCTCTTCCCTTATCAATACCTACAACCATAAAGTCTACTCAGGATCCAACAACGGCCCAGATATTATGTGAGATAAACTTAATAGGCCACCACCAACGGTGTCAAGAATAATATAGTCAGTGTTTATAGAATTGTATTGTGTAGTTATATAAAATAATAAACAATGATGAAAGTGATTAACTAGTTAAATCATGTTCCTAAAGGACACATGGCTAAATCTACCTACTTTAACATTAGCCAGAATAACTCTGGTCTCAATTTACTGTGTGAAAAAATTTATATGTAATCATATATATAATGTGTATATATGTATATTCACTATATATATGAGGACATATATAGGAATATACATAAATACTAGGTGTTAGCTGGACCCAAGGTGTAACTCAGGAATCTATGCATAGTCTAATGAGTTATAAGCTCCAACAAAGGTACTGGATCTGAATCTCCTGAGAATATTATGCTTCATGACTCTCACTCAAGATAGTGAGGTGATTCATCATTCCCAACACCTTATTCAATGGTATATGGAACATCATTCCCATAATCCAAGTAAATAGTGTGAGATTCCTTGCATAACACCAAATGCAAGGGATAATGAAACATCATGTTGAATAAGTCCCTTAACCATTGTCTAATGAACAATGTCCATGGTCTAATAATAATAAACATAAGAAATCTATATTCAATTAACCCAATCTAGTCATGGGTTACACAAGTTATATAACTCATTAACTAGTTATAACATGTGATTTGGCCTTTCTAATCACTTCAAATTAATTAATTTAAACCATTTAATTTAGAAATCAAGAAAAATATATTTTAAGGTAAATCCAAAACACTTAATAGGTGGTATGTTCAATTAAATATTTATATCAATGAGGGTATTTAATTCAACACACCTAAATGGGTGGAAAACAACGAGATAGACATCCTCTAATGGATTAACAAGGGACAATGGGAGTATATCAATATGGTCTAATTTATTTAAATAGGAAACAAAATTTAAGGCATCATGTGGGAAAGTTTGGCATGTGGAACAATAGATAAATCTATAAAAACGCTTAAAAATTTAGCAAAAATTATTATACCACCTACCTTAGTCTCGTGAATAAATCCTCATCCGGTATCGACTTCATTTTTGAAGTAAAAAGGGTAAAAACAAAAGAATAGAAAAAGTCCGTAAAAATAGAGAATATTATATCACACTAAAAAAAATAACACAAATTTAGAAACTAAGAATGGAAACAATAAGATTATAGAGATTACCAATAGGTATTCAACATGAAAAGTGGTGATGAAAATAAAGTTTAGACAAAGAAGTTAACTTGATGCCTAACTTAGGCATGAAGGAGGACTCACTGACGTGAAGTCTATTGTAAACAAGAGGGAGGGACAAATAAATAAGGTTACTTATTGGAAATAAGGGATAAAAGGTCTTTTTTCTAAGTTTTAAAGGGAACAAGATTTTTATAACAACCTTATATTTGGTGATTTTTTTTCAAATAATTTAATCTATTTGATATTTTCCATTTCACACAACACTGAATATAGCTTTTGTTATATGAAGGCACTAAGTTTGGATTGCATTATATGAAACACTAAGTTAATAAATAACTATAGGAAACACTTAGATTAAATTCAGGTACACACAACATTGTGTTTTTATTTTGTTACACACAATTTCAAGTTCCTTTGATAGCTTGTGTTACATGCAAGACTAATTTTTACCAAACTACAATATATTATTAATATTGTAACCAAAATATTATTATAGTTTTCACTTAGATTTTGGAATGGAAGTTATGAATAATATTAACTAAATTGTGAAAATATTATTTACACATGTATATAAAATGAGTCCTTTGGTTACCAATCAGTTAGAAATAACAGAACTATTTGAAAATAATGAAATTCCTTTTCTAAGAAAACTATTCCTCTATGAAAAAACACTGTTTTATATCAATAAACATAAAAAACCACTTTTGATGAATGTTTTTAATAAAATTTATACATTAAATATTCAATAAAAAAATTTACACTCATCCAATTGATTTTATAGGCGTAATATATGAATAAATCCAATTTTATGAATAAAAAGATATATTTTTCCAAAAGGTATTTTTATCACATTTTAATAGATAACTCATTTTAAATATAATTTTTGATACTTTTATAATTTTTATTTGAAAAAATATACTTTATTTTTGAGAAAATAATATAAAAATTTGTTTTGTGTGAATGTTTTGTATTTTACTGAGGATGAAGTGCCAAAAGAAGATATCCAGATTAATTATTCACAGGAGGTTGCCAACAGAATATACGAGAGGTCAAGTATAGCTGGCACTAATGTTGATAAATTAGAGTGGATCAACAAACAATAAAACATCTTAACACGGGGTTTTAATGAAGTAAATATCAATGCAGGTGAATATATCCAAGCATGGGACAAGATGGTAGATCACTTCGAAGATCTTTTAAGGAATGACCCGAATACTCAGGTTACCACTCTTTATTGGAATCTTTATAGGGTGGATGGTTCTAAAATTATTAGTATTGTCTTTAAAAACTTTGTTGGATATTTTTGTGTTTAACACCTATGCTTTGGACATGTTTGGGTTTCCCAATTTTTCCTCAAAAGTGCTTTTGAAATAAAAATAAAAAAGGGATGGTGATTGACCATGCATCTTACTTAATAAATAAAATTAGAATATAAGGTGTAAAAATGACCCTAAACTTGTATAAAAATTATTTTATATCCATATTTTGACCATTGAACCTCTAAATATCTATAATGGTCCATTTTTAACCCTTTTGTAACATGTAAAACATGGGGAGCACTCAAATATTTTCAAAAATACCCAATGTGTCCTTTTCCCCACTTAAAAAAGGCCTCCTATACTCCTCCTATAAAAACACCTATTAGACCATTTTTCTCATCCAAACCCTGTATAAATAATCTCCCAAAATATCTTCTCTTATACTAGAATCCTCACTTTGGTTATAAAGCCAACCAAGGAATCCCTTTGGTGAAAACCAAAAAAAGTTACCCAAAGAAGATGTAACATCCTTCAACAATAAATTTTGTTTTATTTCTTTCTCCACCCCATCAATTATTATTATTCCATGATTATATAATAACCTAAGTATAATAAATATACTTAGATATTTTTTTTAAGTTGTATACCTAAACTCACACACTCATCTATCAATGGGATACACAATCATCATTCGTGTGTACAGCGGACTGCCGCCTCAGGAACTGATGCCATTCATCATTCTATTACCACATTTAAAGGTTGTTAATAATGATTTAAATTATATTTTTACATGTTATATATGATATTTATGATTTATTTATGCTTATTTAATTATTATATAACACATACCTTCACAATTTTCATTTTTTGTAATTATGAAAACTTCGTTTGTGGACGTGTGGACTACCGCCTCCTCAAAGTGATGTGATTCATTCACACTTTACATTAAATATATTAAGGGTGAGTTTATTAAAATTATATGATATATATATATTAAATAATAATTTTAATTTCATTATAATATATATATATATATTTCATTTACTTTGTTTCTTTCAATACGAAAAGATAACAGAAACAACGTTCATGCATACTTACGGCCTACCATCTCCATGAAGGGTGTATTACATTTAACATTTATATAATTTATATATTATTATAAATACTTATATAATGAATATATATGACATTTATATCATTTTTTACATTCTTTTAATAAGTACATCATGATCTAAATAATTGGATCAAGATAACAATTCAAAACTTATAAAAAAAACAAAGCAGTTATTACCCAACACATAACATCAACATGGAATTGTTAATAAAAAAGTAATATAAAGTAATTATAAAATCATATATGGTATGATATATAAGAATATATTTATTTGGTATATTTTTAATAAACTTATATTCATTATACTGGAGGTTTGTATGTGTACAAATAAAGTCAAGACTTAAGGTAAGGGTTTTCTCGTCTCACGTTTATTTCTATGAGATATATTCTATATCTGCCACTTATTCTTATTAAGTGGTGTATATACAGACCTATTACATGTTATATCATGAATTTACTTTATTTCATGATATTTAAAGTTTAAATTTATGTTATTATTTCATGGGGATCATGTTTTAAAATTTACTCAAGTAGTAAGGATTTATAGTCTTACTTTTATTTCTGTGAGACTTATGCCATATTCACCACCCGTTTATTTTTTGGGGTGTATATAATTTACATGAATGTATTATATTATTATTATCCTTATATTTATGGGTATTTATATATCTATTTTATTATCACTCTTTCATTTCAGTTACGGTTCAAAAGTTACCAAATCGGTAAAGTGATTTTGTCTCAATTTTCCTTCTTTGAGACACATGTCATGTTATACACCAATATTCTTCTACAAGGTGTATATAAATTCCTTTGACATGTTATGTCATGAATATAATTATTTTCATAATATTTTAATCTTCATGTAATATTATTCTTTCTATAGTATTATGATTAAAATTTCCCAAAGTGGTAATGGTTTATTGCTACAATCTCATCGTTTATTAAGATTGTTTATGAGTATACTTCCATTGATGAAATATTATAATAAATATCTCAATTACTCTCATGATTATTATTAACCTATATTATTACATTATATCTCCATGTATTGGTACAATTTTTCCACTATTTAGTACTTAAGATAATTAAGAAAGTGTTTTTAAGAAATTCTGGCTTTATTTATCTCTTTGGTCAGAGATTTTTTCTATTAACAAAACCATGTTTTCTAAAAAAGTTTTCAAATTTTTTTACTATGATGTGTAAAATAAATTTTCAACCATGTTTTAACTTTTTAATAAAAAAAGTTTTTAAAATTAATCTCCTTGTCTTTTTCTAATCAAAGCACTTTTCTAAACTTTTTAAGGTGAAAAGTAATGTTTAGCATGTATGAATTTACCCATTGTCATGACTGTAATTTCCTTGAATATTATTTTGAAATTATATAGGGTTGTTTTTAAAAACAAAATCCTAATATTTTATAAATTCTCTATTTGAAATTGTTTTTCAAATAAAAAGGTTTTCAAAAAAATTATATTTAAAAAGTTTTTTAAATGATTTTTAAATATCTCTTTATAAGTTTTCAAGTTTATTTTAAAATAGTAAGGTTTAAAAAATGTTTTAGGATTTAAAAATAATTTTTAAATTGGTAATGATATTTTCTCAATATTTTTTTTAAATTTTCCTTTATAATTTTTACAAAGCGGTTTTCAATTAAAAATATTTTGAAAATGTTTTATGTATTAAAAAATGATTTTCAAAGAAAGGTTATTTTCCATAAGAAATACTCCAAGTGATGTTTTTAAATCCTTCTCCATATAATATAAAATACTTTGGAATATTTTCTTATTTACCAAGGATGTAATCCAAGGACACCATTCTTATTATTTATTTCAATGGTTTATGTTTATGATGAAAAGATATTTATGAAACATGTTTCTCTCCCATGGGTTATACCATGGTAAAAAGCCGATGAAAACTGTATATTTTCTTGGGTTATTCTATTATAAAATTATTATGAAACATTTTTATTTCCCACAGGTTATGTTATAATGAAATTCTTATGAACCCCATTTCATTTCATGGGTTATGATATGATGTTTAAGAACCCCATATATTTTTATGGGTCATGATGTGATGAATGTTTATGATCTTGTGGCACATATATGTATGATTTTATTTTTTAAAGGGTGGGACCTATATATACCTCCAATGCATTGGGTAAAGATTTATATCTCATGAGAAAATTATGGGAAACAAGTCTACGTGTTTTATTCACTATGGGACGAAGGGGAAACCTGATTGACTATGAGAATAAGGGGAAACCCGATCCACTATGGGAAGAAGGGTAAACCCAATCCACTATGGGAATAAGGGGAAACTAGATACAAATTTGGAAATAGGTGTGTCCAAATCCAAAATGGGAAACATGTGTGTCCTGATACAAAATGGGAAATAGGTGTGTCATAATCCACAATGGGAAATAGGTGTATCCTGATACACTATGTTTATAGTCATGGGAGTGAACCTTGACTATTATGATGTTATGTGTAAACCTGATTACATGTTCAAAATTTTATAAATGTACCTAGTTACATAGAAATGTGTTTATGTGAGGGCCTAATTTCATGTTCTTAACTTAATGAGTAATCATGTTTCTACTTATACATATTCACAATGTTATAAGCTGATTTTTTATGCCCCAAATTCTAGGTGTTATTCCTATTTTATGCTTTCATGGATTATTCTATTAATCACCTCATGATTCATGTCTTATTAACTACCAATATTTTTTCCATGACTCGTGTATATAACCTTCTATATGCAGTGTATGATCTTATAATGTTATGACCATATTATCATACCCTTATGTTCATGATTATGCTTACGTATCTCCATTTTTTTACCGTTAATGAGCATCTGAGATCACCCCTTTAATATGTTTCCTTTCCCCGGGTTTTGAAGAAAGGTTTTAAGTAGGAGTACTAAATGGGAAGATCTTTACGGGAGATGTTGAAGTTAGTTCCCCATATTATAAGAATGTGTTCCAAGTTTCTAAAAAAACTAAATTATTATAATCCTTAGGCATATACTTTTGTAATGTTTTGAGTATTAATATAAAATGATGTAATATTCAGCTATGTTAAGCATGGGTCACTATATTTGGTATCAAAGGAAAGGTTTAGTCAAACTTTAGAAACTATGATGACAAAACCTTAATGAGATACCTTGGGATATTTTTAAGGATATTACTAGGGATTTCTCTAAGGATAACCCTAAGGTTTCATAGAGTTGAAAGAAGGTGTCATTATTTTGACATCCTATAAGTAATTTTTCAAGATTATGTGGTTTTCTACTATGTTAAGTGTTGGTCACACTATGAATTTTGGTTTTAGTCAATGTTGGGAACTAGAATGAACTTGGTTAACATTGAATGTTTTAGATGTGGAATGTTTGGGAATTATGCAAATCGATTTTCTAAGTGTAAATATCATGAATATAATCAGTAAGGTGGCATGAGTATTGGTTATATTGATAAAAATAAAGAGATCTTGAATGACATGTGAAAGTTATGGGATGTTTTAACAGTATTTTTTGTACATTAAATGTAAGAATAAATGTTAAATTGATGTTGAGGAACCTTAATACATTATTCTTATTTAATATTCTAGGAAAGGGGTATTAAGGAATATGATGATGAAACCTAAGTAATGGTTTAAAAATAAATTAGATATTTAAAGTGTATATATATTGGAATTCACAAATTATGTTATATGAATCATGAAGTATATGCTTTTCATTAAGGATTTAAAAGGATATGTTGAATGGTTTTAATGACATAGAAAAGTGATTTAATAGAAAATTTATATTGTGATCAAGGTAAGGTAACCCTTAACATGTTATCAAGGATGAGAAAATAATATTTAGTATGGATAAAGTGTATAAAGTAAATTGGATAGTATTTATGATATAAGGACCCGGCCTTAAACATTACATAATATTGAATTAAATGAATAATTCACATTGAGGATCTTTTCAGGTTTAGAGTTTTAGAGAATTAGGACAAAATTATTACATATCAAAATATTACAAGGTAAACATATCTATATAGCTTCCATTTTTTTCATAAAATAAAAACTCTTGAAAAAAAGAGTCATGTCTAGTTCCATGTTTTATACATCATGACTTTTCCTTGATCCCATCCTTGACCTTATTCATATTTAAGTCCTGTGGAAACATTTCAAAACATGGGATGAGCATAAAAAGCTCAGTAAGGGTTATAAAAAAAATAATGAAAAAATTTGTTCATAAATACATACAAAACATGAACTCTTTTAGTTACCTCATGAAATCATAAGATTTATGAAAGACACATAGAAAACATTAATCATAAATTTAACTTGTGGCATCCATATCATACTTACATTGTAGCTATCACAGCTACATAGGGAGTTACTTTGGAATACCCATCACAGTATATTCCCTAAATCTATTAGGAGAAACATTCACGTTTACCTCTGTCACATTACCCAATGCATTGGAGAGCTATCCCGGGCTCACCCACCCTAGGTTTATCACGGAACCACCCGTATATGTAAATAATGCCCAAGAACCATAACATGATCATAACACATAACATAAGCATAAAGTAAATATAACATTTCCACATTGCAATAAAAAAAATATCATTTCAAGATATTTAAATAATAAATCCACTCTCAAAATCATTTTCAATACCAAAATACATAAAAAGAGTATATGGTATTTAATTTTCCTTTTAAAAACATTCCGGATTGTTAAGGAAGCCCAAGATCAAATAATACTCGCGGCGGCGGAAAGTTCGTTGTCACCACTTACGTTAAAAAACATTCCTTTTTGTTGTTTAGTAAAACTCTTAGTATAAAAATATTCCCTTTGAATAAAATTAAAATTCAAAGGGGTTTATACACCGTATAAAATAAAGTCGTGTATAAAACTAAAAATGCCTCAATGAAAGGAGATTGAGACGAAGTCCCTTACCTCGCGTCCGACTTGAATCGATCGTTCTTTAATCTCCTGAATAATAAACTAAAGTTAATTTATACTTTCTTAAGAACCTTTTTCAAGTTTATTATTCCTTTTATATCACTTATTACCATGTTATAAACATTATGCAATCATTTAAGTTAATAACATTCATTTTGTCGATATTTGGTACTTGAGTAAAAATGAACACCTTATATTTACAAGTTGTCCATGTGGTCAAAGGTTCATTATATCCAGAATAATATTCATGATTTGGATATCATATATATCATATATATCTAGTATATACATGTTTTTATAATAGTACATAACATTTAGAGGTAAGAAATGAAATGCATCGTTCATGGAGACGGTAAGCCGTACGTACGCATGAATGCTAATTTCATTTCTCTTTCTTATTTTAATGGAAATAAAACATAATTATACATAGGTATATTATAATTCCAGTGTAATATCATATATAATATCGTTAACTCCATCCTTTATACATCCCACATAAGGCATTAATAAATCAAATCACTTTGAGGGGGCGGTAGTCCGCACTTCCTCAAATGAGATTATCGTATTTACCCACTATGGGAACTATAAAGGCGTGATATAAATGGGAAGTACATAAGCATAAGGAAATCATAAAAATAATATATATCATATATAAATATAGTTCCATCATAATGTCCACCATGAGAGGCGGTAAGATGTAATTGAACAATCATCATTTCGTGAGGTCTTTGTTTTCCATCCACAGAAACATTATGTTCTTCATCCATTAGATAGAGGTGTGTGTAAGTGTAGTTTGAATTATTCTCATAAAACATAATATTATATTTAGGATACTGGTTTTGTTACAAAATAAAATAATAAAAAGAGTTTAAGGGTTGTAGAAGTAAAATAAAAGAAAACAATTTAAGAGAAATCGTTAGCTTTAATTTAGGCAACTTCCATTGGTTTGAACCAAAAAGATTTCTTGAAGTACCTTCTACCTAAGTTAATGCTTCTAATGGGATTATAGGGATGCTGGGAACTTAATTTGGAAGAGGTTGGACGAGAAAAATGGCTTGAGAGGTGTGTGTAATTGGTTAGAAGTGGTCTCCTTTTATAAGGGAGAGGAGGGGTTCTTTAGGAAAGTGTGAAAACATTATTTTATTATATAATGATATTCGGTTTCTAAAGGTCCAAAAATCATTACAGTCGAAGATAAGATGACTCATGGTCGAAAAAAAAATCATCCAATCAGAATTGGACATGTTTTGGATAATATTTTAATCACTATAATCTTATTTATTTAAATCATTTATTAATGAGGTAAATACTGCATCATTATTGTTTCATAAATAATTTAATTTATTCGATGTCTAAAAATTATAAAAAAAATACTATCATGTAGGAAATATATTTATTTTTCCAATGAAAATTTATAGTCGAAAATAGGACTTATATAACACCATATAAAAATTAATTTACTAAAAGATTTTTGTTATTGTCAATTTTGTCTTTACATTAAATTAATTAATCTAAAGTGTCATTATCTTTCATAAGTGGCTCCATGGAGTCCCAAAATCGACCCAAGGATGACCATGGTCATCCACTACTCAATAAATAATGTTAGGAAAAGTGTTAAGGTAATTTTGAATTATTATAGTATTCTTTTAACCTTGAATTACCCTATTTACCTTTAACCGCGGTAAATAAAAGTCAAAAGTTATTATTCACCAAAAATTATTTTCATCTTAATGAACCATATTTTACTTCTTGATAACAACCATGTATGTCGGATTTTTGAAATTCAATTCACAGAAGTGGTAAAATTTCATTTAAATGAAAAGTCAATTTTTTTAACTACCACTAAGTGGTGTCACTATTCATCAAAAATTGAAGTTTTGCAGAAAAATACCCAAAATTCAGCTTAAGATATATTTGATATTCTGAATTCAAAAATGATGTATATTTTTCCAAATTCAAAACATAGAAGTGGAATTAATTAATTTTAAAATTAATTCCGGTTATAAAAACAAATAGCGTGTTTTTAAAAAACAATAACTATCAAAAGATTGATACTTGTTTATGTCCAACTTCAAAGTGAAATTAATTCCAATGACCAATATTGGATTAAATGGTAAAAATATATTTCAATTTCACTTTAAAACCAACTAAAAAGATAATCTAACCATATAAATAAATTATATTAAAAGTCACTTTTGAATAAAAATAAAGTATTTTTCACTATTCATTAAAAAATGAACTTTATCAGAAAAATAACAAAAAATTACCCAAAGTAAAATTTGATGTCCCCATTTTAAAGAAGGATTATATTTGGTCAATTAGAATGTATTAAAGTGACCAAAACTATATTTAAAGAGGGTTCTCCATTAAAAGGCGGTAAATCGGCCTTTTAATGTAAATTATGCTTAAAATTAGATTCATTCATATTTTAAGCCTCTAACTTTTTATTGGATAATGTAAATACATTTAACAAACATGTATAATCATATTGTAGTTAGTTTCATTCATTCCCGCCAATACAATGTCTAGGAGTTAACTACCATTTAAAATAATATTATTATATTATTAGTGCGCAACGTAAGATTCCAAAGAAACTCGTTGTTGCGTATCGGGTACGCTATCGAACATAGCAACCCCTTTAAAGTAAAATTAATATTTAATTCATAGATATTAATAAATATGAAATATTTCTTATTCTTCATTTACCTGGGATGTTACATCCTTCCCCCCTTTTGGGAATTGCGTCCTCACAATTTTTATTCACTTATCAAAATAAGTGGGGGTATTTATCCTTCATAGCATTTTTAGATTCCCACGTTGCCTCTTCAACCATATGGGTTTTCCACAAAACCTTTACCTGGTGAATTATCTTATTCTGCAACACCTGTTCTCTACGTTTAAGAATCTGGACTGGTTGTTCTTCATAAGAGAGATTCTCTTCCAACTGAACTACCTCTGGGCTCAAAACATGAGATGGATCTGGAATATACTTTCTCAACATCAAAACATGAAAAACATTGTGTACCTTGGATAAACTTGGACGTAAAGTCACTCTATATGCAACTGATCCAACTTTCTTCATAATTTCATAAGGCCCAATGAACCTCATACTCAACTTTCCCTTCTTACCAAATCGCATCACACTTTTCCATGGAGAAACTTTGAGAAAGACATGATCACCTAACTCAAAGAAAAGATCCTTCCTCCGGTTATCTGCATAACTTTTATGTCTGCTCTGAGCTATTATCATGTGCTTCTGAATCAACTGAACTTTATCTGCCATCTCTTCTACCAATTTTGGTCCCATCAGCTTCCTTTCACCAACTTCATCCTAGAATACTGGAGTTTGACAATGCTTTCCATATAATACCTCAAATTGATCCATCTGTATACTAGAATGAAAGTTGTTATTATAAGAAAATTCAACCAAAGAAATATGTTGGTCCCAAATTCCCTGGTAATCCATCGATCAAGCATGTAACATATCCTCTAAGGTCTGAATTGTTCGTTCTGACTGCCCATCTGATTGAGGATGAAAAGCAATACTAAAAGTTAATTCAGTACCCAATGACTTTTGAAGGTCTTTCCAAAATTTAGAAGTGAACCTGGGATCATGATCAGATACAATGGAGAGGATAACTCCATGCAACCTGATTATATCTTTAACATACAATCGGGCAAGTTGATCTAGAGACAAAGTATCTCTAATAGGAAGTAAATGAGTAGATTTAGTCAATCAGTCAAATATAACTCAGATTGCATTATTACATCGAGATGTCTTTGGTAATCCAACAACAAAGTCCACGGATATATTTTCCCATTTCCACTTCGGCACCAGTAAAGGCTGAAGCATTCCTTTAGGTAACTGTCACTCTACTTTAACCTGCTGACAATTCAAACACTTCATAGTAAAATCAACAATATCTCTTTTCATTCCATCCCACCAGTAATACTTCTGAAGATCTCTGTACATCTTAGTACTGCTAGGATGAACTGAAAATGGAGAACTATGAGCTTCACATAACAACTCATTATTCAACTGTGAATCACAAGGCACACATAATCTCTTTCCAAATATCAAAACACAATCATTATCAATGTTAAAATCAGGTAACTTACCCTTCTGAACCAACAAAACATTTTTCTGCAACTCACTGTCTTCCTTCTGTTATTGATTAATTCTGTCTGATAGAGATGATTTCACTGACACCTGAAAAAAAATAGAAGAATTTCCTGCAACAACAACTTATATGCCAAAGTTCATCAAATCAAAAACCAAAGGATCTCGTTCCAAACGTAACATGGTTAATGAAGTATTACTTTTTCGACTCAAAGCATCAGCCACTTTATTTGCTTACCCCAGATGATAAAGGATCGTGAAATCATAATCCTTGATTAATTCCAACCATCTCCTCTATCTCATATTCAATTCTTTCTGAGTGAATATATACTTCAAACTTTTTTGATCATTATATATTTCATACTTCACTCCATACAAAAGATGCCTCCAAATTTTTAAAGCAAAAACAACAGCAGCAAATTCCAAATCATGTGTAGGGTAATTTAACTCATGAGGTTTCAACTGACATGAAGCATAAGAAATTACCTGATCATTTTTCATTAGGACACATCCAAGTCCTTTCAATGAAGCATCACTGTAGATAACAAACTCACAATTTCTGGATGGTAGTGCCAAAACTGGATCATTCACCAATATCCTTTTCAATTCCTGAAAACAATCATCTCATTCTTTTGTCCAGATGAACTTAACACCTTTTCGAGTTAACTTAGTCATTGGACTAGATAACCGTGCAAAATTTTCAACAAACCTCCAGTAATAACTTGACAAACCAAGAAAACTAAGAATCTCTATTATATTTGTGGGTCTTGGCTATTCTTAAACAACTTTCATTTTAGCAGGATCAATAGTTAAGCCATTTTTTGAAACAATGTGACCAAGGAAAGAAATTTGTTGTAACCAAAACTCACACTTGCTGAATTTCCCAAATAGTTTCTTTTTTTAAGTTTTTCAAGACAACCCTTAAATGACTTTCATGTTCCTCCTTACTTTTGGAATAAACTAAAATATCATCAATGAACACAACCACAAACTTATCCAAGAACTCACAGAAAATTCTATTCATAAGATCCATGAATACAGCTGGTGCATTGGTTAACCCAAAAGGCTTAACTACAAATTCATAATGGCCATATCTAGTACAAAATGTGGTCTTTGAAACGTCTGCTTCCTTTACTTTAAACTGATGGTACCCTGACCTCAAGTCAATCTTCAAAAAATACTAAGCTCCATGGAGCTGATCAAACAAATCATTGATATGAGTCAAAGGATACTTATTCTTAACAATTATGTTATTCAATGCTCTATAATCAATGAAAAGTCTCATTGAACCATATTTCTTTTTAACAAACAAGATAAGAGCACCCCATGGTGACGTGCTAGGTCGTATGAAACCTTTATCTAATAACTCCTACAATTGCTTCTTTAACTCTAAAAGTTCAATTTGAGTCATTTGATAATGGGGTTTTGAAATTGGATTAGCATCATGAACTAAGTCAACAGTAAATTCAACTTTCCGATCAGGTATAATACCAGACAACTCATTAGAAAAAACATCAAGGTACTCATTTACCACTAGAACATCATTAATCTGAATAGTTTCTTTATTTTCAATAATATGTGCAAGGTAACATTCATTTCCATATTTTACTTGTTTCTCAGCTTCCTGATATGTTATCAATAGTAAGGGTTCATTTTTTTATACAAACTGAAAATCATTCTGAAAAGAAACCTCTTTAGCTTTGCGATAAATCTTAGCATGATAAATAGAAAGCCAATCCATGCCCAAAATAACATCAAACTCCACTAGAGACAAAACAATAAGGTTTGCAGGTAGATTCTTTCCGCACACAAGGACAGGAATGTTCTTATGTTTTCTTTTTGTCTCAATATTTCCTCTAGGTGTTTTTACCATAAGTTATGTATTCATATCTTGAGTTGGAATTCCCAATTTACTTGAAAACTTCTCAGAAATGAAAGAGTGTGTAGACCCCGAATCAAACAACACATTGGCATAATCTGAACAAACAAATAGTGTACATGATACAACTTCAATTTATGGCCCAACATCGGTTCAAGTAGTTGTAAAGGATTTCACCACCTTTTTCTGCTTGTAGTCTGGCTGGTTTCCTTCGATTGAGTTCTTTGTTGGACACTCATTTGCATAATGACCCATTTCATTGCACTTAAAACATTTTACTGACTGTAAATCGGATTTTGTCTTACCATTATCCTGATCTTTTTCAGTGAAATTACGAGCCTTATGTCCCATTTTACCACATCGATAGCAATTACTATAATTAAAAAGACATTCCCCAGCATTCTTTTTACCCCAATTTTCACAAACTGTAAACTTAAGTTTCTTACCATCAAACTTTTTTGAAGAGTTCTTCCCTTTCGCCTGCCACCTCGTCCTCTTATTCTGTTGTTTGTCAAAGAATACATGATCATCGGAAAACTCTATTTCCACCTTCTCCGAACAACGAACAAGTTTTTCATAACTTTTGAACTCACGAGAAGCTAAATACCTTCGATACTTTGGCTTTAATACTGAGTAAAAACGGTTGATTTTACTATCAATATCTCATATGAAATTTGGAGCATACCTTGCCAGTCGAGTGAATTTTTCTTCATAAGAAGCCACTGAGTCATCCTCCTGCCTCAATTCCAGGAATTGTTTTTCCATCCTAAGATGAACCATATTAGGAAAATATTTATCAAGAAACATACCTTTGAATTCATCCCAATCGAGAGCATCAATCTCCTCACTATCCCTGATATTTTTCACCATCGACCACCACTGATCATCTTCACCTTCAAAACAGTAAACATCAAGACAAACCTTTTGATGTTATGAACAACCCATGACATCAAAAATCTTCTCCAATGCTTTAATACACCCTTCATATAGCACAGGGTCAGATGATCCTCTGAATTATGGGGGATGTTGCCTCATGAAATGCTCCACTACCAGCATGTTCCTCTATGGTTGATCTGGCTGATTTCATACATGGATACCACCACCATTTATAGCCTGATTAAACTGTTCCATCGCTGCAACAAATTGTTCAGTTCTGATTCTGACCATCCCAGGTTGCTGATTTGGAAGGTTGTCTTCCTCCTGATGTCGTCCCAACATAGTTTCCCTGTTTTTTCTGCGGAAAACCATTCTGAACATAGAAATATCTTAGACGAAGCAACATGGTAATCTCTAAATGCTATATGATATCAATATTAACATAAATTACTTTATGGATATTAATTTAACAATACCCTAACTCCTAAAGTTATCTAAATCGACCTTTGATACCAACTATAAGGATCCGGCCTTAAACATTACATAATATTGAATTAAATGAATAATTCACATTGAGGATCTTTTTAGGTTTAGAGTTTTAGATAATTAGGACATAACTATTACATCTCAAAAGATTACAAGGTAGACATATCTACATAGTTTCCATTTTTTTATAAAATAAAAACTCTTGAAAAAAATAGTCATGTCTAGTTCCATGTTTTAGATTGCATTACTTTTCCTTGATCTCATCCTTGACCTTATTCATCTTTAAGTCCTGTGGAAACATTTCAAAACTTGGGATGAGCATAAAAAGCTCAGTAAGGGTTATAAAACAAAGAATGAAAACATTTGTTCATAAATACATAAAAAACATGAACTCTTTTACTTACCTCATGAAATCATAAGATTTATGAAAGACGCGTAGAAATCATTAATCATAAAGTTAACTTGTGGCATACATAACATACTTACATTGTAGCTATCACAGCTACATAGGGAGTTACTTTGGAATACCCATCATAGTATATTACCTAAATCTCTTAGGAGAAACATTCACGTTTACCATTGTCACATTACCCAATGCATTGGAGAGCTATCTCGGGCTCACCAGCCCAAGGTTTATCACAAAACCACCCGTATACGTAAATAATGCCCAAGAACCATAACATAATCATAACAAATAACATAATCGTAAAGGAAAGATAACATTTCCACATTGCAATAAAAAAATATCATTTCAAGATATTGAAATAATAAATCCATTCTTAAAATCATTTTCAATACCAAAATACGTAAAAATAGTATATGGTATTTATTTTTCCTTTTAAAAACATTCCGGCTTGTTAAGGAAGGCAAAGATCAAATAATACTCACGGTGGCGGAAAGGTCGGTGTCACCGCTTATGTTAAAAAAACATTCCTTTTTGTTGTTTAGTAAAACGATTCATATAAAAATATTCCCTTTTAATAAAATGAAAATTCAAAGGGTTTTATACACCGTATAAAATAAAGTTGTGTACAAAACTAAAAATGCCTCAATGAAAGGAGATTGAGTTGAAGTCCCTTACCTCGCGTCCGACTTGACTCGATCGTTCTTTAATATCCTGAATAATAAAATAAAGTTAATTTCTAATTGCTTAAGAACATTTTTCAAGTTTTTTATTCCTTTTATATCACTTATTACCTTGTTATAAACATTATGCAATCATTTAAGTTAATAACGTTCATTTTGTCGATATTTGGTACTTGAGTAAAAATGAACACCGTATATTTACTTGTTGTCCATGTGGTCAAAGGTTCATTATATCCAGAATGATATTCATGATTTGGATATCATATATATCATATATATCCAGTATATACATTTTTTTATAATAGTACATAACATTTAGAGGTAAGAAATGAAATGCACCGTTCATGGAGATGGTAAGCCGTACGTACGCATGAACGCTACTTTCATTTCTATTTCTTATTTTAATGGAAATAAAACATAATGATACATAGGTATATTATAATTCCAGTATAATATCATATATAATACCATTAACTCTATCCTTTATACATCCCACATATGGCATTAACGAATCAAATCACTTTCAAGGGGCGGTAGTCAGCACTTCCTCAAATGAGATTACCGTATTTACCCACTATGGAAACCATAAATGCATGCTATAAATGGGAAGTATAGAAGCATAAGGAAATAATAAAAATAATATATATCATATATAAACACATTTCCATCATAATGGCCACCATGAGAGGCGGTAATATGTAATTGAACAATCATCGTTTCGTGAGGCCTTAGTTTTTCATCCACATAAACATTATGTTCTTTATCCATTAGATGGAGGTGTGTGTAAGTGTAGTTCGAATTATTCTCATAAAAACATCATAGTATATTGAGGATACTGGTGTTTTTACAAAAGAAAGGAATAAAAAGAGTTTAGGGTTGGAGAAGTAAAATAAAATAAAACAATTTAAGAGAAATTGTTACCTTTAATTTAGGTAACTTCCTTTGGTTTAAACCAAAAAGAATTCTTGAAGTGCCTTATGCCTAAGGTAAGACTTCTAAGTGGATTAGAGGGATGTTGGGAGCTTAATTTTTTAGAGTTTGGACGAGAAAAATGGCTTTAGAGGTGTGTGTAATTGGTTAGAAGTGGTCTCCTTTTATAAGGGAGAGGAGGGGCTCTTTAGAAAAGTGTGGAAACATTATTTTATTATATAATGAAATTCGGTTTCTAAAGGTCCAAAAATAATTATAGTCAAAGATAATATGACTCATGGTCGAAAAAAATCATCCAATCAGAATTGGACATGTTTTGGATAATATTTTAATCATTATAATCTTATTTATTTAAATCATTTTATAATGAGGTAAATACTGCATCATTATTGTGTCATAAATAATTTAATTTATTCTATGTCTAAAAATTATAAAAAAATACTATCATGTAGGAAATATTTTTATTTTTCCAATGAATATTTATAGTCTAAAATATGACTTATATAACACCATATAAAAATTAATTTACTAAAAGATTTTTGTTATTGTCAATTTTGTCTTTACATTAAATTAATTAATATAAAGTGTCATTATCTTTCATAAGTGGCTCCATGGGGTCCCAAAATCGACCCAAGGATTCCCATGGTCGGCCACAACTCAACCAATAAGGTTAGGACAAGTGTTAAGGTAATTTTGAATTATTATAATATTCTTTTAACCTTGAATTACCCTATTTACCTTTAATCGCGGTAAATAAAAGTCCAAAGTTACTATTCACCAAAAATTATTTTCATCTTAATGAACCACATTTTACTTCTTGATAACAACCATGTATGTCGGATTTTTGAAATTCAATTCAAAGAAGTGGTAAATTTTCATTTAAATGAAAAATTCTGTTTTTTTAACTACCACTAAGTGGTGTCAATATTCATCAAAAATTGAAGTTTTTCAGAAAAATACCAAAAATTCAGCCTAAGCTATATTTGATATTCTGAATTCAAAAATGATGTCTATTTTTTAAAATTCAAAACCTAGAAGTGGAATTAACTAATTTTAAAATTAATTCCTATAATCAAAATAAATTGCGTGTTTTTAAGAAATAATAACTATCAAAATATTTGTACTTGTTTATGTCCAATTTCAAAGTGAAATTAATTTCAATGACTAACATTTGATTAAATGGTAAAAATATATTTCAATTTAACTTTAAAACCAACTAAAAAGATAATATAACCATATAAATAAATTATATTAAAAGGCACTTTTGAATTAAAATAAAGTATTTTTCACTATTCATTAAAAATGAACTTTATCATAAAAATACCAAAAAATTACCCAAAGTAAAATTTTATGTCCCCATTCTAAAGAAGGATTATATTTGTTCAATTATAATGTATTAAAGTGACCAAAACTATATTTAATGAGGGTTCTCCATTAAAAGGCGGTAAATCGGCCTTTTAATGTAAATTATGCTTAAATTTAGATTCATTCATATTTTAAGCCTCTAACTTTTTATTGGATAATGTAAATACATTTAACAAACATGTATAGTCATATTGTATTTAGTTTCATTCATTCCCACCAATACAATGTCTAGGAGTTAACTACCATTTAAAATAATAATATTATATTATTAGTGTGCAACATAAGATTCCAAAGAAACTCGTTGTTGCTTATCGAGTACACTATCGAACATAGCAACCCCTTTAAAGTAAAATTAATATTTAATTAATAGATATTAATAAATATGAAATATGTCTTATTCTTCATTTACCTGGGATGTTACATATGACCTCAAAACTGATAAAGTATTTGATGAAAAGTGTTTTATGCTATCGTTGATGAAGTTTACCGCATTTTTTTATTTAAGGAATATACATAATAATCTTTAGAATATGAAAGCATGAATGTTTTATAAATTTATTTATGGAAATTCTGGTTATTACCATGTTATGAGAGAATATATGATGAAGTTATTTACATGTTTGGTATGTGAAAACCAAGAGCTACTTTATGATATATAGGGGATCAATGTTAAGCTGATTTTGAGAAATTTAGTGACCTCATTTATAAAGTTTATTATTTTTATCTTTTTAATGGTTCAAAGGTAAACCATTTATGTAAAATTTAACTTAAACTTTATATAAGGTTCTTGGTATTAAAGTATTATTAAAATATATGAGGATCTATGCATGTTGGATAAACTATGTTAACCATTTTGTGTTGATGTTAACTAAAGAGGGATGGAATGAATTATCATTCTACCTCATGATATGTTAGTACTTTAGGAATGAAAAATTCACTTTTATTTCTTAGAATAAGAGATGAAGTATAAATTTATCAAGTCACAACAAAGGGTGAGATTTTACTGAAAACAAGTAAGTATATCTTATCATGAAAATTATTCAACTTTAGGAAAAGGGTCATAAAATGAAATGTTATCTCATTATCATTATTTTTTATGATATCAATGGCCTTTTTCAAGCCTCTTCTTGGTTATGTTTTTATGATTGTTAACATTATCCTGGACATGTTCTCTATCACTCTCCATCAAAACTTGATAGTTAGATCTCTCTTCTATGTCCATGTTTTCACTTTCCACCTATATTCTCATATGTGGAAACCTAGTTCTGAGTTACTTTGGGTAATCGTTATGTTTCCAAAATTCCCTTTTTAAAGGAATTTTTAGTATTCATTTTTAGGATATGGGTTTCTATGAGAGGAAATTTTAAGTATTAAACCTCTGATAACCTATAACAATTTCAAGGGAGAAATTCATTTTAAGGGATTAGAATGTAACACCTCAAGATTTTTTGAAATCATTTTTTGAATTAATTTAAACTATTTGATATTTTAAATTTCACACAACACATAATATAGCTTTTATTATATGAAAGTACTAATTTTGGATTGCATTATATGAAACATCATGTTAAGATTGTGCTACACGCAACACTTAAATTAACTTTTGATATACGAAACACTATATTTGGATTGTGTTACACACAATGTTGAGTTCCTTCGTTAACTTGTGTTACACACAAGACTGAGTTTTAAAGAACTGAAATCACTAATACAAAATAGACCTTTAAAAGCACTATAATTTATTAGTGCTAGAAAAAAGCACTGATAAATGGAACCCTTTATTAACACATTATTTTAGGTGCTGATAAAGGATTCTCTTTTTATGAGTACTTTATTTTTAGTGCTGATAAAGGAAACCCTTTATCATCACTTTATTTTTAGCGCCCATAAATAAATACTTTACCAGCACTTTCTTAACGCTGATAAAAGTATGAGTAAAATGAAATAATTAAATAAAAAAATAAAAATGAGTTTATTACAAAAAAATTTAAAAAATAATAATTATATAATTATTGATAAAAATGAATAAATCGATTCTGCTATATATAAATTATAAATATTAATAAACAGTATATATTAAATATATATATATATATGTAAAATGAAAGTTAAATAAATGAAAATTAAAAATAAGTAAATTGAGAAAAATATTAAACATTTTTTAATTAAATAATTATTGATAATGTTAATAAATAGTATATATTAAATGCATATATATATATGAATATATTTAAATATGATTTATATAATAAAAATATTTATTCTTTATAATAAATATTAATACGTTTAGTGAATAATAGTTTATAATTAAAAATTAATATGAATTAAAAATATTGACCAATTGCATTGAGTAATGGACATAATTGAATGTCGTTTGATTTTTCAATTTAACATATATCAAACGTATTATATTGATTTCACATATACATAATATTAATACATTTTTATATACAATGCACACATACAAATATTTTTTTGGGAATTTAATCAATTTTTATTATTTATTTTATATATATTTATTTACTATGTTTTAAAATTTTCAACATGTATTCACTTTTATTCCAATATATATCCATGTTTTATTGAGTTATATTTAATATTAAAACATATAAAATTTTTCAATATTTTTAATGTGTACTAATTTTTAATTATTCAATTTTACTCATTTTTTAACATGCATGCACTTAAGATTAAATACTCATTAATAATGTCAAAAAAATATTCGTAAAAAAATATTTATAAATAAATATATTTATAACTTTATATTCACTATTTTCATAAATTTATAATTATAAATAAATAAATAATATTTTTATAAAAAGTATTGATATAATTATAAATAAATAAT
Organism: Viscum album; assembly: GCA_963277665.1. NCBI lineage: Eukaryota > Viridiplantae > Streptophyta > Magnoliopsida > Santalales > Viscaceae > Viscum > Viscum album. The sequence goes on from OY728141.1 coordinate 1,579,546,711, forward strand.
TATATATACTAAAATAATTATAAAACTATAAAAAAATTATTTAAATAATGAATATATTTACTATATTTATGTTTATATTTATATTTATTTATTATATATATACATAATGATATAAATATTATTTTAAAAAAATTATTTATATAATTATAAATAATTAATTATATATTCAAAGAATTATAAAATTATAATTTTCTGAAATATATTATTATAAGTATTATAATTATATTTAATAATTATACTTTTTTTTAAAGTATTATTTTTTTGTTAAAAAGGTATTATAAGTATATATTAGCACTTATTAACTTAGCGCTGATGAAAAGGATCTTTATTAGCGCTTTTTGGGAAGCGCTGATAAAAGTGTCACAATCTGTAACATCCTGGAAAAACGAATAATATAGAATTTTCATATTTATTAATATTGTGAATTAAATATTAATTTTACTTTAACGGGGTTGCTATGTTCGATAGCGTACCGAGTACGCAACAATGAGTTTCTTTGAAATCTTACGTTGCACACTAATAATATAATATTATTATTTTAAATGGTAGTTATCTCCTAGCCGTTGTATTGGCAGGAATGGACAAAACTAACTAAAATATGATTATACATGTTTGTTAAATGTATTTACATTTATCCAATAAAAGTCAGAGGCTTAAAATGTGAATGAATCTAATTTAAGCATAATGTACATTAAAAGGTCGATTTACTGCCTTTTAATGGTGAACCCTCTTTAAATCTAGTTTTAGTCATTTTTATATGTTCTATTTGACCAAATAAAATTCTTCTTCAGATTTGGGACATCAAATTTTACATTGGGTAATTTTTTGATATTTTTCTAATGAAGTTCATTTTTTAATGACTAGTGAAAATTATTGTATTTTAATTCAAAAGTCCTATTTAATTTAATTTATTTATATGGTTAGATTATCTTTTTAATTGGTTTTAAATTTTAATTAGAATATATTTTTACTATTTAATCCAATTTTGGTCACTGTAATTAATTTTACTTTGAAATTGGACATAAACAAGTGTCAATCTTTGGATAATTATTGTTTCTTAAAAACACGCTATTTGTTTTAACAATGGGAATTAATTTTAAATTAATTAATTCAACTTCTATGTTTAGAATTTGGTAAAATATACATCATTTTTAAATTCAGAATATCAAATAAAGCTTAGGCTGAATTTTTGGTATTTTTCTGAAAAACTTCAATTTTTGATGAATAATGAAACCACGTAGTAGTAGTTACAAAAACTGACTTTTTCATTTAAATGAAATTTTACCACTTCTGTGAATTGAATTTCCAAAATCAGACATACATGGTTGTTATTAGTAAGTAAAATGTGGTTCAATAAGATGAAAATAATTTTTGGTGAATAGTAACTTTTACCGCAGTTAAAGATAAATAGGGTAATTCAAGGTAAAAAGAATAATATTATAATTCAAAATTACCTTAACACTTTTCCAAACCTTATTGGTTGAGTCATTTACGACCATGGTCATATTTGGGTCTATTTTGGGACCCCTTTGAGCCACTTGTAAGTGATAATGACAATTTAGATTAATTAACTTAAAGTAAAGGCAAAAATGACAAAAACATATATCTTTTAGTAAATTAATTTTTACAAGGGGTTATATAAATTTTCATTTAGACTATAAATATTCATTGGAAAGATAAAAATATTTCCTACATCATGGTATTTTTTCATAATTTTTAGAAAAAAAATAATTTAAATTATATATGACACAATAATGATGCAGTGTTTACCTCATTAATAAATCATTTAATTAAATACGATTATTAATTTTAAAATAATATCCAAAACCTGTCCAATTTTTATTGGATGATTTTAGTTCGACAGTGAGTCATCTTATCTTCGACTATAACAATTTTTTGACCTTTATAAACCGAATATCATTATATTATAAAATAATATTTTCACACTTTTCTAAAGAGCCCCTCCTCTCCCTTATAAAAGGAGACCATATATAACCAATTCTTCACACCTCTCAATACATTTGGATCATTCAAACTCTTCCCGATTAATCTCTTTACATCCCTATTCTCCACCTAGAAGCCTTACCTTAGGCAGAAGGCACTTCAAGAAGTCCTTTTGGTTCAAACCAAAGGAAGTTACCCAAATTAAAGGTAGCAGTTTCTCTTAAATTGTTTTCTTTTATTTTACTTCTCCAACCCCTAAACTCTTTTTATTCCTTTCTTTTGTAATAACACCAGTATCCTCAATATACTAGGATTTTGTTATGAGAAGGATTATAACTACACTTACTCACACCTCCATCTAATGGATGAAGAAAATAATGTTTTTGTGGATGGAAAACTAACACCTCATGAAACAATGATTGTTCAAATATCTCCAATCGCCTCTCATGGTGGTCATTAATATAGAAATGTATTTATATATGATATATATTATGTTTATGTTTTCTTTATGATTCTTTTTTTATTTTATAGCATACCTTTATGGTTTCCATATGACAACCCTGTTTTTTATTACAACGTAAACATGATTTATTACATAAAACATCACTTGATACCAAAAAGAACATCGAGAGGTTTAGTGTCTTTGGGGATTAGTACCATTACATAAAAACTTGAAACATTAATTACAACATCTTTATTTAAAACTTTCTTTACATGACCACTACATTCCCTCGTACTTAGCATTGCATGGGATAACCTGAGGACATGCATAAGAAAAGGGTGAGTTATAAAGCCCAGTAAGGGAGTTAACATGGAATAACATGAGGAGTACAATACATGTTAGGAAATAGGCATTTCAATAGAGCATAAGATAAACATGAACATAAATTAATGATAAATCATGATAATCATAACATGGAAATGTGGCAACAACACTTAACATTGAATTAGCATGAGCCAATGCTCATTGCACATGGAGCATGAGTAAACCCTCATTGCACATGAAGCACGAGTAAACCCTCGTTGCACTTGAATTAGCATGATTCAACACTCATTGCACATGACGTATCATGATACTATAATTTACCCAATGCATTGGAGCGCTATAAGGGCGCACCCTTCTTAAACATTTCATTTCATGCATAAGTGTGCCACATGGATTATAAAACATAGATTCATAAAACATAATAATTTATTCCACGATAAAGGAATGTGGAATTCATACATGAAACATTAAAATAATTAAGTAAATGTGCAAAAAGGTGAATACCCTTGATGGAGAAATGAGCATAGTATTCACTACACAATGACATTGGCTTAGAAAATCGGTGCGATTTCCGCAGCGTAACGGCATGACATAAGAATTCATAAAAAAAAGGTTGATGAGAGAGAAAGGGGTTCCTCATCATATTTACATGTAATGGAAAGTAATAAGTTCATATAGATACATGTCCCAACAATTGAAATGGAATTTGGATTCATGATACAAAAATATTGCTTGAATGTAAAAGAAGAGAGAGAAGTTCCTTTCGGAATTTCGGCATAGTAACGGGTGTACATGGGAGGCATTAAATGAGAGAGAAAGGGGTCTCCCATCATTCAAAAAATAAGAGTACAGTATGGGGAGGTTTGAAACCATAACCCAACATTCATAATTGAAATTAAAAAGGGCAATAAAACTTAAAGAAAATTGACAAAAATGAGAAAGGAAGAAAAAACCCTTACTTGGAAGTGTGCTTACAAAGGCTAGAGAGAGGCTTGTGAGAGGCTTCTTGGGAGCTTGGGGCACCTTGGGAGGATTCTAGAGAGAGTAGGGCAGAGGTTTGATGAACTCAAAAGGATTTTAGTGAGGAGGAAGTGGGAGTTTGTGTGGGTTTATATAGGAAAGGTGAGAGAATTCTTTATTATTTAGGTTTGGGACCCCTTATATTAAACTAATCCAAACCACAAACCATACCATGGTTTTTGCCCATGGTTTCTGGAAAATGAAAGAGGAAAAAAATATTTTACAAGGCCAAGGTCCGAACTTATTAAAATAATAAGGTTTCTTATGTGGAGGTGAGTCACACTCTCATGGAAATTAATTTAAAAAGGCAAAGTGTTGAATAAGTCTTGAGGGGTTCATTAATGCTTTGAAAAGTAAGTCAAACAAACCCAAAATCACTTTATTTTAATGGTAAAAGATTTATTGGCCGAACATAAGGATTATAGTATTTTATTACATCACCATTGGGTCATTATGATGTCATAAAACACATTATATATTTAAACGGTATTTAATTTTTACCCAAAAATTTGACTGTCTCAGAAAATTATGAAAAATTCACCGTTGGATAATTTCGATGTCCTGATTCCAGAAATGACATTTATTTTATCTAAAAAAATTCTAAATATGTTAATTTTCACTTTTAAAAAAAACATTTATCGAAAATTCACGGGTTTTGACAGAAATGGCTTTCAAACCTTAATATAACATTTTAATTGCATTCATAAATTTATTAGATCATTTAAATTTAATTAATTTAATAATATTATTATTATTTTATTAAAATATTATTTAATTCAAAAATCCATTAATTTAATAAAATATATATCTTAATTAAATAATAACTAAAAACACCATTTGTAGTTTAAAAAATATTTACAATGTATCAAAAATGACTAGAAATTATAATCATTATTATATAAAAAATAATGTACATGAACATAGTACTACTTATTTGTTACATAACCCCTTAAAACAGCCGCATAAGACCTAAGGGGAAGGTGTGCGATGGTGACAGACTCTTGGGGCAGCTCGGATAACATCGCTCAAGTGGTAATCTCAATCAACTTCCACTTTTCCTATAGACAGTCGCATTTGAGCTTGACATAATGAAGCTCAGCTTGGGCTTGGTCAAGGGCGATGCCCAAGGATGCCACCTCTTTTCTGAGCTCCGAAAAATGGGTCTCGTATGGGGCAATTCTACTGGATGAGGCCATCACTTCTTTTGTCTGAGTAAATTGGATTTGTTAACGTCCTATATTTATACTAATCATGTGATCACTGTTCAACAGATATATTAACAATGGTCAAAATTCTTAACATAAAACCAAAAAAGTTTACATCTTATAAAAACATTATTCATAGAGAGACATTTAACTAGATCAAGAGGGATTTTCCATTATTGAAACTTTGGGTCGTTACAATATTCCCCCCTTAAGAAATTTCTCCCTCGAAATTGTCCTCTTCCTATACTAAAACAAATGTGGGTAACTCGGCTTCATCATATCCTCCGACTCCCAAGTTGCTTCTTCAAACTTGTGGTTTCTCTATAACACCTTGACGAGGGGCATTGTCTTATTTTGTAGAACTTTTTCTCTACGATCTAAGATCTTCACTGGTTGCTCCTCATAAGAAAGATCATCTTCTAATTGTACCACCTCGAAAGAGAGTACATGTGAAGGGTCCGGTATGTACGTCCTTAATAGGGATACATGAAAGACATCATGCACCTTGGCCATAGTAGGTGGAAGTGCTAGTCGATAGGCCACAACCCCAACACGATCAAGAATCTCGAAGGGGCTGATGTACCTTGGACTTAACTTCCCTTTATTTCCAAACCTCATGACCTTCTTCCACGGAGATATCCGTAAGAACACCATGTCTCCAACTTTAAACTCAAGGTCTCGTCGACGATTATATGCATAACTCTTCTGTCGACTCTGGGCTGCCTTGATATGATGTTGAATGGTTTTCACCTTCTCCACCATTTCTTCGACCATTTATGGTCCAAGCAGCTTACGTTCACTGACCTCATCCCAACATGCCGGTGTTCTTCACCTTTTCCCATACAGGGCTTCATATGGTGCCATTTGGATGCTCGAGTGGAAACTGTTATTATAAGAGAACTCAACAAGAGGTAGATGTTGATCCCATATTCCTTTAAAGTCCATTGAGCACGCTCTCAACATATCCTCAAGTGTTTGGATACTCCTCTCGGATTGGCCATCAGTTTGAGGATGATAGGTCGTACTGAAGTTCAGTTCAGTATTCAGAGCATGTTGAAGACTCTTCCAAAATTTAGAGGTGAATCTTGGATCTCGGTCAGACACAATAGATAGTGGTACTCCATGCAACCTTACCACTTCCCTGATATATATCTGTGCCAGTTGATCCAAGGAGAAATCCTCTCAAATAGCAATGAAGTGTGCAGTCTTTGTAAGACGATCCACAACAACCCATATTGCATTATTGCCTTTGGATGTCCTTGGATGTCCAGTGACAAAGTACATGGTGATGTTCTCCCATTTCCATTATGGTATGGGAAATGGTTTCATCATCCCCTTAGACTTCTGCCTCTCTGCCTTCACTTGCTGACACACCAGGCACTTTGATGTATATTCAGCGATCTCCTTCTTCATATTATCCCACCAAAATTTTTCTCGGAGATCTCGATACATCTTTGTGCTCCCTGGGTGAATAGAGAAATTTGAACTATGTGCATCATCCAAAAGTTCCTTCTTCAGCTCCGGACTTGATGGAACACATAGTCTTTTCCCAAACCGCAAAATTCCTTCTTCATTAACATTAAACTCCGAGGATTTTCCCTTTTTGATAGTTTCCACTTTTTCTTGAATTCCCACATCATCCTTTTGAGCATCCTTTAACCTTTCCAAAAGAGATGGTTGAGCAATAATTTGTGAAAGGATTGATGATTTTCCCTTCTTTATGATTCCCACGTCCATCTTCATAAAGTCTAAGAAGATTGGATCCTTCTCAATTCTCATCATTGATAGAATCGCTGGATCCTTTCTACTTAGGGAATCTTCCACCTTGTTCGCTTTCCCAGGGTGGTAATGTATTGAACAGTCATAATCCTTTATGAGCTCTATCCATCTTCTTTGGCGCATATTAATCTCTTTCTGTGTGAATATATATTTAAGACTCTTGTGGTCAGTATATATCTCACATTTCTCTCCATAGAGATAATGCCGCCAGATTTGCAAAGCAAAGATCATAACTGCCAACTCTAGATCATGTGTTTGATAGTTTCTCTCATGGATTTTCAACTGCCTTGAGGCATAGGATATCACTTTATCATTCTGCATCAGCACACATCCTATGCCCTTCTTTGAAGCATCACTGAATACCACAAAAAGCTCCCCACTTGTGGGTAAAGTGAGAACAGGTGCAATGATAAGCCTCCTTTTCAACTCCTTGAAGCTTTATTCGCATTCATCACTCCAATAAAACTTTACTCCCTTTCGAGTTAGCTTGGTAAGAGGGTTGGACAATCGTGAGAAATTTCTCACAAATCGTCGATAATATCCAGCTAACCCCAAGAAGCTACAGATATCCGTTACCGATGTCGGCCTCGGCCATCCCTCAATTGCATCTGTTTTGGAGGGGTCCACAGATATCCCATTTCTTGTGATGATATGGCCCAAGAATGAGACCTCCTTCAACCAGAACTCACACTTGTTGTACTTTTCATAGAGCTTCTCCTTGCACAAAGTCTCTAGTACAGTTCTTAAATGCTCCTCATGATCCTCCTTGGTTTTGGAGTATATTAGAATATCATCTATAAACACTACCACAAATTTGTCAAGGTAATCTCTAAAGACTCTATTCATCAAGTCTATGAATATTTCTGGAGCATTGGTGAGTCTGAAAGGCATTACTATGAATTCATAGTGCTCGTATCTTGTACGAAAAGCAGTCTTGGGGACATCTTCCTTCTTCACCCTTACTTGATAATATCCCGACCGCAAATCCACCTTGGAGAAGTATTGTGCTCCACACAACTGATTAAACAAGTCATCGATTCTTGGGAGAGGATACTTGTTCTTTATTGTGATTTTGTTAAGTTCACGATAATCGATGCAGAGCCACATTGACCCATCCTTCTTCTTGACGAAGAGGACTGGTGCACCCCAAGGTGAAGCACTTGGGCATATAAACCCTTTATCCAGATTCTCCTGTAGTTGTTTCTTCATCTCTTCAAGCTCAACAAAATCCATTCTATATGGAGTCTTGGATATTGGTAATGCCCCAGGTATAAGTTCAATTGAGAACTCAACATCTCTTCTAGGAGGAAGACCAGGCAGTTCCTCGGGAAACAATTTCGCGAATTCCCTCACAATAGGCATTTCTTCAAGGATGGTTTCTTCTTTGGACTCAATCATTTGAGCCAGATACGCGTGCTCATAGGGAAGTAATATCCATTCTTTAGATGATGGAGCTAAAGAAGATTCATCTTCCTCCCGACACTTGTAAATAATCGGGGGTCGATTCTCCATATGGAGTGTGATTTCCCTCTCCCGACAATTTATGTTGGCTCTATATAGGGAAAGCCAATACATGCCAAGAATTGCATCAAATTCCACAAAAGGGAGTATGATGAGGTTCACCGGGAAATTCAATCCACAGATTATAACAGGGGAGGACTTATATTAATGGGATGCAATGATTGCCCCATTTGTCGTACTCGCTGACATCTTTACTTCCATGATTTGTGGTGGTGCTGGGATTGTTCTACTAAACTTTCGAGATATAAAAGAATGTGTAGAACCTGAATCAAAAATTACGTTCGCTATTCTTGAATGAATAACTAGCATACCTGTCACCACTTCGTTGTCGGGGTTCACTTCGGCAGAAGTGATGGAAAAAGCTCTTCCTTGCTGTCTTGGAGGTTGTTGGTTGGCTCAGATAACCCTTGGATTAGGGCACTAATTTTCAAAATGACCAGGTTCTTTACATTTGTAGCATTGAACAACGCGTTGAGGTTCGAACGGAGCGTTCCTCTCCTCTATCGCAGCCGCGGGTCCTTCTTGCTGAAAATTAAGAGCTAGGTTCCCTTCTATTCCACACCTGAAGCATTTTCTCTTCCCCTTAAGGCAATTTCCAGTGTGCTTCTTTCTGCACTTTTGGAAAGTGGGGTGATGGAACTTCTTAGCACCATTGGATTTATCTATCAGACCACCAGTAATGAACTCCACCTTATGCTTCTTGTCCCCATGATACCCCTGTGATTCTCCGATCTCCATTTCGACCTTGAGGGCACATCAGAAAATTTCCTCATAGCTGTCGAAGTCATGGATCGCTAATGTTTTCCGAAAGCTAGGCTTTAACCCACCAAAGAAGCGGTCAACCTTGCATTCGAGGGTAACGATAAAGCTGGAAGCATATTGTGAAAGCCTTGTGAAGTTTTCCTCATACGCTCCAATAGATTCCTCATCTTTTTTCTTGACGGAAATGAAGTCCCTTTCCATCTTAAGATGGAGGGTGCGCGGAAAATATTTATCGAAAAACATCTTCCGGAATTCCTTCCATTCCAAAGCCTCGATCTCCTCCTCAGGCTTCGTATTTTTGATCAACATCCACCATTGATCAGCTTCACCCTCCATAGGATAAGTCACTAGGAGAACATTCTCTTGTTCAGAACATTGGAGGATGGAGAATATCTTTTCAATGGAGTTGATCCATTGTTCAGCGATCGTGGGATCAGATGATCCACTAAAAGTAGGAGGCCTTTGTCTCATGAAGCTCTCGATAGCGACTTGTTCTTTCTTAGGGGGGATGAGCGTTCCTATTGACCCATGTTTCTATTCAAAACTTGAGTTAGCTGAGAGAGAAGCGTGACAATGTTCGTGATTCCTACTCCCATTGGATTGGGCATCTCATTAGTACAATCATAACACTGATCTTCACAACGGTTATTAGCCCGAGTCCTCCTATTACCGGCCATTGGCTGGAATAAAAGGAAAGTTAGGGGTAACACATAAAGGGTAATCCAAAGACAAAAGTTGATGACTTATAAGTAAACTTTAATCTCTTTAACTCATGAGTCTATAGGATTCAATCTAGGCTTTTCATGATCTACTTTCTAACATATATTCTTAGGGGAATTTTTCCCTTAATAAGGGTTCATACCAAGATTGTGAATTTATCAAAACATATCCCCCAGGAGTGTCGTAACCAAGAGTGCAGCAAGGCCCGTTGTCGTGCACCAGTTCCCATTCGAGTCTATCTCAAAGCGGTGTTTTCGGGTTTTACCCCTTGGATACATTTGTGCCAGAGCCGCCTCTACCTGCTCGTATCGAGACAGGGATGTATTTGTTTGATAAACCACTTACATAGTATTTACCAAAACTTAGGGATATTTTTATTATACTTAGTCTTGTATCTAAGGCTTTACTATGGTTTCCTAATCCCAAAAATAACTAAACCTATCCTATGATACCAACTATGACAACCCTGCTTTTTATTACAACTTAAACATGATTTATTACATAAAACATCACTTGATACAACAAAGAAGATCGAGAGGTTTAGTGTCTTTGGGGCTTAGGACCATTACATAAAAACTTGAAACATGAATTGCAACATATTTATTGAAAACTTCCTTTACATGATCACTACATTCCCTTGTACTTAGCATTGCATGGGATAACAAGAGGATATGCCTAAGAAAAGGGTGAGCTATAAAGCCCAGTAAGGGAGTACACATGGAATAACATGAGGAGTACAATACATTTTAGGAAATAGGCATGTAAATATAGAATAAGATAAACATGAACATAAAGGCATGATAAAGCATGATAATCATAACATATAAATGTGGAAACAACACTTAACATTGAATTAGCATGAGCCAAGGCTCATTGCACATGGAGCATGAGTAAACCCTCATTGCGCATGAAGCATGATTAAACCCTCGTTTCACTTGAATAAGCATGAGTCAACACTCATTACACATGACGTATCATGATACTATACTTTACCCAATGCATTGGAGTGCTATAAGTGTGCACCCTTCTTAAACATTTCATTTCATGCATAAGTGTGCCACATGGATCATAAAACATGGATTCATAAAACATAATCATTTATTCCACGATAAAGTAATGTGGAATTTATACATGTAACTTTACAATCAATAAGTAAATGTGCATAAAGGTGAATACCCTTGATGGAGAAATGGGCATGGTATTCACTACACAATGACATTGGCTTAGAAAATCGGTGCGATTTCGGCGACGTAACGGCGTGACATAAGAATTCATAAAAAAAAGGTTGATGAGAGAGAAAGGGGTTCCTCATCATATTTACATGTAATGGACAGTAAGAAGTTAATATAGATACATGTCCCAACAATTGAAATGGAATTTGGATTCATGATACGAAAGTATTGCTTGAATGTAAAAGAAGAGAGAGAAGTTCCTTTCGGAATTTCGGCATAGTAACGGGTGGACATGGGAGGCATTAAATGAGAGAGAAAGGGGTCTCCCATCATTCAAAAAATAAGAGGATAGTATTGGGGAGGTGTGAAACCATACCCCAACATTCATAATTGAAATTAAAAATGGCAATACAACATAAAGAAAATTGACAAAAATGAGAAAGGAAGAAAAAACCCTTACTTGGAAGTGTGCTTACAAAGGCTAGAGAGAGGATTGTGAGTGGCTTCTTGGGAGCTTGGGGCACCTTGGGAGGATTCTAGAGAGAGTAGGGCAGAGTTTGGACGAACTAAAAAGGATTTTAGTGAGGAGGAAGTGGGAGTTTGTGTGGGTTTATATAGGAAAGGTGAGAGAATTCTTTATTATTTAGGTTTGGGACCCCTTATATTAAACTAATCCAAACCACAAACCATCCCATGGTTTTTGCACATGGTTTCTGGAAAATGAAATAAGAAAACAATATTTTACAAGGCCAAGGTCCGAACTTATTAAAATAATAAGGTTGCTTATGTGGAGGTGAGTCACACTCTCATGGAAAGTAATTTAAAAAGGCAAAGTGTTGAATAAGTCTTGAGGGGTTCATTAATGCTTTGAAAAGTAAGTTAAACAAACCCAAATCACTTTATTTTAATGGTAAAAGATTTATTGGCCGAACATAAGGATTATAGTATTTTATTACATCACCATTGGGTCATTATGATGTCATAAAACACATTATATATTTAAACGGTATTTAATTTTTACCCAAAAATTTGACTGTCTCAGAAAATTATGAAAAATTCACCGTTGGATAATTTCGATGTCCTGATTATAGAAATGACATTTATTTTATCTAAAAAAAAATTTAAATATGTTAATTTTCACTTTTAAAAAAAACATTTATCGAAAATTCATGGGTTTTGACAGAAATGGCTTTCAAACTTTAATATAACATTTTAATTGCATTCATAAATTTATAAGATCATTTATATTTAATTAATTTAATAATAATATTATTATTTTATTAAAATATTATTTAATTCAAAAATACCTTAATTTAATAAAATATATATCTTAATTAAATAATAACTAAAAACACCATTTGTACTTTAAAAACTATTTACAATGTATCAAAAATGACTACAAATTATATTCATTATTATATACAAAAATAATGTACATGAACATAGTACTACTTATTTGTTACATAACCCCTTAAAATAGCTGCATAAGACCTAAGGTTAAGGTGTGTGATGGTGACAGAATCTTGGGGCGGCTTGGATAACATCGTTCGAGTGGTAATCTCAATCAACTTCCACTTTTCCTGTAGACGGTCACGTTCGAGCTTGACACAATGAAGCTCAGCTTGGGCTTTGTCAAGGGAGAAGCCCAAGGATGCCACCTCTTTTCCGAGCTCCGACAAATGGGCCTCGTATGGGGCAATTATACTGGATGAGTCCATCACTTCTTTTGTCTGAGTAAATTGGATTTGTTAAGGTCCTATATTTATACTAATCATGTGATCACTGTTCAACGGCTATATTAACAACGGTTAAAATTCTTAACATAAAACCAAATAAGTTGACATCTTATAAAAACATTTTTCATAGATATACATTTAACTAGATCAAGAGGTATTTTTCATTAATGAAACTTTGGGTCGTTACATTCCATTATGTGTAAACACGATAATTTCATTTGTGGAAGTGCGGACTACCGCCCCCTCAAAGTGACATGAATCGTTAATACCATATGTGGTACATATAAAGGATGAAGTTAATGATATTATATATGATATTATACTATAATTATAATATACCTATTTATCATTATGCTTTAATTCCATAAAAATAATAAATATAAATGAAAGTAGCGTTCATGCGTACGTACGGCTTACCGTCTCCATGAACGGTGCATTTCATTTCTTACCTTCAAATGTTATGTACTATTATAAATACATGTATATCCTAGATATATATGATATATATGATATATAAATAATTAATATCATTCTGTATATAATGGACTATTTACCACATGGACAACTTGTAAATATAAGGTGTTCATTTTTTACTCAAGTACCAAATATTGACAAAAATGACCGTTATTAACTTAAATGATTACATAATGTTTATAAAATGGTAATAAGTAATATAAAAGTAATATTAAACTTTAAAGAGGTTCTTAAGCAATTATATGTTAACATTAGTTTATTATTCATGAGATTAAAGAACGAATGGGTCAAGTCGGACAACGAGGTAAGGTATTTTATTATCTCACTTTTGATTCCATGAGAATTCCATTTTTTGCCACTTATTAATTGCATGTGGTGTATTGTGTAATTCCATTTGATATATATTTTCATGATTCTAATTATATTCATGTTATTCTGTGATTAATTTGGTGGTTATTATGTTTTGGTCATACGACTCAGTTGATTACAATGTGGTAAAGGGTTTGATCTCACTTTTTATTCCCGTGACATTCATGCTATATTTGCCACAATTTCCTTTTGTGTGGTGTATGTACTGCCCATTATTGTACTCTTTGTGTAATATAATTTCATTTATGAGTATTTACATCTTCATTTTATGATCCTTCTTTCATGTGGCGTATGTTTTGTAAGTTACCAAATCGGTAAGGGAACCTTTCACCCTCCTCTTTTTAATAGACTTATTTTTGTTGTGTCTTTTAATTTACATATTCTTATGTTGGGATATGTTCTTCTATATCCTTATTGATGTAAAATTTATTTCCAAGTGATTAGATACCCTTTTTGTCTCATCAACTCATCTTCGGAATTTTAAAGTGATGTTGTTTGGCTGTCAAATTTTTACAAGGGAACTTCTTAACCCAATTTCGATTCTTTGGGTTCAACTTATACTTATTGAATATGTCATCCTATGAATATGTGTGAATTACCTATGATTGTTTTACACTTGATATCCAATTATATTGGGTGTATTTATATTTTTAACACATAATTATATGATTTATTTATCCTTAATTTAAGGATACCGTCTTTATAAGGGATTTCATCTAAATTTACATTTCTATTGAGACTTCAATGTTGTTATGCACCAAATCACTCTTATATGGTGTATATACTATCCTTTGACATATTATATCATGAATACACTTATTCTCATTATATTATAATGTTCTTATTAAATGTTATTCCTCAATTATTTTTATTCAAGCATCTCTCATTTTGTTAAAAACTCTTTAACTAAAATATCGTTTTAAATGTTTTAAAGATTTATTATTCTAAATATCTCTATTAATGTACATGTTTTGAAAATTGTTTTTAAGGATTTATTTATATGGACATTAATGTTTAAAATTATAATTCTTTTAAAATCTTCAAAGTGTTATGGGACACTTTGATTCAGAAATCTAGTTTTAAATGGTTTATGAAAATGGATTGATTATTTCAATATCTTGAAATTACTTCTTGTGATTGAAAATGAAATTTTATTAGTGAAATGTTTATATTTTCAATATTTTCTGTGTTGTGATGGTACTTGAACATTTGATAGGTGGTTACATGATAAACCATATGAAGGGTGGTGCAATGAAAACCAGGACGAGTGGTTACGTTATAACCTTTAATGCATTGGGTATGGAAGTCGGTCGTATGACTATTCCATTTAGTGATATGGGTGGAAGTAGACTGTATGGTTATTACATTTAAGTATGTTTATGTCCCAAGTTACCTTTATTTGTTATGTGTTCTTTATATGAGTTTTATGGTAATATTTTGGTTATAAAAGGGTAATTAGTGGTCTTTTATTCAGTGAAGAGTATTTACTACTTAATAAAGGTGAAAAGTATTACTTAAGTTAAAGTATTCATGTCTTACTTGTTTTTTTGAGAAAATAATAGTTTTACTTCTTTGTGTATCCCTTATTGATCTTTTTATTCTCATCCCATGTTTTTGAAATGTTCTTCACAGGACATAATGTGGAATAGGTTCAAGGATGGGATCAAGGAAAATTCATGTTGTCTTAAACATAGAACTAGATAGGACTCTTTTTTTCAAGAGTTTATGTTTTGTAAAAAAAATGGAAACTGTGTAGAAGTTTATACTTTGAAATATTTTGAGATGTAATAGTTATGTCCTAATTCTCTAAAAATCTAAACCTGAAAAGATCCTCAATGTGAATTATTCATTTAATTCAATATTATGTAAGGTTTAAGTTAGGGTCCTTATATTTGGTATCATAGGTCGGTTTAGACAACTTTAGGGATTATGAGTTTTCGTTAGACACATGGTTAGTCCCTATGTCTGTTATTTCAGTTAAATACTTGTTTTATAACTTTTTATGATCAAGTAAAGTCAGTTACAAATGGAAGGAGGAGGATCTCAAACGACATTCATATCTCTTCCTGATGACATGCTTGCAATAATTATGGCAAAGTCATGTCCGGATGATTGTGAAACTTTTTATAGCATACAACTCACTTACAAGCAGTTGTTTAAGATATAAAACACCTCCATTATACCTCATTATCATCATGGATCATGGGTTGTATTTAGAAAAATCATATTTTCACAATATTCTCATATTTTCAAGAAAGGTAAATATTATCGAGGTATTTTCAAATATTTTACCTTATCACAAGATTTTGAAGCATATTTTGATTTTAAAAATGGTGCTGAAGAAGAAGACCCTTGCGCAACCTATTTATATTTTCTTTTAAAATATAGTCTCTCAGAACATAATTATGGTATTTTAAAAGGACCTTTAATTGAAAGTTCCAACTCAAATTATGCCCGACTATTTTATAAAAATCAATTTTTATCAGATGTTTTGAAATTATATGTCATACATGATTATTTTCTAAAACTTTTTTTCTGCGAACACCCATATGAACCATGTTGTACAAGGTGTATTTGGATGGAGGAATAAAATGATTTTGAAGGATCTTTAAATCATTTTTAGAATTCATAGACCTTCTACCTATGTGAACAAAATGACGATGAAACCAAATGGAAACCATGATCAAGGTATGATGTTCTTCATTTTGGGGATCGTTTTATTTTATCATATGGTGGTGAAATGAGACTTCAAGAATCAAGATGTTGAGATCATAATGAATTTGGATGAAAATTAGAGGTATAAGGAAACCATTGAGGTTAAAACATGTTAGGGTTATTTTTGATTTTTATAAAAAGGACAACCCGTAGGATGGGTGACAACTCATCACATCCGGCAAGGCTGTAGGAATCGAACCCACAACCGAAGAGAGACAAGGGTGCATCGCCTACCACTATCCTACTTGAAGTCCCTGGTTAGTATGACTTATTATTTTAGTAAAATGTTTTTATGGAACAAGAATAAGTTGATTTTTGGAACTTATGTTTTATCTAATGGATATACATAGTATAGAAAAATGATATAGTGATTAAGTGATAAAGTTTATTGTGGAAGACATTCTCTCTTTTGAGGAAACACTATATGCATAAGGAAGATAGAATACTATGGGATTTAAATTGTGTAATAATGGTTGAAATTGGAATAATCTATGTTTTTTTATTATGGACATATGATGATTTGATTTATTTATGAAAATGATTAACCTATAATGGAGAATATGTGATTAGGTTAATTACTTTTCATTATGAGACTTTATGAGTAGCTGGTTTTATTTAGGGATAAATGTTAAGGTGTATCTTGGAAGTCTATGTAATTAAATCCTTATGAGACTTGGTTTAAAATCTTAGTTTGGATTAATTTTGAATAAATTTAGGGATATTTGTTTATTGAATGGCCTTTGTTGATCTTTGGGTTTTGTTTGACAATTTTGGAGATTAAGAGTAGTTTTTATTTTTGTAAAAGATTATCCTTTTTGGGTATTATCTGATCTCTCACTATCCATTTTGGTTTTATTTGATGTCTAAATACAACAGAAATATATAGTTCTTCTTTTTTGGATTATGTGATTCTCAAGAAGATGATTCTTGTGATTTTGATGTGACCACATCTTTTTGAATGCACTTTTTTTGGAGAAAAGATTAGTTTTTTGGTAGAAACTTATTTAAGGGATGAAACTCTACTTGAAGATAAGTATATTTCCTTATGTTCTTATTCTATGTAGTAAATTAATTCCTCTAAATTATAAAAAGGAATGTAAATAAAAAGTTGGTGGTTTACGTTTCCTACTGGGTAGTCAAAGACTGTTTAACCCATCACAAGTTTGTGATTTTCTGGTGGTTAACTTTCTCCTAAACATGTTTTCTATCACTCTCCATCAGAACATGATGGTTTGTTTTCTCCTCCATATCCATGTTTTCATGGAATCCTAGTATCTATTGTCTCGGGTAACCTTTGTACTTCTCTTTCCTTATTTTAAAGTGATAGTTCTATTGAATCTTTTTTCGATGTGGGGCTTTCATTGAAGTTCCCAAGCCCAATTTTAAAATTGCGAGGAAGCAATTCCCAAAAGGGAGGAAGGATGTAACATCCTGGATAAATGAATAATATGAAATTTTCATATTTATTAATATTGTGAAATAAATATTAATTTTACTTTAACAGGGTTGCTATGTTCGATAGCATACCCAATACTCAACAACGAGTTTCTTTGAAATATTATGTTTCGCACTAATAATATAATATTATTATTTTAAATGGTAGTTATCTCCTAGCCATTGTATTGGAAGGAATGAAAAAAACTAACTACAATATGATTATACATGTTTTTTAAATGTATTTACATTTATCCAATAAAAGTAAAAGGCTTTAAATGTGAATGAATCTAATTTAAGCATAATGTATATTAAAAGGTCGATTTACTGCCTTTTAATGGGGAACACTCTTTAAATCTAGTTTTAGTCATTTTTATATATTCTATTTGACCAAATAAAATTATTATTTAGATTTGGGACATCAAATTTTACTTTGGGTAATTTTTTAGTATTTTTCTGATGAAGTTCATTTTTTAATGAATAGTGAAAATTATGGTATTTTAATTCAAAAGTCCCTTTTAATTAAAATTATTTATATGGTTAGATTATATTTTTAATTGTTTTTAAAGTTAAATTAGAATATATTTTTACCATCTAATCCAATGTTGGTCATTGTAATTAATTTCACTTTGAAATTGGACATAAACAAGTGTCAATCTTTGGATGATTATTATTTCTTAAAAACACGCTATTTGTTTTAACAATGGGAATTAATTTTAAATTAATTAATTAAAATTAAATGTTTATAATTTGGTAAAATAGACATCATTTTTTAATTCAGAATATCAAATAAAGCTTAGGCTGATTTTTTAGTATTTTTCTGAAAAACTTCAATTTTTGATGAATAGTGAAACCACTTAGTAGTAGTTAAAAAAACTAACTTTTTCATTTAAATGAAATTTTACCGCTTCTGTGAATTGAATTTCCAAAATCCAACATACATGGTTGTAATTAGTAAGTAAAATGTTGTTCAATAAGATGAAAATAATGTTTGGTGAATAGTAACTTTTACAGCAGTTAAAGGTAAATAGGGTAATTCAAGGTAAAAAGAATATTATAATAATTTAAAATTACCTTAACACTTGTCCAAACCTTATTGGTTGAGTCATTTACGACCATGGGCATCTTTGGGTCGATTATGGGATCCCTTTGATCCACTTGGAAGTGATAATTACAATTTAGATTAATTATCTTAAAGGCAAAAATGACAAAAACATATATCTTTTAGTAAATTAATTTTTACAAGGTGTTATGTAAATTATCTTTTAGACTATAAATATTAATTGGAAAGATAAAAATATTTCCTACATCATGGTATTTTTTTTAATTTTTATAAAACAAATATATTAAATTATATATGACATAATAATGATGCAGTGTTTACCTCATTAATAAATCATTTAATTAAATAAGATTATTAATTTTAAAATAACATCCAAAACCTGTCCAATTCTTATTGGATGATTTTATTTAGACCATGAGTCATCTTATCTTCGACTATAATGATTTTTGGACCTTTAGAAACCGAATATCATTATATAATAAAATAATATTTTCACACTTTCCTAAAGAGCCCCTCCTCTCCCTTATAAATGAAGACCACATATAACCAATTCTTCACACATATCAAGCCATTTGGATCATCCAAACTCTTCCCAATTAACCTCCTTACATCCCTCTACTCTACATAGAAGCCTTACCTTAGGCATAAGGCACTTAAAGAATCCTTTTTGATTCAAACCAAAGGAAGTTGCCCAAATTAAATGTAACGGTTTCTCTTAAATTGTTTTCTTTTATTTTACTTCTCCAACCCCTAAAATCTTTTTATTACTTTCTTTCATAACAAAAACAATATCCTAAATATACTAGGGTTTTGTTATGAGAAGGATTTTAACTAAACTTACACACACCTCCATCTAATGGTTGAAGAACATAATGTTTCTGTGGATGGAAAACTAACGCCTCACGAAACGATGATTGTTCAAATATCTCCAACTGCCTCTCATGGTGGCCATTAAGATGGAACTGTATTTATATATGATATATATTATGTTTATGTTTTCTTTATGATTCTGTATTTTTATTTTATATCATACCATTATGGTTTCCATTATGTGTAAACTCGATAATTTCATTGGAGGAAGTGCGGACTACCGCCCCCTCAAAGTGATATGACTCGTTAATACCATATGTGGGACATATAAAGGATTAAGTTTATGGTATTATATATGATATTATAATTTAATTATAATATAACTTTTTATCATTATGCGTTAATTCCATAAAAATAATAAATATAAATGAAAGTAGCATTCATGTGTACGTATGGCTTACCATCTCCATGAACGGTGCATTTCATTTCTTACCTCCAAATGTTATGTACTATTATATATACAAGTACATACTGGATATATATGATATATATGATGTCTAAATAATTAATATCATTACAGATATAATGGAATATTTACCACATGGACAACTTGTAAATATAAGGTGTTCACTTTTGACTCAAGTGCCAAATATCGACAAAACGACCGTTATTAACTTAAATGATTACATAATGTTTATAACATGGTAATAAGTAATATAAAAGGAATAATAAACTTTAAAAAGGTTCTTAAGCAAGTATAAATTAACATTAGTTTATTATTTAAGAGATTAAAGAATGAACGGGTCAAGTCGGACAATGAGGTAAGGGATTTTCTTATCTCACTTTTAATTCCGTGAGAACTCCATTGTTCTCCACTTATTCATTGCATGTGGTGTATTTTGTACGGCCATTTGATATATATTTTCATTATTCTCATTATATTCATGTTATTTTGTGATTAATTTTGTGTTTATTATGTTTTGGTCATACGACTCAGTTGATTACAACGTGGTAAAGGGTTTCATCTGACTTTTTATTCCCATGAGATTCATGCTATATTTGCCACTATTTCCTTTTGTGTGGTGTATGTACTGCCCATTATTGTACTCTTTGTCTAATATAATTTCATTTAGGAGTATTTACATCTTCATTTTATGATCCTTCTTTCATGTGGCGTATGTTTTGTAAGTTACCAAATTAGTAAGGGAACCTTTCACCCTCCTCTTTTTAAAAGACTCCTTTTTGTTGTGTCTTTTAATTTACATATTATTACGTTGGGATATGTTCCTATATATCCCTATTGATGTAAAATTTATTTCCAAGTGATGAGATACCCTTTTTGTCTCATAAACTCGTCTTCGTAATTTTAAAGTGACGCTGTTAGACTGTCGAATTTTTACAAGGGAACTTCTTAACCCAATTTTGATTAATTGGGTTCAACTTGTACTTATTGAATATGTCATCCTATGAATATGTTTGAATGACCTATGATTGTTTTACACTTAATATAAAATTATATTTGGTATATTTATATTTTTCACACATAATTATCTGATTGATTTATCCTTAATTTAATGATACCGTCTTTATAAGGGATTTCATCTAAATTTACATTTCTATTGAGACTTCAATGTTGTTATGCACCAATTCACTCTTATATGGTGTATATACTGTCCTTTGACATATTATATCATGAATCCACTTATTCTCATGATATTATAATGTTCTTATTAAATGTTATTCCTCAATTATTTGTATTCAAGCGTCTCTCATTTTGTTAAAAACTCTTTAACTAAAATATCGTTTTAAATGTTTTAAAGATTTATTATTCTAAATCTTTCTCTTTAATGTCCATGTTTTGAAAATGGTTTTTAAGGATTTATTTATATGTACATTAATGTTTTAAAATGATAATTCTTTTAAAAGCTTCAAAGTGGTATGGGACACTTTGATTCAGAAATCTATTTTAAATGGTTTATGAAAATGGATTGATTATTTCAATATCTTAAAATTACTTCTTGTGATTGAAAATGAAATGTTATTAGTGAAATGTTTATATTTGCAATATGTTATGTGTTGTGATGGTAATTGGACATTTTATGGGTGGTTACATGATAAACCATATGATGGTTGGTGCCGTAAAAACCAGGACGGGTGGTTACGTTATAACCTCCAATGCATTGGGTATGGAATTCGGCCGTATGGCTAATTCATTTAGTGATATGTGTGGAAGTCGATCGTATGGTTATTCCATTTAAGTATGTTTATGTCCCAAGTTACCTTTATTTGTTATGTGTTCTTTATATGAGTTTTATGGTAATATTTTGGTTACAAAAGGGTAAGTAGTGATCTTTTATTCAGTGAATAGTATTTACTACTTCATAGAGGTGAATTGTATTACTTAAGTTAAAGTATTAATGGCTTACATGTTGTTTTGAAAAAATAAAAGTTTTCCTTATTTGTGTATCCCTTATTGATCTTTTTGTGCTGATACCATGTTTTTTAAATGTTTTTCACATGACATAATGTGGAATAGGGTCAAGGATGGGATCAAGGAAAAGTCATGTTGTCTTAAACATGGAACTAGACATGACTCTTTTTTTCAAGAGTTTATGTTTTGTAAAAAAAATGGAAACTGTGTAGAAGTGTATACTTTTTAATCTTTTGAGATGTAATAGTTATTTCCTAATTCTCTAAAACTCTAAACATGAAAATATCCTCAATGTGAATTATTCATTTAATTCAATATTATGTAAGGTTTAACGCCGGGTCCTTATACAATCTATTTTAAGAACCCTAATTATCATGAACCAGTTTGTGATGTTGAAATCTCATTATAGAAGCCACCTGCTATTGGTGCTCTCCATTGTCGAATCCAATATCTAATCTAGTCTAGATTTAAGGCTCCAACTATTCCAAGGCCCGAATCCAAGGCTCGAACGATTTAAGGGTTGAATGAAACTAAGGCTCGAACAAAATCCAGGTTTTTTTATAACTCTACTTTCCCTTGGTTATCCATCGAACCTTGTCATCCCACATTTGTGAATCCCAACAACTCTAGTTAAACTATCCTATAATAAAACAACCCAAATTCACTATTTTTTGATATATTGAAGTATTGTCTTCGCCAATAGCATGTGGCTCTCCTTGGGACAACATTGGTATTGTGCAACTATAAATATATCAAACCCAATGTTGGGTCATGTTGTTGTGAGGTATAATGGGATCCCAAATCAAAGATTCCATGAAATCTACCTCTTTATAATCATCAGATTTTGAAAAAATTATCAATATAGTGGTCAGTGTTGTCATTGGTTTGGAATATTCCATTGAAAATCACTTGGGAACCACTTTTTCATATTTTGATTGAGAAATTAATCTTCTATGATTTCTTTGATTCGCCTATAAACCAAGGAAAATGTTTCACCAATCATAGACATCTCAATATCATACCTCACATGATCCACAAAAAAAAATTACATTGTGCTTTGTCCAATCCTGAAATATTATGTATTCGATATATATTAGTACCAATATCACTTGATCATTCTCCTTCTTAATGTAGAGGATGTGATCAACTCTACCTCACTAAAAACCAATACTTTTTAGGTGTTGATCTGACCTTAAATACCAAGTCCTTAGTGATTTCTTTATCTTATTCAAAAGAATTATTTAACTGGCACACGTTTTTAACATTTTCATCCATAATAAACACATCCAATTTCTCAATGTATACTCTCCCTTAAGAACTCCATTGAGGAACATAGATTTTTCATCCATTTGTTATACTTTTAACTACATTTTCACTGAAATAGCCAAGAAAATTCAAATAGTTTCCAACCTAGATATGAGAGAAAATTTATCATAATATAAATTACTTTATCTTGGATTTCCCCTTCAACACTATCCATTCTTTATTTTGAGACATTTTTTTATAGTCAATGAGTTTATTAATAAACACCCACTTGGTTCTGATTAAATTTTTATCTTCCATCCTTGGAACAATTTCTTATGTCCCATTATTCTTATTCGGATCAAGCTCCTCATGCATTTATTTGATCCAATTATCATCCTTGTCAACCTATAAAAATGATTTTTCCTCTACTTGGGAAAAATGAGGTTTTCTATAGAGTCTTACTCCTTTGAGTTTTCAACCAAATAACATGATCACCAATGATGTTTTATTCATTGATTTCAGTCTTACTTGTATTTATTTCAGTTGATAATCCATCTTCATTTCCCTCACCATCAATATCGTATTTTGAGTCTATTTTAGCCTCAAGTTCTCCCCCCTATGCTACTCAATTAAACATTAATTTCCTCTTATGTTTCATCATTAATTTAATTATTATCAATATCCCCATTATAATTAGTAAAAAATATCTATCAATTTTATATTTTCATTGTAAAAATATCTCAACCCACGCTTTTTAAGTCAGCATTTAATTGTCTCATTATCTAATATTATCAATTTTTTACTAGTAGAAATCAATTTTCTCTTTCAAACACAATTGCCATAAATTTTTACCGACCCCAAATAAAAAAATGGTTTAGATAGTTTTCTATACATTTGTAAAAATATATCCATATTTGAAATGATAACCCACTCATTAATACTTCTTAAAAATCACTTCATTTCTTTCATCACGCATCTAATAAACACTATATATGTTTTACTTTAATCTATCTAAAAATATATCATTATTTAATATTGCCTTTTGGTTCCACCCTTATTAATCTCTTATTACCATCCATGTAATTCTCACAAATGGGAGGCATTACCCATTTTAGAGAATATAATGGATTACAACTTTTATACTCATCAGTTTCATCTCCCAAACAGTTATTATTACAATTTATTGATTGGGACTCATCCCCCATCTCTTTTATGTTTTTTTACTACTTTGAGAAATATTCATCATATGGATGACTACTACTTTGAGTATTTTAAGAAACATATGTGCATGTCCAAAAGAGATGGAGGATGAGTGCAAAACAACAAAATTCAATGATTACTATTCAGAAGATGAGCTGATGAGGATTATAATTGTCTATAACTTTCACCTTTGGATGAATTCAAAGGATAAAACCTAACATAGTGGAGTATTTATTTTCTTAAATTAAATTACCCATTTTCTTCAAAGAATAATGAAATTATTTGAAACAATCAAATGTTGAGTTTCCTTTATTATAATTATATATAAATTTCACCTTTGATAATGAATATATTATGTGTATTAATTAATCTATTGTGAAAAGTGAATATTTTATAATCCCAATAGGATATTTCTACTTCCTCTCAGATGATTCAAAGCTTCAATCCAAGGTACCTTATTTTATCCTCATCATCCTCACTCATTGATTTATTTTTTGATGAGATCTATTTGTGTTTTTTTAACATCATTATTACTTTACCATTAGCATATCCTTGTGGTCAACAATGTTTTCACAATAAAATAATTATCCATATAATTAATGTATTGTTTAATATTTATGTTTAATTTATTTATTTTTTGTATTAATCATATAATTATTATTTTCTAGTACAGGTGGATTCTTTTGTTCATGTTGGGGTGCTTTCTTTGAAGCTACTAATGTTTATGAGGGATTGCACTTAGATCCAGAAACTCAGATAATGGAAACAAAAAAATGTGTCAATAATGAATACAACTATTTGGAAAAGATGAATTCCTACTACTTATTTAATTAATTTTGTCATCATTTTATCTACTATTTGTAAGTTAATTTCCTTATCATTTTTATCTAATACTTATTTTGGATTTTCATAAATTTTTTGGGAATTCATATTTTTCTTTCAACTATCTACAATAATCCATAAAAGAGATAAAACATTTCTTTTTACTAATGTTACCACATTTTTTGTTTTCATTATCTTTCTTTGTCAAGCTGCCAACACTATATAATAATTTTATGTTGTTATACAAAAACCCTTTTTCATTGTTAAAATCCATAAGAGTGGAGGAAGCTCATGTGACCATTGTGGTGTATTCTCTTGATATAATGGGCACATGATCTTCCTCTAATCTTCAATATTTTAACAACGAGAAAGGTTTTTCGGCTAAGAACATAGAGTTAATATGTATTGTAGTCATTTAGACATAGAAAGGCAATATAAATTGTGGTAAAATTGGTATTTAGGCTTATTTTGAGACTTTGGTATGTGTAGTAATAAACCACACCTCAATCTGACACATGGTGTGACCGATATGACCCCAAGTGATTCTTTTTATTTAAAATTGACATTAATTTTAGTAAAAAGGACAAATAACATACTCAAAACTGATCAAACATATTTTGATTGTTTTGATAATTTAGGAAAATGATCTATAAGTCATTTGGAACATTTAGGAATCATCTTCACCTAAATTTTATGCACGGTGTGACTGTTATGACTCCAAGTGCATCTTTTTATTTGAAATTCATATTACTTTTAGTAAAAAAGACAACTAACCTACTCAAAACCAAGAAAAAATAATATTGTTTTGATAATTTATCTAAATGATCTATTAGTCATTTTTTATGTGTATGAATTATTTTCACCTCAATCTGATACATGATGTGCTTGGTATGAATCAATGTGTCCATTATCAGTTTAAAATCAACTGATTAATTCAAAAAGTTTCACTCACTGAAAACTGAGAAAAAGTGATTAGATTTTCTTTATAATTTAGAAAATCAATTCATAATTCATTTTTGATGTGTAGGAATCATTCTCATATTAAACTGATACACGATGTTATCGATATGACTCAAAGTGCGTGTTTCTAGTTTAAAATGACAGTTTAGTAAAAAAGAAAATTGATTTACTCAAAACCATGTGAACTCATTTTTATTATTTTGATACTTTAGTAAAATTATCTATAAGATATTAGGGATGTTTAGGAATCATCCACACCTCAATCCAACGCACGGTGTGACCAGTATGACTCTAAGTGAATCTTTTTATTTAAAATTGACATCAATTTTAGTAAAAAGTACAACTAACCTACTTAAAACTAAGAAAACACATTTATATTGTTTTTATACTTTATGAAATCAATTCATAAGTCATTTTTGATGAGTAAGAATCATTATCACATCAAAATGATACACAATGTGACTGATATGACTCTAAGTGCATCTTTTTATTTAAAATTGACATCAATTTTAGTAAAAAGGACAACTGAACCACTCAAAACTGATAAAACAAATTCATATTATTTTGATACTTTAAGAAAATGATCCATAAGTAATTTTTGATTTGTTGAAATTATCCACACCTCAATTTGATACACGATGTTCCTGGTATGACTCAATATGTATATTATCAGTTTAAAATCAATATTTTAGTTCAGAAAGTTTCACTCACTAAAAACCAAGAAAACAAACTCAAATTTAATTGATAATTTAGGAAAACTATTCATAAGTCATTTGTGACATATAGAAATCAGTATCACATTAAACAGACACACGATGTGACCAGTATGAATCAAAGTGTGTGTTTCCAGTTTTAAATGACATTTTAGAGAGAAAAAATAGACAAGTGATGTACTCAAAACTGAGAAAACACATTTCGATTGTTTTGATACTTTAGTAAAATGATCAATAAGTCATTTAAGATGTGTAGGAATTAGTTTTACCACAATATAATGCACGGTGTGACTAACATTACTCTGGGTATGTCTTTTCAATATATAAGTGTCATTTTAGTTTAAAACGTGCATCACATCACCAAAACTAAGTAAACGAGCCTAGATTTTTTTCTCATCATTTTATATAATAATACTTAATTAATTACTTTATAATTTTTATATTATACTCATTTAGTTAATGTTCTCATAGATAATTCTTGATGATAAACAAAAAATGGTGTGACGTGCAATTACAAGAATCAATCACAACTCTATCTGATACACAGTGTTCCTGGTATGACTCAAAGTTTAGTTTGAAATTAACAATTTGTGTTAATTTTTTTATTTATATTATTACTAAAATAAGAATTGTTTTTCTATATAGTTGTGTTTTTTCTCGAGCAAGTGTTAGGATTAAAAGACAAAGGAAAACTGTTTTTTAATGTATATAATAATTTGTAGTTATGTAATTTTTTAAACCAATGTTTGAAATGACTTTAATATAGTGTTTTTTTCTTTTATTTGTGTATTAAATTTTATTTAATTTAAATTTTGTATTATTACTTTATTATTATATTTTTGTGGTGTTTTTGGTGTTGTTATGTGCTATTACAACACACTACACTGGTGTTGCAATGTGTTATTACAGCACACTACATTAGTGTTACAGTGTGTTATTACAACACACTGGAGTAAGCCCCTTTATTAGTAATTTTTTAAAACAGATAAAATTCTATGGGTTTTAATCTCACTCTAGTAGTCAACACTTCTTTGGCGCTGATAATGTCTATTTTTATAATTGTTAAAGGCCTATTTTGTAGTAGTGAATTTACTATTAATATTGTTATTATAATATAATTATTATTATCACCAAGCCATTAGAATGGAAGTTATGAATAAGATAAACTAAAGTTTGAAAATATTATTTACACATGTATATAAAATTATTCTTTTTATAATTAATTTTTTATAAATAAAAGTAATAACTATTTGAAAATAATGAAATTCATTTTCTAAGAAAACTATTCCTCAATGTAAAAACACCATTTTATCCAAATAAATTAAACAAGTAACTTTTGATGGATGTTTTTAATAAAATTTATATATTAAATATTCAATAAAAAAATTACACTCATCCAATATATTTTATAGGTGTAAGATAAGAATAAATCTAATTTTATAAATAAAATGGTGTATTTTTCAAAAAGGTAATTTTACCACCTTTTAATGGAAACCCCATTTTAAATATAACTTTATAAAATTTAATAATTTCTCTATAAAAATTAAATTAATTTTTTAAAACATAATATAAAAATTCACTTTGGGTGAGTTTTTTTTTATTTTTATGATAAATTTCATTTTTTAATGAATAATGAAAAACACAGAATTTTAATTGAGAACTTTTTTCATATAATTTATTTATATAGTTAAATTATATTTTAAATTTTTTTGAAAGTATATTTAGATCAATTATATATATATTAATACAATTTGTGTCATTTTAATCAATTTCACATTGAAATTGGATATAAAAGCAATTCGAACTTCTGAATGGTTTCACTTTAAAAAACTCATTGTCTCCTCCCATCTACATGGTTAATTTAAAATTAATTTATTCCAATTATGTAATTGGAATATGGAAAAATGGATTTCATATATGTAATAAAAATAATTTATAATTTATTTTAAGTTCAAATTATTTTTCTTCTAAAAAGATTAATGAAAGTAATTAAAATTAATTATAGTGATTAAGATTTAAAAACAAGCTTACTTAATGACTAAAATTATAGTATAAAGTGTAAAAATGACTCTAAAATTGATTAAATATTATTTTATATCTATATTTAGACTATTACAGCTCTAAGAATCCATAATGGATCATTTTAAACCCTTAGAGTACAAGTAAAACATGGGGATCACTCAAATCTTATCAAGAATATCCAATGTGTCCTTTTCCCCACTTATAAAAGGCCTCCTCTCCTCCTCCTATCATCATACATATCAAGCCCATTTTATTGTACAAAACCTACCCAAATAACTACTAAAAATATCTTATATAATTATATAATCATCACTTTAGGAATAAATCCAACCATGAATCCCTTTGGTGAAAACCAAAATGAGTAACCCAAATAAGAGTTAACATCCTTTAACAAACGCTTTTTTTTATTTCTTTCTACACCCCATAAATTATTTTCAATGAATGATTATATAATAAAATAAGTATCCTAAATATACAAATATGTTTTTATGTTATGGTTTTTACCTACACTCACACATGCATCCATCAAATGGGATACTCAATCATTGTTCGTCTGTACGACGGACTATTGCCTTGTGAACCGATGTTGTTTGTTCTTCCATTACCACCTTTCAAGGTTTGGAATAATGGTATAGGTTATATTTTTATATGTTATATATTATATTTATGAATTATTTAAACTTATTTATTTTTTATATAACACATACCTTCATTATTTTCATTTTTTGGAAATATGATAACTTCGTTTGTGGATGTGAGGACTACTGCCTCCACAAACCAATGTTCTTCATTCACACTTTACATGGAATGTATTAAGGATGGTTTTAGTAAATTTATATGAAATATATGACATAATAATTATACTTTAATGATAATATATATATATACGTATATTTCATTTACTTTCTTTTATTCAATACGACAATAAAATGGAAACAATGTTCATGCATAAGTACGGCATATCATCTCCATGAACGGTGTATTTCATTTCATATTTATTTCTTTTATATATTATTATAAATACTTATATAATGAATATATATATATATATATATTATTTATATCATTTTTACATTCTATAAATAATAATATCATGATCTAAGTAAGTGAATCAATAATAACAAGTCAAAACAAATATGAAAAACAAAGCGGTTATTACCTCAAACATAACATTGACATGGAATTGTTAATAAAAGGTTAATATAAAGTCATAATAAAATAATATATGGTATTATATATAATAATATGTTTCTTATTTAGATTTATAATAAACATATATTTATTATAGATGAGGTTTGAATGTGTACAACGAAAGGAAATACTTAAGGTAAGGGTTTTCTTGTCTCGCTATTATTTTTGTGAGATATATTCTATATTCACTACTTATTCTTATTATGTGGTGTATATACTGACCTATGACATGTTATAAAATTAATTTACTTTATTTCATTATATTAAATGTTTAAATTTATGTTATTCTTTCATAGTGATCATGATTTAAAAGTTAGTCAAGTAGTAAGGGATTTCTAATCTCACTTTTATTTCTACGAGAATTATTCCATATTCACCGCCAATTTATTTTGTGTGGTGTATATACTTCCCATGAATATATTATATTATTATTACAATTAAATTTATAGGTATTTAGATATTCATTTTATGATCTCTATGTCATAGGGTTTACGCTTCAAAAGTTACCAAATCAGTAAAGTAATTTTGTCTCAATTTACCTTCTTTGAGACACATGTTATGTTGTGAAACTAAATTCTTCTACAAGGTGTATAAACTTCCCTTTGAAATTTTATATCATGAATCTAATTATTTTCAATATATTTTAAGATTTATTTAATGTTATTATTTCCATATGATTATGATTCAAATTTACCAAAGTGGTAATAATTTATTGTTATAATCTCATCATTTATAGAAATTGTTTATGATTATGCTTACATTGATGAAATATTATGATCAAAATCACAAAAATACTCATGAATTTTATTTTTCTATGGTTATCCATGATATTTTAATGTATTGGTACCATTTTTTCACTCTTTGGTACTTAAGATAATTAAGAAAGTGTTTTTAAAAAAATCTGACTTTATTTCTCTCTTCGATCAGAAATTTATCTTCACAAAACCATGTTTTATAAATAATGTTTTCAAAAAAAGATTACTATTATTTGTAAAATAAATTTTTATCCATGTTTTACCATTTTAATAAAAAATAGTTTTAAAATTAATCTCCTTGTTTTTTTCTGATCAAGGCACTTTTATAAACTTTTTACATTGGAAAATGAAAGTTTGGAATGTATGTATTTACCCATCATCATGTCTGTAATTTCCTTGAATTTTACTTTGAAATTTTAAATGGTTATTTTTAAATAATTTTTTTTTCTAATATTCTATAAATTAATTTTTTATAGTTTTTTCCAATAAAAAAGGTTTTAAAAAAATTATGTTTAAAAAATATTTTAAATGATTTTCAAAGAATCCTTTATAAGTTTTCAAGGTTATTTTCAAAGAGTAAGGTTTTAAAGATTTTTTATGATTTAAAAAGTGTTTTTTAAATAGGAAGTGATACTTTCTTAAGAAATTTTTTTAAAAATATTCCTTTATAAGTTTTATTGAGTGGTTTTCAAAGAAATGGATTTTGAAAATGTTTTATATATTAAGAAAAATATTTTCAAAGAAACATTATTTATATAAGAAACTATCCAATTGATCTTTCAAAATACTTATCCATATAAGATGACATACTTTGAAATAGTTTATAATTTATTGGGGATATTATCCAAGGACTTCATTCTTATTCTTTCTTAGAATGGTTTATGTTAAATATGGAAAGTTGTTTATGAAACTTTTTTCTCTTCCACAGGTTATACTATGATAAAGTGCTTATGAAACCCACTTCCTTTCAGGGGTTATTCTATGATGAAATGATTATAAAACCTGTATATTTCCCATAGGTTATGATATAATGAAATTCTTATGAAACCTATTTCATTTCATGGGTTACAACATGATGTTCATGAAACTCATCTCTTTTTATGGGTAATGATATGATGAATGTTGATGATCTTGTGTCACACACATGTATGATTTCTTTATGTGATATTTGGGACATATATCTCCTTCAAATACTCAGGTAAAGATTTTTATCTCATGAGATAATGATGGGAAACAAGTCGACGGGCTTGATCCACTATGAGAAGAATGGGAAACCCGATCCACTATGGGAAGAAGGGGAAACCCAATACTCTATGGGAAGAAGGGGAAACCGGATCCAAAATGTGAAATAGGTGTGTACTAGTCTACAATGGGAAATAGGTGTTTCCTAATCCCCTATGGGAAACATGTGTGTCATGATCCACTATTTTTATAGTATTAGGAGTGAACCTTGAATACTATGATGTTATGAGTGAACCTGATTACATGTTAAAAATGTTATGTGAAGAACTTTTTCATATCCATAAGTTTATGTGAGGGCTTGATTTCATGTACTTAACTTAATGAGTGAACCTACTTCTTATACATGTTCACAGTGTTATAAGCTGATGTGTATTCCACAGATTCTATTTCTTATTCCTATGTTATTCTTTCATGGATTATTCTCTTGATACCCTCATGATTATTGTCTTATTAACTACCATTATTTATGGTATAAATCATCTATATGGTATTTTATATGGATGGTTTGATCTTCTAATGTTATGGTCATGTTTTAATACCCTTATGTTCAGGATTATTCTTATTTGTATCCATTTTTTACCCTTACTGAGTATATAAGCTCACCCCTTTCTTGTGTTTCCTTTATCTAGGTTATAAAGAAAGGTTTTATGTATGAGTACTAAAGGGGAATATATTTATGGGAGATATTGATGATCTTTCACCAAATTCGAATAATGTGTTACAAGTTTCCAAATACACTAAATTATTATGGTCCTTGGGAATGTACTTTTGTAATGTTCTGAATAATCATATAAAATGATGTAATATCCATGTATGCTATTCCTAGGTTGCTATAGTTTGGATACACGGTTGTCCAAACTATGCACCAACAATTCACCCACTATTGTCTAATCACTACTACAAAAATAGAATTTAACAGTTCTAGAATATTCTTTTATCAGTGCTAAAAAACACTAATAAATTAAGTGTGGTTAAAAGCCCAAAGTTTTTATCAGTTCTAAAAAAATGATGTTAAAGGCCTCCAATAATAGCGTTAAAAAAATAACTATTAAAATGGTCCTTTAACAGCACTTTTTTTAGTGCTGATAAAGGCCCCGCTGATAAAGGGTATAAATTTTAAAAAAACACATACCACCAGCCCCCACTCTTATCAGCACTTCCCCCACCCTTCCCTTTATCATTTATTCCCAAACCCCTTTAGCAGTGATTTATAAAATCCAACCCTCTCCTATGCTCTCTGCCTCCAGTGAGTTTCGAACCTAAGTCCTCCATCTTATAGACCAACAACTTTTCCACCCCCCTATACTGTTCTGTTTTACATTTTATGATATATCTATATATTTATATATATTTCATTACATTTTTTATCCATATATTTATATATATGGTTATATATATATTTATATATTAATAAATATATTTTATAGGTAAATATATTTAATAATTTATTTATAAAATTAAATTTTTATGCGTGAATATATAAAAAAATATGTATATATTATTATATATTTTATTATAAATAATAGTTAATTGTGAACAACAATAAAATTTCAAAGTCATATTATCAATATAAATTTAATTCCTAGTAATAAATCCGGTCCCCAATAAAAAAGGGCATAATACCCCCCTTAAATGAGGTTGAAAATCCATCAAATGTTAAAAAAATTGGTCACCCGGATTAAAAACTCAATCTAGAGGACTTCTAGGGATTTTTTTGCCTCTAAAAATGTCATGGAGGGTTTACCTTGATTCACTAGGGTGTAAAGATCATCGCAATCTTCAATAAGATATGTGGTAGAGCCCAAACAGACACTCAGATCAAAAGTTTTGGTGGTTTGAAGTTCGAGTTACATTTTCAACATATTTTAGATATTTTCTTGATTTTTTTATTTCTTTTATCTTCTAATTAATATTAAATGACTATTAATCGTTAATAATGTGCAAATTATTTATTTAAAATATTATTTTATTTATTTTATAATCCATTTTCATTTAATATCTTTTATATTAAGGGTAAATTCCTATTTACCTTATCTAAAACATATTTAATATATATATATTATATATTTATATCAATATAAATATATTAATATTTTAATATATTATTTTCATTGAAATATAATTTTTTTTGTAATATACCATTTATTAGCGCTACTAAAAAAACACTGATAAATGGGGGGTCTTTATCAGTGCTTCTAAAAAAGAACTGATAACCCCCCCTGCCCCTTAATGGCACTTTTTTTAACACTGATAAAGGGGGTCTTTAATATCACATTTAGCTAGCATTGTTCAATACCTAGTGTTGGATTATATTATTTAATGGATTGTGGACCCACACAGTTGGAGAGAAAAAAAATTCTAATTGTGATCTTCTTGTGTGTTCACCTCTCTAGAGCCCTATAGAACCCCGCATGGTTTTTCCAAACCATGAAGCCACCAGTACACAGTTTGGTCAAACTTTAAGCCTAGACATTTTCCTCCATAACTTGAAGCTCTAGGATCCAAGCAATAACTGAACATTTCTAATACCTTACTTAGTCCATAGGGAAAATTTACAAGGATAAAACAAGGGATTTAAAATGAAAAACAAATGATTCATACCTTTATAAAAATTCAGGTCATTACAACCTCCACTCTTTAAAGAAACTCTTCCCCGAGTTTCCTTTCTGAGGGTAGTATGGAATAATCTTATAAAATATCTATCCATTGGGAATTTACATCAGCCTCTTGCTCCCATTTCATATCATGTTCTTGTCCATTCAATCATTTCACCCACACTATAAGAAATGACCTACCTTAGAGAGTATTCATGATCTAATCCATGATACACACTTTGTACTCCTCAAAATAAGCATCCATGTCAAACTCAACCTCTTCAGGACATAAAATATATGATGGGTCTGGATAATACCAATAAAGTTATAATACATGGGAAACATCATGCATAGACCGGTTCCTTTGAGGAAGTGTTATCCATTAATTCACTTGTCTAATTCTCTATAATATCTCAAACCCTTCCTCTTGATCCATCATTTTCCTAGCCTGGGCAACAAATGCAAGAAAATCTAATACCCAACCTCAAACTCAAGAGGTAAATAAAGGCAGTTGGAATATGACTGCTTCTTAGACTGAGCGATCATCATGTGATTCCTAATTAACTAAACCTAATTTGAAGTCTCTTAAATGAGATATATTCTAGGAAGTTCTTCATCCTCTGCCTCTAACCAGCATAAAGGTGATCATAATGGCCTACCATATATGGCCTCAAAATGATCCATCTGGATGGTATCCTGAAAATTATTATTATAACAGAACTCAACTAGGGGTATATGTTTCTCTTAGTAACCCCCAAAATCAATGACATATACATAGATTATGTCCTTTAACACCTGAATAATTCACTTTGTTTTTTCATCGGTCTGAGGGTGATAGGTTTTTCTTAAAAGTACCTACGTACCCAAGGCCTTCTGCAACCCTTTCCATAATCGTGACACGAAACAAGAATCCCTAATAGATATGATAGGATAGAGAGCTCCATGAAATCATATGACCTCCCTGGCATATACCTTTTCTATCTCATCAGCTGAAAAGGTCTCCCAAATAGGTATTAAATGGTATACCTTCATCAACTATATGCGATGACACAAACTATCTTGTTTCATTGAGGAAATCTAGGAAAACCTATTATGAACTCCATGGTGATATCATCCCATTTCCACTAGGTAATAGACAATGGCTGAAAAAGTCCCATTGGTCATTGATACTTCACCTTTACCCACTAATAAGTGGAACACCAAGTAAAAAATATAGATATCTATCATTTCATATTAGGCCACAAATACTGGTGATGTAACTATTTATACATTTTGGTGATGCTAGGATACACTTCCCACACTGAGGCATGAGATTCACACATCAACTCCTCTTGAATATATGTTGGAACCCAGACACTCGCATTTATATATAAAGTCTCATCCTCATACACAATCTAATTAGGTGATGAACCCTTATTTGAAACACTCTCCCTCAGGACTAGGACCTCGGGATCTGAAATTTTTCTTGTCTTTACCCATTTTAGAAGGGTAGAGGTCACTACTAAAGGTGAGAGGGTTTTCTAGCCATTACTTTCTTAAACCTAAACATGAATATCTAAAAATAAGGTCATAATATACCACTCACCCCAGCCTCATGAACCACCTATTTTTGAGTCTTCCAAATAAGAACATCAGTTACTGCATTATCTTTTCCAAGCATATAAGAAAGCTCAAAATCGAAGGACTACAGGTATTCAACACACATGCACTGCCTAATATTTAATTCACACTGCATGAAGATATACTTGAGGATTTTGAAGCCCGTTAACACCAAAAATCACTCTCCCAGCAAGTAATGTCTCTGAGAGCATAAATCATGCACTACTGCTACCAAATCAAGGTTTTGTGCCAGGTAATTTCTCTCATTATACCATAAATAACGTGGCTTGTATGTTATGACTCACTCATCCAGCAACATAACTGCTCCCATATCGATTCCTAATGCATCATAATAAAAATTATAGCTCCTTCCTATATCTATAAGAATCATGATCATTGTTGAAGTTAACCTTCCTTTCAATTATTGAAAGGATATTTCACAACATTTTTACAATATGAACTTCACACCCTTCTTAGTCATGCTTGTAATTGGCGCTTCTAGGCGTAAAAATTCAAAATGAATCATTTTTTATTCCTGACTATCCCAAATATAATTTTTATATCAAAACATTTCTTGGATTTCTCCCAAGAAATTATAGCACTTACCTTCTCTATGTCTACTGATACTCTTGAATCCAAGATGATGTGACCGAAGAAGTCGAATTTATTGATCCAAAAGTGGAATTTAGTGATCTATTTGTAAAACTATTTCTCTATTAGTGTATTAAACATGATCTCATGATTTTGGGAATAGACATGTTGAGTGTGATAATACATGAAGATTTCATCCACAAATACAACCATGAATGGATCTAGATATAGTTAGAAAATCTAATTCTTCAGGGAAATGAAAATAGTTTGTGCATTCGTGTGACCAAACAGAATTACCAAGTACTCATAAATTCCATAACTACTTTGAAAATTTCTACAATGTATGTTTGAATTCTTGATATGCAACTGA
This sequence comes from Viscum album, assembly GCA_963277665.1. Taxonomy (NCBI): domain Eukaryota; kingdom Viridiplantae; phylum Streptophyta; class Magnoliopsida; order Santalales; family Viscaceae; genus Viscum; species Viscum album. The sequence continues at coordinate 1,579,583,936 of OY728141.1, forward strand.
TGGTATCCTGACCTCAAATAAATCATTAAAAACACCCTTTCTTCTTATAGATTATCAAAGATGTTGTCTATTTGAGGAAGTGGATATAACACCCCAGGTAAATAAAGAATATGAAATTTTTATAATTATCCCTATTTGTGAATAAAATGTTAATATTAATTTAAAGGGAACGCTATGCTCGATGGCTTACCCAATACGCAACAACAAGTTCCTTTTAAATCTTACGTTGCACTCCAATAATAAAATAATTTAATGTTAACACCTAACTATTGTAATGACGGGAACTAAATAAAAAATGATTATATATGTTTGTCAAATATTTTTACTTTTTACGATAAATGTTAGAGGATTAAAAATGCGAATGAATCCAATTTTAAGCGTAAACATTCTAATATTCTTTAAAAGGTTGATTAATCGCCTTTTGATGGTGAACCTCTTTTAAATCCACTTTTTGACAATTTTATGTGTTATATTTGACAAAATAAAATTCTTCTTTAGGATCGGGACATCAAAATTCACTTTGTGTAAATTTTTGGTATTTTTCCGATAAAGATCATTTTTTAATGAATAGTGAAAATGTTGTATTTTAATTCAAAACCTTTTTTTAATCAAATTTATTTATATGATTATATTATCTTTTGAATTGGTTTCGAAGTGAAATTAGAATATATTTTTACCATTTAATCCAATAGTGGTCTTTGAAATTAATTTCATCTTGAAATTGGACTTAAACTAGTGTCAATCTTTTGATACTTATTGTTTCATAAAAACACGCTATTTGCTCTGACAACGGGAATTAATTATTAAATTAATTAATTTAACTTATATGTTTTGAATTTTGTAAAATAGACATCATTTTTGAATTCTGAATATCAAATATAGCATAGGGTAAATTTTTGGTAATTTTCTGAAAAACTTCAATTTTTGATGAATAGTGAAACCACTAAGTGGTAGTTAAAGAAACTGATTTTTCATTTAAATGAAACTTTACCACTTCTGTGATTTGAATTTCAAAAATCCAACATACATGGTTGTCATTAAGAAGTAAAATGTGATTCAATGGGATTAAAATAATTTTTTGGTGAATAGTAACTTTTAAGTTTATTAATCGCGATTAGAGGTAATTAGTGTAATTTAAGGAAAAAATAATGTTTTAATAATATGAAATGACCTAGACACATTTCCTACTCCCATTTTATGTGTCATGGCCGAGCAAGAAAATCCATGGGTCAACTTGGGGACCCCATAGAGCCACTTTGGTAGGAAAATGACATTAATACCTTTTTATTTAATGTTAAAATTAAAATTTCACAAACATGTGTTGTTTTACTAAGACAATTTTTATATGGGGTTATACAAGTCATATTTTTGACTATAAATATTAATTTTAAAGATAAAAATATTTCCTACATCATAGTATTTTTTTATAATTTTTATACATTAACTAAATTAAATTATTTATGACACCATGATGATGCAGTGATTACCTCATTATTTAACGATTTAAATAAAATAGAAAGATAACGTAAAATCTAAGACCTACACATTCCCAAACCCTATTTGATGAGTGGATTTTGAACCCTTATAACCTTATCCTCGAAACACATCAATGTGGGGCCTTTAAAATCCGAAACTCATTCTAAAATAAAGTAACATTTCCTTAGTTTCCAAGAGTGCCCCTCCTCTCCTCTTATAAAAGGCCCCCACCTCTACCACCTTACCCACACCTCTCAAGCCTTTGTCTTGGCCAACCCCTACCCATTTCATCTCTCCACATACCTCTATTCATCATTGAAGCCTCACTTTGGGCAGAATCCTTTCTAAGGAAGCCTTTGAGCTCAAATCAAGGAGAGTTACCCGATTTAAAGGTAGTGTCCTCTCTTGTGTTAAAATCATTTTATTCTTTTCTTTTGTAACAACTCCAGTATCTTTAATATACTAGGATATTGTTATAATAAGCATTCTAGCTACACTTACACACACCTACATCTAATGGTTAAAGAACATACTGTTTCTGTGGATGGCGAATTTCTGCCTCACGAAACGATGATTGTTCAACACTCATATAACACCTTCAAAGGTGGCCATTAAGATGTCACTATATTTATATATGATATATAATATGTTTATTTTTTACTTAATCTTCTTTGTTTTTCTTTTGTGTCATACCTTTATGGTTTCCATTGTGGGTAAACACGATAATTTCATTTTAGGAAGTGCGGACTACCGCCCCCTCAAAGTGATTTGATTCGTTAATGCCATATGTGGGATGTATAAAGGATGGATTTAAAGTTATTATATATTATGTATGTTACATATAAATGATTAATATAATTCTGGAATTAAAATATACATACCTATTATTTGGTTTTAATTCCATTAATATGACATAGAAATGAAAGTAGCGTTCATGCGTACGTATGGCTTACCGTCTCCATGTACGGTGCATTTTATTTCTTACCTCTAAATGATTATGTAATATTATAAATAATTGTATATTCTGGATATATATGATATATATGATATCCAAATCCTGAATATCATTCTGGAGATAATGAACCTTTGACCACGCGAACAACATATAATTGTAAGAAGTCCACTTTCGACTTAAGAACCAAATATCGACAAAACAAACATTATTAACTTAAATGATTACATAATTCTTATAACATGGCAATAAGTGATATAAAGGAATAATGAAATTTAAAAAGGTTCTTAATCAAGTGGAAATTAACTCAAGTTTATTATTCAGGACATTAAAGAACGATCGAGTCAAGTCGGACCCGAGGTAAGGGATCCAACCTCTCTCTTTCTTTTTAAGCACTCTCTTTTATGTAATTTCCTTTAAGCTCATATTTATTATGTTTGGGGATGTTATTTTATCTTCCTATTACTGTAATTTTTATGTTCATATGATGAGAGACCCTTTTTGATCTCATCAAACCATTTTTGGAAGTTTTAAGTGGCGCTGTTAGGCTGCCGAGTTTTCGTAAGGGATTTTTCATCTCACTTTTATTCTCGTGACATTTATGCTACGTTTGCCACTATTTACTTTGAGTGGTGTATTTAATGCCCATTATTATACACTTTTTTTAGTATAATTTCATTTATGTGTATTTACATCTTCATTGTATGACCCTTCTTCCATGGGGTGTACGTTTCGAAAGTTACCCAACTCGGTAAAGGGACCTTTCACCCTCCTCTTTTTAAAAGACTTATTTTGTTATGTCTTTTAATTTATATCTTATTATGTTGGGATATGTTCTTCTATATCCTTATCTATGTAAATTTTATGTCCAAGTGATGAGATACCATTCTCTCTCTCATCGACTAATTTTCTGAATTTTAAAGTCACACCCTTAGGCTGTCGAATTTTTACAAGGGAACGTCTTAACCCAATTTCGATTTCTTTGGGTTCAACCAGTACTTCATGAACATGTCATCCTATGAATATGTTTGAATGACCTATGATTGTTTCACACTTAATATCCACTTATATTCAGTGTATTTATATTTCTCACTAATAATTATGTGATAGATTTATTCTTAATTTAAGGATACCATCTTTATAATGGATTTCATCTCAATTTACATTGCCATTGAGACTTCATTGTTGTCATGCACCAATTCACTCTTATATGGTGTGTATTTTGTCCTTTGACATATTATATCATGAATCCCTTTATTCTCATGATATTATAAAGTTATGATTAATTGTTATTCCGCAATTATTTGCATTAAAGAGTCTCTCATGTTGTTAAAAACTCTTTAACAAAAATATCATCTTAAATGTTTTAAAGATTTATTATTCTAAATCTTTATCTTTAATGTCCATGTTTTCAAAATCGTTTTCAGTATGTATTTATATGGACATTAATGTTTTTAAATTATAATTCCATTAAAAGCTTCAAATTGGTATGGGACACTTTGATTCAAAAATCTCTTTTAAATGGTTTTTGAAAATGGATTGATTTATTCAATATCTTGGAATTACCTATTGTAATTGAAAATGAAATGTTGTTATTGAAATGTTTATATTTTCAATATTTTAAGTATAATGATGGTAATTGGAAATTTTACGAATGGTTACGTGATAAACCATATGACGGGTGGTGCTGTGAATACCAGGATGGGTGGTTACGTTATAACCTCCAATGCATTGGGTATGGAAGTCAACTGTATGGATATTCCATTAAGTATGTGTGGAAGTCGACTGTATGGTTATTCCATTTAAGCATGTTTATATCCCAAGTTAAATTTATATGTTATGTGTTCTTTATATGGGTTTTATGGTAATATTTTGGTTACAAAAGTTTAAGTGATGATATTTTATTCAGTGAAGAGTTTTTACTAATTCCTAAAGGTTAAAAGTATTACTTTGATAAAGTATACATGGTTTACTTGTTGCTTTGAAAAACTAACAGTTTTCATTCTTTGTGTATCCCTTACCGAGCTTTTTATGCTCATCCCAAGTTTTTTTGAAATGTTTTTCAAAGGACATAATGTTGAATAGGGACAAGGATGGGATCAAGGAAATGTCAGGCTGTCTAAAACATGGAACTAGACATGTTTCTTTTAAAGAGTTTTTATTTTATGGAAACTTAGTAGAAGTGTCTACTTTGTTACCTTTGGAGATGTAATAGTTAAGATCTAATTATCTAAAACTCTAAACCTGAAAAGATCCTCAATGTGAATTATTCATTTAATTCAATATTTAGTAAGGTTTAAGACCAGGGCCTTATAGTTGGTATCAAAAGTCGGTTTAGATAACTTTAGAGGTTAGGGTATTCTCTAATCATAAATGACATTACCATAATGGTTAGGATTTCAGAAAGAGTCCTAGTTTTAGATAAAGTGAATGAGTAAGTATATCTTAGTGTTTATATTCCTCATTAGTACATGATGGTTTTGTTGATATAGTCACACTAACCTTTTTGGTTTTAGTAAATGGCTGGATCTAGCAGGCACCAAAGTAATAGTGGATGTGAAGGAAAATGTGACAGTTTTCTGAGTGAGAAACTGAATGATATGGAAGCTGCAATGAGAACTCTTGTGTTTATCCTCAACCAACTATCTGGAGTCATGATTGACCACCTAAACCTTGGTGATTTCTATAAGGCATCATATATGCGAGAAACAAATCCCTACGGAACTACAGGTAATAATCATAAAGGTAAGTGTGTTCAAAAACCTATGTGTCAAAGATGTGGAAAGAAACACCTAGGAAAATGTTTCAAAGGGACATAAATATTCTATAGATGTGGAAATGATGGTCATAAAGCAAGAACCTGCCATGGAAAAAGGAAGCATCCAGTTGACTCGAGGAAAGGGAAATAAGTTCTTTCTGAGGGATCAATTGAATGTTTTAAATGTGGTGTGCATGGTAATTATGCAAACACATGTCCTATGAAGAAGTTTAGGGAATGGGATCACCAAGATCATACAAATATTTGTTTACCAATACGTAATTCCATTCCGATTGAGGATGAAGAAACTAACAATGACCAGTCAAAGGTATGGATTATTTCATAACATTTGTTTTCCTATTTTGGAATCTTAGGATATGATTCATGATATTGTTTGTAGGAAAGAAGTATTTCAGAATAAGTTGGAAAGGAATAGTTAATGGATCATGAAGAATGTTGAATGAGTAAGAAGTCAACATATAAGGACTTCAAGAGTTATGGTGAAATTCTTAAGAGTATTAAGTCTCTTTTGATGATGGGGTTACATTAGAAGAATTTTTATAGTATGTGTAACCCTGATGTTTGATATATGAAAATTTTATTCAAGGAATAGTTATCTGTTCTTTTGTGGACATAGTTATAAAGAACCATTTGGGTTTATATGATCCTTACTTTTGAGGTAATTATGGGTTACTATATGTTATGATGGAAAGTGAAAGGCATGAGATAAAATTGAGGTTAAATTATGTTACGGTTATTTTTGATGATTTTACCTCTTTTTGGAGAATGATTTGAGAATTATATAGTTTGGAAAAAGGACAACATGCCGACTGTTTGACAACCCGTCGCTTCGGACAAAGCTACGGGAATCGAACCCACAACCAAAGTGCGACTGGTATTTATCGCCTACCACTGGACTACGTGAAGTCCCTGGTTAGTTTGACTACTTCTTTTTAGTTAGATGATTTTATGAATTAATATTAAGTTGATTTTGGGTTATCTATGGAAATTATTAACCTATCATGGAGGATATGTGATTAGGTTAATTACTTTTCAATACGAGACTTTAAGAGCAACTGATGTTGTTTGGAGATAAATGATACGATTTAACATGGAAGAATATGTGATTAAATCCTTCAAATATTTGGGTTTCAATCTTAGTTTGGTTTACTTATGGTCTTCGTTGAACTTTGGGTTTTGTTGAACAAATTTTGGAGATTAAGAATAGATTTTCTTTTTTTTAAGGGTTATCCATTTCTGGATTATCTGATCTTGTACTAACCTTTTTGGTTTTGGTTTTGGTTAAAGTCTAAAGACATGGGAAGTATATAGTTCTCTTTTGTGAATTAGGTGATGCTCTAGAAGTTTATTATAGTACTCTTAATGTGAAAAAGTATTCCTAAATACTCGTCTTTTGGAGAAAATATGAGTTTGTGTAAGAAATGTAATAAAAGTTGAAAGTCAACATGATAAGTAATTATGTTTCCTTATGAATAAATTACTAAATAAAAGGTAACTTAAAACAAAAATGTTTTCTATTAACTTTTCCTACAGGGGAATCGAATACCATTTAATCCATCACAAGTTTGTGATTTTCTTGTGGTTAACTTTCTCCTAAAAATGTTTTATATCACACTCCATCAGAACATGACCCTATGTTTTCTCCTCCATGTCCATGTTTTCCTACAAGGAATCCTAGTGTGGGTTAACTCATGTGACCTCTGTACTTCTCTTTCTTTTTTTAAAGTGATTGTTTTACCAACTCTTGTTCCGATGTGGGACTTTCAACGATGTTTCTGAGCCCAATTTTAAAATTGCGAGGACGCAATTCCCAAAAGGGGGGAAGGATGTAACACCCCAGGTAAATAAATAATATGAAATTTTTATAATTATCCCTATTTTTGAATAAAATGTTAATATTAATTTAAAGGGAATTCTATGCTCGATGTCTTACCCAATAAGCAACAACAAGTTCCTTTGAAATCTTACGTTGCACTCCAAAAATAAAATAATTTTATGTTAACACCTAGCTGTTGTAATGACGGGAACTAACTAAAAAATGATTATATATGTTTGTAAAATATTTTTACTTTTTACGATAAATGTTAGAGGATTAAAAATGCGAATGAATCCAATTTTAAGCGTAAACATTCTAATATTCTTTAAAAGGTCGATTAACCGCCTTTTGATGGCGAACCTCTTTTAAATCCACTTTTTGACAATTTTATGTGTTATATTGGACAAAATAAAATTCTTCTTTAGGATCCGGACATCAAAATTTACTTTGTGTAATTTTTTGGTATTTTTTCGATAAAGATCATTTTTTAATGAATAGTGAAAAATGTTGTATTTTAATTCAAAACCTATTTTTAATCTAATTTATTTATATGATTATATTATCTTTTGAATTGGTTTCAAAGTGAAATTAGAATATATTTTTACCATTTAATCCAATAGTGGTCGTTGGAATTAATTTTATCTTGAAATTGGACTTAAATTAGTGTCAATCTTTTGATACTTATTATTTCATAAAAACACGCTATTTGCTTTGACAGCGGGAATTAATTATTAAATTAATTAATGTAACTTATATGTTTTGAATTTTGTAAAATAGACATCATTTTTTAATTTGGAATATCAAATATATCCTATGGTAAATTTTTGGTAATTTTTTGAAAAACTTCAATTTTTGATGAATAGTGAAACCACTAAGTGGTAGTTAAAGAAACTGATTTTTCATTTAAATGAAACTTTACCACTTCTGTGATTTGAATTTAAAAAATCCAACATACATGGTTGTCATTAAGAAGTAAAATGTGGTTCAATGGGATTAAAATAATTTTTTGGTGAATAGTAACTTTTAAGTTTATTAATCGCGATTAGAGGTAATTAGTGTAATTTAAGGTAAAAATAATGTTTTAATAATATGAAATGATCTAGACACATGTCCTACCCTCATTATATGTGTCATGGCCAACCAAGACAATCCATGGGTCAACTTGGGGACCCCATGGAGCCACTTTGGTAGGAAAATGACATTAATACCTTTTTATTTAATGTTAAAATTAAAATGTCACAAACATGTGTTGTTTTACTAAAAAAAATTATATGGGGTTATACAATTCATATTTTTGACTATAAATATTAATTGAAAAGCTAAAAGGATTTCCTAAATCATAGTATTTTTTTATAATTTTTATACATTAACTAAATTAAATTATTTATGACACCATGATGATGCAGTGATTACCTCATTATTTAACGATTTAAATAAAATGGAAATATAATGTAAAATTCAAGACCTAAAAATTTCCAAAACCTATTGGATGAGTGGATTTATAACCCTTATCACCTTATCCTCGAAACACATCAATTTGGGACCTTTAAAATCCGAAACTAATTCTAAAATAAAGTAACATTTTCTTACTTTCCAAGAGTGCCCCTCCTCTCCTCTTATAAAAGGCCCCCACCTCTACCACCTTACCCACACCTATCAAGCATTTGGATCGGCCAAACCTTTCCCATTTCATCTCTCCACATCCCTATCTTCATCATTGAAGCCTCACTTTGGGCAGAATCCTTTCCAAGGAAGCCTTTGATCTCAAATCAAAGAGAGTTACCCGATTTAAAGGTAGTGTCCTCTCTTGTGTTATTTTGTTTTATTTTGCTTCTCCAACCCCCTAAAATCATTTTATTATTTTATTTTGTAACAACTACAGTATATTCAATATACTAGGATGTTTTTATAAGAATCATTCGAGCTACACTTACACACACCTACATCTAATGGTTAAAGAACATACTGTTTCTGTGGATGGCGAATTTCTGCCTCACGAAACGATGATTGTTCAACACTCATATAACACCTTCAAAGATGGCCATTAAGATGTCACTATATTTATATATGATATATAATATGTTTATGTTTTACTTAAGATTCTTTATATTTCTTTTGTGTCATACCTTTATGGTTTCCATTGTGGGTAAACACGATAATTTCATTTTAGGAAGTGCGGACTACCACCCCCTCAAAGTGATTTGATTGGTTAATGCCATATGTGGGATGTATGAAGGATGGATTTAAAGTTATTATATATTATGTATGTTACATATAAATTATTAATATAATTCTGGAATTAAAATATAAATACCTCTCATTTGGTTTTAATTCCATTAATATGACATAGAAATGAAAGTAGCGTTCATGCGTACGTACGGCTTACCGTCTCCATGTACGGTGCATTTCATTTCTTACCTCTAAATGATTATGTAATATTATAAATAATTGTATATTCTGGATATATATGATATATATGATATCCAAATCCCAAATATCATTCTGGAGATAATGAATCTTCGACCACACGAACAACATGTAATTGTAAGAAGTCCACTTTCGACTTAAGAACCAAATATCAACAAAACAAACATTATTAACTTAAATGATTACATAATGCTTATAACATGGAAATAAGTGATATAAAGGAATAATGAACTTGAAAAAGGTTCTTAAGCAAGTGTAAATTAACTCAAGTTTATTATTCAGGGCGTTAAATAATGATCGAGTCAAGTCGGACCCGAGGTAAGGGATCTAACCTCACTCTTTCTTTTTAAGCACTCTCTTTTATGTCATTTACTTTAAGCTCATCTTTCTTATGTTTGGGGATGTTCTTCTATATTCCTCTTACTGTAATTTTTATGTTCATATGATGAGATACCCTTTTTGATCTCATCAAACCATTTTTGGAAGTTTTAAGTGGCGCCGTTAGGCTGCCGAGTTTTCATAAGGGATTTTTCATCTCACTTTTATTCCCGTGACATTTATGCTACGTTTGCCACTATTTCCTTTGAGTGTTGTATGTACTTCCCATTATTATACACTTTGTGTAGTATAATTTCATTTATGGGTATTTACATCTTCATTGTATGACCCTTCTTCCATGGGGTGTACGTTTCAAAAGTTACCCAACTCGGTAAGGGGACCTTTCACCCTCCTCTTTTTAAAAGACTTCTTTTGTTATATCTTTTAATTTACATCTTATTATGTTAGGATATGTTCTTATATATCCTTATCGATGTAAATTTTATTCCCAAGTGATGAGATACCATTATCTCTCTCATCGACTAATTTTCTGAATTTTGAAGTGACGCCCTTAGGCTGTAGAGTTTTTACAAGGGAACGTCTTAACCCAATTTCGATTTCTTTGGGTTCAACCAGTACTTCTTGAACATGTCATACTATGAATATGTGTGAATGACCTCTGATTTTTTTCACACTTAATATCCACTTATATTGGGTGTATTTATATTTCTCACACATAATTATGTGATAGATTTATTCTTAATTTAAGGATACCATCTTTATAATGGATTTCATCTCAATTTACATTGCCATTGAGACTTCATTGTTGTCATGCACCAATTCACTCTTATATGGTGTGTATATTTTCCTTTTACATATTATATCTTGAATCCCTTTATTCTCATAATATTATATAGTTATGATTAATTGTTATTCCGTAATTATTTTCATTCAAGAGTCTCTCATTTTGTTAAAAATCGTTAACAAAAATATCGTCTTAAATGTTTTAAAGATTTATTGTTCTAAATATTTATATTTAATGTCCATGTTTTAAAAATGGTTTTCAGTATGTATTTATATGGACATTAATGTTTTAAAATTATAATTCCATTAAAATCTTCAAAGTGGTATGGGACACTTTGATTCAAAAATCTCTTTTAAATGGTTTTTGAAAATGGATTGATTTATTCAATATCTTGGAATTACCTATTGTGATTGAAAATGAAATGTTGTTATTGAAATGTTTATATTTTCAATATTTTAAGTGTAATGATGGTACTTGGACATTTTACGGGTGGTTACGTGATAAACCATATGACGGGTGGTGCCGTGAATACCAGGACGGGTGGTTACGTTATAACCTCCAATGCATTGGGTATGGAAGTCGGCTGTATGGATATTCCATTAAGTATGTGTGGAAGTCGATCGTATGGTTATTCCATTTAAGTATGTTTATGTCACAATTTACCTTTATATTTCATGTGTTCTTTATATGGGTTTTATGGTAATCTTTTGGTTACAAAAGGGTAAGTAATGATATTTTATTTAGTGAAGATTTTTTACTACTTCCTAAAGGTGAAAGGTATTACTTTGATAAAGTATACATGGTTTACTTGTTGCTTTGAAAAACTAACAGTTTTCATTCTTTGTGTATCCCTTGCTGAGCTTTTTATGCTCATCCCAAGTTTTTTTGAAATGTTTTTCAGAGGATATAAAGTTGAATATGGCCAAGGATGGGATCAAGAAAATCTCAGGTTGTTTAAAACATGGAACTAGACATGTTTCTTTTTAAGAGTTTTTATTTTATGGAAACTTAGTAGAAGTTTCTACTTTGTAACCTTTGTAGATGTAATATTTAAGATCTAATTCTCTAAAACTCTAAACCTAAAAATATCCTCAATGTGAATTATTCATTTAATTCAATATTTAGTAAGGTTTAAGGTTGGGGCCTTATAGTTGGTATCAAAGGTAGGTTTAGATAACTTTAGAGGTTAGGGTATTCTCTAAGCATAAGTGACATTACCATAATGGTTAGGATTTCAGAAAGAGTAATAGTTTTAGATAAAGTGAATGAGTAAGTATATCTTAGTGTCTATCTTCCTCATTAGTACATGATGGTTTTGTTGATATACTCACACTGACCTTTTTGGTTTTAGTAAATGGCTGGATCTAGCAGGCACCAAAGTAACAGTGGATGTGAAGGAAAATGTGACAGTTTTCTGAGCAAGAAACTGAATGATATGGGAGCTGCGATGAGAACTATTGTGTTTATCCTCAACCAACTATCTGGAGTCATGATTGACCACCTAAACATTGGTGATTTCTATAAGGCATCATATATGCGAGAAACAAATCCCTACGGAACTTCAGGTAATAATCATAAAGGTAAGTGTGTTCAAAAACCTATGTGTCAAAGATGTGGAAAGAAACACCTAGGAAAATGTTTCAAAGGGACAAAAATATGCTATAGATGTGGAAATGAAGGTCATAAAGCAAGAACCTGCCATGGAAAAAGGAATCATCCAGTTGACTTGAGGAAAGGGAAAGAAGTTCTTTCTGAGGGATCAATTGAATGTTTTAAATGTGGTGTGCATGGTAATTATGCAAACACATGTCCTATAAAGAAGTTTAGGGAATGGGATCACCAAGATCTTACAAATATTCGTTTACCAATACCTAATGCCATTCCGATTGAGGATGAAGAAACTAACAATGACCAGTCAAAGGTATGGATTATTTCATAACATTTGTTTTCCTATTTTGGAATCTTAGGATATGATTCATGATTTTGTTTGTAGGAAATAAGTATTTTAGAATAAGTTGGAAAGGAATGGTTAATGGATCATGAAGAATGTTGAATGAGTAAGAAGTCAACATATAAGGGCTTCAAGAGTTATGGTGAAATTCTTAAGAGTATTAAGTCTCTTTTGATGATGGGGTTACATTAGAAGAATTTTTATAGTATGTGTAACCCTGATGTTTGATATATGAAAATTTTATTCAAGGAATAGTTATCTGTTCTTTTATGGTCATAGTTATAAAGAACCATTTGGGTTTATATGATCCTTACTTTTGAGGTAATTATGGGTTACTATATGTTATGATGGAAAGTGAAAGGCATGAGATAAAATTGAGGTTAAATTATGTTATGGTTATTTTTTATGATTTTACCTCTTTTTTGGGAATGATTTGAGAATTATATAGTTTGGAAAAAGTACAACACGCCGACCGTGTGACAACCCGTCGCGTCGGAAAAAGCTGCGGGAATCGAACCCACAACCAAAGTGTGACTGGTATTTATTGCCTACCACTGGACTACGTGAAGTCCCTGGTTAGTTTGACTACTTATTTTTAGTTAGATGATTTTATGAATTTAGAGTAAGTTGATTTTGGGTTATCTATGGAAATTATTAACCTGTCCTGGAGGATATGTGATTAGGATAATTACTTTTCAATACGAGACTTTAAGAGCAACTGATGTTGTTTGGAGATAAATGATATGATTTAACTTGGAAGACTATGTGATTAAATCCTTCAAATATTTGGGTTTCAATATTAATTTGGTTTACTTATGGTCTTTATTGAACTTTGGGTTTTGTTGAACAAATTTTGGAGATTAAGAATAGATTTTCTTTTTATAAAGGGTTATCCTTTTCTAGATTATCCGATCTTGTACTAACCTTTTTGGTTTTGGTTTTGGTAAAATTCTAAAGACATGGGAAGTATATAGTTCTCTTTTTTGGATTAGGTGATTCTCTAGAAGTTGATTATAGTACTCTTAATGTGAACAAGTCTTCCTAAATACTCGTCTTTTGGAGAAAATATGAGTTTGTGTAGGAAATGTAATAAAAGTTGAAAGTCAACATGATAAGTAATTATGTTTCCTTAAGAATAAATTCCTCAATAAAAAGTAACTTAAAACAAAAATTTTGTCTATTAAATTTTACTACTGGGGAATCGAATATCATTTAACCCATCACAAGTTTGTGATTTTCTTGTGGTTAACCTTCTCCTAAACATGTTTTCTATCACTCTCCATTAGAACATGACCCTATGTTTTCTCCTCCATGTCCATGATTTCCTACATGGAATCCTAGTGTGGGTTAACTCAGGTGACCTTTGTACTTCTATTTCTTTCTTTTAAAGTGATTGTTTTACCAACTCTTGTTCTGATGTGGGACTTTCAATGATGTTTCCGAGCCTAATTTTAAAATTGTGAGGACGTAATTCCCAAAAGGGGGGAAGGATGTAACACCCAAGGTAAATAAAGAATATGAAATTTTTATAATTATCCCTATTTTTGAATAAAATGTTAATATTAATTTAAAGGGAACGCTATGCTTGATGGCTTACCCAATACGCAACAACAAGTTCCTTTGAAATCTTACGTTGCACTCCAATAATAAAATAATTTTATGTTAACACCAAGATGTTTTAATGAAGGGAACTAACTACAAAATGATTATATATGTTTGTCAAATATTTTTACTTTTTACGATAAATGTTAGAGGATTAAAAATGCGAATGAATCCAATTTTAAGCGTAAACATTCTAATATTCTTTAAAAGGTCGATTAACCGCCTTTTGATGGCGAACCTCTTTTAAATCCACTTTTTGACAATTTTATGTGTTATATTTGACAAAATAAAATTCTTCTTTAGGATCAAGACATCAAATTTTACTTTGTGTAAATTTTTGGTATTTTTCCGATAAAGATCATTTTTTAATGAATAGTGAAAATGTTGTATTTTAATTCAAAACCTCTTTTTAATCTAATTTATTTATATGATTAGATTATCTTTTGAATTGGATTAAAAGTGAAATTAGAATATATTTTTACCATTTAATCCAATAGTGGTATTTGGAATTAATTTCATCTTGAAATTGGACTTAAACTAGTGTCAATCTTTTGATACTTATTGTTTCATAAAAACACGCTATTTGCTCTGACAGTGGGAATTAATTATTAAATTAATTAATGTAACTTATATGTTTTTAATTTTTTAGAATATACATCATTTTTGAATTTGGAATATCAAATATAGCCTAGGGTAAATTTTTGGTAATTTTCTGAAAAACTTCAATTTTTGATGAATAGTGAAACCACTAAGTGGTAGTTAAAGAAACTGATTTTTCGTTTAAATGAAACTTTACCACTTCTGTGATTTGAAGTTCAAAAATCCGACATACATGGTTGTCATTAAGAAGTAAAATGTGGTGCAATGTGATTAAAATAATTTTTTGGTGAATATTAACTTTTAAGTTTATTAATCGCGATTAGAGGTAATTAGTGTAATTTAAGGTAAAAATAATGTTTTAATAATATGAAATGACCTAGAAACATGTTATACCCTCATTGGATGTGTCATTTCCGACCCATACAATCCATGGGTCAACTTTGGGACCCCATGGAGACACTTTGGTAGGAAAATGACATTAATACCTTTTTATTTAATGTTAAAATTAAAATGTCACAAACATGTGTTGTTTTACTAAAACAATTTTTATATGGGGTTATACAAGTAATATTTTTGACTATAAATATTAATTGGAAATCTAAAAATATTTCCTACATCATAGTATTTTTTTATAATTTTTAGACATTAACTAAATTAAATTATTTTTGACACCATGATGATGCAGCGATTACCTCATTATTTAACGATTTAAATAAAATGGAAAGATAATGTAAAATATAAGACCTACACATGCCAAAAACCTATTGGATGAGTGGATTTAGATCCCTTATCACCTTATTCTCGAAACACATCAATGTGGGACCTTTAAAATCCGAAACTGATTCTAAAATAAAGTAACATTTCCTTACTTTCCAAGAGTGCCCCTCCTCTCTTCTTATAAAAGGCCCCCACCTCTACCACCTTAACCACACCTCTAAAGCCTTTGTCTCGGCCAAACCCTTCCCATTTCATCTCTACACATCCCTCTATTCATTATTGAAGCCTCACTTTGGGCAGAATCCTTTCCAAGGAAGCCTTTGAGCTCAAATCAAAGAGAGTTACCCAATTTAAAGGTAGTGTCCTCTCTTGTGTTCTTTTGTTTTATTTTGCTTCTCCAACCCCCTAAACTCATTTTATAAT
Organism: Viscum album; assembly: GCA_963277665.1. NCBI lineage: Eukaryota > Viridiplantae > Streptophyta > Magnoliopsida > Santalales > Viscaceae > Viscum > Viscum album. The sequence continues at coordinate 1,579,599,802 of OY728141.1, forward strand.
TTTCTTTTGTAACAACTCCAGTATCTTCAATATACTAGGATGTTGTTATAAGAAGTATTCTATCTACACTTACACACACCTACATCTAATGGTTAAAGAACATAATGTTTCTGTGGATGGCGAATTTCTGCCTCACGATACGATGATTGTTCAACACTCATATAACACCTTCAAAGGTGTCCATTAAGATGTCACTATATTTATATATGATATATAATATGTTTATGTTTTACTAAATCTTATTTATTTTTCTTTTGGGGCATACCTTTATGGTTTCCATTGTGGGTAAACACGATAATTTCATTTTAGGAAGTGCGGACTACCGCCCCCTCAAAGTGATTTGATTCGTTAATGCCATATGTGGGATGTATAAAGGATGGATTTAAAGTTATTATATATTATTTATGTTACATATAAATGATTAATATAATTCTAGAATTAAAATATACATACCTCTCATTTGGTTTTAATTCCATTAATATGACATAGAAATGAAAGTAGCGTTCATGCGTACGTACGGCTTACCGTCTCCATGTACGGTGCATTTCATTTCTTACCTCTAAATGATTATGTAATATTATAAATACTTTTATATTCTGGATATATATGATATATATGATATCAAAATCCCTAATATCATTCTGGAGATAATGAACCTTTGACCACACGAACAACATGTAATTGTAAGAAGTCCACTTTCGACTTAAGAACCAAATATCAACATAACAAACACTATTAACTTAAATGATTACATAATGCTTATAACATGAAAATAAGTGATATAAAGGAATAATGAACTTGAAAAAGGTTCTTAATCAAGTTTAAATTAACTCATGTTTATTATTCAGTACGTTAAACAACGATCGAGTCAAGTCGGACTTGAGGTAAGGGATCCAACCTCTCTCTTTCTTTTTAAGCACTCTCTTTTATGTCATTTCCTTTAAGCTCATCTTTCTTATGTTTGGGGATGTTCTTTTATATTCCTCTTATTGTAATTTTTATTTTCATATGATAAGAGACCCTTTTTGATCTCATCAAACCATTTTTGTAAGTTTTAAGTGGCGTCGTTAGGCTGTGGAGTTTTCGTAAGGGATTTTTCATCTCACTTTTATTCCCATGACATTTATGCTACGTTTGCCACTATTTACTTTTAGTGGTGTATGTACTGTCCATTATTATACACTTTGTGTAGTATAATTTCATTTATGGGTATTTACATCTTCATTTTATGACCCTTCTTCCATGGGGTGTACGTTTCGAAAGTTACCCTACTCGGTAAGGGGACCTTTCACCCTCCTCTTTTTAAAAGACTTCTTTTGTTATGTCTTTTAATTTACATATTATTATGTTGGGATATGTTTTTCTATATCCTTATCGATGTAAATTTTATTTCCAAGTGATGAGATACCATTCTCCCTCTCATCGACTAATTTTCTGAATTTTGAAGTGACGCCCTTAGGCTGTCGAATTTTTACAAGGGAACATCTTAACCCAATTTCGATTTCTTTGGGTTCAACCAGTATTTCTTGAACATGTCATCCTATGAATATGTGTGAATGACCTCTGATTTTTTCACACTTAATATCCACTTATATTGCGTGTATTTATATTTCTCACACATTATTATGTGATAGATTTATTCTTAATTTAAGGATACCATCTTTATAATGTATTTCATCTCAATTTACATTGTCGTTGAGACTTTATTATTGTCATGCACCAATTAACTCTTATATGGTGTGTATATTTTCATTTGACATATTATATCATGAATCCCTTTATTCTCATGATATTATAAAGTTATGATTAATTGTTATTCCGCAATTATTTTCATTCAGGAGTCTCTCATTTTGTTAAAAACTCTTTAACAAAAATATAATCTTAAATGTTTTAAAGATTTATTATTCTAAATATTTATATTTAATGTCCATGTTTTCAAAATGGTTTTCAGTATGTATTTATATGTACATTAATGTTTTAAAATTATAATTCCATTAAAATCTTCAAAGTGGTATGGGACACTTTGATTCAAAAATCTCGTTTAAATGGTTTTTGAAAATGGATTGATTTATTCAATATCTTGGAATTACCTATTGTGATTGAAAATGAAATGTTGTTATTGAAATGTTTATATTTTCAATATTTTAAGTGTAATGATGGTACTTGGACATTTTATGAGTGGTTACGTGATAAACCATATGACGGATGGTGCCATGAATACCAGGACAGGTTGTTACGTTATAACCTCCAATGCATTGGGTATGGAAGTCGGCCGTATGGCTATTCCATTAAGTATGTGTGGAAGTCGACCGTATGGTTATTCCATTTAAGTATGTTTATGTCCCAATTTACCTTTATATGTCATGTGTTCTTTATATGGATTTTATTGTAATCTTTTGGTTACAAAAGGGTAAGTAATGATATTTTATTCAGTGAAGAGTTTTTACTACTTCCTAAAGGTGAAAGGTATTACTTTGATAAAGTATACATGGTTTACTTGTTGCTTTGAAAAACTAACAGTTTTCATTCTTTGTTTATCCCTTTATGAGCTTCTTATGCTCATCCCATGTTTTTTTTAAATGTTTTTCACAGGACATGAAGTTGAATAGGGCCAAGGATGGGATCAAGGAAATGTCAGGCTGTCTAAAACATGGAACTAGACATGTTTCTTTTTAAGAGTTTTTATTTTATGGAAACTTAGTAGAAGTGTCTACTTTGTAACCTTTGGAGATGTAATAGTTAAGATCTAATTCTCTAAAACTCTAAACCTGAAAAGATCCTCAATGTGAATTATTCATTTAATTCAATATTTAGTATGGTTTAAGGCCGGGGCCTTATAGTGGATACCAATTCTTAACTGTGAGTTGGATCATCCATTAGTAATCTACACAAAACCTGACTTTAATATCCACCTTATTGGAAAAAAGTACTATTAAACCCCATGGAGAGGTACTAGGTCAAATAATACCCTTAGTTTTGAGGTCTTCCAATTGCCTCTTGAGCTCCAAAATCTCTTTAGTTGACATCCTATAAAGAGGAATGGAAATGGTGTCGCTCTTGGTACTTTCTCAATAGTGAATTATACCTCTCTCACTAGAGTTAGCCCAAATAATTAATCAGGGAATACATCCCTAAAACTATCTACCACAGGAGGTAAATTGGTAGGTAACATTCCCTAATCATCCAAGAAAATACTAGTGATTTGAGTTATCACTCTACCCAATCCATAATGCTCAGGTCCATATCAAGTCGCATGAACATCCCATTATCCCCTGTAAATATATCTACTTCTATATCATGATGTAAATGTCACCTTCTAGTGATAATAATCAATACGGGCTTGATAGGGAACCAACTATTCCATCCTATGAAAAACATCAAACCCTGTCATGTAAAGAACAAAAATATTCCACACAAACTTATAACCACTTATCTCAATGGTAAATTCCTTACATTAGAAAACACTCTTTTATCAAATACCAAACAAGGCATCGAGTGTCATCACACAATATAATTACTCTATCTCAAGGACTATACTCTCCAAAATTTGTGTGAAAAAAAAATAGTGTGATTCACCTATGTCAAATAAAGTAGACACTAAATCAGTGGCTACCATAATAGTACCTAAAATTGTAGAAGGGCCCACATTCTGATCCTATGGTATTGGTTGTAATATATGTAACTAACCCATTCCATTCCCCTGAGTCACAACCTAATGGACCTAAATAGGCCCACTCTACTAGTGTTGTGAATCATGTGTCTTATTTCCCCTTCCACAACCATTGCCTCAGACTGAGTGGCCAGTGGTACTCTAACTTCCTACCTGGTGAGGTAATATTGTCCCCACTCTAGAACGTTGGGTTAGTGTAGATATTATTTCCCTAGGAACTGGTGGAAAGGTCCTACATAAGCATAAAATATGGCCCATTCTACCATATCCTCTACACTAAACTAGATCATGCATGTACTGGGGTTTTGTGTGTCTTATCTTCCCACACTAATGACATATAACTAAAATTTTAGTATGAGATTTCTATTACCACTACCCCTATGAGAAACCTCAAAGTGACACTTATTTCTACTATAAGAACCATTTCTAGGTCTGGGTATTGAACCTCCCTAGCTCACACCTTCATCATTCCTCAAATTTCATTCAGTGATGAGGGTCTTATTGACAATCCACTACTGGAAAATGGACCTATCCCCACTGTTTTCCCCAAAACCGTGGGGATAGACCCCCCCTATGCCCACGGTTTTGGAAATACGTGTGTATAGGTGACTTTTCATGACCTATACCCACGGTTTTCAAAAACCGTGGGTATAGGGGGGTCTATTTCCACGGTTTTCCAAAACTGTGGGGATAGGTCCTGAAAAGTGACATATACCCATGGTTCCCCAAAACCGTGGGTATAGGGGTACTTATCCCCATGGTTTTGGGGAAAACCGTGGGGATAGGTCTGGGATAAAATAGCTATACCCACGGTTATGAAAAACCGTGGGTATAGGTCAATTTTGTGTGCGCAGGAAAATTTTTTCCCCCGCGGGAAGGAAATTTGTTTTGGCGGGAACCCTATACCCACGGTTCTTCCCTCTATACCCATGGTTTTTATAACTATATTTAACTAAATATATATATATATATACATATAGGTGATGTTAGGATAGTGGTTAGATGCGGTGTTTACAACGAAGAGGTTGCGAGATCGAAACTCGGCGGCTGCATTATTTTAGGACCTATACCCACAGTTTTGAAACCGTGGGTAAAAGTCGTTGACACTGTGGCAGGACACCTATACCCACGGTTTTGGAAAACCGTGGGTATAGGCTGGGGACCTATACCGACGCCGTTCCAGCCCATGGTTCCCAAAACTGTGGGTATAGGCTATACCCACGTTTTTGGGGGCTATACCCACGGTTTTGAACCGTGGGTATAGGCCGTTTTTTCAGCAGTGATCATAGAAATAGTAGTCAACCAAAAGACATTAAACTATTATATGATGGAATATAAAAGTTATTAGCCACTGGAAGAGGCTAATATTCATTTTTAATTTATGTATTTTTCATGTTATTTGTTATTCCTAAATACCATTTTAGTGCATTTTACACTTTGAACATCATTTCACATCATGATTTCAATTCTTTCCTAAAATGCACTATTACATGGTACATTCTTGAACATCTCATAAAACACCAAATGGTTTTTATTTTATTTTAATATTTTATTTTCATGTCTCTAATTCTATAAGGAACAATTAATTATTTTGGAGTACTTGGAGATTCAATTTGGAAGACCACCAAAGTGGGCTTTGAACCAACCATATTCTGGGCAAAGTGAGTTGGATAGCATCCCAATAAAAGTATTGTACCGACCATTATTCAAGCCCAATGACTCCCAAAATTTACCTGGAGTTAGAATACATCATGTGAAACATTTTATTCAACAGTTTCCAAAGATAATTCGAATGTTTTAATGGATTTCCAGGTGGCCCAAGTTGAAGATGCAATTCTGGGCCAGATTCTGCGGCCCAGAAAAACAACCCACCATTTAAATCATATCTATCAACAAAATTTATTTTGGGCTAAAATTTTACAGGATATTAGGGTACATACAGGTATTAATTTAAGTCTACTATGCCCCACTCCAATTATGCTTTCTAGAAGGTGATTTCGGCGCTTCTGTTCGGTTGATTAAAGCTGGATCCCACTTCGAGGAAAGAGTTGAAAGGTCTCCTCTACATTTAATGTCCACCCACCTTTCCCAACCAAAATTAATTAAAGGAACATGGGATGATGGGGTGTTGGAAACGTACTTCAAAAATTCCTATTTAATTCAGTAGTGGTAGATTATTTGAGGGATATTTGAGTTTTACTTTCATTGTAATGTTGTTATGCCAAATTTCCTTTGTAACGTTCTTCTTTCTCATATAAGTTGTTTGAAACACATTAGTTTTCAATAAAAGTTCTTATTCTTCCCTTTTTATATTATTCTTCTTTTCACATTGATACTTTTGACCCAAGGTGTGATCTTATTCACACCATCACTTGTGAATTTATTCACACAACGGTTGAGTGATCGTTTCATTGTTTATTTTTCTTCTTCAATCTCGCTTCTTTAAGTCGACTTCCCGCTTCCATTTATTGAATAGAATAAATGGAGGGATAACCCCTTATGGGTTGGTCATAGGGAGTTGCATGATGAAGCTTGGATTTTATTTTATGATCTTAAATTCTGTAATCAATTCATTATTTTAATATTTTCATTTGATGATTTATTTTCTTCTTCTTCTTCGCCAACTTTAACAATGACACATTTCGAGTGCTAGTACGATCCAATTCCTTGGAGTGATCATTAAATTGATCCTCTAAGTGCATTGGTGATTAGCCTTGTAATTGTGTAGGGATTAAATTGGTGAGTTATGTTGTGGAATTATATCATTTTTTGGATACGTCTTGAATTAGTGAAACGAACGTTATAAGAAAATAAATACATCCAATATAACCCTAGTAACAACTTAGGATCAACTCATCTCCATTAATTGTTTTAGACTAAGTAATTGTATGTTTTAATTTATTTTCATTAAATTAAAGCAGTAGTTATTCAAATCAAATCAATCCAAATATTTGGCCACTCCATAGCCAAATCCTTCCAAAATCAGAGTGTATCTAGGTTTCTTCTTTGGTCCCTGTGGATTCAACCCCTACCTGTACTACAACAACCGCATACCTGTAGGGTAAATTTGATCACAACCAAATTTTGGAACCGTTTATGGGGACCCAAGTAAGTTACCTTAGACACTATCATCCTTTTCTCACCCCACATTCTCTATTCTCACCCCATCTCTCTTATCTTTTCCCCTTTCTGTTTGTGTGTGTCCTGAGAATCTAGAATCCAACTTTTTGTCTTCTCCCATGGAGTATCTTCCAAATCACCATGTCACAAACTCATTCTGGAATCAAATGGAAATTCAATATTGGGAAGCCCCTAAATTAGAAAATTTCTTTGATCAACCCATGAATGATTACCCTGCACCCGATGAGACGTACAATCAATAGGATAATGAATGTTTAAATGATCAATTTCCTTCCCTCTCAAGGATGATTGAAGATTAAAATATTAGTGAAGTCCATAATGTTCAACATACCATCTTATCTATTCCTCAATAATTTCTTGAAAAATTATGTAATCAAATGGAGATAATGAATTCTGAGGTTTCATATTTGAGGTTAGAACTAAAAAACTTTAAAACATGTGAAGAACACACTTTAGGTTCTGGGAAATCAGAGTTAGATAATGAAGTTAATTGGTCAAGTAATGTTGAAAGTAAAGATGAAGAGTGTTTAAATCAGGAGGAAATTGATTTTTTTAATTCAAAAGATAATAACTTGACATCATGGATTGAGTTTCCTGAACCTAGCTCCATTAGTAATTTTTTATGACCAAAGATCACATAACCACTAGAAGAAATCCAAAACATTGAGCTCATACCCACTCCTAGAATTCAAATGGACACTTTTGGGAATTAATCATATTTTTATAACCTATTTATTCTAAAATTTTGTATAAGAAACTGATTTTAATTTAAATTACCAATCTGCTTTAAGAAAGTTCAATCAACACAAACTCAAAATCATTTTCCTTCCTTCCCCACTCGAGTATCCCATCATTTTTCACAAGAAAGAGCTCGGGGTTTTCATTCATTCATCTCATGAAACCCACAAAGGGGTGTTTATCTTCGATTTATTAGGAAATACTACAGAAGAAAAAATATCAACCATTTCTGATACTCCTTGTATTTTTCCATTCATTTTAGAAAATAGGATTGTTCATGAATCAAATCCAAAACCTTCTTACCAACCACAAGGGAGACTCATTCTCAATCAAGTTGAAGTGAAAAAATATGAGTTTATTAAAAAATTTAAACTTGGAATTGGATAAGTTGGAGGGTTCAAGTCGAGCTAAAGACTTTAAATTAAGCGATGCACGGGAGGCAACTCATGGTATTCATGTTTCCAATCATTGTGAATCATTTTTTTTCATTTTGAATTTTTTTTATAAAAAAAAATTAGACTGTTGACCTGTTCTTCTTTTATGAGTAAGGATGGGTATGAAAGGGGATCATCGTATTCATCTGTGTCATGCGGTGTGATCCCTGAGTAATGCCTTACCCAAAAATTTAAAAGAAGACAATGTATCATTAGTTTATTTTATTTTATTAATGCTTTTGTAGGTTAAAAAAAATTAGACTATTGACCTGTTCTTATTTTATGAGTATGGATGGGTATGAAAGGGGAGCACTGTATTCATCCATGTCACGTGGTGTTATCCCTAAGTAATACCTTACCCAGAAATTTAAAAGAGGACAATGTATCATTACTTTGATTAAAAAAACAAAAAAACAGGGAAAACCATAAAAATGATTATACTTGGAATTAAATAAGTCGTTGTGTTGTTTGTTTTGTCTGGTTTGTTCTTCTTTGTATGTTTCAAGGACTATTTTGGGTGAAACATGTTCAATCAAGGAGGTTCCTACATCCCCCTAGATATTAAAGGAGTAATCTGGAGCATCATGAACTTCAACTTCAAAAACCAGGTGAATTTGTTCCATGTTTATCATTTTCAATTTCCTCTTTGAACTCCTATCCTACCCCCCTTATAAATTTTCTTTTCTTTAAAAATTGGGGATAGTTTTATTCTATGTTGGGGGGAGATAAAATAAAACATTGATTTTGTTTTCATCATAAAATGTGTGGAAGGAAAATTTTCATAAACCTTGAACATGATAATACACATTGCAAACTCAGAAATTGGATATCAAAGAATTTTGCATGCCTTGATTCTGATTTTAATGCAAGTTTAGGTTCATGTGCATAGATTTTGGAAAGTGAGGTTGTCCGATGTGATTTTTCACCGTTATATTTTCATCTATTTAATAAAAAAAATACAATATACATCCTATAGATTGTGGGGTTTTAGTTTGAGTTCTTGGGGACCAATAATAAATAGCATAGGTTTGGTGATCATTTTAATTTTAACATTAGTATTCAAAAAAAATCAATTTTCACATAAAGCAATGGATTGACCTAATGTGTGGCTTTCGTCACTTGGGGATCATGACTCTATAGTTTTCTAGCAGGAAGTTGGGAATTTTATCTCTATTTGTAGTAATTTGAATTTGTTTTTGATTGAGTAAACTCAAGACGACGCCTGAGTATGTGAGATTCACTTGGTTCCCTAAGGTCTTTGAGCCTGGGAGTCATCGGCAAAGTCTTGCTATATGGGTTGACTCGATTGAGTTCAATTTCAATTACCATGGAAAAATTGAAAAAAAAATAAAAAAATAAAAAAATAAAAAAGAAAAAAATAAAAAAAATAAAAAAATTGAATACTCATCTTGATATTAAAATATCATTCCTCCTAGCACTTCCATATTTTCTCCCTTTGAATGAAAATGAACCCCCATGTCTATTGTGATGCACAACACTTCTTCATGCTTAATTAAAATTGGATGAAATGTGGCGATGAATTTGAACAAAGGAGTGGGCTTGGGCTTGGGTTATTCATCTAGACCTAGATTGTTTTAAATGATTTTGATGGTTTTCATTTTTTTGTATAAGTTCTTTGGGTGATCAATGTGTATTACAATGTTTTCGGAAAAGGGAATTCAAATTTCATGTTTATTTTGCTCGGGACTAGCAAAACTCAAGTTGGGGGGTGTGATTATCCACTGGAAGAGGCTAATATTCATTGTTAATTTATATAGTTTTCATGTTATTTTTTATTCATAAATACCATTTTAGTGCATTTTACACTTTGAACATCATTTCACATCGTGATTGCAATTCTTTCCTAAAATGCACTATTACATGGTACATTCTTGAACATCTCATAAAACACCAAATGGTATTTATTTTATTTTCATATTTTATTTTCATGTCTCTCATGATATAAGTAACATTTAATTATTTTTTATCACTTCTAGATTCAATTTGGAGGACCACCAAAGTGGGCTTTGAACCAACCACATTCTGGGCAAAGTGAGCTGGACAGCAGCCCAATCAAAGTACTGTAGCGGCCATGATTAAAGTCCAATGACTCCCAAACTTTACCTGGAGTTATAATACATCATTGGGAACATTTTATTCAACATTGGACAAAGAAAATTCGAATTTTTTAATGGAGTTCCAGGTGACCCAAATTGAAGATGCAATTCTGGGCCAGATTCTGCGGCTCAGACAAACAGCCCACCATTTAAATCATATCTCGAAAACCACAAAGTATTTTGGGATAAAATTTTACAGGATATTAGGGGACATCCAAGTATTAATTTAAGTCTTCTATGTACCACTCAAATTCGGCTTTCTATAAGGTTAGTTAGGCGCTTTTTGTTGGTTTATTAAAGTTGGCTCCCACTTCGAGGCAAGAGTTGAAAGGTCTTCTCTACATTTGATGTCCACCCACCTTTACCAACCAAAATTAATTAAAGGAACATGGGATGATTAGGGATCATCAAAATACTCCCAAAAGTCCTATTTAAGTCATTAGTGGTAGATTATTTGAGGGATCTTTGAGTTTTACTTTCATTGTAATGTTGTTATGCCAAATTGCCTTTGTAACATTCTTCTTTCGCATGTAAGTTGTTTGAAACACCTTAGTTTTCAATAAAAGTTCTTATTCTTCTATTTTTCTGTTATCATTCTTTTCACATTGATACTGTTGACCCAAGGTGTGATCTTATTCACATCATCACTTGTGAATTTATTCACACAATTGTGGAGTGATCGTTTCATTGTTTATTTTTCTTCTTCAATCCTGCTTCTTTAAGTCAACTTCCCGCTTCCATTTATTGAATAGCATAAATGGAGGGCTAACCACTTATGGGTTGGTCCTAGGGAGTTTCATGGGGAATATTGGATTTATTTTATGATCTTAAATTCTATAATCATTTCATTATTTTAATATTTCCATTTAATGATTTATTTTCTTCTTCGTCTTCGCCAACTTTAACAATGAAACATTTCAAGTGCTAGTACGATCCAGTTCCTTGGAGTGATCATTAAATTGATCCTCTAAGTGGATTGGTGATTAGCCTTGGATTTGTGTAGGTATTAAATTGGTGAATGATGTTGAGGAATTATATCATTTTTTGGATACTTCTTGAATTAGTGAAACGAACGTTATAAGAAAATAAATACATCCAATCTAACCCTAGTAACAACTTAGGATCAACTCATCTCCATTAATTGTTTTAGACTAAGTAATTGTATTTTTTAATTTGTTTTCCTTAAATTAAATCAGTAGTTATTCAAATAAAATCAATCCAAATAGTTGGCCACTCTATATCCAAATCCTTCCAAAATTAGAGTGTATCTAGGTTTCTTCTTCGGTCCCTATGGATTAGACCCCTACCTGTACTACAACGACCGCATACCTGTAGGGTAAATTTGGGTGCAACCAATAAGACCATCATCAAATTGCCTCTTAGTCATGAGCTCATCCCCAACTAGAGTTGGTGTGAAACATTAAAGCTTGGTAGAATGGGTAGAATACTCCATCAAAGAAATAGATCCCTACTTAAATTTCATAAACTCTATAGCGTGGTCATCCATCAATGTCTATGGAAAGAATCAATCATAGAATACCATATATAAGTCCCTATATATCATATATAAATGGTAGTATTCTTGGTTAATGACATACCACCATCTTTTAATAGATCCATGAAATATATAAGTAGTGAACTTGACCCTCCTCACCAATTTCATCCTCATGTGCTTGAATATAGAAAGCATAGCCTCAAGCCATGTCTCAACATCCTGAGGTCCACCATCACCCAAAAACATTTTTGGGTGATACTTCTAGAACTCTTATTTCAAACCTACCATAATAGGGGTAGGCCAAGAAATTCCTTTAACAGATTGCATTATATGAAGTAAACCCTCTCAAAAATGGGTGTCAGTGCTCGAGTTAGGAATAGCAGGTGGTGCCTGAGGTGCAACTATAGGAGGTAACACTAGTGAATTAGGGTCCACCACCTTCGAAGCATGGATATCACCACCCTCATAGCATGTGAATCGACGCTATCATAGAGTCATGATTTTACATTGCCAAATGTAGGCCTCATAAGATAATTCAATAATTAAAAGATCTCAGATACACAATTAGGATAGGTATAAGACTTCCGATTTTTTATTAACACCTCTCTGCCTGCTCCTAATTTAGGTCTAGGTGATAATGGGAGACCATATCATGACATAAGTATCACAATATACACTCCCAAAAACACACTACTAAGGCTGGGTTTGGGTCTAGGTCTTGTATCACATGACTAAGGTCTTGGTATATAAAGTGTCATTTGAAAGTTATAGAGTAAAAAAACCTTTAATTTTCAATTGGTATCCCCATTAAATGGTAACCATTTCTTTTAAGAGTTCATTTTCATTTAATTTTTCACTCTTTTATATGTATATATATATATATATCACGGTCTAGTTAGATGCATCACCATTCCCAATTTATAAAATCCATAGTCCTTATAAATTTCAATTGGCACATCATGTAACTGCAACATGGCTCTTACATCCAGTATTAGGATATAACATGTCGTATAAAATGATTTGATTAAATGAATTACCATTCTAAATTTATAGAAATACTTTCTTCATAAATTACCTGTAGCATTCAAGAAATCAAATCAATAAATGTTTCAACAAATGGAACCTAGGGTTCACAGCTCAAACATGGTATAATTAGATAATTAAGGTTTCTTCATCAATCTATATGGGAAAACACATTTTATATTGAGGAATACACTTTATTTAATACAATTATTTTATCCCTATAGGAAGTGTTATCACATTTCTAATAGATATAAAGGCACCAAAATATATGTTGCAGGTAGATGCACATAGTAAGTAAACGTGGCATGGAAAAATGCATGGCATATAAGTCATAAAGTTACTATGATGATGCATGAACTACTACCTTCTTTCCATACCAGGCCAAGGGTAAGATGATTCTACAATAATAATAATAATGATAATAATAACACCACAAAAATGTATGTCACCCAATGATGAAATTAGTAAAACTATAACATGCATAATCTAATAATAGCAATAACCCATCATAGATAATTTGGGTTTCCCATGGTTAGATACTCCCAGGGATAGGATTATTACCAAATCCTAAAACATCCCTAGTCTTTGTTACAATACCCAAATAGTAATACAAAAGAAAAAAAGAAAATCCTCTGATACCACTTTATACCTAGAAGCAACTAAAATGGTGCCCTGAGTTAGTGGGTCACATGGACTCAATCACGCCTCCTCATATGCTAGAGGCTACCAAATATAAGTTAAGGTATATGATGTTGTGGTGATGAGACTATACCCTTTGTTATTATAGTGGGATAATAGTGATAATAATAAAGATAAATAGAGAAAAATGAATATAATTGATAGAACAGCATAATCAAGAACAATAATTAACATCAGAAGATAAACATACAAGCAATAGTAATAATAATCAATCCATAGGCTGAGTCATATACAAAATTATGTCATGTCATAATGATGTACAAAATTTGGTTACAATAATATAGAGCATAGGCATATAAAAAATGCTATAAAATAAGGGAAAAACTAAAATACATATCCACTAGAATCGGAAGCTTATGCTTGGTTCCCTAATAGTCTTGTCCCATGGTATATACAAGTCAAATCAAGAATCCATAACCATGAAATTTCCCTTTTCAATACCTACAACCATAAAGTATGCTCGGGTACCAACGGTGGCCCAAATAGGGTGTGATATAAACTTGGTAAGACACCACCAATAGTGTCTAGAATAATCTAGTTGGTGTGTATATCATAGCATTGTACAGATATAGGAAATAATAAATAATGTTGAAAGTGATAAAATAGTTAACTAAACTTCCTAAAGGAAACTTGGATAACTCTACCTAATTCAACATAGGCCAGAATAACTCTAATCTTAGTGTACCATGTGAAAAAATTTATAAGTAATAATATATATAATATGTATATATGTATATTCACTATATATATGAGTACATATATAGGAATATACATAGATACTAGGTGATATTTTGACTCAGTCCATAACTCAAGAGTCCATGCATAGTCTAATGAGCTATAAGCTGTAGCATGGGTACTTTCCCTAAATCTCATGAGAATGCAATACATTATGTCCACCACTTGATATAGTGGGGTGAGTAATCATGCCCAACACCCTATACAAGGGTGGATGGAACATCATTCCCATCATCCAAGTAAATAGTGTGAGATTCCATTCCCAACACCTAATGTAAGGTAGTGTGATATGCCATTCTCAACAAGTCCCTTAATTATTATCCAACAACCAATGTCCATAGTCAAATCATAATAATCATAAGGCATTTATATTCAATTAACCCAATCTAACCATGGTTACCACAAGTTATATTACTCATTAACCAAATATAACACATCATGTGGCCTTTACACTCACTTCAAATTAATTAATTTAAACCATTTAATTTATAAATCAAGAAAAAACCAATTAAAGTTCAATAAAAACCACTTAGGATATGGTTTGGTTGATTAAAAATTATATCAAGGAGGGTATTTAATTCAACACATCTAATGGGTGGTGACCAATTAGGTATACATCCTCTAATGGGTTAACATGGTACTATGAGAGTATCTAAATATGGTTCAACTAATTTAAGTAGGAATAAAAATTAAGTAATCATGTGGAAAATTCTATCATGCGGCACAATAGAAAAAAACTATAAAAATACCTAAACTTTTAGAGAAAATTACTAGACCGCCTACCTTAAGCCCATGGATGACTCCTCATCCAGTATCAGTTTCAGGTTTCAAGTAGAATGGGAAAAATGGAAGAATATAAAAATTACTTGAAAATATGGAATATTAGATAGCGCCAAAAAAATAGAATATGGATATAGAAACTAAATAAATAAATAAGAATATTAGAGATCTTACTAGCAGGGATTCAACATGACAAGTTGTGATAAAAATAGAGACTGAATGGATAAATTAGCTTGAATCCTATCTTATTCATAGAGGAGGAATCCTTGGCATGTGTTCCACTAGAAATAAGATGGTTTGGGGAAAAATAAATAAGGTTAATTAAGATAAAGTTTTGAAAAAAGGTATTTTCCGAAGTTTTAAAGGGCATATGGTTTGGCCACATAGTTTTCCAAACCATGCGCCAACCATATACCTACCACTATCCAATGGATAGTGGACCCACACATTTGAGGAGCATGGTTTTTCTAATTTTTATTAACCTGTGTGCTCCCCTCTATGGATCCCTACATCACCTCGTATGATTTTCCCAAACAGTACAGACTCGTGTGCATGGTTTGGTCAAACCATGAGCCTAGCCTTTTTCCTTCCTAACTCAAAGATTTGGGCTCTGAACAAGACCCATATTCTTCTGAGACCTTCTTCAGTCCATAGGAAAAATTTACTAGGATAAAAAATGAATTTAAACTAGGAAACAAATGATTCATACCTTCATGAAAACTCTGGTCATTAAATCATTCCCCTTAATACCACTAATGTGAAAACAAGGAAGACAAACAATATTTTTCCCTACACACGGATCTATGCCATATAGAAAGGCCCTGTGCAGATTCTTTAGGTTATTATACCTCTATTTTCCTGGGGTTCACCCTTTATTGGCATAAACCTCCCTAGTGTTTCCTCTTCAGGCATCATGCCATCCATCGTGAATCCTTTTTTTTATTCAAACTAATTTCCAAGCAATCTTGTGCATTCTTGTGTGCCTTCTTATTTAAAAGCGCACTCTTTATATCTAGTCCCTTATGTTGCACACTCAAGTTATCCCTAATTTCATCTAAAATATATCTATGTGTTTAGATATTCTTGTATACATATCTATATTTTGATAATTTCTATTTCAAGATTTTCCCATGCCACCTATTTCTCGTTTCTACCTCCTTACATATACATCATTGCCCAAACATTTTTGGCAACTAGAAACCTTTTGGTTCTATAATTCAAGAACTATTTTACCCAAAATTTTGTGTCTTCTATTCAAGAACCATTTCATATGGAATTTTGGGTTCTTTATTTGGGTATCATTTCACCTAACCTTTTGGGTTCGCTGGTTGGGTGTCGCTTCACCCGACCTTTTGGGTCCACTATTCAGTCACCTTTTACTTGGCCATTTTAATTCCATTCATTGGTTGTCATGTAATCCAAAATATTGAAGCAATGGTTATCCTTAGTATATGAGATTTTTAGTTGTCGTATTTTCTTTAGTATTAATAGTTATTTCTCAATAATTTTTATCATGAGGATTTTACATGGAGGATAATAGAGAAAAAAAAGTGAGTGGAATATATGGGGATGTTATTCTTTATTTTAGTATTTTTATGAAATCAAGTTAGGTATGTCCAGCTTGATGAGAGTTATTAGAAGTATTTTATTTATTTTATTTTATTATATGTCCAATCTAGGTAAACCTAGCTTTAGGTAGAGTGTTACAATAATTATATATTTATATATTTATGTTAGTTGTGATTCAGTCCTCCTTATCCTATTTATTTTAAATTTCTTGTCTCCCTATTATATTTTTTATTGGATTCACTATAAATAAAGCCTCCAACCTCACTTGAGAGGGATGATTTCTAGGTCTCTCTTCTATAATAATATAATTTATTTTAACATTATTTCATTCCAAAAATTAAAAAAAAACAGCCAAAGTATCTCATAGCTTCGTATCTTTACACATCATCCAAAGAAAAGTTTAAAATTTGAAACAAAAATACTAAAATAAATAAACATAAAAAAGAATTAATTTTTAGTACATGGAATGTAACTCCCAAGCCCTGGGCCACACTACAGTGCCCAGGGAAAGGTTTCCACGTGGCCTCAAGTGTGCCTTCTTGTACGCTAGATGCTTCAAACTAGTGGAGAGGGCATAATCTATACCATGATGAGACTATGTCCTCAAATTAGAGTGACACAAACAAAAAAACCAAACATTATACACATCCATCATATTATGTAGAATAAATAAACACATCCAATAACATGGATGATATTTTCATACAAATAATATAAATAATATTCCATTGGTTCGTTTTCATATACAAATAAGCCACAAAAAATACCATACACACACACGAGCTCTATTTACATCCCACCAAATCATAAAAAAAATATTTGATTCCACTTTATCATACCCTAAATTTGAGCTACTCAGCAGTTCTTAGGTCAAGGTCTCCACATTACCTCAAACACACCTCCACATATGAAAATTCCACTGACTAGTAATGAGGGACTAAAACATGCATTATGGAAACTATACCCTTGATTTCATAAAATTTAATAAAAAAAATAACTAAAAAATCCCAATTAGAGTAAATAGAATAAATAAACACATCCACTATCATACATGATTATATCATACAAAACATTACACGGATCACCCACTAGGATGATCTCATATAAAAAATTAATAAAAAATACAACACGTGAACACCATCCCTACTTCCACCCTTTATCCTCACACACCCTATCTCCAAAATACCCATCAAGCTACTCTAACCGGATCCACTACACATCATGTGCTTTGACCTAAAAATAGGGCATAAGGATTTCACGTACACTGAGATGAACATGTAGGGTGTTAGCATATAACTCAATAGGTATCACTTAAAACCCATAATATATGTCATCATATTCATTTTTATTCATAATTAAATTAAATAACATAAATAAACATGCCCGTAGAGTCATTATATTCTTACTGGGCCGCCATGACACCCAACGAGATACACAAGCCCATCAAGCCATTGTGTGCTAATTAGGCCACCATGATGCCCGACCATACCTACTTCAGCACCATGCCAAAATCAATTCACCATCTCACCTCATTCCAATATCTAGATCATACCTAAATAATCATGTTAGTGAAAAATCTAAACATTGACCCAATACCCAAATTAGGGCATGATCATACATCTATATCTCAACCCACTACCTTATCACTTGAGGCAGGGTCCATCAATCATGTCTCACATCATACTATGACCTATCTCTCTCTCGGGTGGTCCTCATCCCAAGATTACTAATGAAAGTTCCACCTAGAACACAAACTCATCCCCATGGAGATCCTAAACAATAGGTAATGATACCCCTAAATTTTTCAAAGCATGAAAGGTATAAAGGTTATGATGATAACCATGTAATTTATGTGTATAATATATGAAATCTTAATAAGGAAAATTAACAACAATGGATCAAAAAATAGATAATTGAATTCAATTAAATAAAAAATGTATGGGTATAATTATTATCAATATCAATCATACTTGGAAGACCCATTCTCACCATATGTAAGGTATCGATTGATTTCAATCAAGGGAGGATCATATTTCTAGTTGGTGATGAATATTATACCTTTGATTTAATGAAATTTTGAAATAATAGAATGAATTTAGAGGAATTTAATTCCATCTTCATTACTAAAAATTGTTCAACCACCACAAGTTTGAAGCATAATGAATAGAAAAATATAATGGAACGCATTGAGGATATAGTGGATAACAAGGTGATCACACCATATCAAAAAATAAATAATAAAAATAATAAATGAAGTGGATTGGGAAATTATCAAGGGAGTCCTAATAGAATTTAATCTATTTAATCATAATGTAATTGAATATTTGGGTTAAGTGACTCTTTAGTAATTTAAATTACTCATTTTTATGAGAAAATGTGACCCTTACAGTGATCATAAATATAGATTTTTTAGAAGATAAATAAGAATAACTCCATTATATGTGAAGGAAAAAAAGTAATAAATATCTTGGTAGGTTTTAAACATAAAGTAATTATCCCTGTAGTTTTTACGCATGAATCATTTTTGAAATAAAGGAGTATGCCTCACCATAAACAAAAAAATAATACAAATGCCTCCAATAAAGGAGGTTATTAAGGAATTTTTGAATTTATTCCATAGTTGTTTATAGTGTATGATGAAAGATATAAATGAGTAACCCTTGTCACCATGGTTTTCAATGCATAACACTGCACATGTAAATTTTATTTATGAGGAAAATATTATATATAAAAATAATAAATTTAGAATATTATAAATAATAAATAAAACTTAACAAAACACATTATATCGTGAAAATTTAGTTCAAAAAATGACATTGACGTATAACATATTTCTTTATTATGATAGATATATTGTCATAAATACCAAAGGATGATATTTCTTATGAAAAAACTATCTTGATCTCAAAGGATTTGTATGTATTAACATTGTGATATATGGATATGGATACTTGAGATATGATATCACTATGTACAACATCATATTATATTTATTATTTGAATGTTTTCATGCATAAAACATAATAAATTTTATATCATATGAACGACGAGAGATATCACTACTACCACATATGTAGTGAAAAAATGACATAAAGTGCATCGTAATTACCATACAGTAAGAATTGAAATACCATATGAAAGATAAGAAAATTTCATATTTACAACCCAAAAAATTATAACATATTGTATAGATGACAGTGCCATAACGATGTGATGACACCTTATAGATTGGATATCATTTAGAAGATAAACCTCATTGTCATAATGATATACTAAAATAATTAAAATATAAAATGGAAGATGTAAAAATTTTCATATGATTTACCTATAATGTAATATTTTATTATGGATATAATAGGATAATCTTTTTTAATAGTTTCCAAAGAGTTTTACAAATGAAAAATATCATTTTTGATTAAAAACAAAAAGAGAGAGAGAGAGAGAGATGAAAGTGAAAAAATAGAGTTCATCATTTCATTATTTTTAATGTTATTTGAAGAGATAGAGTCTATTAAGTTTATCATTTAATTAATATAAAGGAAACATTAATGCACATAGATTAGATTGTAATGGATTTTTGGGATATATTTGTTCTTAATCATCTAAAGCATGTTACTTGTCCAAATTTTTTTACTTTGATGTATTTTGGTTATTTTTCTTTGATTTTAATTTATAGTTAGTTGTGCCTCTATTAAAAGGCATTGTGTGGGATATTTTTTCCTTTGTAAAAAGGAAGTGGGGATATCAAGTTTGCCTCTTATTATAAAATACATGATATGGGTTGTGGGTTGTGCCTCAAGGTGGAAATAAAATTGCAAGGGTGGTGACTCCCTTGTTAAAGTAATTGTTCTAATGGAACTATCACCAACTAAATTATGGTTAGAATAAAATTATTTTAAGAACTATATGCCCAAACCAATGTATTTTAGTTTATATAGATTAATTAAGTTTTAGTTTTCACAATTTACCCCTCTTAAGATTGACACTAGGTTAATATATTTATGTTTTAATAACTTTAATAAGAATATAAAATTATTACCTATGAAATATTGATCATGCATAATAAATCCAATCAGAAAAATAGAAATAGTAAATAAAAATATATTATTAAAAATTGAATTTCAATATCCAAAATGTATATTAGTTTATTATACCAAAACACTTGTCCAGTTCTTGCAAAAATAACCACTAATTAGTGAATAATTCTCAAGTCATCCATAATATAGTTAAATATAAATATGACATGATAATAAATTAATTAAAAAATATTTGTTTGTACATAATTCCTTAAGTTCATGCCAAAGGAAAATTAAAATGTTCAAGGGAATAAACAATTAAGTTGACACTTCTTCTATGACAGGCTTTCTCAAAGAAAAAATATAAATTATCAATGATGAATTTAATATATTTTAATGTCAATGAAAAATATTCTATTTAAAAAGAGAACAAGGATATAACAATACCAAAGCT
Organism: Viscum album; assembly: GCA_963277665.1. Lineage (NCBI taxonomy): Eukaryota > Viridiplantae > Streptophyta > Magnoliopsida > Santalales > Viscaceae > Viscum > Viscum album. Next base: position 1,579,620,673 of record OY728141.1, read on the forward strand.
TTATTTTTTTTAAATTGAATCCAAATAATTATACTTCTCAACATATAAAACCTTAAAGTGTCACCCTGTCTTCTGTAGAGGAGATAATATCATAACATACCCCCACTAGGAACCCTCATAGAACTATGTTGAAGATGAGAGTAACCCTAAAAACCCACCTCAAATAGTCCATGGGTTCCCAGCTAGCACTAAGGGTATAGGTTACACTAATGGGAGGAATTACCCTCATGCAACCCAAAAATAAAATAAGTAAACCATCAATCAAATTACTAATATAAATAAAAACCAATATCTTATAATAATCATAATTCATGGAAATTTCATATAAACACAAGTCTCTAAAACAAAATTCCAAAATAAAACTCCTAAGGTAGTAATTCTAACCACAGCTCCCAGATTCAAGATAGAAATTTCTAGATTCATCTCCAAATCCCTCTTGTAGACCTATAAAACATATATATATATATATATATATATATATATATAAGGGTGATCATGAATTTATACTCAATTGGATCCTCCTAAATACCTACCATCCAAATATGGAGGGTGGATATTGATTCCATAGTGAATAAATAACAGAACGAATGTGAACTTACACCAAGTTAGCTAAACTAACTTCACCAAGGCTCTCTCAACAAAAATCACATCAATGTATAATGAAATAAAATCAAAGAATATAAAAAATGGGGTACCTCACACCAGTTCCCTAATGGTTTGTCACTTTCACACACAAATGACATATATCTTGGATCTCTCATCACATCCATACTTGTGAATTCGCACAACATATATATATATATATACATCAAGTCAATATTGATGTGGGATAGACCACATACCTACCTTCCCTAACCCCACAACATTTAGTGTTCTCATTGGTAGCAGTATGTATAAGCCTACTACAACTATATTCACATCCATATTCCAACCATATATCACAATCCCCTAATAATAGGGTATCATGAACAAGAATGGCATTAACCTCATGCATTCCTATTACCATGTATGACCCCAACTATATATCATTATATTATAACAAAATATCTAGATAAAGGTAGTGTATTGTTAATAGGAAAGACATCAACCTCATTCCCTCCTCCTACCATGCACAACCCCCACTATATATCACATAATAATCACATCAATCCCACTTTTATCTTTTGGTAACCATATTCATTCCATGTTCAGAAGAGAGAGTAGGGAGGGGGGTAATCAGTCATACATTCACTCATCAACCCAGATGTTTAGAGAAGACACCCATAACCCAAAATATTTAAGTATTATTAGGATTATCCGACTCAATTGGGGTACATATAATATAATAAAAAAATAAAACATGACTATATTACCATCACACACAAGAACAACCCTAAAGATTCATATCAAGTAGAACTATAATAGCCCATAGTCATCACCACATATCCAAAGTCTTCCATCAAAAATTTATTCTATTTCTAAAGCATCAACTAGCCCCATTTATTACCCACACAATAACCACAACAACAAGCATAAATTTTATTTAAACCCAATATTAACCATTTCCAAGTTTACCATTACTAGCACAACTATATTCATTATGCTATTAATCAACCATATTTAATTTTGAACCATTATTTAGATTACTTTATTCTTCAATCCATTCATTGATTCATATTTCACTATTATATCGGATCTTACCTCTGGTTAATCATAACCATTATAGCCTATTTCTCATTACCAATTTAATTTATTCTAACTATATTTAATTCCATTAGGCATCTATGGTGAAAACCGACATTAGGCACACAATAATCACACCAAAAACTACCACATAATTATTTTATTGTAATAAAAACTCCACACCTAAACATCTTCACCATAATTTCTATATTCACACATAACTGATTCATTACCAGATTTACATGATTTAACCAACCATGGAAGTGAAAATCATACCAATAGAAGTTACCAACACTATCACAGAAACACACCTTAATAAATAATTCATATAATAATAATCAATAACAAATATAATATTGAACCATAGTAAGAAATCATCTTTTCATCATTCTTTCCATGTAGAATATTTGGGGCCAATATATACATCATTGTTATTTCTATATTTTACAAGAAACCCATTAATTTCCATATTTATGTAATTATAATTTTATGAGAGATGATTCTATCATTTTAATTTCAATAATTTGAAACATTTTTTTCAAAAGTATCAAACACACAACATAAAATAAAATTTATAGTATCAAGTATATAAATCACAGTAGTTCATTAAACATTCGAAAACAATAACAATGACCATTAAACACATGAAAAACATAAAATCATATATAGATTATATGGTACTCTTTTTCATTTAATTTTCTCTGTTTTAGTTATTATCTTTCTTAGTTCAATTCACACTATTTATTCAGATGAATATAACATCATGAAAATTCAACAATTACATAAGGAAGAGAGCTCTTAAATCCCCTGCCTTGATTCCTTTCCCACGAGCAGGAATGAGGGAGAGATTCACTCAACCTACAACTCATAATATGATAATTAAATCCCGGTTCACAACTACTAATCGTCGGTGATTGAGGGCAGTAAATGAACAAGGAACACTCACAAGACTCAAAGGATGATGTTCTGATTATCCTAGTTCAAAGGAAAGAAAAGTGACTAAAACATAGATAGGGCTTTGAATTTTATACCAACATATATATATATATATATAAACACATGTAAATATACATAAATATATGTATATTCACAAACACGCACATATATACCCACATAATATATATAAATACATATATATATATATATATATGCCCACATAATATATATAAATACATATAAATAAATATAAATATGTATATATATATATATAAACATATAAATATTCATAAATATATATGTGTGTGTGTGTGTCTAAATATATATAGATATGTATATATATGTATGTATATAAAAATATATTTGTATTCCTAAATATAAATAAATTTATATAAATATTGATAAATTATAAATAAATATGCATAAATATATATTAAAATATAAATAAATATGAATAAATGTATATATAATTAAATATAAATTTATATACCCATATAATATATATAAATTTACATAAATACATATATATATATATATATAAATAAATATGTATATATATATATAATTGAATATAATTATGTGTGTGTAAGTATATACATACTGAAAATTCATTTTTAATTGAAATATACCCCCTTTTAAGGGCTGAGGGGGAACCCATCATGACATCAAGACTTAAATAGAAAACCAGACCCCAACGGACCAAAAGTCGTGATAAAAAACAACCCTCACTATAGGAGAGAAGCCCCTCCCAGCAACAAAAAACATTAATTCCCACTTCTATTGTCTCATCACTACATGGATAGTTGTCTCGTGCCAAAGAGCATGGTCCTAGTACCGATGGAAAAATCCATACCCTCTCAAATATTTGATTCTGAAAATCCATAAAATAGTGAAGCATCTTTGCCCTAAACCTCATCTGAAGTAGCTTCTTGTAAAAAATGCTTGCAGAATCCCTTGAGCTACGGACCACCAAGGCCAAAACCAAAATCACTTCCAGAAAACCAGCATTATCCTCCTTCCATTCAATATCTAATAAAAACATCAATGTAAAATTCAAATGCTCTGCTCATAAACCAAAAAAAACATGCTTTTTGTGAACTGAGAATCAAATGGATATTTCTGCACCAAATCTGTGGATTTTCTAGTAGGAGGATAGGCAAGAAAATACTTTTTAGGGTTATATCAAGGCTCGCATATTTTCGAAGATCCAGACATTAAACCGACAATATGGCCTCAACCAAATCATGAAATCCGCAAAAATAAATACCAACACTATCGCATGGACTCAGCAACCCAAACCACTGAATCCCATTCCAAATACGACTGCAAAAAAAACAAAAGTAGAAAAACATCACCAGTATGCCAGAAGGTAGTCCCGCTACCCAAATCCCATCGCTGCAAACCAGTTCGCACATTAAGACCACAACGAATCATCCACCACATACACTAGAGACAAGAGTCCTCAGGCCGCTGAATCTAGAACTCGGCCGCGAACCGGCACCATGTCGCCATGGGAGACCCTATACAACAAGGAATGAATTGGGTGTGGAGAGGCCAGAAACAGTGCAAAGGCCAAGATGACTGAGTCCACAAAGTCGTTGATTCCACTGTAATAATGGAATCACTTCTAGATCTCACAGAGCACAAGGAGGGGTGCCACACAAACCCAATACAAAGGAGGTGGAAACGATGGGAAACCCTAATTCATAGTGCCCCTTATGGGCTCATTCCTTGTATAAGTATATACATACATAAACACAAACACAAACACACATATACCCACATAATATATATAAATATATATAAAAATATAAATACATTTAAAAATATTTAAATATACATAAATATATGTAAACATAAATAAATATACATAAATATATATAAATATTTATTTATTTATTTATTTAAAATTATATATAAATATAAAAATATTTATATATGTATGTATGTATGTAAATATATATGTATGTGTACATATATGTATATGTATATGTATATGTATGTATATGTATGTATATGTATGTATATGTATGTATATGTATGTATATGTGTGTATATGTGTGTATATGTGTGTATATGTATGTATATGTATATGTATATACATGTGTGCGAGTGTGTTTTTATGTAAATATATTCATATATACATAATTATTGCAGTTAGGGTGGTACTTGAGTGGTAAACTTCGTAATCTTATATCCAAATGACCAAGGTTCAAATCCTGGAAAACCCCTTAGGGGATTTATGATGTAGGCACTAACATTGGGGGTGGTGATACAGGCATGATGCGGGCAGGCAGTGACGTGGGCATGACATAGGCAGGTGGTGATACATGTATGATGTTGGCAACTTTACCTTGGGCCTACGAGTTATGTAATGGGTATCTCTCTAACCAAATAGAAAGAAGCATTTTCTTACATAATAAAAAGTGGCTTCATCCCCAACTTTAATATATATATATATATAAATATATTAATAATTACCAATTAATAATTAAGAATTCGTAAATAATTAATCATTACTAAATATTTAATTATTAATAACTACTAAATAATTCATAATTCAGAATTTATAATTTTTTTAGTTTTAAAATAATTACTAACTAATAATTATAAATAATCAATAATTAATAAGTAATTAAAATTTTAAATTATAAAGTATAAATTTTTAAATAAAAAAAATATTAATTATTATTCATTAACAAGTGATTACAATATTAAATAATTATTTATTATTATTAATTTCACGTGCATTTTTATAAAACCACCACCAAGATTAAATAAATAAATTTTCAGATTTAGTGTCGGTTGTTTATAAACCACTGTGAATAAGTGACAATTTCATGATAGTTTTAAAAAAAACACCACTAATAATAAATAAATAATTTTATAAAATCAAATTTTATAGAAGGTGTTTATAAACCACCATGAATTAGAGGTGGTTTTAAAAAAATTAAAATGAACCAATTAGTGGTGGTTCTTAAAAATGATGCTAAAAACTATCATTAAATGCTCTTTTTCATATAATTAAATAGGATTCTAGTTTAAGTGAAGGAAATGAGAAATTTAATTGAGGAAACTACCTTTAAATAGTGGATAATAACTCTTAAGTTTCTATACTTTACTTTTATGAAACCAAAATAGCCTTACAAAAATAAAAAATACTCTTATGTTTTCATACGGACTCTTATAGAATCGAGAAAATACCCTTAAAGTTTCCCACATTACTTATACAAAATCTGATAAGACTCATACACACTCTTGTATGACTCTTACAAATGAGGGATTTACACTTATGAAATAAAATTACCCTTATGAAATCATATTTTACATTTATGAAATCAATTTTTGAAAATTAAAAGTCGCTCATGAAGTAATAAATGACTCCTATTAAAATCAAAATGACTCTTACAAAATCATATTACACTTACAAAAATCAAAATCTACTCTTATGAAATGCAGAGGACTCTTGGAAAATTCCAAAGACACTTATCAAATAGATAATGACTCTTATGCTAAATAGAAATGAATCTTACATTTTTTTTGAAAATATTTTTAACTCTTAAAAATGCAAGGGTCATTTAAAAGGAAAGAAAGATAATAAATTTAGTTCCATAATCATCTGAAAATTCAAATTGTAACTAAAAAATATATGATTAAACCTGAAATGAATAATTTCTTTAAAATCAAATTAAAAATAACCCAAACCTTTCTCAACCACCAAAACCATCATAAGACATCCTTGTACTCCCTTGGTACCCAATATATGATAAAGGAATGGTTTCAGAAAACATGGGACTTTATAGATAATGATCAAACCGTATCTCAAAATACCACAAGATTTATTAAAAATGAAATCAATTTGAGGTTGATATGTGATTTTTTTCATGAGTAGAAGACCATTTACTGATAACACACAAATCACAATAATAAAGGAAATTGGTTAATATTAACTAAATTAATTAAATTTATAAACAAAATATGACATATTATAAAAAAACACACTTAATTCAGTATTTTTATTATATCCACTTTCATTATTAAACTTGGTCATTTATAAGAAAAAAAAATTAAGTGCATTGGTTTTCTTATATTTTGTGACATGAAAATATTCCACTTTTTCCTTATATTTAGGATTAGATTTTTTATTTTAAAAATAAAGTGGTTAATTATTCACAATCACAAGAGACACTTCATAGGTCACAACTATTAATTATATTAATTACCAAGATTATTATCAATATATTCATATATTGATAGCTACAACTCATACTACTAGCTTGAGGTTTGAACAAATAAGGGTTTCATAAACTCCAAGGAATAGGTAGTAAATAAGAGTCACACATTATATCTAAATGTGTACAAGTATACAATACCATTTATTTGAAAAATCCCAAGGAATTACTACATTTTCTAAACATGATGTTATTTATAGTGCATATCAAACATATTAATATTCAGATTATATCATGGGAAAGAATAAAAAATTTAGGTGAGTATAATAATTATTTGGGTAATTAGATATTTAGATATTTATTTTAGGTTTTAATGAGTTATCCTTATCATATTTATTTTAAATTTAAAATCTATTTCTTATCTTTTTCATTGGATTCCCTATAGATAAAGCCTCTAACCTCACTTAAGAGGAACAATTTATTAGACCCCCTTTCTATATAGTGTCATAGTGACTTCCTCAACCCTATACCCCTCTCTCCCATATCTTTTATTTTATATAGACTTTAGGATATTTCCCCCGAGGGGGGGAACTTTCCCCCTGGCTAGTCAACTCTTATCTCTTGCTGCCACTACTCACCCAACCAAGGTAATTTTCCTTTTTCTATTAGATGAGTCTGGAATGGACCCTGTCAGCCTCCCTATATTCTCCCTCTCCTAACCGGCTATAAAAGATGTGGTAACTCCTATACACACCCACTACTATGTGCTTATTATGTTTGTATTCCCATTCCATCACTCCAGTTCCCAAGAATCTCATGTTATCCCTACCTAGCCTCTATTCACCCTCCTTTGAGAATGAACCTATGTCATGAAATTCTTTTTCCACCTCCCCTTCCCTGTAAGGAGTCATAAAAAATGTGTGTCACCACGCCCCCCCCCCTCCTGTTGTTTCACCCCTTATCCAAGTAGATCCCACCCAACTCCAGGTTTCACCCTTTACCCCCACTGGTAAGAAAGATATGAATGATTGATTTGATTCCTTCTCATGCATGGTTCTCTATTATGGGTTTCAAGGGATCATCCTATGATAACATGAAATAGAAAAGAATCATATAATACTAGTTTTTCTTCAAGTAAGTAAACACATAAATGTGAAAAAAATGTACCTATATCACAAAGTCAATGTCCTCCATCTTACTTGGATCATTCTTGATGATGATTATGAAGTAGTCAATAAATGCTTATTTCCTTTGAGGGATTGCACTATCTAGTGGATAAAAGTTCATAAACTGAGGACTCCCAAATGTTGAAGGGGTATTAGTGACTTCATTAAGGAACAATGAAAGGTGTCTATAAATTTAATGGAGGAATGGAAATATTTTTATGAAATTAATGATCATCCACACCTATTTATATTGTCCACCCATCTGATAGGAGGGATCATATACACTTATATTTCCATATTTTATGTGTTTGAATAAATGAGGAGTTTGTTTCCATATCAGGTGTCTTAAAATGAAACCCTTAAATTTAGTGAATTCAATTAACCTTTTTAATATATATACAAATCAATAATAATCTATTAATAAAGGATTAAAAACTGAATTAAACCATTTAGGAGGATCATCTAAATGCATACATGCATTATCATAAATGTATTCCTCCATCGTACACTATGATGGGATCTAATCATAGGTTGTGTTATAAGTATAAATATGATTATATCACCTTTTATAATCTGGGTATATCATTAAATACTATATAAATTTGATTTTTTTCAGTTCTAATAATCTCCAACTTTCAAAAAATCTCATATGGACTTAATGAAAAACTTTACAACTCTCTATGAATCCATCTAAAACTGCTTTTGGATAGAATTTCATCAAGATCCCTTCATTTTGTAACAAACACTTTTAACAAAACTTATTCCTTATACAAGGGTCTAACTATGTGGCCTTATATTATTTATTAGTATTAAAAAATATTATATTTTTATTCCATAAATGTAATCAAAGAATAACCTCTAGAAAAAAATCAGTGTTACTCAACCAACTAAGGGGTATGGTGTGATATTTATCAAACATACTCATATCTCTATATTAACATTTCCACCATAAGATATATCATATAAATCATATTTATACCTATATAATACCTTTTTCTATGAAATAAACTGACCTCTATACATGAAACAATATCAATCTTGTATAGTTCATCTCATCCTTTTTTATTCTTCAAAAAATACCGACAAAGTTAATGAACACATCACATGTCATTCATCTAAAAAATGAGTACATCACATGCTCCTTATCTATGTAGGTGAACACAATATATGTGACCCAAATAAGCATAGATATGTGTTTACTCAATGAAATTAAATCAAGGATTATATGTCTTTACTCATCATGCAAGTGGAAAAATCTCATCTTGGTTGCACTCCAACTGATGACCAGATCAACAACATACCCAATGATCACTTGATTAAATAAGTTATTTTTAAATTACATAATAAATGTATCAAAGTATAGATGTTATCATGTTAGTAATATCACCAAATTTATGTAATAAGTATTGATAATAATCATACACCCATAAGAATATCAATGACTGTATGAAATTTCATAAGATATACTTTGGTGGGTTAGTCCAAGTAATAAGTCTCTACTTATCATCTTATGAATCTATTAATAATATCTCATATACAATAATTCGTAATGATTATATTAATACATTCATAATAAACTTAATATATCATCAAAAATCAATATACTCCATGATGATCATCGACTAGGGATAACTCAAAGTCTTACTTCCAGAGGATATCATCATTTTACCATTAATGTAAAGTAAATTACAACACACATGAATAAATGATAAATTTAAATTGACTTTATTATAAACTAATGATAAATTTACAACCATTTCAAAAAATATTTAATTTTTTTAACACCCATAGATTCTACGTGACCCTCATGTTGTTGAAATAATGTTTTTGTTAATAGATCTATTACATTCCCTTCTGTGGCATCTCAATTGTTCTTTATATCACCCTTATCAGTGATTTATCATATTATATGGTATTTTTGAAGGATTTGTTTGGTTATTTGGTGAAATCGGGGTTCTTTTTCTTGAGTGATGAATTAATTTTTGTCATGGTAGAGCTTGATTACTCCTTTAATGCTTGGAACTGTACCATGTTTAAAGATGAACTTGTTAATCCAAACTGCTTCCTTCACATCATCTGATGTAGTGATGTACTCTGTCTTTATTATCAAGTTATCTATGGTGATTTTTTTGTAACTCCTCCAACTAATAGCTAAATCATTTAGTAAAAACAAAAAACCATATTGAGACTTCATATCATCTTTCTAAAATTTGAAAGTAGCATCCATGTAACCTTTTTCACAAATTTTACCCTCTCCTCTAAAGATCAATAACATATCCTTAGTTTTTATCAAGTAATCTAGTATATTATTCATAGTTATCCAGTGACTCTCACCAGGATTATATTGGTATCTAATAGTTATGATCAAATTAAAATATACATTGATTAAAGTACATAACATGGAATATATGATAGATCCTATAGAATATGCATAAGGAATTCTATCCATCCTTTCTAACACTTTAGAAGGATCCTAAATCTTCCTAATATTTTTTATATTCGATACTTATAAATACCAATTATTGGATTTCTACATTCTAAACCACTTCAATACTTTACCAATATATGTGCTTTGAATCAGTCCAAGAAACCTCTTAGATCTATCTCTATAGATCTTTATACTCAATATATAGGTTTCTTCACACATGTATTTCATTTAGAAGTATTTATAAATCCACATATTTATAGAGTGAAGTGTTAGGATATCATTTACAATAAGTAATATATCATCCACATAAAATATCATAAATACTATAATGATCCCACTAATCCACTTATATACATGAAAATAATTTGGGTTTTTGATGAAACTAAACTCTTTGATTGCATTATGAAATTGGATATTCCATCTTTGAGAAGCCTACTTCAAACTATAAATGGACCATTGCAGTTTACAGAACTTAGTAATCTCATCTAGAACTTAAAAAACTTTAGGATATATCATATATATTTCCTTGACTAAATTAACATTAAGGAAAGAATTTTTGAAATCCATTTGATATTTTTTATAATCAAAATGAGTTGTTTTGGCTATAAATATCTTAATGGACTTTATAATTGATACAGATGAAAAGGTTTCTTAATAGTAAATACTATTAATTTTCTTGTAAATTTTTTTAACAAATCATGCTTTATAGGTAGACCCTTTTCCATCCATTTCAATTTTATTATGGAAACCCCACTTACATACTATTGGTTTTACCCCTTCAGGTGCATCCACCAAGTTCCAAAAATATTTAGTATACATGGAGTCCATTTTAGATTCTATGGATTTTAATCATTTATTAAAATAAAAAATATAAATGGACTCGTGTTAGAAATATAGTTCATATACTATGAACATAACTTTATTATCATTATATATAATAACTCCACATCTCTTAGTTTCTTGATGAATCCTACCACAACTTCTAGGTTCTTGTGTAACTTGAGTATGTTCTTTTTACATAACTCATTATGGAACCATATAAACTTCCATCTTAGGAGAGATTCCTAAATATTGGTCTTGAACTTCTATGAGTTTAACATTCCTCCCACTGTCAGCTTAACTTAAGTGTTTCTTCTCAAGTAAATCACCACTTTCAGCCACAAAAACTTTTTTAATTAGGATTATAGAGATAACATCCCATGGTTACTTTAGTATAACCAAAAAATGAGAATTTTTATGACTTAAGGTTGATTTTATCAGAATCCAAATTCATAAAATATGCTTTATAACCCCAAATCCTCATAAAATAAATAATTCTATGTTTCCCATGCCACAACACATATGGTGTCTTCACAAATGCTTCATATGGAATGTGGTTTAGTAAAATTGTAATAATATCTAGAGTTAAATCCAAAAATGAAATAGAATGGTCACACTAAATCATTATTGATCAAACCATGTTTAAAAAGGTACAATTTATCCTTTTAGACACACCATTCCATTTTGATGTTCTATGTGGAGTGAGTTGTGAAACAATCCCATAATCCCTCGAATGATCAATGAATTCCTAGCTTAAGTATTCACCACCTCGATTCAATTGAATGATCTTAATATTCTTACCTAGTTGATTTTTTATTTCATTATAAAACTCAATGAACTTTTAAAAAGTTTCATATTTTTGTTTCATCGGAAACACAAATCTATATAGACTAAATTCATCAGTAAATGTAACAAATAACCCCAAAACACTACTCACTTGAGTACTCATCGGTCTATATACATCACTATGTATGAGATACAATATTCTACCATCCCTTTAACATTTTCCACTAAAAGTTTCACTAATCATTTTTATAATAAACAAGAATCATAATTCTCAAATGATTCATAATCAAATGAGTCCAAAAATCCATCTTTATGGAGTCATTGAATGTGTTTCTCATTTATATGCCCAAGGTGATAATTCCAAAGATTAATAAGAATATAATCAACCCTGAAATTCTTATTCTGAATGTTATAAGTCAGATTATCCATATCTAGAATGTATAAACCATTTATCACTTTCCTAGTTCCATAAATCAACTCATTCGTATATATAGAATAACTCTTATTCTTAATAGTGAATGAGAATACCTTCTTATCCAAACAAGATAGATAAATCAAATTTCTATTTATAGAAGGAACATTATAAAAATTCTATAATTATATAAAAAATACACTTATTAAAGTTATATTATAAGTTTTGATCTCTAATGCAACAACTCTCGCTCCATTACGAGCACAAAGATATACTTTATCCTTTTCCAATTCCCTTTTATCTTTGAGTATGTGTACATTAGAATAGATGTGTGACATGCACTTTTTATATAATACTCGTGGGTCAGAGATGGGGTAATTGATCTCTATATCATTCATATTTAGAGTCTCTCTTTATATGTCCTTGAGAAAACTTCTCAACCCTAGATATAACACTGCCAAAAGAACCATTTAGCAGCGATTTTTTGGGGTTTAGTGGAGGTTTAGTGGTTTCCCAAAACATCAGTGAAAATTTGTGTCCCTAATAATTTCTCATCAATTATAAGAATTTATGTGAATCATTTGACAATGATTTTTAAAAATTAGGGGAATCATTTAGCGAGGGTTTAAACCACCGCTAAATCTCTTCATAGAGGTTTTTTAAACTATTTTTTAAATTTAAAAAAATTAAAATTATTTTTTATTTGTTATTTATTATTTATAATTTATCATTTTATTATTTATTTTATTTATTATTTATTTATCCTTTCATGTAAAAATTGATCATATATATGTGTAAGGTGATATTTGAACCTCTTACCTCTTGGTTAATCTGTAAAGACTTTACTACTCTAGTAAACTCATCATATGGGGATTAAAAAGACTTCAAAATAATTATATATATAAATATATATATATATATACTTTTTCCTTATAATAATTTGAAATTTATTAAGAAATATTTTATGTTCCAAGCACTAAGACGGCGCGTGATTCTGAGGCCCGGTGAGGCTGGAATTATTTTTATAAAAATATTTATATATTTTATATCACGCGCATGAAGTTTTTATAAATAATGGAATATATCAGAAATAGAGTATTGTATCAAAAATCTGAGACCATTTTTAAATTCTTAATGTGGGTTTTACCCTAGGTACAACATAAATTTGGTAGATACTGGACATTTGAATGATGCATCTATTGGCAGGTGCGTTTAAATTACCATAATTTATTTATTTATTTATTTTCATTTAAATGACCTAAATAAGATCCTCTATAAATATTTCACTATGAAATTTATCTAGTTCTAGTCACATAACCCTGGGAGTTTTTTTAGGGGAGCTTTGATTTCCTTCATTGATAGATCAAGATTAAACGATGACTGATGATCGGATCAAGGTGAATCAACAGGAACCTGTCACAGCAGATCATACTCATCATTAGAGAATGTGTTATTCACCAATGATCAATCCATAATCAAGGTAGTTCTCATCAATTTTTATTTTCTCCCTTTTAATTAATTTTTTTTATGGATTCATATCTTCTTTTATTGATCAGTGATTATCTACCCTTCACATGAGCCTGTACAATAATTTTATTTTCTTAAATCAATTATTTATTTTGTTACACCATTTTATCACCCATGATTCTACACCTATCGATAATTGGCTGGTATTTTATCGGTCAACATTGAATATTGCCTTTTTTTTTGGGTTTCTACCACACCATTCTTTTTTTTCTTCATCGTTGTCCCATGGGGTTATAGTTCGACATTGTCAGGGTGGGTTCGAGCATGATCGAACCCCCGGAATCATGAAGGTTATATGAAAAAAAAGATGGATGGTGATTTAATAATGAATTAGATCAGTAATAAAGATGTGGGTTCATGTTCTATGATGTTATTGATGTTCAACAAGAATGATGGGTGATTATAGCTGTTTCAGGATCAGATCGGGGATCCCTATTTTCCCAGTTGATGTGTGGTGATGATGCGGTGTAATGGGACCATTTTTTACCAGAGGTCATGTGTGGGGTCTCATAATGGTGGTTTCCCATATGGTGATCTAAATGTGATTAATAGTTCCACATTTTCAGGTTATGTATTGACCATGTTTCCCTTAAATGATAATTATTTAATTAATATATTAATATTTTAGTATATCAATTTTCCTTGAATAAGTTGTAATTATTATTAGTATTAGTATTAGTATTAGTATTAGTATTAGTATTAATGAATAGATAAGAGAGGCACTAAAGGGGGTTGAGTTCTTGAATATAGTTAGGTGTTACCTAGTACTTGAAACCACCCCCCTACTTGTGATAGAAGAGAGGGAAGGGGAAGAATGGTATTATTATTAAAAATAATAATAAATTGTAAAAATGTGAGAAATAAGGGAGTGGCACACCTATTATGGGCATGAAATATGTGGGGGAGTTTTAGTGTGGCTCCCTCCCTTTGATTAAGGTTTTTGAAAAAAAATTAATAATAATAATATAAATTATTATGATTATTATCATGAAATCTTATTTCTATCATAAATACTTCATGTGGAGTTGGATTGATGATCTGTCTATGGAATCACAATCATGATACTGAGACAGTAAATTAAAGACCAATGTTGGGTAACTTTTTTGGACTGATGGATTAGGTCCATGAAGAGCCCAATAATAATAACAATATTGTTGTTGTTGTTGTTGTTGTTGTTGTTGTTGTTTTTGTTGTTGTTGTTGTTGTTGTTGTTGTTGTTATTGTTATGGAATCTAATATCTAATGTAACTTATTCATATGGTTTCATAATGATGAATTGTCTATAGAATCATGAGCCTGGTATTATGGAGGATGTGTTGAGACCAATATTGATTGTTTAATTTTGGTTCATGGCTCAATTCCATGAAACATTGTTAATGCATTATATGGTGAAATTTGTTTTTCTCACCTAGTCTCCTTTTTGGGAAAGTGAATAGCTTATCTTGAGTGTTTTTCCATGATAATCATAATGTTATGATCCATTTTTTCATTCATGGCTCTTTTTAATGATATATAGGTGGATTTATTTTTTAGCATAATAGATCGATGATGAGCCTCATGAACTCGTCAGGCTTTTGTAAATACTCATATTTTTACCCATGAGTAGTCTATCCTAAGTGTTTTTCTATGTAAAACATGATAGTATCCTTTGTAGTGTATTTTTAGATATGATGTGATATGTTTCAAACATGAAGCTCTTTTAGGAAATTCTCAATGATGTTAGTGATTATGTAGGATCATCAAAGAGAGTCCAGAGTGGTACTCCCTTGATGGACTAGGTAGTGGTTCCTCTATCTATCAACTAAGATGTACCCCCCTTACAGAATAAGATGTGGGTCATCTACCTACTAAGTGGTACCTATCTTACAGACTAGTTAGTGGGTCCTCTGCCTACTGAGCAGTACTACCTTATGAAGTAGGGTGTGGGTTCTCTACCTACTGAGTGGTACCCCCATTACAGACTAGGGTGTTGATCTTTTTCCTACTAAGTTGTATCCCCTTTACATACTAGTGTGTGGGTACTCTACCTAATGAGTGGTACCCCCTTATGGACTAGGGCATGGGTCCTCTATCTACTAAGTGGTTACCCCCTAATGCACTAGGGAATGGGTCCTCTACCTACTGAGTGGTACCCCCTGATGCACTAATGAATGTATCCTCTACTTAGAGATTGTTCCCCCTCAACTATGTGGAATAGTGATGAGGTGTGGGCCCTATACATGGTTACATATTTAGATATAAATATTAGATGTTCGGCATTGATGATAGGCCTTTGGAACTGTTGGTCGTGACATTATCCTAGGCTAGGCTATGAAATAGAGATCCCCTTTCTCTTTCAACTAGGTTTATTATATGAACATGTGTGTGTGTGTGTGTGTTTCATTGGGTTTCATTTCCCTCTTGTTTTGGGATGAGATGACTACTTTTATCGTGTCTTTTATAGCTCCCACTTTATTTTTCTAGGGTGTTCTACTAGGTATGTATATACACACCCCTATATATGCTTCTCCCATATGTGTCGTGTCTTATGTAGATGACAAAAATACCAATAGTGAACTCAAAGGATCATAGGGATACATGGGTGAATTTGACCACATACGATGGTCGGGGATTGGAGATTTAGAGTCAGGATATCATAGCATTTCCTTTCCATTTGTTGTTAGGTTGGGACATATTTTCTGGTTGGGTATGTATTTTTTCCTTTACGTTTTAAATTATGTTATTGTACTCTTTTTTATTCCCTATAGGTTATTGCATTCATATTTTCTACTATAGATGTCCTTATCTTTTATTAGTATTCCTCTACAATTCTGTATAGATATGGTTGGGTGAATGAATATAGGTATATTATCCAAAGGTCTCCCATATTAGTTATTCCTTCTAGGAGCTTGTTGTCATCCCCTAGCCTATGAAGGTGGGCTTAGGGTAGTTTTGTTTTATAATTATGTTGTCCAGGTGGGTCTCGGTGGGTCAGGTCTTGACATATTGGTATCAAAGGTGATTCGACCTCAAGATGGTGTTTGGATTTTTTTTACCTCATGAGGTTTGGTTGGGAACTTAGGGAAATATTATCAAAGTTTCTCGAGTGAAAATTTCGAGCCAGGGAACCTAGTGTTGTGTGGTGGCCAACGTATCCATTCACTAGGACTATAACTACTTTCTTACTAACTCGGTACACAGAGACATTGGTTGTAAGGAACATTGATACATTCATCATATAGTATTGATTACTTTGACTATCATTCTTGATTTAGCTCCCCATATATATATTCTCATTGATCGTGGTATGTCTTGTCTCTTGCAGGATGTTTACACATTGACAGCCAGTGAGGTTTTCATAGTATAGTTGAGAGTATAACCCAATGAGTGATGAGGCCTCACTAAAGGGGATTATTCATGAGTTGATCTTTCTTCAGGATGGTTAGAAGGTGGATGTTTCTCCAGTTTATCAATTTGTAGATCCACCTCCATTAGTTTAGGTGGATGCAGTATCTCATATTAAGTCGTGGATGGATATTTTGGTATTGGATGATGATGTGTAGGGTTAAAGTAGATATTATGAGCTTTTAAGGTATTTATCACGTTAGATTTAGTGTCAATAGGACCTACTAATAGTAGGCATGTGATGAAAGTCACAAGATAATATTTTTCGTCATAGACCTCCGGGAAAAATCAGTTCTCTGGTGCTGAGATATTTCTATGCTTGTGATGGGTATGAACATATAACATGAGATTTGACTACCCATCATGCTGAAATTAGAGAGGTGATTGATAACCCACCTAACTAGAGGCAACAAATAGATCATGGAGGTTCATGTGGTGGTGAACATTATGGAGGTGTTGTGGGGAAGTAGGAGGTGGATTGTGCTTAGGTTTGATGCTACCACCACCCCTAGGTGGACCACTCTAGGCTTAGGAAACTAGTTGTTAGGATCTTGTATGTTCATAGTCACTAGAGGTTATTTACCCATAGTCTCCATGTGTGTTACAAGGTATGATCTATGTTCCTTCTACTTTTGTTTTAGTACTATTAGAAACAAGTATAATCCACTCTTTTTCCTCATTTTTCGATTTTTTCTAGGGATATTTGAGGCATCGGTATAGCCCTATATTGGTGATATTGTCATAGATTTTTACATTCAAGGAGGAGAGACAATTTCTCCACTGATACATGTTCTTGAGACATGATCCAATATCCAATTGAGTGACTTAGTGTCACCCAATGAAGATAGTTTCTAGGTGTGGTGGATGAGTTCCTCTAACTTGTGTGTTTGAGGTTGTTTATTGTGATAAGGGTTCATAGTAATCCCTAGTTTTGGTAAAATGGTGTGAAGGGGAAATAATTAGTTCCAAGTAGTAGGATCTTTTAGAGGTTTCATGGGTTGTTTGAGGTACGACATGTGTCTTCACTAACCTAGTTTAATTTTTCTCACAAATTCATGAACCACTTATTCCTGAGCATATCCCATATTCAAGACCTAGTGATGTTAGTAGATCCTTTTTTCTTAAACCTTGTGTCGGAGGATCATACAAAAATGATCAGTGATTACATGCTTCTACCAATAGTTTGACCTTACTTTGGGGGGAGAGAGAGAGACTCACATGTAATCTCTTTATATTTGAAGTGATACTCTATGATGTTTTCCTTAATATGTATTAGTTCTCTACTACCCTTGATCTTTTTTTTCACCATTGATTGTGGAAATTTTCTCAGCTTATTGGGACAAATTTTCCCTCCATTGATAAAGAGTTATCACGGGTGGGGCAGGATGAGCTCATGCGCAAGGGGTTATGAATGAATTCTTATTAATTGGATAGTTATACCTTTGTAGTATTGGATGTTATGAGCTTTTTTCTACAGTTATGGTGGAGTATAAGGAAGTATTTCTAATGGACATGTTGGTTTTATCACCACACTGAAAGTTGGTCTTCTACAAGGACTAACACTAGGGATCACCCCTATTTTCTTTTTGAAATAGAATATTATATGGGCCCCATTTAGCTTCATAATCTAAAGGTATGGTTGAGATTTTTTAGAGAAAGGGGTTTTGTAAGACCTAGTATGTTAACCTGGGTAGCCCAAGTTTGTTCACCTGAGAGGCAAATGAGTGTTTGAGGTTGGGTGTGAATTGGTGTCACTTGAACTAGATGATATAAGGAATATTATCCACTCCTGAGAATAGTTGAGTTCTTCAACTAGTGGTTTGGGTTGAAGTGGTTGTCGAAGTTTGACCTTAGTATGGATTATCACCAGCTATAGGTTTAAGAGGTAGATGTACTGAGACTGTCTTCTTACAAGTATTATGGTTTCGTTGAGTTATTGGTGATACCATTTGGCATGTTGAACGCCCCAGTATAGTTTTCAAGACTTATGAATTGGATCCATAACCTTTATTGGGTCGTTTTGTGGTAGTATTTTGTGATAGTACCATCATGTCCTTAGTATCATATTTGGTTCATGCAAGACATGGGAAGTTGGTGATAGTGATGGTTTTAAAAGGGGTGAAATTCATCCAGGGGTGGATGAGGACTGCCCAGAAAACATCAGGATTAATTTGTGGAATAAGTAAGGCGGCCTTTGGAGTTCAATTAGGAGATAATCTATTCTTAGATATCTTACTATGCTGAGGATGACATAGATTTGTCCAGGATGGAAGACTATCTCTAATGATCATAGGCCCTTTTTCTTATTGTTGTGTCAAGTTAGTGAGGTGGTGTGCTGCTTAACCTTGTAACCACGGTAGTTTTAGTCACTTGTGTTATCTACATGTCATAGATAAGGAGGTATGTGCACAACTCATTGTATGATATAGAACTGGATAAGATAGGAGGATAAGGTGGATTTTCCTTTTTCAAGGAGTTGGTGGCATTGAGAACTAGAAAATAAATACCCTTCTTAGGTGAGTGTTTTCCTTGGGTGTGTGTTTTTTTAGAGTATAAGAAACCATTGGGGGAGATCCTGGAAATGGAATACCCGATTGAGAGCTCATTATCTCAACCTTTTTTCTTAGTTTGTATTGTTTATGGAAGAAAATCTTTGCATAGGGTATTAATTTAGAGACTATTTTTTCATGTAAGACTTTAAAATATATTAAGATATTTTTAGAGCTGGGTGCTAAGACTATGTGTGATTCCGAGCCCCGATGTGCTCAGAATTAATCTTATAAAAAATTAAATATATTTTATATAGCGCATATTTTATTTTTCATAAATAATATAATACCCCATGAATGGAGTCTCAGATAGGATATATTATACTACAGTTTAATCTAGAATATGGGGTTTACCCTAGGACGAAACTAAATTTTGTTGGCATAGAATGTTTAGATAATGTAGTTATTGGCGAGTGCATTTAAATTAAAATAAATGATTAATTTATTTATTTTAATTTAAATGACCTAAATATAATCCTCTATAAATATTTTTTTATGAAATTTTTCATGTTTAATAGCATAAACCTGGGAAGTTTTTGAGAGGATCTCTAATGGACTTCATTGGAGGATCGAGATTGGATGATGTTCGATGAACAGATCAAGTTGAATCGATAGGTAGTAGATTCAGCAGATATCCTCATCACTGGTGAATGTGTTCTTCACAAATGATTAATCAATAATCGAGGTAGGGATTTTTACTTTTTTTTTCTTCTCCATTTTAATTAAAATTTTGAGCATGGATTCATATCTACTTTATTGATATATGATTATATTCACTTCGCATGAGCTCATTCAGTTATTTGATTTTTTAAATCAATTATTTATTTTGTTACACCATTTTATTGCCCATGATTCTTCACCAATTGATTATTGTTGGTGATTTCATCAGTCAATGATGAATATCACCTTTTTTGTTCTTATCCCCCACCATTCTTTTTTTTCTTCACCGTTGGCCCACAGGGTAGCGGTTCGACATTGTCAGGGTGGGTTCAAGCATGATCGAACCCCCGGATTCATGAAGGTTGTCTGAACAATGAGTTGTATGGTGATTTATGAATAGATTTAATTGATACTATGGGTGTGGGTTTGCGATCAAGGATATGATCAAGGTGAAATAATAATTATGGGTGATCAGAGGTGGTTCAGGATTGGATTGGTGATCCTTATTTTCCCGGTTGATGTTCAGTGATGGTGTTGTGAAATGGGATCAGTTCTAAGAAGAGGCTATGTGTGGGATCTCATGGTGGGGGCTGCCTATATGGTGATCTAGACATGATTAATGGCTCCATGTTTTCTGGATGTGAATTTATCTTGTTTCCATTAAATGATAATTTTTTAATTAATTTATTAATATTTTAGTATATTAATTTTCCTTGTATGAGTTATAATTTTTAATAATAATAATAATAATGAATAGATAAGAGAGTCGCTAAAGGGGGTTACGTTCTTCGGGATGGGTATGTGCTACCTGGTTAATGAACCCCCCCCCCCCTCTTGTGATAGGAGAGGGAGAATGTAGAGGAGATTGATATTATTATTAAAAATAATAATAAATTTTAAAAGTTTGGGAAACAAGGGGGTGGTGCACCTATTGTGAACATGAAATGGGTGCGGGGGTCTGAGTGTGGCTCCCTCCCTTTGAGTAAGGTTTTTGAAAAATAAAAAAAATATAAAATTTTATTATTATTATTATTATCATTATTAGTAGTAGTTTTAGAAGTAGTATTTTCATTATGAAATCATATTTTGATCGTAAATCCCTCATGCGACATCAGATTGAAGATCCCTTTACTACATCATGATCATGGTACTGAGACAGTCGATTCAAGTCCAATGTTGGGTACCTTTTTTTAACTTGTGGATTAGGTCCATGAAGTGCCCAATAAGAATAAGAATAATAATAATAAGAATAATAATAATAATAATAATAATAATAATCTTATTACTTCTATTGTTATTGTTGTTGCTATTATTATGAAATATAGTATCTGATGTAACTTATTCATACAGTGTCGTAATGACATACTATCTATGTAATCATGTACTTGATATTTAGGTAGAAATTTTGAGACCATTATCTATTGTTTCATTTAGGTTCAAAACTTGGGCCCGTGAAGCATCGTTCATGTGTTATATGGTGAAATGTGTTTTTTCACCGGGTGACCATTTTGGGATAGTGAATTGACTATCTCAAGTGTTTTTTTGTGAGGATTGAAATGGTGTGATATATTTTTCCATTCATGGATATTAATTCTAATATATTGGTGGATTGAAGTTTTATCCTGATGGACTGACAATGATCCTCGTGAGCTTGTTAGGATTTTAGCCATACTTGGATTTTGACCTGCAAGCAGCCTATCTTGAGTATTTTTTTCAAGTAGAATGAGATGGTAGAATTTATAGTTCATTTTAAGATATTATGTAAGATTTTATAATAATTTATCTCATTTATATTACACTCAATGATGGTAGTGATCGGGTAATATCATCATAGAAAGGTGAGAGTGGTGCCCCCTAACAGACTAGGTTATGGATCCTCTATCTATCTATTGAGTGGTACCCCACTTACAAACTAGAGAACGGGTCTTATACCTACTAAGTAGTACCCCCTTATAGACTATGGGTGTGGTTCCTCTACCTAATGAGGGGTACCCCCCCCCCACCTAGGGACTAGGGAATGGGTCCTCTATCTGCTGAGTGATATGCCCTAACACACTAGGGAGTGGGTCCTCTTCCTACTAAGTGGTACCCCCTAATGCACTAAGGAGTGGGTACTCTAGTTGGAGATTGTTCCCCCTCAATTGTGAGACATAGTGGTAAGGTGTAGTTCCTCTACATGGTTACTTCTTCAGATAGACATTTTAGATTTTGGGCATCAATGATGGACCTTTGGAATTGTTTGTTGACTCATCGTTTTGATATTTTCTAAGAGTTAGAATCCCATTTATCTCTTGACTAGGTTTCTTATATGATAATATATATATATTTATATACATATGTGTCATTGGGTTTTGTTTTAATCTTTCTTTGGGATGAGTTTAATACTTCTATAATGTCTTTTATCACTCCATATTCATTTTTTAGGGCGTCCTACTGGGTATGTATATACTCACTCCTTCATGGGACTCACCCGCATATGTCATGTCTTATGAAAATGACAGACAGATCAGTGGTGATTTTAGAGGATCATAGGGATACTTAGGTGAATTTGTCCATATATGGTGTTTGAGGTTTTGATATCTATAGTTGGGATATCTCACAATTTCTTTCCAGTTATTTTCTGTTTGGGACATCTTTTCTTGATGGGTGTGTATTTTTTCCTTTTTTCAGATTACGTTTTCATACTCTTTTGTATTCCCTATTGGAATTTAATGCATGGTTTCTACTCCATATATTAATTTATTTTATTATTATTACTCTTCAATTCTACATGGAGATGGTTGGTTTCATGCATATAGGTATATTAGGAAAAGGCCCCCTATATTAGTTGTCTTCTCAGTGCTTGTTGCCAGCCTTTGGCCTGTGGAGGCGGGCTTGGGGTAGTTTTGGCTCAGCCTTCCACCAACCAGGTGAGACCTGATGAGTTAGGTCATAAATATATATATATATATATATATATATTCATAATAAATGGTCAATAAATAATACTGCTCATGAATAATATCAAATTAGAGAGTGCATGCTTTTTAAGATTGAATTGGGATTTAAACGGGATCCCAAATTTGACTACCTTTACCTTTCTTGGGAATAGCTTGGTGTTCAGTGATGTGAGGATCACATGTGGAGATAATATTTAAGATGTTCATAATTAGTAAATTACCTCTTATATGATTCTATAATGTTTGTTACTTATCTTTATATTGAAGCTTTCAAAGTGGTAGGTACTACATGGAGTTCTCTTTAGAGAACTCATATAATCATTAATGTATATTTAGTGTTTTGGATAGAGGATCTGAAATATTTTGGGGATGATCACACTAACCATATAGAAACACCTTATGAGAAGATGGTCATTACTGTTATTGATGGTTGTATAAAATTATAGATAGTGATTTTAGTTTGATAAGGCTGGGATAGAAATGAACCTCTGGTTGGAACATATTATGAAGAAAACAATTTTAGGAATATTTACATTATTTCTCATATCTAAACTCAATAGAATTTTGATTCCAGGATTGATCTAGGAATGGAGTTGGTTTGGAAACTTTATTGGAATTTGCATACACTTCATGGTTCATATAGGTTGGTGTGCATGGTTTTTCTTCTTGGAAATGAACTTAAAGTCAAGGCAATTTAAGAAGAGGCATTGATGTGGACAGAACCCCTTTTTTTATTTAATACTTATGGATTTTTATGTACACTAATGTTGGCTATTGTTTCCAACTTTCATAAATCATTTTGAGAAATTATAGATGTTGATCAAAGATGGAGTTTTGATGGTTACTTAAAAGAAAGGGTTTGTGTTGATTGTCTAGGAAAGTGACTTGATAATTTAATATTCACATACTAGAAGTTTGTATATGGATTGGATGATTGTAAATGTAAATGAGATGTTGTGGTGGATTGAAACATATATGAACTATAATTGGATGCATGACTTTTCACTGATGTGTATATGATGGAATGTATGATTTTCTTCTTTCAATTTTTAGATGGTGTAAGCTCGTTATACCACATTTATTCACTAATATTTCTTTTTTCTTTAATAAATTTTTGGGGATATAGGTTGGTTGACCGACTCGTGTCTTGGATCGTTTCGGATAAATAATAAATAATAATAAATACAGATAATTAAAAATGATAAATGATAAGTAAATAATACATAATAAATAATAAATAACAATAAATAATAAATGATAAATAAATAATAAATAGTAAATAGTAAATAGTAAATAAATGATAGATAAATATTAAATATTAAATAAATACATAAATAATAAATTAAAAAATAAATAATAAATAATAAACCAATCTTTAATAAATAAGTAATAAATAAATAATCAAAAAATAATTAATAATTAATAATTTCTAATTAAATAAGGAAATGTACAGATAAATTAATAATAAATAATAAATAAATACAATACATATATATTTATTTATATACATTTATATATATAAATATCTTATAAAAATATATAAATATAAATAAACTTATATAAATGTATATAAATACAAAAACACATGTATATATATATCAACATAATATATACAAATATATATACATGTATATAAATATACATAAATAAATATAAATATCTATAAATATATATACATATGACTAATTTTACATAATTATGTATAAATACACATATATATTACATAAATATGTATAAAATAACACATATATATAATTAAATATAATTATATATATATATATACAAACACATGTAAATATAAATAAATATAATTATACATAAATAAAAATAAATATATTTAAATTTATATAAATATAAATGCATATAAATATATATTTATATATATACTCACATAACATATATAAATATATAGAAACATAAATACATATAAATATTTATAAATATATATATATATAAATACAAAAAAAATATAAATAAATATAACAAAAATGTCTATAAATATATACAATTATATATAATTATAAATGAATATAGATAAATATATAAATAAATATACATATATATATATATACACTACATATATATATATATAATAAATAATAAACCACCAAAAGAGGGAGGATCACTCAAATTAAAACACAACCATATTGATAGGAATGTAAAACCCCAGAATAAAATCA
This sequence comes from Viscum album, assembly GCA_963277665.1. Classification (NCBI taxonomy): domain Eukaryota; kingdom Viridiplantae; phylum Streptophyta; class Magnoliopsida; order Santalales; family Viscaceae; genus Viscum; species Viscum album. The sequence goes on from OY728141.1 coordinate 1,579,646,293, forward strand.
TAGAAAACTAAATAAGAATAAAAAGACCCTCTTAAACAAAGATTAAATTATATCGAATGTTCAAAAATTGGGATATAACAACTAAAAACTTTGTAGAACTTATGGAACTTTTTTAACTCTAAAACATACTGAATGGGATCTCCCTATTAACATGTCATAAATATCTTCATAGAATTTTATTTAACATATCATGGAGCCCAAACAGACACTCCAATCAAAATTTATGGTTATTTGAAGTTAAAGTTTTATTTTAAACTTCTATTAGAACAGTAATGAATTTATTATTATTAATTATTATCAAATTATTATATAATTTTGTTTTAGTTCTTTTCATAATGATCGATTTGATGGGTCTTGAAGCATAAACAGACACCAAATCAAAAGTTACGGTCATTTTATATTGAAGTTTGATTTTAATCCTCTCTTATAAAATTAGTTATAGAGGATATTTTTTCCATGATATTAATATCTGTATATATATTTGTATAAATAAATTATTATTATTATTATTATTTATAATTTTTTATTTAATTTTAATATATTTAGAAATGTTTTTTAAAATAATCTCTGTTAAAGTTAAATTGAAAATTAAAAAAAGGTTTTGGGGGAAGTTTTTTTTAAAAACACTGCTAAAATTTAATAAAAAAATAAATTTTATTATTTAGTGTCAGTTTAAACCTGTGATATACCATGTGTACAAATGGAGTTGAAAATTCAAGAGGAATTTTAATTTTCAATTACGAGATCTGTAAAAATTTGAGTCAATGTTCAGAATGGAATTCCAAGAGTTGGGAAATCTTAAAGTGATGTTTTTATATATGTAATGAGGCTTGAAATGTATATCGGGTACTTAGGTGAGTCTTGTGAGGTCCAAGTTATGTTTTGAGAGTTTGGAGATTTCTAGTTAGGGTGCATAGTTTGGTGTGTATAGTTTAGTAGAAATCATGCAACACCCTGAGCATGAGATGGTTTTCAGTTCAATTTCTATAGTTTGTGGTTTCCTTGAACCATATGGATCTTAGAGTAAACTACGTGGCTTGGTATGGACTTAGGGCTTAGAAAATGATTTGTGAACGACTATAGAAAAATTGTGAAAAATGTTACAGACTGAGGCGGTTCATGTTCACATGGTTGGCACACGGTTTTTCAAATTATATCACTCTACCATATGATAGGACTTTGCATGGAAAGCACCGATTGCATGGTTATCTCACAGTTTGGAAAACCATGTGTCTCATTAAAAGTGGGTTTGTATGGTTTTCTCCTCCGATTATTTAAACCCCTTCTACACTTTTTCCTCCCCCCTTGCACGCATGCATCCCGTATGACCAAGCCCCCCTCCTTATCTTATCCCTTGGTCAGGGGATGATTTTGGAGGTCATTATTTAGTGATTTAAGGTACGTCTCAAACTCCAATGATCTCTATAAACCCTATTCTCCACTTGATTTAATTTTTTTTCTCCTAACTTAGGGTTTGGTTCTAATTCCACTATAACATGGTGAAATCATCCAATTTAGATGGGGCTTCCTTTTTTCTTGTGATTATAGCATCCCAAGATTCCATCTACACCTGGTTTCTTGGCAATTCAACATGGTACATACTAATTATGAGTTTATTTGGTTTTCCCCAATGTTAAATTAAATTATATATGGTGTTGGCATAATAGGTTAGGGCTTCAACCTGGTTCGATGTTAGGGTTATATAGGGGAGAACCTATGGGTTTTTGTTATGGTTATATTGTGATGAGGTCAACGGTGAGCTTTTTAGTTATTATGTCCTTTTATAATTAAATAAATTAATTAATTGTAAATGTTGTAATTAAATAATTATTTAAATTTGGCTTAAGTTAGGAGCTTGATTCATTGAGATGATATTTCTTAATCCTATATGGGGTTGGATGGGCTTGGACAAGCCTTAGAAGCCACTTCCATCCTTTTAAAATAAAATAGAAGTCTCCAAACTTAAGGTAGGTAGTCCCTAGACTTGATCCATAGTCTTTTATTTTCTCAAGTGCATGTGTAGTGCGGTCATTTCATCCTCATTGAGCATTGAATTGTTTTAATTTAATTAATTTGTATTCCCTAGTTAAAATTCCCATAGAAATTTTTAAACTTAGGAAGAGGTGACCCTAGTGGGGTGCCTTGATGATAATATGACCTTGGAATTTTGGAAAACCTAATGAATGGTTATGTTTAATAAAATTAAGTGAGTAATGTTAAGGGATGACCCCACTTGGAACCTTAGCCTTATTAGCATATTATTTCATAAATTTTATAATGGTTTTAAAGTGGTCAAGTGGAGGATATGATTTAATAAAAGACTGTGAAATTTAATTTCATAGTCTTTGATATTTTAAATGGTATTTGAAATGGTGTTTTTGGAAATGGTGATAGCTTGGGGTTTTAAAAGGAAAATGGGAGGTGTAATTTAAGGCATGTGTTTAGTGTTTTTTTTAGAAATAGTAACTTGAATTAGTATTTTGAAATGGTAAAATGATCTTGATATTAGAAATGTTTTTGGAAATATTTTGGATAATGGTAAGTGGAATTTTTTTCAATATATAAATGTTAAATGTCCCCTTATGATTATAATTGTTTATTTTGTGTTGGATTTTGGTTTAGATGGTTAAACTAGGGGTAAACATGGCCCCCCGAGTGGAATCTTGGTTTTGATGGTTAAACATGGGATAAACATGGCCCTCAGGTGGATGTGAGAATTTATTATTAAACCTTAGGGGAAAACAAACCTCAGGTAGATGATTGTGATTATTAAACCCTAGGTGAACATGGCCTCTAAGTAGATTCTTTGTTTTTATGGTTAAACCTGGGGTGATCACATCCCTTGAGTGGAAATGGGGACTTATGGTTAAACCTAGGGTAACCACAGACCTCAAGTGGATGTTGGGGAATCATGGATGGTTATATTACCCCTTGGGTGATGCTTTGTTTTACCAAGGATTGGTATATTGTCCTTGGTAGGGAGATGTTTGTCATAGTCTTTTTGATGCTCTTAAATAAACCCCAACACTAGATGAATATGGTATGTACCATTCTAGGGATGAACCCATCCCCTCAGTTCATAGTTTGTTTTATCAATTGGTTTTAACTGTTAAATGGTTAAAATTATATATTTTTACCTTGAGAACCTCTACATGAACTTATTTTCAAACATGTTATATTTATGGATGTTGTTGGTGTTAATCTACTGGGTTGTACTCACACCCTACTTAGGTCATCATTATACTTAAGTAACCAAGAAGCACTCAATTGTTACAGGTTCAGGCTATGCTGAGAACTTCATTAGGTTTAGCATGGTCAAGTGAGATGACTTGGATGACATAAAGATATCAGGATGTGGTATGGCTCAGAGTCCTAGGGGAGCCTTGTATTTTATTTTCCTTTTGTTCCTTGTACATGTGATCAGCCTAGCGGGTGGTTTTTTGGTATGCCTTATGTTAGTTTTTATTTTGTATGACATCTTTAGTTTAATTATTATATCTATGTACACTTATGTTTATGATGTTTGGTTATCTACTTCATTTATTTTTTTACTCTGATATAGGGGGGTATAGCCTCCCCAAAGTACCTCCTAGACCATCAATGCTAGTTAGTAGCCTCTGGATTTTGGGGAGGTGCACTTGCGGTCACATGGAGAACCGGTTCAAGTATTGTTCATAAATTGATCTGAGTTGGTACATTACAAAGTGGTATTATAGACTTTTGTTTTTACTATTTTAGGATTTGATAGATAGGAGATATAGGTATGTATTGGAGATTTTTATGGAACTCAAACTGGTGCATCATGAACACATTTTCTGATAGAATTCCATGTTACTATGGGTATGGGATTGATATTATTAGATTAAGTTGTTATGAATATTTTGATTTTCACCAAGCATGAAGAACATGAGGTTTAAGATTTATGGTTGATGAGTTATTGAGTTTTTGGATCTTGGACCATTTTAAGGAGACTTGTTATTGGAAATTTTGAATCTTTTCCTTTAGAGGCAATATGTGTCTCATGAATCATATTAGGCACGTAGGATTCATATTATATAGGCTTTATTGTGTTATTTCTTTCACTGATGACTAGGACTCGGCTATTTAAAGTATCAAAAACTACTTATAAAATGTTTTTCTACATAGGTACTTGGTGGAATTCTACTCAGTTGGGATAACTTGTGTATGCATTTCATTCTAATTTCAGGATGAATATGACACAATCCATTTTTTCTTGGGACATTGAGTGACCCTATTATGTTAATTTAGGAATTTTATTCCTTCACAGTAAACCCCTTGTGGGTTTTCAGTATTTAGGTTTAGTTATTTAATGTGCTAGTAACAATCTATATGGAGGTTTCCCATATAGCTAGGAATGTAATTATATTTAACTGAACAATGTGAATATGACTATTGGGTGAGGATTGTATTGTATGATTTTGTTGATTGAGATAGTGGTGACTGGTGAGTTCGGATTCTCTAGGGGGCAGTCATATGTGTGGATTTTCATGAGAATCAGTGACCTTGTGGGTGGATAGTTTGGCATGTGGTGTTAGTTATATATATGTGGAACCAATGATTGGGTGGTTTGGAATGTGGGATGTCATGGGATACTTGAGACAAGAATCTTTAGGTGTTTTCCATGAGTTGTGACCTTCATTATACCCTTGATAGGGTGTTTGGTATGAGATTTTGTGAGACCTTTCTAATGGGTATGTGGATAATTTCCCAGAAGATGTGATCCTTTTGAGTTTTTTCTTGGGCTAGGTAGGTTGACCTAGAGACCTTATATTATGAATCATGGTTTATTGAGTCATATATTTTTGTTAATAAAGTGAAACTCATGAGAGGGTTTGACCCAATATTTTTGGCACATGGAGGCAGGAATCACGGGAAGGTGCTTGCATTTGAGATCATTGTAATAGAGGTGTTATTAATGATATGGTGTAGACATAGTGATGGTGCCTTGGTTTTTATAAAAAAACCTTTATTTCTAGTTCCTTGAGATGTGATTCACTCATATTTTCATAGTATTGGGTCTAGATTCAAGGGTAGGACTGATTGAGTGGCTGGCCCTATTGATCTTCGATACTCTTCTAGTGATATGGTTAGGGAATGGATGGAAACCTATAGTGTTGGGATGCCACTGGTTGGTAGGCAGGTGAGTGGAAGACTATGGAATAAGTGAAGTGATGTATTTTTAAGTGGGGTACAAAGGTAACTCCTGGCTTGATAGACTAATATGCTTGAGGAGCAAGATCAAAGGTTAGGATTTTGGACCAAATTCTAGTAATATGCAACTCACAAAGATGTGAGTTGGGTTTATGATTTTGTGGGGTATGGGAGCTTATTCCCATTAGTTTTGAAAGAGTTTGAGGTGAAAATCACTATTTATGTGTGGTGTCATTGAAAAATGAATCAGTTAGTAACCATGTGTGATCCGAGGGATGAAAAGTTTTGATGCAATGATTATAGGAATGACGACTTGAGGCTCGAGGGAGGATCAAGAAATGCCTTTGATGGTAGAGGAGAAACCAGAAATGGATTAGGTGTGATGATATAGATGATACATTATTTAAGAAAAGTGTTACCTGAGATGAAATAAGCATGTCTTGGGAGGAGTGTAACTCATGTAGTAATGGAAACTATTGAGGTGGTACTTGAGGAGAAGTATAAGGGAATTTGAATGGTGGGTAGTGAATTATCGTATGTTTGATGGTACGGCCCCCGTTATGGTTTGGGATTAGGTAGAATTGAAATATTTAATGATGCACAAGTATGAGTAATTTTATCCATGTCTAATCATCATGATTAGTGAGGCAATGATAATGACCCTCCTATAGGGGGAGCATCCTATCAGTAGTAGGTGATATGACCCTATGTAAGTGGGGTGATCATTTGGAAGACCGAATGGTAGATTATTCGGATAGAATTATATGTAATGGCTAGGATAGTACGTGATATAAATTTCTTTTTATTAATGGGAAGATTCCAAGTGTGGGAATTGGGCTCAGGGTGGACTATGCTGATTTGAATGTGTTTGACTAGGAATATGTCAGTGCTTACAATAGAACATGGTAGTGGTTTTGAACGATTAATAGTTAAAACATGGAATTTCACAAACAAATCTAGTTATTATATTAAAGTAATGATATTGGATAATCATAGTATTCCTTTAAGTGTGAGGGTATCAAGGTCTAGGAATTGGAAACGCGTCTATGGTTAGAGTCGAGTGTTTTCAAGAAAATTTGGTCGAAGGAGGTTCGACCAGTGGTTTTACCATTATTTGGATATGGTGAGCCTAAAACTAGAATAGGTGTGGATTTTTTGATATAACTAATATGTTTCAAGAATTATCTGGGAACTTTCAAGAAATGGATGGCAGGATCAAACCTTATTCATGGATAGTGAAGCTCTTCGTTTTCACTTAAAAATCGAGAATGAGGATAGATAACAGCCCTTGATCGGTGTTTTTCGTGTGTTTTTAGGTGTATTATGATGTAAATTTCACCAATAATTTCAATGGAACGTGGTTGTGGAGTTAGAATAAGAAATTATAATGGAAAAATCACTAAATCATTGGAATTAACACTTATAAATTAAGTTATATGGTGGCGAGCATCATAGGAATAATGATGAGTTAGACTATGATGTGATTATTTATTAGGATATATTAGCTCGATTAAGCTCCATCCTATTATTTTGATAATGTTTATGAGTGTTGGATCATGTTTTGGGGGTATGATCACCTTTAATTGAGGGTTGTACTTTGGAGATTCTTTTAGTGTTTGGGAACAGAATGTAGCTGGTTGATGAGGATTTGGAGACCCAGATAGGTCAGGATATATAGATGGATAGCCACTAGGAATTATCAGGGATCATAATTATTATGTTGGGTAGTTTTTAATTTCACATGTATATGGATGAGGTTGAAAATTCATGAGGAATTTCAATTTTTTATTACTTGATGGGTAAAATTTAAAATCAAGGTTCAGAATGGAATTTTGAGAGTTTGGATGTCTTAATGTGAATTTTTTAGATGTGGAATGAGGCTATAAAAGTGGATAGGGTGCTTGGGTAATTCTTGGGAGCTTCAAGTTAATTTTCTAGAGTTTTGAGGTTTCTATTTAGGGTGTATGGTTTGGTGTGCATGGCTTAGGAGAAACCATGTGATGCCCTAAGCATGCAGAGGTTTTCAATTTAATATCTATAAAACATAGTTTCTTAGAATTGTCAGTGTAAAGTTTAGAGGAAATCATGAAGATAACTAAATAAATTTAATGACTTAGTTTGGACATGGGGCTTGGTGTATAATTTTCACATGGTTGTAGAAAAACTGTGTGAAGTTTTACAGATCAAGGAAGTACTAGTTCACACTATTAGAGAATAGTTTAGAAAAAACCATGTGGCTCCACTACAAGAGAGGGGTGTACATAGATAGTGTATACCACATGGTTGGTGAATGGTTTTTTAAACCATTCAGATCATTAAAAGTATTTTATATGGTTTTCCCCTATGATTATTTAAACCCATTCACCCCTTCTCTTTCCCCCTCATGCTCTCACGCCCCAGCTGACCAAGCCTCTCCCTCGTTCTCTTCTCCCTTGATCAAGGGGTGATTTTTTATGTCTTTATTAATTGATTTAAGGTATGTACCCAAATTAAATTATCTCCATAGACCATCTTCTCTCATTTTAATTTTCTTTTCTCCCAGATTAGGGTTTAATTCTAATTCCACCATATCATGGTGGAATTGATCAATTGATATGGGACTTTATTATTGAAATAAGGGCATACTATGATGCCATATACACCTATTTTATTAGTGATTCAATAGGGTAAATCTCATTTAGGATTTTATTAGGTTTTTTCACAAATTTAAATTAAATTATCTATTGTATTGGCATGATATGTTAGATATTTAGCTTGATTTGATGTTCTAAGTCTGTAAGGGACCTCCTGTGGGTGTTTGGTTGTATTTATGATTTTGTAACGTCCCAGTTCCAAATGCCACTTTATAGTGCTCCATACCTGGTTGGCCACATGGCCTCAAGAACATTTCCCCAAATTCCAGAGGCTTCTGACTAGCAGTGAGAGCCTAGGTGTGATAGTGTGGAAACTATACCCAGAGTGTAACATAGTGGAATAAAATAATATACAGATAGAGAAAGAATAAATACCATAAAATATGAGTAAATAGTGTAATACTGATAATAAAAATAACCATAAGTCATAGCATATAGAGGATGATGATCCATGTCACATGTTCTAGAAAAATAGCTAAAATATGATACACTACAGTAATATGCAATACAATTACCAAAAGTGTGTAAGGAACAAAAGAGACTCATAAGAATCACAAGACTTGGCTTGGTCCCATTATCTCCATCTCTTAATAGTAAATCAAGTATATATAGAAGGGTTCTAACCCTTATCAACACATGTAACAATATAATCTGTTTGGGCCAAAAATCATGACCCAAACATGGTGTGATACTAAATCCCAGTAGGCAACCACAAAGGATATTTGCCAATTTTTTAGTGAATATAAATAACAGGCAGTGTACATAAATGAAATTAGTAAGCTAGGAAGTACCCAAAAGTAAATATTCCTATACGCAATGGTATTCATTTACATTTATTTTATATTAATTAATTAATTTAATTACATTGAATTATATAAGTCTCAGGATTCAGCCTAAACTTGGCAGCCCCCATGTAAATTAAGAACAATAGATACCTTAAAAGGCTATCTATATAAGTGAAGACCAAATCCAAGCTTTTGATTTGTCTTGGTCGACGCGTCATAATGCATCCATTCAAATATTCAGTTTAGAACTTTTCCCGTAGGCATAGAAAAAACCTCACCCATAGGCATGTAAAACCTCGCCCATAGGCATAGAAAAATCTAACCTACAGGCATAACAAGACCTCTCCTACAGAAATAGAAAAACCTTGTCTGTAGGCATAGCTAAACCTCACCCACAAACATAGAAAAAACTAACCAAAGGCATCCAATATAAACAAGAAAGGAACAACCTTGTAAGGCTTAGCCTTTAAAATACTCACATGGGCTAAATTTATAACAAGCAACATGTGAATTAAACTATTACATGGCTTACACAATTATAAACTCATATGGGTAGATATCATAATAAGAAGTATATGTAATTTAGACCGTTACATGGTTTAACAATAATGAGCTCACATGGAACATAAAATATGAGAAGCCTATCAAGTAATCTAAAACATTACAAGGCTTAAACATTTATATAATCACATGGGTGATCATTCAATTAACTAATTATATTTTTAACAACCCATTAAGGGAATCAAAGTCATTCTCATAGAAATCCTACACCAAACATCCGTAAAAGGTCATTCTAAGGGAAACACACCCATGGGGTGGCCCTTAATCAAGGCTAAAAATCTCAAACATTCCTTAAATCATTTAATCAATTACCTAATCAACATTAGGCAATATCATAGCTCAATTATAATCAATGTGACACCCTAAAAAAATGGTTGTACGACATTCTGACATATATATTCAACTTTCCAACAAGAGAAAGTCACAATACAACCTACCTCATATTCGTACAAGTATCATCATCCAACATCAGCCTCTAATTCAAATTAGAATGAATAAGATCTATAAAACAAGTTAAAATGATAAAGGTTTGATAACTTCATTGAGATAAAAAATCATAAATAATGTCTCCAAAGGAATTTATAGCTTACCAATTGGGTTAAAACACCTCCAACAATAATCTAATCGGAGTTCGAAAAGATATTTGGGAGGAGAATTTAGTTCTGGTGCTTCTGGTTTGCGAGACGGAAAACCCCTTCTATCTAAACAAAAAAAAGATGATGTCACTGCCTGATTTAACGGATAAAAATAAAAGTACATGGCATGTATTGGAAAATATACACTGTGTCTGTACAGATCTTTTCCATACCATGACGTGGCATGTACTAGGAATTACATGACATATGACCATATTACACAATGTGTTCTTGAAAATACATGGCGTGTAAAACCCGGTTATTTCATGTAATAGGCCTCCATCCAACCCTTGACCTCTTTTCCTCCTTTATCCCAAGTATAACTTAGACAGACAAGATCCAAACCTTAAAGGAAGAATCAAGTTCTTACAGATGTGAAGAGGGTACCAATGATATTTTTGGTAGTTATGACCTTTTATAATTAAATTAATTAATTAATTATTAATTCTTGGGTTAAGTTAAGATCTTGGGTCATTGAGACAATCTTGTATGATCATAGATGAGACTAGATAATCTTGTATGAGCCTTGAAAACCATTTTAAACCTTTAGAAATAAATGGGATAGCTTCAAACTTGAGGTAGGTGGTCCTTATACTTGACCCATAGTCTTTTATGTTTTTGTGTTCTCATGTCTCCCTCATCAGGTGTTAAAGTTTTTTAATTTAAATGCATTGGAATGTCTTCTTACCTTGTTAAAATCCCCTTAGACATGTTTTCTATAAGGAATATATGACCCTAGTGGGGTTCCAAAATGGTAATTCGACCTTGTAATTTTAAAAAACCCAATGAAGGGCTATGATTAATAAAAGTGAGTAATGTTAAGGGATAAAACTACTTAGAACCTTGGTCTTGATGGCATAGTTTTTCATAAATTTTGTAATGGATTTAAAGTGGTTAAATGGGGAATATAATTATAATCAAGGATTATGAAATTTCATTTCAAAATATTTAATATTCTAAATGGTATTTGAAATGGTGTTTTGGAAAATGGTAATATCTTGGGTTTTAAAAGGAAAATTTGAAATGGAATTAATGGAATGTGTTTAGAATTTTTTGTGAAATGGTAACTTGAATCAGTATTTTGAAATGGTTAAATTATCTTGATATTGGAAATAGTTTTTGAAATGGTTTGTATAATGGGAAGTGGATTTTTTTTAAATCAAAAATATCAAATGGTCCCTTATGATTGTAATTATTTATTTTCTGTTCAATTTTGTTTTTGATGGTTAAAAATGGGGTGAACATGGACCTTGGATGGATGCTTGGTTTTGATGGTAAACCCCAGGGTGAACATAGCCCCAGGGTGGACATGAGAATCTATAGTTAAATCTAGGGTGAAAATGACCCCCAAATTGATTCATGTGATGGTTAAACCTAGGGTGAACATAGTCCCTAGTTGGATGATTGGTTTTGATGGTTAAACCTAGGGTGAACACAACCCCTAGGTAGACGTAGAGACATATGGTTAAACTCAAGGTATAAATGACCCTTGGATGGATGCCAGGGCCCCAAGGATGGGTATATTACCCTATAGTGCTGCTTGTTCAGACCAAGGATGAGTATATTACCCATGGTCGTGAGATGGTTTGCATAGTCTTCAAAACAATATTAGACAAACCCCAACACTATTTGAAGTAGGTATGTACCATTCACAAGGTGAACCCAACCCCTGAGTTTAGATTTTTTTATACAATTGGGTTTATGTGTTAAATGGTTGTAATTGTATATATTTGACTTTTCCCCATCTACATGCACTTATTTTTAGACTGGTTATATTTAGGGATTTTATTGGTGGTGGCCTAATGAGTTAAACTCACACCCTACTCAAGTTTCCACTGCACTTGGGTACCTAAGCATCCCTCACATTTTTCAAGTTTAGGCTATGTTGGGACCTAAGTTTGGTTTAGCATGCTTGATCTTTATGACTCAAAAGATATCAGGAGACTAGGATGAGGTATGTCTTGGAGTAATAGGGGAGCCTTGTATTTTATTTTTATTTTTTCCCTTTTATATGTGACTATCTTAATGGGTGGTTTTTTTAAATGCCTTATGTCGATATTTATTTTGTATAGTATCTTCAGTTTACTTCTTCTTTTTGTATACTTGGATGTGTATTATGTTTAGATATATGTTTCATTTATGTTGTGCACATTGATATGTGGGGTATAACCTCCCTATAGTACCTCTTAGACCCCCACTACTAGTTGTCAGATTCTAGCATTCAGGGAGGTGTTCTTGTGGTCACATAGAGAACTGGTCCATTTATAGTTCGTAGAGTTAGTTAGACCGATATGTTACAAAATTTTAATTAAAAAAATATTTCTAAATGATGGCCAATTTTATAAAAAAAATCATCAATTAGATTTAATTTTTAAAAACTTCCACTAAAAAAATAAAAAGAACATTTAGCAACAGTTCTCAAAACATCTCCTGAATAACAATTTTAGCATAGTGCTAATTTATAACTATTTTATAGATAATATCTATAATGGATCTCAAATTTATTATCATGAAATATTCCATAATCTATAAAAATACATATTTATGAGTTTTAATTAATCTTACAATATGGGTGTGAGGTTTGGGAGGATGATGATGGAGTTGTTGTCATTGTATATAGAAAAGGAAACATAAAGGAGTTAGAGGTGTTGCTTAATTATCTTGAGAATATAGATCCAATAATACCTTTAATTGTGATTATTTTATGTTCTGATCTTCATGGATGAACATGAAAAGTGTTGAAGTAGGTGTTCCTTTATTTTCTATAATATTATTAAAGTGTTTTAGAAGAATCCAAATAGTGGGGAGATTAAAGATTTGTTATTCAATGTGGAAAATCTATGTGAATATATGCAGAATCCATACTTGAGTAATCAATCATGAAGGGTGATAATTAAAGAGTTTTATATTTCATGGGTGGATTAATGTTTGTTAAGGCATAAATAGAGATAATGATGACATAGAAAATGATGTTGAGGTAGTATTATAATTTGAATATTTATCATGTTTCTAACTTTAGAACATGGTTTATTGAGTTTGGAATTATTCTAATAACTCCTACAACTATTTGGAGTTGTTTTGAAGAGATTTGAGATGATTAAGAAGGTATAATGATTATTTTAATAATCTTGAAATTGATTTGAATAAACTCTCTATTTATTGTTATCAGGCTATAATTCTAGAAAATGGGATAAGGGAATTAATCTACATGACCCACCCATAAGAGAATTCATCTATGTGGAAGTGAAGTGGCCATCACATAAGAAGATTTAGTTATACAGATGAAAATTGTAAAAGTGAATTGAGATATTTGAGCAACGCCTTAATAAATTATCCTATGGGTACTATTTTATAAGTAAATTTAGTTATGAAAATGTGAATTGATTCCCTCATAGGTAAAATTAGTTATATAGAGGTAAATTGAGATCCTCTTGAGTAAATTAAGTTATGTGGATCACATACTATGTAAAAGTCACTATGACCTACATAAAGGTAACTCATAGAGTTTGAAAGTTATGTAAAGGACATCCAAATGCTATTAAATTTTTTATTTTGAGTTTTCATAATTAATTTCTTTTTAAGAATAAAAAATAAATCAGATGATTCTTTGGGATGATCTTCATGGATTCAAACATTATGATCAAACATGTGATCATGATCCAAGATGATATCAAAGATGAACTAGATGAGGAGTATATTGGGTGTTGAGATGATTGTTCCATGATGAAAATATATTTTCTACATCATAGAGGATGAATCCATTTATTAGTGGATTTTTTTTGAACCAATTTAAATTTCATGGTTTTCTTGAATGACTAAAAAATATATTTGAGGATGGTGATTGATTTTTTAATGGATAAAATCATGGATGTTAAAAGTTTATATGATAGGAAATGTTTTTTTTTTGCCTATTTTAAAGAAGCGTGAAGATCAAGGAAGGTTACTTAAGTCAAAATAGAAGATTATGAGAGATATTTTTAAATTATATTATCATCATAATATGATTCCTATCATGGGATTAGAGATATTGAGATTTTGATATGATTTTATCAAAGGGAAAAGATCACCAATTTTAAAAGATAAGACCACCTACTACTTAAAAATATGGAGTTTCCATTATTATAAATGAGAATAATATTCATGAATTACTGTGTGAATATAATTATAGAAGATAAATATGAAAATGGAGTGAATAAGAGATAGACCCTAATACTTTTTAACAAAAGATAATACTTGTCAGTATTAAAGGAGAGAGAATAACACATCCAAGAGAGCTTGTGCATTGAAGAAGAAGGAGAAGGATTCTAACATGATAACTAATGTGTTGAAGCTGAGAAGAAAGTGAAGAATAAACTACTTCCTACTACTTGTGATATCACTATATCCTCAAAATATCCTATGAGCATGGATAGCGATCCATACACTCATAGTAGAGGATCTAGATGCATAAACTGTAAGGGGAACAAAGACAACATAGAGATTGTATCAGGAGATTTTTCATTGAATACCTATTCATAGAGGAGTTTAGGAGGACCCTTAAAGAACTATCAGGAGGCGGTATAAATATCTCACTAGGAGGTGTCTAGAATATTTTCAGAAGATAGATTCAATTGGAAGGATTCCAATATAAAGAACCCATCATGAAGAAGCTATTATAAACACTTGAAGTCCAGGAATCTTGGGAGATTTTATGCTAGGTATTTTGGGAAATTTCACATCAATATTTTTTGGATATGGTTTGTAAATTATACTTATTTGATTCATAATAGAGAAACCAGGTATTAGAACATCACTTAAACCTATAAAAGAGCAGGATTTTAATTTTAAACCTTGTAAATCCTTTTGTCTTGTACCTTTTACATTTTTTATACTCGTGTAAGTCTAAGAGATAATAATATGAGTGGATAAAATATTTAACTAGCTATATAGGTTGATTTAAGAATAAATATTCACAAAAAGAAAAGGGATCATTGATTCACCCCTCCCACTCTCAGTGATCTCAATGATCTATGTACTACAAGTGGTATCGAAGTGAAGTTCCCCTCTAAAATATCCAACTAAGAAAGGAGAATATAGGATATAAATCCTTTCAATAAGTGTAGAGACCCGAATCCTGACATACATGGACATTACATTACTTTTTCGGAATACTTAGTACATTACAAAAACACACACACAAGGATCGTAATAGTTTAGTGTCTTTGGAAAATCGGAATATAATCTTCTAATTCCTGGTGAAAGATCTTCAACATCTCCCATAAAGATCTTTTTTTTATACCTAAAACCTTTCTTTATATCCTGGGGAAAAGAAAACATAAAAGGGTGAGCTCAAATGCTCAGTAAGGGTAAACAAAAGAAATATCAATCACATCATATACATAAGCACATAACTTTTGGAAATCTTATCCTGCAAAAGAGATCATAATTTCATAACATGGGATAAATCATGGCAGTGAAATGTAATCACAACAATCATAACATAAAACATGAAAGTTTGTGTCATATACACATAATCATAGAGAATCATTTCTTGTTAGTCAAGACTCATTGCCAAGACTATCTTAGTGGACAAAGTCCCTTTCTGAATCGAGTAACCCTCGTTTCAGTCCTGTTTCACTGAACCGGTATAACCTACCATTCCAGCCATGTCTATCTCATGAGATATAAAATCTTTACCCAATTCATTGGAGGGAGATATAGGTCCCACCCATCTCATAATGATACCATTCTTATGTGTGCCACAAAATCATAAACCATACATCATTGCATAACCCATGTAATAAAAATGGGAATCTTAAACATCATGACATCATAAAACAATTCATATACGATAAAGGAATTCATAAAAATAATTCCATCACAACATAATCAGATCAATGTAATAATAGGGATAAAAATAGAACCCTTTATTATCTTAGATGAAAAATAATTTTGATAAAACACTTGAACTCCATTCTTGAGGAAAATATCCTTTCTTCTTCAAAAACATTTTTCCTTTCTTAACATGTCATACAACTTTAAACTAAAAGAAGTTGATTAAAGATAAACTTGAAAACTTTTAAAGGAAGCTTCTTGGAAATAATGTTCTAAAAATCCATTCATTCCGTATATGTTAAAAAAACATTCTTCTCGTACTTTTGTCGGAAAAGTCAAAAAGCACCTCGTACGAAAAACGACAAAAGATTCCTTTCATATATTTTACTAAAAACTCACCGAAGGGTAAAATTGGATTTAAACAATTGTAAAAGGATGGAAATAATATTACACATTGAGGGAACATGGATGTGGATAATAAAATACACCCCATTAATTACCAAAGTAAAAACAATCTCGGATAAAAGTGAGATTGTGATATTTCCCTTACCTTAGGTCTGACTTGCTTTGTAAGTGTCTAAACCTCCTGTATAATGATTTAAATCATGTTATTGACTTATTCCAGAATCATATTCATTGTTATTATATCATATATGGTCCACTTATGACTTTATATTACCCTTTCTTTTGTAAATTCATGTTAAAGTAGCGTTTTGGGTAAAATCGTCTCATTTGTCGTTCGTGTTTTTAACTTGTAATTATTAATATGATTACTTAGATCATGATTACTTATATCCAGAATGTAAAACATGATTTATATATAATATATATTCAGAATATATATATATATATATATAATATCGATAAATGTAATGAAATACACCGTTCATGGAGACGGTAGTCCGTACGTACGCATGAACGCTGTTTTCGTTTCCTTATTGAAGTGAATGGAATTAAGTAGATGACATACATATAAATTTACATAAATCCAGTATCATTATTATGTCATATATTTCATTAGTACTTATCATATATACTTTATAATCATTCATGAATGGTTAATCATTGAGAATGAATCTCATCGCGTCGTGGAGACGGTAGTCCGTACGTACGCACGAGCGATGATATCGTTCCCATGGTCATGGAATTGTGTTGAAGTGTATGTAGACTATTTAAGTATCAATATAAGTTTATAATAATCATATATAGTTACTCATTACACCATTATACCCATCCTATTAAGGTGGTGGTGGAAAATAGATTACACCACGGCGTGGAGACGGTATTCCGTACGTACGCACGCGCGGTGATTTCATTTTTCCGTAGGATGGATAGAAGGTGAATTAGGGTTGTTTCATATTTATAATAACATATCATTATGTAAGTAATACTGATGTTATTACTTTGTCATGAAACAACTAAAGAAGAAGAAGTTGAAGAAGAAAGAAATTGAAAAGATCGGTAATGGATATTACCTCTTCTTTGAAACGCCTCTTTGAATCCTCCACTTAGGGAACTAAGATTGGTCTTTGAAGAAGACCAGGACCTCTAGGATTATTCTAGGGAAGTGGAGAAGGGATTTTTTCAGGTGTTGGCCGAGCTTGAGTGCTCAAATTGGTGTGAGGAGGAGGGGGAGGAGGTGTCCTTTTATAAGGGAGGAGAGGGGCACCTTAGGAATATCTCAAAATATTATTTTATATTAAAGTCAAAATCGGTTTATAATGGTTCCAAAGGGTCTTATTTCGAAGATAAAGTGGGTATGGGTTGAAATCCTATCAACCAATAGTATTTAGACAAGTTTAGTTTATTATTTTAACCTTATCAATTAGATTTAACTCTAAGTTAAATAATTTAACTTTTACCGTGTCTTTTTGTTTTCTTACACTATATGGTTAATACACTTACTATAACATGCCAAAAGAACCCCAAATTGTTTATTATTAATATATATATCCTTATCTAAGTCATTTGTCCGAACCTTAGATTTTTAGTAATAAAATAACAATTAATAATATAATATTTGATTTAAAAACTATTTTGTGTCAATTTTGACACTATTTGATATATGATTTTTGTGAAAGTCATAACAGAATTATATGTTCGAACCAAGTTGATTAAATCAACACTAATATATTATAGTAACCTAGAAAATTAGTTTAATTCATAAAAAGTCTCAAATTATATTTATTTGGTTATTTATACCATCAATTATGTCAATATTTCATTAATAAGATAATTATTGCATCATCGTTGTGTCATAAATATATTAAATTATTTAATGTCTAAAAATTACAAATAAAATACCATTATTTATTAAATATTTTTAGCTTTCTAATGAATATTTATAGTCGAATTTATCTTATGTATAACCCCATATTAAAAACGTTTTAGTAAATAAACTTTGATTTTAACTCTTTTAACCCTTCTTTAAATAAATTAATAATAAATGTCCTAATCTAATCCAAGTGGGCCTAAATGGTCATATTTTATTCCTAAGTTTGTTTTTGGTAGAATTACACTTATCCAATAGAATTAGGACATGTGTTAGGGTAATAATAATATCATCTTTACCCTTAATTACCCTATTTACTTTTAATCGTGGTAAAAAAAAGTAAAAAGTTACTATTCACCAAAAATTATTTTCATCTCATTGAACTACATTTTAGTCCTTGATATTAACCGCGTCTCTCGGATTTTCGAAATTCCACTCATGGAAGCGGTAAAATTAAGTTTTATGAACAATTCAGTTTTTTTTTAACTACCACTTAGTGGTTTCACTATTCATCAAAAATTGAAGTTTTTCAGAAAAATGCCAAAATTTCACCCTAAGATATAATTGATATTCTGAATTCAAAAATGATTTCTATTTTACAAAATTCCCAACATATAAGTTGCATTAATTAATTTTATAATTAATTTCCGCTGTCATAAGAAATAGCGTGTTTTTAAGAGATAATAACTATCAAAAGATTGACACTTGTTTATGTCTGGTTTAAATGTGAAATTACATCCAATGACCAACATTGTATTAAATTCTAAAAATATATTCTAAATATACTTTAAAACCACTCAAATTAATAATTTATCACTATTAATTATTTCTATTGAAAAATTTGTTTTTAATTAAAATTTAGTAATTTTCACTATTCATCAAAATATGAAAGTTATCCGAAAATCACCAAAATTTCACCCTAAGCTAATTTCGATATTACGAATCCAAAAATGAATTCCATTTTGAAAAATAGAATTTACAAAATTTCAAAAAGTGGTTATTACTATTCATAACGGCTAGTTTTAATAATATTTTAATAGCATATCGTTGTTTAGCGAAACTTGGTGTTGCGTACAACACACGCTATCGTGGAAGGTCGCGATTGCGTGTAATTCAAGCCAGGTCAGAGATGTGTGTTGTGAAAGCTCCTTTTGGTGTATCATATAACACAAGACATTAATGAAATTAAAAAGAATATTTTTCATAAAATCTCGGGGTGTTACATTCTACCCCCCTTAAAATGAATTTCGCCCTCGAAATTCGTCGGGGTTATAAATGGTTTACTATTCAAAATTTTCTTTGATAGAAATCCACATCGTAAAAAGGAATACCAAAACATGGATTTAAAAACAAAAGTTTGAAATGTAACGATTACCCAAATAAACTAATCACTGGGTTTCCACATAGGTAAAAATATGGATATGGAAGAAAAATCTAACCATCATGTTCTGATGGAGAGTGGTAGAGAACATGGCTATAGAAAATCCAACAATCACAAATCCATAAATTTGTGACGATCTAAGGTACCATCTGATTAATCAGATATAAGAGCACTAGGACAACATTTTTGGTTTTCAAGATCGTTTCCCTAAAGTTGAAGAATTTGAATTAGTATAAATACTTACTTTATTTTGGTACAATCTCACTGTTGTTCGTGCCTTGAACAATTTCCACTTCATCTCTTAAATAAATGAAGTTGAATTTGTTATTCGTGAAGTGTTAGCAGATCATGTGATAGAATGACGGGTCATTCCATCTCTTTCAAAAAAAGGTTAGAAAAAGTTATAAGTCCATCTTATGGTTAGATTAATCGTATATGGTTCCAAAAATGAACTTATACTTCATATATCATACCGCTTAATAAAATAAAACTAGTTTATACTAAACAGGGACTTCCTGTAGGCCAGTGGTAGGCGATAAAGGCCAGTCGCACTTCAGTTGTGGGTTCGATTCCCACAGCCTTGTCCGACGCGATGGGCTGTCGCCCGTCCTGCAGGTTGTCCTTTTTCTAAAACTATATTACTATAACATCCCATCAATAATATCAAAAAAACTTCTATCCTTAAACAATACTAAATTATGTCCAACATAATCCATTCCAATCTTTAGGCTTATCCATAATACTTCAGTCCACTCTCATAATATAGTGAAAACGATTACCAGAGATTTAATACCACCGTTGATCCCCATATATCATAAGATATGTCTTGTTGGTCACATTCTAAACATTCAAAGGCCTTAATCATGTATTCTCTTGAATACCCATTGAACCTTAGTGAAAACATGAATGCAGTTAAAAGTTAACTCTTTCCACATACCAAAATCCAAAAATTCTATATACTCAAACCATGATATAAACTTATCCTTATATCAGTCATGAGCTCATGAATACTATCAAATACCTCATTATATTATTATTCCTTCATTATGTGCATATCATCTACTTTCCAAAAAATATCTGAATAACATTTCATGGTTACTAGTACCATTAATAATACACTTTAAAAACTTAGGAAAGACAATAGTGTAACAATCCTTAGATGTCTCTTTATTCTATAGTACCATGAGATTACTTATACAACATTACACTTGATAAACATGTAATCATTCCACTACCTTCTTAAACCATTGACCGAGCTTCAACAATTCTTTCATCTCACATATCATTTGTAGTCTCTTCATCATCATCAACATAAATACTTCCCATACGACCATACTGATTCTCTTCATGAGACATTCCCTTAGGGAATTGGTTTTCATAATGCCCGTACATTCCACATTTACAACATTTAACCATTGTTGATGTCGTAGCAATACCATTATCCTCATCCATGGTGTTAACTAAACCTTTTCCTTTGCACTTACTTGCTTTGTGTCCTTCTTTTCCACACCCAAAGCATCTTCCAGTTCCTTTGAAACATTCTCCTTGATGCCTCTTCCCACATTATTTACATAGGGGAAATTGAACTTTCTTTCCTCTATGATCATCATGAAACTCCATCTTTCTCTTATTAGCCGAGTCAGGAAACTTACCAAATTTTACTTTATTGATCATATTATGAGATTGCTGATTCAGCATAATAATGATGTTTGGACTTCCAAATCCCATTTCATTATGAAGAATATCATTCCATTGTCCATCATATTCTCCATTATCGTGAATCATCTTGTTTCCAGCCATTTTCTAAAACCCAAAAAGAATAGTGTGAGAGGCAAAAATCATGTTAGGGGAAAACAACATAATAAAGCAGGAGTACCTTAAATATCTAACATCTTAGGTTTAATTCTATGATCGTTAGCGTAATTCTAGTACTATAACCTATACGTATACTTAACCTTAGAGACATCCCTAGACATACCTTAGAAATATCTCTAGGGATCTCACTAAAGTTCTCGCATCCTAGTTTCCAAAGGTTGACTAAACCTTTCCTCTGATACCAACTGTAGAGACCCGAAGCCTGACGTACATGGACATTACATTACTTTTGCGGAATACTTAGTACATTACAAAAACACACACACAAGGATCGTAATAGTTTAGTGTCTTTGGAAAATCGGAATATAGTCTTCTAATTCCTGGTGAAAGATCTGCAACATCTCCCATAAAGATATTCTTTTTTTATACCTAAAACTTTTCTTTATATCCTGGGGAAAAGAAAACATAAAAGGGTGAGCTCAAATGCTCAGTAAGGGTAAACAAAAGAAATATCAATCACATCATATACATAAGCACATAACTTTTGGAAATCTTATCCTGCAAAAGAGATCATAATTTCATAACATGGGATAAATCATGGCAGTGAAATGTAATCACAATAATCATAACATAAAACATGAAAGTTTGTGGCATACACACATAATCATAGAGAATCATTTCTTGTTAGTCAAGACTCATTGCCAAGACTATCTTAGTGGACAAAGTCCCTTTCTGAATCGAGTAACCCTCGTTTCAGTCCTGTTTCACTGAACCGGTATAACCTACCATTCCAGCCATGTCTATCTCATGAGATATAAAATCTTTACCCAATGCATTGGAGGGAGATATAGGTCCCACCCATCTCATAATGATACCATTCTTATGTGTGCCACAAAATCATAAACCATACATCATTGCATAACCCATGTAATAAAAATGGGAATCTTAAACATCATGACATCATAAAACAATTCATATACGATAAAGGAATTCATAAAAATAATTCCATCACAACATAATCAGATCAATGTAATAATAGGGATAAAAACAGAACCCTTTATTATCTTAGATGAAAAATAATTTTGATAAAACACTTGAACTCCATTCTTGAGGAAAATATCCTTTCTTCTTCAAAAACATTTTTCCTTTCTTAACATGTCATACAACTTTAAACTAAAAGAAGTTGATTAAAGATAAACTTGAAAACTTGTAAAGTAATCTTCTTGGAAATAATGTTCTAAAAATCTATTCATGCCGTATAAGTTAAAAAAAACATTCTTCTCATACTTTTGTCGGAAAAGTCAAAAAGTACCTCGTACGAAAAACGACAAAGGATTCCTTTCATATCTTTTACTAAAAACTCACCGAAGGGTAAAATTGGATTTAAAAAATTGTAGAAGGATGGAAATAATATTAAACATTGAGTGAACATGGATGTGGATAATAAAATACACCCCAGTAATTACCAAAGTAAAAACAATCTCGGATAAAAGTGAGATTGTGATATTTCCCTTACCTTAGGTCCGACTTGCTTTGTAAGTGTCCGAACCTCCTGTATAATGATTTAAATCATGTTATTGACTTATTCCAGAATCATATTCATTGTTATTATATCATATATGGTCCACTTATGACTTTATATTACCCTTTCTTTTGTAAATTCATGTTAAAGTAGCGTTTTGGGTAAAATCGTCTCATTTGTCGTTCGTGTTTTTAACTTGTAATTATTAATATGATTACTTGGATCATGATTACTTATATCCAGAATGTAAAACATGATTTATATATAATATATATTCAGAATATATATATATATATATATATATATATAATATCGATAAATGGAATGAAATACACCGTTCATGGAGACGGTAGTCCGTACGTACGCATGAACGCTGTTTTCGTTTCCTTATTGAAGTGAATGGAATTAAGTAGATGACATACATAAAAATTTACATAAATCCAGTATCATTATTATGTCATATATTTCATTATTACTTATTATATATACTTTATAATCATTCATGAATGGTTAATCATTGAGAATGAATCTCATCGTGTCGTGGAGACGGTAGTCCGTACGTACGCACGAGCGATGATATCGTTCCCATGGTCATGGAATTGTGTTGAAGTGTATGTAGACTATTTCAGTATAAATATCACTTTATAATAATCATATATAGTTACTCATTACACCATTATACCCATCCTATTAAGGTGGTGGTGGAAAATAGATTACACCACGGCGTGGAGACGGTATTCCGTACGTACGCACGCACGGTGATTTCATTTTTCTGTAGGATGGATAGAAGGTGAATTAGGGTTGTTTCATATTTATAATAACATATCATTATGTAAGTAATACTGATGTTATTACTTGTTCATGAAACAAATAAAGAAGAAGAAGTTGAAGAAGAAAGAAATTGAAAAGATCGGTAATGGATATTACCTCTTCTTTGAAAGGCCTCTTTGAATCCTCCACTTAGGGAACTAAGATTGGTCTTTGAAGAAGACCAGGACTTCTAGGATTATTCTAGTGAAGTGGAGAATGGATTTTTTCAGGGTTTGGCCGAGCTTGAATTCTCAAATTGGTGTGAGGAGGAGGGGGGGAGGTGTCCTTTTATAAGGGAGGAGAGGGGCACCTTAGGAATATCTCAAAATATTATTTTATATTAAAGTCAAAATCGGTTTATAATGGTTCCAAAGGGTCTTATTTCGAAGATAAAGTGTGGATGGGTTGAAATCCTATCAACCAATAGGATTTAGACAAGTTTATGTTATTATTTTAACCTTATCAATTAGATTTAACTCTAAGTTAAATAATTTAACTTTTACCGTGTCTTTTTGTTTTCTTACACTATATGGTTAATACACTTACTATAACATGCCAAACGAACCCCAAATTGTTTATTATTAATATATATATCCTTATATAAGTCATTTGGCCGAACCTTAGATTTTTAGGAATAAAATAACAATTAATAATATTTTATTTTATTTAAAAACTATTTTGTGTCAATTTTGACACTATTTGATATATGATTTTTGTGAAAGTCATAACAGAATTATATGTTCGAACCAAGTTGATTAAATCAACACTAATATATCATAGTAACCTAGAAAATTAGTTTAATTCATAAAAAGTCTCAAATTATATTTATTTGGGTATTTATAACATCAATTATGTCAATATTTCATTAATAAGATAATTACTGCATCATTGTTGTGTCATAAATAAATTAAATTATTTAATGTCTAAAAATTACAAATAAAATACCATTATGTAGTAGATCTTTTTATCTTTCTAATGAATATTTATAGTCGAATTTATCTTATGTATAACCCCATATTAAAAACGTTTTAGTAAATAAACTTTGATTTTAACTCTTTTAACCCTTCTTTAAATAAATGAATAATAAATGTCCTAATCTAATCCAAGTGGGCCTAAATGGTCATATTTTATTCCTAAGTTTGTTTTTGGTCGAATTACACTTATCCAATAGAATTAGGACATGTGTTAGGGTAATAATAATATCATCTTTACCCTTAATTACCCTATTTACTTTTAACCGTGGTAAAAAAAAGTAAAAAGTTACTATTCACCAAAAATTATTTTCATCTCATTGAACTACATTTTAGTCCTTGATATTAACCGTGTCTCTCGGATTTTCTAAATTCCACTCACAGAAGCGGTAAAATTAAGTTTTATGAACAATTCAGTTTTTTTTTTCACTACCACTTAGTGGTTTCGCTATTCATCAAAAATTGAAGTTTTTCAGAAAAATGCCAAAATTTCACCCTAAGCTATAATTGATATTCTGAATTCAAAAATGATTTCTATTTTACAAAATTCCCAACATATAAGTTGCATTAATTAATTTTATAATTAATTTCCGTTGTCACAAGAAATAGCGTGTTTTTAAGAGATAATAACTATCAAAAGATTGACACTTGTTTATGTCTGGTTTAAATGTGAAATTACATCCAATGACCAACATTGTATAAAATTGTAAATATATATTCTCTATATACTTTAAAACCACTCAAATTAACAATTTATCACTATTAATTATTTCGATTGAAAATTTTGTTTTTAATTAAAATTTAGTAATTTTCACTATTCATCAAAATATGAAAGTTATCTGAAAATCACCAAAATTTCACCCTAAGCTAATTTCAATATTACGAATCCAAAAATGAATTCCATTTTGAAAAATAGAATTTACAAAATTTCAAAAAGTGGTTATTACTATTCATAACGGCTAGTTTTAATAATATTTTAATAGCATATCGTTGTTTAGCAAAACTTGGTGTTGCGTACAACACACGCTATCATGGAAGGTCGCGATTGCGTGTAATTCAAGCCAGGTCAGAGATGTGTGTTGTGAAAGATCCTTTTTGTGTAGCGTATAACACAAGACATTAATGAAATTAAAAAGAATATTTTTCATAAAATCTCGGGGTGTTACAATAAGTGAGGAGTTCCTATTTTTATGGAAAAAAATCATGGATGGAATAATAATATGCTTCCTTATTTTCTTTCATAAGGTCTTGAGGTTAGCGATACTATAACAGTGGGATTCACTCCACCTGGAAAAGATGAACCCATTAATTATGTTGACAAGTGACATATTTAAGTAGATGGAAAATATAGAAAATTTATTATTTCATATATATTTAATAAATTCTAAACCAAGATAATGGGACTTAAAATTTATAAGGAGGTGTGGAAGAAGCTAGAGAATATGTATGAAGGAAATGTGAAAATTAATGAATTCAAACTACAACTTTGGTGAGAAAAGTTTGAAGATACATAGATGGATTATTATGAGAGAATTTATTACTATTTTACAAGGGCAAATGAAATTTTAAGTCACATCAGAGACTTTGGAGATACTTTGGAATATTCAACTATTTTTAGAAAGATAATGAGGAATTTTCCTGACATATTTGATCTAAATATATCTTCCTTGGAAGAAATTGGTGACTAGTCACTTATTGAGTTACATAATACAGACCTCAATTATGAGATAATAAAATCCCTAGTTTTTTAAAATCAATCAAATGAATAGATGACATTAAAATCCATGAGAAAACTCAAGTTGAAGAATAAGATAGATGAACCTTTCTCAAATTTTGATGAAGATAAATAAAGTTATGAAGAAAGAGTTGATAGGCATAAAGAAGGCCATGTATTTTAGCTCCAATAACATTATAAGAGGTAAGGGAAAATAGAAAGGTATTATTCCTTTTAAATTCATTAATTGTGGGGAATTTGTATTTTTTCTATTAACTGACCAAATAAAAAACATGTTAAAGAATAAAGTGATGATAAGGAAGAGGACTTTTCTAAAAAAATCTAGAATATCCAAAAAGGGTGATTATAGTAAGAAGAATAATTTCTCAAGAGAATATAGAAGAAAATTTATGAGTGATAAAGTAAAATAGATATTCCCTAAATCCTTTTATGTATATATATATGTATTGAATGAAATTTTTGATTTACATGCATGGTATATCATTCCATACAACATAAATGATAAATCGTTATCATTTATTATTCTCCTCTATTATCTATCATTTATTATACCATTTCATGTGATGAAACGTATGGGAGGTGAAATATTTATATGATGAATTTATACTATCCAAAGAATTTATTCATATATATAACATAAGATTAAATTAAGATATAATTAAGGATCATCCTTGATTTCTTATATGATCGACTGTTATGCAATGGTGGTAGGTATAGATGATTATCCATGAAAAAATCTCCCTGATACCATGCTATCTTTTTCTTATTCTTCCTATGCATGTTGAGATGCTATCACATCATGGAATAAAGGAGAATCCTACATGTATTATATGAGATTCATTTGACCTATGGATACCTACAGGGGTGGGGTGCTTATATTTTTCACTTTGGTGATCTTTATAAAACTTGTTAGACAAAGATAAAAAGGTTATATATTCTCTTAAATGTAAGGTATTCCTATACATTATTTCTTCATTTAATTATTTTATATATTATCATATTATCTTGCATGGAGATCCACATACAAGGGTTTTTAATCGCTTCCTCTTGATCTGATAAATGTTTTTAGACTCTAAAAAACCCTTCGGTGGTATCAGAGGAGGTCCATGGATTAGTTTTATGAAACTTATAATGAAATAAAGAATAAAACCAAAAATAAAATTAGTTTCATGTTTCTAGAAATTTAGTTTCATAAAAGGATTTACCCTTACATGATTGGGCTATGTAAAGGTAACCAACACCATACCCTTATGTAGCTAAAATTTATAAGGGTAACCAAGGCATCACCCTTTCATAGAGTGGTCTGTGTAAGGGTCACCACAACTTAACTTTACATAAAGTAAGGGCTATGTAAAGGTAGTTGGGTTTTTAAATGGGTTGTGTAAAGGTAGCTGGCCACTTACCATTATGTATAATGGTGTTGCGTAAAGGTAATCAGGTGCTATTTTCTTACGTTTATAGGTACTAAATCCATTGTTTAAAGGTCCTTGAAGTTTACCTTTATTTAATGTAATAAATTTAAAGATTTTCTTTATGAAAATGACATACATAAAGGTATTACTTATACATGAGGCACTACGTAAGGGTTGTTTCCTCCTTACCCTTATGCAATTGGAACTATGTAAGGGTATTGCCCTTATGAAAAGAATCTATATAAAGGTTGAGGATAATTACCCTTATTCATGAATGGGTTCCTACATAAGGTTAATCAGAATTATTTTAAAAAAAATTAAGAATTTTTTTGAAAAATAAAATGATTTAGTTGGTTTCTAAAATTTTTATAAATCATTATAAAAGGTATTTTGGGATATTTTAATTTATAAAAATTTTATAAATTGATTATAATTAAATAAATATTTATAATACATTTTTTTAAAATATTAAATGTAAATATTTGAAATAATTTTTAACCAAATTATATGGAATAACTTATAATCTAGAAATAAAAGTGTTTATTTAAAAATCATAAGTAATAATTTATAAAGGGTTATAAATTCTAAAATAAGGAAAAAATATAAAAAATTTATATTTAAATTATGTTTTTTTTCATAATTATTTATTTTGAATTTTTCAAAAAAAAGGTGTCTTCATTTGGATATTATTTAAACCAAGTAAAAAGGTATTTTGGTGATTGATATGGCCCTGGTTTAAATAATGAGTAAGTATATGATATTCAGGTTATGTAAAATGTTTACATATTATAAATTGAATTGTAAATTGTTTATAATTCACATAATATCATATATTTAAAAATGGAAATTCTATATAATGATAAATATGAAAGTATTCACATTGAAATGAATATAAAATGTTTATATTCAAAATTATGGAATGTTCGTGATGTTAAAGATGAAAATTGTAAAAGGATTTATAATTAGATTTTATTTATAAATTGTTCATTAATATTTATCTCATGTTTAAATATTTGAATTGTTAATTTATTTAATGGTTATTACCTACTATATTCGTGTTTAGTAAATTGTTTAAGATATTTGAATATTTTCTATGCTTTAGTTTATTTGTTAAATTGATTCTATGATAGAGCCTTTCATTACATGCTAAGATTAACTTTATAATAAATTTATTTTTTCATATTCCTTGACTTCAAATTGTAATTGAAGTTATGTACTTGAATTTAGTTTTTTCATAATAGTTGTTAGAGTTATGATGAATTAGATTCTATCTTCATTAAAGTATCCCCAGTTAGAGGGACTTAGGGTTAGACTACCTACTTACCTAGAAAAATATGTCTTTTCTAGGAAAGTGAATGGAGTTAGCTATCTATTTCTCCAAGATTACTCTTTTATAGATTTTAAATTTCATATAATTCTATTAATTTACATGAATTGTTCATATACCTTATTCAAATGATGCATTTGGATATGTATGAATATGTTTAGATTCTATTTTTAGGTAATTAACACAAACTTGTGGGTTGTGTAAAGAATCACACATCAATATGGTTTGAACGTATTGATCAAGTGGATGGAATAGGATGAAAAACTAAATTACTTAAATCATGCATATATAAAGGGGAATAACATGAGATAAGATGTTGTGATTAAAATCCCCTTCAAATACTATGTGTGAGATTCCTTCCAAAATTATACTTGTCAAGAACTTTATCATTTAACTGGGTAGTTTCACACCAAATTTTGGTTCCACTAGATTATCTTGTTTAAGGAAAGCAAGAAATAAGTAACTATGGATTTTCTTCTAAGGTAGTTTCGTGTCATAGCCAAATTCCTTTGGATTGTCCTTGGTTATCATATTTTTTATGTTTTATTTTGGTAACACTTAGCTAGGAAGCTCTAAAAATTAGGATATAAGAGGGATAGATTTTAGTTTATCCATAAGAAGGATTGGAGAAAGGTTTTTCCACTCAACTGCCCAAGAATCATATATGATATGATTACAATGATTCCCTACCTAAAAAATTAAGTGGTGAGATGAACTCCCAAGAGGACACATTACTTTGTGAAATATATATCTTTGATCACTAATGGATATAATGTATTTTAGAAAGGGTATATCATTTTAGTGGGATACTATTTAATAAAAGTCCTTATAAAGTGGTTAATAATACACGGTACTGATCTAATAAAAGCTTCTATTGTAGAAAAATATCATCATAATCATCAAGATAAAAAATTTAATTAATATTTAAAAGGAGAATCTTAATGTAAGTTACTCCTAAGACTGTAAACTTAAGAAAAGTTATTAAATTGGATTGGTGATTTAAGAAAAGTTCTTAAGGAAAATTCTATGTGTCAGAACAGTTCCTTCCTAAGTAACCAAGTATTGAAGTTGTTCAACTGGTGAATATATATTCTTATATAAGTATAGAGTGATTCATTTAAGGTTTAAAATGCATTATATTCATAATGACTAAATGAATCTTATTCTCCATTAATGTAGTCAATATGATTGGGTATGTCAATGATTTAAGGAATTTTAATCTCATATACTCAATATGATTGGGTATTTCAAATGATATTCAATATTATTGAATATGTTGATAAATCAATGATATTAAAGGTTTAATTAAAACTTTAATGGTTATATAAATCAATTCTATTATTTTCATAGATATATTATATCAACTGAATTATTTAAAAGTGTTATAAAAATATATAAAGGTTAGAAGATGAGAAAGAATTTATGACTAGAGATTGATGGTTGTTTTCAAGTAATAGAGAAAAGGAGTTTCTATGTTGATAACTTGTATGCTTAAATCTTGGATATAATTATAGTGTATTTTTATCTCATTTATCTATTGATAAGATCATGTAAACAATAATTGTTTAAATTAAATGATATAATTTGGTTTTTATACATATAGTTATGATTCGTTTAGTTCTATAACATGATTTAAGGGGGAACTTAAAATGTATTGTTCTTGTTAGGTAATTTATCCTATTATCATATAGGTTCTAAAGTATTGTATAGATAATACGGGTAGGTAAAAGTTAAAACCATAAGAAGAAATTTTGGTTAAAAATATCAATAATTTTTCTTTAAAAAGTCAGTCAAGGTCATTGAAATCTAGTTTTGTCAGAAAGGACGACTAATAATTCAATATGATTATATTATCCAAGATTTACCTTAAAGGGTTTATGAAAATATATGGAATGTACATGTTAGGTATGAATGTTATAGAAATTAAATTCAAAAGTTATGTGATACCAAATTTTTTTTAATAACGTATTATTTTAAAATAAAAAATGTTTCAAACACATAGAATACCATATATGATATATTTTATTTGTTTAATATTCATACTGAAAGGAAATAATTGTTATTTCTTAATGAAAAGTATTTGGGTATCTTATTAAGATATTATGAATATAATATAATGTCTAAAGGGATAGTGGGAGTATGTTTAGACTTAAAGAAGTTAAAAGTTAACAAATAAATAATTACACCAATATAAATTTAAAGTGAATTTTACTTAAGATAGTTAGGATGTATTAGTAAACAATAATGTAAGTAATTATATTATTTTAAGTAAAAAATTTGATGGAATAGGGTTCCAAATATGATGATGAATAACTTAGAAAGAGTTATAAGTAGACAAAGAAAGTTGACATTGTAACATTTCATATTATGAAGTTAAGATGTTTAAATATATTCAAGAATTTATATAGTTAGTAATATGATTCCTAATCCTCACCATTATTCAGACTAGATTACTTCATATATTGTTATCACTAAAGAGTTTATTGTGAGGTTTTTATCATATGGTCACGTTGATATTTGACATGGATTTCATATGATATAATGTATTAAAAAAACCTAGAAAGTGTAGAAAACATAAGACTGGTCTAGTAGTTTATCATATATGATATGATAAACCAGTGCTTATATTGTTTTTGTTAAATATTCTTAAAGAGTTTAAGAATATTAAAATGTATCATATTAAAGGTAACCTCCATTTTATCATTCTTTCACATTAGCTACATAAATGTATATATAGATATACATTTCATAAAGTGACATGATAATTGACCACTCAAAGTATGAATTTTAGTTTATCCTTAACTTTTTTTTCATGGATTATTATAGGTTATGATGAAATGTTAAGGTTAATGTGAGCAGGATTACTGTATAGAGAAACAAAATATACTCATGAGGCACAAAATAAATAATATGATTCTTTGTGTATGTTGGATGACCTACTAAGTATACCATAAGGAGTGTCATACAAATATATTTGGTATACTAAGGGTGCATGTATCATATTGAGTCCCAAATACCTATGGTTGGAAAGATGCCTAGCATGAGAACCTTCATACTTTTAGACCCTTCATTCGTAATTCTACATATTGACTTAGCTAATATGAGGGTAGTTGGGTATGTTGTTTATCATGTGGATGGTTGAAGCTTAACCAATATGGTATTTTTCCTCACATATAACGAGTATGTCATATGATTCCTAAATTGAGATAAATTGTGGGATTGTGTGGAAACACCTAGATATTTTATATCTATATTGATAAGGGACATATTATATGCTTATCCATAAGGATGATTTATATTTGATTTATTCATCAATCAGATCAGTTTACACTTATAGATTCAAGAATAGATGAGTTGGATATATGGGATTG
Source organism: Viscum album (assembly GCA_963277665.1). Lineage (NCBI taxonomy): Eukaryota > Viridiplantae > Streptophyta > Magnoliopsida > Santalales > Viscaceae > Viscum > Viscum album. Next base: position 1,579,678,509 of record OY728141.1, read on the forward strand.
ACATGCTCTGTGTCCTGTGGTAACTCAATGTCTTGGACAAAGGGAAAATATGATAATTCACATTTTTTATATGATGCAGACTAGTGGAGACAGGTATATAGATACATGTGTTTGATTGAGATCATGTCAAGTCCATTTATAACTTTATTATTATTGAAACTTTTCTATAGGTCTCTATTTTCTTATATATATGGATCTAGATATTCATATTTGTTGTTGATGACACAAATTATTATAGGGGAACACTTTTTGTTTGACTGAATGTGGATTGAGTTTGACTCAGAGAGTTTCTCTAAAAAAAATTTAGAGTTGATACAAAAGTTTTTGGATGGGTTTTCACATGGTATTTCATATGATGTGATACAAGGTGAAGTTGATGATAGCTTTCCAAAAATATTTTGGAAGATATCTAAAAGGATTTTTGGATATGGCTTCACAAGTTATTGTATATGATAAAATATAAGTTGAAATGGAACAAAAATTCTATTAGGCTTTAGTGCAAGTAGGATATTAAAATAGATATTCCCTAAAGACTTGTATATATATATATGATATATATATATATTTCATGAAAATTATTATTTTCATACAAGGTATATTGTTCCATGAAACTTAAATGATAAATTGTTATCATTTATTATTCCATTATATTTTCTATCATTTATTATACCATTTCATGAGATGAAACATATGGGAGGTGAAATATTCATATGATGAATGTATACTATATTAAGAACTTATTCATATATTTTAATGCATGAATAAATGAAATATTAATTAAGGATTTTACTTGATTTCTTATATAATTGAATGCCATGTGATGGCCATATGCTCTCCCTCTTCTTATTCTGTTGCATGTTCTGGTGCTAGCACATAGTGGGAGAAAGGAGAATCCTACATGTATAACATGTGATTCATTTGAACCATGGGTACCTACAGAGGTGGTATTCTTATATTTTCCACTTTTGTGATCTTTATAAAACTCATCAAACAAAGATTAAAAGGTTTTAGGTGCTCTTCAATGTAAGGTATGTTTGTACAGTATTTCTTTATTTTAGTATTTTGTATAGTTTCATATTACCTTGCATGGAGTTCCTCAGACAAGGGTTTCTAATCGCTTCCACTTGATTTTATTAATGTCATTAGACTCTAAAAAACCCTATATAAATAACATGAAGACTCATCAATATCCCTTGATTCGTGTGATAAATGAATCTCTCAAAATAATAGAGCCTTCATTGCTAAGGTTAAAAGGTGAAAAGACATTTCAAGCAGTAGAGAGGAGGAACAAAGAGATGGTTATATTGAATATATATTAAGAGTTAAATTAGTTTCCTACATTGAAAAAAAAAATCAAATATTAATAATAGAGTAAAACTATTATAGAAATAGAAAATAAGGGATGATTCCAAGGAGAGTGACCACATAAAATAGATCAAAATTTCTTAGGTGAAAATTGCGGAACAAGATAAGATATTGTAAAATCTCAATGAAAAATTGGTTTTCAAGGAAAAAAAATTCATGAGGCACACTATAGGTGTCTTAAAGATAAAAAACACTTCAAAGACCATTATAGAATATTATGATAAAGTAGTAGAGATTTATGATGAATCATTCATGGATAATGAGAAATTCATCCCCAAAAGAAAGGTACACAGTATTTATAAATGATCAAGTGATACTAAATCTATTTCCTTTAGTTATAAAGATTTTGAAACACAATATAATTATGTTCAGTATGATTAAAGTCATAAAAAAATGTCCTCCTATAATAACAATATTTGAAGGTGAGTTGGGAAATAAATAAACTCCAATAAAATGGAAAAATAAAGGCTATAAGATTCATGTATAATAAGAATATTTTTGTAAAAAATATCATCAATATATAGAAAGACCAAGTTTTAAGGGATATTTCTAGTGTTTGTGAGGTTTAGGACACAAATCCTATGATTACTGGTATAATTTTTCATTTCCAAGAAACTAACATGAATCAAGGGGGAACAGACCTGACAAGAAAATGAGTAATTTTGTTAGAAGAATAAATACTCTTAAAATGTAATATTTTTAAGCAGGAAAAACTAAAGGACATATATCATAGGTTGATGAAGTTGAGGAAAATCAAAAATTAAGGAGGATATCTGATCAATTTGGTCAATGGTATTCTTATCCAAAGATAACGGTGAATCAAGAAAAATGAAATTTTTGCTCTAAAAACAGACAAGAAAATAATAAGAGGAGGTGTTGTGTGAGAAGAATGGTAAAAATGTAAAGGGTTTAAAAGATGGTCCATTAGTTCTACCAACCCCTGCTGGAATGAAAAAAAATAAAAAACAAATATTTGAGAAAGAATGTGAATTCATTTCTCAAAATAATAGGTAGTATCCACATAAGGATATTGTTGAGAGGAAGGAGAATACCATACATCCTTTAAAGACTCATGACCTAAAATTTAAAGGAGGAGGCATAAAGAGATCATAAAGATCGAAAACTAAAAATCATGGAGGAAACTGGTTAATATGGAACTCTTAACCTTACTGTTATAATTAATCATGAAGAAACCCCCTCTATATACCCTTTTATATGTGTTTTAACTAACATATAGGGAATTGAAGGAATTCTTATAAAGGGAAAGCTGAATGGTGTTGTTATTACTAGGAAGAAAAAAGAAGTTACACTTCATGGTGTTTTCTAACTGATATGAGGAATAAAAAGTGTGTACATCCCTCAAGGGGGAGTAAAACATGAAGAGAGTTGTCAAAAATGTCAAACTATATGGAATTTTTAATTCAGGACAACTGAATAAAAATGAAAGGTAGAGGTATTCTGATCACACTTCTCATACCTATTTTAATCATGATTATAAAGTTAAAGTGTTGATTGATGTGTTTGGTAATAGAAAGGGGAGGTATTATTTATTACACTTAAACAGTTCTAATGAATTTTCTAAGTTGAGTGAAAGATACGTAATTCTTGATAAGTCTATTGAATAGCCTTTATACAGAAATTTTTGGATGTGGTATCACATGCTGAATTATTAATAGAAAATTTTAATGACTTTTTTGAAGTCACTATTTTTTATAATGGGCATGTAAACTTAGAGTTAACCAACTAAATATATTTTATAAGTTGTGTTTGGTTACATCCTTCAATCATAATTGAATCAGAATGACATTCATATATAAATAGAGAGAATAAATTTATATAGAAAACCTTTTTCTCAAGGAGGATAATGAGTTAATGAGTGAGTTTTAAACCCTATATTCCCTTTGAATTTAATTTCAATATGGGGAGAAAAAGAGTTGGATTTCACATATTGATATGGAAGATTGATGGTATTAATAACAAATACAAAGAGGGATATTGAATTTCCCATGAATGAAGCTTTTATTTTTTTAATAAGAAAGGTTGTTGTGAGAATGAAGCTACTAATATGTGTGTGGTGTTTGGGACACTGGTGAAGGATCTACTTCCATTATAAATGGAAAAGTGAACATAAAGGATTTGGAGGTGATGTTTGAATATCTTGAGAAGTGATATCTAAGAATCCATTTAATTTTGATGATTATATGTGATTATCTTCATGTATGGACATGGAAGGTGTTGAAGTAGGTATTCCAGTACTATCTACAATATTTGAAATATTTTTGGAATAATCTATCTAGTGGGTAAATTTAAGATCCAATATTCAATGTGGAAAATCTATGTGAATCTATAAAGAGCCTATACTTGAGTAATAGATAATGAAGATTGTTGATTAAATAGTTTTATATGTCATAGATGAATGAATGTTTGTTAAATTTGAAATACATATAAATATACAAGAGTATAGGAGTTTGATAAAATACTCTAATTTTAGTATTTATCATGTTTCAGACTTTGGAACATGATTTATTAGGTTTCAAATTATTATAATAATTTCCAAAATTATTTAGAGTTGTTTTAAAGGGATTTAAGATGATTGATAGGGCCTAGAAATGATTTGAAAAAAGCTCAGAATTGATTTGATGCAATCTAGATTTACAGTTCTTGATTTTGGATTCTAGAAAATGAGTAAAATGAATTCATATATTCATGTCACCCATAGTATAATTCATCTACATGGAAGTGAAGTGGCCAATATATAATAAGATTCAGCTACACAGATGAAAATTATTAAATGGGATTGAGCTTCATGAGAAGTGTGTAAGTAAATTATCCTACGGGGATCGCCATGTAAGTAAATTTAGTTATGTAGATGTAAATTGAGACCCACATAAGTAAAAAGAGTTATGCTGAGGTAAATTAATACTAATTTGAGTACATTTAGTTATACATATTAGAGACTATATAAAGGTCAATGGGGCATGTGTAAAGGCAACTTAGATAGTTTGACGGTTGGGTAAAGGTTATCCTAACTTGTGTAAATAAAATCCCATGGTTTTTGTTTTCTTCTTAAAGGTCATTTAAGACTATATAAGGGTTATAATAAAAAAAATGTTTTTTTTTTAGTTTAGAGAATTATTTTTTGATGAAGAACATAAAATAAATTAGATGATCTTCTCGGATGACCTTCATGGATCAAAAAATCATGATCAAACATGTGATCATGATCCAATCTAAGATCAAATGAGAGCCACCTGAGGAGATCATTAGGTGTTGAGTTGATTTTTCTATACTGAAAAATGGAGTTTCTATGTTAAATAGGATGAATATATACATGAGAGAATTTATTTCAAATAGATTTAAATTTCATCATTTTCATGAAGTAGATAAAAAAGAAAATGTGAGGATGCTGAATGATTTTTCAATGGATGAAAACATGGAGATTAAAATTTTATATGATAAGACATATTTATTTTCCTATTTTAAAGAATCATGAATATCAAGGAAGTTAAATAAAATCAAAATAGAATATTATGGGTGATATTTTAGATTTATATTATCCTCATAATATGGTTTGTGTCAAGGTATTAGAGAGATCAAGATTTTCAGAAAATTTTATAAACTGGGATAGATCTCCAATTTTAAAATAAGATATCACTTGTGGCTAAAAATGGAGTTTTCATTATTTTAAATGGGAATGATATTTATGCATTATTATATAAATATAATTAAAGTATATGAATATAAGAAGGGATTGAACAATAGAGAGACTCTGATACTACTAAATAAAAGATAAAACCTATGAGTAATGAAGGGGATATCCTGATGCATCCATGAAAACTTGTGCATCAAAGAAGAAGGATAAGGAAGGCCAACACGACTACTTATGTGTTAAATACAAGAATAAAGAAAGAATTAGGAACTACTTCCTACTACCTCTGATGTCACTATATCATTGGGAGATCTTATGAGTGAGACCAAAGATCCATACACCATCAAAAGAGGATTTGGGTGCATGGGATTGAATGTGAACAAGGTCAACATGCACACCATATCAAAAGATTTGTGGTTGAATACCTATTTGAGGAGGAGTTTAGGGGGAACCGTGAAGAATTTTTTAGAGGCAGTATAAATATCCTATTAGGATGTGCATTTAATATTTTCATAAGATAGAGACAACTGGAGAGAATCCAATATAAAGAACCCATCACAAAGTGGTTATTGTGAACACTTTAAGACTAGACATTTTAGAAGACTGTGTGATTAGTATTTCTAGATATTACTCATCAATATTTTTAGGAAATAACTTGTAAATTGTACTCATGTGATTCATAGTGGAGAAACCATGTATTAAAACATCACCTGAACCTAGAAAAGAGTAGAATTTCAAGGTCAAACCTTGTAAATTCTTATGAATTATGCATTTTACATTCTACATATTCGAGTAAGGATGAGAGATAATAAGAGGAGTGGATTGAATATTTAACTATCTAAAGTGGTTGAATTAATAATGAATATTAATAAAAATTAAAGGGGTCACTAATTCACACCCTCCCCCTCTCAGTGATCTCAAGGATTCAAACACTACACAACAATAAATACATATATATGGGTGGGTGACATGTTTTATAATTTTTCATCAGGAAATTTTAATAAAAATACTCTCACTAAAATGATAAACCTATAAATCATATTTATTTAGTGATTCAAGATCCATGTTTCATTATTACTTACACTAGGTATCATGTAAATAAAAAATGACTATTTAGGTAAGGAATCATCTCAATCATAACAGTTATGATTCTTGGATGGTTGAGTGGGTAACTCTTTACCCAATACATTATATAGATAAACTCAACTCTATCCATTTAGTATCTTGGCCATTAGGTTTTACTTTCTAGTGTAACCCAAATCCAACACCAAAAACAAGGCACCTAACCATTAAGGTTTCCTTATTACTTTCTTTTCTTACACAAGATAATTCATGGGAACCTAACTGTTATGGTGACCTGTACTGAATGATTGAGGTCTTGAAAAGTGATGCTTTGAAGGAATATCACACTTGGTATTTTAAAGGGTTTTACTTTTAAAAGTCTCATCAACTTGATATACATCATATGCACATTAATTTCATGTATACTACATCTTATCAATTCATTATCTTATCATGTTTTTATTCTTTTGTATATGCATTATTCTAATGATTTAGTTTTGGAATCCCTATTCCATCCACTAAATTAATGTATTCACATGAAATTAATGTTTAATGATTTACACAACCCACAAGTCTGCGTTATTCAGCCAAAAATAGAATACAACTATATTTATACATATCTGAATGCATCTTATGCATAGGGTATATAAAACTTTCATGTAAAGGATATAATATTGAAAAAAACAACATGAGTAATACTAAAGAAATAGATATTCAACCCCTCGCCTTTCTAGAACAATACATAAGCCTCCAAGATAGGGGGTAGTCCAACCCCAAGTCCCTCAAACTAGGGATACTTTACTCAAGATAGAATTAAATTCATTATATCTCCAACACCTAATATATAAAAACTATATTCAAAAAATATTTTCAAGATTATAACTCTAAAAGCATCAAGGATAAGGTAGATAGAAACTAGATCTTATATAGTTTTACTTAGCATAAAATACATGGGTCTATCTCCTAAATGAAATTTATCACATAAATAAAGCATACACCCCTCCAAATCCTTTTTCCATTTTCAAAATAAACCACTTTTTTTATTAGTGGGAACCACCCAAATAGAATTCAAACAAAGCAACCCATACCAAACCAAAATTCGAACTTCCACACAGAAACCCAAAAAAAACATCATGCGGGATTTGAAAATCAGAATTCAAAAAAGATAAAATCCCAGACCGAAACCTGAGGAGATCTAGATCTGCACATCAGAGAAATTCATGTTTCAAGACTTCATGATTACCACCTATCACCATCGTCACTATAACACCACCGGAGCCTTCCATTTAAGTTTTTCCAAGAAGCAGAACCAAGAAAACTTCCACCCACCATTGCCAAGGACATCGTCACCTTCATTGAAGTTGAAACACCTTCTCGGATTTGTACTGTACCAGCATCACCATCAATCTATCGTCACACCAAATTTTCAACAAGGAAGCCACCAGATAGTACCAAAGTCACTAAAATCACCAAATCCAAGATAGAGAGACAAAAATCAAAGCCCCTCCTCATCGATGAAAGTAGAATGAAAGCCCTACAAACCAACACTGAATTCCTTGTGGGAGAGAAAATGGAAATGACACCACTGACGAAGAGAACGCACCTAAAACCCCAACGACCACCAAAATCACATCCCAAAACCTCAGCGCCACACTGCTCCTAATCCTCCTCAGAGATGCATGGATAAAATAGTGGCCATGGAAGGGAAAAAAGTAGACAAGGGATCTGAACGATGACAAGTCGATGGGGCAGAATACCAGATCCAACGAAATGGAAATAGGCCGACTCTGGAGAGCCTTAGGAACAGTCAACCACCGAACCACCAAATCCCTAAACCTCTCTGTTAACCTTATTTAGATCTGACATGGAGAGCTATAGGGGAACTAGAGGTCAGAGCATAGGATAATCGGCCAAGAACTCCAACACAAACTTCGTCCAACCTCAAAACCAACCACGAAAGAAGCAAGAAATCAGACCCACAAAAAAACCGCACAGAATGGAAAAAATGAAGGAGAAAGAGGCGAAAATATGGGAATATAATAAGGGTAAGGAATAGAGTAGAAGCACTCAAATGTGCCACTGAACCCGCAACGTAGGGTTTTGGGAGGAAACCTTAGGCGGAGGGTGAGGGAGAGGGGAAGCACCGGGAGATAAGGGAGGAATTTTTTCTTATCTTCAAGATAATTATTTCCCTAAGTGGTAAATAAATCATATACAATATTCATATTTCTTAAACAATTTACTAAACATGAATATAAAGGAATTTGAAAAAATAAAGATTTATTTATCTTCCAAAACATGGGAAATGAATATTCACTCTTTCATTTTATATTTGAGCATGTATAAACTCATTTTATAATTCCTAACATCTATAATTTATAAATAAATTATAAATCATAATTTAAAATATCGAAAATAATTTTTTTTAACATTTTTATCACATATCATATTTTATGGTTGATACTTAGTTGTAAAATACAAATGATATTAGACAAAAGGTGTATGTTCATTAAAAATATTTTATGAATTGATAATAATTCATAAAATACGATATATATATATATATCATTTCTTATGATAGGTGTTTTCATATACCACCAATCATATTCTAGGATATAGAGCATATCGTAAATACCCTACGAACTCCTATTTTTTCATATTCTTAGGCTTTAATCACACTTTACGATATTGTATATCATAAGATATGATAATGAACAAAATTAAGGGTTTAGTTATATCATGATTTTTGATATGGAACTATTATATGCTATGGTAGAATGAAACATAATAATTTATTCATATTGTATTATATGATACAGTTGCAAATGAATTATGATATAAATTTCTTTGAAATCCCATTGAATTAAACACATTTAATCTATACAGAATAAGGATCTAATACCACATATGGGTTTTGAGGGATCATTATATGATTATAGAAAATATAAACAAACCCATATATTCCTGATTTATCTTCAAGAAATTAAACGTGTAAATGTAAACATAGAATGGCATACCAGTATCAAAAAAAATAGTAGCCTCAATCTTCCTTAAATCATGCTTAATGATGATCTTAAAACAGAAAATTAATTCTTATAACCTCTAAGGTATTACACCAGCCAGTGGATTCAAGTTTATAACTTGAGGACTCCTAAACACTAAATTGGTGTTAGTGCCTTCATTAAGGAATGATGAGCGTCATTTTGATATTGAATATATCTATAGAAAATTTTTCATGAAATATATGATCAACCACACCATTTCTTACTAACCACCCATCCAATATGAGGGGCTGTATTCCCTTATATATCCCATCTCGACATGTTCAAATTAATGAAGAATTTGTTTTTATATTGGGTTTCATCAAACGTCACCCTTACTATATTGAACCCTTTAAATGCATATACAATGTAATAATAATTCCTTCATAATAGATTAGAAACAAAAGTAAATGGTGTGGTATGATCAACCAAATTCATGCATGCATTATCGTAAATGCATGCCCCCATTGTACATTATGATGGGATTTAATCATAGTTTGTGATATAAGAATCAATATTCTTATATCGCCTTTTACGGTTTAGGTGTATCATTAAATATGATGTCCCTTTGATTTTGTTTATTTCCAATACTCTAGATTATGACCATAACCTTGTAGCTTCTACAATATATTTTCCCTTAGTTATCCATAGGAACACCATTTATTAGAATGAACCTCCCTACCATGTTATCCTCATAAGTCACCATGCCCCCCATGCGGCCTCCTTCTATTGTAAAAACTACTTTACTAACAATTTGAAATAGTCTCGTGCACCTTATTCTCTAAAGTCATGCTCTTAGTCATTGGTCCCTTATGTTGCACACTCAAGGGATCTTTTATTTCATATTGTACATGTAGATGTGTCTAGATATTATTATTTACTTATATGTATCCAGATCATCCCACTTGCATGCCTATATCATGTCGCTTATCTAGCTACTACAACCTTGTATGCACATCAATACACCAACATTATTAACAACTAGAATCCTTCTAGTTCCACTATTATAGCATCATTTTGGACTTTTAGGTACACTATTCATGTGTCATTTCACCAAGTATTTTGGGTTTACTATTTAGGCATCGTTTCACCTTGACTTTTGGATTTTCTATTCAAGCACCATTTATCCCAACCATTTTTAGATTATTTTTCAATCTCTTTTTCTCCTAGCATCTTCAAGTAATGGTTATCCTCAACATAATATCTTTTCATTGGCTATATTTTCCTCAATAATAGAATATATTTCTCAATAATTTTTATCATGAGGTGTTTATATATATGAGAACAAAGAAAAACAAGCAGGCGACACATATAGGGATGTTCTTTATTTTAGTCTTTTTATGTAATGAAATTGGGTATATCCAATTTGAGAGGGAGTATTAGGAGTCTTTTCATTATTTTGTTTTATTGTGTGTCCAAGATAGGTAGACCAAGCCTGAGAGGGAATGTTAGAGTAATTAAATATTTAGGTATTTATGTTAGTTTTTAATGATTCAGCCTTGTCACATGTATTTTAAATTTCAAATCTCCCTCATATATATTGTGTTTTCTTCTATGTAGATAATAAATCCGGCCTAACTTGAGATTCATAGTTTCTAGGCATCTCTTTTTACATTAATAACCCCTATTTTAACATTATTTTACCTAAAAATTTAAAAATAAACAACTTAAGTGGGTTATAGCATCATATCTTCACATGTTATCCAAATAAATTCTCACAATTTGAAACAAAAATATTTAAATGAACATAAATAAGAACAAATTTTCAATACATGGGGAATATATTTTAAATGAAATAGATAGAAATCAAGAAGTTATGTTACCCCAACCATATCTTATAGAATGATTTATCATTTAATTTTTATAATGATGGAATATGTGATAAAATAAAATATATCTTTAAAATTGAAAGATTAATGATGGAACAAAATAATAAAACATAATACCCCTATAAAAATATTAATTTAAGGACAAAAATGAATTAATACACTAAAATACCCATAAACATGTTGTACCACTAAGAAGGGGGAGTGAATCAATGGTACTTATTTTTATAATTTATTTTCTTTAAAATTAACCTTTGTGACTTATTAGATTATGATCCTCTCATATATTAAATCTCAACCTTACCCAAGTATAGAAAAGTAAATCAATACAATGTAACATAATATTTTTACATGGTTCTCCCCAAGATGGGTGAATATGTCCTTGTTTTTTTTTTGAAATGATCTGAGCCATAAATTCTTCACTAGAATCAATCAGTAATTACAAGTGGGTTGGTCAGGCATCATTATAAAAAATATAGGGTAGGTATCAAACATATCCTAATACAATGTCTCCTAGAAAATTTGATTATACCAGTTCCTGTCAGTTCAAAAATCACTACACCAACACAAAGAGAATGATCATGAAAATTTCAACCTACCACTGAAATACAAAATTGGTCTTTCTCTTTAAGACTCTATGATGAGATAATTCTGCACATGATCACTAATTCCAAAACCCCAATTATAGAACTTAATTGTATTGATTCACACAACTTACTAGTGAAACTAATTCACATTACTATTTCTGGAAACATTGTTCGGCTACTCTCATAAAAAAAGCATGAAACTATTCTCTTACAACTGTTCTTTTCAAGTTTCTTTTTTACTTATTTCAGAGTTCATAGTTTTGTAATAAAAACTTCATAACCCATTGAATGGTTCTTATCATGGTATTTCTAATTTGTCTTCTTTCTTATTCGCATGGAAACATAAGAGTGAAACTCACTCTGTCCTATTCTTTGTGAAAATATTTCTCATGGTCCTGCTTCATGTTTGAAAAATATTCTTCTTCTTCTTTTCATAAATAAGAGTATATGTAGTATTATTCTTCTTTTCAAGATTCATTAGCTTACTCTGCTAATAATGAACCCTTATTTTTTATATCAAATTTGTGGCTATGAAAATAATATTGTCACTAATTCTCAAACAAATCTCTTCAACTTCACGATTGTCCACTCGCTCTTCTTAAAAAAACTTTCATCTTCCTATGTGCCTTGTGAACTACTCATTCAACCCAATGGTGTCTTTATAAAACATACATAGATCATGATCTATTATTTATGATACAAAATTATTAATTTCAGTCATCCAAAAATGAAACTAAAAAAATAAAAGGTCACAAACCAGCAGTATAAAAACCTTCATGCGGCATGAATTGGTAGTAGCAACACTCAGACGCATGCAGAAACCCCCACTCGAGGTTGAATATGGTGATACACATGGAGAAGTTTCATTTTTTTGACATAATAAATATCATGTTCATAAAACATGTTTAAAATAAATATTATGAGACATGAGTAACTCCCACATTGAAACTCAAAATGGAATGTCTTCTTAAAAATATGCTACATGAATTTCATGGGATAATGAAGTCCATATGGTGTAGTTTTATGCTGGTGGAATCCCATGTCAACCCACACATGAGAGTTTAATCCATCCTTCTCCCTCTTCATATTGACCCGCGTACTTCACTTGTGCTCCATGTGCATATGGAGCATATCGGCTCTCACTATTGTTAGAAGATGTTATGGAGATTGAAAATAATAATGATGGTCACCAAATTCATTTCATTCAAAGAAGGGTGAAACCCTACCATTATTCCCCCATTTAATTTGGTAAAATAAATTTAAATTAGGGTATTCCAAAGGAGGGTGAGGGAGGGTTATAAAAAGGGATCTCCTCTAATAGTTTTCATCATGAGATTCTCAAGCAACACATTTTTAGCTTTGAGTGCAGTGTTTTTTGAGGTGTTTCTCCACATATTCAAGAGATAATTTATTGAGTGTTTTCTCCTTTAATTGAGAGATTTTATAACCACATTTTTCTATAGTGAAATCCTTCTATTTTCCCGTGGTCTTTTACCCCTTTCATTTGGGGGGGTTTTCCATGCTACATCTATTGTTCATTTTATTTCCACATTTTTTTACTTTATTTTTATCTCACAATTATCATTGTACCGAATGGACAATTATTAACAATCCTAAAAATTGGTATTGAAGGAGAGGTTCTAGCCTAAGGAAATTATGAACTAACGATGTGTCCAAATGGTAGAAAAATTTGAGATCGAAAAAATTAATGTAAATAATTTTTCATTGTGGAAAATGAAGATGAAAGTGGTGCTGCAAAAAGATAATTTCTTGCAGGGTATTTGAGAAAAACCAGTGGATATGATAGAGGATAAATTGAACGAAATAGATGGTAATGTTATTGCTAATATCCATTTATCTTTAGTAGATGGGGTCCTGTCAAGAATTATAGAGAAAATATAGCGAAGGAAATTTGGGATACTCTGACAAAGTTGTATGATGAAAAGCCACTCCAAAACAAAATTTCTTTTAAGAGAAGATTATAAACTCTTAAAATGGTGGAGTCATCATTAGTGACCAACCACATCAACACCCTCAATAACCTTTTTTCTCAGCTTATGGCATTGGTATATAAAATTGTGGATACTAAACATATGGAGATTATGCTCCAGAGTTTACTGGATTCATATGATCAAGTTATCATCGATCGAAAAAATAATATTCTAATAGATATGTTTCCCTTAAAAGATATTGCACCTATGATTCAGCATAAGAACAAGTAAGACAAACAAAAAATTCACACAAACTATAATCACTATCAATATAAAGAGAAGAATGATGGATTGTGGTTTTAGTGGGAGCCAAAATCCTGTTATGTCGAAATCAATGAGAAATAAGAAAAACATAAGATGTTACAATTGTGATAAGATGGGGCATGTGAGAAAAGAATATTGTAGTAATAATGGTGGTGAGAAAAAATATTAAGGAAATGTGGCGAGTGCATCTAGAAATAGAGACATATTAGTCAGTGAAGTAGCGATGACTATTGAAGGTAGATAACATCTCAATGATGCATGGATTATCCATCCAATGTTAATTTTTTATTAAGAGCAACCAATTTTAAGGGGAAAGTGGGAACCCTCACAATTAACCAGTTTTAGTACCAAAGGATGCAACAGATCTGTTAAAGAAAAGAGTGAGTTGTTTGGAATCGTTTTCCCTAAACAAAACCCAAGGAATATCGATTACCTTAATGTCAGGTAAATCCTTCAAGGTTCCCTCAAAAAGAAGATCCATGTTGTCCCAAGATTTCTTGTACTCCTCTTTACTAATCTTCCCCATGTTGGACCCTCTTAGAAGGATGTGTGCCTGCTTATCATCCCACTCATCTTGATCTTTTTTAGTGGCCACCTGGATCGGTCTGCTCTTCTTCAAAGCTTTGATATCCAAAGTTCCCTCCATCATTTCCTCATCCGAATGCATGAGTAGATCCCTATGTTCCATCACAGATACCATTTGTCATTGTGAGTCAGCTTTAGAACCACCTTTGTGTTGTTGCTCCCGACCCCTCAACTCCACACTTGAAGAAGAGTCTGGAGGAGCAGCCTCACAGCTTGCCAGAACCAAGTCCTTGGAGATGGCGGCCGCCTCCTATTGGACAAGGTCTTTGGACTTGTTCATGGTTGGGCTTCCAACCTTAGTGGAGGCCTTTGGGGACAACTTTCCCTTACTAGCGGATCTAGTAATAGGAGGGCTAGGGAAGTTGTAGTAATCCTTCCTTCTGCGCGCCCTCCGGTTGTTCAAAATGAAACCATCTGAGTCAATAACTTTGTTCTTTCCCTTCCACATAGAGGATCTAAAATAATCTTCCTCTATGACCAGTTCCTTGGGATCATCACAGTCCAAAGCCTCGACCATTTCCTCTTGAGATGTTTCCTCATCGGCCAATAAGTCCTGACCATAATCCACCCCTGAAGATTCCTCTTTGTTAGGGCCCTGTTCTACACCTAGCACTGCATACCGGTTTTGGGAGGCCCGGGCTGGCCCCCCTGCTAACAGCTTCTTAGCATAAGAGGATGTTTGAGGGGCCGGCTTTGACTTGGTTGGGACTCCCTGCTTTCTAAGGCCACGACCCATAAAATGGTTGGGACTACCTTCCAATGCCAGGTGCTAAAAGCCCTCATTGGAACCGAGACTCTTGATATCATCCTTCAGAACAGCAACAACAGTAGGATTTGGAGAATCCTCCTGGAAAACCTGTGGAGAAACCCAGGAGGCCTCACTCACGGACTGCTCAGCCCTTTGGCTGACTTGACCCACATCCATAAGAAAGGGCCTCGCCTCTTGCTCAGCTTCATACCATTGCATGTCGTCACGCGAGCTACTTGTACCCAGATCACGGCACAGCCGATCAAAAATCTCTGAAACAATAGGCCCTAATGCCTCTAGACCAAAATTATTGGGTGCACCCAAAGAGAACCCCTGGACTGCGCCCACTAGGCCCTGCCTGGGTTGGTCCTCTCCCAAGGATGTAGTGTCCCACTTGTCCTGGACAACCGAAGGACCCTCCATATGGGCTTCCCCTGCAGCAATCTCTTGTGAACCATGCCCACCAGACAATCCTGAGGGATCAACCTCATCTGATACTGGAGCCTTCTTCCGGCAATCGAGAAATTAGTGCCCCTATCTATTGCAGCAAGAGAAAAACTTGGTCCATGATTCGTAGAGAATCGATTGAAAATACCTATAATCCCCCTCAATCACAATCCAAACGACTTCTAGAGGGGGCTGAGAGATATCCATTTCGACACATACCTGTTCCACGATCGGATGCTCCCGGGAGGAAGTCCGCCGATCAGCACAAAGAAACCTAACTATGGAGTTACCTATAGAAGATAGAAGTGCTGGATTTTGGAAAGGCATAGGAAGTCCGGGAAGTTGAATCCAAATCGCTGTTGTAGAAGGGTCACGCTGCATATGGATATCGAACGACCAGCGGAGGATGAAAATGGAAGCCATGAGCAGATATTCTAGGTCGAGACCACGCCCGCATGAGGTATTGCTCTCACGAGAAGCTGAGAAGAATCTGTCGAGGCCCAAGCAATCCGACAACCGCACGCTGAGCTAATACCCATTCCTCATTCACAAGCTTGTCAAACAACTCAACCGGCGGGCGACGCCGAATGAACCGAGCCACCAGAGATGAAGAGAGAAGCGCAGAAGCTGAATTGAACTCCTGCGGAGAAATCGGGACCACGGGTTGTCCATGGAGAACCCCCGGAACCTTTGGGGAAACAGAAATTCTAGGAAAGAAAGAGTGCTCCACGGCTGGGGGAAACGAAACAGAATCCCTACCTCGATCCTGGGACCCCTGCTGATGAGCGCCGTGAGGAATAGACCCCTCTCCCAGTGGAGGAGGGGCCGCTGTGGCCGCCATTGGCACTAGGGTTTCATCATCGGAGGAGCGTCCACCGCAAGAGAAACCATTACGTAAACTATGATGCATGGATTATTGACTCAAGAGTAACATAGCACATGACCTCTCGACAGTAATGGTTTGATAAATATGAAACTATCCTAGAATGACTTGTGTACATGGGGAACCATTGTACATTGAATACCATTAGAGTCATAACCATCAAACTGAAGATGCATGATAATATAGTTTGTACCATTCAAGGAGTACGCCATGTACAGGACCACAAGAAAAAACATTTTTTCCATGGGATAATTTTATGATATCGGATGCAAGACACACATAGAGAAAGGGATAATGAAGATTTTTAAGGGAGTTCTTGTGGTGATTAAGGTAGATAAGATCTCAAAGAACATGTACATTTTTATGGATGAAATGTATAAGTAACCGAAGATATTTATTACTTCAACTACATCAATAGAATCATTGAGGATGTTATGGCATTAGAATCTTGGCCATATATCTAAATGAGACCTGAATATTATTTCTAATCCCATGTTTCTATTTGGACTTAAAAAGGTATACTTACCATTTTTTAAGAATTTTTTTTTGAGTAAGAAACACAGGTTGAAGTTTGGAACATCAATGGTGAGGTGCAAGGAGATCTTGGAGTTGATTCATTCCAACTTTTAGCATGCACCAGTTGTATCCCTAGGGGAAGCAAGGTACTTTGTATCTTTTATTGATGACTATTATAGGAGATTTTTGGTGTTTCCAATCAAGAGTAAATCATATTTCTTTGATGTATTCAAAACATTCAAAGCATAGAAGGATCTTGAATCTGAAAATAAGATCAAGTGTTTGAGGAATGACAATAGTAGAGAATATACAAGCGAGGAGTTAAGTTATTTTTTTAAATAGAAAGTAATCAAGATAAAATTCATGGTGGTATACACTCCTCAGTATAATGGAGTAGAACAGTGAATGAATAGAACCTTGTTGGATTGAATAAGGGAAATGTTGAAGACTTTAGGAGTTACCAAGATATTCTAGGAAAAAGTAGTAAATACCACCTGTTATGTGATCAATTAATCCCCTTTAGTGGAAATTGATCTAAAGACACCAATGGAGATGTGGACTAGTAAACCCAATAACTATTCTCAATTGAATACTTTTGGAAGTACTGTGTATGCACTATTTAATGGCCATGAAAGATCGAAGTTGGACTTGAGTTCCAAGGAATGTATCTTCTTGGGATACGCTGATGGTGTGAAGGGGTATCATTTCCGAGATCCCACTATCCACAAACTTATCATTAGGATGGATTTAATTTTTGAAGAATACAATTTGAAAATGATGATTGATAAAGACACAGAGAAAAATAGTACCGAAACTACAACAGTTGAGGTGAAGGAAGAAACAAAGGAAGAACTAGTTTCCTCTGAGGCATTACCAAATCATTATTATCAAGTATCATAATACAAAAGTCAAATAAAAAGAAAATAGTTCCAATATAGAACTCAGATTATGTCACTGAGAATAATGTTTCATATTTCTTATTGATATAGGATGGAGAGCCATCGTCTTTTTTGGAGGCAACCTAGAGTCTGGATGTATCTTCATGGATAGAGGCAATGTAGGAGGAACTTGAATCCCTACTCAAGAATAAGACTTGGGATATTGTTTTTTTACCTCATAGAAGGAATACCATTGGTATCAAATGGGTCTAGAAGATCAAGTGGGATGAAATAGACCGAGTGGAAAGATATCATATGAGACTGGTGTTCAAAGGATATGCTCATAAAGAAGGTATCAATTTTAATTAAATATTTTCTCCTACTGTTAAACTAATTACTATTTAGGTATTTATGGTGATGTTTGCTACATACACTCTACATCTAGGGAAACTATATGTAAAAACAGCTTTTCCCCATGGTGAACTTGATAAAGAAATCTATATGCTCTAACCAGAAGTATTTTCTAAAGAAGGTAAAGGGAAATTGGTTTTCAGGTTGAACAAATATTTGTACGGTCTCAAAAATTCACTGAGGTGTTGGTATAAGAGATTTTATTTCTATATCATGAGCCTTGGATACAATATACTTAATTCATACCCTTGAACATATTTCAAGGGTCTATATGGTAATGATTTTATCATTATAATGTTGTATGTGGATGACATATTGGTTGCAGGCCCCAACAATGATCAAATATAGGAGACGAGGCATAGTTGGAAAGGGAGTTTGATATGAAGGACTTGGGACCTACAAATAAGATTCTTGGGTTGCAGATTTATCAATAATGGAATAATATAAATATTTGGCTATAATAGAATAATTATTTGAAGAAATTATTGAAAAAATTCAACATAAAAGACTGTAATCCAATTTATACACCTCATCCCATTAATTTCAAGTTATCCTCCATGATATGTCCTAGTATTGAAGAAGTGAGGATGTAAATGTCTTGAGTGTCATATGAATCATTAGTGGGGATTATAATGTTCGTTATGGTTTGTACTAGACCAAACATTGCACATTCAGTAGGAGCATTTAGTCGATACATGGTTAATCCAGGATGGGATAATTGGATCATGGTGAATATGATCCTAATATACATCAAGGAAATCTCATGTGTTGCATTACATTATGGAGGTTCAGATTTTACTATCAGAGACTATGTTGATTCAGATTTTTCAAGTGATTTTGACCAGAGGAAATACACTACTAGTTATGTGTTTACTCTTATAGGGGGATATTTGAGATGGATTTACAATTTATAGTATGTTTTGGACTTATCAACAATTTAGGTAGATTATATGGCAGCTACAAAGGCTTACAAAGAGGTGATTTGGATGAAAAATTTCTTATAGGATATTGAGAACAAACAAAAGAATATTTCATTGTTTTTTTATAGTCAAAGAGCCTTTCACATTGAAAGGAATCCATATTTTCATTCCAGGATGAAGTAAATTGGAATAAAATTACATTTTGTTCAAGATATAGTGGAGGAAAGAAGTGTGGATATGGGTAAAATTCACACTAAAGAAGATTTGGCAGATTTCTTGATGAAAGAGATTGGTTTTGATAAGTTAATAAAGTATATATCCTTGAGTGGTCTTGTAGAGACATGAGAAGAATGGTTGGTAGATCGAAAGGATGTGTTGAGATGTGATTGGAACTTAATTAAATATCAAAGTGGGATATATTTTGGAAGATGTTATGGAGAGAGAAAATAATAATGATGGTCACCGCATTCATTTCATTCAAATAGGGTAACACCCTACCATTATTCTCCCATTTAATTTAGTAAAATAGATTTAATTGAGGGTAACCCAAAGGAGGGTAAGGGCTGTCTATAAAAAGGGATATCCTCCAACAATTTTCATCATCAGATTCTCAAGAAACACATCTTCAGCTTTGAGTGTAGTATTTTTTGAGGTGTTTCTCCACATAGTCAAGAGATAATTTATTGAGTGATTTCTCATTATAATTGAGAGAGTTTTTACCCACATTTTACCATAGTGAAAACATTCTATTTCCCTGTGGTTTTTTACCCCTTTCATTAGGGGGGAGGTTCTACGTTACATCTGGTGTTCATTTTATTTCTACATTTTTTCACTTTATTTTTATCTCACAATTATCATTGTAATGAAGGGACAATTATTTACAATCCTAACAACTATAAACCTCCACTATAGCTACTTTGGATTTCTGAGGTTGAGATGGATCTTGTGGATACCTTTGGTGGCTAAGGTTGAGCTAGATCCCTTGGTTGGACTATGTTGGCATGTTTTTAGAAAATATCACTGCAAAAACTTATCCAAAAAATATAACCTCAAGCCATACACTGTCATTAATACACCAATAGTCATATTCTCAAGAACTCAAAATATCATTCGAGTGTAGATCTTATCCCCCATTTTCATTAGTATAAATAAAACACAAGGATGGATTCTTCATTCAACACATCGAATTCTTCTTGATGTAAACAATGTGTTATTCACAAACAACACTAACACATGTCTTATTTATTAATAACAACTCTACAATCATAATATGTCTGGTTGAAAACAAATAAAAAAACGTCAAAAATTTAATGGGTTATTAAATATCCCTGTGGAGATTTGTTTTCGACACCATGATCTCTATTTAAGAGATATGAAATCATAGTTATTATCAAAAGATAAATTTCCTAACACCACACTATCGGATAAAATAAATGTTTTTGAAATAATTTCATCTCTCAGTGATAAGAAATTTGTGTCCAAGTGACCTCAATTAACACATTTAATCTAATTTTTACAATAACCATAGGTCCATATTCATAAAAGATAATAAAATAGTTATATAATCTTCTCCCCTTTAAAAATAGAATCCAAAGTATTATGGGAGTCATCACATCACTCTCTTAAGTGATAAGGGAAGGCTAAACGTGAAGTTTCAACCTCAATTATTCAAATATTTATCTTGGTATAGCTTTCATGAACTTATTAATAATATGATATTTTATATATTTTTACTCCAAATTCACATCTATTTTTTCAACTCTATACTTGAGGAAATTATATTTATTATTAATTTGTTTTCATCTAGATCGTTGCACTGGGTTCTTTGAGGAATCAATCACACTCTGACTATCACATGAAATTTTCAATGGTCTTTCAACATTAACCTTTGGATATTTTAGTTGATCTTTCACCCATATAACTTTAGTACAATCATTTGTAGTATAAACATACTCAACATCAACTATTATTAAAGTTGTAGAATTTTGTTTCCTGCTATTCTAGCTTACAAAACTCTCTCGCAAAAAGAAAGATCCTCCTAATGTTGATTTAAAATAATTTCAATATTTATCCCAATTAGTATTAGTCAATCATAGAAAGTTTAATTATCCACTTATTTTATCCATAAAACTATAATTTTATGTTCCTTTAATATACTTTAGAATTATTTTATCATCCAACATGGGAAAATCTTTTGAATCACTTGGATATATAACACACAAAGTTACTACATACACAATATCTAGCATTAGTTCCATAAGATAAAGCATGCATCCAATTAGCTTATTGAAATATTTTTAATTAACACTCTACCCCGGTTCATCCTTACTCAGCTTCACACCAACTGTGATAGGTGTGGAAACTTCCTCTGAATCTTTCATTCCAAATTTCTTCAATATTTCCTTGGCATATTTTTACTATGAAATAAATATGTAGCTTTCTTTTTTTCAAACTTGTAGTCCAATAATGAAATTAATTTCTTCTAGCATTGGAATTTCAAAATACATATTCATTTTATTAGAAAATTCTTCACATAAATACTCTTTTTCATCTATAAAAATTATTCTATAAACATACACAATTACAATTAGAGAAACTATTTTTAACTCTTTCACATATAATTTCTATCAACTCTTCCTTTAGAAAAGTTTAATTGCTTTAGAAAACTATCCAGTTTAGAATACCAGGATCTAGGAGATTGTTTCATCCTATACAAGGATTTATTCATCTTTTACACTTTAGTGACATCAACAATAAGAGTAAATCCTTTAGGTTGTGAAATAAAAGTTTCTTCTTAGAGATCTCAATTTAATAAATAATTCTTCACATCCATCTGTTATACATTATAGTGTTTGTGAACTAAAACTACTAAAAACATTATAATGGATTTACGTATTTCAACAGGTTAAAAATTTTCCTTAAAATCTACACCTTCCACTTATGAGTAACCCCTACAGAATAATTTCGATTTATTCCTTGATATCTCACCATTTTTATTAAAAAAATTATAAACACTCATTTGGTCCCTATTACATTCTTTACTTATAGGAATATGATCTCATGTGTCATTTTTCTCAATATAGTATAGCTCTTAATTCATACCACTTATCCCATCCTTGTATTCAAAAATATCTATAACTAACTTTTGTTCAATTTGGGAAATATGATCTGTTTATTTGAAAATATCAATCTTTTCTATGGTTTGTACCGGATCTTCCCAACTGCCAATTATATTTTCTAATTCAATGTGATTTTTTATTCTATTATGATTTTTTTTAACTCCACTAGTTCCATAATCATCACTAGTTTTATCTGAGCTAACATCAACTACCTCTTGTTCATGTATAGTATTTTCTTTATCCACTCCTCTAAAAATCAATATTTTTTCTTCTTCTATTTTCTTAGAATATTCTAAATTTATTGAATTTAATTTGCATTTATTTTTAACAATATTTACATCATAACAATAATATAATTTGTGAATCCTTTTATTACAGTATCTATACCCTATTCTATTGGATAGATAACCCATGAAGATCCATTCTTCAGTATTCTCTTCAAATCTTTCCAGATTTTTATTATTGATCTTCATAAAACATGAACTACCAAACACTTTAAAATAATTTATAGTTAGATTATTTTTTTACCACATATCATATAGAATCATATTATAATATTGTCTCAAAAAACTATTCTATATATGAAAATTTGTACACACTACTTATTCTCTTCTGTATAATTCTGAAATTTTATATTCAGCTAGCATGGTTCTACCCATTTCATCCGAAATTTTGTTTTTATATTCACTACTCTGCTTTTTTAGGAAGTATAAAGAGCACTATATTGATATTTAATTCAATTATTTTGAAGATATGATACAAAATAATTACAAGTTAACCCCCCTTAATTTTCTATTCTCAATATTTTGTTGTATATTCTTAATTATCTTTCAACTTTTCTGCTAGAAAAATTAAACATTTTAGTTGCTTCTGACTTATGGTTAATGAATATGATATTTATTATTAGGTTGAAATAATCAATGAATGTGATAAAATATAGTTGAACACTATTATAATGATTTATAATATTCCAAAAAAGGTTGGAATGAATAATCTCATGTGGTCTAGTAGACCGAATCTCTACCCGTTGGTGAATGTTCTACACAAGCTTCCCCTTTTAAAAGGTTTCATAGAAAATTTCTATTTCTATCTTCAGTTTGGGAATATCTCTTACCATATTATTCTTTTATATTTTACTCAATTTTTTTGTGCTAATATGGTCATGTATTCCATGCCACAAGTTATTTTCATCTTTCACATTCAAATAACAAGAATTTATTGGATCGCTAATTTGGAACAAATTACCACCGGTTATTTCTTCCTTAATGATAATTCTTCCAAACTTTTAGTTTTTGATGATGCATGAATATTTATTGAAAATAAATTCATTTTCATCATTACAAATTCAACTCACACTCAATGGATTATTTCTAATACCATTAGAAAAATAACATCATTGGATTTTAACTTTTCATCTTTTATCTCAATAGTATAAACACCTATGATTTTCAAATAACTATAATTGCCAAAAATTATTTTACCTCTAGTTTATTCTTAAATATTATTCAGAAGCTCAGAATCACCTTTCATGTGAGTGGAACAATCACTGCCAAGAATCCATGGATTATCCATCTTTCTTTCTTTCATATAAACTTCAATAATTAGAGATTTTCCATCCACCTTAATCTTATGAATTCATTTTCCTTTAGAATCATAGGAAATTTTTCTAGGAAGAGTAGTTATACACCCATCAAAACAATGACCTCATTGATCACATCTCCCACATATTTTTTTATAGTGACTAGTTTTGATATATTTTTCCTTTGAATATTTCTATGCATATATCTGTATTTATCCTTAGAGTCGGTGTAGTGTTTGGGTGTATTAGAACAATGAAATTTATATATCAAAAATATTAATCTATTTTAATGCATGAATTCACATTGTTTCATCATAAATGGATTTTTTGACTTTTTAGAAACTTGTATGAGAAATTAAAGACCATGATTGATTCCAGAACATGGGGTTTACCCTAGTCATAACCTAAGGTTGGTTAGTGTTAGACATTCCAAGGGAGGTGACCATTGCTGGATGTGTTTAAATCAAGTAAATAATTAAATTATTTATTTTATTTTAAATGGACAAACCTAGTGAAACATTTATAGGTACCCACTTATAAAAAATCTATAGAGATATATACATAAACCTGAGAATATTTTATAAGAGTATTAAATGTTTTTCATTGTCGTATTGGACCAAAGAATGACATGTGATCGGATCGAGATAGATTGAGAGGCAGCGAATGCAGTGGATCTTATTCATCAAGGGTGTGTGAATTATTCACCAATGATCGATCCAAATTGAGGTAGGTCTCATTTGTGGTCTATAACCTTTTTATTAAAAGATTTATCATGGATTTATATCTTATTTTATCTATATTCAATTTGACACCCTTCACATGAGCCCGTTTGGATAAATTGAGTTGTTCAAATCAATTTATTTTTGTTATGACTTTCTAACACACATGTATTCCTAATTATTTGATAGTTGTCTGATAATTCTTCTCCAACGATGGTTTTACCTTCATTATTGTGATTTTCTCCCCACTTTTCTTCACCGTTATCCATAGGGTCATGGTTCAACATTATTGGGGCAGGTTCGAGTGGGATTAACCCCCCAAATTCAAGGAGTTTGTGAGAATGGCGTATGGGATGATGATTTTTGGATAGATAGGGATGGATTGCAGGTGATTCTTCCTGGATTTAGGATCTAGAGTGGCGATGGGTGATATAAATTGAAATAAGGCATGCGGTGACTCATCGATGGATGATCATATTCCAATTTTCAACCATTAGAGGCTCGAAAAAGATGGTTGAATGAATTACCATTAGATTTTAGTGGATTTAGAGTGTTCAATAGGTGAAATCAATGGTAAAAACCATGGATATAAAACCTAGATGAAGAAACTTAATTTTATGAAAAAAAATAACTACATAGTGTGTACTTTGAAGAATAAACATCATGTAGTCCCCTAGCTATAGTATATAGGGTTTCGGGTGAAGAAAAATATCACACACCATGTAGACCCACCAAAAATCATGTAACCCTATGTTGGTGGCTTTTCATGTACTCTAAGAGTACATAGGCATGGACACGTCTAGACACACAGGCATGGCCAGAGTACACGGGCACAACCATGTACTCAGACATGGCCATGATACCTAGACACATCCATGTACATGGGAATAGATAGATGTACACAAGAATGGATGAAAGAGCATGGGTAGGACCTGAGTGGATAAGAAAAATCATGTACAACTAGTAAACACCATTTATTATAACATTACTTCCCAATCCATGTCAAGAGTAGAACACATCTAGGTAGTGAGGTGAGGTCACACACCATGTGGACCCCCAAAAATGTCATGTAATCCCTCTAGAAACTTCTTCATCTTAAATATCCTTCTTTAGGACTTTTTTTTGGCCTACGAGTATCCTATCCTAAGAAATTTTCTATATATAATGTGATGGGGGACTTAGTAGTGACTTTCTAGGTATGATGATGGGTGTTCCAAGAATGATGCTTCTTTAGGCAGTGCTTGATGTTGGTAATGATTAGGAAAGATAATTAGAGATATTTTGGGGTTAGTATTCCCATATCACACCAAGGAACAGGTCCCTCACACTCTTTATATAGGTAGAGTCAATATTCCATTATATTACCATGTGTCCACTATCTACGAATTGATACTCCTCCATCTTTAAAATTTTATGATGTGTGGGTCCTCCATGAGAGTTATGGATCCCTTGACTATGAAGCATAGTATCTAAGAGAAATCCCCTTCACATGGACTTTGGTGAGGTTTCATTTAATATTGGGAATTGAAGATGGACTTTGGAGTTTTAGGAGGACTCATCAACTATGGATTGGGTCATGGAGATGAAGATCCTTTTTCTCTCTCATATAGGTTTCTTTATGAGCATATACGTATTGGGTTTTCATTTACCTATTGTTATGGATTGAGATTACATCCATTGTATATATCTAATGCTTCCATTTTGGTTTTTGGGTAATCCTATAGGGTATGTATAAACTCACCCCTACATGAGATTTTCCCACACGTGTTGTGTATTATGTAGACAACGGACAAATTAGCAATGACTTTGGTGGATCTTAGGGATACTTGGGTTCCACTACTACAAAATAGGCATTTAACAGTGCTAGAAATGGCCTTTATCAGTGCTAGAGAATCACTGACTACCTGAGTGAGATTAAAATCCTTGATCTTTTATTGTCACTAAAAAATCACCGATAAAGGGTATATTTATCAGCACTGATAAAGGATCATACTATAGTGTGCTGCAACAACACACCACAACACTACTATAATGTGTTGTAATAGCACACTGCAGCACCAAAAACACACTAGATATCCACAAAAACAATTAACAATATAGAATTTAAATGAAATGAAATTTACAAAAAAAAATACAAGAAAAAAACACTATATTATAGACATTTCAAACATTGGTTTATACAATTACATAAATAAAAATTATTACATATATTCAAAAACATAAATGTTTCTTTGTCTTTTAATCAAGGACTTGACTCATGCTATTTCCAAAAAAAACCCACCTATAATCAAGAAAAATAATATACCTATATAAGAAAAAAATATTCTATTAGTAATAATATAAATAAATAAATTAAAAAAGGTGTTAATTTTACTAAAATCGATGTCAATTTTAAATAAAAAGATGCACTTTGAGTCATATTGGTCACATCATACATCATATTGAGGTGCGTATAATTAAAACACATCTAAAATGACTTTTTTATAATTTTCCTAAAGTATCAAAACAATATAAATGTTTTTTATTGGTTTTGAGTACATCAGCTGTCTTTTTTTAAAAATGTCATTTTAAACAAGAAACATGTACTTTGACTCATTCTAATCACATCATGTATCAGTTTGATATGAAACTGATTCTTACATGTCAAATAATAATTATGAACCATTTTCCTAAATTATCAAGAAGATTCAAGTGAGTCTGATCAGTTTTTAGTGAGTGTCACTTTTTAAACTAAAATATCAATTTTAAACTCATAACGGACACTTTGATTTATACCAGGAACATTGTGTATTATATTGAGATTAATGTGATTCCTACATGTTAAAAATTACTTATGTATCTTTTTTTGTAAGTTATCAAAATAATCTGAATTTGTTTACTTAGTTTTGAGTAGGTCAGTTGTCTATTTTACTAAAATTGATGTCAATTTTAAATACAAATATGCACTTTTAGTAATATCAGTCACACCATAGGTTATATTGAGGTGAGGATGATTCCTACACATCAAAAATTACCTATGTATTTTTTCCTGATGTATCACAACAATAAAAATGTGTTTTATTGATTTTGAGTATGTCAGTTTTCTTTTTTACTAAAATTTCATTTTAAACTAGAAACATGCACTTTGAATCATTTCAATCACATCATGTATCAGATTGATATGAGACCAATTACTATACATTAAAAATTAATTATTAATCAATTTCCTATATTATCAAGAAAACCTGATTATGTTTGATTAGTTTTCAATGAGTGACACTTTTTGAACTAACAAGTCGATTTTAAACTGATAACGGAGAATTTGAGTCATACTGGGCACATCATACATAGGATTGAGGTGAGGTTGATCCCTAAACATCAAAAATGACTTATAGATAATTTTTTTAAAATATAAAAACAATCCAAATGTGTTATATTGGTTTTTAATAGGCCAGTTATCCATTTTACTAAAATTGATGTCAATTTTAAATAAAAAGACACACTTGGAGTAATAATGGTCACATCGTGTGTTAGATTTAGATGATGTTGATTCCTACACATCCCAAAGGACTTATGGACCATTTTCCTAAAGTATCAAAACAATATGACTATGTTTTCTTAGTTTTGAGTACTTCACTTTTCTTTTTTACTAAAATGTAATTTTAAACTTGAAACATGTACTTTGACTCATACTGATCACATCATGTATTGGTTTGATGTGATATTTATTCATGCACATCACAAATGACTTATGAATATATGTCATAAATTATCAAGAAAATCCAATCATGTTTTCTTGTTTTTCATTCAGTGAAACATTTTGAACTAAAATGTCAATTTTAAACTGATAACGGACACATTGAGTTATATTGGGCACATAGTGTATTGGATTGAGGTGTGGCAGATTCATAAACATCACAAATGAATTATGGATCATTTTTTGAAAGTATTTTAAAAAATATGAATGTGTTTCTTGATTTTGAATAGTTTATTTGTTCTTTTTACTAAAAATGATGTTAATTTTAAATAAAAAGACGCACTTGGAGTCATATAGTCACATTGTGCATTAGATTGAGGTGTTTCTAATTCCTACACGTCTCAAATGACTTACAGATCATTGTCCTAAAGTATCAAAAAAATATGAATGCGTAGTCAAATATTTAATTTAGATTGTGTTAATTAATTATAGAACATAAAATATTATGAGGAAAAACATAGTATATTAAAAAAACAATTTTGCATTCTCATTGAACTCTATTTTTTTAAAGGTTTTAGGGATTTGGTTCCTCTATCGAGAATCCAAATCCCCTATTTGAAGTCCCCTCTAAAGTTCAAGATATTTTCTACAATGGGACCAGCATGAACTGATTGTGATCTCCCAATAAAAGCATCATCCTCAATTGAATTTTCATCTGACCCAACATTTATTTTAGTTTCCAATAGTGCAATCGACCAATTATTGTTTGTTGGATCAGAGACATAAAATACTTGAAATCATTGTGATTCCATTATGAATTTCTCACCTTTTTCCATTTCCACACTAAACTTCAACTTCATGAAGCCCATTTCATCAACTTTCACTGCACTGATATTTTCATGCCATTTGCAATAGAAAATAGACACTTGAAATTTTGTATAATCTAACTCATATATATATTTGATAATTCCAAAATATGACATATTTTCATAAATTGTATTTTTATCCTTGGAACCATATATGTGCATCACTTTAGCCACATGAGTAAAACCACTGTTTTTCATCATACTGAATTCATTGTGTTCTTTTGTATAAAATGTATAACCATTGATTACAAAACTAGTGTAAGATATAACATTTTCATTCAGCATCCTGGCTAGCCATTGAAGTCGTTTAGCAATTGAATTATAATTTTAAAATAACTCCTTATAAATTTGATCTCAAAACCATCCTATAAACTTTTGATTATGTGTATTTGATATCCATCCTTCATCCATTGATGGATTCAAATATCTAATAATTTCTTTGTGGGTTTCAATGTATGGATCAACATCTTTACTATTGTGTAAAATGCAAATGTGTTCTTGCTCCCACTCAGTCAATGTAATTGTAATAATATATCTTCTATAAATCCCTTTTCCCATAAGTCATTCACTATTAAATACTTTAGGAGGCCGATGTTGTCAAAATCTGATAGGTAATTGGTATATAATTCAATATATTATTCAAAAATATATCATTCTCCAATACAACCTTCTGGATGAATTATATTCTTGACATACCCTTTCAAAATATTCATATATCGTTCAATGGGGCACATCCATCTGTAATGGATAGGACCACATAGTTAAAACTCTCTAACAAAGTGAACCATCAGGTGGACCATTATATCAAAGAATGATGGTTGTAAGAACGCCTCTAATTCACATAATATGACTGAAACCTCCTTATTCATGATGGGAAACTTCACTGAGTCTATAAATTTACTATATATGGATTTGAAATATAGGAAGATTCTGGTTAATGTATGTCATACATTTTGAGGTAGAATGAAACAGAAAGAAACAAGCATTAAATCTTGCATCAAAACATGATATTTGTGTGATTTTAGTCCTTGTAACTTCAAATTATCCATTGAGGCAACATTCTTGATATTTAATAAATATCCATGGGTAACTTTTAAACTATTAAATAAAAGAAAATTTTCAAATTTTCCTATCTAGATAGAGTGTAAGATTTCGGAGGAAGAAAATTCCACCTTTTACCCTTCACCGGTGCCAAATATTCCCTTATACCCATTTCAATCAAGTCCAACCTAGACTTGATTCCATCTTTCATTTTTCAGGAACATTTAGTAACATTCCAATAACAATATCAAATTATTTTTTCTAAATTCATGACATCAAGAAAAATTCTGACATACAAACAATTCTAATATGGAAATTAAAAGAAAATTGATCCCTTCTTCCAACCTAATTTTTTAAGGTTTTTAAAAAATGGTTTACTGAAAACAGTTTCAATATATTTTACTTTATTGTACAGTTGATCGCCCATTAATGGATATGGTGTTGTACCTTATTTGATATTCTCATCGAATGTTGTCATCTAGGATTGGTATTTATGTCATCGAGGTAAAAATTTCTAATGTCCTAAAAACACTATCTTTGAGGAATGTTTTAACCGAATTGAGTATGTGTGTTTTTCACAAATGGGACACCACAAAATTCCTTTAATTCTACAGCTTGATAAATTTCCATAAGCAGGGAAGTCATTTATCATCCTATAAAAAATGGCCCTCAATGTGAATTATTTACTTTTATGATCATCATACATTGTTACACCTATATCCCACATAAATTTCAGATCTTTGATCAATGGATCCAAATAGACATTAATATTATTATTGGGTTGCTTTGGTCCATATATAAGCAGAGAAAACATAATTTATCTACGCTTCATGCATAACCATGGTGGAAAGTTATAATTTACCAACATGATGGTCCATATACTATGAGTACTACTATGTACACCAAAAGGATTAATTCCATTAGTAGATAACATAAGATGAAAGTTTCTCAGCTCATTTCCAAATTCAAGATACTCATAATCAATTTTATTCTACTGAGGAGGATCTTCTGAATGATATAGGTTCCCATATTTAATTCTTTTATATGCATTCCATGTCAATTCTCTCACAGTTTTCTAACATCCATATAGTCTTTTAAACTGTGGAATGATAGGAAAGTACCATACCATTTTTAAGGACTTGGTTTATTTTTCTTGTATCGATCTACACCACACTTAGGGAATTTTATGAGTGATTTATAGTCCTTGCGAAACAATATAAAATCATTTGGAAAAACATGTATTTTTTTAGAGATCATTCCCATTGAACATAACATTATTTTATCATTATATGTTCATCATGGTAGTTCATTTTATTCTGGTATCATATCATTCAAGAGACCAATTAGTTCTATAAAGCTGGTGTCAGTCCATTCGCTAAGATATTTCAAATTTTATAACTTCAATGCAGCTAACAATGCTGTGTATTTAGTATAATCAGTATACAATGGTTTCTTGGCACAGTTATTTAACTCCTCAAATAACTTTGTAAAATCATGAATGTTTTCTTTAATTTCCATTTTCATTTTTTCCATGTGATCTCCATCATCATTTACACTGGTATTCATATAAACTGTTATATAAACCGTATTATCATCACAATTGGCATCCATGTTTAGTTTTTCCCCATGTTTAGTCCAACATTTATAGCTCTGGTCTATTCCATGACAAATCAAATGTTCTTCCAACTCTTCCAGTCTAATTTTTCTTTAATAAAAACAACATTAACATAGATAAAGGATTTGAAAATGGTCATATTCATGTTCTATTTTAAATTTTATGAACTCTTTAACTCCATCTTCATACTCTTTTTTCAAACAATTAGAGTGAATCCATTTTTGATTCATATACATCCTATTAGGTTCATAAAATATAAATTTTGTACAATAAATAAATAAATATACATAAGATATTCATTATCAAAGGTGAAAGTTATATAAAATTCTAATAAGGGAAACTCAACATTTGATTGTTTCAAAGAATTTTAGTATGTTGAAGAAAATGGGTAATTGAATTTAAGAAATGAATTACTCTACTATGTCAGGTGATATCCTATGAATTCATTCAAAGGTGAAAGTTATAGACAATTGTCATCCTCATTAACTCATCTCCTAGACATTTATCATTTCATTTTGTTGTTTGACACACATACTCCTTCTCTTGTGGACATGCACCTATGTTTCTTAAAATACTCTAAGAAATATTCATCCATGGGATGAAAAATTCTTGGAGTAGTACAAGAAACATAAAAGATATGGAGATGATTTTTAAAAAAAATTGTAATAATAACTTTTCAAGAGATGAATTTGATGAGGATGACAGTTTTCTATAAAAGAGATGGGGGATGAGCCTCAAGCAACAAATTTAAATAATAATTTTTGTTTAACACACATCAAGTCTTTCTTAAATCCCCTAAACAAATTAAAATATAATATATTCAATTAAGTAGTAATAAGAAAACCAAATATTATAAACAAGAATATTAAACTCTCATTCAATCAACTAGAATATATAAAAATGTATTTATAAAACATTTTAATAAATAAAGATTTATTTCATATACATGGATAGTAATAAGATATTCCTAGGGGTGGAACCAATACATGTGGACCTAAAATGATGAATACCTAAAAAAATTCTAATATATAGAATTTGATAACTTCCATTTTATTTTTTGGAAAAAGTGATGTATAAACCTAAGGAATTATTACATTTAAAATTAATGGTATATAAAATATTTGAAAACATATAAAGACTCTTGGGATGCTATATCACCACACTGACCCATCCCAAGATTCTAGGGAGGTTGTCACATTAGATCTACCCATATAAAGGATTCTGGGGATTCCATCTAATACACATTGACCCATCCTTGAGATTCTAGGGAGGACTATAAAGAAGTTGGCATAAATCAATAATACACATCAACAAGATATATCAAAAATAATGGAGAAAAACACACCAACCCTTAAAACATCTATCCCATACACACTAGCCTCTTCCGAGATGGAACGACTCCCGTGAGGTCACACTTTAAAAGTTGAATACCCTTACTTCACATGGAAATCTAAGTGGAATCAGAAAATTGACAGATCTATAAAACATCACTCCTCATCTAAAGTCTCTACTACAAAAATACAAAAATAACTAGTTAGTTTAGTACACTAGGAAGTAGTATCATAGTCTACCCAACCACCATCAAGGAAATTGATACATACAAAATTATATAGATGATAAAAAATGGGATGGGACTTCTACCATATGGTTAATTCCACTATTTATCCAACAAAAATAAATCATGAATCATCCACACTTTCACAAAAATAAAAGATTAGCTCACAAATCCCCTACATTAATTCACAACTATAATTGAGAATTAAGGAGATGCTTGTATGGTCTGGGAGTGAAGCTGAGAAGGCTCATAGTATAGGTGTTTCACACTCTAAAAATTCCAAGCATCAAAATGGATGATCTCTGTGACCAAATATCCAATATGGATAAATCACCACACTCACAATTGCAAAATATACTCAACCGCAGCCAGAACCATTAATTTTTTACACCCTGAGTTCCCTAAGATAAATTAGAGAAAGAATTACATTCGAGAGAAAGTATAGAAAGACTTACATTCGAGAGAAAGTATAGAAAGACTTACATTCGAGCCTTGGATTCCTTCAACCCTTGAATTCTTCAATCCTTGAATTTGAGCCCTGGATTTATTTGATCCTTAATTTAAGCCTTAATTCGAGCTTCAATTCACTGAGGAGTAGCACCAGTAGTGGGTGGCTTCCATGGAAATTTTTTGATATCGCAATGGGTTGGCAGCTGGTTAGGGTTTTTTAAATAGACCAGGACACTTCTATCAGCACTTCCAAAAAAGCACTGATAAAGGATTTTTAATTATAATTAAAATTTAAAAAAATTTAAATATATATATTTAATAAATATCTATAAATATAAATATAATAAATATATTCTTTATTTAAATATATTTAATATAATTTTATAATTATTTAAATATATAATTATTTATTTATAATTATATAAATATTTTTAAAAATAATATTTATATCATTATATATATTTATGTAATTATATATATATAATAAATATATATAAATATAAATATAGTAAATATATTCATTATTTAAGTAAATTTATTAAAAATTTAATAATTATTTAAATATATATAATTATTTATTTATAATTATATAAATAATTTTAAAGAAATATTTATTTATTTATAATTATAAATATATAATTTTATAAATATATTAAATGTGCATTTATAAATATATTTATTTATAAATATTTTTTTACAAATATATTTTTAACATTATTAATTAATATCTAATTTTAAGTGTATGCATGTTTAAAATGAGTGAAATTGAATAAATTAAAAATAAGTACACTTTAACGATATTGAAAAAATGGATAAGTTTTGTGTGTGTGTATTGTATATAAAAATGCATTAATTGTGTGTATATTAAATCAATATAACACACATTTGATCTATGTTAAATTGAAAAATCAAATGACATTCAATTATATGACCATCACTCTATGCAATTAGTTATCATCTTTTAATTCATATTAATTTGTAATAATAAACCATTATTCACTATATATATGACTATTCAATGTAAAGAACATAAATATTTTGTAATATATAAATCATATTTATATATATTCATATATATCTATATATTTAATATTTAATATTTATTAACATTATCAATAATTATCTAATTAATAAAATGTTTAATATTTTTCTCAATTTACTTATTTTTAATTTTTATTTGTTTAATTTTTATTTTTCATATATCTATATATTTAATACATACTATTTAATAGTATTTATAATTTATATATAGTATAATTAATTTATTCATTTTTATCAATAATTATTTAATTAATAAAAAATTTATTATTTTTTTAATAAACTAATTTTTATTTTTTATTTATTTAATTATTTCATTTTATTTATTCGGACCATTATCAGTGCTAAAAATTTCTGATAAAGGATTTCTTTATGAGCACTAAAAAATAGCGCTGATAAAGGGTACCCTTTATAAGTGCTAAAAAAGTGCTGAAAAGGGGTGCATTTTATCAGTGCTAAAAAAAGGTGCTAATAAAAGGTTAAATTTACCAGTTCTTTCTTTAGAACTAATAAAGATTCCATTTATCAGTGGTTTTTTCTAGTGATTATAAATACCATAACTATTAAAGGCATGTTTTTTAGTAGTGTTCATTGACCACGTATGGTGGTCCAGTATAGATATCTGGAGTCAGGCTTTCTTTATATTTATATTTTCCAGTTATTATCGGTTTAATACTTAATTTTTGGTTGGGTGTTTATTTTTCTTCTTTCATTTTGGTTTATACTTTCATACTCTATTGTATTTTCGTAGAGGTTATTGTATGCATGTTTACACTCTATATGTTATTGTCTTTTATATTCCTCTACAATTTTTCATGGAGATGGTTGGGTGTGCGTGTACTTGTACATTAGGAAAGGACAACCATTTCATTTATGACTTCCTAGTGATTTTTTCAGCCCCTATCCTATTGTAGTCTATCTTGGGGTTGTAATGGCTCATACTTCCGCCGACCAAGCAGTCCCTAGTTGGTTGGGTTGCTACAGTGTGGCATCAAAGCAGTTCATTCTTGGGATAATGGTTGGTATTTTCCCCTTTGTGAGGATTGGTTGGGACATAGGGAAATGGTGTTAATGTTTATTGAGTGTGGATTTTAGGCTAGGTAACCTAGTGATGGTGCAGCAGCCGACGTATCCATTCACCAGGACTCTGAATACCTGCTAGTCAACTTGGCATACTGAGACATTGGTTGTGGGGAACTTGGTACATGCATGACATAGTATTAAGTCATTTGACTATTATTCTTTGGTTATCACCCCATATGTATATGTTCATCTAAACATGGTATATCTTGATCACTTTTGGGATTCCAAAATAAATAAATCTAGTTAGCTTACTGATACATGATCTTGATGATGATCCATTGAGTGATGAGGCCTCAGTTCAGGGGCCATCTCATGAGGTGTTTCCTCTTGGAAGACAAGGAGTAGTGAACCTGCCTTTTGAGCAGTAGATAGTACCAGTGGTTCAGGTTGATGATACATTCAGGATTATTATACTTTGCAAGTTCTATGATTATAGACTGCTGATATTCCATGGTAATTCATATCCTCAAGCAGAAGAGGATTGGATTAATTCGGTGATTTGAGTATTCAGTATTCTTTAGAACCCAGCAGAATAGATGGATTTATAAGAAACCAATATTCTATATGGATAATTAGGGTTTTGGTGGATTTTACTCACATAGACACATGATAATACAATTCTATCATGGTTTAACTTCCAATAGATGTTTCATGAAGAGTATTACTCCTCTTGCTTATACCTAGTTCAGATCCAAGATCTTCCTAAGATGAAGTAGTGAAATCTATCAGTTTTTTAATATTTCATGAGGTTCACTAACCTTACATGATACTCACTTGACATGGTGAGATGTGTCTTATTTCAGGTGAGGAAGTTTGAGTAGGGTTTACATAGATAAATTCATGTCAGGGTAGTCTCTTTGAGTCTTCTAATCTATGATGGAGTGCTAGATAGAGATTTGGTGACTGATATATTCCTAGTAGAGGGACTCTGAGTGGTTAGATATAGTGTTAGGTATCATGTGGTTTATTAATCTGTAGCGAATAATAGGCATTAGATGTCGAGGTCTCAGCAGAGGAGTGATTCTCATTCTCAGACGTAGATGTGTGGGTTTGTAGCTTAAGGATTGCATAGAGGATCTAGCCATCCAGGAGAGGTTGATGTTTTTCTTATAATGGAATGGGTCACATGAACATGATTTTATAACCCATCGTATTGATAAGGATAAGAAGATGGTGGATATACCACCACGTCATAGGAAGATCAATGATCAGGGATCTCTCAGGTGTGGTTTAGGGCGAACCCCAAGGAGGTGACACAAATAGAGGAGCAGGTGGAGATATGGAGGTAGGATCTACTGGTGGAGGCTAACACTATGATTTTTTACACCACCACCACAAAGTGTCCCATGTTAGGCTTAGATAGTTAGCGGTCGAGGCCATGGATATTTGTAAGTTATGGATGGAAATTACCAAGCAGCACACAAGATAATTCTAGGTATGATTTGTGTATTTTATAATCTTTCCCTAGTACTAATAAACATAGGCATGAGTCATTCCATTATCTCCTTATACCTTGTGCAATATTTGGAGCTCCTAATTGAGACTTTATCCTAACATTTATGACTATAAGTATCTACAGGAATTGATTCTTTGATATTTCATATATTTCGACAGTGTGATTTAGAATTTTGTGGATATATTTTCTTATGGGACCTCTCAATCATCATAATGAAACCTTATAACATTATCTTGGGTATGTACTAGTTGTACATTATTATATCCTAGATTAACTATCATTGTAAAGGATTTACATGCCTATGGAAAAATGGTATGAGGTTATCCATTGTGAGTGAGAGAGATATCATGGTGGAGCGAGTGGGTCTTGCGGGCTGGAAGCTACAACCCATCACCCATCAGTTGGTGAGTTTATACCTAGGTGTAATGGGCTCTTTATGTATCTATATTCCTTTAATAGTGGATTAATTTACAAACATCTTCCCTGAGGATGTTTTAGGACTACCTCGAAGGTGGTAGATGGAAATATATATTAAATTTCACTCCATAACTGCACTGATATCTTCTGTGGAATATTGGATGGCCCTTTACAGGATTTGGGAGCTACGGATGTAGTTGGAGGACCTTCGGGAGAAGGGTTTTATTAGACCCAATGTGTCCCCTTAGGTGGATCTAGTGTTTTTCATGAAAAAAGGCAGATGGGATATTGAGGATTTTTATTGATTATCATCTCCTGAACTAGGTTACGATAAAGAAAAATTACCCCTTACTAAGGATTTATGACCTCTTTGACTAGTTTTGAGGTGGGATTTAGTTTCTCAAAGATCGATCTCAAGTCTGGATACCACCATTTGAGGGTTTTTTAGGAAGATATTCTAAGGATAGAATTATAATGTCACTACGGACACTATGAGTTCTTGGTGATTCCTTTCGGTATGATAAATTTCCCTACTATGTTTATGGATATTATTAATTGGATTTTATAGCCATACCTAGACCGATTTGTGGTTGTCTTAATTGATGACATACTCATTTACTCTACATTAGAGGAGGAGCATGCAGAGTATCTAAGTATGGTCTTAGACTTACTCTGGGAGCACCATATCTATGGTAAGATCTTGAAGTGTCAGTTTTGGTTCTTCAAGGTTCGCTTTTGGGGGAATGTCATCTCTGATCATGTTTTAGAAATGGGCTAGGAAAAAATTGATGTGGTACTTTCATGGGAGACACCTAAGAGAGTACCAGAGGTGCAGAATTCCCTTGGCTTATTATGGTACTATAGGAGGATTGTGGAGGAATTATTCAGATTGGAATCCCATTATAATTACCTAATGTGGAAAGGGAGTCCATTTATCTGGACCACGTAGTTTCAGAGAGATTTTGAGGATTTCGGGCTAAGTCTGACCGGTTATCTTATACTAATACTACCATTGGAGGGCATGGAGTACATAGTGTTTTATGACTCCTCTTTAGTTAGGATCAGTTTCATGTTGATATAGAATAAGTTAGTGATTTCATATGGTTCTAGATAGTTGATACCCCATGAGAAAAAATAAACTACACACAACCTAGATTTGTAAGTTCTTGCCTTTTCTCTAAAGATATGGTGGCACTATCTTCTTGGTGAGAATTTTTTTTTGTTTACTCAAACCATCAAAGTATTAGGTACATCTTCACGCTAATAGATCTTAACCTAATATTTTGAGGATGTGTCTTAGTAGTTGGATTCATTACAGCTAACCCTGATAGAGGATAAGGGTGTGGTTTTTCTTCAATCGATGGTGGTGACTACAACGACCCAAAATTTTATCATTGAAAATCCCCTTCTTATAATTATGTTATATAGTATGATCATCATAAAATCACATAGAGAAAACAATACAAACATTATAAATGAATAATTAATTAAATAAGTGGTATTTCTAGAAATTAAGGAACTTATACCAACGGAATAGTAACTTGACCTTTGGAATAGTAATATGGCCCTTATGAATAGTAAACCAGCCAATAGAATAATAACCTTACCCATGAAAGTATAAATAAAATATAAGTATCTTATAAATAAAAATATAATATAATTATATCATAATATATGTAAATAAATGTTTTAGAAATTTTTATTTAAGTGTTGATATTTTTATAAAACATAAATGATTATTTTCAATGTTATAATTAATATAATGATTTAAAAGAAAATTTATTTTCATAAAATTTATAATAAATCAATATTTGTTGTCTTATGATTATATGATAATTTTATTATACCTTTATTAATTTTTCAAACTATTATAAAATGAATTATAATTTTAAAATTGGTATTTTTCAAATAAATGATATTTTTTGTTAAAAATTAAATTTATCATATTTAGAGAATTTTTTTCATAAAATTGATTCCATTTTTAAATTCTACGTGTAAAAAATGGTTAGGGTGAATTTTTAGGGGGTAATCTAAAATAGTTGAATTTTTAGTGAATAGTAAAATACAGTAATTTATGGTATATATACATTATAAGTAAAATACACTATTCATTGAGTTATCACTAATGTAAGAACCATAATATCTAATTATCCTTCTCTATTTACTGTATTTATTCATGGAATAATCATTATTTCTTATCTTGAGGAAAAATAATAAACTAATGAATAAAATAATGAGAAAACACCCCTCTCCTCCACTATAAATATCACCCCTCACCATATCTTCTCCTCACACCTCTTAAGTCTTGAAGTTTGTCCAATTTATGCCCAATCCTCTTCCCAAGCCTCTTAACCACATTCAAGATCATTTGGTCTCAAGAAAGTACCAAAATAAATTTCCTTAAGGAGTTTCTAAAGGATGATAATTCAAGAGGACATTAAGATCAAGCGAAGAACACTTTCAAACATAAGGTAAGGGATTCTCTCTAAACTCTCCTTTTTTCCTTCAGGTTACTATTTTATCCCTTTAACCTAATGTAAATATTCTTTATTATTATATACTTATTCTAAATTCTTTTTATATGTTCCAAACTCACACGTCTAGATTAGTACATCCTTCTTTGATAGGGAAATACATGTTTTAAAAAGGTTCCCTTCTCAATTTTTCCCGATAAGCAAGCCAGATTAAAGGGAACTTCCTAATTTCTTACCCATTTTCAAGTACACTACATAATATATTTTAATCCAATTTTTTTTAAATCACTCATTTTAACATGAAAAAATATCTTGGTTCATTTTGGGTTTTATACAGACAATTATGCCTTTTCTGTTTTAAAGAATCATAAAAAATATCCCTTAAACCGCACTAAAATGTTTTATTTCTTAAGTTTCTTAAACACTTTTTTATATGTTTTCACTTAATTTTGACATCAATTATTTTTATATATTCCTATTTTACCTTATTATTGTCCATGTATGATATAAATATTTTCTTTCATGGACATCATTATGATATTCCCTTTTGATATTCCTTCTAACATGATTACGATACTCAATTATTTCCATGGGTAACCCTTATGTTTATATTTTATTACTTATGTATGATTATTTATGTGGAACACATATTCATGAACATATTATTATGGTTGTTCCCATATATCTCTCAAATTAATTGGGTAATTTTTAGTCTCATGAGATGTCATGTGCAATGGTCTTTGTGGTTAGCCTTGACTCATGCTCCGTATGCAACGGTCTTGGTGGTTATACTTAACTCATGCTCCTCCATGTGAAATGATACTTGACTCATTCTTATGATATTTTTTATATTTATACCACAATACTATGATTCCATGATTACATGATCATGTGTTCTGTATGTTATGCTTCTATATGTTTATGCCATTCTATATCTTCATGTTATTCCTTCTAAGCTATGTGCTATGCTTTATTCTTATTTTTATTCTCTTACTGGGCTTTTTAACCCATCCCTTTATTCATGTATTCCCCATGTTATCCTATGAAGATATAAGGTCTCAAAGGGTGTTAGGATCTCATTATGAAGATTAAATAAAAGATGTTTTTATTTTGGTTTCATGTTCTTTAATTATGTATCTAATCTTCCAAAGATGCTAGACTTTACGATCCTTGTCTTGTAATTGATGGTTAATTATGATTAAAACTATGTAGTAATATGTGTAAAGGTTTAGGTCCATTATAGTTGGTATTAGATCATGGTCTAGTTATTTTTTTATATTAGGACTAGAGCAATTTAGTA
This sequence comes from Viscum album, assembly GCA_963277665.1. Taxonomy (NCBI): domain Eukaryota; kingdom Viridiplantae; phylum Streptophyta; class Magnoliopsida; order Santalales; family Viscaceae; genus Viscum; species Viscum album. Next base: position 1,579,720,070 of record OY728141.1, read on the forward strand.
ATAATCCTATGGATAATTATATCACCATGGATAACCTAGATTAAAACTTAGGGTATCAAAAGTTCGGATATACTTTTCCTTTACAAGTTTATCCTTATATATTCAAAGTTTCCTTTTATTATTATTATTAAATAAGTATTCAATCCACCTAATTGTTCTTTGTTTTTCTTAGTTAATGAATTAAAATATAAGAACACGTTCTAACAATCAATTTGATAGTAAATATGAAAATTTCTCTAATGATATTTCAAATATGATGGGAATGGGTGCTCAAAAATTAATGACGATATTTGCTCAGCTAGCTCAAGTTATGAATAATAACTTGAATCATGTGGAATTTCATCCTTATCCTAATAAAGACTGAGTTATGTTCAAATCCTTCATGTGAAAAAGACCTCCCATATTTAGTGGATCTTACGATCCCATCATCATGGAACAATGGATTAAATCCATTAATAATGTATTATTTATCCTCTAGTGCTCAAAAGAAAAGAAATTTTTGTTGGTGTTATATCATTTTGATGGTAATTTTGATCAATTTTGGACACTGATCAAGAACAAAAAGTCCAAGGGAGAAATTGATTTCATGGAATGAGAAGATTTCAAGAAAATATTTTTCAAAAAATATTTTCTATGAACCCTCCATCTTAAGATAAAAAGGGAGTTACTTATAATAAAACAAAAGTAAGACAATTATATTGGAGCGTACGAGGATAAATTCATGATTCTTTCACGATACACCTCTGGATTTTTCATAAACACCGAAATAAAGGTAGATCACTTCTTTAGAGGAATAAATTTTGAGTCTATAAAAAGCGTTGGTGATTCAAGACTTCGACAGTTATGAAGAGATTTTACATTGTTCCCTCAAGGTTGAAATGGAGATCAGAGACTCTTATTGTTCTTATGGTACTAGATATAAAAAGAGAAAAATTGATTTTAATATGGGTGGATCAACATATTAATCCCATGCTAGAAAGAAAACTCAATATCCCACGTGTCAAAATTTTGGTAAGAATCATCCTATGAACTGTCTAAAGGAAACTCAGAAATGTTTCAAATGTGGAAGAATGGGGAATTTTTCTAACAATTTTCTAAGGGGTATGAAGAATATACCTAATGAGGAAGAATAAAGGAAGTTTTAGATCAACACTCAACCTATAGTACAATTTTTTAACCGAAAGTAACATGGGAATTATTTAAGCCATTTCCCTAAGCTAAGGATTATTGGAGGAAATCAACAACAACAACCTCCAAGGTAATAAAGAAGGGTATATACTATCACTACTGTTGAGGTGGAACCTAAAAATGATATGGTGATAAGTTAAATAGTTATTCATTCATAAATAGTAAATGTACCATTTGATTCTGGTTCTACGCATTCTTTCATATCTTTCAAGTTTAGTACAACTATTCAAACACCACCTCAAAATATGGAGGTTGAGTTATTCATGAGAATAGAAAATGGAGAAATTATTTAATCCAAAGTATATAAATCCTACCCAATTAATGTTTGTGGAATGAACCTCCACACAAATATTTTCTTACTTACTTTGGTAGAGTTTGATTCTATATTGGGCATGGATTGGATATCTTTATACAAATCCAACATCGACTGTTAGGAAAGGGATATCACTCTTAAAATCCTAAAGAATCCTCTAATTATTTATAAGTGTAAGGAGGAGTATGAATCTCCATCAGAATCATTGTCTCAATTGTGGATATTACTACCTTAAAAGCAAGAATATCTAGCTCAAATGATTTAGAAAAAAGAGTGAATCATGCTCAAATACATGCCCATTGTGAGGGACTACACTAATATGTTCCCCAAAGAGTTGTATCGTCTTACTCCTGATTGAGAGGTTGAGTTCTCAATTGAACTTATTCCTGAATCTCTACCTATATCAAAGACACATTATATAATGGACACCTTTAAGCTGTATTAACTGAAGAAGTGGTTACAAAAGAGTCTAGAAAAAAGTTTTATATGCCCGAGTGCTTCACCATGACTTACACTAGTCCTCTTTGTCAAGAAGAAGGATGGATCAATGCACCTATTTATTGATTATTGTGGGCTCAATAAAATCATAATAAAGAACATGTACCCCCTAACATGGATATATTACTTGTTCTATAAACTACATAGGGCCAAGTATTTCTCTAAGGTGGATCTTTGGTCAGGATATCGCCAACTAAAGGTGAATAAGGAAGATATTCCAAAGACTACCTTTTGAAAGATGTATAGACACTGAGTTTATAGTGATTCCCTTTAGACTCACTAATTATCTAGAAATTTTCATGGATTTAAAGAATAGAGTCTTTAGATAATACCTCGATAAATTTTTGGTAGTCTTTATTAATGATATTCTGATATACTCTAAGAGAAAGGAGGAACATGAGGAGAATTTGAATATTATGCAAAAGACTTTGTGAAGGGAGAAACTATATGAAAAGTACATTAAATGTTATTTCTATATGAAGGAAGTATCATTCTTGGGGAATGTAATCACCAGTAAAGGGATATATGTGGGTCCTTCTAAGATAAAGGAAATCTAAGAGTCGCCTAGGAAAACATATGTAATAGATATTTGTAGATCCCTTGGTCTATCTAGGTACTACCTAAGATTTTTGAAGAACTTATAATGATTTTAAAACCCACTAACCAAGTTGACTTGGAAGGGGATAAAGTATGACTAGACACAAGAATTTTAAAAAATCTTTAAGGATCTCAAAAAGTGGATTATCATTACACCAGTACTCACACTTTCGATGAGTGGGGAACTATTTGTGGTGTAATGTGATGCTTCAAAGAAGATATTAGGTTGTTTACTAATTCAAAATTTTAAATTGATACCTTATGCCTCAGGGTAGTTTAAAATTCATGAGAAAAACTATCTCATGCATGATCTGAAGTTGGTAGTTATGATCTTTGTGTTGAAAATCTCACAGAATTATCTCCATGGGGAGAATTGTGAGATATATATTGATCATAAGAGCCTAAAATATATATTCACATAGAAGGAGATTCATATATTCCAATGAACATGGTTAGATATCATAAAGGATTTCAACTACTCAATCCACTAGCATCCTGGTAAGGTGAATAAGGTGTAAGATTCTCTAGGTAGAAAGAATCATACGTCTTTATCAATAGTGATAATTGAGAGGGATCCCATCTTCTTATAATTTAAAAGGATGGGAATAAGAATCATTAAGGAATGAAAATCATCAATCCTTTCTCAAATGATTAATCAACCATACCTTGTGGAGAAAATAAATGATGCTCAAAGAAATAATGTGGAAATTCATAAAAAGGTGGAAGCTATCAGAAATGGGAAATCCTAAAAGTTCCAAATGGATGAAGAAGGAGTTATAAGATTTGGGTCATTATTATGTGTATCATCCAATCTAGAGAAAAAGAAAAATCTTCTGAATGATGTGCATAGCTCAACCTTTTTTATTCACCCAGGGAGCACCAAGATGTATTGAGATGTCTGAGAAAACTATTAGTGGGACAATATGAAGAAGGAGATCACTGAATATACATCAAAGTGTCTAGTATGTCATCAATTTAAGGTTTAAAGACAAAATTATAAGGGGATGATAAAACCATTACCCATACCAACATGGAAATGGGAAAACATCACCATGGAATTTTTCACTGGACTTCCGGAAACATCTATAGGAAACAATGATATGTGGTTTTTTTTGGATTATCTCAAAAATATATCTCATTTTATCACAATTTTATAGGACTTATCACTGGATCAACTTTCCCAAATATACATCAAAGAAGTAGTAGGGTTTCATAGAGTACCACTATCAATTATATCTGATCAAGATCTGATATTCACCTCTAAGTTTTGGAAAAGTCTCCAACATTCTCTAAACACTGATCTGGATTTTAGTACAACCTATCATCCTCAAACTGATGTCCAATATGAGTGGAAAATTAATCCACTAGAATAAATGTTGAGAGCATTCTCTATGGAATTCAAAGTAGGATGCTACCAACATATTCCTTTGGTTGAGATATCTTATAATAATAGTTTCCACTCGAGCATCCAAATTGACCCATATGAAACCCTTTATGGGAAAAGATACAGAACACTAACATTATGGGATTAATTCAGTGAATGTAAGATTCTAGGACCTAAAATAGTGTAATAAATGGTAGAAAAGGTGAAAACCATTCAGTATCATATTCAGGAATCCCAAAGTTGATAGAATAGTTATGTAGACAATCATCGATGTGACCTAGAGTTTAAGGTTGGAGACATGGTATTCCTCTGCATATCTCCATGGAATAGGATCATGAGATTTGGGAAGAAGGGAAAGCTTAGTCCCAGGTACATCGGCCCTTCGAGATTATTGATCATGTTGGAGGTGTGTCCTATTGACTAGAACATCCACCTACTATGTCTCAAGTACACAATGTATTCCATGTATACCTCTTGATGAAGTACATACCAGTACCCTCACATGTACTGAATTCAGAGGTGGTACAGATGGAAGGTGACCTCTCTTACGAGGAGCATCCAGTGAAGATCATAGACCGTAAAGATAAATTTATATGCAACAATACTACTCACCTAGTCAAATTACTATAGAGGAACCATAAGTATGAAGAGATAACATGAGAACTAAAGGAGGAAATAAAGGAGAATTACCCTTAAATTTTTTCCCAATAGTTTTAAAATGAAATTTTGAGGGAGAAATTATATAAGGGGGGAAGAATGTAATGACCCAAAATTTTATCAATAAAAATTGTCGTCTTATAATTATATTATATAGTATAAACATCATGAAATCACATAGATAACACAATAAAATATTTATAAATAAATAATGAATTAAATAATATATATTTCTAAAAATTAAGTAACTTATACCAATGGAATAGTAACTTGACTTTTGGAATAGTAATATGACCCTTACGAATAGTAAATCGGCCAATAGAATAGTTAACACACCCATTAAAGTATAAATAAAATATAATTATATTATAAATGAAAATATGATATAATTATATCATAGTATAAGTAAATAAATGTTTTAGAAATTATTATTTAAGTGTTGATATTTTTATAAAACATAAATGTTTATTTTCAATATTATAGTTAATATAATTATTTAAAAGAAAATTTATTTTCATAAAATGTATTCATAAATAAATATTTTTTTCCTTATTATAATAATATAATTTTATGAGACCTTGATTAATTTTTCAAAGTGTTATAAAATCAGTTATGATTTTAAAATTTGTATTTTCCAAATAAATGATGATTTTAATTAAAAATTAAATTTCCCATATTTATAAAATTATTTTCATAAAATGGATTCCATTTTTTAATTTTAAACATATAAAAATAGTTAGGGTGAATTTTTGGTATTTTTTAAAATAGTTGAATTTTTGTGAATAATAAAATACGATAATTTACTATATATATACATTATAAGTGAAATACACTATTACTTGATTCATTTCTGATTTAAGCACCATAATATAAAATTATCCTACTCTTTTTACTGTATTTAGTCATGTAATCATCAATATTTCTTGTCTTGAGGCAAAATAATAAGCTAATAAATAAAATAATGAGAAAACACTCCTCTCCTCCACTATAAATACCACCCCTCACCACCTATTATCTTCACACCTATTAGGCCTTTAAGATTGTGTAATTTCTGAACAATACTCTTACCAAGGCTATTAAACATGTTCAAGAGCCTTTTTTATCAAAAAAATACCAAAAATAATTTCCATAAGGAGGTTCTCAAGGAGGAGAATTCAAGAGGTAAAATCCTCTTTCTTTTTCTTTTATTTTCTTTTAATTTATTTTCTTTTCTTATTCTCTCCTCATATTACCTTATCCAAGTGGAATGTTAATTACATTATCTCACATATAATTTAATTTTATTATGTTAATGTAATAATCCATCATCATTCCATTCCCCTCCCCTTTTTTCTAAAAAATGAAAACATCGTTCGTGATGTGTTAATTTATCACAGTCAAGGATGACAAGTTTTCAATTTCATTTACTACCTTCAAGGCTGGTCATAAAAACATTTTTATTGTTGAACCAGGTTATAATATATTTATTATATCCTATTTAATGTTCTATAACCATTATATATACATTATATTAATTAATAAAACAAAACTAGTTCATGATTATCAAAAAATACCAAATTAATCTAAACGAATATCATTAACATTTTATCAAATGATTCATCCTCACATCTAAAAAAATAATATATAAGACCATTTAATATTATATAATTTCATTAATATAATATCATTTAAATTATGGATATCTATTCCTATTTTACATGATCTTTTATATATTTATACAAGTGAACCAATCATGAAACCCAAGGAAATGAACACTTCTGAACGACGAAATTGAATCTTATAACTCGTCAAAAAGTTCATGACTAAACTTAATAAAATTATAATAAATAAAACACATGTGTAAAAGTTTCTTAATTAATTAATTAATGGAATTAATTTGATTATTCAAGATATTAAGATCAAGTGCAGAACCATTTTGGACATAAGGTTAGGGATTCTTTCCAAAACTCCATTTTTCCTTTGGATTATGATTTCTCTCTATTTAACCTAATGTAACTCTTATTTATTTTTTTATAATTATTCTAAATTATATTTATATGTTCCAAAATCATGTATCAATATCATTATATCCTTATTTTATGGGTAAATACATGTTTTAAAAATGTTTCCTTCTCAATTCTTCCTGATAAGAAAACCTGATTAAAGGGAAATTATTGATTTCTTACCCATTTTCAAGTGCTCTCCATAATATTTTGAAGCCACCATTAGTTTTCTAAAATTTATCATTTTATCATTAAAAACTATATTGATTAATTTCTGGTTTTATACAAACAATTATTCCTTCACCGTTTTAAAGAATCTTGAAAAATTTTCTCTTAAACTGCACTAAAATGTTTTATTTCTAAAGTTTCTTAAACACTATTTTTACATGTTTTCCCTTAAGTTTGACATCACTTATCATGATATATGCCTAAATTAACTTATAAATGTCTATATATTATTTAAATCTATTCTTTCATAAACACCATTATGATATTCCCTTTTTATTTACAATGATATATGTGTGTGTGTGCATGTATCTATCTGTCTATCTTTATTCATTTTCTGAAATTATATAAGGGATTGATTTTATCTATCAAATCATGTTTTTTACTCTATGGTTTTATAAGGAATTTATTTTATTATAAATATTTCAAAATTTTGGTTTTTACAAGGGTTATATTTTTATTTACAATTTATATGTATCTATATGTATATATTTTCAAACATTGATTGGAATTTAAGCTCTTACGAGAAATCCAATCAAATATTTATTTCAAAGAATTATATATGTATATTTATATATATATATACACACATAATACCATGATTTATTTTATAACCCTTGAAAGAAGATTGGTCTTATAAAACTGATTTGTATTAGTAATTTTATTTTTTAATCTACAACATAAAATAATAACAAAACTATATTTTATTATTGTTTGACATAAAATTTTAAAAGGGTATTTAATTTTATTTTGATGTTATAGTTATTATTTCATGTGTATCATATTTATCATTTTATGTGTAATTTATATTTAAAATAATTTTAAATAAATTATATCATTTTATGTGCTAAATCTATACAGAAGTTACTATTTAATGTGCAAAAATGTCTCTACACCTCCTTGTATGTCATTCATAATTTAGATATGGACATCATCTAAGTTATCGTCGACATCCCATGAATTTTAATTCAAGTACTCATTTATTTTTTTTATTCATTTATATCTATTAAATTTAAATAAGAACAGTTGTTTATAATCATGTATTTCTCCTAAATATTATTTTCGAAATTCTCAAAGAAAATATTATGTCATGTTAAGAATAATGTAATATTATTTTCTTTAAAAGAAAATAATTTATGTATGTATTATTTTGAAACATTTTTGGGTTATGGTTAAGAAAGGCAGGACCATTAAAATGATTTCATAAAATTCGAACTAGAGTATATAATGTCAAGTTATGGTTCTTACACCAGTGATGACTCAAAGAATATTGTATTTAACTTATAATGTATATATATCATAAATTATCATATTTTACTATTCACTAAAAATTCAACTATTTTAGACAAATCCTAAAAATTCACCCTAACCATTTTTCAATGTGTAGAATTCAAAAATGGACTCCATTTTAGGAAAATAATTTTCTAAATATGCAAAATTTAATTTTTAATTAAAATCATCAATTACTCAAAAAATATCGATTTTTAAGTTATAAATGATTTAGAACACTTTGAAAATTTAATTAAGGTCTCATAAAATTATGTTATAATAATAAAATAAAAAATATCAATTTATGAATCTATTTTATGATAATAAATTTTCTTTTAAATCATTATATTAATTATAAAATTGTAAACAAATATTTATGTTTTATAAAACTAACACTTAAAAAATAATTTCTAAAACATTTATTTACTTATACTACGATATAATTATATTATATTTTCATTTATAAGATACTTAAATTTTATTTATACTTTCATGGGTGAGGTTACTATTTTATTAGTCGATTTACTATTCATAAGGGTCATATTACTATTCCAAAGGTCAAGTTACTATTTCATTGGTATAGGTTTTTTAATTTCTAGAAATATCTATTATTTCATTCATTATTAACATATAAAGTTTTTATTATGTTCTCTATGCATTTTTATGATTTTTATACTATATAACATTATTATAAGAAGGATTTTTCATTGATAAAATTTCGGGTCATTACATTCTTCCCCCCTTATGAAATTTCACCCTCAAATGTTTATTTTACAACTATAGGGAAAATAGGTGGAGGTAATTTTCCTTAATTTATTACTTTGGTTCCCATGTTTCCTCTTTGTACTTATGGTTCCACCATGGTACTTTGACCAGGTGAGTGGTCTTGTTGCATAAAACTTTATCTCTATGGTCCAAGATCTTCATCAACTGCTCCTCATAAGAAAGATAACTTTCCAATTGTACCACCTATTGATTTAGTACATGTAAGGTATCTTGTATGTACTTCCTCAAGAGTGATACATGGAATATATCATGTACTGATACATGGCATGTGGAAGTGCTAGTCGATAGGTCACAGCTCCAACACGATCAAGAATCTTGAAGGGGATGATGTACCTGGGACTTAGCTTTCCCTTCTTCCCAAATCTCATGATCCTATTTCATGGGGATATGTAGAGGAACACCATGTTTCCAACCTTAAACTCTATATCCCATTGACAATTGTCTACATAGCTCTTCTATCGACTTTGGGCTGCCTGAATATACTGTTGAATAGTTTTCACCTTTTCTACCATTTCTTCGACCATTTTAGGTCTTAGCATCTTACGTTCACCATCTTCATCCCATCATGTCTATTTTTAGTATCTTTTCCCATAAAGGGATTCATATGGATCCATTTGGATGCTCGAGTGGAAACTATTTTTATAAGAGAACTCAGACAGAGGAATATGTTGGTCTCATCCTTCTTTGAATTCCTTATAAAATGCTCTCAACATGTCTTATAGTGTCTAAATAGTCCATTCATATTTTCCATGAGTTTGAGTATGATAGGCCATACCGAAGCTCAGCTAAGTGTTTAGATAATATTGGAGGCATTTTCAAAACTTTGTGGTGAATCTTGGATCTTGATCGGATACAATCGATGGTGGTACATTATGCATTCTTACCACTTCTCTGATGTATATCCATGCAAGTTGATCCAATGATGAGTCCTCTTGAATTTTGATAAAGTATTTTTTCTTTGTAAGATGATATACAACAACCCATATATCATTGTTTCCTCTATATGTCTTTGGAAGTCTAGTGAAAAATTCCATGGTGATATTTTCCTATTTACATGTTGGTATGGGTAATGGTTGTATAATCCCTTATAATTTTGTATTTCAGCCTTCGCTTATTGACATACTAGGCACTTTGATGTATACTCATTGATCTCCTTCTTCATATTGTCCCACAAATATTTTTCTCAGAGATCTTGATACCTCATTGTTCTCCCTAGGTGAATAGAGAAGTTTGATCTATGTGTGTCATTAAAAATCTCTTTCTTTACCTCTTGTTTGGGTGGTACACATAGTCGTAACCCAAATCTTATGACTCCTTCCTCATCCATTGTAACTCTAAGGATTTCCCATTTCTAATAGCTTCCACCTTTTTCATAATTTCCACATCATTTCTTTGAGCATCCTTTATTTTCTCCACAAGGGGTGTTTGAGTAATAATTTAAGAAAGGATTGATGATTTTACTTACTTAAATATTCCCATGTTCATCCTTTGTAAGTCTAATAAGATTGGATCCTTATCAATTATAATAATTGATAAAGATGTAGGATCCTTTATATATAGAGCATCCAATACCTTATTTTCCTTACCAGGATCATAGTGGATTGAGTAGTCATAATCCTTGATGATCTCTTACCATCTCTACTGACACATATTAATCTCCTTCTATGTGAATATATATTTTAGCCTCTTGTGATCATTATATATCTCACACTTCTCCCCATAGATATAATTATACTATATTTTCAATGCAAAGATCACATATGTCAACTCTAGATCATGCATGGGATAACTCATTAATTTTCAACTACCTTGTGGAATAATCTATCACTTTATCATTTTGAATCAATACACAACCTAATACTTTCATCAAAGAATCATTATGCACCACAAAGAGTTCCCCACTTGTCATAATTGTGAATACTGGTGAAGTTATAAGCCTCTTTTTGATCTCATTAATTCTTTCCTTAAATTATTGTGTCTAGTTATACTTTACCCCCTTCCAAGTCAACTTGGTAATTGGGTTCTACAATCATGAGAAGTTTCTCAAAAATCATCGGTAGTACCCGACTAAACCAAGGAAGTCGTGGATATTTGTTACAGATGTTGGCCCATGCCACTCTTTGATCATTTAAGCTAGATATTATTTCTTATAAGGAAATAATATCTACACTTGAGATGATGATTCTGAAAGAGATTCATCCTCCTACTTACACTTTTACAAAATTGGAGGATGCTTCGGGATGTGCAGAGTGATCTCCCTTTCATGGCAGTTGATGTTGAATTTATATAAATATAACCAATACGTTCCAAATATAGCATAAAACTCCAATAAAGGAAGTAAGAAAATATTTTTTGGGAGGTTCAGTCCACAAACATTAACCGGGTAGGAGTTATAAACTTTGGATGCAATAATTTCCCCATTTTTTGTTCTCATAGATAACTCAACCTCCATATTTTGAGGTGGTGTTTGAATATTAATGTGACCATTAAGAATAGTAACCCGACTAATAGAATATTAACCTCACCTATGAAAGTATAAATAAAATTTAGTCATCTTATAAATGAAAATATGATATAATTATATCATAGTATAAGTAAATAAATGTTTTAAAAATTATAAATTAAGTGTTGGTATTTTTTTAAGTCGTAAATATTTAATTACAATTTTATAATTAATATAATAATTTAAAAGAGAATTTATTTTCATAAAATGAATTCAAAGTTTAATATATATTTTTTCTTATTATTATAATATAATTTTATGAGACCTTAATTAATTTTTTAAACTTTTATAAAATTAGTTATAATTTTAATATTGGTATTTTCCAAGTTAATGATGATTTTAATTTAAAATTAAATTAATCATATTTAGTAAATTATTTTCATAAAACATAGTTCATTTTTGAATTTTACACATTGAAAATGGTTTGATTGAATTTTTTTGATTTTTCGAAAATACTTGATTTTTTTGTGAATGGTAAAATACGGTAATTTATAGTTTATATACATTATAAGTTAAATACACTATTACTTGATTCATTACTAATGTAATAACTATAATCTCAAGATCACATTCATTATTTTAATATATTTAGTGATAATTCTCAAACTATTCATAGTCTTCTAGAAAAATAATAAACTAATGACTAAAATAATGAGAAAACACCCCTCTCATCCACTATAAATACCACCCCTCACCACCTATTCCCCTCACACCTATTAAGCATTTAATATTTTCCAATTTCTACCCAATACTCTTCCCAATTATCTTCCCCAAGTCCATAAGGTTTTGGTCACAACAAAATACCAAATCTAATTTCCCTAAGGAGGTTCTCAAGGAGGAGAATTCAAGAGGTAAAATACTCTTTATTTTTCTTTTATTTTATTTTCAAGTTATTTTATTTTCTTATTCTCTCATCACCTCACCTTATCCAAGTGACATGAAAACTATATTATCTTATATATACTATAATTTTATCATGTTAATGGAATAATTCATCATCAAACCTCATCTCCTCTCCCTTTTATTCTAAAAAATTGAAAACATCATCCATGAGGTGTCGATTCACCACCTTCATGGATGAAATGTTTTTATTTTTCCTTAATGCATTCAATTATATTAATAAAACCATTATAATGGTTGAAAAATAATGTAAAATTTCTTTTATAACCATATTTATGTTCTGGAAATGACAGATGCACATAATACTAAATAAGAAAATGAAACTAGTTCGTTATGATCAAAGAACTGGAAAAATAATCTAACAATTATCATTAACTTTTTATCTAATGAATCATCCTCATACCATATAAAAAATTATATATAAGACCAATTAATCTCTAAAAGTTGATTAATAACATATAACTTCAATTCTGGATAACTATCCCCATTTTACATGAACTTCCATACTCATATACAAGCGAAGTGATCATGAAAAACAAGGAAACGAACACTCTCGATCGATGAAATTGTATCTTATAAATAATAAAAAAGGCCATAAATGAACTTAATAAAATTATAATAAATCAAATACATGTAATAAATTTTTTTAATTAATTAGTTAATGGGTTTAATTTTATTATCCATGATATTAAGTTCAAGTGCAGAACACTTTCGGACATAAGGTAAGGGATTCTTTTCGAACCTCCATTTTTCATTTGGTTTATGATTTCTATCTATCTACACAAATTTAAATCATTATTATTTTAATATGATTCTTCTAAATTCTATTTATATGTTCCAAACTCATCTATCCAAATCACACTACTGGAAATTCGGGCTATAGCCACGGTTCTAAACCGTGGCTATAGGCCCTCAAACCATGGCTATAGGTAATAGCCACGGTTTGAGGAACCGTGGCTAAGTTTAGCATGGCTATAGGCCCAAACCTAGAACCACGGTTCCAAACCGTGGCTATATACCTAAAGCCATGGTTTCAACCGTGGCTATAGGTTTATAGCCACGGTTCAAACCGTGGCTGTATACTTAATGCCACGGTTTCAACCGTGGCTATATTAGATGTCGGACAGGATTTATAGCCACGGTTGGAAACCGTGGAGTTAGGTCTATAGCCACGGTTAAAAACCGTGGCAATAAACAAATAGCCACGGTTTAAAACCGTGGCTATAGGGTGTGCACATACATAAAAAAATACCCCCCCCCCCCCCAACCCCCTGGACACCCCCCTGGAAACCCCCCTGGACACCCCCCTGACACCCCCTGGACACCCCCCTGGACACCCCCCTGGACACCCCCTGGACACCCCCTGGACACCCCCTGGACACCCCCCTGGACACCCCCTGGACACCCCTTGGACACCCCCCTGGACACCCCCTAGACACCCCCTAGACACCCCCCTGAACACCTCCTGCACCCCTCCCCTATGCCTTGCAGACCCCCCCCCCCCCCCGCCCTCCTCCCCACTGCCTTGCAGACACCCCCCTGCCAGTCCCCCCTGCCCCCTGCCCCCTGCCACCCCCCTGCCATCCCCCCTGCTTGTCCCCCTGCCCCCTGCCAGTCCCCCCTGCCCCCTGCCACACCCCCTGCTAGTCCCCCTCTGCCACCCCCCTGCCAGTCCCCCCCTGCCCCCTGCCACCCACCTGCTTGTCCCCCTGCTTGTCCCCCTGCCATCCCCCCCTTCCCCCTGCTAGTCCCCCTGCCCCTTGCTAGTCCCCCCTGCCACTCCCTGCCAGCCCCCCCTGCCCCCTGCCCCCTGCTAGTCCCCCCTGCCACTCCCCTGCTTGTCCCCCCCTGCCCCCTGCCCCCTGCCACCCCCCCCTGTCAGCCCCCCCTGCTTGTCCCCCTGCCAGCCCACCCCCCTACCCCCTGCCAGTCCCCCCCTGCCCCCCCCCCCCAGCCCCCTGCTAGTCCCCCCTGCCAGTCCCCCTTGCCCCCTGCAACCCCCCAGCCCACCTACACCAGCCCCCCCCCCCTCGCAGCCCATCTGCACCAGCCCCCAACCCCAGCCCCCAGCCCCCAGTTGCACTAGTCCACCCCCAGCCCAGCTGCACCAGTCTCCCCCACCCTCCCCAGCCCCCTGCACCCCCCCCCCCCAGCCACCTGCTACCCCCAGCCCCCCCCCCCCCCCCGCAGCCCACCTGCACCAGCCCCCAACCCCAACCCCTAGCTACACCACCCCCCCCCCCCAGCCCCTTGCCACCCCCCAGCCCACCAGCACCAGTCCCCCCCCCCCCCGCAGCCCACCTGTACCAGCCCCCAACCCCAGCCCCCAGCTGCACCAGCCCCCCCCCTAGCCCCTGCTACCCCAGCCCACCTGCACCTGTCCCCCCTCCCCAGCCCCCCTGCACTGGCTCAAGGATCCTACATTGTTTCACCAAGGGGCTACATGGTTTAGACTTGGCTATGCGCAACTCATGCTAAAAAATTGTGTCCAATTCAAAATGAACTTAAAATTATCCTCACGAAGGGAGGTCATACTATTTTCCTCAAACCATGCACCTTAACCATGAAGAGTATGGAAACCTCAAAAATTTCCATGTTCTGACCTGGAACTCCATGGAGATAAAAACCAAAACTCTACTTAACCAAATAACAATAAAAGAACTATGAAGTGACATAGGGGCTATCATAAACTCCCCGCCATGCTACTTTTCCTCCTAGAATTTCCTTGGTCAAAACTAGAGACAAAGGAAAAGAGATGCAAATGAAAACAGAACTAGCACACTGTGACCAGAATTTTTCTAGTACATTGTATCTTTTACTGCCTCTCTCAATGTCTACCAACATTATGCAAGTCTTACCACTTCTGATCTACGTATTCACATTACACATTAGGGGGTTAAATAAGATAAAACAGAACTAGCACAGTAAACTACAAATAAGTGAAATCTTGGTGTGAAGTGATGTAAAAGTAAAAAATCTCACATTGTTGTGCCCTATGACACCCACTAGACCCCCTGTACACCCCCTAGACCCCCCTGGACACCCCCTAGACCCCCCTGGACACCTTCCACTAGACACCCCCACCCTTGGACACCTTCCACTGGACACCCCCTGCCCCCTGCTAGTCCCCCCCCTGCCACCCCCTGCTTTCCCCCCCTGCCAGCCAACCCCCCTGCCACCCCCCTGCTTGTCCCCCTGCCTTTCCCCCCCTTCCCCATGCTAGTCCCCCCTGCCAGCCCCCCCCCCCCCCCCCTGCCCCCTGCCTAGTCCCCCCCTGCCACCCCCTGCTTGCCCCCTGCCAGCCAGCCCCCCCTGCCACCCCCTGCTTGTCCCCCTGCCTTTCCCCCTACCCCCTGCTAGTTCCCCCCCCCCCTGCCACCCCCTGCTTGCCCCCCAGCCAGCCAGCCCCCCCCCCCTGCCCCCTGCCAGTCCCCCCTGCCACCCCCTACCATTCCCCCCTGCTAGTCCCCCTGCCAGCCCCCCCAGACCCTGGACACCCCAGGACAGACCCCCCCCCCCCACTGGACCCCCTAGACAATGGATGGATGTCATGGGCTATTGCTAAAAGACCGAATCTAGCTGATGAAATCAGCAGTAAGTAAGAAGAGGTAAATGAAGAAAAATGAATAAAATTTTCCCAATATACTTGGGTAATTTTATTCATCAGCAGGAAGAAGAACAGAAGAACGGTAGCTGAGAGTTCCTTCCCCGGAGGTGGAGAATGATTTTTTTACATAGGATCTGTCTAATATTTAATGGAAGAAAGAGTGAGAGGAAATTAAGTACCTCATTACAAGTGGAAGAATCCAACAATTATAGAGATAACCATTCAAATATTATGTGATACATGTACAATAAAATATGCCAGACAATTCCAAACCAATTTTTTCAGTTGAATTGAGCCTTTGTACAACCTGTTATGCACGTTTTGTGGAAATATGGATGAGAGGCAGCACTGAGAGGAGATATAGTTTAGGAATGAGGAAATACGAAAAATTATAGAGATAAACATTCAATGTTTCTCTAAGGAGGAGTAACCGCCGCAGGGTGTCGTCCTGGAGCAGGGCCAAATCACGGCGTGATCGCGGCATGACCGCGGCGTGATCGCGGCGTGACCGCGGCATGACCGCAGCGTGACCACAACGTGTTGGCCCGGTCCAGCGACATCCCCCTTGTCTGGACACACCTCCCCCCTATCTGGACACCCCCTCCCCCATCTGGACACCCCCCCTACTATCCCAAATCTAGAATCCCACTTACCCTAAAAGACAAGAGAGACCCCAAAAAGAGATTTAAACCGAACTCAAAAATGAGAAAATTCAATCTAGTACATAACACCGATCATTCTATCTATTCAAATAATAATGTCAAATACCTTCAGATCATGCACTAAGAGATCCCACACCACTTCAAAGTTGGAAACCATCACATAACACACATGAAATTTAAAACATTACATGGAACTCTTTACTAAAGGCATGTATGGATCCAACAAGAATTATATAGTATTTGGATTTAAGAACTACATTTCAACCAAAATTGATGATATAAAAGAATGAGTAACTTCAATAACAATTAACTCTAACATCATAGAGATAAAAAATAAACACCATACCTTTATAGTAGCTGGACATGGTATAGATTCTTTTAGTGCATACTCTATAATATAAAGAAATTCAGTATTAGCTCCCCCTCATCACTCTTGCACCAGCCCCCCCCCCCCCAGCCCCCTGCTACCCCAACCCACCTGCACCTGTCCCCCCTCCCCAGCCCCCCTGCTACCCCAGCCCCCCTGCCACCCCCCAGCCCACCTCCACCCCCCCCCCCCCCCCGTAGCCCACCTGCACCAGCCCCCAACCCCAACCCCTAGGTGCACCAGCCCCCCCCCCCCCAGCCCCCTGCCACCCCCAGCCCCCCCCCCCCCCAGCCCCCTGCCACCCCCCCAGCCCACCAGCACCAGCCCCCCCCCCCCCCCCCGCAGCCCACCTGCACCAGCCCCCAGCTACACCAGCCCCCTGCTACCCCAGCCAACCTGCATCTGTCCTCCCTCCCCAGCCCACCCCCCCCCCCCACAGCCCACTTGCACCAGCCCCCCCCCCCCAGCCACCTGCTACCCCCATCCCCACTGCCACCCCCCAGCCCACCTCCACCCCCCCCCCCCGCAGCCCACCTGCACCAGCCCCCAACCCCAGCCCCCCAACCCACCTCCACCCCCCCCCCCCCCCCCCCGCAGCCCACCTGCACCAGCCCCCAACCCCAGCCCCCCTGCCACCCCCCATCCCACCTCCACCCCCCCCCCCCCCCCGCAGCCCACCTGCATCAGCCCCCAACCCCACCCCCCCCCCCCAGACCACCTGCACCTGTCCCCCTCCCCAGCCCCCCTGCCACCCCCCGGACCACCTCCACCCCCCCCCCCCCCGCAGCCCACCTGCACCAGCCCCCAACCCCAGCCCCCAGCTGCACCAGCCCCCCCCCCCAGCCCCCTGCTACCCCAGCCCACCTGCACCTGTCCCCCCTCCCCATCCCCCCTGCTACCCCAGCACACCTGCACCTGTCCCCCCCTAATGTCTATGTGTTTTAGTTTACCATGAAAAACTAAAATATTGGAAAAATAAAGGGTTGATTGACTATTAGAATAAACATTTATAGCAGAATTGAAAAGGATAAGTTTATAAGATGCACCTTTCATCCATATGGATTATTTCACATCCTCAATCAAGGAAATATACATATATTCCATGGTTGAAATAGAAAACATTGACTGCATGTTACATTTAAAATAAATGAGGCCACCATAGGAAGTGAACACATAACCATTCAAGCATTTTCTAGTGTAAATATTACATTCATAGTCTGCATCTACATATCCAACCAAAATTTCAGAATTTTTGACATCTTTACTATAAAACAAAGAAAGATTATAGTTACATGATGGGTATCAAAGAATCCACTTAAGGGCATGAAAATATGGCATCCCAGGTGTGGTCATAAATCTGCTATGACTGTAGATTTCATAGGCAATATCAGGTCCCATGGAAATTAGAGTACATAATGCTACCAAAAATATTATCATAATGGATTTTACAACTAAATTGAATATCATCATCAGCAATGGGTTTTTGTGTTAAAGAAAATTTAAAGTTTTTTACTAGGAGTACATTGGAAATTTTGAGAGATTCAAACATGTGTCTATTTTTAATATTTAATATTTAACCATTTTGAGATAAGTAAGAAAATTTATTTGGTCTATCTCTAACAATTTCAATGCCTAAGGTTTTATTAGCTATGCCTAAGTCTTTCACTTCAAACTTACCATTATTTTGTGATTTTACAATAATTATGAGGCTCATGTTCTTACAAATTGTAATCATGTCATCAACATAAATCATCAGATTTCATGTAGTACTGCATTAAACAAAACATTGGAATTATGATTTGAAATAGAGTTACCAGATTTTATAGCACCGTGCTCACTATCTATAGGTGGTGAAATAGTTATACCTAGTGCCTGTGAAGTATTTGTGGGATGTTTTATGATATTTTCCAGATTTGGACAGCACAGCATTTTCTCTATAGAGACATTCAGAACCTGCATGGGCTTAGGTTCCTAGACAACCCTCTTGCACCCCCTTGCAACCCCTGGACAGCCCCCTTGAACACCCCTCTGCACCCCCCATGCCCCCCTTAGTCCCCTATGCCCCCCTGCACCCCACTGGACGGCCCCCATGCCCCAACTGGACAGCCCCACTGGACACCCCCTGCACCCCCTGGACAGTCCTCCCCCCTGCCGGACACCCCCCCCCCCCCCCCTGCTTGGACAGCCCCTCCCCCTGATGGACACCCCTCCCCCTACTGGACACCCCTTCCCCCTGCACCCTGCCCCCTGCACCCCACTGGACAGCCCCCATGCCCCAACTGGACAGCCCCACTGGACACCCCCTGCACCCCCTGGACACCCCCCCCTGCTGGACACCCCCCCTGCCGGACACCCCTCCCCCCTGCCCCTTTCTACACCCCCTAGAATGTGTTTCTATTGATATAAATGATCATCTTATTGAGGTATGTTTTGTATCAGAAAACATACCAAAGTACAATGAGCATTGCAGGATGATAGGCCATGCCACTGATAAGTATAGAATTGTACAGAAATTCTGCAAGCCATCCTCTATTAATACTTCATTTAATGACGCTCTGAAAGGGAAAAATATTAATACCACGGTGTGACCTCAGCGTGACCGCAGCGTGACCGCGGCATGACCACAGCGTGTTGACCCGATCCAGTGACATCTGCGGGGCATCATCTTCTGGCGAGGAGCGAAGGAAGTGGGAGGAGGCTGGAATGCTGGTAGAAGGGGGATGGTTGTAGGTGTTGGGGGGATGGTGCGGGCTGGAATGCTGATGGCAGCGGGCTGAAATGAAGGTGGAAGGGGGCTGGTGTGGGCTGGATGTGGCTGGAGCAGGGCCAAATCACGGCATGACTACGGCGTGACTGCGGCGTGACCGCGGCATGACCGCGGCGTGACCGCGGCGTGACCGCGGCGTGACCGCGGCGTGACTGCGGCGTGACCGTGGTGTGACCGCAGCGTGTTGGCCCGATCCAGCGACATCCGCGGGGCAGCATCTTCCGGCCAGGAGTGAAGGGAGCGGGAGGAGGTTGGAATGCGGGTGGAAGGGGGCTGGTTGTAGGTGTTGGGGGGATGGTGCGGGCAGATTTGAAGGTGGTAGGGGGGCTGTTGTGGGATGGAATGCCGATGGCAGTGGGATGAAATGAAGGTGGAAGGGGGCTAGTGTGGGATGGATGTGGCTGGAGCAGGGACAAATCACGGCGTGACCGCGGCGTGACCGCGGTGTGACCGCGGCGTGACCGTGACCGCAGTGTTACCGCGGCGTGACCGCGGCGTGACCGCGGCGTGACCGCGGCGTGACCGCGGCGTGACCGCGGCGTGACCGCGGCGTGACCGCGGCGTGACCGCGGCGTGACCGCAGCGTGACCGCGGCGTGTTGGCCCGATCCAGCGACATCCTTGGGGCAGCATCTTCCGGCCAGGAGTGAAGGGAGTGGGAGGAGGCTGGAATGCGGGTGGAAGGGGGCTGGTTTCAGGTGTTGGGGGGAGGGTGCGGGCAGATTTGAAGGTGGTAGGGGGGCTGTTGCGGGCTGGAATGCCGATGGCAGCGGGCTGAAATGAAGGTGGAAGGGGGCTGGTGTGGGCTGGATGTGGCTGGAGCAGGGACAAATCATGACGTGACTGCGGCGTGACCGCGGCGTGACCGCGGCGTGACCGCGGCGTGACCGCGGCGTGACCGCGGCGTGACCGCGGCGTGACCGCGGCGTGACCGCGGAATGACCGCGGCATGACCGTGGCGTGACCGCAGCGTGTTGGCCCGATCCAGCGACATCCGTGGGGCAGCATCTTCCGGTCAAGAGCGAAGGGAGTGGGAGGAGGCTGGAATGCGGGTGGAAGGGGGCTGGTTGCAGGTGTTGGGGGGATGGTGCGGGCTAATTCGAAGGTGGTGGGGGGCTGTTGCGGGTTGGAATGCTGGTGGAAGTGGGATGAAATGAAGGTGGAAGGGGGCTGGTGTGGGCTGGATGTGGCTGGATCAGGGCCAAATCACGACGTGACCGCAGCGTGACCACGGCGTGACCGCGGCGTGACTGCGGCGTGACCGCGGCGTGACCACGGTGTGACCGCAGCGTGTTGGCCCGATCCAGCGACATCCGCGGGGAAGCATCTTCCGGCCAGGAGCGAAGGGAGTGGGAGGAGGCTGGAATGCGGGTGGAAGGGGGCTGGTTGCAGGTGTTGGGGGGATGGTGCGGGCAGATTCGAAGGTGGCAGGGGGGCTGTTGCGGGCTGGAATGTCGATGGCAGCGGGCTGAAATGAAGGTGGAAGGGGGCTGGTGTGGGCTGGATGTGGCTGGAGCAGGGACAAATCACGGCGTGACTGCGGTGTGACCGCGGCGTGACCGCGGCGTGACCGCGGTGTGACCGCGGCATGACCACAGCGTGACCGCAGCGTGTTGGCCCGACCCAGCGACATCCGCGGGGTAGCATCTTCTGGCCAGGAGCGAAGGGAGCGGGAGGAGGCTGGAATGCGGGTGGAAGGGGGCTGGTTTTAGGTGTTGGGGGGATGGTGCGGGTAGATTCGAAGGTGGAAGGGGGGCTGTTGCGGGCTGGAATGCCGATGGCAGAGGGCTGAAATGAAGGTGGAAGGGGGCTGGTGTGGGATGGATGTGGCTGGAGCAGGGACAAATCACGGCGTGACTGCGGCGTGACTGCGGCGTGACTGCGGCATGACCACGGTGTGACCGCGGCGTCACCGTGGCGTGACCGCGGCATGACCGCGGCCTGACCGCGGCGTGACTGCGGCGTGACCGCGGCGTGACCGCGGCGTGACCGCAGCGTGATCGCGGCTTGACCACGGCGTGACCGCAGCGTGTTGGCCCGATCCAGCGACATCTGCGGGCAGCATCTTCCGGCCAGGAGCGAAGGGAGCGGGAGGAGGCTGGAATGCGGGTGGAAGGGGGCTGGTTGCAGGTGTTGGGAGGATGGTGCGGGCTGATTCGAAGGTGGGGGGGGGGGGTTGTTGCGGGTTGGAATGCTGGTGGCAGTAGGCTGAAATGAAGGTGGAAGGGGGGTGGTGTGGGATGGATGTTGCTGGACCAGGGCCAAATCACGGCGTGACCACGGCGTGACCGCGACGTGACCGCGGCGTGACCGCGGCGTGACCGCGGCGTGACCGCGGCGTGACCGCGACGTGACCGCGACGTGACCGCGGCATGACCGCAGCCTGACCGCAGCGTGTTGGCCAAATCCAGCGACATCCGCAGGGCAACATCTTCATACCAGGAGCAAAGGGAGCGGGAGGAGGCTGGAATGCTGGTTGAAAGGGGCTGGTTGCAGGTGTTGGGGGGATGGTGCGGGCTAATTCGAAGGCGGCAGGGTGGGTGTTGCGGGCAGGGGGGATGTTCAGACATAAATACACCGACCGAGATGCTCGGATAAACCAAGACTCCATTGCTCGGATAGAGGCGATCTAGCAATACTTCCACATGCAGTAACTATCAGAAGGTTATAATCATAGATGAAATGGTTCAAGATAACCAGACACAGTATGAGAATTTTAATGTAAAACAACCAAATGAAGGGGTCGTGCAATGACACGAATGGGCAGAGTGAGAATATCGAATTGATCATCGGATGGAGTACACTACAATCAGAGGAAATAATATGCGTTGTGAGAATACAATATGCAATGGAGGATCATCGGATGGTCCAATAAAATTGTACGCTAAGTATACACCCTATGATCAGATGATTCAGGTATAACATACCCGGTAGTAGAAAAGTTGAAAGACTATGATATGAATCTACATACACAAGAGTTAGAGCACTAAAAAATGAAACTACTGATGATCATGTGATAATAATACAATCGAGCTGAGTAATAAATACAATAAAGCAGATAATAATCATATAACTCCCTTGAAAGTATAGAGAATAGTTGATGTTCAATGTATAAAGAATGATATGTTAGATTTGGATGCATGGAGAAATTAAATTGCATAAGATAAAATTATATTTTTCATTAAGAGAATATTTTGAAAAGCACATTTAAAATTTTTTAATTTGAATAAAGAATTCAGAGTACATAAAACAAAAAGCATGATGGAATAAGTTATTACATACCGTTAGGTACAATGATGACATTGATATAGTACCTGAGTCAGTTGTTTGGGATCTTGCACCAGAAGAAGCACCCTATAAGCAGATAAACGGTAATGTCAAATTGAATGACTACTCATATATTGAACATAGGTGGCTGAAAGAATAAAAATGGAATAAACCTTACCCAAATCTTGAACTCATTGTCTTCGATGGTGGTGGATAGAACCGGTCTTATCATAAGAAACCACCTATAAGAAAATAGTGGGAAAATAAATGAGATATAACAACTTCTTATATATATGTGATCAGTGTGTCAACTGTAGACAGAAAAAAGGACACATTTTACACGATTTAGGTAATTATACAAATTTTCCAAAGATTAAATCATCTTAAAAAATGAAGAAAAATGGATTCTTGAAGCTACTAGATTGAACAACCTTCAATTACAGGACATACCTGACTATAGAGACTTTGAGAGAGCTTCCCAAGCAGGATTTTCAGCATGAAAAAATAATAGGGACCATCCTCAATTAGGATCATTCCTAAAACCGATGAAGATTGTAGCCCTTAACTTCTGCAATACCATAAACTACTTAATAACTAGACAATTCGTAACTAAATATTAGAATAATACATGATTGATTGAAGAAAGGGATAGTAAAAAAAGGCATAAACACTTAGTCCCCATTACTAAAAGACCACCTTGGAGAGGTGGGTTACATTCCTTCTATTTGTCCTTTGACATATTCATAGACCTAGTCCCCATTGGTAGAGAAAAATATGAGTAATCCCTTTTATCTTTCTAGTTGACCCTCCCTATATTACTCTTCTCATACATGGATACATTTAATCTTGAACCCCGTCCTCTAAATCACCTAATAAGTGGAAAGAACATTGGACACCCCTCCCCCCTGCAGCCCCCCACCCCCTGTAAACCCCCCCTAGACAGCCCCCCTGCAGCCCCCCTTCCCCCTGGACACTGGACACCCCCCTGAACACTGGACTCCCCCCTGGACACCTCCCCCCCTGCCTGGACAGCCCCCCCCCCCTCCTGGACACCTCCCCCCTACCTGGACACACCTCCCCCCTGCCTGGATAGCCCCCCCTGCCTGGACAGCACCCCCCCCCCCCTGCTGGACACCCCTCCCCCCTACCTGGACAGCCCCCCCCCCCCTGCCTGGACAGCACCCCCCCCCCTCTGCTGGACACCCCTCCCCCCTGCTGGACACCCCTCCCCCCTTCCTGGACAGCACCCCCCCTGCAGGACATTGTTATAATACCACTAGATTTATCTCATATGATCATTGATGAATTTATTTCACAATATCAAAGTCATGATGGTCTGCTGAGTACACAAGATAATCTGAATATTTAGAGTTATGCTTTCATGGACTATGAAATCATCATATGGAAGAAAAACCAGATTGGACAATTTAATACTAGAGTTCACTACAGGATAGAATGAAACAGCCCAAATAGACCACCAAAATAGTTTATAGACTTTAGATCACCATTCATACATTTATCTAGATTTTTTATTCTCTATAAAATATGAAAAAATCAAATTGCAACTCATGATTAGCTTAAAAAATCAGGGTCGCATATTGTTTCTGGTTGATCTATTTACTTCCAGGATAGAGAAAATGATCAATACTTATTTTTGAGATATAACTTTGACCAGAAACTATAGGAATATGCTGGATTTCTAATTGGGGTGTCATTTAACACTCACCTATAGGTACCCAAGTTGCTTGAGTAGGTCTCCAAGGCTAGATGCAGTGAGCAGGTATAGAATCTTCTTCTAGAAATAGTGGAATCGTTTTTTTTTATTGTGTGTACTACAAGGAATTCAAGGTTGTTCAATAATCAAGAACTAATTTTTCACCTCAGCATGACAGAGCTGCTTATGGATTGAGTCTGACTCAGAAATTTCTTCCAAGACTTTGTAATCAAGAACATGGAATGTCCCATATAGGTTTATTACTCATTGGATTGAATATCTCAAGAATATCACTCGAATCAATCTAGTTATTTCACCTGAAGAGGTGAATTTCACAAGCATTCTCAACTTTAGGAATCAAAGTGATAAATTGGGCATTGAAACCATGGGGATGCACCCCTGAGGTGAAGAAAGAAGAGACCGGCTTACAAACTTCCACTTTAATATCCTCCCAATACTTTAAATAAAAATAATTTCCAAATCCATCCAGACTAGGGGCACTACCAGCATTGAAACTGAAGACCGCATCCTTAATCTCAAATTCATGGGGGGTGCTTGTGAGAAAAAGATTATCCTCATCAGAAACCATCGAAGGAACAATACCATCCATTAAGGTCCCCTCCATTCCAGGTCCATTGAAAAGCTTAGTGAAATAGTCAACAACATGTTCAGTGATTGCTTCCTTGTTATGCAAGATGCATTATCCAGTTCTAAGAAAAGATAAAGGCTAGTTGGCCCTTCAAATTCATTGAAGAGAGTTGAAGAATTTTGTGTTCCTGTCCCCATCCTGTATCCATTTGATTCTGAAAGTTTCCTTTTGAACACCTTCCCTCTTTGTAATAAGAGAGTTCATCCTAGATATAACACCCAATTCTATTGAAATGTCCTGACTAAAATCAGAATTAGTAGCTTCATCTTGAATATGTTGCAGAGTCAACTCGAGAGTGAGGATCTCTTTATCCAACCCACTCTAATTGGCCTTGCTCCAAATTCTCAGTTGGGACTTTAGTAACCTCAACTTGTAAGAGAAGGCCGATTCACCCCAGCTACAATTCATGCTGAACCAGAAAATTTTAATAAGATTGTCACATTCAGTCTGAAAAGACCAAGCATTATTGAATCAAAAAGGAAGAGGCATTTGTTGCTCTTTACTCTTGAAACTAACCAGAATTGGATGGTGATCTGAAGCAAATTTAGGAAGAGAAACGCTGGAAATTGAATCACATACATTCAGGAGATAATCTGCTCATCAAAGGCAATAACTTCAACCTTTCTGAATGAATAATTAGAAAAAAAACCCATAAAAGATCCCCCTAATTAGTGGAACCACTAGCATCAACCAAATTAAAACCAAATTTATTAAGTCCAGCAAAGCCTAATGAAAAATAAGCTTTAGGTTCAGAAATTCCAAGAAGCTTGGGCTTGTGAACCTGAATGTGCCTGTGCAAAGCATTGACTGTCACAGAAATTCCTCACATTCAGATTTTTTTTATTTTCTCTCTTTTTGTGCCAGTCCCCCCACCCTCCCCACCCCCCAGCCCACCTGCACCAGCCCCCCCCCCCCCCCCCCCCCCGCAGCCCACCTGCACCAGCCCCCAACCCCAGCCCCCAGCCCCTAGCTGCACTAGTCCACCCCTAGCCCAGCTGCACCAGTCTCTCCCACCCTCCCCAGCCCCCTGCACCAGCACCCCCCCAGCCACCTGCTACCCCCAGCCCCCCTGCCACCCCCAGCCCACCTCCACCCCCCCCCCCCCCCGCAGCCCACCTGTACCAGCCCCCAACCCCAACCCCTAGCTGCACCAGCCCCCCCCCCCCTAGCCCCCCTTCCACCCCCCAGCCCACCAGCACCAGTCCCCCCCCACAGCCCACCTGCACCATCCCCCAACCCGAGCCCCCAGCTGCACCAGCCCCCCCCCCCCCAGCCCCCTGCTACCCCAGCCCACCTGCACCTGTCCCCCCTCCCCATCCCCCCTGCACTGGCCCAAGGATCCTACATTGTTTCACCAAGGGGCTACATGGTTTAGACTTGGCTATGCGCAACTCATGCTAAAAAATTGTGTGCAATTCAAAATGAACTTAAAATTATCCTCACGAAGGGAGGTCATACTATTTTCCTCAAACCATGCACCTTAACCATGAAGAGTATGGAAATCTCAAAAATTTCCATGTTCTGACCTAGAAATCCAAGGAGATAAAAACCAAAACTCTACTTTACCAAATAACAATAAAAGAACTATGCAGTGACATAGGGGCTTTCATAAACTCCCTGCCATGCTACTTTTCCTCCTAGAATTTCCTTGGTCAAAACTAGAGACAAAGGAAAAGAGATGCAAAGGAAAATAGAACTAGCACACTATGACCAGAATTTTTTTAGTACATTGTATCTTTTACTGCCTCTCTCAATGTCTCCCAACATTGTGCAAGTCTTACCACTTCCGATATACGTATTCACGTTACACATTAGAGGGTGAAACAAGATAAAACAGAACTAGCACAGTAAACTACAAATAAGTGAAATCTTGGTGTGAAGTGATGTAAAAGTAAAAAATCTCACATTGTTGTGCCCTATGACACCCCCTAGAAAATGGTGCATGGGATTATAGTATCTTCTACTCAATAAAAAGACATGTCATCAGTTTGTATTATGGATATGTGGCATGGATGTCATTACCAATTAGAGGAGTTATTTTTGGAATTGTATACACTTTCTACTAATTTCTATGAAAGGGGAAAATAAAAGCCCCTGGACAGACCTTGGACACCCCCCACTGCCCTCCTGCACCAGTTGAGAATCACTGCATTGCACTTCATCCTATTGAGATGTAGTGTAAAAATGTTTAACAAACTCAAGTGAAACTAGAAATGCAAATTCTTGGAGAGAACTACAAATAATTCAACGAATATATGAGAAAACACCTATTGCGAATCACTACATTGCACTGCATCCTGCAAATTTCAACATTATAAGAAAGAGCCCATATGATAACCTCCTCCCTCGTCCCTAAATCGTTATAAATTATAAAACTAATTAATGGAACACAATAGAAAAATATATATTATATATTATATTAACGGACATAAAATAATGAGATGAATCCATCAATGCTTGATAAAATAAAAAACCTCATAAAACTAAAACAATTACCCTACATAAATTACATATGGTTCCTTAGATCTATATAAAACTATTAAACCATCCCTTTAGTGCCTTTAAATCCACCACATACTGACCTCCTAGATAATTTATATATCCCACTCTACTATAAATCACTAATTGTGCTTACAATTCCTTTGTAAAAGTAAAATTATAACCGCCACTCCAACCATAATGAAAAATCATTAGAAGATGGCCCATATCTACATGAGTGATACTTCCTAGGGTCAAAATGGAAAACCATCTGAGTGTGTATATTTATTACACATATAAAAAATGAATCCTTTGACTCTAGAAGAAGGGAATGATAAAGTCTTTCCCTAACCAATTGATCATCATCCACAACTTGTAGAATAATCTCCTTTCCTATTCTTACTTATACTAGATCATTATGATCATGTTATCTCCTAATTATTCACCTCAAGTTTAATTTAAATAAAAAGATACATTTTATATCCTTCGTAATTAGGAAGAAAATGTGATAAACCTTTGAAAGTATGTCTAACATCTACCCATACTCAACCCGATGATACATAGAATTCTCATCACCTCCCAAGGTTAGAGAAAATTTCTGAAACTCCATGAACTAGGAAGAATATTATATAATTGATATGCTTACATACATAAAAACTTGCCTCAGCGTCGGAAGAGAGGAGTTGGGGAGGAGGCGTCCGGGAGGAGGCGTCCGGGAGGAGGGTCGCGGTGAGGAGGAGGGTCGCGGCGAGGAGCCGTCGGAAGAGTTGAGTCGAGGAGGAGGGTCGCTGCGAGGAGGCGTCGGGGGGGAGGGTCGCGTCGGGAAGGAGGGTTGCGGCGAGGAGTCGTTGGGGAGGAGGGCGTGGCGAGGAGGCATCGGGGAGAAGGAGGGTGCGGCGAGGAGTCGTCGGGAAGGAGGAGGGTGCGACGAGGAGGCGTCGGGGAGGAGGAGGGCGCAGCGAGGAGGCGTCGGGGAGGAGGAGGGCACGGTGAGAGGTCAGAGGAGGCGCCCGATGATAATTGGGAGAAAAAAACGGGTTATGATTTAGCCACGGAGAGGGATATGAATCGTGGCGGTAGAAGAGATATATCCACAGACCTATAAAACTGTGGCTATAGGTCTGTGGCTATAGCCCAGATTTGTAGTAGTGTCAGTACATCCTTATGTTCAAAAGTGTTCTACACTTGAACTTAATGTCATGGATAATCAAATTAAATCCATTAATTAATTAATTAATAACATTTTATACATGTATTTTATTTAGTATAATTATATTAAGTTTATTTATAGCCTTTTTTATGAGTTATAATATGCAATTTTATCATTCGAGGGTGTTCATTTCCTTGGTTTTCATGGTCGGTTTACTTTAATACATGTACGGAAAATTATGTAAAATGAAAATAGTTTCCCAAAATTGAAATTATATGTTATTAATGAACTTCTGGAATATTAAATGGTTATAATACATTTGGTTATTTGGGTTTAATAATAATATTTAGATAAAATGTTAGTGATAATCGTTTATATTATTTTGTCGTTCTTTTATCATCACAAACTAGTTTTGTTTTATTAATTAATATTATATATATATACTGGATACAGAACATTAAATAAGTTTTAATACATATATTATAATATTTTTTAACCATAAAAATGGTTTTATAACCATCCTTTAATGTGTAATTGAAAAACAAAAAATGTCATCCATGAAGGTGGTAAATTGGCTGTAACACCCCAAGCTTCTATGGTACGCTTCTCTTTAAATAATGCAATAGCATGTGTTGTACACAACATCGAGTTCTAACACACACCACAACCAATCAAACTAACCGTTATGAATAGTAATTCCTACTTTTTAAAATTTTAGAAATTTTATCTCTCAAAATGGACTTCATTTTTGGATTCGGAGTATCGAATTTAGCCTAAGGTGAAATTTTGGTACTTTTCGGATAACTTTCATATTTTGATGAATAATGAAAATTATTAAATTTTAATTAAAAACAACTTTTTAAATCAAAATAATTAATAGTGATAAATTATGAATTTGAGTGGTTTTAAATTATATTTAGAATATATTTTTACCATTTAATACAATGTTGGTCATTGGACATAATTTCACAATTAAACCGAATATAAACAAGTATCAATATTTTGATAGTTATTATATCTTAAAAACACGCTTTTTGTTTTGATAGTGGGAATTAATTTTAAATTAATTTCTGCCACTTCTGTGTTTTGAATTTGGAAAAATGGATTCCATATTTGGAATCATTATGTTCAAATTGTGTAAATAGGTAACTTTTATTTTTAGACATTTTGAATAATTCGGTAAATATTTTATTTACCATGGTTAAAGGGTAAATCCGGTAAATAAGGGTTAAAAAATAATATTATAATAATAAAAAATTACCATAAAACATGTCCTAACATTATTGGTTGATACATATTCGACCATGGGCATATTTGGGTCAATTTTTGGACCCCATGGTGCCCCTTGTAAGTGATAGGGACACTTTATTTTAATTAAGTTAAAATGAATACAAAAATGACACAAGCATATATCTTTTAGAAAAACAATTTTTAAATAGGGTTATATATGTTGGATTTTCGACTATAAATATTCATTAGAAATATAAAAATATTTCCTAAATAATTATATTTTATTTATAATTTTTGGATATTAAATAATTTAATTTATTTATGACACAATGATGATGCAGTAATTACCATAATAGTGAAAAATTAAAATAATTGATATTATAAATACCCAAATAAATATAATTTGAGACTTTTAATGAATTAAACTAATTTTCTAGGATAATATGACATATTAGGATTGAGTTAATTGACTTTTTTCAAAGTAATCATTCTGTTATAATTTTCACAAAAATCAATTATTGAATAGTGACAAAATTGACATAAAAGAGTTTTCAAAACAAATATTATATTATTAATTGATATTAAATTTATAAAAATATAAGGTTCATCCCAGAGACTTATATCATGATATTTGTATCATTAATGGACCACTAGGGGGTCTCTTGGAGGTATATAGTAAGTTTATTAACTATATAATATAAAAATACAAAGTGACATGGTAAGTGTCAAACTAATTAACTAAGAGTTAAAACTAAAAGATAAGGTTAATATAGTAACCCAAACCTGTATAAATTCTATTGGTTGAGTGGTTTTTGATCTATCCCCACCTTAATCTCTAAATAATCTACTTTGGAGCCATTATAAACCGAATATGAATTTATTATAAAATAATATTTCTAGCTTTTCCAAAGGTACCCCGCACCCCTCTTATAAAAGGGAACTCTCCCTTCTCATTAACTCACACCTTAAAAGCCTTTTGGTTCGGACAACCTATGCCCAAATACTCTCTAAAATTCCCTCACTTCATCCTAGAGTCCTTCCTTTAGTCATAAAGCCAACCTAAGATCCCTTTTGATCAAATCAAAAGGAAGAACTCGAAGAAGAGGTAATGATTTCACCACCCTTTTCCATGTTCCTTTCTTCTTCCACTTCTTCCTTATTTTTTATTACCATTATAAAATAATAACTCCAGTATCTTATATATACTGTGATTTTATTATAAATATGGTACAACCATATTCATTATTTTATCCATTCTTTGAATAACATGTCACCATACGTGCGTACGTACGGCTTACCGTATCCACGTCGTGGTGTAATTGTTATTCAATAAATTATTATTTAGATGGGTATAATAATGATGTGTAACTCATGTAAATAATAAATATAACATGATAATGATTATTTATATATGTTATACCATCCAATTATATATTATTTTAATATCAAAATAATGATATTGTCGCTCGTGCGTACGTACGGACTACCGTCTCCACGAACGCGATGAGATTCATTCTCCATCGTATCCATTCAAGTATAATTCTCATTTGACGATTAATAATAGTATCTAAGGACTTTATATAATTCTGGATATGATTAAGATACAACCTATCCATTAAAAACACATCTTACGTAACAAAACATATAAAAGAAAACGAGTAAGTTAACACCCGAAACAACGATAATACTAAGATATTATTAAAAAATCAATGTTAAAAGATCATATATGATATCATATTAATATATATGATTCTTGTATAATTTAATAACAATTATTTCACCATTATACAGGAGTTTAACCTACGTCAACCAAGGAAAAGTACAAGGTAAGGGTTATTTCGCAATCTCTTCATTATCCGAGGTTGTTTATACGTAAGAATCTACTGGGATCTCTTTATCATCCACATCCATGTTTCTTAAAAATGTATTTCAAAACATTTTTACTATTTACAAGAATATGGTTTAAAGTCATTTATACCCTTGTTTTACTTTTTATAAGAGGTTTATAAAGTAATCTTTCCGTCGTTTTCCAAACAAGGTGCTTTTTAACCTTTTCGACAGAATTAAGGTAAGAATGTTTTTTTTAACTTATACGGCGGGTGTGGTTATTTTCCGCCATTATAAAATCTTTGAAGCTTCCCTTACAATCTTATATGAATATTTTCAAAGAAAATGTTTTATTTTATAAATATATGACTCTTAAATGATTTCAAAATAAAAAGAGATATTTCTCTAAAAAGAGTTTTGATTTCATCTATGTCAACATCCTTTGATGGATTTTACGCTTATTTGAATTTGATTTATTATGAAACAAAACTTCTATATTGTATTGAAGGTTTTGTGATATGTTTGACTGTGGATGTGTTATTTTTATACCATTCATGGTTTATGGATGAAGTATTTACATTTCGTATGCTAGTTTTAATACGAATGTTTATGTTATGTTTAAACCTTTTCATATAGGAATGCATTAGACTTAATATGTGACGGGTGGAGCCCATTATAGATCCTCGATGCATCCGTAGGTATCATGAGACAAACTAGTGTCTTGGAACAAGGCCTTGACAAAATCTTATTTTTAGTCTTGGCACGAGGCCTTGGCTATGTGGTTATGATAGTCTGGCATTATGCATTCCATCATTACGAAAGTGGTTATTGATATTGCATGTGATTATTCGATTAGTAGAATATCCATGTGAATAAGAAAATGGAATTATTTCATTTTATTTTTTCCATAATATGTTGAAGTTCAAGTTTAAAAGGCTTTTGTTTTAGTTATACATTGCCTTAAATGTTTATTCTTATTTATGAAAGTTTCTGCTATATTGTTATCCTTACTGGGCATTTGAGCTCACCCCTTTTCTATGTCTTATTTTTTCCAAGATGTGAAGAAGTAAATTATGAATGACCTGTAGGGATATTATGAGGGGATAATAGTGTGGAATATGGAGACAATATGTTGTTGTAGTAGTTTTTCACTTTATGATGTAATGTAAAACTTTATGAATATATCTAGTGTTTACAAGGCTAATAAACCAATCGGTCTTTCGAGATTTGATCTTTCTTATGATCATGCCAATGTTATGTAATAATGCACCGACTCTGGGTAACTGGGGTTGGGGTGTTACATTGGCACCTCACAGACGATGTTTTCATTTTTTAAAAAAATTAAGAGGGAAAGAGAATTAATGATGGGTTACTCCATAATAATAATTGAATTATAGTATATATAAGATAATAGATTTATCATTCCACTTGGATGAGGTTGGGTGATAAGATAATAAGAAAATAAAAGAAAACAAAAGAGGTTTTAACCTCTTTAATTCTTCTTCTTAATAACTCCTTAGGGGAATTGGTTTTGGTATTTTGTTGAGACAAAAGGATCTTGGATGTGGGGAGAGAGTCTTGATAGAGTATTTGGAATAAATTTGGATAAGATTAAAGGATTTAGAGTGTTGGAGTTGGTGGCCTAGAACCAAATACTTTGTACTTTATTCATTAATAAAAGCCTTATCACATCTTGATTGTTCTTCTGCGTGACAATGTATGTGATAATGTCCTAAGGACAGCTGTTGCATTAAAGGGTCATAGCGGATCCCTGCTATGATGAGAACCCGAAAGTGCCATAACACTGTTCTTGAATAATTGTTATATGGCCAGATGATATTATTTGAGGGACACAAATAATACAGGTCATTAGGGGTGAGGACTCATAAAAATTTTAGGCACCTTCTCCTGGTGTGCGCCCTTGGTAATATCCAGGAGGATATTATGAGAACGAGACCCGCCAGTAGGAAATCCACATTTCATAGTGCCATTGGATGTTCCTATCTGTGGACGCGTATTTTGGTCCTTAGACTTTAAGATTATTATTAATGGGTTTTACAACTCACGCACTTAGATGTATTGACAAAAACTATAAAGACACATTGTTCGCAGCGAGGTAGGATACGTTGGGTGCGTCACGAGTAATACTGCATTAATAGATAATACGAGAAATGATTTTTCCCTTCTGTTCCATAACAGAATTAGATATCTTAGGCCCTTTGATGGAATTGATATAGCCTAAATAAATCCATGGCCATGGTAAGGTATGGGTGAGTTCAATTCTAGGAAGTCAAAGAAAGAATAATCGAGCACCTGGGTTGATGACACTAGCATGCAACCCGCTTGATCAGAGATATCGAGACAAAGGGATTATATTACACGGTAAGCATTCGTAGGAGGTGACACGTCATTGCGGCTCTAAATTCTTTCTCTATGGGTGCCTTGGCATGTTTCTAGATGCTAACCTTGGACTTTAGGCAGGCTCCGCCTAATGCCACTGAGAAAGAGGCCTAGAGGGTCACACACTAAGTGTGTCCATGTATCTCAGTTAAATATTAATTTAACAAGTTAAATAAATATTATTCCCAACTGTGGTTTAATAATTATTTAAGGATTCCTGATCACATTTATTTCGACACTAGTTATTCGAGAGAATATATTGTCGATGAAATAATATTTATTAGCGAGTTTTGCAGTTATATTTATTTAAGAAATAAATATCCATTACTCAAGGTGTAATAAATGTGGTGGAGGAAATAAAGAAAAATGAAAAATAAAAGTACAGGCCGTGTATATTTAATATACATGCTGTGCAGTTTTATGGAAAACAAGTACACGCCATGTATTAATTATTACACGTCTTGTAGTTTTCCAGTCGTGATTTTGAGGATATAATATTTTTTTAATAAATGATATTAATTATAATCAGCGTGGGCGCATGTCAAGGAATTAATAATTCGACATGGGGTTTCATTAAGAGTTAATTAAATAAATAAAATGCATAACGTGTTTATTTATTGTCATAACTCTATTAACCTCAAACCTGATTATAAATATCCTCACAACCCCAACACTTTTCTAGAGCCATTGTTGTGCACAATGGATTTGGAAATACTCTCAAGCCAAGAGAGAATTCCCTTTCCACCAAGAACGCCCTCAAGTTACGAGAGCGATATCATCCACCGAATCAAGGCGGTCGAAGGTGGACATCACAAGCGAAGGTTCTTCCGCGCTAGCACCTGGATATTCCTTCAGCGACGTCCAGAGATACATGGAGCACGTGTGGATCACCGCTAGAGGAATCCTATACTTGGATTCTACGACGCAACGATGGATCACAGGATCATGACCGGAGACATCGATGAAGAAATAATTCCACTGAGTTAATTCTTGTGAATTAATTAAATTAATTATAACCAACATATGATGATCCTATCTCAATGGTTCTGGGACTCTTCTTTTCTTTTTTCGTTCTTCATTCTATTCCAAAGATCCAGCGTTTTATATCGTGACGGATCTCGGATTGAACGTTGTTTAACGTTAAAATTAATGTTGGGAAATCCCACCAACACGCTTTCGCTACACCCGGAACCTATATAGAGGTGTTAGGAAAAGAGGTGGTGAGGGGTGGAATTTATAGTGGAGGAGAGGGGTTTTTTTATTATTTTATCCACTAGTTTATTATTTTGGCTTGAGACTATGAATAGTGTGGATTATTATGAATAAATATAATAAATATTTCATGTTATTTCTAACCAATAGCCACTTACATCATCCATGACTCAAGAATGACTCAAAAATACATTTATTTACCTTATACCGTAAATTGTTGTATTTCACTATTCACCAAAAATTCAACTATTTTAGAAATATCCCAAAAATTCACCCTAATTATTTTTTGACATATAGAATTAAAAAATGAACTCCATTTTATAAAAAAATTATAAATATGATAAATTTAATATTTAATTAATATCATCATTTACTTGGAAAATACTAATTTAAACATTATAATTGATTTTATAATACTTTGAAAAAATTAATTAAGGTCTCATAAAATTATATTATAATAATAATACAACAAAATATAAATTTATGAATATATTTTATGAAAATTAACTCTCTTTTAAATAATTATATTAATTATAAAATTGTAAATAAACATTTATGTTTTATAAAGATACAGAAACTTAATTTATCATTTTCAAAACATTTATTTACTTATACTATGTTATAATTATATCATATTTTAAATTATATGATGGATATATTTTATTTATACTTTAATAGGTTAGATTACTATTCTATTGTCCATGATACAATTCTTAAGGGTCACATTACTATTTCATAGGTCATGTTACTATTCCATTAGTAGAGGTTCCTTAATTTCTATAAATACTTCTTATTTAATTCATTCTTCATTTATAAAGTTTTTATTATGTTCTATGTGTGATTTGTACTATATAACATAATTTTAAGAAGGTTATTTTCATTGAAAAAAATTTGGGTCGTTACATTCTTTCCCCTTTATGAAATTTTTCCTCGAAATAGTGTTTTACAAACTATACGGAAAACAGGTGAGGGTACTTCCCCTTCATTTCTTCCTATGGTTCCCATGTTGTCTCTTCTTACTTATGGTTCCACTATAGTACTTTGACCAGTTGAATGGTCTTTTTGTGTGTAACTTTGTCTCTCTTATCTAAGATATTCACTGGCTCCTCCTCGTAAGAGAGATCATTCTCCAACTGTACCACCTATGAATTCAATACATGTGAGGAATCTGGTATGTACTTCTTCAAGAGGGTTACGTGGAATACGTCATGTACTTAATACATGGTTAGTGGAC
Organism: Viscum album; assembly: GCA_963277665.1. Lineage (NCBI taxonomy): Eukaryota > Viridiplantae > Streptophyta > Magnoliopsida > Santalales > Viscaceae > Viscum > Viscum album. The sequence goes on from OY728141.1 coordinate 1,579,756,935, forward strand.
CTTATGTTCACCGAATTCATCTCAGCATGTCAATGTTCTATATCTTTTCCCATAAATGTATTTATATAGAACCATTTAGATGCTCACGTTGACACTATTGCTGGAGGAGAACTCAACCAAAGGAATATGTTGGTCTCATCCTCCCTTTAAGTCCATAGAACATTCTCTAAACATTTCTTTTAGTGTCTAAATAGTCTACTCAAATTGGACATCATTTTGAGTAGTCTTGTTGCATAGAAATTTATCTCTATGGTCTGATATCTTCATTGGATGCTCCTCATAAGAGAGGTCATTCTATAATTATACCACCACTAAATTTATTACATGTAAGGGGTCAGTATGTACTTCCTCAAGAGGGATACATGGAATAAATAGAGTACTTGATACATGGTAGTTGGAAGTGTTAGTCGATCAGCCACAGCTCCAATATGATAAAAAATATCAAAGGGGTCGATGTATCTGGGAATTAGCTTTCCTTTTTCCCCAAATCTCATGACCCTCTTCCTTGGGGATATGGGAAGGAATAATATGTCTCTAACCTTAAACTCTAGGTCCCATTGATGATTGTTTGCATAGCTCTTTTGTCAACTTTGGGCCGCCCAAATATGTTGGTGAATGGTTTTCACCTTTTCCACCATTTTTTGACCATTTCAGGTCCTAGCAGCTTAGGTTCACCGACTTCATCATAGTATGTCAGTGTTCTACATCTCTTCCTATAAAGGGATTCATATGGATCAATTTTGATTCTCGAGTGGAAACTGTTATTTGAGGAGAACTCAACCAGAGGCAGATGTTGGTCTCATCCTCCTTTGAATTCCATAGAACATGATCTCAACATTTCTTCCAGTGTATGAAAACATCTAGATTATCCATCAATTTTGAGGATGGTAGCCTATATTGAAGTTCATCTCAGTTTTTAGAGAATATTGGAGGCTTTTCCATAACTATGATATGAATCTCATAACTCAATCGGATACAATTGATATTTTTACTCTATAAATCCTTACCACTTCTTTGATTTATATCCATGCAAGTTGATCGAGTGATATGTCCTCTCAAATTGTGATAAAGTGATTTGTCTTTGTGAGATGATCCACAACAACCCATATATCATTATTTCCTCTGGATGTATTTTGAAGTCGAGTGACAAAGTCCATGCTAATGTTTTCCCATTTCCAGTTTAGTCTGGGTAATGATTGCATCATCCACTTAGAATTTTTTCTTTCAACCTTCACTTTCTAACATACTAGACACTTTGATGTATTCTCAATGATTTTCTTTTTCATATTTTCCCACCAATAGTTCTCTCAGAGATCTCGATATATCTTTATGGTCCTTAGGTGGATAGAGAAGATTGATCTATGTGCATTATTTATAATATATTTCTTTATCTCTGGATTGTATGGAACACATAATTGTGACCCAAATCTCATGAATCATTTCTCATCCATTTGGAACTCTAAGGATTTCCTATTTTTGATAGCTTCCACCCTTTTTCTGAATTTCCACATCATTTCTTTGAGCATCCATTATTTTCTCTATAAGGGATGGTTGAGTAATCATTTGAGGAAGGATTGATGATGTTCCTTCCTTAACTATTCCCATGTATATCCTTTGAATTTATAGAAAGATTATATCCTTCTCAATTCTCATTATTGATAAAGATGCATGATCCTTTCTAATTAGAGAATCTACCACCTTATTTTATTTTCCAATATGGTGGTGGATTGAGTAGCCTTAATCCTTGATGAGATATAACGGTCTTAATTGGTCTATATTAAGTTCCTTATATGTGAATATATATTTTAGGCTCTTATGATTGGTATATATCTCACACTTCTCCCCATAGAGCTAATGCCTCCATGTTTTCATTTGAAAGATCATAGCTACCAAATCCAGATCATGTGAGGGATAGTTTTTCACATGAATTTTTAACTTCCTTGAGTCTTAATCTATCAATTTATCATTTTACATCAATACACAACCTAATCCCTTCTTTAAATAGTTGTTTTACACCATAAAGATTTTCCCGCTTATTGGTAGTGTGAGCAGTGGTGTAGTGATAAGCCTATTTTTCAACTCTTTAAAGTAGTCTTCACATTCACTGGTCTAGAAAAACTTTCCTCCCTTCCAAGTTATCTTGTTTATTAAGTTTTACAATCATGATAAGTTCTTCAAAAATCACCAATAATACCCAGCTAAACCAAGAAAACTAGGGGTCTCTGTTACAGATGTTGGCATGAGCAACTCTTCAATTTCATTTGTCTTGGACTGGTCTATAAATATCCATTTTTTAGTGATAACATTCCCCAGGAATGGTTCTTACTCCATATATAACTTACATTTACTATACTTTTCATATAGTTTCTCCCTTATAAAAGTCTTTAGCACAATATTCAAATACTCCTCATGTTCCTCCTTGTTCTTAGAGTATATCAGAATATTGTCAATAAAGACTACCATAAATTTTTTGAGGTTATCTCTAAAGACTCTATTAATTAAATATATGAAAATTTCTAGATAATTAGTAAGTATTAAGGGCATAACTATTAACTCTTAGTGTTTGTAAGCATAAGGGTTTATCATAGAAAGAATTGGGTATCATAATAATTTCAGAAGGCATATATAATAGTGTCCATGAAATAATGGAATTAAATCATACATGGACATTTTTAATGAAAAATAGGAATATATTATGATAATTTATTTCAAACTAAATTGAAAACATGTAAAAATAGTGTATGAAAAACTTTAGAAACAAAACATTTTAGTGCAATTTAAAGGAAAATTTTCAAGATTCTTTAAAATAGAAAAGGAAAATTTGTTTGTAAAAAACCAGAAATAAACCAAGATATTTTTCCTGTTAAAATGAGTGATTTTATAAAAATAATGGTCACATAAAACATATTATAGAGTTCAGTTGAAAATGGGTAAGAAATCGAGAAGTTCCCTTTAATCAGGCTTGCTTATCGAGAAGAATTAAGAAGGGAAGATTTATAAGACATGTATGTCCCCATCAAAGAAGAATGTAGTAATATAGATAAATTATTTTGGAACATATATATATAATTTATAAAAATTATATAAAAATAAATAAGAGTTAAAGTGGAGTAAAGGGATAAAATATTAACCCGAAGGAAAAAATGTGGGTTTAGAGAGAATCCTTACCTTATGTTCGAAAGTGTTCTGCACTTGATCCTAATGTCCTATATAATCATATTAAATCCATTAATTAATTCATAACCTTTCATACATTTATTTTATTTACTATAATTTTATTTTCTTTATTCATGGTCGTCTTAATGAGTTATAAGATACAATTTTATCATTCAGGAGCGTTTGTTTCTTTGGTTTTCATGATTAGTTACTTGTATACATGTATAGAAAATTATGTAAAATGAGAATAGTTATAAAAAATTGAAATTATATGTTATTAATGAACTTTAATAATATTAAATTATTATAATTCATTTGTTTATTTTGGGTGAGGATGAATCATTAGATAAAATGTTAGTGATAACTGTTTAGATTATTTTTAGCGTTCTTTGATCATCACGAACTAGTTTTATTTTATTAATTAATATTATGTATATATACTAGTTATATAATATTAAATAATATATAATACATATATTATAATCTGTTTCAACCATAAAAATGGTTTTATGTCCAGCCTTGAAAGCATTAAAGTAAATTGAAAACTCGTTGTCTTTGAATGTCATAAGTTAATACATCACAAACGATGTTATCATTTTTAGAACAAAAGGGGGAGGGGAAAGTAAATATGATATATTATTCCATTAACATAATAAAAGTAAAGTATATGTGAGATATTATAGTTACAATTCCACTTTAATAATGTGAGGTGAGGATAAAATAATAAAAGAAAATAATTTGAAAGAAAATAAAATAAAACGAAAGAGGATTTTACCTCTTGAATTCTCCTCCTTGATAACCTCCTTAGGGAAATTGGTTTTGGTCTTTTGTTGTGACTAAAGGCTCCTGAATGTGAGGAAGAGTCTTGGGAAGATTATTGTGAATAAATAGACAATCTTCAAGCATTAAAAGGTGTGAGGAGAAGAGGTGGTGAGGGGTTGTATTTATAGTGGAGGAAATGGGTGTTTTCTCATTATTTTATTCATTAGTTTATTATTTTGCCTCATGATAAGAAATAGTGATGATTCCAGAACTAAATATAGTAAATAGAGAAGTATAATTCAATATTATGGTTCTCACATTAGTTATGAATAAATGAGTATTGTATTTAATGTATAATTTATATATACCGTAAATTATTGTATTTCACTATTCACTACAAATTTAACTATTTTATAAAAATCACAAAAGAGGATTTTTTAGAAATTAAAGAACCTAAACCAATGGAATGGTAACTTGAAATTTGGAATATTAATTTCACCCTTAGGAATATTAAATCGACCAATAGAATAGTAACCTCACCTGTGAAAGTATAAATAAAATTTGGGTGTCGTATAAATGAAAATATGATATATCTATATCTTGGAATAAGTAAATAAGTGTTTTTTGAATGATAAATTAATTTTCGGTATTTTTGGAAGATATAAATATTTAATTGAAATTTTATAATCAATATGATGATTTAAAAGAAAATTTATTTTCATAAAATTTATTCATAAATTAAGATTTTGTTGTCTTATGATTATAGGAAAATTTTATAATACCTTAATTAATTTTTCAATGTATTATAAAATCAGTTATAATTTTAAATTTTGTATTATTTGAATAAATTATTATTTTATTTAAAAATTAAATTTATAAAATTATTTTCATAAAATGATGTCAATTTTTTAATTCTATGCATTGAAAAATGGTTATGGTGAATCTTTTTTATTTTTCTAAAATAGTTGAGTTTTTGGTGAATGGTGACATACAATAATTTAAGGTATAAGATAAATACATGAATTATTGAGTCATGGATGATTTTTGGAATATGTAAGCACCATTGGTTCAAACTATAATGCACTAGTTACTGTATTTAGTCATAATGATCCACACTATTCATAGTCTTGATCCAAAATAATAAACTAATGAATAGAATAATGAGAAAACACCCCTCTCCTCCATTATAAATACCACCCCTCGTCGTCTATTCTCCTTACACCTTCCAAGATTTGAGACTTGTCCAAATTCTACCCAATCCTCTTCCCAATCCCATTTCCCATGTCCAGGAACCTTTAGTCTCAACAAAAGACCAAAACCATTTTCCCTAATGTGGTTCTCAAGGAGAAGAATTAAAGAGGTGAAATCCTCTTTCTTTTTCTTTTAATTTCTTTCAATTTATTTTATTTTATTATTCTCTCCTAACCTACCATCATACAAGTGGAATGATAACTCCAATATATTTTATATACTATAATGTTACTATGTTAGTGGAATAATCCATCATCAAACCCCTTATCCTCCCTTTTATTCTAAAAATAAAAACATCTCTCGTAAGGTGTTGATTTATCGCCTTCAAGGATGAAAAGTTTTCATTTTACTTTATAACCATAAAGGATGGTCTTAAAACCATTATAAAGGTTGAAAAATATTGTAAAATATATTTTAAATCAGTCTTTATATTCTGGAACTAACATATTTACATAATACTAAATGATGAAACAAAACAAGTATGTTAACTGCCAAAATTAACCTAAATGATTATCATTAACTAAGTATCTAATGCTTCATCCTCATACCATATAACCAATTGATATATAAGACCAATTAATCTCCTATAAGTTAATTAATAAAATATAACTTCAATTCTGGATAATTATCCTCATTTTACATGAACTTCGATACTCATACACAAGCGAACCGATCATGAAAACCAAGGAAATAAACACTCCCGGGCAATGAAATTGTATATTATAACTCATAAAAAAGGTCATAAATGAACTTAATAAAATTATATTGAATCAAATAAACGTAATAAAGGTTATGAATTAATTAATTAATGGATTAAATTTGATTATTTGGGATATTAATATCAATTGTCGAACACTTTCGGACATAAGGTAAGGGATTCCTTCCGAACCTCCATTTTTCCTTCAGGTTACACTTTTTCTCTCTTTATCCCAATATAACTCTTATTTCTTTTTTTAATTATTTTAAATTTTTTATATGTGTTCTAAAATCATGTATCCAGATTAGTTAATCCTTCTTTTTCAGGGATATACATGTTTTAAAAAGGTTCCCTTCTTAATTCTTCTCGATAATCAAGCTCAGTTAAAGGGAACTTCCTGATTTCTTACCCATTTTCCAATGATCTCCATAATCTATTTTAATCCACCATTATTTTTATAAAATAACTCATTTTAACATGAAAAACTATCTAATTTTATTTTTGGTTTTATACAAACAATTATGAAAAATTAGAAATGAACCAAGATAGTTTTTCATGTTAAAATGCATGATTTTATTAAAATAATGGTGGCATAAAAGATATTATGGAGTGCACTTGAAAATGGGTAAGAAATTGGGAATTTCCCTCTAATCGGGCTTATTTTTCAAGAAGAATTGAGAAAGGAACCTTTTTAAAACATGTATTTCCCCATAAAATAAGGATTTACTAATATGGATACATGATTTTGGAACATATAAATATAATTTATAAGAAGTATATAAAAATAAAGAAGAGTTACATTGGGTTGAAGAGAGAAAAGCGTAACCCAAAGGAAAAATGAGGATTCTGAGAGAATTCCTTACCTTATGTCCAAAAGTATTTGGAACTTGATCTTAATGTCCTGGATAATCATATTAAATTCATTAATTAATTAATTAATAACATTTTATACATTTATTTTATTTATTATAATTTTATTAAGTTCATTCATGGAATTTTTTATGAGTTATAAAATACAATTTTATCATTTGGGAGTGTTCGTTTCTTTGTTTTTCATGATTAGTTACTTGTATACATGTATGTAAAATCATGTAAAATTAGAATAGTAGTCCAAAATTGAAATTTTATGTTGTTAATTAAATTCAAGAATATTGAATGGTCTTATATATCATTTTGGTTATATGTCATGAGGATGATTTATTAGATAAAAATTTAATGATAATCGTTAGATTATTTTGGCGGTTCTTTGATCGTCACGAACAAGTTTCGATTTATTATTTAGTATTATGTGAATTGGTTAGTTATAGAAAATAAATCAGGTTATAACATACATTTTAAATTCTTTTTCAACCATTATAATGGTTTTATGACCAGCCTTGAAGGTGGTAATGAAAAATGAAAACATTTCATCCACAAAGGTGGTGAATCGACACCTCATGGACAATATTTTCATTTTTAAAATAAAAGGGAGAGGGGAAGAGGTTTTATGATGAATTATTCCATTAACATGATAACATTATAGTATATATAAGATAATGTAGTTTTAATATCACTTGGATAAAGGGGGGTGAGAATATAATAATAAAATAAAATAACTTGAAAAGAAATTGAAATAAAAAGAAAGAGGATTTTACCTCTTGAATTCTCTCCCTTGAGAACCTCCTTAGGGAAATTGGATTTGGTTTTTTGTTGAGACCAGAACCTCTTAGATGTGGGGAAGAGACTTGGGAAGAGTATTGGGCATAAATTTTACAAGCTTCAAGGCTTAATAGTACACAGGCATGACCATGTACTCGGACACATCCAGGATACCTAGACATAACCATGTACACAGGCCCAAGATGATGTACACAGGCATGGTCGGAAGAGCACGAGTAGGACCCAGGTAGCTGAGACATGCCGTGTATAACAAGTACACACTTTTTAGTGTGACATGTCTTCCCAATACATGTCCATAGGATAAAATTGACATGTGGTGAGGTGATTTCACATGCCTTATGAACCTCTATACACACCATGTAATCCCTCTAGAAACTTGTTCCTCTTATATCTCCTTCTTCAAGACTTGGATTTTGGCCTACGAGTAGAATATCCTAAGAATTTTTTTATGTACAACAAGATGGTGACCTTTTTAGTGTAATTTGAGGTACGATGTGAGGTGTTGTGAGCATGAAACTTCTTTCAGTGATGTTTGATGAGGGTAGTGATCAAATAGAATCATCATATAGATGTTAAGATTGGTACTCCCTTGTCACACTAAGGCATGGGTCCTCCATAATGTTTATACAGGTATATTCAATAATCCCATATACTGGGAATGGGTCCTATATCTATAGAGTGGTACTCCCTCATCTTTGAGATTCAGTGATGTTCGGGTCCTCTAGGAGAGTTGTGGATCCCTCATGTGTGGAGCACAGTAGTAAGGAATGATCCCCTACACATAGACTCTAGTGAGGTTGTGTTTGATCATGGGCATCGAAGATGGAATCTGTAGCTTCAGGAAGACTCATCAACTATGTACTGGGCTGTGGAGATGGATATCCCTTTTATATCTCATCTAGGTTTCTTTATGATCATATATGTATTGGGTTTTTGTTTCCCTATTTTTATGGTTTGAGCTGACCTATGTTGTATCTTTCTAATACTTCATTTTTAGTTTTTGGGTTATCCTACTGAATATGTATATACTCACACCTATATGGGATTTTCCCACATGTTTTGTGTCTTATACAGATGATGGATAGATCAGCGGTGACTTTGGTGGAGCTTAGAGATACTTGGGTGCATTGACTGCATATAATGGTCAGACATGGAGATCAGGAGTCAGGCTCTCTTTAGCTTTTTTTCTAGTTATAGTCAGGTAGAGACTTTATTTATGGTTGTGTGTGTATTTTTACCCTTTTGTTTTTTTTATACTTTCATACTCTATTTTATTTTCCTAGAGGTTATTGCATGAATGTTTACACTCTAGATCTCACTATCTTTTATATTCCTCTAGGATTTTTCATGGAGAGGGTTGGGTGCATGCATACATGTACATTAGGTAAAGGCCTCACATTTCATTTATTCTTTATCGGTTATTATCTCCATACCATAGACTATTAGTGGTGGATTTAGGGTTGAGACTACTCATCCTTCAATTATCCATGTGATCCCTTGTGGTTTGGGTTGTTACATTTTTTATAGACAATAAAATACATTCTGAGTAGATATATCCGATCATATTTTCTTAACTATTTTTCCATTTCTTGATTTTTTTTCATCTTCCCATAATTTCTTCTTTTCTATTTAGTGTAACCCCCTCTTTATTCATGTGTTCTACAATAAGTGACATGTTTTACCAACATTAATAGGATTTATGCTAGAAAATTAAACAAACACCAGCAATAACCATTAATCTAGATTTTCTCACTGATAATAATTATATTTAGAAAATTATTATTATTGTACTAACACATGTTGTGTTTCCTTCTATCTTGAGGAGGTAATTATCATAGAAGTTTTCAAATATTTATTTATTTAAAGTGAATATTTTTCATTTCTCTTATTAGCCCAAGTATTTCTATGGTTGGTAAAAGACCCTGCATTATTAGAAATAATATATTTATTTTTAGTTTTAGTAAAAGAATATTTGACCTACATTTTTACCAAAACTTTCTCAGTATCCGGAGAAGTTTCATCTTTAACTTATTTTTTTTAAATCCTCACCAGTATTATTTATATAATTTTAATATTCAAGACACTTTTATTATGTCTTATTCAATTATTCTTCTTTTAGATCTAGTTTTTCATCAATATCTTTCACCTTATTTTCTTTCTTAACAAATTTCATCTTGAGATTTTTGAACTCATCAATGTAAGTATCCTCTATTTTCATAAATTCCTCCTTATCATCATTATTCTAATTCTCTTTCTTCAATATTTGTATTTCTTTCTTGAGTTCTATATTTTTATTAAGATAAACTTCAATTTTGATTTCAACATATGTTCCATGTAAGAATAGTCACAATATTATTCACCACTTATTTCATTTTCATCATGTAAGACTCTTCACCATCTTCTGAGTTTTCATATTCTTCTTCCTTGAGAATAATTTTATGATGGATTTAAATTTCATTTTTTAATGTCTCAGGTCTGTAAGCCACTTGACTGGTGCCCTATACTTGGTTGGCCACATGGACTCAAGTGAATTTCCCCAAACGCTAGAGGCTTCTGACTAGAAGTGAGGGCCTAGGGTGTGATATTGGGGAAAATATTCCCTCATTTGCAGGGTGTAATAGAGTGGATTAAATAATGAAAATATAGGAAGGAGTAAATAGCATGAAACTGAAGTGAACAATGGAAGACTGTAAGGTAAAGATAACCAGCAGGCATAACATATCAGAATGATATAGCATGTTACATATTCTAAGAGAACAACAAAAACAAGATACACCGAAATCAATTACAATACAATACTAAGGTATAAAAATACAAAATGAAACATAGCATCATCGCAATCCTTGGCTTGGTCTAGTGCTCTCCTGCTCCTAAGTAGCAATCAAGTACCTATATAAGGATCCTTTCCCCTGGACACATGTAGTAATATAGTCTATTTGGGCCCAAAATCATGACCCAAACAGGGTGTGAGAAATAAATCCCAATAGGAAATCACCAAAGGTCTGTTCCAATCTGTCAGTGAGTATATACAACAGTAGTGTACAATAGTGAAATGCAGTAACTAGTATACACATAAAAGTAAAAAAATACCAAAAGTACTGGAATTAATTTACATTAATTTCATGTTATTTAATCAATTCAATTTCATTAAACTATATAAGTCTCAGGGTTTGGACTGAACCTATCAATCCCCTATATAAAGTAAACACAACAGATACCTCAGCATGTTATCTAACACAAGAAGTGAAGACCATATCCAAGCTTGTTCTTTGGCTTGGAAGACGCATCATGATTCATTTCATTCTATCATTTAAGTATAACCTGAGTCCATTATTGAGGTTCCTAATTTGGAATTCAAGTATCACTACAGTTTTAATCTTATCGACATCCTATGATTTCTTCCTCAATGGTATTGCTAGGGATCCTCGTGTATCACTCTCGATGTTGGTATAAGTTCATGTGATTCTATCATCAATGGTCCTGTTAGGGAGCCCAAGGTATCACTTTATGTGCAATATAATATTCTATCAATTTATTTCATCCCTGGTGGTCCTACTAGGGATCCCAAGTATCACTAATGACATATAAATAAAAAGCCTCTCGAGTCCATCCATGGCCTTCTAAACTAAAACCATATATCACCCAAGGTGCAAGGTATAATAGTCATGCAAGTCCGTTCATAGAGTTCTAAGTTGAACCCATGTATCACCCAATGATATTTACCATTTACTCATCAATATTCATTAAATCTTTCCAATGTGATTTAACAAGTAAAAACACTCCATAGAAATAGGCAAACATAATCTCAAAGACATAATCAAAAATACATAAAATTCTAAGGCAATTACAATTCCATTTAATAACTAAGTTCATTTTAAACAACCCTAAAAAGGGAATGAATTCATTCCCATAGACATACTCATCCAAAATATCTATACAATGGTTATCCAAGGTAAACACACCCAATTGGTGTCCCTTAATCAAACAACAAAGCTAACATGCTTTAATTCATTGAATTAATTACCAGAAAAATGTTAGGTAATAATAAGGATCAAATTTCCTTCAAGGAGACACCCTAAACATGGGTGCATAACACAAATACATATATAAACATCTCGAAAATTAATGAGAGGCATGAGACCGCCTACCTTGTCATTGTATGACTCTCCTCATCCAGCATCGTGCTCCAATTCAAGCTAGAATGAAGTAGATCTAAGAAACAAGAATAAACACTCAACCTTAAGTAAAATATTATAAAATATGAATTAGGAATAATGACTCAATATTAATCAAGAGATTACTGATATGGTTCAAACACAACTGACGGTGATCGAATCTGAGTCTAGATGAAGATTTGGGAGAAGGTTGAAGTTTCGGCAGTGCTTGTTCTTCAACTCGGCGATCCCACTGTCCAATCTACCGAATGGAGAAGCTAGTACCTGTTTTAAGTGAAAAACATAAATACACAGCGTGTAAGTCCATATATGTGGCATGTACATCATTTTACTGTTCATTTTGTGGCTGAATTCCACTGACTTACTTTCATGGGCCTGTCGACATGACTACACGGTGTGTACCATAAAGTACACGACATGTAGTTGGTTTTTCTCCTTTTCCTTGACGACTTGCCCACACACCATGTATTCCCATCATACACAGTCAAACTACATGATGTGTACTTAGGATTACATAGCGTGTAACCCTGAATTAGTACTTTTCCCAAATTTTCCTTATTTTCTCGAAAACAACTCAATGGAAAAGAAAAGAAGAAATGTACCTCAAAAAGAAGAACTGGGTTCTTACAAACTTCCCCCCTTAAATAAATTCATCCCTGAATTTACCTTCCAAGGGTGGTGAAGGAATATTTGAGAATAACTCTAGCCACTGAGCACATGTGTCAGCCTCCCTCTCCCAAGTCTCATCCTATACTCGACCATGCTGCCATAGCACCTGTAAGAGAGGGACTGACTGGCCTCAGAGAACCTTCATGCTTCTGTTGACTATACAAATTGGATGCTCCTCAAATTATGCATCAACCTGAATCTCAAACTCCTTGGGATGAAAAACGTGAGATGGTTCTGAGTGATGTCATCATAATTAAGATACATGGAAGACGTCATGCATGGCCCGGTACCTCTAAGCTAATTGTAACTGATAGGAAACTGACCTGACTCGCTCCAGAATCTCAAACAATCTGACATATCTCAATGAAAGTTTACCATGTCTCTCAATCATCTTGTGTCCTAACCTCGGTTTGACACATATGAAAACTCGATCCCTGACCTCAAACTCTAAAGGTCATCTATAGCGATCAGCATAATATTTTTGACAAGACTACTGAGTATCCATTTTATTCTGAATCAGCTGAACCTACTCAATGGTATCTTAGACAAGACGATGTCCCAGAATTACTGCCTCTCCTACCTCCATCCAACACAGGGGTGATCGGCATGGCCTACCATACAAAGCCTCATATGGAACCATCTGAATAGTATCCTAGAAGCTATTATTATAGGTGAAATCAACCAGGGGTATATGTTTCTCCCAAGATCCCCCAAATTCTAGGACACATGCACGCAACATTTTTTCTATAACTTGTATTGTACGCTCTGACTGGCCATCAGTCTGAGGGTGGTCTGTTGTGCTCAGAAGCACCTATATACCCAGCACCCTCTGAAAACTCTACTAGAAATGAGATGTAAAGAGGGCATCCCTATCTGAGATGATAAAACATGGGAACCCATGAATTCGTACCACCTCTCAGATATACATCTTTCCGAGCTCATTGACACTGAAGGTCTCCTTGATCGGTAGGAAGTGAGTGACCCTCATAAGCATATTAATTACGACCCACACAGAATTGTTTCCCCTAGGTGACCTCAGTAACCCCATAATGAAATCCATCATGACATCATCCCACTTCCACTTAGGAATGGGTAGTTGTTGTAGGATCCCAGTCAGCCGCTAATTCTCTACCTTCACCTATTAATAGGTGGAACACCTCGTAATAAGACTAATAACTTATCACTTCATACCCAGCCACCAGTACTAACGGCGTAAGTCACGGTACATCTTGGTGACTCCAGGATGCACTGCCCAAGATGAAGCATGAAACTCCTATATCAACTCCTCGCATATATCCCCTGGAACCTACACACATCCATGGATACATATAACTTCATCATTTCCTATCGTCCATCCAGGAGGAGAGTCTTATCCTTCCACACTCTCCCATAGAACTAGGCCTTCAGAATCTGATAGTTGCCTCATCCTCACTCTATCCAGTAGGGTAGAGGTAACAACCACAGATGAAAGATAAGCCTACCCCTGACTATCGTGCACCTCTAAATGCATCTCAGAGAAAAAATCCATAAGCTGCCACTCACCATTAGACTCTTGCACTACCTATATCTGAGTCCTCCTGCTCAGTGCGTCAACCACTGCATTGCCTTTGTTAGGCATATAAGCAAGCTCAAAATCAAATTATTGAAGGTATTCCACCCACATTTTCTGTCTTATATTCAAATCACACTTAGTAAATATTTATTTGAGACTTTTGTGTTCTGTGTACACCACAAAATTCTCTCCAAGTAAATAGTGTCACCAACAGTGCAAGGCATGTACAATTGCAGCCATCTCGAGATCATGCATTGGGTAATTCCTCTCATGTAGCCTCAACTGCCGAAACCCATATGCAATAACTCATTCCCCCTGTATAATCACTTCTCCTATCCCAATACCTGATGCATCACAATATACATTGTAAATCTTTCCCAGATCTGGAAATATCAATACCGGTGCTGAAGTGAAACATCCCTTTAACTCCTGAAAGGCTGTGTCAAAAGAATATGACCACTCAAACTTCACACCTTTCTTTGTCAAGCCCTTTATTGGCACTTCTTAGTGTAAGAAGTCCTATATAAAATGCTTGTAGTATCCAACTAGCCACAAGAAACTTCATACCTCAAAAAATTTCTTGGGCTACTCTCAGGTCACTACTGATCTCACCTTCTCTAGGTCCACTGATACTCCAGTCTCTAAGACGATGTGACCCAAGAAGTAAATCTGATCCATCCAGAAGTGGAATTTAGTGAGCTTAGAATATAACTAATTCTCTCTTAGTGTATTCAAAACACTCTCAAGATGTTTGGCATGGTCGTGTCGACTATTTGAATACACCAATATATCATACATGAAAACCACCACAAAAGAATCTAGGTAAGTATGGAACACTCAATTCATCAGCACCATGAAAACTTCTATATTGTTCGTGAGACCAAATATCATAACCAAGTACTCATAGAGACCATACTTTATACGAAAGGTTGTACGAGGTATTTCAGCTGATAGAACGTGTACCCAGTGATATCCTGACCTTAGGTCAATCTTCAAGAACACTCGAGCTCCTAGAAGTTGATCAAACAGGTCATCTATCCATGGAAAGGGATATCGATTTTTAACCATCAATTGGTTCAGTTTCTGATAGTCCATGAATAACCTAAGGGTACCATATGCCTTTTTCATGAAAATGACTGGTGAACCCCAATGAGAAGTATTGGGTCAGATAAAACTCTTAGCTTCTAGATATTCCAACTGCCTCTTGAGATCTTGGAACTCCATCGTTGCCATAATGTAATGAGGAATGGATACCGGTGTAGCTCCTGGAACTATCTCAATAAAAAACTCCACCTCTCTAGTCGGGGGTAATCTTGAGAAGTCATCCGGGAAAACGTCCCTGAAACGATCAACCGCTAGAGGGAAATATACCATACATATCCCTTGATCATCTAGATATAAACTCGCAATCTGGGTTGTCATTCCACCCAACCCACGATGTTCGGGTCTAGCTCGGCTCACCTAAACATACCATTCACCCTTATATAAAAACTCTCCACCCTCTAGTGATGTGAAACTCACCCTACGACAAGCAATATATAACACATCCTAGATGGAATGGAACAATGCATGGCATGTGATTCTAACAACTGCCTATATGATTCATGAGATGGAACACCCTTATCTCATCGAGTTTCAACTGAATAGAACCACAATAAGGTCAATAGTAATAGAAGAAATCAAGTGCATCACCCAACGGTGAAATCAAATCAACCATAACATCTAAAAATCCAAAGAAATAATTATATTTGAGGTAGTTTGGATTTTCCCTGTACACGGGGTAGCTACTCTTGGGCACAGCTAATTACCAAATTTTATATCCTTCCTATCCCATTATATTATTTCCAAATAGTAAGACAAAGTAGAAAAAAACACCTCTGACACCACTTTGTAGCATCTTGGGTCCAGAAGACACTCGACCGGTGCCCCATACTGGTTGGCCACATGGCCTTAAACACATTTCCCCAAACGCCAGAGGCTACCAACTAGCATCGAGGTCCTAGGGTGTGATAGTGGGGAAACTATCCCCTCATTGGCAGAGTGTAACACAACGGATTAAATAATGAAAATATCATAAGTAGTAAACAACATGCAACTAATGTGAACAATGGAAGACTATAAGTTAAAGATAACCAGAAGGAATAACATATCAGAATGATATATCATGTTACATGTTCTAAGAAAATAGAAAAAATAAGATACAATATGATCATGTATAATACAATACTAAGGTATAACAATACAAAATGAAACACAACAACATCTCAATCCTTGGCTAGGTCCCATGCTCTCCTGCTCCTAAGCAGCAATCAAGTACTTGTATAAGCAGCCTTTCCCCTATCGACACCTACAGAAATATAGTCTATTTGGATCCAAAATCATGACCCAAACAGGGTGTGAGAAATAAATCCCATTAGGTAACCACCAAAGGTTTTTTCCAATATGTTAGTGATTATATGCAATAGTAGTGTACAATAGTGAAATGCAGTAACTAGCAGAAACTTAAAAGTAAACAATCCCATAAGTATTGGTATTCATTTACATTAATTTCATGTTCTTTAATAAATTATATTTCATTGAATTATATAAGTCTTAGGTTCTGGCATAAACCCTTCAATCCCTTATATAAAGTAAACACAATAGATACCTCAGCAGGCTATCTAACATAATAAGTGAAGACCAAATCCAAGCTTCTTCTTTGTCTTGACATATGCATCACAATTTATTTCATTCCATCATTTAAGTATGACCTAAGTTCATTCTTGAGATTCTTAATTTGGAATTAAAGTATCACTATAGGTGTAATCTTACCAACATCCTATGAGTCTATCCTCAGTGGTCCTACTAGGGAGCCCCAAGCATCACTCTAGATGTTGGTATAAGTTCATGCGAGTCCATCCTCAGTGGTCCTACTAGGGAGACCAAGGTATCACTCTATGTGAAATATAAAATTATATGAATTTATTCCATCCCTAGTGGTCCTACTAGGGATCCCAAGTATCACTAATGACATATAAATCAAAAGCCTCTCGAGTTCATCCATGGCGTTCTAAACTAAACCCATGTATCACCCAAGGTAAAAGGTACAATAGTCATGCAAGTCCATTCATGGCATTGTAAGTTGAACCCATATATCACCCAATTTTATTTACCATTTACTCATCGAGATTCAATAAATCCTTCCAACATGCTTTAATAAGTAAAAACACTACATGGAAAAAGGAAAACATAATCCCAAATCCATAATCAAAAAAAAAACTTACAATTCTAATGAAATTGTAATTCCATTTAATAACTAAGTTCATTTTAAACAAACCTAAAAAGGGAACAAAGTCATGACCATCGACATCCTCAGCCAAAACAGCTATACAAAGGTTATCCAAGGGAAACACACTTACTTGGTGGCCCTTAATCAAACAACAAAGTTAACATGCTTTAATTCATTGAATTAGTTACCAGAACAATGTTAGGTAGTAATAAGGATAAAATTCCCTTAAAGGAGACACCCTAAACATGGGTTAATGGAACAACAACAGATATAAAAATCTTGAAAATTAATGAGAGGCACGAGACCACATGCCTCATCATTGTACAACTCTCCTTGTCTAGCCTCAAGCTCTAATTCGAGGTAGAATGACATAGATCTAAGAAACAAGAATAAACACTCAACCTTAAATAAAATATTCTACAATGTAAATTAGGAATAACGGATCAAGATTAATCAAGATCTTACCTATATGATTCAAACTCAACTGACGGAGATCAAATCGGAGTACGGTTAAAGATTTTGGAGAAGGTTGAAGTTCTGGTGGTGCTTGTTCTTCAACCCAGTGAGCCCACTGTCCAATCTACCAAATGGGGAGGCTACTGCCCGTTTTAAGAGAAAAACATAAATAAACGACATGGAAGTCCATATACAAGGTGTGTACATCATTTTACTATTCATTTTGTGGCTGACTTCAACCAACTTACCTTCATGGGCCTCTCGACATGACTACACAGTGTGTACCATGAAGTACACAGCGTGTAGTTGGTTTTTCTCATTTTCCTTGCTGACTTTCCCACACGCCAAGTATTCCCATAATACAAGGCCAAACTACATGGTGTGTACTTAGGATTACATGGAGTGTAACCCTGAATCAGTACTTTTCCCAAATTTCCCTTGTTTTCTCAAAAACAACCCAAAGGAAAAGAAAAGAAGAACCGTACCTCAAAAAGAAGAACCGGGTTCTTACACATTTCCTCCTTAGCATTTTTCTTGAAAATTGGAGCCTTTATCATCTCATAGTTGAGAAGAGTATTATGTAAATCATCCATATATATTTATTATTTCTCTTATAGGGTAGAGATATTTAGGTCAAATATTCCTAGAAATTTTCTCATTGATTTCTTAACCATCGTAGAATCCTCTTTATTTTCTTTAAATCCCCTGAAATGGATAATAATTTCATTAATTCTGGTAAAATATTCATCCACTATCCAATATTATTCCATTATTATATATTTAAATTTATCCCCCCAAATTTATAGCTTGACTTCTTTAATCTTGATATTCCCTTCATATAGGTTTTAAAGTTTTTCCCACATCTCCTTGAAAATTTTGAGTCCCGTCACTTTAGTGAAAATTTTATCATACAAGGAATAAAAAATTTAATTCTTGGATTCCCCATCGACTTCTATATTTCTTTTATTTAAAAATTTCATGGAAGAAACTATCCCAAAAGGTGTAAATCCTATTATTACTACATCACTAACCTCTAAACTTTGTAATAATAAGTAAGGAAGCACCTGGTTATTCCATCCATGAAAGTTATTAACATAAAAAATGAGATAATTATTGTTGTTGATTAAATTCAAATTCTCTTTTATTTCTTCAATAAGGATCTTTCATAGAGAATTTTCTCTAATTTCATTTGAAATACACAGTAATGGATTGTACCATTGAGACAAGGGGGTTTAATCTATGGTACTTACTTTTATAAATTATTTTTTATTAAAATTAACCTCTGTAACTTATTAGATTCTGATCCTATCATATATTCAATATCATATATACTAAATTAAAAAAAAAGTTAAATCAACACAATATCAAACAATATATTTACAAGGTCCCCCCCCCCCAAGATGGGTGACTACATCCATTCTATGGTTAGAATGATATAAGCCACACATTCTTTACTAGATTTAATCACCAATTATAATTGGGTTGTTGGGTATTGAAACCATGGAGGGAAAGTATCAACCATATCTCAATAAAAAATTTCCCAATAAATTTTATTATACTTGTTCTAGTCAGTGCACAAAACACTACACCAACATAATGAGAAGGATCACGCAAATTTCTGTAGGATTGAAATAGTATATGTAGATGCTCAATTACAAGAGGGGGGAATTGTAAGTTTAAAAACTTTCATTTTTAATCTTAAGAAAAACTATATTTAAAAAAGTTAAACAAGGTAAATTCATAAACCCTCTTTTAGTTCTTAACTATAAAACAAAATTGCTTAGGGTCCAGAAATATGAATCTGGAAAAGAAACTTAAGAAAAATTTTCTTAGAGAAAGATTATACCTTAAAGCGTATAGAATCTCAATTATCAGAGTAAGTAAAAATAAAATAAAGTATAATAAAGTTATACTTTCTTTCTTTAAAAAAATACAGAAGAAATAAAACTTGAAAGAAAATAACAAGTATGAAATCTTTTAACCCAAATAGTAGGGTATCCAACAACCTAGGACAAAGGTCCCTTGATTTATACTTTCAAGAAATTCTATCTTACCCACACCAGGGTAAGCTCTTGATGGAAATATCAGAATCTATCTTGCTATCCCTACAACCCCTCGATCTTTAAGGTAGTCAACACATTTTTCTTCCTATCCCCAGAATCCATCGATTGTACTCAATAACAATCAGAGTCGCATGAAGAAATCTAAACAAGATGTTCACAGCTGAACAATATGTTCATTAAATGCACAAAACATGAGGGTCTCTTTCTAGAAATCACTTCACAACATTACAGTATGTAATCTCTAGATCAATAGATTCCATCAACACTGAGCTCATTCGAATGAGATTCTATTTATAGGAAAAATTTAAATGGTCGGCTCCCTCCTCCAATGGTTATATTTTTCCTTAAATCTTGGAGGGACCTATACATGTTTCACTCAACCAACGGTTAGTCAGAAAAAAAAATTGTATGACATTGTTTTATACTTAAAAAATAATTTGTAAGAAAAATGAAGTAGATTAAGTAAAATATGAAAAATTTAAAGTTTAAGGAAAAATATAATTTAGAGTCTAAACATTTAAACAATAGGATTCTAGAAACATGAATATTCAGATTCTGTTTTGTAAAAAAATTCAGAATCTGAATTCTATAGATTCTGGAGTCTGAATTCCAATGAATTTGGAGTCTAAATTCTAAGGAATTCAGAGTCTGAATTTTGAGGAATTCGGAGTCTGAATTATGAGGAATTTGGAGTCTAAATTTTAAATAATTCGGAGTCTAAATTTCAAGGAATTTAGAGTATGAATTTCATAGAATTTGGAGTCTGAATTTTAGATAATTCAGAGTCTAAAAACAGAAGACTCTATATCTAAGAAATTATAAGATTCCGAGATTTTAGATAAAGATATAAATTTTTGAATTAGTAATAAAATTAGAAAATGAAAACAAGGGTAAGGATAAAATTTTCCTTAGAGAAAAGTCATTTTCCTTAAGAAAATAATCCTTAGAGAAAGATAATTTTCCTTAAGATAAGTGTTTGTGATTTTAAAAACATAAAGGAATGGAAAATTCATAAGGAAACCTTATTGACTCAACAATCTCCCCCTTTTTGGAAATCACAAACAACCTTTCAAAAAATAAAATAAGGGATAAGGATTTTTCTTTTTGAATTTTTAAAATAAAACACTTATCTCCCTTTACTTATGAAAGATTAATACGACTAACTACCCCTTAGGTTTTGAATTCCCTAAGGATCATATTCTTAAATTCCTTGAAGAAGTTACTTTTTCTTGTATAATAAAATCTTCTTTAGGTATACTCCCCCTTAATTAAAATCCCCCTTACTTAGGTCATTCTCTTATTTATACTTATTATTCATTTGATCATTATTTTCTCCCCCTTTGTGATTTTCAAAAAGGAATAGAGAGAACTCAAAAAATGGTACCTGAAAGATTAGAACTATACAAAACAAAACAACTAAAGGATAAAAAAATTCATTATTATTGGAAAAATTTATATAGGAAAAAAATACAACAAAATATCGGAATGACATGAAAATCACTCATCCTTCTTTTCCTTCGACATGATCCTCCTCAAGGTAGCCTTTAACTTCTTAAGCTCCTTATGATCTTCCTCAAACTGCTTAATCAACTATTCCTAGTCCTGATTTTTCTTTTCCAGAGCCTTGATTTTTTCATCTTGATACTTAGGGATTTATTCCTGAGACTTCACTACTTCTTCTTGCTAGTTGAACTTTTCTTTCAACTCTTCCCTGAGTTCCCTTTCTCTCTTCAGATTTAAAGAAACTGAATTTAACTTCCCATTCATATCTTTATCCTCTTGCTTCTGGGCTATTTTCTCAAGGTTCAGATTCTCTGTAAAACTTGTTGTAATATTTTTGATCATATCATCTAACTTGTCAAAAGAATATTTCATTGAATCTGGGAACCCATCAAGAATTCTCAAGTCTTCAATTGTTTTTTTAGACCATTTTGTAATTTCCTTACATGATCTCCTATGAGCATCATAACCAATAAGGAAAGTTTATAAATCTGCCTCAATATTGATGAATTTTTCCATGATCATGCTTAATGAATCTAACTTTTTATTAAGAGTATTAAAGCAACTGAAATCTTGAATCCATAATCAGAAACAAAGGGATGGTTTTTACTAACTTCTTCAATGACTGAACAAAAAAATCCTGACCCATCGAAGAGGAAGATTCGGAATTTGATTCCCTTTCAGGAGAAGATTCTTTGTCTAGCTCTTCATCTTTCCTCTTGGATAAACCACCAACATCCTTCTTAACAACCACAGTATTCTTAGGTGTATCATCAACCACCTGTTTTCCTTTGTCCACTTTGTAAATAACCTTCTCAACCCTTGGAGACTCATTCTCACTATCTAAAAGTTAGACTATTTTATCTTCATCAACCTCTTATTTCTCATAATTTTTCTCAATATCATCGGGTTGAATGAAATTGTGGTTGCTACTTTCATCATCAGTAGGTTTTTCAACCTCTTTCTATCCATCATCCTCTTTTACTTAAGAAAAAAAAATTTGACTTAACCTAGGAATTTCAGACTGAAATCTTGTTAGAGGGATTTTCCTTCTCATGTTATTCTTCCACTTTCTTTATCACATCATCACTCTCATTTTATTCTTCCTCTTGTTCTTCTTATACTTCTTCTTCCTGAACTATCTCTTCTTCCACTTCAAGTTATGGAATTGAAAATTTCTTTCCTGGAGTCTCTACTGGTACTGGTTTTTTAAGAAAGGATTTTGGTACCCGAATCTATTCAGAGGCTTTCTCAGTGTCCTTGAGAAGTTATTGAATGTTCTCAGCTTCAGACATTTTCTTTTTCAGATTGTTCTCTTTTTGTTGTCTTTCAAACTCTTCAACAGCTTGAATTTTAAAAGAATTTTCCTCAGTAAGATCTAATCCAAAACTTGGATCACCTTATTTATTATTCTTATTTTGTTCCCTCTACTTCTCTACCACTTCATCAGGTAAAGTTTTTTGCTTCTTCGGATTTGGTGGTGCTGATTGACTTTCCAGAACTGTAGGTTTTTCTATGGTTTCTGGTTCCTTCTCCTTTCTCTTTTTCTGTGATTTCTGGTAAGTTTATGCTACTTCTACTTTCTTATCTAAAGATTAAATCTCACTTTCATAAAGATCATAAAATTCTCCAAACTTGGTATTGAAAATAACTTTCATTCTCCTCAAGGTATCATCAATTAGAAACAAGATCTTGAAGTTTATAGGTTTAGAACTACAGGGAATTTTGAGGGATTCTAATCGGAGCACTATAATCTTCGACAAGATGGTTGGATACATGATGATCTAGGATTTGTGAGATCTATTCTTAATGTTTGTGATAGTTAGAAGAATTTACTTCACTAGGTTTAACTTTCTAAGGTTAACCAAAAAGTACAAAATAAAGATATCACTTTTCTTTAAGGAGTTCTTATCTTTTTTTCTCGTAATGAGGAAACCATGTACCCACAAGTATAATATTCTGAAATTTTTTGAGATATGGTTGATCATAGGTGACTTTATTCCTTTTATTCCAAGGTACTCCATTTCCTTTTCCTTCTCAAAAATTCCTGACTGATCTGGTGACTTGTGAGTACATAAAATTTCCTCATCTTCATATGAAATTCCGAGTATATTTGTTGCCATATTAAAAGACAGAGGATATGTTTTCCCATAGATTTTGAATGAAAACATCTCCCTTACACCTTCCTCATAAAAAATTATTAACTCATAGAATTCTATAAGAAAGTAGGGATAAAACAGATCCTAAATTTTTGTATTGGTTACACAAAAACTCTCCAATCCATTCAGGTTAATATTTTTTGTAATCAAGGAATTGTACTTAACAAATAATTTTGGATCAACCAAATTTTCCCTGTAGATTTTCCGATCAATGATTTCCTTGACTGAAGATATATGTTTATTTGGGGAATCTTCCAAAAACATCCGGAGTCTAAGAAAACTTAGAAACGTGGAATGATCTATTTGAAGAGGAGAAAATCTTTGGCACGAAAAGACTTGAAAACCGATGTAGGATGAAGAATAGGGGGGCTTTATATAGGCGTTGAAGCGATGGTTCAAATTCCCAAAATGATCAAATGGTTGAAATAAGTTAGATCAGACCTGACAGTTGAGATGAATGCTGAAGAAAGATTTTGTAGGTTCAAATATTTTGTGGTTTTAAGGAAAAATCATATTTAAGGAAAGTAAATCCGATATAGTTTTCTTAAAATAGGATAAAAATACATACAAGTAAAAAATTCAATTACGAAAATTTAAGTAAGGAAACATACCTTTCAGACTACTTAGTAAGAATGTTAGTATAGATAATATTTTTCTTAAAAAACTTAGATTTTGTAAAAGTTTATTAAGGAAAGGAAATTTGTGATTCCAGAATTGTAGTTCTGAAAAATAATTGAGATAAAAAAATTTGGTTATGAAAAAATTGATTAGGAAAAAATAATTGGTTATGAAAAATTTGATTAAGAAAAAAAATTTGGTTAATAAGAAAATATACTCTCCTATGAAAAGGAGTTTCTTAATATAAGAATATAGGTTTAAAAAAAATTAATATGTAAGATTACCTTATGATTATCATTCCTAACTTTTTTTTAATGTATTCAAATCTATCAGAGGGTAAATATTTTGTAAAAATATCAATAATTTGATATTGCGTTTTGATAAATTAAAGAATGGTATCTTCTTTCATATTTATAATCTTTTCAAAGAAGTTTTTGTTACCAGTCATATTATGGGAACATCCACTATCCATGTACCATGTATTGTTATTGATACTTTCTTTATTTTCCTGAAAATAAAAGAGTTAGACTTTCAAAATCCAAACTTTCTTGGATCCAAAAATTTCAAAAAAGTAAAATTTTCAGAATCCATATTTTCTTATAAAAATAAGCGTTATGAAAACCTAAATATTGAGTTTTATATAAAGAAAAAATTTTCTCCCAATGTCCACCACATTGACATTTAGTACAAAATGGAGCACTTTAGGGAGAAAAATAATTATAACTAAAAACTAGTTTCAAGTGGGTATAACCAAATCCATAACTATTCCTTAGAGGATGAAGTTGTGAATACATTTTATCAAATTCTTTACTTCTTGAAGTAAAATTTGATAAAAGTTTCTTTAAGGAAAAAATTTCATATTTTTGTCTAATGACTAAATTATTATCCTTAAAGTTATTAGTTTTAGAACTTGAGTTAGCCTCTAAAATATTTTTCTTAAAAATAGCATCTTTAAGATCCTTAGAAGATTTATCCTTCTCATAATTAACTTCCTTAAGGTTTTTAGAAACACTTTAAAAATCAAATTTTTTTATCAAGATCCTTATAAATATATGATTCTTCTTTAGTTAAAACAAAAATTCTAGAATTTTTTTTCTCTAACTTATTTTTTATCTTATAATTTTCATTTTCAAGTGATTTAAAAAATCTAGAATCTTTTTCAAATGAGGGTAAGGTATTATCTTCTGATGAGGAAGATTCATCATCTGAAGATTTATAATATTCTTCATTTGGAAAGTTTTCATTTAAAGAAATATTGGTTAAGTATTCAACATTGTGTACCTTATCCATAAGTCAATTATTTTCAATAAGTACTCAGACTATAAGAACAATATTATTTTGACTAGAAGATTCATAATCTAAAGATTCATCTTAAGATTCACCACCACTGGCACTCCAGGTGTCATTTTCTTTCAAGACTTTCTTAGCCTTAGACTTGTAATACTTCTTTATGTTTCTTTCAGAATGATTTTCCTTCCTGTCTTTTCTTTTTAGAATAGTAAAATTAGGTCTGATATGTCCAACCCTTTTACATTCATAATAGGTTACTTCAGAATATTTTTTGTCCTTTCTATCTTTCTTCTTATATCAGTACTAAAAAATTTTATTTCCCAAAATCTTGATTATCTTTTGAGCAAGATTGGATAATTCATTCTCTAAATGATAATTATAACTTGGTTAAGATATAATAATAGATTTCTTATCTTTAGATCTAGTTACCCTTTATGGAGTCTTGGATTTCAATGTAGTAGTGAAGGATACACTTCCATTACCATTCTTATTTTTGTTTAAATTAGAATCTCTCTTCATTCTGGTTTCATATTGAAGAAGAGTTCTGAATAACTCATTAAGTGTAATGTTAGATACTTTAATGTTCTAATCAATAGTTGTTCTTTTTTATTCCCACTAATTGGGCATGATGTCAATTATTTTATCCACAATAACTTTGTCATCAATACCTTTCTCTCCCATATATTTAATACAGTTTACAATGGTCATAAATCTTTATTGTACTTTGAAAACAGGTTCTCCATAAGGAAATAATAATCCATGATATTCATCTCTTAAAATATCTCTTCTAGTTTCTATAACTTTAGAGGTTCCAAAATGTGTAACTTCAATTTTCTTCTAAATTCTATTATAAGCTTCACAAGAATATATTTGAATATATATATTATTGGTCATAGAACACAACAAAGTATTTTATACCCTGTAATTTAGTTGATATTCTTGTTTCTCTTGATTAGTGAAGGTTCTGACTTCCTTGTCTGGAATTTTGTAGTCTCCAGTAAGCATAAAAAAATTGTCTACTCCAGTGTTAATAAAAAAAGTCTTTATTCTATTTCTCCAGTACTCATAATCATTAGGATCAAAAATTGGTGGTTTGGTAGGATTAAGGTTGTCAATGGAACCAATATTCATACCTAGCATTCTATAAGAAAGTACTTTTCCACAATACTTATTGATAGAAAAATATTATAAAAAAAGATAAAAATATTTAAGAAAAACTTGAATAAGGAAAGTTAAGCAAGAAGAATTTAGAACAATTAAATCTTGAGCAAGAAAACTTATATGTGAGTATAATTATTTTAGATACCTTCTCTAATACCAATTTTAGAATCAAAATAGTATATTTAGATGCTCAATTACAAGAGGGGGTGAATTTTAAGTTTAAAAACTTTCATTTTTAAGATTAATAAAAACTATGTTTAACAAAGTTAAACAAGGTAAATTTAAAAACCATCTTTTATTTCTTAACTATAAAACAAACATGCTTAGGGTCCAGAAATATAAATCCAGAAAAGAAACTTAAGAACTATTTTCTTAGAGAAATATTCTACCTTAAATAATATAGAATCTCAATTATCACGGTAAGTAAAAATACAATAAATTATAAGAAAGTTGTAATTAATTCTTTAAAAAAATACAGCGAAAATAAAACTTGAAACAAAAACAAGTAACAAGTAGGAAATATTTTAACCCAAAGAGTTGGGTATCCAAAAACCTTGGATAAAGGTCCCTTGATTTATACTTTCAAGAAAGTCTATCTTACCCACACTAGGCTAGGACCTCGATAGGAATATCAAAAAAATTCTTTCTATCCCCGAAATCCCTTGATCTTTAAGGTAGTCAGCACCTCTATCTTCTTATCCTCGGAAGCCCTCGATTGTACTCAGCAACAATTGGAGTCGCACAATGCAAGCTGAACAAGATGTACACGGCTGAACAATATGTTCATTAAATACACAAATCATGAGAGTCTCTCTCTAGAAATCACTTCATATCATTACATCATGTAATCTCTATATCGATAAATTCCATCAACACTGAGCTTGTTCGAATGAGATCCTATTTATAGGAAAAATTTCAATGGTCAGCACCCACCTCCAATGGTCATATTTTTCTTTGAATCTCAAAGGGACTTGTACACCTGTCACTCAACCAACGGTTTATTAGAAACAAATTTTATGACATTGTTTTATACTTACAAAAGCTTGTGTAAGGAAAATGAAGTAGATTAAGTAAAATATGAAAAATACAGAGTCTATGAAAAAATAGAATTCAGAGTCTAAACATATAAAAAATCATATTCTAGCAACATGAATATTTGGATTTTGTTTTGTCAAAGAATTTGGAATCTGAATTCTATAGATTCCAGAGTTTGAATTCCAATGAATTTGGAGTTTGAATTCTGAGGAATTCGGAGTCTAAATTCTGAGGAATTTGGAGTCTGAATTATGAGGAATTCAGAGTTTTAATTTTAGATAATTCGGAGACTGGATTTCAGATAATTTAGAGTCTAAATTTCAGAGAATTTTGAGTCTAAAAATAGAAGACTATATATCCAAGAAATTTTAAGATTATGATATTTTAGATAAGGATCTTAATTTTTGACTTAGTAATAAATTGAGACAATGAAAACAAGGGTAAGGATAAAATTTTCCTTACATAAATGAGATTTTCCTTAAGAAAATAATCCTTAGAGAAATATAATTTTTCTTTAAGATAAAGTTTTTGTGATTTTTAAAACATAGAGGAATGGAAAATTCATAAGGAAACCTTATTGAATCAACAATTTCAACATTCCACTATAACAAAAAAATTATCTTCCTCTTAGAGCCTCTATGATAAATTGATTTTTCAATTTATCACTAATTCCAAAACCTCTATATTTTAACCTCATTATTTTACTTCACACAACTAACAAGCGAAATGGATTCAAACTACTGTTTCTAGATACATTTTTTGGCTACTCTCATTAAACACTTATGAAACTATTCTCTTGAAACTGTTCTTTGTGATTTTCTTTTTACTTCTTCCTAAGTTCATAGTTTATTATTGAAAACTTCATAACCCATTTCATGGTTCTTCTCATCTAATTTTTATGTTATTATACTTATTCTTAACATTTCAACATAAGATTGAAACTCACTCTATTCTCTTATTGGTGAAAATAAAGTTCGCATGTTCCTAATTCAAGATTGTGAAATATCCATATTGTTCTTTTCATAGATAATATTAAGTTCAGTCATCTTCTTCTTTATTTTTTCACTATACACAGATCCATCCTCATGTAGACATAAATTCATGCATGGATCCTTGAATTCTTAGTATAATTACTTTAGATTTTGGAATTTTCTTTTTATCACCATATCTAAACAAGTATGACTTATTCTCTATTCATGTAAAGAATATAAATCTATTAATATATTCTCTCCTATATATTGATTTTTTGATCTCTTTATATCTCTATGTTTTGATTAACATTCAAATAAAGTTGTTCTAGGGTATTTATAAACAATTACCATTGAATTACCTTGCTTAAAAAATGCAGTGAATCATTCTATCCACTTAATTACTTCATCCATATCAACTAGTCATTTGATCATCACTAATTTACTATGCTAAGAATTAACCCTTATTTGTGATATTGACTTTTTAAAATCCTATATTTTTATAGGTACATCCCTCTTTGAGTTTTTTATTTGAACCTTTGTGGAAAAGTATTGTTTGAAGATAGAAAGAATTTTTTCAGAAAAATGAACTAAATTTTAGGGATGTATGTTTGTTTTAATTAATGGAATCTTGGTATAAACATGTTAAATAATCTTATGAGGGTTTTCCATGATTTTGGAAGTATTTTGAGGTGGTTTAGATCCTTATGTAGAAAATGGGCTAAAATATGTTCATTGGACAATTACACATTGTGTATATGTTACACGGCATGTAAATTCCTCTAGACACCAGCTATGAAATGTTTCATGATATTAATTGGTTACACATTGTGAACCTAATTCACACTAATGTTAATTGGGATAAATATTAACCTAAGGTAATGGGTTTTTCAACGTATCTTGAAAGTGAGTAAATTCAAAATGTGAAGGGGTTACATGACATGTAATCATTGGTCCAGTAGTTTTAAGTGTATAGATTATTTGATATCCTCAATATTTTGGTGCATTCCATACTCCTCTCAAGACATAAGTTGATCCATGCAATTTTGGGTCTCTTCCCTCCATTATGGATGTTCTGTTTCAGCATATGATCCCTGGTGAGTTACTTTTCTTAGGTTTCACACTTCTCTCTCATCATTCCTTGTCATTGTGGTGTAAATATATTGACCACGGGTTTGTTTTTGGGTTTTTATCTTGAACTAGTTTGATTTAGGTTCTTCTTGTGATCTTCTTTTCCATCATCCATGTTGGTGTTTTCCATTGGAATTGTTGCATTAATCATCGGTTAAAGGTGGGAAGTTTGAACCTAACCTCGGGTTCTGTTTAATTGTGAAGTATTTTCAATATTGTAAATGTGCCAATGTAATGTGTTCTCTAATTGATTTATTCATTGATAAATTGTAAATCATGTATTGGAATATGGTTTTGATCCCATTTGATTCAATTGATAGTGACCTAGCTTATGGATACCCTTGGTGGATCAAACCCTTGAATATATATATGAATTGGATAATGGATTAAAGTGTGTTTAGAATAACATGATAACTTAGGTGATTTCATGGTATAAAATCCCTAAGTAATGGTTTATTGCTAATTAATATGATTTTTGATCATTTTAGGTATAAATAAAAGTGTGATCGAAATAAAAATGGTAATTTACATAATTAACCATTGAGAGATATTATGTGATATTATGATATCCATGTTGTTGTTACTTGTTGTGTAATTATGATGTAATTCTTATATTCAATGGGATCTTCCCAGTCCCATGTTGAAATGATTATATTGAGTGGGCTCTACCCAGTCTCATGGTGTAATGCTTATATTGAGCGGGCTCTACCTATTCCAATGCTGAAATGCTTATATTGAGTAGGCTCTGCACAATCTCATGTTGCAATTCATATATTGAGTAGGCTCTACCCAGTCCCACATTTTAATGATTATATTGAGTGTACTATTCCTAGTCCCATTTTTTAATTATTTTATTGAGTGGGCTCTGCCTAGTCCCATGCTAAAATTCTTAAATAGCAAGCTCAGCCCAGATTTCTGTGATTTTTTTCATGGATATATGGTTTTTGGTTGGCATGGTTATGCTATATGCTTAGAGATATCCCAACATGGCTCTGAAGCAGTTTGATTAATGTATTATATTCATTGATTAATTAATATATCTATTTATCACTTTATTTCATACACTTATTATCAAAATGGGTTTTTTTAGACAAGGTGGTGTCGAATTACTGAGTTCTACTCACACCCTATTCAGACTGTCATTTGGTACACAAGAAGATTATATGAATGTTGGTTTGGACAAGGTAAAGGGACCTTATTGTTGATTCTTTTGTTGCTAGTTGGATGGGCTGGAGTTTGGAGATGGGTCTGATGTGGGGTTCGGTATCGGGGTATTTTTGGATTATTTTGAATCAACATATTCTTTTCTTTGTATTGTTTTTCAGTTTTGAATTTAGATACATATCTTTTATCATTACATGGTTCTTTATTATTGGTTTATTGGTATCTCCTTTACTTTTTAGTTGTATTATATTATATTTCTATTGTTCTTCTATTACTCTAATATTTATTATTAGCTATTTATTTCTATTATATTGTACTCTATACTAGGGGGTATAGTCTCCCCACTACACATATCACACCCTCAATGCTAGTAGGTATCCTATGGCATACGGGGAGGCGTGCTTGAGGTCTAGTAACTAGCATGTTTTGGCTATATGAGAGAGTTCCATATTATGGGACATTACAAAGTGGTATTAGAGGTAGGTTTTTATTTTTTATTACTTTATGATTTTGAAAAGTTAGAAATGAGACTAGGATGTGTTATTAATTAGTAATAATCTTGTGCATGGGAGTATCTAACCCATGTATGGGGGAAACCAAGTACCTAGGGATGGGATTTTTGTTTATTTGTTTTTCTTGTTACAGTTAATTTTATTTCACCCTAAGTGGTTCGAATTTTGTGTGATGTTATTTTTTATGATGTTATTATCTCTTGACATTTATACTCATGGATCAGTATAGAATGAGATGAGTATGCATTCATCATGATAGGAACATAGGGATATATATTTGCGTGCATTGTTCATGATAGAGACATATTTATTACATGTTTTGTATACATTCCAATATAAACTATGGTATGATGTATTTGATAAATGGAATTAAATGAACTGTTAGTTCATGATAAAACGCTTGTAATTCATGTTTACATTGACTATAAGTATTGGTTCTCTATTGTTTCCTCCTGTTAATGTTGACCTTGTTGTTATAGCTAGTGTTTTAAGGAGTGTGTGTTTATTATAGAGAAAATGAATCCTCTTCTTCTTTTAGTTGAGCATCAAGAGAGAAGAAATCAGCATACTCCTAACATAGTTGAGTTGGAGATTCCCATAGATCCGGAGGATCGTATGAATGTTCATCTTTCCGATAGATTCCTGAGGGTTATTATATCCATGAAAAGGGATATTATTCATACTATTCTTTCAATGTCTGAGCTGAATAGAGAGTTTTAGTTGTAGCGTCCTCCTACATTATCTAGGGAGAGAGGCCCCCAGGAAGCCAAGTTCTGAATTGAGTCGGTCTAGATGATCTTCAGCCATCTTGAGACACCCATGGATATGAGGGTGAAGCTTACTATGTATATTATCTATGGACCATCCAAGTTTGGGTGGTATATTATAGAGCAGGCTAGGTAGTGGGAGGAGTTATCTTAGAAGTAATTCAAGGTGAAGTTCTTGATCCACTTCTATCCAGAGATGTTTAGGGATGATAAGGCTCATGAGTTCATGCATATGACTTAGGAGTGAATGTCAGTTATGGATTACACTGAACGTTTCACTGACCTGTAATAATTTTCACTATATTTATCTATTAATAAGATCTCTAAGGTGAGATGTTTTTAGGATGGGAGTTTCTATGATATCAGGTCATGGGTGAATATTTTTTTTCTAAGTAGCTTTTCAAATGTGATGAATCATGCACTCATCATGGAAGGAAACCTAAGAGAAGACACAAGCAGTAGCCAAACTATTTAAGCAGGGAAAACTAAGAGATCTTATTCTGGTGGAAATAACTGATTCTATCATAGTTTTCACCAACGAAATAGTGGATAGATAATTCATGGAAGTGGGAAGAAATATCAAGACCGTGTTCCATTTCATTGCTTTCAGTGTGGAAATTTGGGCCACAAGTGACCTTAGTGTCCATACCCCATTTTAGAGTGTCATGCTTATGACAGGATGGGACACCTGTAGAGGTTTTATAGGGGCATGTAGTAGTAGAGTAGTGGTAGGAGATCGAGACATGTACTTTAGTTTGGGAAGGACTCGGCTACTCCTTAGAAGATAGGTATCTTGATTTCCATAGGAAGCTCAGGTCAAGGAAGGGTATGTGGTACCCCAATGTAGGAATGGCAGTACCAGGTAGAGAGAATAGCTTAGAGGATTCATGATGGAGGCCAAGGTATAGGGGATAGTAATTTGTATGTTATGAAGATTAATCTAGCTATTTTGGATACATGACCTTCTACCATCATAGGTACGATTCTTGTATCTTCTAGACTTGCTTGTGTTTTATTTAATATATAGACATCAAATTCCTTTTTATCTTATATCTTCAAAAATGGTTTAGGTTTGGTTGTGGAAATCTTGGATGGTTATTTGAATATTGATACATTGTTGGAAATTTGGTCTAAGAATATAAAACGTTTCAAGGTATGTTCTCTAGAGATCAGTTGTTACTTTTTCCTATGGGAACCATTTATGATGGAAATTATAGGTTTTTATTTGATTCTATGTATGGATTTTTTAGTCCTATACCAAGCTCATATTGACTATTACTGTTGGAAAGTTGTCTTTATATCTCCATAAGGAGGCATCTATTCTCATCAGGGTGACTGGGATCTTCAGGATGGACGTGCATAACCAATTCGGTACAGATTGGATTCTCTCATGGATCATATAATAGGTATTATTCTAGATTATGGTGGAATATAGTAGGATTCTTTTCCTCCAATGGTAGATTTTTTTTAGGATTTATTTCTTGATGAGATCTATAGATTACTGCTCGAGAAGGAGATCTAGTTCATGATTGAGTTGGTTTCGGGAGAAGAGTCAATTTCTATTCTTCTATATAGAATGGAACAAATAGAGCTTCATGAGTTGGAAGTTAATTTGGAATATCTGGATGATAAAGGTTACATAAGACCTAGTAAATCTCCATGGGTTTCTCCAGTTCTTTTTTCCAAGAAGGATGGTGGTACCCTATTCTTATGTGTGGATTATCAAAGATTGAACCAAATGAAGTTCAATAATCAGTATCCTCTTATGTGAATCGATGATATCTTTGATTAGATAAGAGGTGATAAGATATTCACCAAGATTAATCTGAGATTAGGATGCCACCAATTGAGGGTGATACCTTTGTATATAACTTAGACTCCTTTTAAGATCAAGTATAGCCTGTATGAATTCATAGTGATATCGTTTGGTTTGACCAACACACCAAGGGTATTCATGGATTTGATTAATCATATATTTCATCCTTTTCTGGACCGGTTTGTTGTGGTTTTTTTAGATTACATATTAGTGTATTTATAATTATAAAATTATCATTACAAATATCTTTAAATCATCAAGAGTACATTGAGAGAGAATCATATTTATTCCAAGCTACCCAAATGAAGTTTCTAGATTAATAAAGTGCAATTCTTAGGCCATGTCATCTCAGAGGTAGAAGTGTTAGTGGACCCAAAGAAGGTTGCATCCATGGTATCTTGGGAGTTATCCAAGAATGTATTTGAGATATAAATTTTTCTGGGTTTGGTAGGTTATTATCATATCTTTATCCAATACTTCTCCCATTTGGTAGTACCAATGTCAAGTCTGTCCAAGAAGAGAGTGGAGTTTGTTTAATCAGATTCTTGTGAGAGATATTTTTAGGAATTAAAAGGTAGGATAATCTCAGAACCTATCCTCACTTTACCTATTCTAGGTAAAGCTTATACCATCTACTATGATGCATCTGGAGTTGGACGTGATGCAGTTATGATGTTTGAGGATCGAGTATTCACTTATAGATCTAAATAGTTGAGACCACACGAGATAAATTATCCTAATAAAGATCTGGAGTTGAATGTGGTGGTTCATTCCATGAGATATTGGAGGCACTATATTTTGGGTGAGAGTTTTTTGGTGTACATAGAACACAAGAGCCTCAGGCACATCTTTTCTTAGTGGGACCTAAACCTTCGACGTAGTAGGTGGGTCAAGTATCTGGAGTCTTTTCAGTTCAAGTTGGATTATACACCATGCAAGGAAAAAAACATTGTCAGTGATTTAAGACATAAGACATATACAGTAGATGTTCAAGAGTCTTGTGAAAAGTTTTGGATAATGGTACTCTTTGTAGACATGCATTTAGATGTTTAGGAGTCTTAGGGGAAAGTAGCTATAACTTCAAAATCTATTATACTCATGTTTTTTGGACCAAATCAAGATAGAATAGTTATCTAATACAAATGGATTAGCTCTGATAGAAATATAATATGTTAGGGAGACACCATCAGGATGGTTTTTTGGCAGTGTAAATTATCTTTTTTTTGTGTCCAAGTATGGGTTTCTATGGGCTTTCACGAGGAGATGATGGGGTATTTTCATACTTCTATATGGGTGGTATGTCCTAGTTTGAAAAAGATGTATTTTTTATCTCCATAGATAGTACTGGTGTTCAGAAATGAATAAAGAGGTAGCGGTATTTTTGGTAAGATGTTTCATCTGTTAGTGGGTGAAATCCAAGTATTATAGGCCAGCTGGCTTGTTGCAGCCTTTGTCCTGTGAGGACCAAAATACTGGTGAGGATTCCTAGTATCTGTCAATGGAGGTCACCTTAATACATTTCCAATTTATGGGTCGCGAATTTGAAAATCTCGGAGTCTCAAACAAGTCCAAGCAGGGCACGCAGACTAAAATCTCTTATGCTGAGAAGGTTAAATCTGGGGGATCAACTTTGAATTCTCAAAACTAGTTTGTAGTGTTAGGAGAGGAAGACGATGACCTCCAGGATAGTGTGGAATTTTGAAGGGTGGAGGTCATCCATGGAGAGGACCCCTTGGTGGATGTGGAAGCTTCTCAAGAGGAAAAGGATGAGGATATGGAATCCGCTGTGTCCACTAACATGGCCATTGCGGAGGACTATCTAAGATCCTCTCTGAGGAAGGTAAAGAACATTACCTTAGACCCTGAAATCTTCATTATGAAAACCCAGAGGGTGCGACACAAGAAGGATTACTCCATCCTACCTAGTCCTCCTATTACTAGATCCACAAGAAAGGGTAAGATGCCCCCAAAGGCTCCTAAAAGTGCAGGTATCTCCCCCACAAGTAGGTACAGAGGTTTTGGAAAGCTTCAGGAGGTTGGATCCTCTAATGTCATGATGTCCGCAGGATGCGAGCCTACTATCCCTAGAATAAGGGCCATGGGGAAGAAGCGTGAGTCAGGCTCTAAAGAAGACCCTCAGTGATAGATAGCCTCAGTGTTGGAACACATGGATCTCTTTTTACACTCAGATGAAGAAATGGTAGAGGAAACTATGGATATTATGGAATTGAAGAAGCTAGGAAAATCAATTAGTTTGATCATAACAAAGGATCAAGAAGATTGGATTGATAAGTAGGGTCGTATTCTTCTTAGAGGATTCAACAAGGCCAATATTAGTAAGGAGGAATTTAGACAATCTTGATACAACATGGTGAATCAGTATGAAGACTTCTTAAATAACTACTCAAACACTCAGGTAAATTCCATTCCCTGGATACTATTTAGGGAGATTTGTTCCAATCAACTCAAGTTGTTCTTTAACAAATCTATAGTTTCTTTTGGTGTTGAAACTGGTAAGCTATGAGGGTTCTCACTTTCCCCTTGAAAGTGTTTGAAATAAATAAATAAAATTACATTGGAATTGGAA
This sequence comes from Viscum album, assembly GCA_963277665.1. NCBI lineage: Eukaryota > Viridiplantae > Streptophyta > Magnoliopsida > Santalales > Viscaceae > Viscum > Viscum album. The sequence continues at coordinate 1,579,793,351 of OY728141.1, forward strand.
ATGGGATGATTAAACTATGAATTTTGTGATAATATTTCCCAAGAAACCCTATAATAATGATTTGGTATGGGTTATTTTGGATCAATTGACAAAGGTATATCACTTTTTACCTATCAGGGATACCTTCATAGTCGATGATCTGGGTAATTTATATGTGTGTGAATTAGTTTGGTCGCATAGTATTTTGAGGAGTATCATTTCATACAGAGATCCTCATTTCACATCACAGTTCTAGAAGGGTCTTCAGAAGGCTCTTGGATAGTGGGTTCTTTTGAGAACATCCTATCATCCTAAGACCGACGGTCAATCTAATTAGACTATTCTGGTTCTGGAGGATATTTTATGAGCATGTGTATTGGATTTCAATGGTTCATGAGAGAATCATATGGAATTCATGTATTTTTCATATAATAATAGCTTCCACACATTGATCCATATGGGACCTTTTGAGGATTTTTATGGAATTTTGTGTTGTTCACCTCTTTATTAGTTGGAGGTAGATAAGTTAGTGATTTTTTGGCCCAGTCTTGTGTAGGAGACTTTGAAGTAGGTTCATATGATCCGGAGGTGATTGGTGACTGCACAGAGTAAGCAAAAATTATATGTTAACCCTTAGAGATGGCCTATAGAGTTTGAGGTTGGACACCGTGTTTTACTTCGAGTGTTTCCTAGGTTGGGGAAATGTCATATTAGGAAATAGGGAAATCAATCACCCATGTTTATTGTGTAATTTGAGATAGTGGATAGGTTCGGTCCAGTGGTGTAACAATTATCCCTTCCACAGTGTTATAGTGACATGTACGGAATATTTCACATGTCATGGATTTGATGATATTATACTGACCCTTATCATGTAGTATACTTCAAGGAAATCGGGCTTTGTGTTGATGCATCCTTTGAGGAGCATCTGATACAGATTATAGACCATAGTGAGAAGTATCTCTAGGGTAGGACTACACCTCTGGTTTGAGTACAGTGAAAGTATGGTCGTGTTCAGGAGGAGACCTGGGAGAGGGAGTCTTATGTGTGAGCATAGTGGCTAGACTTGTTCACTGAGAACCTATAGTGATTCTTGGAGAAGCTTTAGGATGATATGTTATATAGTGAGGAGGTTGTAAGATCTCATCTTTTTCTAGGTACATCCCTCTTTGAGTTTTTCATTTGAGACTTGGTGGTTGAGTCTTGTTCAGAGACAAAGAGCCTTTATTAGGGAAAATGAGCTAATGTTTGGGGATGTATGTTTATTTGAATTAATGGAGTCTGGTTATAAATGTGTTAAACAGGATTGTGAGGTTTTTCCATGAGTTAGGAAGTATTTGGAGGTGGTTCATATCCTTATGTAGAAACTGGGCTAAAATTTGTTCGATGGACAATTACACACCATGTACATTTACATGATGTGTAACTATTGCTAGACATTGACCATGAACTGGTTCATGACATGAAGTGGTTACACGTTATGAACCTAATTCATGTCATGTATGTCGATTAGGATAAATATTAACCTGAGATGATAGGTTTTTTGGTGTATCTTATAAGTGATTAAATACATGATGTGAAGGGGTTACACACTTTAAAATCCTTGTCTAATAGTTTTAAGTGTCATGCATTTGATTCACCTCATTATTTTGCTGAATCCCTTTCTCCTATCAAGACCTAAGGTTCTCCAAGTAATTTTGGTATCCTTTCCATTATTTCAGATGTTTTGTTTCCACATATGATCCCTGGTGAGTTGCTTTTCTTAGGTTTCCATATTCTCTCCCATCATTCCTTGTCATTGTGGTGTAAATATCTTGACCACGGGTTTTTTGGGGTTTTGATATTGACCTGGGATGATCAAGGTTCTTATTGAGATCTTCTTTTCTATCTTCCTTGTTGGTGTTCTCTATTGTAATCACTACATTAATCGTTGGTTAAAGGTAGGGAGTATGAAACTAACACTATGGTTGGTTTAATTGTGAAGTATATTCAATATTGTGAATGCACCAATATAATGTGCACTTTAATTAATTTATTCATTGATAAATGGTAAATCATGGATTATAATATGGGTTAGATCCCTTTTGATTCAATTTATAGTGACCTGGAATATGGCTACCCATGGTGGAGTGAACCCTTAAATGTGTGTGTGTGTGTGTGTGAATTGGATAATAGCTTAAAGTGTGTTTAGTATGACATGAGACCTTAGGTGATTGATTTATATAGAATCTCTAGTAATGGATTATTTCTTATTGATATGACTATTGATTTTTTGAGGTATAAATGAAAGTGTGATTGAAAGATAACTGGTAATTTGCATAATTATCCATTGAGAGGTATGATGTGATATTGTGATATCCATGTTTTTATGAATTGTTGTGTTATTATGATTCAATGCTTTTATTCAGCAGGCTCTACCTAGTCCTGTGTTGTAATGCTTATGTTTAGTGGGATCTACCCAGTCCCATTTTGTAATGCTTATATTGGGCAAGCTTTGTCCAACCCTATACTGAAATGCTTATATTGAGCGGGTTTTGTCCATTCCCATGTTGTAATTCTTATATTCAGTGGGCTCTACCCAATCCCATGTTGTAGTGCTTATATTGAGTAGGCACTTCCCAGTCTTATTCTGTAATGATTATATTGATCAATCTCTACCAGGTCCAATGCTAAAATGCTTATATAGTAGGCTCAAACCATATTTTTGTGACTTTTCAATGGATATATGTTTTTGGGTTAGAATTGTTGTGCTACATGTTTAGAGATATCTCAACATAGCACAGAAGAAGGTTGATTGATGTATTATATTAATTTATTAATTAATATACTCATTTATTGATTTATTGCATACACTTATTATCAAACTGGTTTTGTTTAGACATGGTGTGTCAACCTATTGAGTTTTACTCACATCCTACTTTGGATATTGCTTGGTACTTGAGTAGATTATATGGTAGCAGGTTTGGATAAGGGTAGGGGACCTTGTTTTTTATTCTTTTTTTGCTAGTTGGATAGGGTGGAGTTTAGATATGGTTCCAACATGGGGTTTGGGACTGGGGTATTTTGGGATTATTTTGTATCATCTGATTCTTTTCTTTTTATTTTTTTAGTTTTACATTTAGATACATATCAACTTTTCATTAAATGGTTCTTCATTATTGGTTTATTGGTCTCTCCTTTACTTTCTAGTTGTATTATATTTTGTTTTCATTGTTCTTTAATTACCCTAATATTTATTATTATTACCTATTTATTTCCATTGTATTATACTCTATACGAGGGAGTACAGTATCCCCATTATACATATCACGCCCTCTTTGTTTGTTGATATCCTCTAGTGTACATGGAGGTGCACTTTAGGTCGAGTAACCAACCTGTTTTGACCATGTGAGAGAGTGTTGGATCAGGGGTGTTATAGATTTTGAAACTGGTAGCTCATTCCTTCATGGATCTGAAAATAATACCATCATGCATTTGAAAAATAATCTCTTTGACTTCATGGATGGCCACTCTCTCTACTTAAATAAACATGCATCTTCTTCTATGCCTTGAAGATATATTTCTCAACCTGATGGAATCTTCTTAAAAAATCCACATAGCATGATTAATCATTTATGATACTAAAATAATTAAATCATTCATTCGAAAATGAAACTTTGGAACTACCTGATTGCAAAAAAATAGCATGAAAACCTTTTCATGGAATGAACCAATAGTTTTGAACATATAAACACATACAGAAACCCTTACTCAAGGTTGAAGATGATGAAACATACCAAAAAGTTTTATTCTATGTATCATCATTAATATCATGTTTATTCCACTTTTTTAAAATAAATAGTACATGGAATGAGTAAGTCCCACATAAAAACTCAAAATGGAATTCCACTTCTTAATAATATGCTACATGAATCCCATAGTCCAATGAAGCCCATCTGGTGTCAGTGCTCACTATTGTCCTCCCTTACTAACCCACACATGAAAGGTTAATCCATATTTCTCCCTTATCACACCAACCTGTGTGATTTACCTATTCTCCACATATTTCAAGCATGTTTTTGCTCTCACTATTCATCTCTTCTATGGTCTCTTGGGATTTTTAAGGTTAAGATGGATCCTACTGATTACATTGGTGTATAAGGTTGATCTATTCCCCTTGTTTAGCCTAAGGTGACATATTTTTTTGAAAATATCACTACAAAAAAATAGCTAAAAATTAAAACCTTAATCCATATAATTCCATCAAGACACCAATACTTGTATTCTCAAAAACTCCCAATATCATATGAGTGTAGATATCTCCCCATTTATTTTAGTATGAATAAAACACAAGGATGGATTCTTCATTAAACACATCACATTCTTATTTATATAAAAAAAGTGTTATTCACAAAAAACACTATTACATGTATTATTCATTAAGGATAGGTGTGGTTGACAAAAAATTCAAAACTATCAACAATTCCATGGATTCTTCAGAAACTATCAATTTTATTATTGAATAAAACAAACAACCACTTACTAAAAAATATTTAATATTGAAAATTATTTTCTATATAAATGCATAGAAATAAGTATTAATAAAACATAATAACACCCATCAATTTTTAAAAGCATGAAAGTTAAGGAGTTGATAATGATATTAATCTCATTTATGTTTACACAATATAAAATTTTAATAAGGTAAATTGACAAAAATGGATCACACAAGGGATCATTTAATCTAAATCAATTGAATATAAAAGGCATGGTTGAAAATCCTATAAATATCAATCATACTTGGAAGATCCTTCCTCGCTATAAGTAAGGTTTTGATAAATTTTAATCAAGGGAGGATTAAAAATCTAATGGGTGATGAACATGTCACCTTTGATTTGATTAATGATTTGAAGCAAGGATCAGATTCAAAATATAGTAATTCCATATTTATTACTAAAAATTTCTTAACCACCATAATTTTTAATAAATAAGAAGATAATAATATAATGGAACTCATTAAGGATATATTGTATGAAAATAAAGATCACACTAGATCAAAACTTGAATAATAAATAGAAAAAACAAAGTATATTGAACAATTATCATGGGACTCCTACCCGGATTTGATCTCTTCAATTGTAAAGTCATTTAATATTGAGATTAAGTGACTCCCTAGTACTTTAATGTACTTGTTATTAGAATAAAATGATACCCTTCTAGTGATCATAAATGTCAAGTTATTGTAAGATTAATAAGAATAAATACTTTAATTTTGAATGAAATACAATCAAGAAATATCTTGGTGGATTGTCAACATCAAAGGCAATGGGGGACCTTGACACCATATAATACTATTCACTACACTACACATGGAAATTTCATTCACTGTGTGAATATTATATATAAAAATAAGAAATTGAGAATACAAAAAATAATAAATAAAATTTAAAAACACATTATAACATGAAATTTTAGTTCAAAAAATTACATAGAAATATAATCCAAATAAGTCTAAATATTATATGATTTTCAAAGATAAGTTAATATAAAATGTCTAAAAAATATTTCTTTACCAAAATTACTAGTCATTTAAATATAAAACAAGCTAAAATAAAGAAAAAATCACCAATGCATTAAATCCAAAAAATATTAATATAATATAAATAATATAAAAATATTATATATAATAGAAATGAAAAGGATAGATGTGTATTAGTTGGTGGAATCTGGTCATCTCCAACTATAGAGTAGCAAGGTGTAGGGATAGGGGTGTTTGGTCATCATCAGTAGGGGCTGGGGGAGTTCGAAATTCACCCACCAAAGAAGGAGAGGGTAGAAGTAAATATAGGGAAATGAAACTTAAGTTTGGAAAAAAAAATTAATATAAGATAATTTATTATTTTATTCACTTTTATTTTTTGACACTAAATGAAAAGGAGAAGATAGTAATAAAGAGAAGAAACAAATGTTGAGTATGGAGAAATCAGGGTCTCTTGCCACTGGGGTTCACTTATTGAGTATATAAGGTTTAAAAATAAGAAAAAAATAGTGTGTTATGCCACTCAACATAATCATAATTTATGGACACTTTATTTAAACCAACTATGTGCCATTTAATATGCTTCTCATCAATTGAATGGTGAGGCACAAACCACCAAGGCATACACCTGAGATCCATGGAACATTCTATAACACTTTTAACAATTATGATCTATGTGAATCTAGAATTATATTTTATATTTATAATAGTGAATAGGGAATCCCTCTTCAAGTCATTCTAAATAAAGTAGTTTCAATTGTGATAAAAATGAATATGATGAATCAATTTCAACATGAACAGTCACTGGATAGCGAGTATGTACAGGATATTACAAGCTGAACACACTCACATGGAAGGATCGCTTCCAACGCTTGATTATAGATCAAATGTTTAAAAGGTTAGTTAGTCATGAATACTATTGTTTCATTGATGGATAGTTTAGTTATAAATAAATTCTAATTCAGGTTGAACTTTACTAATTGAAAAAAAATTCTATCATTGTAAGTTTTTTGGCATGTATAAAACACCTGCAACATTCCAAAGGTGTATAGCACATATATTCCAAAACAAGGTAGGAGAAATACTTGATATGTTCATGTAATAATTATCCATATATGGAAAATAATTTAAGATCTATCTTAAAAACCTTGAAATGTTACTTAAATGGTTTAAAGAAAAGTGTTTAGTGCTGAATTGGGAAAATTTTCACTTCATGGTTAAATAATGAATTGGCATTGGCCTCTGTAATATGTAGCTTTCTTAGACACATAGGATACAATTTCAAATTTTTGAAATAATTTTCTAGCATATCTCAACCACTAACTCATCTAATATCAAAGAAAGTTTTTTTCTTTTTTTATAATTGATGTAAGAGGGGTTTTTTCAACACTTAAAATGAAATTGGATTGATATCCTAATTGGGAGAATACTTTTGAGCTCATGTGTGATATGAGTGATTACGTTATGAGGGAATCTATTAGGTTGTGAGTCAATAATATTTTATGACCCATCTACTATGAAAAATATACTATCATAGATACCCAAATCAACTATACTACCACATAGAATGATATTTTTAAGTAATTTTATTTTTCTTTGAAAAAATTGGATCATATCTTGTGCTCTTCAAGGTAGTTTTTTACATAGATCATGCATCTTTACAAAATTTATTGAATAAGAAAGGTGTGAAACCAAATCCAATTTGGAGGATAATTTTATTTAAAGGGTTAAAAATCATCATCAAATATAATAAATGGTCAAATAATGTGGTATGTGGCCACTTATCAAGGATTGAATTAAAAAAATGTGGAATATGAGGTAATAAAAATTCAATATGATTTCCTAGACAAGTTTTTCTTTCCTGTTGACTTACTATTTTATCCATGGTTCACTGACATAGTAAATATTTGGAAAATAGAGATATGTATCCCTATCTTACATATCAACAAAGAATCAATCCTTGTATGAAACAACTCATTATTATTGGTATCATCCTTTACTCTTAAAGTAGTGTCAGAATGAAATTACTCAACAATGTGTGTCTAAATCTCAAGGTAAATTCCATTATTGATTTATTTCATTATTCACCTATTGGAGGACATTATGGATCGAACTGAATGGTGGTTAGTATTTTATCAAATTCTTTTTTCCAAATCATTACAATGGTGAAAGGGAGTATATCAATGCTTTTGATTGCTACCAACAAACTAAAAACATTAGGAATATAAATGAATTTCCTCAATAAAATATTTTATAGGTAAAAGTATTTCAATGTATGGTGTATCAATTTCATGGATATCTTTATCAACTCTTTCAGAAATAAATACACCATTTTATATGTGAACTATGTCTCAAAATGGATAGAATTTGAGGCAACATCAATGAACAAAACTATTTTCATGGTGAAATTCTTAAAGAGGAATAAATTTATCCAGTTTGGAATTCCTTGGTTAATTATAAGTGATTAGGGGACACAATTCAATAATCACATTATACAAGGATTAATTTGGAACTATATATAATGATGCAACACCAACAACCCCTTTCACACACAAATAAATGGTCAAGTTCTATGTCCAAGATATAAAACAGATATCAGAGAAGATAGTGATAATGAACATAAAAGATTAGTGCCAAAAGTCCAATGATTATATTTGGGATTATTGGTCTATGTTTAAAACTTTGGTATGTATGTCACCATTATAGTTAGTATATGGTAAACCATGTCACCTACTAACATAGTTGAACCATAAGTTTGAACCATAAATAAAAGTCCCTTAGAATCCCAAAACCTATTCAAACTTTTAAATGGTTGGTATTGGAAAATTTTGAAAAGTAAAGTGATTCAAAGTTAAGTGGAAAAGGAAAGATGATAAAATGAATAACAAACCATGGTTCGTTAGATAACCGTTGTGCTCATGGTTTTTACATATAATAATAAATTTAACCAACCACACCCAAAACCCCCCATCCCTGCCTATTTTACAAGCCATTTTTCTATCCATACAAAACCATAGCTTGATACAACACCATATAGGATATTTTTTCCTATTGAAAAAGAGGATAACATAAAAAAATCTAACATCATATCTGGAACCACCCCCATTTTCCTTGTTCTTGTTTCCCCTCTTAGTAAAATATGGCTTGATCATATCATGGCTACGCCGTGCTAATATTTTCATGTTTAACATGGGAAAAACATAAACACCACCCTAGAACCAAAACCAAAAAACCCACCATTTTTTCTTAACTATTTTTAATACCATACCCAAAATGGAATGAAACAAACCATGTAATGGTTTTATTAAGTCATAAACCCCAATAATTTTTCAAAAAAAAAACATCAGTGCATACTTCACCGTCATCTTACCTTCAGCCTTATTTTCCCGAATCCCTAATAAAACCACATTGTTACCCAAGGTTTTTTCTGATTCATTACAATGAGAGAGTGCACTAATACTTTCAACTAAAAACCATGATCCCAATCACTCTACCCAAACCATGGAATCCAGGGATTTTGTAAAATTTAGAACAAAACTATCAAGTGTATTGTGTCATGGTGTACCCTTACCATTTCCCCCTAAACCTCACAAGAAACACAACATGATGTTTGTGCTAAAACCCAAAAACAAAAAACGTAACTATTTCTAAAACCACAATAATATAAATGTTTAATAGAGTGGTTTAGTTAAATTTATATCCCTAAATATATCTAAACCCAAATTATGCCACGGTTTTTTCAAATTATAAATTAAAATAGTGGAATCACAAAGGAAATCATCATTTTCTGAAACCTTTTTCCCCAAAACTTCATCTCCCAAGCCCAAAACCCCCAAAACCAAGTTTGACCCAGCCTTTTCCTTTTCACTTTATAACCATTAAATCATAACAATCAAATCCCACCACCCACACCCCTCACATTCCCCAAAATTACACTCAGACCATTCATTTACCCACCCCTCCATATAACACCCTCTATAAACACCCCAACCAAGGAACCCAAAAGTGAAATATATCCACTTAGATATACCAACACTAATAATATACCCCTATAACCAAATAATATTTTTCACTAACTAAGACTCTAATAGTAAATCCCAAAGCCAACCACCTTGGCCAATCCTACCTCTAATCAGATTACCCCAATATACCAAAGTTACATGCTTATATAAATATAATGAGTCTTAGAATTTATACATCCATACCTACTTGAAGTTTAAGGATCGCAACAAGTAACGGAAGTTGGATGTCTTGAAAAATCATAAAATAAAAAGCGGGAAGATATAGGATCTCAAAAAAAATTCTTCTTTGGGCTTGTAAGATGTGTCAAGGGATGACATGAAGAAACTCTATCTAGAGATCATAATTTTGATACAGGAGGAGGCTTATAGGAATCTTACATTGGAATTCCTCAATACACCAAAGTTCAACCACTACATGACAGTGTTGTTTGGAAGGCCAGCCATGGTGGGTAAGCTTAGCTAAATTTGTTGCCCTTTTTTGAATCTATATCAAGGCTATGTGTGGTTGAATAAACTAAAGTTCATTTTGATATAATAGGATACTTATAAGGATCTTATGTTAGAATTACTCAATAAACTAAAGTTCAAAAACTTCATGGTAGTTTTATTTGGTAGGCTGACCATAATAGGTAAGATTAGATAAATTCATTTTACTTTCAAACATTTATATTTAACACTTTGTGTGGTCAAATGCATATGAGGCATTATCCCCAAAAAGAAAAGAATTTTTCAAAAATAGAGATCCATTGCCAATGATCCATTATTCAACTATAATATTTCCAAATACAAGATCTCATCTCTCAAGGATCCCGCGTAGTGGATTATACACAAAGTCATCAAGACATTGTGGTTTTCTATGGGGTTATGGAATTAAGAACCAATTGGATGTATGTGTGTTATTTACAATCCAATAGGAACCTCCTCATAACTTCACAAAACTATTGGTTTAACATTACATGGGTACGATCATGGGTACAAAATTCATAACCAAATTAGGGGTTGTATAGAATCCCGTCTTTTTATAACATAACTTTCATTCCATTACACGGAACTGAGGATATTTAAGGTTTAGTGTCTTGGAAACAAGGAACATAATACGTGAAAAGAACAAAAAAACACTCTTCTTAAACACTTGAAAGGATTCTCCTTAAGTTCATCCTAGGTTCATTACTGCATCTCATAACCTGGGGACATACATCAAAAGAAAGGGTGAGCAGAAGGCCCAGTAAGGGAAACAAGAGAAACATTTTACATGTCAACTTGAGATACTTCAATAAGGACATGAAAAGAACTTTAAGGCATGAGAAAGAAATCATGAGATAAATCATAATAAAAATAACATTTTTCATAACTTGAAGATGTGGCTACAACATTTAATATTGACAATAATTTCGTTTCACCAAGGTACATCCCCAAGGTGTCGTTAAAATTACCAAGGTTATTCACCAAGGCGTCGTTAAAAATGGTCATCTCTAGATATTAAGTCTTTACCCAATGCATTGGAGTGCTATCAGGGTGCACCCTTAAATTTTCCTTTATTATCATGTGATCCACATATATCATCATAAAAAATTTCATAAATAACCCATATAGCATAAAATAAATGGGTTTCATTTCATAATCACAACGTTTTAAAAACTGCTTTAAAGACATGATCTTTACGTCACTTTAAAACCCACAGAAAAGGAAGGTGGGTCTCATGTATGTAAATCCCAGAATTTAAAATAGAACATTTTGGTATATATGTGAATACCCCTTTAGAATAAATAGCTTTGAGTATTCACTTAATAATATAAAAGAACTTTAGAAAAAGAGAGAGACATTTTGAGACGGAAATTCTGCAGCATAACGGCTATGTTACGAGGTTTTAGAAGACATTAAAAAGAGAGGGAAAATGGGTCAAACATTCATAAATGACACCTAAAACAGTATATGGACATAATAAGAAGGATAAATTATCATGGTAATGAAATTTCAAGGACATACCATTTGAAATGAAAAACATGGAAGGAAGACAAAAATTAGATCTCTCTTATGAAAGTTCGGCAGCCTAACGGCGTTACTTAAACTTCAACAAAAATGATTTGAAAAGATCAAATAGGGTCTCTAATAATTTGAACATAAGAGTTCAGTATGATAGATATAGAGATAATTCCCCAACATAATTAAAAGGGAACTTGAAAGACTTGACATGAAAGTAGAACTTTGAAAAGAATGAGAAGGGTGAAAGAATCCCCTAAAAAAATTCGGCAGCCTAACGGCGCCACTTAAAATTTCAAAATACTGAATTGAAGAGATCAAATGGGGTATCTCATCATATGAACATATGAGTCCAGTATGATAGATATATATATCATACCCCAACATAATAAAAAGGAACTTGAAAGAATTGACATGAAAGTGGAACTTCAAAACGAGAAGGGTGAAGAACCACTTAAAAATTCAGCAGCCTAACGGTGCCAGTTAAAACTTCAAAATACTGAATTGGAGAGATCAAATGGGGTATCTCATCATATGATCATAAAATATCAGTATGATAGATATAGAGATCATAACCCAACATAACAAAAAGTAACTTGAAATAATTGACATGAAAGTAGAACTTCAAAACGAGAAGGGTGAAGAACCACTTCAAAATTCGGCAGCCTAACGGCGCCACTTAAAACTTCAAAATACTGAATTGAAGAGATCAAATGGGGTCTCTCATCATATGAACATATGAGTCTAGTATGATAGATATAGAGATCATACCCCAACATAATAAAAAGGAACTTGAAAGAATTGACATGAAAGTGGAACTTCAAAACGAGAAGGGTGAAGAACCACTTAAAAATTTAGCAGCCTAACGGCGCCACTTAAAACTTCAAAATACTGAATTGGAGAGATCAAATGGGGTCTCTCATCATATGATCATAAAAGATCATTATGATAGATATATAGATCATACCCCAACATAACAAAAAGTAACTTGAAAGAATTGACATGAAAGTAGAACTTCAAAACAAGAAGGGTGAAGAACCACTTCAAAATTCCGCAGCCTAACGGCGCCACTTAAAACTTCAAAATACTGAATTGAAGAGATCAAATGGGGTCTCTCATCATATTATCATAAAAGATCAGTATGATAGATATAGAGATAATACCCCAACATAACAAAAAGGAACTTGAAAAAATTGACATGAAAGTAGAACTTCAAAACGAGAAGGGTGAAGAACCACTTAAAAATTCGGCAGCCTAACGGCGCCACTTAAAACTTCAAAATACTGAATTGAAGAGATAAAATGGGGTCTCTCATCATATGATCATAAAAGATCAGTATGATAAATTTAGAGATCATACCCCAACATAATAAAAAGGAACTTGAAATACTTTACATGGAAAATAGATCTTGAAAAATGAGAAGGGAGAAAGAATCTGTTACAAAAATTTCGGCAGCCTAACGGCGCCACTTAAAACTTTATAAAACGAAATAATGAGAGTAAGAGGGGATATATCATTATATGAACATGAAAATGGCAGTAATAGGAGTATAAAATAACATCCTTTAACATAAGAACATGGAGAATAAAAGAAATGACATAAAAGAGATTACTTGAAAAGAAGAGAGAGGTCGGATCCCTTACCTTAAAACATAACTCTTAAAACTCAAAGGTTTGGGCCTTGAGGGCTTGGGGGAACCTTGGGAGGACTCCTTGGGAGGTAATGAGACCATAAATTCGTTGGGGTGGAGTGGGGAGTCGAAATGGATGAGAGGATGGCTTGGTATTTATAGGGAAAGTGAGGGGACAAGGCATTAATGGCCAAGGGACACCTCAAAAGTGCTTTTCTCAAAACCATGTGCTCTCCCTTGGAATTTACCATGGAGTTAGGCCACATGGGGCCCCCAAAACAATAATTCATCACCCTTGGCTGGAAAACCCTTAAAATATCTCATGACATCATCATGACACAGTTATGATGTCATTAAACATACTGAAACCCTAAAACTGTATTTTTACTATTCACTAAAAATTCAACTTTCTCAGAAAGATCCCAAAATTTCACCTTAATCAAATATCAATAATCTAATTTCAAAAATGAACTTCATTTTATAAAAATAATTTTCTAAATATTTTTAATCTTTTTTTTAAATAATTACACTATTCATCGAAAATTCATTTTTTTCAGAAAAAAACCCCAAAATTTACCTTAACATAATATCGATTCTCTGAGTTCAAAAATGAAATCCATTTTATAAAAATAATTTTCTAAATATTTTTAATTTAATTTTTAATTAAAAAACACTATTCACCCGAAAAAACTAATACTTGAATAATAATTTATGAAACCGTTATTTAACCATTTTATTGAATCGCACTACTTAATCAAGGTGCCTAGATTATATTAATACTTTCTTTAAGTGAGATTACTAATCCATTTGGTCACATTACTAATCCTAAGCATAAAATCACTATTCATAATTTACTATTCATCAAAAAATAAGTTGATCTTATTAGACTCTAAATTTCATACTGAACATAATTGTAGAAAACCATTTTTCGAAAATCATTACACATTTTTAATTATTTAAGGTTTACATAAAAAAAATTTAACATATCCTTTTTCTAAAATTCATTAAAAATATGCATACTGTATTTATCCGGACATTAGAAAATTTATAAACTTCATCATAAGAAGAAATCCCAATTTTTATTTAAAACAAAGGATTACACAAGGCAGTTACGGTCTCCTTACATAGCCCCTTATCACACCAGCATAGGACCTAAGTGTAAGGTGTGCTAAGGTGAGAGAATCTGAGGGAGGCTCGGCCAACATCGCACGAGTATTAATTTCTATCAGTTTGAACTTCTCGCAAAGGCGATTCTATTCTAGCTTCACACGATGAAGTTCAGCTTGGGTTTGGTCCAGAGCAAAGCCTAGTGGTGCTACCTCCTTCCCAAGTTCTGTTAGATGGGCTTCGATCGGTCCAAGACTACTGGGTGAGGCCATCGAATCTTCTTTTTATATTAATTAACCAAGATTACTTGTATTTAGAGACAATAATCAAAACGTTTAGTTTCCAGCGGTCATATTGACCAATGGTCATATAACAGTCAAAAACTCAACGGTCTCATTTTAATTATACTCATATTATCAAATGAAAAAAAAATTGTTGAGTATAAATAAAATAATAAAAAATAAAATAACACACAAAATTAGGAAACAAGATTTATTCAAAATTTCGGGTCGTTACAATCTTCCCCCCTTAAGAAATTGCGTCCTCGCAATTTTTAAAATTGGGTTTTGAAATTTCATTGAAAGTCCCACATCGGAAAAGGAGTCAGTAAAACTATTAGTTTAAAAGAAAGAAAGGGAAGTACAAAGGTCACCCGAGTTAACCCACCCTAGGATTCCATGTAGGAAAACATGGACATGGAGGAGAAAACAAAGGGTCATGTTCTGAGGGAGAGTGATAGAAAACATGATTAGGAGAAAGTTAACCATAAGAAAATCCCAAACTTATGATGTGTGTAAATGGTCTTTGATTACCTAGTAGGAAACATAAACCAACAACGTTTTTGTTTTACGTTCCTTTTCATAATTTTGAGGAATTCATTTACTAAATAGAACAAAAACATAAGAAAATATACCTACCTTCATGTAGAGTTTCATCCTTTAATAAGTTTCTACCAAAACTAATCTTTTCTCCAAACGATGAGCATTCAAAACTACTTGGTCTCATCAAAACACAAGAATCATCCTCTAGAAAATCACATAATCCACAAAAGATTAACTATCTATTTCATCTATCTTTAAACATTATCCTAAAAACAGAAAGGGTAAGGTAAAACAACTCTTCAAAAAGAAAGAATCCCATAGGAATGGAAACTACTTTTAAATCTTCAAAGTTCCATGGTACTACCCAAAGTTCATCATAGACCATTCCATAAATAACGGTCCTTAAAATTCCTCAAAATAAACCAAACTAAGATTGAAACCCAAATACAAGAGGGATTTGATAACATAGTCTTCCAAAATAAACTTCATTGTTAATCTCTAAACAACATCAACCACTCCTAACATCTTATAACAAAAGTAGCTAACCTAAACATATTTTACCCAAGATAGGTTAATCATTCCCATAAGTAACCTAAATTACTATAATTCCACCTTAAATTCATCGATTCTTCAAAATATAAGTCAACCTTACTTCTCAATGAAAATAACGTAGTAATCTATTTACCTTGATCATATAGGGTCCCCAAAATAGTGAACGTATTCCAAAATAATAATCATCTTTTAATCCCCTAATCACCTCTTTCGTATTAATATGGCAATCGTCACATTTCTTATCACATTGGTTGTTGGGACATGTTCTTCCATTTCTCGCCATTAACTACAAAAACAAAGTACAATTAGGGGCTTTAATACTTAGCCAATAATCATGAAAAGGAACTTAACGCATATAAGGATAACTTGTAGAAGAAAATTATACCCTAACTTGTGATCCCATAGATTTCAAACTAGGTTATCCATGATCATATATCCTTATATGAATCTTTATTTTATTTTATCTTTGTTCCTTTAATAATAGTTCATACTAAGCTTATGAATTTACCAAAGCATATCCCCCGGGAGTGTCATAACCAAGAGTGCAGTAAGGCCCGTTGTCGTATACCAGTTCCCGTTCGAGTCTAGCTCAAAGTGGTGTTTTCGGGTTTTACCCCTATGTACATATGTGCCAGAGCCACCTCTACCTGCTCGTATCCAGACAGGGATGTATTTGCTTGTCAACCCATTACTCAATACTCACCAAAATACCAGGAAGATTTCCTATATATAAACTTTTCTATAGGCTTATTCCTAAAGTTTTCATATCCTAATTTCCACAAATAACTAAACCATCCTTTGATACCAACTATAGCATCCCGTCTTTTTATAACATAACTTTCATTCCATTACACGGAACTGAGGATCTTTAAGGTTTAGTGTCTTGGAAACAAGGAACATAATACATGAAAAGAACAAAAAAACACTCTTCTTAAACACTTGAAAGAATTCTCCTTAAGTTCATCCTAGGTTCATTACTGCATCTCATAATCTGGGGATATACATCAAAAGAAAGGGTGAGCAGAAGGCCCAGTAAGGGAAACAAGAGAAACATTTTACATGTCAACTTGAGATACTTCAATAAGGACATGAAAAGAACTTTAAGGCATGAGAAAGAAATCATGAGATACATCATAATAAAAATAAAATTTTTCATAACTTGAAGATGTGGCTACAACATTTAATATTGACAATCATTTCGTTTCACCAAGTTCCATCCCCAAGGTGTCGTTAAAATTACCAAGGTTATTCACCAAGGCGTCGTTAAAAATGGTCATCTCTAGAGATTAAGTCTTTACCCAATGCATTGGAGTGCTATCAGGGCGCACCCTTAAATTTGCCTTTATTATCATGTGAGCCACATATATCATCATCAAACATTTCATAAATAACCCATATAGCATAAAATAAATGGGTTTCATTTCATAATCACAACGTTTTAAAAACTGATTTAAAGACATGATCTTTACGTCACTTTAAAACCCACAGAAAAGGAAGGTGGGTCTCATGTATGTAAATCCCAGAATTTAAAATAGAACATTTTGGTATATATGTGAATACCCCTTTAGAAGAAAGAGCTTTGAGTATTCACTTAATAATATAAAATAACTTTAGAAAAAGAGAGAGACATTTTGAGACGGAAATTCTGCAGCATAACGGCTATGTTACGAGGTTTTATAAGACATTAAAAAGAGAGGGAAAATGGGTCAAACATTCATAAATGACACCTAAAACAGTATATGGACAGAATAAGAAGGATACATGATCATGGTAATGAAATTTCAAGTACATACCATTTGAAATGAAAAACATGGAAGGAAGACAAAAATTAGATTTCTCTTATGAAAGTTCGGTAGCCTAACGACGTTACTTAAACTTCAACAAAAATGATTTGAAAAGATCAAATAGGGTCTCTCATCATGTGAACATAAGAGTTCAGTATGATAGATATAGAGATAATTCCCCAACATAATTAAAAAGGAACTTGAAAGACTTGACATGAAAGTAGAACTTTGAAAAGAATGAGAAGGGTGAAAGAATCCCCTAAAAAAATTCGGCAGCCTAACGGCGCCACTTAAAACTTCAAAATACTGAATTGAAGAGATCAAATGGGGTCTCTCATCATATGAATATATGAGTCCAGTATGATAGATATAGAGATCATACCCCAACATAATAAAAAGTAACTTGAAAGAATTGACATGAAAGTGGAACTTCAAAACGAGAACGGTGAAGAACCACTTAAAAATTCAGCAGTCTAACGGCGCCACTTAAAACTTCAAAATACTGAATTGGAGAGATCAAATGGGGTCTCTAATCATATGATAATAAAATATCAGTATGATAGATATAGAGATCATACCCCAACATAACAAAAAAGAACTTGAAAGAATTGACATGAAAGTAGAACTTCAAAACGAGAAGGGTGAAGAACCACTTCAAAATTCGGCAGCCTAACGGCGCCACTTAAACTTCAAAATACTGAATTGAAGATATCAAATGGGGTCTCTCATCATATGAACATATGAGTCCAGTATGATAGATATAGAGATCATACCCCAACATAATAAAAAGGAACTTGAAAGAATTGACATGAAAGTGGAACTTCAAAACGAGAAGGGTGAAGAACCACTTAAAAATTCAGCAGCCTAACGGTGCCACTTAAAACTTCAAAATACTGAATTGGAGAGATCAAATGGGGTATCTCATCATATGATCATAAAAGATCAGTATGATAGATATAGAGATCATACCCCAACATAACAAAAAGGAACTTGAAATAATTGACATGAAAGTAGAACTTCAAAACGAGAAGGGTGAAGAACCACTTCAAAATTCGGCAGCCTAACGGCGCCACTTAAAAATTCAAAATACTAAATTGAAGAGATCAAATGGGGTCTCTCATCATATGATCATAAAAGATCAGTATGATAGATATAGAGATCATACCCCAACATAACAAAAAGGAACTTGAAAAATTGACATGAAAGTAGAACTTCAAAACGAGAAGGGTGAAGAACCACTTAAAAATTCGGCAGCCTAACGGCGCCACTTAAAACTTCAAAATACTGAATTGAAGAGATAAAATGGGGTATCTCATCATATGATCATAAAAGATCAGTATAATAAATTTAGAGATCATACCCCAACATAATAAAAAGTAACTTGAAATACTTTACATGGAAAATAGATCTTGAAAAATGAGAAAGAAGAAAGAATTTGTTACAAAAATTTCGGCAGCCTAACGGCGCCACTTAAAACTTCATAAAACGAAATAATGAGAGTAAGAGGGGATATATCATTATATGAACATGAAAAGAGAAATAATAGGAGTATAAAATAACATCCTTTAACATAAGAACATGGAGAATAAAAGAAATGACATAAAAGAGATTACTTGAAAAGAAGAGAGAGGTCGGATCCCTTACCTTAAAACATAACTCTTAAAACTCAAAGGTTTGGGCCTTGAGGGCTTGGGGGCACCTTGGGAGGACTCCTTGGGAGGTAATGAGACCATAAATTCGTTGGGGGAGAGTGGGGAGTCGAAATGGATGAGAGGATGGCTTGATATTTATAGGGAAAGTGAGGGGACAAGGCATTAATGGCCAAGGAACACCTCAAAAGTGCTTTTCTCAAAACCATGTGCTCTCCCTTGGCATTTACCATGGAGTTAGGCCACATGGGGCCCCCAAAACAATAATTCATCACCCTTGGCCGGCCAACCCTTAAAATACCTCATGACATTATCATGACACAGTTATGATGTCATTAAACATACCGAAACCCTAAAACTGTATTTTTACTATTCACTAAAAATTCAACTTTCTCAGAAAGATCCCAAAATTTCACCTTAATCAAATATCAATGCTCTGATTTCAAAAATGAACTCCATTTTATAAAAATAATTTTCTAAATATTTTTAATCTATTTTTTAAATAATTACACTATTCATCAAAAATTCATTTTTTTCAGAAAAAACCCCAAAATTTACCTTAACATAATATCGATGCTCTGAGTTGAAAAATGAAATCCATTTTATAAAAATAATTTTCTAAATATTTTTAATTTAATTTTTAATTAAAAACACTATTCACCCGAAAAAACTAATACTTGAATAATAATTTATGAAACCGTTATTTAACCATTTTATTGAATCGCACTACTTAATCAAGGTGCCTAGATTATATTAATACTTTCTTTAAGTGAGATTACTAATCCATTTGGTCACATTACTAATCCTAAGCATAAAATCACTATTCATAATTTACTATTCATCAAAAAATAAGTTGATCTTATTAGACTCTAAATTTCGTACTGAACATAATTGTAGAAAACCATTTTTCGAAAATCATTACACATTTTTAATTATTTAAGGTTTACATAAACATTTTTAAAATATCCTTTTTCTAAAATTCATTAAAAATATACATACTGTATTTATCCGGACATTAGAAAATTCATAAACTTCATCATAAGGAGAAATCCCAATTTTTATTTAAAACAAAGGATTACACAAGGCAGTTACGGTCTCCTTACATAGCCCCTTATCACACCAGCATAGGACCTAAGTGTAAGTTCTGCTAAGGTGAGAGAATCTAAGGGAGGCTCGCCCAACATCGCACGAGTAGTAATTTCTATCAGTTTGAACTTCTCGCAAAGGCGATTCTGTTCTAGCTTCACACGATGAAGTTCAGCTTGGGTTTGGTCCAGAGCAAAGCCCAGTGGTGCTACCTCCTTCCCAAGTTCTGTTAGATGGGCTTCGATTGGTCCAAGACTACTGGGTGAGGCCATCGAATCTTCTTTTTATATTAATTAACCAAGATTACTTGTATTTAGAGACAATAATCAAAACGTTTAGTTTCCAGCTGTCATATTGACCAATGGTCATATAACAGTCAAAAACCCAATGGTCTCATTTTAATTATACTCATATTATCAAATGAAAAAAAAAATTGTTGAGTATAAAAAAAATAACACACAAAATTAGGAAACAATATTTATTCAAAATTTCGGGTCATTACAGGTTGTAAATATTTGAAAAGTCCCATCCTCTTGAATTACTTAGCAAGATACAGTTCATAAATTTTCAAACATTATATAAGATGGGGAGGGTTGTGGATATGGGTTAGAAAAATTGTATGAAGAATGCAGTGGTCGGTGCCCATCATGAGTAGGAAGAGAAATATCCAAATCTCACATTTGATACACATGTTCGTTTATAGAAGAGAATCTATAGATATTATTGCGACCCTGACTTATGCCACTCCAACCACCAGAAGATGAGATATTACCTGCATCTGAAGTAGGTAACGACATGGTTTCCCTAGTTAAGTTGTTTGGATAACCCACTAAAAACATGCCACCACATCTTTTTTATGTCCTCCCGTTGAGGCAACACATCCTTATCAATTTTGAGAATAATTTAAGGTAGAGGAGATAGAAGATACTTAAGAACATTGATGTGTGAATGATGTTAATTTTCTAAAAGGTTTTGATCCACCTCCACTTGTTGGTGCAATGTTCTAGATGGAAATTTATCTTGAGGATTTCACCAAGTATTTGGGAATGTAAAGAACCAATTTTTGTAGTCCCACTATGATGATGTTAGAGGAATATTTATATATAATTTTGTAATTTTGAAGATTAACCATCAATGATTCTAGATATCTCGCTTATTTATATATAAAAACTAGTGTGATTCACACCAATTTGATCCCACTATTTCAATCAAAAGATGGTTTAATTAGATCGAAATAATGAAAATTTTGGTAGGTGGCAACCATTTGGATTTCTAATTATGAATTACAATAGTTATGATTATTATCATCATTATTTATTTTTATTTTTTAAAATAGGTTATTCTATTTTGTTTCTTTTATCTATATATATAATGAAAAAAATTAATAATATATATATATATATATTTAAATACCTCTAAATGAATTTGTAAATATATATATATATATTATGAATATAATATTCCCAAGACCTTTATTTATAGGGGAAAGATCTTGGGAATAAGATCACTACAACTAATTTGGGATTCCCAAAACCAAAAATAATTCCATCCAATTTTTTTTTTAAATATCTCCCTTATTTTCAAATGAGGCCACTCATTTTAATATTTAATAAATACAATCCATAATAATATCCCAATTTTATTTATTAAATATTGAATCTCCATCTCACAAATAAATCATTATACATAATAAAGGTATTTTTCGATTTAAACCTTTACTTGATATCAACATTTCTAAATATTATCAGATTTAAAAAAATTAGAACATTAAAATTATTAATCTTTTAGAAAAACCATAATATCATATATAAAATGATTTTTTATCCAACATCTCATTTTTTAGAACTTTTATGGTCATGTTCTTATATCCTTTTCATGAACTCTCTAAGGAGTAAACTCATTAAATCCTATAAGAAGAAGTGCCTCTTCTAAGTTCATATAGGTGAAATATTACAATGTATTTCCATTATTTAGAACATATAACTCATTGGGTATTAATATTTCATTAAGATTTTATAACTCAAACTCTAATAATAACGAATGATATTGAAACTGTGTAGTTGGATATATAATAGTCAATATTAATAATCATCTTCACAAAAAAAATACCCATTAAACACTTTGATTATAATATACCTAAAGAAAGTGTTAGTTTTCCATTAAAAATGATTTATTTTATGGGTTTTATCCCTATATCTTTATTGGTTGTATGAATAATCTATATTAGTAGAGATTTTATAAATGGATTCACAAGGTTTTTACATGATCTCACATAGACAATTATTATGGTGTCATCTTGTAACAATTTTCTCACATAACTGTGTATCAAACTTATATGTCTAGACTTTACATTATACATTAAACTATATACCTTTGATAGAGTTTCTCAACTATCATGATTGATAGAAATATGAGGCATTATACTATTCTACAATTTAATATCCAATAATATATTCATGATCCATTCAACTTACTTTCCATATTTCAATAAGGAAATAAACTCTGACTCTATGGTCGAATATGAAAAACATGTTTGTTTCTTTCTCGTCCAAGAAAAAACATAGATTCTAAGAATAAACAACCATCCATACATGAATTGATTATCTATAATAATAGTAATCCAACTCACATCGATGTATCCTTATGATACATTCGAATATTCAGTGTAATGTAAACTTAAATCCTTTATCTTCCTCAAGTATCCAAATACTCTCGTTATACATTTCCAATTATTCAAACTAGGATTATTATCATTTCTACCCATTTTACATACTATGAAAGTAATGTCATGTCAAATACAATCACTACAAGAAAAATGAAATTTAGTTGCATTTTTTTCATTAGCTATGTTTTAAAATGTAGCTAACAAATTTACATACATTTTTGAAAAACATAGTGAAATGTGGTTTCACTAATTAGATAATTTTATAAGCATAATTAATTATTCATTTACCAATGTTTTCAAAAACATTGGTAATTGCATTTTATTTACCTATGTTTTCCAAAGCATGGATAAATTTTATTTTATAGATTTTTTTTGGAAATCACCCCTACATTTTGTAGTTATTTACCTATGTTTTGTAGAAATGTTGAAATTTTCATTTTATTTATATAAGTTTTTTGGAAAAAATGGTAATTTGATTTTATATACAAATATTTTCAAAAATCATTGGTAATTTTATTTTATAAAAAAAATATGCTCCCACTAACCGCTTTCCTACTGTAGCAGTCACACCCATGCCCCCACCAACCGCTTCCTCATTGTAGTAGTAGCCCCCCACACCACTATTGCAACATAAGATGACCCCCACTGATGGCCACCTACAAACGGTGAATAACACTTTCCCCCTCTTTACTAATTAACAGGCAGACACTCACATCGACTTTCCATGTGGGACTGCTGCCCAGCGCATGCACCCTTATATTATTAATGTGTGTGTCTTATTAATATGTATATAACAATAACACGTTCACACACACACATATTGGAAGTATTTTAAAATAATAAAATATATTATTAATAAATTATATGTTAATATAATAAAAATGCATTATTATTAATATATTATATAACAAAATATATATTTATGTTATATATTATATAACAATATGTGTGTGTGTGTGTTATATATATAGTTATATATTTATTTTTATATATCATTATATATTTATTGTTATATATATATATATTGTTATAAATATATATATTATTATATATATATATATTGATATTATATTGTTATATATTGTAATTATATTTATTGTTATATATTGTTATTATATTGTTAACAAAATATATTGTTGTATATTTTAATATATAATCATTGTTATATATATATATATAATATTTATTTATTTATTTATTATATATATATTTATTTATTTATTATTGTGAATATATTGTTATTGTATTGGTAGATATATTATTATATTTATTTATTTATTTATTTATTGTCATATATATATATATATATTGTTATTATATTATTATATATTTATTGTTATATATATTATTATTTATACATTATCATATATATTGTTATTATATTGCTATATATATTTATTAATTTATGTTATATATATATATATTGTTAGATATTTATTGTTATATTATATATTTATTTATTTATTTATGTTATATATATATTGTTATATTTATGCTATACATATATGTATTATTGATAATAAATAAATAAAAACATATTGTTATTAATAATAAATAAAAATATATTATTAATATATTATAAACATATATATATATACCTAAATACTATTAGAAAAATTTTCTTAAAAATGTGTCTAAATTAGCTATATTTTTAAGAAAATATTGCTAAATTAAAAATTAGCTATGCTTTAAAATGTTGCTAAAATGTGGTTAATTTAGCCACATTTTCCAAAAAAACATTATTAAATTCAACATTAGCAACGTTTTGAGAAAACATGGATAAATTTAATTTTTTTATAGTGAATATAACGAATACATTAAATAACCAATTACACTATCATATTCAAGTTGTGTTACGACTTTTACCATATTTATAAATAGTTTAACACTCGAATTAAAAGGAGTATTGGCATCTTTAAAACTAGGATGATCAAATTTATTTAATTTTTTTTTAATGTAATGGATCTAACTTAAATAATAACCCCCACAATTTTTTATAACTTTAATACATAAAATAATATCAACTATTCCAAGATTCTTCATTTTAAACAAAGAGGATAAACAATTCTTTGTCTCATTTACACTAATCATACTGGTTCCAGAAATTAACATATCATCTACATATAGACACATAATAACTCTATATTCTTTTATAAACATTGAATAAGAACATTTATCTCCATTTTTATGAATATAACTATTATATAATATAATATAATCAAACTTTTCATGTTATTGCTTTGAAACTTATTTAAGGCCATAGAGAGATTTAACTGGTTTATATACTTTCTTTTCATTGTCTTTCAAAAAAACCCTTCTGGTTGTTCCATGTAAATCTATTAATTTAAATATCCATTTAAAAAATAATTTTTAACATCCATTTGATGGATATATAAATGATTAATTTAATCTAATGAAAATAGTATCCTTATTGGAGTAATTTGAGCTATAGAAGCATAAGTATCAAAATAATCAATCCCTTATTTTTTTGAAGCCTCTGGAAACCAATCTTACTTTAAAATCTTGAATTTTACCATTAGAATCATACTCCTTTAAATAAAACTATATACAACCAATATGTTTTGTACCTTTTGGTAAATCCATAATGTCCCAAGATTTATTCCCCATAATTAAATCCATTTCTTTTTTTTTTGAAAACTTTGGCAACAAATCTTGCTTTAAAAGATTGAATTATACCATTAGAATCATAATCCTTTATAAAAACCTATTTACAACCAATAAGTTTTGAACCTTTTGGTAAATCCATAATGACCCAAGATTTATTCCCCATAATGGAATAAATTTCATCATTAACTGCTTGTTTTCAAAAAGTAATATACCGTGAATTAATAGCTTATTTATATGTTATTGAGTCATACTATATAGTTAATACCACCAAATACTTATTAAAATGATTATTATCTTAATCTCCATCAATAAGTAAAACTATGTAATTATGAGAAATAAAAATATGGATGTAGATGTTTCTCCTTCATTAGTCTTGTACTCTATTTAGGTTTAACTCGAGAACCATCATTATTCTCTACCATTGTATTTGAACTAAATGGAGTGAAAGAGGTATATATATGAGGAATAACCTCATACACATAATATTTATACAATTTATTTTCAAAATACACTACATCCCTTTATTCAACAATGACATTAGCTACCAAATCCATAATTCCACATGATTTTCTATTTTCTATATATCCAACAAAAACACCTTTAATCGCTCTAGGACTAATTTTAGTTCTTTTAGGATTAGGAGATCTATAGTAAGTTAAACACTCCCAAATTTTAAAATAAAAAATATTAGGTATTCTGCCTTTCCCAATTTCATAAGGGGATAACTTAATTTTTCTGGATGCAATTATATTATGAATATGACATATAACTAATAAAGTTTCACCCTATAAATTTAATGGTAACTTAGATTTATTGATCATGCAGTTTACTATTTATACTAAAGTATGATTTTTCCTTTTTGTTAAGCCATGTTGATGAGGTGTATAAGGATCATTTCTTTGATAAATTATATAATTTTCTCCATGGAACTCATTAAATTCATTCATAAAGGATTCACCACTTATATCTTAGCGTAATACTTTAATCCTTTTGTTTAATTTATTTTCAACTTTAGCTTTATATTTATTGAACATATTAAAGTCTTTATATTTTATTCTAAAAAGATATACATGTAAATATATACCACAGTCATCAAAAAAAGTAATAAAATATCTCCCCCCTATTAATTAACAAACCATTTAATTCAAAAATATTAGAATGTTTCAGTTTTATTATATTAGGATTTCTCTAAACACATTGAAATGATTTTTAACTATTTTATACTATATACATGTTTCACATTTATTAAATCCATTTCCAAACTTAATTAAGTTTAACTTATTCATTACTTTTAATGAATTATAATTAACATGTGCTAAATGATCATGCTATAAACTGGATGATCCAATAAAATAAACATAAGATTAAATTATATTATTAATAAACATTTGATATAGGTTATCACTTAAATATTCATTCCCTACAAACATGTCTCCCTTCAATAATATAACCTTGTTGAATTCAAACCCATATTCCCTTTTTACATCGAAGATCAATGGTGACTAGATTCTTTCAAATCTTGAGTATATACATCAAATTTTGAAGAGTTAGCTTCTCCCCATAAGTAAAATATAGTTCCAAACTTCATTGACTGATGACATTGATTCATGAATTATTTTCAAGTTGTGCTTCCTTTGTGATATTACTTTCATCAAATTTTTTTAACATTGAACGATTATTGTACACATAAACCATAGCTCTATAAAAAATCCACCATCCCATCTTTTGAGATCATGTGTTTCATTTTTTTCAATGATTTAATATTTGAAGTGATGATTCTTGGAGAATTATTATGAATTCATTTAATGGCATTAGATGTCATGCTTGAAAAATTATCATTATAAATGTGATTATTGTTGTGGTGTTCTTTAATTTCAAATACTTATTCCAATGATTACACCTTTTTTACAACATGATGAAAAATAAAATGAATTAAATAATTCAATACAATATAAATGTTATTACATGAGGAGTTTTCCATGAAATATAAAAATAATTTTATGGGGAGTTTTTATTTTAAGGTTATATGATTGCATGAAGAATGCTTGATGCAATATGGAAAGCCTATAGATTGATTTTGAGAAGGCCTTGGATTTTTTTGAGTTATATTGGGTACCTACATAAAGGTAAATTGGAATTTATACTACCTATTTAAAGGTGAGTCTCACCTTGTACAGACTATGTAAATGTAGTGATGAGCACCGTGTAAGGGTAGTAATGAAGATCAGAAGGCAACATAAAGGTAAATTGGCATTTACATTACCTGTGTAAAGGTAATTCTCACCTTGTATGGGCTATGTAAAGGTAGTGATGAGCACTTTTTAAGGGTAGTGATGAAGATAATAAGGATATGTAGAGGTATTAATGTACCTACATAAGGGTAAATTGAGTTATCAATGCACTGTATGAGGGTATTTGGCTACTTATGTAAGGGTAGAAATCACTTTTTTATAGTTTCATATAGGTACATGGGAGCTCATGTAAGGGTATCCGATATTCAAGTAAGGGTACTTCACTGTGTAAGGGTAACCCATGAGTTCCACAGCTGATTTAAGGGTAAAATAGGTCACATAAGGGGTGATATTATGCGCACATAAGGGTAATTGTGAACTTCTTATGCTCACATAAGGGTAAGTTATGTAAGGGAAATCTTTGAGGGTTCTCTATGT
Organism: Viscum album; assembly: GCA_963277665.1. Classification (NCBI taxonomy): domain Eukaryota; kingdom Viridiplantae; phylum Streptophyta; class Magnoliopsida; order Santalales; family Viscaceae; genus Viscum; species Viscum album. The sequence goes on from OY728141.1 coordinate 1,579,821,441, forward strand.
ATGGTTATCCACCATTTTTGAGCTGTTATAATCATGTCAAACCATGATTATTGATATATCCATGAACAAAGTTTCATCTTCCATGGATTATACTGAGATAAGATCACTACTGAGTTGAGAATCATGCATCGAGGCGTATCTAATATTCATGCACATGAAAACTACCATGAATGAATGACAGTGGCTTAGATAGAGGCTTTCTCCAGTGATAAGGATAGATTTTATATCTTGGTGAGATCAAAATTATCATGCATTTATCTTCTCATTGCATGCATGAAAACCGAACAAAGGATAAAATTAAATGAGGTTGATATCCTCATAAAGAATAAAGAGAGCCCAATATTTCATGTATATTCATTTTAAGCATGAAGAAATAGGTTGGACTGAATCCTTAAATCATTATAAATGTGAGGTATTAAAATAGAGAATCTCATGTTATGATGGAATTTTAAAAGAGATGGATGTGTTGATGAGTCGTGGTATTTAGTTATCCATGTGAAGAATGAAGAGAACCAGAAACCTTTGAGTATTTCAAATGATATACATAAAGATTCAGAATACCCATATAATAATTAGGTATTTAATATGAGGAAATGTAATACCCAATAAACTATGTTTATTCATATTTAAAATGAGGAAATATAATATACAACACCATGGGTATTCATATTTAATTAAGAAAAATAAATATGTTATCTATAACACATTTAAATCATGGAATAAATGAGACAAAATATGCACAATACTGTTTTTATTATGGATAAATATGTGAATATAGGTGATTAATAATGTTAGCAGAAAATTTTGAGAAATATTGTATCCATTGTGAAAGATAAATTTTAGAATTTTGACACATCTCTATATCGAAGAAAGAGTTTAAAGTCAGGATCCTTTGAAGAAGAAGAAACTTGTGTGCCTGGGTATTCAAAGATTGAGATAATTAGATCATTCATGATTTAAGAAGAGTTTTAAGACCAACAGATGTAAAGACCCGTAAAATTCAAGGGAAATTTTTTCCTAATTTTCTTTGGAATTTTACAAGAACGTGGTTTCTGACGGCACCTGATTCCGAGGCCCGGAGTGCCCGGAATCAATTTCCGAAGTTTGGCTCGGGTACGTTCAGTGAACGAACGAGCGGGATTTTCTAACTTTCAAACCGGTGCCCGGAATCAAATTTCGAGGGCACCGATGAACTCGCAGCGCCGATATTCGCTTAAGGAGACTTTTTCTGAGGTTGCGTTTTATGCGGGACGAAAGTTAGTTTTGGGAGAATTATAAGAAGTTAAATAAAAATGTGGAAACACTTTTTATTTTATTTTTTACTTGTTGGTTAACTCCTCTCAAAGGAAGTTAGGGGTGGGACCCACACCCACTTAACCTCCCTTGAGAGGATTAAGTGTGGTGGGGCCCACACGAACCCTAAATTTTCATCTTCTCTCAAAACTCCCTTTAACCTCTCTTTAAATGACATGACAACTTGTTAATTAATTTGGAGTTATTTTATTTGAATTTCAAACCTTTGAAATTCAATTTGTTAAGTGTGTGAATAAAATAAGACTCTAGCTTATTTTATTTGGTTAGATTTCTCTATCCTTCTTGAGAGGATTTGGGTTCTCCTTCTTCTTCAACTTTGACGAAGAACGCGAAGAACCTTCGAGCTCCGACGAAGAACGCCTCTCCTCTCTTCTTCGTAGCCGGTTGTTTCCGAAGATCGACGACGCCTTCCGTGTCAACAAAAGGGAATGCCGCTTCCTCCTCTGACTTCCTTCGTCGGCTTACGAAGATTCGCCAACGACGTACCTCTTCGGACGTACCTCTTCGTCAACGGATTTGACGAACGATTACCGCGACGCCCGACCTCCGCGACGTTGTCTTCCGCGGGTCGTTGACGATCATCGATCTTGAACCGAGGTAGGGGTTTGTTGTTGATTATTTAGTTGTTCTCGTTCTTGATATTAGAATGTCGAACTTTGAGGATAACGAATAATTGATATCGTCTAACGAGAGGGGGGTCGGACCGCACAAACACGGCCGAATTCCCTCTCCCTTGTTCTTGATTATTATTATTATTTTGTGGATGAACGAGATGGCGTGGTGTCATCGCACCACGCGGGAATTCGCACGGATGTATTGCGCGGCGCCGTCGCGCCGCGCCGTGGATGGATCATCATGAACGTGACGCCGTCGCGCCGTGTCGAAGAGAGTTGAAGGCGCCGCGGCCGGAGTGGGGCCGCGGCGGAAGGGCACGGAGCCGACGCACCGTGCCGGACGACGAAGGCCGCGGCTGGTTCCGGGCCGTGGCGGGACGTGATGACCGGCGACCATCCGCGCCGCCGGTGCCGGAAAAAGGAAGAGGACCGGCCCATGCCGGTCCTGTTGAGAGGAAGCCGGCCGGCCAGGTCGGGCCGGCCGGGACGGTGCTAAACCGGGGGAATTAAATTCCCCCGGGCAGTTTTTTTGGCCCCCCATAATAAAGGGGGGGCCGGTTTCATTAAGGGGGGTAGGCGGCCCCCCCGTTTTCCTCAAGGCAGGCCCCCACGAGGGGGGTCGGTTTCTCCAAAGGCGCGGCTAAAAGCCGCGCCGCCAGCTAAGAAGAAGCGGGGGCTCTGCCCACCGTGCGTGGCACCGAGCGGCGCCAGGCCGCGCCGCCGCGCCACTGGCCTGGCCGGGTCGAACCAGGGTCGGGTCGACCCGGTTCGGGTCGACCCGGTTCGGGCCGACCCAGGGGGGGTCGGGCCGGGTCGGCCCGGACCCGGACCCCCCATTTTCGAAACGACTTCGGTCTTTTGACCATATCTTGAGCCACGGACCTCTGATTGACGAACCGTTAGCGGCGATACAATCCTTGGATCGAGACGGTCGATTCGGTATATCGCACTCAAAGTTTCGGAATACTTTGAGTTCGGCCGGGTTGGTTCGTTCACGAAACCAACCGGGCCTTCGGAGCGGAAACGCTCATATCTTGAGCTACGGACGTCCGATTGACGTGCCGTCAGCTTTGTTGAGTTCCTCTTAGTGAGACGGTTCTTTTGGAATACTCCACCCGAGGTTTGGACGCAGGTGGAGTACGGTCGGGTTGGTTTTTCCTTAAAAACCAACCGGGCCCCTGGGACGAAAAAGCCAATAACTCTCAGACCGGGCGTCCGATCGACGTGCCGTCTATTGCGTTGAGTTCTTGTTGACGATAGGGAACTTTTGGATACATCAACTCTGGACTTTGTGACAGTTGATGTATCATCCTCTCGGCTCGTGGAGCGGACCCTCCCGAACGAGCTTGTTGTGTACGGGAACCCTAGTGCTGGCTGCGACTGTGACTGCTACTGCTACTGCTACTGCTACTGTGACTGCGACGACGACAGTACAGAGATCCTGTGTGGATTCGACGATGACTACAGCACACAGAGATCCTACGTGGATCAGTGCTATAGGTCCTGTGTGGGCCCGATCCTGTGTGGATCCGATCCTGTGTGGGTCTTTGCGCTCAACGGTCCTGTGTGAACCAGCGCCTACAGGTCCTGTGTGGGCCCGATCCTGTGTGGGTCTTTGCGGGGGTTAGTTACCTATCGATCCTTCGTGGGTCCGATGACTTAGATGGATCAGAGATCATCTTTATCGTCTTTCGAAGAAGTATACCTGTGTGAGCTGAATCCTGTTGCTTTCCTGTGTGGATTGAGTTGTGCTATCCTGTGTGGATTTCGTTTTGCTTTCCTGTGTGGAATACGTTTACTTTCCTGTGTGTACTGAGTTGTACTTGGGCTCAGAGGTTGGAGCGTATTGGAATTGATGACTTAGGTATATTTATGGTCATATACCTAAGCAGTGTCGGTTGTTACTTTGTGATTGTATCTTCCTTTGTGGTTTATCCTTTGTGGATTTTGGGAGACCTTCGGGGGTCTCAGGGTCCCTACTGAGTAGCTTATACTCACCCCTGCACGGGCTATGCCCGCACTACGTTGTGTTGGTTGCAGACGACGGACAGCGTTGATCTTGGCTGAGGCTTGCAGAGCAGGACGGTACCTGGAGGTGGACCACTGGGCGGGACGTGTTCGGAGTGGACGGCGGGACCCGAGGATCAGTGGAGCTATCTGTACCCACCCTTCAGGTTGGATTTCCAGTAGACAGATCGGTGTAGCAGCTTTTACTTTACAGTTGTTGTTTTCCCTTTCGAGTTGTACTTTACTTTCAGTTTGGGTTTGTATACTGGCCCATTTACTTTTCTGCACTTTCAGTTGTACTCTGTTTTTACTTAGTGTTTACTTTCCACTTGCTTCTCTGTGGTGTTTGTTTACTTTACAAAGGCAATGTCTTCCCTTTTTACCGGGAATTATTCCTTGGTGCTAGTCGCCAGCCCCTGGCCTATGGAAGGCGGGCTTGGGGTAGTCACGGCACGGACCCCGAGGGCGGGTCGTGACAAATTGGTATCAGAGGAGTTCGGTTCTACCGCGAACTCTGATCTTTTCTATGTGAAGCAATAATGTTTAGTATATTGAGTGTGGTTATCAGTCCAAGGAGTCCAGTGTTGGTGCGGCGGCCGACGTATCCATACACCAGGACCCTGACTTCTGATTTCCGACTTAATGCACGAAAACATTGATTGCGTGTGTGTTTCAAAGTTTTCTTTGTGATTACTTTATATCAGCTCACCAGGTATACTGTTCTGACCGTGGCGCACCTGTTTCCTTTTCAGGATGGCCCCACGACGGCAGCCAACTAGGGCTCCGAGAGTTGAGTGTGACGACAGCCCACCGAGCGACGAGGCTTCGGTGCAGGGCCCTTTGTCAGTAGTGGCACCGGCGGTAGCTCTACCCGTCAAGCCACCGATACTTCCAGCACCAGCCGCTGACGATGCACGTCTCCTCAGCGCACTGCATGAGTTTCAGTGCCAGCGACCACCCAGGTTTCGCGGGGAGACGGATCCCCAGGCATCCGAGGACTGGCTGGAGGCAGTGGTACGTGTGTTTAGGCTAGTGAGGACACCAGCAGACCTCATGGTGATCCTCGCTGCGAGCCTACTACACGCAGCAGCAGGACGATGGTGGAGCTTGATGCTCCAGGTGCACGATGAGGCATCTCTTCTATGGACGGACTTTGAGAGCCTCTTCCGCTTGGAGTTCGTCCCAGCCACCCTTCGTGCGGTGCGTATCCAGGAGCTTCTTCCGCTGCGGCAGGGCAGCATGACGGTCGCTCAGTACTCGGCGAGATTTACTGATCTCTCGCACTACTCGACCGACATGGTACGGGACCCATTCTTTCGGGCCCGGACCTTCGAGCAGGGTTTGAGACACGAGATCAGGGCATCGCTGATCTCCCTCAGCATACCGACTCAGACAGGAGTACTAGAGCAGGCCCTTTTGATCGAGAGCTTCCTTGCTGAGTCTACACCAGCGCCGAGACCCACCGCAGGGTGGCACGTGGCAGAGTCATCTGCAGCAGGCAGTCGACGGATGACTCAGGGGTCCAGACAGACCAGACCTTTAGGCAGACGACCTCAGGACACTGGCTCAGTAGTGCGGGGCACACAGCGCGGAGCCAGTTTTTTGAGAGGCAGACAGTGCTACTCATGCGGCGGGCAGGGCCACATGGCTCGTGACTGCCCGACCCGCCGTGCCGAGGAGCAGCAGACGGTTGAGGGACCACCGAGGCAGAGGCAGAGGGTCGACCGTGGCGGTCCGCAGGGAGGAGGCGGACGAGGCATAGGAGCTGGCCGAGCAGCAGGTGGTGGGCGATGCTTTGAGGCTCTGCCACCACCACCACCAGGAGGTCCACCCCGACCACAGGGAGCAGGCGGGCAGAGACAGGCACAGCTCCAAGCAGCAGAGGCCTATGACCACGGCACACCCGAGATGATTCGAGGTACTATCTGTGTCTATTCCACCCTTGCTGCAGTACTTATAGACACAGGAGAGAGTCACTCTTTCATAGCCGCTGCCCTTGTTCGGAGCTCGGAGATTCCGACAGAGCCGTTGGCTCGATCCTTAGGGCTAGAGACTCCTACGGGAGCTGACTCGACGATTACACACTGGTTCCGGCAGTGTGAGCTTACTCTAGGAGGCGAGAGATTCGGCTGGGATCTTCTTGTAGCAGCGTCGAGGCCTTACGACGTCATCTTGGGCATGGATTGGCTATCTACGGTCCATGCGCAGATTGACTATTTTAGGCGCAAGGTGCGATGTGTACGCACCGACGGGAGCAGGTTCACCTTCACCGGTAAGAAGGGAGCCTTTGCAGCATAGGATGGACTTCTGTGGAGGAGAGGACAGCCCATTACTCATCAGTTGGCTAGCCTCATCCTTGGAGCAGTTGACGTACGGAGTCCTGGTTTTCCTGCAGTGGTGGATCAGTTTGCGGACATTTTTCCCGACGACGTTCCAGGGCTACCTCCTCGCAGAGAGGTAGACTTTTATATTGACTTGTACCCCGGGACAGCCCCGATATCCACTCTAGAATATCGGATGGCCCCCGATGAGCTTCGAGAGCTACGGGTACAGTTGGAGGACTTGCAGGGCAAGGGGTTCATCCGACCCAGTGTTTCACCCTGGGCTTCCCCGATATTGTTCGCCAAGAAGGCGGACGGGAGCTTACGACTTTTTGTTGACTATCGTCGCCTGAACCAGGTGACTGTGAGGAACAAGTATCCGCTACCGAGGATTGATGACCTCTTTGATAAGCTCAAGGGAGCACGGTGGTTCTCGAAGATAGACCTCAGGTCAGGCTATCATCAGCTCAGAGTCAGAGACGAGGACGTGCAGAAGACAGCCTTCAGATGTCGGTATGGCCACTATGAGTTCTTGGTTATACCTTTCGGCATAACCAATTCTCCAGAAGTGTTCATGGCTCTCATGAACAGGATCTTTCAGCCATACCTTGATCGGTTTGTCGTGGTCTTCATCGACGACATTATGATTTACTCTACGACTGAGGAGGAGCACGCCTATCACTTGCGAGTTGTACTAGACACACTCCGAGAGCACCAGCTTTATGGTAATCTCTCGAAGTGCCAGTTTTGGATACGGGAGGTCCACTTCTTAGGACACGTTATCTCTGAGGCAGGATTTGCAGTGGATCCTGCGAAAATCGAGGCTGTGTTAGCATGGGAGCCACCCAGGAGCGTGACTGAGGTTCGGAGTTTCTTGGGGCTAGCTGGATACTATCGTAGATTCGTGCCAGACTTCTCTAGAGTTGCGGCACCACTCACATCTTTGACGAAGAAGTGGAAACCCTTCGTGTGGTCGGACAGTTGTCAGCAGAGCTTCCAGGAGCTGAGATAGAGATTGACCAGCGCACCTATCTTGAGGTTGCCTGAGGAGGGAGTAGGGTACGTAGTCTACTGCGATGCATCAGGGACTGGACTCGGATGTGTTCTGATGCAGGAGCGGGGTAGTGATCGCCTATGGATCACGTCATTTGAGGCCGCATGAGCAGAACTATGCTACCCATGACTTGGAGTTAGCAGCAGTGGTCTTCGCTCTGAAGACATGGCGACATTACCTAATGGGTGAACGCTTTACAGTCTTTTCTGATCATCAGAGTCTCAGGTATATCTTCTCGCAGAAGGACCTGAACCTGAGACAGCAGCGATGGCTCGAGTTCCTCCAGGACTATGACTTTGAGATAGTCTATACTCCTGGGAAGGGGAACGTGGTAGCCGATGCCCTCAGCAGGAGGACGGGCATTCAGCTACTTGAGGAGGCAACGGAGTAGCTAGCCTCTTTGCAGATATCCTTCGTGGATAGAGATGGAGCATCCTTCCTTCAGTCTCTCACAGTCACCCCCTCCACTACTGCAGCGGGTCAGAGGGGCACAGCGTGAGGACGCTGACTGTGAGACACGGCGTGCACAGATATCCTCGAGACAGGCACCTGATGGTTTCTCCCTTGGAGCAGAGCACGACATCCTTTTCAGAGGACGTACCATGGTACCAGTCGCCTTGCGAGAGGAAGTGCTGAGAGAGTTTCACACTTCTCCTTTGGCGGTACATCCTGGAGTGGAGAAGATGTACCAGGACCTCAGACGACAGCACTGGTGGCCGGGCATGAAGAAGGCAGTAGCAGAGTTCGTTTCTCGATGCCTCACCTGCCAGGAGGTGAAGGCAGAGAATCAGGTACCAGCAGGCTTGGTACAGCCCTTAGAGGTCCCAGAGTGGAAGTGGGACGGGATATCTATGGATTTCATGACTGTACTTCCACGCACTTCCAGAGGTCACGACTCCATTTGGGTGATTGTTGACCGACTCACCAAGTCGGCACACTTCTTACCCATCAGAGAGCAGGGCTCAATGGAGAGCTTGGGACGTCTCTACGTTCAGGAGATTGTGCGGCTCCATGGTGTTCCATCATCTATCGTCTCTGATCGAGATGCTCTCTTTACTTCCCGGCTTTGGAAGGGGTTACAGGAGGCGTTCGGGACGCAGCTACGTCTGAGCACAGCCTTTCACCCTCAGACGGATGGTCAGACAGAGAGGACCATTCAGACTCTCAAGGAAATGCTCCGTGCATGTGTCCTCGACTTTGGTCGTAGCTGGGAGGACCACCTACCCTTGGTGTAGATTGCGTACAACAACAACTACCACTCCACCATCGGGATGGCACCGTACGAGGCATTGTACGGCCGACCTTGTAGATCTCCTTTGTGCTGGACAGACCCTGGGGAGTCAGCACTTGTGGGACCGGAGATGGTCCAGGCCATGACAGAGAAGGTCCAAGTCATCCAAGAGCGGATGAGGACAGCTCAGAGCCGGCAGAAGTCATACGCTGACAGGAGGCGGAGGCCACTAGAGTTCGAGGATGGAGACCACGTCTTCTTGCGGGTCTCACCTCGACATGGTATTTGGAGATTTGGCCGAGGCGGCAAGTTATCTTCGCGCTTCATCGGACCCGTCCAGGTCCTCAGCAGGATTGGCGAGGTGGCTTATCACCTAGCTCTGCCACCTCAGTTGCACCAGGTGCACGACGTCTTCCACGTATCTCAGCTGAGGAGATACGTGCACGACCCGACGCACATCATTGACCATGGGGAGCTTGACGTTGACGATGGGGTGACTTTTACAGAGGTCCCGGTGAAGATAGAGGATCGACAGGAGCGGGTCCTACGTGGGCGATCGATTCCTCTTGTGCGCATCAGATGGCAGCATGGGAACCTCCAAGAGAGCACATGGGAGCGGGAGGCTCAGATGCGTTCTCAGTACCCTCATTTGTTTCCCTAGTTTTTAATGTATCTTTACGGGGACGTAAAGCCCTGAGGTGGGAGTAATGTAAAGACCCGTAAAATTCAAGGGAAATTTTTTCCTAATTTTCTTTGGAATTTTACAAGAACGCAGTTTCTGACGGCACCTGATTCTGAGGCCCGGAGTGCCCGGAATCAATTTCTGAAGTTTGGCTCAGGTACGTTCAGTGAACGAACGAGCGGGATTTTCTAACTTTTGAACCGGTGCCCGGAATCAAATTCCGAGGGCACCGATGAACTCGCAGCGCCGATATTCGCTTAAGGAGACCTTTTCCGAGGTTGCGTTTTATGCGGGATGAAAGTTAGTTTTGGGAGAATTATAAGAAGTTAAATAAAAATGTGGAAACACTTTTTTTTTTACTTGTTGGTTAACTCCTCTCAAAGGAAGTTAGGGGTGGGACCCACACCCACTTAACCTCCCTTGAGAGGATTAAGTGTGGTGGGGCCCACACGAACCCTAACTTTTCATCTTCTCTCAAAACTCCCTTTAACCCCTCTTTAAATGACATGACAACTTGTTAATTAATTTGGAGTTATTTTATTTGAATTTCAAACCTTTGAAATTCAATTTGTTAAGTGTGTGAATAAAATAAGAATCTAGCTTATTTTATTTGGTTAGATTTCTCTAGCCTTCTTGAGAGGATTTGGGTTCTCCTTCTTCTTCTTCAACTTTGACGAAGAACGCGAAGAACCTTCGAGCTCCGACGAAGAATGCCGCTCCTCTCTTCTTCGTAGCCGGTTGTTTCCGAAGATCGACGACGCCTTCCGTGTCAATGAAAGGGAACGCCGCTTCCTCCTCGGACTTCCTTCGTCGGCTTACGAAGATTCGCCAACGACGTACCTCTTCGGACGTACCTCTTCGTCAACGGATTTGACGAACGATTATCACGATGCCCGACCTCCGCGACGTTGTCTTCCGCGGGTCGTTGACGATCATCGATCTTGAACCAAGGTAGGGGTTTGTTGTTGATTATTTAGTTGTTCTCGTTCTTGATATTAGAATGTCGAACTTTGACGATAACGAATAATTGATATCGTCTAACGAGAGGGGGTTCGGACCGCACAAACATGGCCAAATTCCCCCTCCCTTGTTCTTGATTATTATTATTATTTTGTGGATGAACGAGATGGCGTGGTGCCGTCGCACCACGCGGGAATTCGCATGGATGTATTGCGTGGCGTCGTCGCGCCGCGCCGTGGATGGATCATCATGAACGTGACGCCGTCGCGCCGCGTCAAAGAGAGTTGAAGGCGCCGCGGCCGGAGTGGGGCCGCAGCGGAAGGGCACGGAGCCGACGCACCGTGCCGGACGACGAAGGCCGAGGCCGGTTCCGGGCCGCGGCGGGACGTGATGACCGGCGGCCATCCGTGCCACCGGTGCCGGAAAAAGGAAGAGGACCGGCCCATGCCGGTCCTGTTTAGAGGAAGTCGGCCGGCCAGGTCGGGCCGGCCGGGACGGTGCTAAACCGGGGGAATTAAATTCCCCCGAGCAGTTTTTTTGGCCCCCCATAATAAAGGGGGGGCCAGTTTCATTAAGGGGGGCAGGCGGCCCCCCCGTTTTCCTCAAGGCAGGCCCCCACGAGGGGGGCCGGTTTCTCCAAAGGTGCGGCTAAAAGCCACGCCGCCAGCTAAGAAGAAACGGGGGCTCTTCCCCCCGCGCGTGGCACCGAGCGGCGCCAGGCCGCGCCGCCGCCGGCCGGGCCGGGTCGGCCCGGACCCGGACCCCCCGTTTTCGAAACGACTTCGGTCTTTTGGCCATATCTTGAGCCACTGACCTACGATTGACGAACCGTCAGCGGTGATGCGATCCTTGGATCGAGACGGTCGATTCGGTATATCGCACTCAAAGTTTCGGAATACTTTGAGTTTGGCCGGGTTGGTTCGTTCATGAAACTAACCGGGCCTTCGGAGCGGAAACGCTCATATCTTGAGCTACGGACGTCCGATTGATGTGTCGTCAGCTTTGTTGAGTTCCTCTTAGTGAGACGGTTCTTTTGGCATACTCCGCCCGAGGTTTGGACGCAGGTGGAGTACGGTCGGGTTGGTTTTGCCTTAAAAACCAACCGGGCCCCTGGGACGAAAAAGCCTATAACTCTCAGACCGGACGTCCGATCGACGCGCCGTCTGTTGCATTGAGTTCCTGTTGACGATGCGGAACTTTTGGATACATCAACTCTGGACTTTGTGACAGTTGATGTATCAGCCTCTCGGCTCGTGGAGCGGACCCTCCCGAACGAGCTTGCTGTGTGCGGGAACCCTAGTGCTGGCTGCGACTGTGACTGCTACTGCTACTGCTACTGCTACTGTGACTGCGACGACGACAGTACAGAGATCCTGTGTGGATTCGACGACGACTACAGCACTCAGCGATCCTACGTGGATTAGTGCTACAGGTCCTGTGTGGGCCTGATCCTGTGTGGGTCCGATCCTGTGTGGGTCTTTGCGCTCAGCGGTCCTGTGTGAACCAGCGCCTACAGGTCATGTGTGGGCCTGATCCTGTGTGGGTCTTTGCGGGGGTTAGTTACCTATCGATCCTTCGTGGGTCCGACGACTTAGATGGATCAGAGATCATCTTTATCGTCTTTCGAAGAAGTATACATGTGTGAGCTAAATCCTGTTGCTTTCCTGTGTGGATTGAGTTGTGCTATCCTGTGTGGATTTCGTTTTGCTTTTCTGTGTGGAATACGTTTACTTTCCTGTGTGGACTGAGTTGTACTTGGGCTCGGAGGTTGGAGCGTATTGGAATTGATGACTTAGGTATATGTATGGGCATATACCTAAGCAGTGTCGATTGTTACTTCGTGATTGTATCTTCCTTTGTGGTTTATCCTTTGTGGATTTTGGGAGACCTTCGGGGGTCTCGGGGTCCCTACTGAGTATCTTATACTCACCCCTGCACGGTCTATGCCCACACTACATTGTGTTGGTTGCAGACGACGGACAGCGTTGATCTTGGCTGAGGCTTGCAGAGCAGGACGGTACCTAGAGGTGGACCACTGGGCGGGACGTGTTCGGAGCGGACGGCGGGACCCGAGGAGCAGTGGAGCTATCTGTACCCACCCTTCATGTGGGATTTCCAGTGGACAGCTCGGTGTAGCAGCTTTTACTTTACAGTTGTTGTTTTCCCTTTCGAGTTGTACTTTACTTTCAGTTTGGGTTTGTATACTGGCCCATTTACTTTTCCGCACTTTCAGTTGTACTCTGTTTTTACTTAGTGTTTACTTTCCGCTTGCTTCTCTGTGGTGTTTGTTTACTTTACAAAGGCAATGCCTTCCCTTTTTACCGGGAATTATGCCTTGGTGCTAGTCGCCAGCCCCTAGCCTATGGAAGGCGGGCTTGGGGTAGTCACGGCACGGACCCCGAGGGCGGGTCGTGACAATAGACCTACTATATATAACTATTTAAGACCTCGAAGAATTATAAATGAGAAAACCTTGTCTTGTAGGCTCGTGGAGGAAGAATGTCATCCAAAATGTTAAAGATCTTTCTGGTTGTGGATCATCTTGAAGTGAAAAAATATTCCAGTATATTGTGGAATAGGAAGACTCTAGTGGACTCTAATGTAGGAGAGTCCATAGTGGTTCTTTGTTGATCGCTTGTGTAGGTATGGGCTTTATGATCTCTATTGGACTCTAGAATGGGAGCACTATGGACTCATTATTGATGGGAATAGACTTTCCCTAGATGTAACCACCTGGATACAGTGAATAATCCATGTTGGTGGGTATAACCAACATGTAAAGGAGCAGGAAATTCAACCAACCTTATAAATACTGTGTGTTTATCTCTCTATTATTACAAATGAACATGAGGTGATATTGAGAGATAATTTTGATTGGATTGAGAACCTTAACTTGTTCAAAAGGTTGAATTAAAAAGGAATTCATAAAATTATTATACCACTGACTCACCCCCCCCCCATGTGGAACCTAACTATTCCTTTCACTCTATAATTGGTATTAGATAACATGTTACCTCTAAAGATCCAATAAGTTTTTGAATATTGAATCTGATAAGTTTCAATGAGATTATTATCCCTATTTCATGGAAGTTCAAAAAGGGTAAAGTGAAGAATGAAGGAATTGAATACGAAATCAATATCATTTCATTTAATGAGAAAAGGAATAGGAAGAATAATTCAGATAAATAATTTTAAATCCTAAATGATAACAATAAGAGTATATTGAATGTGGCGAAGCTTAAGAAAATGGTGAAAGATCTCAAGAATAACTTTGATGCTAATTAAGAAGAAATTTTTAAGGAAAAGATATTTATTATAGTTCAATATGAGATAAAAAATCTAGATGAGTATCCATAAATTTAGTAGAAGTAAAATCATATTCTTCTCTAGATAGAGAGAATAAAGTTCCAAGGGAATAAGGTAAAACTTTTGTTTCTAACAATGTAGGTTTTAAAACTAAATTTGAAGTCGTTTGGACTATGGAAGATGAGAGGTGGTCTTACACATCAAAGGAAGGAAATAATATACCAAGGAGGCTATAATCACCCAAGAAAAGTGAGTCTCAGATTGTAATAGGACAACAACAACAAAAATCTAGAATTAATAAAGAAGATCAAAGTTTCAAGGGTTTTGTTAGTGTTTTGGTAAGCATGGTCACAAAACCTATTCTTGTTGTTTTAATATATCTTTTCCATGAAGGGGGTAAGAACCAGGGTGAAGTTATGATGAGAAACTGAAAACAAAAACTTAGAGGGAATAATAAATTACCAGAAATACATCAAATCAAAAATAGCAACATAGAGTTGAAGACTGTATGAAAACTCTACTAGGAAAAGTCTTATGTGTTGTGAAAGGGAATAGAGTTAAAACAATTAGAGAAGATTTATGAAAATTTGAAAATATTCAAGGAATACACACTACTATAGATTTCAATGTATTTAGTTTTTCCCTTTATCAATGCTAAAAATGATGATAAAGGTTACCTTTATCAGTACTATTTTTTTTTGATAAAGTCCCCCACTTTATTAGTGTCGATAAATGTCACTTTTTCAGTTTTTTTTAGCACTGCTAAAGGGTGGTGATTTGAAACACTAAAAAACACTGACAAAAGGTATATTTCATTAAAAAACTACATCGTTAAAAATATATATTAATATATAAATATATTGATATTGATATAAATATAATATATTTTATTAAATATAATTTATATAAAACTAAATATACATTTACACTTAATATATAAGATAATGTACAGTTGGGGTGGAGAATGAGTGGTAAACCACATAATCTTGTATCCAAAATACCTAGGTTTTAAAACCAAGTAGGTGAAAATTTCTAAGATAATATATCAATTCTATAGTAGTTACTATAGGCAACATTGGTCGACAGTGGGGGTTACGTTGGTGGTCTTACATTTGGGGCGACAGGGGTGATGCTGGATACTGATGACCACTGATGGTGCAGGTGCAAGCGAGTGTGTAGTTATCATAGCGGTTATAAGTACCACAAAAAATTTACCTGATTTTGGACTTTAAACCATGGGCTTTCAGGCCACAAAGAGTCAAGTCATACCACACAAGAGCAATCCCCAAAAGAGGAATCAAATAAAGTAGTTGTAACCAAAGCAGAGCTAACCGGATTGTGAATGAAGATAGGGTATGAAAATTTCCATTGGTATCAAGCACTATGCATTTTTAAACAAGTCAATGTTATTCAAACAACCATGTGAGGTGGGGATCTAAGAACCATCATTTAAGCATGCATGTTGGGTAGGGGTGGTTCCAATGTAGTCAGACCTTTGAACCTTCTGGTCATGTATTGGGCCTTGTGTCACTGGGCCTTTGGGTCATGTAAGGGTTCCCTCTCAACCCAGTTTAAAATGGGGTCATCCAAAAATAAATAAATAATAAGGGCCTTTAGGCCATTCTAGCTAATATGTATGATATTTAGTGAAAAAGTATTATATGATAATTAGAAAAATTATATGTTATTAAAAATCATATTTAATATAGAAATATATTTATATTGATATATATATATATATAATGTTATTAAATACGATTTATATAATACTAAATATGTATTTATAAGTAATATTTAATATATAAATATTTGTATATATATATATATATTAATATGTCATATATTTAGTAAAATATACTTTATAAGTTAATTAAAAATATTGACTAATTAATATTAACAGACATTTAATAACATTTTGTTTTATCAATTTCATTTTTTTCAATTTGACATATATATCAAATAATAAATATTTAATTATTAATTAAAAAAAATGGACTAAATATGTTATAATTAATATGTCATACAATAATTTCACATGTGCATATAAGAAATTAATTAAATTTTATAAATACAAACATACACAAATAATGATTTGTTAATATTATCATTTTATATTTTTATATATTAATATTTAATATTTAATATATTATGTTTTAAATTATTAAATTTTATTCATTACTTTTTAATATATACATATACACACATATATATATATATATATTTAAATTTATTCATTTTAATTATTATTTATTTAATTAATAATTTTTTTAATATTTTTTGTAATTTATTCATTTTTAATTTTAATTTATTTAATATTCTTGCAATTTTATTCATTTTTAAAATTTATTTATATTTATTTATTAATAATTAATTTTTTTAATTAATTTTTAATTTATATAATTAATATATGTATTCATTTTCATTTTAACATATATTCATTTTCATTTTTTAAAAAATTATATAATTAATAAATCTTATTCATTTTTTAAAAAAAATTCATTATATTAACCTTTTAATTAAATTTATCTTATTTTTAACATTCATTCATTTAATATTATTTATTCATTAATAATGTTAAGTGTTTTTTTACTTTTTTACAATTTATTCATTTTAAATTTTTATTTGTTTAACATTTTTTAAATTTATTAATTTTTAATGTTTTTTATATATAATTATTCATTAATGTATTTAATATTTTTAATATAGAGATATATTCATATATATATATATATATCAATATATATAATATTTCCTTAAATATGATTTATATAATACAAAATATGTATTTACATTAAATAAGCCATATATTTAGTGAAAAATGGTTTGTAATTAAAAAGTAATATTAATTAAAAATATTGAATAATTAGTATTAAGTAATGGTTGTATAATAAAATGTCATTTTTTCAATTTAACATATATCAAATTTGTGTTACATTAATTTTACCCACACATATGCGTAATTAATACAATTTTATATAAATAAACACACATAATATTTTTGTAATTTATTCAATTTTTAATATTCATTTTAGAATTTTATTTGTTAACATAGTATATTTAATATATATTATGTTTTTAATTATTAAAATTTATTCATTTTTTATATTTTTATTCAATATATACTATTTATTACTTTTTGATATTTTTCCAAATTTATTCATTTTTAATATTATTTGTTCATTAATAATCTTAATTATTATTTTATATTTTTGTAATTTATTCATTTTCAATTTTTCTTTGTTTAGTGTTTTTTTAATTTTATCCATTTTTAATATTTATTTATACATGTTTATTCATTAACATTTAATATTTTTAATATGGTTGTAATTTATATAATTAACATGTATTCATTTTCATTTTAACATATATCCATTTTTTATTTTGTTAATAATCTATATAATTAATAATAATTATTAATTTTTTAATATTTTTTCAATCTATTGGTTTTTTAATTATTAAATATCACTCTTTTTAACATTCATTCATTTAATATTATTTAGTATTATTTAATCACTAATAAGTTTAATTATTTTTTTACTTTTCTTTATAATATTTATTCATTTAATATTTGTGTAATTTATTTCCCTTAGGGTTCACCTTAGTGGTATCTACCCCTATAGGTCTTGGTGATGTCTCGAGTTTGAGCCTCATTAAGTATGTGTTGCATGATATTCTTTGTAATGTAGCCTCTTTCCCTACATCGATATAAATATTTGTATAATTTATTCATTTTTAATATTCATTTATATATATTTATTTATTAACATTTAATGGTTTTAATATGGTAGTAATGTACATATTTAATATGTATTCATCTTCATTTAAATATATATTCATTTTTATTTTTTAAAAAAAATATATAATTAATAAAACTTATTCATTTTTTTAATATTTTTGAAGTCTATTCATTTTTAGTTATTACATTTCACTCATTTATTACATTCATGCATTTGATATTATTTATTCATCAATGATGTTAATTAATTTTTACCTTTTTATAATTTATTCACTTTTAATATATATTCATTTAATAGTGTTGTAATTTATTTTTATATAGTTTTTATCAACATTTTCCAAAAAGAACTGATAAAACCCTTCTGGTCTTTTAAATACAACCCTAATAGAGAACCTCACTCACTTGTACTGTTCAAGCTATCGTTGAACTGAACCTTTCTCGTTGCTCCCCCTCAAATTTATCAGATGAATTGACCCTTTCAAAACCCTAGGTATGTGATTCTTTATACTCTTTTTTTGCTGATCTTTCATTATTTCAACTTTTTTAGTTCTTCTTTATCTGTGTACCATATGACCCGCCTTCCCCTTGGCCTCTGGGTACTGTAGTGGCTTTCCCATGTATCGTATGACCACCATTTTCAATTTCCAAAGGGTTTGGATTCTTAGTGTTTGGGTATTTTTAATTTTTTAAGTTTGGCAGTGGATCTTAACATTTTGTTGGTAGAATTTCTTATGAATGTTTATAGTTGTCCAAGGAAAAGTATATACAAAAATGACAATGCAATTATGAAGTTGATTTTTTATTAAAAATTAATAAGAAAAAAATCCCATAATGAAATCACATATAGGTATTTCTATTTTGATTTAAATTTTTAATTCTATATTCATGTATAAAATATAGAGCATGA
This sequence comes from Viscum album, assembly GCA_963277665.1. Taxonomy (NCBI): domain Eukaryota; kingdom Viridiplantae; phylum Streptophyta; class Magnoliopsida; order Santalales; family Viscaceae; genus Viscum; species Viscum album. Next base: position 1,579,839,573 of record OY728141.1, read on the forward strand.
ATAGGCTCAAATTATGATACTTTGTTTACATATCAATGTATATATATATATATATATTATATACATACCTTATGTGTATTTATTTATTTATTTTTTGTATGATGTGAATATTATTGAACCTTATAGGATGGATATGAATCAAAAATGGATGGATGAAAATCATATGACAAAGGAGTATGATGATGGGGTTAAAGAGTGCATCAAGTTTGGAATAAAGCATGAATATGTCCCTTCTCAAATCCTATAACCATGTTTATGTTGTTTTTATTCAAGATTAATTCTTCTAGAAGGGTTATAAGAGTATTTGATTTTTCATGGAATAGATAGACACTATAAATGTTGGACTAAATACAAGGAGAAACTAAATGTACATACTGACTGGGATGGTACTACCTTTTATGGATCATTTGATATGAATACTAGTGTAAATGATGATAAAGATCGTATGGAAGAAATGACAATGAAAATTGAAGATGGGCTCTGTGATTTTACAAAGTTGTTTGAGAAGTTAAATAACTATATAAAGAGACCATTGTATACCAGTTATACTAAATATACAACATCGTCAGCTGTATTGAAGTTATATAATATGAAAGTTGGTAGTGGATGGAGTGACAACAGTTTTACAAAACTATTTGGTCTCTTAAATGATATGCTACCAAAATAAAATGATCTTCCTTGTTGAACATATGATGTTGAGTCAATGTTACTTTCAATGAGTATAATCCCTAAAAAATATGTCCAAATGATTTCATGTTATTTTACAAGAACCATGAATCACTCATAAAATTTCATATGTGTGGTGTGAATTGATATAAGAAATATGAATCAAGTCCTTTGAAATTTTTATAGTGCCTTCCTATAATTCCAAGGTTTAGAAAGCTATATGGATGTTAATAAACCACAAGACAATTAACATGGAACACAAATACAATAATTGAATATGGAAAACTGCATCACTTAGTGGACTCTCATCAGTGGAATAAAATTGATTATGAGTATCCTGAATTTAGAAATGAGATGATAAACCTTCATCTTGCATTATCTATATATGTAATAAATCTTTTTTGTGTAAAAATTAATACTCACAATAAATTTCCAGTTATGTAGGTAAATTATAACTTTCCACAGTGGTTATGTATAAAACACAAAATACATTATATTGTCTCTATTTATATATGGACTAAAATAACCCAATAATGATATTGATGTTTATTTAGCTCCATTAATTGAAGATCTGAAATTGATGTGGTAGATAGTTTTTACATTGTATGATTCTCATATAAGTGAAGAGTTCACATTAAGATCCATGTTGTATGAGACGATAAATGACTTTCCTGCTTATGGAAATTTTCCAGGCTATAGCATTAAAGGAATGTTGGGATGTCCCATTTTTGAATAAGTTACACACTTCGTTATCTTGAAACATTCCTTAAAGAATGTGGTTTTAAAACATCATAATTTTTTACCCTGAAGAAATAAATACTGATCATGGACAATGTCATTCAATGGAAATACATAACAAGGTAAAACACCATCACTACTAATGGGTGATCAACTATTCAAGAAAGTAAAAGATAATGAAACTGATTTTGGTATACCTTTTTTGAAAAAACTTACAAAATTAGGTTGGAAAATGAGGTCAATTTTCTTTGAATTATCATACTGGAGTTGTTTATAAGTCAAACAATTTCTTGATGTTATGCACATAGAAAAAAAAATGTATGTGATGGTATTATTGGAACATTAATAAATGTACCAGAGAAAACAAAATATGGAATTAATTCTAGTTTGGACATAATTAATATGGGGATAAGGGAAGATTTGTCACTAATAAAGGGTAAAAGAAAAACTTTTCTTCCACTAGCATTTTACACTCTACCTAGATAAGAAAATTTTCAATTTTTCAACTTCTTTAATGGTGTAAAAGTTTCATATGGATATTCATAAAATATAAAGAATGTCATTTCAATAACTAATTTGAAGTTATAGGGTTTAAAATAACATTACTTTCATGTTTTTATGTAATATTTAATGCATATATCTTTACATTTCATTCTTCTTAAAAATTTACAACATACATTAACTAAACTTTTCTTCTTTTTCAAATCCATATGCAGTAAATTTATAGACCTGATGAAGTTTCTGATCATTAATAAGGAAATTATAGTCATATTATGTGAATTTAAGATGTTATTCCCATCACCATTATTTGATATAATGGTCTACCTTATGATTCAATTGGTTATAGATATTCAACTATGTGGTTCTATACATTACATATAGATGTACCCTATTGAAATATATGTGAATATTTTAAAAGGGTACATCAAGAATCGAAGTCATATAGAAGGTTGTATTGCATAGCGATATATTTTTGAAGAATCTGTTGAATTATATATTTATTACCCATCATATGTTGATAGTATTAGTCTCTCAAAATCTCATCACAGAAGATGCCTTATGGGTGAAGGGATTTCCAAAATAGGTGTTGTTACAATTTCCATTATAGGGTAGGAGCAATATCACCATTACATTTTATATAATAGTGCAGTGGTTTCTCCATATTTTTAATCCCACAAAGTGATTCTTATACATTTTAATACATCAAGGGATGAATCATGGATATAAAATACCCATAATCAATTATTTATAGGATGTTTCCAATATCATATTTATAAGGATTTATCTTCAAATCTGAATTCAATTGTTGAATGACTTTGATGGCTAGCCAGAGGACCAAATGGAAATGTTATATCTTACACTGGTTTTGTAATTAATGGTTATATATTTTATATAAAGGAACAAGATGAACACAGTATGATGCAAAACAGTGGAGTTATTCTTGTACCGGAAGTGATGCATTTATCCATTTCCAAGGATATAAATCCAATTTATGTGAATATGTCATATTTCAACATCATCGAATAGATATACGAGTTGGATTATACAACATTTAAAGTGTATATTTTCCATTGAAAATGGGTTGAAAATAGGATTGCAGTTAAATCCAGTGAATTGTGAATCATGAAGGTGAAATTTATTGTATAAGAGTATAAGGATAAACCATTCATAATGTAATCATAAGTAGTGAAAGTATTTTTTGTCCCATATCCAACAAACAATAATTGGTCAATTATTCTATTGATGACTAAAAAAACTACAAGGTTGTATGAAATTTCAATTAAGGATGACCCTTTCATTAGGATATCACAATCATTTCATAGAAGTCCCAATATAGATAGTGTCTTGTACATTATAGGGGACCATAAGGAGGGAATTTTGATACTCTATATAGGATCCAAATCATGTCAACATTTAAAGTAAAAAAAATAGATTCAATGAGTAGGTTAAAGTTTTTTTTAATATACTATGTTTTTTCTCATAATATTATGTGTTCTCTACTGCATTTATATAATCTAAATCAAATGTTTGACCACTCATGCAGATAATGACTTCTCCACACACTAATATTACCAATCTTAAGGAAGTACACACGGTCAGTGATGAAACTACAAAATTATTAGGGGATCTGCGACATGTGGCCGAAAAAAAAACCACACTGGTGTAATATCACTATGTTAACTAAAGTTATCAAGATAATAAGAAAAGGTATAAAATTTTAGGTTGGTTGGAGTCAATTCGGCCAACCTATTGACACCAATAATTCAATGTTAATTAGCTACATTGGGGTCACAATGAGAATACATGTTCTAATTGATATAGATATATGGCACAATTTCATGTTTGTATTGAAGACAACCATGTGGGAAGATATTAGGGTAATGTTACTATATAATTTCTCTATTTTACTAAAAAATTATATAATGAAATATTTATTTAATTTTCACTATCTCTTATATATTTTTTTTATTTTATATTATTGTTTCAAAAAAAATCTTGATGGTTGCTGGAAAAGTTCATAGATACTTTCAGAAATTTATGATAAATCATTATCTCAGAGATACTAATGGAAAAGTAAACCCCCACCCATCAACTATATATGCACACATTATAAACCAAGAAACATGGAAATATTTAATTAGTCTTCATGATGAGGAATCATTTTAGGTTCATTATAGCAGATAATATTTTATTTGAAATTATTTATTTTATCCAATTATATTCAAAATTGTTGATTTATGAAACAAAAAAGGAGTGTTGAAAATAAGCAACATGCATCAAAACCAACATACCCCTACCATAAATCAAGTATGTGGTATGATTCACTTGAAAAGAAAATGGTATGTATTTTAAATCCATAGTAAAAATTTTATGTGATATGACACAATATATGTTCCATTGTTTATATACAGATTGATGAATCAAAATTCAAATCCACTTCCATCCCACGTCAAGTGTTATGAAAGGAGGCTCGTGTAAATAAATAGGGAAAAGTAGTAGATGAAAATTCACAAGTAGTATGGGAATCATGTGTAAGTATGATATAATAGTAATATTTTATGATATATAAAAGTTTTATATAAAAATATTTATTTATGTTCATATGTTTTTTTATACAATTTAGACATAAGAATAAACATCGAATATACTTGAAGAACAGCTACTTTCAGTAGGTTTGAAGTGACTAAAACAATACGGTTGCGTTAGAGGTGCAGGTTTTGGAGTGTCAACTCGAACATATTTTGAGAAGACAGAGTTGCAAGGAGATACATATGAGATGATGAAAGGTATACATGCATTGATATATGATTTAAAATATATTATTATCTATTCTAGTTTGGCATACCAATATATGTAAAAGGATCAAAGTGAAACAATAGTGGAACAATGATCAGTTCATAAAGAGCCTCATGACCCCAATAGCTTTGAGGCTAGACATTCCCCTCAACCATCTTCCTTACCAAAGGTAATCAATTTTTTCACAACTCTTTCTTCTAAATGTGAATCAAACAAATTTTGATAACTTTATATTACTAAAATTCTATAGGGTGGAATTATATGTGATTTATATATATCAACACACATGAAATGCCTTGTTGGGAGGGGTGCAATGTATAGTATCCCTAGAGACATGATACATAATAAAAAACTCTCAAAATATATCATGAGAGTGGGTTTTGAAGTAGTTCTCAAGTCAAACGTCGAGTTTCCTGTTCCTCTGGATGATCTAGATGTTACCATGGTTGATAATTCTATTGTAACTTTCGTAACATGGATATTAAAACTTATAATGATACATGTGGTATGTCCTTATCATTTTTTTTCAAATGAAAATCCTTTAACAGATGATAAAAAAAGTCTAAAATAAGGTATGGTTTTATAAACATAAAAAACAAAGGGGAAAAAAGGTCGAATCAAGACAATCAAGTGGATCAATCAAGAAATCAAAAGGACCTTTCAATAGCACCTTCACACCACTAGTTCCACTACCACATATATTAACGTTATAAGTTCATGTAGATACAATATTCAAATATTAAAACATTCCCTACATTGAATATAAATAATAAATATTTACAGAGGAAATTACAGACATGGTTGGTCTCAAGAGTATAAATGATATTACCAAGTTTGAATGGTTGGGAGTCTCAGTTGTGAATACATAAATGAGGTACAATTTCATAATCTATTTGTCCAAAAAATGATTTACTATGTTCATTATATTTAATAATTATTCATATTTTCTACATGTTTATATATTACTACTATATAAAGCGAAAACCCTATATATCAAGATTTGGACTCGTTAATCCCTCTGCCATTTATATGGAAAAATTTCTTTGGAATTGGAAAAAAATGAAAAGAAAAAATATAAACTAAGCATGATGTTTGGAAAGAAAATAATTGAAGGTAAACTCCTATTTATGCCTACAATGTAGGGGTAAAACTCTACAATCTAATCATATAAAATATTTTTTTATTTTTCTCATTAGTGATTTGTTTTTGTTTTTTAGGAATCATTGGCTACTAGTCACAGTCAATTTGGATACCCCAAATGTTTATTTTTGGATCCAAATCATGGATTTCCAGTAAATCAATCACATATTATGTCTATTATGAATTTTAAATGAACTCCAATCAATATTTTACTGATAAAATTCAAATTATATGTTTTAGTTTGTGTTTTAATAAGAATTTTATTATGATATAGATATCTATAAATATTGTCTAAATCATGGTATGAGGTCAGTGATTGGACACAGAAAGCATAAGGGTTTATTCAAATGGAAATAGATTAAGGTATATATAGTAATATTTAACTATCAAAACATATTTCAAAATAATTTAATTATTTTGGTCAATGTTTCTATAGTGTCTGAAACAAAATAACGATAATGATTGTGGATATTATGTTATCTAATTTATGAAGGATGTTATATACCATCAAAAAACTAGCATCCTCAAATAGGTAATTTCTAAAGATAATTAAAATTTCATTTAAAATATTTTTTAATCATTTGTTTTTCTATATTTTCTCAATACTTCAAGGAATTCCAATAGTCCAGTACTCAAAATAAGTAATATAGATGGGTGGGAAGAGTACATGGTGTCGGAATGTTTTCCAATGTCAAGTTGATTGATTACCTATTATGTTTTTTATCTAATACAGGATATGAACTTAGAGATACATTTGGGATGTGAATAATTAGTACAATAATGTGTAGATGTTTTTTTCCCTAAAATAAAATCCATACAGTATTAGAAATATATTAGTAATATTTTTATTCTAATATTATATTTTCAATTTCCATCCAAACATTTTTTTTAGATTTTATCCTACCACAATTCCAAAGGAATTTGAAACTCACCATAGATATTCATCCCCTCTTGAGTGAGGATACAAATTCAGTGATCCTCCCCCACCTATGGTTTCTCTACCTAATGAAAACAGTATAAAAGTTTTGATTGAGGGTGTTGAATTTGGGAGTAGCGGAAAAATTATATTGATAACAGGACACAAATTGATGGGAAATCATTTCAAATGCATTAAAATCAACCAAAATCTATAGATATAGTCCAGCATAAATTCATCCTTTCATATACATTTACTAAACCTACATATCATATGAGTATTTTTTAAATAAGTTGGGGGGTTTATCCCCCTTTTTTATTAAGAAAATAAATTCCCTTTTTAACCGAGTTGAGAGGGAACCCATCACATGGAACATAGGCCCATAGGCACATAGTCCTATGAAATACATGGACTAGAGGCTCTTACATGGTCCAAAGAACCCATGGCCCATGGGACCAAAAATTTCAAGGCATAGAGGCCCAATACTAAAGGCTTCTGGAAGCGTGCATCGCCCCTACCACCCCAAATGCAAAGTTTCCAGCATCTCCCCCCACCATTATTCTTGTGCGTCCACACTACTAGTCAGTCATTGGGAACCACCATAATCCTACACCATGATTCTAAAATAGTCATAATCCATGCCACCATCCCCTTCTAGATTAATTTCACCCATGGTATTTTAATCTTACTATTGTTACTATAATTCATAAATTCTTATAAAGGGTATACGTTCATTCCCCAAATGACCATGAATTTATTTTAAAATGTTCAATAATTTCCTTCCTTTAGGGGTTAAGATGAGTTAGTAAAAACTACAAAACTCTTTGGTTATGAAACTGAAAAGAAATAAATATTTGATCTATTTATCAAGAAGAAGTATCAGGGAGGGTTATACTGTATGGATTTTTATAGAGTTAATAACATGTATGAAGTTTCTTTTGCTCGTGAGATATTGGACTTCAAGGCTTCAACTGAGATAATAGGAAGAGGGAAATGGGTCGAGGATCCTTCTTCCCACAAATATGAAGGCATATTACCAACTATTAGGGAAGGTACTTCCATACTCCTAGACTCATCATTTTTATTTTGTGCCTTTCTATATTTTGATGAGTTTGTAAAAATAGTATGGGCCCTGTTAAAATCACTTTCACCTCCACAATTAAGGAGTAATATGAATTTCTTTACTTTCATGTTTGAATCAACCAAAGAAGTTATAATGAAAGATACCAAAAATACTAATAGAGACACCTCACACATATACCAATCCAATGATCAAGGTATAAATGAGGAATTAACTATGAAGGAAGTTGAAACAAGGTTTTAAGTTAAAAATTTTGAGAGGCTAGTTGATCTTTATAAGGTAATTTAGTTCAAAACATGTGTCACATTATTAAAATCAAGAAAAAAATCTTATATTGTTTTCAAAATTTAGGATAATGATTCATAATTCATTTTTTATGTGTAGGAATTTTTTAGTCAAAATTATTCATTCAACGCCTTTTAACCTTTATTTTGAACATCACAATCCACTTCTTTAAAATTTTATAAATTTATAAATTTTATACTTCCCAAATTCTTAATATGTTTTTATATGAAATTTATCTATTTTACCATATGAATAAAATCCTGTCCAATGGATGAAACTTTATTACTAGATGGACATGTACTTTGTACATTGAATAGATAGACATAAAGTTCACCAAATCAAGGTTTATAAATTCTAGAAGAAGAAGTATAAAAAAATCCCACCAGATGAAGTTCTATTGAATATAAAAAATAGACTTTATCAGATGAATGCATACATTATTTCTAAATAAACTTTTATAAAGCCTATCGGATGAATAACTTCATACATTCTACTAAATCGAGATTTTTTATTCTACCATAAATAACCTTTAAGCAGTATAATGGTGCTATGTCATAACAACTATCAGACAGAGAAGATGTACCAAACTTTTGAAGTAAAGGAGTGTGTTCTATATTATTACAACAAACTCCAAGAAATGAGGAATATGACAATTGGGAATTTTTCTATAAATAAAGTTTTATTCAAGGAGGAATAAGACTATTACATCATCGACTGTCTAAAGTTTCACTAAATATTTTTTTAGACCTTGTTACTTGAGTTCACTCCATTGTAATGTTTAGAGAGTATTTTTCTTAAGGAATCTTCTGTAAGGTTTAATTTTTTAAATGACTTAAGAACTTTTGATTTTGAAATCATTCTGTCTAATCTAATTTGATCAAGGGATCTCAAGGTTTGGAGAGACAAAGTTCATTCTGATCTTCGGTCGATGGTTCCTGAGGCTAGGGAAATAGAATCTTGTCTAATATTTGTATCAAGGGATTTGTTATTGTAAAGATAGACCTTTATGGTAAGGTTAATACCACAAATACCTTGAGGCTAGTTTAAGAATTCCTTAACACTTAAGGATAAAGTGTATATATCTTATTATAAAAGTTTTTGAAATTTTTTCTTACATACTTTGTATAAGTTTTGATATTGATTATTTTTACAAGTTTTTTATTCCATTGTGCATTTTTTTTTAAATTATACAATTTTGTTAAAAACTTTTATAAATATGATTATAAGTTTTGAAATAAAACTTCATCTGATAAACTTCCTTAAAGATGTTGTCCAAAAATTATAATTTTTATTTTATAAACTATCACCCCACCCCATATTATAGTAAAACACATACTCTTTCAATCCTAAAAGAATCAACCACACATAAATATGACATATCATGTGGTTGGTATTACTCCAATTGTATTTTTTCAATATAAAAGAATCATTTTAATTTAAAACATGTATTTCATTCTAAAAACTAGGTAAAAGATATCATATTGTTTTTAAACTTTAGTAAAATGATTCATAATTCATTTTTGACATATAGGAATTGACCATACATCAATATGATAGTCTATGTGTCCAGTGTGACTCAAATTACATTTTTTCACATTAAAAGTGTCATTTTAGTTTAAAAAATGTGTCACATAGCCAAAACTAATAAAAAGATATTGGATTTTATTGATAATTTAGGAAAATAACCTATAATTCGTTTGTGGTATGTAGTAATTAACCACATGTTAATCTGATGCATGATGTTCCCTGTATGGCTCAAAGTTTTTGTTTTCATATTAAAAGAGTCATTTTAGTTTAAAATATGCGTCACAAAACTAAAACTTAGAAAACAATCTCGAATTATCTTGATACTTTAGTAAAGTTGTCAATAATTCATTTATGATGTGTAGAAATCAACAGTATGTCAATATGAAACTTGATGTGGTCTGTATAACTTAAAGTGTGAGTTTTCAATATAAGTGTCATTTTAGTTAAAAACACACATCACATAGCCAAAAATTAGTAAAATAGATCAAATTGTTTTCAAAACTTATCAAAACAATACATAGTTCATTTCTAATATGTAGGAATTGACCTTACATCAATCGAACACACAATGTGTCAGGTATGACTCAAATTGTGTGTTTTCAAGTATGATTTTAGTGTAAAACGCATGTCACATATCCAAAACTAATTAAACAAGCTTTGATTGTTTTAAAATTTAATAAAATGATCCATAATTCATTTTTGGAATGTATTAATTGACGGTACATCAACCCAACACATGATGTGGATGGTATGACTTCAAGTGTGAATTTTCAATATAAAAGTGTCATTTTAATTTAAAACGCATGTCACATTCTTAAAACCAAGAAAACAAGTTCATATTATTTTCAAAATTTTGAAATATGATCCATAATTTATTTGTGATGTGTAGAAATTGATCTTGCATAAATTTGACATGTGATGTGGTCAGTATGACTCAAAGTGTGTGTTTTCAATATAAAAGTGTCATTTCTATTTAAAATGTGTGTCACATAGCTAAAACTAAGAAAAAAAGATCAGATTGCTTTTAAACTTTATTAAAATGATCCATAATTCATTTTAGATGTATAGTAATTGACTAGATGTCAATTTTGTATGTTCTTGGTGCAGCAGAAGCGCGTTGAAGGGTGTACCCAACTTTAATTTTTCTGTTAACAACGATCAATCTGAGATCTGTCATGATAATAAAATATTGGATCTTCAAAATATAATGAATAATGAAAGAAAGGAAGGGAGTCCCGGAACCATAGAGAGGATCATCATATGTTGGTTATAATTAATTTAATTAAAATACAAGAATTACCTTGATGGAATTCTCTCTCTATTGATGTTTCCGGTCACGATTTGATGTGATCTATCATTGCATTGTAGAATCCAAGTATCAGACTCCTATAGTGGTGATCCACACATGCTCCACGTATCTGTGGATATCGCTGAAGGGATCTTTGGGTTCTAGCGTGGAAGAGTCTTCGCTTGTGATGTCCGCCTTCGATCGCCTTGAGAGCCGCTTGCAAAGCGCTCTCCTTGATCCGGTGGAGGGGGATCTCTCTCGTACCTTGAGAGAATTATTAGAAGAAAAAAATTCTCTCTTGGCTTGAGATCTTTCTCTATATCTATTGTGCACAACCACACAAAATTTCTAGGCTAATGAGAATTATATAATTGGGATTTTAATTACTTAGAATAATAAAATGAATTAATTACCTGAAATCATTTATTCATTTCATTTAATTCTTAGTAAGAACTTGTGTCTAATAATAACAGTTGACTATTATTATTACTTGACATGAGCCTAATGAATTACACCTAATATTATTTAATTAAATAAATAATATTATTTCTCACAAATCTCCAGAAAAACTACATGGTGTGTATATTAATATAAACAGCGTGTATTTTTGTTTTTCCATTTTCTTTATTTCCTCCACCACATTTATTAGACCTTGAATAATGGCTATTTATTTCTAAAATAAATATCACTGCAATACTCACTAATAAATATATTATTTCACCCACAATATATTCTCTTGAATAACTAATGTCGAAATAAATGTGATCAGGCATCCTTGAATAATTATTAAACCAGAATCGGGAATAATATTTATTCAACATGTTAAATTAATATTTAACTGAGATACTTGGAAACACTTAGTGTGTGGCCCTCTAGGCCTCTTTCTTAGTGGCATTAGGTGGATCCTACCTAAAGTCCAAGGTTAGTGCCTAGAAATACACCAAGGAACCCATAGAGAAAGAATTTAACACTGTAATGATGTGTCACCTCCTACAAACGCTTACCGTGTAATGTAATACCTTTGTCACGGTATCTTGAATCAAGCAGGTTGCATGCCAGTGCCATCAACCCATGTGCTTGATCATTATTTCTTTGACTTTCTCGAATAGAACTTTCCCATTACTTACCATGGACATGGATTTATTTAGGCTATATCAATTCCATCAAAGGGTCTGAGATATCTACTTCTGTTATGGAACAGAAGGGACAAATCCTTTCTTGCATTATTTATTAATGCATTATTACTCGTGATGCACCCAACATATCCTACATCACTGCGAACAGTGTGTTGTCACAGTTTTCGTTAATACATCTAAGTGTGCAAGTTTTAATACCCATTAATAATAATCTTAAAGTCTAAGGACCAATACACATGTCCGCATATAGAAACATCCAATGACACTATGAAATGTGGATTTCCTACTGGTGGGTCTTGTTCTCATAATATCCTCCTGGATATTACCAAGGGAACACACCATGAGAAGGTGCCTCAAAGTTTTATGAGTCCTCACCCATAATGGCCTGTATTATTTGTGTCCCTAAAATAACATCATCAGGCCATAGAACATATATTCAAGAATAGTGTTATGGCACTTCCAGTTTCTCATCATAGTAGGGATCTGCTATGACCTTTTAGTGCAACAGCTATCCTTAGGACATTATCACATGCATTGTCATGCAGAATAACAATAAAAATGTGATAAGGTATTTATTAATGAATAAAGTACAAAGTAGTTGGTTCTAGTCCATAAACTCCAACATACTCCCACTTGGACTAGATCCAACTACTAACAACCTTTAACCTACTAGCTATCACATTATATTCATGCTTCTACTGAGATAGGACTTTAGTTATGGGGTCTGCCACATTCTCTTCCATGGGCACTTTGCTCACTACAACTTCACCCCTTTGATAGAAATCCCTCAATATGTGATACTTACAGAGTATATTCTTTGTCTGTTGATGTGACCTTGGTTATTTTTCAAGAGCCACCACTGTAGTATTATCACAATACAATGCGATAGGATATTTACTGTTAGGCACGACATCAAGATCCTGGAAAAATTTCTAAATCTTGAAAGCTTCCTTAGATACATCAGAAACCTCTATATATTCAGACTCCACTATAGAATCGGCAAAAATTAGTTGCTTTAACTCTTCCATCTCACAGATCCTCCATTGAGACAGAAAACATATCTAAATTGCAACTTCAGATCATTCTGATCTATCTAAAAACCAGCATCAGCATACCCTCTAATGATAAGATCCTCGTCTCCTCCATACACTAGGAACATATCCTTAGTTATTCTTAGATACTTAAGTATAGTCTTAATAGTATTCTAATGTTTTTCTCCTGGGTATGCTTGATATCTATCTACCATTCTCAGTTCATAGGCAACATCAAGTCTGGTACATAACATGGCATACATGATGGATCCTATAGATGAAGCGTATGGGATCTTACTCATTCTATCTTTCTCCTGTTGTTTCTGAGGAAACATTTTCTTAGAAATATGTAGGCCATGTGACACTGGAACCAATCCCTTCTTGGATTATTCCATACTAAATCTCTTTAGCATTTGGTCAATGTATGTACCCTAACTTAGTCCAAGCAGCCTCTTGGATCTATCACGAATGATCTTGATCCCTAGAATGTAGACTACTTAACCTAAGTCCTTCATGGAGAAACACTTGTTCAACCAATCCTTAACTAACTGTAATACTGGTACATCGTTTCCAATAAACAATATTTCATCAACATATACTACTAGGATAACGACTGAATTCCCATTAAACCACTTATAAACACATGGCTCACATTCATTCTTAATGAAACCAAATTCTTTTATGGCTTCATCAAATTGAATGTTCCATGACCTTTATGTTTGATTTAATCCATAAATGGATTTTTGCAACTTTCAAACCTATTTGTATTCACCTGGTGTCACAAACCCTTCTTGTTGTGTCATATAGACATCTTTCTGAAAGTTCCCATTAAGGAACGTTGTTTTGAAATACATCTTCCAAATCTCATAGTCATGGTAAGATGTTATAGAAAGTATGATTCTTATGGATTTAAACATGTAAACTGGTGAGAAGGTTTCATCATAGTCAATTCCTCAACACTTTCTGAATCCTTTAGCCATTATCCTTGCTTTATAGCTGCTAACTTGACCTTCCATGTCTAGTTTTCTCTTGAATACCCATTTGCATCCAATAGGATTTACATCAACTGGCTCATCAACCAGAACCCATACTTGGTTTTGATACATGGAATCCATCTCAGAATTCATAGCTTCTAGCCATCTTGCAACTTATGAGCTTTCTACTGCTTCCTTGTAGGAGAGAGGTTCATCATTGTCCAACAATAATGATTCACTATCCTCAGTGACTAGGAAACCAAATCTCTCTGGTTCTCTTACCTCTCTTGAGATCCTACACAGTACTTGTGTTTCTGGAACCTCTTCCATGGGGAAATATGGAACTTAGTCCTATACCAACTCATGTGTATATTGAGCATCAACTCCGTCGAAGTCAATCTTGCTCCCACTATCCTTTTTTAGGATGTTCTCCCTCTCCAGAAAAACAGCTTGTCTGATGATAGTGACTTTCTTGACTGAAGGGTTATATAGGTAATATCCTTTCGTTTCTTTGGGATATCCTATATAGATACACCTTGTGCCCCAGGGTGCTAGTTTTTTGCCTAATAAGGCCTTAACAAAATCCTCGAATCCCCATACACATGTGTGCGACAGAATGGGTTTCTTTCCATTCCATAACTCGAAGTGAATTCCATTTTCCGCCTTAGTTGGTACTCGGTTTAATGTGTATGTTGAAGTTTGTAATTCATATCCCCAAAATGATAATGGAAGATCTGCATGACTCATCATTGACCTCACTATGTCCAAAAAGGTGTGTTTTCTCCTTTTACTAACACCATTCCACTATGGTGTATAAGGAGGAGTGAGTTGAGATAGAATCCCAGACACTCTTAGAAGGTCGATGAACTCTTCGTTCAGATATTCTCCACCTCGATCCAATCGAAGTTTTTTTATCTTCTTACCAAGTCGATTATCAACTTCATTCTTGAATTCCTTAAATTTATTTAAGGAATCTGACTTATACCTCATTAATTAGATATAGCCATATCTAATCAAATCATCCGTAAAAGTAATGAAGTAAGAATATCCACCTCTAGTTTATATTGGAAATGTTCCACACACATCTGTGTGCACCAATCCTAGAATCTCTATGGCCCTTTCACCCTGTCCACCGAAAGTCAGCTTGGTTATTTTACCTTGTAAACAAGTGTGACATCTATCAAGTGGTTTTAGCTCATTAGAGTCTAAATAACCATCTTGGTAGAGCTTTGTCAATAACTTCTTGTTTACATGACCAAGACGGTGATGCCACAACTGGATGATGTATGAGTCATGTGAATTTGTTTTGTAATCGATTTCCAACACTTGGTTTTCATAATTTAATACATAAAAACCGTTATTTAAATGCACCATACCATAACATATGTTGTTCTTATAAAAGAGACAACCCTTATTTAAAAATTTGAAAATAAATCCATACATATATAAACAAGATAAAAAAATTATGTTCTTGGTAACACTAGGAACATAATAACAGTTACGTAAAATCAAAAGCATTCCAGTTGGCAATGAGAGATGGTAATCGCCAATGACCAATGCAGTCAGCCTCACACCATTGGCAACTTAAAGATCCACCTCTCCTCTATAAATCTTTCTAAATCTACTTGGTTCCTACATTTGAATACATATGTGAGCCCCAAAAGCTATATCTAATACCCAATGTATAGAAATAGAAAGATTACACTCGATAACGAACGCACCTTTATCATCCCCATGCTTCTGGGTGTAGTTCCTCTTCCAGTGGCCTTGCTTACCACATGAAAAACATACCGCCTCTCGTTCCTTTCCCTGCCTCAATACCTTTCCCTTCTTGGAGGGATGGTGCTCAGGGGATTCAGACCGTTTATGAATCTTTGGCCCCTTTTCCTTGTCCTTCCTTTTCTTATTCACCATAAAGATTGCGGGTTTGTCACGCCCCATGTATTTATCTACCTAGATAATTAAGGTGAGAAGTTTTGATAGACTCTTCTCATCATTTCTCATATTGTAGTTGACAATAAATCTAGATAAGGTCTTGGGAAGTGATGATAGGATGAGATCAGTACGCAACTCATCCAGAAATTTAATCTCTAAGATGTCCAGGCGTTCAATGTAGCCAATAATCTTGACTACATGAGGCCCATTTGACACAGACTCTTCAAGATTAGTTGTAAAAAAAGAATTGGAGATCTCATATCTCTCCTGTCTCACCATCTCTTGATAGAGATCTTTAATGTGATACATCATGTTATATGCATCCATGTTTTCATATTACTTTAAGAGATCATTAGACATGGCCGATAGCATGAAACATTAGACATATGTGGCATCATCCAAATGTTTCATGTAGAGAGATAGTTCCTCATCACTGGCCTCTTTTCTAGGTGAAACTAGAATAGGCTCCTCTAGAACATACAATTTCCTCTCATGGCGAAGGATGACACGTAAATGCCTCTGACACTCCTAGAAATTGGTGCCAGTGAGAAGGTTTTCCTTCTCGAGTATGGTTCGCAATGATATGTTTGAAGTCATTTTTCTTACTGTTTCTACAAATTAATTTGAGAAAAGGTTTAGTAATTTATCATGATAAAACTGAGACAAATAAATAAATTAATACTTATTATTCTCCCACTATTTTATCAATATCCAATAGCCCTCACTATTGACTTAGGAATATTCTGTTGCCTGAATATTCTAGTGGAAAGGATCCATATTTCCCTTCGCATTACCCCAACTAGGGTTGGTCAAGAAAATTGAAGGGTTTTAGGTAGTCATTCCAAATGCCAACTGTATTAACTTGAAGCTCCTTGATCCGTTGAGTGGACTCCCCAATCCTGAAATCCTTTTATTTTTTTGGATTTCCTCAACCTTTGTCTCTTGGTCACACCAAGTCTTACTATGGCAGTCAACCCTTGATGTGAACCAATTCAAGTAAACCCAAAACCTTGGATTAGAATTCCCCAATAATTGAAAGCACCCCAACTAGGGTTGGTCAATCACTTTGAACTATGGTTCGTTTCTAACCAAGATTATGGAAGGCTATACCGACTTAATATTTTCTTTGAGGTATTTTATCCTTATACGTAAATTTTAATTTTATAATCTTTGATTACATACTTTTTAATATTAAGTGGGATGTACTTAAATGATTAACCATATCTAAGATAATATTTACGCATAATCCAGTCTTATTTTAGTTCCATCTTGCATGCTTGTTTAATTAATTAATTGTGTGATCGTGAAAACACACTCAAAATAAATAAACCATTCAAATGAAATAAATAAAATAAATGTTATGATCATGATCTTTTTCTATTTGTTAGTTTATCTATTAGTTGATAAACTAACCCAAGACCTAGGGGAGAAACATCTTAAACATTTTGGGTTCATGTTTACAGCTTTCACCTATCCACCTTTGTATCTCCTTGGATTGGTTTCACCTTGACTCCTAACTTGAGCCGCCTCCACTAGCTTGGGAGATCCATCTGTTATATATGATTTTATCTCACTTGCAGGTGAGGGGTAAAACAGGTTTTTACATAAAACAAACATTGGGCATGTAGGCCCTACATATTAATGAGGATAAGGCTCACAGGCCAACAAATTTAATTTAAATAAATTAATTAAAAGAAACCATTCACATATAAAGGTCTTGGTCTAACTTATGATCATCCATACATGCAACAATATTTACGCATAAATAAAACTAACATTTAATTATTTAATCATCCTTGTTTAAGATAAATCACACTCAAATCAATTAATTATCTTTAATTAATCAATCCTTTTATCTTAAAACCTTTTTATATATTTCCTTAAGATTCTCATCCATCATAATTTTAAATAAATAAATTCATTTAAAATTATCTTTGTACATAACTTGTACCTTGGAGGAAACCCAGTTAATTCCCATTCATAATTACCCAATGAGTAGAAATGAACATTACACAGATGTTAAATTAAACAAATATATATGAAACACTTATCATGTGTTGTGCCTCATATTTACACCTGAACTATGGTACACGTCTCAAGGGTTTGTATAATATAATAATAAATTTTAATAAATCTGCGTAATTTGGATGAGTACACGACGTGTAGTTCTGACTACACAATGTGTAATTTTGTTCACCATCCATCTGAAGTACATGCCCAGAGACATGCCGTGTAGATGTACTTCAGAAATATTTGGAGTATATAGCTTGTTCAGTGGGACACACACTGTGTAATATCCACATTACACAGTTTCCAGCCGGGAAATCCGTGTACGGGGTACACTTCCTACCCAAACCTGAAGGGACTACACACCGTGTTCAATGGGCCACATGGTGTGTTATCTGGAAACTTTGTGCCAACTATTCCTAGTCAACACACGGAGTCTTAAAAACTTAGATAGAATCCATTGACATGGCCTAGTTTGGCAGACATGTCTGATGCATTGAACCTAGACTACATGGTGTGTACTGCCTAATACATGTCATGTGTTCTGGTGTTGTACAGCCAAGAACATTTGGAACCACCGGATGAGATTCTATGTTTTATTTTAATCAAAATTAAAAGAAAAAATTGTTTTTTTAAGGTAAACAAGAAACGAGAGAGGAGGAACAGATCTCAAGATTCAGATTTGTAGAACGATTAACTTGAATTGAAGTAAATAAATTATTAAATGCGTAAACCATCAATGAAAAAATAAATAATTATAATCAATGATATGACCCCTTTGATACCACTTGTAGGTTTCGGGCGTAGTGGAAGCGCGTTAGAGGGTATACCCAACTTTAAGTTTTCTGTTAACAATGATCAATCTGAGATCCATCATGATAATAAAATGTCAGATCCTTAGAATAGAATGAAGAATTAAAGAAAGGAAGGGAGTCCTGGAACCATAGAGAGTATCATCATATGTTGGTTATAATTAATTTAATTAAAATACAAGAATTACCTTCTTATAATTCTCTCTTCGTTGATGTTTTCGATCATGATCTGATGTGATCTATCGTTGTGTCGTAGAATCCAAGTGTCGGAATCCTCTAGTAGTGATCCACATGTGCTTCACATATCTTTGGACATCACCAAAGGGATCTCCGGGTGCTAGCGTGAAAGAGCCTTCGCTTGCGATGTCTGCCTTCGATCGCCTTGAGAGCCACTTGCAAAGCACTCCCCTTAATCTGGTGGAGGAGGATCTCTCTCATAGCTTGAGAGCATTCTTGGAAGAAAATAATTCTCTCTTGTCTTGAGAGATTTCTCTAGATCTGTTATGCACAGCCACACAAAATTTCTAGGCTAATGATAATTATATAATTGGAATTTCAATTACTTATAATAATAAAATGAATTAATTACCTGAAATCATTTATTCATTTCATTTAATTCTTAGTAAGACCTCATGTCTAATAATAATAGTTTACTATTATTATTACTTGACATGCACCCAGCGAATTATGCCTAATATTATTTAATTAAATAAATAATATTATTTCTCACAAATCCCCATAAAAACAACACGATGTGTATATTAATATACACAGCGTGTATTTTTGTTTTTCTATTTTCTTTATTTCCTCCACCACATTAATTAGACCTTGAATAATAGTTATTTATTTATCAAATAAATATCACTAAATTACTCACTAATAAATATTTTATTTCTCCCACAATATATTCTCTCTAATAACTAGTGTCTAAATAAATATGATCAGGCGTCCTTGAATAATTATTAAACCACAATTGGGAATAATATTTATTCAACTTGTTAAATTAATATTTAATTGAGATACTTGGACACACTTAGTGTGTGACCATCTAGGCCTCTTTCTTAGTGGCATTAGGCGGAGCCTACCTAAAGTACAAGGTTAGGATCTAGCAACATTCCAAGGCACCCATAGAGAAAGAAGTTAACGCCACAATGACGTGTCACCTCCTACAAACGCTTACCGTGTAATGTAATCCCTTTGTCATGATATCTTGAATCAAGCGGGTTGCATGCTAGTGTCATCAACCCATGTTCTCGATCATTCTTTCTTTGAATTTTTGGAATAGAACATTCTCATTCCTTACCATGGATGTGGATTTATTTAGGTCATATCAATTCCATCAAAGGGACTGAGATATCTACTTCTATTATGGAACAGAAGGGACAAATCCTTTCTCGCGTTATCTATTAATGCAGTATTACTCATGACGCACCCAACATATCCTACCTCACTGCGAACATTTGTCATCACAGTTTTTGTCAATACATCTATGTGCACGATTTGTAATAGCCATTAATAGTAATATTAAAGTCTAAGGACCAATACACATGTCTGCAGATAGTAACATCCAATAACACTATGAAATATGAATTTCCTAGTGGAGGGTCTTGTTCTCATAATATCCTCCTAGATATTACAAAGGGAACACACCATGAGAAGGTGCCTCAAAGTTGTATGAGTCCTCACCCCTAATGGCCTGTATTATTTGTGTCTCTCAAATAACATCATCTGGACATAGAACATATATTCAAGAATAGTGTTGTGGCACTTCCGGGTTCTCATCATAGCATGGATCTGCTATGACCTTTTAGTGCAGCAGCTATCCTCAGGAAATTATCACATGCATTGTCATTCAGAAGAACAATCAAGATGTGATAAGGTATCTATTAATGAATAAAGTACAAATTATTTGGTTCTAGTCCACCATCTCCAACAAATTTAACACATAATGTGGTTGGTGTGACTCTAAGTGCATGTTTTCAATATAAAAGTGTCATTTTAGTTTAAAATGTGTGTCACATTGTCAAAACTGATAAAAAATATCATATTATTTTCAAAATTTAGGAAAATGATCCATAATTCATTTTTTATGTATAGGATTTGACAGCATGTCAATCTGACACACGATGTGGTCGATGTAACTCAAAATGTGTGTTTTTAATATAAAAGTTTCATTTTAGTTTAAAACATGCATCACGTTATCAAAACCAAGAAAATAAGATCATATTTTTTCAAAAATTAGTAAAATGATCCATAATTAATGTGTGATGTGTAGGAATCAAATGAACATCAATCTTATACATAATGTGGTCAGTATGACTCAAAGTTTGTGTTTTTTCATTACAAGTGTCATTTTACTCTATACAATCAGGGTGTTTATTGAATGTTACAATAACCCAATCAAAATGAATGTGGTTGAGGATTCAACCCTCAATGACCCCTGATTTAGGGGGGGATTTTTTAATTAAATGTATGGTGTTGTAAATCCAGTGATGCGCATGTGCATTGGGCGGTGGCGGGGCAATGGTGGAGGGTGATGTCAGTGGTGCTGTGATTGGGATGGTAGGGGTGATGTAGGATACTGATGGCCTCTAGTGGGAGTCTCTATGTCAGAATTAGTGATCATAAGGTAACATGATGTGAAACCATCACAACTATATTTTTATTCTTTTGCAACGATCTTTTTGTGATGGATTCTAGTAGCAAATGACTCTTAGCAACGAGAATCTATTTCAAAAAGACCGTCATAGAAAATGGCATCGCAAATATTCTTATATGCGATAGACCACCACAAATAATTTTTTATTATGATAGACTGTCATTGTCATTAAAAAATAATCTCACAACTTTTTAAAAAAAATATTTGTGACAAACTGTCACAAATACTTATTATTCGTGACGGGAACGACATTTCATCGCAAATAGTTCAACAAATTTTTTTAAAAAAATAATTGTGATAGATCACCAAATCTATTGAAAATAGTTATATATTTAAAAACTAATAATTAAAAAATACATATAATAAAAACATGCATAACATTATTACACTATTTCACACATAATATGTTTATCAAACCAAAATGCATAATAGTAAAAATAACAATCAACTGGTACCCAGGTGAGGAGGATCACCCAAAGGGTCGAAGGGAACTCCATACCAACACCATGCACAAACCATCGTATATACTCCAACATCTTCTCATCTCTATAATGTTACTTCTCACACTCCTCCTTATTCTCTCTCTATATCCGTTGTATCATCTCATCTTGAGCTCTTAACCTCTCTTCATATTGTGCAGCGGATGAGAATGATGAAAAATCAGTATGATCTCCATTTTATCCAACCAATGACATCATATAAGTACCATAATAACTAGTAAGTGTAAATCATGAACCAATATCAGTCACCCGACCTTTCTCAACACCAAGTAAATTTGCTTGTATCCAAACCCCCTCATCAAAACCTGACTCGCACATGGAATTTTCTTTTCTCTAAGCTTGACTCTAACATGAATGAGAAGTATCAGTCTCATACATTTACTTAAAATATAATTAGAAATTAAAATAATAATAAAATTATTTTAAGTAAAAAAATTAAAAAAACTAACCACAATCTAGCATTATCTGTCA
The DNA here is from genome assembly GCA_963277665.1 of Viscum album. Lineage (NCBI taxonomy): Eukaryota > Viridiplantae > Streptophyta > Magnoliopsida > Santalales > Viscaceae > Viscum > Viscum album. Next base: position 1,579,862,036 of record OY728141.1, read on the forward strand.
ATGAAAAGCTATCATATATGAGGATTGGTGTATATCTTCTAGTAAACTTTGAACTCCATAATAGAGGGGTCAGTAGCATCCTATATAATATAAAAAACATTTTATATTTAAATTATATATATATTAATAAATAGTGTTACTTACCATATATCATCGATGTATACCAAATGTATGACTCTCGGTCTTATGTGTGACCTCCTGCCTCCCCCAGTTCTAATGCCCAGATGAAAACCTCCCCTTCAAAGTCTCTCCTACCCAGTGGGAGCATAATCCATACCATATCTAAGCTGAGATATACTCAGGTCAATGATAGAATCAAGACTGGTTAAAAATATTAATAGAATCTCTATCCATGGATCTCTTTATTAGATTGTGTAAAAACTAACAAAGACATTCACATATACAAATCTTTCATGCCTCCCAAATATAATATATCATGCTATCATCGATCAAAGATAATAAATTCTATAAGAGAATTAAAAAATCATGTTATAAGTTAAATAAATTTAAAATAAAATATATTATTTATTAACATACAATCCAGTGGTTGAACATCTGATGTCAAACAACAATGGGAACCTAATCCCATGACACCCATGGCACAAAAAAATAATTTCATAGAATCACACCAGCCTTCCCAATAGCTAAATGTGAAAAACTGTGCAAATAAAAAAAATAAGAATATTATTACAAAAATGAATACAAAAATTAATATGAAATAAATACATTAAACAATTGAAAATACCTTCGTAAAAGAGGATCAAAATCAAGAGATGGGTGTCTTGCTAAAACAAGGTTAAAAATCATCAATCTAGCAAGGTCTCACCCCCTCCTAATAGGTGATGTTGTAGCAGAATCCTATGGGTTAGATGAATCGATCCTATCACTAGGAATCCCAACATCATTGAGATAATGAAATAGATCGTCGGGAGAATCTTCATCCATCTAAAACAAATAATATTACCATTAAAAAATTATTAATATAGATATCAAATATAAAAAACTAATAAATACCAAAATACAATAATCTTACCTATGCATAATTTTTAATGCAGATATCAAATATAAAAAACTAATAAATATTAAATCATAATAATTACTTGTAAAAAAATACCATAATATAATAATTTTACTTATAAATAATTATTAGTATAGATATCAAATATAGAAAACAAATAAATATAATACAGAATATAATAATTTTACCTATCATTAATTGTTAATACAAAGATTAAATATAAAAAACAAATAAATAATGGAATCAATAAGGGAATATAATAGATCATCAAAGATATCTTCAACCATCTGAAACAAAAAATCTTACCTATAAATAATTTTTAATACAGATATTAAATATAAAAAAATACCTCAATATAATACATCATTCATCATCTTCATCCTCATTTTCATCGATGGTAATGTCTTCATCTTCCTCTTCAGTATCATCAACTTCCATACGACTTTTAGTTTCATCATATCTTATTACTTCATCAATATTATCAATATCATCATCCCTTGATTAGAGGGTTTCATCATCAATATTTATATATCATCGAGTAAGAGATATATTTAGGGATGTTTCTTGAAAATTTTCAATATTTTACACTTCCACGGAATAATTTTCATTTTCAAGAAACTGATTATCATGAGATTTCATTTTTATTACACTCCACCAATCATTTAAATCACTTAAAATAGTATAATAATTTTCATAATAAACTTTATTCTCTTGATGTGCCAATATAAATGGTTCATTTGAGGCAAGAAGACTGTTATATTTAATTTTAATTATTTTATGCCATGGATGAACTCATAACCCCCGATCAGTATCAAACCAATGGTGTTTAAACATTATTACATAATTTTTTCCCAGATAACATAACTCAATTATTTTTTCTATCATACCATAAAATTCAACTTCACATTATTTATGATGAGATCCTTTCAAACAAACACCATTTTTCATTGATTTATTGTATTCACTATATATGTGTGTATGAAATAGAAATCCATTAACCACATTCCCATTATAAGATTTTACCAATTTTGATGGAGGGTATTTTAGCACACATAATCAACTATAAATTATACTTTTATGTTTAGTTTCCTTTTAATAATAAAAATTATTAATAATAGATATCATTACAAAATTGATTTAATGTTTCATCGTATACAACTTAACTAACCAGTCTTTGAAACCAATGTGGAAAAAAAATTGTTGATGTTGGGAAATTTGTATAATTTTTTTGATATGGTGATCATATAGTCTAAAAATGAATAATGTAAATAAATTTACCTATTAAAAATTTTAAAAAAAATAAAAAGTAGTACTTACTCCACAAATCATGTCATTTCTTCACAATTGAGCAGAACATATGTATGAGCTTTGTGCAGTTCTTCATCTGAAATCCATTGTTCATGATAACCACCAAAACCAAGATTAGGATGATTAAAAACTGAAAACTTATAGTCCATAAGATCATCAAAAAATTTCTCATTGTGAACCATGTGGTTGTGTTTTGAAGTATATTCATATTGAAGATAATAAGAACAGAAATTTAAAATTTCCTCATGTATGTACACTTCGGTAATTAGACCTTTAACTGATGATTTGTTACATAATTTATTCTTTAATTTTTTTATACATATCCCAAATGGGTACATTCATCATAATTATATCATCCCTCCACATTTAGCTTCATACACCAAATTTAATATTAAATGTTTTATTGAGTCAAAGAAGGTTAGCGGGGATATTTTCTTCAATTTACATAAAATTAAAACATATTTTTGTAGCATACTCAATGCATCATAATTTGATGTTTCCACATAAATATATCATAAGAAATGTGATATTTATATCAATGAATCCCATGTTGAGGAATTCAACATCCCTCTAAGATCAAAAGGCAGTGATCATTCCATTATGACATGGCAGTCATGACTTTTTAACTAGGTAATACATCCATTTTTTATGTAATGAGAAAAATTAGAAGTATAATCATCTAGTAATATCAAATCTTTAATCTATTCACATAATAATAATGACTTTATTTATTAAGTGTGTAAGCTACTTTTGGCATCATTAAATTTTATGATCTTTCATCTTCAAATAATTCAATTTTAGGATGCCTATAAATTTAAGAAAGATATAACCATGTCTTTAAATTATCTTTGTTCTTACTGGGTGTGTCCAACGTGGTATAAAATATTTTATCAAAAAAATTATTCTCAATATACATTAAACTTGATGAACCAAAAAATTATACCAATATGAAAGGTCCCAAAAAATACTCTGCTTTATCCAATTATGATCTCTCATAAAACCATATATTTTTGTTTGTTTATAGTTTGTCTAAAAGTGATATGAGGTAATGAAGAAATTATATATTTTATATAAATACCTGAGAAGACTAATGTATATTCTTCTCTTTCAATTCCACCTTTTATAAAATTATGTATATTCCTTCAAAAAAAGTGATCTGTAGTAAGAAATATTTGATGATAGTCAAAATAACTGGTCTTTATTCCATTAAATAATATAAACACTTTATTCTCAGCCATGTAATATGAACATTATTTTAGACCATGTGTACTTCATCAAGATAACATATCATGCACCAGAAAGTCACTAATTAATTGTCCACATTAATGAAACCTTCATTGTAAAATTATGATTTAGAACTATATCATATGTAGTTACATTGTCATTCCATAATGAAATTAACTCATCAATTAGTGACTTAAAATAAACATTGATATTATTATTCAGATTTCATAGAATTAATAGTACCAAATGTGTGTGTGTGTGTGTGTGTGTGGTTACTTCATTAGAATCTAAGGAGGTAAGTTGTATAGAGTTGTGAAAATAGTCCAACAAGAATATTGATTGTTATAAGCACCAAATGGACAAACACCAGTAGTATAAAGACTCAACTATATGTTATGATATTATGAATAAAAATAAGGATACATCTGGTTGAAGTGTTTCCATGAATCACCATCACATGGATGATTTAATATTTTACTGATGTAAATATTTGATTAATTCTATGTAATCAATGTAGTTGTGTTGTGAGACATAAATAGATGTTGTAAACAGGGTGTAATTGGAAAATACCTCAACTATTTCATAGAAAATATATACTTTCCTTATTGTGCCTCTTTATTCATCAATTATCCACATATTGTACATTTAACTGATGATTCATAATCAACATAATATAATATGAATACATTGAACACACATGGGTATTCTGATAACTAAGGCCCAAATTATGAACCAAATTCTTACTTTCATAGAAACTTGTAGGTAATGTATTTTCATCAGGAAACAACGATTTAACCAAAGAAAATATTTGATCAAAACAATTATTTAACATCCCAAAATCTGATTTAATAGACATAAATTTTGTAACAGCTTCAAGTGTACTTATCTGGAATCCCAGATATAAGGCCTCCGCAACAGATTTCAACAAATTGTAAAATTGAGATGGTTCTGATTCAGGATTTGGAATGTCATTTTGAGTTGTTGTTTCATGAATAGATGGGTCAGCATCCACATGTACTAAATTATGAAATGATGGATCTTGAACTAATTTTTTTATTATCTACTAAATTTCATTCACCATGTTGATACCAAAAAATATAATCTTTTCGAAAACCAAAAATGCGGTAGATAAAGTCTAACATTTTCAAATGTTTCAAATATCCTAAGATCACATTTCTTACATGTACATTTAATTGTTATTTCATAAACAAATTCTGAATGTGATGATACAAATGATATAAATGTTTCAACACCCTCAATGTAGAAAAGATTTATACCAGATCTGTTACGATTTTTGTAATGATTTATCCAATCATGATCGCTTAATAGAAACCAATTTCTACTTCCTAAGTCCATAGTTTTCTAAAAAAACAAAAAAATCAAGAATAATTATTACTCATTGTGATTAATTACAAATTATTATTATATTTTAATTATGACTAATTATGACTACTTATCACAAATTCTTACTAATTTTTACTAATTATTAATAATTATTATTAATTACTACTAATTATAATAAATATTTATTACTTAATAGAGTTTTTTTATTAATTATAACTAAAGTTTTAATAAATATTACTAATTTTTAATAATTATTTTTATATTTTATATTTTTTTACAAGTTACTGCAAATCATCGCAATTTTTACTAATATTAACAAATTATTAATAATATTACTGATTATTATTAATATTTACAAATTATTACGGACATTGACTAATTATTTCTTAATTCTTACAATTTATTTAATAATTATTAATAATTTAAGTAATTAATATAAAATTTTCACTAATTATTGCAAATTTTTAATAATTTTTGGCATTTTATAAATTTTATTGTAGTTTATTATAAATTATCATAATTTTCTAATATTTACAAATTATTAATAATATTTAGTAATTAATTCTAACATTTACTAATTATTATTAATATTTACTAATTATTTATTAATTATTAAAAATTATTTAATGATTATTACTAAATTTTTACTAATTATTGTGAATTTTTAATAATTGTTAGATCCTTTCTTCAAAGGATTTCTACAAGAATACTGTTAGAAGTGACTCGGGCTCTCAATGGATGGGTAAGTTGAATAATAGCTTTCTTAAACCCTCGCGTTCCACTCTTGCTTGGAGATTAGCACACAGGAAACTTCCCACTGATGATTTTCTCTAAAGATGTAGCATATCTCTATGCTCCAAATGTGCTTTATGTCATCAGCATAGGGAGGACATTGACCACCTCTTCTTCACCTGTGTGGTAGCTGCAGCAATGTGGCAGGTAGTTTCCAACATATTCAAAGTGCCACTACCTTGGGGCAACTCAATCGTGGACTTCATGAAAACCTGGCCTGTGATCAATCTGTCTCCGCAAATCAGGTATTTTTTCCTAACTGTTGCGAAAGAATTAATTTGTGTTATTTGGAAATCCAGAAACAAGGCCATTCATGAGCAGCAGAAATTCAGCACTGGAAATGAAATTTTTGGTCTGCTCAGTGCTATTCGTGAGGCTGTTCTGCTGAGAACCAGCTACTGTGAAAACTCCTACCATGATATTTCAGTTCTGAAGAGATTGGGAGTCTGGGGCAACTTCCATCCTCCTCATGGCACGATTGAAGTGCTTTGGAAACCTCCCTTCCAGGGCTGGATCAAGATCAATACTGATGGTGCCTCACGAGGTAACCCAGGTCAATTTGGCTTTGGGGCTGTCTTCCGGGACCATACAGGGTGTGTTGTTGGTTGTCTTTATGGATCGTGTGGCTTCGCCACTGCTCTTGAAGTAGAGATGCAGGGTGTTATTGAAGCGGTTGAGCAATCTAGTAGAAGAGGTTGGGACAAGTTGTGGGTTGAATGTGATTCTACACAAGTGGTGATTGCTATCAGGATAGGTGCTATTCATCTTTCTTGGAAGTTGACCAATAAATGGTCAAGATGCTTGGATCTTCTCTACTCAAGGTAGCACATTGTCACACATGTTTATAGAGAAGTGAATGCGGTGGCTGATGGTCTTGCAAACAAAGGTGTGAATGGCTCTGATTTTCATTGGGAGGATCAAGTTCTAGGTGATCTTCTTTCCTTTCTGAGGAAGGATCAATGTAAAGGATCTACTTTCAGACTGGTGTAAGTGTTTTGTTTTTTATCAATAAAGGGATCTTTCTTTTGGGCAGGATCTCTGTCTTTATAAAAAAATTGTTAGTATTTTTTATATTTTTTTAAAAGGTATTACAAATTTTTTAATAATTATTAATAACTAAGTTTTTAAGAAATATTACCTATTTTTAATAGTTATTATTATTATATATACATTTTTACAAATTATTATAAATTATCATAATTTATTAATACTTGCTAACTATTACTAATATTGCCTAATTATTTATTAATTATTAAAAATAATTTAATAATTAATAATATTTTTAAAATTATTAATAAATTTTTACTAGTTATTTTGAATTTTTATTAATTTTTAGTATTTCTTATATATTTTTACAAGTAATTACAGATTTTTCACTAATTGTTGCATATATTTATTATCTAATACTAATTATTATTAATTATAAATAAAATTTTAATAAATATTACTAATACATTATAACTAATATCAAACATGATAAAAAATGAAATACCATAAGATTATTGATCAAATGTCATTGATGAATGATATGTAACATTAAAATAATTAATTCAATCAATAAGCATGAACATGTAGTTAAAATATTATATATATATCATTTTTTGTAATAATTAAAATATAAAAAAATCATATAGGTAAATATATCAATCAATCATATGGTGTCACCACTTTCAAATGATATAATCATAAATTTATAATGATTCAAAACTCAAAAGATATTCAAGATCAAATATGCAATAATAATATGAGAAATAAATAGTAATGCGAAACGGATGGGTTGTGGTGGGGCTGGCCAAGCCCACACGGGCTTCGAACCACACAGGATTGGGATCGCATAGGCTGAAGGTTGAAAAATCCCACATGTTAAACGGGTTGATTTATCAAGTTACTACTATAAAACATGCTTTTAACAATGCTAGAATAGGCCTTTATCAGCACTAGAAAAGTGTTGATAACCTCAGTGTGGTTAAAAGGCCTAGGCTTTTATCAGAGCTAGAAAAACGTTTATAAAGGGTATCTTTATCGGTGAAAATAAAATCACTTATAAAGTATACTTTTATCATCACTTTTAAAAGCACTAATAAAAGACACCATTTATCAGTTCTTTTATTTAGAACCGATAAATAGACCCTTTATCGACACTTTTAGAAGTGCTGATAAAGGTGCAAACTACAGTGTTATGTTACAACATACTACAGCACCAGAAACAGGTGCAGTGTGATGTAACAACACACTGCATCACAAAAAATAGAACATAAATGACCAAAATAAGATACAAATACCAAATTTAAATTAAATAAAATTTCTAACACAAATACAAGAAAAAAACACTATTATAGAGTATGTCAGTTGTTGTTTTACTAAAATTAATGTAAATTTTGAATAAAAAGGGGCATTTGGAGTCATAACGGTTACACCATGATTCAAATTGAAGTGTGGCTGATTACTATATGCTAATAATGACTTATGTATCATTTTCCTAAAGTACCAAAACAATCCGAATGTGTTTTCTCAGTTTTGAGTATGTGAGTTGTTTTTTTATTAAAATTAATGTCAGTTTTGAGCACTTGGAGTCATCCGGGTCACACCATGCATTGTATTGAGGTGTGGCTAATTCCTATACATCACAAATGACTTATGGATAATTTTCCTAAAGTACTAAAATAATCTTAATGCTTTTTCTCAGTTTTCAGTATGCTAGTTGTTTTTTTCACTAAAATTAATGTCAATTTTGAATAAAAAGACACATTTGGAGTCATACTGGTCACATTGTGCGTCAGATTGAGGTGAAGTAGATTTCTACACATCCTAAATGAATCATGAATCATTTTCCTAAAGTATCAAAACAATAAAAATGTGTTTCCTCTATTTTGAGTACGTCACTTGTGTTTTTTTACAAAAATGTCATTTTAAACTGTAAACACGCACTTTGAGTCATACAAGTGGCATCGTGTGTGGGTTTGACATGAGACTAATTCATACATGTCACAAATGAATTAATAATCATTATCCCATATTATCAATACAATATTATGGCATTTTCTTGATTTTCAATGAGTGACACTTTTTTGTATTAAAATGTCAATTTTAAACTGATAACAGACACTTTGAGCCATATTGGTCACACCATGTGTCAGATTGAGGTGAGGATAATTTTTACACATCAAAAATGACTTATGGGTAATTTTTCTAAAGTACCAAAACAATATGAATGCATTTTCTCAGTTTTGAGTATGTCGGTTGTTTTTTTCACTAAAATTAATGTCAATTTTGAATAAAAAGACGCACTTTGAGTAATACCAGTCACACTATACATAGTATTGAGGTGAGATTGATTTCTACAAGTCCTAAATGACTCATGGATCATTTTCATAAAGTATAAAAACAATCAGAATGAATTTCCTCTATTTTGAGTATGCCACTTGTGTTTTTTACTAAAATGTCATTTTAAACTGGAAACACGCACTTTGAGCCATACAGGTGGAATCGTGTGTGGGTTTGACATGACACTGATTCATAAACATCACAGATGAATTACAAATCATTTTCCCAAATTATAAATACAATCCCATCATGTTTGCTTAATTTTTAGTGAGTGGAACTTTTTTGTATTTAAATGTCAATTTTAAACTCATAACGAACACTTGAAATCATATCGGTCACACCATGAGTCGGATTGAGGTGTAGCTAACTCATACACATCAACAATAACTTATGGATCATTTTACTAAAGTACCAAAACAATATAAATTTATTTTCCCAGTTTTGAGTATGTCGATTATTTTTTCACTAAAATTAATGTCAATTTTGAATAAAAAGACGCACTTAGAGTCATACCAGTCACATAGTGTGTCGGATTGAATTACGGCTAATTTCTACACATCCCAAATGACTCATGGATAGTTTTTCCAAAGTATAAAAACAATAAAAATGTGTTTCCTCTATTTTGTGTACACCACTTGTTTTTTTACTAAAATGTCATTTTAAACTAGAAACACATACTTTGAGCCATATAGGTGGCATCGTGTGTGGGTTTGACATGAGACTGATTTATACACGTCACAAATGAATTATGAATCATTGTACCAAATTATCAAGAAAATCCAATCATGTTTTCTTAGTTTTCAATTAGTGACACATTTTGTATTAAAATATCAATTTTAAACTGATAACAGACACTTACTAGTCACACCATGCATTAGTTTGAGGTTCGGATGATTCTTACACATCAAAAATAACTTATGGATCATTTTCATAAAGTACCAAAACAATCCGAATGTATTTTCTTCTTTTTGAGTATGCCAGTTTTTTTTCACTAAAATTAATGTCAACTTTGAATAAAAAGACACACTTGGAGTCATACCAGTCACACTATGCATTGGATTGAGGTGCAGATAATTTATACATATCCCAAATGACTCATGGATCATTTTTATAAAGTATCAAAACAATAAGAATGTGTTTCCTCTATTTTTAGTATGCCACTTGTGTTTTTTTACTAAAATGTCATTTTAAACTGGAAACATGCACTTTGATCCATACAGGTGGAATCGTGTGTGGGTTGGACATGAGAATTATTCATACATATCATAAATGAATTATGAATCATTGTTCCAAATTATCAAGACAAGTGGTGAAAAACAATATTTCAATAAGTCACCTAAAACACTTGAAAATGGATCTTATCTTAAGTGAAATGTATTGTGTGCACTTTTAAACAATTATTATCAAACAGAATCATGAAATGATGATCATTATACTTCATTTCCCAATAATTTTATTGTTTGTAATACAACACTTCTTATCCTCCTCTAACTCAGTATTCACTTTGGTCTTCACCTCTACCTCCTTCTCCACGTCGGTCTTTGCCTCCGACTCTACCTCCACCTTCACCTTCGCCTCCACCTCTGCCTACGCCACCACCTCTGCCTCTACCTCCAAATCTACCTTTGTGTCTGCCTTCATGATTTCCCAACAATTTTATTATTTGCAGGTCATCACTTCTAAACAAATTTATTTCCTCTATTATACTTCTCCTTGAGAAAGAGATCAAAAATAATATATAATCATTCTGACACTAATGCTTCACACCCCAAATATCTTTCGAATGTCATAACTCATACTAGATCACAAACATAGTAAGTAATCACCTAAATTTGTTTTTTTCATACATTCTAACAAAAATTATGTTTCTCACTCATCTCTAAACAAATTGATTTCTTCTTTTGAGTAACTAGGTTGTCGAAAGTCTTGATAGTACTAAGAAAATATATACAAACAAATGATTAATAAATATATTTAATGAAATTATAATTACCTTCAGAAATTATCTATTGGGGGATTCTAGTCTTTTCATGTTTTATGATTTCTCTCATAAATTTTCAAACATAATATCCATAATTGGTGTCATTATCTTGTTTCAAACACTACAGAAACATTGACCAAAATAAGTAAATTGTTTTGAAATGTTTTGATAGTTAAATATTTCTATATATAACTTAATTTAATTCCATGTGTGGTAATCCATAGGCTTTATCCCTTCAGAAACCGACTTCATGCTATGATCTAACATGTATTGAGAAACCACCATATCATAACAAAATTATTATTAAAACACTGAACAGACATATAATTCAAATTTTATCTATAAAATGTTAATTTCAGTGTATTAAATATTCACAATACACATCATGTATGGTCGGTTGGTTGCATATCCATTCATTGGATCTAAAAAATAAATATTTGGGGTGTCCATATTAATTGATATTAGCATCCAATGCATCCTAAAAAAACAAAAACAATTAAGTAATGAAAAAATTAAAAATATATTTTATGTGATTAGATTGTAGAGTTTACCTTTGTATTATAGGCATCAAAAATTCTATCGTCTGATGTTTTTTTATTAAATGCTTCAAGTAACTGAACTTTTTTCTTATTAATTTCTTCCTCATTCAAATTAATTTCTAATGTAGAAACAATATAGGGATTATTGAATCCAAATCATGCTTCGCATGATCTTACCTTTATATAGTTGTGATATAAAAAACTGTATAAAATATGAATAGTTGTTAACTTTAATAAACATATTATATCACTATTTGGACAGGTATATTATGAAAATGTACCTTATGTATGTATTCACAACTAAAACTCCCAGCCATTCATGCTTGAGAATCTCATTTAGAGTCTCGAGACCAATTCTGTATATCAAGGAATATCTATATATTTATTCTTCATATTCAATTAAAGAAATGGTTTTATCTTTAAATGTGGTCTCTACATGAATTTTTAATGATAATAAATGTTTCTCTGAAACTGGAAGGGAGAAGGTACTCTCAAAATTTCATTTTGTTTTCTTGTACGATTCACCAAATTTTCTTGATTCGGCCTTCCGTTTCTCTACCGCTTTATCCATATGTAATATCATACCTCACTTCAAACCTTTTATCATTAATTGTTACATGTTATTCATATTAAAAAAAATTAAATATATACCATGTGTATCTTTATAAGATTAGATGATCATGCTATGAAATATCCAATAGTATCTTTGACCATTGTAATATTTGAACCATCAAGTGGAACATGCAACTTAGGAGTCGTCTCATAAGATACCTCAATCCCCACTCTCGTGTGATCTTTTGGGAGGTCTTGATTGTGTATCTAGTCTACTAGGATATTATACATTGTACCTATCACAACATGACTATACTTGGGTGTTGACAGATACAAATCATATAAAATTGTACCCTGTAGAATTTTAGTAATATCAAGTTATCAGAAGTTATTTTATTCACATTTAGGAGAAAGAGTAATGAAAAAATTGATTTCCCCATGTAAGGTATGAAGTTGTGGGGAATGACTACCCTCAAAGCAAGTGGGGTCATTTGGTTCATGTGTGGATATTTTCTCTACTACTGGTTCACTTTGATCATTTCTTATACATTGGTCTACCAAACAATAACATAAAATAATATCCAGAAGTGAGTCTATTTGTGTATAAAGTCATCTAATAATATTATTTTTATCTTCATGTGGTTTTATCTTCTCAAAATATGTTCGAGAGACTCCAAAACCTAATCCTCTGACACAACCATATTGTTCAAGCCACTTTAAAGCTGCTGAAAGTAGATTTTCTTCTAGTACGGGCGTTGCTAATTATTGTGTCTAAACCATATAAAAAAATAAAAAAATAAAAGATATTTTTATATAATATTTTTATAAATCATAACAAATTACAATTATTTCATACTTACACATGATTCCCATACATTTTTTGTGATTTCATCAACTATTTTACCCTCTTTATTTACACAAGCCTCCTTCCATGGAATATAACGTGGGATGGAAGTGGCTTTGGATTTTAATTCATCAATATGTATATAAAAAAATGAACATATTTTGTTTCATATCACATAATTAAACTTTTATTGTTGATTTAAAATACATACCAATTTTTTCTTTAATGAAGTGTACCCCATACTTGCTTTGCAGTAGGGGTATGTTGGTTTTGATACACGTTCTTTATTTTCAGCACTCTTTTGTTGTTTCATAAATTAATAATTTTGAATTAATTTGGATAAAATAAATAATGTCAAATAATATATTATAGACTAAAATTCACCTGAAATTATTTATCATTGTGACTATTAATGAAAGCAGTCTATGTTTCCTACTTTATAATGTGTACATAACTAGGTGGTGGGTAGGGATTTATTTTCCCCTCAGCATCCCTAAGATGTAACTTTGTAAGAAGAGTCTGGAAGCCTCTATGGGATTTTCCAGGGGCCATTAAGACAAAATTATTATAAAAATCTTCTAAAATAAATGAATTTTGAAAGGAATAATGAAAATTAAATAAATGTTTCATTGTATAATTTTTCAATAAAATAGAGAAATTATATTGTAACATTACCGTTATGTCTTTCCAAAGGATTTCCTTTGTTACAGGTTGGATGTGGTTCCATGAATCAATATCAATTAGCACATTCATCCTCATTGTGACCCTAAGATAACTAATTAACATTGAATTTTCAGGGTCAAGAGGTTGACCATGTTGATTCCAACCAACCTCAAATTTTATACCCTGAACTATTGACTTGATAATTTTATTCATCACTGTGGTGTTGCCTCATTGTTGTTGTTTTTTCATCAACATGTTTTTGATCCCCTGATAATTCTACATTTTCATCATCAACAGTATGTTCTTACTTAGGATTGGTAACATCATCGTGTGCAGAAGAAATTGTCTGCATGAGTAGTTAAACATTTAATTTGTATTGAATAACAACAATACAATACACTCCATACATAAAAGACAACAATTTCATGCATATTTCATGAAAAATGTTATTGTCTTGAATAGAGATATAATACTTCAATACTCTAGTACAACTAACCTTTAATAACTTTATTTAATTTGTCCTCATACGTTTATTATTTTACATCTCTTGATGATAGATTGGACTCCTTTTTTCAAACTAGACTTCCTCCCGTAATTGTGGTTCCAAAGTTCTTTGATGACTTACCTCCTGAATAGTTATTATTGAATTTTTTTGTTTGATATTTATCTCCCATATTTTTAGGACATCCACCTATGTTTCTTGAACTAATCTAACCAAAATTCATCCCATGATCATTTTGGATGACTACTACTCAGAGTAGTTCAAGAAACATAGAAGAGATGGGGGATGAGTCTCAAGCAACAAAATTCAATAAATGTCCAAGAGATGAAAGTCTAGTTTCCATTGAGTTTAAAAAATAACTTAAATGAAATTTTAATTTTGAATTATAACATATTACATTACAAAAATGAAGGAATGAAAATTCAAATCCACATGACTTCCACTCACAGTCATTTACTTCCACTCACAAACATTTATTATTTTCTACTTCCTCTAAAATGTTTCTTTTTTATAGGGATTATAGGATACACAAACTTGTGGTGGTATTGATGTGAGGCAGATGGGAGATCTTGAAAACTGGCCATTTTCTCCAAGATACCAAGAGAAATTATCCTGAAGATGAAGCTGAAAATAGGATTGGAGAGTTATGCTTATTGTGGGAGGAATACCTTCGAGAGTCAGATTAGATGACTCATAATAGTAGTATTCTCATCCAAGTATTCTTAACTGTAGAGTTCTAATATGATCCAATGTGACCACACTCAAAATAAAAGTAATTTTTGATGAATTTTTATCAAAAGTAACTGAGTGAGTCATATAAGAAAATGCATATCAAGAAACCAAACAACTTCATTCATTATTTTTTGATTAATTTTTTAGTTTCATTTTTTTTATTCCCGTGAAGAAGTAAATAAGGAGGATGAAAGGCTAAAAGAGTTGAATAATGAGTTGGGAGATGTGGTATTCAAAGACATGGAAGTGGCTTTGATAAATATTAATGAATATAATCTGAGCGGGAGGTATGTCATCAAGGAACTTTGGAACCACAATGATGGGAGGAAGGCTAGCTTGAAAGAGGGAGACCAATCCATCATCTGGAGATGGAAGACAATCAATCATGTCAGGATGGATTATATAAATGTGGTGAAGGTTAGTTATACTATAGTATTGAAGTATTATATTTTTGTTTAAGACAGTAAAAATTTTCATGCAAGATGCATTCAATTGTGGACTTTTATACATGGAGTGTATTGTATTGTATATCTATCTTACTAAAATGAATCCTTATTTAAAAAACCTTATTTTTGAAAACCGTGGTCCTTTTTTATAAAAAGATATTTATGTTTCTCATGACTATTATGTGTTGTATGCTTCTTTCACAACATAAGATAGAGATTCAGTTCGCATTAGTCTCTTATGAAACTAGAATAATGAGTTTACAGAGTAGGGGTGGAATTGTATAGGTATAGGTAAGGGTGAGAGAGAGAGAGATAAGATACTCATAAATAAAATTTACACTAATTAATCTTTTTCCATATATTTACTTATATAGAATATTAATGTTAATAACATTATGAATAAGTTTAATCTCAATCCTAGATGAAATATAAGATACTCATAAATAAAGAATAATAAGCTCATGTGTCCTAAGACCATCGAAAAGAGTATAATATACTAAGATTGTACCAATCACTATAGAAGAACTCTGTATAGCATCATCCATAAACTACTCAACCATAAATAATCTACCAATAATATCTAATGATCCTTCCTAGAAGGAATATCTCAAAAGTACCATTGGAGGTTCCCCAACTAACCACATCGATAGAAATGTTTCACATCAAATAGGCAATAAGGATTAAAGTGTCCTAGGAACCTCCACTGATATAATCACTCAAAAAGTATCCTCAATTGAAGAGGAATTCTAATATCTCCAATCTAATGGTATTGAAGAAATGAATCTCACCCCCACCTATATTTGATATCACTTTTATCTGCTCAGAGATTCCTTACCTTCCAATTTTGGATATTTTTTTAATCCACCATAATCCCAACAATCAGTACCAATAGTCCTGTTGTGACTGAATTCACATCCCAATACCCATTAAAGTTATTTTCAACACCATCTAAATATTTGAAACTAAATTTTTGGGTATAAAAATTGATTCACATCTTGAAGGATGTTAACCAATGAATTCCCAAAAATTAGGTTGAAGATATTCATCTCAATAATAGAGAAATTCTAGAAAAAATTAGCCTCAATGAAAATTATAAAATATGTTTCACAGTTAAATGTTAGAAATTCTCTTTTCCCAAGAGGTGTTCAAAGATTCAAAGCACGAGGTTTTATTTCAATGTGTAATCCCATGCGATCCACAACACAATAAGCAAAAAATAGTGAGATTTTTTAGTATCAAACAAAGATTCATGAGAGTAGAATTTAAGAGAATCATATCGCGTGCTATCGAAGGACCATATTTATCCTCTGTGAGCATCCACTCGGCACTATAAAATTGTTTACTAGTTGTGCACAACAATTCTATATTGGTTTATTGTGTTTGTAATAACTTATGGGGTATCATTGTTACACGAGAGTCACCCTGGGTCACTCGTTGTATTTCAGTGGCAAGGAGATGAGATATAGGGTTCGTCGTGGTTAAGAACAGCGCAAAAATGAAAAACTCAGAACCCAAAAAAATCAAACAATGATAGAGGAAAAGTAGAAAATAAAATACATTGGATTCTAGCCTTGATTCGTCCAAGGGAACATATAGGAGTCGCACCGACAGCAAAGGAGTTCTGTGAGAGCTTGAGAATCACAAGTGACTGAGTAGCTGTTATGGTTCTTTTAAATAGATCAGAGACACTTTTAACAGCATTTTCATAAAAGAGCTGACAAAGATCACTTTTATCAATGCTAAAATAATAGGCGTTGATAAAAGGGATATTTATCAGCACTTTTTTAGCGCTAATAAAGATCGAGATTTATCAGCACTAAAAAAGCATTGATAAAAAATGTCTTTATCAGTGCTAACATTTCAGCACTGATAAAGATATATTTTAATAGTTCTTTTTTAGCACTGATAAAGGATTTATAATTATAATTACTTAAATAAATTTATTAAAATTTTATAATTATTTAAATATATATAATTATTTATTTATAATTATATAAATACTAATTTAAAAAAATATTATTATTTAATTATAATAAATATAAATTTATAAATTTATAAATATATATAGTAAATATACATTTATAAATATATTTATTTACAAATATTTATTTACAAATATATTTTTAGCATTATTAGTTGATATATAATCTTAAATAGATGCATTGTAAAAATGAGTGAAATTGAATAATTCAAAATGAGTACACTTTAAAAATATTGAAAAAATGGATAATTTTTATTAATTAAATATAAATTATTAAAAAAATATAGATATATATATATTGAAAATACAAAAACATAGTAAATAAATATATATAAATAAATAATAGAAAATGATCAAATTCAAAAATAAAAATTATATATTAAAAATGAATACCCTAACTGTAATATTATTAAAAATAAATAAATAAAATTGACCAATTAAAAACATAATATATCATGTTATAATGAAATTTCTAAAATATACTAAAATTTTAATAAATTAGATAAATATTAAGTGTATGTATTTTTATATATTGCGTAAATATATTTGTGTGTGCATTTTTATATAAAAAATCATTAATTACATATATATATATATATGTACGTGAAATCAATATAATACATGACGTTTGATATATGTTAAATTGAAAAATCAAACAATATTAAAAATGAATAATCCATTAATATGTTTTTAATTAATATTTTATTCATTATATATATATATTTATATTTAATATATATTATTTATTACTATTTATAATTAATTTATATATATATATTATACTTATTCATTTTTATTAATAATTGTTTCATTAATAAATTTGTAAATAATTTTTTAATTTATTCATTTTTAAATTTTTTGTTTAATTATTACAATATATTAATTTTATATATCTATATTTAATATATATTATTTATTAATATTTATAATCTATATATATGTATATTAAATTTATTCATTTTTATCAATAATTATTTTATTAATAAAATGTTTAATATTTTTCTTAATTTACTCATTTTAAATTTTTATTTGTTTAATTATTTCATTTTACTCATTTTACCTATCTATATATTTAATATATACTATTTATTAATTTTTAAAATTTATATGTATATATATTCAATTTATTCATTTTTAACAGTAATTATTTAATTAATGAAATTGTTAAAAAATATTTTTATTTGTTTTCTTTTTTCATTTTATTATGGACCATTATCAAAGTAAAATAAAGCACTGATAAAAATTTCATTTTATCAACATTGATAAATAGTTCCCTTTATCAATGCTTTTTTAGCACTGATAAATGTCTCCCTTTATCAGTGCTTATTTTAGCATTGATAAAGATAGAATTTATCATTACATTTTACTAGCACTGCTAAATTCCAATGTTGTTTAAGGCGTGTTTTGTCATAGTGGCCCACCCCTACCCCACAACGGATGTGGGCAGGCCCATGGGTAACATTCATTATTTATTATTATTATATGTAAATATTTTTAATTATTAATAAAATGAAAATGTTATAATATATTGATATATATAAATATATATGATAAAAGAATGAGGGCGTACTGTTATTTTATATATAATTATTTTATTAAATAAAAATAAAATTTAAATGGTATATTTTTTTACGTTTTGATGTTGAAAAAAACATGTGATGTAGTGGTTTAAGAAAACATAAATTATGTAATTAAATGAAAACATGATTTATAATTTAAATAAAAACTTGAATTATGATTTCATATTGATTTTGTAGCATGGAAAAAAGAAGAAGTAGAAAAATTTCTATTTTAAAAAAAACATGATTTATGATTTTAATGGAAAGAGTGTATTAAATTTGAAAAAAAATAAAGCTATAAATTTATAGATGTGGAAATTATGATAATTTGATTATTTAATTTATGATAGTAATTTATATGAAATCAATATTATGTATTTTAAATAAATTAAATGTTATTGAATGCTAAATGTATGGGGGTGGTAACATTAAAATCATTATTAACATTTCATAATAAATAAATAACACTTCACATATGAAACATTTTATTTTTTTAAAAAAATTGAGTCAAATGGGTAGCATGGGGAATATTTATATTTATATATATATATATATATAATTAAAACTAATGAAATGCTTAAGTAAAAAGAGGAGAAATGTTAAAATGGTGGGTTTCTAACTACATGGATTGAGTGGAATGTTAGCAGGTGCATGCGCATTGGGACTTAGTGGGGTGGCCAAATTAAAAACATAGAAACTACCATTTAAAACAATTTTAAAAACATATTTTGATTGAAAATATCAATCAAACTCAAAATAAGCAAATACGAACGCCCAAATAGGAAAATCTCATAAATCTAAAGGTTAAATATTGGAAAAACTACCTCAAATCAAGTGGAATCAACCCATGTAGAGCTGAAACATGTCATATTCGATGATGAACACCCAAGTGGGGAATTATAAACCAGCAGTAACCCTAAATATAAAATAAAAAACATGTAAAATGTTTGAGTTAGGGTTCGACCAAGCCAATTTCCATGAGAGGGAAGGGGAAATCTCAAAAATAAGGAAGGAGGAGAGAATAGGAGTCTGTAACTGAGAGATTCAAACCTAAATCTGCATGAAATTAGGCACGAAAAATGATATGGGGTGGGTTGTTTGACTAGGGCGGATGAGGGTATGTCATTGTGCATGAAGGGGAAAACAGATCATAAAGTAGTGTAGGATAAAAGGGTTTGAATGGTTTTTTAATTAAAGTTTTGATGACGGGTTGTTCATCACTTAAAATAATTTCGTTGAAACCTTTTGTAATAGATCATGTTATTCATCACTAAAAATAATTTCACAGAAACCTTTTATGATAGATAACATGATATGTTACTATTAATCTTTTTGCAAAAGGGTAATGGAGATGGACAATACTTTTCATCTCTATTCCCATTAAAAATTATGTTTTTTGTGATGGAAGTTGATATCCATCATAAAGGGTAGGTATTCTTGATTATTTTTTATTGTTTCATATCTGTCACAAATAAACCATCACAAATGTATACTTTTTCTAGTAGTGTAGGTGAAGGTATCAACACGTCAGGAAGGTAGTGTGGGTAGGCACTATTAGGTGGGCTACCTCAATTGGAGGGATATGTGTGTTAATGCTTATTATCAAGCCTTATGTCCCCTTTTACAACTGATGTGAGGTGGAGGGGTGCCCTACCATATGACTATCTTAACTTGAGACCAGTATGAGGATACAGAGCAATATGTTTATGATGGTATAATGGTCCACATAGGCATCACTAGGGTGTATAGATCAAAATAGAGATGAGCGTGTTGGAATCCATCATCCATACCTCCTCCCAGAATGTGGATGGAGGCATGCCCATCCACGATGCATTAGCCCATCATGATTCAACGTATCATGGAAGGGGTGATTCAACCTTCATATTAGGATCATTGTGAGATGATTACTGATAGTGTGTAACATGATGTTTTACCGGTGACATGTCATGACACAAACTATTCAATCAGGGCCTTAGGTCCATGTATTGGCCTTCAGGTCACTGGGACTTTAGGCCATGTTGTATTGGGCCTATAGGCCACTGGGTCTTCGAGTCATGTAATAGTTACCTCTCAACCTAGTTAAAAATAGGGATTTATTTGCTAATAAAAAAAGGTCTTCAACCCCAAAATGATAGAAAAAAGTTTCATTTTAATCTAAAACACATGTAACATAGTCAAAAACGAGTAAGTGAGCTAGATTGTATTGAAACTTTAAGACAACAACCCATAATTCATTTTTGATGTATAGGAATCGACCACACATGAATCTGACACATGATGTGACCATAATGGAGGGTAACTTGAAGATTTCTTAAGTTATTGAAGGGTAACTTGAATATTTATTAAGTTAGTTAAGGGTAACTCAAAAATTTCTTAAGTTACTAAAGGTAACTTGAAGATTTATTAAGTTTTTGATGGGTAACTTTAATATTTATTAAGTTACTAAAGGGTAACTTTAATATTTATTAACTTGTTGATGGGTAACTTTAATATTTATTAAGTTGTTGAAGGGTAACTTTAAGATTTATTAAATTTTTAAATGTTAAATTGAATATTTCTTAAGTTACTAAAGGATAACTTGAAATCTTTTTAAGTCACTAAAGGGTAACATGAATATTTCTTAAGTTACCAAAGGGTAACTGGAAATTTTCTTAAGTTACTGAAGGGAAACCCGATGATTTCTTAAGTTACAAAAGGGAAACTCGAAATTTTCTTAAGTTATTGAAGGCTAACTCAAAGATTTCTTAAGTTACTATAGGGTAACTTGAATATTTTTTCAGTTATTTAAGGGTAACTTGAATATTTCTAAGTTATTAAAGGGTAACTTGAAATTTTATTAAGTTACTGAAGGGTAACTTAAAGATTTCCTAAGTTACTTAAAGGTAAATCAAAATTTTCTTAAGTTACTAAAGGGTAACTTAAATATTTCTTAAGTTAATAAAGGGTAACTCAAAATGTTCTTAAGTTACTAAAGAGTAACTTGAAATTTTCTTAGGTCACCAAAGTGTAAATCGAAAATTTCTTTAAGTTACTTAAGGGTAACTTGAAGATTTCTTAAGTTACTGAAGGGTGACTTGAAGATTTATTAAGTTTATAAGAAATTTAGAAGGGTTTATTATAACCCCCCCCCCAAATAAAAATTATAAGGGGTTAATAATAACCCCTTCTAATTATAGTCAGTTTTGATGAAAAAACTCCCCTAGTTTCTACCCACCCCCAATAAATGATTCACACCTCCACTGCTCCCCTCTCCTCTACTATCGCCCCCCTCCCAACCCTCAATAACCCTATTTCCCCTTAACCATCACCCCTCCCAATGCTCCCTCTCTCACATCATCTGTTATCTCCCTACCCCCTACCCTAGTCGGTGGCTTTCCCTACCTCCCATCTCTCCCCTCCCTTTCACGGCTGACAGATTCCCCTACCTCCCATTATGATGACATTCTTCTCCCTTCTGTAGCTAATGACTTCCCCTACCTCCCATCATGATGGTACTCCTCTCCCTTCCACTATCAATGGTTTCCCCCACCTCTCATCACGACACTTCCCCCTCTTTTAGATTTTGATGTTGCATCCCCCTCTTGAGCATAACGGCTCCCCCTCCCCATATTCATTAGGTCAGCCCCCTCTCTCATAGATTGTGGTGGTCCCTCATATTTAGTCTTCTACCCCTCTTGTGTAGGTCTCTATAACACTCTGACAAAATCGGGTACTTCTTCTCACTGAAACCTTGTACGTTTCATTGAAACCCCCTTGCAGAAGTTGGTACCCATTGTGGTCTCCCTCCTAAAACCCTCACACTACTACACATATTCCCTTTAACGGCACGTAAAAAGGTTTTAAACTATGCTAAAAAAGCACCATTAATCATAGCACTAATAAAGGAGGTCCCCTTTATTAGCACTTTAAATAGTATTGACAAAGGGGTTCCTTTATCAGCGCTTAAAATAGCACTGATAAAGGCCTATCTTATTGTAGTGTGTTGTTAATATAACAACATGCCCAGAAAAAAACCTATAATTTCAAATAGTGCTATATACATTTAATTTACATGATGAATACAAAAATTTCTTCCCATGGTATATAATAAAACACTATTATATACATTTCAAACAATGTTTTATATAATTACATTTACAATTATCCAACAAACATTTAAAAACATTAATGTTTCATCTTTTTACGCTTGTGATATCCTCTCAAAAATGTCCGCCCATGGTATCAATTGCTGAACAAATCATCTCAACCTGATAAAAATATTCCACCTATATAAGAAAACAAATAATATTTCAGTAATACTATAAAGAAATAAAATAAACATTAATATGAAAGAATACATTAATAAAATGTCAATTTTTAATAAAAAAGACACATTTGGAGTTATACCAGTCACACCACATGTCATATTGAAATGGGGTTGATTCTTACACATCACAAATGAGTTATGGGTCTTTGTACTAAAATATAAAAATAATTCGAATGATTGTTATCAGTTTTAAGTATGTCACTTGTTCTTTTACTAAAATTAATGTCAATTTTAAATAATGACACATTTGGAGTTATACTGGTCACGCCATGCATCGTATTGAGGTGTGGATAATTCCTACCTATCAAAAATTATTGATATATCATTTTCCTAAAGTATCAAAACAATTTTAATGCATTTTCTCAGTTTTTAGTATGTTGGTTTTGTTTTTTTACTAAAATGTCATTTCAAACTGGAAACACAAATTTTGAGTCATACTGGTCGCATCATGCATTAGTTTGACATAAGACTACTTCATACACATTACAAATTAATTATGAATAATTGTCCTAAATTATTAATACAATCGGAGCATGTTTTCTTAGTTTTCAGTGAGTGGCACATTTTGAACTAAAATATCAATTTTAAATTGATAACAGACACTTTTAGTCATACTAGTCACATCATGTGTCATATTGAGGTGTGGTTGATTCTTATACATCAAAAATGACTCATGAATCTTTTACCTAAAGTATCAAAACAATCAAAATGATTTTTATTAGTTTTTAGTATGTTACTTATTCTTTTTACTTAAATTGATGTTAATTTTAAATAAAAATACACACTTAGAGTCATAACGGTCACACTGTGCATTTTATTAAGGTTCAGTTAACTCTTACAAATCAAAAATGAATCATGGATAATTTTCCTAAATTATTAAAACAATCTGAACGTGTTTACTCGGTTTTTAGTATGTCACTTATTCTTTTTACTAAAATTAATGTCAATTTTAAATAAAAAGAGATACTTTGAGTTATAACCACCAAACTATGCATCATATTGAGGTTCGGTTAATTCCTAGATATCAAAAATGACGTATAGATAATTTTACTAAAGTATCAAAACAACTCGAATATTTTTTCTCGATTTTCAGTATGTCGGTTTTGTTTTTTTTTTACAAAAATCAATGTCAATTTTAAATAAATAGACACACTTGGAATTATACCGGTCAAACCATGCATTATATTGAGGTATAGTTTATTCCTACACATCACAAATTATTTATGTATCATTTTCCTAAAGTATAAAAACAATCTGAAATTATTTTATCAACTTTCAGTATGTCACTTGTTCTTTTTACTAAAATTAATGTCAATTTTAAATAAAAAGAAACACTTAGAGTTATAACGGTCACAATGTGTGTTCAATTGAGGTGTGGTTGATTCCTACACATTACAAATGACTTGTGAATAATTTTTTTAAAGTATCAAAACAATCCAAATGTGTTTTCTCAGTTTTCAGTATGACACTTGTTCTTTTTATTAAAACTAATTTCAATTTTAAATAAATAGACATACTTTGAATTGTACCAGTCAAACCATAAATCATGTTGAGGTGTGGTTGATTCCTACACATCACAAATTAATTATGGATCATTGTGATAAAGTATCAAAATAATCCAAATGTGGTTGATTGGTTTTCAATATGTCACTTGTTCTTTTTATTAAAATTAATATCAATTTTATATAAATAGACACACTTAGAGTTATAGTGGTCACACCGTGTGTTCAATTGAGGTGTTTAAATTGGATTTCTATCCTCAGTACTAGAAACATGCATCGCTTCATCCATAAGTGTAACTCCACTATTTTTCATAGTTTTGTCTGCATTATGTTCATTTGTATAGAATGTATAACCATTAATTACATAACCATTATAAGATAATACATATATACTTGGTCCTATAGCTAGACATCGAAGTTGTTTTAAAATTGTATCCAAATTTTCATACGACTCTTAAAAAATATGGTCTTGAAACCATACTATAAACTATTTATTATTTATATTTGATATCCATATTTTATCTCTTGATGGCTTCAAATGCCCAAGACTTTCTTTGTGGTCTTCAACATATGGGGAAACCTCCAAACTGTTATGAAAAACGTAAAGGTGGGACTACTCATGATTTGTAATATTGATTATGACAACATCTCTTCTAGAAATTCCTTTACCCACAAGCTACCCAGTTTGATGAGATTTTGGTAAACCAATGCTTTCCTCACCGGATGGGTATTTGGTATAGAATTCAACAGCTTCCTCAATAATATATCGCTCTGCAATATAACACTCTAGCTGAATTCAATTTTTGACATACCTTTTCAAAATATTCATATACTATTTAATGGGGTACATCCATCTATAGTGTATAGGACCACATAGTCGAATCTCTCTCACCAAGTGAACCATCAAATGAACCATTATATCAAAGAATGTTGGTGTGGAGAACATTTCCAATTCACATAATATAACGGCAATTTCTCTTTCCATAGTAGGTAATTTCACCGAGTCTATAACTTTATTGCATATAACTTTGAATAAGAAATAGAGATTGATTAATTTATGATGAAAATTATTGAGAAAAATGCAACGTAAATCTATAGGAATTAGATCTTACATCAAAACATGGCGGTCATATGATTTTAGACCCTTTAATGTTAAATTAGTCATTAACATGATATTCTTGATATTCTGTGAATACCCCTATGGAACCTTTACATCATTAAAGAAGTTTCAAAACTGATATATCTCCTTACTAGAAAGAGTTTAATCATCTAGAGGAAGAAAATTTTATTTTTCACCCTTCACTGGAGCCAACTCTTCTCATAATACCATGTCAATCATGTCCAACCTAGCCTTAATTTTATCTTACTTTTGTTGGGTTCATTTAGAAATGTGTTGATGATAATGTCACATACTTTTTTTTCAACATACATAACATCAAGAAAATGTCTGACATATAGACAATTCCATTATAGTAATTTAAAAAAAAAACTGATCTCTTTTTCCAATCAGTTTTCATAAGTTTTTTCAAAAATGGTTTACTAGAAGCAGTTTCCACATATTTTAATTTTTTAAATAGTTGATCACCTATTATTATATATGGTTTTGTACATTATTATAAAGTTCCATTGAATGATATCTTTCAATATTGGTACTTATGTCACCAGGGTAGAAATCTGTGATGTCTTAAAAACACAGTTTTTTATGAATGTTTCAACCTAAATGACTGTGTACCTTGTTCACAAATGGAAAACCCTTGAGTTCATTTAATGTTATATCCTAAAAAATTTACATAAGTAAGAAATTTATTTATAATTATTTACAACATGTCTCTCAATTTGAAATCTTCATTTCTATAAGCATCGTACAATGTAACGCCTGAATCCCATGGTAATTTCAAAACCTCAATCAATGGAGCTAAATAAACATAAATATCATTACCTGGTTGTTTTGGTCTTGATATAATCATAGATAACATTATGTAGTTTCGTTTCATGCATAACCATGGTGGAGAGTTATAATTTACCAACATAATCGGCCATGCACTATGAGTGCTACTTTTAAAACCAAAAGGATTCACTCCATCTGTAGATAACACAAGATGATGGTTTCTCGGCTCATTTCCAAATTTAGGATACTCATGATCAATTATCTTACACTAAGGAGTGTCTATTGGGTGATGTAGTTTTCCATCTTTATTTCTTGTATCTATGTGCCATTTTAATTGTCTTATAGTCTCCTCACTTCCATATAAGCACCTAAACCTTATAATGATTGGAAAGTACCATACAACTTTCATAGGACCAGATTCATCTTTCTTGTATTGACAATCACCACACTTTGGGAATTTAATAGTGATTTTTAGTCCTTGATAAATAATATACAGTCATTTGGGTAGGAATGTATTCTTTCAGAGATCATACCCATGGACTGTAGCATTCGTTTGGAATCATATGTTCAACTTGGGAGATCATTATCTTCCGGAATCTTGTCATTCAAAAGGGAAATTAGTTTTGTAAACCTTGATTCACTCTATCCATTACTTTATTTCAAATTATACAGCTTCAGTACAGCTAACAATGTTATATATTTAGTGCAACCACCATACAATGGCGTCTTTGCATAACTCTTTAACTTCTCAAACAATTTTGTGAAATTGCGAAGTTCATTTTCAATTTTCCTTTTAATTTTCTCAATACGATCTTCATCTTCATTCACATCTATAATCACATCCTCAATATGTTCTTCTTCATTGTACACACTTGTAATCATATCAGATATATAAAATGTAGTGTTATCCCAACCAATATATATATTCACTTTTTCTCTATGTTTATTCCAATGTTTATAACTTTGATCTATTCTGTGATAGATTGAGTTTTCTTACAACTCCTCTAGAATAATTAGTCTTGAATAAAAATAGTATAAACATAGAAAAAGTATTTGATAAGGTTTATATGCATGATCTTTTGAAAACTTGATAAACACTTTCACTCCATCTTCATAATCTTTTGTTAGACGATTATAATCCATCCATTTTTATTCATATCCATCCTATTTGATTCAATAATAATAATATTTAACAAAATAAATACACAAAATATATTCAATTAGGGTCACCATAAAACTATATATCCCTCTTAGAAGATCCAAAGGAAGCGAAACAAGCCAGAACAAACCTGAACCTATAAAATATAGGTGTGATCTAAAAGTCCAGTAGGTCACCACAACCTACCAAATCTAAGAGATCACTTTCGAATCACATCCTAAAAAATATGGTTTGAAATACATTATAAAAATACACATTTTCTATAAAGTTTTACCAAATAAGTAGTAACACATAAAAGTGTGTTAAAACCCTTTTTCTAAGATTTTCATTAAATGAAAACAATCGCTTGGAAAACATTTTTTCTCAGCCAATACCTTTTGGTCAAATCATCTTTTTAAAATATGACTTTAAACTATTTCATAAACACCCATTTTTGAAATACACATTTCAAAACTCAAAGAGGTTTCCAACTAGCTATCATATAGTTTTCTAAAACATGCTTGAAAACTATCCATTTTAATAAAACTAGGCATGGTGGCCTAAAACCCCATTTTCAAAACTCACACATTCTTGGAGTTTCAAATACAAACCATTTTACCATTTCTCATTTCAAAAAACTTTTCAAACTCATTATTAAAATAGTTTGAAAACACTTTAAAATCACGCTTTCCTTTTTCCTTCTTTAAAAACCTTTTACAATCCCTTTTCAAAAAAAACTAAAAATCAAACCATACAAATAAGGAAGAAAGAACACAGTCAATCAACACTATGTCAAGTCACACAAAATGGGAAAAATGACAAGAAAATATCTGTCGAACAATAATATAAATCTCAGGGGATACAATAGAATCAGAGATATAAAACCCCTAAACAATCCTAAAAAGGATTCTAGTTTTATGGACATCATCACTAGGTTGTATTAATAAAATGACTTGAACAATAGATAAAGAAACTAGGTTGACACTATTAAACCTATCCACACCCCCATAAGTATCATAAAACTAGGTTATCAATAATAAACATTCCTACATGGAATCACAAGCTACAATGGTCATACAAGAATAAAAGGGGATTAAGAGGGTATCACATCTTTTATAAAAACTCATTTTTTATAAAATTTAAAATGATCCTTATATTTTAAAAACATTCTTCGAATGTCAAGACATTTTATCCTTTATAAAATCTATCCCAATCTACTATTTGGACCAATTTTATCCAAAAACCTTTGAAACTCAAATGGGAATTTACACTACCCATTAAATAGCCAATGAAAAACATTCAAAGACACAATAAGTTTCAAAATCCAATACACATGGGAAAACATATCCTTTTGAAATAATCCATCTCATTTGGAAATCTTAAAAGTTTTAAACACCCCAAAATGTTGATATAAAAATTAACTAAGGCTAAAAAAAGTGGTTTTAAATATAGACCACAAGGGTTAACTCACCACTTTAAAAATAAAACAATATTTTCCAGCATTTTTAACACTTTCAAATCACCCAAACTTTTGGTTTGAAATCCAATTAAAATAAAAATAATTTTTAAAACATCAATTTGATGATTAACATTGATTTTAAAACCAAAATCATTATTCTAAAAAACTATTTAGTCATTTTCTCAAACACTTTTCATCAAATATCATTCCATAAAAATGGATAAAACCACATTGAAAACAGCATTTATCCCTCATAGGAACTCATGTAGGAAAAAGTATAATAAGGAAATACTTTCAAAACAATAATAATTTAAAGATAAATAAAATATGAAGAAGAAATAAAAAGAAAGGGAACATGGTATATAAGAAAGCTAGTAAAAATAAGATGGTGTAGCAAGGAATGAGAAGGACACATCAAATCTAACCAAAGTATATCCGTATATGACACATAATCCATTTACAAAGAGGTTGATTCATGGAATGGATTACGAGTAATATAAAAAATTAATGGAAATGTTCAAGAAACAGTACATCAACATCTCATTCACCATTGAAATCTCACAAATTTCTCCATGTTTCGAGTTCCTTAAGGAACTCATTTATAATAAAAATAAATTTGAAGATATAGGAGTGATAGATCTGATAGCGATTATGAGAATGATCCTGACTTCCTTACTATGTAGTTTTTCATGGATGAGGGAATGTCCTTGTTTGACCCCGTCCATCCTGCTTTCCTTGCTTCCTTCATGTAGTTTACTTTTTCTAATAAATTTGGTGGGTATGGGTTGGCTTTCCAATCTATACTCGGATCCTCTTCATATTTATAGGAGTGATTTTTCCAAGAGAGGATTTCTTAGTTATTTTTCAGTGAAATATTCCACTAAAACTTCAAGATCCATGTAGATTTTCTATTACATACAATATCAGTGCTTGAACTTTGTAGAATTCCATTTTTTATTTATAGGGGCTATCCGACCTATGACATTAAATATTTTTAATAAAAGTAATCCAAATACAATAGATGTTATTCTTTAACTATAGGACCAGACCATCGAGTATGTCATTGGAATTTAGGATGATTTCTTGGTCTATATAGGGAAATTAATCATTCCCTTTGATATTATCATTCTAGAAATTGAGGAAGAATGATAAGTACTAATAATCATTGGATGAAATTTCATATCCATGGGGAAGTTGTTCATTAATTTTAATAGAGTTTTATCACAAACATTTTTTTAACAACTTCACTTGGTCTACTCCAAATCACTGAACACATGTCATAGTTACTGTATTTATTTTAATATTCACTTTAGTTGTTCGCTTCTCACAACCAGGTTAAACAAATGTCTTGTATAATAAAAATGCATTTAGAGGGCTTAAAAACTGGATACACACTTCAAAAATTCTTTCAAACCATAAAAGAGATTCAACACTCAATGGAGGGTCTTATTCCAGTTCTTTTTTGGTATAAAAAAATGAAAAACTCCCTTATAAAGTGCACTTAATCAACTAATGAAAACCTCATGGTGGCATTTCATCATGAACGATAAGTACAGACCCTAAAAACCATGATTAAAAATCATTATTGGCAATCCATGTAGCCACACCTTAGACATGCAACTAGATAAGAACAACAAAAACATATCCTTAATGGGCATTGGAAAATTGAACAAAGTTCATGAAATCCCTTCAAAAAATCAGACTACAAGCATCCGAATGAACCCATCTTCATCTTCAAGTTTCTAAGACCTTACAAATCTGGAGAATTCATCGTCATCATCATCAAACGAGTATCGTGACCCACAAATTCATATATGTGGTGTGAGCGGGAGATAAAGAAAGGAAAGGGGGAGGATACCTTATCTTAGAGGGGGGTTTAGTGGCAGCGGTAGGGTTTGATAACAGTGGAGTGGTCAACAGCAGCAGTGGAGACAGAGGTGGGGTTCGCGGTGATAGATGAGGGATTCGGCGGCGGCAGAGGTGGGATTCTGCAAGAGCTTGAAGGTGAGAGAGAGAAGATTCTATTAGGGTTATTTTTATAACATCAGGGAAAAATTTTATCAGTGATTTCCAAAAAGCGTTGATAAAGTATGTTTTATCAGCACTGAAATAGAAAGTGCTAATAAAACCTATCTTTATCAGTGCTCAAAAACACTGATAAATATATAATGTTAATAATTTATTTATATTATTATATATATTTATAAAATTATATATATAATAAATATTTATTTATTTATTTATAATTATAACTATAAATAGATATATATTTGTATTTGTATTTATATATATAATAAATATATTTATATAATTATATATATTTATTTATAATGATAAATTATAATAAATATATTTATTATACTTATAATTATATACAATAAATACACATAATTAATATAATTATTATAAATAATTATCATTATTTATTTATTTATATTTATAACTATAAATTTATATATATGGCAGTTGGGGGTTTTCCCGAGTGGTAAAGGCTCCCCGTAATCATGAATCAGACCTGGTTTCAAATCCGGGTGGGAGTGAATTTTTGTAGGTAGGCAGTGACGCAAGCATGGCGTGGAGAGATGGTGACGTAGGTATGATGTTGGCATAACGCAACATGGATACTTTAGGCCAGTTTGTGGGTTTTTGGGCTATATAATGGGTTTCATTCCCACTGGGCCTTCGGGCCATGTACTGAATAAATTAGGCTTGATGGGTGGGTTATCTCTTAAGGGGGGAATGGTCTGTCTTTCTGGTCCATGTGTGTGGTGTGTGTTTCTTTAAAGTAATTGTACCCCCAAGCACCTAATATGTATTTATTTATTTAAAAATTTATAAAATTATAATAATTGTATTTCTTATATTTATAATTTTATAAATATATATAATTAATAAATTGATTATATATATTTATAAGATTATAAATATAATAAATATATTTATTATAATTTTATAATTATTTAAATAAATATATATTTATTTATACTTATAACTATAAATTTATATATATTTATTTCAACAATTATAAAATTATAATAGCTATATTTTTTTATATTTATAATTTTATAAATATATATTATTAATATATAAATTATATATATTTATAAGATTATAAATATAATAAATATATTTATTATAATTTTACAATTATTTAAATAAATGTTTATTTATTTATACTTATAATTAAAAAAATTATTTATTTATTTAAATAATTATAAAATTATAATAAATATATATATTTATAATTATAATTATATATATATTTATTTATTTATTTATTTATTTAAATAATTATAAAATTATAACAATTGTATTTATTTTACTTATATTTTTATAAATATATATAATTAATATATTTATAATAATTTTATAATTATTGAAATATATCTATATTTATTTATAATTATAGTTATAAATAGTTGTATTTTTTATAAATATTTTTAGATATTTATAATTATATTTATTTAATTATATGTATTTATAACATTATAAGTATAATAAATATATTTATTATAATTTTATAATTATTTAAATATATATATATATATTTATTTATTTATTTATTTATTATATTTATAATTATAAATTTATTTATTTATTTGAATAATTATAAAATTTTAAGAAATATATTTATTATATTTATAATTTTATTAATATAAATAATTAATATATTTATTCTAATTTTATAATTATTTAAATATATCTATTTATAATAATAATTATAAATATTTTTATTTATTTATAAATATTTTTAAATATTTATAAATATATTTATTTAGTTATATATATTTATAACATTATAAGTATAATAAGTATATTTTTTAAAATTTTATAATTATTTAAATAAATATATATTTATTTATAATTATAACTATAAATCAATATATGTTTTTTTAATTAAAAATTTATAATAAATATATATTTTTAATTATAGTTATAATTATAAATTTATTTATTTATTTATTTAAATAATTATAAAATTATAACAAATATATTTATTATATTTATAATTTTTTAAATATGTATAATTACTATATTTTTTATAATTTTATAATTATTTAAATATATCAATATTTATTTAGAATTATAATTATAAATATTTGTATTTATTTATAAATATTTGTATATATTTATAGATATATTTATTTAATTATATATATTTATAACTTTATAACTATAATAAATATATTTATTATAATTTTATAATTACTTACATATATATTTATTTATTTATAGTTATACAAAAGAGGTCTATCCAGAAGCCAGAGCTTCTGACCATTTATTAAAATTAAAAGAAAAATAAAGCAAACAAAGAAAAAAAGGATGGAGTCAAACACAGGGGAAAATTCTCATCCAAAGAAAAAAACATTTCAAAAGTCACTATAATCATGATCAGAATCATGATTAGGATCTCCAATATCATTGACAGACTCCCACTCTGATTAAGAGTTCTTTTGATTAAAGATTTCAATATTCTTCTCCTTAGTCTTCTCTTGCTCTAGGGAGAGCTGGGTCCTAGAATACGTGCTTCCACACCCACATATTGTAGCCCAGTCCTCCCGTCCACATCCTTGACCACGTTTTTTGGGATGGCGACCCCGCCTCCAAGTCTTAGGTTGTTGGCAAGCCCTTCCAGCTCTTCCCTCCCCAACTCAGAAGTATCTTTCTCCAAGAGAACATTAGGAGTCTCAATGTCCATAGAGGGGACATCAACTTCATTGCAACTGTCAGAAACTTCCTGCACAGGATCAAGCACATCAAAGGTATTTGAGGTGGTAACCTGCACCATACCCATACTCTTCGAAGGGGAGTGTTTAATAACCACCATAATCTTCTTAATGGGATGAGGGGACAACTTATCATTTTGAGGGGCAGTCAAAGCTTTCTCTTGGACCAGTTCCTTGTCCACTTCAGTTTGGATATGATGCTACAAACCATTAGAATCATATAAGGGTGCCACTGGAACAGCAACATCCCCATCATCAGTATGATTCTCCTTTTCATTAGTATTCATATCTACCCATGAAACCTTAGAACCACTATAAGGAGCAGAGCTAGAAGCCTGCTTGACCACATCAGCAAAAGAGAGAATCCATGCAACAATAATATGTTCTTAAATAGGGAACACCAAAGGATGAGGGTTGGATTCAACAATATCCACCCCCACCTATGCATTAGAGTTCAGTTTCTTTTTTCAAAAATCAACATAGTGCCATTTCATCCCACAAATACTACAGACCATCCTTCTATGACATTTATCATAAGTGTTTCCTAATTTGTTACATCCTTTATATAATTCGGGAGATTTTTTATATTCAACCAATAGATCAAATTTGTCGCCATCCACTGTCGACATAATGGACTTAAACAAAGGGGATATGAAATCAAATTCAACTTGTTGCCTAGAATAGTGACCATACCTTACTTTCTTAGTATATTTATCTATTATAATGGGAACTCCAACAACCCATGAAATTTCCCAAAGAATTTGAGGGTGCCACGGGAAACAACTCAGACCACGAACACATATCCAAACCTAGGTGATTGGTTTCTTGACATTTAAGGGATCAAAATGTGGATCCTAATCTTAGAGCTTGAGGATCCCAGGGTTAATATTGATGAAGCCATATCCCCAAGCTTTGGATTTCAATAGATCTGATGCAAAAACAATGTAAAGGTATCCTCTACCTAGAAGGGTCATTTTCCATTCATCAAATCTCCAACATTCAATAAGATAATTCCTAAGCACTGCCAAATTCAAAAAATCTTTTCGTGAAAGAGAAAGATGATTGATAATTGAATGATTACATTCATTGATCCATTCTCATGGAATACCATATGCAGCTTCTATAAATGTTGTATCTCCTTTCCATGTGATATTTTGAGGTAAGAGCTTCGCATGATCACGAATCCCATCAAAATCATTTTTGACTGAAGCCCTATGACCAAACGAAATATCACGACCATTATTGGCACCAGTATAAATCTTCATTTCAATAGGCAAGGTGGTCGAGACCTTAGAGGCTTTCAGACCTAGCCTCGCCAGATTCTCCTTCAATTTGAGAATATCATCAGCCGGCAATGTCAAAGGGTCACCCCACACCAAACCAATGTGCGATGAATCAGCACCTGTTGATCTCACATCCAGGATCCAAAGATGGGATGAAGCATAACCCCCCCCCCCAGGTGCTTGGGGTAACAATTACATAAAACATACACACACCACACATAGACTAGAAAGGCAAACCATAGCCCCCCCAAAGAATAGATCACCCATCAAGCCTTATTTATTCAGTACATGGCCCAAAGGCCCAGTGGTCATGAAGCCCATTACATGGACCAAAGGCCCACAATCTGTCCTAAAGTCCCAGTGCAGCGTTATTCCCACATCATGCCTACATCACCGTCTACCTGCATCATGCCTACGTCATAGTTTTCCTGCATCACGTTTGTGTCACTGCCTGCTTGCGGAAATTCACTCCCACCCGGATTTGAACCCGAGTCTGGTGTAGAATCACGGGGCACCTCTACCACTGAGGCACACCCCAACTACTAAATATATATATATATATATAGTTATAATTATAATTATAAATATAATAAATATATTTATTATTTAAATATATTTATTATAATTTTATAAGCATTTATGAGAACATAATAGATTTATGGGTATAACATGAATGAATCGTATACCTAGTAAAGTATATATCATAAAAAATAACTCATCACATATATGGAAAATATTAATAATAACAAGGGTGTAATGTATAAATGAGAATTCATGATGAATACATAACATATGCACATCAATTATACTCAGGCGTCAATATATTTATTAACCAAAATCATTGAAAACATATATTTATTTAAATATATATATATTTATAATTATAGTTATAAATATTTATATTTAAAAAGTATTTATATATAATTATAAATATATAATTATAAATATAATAAATATATTTATTATTTTATAAAATTTATTATAATCTACAAATTATTTAAATATATATCTATTTAATTATAATCTTATAAATACTTTTTTTAAACATTATATATATATTTGAATTATTAAAAAATATATATTAATTATAAACGTGCTCTTTTTATTTAATGTATATAAATAAATATTATTTTTTAATATAAATATAATAATTTTATATAAATTAATAATATTTTTTATTAAAAACATTTATCAGCACTTTTAGTTAACACTGATAAAGGATCCCCTTTTATCAGCATGTTTTTATTAGCACTAATAAAATCCAGCACTGCCCTTATGCCAATCTGTGGTAGTGTCACCCAATGGAACCCTCCCTAAACTAGTCAGTTTTTAGGGATTTTTCTCCTTTTTCACATTTCTTCTAAACCCTCAACAAAACCCTCACTAAACTAGTTGTTTTAATTTTTGTTTACTTTTCTATGGGGCACAAAGCTACTTTGGACCTCAAGAATACTAATTCTAGACCTAAGGTATGGTCAACAAGGTAATTGGACAACTTAATTTTGATATTGGGTTTCTTTGGATTGATTTAAAAAATTATTGCTAAATTTTATTTCTTGGAATTTCAGAATTGATATTATTTTGTTGGTTATAATCTTTAGAATCACTCCTTATTTATAAAAAAATGTCCTTTCACTCTGATATCCATGTATAATTTTCACCATTCATTTTATTTGTATCTGAATTATCTAGTATTTGGCCTATGTTGTTGTTAACTATCTATAAGACATATTAGTTATAATATGTACCACTTCTTTAAGCGATTTTAATTTGAAATGAAAGTACATTAATTGTTTAGAGGTTGAACAAAAATTGTTTATTTTTTCAACTATTTTTCATAATTGATAAAGGCTATGAGCATTTTTCAATAAGAAATTTCAAACAATTATGAAGTGTGAGTTTTTTTGTTGAACACACTTCCCATGTTTTTTCTATAATTTTTTTGAAGGAAAAAAATATTTTTTTATGTTTCTTAAAGGAAAAACTGTAATTTTAAAAAAGTAGTTTTTAATTTTATTAAATAGAAAAGATATTTACATTTTATATTTTTTAATGAAAGTGTTTTATGAAGAAAATTTATTTAGTTTTTTTTATTGTATAAAATTTATTTAGATCTTTATTATTTTTCCTATGTTTATTTAAACATATTTAATTGATATATTTTATTTCAATTAATGTAGTAGAAATGGATAAATCATGGATTTGTTGGTCAAGAAAAATTGACGAGTATAAGTAAGGATTAAATAGATTTCTTGATTTTTCATTTGAGGATAAATCCATTGAGGGAATAATAATATGTCCTTGTCAAAATTGAAAATTTAATAAATTCTTGAATAGAGTTGAAGCATATTCCCATTTGAGTCAAAAATAATTCCTAGTTGAATACACCAAGTGGGTATGGAATGGAGAATTTAATGAATTTGAACTACCATCTAGTAAATAAAAAGGTAATGATACTTCTCCCCACAATATCATCCCTCTAGATCCTATAGATAAAATGGTAAATGATTCATTTTTTCTTGGTAATATTCTTGGTGAAAATGAAGTAGACTCATCTCTTAGCATAAACATGGTTGAAACTTCTACAGAATTTTCTGAGTTATTGAATGATGGGAATCAAGAATTATATTAAGGCTGTAAAAAGTGTCCCAAATTATCTTTTATAATAAAAATGTATACATCAAGCGTTTATGTGTAATGACTAATAAGGAAATGATAATAAATTTGGATTTTCTAAGAGATTCTTTTGAACATGCCAAAATTCCTGACTCTTTTTATGAGGTTAAGAAAATCATCAATAAACTTGGTCTTAATTGTATTAAGATATCTTCTTGTCTGAATGACTACATGTTGTATT
Source organism: Viscum album (assembly GCA_963277665.1). Classification (NCBI taxonomy): domain Eukaryota; kingdom Viridiplantae; phylum Streptophyta; class Magnoliopsida; order Santalales; family Viscaceae; genus Viscum; species Viscum album. The sequence goes on from OY728141.1 coordinate 1,579,900,005, forward strand.
GTAGGGGTGATGAGGATAAAGAAATATTTAATAAATGTGAATCATCTATGTGCAATGAAAAAAAATTTAGAAAAAAGGAAACAATCATTAAAAGTTTTCTGTTATTTCCCACTTAAACAATGGTTGCAACAGTTGTTTATGTCTAGTAAAACTACCAATCATATGAATTGGCATGAAAGTGAAAAATATAGTAATGAATTGGTGAGGCATCCTAGAGATTCTAAATCATGGAAGAAATTTAATTTCACTCATCCTCAATTTTCTTTAGATCCTTGAAATGTTCACTTGGGTCTTGCAGCTGATGGTTTTAATCCTTTGGGTAGCATGAGTTCAAGTTATAGTATTTGGCCTATAATATTGATACCATATAATATTCCATTGTGTATGTGTATGAAACAAACATCTATTATTATTTCAATGATCATTCCTAAGAAACAAATGTCAAGAAATGACATAGATGTCTATTTGAGACCTCTTTTAAAGGATTTGAAAGAGTTGTAGGTGGATGGATTTGAAACCTATAATGTCTTTGAGTCTAAAAATTTTAAAATGCAAGCAACATTACTGTGGAAAATAAGTGACTTTCATAAACTCGATACGTTGTATGGATGGAATAATTACACTATATTAGCTTTTCTAACTTGTAATTTTTACACAAGTCCATTGCATTTGCCTCATAGTAAAAAGTGGTGTTTTGGGGGGCATCGTCGATTTCTTGGTGATAGGCATAAATTTCTGTTGATGAGATTGTGTTTTTATGGAAATAAGGATTTTTTAAAACCTCCAAGTGCACTGTCTAGCATGGATATTTTCAAACAGGTAGAAAACATAAATGTATCATTTGGAAAGATAACAACATAGTATGGTAAAAGAAAGTGAGCTCAGGGGAATAACAATGACGACGACTCTGAATAATGGAAAAAATCCATATTTTTTGAATTTTCTCATTGGGAGACTAACATGTTACATCACAATATTGATGTCGTGCATATTGAGAAAAATGTATGTGATGATGTCATTTATACTTTTTTGAATGAAATTGGAAGGACAAAAGATCATCTTAAGGCCTAAAAAGATATTCAAACAATGGGTGTAAGAAGGTATTTGCAGCCTAATGATAAGGGAAAATATCAACCATATCTTTTTACAATGAAAAATCAGATGAAAGATGTATTTTTAAAATTTCTAATGAATATGAATTTTCTTGATGGTTATTTGAGTAACCTTTCTAGATGTATATATATAAAATATCATAAAATATTTGGCTTGAAAATTCATGATTGTCATGTCATTATAGAGAAATTACTCCCCATTTCAATACATAATGTGTTCCCGAACAATTTGTCTACAATATTGATAGAGTTATGTGCATTCATTCAAAAAACATATGGTAATTTTATCAACCCTATTGATCTTGAGAGTGTCCAACATCGAATTTTTCTCAAACTTTGTTATTTTGAGATGTTATTTCCCCCGTCATTTTTTATTATGATGATTCACTTGTGCGTGCATCTAGTCAATGAACTACAATTGGGTGGGTCGGTACAATATCGATGGATGTATCCTATTGAAAGGTAATTTAAAATTTTTTGTATATATTATTTCTCACTATAATATTTTATTTTATTTCTTATTATTCGTGTATTTTACATAGATATTTGGGTCATTTAAAGTCTTATTTTATTAATAAGTCTCAACTAGAATGTTTTATTGTTGAGAGGTATATATTAGAAGAATGTTTGACATTTTGTTCAATATATTTAGAAGGTATTGATAACAAAATCAATAGGTCAATTCATGTTAATGATGAAGTAAAGGATGTTAATAATGATGAAGTGTGTACTATCTTTTCAAAGATCTGAAGACTATTTGAGAGTGGTATTTATTTTGTCTTAACTTCCTTTCAGATGAAACAGGCCCACCAATATGTGTTATTCAATTGTGAAGAGGTGGATCCATTTATATAGTAGGTATCAATTTATGTTTCTATATTCAGTAATTTAAGTATATGATTTATTAATAATTATTACTTGTAGGTAATACACATTACATGTGAAGAGAAAAATGAGGAGTTATACATTATCCTCTTTTTTAGTGAAAAATATTGTAAGTAAAGACTTAGTTGATTGGTTTTATAGATGGGTAAGTGAAAGGAATGATTGATAATCCAATATAAATTTATATTTATTTTCTTAAAGATTATTATTTTTTAGTTATTTCTGTAAGATGTGAATGGTACTCTATAAGATGATTTGAAACATCTAGCACAAGGCCCTCTTCCAAATGTTAAAATGTTTTCTTCATTCAATATTAATGGATTCAAGTTTCTTATAATAGATCATGAAAATGGATTAAAAACACAAAACTCTAGAGTGTTCATGACTTTTAGAACCAAATGTGTTTCAAGTCACCATGATGCAAATGGAATTGATGCTAATAGTTTATATTATGGGAAGTTAAAAGATATTATCAAGCTTAATTACTATTGAAAATCTATGACTTTTTAATTTTATATGGGTTGATACAACAAAAGATATAGGTTTTAGAAAGGATGATTGGGATTTAAATGTTGTTAATTTTAGTAAATTGATTTACACCGAAGAATGTGAAGAGCATGAACCTTTCATTTACGCATCTCAAGCTCAAATGGCTTATTATGTTGAGGAATCTTCTGAATGGAGTATTGTTGTGCACCTTAAGCCTAGATATTTGTATGAAATGGGTGAAGATGATGAGGATAGATGTGACCAAAAACATTTTTAAGAATAAGAGTTTAGTAAATATTTCAACAATGAAAGTGAAAATATTCAACTAGAAAGAGAAGAATAATATGATGATGTTTTATTTGTGGGTATGGATGAAGATTAAAACAATTTGGAATAAATACTTGCTTATATTTTTTCTAGATTTTTGTAATTTTTTTGACTTTTACTAGATAAAACATATTTATCATGTGTTCATTTTAGCTAGAATCACATTTATATTATGGTTATTAATTGTTTTTTTATTTCATGGTAAACCATTATGTTGTATTTTTTGCTTAAATAGTTAGAAGATAAAAGGCTATTTTTTTAACAAAAAAAATTTGCAATTAATTTTGCTACTTTTTTTCTATATATTAAGGAATGATATATGCATCTGAACTCTGAATGGAATTTTTGTAATCATTGGTTGCATTAAATATCTATATATAAAATGTGTTCTTGTCCATTTTCTATCTTATTTGTCTCAAATAGAAGAAGTACAACATCTCCAGGTGGATCCAAACATTCCTTGGATAGCCTCTGCTCATACTTCTTATAATGAGAACTCTACTCCCAAATAGTACTTTGCTTCAAGGCCTTTGGACTAGAATCAGCATCCCCTTCAAGAAACCTTGTAATCTGAAGACTCACATTGTTGTTGGATAGAAAAAAAGTCCCAAGATCTCTTATTTAGTAAGTTTTTTTATATTTTTTATCTTACACAGCATTATTGAAATATTTATACAGCCCATTAGTAATTTTTGAAACAAGTTAGAAGGACTTTAGTAAGGTTGTTTATATTTGTTATCCAACACAACTTTATTGAAATATATATACAACCCGTTATTAATTTTTAAAATAAGTTATAAGGATTTTATATCTAGTAAATAGTATGTTGAATCCATTCAAGAATATTTGTTGGAAAAAAATTGTTTTAAATTAGTAAGGTTGTTTATATTTGTTTTTCAATGCAACTTTATTGAAATATTTATACACCCCATTATTAATTTTTAAAACAATTTAGTTTTATTTTAGTGAGGTTTTTTATATGTATTATCCAACATAACTTTATTTAAATATTTATATATACCATTAGTAATTTTTTAATCAAGTTAGAAGGATTTTATATCTAGTAAATAGTCTATTCTTGAATCCCTTCAAAAATATTTGTTGGAAATTTTTTATTTTAAATTATTAAGATTGTTTATATTTGTTATCCATCACAACTTTATTCAAATATTTATACATCTATTGTCTATGGATTACATGATTATGATAATTTTAAGATACAATATGTATACATGTTAAATTTGAAATTTTTTATTGATCCTTTCAATAAAATGATGTTGCCATCTTTTTTTCTTTTTTTTATTTTAACCACATTATAATTATTTCTTAAAAACTTTTTTCATGCTTGTAATAACCATATAGATATGCCTAAATCAAAGCATCCTAGAGTTTGGAATATAAATGAACAACATACAACACAAATAGAGATCAATATAGATGTTCATCCTTCTTCAACTAATGATGTTCCATCAAGCTCAACATGAGTGAAAATCACCCAAGTTGTTTTCCCCCAACAAAAACGTTCAGATTATAGTCAATAAACATAGTTCACATTATCAGGGTCCAATGCATATTACAATCCTTGACTATCTAGTCCTGAATGTGGTTTTAGAATTGAAGTTGAGATGGGTGTGAATGTTGCTCCAACATCAATTGGTTTAAGGAAGTAAAAACAATGAAGGGGTTGGATATGAAATGTTATAGGCACATTAAATTTTATTCATGCATTATTTATTTTTATTAATCCATTTTAAAATTTATTTAATTATTTGATTAGATTTTTAGGGTGTGAAAAATGGTAAAAAGTTATGAATAGATCAAATTTGTTTATTGGTGAATGAAAAAGTTGTAGTGAACTTCGGTGATCAGGGTCGTCCAATTGGGGAATGAGGAGGTTCATTTTTATGTGCAATGGGACATATAGCTAGGACTAAATTTCCTATTTGTTATAAATCTTGGAAAATCATACCAAATTCTATAAAAAAAGAAGTTTTATATGGATTGGTTATGGTATTTTTTTATTTTTTTATTACTGTTGAATTTTTATTTATAATTACACAAATAATGTTTTTATTTTGTTGTTAAATCCCTATTTTTTGTTTCTGCATGATAAGAAGGAAAAGTGTTTTTCTAATATTATAATGGGAAAAATATGGAGAGATGATAGAGGGATTTTTTTTCATAAACATTATGATTCTATCTTAACTAAAGAACAAAATGTTGAGTAAAATTTCCCAGAAGGTATAACAAATGAGTAATGGAAAAGTTATATCCTTGTCTGTTATAAGAAAAAACGTAAGGTACTTTAATTTTTTTATTTCCATCATATTTAAACATTTAATTTTTTATAATAATTAAATGTTACTAAAATTTTCATCTTTATATGTGCAAGGAATGTGTTAGAAAAATTCACTAAATCACAGTAATCAAACCATTCTGCATACATTTGTAACTCAAACATTTTCCTGCAAGAAATATGATATGGTAGTATATCATTTACATTTTTAGAAATTAATTTCATATTATTTATTTTTATAATATTATTATTATAGGAGAATAAATTTGGACATCTTATTGGTAGGTCCAATCTATGGGATGCAGTTCATCAAAGAAGTGACGGATCATACATAAATGATGATGCAAAAATAATGGGAGTAAGAATTTATATTAAAGTTATGTTAATTTTTGACATAACCAAATTGATGTCATATTTACATAGGAAAATTTAGTGTGGATTTAAGTCAATAGGAATCGTCAAAACATTCAATAATTTCTCTAGATGATTCTCTTAGAAAAGTATTCGGGAAAGAGCATCCAGTTCATGTATGTTGTCATGGGTTGGGAGCATGTTTGACAAGTGTATTCAGCTCATTCTCTCAATGATTTAGTGGTATCAATAAAACTACATCTAATTTTTATACAACATCTCAAAAATAGGTTGATTATTTGAAATCAAATTTTAGTTAAGCCAAATTGAAATTACAAAGTAATAAAGATGAGTTGGCCCAAACAAAAGCACAAATGCATATGATCATTAATGTTATTAAAGGAATGGAAGCTAATATTCCTTCAAAATATGTCAACATAAGCACTAATTATTGATATGTTTTTTCATTAGCTTTTTTCAGTGTATGTTTAACTTTCCAAGGTCACATTGTAAAGAATTTTCCAATTCCGCATTTCAAACTACCATCAAGTTCATCATCATGGGATTCGTAGGAATTTTTTGTCAAGATTATTTTTATCCCTATCAATAACATAATTGTTGGATCAAAATGAGGTTGATTTAGAGACACTATTAGGTATATAATTTTCCAGTATAAACATAGAAGTCTTACTAGGAAGCCTTTTCATATTGATTGTATGCATTCAATTGATCATTTATGGTGTTTTTTCACTTATGAACATAAGTATATTATTTTAACATTGATGAATGTTTAGATAGAAAAGAATTAAGAAATTCAAGTATCCATTAGTTATCCATTTTTATGGTGTTATGATTTTTATTATTAACTGCAAAGATATCCTTTTACATGTTAAAGCATTATGTTTTCAAATATTATTTAGGATTTAATTAATGAAGAAGATGAGGGGCCTACTGGAGATTAACCTTCACTATATCATATAAGATCATCCATAGGAAGTGATGTTAATTAGAAAGTTGCACATTCCCATGCTCTTTCTATTTAAGTATTTTATCCAATACTCTATTAACTTCCTATTACTTCACTTGATTTATGCTTTGTGAATGCATTTTGTGTAAAAAATTGGGTATTTGATCTAATTCATTTTGTGTAAATTATTTATAAATAATGAAGTGGGGTGCTTATTGGTCAATTTATTGGTGTTTTTAAATTGAATTTCTAAAAAGGGATTTGTGATGAGAATTTATATAATGTGGAGTATTTTATAATTTTTTGGAATCAGGTTTATTATTCTTAAGATAGGGTAACCCAATGATATTGTTATATATAATTGGTTTATAAAAGAAATCAGATTATTTGTTTTTGGGTAAATTATAAATGGATGGTTTTTTCTTCTAAATTCATACATATAATATGCTTGATTAGGTGGTTATTATTATGATAAATATCCTATGATATTGATAAGTGAGAGTATTATTTATTGTGAAAAAATGGGGATGTTAACATACATTTATATGTTGGAATTGGATTAAATTCTTTCTAGTAACTATTGTAATAAAAACATCCAAACAAAACAACAAATAATACTTATCATAAAGTTCATAATTATCACATACCATCAGTCTATGAGGTCGGTATATAATATTTTTATCCAAGGTTTATGAAATATTATAGTAATAGTAGACATGGGTTTACACAAAAAGGATGGAATTAAAGGGATTTACAGTCCTCAGTGCCTCCAAGGGACGTTTTGAAATGTGGTAATCGATCAGTGTGCCGCTCCTTGAGAACATAGAGATCCATCTCGGTCAGGTTAGTTGCTTGAATTTCATAGTGAACATCATCTATCTCCCTTCTGAATCAATCCTTAGAAGTGGGGTAGAGCATTTTGGAATGGATTTGAGAAATTTAATGGGACCATGAAATGAAAAATATTTTTATCTTCTGAAAATTCTCTAATGTAACAAAATCAAAATCAAAGACAGCATAGCGGCAATCATTTTCAGGCATTTCTATATAAAAATCATCATATCTCTCTGCAGAGTTACATATATTCTTAACCACCACTTCCTTCTTCTTCTCATCAACCTTGAAAATCAAATAGTGGTGCATCTTATTCTTCTTGAGCTCCATAAAGGTGAGTCTTCTATGATCAGAAACACCCATTCTAGAAGAATAATTGGGCCTTCTGAGCCATCATAACTACATGGTCAATTAGAATCTACAGAGAAAAGGAAAATGATGGAGAAGAGATTAAAGCTCCAAACTAAGGTAGAAGATCATGTGAAGGCAAATGAAGATGAAAGAAAGTTGATCTTCACAAACAAAACAACAGTCGTTCTGAAAAGTCCAAACATGGAACAATTTTTTATTGAAATAGAACCAACCAAACACAACACAACCATCCACAACACAGATCCTTAAGCATGAGTAGGTGTTTCTACCTTTGGTGTGGGTCGTGGAATTGGGACGCCCTTCCACCTTGTTGTTATAAACCAGTAATAAAGGAAGGTGGAGAGTAGGAGGAGGGTAGGTAGCCACCCAAGTCGACCTCCTCTGTGATGTCACCCTCGCCCCCACTGTCATTGTACACAAACAATCCATTAACCAAAATAGTATCTCTATGGAGGGATTCATGATATATATTGGTATGCATATCACAATAAACTCTACCCAAGTTAGTTCACTTAGCTTATAATGGTTTCACTATAAGATGATTTATTATATTAAATTCATAGTATGGATATCACTATAAACATATGAGTGTATTTATAAAGTTTTACATGCTCATGAAAATTTGTTTGATTGCTTGTATTATAGAAATTTTTTTGTTTGTCCTATTAATTTTTTTGTTCTACTATTGTCTTTTTTTTCATAGTGATATTGTTCAAGGGTGGATATTATTTCAGACTAATCTTGAGATTTATGTTTTTTCTATTGGTGCTTTCTAGACTTGCTTATGGGACCTGTGTTTTATGTTTCCTTGTTGTTTTTCTTTCCCATTGAAGACTTCATATTTGGTTTCCTATTTTCACTATGTTTTTGGTGATGAGGGGGCTACTTTTCATCCAGTGGTGAGGGGATGCTTGTCATCTGGTGGTGAGGGGGCTTATTTTCATCTGGTGGAGAGGGGGTTTTTTATCCAGTGAATACCTTGATGTTTTTTTGGTGAAGTATTTGATTTTTTTTATGAAAAAGTTGTATTTTGAAATTATGGTTGTTTTTGGATAACCTGTATAATTATGTTTTTGGTAAAGGATTTGATGTTTTTATATGGCCTTTATTTTGGAAAAATCACTTGTTATTGTATGACCTATATAATGACTTGATTTATTTAATTAAATTTTATCAACAATATTTTTTATTTTTATTTTGAATATTCTATAAATATTCAATTATTAATATTATATTTTTTGGATTTTGTGTGGTTTGGTGGGTGGGGTTTTTGTGGTGGCGATTCTTTGGAGCATGTATTTATAATATATATATATATATAAATATATATATATATTCTAGATTTTTTTAAAGAATATAAACAAATTTTAATTTATTATTTTTTTAATTTTTTTATTAGATTAGAGGCTGTTAAAATTGCCACTAATGTTTCCCCATTTTTCTTGATCATAGGTGGTTAAAACCTCCTCTAGTATTTTTTTAAAAAAAATTAGAATAAAAGGGGTTAAAATTGCCTCTAATTTTCCCCAAAATTTTAATTTATTTTTGATTAGAAATGGTTATAAACCCCTCTAATTTTCCCCATTATAGGTTAAAACTATCTCTAATATTTTCTAGATTTTTTATTTTTTACATTAGAGGGGGTTATAACCCCCTCTAATTTTTTTTAATTATAGGGGGTTAAAAATTCCTATAATGTTCCCCAGAATTTCAATTTTTTTACATTAGAGGTTATTTTAACCACCTCTAATATTTTTAGTATTTAAATTTTTAGATTAGAGGGGGTTTTAACCCTGTCTAATAAAACCATTGTTAAATTTCATTATACCAATTCTTAGCATAAATCACGGCTAATGACAAGTAGGAGGCCACATTAGTGGTGGTTTTAATAATCATCATTCATATCTTTATAAGGGTTTATAACCCCATCTAATGTAAAAAATAACCCCTTATAATATTAGTATTTTTTTAGTGTATGAAACATGAAATTTTCTTATGATTTTGAAGGGTAAATTGAAGATTTATTAAGTTCCTCAAGGGAAAATCAAAATTTTCTTAATCTACTGAAGGGTAACTTAAATATTTTTTAAGTTACTAAAGGGTAACTCAAATATTTCTTAATTTTTTGTAGGGTAACTCAAAATTTTCTTAAGTTACTAAAGGGTAAATTAAATTGAGATTTCAGTCATGTAATTTCACTGAGGGCTGGTTACAAGCATTGGGAAGCATGCTTAGATGATCATTGGATTCCTCTAGGGTTAAAGGCATTGTGATCGGGTAATGATGACACCTCAATAGGTGTAGCCGATTGTTTTCAATAAGAGTCGATGTGTTCAGTTTATGATTTTAAAAAAATTATCAAAATAGAGGATATTGAGATATTAAAGGTCTCCATGGATAGATAATTCATCATCTTTATTAACATTATTGTGTCTATTTATCTGGTATGACTCAAAGTGCATGTTTTCACATTAAAAGTGTCATTTTAGTTTAAAAAACACATCACATATCCAAATCCATGAAAACAAGCATATATTATCATGATAATTTATAATAATTATCTATAATTAATTTTTAAAATTTATGAATTGACCTCACATAAATCTAGCACATGATTTGGATTCTATGACTCAATGTGCCTGTTTCACATTAAAAGTGTCATTTTAGTTTAAAACACATGTCAAAAATCCCAAACTGAGAAAACAAACTCATATTGTTTTGATACTTTAGGAAAATGATCCATAATTCATGTGTGATGTGTAGGAATTGACTACATGTCAATTGAACACACGATGCAGCCGATATGACTTAAAGTGTGTGTTTTCAATATAAAAGTATCATTTTAGTTTAAAAAGTACATCACATATAAAAAACCAATAAAATGGTCTCATATTAATTTAAAAACTTATGAAAATTATCCATAATTCATTTATGATGTGTAGTAATCGACCATACATCAATATAACACACGATGTGGTTGGTATGACTTAAAGTGTGTGTTTTCAACTGTCAATTTAGTGTAAAATGTGAATCACATAACCAAAATTGAGTAAAATATATTGAATTATCTTGAAACTTTAGGAAAACATTCCATAATTCATTTTTTGTGTGTTGTAATTAACCACACATCAATCCAAAATATGATGTGTCTAGTATTACTCCAAGTGCATGTTTTCAATATAAAAGTGTCATTTTAATTTAAAACACATGTCACATTGTAAAAACTGAGAAAACAAGATCAGATTGTTTTCAAACTTCAGGAAACTGATTCATAATTCATTTTTGGTATGTAGGAATCAAACACATGTCAATATGATGCATGATGTGGTTAGTATAACCCAAAGTGTGTGTTTTCAATATAAAAGTGTCATTTTAGTTTTAAACGTGCATCACATATCCAAAAACAATAAAAAAAACTTAGATTGTTTTAAAACTTCATGAAAATGATCCATAATTTATTTGATACATATAGTAATTGACTACATATCAATATGACACGTGATGTGGTCGGTATGACTTAAAGTGCGTGTTATTGTAGTTTAAAATATGTATCACATAGCCAAAATAGAGGAAATAGGCTCAGATTGTTTTCAAACATTAGGTAAATTATCCATAATTAATTTTTGATGTGTAAGAATTAACTGCATTTCAATCTGACACACGTCGTGGCCATTATAACTCAAATTTATTATTTTTAATATAAAAGTGTTGTTTTACTTTAAAATTCGCATCACATAGCCAAAACTAAGAAAATTAGTTTGAATTGTTTTTAAACTTTATGAAAATAATCTATAATTCATTTTTAATGTGTATGAATCTACCACATGTCAATTCAAAACTGATAAAATGAGCTTAGATTTTTTTCAAACTTTAAGAAAACAATTCATAATTCATTTGTGATGTATAAGAATTGATTGAAAATTAATCTGACACGTGATGTGGTTGATATGAATCAAAGTGTGTGTTTTCAATAGAAAATTGTCGTTTTAGTTTAAAACGTGCATCTCATAAACAAAACCAATAAAACAAACTCTAATTGTTTTCAAACTTTAGGATAGTGATACATAATTCATTTTCACGTATAGGAATCTACCGCATGTTATTTCGACACATGATATGGTCAATATGACTCAAAGTGTGTGTCTTTAATATAAAAGTGTCATTTTAGGTTAAAATGTGCATCACATTGTCAAAACTAAGTAAACAAGCTCCAGTTATTTTCAAACTTTATTAAAATGATCGATAATTCATTTGTGACATATAGGAATCGACTGCCCATAAATCTAACATACTATGTGGCTGGTATAACTCCAAGTGTGTGTTTTCAATATAAAAGTGTCATTTTAGTTTAAAACATTTGTTTTGTTTTCAAAACTAAATAAACGAGATCATATTAATTTCAAACTTTAGGAAAATGATCTATAACTCATTTGTGATGTGTAGGAATCGATCGTGCATCAATATGACACACGATGTGCCCGGTAAACTCAAAGTGCATGTTTTCAGTATAAAAATGTCATTTTAGTTTAATAATATAATTATTAATAACTATTTAAGTAATTAAGATAATTAATAACTAATAATATCATTAATATATTCAGTAATTAACAACATAATTTATGTATATTAATAATTAACAATGTAATTAATAACTCATAATATAGTTATTAATTAATAGTATGATTAATAATTAATAATTAATATAAAATTAATAATATAATTAATAGTATAACTGATAATATCATCAATAGATTCAGTAATTAAAAATATAATTTATCATATGTGGATTATATAACATTAACATTAAAATTATAATTTGTTTATTTTTTTATGTACTCTAACTAAAATAAACATTGGTTTTATTGTAGGGAAAATCTTTTTTTTGGAGGTTACTCATTGGAGAAATTCTACTATAAGAGTTTTGATTTTTTATATTGGGTTGTAATTTTTTTTGATGAATTGTCAATATCACATCAATATAAATATTTTATATATAAATTTTGAATTGAAATGATAGTGCAATGTAATATTTGTATTTTAGTCTGGTTTTATATAATATTTTTATTCTAATTTGATTATATTTCTATAATCTAGTTTTGTTATAGGGTTGTTACGGGGTTTCATGTTTTGCAGTAGCTGACATGGCCTTTATCAGTGCTAAAAACATTGATAAATGATCCCTTTATCAGTGCTAAAAAATCACCAATAAAGCCCCCTATATCAGCGCTAACAAAACACGCTGCTAAAGGCCCCCTTTATCTGTGCTTTATTTTAGTGTTGATAAAGTGGTATTTATTAGTGCTTTTGTTAGTGCGGATAAAGTTAGAGCACTTTTAAGGGTTCTCGACAAGTAAGTGATTTTTTTTACTGACAAATCCCTTTTCTAGCACTGATATAAGTGGTTTTTATAGTAGTCATAGGTGTTTGAAGTTTCACCTATAAGAGGTGACTTTAAGATTAAGGTAGAGAAAAAAACTCTACATGAGGACTAAATTCATGGGAAGAAAATATGTGCACAATCCATGAAGTATGTTAATAAGAAAGAAATAATGTCCCATACTAATCTTGGAAGCAAGAATAAAGTAAGGATGAGAGGAAATTATCACCCTAGATGTTTCTTCAAAATAAACAATAGGTTCCTCCTCATTCCCTATTATTTTATGTGTTTTGAGGTAACATGAAAGGAATCGAAGGTAAGTTTAAGGCTGTCACTTTTGGATAGCATGAAGGGATTGTCTTTTATGGAGTCTTCTGACTACAATGAAATGAAAAAGAAGGTTCATATCTTGAGGGGGTTGTGAGAGGAGGTTTCCAAATAATTTTCATGTGAATATGGAATTTTTTAGACATCTTGGTAATAATGGAGTTTTAAGTATTCCAATCACACTCAAATTATTTATTCTTAATTGTATTAATCATATTTTTTAAGGGGGTACTTGGTTAATGAAAAGATTATACAAAGGGAGTGTTATTCTTGTGCACCTGAACATTATGATGTGTTTGTTAAAGTATGTGTAGGATCATTTATTTATTATCTTAACGGACACTATCTTGAGAATTAAAGATTTATGAGCATGATTTCACATGCATGGTGTTTTATGGAAAACTTAGACAACCTTGGTTATATCTCTCTTGTCTCCTACACCGGGTTAGCTCATGTAAACTTAGAGTTTATTGACTAAAGGATCTTTGCTAAGATAACCATGTGATATCATCCATTTCTTATAAGTGTTCAAGAAATAATCATATAAGGTAGGAGAACATATTTTGGGAAAATGAGAATAACCCCGCTTATCCTTTTCATTTGATTAACAATAAGGGGGGAAAGATTTGAGCATGCATATTGAATTTTATAATGTGAAAGGATATTGAAAAAAAAATACAAAGGGTGTATTGTTGAGTCCATGTGTTGAATTTATTTTCAATGAGTCAATGTGTGAAGTTATGATGCTTGGATAATTGTTATGGATTCATTTAATGGCATTGGATGACATGATTGAACAATTATCCTTATAAATTTGATGATTGTTGTGGTGTTATTTAATGTCAAAGACTTGTGTCAATGATGACACATTATTTACAATATGATGAAGAAGAAGAGGAATTGAAGAAGGCCATGAAATATAAATATTATTGCATGAATATTTTTCCATTATATATAACCAGAAATGGTATGATACAAGAGTTGGAGGACCAACTCATACCCCCTAGAAATTTATTAGAAAATTGAAGTAGTACAAGTTAAATAATGAGGTGAAATTGTGCCAACAAAAATCACAATGAAAGAAAACCAAAAATTTCCCAAAACATTTTCAGAAGAACCTCCAAAAGATCAATTGAAATTTCAATTTGGATCATTGAAATTCCCAAGGAGTTCATTTGTAAATTAGCAGATAATGAGTATCCAAACATGATTTTTGAAGAAAAATCATGTACTGAAGTAACATCCAACGTGTTATTGAAGTTTCACTTCAGTCCACAAAATAGAAATCACAAGATTTCAACATCATCAACCTATAAGAATACAATTATCCCCACAATAACTTAGTTGATAGTGAAAGCATCCAACATACTGTTTGTTATGAAATATAAATATCATTGCATGATGAGTTTTTATTTGAAGGATATGAAATTTCATGAAGAATATTTTATGAAAGATGGAAATCCTTGGAATTGATTTTGAGATGGCTTTAGATGTTTTTTAGTTACATTTTATACCTACATAAAGGTAAATTAGCATTTACATTACCTGTGTATAGGCAAGTCTCACCTTTCACAAGCTGCATAAAGGTAGCGATGAGCACTACATAAGGGTAGTGATGAAGATCTAGAGCTACGTAAAGGTAAATTGGAATTTACATTACCCATATAAAGGTAAGTCTCACATTTTAATGGCTACATAAAGGTAGTGATGAGCACTACATAAGGGTAATGATGAAGATTAGAAGGCTACGTAAAGGTAGTAATATACCTACGCGAGGGTAAACTAAGTTATCAATGCGCTGTGTAAGGGTATTTGGTTGCTTATGTAGGGGTAGCCTCCGCTCTTGTATAGCTGTGTATAGGTACATGAAAGCTCGCATAAGGGTATCTGACAATCACATAAGGGTACTACACTATGTAAGGCTACCTACATATGGGTAACCCTAGAGTTCTACGACACATGTAAGGGTAACAGAGGCTACGTAAGGGTAATTTGATGCACTTGTAAGGGTAGCTGTGAACTTTCTATGCTCGCGCAAGGGTAAGACACATATGAGTAATATTTGAGGGTTCTTCTATGCATGGTTATATACCATTTTTTAGCCAAAATAATCATGACAAACCATAAGCATTGATCGAACCATGATCAAAGTTTCATCTTCCATGAATTATATTATGATGAGATTACTACTGAGTTGAGAATCATGCATTGAGGCATATTTGAGATCCATACATGCAAAAACTTCCATGTATGAATTTTAGTGGCATAGACTGAGGCTTTATCCAATGATAAATCTGGATTTTATGTTCTAGTGAGATCAAAATGATCATGCATGTAGCTTTGCATTCCATGCATGAAAATTGAATGAAGGAGAAAATTAAATGAGGTTGATATATGCATGAAGAATAAAGAGATCTCAATCCTTCAAGTATATTCATTTGTAGCATAAATAAATAGTTTGGCCTGAATCCTTCAAGAATTATAAATGTGAGGTATTAAAATGGAGAAGCCAAGTTGTGTGATCATTTTAAAAGAGAAGGATGTGTTCAGGAGTCGTGGTATTTATTTATCCATGTGAAGAATGAAGAGAAACCAAAACCTTCAGGTATTACAAATGAGTTACATGAAGATTCGGAATACCCACAGAATAATTGGGTATTTAATATGAGCAAATAACCCAATAGTGTCATGAATCAAACCAGGATGTCATCTAACCCTACACCCGGCCCGATCCATGGCATGTCCTGAAGGACGTTACCAATCCCCACAGGTTAGAAACTAGTGCTAGGGTATCAACCACACATCATGGGAATAATTTCACCCATTTGTATAACCATAATTAACCCAAAAGAATAAACATCATAAGAATGGATAGTTATTTCCAAACAAGGAACAACAATTTTCAGAATCAAGGTTTTACAATTTTAACCAAAAACCAAAATACTACAATGGAAGGGAAAACAAAAAATGTCCCAAAGACCTCCATACAATATGAGGGGAATCACCCTCAATATACCACCACTAACACCTACAACAAGCATAGCACTAGTAACCTAGATCCTCCATCACCACCACAACAAAATCTTTCCTTTACCTGGGTCATACATAACAAAGTCTACATACACCGAAAGTTGTATGCAGGGTGTGAGATAAATCCCAGTAGGATACCACCCAAAATAAAATATTTCATGCTACAACATTAATAGAAAAATTAACATGCACATTTGTATAAAACCCTTTGAAACGTTTTCAAGAAAAAATGCTTTAAGAAAAACCATTCTCAAGTAAACATTTTCAAGAAAAAACATTTATCCACAAACTTTCTTTAAAATTAATCACACAGACACAGTCCACCGTATGCCGATGGATGGAACCACATCACCTAATAATTGTGTCACAATAGAGCACCATGGGTAAATTCCTAAGGGTAACTAGCATAAGTGGAACTCTAGAAACCTCATACCTCGGGGAAACAATGTTATAACAACCATAACCCATAGCTTTATCATGCACGATCCACTAGGAGGGAACATCCTAAGGGCCTAGGGGTCTCCAATCATATCACATGTTTAGTTAGTGTTGTAATTGTCAATCTTGCTAAGTGAATCTGGGCCTTTCCACTTCCGAGTCAACTAGCATCAATCCACTAGAAGAATTTGGGTTTTCCACTTATGAATCACTAGCGTACTAGTTCTAGTTTTCCCACTGAGGTACCTAGGATTCCCTTGTGCTTAATCCCTCATTTCAAATGTCATACCAATCACCATTATTACAAACACATGCAAAGCCGCATAAACACACAAGGAAATCGATGCCTTCACAATAGCACAAGGAAACCCATCATTTTCCATAAAGAAAACCATTTCCCATTTTATATGCACCAAAACCATTTTGAAACACTTTTCACACTACTTGAAAATTTCATTAAACCCATTTATAAATGCCACAATAAAACACATAATGAATCCAACCACTTCCATGGTCCAATCTCCTTCCAAATCCACACACAAACCAAATTCATTTCACAACATGCTCCACATCATTTACTTAATTCACAAATTATATTAAAAGAATAAAAACATGTAAAAATAATATGTTTTCTTTTTAAAACCCACTTTTAAAATATTTTCACTTCAAGTGCCTTTGAAAACACATTTCACACCATTCACATAATCAAGAGAACACTTCCAAAAGGTGCCATAATAAATCACACACAAAACATAGGAATTTTCTTTTATAAAATACATTTCTATCACATAAGCATGTAAAAATATTTTCATAACACATTTCAAACCACACAATAAATTCATAGAATACATTTATAAATACAAGAAATCATATCAGAATCTTCTAAAAATGTTAAGGCATGGAACCACCTACCTCACACTTGGAGGCTTCTGGAAAATTGGTGTGAAACCACAACCACATCACCATAAGACCCTAACAAGGCAAGATCAACCAACAACAATTACTATACTCCCCAAAATAACTATATTGAACCCCCATATACGTTAAATACTTTCTAAAAACCCTAAAAGAGGAGGAGAAACCCTATAAAAGAAGGAGAAATCAATGGATAAATCACCTACTTGATGTTTCTTTGACCAATCCACACCGAATCCACCAAAAGGAGGGAGTAAAAGGGAGCAAAGAGAATGAGGTAGAGGCTCATAGGGATGGAGATATCAAATGGGGTGAGAAAATAAGGATTTGGGACTAAATCCCAATGGGATACAAAAACAATTTTTAAATTTTTAATGACCTGGAAAAGTCGCACGGTTTACCAAACCATGCGACAGTTGTGTGCCCTTCACTACCCAAGAGGAACATGTCACATGGTTAGTCCTCATGGTTTATAAACCATGTTATAACCATGTGGTTATCCAGTTTCCAAAAATTCTAAGTGATCTCATGGTTACCTAGGCAAGGATGAAAATTTTTCCAAACCGTGCGCCACCTACTATTAACCCAAAAACTCCCATTTTTCTCAAAAAATATAAAGGAAACTCATGGGGGAAAATATATACAAAAAATAAATATAAATTTACCTCAAAAATTGAAACCTGTCACACCCAACTCTTGAGAGAAAAACTGAAACCCATAATTGAACCATAACTGAGGATGAAAACAAAAACTTGGGTGTGGAAATTCTCCCCACCATAACACTTTCTGCCCCTAGAAAGCCACAACAATGCTTGATTTGAAAACAAAAACCAATACTCCTCCAAAACTCTAGAAAATTCCCAATAAACATCAAATGAGAAGAAATCAGGAACACCATGAATGAAAATATAGATTCGTAAGATTTAACTTCGGAGGCCATAATGGACTCCCCATCATATGCCCCCCAAAATCCACAATACCTCCAGTTGATTGATAAAAATAGAAATAATTCTCACAATACATAATCCAAACTCTCAAGGCAAGAGTACTTCAGACATTACCAAATGAAACTCACACTTCTTACCTAAAACAAAAAAAAAATTAACCCAAACCACTTCTCGAAAATAACAAAAAAACTCAGGCCACAACTTCAACAATCTTTCTTCAAACAAGACTGATGGGCGCACCCCAAAAGTCTCATTTTTATTCGAAAGGGAAAATCAGAGCCAACATCTAAAAATAAAACTTATAAATGGAAAGTTACACTAGATACATAACCAAATTATCTATACAGGGAGGCCTGAATGGACTCCCCACCATTAGAAACGAACTTGCACCGTTTTACTCCAGAGGAAATTTCGACGAGACCCATGGTGGGTCTCCCCACCATGAGTACCAACCAGATTAACCAACTAGTACATACCAACAAACACAGGTTGAAAAAACCCCTCCATTGATGAGGGAAACACCCTCCTATGAGACAACTAAAACTAAAACTAATTCATGAAGTCTAATCGCACAAGGACAATCAAACATGGATCCACATCCAGAAAATCCAACCAATAGAATCTAGAGAAAATGAGACTACCACACCTACTTATAACCAAATAGGAACTCTTCCACCCACATGAATTATAATGAATAATGAGTTATTTGCACCATTTCCCACAAATAGGACCTTTTAAAGACAAATGAGCTTCAAAAGAGAAGATTTAATTGTCCCCATTCTAGCACTAGAGACCAAATCCATACCAAGCTCCCTCACAGCCCCCGTGATTCTTGATTATTTGTTAGCTTCACTCTGGGGAATATGGATAGAGACCTAATGTTTGAATAATCTCCTACCTCATAATCATAGACTGATGGTCCCCAATTAGAACTCCTTATTTCAGTGCCACAAGTGTAACACCTCGAGATTTTATGAAAAATATTCTTTTAATTTCATTAATGTCTTGTGTTGTACGCTACACCAAAAGGATCTTTCTCAACATGCATCCTTGACTTGCCTTATATTACACACAATCGCGACCTTCCTCGATAGCGTGTGTAGTACGCAATACCGAGTTTCACTAAACAACGATATGCTATTAAAATATTATTAAAACTATCCGTTATGAATAGTAATAACCACTTTTTGAAATTTTGTAAATTTTATTTTTCAAAATGGACTTCATTTTTGGATTTGGAATATCGAAATTAGCTTAGGGTGAAATTTTGGTAATTTTCGGATAACTTTCCTATTTTGATGAATAGTGAAAATTACTAAATTTTAATTAAAAACAACTTTTTTAATCAAAATAATTAATAGTGATAATTTATTAATTTGATTGGTTTTAAAGTATATTTAGAATATATTTTTACAATTTAATACAATGTTGGTCATTGTATGTAATTTCACATTTAAACCAGTTATAAACAAGTGTCAATCTTTTGATAGTTATTATCTCTTAAAAACACGCCTTTTGTTTTGACGACGGGAATTAATTTTTAAATTAGTTAATGCAACTGATATGTTTTGAATTTGGTAAAATAGACATCATTTTTGAGTTCATAATATCAAATATAGCTTAGGCCTAATTTTTGGTATTTTTCTGAAAACTTTCAATTTTTGATGAATAGTGAAACCACTAAGTGGTAGTTAAAAAAAACTGAATTGTTCATAAAACTTAATTTTACCGCTTCTGTGAGTGGAATTTCGAAAATCCGAGAGATACGGTTAATATAAAGGACTAAAATGTGGTTCAATGAGATGAAAATAATTTTTGGTGAATAGTAACTTTTTACTTTTTTTTACCACGGTTAAAAGTAAATAGGGTAATTAAGGGTAAAGATGATATTATTATTACCCTAACACATGTCCTAATTCTATTGGATAAGTTTAATTCGACCAAAAACAAACTTAGGAATACAATATGACCATTTAGGCCCACTTGGATTAGATTAGGACATTTATTATTAATTTATTCAAAGAAGAGTTAAAAGAGTTAAAATCAAAGTTTATTTACTAAATCATTTTTAATATAGGGTTATACATAAGATAAATTCGATTGTAAATATTCATTATAAAGCTAAAAAGATTTACTACATAATGGTATTTTATTTTTAATTTTTAGACATTAAATAATTTAATTTATTTATGACACAACGTTGATGCAGTAATTATCATATTAATGAAATATTGACATAATTGATGTTATAAATACTCAAATAAATATAATTTGAGATTTTTTATGAATTACACTAATTTTCTAGGTTACTATGATATATTAGTGTTGATTTAATCAACTTTTTTCGAACATATAATTCTGTTATGACTTTCACAAAAATCATATATCAAATAGTGTCAAAATTGACACAAAATAGTTTTTAAATCAAATATTATATTATTAATTGTTATTTTATTCCTAAAAATATAATGTTCGGACAAATTACTTAGATAAGGATATATATATTAATAATAAACAACTTGGGGTTCGTTTGGCATGTTATAGTAAGTTTATTAACCTTATAGTGTAAGAACACAAGAAGACACGGTAAAAGTAAAATTATTTAACTTAATATTAAATCTAAATGATAAGGTTAAAATAGGAACATAAACTTGTATAAATTCTATTTGATGAGAGGATTTCGACCCATCCCCACCTTAGCTTAGAAATAAATCAATTTGGAGCTATTTAAAACCGTACTTGACTTTATAATAAAATAATATTTTTAGTTTTTCCAAAGGAGCCCCTCTCCTCCCTTATAAAAGGGCACCTCCTCCCTCTCTTCCTCACACAACTTTGAGCCTTCAAGCTCGGCCAACCCCTGCCAAAATATATTTTCCACTTCCCTAGAAACATCCTAGAGGTTCTGGTCTTCCTCAAAGACCAATTTTAGTGCCCTAAGAGGAGGTCTCAAAGAGGCGCTTCAAAGAAGAGGTAATTTCTGTTACCAATTCTTTCACCTTTATTTCTTCTTCCACTTCTTCTTCTTAGGTTGTTTCATTATGAAGTAATAACATCAGTATCACTCATATACTGATATGTTATTATAAGTATGAAACAACCCTATTTCACCATCTATCCATCCTACGGAAAAAGAAATCACCGCGTGTGCGTACGTACGGAATACCGTCTCCACGCCGTGGTGTAATCTATTTTCCACCACCACCTTACATGGATGGGTATAATGGTGTAAAGAATAACTATACATAGTTATTAAAACATCATATTGATTCTGATATATTGTATCATCCACTCCAATTCAATTCAATAATTATGGAAATGATATCATCGCTTGTGTGTACGTACGGACTACCGTCTCCACGACGCGATGAGATTCATTCTCCATGTTAACCATTTAAGAATGATTATAAAGTATATATAAGCAATAATAATGAAATATATGACATTATAAAGCTACTGGATTTATGTTTATATATATGTATGTCATCTACTTAATTCCATTCAACTCAATAAGGAAACGAAAATAGCGTTCATGCGTACGAACGGTCTACCGTCTCCATGAACGGTGTATTTCTTTTCATTTAATGATATATTATATATATATATATATTATTAATATATATTATATATAAATCATTTTTTATATTCTAGAATTAATTAATCATTATCTAAGTAATCATATGAATAATTACAAGTTAAAACACGAACGACAAATGAGATGATTTTACCCAAAACGCTACTTTAACATGAATTTACAAAAGAACGAGTAATATAAAGTCATAAGTGAACCATATATGATATAATAACAATTAATATGATTCTGTAATAAGTCAATGACGTTATTTAAATCATTATACATGAGGTTCGGACACTTACGAAGCAAATCGGACCTAAGGTAAGGGATAAAGTTTCAATCTCATTTTTATCTGAGATTGCTTATACGTAAGTATTTACTGGGGTTATGTTTATCATCCATGACCATGATTTCTAAAAATGATTTCATAAAATGTTTACCATTCTTCCATGGATGTTTAAAGGCATTTTTACCCTTTATTTACTTTTTACCACATTGTATGAATGGAATCTTTCCTTGGGTTACCATATAAGGTACTTTTTGACTTTTCCGACAAAAGTACGAGGAGAATGTTATTTTTAACTTATATTGCATGATTGGATTTTTAAAACATTATTTACAAGAATATTCCTTTAAAAGTTTTCAAGTTTATTTTTAATCAACTTCTTTTAGTTTATAATTGTACGACATGTTAAGAAAGTAAAAGTGTTTTTGAAGTAGAAAGGATATTTTCCTCAAGAATGAAGTTCAAGTGTTTTATCAAAATTATTTTACATCTAAGATAATAAAGGGTTCTGTTTTTATCCCTATTATTACATTGATTTGATTATGTTGTGATGGAATTATTTTTATGAATTCCTTTATCGTATATGAATTGTTTTATGATGTCATGATGTTTAAGATTCCCATTTTTATTACATGGGTTATGAAATGATGTATGATTTATGATTCTGTGGCACACATAAGAATAGTATCATTATGAGATGGGTGGGACCTATATCTCCCTCCAATGCATTGGGTAAAGATTTTATATCTCATGAGATAGACATGGCTGGAATGGTAGGTTATACCGGTTTAGTGAAACAGGACTGAAACGAGGGTCACTCGATTCAGAAATGGACTTTTTCCACTAAGATAGTTTTGGCAATGAGTCTTGACTAACAAGAAATGATTCTCTATGATTATGTGTGTATGCCACAAAGTTTAATGTTTTAAGTTATGATTATTGTGATTGCATTTCACTGCCATGAGTTATCCCAGGTTATGAAATTATGATCTCTTTTGCAGGTTAAGATTTCCAAAAGTTATGTTCTTATGAATATGATGTGATTTATTTTTCTTTTGTTTACCCTTACTGAGCATTTGAGCTCACCCTTTTATGTTTTCTTTTCCCCAGGATATAAAGAAAGGTTTTAGGTAAAAAAAAGGGAAGATCTTTATGGGAGATATTGAAGATCTTTCACCATGATTAGAAGATTACGTTCCGAGTTTCCAAAGACACTAAACTGTTACGGTCCTTGTGTGTGTGTTTTTGTAATGTACTAAGTATTCCGCAAATGTAATGTAATGTCCATGTACGTCAGGCTTCGGGTCTCTACAGTTGGTATCAGAGGAAAGGTTTAGTCAACCTTTGGAAACTAGGATGCAAAAACGTTAGTGAGATCCCTAGAGATATTTCTAAGGTATGTCTAGGGATGTCCCTAAGGATAATTACACGTATAAGATACAGTCCTAGAACTACGGTAACGATCTTAGAATTTAACCTAAGATGTTAGATATTAAGGGTACTCCCCCTTTACTATGTTGTTTTCCCTAGCATGATTTTTGCCTCTCACACTATTCTTTTTGGGTTTTAGATGATGGCTGGAACCTGAAGGAACCGTGTTGATCAATGCAATGGACAATGCAATGATTGTCCTCCTGAACAAACAAATGTTATGGGAGATGGAGTGAAAAATCTTATTTCTATACTTACACAAGCTATGAATCATTCTGGACTTCCAAATGAGCAGAGAAGGGAACAATATTCTATTGAGTCCTTCATGAGGCAACGTCCACCTTATTTTAGTGGGACTTCTGATCCACTTGTTGCTGAACAATGGATCAGTACCACTGAAAAGATATTTTCAGTTCTTCAATGTTCTGAACATGATAAAGTCATCTTAGCAGTATATCGTTTGGAAGGTGAAGCTGATCAATGGTGGAATCTTATCAAGAATATGAGGCCAAGAGATGAAATTGAGTCCATGGAATGGGACGAGTTCAAGAACTTGTTTTTTAGTAATTACTTCCCTCGTATTCTTAGAACAAAGATGGAAAAAGAGTTTCTTGAGATGAAGCAGAAGGATGATGAATCTGTTGGTATATACGAAGCGAATTTTACAAGACTTGCAAGGTACGCATCTGGCATTATCATCCAACCTGAAAGTAAAGTTGATCGATTTTTCAGTGGCTTAAAACCAAGTCTTTGAAGGTCATTAGCTATAAGAGACTTCAGTAGCTATGAAGAAATTGTGCGTTGTGCTATTAAGGTAGAAATGGAAGTTGGTGTTACATATCCATCTCATGGTTTTGAAAAGAAACGAAAGATGGAGTTCAAGGAGAAATCTCAGAATAATGGTGAAAAGAAGATGAATGTTTCCTTATGCTCAAAGTGTGGAAAGAAGCATGGTGGAGATTGTCTTAAAGGGACTAGAAAATGTTTTAAGTGTGGAAAAGAAGGTCATCGAGCAGCTGAGTGTCGAAGTAATGGAAAAATGGTTTCTAATGATGTGAATAAAGAAAAGACTGCAGAGAATGCACCACCTACACTTCAATGTTTCAAGTGCAAGGAAATGGGGCATTATGCTAATAAATTCCCTAATCCAAAGGTTAGTGATGATCCACATGAGCAACCGCTTAAGGCAAAGGACAAAGGGAAGTCACATGCGATCACTATTGGAGATGTTGAATATGACAACGATATGGTGGAATGATTAAGTGTTTATGTAATGGGATTCCAAAATAATGTTGTATCATGGAGTATTGGAATATTTATGTATTGGTCTAATGTGGTATTCAAAGTGATTGAGATATTTTTGGAAATAAGATGATATGCGCATAATGAAGGTAAAACGAGAAAATGAAATGTTTAACAGTATTCATGAGCTGATGATTGATATAAGGACTAAGTGATATCATGGTTTGAGTAAATAGAATTTTGAGGATTTTGGTATGTGGAAAGTGTTAACTTTTAACTGCATTCATGTTTTCACTAAGGTTCAATGGGTATTCATTCTTCAAGAGAATACATGATTAAGGTATTCACATGTTTGTAATTTGACCAACAAGATATATCTTATGATATATGGGGGATAAATGATGGCATTCACGTGATTATTCTGTGACATTTCAAGTAATCATTTTCTTTATACTATGAGCTTAGACCGAAGTATTTTAGATAAGCCTAAAGATTAGAATGGATTATGTTGGACATAAGTTAGGATAAAACGTTTTTCGATATTATTTATGGGATGTTATAGTAATATAGTTTTAGAAAAAGGACAACCTGCAGGATGGGCGACAGCCCATCGCTTCGGACAAGGCTGTGGGAATCGAACCCACAACCGAAGTGCGACTGGCCTTTATCGCCTACCACTGGCCTACAGGAAGTCCCTGTTTAGTAGAAACTAGTTTTATTATATTAAGCAGTATGATATATGAAGTATAAGTCCATTTTAGGAACCATATATGATTAGTCTCACTATAGATGGACTTATGTATTTTTTTATAACTTTTTTAACCTTTTGTTTGAGACAGATAGAATGACCCATCATTCTATCACATGATCTGCTAACACATCACGAATGACAAATTCAACTTCATTTATTTAAGAGATGAAGTGGAAATTGTCCAAATAATGACAAACGGAGAGACTATACCAAAATCACGAAAGTATTTCTTCTAATTCTAATTTCATCAACTTTTGGGAAATGATATTGAAAACCAAAAATGTTGTCCTAGTGCTCTTATATCTGATTAATCAGATGGTACCTTAGATCATCACAAATTTATGGAATTGTGATTGTTGGCTTTTCCATAGCCATGTTCTCTACCACTCTCCATCAGAACATGATGGTTAGATTTTTCTTCCATATCCATATTTTCACCTATGTGGAAACCCAGTGATTAGTTTATTTGGGTAACCGTTACGTTTCATACTTTCGTTTTTAAAGATTGGTTTTGGTATTCCTTTTTACGATGTGGGTTTCTATTTAAGAAACTTTCAAATAAGTAAACCATTTATAACTCCGACGAATTTCGAGGGCGAAATTCATTTTAAGGGGGGTAGAATGTAACACCCCGAGATTTTATGAAAAATATTCTTTTAATTTCATTAATGTCCTGTGTTATACGCTACACCAAAAGGAGCTTTCTCAACACGCATCCTTGACTTGCCTTGTATTACACGCAATCGCGACCTTCCTCGATAGCGTGTGTAGTATGCAATACCGAGTTTCACTAAACAACGATATGCTATTAAAATATTATTAAAACTAGCCGTTATGAATAGTAATAACCACTTTTTGAAATTTTGTAAATTTTATTTTTCAAAATGGACTTCATTTTTGGATTTGGAATATCGAAATTAGCTTAGGGTGAAATTTTGGTAATTTTCGGATAACTTTCCTATTTTGATGAATAGTGAAAATTACTAAATTTTAATTAAAAACAACTTTTTTAATCAAAATAATTAATAGTGATAAATTTTTAATTTGATTGGTTTTAAAGTATATTTATAATATATTTTTACAATTTAATACAATGTTGGTCATTGGATTTAATTTCACATTTAAACCAGTTATAAACAAGTGTCAATCTTTTGATAGTTATTATCTCTTAAAAACACGCCTTTTGTTTTGACGACGGGAATTAATTTTTAAATTAGTTAATGCAACTGATATGTTTTGAATTTGGTAAAATAGACATCATTTTCGAGTTCATAATATCAAATATAGCTTAGGCCTAATTTTTGGTATTTTTCTGAAAACTTTCAATTTTTGATGAATAGTGAAACCACTAAGTGGTAGTTAAAAAAAACTGAATTGTTCATAAAACTTAATTTTACCGCTTCTATGAGTGGAATTTCGAAAATCCGAGAGACACGGTTAATATCAAGGACTAAAATGTGGTTCAATGAGATGAAAATAATTTTTGGTGAATAGTAACTTTTTACTTTTTTTTACCACGGTTAAAAGTAAATAGGGTAATTAAGGGTAAAGATGATATTATTATTACCCTAACACATGTCCTAATTCTATTGGATAAGTGTAATTCGACCAAAAACAAACTTAGGAATAAAATATGACCATTTAGGCCCACTTGGATTAGATTAGGACATTTATTATTAATTTATTCAAAGAAGAGTTAAAAGAGTTAAAATCAAAGTTTATTTACTAAATCATTTTTAATATAGGGTTATACATAAGATAAATTCGATTGTAAATATTAATTATAAATCTAAAAAGATTTAATAAATAATGGTATTTTATTTGTAATTTTTAGATATTAAATAATTTAATTTATTTATGACACAATGATGATGCAGTAATTATCTTATTAATGAAATATTGACATAATTGATGTTATAAATACTCAAATAAATATAATTTGAGACTTTTTATGAATTACACTAATTTTATAGGTTACTATGATATATTAGTGTTGATTTAATCAACTTGGTTCGAACATATAATTCTGTTATGACTTTCACAAAAATCATATATCAAATAGTGTCAAAATTGACACAAAATAGTTTTTAAATCAAATATTATATTATTAATTGTTATTTTATTCCTAAAAATATAAGGTTCGGCCAAATGACTTAGATAAGGGTATATATATTAATAATAAACAACTTGGGGTTCGTTTGGCATGTTATAGTAAGTGTATTAACCTTATAGTGTAAGAACACAAGAAGACACGGTAAAAGTAAAATTATTTAACTTAATGTTAAATCTAAATGATAAGGTTAAAATAGGAACCTAAACTTGTATAAATTCTATTGGATAAGAGGATTTCGACCCATCCCCACCTTATCTTCGAAATAAATCAATTTTGAGCTATTTAAAACCGAACTTGACTTTATAATAAAATAATATTTTTAGTTTTTCCAAAGGAGCCCCTCTCCTCCCTTATAAAAGGGCACCTCCTCCCTCTCTTCCTCACACAACTTTGAGCCTTCAAGCTCGGCCAACCCCTGCCAAAATATCTTCTCCACTTCCATAGAAACATCCTAGAGGTTCTGGTCTTCCTCAAAGACCAATTTTAGTGCCCTAAGAGGAGGTCTCAAAGAGGCGCTTCAAAGAAGAGGTAATTTTCGTTACCAATTCTTTCACCTTTATTTCTTCTTCCACTTCTTCTTCTTAGGTTGTTTAATTATGAAGTAATAACATCAGTATCACTCATATAATGATATGTTATTATAATTATGAAACAACCCTATTTCACCATCTATCCATCCTACGGAAAAAGAAATCACCGCGCGTGCGTACGTACGGAATACCGTCTCCACGCCGTGGTGTAATCTATTTTCCACCACCACCTTACATGGATGGGTATAATGGTGTAAAGAATAACTATACATAGTTATTACAAAATCATATTGATTCTGATATATTGTATCATCCACTCCAATTCAATTCAATAATTATGGAAATGATATCATCGCTCGTGCGTACGTACGGACTACCGTCTCCACGACGCGATGAGATTCATTCTCCATGTTAACCATTTAAGAATGATTATAAAGTATATATAAGAAATAATAATGAAATATATGACATTATAAAGCTACTGGATTTATGTTTATATATATGTATGTCATCTACTTAATTCCATTCAACTCAATAAGGAAACGAAAACAGCGTTCATGCGTACGAACGGTCTACCGTCTCCATGAACGGTGTATTTCTTTTCATTTACTGATATATTATATATATATATATATATTATTAATATATATTATATATAAATCATGTTTTATATTCTGGAATTAAGTAATCATTATCTAAGTAATCATATGAATAATTACAAGTTAAAACACGAACGACAAATGAGATGATTTTACCCAAAACGCTACTTTAACATGAATTTACAAAAGAACGGGTAATATAAAGTCATAAGTGAACCATATATGATATAATAACAATGAATATGATTCTGTAATAAGTAAATGACATTATTTAAATCATTATACAGGAGTTTCGGACACTTACAAAGCAAATCAGACCTAAGGTAAGGGATAAAGTTTCAATCTCATTTTTATCTGAGATTGCTTATACGTAAGTATTTACTGGGGTTATGTTTATCATCCATGACCATGATTTCTAAAAATGATTTCATAAAATGTTTACCATTCTTCCATGGATGTTTAAAGGCATTTTTACCCTTTATTTACTTTTTACCACATTGTATTAATGGAATCTTTCCTTTGGTTACCATATAAGGTACTTTTTGACTTTTCCGACAAAAGTACGAGGAGAATGTTATTTTTAACTTATATGGCATGAATGGATTTTTAAAAGATTATTTCCAAGAAGCTTCCTTTAAAATTTTTCAAGTTTATTTTTAATCAACTTCTTTTAGTTTATAATTGTACGACATGTTAAGAAAGGAAAAGTGTTTTTGAAGTAGAAAGGATATTTTCCTCAAGAATGAAGTTCAAGTGTTTTATCAAAATTATTTTACATCTAAGATAATAAAGGGTTCTGTTTTTATCTCTATTATTACATTGATTTGATTATGTTGTGATGGAATTATTTTTATGAATTCCTTTATCGTATATGAATTGTTTTATGATGTCATGATGTTTAAGATTCCCATTTTTATTACATGGGTTATGCAATGATGTATGATTTATGATTCTGTGGAACACATAAGAATAGTATCATTATGAGAAGGGTGGGACCTATATCTCCCTCCAATGCATTGGGTAATGATTTTATATCTCATGAGATAGACATGGCTGGAATGTTAGGTTATACCGGTTCAGTGAAACAGGACTGAAACGAGAGTCACTCGATTCAGAAATGGACTTTGTCCACTAAGATAGTCTTGGCAATGAGTCTTGACTAACAAGAAATGATTCTCTATGATTATGTGTGTATGATACAAAGTTTAATGTTTTAAGTTATGATTATTGTGATTACATTTCACTGCCATGAGTTATCCCAGGTTATGAAATTATGATCTCTTTTGCAGGTTAAGATTTCCAAAAGTTATGTTCTTATGAATATGATGTGATTTATTTTTCTTTTGTTTACCCTTACTGAGCATTTGAGCTCACCCTTTTATGTTTTCTTTTCCCCAGGATATAAAGAAAGGTTTTAGGTAAAAAAAGGGAAGATCTTTATGGGAGATATTGAAGATCTTTCACCACGATTAGAAGATTACGTTCCGAGTTTCCAAAGACACTAAACTATTACGGTCCTTGTGTGTGTGTTTTTGTAATGTACTAAGTATTCCGCAAATGTAATGTAATGTCCATGTATGTCAGGCTTCGGGTCTCTAAAACAAGCACCCACACAAAAATCTAGATAGATTCAACAGAATACAACACACCATGGAACTCACTTCACCTCAATAAGGCACTTCACCAGGATTGGGATTCAAGGGACACATACACATCATCCTTTTTCACTCTTATGAGAAACATCATGAATAAATAACACACAGAAGACACCTCTATTTAGAATGGAGAATTTAGGGATTTTCAAAAGAAAAACACACTTCTATTAAAACAGAAGTTCTCAAAAGAGTCATAATCCAACTCTTACATTTCAATCCAAAAAGGAAACATCATGAAACACCATTGGACATAACCATTACAATAGAGGAAGCACAAATAGTTAGGAACTTCAAACTGATCCCCAAACAGTGCACTACTCCTATAAATGGGCATGATTATTTTTTTGAGAGATGGACCTAGCTCAATGATGCTTACTAAGAGCATCCCAAAAGAGCCATTGCAAGTGACCTGGGTGTCCATAGGCATGGCAGGTCTCGGGGTATTCAGACATGACAACTCCTTATGACTATATTTTCCACAATAATGGAACAACATGTTCCAATGCTCGAAAGAAGCTAATGAAATATCCAAAGTCATTTTCTTATGTCGCGACCAACACCAACAGCTTTAGGCTGATTTCCATTACTGTAATTTCCCTTTACCATTTCCAAGTCAGACCTTCAATCATAGGGGTGAAAAAATTCACCTTTAACGAATTAGGAGACTCAAGGAGAGGAGGATTAAACTTTAAAAACTCAAGAATAAAGTCTATGGATTGATCAACTAGAGGGTCTTCCCAATGGTGAACTAACAATGGTCACACTTTGTACATTCATTGGACCTTTTTGGGGGCATACACTATCCATTCAAGAAAACCAAGAACCTAACCAAACTAGTCCATCAACCAAAACATACCATAAATAAACACCAAACACACAAAGGGAACTAAATTGAAGGCTTACCAAAACATTTCTCAAAAGGATCCATTAACCATTAACCATTATCTAAAAAACAATCCCATTGACAAGAACTCAAACTTGAAACACTGATCAAACAAGAAGAATTCCCAAACTCAAAATACCTCGTAAGAAACACTCCCAAATCACAAGGTGACTCACCACACAAATATTGGTTATCAAAACATCACACCTTATTTTAAAATCACTTTTGAAAAGAAAACAAGTTTGGTGGGTTGCACACATACCAAAGTTATTCCATATAGCCTCACACATGAATATTCTTGTGCCAAACAGGGCACTCATCCACTTTTCCACATATATCTATGCATGTGGTCGCTTATGAAAATACCAAAGGTCAAAACAAAACTTTTCCACTTTCCAAGAAAAAACATTCAACCCAAACTTACAAATTCTCAATCCACTTCCAATTTCAAAAATTCATGAAACCTATCAAAAGCTCAATAATTACCAAATCAAAAACTATTTTCAAACTCCACACATAAATATAGAAAATCTCAACCCCTTTCAAAACTATTTTCAAATACCAACTCATCCCATTCAAAATGATTTTCATCGGATCAACAAATTCAATTTCACTAAAAATCATTTGGTTAAACTCATTTTTCCTCATTTAAAACAAACTTTAGAAAACTTATTTAAAATAAATTTCTATTTTCTAAGAAAAATTTTTTGATAAATATCAGGTTTCAAGTATAGAAATCCAATATTGGTAAACTTGTCCTCGTTTTACCCCAAAAATCATTTTATAAAAGTCAACTTTTCTAAATCTTCCTTTAAAATGATTCTAAAATCTCATTTTCCATCTTCCCCAAAACCAAACCATTTCCAATTTAAACTCTAGTTTTCACAATTTCCAAAACAAGGGTTCACAAATTAGTTTTTTATAATTAAGTAAGACCCAAAAAAATCCACGAGGGAAAACTAGTGTCGATGGGCGGCTCGTCCATATGGTTGGTGTTCATACTTCAGTCGCACCACCATCAAAGAGAGTATTATAGGACCATGTACCCATCTCCACATGGATTTCTAGGCCCTACGAGCTCACTGAGACCACTATCCCAACTCCCATTTCATTTCCCAAACACCAAAAAAATCACAAAAATCAAAGTAACCAAATAAAACTGGAGTTCCCTTGGCGACTCAAGTCCTGTCACAAGGTGTTTTGTCCAGACACCCTACTCACAACCAGGACCTCAAGCCCTGATAGTCCTAGATCCAGTCTACTAAGAATCATCCCCAAATAATGTGACCCAAAAAAAGTGTAACCTCTTTTGATACCATTTTGTCACAAACCAAACTGGTATATCATCTAATCCTACACCCAGCATGATCCATGGCATGGACCAAAGGGCATTACCAATCCCCATGGGCTAGAAACTAATGACTAGGTATTGAAAACACATCATGGGAATGATTTCATCTATTTATATAACTATAACTAACCCAAAAAAATAAACATCACAAGACTAAATAATCATCTTCCATTACCTCTATGACACAATCTTTCCTTTACCTAGGTCATACATAATAAAGTCTACATACACTCAAAGTTGTATATAGGTTGTGAGCCAAATCCCATTAGGATGTCTCCCAAAATAAAATATTTAATTCTAAAACATTAATAGACAAATTAACATGCACATTTTTACAAAATTATTTGAAACGTTTTCAAGAAAAAACATTTTAAGAAAAACCATTCTCAAGGAAACATTTTCAAGAAAAAACATTTCTCCATAAACTTTCTTTAAAATGAAGTACACACACACAGTCCACTATATTCCAATGGATGGAACTGCGTCACATAATCATTGTTTCCCAATAGAGCACCATGGGTAAATCCCTAATGATAACTAGCACAAGTGGAACTCTAGAAACCACATACCTCAGTGAAACAATGGTACAACAACCATAACCCATAGCTTTCTCATGCATGATCCACTAGTAGGGAACATCCCAAGGGCTTAGTGGTCTCTGATCATATCACATGTTTATTTAGTGTTGTAATCATCAATCCTACTAAGTGAATCTGGGCCTTGCCACTTATGAGTCAACTAGCATCAATCCACTAGAATAATCCAGGCTTACCACTTCTGAGTCACTAGTGTACTAGTTCTAGATTTCCCACCTAGGTACCTAGGATTCCAATATGCTTAATCCCTCATTTAACATGTCACACCAATCACCATTTTTACAAACACATGAAAACCCACATAAAAACACTAGGAAATCACCACCTTCACAATAACACAAATAAAACCACCATTTTCCATAAAGAAACTCATTTCCCATTTTACACACACTAAAACCATTTTGAAAAACTTTTCATGCCACTTTCACATTTCATGAAACTCATTTAGAAATTCCACAAGAAAAGACATAATAAATCCAACCACTTCCATGGGCCAGGCCCCTTCCAAATCCATACACAAACTAAATTCATTTCACAATATGCTCCACATCATTTAATTAATTCATGAATTATATTTAAAGAAGAGAAACATTTAAAAACAATCCATTTTTCTTTTAAAACTCTATTTTAACATATTTTCACCTCAAGTGACTTTGAAATCACATTTTTCACTATTCATATAATCATGAGAACACTTCCAAGAAGTACCACAATAAATCACACACAAAACATAGTCATTTTCCTTTATAAAATCCATTTTCATCACATAAACATGTCAAAATACTTTCATAACACATTTCAAACCATGCAATAAATTCATAGAACACATTTATAAAGACAAATAAGTATATCAAAAGAATCTAAAAATGTTAAGTCATGGAACCACCTACCTCACACTTGGAGACTTCCGAAAAATTGGTGTGAAACTGCAATTGCACCACAAAAAGACCCTAACAAGGAAATATCAACCAAAAACCATTAATATCCTCCCAAAAATCACAAGATCAAACCCCCTCTAGGTCAAATACACACTGGAAAACAAAACCCCAAAGAAGGAGGAAGTGAAACCCTAGAAAATGAGGAGAAACCAAGGGATAAATCACTTACTTGATGTTTCTTTGATGAATCCACACCAAATCCACCAAGATAAGGGAGTCCAATAAAGCCAAGAGGAGTTAGGGGAGGTTCTTAGGGTTGGAGATCTCGAATGGGGTGAGCAAAGGATTTGAGTCTAAATCTTAAGGGAAAATAAAGGTAATTTTCATTTTTTTTAATGACCTAGAAAATTCGTACGGTTTACGAAACCATGTGACAAACATACACCCCTCACTGCCCAAGAGGAATATATCACATGGTTAGTCCACATGGTTTACAAAATTTACACTAACCATGTGGTTATCCACTGTCTAAAAATGCCATGTGGTCACATAGTTACCTGGGTAAGGGCGCACAGTTTTCCAAACTATGCGCCAACCATGTGCCACCTGCTGTTAACCCAAAAAACTCTCATTTTTTCTATAAAAACAAAAAGTAAACCCAAGGGTAAAAATATATACCAAAATAAATATAAAATTACCTTATAAATTGAAACCTGTCACACCCATCTCTAGAGATAAAACCTAATACCTATAATTGAACCGGAACCAAGGATGAAAACAAAAACCCGGGTCTGAAAAACAACTTGCAGGTATTCATATTTAAAATGAGGAAATATAATATCCCACACCATGAGTATTCATATTTAATTGATAATGGTAAATGTGTTATTTATAACACATTTAAATCACATAATAAATGAGAAATCACATGCACAATATTTTTTTCTTATGGATAAATTTTTGCATGAGGGTGATGAAGAATGTTTTTATAAAATCATGAGAAATCTTGAATCCATTGTGCAAGATAATTTTGAGAATCCTGATATATCTTTGTATCGAAGAAATAAACATTTTAAAGTTAGGATCCTTTGAATAAGAAGAAACTTGTGTGCTTGAGTATTCAAAGATTGAGGGAATCAAATCATTCAAGACCAGAGAATAGTTTCAAGGTCAACAGACCTGATGCATTTATTTGTTGAAGACCTTGAAGAATTGTTCACAAGAAAACCTGGTCTTGTAGGATCGTAGAGAAATAATGTCATCTAGAAGGTTGAAGATCTTTCTAGTTTTGGATCATTGTGAAGTGAATAAATATTCCAGTGGACTCTGGAAGTGGAAGACTCTAGTGGACTCTGGAGTAGGTGAGGGAACAATGGATTTTGTATTGATCACTTATGTAGGTGGGAGCTTTGTGATATCTAGTGGACTCTAGTGTGAGAGCACTATGGACTCAATATTGATGGGAATGGAATTTCCCTAGATGTAACCACCTACATAAAGTGAAGAATCTATGTTGGGGGTATAACCAACATGACAAGAAGTAGTTCTTTCAATAAAACCTTATAGATATTGTGTGATTCTATGTATATTATTAAAATTTCACACGAAGTGAGATTAAGATAAAATTTTGAGTGTATCAAAAACCTTAACAAGTCCAAGAGGTTTGGTTAAAAGGGAATTTTTAAAATGAGTATACCACTAATTCACCCCCTATCAGTGACACCAAATCTATGCTTGGACTCTACACCATCTACGTTGAAGTCATATTGACTTTGGATATCATTGCAACTAGATTTTATCCAATCAATATATTTATAGCAGGTTTTTTCAATTTCTTTTGGTAGTGAAATTTCCTTGAAAATGTTCTAGTTTTCTACAGAAAAAGCATGATCCTTTATTCTTGGAAGGGTTGTATTTATTCTTGAATTATTGAATTTTATTTTTAGCATGTAAGGAATATTTTTTTGGGTACCTTTCCCTCAACTATATTAAACTTGGTATCAAATTTCAAAGCCATACCCACGTATCTCAATAAGAATTATTCTTAAATGTGAAGAAGTTTTTACAATTGTTCCAAGAAAGAATCCTCACTCTTTTTAACAAGTGATCTATTAAATTATTTATGTATAAGTTGCAACTTAGCAATGATTACACATACTTGTAAAGTTTTTGGTACATTGATTTTGAGGGATTTTTTTTTGCAATGACTCAGAGTTCATGAGATTTCTTCAATACTTAATTGTTATTAACCATGTTTAAATTAAGATATTTTACAATCATAAACTTATTGGCACATTATTACTTAACTTTTTACTTGAATTATAGTGCATCCCAAATATCTCAAGTTCAATTTATTCGATGAAATTAGCCATCAAGACAATTTTATTATGTGTTAAGAATATCTCATTAATACAAAACCTTATTGTCTTCATGTTTTTCCCCATTGCACGAATGTGTTTGACTTGTGTCACATTAATGGAAGTGTCATCAGAATTTGGAGGAGGCTCATCAGATATAAGAGGAAGATTTGGTTCCATTATGTAAAGGTTCTTTATCACTATAAGGACAAACTTCATCTCGTCTTTCCACCAAGAGAGGTTATTATCATCAAATCGGTTAAGTTTGACCATATATTGGTTCATCTCTTTAAGGGATTCAAAATCCATCTTTTATTTTTTTTTTCTTGAGTTAACCCCCTTTGATTTGTTGAAAATGATGTAAGGCGGAGGGGATAGAAGAGAATTTAGAACCTTGATGTGTGAATGATGCTCACTATCCCAAATGGTTTGATCCACCCCTAATTGTTGATGCATGGTTCTCAATGAAAATTTCCCTCAAGCATTTAATTGAGACTTTAGTACTAGAAAACACCAATTTTTGGAAACCCCGCTATGACAATATTGGAGGAATATTTTGGGATAATTTCAAATTGAGAATATTAACCATAATTTTCTAAATATCCCACTTATTTATAGATCAAAATACACACATATATATACAATGAAACATTTTACTAATATATATATATATTTAAAATACGTTTAAAATTATTTTATCAAATGTATATTTTTTATGAAAATATTATTCCCAAGGACTCTATTTAAAGAGTAAATACATTAGAATAAAATCACCACAAACAATGTGGGATTCCAACCAAAAATAATTTACTCCAATTCTTTTTTTAAACCCCCTCTCTCCTTTTTCAAATGGGAACCCATTTTAATATTTAATAAATAAAATTCATAACATTGGATACAATATGGTTCCCCATTCTACCATGAATACCCCTCCTATTGTGGAAACAAATACATAAAGAGAACCACCAATGAAGCCCTACAGTACAACCATGTCGCACTCTTGTCCTGTGAAGACACCTTACGACCCAAAACCCCGCAACCACATCCCCTCCTTACGCCCTGTGAATACGCTGCAAAATACCTGCATCCATTCCATTGATTACTTGTGATTGAATCTCTACAAGTGTAATGGTTTTCACCCTCCTGGTCTATTACTTTTCCAGTTTTAGTTATTAGAGGTGTTCGGAGGAGGTTTTTGGAGTTTTTGTGGGAGTTGGAGGTGCAATAGAGCTACTGTAGGAAATACTCATCGTGTAAGTGTATTACATGATGTGAAATTTGGTTTCATGGTTTATCCAAAGCTGGTTCACAATGTGTAGATTTTTGGGGTTAAATAATAAAAATGCAACACATTTTTTAGTGAAACTAAACCCTGAGGATTACATGACCTGAAAGGGGATTACACGTCATGTAAACCCTGATCCAGTGTAGTTTTAAAATTATTTTCCATCTTAATTTTCATTCATTCAGTTGTGTCTTCTTATTCCTATCATTTTGGGTGAACCCTAGGTTCCCAGAGGAGTTCTTTAAGCCCTCTTCATCCCTCTTTGATTTTTTGGTCCTGATGGTTGTTCATTGGCAATCTGTGGTTGATCTATGGTAAGTTCTTCTCCCTTCTTGGTGGTTTTTCTTCCATTTTTATCTGGGGGACTCATTGTGGAAATGTTTTTATGGTTTGGGGTGTGTTTTGGGTTGCATTATTATTGTATTTGGTTGCGGTGTAGGTTGATCTATGGTTCCCATGGTGCGGTTGTGGTTTGTGATTGTTCTTCTTCACTCTGCGGTGCATAGAAAGTCTGCAAGCTTCTTTGAACTAGGGATTCCCTTATTTCTCCTTATTATGTATCATGTGAGAGAGTTTTGTTTTTTTATCTATGGTTTATAGTTGTGTCGGCTTAATTAAAGATAAATAATTGGTTAATTGAATTTAAAGGGTTAAATGGTATTTGATCTTCATGCTTTTACATCTTTCATATTATTTGTGATATTATGAATTGTACGGACTTGAGGCCCCACTAAAAATTGTGGTTTTGGGGGGCTTTTCTTGTGCTGGATATATGTTTTGGTTTTTATTCTTTGGCTGTGATTGTTTTTATATCACCCTAAAATATAAATTGGTTAATTAATTATATTTGGTTAATAAATGGTTGTCCCAGGATTATGGTTTGTGTGATAACACCCCTAAAATAAAGTGGAATGTGATAAAAGACCCTTTATAAATCTATAAATGTATTTTAATGTGTTTTGATGTGTGGTCATTCTTTTGGGGTGGAAATGTTTGTTCGATGTGTGGTTAGGGAATGAGGGGCTCATAGTTTGTTTGGTCGTGCTTTTGGGGCAGTGGGGTGGTAGTTTGTTTGGTCTTGCTTTTGGGGTGGCAAGGAGGTGGTTTGTTTGTCCATGCTTTTGGGGTGGTGTGGAGGTGGTTTGTTTGATTGTGATTTTGTGGTGGTGAGGAGGTGGTTTGTTTGGTCATGCTTTTGGGGCGGTGAGGTGGTGGTTTGTTTGGTCATGCTTTTGGGGTGTTGAGGTGGTGGTTTCTTTTTGCTAGATGCCCAAGTAGTGATGGAATAAATTAATAATTGTTTAATAATGATTGAAATGACATGGTTTGTTTTGGTTAATGGGTTGAAATGTTTAATGTATAATTAAATGTTGGGTGGTGTGATTAAACATGGTTGATGCTAAATAATGAAAATAATGGTATGATTAAATGAAATTGGTTGGAAATGTGAAATGAAGTTTGTGGATTGATATGTGGTGTTATGCATTTAAAGGTGGCAGTAAAAGTGAAGATATTGTGAGTTGGTTGGTTTTTTTGTGAACTCATATGTTGTTCTTTATTATTTGATACTATATATAATTACTTATATATTCTTGTGATTTCTATGTGCATTCCACCCATGTTAAGCACTATGTGTCGACACCTGCATAGTCATGTGGGGGGGTGGGGTCCTAACATCCTGTGAGGAGTATGGATGGTTGGGTACCCACTCTTTCCCACTCTCTCTTCTAAGTGAGGTAGGTATTGAACAATATGTGATAGATTGAGGTTTTTTAGTGCATTAGATAGTGGTTTTTATAGCCCAGGTGTCTACGGGTGAGGTGTGACATCCCAGGTGTTTTCAGGCAAGATGTGACCATGCTTGTGGGCCAGTGGCCCAGATGTTTTTGGGTGAGATGTGTTGTAGTCGTGCTTTTGGGGAGGTGAGACCAGGTGTCCATGGGTGAGGTGTGTTGTGACCATTATTGTGGTGTGGTGTGTTATATGGAAGATATGGGAGTGCCAGGATGTACGAAGTTTGGTGTGAGAGTGGCATACCACTGGGAAAGTGATATGGGGTACCCTTATCGATGTGATTCCTATCATATTATATTACTTGGTTTTCATTATTTGGTGAGTATGTCTCGATGAGGTTGGGATGGTTAGTATAACTTGATAGGTGTGGTTTGGTTCTTTTTTTTCTCACAAGTGCATTAGTATGCTTCTTTCACATGTGCACGAGAGACTTGAGTTTTTCCTACTGATTATATTTGTATGCTCACCCTATGTATATAAAATTGTTTTCAGGTTTCTATGAGAATTACATGGACCATTTTGGGAATTACTTGCTCATACCTTTGGATAACTATTATGTCACTATTTTAGCTTTACTCTGGGTATTTACTTTGGAGACTTTTATCTGCATCAGTTCTTTTTATAAATGCATTGTGGGATGGTTTTTGGATTTCTTTTATATTGTTTCTTGAAGTTGTGTGTGGATGATTCATAGTATCTCCTGATCTTATTTATATTATAGAGGTAAATGCCTCCCATACATGAGATTTGTATACCCTCGGTGCTAGTCACCAACCCAGGGCCTACTGGGGGTGGGATTCGGGGGACATTATCTCCCTTCAGTGTGGTATCTTTGGAGGGATTGAGTCATGACAGAGTGGTATCAGAGGTAATGTTTGAGAGATAGGGTGGAGTTTTGAGTTTGGAATAGTGGGTATTTCATGGGTTAGTATGGAAATATTTCTAGTATACCTTGGTGTGTGACATAGGACAAGGATACTGTCTAGGACACAGAATTTTAGGGGCCCCCGTGATCCAGTGCATGGACTCTAATCTTATTGAATGACTAAGTGAGATGGACCTACTTATAGGGTAGAAACCTAATAGAGGTACATGTATCATAATTAATTGTGCACTTTTTTTAATTGGGTTGTTTTAGAAAATTTTAAATGGATAAAAAAATGAATTAAGTGATTTAAAATTAATCTTAAATGAAATTACATACTATTTGGGCTTAGGAAATCCTTATTTTCCTTTTAGATATGGATCTCGTCCATCATTCGTGTGTGGCTCAGGTAGTTGAGTTTCATTAGGCTGATTTAGTTGATCATCATAGGGTTGATCCAGTTATGGAGGATGATCAGTGGTAGAGGATGTTGTGTTCTTTTCAGCAGTAATATTTGGGGAAGTACAAGGTAAGTGTCTCAGATGTGGAGACAAAGAGCTAGTTAGAGGATCTTGAGATTACTTTCAGTTTAATCTGGGGTTTGTTAGAGTATTGGGTCCCTTTGGAAATCATTCAGATGTGGGGAGATTCACATCAGTGGTGGATGTTGTATCTAGGAGAGCGAAAGGGTGCATGTGTTTTGTGGGTTGACTTCCAGAAGGAGTTCTGGACAGAGTTCCTTTCATCGATCATGAAGATAGTAAAGAGCTAGGAGATTATTTCTCTTCATTAGGGAAGCATGTCAGTGTGGGAGATAGGAATCAAGTTCAAGGACCTTCTATGTTTTTTACCATATCTTTTTCTGGATGAGGATTCTTATCTGATACATCTTGAGGAGGCACTCTGTCCTTCTATACAATATACAGTTTTTCCTTTTATATTGCCAATGTATCTGGAGGTTTAGAAGAAGGTAGAGGTGATTGAGCGGATGCACTTGTGAGGAGTTTTTCTACAATAGGGGAACTAGAAGGGTTATTCAAGGGTAAGGGTTGTCAGTGGAAGGTCTCAAGTGTCAGGTCCTTCAAGGTTTCAACCG
The DNA here is from genome assembly GCA_963277665.1 of Viscum album. Lineage (NCBI taxonomy): Eukaryota > Viridiplantae > Streptophyta > Magnoliopsida > Santalales > Viscaceae > Viscum > Viscum album. The sequence continues at coordinate 1,579,941,958 of OY728141.1, forward strand.
GTATGGAGTTTACCTCAGCATCTTATTTTTTAGCCTTCTAGGTCTAGTGGTTTCTGTGATTTTCCTAGGAATTTTGTGCTAGTGTGTTTTGGTTTTGGGGTTCATGGACATCACTATAACCAATGCCTAGTGGTTCCCTAAGCTCAGTTTGGTGGTGGTGGATAGGTTCAGTGCCAGCCTAAGTAGTAGTTTCTAGTTATTTCATTTCAGCTATAGGGGGAATAGGTTTTTTCTCCACTAAGTAGAGATAGAGTAGGAAGACGTTGACCTCAATATGTTCCTCGTGTTCAGATACTATGACCTAAGCATGTTCATGGAGGTGTCCATCATCATAGATGTGGGGTAGTTGGGTGCGGTTAGTTGCATGTAATGGAGGCAGCAGTTCCAAAGGGGCTAGAGATCGTCAGAGGTATGATCAGTTTGTTTCGTACCATTATTTATGCCTTGTTTAATTCAGAAGCTTCACACTCCTTTGTTACACCTACTCTATCCCATGTTCTAAGACTAGACATAGAGAGGCTTCTCGTACCCCTGATGTTGACTATGCTAGTCGGAGGCAAGACCATCTTGTTTGATGTGTACCGGGGGTGTATACTGATGATGGGGCCACATCAATACTATGGGAATATTTTCTTGCTACAGATGCATTCATATGATGTCATCCTTAGCATTGATTGGTTTTATTCTGTAAGTTTTGTTATTGACTACTTCTGGAGAAGAGTCGTGTTTACAAATGTGAATGACCAACATGTGGTTTTCATTGGTGAGCGAAGTTATCAAGTGGGAAGTCGGTGTATGGAGCCCCTTCTTTTATTGTTGGCCGAGTTGTCAGTGAAATTAGTGGATGTTGAACATTGAAGGTCCCCAAGGTCGTTGGGGAGTTCCTAGATATTTTCCCCCAAGGAGGTTGTGACACTAACCCCTCGACATGATGTTGAGTTCGGAATAGACTTGCAGCCTGATGCTTCTCTAATTTTGATGGATACTTATCAGATGACACCTTATGAGTTATAGGAGTTGAGGATTCAGATAGATTATCTGATGTATAAGGGTTTTATTCAGCCCAGTGTGTCGTCATGGGGTGCTCTAGTGTTGTTCACAAAGAAATTGGGTGATAGTATGAGTTTGTTCATAGACTACTGAAGATTAAATCATGTGATAATAAAAAACTATTACCTTCTTCCAAGGATAGATGATCTTTTCAACCAGCTAAGAGGGGCAAGTTGATTTTCTAAGATCAATCTGCAGTCTGGATAACACCAGTTGAGGGTGAATGGGGTGATATACCGAAGACCACCTTCAGATGTAGGTATGGTAATTTCAAGTTTGTAGTCATGTCATTCAGTGTTATGAATGCACTAGTTGTGTTCATGAGTCTTATGAACTCCATATTTTGTGATTTTTTGGATCATTTCTTCATCATATTCATCGATTATATCTTAATCTTCATGAAGTCAGAGGAGGAGCATGTCGAACATCTCAAAACTATCTTACATGTTCTTCGACGCCACCAGCTCTATGGAAAGTTTTCCGAGTGTAGGTTTCGGATATGAGAGGTGTATTTCCCTGGGATGTGTTGTCTCAAAAGGGTGTGTTAGTCGACCCATCAAAGATTGATGCAGTTGTTTCTTGGGTAGCACCCATGAACGTGGCATAGGTTTGCAGTTTTCTTGGTCATACAAGCTATTATTAGAGGTTTTTACCCGATTTCTCTTGAGTTGTAGATTCATTGGTAACTTTGACTAGAAAATACCAAGATTTTGTGTGGATTGATCAGTGTTAGGCAACATTCACTTACTTGAAGGGGAAGTTAGTCAATGATCCAGTGCTTCAGCTATCTGAGGAGGGTGTGTTGTTTGAGGTGTTTTGTGACGCTTCCCACCTGGGATTGGGATGTGTGCTGATGCAGTAGCGGGCAATGATATCTTATGGGTCTATAAATTTATGTCCCCATGATAGTAAATATGCCACCCCCGATCTGAATATATTTTTGATTGTGTTTGCGCTGAAGTTGTGGCGACATTACCTCATTGAAGAGCACTTTGTGGTCTTTGTGGATCACAAGAGCTTAAGGTGTGTCTTTTCCCAATGTGATATAAACTTTCGATAGTAGAGGTGTATGAAGTTTCTTTAGGATTATGACTTTGATATCTCTTACACCTTAGAAAATGGGAATGTTGTGGTTCATGCTTTGAGCATGAATTCATGAAAGGGTGTTGTTCGGGAGTCTAAGGATTCTTGGAGAGAAATTGAGGAGTTGGAAGCCTTGAACTTAGATACAAGAGTGGATGTTGGTAAAGGTTGTTTGTTTCAAATGATGGTACAGTCTTCTCTGATGCAGCAGATGGAGGAGTCTCAGTGGGGAGACTCAAAGGCAGAGGTGATGCACGATCATGTTGTCCATAATGATGCTCTGGAGGGATGGTCGGAGGATGGTCAGAACCAAGTGTTATTTCATGGGAGTTTGTTTGTTCTAATAGTAATGTGTAATGGATTCCTTCATGAGTTTCATAACTCACCTTTTTTAGTACACCCGGGAGTTTCCAAAATGTACCATGTCTTGAGGACATAGTTTTGGTGGCTCGATATGAAACAGGTAGTGGCAGAGTTTGTGGCTCGGTGTTTAGTTTTCCAATAAGTAAAGGTTGAACATCGTGTTCTTAGTGGTTTGTTGAAGCCCTTGGATGTACCTGAGTGGAAATGGGATTACATCTCAATAGTTTTCATCATAGGGTTACCCAAACCTCAGGGAGGTTGTGATGTTATCTGGGTGATAGTGGATCAGTTGATGAAATCGACCCACTTCTTAGCGTTCAAGGAGTCTGGCGTAGTGGATTCTTTGGGTAAGAGGTATGTGGATGATTGGTGTAGTTTCATTGAGTTTTGAGGTCCATTTTCTTGGATCAGGACATAAATTTTGCCTCATGAGTCTGGAGGGTATTACAACATGCTTTTGGCACTCAGTTACACCTCAGCACTGCTTTCCACCCTCAAACAGATGGGAAAATGTAATGGACTATCCAAACCTTGGAGGATATGTTGCAGGCATGCATCTTGGACTTTGGTGGATCTTGGTTACAACACCTACCTTTAATAGAGTTTGTTTATAATAATAGTTATCACTCTTCCATTGGTATGACTCCATTTGAGGCTTTGTACATAAGATTGTGTCATTCTCCATTATCACTATAATAAAATCATTATGTAACGATGGTTTTTTTTATTTGGTGGAGGTTTAAACCGCCGCTAAATGGTTATGCAATGGTTTCCTAAAACCACCACTAAAATTTTCATTGGTGTCCAACATGCATCATTTCCTTCCATTTAGTGGTGTTTTTTGGAAAGTTTCTTAAAAAGTGTATTTAGTGGTGGTTTTTGGTGTTTTAGTGGCGGGTTTACGGCCAAAAAAATACTGATATTTTAGAGGTGGTTTTAACCACCACCCAAAAAAATATAACATAATATAGCAGTGATAAAATCACCACGGAATAAAAATAGCCTTTATTTAGTGGTGATTTAAACCACCACTATATGATAAATTACAAAAAAACAAGCTGCAAAATCTGAAACCCCAGAAAAACCCTGAAAAAAACAAACAATACAAAAAATCACATAACAAATGAAATACAACATAATAAATAAAACACAACATAATCAGAGTACACATAAATTAGAGTACACAATGTATACACATAAGGAAAGTTTCACCATCTTACAATCATAGTACACATATACAATGCACATACCGGATCACTCAGTATGGTCCACTCTATGCCACAAATGAAACATGAACAAACTATATTCATTAATCATTGGACGATGATGATATCTACTCGTCACCCTCTCCATCTCTATCTCCACTTCCTGCTACCAGCACCTATAAGACAATTATATTGAAAATTAAATAATTTTTTATATTTATATTTAAACTTAAAATCAATAAAAGTTTGTGAATTAAATTATTTTAAAGTTTTGTGATTTACCTTCTCACCATTAGTCATCGATGCAATATCACCAGGGACAGATTTGGTCGCCTTTTGATATAAATCAACCAATGATTTCTAAAAAAGTGGATATCTGAGCCCCCTATTCCTGAATTGTGTTTTGCATAGAAACAAAATCTTTTTGAGAATCTTGGGGTAGGGAGTGACTATAACTAGGAGTAGATGTAGCTGTAATCCTTGATGGTCTGCCAAAGATCTCAGATGGTACTGGTCCCAAACCCATCCTGCCCACTCGACCAGGATACTCCTTCCCAAGGACTTTACCAACTGGGTTATCCTAGGAGACTGAGAAGGACTGTGCGGGATTGGAATCCCATAGTTATTTAATTTTTACCTATAAATTGAATATAATTCATATTAGAATCATTATATATTAACATAGTGACAACTGAAAAAAATTTATTATAATGAAAAATGAATTCATACCCCAACACTACTACAAAAATGGGCAAGGGAAGCGCTACCCTTTTATCAGCGCTAAAAAAAGCGCTCATAAACGGGGGCCTTTATCAGTGCTAAAAAAAGCACTGATAAAGGGGCACTTTTAACAGTGCTAAAAAAAAGCACTGTTAAAAGTGACCCTTTAACAGTGCTTTTTTTAGCCCTGATAAAGGCCCCCCTTTATCAGCGCTTTTTTTAGCACTGTTAAAGGGGACCCCTTTATTAGCGCTTCTTTTAGTAGTGCTGATAAAGGGTGGATTTATCATCACTTTTTCCTAGCACTGATCAATTTTATGTTTCAAAAAAAAAAAATTCATGAAAAATAATATATTGTTATATAAGTATATTTATATTGATATAAATATAATATATATTTTTTAAATATGTTTTAGATAAGTATAAATAGACTATTACATTTAATATATAAGAAATTTAGTAAAAATGGATTTAAAATATTTTAAAAAATATAATTAATTAATAATTTTCTAATTATCATCGATTAAGAATCATTTAATAACAATTTGAAGACACAAAAAATCAAAAAAATAATAAAAGATCTAAAATAAGTTAAAAATGTAACTCAAACTTCAAACGGCTATAACTTTTGATCCGGGTGTTTGTTTGAGCTCTACAACATATCAAATCGAAGCCTACGATGAGATCTATGCTCTAGTGACATAATAAAAGCTTTTATAACATTTTTAGAGGCCAAAAAAGGGCCAGAAGGCCTCCAAAACTGAGTTTTTAGTTGGGATACCTCGATTTGTTAACATTCAAACAAGTATAACTTCTGATACAGATGTCTGTTAGGCCTATACCACATATTATATTGAATATTATTTTATTTTCTTCGATTTTACTGGTTTTGGAGTTGAAAACGGCTTCTGGATTAGAAGTTATGGTCGTTTTAACATTCTATGGATTTTCAAATACACACATATATATGTATTTATTCATAAATGTGTGTGTGTGTGTGTGTGTCTATGTGTGTCTTTGTGTGTGTTGTATGTATGTATGTATGTATTTATTTATTTATTTATAAACACACATAAAATACATATTTTATAAATGTATTTAAAACTAATCTTATAAATGTATATTATTATACAAATAAATATATGGATAAAAATTATAACTAAAAATATATATATAAATAAATATAAATATAAATTAATATATGAATAAATATATATATACTAATATATGAATAAATATATATGTATTAATATAACTAAATATATTTATATTAATATGAATCTATATTATTATACGAATAAATATAACTATATATATATATAAATAAATATAAATATATATTAATATATGAATAAATATATATGTACTAATATAACTAAATATATTTATATTAACATGAATCTATATTAATATATGAATAAATATAACTATATATATATATAAATAGATATATCATTAAATAGAAAAAAACGAAATGGATTAGTGGTAAAGGTGAAGGCGTGCAAGGAGGAGGTCGCGGGTTCGAGTTCTGGTGGAAGCAAGGAGGTGCGCGCGGGGAGCATGTGTTGGATGCACGGGAAAGGGCAGCACGCTGGAGTGGTCCACCTAGTAATGATAAAGGGGATTAAGCGCTGTTAAAAGCCCCCCCTGAATTATATATTCTTTTTTATTTATTTATTTATTTATTTATTTATTGACTTTTATCAGCGCTTTTCTGAGCACTGATAAAAGGGACCCCCCCCCTTATATTTTCCTCGATTAACAGCGCTTTTTAGCACTATTAATTCACTTTTCTAGTGCTGATAAAAGCCATATTTTTAGTAGTGCAACTTTCTTGGTAGGCTCATTAACAAAACTCCCATCATATTTTTTATGAACATCTAACCACACTTATGTTCAGGATGTTTGGTACCCTAAATTCTGTGATAGCATTAGAAAAATAGAAATCAATAATTTAATATATTAAATATATAATATTATCTTATAAATATTTAAACTAATGAAAAAATTACCATAGTCGATCAGCTTCTAGAAAAATTCTTTGACCCCGCAGTGTGAGGGGTGATTTTCTTAGCCCAACTCGATGCATTATTCCTTAAAACATCCTGAAATAAATAAAATATAATTTAATAGTAATGTATGAAATGTTATCATACATGAATAAATGTAAAATGAGATTAATATGATAATATATATTTAAATTGTAATGACCCAAACTTTCATTAATGAAAATTCATCTTGATCTAATTGAATGTATTATTATGTAAAATGGTTATATAAAATATGAACTTCTTTGGTTTTATGTTTTTGGATTTTAAAATACAATTAAGAATTTTGATCTTTGCTAATATAGTCATTTAATAGTGATCACATGATTAGTATAAATATAGGGCTTTAACAAATCCAATTTACTCAGACAAAGGAAGTGATGGCCTCATCCAGAAGAATTGCTCCATACTAAGCCCATTTTTCAGAGCTCAGAAAGGAGGTGGCATCATTGGGCTTCTCTCTTGACCAATCCCAATCCAAGCTTCAACACGTTATGCTCGAATGGAACCGCCTACAGGAGAAGTGTAAGTTGATAGAGATTACCACCCGAGAGATGTTATCCGAGCCACCCCAAGAGTTTGTCACCATCGCACACCTTACCCTTCGGTCGTATGTGGGTGTTATAAGGGGTTATGTAACGAGACCCTAGTACTATGATTATTTACATTATTTTTGTATATATAATATACATTTATTTTATTATTGTTACTTTATAAATAGTTTTTAAAGAAAAAATAGCATTTTTAGTTAATTAAGAAATATATTTTGATGAATTAATGGATTTTTGAATTAAATAATATTTTAATTAAATATTATTACTAAATTAATTTTTATTAAATATAAATGACTGTATAATTATTATGAATACGATTGTGATTTTTATTAAGGTTTGAAAGCTATTTTTGTCAAAACCCATGAATTTTCGATAAATGTCGGTTTTTATTTTAAAAGTAAAAATTCACATATTTAGAAAATTATTTATATAAAATTGATATTATTTTTGGAATCAGGATTTCAAAAATATCCAATGGTTAATTTTTCATAATTTTCTAAGACAATCGAATTTTTGGGTAAAAATTAAATACTGTTTAAATATATAACGTGTTTTATGACATCATAATGACCCAATAGTGATGTAATAAAATACTATAAACATTATGTTCGTCCAATATATGTTTTACCATTAAAATAATGTGATTTTTGGTTTGTTTTATTTATTTTACAAAGCTTTAGTGGACCCTCCAAGACTTATAAAACATTTTGTCATTTTAAAATGATTTCCTTGAGAGTGTGACTCACCTCCACATAAGCAAGCCTAATATTTTAAGAATTTCGGCCATTGACCTTATAAAATATTTTTTTCCACTCCCCTTTGATAAAAACCATGGGAAAACCCATGGGATGGTTTGTGGTTTTGGTTAGTTTAATGTGTAGGGTCTAAAACCTAAATATAAAGAATTCCTTTTTTTCCTATATAAACTCACCCAAGCTCCCAATTCCTCTTCAATAAAAGCCTTTAGAGCTTAAAAAACCTCTTCCCTCCTCTCTATATAATCCTCCTAAGGTTCCCCAATCTCTCAAGAAGCCTCTATCAAGCCCCTCCCAGGCCTTTGGGATCACACTTCCAAGTAAGGGATTTCTTCCTTTCTCATTTTTGTCCAATTTTTTTAAGTTGTTATGCCCTTTTATTTTCAATTAAAAATATTGTGGTATGATTTCACACCTCCCTAATACTTACCTATTTATGTTTTAATTAATATAGACCCATTTCTCTCTCATTAATGCCTCCCATGTACACCCGTTACCATGCCAAATTTCTGTAAGGAATTTCTCTCTCCTCATTTACATTCAAGAAATTATTTTGTATTATAAATCTAAAATTCCATTACTTATGTTGGTACATGTATCTATATGATAACCTTAATGTCCATTTCATGTAAATATTATGATACACCCTTTTCTCTCTCATCAACCATTTTTATGAATTCTTATGTCACATCGTTATGTTGCCGAAATTGCACCACGATTTTCCAATCCAAAGTCATTGTGTCGTGAATACCATGCTCATTTATCTATCAAGGGTATTCACCTTTATGCACATTTACTTATTGATTATAAAGTTTCATGTATAAATTCCATATTCCTTTATCATGTAATAAATTATGATCTTTAATGATTCCATGTTGTATGATCCATGTGGCACACTTATGTATGAAATGAAATGTTTAAGAAGGGTGCGCCCTGATAGTGCTCTAATGCATTGGGTAAATATTAGTATCATTATAAATCAAGTGAAATGAGGGTTTACTCATTATAATTAAAGTTCAATGAGGGTTTACTCATGCACCATGTGCAATGATCCTTGACTCATGCTAATACCATGTTAAGTGTTGTTGCCACATTTCCATGTTACGATAATCATGTTATATCATGCCTTTATGTTCATGTTTCTCTTATACTCCATTAACATTCCTATTACCTAACATGTATTTTATTATTCATGTTATGTGTTGTTTACTCCCTTACGAGGTTTTATAGCTCACCCTTTTCTAATTCATGTCCTTAGGTTACCTAGTGCAATGCTAAGTACGGGGGAATTTAGTGGTCATGTAAAGGAAGTTTTCAATAAAGATGTTGTGTTTCATGTTTTAAGTCGTTATGTAATGTTCCTGAGCCCCAAAGTCACTAGACCTCTTGATATTCTATGTTGTATCAAGTGAATATTTTATATAATAAATCATGTCTAAGTGTGTAATAAAAAGTAGGGTTGTTATAGTTGGTATGAGAGGATAGGTTTAGTTATTTTTGGGATTAGGATTAGAAAACCCTAGTAAAAGCCTTAGGGATAAGACTAAGTATAATAAAAACATCCCTAAATTTTGGTGAGTAATTATTAAGTGGTTTATCAAGCAAATACATCCCTGTCTGGATATGAACAGGTAGAGGCAACTCTAGAATAGATGTACCTAGGAGTGAAAACTCTGACAAGGAGTTTCGGGCTTGACTCGGGGTATCCTGATACACGACAACGGGTCTTGCTTCACTCTTGGTTACGAAACTCCTGAGGGATATGCTTTGGTAAATTCATAAGCTTAGTATAAACCATTGTTAAGGGAAAAAATTCCCCTAAGAATAAATGTTGGTAAGTAGATCATGGATAACATAGATTGAAGCATGTAGAATCAAGTTGAGGAAATAAAAGTAATTTATAAGTCATCCATTTTTTTCTTTGGATTACCCTTTATGTGTTACCCCTAAATTTCCTTTATTCCAGCCAATAGATGGTAATAGGAGGACTCGGGCTAACAACTGATGTGAAAATCAATGTGATGACTATTCTAATGAGATGCCCAATCTAATGGGAGCGGGAATCACAAACTTTGTCATGATACTATCTCAGATAACTCAAGATTTGAATAGAAACATAGGTCAATAGGAACATTCAACCCCCCCCCCCCCAAGAAAGAACAAGTTGCAATTGAGAGCTTCATGAGACAACGACCTTCTACTTTTAATGGATCATCTGATCCCTCAATCGTCGAGAAATGGATCCAACTCCATTGAAAAGATCTTATATATCCTTCAATGTTCCAAACAAGAGAAGTTTCTTATGGATACTTATTATATAGAGGGTGAAGTTGATAAATGGTGGACATTGATCAAAAATAAAAATCCTAAGGATTAGATTGAGGCATTGGAATGGAAGGATTTCTGGAAGATTTTTTTCGATAAATATTTTGTGTGCACCCTCTGACTAAAGATAAAAAGGGACTTCCTTTCCCTCAAGCAAAAAATACGACAAATCCATTGGAGCGTACGAGGAAAACTTCACAAGGCTTGCACGATATGCCTTCAGCTTTGTCGTTAACCCTGAATGCAAGGTTGACCACTTCTTTGGTGGGCTAAAACCTAGTCTGTGGAAATCTATAGAGATTCATGACTTCGATAGCTGTGAGAAAATTGTCTGATATTCCCTAAAAGTCAAAATAGAGATCGGAGAATCTCAGGGGTATCATGGGGATAAGAAGCATAATGTGGACTTCAATTCTAGCAGTTCGATGGATAAATCCAATGGTGCTAAGAAAATATAGCACCCCACTTTCCAAAGGTGTGGAAAGAATCACCCTAGAAATTGTCTGAAGGGGGAGAGGAAATGATTCAGACATGGAATGGAAGATAAGGGCACCTAGCCATTAACTGCTGACAAGAAAAATTTGCAGTTGCGATATAGTAGAGGAACAATCTGTTCGACTCTCAATGTGTTGTTCATTGCTTCAACTGCAAAGAACCCGGGAACCTTTCAAATCAGTTCCCTAAGCCAAGGGTTTTCGAGAGCAACCAACAACCTCCAAGGAAGCAAGGGTGAGCTTTTTCCATCACTACTACCGAAGTGAACCCCAACAACGAAGTGGTGACAGGTACGCTAGTTATTCATTCAAGAATAGTGAAATTACTTTTTGATTTTGGTTATATGCATTCTTTTGTATCCTAAAAGTTTAGTAGAACAATCCCAACACCACCACAAATCATGAAAGTAAAGATGTCAGTGAGTACGGTAAATGGGGAAATCATTGCATCCCATGAATATAACTCCTCCCCTGTTATAATTTGTGGATTGAACTTCTCAACGAACCTTTTCATAATCCCTCTGGTGTAATTTGATGTAATTATCATCATGGATTGGCATTCCTTATATAAATCCAACATAAATTTTCGTGAGAGGGAAATCACTCTCCATTTAAAGAATCGACCCCCGATTCTATACAAGTGAAAGGAGGAAGATGGATATTATTTAGAACCATTATCTCAAGCGTGGATATTACTGCCCTATGAGCATGCGTATCTGGCTTAGATGATTGAGTCTAAGGAAGCAACCATCCTTGAAGACATGCCTATTGTGAGGGAATTCACTGAAGTGTTTCCTGAGGAATTGTCTGATCTTACTCCTAGAAGAGATGTTGAATTCTCAATTGACCTTATACCTGGGGCGTTTCCAATATCCAAGACTCCATATAGAATGGATGTTGTGGAGCTTGAAGAGCCGAAGAAAAAACTATAGGAGAATTTGGATAAAGGTTTTATATGCCCAAGTGCTTCACTATAGGGTGCACCAGTCCTCTTCATCAAAAAGAAGGATGGACCAACATGCCTTTGCATTGATTATTGTGATCTCAACAAAATCACGATAATGAACAAGTATCCTATTCCACGAATTGATGACTTGTTCAATCAGCTACGTGGAGCACAATAATTTTCTAAGGTGGATTTTTGATCAGGATATTACCAAGTAAGGGTGAAGAATGAGGATATCCCCAAGACTGCTTTTTGTACAAGGTATGGGCACTATGAATTATTAGTAATGCCTTTAGTACTCACTAATTCTCCATCAATATTCATGGAATTTATAAATAGAGTCTTTAGAGATTACCTTGACAAATTTGTGTTAGTCTTTATAGATGATATTCTAATATACTCCAAAACCAAAGAGGAGCATGAGAAGCATCTAAGCATTGTACTAGAGACCTTGAGAAAGGAGAATCTCTATGTAAAGTACATTAAGTGTGATTTATGGTGAAGGAAGTCTCATTATTGGGTCGTATCATCACAAGAAATGGGATATCTGTGGATCCCTCCAAGACAGCTACAATTGTGGGATGGTCGAGGCCAATATCAGAAACGGATATCCGTAGCTTCCTGGGGTTAGCTGGATATTATCACCGATTTGTGAGAAATTTCTCATGATTTTCCAACCCTCTTACCAAGCTAACTCGGAAGGGAGTCAAGTTTTATTGGAATGATGAATGAGAAGAAATCTTTAAGGAGTTGAAAAGGAGGCTTATCACTGTGCCTGTGCTCACACTACCCAAAAGTGGAGAAATTTTTGTGGTATTTAGTGATGCTTAGAAGAATGTCCTAGGATGTTTGTTGATTCAAAATGAAAAATTTATTACCTATGCTTCAAGGCAATTAAAAGTTCATGAGCATAACTATCCAAAACATGATCTGGAGTTGGTTGTGGTGATCTTTGCTTTAAAAATTTGGTGACATTACCTCTTTGAGGATAAGTGTGAAATATATATGGACCACAAAATCCTCAAGTATATATTCATACAAAATGAGTTTAATATGCGCCAATGAAGATGGTTAGAGCTGATAAAAGACTATTACTGCTCAATCTATTACCACCCTAGAAAATCAAAAAAGGTGGCATGTGCTCTAAGTAGAAAGGACCCAAAAATTATATCATTGATGAGAATTTAAAAGGATCTAATCTTCTTAGATTTGATGAATATGGACATGGGAATCATAAATAAGGGAACATAATCAATCCTTTCACAAATAATTTCTCAACCATCTATTTTGGAAAGGTTAAAATATGATCAAAAGGATGATGAGGGAATTCATAAGAAGGTGGAAACTATCAGAAAAGAGAAATCCTCAAAGTTCAATGTCAATGAAGAAGGAATTGTAATATTTGGGTCAAGACTATGTGTTTCATCTAATCTGGAGTTAAAGAAGTAACTTTTGGATGATACACATAGTTCGAATTTCTCCATTCACCCAGGAAACACAAAGATGTATCAAGATCTCTAAGAGCATTACTAGTGGGATAACATAAAGAATGAGATCGTTGAGTATACATCAAAGTGCCTGGTATGTCAGCAAGTGAAGTCTGAGAGGCAGAAGTCTAAGGGGATGATGAAACCATTACCCATACTAGCATGGAAATGGGAGAATATCACCACGGACTTTGTCACTAGACTTACGAATACATCCAAAGGAAACAATGATATTTGGGTTGTTATGGATCGTCTTATAAAGACTGCACACTTCATTGCAATTCAGGAGGATTTCTCACTGGATTAGCTGACACAGATATACATTAGAGATGTGGTAAGGCTGCATGGAGTACCACTATCTATTATATCTGATCAGGATCCAAGATTCACCTCTAAGTTTTGGAAGAGTCTTCAACATGCTCTTGATATTGAGCTGAACTTCAATACGGCTTATCATTATAAAACTGATGTCCAATCTGAGCAGACTATCCAAACACTTGTGGACATGTTGAGAGAGTGCTCAATGGACTTCAAAGAAGGATGGGATAAACATATCCCTCTTATTGAGTTCTCATACAACAACAGTTTCCACTTAAGAATCCAAATGGATCTTTATGAATCCATGTATGGGAAGAGGTGTAGAACACCAGCATGTTGGGATGAAGTTGGGTAGAGAAAACTCCTTGGTCTAGAAATGTTCAAAGAAATAGTGGAGAAGGTTAAGACCATCCAGCAACACATTAAAGCTGCTTAGAGTCAAAAAAAGAGTTATGATGATAATCATCGATGAGACCTAGAGTTTGATGTCAGAGACATGGTATTCCTCTGCATATCACCATGGAAGAGAGTTATGAGATTTGGGAGGAAGGTAAAGCTTAGTCCAAGGTACATCGGCCATTTTGAGATCCTTGATCGCATTGGAGCGGTAGCCTATCGACTAGCACTCACACTGAACTTATCTCGAGTACATGATGTATTCCATGTATCACTCTTGAGGAAGTACATACCTAACCCATCACATATACTCAATCCATAGGTGGTAGCATTAGAGAATGACCTATCTTATGAATAGAATCCAATGAAGATCTTAGATCATAAAGAAAAAGTTCTATGAAATAAGATGATGCCCCTCATCAAGGTGTTGTGGTGAAACCACAAGTTTGAAGAGGCAACGTGGGAATCAGAGGAAGTGATGAAGCAGAGTTACCCGCATCTATTTTAGTGTAGGAAAAGGAAATCTTGAGGGTGAAATTTCTTAAGGGGGGAAGATTGTAACGACCCAAAATTTCATTAATGAAAATTCCTATTGATCTAATTAAATGTATTATTATGTAAAATAGTTATATAAAATATGAACTTCTTTGGTTTCATGTTTCTGTATTTTAAAATACCATTAAAAATTGTGAATGTCGCTAATATAGTCATTGAATAGTGATCACACGATTAGTATAAATATAGGGATTTAACAAATCCAATTTACTCAGAAAAAGAAAGTGATGGCCTCATCTAGTAGAATTTATCCATACGAAGCCCATTTTTCGGAGTTCGAAAAGGAGGTGTCATGATTGTGCTTCTCTCTTGACCAAACCTAAGCTAAGATTCAACATGTTAAGCTCAAACATAACTGCCTATGGTAGAAGTGGAAGTTGATAGAGATTACCACCCAAACGATGTTATCTAAGCCACCCCAAGAGTTTGTCACCATCGCACACCTTACCCTTCGGTCGTATGCGGGTGTTATAAGGGGTTATGTAACGAGAACCTAGTAATATGATTATGTACATTATTTTTTATAGAGAATATACATTCATTTTATTATTATTACTTTGTAAATAGTTTTTAAAGAAAAAATAGAATTTTTAATTATTTAAGAAATTTATTTTGATGAATTAATGGATTTTTGAATTAAATAATATTTTAATTAAATATTATTACTAAATTAATTTTTATTAAATATAAATGTCCTTATAATTATTATGAATACAATTGTGATTTTTATTAAGGTTTTAAAGCTATTTTTGTCAAAATCAGTGAATTTTTTATAAATGTCGGTTTTTATTTTAAAAGTAAAAATTCACATATTTAGAAAATTATTTAGATAAAATGAATATTATTTTTGGAATAAGGATGTCGAAATTATCCAATGGTAAATTTTTCATAATTTTATGAGACAATTGAATTTTTGGGTAAAAATTAAATACCGTTTAAATATATAATGTGTTTTATGACATCATAATGACCCGATAGTGATGTAATAAAATACTATAAACATTATATTCAGAAAATATATGTTTTACCATTAAAATAATTTGATTTTGGGTTTGTATTATTTATTTTACAAAGCTTTAGTGGACCCTCCAAGACTTATAAAATATTTTGTCATTTTAAAATAATTTCCTTGAGAGTGTGATTCACATCCACATAAGCAAGACTAATATTTTAAGAAGTTAGGCCATTTTCCTTATAAAATATTGTTTTAAACTCCCCTTTGTAAAAAATCATGGGCAAAAACCATGGTATGGTTTGTGTTTTTGGTTAGTTTAATGTGTAGGGTCCAAAACCTAAATAATAAAGAATTTCTTCCCTTTTCCTATACAAACTCACCCAAACTCCCACTTCCTATTCACTCAAAGACTTTGTAGCTCAAACAAACTATGATATACTCTCTCTATAATCCTCCCAAGTCTCTCCAAGCTCTCAATAAGCCTCTCTAAAGCCCCTCCCAAGCCTTTGGTATCACGCTTCAAAGTAAGGGATTTCTTCCTTTCTCATTTTTGTCCAATTTTATTTAAGTTACTATGCCCTTTTATTTTCAATTACAAATGTTGGGGTATGATTTAGTACCTCCCCCATACTTTCCTCTTTATGTTTTAATGATTATATACCCCTTTATCTCTCATTAATGTCTCCCATGTACACCTGTTACCATGCCAGAATTTCATAAGGAATTTCTCTCTCCTCATTTGCATTCAAGAAATTATTTTGCATTATGAATCTAAAATTTTATTACTTATGTTGGTACATGTATCTATATTACCCCCTTACTTTCCATTTTATGTACATATGATGAGACACCCCTTTCTCTCTCATCAACCATTTTTATGAATTCTTATGTCACGTTGTTATGCTGTCGAAATTGCACCGCGGTTTTCCAAGCCAAAGTCATTGTGTCGTGAATACCATGTTCATTTCTCTATCAAGGGTATTCACCTTTATGCACATTTACTTATTGATTATAGATTTTTATTTGTTAATTCCACATTCATTTATCATGTAATAAATGATGATCTTTAATGATTCAATGTTGTATGATCCATGTGGCACACTTATGCATGAAATGAAATGTTTAAAAAGGGTGCGCCCTGATATCCTCTAATGCATTGGGTAAAGATTAGTATCATGATATTTCAAGTTCAATGAGGTTTGACTCATGATAATTTAAGTTCAATGAGGGTTTACTCATGTTCCATGTGTAATGAGCCTTAGATCATGTTAATTCCATGTTAAGTGTTGTTGCCACATTTCCATGTTACGATAATCATGTTATATCATGCCTTTATGTTCATGTTTATCTTATGCTCCATTGATATTATTATTTCCTAACATGTACTATATTATTCATTTTATTTCTTGTTTACTTTCTTACTGGGCTTTATAGCTCACCCTTTTCTTATGCATGTCCTCAGGTTATCCCATGCAATGCTAAGTATGAGGAAATATAGTGGTCATGTAAAGGAAGAATTTAATAAAGATGTTGTGTTTCAAGTTTTAAGTCATTATGTAATGTTATTAAGCCCCAAAGAAACTAGACCTCTTGATGTTCTATATTGTATCAAGTGAATATTTTATGTAATAAATCATGTCTAAGTGTGTAATAAAAATCAGGGTTGTTATATAAATATCATGTTCTTCTCATCACGATGATTATCAATAAAAATTTTCCATTTCTCTCTAGGTACCCCGTTGGGTACCTTATCATATAGTTTTTGGGAGCTCAAAGAAGTATCATTGAATTCATTCCATAATATTTATTTAAAATCTTTCCATTTCTTGCCCAAATTTTTCAATGTCCACTTTGGTGCTATTATATCAGTAATGGAAAAGTGGAAAAATATCTATACAAAGAGATTCATTTTGAAAATATTAGAATTTAATAACATAATGACATTAAATTATATCATAATTTATTAAAATTGCCTTTATCTGTGAATCAAATAACTTCATTTTTTCAAGATGAAGGCATATACCTCCAATCATCATACGTAATTGGAAGGGTAACCGGCTCTGTTGCCAGATGGCCTAGAATCTGGCCAAATAATTCTGCAGTGTCATCCGTAGGGACCCCATAGTGGTAAAATGGGACAACTATATTTAGTTTTTTCAGATTCCAGACATCTAAACTTTTCATATTTTTCTCTATAGTATCATTGTTGTTATCTTTTATAAAAGTGTAGTTAGTAGTATAAAAAGGTGCAATAAGTTTATTCATATTAAAATTTGTACCTATAAAAGTCACTCTCAAATATCTTCATGAAGAACCAGAAGTAGCATCCTGCTCCCTCACTATTGAGGCTACTGAATGGGGAGGTGTTGGCTGATCTACTGATGGGACACTGATAGAGGGTGTGAGAGATGGTGTAGGGGGAAAGTGGATGGTGTCTCAGATTTTGTATGGAGGGAGACAGATGGATCATCATATGTCAGTATGGTCAAGGGAACGTCGACTAAGAGTCTAATGATATCAGTATAACACTTACTCCTTGGCATTCCTATCATTTAATTAGGAAAAAAAAGACACCATGTGAAAAAAAAATAGTTTATGCTGAATAATTTGAATATGAATTATGTTACACGAGGGGAGTTCAACATGATTTAGAAGACATATAAGTAGACTTTTTAAATTATGAAAATATAAAAAAAAAATTATTTAAACTAAAGAAAAAAAGGGATGGAATCAATTAGAATAATATAGTTAGTGACCAGATATCCACTATATATACTAAAAAATAGTGGCTTAGTAGAAATAATCTTTCATATCCCTGGATGAATCAAAAACTTTGGATGAAGTTATTAATGATGTGAGTTGTGTCAAACACATGAATGTGAAATGTGATATGATTGAAAATAATATGATCGGTAAAGTTATTCCAAGGCTAAAGAGCTTAAACATGATCTAAACCAAATTATTTTTCTGAAACAAACTCAAGGAGGATTGAAATTTCATCAAAAACAAAGACCTGTAGTAGTGTAAAGGTCATTCCCATATATATGGAATTGATCTAAATGATAACTTCTCATCTCTATCATGGAATGAGGCTATAAGATTGGTATTTTAGATATATGATCAAAACATGATTTAGGTTTATCAGATGTGTGTGAAGTATGGACTCCGCAATTATGTTTTCAAATAGGAAGTGTACATTGAATAACCACATAGTTTTCTCATTAATGAGGATGAGAAAAAAGTGTTTCAATTATTGATAGTTTTATATGAACTAAATAACGAACCATGATCTAGGAACACAAAGCTGTATTTGTATTTATATATTCTTTTTTCTCAAAGAGTTGGGGTTGATCAGAACTACTATATTGTGATTTTGGAAGTGTAGTGGATGTTAGTTATTTTTCTATATTGATTACATCCTTTTTAGGAATAAATTACGTACAATGCAAGTAGTTTTCAAAATTCATGAGGTATGAATTAAAGATGTCCCTTATTTCTAGATTATTAGTTTTCAATGGTATACAAGGATTTAAATGAGAAAATAGAACATTTATTTATAAAAAAATATGCTAATTATTAGCTAAAATTATTTTAGATGGATGGTTATAAACTGATTTCTACTCTAGTAGAAACCCAAATGAAATATTCTAAATATGTGGAAGAAATATTTATTTTTATAATAGCCTAATTATTTCACCCCTTTTAGGGTATAACCTTAATATATTCCAATTGATTTCCACATAATATATCATGATCATTCAGGAAATACACATAAAAATGGTTCATTTTTCTCAACAATTGGAGTATTAGTAACCATTAAGAAAGAAATAAACTCCATGTGAAACCCCAAAAGATTAAATATATGTATAGATATAATATAATTTCATGCCTCAATTTCAATCATAACATAACTAATAGTGTTGGTGGTAAGGATAGTACCTCTCACTATAGATAGTCAAACATAAACCTCAACCTCCTCCACCTCCTATAAAATAGCAAGGTGTTTCCAAAGATTTTTATAATGATATTACTTCCATTTACAATGAATACTCGCAACTCTACTCTGACACACTAACTCATTAAATATTGGTACCCAACCTTTCTTTACTAATCCAATCATGTTATTTTAATGTCAACTACCACTCTTTCATGAGATCCAGTCAAAATAATTCATAAAATGGCCCACCATCCTACAATGATGACATGCATGAGGTGGATATTGGAACATATACATCATATTCCCATATTCTATACACTAGAAGTACTCTAATTAGAAATTTCCCTCAGAATATTGAGAAGGTTCCCAAGTTGATTTCCCTTTGATGTTTTTTCACTTAATCTTATTCCCACTAAATTAACCCTTCCCTATACTAGACTAAAATATGAAAGAGAATACATTAATAATATTGGCAAATTATTCCCCCAAATTATTTCCTAATAATGATAACTACTTGATTTTTATGAATCTTGAAAAATATAACTAATAAGAAAACCTTCAATCTAAATATTATCTCGAAACTCATTTCCATGAACCTTTCAATGATTAATATTTTAAAATTTATAAATGGAACCGCCTACCTCAATCGATGACTCGTACAATACTCCAGACCCCACAAGACCTCCAACGGGTCTATAAGCACATAAAACAACCCTGAAAACCTTTAAATTAATTAACTAAACTCCTAAATTCAAAATCCTAGAATGGAATAATCAAATCCTAACTCATTTAATGGAATAATGGTGTTGAAACAACAAGAAACAAAGTACGATCAAATCCTAACACACATCATTTTTAATTACCTTGCCTATGGAGTAGCGGTAGTGACCGTTTAGGGGAGAGAGGGGGTGATGCCTTGGGATCAGGCTCGAGGAGATCATGGGAGAAGGGGGTCAGTGGTGAGGGGGGGAAGTGGGGTCGGTGGTGAGGGGGAGAAAGGAAGTCAGCGAGGGAGAGAGAGGGTCCGGTGGCAAGGGGGAGAAGGGGAGCCGATGGCGAGGGTGAGAAGGGGGTTGAAAGAGAGGGGGAGAAGAGGAGCCAATGGTGAGGGTGAGAGAGGGGTCGACAATGAGGGGGAGAAGTGAAGCCAGCATGAGGGTTTCATGGGGTTAGGGAAGAGGGGGTCTAGGGGTGTTGGGCTTTGGGGGTGGTGGAGGTGGGAGGGGTGAAAGTGTCGACATTTTAAAAAAGGGATTTATCGGCGGTTTCATAAATTGTTGCTAATAAATGATTTTTTTGTAGTGTGTACTGGATGGAGGTTGGAGAGATAGACATTCTTGGTCTCAATGAGGTGCAGAGAATGACATAAAAGGTTCATCTTGTTCATGAGAGAATGAAAGCAGCATAGGATCAACATAAGTCTTATGTCAATCATAGTGGGAAGCCCTTAGAGTTTGAGTTTGAGGACCATGTGTTCTTGAATATTACCCCTTTGACGTGTGTAGTAGAGGTTTGGTAGAGGGAGTAAGCTTTCTCCTAGGTTTCTTGGGCCCTTTAAGGTGTTGGGGCGAGTTGGCGAGGTGGTATATTGGTTGGTGTTTCCATCGCATTTAGAGAGGATCTACAATGTCTTTCACATCTCTTAGCTTTTTTGGTATCTTCACGATGACTATAATGTCATTGATTGAGGAGATCTAGATATCGAGGATGATGCGATGTTTGTGGAACGACTAGTAGAGATTCAAGATTGCCAAGAGAAGGAACTATGTGGACAGACCATTTCTTTTGTTCGTGTGTTGTGGAGGCATGGTGGCCTAGAGGATAGTACTTGGGAGTGAGAGACGCAGATGCATTCCAATACCCAAAGTTGTTTTGAGTTTTTTTGCTCTATTTTTCTTTGTGATGTGGTGTTTGAACCTTGTTTTATGAGATGTGTTGTTTTCCTTGGGTTTTGATGTGTGTGGTGTGATGTGTGATATAGTCTTGATATATGAAAAATGGAGGACCAAATTCCTAATTGATATGCATTAACTGTTATGCGATTAAACCCATGCGCGCGCGTCAGTGCTGCCCAGAGTGGATAGTATCTTGACATGGAGGACAAAATTCTCTGATTTGTGTGTTTGGGATGGTGCAGTTTATTAGTTACAGTGGTTGCTTGTTTGGGATGTGTGGAGGTTGAGATGGTTGTGTGAGAGGAGGTGACTTGTGGTTTTGGTGATGTGGTTATGCAATGTGTTTTGTGGCCATTTGGGTTGGCATGTTTAGTTGGTGGTAGCATTCGAGGTATGACAAGATCCTTTAGAGGTATCTCACAGGATGATTGTTTGGATATCTTTACTTATATTTAACACCCCGACCCCAGTTAACCAGAGTTGTTTCATTGTTACATAATATTGGCATGATCACAAGAGATCAAGTCTTGAAAGATCGATCAGTTTAATAGCCTTGGAAGTACTAGATACATACATAAGTTTTACATTACATTATGAAATGAAAAAAACAACATTATACCTCCTTTGAACACACTCATATCCCTTAGTCTATCCCTATAGTTTAGTTATAATATACTTCTTTGCATCCTGGGAAAAATAAAACATAAGAAAGGGGTGAGCTCAGATGCTCAGTAAGGATAACAATATATAGGAAACTAACATAAATAAGCATAAACATTTGAGTCAATGTATAAGACTAAAACACAAGCCTTTTAAACATAAAATTCAGCATAATATGGAAAAGATAAATCAAATAATTCCATTTACTTCTTTAGATGGATATTATATTAGACGAATAATCACATGTAATATCAATAGTTAATCTCATAATGATGGAATGCATAATGTTTGACATCATAAGGCCTTCGGGCCACCTCAAGGCCTTCGGGCCACCTTCAGTGCAGATGCAAACTAGACAACCTACAAGGAACAAGCTTCAGAAGGAGGAGGAGCAAGGAGCTTTCACTATAGAAGAAGCTAAACGGATTGCAAGAATGAGAGGGTATGGAACCTGCCATCGGGACAAGCCTGTGCATGCACGGGAAAGCCTAGCCGAACATCCATGTGAAGGTGGAGAGCTAATTTCACGATGAAGATGTTGGGGAGGAGAAGTTTCAAGTAGTGACTCTGGGTTGCATATAATGTTTGAAGCCTATGGGCAATGAATTCCTCTAAGGACTATGGTCCATGTAATTATTATGCCTAAGGGCCTTGTAAGGGTTCCACCTCATCCCTTGAAAGGTGGATTATCAAAAATCAATAAAAAATGAAGGCCTTCAGGCCATTAGAGGTGGAGGAGGAGGATAACCACATAGTCAACACCTCATGCTAAGACTACAAATAAAAATATTTTCAAGGCCTTGTTCCAAGACACTATTTTGTCTTGTGAGACCTGCCTATGCATCGAGGGGCTATAGCAGGCCCTGTCCATCACTTACTACATCCAATGCATTCCTTGTATGAAAAGGGTGAAACAAAACATAAACATTCGTATTAAACTAGCATACGAAATGTTAATACTTTAACCATAAACCATGAATAAAATAAAAATAGCACATCCATAGTCAAACATATCATAAAAATATCAATACAATATGGGATGTTTTATCATAATAAATTAACTTCAATTAAACATAAAATCTAACAATAGATGTTGGCACAGATGAAATCAATCCAAAAACTATTTGAGAGAAATATCTCTTTCTACTTTGAAATCATTTGACAATCGCATAATTATAAAAGAAAACATTGATTTTAAAAATATTCTTATAAGATTGTAAGAGAAGATTTGAAGGTGTTATAACGGCGGAAAATAGCCGCACCCGCTGTATAAGTTAAAAAAACATTCTTTCATTAATTTGTCGAAAAGGTCATAAAGTACTTTGTTTGGAAAATGACAGAAAGATTCCTTTCAAAACATTTTATAAAAAGTTAAACAAGGGTATAAATAACTTTAACCAATGGTCTAGGAAATATTAAAAATGTTTTAAAATATATTTTTAAGAAACACAGATGTATATGATAAAGAAGTCCCAGTAGATACTTACGTATAAACAACCTCGGATAATAAAGAGATTGTAAAATTAACCCTTACCTTGTACTTTTCCTTAGTATAGGGTAAATTAACCTCTTGGATATTGGTTAAATCATTGTTTTTAAACTATACAAGAACCACATACATAAATATGATATCATATATGATTCTCTAATATTGCTTTGTTAATAATATTTCAGTAGTATCATTGTTTCAGGTGTTAACTGATTTGTTTTCCTTTATATGTTTTGTCAAGTAAGTTAGGTTTGTTGTGGATAGTATGTATTTGATTTATATCCAAAATTATATTAAGTTCTTAAACATTATTTTTTAATTATCAAATTAAAATTATTCTTGAATGGTTATGATGGGGAACGAAATCTCATCGCGTCGTAGAGACGGTAAGTCGCACGTACTCACGAGCGACAATATCATTCTATTGATGGTGAAATTGTATGTAATTGGATGGTACAAAATCATTAACATGTTATATTTATTATTTACATCAATTATACTCATCCAAATAGTGAAGCGTTGGATAACAAACTACACCACCACGACGTGGAGATGGTAAACTGTATGTACGTGTGTATGGTGACTTTGTCATTCATAGGATGGATAGAAAAATGAATATGGTTATACCATATTTATAATAATATATTATTATGTATAATTTACTGGAGTTATTGTTTTATTATGTAAACAACAAATAAAGAGGAAGTAGAAGAAGAAAAGAACTTTGAAAGAGGTGATAAAATAATTACCTCTTCCTCGGGTGCTTCCTTTTGATTTGAACAAAAGGGCTACTTAGGTTGGCTTTATGATAAAAGTAAGGCCTCTTGGTTAAATTGAGGGTATTTGGGAGGATATTTGGATAGGTTTTGGCCGATCCAAAAGGCTTTGGAGGTGTGAATTAAAAGAAAGGGGAAGTACCCTTTTATAAGAGAGGTGAGGGGCACTTTAGGAAAAGCTTGAAATATTAATTTATTATAAAATTATTTTCGGTTTCTAATAGATAAAAATAGATTTATTTCGAGGATAAGATAGGGATGAGCCAAAATACTCTCAACCAATAGGTTTTAGACATGTTTAGGTCACCATATTAACCTTATCTTTTAGATTTAACCCTTAGTTAAACTTTTACCATATCTTCTTGTATTTTTATACTACATGGTTAATATAGTTACTATAAAATGCCAAGAGAACCTAAAGCGATTCATTAATAACATATGTAACATTATCTAAGTCATTTTTACAAACCTTATATTTTCAGGACTATTATATAATTTAATAAAATAGTATTTGTTTTAAAAACTCATTTATGTCAATTTTGACACGATTTAGTATTTTGTTTTTGTGAAAGTAATAAAAACTTGATTCCTTAGAAAAAAATACATTGAATCTACCCTAACATATCATATTAACCTAGAAATTTTTTGGATGGCATCAAAATTTTCGATTTACATTTATTTTAATATTTATAATATTATTTATTTTAATCTTTCATTGATAAGCTAATTAATGCATCATCATTGTGTCATAAATAATTTTAATTATTTAATGTATAAAAATTATAAATAAAATAACATGATGTAGGAATACTTTTCATATTTCTAATGAATATTTATATTCAAATTTATCTTGTGTATAACCCTATATTAAAAATGGTTTAGTTATTAAAATTTGAATTTAACACTTTTAACTCTTCTTTAAATAAAATATAATAAATGTTCTAATCTAACCCAAGTGGATCAAAAAGGATCATATTTTTGTACTAAGGTTGATTTTGGTCAAAAACACTTATCCAATAGAATTAGTACATGTGTTGAGATAATTTTATATTATTATAATATTATTTTTACCTTTAATTACCATGTTTACTTTTAATCATGGTAAATAAAATTCAAAAGTTACTATTCTCCAAAAATTATTTTCATCATATTGAACCAAATTTTACTTACTGATGACAACCGTGTATGTCGCATTTTTGAAATTCAATTCACAGAAGTGGTAAAATTATGTTTTATGCAAATTTGCAAATGTTCCTAGAAGGCAGGTAAAAGACGTTAAAAAGTTCAATAAAATTTTATATATCTAATCTTATTATAAAATGACTCCAATAAATTAAATTGTACTAATATAGGTATTATGTATCTATTTTGACTTTAAAAGAAAATTAAATTAAAAATAATTATTCAAATAAAAAGTCAGTTTTAAACAATAACGCGGTATTTTTCACTATTCATCAAAAAATTAAAGTTTTTAGAAAAATACCAAAAATCCACCCTAAGATAATTTTGATATTCTGAATCCAAAAACAAAGTCCATTTTAAAAAATAAATTTTATAAAATTTCAAAAAGTGGGTGTTATTATTCATAACTACTTTTTAAATGGCTAGTTTGATTGGTCATGGTGTGCTAGAACTCGGAGCTGCATACATGGAAAGCTATTGTATTAATCAAAGAGAAGCATACTGTGGAAGCTTGGGGTGTTATATTCTTCTATACTTTAAATAATTTCATCCTTGAAATTTCTATAATATTACTGCATAAAAATATTTGAGTGGTTTTTCATCATAAGTTCCTCATGTTCTCACGTTGCCTCTTCCATTTTATGGTTTCTCTAAAGAACTTTTACCAGATGAGTCATATGGTTTCTCAACACTTGTTCTCTGATATCAAGAATCTTGATAGGCTCTTCACAATAATACATATCAGGTTCCAGTTCTAATTCTTTATAGGTGAGCACATGTGTTGGGTCTAGCATGTATTTTCTCAATAGTGATACATGAAACACATCATGAACTTTGGAGAGACTTAGCGGCATTGCAAAATGGTAAGTTATAACTCCAATTCATTCTAGAATTTCTAAAGGTCTGATGTACTTGGGACTAAATTTACCCTTTTTACCAAATCGTATAACACCCTTCCATGGAGATACCTTCAATAAAATATGATCTCCTACTTGAAATTTCAAATCCTTCCTTCGGTTATCGGCATAACTCTTTTTCCTACTTTGAGCTGCTTTGATGTGGGTTTGGATAATCTTCACCTTTTCCATTTTTTCCTCAATGTTCTCGGCCTATGAGTTTTCTTTCACTGACATCATCCCAACAAGTTGGTGTGCGACATCTCTTTCCATATAACGCTTCATATGTTGCCATCGGAATACTTGAATAGAAGCTATTGTTATAGGAAAATTCTACCAGAGGTAAATACTATTCTCACATACCTTGAAAGTCAAGTGATCAATATCTTAACATTTCTTCTAAGGTTTTAATATTCTATTATGATTTTCCATCAGTATGAGGGTGGTAAGTAGTGCTCAAATGAAGTTCAGTATCTAGGGCTTTCTGAAGACTTTTCCAGAATCTTGATATAAAATGAGAATCACGATCAGAAACAATTGATAGGGGTACACCATGAATTATTACAACTTCATTAATATATAGTCTTTATAAATGTTCAAGTGGTAAATATTATCTTATAACAAGAAAATGTGTTGACTTGGTAAGACGATCATCAATGACCCATATTGCATCATTCCTTCCAGGAGTCTTTGGTAGCCCCATGACAAAGTTTATTATAATATCATCCCATTTTCACTCAGGTATGGGAAGAGGTTTCATGACTCCTCTAGGATGTTGTCTTTCAGTCTTCACCTATTTACAAACCATACATATTGACGCATAATCAGTAATCTCCCTCTTCATATTGTCCAGCCAAAAGTGTTCCTTCAAATCTCTATACATCTTAGTGCTACTAGGGTGTATAAATAAATTGAAGCTATGAGCATCATCCAATAATTCCCTTTTTAGATTAGGTATATCTGGAACACAAATCCTCTTCCCAAATTTCAAAATTTTATCTTTATATATGAAGTCAACCAATCTCCCATCATTAACACCTTTAATTTTCTTTTGAAACTCCTCATCATTAGTCTGAGAACTTTTTGTCCTTTATAGTAAAGATGTTTTGGAAACCATTTTAAAAATTATTGATGTTTCACCTTCCATGATTATTCCCATATCAATGTTTACTAGATCCATGAACATAAGATCCCTTTCAACTCTCATATTGTTCAGAACTCCATGATCCTTTCTACTCAAAGCATCTTCCACCCCATTTTCCTTCCTCGGGTGGTAGTGTATTGTGAAATCATAATCCTTGAGTAGTTCAAGACATCACCTTTGCCTCATGTTGAGTTCCTTATATGAGAAAATATACTTCAAACTCTTGTGATCAGTATATATCTTACATTTTTCACCATAGATATAGTGTCTCCATATCTCCAGAGAAAATATTACAATTTCTAACTCAATATCATGAGTGGGGTAGTTTTTCCTTGATTTTTTAGTTGTTGTGGTGTATAGGAAATAACTCTATCATTCTGCATAAGGACACAATCAAGTCATTTCTTTGATGCATCACTATAAATAACAAACTCATCATTCCCCAATGGTAGAGTCAAGATAAGAGCATTGACTAATCTTCTCTTCAATTCTTCAAAAAATTATTCACACTCTTTTTTTCAAACAAATTTAATGCGTTTACGTGTGATCTTGGTTAATGGGTTAGACAGTCATGCAAAATTCTAGATGAAATCTCGATAGTATCCTGCTAAACCAATAAATTTACGTACCTCAGTTATACTCGTTAGTGCGGGTCATTCTTGGATTTCCCTTGTATTTGAAGGATCAATAGATATTCCATCCTTAGAGACAATATGGCCAAGAAAATAAATTTCCTAAAGCCCGAATTCACATTTGCTAAAGTTCCCATATAATTCATTTCTTCTAAGAGTCTTTAGAATAGTGCACAAGTAATTTTAATTATCTTTGTAGATTTTGGAGTGTACCAAGATATCATTAATAAATTCCACTAAAAATTAATCAAGATATTCCTTGAAAACTCTATTCATTAGATCCATGAAAATAGAGGGTGCATTAGTCAGTCTAAAAGGCATTACTATAAACTCATAATGGCCATACCTAGTTCAAAATGCTACCTTTGGAATGTCTTCCTTCTTCACCCACAACTGATGATATCCAGATCCAAGGTCAATCTTTGAAAAATATTGAGCTTCATTAAGTTGATTGAATAAATCATCAATGCAAGGTAGGTGATACTTGTTCTTTATTGTTATAGCATTGATCTCCTTGTAGTCAATACACAACCTCATAGATCCATCTTTCTTCTTAACAAAAAGAATAGGGGCTCCCCATGGAGAAACACTAGGGAGAATAAATCCTTTATTACTCAATTCCACAAGTTTTTCTTTAGTTCCACTAATTCCACAATGGTCATTCTATAAGGGATTTTCAATATGGGTCTTGAACCAGGAATTAAGTCAATGGAAAACTCAATTTCCCATTCTGGAGGGTGTCTAGGTAAATCCTCTGGAAACACATCAACATATTATTCCACAATAGGTACATACTCTATTTGAACATTACTTTACTCACCCATAGTTATTTCACTCCCTTCCTCCCTAATAATTAAATTTAGTAGAGATACTAGGGGTGGATCTAGATGAGAATCAGATGGTGATGTTTCTTCTCTAAAGATAAGGGATTCCTTATCATTATCAAAAATTGTAACCTCCTTCTTCTTAAAATAAATTTTCACATCATGGTCTAAAATCCAATACATATCGAGGATTATATCAAATTCAGTCATGGTTATGATAATAAAATCAACAGATAATGCACGTTTATATGCCATAATGGTAACTGCTTGATAAAACTTTGTTGCAATGATACTTCCCTTAGCAGTTTTGATGGAAAAATCCCTTATTAAGTCAAATTGGAAATATATAATCTTCTTGGAAAACTAGGAATATATGAAAGAATGTGTTGATCCAGAATCAAATAAAGCATTGGCTAATTTTGATGAAATGATTAAAGTACTTGTCACCACATCATTAGGAACTTCAACATTAGAATTAGTGATCGCATAAGCTTGGCCTTGATCCATTTTCTTTTTCTGGGAAATTTTTTTAGACACTTAGGAAAGTCATTTGCATAATGTCTCATCTCTTTACAATTATAGCATTGAACATTGGTAGCTTCTTTCTTACCATTGAATTCATGAGCTTGGTGGCATTTTTCTCCACACTTGTAACAAACTCTCATTCCCTTCAGGAAAGTACCGTGGTGTTTTTTTCCACATTTACTATAGGGTGTAAATTTAAACTTTTCCTTATTCCCTTTATTTACTTTTCTAGAGTGTTCAGCAGATCTCTTCTTCTCTTGCTTCGCTTTAAATTCATAAGACTTAGAGAATTCCTTTTCTATCTTGATAGCACATGATATTATATCTTCGTATGACGAGAAGGATTGTGAGACTAATGTTCATCGGAGAAATGGTTTTAACCCATCAAAGAATTGATCAATATTACTTCTTGGGTTATGTATATAATCTGAAGCATACCTTTCTAACCTTGTAAAGTTAGCCTCATACTTTGCGACATTCTCATCCTCCTTTTTCCTCAAACTCAGAAATTGCCTTTCCATATCTGCTCAATGTTTACGAGGAAAGTATTTTTCTAAGAAAATCTATTTAAACTCCCTCCATTCCGTATTTGATAATTCTTCATCCTCCTTTGTGTTTTGAATTAATGACCACCATTGATCTGCATCTCCTGAGAGGCGATAAACTACCATGACAACTTTTTACCTTTTGTTACTCCCCAAAGCATGAAATATTTTCTCTAAGAAACATATTAATTTCTCATCTACAAATGGATTTGTAGTCCCATTGAATGTTTTTGGTTTTTCTTTATGAAGTGGTCTAACATTGATCCTCCGCATTGTGAATCAGGGTGCTCTATACGGGTAAGTTTATTATTCATAATCTGAGTGAGTTATCCTAGTATGTTTATAAGTTGTTTAGTACCAATTGCATCACTAACTCCACTATAATTATCTTGAATAGGAGGTAAATACCTATATAGATTGTGTGCGTTGATACAGTTTCCATTCCTTCCATTATACGCCATTTCTAAATAATGACATACACTAGATTAGTTTATGAATCGCAATGCATAATTCCAAACTTGTAAAATACTTAACATAAATTGAGCAGTTTATGCATATAATCCATAATCATAAAAAAATATTTGGGGACGTATTTACTCATAAATCCTTCATAATGGTTTATAAAGAAAATGTGAATTATCCTAATCATATCCCCCAAGAGTGCCAAACCAGGTGCGCAATAAGGCTTGTTGTCGTGTACCAGGATACCCCGAGTCAAGACCGAAACTCCTTGTCGGAGTTTTTACTCCTAGGTTTATATGTGCCAGAACCACGTCCACTTGTACTATCCAGATAGGGATTTATTTCTTGGAAAACCCACATAATATCTACATTACCAAATTTTTTGGATGTTCTTCTATACCAATCCTCAAATTCTATCTTAGGGTAATGTTCTCTAATCAGAGATTTTATAAATCTAGTTTCCAAGGTTTGTACTAAACTTCCCCTGATACCAACTATAACGCCTCGACCCCAGTTATCAAGAGTTGATGCATTATTACATAACATTGGAATGATCACAATAGATCAAGTCTTGAAATATTGATCAGTTTAGTATCCTTAGAAGTACTAGATACATACATAAGTTTTACATTACATTATGAAATGAAAAAAAACATTGTGTCTCCTTTGAACACACTCATATAACTTACTATCACTGCAGGTTAGTCGTAATATACTTATTTGCATCCTAGAAAAAACAAAACATAAGAAAGGGGTGAGATCAGATGCTCAGTAAGGATAAAAATATAGCAGAAACTAACATAAATAAGTATAAACATTTGATCCAGTGTATAATACTAAAACACAATCCTTTTAAACATAAAATTCAGCATAATATGGAAAAGATAAATGAAATAATTTCATTTACTTATTCACATAGATATTCTATTAGACGAATAATCACATGTAATATCAATAACTAATCTCGTAATTATGGAATACATAATGTCAAACATCATAACCACATAGTCAAGGTCTCATGCCAATACTATAAATAAAAATATTATTAAGGACTTATTCCAAGATACTAGTTTGTATCATGAGACCTACTGATGCATTGAGGGGCTATAGCGAGCCCCACCCATCACTTACTACACCCAACGCATTCCTCGTATGAAAAGGGTGAAATATAACATAAACATTTGTAATAAAATAGCATACAAAATGTTAATACTTTAACTATAAACCGTGAATGACATAAAAATAGCACATCCATAGTCAAACATATCATAAAACTATCAATACAATGTGGAATATTATATCATAATAAATCAACTTCAATTAAACATAAAATCCAACAATAGATGTTGACATAGATGAAATCAATCCAAAAAATATTTGAGAGAAATATCTCTTACTACTTTGAAATCATTTAATAGTTACATAATTATAAAAGAAAATATTTATTTTGAAAATAATCTTATAAGATTCTAAGGAAAGATTTGAATGTGTTATAATGGTGGAAAATATCTGCACCTGCTGAATAAGTTAAAAAAACATTCTTTCCTTAATTTGTCGAAAAGGTCATAAAGTACCTTGTTTGGAAAACGACAAAAAGATTCCTTTCAAAAAAAATTATAAAAAGTCAAATAAGGGTATAAACGACTTTAACCCGTATTATATAAAATAGTAAAAATGTTTTGAAATACATTTTTAAGAAACATAGATGTGGATGATAAAGAATTCTCAGTAGATACTTACATATAAACAACCTCGGATAATAAAGAGATTGTAAAATTAACCCTTAACTTGTACTTTCCTTAGTCAGGGGTAAGTTAAACTCCTTTATAATGGTTAAATAATTGTTATTAAATTATAAAAAAAACTTCATATATAAATATGATATCATATATGATTCTCTAATATTGCTTTGTTAATAATATTTCAGTAGTATCATTGTTTCGGGTGTTAACTGATTCGTTTTCCCTTATATGTTTTGTTACGTAAGTCATGTTTGTTATGAATAGGATGTATTTGATTCATATCCATAATGATATTAATTTCTTAAACATTATTTTTTAATTATCAAATGAAAATTATTCTTGAATGTTTACGATGGGGAACGAAATCTCATCGCGTTGTGGAGACGGTAAGCCGTATGTACGCACGAGCGACAATATCATTATATTGATGGTGAAATCATATGTAATTGGATGGTACATAATAATTAACATGTTGTATTTATTATTTACATCAATTATACTTATTATTATACCCATCTAAATAATTAAGCGTTGAATAAAAAACTACACCACGACGTGGAGATGGTAAGTCGTACATACACATGTATAGTGACTTTGTCATTCATAAGATGGATAAAATAATGAATATGTTTGTAACATATTTATAATAACATCTCAGAATATAGAAAGTACTGGATTTATTATTTTAGTATGTAAACAACAAAGAAAAAGGAAGTAGAAGAAGAAAAGAACTTTGAAAGAGGTGATAAAATAATTACCTCTTCCTCGGGTGCTTCCTTTTGATTTGAACAAAAGGGCTCCTTAGGTTGGATTTCTGATCAAAGTAAGGCATATAGGTTTAAGTGAGGGTAGTCGGTAGGATATTTTTTTAGGTTCTGAATGATCCAAAAGGCTTTGGAGGTGTTAATTAAAAGAAAGGGGAAGTACCCTTTTATAAGAGAGGTGAGGGGCACTTTAGGAAAAGCTTGAAATATTAATTTATTATAAAAATATTTTCGGTTTATAATAGCTCCAAATAGATTTATTTAGAGTGTAATATTGGTATGGGTTGAAATACTCTCAACCAATAGGTTTTAGACATGTTTAGGTCACCATATTAACCTTATCTTTTAGATTTAACCCTTAGTTAAATTGTTACCATGTCTTCTTGTATTTTTATACTACATGGTTAATATAGTTACTATAAAATGCCAAGAAAACATCAAGTGGTTCATTAATGAAATATTTAACATTATATAAGTCATTTTCTTGAACCTTATATTTTTAGGACTATTATATAATTTAATAAAATAGTATTTGTTTTAAAAACTCATTTGTGTCAATTTTGACACTATTTAGTATTTGGTTTTTGTGAAAGTCATAAACTTTATTACTTCAAAAAAATACATTGAATCAAACCTAACATGTCATATTCTTCTATAAAATTATTTTATGTCATCAAAAGTTTCAATTTACATTTATTTTAATATTTATAATATTATTTATTTTAATCTTTCATTAATAAGCTAATTACTGCATCATAATTGTGTCATAAATAAATTTAATTATTTAATATCTAAAAATTATAAATAAAATACAATAAAGTATGAAATATTTTCATATTTCTAATGAATATTTATAGTCGAATTTATATTATGTATAACCCTATATTAAAAATGGTTTAGTTATTAAAATTTGAATTTAACACTTTTAACTCTTCTTTAAATAAAATATAATAAATATCCTAATCTAACCCAAGTGGATCAAAAAGGATCATATTTTTATCCTAAGGTTTATTTTGGTCTAAAAACACTTATAAAATAGAATTAGTACATGTATTGGGGTAATTTTATATTATTATAATATTATTTTTTACCTTTAATTACCCTATTTACTTTTAACCGTGGTAAATAAAATTCAAAAGTTACTATTCACCAAAAATTATTTTCCTCTTATTAAATCACATTTTACTTATTTATGACAACCGTGTATGTTATATTTTTTAAATTCAATCCACAGAAGCGGTAAAATTGCATTTTATACAAATTTACAAATGTGCCTAGAAGGTGGGTAAAGACGTTAAAAAGTTAAATAAAATTTTATATATTTAATCTTATTATAAAATGACTCCAATGAATTAAATTGGAATAATATAGGTATTATTTATCTATTTTTATTTTAAAATAAATTTAAATTAAAAATAATTATTTAAATAAAAATTCGGTTTAAACAACAACGTAGTGTTTTTCACTATTCATCAAAAATTGAAAGTTTTCATAAAAATACCAAAAATTCACCCTAAGGTAAGATATTATAAATCCAAAAACAAATTCCATTTTGAAAAATAAAATTTATAAAATTTCAAAATGTGGGTATTACTATTCATAACTACTTTTTAAACAGCTAGTTTGATTGGTCGTGGTGTGCTAGAACTCGGAGCTGCGTACAACGCAAGCTATTGTATTGATCAAAGAGAAGCATACCGTGGAAGCTTTTGGTATTACATTCTAGGCTTGATATTCTATTCTCGAGGGAAATAATCATTTAAGAGGTATCTAATGTAACGATTTGTGCCCTCCCGATCTGTTACTTTGCCATTTTTGGTTGTTCAAGGTGTTCAAGAGAGGTTCTGAGTGTTTTTGTGGGAATTGGAGGTGCAACAGAGTTTCTGTAAGAAATACACATCATGTAAGTGTATTACATGATGTGAAAGTTGGTTTCACGGCTTTTATAGGGTTGGTTCACGGCGTGTAGATTTTTGAGGTTAAATAATAAAAAGGCGACACATTTTTTGGTGAAACTGAATATCGAGGATTACACGATGTGAAAGGGGATTACACGTCGTGTAAACCCCTGATCCAGTGCATTTTTAAAAAAAATCGGCCAAATTTTATTCATTCATTCATGGATTCTTCTTTCTCTCGTGCTGGGAAAACCCTAGTTGCTCTAAGGAGTTCTCTAATCCATCTTTCTCTCTCTTTGATCTGTTGGTCCCGGTGGTTGTTCGTTGGAAATTTGTGGTAGGTTATTATCCCTTAGTATTTTTTCTTCCATTTTTCTCCTGAGATTTTGTTGTGGAAATATTTTTATGGTTTTATGTGTGTGTTGGGTTGCGTTTTGATGGTCTTTGGTTGTGGTGTAGGTTGATCTGTGGTTCCCATGGTGCGGTTGTGGTTTGTGAGGGTTCTTCTTCACCCTACGGTGCGCAGCGAGTCGATGAGCTTTTTTAAGGTAAGGATCCCCTTTTTTTCTCCTTATTGTGTATCATGCAAGAGAAGTTTACTTTTTTTATCTATGTGTTATGGTTATGTCGGCTTAATTAAAGATAAATAATTGTTTAGTTGAATTAAAAGGGGTAAATTAGGTTTTATCTGCATGCTTTTACTGCTTTGATATTATTTGTGATATTTTGAATTTTATGAGCTTATGGCCCCACTAAAAATTGTGTTCATTGGGGGCTTTGCTTACACTGGATATATGTGTTGTGTTTGCTGCTTTGGTTACGATTGTTGTGATATCACCCTAAAATAGAAATTGGTTAATTACTTATATCTGGTTAATAAATGGTTACCCAAAGATTATGGTTTGTGTGATAACACCTCTAAAATAAAGTGGAATGTGATAACAACACCTCTATAAATCTGTAAATGGATTTTGATGTGTTGTGATGTGTGGTTGTGCTTTTGGGGAGGCAATGTGTGGTTGATTTGTGGTTGGGGCATGTGGGGCTCATAGTTTGTTTGGTCATGCTTTTGGGGAGGTGAGGGGGTGGTTTGTTTAGCTGTGCTGTTGTGGCTGCGCGAAGGTGGTTTGTTTGGTCGTGCTTTTGGGGTGACGAGGAGGTGGTTTGTTTGGCCGTGTTTTGGGGGCAGTGAGGTGGTGGTTGCTTTGCGTTAGTTGCCTGAGTAGTGATGGGATAAATTAATAATTGTTTAGTAATGATTGAAATGACATGGTTTGGTTTGGTTAATGGGATGAAAATGGTTATTGGATAATTAAATGGTCAATGGTGTGATTAAACATGGTTGATGCTAAATAATGAAAATAATGGGATAATTAAATGAAATTTGTTAGAAATGTGAAATGAGGTCTCTGGCTTGATATATGGTGTTATTCATTTAGAGGTGGCAGAAAAAGTGACGATGGTGTGAGTTGGTCATTTTTTTTTGCGAACTCATAGGTTGGACTTGAGTGTTTGATACTATATATAACTACTTGTATATTCTTTTGATTTTTATATACCCCCCCCATGTTGAGCACTATGTGTCGACACCCGTATAGTCACAAAGGGGGTGTTTTTCCTGGCATCCGGTGAGGAGTAAAAATGGATCACTATAAAAAACCAGCAGATTAGCGGTGATTTTTTAGAGGGGGTTATGCACAATCCCCTCTAATCATCAAATTAATTGGGGGTTCACAAACCCCTCTAAAATTTTTAGCATTACTTTTTTAATATTTAGTTGGATTTTAGTGGT
Source organism: Viscum album (assembly GCA_963277665.1). Taxonomy (NCBI): domain Eukaryota; kingdom Viridiplantae; phylum Streptophyta; class Magnoliopsida; order Santalales; family Viscaceae; genus Viscum; species Viscum album. Next base: position 1,579,978,375 of record OY728141.1, read on the forward strand.
GTTTGTGTCAAAACCACTCTTAATTTAATAATTAGTGGTGTTGTATGTTTGGTTGGATTTTAGATGTGTTATATATATATATATGAAATATTTGTTTAGATATTAAATTCTATATATATATAGCTGAATTTGTTTTTTTAAAAGGAAATAGTGGGGGTTCACAACCTCCTCTAATCTCTTAAATTATAGGGGGTTCATGAATCGCCGCTAATCCCTTAAATTAGAGGGGGGGGTTTGAACTCCCTTTGATTCAAGAAATTTGATGGGGTTCATGAACTACAACTCATCCCTTTGATCTGAGGTTGTTTTAACCCCCTCTAAATTTTTATTTATTTTTGAAAATAAATCTCATGTGTGTGTGTGTGTCTATATATATATATATATATATCACATAAACATATTATATAAATGTATTTAAATATATTATAAACATGTGTGTGTGTGTGGATATTATAAATACTTTGAATAAATACTTATACATATAAACAAAAATGTATACATATATAAATATTGGTACACATAATATAAATGTAATTATAAATATATTTATTCAAATATATAAAATTTATATATGGTTATATAAATACTATACATTTATATTATGATTTATATTATACATATATTATATTAAATGCATTTTTATTATATATTTACGTATAGATACATTTATATTATATCATGTATACAAATATATATAATATAGAAAAAAATAAAAATAAATATACATATACATATTATATAATTATATTATAAATATTTAATTATATAAAAATTTATATATATTCCATATTAATTATAAATTAATTTAGTAAATATATATATATATATATCATTTAATTATATTATATATTTCCAATTATATAAATGTATTTAGTTTTGTGTGTATATATGTATATATATGATATAATATAAATGTATATAATCACATACATAAATATATAATATAAATGTATTTATAATAATATATGTATAATATAAATCATAAAATATATAAATGTATAATATTTAAAAAACAAACATATAGTTTTTATAGTTCAAAAAATATGTGTAGTAATAATAATAATAATAATATTATTATTATTATTATTATCGCACACACACACACACATATATATAAATATATAAATAAATATATATTAAGGTACACAATATTATACAATTATATTCATTGAAATACATATATATTAATGTACATAATATTAGACAATTATATTTATTAAAATACATATATATTAATGTGCATAATAATAATATATGTATTAAAATACATTATATAAATATTTTTATAAATTGTATTTCATAGAATATTAATTATATATTTGTATAAATTTTATTTCATATAATATTATATATATATATAATATACATATTAATTATATATAATATAAAATTGTATTTCATATAACATTATATAAATATTTTTATATCTTTTATTTCATATATAATTTTTGTATTGATTGTATTTCATATAATATTAATTATATATAACATGGATATTTGTATAAATTGTATTTCATATGTATGTATTTCATATAATATTAATTATATATTAATTATATATAGTATTATACAATTTATACAATATATATTAATGCACAGAATAATAAATTTATGTTTTGAAATAAATTATATAAATATATTTTTAAAGATATTATATAAATATTATTTTAAATACATTATATATAAATAAGCATGTATATAATATATAAATATGTATTTAAGTATATAAATAATTTACATAAATATATTTATACATATATAAATATAAGTGTATATACATAACATAAATAGAATTATAAAATATGTGTACTCAATTGTATGTAAATTCACATATAAAATATATAGTTTATATAAATTTATTAATTTAATATAATATAAATGTATTGGGATATAAATACATAAATACATAATATAAAAATGTATTTATTAATTTATATATAGATAGGTTATATATTTATATGTATTTAAATATTTATTTGACTCGGCATCATGATATATTAAATATAATCATGTGTAATTATATTATAAAAGTTCGATTGCCATAGTGGTGTAGGCTCAAGCGGTATATGCATGAGATCAGTGGTTCGAAGCCCACCTACCGATTATTTTACAAGGATGGAGGTCCTACTGTGAATAGTGTATTCAAATTGGAGAGAGGCGCACGCACAAGCGGGAGGCAAGGAGGGGCTCCACGGTGGACGGGGGAGGGCACAACAAACTGGAGGGGAGGGTGGGCTTCATGATGAACGGAGAACTGCACGATGAATCGGAGGGAAGGGTGGCTTCACAGCAAATGACGAACTGGAGGGACGACATTAAGGTGAGCGTGAGGGTGGGGGGGCTCAAGGAGAACCGGAGGGGCATGTTGGGGGTTCCGCTTGGAACGAGCATTAAAAAAAGGATTAGTGGCGGCTCCAAAACCACCTCTAATATGTGGTGTTGTCTCAATTTAGAGGGGGTTTCCCCCTCTACATGAGTCTTAAATAGAAGTAGTTATCAAAACCACCCATATTACTTGTCTTATAACTCAATTAGCGACGGTTTTGAGAATCAAAGGGGCGTGTTGGGGGTTCCACTTGGAACAAGCATTAAAAAAATGATTAGAGGTGGCTCTAAAACCACCTCTAATATATGGAGCCAAAAAATGATTAGAGGCGGCTCTAAAACCACCTCTAATATGTGGTGTTGGCTCAATTTAGAGGGGTTTTTCCCCTCTACATGAGTCGTAAATAGAAGCGGTTATCAAAACCACTCATATGACTTGTCTTATAACTCAACTAGCGACGATTTTCAACCGCCGCTAATCTGTTCACAATGTTAGAGGGGGTTAAAACCCCCTCTAATATGTGGTTTTGGAGTGACATTATAGGGGGTTAAAATCCCATCTAAATTAACCGCTACTAAATACAAAATCACTTTACCAACAGTTACTCAAAACTGCCTCTGTAAGAACCCGGTTCTTGTTTTTGAGGTACGGGCTTCTTCTTTTCTCTTTTCCTTAAGTGTTTTTGAGAAAATATGGAAAGGGGGGGAAATCCCAAATTTTGGAAATTACACGCCATGTACTCTGTCCACACGTCGTGTACTTTTGGCCATGTGGGATAAGTACACAGGGCGTGTGGTCGTGCCAAGGATGAAGGGTGTAGGAACCGACTACACGCCGTGTAGTGGTCCTTTACACGCCGTGTTGTCAGTCGGCAGGCAAATAGTAATGCGGTGGCCAGCTGTGCGGCTGCACACGCCATGTACTCAAGGAGATACGCCGTGTAGGCATGTCGGCAGATGAACAGTGCCACGCTGGCGGGAAGCCGCCAGAGGAACAGTTAAAAAAATGGGGAGTACACGCCGTGTACTTTGTTTTTTTCACTTAAAATGGGCAGTAGACTCCCCTGTTCACAGGGAAGGCTTAGAACGGGAAGAGAGATCGGGAGAGGATGGATGAAACTTTGAAGATCCACCGAGTGTTCGTCTGAAATCCGTTTCTGCCTCGGACGATCTCATTGGAACCGCACGGGTAAGCCCTCCACTCTCCTTAATTTGTTCTTACCAATTCTTTCCTGAGGGAAAGTTATTTATGTTTGAATGGGTTTTCTTCTTCGTCATATCTACGTCGTTCTTGGGCGTTTCTGGAACTGACGTTCACATATAACGTTCGTTGGCGTTAAAGGTAGGTGGCTTGGTGTTTCTTTCCAACTATCGTGTGTTTTGTGTGTTTTCGAGATACGAACCCATATTTGGGGTGTCGTGTGGCTGAGGTCGTGGCTATATTAAATACCTAGAATTGTATAGGTGATTAAATAAAGTTGTAAAACTGTTGTTTGGGATCATTGCTTGGATCCAGGACCATCCCGAGGGGTGCTTTCCTCTGTTTAGCCATTTGGCCAGGATACCCGAGGGTATGCCATGTTTAATTATGCATTACTTTTGCCTTGAGAGGAATTGTATGTAAATTGCATGTTTATATGTTGGGCATGGCCCAGTTACTTATGCCTGAGAGCGGTGTTTTACTATAGCCTGAGGGTGTGGCTGTATTATCCTGAGGGCGACGTTCCATTTCGCCTGAGGGAAACCTTTCGTGCCTGAGGGCTTGACTTCTGTGCCTGAGGGCGACACTTCGTACGCCTGAGGGAAATTTCTATTACGCCTAAGGTCAATACCTGCGGGTTGGATTCTAATTACTTGGGGGTGAGATTTTGTTTATCTGAGGATGCTGTCTGTTTACTTAGAAATTCATTGTGGTGTTTTATTATATTAAATGGATTAAATGAATAATAAAATGCCAATATAACTGGTAGGTTAGTTACTTTTGAGTACTGCTTAGTTTATGGAATTTTACTACTGCACTCTGTTGTTGCATATTTTTACACCCAGTTGGGAACGGGCCTTTGGTGGGTGCCTACTGAGATATATTTCTCACACCCTGTTTGGGTCATGCTTTTCAGCCCAAACAGATTACATTTCTACAAGTGTAGATAAGGTAAAGGGTCCTTATACAGGTACTTGATTGCTGCTGAGGAGTAGGAGGGCATGGGATCGAGCATTAGCTTGTGATGTCGCTGGCTATTCTGCTTTGTTTCCTGTACTTGTATTTCAGTTGTATCGTGTTGTATTGCAGTGTAATATGTTCTAGATGTTTTCATAGAATTGAGGCATGTTGCATCATTTTATATACTGGTTGATTATATCTACTTCAGTTGTTAATTTCAGTTGTGTATGGTTTACTGCTTCCGCTGTTGATGTATGTTTTATTTCATTCCGCTGCGCTACACTTTGACAAATGAGGGAATAGTTTCCCCACTATCAGACCTGGGGCCTCGCTGCTAGTCGTCAGCCTCTGGTGTTTGGAGAAATGCGCTTGAGGTCTTGTGGCGAACCGAGTTCGGGGCACCCGTTGTGTGGCACCCGGAACCGGGACGTTACAAAGTGGTATCAGAGGCAGGTTCTTTTCTTTGACTTACTATTTGAAGCCTTAGTCAGGGATAGGATGGGAACGGTAGTTGGTAATAAGTTGTTACCAGGTGTACTAACCCATGTACAGGAAAAAGCTAATTTACCTCATATTGCAATTTTACTGATTTTGCAATTTACAGTTGATATGATTTCACCGTTGGGTGATGCACTTGTGATTGTGCTGTTTATATTTTATCTATGGGTTCTATTTAGTTGCAACCCGATGAGATGAGGGTATCCCATCTCATGCATCATTTAGGCACATGCTAGAAATCACATGCCATGCATAGTTCCATGCCATGTAGGTGCATTAGAAATTGCATGTTGTTGTGATAGTTGATGTGCTAGAAAAGCATGTTGTTGTGATAGTTGCTTGATAAATACCTACTATGTGATAGGGTATTATTGTATAAACTTGTTAAAAGAATGGATGGAAAACTTCGGTGTTTGGGGAGTATGGACCCCATTTACTGGAATTTGGTGGATCATTGACTGTTTATTATGTAACACAGATAAGATGTCAAACTTTGATTCGTGGGGAGTATGGGCCCTCACGGATTGGAATTTGGCACTTAGGTGTTGTTTTTCAATGTTTTCTGGGTTCCGGGGAAGTTTCTGAGGCATACTGTCTAGAATTTCCAATATACACACCGTGTAGTACTGTAGAAACGCTGTGTATGTTCTTCTGTTCAGGAAGAAAAATAAACTTTTTTGAGTACACACCGTGTACCCAGAGTACACGCCGTGTAGTATCTACCTGTTTCATGGACCGTGTGGGCGGCGACACGGGGAAGGGAAGAGCTTGGGGCAAACACACCGTGTAATTTCTGTACACGTCGTGTAGTGTTGACCCGGTGTCCGCTGTGTAACTCCAACACGGGCAGAGGAAACCTTAAGACATGCACGTCGTGTTCACTGTGGAACACGCCGTGTAGTGAGACCTGGGAACCCGGTCGTGTAACTAACAACATGGCTCGGGGTAATCCTTTCAAGTACATGCCATGTATATATATATAACATGTCGTGTAGGTTGAGCTGTGTAAACCATCCATGTAACTAACAACACGGGTCAGCGGAGCTCGTCTAGTACACGCCGTGTACTCGTGGGACATGTCGTGTAGTCTTGTCCGAGGACAGACCGTGTGGAGTAAGCCGTGTGGCTGGGAAACGAGGTGGTGTAACATGCCGTGTAGTGTCAAGCCGAGTAATCGTCCGTGTCACAAATGACACGGGTAGTTGGAAAATAACACCATACACGTTGTGTAGTCAGTATACACGTTGTGTAGTTTTGTTCAAATGGAAGTCGTGTTGCTTAACCATGTAGAAGGACCCAGGAAGGGGAATAGAAGTCAGGTACACGCCGTGTAGTCAGTATACACGCCGTGTAGTCTTGTTTTGTAACTGTTGAATGCCTTCTTCCTCCTATTTCCTTTCAGGTTTCTTTGTTTTCGGTCATTGTTAATTTTATTCTAAAGGCGTGTTTTTGACCTTGTAGTGTCATGTCGCCGAGACGACCGCGTGTTGTTCGCCTGGAGAGCGGCAACGAAAATACTCCTGAGATGGTGGGACATGGGATACCAGTGGATCCTCCAGCAGAGCCAGATGCGGTGCCAGCCTTTATACCGGACACAGGCACGGAGGCGCAGTTTCGTGAAGGCTTTATGCAGTTTATGCAGACCTTTCAGGGAGCACTTCCGGCCGCCACATCTATGGTTGAGCTTACACGTATCTTTCAGCAGTAGTATCCACCTACGTTTTTAGGGGATAGCGGACCAAAGGCTGCAGAGTCTTGGCTAGGATCGATGCAGACTATTTTCGAGCATCTTGAGACACCTCCAGGGCGGAGGGTCAAGCTCGCGACTTACATGCTGCGTGATTCCTCCAAGAGGTGGTGGGATATTACCACCCAGTCAGAGCATCAAAGAGACATGGCGTGGGAAGATTTTCAGGCAGTCTTCTATGACTTCTTCTTCCCAGAGACACTGAGGGCAGACATAGCTCGAGAGTTCATGAATCTGCAGCAGGGTGCTATGTCGGTGATGGACTATTCTGCTCGTTTCACCGAGCTTCAGCGCTTTGCACCCGTGCTGGTGGGTGATGAGACGCTGAGAGCCAGGCGCTTCGAGGATGGTCTTCGGTATAACATCCGAGTGCTGGTGAATGTTTTCAGGTTGCCTATTGTACATTCTATTATGAACCAGGCACTGATTACAGAGAGGAACCTGCGGAAAGCTAGTGGTGTGGGCCAGGGCGGCTCAGCACCAGTTACTGGTACTATTTCTGTTGGCAAGAAGAAGAGACAAATGGACTTCTCTCAGGGTGGAAGTACCAGCCAGACAGTTCCTTCAGGTGGCCCGATTAGGTGCTACCAGTGTGGTAGAGAGGGGCACAAGAGACCACAGTGTCCACGAGACCCAGTAGAGTGCTGAGCTTGCAGCAAGATGGGTCATCTGTAGTGCTTTTGCAGGGCGTTTCCACCGATGGCTAGTGAGATGGGTTCTGTGCAGACTCCGTGTGCGGGAACAGGACCAGTTTCTTCTTACCAGTCAGGGAACTGGAATACGTCAGGGTGTGCAGGCAGAGATGGTGGTTGTGTTCGTGGTAGCCAGACACTAGGATCTTAGAGATAGCAAGGCGGGACAGCTCATGGTAGCCAGGCTGTGTCGCAGGGCTGCGACACTGGGCAGGCATATGCAGTGCAACAAACCCAGCAGGAGTAGGATCCCGGACCTTCTACAGTCAGAGGTACTATTTTAGTAGCTTCTGTTTTATCTTCAGTACTTTTTGATACGGGTGCGACACATAGTTTCATATCTGTACCCGTAGTGGAGATACTTGGGCTCTGTGTTTCTACTTCTCCTGATATCATGACGCTAGACACTCCGTTGGGGACTAGAACGGCTGGTGTGTGTCAGTGCAAGGAGTGCCCCCTTGAGGTTGGTGGGTGTCACTTCCTTTGGGGCCTCTATGTCTTAGAGATGACATCTTATGACGTCATTCTAAGGATGGACTGGTTGGTTCCCTTTCGAGCCTTTGTAGACTACTATCATTGCAGGGTGAGTTTCACGTCACCAGAGGGCGGAGAGTTTCTATACAAGGGCGAATGGGATGTTCAGGCGAGTCGAGCTGGACCAGAGCATCATGGGCGAGGTGGAGTCACAGCCCAGATTGCGAGTTTAAATCTGGACGACCAGGGGACTTGTCAGATGGATTTCCCTCCAGTGGTTGATCGTTTCAGGGATGTTTTCCTGGACGACTTTTCAGGTCTTCCTCTGGAGCGTGAGGTGGATTTCTCTATCGAGCTCGTGCCAGGAGCAGCACCAGTGTCCATTCCTCCTTATAAGATGGCCACTCCTGAGTTGCAGGAGCTCAAGAGACAGTTAGAGGAGTTGCAGGCAAAGGGTTTCATCTGACCTAGTACTTCTCAGTGGGGTTCTTCAGTCCTTTTTGCGAAGAAGGAAGATGGTACCCTCAGACTTTGTGTGGATTATCGGAAGTTGAACCAGTTGACGGTTAAGAACCGATATCACTTACCAAGGATTGATGATCTTTTTGATCAACTTCATGGAGCACGAGTGTTCTCAAAATTGACTTGAGGTCCGGATATCATCAGCTGCACGTTCGACCATCTGATATACCTCTCACAGCTTTCAGGAGCAGGTATGGTCTATACGAGTATACAGTTATGTCGTTCGGACTCACGAATGCGCCATCGGTTTTCATGGCTCTGATGAATCGTGTGTTCCATCCTTATCTGGACTCTTTCGTGGTAGTATTCGTGGATGACATTTTGGTGTACTCTCACACTCGACACGACCATGTCACCCATCTTGAGATCGTATTAAGTACACTAAGAGAGCATCGACTATATGTTAAGCTCTCAAAGTGCCACTTTTGGATGGACCAGATTCACTTCCTAGGTCACATCATCTCAGAGGCAGGAGTTTCAGTAGACCCAGAGAAGGTGAGAGCAGTATTTTCCTAGGAGCAACCTAAGAATGTGTTTGAGATACAGAGTTTCTTAGGGCTGGCTAGTTACTACAGACGCTTCATACAGGACTTCTCCCACTTAGCAGCACCATTGACAGGTTTGACTAAGAGGGGTTTGAAGTTCGTTTGGACAGAAGCTTGTGAGACAGCCTTTCAGGACCTGAAAGGAAGGTTGACAACAACACCGATCCTGATACTCTTAGAGCAGGGGAAGAGCTATACAGTTTATTGTGATGTATCAAGTATTGGGCTAGGAGTAGTGTTGATGCAGGGAAATCTAGTTGTTGCGTATGGGTCTCGGCAGTTGAGGCCACATGAGAGGAATTACCCGACGCATGATCTCGAGTTGGTTGTAGTTGTTCATGCATTGCACTGTTGGAGACATTATCTTTTGGGAGAGAATTTTGTGGTTTTCACCAACCACAAAAGCCTCAAGTACATATTTACTCAGTGTGACTTGAATCTGAGGTAGCAAAGGTGGGTCGAATACCTTCAGTCCTTCTATTTTGAGCTTGCCTATACACCTGGTAAAGGTAATGCAGTAGATGATGCACTGAGCAGGAAGAATCAGATACAGGCAGTGTAGGAGGCCAGTGGTGAATGACAGCTTATGGCCTTGTTCTCTGAGATGCATTTGGAGGCGCACGATAGTCAGGAGAAGACTTACCTTTCATCTTTAGCTGTGACTTCTACCCTCCTAGATAGAGTGAGGATGAAACAACTATCTATTTCATAAGGCCTAGTTCTACGGGAGTCGGTGGCAAGTGAGGACCCTCCTCCTGGGTGGATGGTAGGCGATGATGAGGTTTTGCGTTTCCATGGACGAGTGTGGGTTCCAGGGGATATACGTGAGGAGCTGATACAGGAGTTTCATGCTTCAGCTTGGGCAGTTCATCCCGGGGTTTCCAATATGTACTGTGACTTGAGACGTCAGTACTGGTGGCTGGGTATGAAGAGAGAAGTAGCTGGTTTTGTTACGAGGTGTTCCACCTATCAATAGGTGAAAGCGGAGCATCAGAGGCCAGTCGGACTGTTACAGTAGTTACCAATCCCGGAGTGGAAATGGGATGATGTCGCAATGGACTTCATGATCGGTTTGCCGAGGTCACTTAGAGGCAATGATGTCGTGTGGGTTGTTGTGGACAGACTCACGAAGGTAGCACACTTTTGCCAATCAAGGAGACCTTCGGTGTTGATGAGCTCATAAGGTTATATATCTGAGAGATCGTACGTCTTCATGGGGTCCCTCGTTCTATCATTTCAGATAGGGACGCCCATTTTACGTCTCGTTTCTGGCAGAGTTTTTAGAGGGCACTGGGTACACAGGTGCTTCTGAGCACAGCATACCACCCTCAGACAAATGGCTAGTCAGAGCGTACGATACAGGTTCTTGAGGACATGCTGCGAGCATGCATCCTAGACTTTGGGGGCACTTGGGAAAAGCATATACCCCTAGTTGAGTTTTCCTATAATAATAGTTTTCAGGCAACTATTGAGATGGAACCATACGAGGCCTTATATGGTAGGTCGTGTCGTTCACCTTTGTGCTGGTTAGAGGTAGGTGAGACAGCTTTACTGGGACCACGTCTCGTGCAGGAGACATTTGAGTAGGTCTAGTTGATTTAGAAGCGGATGGCTACCACGCAGTCTCGTCATAAATCTTATGCTGATCACCGCAGATGACCTTTGGAGTTCGTGGTTGGGGATCAGGTTTTCTTGCGTGTTTCGCCGAGGCTGGGACACAGGCAGATTAGGAGATAGGGTAAACTTTCATCGAGGTATGTGGGGACATTTGAGATTCTGGAGAGAGTCAGGCTGGTTGCCTATCGGCTGCAGTTACCGCAGAGGTAACGGGCCATGCACGACGTCTTCCATGTATCTTAGTTGCATCGTTATCATTCAGACTCGTCTCACATCCTTCAGCCCGAGGAGGTTGATCTTGAGTTAGATGCGTCCTTTGAGGAGCATCTGATTCGTATCGTTGACAGGAGAACGAAGGTTCTCCGAGGCCGGACAGTTCCTCTCATACGGGTGCTATGGCAGCATGGTCGAGTGCAGGACGAAACCTGGGAGCGGGAGACCGATGTACGTGCTCAGTGGCCAAAGTTATTCACAGCTATACCTTCGCCACCCTTGGAAGTTCAATTCAGGGACGAATTGCTTTAAGGGGGGAAGTTTGTAAGAACCCGGTTCTTGTTTTTGAGGTACGGGCTTTTTCTTTTCTCTTTTCCTTAAGTGTTTTTGAGAAAATATGGAAAAAGGGAAAAATCCCAAATTTTGGAAAGTACACGCTGTGTACTCTGTCCACACGTCGTGTACTTTTGGCCATGTGGGATAAGTACATAGGGAGTGTGGTCGTGCCAGGGATGAAGGGTGTAGGAACTGACTACACGCCATGTAGTGGTCCTTTACATGTCGTGTAGTCAGTCGGCAGGAGAATAGTAAGGCAGTGGCCAGCTGTGCAGCTGCACACGCCATGTACTCAAGGAGAAATGCTATGTAGGCATGTCGGCAGATGAACAATGCCACGTTAGCGGGAAGCCGCCAGAGGAACAGTTAAAAAAATGGGGAGTACACGCCGTGTACTTTGTTTTTTTCGCTTAAAATGGGCAGTAGTCTCCCCTGTTCATAGGGAAGGCTTAGAACGAGAAGAGAGCTCGGGAGAGGATAGCCGAACCTTTGAAGATCCACCGAGTGTTCATCTGGAATCTGTTTCCGCCTCGGATGATCTCGTTGGAACCGCACGGATAAACCCTCTACTCTCCTTAAGTCGTTCTTACCAATTCTTTCCCGAGGGAAAGTTATTTACGTTTGAATGGGTTTTCTTCTTCGTCAGATCTACGTTGTTCTTGGGAGTTTCTGGAACCGACGTTCACATATAACGTTCGTTGGTGTTAAATGTAGGTGGCTTGGTGTTTCTTTCCAACTATCATGCGTTTTGTGTGTTTTCGAGCTACGAACCCATATTTGGGGTGTCATGTGGCTGAGGTCGTGGCTATATTAAATACCTAAAATTATATAGGTGATTAAATAAAGTTGTAAAACTGTTGTTTGGGATCATTGCTTGGATCCAGTACCATCCCGAGGGGTACGTTCCTCTGTTTAGCCATTTGGCCAGGATACCCGAGGGTATGCCATGTTTAATTATGCATTACTTTTGCCTTGAGAGGAATTGTATGTAAATTGCATGTTTATATGTTGGGAATGACCTGGTTACTTATGCCTGAGAGCGGTGTTTTACTATAGCCTGAGGGCGTGACTGTATTAGCCTGAGGGCGACGTTCCATTTCACCTGAGGGAAACCTTTCGTGCCTGAGGGCTTGACTTCTATGCCTGAGGGTGAGACTTCGTATGCCTGAGGGAAATTTTTGTTACGCCTGAGGGAAATACCTATGGGTTGGGTTCTGATTACCTGAGGGTGAGATTTTTTTTGTCTGAGGACGTTGTATGTTTACTTAGAAATTCATTGTGGTGTTTTCTTATATTAAATGGATTAAATGAATAATAAAATGGCAATATAACTAGTAAGTTAGTTACTTTTCAGTACTACTTAGTTTATGACATTTTACTACTGCACTCTATTGTTGCATATTTTTACACCCAGTTGGGCACGGGCCTTTGGTGGGTGCCTACTGAGATATATTTCTCAAACCCTGTTTGGGTCATGCTTTTCAGCCCAAAAAGATTACGTTTCTGTAGGTGTAGATAAGGGAAAGGGTCCTTATACAGGTACTTGATTTCTGTTGAGGAGTAGGAGGGCATGGGACCGAGCATTGTCTCGCGATGCCGTTGGCTATTCTGTTTTGTTTCCTGTACTTGTAGTTCAATTGTATCGTGTTGTATTGTAGTGTAACATGTTCTAGCTGTTTTCATAGAATTGATCCATGTTGCATCATTTTATATACTGGTTGATTATATCTACTACAGTTGTTAATTTCATTTGTGTATGGTTTACTGCTTCCACTGTTGATGTATGTTTTATTTCATTCTGTTGCGCTACACTTTGACAAATGAGGGCATAGTTTCCCCACTATCAGACCTGGGCCCTCACTGCTAGTCGGCAGCCTCTAGTGTTTGGGGAAATGCGCTTGAGGTCTTGTGGAGAACCGGGTTCGGGGCACCCGTTGCGTGGCACCCGGAACCGGGACGTTACATCCTCTAATAATGGCAGACGGAAGCATTAACGGTGGTTCGAGGGGGGGGGGGGCTCAAGGAGAACCGGAGGAGCATGTTGGGGGTTCCACTTGGAATGAGCATTAAAAATGATTAGAGGAGACTCTGAAACTACCTCTAATATATGTTGTTGGCTCAATTTAGAGAAGGTTTCCCCCTCTACATGAGCCGTAAATAGAAGTAGTTATCAAAACCACCCGTATTACTTGTCTTATAACTCAATTAGCAGTGTTTGAAAACCACCACTGATCTATTCACGATGTTTGAGGGGGTTAAACCCCCCCCCCCCCTCTAATTTGTGGTTCTTGAGTGACATTATAGGGGGTTAAAATTCCCTTTAAACTTACCGCCTCTAAATACTAAAACACTTTACCAGCGGTTACTCAAAATTGCCTCTAATAACAGTAGACAGACACATTAACGGTGGTTCCTCATAACCACCTCTAATGTGTTTATAGGGCACTAGTGCAAAAAATGTTTAACAAGCCAGAGTTTTTTAAGTCGGTTCTATATAACCAACGTGCAAATCTGGAAAAATTGGTTTATCATGTTGTTTATAAAATAACCAACGTGATAAATCGATGAGAATCGATTATTTACGTTGGTTATTTTATAACCGATGTAAAAAATACTGAGATTAGATTTATCAGGTTGGTTATTTTATAACCGACGTGAAAGATCAAATCTGGGCGCTTTATCACATCAGTTATTTTATAACCAATGTGATAAATCAAATATTGAAAATTTATCACATCGGTTATAAAGGATTTTATACATCGGTTATTAAATAACCGACATTATAAACATAAAAAACAGTTTATCATGTCGGTTATTAAATAAATGATGTGATAAAGCTTTTAAATGATTTATCATGCCTCGTATTCTGTCATTCTATTTTCTTTGATCGGGCAACCTGCGACTCGTCTCTCTCACGCGGAAAACCTAGAAATGATTCTTTGAAGTTGTTCCCTCCAACCTCGTTTTTCCAACATCATTCATCATCTTTATTATCACTATATCTATCAGGTCGACTCACAACACTCAAGTAAGCCTTACACGCCTTGGTTTCATTTTTTATTTTTCACGATGCCCTAAACTTATGTTTTGAGATGTTATTTTTCTATCTTTGTTTTTTCTATCTTGGTAAGTGTCATAGTGTTATTTTATACCATGCTAAATTCTTTTCTAGTACAATAAACCATGGAAGTGATATCATGCATGTTTACGGTTTTTTTGTGTTCTATCTATTGGAACCATGGTCGTTATATGATGGAAATGGAGTATGGTTTGTGTTTGTTTTCAATCCTCTTTAGAAGTGCAGAATGTTTTCCAGCAAAGGGATCATACAGTTCAAGCTTACAACAGTATTGAAGGTGGCATCATTTCCCAGTGTTTACCAAATTTTTGGGCCTGAAAATCAGAAAATGGAGAAGTGTGTATTTGACAAAGGGAGTTGCGCACAAGATTGAAGGGTGTTTAGAAACTTGAGCGCAAGGCTTGTTTTGGGATTAGTGCTTCAAAATATGGAAAAGGCAAAAAGTGCATGCAAGACATGGATGTGCGCAAAAGATGGAGCTGCACGAAAGAATCTTACGCGCCCAATGCGACATCAAAAGGGGTTTTACACACTCAGAAAGAAACTTACGTGCACTGACGAAGATGCATTGGGATCTTGCACGCAGGGTCTTCAAAGGTATATAAATATACGGCTACCCCCATGAAAGACTTAAGATTTTTTCAACTAAAATCCAATTGCTCAGCCACGTGAAATATTTGCGTGTGAAATATTGTAAGAGAGTAAATCTTGGGCACAAAGTGTTCCTTTAGTCTGAAAAGACCAAGTGAACCCTGCAGTATAGTTTCACAAAAGATAAGTGTTGCGCGGAAAGTAGGGGTTGCACAAAAGTCATCTTTCGTGACAATTCTCAAATCTTGCGCACAAGTTTAGGTATTGCGCGCATGTGTGGTGTTATGATTCTGATAGGTTTTTGAATATTTGGTTTAGTGGTTCAGTGCTTTCAAGTGCATCAATCCAAGACATCAATGTAAGTAGTGTCTCATGCTGAATAGAGACAAAAACTTCAATACAAATCTATTCAAGAGACTTTCATGTCTATAAACTGAGTGGGAATTCACCCAAGGCAGTGAGTTAGGGGGAGTCAACGGGAGTGACTTGAGGGACGCAGTGAGTTATCCCTGAACATTTATAAAGGCAGTGTTCCTGGGATAGAGTGACTGTACCCAAACCTTGTAATCCACAGCTAGTGAAGTTTAGTGGAATTAGGTACAACTGACAACCTATCGGCATATACTCTTTGGACGTATCCCTTAGTGGTGAACCAAGTAAAAGTGTTGTGTGGTCTCTTTTATTGTGATTGTTTACTTTCTATTCCCATCAAAATTACAGGTTTAACAAGTTCCTACCTCCGTTGGAATAAGATCCTTGTTTTAAAAGAAAAATTTGACACCCTGATTCACCTCTCCCCTCTCAGGGTGTCTCGGGGTCCTACACTATCATGTGTGTGTGCGTGTACTTTCATGTGGGGGGGTGGGGGTGTCCAGGGGGTGGGGTGTCCAGGGGGTGGGGGTGTCTAGGGGGTGGGGGGTTGTCCAGGGGTGGGGGCTGTCTAAGGGGGTGGTGGTGTCCAGGGGGTGTCCAGGGGGTGAGGGGGATTTCCATGGGGGTGGGGGTGTCCCGGAGGGTGGGGTGTCCAGGGGGTGGGT